>CM066035.1:904618992-910500585 GCA_033557465.1 Ichthyophis bannanicus | reverse complement strand
TGAGCCTCCTGTTCTTTTTGTGGGTATTAGAAAATACCGGGAATAAAGGCCTTGACCCTTATGGTGGTGGGGCACCGGTTCCACCGCCTGATCCTGTAGAAGACCTGCTAACTCCGGAAGGAGTAATTCCCTGTGCAGAGGGGGTCGTGGAGGTTCTCCCGGAAAGCATAGGGAGGAGGGAACTGGTGGAAGTGGAGAAGATAGACTTCTCGCACGACTTGAAGCACCCCAGGCATCTGAGGTGATGCTGGACCACCTGCTGGGCGAACGTGAAAACCAGCCGGACTCTCGGCTCCTCTCGGTGCTGGGAGGAGCCAGCGGGGGGGGAGAGGATATGCTTAAGGAGTCAAAAAACCCCCACCATGCGGAGCAGGGGCTGGTTGGTGCAGGCTTGGGGGCTGGCTGACATACGGAACCCGTTACCACGGTCCCCTTGGCCTGCTGGCCCTTGGTGGGAGCTGCAAGGGGGCCTGATAGTTGGGGGGTATTGTTTGTAGGACAGTCGCCTTCCAGGGTAAAAGGACTTCGTTCGCGAGCCCTTATGTTTCTGGGAAGGGGCGGAGGTCTTCCTAGAAAGCCGAGTCGGGTGAGAGTCTCTCTCTCAATTTGTGCAGCCTTATAAGCAATGGGCTTGCCAAAGAAGTTTGAGACTCGGCAAGGCGGACATCGACCACATTGTCCTGCACCCAGGGCTCAAGGCCAGACGAATGAAGCCAAGACTGCTCGGCGGGCACCGATGCGTACGGGCTTGCGGCCACGGAGCCGATGATGCAAAGCAAAGTCATTAGGCTGCTCGGAGAAATGACTTTTGAGCATTCCCGAATGCCAGTGGACACAAGGCCAGGACCCTCCGACAAGGGTTCCTCGGACAAACCAGCGGGAGAAGCCGGCTAGCTCTTTAGCCAGGTCTCGGAGATACATGCCCATGTATCGCTGGTAGGTCTGGACAAGACAGGCCGGCATAAGAGCACTGGAAACACTTATTACCAAGGCCATCCTGGTTACTGGACTCCCTGACAGGATGCACCGAGTAGTGAATCTTCTGGGCTCTTAAGACGATGCATGTCCGATTCCCCTACCATGGAATGGTGTGGGAGCTGTGCTTTCTGGAAGCCAGGGCTCTTGCGGACTCGATAGATAGAATCGACCCGCTTGCTCAGGACCGGCGAGCGTGGCCGAACTCTCCCACAGGCGGGGAAAAAGAGTAGTCCGTCCAGCATGGGAGGAACAGGGAAAGCTAAAGGGTTCCCTGGCGGGAGAGTCTTGACTGGAGGGCGTCGAGGCTCTTCGGCCTCGAGGCTCCTCCTCGGGAATCCGCGATCATTATCCGAAGGGAAGGCCAAAGCCTTGGCCGTTAATCCATGACGAAGTCCGAGAACCGGGCATCCTCCGGGGGGGACTGATTCCGATGGTTCGGACTCAGGTGAGTCCGAGGGGGACACACGCGTCCGGACCCCCCGAAAAGAAATCAAGGCGACTCTTCATCTTCCAGACTCCCAGACCGAATCCGACGAGGGACTCGGTGGGGTAGGCACCGGTAGGGCAGGGCGCGGGCGCCCTGCCGCCCCGATGCCGAGGGATGACGCCCTTCCTGGAGTCGGTAGGGACCTCGGGGGGGGGGGGGGGGGGTCCCTGAACGGGAGGCCGAGGGCGACCTCGACCCGAGGATAGAATCGAGTTTCCGCATCGACTCGAGGATAGGCGCGCGTCTCCCTGGGGTCGACTTCGACGTCCCGGCAGTCGGGGCAGACCTGGCGCCAGCGAGCAGTGCCCGCTGCTGGTCCATGAAGGCAGACAGTCTGTATCTCCAAGGCCGTCAACCTGAGTCCGAGCCTCAGGTGACCCAGCAGCCCACGACTCGGGCCACGACGGCGTCTGTCCCGACGTCGGCTGTCGTGGAGGCGAGTCCAGAAGGACCACAGGACTTAACACGAGCACGGCAGCTCCGACTCCAGGCGAGGTCGCTTCGTGGAGTGATCATTCTCCAAGAACCCGGGATGGCTATCGGAGCTATGCGACCTGGCCCTCGCGGAGCCAGGAGCGGTCCTCCGACGCCCGGCCCTCGAGGGTTTCAACCTTACGTCGATGGTCCCCGGGAGGGAGAACCCCTGTCGGAGGAAATCCGGCGGACGGTCCGAGCTTGGAACCCCTGGACGCGGAGGCCTCTGACGAGGTCCGGGTACGGCCCTGGGGTCAGCGAAGATTCTATCCCGCTGATGCCGCCGACTTCCCAACGCTTTGGAGGATAGTTTGCCACAAGGCCCACAGATCATTTCTTCATGATCCGGGCAAAGGCAAGCGGAGGAAAGGGTCGTGTGTGGCAGATTAGTGACATATTTCGGTCACACTGACCACACCGCTTGAAACCACTGGCAAGCCATCGGAGGGAAAATAGGGCCTGCACTTTTTTTCCCCCCCCCCCCCGAGGTGAGTGTTCATTCAAAGGGACCGGGCGGCCAGGGAAAAACCGAAACGAAAACTGACTAAGTCAGAACAAACCGAAAAATAAGAAGAGGAATAGTGACCGGCGTCGAGAGTCTCGGCGGGAAAAAAAAATGGGAAAGACCCGTACCCCTGGACCTCTAAAAAAAAAAAAAAGAGCGCCGTGTGGCGTTGAAACGAATGGAACAAACAGAGTACTTCTAAAGGAAAATCAACTTTTTCCGCGGGGACACGACGGGTACTTCTGTAGGGATCCGCGTGGAGGACACAAAAAAAGAAGAACGGCTAAGATGGCACCCTTGGGCGGGAAGGGGACCGCGCATGCGCGCTGCAATTCCCAAAGGCTTTCTTTGAAAGCTGGGGGGGAAAATTGACTCCGCGAGGGCTCCGTCCCCGGCGCCGACGTCACCCATAAGTGAGGACTGACTTCCTGCTTGGTCCTGGGAATAATATATATATATATATATATGTGTGTAGATTTAAAATATAGCCACATATAGGGTATATATGCATATATCTAAAAAAGGAGATATATATGGGCAGAAGAGACACAGATAGATAGAATCAGTATATTTATAGATAAAATAGAAACAATCGCTTCTCCTGGTTATGACTGGCTAGGTCAGAGAAAGGTGTCCCTGGACAAGGAAGGCAGCTTAATTCTTTGCTGAAATTTGAGCTCTTGAGTAACCAGGATGGCCTACGTGAAAATGGCAGAGGATAACAGCAGTCTGCAGACAAGGAAGTTCCCAGATAGCTCCAGAATTGTAGGATGGAGATTGGATGAGAGGCGGCCCTCATGGAGGAAGATACCCTAGTGGATCCGCCTATGAGGGGCAAGATGGGTCTTAGGTATCCTCGAAGCTGCCAGTGAAGAATTTATCTCTGACGGGAGACCCCAGGAGATATGGGCCAAGCCAGGGAATTTGCCCTTCTTTAGGCGTTCACGTAATGAAAAGGCCTGAGGCTGATGCCTCAAAGATTTTTAAGATAAGATGGAAAGGTAGAGAATACCTGCCAGGCATGAAACATGACTGGGGGACCCCCTTTTAACCCTCTTGGGGTTATCTGCTAGGCACGAGTACTAATGCTTCCTAGCAATGGTGCCCATAGTTGTCAAAGCTATTCTAGCTTTAGAGTTGCAGAGAGCATGCTGCAGGGTTGGTCAGAAGAAAAAACTGGCTGTGGAAAGGCCAGCAGGGGAACCAAGGGCTATTCTGCCAAGGGCAAGGGGGCGAAGAATAGAAGTTAACCAACTGTTGATAATAGGGTTTCCCAAACGAGGTTGATACCTGTTTGGGACTTTAGCACTGAGGCTAGGAGGACTGGCTAGTGGAGGGTAAACCCTGGTTGTGTAGTGAACAAAAACCAGTGGTTTAACCACTAGGAATTGCTGCATTTGCCAGGCAAGTATTCAGGTGCAGCATGGAGGAATTTCTTTTTCCCTCCATCTTTTTAGATTGTGAAAAAGAAACAGGAACATGGTAGGACTTCCTATTGTCTGAAGGAGCTGCCCTAAGGTAACAAGGGGGAAGACAACTCCAGAAGGGAGAATCCCCCGGTAGAACAGGTTAGAGGACCATAAGGGTCTTACCCGTGTAAAAAAGTCACTCTTACAAACCTAAATGTTGTTAGTAAGAGGGAGGTAAGAAAGGAGTTGCAAGAGACCAACTATGGAGGAAAGTCTCCCCTGATAACAGGTGAGGATGATTACATGCCAATAACAGGGAAACAACTGTCTATTGATAGTTGTTTACCCCTCTCTTTCCTCCAAGAGGAAGGAGGGAAATCTGTTAAGTATGGGGCATGATCATCAGACGAAGACTCAGAGAACAATATGTCTCATGAAAGAAATATCTAGGTAGGAATTAGGAATAAATTTAGTGCAGATACCTGCAAGTGTAAAAGAAGCAGACTGCTACCCTAACCAGCAACCAAGAGGGACAATGATCTATTTGAAACCCTGCGACTGCTGGGTTGACGACCCTGGGGGTTGAGGTTTGTAGATTCTTCAGACCAGGACGATGTTTCCCCTGTTTGGGAAACATCTGTATGATGGGCAGATGATGGACAAAACCTTTCTCACCCCTAGGGGAAGAACGTTTGGTAAGGACATTTCCTACCTACTGGGAAAGAAGGGCGGGCGTAGAATAGCCCCTGGAAACAGGAAAGTCAGTGGATAACTTGAGTAAACCTTGGAGTAGAAGACTCCTTTGTTGAAGAAGATTTTATCCAGTGGCAAGGAGTATTTCCCAGTCTTTCTTGTACCCATTTGTCCAAGTCTGAAGCTTGGAGCCAGGCTCTACGTCGTGCCCCTATAGCTATAGCAGAGGTCCTGCTAACAGACTCAAAGGAGTCTAGGGAAGCACGAGCAAGAAACCTAGAGATATTATGAGCATGACTAACCAGTAAGGAATAGTCTGCTTGTTTGGGCTCTTGAAGACAAGGAGTCAAAAGATGTAATTTCCTTGTGACCTCCTCAAGAGATAGACCCATATAAAAAATATATGAGAGAATTCTTGCTGAAAGCCTGGATGTCTGAAAGGTTTGACGTCCAAAGGCATCTAGTGTCTTAGACTCACGACCTGGCGGACAAGAAGAGTGCTTTTTATTACTCTTCACTCGCCTCAAATGCTGATTCCACTGCAATGGAATGATGAGGAAGTTGAGTCCTTTGAAACCTTGGAGAGGGGGGCACCTGATATAGGAGATCAGTTGCTCTGGAAAGTGGGGTACCCTTAAAGGAGCTGCCCACATTCGTGAAGGAGATCCTGAAAAGAATGATGCAAAGGAAGCATTATGTTCCCCTTTGCTTTGCTAGGAACAGAGAGGTAATCTGTAATTCCCTTGTGGAAGGATCTTGTCCAGGAATAGGAATGGCAAGTGATTTTGCCATATCCAAGAGGAAAGTCTGGAAAAAAGGATCCCCAGAGGGAACTTCCCTTGGATAGGCTAGATCTGATGAAGAACTAGCATTGGCATACAGAGGAATCTATTCCAGTATATAGGAATAGAAGATCCTGAATGGTGCAGTATGGGATCCTTAGATGGTGGTAGCTGGTACTGCAGGTCAGAACCAGCGACAGTCGGTAACAGATCATCCATGCTAGGGATCGATTCCAGACTCGGCATCGAGGGGAAGCGAGCCTGTAGAGAGAAGCATGGAAGGTACCGACAGTAATGGTACTGTGGGTATCGGTACCAGATCTCGGTACCGTATCTGATACCGGTGGAAGACTACCAAGCCGGTGGCAACTAACGGTATCGGAGGAACTGAGAGTTGCGGATCCGAAGTATCGGAACCGAGCCTTCGGTACCGACGGGAGTCGGTACCAAGGCGAGTCGGTACCCAGGTCCTCCAGACTGGAGGATCGATTCCAGACATCGGCAATCGAAGGAAGAGAGTCTATCGATGCATGTCTGGAGGGTACCGACGTCGGTACTAGTATCAGTGTCGATACCGATACTGGAAAGTCGGTCTGAAGCGTATCCACCGGGCCCGTAGGTACCGAGGACGCCAGACGACGATCCTTGGTGAGGAATGTTTCATCCAACACATAACATATAGTGTAGTTACTCACCTGTAACAGGTGTTCTCCAGGAGCAGCAGGAATCAGTCCTCACATATGGGTGACGTCGGCGCTGACGGAGCCCTCGCGGAGCAATTTTCCCCCGCTTTCAAAGAAAGCCTTTGGGAATTGCAGCGCGCATGCGCGGTCGCCTTCCCCGCCCAAGGGTGCCATCTTAGCCAGTCAGATGACATAGCTAAAAAAGACAGCATAAAAATTTGCAAAAAAAACTAAAGCAGATGATTGCAACTCCAAGGGGAGGAGGGAGGGTTGTGAGGACTGATTCCTGCTGCTCCTGGAGAACACCTGTTACAGGTGAGTAACTACGCTTTCTCCAGGACCAAGCAGGAAGTCAGTCCTCACATATGGGACTCCCAAGCTTAAGGCTACCGGAGACCCTAAGCACAAAAATGAGCTCCTCTAGCTCAGCAGCACAGAAGGAAGGAATCTTCGCTGAATTATTACCCACCGGTAGCCCACATCCGGGATGGAGGGTAGGAGTTGCTCAAACCTCAAAGAGATTACGGAGGACTGCCTGTCCGAAAGCACTGTCCCTGCGGGACTCCCTCTCGAGACAGTAATGGACCACAAAAGTCTGGCTCGAAGACCAAGTAGCGGCCCGGCAGTGTCTGCCAGCGGAACAGAGCGGAGGTAAGCCACTGACGTAAGCCTTTGCCCGAACGCAATGAGCCGTGACTCGACCTTCCAAGGAGAGTCCGGCTGCCCCATAAGCCCAAGTGATACAGTCCGCAACCCAGATGGACAGAGTACGCTTGGAGACCGGGAGCCCCAATTTATTGGGGTCAAAAGACACAAAAAAGCTGAGCAGCTTTACGGTGCTCCCGCATACGGTCAAGGTAGAAGTTCAATGCCCTTCTACAGTCCAGGGTATGGAGGACCGTTTCAGCTCGGCTGGAGTGTGGTCTGGGAAAGAAGGTGGAAGTACCACCTCCTGATTGATGTGAAAAGGGGAGACCACTTTTGGAAGAAATTTTGGGCGAGTCCGTAGGACTACCCTATTTTTGTAGAACCGAGTGTAAGGGGGATCAGACACAAGGGCCTGCAATTCACTTACGCGTCTAGCGGAAGTGAGGGCTATCAAGAACAATGTTTTCCAAGAAAGAAAACGGAGAGAACAGGTAGCCATAGGTTCAAAAGGCGGACAGGTGATCCGCTGTAAAACCACATTCAGATCCCAGTCAGGCGCTGGCGGGCGCAGAGGTGGTTTAAGCAGAAGGAGACCTCGGAGAAACCTCGCTACAAGAGGGTCGCTGGAAAGAGGTCTGCCGTCCACCGGCACATGATGTGCTGAAAGAGCACTAAGGTGAACTTTGACGGAGTTGGACTTAAGTCCCAGATTAGAGAGGTATAGCAAGTACTGCAGGATCACCGACACCGGGCAGGAGAAGGGATCCTGAGACTGTTGGGTACACCAAACGGAAAAAGCGACGCCATTTAAGGGCGTAGCATTTGCGGGTAGAAGGTCGCCGAGAAGCTAGGACGACCCTCTTCCACCTCTGCCAGCAGGAGAAGGGGAGCAAGGACTACCCTCTCAGCAGCCAGGCCATTAGATTGAGAGACCTGAGGTTGGGGTGTAGCAGAGACCCCTGATCCTGAGTGAGGAGATCCGGTTGTAACCCCAGAGGGAATGGATCCTCTACCGCTAACTGCAGCAGGAGTGGAAACCACGGCTGTCTGGGCCAGCGAGGGGCCACCAGGATCATGAAAGCTTTGTCTCGGAGAACCTTGAAAAGAGTCCGAGAGACTAGCGGGATGGGGGGAAAAGCATACAGAAGGCTCTCCGACCATGAGAGTAGAAAAGCGTCTGCCGCAACTCGAAGGGGATGTGGCTGACGAGAGCAGAAGCGAGGAAGTTGCCGGTTGAGAGGGCTGGCAAAGAGATCCATCGTGGGGAGGCCCCACTTTAGAAAGAGCTTCTGAACTACCAAGGGATCCAGGCGCCACTCGTGCGGCTGGAGGATCCTGCTGAGTTTGTCCGCCAGGCAATTTTCTTGGCCTGGGAGATAAACTGCCTTGAGAAGAACGCCGTGACTGACGGCCCAAGAGCAGAGCTTCTGTGCTTCCCGACAGAGAAGGAAGGAGCCCGTGCCCCGTGCTTGTTCACGTAGAACATGGCAACTTGATTGTCCGTCTGGACAAGGACGGACTGGTGAGAGGTCAGGTGGGAGAAGGCCTTGAGAGCCAGGCGGATCGCTCTGAGCTCCAGGAAGTTGATCTGCTGAGCAGACTCCCACGTGGTCCAGAGGCCCTGAGTACGTGCCCCCTTGGCAATGTGCTCCCCAGCCCAGGAGGGATGCATCTGTCGTCAGCACCCGGGCCGGCTGAGGTGACTGAAAAGGCATGCCGAGTACCAGGTTCGGCCGATGAAGCCACCACTGGAGAGACGAGGCCAGCGGCTCGGAGACGCGCACTAGGTCTGCTAGGCCGCCTGTGGCTTGTTGCCACTGCTTGCGGAGACACCATTGAGCAGGCTGCATATTCAGGCGGGCATTGGGGGTCACATGGACGGTGGAAGCCATATGGCCGAGTAGTCTCAGGAAGCGCCTGGCGGAGACCAGGGGCTGGCTGCGAAAACGGTCAGCTAGGTCCATGAGCCGTTGAGCCCTGTCGAGCGGTAGGAACGCTCGTGCCTGAGGAGTGTGCAGCATTGCGCCGATGAACTCGAGATCCTGTGAGGGGAGCAAAGTGGACTTTGCGAAGTTTATAACAAAGCCCAAGTACTGCAGAAGAGTCACCGTGCGGCGTGTGGCGTTGGTGACCTCCGGAGCGGACGCTGCTCTGATGAGCCAGTCATCGAGGTATGGAAAGACATAGAGGCCGTGAAGCCGGAGATGGGCCGCCACCACCGCGAGACATTTTGTGAAGACTCGCGGTGCGGAGGACAGGCCAAAGGGCAGTACTCTGTACTGGTAATGATTTCCTGCCACCACAAACCTTAGGTATTGGCGGTGGCTTGGGTGGATGAGGATGTGCGTGTAGGCATCCTTTAGATCCAAGGAGCATAGCCAATCTCCCTGCTGGAGGTAGGGCAGAAGGATTCCAAGGGTAAGCATTTTGAACTTTTCCCGCACGAGGAACCTGTTGAGGTTGCGCAAGTGGCAGGATGGGTCGGAGGCCTCCCGTCCTTTTTGGTACTAGAAAATACCTGGAATAAAAGCCTTGACCTCTCAGGTGGTGGGGCACCGGTTCCACCGCCTGTTCCTGTAGAAGACCTGCTAACTCCTGAAGGAGTAATTCCCTGTGCAGAGGGAGTCGTGGAGGTTCTCCCGGAAAATAGGAGGGAGGGACCTGGTGGAAGTGGAGAAGATAGCCTTCTCTTACGACTTGAAGCACCCAGGCATCTGAAGTGATGCTGGACCACCTGTGGGCGAAGTGAACCAGCCGGCCTCCGGTGCTGGGAGGAGCCAGCGGAGGGGGAGAGGCTATGCTTAAGGAGTCAAAAGCCCCCACCCTGCGGAGCAGGGGCTGGTGGTGCAGGCTTGGGGGCTTGCTGCCTACGGGACCCGTTACCCCGTCCCTTGGCCTGCTGGCCCTGTTGGGGAGCTGCAGGGGCCTGATATTGGGGGTAGTGTTTGTAGGCAGCCGCCTTTCTCGGGTAAAAGGACTTCTTTCCCGAGCCCTTCTTTTTCTGGGAAGGGGCGGAGGTCTTCCTAGAAAGCCTAGTCCTGGTGAGAGTCTCCGTCTCGATTTGTGCAGCCTTTTCAGCCATGGGCTTGCCAAAGAGGTTTTCGCCTCGGCAGGGGACATCGACCAACTTGTCCTGCACCCAGGGCTCAAGGTCAGACGACTGAAGCCAAGCCTGTCGGCGGGCACCGATGCCGGCTGCGGCCACTCGAGCCGATGCTTCAAAGCCATCATAGGCTGCTCGGGATATGAATTTTGAGCATTCCCGAATGCCAGTGGACAAGGCCAGGAACCTCCGCAAGGGTTCCTCGGACAAACCAGCGGAGAATCCGGCTAGCTCTTTAGCCAGGTCTCGGAGATACATGCCCATGTATAGCTGGTAGGTCTGGACACGACACGCAAGCATAGAGCCCTGGAAACACTTCTTACCAAGGCCATCCAGGTTACGGGCCTCCCTGCCAGGAGGCACCGAGGAGTGCATCTTCTGGCTCTTAAGACGATGCATGGCCGATTCCACTACCATGGAATGGTGTGGTAGCTGTGCTTTTTGGAAGCCAGGGCTCTTGCGGACTCGATAGATAGAATCGACCCGCTTGCTCAGGACCGGCGAGGAGGCCGGACTCTCCCACATGCGGAAGAGTAGTCGTTCCAGCATGGGAGGAACCGGTACAGTAAAGTGTTCCCTGGCGGGAGAGTCATACTGGAGGGCGTCGAGCTCTTCGGCTCGAGGCTCCTCCTCGGGATCCGCAGGGAAGGCCAAAGCCTTGGCCATATCCCTGACGAAGTCCGAGAACCGGGCATCCTCCGGGGGGGACTGCTTCCGAGGTTCGGACTGAGGTGAGTCCGAGGGGACACACCGAGTCCGAAAAGAATCAGGTGACTCTTCCTCTTCAGACTCCCAGACCGACTCCGACGAGGAATCGGTGGGGTCGGCCCGTGCAGGCCGCGGCGCCTTCCGCCCCGACGCCGAGGGAGTCGGCGTCGGCGACCTCGGTCCCGAACGGGAGGCCGAGGGTGACCTCGACCGAGGATCGACTCGAGTTCGCATGGACTCGAGGATCGGCTCGGTCTCCGGGGTCGACTTAGACGTCGACGTCCCGGCGGTCGGGGCAGCGACGCCAGCGAGGCCAGCGAGCAGTGCCCGCTGCTGGTCCATGAAGGCAGACAGTCTGCTCTCCAAGGCCGTCAACCTGAGTCCGACCTCAGGTGACCCAGCAGCCCCCGACTCGGGCCCGACGTCGGCGGTCTCGGAGGCGAGTCCAGGAGGACCACAGGACTTACCCGAGCAGGCAGCTCCGACTCCAGGCGAGGTCGCTTCGAGAGGTGCTCCTTCTCCAAGGACCCGGGACGGCTATCGGGGCTATGCGACCTGGCCCTCGCGGAGCCAGGAGCGTCCACCGACGCCGCCCTCGCGGGTTTCACCTTCCGTCGATGGTCCCCGGAGGGAGAACCCCTGTCGGAGGAACTCCGGCGACGGTCCGAGCTGGAACCTCTGGACGCGGAGGCCTCCGACGAGGTCCGGGTACGGCTGGGGTCAGCGAAGATCCTATCCCGCTGATGCCGCCGACTTCTCAACGCTTTGGAGGACATTTTGCCGCAGGCCCCACGATCATTTCTTCATGATCCGGGCCCAGGCAGCGGAGGCAATTGTCGTGTGTGTCAGTTAGTGACATATTTCGGTCACACTGACCACACCGCTTGAAACCACTGGCAGCCATCGGGGGAAAAAGGGCCCCTGCGAGGTCAAAGGACCGGGCTGCCAGGGAAAAACCGAAAACGAAACTAAGTCAGAAAAACCGAAAAAGAAGAAGAGGACTCGTGACCGGCGTCGCAAGTCCGGGCGGGAAAAAGACCGGCGTCGAACCGAAGGAAAAAGAGAAAATTATGAGTAAAATCAACTTTTTCCCGCGGGGACACGACGGGTACGTCTGTAGGGCTCCGTGGAAAAAAGAAGACTGGCTAAGATGGCACCCTTGGGTGGGAAGGCGACCGCGCATGCGCGCTGCAATTCCCAAAGGCTTTCTTTGAAAGCTGGGAAAATTGCTCCGCGAGGGCTCCGTCGGCGCCGATGTCACCCATATGTGAGGACTGACTTCCTGCTTGGTCCTGGAGAAAAATAGTTCTAAACTTTGTCTATACTACCTGTATATAGTTCTGATTACTGTTCAATGTACCTGATTATCACTGCGCTGTTCTATGTATTTCATGTTGTTTGATGTAAACTGCCACTGATCTTAGTAAATGGCGGTTTATAAAAGATTTGCAAATAAACACCATTGCCGATGCCGGGGTATCGGTACCGCTCGAAGCGGATGCCACCACCGGGCATGGCTCAGGTATGTTCTGTGAGAGGTGAACCTCAGGAACGACCTGAAACCCCACACAGGCTTTGGAGGCCGAAGACTCCCACCGGGGTTTTGAAGCCACTGGATTCTCGAGGACAAGGCCATAGGCATCTCTATGCTGTGCATGAGAAGTGCCGCTCGAGGACTGGCTAGTCTTAACACTGTTTTTGGGTTACCTGATCCTGTGTAGAAGATATGGTCGGTGCCCTGAAGTTGGAGGGGGACCACGTGTCGAGGGGAACTCGATGTTGAAAACTTCTTCTCACCATACTGGTGCCCGAGGGCTCCGGAGGAAAATGGTCAGGACCCAAGCAGGTTAGACACCAATTGTGAGTGTCTAAAAATAAAGTTGTACCGCCACAGTTTGTACATTTCTTGGGGAAAGTGGCTGGCGGTTCCATGAGGAAAAATGGAGAGGCCTAGAAGGCCTGAGAACCGTGAGACACTAAAAAAGAAAATATATTCCTTAAGGGAAAAATTTTTACAAGAAAAGAAAAAAGAAACACCAGCGGTACCGGTGGCATCGGGGAAGGCAGCCGCGACCACAAGAAAACTAAAAAATAAAAGAAGAATTTTCTGCGGTGACAGGACGACGTCCTGCTGGCTCCGCGAAAAAACGAAAACAGAGGAGAGGCAGTTGGGAAGGCAGCACACAGGCGTGTTGGGATGCTTCCAAAGCTTTCTGATTGGACGCTGGGAAGCGTTCCCGCACGGACTCCGTCGGTACCGACGTACCCATATGTGAAGACTCATTCCTGCTTGTTCCTGGAGATTGGAAATAATTGTTCTTGAGCAGTAAAATACAGTGCATGGTGTATATATACACGTCTATTAAGGGGCATGTTTACTAAATTGCACTAAGGTAGCATGCATTGGGGTGATAAATTAGCACAAGATGGGCCTGCACTAGTTGTCAGGGTCATGCCTAGCATGCTTCCTGGAAGTTAGCATGATATGAAGTACCCCAGTGCCCTAAATTGGGAAGTGCATTTAACACGAACGCACTTACAGCCACCTACTGAGGTGGTGTAAGTGCACCTGTGCTAACTATAACTCACCCATAGCGCATGTCCACTATGCACGCGCTAATTGCAATGTGCAGTCTAAACCCACACACTGCCCCTAACCCACCATGTCTCCACCCAATCATATGCTAAGCAGCTAGCATGGGACTTACTGCATTGGCATTTTTAGCATGGGGCAACATTACTAGTACACAAAGTGTGCAGTAAACTTTGTTAACCTTTAGCGTACTTTAGAAAACATGCCCCAAAATATTTTGTTTTTAAAAAGATATGAAATCTGATGCATAAAATTTTTATCAAAAGCAATATTACAAAACTGGATATCACATATTTACATAAAATAGATCATAGGCTGGTGAACAATTTGAGAAGTAAGATCTTATCTGGTATATTAAGTGTGGACATACCGGGTCAGATATTTGAGAGGCATTTACACAGTTTCAGACCTGCAAATCGTGTACAAGCCACTGAACAGGATATTCAACATGGTTAGTGCTGCTGAATATTCCTGATTATCTTCCCTACATGCCCCGATGCTAACCGCTTAGCATCAGGGTGTGTCATGGGCATTCCAGGACAGACCAGAGGCAGTGAAAGTTGCTATCTGGGTAGTAGCGATATTGCACCATTACCTGGTTAGCAACCGCTGGGCAAAACTAGGTGAAGCAAAAGCTGGCCTAGTTTAACCCACGGGAGCTAACCGGGCAGCGGTGCAATATCACTGCTAACCAGTTAGCTTCTGCGGCTCCAGGGCATGTGCAGCAATCCTAGATATTCAATGTCAGGGAAGCATTGAATATCCGGGGTTAGAAGTCAGTCAGCATAGCTGGCACAGTTCAATAATCGGGCCTATTGTATCCAAGGACAGATAAGGAATATTAGTATGGGAGATTTGGGTAAAAGCTGTTTTTTCAATAGGTTATATTGTGGGTTGCTTTAAAAGCTCTTTTCTGGCAAGTTTCTCTATGCTGGGAATTATGCTTGTGATACAAGATTAATAAAAGGATTTCACAGCTGAAAATTGTTTTATCTAAGGTAATGAGTTTTCTTTGTTTGAGATCCATTTTTGGAGGTCTGTTTTGGTAGTAGAGAAGAATTATTTCTTTTTATTTTGGCAATGGGTCTCTAATTTTCCATCAGCAATGCCGGGTTGTATCTCTGCTGGCATGGCGTTTTTTTAGACTTGCTAAGAATGACGGTCAGCAACACCGGTTTGCTGCTGCAGAAACTACTAGATAAAAATCACGTTATCAGTTTTCTGCTTGCCGTCTAAAGTGAAGGATTCAATATCATACGTTAGCAGGAGTATAATTTTGATCAGGTGTGTTTTTCTTTTTGTTTCCTTTTTCAATATGATTATTATATTGATGTGTTAAGCACAGTTACTTACCTGTAACAGGTGATCTCTGGGAACAGCAGGAATAAGTCTTCAACATATAGGGTATCGTCGGTACCGACGGAGCCTGCGCAGGAACGCTCCCCAGCGTCCAGAAAGAAAGCTTTTGGGAGCATCCCACAGCGCCTGCGTGCTGCCTTCCCGCCTTTCCCAACCACCTCTCTCCAGTTCCAGTTTTAAGCTGAGACAAAGAGAGAGAGAGGAAAGGAAAGATAGATAGAGAGATACAACTCCTAGGGGAGGTGGGTGGATTGTGAAGACTTATTCCTGCTGTTCCCAGAGATCACCTGTTACAGGTAAGTAACTGTGCTATCTCCAGGAACAAGAAGGAATGAGTCTTCACATATGGGGACTCCCCAGCTAGAGATGCCAGGGAGATCTCCAAGGTTGTGAGTCCCTGAGAAGGGCTCTACCTGCCCCCATGGATCTCGGGCATCCAACCAGGGATGGGAGGTAGGAGTTGATTAGGTATGGAACAGGTGTTTGAGAACAGCCTGACCAAACAAGGCATCCCAGCGGGAGTCCTTGTCCAAGCAGTAATGGGCTGTAAAGGTATGAACCGAGGCCCAGGTGGCCGCTCGACAGATTTGGTCGATGGACACAGAGTTCAGATGAGCCATAGAGGCTGCCATGGCCCTCACATTGTGAGCTGTGACATGGCCCTCCAGAGAGAGGTTCTTACTCTGGTAGGTGAAAGAAATACACTGAGCAATCCAATTGGACAGAGTTCTCTTAGAGACTGGAAGTCCCAAATGAGAGGGATCAAAAGCAACAAAGAGTTGAGAGGACTTTCTATGTTGCTGTGTCCTTTGTAAGTAAAAAGCGAGCGCTCTCTTACAATCCAGGGTATGGAGATTCCTCTCTGCACTTGATGCATGAGGTCCTGGAAAAAAGACAGGTAAATACACCTCCTGGTTCAGATGAAAAGGTGAGACCACTTTAGGCATAAAGTGTGGATTAGTCCTGAGGACTACCTTGTCATGATGGAACCTTGTATAAGGAGGATTAGCCACCAAGGCTTGCAGCTCACTGATGCGGCGAGCTGAGGTGACTGCAATGAGAAAAGTAACCTTCCAGGAAAGAAATTTCAAGGAGGTAGTGGCTAAGGGTTCAAAGGGTGGCTTCATAAGCTGGCCAAGAACCAAATTCAAGTCCCATGCCACTGGAGGTGGTCTAATGGGAGGTTTAGTTAAAAGAAAGCCTCTCATGAGTCTTGCAATAAGAGGATGAGAGGAAATAGGCTGTCCATTGAGAGGCTTAAGGGATGCTGCAATAGCACTCAAATGGACTCTTACTGAATTCGTTTTAAGGCCTGCATGGGATAAATGCAGCAAATATTCTAGTAAAAAATGCAGAGGTATTGCAAGGGAGTTAAGACCCTTCTGTGCACACCAAAAGGTAAACCTTTTCCATTTAAAAGCATAGGAACGTCTAGTGGAAGGCTTTCTGGAAGCATGAAGGATATCCTTCACCTGCTGACAAAGATGCAAATCTTGAAGGTCTAGGCCTTCAGCAACCAGGCTCTGAGATGAAGAGACTGGGGATTTGGGTGCCACAACGTTCCCTCCTCCTGGGACAGGAGGTCTGGAGCAGATCCCAAGTCCAGGGAGGGAGCTTGAGAGAGATGCAGAAGTAGAGGGTACCACACCTGGTATGGCCAATGTGGTGCTATGAGGATCATAGACCCCCTTGTCTCTCTGAAGTCTGAACAGTGTCTTGGGAATTAGGGGAATGGGTGTAAAGGCATAGAGGAAGTCTTGCCCCCAAAGAAGGAGGAAGGCATCCCTGGCCTGAACTCCCTGACACGGAATCCTGGAACAGAACCGGGGAAGTTTGGCATTCCACGGACTTGCAAACAGGTCTATGTCCGGGGTTCCCCAAATTCGGAAGATCCTGGCTATCTGGTCCCCCATGGAGGGACCATTCGTGTGGAAGCAGAATTCGACTGAGTCTGTCTGCCCAAGAGTTTTGGACCTCTGGAAGATACACTGCCACGAGATGAATTTGATGCTCTCTGGCGAAGGCCCACAATCTCAAAGCTTCGTTGCAAAGCGACAGAGAGTCAGTCCCGCCCTGCTTGTTCACGTAGAACATGGCTACTTGGTTGTCCGTGTGGATGAGGACTGTCTTGTAGCTGAGCAGGGTGTGGAAGACTCAGAGCTAGAAGAATTGCTCTG
Organism: Ichthyophis bannanicus; assembly: GCA_033557465.1. Classification (NCBI taxonomy): domain Eukaryota; kingdom Metazoa; phylum Chordata; class Amphibia; order Gymnophiona; family Ichthyophiidae; genus Ichthyophis; species Ichthyophis bannanicus. The sequence goes on along the minus strand of CM066035.1, from coordinate 910,483,986 downwards.
AGCTCCAAGAGGTTGATATGTAGAGATGTCTCTTGTGGAGACCAGATGCCTTGAGTGGAGAGATCTTGTAGATGAGCTCCCCAACCCTTTGGAGAAGCATCTGTTGTAAGGGTTGCTCGGGGTAGCGATTGTTGAAAGGGGGACCCCAGCAACAGATTTTGAGTGGACCTCCACCATTGGAGAGACCAGAAGAGGCGACTGGAGGTTGCTATTTTGTCTGACAGGCACCCTGATGCCTGGGTCCATTGGGTGGACAGAGTCCATTGAGCTGCCCTCATGTGAAGGCGAGCATAAGGAACCACATGCACGGTGGATGCCATGTGGCCTAACAGTTGTAACATTTCTCGAGCAGTTAAATGGGACTTTAACTGAATTTGTGAGGCTAACTGCACCAAGCGTAGGCAACGGGGCCTGGGGAAGATAGGCCCTTGCAGTTGTGGTATCCAGCAAGGCCCCTATGAACTCTAGAGATTAAGTAGGGGTGAGATGGGATTTTGGGATGTTTATTACAAGTCCCAGATACTGAAGAACATGCCTTGTGCAGGCTAGGGAAGTCTGGGCCTCTGAATGGGACAGAGCTCGGATGAGCCAGTCGTCCAGATATGGGAATACAAATATTCCTAGAGTGCGTAGAAATGCAGCTACTACTGCCATGCATTTTGTGAACACTCTTGGAGCAGAGGCCAGATCGAAAGGAAGCACTCTGTATTGGTAGTGCTTTCCTTGATAAAGGAACCGAAGGAACCTTCTGTGTGTTGGATGGATGAGGATATGGGTGTACGCATCCTTGAGATCTAGAGAACAAAGCCAATCCTGACTCTGAAGGTATGGAAGGAGAGCACCGAGAGAAATCATCTTGAATTTCTCCTTGCATAGAAACTTGTTCAATTCTCTGAGATCTAATATGGGTCTGTAGCCCCCTGTTTTCTTTGTTGTTGTTGTTGTTGTTGTTGTTGTTGTTGTTAAGTGCCGTCGAGTCGGAGTCGACTCATGGTGACCCTCTGGATAGCTATCCTAAACTGTGTTCGGTCTTCAGTCAGGCGGCTCATTGTTGACAGACTTGTACCCGTAGCTCCTGTTATTGTATCGATCCATCTCATTGCTGGCCTTCCTCTTTTGCGTTGACCTTCTATCTTGCCAAGCATAATGTCTTTCTCTAATGATCTCTCTCTTCGCGTGATGTGTCCAAACACATCAAACAACAGAACCCTGAGCCCTGCTGAAGAAGGGGTACTTCTTCTATTGCCCTTTGGGCAAGAAGGGTAGCAATCTCCTGACCCAGAAGGTCGAGGAGAGATGTTGGAGAATTGAACTGTCTCACCATGGTGTGAGGAGGAAGGTTTAAGAAATGAAGCTTGTACCCCTCCCTTATGATGGAGAGGGTCCATTGCTCTGCCGTGACTTGTTCCCATCTGGGAGCAAAGTGGGCTAACCTTCCTGGAATGGTGAGAGGCTCTGGTTCTTCTAGAGCCTGAAAGGCTAAGTTCTCTAGATGTAAGTTAAAGGCCCTGAGGAGGCTGAGGCTGTTGGGCCGTAGCAGTCCTTGCAGCCTTAGGCTTGGCTTGTTTAGGTTGTTGCTGACGCTTTGCAGCAAAACGACCTGCTGAAGATGCCTGCTGACCATAAACAGGATAATATTTCCCCTTTTTGGGAAAGAAAGCCTTTTTTGGATAACCTTTTTCTAACAGGAGCAGAAGTAGACTTTGAAAGTCTATCTAAGGCAGAATTCTCAGCATCCATCTGAGTGGCCTTTGCTTGCCAAAAAGCTTTTCACCTGTATAAGGAAGATATCCTAATCCATCCTGGACTCAAGGTTCCAAATCAGAAGCTTGTAACCAAGCAACTCTGCGTGCACCTATGGCAATAGCCGAGGCTTTGCTGGCACACTCAAAACAGTCAAAGGCTGCACGGTTGGAAAATTTGGAAACATCCTGGGTATGTTTAAAGCCAGGTGAGAAACTCTTCCCTTTTATCTTCTGAAATAAAAGGAGATAAAGTTTGCAGATGATCTGTAACTTCCTTTAGAAACATCCCCATATAGAGACTTATAGGAGTTGATTCTGGCAACAAGCATATTGGCCCGGAAAATTTTCCGGCCAAAAGCATCCAAGGTTCTGCATTCTCTTCCTGGAGGATTAGATGAGTGTCTTTTTGCACTCTTTATCTTCTTCATAGCAGACTCCACCACAATAGAGTGGTGAGGAAGCGGAGTCTTATGAAAGCCAGGACGAGGAGGAACACGGTACATGGTGTTCAACCTACGAGAATGAGGGGAGATAGTGAGAGGTGTCTCCCATATGCCCAACATGTGATCATAAAGGATCTCATGAATTAGTAAAGTAGCTGCCTCTTTAGGAGCCTTAGGATATTGTAAAATATCCAATTTCTTGGCTCTAGGCTCTGATTCAGGAGCCACTGAAATGGAGAGGCCCCTGGCCACTTCCCTAATGAAGTCTTGAAAAGACAAGTCTTCTGGAGGAGACATTCTTCTTTTTGGAGAAGAGGGCTCCTGAGGAAGGACTACCGATGCTTCGACAGAAGCCTCTGATTCATCAGAGTCTTCGGAGGAATCGAAGTATCGCCTGTCTGGATGCTCCTGCAGAGCCCTATACGCGTACCGAGTGGTATCGACATCGGGAGTGATCGATACCGATGGGCATCACAGAACAGGGTACCGCTGCAGTTGACACCGAAGCCAATGTCGATGCAATCGGTACCAGCACCGGAACCAATATCGGTGCTGGAACCGGTACCGACAACGGAGTTTGTTGCAGTACCGGAGGTGTCGCAGCTTGTATGAATGCCGTAATGGCACGCTGCATGGTCAGAATATTCTGATCCATCGACGCAACCAATGTCTGGATGTCGGTACCAGTAGAAACCACCGGTACCCCAGAACATGGCAACAGGTGATCGGTCGAGGCCGAGCCATCGATGTCAACCTGTAACCCCATAGATGAAGCTTTGCGAAGCCGGAGCTTCCCGCCAGGGTAATTTTGCCGGTGCGGGATCCTCGAGACCAAGCCCGGAGGCATCTCTATACTTAGAGGGAGATCTACCCTTCGAGGACCGGCTGGACTTATGTTTGGTTACCTGAGATCCATGGGAGGAAGAAGCAGCCCTGGAAGGTGTCGATGCCACCGAAGCTGCATCAGAGGGAAACAGGGTACTGAGCTTGGCCGCTCGATTCTGTCGACCTCTTTTAGACATCATGGAACAGGACTCACAATCGGTGATGGAATGGTCAGGACCAATGTTCCCTCTAATTTTCTGTAGGCTGTGTGTGCATAAAATATCAGCTGTGTGCAGCTTTTGAAGGAAGGTTAAATTTTTGTGTGCCACATAACAACACTCGGAGTTATATACTTTAAAATTTGACTACACGTCAGAATACAGTATGTACACCACATTGATTTTAATCAAATTAAATGAAAATAGACGATTACTAAATGAAGCGGGAAATTTCTAGTAATTACAATCATAACTTTTAAATTTTAAGACATCTGTGTTGTTTTCTATCAGAATCAGAGCCATAATTTTTGTGCGCTCTGTTGTAAAGTATGTGCGCTCGCTCGGCGAGGTGTGTGCGCGCGCACATGCGCACAGCTTAGAGGGAACAGTGGTCAGGACCCAAACATTTTAGACACCAGTCATGGGTGTCTGTGATAGAAAGAGTACCGCTGCACTTCGTGCACTTTTTAAACCTGGAAACGGGCTTTTCCATGAGGAAAATTTTTCTAGGCCTAAGGCCCAAAAGGAAAAAATGCACAGAAGTGGGAAACGGTAGTTTTTAAGAAGAAAGAAGAAAAGACCAGCGGTACCGGTCCGACGTCGAAGAAGGCAGACGCACGACCAAAGAAATAAAAGAAAATAAAGAACTTCTTCAGCGGTGACAGGAACACGACCTGCTGGCTCCGCAGAAAAGAAGAACTGGAGAGAGGCGGTTGGGAAAGGCGGGAAGGCAGCGCGCAGGCGCTGTGGGATGCTCCCAAAAGCTTTCTTTCTGGACACTGGGGAGCGTTCCCGCGCAGGCTCCGTCGGTACCAACGATACCCTATATGTGAAGACTCATTCCTGCTTGTTCCTGGAGATAAAACTAATACTGAAAGCCAGACTTCTTGTTTATTCTCAGGAGATTCTATCGGTGCAACACTGTTGCAGTATCGGAGACACGAGATTTTTGTTAATTCCTTTGTTTCTTATATGTTTGCCACTATGGGGAGTGGTTCTGGTAGATAAAGCGTAGTTGCTTACCTGTAAAGCACAGTTACCTACCTGTAACAGGTGATCTCTGGGAACAGCAGGAATAAGTCTTCACATATTGGGTACGTCGGTACCGACGGAGCCTGCGCGGGAACGCTCCCTAGCTTCCCAAAAAGGAAAGCTTTTGGGAGCATCCCACAGCGCCTGCGCACTGCCTTCCCGCCTTTCCTAACCGCCTCTCCCCAGTTCGAGTTTTAAGCTGAAACAAAGAGAGAGAGGAAAGGAAAGATAGATAGAGAGATACAACTCCTAGGGGAGGTGGGTGGGTTGTGAAGACTTATTCCTGCTGTTCCCAGAGATCACCTGTTACAGGTAAGTAACTGTGCTATCTCCAGGAACAAGCAGGAATGAGTCTTCACATATGGGGACTCCCTAGCTAGAGATGCCTGGGAAATCCCCAAGGATATGAGATCCTGGGAAGGGCTCTACCTTCTCCTATGGATCTCAGGCATCCATTCCGGGAAGGAGGGCAAGAGTTGATTAAGAATGGAACAGGTGTTTGAGAACAGCCTGACCAAACAAGGCATCCCGGCGGGAGTCCTTGTCCAAGCAGTAATGGGCTGTGAAGGTATGAACCGAGGCCCAGGTGGCTGCTCGACAGATCTGGTCGATGGACACAGAATTTAGATGAGCCATAGAGGTGGCCATGGCCCTCACATTATAAGCTGTGACATGGCTCTCCAGAGAAAGGTTCTTACTCTGGTAGGCGAAAGAAATACACTGAGCAATCCAATTGGACAGTGTCCTCTTAGAGACTGGAAGTCCCAAATGAGAGGGATCAAAAGCAACAAAGAGTTCAGAAGACTTTCTATGTTGCTGTGTCCTTTGTAAGTAAAAGGCAAGAGCTCTCTTACAATCCAGAGTATGAAGATTCCTCTCTGCACTTGATGCATGAGGACTTGGAAAAAAGACAGGTAAATATTCCTCTTGATTAAGATGAAAAGGTGAGACCACTTTAGGCATAAAGTGTGGATTGGTCCTAAGGACTACCTTTATCATGATGGAACCTTGTATAAGGTGGATTAGCCACTAAGGCCTGCAGTTCACTGATGCGGCGAGCTGAGGTGACTGCAATGAGGAAAATAACCTTCCAGGAAAGAAATTTCAAGGAGGTGGTGGCTAAGGGCTCAAAAGGTGGCTTCATAAGCTGACCAAGAACCAGATTTAAGTCCCATGCCACCGGAGGAGGTCTAATGGGAGGTTTAGTTAAAGTTAGGCCTCTCATGAATCTTGCAATAAGAGGATGAGAGGAAATAGGCTGTCCATTGATGGGCTTAAGAGATGCTGCAATAGCACTCAAATGGACCCTTACTGAATTCGTCTTAAGGCCTGCATTGGAAAAATGCAGGAGATATTCCAATAGAGAATTCAAAGGTAGTGCTAGAGGGTCAAGACCCTCAGTACACCAAATGGAAAACCTTTTCCATTTAAAAGCATAGGAACGTCTAGTAGAAGGTTTTCTGGAAGCATGGAGAATATCCTTCACTTGCTGAGAAAGATTCCAACCTTGAAGGTCTAGGCCTTCAGTAACCAAGCTCTGAGGTGAAGGGACTTGGGGTTTTGGTGCCACAAAGTCCCCTCCTCCTGGGACAGGAGGTCTGGAGCAGCTCCCAAGTCCAGGGAGGGGGCTTGAGAGAGATGCAGAAGTAGAGGGTACCACACTTGGCGTGGCCAGCGTGGAGTTATGAGGATCATAGATCCTTGATCCCTCTGGAGCTTGAACACAGTCTTGGGAATCAAGGGAATGGGTGGAAAGGCATACAGGAAGTCTTGACCCCAGTGAAGGAGGAAGGCATCCTTGGCCTGAACTCCCTGACACGGAATTCTGGAACAGAACCGGGGAAGATTGGCATTCCACGGATTTGCAAAGAGGTCTATGTCCGGGGTTCCCCATTCTTGGAAGATTCTGAGTACCTGGTCCATGTGCAGGGACCATTCGTGTGGAAGCAGAACTCGACTGAGTCTGTCTGCCCAAGAGTTTTGGATTCCTGGGAGGTATACGGCCAGGAGATGGATTTGATGCTCTCTGGCGAAGGCCCACAATCTTAAAGCTTCATTGCAAAGCGACAGAGAGCCAGTTCCTCCTTGCTTGTTTATGTAAAACATGGCTACTTGATTGTCCGTATGAATGAGGACTATCTTGTAGCTGAGCAGAGTATGAAAGAACTTGAGAGCTAGAAAAACTGCTCGAAGCTCCAAGTGGTTGATATGAAGAGAGGTCTCCTGTGGAGACCAAGTGCCCTGAGTGGAGAGGTCTTGTAGATGAGCTCCCAACCTGTTTGGGAGGCATCTGTTGTGAGGGTTGCCTGGGGCAACAACTGTTGGAAGGGAGACCCTAGCAACAGATTTTGGGTAGACATCCACCACTGGAGAGACCAAAAGAGACGTTTGGAGGTTGCTATTTGGTCTGAGAGAGCTCCTGATGCTTGAGTCCACTGGGTGGACAAAGTCCATTGAGCTGCTCTCATGTGAAGGCGAGCATAGGGTACCACATGCACTGTGGATGCCATGCGGCCTAGCAGTTGTAGCATCTCCCGGGCAGTTAAGTGGTTCTTTGACTGAATCTGGGAGGCTAACTGCACCAGGCGTTGGCAACGGGCCTGAGGAAGATAGGCTCTTGCAGCGGTAGTATCTAGCCAGGCCCCTATGAACTCTAGGGACTGAGTAGGGGTGAGCTTGGACTTTGGGAGGTTTACCACAAGTCCCAGATACTGCAGAACGTGCCCTGTGCAGTCCAGGGAAGTCTGGGCCTCTGACTGGGATGGAGCTCGGATGAGCCAGTCGTCCAGGTATGGGAATACAAATATTCCCAGAGTGCGTAGAAATGCAGCTACTGCTGCCATGCATTTGGTGAACACTCTTGGAGCAGAGGCCAGACCGAAAGGAAGCACCCTGTATTGGTAATGCTTTCCCTGGAAAAGAAAACGGAGGAACCTTCTGTGAGATGGATGGATGAGGACATGTGTGTACGCATCCTGGAGATCTAGAGAACAAAGCCAATCCTGACTCTGAAGGTATGGAAGGAGAGTGCCCAGAGAAAGCATCTTGAATTTCTCCTTGCATAGAAATTTGTTCAATTCCCTGAGATCTAATATGGGTCTGTAGCCCCCTGTTTTCTTTGGGATCAGAAAATAGGGGGAGTAAAACCCTGACCCTTGTTGAAGAAGAGGTACTTCTTCTATTGCCCCTTGGGCAAGAAGGGTAGCCACCTCCTGACCTAGAAGGTCGAGAAGAGATGTTGGAGAATTTAAGTGTCTCACCATGGTGTGAGGAGGAAGGTTTGAGAAATAAAGTTTGTAGCCCTCCCTTATGATGGAGAGGGTCCACTGCTCTGCTGTAATTTGCTCCCATCTGGGAGCAAAATGAGCTAACCTTCCTGGAATGGTGAGAGGCTCTGGCTGTTTTAGAGCCAGAAAGGCTAAGTTCTCTAGCAGCAAGTCAAAAACCCTGAGGAGGTTGGGTCTGCTGAGTTGCAGCAGCCCCTGTAGGCTTAGGCCTGGCCTGTTTAGGTTGCTGATGCTTAGCAGCAAAGCGACCTGTAGATGATTGTTGGCCAGAAGCAGAAGGGAATCTGCCTTTTTTGAAAAAAGACTTCTTGAAAGATTTTTTCTTGGCAGGAATGGAGGTTGACTTTGAAAGTCTATCCAGAGCAGAATTTTCTGCATCCATTTGAGTGGCTTTTGCCATTCTTTGCCAAACAGGTTTTCACCTGTACAGGGAAGATTTCCTAAGCCATCCTGGACCCAAGATTCTAGATCAGAAGCCTGGAGCCAAGCAATTCTGCGAGCAGCTATGGCAATGGCCGAAGCTCTGCTGGCACCCTCAAAGGAGTCAAAAGCTGCATGGTTGGAAAACTTTGAAATATCTTGAGTATGCTTAAGCCAAACAAGGAATTCTTCCCTTTTATCCTCTCTAAGAAAAGGGAGGAGAGAGTGTAGTTTATCTGCAACTTCTTTCAGAAACATACCCATATAGAGACTATAGGAGTTGATTCTGGCAATGAGCATACTGGCTTGGAAGATTTTCCTACCAAAAGCATCCAAGATCCTGCATTCTCTTCCTGGAGGAGCAGAGGAATGTCTTTTTGCACTCTTTATCCTTTTCATAGCTGACTCCACCACAATAGAATGGTGAGGAAGCTGTGTTTTATGAAAACCAGGACAAGGAGGGACACGGTACATAGTGTCCAATCTACGAGAATGAGGAGAGATAGTGAGAGGAGTCTCCCATAAGTCAATCATGTGATCATAAAGAATCTCATGAATTGGCAAGTGACTGCCTCCTTAGGAGCCTTAGAATAACCTAAAATATCCAATTTTTTAGCTCTAGGCTCTGATTCAGAGGTTACTGAAATAGAAAGTCCTTTAGCCACTTCTCTTATGAAGTCTTGAAAGGACAAGTCTTCTGGAGGAGACATTCTTCTTTTTGGAGAAGGCTCTTCAGGAAGGGCTATGGATACTTCAGCTGACTCCTCCGATGTATCAGAATCTTCAGAGGAATCAAAGTATCACCTGTCAGGATGCTCTTCTAAAGCTCGATACACGTATCGATCGGTATCGACATCGGGTGTCGTCGGTACCGGTTCGGTACCGACAAGCATCCCTGGACAGGGAACCACTGCAGTCGGCATCCTGGTCGATGTCGATGCAGTCGGTACCGGTACTGGTGCTGGTGCCGGTACCGGAGCTGATACCGACAACGGAGTTTGTTGTGGTATCAGCGGCGTCGCAGCTTGAATGAAGGCTGTGATAGCCTGCTGCATGGATAGGACATTCTGATCCATCGACGCCATGAATGCCTGGAATTCAGTACCGGAAGGTTGCGCCGGTACCCCAGAGCATTCTAACAGGTGATCGGTCGAGGCTGTGCCATCAATGTCAACCTGTAACCCCATAGGTAGAGCTTTGGAAGCCGGAGCTTCCCGCCAGGGTTGTTTTGCCGGTGCAGGATCCTCGAGGGCAAGCCCAGAGGCATCTCGATGCTTGGAAGGAGATCTACCCTTCGAGGACCGGCTGGATTTATGTTTGGTTACCTGAGATCCATGGGAGGAAGAAGCAGCCCTGGAAGACATCTATGCCACTGAAGCTGCATCAGAGGGAAACAGCACATGGAGCTTGGCTGCTCGGTTCTGTAAACCTCATTTAGACATCAAAGAGCAGGACGAACAATCCGAAATGGAGTGTTCAGGACCCAAACATTTAAGACACCATTCATGGGTGTCAGTAACAGAAATAGTACCGCTGCACTTAGTGCATTTTTTAAACCCAGAGGCTGGTTTTTCCATGAGGAAAAATTCTTTATGAGGCCTAAGGCCCAAAAGAAGAACACACACTAAGTGAGGGAAAAATATGTTTTGTTTTGGTTTTTTTTATAAGAAAAGAAAGAAAAACCGGCGGTACCGGTCCGAGTCGGGGGAGGCAGATGCGCGACCAAAGAAATAAAATAAAATAAATAACTTCTTCAGCGGTGACAGGAACACGACCTGCTGGCTCCGCGGCAAAGAAGAACTGGGGAGAGGCGGTTAGGAAAGGCGGGAAGGCAGCGTGCAAGCGCTGTGGGATGCTCCCAAAAGATTTCCTTTTTGGGAAGCTGGGGAGCGTTCCCGCGCAGGCTCCGTCGGTACCGACGTACCCAATATGTGAAGACTCATTCCTGCTTGTTCCTGGAGATCAGGTGATCTCCAGGAACAGCAGGAATCTGTCTTCACATATGGGTGATGTCTGCATCAATGAAGCCCATGCAGAAACACTCCCCAGTATCCAATAGGAAAGCCTTTGGGAGCACTCCACCATGCCTGTGCATCTGTCTTCCCAACTCCTCAGTTGAGTTTGTAGCTGAGAGGAAGAGAAAATATACCCTACAACTCCTAGGGGAGGACGCCAGGCTGTGAAGACAGATTCCTGTTGTTCCTGGAAATCACCTGTTACAGGTGAGTAACTATGCTATCTCCAGAACAAGCAGGAATGTAGTCTTCACATTTGGGACTCACTAGCTCCCAGGTAGCAGACCGACATTTGTGGGGGGGGGAGGGGGGGAGGAGCAATGTGGTCTCTGAGGCTAAAGATTGAAGCCAAAGACTGGACACGATGTGTCCCGTTTGACTCAATTCCAGGAGGCTATATCCCCTCTAATGATAGTCTGATCTCTTGGAGAAGTTCAGGATAGAGGGTAAGAGTTGAGTCTATGTCCCAAAGAGGTGCTGGAGTACAGCTTGGCCAAAGTCAGCAACCTGTTGGGAGTCCCTGTCCAGACAATGTGCAGCAAAAGTATGAATGGAGGACCATGTAGCTGCCCAACAGATCTTGTCAATGGATACTGACTGGAGGTTGGCTACGGAGGCTGCCATAGCCAGCACATTATAAGCTGTGACATGACCATCCAGGGAGAGTCTTGCCTGTGCATAAGCAAAAGAAATGCAATCTGCTATCCATCTGGATAGAATTTGTTTTGTTACTGGTAGTCCAAGGTGATTGGAATCAAAGGAAATGAACAATTGAGAGGATCTTCTGTGAACCTTGGTTCTATGCAAATAGTAAGCCAGTGCTCATTTACAGTCTAAGATGTGTCTCAGGCTGAAGCAGCACTACACGTGGTCTCGGGAAGGAAGACGATAGGATTACCAATTGGTTCAGATGGAAGGAGGAGATCATCTTCAGAAGGAAGCGTGGATGGGTACGGAGGACTACCTTGTTAGCAACCTGACATGACGATAAAGAAAGATTACCTTCCAAGACAAGAAACTCCAGAGACGTGGTAGCTAAGGGCTCAAAAGGAAGCTTTAGAAGTTGAGCTGGAACCATGTTGAGGTCCCAGGATACTGGAGGCAGCCTAATGGGTGGCTTAGACAGGAGACCCTACATGAAGTATGCTACTAAGGGGTGTGAGGAGATAGGCTGCAATGGCACTAAGATGAACTCTTAGTCTTAAGACCTGCTAAGGACAAGTGGAGGAGATATTGTAGAAAGGATTCCAACAGGCAGGCAAATGGGTCAATGTCCTTTGGGGAGTTGCAGAGGGAAAACCTTTGCCATTTGAAGCATAAGATCACCTGGTGAACTGCTTGCTTTATTCAAGCAAGATATCTTTGACTTCCTGAGGCAGGTCGAGGTCAGCGAAATCTACCCCTTCAGCAGCCATGCTGTGAGGCAAAGGGCGTGAAGGATGGGATGGAGAAACATCCCTTGGTTCTGGAAGAGGGGTTTGGGCACACAGACTCTGATGTTGAGTGTCTGCGCAAGGCAAAGCAGCAGGGGAAACCACAGTTGATGAAGCCAAAAGGGGGCTATGAGGATCATGGAGCCTTTGTCGGCCTATAGCTTAAACAGCATTTTGGGTATCAAGGGGATATGAGGGAATGCACAGAGCAGACCTTGTCATCCGTGGAGAAGGCAGGCATCCAGAATGGAAGCCTGGAACAGAACAGTGGAAGCTGTGCATTCTGCAGTGTGGCAAAGATCTATGAATGGTGTTCCTCACATTTGGAAGATCCAAGCAGCAGTCTCCAGATATAGTGTCCACTCATGTGGACGAAGGATTAGACTTAGCCTGTCCGCAAGTACATTCAGCTCGCCCGGGAGGTACCCCATTTTGAGGTGAATGGGGTGTGTGATGGCAAAGGACCATAGGCAAAGCACTTTGCTGCAGAGGGGATAGGATCCTATTCCCCGTGTTTGTTCATACAAAACATGGGAACCTGGTTGTCCCGACTAATATCTGTTGCCCCAAACGTTGGGGTTGAAAGACCCAAAGAGCATTTATTAGTGTTCATAGTTCTAGGAGGTTAATCTGCAGAGCAGACTCCTGCTGTGTCCACAGTCCCTGTGTGGTTAGGTCATTCAGATGTACTCCTCAACCCAGCTTGGAAGCATCTCATCAGGATGCATCGAGGTGGAGGCATCTGAAAAGGTGACCCACCAAGTAGGTTCTGTGGAGAACACCATCACTGAAGAAACTTGGTCAGTTGAGGGGTGATGTGGATCTTGTCAGACACCCCTTTGCTTGTGTCCATTGAGAAGACAAGTCCATTGGGCTTGTTGCATGTGTAGTCTAGCATAAAGGATGACATGGACCATGGAGGTCATGTGTCCCAAACAGACATAGCATCTCTCAAGCAGTTTACATGGCTTTGCTGTTGCATTTGTCTCACCAGCTGGATAAGGCAGGCACAGTGATCTCGTGAAGAAAAGCTTGGACCTGTTGAATGTCTAAGAATGTGCCGATGAACTCTAGACTGAGTTTGAGTGAGGTGTGACTGGGAAGCTGAGGACAAAGCCCAGTTGCTGGAGCACCGTAATAGTGCGATGAAGGGAGAGTCTGACTTCCTGAGAGGAGTCTCCCCTGATTAGCCAGTCTAAGTAAGGGAAGACGATAAAGACTCCCAAAGTGTAGAGATAGGTAGCAACTACTGCCATGTATGGTGTAAATATTTATGGTGCAGAGGCTAAGCCGAAGGGTAGCACCAAGTATTGGTAGTGGTTCCCCTGAAACATGAAGTTCAGATACTGTCTGTGCTGTGGATGGATCAGTAAGTGCGTGTAGACCTCCTTTAGGTATAGTGAAGATAGTCAATCTTGTCTCTGGAGGTGTGGGAGAAGAATTCCCAGGGAAATAATTTTAAATTTCTCATGGACCAAAAACTTGCTTAGGTCTCCGAGATCCAAGATGGGCTTGAATCCTCCTGTTTTCTTTAGGATGAGAAAATATGGAGAGTAGAAGCCCATCCCTTCTTGGAGGAGGAGAAGGAACTCTTTCTTCTGTACCTTAGGATAACAGTGTGGATACCTCTTCTGTTAAGAGTACTTTGAAGGAGATGGATGGGAAGGACCCCTGAGAAGCTGGTGGGGGTAAGGTCTTGAAGCGAGGGAGATACCCCCTATGGAAGATGTTGAGAGTTCACTGTTCTGAAGTTATGAGGTGCCACCTGTGAGCTCAGGAACAGAGTCTGCCTGTTATGTGGAGGGGTTGAGGACCCTGTAGAGGTAGAGTGGCAATGCTCTCTAGCAAGGAGTCAAAAACCTGGCGCAGGTTGTGCCCGAGCTGGTGGTTGAGGTTTTGGAGCCTTGGACTTTTTGGACTGACGAAGGCCCTGCTGCTGCTGCCGAGGCTGGTAAGCAGCTGAAGGTGGATAGGAAGGATAATCTCTCTTCTTAGAGCAGAAAGGTTTCTTGGGAAGAACCTTCCTTTTGGAGGGGTCAGCTGTTTTTCTGGAAAGGCGTTTGAGGGTGAGATCATCTGTCTCAATTTCTCCAGATTTCTCTCCAACCTTTTCCAAAAAAGGGTTTTCTCCTATACATAGGATGTTGACCAGCTTGTCCTGGACCCACTGCTTGAGATCTGATGCCTATAACCAGGCCATCCTCCAAGCCCCTATGCAGACTGCTGAAGCTCTGCTTGTTGACTCAAAGGCATCAAAAGATGCCCTGGTAAGAAATTTTGAAGTATTCTGACCCTGCTTAACGAGTGTCTGGAATGCACTCCTCTTACCATCAGGAAGCATGGGTGCAAATGTCTCCAGATCTCTGGTGACATCCTTTAGAAACATGCCCATGTATAGCATTGTAGGAGTTTATCCTAGAGGCTAGCATACATGCCTCAAAACATCGATATCCAAAGGCATAGTGTGTCAAAGTCCCTACCCAGCAGCATGGAACTAACTAAACTAACAAAAGGAACTAAATTCCAACACCTACACCAATTTCTGACCAACACAACACACACACCACACACTGTAAATATATATTTGTAAAAAGTTAGATGTGTTTGTTTTAATACCTACAAAGTTTATATTACTGTTCAATGTAAATAGTTGAATTCTATTGTTCTATGTAAAATGTATACAAACTGTGTACAAGACTGTTAACCTGTTATATGTAAACCGCCCTTGATCTCTGGAAGGGGCGGTATAAAAGAAATAGTTAAATAAATAAATGAAAAAGTGATTTTTTTGAACTCTTTATTCTGCACATCACTGATTCCACCACCGAGTGGTGTGGGAGCTGAGGGTTCTGGAAGCCTGAACACAAACTCGGTACAGGGTATCAACTGTTTTGCTGATAGGTGGAACAGTGAGAGGGGCCTCCCACATGCGCAGCATCAGATCTTGTAAGATGCCATGCACCAGTAGTCACTTCAAGTGTGGGAGAATTTTGAAGTATCTCCAATTCTTCTACCCTCAGTTCCTTCTCTGAGGTTACTGTGATGGCCGGTCTTGCTGCCAATGTCACGGATGAAGTCTTGGAAAGACATCTTCTGGTAGGGACCTGCGCCGCTCATGTGGAGGGGATGGGTCTGAAGGGGATGTCTGAAAGATACTGGGAATCCAGTGATCTCTCATCAGAACTGGAAGAGCTGGTATCGGAATCTGACGAAGTCAAAGTACTGATGGTCTTGTGTTTGACCTTGATGCCGATATCGATTCTCAGAGGTATCAGCATCAGGAGCCTTGGTAGTCTTAGCCTGCTGGGTACCAGAGACATGGACCTTGTGAGCTCCAATGATACAGGCACAAGGGCCAGTATCAGGGCTTATATGCTTGGCTATAGGCAGGGTGCCGAAGCCTGCACTGCTGGAGCTATCGATTCTGTCTGTACCGAGGCTGCCAGGAGTGCAGCCAAACTCCTCTCAAGAGCTAGCATGTGCTGGCCCAGGGAGATAACCGATGTCTGTGTATCACCACCAACGGGGCTTTGCACCACCATCCCAGAACACTATACCGGTACCTCTCCAGAGGTCGATTCCTTGAGAGCATCCTGAAGCCAGTCCTATGCTTTGGAGGACAGGGGCTGTTTGGTTGGCCGGTCTGCATCGGAAGCACCCCATCCTTAGGGGAGTCCCGATGCTTATGTTGTGACCTTCCTCTGGTTTCAGTATCAGGTCTTCAATGCCAATACCAATGATTTCCCCGAAATCAGACTTACTCTTATGTTTGGACTTGGAAGAGGCCCATGAAAGGAGATTGATGTCCTCAATGATGTATAAGCCATTGAAACAGAGTCCGGGGCGAACAGTGATCCATAATGTCTGACACTGTTCTTTAGCCCTCTTTGTCATTTGTTGGCACAAAGGACAAGAGTTTGGTAAATGGTCAGAACGCAAACATTTTAAACACCAGTCATGTTTATCCGTGACAGATATAGTACCGGCACACTTGGTACATTTTTTTTAAACCACTTTAGTCGGTTTTTCCATTTCAGAAAAATATCTCTCAGAAATGAAGAGGATATGTAGGCCTAGTTAGCAGTAAACCTGCAGAAAAAGAAAAGAAAAGAAAAAGAAATTTTTCTAACTGAAGAGATACATTTATTGGGACCAGTGTCGTTTGACGGGACCAGCATCGACAGAAAGACGAACACTGTATTACACCAAAAAAGAAACGTTTTTCAGCAGTGAGAGGATTTTGCAACCTGCTGGCTCCGTAGAAAACTAAGAACTGAGGAGAAGAGTTGGAAAGACAGATGTGCAGGAATGATGGAATACTCCCAAAGGCTTTCCTATTGGAAACAGAGGAGCATTCCCATGCAGGCTCCATCGGTGCAGACGTCACCCATATGTGAAGACTGTACTCCTGCTTGTTCCTGAAGATAGATATTTCACTATCTTCCTGTCCCTGTTGAAATAGTTTTCAGTAGTTAGGATTGAGGAGTTGTAAACTAAGAGTTTGTTTTTGTATACTTTCTAAAAGAGGAACCTAAGGAAACATTATATCGTAGTGCACAATTGCTGAATAAAAATTTCAGGCTATTCCCTGACGAAGCCTCAGGCGAAACGCTGTGGTATCAGTAGCGTTGGGGTGCCTGCAACAATTTCAGTTGATAAGTGCGCTTATATACATTACTATAATTAATCTTTTGCACTGAACACATTAGGGGAAACTAGTTTTGGTCAAAATTAATACAGGTGAGGTTTGTTTGTTGTTTTTTTTTAGATCGATGATGTAAGGAGTGACTTTTTGGGCTGAGAATATGGATTATGCCCAATTTCTGTAAACTGCTCCTGGTGAGTTGAGATCTTTTTCCTACTAATTTTAATATAATAGTTTTAAACTCCCAAAAAATAAAGATAGAATGAATGCATTTCCTTCAGGGTTCTATGACAGTGTTGTGCTAGAACTGTCAAACACATGGAAAGCCATAGGTTCAAGATAGACACTGGTTAAAGCTGTTCCAGTGAAGAAAAATCACACTATATAGATTGTCTCTCAAATTTTAATTTTATACAGAAAATGATCCATTTTTATCAAAATTGTGCCAGAAAAAAATCCCAGAACACAAAACTTGCAGCATTTGCTCACTATGTTAAACGCGCATCTGGAGTTCTAGACATGCTGATTAATTTTCTGAAAAATTCTGAAAATAGTTTTAGGAACAGAACTAAATTTACTCAGCCTAATTGTGATTCATACAAATCTTCATTTAGTTCTGCTCCCTGAATGATTTTTATAGCATTTTGTTTCTAGCCAAACCTCTGTCTCAGGACTGATCCAGCAAGAGCCCTGCCCCTTGTACACAATTTGTTCCTTGTTGAATTCCGGCCCAAGATTCTAAGATGTGCACAGCCATGCTACAAACTCCAAAGTCTATGCAGGATACAAACTTGACAGCACTGACTATTCAGCTACCACCACCCAGGACCTGGCATGGTAGCCTAGTACATGACAGCAGAAAGACTAGCATGGTCCATCTAGTCTGCCCAGCAAGGTGGCAAGAGTAAGTGCACCTGCTGCTCCATGCAGATCCCCCTCCCCATGCCTTTAAGAGTGTACCCCCATCGCTCAGTGCAGGTCACCCCTATTTGTTGAGATATAAGATAGCTATATTAATTGTGATTTTATCCTGTTGCTATAAAATGATCCACTGTGTCTGTCCCATGCCATTTTGAATCCCGTCACTGTATTTGCCCCAACACTTCCATTGGGAGGGCATTCCAAGCATCCACCACCCTTTCAGTGGAAAGGTATTTCCTGATGTTGCTTTTCAGTTTATTTCTTGCAGCTTCAGTTTATGCCGTCTTTGAAAAAGGTTTGTTTGTTCATTAATATCTTTTGAGTATTTGAAGGTCTGTATTATATCTCCCCTGTCCCTCCTCTCCTCTAGCATATACATATTTAGGTCAAGTTTCTTCTGTGTCTTCTGGCACAGACATCTTGGGATTTCATCCCATAGATGATGGCCATTGAGTACAATTGGGCCAGAACCACATCCATTCTTAAAACTCATGGGCCAGCACTTAACTGGCTGCTGGTTGTACTACCAGATAGTTGTATCCTTGAAAAACACATCTTAACAGTCATGAACAGAAATACAGAAACAGAAAATGAAAGCAGATAAAGACTATATAGCCTACCCACTATGAACACGATTCCATAACATGCACATTTGGCCTGCGGACATGTCTAAATGAAAAACAGGCCCTCTTTGAACTTAAATTTGCATCTGTGGGTCTGGACATGCCTGTGGGTCCAGAATCAGGGAGAGACATGTTCGGCACGGCACAAGCAAGCGCTATTCAGACGGCCCATGCAAGCATCAGAGCGCAGATGTGGGTAAACATTGTGGACGTCCTCAAGCCCTTTCAGATCCTGCCCGTCCCAGCGATGTACCCGCAGATGCCATGCCCCTTAGGAGAAACATGCATCTCCCAAGCTGTTCACAGACAGTAGTTTGGTATTTGTCTAATGTGTATCAGCAATGAGAAATGACAGCTGCTGCAACCTAGACCATATACCAGTCCTCCTCATATCCTGGAAAAGTGCTAGGTAATCCCAGTGCACCCCAATATGGTATACGGGAATGTAAATATGAACATGTATGTCACGATATACCTTGCATCAAATGGTACATGGCATTAGGAATTAACCCCAATGATTCCTGCCCTGGTCTTCTCTACAAACATACTTTAAAGGACGGACACCTTACCAAGTGCACAAAACCCAGAACTAACCTTGGCATTCTCTAAAGAATGCATAATATTGCTGAGCAACAAAATGTATGCCCTTTTTGTGCACTGCTGCTCCACACTACCATTCCTCTCTTCTCTCTATACCCCCACCCGGGAACTCCGCTCTTCTATCTGTGCCCTTCTCTTCTACTGCCAAATCCAGGTGGCCCTTTCACCTTGCTGCTCTCCTTATGCCTGGAACAAACTACCCGAGTCTGTACATCAGGCTTAGTCTCTGACACCTCACAAATTCAGGCTGAGTGCTCACCTCTTTGTTGCCGCTGTTGGATCTGATCTGCTTCAGCTCCCTTGTGTTTCCTGACCATTCCCCCTGGATGCATCCTGTCCACAGCTGCTTATTAGATTGTAAGCTCTGCTGAGCAGGGACCATCTTTTACGTGTGTCTGTGCAGCACTGTGTATGCCTTGTAGTGCTATATGAATGATCAGTAGTAGTAGTAGAGTAAGGCCTTCTGGCTATGGCCTCTCAGGCCCACCTATCTGGGTACTGGCATTTCTCACAGCAGCTACAACTGTTCCATCGTGGCATATGTCGGTCTGTATACATTTATCATTTGCGGGGGCAACCCTGTCTGCCTTTCAAAAAGTCTGCATTGTGGCACTGATCCTCTGGTCAGGCCTATGTGGAGGAGTGGCTCAGTGGTTGGGACAGGTTACCTCAGGCCAGAAGGCTGGGGGTTCAATTCCCGCATGGGGACAAGCAACCTCAGGCCGGAGGGACTGGGGTCTCTAGTCCCATGGCCACTCCTTGTGGCCTTGGGCAAGCCACTTAACCCTCCATTGCCTCAGGTACACTTAGATTGTGAGCCCTTCGGGGACAAGGGACTAAAAAGTACCTGTTAGTATACATGTAAACTACATTGATTCTAAAGAGCACGGTATAAAAAATAAATATGTGGACATGGGAGGGGACGTCCAAGTGCCATCACACCAAGTAGCCAGACCCCAGATATCTCACCACTCTTGCAGCTCTCTCATTGATCCAGGCCTGGGTAGGGATGTAGGCTGCATGACACAACCCAGGGAAGTTTGGCACAACATCAGTCATGTCTCCCAGTGCCTGGCACAACGGATGTATGGCTGCCCTATCACACCGCCAACAAGAATTTAGAGTACCCTATGAAAAATAATCCAGAAGGAATCAGCATAGGTTCCCTATGGCTGAATGTCAAAGCATATCCCTGTCAACAAGGGAACCTCCGAACAGCATTCAGCGGTGCAAACAGCACTAATACATGCTCAAAACCACTGGTCTAACAAAATGTGCATTATGGACATGCATTAGTGCTGTTTTCACTGTTGAATGCCCTTATTTTGAGGACCTCTTAATATTGACAGGGATATGCTTTGACACTTAGCTATAGTGAACAGTCTCCGTTTTGACTGCTCGATCACACTGGTATCTGGTGATGCTGCAGTCATCCATACGGTCCGGGTACTGGCCAGGCTTTCATGTCCCCCCTGCATTGCAGATGAGCATACCAGATCCTGGGCATCCCTCAAAACACATACATAAACCCACTTTTTCTCACAACATAATTTTGTCAAAAAGATGCCCTGAACCTATACATAACAGCTATGACATAACATAATAACATGGGGTCCAAGACTAAATATATGATCTCCGTTTCTCACACAAACAAGAATCCTTTCCCTGCTCACGCCCATGTCCTGGAACATAAGATAAGCCATACTGGGTCAGACCAAGGTCCATCAAGCCCAGTATCCTGTTTCCAACAGTGGCCAATCTAGGTCACAAGTACCTAGCAGTTTCCCCAAAAGACACAGGTTCCATAATGCTTGTTTGGGGGTTAAGCAGCGATATCCCAGGTCCCTTTTAATAATGGTTTATGGACCTTTCCTCCAGGAACTTGTCCAAATCTTTTTTAAACCCAGCTATGCTAACAGCTTTTACTACATCCTCGTAACACATTCCAGAGTTTGAGTACACGTTGCATGAAAAAAATATTTTCTCTTATTAGTCTTAAATAGGTTACCCTGTAGCTTCATTGCATGTCCCCTAGTCTTTCTATATTTTGACGACGTAAACAATCGATCTACGTTTACCAGTTCCACTCCATTCATTAATTTATAGACCTCTATCATATCTCCCCTCAGCCGTCTCTTTTCCAAGTTAAAGAGCCCTAACCTTTGTATCCTCTCTTCACAGGGCTAGCCTTCCATCCCCTTTACCATTTTGGTGGCTCTTCTCTGTGCCTTTTCTAATAACGCTATATCCTTTTTAAGATACGGCGACCAGAACTGCACTCAGTATTCAAGGTGCGGTCGCACCATGGAACGACAGAGGCATTATATCATCCTTTGTTTTATTCTCCATTCCTTTCTTTATTTTTATTTTATTTAACACACACATATATACATACTTTATGATACTAGCATTCTATTTGCGCTCTTGGCTGCCGCTGCACACTGGGCTGAGTTTTATCATGTTATCCACGATGACACCTAAATCTTTTTTCCTGGGTGGTGGTTCCTAATGTGGAACCTTGCATCGTGTAACCATGTGGATGTTTCCAGGAAACTCAATGCATACATGGTCCTTTCCTGAATACGCTTTATACAACTCCACATCTGGCCATGCCCCCGTTCTGCCCCTTCCGAGATCCCTGTGCTAGCGCTGTGGACATGCATGTCAGTAGTGTTTTAGAGTACGGTTGGGGATGTTTTCAGTACATAAATGTCCCCATCGCATGTACAAATCCCTTATTTGTGTTCTGGAATGACCACCACGCCTATCCATAAGAAATGTTTAGTTTTACAATCCCTTTCTCTCCCTCAGAGATCCTCTGTATTTGTCCCAGGCTTTCTTGAATTCAAAGATACTATTAGTCTCCATCATTTTTCAATGGGAGGTTGTTCCACACATATACCACCCTTTCTGAAAAGAAGTTTCTTCAGATTACTCCAGATTATCTCTCCTTTCACCTACAACTCCACATTCTAGAACTTCTTTTCAACCAGGACACCATGGAAGTATTTAAATGTATCGTATCACCCCTCTCTCGCCTTTCCTTCCAAGGATGCATAGTGAGATCCAAGTCTACCCTGATGTGCCTTAGGATGAAGGCCATTGACCATTTAAGAAGCCGCCTTCTCGACCTACTCCATCCTGGTTATATACTTTTGAAGGTGCAGTCTCCAGAACTGTACACAGAACTCCAAATACGAGACTCATACAAAGGCACTACCCCCTCCTTTTCTCCTGCTAACCATTCCTCTCTATTCACTCAAGCATGCTTCTGGTTTTTGCCATCACCTTTTCAACTTCTCTGGTCACTAAGATCATCCAATACAAATACCACCAGGTCACACTTCTTGTGTGTGCTCAAATACTTCACCTCCTAGTCTGTACATCTCTTGGGCGTTTGCAGCCCAAACGCATGACTGCATTTTTTTTTTAGCATGAAATCTTAGCTGCCCAGTTCACAACCCATCATTTTTTTCAAACTTCACCAGATCATTCCTCCTGTTATCCATACTTGCCAGGGTGTCTACCTTGTGACAGATTTTATCATCACCTGCAAAGAGGCATAGCATTGCCAATAGACCTTCCATTATATCACTTACAAAAATGTTAAAAAGAACAGGACACCAAGGACAGATCCCTGCAGCATACCACTGATAATATCTCTGTCTTCAGAGTGAATGCCATGTACTACACACTGTTGCCTCCCACTCAACCATTTCTAACCAAGTCAGTCAATTTAAGGTCCATCCCATGGGCACTCCATTTATAAGTAACCGATGCAGAACAGTGTCAAAGGCTTTACTGAAATTAAAGCATGCCACATCTACCACTCTCTAATGCAATTCTCATCACCTAGTCAAACAAAGATCTCGTCAGAAAAATTTGCTCTCTAGAAAAGCTATACTCTTGGATCCTACAATCCTTGTATTCCAGAAACCGCACCATCCTCTGCTTTAGCAGTGTTTCCATTAATTTACTCACCACAGAGTTCAGACTATTCTGTAATTTCCAATCTATTCCTTACTTCTGTTTTTGTGGACGGACCTACCTTCGCCCATCTCCAGTAAGCCGGGATCATAAGTTCCTGTGGCCCCCATCGCCTTGTCCACTTTTAGTTTGGTAAGCTCTTCATACTCTTCAAATAATAGTTTGAATTCTACCTCACCTCCATTCCTATTTATATTTGTTTTCCGAGGTCCCATTCCTGGCCCTTCATCTGTGAACACAGAACAGAAATATTTGTTAAACAATTCTGCTTTATCCTCATCAGCCTCTATATATCCCTCTCCCCTTCAGTCCTGGCTCTTACCATGCCATCCTTGAATAAGAACATATGCCATACTGGGTCAGTTCAAGGTCCATCAAGCACAGCATCCTCTTTCCAACAGCAGTCAATTCAGAACACAAAATACCTGTCAGGTTCTCAGAACTTCCTCCTGTCACTAACATACTAAAAGAAAACATTGTGTACCCATGTGTGAGGATTGCTGGGAGACTCAACCTTTGCTATGCTGATACCACATTACTAGCTAAAAGTGAAGACTATTTGAAACATTTTCTTCTCAAGATCAAGGAATAGTCTTATAATGGGTCTGCACCTTA
Organism: Ichthyophis bannanicus; assembly: GCA_033557465.1. NCBI lineage: Eukaryota > Metazoa > Chordata > Amphibia > Gymnophiona > Ichthyophiidae > Ichthyophis > Ichthyophis bannanicus. The sequence continues at coordinate 910,461,177 of CM066035.1, read as the reverse complement.
ATGTTAAGACAACAAAGATCCTGACAACTGGCAAAATTGATAAGTTCACTTTTGATGGAGAAGAAATTGAAGTAGTTGACAGTTTTAACTTACTTAGATCAACAATCAAAGAAAGGACTAGCAGTCAAGAAATCAGACAATGTATTGCTCTTGATAGAATGGTTATAAAGGCGAGCAGAGATGTCTCTTTCCATACAAAGATTCAACTAGTTCAAGCCATGGTATTTTCAATAACATCATATGGATGCAAAAGTTGGACAGTGAAAAAGACAGGAAGAAAATTGATGCCTTTGAATTATGGTGCTGATGACGAACACTGTGTATATCATGGACTGCCCAAAGAACAAATCAGTCAGTACTAGAGGAGATCAAACCTAAGGTTTCCTTAGAAGCTCAGATGACAAGAATTCGACTTTCATACTTTGGACTTATCATGCAAAGAGAGATCAATGGAGAAAGACACAATGCTTGGCAAGGTAGATGGTCATTGTAAACAAAGGAAGGCCAGCAATAAGATGGATCAATACAATAACAGCAGCTACGGATACCAGTCTGTCAACAATGTGTCGCCTGACTGAAGACCAAACATAATTTAGGACAACTATTCAGAGGGTTGCCATGAGTAGACACCGACTCGACCGCATGTAACAGATGATTTTAATGACAGTTCACAGATTGCAGATCTACTATTACTATTATCTCATACTTCAGTTCTTTTAACATCCTTGGATGTATACCATCCTGTCCAGATGATTTGCTACTCTTCAGTTTATCAAATAGTTGTAATACATATTCCTGGTGTATCAATATTTCATTCAATTCTTCTGCGGCATCACCTTTAAATACCATTTAAGTTATGGGTAACAAACCTACATCTTCAGTAAAGACCGAAGCAAAGAATTCATTCAGCGTCTCCACTATGGCCTTGTCCCCTCTTAGTGCCCCTTTTACCCGTCTATCATCTAATGGTCCAACTGTCGCAGGTTTTTTGCTACGAAGGTACTTGAAAAAGTCTTTTACACATTTTTGCTTCCACAGTAAGCTTCTTCTCAAATTCTCTTTTTGCCTGCCTTATCAATGCCTTGCATCTAACTAGCTTTGTTTCCAGCTATCATTTGGCTCATTTTTCCATTTCCTGAAAGATGCTTTTTTTGGCAACAGCTTCTCTGACATTACCTTTAACCATGCTGGCAGTTCTTTGGACTACCACACTAAGAAAAGTGGAAGGAATACAGCTGGCCTGGGCTTCCAAGATAGTATTTTAAAACACCACCGATGCTTGATGTAAATCTTTAACCTTTGCAACTGCTCCTTTTAGTTTTTTCTTAACCATTTTCCTCATTTTATCATAGTCTCCCTTTTGAAAGTTAAAAGGTAGTACTGTGGATTTTCTTATCGCCCTTCATTTATTAAATCAAACACGATCATGCTATGATCACTACTGCCAAGTGGCCCCAACACACTTATCTCTTGCACCAGATCTTGTGTTCAATTAAGGACTAGGTCCAAAATGGCTTCCCCTTTGGTTGGTTCATGAACCAGCTGCTCCAAGAAGCAGTCATTTATTTCATCTAGAAACTATTTCCCTAGCATGTCCTGCCGTGACACTGACCCAGTCTATACCAGGATTATTGAAATCACCCATTACTATTGTGCTCTATCTTTTGTTAGCTTCCCTGATTTCTTTGAGCATTTCATCATCCATTTGTTCATTCTGGCCAGGCGGTCGAAAGTACACCCCCACTGCCATCGCCATCCCCTTTTATATGGAATTTTAATCCATAGAGATTCTACAGTGAATTTTGTTTCCTGCAAAACTTTAATCCTTTGTAACTCAACGCCCTCTCTAACAGAGTGCAAACCTTCCACCAATTTGATCTGCTCTATCATTACGATATAGTTTGTACCAAGGCATCACAGTGTACCACAGGCTGTCCTCCACCATGTCTCAGATATATCTAACCTCTCATTTAGTGCTATATATTCTAACTCTACAGCACAGTTACTCACCTGTAACAGGTGTTCTCCAGGCACAGCAGGAATCAGTCCTCACTTATGGGTGACATCAGCACCGACTGAGCCCGCGCGGAGTAATTCCCCAGCTTTCAAAGAAAGCCTTTGGGATTGCTGCCACGCATGCGTGGTCCTCTCCTTGCCCAAGGGTGCCATCTTGCTCAGTCAGGTCCCATAGCAAGAGCTCTACTAAGCAGATGGCAAGGGAAGGACAAAAAATTAGCAACTCTTCGGGGGAGGCTGGAGGGTAGTGAGGACTGATTCCTGCTGTCCCTGGAGGACACCTGTTACAGGTGAGTAACTACGCTTTCTCCAGGAACAAGTAGGAAGTCAGTCCTCACTTATGGGACTCCCCAGCTACAGGCTACTGAGCCTGTAACTCAAAAACACCTCCTTGAGTCCCTGAGCAGATGTCAATGTCCGAAGGAGCCGGAGTCCTTGGGTCAACGGAGCGAAGCTCTCGGTAACCGAAGAAGGGTCAGAGGGCAGGAGTTGCTTATACCCCAAACAGATTATGGAGTACAGCCTGGCCGAAGGTGCTGTCCCGGCAGGACTCCCTTTTCAGACAGTAGTGCAAAGCAAAAGTGTTCATTAAAGACCAGGTTGTAGCCCAGCAGATGTCAGAAAGAGGCACTGAGCGCAGTGAAGCCACCTTGGCCCGGACCCTCCTCTTGTGTTAGCAGGCCCGGGGCATAGCCCAGGGGGACTGGAGGCTCGGACGAGAGCCAGAGCAGAAGCAGGAACCAAGGCTGTTGAGGCCACGAGGGAGCCACTAGGATCATCAAAGCCCAGTCCTGCTCAACCTTGTGGAGGGTCCTTGCAATGAGAACACGTAAAGGCAGCCAGAGGTCCAGCTCAAGAGGAACGCATCCGGGGCCACCCTGCTCGGGTGCGGAATTGGACTGCAGAAGCAGGGAAGCTGCACGTTCACCGGACTGGTGAACAGGTCCACGGATGGGGTACCCCACTGACGGAACAAGAGCTCGGCGACCTCCGGATCCAGGTGCCACTCGTGTGGGGAGAGGATCTTGTTGAGTTTGTCCACAAGGACATTCTCCTGGTCTGGGAGATAGACCGCTCATAGGGTCATCCCCCGGCGAAGCGCAAAGGAGGATCGCCTCACAGCAGAGGGGACAGGTTCTTGTTCCCCCTCCTTGTTTATGTAAAACATGGCCACTCTGTTGTCAGTCTGCACAAGCACCGACTTTCCCCACAGATAGCCTTCAAAGGCCCTAAGGGCCCATTGGACTGCCCGAATCTCGAGCAGGTTGATCTGCTGTTGCGACTCCTCAGGCGACCACTGCTCCTGTGTGCACAATGTGCCGCAGTGGGCTCCCCACCCCAACAGGAAAGCATACATCATTAGGACGAGCTCAAGCTGTGGGATCTGGAAGGGCATGCCCCGAAGAAGATTTGGGGGGTCCCACCACCAACTCGGAGTTGTGGAGACTGCGGGAGACCCGAATAGGGGGTCTGAGATGGCCAAAGTCCTGGCTCCATTGCGCCCCACGGCACCACTGGGCTGTCCGCATGTGCATGCGGGCAAGGGGGATCACATGAATGGTGGAAGCCATGTGCCCGAGGCACAGCATGGCCTGTGCCGTAACCCAAGCCCTGTTTTGTACCTGGGTCACCACGGCCCGGAGGCAGTCTGCCCAGTCCACAGGTAGGAAGACGGTCGCCTGCACCACTGTGTCGAGGTGTGCGCTGATGAACTCCAGTGTCTGCACCGGCTCGAGGTTGGACTTGGAGTAGTTGACCAAGAAGCTGAGGCGTTCAAGGAGAAAGGTCGTGCGTGACGCCGCCAGGCGGGCTTCGCCGATTGAGGACCGTGTGACGAGCCAGTCGTCGAGGTAGGGGAAGACAGGTATGCCCTTGCTGCCTGAGGGAAGGGGAGGCCGGAGAGGCACTTTGTGAAAACCCACGGTGCGGACGTGAGCCTGAAGGGAAGCACACTGTATTAGTAGTGTTCCCCCTGCACCCCGAAGCGCAGGTATTGCCTGTGCTGGGGGTGGTAAGGATGTGGGCGTAGACTTCCCTGAGATCCAAGGAGCACAGCCAATTGCCCTGCTGAAGGAAGGGCAGCAGGACGCCAAGCGATAACATTTTGAACTTCTCCTGCACCAGGAACTTGTTCAGGTTTCAGAGATCGAGGATGGGGCCATAGGCCCCCCCCGTCTTTTTCGGAACGAGAAAGTAGTAGGAGTAGAACCCCTGGCCTCGAAGGTGTAGTGGTACCTTCTCGACCACCCATTGGGCGAGGACGTTGAACAGTTCCCGCTGCAAGGTGGTCTGGTGTGAGAGGAGCCGAGTAGGCCCCGCTGGGGAGAAGGGCACCTGTCCAGGAAGAGACAGTATCCGTCTCGGATCACCCGAAGGACCCAGGTGTCCGACGTGATTGATGCCCACTGCGGAGTGAACAGGGACAGGTGTCTCCCATCGGCGGAAGTGCTGCCGGTGGGCGAGAGGCTATGCCGTCGGCATCAAAACCCCTGCGCAGGCTGGGGTGGTGCCAATGGCTGGGCCTTAGGTCCTTTAAGTTTGTGGTGGTCATGTGCGCCTCCCTTCCCATGTGTGCCGGGAGCCAGCGCAGAGGTGGGCGGGAAGGGTGGGTAACCACAGTAGGAGAGCCCCTTCCATTGGAAAAACGGCTTCTTTGTTTGCTGCTTCTTCCTAGGAAGGGAGGTGGTCTTACGCAAGAGATGAGTTAAAGTCACGAACTCGGTTTCTATCAAAGTGGCTTATCCTCCATAGGCTTACCAAACAGTTGCTTGCCGAGGCAGGGGATGTCCAGGAGCTTCTCCTGGACCCTCTGCTCCAGGTGCGAGGACTGGAGCCATGCCTGGTGTCGGGCCTGATGCTGGCTGCTGCCACTCAGGCGGAGGACTCAAACCCTTCATATGCGGCACGGGAGAGGTACTTCAAACACTCCGCAATGGATTTCAGGAGGGTTTGGAACCTTAGAAGGGGTTCACTCCCGAGGCCTGCGGAGAACCCGCCGAGCTCCTTGGCGAGGTCATGCAGGAACATGCCCATATACAATTGGTATGCCTAGATACGGCATGTGAGCATGGACCCCTGATAGGCTTTGCACCCCAGCGCATCGAGGGCTCTCGACTCCCTGCCCGGGTGGACCGAAGAGTGAGGCTTCGGGCTCTTTTGCTTCCACATTGCTGACTCCACAACCATGGAGGTGTGTGAAAGCTGGGTCTTCTGGAACCCCAGGCCGCGTTGGACCCTGTACATGGCGTCAAGGCGCTTACTCACAATGTGGACCGAAGCAGGTGTTTCCCACATGCGGTGGAGCAGCCTTGACAAAATGGGAGGAACTGGAACAGTAAGAGACTCCCGAGGCGGAGACTCATACTGTAAAATATGAGCTCTTCAGCTCACAGCTCCTCTTCAGTCTGTGTAACCAAGCTGAGGGCCCACGCCATGTCCCGCATGAACACCAGAAATGTGTCCTCAGGCAGCGAACGCTTCTGAGAAGCTGGCAGGGACGGATCCGAGGGGAGGTCCTTGTGGGCGCGGGTCTCCGGGGAAGTATCCCCATTCGACTCCCAGCTTAAGAGGTCCGAGAAGGAGTCAGACTGGGGCAGGTCGCCCTGTCCAGAGGCCGAGGTCCGCTTGGAGCCAGAGGCCTTGGAGGATCTCGCTCCCGAGGACCAGGGAAGTGAGCAAGACTGATGCCGAGGACCCTCACAAGGCCCATAGCTCTTGGGGGTTTCCAGGGCAGGTTGTGGCGTCCCTCTCGAGGCGCAGGCCAGCCGTGCTGGGCATGAGCGTCTGCTGGGCAGTTAAGGTGGCAGAAACGCTGCGCTCTTGTGCCAGCATTCGGGACTCCCACGCGGGCATGGGACCCTGTGACGCTGACTCCAGGGTTACCACGTCTGGCGTTGAGGAGGAGAGGCGGCCCTCACCGAGGCCTCTATCTGTATGAGATACCTTTCGTGGCCGCTCCTTGTCAAACTCTCAGGAACGTCGGGGGCTGCGCAACCAAGCGCAGGAGTGCTCGTGGTTGTCTGGAGCCCCTGACAGTGACTTTGAGCTGTTCTTCTTATGCCTCTCCACTTCAGAGGACCCCTGGTCGGAGTGCCGCCGAGAGCGCAGGGCCGAAGTAGGGGATCCCACCAGCGGAGGGACGACCAAAGGTGCCACCGGGGATTCCGAGGTCACCTTCTGGAAAATGTCATCGGACTTCTGCTTATGAGTTAGCAGGGCCTTGGAGGACATTTTCTTGCAAAGATGACATAGCTCCGGGTCATGGTTGGCCCCAAGACACTGAAGACAGCAGTCATGGGTGTCCGTGAGTGACATGTTTTTGGAGCATGTCTCACATTTTTTTAAACCGGTGGCCATTGGGGCAAAAAGGGCACCCGCTAGGTCGAAGACCTTTGCAGCCAGCAGTTGAGGGAAGAAAAGGGCACGAAGCCCGCAAAAAGGGAAAAACTTTCACAGAAGGATGTCCCCTTGCTCAAGGGAAAAAAAGCAGGGGAGGACAGAAGAGGACCGGTGCTACCAGAAAAAACACAGGCCAGAGGCCAAAAACAAAACAATTTTTCTGAGGGACAAGGGCATGCGTCCGAAGGGCTCCGCAGAAAAAGGGAGACAGCAAGATGGTACCCTTGGGTGGGAAGAGGACCACGCATACATGGCAGCAATCCCTAAGGCTTTCTTTGGAAGCTGGGGAATTGCTCCGCACAGGCTTTGTCGGTGCAGATGTCATTCATAAGTGAGGACTGACTACCTGCTTGTTCCTGGAGAACATCTTATTTTTTAGACTTCTAGCATTCGCATACAAGCATTTTAGAGGCTGTATGTTATTTATATTAATCTGGCTATCGGTAGGTAGGGGTAATTTGCAATCTTTAAGCTCTGTCTGTTCTGTACTCAAAGGCTCTTGGGTTACTTTTGTCTTTATTGGAACCTCTGTTGATATGCCCTAACTTCAATCTTCTGCTAGTATCTTTCAAGGATACATTTTTCCAAACCATGCACTCTTGGGAGACTGTCTGCTTTCCCCTATTATCTAGTTTAAAAGCTGCTCTCTCCCCTTTTTAAATATTAATGCTAGTAGCCTGGTTCCATCCCAGTTAAAGTGGAGCCCAACCCTTTGGAAAAGCCCCTCCTTTCCCCAGAAAGTTCCCCAGTTCCTAACAAATCCAAAACCCTCTTCCTTGCACCATTGCCTTATCCATGCATTGAGACTCCAGAGCTCCGCCTGCCTTTTAGTTCCTGCACTTGGAATGGGAAGCATTTCAGAGAATGCTACCCTTGAAGTTCTGGATTTCAACTTCCTACCTCAAAATGTAAAATTTAGCCTCCAGAACCTCCCTCCTACACTTTCCTATGTCATTGGTACCGACATGTACCAAGACAGCAGACTCCTCCTCAGCACTATCTAAGACCTTGTCTAGGTGGCATGTGAGGTCCCAGGAAAAGTTAGGATGAAATTAGTGCAGATGCTTCAAGTGAAAAGAAGCAGACTGCAACTCTAACCACCAACCAGGAGAGGTAATGATGATCTATCTGAAACCCTGCGACTGCTGGGTTTGCTGAACCTGTTGAGGTTGTGGTTTCTTTAGACCAGTTCGATGTTTCCCCTGTTTGGGAACATCTGTATGATGGGCAGAAGATGGATAAAACTTTTTCCCCCTAGGGGAAGAAAGTTTAGTAGGACATTTCCTACCAACTGGGAAAGAGGAAGGCGTAGAACAGCCTCTGGAAACAGGAATGTCAGTGGTTAACTGAGCAACTTGGAATAAAGACTCCTTGTTAAAAAGATTTTCTCCAGTGCAAGGAATATTTCCCAGTCTATCTTGTGCCCATTTGTCCAACTCTGAAACTTGGAGCCAGGCTTTACGTCGTGCCCCTATAGCTATAGCAGAGGTTCTGCTAACAGACTCAAAGGAGTCTAGGGAAGCACAAGTAAGGAACCTAGAGATATTTTGAGCATGACTAACCAGTAAGGAATAGTCTGCTCTTTTGGGCTCTTGAAGAAAAGGAGTCAAAAACAGTAATTTCTTTGTGACCTCTTCAAGAGATAATCCCATATAGAAAATATATGAGAGAATTCTTGCTGAAAGCATGGATGCCTGGAAGGTTTGGCGTCCAAAGGCATCTAAAGTCTTAGACTCACGGACTGGCGGATAAGAAGAGTGCTTTTTAGTACTCTTAATACGCCTCATTGCTGATTCTACAACAACGGAATGATGAGGAAGTTGAGTCCTTTGAAAACCTGGAGAGGGGGGCACCTGATATAGAAGATCAGTTGCCCTAGAAGGTGGGGGTACCGTTAAAGGTGTTTCCCACATTTGAAGGAGGAGATCCTGCAAGGTCTGATGCAAAGGAAGCATGATGCTCTCCTTTGGACTCCAGGGAACATACAGGGATTCTGTATTCCCTGGTGTAGGATTCTGACCCGGTACAGAAATGGCAAGTGACTTTGCCATATCAAGCAGGAATGCTTGAAAAGAAAAATCCCCAGAGGGAAAACCTCTAGAAAGAGGACAGGCTAGATCTGTTGAAGAACTAGCATTGGCACCCAGGGATCTATCCAAATTTAGAGGAATAGAAGACCCTAAAGGGTTGAGTATCGGATCCTTAGAGGATGGTTGCCGGTACCGCAGGAGGTTGGTACCAGCAACAGTCGGTAGCACATCGTCCATGCTAGGGATCGATTCCAAACTCGGTACCGAGGGAAGCGAGCCTGAAGAGAGAAGCATGGAAGGCACCAACAGCAATGGTAATGTGGATACTGGTACCGGTACCGGCCCCGGCACCGTATCCGATACCGGTGGATGAAGGCCAGCCGGTGACAGCTCTAACAGTATCGAAGAAACCGAGAGTGCCCGACATGGATCGGAACCGTGCCTTCGGTACCGTCTGGTATCGGTACCAAGGCGAGTCAGTACCCAGTCATCCAGACTGGAGATTGATTCCAGACTCGGCATCGAGGGAAGCGAGTCTATCGATGCACATCTGGAGGGTACCGGCGTCGGCACCAGTACCGGTACCGAGAACGATACCGATACAGAAAGATCAGTCTGTAGCGTATCCAATGGGCCCGCAGCCAAGGACGCCAGACTACGATCTTTGGTGAGGAATGTTTCATCCAACACCATTGCCGATGCCGGGGTATCGGTACCGCTCGAAGCGGATGCCACCACCGAGCATGGCTCAGGTATGTTCAGAGAGGGGTGAACCTCAGGAACAACCTGAAACCCCACTAAGGATTTGGAGGCCGAAGACTCCCACCGGAGTTTTAAAGCCAGTGAGTCCTCGAGGGCAAGGCCAGAGGCTTCTCTATGCTGTGCATGAGATCTACCACTCGAGGGCTGGCTAGTCTTAAGACTGTTTTTGGGTTACCTGGATCCTGTGAAGAAGAAACGGTGGTCAGTGCCCTGAAGTTAAATAGGGCCCAAGTATCGAGGTGAACTCGATGCTGAAGACTTCTTCCGCCTATACTACTGCAGGAGGGACACTCCAGTGGATAGTGGTCAGGACCCAAGCAGGTTAGACACCAATTATGAGTGTCTAAAATTAATTTTGTACCGCCACAGTTTGTACATTTCTTAGGGATAGTAGCTGGCGGTTCCATGAAGGAAAGTAAGTAGGCCTAGCAGGCCTAAAAAACCGTGAGGCACTAACAAGGAAAAAAGTATTCCTTAAAAAGGAAAATTTACAAGAAAAAAGAAAAGAAACACTGGCGGTACCGGTGGCATCGGGGAAGGCAGACGCGACCACAAGAAAACCAAAAAATAAAAGAAGAATTTTCTGCAGTGACAGGATGACGTCCTGCCGACTCCGCGAAAAAACGAAAACTGAGGAGAGGCAGTTGGGAAAAGGCAGGAAGGCAGCACGCAGGCGTGTTGGGATGCTTCCAAAAGCATTCTGATTGGAAGCTGGGGAGCGTTCCCGCGCCGACTCCGTCGGTACCGACGTACCCATATGTGAAGACTCATTCCTGCTTGTTCCTGGAGATAAATATTTTCACCTATTAAGTCTTAAATGTGCTATATTGTAGCTTCATTGCATGTACCCTAGTATACTTTTTGAAGGCGTAAAAAAACCCTACATTTACCTATCCCACTATTATTTTATAGACCTCTACCACATTTATTTATTTATTTACATTCTCTTATATACCGCGCTATTCTGCATCAGTGCGGTTTACATTGAACAAACTGAAATGACATTGAACAGGGCATTATAACTTGGAGAACTATTTTACAGGGAACATGGGCTATGGAGGGTTAAGTGGCTTGCCCAAGACCACAAGGAGCACCTGTGGGACTAGAAACCCCAGTCCTTCCGGCCCAAGGTGGCTGTCCTCTAGTGGGATTTGAACCCCCGACCTTCCGGCCTGAAGTACCTTGCCCCAACCACTAGGCCACTCCTCCACTCCACATTTCCCCTTAGCAGTCTCTTATCCACAGTGAAGGGCCCTAACCTTTTAAGCTTTTACTCATAGGGACATCCCTCCATCCCCTTTATCACTCTTGATTGCTTTTCTCTGTACCTTTCTAATTTTACTATATCTTTTTTAAGATATGGCATCCAGAACGGCACACAACATTCAAGGTGTGGTTGCACCACGGAGCGATACAGAGGCATTATAACATCCTTGGTTTTTATCATCTCTTTTGATTCCTAGCATTCTATTTGCTTTCTTGGTTGCAGCTGCACACTGGACAGAGATGCAACATATCCTACAATGATGCCCAGATTCTTTTTCTGGGTGGCGATTCTTAATGTGGAACCTTGCAGTGTGTAACCATAGTTTGGGTTGTTCTTCCTTAAGCGCATAACTGCAATTGTCCACTTGAAATTTCATCTACCATTTGGACACCCAGTCTCCCAATTTTTCAAGATGAGCTTGCAATTTTTCATAATCCTTTTGTGTTTTAATTGTTTTGTCATCTGGAAGTCCGAACACCTTATTCATTATTCCCATTTACAGGTTATTTATAAATATATTAAAAAGCAGTGGGCCTAGCACAGATCCCTGGGGAGCTCCACTATTCACATTTCTCCATTGAGAATATTGTCCATTTAGCCCTACGCTGTTTCCATCTTTTAATCAGTTCCTAAGCCACAATAGTACACTCTTCCTATTCCATGACTAATTTCCCCAGGGACCTTCGAGGGACCTTGTCAAAAGCTTTCTGAAAATCCAGATACGTTATATCAACCGGCTCACCTTTATCTACTTATTATTCACCTTCAAAAAAAATAAATAAGATGAGTGAGACAAGATGTTCCTTGGCTAAATCCATGTGGGCTATCTACATGTTCAGTAATTTTATTTTTTTATAATGGTTTCTACCATTTTGCCCAGTACTGACGTCAGACTCACAGGTCTGTAGTTTCCCAGATCATCCCTGGAATCCTTTTTAAAAATCGGCTTAACATTGGCCACTCTCCAATCTTCAGGTACTACAGATGATTTAATGATAGTAATCTGCGAACTAGAAGTAGGTCTGCAATCTCATATTTCAGTTCTTTCAGCACCTTGGAATATATGCCATTGGGTCCAGGTGATTTGCTACTCTTTGGTTTATCAAATAGCTGTATTATATATTCTCAGTTGAGATTTGTTTAAATATTATAGTATGATCCTGCCCTTTAAATTTTGTGTTTAAGGACTGTCAGGTCAATCCTGGCAACCCAGTGTCCCCTGGGTGTTCTTGCCAAGATATGGGTGGAAGTAGATTACCAGGCCTTTTCCTCCAAGGCAATGTAGGGTAAAGCGTACTCACCTGTAACAGGTGTTCTCCAGGGACAGCAGAAATCAGTCCTCACTTATGGGTGACGTCGGCACCAATGGAGCCCGCGCAGAGCAGTTCCCCGGCTTTCAAAGAAAACCTTTGGGATTGCTACCACACTCATGCGAGGTCCTCTTCCTGCCCAAGGGTGCCATCTTGCTCAGTCAGGTCCCTTAGCTCGAGCCCTACAAAGCAGATGGCAAGGGAAGGACAAAAATTCAGCAACTCATCAGGGGAGGCGGGAGGGTAGTGAAGACTGCTTCCTGCTGTCCCTGGAGAACACCTGTTACAGGTGAGCAACTATGCTTTCTCCAGAAACAAGCAGGAAGTCAGTCCTCACTTATGGGACTCCCTAGCTACCAAACCTGTAACCAAAAAAACACCTCCGCAAGGCCTTAAGCAGAAGCCAAAGCTCGAAGGAGCCAGAGTTCTCGGGGCAAAACCCTCGGTAGCCGTGAAGAAGGGTCGGAGGGCAGGAGTTGCTTATACTCTGAACAGATTATGGAGTACAGCCTGGCCGAAGGCGCTGTCTCCAGGCAGTAGTGGATGGCGAAGGTATTCGTAGAAGACCAGGTTGCCGCCCGGCAGATACAATCATGGGCACGGAGCATAGCAAGGCCACCGAGGCCGCTTTGGCTTGGACCCCATGTGCAGTGACTCGATGATCCAGAGGGATGCCCGCTTTCGCATGAGCGAACACGATACAGTCTGCCACCCAAACCGAGAGGGTGTGATTGGTGACTGCTTGCCCCTGCCTATTGGGATCGTAGGTCACGAAGAGCTGGTCAGACTTGCGTTGAGTCTTGGTACGCTGCAAGTAGAAGGCGAGGGCCCACTTGCTGTCGAGGGTGTGGAGAGTTGCCGACACCTGATCGGCATGGGGCTTTGGGAAGAAGGTCGGGAGTACCCTCTCTTGGTTGAGATGAAAGGCCGACACGACCTTGGGTAAGAACTTAAGATGCGTCTGTAGGACCACCCTGTTCCGATAAAAACTGGTGTAAGGGGCGCCAGCCATGAGCTCATGAAGCTCACTGACTCGGAGAGCAGAGGTCAGTGCCACCAGGAAAGCCACCTTCCAGGACAAATGCCGGAGCGAACATGTTGCCATCTGCTCGAAAGGTGGACGAGAAAGCTGCGGGAGTACCACGTTCAAGTCCCATTCTGCTGGAAGGGGATGGATGAGTGGCTTGGATAACAGAAGGCCCTGCATTAAGCGGGAGACTAGAGGTTGCCACGAGAGGGGCTTTCCCTCGATAGTTCATCTGAGCGCCATATTGGCTAATCATCTCCCTAACAGAGTTCGACTTCAGCCCTTCCCTTGAGAGGTGGAGGAGGTACCGGAGAACCCACCGAACCAGGCATGAGGAGTCATCGATCTAGTGCTCCGAACACCAGATGGAGAAGCGCTTCAACTTAAAGGCGTAAGCTCACACATAGTGGCGTCTTTCCTCGAGGCAAGGAGGATTTCCTCGACCTCCTCTGGAAGGGCCAGAGAGGCTAGAGAGACCCATTCAGCCGCCAGGCCGTGAGGAATAGGGAGGGTAGATTCAGGTGTAGTACCCGATCCTCCTCCTGTGTCAGCAAGTCCCTGGCAGAGCCCAGGGGGATCAGAGGCTCCGACGACAGCTGGAGCAGGAGTGGGAACCAAGGCAGCCGAGGCCACAAGGGGGCCACAAAAATCAGCAATGCCCTGTCCCGTTGGGCACTGAACAGTGTCCTCGCAATGAGGGGGAAAGGAGGGAATGCATAGAGAAGACTGGAGGACCAGTCCAGGAGAAATGCATCGGGGCCCTCCCTGCCCCGGTGCAACACCAGGCCGCAGAAGCAAGGGAGTTGTGTGTTCTGAGGACTGGCAAAGAGGTCCATCTCTGGAGTGCCCCAGCGTAGAAACAGCCAGCCTGCCACTCTGGGGTCGAGGCGCCACTCGTGGGGGCGAATGATTCTTCTGAGCCTGTCCGCCAGGTCATTCTCCTGACCCAGGAGATACGTCGCCTTGAGGGACATCCTCCACCCAGTGACAAGAGAGCAGATGAGGACTGCTTCCCTGCAGAGGGAGTGTGACCCTGTGATCCCCTCTTTGTTGATACAGAAAATCTCTACCCGGTTGTCGGTCTGCACCAGAACAGACTTCCTGCTGAAGACATTCTCGAAGGCCCTCAAAGACCATCGGATGGCCCGGAGCTCGAGCAGCTTTATCTGCTGTTGAGCCTTCACCGGCGACCACTGCTCCTGTGTACAGGGACCTGCAATGGGCTCCCCACCCTAACAGGGAAGCATCCATGGTCAGTACCACATTGTGCTGTGGGGCCCGAAAGGGCGATCCCCGCAGGAGGTTGTGGGGGTTTTGCCACCAGTTCAGGGACATACAAAGGTCGGGAAGAACCCTGACGGGGTCCCTGAGGTGTCCAAGGGATTGACTCCATTGGGAGCTGAGACACCACTGGGTCGGCCGCATGTGCAGGCGGGAGTGAGGAACCACATGCACGGTCACAGCCTTGTGGCCCAAGAGACATAGCACGGACCGAGCGGTGACCTGGTGGGTGCTCTGTACGCGAGCCGCCAGAGCCTGGAGGCGGGTAGTGCAATCCACCGGCAAGAAGGCCATGGCCTGCCGAGTATCGAGGTGCGCCCCGATGAACTCGAGAGCCTGTGCCGGCTCAAGGTGAGATTTTGGGTAGCTGACCAAGAACTCTAAACTCTCCAAGAGGAGGATAGTGCGTGACATCTTTTGCCGGGCCTCCTCGACAGAGGAGCCCGTAACAAGCCAGTCGTGGAGGTAGGGAAACACCGTTACGCCCGGCGCCGAAGGTGAGTGGAGGCCACAATGAGGCACTTCGTGAAGACCCGAGGTGCGGATGCAAGCCCAAAGGGAAGCACCCTGTACTGGATTGCTCTCCCTGCACCCTGAAACACAGGTACTGCCTGTGTTGGGGTGGATCAGGATATTGGCGTAAGCGTCCTTTAGATCAAAGGAACATAGCCAGTCACCCTGCCGGAGGAAGGGCAGCAGCACGCCAAGAGAACACATCTTGAATTTCTCCCGCACCAGGAACATGTTTAGCTTGCAGAGGTCGAGGATGGGCCGCAGACCCCCCATCTTTATTGTGACAAGGAAGTACTGGGAGTAAAAGCCCCAACCTCGAAGGTGGGACCTTCGACTGCCCGTTGGGCAAGGAGTGAGTGTAAGTTCCGCTGTAGCAACAGCTGGTGTGCAGGGAGTTGAGGCGGCTCTGCCGGGGAGAAAGGGGGCGGAAGCCTGTCGAAGTGGAGGCGATAGCCCTCCCGGATGACCTGGAAGACCCAGGTGTCTGAGGTGATAAGCACCCATGACGGGGCGAAGCGGGACAGGCATCTCCCCACTGGCTGCTGTGCAACTGGAGGGCGAGGGGCCATGCCACTGGCGTCAAAACCCCTGAGGGGGTTGTGGGGGAGCCGGCATCTGGGTCTTCGGATCCTTTGGTTTACGGTGACCCTGGCCAGGCTTCCACTGCGTGGGAGTGGTTGGCGCTGGGGTAGCCACAGTACTGGATGCCTTTCTTGGGAAAGAGAGCTTCTTGGCAGGCTGCTTCTTCTGAGGCAGCATCAAGATCTGGTGGGAGACAGATCCTAGTGAAGCATTCCGTCTATCTCTGCAGCCTTCTCCTCCATCGGCTTATCAAAAAGTTGTTCGCCAAGGGAGGGTACGTCCAGGAGCTTCTCCTGTACCCACTGCTCCAAATCCAAAGATTGGAGCCAAGACTGGCGGCGGGCTCCAATGCCTGCGGCCGCCACTTGAGCCGATGTCTCGAAGCCATCATAGGAGGCTCGAGAAATATACTTGGAGCAATCTACCACTGATTTCAACAGGATGCGGAACCTGTCGAGGGGCTCGCCCTCGAGGCCCGTGGAGAAGCCAAGTTCTTTTTCCAAGTCGCGGAGGAACATATCCATATATATTTAGTATGCCTGGATGCAACAGGAGAGCATGGAACCTTGATAGGCCTTGCGGCCCAGAGCATCAAGGGCTCTGGACTCTCAGCCTGGTGGGATTGAGTGGTACTTCAGGTTTTTCTGCTTCCTCATGGCTGATTCCACCACCATCGAGATGTGTGGAAGTTGAGTCTTACGGAAGCCTGGCCCTCGCTGTACCTTGTACATTGTACCAAGGCGCCTGCTCACAATGGGGACCGAAACCGGGGCCTCCCACATGCAGAGCAATAGCCGGGAGAGGATCGGGGGCATCGGCATGGTGAGGGATTACCTGGGCGAGGCCTCGTACTGAAAAATATCGAGTTCTTCAGCACGAGGGTCTTCCTGAGCCTGAGTGACCAGGTTGCGGGTCCAAGCCATGTCCCGAATAAACACCAAAAAGGTGGTATCCTTGGGTGGTGGACGCCGCTGGAGACAAGGCAGCAAGGGGTCTGATGGAAGATCTCAGTGCATGCGGGTCTCCGAGGATGTCCCCCCATCGGATTCCTAGTCCAAGAAACCGGTCAAGGGATCCGAGCTGGGCGGTTTGCCCTGTCCGATGGCTGGCGGCCTGGAGCCGGAAGCCCTGGACGATCTCGCCCCTGAAGAACAGGAGAGCGAGTGAGACCAATGTTAAGGACCCTCACGAGGCCCGTGGCTCTCAGGGGTTTCCCTGGACGGATTGGGGTGTCCCACACGAGGGACCCGCAGTTTCTGGCCGCGAGTCAGCGAAGCTGGCCATGAGCACCTGCTGGGAAGCAATGAACGCAGAAACGCTGCGTTCTAGTGCCAACATACGGGACTCCAACGCAGGCGTAGGGCCCTGGGATGCCGATACCGGGGTCACCGGATCAGGTGTCGAGGAGGAAAGGGGGTCCTCACCGGGACGGCCCTCAGGAGACTGGGTGCCTTTGCTGGAGGCCTCAGTTTCTCTGTGAGGTACCTTGCGGGGCTGCTCCCTGTCGACTCTCGGGAACGCCAAATGGGGTGACCGGGCACGGGAGTGCTCGCGCTTGTCGGGGGCCCCAGACAGCGACTTCGAGGCTGCCTTCTTTTTGCGCCGTTCCACCTCAGGGGACCCCTGGTCCGAATGCTGCCTGGAATGCGGTCCTGCAGGAGGAAAACCCACTGGAGGGGAGACGACCGAGGGTGCCACCGGGGACTCTGAGGCAGCCTTTCAAAAAATGTCTGGACTTATGCTTACGGCTGAGCAGGGCCTTAGAGGACATTCTTACAGAGCGAACAGAGCTCTGGGGTCATGGTCGGCTCTCAGACAACTTAGACAGCAGTCTTGT
This sequence comes from Ichthyophis bannanicus, assembly GCA_033557465.1. Lineage (NCBI taxonomy): Eukaryota > Metazoa > Chordata > Amphibia > Gymnophiona > Ichthyophiidae > Ichthyophis > Ichthyophis bannanicus. The sequence continues at coordinate 910,444,154 of CM066035.1, read as the reverse complement.
AAGCGACATATTCCTAGAGCATCTATTGCATTTCTTAAACCCGGTGGCCATGGGGGCAAAAACAGCCCCTGCGAGGTCGAAGACCCACGCAGCCAGCAGTTGGAAAGAAAAAAAATTTAGAACATATCCCCGCAAGCTCCAAAAGAGAGCAAGGGGAGGACTGGTAGAGGACCGGTACAACCGGAAAAAAAGAGATATAGCCTGAAAAGGCGAGGAAAATGAAAACTTTTTCTGAGGGACGAGGACGTGCATCCGAAGGGCTCCGCGGAAAAAGGGAGACTGAGCAAGATGGCACCCTTGGGCGGGGTAGCAATCCCAAAGGCTTTCTTTGAAAGCTGGAGAATTGCTCTGTGCAGGCTCTGTCGGTGCCGATGTCACCCATAAGTGAGGACTGACTTTCTGCTTGTTCCTGGAGAAAGTGACTTTATCCAAGGTCACAAGGAGTGCCAGTGGGACTTTAACTCAGAGCAACAGCTTAATAACCAGGAGATCAAACCACTAGGTTACTCCTCCACTCTAAGGCTTTTACTTCTGAGGCCATTGCTCACTCATCTCAGACAATCCCAATTTAAAGCCTTACACAGTAAGTTAGTCTGTTGCAGAACATACTTCTCCCCTTCTTCAAATAGGCGGATGCCATCTCTGCTTAGCATCCCTTGGAAATTCATGTCATGGTGCAGGAAGCCAATACACTTTCAATGACACCATCCATAACAGCCAAGTATTCATCTCCAGGATGTGATTTTCTCAGCTTGAGTCCTGACCATTAACAGGGAAGACAGACACCACCACTTGTGCACTTAACTGCTTCACCTTTCTACCAGAGCCACAAAGTCACTTTTGATGTGCTCAGGTGGGAACTTAACAGTATCATTTGTGTCAACATAAATGAGCAGTATCAGATAATAGTCAGTAGGTTTAAGGAGTCTCAAACTCCACATAACCTTTCAGACCAGGAAGGCAGCATACAGCCCGGCACATGTCTGGGTGACAGGTAGATACCTCTATACCTCTCAGGAGCCATCAACCACTACTACCCTTCGCTTCCTAATAGCTTTTGAGCTCCGATTCCCCCTGTTTCTGGGATGTTGTCACCTCTTCCACTTCCAGGGCTGCATACTCCTTCATTTCTACATTTCTAGGTATGGTGGAGTCAGGATTTATTTGTGCTTCCTACTAGTTTAGCTCTTTATATTCCACCCCAAATTTTCATGACAGCATCATCAAGATGCCAGGGATCAAAGGTTCAAGTGCCACACAGACAAACATTCTGAATGCAATCTGCACAGCATGTATTGATGTGTTCAATTCAGTGTCTAACCTCAGTCCTGATCACTGGAACACATAATGGATATCACCAGCCAGGAAGTGCCATGTTTGGAACTGTGCTGCTGGTAGATTGCATACAGTGATCAGCAACTGAGGAATGGGCTTCCTCCACTAAATTAAGCTACCTGACAAAGGCTAGATTTATTAAAGTGAACTAGTGCATTAATGCATAATATGGAATTTGCCGTAAACACCACGCATTAATGCATATTGGTGCGTGGTAATGCAATAGCACCTTTTAGCAAATCTAGCCCAGAGGTAGAAGTACATACTAGAGAAGGGAAAGAGTAGTTACTCACCTGTAACAGGTGTTCTCCAGGAGCAGCAGGAATCAGTCCTCACTTATGGGTGTCATCGATGCCGATGAAGCCCCAGCGGAGCATTTCCCCAGCTTTCCATGAAAGCCTTTGGGAATGCTGGCACACATGCACGGTTCCCTTCCCGCCTAAAGGTGCCATCTTACCTCAGTCAAATGACATAGCTAAGAACAGCACACAAAAATGTAAAAATTAAACTATGTACAACTGCAACTCCAAGGGGAGGAGGAAGGGTAGTGAGGACTGATTCCTGCTGCTCCTGGAGAACACCTGTTACAGGTGAGTAACTACTCTTTCTCCAGGACCAAGCAGGAAGTCAGTCCTCACTTATGGGTGACTCCCCAGCTCTGGGCTACCAGGAACCCAAGCTGAACAAGAGAACTCCCTCTAGTCTCAGCAATACAGTAAAGGCTTTGCAAGGACACACCCTCCACAGGTCGCCCAACCAGAGGGCAGGAGTTGCCTAGACCTCAAAGAGATTCCGGAGTACTGCTTGGCCAAAAGCACTGTCCCTACGGGACTCTCTCTCCAGACAGTAGTGGGCTGCAAAAGTCTGGCTTGAAGACCAAGTAGCAGCCCTGCAGATGTCTTGCAATGGAACAGAGCGGAGGTGAGCCACTGATGCAGCCATTGCCCTCATACGGTGGGCCGTGACCCTACCCTGCAAAGGAAGGTCAGCCGCCTTGTAAGCCCAGGTGATACAGTCAGCCACCCAGATGGACAAGGTACGCTTGGACACAGGCCTCCCCAAGTTATTGGGGTCAAAAGAAAGGAAGAGCTGAGAAGCCTTCCTGTGACCTTGCGTACGTTCAAGGTAGAAGGATAAGGCCCTCCTACAGTCCAAGGTATGGAGAACTGTTTCAGCCTGACTTGCATGAGGCCTAGGGAAGAAAGTAGGAAGAACCACCCTCCTGGTTGAGGTGGAAAGAGGAGACAACCTTAGGAAGGAACTTAGGGTGAGTCCTGAGGACCACCCTGTTTTTATAGAACCTGGTGTAAGGTCTATCACAGACCAAGGCCTGAAGCTCACTCACTCTCCTAGCCGAAGTAAGGGCTATCAGAAAGAGAGTCATCCAGGAAAGGAAGCGTAGAGGGCAAGTAGCCATAGGCTCAAAAGGTGGGCGAGTCAGTTGCTGCAAGACCACATTAAGCTCCCACTCAGGAGCAGGACGACGTATGGGAGGTTTGAGCAGAAGCAAGCCTCTGAGAAACCTAGACACCAAAGGGTGCACAGACAAGGAATGGCCCTCAACTAGCGAGTGGTGAGCTGCTAAAGCAGAGAGGTGGACAGAGACCCTGATAGGACAAGTGCTAAAGCAGAGAGTTGGACTTGAGACCCTGATAGGACAAGTGCAGCAGGTACTGAAGCACTACTGACACAGTACAGGAGAAAGGATCTTCAGCACGTAGCTGACACCACACAGAACCGTTTCCACTTGAGAGCATAGGTCTTCCTAGTGGATTGTTTCCTGGAGGCTAGGAGAACTTCCTCAACCTCGGGAGGCAAGCCCCAGGGAGCCAACACTACCCTTGCAGCCTCCATGCCATCAGATTGAGAGTTTTGAGATTGGGATGCAGCAAGGAGCCCTGATTCTGAGAGAGAAGATCGGGTTGCAATCCCAGAGGCAGATCCACTGCCAGTTGAAGCAGGGGGGGGGAACCAAGGCTGCCTTGGCCACCTGGGAGCTACCAGGAGGACTGAGGCCCTGTCTCGGAGAATCTTGAACAGTGTTCGGGCCACCAGAGGGGTGGGAGGAAATGCATGGAGTAGGCCCTGAGTCCAGGGAATCAGAAAAGCATCTGCTGCTACTCTCAGAGGATGCGGTTGCCTGGAGCAGAACCTTCAATATGGTCTAATTTAGTGAGCCGATCATTCCTGAAAAACATAAGATGATTATGTGCTCAAACTACAACTCATGGAATCTAACTGAAAACTTTGTTAGGTACTGGGGTCTCAGTATAAAACTTCGCAGCAGTTTATCAGACTTGAAAACTCAATGTCAAAACAATGTCCTGTTGGTTGGAATGTTCTTCTTAAAATACCAATATCATTTGGAGGCAATTTATAGATGATGTTTTTTTACTTTGGCGGGGAACAGAGGAAGAACTTTTGTGTTTTTTTGATTGGTTGAATTCTCGGAACCCACATATAAAGTTTACTGTTGTGTATGACAAGAATACCATCAATTTTCTAGATGTAAAAATTATTCGGGGCATTTCAACCTGGAATACATCTATCTTTCAAAAACCCACAGATCGCAACACTTTCTTACATTTTACTAGTGCTCATCCGCGATCATTAAAGGAGGGACTGCCTTTTTCTCAGTTTCTCAGATATCTAAGAAATTGCTCAGAGATTTCTGATTTTCAAAATAAATCAAAACAATTGATAAAGAACTTTTTGTCTAGAGGGTATCCAAAACCTATAATACGGAATGCTTATGCTAGAGCCCTCTATAATGATCGTCGGCTTTTGTTATCGTCTTCAGGACAAGCACAGCATTTTAAATATGGGTATGATGAGGAAAAGATCAACTTTATTACCCGCTTTTCACCTCTGAGTACATCGATTCAAAAAATAGTCAGTACCCACAGCAGAATTTTAAGCACGACTCCAGGACTGAAAGATAAAAAGATCCGGTGTGTCTGGAGTAGGGGACAGAATTTTAAAGAACAGTTGAGCCCCTCAAAACTTCGTCCGTTAGTTAGAATTCAGGAAAATATTACAACATTGGGTCATAGAAGATGTGGTTCCTGTAGTATATGTGCAGTGACTCTCGAAGTGAATGCCTTTGAATATCATGGAGTAGAGTATCAGCTGATGAAAGTCACTACATGTCAATCAGCCTTTGTTATATATGGCATTCGTTGTCCCTGCAAGTTGCTGTATATTGGCAAGACCATTAGACCCGAGGCTACGACTAGCAGAACATTGCAGTCGGTTAAATAATAAAGTCTTAGAGGCACCATTAGTACAACATTGTCTCAAGGAAAAACAGTTTTGAACAACTAAGTTGCTTTGCTGTAGATCAGATCTTAGTATCAAGAGGAGGGAAGTCTAAAGAACAAATTTTGCTAAAGGAGGAGCAGCGCTGGATTTTTACATTAAATACTGTAAAACCGCATGGTTTGAATGCATCTATAGAGTGGTCCCTCTGTGTTTAACATTCCTTTTAAGATTCTATGACCTGTGAGGGGTATCCCTTACAAGTAGGAGGAGTTATGTTGTGGGGTTTAAAAAGCCTTTTGGAATACCTTAAACCGCATGCGCGGCGTCTTGACAGTTTGCGAGGAGAAAGGAGAAAAATTTCACCTCTCGTTTTTGTTAAGAGCTAATGTGGTTCTCAAGGTAAATATTCATCACAAAAGGGAGTCTGCACCAGGGACATTTTAATTAACAACATTTAATGGAATTTGAAAACATTTTTTTGATGTTTATATTTTATAGGTCAGTTAACAGCGAATGTGTGCATTCCCCTGATGAAACTAGCATCGTGAAACGCTTGGGTACCTTAGAGTAACAGCGTTGGGATTTTTGTCACAGCCGCTAAAGAAGGCAGCCTTACCAGTATCTAAAAAATTTTTGCGAGTTGGACTTGGCAAAGAAGTGAACATAAGCGAAGAACAGATAAGTGCTTATATGATTGTGAATGCTATGGTTTCTGCCGCTCACTCGCAGAATAAGGATTTAGTTTGATGAATTTTTGAAGAGACCGCAGGGCAACCTTCTACATGTGATATTAGGAATGGGATATTGTTTTTATATTTAAGAAACATTACCAAAAAAGGAAAAAAAAGCATAAAAAGTATAAAGTAAAAAATAAAAAGAAACTAACAATTTTACCATGATAACTGATTACTATAAAGAATAAAAGATGAAAAGGGTACAAAATGAGGGTCGTTGATGTGAACAGCAGCTAAGTTTTGACATTGAGTTTTCAAGTCTGATAAACTACTGCGAAGTTTTATACTGAGACCCCAGTACCTAACAAAGTTTTCAGTTAGATTCCACGAGTTGTAGTTTGAGCACATAATCATCTTATGTTTTTCTGGAGCAGAACCTTGGCAGCTGGTTGTTCAGTGGACTGGCAAACAGGTCTATGGAGGGAAGCCCCCATCTCAAGAAAATCTTTTGAACCACTAAAGGATGTAGCTGCCACTCGTGTGGTTGCAGAATCCTGCTCAATCTGTCTGCCAGGGAATTCTCCTGGCCTGGAAGATAGACTGCTTTGAGGAGCATGTTGTGTTTCAGGGCAAAGGAACAGAGGTCCTGGGCCTCCTGGCAAAGGGGCTGGGAACCAGTTCCGCCCTGTTTGTTGACATAGAACATGGCTACCTGGTTGTCTGTCTGGATCAAGACAGACTGTTGTGCCAGAGAAGCAGTAAAGGCCTTGAGGGCCAAGCGGATAGCTCTGAGTTCCAGTAGATTGATCTGCTGGGACGCGTCCCAAGGAGACCACAGGCCCTGGGTGCACTTGTCTAGGCAGTGTGCTCCCCAACCCTGTAGAGAGGCATCGGTGGTCAGGACCACTGTATGAGGTGGGATCTGAAAGGGCACCCCTACCAGCAGATTGGGGGGGGTGTAACCACCAGTTGAGGGAGGCCAAGAAACGGTGGGACACTCTGATCCTGTCTCTGAGACTGCCTGAGGCTTGTGACCACTGAGTCCGAAGGCACCACTGGGCAGGTCTCATATTGAGCCTGGCATTGGGGGTCACCTGTACTGTCGACGCCATGTGGCCCAGAAGCCTGAGACAGTCTGGCGGAGACCAGGGACCTGTGCAGAAACTTGCTGGCGAGGTCCATGAGCCTTTGTGCTCGGTCCACTGGTAAGAATGCTCTTGCCAGCTGAGAATCCAACCTTGTTCCTATCAACTCCAAGTTCTGGGAGGGGAGCAAAGTGGACTTTGCAAAGTTGATGACAAAGCCCACCTTTTGCTGCAGAAGCAAAAACGCGAAGTAAAGACCTTTTCAAGTACATTCGTAGCAAAAAACCTGTGAGAGAGTCAGTTGGTCCATTAGATGATAAAGGGGTTAAAGGAGCACTAAGAGGCGACAAGGCAATAACGGAGAGACTGAACGAATTCTTTGCTTCAGTCTTTACTGAGGAAGATGTAGGGATGTTACCCATGACTGAAGTGGTATTTAAAGGTGCAGAAGAATTGAAGGAAATATCGATACATCGAGAAGATGTATTACAACTATTAGATAAGCTGAAGAGTAGCAAATCACCTGGGCCGGATGGTATACATCCAAGGGTATTGAAAGAACTGAAATATGAGATTGCAGACCTGCTATTAGTAATCTGTGAACTATCATTAAAATCATCTCTAATACCTGAAGATTGGAGGATCGCCAATGTAACACCAATTTTTAAAAAGGGTTCCAGGGGTGATCTGGGAAACTACAGACCGGTGAGTATGACGTCAATACCGGGAAAAATGATAGAAACCATCATAAAGAATAAAATTACTCAGCATGTAGATAGTCATGAACTAATGAGAGACAGCCAACATGGCTTTAGACAAGGAAGATCTTGTCTTACTAATCTGTTATGTTTTTTTGAAGGAGTGAATAATCAGGTGGACAAAGGTGAGTCGGTTGATATTGTGTATCTGGACTTTCAGAAAGCCTTTGACAAGGTCCCTCATGAGAGACTTCTGGCAAAACTAAAGAGTCATGGGATAGGAGGCAGTGTACTATTGTGGATCAGGAACTGGTTAAAAGATAGAAAGCAGAGGGTAGGGCTAAATGGCCAATTTTCCCAATGGAGAAAGGTGAATAGTGGTGTACCCCAGGGATCTGTGCTGGGTCCGCTGCTTTTTGACATATTCATAAATGACCTGGAAAGTGGAACAACGAGTGAGGTTATCAAATTTGCAGATGACACAAAACTATTTAAAGTTGTTAAAACCGAAGAGGATTGTGGAAAATTGCAAGAGGATCTTGATAAATTGGAAGACTGGGCATCAAAATGGCAGATGAAATTTAATGTGGACAAGTGCAAGGTTATGCACCTAGGGAAGAACAACCCAAACTATGGTTACACGATGCAAGGTTCCACATTAGGAACCACCACCCAGGAAAAAGATTTAGGCGTCATTGTGGATACCATGTTAAAACCCTCGGCCCAGTGTGCAGCAGCGGCCAAGAGAGCAAATAGAATGCTAGGTATGATAAGGAAAGGAATGGAAAATAAAACAAAGGATATTATAATGCCTCTATATCGTTCCATGGTGAGACCGCACCTTGAATATTGTGTGCAATTCTGGTCGCCGTATCTTAAAAAGGATATAGAGTTATTAGAAAAGGTTCAGAGAAGAGCCACCAAAATGGTAAAGGGGATGGAAGGATACTCCTATGAAGAAAGGCTAAAAAGGTTAGGGCTCTTTAACCTGGAAAAGAGACGGCTGAGGGGAGATATGATAGAAGTCTATAAATTAATGAGCGGAGTGGAACGGGTAAACGTAGATCGATTGTTTACCTTATCAGAATATAGAAAGACTAGGGGACATGCAATGAAGCTACAGGGTAAACTATTTAAGACTAATAAAAGAAAATATTTTTTCACTCAACGTGTAATCAAACTCTGGAATTTGTTACCGGAGGATGTAGTAAAGGCTGTTAGTGTAGCTGGGTTTAAAAAAGGTTTGGACAAGTTCCTGGAGGAAAGGTCCATAAGCCATTATTAAGAAGGGACCCAGGATATCAATGCTTGAACCAATACAAGCATTGTGGAACCTGTGTCCCTTGGGGAAACTGCTAGGTACATATGACCTAGATTGGCCACTGTTGGAAACAGAATACTGGGCTTGATGGACCTTGGTCTGACCCAGTATGGCATATCTTATGTTCTTATGTTTGGAGCAGTTCTATGGTCCTGTTGGTGGCCTGTTGAACTTCTAGGGAAGTCTGGCCTCTGATGAGCCAGTCTAGGTAAGGAAACACAAAGATGCCCTGATTTCTCAGGTAGGCTGCCACCACTGCCAGGCACTTGGTAAACACTCTGGGAGCGGAGGTCAGTCCAAAAGGCAGTACTCTGTACTGATAATGGTTTCCTCCCACAATGAACCTGAGGTACTTTCTGTGGTCTGGATGAATAAGGATGTGAGTGTAAGCATCCTTTAGATCTAAAGAGCATAGCCAATCTCCCTGCTGGAGGTAGGGCAGAAGTGTTCCAAGAGTAAGCATCTTGAACTTTTCTTTTACTAGAAACGTGTTTAGGTTTCTGAGATTCAAAATGGGTCGAAGACCACTGGTTCTTTTTGGCACCAGGAAATACCTGGAGTAAAAACCGTGACCTTGGAAGTGGGGATGCACAGGCTCCACCGCCTTGTCCAGCAACAGACCTTTTAGCTCCTGGAGGAGAAGGGCTGTATGCAGGGGAGGCCGGAAAGGTTCCCCTGGGAAGTGTGGCGGAGGCAGTTGGTGGAAGTGCAGGACATAGCCTCGACAGACTATGTCCAGCACCCAACTGTCCTGGGTTATCAAGGGCCAGTTGTGGGCGAACAAGGCTAGGCGGCCTCCTGTGCAGGGCTGGGTCTGCAAGGGAGGTATAGCTATACACTCAAGGAGTCAAAAACCTCCACCCTGCTGAGTGGAAGCAGGGGCTGCAGGCTTGGGGGTCCTCTGCCTACGGGGCCCATTACCCTAGCCCTTGGCTTGCTGACCCTGGGGGGCAGCTTGGGTAGCCGGATATTGTGGGTACTGTTTGTAGGCAGTGCCCTTCCTCGGGTAAAAGGACTTTTTACCCGAGCCCTTCTTATGAGAAGGGGCAGAGGTCTTCCTCGACAGCCTTGTCCTCGTGAGGTGCTCTGTCTCGAGCTGAGCGGCCTTTTCGGCCAAAGGCTTGCCAAAAAGGTTTTCACCTCGGCAAGGGACATCGACCAACTTGTCCTGAACCCATGGCTCGAGGTCCGATGACTGCAGCCATGCCTGGTGTCGGGCTGCGATGCCGGCTGCCGCTACTCGGGCCGAAGCCTCAAAGCCATCGTAGGCGGCGCAGGACAAACTTAGAGCATTCCCGGATCCTCGAAGACAAGGACTTGAAACTCTGCAAGGTTTCCCCAGAGAGACCAGCAGAGAATCCAGCCAACTCCTTGGCCAGGTCTCGTAAATACATGCCCATGTACAGCTGGTAAGTCTGGACACGGCAAGCAAGCATCGAGCCCTGAAAGCACTTTCTACCGACGCCATCAAGGCTTCGGGCTTCCCTACCAGGAGGCACCGCGGAGTGCATCTTCTGACTCTTCAGACGATGCATGGCTGATTCCACAACCATGGAATGGTGTGGTAGCTGTGCTTTCTGGAAGTCAGGACTCTTCCGGAGCCAATAGATGGAATCGACTCGCTTGCTCAAAACCGGCGCCGAGGCCGGTGCCTCCCACATCCGGAAAAGGAGCCGTTCCAGCATCGGAGGAACCGGGACAGTAAAGGCCTCCTTCGGAGGAGAGTCATACTGCAGAGCATCGAGCTCTTCGGCTCGAGGCTCTTCCTCGGGGTCAGCCGAGATAGCCAGGGCAGCGGCCATATCACAGACAAACTCCGAGAACCTAGTATCCTCCGGAGGGGATCTACTCCGGGGCTCAAACTCTGGTGAGTCCGAAGGGACACACCGAGTCTTGAAGGTGTCAGGAGACTCCTCGTCTTCGGTCTCCCAAGCAGACTCGTCCGATGTCGAGTCGAGGTCCGACCCCGTGGGGCCTCTAGGCACCCGCCCCGACGCCGGTGGCACCGGCGTTGAGACCCTCGGTCCCAAACGGGAGGTTGAGGGAGACCTCGACCGAGGACGACTTTGAGCCGCAAGGGACTCGAGTATCGGCTCGGTCTCCGGGGTCGACTTCGAAGTCGATGTCCCGGTCGTCGGGGCAGATGCGCCAGACAGGCTGGCCATCAGTGCCCGCTGCTGATCCATGAAGGCAGACATTCTGCTCTCCAAGGCTGTCAACCTGAGACTCAGCTCAGGTGACGCAGCAGCCCCCGACTCGGGCCCCGGCAGCGCCGGGCCCGACGTCAGTACTCGGGGAGGCGAGTCCACGAGGACAACAGGACTTACGTGTCCAGCAGACTCCGGCTCCATGCGAGGAACTTTAGTTGGCTTCTCCTGGCCACAGGCCCGGGTCGACCGTCGGGGGTCTTAGACCTGGCCCTCGAGGGGGCTCAGGGACCTCCTCCGACGCCGCCCTCGCGAGCCGCTTCTTCTTCTTACGTTCCCGGTCGGGGGACCCCCCTGTCCGAGGAGCTCCGACGCCTCTCAGGATCGGAATCCCGAGATGTCGAGGCCTCAGACGAGGTCCGGGCCCGGGTAGAGGCCGAGAAAAGCCTTTCACTTTGTTGCTGACGACTTCGGAGGGCCTTGGAAGACATTTTTCCACATGGCCCGCACGTTTTAGAATCGTGGTCCGGGCCAAGGCACCAAAGGCAGCAGTCGTGTGTGTCGGTGAGAGACATTATCTTTTTACACCGATCACACTTTTTGAAACCGCTGAAAGCCATCGGGGAGAAAAGGGTCTCCGCGAGGTCAAAGGACCAGCCTTCCAGGGAAAAAGAAAAAGATTTGGCGCGAGCGCCTAGCCACGAAGGGCAAAAACCAAAAAAGGAAAAAAGGGATTCGATACCGGTGTACCGAACCCAGCGGGAGGGGAACCGACGTCGAATCCGAGGAAAAAAGCGAAATAACGCCAAGAAAAAACTTCTCTTTTCCGGGAAAAAAAGGACACACGTCCGATGGGCTTCACGGAAAAAAAGAGACTGAGGTAAGATGGCACCTTTAGGCAGGAAGGGAACCGCGCATGCGTGCCAGCATTCCCAAAGGCTTTCATGGAAAGCTGGGGAAATGCTCCGCTGGGGCTTCATCGGCGTCCCATAAGTGAGGACTGACTTCCTGCTTGGTCCTGGAGAAAAAGGTGAAATTAGGCCTTGCCTGCTAATTCTTTTCTGGAGTCCCTCCAGTCCAGTCAAGATGTGTGGATTTACACATTTCTGCCAGCAGATGGAGACTGAATGACCAGTTTCATGATGTCACCACATAAGGGTCCTGTACAGACCATTATCAACCAATATTTCTCAGCCTCCAGCAGATGGAGGTTGTGTTCCCTATGCAATCTAGCATAGATATGGATGGTCCGGAGAAAAAAAAAGATGGGAGTAGACACTGCTAGTGTTTTGGCTAGCCACAAGTACCTAGAATCGTCTGTGTGTGGTAGAAACCCAAGTAGTACTGGGTCCCGGGTACCTCTCCCTCCCCCCACTGCTCCTCCTTTGGTGTTGGCAATCTTGGAGTTGTGACGTGCTGCTACAGTCCCTCCTTTCCTCCTCTCCAAGCTTTGGGAGGGAGCCAGGAAAGGAGTTTAAATGATGGAAGTATAAAATTTCAGAGGAAAAAAAAAAACATACATGACCGTGCACCAAGCTGGCAAGTGCAGAGGAGACATTCAGTCAGGGCAGCAGAAGCCCTTCTACACCAGTGTGTTGTGCTGAGGCAAGTGGGCAGTTAAAAAAGGGTTTAGAGGCACACTTGGCCTCCCATTCCACTTGCAGCCTGTGGGGTTAATGAGGTTAAACAGTCAACAGGGGCACCAACTGTGAGGGGGCAACCCTATTAGTGTCTGGGATAACTGACGAGTCTGTGTCTGTCCTTGCTTGGAGAGTGTGCACTGCCAAGACTGCTAGGCCTGCACAAGAGTATGTTGCCTACATGGTTGGAGGGTTCATGTTTGGTGAGAAATGCAGAAATCTTTGCATCTCAGGAGCAGGGAGTTGGCCTGTCAGAGGTCTCTGGCTTGTAGTCAGAACATAAAGAAAGCAGTCACTGGCACTGTTCCCTCTAAGCTGTGCGCGCGCACACACCTCACCGAGCGAGTGCACATACTTTATAACAGAGCGCACAAAAATTATGGTTCTGATTCTGATAGAAAACACAGACATCTTAAAATTTAAAAGCTGCTGTGTATTTTCGGTTTTCACAAGTTCTACAATATTATCTAGTGTAATCAATGTGGTGTACATACTGTATTCTGACGTGTAGTCAAATTTTCAAGTATAGAACTCTGAGTGTCGTTATGTGCCGCACAAAAATTTAACCTTCCTTCAAAAGCTGCACAGCTGATATTTTATGCGCACACAGCCTACAGAAAATTAGAGGGAACATTGGTCACTGGGAAGGACCACTTCAGCTTCAGATGCCGTCTCCTCTTCTGTTTTAATGCACCAGGCATTCTGTATATGTATGTCCTATGAAGTGTCCAGTGGAGCACAGTGCCAGTATAGCCATGGGTGCTTGCTCACTTGGGAACCCCCTAGTGTGAAGAGAGCATGGGGAGGGTCTGGAGACCCAACAGAGGCTATGGTCTCAGCGGCAGAGGGATTTCCTAGCCTCCTTAGCAATACCTTTGCAACTATTAGATGAGGGCCCTGAGGCCTCGCCCAAGGAGTAGAGATTTCTTCTAGGGAGGATCACTTGGGGGGGGGGGGTACACGTTTGCTTTAGGGATGAATGGTCATCTGCAATTGTGCATGCTTCCCAATATATAGTGGAGGAGTAAGCCTCCAAAATACTTTCCACAGAGGAGTACAGGATATGGCGGCAGTAGAGTGGGACCTACCATAGGTGGATTTGAAGGTGGAGATCCATTGAAAATCTCTATTCCATTCCAGCAGAGCATAAGGAGAGACTGCAATTTCCCAGTGTGGTTGACCTGGTCTCCAGTGTCACCGAGAAGACTTAACCTAGTAGAGGGAGGGGCATCAATGGCCCTGCAGGCAGCAGTTGGCAGAGCTTAGGTGGCCTGGGCCTATCTGCAATGGATGAGGATACATTAGAACAGTGGTTCTCAATCTTTTTTTGTATCGTGACCCCTTTTACCATTGGTCAACTTGTGGTGACCCCAATGATAAAATCAAATGTGTCTCTTCCTTTACCGTTAACGAATTGTCGCTGTAATCATTTGTTGAATTAACAACATATTATAGGCCTTTGCAATATGTTTTTATTTATTTATTTATATTCTCTTATATACCGCGCTATTCTGCATCAGAGTGGTTTACATTGAACAAAGTGAAATTACATTGAACGGGGTATTATAACTTGGAGATAACTATTTTACAGGGAACATGGGCTATGGAGGGTTAAGTGGCTTGCCCAAGACCACAAGGAGCACCTGTGGAAGTAGAAACCCCAGTTCTTCCGGCCCAAAGTTGCTGTCCTCTAGTGGGATTTGAACCCCCGACCTTCCGGCCTGAAGTACCTTGCCCCAACCACTAGGCCACTCCACCACTCCAAATTTATAAAATTTACTTATTTAAACCACAATAATTAATCACAAAAAGTAACAATATTTGTTTTCAAAATTATGATTTTGTAGTCAAATCACTAATATGAAATAAAATTATTTTTTCTACCTTTGTGGTCTGACCAATTTATTCTCTGATCATGCTGGTCCCGATCTGAGGCTTCTGCTTTCCTGTCTTCTCTTAGCTCTCTTTCTGTGGTCTATGGTCCATCTGCCATTTCTTATCTTCTTTCGTTTTCTTCACTTCTTTCCATCAGCCTATTTCCAGTCCCAGTAACCATCCCCAGTATCAGCCCCTTTCCAATCCTTAATCTCAGTACCTTCCAATGTCAACTTGCATTCCCATGACTGCCACCTGGTATCCATTCCCTTCCAGTTCCCCTTCTTCCCCACTGAGCAGTCCCTTCTACTACAAATACCATGGCAGCCCCTCTCAGATCCACTCCCTTCCAGTTCCATTCTCCCATCCCCTCGTATCAGCCCATTTGTAGCCTTAGCCCTCAGTTTTCTTCCAGGGCCAGCAGCTCTATCCTCCCCTCCCCACAATCAGCCCATTCCCAGTCAAAGCCCCCCAATCAGCTCACTTCTAGTGCTAATCCCCCCTCAACCCCATTACCAGTGCTAGCCTCCCCTAATCAGCCCAATACCAGTCCTACCCCCCATCAGTTTATTACCAGTCCTAGCCTCCACTAATCAGCTCATTTTCAGTCATAGCTCCCCGATCAGCTCATTTCCAATGCTAGCCTCCCATCAGTCCATTACCAGTCCTACCCCACCCCATCAGCCCATTACCAGTCCTAGCCTCCACTAATCAGCTCATTTTCAGTCATAGCTCCCCCGATCAGCTCATTTCCAATGCTAGCCTCCCATCAGTGCATTACCAGTCCTACCCCACCCCATCAGCCCATTACCAGTCCTAGCCTCCACTAATCAGCTCATTTTCAGTCATAGCTCCCCCGATCAGCTCATTTCCAATGCTAGCCTCCCATCAGTCCATTACCAGTCCTACCCCACCCCATCAGCCCATTACCAGTCCTAGCCTCCCCTAATCAGCTCATTTCCAGTGCTAGTCCCCCCCTCAACCCCACGAACAGTGCTAGGCTCCCCTAATCAGCCCATTACCAGTCCTACCCCCCCCAATCAGCCCATTTCCAGTCCTATCCCCCCATCAACCCATTTCCAGTCCTAAACTCACCGATCAGCTCATTTCCAATGCTAGCCCCCCCCATCAGTCCATTACCAGTCCTACCCCCCTATCAGCCCATTACCAGTGCTAGCTCCCCATCAGCCCATTATAATCCTAACCCGCACTGTCTCTCGCCTCTGTCCAGCATTTATCCCGTCTGTCCAATATGTCCCCCTGTCTCTCCCTTGTCCATGCCAGCCCCCCTCCCTCCATCCATCCATATCAGCCCCCCCCCCCATCGATGTCAGACGTGTTTGCAGGTTCCCTGCCCCCTCATCCCCTCTCCCCATGTCTGTCTCCCTTCTAATGCAGCCGCGGCTCCCTGCCTCTTAGGGAACCGCGGCTGTGCCTGTAAAATAATTGGAGCCTCCCTGCCTCTCGATTGTCCCACCTCCAATTTGGATGGAGCTGCACAGAGCCCGTCGAGAGACAGGAAGGCTCTGCAACGATTTTACAGGCACAGCCGCGGTTCCCTAAGAGGCAGGGTGCATTAGAAGGAAGGGGGTGAGTTTGCCGCTGCCGAGAAGCGGACTCGGCAGCAGCAGCAATTTGTGCGCGTTTTAAATTGGGTTTTTTTTAACTTGGCGGAGATGAGGCGACCCCCGTGGGGGTCGCGACCCACAGGTTGAGAACCACTGCACTAGAGGCTCTTTGGGAGAGCAACCTAACCATTGTTTTACTACCCCTACCCAAATCTCTTATGAATATTCAGAACTGGTACAGTATGTTTTAAAGCTTTACAGCGTAGTTACTCACCTGTAACAGATGTTCTCCAGGGACAGCAGGAATCAGTCCTCACATATAGGTGACATCTGTACCGGCGGTGCCTGCACAGAGCATGTCCCAAAGGGTTTCTTTGAAAGCATGCGTGGTCCCCTTCCTGCCCAAGGGCCTATAAATTAATGAATGGAATGGAACAGGTAAACGCAGATCGATTGTTTATGCCATCAAAATATAAAAAGACTAGGGGGCATGCAATGAAGCTACAGGGTAACCTATTTAAGGCTAATAAGAGAAAATATTTTTTCACTCAACATGTAATCAAACTCTGGAAGTTGTTACCGGAGGATGTAGTAAAAACTGTTAGTGTAGCCAGGTTTAAAAAAGATTTGGACAAGTTCCTGGAGGAAAGGTCCATAAGCCATTATTAAAGGGGACCCAGAAAATCCACTGCTTGACCCAATACAAACATTGTGGAACCTGTGTCTTTTGGGGAAACTACTAGGTATTTATGACCTAGATTGGCCACTGCTGGAAACAGGATACTAGGATTGATAGATTCCTGCTGTACCTGGAGAACACCTGTTACAGGTAACTATTCTTTTTCCAGGAACGAGCAGAAAGTCAGTCCTCACATATGGGACTCCTTAGCTCTAGGCTGCCGAGGATCGAACCAAGACAGCACCAATGGCGATCAATTGGGTAGCTGTGAGTTGTAGATGAGTCCCCACTGAGAGAGACTGCAGGACCCTAGCGTCCAGTGCACTGTTCCCTCTAAGCTGTGCGCGTGTGCGCGCGCACACACCTCGCCGAGAGAGCGCACATACTTTACAACAGAGCGCACAAAAATTACGGCTCTGATTCTGATAGAAAACAGACATCTTAAAATTTAAAAGTTATGATTGTAATTACTAGAAATGTCCTGCTTCATTTAGTAATTGTCTATTTTCATTTAATTTGCTTAAAATCAATGTGGTGTACATACTGTATTCTGACGTGTAGTCCAATTTTAAAGTATATAACTCCGAGTGTCGTTATGTGGTGCACAAAAATTTAACCTTCCTTCAAAAGCCGCACACAGCTGATATTTTATGCGCACACAGCCTACAGAAAATTAGAGGGAACATTGGTCCAGTGACACCATCACTCCAGTAGCCTGAACACAGAAGGGTCAGACGGCCGATGTTGCCTACACCCTGAGAATATTACGGAGTACTGCCTGGCCAAACGCAATGTCCCTGCAGGACTCGCTCTCCAGGCAGTAGTGAGCTGCAAATGTACGAACTGAAGACCATATGGCGGCCTCGCAGACCTCAGTCACCGGTACTAAGTGCAGGTTGGCCAACAATGTGGCCATTGTCCTTACACAATGCACTGATCTGGTGCTCAAGGGAGAAGCCAGCTCGCTCATAGGCGAGGACAATACAGTCCGCTACCAAGTGGATAGAGTTTGCTTAATCACAGGAAGCCCCAGTCTGCTGGGGTCATAAGAGACAAAAAACTGAGGAGCTCTGTGATGGCCCAGAGTCTACTGTAAGTAGGACAGGGCCTGCTTGCAATCCACTGTATGAAGTACTAGTTCCTCCCTGCTGGTGTGAAGCCACGGGAAAAATGTGGGGAGAACCACCTCTTGGGTCGAGGTGGAAAGGAGAAGAAATTTGGAGTGTGCGCCGAGCACTGCCCTGTTCTTATAGAACCTTGTATGTGGCAGATCTGCAATGAGGGCCTGGAGTTCGCTCACTCTTCGAGCAGATGTGAGGGCCACCAGGAAGGCCACCTTCTAAGAGGTACCGCAGGTGACAAGTAGCTAGGGCTCGAAAGGTGGTCTTGTCCGCTGTGACCACCACGTTGAGGTCCCACTCTGCTGTTTGGGGGGGGCGGAGAGGGTGCTTGGCTAACAGGAGGCCCCGAAGGAACCTGGAGACTAGGGGTGACCCGAGAGGGGTTTTCCCTCAGAGTGGTGGTGAGCAGCTATTGCGCTTAGATGCGCTCACGGAGTTAGACTTCAACCCGGTGTGCAACTGATGCAGTAGGTACCGGAGTACTAATTGTACATAGCAGGAGAAGAGGGCTCTCCCTTCTTTCCACACACCAGGCGGAGAACCTTTGACTTAAAGGCATAAGCCTGTCTGGTGGAGGGCTTTTGTGAAGCCAGAAGAATCTCATCTACTTCTCTCTGAAGACTGAAAAGGGCCAATGCTACCCTTTCAGCAGCCATACAGTTAGCACTAGAGACCTTAAGGTTGGGGTTCAGTAGAGAGCCCCCTCCCCTCCTGAGACAGGAGGTTCGGGGCTCAGCCCAGCAGGACTGGGAGTGTCAGACAGGGAGAGCAGCAGTGGAAATTAGGGCTGCCTGGCCACCTGGAGGTAGTTAGTAGGACTGACACCCTCTCGCTCTGGACCTTGAAGACAGTCCTGGTGACAGGAGGGGGGGTTCAGTGGGAACACAGAATAGGCCTTTGGATCATGAGATCAGAATGCATCTGCTGCCATTCTCTCCGGGTGGGTTGGCGCGATCAGAAATGAGGTAGCTGCATGTTGTCCAGAGAGACAGATCCATCACAGGCCTGCCCCTGAAGTGGAAGAGCCTCTTGGCTACCCTGGAATTCAAGCACCACTTGTGTAGCCAGACGACTCTGCTCAGCCTGTCTGCTAGGCAGTTGTTCTGGCCCAGGAAGTAAACTGCTCGCAAGAGCATATTGTTGTGAGCTACAAAGGAGAGGAGGGCCACCGACTCCTGGAAGAGGGAGTACAGAACCTATGCCTCCCTGCTTGTTGATATAGAGAACATGGTGACTTGATTTTCCATCTAGATCAGTATGGACTGATGTTGCAGGTGGTGGCGGAACGCTCTTAGGGCTAGGAAGACTGCCCTGAGCTCCAGAAGATTGATCTGTAGGAGTGACTCCTTCTGGAACCAGCTTCCCTGAGTGCAGCAGTCCCCACAATGCACCCCCCCCCCCCCAACCTAGGAGGGAGGCATCCGTGGTCAGGGTTCTCTGAGGTGCAGGTGCTTGGAAGGGCATGCCCACCCAGAGGTGGTGGATGTTTTGCCACCAGCTGAGGGACTTTGCCAATTGGCAGGTAACCCTGACCCTGTCCCATTGCCTGCCTGTGGCTTGAGTCCACTGTGAGGGCATTACATGGACCACAGAGGCCATATGGCCTAGTAGGCAGAGGAGATGAGCTGGCATTGACGGCGACGTTGTACCTCTCCTGCTAGTTGTCTTAGGCATTCTGCCCTTTCTTTGGGGAGGACCGCCTTAACCTGTAGTGTGTCCAGCTAAGCACCTATGAACTCCAGGCTTTGGGCTGACAAGAGGTGGGATTTGGGGTAGTTGCAAACTCCAGGTGCTGCAGAAGGAGAGTCGCCCGTTCTGCTGCCTGACTGGCCTCTACGGCTGTGCCGCCCCTGAGTAGGCCATCATCTAGGTATGGGAAGAAGGCGGCCCCCTGTAGACACACAGTTGGGCAGCCACCACTGCCAGGTATTTGGTAAAGACCCTTGGTGAGGAGGCCAGGCCGAAGGGTAGCACTCTGTACTGGTAGTGCCATCCTCCTACCACAAACCTTAGGTACTGCCTGTGGAAAATGGAAATTACACTTACCTGGTAATTGATGTTCCTTGAGGGAGTACAGTTCAGTCCTCCACCACTGGGTAGTGCACCTCCTCCTGCAACATGGAGACTGGACAAGTCAAACTTGTGACATCACCGGGTATATCCTGCTGGTCTTCTCCCATGATCCCCCAGTGACCTACTGTCAAAGCAGACTCAAAGGAGCAAACAAACAACCAGTTAAAGTACTAAATACAAAGCTATGCTCAAACTTCAACTTTAAAATCACAGGGCCCCAAAAAGAAAGGCCGAAAACACCCTCCTCCGTGCCCCTGTCCCCCTGCGCACCAAACAGCGGAAGACAGAGAGCTAGAAGGAAGGAGAACTAAGGAAGAGTATAGGCAGAAAAGGTTGCTCTCGCGATTACCTGCCAATCAGAGCCCGTTGCCGACTCTAGGATCCGAAAGCATACTCGGAACTGACGCCTCGCGTCTGAAACATCCATCCCCGGGCGGGAATGAGGACTGAACTGTACTCCCTCAAGGAACATCAATTACCAGGTAAGTGTAATTTCCATTTCCTTATCGGTCCTACAGTTCAGTCCTCCACCACTGGGATGTACCAGAGCAGTAATCATTGGGAGGGACCTATCCAGTCGGCTCGGCCCCTAAACGAACAGAGCAGGCACCGACCCCAGCCCGCTCCTCACGTCAACAGGCGGTAAGCCAACCAGGAAGACACGACCGAGAGCCCACTTGGATCGTCTTCACTGGTAAAAACAGCACAGAACTCTGCCCCAAGCAGCGCTAGTGCTTCAGAAAGACAAACTCGCCATCGCAAACACACTGAACGCCCTAGAAACAGACCTACTGAGAAGGCTACCGGAGCTCCGCCTGAAAAATCCGCTTGAGCTCCCCCTTGGCTCTCGACCCCACCAGGGTGTCAAGTGTTAGCAACCGCTGCTTTCCCGCAGAACCCGCTTCCACGGAGGGACAGGCAGCGAAGAAGACCTCCCAGAAAGCAACGGAACCTCACCTAAGGTCCAAGGAACGCAGGTTACAAGCAAAGTGTTCTTGCGTAAGTCCCAAACCGACAACTAAACAGGCACAGCCGGATTCCACGAGGGAGAACGGAACCGAGGTCCATCCAGACAGAGGTGGGAAGCAAAATGAGGGAAATGGAAAAAACCACCAGCGTCAAACACCCTATTTGTCACACCTCTTAAGGGCTTTATTCTTTGCAACACAAAGTAGCTCTACAGCTATGTCCTGGACCAGTTGGAGTCTTTTTAATTGAGAATGTGGAATGCAGCGAAGCAATGAGTTGCAATAAACCAAGCGTGATCCACCAAGGGCATATAAGAGGGTGTCAAGTGCCCCAGAGTCCAGCGTTGTTTCAGAAGATGTGGAGTCTTACATGGTGTGACAAAAAAGAAAGGAGACTCTGGTAGCCACGCCCACGACACAATGCCAGTAGGCCAACCGCTTACATCACCTGGATATGCCCTCCGGAATTGGAGGAACCATGCAGAAGTAGCAATCGCCGACGTGATCCATGGGCCCTCTCCAGATCATTGGAACCGCAAGAGACTTTGATGGTCTTTTCTCATCCATCCACAGCCTGAGATCTGCTACACATGTATTGCAGCATATGTGTGGCGCTTAGCTTTTATCCTGATCTTTTATTCTGCAGCCAAAATATAAATTGTAGGCTTTCTGAACCGCCACAGTCATATGCCATTTTTGTGATGTAAAAGTCACATCACCACAACTAGAGCAGAAATTATCTGCATGATTAACACCAGGACGAGGAATCGCCAAAATATGCTGTGAGTGACCTATCGGTATAAAATAAATGGTTTTTTGTTTTTTTTTTTACTGTCAAGCGAGGCAAATTTAAGTAGTGACTGCATCAACTGGTTTTGGACAGGTATTTCGATTGGTTGCAAGTAAAGATTATGCAAGCTCACGCAAATGTTGCAGAATACACTGGTAATGGTCCCCACTGACTAATGAAGAGCACATATCTTAGCAACCAGACCCAGTCGGCCATTTTCACTATGACCTCTGAAAGGCATAAAATGGACCGGGCCACGGCCCCGTACCAATGCGTCGACGCTATCCAGTAGCCTCATATGTCCTCTGCTAAACATCGACCCGTCGCCGCAGACTGACAGGTCGCCATGAGGTCCAATATGGGCTGACCGCATCTGAGCACACTCGGCGCGCACACCGCCTGATGCAATCTCACTCCTCCGGCAAACACTCGGACCCCACTAAGGACATTCGCCACCACAGTGTCCCCACCGAAACGCAGGCCGCCAAGGCTTCAACCGCGCATGCTGTCCCTTCGCTCGGGCCACCCTGACCACCCGACCGACTCCACCCTGCCGATCGAAATAGGCCACCATCCCGGAGATCTCAGACAGCACCTACAGCGCTCGATCCGCTACCGTGTCCGTGAACGCCTGCCACGGCTGACGTACCTCATACTGTTCCAGTCAGACGATGGAACACTGGGCGTGCTGCGTACACTAAAACGCCTTGTACATAAAGGATCCCCAAAATGTAGCTGAGTCTAACCACGCTCCAGCCAAGCTCCCGGAAGAAAGGGACAGAACCTTATAAAAAAGAAGTGGGGACAATTAGGAAGGCTTTCCTGTTTGATTATTTTTTTATTTTTTTTTTTCCTTTTTACAACTCCATAAGGGCCACAAGGCACACAACCGAACAGGGCATTGTCCAGAGAACGCAAGGCCCCTCCTCCAGGCTGACTCCACAGCCTAAACCGGCAGTCAGCTTGGCTGATGCCGAGCAGCGCGGAAGCCAACTTGTAAGCCCAGCATATGAAGTATGCCTACTAGAACAGCATTCCACAATGGAGGGACATGTAACCGGACGGCTTTGAATATGAACCTACAGATATCCCGCGCTTGCTCCAAGACAAGCACTGTGCAGCCTACTGGTCTTCTCGGAGCACCGCCACGACCCGAAGACCTAAACCGGCCAGCAAAAGACGACGTACGCTGGGCCCGAAGGAACCTGGTTGAACGGATCCCAGCACTCCCTGTATCGTTAGGATCGGAGCCTCCCCCCAAGGACTCAGCCCTGGCTGGAACCGGCTGAGCATAACTCCAGGCCCTGCGGCGAGCCCCCACGAAGAAGTGGGACGCAACGATGCCTTGAGGAAAGGGAAGGCCCAATGGGTGAAGCAAGTTGCTAGCTGACCAAGGGAGTAAACCCCACACGCGCACCTCAACGGAAGGTCGGAAGAACCGAGGATTCTGGTCCCACAGGTGCGCCTGCTAGCCTTTAACATACACCTCCGCAGGTACAAAAAAACTTAAATTGTGAGCACCTTCAGGGGTAAGGGGAATAGACGACAGCCTCCGACTGTTGACCACCTTGTCTTGCACAACAGACAGCAGCACCCCACCAAACAAATGATTGGGAATATATGACCTCAGAACCCCAAGACAGAGGTAAAACAGTAGAACGTGCAGTGGATGTGAATTTCCAGATCTGCCAGCCCCCCTGCCCACATTGAGAAGAGGCAGAGAAGAACTGGACCGGCGCCTCCTGGACAGCCAGGCCATCGAAGGGAAAGCTGATGACTTGAGGCCCAAACTCCTCAGGATGGCCCCGTCTTGCATTGGCAACCCCATGCAACACCATGACAACCCGCTCACGATATCCCAAGCGATCTCTGTCATTGCTGCAACAATCACCTGAGCATGAGATCACAGACGGAACACGGACATGCAGATGCACTCAAGGAGAGTGCACCTAAGAAGTATGAGCCTATCCAACATCCAGCACCACATGTCCAGGTGTCCCACTCCTGTCACCCAAAACACAGGACGCTTGAACCTAGGTGACCGTCATAGCAAAGACAGGGAGGCCTGACTGCCGCTATCAACCCTTCCAGGACCCTGGAACACTAAGCCCCGGACTGTGCCATCCAGCAACACTTCTCACGATCCCCAGCAGGGGCCTTTCCCCAGATGGCCCAGATGGGCAGTGTTCCCACCAAATGGGCAAGCTGCGCTCTGATAACATAGTGCAGAAAACCAAATCAAAGTGTCTTAACCTAGCTAATTTTTGTCTAATAGTGGTCATTCATAATATCAGCCAGACTCAATCATAACATTAGTATTAATGATCTCTAAAGATTGAAGAGTTACTAATGTAACACTAATTGGGGTTTTTTTTGTTTGTTTGTTTGTTTTAAAGAGCTTCAAAGGCGATCTTGGAAACTACAGACCAATGAATCTGAGTTCAGTGCCAGTTAAATGATAGAACTTGTTCTGAAAAGCAGCACCAAGCTGTCTTTTCAAAGGGTTAATAAACATGTGAGTAAGCCAAATGATATGTATCTGGATGTTTTAGAAGGTACTTGACAAAGCCCCTTATGAACTTCTCCTGAGGAAGGAGATGATGTGCTATTATAGAATGGGAAATGGATCAAAAACAGGAACACAATAGGACTAAATGGCCAGTTTTCTCACAGGAGACCCGTAAATAGTGGAATGTCTCGGGATCTGCACTGGAACTGGCATCTGGTAACATCTACTGCACTGAAATGATCTGGAAAAGAGATCAGCAAGCATGGCGATCAAATTTGCAGATGGCATAACGACATTTAGAGGCTGTCTGCACAATTTCCAAGCGTATAAACATGGAAATAGCATCCTTATGTAAATGACAATTTCAGAAAGGGCTCAATTTGTAGGTGGTTGTGCCGCCGATGACCCTGGATGGCCAAATCCTAGCACGGAAACCTGCTGCTGACAGACGTCGCTAACTGCCAGAATGCAGACAAAGGTAAAGGCACCCCCGAAGAAGTAAAACCCAAACCAATCACATTGCAGTCAAAGAACTATAAACTATCATGAAATTAAAAGGAAATTAAAATTAGAATTAAAATTAAAAGTAACAGCAAAAGGAAGTCCTTATCTGGGTGTAGCCGCGTGGAACAGCGTCGTCTGCTCAAACGCGGGGCTGCTCTGCTCTCCGCCACGAGGCCTCATCCCTGCCGAGAAAATGGCGCCAATCCGAAGCAGGCCCGTTTGGCGCCAAACACCACAGAGGCGGCAAGAGCTCAGAGCCCCTCCATGCGGACTCAAGAGACTCCCTTGTGGCGTCGGGATGCAGCAGTTACCCCGCTGTAGCTGCGGGGTGAAGAGCTGTCCAGACATGCTGCTGCCTCGCGCCACCAGAAGTAGCAGACGCTGCGAGCCCCGGCCCACCGGCTAAAGAACCTCGAACGGCCTGAGGCTCCCGCCGCAATGGGAATCTGCCACATGGACACTGCCAAAATGCAGGTGTTCCACAGAGCTCTCCTCCGTACAGTCCTGGGGGAGAGATCATCACCGGGCACAGAGACCGAAGAATCCCAAGCAGAGAGGCTAGCTGGCAGCGTGAACTTTGAAAAGGGACAGAACCCCCCTTTACACTAAGGCAGACTAGGTGAAAATAAATAAAGTAAAAGTAAATTAAATTAAATGAAAATGAATTCAATTTACAGGATTATACCTAAAGAAGGGCAAAAGAAATGCAAGGTAAATCAAATCCTGACTAACTGCTCCTAAACTGCTTCTCAAGTGAGCCCAGCACCTAGGCTATGTCCTCATGCTGCATGGAGACTGGACACACTGGGGTATCATGGGAGAAGACCAGCAGGATATACCCGGTGATGTCACAAGTTTGACTTGTCCAGTCTCCATGTTGCAGGAGGAGGTGCACTACCCAGTGGTGGAGGACTGAACTGTAGGACCGATAAGGAAGAGTGGATTAGGATGTGTGTGTATGCATCCTTTAGATCCAAGGAGTACAGCCAATCTTCCTGATGGAGGTAAGGCAGCAGTGTTTCAAGGGAGAGTATCCTGAACTTCTCCCTCACCAGAAACTTGTTTAAGTTTTGCAGGTCTAGTATGGGCCTGAGGCCCACAGTTCTCTTTGGGACAAGGAAGTACCTGGAGTAGAAGCCTCTTCCCCATAGGTGTTTGGGTACAGGTTCTACTGCGTTGTCCCTGATCAGACCTGTGAGCAGAAGAGTCTGGTGAAGGAGGGTCACACCGGCTTTCTTGGGAAGAACCAGAGTGGTATCTGCTGTGAGTGGAGGAGATATCCTTCCCTTATCACTTGCAGTATCCACTGGTCCAAGGTGATGTTGGCCCATATGTGGGCAGAGCGTACTAGGTGCCCCCCTGTGGGCTGGTGAAAGTCTCCCAAGGGGAAGGGAGGATCTGCCCCAGGAGTCAAAAGCTCCCCCCAGGTTGGATGGGAGCTGGAGTCCAAGGCTTCGGTGCTTTCGTTTTCTGAGCCCCATCGTCTTGCCTCTTGGGATGAGAAACTTGTTGCTGGTCCGAGAAGGGCTGGTAGTGGTGACCTTGTGGGAAAGGACCCTTTTTCCTCGGGAAGGGATGGGGTCTTTTAGAGTGCCTCTGGTGGGTCACCACGTCGGCCTCAATCTCTGATGCATTGTCAGTCATGGGTTCGCTGAATAGGCTCTCCCCGGTGCAGGGAAAATTGAGCAGCTTGTTTTGGACCTATTGCTTGAGGTCAGAAGACTGTAGGCTAGGCTTGGCGTTGGGTGCAGATGCCAGCAGCCATGAAGAGCCACTGACTCAAAGCTGTCAGACTGCTCAGGAAAGGAATTTGGAGCAGACTTTGATACCCGAGGTCATGGACTGGAACCGTTGGAGAGATTCCCCAACAAGACAAGCCGAAAACCCCCGACAACTCCTGGGTTAGAGTCTTCAGGTACATACCTATAAGAACATAAAATATGCCATAGTGGGTCAGACCAAGGTCCATCAAGCCCAGTATCCTATTTCCAACAGTGGCCAATCTAGGTCACAAGTACCTAGCAGTTTCCCCAAAAGACAGGTTCCACAATGCTTCTATTGGAGCAAGCAGTGGATATCCTGGGTCACCTTTAATAATGGTTTATGGACCTTTCCTCCAGAAACTTGTACAAATCTTTTTTAAACCCGGTTATACTAACAGCTTTTATTATATTCTCTGATAACTAATTCCAGAGTTTGATTACATGTTGAGTGAAAAAATATTTTCTTTTATTAGTCTTAAATAGGATACCCTGTAGCTTCATTGCATGTCCTCTAGTCTTTCTATATTTTGATGGCAAACAATTGATCTACATTTACCTGTTCCACTCCTTTCATTAATTTATAGACCTCTATCCTATCTTCCCCCTCAGCCGTCTCTTTTCCAGGTTGAAGAACCCTAACCTTTTTTAGCCCCTTCATAGGGGTAAGCCTTCCATCCCCCTTCACCATTTTGGTGGCTCTTCTCTGTACCTTTTCTAATAACGCTATATCTTTTTTAAGATATGGCGACCAGAATTGCACACAATATTCAAGGTGCGGTCACACCATGGAACGATGCAGAGGCATTATAATATCCTTTGTTTTATTCTGCATTCCTTTCCTTATGATACCTAGCATTCTATTTGCTCTCGGCCACCGCTGCACACTGGGTGGAGGGTTTCAACATGTTATCCACGATGAAACCTTGCGCTTAGTGATAGTGGCAATGTGACAGGGAGAGTTTCAGACCTCTCTGGCTTTGACCAAAGCTTATTTACATATTCCTATCTGCCCCAATTACCAGCATTTTCTGCGATTCGTAGTGCCATGGGGCATTTTCAGTTTCAGGCTTTACCCTTTGGTCTAGCAACCATGCTCTGGGTGTTTACCAAGGTCATTATAGTAGTGGTGGGAGATTTGCGCAAGCAAGGGGTCTGTTAGCAGTTACCTTCTGTTCAGTTCAGAGGCAACACTCCTTGGATACTCACATAGTGACTCCGAAGTGTTGGGGAATTACCTGGGATAGCCTTCCCTTGATATACCCTCTCCTTGCCCCTCAGACACACATACACATGCTAATAAGCATAGAAAACCAATTATAGCAGTGCTTTAACCAGAAATCGTTATAGAAGATTGAGTATATTTAATTGCACCTAGCAGATAGCATAAGCTTATCTAATGAGAGGTCAGTACAGCACACCTCCGTGTTTTGTTCCCACTAATTCTCCCTTGTACAGTTCTTCTCCTACTTACTTTATAAGCCTTCCAGCATGTGCTCACGTGCGAACACACATTCTTATCTCTATTTTTCTCTCTCATATTGCTTTTTAATGTATTTGCAGACCTCATGTCTCAGCTCTTTCTTCGATATATGTTTCTTTTTAATTAATACTTATCCTGCCCTTGGTGTGTTAAATTAATGTCTGTACCCGTGCACATTCCTGTACCCTGTTGCACTTTGCTCTTCGGTGTCTGAACCTGTCCTTCAAGGTCAAAGACAACTGTGCTGAACTTATTCACACAGGTTCTATTAACCCTAATGCTGATGTTATAGCAACAGATTAGTAGGCCCTTACAGGTCTTCGCCCACCCGTATCAGGGCGATTGGCTGAATCGGGCCAAGTTGTTTCAGGAGAGTCTCAAGGCAATGGCCCTGGTGATCCGCCATCTTCAGGAATTAGGTTGGGTGGTCAACTTGGCCAAGAGGAGATTAGAGCCTTCTGAGTCCTTGGAGTATCTGGGGACTTGGTTTGATGCCCACAAGGGCATGGTTTTTCTCCTAAAGGACAGGATTGCAAAGTTGCAGGTCCAGGTGCAGGAGTTGAGGATGGTCCCCTGCCCATGGGAGTGAGGCTACCTTCAGGTGCTGGGCTCGATGGCAGCCATGCTGGAGTTGGCCCTGGGCAAGGTTGCACATGGCGGCCCCTCCAGATGGACCTTCTATTGCAGTGGTTTTCCAAGCTGCAGTCCATAGAAGTTTGCCTTCCTTTTCAGGCAGAGGCCTGATGGAGTTTGTGGTGGTGGCAGAAATCAGAGAGGCTTGCAGAGAGCCTCTCAAAACTCCAGACTGGGTGGTGGCAACTACGGATGCCAGCCTGTCCGGCTAGGGTAGATATTGTCTGTCTCAGGTGATTCAGGGCAGATGGACCCAGGAGGCAAGTCAGTGGTCGATCAGTCATTTGGATGTGTGGGTAGTGTGTCTGCCTTTCGAGGTGTTCCTCCCACTGCTGAGTTGCAGGGCAGTGTGAATGCCGTCAGACAGAACCATGACAGTGGCGTATATCAATCAGCAGGGCGGCACTCTGAGCTCGATGGTAGTGACAGAGGTGATTCCATTGCTGCAGTGGGCGGAGGGCCACTTGCTGGTGCTCCCAGCTGCCCATGTCGCCAGGAAGGAGAATGTCCAAGTGGATCATCTGAATCGCAGCTCTCTGAATCCTGGGGAGTGGGCAGCGTCACAGTCAGCATTCTGGTGGATTGTGGATTGCTGGGGGAAGCTGGCAATGTACCTTGATGGTGTCTCAGGTGAACGCCAAGGTCGACCGTTTCTTCAGCCATTGTAGGACGCATATGTCCAAGGGACTGGATGCCCTGGTTCAGTCTTGGCCAAGGGCAGATCTTTTTGTGTTCCCTCCGTGGCTTGGATCTGGAACCTCAGCATCGAGCCCTGGTAACAACTTGCGCCAGAGGGTATCAAGGGCTCTGGCCTCCCTTCTGGGGGGAACGGAGGAGTGGGTCTGACTCAAGTTTTTGCACAAACAAATTGACAGCTATGCAGTTATGTAGGAGTTGGGGTTCGTGGAACCCCGGCCCTTTGACACAGTACATGGTGTCGAGGCACCAACTCATCACTGGTACCAACACCAGGGTCTCCGACATTCTGAGCAGAAGCTACTCGAGTATCAGCTGCCTGGGCACTATGAGTGTTTTCTTGGGTGTAGACTCATATTGGAGAATCTCCAGCTCTTCGGTGCATGGGTCTTCCCCTGCCTTACTCTGCACTGAGGGCTCTGGCTACATCCTCCAGAGGAGAGTGGCGCCGGGGAGAATGGTCTGAGGAAATATCTCCATGCCATTTAGTTTGTGTGGATGCCTCGCCATCGGTCTCCCACTCAGAGTCGAGTGGTGACAAGTCTGAGGCCCTGACTCACTGTCTCGAAGTCGGTGCCAAAGGGTCAGAGTCATGGAAACTAGCTGGGGAGGATTGGATGCCTGAGGAACAGAACCGGGACCTCGAATGGCACCTAGAGCTTACCTGAGGCTGGTGGTGCTCAGAGCTTGGCTTGATGACTGGGAACTCCCCCACAGTCAGGAGCCCAGTCAGGGCAGATGTGGACAAACCAGCCATCATTGTCTGCTGCAGGGCCAGGATAGCAGTGATGTTCTGCTCCAGGGCCGCCATTCTGGTTTCCACGCCAGAAAGCTCCGCAGCTTTCAGCACGGGCAAGGAGGATCTCTGGCCCGGCACCAGCACTCTCAACAAGTGTGTCCTCAATGAGGACTATGGCCTTGGAACCTCGCATAGTCTCTGCCAGCTGAGGAATCCTTCTTGAGAACCTTGGTAGGGGCATTTCTCAGAGCCGCCCAAGTCTCTCCAGGCAGTTTTAATGGATTTCTCTGGTGCACCCTCGACAGACTTCAAGGACTTTTTCTTCGGGTCCAAGGTCTTCTCAGAGAAGCTGCCACCACGGGAATCAGAGGACACTCGAGCCTCATGGGAAGTGCTGGGCTTGGAGCTCTGTGTCAGGGAGGCTGGGGCAGAGTCAGAGCTGGGGAACAGTTTTTCCTGCAACTCTGACCTCTTTTTGTTAGGCATCATGGTCTGGCACAAGTCGCAGGAGGTGCTGTCATGGTCTGGTCCCAGGCAGCAGTCATGGGTGTCTGTCACTGACATGGTTTGACTGCAGTGGTCACTTTTTAAACCCACCGGGGGACATGGTAAGGACCACCTGGACAGGGGTCGACGACCTCCAGGCAAAAAAAAGGTACAAACGCTGGTCGAGGCAAGCCTCAATCAAAAAAGGGAAAAAAGGTCCGAGAACAGCACAGAGATTGGCGCTGGCTCGAGGCAGAAAAAGGAACCGGTACGCAAACTGGAAAAGCTAACTTTTATAACAATTAGCAAGGGTTTTTCCAGGGAAACAGGACAGATGTCTGTAGGGCTCAGTGGGCAAAAGGAGACTGAGCAAGATGGCATCCTTGGGCTGGAAGGGGACCATGCATGCATGTCCCAAAGGCTTTCTTTGAAAGCTGGGGAAATGCTCTGCTCGGGCTCCATCGGTGCCAATGTCACCCATATGTGAGAGCTGACTTCTTGCCTGTTCATGGAGAATACTTATTTCATAAATCTGAAGAAACATTTGAGGACTTTATTTAATAATCATACACATATGCATCTAACTCCCCCATTTTTCCTGACCTATTTTAGTGTTCTCAGAAATTTTTGCCAGCCGGATGGTATGAAGGAGTTGTTGGGTGGGCCGCCCTATAAGCTGGCAGACAGTGTAACTAGTCATCTTTCAGGAAGTTCCATATATAATGCATTAGACATTAAATACCTTTGAAATAGTTACTAATTCATTCATATTATATTTACATATACTGTTACTATTTTGAAATATTAAAAAAACCCACAAATTATTTTTCTATTCCTTATTTTGCCATGTCAATTCATAGATTAAGTTAGCCAGGAAGTCAAATAAAATCAGTCAGGTGGCACACCCATTCAAAAGGTCCTTGGGAGAACACTATTCTCTCACAAAATTTTGAGCTTTCTCTCTAGGAGAAATTAACTTTTCCCCCTCTATATCTTTAACCACAGCCAAGCCAAACATGAGGCATGAAATTTTAAATTTGGTGCTTGAGTGATGGCAGATTAGTGAAGTTTTATGTTATATGGCTATGCGTTTGAGGTTTATGTGGGTGAGGAGGATGATGAAGAATTTGTCAAAAAACAAAATGTTATACCACCCTCTTCACTGCAAAAGTGCTTAAATCCACCATCAAAAAACTGTAGCAACACATTCATGTATTCAAAACATTATGTATAAAACTATTCATGCAGTACTTTCTTTCAAACAATGCTTTTTTATGCCCTTTCAAATATACCATTTATCCACTTCTTCACTTAGCCAATGAAGTTGTAAACAACTGCTTTTAATAAAAACTATTTTCTAAAAAGGAGCTCATTCACCAGCAGCATAATCTCTCTTATTTGCTTTCAACAGCAAACGAGGTTATCACTCTCCTTGCTGCATTTTAAACTTTCTGGTTCGTCATATTTTTAACATTGAAGGTTTTACTTCAACATGCTGAAAGGAGACAGATCGAAATAGCCTCCTAAATTTTGAAAGTTTTCATATGAGACATTTGAAAGAAAACATCCTGATAGGTCAGTTTTTATGCGAGACATTTCTGTACGACTAAGGGTGATTTTGTGCAACAATCTAGTTAAATGAAACTTTTAGGCAGAAAAGATATCCAATGGAAGTTCTAAACCAAGCCTATAAGAGGGAAAAACATGTTAATCATGCTTTATAACAAACAACCTATGAAAAGTCATCAGGAAAATATGTTGACGTGTTGTACCTTATTCGGCCCAAGTTTTTTGGATTAAACATATTGTGAAGCAACATTTGAATGTGTTGAGTGCACATGCAATTTTTGATGAATTCCCATGTTTTGCTTTTAAACGGGGCTGAAATTTGAAAGATTTTTTAGTACATTCAAGGATACAACTGGAGCCCGTTTGCAGATACATCTATTAATGGACATACAAAATGTGATGGATGTGTAGTTTGCTCACATACTTTGGAGATCAAACACTTTGTATACCTAACCTATGTCATCTATTGCCAGACTACAGAAATTTTTTATTTATGCTGTTGTGTGTCCTTGTAAAAAACTGTACTGCACATTGAATGGACATCTCAGATGTTTAAAGTAAGGATTAAAGAACAAAAGATGAAAGAATCAGCGCCTTTAGTGCTTCATTAGCAGGAGATGCAACATACAATTAAAGACTTAGTGTTTTGTGATTGAACAAATTAGGGTGGGAATATTATGAAAATATTGTGTCAACATGAAATGTATCTAAGTGGCAAACAATCCATCCTTTACGTCTGAATGCAGAGCAGGAATGGCACTAGTTTTTCTATTTTCCTTTGATTAAAGGCCTTAAATGGGTTGATTGTCTTTTCTCGTGAACACAGCGCATGCTCGGCAACTCCCATTGTGGAGGAGTCAATTGTGAGATCTGGTCAGCTAAGAAACCATATTTTGTTGGTTTTTGATCTATATGCAATGGAAACTTACAGGCTTTGTTTTTCTTGTACTTTTTAAATACTCCCTGAAGAAACCTACTTAGTATGGTGCAACCATCTGCCGTGGTCTGAGATGGTGGTTTGACTGCACATTTGTTGGAAGTTCCAGTGAAGATTAGATAGGCTTTTATGAAATTTCTTTTTGGGTAAAGAACCGATTATATATTTTCAATCTTTACTTTTGATACATTTAGTTTAATGGATTAATAGATATACACTGAAATGCAAATTTAAAAACCCACACACATTTTGTTGAAGATCTAGGAGCAATGATGAAAATACAGCAAGGAGTGTAATATATTTGCCACTGAAGGCAAATAAGATTACACTACCAGTGAATGAGCTCCCTTTTTCTTTTTTTTAGAATAAACATTTTTTTAATCAATAGTGGATGTTTACAGCTTTATTGACCAAGTGACAAAGTGAATAAATGGGTGTATTTAAAATGGAACAACAAGAACTGTTTTGGATGAACAAGTACTGCATGGATTTTCTATATTTAGATGTTTTGAATACATAAAATATGTTGCTGCAATTTTCTAATGGTGAATGATAATTTGTGGCAGAAAAATGGTAGCATAGGCCTAGAGTTTATATAAACAGATTTTGTTCCATGAACATGGTTGGGGATTTTAAGATATGTTTGTTTTCTTTTTAAATAATCATGTTATTGTACTATATTATTTTTCTAATGTAATTCAGTATCTCTTGGCATAAACTAAGAAACTTAAATAGCAGCTAACATGATGGTGAGGCTTGACATGGGCATGATTCTGATTCTGGCTAAACAATTGCTTGCTTGTTAAATTCTGTTTGCAGCAGTACCACAAAGTTTTACTCATATATAACCTGTCCAAAAACACATTGAATACAATAATTTTAATCCATTTTAACCCATATCAAAACCAACTATGGCAAGCAATACACTGAAGTGCAGCCAACAGATGCAACAACAAATTAAATTTTCTTTAATTGGAGTTCCCCCACTCCTCCCCCTCCCAAAACATTCCCAATCTATATACATTGTGTCAAAGCTAAAGCTTCCATTTACATACCATGTTACCCTGATTTCCAACAAGCAAGTATAGTAAAATACCAACACCAAAGAGATTAATCCCATCCAACTACCAACTGATGCTGTTAGTAAGAAAAGTAAAGGTTAAAAAGCACCAGAACACTCACGTACCATCATGCAACACTGGAGGTTTATACCCAACACTGCACGCTTCCCTTTAACTCATCAAGCAAGGGTTTCAATTAATTTCACGTGCAACAATTTCTGCATAGCATCCCATTTCATCCATGCCACCAAAATTATAAACTTAGTAGTTACTGTACCAATTGTTTAGAAGGAAGTCAAAAAGGCTAATGCCTTAAGATTGCTCTTTATCATAAGATATCCTCAGACAAACCTCCCCAGTCTTCATTCTGGCTCTACAAATATAAAATCAAGCAATAAGGTGAAAAGTAAACTAATTTTTTTCAAAATGCTTAAAAGAAGAAGAAAAAAAACACACTGCCACATATCTCAAGAAAAAATTGCTGCATTTTCCCTCAGATTATTTTATATACAAAACGTTTAAGGACAACTACTGGACAAATGCTAGCCAACCATATTTATAGTAACAGCACTACTACAATAGCTTTATACATTTTATAGGGTTAGAGCAGTGGGCTGAGAACCAGGGAAATCAAGTTTCAAAATCCCACTTGTAACCTTGGGAAAGTCACATAACCCTCCATTGCCTCATGTACAAAACTAGATTGTAAGCTTCCAGGAACAGGAAAATACACGTTGCACCAGAATGTAACTCATTTTGAACTTTTGAAAAATGTGTGAGCTAAATCCAATTCCCAATCCAATATATCTCTTTACAGTTTTCTCACCTGTAAAATATTTTCCTTGGACAGCAGGATTGATCAGGCACATATCATCCAAGGGTGCTGGGATTGAACAATTGTGTAAAGTTCTGATCTTGCATGGTCCTTCCTGTATGCAGCAGCCACCTCAATTTCAACTTCCCCACTTCGACTTCTCAAATTCCATACTACAAGGACTCCCCCAGTCCACCCTGAACCCCCTGCAGCTGGCCATGAACAGTGCAGCGAGAGTACTCCTTGGGGCATCCAGGAGAGACCACGTGACACCCCTCCTAAAACAACTACACTGGCTCCCCATCCAAGCAAGGATTAGTTTCAAGACCTTGCTGCTAACGTTCAAAGCGGCTATGGGACTCACCTCTTCCTCCCTCTCCAACCTCATACAACCACTTGCACCAAACAGGCCGCGAAGAACAGCAGAATTGAACACGCTGGTCATTCCAATAGAAACCACAAGATGCACCAGATCAACATCTAACAGAGCCTTCCGACTCTGCGCCCCAAATCTATGGAACACCTTACCAGCACAAATTAGAGCAATGACCAATTTGAGTCAGTTCAGAAAGGCGCTAAAACATTTCCTCTTCCTCAAATATCTCAATGACAGCTCCGATCACAACCATCAGGTGAATAGCAGGAGTGGCCAAATGGATAGACCCTCGCAACAGGCCAACTTTACCCTGTAGATAACAAACAGTTCCATATACTGTTGGTAACACCTTGTATATAGTTAACCATGATATCCCTTAATAGATAAACCACCATTGTATTTAGTTTCCCCTATTTCGCCAAGTTATACCTCCTGTTAAATGTAATGACCAGACATATGTAAACTGTCGGATGTTTTCTGTTTAATGTAAACCGCGCTGATGTCTAATAGTGCGGTATATAAGAATTGTTAATAAATAAAAATAAAAAATAAATAAATAAATAAGGGTTCCCTATCTTCCTATGGATCTTAGGCATCCATTGAGGGAAGGTGGGCAGGAGTTGTTTAAGAATGGAACAGGTGTTTGAGGACAGCCTGACCAAATAAGGCATCCCGGCGGGAGTCCTTGTCCAAGCAATAATGGGCTGTAAAGGTATGAACCGAGGCCCAGGTGGCTGCTCGACAGATCTGATCTATGGATACAGAATGAAGATGAGCCATAGAGGTGGCCATGGCTCTCACATTGTGAGCCGTGACATGGCCCTCCAGAGTGAGGTTCTTACTCTGGCAAGCAAAAGAGATACACTGAGCAATCCAATTGGACAGCGTTCTCTTAGTGACTGGAAGTCCCAAATGGGAAGGATCAAAAGCAACAAAAAGTTGGGAAGACTTTCTATGTTGCTGTGTCCTGTGGAGGTAAAAGGCGAGAGCCCTTTTACAATACAGAGTATGAAGGGCCCTCTCTGCATTAGATGCATGAGGAGCTGGAAAAAAGATATGTAAATATACCTCTTGATTAAGATGAAAAGGTGAAACCACTTTAGGCATAAAGTGTGGATTCGTCCTAAGGACTACCTTATCATGATGGAACCTTGTATAAGGTGGATTAGCCACTAAGGCCTGCAGTTCACTGATACGGCGAGCTGAAGTGACTGCAATAAGGAAAACAACCTTCCAGGAAAGAAATTTCAAGGAGGTTGAGGCTAAGGGTTCAAAGGGTGGCTTCATAAGCTGGCCAAGAACCAAGTTTAAGTCCCATGCCACCGGAGGAGGTCTAATGGGAGGCTTAGTTAAGGTTAGGCCTCTCATGAATCTAGCAATAAGCGGATGAGAAGAAATAGGTTGTCCATTGATAGGTTTAAGTGATGCTGCAATAGCACTCAAATGGACTCGTACTGAATTCGTCTTGAGGCCTGCATTGGAAAGATGCAGGAGATACTCTAATAGAGAATTCAGAGGTAGTGCGAGAGGGTCAAGACTCTGAGCACACCAAATGGAAAATCTTTTCCATTTGAAAGCGTAAGAACGCCTAGTGGAAGGTTTCCTGGAGGCATGGAGGATATCCTTCACTTGTTGAGAAAGATTGAAGGCTTGAAAGTCTAAGCCTTCAGTAACCAAGCTCTGAGGTGAAGGGACTTGGGGTTTGGGTGCCACAAAGTTCCCTC
The DNA here is from genome assembly GCA_033557465.1 of Ichthyophis bannanicus. Classification (NCBI taxonomy): domain Eukaryota; kingdom Metazoa; phylum Chordata; class Amphibia; order Gymnophiona; family Ichthyophiidae; genus Ichthyophis; species Ichthyophis bannanicus. The sequence continues at coordinate 910,407,628 of CM066035.1, read as the reverse complement.
CTCTTGAGACAGAAGGTCTGGAGCAGCTCCCAAGTCCAGGGAGGGGGCTTGGGAGAGCTGCAGAAGTAGAGGGTACCACACTTGGCGTGGCCAGCGTGGAGCGATGAGGATCATAGATCCTTGATCCCGCTGGAGTTTGAACAGAGTCTTGGGAATCAAAGGAATGGGTGGAAAGGCATATAGGAGGCCATGACCCCAATGAAGGAGGAAGGCATCCTTGGCCTGCATTCCCTGACACGGAATTCTGGAACAGAACCGGGGAAGTTTGGCATTCCACGGACTTGCAAAGAGGTCTATGTCCGGGGTTCCCCATTTCTGGAAGATTCTGAGTACCTGATCCATGTACAGGGACCATTCGTGTGGAAGCAGAACTCGGCTGAGTCTGTCTGCCCAAGAGTTTTGAATTCCTGGGAGATATACTGCCAGGAGATGGATTTGATGCTCTCTGGCGAAGGCCCACAGTCTGAGAGCTTCGTTGCAAAGCGACAGAGAGCCAGTCCCTCCTTGTTTGTTTATGTAGAACATGGCTACTTGATTGTCGGTATGAACAAGAACTGTCATGTTGTGTAGGAGGGTATGAAAGACCTTGAGAGCAAGGAAAATTGCTCGTAGCTCCAAAAGGTTGATATGAAGGGTGGTCTCCTGTGGAGACCAAGTGCCTTGAGTGGAGAGGTCTTGAAGATGAGCTCCCCAGCCTGTTTGGGAGGCATCTGTTGTGAGGGTTGCTTGGGGTAGTAGCAGTTGGAAGGGGGACCCCAACAACAGATTTTGGGTAGAGATCCACCATTGGAGAGACCAAAAGAGACGTTTGGAGGTCGCTATTTGGTCTGAGAGAGCTCCTGATGCTTGGGTCCACTGGGTGGACAAAGTCCATTGAGCTGCTCTCATATGCAGACGAGCATAAGGCACCACATGAACTGTGGATGCCATGTGGCCTAGCAGTTGTAGCATCTCTCTGGCAGTCAAGTGGCTTCTGGACTGAATTTGAGAGGCCAAGTGCACTAGATGGTGGCAACGTGCCTGGGGAAGATAGGCTCTTGCCGTGGTGGTATCTAGCCAGGCCCCTATGAATTCTAGGGACTGAGTAGGGGTGAGTTGAGACTTTGGCAGATTGATGACAAGTCCCAGATACTGCAGAATGCGTCTGGTGTGGTCCAGGGAAGTCTGAGCTTGGGACTGAGATGGAGCTCAGATGAGCCAGTCGTCTAGGTATGGGAAGACAAAAATTCCCAGAGTGCGTAGAAATGCAGCCACTACAGACATGCATTTGGTGAACACTCTTGGAGCAGAGGCTAGACCGAAGGGGAGTACTCTGTATTGGAAATGTTTCCCCTGGAACAGAAATCGGAGGAATTTTCTGTGGGATGGATGGATGAGTATATGTGTGTACGCATCCTTTAGGTCTAGAGAACAAAGCCAGTCCTGACTGTAGGTATGGAAGGAGAGTACCTAGAGAGAGCATTTTGAATTTCTCTTTGTATAGAAATTTGTTTAATTCTCTCAGATCTAGAATGGGTCTGTGCCCCCCTGTTTTCTTCGGAATGAGAAAATACGGGGAGTAAAACCCTGACCCCTGTTGAAGAAGAGGAACCTGTTCTATTGCCCCTTGGGCAAGAAGGGTATTCACCTCCTGACCCAACAGGTGTAGAAGAGATGGGGGAGAGATGAAATGTCTCACCATGGTATGGAGAGGAAGGCTGGAAAAATGCAAGTTTGTAGCCCTCTCTGATGATAGAGAGGATCCACTGTTCTGATGTGATTTGCTCCCATCTGGGAGCAAAATGAGTTAACCTTCCTGGAATTGTGAGAGGCTCTGGTTGCTGCAGAGCCAGAAAGGGTATGTTCTCTAGAAGTAAGTCAAAAACCCTGAGGGGGTTGGGACTGTTGAAGTGTAGCAGCCCCTGCAGGTTTTGCTCTGGCCTGTTTAGATTGCTGACGTTTAGGAGCAAAGCGAACCTGAGAAGATGGTTGGCCAGCATTGGTAGAAAATCTGGTCTTTTTGTAGAAGGGTTTCTTAAAATACTTTTTCTTGGCAGAGGTAGAAGTAGACTTGGAAAGTCTATCCAGAGCAGCATTCTCTGCATCCATTTGAGTGGCTTTGACTTGCCACTCCTTGCCAAACTGATTTTCACCTGTACAGGGCGGATTGCCTAGGCCATCTTGTACCCAGGATTCCAGGTCAGAGGCCTGGAGCCAAGCAATTTTGCGAGCAGCTATAGCTATGCCTGATGCTCTGCTAGCACCCTCAAAGGAGTCAAAGGCAGCTCTATTGGAGGACTTTGACACATCTTGGGTATGCTTTAAAAGAAGCAGGAATTCCTCCTTCCTATCTTCTGGGATAAAGGGGAGGAAATGTCGTATTTTGAGAGTAAGCTCTTTGAGAAACATGCCCATATAGAGGCTGTATGAGTTGATTCTGGCAATAAGCATACTAGCTTGGAAGATTTTCCTGCCAAAAGCATCCAAAGTCCTACATTCTCTTCCTGGTGGGGTAGAAGAGTGCCTTTTGGTACTCTTTATCTTCTTCATAGCAGACTTCACCACGATGGAATGGTGAGGAAGCTGAGTTTTTTGAAATCCAGGAGAAGGAGGGACCCGATACATGGTGTCCAACCGACGAGAATGTGGAGATAGGATAAGAGGAGCCTCCCATAAGTCCATCATGTGTTCTTGAAGGATGTCATGAATGGGCAAGGTGACTGCCTCTTTGGGAACCTTAGAGTATCCTAAAATGTCTAATTTTTTTTTGCTCTAGGTTCTTTTTCAGAGGATACTGAAATAGAGAGTCCCTTGGCTACTTCAAGAATGAAGTCTTGAAAGGACAAGTCCTCTGGAGGAGACATTCTCCTCTTTGGGGGAAGAGGGCTCCTCAGGAAGAATAAGGGATGCTTCATCAGAATCATCTGAGGTATCGGCATCCTCAGAAGACTCAAAGTATCGCCTATTTGCTTCCAGAGACCGATACGTGTACCGACCGGTATCGACATCGGGCGTACCGGGAACCGGATCGGTATCGAGAAAGTCCCCGGAACCGGCATTCTATTGGCAATAGATGCTCTGGGTACCGGTATCGGTTGTGGTACCGGAACCGGGGTCGGAACCGATGGTTGCGGTACCGAGGGCTTTGCAGCATTAATGAAAGCGAATATGGCTTGCTGCATGGATTGTACAGTAGTACCCATAGACGCTACGACTGCCTGGATGTCGGTACCGGTCTGGGCCGGTACCCCAGAGCAGTCTAACAGGTGATCGGTCGAGGCCGTGCCATCGATGTCAACCTGTAACCCCATAGGAGGAGCTTTGGAAGCCGGAGCTTCCCGCCGGGGTTGTTTAGCTGGGGCAGGGTCTTCAGGGTCGAACCCAAGGGCCTCTCGCTGCTTAGAGGGAGATTTGCCTTTTGAAGACCTGCCTGCAGAATGTTTGGTTACCTGAGATCCATCCGGAGAGGAAGACCTGGAGGATGTTGATGCTGGAGTATCTGTAGAAAACAGCATATGAAATTTGGCTGCTCGGTTCTGTAAGCCACGTTTGGACATCAGAGAGCAGGATGGACAATCCGGAATAGAATGGTCAGGCCCCAAACATTTAAGACACCATTCATGGGTATCTGTGACTGAAATAGTACCAGTACACTTGGTGCATTTTTTAAAACCAGAGGCTGGTTTCTCCATGAGGGAGAATTTGTAAAGGCCTGTAGGCCTCACAAAAACAAACACACCAAGTGGGGAAAAAATAAGATTTTTTTTTTTTTTTAAAGAAATAAAGGAAAAAAGACCGGCCGTACCGGTTCGGAATCGGGGAAGGCAGACACGCGGCCAAAGAAACAAAATAAAATAACAAATTCTTCAGCGGTGACAGGAACACGACCTGCTGGCTCCGCGGAAAAAGAAGAACTGAGGAGAGTTGGTCAGGAAGGCGGGAAGGCAGCGCACATGCGCTGTGGGAGGCCCCAAAAGCTTTCCTTCTGGGAAGCTGGGGAGCTTTCCCGCGCAGGCTCTGTCGGTTCCGACGTACCCATATGTGAGAACTCATTCCTGCTTGTTCCTGGAGATATTATGAAGGGAGGACCAAATCACTACTTTGCAGATGGTATCCAGCAAAGCAGATTTCAAGAAAGTCACTGCAACTGCAATGGCTGATTTACTGTCTTATAGAAAAGAACTGAAGACTTGGATTTTTCTCCAGACATTTTTTGGGGGTTAATTTAAAGGCATTAATTGTGAGGATGTAGAGTGGACAATCAAATTTCAGCAAACATTGGGTGTCACTTTACTGGTCAGAGGTGTATTCTGTTCACAACAGAACTGGATATAGAATGCTAGTCAATTTTGCCAAAGCTTGTCACCATTATCATAACGTAACTGGTATTTTAGTAGCCAAGCAAACAGCTGCATACATTTTCTATCGATTCAGTTCTTTTAAGGTAGCAACCAAGAATAGTTAAGCAATCCAAAGGGTGAAGGGGATTTCTCTTGTGGATTTTTAATGTTTTAAGCAAAATGTAGGAAGCACCATTTCCTCATTAACACGAAAAACTGTGATTACCCCTGACAATACAATGAGTATGAAGAACTACCCTCATTTATATGGTTTATGAGTGACTAAGGCTTGATGTTCACACATTCTTTCAGCTGAAGCAACCACAAGAACACATAGGTAGTATGCTTGAGTGAAATGAACTATTGGCTCAAAAAACTGTTTCATGAGAAAAGTACCACCACTGAAACCTCATGGTTTGCCATGAGGAAGCCCTTTCATAAATCAAGAAATGACTGTGTGTTGTGAAGCTAGAAGCCTATTGAGGACCTAAGCTGAGAACATACAGAGATGTATTATGATGGAGGATGTTTGCAAGCTTAGTTGATAAAGGTGGTACAGGTAGTGAAGTAGGTCCTTGAAGGACACTGTTACCATTAGTGAAATACCAGATAAATGCAGCAAGAACACCTTTCTGCTAGTCATACCTATGCCTTAGTGAAAGTGTTTTTGGGGGTTTTTTTTGTTTTTTTAACAGGTGCTGGGAGACTCACGGCAGAAAACTAAAAACGCTGCTCAGTTTCTGTGCTTTTAGGGATAGCAATTCAAGATCTGGATGTAGAAGAGCTCTCTTATTCTGGCTTAAGCAATGGAAATATCTAAAGCCTAAACAGAGGAACCAGTTAACAGGAACGCCTTCTGATGAGGCCAGTACAATGTTATGAGAATTGCTCTGCTGGGGCTATCTAGAAATGTGTGCAGGGTCTTTGCTATGAGAAAGATGGGAGGATAAGCTTAAAAGAAGAGGAGCCAAATTCAGTTTAAGGCCAGTGCATCTCTTGCCAGCAAATATTGGGAGAGGTGCAATGGTTTTGCTTTTGCACTGCTGGCAAAAGAGTTCTATTTTGAGGAGTTCATCAAGCTCAAAGCTTAAAAATGTCCTATGAGGTTTCATGGTCCAGAGATTATCTGTGGGTCTGAAAACTGCTGAGCCTGGAGAGGCAAGAGCTTGAATTTGTATACCACTGAAAATAAAATTCATGGTTCTTTCTGCTTCCTGGCATAAGCCAAAGAAACCCAATCCTCACGTGACAACGTAAAACATGTCAACATAAAACAAGTCAACTTGATTGTCCTTTTGACTTAATACTAAATGATGCTGACAATGAGGTGCAAACATTTGGAAGAAGAATATTCAGAACTCCAGATAATATGGAACAGTCGTTCAGCTTGCAACCAGGTTTGAGTAAATAAAGCCGATGTGTTCTCCCCAGTGTTGGAGCATCTGTAATGAGGACACAGTGATATTCTGGTGGTACAAATGGGACATTTCTGGTCAAGGAACCTTGCAAAACACTAAAACAAGAGGCTACTCCATTAAACTAATGACCAGCAGATCAAAAAACAATTATGAAACACATAATTAAACCATGGATCTGTTTGCCAGAAGATTTAGTCAAGGCTATTAACATAACAGGGTTCAAAAGAGATTTGGACAAGCTCCTGGAGGAAGAGTCCATAAAAAATTATTAGCAAGGTAGACTTGGGAAAGTCAACACTTATCCCTGGAAATGAGCTATAAGAAATCTGATCTGCTCTTTCGTATTTGCTAGGTACTTATGATCTGGTCACTACCTTTCCTCTCTTCTCCTCCTACATCCCTCCTTGTGAAATCCACTCTTCTACTGGCTTGTTTCTCTCTGCCCTTTTCTTCCACTGCCAACTTCAGACTGATTCTTTCACCTTGCTGCACTTTATACCTAACTACCCAAATCTGTACATCAGGCTTCATCTCCTCCGCTTTTCAAATCCATGCTAAAGGCTCACATCTTTGAGACTGCTTTTGGATCCCTTTTCCTTCTATCTCCTTGTATCTCCTTACCCTTCCCTATTCTGCCTCTCTTGTCTTGTGTGTCTTAATTAGATTGAAAACTCTGATGAGCAGGGACCATCATGTGTGTCTTACAGCGCTGTGTATGCCTTGTAGTGCTATATAAATGATTAATAGTAGCAGTAGGATGCTAGGCTCAGTTCTTGGTCTGACTCAGACTGGTTTTTATGTTCCTATGGACATGCACCAATACAGCATAGTCTGAGGTGAAGCTAACTGCCAAATTCTGATGAACAGAATTTGGGTATATTGATTCAAGTGGAAATAAGTCCTTCTGAAGCTCTCATTTTCAGCCAGGCATAGAATACAGCATGAACCACAACGGCCACATGGCCTACTATATACAAGTATGCCTTGGTGTGATGTCATAGTGCATTGCATGTTCACAACATGAAGATTTGTTTTTGTGATCATAGGTTTAATACAGACTTCTTGAAGCTGATTAAACCCTGTCTCTAGAGGCAGCATACTGTCTCATCTGAGGATTTAGGCCTGCTCTATTAAAGAAAGTAACAAAAGCAAATCACCAAGGTATGGAAAGACTAGCTGATCCTGCTTGAACAGCCGAGTGGCCACCATATGGCATTTAGTGAAAACTCTGGAAGCTGACAAATGGCCAAAGGAAAGAACCTTCTACTGATAGACATGCAGAAGGAACTGAAAGTATTCTCTGCAAATGGGATGTGCACATAAGCATTCTTTGAGATCCAGTGAGCACAGCTTGTTCCCTTCATCAAATAGTGAAAAACAGAGGGAAGAGTATTCACTCTAAACATATCCTTGCACTGCCACAGATTAAGGACTCCAAGATCTAAAATAAGACAATCTTGTCTTATGAGGATAAGAACGTACCAGGGAAAGCGCAGTTACTGACCTGTAATAGGTGATCTCCGGGGGCAGCAGGAATCAGTCCTCACAAATGGGTGACGTTGGCGCCGACAGAGCCCTCATGCGGAGCAAATCCCCAGCTTTCAGAGAAAGCCTTTGGGAGTTGCCATCACGCATGCATGGTCCCCTTCCTGCCCAAGGGTGCCATCTTGCTCAGTCAAATGACATAGCTAAAAACACGGCAAAAAGAACAAAATATAACAGGACTGCAACTCCAAGGGGAGGGTCATGAGGACTGATTCCTGCTTCCCCGGAGAACACCTGTTACAGGTGAGTAACTATGCTTTCTCCAGGTACAAGCAGGAAGTCAGTCCTCGCATATGGGACTCCCCAATTATAGGCGTCCGAGAACCCATAACTAAAACAGGCTCCCCTCTACGAGAGCCGCAAGCAGCCGCAATAGAAATCCAAACTAAGGGAATAGAACTCCGGTAGCCTGAACACAGAAGGGTCGGAGGGCAGGAGTTGCCTAGACCTCGAAAAAGTTACGGAGTACAGCCTGGCCGATGTCACTGTCCAGTCAGGACTCCCTGTCCAGGCAATACTGGGTTGCGAAGGTCTGACCTGAAAACCAGGTGGCAGCCAGAGGAACAGAACGCAAATGAGCCACTGATGCCACCATGGCCCTGACCTTATGGGCTGTAACACGACCTTCCCTCGGAAGATCGGCTGCCATGTATGCCCACGCAATACAGTCTACTACCCAGGTGGACAGCGTACGCTTTGATACTGCCACCCCCAGCTTACTGCAGTCATAGGATACGAAAAGCTGAGAAGCCTTCCGATGCACTTGCATACGCTGGATATAGAAGGCCAACACCCTTTTATAGTCCAGGGTATTCAGGACAGTCTCTGCCCAACTGGCATGCAGCCTGGGAAAGAAGGCAGGCAGAACCACCTCCTGGTTGAGGTGGAATGAGGAGACCACTTTCGGAAGGAACTTAGGGTGCGTGCGAAGCACCACCCAGTTCCTATAGAATCTGATGTAAGGCCTTTCTGACACTAGGGCCTGGAGCTCACTCACCCTCCAGGTGGACGTGAGGGCCACCAAGAAAAACACTTTCCAAGAGAGATAGCATAGATGGCAGATTGCCATTAGTTCAAAGGGCGGCCTAGTAAGCTGCCCTACCACCACATTCAGATCCCATTCAGTCGCCGGGGGGGGGGGGGGGGGGGGGGGGGGGGGGACCAGGGACCAGGGGGGACCGAGGGTTTCAAGAGAAGCAAGCCTCTCAGAAACCGAGAGACCAAGGAGTGGGCAGAGAGAGGCTTCTCATCCACCGGAAAGTGGTTCGCCGCAAGGGCACTGAGGTGCACCCTGACAGAGTTGGACTTGAGGCCCAAATCAGAGAGGTGGAGAAGGTATTGCAAAACCACCCCCACTGGGCAAGAGAAAAGATCCACCTCCTGCTCCTCGCACCACAACGCAAATCTGTGCCACTTCAAGGCGTAGGCCCATCTAGTCGATGGCCTCTGCGAAGCCAGCAAGACCTCTTCAATATTCCTTGGAAGGAGGAGCGGCGTTAGAATTACCCTTTCAGCAGCCACACCATCAAGGTGCAGGAGAGAGCCCCCCTTCTGAGATAGGAGGCGAGGACACCAAGGGAATGGGGAGCCTCCACCGCTAGCTGCAGTAGATGCAGGAACCAGGGTTGCCTGGGCCACCGTGGGGCAATAAGGATGACCGAGGCTCTGTACTGGAGAATCTTGAACAGAGTCTTGGCCACTAGAGGCATCGGGGGAAATGCATAGAGAAGGTCCAAGGACCATGATACCAGAAAAGCATCGGCAGCCATCCTGTGCAGGTGCGGCTGCCTGGAGCAGAAAACGGGGCAACTGGTGATTGTCCAGACTCGCAAATAGGTCCATCACTGGTAGCCCCAGGTCCGGAAAAAATTGGCTACCCCGCGGTCCAGCTGCCATTCGTGGGACTCAAGAATCCTGCTGAGCCTGTCGACTAGCCAGTTGTCCTGGCCCGGCAGGTAGACTGCTCAGAGACCAATGCCATGCCGGGCTGCGAATGACAACAGGTCCATGGTTTCCTGACCTAGGGGACGGGACCCCATACCACCCTGTTTGTTCACATAGATGCTTGATGCCTGTTCCCCCGGAGGGGAGTCCTCGATGAGAACAGTCGGTACTTGCCTCGGCTGATCCATCTCTCAACGAGAAACCTTTGCCGGGCACTCCTTTTCCGAAGATCCAGGCCGGCGCTTAGGGCTCCGCAATAGGCCCCGGGAGGAATCATGATGCTCAGAGAAATCCAGAGATGCTGCCTTTGAGGATTTCTTCTTGTGTTCCCTCGAGGGGGACCCCCCTTTCCAAGGAACCTCGATGCTGCTCCGGCTCGGAATGTTATCCCCCCAAGACGTGGAGGCCTCGGATGAGGTCCAGGCTCTCGGAAGCATGGGGGGACTCAGAAAAAAATCCTGTCATGCTGCTGCTGGCGGCTTTTCAGGGCCTTGGCGGACATTTTCCTACACGGGCCACAGACAGTCGGGTCGTGGTCGGGCCCGAGGCACCAAAGGCAGCAGTCATGCGTATCGGTGAGGGACATCAGTTTCATGCACCGATCGCATTTCTTAAACCCACTGGTAGCCATCGGGGGAAAAAGGGCCCCTGCAAGTTTGAAGACCCAGGCTGCCAGTGAAAAGAAAAAGGCTCAAACACCACAAGTCAAACCTGACAAAAACCAAAAAGAGAGGGACTCGATACCGGCGTACCGAGCCAAAGGCAGGAAGAGGTACCAGTGTTGACCGATCGAAGGAAACAGGAAAAAAAATCAACTTTTTTCGGGGACACTGTCGACTATGTCCGAAAGGCTCTGCGGAAATAGGAGACTGAGCAAGATGGCACCTTGGGCGGGAAGGGGACTGCGCATGCGTGATAGCAACTCCCAAGGCTCTCTCTAAAAGCTGGGGATTTGCTCCGCACGAGGGCTCCGTCGGCACAGTCACCCATATGTGAGGACTGACTTCCTGCTTGTTCCTGGAGAATAGAAGCTCCGATGCCTTTCCCAAAATGGAACCAGCTCTATTACAGTTGACTGCAAGAGTGTGATTTTTTTCTGACGCAGGCTGGGCTTGAGGAAACTGTGACCAATTTAGAGCTAGATATAGTGGTAGAGATTCAAATCTGAATTGGTAGCCCAGTTTCATGATGTTGAGAGAACCCAGGAGAAAGGATCCAATGCCTTTTCTGCACACCACAGGGAGAACCAGCACCACTTGAATGCATAGGTGTGGTGGGTGGATTCCTTGCAGGAAACTAGGAGGACAGTCACCTCCCCCTGTAAGTTGGGCTCAGACAGGACTACCTGCTCAGCATGCACACTGAGGGCCAGGAACCAGACATTTGGGTGCAGTAGAGTCCCATCCTCCTGAGAAATGAGGTCGGGATCGCAACGCAACCAGATAGGCTCCCGGCAGGAGAGCTGAAACTGCAGGGAGAAGAACCATGGCTTCTGGGCCAGTATGGCACGATGAGGATCCTGTTCCCTCTCCCTGCCTGGATCTTGAGAAGCATCTTCACCACCAGAGGAATCAGGGGTTAAGCGTAGAGTAAGCTTACCCCACCCCCCACCCCCAGTTGAGGAGGAAGGCATCCGACACCAGCCTGCCCCTCACAGGCACCTGAGAACAATAGTTGTCCACCTGCTTATTGCATGGGGAGGCAAAGAGGTCCCACTGTTGGTGTGCCCCATTCCCAAAAGATGTGGTTCACCACCCTCCTTTTGAGGGTCCACTCGTGATGCTGGAGGACCCTGCTGAGGTGATCTGCCAGCATGTTGAGCTCCCCTGGCAGGTAGGTCGCCTGCAGTTCCATACTGAGTTACTGAGAACATAAAGAGGCGTACCGCCTCTCAACACAGAGGGACATGGGATTGTAACTCCTGTTTGTTGACATAGAACATGGCCACCTAGTTGTCCATCTGAATGAGGATCACCATGTTGGCCAAGTGTGCCTGGAATGCCCTGAGGGTGTTCGCGATCTTCCAGAAAGTTGATCTGGTGCAGATACTCCTGCTCAGACCAGAGGCCCTGCGTCCACAGGCCGCCCATGAGATACAGGAGTAAAGTTTCCAAAGAGACCATCTTGAACTTTTTCCAGACCAGAAAGCGGTTTGTATCCCAGAGGTCCAGGATGGGCCTGAAGCCCCCCATCTTCTTGGGGACAAGGAAGTCATGGGAGTAGAACCCCTGTCCCTCTGGGCTGGGGGCACCAGCTGAATGTCCAGATTACCAGCAAGGTGGCAATCTTCACCTGAAGGAGACAGCATTGATGCGGGTCTGGCGGATACTCCCCATGGGGAAGAACAGTGGCAGGATCTGGGCAAAATGCAACAGATACCTGTCCCGCACAATCTGTAGCACCCAGGTGTCTGAGGTGATGAGGGGCCACTTGTATGCAAATTGGACAAGCTGACCACCCACCCGAGAAGTGACTGCTTGGGTGATAGGCAACTGGCTATGCTCCTGAGAAAGGTGTCAAAATTCTACCCCAAGAACATCCCATATACAGAACTGATAGGAGAGGACCTGAGCGACGAGCATGGAGCCCTGAAAACAGCGTCATCCAAACCAGTCAAGTGCCTGCTGCTCCCTACTGGGGGGGCACTGACAAGTGGGTCTTGGGAACTCCTGACACTACATGGCGGACTGCACCAGTGGTGTGGTAGTTAGGGCTTCTCGAACTGGGGGGGGGGGGGGGGAGGCAGCAGGCTTCTGCACCCAGTACATCGAGTCCAGTCAGTGAGTCAGTGGCTGATAGCTGGTACTGACATCAGGTTCTCCCACATGCAGAGTAGGAGCCATTGAAGGATCCAGTACATCAGCACCATGACAGCTTCCTTTGGGTCCGAGGGGTATTGGAGGACCTCCAACACCTCTGCTCTCAGCTCATCCTACGCCTCCAAAGAGAAGGGAATCATCTTAGCCTTGTCCCAGACGAAGTCTGGAAGGACATATTCTCCGTGGATGACTTGCGCCGCTTGTATGGCAGGGACAGCTCAGAGGGGGATGTCCACGGACTTTGTCTCAGTGACCAGGGATTCCTCCTTCGTCTCCCAGCCATTAGACTCAAACGCCAAGAGGAAGTCTAAATACCTCCTGGTCTCATCCTGGAAATTCCACCAGTGGTAATCATCTATTTGAGAGGAGTCTTTCCAGTATGTAAGAATAAACTTAATGGCTATGTTAATCAGAAGATCAAACAGAAAAACATTCAAATTACCCAGAGAAGGTATGCCCACCGCAGATCGATAAATGACAATATACAGGGTTAAGTCTGCATCAAGATTTAGGATACAAGTAACTTGAGCCCAAACTTGGTTCCAGAAATCCTGCAGATTAGGGTATTCATATATAATATGCACAAAAGTACCCACATGTGTAGCACAAGACAACAGCGATTACTAACCTGTTGATTCCACTTCGTAAGTGCCACTGGGATAAAGCGTAATTACTAACCTGTAACAGGTGTTCTCCAGGGACAGCAGGAATCAGTCCACACATGGGCGACGTCAGTGCTGACAGAGCCTGTATGGAAGCATTTCCCCAGCTTTCAAAGAATGCCTTTGGGATATGCTACCACACATGCATGGTCCTCTTTCCGCCCAAGGGTGCCATCTTGCTCAGTCAGGTCTCTTAGCTCAAGCCCTACCAGGCAGATGGCAAGGGAAGGCAAAAATACAGCAACTCATCAGGGGAGGTGGGAGGGTAGCGAGGACCGATTCCTGCTGTCCCTGGAGAACACCTGTTACAGGTGAGTAACTACGCTTTCTCCAGGAACAAGCAGGAAGTCAGTCCTCACTTATGGGACTCCCTAGCTACAGGCTACCGAACCTGTAACCAAAAAGAAAACACCTCCGCGAGACCGTAAGCAGATGCCAAAGCCCAAAGGGGCTCGAGACCTTAGGTCCTCAGGGCGAAGCCCTCGGTAGCTGTGAAGAAGGGTCAGAGGGCAGGAGTTGCTTATACCCCCGAAGAAATTACAGTGTACAGCCTGGACAAAGGCGCTGTCCTGGCGGGACTCCCTCTCCAGGCAGTAGTGGGCGGCAAAGGTATTCGTAGAAGACCAGGCTGCCGCTCGGCATATGTCCATCATGGGCACGGAATGCAGAAAGCCACCGAGGCCGCTTTGGCTCAGACCCCGTGTGCAGTGACTCGACAATCCAGAGGGACGCCTGCCTTCGCATGGCAAACATGATGCAGTCTGCCACCCAAATAGAGAGGGGGTGTGATTGCTTGCCCCTGCCTATTGGGATTGTAGGTCACGAAAAGTCTGTCAGACTTGCGGTGAGTCTGGGTACGCTGAAAACAGAAGGCGAGAGCCCACTTGCAGTCGAGGGTGTGGAGAGCTGCCGATGCCTGGTCAGCATGGGGCCTCGGGAAGAAAGTCAGGCGCACTCTCTCTTGGTTGAGATGGAAGGCCGACACAACCTTGGGTAAGAATTTTGGATGGGTCCGGAGGACCACCCTGTTCCGATAAAACCTGATGTAAGGGGTGCCAGCCATGAGCGCCTGGAGCTCATTGACTCGGCAAGCCAAGGTCAGCGCCACCAGGAAGGCCACCTTCCAGGACAAATGCTGGAGCAAACACATCGCCATTGGCGCAAAGGGTGGACAGGTGAGCTGTGTGAGCACCACGTTCAAGTCCCATTCTGTCAGAGGGGGACGGATGGGCAGCTTGGATAACAGAAGTCCCTGCTTAAAGCAGGAGACTAGCGGCTGCCCTAAGAGAGGTTTTCCCTCGATAAAGAAATCATTAGCTGATATGGCGCTCAAATGAACTCTAGCAGAATTCAACTTCAGCCCTTCCCTCAAGAGGTGGAGGAGGTACTGGAGAAGCCACCAAACGAGGCATGAGAAGGGGTTGATCTGGTGTTCCGAGCACCAGATGGAGAAGCGTTTCTACTTAAAGGCATAAGCCCACCTAGTGGAGTCCTTCCTCGAGGAAAGGAGGATTTCCTCAACCTCCTCCGGAAGGGCCAGAGAGGCTAGAGAGATCTGTTCAACCACCAGGCCGTGAGGGATAGGGATTTTAGGTTCGAGTGTAGTACCCGACCCTCCTGCGTTAGCAGGTCCCTGGCAGAGCCCAGGGGAACAAGAGGCTCTGTCGACAGCCGGAGCGGGAACCAAGGCTGCCAAGAACACAAGGGGGCCATGAGAATCAATGATGCCCCGTCCCGTTGAGCCTTGAACAGAGTCCTCGCAATGAGGAGGGAAAGGAGGGAATGCATATAGAAGACTGGATGACCAGTCCAGGAGAAATGCATCAGGGCCCTCCCTGCCTGGGTGTGATACCGGGCCGCAAAAGCGAGGGAGCTGCGTGCTTTGGGAGCTGGCGAAGAGGTCTATTGTTGGAGTGCCCCAGCATAGAAACAAGCCAGCCTACCACTCTGGGATCCAGCCGCCATTCATGGGGCGAAGGATTCTGCTGAGTCTGTCCACCAGGCTATTCTCCTGACCCGGGAGATACACAGCCCTGAGGGATATCCCCCGAAAGGCAGCGAAAGAACAGATAAGGACCACTTCCCGACAGAGGGAATGCAATTCTGTGCCCCCCCCCTTGTTGATGTAAAGCATGGCTAGATGGTTGGTCTGTACCAGAACCGGCTTCCCGCTGAGGTGATCCTCGAAGGCCCTCAAGGCCCACCGGATGGCCTGGAGCTTGAGCAGGTTTATCTGCTGCTGAGCCTCCGTGGGTGACCATTACCCATGCGTGCAAAGAGACTCGCAATAGGCTCCCCACCCTAACAGGGAAGCGTCTGTAGTCAGCACCACATCGTGTTGTGGGGCCTGAAAGAGCGATCCCCGCAGGAGGTTGCGGGGGTTTTGCCACCAGTTCAGGGACAAGCGGAGGTCAGGAAGAACTCTGACGGGGTCCCTGGGGTGTCCGAGGGACTGGCTCCATTGGGTATTGAGACACCACCAAGCCATCTGCATGTACAGGCGGGAGTGAGGAACCACATGCACAGTCGAGACCATGTGGCCCAGGAGACGTAGCATGGACTGAGCAGTGACCTGGTGGGAGCTTTGGACGTGAGCCGCCAGAGCTTGGAGGCGGGTGGAGTGAGCCACCGGCAAGAAGGCAATGGCCTGCCAAATATCGAGGCGCGCCCTGATGAACTCGAGAGTCTGCACTGGCTCGAGGTGAGACTGAGTAATTAACCAAGAACCCCAAGCTCTCCAAGAGGACGACAGTGCGCAACATCGCTTGCCAGGCCTCCTCGATAGAGGAGCCTGTAACGAGCTAGTCGTCAAGGTAGGAAAAAAACAGCATGCCCAGGCGCCAAAGGTGAGCGGTGGCCATGACGAGGTACTTCGTGAAGACTTGTGGGGCGGACACAAGGCCAAAGGGGAGCACCCTGTACTGGAAGTGCTCTCCCTGCACCCTGAAACACAGGTACTGCCTTTTGTTGGAGGTAGATCAAGATATGGGCGTAAGCGTCCTTTAGATCCAAGGAGAATAGCCAGTCGCCCTGCTGGAGGAAGGGCAGAAGCACGCAAAGAGATAACATCTTGAATTTCTCCCACACCAGAAACTTGTTTAGCCTGTGGAGGTCAAGGATGGGACGCAGACCCCCCGTCTTTTTCGGGACGAGGAAGTACTGGGAATAAAAGCCCTGACGGCGAAGGTGGGGAGGGACCTTCTCGACTGCCCGTTGGGCAAGGAGGGAGTGCAATTCCCACTACAGCAGAAGCTGGTGTGCAGGGAGTCGAGGAGGCTCTGCTGGGGAGAAAGGGGGTGGGAGCCTGTCGAAATGGAGGCAATAGCCCTCTCGGACGACCTGGAGAACCCAAGTGTCCGAGGTGATGAGCGCCCATGATGGGGCGAAGGACAAGCATCCCCCCCACTGGCTGCTGTATCGCCGGAGGGTAAGGGGCCATGCCGCTGGCATCAAAACCCCAAGTGGGTTGCGGGGCAGCCGGCGTTTGGGCCTTCGGGCCCTTTGGTTTACGTTGCCCCTGGCCAGGCTTTCCCTGCGCTGGAGCAGTCAGCGTGGAGGTAGCCAGGTACGGCAGGTAGCCACGATACTGGAGACCTTTTCTGGGGAAGAAGGGCTTCTTGGTTGGCTGCTTCTGAGTAGAGGTCCTGCTGAAGAGATGGGTCCTGGTGACGAACACCGTCTCGATCTCTGCAGCCTTCTCCATCGGCTTACCAAAAAGTTGTTCACCGAGCTAGGGCATGCCCAGGAGCTTCTCAGAGGAATCAGAGGATTGGAGCCATAGTATTGGGTTCCCTTACCCACTCCCTTGCTGTAGACGTTTAAGTTTTAAACTTTCTCTTACCCTTCCCTGAAGGACTCCTCCCCTCCCCCCTGCTGAGTTAGTGTTGTGGCCTTCCATTTTCTGTGCTGCACACGTGGGTTTAGCTCAGATTGCCTCTGTGTTCCCTAAGAAGAGGGGTGCTTCCAGAGCTCTCCCAAAAGGTGATTTTTTTACTGAGTTGCTGCATAACTGAGTCTTGTTTCCAAATAACTGTTAATCTGTGTGTCTCCACATAGCTCTCTATCTGTCCATAGTATTGGGTTCCCTTACCCACTCCATTGCTGTAGATGTTTAAGTTTTAAACTTTCTCTTACCCTTTCTCAGCTGTAACTTACCTTGCCTCTCTCAACTAACTGGGCTTTATCTGGTACCCCCCTCCCCTCTGCTGAGGGTTCAGGACCGGGTACCTTGTAACTGCCCTCTTTAATAGGACTTATCTCCCTCCCTCCCTCCCCAGCACCCAGCCACCCCTGGGGTAATTGTAGTTTTATAGGTACTTGCACATCTTAGAGGAAAGGAGCTGATCTCAGGTGCAGCTCGTTATCCAAATCAGTCATACACGGAAGACCTGAGATTGATTAATTAAGCTTCAGGTACACAAGGTGTATTAGGGGTATTAGATACACTTTTATTGGTATAAGCATCTACACCAATCCTTATTATATACAGAATTTAAAAGACCTAAACACAAGCTTTAAACTAAGATGCAGACAGAAGTCCAGCAACGAGATGGGGGTTCTCCGGTCTTTTGCATTGAATGTCACATGTATGATTTTCTCCCAGTTGGTGAGAGGTCTTACGTATGCACTAAGTGCAAAGAACTCCTTGCTCTCAGGGAACGAGTCCGTTCTCTAGAGGCTAGAGTAGCAGACCTGGAAGACATAAGAAAGACAGAGAAGTACATGGACGTGAACTACAGGGATATAGTCCTGAAGTCCCACCTCCAGTCTGGCAGCATCCCTGTTGCCATGGAGGAGAGAGGTCACGTGACAGGAGAGCATCACCCTGGTGTGGCAGGAAGTGATCCTGTAACTAGGACCTGTCCTCCAGGTGATGTAAAACCCTCTCGCACCGAGGACGTTTCTCCAGGGCCACATGCCCATGAGGGGAGGGTCAGGACAGCTGTTATAGTTGGTGATTCAATCATTAGGAATGTAGATAGCTGGGTGGCTGGTGGACGTGAGGATCGCCTGGTAACATGCCTGCCTGGTGCGAAGGTAGCGGACCTCACGCACCGCCTAGATAGGATCGTAGATAGTGCTGGGGAGGAGTCTGCTGTCTTGGTACATGTTGGTACCAATAACATAGGAAAATGTGGTAGGGAAGTTCTGGAGGCTAAATTTAAGCTTTTAGGTAGGAAGTTGAAATCCAGAACTTCCAGGATAGCGTTCTCCGAAATGCTTCCTGTTCCACGTGCAGGACCCAAAAGACAGGCAGAGCTCCGGAGTCTCAATGCGTGGATGAGACAATGGTGCAAAGATGAGGGTTTTGGATTTGTTAAGAACTGGGGAACATTCTGGGGAAAGGGGGGGCTCTTCCGAAGGGATGGGCTTCACCTTAATCAGGATGGGACCAGACTGCTGGCATTAACCTTTAAAAAAGAGATAGAGAAGCTTTTAAACTAGAAAACAGGGGAAAGCCGACAGTCACCCAGGAGTGCATGGTTCGGACGAAGGTATCCTTGAAGGATACTACCAAAAGCAGTGAGGTTCCAAAAGGGAGTATAGTAGCCGAAATGCCCTTGAGTAAGGAGCAGACAGAGCATAAAGATGCCAAATTACCCATGCCTACCAATAGCCAAATTAATATGAATAAAATACAGTCTCTAAAATGCTTGTATGCCAATGCTAGAAGTCTAAACAATAAGATGGGAGAGTTAGAATATATAGCACTAAATGAGAGGTTAGATATGATTGCACTCTCAGAGACATGGTGGAAGGAGGATAACCAGTGGGACACTGTGATACCTGGATACAAACTATATCGTAATGATAGGGCTGATCAAATTGGTGGAGGGGTTGCGCTCTATGTTAGAGAGGGCATTGAGTCAGAAAGGATTAAAGTTTTGCAGGGAACAAAATTTGCTGTAGAATCTCTATGGATTGAAATTCCACTTATGAAGGGGAAGGTGATGGCAGTGGGAGTATACTATCGATCGCCTGGCCAGAATGAACAAATGGATGATGAAATGCTCAAAGAAATCACGGAAGCTAACAAAAGTCACAACAGAGTAGTAATAATGGGTGATTTCAATTACCCCGGTATCGACTGGGTCAGTGTCACGGCAGGACAAGCTAAAGAGGTAAAGTTTCTAGATGGAATAAATGACTGCTTCTTGGAGCAGCTGGTTCATGAACCGACCAGAGGGGAAGCCATACTGGACCTAGTCCTTAGTGGAACGCCAGATCTGGTGCAAGAAATAAGGGTGTTGGGACCACTTGGCAATAGTGATCATAGTATGATCATGTTTGATTTAATTATTGGAGGACAAATAGTAAAGGAATCCACAGTACTACCTTTTAACTTTCAAAAGGGAGACTATGATAGAATGAGGAATATAGTTAGGAAAAAACTAAAAGGAGCGGTTCCAAAGGTTAAAGACTTACAGCAAGCTTGGGCGTTATTTAAAACTACTATCCTCGAAGCCCAGACCAGCTGTATTCCACGCATTAAGAAGAGTGGAAGAAAGTCCAAAAAACTGCCAGCATGGTTTAAAGGTGAGGTCAGAGGCTGTTGCTGCCAAAAAAGCAACCTTCAGGAAATGGAAAAAAGAGCCAAATGATGAAAACTGGAAACAGCACAAGCACTGGCAAGTTAAATGCAAAGCATTGATAAGGCAGGCAAAGCGGGAATTTGAGAAGAAACTTGCTACGGAAGCAAAAACACGAAATAAAGACTTTTTCAAGTACATTCATAGCAAAAGGCCTGTGAGAGAGTCAATTGGACCGTTAGATGATAGAAGGGTAAAAGGGGCAGTAAGAGGAGACAAGGCTATAGCAGAGAGACTGAATGAATTCTTTGCTTCGGTCTTTACTGAGGAAGATGTAGGGATGTTACCCAAGACTGAAGTGGTATTTAAAGGTGATACTGCAGAGGAATTGAGAGAAATATCGCTACACCGGGAAGATATATTACAACTATTTGATAAACTGAATAGTAGCAAATCACCTGGACCGGATGGTATACATCTCAGAGTGTTGAAAGAACTGAAATATGAGATTGCAGACCTGCTATTGGTAATCTGTGAACTTTCATTAAAATCATCTGTAAAACCTGAAGATTGGAGGGTCGCCAACGTAACACCAATTTTTAAAAAGGGTTCCAGGGGTGACCCGGGAAATTACAGACCGGTGAGCCTGATGTCAGTACCAGGGAAAATGGTAGAAACCATCATAAAGAACAAAATTACACAGCATGTAGATAGTCATGGCCTAATGGGAGACAGCCAACATGGCTTTAGACAAGGAAGATCTTGTCTTACTAATCTGATATGTTTTTTTGAAGGTGTGCATAAACAGGTAGACAAAGGTGAGTCGGTTGATATAGTGTATCTGGACTTTCAGAAAGCTTTTGACAAGGTCCCCCATCAGAGACTTTTGGCGAAGCTAAAAAGTCATGGGATAGGAGGCAGTGTACTATTGTGGATCGGGAACTGGTTAAAAGATAGAAAGCAGAGGGTAGGGCTAAATGGCCAATATTCCCAATGGAAAAAGGTGAATAGTGGAGTACCCCAGGGATCTGTACTGGGTCTGCTACTTTTTGACATATTCATAAATGACCTGGAAAAGGGAATAACTAGTGAGGTTATCAAATTTGCAGATGACACAAAACTGTTTAAAGCTGTTAAAACCCAAGAGGATTGTGGAAAACTGCAGGAGGATCTGGATAAATTGGAAGACTGGGCATCCAAATGGCAGATGAAATTTAATGTGGACAAGTGCAAAGTTATGCACCTAGGAAAGAACAACCCACACTATAGTTACACGATGCAAGGCTCCACATTAGAAACCACCACCCAGGAAAAAGATTTAGGAGTCATCGTGGATAATATGTTAAAACCCTCCGCCCAGTGTGCAGCGGCGGCCAAGAAAGCAAATAGAATGCTAGGTATCATAAGGAAAGGGATGGAAAATAAAACAAAGGATATTATAATGCCTCTGTATCGCTCCATGGTACGACCGCACCTTGAATATTGTGTGCAATTCTGGTCACCGTATCTCAAAAAGGACATAGCGTTATTAGAAAAAGTACAGAGTAGAGCCACCAAATTGGTGAAGGGGATGGAAGGCTACTCCTATGAAGAGAGGCTAAAAAGGTTAGGGCTCTTTAACCTGGAAAAGAGACGGCTGAGGGGAGATATGATAGAGGTCTATAAATTAATGAATGGAGTGGAACGGATAAACGTGGATCAATTGTTTACGCTATCAGAATATAGGAAGACTAGGGGACATGTAATGAAGCTACAGGGTAAACTATTTAAGACAAATAAGAGAAAATATTTTTTCACTCAACGTGTAACCAAACTCTGGAATCTGTTACCGGAGGATGTAGTAAGGGCTGTTAGTATAGCTGGGTTTAAAAAAGGTTTGGACAAGTTCCTGGAGGAAAGGTCCATAAACCACTATTAAAAAGGGACCCAGGATATCAATGCTTGACCCAGTACAAGCATTGAGGAACCTGTGTCTTTTGGGGATATTGCTAGGTACGTATGACCTAGATTGGCCACTGTTGGAAACAGGATACTGGGCTTGATGGACCTCGGTCTGACCCAGTATGGCATGTCTTATGTTCTTATGTTCTCCTGCACCCACTGCTGCAAATCAGAGGATTGGAGCCATGCCTGGTGGCAGGCACCAATGCCCGCAGCTGCCACCCAAGCCGATGTCTCGAAGCCATCATAGGAGGCTCGAGAGATGTACTTTGAGTAGTCGGCCACTGATTTTAGCAGGGTGTGGAATCTGTCGAGGGGCTCCTCCTCAAGGCCTGTGGAGAAACCTTCAAGTTCCTTTGCCAAGTCGCGTAGGAACATACCAATGTATAATTGATATGCCTGGATGCAACAAGAAAGCATGGAACCTTGATAGGCCTTGCAGCCTAGGGCATCAAGGGCTCTCGACTCTATGGTACTGAGTGCAATTTCGGGCTCTTCTGCTTCCTCATGGCCGATTCTACCACCACCAAGGTGTGTGGGAGTTGGGTCTTTCGGAAGGCGGGCCTACGCTGCACCTTATACATTGTGTCAAGGCGCTTGATCACGATGGGGACCAAGGCTGGGGCCTCCCACATGCAGAGCAACAGTTGAGATAGAATCAGCGGTACAGGCACAGTGAGGGATTCCCAGGGTGGGGACTCTTACTGAAGAATATCGAGCTCTTCAGCACGAGGGTCCTCCTCAGCCTGGGTGACCAGGCTGAGGGCTTGAGCCATGTCCCGAATAAACACCAAGAAAGAGGTGTCTTCGGGTGGTGAGCGCCGCTGGAATGCAGGCGGCAAGGGGTCTGACGGAAGATCCCGGTGGGTATGGGTTTCCGGGGAGGTGTCCCCATCGGACTCCCAGTCTGAAAATTCAGTCGAGGGACCCGAGCCGGGCAGGTCGCCCTGTCCAATGGCCAGCGGCCTGGTGCCATAGGCCCTTTACGATCTCGCCTCCGAGGAACAGGAGAGCGAGTGAGACTGACGTCAAGGACCCTCACGAGGCCCATGGCTCTAGGGGGTTTCCTGGACAGATTTGGGCATCCCACGCGAGGGACCCAGTCTCTGGGCACAAGTCAGTGAAGCTGGCCGTGAGCGCCTGCTGGAAGCAATGAATGCAGA
Organism: Ichthyophis bannanicus; assembly: GCA_033557465.1. NCBI lineage: Eukaryota > Metazoa > Chordata > Amphibia > Gymnophiona > Ichthyophiidae > Ichthyophis > Ichthyophis bannanicus. The sequence goes on along the minus strand of CM066035.1, from coordinate 910,385,287 downwards.
AGCGCTTCGTTCAAGTGCCAGTATACGGTACTCCCACGCGGGCATGGGGCCCTGGGACGCTGATACCGGGGTCACCGGATGGGGCATCGAGGAGGAGAGAGGGTACTCCTCACTGGGATGACCCTCAGAAGACTGGGCGCCTTCGCTAGAGGCCTCCATTTCCCGGCGAAGTACCTTGCGGGGCCGCTCCTTGTCCGACTCTCGGGAACGCTGAAGAGGACTAAGCAACCGGGTGTGGGAGTGCTCGCGTTTGCTATGAGCCCCGGACAGCGACTTTGAGGCCTCCTTTTTGCATCGCTCCCCCTCAGTGGACCCCTGGTGGGAGTGCCACCAAAAACGCAGGGGGCCACAGGGGGAGAACCCGCCAGAGAGATGACCGAGGGCACCACCGGGGACTCCGAGGCGGCCTTCCGGAAAATGTCTTCGGACATCTGCTTACGACTGAGCAGGGCCTTAGAGGACATTTTCTTACCGAGCGAACAGAGCTCTGGGTCATGGTCAGCTCCCAGGCACAGCAGACAAGTCATGAGTGTCCGTAAGCGATATGTTCCTAGAACATCTATCGCATTTTTAAAATCCAGTGGCCATGGGGGCAAAAATGGCCCCTGCGAGGTCAAAGACCCACACGGCCAGCGGTTGGGAGAGAAAAAAGGGTGTGAAGTCCAAAACAAAAATTTAGGAAAAAAAATGTATCCCCGGGAGCTCTGAAGTAGAGCAGGGGAAAGGATGGATAGAGGACCGGTGCAACCGGAAAAAAAAAAAAAAAATAAAGCCTGTTAAGGCAAGGGAAACAAAACTTTTTCCGAGGGACGAGGACATGCTTTCCAAGGGCTCCGCGGAAAAAGGGAGACTGAGCAAAATGGCACCCTTAGGTGGGAAGAGTACCACGCATGCATGGTAGCAATCCCAAAGGCTTTCTTTAAAAGCTGGGGAATTGCTCCACGTGGGCTTCGTCGGTGCCGACATCACCCATAAGTGAGGAATGACTTCCTGCTTGTTCCTGGAGCAAGTGGGAATGATCACCTCCTGGTTGAAGTGGAAAGGAGATATCACCTTTGGGAGGAATTTGGGATGGGTGTGGAGCACCACCCTGTTCTTATAGGATCTTGAATATGGTGGCTCTGCCACCAGGGCCTGAAATTCGTTTACTCTGAGCAGATGTGAGAGCCACCAGGAAGACAACCTTCCATGAAAGTTACCACAGATGCAAGTGGCTAGCGGCTCGAAAGGCTGTCTGGCGAGCTCAGAGGATCACGATGAGGTCCCACTCCGCCAGAGGCCCCGGAGGAACAGAGAGACCAGGGGCTGACCTGAGAGGGTTTGCCCTTGATAGGGTGATGGTGTGCAGTTACTGCACTCAGGTGCACTCTCACCGAGTTGAACTTCAGCCCAGTGTGCGACAAATGCAGTAGGTACTGGAGCATTAACTGCACTTGGCAGAGCAGGTTCTCCTGTCTCTCTGCACACGATATGGAGAACCTTCGCCATTTAAAGGTACAAGCTTGTCTAGTGGTGGGCTTTCGGGAGGCCAGTAGGACCTCCTAGATCTCCTTTGGGAGGTTGAAAGGGACCAATGCTATCCTTTCAGCAGCCACGCTGTTAGCAGACACCCCAGGTTGGGGTGCTGGAGAGAGCAGCCCTCCTGTGTCAGGAGGTCCAGGGCACAGCCCAGTGGAACCAGGAGTGCCGTCAACAGGGAGAGCAGCAGTGAGAACCAGGGCTGTCGGGGCCACCTGGGGGCAATTAGTATTAGTGATGCCCCCTCACTTAGAAGAAGGTGATCAGAGGGATCTGCGGAAGGGGATAGGAGGCAGCAGCCTTCCATCCACGGGATCAGGAAGGCATCTGCTGCCACTCTCCCTGGGCATGGTTGCCATGAGCAGAAGTGGGTTAGCAGGGTATCATCCAGGCTGGCAAACAGATCTGCCCCAGAGGCAGAAGAGCCGAGCAGCCACTCTGGGGTCCAGGCGCCACTCATGTGGGCGGAGGACCCTGCTCAACGTGTCCGCCAGGAAGTTGTCCTGGTCCAGATGATGAACCACCTGCAGGAGCATGTTGCGCACTGTAAAGGCCAGAAGGGTCACTGCTTCCTGGTAGATGGAGTATGACCCTGTGCCCCCGTTTGATGATGTAAAACATGGCGACTTGGTTGTCCATCAGAATCAATACGGACTGGTGTTGCAGGTGGTGGCAGAACGCCTGCAGGGCCAGGGAGATCGCCCTGAACTCCAGGAGACTGATCTGAAGCCGCAATTCCACCTGGGACCAGCTGCCTTGTGTGCAGCTGTCCCCGCAGTGCACTCCCCAACTTAAGAGGGAGGCGTCCATGGTCAGGACCCTCTGGGGCATGGGTGCCTGAAAGGGCATCCCTGGTAGTAGGTGGTGGAGAAGTTGCCCCAGTCTAGAGAGTCTGCCAGCTGGCAGGTTACCCTGTCTTGCAGTCTGTCTTTGGCTTGTATCCACTGCAAGCGGAGGCACCACTGGGCTGCCCGCATGTGTAAGCAGGCTAGTGGGGGGTCATGTGGACCATGGAGGCCATATGGCCAGGCAGGCAGAGGAGGAGACTAGCTGGCACTGACCAGCAGTGTTGAACTTCCATCACTAACTGCCTGAGGCGTTATGCCCTTTCCCTGGGGAGGTCGGCCTTGGCTTGTAATGTGTCGAGCTGGGCACCTTTTTAACTCCAGACTCTGGGCTGGAGAGGTGTGGGATTTGGGGTAGCTGATGAATCCCAGGTGCTGCAGCAGGAGGGTTGCACATTCTGCTGCCTGATTGGCCTCTACAGCTGTGCTGCCTCCGATGAGCCAGTTGTCTAAGTAGGGGAAGACCAAGGCCCCTTGCAGACGCAGGCATGCAGTTACCGCTGCTAGGCATTTTGTGAAGGCCCCTGGCAAGGATGCAAGGCCGAAGGGTCACACCTTGTACTGGTAGTATTCTCCTACCACGAACCTTAGGTACTGTCTGTTGGAGGGGTGGTCTAAGATGTGTGTATATGTATCCTTTAGGTCCAAGGAGCAGAGTCAGTCAACCTGGCAGAGGTAAGGCAGCAGTCTTCCAAGGGAGAGCATCTTGAACTTCTCCCTCACCAAAAACTTGTTCAAGTTTCGTAGGTCTAGGATGAGTCCGAGGCTCCCAGTTCTCTTTAGGACAAGTACCTGGAGTAGAAGCTTGTGCCCCATAGATGTTCAGGTATAGGCTCTTCTGCACTGTCCCTGAGAAAGCCTGCGAGCTCTAGAAGCAGCAGGGTCTGGTGAAGGAAGGATTGCATTGGCTCTCTGGGAAAGAACCTGGGTGGAATCTGCTGTAGGTGGAGAAGGTATCCCTCCCTGACTACCTGCAGTACCCATTGGTCCTTGGTGATTGCAGCCCATCTGTGGGCAGAGAGCATCAATCACCCCCTGTGGGCTGGTGAAGGTCTCCTGGGGGAGGAGAGGCCCTGCCCTGAGAGCCAAAGGCTCCCCCCAGGCTGGGTGGGAGCTGGGGTCTGGGGCTTAGGTGCCTTTGGCTTCTGAGCTCCATGCCCTTGCCTTCTGGGTTGAGAAGACTGCTGCTGGCCTGAGAAGGGCTGGTATTGGTGACCCTGTCCAAAGGACTCCTTTTTCCTCAGGAAAATTGGCCTCTTCTCTGGTGTTTTTTGTGGGAATGGGATGAGGTCGTCAGAGTCTCTGGTGGGTCACCATGTCACTCAATCTCAGCCAGTTTGTCAGCCATGAGTTTGCCGGACAGGTCCCCCCGATGCAGGGGACATCAAGCAGCTTGTTTTGGATCCATTGCTCGAGGTCGGAGGATTGTAGCCAGGCTTGGCATCAGGCTCTAATGCCAGCCATGGCTACCTGAGCTGCTGACTCAAAGCCATCATAGGCTGCCTGAGAGGAAACTTGGAACAGTCCTTGATCCCCGATGTCAGGGCCTGGAACTGTTGGAGGGGTTCCCCGACAAGGCTTGCCACAAACCCCGACAGCTCCTGGACCACAGCCCTTAGGTACATGCCTATATAAAACTCATAGGCCTGGATCCGGTACCTTAAGCATTGAGCCTTGGTAGTACTTGCGCCCAAGGATGTCGAGGGCTCTGGCCTCACTCCCGGTGGGGAACCAAAGGGAGGGTCTTCTGGCTCTTGAGCTTCTGCATGGTTGACTCAATGACCATGGAGTTATACAGGAGCTGGGGTTTGCAGGGTCCTTCTAGACACGGTACATGGCATCGAGGCACCAGCTCACCACCAGCACAGACGCTGGTGTTTCCCGTATTTGAAGTAATAGCTTCTTGAGGATCAGCTGCATTGACACCGGAGGGTTTCCTTGGGTGGAAACTCATACTGAAGAATCTCCACCTCGGTTTGCCCAGAGGGCTCTGGCCATCTCCCTGACAAAGTTATGGAAGGTCACATCCTCAGGAGTGGCGGCACTGGGGGGGGCGACAGGTCCAAGGGAATACCTTGGTGTTGCTTGGTGTCCAGAGAGGACTCGTCAGTCTCCCTCTCAGAGTCTAGCAGTATGAGTCTGAGGCCTTGCGACAACTTGCCTCGAGACCGGTGTTGAAGGGTGGGCAGCCTGCCGAAGATCTGGGGTACAAATCAGTGGCCAGCGAGAACCAGATGCCCGAAATGGGTTGGGATCTTGACCAGCACTGAGGGCTTACCGGAGGCCAGTGGAGCTCTAGCTCGGCTCGATGACCAGGGACTCCCTCACAGTCGAGGGTCCAGTCAGGACAGATGAGGTGGACGAACTGGCCATCACCTGCTGTAGGGCCAGCATAGCAGTGATGTTCTGCTCCAAGGCCACCATTCTGGTTTCCAGAACAGAATGCTCTGCAGTCTTTGGCAACGGGCATAGAGGATCTCGTGCCTGGCTCTGGCACTCTTGCGAGTGTGTTCGACAAGGACTATGGCCTCGAGGAACTTTGCACGGTCTCCACTGGATGAGGACTTGATAGGGCGCTTCTCAGTTACCCATCCCTCCGGGCGGCTTTACCAGGTTTCTCCGGTGCATCAGCAGACTGCAAAGACTTTTTTCTCTGGGTCCAAGGATTTCTTGGAGGAGCTGCTGCTGCAGGCATCAGAGGACACTCAGGCCTCGCAGGATGTGCTGGGCTTGGAGCTCTGCATTGGGGAAGCTGGGGCCGAGTCGGACCAGGGGAACAATTTCTCCTGGAAATGACCTTTTTCTGATGGTTTTAGGAGTCATGGCCTGGTACAGGTCGCAGGTGCTGCTGTCGTGGTCTGGGCCCAGGCAGTACAAGCAGCAGTCATGGGTGTCTGTGACTGACATGGTTTGACTGCAGCAGTCACATTTTTTGAACCCTCTGGGAGACATGGTGGGTAGTACCAAGGGATCAACAACCCTCGAGCGAAAAAAGGCACGAACGCTGGTCGAGGAGACCTCTATGAAAAAGGGGGCCCAAGAACGGCGCTGACTCAAGGAGGGAAGAGGAAATGGTTGCTAACCAGGAAAAACGTAACTTTTAAGGAACGAAAAAGAATTTTTACAGGGAAAGCACTGTCTCATTAGGACTCCCTTTCCAGGCAGTAATGGGTTGCAAAAGTCTGACCCGAAGACCAGGTGGTGGCCCAGCAGATGTCTGCCAGCGGAACAGAGTGGAAATGAGCCACTGATGCCGCCATAGCCCTAACCCGGTGGGCAGTAACACAACCCTGCAACGGAAGATCGGCCGCCCTGTATGCCCAGGCAATATAGTCGGCTACCCAGGTGGACAGTGTACGTTTGGAGACAGCCATCCCCAGCTTACTGGGGTCCTAGGATACGAAGAGCTGAGAAGCCCTTCTATGGCCTTGCTTACGCTGAATGTAGAAAGCCAACGCCTCTTACAGTCCAGGGTATGCAGAACTGTCTCTGCCCGACTGGCATGTGGCCTGGGAAAAAAGGTAGGCAGTACTACCTTCTGGTTGAGGTGGAATGAAGAGACCACTTTCGGAAGTAACTTGGGGTGAGTGCAGAGCACCACCCGGTTCCTCTAGAACAGTGGTTCTCAACCTTTTTTGTACCGTGACCCCTTTACCATTGGTCAACTTGTGGTGACCCCCAATGATAAAATCAAATGTGTCTCTCTTCCTTTACCGTTAACGCATTGTCGCTGTAATCATTTGTTGAATTATTAATATATTATAGGCCTTTGCAATATGTTTTTATTTATAAAATACTTATTTAAACCACAATAATTAATCACAAGTAACAATATTTGATTTCAAAATGATGATTTTGTAGTCAAATCACCAATATGAAATAAAATTTTTTCTACCTTTGTTGTCTGACCAATTTATTCTCTGATCATGCTGGTCCCGATCTGAGGCTTCTGCTTTCCTGTCTTCTCTTAGCTCTCTTTCTGTGGTCTATGGTCCATCTGCCATTTCTTATCTCTTCTTTCGTTTTCTTCACTTCTTTCCATCAGCCTATTTCCAGTCCCAGTAACCATCCCCAGTATCAGCCCCTTTCCAGTCCTCACTTCCAGTACCTTCCAATGTGAACTTGCATTCCCATGACTGCCATTGGTGTCCATTCCCTTCCATTCCCCCTCCTTCCCCACTGACCAGTCCCTTCTAGTACAAATACCATGGCAGCCCCTCTCAGATCCACTCCCTTCCAGTTCCATTCTTCCATCCCCTCATATCAGCCCATTTGTAGCCTTAGCCCCCAGTTTTCTTCCAGGGCCAGCATCTCTATCCTCCCCTCCCCACAATCAGCCCATTCCCAGTCAAAGCCCCCCAATCAGCTCGCTTCCAGTGTTAGTCCCCGCTCAACCCCATTACCAGTGCTAGCCTCCCCTAATCAGCTCATTTCCAATGCTAGCCTCCCATCAGTCCATTACCAGCCCTACCCCCCCCATCACCAGTCCTATCCCCCCATCAGCCCATTTCCAGTCCTAACCTCACCGATCAGTTCATTTCCAATGCTAGCCCCCCATCAGTCCATTACCAATCATACCCCCCTATCAGCCCATTACCAGTCCCAACCCCCCCCCTTGATCAGTCCATTCCCAGTCCTAGCCTTCCCTAATCAACCCACTACCAGTCCTAGCCCCCCCTATCTGCCCATTACTAGTGCTAGCTCCCCCATCAGCCCATTATAATCCTAACCCGCACTGTCTCTCGCCTCTGTCCAGCATTTATCCCGTCTGTCCACTATGTCCCCGTCTCTCCCCTTTGTGCATGTCAGCCCCCTCTGTCCATGTCAGCCCCCCCTCCCATCCATCCATATCAGCTCCCTCCCTCCATCCATCCCTCCATGTCAGCCCCCCTCCCATCCATCCATATCAGCTCCCTCCCTCCATGTCAGCTCCCCTCCCTCCATGTCAGCTCCCCTCCCTCCATCCATCAGCTCCCTCCCTCCATCCATCATCAGCTCCCTCCCTCCGTCAGCCCCCCTCCCTCCATATCAGCTCCCTCCATGTCAGCCCCCCTCCCTCCATCCATCCCAACTCCCTCCCTCCATGTCAGCCCCCCTCCCTCCATCCATCCCAACTCCCTCCCTCCATGTCAGCCCCCCTCCCTCCATCCATCCCAACTCCCTCCATCCAGATCAGCTCCCTCCATGTCAGCCCAGCTCCCTCCCTCCATCCATCCCAACTCCCCCCCCTCCCTCCATGTCAGCCCCCCTCCCTCCATCCATATCAGCTCCCTCCCTCCATCCCTCCATGTCAACCCCCTTCCATCCATCCATATCAGCTCCCTCCCTCCATGTCAGCCCCCCTCCCCGCATCCATCCATATCAGCTCCCTCCCTCCATGTCAGCCCCCCTTCCTCCATGTCCATGTCAGCCCCCCCCCCATGTCTGCCTTCCTTCTAATGCAGCCGCGGCTCCCTGCCTCTTAGGCAACCGCGGCTGTGCCTATAAAATCGTTGCGGAGCCTCCGTCACGACGGGCTCCATGCAGCATTGTTCCACCTCCAAAGGAAGTGGTAAACAACTTTCTTTGGAGGCGGGACAATGCTGCACGGAGCCCGTCGAGAGACAGGGAGGCTCCGCAACGATTTTACAAGCACAGCCGTGGTTCCCTAAAAGGCAGGGAGCCGCGGCTGCAGAAGAAGGAGTCGGTGAGTTTGCCGCTGCCGAGAAGTGGACCCGGCAGCGGCAGCAACATCTGCGCTTTTTTTTAAATTTTTTTTTTAAACTTGCCAGAGACGAGGTGACCCCCGCTAAATCCTGTGGCGAATCTGTGGGGGTCACAACACACAGGTTGAGAACCGCTGCTCTAGAACCTTGTATAAGGCCTATCAGACACCAGGGCCTGAAGCACTCACTCACCAAGCCGAGCCGAGTGCCACCAAGAAAACTACCTTCCAAGAAAGGTAGTGTAGATGGCAGGTTGCCATTGGCTCAAATGGCGGGCGAGTAAGCTGCCCATAAGACCACATTCAAATCCCACTCGGTTGCAGGAGGATGAACCAGGGGCTTCAGCAGAAGTAGGCCTCTCAGGAACCTGGACACCAAAGGATGTGCAGAAAGAGGCTTTCCTTCCACTGGGAAGTGGTGTGCAGCCAAGGCACAGAGGAGAACTCTGACGGAGTTGGACTTAAGGCCCAAATCCGAAAGATGGAGAAGATACTGCAGTACCACTGCAACCTGACAGAAGAAAGGATTTTTTCTGCTTTTCGCAGCACACCCCAAATCTATGCCACTTAAAAGCATAGGTCCGTCTGGTTGACTGCCTCCTTGAGGCCAGCAAAACCTCTTCCACGTTTTTGGGAAGGAGAAATAGTGCGAGAACTACCCTTTCAGCAGCCATGCCATCAGGTTGAGTGAGCTGAGGTTGGGGGTGCAGATGAGTACCCCCCCCCCCTCCTGAGACAGGAGGTTGGGCTAGGATCCCAGAGGGATTGGGACCTCCACCGCTAGTTGAAGTAGAAGCGGAAACCAGGGTTGCCTCAGCCATCTGGGGGCTACCAGAATGACTGAGGCCTTGTCCTGGAGAATTTTGAAAAGGGTTTTGGCCAGCAGAGGTGTCGGAGGAACGCATACAGGAGGCCCACAGACCATGAGATGAGAAAGACATCAGCAGTCACCCTGTTTGGATGTGGCTGTCTAGAGCAAAACCAGGACAACTGGTAGTTGTGTGGGCTCGCAAACAAATCCAGTGTCGGCTGTTCCCAGGTCTGAAAGAGCCATTGGGCCATATTTGTATCCAGCTGCCATTCGTGGGGCTGAAGAATCCTGCTTAGCCTGTCGGCCAAGTAATTTTCCTGGCCTGGCAGATAAACTGCTTTCAGATGTATACCATGCCGGACTGCAAAGTAGCACAAGTCCAGAGTTTTCTGACACAGAATACGGGACCCCGTGCCTCCCTGCTTGTTTACATAGAACATTGCTACTTGGTTGTCTGTATTAGGACACGATGAGCCAAAGTTTGACAAAAGGCTCGTAGAGCTAGGCGAATGGCACAAAGTTCCAGGAAATTGATCTGCTGTGTGTTCTCGTGTGGAGACCACACGCCTTGAGTGCAAAGTCCCTGGCAATGGGCTCCCCAGCCCAGCAAGGATGCATCTGTAGTCAGGATCCTCGTGTGTTGAGGAGCCTAGAAAGTCACTCCCACCTCCAAGTGTTATGGTTGAAGCCACCAGGCCAAGGACTGCACCAGTCTTTTGGACACCTTGACTATCTCGGAGTCTGCCTGTGGCCTGTGTCCACTGGTCCCTGAGGCACCACTGAGCTGTTCGCATGTGGAGGCGGGCATTCGGTGTCACATGTACCGTGGAGGTCATGTGCCCAAGGAGGTGCAAGAAGTATCTTGTGAATATTTGGGACCTGCGAGTCACTTGACGTGCCAGGGCCAGAAGTCTGTGTCCTGTCTGCTGGCAGGTAAGCCCTTGCCTGAAGGGAATCTAGTCTGGCCCCAATGAACTCTAGTTGAGTGTGGACTAGGGTAGACTTGGGGTAATTAATTACAAACACTAGAAGTTGAAGCCCTGAATGGTGCGAGATGTGGCCTGTTGGACCTCCAGGGCTGACGTGGCTCTGATGAGCCAGTCGTCCAGGTAGGGGAAGACGAAAACTCCTTGGATTCTGAGGAAGGCGGCCACCACTGCCAGGCACTTTGTGCAAACCCTGGGGGTGGAGGCCAATCCAAAAGGAAGTACTTTGTATTGATAGTGGTTTCCCCCTACCACAAAGTGTAGATATTGCCTATGGTCTGGATGAATTAGGATGTGTATACGCATCCTTTAGGTCTAAGGAGCATAGCCAGTCTCCCTGGCAGAGGTAAGGCAGCAATATCCCAAGGGAGAGCATCTTGAACTTTTCCCTCACCAGGAATTTGTTTAAGTTGCCCAGGTCGAGGATGGGTCTTAGGCCTCCTGTGTTTTTTGGTATCAGAAAGTACCTGGCGTAGAAGCCCTTGCCCTGTAGGTGGTGGGGTACCGGTTCTACCGCCTGATCCTCAAGGAGACCTGCTAACTCCTTCAGAAGGTGGTCCCAGTGAAGGTGAGACCTGAGGTGCTCTCCTGGAAAATGAGGAACCACCTGGGTCAAGTGAAGGAGATAGTCCAACAGAGCTATCTGAAGAACCCAGGTGTCTGTGGTGATGGCCGGCCACCTGTGGGCCCCCTGTGCCCTGCCTTTCTCCTGTGGTGAGGGGCTATGCCTTGAGAGTCAAAAGCCACTACCAGGCTGGACCGGAGCCGATGCTTGGGGTTTGGGGGCTTTCTGCTTACACGGGCCATGCCCCTGTCCCTTGGCCTGCTGCCCATGTTGGGGAGTGCCAGGAGGCACCAAGGAGTGCGTCTTCTGGCTCTTGAGCCAGCGCATGGCCGATTCCACAACCATGGAGTTGTGCGGCAGTTGTGCTTTTTGGAACCCAGGACTCTTGTGGACTCGATACATCTAGTCGATCCGCCTGCTGATCAGTCTCCCACATGCTCATATCAGCCGTTCCAGGATCGGAGACACCGGTACAGTAAGGGCTTCCCCAAGGGGGAAAGTCATACTGGAGGATCTCGAGCTCTTCGACTCAAGGCTCCTCTGACTCCGTAAAGAATGCGCCAAAGCCTTTTGACATGTCCCTTACGAAGTTTAAGAACTTAGTGTCCTCCAGGGGGGGGAACCTTCTCCGAGGTTCGGACACCGGGGAATCGTATGGGACGTACCTGGTCTGGCAGATGTCCGGGGACTCTTCTTCCTCAGTCTCCCAGTCCGATGCCTCCGAAGAGGAATTGGAGTGGCTCCGGCCTCGAGGGCTTTGGCGTCGACGACATCGGTCCCAAACGGGAGGTCGAGAGAGACCTCAGCCGAGGATCGACTCTAGTACACATGGTCGAGGATCAGCTCGGCCTCCGGAGTCGACTTGGATGTCGGGTGCCTGGTGGTCAGGATGGAAGGACCGGTGAGATCGGCTATCAGCGCCCGCTGCTGCTCCATGAAGGCAGACATGCTGCGTCTAGGGTCACCATTCTGAGACCGAGCTCAGTAGGCTCCGCAGCCCCTGGGTCAGGCCCCAACGCCGGTGCTCCCGGAGGAGAGTCCTCAATGAGGACAGTTGTTACCTGCCTCGGCTGCTCCGGGTCCCTTTGAGGAAGTTTTGCTGGACGCTCCAACTCCGAGGATCCGGGCTGGCGGTCGGGGCTCTGCGACCGATCCCGCGAGGAACCAGGCTGTTCGGAACCATCCAACGATGCCGCCTTCGAGGATTTTTTCTTCCTCCGATGTTCCCTGAGGGAGACTCCCTCTCCGAGGAAACCCGACGCTGCTTGGGCTCAGACAGTACCCGAGACATCGAGGCCTCAGATGAGGTCCGGGAGGGTACGGACTCAGCAAAAATCCTATCATGCTGCTACTGGCAGCTTCTCAGGGCCTTCGAGGACATTTTCCTTCACGGGCCACAGACCTTCGGGTCATGGTCAGGCCCAAGGCACCGGAGACAGCAGCCATGTGTATCGGTGAGGGACATTAACTTTGTACACCAATCACATTTTTTTAAACCTGCTGGCAGCCATCGGGGGAAAAAGGGCCCCTGCGAGGTCGAAGACCTGGGCTGCCAGTGAAAAAGAAAAAGAGCGTGAACGCTAGTCACGAAGGACAAAAACCGAAAAATCAGACCGGACTCGATACTGGTGTACCGAGCCGAAGGCGGGAAGGGGAACAGATGTCGAACCAGCAAGAAAGAAAAATTTCTAACTTTAATCCACTTTTTTCACGGTGACTATGGGACAACGTCCATTGGGCTCTGCAGGAAAAAAAAAGGAGACTGCATGCATGATGCAATTCCCAAAAGCTCTCTTAGAAAGCTGGGGATTTGCTCCGCACGAGGGCTCCGTTGGTGCCGATGTCACCCATATGAGGACTGACTTCCGGCTTGTTCCTGGAGAACAGTGGCTCCCAAACCAGTCCTCCGGTAACCCCAGACCAGTCAGGTTTTCAGGGTATCCACAATGAATATGCATGAGATACATACAATGGAAGCAGTGCATGCAGATCTCTCTCATGCATATTCATTGTGGATATCCTGAAAACCTGACTTGCCTTGGGGTATCTGAGGACTGGGTTGGGAACATTGCTCTAGAGGACGATGAGCTGCTCACAGCATGGTCACCAGATCCTCTGACTGGCTGGATATCCTTACCCATAGCGTCATCCATCACCTCCTGCCCAGAGGCAGGTAAGGCCGAACTAACAACATCCCCTGATAGAGAAGGGAAGCAGGCTCTCCAGGGATGACTCAGAAGCTGCCATGTAAGAGCAGCAGAGTCCAAAATGCAGAGATGAGGCAACTCACTTGCCAAAGGTCAAACATCGTTTCCTGGAAGAAGACAGAGTTAAGGCTAGTATCACTACAGCACATACCAAGGCTGTGGTGGCCCAAATGAATGCATTAACTGCTTTTATTTCAACATGTGCTACAGGCACTAGGGAAGAAGTGCACGTTGGAGCGGCTTAGACAGAACGCATGCTAGGACTGCACGACCACAAGGCACACAATAGGAAAAACCGCTACTAACACTTGTAGAAAATGGTGGGGAACCCCCACACTGCACCAATGGTCACCAGCAGTCTACCCCAAATTGCATCCCAGGAAGACTGAATCAAGAATCCCCAACAAGGACAGTGACTAGGTCAAGCCTTAGTACTCACCCCCTGAGAGTCCCAGACAGAATCCATGCCATGCTCAGCTCTGCTCTCCTGAAACTGTTGTACTGGTTGTACAGCACTATGTTTAAGGTGGCTGGCTGTCTGGCAGGCAGGCAGATCCCTTCAAGAGCCTTCTTCAATCTTTAGGAAAGCACAGCAGGGACAGAGGAGGGAGGAGGCACAGAGGTTGTGTGAGGCTGCTGCACTCTTCCAGATCCTTCCAGTTTCTGGCTGCTCAACAGGCTCTTATAAGAGTGTGGAGCTGAACCAATTTTCCTTCCTCCTCCTATGGCTACTGAAAAGACCACAGTCTAGTGGACCTCTCACGTCACGCTCAAGTGAGTCACCCTCATGGTAGTCATTCACAAGTGTTTAATCAATCTTTCCCTCTCAATCTTCAGATTTTTTCTTCAGAAAAGAGAAAATCCATCCACCATCTGCTGGACACAAAAATACTGAAGGGACTGCTGGTGGCTGAGAAGGGCTATCCAACTTTTAAAAGAGGGAGCGCCATCAGGCGCAGCAGCAGCCGATGCCACCAGAGTCCCCCGATCGATCGGGGTCGAGCCAGGGACCACAACAACTTCCCACCCTCAGTGATCTGCCCCAATCAGAAGGGCTATCCAACTTTTAAAAGAAGGAGCGCCATTGGGCGTGCCCGCGCCTGAGGGCCTCACCAGAGGGCCCTTTGGCGGGGAACGTAGACAGATAAAACGAGGACTAGGAATCTTGCTCATAAAGGGACACAGAATCACATGATGAAAGTGCAACCAAACCTATAATCAAAACCTAATTCTGAAGGACTCAAGACCAGCAACACAAGACGACTAAAAGGCAAGATCTTCACCACGAGGTACAGCACACTACATTATACTAGCTCAATGCCAGATAACAGGACAAGCCAACTAATAGTGACACTCAGGTCAACAATACCAGTGGATCCTTCAAAACCCTTCAGAAAAGTACATTTTGAACCAATAAATGAAAGAAAGCTTGATCGTACCCAGTTGGATACACAGTCAGGCATAAGCCCTAAGAAAGAGTTAATATAATTTGTAGCTCTCTCTAAAACCATCCTTGAACAACTCTGTAGAAGAAATTGGGTAAAATGTTGAGATAACAAACATTAGCCTATGTTATTAGAAAGATAAGTAAAAGGCAAGCTGTTTATCCAGCCTCTCAGTCTCACTGTCTCTGGTCAGAGATATCAAATTGTCAGTGTTAGGATTAATTAGAATTAAGGCCTACATAGTCATATCTGAGAATATATTGTGATAGGCGCTGGCCTAGTATGTAGCAGAAGCTAGGTCTGAAGCCCTTTTTCTCCTGCTTTAAAATGTTATTGCGGATTTTGGAAAATTACAGAACGCTGTTAGCTGTTAGAAAGAAATACCGTTCTATTCTGGTTTGATAACATGTTCTGCTCTCCTGGAGATAAGAGAATCAAAACTTTCTTACTGTTTATTGTTTAGATAAGCCAGATGTCTGCTTTAGTAGGAATGTCCTCCACTGTATCTTTGCTAGATGTACACTGACCTTGTAATTAGGATGAAAATATAGCAGATAAGCTGAACAGTGTAAGAATATTTTGTCTAGCATTATGAAGATTGTTTAGTGTTTGGAGCCAGGGCTAGAAATACGTCTTAGCCTTGCTTTGTTTGGCCTTGCGTTTGATAAGAATGCTTCTGATATGCCTTCCACTATCTCAAACTAACTGACCTTGCAAGAGTAGCGAAATGTACTGAATACTTTAGCAGAAGTATTATGTCTAGTGTTATGCCTACCAAGATCAGGACCAATGAGAAGTTTTGCCTGTAGTGGACTGGAGAAGAAAGGTATATAAACTGTCATTTTTCTGAGCTCTGGGCTCAGACATTTTGTATGCCAGTGCTGAGACTGTATATACAATAAAAGGGAGTTGAATCCTCGTCCATTGACTCCGGGTATTATTGGGGTTGCGGACCCTTCGCTATTACAATATGTATGTCTTTTCATGATTGTCCATGACGTGCATGCCTATAGAAAAGTATATTATGAATATACGTAACACTAGACGTAGAATAGAATATGTATATTATGAATATACGTGATGTGAGACGTAGAATAATAAAATGAAATTATGCTGTGTAATGGAATCTTTACCTATAAATAAAGAGGCCTAAAGCTTTGATTTCAGAGTAAACATAGGCAGACGCCTAGCTTGCTCTCCCAAAGCGCTTTGGTCCTGTGTTTATAATACAAGTGTGTTGTGTGTTCTTTACTGATTTACAAATTAACCTTCTCATTGTTATTGTGTGCGGATTTCTGTTATACCCAAGAGCCCTGCCTCGTTGTAGGTGAGGGGGAGGTGCAGAGTACATCTTTCAGTTGGTGTCGTGCCGGATACAGATCTCTGCATTCAAGGCAAGGGCAGAAGGTGCCAGAGGATTTGTGAGTATTACCAACGATGGGTAATCTGTTCAGTAGCCAGGCTCCGTCTCAGATGAAGGAATGGCATGACAGAGCTAAGGTGTTAGCATATAAGAAAGGGAGCCCTTCTTAATGTATGCGTGAGAAATATGGGGCTGTGGCTACCGGTTTCATTGTACATTGGCATGCAATGACTAAGGATAATGTGATTCTGCAGTTCCCCTTGGAAGGAACTTTTTCTGTAGATAAGATTCGTTACCTGCGATGTGCATTGACGGCTAAGAATAAGCCTTGCAATACCTCTGAATGGATTGTATTTACATGGTGGGAACGAATGGCATATGAGGAGAAACATGAGGAAAATGTTCAGAAATTGAAAAATGATTCGTTTGTGTTAGAGAACTCTAAACCAAGTAAGTTGTGTGATGCAAAAGGGGATGGAGTAAGTGAAGGGAAATTTCGGATGTTGTTTCTCCAGCATATGAGGCAGATGTAGCTGCACTAGTAGTAACAGCTGGAGCAAACCCACTTTTATCCCCTCCTCCTCCCAGGAACTAGATGAACAAGTGCGGGTCACTCGTGCAGCAAAACTAAGAAAGGAAATACTTGCTAAAAAAAAGAAGTTAGGGGAAAGGGGACAGGAGCTGGGTAATCTGGATATTTGTACTGTTTCTCAGCTCAAAGCTGTAAAAGCACGTTTAGACAGTGAAACAAAGTACTGTACTTCTGATAAAATCCTTAAGGGAAGCACTAGATAGCGTAGTTACTCACCTGTAACAGGTGTTCTCCAGGAGCAGCAGGAATCAGTCCTCACTTATGGGTGACGTAGGCGCCGACGGAGCCCTCGCGGAGCAATTTTCCCCAGCTTTCAAAGAAAGCCTCTGGGAATTGCAGCGCGCATGCGCGGTCCTCTTCCCGCCCAAGGGTGCCATCTTAGCCAGTCAGATGACATAGCTAAAAAAGACAGCATAAAAATTTGCAAAAAAACTAAAGCAGATGATTGCAACTCCAAGGGGAGGAGGGAGGGTTGTGAGGACTGATTCCTGCTGCTCCTGGAGAACACCTGTTACAGGTGAGTAACTACGCTTTCTCCAGGACCAAGCAGGAAGTCAGTCCTCACTTATGGGACTCCCAAGCTTAAGGCTACCGGAGACCCTAAGCACAAAAATGAGCTCCCTCTAGCTCAGCAGCACAGAAGGAAGGAATCTTCGCTGAATTATTACCCACCGGTAGCCCACATCCGGGATGGAGGGTAGGAGTTGCTCAAACCTCAAAGAGATTACGGAGGACTGCCTGTCCGAAAGCACTGTCCCTGCGGGACTCCCTCTCGAGACAGTAATGGACCGCAAAGGTCTGGCTCGAAGACCAAGTAGCGGCCCGGCAGATGTCTGCCAATGGAACAGAGCGGAGGTAAGCCACTGTCGTAGCCTTTGCCCGAACGCAATGAGCCGTGACTCGACCTTCCAAGGAGAGTCCGGCTGCCCCATAAGCCCAAGTGATACAGTCCGCAACCCAGATGGACAGAGTACGCTTGGAGACCGGGAGCCCCAATTTATTGGGGTCAAAAGACACAAAAAGCTGAGCAGCTTTACGGTGCTCCCGAGTACGGTCAAGGTAGAAGTTCAATGCCCTTCTACAGTCCAGGGTATGGAGGACAGTTTCAGCTCGGCTGGAGTGTGGTCTGGGAAAGAAGGTCGGAAGTACCACCTCCTGATTGATGTGAAAGGGGGAGACCACCTTTGGAAGAAATTTTGGGTGAGTCCGTAGGACTACCCTATTTTTGTAGAACCGAGTGTAAGGGGGATCAGACACGAGGGCCTGCAATTCACTTACGCGCCTAGCGGAAGTGAGGGCTATCAAGAACAATGTTTTCCAAGAATGAAAACGGAGAGAACAGGTAGCCATAGGTTCAAAAGGCGGACAGGTGATCCGCTGCAAAACCACATTCAGATCCCAGTCAGGCGCTGGCGGGCGGAGAGGTGGTTTAAGTAGAAGGAGACCTCGGAGAAACCTCGCTACGAGAGGGTCGCTGGAAAGAGGTCTGCCGTCCACCGGTACATGATGTGCTGAAAGAGCACTGAGGTGAACTTTGACGGAGTTGGACTTAATTCCCAGATTAGAGAGGTAGAGCAAGTACTGCAAGATCACCGACACCGAGCAGGAGAAGGGATCCTGAGACTGCTGGGTAAACCAAACGGAAAAGCGACTCCATTTAAGGCCGTAGCATTTGCGGGTAGAAGGTCGCCGAGAAGCTAAGACGACCTCTTCCACCTCTGCCGGCAGGAGAAGGGGAGCAAGGACTACCCTCTCAGCAGCCAGGCCATTAGATTGAGAGATCTGAGGTTGGGGTGTAGCAGAGACCCCTGATCTTGAGTGAGGAGATCCGGTTGAAACCCCAGAGGGAATGGATCCTCCACCGCTAATTGCAGCAGGAGTGGAAACCACGGCTGTCTGGGCCAGCGAGGAGCGATCAGGATCATGGAAGCTTTGTCTCGGAGAACCTTGAAAAGAGTTCGAGAGACTAGCGGGATGGGAGGAAAAGCATACAGAAGGCTCTCCGCCCATGAGAGTAGAAAAGCGTCTGCCGCAACTCGAAGGGGATGCGGCTGACGAGAGCAGAAGCGAGGAAGATGCCGGTTGAGAGGGCTGGCAAAGAGATCCATCGTGGGGAGGCCCCACTTTAGAAAGAGCTTCTGAACTATCAAGGGGTCCAGGCGCCACTCGTGCGGCTGGAGGATCCTGCTGAGTTTGTCCGCCAGGCAATTTTCTTGGCCTGGGAGATAAACTGCCTTGAGAAGAACGCCGTGACTGACGGCCCAAGAGCAGAGCTTCTGTGCCTGCCGACAGAGAGGGAAGGAGCCCGTGCCCCCCTGCTTGTTCACGTAGAACATGGCAACTTGATTGTCCGTCTGGACAAGGATGGACTGGTGAGAGGTCAGGTGGGAGAAGGCCTTGAGAGCCAGGCGGATCGCTCTGAGCTCCAGGAAGTTGATCTGCTGAGCAGACTCCCACGTGGTCCAGAGGCCCTGAGTACGTGCCCCTTGGCAATGTGCTCCCCAGCCCAGGAGGGATGCATCTGTTGTCAGCACCCGGGCCGGCTGAGGTGACTGGAAAGGCATGCCGAGTACCAGGTTCGGCCGATGAAGCCACCACTGGAGAGACGAGATCAGCGGCTCGGAGACGCGCACTAGGTCTGCTAGGCCGCCTGTGGCTTGTTGCCACTGCCGGCGGAGACACCATTGAGCAGGCCGCATATTCAGGCGGGCATTGGGGGTCACATGGACGGTGGAAGCCATATGGCCGAGTAGTCTCAGGAAGCGCCTGGCGGAGACCAGGGGCTGGCTGCGAAAACGGCCGGCTAGGTCCATGAGCCGTTGAGCTCTGTCGAGCGGTAGGAACGCTCGTGCCTGAGGAGTGTGCAGCCTTGCGCCGATGAACTCGAGATCCTGTGAGGGGAGCAAAGTGGACTTTGCGAAGTTTATAACAAAGCCCAAGTACTGCAGAAGAGTCACCGTGCGGCGTGTGGCGTTGGTGACGGTGACCTCCGGAGCGGACGCTGCCCTGATGAGCCAGTCGTCGAGGTACGGAAAGACATAGAGGCCGTGAAGCCGGAGATGGGCCGCCACCACCGCGAGACATTTTGTGAAGACTCGCGGTGCGGAGGACAGGCCAAAGGGTAGTACTCTGTACTGGTAATAATTTCCGGCAACCACAAACCTTAGGTACTGGCGGTGGCTTGGGTGGATAAGGATGTGCGTGTAGGCATCCTTTAGATCCAAGGAGCATAGCCAATCTCCCTGCTGGAGGTAGGGCAGAAGGATCCCAAGGGTAAGCATCTTGAACTTTTCCCGCACGAGGAATTTGTTGAGGTTGCGCAAGTCCAGGATGGGTCTGAGGCCTCCTGTCCTTTTTGGTACTAGAAAATACCTGGAATAAAAGCCTTGACCTTTCAGGTGGTGGGGCACCGGTTCCACCGCCTGTTCCTGTAGAAGACCTGCTAACTCCTGAAGGAGTAATTCCCTGTGCAGAGGGGGTCGTGGAGGTTCTCCCGGAAAATAGGAGGGAGGGACCTGGAGGAAGTGGAGAAGATAGCCTTCTCGCACGACTTGAAGCACCCAGGCATCTGAGGTGATGCTGGACCACCTGTGGGCGAAGTGAACCAGCCGGCCTCCGGTGCTGGGAGGAACCAGCGGGGGGGGGAGAGGCTATGCTTAAGGAGTCAAAAGCCCCCACCCTGCTGAGCAGGGGCTGGTGGTGCAGGCTTGGGGGCTTGCTGCCTACGGGACCCGTTACCCCGTCCCTTGGCCTGCTGGCCCTGTTGGGGAGCTGCAGGGGCCTGATATTGGGGGTATTGTTTGTAGGCAGCCGCCTTCCTCGGGTAAAAGGACTTCTTTCCCGAGCCCTTCTTTTTCTGGGAAGGGGCGGAGGTCTTCCTAGAAAGCCTAGTCCTGGTGAGAGTCTCCGTCTCAATTTGTGCAGCCTTTTCAGCCATGGGCTTGCCAAAGAGGTTTTCGCCTCGGCAGGGGACATTGACCAACTTGTCCTGCACCCAGGGCTCAAGGTCAGACGACTGAAGCCAAGCCTGTCGGCGGGCACCGATGCCGGCTGCGGCCACTCGAGCCGATGCTTCAAAGCCATTATAGGCTGCTCGGGATATGAATTTTGAGCATTCCCGAATGCCAGTGGACAAGGCCAGGAACCTCCGCAAGGGTTCCTCGGACAAACCAGCTGAGAATCCGGCTAGCTCTTTAGCCAGGTCTTGAAGATACATGCCCATGTATAGCTGGTAGGTCTGGACACGACACGCAAGCATAGAGCCCTGGAAACACTTCTTACCAAGGCCATCCAGGTTACGGGCCTCCCTGCCAGGAGGCACCGAGGAGTGCATCTTCTGGCTCTTAAGACGATGCATGGCCGATTCCACTACCATGGAATGGTGTGGTAGCTGTGCTTTTTGGAAGCCAGGGCTCTTGCGGACTCGATAGATAGAATCGACCCGCTTGCTCAGGACCGGCGAGGTGGCCGGACTCTCCCACATGCGGAAGAGTAGTCGTTCCAGCATGGGAGGAACCGGTACAGTAAAGTGTTCCCTGGCGGGAGAGTCATACTGGAGGGCGTCGAGCTCTTCGGCTCGAGGCTCCTCCTCGGGATCCGCAGGGAAGGCCAAAGCCTTGGCCATATCCCTGACGAAGTCCGAGAACCGAGCATCCTCCGGGGGGGACTGCTTCCGAGGTTCGGACTCAGGTGAGTCCGAGGGGACACACCGAGTCCGAAAAGAATCAGGCGACTGTTCCTCTTCAGACTCCCAGACCGACTCCGACGAGGACTCGGTGGGGTCGGCCCGGGCAGGGCGCGGCGCCTGCCGCCCCGACGCCAAGGGAGTCGGCGTCGGCGACCTCGGTCCCGAACGGGAGGCCGAGGGTGACCTCGACCGAGGATCGACTCGAGTGCGCATCGACTCGAGGATCGGCTCGGTCTCCGGGGTCGACTTAGACGTCGACGTCCCGGCGGTCGGGGCAGCGGCGCCAGCGAAGCCAGCGAGCAGTGCCCGCTGCTGGTCCATGAAGGCAGACAGTCTGCTCTCCAAGGCCGTCAACCTGAGTCCGAGCTCAGGTGACCCAGCAGCCCCCGACTCGGGCCCCGACGGCGTCGGGCCCGACGTCGGCGGTCTCGGAGGCGAGTCCAGGAGGACCACAGGACTTACCTGAGCAGGCAGCTCCGACTCCAGGCGAGGTCGCTTCGAGAGGTGCTCCTTCTCCAAGGACCCGGGACGGCTATCGGGGCTATGCGACCTGGCCCTCGCGGAGCCAGGAGCGTCCACCGACGCCGCCCTCGCGGGTTTCACCTTTCGTCGATGGTCCCCGGAGGGAGAACCCCTGTCGGAGGAACTCCAGCGACGGTCCGAGCTGGAACCTCTGGACGCGGAGGCCTCCGACGAGGTCCGGGTACGGCTGGGGTCAGCGAAGATCCTATCCCGCTGATGCCGCCGACTTCTCAACGCTTTGGAGGACATTTTGCCGCAGGGCCCACAGATCATTTCTTCATGATCCGGGCCCAGGCAGCGGAGGCAATTGTCGTGTGTGTCAGTTAGTGACATATTTCGGTCACACTGACCACACCGTTTGAAACCACTGGCAGCCATCGGGGGAAAAAGGGCCCCGGCGAGGTCTAAGGACCGGGCTGCCAGGGAAAAACCGAAAACGAAACTGACTAAGTCAGAAAAAACGAAAAAGAAGAAGAGGACTAGTGACCGGCGTCGCGAGTCCGGGCGGGAAAAAGACCGGTCGAAGGAAAAAAGAGAAAATATGAGTAAAAATCAACTTTTTCGCGGGGACACGACGGGTACGTCTGTAGGGCTCCGCGGAAAAAAGAAGACTGGCTAAGATGGCACCCTTGGGCGGGAAGAGGACCGCGCATGCGCGCTGCAATTCCCAGAGGCTTTCTTTGAAAGCTGGGGAAAATTGCTCCGCGAGGGCTCCGTCGGCGCCGACGTCACCCATAAGTGAGGACTGACTTCCTGCTTGGTCCTGGAGAAGAGTGTGTTTCCGTTTCAAGGGAGGTGAGCATTCCTAGTGCCATTATTGATAAAGTTGAGAGATTTGGATAGGCATTATGAAAACTACCCGGAAGAGTATGATAAATTATATAATGATCTCAGCTATATTCAGGAAGCTATAAACCATGTACGTTCTAGCACAGTTAAATCTGAAGCAACTATGAGAAATGATATTGTGCCTACTTATCCTTTTCGTCTATATCCCACAGGACCTTTGGGTTCAATGACTGTACCTGCGAATTGGAGTCCTAAAGAGGTGTTTGATTTGGCTAAAACGTTTCCTAGCTATAGGGATAATCCTGGTAGATTTGTCTCTTTATGGTCTCAATTAACAGTTATAACCCCTACTTGGGCAGATCTAGATAATTTGCTCAGATCTGTTTTTTTTAATCCAGCAGATTTTCATAAGGTTACTCATCCAATTAGGGATGACAACTGGCAATGGCCACTAACAGACCCTGTAACAGATTTTCAAGAAAAAACACAAAGATAATTTTGTTTTATGTAGAGAAAAATTGTTAGAATCTATAAAGATAGTATGTAAACGATTGGTCGAGGTTAACATCTCTAAGGCAGGATAGGGGTGAAAAAGTTACAGATTTTCACACTAGATGTATGCTAGCTTTTAAAGACTATTCTGGTGAGGCAGAAGACACACCTTCAGGATTTACTAATATTTTTGTAAATGGACTGATTCCAAGAATAAAAGAAATTTTAGAAACTTCAATAGATTGGCCCAGCTAGAACAGCCGATGCAATTTTGGAAGGGGCTCGATACAGCGAATTGAAGTTCCTCAAGGAACAACAAGAACAAACCAGATTAGATGTAAAAAAAGCGAAGTTGCTTAAAGAGTAGTTACTCACCTGTAACAGGTGTTCTCCAGGAGCAGCAGGAATCAGTCCTCACATATGGGTGATGTCGGCGCCGACGGAGCCCTCGTGCGGAGCATTTCCCCAGCTTTCAAAGAAAGCCTTTGGGAATTGCAGCGCGCATGCGCGGTCCCCTTCCCGCCCAAGGGTGCCATCTTGCTCAGTCTGATGACATAGCTAAAAGACAGCAAAAAAATTAGCAAAAATAAATGATATGACTGCAACTCCAAGGGGAGGAGGGAGGGTTGTGAGGACTGATTCCTGCTGCTCCTGGAGAACACCTGTTACAGGTGAGTAACTACTCTTTCTCCAGGACCAAGCAGGAAGTCAGTCCTCACATATGGGACTCCCCAGCTTAAGGCTACCGGAGACCTCAAGCGGAAAAAATGAGCTCCCTCTAGCTCGGCAGCACGTAAGGAAGGAATCTTCTCTGAGAACACCCCCGACCGGTAGCCCAACACCAGGGCCGGAGGGTAGGAGTTGCCTAAACCCCAAAGAGATTATGGAGTACTGCCTGTCCGAAAGCACTGTCCCTGCGGGACTCCCTCTCAAGGCAGTAATGGGCCGCAAAGGTCTGGCTTGAAGACCAAGTAGCGGCCCGGCAGATGTCTGCCAACGGAACAGAGCGGAGATGAGCCACTGACGCAGCCTTCACCCTGACACGATGAGCCGTGACTCGACCCTCCAACGAGAGGCCGGCTGCCCCATAAGCCCAGGCGATACAGTCAGCTACCCAGATGGACAAAATACGCTTGGAGACAGGGAGCCCCAACTTAATGGGGTCAAAAGAAACGAAGAGCTGAACAGCCCTCCGATGCTCCCGCGTACGGTCAAGGTAGAAGGACAACGCCCTCCTACAGTCCAGGGTATGCAAGACCATCTCAGCCCGGTTGGCATGCGGCCTGGGAAAGAAGGTCGGAAGAACCACCTCCTGATTGAGGTGAAAAGGTGAGACAACCTTAGGAAGAAACTTCGGGTGAGTCCGTAAGACTACCCTATTCCTGTAGAACCTAGTGTAAGGAGGAACAGACACTAGTGCCTGCAGTTCACTCACTCGCCTAGCAGAGGTAAGAGCTACCAGAAACAAAGTTTTCCAGGAGAGAAAACGGAGAGGGCAGGTAGCCATAGGTTCAAAAGGCAGACAAGTAATCCGCTGCAAGACCACATTCAGATCCCACTCAGGAGCCGGTGGACATAAGGGAGGCTTAAGCAGGAGGCGGCCTCTGAGGAAACGAGCCACCAAAGGGTGGTTGGAAAGAGGTCTACCTTCCACCGGCAAGTGGTGGGCGGAGAGAGCCCTAAGGTGAACTCTGACAGAGCTAGACTTAAGGCCCAGATTGGAGAGGTGAAGCAAATATTGCAACACTAACGAAACCAAGCACGAGAAGGGATTCTCGCTGCGTTGAGCACACCATGCGGAGAATCTACACCACTTAAAAGCGTAGGATTTCCTGGTGGATTGACGCCGAGAGGCCAAGACCACATCTTCCACCTCCCGAGGCAGCAGTAGGGGAGCCAGGACTACCCTTTCAGCAGCCAGGCCATCAGATGAAGGGACTGGAGGTTGGGGTGCAAGAGAGTCCCCTGATCCTGAGACAGGAGATCGTGCTGAAACCCCAGAGGAAGAGGGGTGTCCACCACCAGCTGTAGCAGAAGCGGGAACCACGGTTGCCTCGGCCATCTGGGGGCTATGAGAATCAATGAAGCCCCGTCCTTTAGGACTTTGAACAGCGTTCTGGACACTAGTGGTGTGGGAGGAAACGCATACAGTAGGCCTGTGGACCACGAGAGCAGAAACGCATCCGCTGCTACTCAGAGGATGCGGTTGTCTGGAGCAAAATCTCGGGAGTTGCCGGTTCAGAGGACTGGCAAAAAGATCCATGGTGGGGAGGCCCCACCTGAGGAAGACCTGCTGAACCACCAACGGGTTCAACCTTCATTCGTGAGGTTGCAGGATCCTGCTCAGTCTGTCCGCCAGGTAATTCTCTTGACCTGGGAGGTAGACAGCTCTGAGAAGGATTCCGTGATTGACAGCCCAAGAGCACAGCCGTTGTGCTTCCTGACATAGTAGGAAGGAGCCTGTGCCTCCTTGTTTGTTCACGTAGAAACATAGAAACATAGAAACATGATGACAGAAAAAGACCACAAGGCCCATCTAGTCTGTCCTTCCATAACTACAACAGTCCACTTTTTACCTTTAGAGATCCTCTGTGTTGGTCCCATGCTTTTTTGAATTCAGTTACTGTCCTCATCTCTACCACCTCCACTGGGAGACTATTCCACGGATCCACTACTCTTTCCGTAAAGAAATATTTCCGCATATCACTCCTGAATCTATCTCCCTTCACCCTCATCCCATGTCCCCTCGTCGCAGAACTTGCTTTCAATTGAAAGAGGCTCTCTCCCTGAACATTTATGCCACGGAGGTATTTAAACATCTCAATCATATCACCTCTATCCCGCCTTTCCTCTAAGGTGTACATATTAAGATCCTTAAGTCTGTCCTCATATGCTTTATAATGAAGACCACTAATCATCTTAGTAGCACCCCTCTGTACCGACTCCATCCTGTTCACATCCTTTTGAAGGTGCGGTCTCCAGAATTGCACACCATACTCCAAATGAGGTCGCACCAAAGACTTATACAGAGGCATTATCACCTCCTTTTTTCTGCTAGCCATTCCTCTCCGTATGCACCCAAGCATCCTTCTAGCTTTTGCCATCGCCTTTTCTACCTGTTTAGCTACTTTAAGATCATCGGACACAACTACGCCTAGGTCCCGCTCTTCTTTAGTGGACAAAAGTACTTCACCTCCTATGCTGTATTGCTCCCTTGGATTGCTGCAGCCCAAATGCATGACCTTACATTTTTTAACATTAAATCCCAGCTGCCAAATTCTAGACCATTCTTCAAGCTTAGCTAGATCCCTCCTCATGTTATCTACACCTTCCTGGGTGTCTACTTTATTGCAGATTTTGGTATCATCTGCAAAGAGGCAAACCTTACCCGACAGCCCTTCCGCTATATCACTAACAAAGATGTTAAAAAGAATCGGACCAAGGACAGATCCCTGGGGCACACCACTGGTAACATCCTTCTCCTCAGAGTGAGCTCCATTTACTTGTACTCTTTGTCGCCTCCCACCCAACCAATTTCTAACCCAAGCAGTAACTTTAGGGTCCATCCCTAGGGTGCTCAGTTTGTTTATAAGTCGCCTGTGAGGAACAGTGTCAAAGGCTTTACTGAAATCTAAATACACCACATCTAGAGCTCTCCCTCGGTCCAACTCCCTGGTCACCCAGTCAAAGAAATCAATCAGATTTGTCTGACAAGACCTGCCTCTGGTGAATCCATGCTGCCTCGGATCCTGTAATCCGCTGGACTCCAGAAACCTCACTATTTTCTCTTTCAACAGCGTTTCCATTAATTTACTCACCACTGAAGTTAAACTAACCGGCCTGTAGTTTTCAACCACATCCTTACTTCCGCTTTTGTGTAAAGGCACCACATGAGCCTCTCTCCAGTCCTTTGGCACCACTCCCGACTCCAACGAGGCATTGAAAAGGTCAGTCAGCGGAGTTGCTAGAATGTCCCCAAGTTCCCTCAGTATTCTAGGGTGTATCCCATCCGGTCCCATCGCTTTGTCTACTTTGAGTTGAGCTAGTTTCTCACGAACACAGTCTTCTGAAAATTGTTCAAGATGTCCCTCACTTCTGTTCTTATTTGTGGGTGTTTTCTGAGGTCCTGCTCCTGGTTTTTCATCTGTGAACACACAACAAAAATATTTGTTAAGTAATTCCGCTTTATCCCTATCAGCTTCTACATATTCCCCCCCTGTACCCTTGAGTCTGACAATACCACTTTTGCCCTTCCTCTTCTCACTAATATATCTGAAAAATGTCTTATCCCCCCATTTTATTGCATTGGCTATTTCCTCCTCCTTTTGAATCTTTGCCTTCTTGACTACTTTGCTAGCTTCTCTAAGTTTTTCCAAATACAGATGCCTGTCTTCCTCTCTCTGTGATCTCTTGTATTTCATGAAGGCCTCCCTCTTTTTCTTCACTTTTTCAGCTACTTCCTTCGAAAACCATAGCGGTCTCCTGTTCCTTTTGCCTTTGTTTACCATTTTAACAAAAAGGTTGGTTGCCTTTAAAATACCCCCTTTCAGTTTTGCCCACTGTTGTTCTACATCCCCCAGCTGTTCCCATCCTACTAACGACTCCCTGAGGCATTGGCCCATCATCGCAAAGTTAGTCTTCCTAAAGTCTAAGATCTTCACCTTGGAATGGATTCTAACAGCCCTAGTCCTAATACTGAACCACACCATCTGGTGATCACTGGATGCAAAATGATCTCCCACTACAACATCAGAAACACTTTCATCATTGGTAAGCACCAAGTCCAGTATGGCCCCTTCACGTGTGGGGTCTGTTACCAATTGCCTGAATAGTTCTCCCTGTAGAGAATCCAGGATCTCCTTACTCCTAGATGATACTGCAGCAGGAATGTGCCAATCAACATCTGGCATATTAAAATCTCCTAGCAGTAGCACTTCCCCTTTCCTAGCAACTTGATTGTCTGTCTGGACCAGTACAGACTGGTGAGAGGCGAGGTGGGAGAAGGCTCTCAGAGCTAGGCGTATCGCCCGTAGCTCCAGGAAGTTTATCTGTTGAGCAGCCTCCCAAGGGGTCCAGAGACCCTGAGTACATGTCCTTTGGCAATGTCCTCCCCAACCGAGAAGAGAAGCATCCATTGTCAGCACTTGAGAATGTGGAGGGGACTGAAAATCCACTCCGAGTACCAGATTCGGAAGATGAAGCCACCATTGCAGAGAGGAGACTAGGAGGTCGGATATCTTTACTGTGTCCGCCAGGCTCCCCGTGGCCTGATGCCACTGAGTACAAAGGCTCCACTGAGCAGGTCGCATGTGCAGACGGGCATTGGGGGTGACATGAACCGTGGAAGCCATATGGCAGAGAAGTCTCAGGAATTGCCTGGCAGAGACCAGGGAATTGCTGCGAAACTGCCTGGCCAGATCCATCAGCCTGTGAGCTCTGTCCATAGGCAGAAAAGCCTTTGCTTGAAGAGTGTCGAGCCTGGCCCCTATGAATTCTAAGTTCTGGGACGGAAGCAAAGTGGACTTTGCAAAGTTTATGACAAACCCCAAGTGCTGAAGCAGAGCCACAGTGCGAAGGGTGGCCTGATTGGCCTCCTGGGAAGATTGGCCCCTTATGAGCCAGTCGTCCAGGTATGGAAATACAAAAAGACCCTGAAGCCTCAGGTAGGCCGCCACCACTGCCAGGCACTTGGTGAACACCCTGGGAGCGGAGGACAGGCCAAAGGGCAGAACTCTGTACTGATAGTGATTTCCCCCCACAACAAACCTGAGATATTGTTTGTGGTCTGGATGAATAAGGATGTGAGTAGAGGCATCCTTTAGATCCAAGGAGCATAGCCAGTCTCCCTGCTGGAGGTAGGGCAGCAGGATTCCAAGGGTAAGCATCTTGAACTTTTCCCTCTCCAGGAACTTGTTGAGGTTGCGTAAGTCTAGGATGGGTCTGAAGCCTCCTGTTCTTTTTGGTACCAGAAAGTACCTGGAATAAAAGCCGAGACCTCTCAGGTGGTGGGGCACCGGTTCCAGAGCCTGATCCTTTAGCAGACTTGCCAACTCCTGAAGGAGTAAGTCCCTGTGCAGAGGGAGTCTTGGAGGCTCCCCTGGAAAATAGGAGGGAGGTACCTGGTGAAAATGGAGAAGATAGCCCTTTTGGACTATATGAAGAACCCAGGTATCTGATGTGACGGCTGACCACCTGTGGGCAAAGTGGGCCAGCCGGCCTCCTGTGCTGAGAGAAGCCAGCTGAGGAGAAGAGGCTATGCTTTCTGAGTCAAAAACACCCACCCTGCTGAGCAGGGGCTGGTGTTGGTGGCTTGGGGGTCTTCTGCCTACGGGGCCCTTGACCCTTCCCCTTGGCCTGCTGACCCTGTTGGGGAGCTGTAGAGGCCTGATAATGAGGGTATTGTTTATAGGCAGATGACTTCCTCGGGTAAAAGGTCTTTTTTCCCGAGCCCTTCTTTTTCTGAGAAGGGGCAGAGGTTTTCCTGGAAAGCCTAGTCCTGGTCAGAGCGTCGGTCTCGAGTTCTGCAGCCTTTTCAGCCATAGGTTTGCCAAAGAGGTTTTCACCTCGGCAGGGGACATCGACCAACTTGTCCTGGACCCATGGCTCGAGGTCGGATGACTGTAGCCAAGCCTGTCGGTGGGCACCGATGCCGGCCCCGGCTACTCGGGCCGAAGCCTCAAAGCCATCGTAGGCTGCTCGAGAGATAAACTTCGAGCACTCTCGAATACCAGTGGACAAGGCCTGGAACCTCTGCAAAGGTTCCTCGGAGAGACCAGCAGAGAACCCGGCAATTTCCTTTGCCAGGTCTCGGAGGTACATGCCCATGTAGAGCTGGTAAGTCTGGACACGGCAAGCAAGCATAGAGCCCTGGAAGCACTTCTTACTGAGGGCATCCAGGTTCCAGGCCTCCCGGCCGGGAGGCACCAAGGAGTGCATCTTCTGATTTTTCAGTCGATGCATGGCCGATTCCACAACCATGGAGTGGTGCGGTAATTGTGCCTTTTGGAACCCGGGGCTCTTGCGGACTCGATAGATGGAATCGACCCGCTTGCTTAACACCGGCGTCGAGGCTGGGGTCTCCCACATGCGGAAGAATAGCCGCTCCAGCATCGGAGGAACCGGAACAGTAAAGGCCTCCTTCGGGGGAGAGTCATACTGGAGGGCCTCGAGCTCCTCCGCTCGAGGCTCCTCCTCGGGATCCGCGGGGAAGGCCAAGGCCTTGGCCATATCCCGCACGAAGTCCGAGAACCGGGTATCCTCCGGTGGGGACCGTCTCCGAGGTTCGAACTCGGGTGAGTCCGATGAGTGTCGGGTGACTCTTCGTTCTCCATCTCCCAGCCCGACTCCTCGGAGGAGGAATCGAGCGGCTCCGGTCGGGCAGGCACCGATGCCCTCCGCCCTGATGCCGAGGGTATCGGTGTCGATGACATCGGCCCCAAACAGGAGGTCGAGGGAAACCGTGGCTGAGGATCGACTCGAGCCTGCATGGACTCGAGGATCGGCTCGGCCTCCGGGGTCAACTTGGACGTCGAGGTCCCAGTGGTCGGGGCAGATGCACCGGTGAGACCGGCGATCAATGCCCGCTGCTGTTCCATGAAGGCAGCGAAGCTGCTCTCCAAGGCCGTCAACCTGAGTCCGAGCTCAGGAGACCCAGCAGCCCCCGACTCGGGCCCCGACGTCAGCTCCCTCGGAGAGTCCACGAGGACAACAGCACTTACGTGTCCAGGAGACTCCATCTCGACACGAGGATGTTTGGCAGGCCTCTCCGACTCCGAAGACCTGGGACGGCTATCGGGGCTATGCGACCTGGCCCTCGAGGATCCAGGAGCATCCACCGACGACGCCCTCGCGGGTTTCTTCTTCCTGCGATGCTCCTGCGAAGGAGACCCCCGCTCAGAGGAACCCCGACGCTGCTCAGGGCCGGAGTCCCGAGACGTCGAGGCCTCTGACGAGGTCCAGGCCCAGCCGGACATGGAGTCAGAAAAAATCCTATCCTTTTGGTGCTGCCGACTCCTCAACGCCTTTGAGGACATTTTGCCACACAGACCACAGATCATCGGGTCATGATCGGGTCCGAGGCAGCGGAGGCAGCAGTCATGAGTGTCGGTAAGAGACATAAGTTTCTTACACCGATCACATTTCTTAAACCCGCTGGTAGCCATCGGGGGAAAAAGGGCCCCTGCTAGGTCAAAAGACCGGGCTGCCAGAGAAAATAGAAAAAAAGTGCGAACGCCAGTCACAAAGGACAAAAAACGAAAAAGAAAGAAAGGACTCGATACCGGCGTATCGTTCCGAGCGGGAAAAGGATCCGGCGTCAAACCGGAGAAAAAAAAGAAAAAAACAGGGAAAATCAACTTCTTCCTCGGAGAAAAACGAACTACGTCCGTCGGGCTCCGCGGGAAAAAAGACGACTGAGCAAGATGGCACCCTTGGGCGGGAAGGGGACTGCGCATGCGCGCTGCAATTCCCAAAGGCTTTCTTTGAAAGCTGGGGAAATGCTCCGCACGAGGGCTCCGTTGGCGCCAACGTCACCCATATGTGAGGACTGATTTCCTGCTTGGTCCTGGAGAATTTGCAGATTGCTTCCATGCAAACTCCCATGGGAAGGGGGAGGGGTAGATTCAGAGCTAGAGGAGGTTATGTGAATTCTCAGCGAGGGCATGGACAGTCCAGAGAGCTACGTACTTGTTACACTTGTGGAGAGGCTGGACATTTGCAGCGAGACTGCCCCCGGAATCGGAATCCTGATGGCCAGAGAGCTGATTTCCCCCCTCCCCCTCCAGTACAAGCTGAATTCACTCCAGTATACCAGTGCTTCTCTAACCCAGAAGATTGCGGAGGTGATACATGGGATGCATGACTATTCCTGAATTTGACTGTAACTCCTCAGGGTGAGTTAGAAGCTAAACTGGGAGGTTCTAATTTGAAATTTGTTATTGATACTGGAGCTACAACATCAGCACTGCGTTTACAGGATTTGCCTGCTATCTATCATGCTCAGTTAGCACAAGCACCGATAGTACATTGTGAAGGCATTGAGGGAAAGGTAATTCCTCATCGTAGACTTGAATATTTACCTTTGCAGATTGGAGAGATTGTATATCCAACTACTTTTCTTGTGGGAGACACTTTGCCAGTGAATCTTCTAGGTCAGGATTTTTTGGTGTCACATCATGCTACTCTATCCTGGATGGGGGGCAAGTTCTCTTTCCAGCTGTACCCTCTCTCTGAAGTGCCGTCCCCTGCAGATGCCAGTGTTGTTCATCCGGCGCTTGAAGACCTTCCTTCTACTTTGTGGGCAGTGCCAGGATCTAATGTCGGGTGCCTTTCAATTCCTCCTGTGAAAATCACCGTGAAACCTGGAGTTCAGCTTCCTAGACTCAAGCAGTATCCACTGCCAGCAGCTGCCATTGAAGGAATTCGTCCTGTGATTGAAGATCTCCAGAAACAAGGTGTCATTTATCCTACAACTTCACCATGCAATACTCCAATCCTTCCTGTGCTGAAGGCTGACAGTAAGACTTATAGATTTGTACAAGACCTGCGAGCAGTAAATAATGTGATTTTGCCAATTTTTCCCTTGGTATCTAATCCACATGATATCTGGACACAGATACCTTCAGGGACTACCTGGTTTTCTGTTGTGGATTTAAGTTCTGCTTATTTTTCAGTGAAAATTAGCAAAGACAGTCAATTTTTATTTGCCTTCTATTTTGACAATAAGCAATATACTTGGACCACTTTGTGTCAGGGGTACACTGATAGTTCTGCTTATTTCTCGCAGGCCCTAAGAACTGCATTATTGGATGTTAAGCTCGACCATTCCTCTTTAGTACAATATGTAGATAACTTGCTTCTCTGTTCACCAAATTATGAAAGTTGTTTGTCAGATTCATTGTCTTTGTTAGCTCATATTGCTGAATTAGGTTTGAAGGTTAATTTGTCTAAACTGCCGTTTGTATCTCAAAATGTTACTTTCCTGGGTGTTGCCTTAAGACACTCTGGTCGGGCAATTACCTCTGCTAGATTGAAACCTATTTTGTCATTGTCTTTTCCAGCGACACCAGTGTTAATGCGCAAGTTTCTGGGTCTATTAATTTTCTGTAAACAATGGCTAGCAAATTTTTCAGATCTTACTGCTCCACTTTATGCTCTTATTGGGAAAGAAGGACCTGAAGGCCTTATTGTACCCTTAGCACAGTGGGAAGCTTTTGTGAATATCAAGACTGCACTGGGCACTGTGCCATGTTTATCACTACCAGACTACTCATTACCATTCAAACTGTATGTTGCTATTTCAACTTCCTCTGCCACCTGTGTACTTTTGCAAGCTTTCCCAACTGGTCACAAGCCCGTAGGCTATTTCTCAAAGCGATTTGATTCAGTGACTTTGGGACTTCCGCCATGTTTACGCAGTTTGGTAGCAGTGGCTTTTGCAATTGAAATAACTGATTTTCTTGTTGTACAGCACCCTCTTGAAGTGTATGTGGCACATTCAGTTTCTAGGTTGCTCCATCTGACAAAGACTCAGCCTTTGTCCTCTACACGTTTGTTAACATTGGAACTAATAATTTCTCAGCCTCATGTTAAAGTATGCACTACTTCAATATGCAACCCTTCAACACTTCTAGCTCCATTGGCAGATCTTGTGGAGGAGGATGGGTCTCATGACTGTTTTCAAAGTATTTTAACAGTTTCTCGGGCAAGGCCTGATCTTTCTTCTATAGCCTTACCAGCGCCAGATGTGACTTTATTTGTGGATGGTTCCGCTTTCAGGGATAAGGGAAAACTTCAGGTGAGCTACACAGTTACTACAATTAATGACGCAGTGGAATCAGCATCTTTGCCATTTACTAGTGCACAGTTAGCAGAAGTGTTTGCATTGACATATGC
The DNA here is from genome assembly GCA_033557465.1 of Ichthyophis bannanicus. Lineage (NCBI taxonomy): Eukaryota > Metazoa > Chordata > Amphibia > Gymnophiona > Ichthyophiidae > Ichthyophis > Ichthyophis bannanicus. The sequence goes on along the minus strand of CM066035.1, from coordinate 910,351,868 downwards.
GCTTGAACTTTCCAGGTATCTTTTGGCAAATGTCTATACAGATAGTGCTTATGCGCTAAGCATTTTATGGGATTTTGGCAATATCTGGCAGCAACTAGGGTTTTTGACTTCTGCTAATAAGCCAATTAAGCATGCTGCATACATTCACCGTTTACTACAAGCTGTTCTCTTGCCAGCACAAGTTGCAGTTTTAAAATGTAAAGGACATTCCTCTGCTGGGGATTTTGTGTCAAAGGGCAACCAATTTGCAGACCAGGAAGCACGACAAGCTGCTCTTCGGGCATCAGTGTCACCGACATTGCTGTATTTAGCACCATCTAATATGACTTTGTTTTCCCTTTCGTCTCTTTTACAGCACTATCAGGATACATCACTTGAAACCCAAACTCTATGGACCTCGTGGGGTGCATCCCGTGATACACAGGGCTATTGGAAAAAGGACCATCTACTTATTTGCCCTGATGCTCTATTGTTCCCATTTGCTCTGTTTTTGCATCATAAACTTCACTTGTCAGCTGCAGCTATGCAACACGCCTTTTCAGTTCTGTGGTATCACCCGGAATTTATTGCTGTGGCACAGGCTGTCTATGCTGGTCTGGATTGTTTGAGGGCTGGTAGGGTAGGATCCCTTCTAAAGATTGCTGCTGCCCTTCCCAGGCCTTCTGGGCCGTTTTTGATTTTGCAGCTTGACTTTACTGATCTGCCCTGTGCCAAAGGAGGGAAGCGGTATTTGCTGGTGGTCACTTGTCTTTTCTCTGGATGGGTAGAGGCTTATCCCACTACCAGTATGACTGCTGGGGTTGCTATCAAATTGTTGCTCACTCAGTTTATTCCTGTTTGGGGTGTTCCTTTTGTCTTGTCTTCGGATCAGGGTCCGGCCTTCATTGCGAGTGTCTGGGAGGGTATTGAAAATTGGTTTGGTATTAAGAGACAATTACATACTCCTTATCTGCAAAGCTCTGGCCAGGTGGAGCGGATGAATAGGACAATCAAAGGTCACTTGCGTACTATGACACAGGATTGGGCTACAGATTGGACAGAAGCCCTTCCTCTTGCCCTTATGGCAGTGCGTAATTCCCCCCAGCGTGCTCGGAGAGGCCAGACACCATATGAAAGTTACTGGACGTCCAGCTACTTCTCCACATGAACTGGCAGTTATCCCGGATCCTCAATTGTTGCGCAGCGATATTTTGACTTATTGCTCAAGGTTGCACTCAGTTCTGTCTGTTTCCCCTTTATTGCAGGTGAAACCTCAACAAGATGCTCCTTCGGAAACGTCACATCCGGAAGTAAAGTCAGGGGACTGGGTCCTGATTAAGAATCTGCATCCGAAGACACTTCTGTCTCTCAAGTTCCTAGGTCCATTTTGTGTGCTCCTGGTGGGATACTCAGCTTGTAAAGTGGAAGGACATTCTCGTTGGATACATCTTACACAGTGTAAGAAGGCTCCTTCACAGGCTCCAGAAGGTGGTTCCCTACATCAGTGAATCAAGAGATTGCAACGCAGAGACTCATTGGACATCAGTGATATTACAGAAAAGAAAAAGAGACTATTGTGATTAAGTGCTTTTTTGAATGAACTTATTATGAAAAATAAACCTTTGTCCAGCATTTACACTACTGATTAGGTGGATATAGTTAGTTTGAACTAGTATTTTACTGATATAGATGCAATGACCTTTGGGTACTTAACCTCTACTTCATGACGTAATTGAGAATTAAGGGGTAGTTATAGCTATACTATATATCTTCATCATATTAAGAAGAGTAGGTATATTTTTATTTTGTCTTAGCACATTTATTTTTGGAGTGATTATAGTTTCAGATATTTAGAGGTCTGCTAAAAATGTTTCAGTATTTGGTCTTAGTTGTGTGTGGCATATTATTGTTAATGAAGCAGTGCTGCATTTAGAATCTTGGGAAAGTTATGAGGGATATCCAAATTTTTTTGAGTCGCATTTACACTCAGTTACAAAATATTTTAATCTATCACGTTGTGCAGTTTGCCTTCCAACTGTGACAGCTACTCAAAACGGGTTTCTACCACAAGTTAGGCCCAAAGCCTTTGAAGAGTTTTGTGATACAGCTTTTAATCTAACTGCTGTACGATGGTCTCATACAAACACAGAACCTAGGGTAGTTAGTTCTATGCCTTTAAAGTCCCCTCCAATATGTTTTATGGCTCAAGGTACAGGGAAAAAGGTAGGGGACACCCCATGGAACGTTTGTAAAATAATAATGCTACATAATTCTTCCATCTGGTATAAGAAATCACACGTACAGAAACCTTATATTTCCGTAGTACAATTAATGCAAGTTCAAGGGAATCAGGTGCATGATTATGACTTGTTACAGTATAATAGTTCTGGCTACCTTTTGAATGACTCAGTCCGAGACATACCTAACTGGAGTTGCCCCTTATTAGGATATGACCATCCCTGGGAACGTAATCTATCTGTAGGAATTAAGGAAATGAACATTACTCAGTGGGCTTTGAATAATTGTACGCAGAATCTAGTCTGTCCCTGTAATTTGACAATTTGGGAAAATGGATTAGTGGCTTTAAAGGGAGACTATTTTGTGTGTGGTAATCTTGCATATACAGAACTTCCCAGAGGTTGGTCAGGTACTTGCTATGTTGCTCAGTTAGATACCCCGTGGCGGTTTATACCTTACCAAAATGTTACTTTATTATCAACCTTGAATAATTCCTTAAGAAGAAAAAGGGATGTTTCCCCTCAGGATGAAGCCATAATAGCAGAACAATTGGTAGATTCTACAAGTCCTTTAACTAAATCTCAGATAGATGCATTTACAGGTACTGTTTGGCTTTCAACCTTTGGAGCCATAGCACCCACTAGAGAATATGGTACCCAGATTATGCGATTACAGGCAGTTGTTGAACTTACAGCCCTGGATCTCACAGAGGCTATTAGTGTGCTACAAGGTGAAGTAGACAGGGTGTCCACTTATGCAGCTCAGAATCGCATGGCTTTAGACTACCTACTAGCGAAGGAAAATGGCGTATGTGGCCTAATTTCTGATTACTATTGCAGTATGCTTGATAATGAAGGAAACGTAGTGAAAGGTTTGCTGGATAGGGTTAGAAACCGTACATTTGTATCAAGTAGTAGTTATGTAAGTTCTTTTTCTGATTTTTTTATTCTGTTTCTTCTTTCTGGAGTTTATTATCTAGGCCCCTGCAAGGCCTATTAGCATCATTATTTGGCTTATTAGGGATCATCATTTTAGGAGCATTAATTCTTTGTGTAATATCAGCTTGCTGTAAGAAATCAGTGGAGACACTGACCCCTAAAATGATGTTGCAGATTGACCCAGAAGCTAGCTACGATCCATTTTTAATACCGTTGTCTGAGTTTCCTTATCTGTGAAATGATTCTTTACAGAAACAGAGGAAGGACTGAAAGAAAGCTTGATTGTACCCAGTTGGATACACAGTCAGGCATAAGCCCTAAGAAAGAGTTAATATCATTTGTAGCTCTCTCTTTAATACCATCCTTGAACAACTCTGTAAAAGAAATTGGGTAAAAGGTTGAGATAACAAACATTAGCCTATGTTATTAGAAAGATAAGTAAAAGGCAAGCTGTTTATCCAGCCTCTGTGTTTCACTGTCTCTGGTCAGAGATATCAAATTGTCAGTGTTAGGATTAATTAGAATTAAGGCCTACATAGTCATGTCTGAGAATATATGTATGTCTTTTCATGATTGTCCATGACGTGCATGCCTATAGAAAAGTATATTATAAATATACGTAACACTAGACGTAGAATAGAATATGTATATTATGAATATACGTGATGTGAGACGTAGAATAATAAAATGAAATTATGCTGTGTAATGGAATCTTTACCTATAAATAAAGAGGCCTAAAGCTTTGATTTCAGAGTAAACATAGGCAGACGCCTAGCTTGCTCTCCCAAAGCGCTTTGGTCCTGTGTTTATAATACAAGTGTGTTGTGTGTTCTTTACTGATTTACAAATTAACCTTCTCATTGTTATTGTGTGCGGATTTCTGTTATACACAAGAGCCCTGCCTCGTTGTAGGGGAAGTGCAGAGTACATCTTTCAATAAATACCTCAACCATCCCATTATCCAGCTAAGCTAGAACATCCTCCACTTTCAATAGTATTTCCAAAAGGTCTTAGTAAGGAACATTACATACCATTGTCATCTCAAGCCTAATTTAACTACCCATATAAAGTACATAAAGCACAGTTACTTACCTGTAACAGGTGATCTCCGGAACAACAGGAATTAGTCTTCATATGTGGGTACGTCGGCGCCGACGGAGCCCGCACAGAAATGCTCCCCAGCATCCAATAAGAGCCTTTGGGAGCATCTCTCGCGCCTGCGCGGTGACTTCCCGCCTTTCCCACTACCTCTCCTCAGTTAAGTTTCATAGCTGAGACAGAAGGATAGAAGAGGAAAGGAAATAGATAGATACAACTCCCAGGGGAGGTAGGTGGGTGGGTTGTGAAGACTAATTCCTGCTGTTCCGGAGATCACCTGTTACAGGTAAGTAACTGTGCTATCTCCAGGAACAAGCAGGAATGAGTCTTCACATGTGGGGACTCCCTAGCTCTGGGTGCCAGGGAAGATCCCCTAAAATGCGTGTCCCTGGGACAGGACGTCATTTCCCAACCAGGATCTCCGGCAACCCCTGGGGGATGGGGGGTAGGAGTTGAATAGAGCAAAGCTGTAGAGGAACAGCGAATCTAAAGACTACAGGGAAAAAAGTCTTTAGAATGTAAGTCAAGTATCATTAAAACATTTAATGAACTAGCACAATAGAGAGCTTACCTACTGGACTGTAGGAAGTAGACTGTAGATACAGTAGCGGAGTCCTCAAGGTAACTTCACAGCAGTGAGGAGGACGTTTCAAACTTGGAATGGGCCGGTGACCCAGGTGACAGCTGGGGCAGGAGAAGAACGGCAGGTCTTCAATGGAGAGCTTTATGGGAAAAAGCTGAAAACTCTTAGGTACAGAGTTATTAACATTGAGGGCTAAAAGAAGACTGACCGATCTGGAGAGTTAGCCCAGTCCTGAAGGGAAGAGGGGGGTGGGGGCCCTATTCCCAAGGAGAACAGAAGTGTACTCAGGAATACTGAAGATGTACACTGTCTTTCCTTGCTTGGAAGAGATAGGAAGACATTGGAGGTCGAGACTGCATAGATAGCACAGTTACTTACCTGTAACAGGTGATCTCTGGGAACAGCAGGAATTAATCCTCACATATGGGTACGTCGGTACCGACGGAGCCTGCGCGGGAAAGCTCCCCAGCTTCCCAGAAAGGAAGCTTTTGGGGCCTCCCACTGCACATGCGCGCTGCCTTCCCGCCTTTCTGACCAGCTCTCCTCAGTTCGAGTTTATAGCTGAGACAATAGAGAGAGGAAAGGAAGATAGATAGAAGATACAACTCCTAGGGGAGGGGGGTGGGTTGTGAGGACTAATTCCTGCTGTTCCCAGAGATCACCTGTTACAGGTAAGTAACTGTGCTATCTCCAGGAACAAGCAGGAATAAGTCCTCACATATGGGGACTCCCTAGCTAAGATGCCTGGGAGATCCCCTTCCAAGGGTTCGCCATCTTCGTATGGATCTCAGGCATCTATTCTGGGAAGGTGGGCAGGAGTTGTTCAAGTATGGAACAGGTGTTTGAGGACAGCCTGACCAAACAAGGCATCCCGGCGGGAGTCCTTGTCCAAACAGTAATGGGCTGTGAAGGTATGAACCGAGGCCCAGGTGGCGGCTCGACAGATCTGGTCGATGGACACAGAATTTAGATGAGCCATAGAAGTGGCCATGGCTCTCACATTGTGAGCTGTGACATGGCCTTCCAGAGAAATGTTTTTACTCTGGTAAGCAAAGGAAATACACCGAGCAATCCAATTGGAAAGTGTACGTTTGGAGACTGGAAGTCCCAAATGAGAAGGATCAAAAGCCACAAAAAGTTGGGAAGACTTTCGATGTGGCTGAGTCCTGTTGAGGTAAAAGGCGAGAGCTCTTTTACAATCTAGGGTATGAAGGTTCCTCTCTGCACTGGATGCATGAGGAGCCGGGAAAAAGACAGGTAGATATACCTCTTGATTAAGATGAAAAGGCGAGACCACTTTGGGCATAAAGTGGGGATTCGTCCTAAGGACCACCTTATCATGATGAAACCTAGTATAAGGTGGATGAGCCACTAAGGCCTGTAGTTCACTGATGCGGCGAGCCGAAGTGACTGCAATGAGGAAAAGGACCTTCCAGGAAAGAAATTTCAAGGAGGTAGAAACCAACGGTTCAAAAGGTGGCTTCATAAGCTGACCTAGAACTAGGTTCAAATCCCATGCTACCGGAGGAGATCGGATGGGAGGCTTAGTTAGAGTCAGGCCTCTCATGAACCTCGCAATAAGCGGATGAGAGGAGACAGGTTGTCCATTTATAGGTTTTAAGGATGCTGCAATAGCACTCAAATGGACTCTTACTGAATTCGTTTTAAGGCCTGCATTAGAAAGATGCAGGAGATAGTCTAGTAGAGAATTCAAAGGAAGTGCTAGAGGGTCAAGACCCTGTTGAGCACACCAAATGGAAAAGCGTTTCCATTTGAAAGCATAAGAACGCCTCGTGGAGGGTTTCCTAGAGGCATGAAGGATATCTTTCACTGGTTGAGAAAGATTTTATTTATTTATTTATTTATTACAAGTTCTTATATACCGCACTATTCGGCATCAGCGCGGTTTACATTATAACATAAAGACCATAACAAGCTGTTTGGTTTACATCAAACAGGAGTACAAACTTGGAGAACCGGGGTAAACTATATACATGAGATAATTACATAGAAAAGAATAGAGTCTTAATAATATCAAGAACGGCATGGTGTGTTCATGAGTGGGTCACTTCCTCTGGTTCAATTGCTGGTAGGGTAGTATTGAAGGAAGAGGTGGTATTTGAGTGCCTTCCTGAACTGGAGTAGGTCAGTAATGGCCCTTATGTCAGAGGGTAGAGCGTTCCAGCATTTGGGTACATAGAAACTGAAGGCTCTGTTTGAGGTTGTCATGTTGCACTTTGTCAACGCCTTCGAGGTTGTCAGTAGGTTTACGGCTGTTGTTCTTCTGGATCTGTTGGGGGGTACAGTGTGAATCAGATCTGTGAGTGAGGAGGATGAGATACCCTTGATTGCCTTGAATGATAGTACTAGGGTTTTAAAGATGATCCTCCCATGGATGGGGAGCCAGTGAAGTTGTTTAAGAATGGGAGTTACGTGATCGCTTCTGGAGGCTCCGTAGAGGACTCTTGCTGCGGCATTCATGGCCATCTGTAGTGGGCTAAGAGTGGATTGAGGGAGACCTTGTAATATGGCATTTGCAAAGTCGAAGTGTGGCAGGATTAGCGCTTGGTATATGGTTCGGAAGTCATCCGGGTCCAACAGGGAACGCATATGCCTAAGCGAGCGTATTTTGAAGTATACAGCTTTAACTATGTTATTTATGTGATGTTTCATATCCAGACGTTGGTCCAATGTAACTCCAAGGTATCTTATTGTTTCTTTAGCTTGTAGGTCAGCTTCCTTGACACTGACGTGGGCTGGAGGGGTGAAGTTGGGGTCTTTGGAGATGAAGAGCACCTCTGTTTTTTATGTTGAATGCGAAGGTTTTGTGATTGGAGCCACTCTGAGACCGAATTGAGGCAGTCTACCAACGGTGCCAGGTCTAATTGAGTTGTAGAGAAAGGCATATATAAGAGAATGTCATCTGCATATATCAAGCAGTTGACTTTGAAGGATCTTATGACGTCGCAGATGGGCTGCATGTATATGTTAAATAGTAGGGAAGACAATGAGGAACCTTGAGGCACACCTTGCTTTTGATGGAAGCGTTTTGACTCTTCTGTACCGGACTTCACATATTGCCATCTTCCATCCAGATAAGAGTTACACCATTCTAATGCACTGTTGCAGATACCTTTCTCTTTCAGTCGTCCGAGGAGAATTTCGTGGCTTACCGAGTCGAACGCCGCAGCGATGTCTAAGAAGACGAGTACAAATCCTTGTCGGATGTTGTTAATGCCTATGATAATGTCGTTGAATAGGTTAGTGAGAAGGGTCTCGACCCCATGATATTCTCTGAACCCATGTTGGCAGTGATCTAGGGGAGCTGTGGTGTCTATATGATCTTGGATTTGCCGTTGTGCCTCCTTCTCAATTATCTTGGCTAAGAGGGGAATGCTAGCTATAGGCCTATAAGATTCGACCTTTTGCGGGTCTAGCTTGGGGTTTTTCAAAAGTGGCCTGATGGAAGTCTGCTTGAGTGCTGCAGGGAAGTACCCTGTTGTGAATGAGAGGTTCATTAGATTTGCAATGAAGGGGCTGAACGCACAACGTAGCTCCTTAATCCAAAAAGCTGGGCATGGGTCCGTTTGTGCAGTGGAGGTATTGAGAGATGCTATGGTGTCCTCGATGCATTTAGTGGATGGTGTAGAGAAGTTATTTAGTGGGGTTGCATTCGTTGGTTCTTGGAACGGGACTGTTGACACCTTGTTAGTTTGCACTATCTTGGATTGCATGTAGTCAGCGAATTTCTGTGGATGAATCTCACTGTGTTGTTCGGGAGAAGGTTCCTTTGAGAGGGATTTGACCAGGTTGAAGAGGTCACGTGGTTTATTCAGTGATCTCTTTAGAGTGTCTGTGTGGTATTGTTTCATTGTGGTTGTGATTGCTTCACGGTGTGTGGAGAGGTGAGTACGGTAGGCGGTCTGATCTTCAGTGGAAAGTGAGCTTAGGCCGTCAGTAACCAAGCTCTGAGGTGTAGGGACTTGGGGTTTGGGTGCCACAAAGTCCCCTCCTCCTGAGAGAGAAGGTCTGGCGCAGCTCCCAGGTCCAGGGAGGGTCCCTGGGAGAAATGCAGAAGTAGAGGGACCCACACTTGGCGTGGCCAGCGTGGAGCTATGAGGATCATCGATCCGTGATCCCTCTGGAGTTTGAACAGAGTCTTGGGAATCAAAGGAATGGGCGGAAAGGCATATAGGAATTCCTGACCCCAATGCAGGAGAAAGGCGCCGTTGGCCTGAGCTCCCTGACACGGAGTCCTGGAACAGAACCGGGGAAGTTTGGCATTCCACGGACTTGCAAAGAGGTCTATGTCCGGGGTTCCCCATTCCTGAAAGATTCTGCGTATCTGGTCCATATGTAGGGACCATTCGTGTGGAAGCAGAACTCGACTGAGTGTCTGCCCGAGAGTTTTGAACCCCTGGAAGATAGACTGCCAGAAGATGAATTTGATGCTCTCTGGCGAAGGCCCATAATCTGAGAGCTTCGTTGCAGAGCGACAGAGAGCCTGTCCCTCCTTGTTTGTTTACGTAGAACATGGCCACCTGATTGTCTGTATGAATTAGGACGGTCAGGTTGACAAGGAGGGTATGGAAGACTTTGAGGGCAAAGAAGATTGCTCGCAATTCCAGGAGGTTGATGTGAAGGGTGGTCTCTTGTTGAGACCAAGTACCCTGAGTGGAGAGGTGTTGAAGATGGGCTCCCCACCCTGTTTGGGAGGCATCTGTTGTGAGGGTTGCTTGGGGCAACAAAGGTTGGAAGGGGGCCCCCAACAACAGATTTTTGGTGGATATGCACCATTGGAGGGACCAAAACAGACATTTTGAAGTGAGTATTTGGTCGGAGAGCGCTCCTGATGCTTGAGTCCACTGGGTGGCCAAGGTCCATTGAGCTGCTCTCATATGAAGACGAGCGTAGGGCACCACGTGTACCGTGGAGGCCATGTGGCCCAGAAGACGCAGCATTTCCCTGGCTGTCAAGTGACTGCTGGACTGAGCTTGGGAGGCCAAGCACACCAGACGGTGGCCCCGGACTTGAGGTAGGTAGGCCCTTGCAGTGGTGGTGTCCAACTGGGCCCCTATGAATTCCAGAGACTGAGTAGGGATGAGTTGAGACTTGGGAAGGTTTACTACCAGTCCCAGATACTGCAGAATGTCCCTTGTGCGGTCCAGGGAAATCTGGGCCTCTGACTGAGATGGAGCTCGGATGAGCCAGTCGTCCAGATATGGGAATACAAAAATTCCCAGACCTCTTAGAAATGCGGCTACAACTGCCATGCATTTAGTGAACACTCTTGGAGCAGAGGCTAGACCGAAGGGAAGTACTCTGTACTGGAAATGTTTTCCCTGGAACAGAAATCAGAGATATTTTCTGTGGGATGGGTGGATGAGTATATGTGTGTACGCATCCTTGAGATCTAGAGAACAAAGCCAATCCTGACTCTGAAGGTATGGAAGGAGAATGCCCAGAGAAAGCATTTTGAATTTCTCCTTGTATAGAAATTTGTTCAATTCTCTCAGATCTAGGATAGGTCTGAATCCCCCTGTCTTCTTTGGTATGAGAAAATAAGGGGAGTAGAAACCTGTCCCTTGTTGAAGAAGAGGAACCTCTTCTATTGCCCCTTGGGCAAGGAGGGAAGAGACTTCCTGACCCAACAGGGCCAGGAGAGATGGGGGAGAATTGAAGTGCCTCACCATGGTATGTGGAGGAAGGTTGGAAAAATGAAGTTTGTAGCCCTCTCTGATGATAGAGGGGGTCCAGTGCTCTGATGTAATTTGTTCCCATCTGGGAGCAAAGTGAGCTAACCTTCCGGGAATGGTGAGGGGCTCTGGTTGTTCCAGAGCCAGAAATGTTAAGTTCTCTAGGGGCAAGTCAAAACCCCTGAGGGGGTTGAGCCTGCTGAGGAGTGGCAGACGCTGCAGGCTTTGACCTTGCCTGTTTAGGTTGCTGACGCTTAGCAGCAAAGCGAGGCTGAGAAGATTGTTGGCCAGTATTTGTGGAAAATCTGGCCTTCTTGTAGTAAGGCCTCTTGAAAGACTTTTTCTTGGCAGGAGTAGAGGTAGACTTAGAAAGTCTATCTAAGGTAGCATTTTCTGCGTCCATTTGAGTGGCTTTAATTTGCCAGTCTTTACCAAATAAGTTCTCACCTGTACAGGGCAGATTCCGTAAGCCATCCAGGACCCAGGGTTCTAGGTCAGAGGCCTGGAGCCAATCAAGTCGTCGGGCTGCAATGGCAATGCCCGAAGCTCTACCGGCACCCTCAAAGGAATCAAAGGCTGCTCTGTTGGAGAACTTAGAAACATCTAGAAGCTGTTTCACCAGAGAAATGAACTCCTCCTTTCTATCCTCAGGGATAAAGGGGGCAAAATGCCGTACCTTTAGGGCAAGTTCCCTTAGAAACATGCCCATATACCCAGACTGTATGAATTAATCCTGGCTATAAGCATACTAGCCTGGAAGATTTTCTTACCAAAAGAGTCTAGGGTCTTACATTCCCGCCCTGGAGGGGTAGAAGAGTGCCTTTTGGTACTCAATCTTTTTCAGCGCAGACTTCACCACAATGGAATGGTGAGGCAGCTGAGTCTTTTGAAAACCAGGAGAAGGAGGGACCCTGTACATGGTGTCCAACCTACAGGAATGAGGAGACAACGTAAGAGGAGTCTCCCATAAGTCCATCAAGTGTTCTTGAAGGATTTCATGGATAGGCAGGGTAACTGCCTCTTTAGAAACCTTAGGGTATCCTAAAATATCCAATTTCTTTGATCTAGGTTCTTTTTCAGAGGATGTAGTAATAGAAAGTCCTTTAGCTACTTCTATAATGAAAGGACAAATCCTCTGGTGGAGACATTCTCCTCTTTGGGGAAGAAGGCTCTTCAGGAAGAACCAGAGTCAGCTCATCAGAGTCATAATCCTCAGAAGAATCAGAGTATCCTCTATTTGCTTCCAACGCACGATACGCATACCGCTCGGTATCGACATCAGGCGTACCGGGTATGGAATCGGTATCGGGCGAAAACCCGGATCCGGCATGCGGAACCGATCTGCGTTTGGAAGACGATGGTCTCAGTTCCGGTATGGGGGACGATACCGGAACCAGACCCGGAACCGCTGGATGCGGTACCGAGGGCGTCGCAGCTTTAATGAAAGCCAGAATGGCCTGCTGCATGGTCTGAACAGTATTGTCCATAGACGCCACTGCTGCCTGGATGTCGGTACCGGCATGGGCCGGTACCCCAGAGCAGTCTAACAGGTGATCAGTCGAGGCCGTGCCATCGATGTCAACCTGTAACCCCATAGATGGAGCTTTGGAAGCCAGAGCTTCCCACCGGGGTTGTTTGGCTGGGGCAGAGTCCTCTGACTCAAAATTGAGGGCCTCTCGATACTTTGAAGGAGATTTGCCTTTTGAGGACCTGCCCGGAGGTGGTTTGGTTACCTGAGATCCATCCGGAGAGGAAGACCTGGATGACTGTGATGCTGGATTATCTGAAGCAAACAGTACATGGAATTTGTTGGCCCGGTTCTGCAAACCACGTTTAGACATCTGGGAGCAGGATGGGCAGTCCGGAATGGAGTGGTCAGGCCCCAAACATTTAAGACACCGGTCATGGGTGTCTGTAACAGAAATAACAGCACTACACTTGGTACACTTCTTGAAACCAGGGGCTGGTTTCTCCATGAGGAGAATTTGTGTAGGCCTGAGGCCTAACCGAAGTCACCAAGTTGTGCTAAAAATAAAAGGTTTTTTTTTTTTTTTTTTTTAAAGAAAAGAAGAGAGAGACCGGCGGTACCGGTTTCGGTATGGGGAAGGCAGGTACGCGGTCTAAAGAAACAAACTAAAATAAGAATTTCTTCAGCGGTGACAGGAACACGACCTGCTGGCTCCGCGGAAAAAAAGAAACTGAGGAGAGCTGGTCAGGAAGGCGGGAAGGCAGCGCGCATGTGCAGTGGGAGGCCCCAAAAGCTTCCTTTCTGGGAAGCTGGGGAGCTTTCCCGCGCGGGCTCCGTCGGTACCGACGTACCCATATGTGAGGACTTATTCCTGCTTGTTCCTGGAGATAGGGAAATGTAGAACAAAAATAGAAGCTGTTGACGTCACAGCATTAATTGTTAGTATGACCAGTCCCAGTCACCGAGCCATATGATAATAGGCAAGTCGACTGTCTGGACCCCCTAACAAAATAAAAACTTAAGCACCGACAGTCAGGGAGAAGGTTAGACATAGGGTGCTATGGACATCTCCCAAAAAGTGCAACCATATATATATATAATATATATATAGGGAAAACATACTTATCTATACACATGAGGATACATATGTCTAGACAAGTGTGATATAGATATCTACATACGGGAATGTAGATAGATATATATATAGAAGAGACGGGATGGCGTATGCACAGGACACACAAAAACATGTATGCACAGGACACATACATGAAAAATTTGTAAAGAATACAAGCCCGCACCCGAGCCACAGAAAACATTCACATGGGGAATGTGATGGGAAAGATCCATCCAAGAACAGGGGGTGAAAACCACCTGAAGAATATAGGGAATCTATTCCTGTGGAGCATGAATGTAGTTCAGCATGGGTGCGTGCAGAGTAGAGGATAACAGTAGTCTGGCAAGAGTACGTCAGCCGTACCTTAGGACTCTGATATGGCCGAAGGACAAGAAGAAAGCATATACAAACATACCAGAGTGACCCCGCCAAGGGAGTCAGGGGTATCACGTACAGTAAAAAGGTATGCGTTGTCCCAGTGGAGTAGAAAAAAACATGATGCCAAGCCGTAAGGAACAGGCCGTGGACATTCATGCAGAGAAAACCCATCTGCTGTATATTTATTTTATTTTTATTTAGACAGTTTTGTATACCGCCTTATCCTTCAATCAAAGCGGTCACAACACAATTGGGGGATACATTTAACACGCAGGGATATGAGACTCATACACTAATACTTACAGGGAACATGGGCTATGGAGGGTTAAGTGGCTTGCCCAAGACCACAAGGAGCATCAGATTTCAATGCTCTGTAGCAAGGACCCATAATAAAAGCTTCTTTGAAGGTTGCAGAGAGCATTGTGCAGGAGAATTATAAGATAAACTGACGGAGTCAGTATAAGGCCACAGCCTAGGAAGGACATGGCCAGAGAAGATAAGCCACAGTGAATAGTATCATGCAAGGTAGTTGCAAGGAACTTGCAAAGGGCACTAAGTAATCACTGGAACTCCTGCATATACAGCGACTGAATAAAAACAACAGAAAGAAAACAGACAAGGGAGCTGAGGGATATCCGTCCCTGTCTGATGGGTTGTTCAGCACGCATGAAGGAAAAAACAACCAGTCTACACTGGGAAGAAAAAGAAGTGTAATAGTATAGCACCGACTCAAGCAGGGGAAACCCTGAAAGAGAGGGGCCGGAAGGTGACTTACCGATGGCAAGTCAGCTGAGGGAAAAAATGTCCATATGGGGGCAGGAACTATCATGGGATAGTTGGAACCTCCCTCCGAGGTAGCAAGAGGGGAGAATTCTGTGCCCCATGGGCAAAAGTACCCCAAGAGCAATACACAGGAACCTATGGGTGCTGGCCATGAGTAGACTGATTAGAGTCTGGAGACATCAGACCAGGATGAGATGGCCCTTGCCTGGGCACACCGGGAGGATGGGCGGAAGGAGGATGAAACTTTCCCCTCTTCGGGAAAGAAGGTTTGGTAGGACATTTCCCACATCCTGGGGAAAAAGAAGGCTTGGGATGGTTTCCAGAACCAGGAAAGTCAGTGGAGCAATGAGCAACCTGACGTAAAGCCTCTTTATTGAAGAGATTTTCTCCAGTACAAGGAGAATTACCCAGCGTATGTTGTGCCCATCTGCTCAAGTCTGAAGCTTGCAGTACGACGTGCTCCAATGGCAATAGCCGAGGATCTGCTAACAGACTCAAAAGAGTCTAGAGAAGCACAAGAAAGAAACCAAGAGATATTCCTGCTATGAGTAAGAAGCAAGGAATAGTCAGAGGCCTTAGATTCTGGCAAAAGAGGAGACAAAAGAGATAATTTCTCTGTGACCTCCTGAAGAGTTAGACTCATATAAAAAATATATGAAATAATTCTTGAAGCCAACACAGAAGTCTGGAAGGTCTGACGTCCAAAGGCATCAAGTGCCTTAGATGCACGACCTGGTGGGTAAGAAGAATGCTTCTTCTTGCTTCTAACCTTCCTCATGGCTGATTCCACTACAATGGAATGATGCGGAAGTTGGTTGTTCTGAAACTCCGGAGAGGGAGGCACCTGATACCGAACATTCATGGCGGTAGAAGGCGCAGGAACCTGTAAAGGTGATTCCCAAATCCTCAGAAGAAGGTCCTGTAAAGATGGATGTAAAAGAAGCATTATGGTTTCCTTTTCAGCAGGATCTTGGTCAAGAGTAGAACCAGGTATGGTAATGGCAAGAAAGGCTGCCATGTCAAGGAGAAAGTTCTGAAAAGAAGGATCTCCCAGGGGAAGAAATCCCGGGTAGGCTGAGGTGGAATGAGCAGCATGAACCCCAGAAGACCTACTGGACCTGCTAGACGGAGAACGATACCGACAGTTCTGATTCGAGGCAGTCGACACTGCATCGTCGGTTCCCGGTATCGATTCCAAGCTAGGCATAGAAAGGAGCAATGGCACCGTAGGAATCAACATCGATACCGGCAGCGGTGCCATCGCAGCAGGTATCGGAGGATGCCGAAGCGGCACCGAGGCAACCAGAGAGCTATTATCCTCGGAGCTGCGTAGTCGGAAACGACATGGATCGGATCCAGAACGCGTCGGAACCAAGTCATCTAGACTGGATATCGATTCTAGACTGGGCATCGAACCGAGCGAGGCTATCAATGTCTGTCTAGAAGGCACCGACGATGGTGGTGGTATCGGCAGTGCAGCTACATGAACGTCAAGCGGAATCGTAACGGCCAGTGCCGAAGGCACCGAGGACGTCCAAAGACGCCGCCCAGTGAAGAGAGGAACACTCGACACCGGCGCCGAGGTCGGGGTATCGGTACCGCTCAAAGCCGTTCCCCCCCCCCCCAAGCAAGGCACCCAGGATACCCGATGACAAACCCCGGTGAAGAGTGGAGCACTCGATGCCGATGCCAGGGCATCGGCACCGCTCGAAGCCGGTACCGGCCCCGCGGCTGGCTGGGCTACAGGAAAGCCAGTCTGGGTCGTAACGGTCGGCCCCGAAGGCGCCGCGGGCTCCAGATGACTATCCCCGGTGAAGAGCGGAGCACTCGACACCGGTGCCGACGCCAGGGGGTCGGTACCACTCGAAGATGGCACCAACCCCGTGCAAGGTCAGGAAGAGGGAAGGCCAACCTGGGTCGGATCAATCGGCCCCGAAGGTACTGAGGACACCAGACGCCGATCCCTGGTGAAGAGCAGAGCACTCGACACCGGTGCCGATGCCGGAGGAGCGGTACCGCTCGAAGCCGGTACCCGCCCCGCGCATGGCTGGGATGTAGGAAAGCCAGACTGGGTCGTAACGATCGGCCCCGAAGGCACCGAGGACACCAGTGGACGATCCTTGGTGAGGAGTGGAGCACTCGACACCGATGCCGGGGTAAGGGTACCGCTGGAAGCTGGTATCAACCCCGAGCATGGCAGAGATACAGGAAAGCCAATCTGGGTCGAGTCAATCGGCCCCGAAGGTACCGAGGACACCAGATGACGATCCTCGGTGAAGAGTGGAGTACTCGACACCGGTGCCGATGCCGGGGAAGCGGCACCGCTCGAAGCGGATGCCACCCCCGAGCATGGCTCAGGCATGTTCTGTGAGGAGCGAACCCCAGGAACAACCTGAAACCCCGTGGATGCTTTGGAGCCCGAAGACTCCCGCCAGGGTCTAAAAGCCGATGGGGTCTTGAGGGCAAGACCGGAGCCATCATCATGCTGGGCATGAGACTTACCCTTCAAGACTCGGCTAGCCTTAACAGACTGTTTGTGGGTTACCTGATCCTGGAGAGAAGAATAAACAGACGTTCTAGGTACGTGCTAGGTACGTATGACCTAGATTGGCCACTGTTGGAAACAGAATACTGGGCTTGATGGACCTTGGTCTGACCCAGTATGGCATATCTTATGTTCTTATGTTCTCACGTGGGGAGGAAAAACGGTATCGAGGGATACCCGGAAAAGAGAAGGCCTTCTCCCAATACAATAGCCTGATGGACCAGGGGAAAAAGGGTCAGGACCCAAACAGGTTAGACACCAGGCATTGGAGTCTAAAAAGAAAACTAAGTTTCCACAGTGAAGGCACTTCTTAGGGGAAGAAGGCTCCATGTTGGAAAAGGCCTAGTAGGCCTCAAAACGATATAAGAAAAAAACGGAGGAGAAATTATTTTTCTAAGTTGAAAAAGCGGAGAATAAAGCACCGGCGGTACCGGTATCGGCGGGGAAGACCGCGACCACAAGGATTTTTAAAGAAAAAAGTTTCTGCGGTGACAGGAGGTACGTCCTGTTGGCTCCGCGGAAAAACGAAAACTGAGGAGAGGTAGTGGGAAAGGCGGGAAGTCACCGCGCAGGCGCGAGAGATGCTCCCAAAGGCTCTTATTGGATGCTGGGGAGCATTTCCGTGCGGGCTCCGTCGGCGCCGACGTACCCACATGTGAAGACTCATTCCTGCTTGTTCCTGGAGATGGAAGTATTCCTAAAAATGCACCTCATAGGTACAATTCTGGCGATAGGCCTTATAGGATCGTTAGTTCTACCATCCACATCATATGCTCTCGCCCCCGGCATCCACCCAATCCCAGTCATACATTCACTCTCGAGTTTCAGAACAGAATCGGGATCCTACAAAGCATGGCTCAACAGGGAAAGAAAACAGTGGCTTATACAGATCACTTTGGGAGGAGAAGAGAGGTAAAGCTAACAAAAAACCCCTTCGTTTACCCTAAAATGTTCTCTAATTAACCCACGTTCAATCAGGAATAAGATACCAATAATAGAAACAGAAACATGATGACAGAAAAAGACCACATGGCCTATCTAGTCTGTCCTTCCATAACAACAACTACAACAGTCCACTTTTTACCTTTAGAGATCCTCTGTGTTGGTCCCATGCTTTTTTGAATTCAGTTACTGTCCTCATCTCTACCACCTCCACTGGGAGACTATTCCACGGATCCACTACTCTTTCCGTAAAGAAATATTTCCGCATATCACTCCTGAATCTATCTCCCTTCACCCTCATCCCATGTCCCCTCGTAGCAGAACTTGCTTTCAATTGAAAGAGGCTCTCTCCCTGAACATTTATGCCATGGAGGTATTTAAACATCTCAATCATATCACCTCTATCCCGCCTTTCCTCTAAGGTGTACATATTAAGATCCTTAAGTCTGTCCTCATATGCTTTATAATGAAGCCCATTAATCATTTTAGTAGCAACCCTCTGCACCGACTCCATCCTGTTCACATCCTTTTGAAGGTGCGGTCTCCAGAATTGCACACCATACTCCAAATGAGGTCGCACCAAAGACTTATACAGAGGCATTATCACCTCCTTTTTTCTGCTAGCCATTCCTCTCCGTATGCACCCAAGCATCCTTCTAGCTTTTGCCGTCGCCTTTTCTACCTGTTTAGCTACTTTAAGATCATCAGACACAACCACGCCTAGGTCCCGCTCTTCTTTAGTGGACAAAAGTACTTCACCTCCTATACTGTATTGCTCCCTTGGATTGCTGCAGCCCAAATGCATGACCTTACATTTTTTAACATTAAATCCCAGCTGCCAAATTCTAGACCATTCTTCAAGCTTAGCTAGATCCCTCCTCATGTTATCTACACCTTCCTGGGTGTCTACTCTATTGCAGATTTTGGCATCATCTGCAAAGAGGCAAACCTTACCCGACAGCCCTTCCGCTATATCACTAACAAAGATGTTAAAAAGAATCGGACCAAGGACAGATCCCTGGGGCACACCACTGGTAACATCCTTCTCCTCAGAGTGAGCTCTATTTACTTGTACTATTTGTCGCCTCCCACCCAACCGATTTCTAACCCAAGCAGTAACTTTAGGGTCCATCCCTAGGGTGCTCAGTTTGTTTATAAGTCGCCTGTGAGGAACAGTGTCAAAGGCTTTACTGAAATCTAAATACACCACATCTAGAGCTCTCCCTCGGTCCAACCCCCTGGTCACCCAAAGAAATCAATCAGATTTGTCTGACAAGACCTGCCTCTGGTGAATCCATGCTGCCTCGGATCCTGTAATCCTGTAATAAATGGCCACATTATAGATAACCACCTAGACATTTTGTTCATAACCGAATCTTGGCTCACTACCAATGACTCAGTTCTAATAAACCAACTTAACCTGAAGGATACGAGATATACAACCATCAAAGATTTAAAAAAAAAAAAGGGGGGGGGGGGAGGAGGTGTAACCATAATAGCCAGAAGAGAATTACAACAAAAAGATCAAGTGATTTCGACCAAGACATGGACGTTATTCTATTAGAGAAGAACCACCTGATATTATGCCTCATTAACAGACCACCATCCTCAAACAGCAAGGAGCTCACAGCTATCCCAGAATATACAGGCTCCAATAACAATTCCAACACACATTTATTTATTTATTTTTTTATTTATTACAGTTGCTTATATACCGCACTATTCGGTATCAGCGCGGTTTACAGTATAACAAAAACAACCTAAACACAAACTGTTAGGTTTTACATAGAACAGGAATATCAACTTGGATAATGGGGTTAAACTATATACATGAAGCTGGAGCCTTTTTACATATATACACATAATCGTGCTAGGGGATCTGAACTTACCAACCACCACCCCACAACATGCACAAGATTTTCTGGATACAATGTAAGACCTAGGATTTTGGCAAATAGTACAAGAACCCACACACATAAAAGGAAATGTACTGGACCTCATTTTCCTCCTGTTTGAGCTAACAGCAACTCAGATCCAGATATACGCATCGAAGAAATCCCTTGGTCAGACCACCACTCCATTTCACCATCCCAAACTTATCCAGAGTGTGTATAAATCAAATCAACAGACTTCAGGAAATTCAATAAATTCATCAAAGAAGAGTTTATATAAAGGAAATCCTCCCGCAACTACATACGGATAACACAGATACAGACAAGCTCATAAACAACTGGAACCTAGTAATAAATAAGGCGGTCGTAGCCAAAAATAGTCATGCCACTATCAATAAGGAGACAAGGAAGAGTGCAATATGGTACACAAAAGATATCCGAGACATCAAGAAGCAACTAAGGAAACTAGAAAGGAGATGGAGGAAATCAAAAAACGAGGTAGAAAAACTATCCTTCCTGAACAAGTTGACAGAATACAGAAACAGCATCAACAACAAGAGGGACTACCACTCTAAGCTTATTTTATCAGCTCTAAATAAGCCAAGAGAGATGTTCAACATTGTCAAATCCTTAATATCTATCCCAAAAGAAGATTTATTAACTCAATCTCCAAACGTACACGTAATGGTCAAATACTTCAAGGAAAAAATGGACAAATATTCTGCAAAAGAACCATTACCTAAAGCAGTTAACTCAAACACACACACTGGAATAAATTCACCCTATCTAAAAAACAATTAGATAGCACCATAAAGCTATTAAACACATCACCACCTCTAGAACCTTGTCCAGCAGCATGGATAAAAATGACATGCGAACTTTCACCCTTCATGCTAAATTTAATCATGCTTCATTAGAGAAAGGGTACATACCCAATGAATTAAAAGTTGCTTCAATACGCCCTATTTACAAAGGCAAAGAACTGGATAAATCTGACCCACGCTCATATAGACCAATTTCGAGTCTTCCTTTTATGGCAAAAATCTTAGAAAAAACAGTTCAGTTTCATCTACAGGACCATATTGATAACTTTGCATCACTCGACCTACAACATGGATTTAGGGTAAGTCATGGGGTAGAAACCCTACTTCTAACGCTGACAGGCTTTTAAAGGGAATGGAAAAACAGAACATAAGAAGCCAAACTGGGTCAGACCAAGGTCCATCAAGCCCAGTATCCTGTATCCAACAGTGGCCAATGCAGGTCAAAAGTACATAGCAGGTTCCCAAAAAGACACAGGTTCCACAGTGCTTGTTCCGGGGCAAGCAGTGGATATCTCGGGTCCCCTTTAATAATGGGTTATGGACATTTCCTCCAGGAACTTGTCCAAACCTTTTTTAAACCCGGCTACACTAACAGCGTTTACTACATCCTCCGGTGGCAAATTCCAGAGTCAAATTACATGAGTGAAAAAATATTTTCTTATTAGTCCAGGCTCTTAGGAATGCCCTCACCACTCCCCTTTTCAGACTTGGATGTCCTCACGCTGCGGATATCCAAAGGCCTGGCTTCTAAAATGCCTCTGGGGATGTGTCTGTGATTTGGACATCTGTATGCCTCTTTGCAGATGTCCAGATCCCGAATAGTACTTTTAAAATAAACATAGAAACATGATGGCAGAAAAAAAACCCACATGGTCTGCCCTTCCATACAACTATAATAGTCCCCTTTTTCCTTTAGAGATCCTCTGTGTTTGTCCCATGCTTTTTTTGAATTCAGATACTGTCCTCATCTCCACCACCTCAACTGGGAGACCATTCCACACATCTACCACTCTTTCCGTAAAGAAATATCTCCGCATATTACTCCTGAGTCTATCCCCTTTCACTCTCATCCCATGTCCCCTCGTAGCAGAACTTGCTTTCAATTGAAAGAGGCACTCCCTATCGTATCACCTCTATCCTGCTTTCCTCTAGAAATCTGGTTTCATCCTAATTTTCCTAGATATCACAGCAGCATATGACTCCATAAATACATGAGCTTCTCCTAACCAGACTTCAAGTAATTGGCCTAACCGAAAAAACGCTAATGTGGTTCAAAATCCCACCTATCCAACCAAACCCAACAAGTGAAGATAGGAAAAGATACGGCTAAACCATTCATCCAACAGTTGGGTATACCTCAAGGCTCAGCATTATCAGCTTTATTATTCAATATTTATATTCAACCGGTTTGCGAAGTAATCCAAGACCACAACATCCAATATCATCTCTATGCAGATGATATGATGTATACACATTTCTACATCAACCAGCCAACACACAAAAATAGAAGAATGCTTCAGAGTCACATGGCTAGCCAGCCATAACTTACAAATCATTTATAAGATAGAGGTCTTGCTCATTGCAAAAGATACCAAGTTCACCCCTCCAGAAACAATTGAAATAAACAAATCGATACTACAAGTAAAAAAGGAAGTGAGATATTGGGAGTCACGCTAGACCACCACCTCAATTTTTCCAAACATATAAACAATATTTCAAGAGCCGTTTTCTCAAAACTGTAGATGATTCAACACCTAAGACCCCTATTATCATCGACTTCAGAACCAGTCCAGGCTATGATCTTCCTACACCTAGATTTCTTCAACAGTATACTAATGGGACTCCCTAAACAAACTATTCACAGACTCCAGCTAGCACAAAACACAGCAGCAAGAGTCATCACATAAACGCCAATAAATGAACATATTACACCAATTTTAAAGGAATTACACTGGTTACCAGTAGCCAACAGAATAAAATTTAAAATATTCCACACAATATTCAAAACTCTTCAAAATGTACCACCATCAAGCTTAACCCCTTTCCAGGCTGAGCCCAAAACTCTCAGGATCCAAAATTCAGACTAAATATTCCTATCAAATGGTATATAATACATGACCATAGCAGAAGGAAAATCACTATTAGAACATATTGAATAAGATGGGTACAATTTTCCTGAAATATGCAAAAATTAACCCGGCTGCAGAATGTGGATTAAAAATTTAAAGTAGGCCTTCAAAGGGTTAAGAACGTTAATTCATACCAACCAGGAAACTAGATCAGTCCCTTCAATCTTCAGAAGCAGCAAAGCAACAAAGAGGGCATTCTCCTTATATGCTCCAACGCTGTGGAACTCACTCCCAAACAACATAAGGGATATGAAAGAAAAACGTACGCAAGCTTATAAAAACTTCCCTGTTCAGAGAGCATTTCAAAGAATCAATTACTTAAAACAGACTAGTCCTGGCTACCCAAAAAACTTACATTTAATCTTTATATCGCCGAATACTTCACCCGAAACAAGACAACGGCAACATCTTCTATATCAGGAATAAGCAAATCAATCTAACTTTTGACCAACAGTTAGCCGAGAACAATCCATAATTAACACAAACACCACATGTAATTATTGATTGATATTCCTAGCTAGCTTTACTTTTCTAATCTTATCAATTGTTTTTCTACTATGACACACCTTGTTTTAACGTTCCATGTAATGCATGTATGCCATAATGCAATTTTTGAGTTCACTGTAAACCGCCTTGATTTGTGAAAGGCGGTATATAAGTGCACATAAATAAAGGCATAGAAGTGATGTCATTGAAACCTGGGTTTTTCATTGGCTGTTGCCACCAATCTGCTGATAGGGGGAAAAACACCACACACTTGTCTGGACTGATATAGCAGGAAGATATGGAATATACAGTGACCATCACAGGCCTCCAGGTCTACTTAATGGCATCAACATATCCAAATGCATGAAAAGTGTTGCATTATGAAAACAACCAGAATCCATCTCCATTATTAAACTAGGACAGGCATTCCAATGGGCAGAAGGAATGAATGAGAATCCACCAGTATACAAAGGGATGAAGTAACAGAATTTGCAAAACAAGAGAAAAAAAAACTTCAAATAATTAAATTGGCAAATGAATAAGTAACAAGTGCATAAGTTCTATGACCCCCTAATATTCAAATCAGAACCCACCCTCAGCACTCCAACATTTCAGTCTCTCACATCACCCTGGAACACTTAGATAAAATAATCACAATGATAAACACAATCACAGCCCCAGGAGACGCATGCCCTGTCAGCTGGGTAAAGACACGTGATGCATTGGTCCCAACTATGCAAAAAATAGTAAACCTTTTCCTAACTCAGGGATACATGCCAAAATCTCTAAACAGGCTTCTATACGTCCAATCCTAAAATCAAACAAACTCCAATCCAGCTCTTACCGACCAATATCGAGCATACCATACATAGCAAAGATATTAGAAAAAATAGTTTAAAACCAGTTGCAAGACCACTTAAACTCCAATACCCCTCTTGACCCACAACAATGCAGCTTCAGAATACATCCCGGGGTAGAAACCCTCATTATAGCTCTCTTCAATACCTTCATAAAAAGGTATAGAAAACCCAGGAATGCATTCATAATGCTATTCCTCAATATTGCATCAACATTTGATTCCATTAGCCACAATATACTCTTAAGATTACAACAAATTGGAATTTGTGGAACGGCCCTCAACCGGTTCATATCTTACCTGAAGGACCGCACACAACAGGTAAAAATCTGTCAAAACAAATCAAACCCCTTTAGTCAAAAAAAAAGGAATCCCTCAAGGATCAGCACTATCTGCCCTATTAAACATCTACCTCCAACCTATCTGCAACATCTTTTGCAAGTATAAGGAGAAATTAGACCTTACCTGCTAATTGTCTTTCCTTGAGTATTCTCTGGGCCAGTCCAGGAACAGTAGGGTAGTCAACCTCCTTCAGCAGCTGAGGACTGAATTCTGAAAGACTTGCTGACAGCCTACCTCGCTCCCCCTGGTGTTAGAAAGCCAGTCTACATATGTCAAAGCAGCTCACTAAGTACTACACCCTGTCTTCCTAAAAACTATAACACAAACACTTAACCCTGACGTAAGTAACTGAACAGCCAGAAACTCCCTATATACGTGTTACTTTTTTTTTTGGTCTTTTTTCCATCTTTTTCTTTCCTTCTGTGGCCCCAAATTGACTGCTACTGCTCGTCCCATAAAACCGATAAGGGAGCCCCATAGTTAGCCCCCCACTGACGAAGCATGCCAGCAACCGAGGCCAACTAATTAACTAATCAACTTAATTAACATTAAGTTAATCTGTACATAGTTCCCCCGGTTGTCCTATTGTTGAAGTTCCCTGTTCAATGTAAAACTCAATGTTACTTGTATGCATTGTAGTATGTTCTTGTTCAATGTACACCGCACTGATTGTAATAGCGCGGTATAAAAGAATTGTTAAATAAAATAAATAAATAAATAAACTCACGCAAAGACGCAGTAATCCGCCCCGCGTACGATCCTCATATGACCAGCCCATGCGAAGCCACGACAGACCACTGATTCCCTCAAGAAACCTACTATCTCTTGGGTGGGCCCTGGACTGGCCCGGAGAATACTCAAGGAAAGAATTAGCAGGTAAGGTCTAATTTCTCCTTCCTTTTCATCTCTCCGGCCAGTCCAGGAACAGTAGGGCAGTACCAAAGCAGTACCTACTCACGGGAGGGTCCCGCTAGCCCCGCCAGAATGGCTGAAGCACCAGCCTTTGTGTCTCCCATTGCCTGGACATCCAGACGATAATGCTTCGCAAACGTATGCAAAAATGACCAAGTAGCCACCCAGCAAATATCCACCGGCGGTATCAACACCATCTCGGCCCAGGACGTCGCCTGCCCCCGAGTTGAATGAGCGTGCAGGCCTTCAGGCGACACCGTCCCGCCTGCCTAATATTGCCACCCCTATCGCCTGCCTCTGCTGCCCGAGCTCCACGATGCCGCTGCAGCCGACTCCCGTCTAAAATTCCTTTCAGATTTTTTTTTTCAGTAACTAATAAAAACAGTTCCCTGGATTTACACCCTGCTAGAGCTACTCAGGAAATTTTTTTTTTTTTTTAAATTCCCCTGGTACTTTCCTCTTCGTCTGACCGGGAGCCTGTCAGCAACACCTCCTTCCAGCTGCTGAGGACTGAAAAACTGGCTGACACCAGGGGGAGAGAGGTAGGCTGTCAGCAAGTCTTTCAGAATTCAGTCCTCAGCTGCTGAAGGAGGTTGACTACCCTACTGTTCCTGGACTGGCCCGGAGAGACGAAAAGGAAAGTGAACTTCTACATTTATGCTGACAATATAATGATGTACCTTCCATCACCACCACAAAAGTTAGCCTAGGACTAATTATGGCATGCCACCATGAAGCCTCTCAATGGCTTTTATCAAACAACCTGAAGGTAAACCTCAAAACTGAAGATAATCACCAGAGACAAAGAATATACAACTTGGAGAAGTAGCAATTGCCGTGAAGGAAGATGTAAAATAATAGGAATAACCCTGGATAAATCCCTGAGCCTTACTACACACATAAAAAAAATCCACTCAAGCTATCTATAGAACAATAAAGATGCTCCAATGACTAAGGCTGAACCATCAGACTTCAGAACAGTCATACAGGCAATGATCAACCCACACAGACTATCGTAACAGCATACTACAAGGTCTACCTAAGCAAACACTAGCACACCTGCAGATGGCACAAAATACAGTAGCTCATGTAATAATGTAAGCATCTGGAATGGAACACATCACTGGGATTTTACCCAGACTGCCAATCGAAGCAAATTCAAGAACCTGGCTATCATATAGAAACTGATCCATAACATACCACCATCTTACCTTACCACTCTAATATCCAAAACCCCAGACACCAGACAGAGAAGGTAATGTACACAAAACTCCCTTTCCACACCAGCTGACTTCTGAAAAACAAATTAAACGACTAACAGAGCATTTTCATGTAATGCCCCAATTCTATGGAATTCCCTCCCCCCAATGAGATAAAAGATCTCATAATTCAGAAAAAGAACACACTATTTACAGAACACTACGAGTAACTCCACCCATAATCAATCACCTGCCAACACTGACCCCATTAATAACCACTTTGTAAATATTCTTGGATGATGATTCAAATTACTTGCATTGTAATTGCCCAGCTACTCTAATTCATTCACTGACTGACAGACACCACTAATAGCCTATCACAGTTACCACCAAGCTACTATAATTCCTTAAGCAGCTATACTGAAAATGGTTCTGTTTTTCCTATTTGTACATATGTACTGTTCTACTGTACAAGTTAACTATGTTAGATGTAAATTCAAGTCCTCTTCATTGTAAACCGCCTTGACTGTTGGATAAGGTGGTATAAGAGTCTTTGAAATAAATAAATTAAGTACAGTGGGAAATACAAAGCATTACTCCAAGAGCCATTTGATGATCAAACAAGGGACACAAGGGTTAAGGACAGACGAACTGAAACGTAAGGATGAGAATGATAGTTGCAGCCCAGGACAGTGGATTACAGATGAGATGGTTCACAAACAGAGAAGACTGGTAGAACAGACATGCAGATTCTGTGAGAAAAAGCTGGAAATGGTTACTCATCTTGTAGTTTGTGATGTTCTGATGGCAGAACATTTCTATACAGAAAGACATGCCTCATCCATTAAAAAAAACACTTAGTAAGCCCTAAATCACTGTACCAGAAAAGCATTGGGGTCATGACCCTAACAGAATTATGAAGAATGCAGAAGCTCTGACAATTTGGGATACATTCCCATTCCAATGGATAAGAAACTAGATGTAAGGAGACCAGACAGTGGTAAAGGATAAAAAAACACCAGAATGACTGAGAAGTGCTGGTTCCAAGCAATTCTGTGAATTGCTAGGAGAAGATCCTTGAAGTACCAAGAAATGCAGTCTGAGACCAAGAAAACGTGGCAGAAACATACAGAGTTATTTCCCATCCTATAGGGAGCCACAGGCCTGATTAAGAGGCATTTCCAATCACATCTTGATAAAATTACCCATGCATGTTGTATTTATGAACCCCGGAAGGAAGCTCTCTTTTTGGCACAATGCAAATATTATGGTGAGCGTCAGCAGTAAATTTGAGAGACTGAGATCATAAACCACATACCCTGACTTAGAAGTGAAGTTCACGACTCATGATATGTGCAAAACTAACTCATTTAGAGAAATTAGCCCCAAAAGGCAAGGCAAAAAGTGTGCACCAATAAAAACAGATCTTTACATTCAATATGAACAAATTTATTAAAAACACTAAATATGCAATCACACAGACCTGCCACATCTGAAGTGGTCAAAATTACATGGCAGCTGATCTTTTTCCATTAATACAGAACATACATTTGGTCCTCTAGTGGAGGCAATTAATTTCTCTCCTCTTTAAAAACATTCCATCCCTCCTATTAAAGACCAATGTTTCTTGAAAACCTTAACATTAGTAGGAAAGAAAACCAAACAATTCTGTCTTGAGGTAGTCTATGAGAATGTTTTAACAGTTAAAAGTTTTTTTTCAGATCTAACTCTTAGATACACCCTAAGGATTATATTCAGAAAGGTTAACTCCTATTCAGCCACAGGAAATTATCCAGAAATTTGAAAAAAAAACCCATTGTCTTAAATGCAGAACTTGACTTGCCAGAAGATTTTCCTTTAAAGTGCAATTGTGTTAGATTTGAAAATGCACATCTTATAAACTGATTAAAGGAACAGAGTTTCATTCTTGGTTAAATATGAGAGTAATCTTAAATTTCAAATGAGGTATAGCACATATGAAATTTCATATTTTTACATTTTAATTAGGTATGATGTATCAGGATTTAGACTACCTGATACTGAGCCCACTGATCATAATAGATTGCTGCATTCTCAAAGCTATCACAAGGTCAATTTTTACATTTAAAAAGACTTTGCACAACAGTTAGGGATTTTTTTCCTCTTTTGAGGCACAGGAAATAAGCCAGAGATTTCTGGATAAGGGTTACCCTAAGGATTGCACTCAAAAATGCTATTTCTGAGCTAGACCTGAAAACAGGTTGAAACTCCTAAAACGTTCTCAGTCTTAATAAGAGTTGGAATGTTTAAAAAAAAAGTTGGAGGTTGCCTATGCTAGAGGACCAAATAAAGAGAAATTTGTTTATTTTATTTTGTTGTAAGATGCTCAGCCACCATGTAATTTTGGCTACTTCCGATGATGGATGTAAATGGGGCTTTATTTTTATTTATTTATTTATTATTTATTTATTACATTCTCTTATATACCGCGCTATTCTGCATCAGTGCGGTTTACATTGAACAAACTGAAATTACATTGAACAGGGCATTATAACTTGGAGATAACTATTTTACAGGGAACATGGACTATGGAGGGTTAAGTGGCTTGCCCAAGACCAAAAGGAGCACCTGTGGGACTAGAAACCCCAGTCCTTCCGGCCCAAGGTTGCTGTCCTCTAGTGGGATTTGAACCCCCGACCTTCCAGCCTGAAGTACCTTGCCCCAACCACTAGGCCACTCCTCCACTCAGTGTGATCACTCAATGTGATCACACTGTTTTTAATGCTTGCTCATATCGAGCATAAGGATCAGGTGGTTTTTTTTTTTTAAATGATGCACATTTTTGCCTTCATGGTTAAAGAGGAAGGTCAATGCTACTGTCTGGCCAGTTTCTCTGAAAGTGCAGGAGACTGCCATGTGCTTTGGAAAAGCACTCCGAACCACATCTGCCCGAGGTGCCCATGCTTCTCTAGCACTTTTAGAAGAACTTTCAGATGCCTTCACCTCAGGCCTATCAGAATGTGCAGAAGAATTCTGGCCTGGAAACCTCCATGGTAGTCTGTGCCAATTTAGAAGACCCCTGATGGTGCCCCCCCCCTTTTCCAGCTGGGCTCAGTCACCGCAAAGAGGTAGAGAACACATCTGTTGGAGGATGTACTACAGTGTATAGTGTCAAATGGACTCCACAGATGCTCTCCTTTCATCCTTCTGGGGAAGCAAAGGTCTCAGTGGTCCTTTTGGGCTTGAAGGCATCCTGGCACAATGCTTACAATCACAATGCCAGATTATGGTCTAAACCCAAAATAAAATTAAACTAAATATCTGCTATGGATGCCAAAATTCTGAATTTTTTCCTTCCACATTGTGGACAAGGCCAGAACCCCAATTTCATCTGGAATATTTTCACAAAACAAAATAGTATTTTGCTTTTTAATTTCTTTCAGATTAACAGGTGGAAGTGAAAAACTTCAATTTGAAAGCTTTGTTTTATGTTTTCCATTCTGCCTAGTTAACAGAGGGGAGGTCTGAACTCTAAGGAGAGCTGTTCTGTCCCAGTGCTGTCAGATGACATCCACTTGGATGCTTGACTAAATCTCCCTAGTCAAGGGGGAGGGGAGGGGGCGGGGAAGGGGAATGGGAGAGAAATTACACAAACACACACACTTTGAACAGAAACTGCACCAATGACACTTCAGAATCTCAGCATAATCAAACTGTAGGGTCACAACAATAGAAGCCTTCATTTAGAACTACCAGATCATTTATCCTCCTTCCGGGCTATAGCAAAAATAATCGTGGGCAAGCAGCTACGGTCCACATGCTCATCCTGAAAACATGCAACGTTGAGCCACTAGATACAATGTGCTCTGAGACTCCCCCTCCATTCCTTTCCCAAGGCTTGAATGATTGATCAAATATACAGCAGTTCTGAGTATGCAACTTATCAAGCTTTCATACTTTCAGGCATCTATAATACAAAATTATTTCTGACCACAACACTCTTCAAGCTACTGAAATACTTTCTATCTGTATAAAGCGAAGTTACTCACCTCTAACAGGTGATCTCCGGAAACAGCATGAATCCGTCTTCACATATGGGCGATGTCCCCTGATGGAGCCCGCATGGGAACACTCCCCAGCATTCAAAAGGAAGTGTTTGGGAGCATCCTTCTGTACATGCATGCATGCCTTCCCAGTAAATCTCATCAGTGAGGTATATAGCTGAGAAAAAAGGAAAAAAAAATCTACAACTTCTTGGGGAGGATGGGTTGTGAAGACCAATTCCTGCTGTTCCCAGAGATCACAGGTGAGAAATTACACTATCAGGGGGAGGAGTGGCTCAGTGGAGGGACAGGTTACCTCAGGCCGGAAGGCCAGGGGTTCAATTCCCACATGGGGACAAGCAACCTCAGGAAGGGGGGGACTGGGGTCTCTAGTCCCATGGCCACTCCTTGTGGCCTTGGTCAAGCCACTTAACCCTCCATTGCCTCAGGTATACTTAGATTGTGAGCCCTTCGGGGACAAAAAAAGTACCTGTTAATATACATGTAAACCACACTGATTCGAAAGAGCGGTATAAAAAAATAAATAAAAATAAATAAGTCAATCTTCGGGAACAAACAGGAATGCAGTCTTCACATATGGGACTCCCTAGCTCCAGGCTACCAGAAGCGGTGAGGAGCATTGTAATGGGAAAAAACACTACAGAACATGGAGAATCCAGGGGATCTAGGAGACACTGCATCCCCAGAACACCCCCATTGAGCCAATAATGGCAGTAGCCTGGATGGACAGAGGGCCGGAGGGAAGGAGGTGTAGCTAAGTCCCAAAGAGGTGCCATAGTACAGCTTGGCCAAAGTCACTGTCCTTACGAGAGTCCTTGCACAGACAGTAGTGGGTTGCAAAGGTGTGAATGAAGGACCATGTGGCAGGATCGCAGATCTCCGTTATGGAGACAGAGCATAAGTGGGCCACAGATATGGCTATAGCACGGACATTGTTGAGACTAGAGGTCCTGTGTGCCCAGGCAGTCACATGCCCCTCTAATGTCAGGCCCTCGAGTATATGCAAATAATTTGCAGTCTACTATCCAAAGAGAAAATGTATTTAGTCACAGAAAGACCAAGGTGACTGGGGTCAAAAGAAATGAATAAATTGTGAGAATTTTCAATGTGCCTTGGTTCTGTCAAACTAATATGCCAATGTTCACTTGCAATCGAGGGCCTCTGCTCAAGATACTTGTGGCTTTGGAAAAAAGGTGGGAAGAATTACTGACTGGCTGAGATGGAAGGGTGATACAACCTTTGCAAGGAAACATTGATGCATTTGCAGGACCACCCTGTCATGATGAAAGTGTGTACAGTGGAACTTCTGTTTTCGTGATTAATCCGTTCGAAAAAGGTCTGACTAAAACCGAATGTATGAAAACTGAAGCAATATTTCCCATAAGAAATAATGTAAATCCAATTAATCTGTTCCAGACACCCAAAAATATTAACAAAAAATACATTTTATAGATAACTATATTTCTCATTGTTTTCTGTATGTAAAAATATAAATGACTAATGAAATGGATAAATGAACATTTAACATCACTTTTACCTTTATTGAAGACTCTTGTTGGCATATGGAAGACAGTCAATCAGCAAGAGAATCAAAATAAAGAGAATCAAAATAAAGAAAATCCCACTTCTGGCCACAAGATGGTGCTCAATTTTCAACTGTATGAAAACCGAGACAATGTACAAAAACTGGGACAAAATCTTGACGAATAAAGTCAACGAAAACAGAGTTGTACGAAAACTAGGGCATACGAAAACAGAGGTTTGACTGTATAGACAAACCAAGCGCAACTAGGAAGGAAACCTTCCAAGTGAGAAACTTGAGGGAGGCAGTGGCTAGAGACTCAAATGGAGGCTTGAGCAATTGGGCAAGAACTACATTGCGGTTCCAGGCAATAAGTGAGGGCCAAATCAGTGGCTTTGTTAATAGGAGACTGCACATGAGGCAGGGCACCAGTGGATATGTGGAGACTGGTTTTCCAGCAATCCCTCAATGAGAAGCCAAAATGGCACCAAGGTGGACACGAACTGAACTAGTTTTGAGTCCCACTGAAGAAAGGTGGAAGAGATACAGTAGAGGACTCTCCACCAGACAAATGAAGGGGTTGAGGGTGTGCTGTGCACACCACACTATACACCTGCACCATGCAAAGGCATACATGGAGTCTTTTTCTGGGATGCTAAAAGAATGACCTTTATGGCATCTGGTAAACTTAAGTTTGAAAGTACTACCCAGCCAAGCTGTCAAGCAGAGTGCCCAGATATTGGGATTGAGCAACGCCCCCTGATCCTGCAAGATCAGGTCTAGTGTGCAGTGGAGACGAAGCTGCTGATGCTGAGCTAGACGAAGGTGAAACCACAGCTATTGGGGCCAGAAGGGGGCTACCAGGATCATGGTGCCTCTGTCGGCCTGCAATCTGAACAGAATCTTGGCTATGAGTGAAATGGATGGGTAAGCATAACAGACCCATTTCCAAATGGAGGAGGAAAGCATCCAGGGCTTGACGTCGAGATGGCACCCTGGAGCAGAAACAAGGGACCTGCGCTTTAAGTGGAGCTGCAAAGAGGTCAATCTGCAGGATTCCTCAGAACTGGAAGATGCAAGCAACTGCTCTTTGATGAAGCGTCCACTCGTGAGGTCAGAGGACCCAACAGACTGTCTACACAAGAACATTCTGCTCTCCTGGCAGGTAAACTGCTCGGAGCATTCCATGTACCAGGGCAAATGTCCACAGGCGAATTGCTTCCTTGCAGAGGAAGGAGTCGGTGCCTCCTTGTTTGTTCACGTAAAACATGGCAACCCGATTGTCCGTTTGAAGCAAGATGAACTGATGTGATAACCAACGTCCTTCGGGTGTTTCATCAGCAGTTACTGCCCTCAGCTCCAGGAAGTTGATTTGAAGGGATGCTTCCTCTTGAGACTAGAGGTCCTGGGTGCCCAGGGCATCCAGATGAGCTTCCCACCCCTGTTTAGATGCATCAGTAGTGAGAGTCGGTTTTGGTGGAAGCATCCAAAAAGGTAACCCTTTGCAAAGATTTTGGAGGAGAAAGCCACCACTGAAGGGAGTTTGCTAGAAGTGGGGCGACTACCACTGTCTCAGAGATGGCCCTTCGCCTGCTTCCACTGGGAGGAGAGGGTCCACTGCGCTTGGCACATATGGAGACAAGCATAGGGAATGACATGAACCATGAGGCCAAGTGACAGAAGAGACTAAGCATGCCTCGCGCAGTGTGATGACTGCACTGAATGAGGCCTGCAAACTCTGAGGCGTTTGAGACAGTCTTTGGGCAGGAAAGTTCACGCACGTGTCGTATCAAGAAGGGAACTATGAATTTGAGTTTCTGAGTAGAAGAAAGGTACGACTTTGGAAAGTTTACAACAAACCCAAAATGTTGGAGCACTGTAACCGTGTGTTGAATGGACAGATGCACCATCTGCAGCAAGTCATCCCTGGAGGAGTGGAGGAGTGGCCTAGTGGTTGGGGCAAGGTACTTCAGGCCGGAAGGTCAGGGGTTCAAATCCCACTAGAGGACAGCAATCTTGGGCCGGAAGGACTGGGGTTTCTAGTCCCACAGGTGCTCCTTGTGGTCTTGGGCAAGCCACTTAACCCTTCATAGCCCATGTTCCCTGTAAAATAGTTATCTCCAAGTTATAATGCCCTGTTCAATGTAATTTCAGTTGTTCAATGTAAACGGCACTGATGCAGAATAGCACGGTATATAAAGGAATGTAAATAAATAAATAAAAAATAAATAAATAAATCGCTGATGAGCCAGTCTAAGTAAGGAAAGACGAAGATGCCTAGGGTGTAGAGATAGGCTGTGACTACCACTAGACATTTTGTGAACACCTTTGGGGCAGATGCCAGCCCAAAGGGCAGGACTCCTTATTGGTAGTGTCTGCCATTTAACATGAAGCAAAAGTACTGCCTGCGAGACAGGTGAATTAGGATGGGTGTGTATGAATCCTTTAGATCTAGAGAACAGAAATGATTGTTCCTCTGAAGGTAGAGCAGTAGGGTTCCCAGAGAAATCATCTTGAACTTCTCATTCTAGGAATTTGTTTAGGTTCCGGAGACTTAGAATGGGACGTAACCCCTCTGACTTTCTGGGAATAAGGAAGTTAGTGCCCAGGGAAGAAGCTTGATGGCACCTTCCTTTAGAAGGGTGGCGACTTCCTGTGTCAAGAGATCCCAATGGAGAGGTCTAGAGAATACTCCCCTGGAAAGAAAGGTGATGGTAGCTGGGCGAAATGGAGCAGGTAGCACTTGAAGACAGCCAGTAGAGCCCAGGGTTCTGATGTTATGAGGGGCCACCTGTGAGCAAACTGGACCAGCCTGCCTGCAATGTGAGAAGGCTGGGGTTTCCTTCAAGGGAAGAACTACAATGTTCTCTAGGAAGCCATCAAAAACTAGCCCCAGGAACTGCAAGGTAGAAAAGAAAAATACAAGTAAAGTGCCTAAAAATGGCACCAGCATCGACAAGCAACAGTACCAATAAGACGGGAAGACAAAAAAAGAAAAAAGAAAGAAGCACCCGAAGGGCAGGGTAGAAAGTTTCAACTGCAGTGACAGGACAAGTGTCCGTAGGGCTCTGTGGAAAAACTAAAACTAAGGAGATTCACTGGGAAGGTGGGAAGGCATGCGTGCGTGCATAGAAGGATGCTCCCAAACATTTCCTATTGGATGATGGGAGTGTTCCCGCACAGACCAAAAATTTACAGATACGAGCTTCAGGTTATCTGCACTTCCCTTGATGGAAGCAACTAGATACAGTTAACTGCTAACAAATGGTAGTAAACTCTCAATTTCCCTTGTGCACATTTGCCCTTTGAAGGGTTAACTAAAAAAATAAAAGGCGGCGATACCTTTTTATTTAAATATATTTTTGGCTAACTTTTGGGAGTTTAAATTTCCTTCAAGTCAAGACAGAATGAGCAAAAGATTATACTAGGACTATATAGCTTATGTAAATAGTTAACCCTGTTATCCAAGTTTGTACCCCTGTTCGATGTAAAACCTGACAGCTTGTCGTTATGGTCGTTATGTTATGATGTAAACCGCGCTGATACTAAATAGCACGGTATATAAGAAACTGTAATAAAATAAAATAAATAAATATCGCTATAGAAAGAGTAAATGGCTTGATGTTCACCAGGTGAGCAGCTTGAAAGATGAGGATTCCAATGGTTCAAACGGTAGTTTCATCACAGATCAAGGATGGTGCTCGGCCCATGAGTGGGAGGTTTCTGTACTGGTGATATGACATGAAATAGCCCCTCAATCTTCAATCAATGGGGCACTGGGAAGCAGGAGCTCTAGCAAAACAGGATAGGTTGAGAGTGCACTAAAGGGAACTCTTATAGGGAAGATCTGTATACCCAACTTAATACAGGTAACAGAGGTTCTGGAGTATGATATCTGGAGAGAACAGAGGACAGCACCCATCCTGCAAAATACAAGGAGGCAGAAAAGAGCAGGGAAGCCACACCACTGGAAGGAGGAGCTTTGTGTGTCACCAGGTCTGCCCTACACGTATTTCAGCACAAGGTCTTCCTCAGGGGACAGCGACCTTATATATTATGCATACATAAAAAAGATAACACAATAAATAAATATAACATCAAACTGATCATATGTTGAACAATATAAAAAAATATATACATATAATGGAGCCCAATATAAAAGCATCCATAATTGATTATGAAGTATAAAATAATGCAAATATATAACAGAATAAAAAAATAACCATAAAACCAAAATAAAAGCCATAGAAACTGGTGATAAACAAAATTGACTAACACCACACAAAAACAGATGGCACGAAGAGCAATACTGAGAGAAACCATCCACCAGGGGTAACTTAAAGCCTGGTGATAAATTCAAATAACTGTTTGATACTAAACTCACCGCTCAGGGGACACTATTTCAACCTGTCAATTGGTAATTGGTTCTGCTGGTCTATGAGGTGTGACAAAAAACAAACAAGACTGGCAGCCACACCCATGACTCAATGCCGATTGGCTATCCACTTATGTCACTATGTTGTGCAACATCTCGCCACTATTCTGATATAATATTTTTCATCTCTGTTTTTCTTTTTCAGAATTTTTTTGTAGCACACAGCTCCATCGCTTTGTCACGCAACTGGAGGTGACCGAAATATGGAGCAAAGTATCAATTTGAAATTTCTGGTTAAGTTGGAGAAGGGCCCAACTGAGTGTCTCCAAGTTCCCCAAAAGGCTTACAGAGAAGATGCAATGTCAAAGCCGTGAGTCTGAGTGGCACAAACGCTTCAAGACTGGCCACGAGGAGGTGGAGGATGACCCCAAGTCAGGACGGCCTTCCATGACAGACGGCTGAGAACATTGACAGAGTGAACCAGCTGGTGTGGAGTGATCGCAGATTTACAGTGCGGATGATAGCTGAGGAGCTCAGGCTGAACAGGGAGACACTGCAGACCACCTTGGTGCAGGAGCTGGGGATGCGGAAGGTGTGCGCCAAGATGGTGCCCAGGCTTTTATCGGACGACCAGAAGCAGCACCGGGTCTATGTTTGTCGAGACTTGCTAGAGAAGATCGGAGAAGATCCAGAGTTCATTGGCTGAGTCATCACAGGAGATCAGACTTGGGTCTTCCAGTACGAACCTGAAAGCAAGGGACAAAGCCTGCAGTGGAAGACTCGACTGTCACCCAGCCCCAAAAAGGCACGCATGTCCAAATCAAGGATCAAGGTCATACTGATCGTATTCTTCAACCAGAAGGGAGTGGTCCATCATGAGTTTGTGCCTGAGGGTCAGGCAGTCTACCAGCACTTCCATCAGCAGGTCCTCAATCGCCTCCATGACTGGGTTTGGCACAGCAAGCGGGCTCTGTGGAGAGAAGTCGTGATTGCTCCACGACAATGCGCCCAAACACACCATGCTCAGTGTCAGGCAGTTCTTGGCCAACAAACAGATCACAGCTCTCGACCACCCTCCTTATTCCCCAGATGTCGCATCATGTGACTTCTGGATCTTCCCCAGGCTGATGACTGTGCTCAAAGGAACTCATTTTGCCTCTGTAGAAGAGATCAAGACCACTGTGACGAGGGAGCTGAGGGACCTCAAGGAGGAGGACTTTACTGAGTGCTTCCAAAACATGGCAGAAGCAAATGCAGGTGCATTAACTCTGGGAGGGATTACTTTGAAGGGGACAATGAGTAATTTCTCTGTAGATTTTGTAATAAAACATTTATGGGATAGTCCCATTTCTTTTTTGTCATACCTTGTAGTCAAATAAAATGGGAGAAAATCATCCACCAGATTTAAACTAGACATCTATGTTTTGTAGTCTTTAGGGGAGCAGGAAAGAATCTTTGTGTGTGTGTACATAGCAAAATTATGAAGTATGAGTGAGGTCCACGGACATTAGAGCAGGCAAATGTATTCTATTACTTTATTCATCTTATCCAGTAATATATTTATAATCTATAAAAGGTTAAAATAACCTTTATAAATGTGAAGCATTCAAAAATGTTATATATTTTTTGAGAGGGAAAATTAAACACACCAAAGTATGCGCGGGAAACACATTTTCAGTTGGTCTACTCAACTGAACCAGGAGAAATTCATCCACCAAAACTTCAAAGCAACTGAACATCTATATATTACAGTCTTTAGGAGAGCAGAGGACTATCTTTATATATGTATATATCATGATTGTAAGCTTTCTAAGTGTAGATGGAGTCCACGGACATCGGAGCAGTCAAATATAGTCTATGCTCTATTCATCTTATCTGATGATATATTTATATATCAATAAAGGTCAAAATAACGTATTTTATGAATCTAAAGTATTTAAAAATAGATTACATATTTCTTTGAATGTGCCAATCTTATTGCCGGTCCATAGTGGTCAAAGAAAGCATAGTTACTCACCTGTAACAGGTGATCTCTGGGAACAGCAGGAATTTAGTCCTCATATATGGGTATCGTCGGTACCGACGGAAGCCTGTGCGGGAACGCTCCCCAGCATCCAATTAGAAAACGTTTGGGAGCATCCCACAGCGCCTGCGTGCTGCCTTCCCACCTTTCCCAACTGCCTCTCTCCAGTTGAGTTTTAAAGCTGAGACAAAAAGAGAGAGGGAAAGGGAATGAGATAGAGGGATACAACTCCTAGGTGAGGTGGGTGGGTTGTGAGGACTAAATTCCTGCTGTTCCCGGAGATCACCTGTTACAGGTGAGTAACTATGCTATCTCCAGGAACAAGCAGGAATGTAGTCATCACATATGGGGACTCCCTAGCTGCAGATGCCAGGGAGAGACCCCAGAAGTTGTGCATCCCTGAGAAGGGCTCCACTTCCCCCCATGGATCTCTGGCATCCTACCAGGGATGGTGGGTAGGAGTTGATTAGGTATGGAACAGGTGTTGGAGAACAGCCTGACCAAACAAGGCATCCCGGCGGGAGTCCTTGTCCAAGCAGTAATGGGCTGTGAAAGTATGAACAGAGGCCCAGGTGGCTGCTCGACAGATGTCGTCGATAGACACAGAGTGCAGATGAGCCATTGAAGCTGCCATGGCTCTCACATTGTGAGCTGTGACATGGCCCTCCAGAGGAAGATTCTTACTCTGATAGGTAAAGGAAATACACTGAGCAATCCAGTTAGATAGTGTTCTCTTGGAGACTGGAAGTCCCAAATGAGAAGGATCAAAAGCAACAAAGAGTTGAGAGGACTTTCTATGTTGCTGTGTTCTTTGTAAGTAAAAGGCTAAAGCTCTTTTACAGTCCAAAGTATGAAGGTTTCTTTCTGCATTTGATGCATGAGGCCTTGGAAAGAACACAGGTAGGTAGACCGCTTGGTTTAGAAGAAAAGGCGAGACCACCTTTGGCATAAAGCGTGGATGAGTCCTAAGGACTACCTTGTCATGGTGGAACCTTGTATAAGGTGGATCAGCTACTAGTGCTTGCAACTCACTGATGCGACGTACTGATGTGATTGCAATGAGAAAGATAACCTTCCAAGAAAGGAATTTCAAGGAGGTAGTAGCTAAGGGTTCGAAAGGTGACTTCATGAGCTGACCAAGAACCAAATTTAAGTCCCATGCCACAGGAGGTGGCTTAATGGGAGGCTTAGTTAGCAGACGTCCTCTCAAATCTTGCTATAAGAGGATGGGAGGAAATAAGTTGTCCATTTAGGGTCTTGAAGGAAGCTGCAATAGCATTCAAATGGACCTTCACTGAGTTAGTCTTAAGTCCTGCATTGGATAAATGAAGGAGATACTCCAGTAATGATTCCAGAGGTATGGCAATGGGGTTAAGACCCTTCTGCGAACACCATATGGTAAACCTTTTCCACTTGAAAGCATAAGAGCGTCTTGTGGAAGGCTTCCTGGAAGCATAAAGGATATCCTTTATTTGCTGAGGGAGGTTAAGATCATGGAGATCAAGCCTTCAGCAACCAAGCCCTGAGATGCCGAGACTGGGGATTGGGATGCCATAACATTCCGTCCTCCTGAGAGGAGACCTGGAGCAGACCCTAACTCCAGGGAGGGAGCTTGAGAGAGATGTAGAAGCAGAGGGTACCACACTTGCCGTGGCCAATGTGGAGCTATGAGAATCAAACGGCCTCTGTCTCTCTGAAGTTTGAACAGGGTTTTGGGAATTAGAGGAATGGGTGGAAAGGCATACAGGAAGTCTTGACCCCAGTAAAGGAGGAAAGCATCCCTGCCCCGAGTCCCCTAAGCCGGGGTTCTGGAACAGAACCGGGGAAGTCTGGCATTCCACAGACTTGCAAAGAGGTCTATGTCCGGGGTTCCCCAAATTTGAAAAATCTTGGCTACCTGGTCTGCATGCAGAGACTATTCGTGTGGAAGCAGAACTCGACTGAGTCTGTCTGCCCAAGAGTTTTGTATGCCTGGAAGATACACTGCCAGGAGATGAATCTGATGCTCTCTGGCGAGGGCCCATAGTCGCAAAGCTTCGTTGCAAAGTGACAGAGAGCCTGTTCCCCCTGCTTGTTCACGTAGAACATGGCTACTTGATTGTCCGTATGAATGAGGACTGTCTTGTAGCTGAGCAGGGTGCAGAACACTCGAAGAGCAAGGAAGATTGCTCTGAGCTCCAAGAGATTGATATGTAGATGAGTCTCCTGTGGAGAGACCAGGTGCCTTGGGTGGAGAGGTCTTGCAGATGAGCTCCCCAACCCATCGGAGAAGCATCTGTTGTGAGAGTTGCCTGGGGTAAGGGTTGTTGAAAAGGGGACCCCAGCAACAGGTTTTGAGTGGACTTCCACCACTGGAGGGACAAAATAAGGCAACTTGTGTTTGCTATTTTGTTTGACAGGCATCCTGATGCCTGGGTCCATTGAGTGGATAAAGTCCACTGGGCTGCCCTCATATGGAGGCAAGCATAGGGAACCACATGCACGGTAGATGCCATGTGGCCTAGTAGTTGTAGCATTTCTCGGGCAGTGAGATGAGGCTTTAGCACTGCTTGAGAAGCTAACTGCACTATGCAAAGGCAACGGGCCTGGGGGAGATAGGCCCTTGCCTTTCTGGTATCCAGCAAAGCTCCTATGAACTCTAAAGACTGAGTGGGAGTTAGACTGGATTTTGGGATGTTTATCACCAGACCCAAATACTGAAGGATACGCATTGTGCAGGATAGAGAAGTCCTGGCCTCTGACTCTGTTGGGGCTCGAATGAGCCAGTCTCTAAGTAGGGGAAGACGAATATCCCTAGAGTGCGGAGAAATGCTGCTGCTACTACAGCCATGCATTTCATGAACACCCTTGGTGCTGAGGCCAGGCCAAAAGGAAGCACCCTGTATTGGGTAGTGCTTTCCTTGAAAAAAGGAACCGAAGGAATCTTCTGTGAGTTGGATGGATGAGAACATGGGTGTACGCATCCTTGAGATCTAGAGAACAAAGCCAATCCTGACTCTGAAGGTATGACAGCAGAGTCCCCAGAGAAATCTTGAATTTCTCTTTGAAAAGGAATTTGTTCAATTCTCTGAGGTCCAAGATAGGTCTGTATCCCCCTGTTTTCTTTGGGATAAGGAAATAGGGGGAGTAAAACCCTGTACCCTGCTGATGGATGGGTACTTCTTCTATTGCCCCTTGGGCAAGAAGCATAGTGACCTCCTGACCTAACAGGTTGATGAGAGAGGTCGGAGAATTGAACTGCCTTATCACTGTGGGAGGGGGCATGCTCGAAAAATGAAGCTTGTACCCCTCTTTTATGATGGAGAGTGTCCAATGCTCTGCTGTTATCTGCCCCCATCTGGGGGCAAAGTAACACAACCTTCCTGGAATGGTGGAAGGCTCTGGTCCAATGAGAGCCAGGAAGGCTAAGTTCTCTAGCTGAAAGTCAAAGGCCTTGTGGAGGCTGAGACTGCTGGGACGGCTGAGGCTTAGCAGTCTTTGCTTTTCTTTGTTTGGGTGGTTGCTGACCTTTCCGGACAAGCTGACCTGCAGAACGTCCCTGCTGAGTATAAGCAGGATAAAATCTTTTCTTTTTAGAAACGAATGGTTTCTTGAAAGATTTCTTTCTTGCAGGATCAGCTGTGGACTTGGATAATCTATCCAAGGTGGAGTTGTCAGCATCCAACTCATTGGCCTTCTCCTGACAATCTTTACCAAACAGGTTCTCACCAGTACAAGGAATATTTCCCAGTTTGTCTTGTACCCAGAGCTCCAGATCAGATGCCTGGAGCCAAGCAATTCTACTTGCACCTATGGCAATTGCAGAGGCTCTGTTTATGCACTCAAAACAGTTAAAAGCGGCACGGTTGACAAATTTAGAAACATCTTGGGCATGTTTCACCAATGTGAGAAAATCCTGCCTTCTATCCTCAGGAAGAAGAGGGCTGAAAGCCTCTAAATCCCCTGTGACTTCCTTCAGGAACATTCCCATATATAGACTATAGGAACTGATCCTGGCAGAAAGCATGGAAGCTTGGAAGACACGACGTCCAAAAGCATCCAAAGTTCTGCGCTCACGTCCTGGAGGATTAGAGGCATGC
This sequence comes from Ichthyophis bannanicus, assembly GCA_033557465.1. Classification (NCBI taxonomy): domain Eukaryota; kingdom Metazoa; phylum Chordata; class Amphibia; order Gymnophiona; family Ichthyophiidae; genus Ichthyophis; species Ichthyophis bannanicus. The sequence goes on along the minus strand of CM066035.1, from coordinate 910,309,424 downwards.
CTCTTTGCACTCTTGATCCTTCTCATAGCTGATTCCACTACAATAGAGTGGTGAGGAAGCTGAGTTTTCTGGAAACCAGGACAAGGAGGGACTCGATACAGAGTATCCAGTCTACGAGAGTGAGGAGAGGTGGTGAGAAGTGTCTCCCACATTCTTACATGAGATCATGCAAGATCTTATGCATGGGCAAAGTAGCTGCCTCCTTAGGAATTTTAGGATATTGTAAAATTTCCAACTCCTTTGCTCTGGGCTCTGTTTCAGGGGTCACAGTAATGGACAGACCCCGAGCCACCTCCCTGATGAAATCCTGAAAGGAAATGTCTTCTGGAGGAGACATCCTGCGTTTAGGGGAGGAAGGCTCCTCCGGGAGAAGTATTCCCGCATCGACAGAACTGTCAGAATCCTCAGATTCCTCTGAGGACTCGAAGTACCTTCTGTCGGGATGCTCTTGAAGAGCCCGATACCCGTACCGACCAAAGTCGGTACCGAGGGGAATCGGTACCAGTGTAACGGTACTGGAAGGCATTGCATGACTGGGTGCCGGCAATGTGGATGCCGATGCCGTCGGTACCGGTACCGGAGTTGGTGCCGGTTGAACTGTCTGACGCAGTTCCGAGGGTGTCGATACCGCAAGGAGAGCCGTCAGACTGCGTTCAATAGCCAGAACCCTCTGGATGTCGGTACCGAAGAAGACCGCTGGTACCCCAGAGCATGGCACCAGTAGTTCTGCCGAGGTCGAGGCCTTGAGAACGTCCTGAAGCCCCGATAATGCTTTCTAAGTCGAAGCCTCCCACCGGGGCAATTTTGCCGGTGCAGAATCCTCAAGGGCAACGCCAGAGGCATCTCGATGCTTAGAGGGAGATCTACCCTTTGAGGACCGGCTAGACTTATGTTTAGTTACCTGAGATCCACAGGAGGAAGACGAAGCCCTGGAAGACATCGATGCCACCGAAGCTGCATCAGAGGGAAACAGGGTACTGAGCTTGGCAGCTCGGTTCTGTCAACCTCTCTTGGACATCATGGCACAGGCCATACATTCCGAGATGGAATGGTCAGGACCTAAATATTTCAGACACCACTCATGGGTGTTGGTGACGGAGATGGTACCGCCACACTTGGTGCACTTTTTAAAACCCGAAGAGGGTTTTTCCATTGTGGAAAAAATCTTGGGCCTAAGGCCCAAAATGGCACATGCACCTGGAAAAAATGGGAAAAAAAGTACCAAGAAATTTTTTTTTTTTTTTTTAGAAAAGAAAGAAAAACCGGCGGTACCGGTAAAGCGTCGAGGAAGGCAGACGCGACCACAAAAAAGAAGGAAAATTTTCTGCGGTGACAGGAACACGACTTGCTGGCTCCGCGGAAAACGAAGAACTGGAGAGAAGCAGTTGGGAAAGGCGGGAAGGCAGCACACAGGCGCCGTGGGATGCTCCCAAAAGCTTTCTAATTGGACACTGGGGAGCGTTCCCGCGCAGGCTCAGTCGGTACCGACGATACCCATATGTGATGACTACATTCCTGCTTGTTCCTGGAGATATAAAGACGCCAAATTATACATGGCAACAGGAAGATCGAATAAACTAAGTAAAAATAGAACTGATAGACTTCCGCCGCCAAAGAAACGGGACATATAATGAAGTCATTCAAAGAATGAGCCATATTGTTAAAAAATCCTTAACTTAAACCAAGGGTCATATCATAAGAAAAGAACAGTTCACCAAGCTGTCTTTTAAAGACCATCACAAGTACATTGTCATGACTATGAAAAATTCATTATGCACACCAGCCATTGCAGACCAAACCATAATGTGATAAAATGAAATATTAAAAAATTATTCAAACCCGCTGATTGTATCTACCTTAATGTTAGTAAAACCAAATTGTATGGAATATAAACATCATAAATTGTACCCTAATAAGCAACTCCGGCACATCATGATATAAAAGGTCTCATGTCTTTTCTGTTATAAAAGAGAGGGAAAGGTCACTTAGTTAGAAAACTCTAAATAAACTACATTTTAGATTTAATCTTAGAAAATTCATGAGCAAATACCCTTCAAGGAGCATCAAAAGAAAAATCAACACTTTTGAAGGTCCAAGAGCATAGGTGTCAAACCTGTCCTGGAGGGCCACAATCCTGCCAGGTTTTGGGATAGCCCTAATGAATATGCATGAGATATATATGCATTAGAGAGATCCTGCCAACCTGACTGGTTTGTGGCCCTCCAGGACTGGATTTGGAGACCACTGCTTTACACCTCTGTCATTTAAGATTGTGAGTGGGCAAGGTGCAGATGTCCAAGACATCAAAAAGGTTAGATAGAATTTGTCACATTCCTCCTCACTTCTCACCACCACCAAAATATTGTCCATTAGACATCTTTTTGGTGGTGGTGAGAATCGAGGATGAATGTGACACATTCTAGCTACCCTTTTGATGTCTAGGACATCTGTACCTTGCCCACTCACCATCTTAAATGACAGAGGTGTAAAGCAGTGGTCTCCAAATCCAGTCCTGGAGGGCCACAAACCAGTCAGGTTGGCAGGATATCTCTAATGCATATATATCTCATGCATATTCATTAGGGCTATCCCAAAACCTGGCAGGATTGTGGCCCTCCAGGACAGGTTTGACACCTATGTCCAAGAGGATCGTTATATCATTGTATACACCAAATACAGTGGCCAATATTAAAGCCATATCCCAAATTGAACCAGGAAAGCCAACGGCTACAATATCACACTATCGAATGTCATGGAGCTAATATATAAGTCTAACATAATAGGGATTCATAGCAAATCTCAGGGAACATAAAACAAATGGTGTGCTGACCCTAATAAATAAAATGTACTAGTATCATACTTAAACATGAATATTGTAATAAAAGACCATACCATAAAAACAGAGTCATAAATAAGAACCCATGAGGGGGAGGGGGAAGGGTCAAACAACTAATGGGGGACAGTAATGGGATTATGTTGCCAAATGTCCAAATACCCGCATAAATAGCTAAAAGAATAATAGTGGGCATACAATAAAATTAAAAGGATTATACTATAAACTCATAAATAGTTAAATAGTTAAAATTGCCCACATAAAAACAAGCAGGACAAGGTATATAAATAATTATAACAGGGCAAGGTATATGAACAAAACAGATGGAGTGTAGTTTCTTGGAAACTAAGATGCTGGATCATTTCATAAATAAAAAAACAAACAGGTCAAAATCTTCATTAAGACTTCTAGGAAATAATGTATCCATCTTTGTTCTAGCCTGAGCAAGGTTTTTATTTAAGTCTCCTCCTCTCCAATGGGGATGTATTTTTGTAAACTAAATATTTAAAGATCTGAAATTTTATGTTGAGCTTTGATCCAATGGTCAACCAATGGTTTCTGTATGATATTACGTCTAAGGCAACTTGTATGTTCAATAATATGTGTTCTCACATTCCTATAGGTCTTGCCTATGTGTAAGAGATTACATGGGCATACAATGATATAAATTACATTGTCTGAACTGAAATTTGTGAATTTGCTCAAAGTACATTGTTTGCCCGTGAGAGGGTGATGGAATACTTCAACAAGTAAGAACATGATCACAGGCAGAACAGGTACCGCACCGAAAATGTCCCTTGGTGGAAGAATTATGTTGAGGGCCAGGCAAAGCAGACTGGACTAATATATAGAATAGACTGGGATTATTCCTATATGTAGTAAGTAACTTGTTAGGCAAAGGAGAGAAAGGTTTGTATGATGTGCCATTCACGACGAATGTCAGCAATCTTATTAGAGCTACTGGAGAACAGCATGGAACAAACCATTTTATCCATGCCGTTTCTCTTTTTTTTCTAAAAGATTAGTGCGTTTAGTGTTCTTAGCTAAAACATGCTGCCTTCACATGTTTGAAGGGATACATTTTATCTGCAAATCTTCCATGAAGCACATCAGCATTGGTCTCAAAATCTCCATCTGCTGTACAGATTCGCCTAGCTCTTAACCCTTTGAAGGCCTACTTTAAATTTTTAATCCACATTCTGCAGCTGGGTTAATTTTTGCATATTTCAGGAAAATTGTACCCGTCTTATTCAATATGTTCTAATAGTGATTTTCCTTCTGCTATGGTCATGTATTATATACCATTTGATGGGAATATTTAGTCAGAATTTTGGATCCCGAGAGTTTTGGGCTCGGCCTGGAAAGGGTAACTGGCTGACGAAGATTTTTTTTTAAAGATGGATTATCAAAACTATGTTAGCGCAGAAAATGATTTCTATCAGTAGGTTTGCGATATAAGGTGGTCTTGAAACCAATAGTATCTATTATAATCAAAATATCCAAATGAGGTAATTTGTAATCACTTATGGAGGCCTCAAATTGTAAGTTAACATCTAGAGTATTAATCCATGTTAAAAAAATACATCTAAAAATTGACATTCTCCATACCAAATAAAAAATACATCAATATACCTTTGCCACATCTTAGTATTGTCTCTGTAAAAATTTAGATTCAAATTCAGCAACATACGAATTTGCTACATCTGGCACCATAGAAGATCCCCCTTTATCTGAGGGTAAATTAAGCCATCAAACCAAAATTAGTTATTTGTCAAAGCCAATTTAGCTAATTGAATTAGAAAGAACAGAGGTAAACACTTGAATCGACCCTCTCGCTGTAAACTCAATTCAACTACTTCAATAGTCTCCTTTTGTGGTATATTTGTATATAAGGAGACAATGTCTAAAGTGACCAATACCAAATCGGAATGGTAACCATGGAAGTTGTCTAGAGGTTGTATAATATGACTCGAACCTCTAGTATAGGAAGGTGATTTACACACAAAGGGTCGCAAACAAACATCTAAGAATTGTGAAACTGGCTCAAAAAGAGATCCGATAGCCGAAACAATTGGTGGCCTGGTGGATTAACAAGAAATTTATGAATTTTGGGGAGGATATATATGGTAGGCATTACAGGATGAGAAACAGTCAAAAAATCTTTGTGTTAAAATTCCTGCTAGATAGTATTACAGAAATTGGTCTAATTTCCTTTTCAAAAGGGAGATAGGATCTTTATCTGTTTATAGAATAAGACAATAGACAGGAAGAAAATTGATGCCTTTGAATTATGGTGCTGGCGGTGAATACTGTGTATACCATGGACTGCCCGAAAAACAAACCAGTCGGTACTAGAGGAGATCAAACCTAAGCTTTCTTTAGAAGCTCAGATGACAAGACTTCGACTTTCATACTTTGGACACATCATGCGAAGAGAGAGATCATTAGAGAAAGACATCATGCTTGGCAAGATAGAAGGTCAACTGCAAAAGAGGAAGGCCAGCAATGAGATGGCTCAATACAATAACAGCAGCTACAGGTACCAGTCTGTCAATAATGAGCCGCCTGACTCAACACCAAACACAATTTAGGATAGCTATCCAGAGGGTCGCCATGAGTCGACGGCACTTAACAACAACATCAGAAACAATCACTCTTGTTCATTATAACAATTGCTCCGCCTGTATCAGCTGGCTTTATCACTATTCTATAGTCTGTTTGAAGTACCCTAACTGCCTGTTTTTGTTCCTTAGAAGTATTGCAAAAAAATCAGACTGTGATCCTTCTAATTCACCTATTCCTTTAAGTACAGCTTTTTCAAAAAAAGTCAATGGCTGGACTGGTGGTATTAGGGGAAAATCCAAGTGGACTTCTTCCAAATAGATCTATGCCTCCATGGCATTGTTAGAAAAGAAATCTTTAATTTTAAGTTTTCTAATGAATTTGAAAAGGTCTACTCTAGTATCAAAACGAGTTATATGATGTGGTAGGTACAAAAGACAATTCTTTATTAAGAACCTCCATTTTATATGTAGTAAGGGGTATATCTGAAAGATTTATAACTGGATCATTTAGTCCCTGAGGATTCTCGGCGACCCCCCTCTCTTCCTCTCCCCGTTTGAAATGTGTGAGTCTCTCCTTCTCTCCCATTCTTGGTCCAGTGGTTGATCCCAAGATTGATCTACATATTTGGGCCTGGTTTTGGATTGGTCTCTCCCTCCTCCCTTCCAGTCTTTCCATAGAAAGATCCTGTGTTTTATGTTCGTCAGATTCAAACAAAGGGACAAAGGCATTAAAAAAAAAAAACACACACACAAGACTGGTCCCGCTAGAAAATGTGTTAGAAGCCAATCTTGGCATCTAAGGTATCTTCCTTATGGGTGGATGGTTCTCATCTCCGTATCCTTTTTTTCTTATTCCACAGATATACATAACCAAATTTATAAACATCTTCATCTCTTCTAAATTTGGATATTTTCTTTTCTTTTATTTCTCTTGTATCTCTCTAGATTCTTATTAAAGTCACGTATCAATGTGTCATATCTGTTGTCATTATCTTTAAGTATTTATAGTTTATTATCTCTTTCTTATTTTTCTCCAAACTAACCTTAGAGGTACAGATTAAAAGAATCATTAGATCCAACGAATATTCGTTAAGTATTGCATTCCATTTTTGAACAAATTATTCATCATCCAAGTACATCCCTGGGTATCATCCAAGTACATAAGTAGGCCCCTGAGTATCACCTTTGTACAGCAATAGTTCAGGAGAGAGGCTGCATGCATGTGTTATTAGTCAATAATTGTCTTTATCAGTTAGTATGGCTTTTACTTTGGTTTTATAGTTATTTATTATTTTTATATATAATATTTGCATTATTTTATACTTTATAATCAATGATGGATGCTTTTATATTGGGCTCCTTTATATGTATATATTTTTTTATATTGCTTATTTTTCAACATACATTTGATTTGATGTTTTACTTATTTATTGTTTTATCTTTATGTATGTATAATATGTAGGGTTGCAGTCCCCTGAGGAAAGCCTTCTGCCGAAATACATGTAGGGCAGACCTGGTGACACACGAATAAAGCACAGTTACTTACCTGTAACAGGTGATCTCTGGGAACAGCAGGAATTAGTCCTCACATATGGGTACGTCGGAACCGACGGAGCCTGCGCAGGAAAGCTCCCCAACTTCCCAGAAGGAAAGCTTTTGGGGCTTCCCACAGCGCATGCGCGCTGCCTTCCTGCCTTCCTGCCCAACTCTCCTCAGTTCGAGTTTAAAGCTGAGACAATAGAGAGAGGAAAGGAAAGAGAAAGAGATACAACTCCTAGGGGAGGTGGGTGGGTTGTGAGGACTAATTCCTGCTGTTCCCAGAGATCACCTGTTACAGGTAAGTAACTGTGCTATCTCCAGGAACAAGCAGGAATGAGTCCTCACATATGGGGACTCCCTAGCTAAGATGCCTGGGAGATCCCCCTCCAAGGGTTCCTCATCTTCCTATGGATCTCAGGCATCCATTCAGGGAAGGTGGGCAGGAGTTGTTTAAGCATGGAACAGGTGTTTGAGGACAGCCTGACCAAACAAGGCATCCCGGTGGGAGTCCTTGTCCAAACAGTAATGGGCTGTGAAGGTATGAACCGAGGCCCAGGTGGCTGCTCAACAGATCTGATCTATGGAGACAGAGTGAAGATGAGCCATAGAAGCGGCCATGGCTCTCACATTGTGAGCTGTGACATGGCCCTCCAGAGAAAGGTTCCTACTCTGGTAAGCAAAAGAGATACACTGAGCAATCCAATTGGATAGTGTTCTATTTGAGACTGGAATTCCCAAATCGGAAGGATCAAAAGCAACAAAAAGCTGGGAAGACTTTCGATGTTGCTGTGTCCTGTGGAGGTAAAAGGCAAGAGCTCTTTTACAATCTAGAGTATGAAGGGTCCTTTCTGCACTGGATGCATGAGGAGCTGGAAAAAAGACAGGTAGATATACCTCTTGATTAAGATGAAAAGGTGAGACCACTTTAGGCATAAAGTGAGGATTTGTCCTAAGGACTACCTTATCATGATGAAACCTGGTATAAGGTGGATTAGCCACTAAAGCCTGTAGTTCACTGATGCGACGAGCAGAAGTGACGGCAATAAGGAAAATGACTTTCCAGGAAAGAAATTTCAAGGAGGTAGTGGCTAAAGGTTCAAAGGGTGGCTTCATAAGCTGACCCAGGACCAGGTTTAAGTCCCATGCTACCGGAGGAGATCGAATGGGAGGTTTTGTTAAAGTTAGGCCTCTCATGAATCTGGCAATAAGAGGATGAGAGGAAACAGGTTTGCCATTTAGAGGTTTAAGAGATGCTGCAATAGCACTCAAATGGACTCTTACTGAATTCGTTTTAAGGCGTGCATTGGAAAGATGCAGGAGATACTCCAATAGGGAATTTAAAGGAAGTGCGAGAGGGTCAAGACCCTTTTGAGCACACCAAATGGAAAATCTTTTCCATTTAAAAGCATAAGAACGCCTGGTGGAAGGTTTCCTAGAGGCATGTAGGATATCCTGCACTTGTTGAGAAAGATTAAAGTCGTGAAGGTCTAAGCCTTCAGCAACCAAGCTCTGAGGTGAAGGGACTTGGGGTTTGGGTGCCACAAAGTCCCCTCCTCCTGAGACAGTAGGTTTGGAGCAGTTCCCAAGTCCAGTGAGGGGGCTTGGGAGAGATGCAGAAGTAGAGGGTACCACACTTGGCGTGGCCAGCATGGGGCTATGAGGATCATAGACACGTGATCCCTTTGAAGCTTGAACAGAGTCTTGGGAATCAAAGGAATGGGTGGAAAGGCGTACAGGAAGCCCTGACCCCAATGCAGGAGGAAGGCGTCCCTGGCTTGAGCTCCCTGACACGGAGTCCTGGAACAGAACCGGGGAAGTTTAGCATTCCACGGACTTGCAAAGAGGTCTATGTCCGGGGTTCCCCATTTCTGGAAGATTCTGAGTATCTGGTCCATGTGCAGGGACCATTCGTGTGGAAGAAGAACTCGACTGGGTCTGTCTGCCCAAGAGTTTTGAATACCTGGAAGATACACTACCAGGAGATGGATTTGATGCTCTCTGGCGAAGGCCCACAATCTGAGAGCTTCGTTGCAAAGCGACAGAGCCAGTTCCTCCTTGTTTGTTTATGTAGAACATGGCTACTTGATTGTAGGTGTGAACAAGAACTGTCATGTTGACGAGGAGGGTATGGAAGACCTTGAGAGCAAGGAAAATTGCTCGCAGTTCCAGAAGGTTGATATGAAGGGTGGTCTCTTCTGGAGACCAAGTTCCCTGAGTGGAGAGGTATTGAAGATGAGCTCCCCAACCTGTTTGGGAGGCATCCGTTGTGAGGGTTGCTTGGGGCAACAAAGGTTGGAAGGGGGACCCCAGCAACAGATTTTGAGTGGACATCCACCACTGGAGAGACCAAAAAAGACGATTGGAGGTTGCTATTTGGTCTGAGAGAGCTCCTGATGCTTGGGTCCACTGAGTGGACAAGGTCCATTGAGCTGCTCTCATATGTAGGCGAGCATATGGCACCACATGAACTGTGGATGCCATGTGGCCTAGCAGTTGTAACATCTCCCTGGAAGTCAAGTGGCTGCTGGACTGAGTTTGGGAGGCCAAGTGCACTAGACGGTGGCAACGGGCCTGAGGAAGATAGGCCCTTGCAGTGGTGGTATCTAGCCAGGCCCCTATGAATTCTAAGGACTGAGTAGGGGTGAGTTGAGACTTTGGCAGATTGATGACAAGTCCCAGATACTGCAGTATGTGTCTGGTGTGGTACAGGGAAGTCTGAGCCTCGGACTGAGATGGAGCTCGGATGAGCCAGTCGTCCAGGTATGGGAAAACAAAGATCCCCAGGGTGCGTAGAAATGCAGCCACTATTGACATGCATTTGGTGAACACTCTTGGAGCAGAGGCTAGACCGAATGGGAGTACTCTGTATTGGAAATGTTTTCCCTAGAACAGAAACCGTAGGAATTTTCTGTGGGATGGATGGATGAGTATATGTGTGTATGCATCCTTTAGATCTAGAGAACAAAGCCAATCCTGACTCTGTAGGTATGGAAGGAGAGTACCTAGAGAGAGCATCTTGAATTTCTCCTTGCATAGAAATTTGTTCAATTCTCTCAGATCTAGAATGGGTCTGTACCCCCCTGTTTTCTTGGGAATGAGAAAATAAGGGGAGTAAAGCACAGTTACTTACCTGTAACAGGTGATCTCTGGGAACAGCAGGAATTAGTCCTCACATATGGGTATGTCGGAACCGACGGAGCCTGCGCAGGAAAGCTCCCCAGCTTCCCAGAAGGAAAGCTTTTGGGGCTTCCCACAACGCATGCGCGCTGCCTTCCCGCCTTCCTGACCAACTCTCCTCAGTTCGAGTTTAAAGCTGAGACAATAGAGAGAGGAAAGGAAGAGAAAAAGATACAACTCCTAGGGGAGGTGGGTGGGTTGTGAGGACTAATTCCTGCTGTTCCCAGAGATCACCTGTTACAGGTAAGTAACTGCTATCTCCAGGAACAAGCAGGAATGAGTCCTCACATATGGGGGGACTCCCTAGCTAAGATGCCTGGGAGATCCCCCTCCAAGGTTCCCCATCTTCGTATGGATCTCAAGCATCCATTGAGGGAAGGTGGGCAGGAGTTGTTTAAGAATGGAACAGGTGTTTGAGGACAGCCTGACCAAATAAGGCATCCTGGCGGGAGTCCTTGTCCAAGCAGTAATGGGCTGTAAAGGTATGAACGGAGGCCCAGGTGGCAGCTCGACAGATTTGATCTATGGATACAGAATGAAGATGAGCCATAGAGGTGGCCATGGCCCTCACATTGTGAGCCGTGACATGGCCCTCCAGAGTGAGGTTCTTACTCTGGTAAGCAAATGAGATACACTGAGCAATCCAATTGGACAGGGTTCTCTTAGTGACTGGAAGTCCCAAATGGGAAGGATCAAAAGCAACAAAAAGTTGGGAAGACTTTCTATGTTGCTGTGTCCTGTGGAGGTAAAAGGCGAGAGCCCTTTTACAATCCAGAGTATGAAGGGCCCTCTCTGCATTAGATGCATGAGGAGGTGGAAAGAAGATAGGTAAATACACCTCTTGATTAAGATGAAAAGGTGAAACCACTTTAGGCATAAAGTGTGGATTCGTCCTAAGGACTACCTTATCATGATGGAACCTTGTATAAGGTGGATTAGCCACTAAGGCCTGCAGTTCACTGATGCGGCGGGCTGAAGTGACTGCAATAAGGAAAACAACCTTCCAGGAAAGAAATTTTAAGGAGGTTGAGGCTAAGGGTTCAAAGGGTGGCTTCATAAGCTGACCAAGAACCAAGTTTAAGTCCCATGCCACCGGAGGAGGTCTAATGGGAGGCTTAGTTAAGGTTAGGCCTCTCATGAATCTAGCAATAAGCGGATGAGAGGAAATGGGTTGTCCATTGATAGGTTTAAGTGATGCTGCAATAGCACTCAAATGGACTTGTACTGAATTCGTCTTGAGGCCTGCATTGGAAAGATAGAAACATAGAAACATGATGACAGAAAAAGACCACAAGGCCCATCTAGTCTGTCCTTCCATAACAACAACTACAACAGTCCACTTTTTACCTTTAGAGATCCTCTGTGTTGGTCCCATGCTTTTTTGAATTCAGTTACTGTCCTCATCTCTACCACCTCCACTGGGAGACTATTCCACGGATCCACTACTCTTTCCGTAAAGAAATATTTCCGCATATCACTCCTGAATCTATCTCCCTTCACCCTCATCCCATGTCCCCTCGGCGCAGAACTTGCTTTCAATTGAAAGAGGCTCTCTCCCTGAACATTTATGCCACGGAGGTATTTAAACATCTCAATCATATCACCTCTATCCCGCCTTTCCTCTAAGGTGTACATATTAAGATCCTTAAGTCTGTCCTCATATGCTTTATAATGAAGACCACTAATCATCTTAGTAGCACCCCTCTGTACCGACTCCATCCTGTTCACATCCTTTTGAAGGTGCGGTCTCCAGAATTGCACACCATACTCCAAATGAGGTCGCACCAAAGACTTATACAGAGGCATTATCGCCTCCTTTTTTCTGCTAGCCATTCCTCTCCGTATGCACCCAAGCATCCTTCTAGCTTTTGCCGTCGCCTTTTCTACCTGTTTAGCTACTTTAAGATCATCAGACACAACTACGCCTAGGTCCCGCTCTTCTTTAGTGGACAAAAGTACTTCACCTCCTATGCTGTATTGCTCCCTTGGATTGCTGCAGCCCAAATGCATGACCTTACATTTTTTAACATTAAATCCCAGCTGCCAAATTCTAGACCATTCTTCAAGCTTAGCTAGATCCCTCCTCATGTTATCTACACCTTCCTGGGTGTCTACTTTATTGCAGATTTTGGTATCATCTGCAAAGAGGCAAACTTTACCCGACAGCCCTTCCGCTATATCACTAACAAAGATGCAGGAGATATTCTAAGAGAGAATTCAGAGGTAGCGAGAGACGGTCAAGACTCCTTTGAGCACACCAAATGGAAAATCTTTTCCACTTAAAAGCATAGGAACGCCTAGCGGAAGGTTTTCTGGAAGCATGGAGGATATCCCTCACTTGCTGAGAGACATTTAAGTCTTGAAGGTCTAGGCCTTCAGTAACCAAGCTCTGAGGTGAAGGGACTTGGGGTTTGGGTGCCACAAAGTCCCCCCCTCTTGAGACAGAAGGTCTGGGGCAGCTCCCAGATCCAGGGAGGGGGCCTGGGAGAGACGCAGAAGTAGAGGGTACCACACTTGGCGTGGCCAGCGTGGAGCTATGAGGATCATAGATCCTTGATCCCTTTGTAATTTGAACAGAGTCTTGGGAATCAAAGGAATGGGTGGAAAGGCATATAGGAGGCCCTGACCCCAATGAAGGAGGAAGGCATCATTGGCCTGCATTCCCTGACACGGAATCCTGGGGAAGTTTGGCATTCCACGGACTTGCAAAGAGGTCTATGTCCGGGGTTCCCCATTTCTGGAAGATTCTGAGTACCTGATCCATGTGCAGGGACCATTCGTGTGGAAGCAGAACTCGACTGAGTCTGTCTGCCCAAGAGTTTTGGATTCCTGGGAGATATACTGCCAGGAGATGGATTTGATGCTCTCTGGCGAAGGCCCATAGTCAGAGCTTCGTTGCAAAGCGACAGAGCCAGTCCCTGTTTGTTTATGTAGAACATGGCTACTTGGATTGTCGGTATGAACAAGAACTGTCATGTTGTGCAGGAGGGTATGAAAGACCTTGAGAGCAAGGAAAATTGCTCGGAGCTCCAAAAGGTTGATATGAAGGGTGGCCTCCTGTGGAGACCAAGTGCCTTGAGTGGAGAGGTCTTGAAGATGAGCTCCCCAGCCTGTTTGGGAGGCATCTGTTGTGAGGGTTGTTTAGGGTAGTACCGGTTGGAAGGGGGACCCCAACAACAGATTTTGGGTGGAGATCTACCATTGGAGAGACCAAAAGAGACGTTTGGAGGTTGCTATTTGGTCTGAGAGAGCTCCTGATGCTTGGCTCCACTGGGTGGACAAAGTCCATTGAGCTGCTCTCATATGCAGACGAGCATAAGGTACCACATGAACTGTGGATGCCATGTGGCCTAGCAGTTGAAGCATTTCTCTGGCAGTCAGATGGCTTCTGGATTGAATTTGAGAGGCCAAGTGCACTAGGCGGTGGCAACGTGCCTGGGGAAGATAGGCCCTTGCCGTGCTGGTATCTAGCCAGGCCCCTATGAATTCTAGGGATTGAGTAGGGGTGAGTTGAGACTTTGGCAGATTGATGACAAGTCCCAGATACTGCAGGATGTGCCTGGTGTGGTCCAGAAAAGTCTGAGCCTCGAACTGAGATGGAGCTCGGATGAGCCAGTCGTCTAGGTATGGGAAGACAAATATTCCCAGAGTGCGTAGAAATGCAGCTATTACTGACATGCATTTTGTGAACACTCTTGGAACAGAGGCTAGACTGAAGGGGAGTACCCTGTATTGGAAATGTTTCCCCTGGAACAGAAATCGGAGGAATTTTCTGTGGGATGGATGGATGAGTATGTGTGTGTACGCATCCTTTAGGTCTAGAGAACAAAGCCAGTCCTGACTGTGCAGGTATGGAAGGAGAGTACCTAGAGAGCATTTTGAATTTTTCTTTGTATAGAAATTTGTTTAATTCTCTCAGATCTAGAATGGGTCTGTGCCCCCCTGTTTTCTTTGGAATGAGAAAATAGGGGGAGTAAAACCCTGACCCCTGTTGAAGAAGGGGAACCTGTTCTATTGCCCCTTGGGCAAGAAGGGTATTCACCTCCTGACCCAACAGGTATAGAAGAGATGGGGGAGAGATGAAATGTCTCACCATAGTACGGGGAGGAAGGCTGGAAAAATGGAGTTTGTAGCCCTCTCTGATGATAGAGAGGGTCCATTGTTCTGATGTGATTTGTTCCCATCTGGGAGCAAAATGAGTTAACCTTCCTGGAATGGTGAGAGGCTCTGGTTGCTGCAGAGCCAGAAAGGGTATGTTCTCTAGAAGTAAGTCAAAAACCCTGAGGGGGTTGGGACTGTTGAAGTGTAGCAGCCCCTGCAGGTTTTGGTCTGGCCTGTTTAGATTGCTGATGTTTAGGAGCAAAGCGAACCTGAGAAGTTGATTGGCCAGCATTAGTAGAAAAAATGGTCTTTTTGTAGAAGGGTTTCTTAAAAGACTTTTTCTTGGCAGAGGTGGAAGTAGACTTAGAAAGTCTATCTAGAGCAGCGTTCTCTGCATCCATTTGAGTGGCTTTGACTTGCCACTCCTTGCCAAATAGATTTTCACCTGTACAGGGCAGATTGCCTAGGCCATCTTGCACCCAGGATTCCAGGTCAGAGGCCTGGAGCCAAGCAATTCTGCGAGCAGCTATAGCAATGCCTGATGCTCTGCTAGCACCCTCAAAGGAGTCAAAGGCAGCTCTATTGGAGAACTTTGACACATCTTGGGTATGCTTTAAAAGAAGCAGGAATTCCTCTTTCCTATCTTCTGGGATAAAGGGGAGGAATTGTCTTATGTTGAGAGTAAGCTCTTTGAGAAACATGCCCATATAGAGGCTGTATGAGTTGATTCTGGCAATAAGCATACTAGCTTGGAAGATTTTCCTGCCAAAAGCATCCAATGTCCTACATTCTCTTCCTGGCGGGGTAGAAGAGTGTCTTTTGGTACTCTTTATCTTCTTCATAGCAGACTTCACCACAATAGAATGGTGAGGAAGCTGAGTTTTTGAAAACCAGGAGAAGGAGGGACCCGATACATGGTGTCCAACCGACGAGAATGTGGAGATAGGGTAAGAGGAGCCTCCCATAAGTCCATCATGTGTTCTTGAAGGATATCATGAATGGGCAAGGTGACTGCCTCTTTAGGAACCTTAGAGTATCCTAAAATGTCTAATTTTTTTGCTCTAGGTTCTTTCTCAGAGGACACTGTAATAGAGAGTCCCTTGGCTACTTCAAGAATGAAGTCTTGAAAGGACAAGTCCTCTGGAGGAGACATTCTCCTCTTTGGGGAAGAGGGCTCCTCAGGAAGAATAAGGGATGCTTCATCAGAATCATCTGAGGTATCGGCATCCTCAGAAGACTCAAAGTATCGCCTATTTGCTTCCAGAGACCGATACGCATACCGACCGGTATCGACATCGGGCGTACCGGAAACCGGGTCGGTATCGAAAAATAACCGGAACCGGGGACCGGAACCGGCATTCTATTAGAAATAGATGCTCTGGGTACCGCTATCGGTTGCGGTACCGGAACCGGGGTCGGAACCGACGGTTGCGGTACCGAGGGCTTTGCAGCATTAATGAAAGCAAATATGGCTTGCTGCATGGATTGTACAGTAGTACCCATAGACGCTACGACTGCCTGGATGTCGATACCGGTTTGGGCCGGTACCCCAGAGCAGTCTAACAGGTGATCGGTCGAGACCGTGCCATCGATGTCAACCTGTAACCACATAGGAGGAGCTTTGGAAGCCGGAGCTTCCCGCCGGGGTTGTTTAGCTGGGGCAGGGTCTTCAGGGTCGAACCCAAGGGCCTCTCGCTGCTTAGAGGGAGATTTGCCCTTTGAAGACCTGCCTGCAGAATGTTTGGTTACCTGAGATCCATCCAGAGAGGAAGACCTGGAGGATGTTGATGCTGGATTATCTGTAGAAAACAGCATATGAAATTTGGCTGCTCGGTTCTGTAAGCCACGTTTGGACATCAGAGAGCAGGATGGACAATCCGGAATAGAATGGTCAGGGCCCAAACATTTAAGACACCATTCATGGGTATCTGACTGAAATAGTACCAGTACACTTGGTGCATTTTTTATAACCAGAGGCTGGTTTCTCCATGAGGGAGAATTTGTAAAGGCCTGTAGGCCTCACAAAAAAACAAATACACCAAGTGGGGAAAAATAAGATTTTTTTTTTTTTTTTAAAGAATAAAGAAATAAAGACCGGCGGTACCGGTTCGGAATCGGGGAAGGCAGACACGCGGTCAAAGAACAATTTAAAATAATAAATTCTTCAGCGGTGACAGGAACACGACCTGCTGGCTTTGCGGAAAAAGAAGAACTGAGGAGAGTTGGTCAGGAAGGCGGGAAGGCAGCACGCATGCGTTGTGGGAAGCCCCAAAAGCTTTCCTTCTGGGAAGCTGGGGAGCTTTCCCGCGCAGGCTCCGTCGGTTCTGACGTACCCATATGTGAGGACTCATTCCTGCTTGTTCCTGGAGATAACCCTGACCCTTGTTGAAGAAGAGGAACCTCTTCTATTGCCCTTTGGGCAAGGAGGGTGGTGACCTCCTGACCCAAGAGGGGCAGGAGAGATGGGGGAGAATTGAATTGTCTCACCATGGTATGGGGAGGAAGGTCGGAGAAATGAAGTTTGTAGCCCTCTCTGATGATAGAGAGGGTCCACTGCTCTGATGTGATTTGCTCCCATCTGGGAGCAAAATGAGCCAACCTTCCGGGAATGGTGAGAGGCTCTGGTTGTTGTAGAGCCAGAAAGGTTAAGTTCTCTAGGAGCAAGTCAAAATCCCTGAGGGGGATGGGCCTGCTGGGTTGCAGCAATCCCTGCAGGTTTTGTTCTGGCCTGTTTAGGTTGCTGACGCTTAGGAGTAAAGCGAAGCTGAGAAGATTGTTGGCCAGTATTTGTGGAAAATCTGGTCTTTTTATAGTAAGGCCTTTTAAAAGGCTTTTTCTTGGTAGGGGTAGAGGTAGACTTAGAAAGTCTATCCAAGGCAGCATTTTCTGCGTCCATTTGAGTGGCTTTGATTTGCCACTCCTTACCAAAGAGATTCTCCCCTGTGCAGGGCAGATTACCTAAGCCATCCTGGACCCAGGGTTCTAGGTCAGAAGCCTGGAGCCAAGCAAGTCTGCGAGCGGCTATAGCAATGCCAGAAGCTCTACTGGCACCCTCAAAGGAGTCAAAGGCTGCTCTGTTGGAGAACTTTGAAACATCTAAAGTGTGCTTTAGCAAAGAAATAAACTCCTCCTTTCTATCCTCTGGGATAAAGGGGACAAAATGACGTATCTTTAGAGCAAGCTCCTTTAAAAACATGCCCATATAAAGGCTGTATGAATTGATTCTGGCTATGAGCATACTGGCTTGGAAGATTTTCCTACCAAAAGCATCCAGAGTCCTACATTCTCGTCCTGGAGGGGCAGAAGAGTGTCTTTTGGTACTCTTGATCTTTTTCATAGCAGACTTCACCACAATAGAGTGGTGAGGTAGCTGAGTTTTTTGAAAACCAGGAGAAGGAGGGACCCGATACATGGTATCCAAACGCCGAGAATGTGGAGACAGGGTTAGAGGAGCCTCCCATAAGTCCATCATGTGTTCTTGGATAATTTCATCAATGGGTAAGGTGACTGCTTCTTTTGGAACCTTAGAGTATCCTAAAATATCTAATTTTTTTGCTCTAGGTTCTTTCTCAGAGGATGTGGAGATAGAGAGTCCTTTGGCTATTTCGATAAGGAAGTCTTGAAAGGACAAATCCTCTGTGGAAGACATTCTCCTCTTTGGAGAAGAGGGCTCCTCAGGAAGATCAAGGGATACCTCAGCAGAGTCATCAGAGGTATCGGAATCCTCAGAAAACTCGAAGTATCGCTTATTAGCTTCCAGGGACCGATACACATACCGACCGGTATCGACATCGGGCGTACCGGGAACTGGATCGGTATCGAGAGAAAGTCCGGAACCGGAACCCGGAACCGGCATGCTACGGGAAGTAGATGCTCTAGGTACCGGAATCGGTTGCAGTACCGGAACCGGAGTCGGAACCGCTTGGTACGGTACCGAGGGCGTCGCAGCTTTAATGAAAGCCATTATGGCTTGCTGCATGGTTTGAACAGTATTGTCCAGAGACGCCACTGCTGCCTGGATGTCGGTACCGGTATGGGCCGGTACCCCAGAGCAGTCTAACAGGTGATCGGTCGAGGCCATGCCATCGATGTCAACCTGTAACCCCATAGGAGGAGCTCTGGAAGCAGGAGCTTCCCGCCGGAGTTGTTTGGCTAAGGCAGAGTCCTCAGGGTCAAGACCAAGGGCTTCTCGATGCTTGGAGGGAGATTTGCCCTTTGAGGACCTGTCGGAAGAATGTTTGGTTACCTGAGATCCATCAGGGGAGGAAGACCTGGATGAGGCTGATGCTGGAGCATCTGTAGAAAACAGCATGTGGAACTTGGCTGCTCGGTTCTGTAAGCCACGCTTGGACATCAGAGAGCAGGATGGACAGTCCGGAATGGAGTGGTCAGGCCCCAAACATTTTAGACACCATTCATGCGTGTCTGTCACAGAAATAGTACTACTGCATTTGGTGCATTTCTTGAAACCAGAAGCTGGTTTCTCCATGAGGAGAATTTTGTGAAGGCCTGAGGCCTGGCAAAAAAGGCACCAAGTTGTAGTGAAAGAAAAATGTTTTGGGTTTTTTTTAAAAAAGAAAAGAAAAAAAAAAAAAAAAAAAAAAAAGAGACCGGCGGTACCGGTTCGGAATCGGGAAGGCAGACACGCGGTCAAAGAAACAAATTAAAATAAGAATTTCTTCAGCGGTGACAGGAACACGTCCTGCTGGCTCCGCGGAAAAAGAAGAACTGAGGAGAGTTGGTCAGGAAGGCAGGAAGGCAGCGCGCATGCGCTGTGGGAAGCCCCAAAAGCTTTCCTTCTGGGAAGCTGGGGAGCTTTCCCGCGCAGGCTCCGTCGGTTCCGACGTACCCATATGTGAGGACTCATTCCTGCTTGTTCCTGGAGATAACTCCTTCCTTCCAGTGGCATGGCTCTCCTGCTCTTTTCTACTTCCATTATGCTATCTGGAGAACATACAGGAATCTTACCTCATTAGTAAAGCATCAGAGAATCTTTTTCACATAAAAAGCATATGTATACCTCATGGAAGGTTTCTTTGCTGCCACAAAGATGTCCTGTAATGGAGGTGGCAAATTAAAGGCACTGCTTAACTTCCATTCCATTGTAGACAAGGACTTGATATTAGAAAGTAGAAGCATACTCCCATTCTGTGTTAATGTGGGAAACATTCAGAGCCTGCATGAGGAAGAAGGGAGGCCAGAAAATACACTTCCAACGATTCCAATATGGTGCTATGAGAATCAAGCTGGGCCTCCTATGGAATTTTTAAGGAGTTTTGGTACCTTTTTCAACAATTTTGACTTCTAGCTTTCCTCCTTTCTGAATGCATCTTCTTTCCTTATTCTTGAGGATTTTAACATTGACGACCCTTCTGACTCTTATGCCTTAAAGCTTCTTTCCCTAACCTTGTCATTCAAATGAAAATTACACTTACCTGGTAATTGTTGTTCCTTGAGGAACTCCAGTTCAGTCCTCCACCTCTGGGTAATGCACCTCCTCCTGCAGCATGGAGACTGGACAAGTCAAATTCGTGACATCACTGGATATATCCTGTAGGTCTTCTCCAATCATTCCCCAGTGAACTATTGACAAAGCAGACTTTAAAAGAGCAACAAATAAGTAGCTAAAGTATTAATTACGACCTTTAATTTATAACACTAAAATCCTCTAAACATAAAGGAGAAAGCCCCAACCTCCTTCTTGCCCCTGTCTTCCCCGCAGCTCAGGAGAAGACAGCCTGAAAGGAAGTAAGGAAGACCAAGAGAGATCAGAGAAAGCGTAGTTACTCACCTGTAACAGGTGTTCTCCAGGAGCAGCAGGAATCAGTCCTCACATATGGGTGATGTCGGCGCCGACGGAGCCCTCGCGGAGCAATTTTCCCCAGCTTTCAAAGAAAGCCTTTGGGAATTGCAGCGCGCATGCGCGGTCCCCTTCCCGCCCAAGGGTGCCATCTTAGCCAGTCAGATGACATAGCTAAAAGACAGCATAAAAATTTGCAAAAAAACTAAAGCAGATGATTGCAACTCCAAGGGGAGGAGGGAGGGTTGTGAGGACTGATTCCTGCTGCTCCTGGAGAACACCTGTTACAGGTGAGTAACTACGCTTTCTCCAGGACCAAGCAGGAAGTCAGTCCTCACATATGGGACTCCCAAGCTTAAGGCTACCGGAGACCCTAAGCACAAAAATGAGCTTCCTCTAGCTCAGCAGTACAGAAGGAAGGAATCTTCACTGAATTATTACCCACCGGTAGCCCTCATCCGGGATGGAGGGTAGGAGTTGCTCAAACCTCGAAGAGATTTCGGAGGACTGCCTGTCCGAAAGCACTGTCCCTGCGGGACTCCCTCTCGAGGCAGTAATGGACCGCAAAAGTCTGGCTCGAAGACCAAGTAGCGGCCCGGCAGATGTCTGCCAACGGAACAGAGCGGAGGTAAGCCACTGACGTAGCCTTCGCCCGAACACAATGAGCCGTGACCCGACTTTCTAACGAGAGTCCGGCTGCCCCATAAGCCCAAGCGATACAGTCAGCAACCCAGATGGACAGAGTACGCTTGGAGACCGGGAGCCCCAATTTATTGGGGTCAAAAGACACAAAAAGCTGAGCAGCTTTATGGTGCTCCCGCGTACGGTCAAGGTAGAAGTTCAATGCCCTTCTACAGTCCAGGGTATGCAGGACCATTTCAGCTCGGCTGGAGTGTGGCCTGGGAAAGAAGGTCGGAAGTACCACCTCCTGATTGATGTGAAAAGGGGAGACCACTTTTGGAAGAAATTTAGGGTGAGTCCGTAGGACTACCCTATTTTTGTAGAACCGAGTGTAAGGGGGATCAGACACGAGGGCCTGCAATTCACTTACGCGTCTAGCAGAAGTGAGGGCTATCAGGAATAAGGTTTTCCAAGAAAGAAAACGGAGAGAACAGGTAGCCATAGGTTCAAAAGGCGGACAGGTGATCCGCTGCAAAACCACATTCAGATCCCAGTCAGGTGCTGGCGGGCGCAGAGGTGGTTTAAGTAGAAGGAGACCTCGGAGAAACCTCGCCACGAGAGGGTCGCTGGAAAGAGGTCTGCCGTCCACTGGCACATGATGTGCTGAAAGAGCACTGAAGTGAACTTTAACGGAGTTGGACTTAAGTCCCAGATTAGAGAGGTAGAGCAAGTACTGCAAGATCACCGACACCGAGCAGGAGAAGGGATCCTGAGACTGCTGGGCACACCAAGCGGAAAAGCGACGCCATTTAAGGGCGTAGCATTTGCGGGTAGAAGGTCGCCGGGAAGCTAGGACGACCTCTTCCACCTCTGCCGGCAGTAGAAGGGGAGCAAGGACTACCCTTTCAGCAGCCAGGCCATCAGATGTAGAGATTTGAGGTTGGGGTGTAGTAGGGACCCCTGATCCTGTGTTAGGAGATCTGGTTGAAACCCCAGAGGGAACGGATCCTCCACCGCTAGTTGCAGCAGGAGTGGAAACCACGGCTGTCTGGGCCGAGGAGCTATCAGGATCATGGAAGCTTTGTCTCGGAGAACCTTGAAAAGAGTTCGAGAGACTAGCGGTATGGGAGGAAAGGCATAGAGAAGGCCTTTCGACCATGAGAGCAGAAAAGCATCCGCCGCTACTCGAAGGGGATGCGGCTGCCGAGAGCAGAAGCGAGAAAGTTGCCGGTTGAGAGGACTGGCAAAGAGATCCATTGTGGGGAGGCCCCACTTCAGAAAAAGTTTCTGAACTACCAAGGGATCCAGTCGCCACTCGTGCGGCTGGAGGATTCTGCTGAGTTTGTCCGCCAGGCAATTTTCTTGGCCTGGGAGATAAACTGCTTTGAGAAGGATGCCGTGGCGGACGGCCCAAGAGCAGAGGCTCTGTGCTTCTCGACAGAGAAGGAAGGAGCCCGTGCCCCCCTGTTTGTTCACGTAGAACATGGCAACTTGATTGTCCGTCTGGACAAGGACGGACCGTTGAGAAGTCAGGTGGGAGAAAGCCTTGAGAGCTAGACGGATCGCTCTGAGCTCTAGGAAGTTGATCTGCTGCGCAGACTCCGTGGTCCAGAGACCTTGAGTACATGCCCCTTGGAAATGCGCTCCCCATCCTAGGAGAGAAGCATCGGTCGTCAGCACTTGAGCCGGCGGAGGAGACTGAAAAGGCATTCCGAGTACCAGGTTCGGCCGATGAAGCCACCACTGTAGAGAGGAGGCCAGCGGGCCGGAGATCCGCACTAAGTCGGCTAGGCCGCCCGTGGCCTGTTGCCACTGCTTGCGAAGGCACCACTGAGCAGGCCGCATATTCAGGCGGGCATTGGGGGTCACGTGGACGGTGGAAGCCATATGGCCGAGTAGTCTCAGGAAGCGCCTGGCCGAGACCAGGGACTGGCTGCGAAAACGGCCGGCTAGGTCCATGAGCCGTTGAGCCCTGTCGAGAGGCAGGAAAGCTCGCGCCTGAAGAGTGTGCAATCTTGCGCCGATGAACTCGAGATCTTGCGAGGGGAGCACAGTGGACTTTGCAAAGTTTATGACAAAGCCCAAGTACTGGAGAAGAGTCACAGTGCGGTGTGTGGCTTTTGTGACTTCTGGAGAGGACGATGCTCTGATGAGCCCGTCGTCTAGGTACGGAAAGACATAGAGGCCGTGAAGCCGGAGATAAGCCGCCACCACTGCGAGACATTTTGTGAAGACTCGTGGTGCGGAGGATAGGCCAAAGGGCAGTACTCTGTACTGGTAATGATTTCCTGCCACCACAAACCTTAGGTATTGGCGGTGGCTTGAGTGGATGAGGATGTGCGTGTAGGCATCCTTTAGATCCAAGGAGCATAGCCAATCTCCCTGCTGGAGGTAGGGCAGAAAGATTCCAAGGGTAAGCATCTTGAACTTCTCCCTCACGAGAAACTTGTTGAGGTTGCGCAAGTCCAGGATGGGTCGGAGACCTCCCGTTCGTTTTGGTATTAGGAAATACCTGGAATAGAAGCCTTGACCCCTCAGGTGGTGGGGCACCGGTTCCACAGCCTGTTCCTGAAGAAGACTTGCTAACTCTTGAAGGAGTAAGTCCCTGTGTAGAGGGAGTCGTGGAGGCTCTCCCGGGAAATAGGAGGGAGGGACCTGGTGGAAGTGGAGAAGATAGCCTTCTCTCACAACATGAAGCACCCAGGCATCTGATGTGATGTTGGACCACCTGTGGGCAAAGTGGACCAGCCGGCCTCCTGTGCTGGGAGGAACCAGCTGAGAGGGAGAGGCTATGCCGATGAAGTCAAAAACCCCCACCCTGCTGAGCAGGGGCCGGTGGTGCAGGCTTGGGGGCTTGCTGCCTACGGGACCCGTTACCCCGTCCCTTGGCCTGCTGACCCTGTTGGGGAGCTGCGGAAGCCTGATATTGAGGGTAGTGTTTATAGGCAGCCGCCTTTCTCGGGTAAAAGGACTTCTTTCCCGAGCCCTTCTTCTTCTGGGAAGGGGCAGAGGTCTTCCTAGAAAGCCTAGTTCTGGTGAGAGTCTCCGTCTCAAGTTGTGCAGCCTTCTCAGCCATGGGCTTGCCAAAGAGGTTCTCACCTTGGCAGGGGACATCGACCAACTTGTCCTGCACCCAGGGTTCAAGGTCAGACGACTGAAGCCAAGCCTGTCGGCGGGCACCGATGCCGGCTGCGGCCACTCGAGCCGATGCTTCAAAGCCATCATAGGCTGCTCGAGAAATGAATTTGGAGCATTCCCGAATACCAGTGGACAAGGCTAGGAACCTCCGCAAAGGTTCCTCGGACAGCCCAGCAGAGAATCCGGCTATCTCTTTAGCCAGGTCTCTAAGGTACATGCCCATGTAGAGCTGGTAGGTCTGGACCCGACAAGCAAGCATAGAGCCCTGGAAACACTTCTTACCGAGGCCATCCAGGTTGCGGGCCTCCCTGCCAGGAGGCACCGAGGAGTGCATCTTCTGGCTCTTAAGCCTATGCATGGCCGATTCCACCACCATGGAATGGTGCGGTAGCTGTGCTTTTTGGAAGCCAGGGCTCTTGCAGACTCGATAGATGGAATCGACCCGCTTGCTTAATACCGGCGACGATGCCGGACTCTCCCACATGCGGAAGAGTAGTCGTTCCAGCATGGGAGGAACCGGTACAGTAAAGTGCTCCCAGGCAGGAGAGTCGTACTGAAGGGCGTCGAGCTCTTTGGCTCGAGGCTCCTCCTCGGGATCCGCAGGGAAGGCCAAAGCCTTGGCCATATCCCTGACGAAGTCCGAGAACCGGGCATCCTCCGGGGGGGACTGTTTCCGAGGTTCGGACTCAGGGGAGTCCGAGGGGACACACCGAGTCCAAAAAGAATCAGGTGACTCTTCCACTTCAGACTCCCAGGCCGACTCCGAGGAGGAATCGGTGGGGTCAGTTCGGGCGGGCGGAGGCGTCGGCCGCCCCGACGCCGAGGGAGTCAGCGTCGACGACCTCGGTCCCGAACGGGAGGCCGAGGGTGACCTCGACCGAGGATTGACTCGAGCCCGCATGGACTCGAGGATCGGCTCGGTCTCCGGGGTCGACTTAGACGTCGACGTCCCGGCGGTCGGGGCAGAGGCGCCAGCGAGGCTAGCGATCAGTGCCCGCTGCTGGTCCATGAAGGCAGATAGTCTGCTCTCCAAGGCCGTCAACCTGAGTCCGACCTCAGGTGACCCAGCAGCCCCCGACTCGGGCCCCGACGGCGTCGGGCCCGACGTCGGACCCCTCGGAGGCGAGTCCAGGAGGAATACAGGACTTACCCGAGCAGGCATCTCCGACTCCAAACGAGGTCGCTTCGGGAGATGTTCCTTCTCCAAAGACCCGGGACGGCTATCGGGGCTATGCGACCTGGCCCTCGCGGAACCAGGAGCGTCCACCGACGCCGCCCTCGCGGGTTTCGCCTTCCGATGATGATCCCCGGAGGGAGAACCTCTGTCGGAGGAACTCCGGCGATGCTCAGAGCTGGAGCCTCTGGACGCCGAGGCCTCCGACGAGGTCCGGGTACGGGTGGGATCTGCGAAGATTCTTTCCCGCTGATGCCACCGACTCCGTAACGCTTTGGAGGACATTTTGCTGCAGGCCCCACAGATCAGTTCCTCATGATCTGGGCCAAGGCAGCGGAGGCAATTATCGTGTGTGTCAGTGAGTGACATATTTCTGTCACACTGAACACACCTTTTGAAACCACTGGCAGCCATCGGGGGAAAAAGGGCCCCTGCAAGGTCAAAGGACTGGGCTGCCAGCGAAAAACCGAAAAACGAAACTGACAGAAAAATCAGAAAAACCGAAAAATAAGAGAAGGACTCGCAACGGCGTCGCGAGTCCGGGCAGGAAAGAGACCGGCGTCGAACCGAAGAAAAAAGAAATAAATCACGAAAAATCAACTTTTTCTGCAGGGACAAGAAGACCACATCTGTAGGGCTCCGCGGAAAAAAGACGACTGGCTAAGATGGCACCCTTGGGCGGGAAGGGGACCGCGCATGCGCGCTGCAATTCCCAAAGGCTTTCTTTGAAAGCTGGGGAAAATTGCTCGGCGAGGGCTCCGTCGGCGCCGACGTCACCCATATGTGAGGACTGACTTCCTGCTTGGTCCTGGAGAAAGAAAGATACCACCGTGATCTTCGGCCTATGCAACATATTACACTGTTAGCGACCAAAAAAAATCCTCTCCAAACTGAAGAGGCACGTCTGAATTGCTCATCCCCGGACAGGATTGAGGACTGAACTGGAGTTCCTCAAGGAACAATTACCAGGTAAGTGTAATTTCCATTTCCTTATCATTCCTCCAGTTCAATCGTCCACCTCTGGGATGTAACCTAGCAGTAACCATAGGGAGGGACCTTTCCAGCCAGATCAGAGCACCGCCACTCGAAACGATGACAGTGCTTACTGAGGGCATGGAAGGACGACCACATCGCCGCTCCGCAAATCTCCACCAGTGGAGCCAAGCTACACTCCACCCAGGAAGTCGCCTGTACTCTAGGAGAGGGAACCGCAGTCCCACGGACACTTACTGTCCATGCAAGAGAGATGCTGAAGCTATTGCCTCCAGAATGCAACTGGAATATGAAGCTTTGGCTTCCGGTTCAACTGTACGCAGACCCCCGAAAGAACAAACTATTTGAATTTCAGACAGCTTCTGAAACTTATAGGACTTGACACAGACTGCGAACTGACGCATTCTCCTCCGGGAAACCCAAAATGGGAACAAGACCGACTGATTCGTGAGAAAGTAGAACCACTTTGGGCAAAAAGGAAAAAACTGACCGCAAAACCACCTTTACCCTAGAAAAGGACCAGAACGGTTCTTGACAAGAACAGGCCTGTGAACTCGGAACTCGGAGAGCCGGACAAAGGCCACTAAGCACACCGTCTCTAAAACCATATCCTAGACCGCAGCCTGATGCCAGGTCTCGCAAGGTTCTCTAGCCAACGCCCACAGGCTAAAATTGAGATCCCAGGAGGGACTACCATACTGCGAAAAGGCCGTAGCCTGCAAAGAAAAAACTGAGAACCATAGCCACGAATACCCGTGGAAGCCTGGACTCGCCGCTGAGTCCTCAAATACACGCACATCCCTTGGGAAAAGTGGACCTGCTTCCGGCTCGAAATAAGGTCACAATGACCGCCCCTGAATAGTCCTCCTTTCTTAACCTTGCCCTTTCGATGGCCAAGCCATAAGCAAGAAACGATCTACCTGAGACATAAGAAAAAAAACCTGGGACAACAAATTCGCCATTATGGGCAATTGCCAAGGTTTCCCGACCAACCGTCTGACCCAGCCAGCCACCATGGACACCTCGGCCAATCTGGCGCCAACCCCACTCTCTTTCCCCCAATGCGCCTTGTTGCGCTGAATCACTCGCCCTATGATCGCCAAGGGGGAAAGACATAGGGAAGCCGGGCGGAGGCCATGGTACATCAGAGCATCGACACCCTCCGACAGCCTCTCTCGTCTACTGCTGTAAATACGATTCGCCTTGGCTGAACAAAAGGTCGCCATGAGATTCATGACTAAGGAATCCCACCTGATGACCATCTGTGCAAACCGTTCCGGATGAAGCTCCCACTCTGTGGCATCCACCTGGACTCCTCTGAGAAATTCGTCTTCACGTTGTCCGCTTCTGCAATGTGCGCCGCCAAAAAACGCTGGCAGTCGAGGCTCCACCAACGCGAACAGAACTTCTGATTCCTTGTTCATGGCCGCCCTTGCCTGTGCCCCCTTGCCGGTTTAGGCAAGCCACTGCTGCGGGAAGGTCAGGCAGCCCTCGCCCTGTCTGCTTATTCACCTCGGATTCGAACGCTAGAAGCACCAGAGCTATTGCCCTGAGCTCCCAACGGACAATCGACCCATGAGCCTCCTGTACGCTCCAAACATCCAGCGCAAAAAGCTCTTCGCAAGATCTCCCCAGCCTGCGCGACTCGCATCCGTCAACATCGTGGGCCACTGCAGACGTTCCAGCCTCCTGTCCAGTGCAAGATCTCCTGGGCCTAACCCCCCGGAAAGGGAATGCATGACCTGCGCGGGACCTGGGAGAGATTTGTTCAGAGAATTGCTCTAGTACTAGCCTCGTCAAAATAAAGACGTTTATAAGGGGCGCATGCGAACTCTGGCCCCCAGCCCTAAGTCCCGAGTCGCCGTCATTGTCCCAAGCAGTCGAGGACAGCTCCAAGCCGTCGGATCTGTCAGAAATCTGCAAACTAACTGTTGAAGGGCCTGAAAACTCCACTCTAGCAGAAAACCTGTTCCCCCATTGGTAGTCAAACTGTATCCCCTAGTACTCTGGGATTTGAACCGGACTAAGCGACTTTGGACCGCATGGACTACCCAGCCAACAGCCAGAAGAAAACTTTACTACCCTGTCCGTAACCTGGCCACTCTCGGCCCTGCACTTTGGTTGAATCAGCCAATTGTTGAGACAAGGGAGAACTAAAATTCCTTCATTCTACCAAGCCGCCACCGCCACCTTCATAGACTAGACGCAGGTGTGCAGGGCCGTTGCCAAACCAAAGGGCAAAACTTGGAATTGAAAATGTCCCCATGGGAAGGCAAACCTTAGACACTTCAAAAGTGCATCCCTTATAGAAAGGGTAAGTATGCTTCTTTAAGACCGAGGGAAGGGGGGGGGGGGAAAAAACACCCCATAACTCTCCCTGCAGATCTGCCACCCCTACCGATCGTCAGGGTTCCAATCAAAAGAGAAAGACAGCAATCTACTTCCATAAGATCTAGAGAGGGCGGCGCGGTCCGGCTCTCTTTGGAACTAAGAAATTAATAGACTAGCGCCCGACACCGAAGAGTCCTACTGGCCCAGCCCAACCGCTCCTAACGGCAAGATACGATCCAAAGTTGCACGAACTGCGAACATTCTCCGCTGTCCTTTGCAAGGAGACAGCACAAATGAATCTAGCACTGGGTGAGCAAAATCTAGGGCACACCCATCGCGTACGACCTCTAACCCTCCCCTGTGCTCTGCCACTATTCAGACCCCGGCAGGAAGTAACTCCCGAAAACTTCCTCCTATCGACCATACTGCCACCTGGGCCCGCCTTGCTTCCTTGTGGTTCTCGGGCAGTCGCAGAAGAGGAAGCCGAGAATCCCCTTCCTGCTCTTCAAAAGCCCCGAAACCCTTGAGCTCGGGAGCAACGATACCTCGTTGAGGGCACTCCCAAACGAGTAGCTACTCAGTGACCATAGAGGGATGGGAGGATTTCATCTACTTCTTAACCACTATCTAACGCCATACATTTTTGGTATGCAGGTAGTTCATATTTTCCACAGGGCTTTATCTGCTACAACCCTACATGCAGAATTTCATGTATGTGTGTATGTCAGAATGTATTTATTTATACTGTATATACATTTTTTTCTTAAATAATCTCTATTCTTGTCTCTGACTTTCTATCAGACCCTGCTCAGGAGCAAGTCACACAGTATCAATCTTCCAGGTCATCCCTTCCAGTAGTTCTGTTTAGTTATTGCTTCTCTGTCTGCTTCTAAGTGACCCTACTGGTCAATCTTTCCTTTTATTTTATAATGGAGTTCCTTTCTTCCTACGGCGCTAGCATATTTTTATTGTAAACCGCTCTCATGTTCCGACAATGGTGGTATATAAAGTGTTAAATAAAGATCTGACCAAACACAGCCCTCTGAAATTTGCGCTGGAACCACTATGGCTTATTTGATGAGGCCTTTCCCACATGACTGCATCCAGTCATTGTGCGCTGAGCATGTTTTGAGCTGTGTAACACAAGGAATGCTTAAGGATTAAGCAGGAGTCACTCCCCTTGACACCATCCCATACCAGGCACTGGAGCCAGGCTGGCATGGTGGGAAGGGCAGGGAACACTCCCCAAGGACTCCCTTTAATGATGTGCCACTGGGAATCAAACTCTAGTCTGTTGGTTACCAAGCCAGTGCTCCAACCACTAGACCACGCCTCCCCTCTCTAGCCTAGAAATAAAAATGCAAATGGCCCCCTAGGAAGACACTGCTTCAACCTGCTTTAGACTCTGGTGGTGGCTGCTACCTGGCCCCAAACCACAGCCGGGGGATAAACCACTGCGGACCGGAATAATGAGAAATCGTGCCTAAATGCAGCGTGGAAAAGTACCACACTGCTGCATGTTCCCAAACATGCGGCTGCAGGCCGCTCTGTCTCCTCCTCAAGTTTTGGCAGTTGCCAGAGGTTCCTGTAGTCCTCCGCGCTACTCTTAACTGGGAGCCTCTGTGCCGCAAGGCAATTCTACATCTCGCGCTCCGCCTTCCTTCCTGGCTTTGGCGCTGGAGGGGGTGGGGGGCGGGTGGAGGAGGAGAGAGAGAGGGGAGGAGGAGAGAGAGGGGGGGAAGAAGAGGGGGGGGAACAGGGGGCTGAGAGTTTTCACTCCTGTTAAGCTACTGCAGTCAGTGTAGCGACTCAACCGAAAACCGGTTCAGGAGTAGCCAGAAGTCTCGGACTGAGGGCGGTCCCCTCCGAAGACTCCCCCCGAAAGCCTGGGGTAAGAGGGAAAATAAAGGACTTCCTCCCCTCAGCCCTGCTGCTTCTCTGTCCCAGCAAAGGCTCACTGCCCCTCTTGCTGCTGGATTCTGAGTCTCTTCCCCCCACTTCAACTTATCTCTCCTGCTCCATAGGCGTTGGAGACCGAGCGCAGCCCCTGCAGACCCCATCGACCTAGACTGCGCCCCTGCGTGTGCCGCAAAGCAAACACTGCGGACGTGCCTGTAAGTTATAAAATACGGACAAAAAGGGATTTTTTTTTAAAATGAAGGAGCCCCTTCAGAAGAAAACAAACACCTTTTTTTCCCCCACAGTAAAGAACGCTGAAGGAAAAACTCTGCCAACGGTCCCCCCAGAAAAAGAAACCAAATGAGCATAAAAAACACTTTAGCTAAAAATCAATGAGCAGTAACAGGGATGTCCCTTGAAATAAGCTTCGTTAAGCACCGGAGAGAAAAACAGTCAGCCACGGCGCTCCCCCGCGGCCCGAACATAAATGGCACTGGAACTGCAACCTGCTCAAACTGCCGGGGCCCGACCACGTGCGCTGCACCTTGAAGAGTGCCCAGGAGTCTCCCTGCTCAACCACAAATCAGCGGGTCGCTCCTCTTCACCGCCGGGCCCAAAAACGCCACCGGAACAATACCTGCTCTCGGCTCTGCTTGCCTCACGTGCCCTGCTATCCGCGCCGCCGATCACATCAACGTGTGATCAGCAGCCGCAGAGAGAGCGTCCCGGCTCCTGGCAGTCCTCCTCGAGGCCATCCGCATCAACGGAGAAGTCCGGCCAGCCGCTGTTGCTGCTGCACCACTCCCCTCTGTCTCAACCAGGAGGGGAGGGAGGCTGACTCATCCGCGTCCTGCAAGGAAAGCAGCCCCAGACACCAGCTTGACTCCCCCCCTCACCAAAGTTTTTTTTTTTTTTTTTTTTAAAGCCATAGTACCCTTGGGCCAGAAGGACTGGGGTTTCTGGTCCCACAGGCAATGTTCCCTCTAATTTTCTGTAGGCTGTGTGCACATAAAATATCAGCTGTGCAGCTTTTGAAGGAAAGTTAAATTTTTGTGCGCCACATAACGACACTCGGAGTTATGTACTTTAAAATTTGACTACACGTCAGAATACAGTATGTACACCACATTGATTGCACTAGAAAATATTGTAGAACTTGTGAAAACCATAAATACACAACAACTTTTCAATTTTATGAACGTCTGTGTTGTTTTCTATCAGAATCAGAACCGTAATTTTTGTGCGCTCTGTTGTAAAGTATGTGCGCTCACTCGGCAAGGTGTGTGCGCGCTCACTCGGCAAGGTGTGTGCGCGCGCACACGCGCACAGCTTAGAGGGAACAGTGCCCACAGGTGCTCCTTGTGGTCTTGGGGCAAGCCACTTAACTATTTTACAGGGAACATGGGCTATGGAGGGTTATCTCCAAGTTATAATGCCCTGTTCAATGTAAACCGCACTGATGCAGCATAGCACAGTATATAAAAGAATGTAAATAAATAAATAAATAATAATACCCTGCAAAAATAAAATAAATAGCATTAGACAGAAAATGAAAGGTAAGAAAACTACACTAAGAACTACTCCTTATCTGTTCCACTAGTGAGCCCATCACCTAGGCTCACTACATCCTCCTGCTGCATGGAGACTGGACACACTGGGGAATGATGGGAGAAGACCTACAGGATATATTCAGTGATGTCACGAATTTGACTTGTCCAGTCTCCATGCTGCAGGAAGAGGTGCACTACCCAGAGGTGGAGGACTGAACTGGAGGAACGAAAAGGAACCTCCAGTTGTGCTGTATTGCTTCTAAACACAAGCATGGCCACTGCTTTGACCTAGTCTTCTCCTCCAACTGCTCACCCCCAAGCTGCTCCACCTCAGTTCTGCCTTTAACTGACCATCACTTAACTACCCCTCATCTTCGTCTCTCCCAAACTCCAACAACATGTTTAGTAATCTCCACACTATCGACCCTTCGGCTCTCTTCACTGCTGTATCACCTCTTTCCTCTGCTGTGTCATTTGAGTCCATTGATGGGGCATTATCCTCCTAACACACTATACTATACCCTGCTCTGGATGTACTTGCTCCTTCCATGCCATGCCCTTTAAGGCATACCATACCTCAACCCTGGCTGTCTGACAACACGCTACCTACATTCCTGTGCCCGCTCAGCTGACCGTCTGACTTAAACCACATAACCTTTTCCAATCAGCCATAGCACTAGCCAAACAAGAGTACAATGTTTATCTCTTGCCTCTGACCCTCGCCATATCTCTGTTATGGCTCAACTCTCCTCAAGGTTCCTCCTCCCCCAATCTCTCCCTTCACAGTCAGCCAAGGTCTGGACAGAATTTCCATGACAAAGTCCAGAAGATTAGCTTTGAATTCTCTACAGGGTCACTTCCACCTCATCTTCACCCTCAAGCCCAATTTAGTCACCTTCGGTCACCCTTTCTTCCTTTTTTGAAATCACAGGAAGAAACTGCAAGTCTTCTATCCTCCTCCAAACTGACTACCCGATCCTTTGATCCCATTCCCACCCATCAACTAAGTACTCTCCTCTGTCATGATCCCTTCCATTATATCCTTAATCTATTGCTTTCCATTGAAACTGTTCCTGTGGCCAAACATGCTGTGGTTACACCTCTCCTCAAAAAGCCTTTATTAGATCCTACCTGTCCATCCAGTTATCAGTCTCTCTCTCTCTCCTTTGCTTCAAAACTACTTGAACGAGCAGTTCACCGCTGCAGTCTTGACTTTCTTTCCTCTCAAGTCCTTCTGGATCCACTGTTCTATGTAACTTTTGTTGATTATGTTCAATGTGAACTGCCTTGATACCACCGAAAGGTGGTATATAAGAAATGTTAAATAAAATTTGGATTTCATTCTCCAGCGACTTGTTCCTCGCCAAATCCCAAGGCCTCTACTCTATTCTCATCCTTCTTGACTTTTCTGCTGCATTTGACACTGTTGATCACCAGTTTCTCTTAGATACCCTGCCCTTGCTTGGATTTGGGGACACTGTTCTGTCCTGTTTTTCTTATCTCTCCCATCGCACTTTTAGTGTATGTTCTGGTGGATCCTCCTCTATTGCCATCACACTTTTAGTTGGTATACCCTCAGGGCTCTCTTGGGACCTCTCTTTTACTCTCTATCCTCAGTCCCTTGTGGTGCACTTATTTCCTCCCATGGTTTTCAGTAACATCTTTATGCCAACAACTCTCAGATCTACCTTTCTCTGCCGGAAATCTCGCCAGGAATCCAGGACAAGATCTCTGCCTGCTTATTAGACACTGCTGCCTGGATGTCTCACCGTCTTCTGAAACTGAAGATGGCCAAAATTGAGCTCCTTATCTTTCCCCCTAAACTCACTCCCCCGCCTTCCTCCCTCCTCCATTTCTGTGGATGATACTACACTCCTCCCCGTTTCCTCAGCTTACACCTTGGGGTCATCTCTGAAACCTGTCGCTTTTTCTCTATAACATTTGCAAAATTTGTCCTTTCCTTTCTACACGCAAAGGCTCATCTACTCCCTAGTCTTGACTATTATAACCTGCTCCTCACTCGTCTCCCTCTGAATCATCTCTCTCCCCTTCAGTCTGTTCAAAACTCAGCTGCATGGCTTATCTTATGCCAGTGTTGCTAGGTTCATGTTGTTGTTGTTGTTAAGTGCCGTCGAGTCGGAGTCGACTCATGGCGACCCTCTGGATAGCTATCCTAAATTGTGTTCGGTCTTCAGTCAGGCGGCTCATTGTTGACAGACTGGTACCCGTAGCTGCTGCTATTGTATCGATCCATCTCATTGCTGGCCTTCCTCTTTTGCGTTGACCTATCTTGCCAAGCATGATGTCTTTCTCTAATGATCTCTCTCTTCGCATGATGTGTCCAAAGTATGAAAGTCGAAGTCTTGTCATCTGAGCTTCTAAAGAAAGCTTAGGTTTGATCTCCTCTAGTACCGACTGGTTTGTTCTTCGGGCAGTCCATGGTATACACAATATTCGCCACCAGCACCATAATTCAAAGGCATCAATTTTCTTCCTGTCTGTCTTTTTCACTGTCCAGCTTTCACATCCATACGATGTTATTGAAAATACCATAGCTTGAACAAGTCGAATCTTTGTATGGAGAGAGACATCTCTGCTCTTGAGAATCTTATCTAGGTCTTTCATAGCCATTCTGCCAAGAGCAATGCGTCGTCTGATTTCTTGACTGCTTGTTGCTTCTTTATTGATAGTTGATCCAAGTAGGTTAAAGTTGTTCACAATTTCAATTTCTTCTCCTTCAACGATGAACCTGTTGATTATGCCAGTTGTCATGATTTGTCTTCTTTACATTAAGGTGCAGGCCCATTTTGAGACTATGTTCTTTGATTGTGAGAAGCAAATGTTTCAGATCATCTTCACTTTCAGCCAGTAATGTAGTATCATCAGCATAGCGAAGGTTGTTGATGAGTCTTCCACCAATCTTCACACCTCTGTTTTCATACAATCCTGCTTCTCTGATGATTTGTTCTGCATATAAATTAAACAAGTAGGGGGAAAGTATGCAGCCTTGTCTTACACCTTTGCTTATTTTAAACCATTCTGTTTCTCCTTGTTCCGTTCGAACTGTTGCTTCTTGATCAATGTACAAATTGCGCAAGAGAACAATCAGGTGTTCTGGTATACCCATGCTTCTTAATGTGGCCCAGAGTTTCTCATGGTTCATGTAACCCCTTTTTTCAAGTCACTTCACTGGCTCCCTATACATTTCCGTATCCACTTCAAACTTCTACTTACAAATGCATTCATTCTGCAGTTTCACTATCTTTCCTCTCTTATCTTTCTACAATCCTCTTCAAGAACTCCACTTCTCTGGCTGATCCCTTTTATCTGTGTCCTCCTCTGCCACTGCTAATTCCAGACTTCGTTCACTCCACCTTGCTGCTCCATATGCCTGGAGCAAACTACCTGAGTGGATGCTCCGACTATGTCTCTGGTCTTATTCAATTCCAGACTGAAGACCCACCTCTTTGAGGCTGATTTTGGATTCTGATGCTCCTCATTCTCTTGTCCACTAATGTGTATCTTGCCATACTCCAGTCCAGTTTTGTGATTTTTATCTTAATTATGTTGTATGCTCTGATGAGCAGGGACCGTTTCTTACATCTATATGTACAGTGCTGCTTACACCTTGTAGCGCTATACAAAATTAGTAGTAGTAGTAGTAGTAGTAGTAGTAGTAGTAGAGCCTTCTGCAATCTTCTGGAGAGAGCAGGGGGGGAACAGAGGAGTTGGGAGCAAACGTAGAGATTGTGTGAGGGCGTTGCACTCTTCTAGATCCTTCCAAATCCTTTCAAATTTGTGGCTGCTCAACAGGATCTTATGATAAGAGCGTGGAGCTGAACACATTTTCCCTTCTCCTATGGCTACCGAAAATACTGTAGTCTAGTAGAGCCTCCCACGTCGCGACTGAGTGAAAGTCGCCCTCAAGGTGGTCATTCAAAAGCATCAATTTTTTTTTGTAGATAAAGAAATACTGAAGGGGCATCTGGTGGCTGAGGCAAATATAGGCATAGCAGCAATGTCATTAAAACATGAGCTTTTCATTGGTTCTTTGTCTCCACCAATCTGTTGGTAGGGGAACATGATCCACTTGTCTGGACTGGTCTAGCAGGACAATATGAAATAGCATTTTGGAGGTATTTCCACTTTCCTACATGAGATTTCGGCAGCACAACATCCCCTTTTCACCAGGATGGAAGTGCACTTAGCTATGGCTGTGACCACAGCCTCCAGACAAAATATTCCTAAAGCTGTTCTTACACCCTGGGCAAAGGACATGAAAAACACCAAAACCCTAGGGCCCCCTCCTAAGGCCCAGCTCCCACAAGCGTAAAACTACACTCAGGCTCAGGGAAGAGGCCAGGAGGACACCACAAACCCTTCAGCAGAGGGTACACTTGTTAACACTCCACAGCAGTGGGCACTGAAAGGCACAAGGACCCATAGCATTCTGAATAAGGGCAGAAGGATCCACCTAATTTAACAGTGTAGATCACTGACTGATGTTCCTCTTTCACCAGGGGAGCACCCCCTGAGCCACTGGATAAAAGGGAATACTGTTCATCCCAGCCAACCCCAACAAAAGACAATGCAGGGCTTCCAGAGGAACGGAGGAGCATAAAGGCAGAATGGGGATGCTTAACCCCCATCCCTAGCCACCAGAGGAAGAGGTGCCAGAGGGCCCAAGTCCCTGCTGTAAGGGAAGTCAGAGCTACAGATCCCCCCCCCAAAGAGGCATCTATGCAGTGGCTGAAAACGGCCTTTGAGTCGTTATGGGATCTGCTTCTCAAGCTAGTTGAAAGAAGAGCCCCAGAGGGTCTCCAGGGGCCTTCAAAGCTTGAGGATGTGGCCACCCCACAACATTACCCCCTCTGCAGGGAGCAACCAGCCATCCAAAATGGCCATGGTGCCTGCCAGTGTGAAAAAATGGGGGAGATGTGGCGGCAGCAGCAGACATGCATCTGGCGCTGGACCCCCTGTGGGGGGGAGGGCAGGGGGAAGGTCCCAAAAATGCATTCTCTGAGCATTCTTGTCATAGATTGGGTAAAGCACAGTTACTTACCTGTAACAGGTGATCTCTGGGAACAGCAGGAATTAGTCTTCACATATGGGTACGTCGGTACCGACGGAGCCTGCACGGGAATGCTCCCCAGCATCCAATCAAAAGCTTTTGGGAGCATCCCTCGCGCCTGCGCGCTGACTTCCCGCCTTTCCCACTGCCTCTCCTCAGTTGAGTTTCATAGCTGAGACAGAAGGAGAGAAGAAGGAAAGGAAATAGAGAGATACAACTCCTAGGGGAGGTGGGTGGGTTGTGAAGACTAATTCCTGCTGTTCCCAGAGATCACCTGTTACAGGTAAGTAACTGTGCTATCTCCAGGAACAAGCAGGAATGAGTCTTCACATATGGGGACTCCCTAGCTGCAGATGCCAGGGGAGATCCCATAAAATGCGTATTCCTGGGACAGGATGGCATTTCCCAGCCTGGATCCCCAGCATCCCCTGAGGGATGGGGGGTAGTTGGAGAGAAGAGCTGTAAAGGAACAGCGAATCTAAAGACTACAGAAAAAATGAGTCTTTAGAATGTATGTTAAGTATCATTAAAATGGTTAATGAAACAAGTACAATATAGAACTTACCTACTGGATTGTAGGAAGTAGAAACTGTGATGGAGTGTACTGTAGATGCAGTAGCAGAATCCTCAAGGGAACTTCACAGCAGTGAGGAGGAAGTTCCAAACTTGGAATGGGCAGGTGACCCAGGTGTCAACTGGGGCAGGAGAGAACGGCAGGTCTTCAATGGAAAGCTTTATGGGAAAAAGCTGAAAACTCTTTTTAGGTACAGAGTTATTAACATTGAGGACTAAAAAAAGAAGACTGTCCGATCTGGAGAATTAGCCCAGTCCTGAAGGGAAGAGGGGGTAAAGAAAAAAGCCCCTATTCCCAAGGAGAACAGAAGTGTACTCAGAAATACTGAAGGTGTACACTGTCTTTCCTAGCTGGTAAGAGATATGAAGACATTGAAGTTTAATACTTCATAGACAGGGAGATGTAAAACAAAAATAGAAGCTGTGGACATCACAGCAGTAATGGTGTGTATAACCGCTCCTACTTACTGAACCGTATGAGACTAGGTAAGTTGACTGTCTGGACCCTTGAAGAGGGAAATAAAACCTTATGCACAGACAGTTAGGGAGATAGTAGGTAATACTGAGCGTCACAGGGACATCTCCCAATGGATACATATATATAAGATGACACATACATAATTATATATATGTGCAGAAAGGCCTAGATATGTGTGACATACATACATACATACATAGGCATGACGTAAGCCCACACGGATTACAAAAATATGTATGTATAGGACATATACATACATGATTATAAATCTGAGAATACATGCCTGCAAATGAGTCCCACAAAAACATTCACATAGGGAATGTGATGGAAAAAGATTCATCTAAGAATCAGGGGGCAAAAAACCACCTGAAGATATATAGAGAAATCTGATTCCACGGTGCAGGAATGTAGTTCAGTGGAATAACCAGAGGATAATAGGAGTCTGGTAAGAGCACGTCAGGAGTACTGCAGGACTCTGACATGTCCAAAGGTACCATGATGACCCAGCAAGGGACATAGGGGTATCATGTACAGTAAGAGAGTATGCAATGTCCAGTGGAGCAGAGCATAATGCCAATCTGTAAGGAAAAAAGGGGTAGATTCCTGCAGATTGGGAGCTCCTTGGACATTCACACAGAAAAAGCTTGTCTTCCGTATCACAACAGGAGACAAGAGGGTATAAAGAACCTTATATATATCCATGGAATGAAGATATAAGCTTTTTCTACTATATGGAACCCCTCAGAGACAAAGTTCAATGCTCTGTAGCAAGGGCCCATAGTAGAAAGCTTCTCTGAAGATTGCAGAGAGCATTGTGCAGGAGAATTATAATATAAAGTGACAGAAGTCAGGTGTGTTGCTACATCCTAGGAAAGGATATGGCTAGAAGAAGATAACCTACAGTGAGTAGAATCATGCAAGATAGGTGAAAGTAGCTTGCAATGAGCATGAAAGCAATCACTGGAAGCTCCTGCATGTACCGCAACTGAACAAAACAGCAGAGGGGATTCTCCTGTGTATGAACAGAGAGAAAACAGACTAAGGGAGCGGAGATCTTCCTGTCCCTGTCTGATGAGTTGTTCAGTGCATTGAAGGATAACAAAAAGTCTACACTGGAAGAAAGAGAAGTGTTTCAGTATGGTACCAACTCAAGCAGGGGAAACCCTGGAAGAGAGGGGGTTGGAAAGTGACTTACCATATGGTAAGTCAGCTGAAGGAAAAGATGTCCATGTGGGGACAGGAACTATCATGGGATAGTTGAAATCTCCCTTCGTGGTGGTAGGAAGGGGAGAATTCTGTAACCCATGGACAAAGTATCCTAACAGCTTAGCATACTGAAAAGAAAAAAACAGTGTAGTTTGAAGAAGAAACTTCTGCTAAGAAGAAGTTGCTGCAGATAGTAAAACACAGGAACCTATGGTTGCTGGCTTTGATTAGATTGGCTAGAGTCTGGAGACTTCAGCCTAGAATGAGATGTCCCTTGCTTGGGTACATCTGAAGGATGGGCAGGGGAAGGGTGAAACCTTCTTTTCTTAGGGACAGAAGGTTTGGTAGGACATTTCCTATGCCCTGGGGAAAAAGAAGGCTTAGGATGGTTTGCAGAACCAGAGAAGTCAGTGGAGCAATGAGCAACCTGACGTAAAGCCTCTTTATTGAAGAGATTTTCTCCTGTACAAGGAGAAGTACCCAGTGTATGTTGTGCCCATCTGCTCAAGTCTGAAGCTTGCAGCCAGGCTGTACGACGTGCTCCAATGGCAATAGCAGAGGATCTGCTGACAGACTCAAAAGAGTCTATAGAAGCACGAGAAAGAAACCAAGGGATATTCCTGCTATGATTAAGAAGCAAGGAATAGTCAGTGGCTTTAGGCTCTGACAAAAAAGGGGACAAAAGAGATAATTGCTCTGTGACCTCCTGAAGTGTCAGACTCATATAAAAAATATATGAAATAATTCTTGAAGCCAGCATGGAAGTTTGGAAGGTTTGACGTCCAAAGGTATCAAGTGCTTTAGATGCACGACCTGGCAGATAAGAAGAATGCTTCTTCTTGCTTCTTACCTTCCTCAATGCTGATTCCACTACAATGGAATGATGTGGAAGTTGGGCTTTCTGAAAGCCCGGAGAGGGAGGCACCTGATACAGAACATTAATGGCTGTAGAAGGTGAAGGAACCTTTAAAGGTGATTCCCACATCCTCAGAAGATCCTGCAAAGAATGATATAAAGGAAGCATTATATTTTCCTTTTCTGCAGGATCTTGGTTAGAAGTAGAGCCAGGAATAGGAATGGCAAGAAAGGTTGCCATATCAAGGAGAAACTTCTGAAAAGAAGGATCTCCAATAGGAACTATTCCTGGGTAAGCTGAGGATGAAGGAGTAGTTTGAGCACCAGAAAACATACTGGACTGGTGCAGAAAAAGAATCCTGCCAGTTGGATAGTGATACTGACAGTTCTGATTTGAGGCAGTTGGTACTGCCTCGGCAGTGCTCGGTATCGATTCCAGGCTAAGCATAGAAAAGATAGAGGGCACCGATGGAACTGCAGGAATCGACATCGATACCGATACCGGTATTGGGAACGGTAATGCCATCGAAGCAGGTATCGGTTGCCGAAGTGGTATCGAGGTAACCAGAGAGGTTTGGTAAATATCCTCAGTACTGCGGAATCGGGAACGATACGGGTCGGTTCCCAAACGCGTCGGTACCGAGTCATCTAGACTGGATATCGAGTCTATCGATGCATGGCTAGAGGGTACCGACATCGGTGGTGGTGTCGGCGATGCCGATACAGGAAAGTCAGAGTGGTATCGATCGGTACCGAAGGTACCGAGGATGTCTGATGACGATCCCAGGTGAAGAGTGGAACACTCGACACCGATGCCGATGCATCGGTACCGCTCGAAGCAGATACCAACCCCAAACATGGCAAGGATATGGGAAAGTCAATCTGGGTCGAATCAATTCAGGGCGAAGGTACCAAGGATACCAGATGACGATCCCAGATGAAGAGTGGAACACTCGACACCAATGCCGATGCCGGGGTATCGGTACCGCTCGAAGCCGGTACCAACCCCGAGCATGGCGGTGATACAGGAAAGTCAATCTGGGTTGTATCGATCGGTCCCGAAGGTACCGAGGACACCAGATGACGATCCCTGGTGAAGAGTGGAACACTCGACACCGGTGCCGGTGCCGGGTTATCGGTACCGCTCGAAGCGGATACCACCCCCGAGCACGGC
Organism: Ichthyophis bannanicus; assembly: GCA_033557465.1. Lineage (NCBI taxonomy): Eukaryota > Metazoa > Chordata > Amphibia > Gymnophiona > Ichthyophiidae > Ichthyophis > Ichthyophis bannanicus. Next base: position 910,268,347 of record CM066035.1, on the reverse strand, counting down.
TCAGGTATGTTCTGTGAGGGGTGAGCCCCAGGAACAACCTGAAACCCCGTAAATGCTTTGGAGCCCGAAGACTCCCGCCGGGGTTTTATTGCCAAAGAGGTCTTGAGGGTAAGGCCGGAGCCGTCATCATGCTGAGCATGAGACTTACCCTTCAAGAATTGGCTAGTCTTAACAGACTGTTTGTGGGTTACCTGATCCTGGAGAGAAGAATAAACCGGTGTCCTCACCTCAGGAGGAAAAACGGCATCGAGGGAAACTCGAAAAAGGGAAGGTCTTCTCCCAATAGAACAGCCTGATGGTTCAGGGGAAAAAGGGTCAGGACCCAAACAGGATAGACACCAAGCCTTGGAGTCTAAAAAGAAAACTATGTTTCCACAATGAAGGCACTTCTTAGGGGAAGAAGGCTCCATGTCAGAGAGGCCTAGTAGGCCCAAAAAGTTAAGACAAAAAACTGAGGAGAAGAAATCTTTTAGATTTTAGAAAAGAAAAGAATAAAGCACCAGCGGTACCGGTATCGGCGGGAAGAACAGCCGCGACCACAAGAAAACAAGAAAATAAGAATTTTAAAGAAGAAAGTTTCTGCGGTGACAGGATGACGTCCTGTTGGCTCCGCGGAAAAACGAAAACTGAGGAGAGGCAGTGGGAAAGGCGGGAAGTCAGCGCGCAGGCGCGAGGGATGCTCCCAAAAGCTTTCTGATTGGATGCTGGGGAGCATTCCCGTGCAGGCTCCGTCGGTACCGACGTACCCATATGTGAAGACTCATTCCTGCTTGTTCCTGGAGATAACACTGCAGCAGCATGGGAAAGAAAACTGCAAAAAAGAGAACTGTTGAAAATAAAGGCAAAAAAGGATCCCCGAAAATGGAATCCCAATACCTATCAGGCCGATTGCCTAGAAAACCCGACTAGCTGGTGGTCCCCCAAGACATGGTCGGGAATCACTGCACTAGGGCTTTTTGACATGAGCACAAAAACATTTGTAAATCAGATATGTAGTTTCTTTGGAATGTATTGTGAAAAGATAGAGTCTACATACTAGCTAAATTTTCTAGTCTACAGAGCAATGGTTTTCAACCTAGTCCTCTGGACATAGCCAGCCAATCAGGTTTTCGACAAGGAATATGAATGGTGTAGACTTACCTGTACTGTTTTCATTGTATGCATCTCATGTATATTCATCATGGATATCCTAAAAATGCAACTGGTTGGGTGTGCCCCAAGGACTGGGTTTAGAACCACTGCTACAGCAGGCTAAACACTTATCAGGTAGAGGAAGGATGTGTGTTATGTTTCTAGCATCAGGGAAAGGAGAAACAAAATATCCTCAGCATGAAGTAAAACAGTTTGATCCAAGGTCCGTGTGGCATGCGTGCATAGATCTTTAAGTTTTTCCTGCTGACAAGTCAAGACTACGAGTAAAGTGGTTGCATAAACAGCTGTTTATGCCATTTCTTTGCATGTGCTTAGCAAGAAACCATCTCAATGTAAAACTCAGATTCTTTTTTGAATGACTACAAAAGCAGCCAGCATGCTACTTCTGTTCCGGAACTAGTTATAAGCCACCTGGACAGACTGCTCTTAGAGAACAGCATGAGGACCCACACAATAACTGTCTTCTGAAGGTGAAATACTATTGGGGGGGTCAACAATTTGAAAAATGAATGCACATTCCAACTGTAAAAAGTTATGGTCAGTAAACATTTAAATTCATACAAAGAGATTTGGAGAGAGAAAGTCATTGTCAATGAAATACAGATTTACTCCAGGGCAGGATAAATGATCATTAAAATCATGCTACCAAGAGTCTCAAGGAATCATGATGTGCACCACATACAAGTATAGCAATACTAATTTCTGGAAATAGTGATCTGGTTATAAATATTTTAACTCCTCGTGGCTGTTCTCAAATGTCATATTATGGAGGGAATAGTTAGTGTTCAACAGCTGAACTCTTGAATATTTCACTGTTTAAATTTATAACTGACAGAGGAAAACTAGCGCTATTAACATTTCATCTGTTTCTAGTGTGTGTTCCTCATTCTGGGAGGAAAGGCTTATTCTATACGATCTGGATAGCCACAACTACCCTAGCTTCCATCTGTAACTATGTAAACTGCATAAAATTAGAGAACTTAGAAGCTACAAACCGTACACAGTTAAGGTGAAATTAGGCCTTACCTGCTAATTACCTTTCCTTGAATCCCTCTAGTCCAGTCCAGACGCATGGGTGTTGTGCCCCCAACCAGCAGGTGGAGACCGAGCAGTATTGTCAGTATTGTCTAACAAAGTAGAGTGGCTGCTGCCTTTCTTCTCACAGCTGAACTCTTCTCCTTCATCCCTGTGTGGCTCCCCACCACATCAAAACACCTCCGATGCCTCATTGACTCTCTACAATTCTTTGTTTTTTTCTTGAGAATTGAGCCTTACTTATATTCTTAGCTGGCAAGCAGCCACGACCACAACCCAGAGGCTCCTACCCCTATATGGCAAGCTTCCTGTCTCATCCTGGAAGCACGGAACACAAGACCTTAAACCATACCCACACCAGGGCGTTGTACCTTCAGGCCAAGCGGGCATGGACTGGACTGATTCAAGGAAAGGTAATTAGCAGGGAAGGCCTAATTTCACCTTTCAAATACCTCCCATCAAGTATAGATGCATGGGACCTACCACAGCAGTGCCCTCTAATGGAGGGGATCCGCAGGCCCCCTTGTAAGACACTGGCCCCATATCTGGCCTCCTCTCGGGCTTGCAGATCAAGCCAATAATACCTTGTAAATGGATGCAAAGACACCCAAGGTGGCTGCTCTACTTCTCTCTTCCTACAAAACCAGATATGCCTTTGCCCAGGAGGCTGCCTGCGCCCTCATGGAGTGCACTCGTAGCCCAGCTGGTACCGTCCTGTGCCGCAACAAATAAACTATCCATTGTTCAGATCCAAATTCAGAAAACAGGTCACTTCCGGAGTAAACAAACCACCACCAAAATAAGAAAAAATCACTCCATTAGATTATCAAAAAATATGGTATTTAGTACTGGAGCCAAAAAAGGAAAAGAGAAGAGCAGGTCTCAGATCAACACGGGACTTTCAATAGGCAACAAGGAAATCCCTCCAGCCACTGTCCCAACACATCAATGACCCATAAATCTCCCTTCTCTCATAGTTAACCAGCCAATTCAAATACAGCCCAGCAGATCAAAAGCTTTAAACACAACTTATCTTCAACAGCTTCCAAGAGATCGATCAAAGAATCTCATCCGGTTCTCAGATCTGCATCACTCCCTTTTTGGTTCCAGTACTAAATACCATATTTTTTAATAATCTAATGGAATGATTTTTTATTTTGTGGGCAACAAATAGGCTGACAAACGATTCCCTAAGCCATTTGGCAATGAACGCCTTTGCTGTGGCCTCCCTGCAGCATGGCCCTCCAAAAAGAACAAACTGAGAAGTGAAAAGGCTCCATTCACCTCAAATACAGCCACAGAGCCCTTCTAGTGTTGAGCAGATGCAATCCGAAATGCCCCTGCTCATGCTCCCCAACTCATAGGATCAGAAGAGTCACCAGCTGATTAAGATTGAAAGTCAGTCACCACCTTCAGTAGGAAGGAGGGTATAGTGCGCAAAACCACCTTCTCCGGGTGGAACACCAGGTATGGTTCGTGACAAGACAAGGTCTGCAGCTCTGAAATTCTCTGCAACAAGCAGATTGCCACTAGAAATACCATCTTCAGCATCAGATCTTTCAAGGAGGCCCGCTTCAAAGGGAGCCTCTGTCAGTGCCCCCAGCACAATGTTCAAATCCCATGGTAGCACTACCACCCTCTGCTAATGACATGCCTTTGATCCTACCTTGGTAATACGCCAAGGCCACCACCAGAACCCTGAGCAAGCCCAGAGCCAGTCCTTGGCCAATCCTGCTTGCAAAGACCACCACAAGCAGGATAATGGCCGAAAAGGCCATAACTCCCGTCTCTGCACCAGCTCTTTAACACTCTCCACACCCATGTGTAGGCCAATGAGATGGAGCGCTTCCGTGCCCTGAGAAGAGTAGCCACCACTGCCGGCGAATAACCCTCTGTCTTAGCTGTGCCCCTCAAGAGCCAAGCCATAAGTGAGCATCAATCCACCTGGGGCATCCACAGCAGCCCCTGCTATAATAGATCCAGGCACCCCAGCAACCTCCAAGGCACTACCACCCTCAGCTGTAACAGGTCCACATATGAAGGTCATCTCAGCCAATCAGGCACTATGAGAATCACCTGGCCACTGTGCTGCTCTATCCAGTGAATCACCTGGTCTATTAGGGCCCACGGAGGGAACACGTACAGTAGGCCCCCATGGCCACAATTGCACCAGGGCGTCGATCCCCTCTGACATGTGCTTATGATGCCTGCTGTAGAAGAGACTCGCCGTGGCATTTGTAACTGAAGCCATCAAAATCCATCATCGGCATCCGCCAACGTCGTGAATACTCTGAAATACAGACTCCTCCAGAGACCACTCTCCCAGGTCCACATGTCGTCAGCTGAGAAAATCCACCTGCATTGTCTTTGCCAGCCACATGTGCGCTCAGGTGGAGCTCTACCCACTGCAGCAGCAGCACTGCTGCCTCGTCCATCAGGCCTTTGATTACTGTGCCCCTCTCGTGGCTAATGTATTTATTTATTTAGACGGATTTAGTATACCGCTTTATCATTAAAATCAAAGCGGTAGGCATTGTCCAAGAACAAGTTCACCGCTGGGTCCTGGAGTAGTGGCAGAAACCGCTGCAGTGCCAGAAACACCGTTCCGAGCTCCAAGCGATTTATCGGCCACGAGGATTTGTCTGCAGACCACTGGCCATGGGGCCAGCCACAAGAAAATGCACGCCCTCCCCCACTCCCCAGCCAGAGAAGCTGGTGTCTGTTGTGACCATTATCCAAGCCAGCAGGTCCAACAGGACCCCTTCCGTCAACCTTGGGGATGCACACCACCAGTGTAGACTGAATCTTACGTCCACTGGGCGTGGCAACTACAACCACCATGAATCCTGCTGTTGGGACTACCTGGACAGAAGGGAGTGCAGCAGGGGTTACATGTGGGCACGGGCTCACAGCACCAGGTCAATGGTCAACGCCATGGTGCTGAGCTGCAGATAGTGTCAGACGGAGGAATGCACCATTCAGAGGAACCAGCAGACCTGCTTCTGCAACTTCTCTGTCCTTCCTGGTGGTAGAGACGCCCTTCCCGTCAGCATATCGAACAGCGCCCCCAGATAAGTGAGCTGCTGTGAGGGGCAGAGATGACTGAAAATTCATCACCCAGCCTAGGCTTTGCAGAAATGAGACCACCCGTGCAGTCACAGATTCGCTCTCCTTCCGAGATTTTGCTCTGATCAACCAAACATCCAGGTAAGGGTGGACCAAAATCCCCACATGCCTCAGGACAGCGGCTACCACTACCATAAGCCTTTCTGAAGGTCCTGGGTGCCGTAGCGAGGCCAAACAGAAGCGCATAAAATTGGAAATGCCCCATGGGTACCACAAATTGCAGGTAACACTGATGTGTCCTTCATATTGGAATGTGAATATACGACTCCGACAGGTCCAGTGATGTCAGGAACTCGCCCTCACGGACCACGAGAATAACGGTGCGCAAGGTGTCCATATGAAAGTGCAGTACCCGCAGTGCTCTGTTGACAGATTTGAGATTTAGGATGTTCCAAAAGAAACCTTCCTTCTTGGGGACCACAAAATAGATTGCATAATGACCAGACCCACACTGGCTTATTATGGGCTCTGGCACAACTGCCCCCAAACTGAGGAGTCGGTCCAGCGTGGATCCTACTGCCTTTTGCTTTACCACAAACCTGCATAGAGACCAAGAATGCATCGAGAAATGGGCTGCACCAGTTCTAGCGCGTACCCCTCTCTGATGATCTGGAGCACCTACTGGTCCTTTGATTTGGATACAGGAAGAGTAGAACAGTCAAAGACAACCTCTTACACTGACCCCCGCCTGGGACCTCCACGCTTCATTGGGGCTTTTTGGCAGGGCCTGTGGCAGGGGAATAGTAACCTCTGCCTGCTCCCCACCCCCGAAAGGTGTTTCCCCTTGAGGGGACATGCACCCTTTGAAAGAGCATGAAGCATGTTGCTCTGAAGCTCTGAAAGTCTTGGAATGGCACTTTCTGGTCCCGCAGTGCCTTGGCTCCCCTGGGTTTGTCCTCTGGCAGGCAGCCCCTTTTGAAATCAGTTAGGACCTTAATTAGCTTCTCAAACACCTCCCCAAATAACAGCTTCCCCTTGAAAGGGAGCTTAGACAACCACACCTTAGAGGTACATCTGTGGACCAGTTATGGGGCCAGAGAAGGCAGTGGGCTGCTACCACCGAGGCCATACTTTTAGAAGCAGCATGCACCTGGCCATTGAATGTGTCTGCCAAGTAGGCCGCCCCAGACTCCAACAGTACTGGCCCCTGGTCCCCTCCTGTCTCAGGAAGACCCTGGGTCCAGCACAGGCCACATACGCCCTGTAGATGTGGTTTGCAGGAGAGGGAATTAGCCTTGAATGCCTATTTCAGCATTGTCTCTAGCCTTCGTCCCTGGGGGTCCTGCAGTGCGACACATCCTTCAACCGGGATAGTGGTCTTCTTTGTCACCCTGTGACCAAAGCATACACCTTTAGAACCTTGAGGAATTATTTTTCCTCTGGTGAGAGTGGATATAAGTGGGACAAAGTCCTTCCCCTGTGCAAACTGGCTTTGGGGAACTTCCACTCCGCATCATCGGCTTGATGACCTTGTGGGCCTGGAAAAAATTCTGTGGAGACCAGATGCCCTGGAGCAACAGGTCCTCTAGTTCCAGTTCCTCCGACAAAGCAGCCACCGCCATGTTCAGTGCCTTCAAGGAGCAGGTTATCAGGCCTGCGAACGCCTCCTGAAAGACACAGATGACGATAGGTTTGTTCCCTGCAAGGATCTCTCCTTCCTCCAGCTCTTCTCCCCCAGGATCCTCCCAATCCACAGAGGTCCCTTTGAGGGCACCCCCCAATGAATCTGAGCCCAGGAATGCAGGCTCCTCAAGTAATACAGAGGACCTAAGCTTCTTGGACCGCAGCACCACTTCTGGCTCTGGGAGGGGTAAACAAGCCCTGCTCATGCTTGCCTCCTTGGAGGTCTTTAGTTCCCAGGCCCTGCCATATCAAAAAGGTTTTGTGTATTAAAAGCACAAATTCTGGGGAAAAAGATATCCGACAACTACTTCTAGATTTCTGAAGGCAGATCTGGAGGATTTGCTGCTTCCCGCAGTCAACTCAACTGGCAAGGCTGCTTGTCCAGTTTTTGAGGTCTCCCGCGGCTGCCCAGATGACACTGCAGTCTTCACTCTGCAACCGCAACCTTTCCTGACAGCAGGCCTGAACGAGGGACAGAGTCCAGAGCCACCTCTGCCAATCTGCTTTCCTCTGAGCAGAGCCAGCACAGGACCACTGAGGACAACACCCACCTTCACGCCACACAGGCCTATTTTGCCACCATCTGACATGCTCAGCAGCTGACACGGAGTGATCACCACCGCACCCAACCTTCTGACATACACACACACACGCGCTCCTAAGGCTCTCTATAACCCAATCACCGAAGAAAGGAACAACTCACCGCTGCTAGTTTTCGATCCCTGTCAAGGGGATGAGAGGGGAGGGTAGAATGGCAGGGAAGGGGGGGGGGGGGACTCGAAGCACCTGGGTTTTCATCATTCACACGAGGGAGGCAGACCCCATTCCAAAACAGTTTGCAGCACTCATCATGGAGGAGGCAGACTGAGATTGGCTTCCTTCAATTACGTGCCAATTGTGCCTCTTCTCAGAGGCTTTTTTTTTTTTTATTGCCTTTCCTCAATGTCCCCTCTGCAGTTTTTTCTTCTATATCTATCTATATAAATAAAATAGGCTGATGCCTTGCTACTGCCACCCCCGGTAGTACTAGGCCAATCAGCCTTCTCCAGTTCCTGAAGTGCAGTCCAGATGTACAGATGTCAACCACCTACTTGAGCAATACTGACAATCCTGCTGATTCAGAGCCCTTATAGAATGGCATCACAAAACTGTCATGCTCAGTCTCCACCTGCTGGTTGGGGGGCACAAAACCCATGCGACGGAGCTGGAGGGATGATTTGGAATGCTCTATTAACATTTTGCTAGTTTACAGTATATGGTTTTAGAATTTCAAAACACCATGTGGGTCACCCCTTATTTTGACTAAAATGGCTGCCTCTCAGAGCAAAGAGCACTTTACCAGAAAACGAATCACTGGTCAACATTGAAATCGTTACTGACTTTAAAAGGCCCTAATCTGTAGTATCTTGGTGAGCTGAACATGAATATAACATTAAAAAATTTTTACTGGCTCTTGTTTTGAAGATATTGCATGTAGTTCATTTTTGCCGTTTCACCGTGTAAATTTATCCAGGAGGACATCAACATCCCAAATAAGCCTTGAATGATGTAATATTGCATCACATTGCATAATACCAGCATGCACACATCATCCAGAGTTGATTGCATCATTTTCTGATGCAATGCAATACTACTGGCCAGACTGCTGCTGAAGCCATCTGACGTCAGCAGTGTACTATACGCAGTCGGAAAGGTTGGGCATTTAAAATATTTCAGACTGTGTGCGAGACAGTTTAAGCTACTGTTACATGTAACTTATTAATCGCATAATTTTAGCCATTTAGGTACAATACAGAACAGTAATGCTGCGAAAGTGCATTAATACCATTGACAATTTCTGCTACATTTGTGTGGAAGTGACATAATTGCCAATCAGAAGAAAAGTATCACTTTTCAACTGAAGAAGGCATATCATCTTTACTTTGGATGCAAGATTGGTGACCAAGACAAGCCTTGGGCCCCGCATATATGCTGCGCAACATGTACAACACAGCTTTCACAGTGGTTGAATTGCAAAAGACCATCAATGCCGTTTGCAGTTCCCATGGTGTGGAGAGAGCCAAGCAACCACATAAAGAGTAGTTACTCACCTGTAACAGGTATTCTCCAGGAGCAGCAGGAATCAGTCCTCACATATGGGTGACGTCGGTGCCGACGGAGCCCTCATGCGGAGCATTTCCCCAGCTTTCAAAGAAAGCCTTTGGGAATGCAGCGCGCATGCGTGGTCCCCTTCCTACCCAAGGGTGCCATCTTGCTCAGTCTGATGACATAGCTAAAAGACAGCAAAAATCAAAATATAGTATATGACTGCAACTCCAAGGGAGGAGGGAGGGTTGTGAGGACCGATTCCTGCTGCTCCTGGAGAACACCTGTTACAGGTGAGTAACTACTCTCTTTCTCCAGGACCAAGCAGGAAGTCAGTCCTCACATATGGGACTCCCCAGCTCTAGGCTACCGGGAACCCAAAGCTGAAAAATAAGCTCCCTCTAGAACGTTAGCATCCGTGAAAGAATCTTTTCTGAGAACGCCCCCGTACGGTAGCCCAACACAAGGGCCGGAGGGTAGGAGTTGCCTAAACCTCAAAGAGATTACGAACTACCGCCTGTCCGAAAGCACTGTCCCTACGGGACTCCCTCTCGAGGACGTAATGAGCCGCAAAAGTATGGCTTCAAGACCAGGTGGCGGCCCGGCAGATGTCTGCCAACGGAACAGAGCGGAGGTGGGCTACTGACGCAGCCTTCGCCCTGACACGGTGGGCCATGACTCGACCCTGCAAGGAGAGGCCGGCTGCCCTGTACGCCCAGGCGATACAATCCACTACCCAAAGGGACAACGTACGCTTGGAGACAGGCAACCTCAGTTTATTAGGGTCAAAAGATACGGAGAGCTGAGCAGCCCTTCGATGCCCTTGCGTACAGTCTATGTAAAAGGACAATGCCCTTCTACAGTCCAGAGTATGCAGGACTGTTTCAGCCTGGCTTGCATTCGGCCTGGGGAAGAATATTGGAAGAACCACCTCCTGATTGAGGTGAAAGGAGGAGACAACCTTTGGAAGGAACTTAGGGCGAGTCCGCAAGACCACCCTGTTCTTATAGAACCGTGTGTACGGTCTATCAGAAACCAGAGCTTGTAGTTCACTCACACGCCTGGCCAAGGTAAGAGCCACCAAGAACAAGGCCTTCCAGGAAAGGAAGCGTAAAGGACAGGGAGCCATCGGCTCAAACGGTGGGCAAGTTGTTGCAAGACCACATTCAAATCCCACTCAGGGGCTGGTGGACGGATCGGAGGCTTGAGCAGAAGCAGGCCTCTGAGGAAGCGGGACACCAAGGGGTGGCCCGACAGATTGGCCCTCTACCTGTGAGTGGTGTGCCGACAGAGCACTGAGGTGGACCCGAACAGAGTTGGATTTAAGGCCTAGGTCCGAGAGGTGGAGCAGGTACTACAGCACCACTGGAACCAGGCACGAAAAGGGATCCTCCCGACGCTGAGTACACTAGGTGGAGAACCTACGCCACTTGAGGGCATAAGATTTCTGGGTGGATTGCCTCCTAGAGGCCAAAACCACCTCTTCCACTTCCTTAGGAAGACGTAAAGGGGCTAGAACTACCCTTTCAGCAGCCAGGCCATCAGATTGAGGGATTTGAGGTTGGGGTGCAGGAGAGACCCCTGATCCTGAGACAGGAAATCGGGTTGCACCCCCAGAGGGAGTGGATCAGGGACTGGACTGGAGTTCCTTCAGGAACACCAATTAGCAGGTAAGATCTAATTACTTCTTCCTTATCGTCTCTCCAGTCCAATCCCTTATCTTCTGGGATGTAACAGAGCAGTTCAAATCTGGGAGGGATCCGCCATCCCGGACCGAAGCACGGACTCTCCGAAACTAACCTCCGCCGCTGCCTGCACATCCAGCCTGTAGTGCTTGACAAAGGTATGCAGCGACAACCAGGTCGCAGCTCTGCAAATGTCCTGCCCATGATGTTGCCTGGGCCCTTGTCGAATGCGCTCAGGCCCACCGGGACCTGTTTCCCTTGAGAATATAGGCAGAAGCAATAGCCTCCTTAACCCATCTAGCGATGGAAGACTTGGCCGCCGCTTCCCCTTTGTGCAGACCCCCGAATTGGATGAATAAGCGTTCGAATCTACGAAAGGGGGCCGTACGAAACAGATAATGCCTCAGAATTCTACGCACATCTAGGCTTCTAAAATTCCCTTCCCCACCATTCCTTCCTTTCCCAGAAAAAGATGGGAGAGAAACCACCTGGTTCACGCGAAAAGGCGAAATCACCTTAGGCAAAAAGGAGGGAACTGTCCGCAAGACTACCCTATCCTTAAAGAAGGTCAGAAAGGGAGGGCGAGCCGACAGAGCTTGCAGTTCGGAGACACGCCCAGCTGAACAGATCGCCACCAAGGATACTGTCTTCAGGGTTAAATCCTTTAAGGAAGCCTCCCCAACCGGTTCAAAGGGTTCCCTGGTGAGAACTTTCAACACTAGATTAAGATCCCATGGAGGAATTACAGATCTCTGTTGCGGGCAAAGCCGCCTAACTGCTCAGAGGAACCTGCTAATGTCTGCATGCTCCCCTAAGGACTTTCCCTTGACCTTACCCCGGTAACATGAAATGGCTGCCAACTGAACCCGAAGGGAACTCGCCGCTAGACCCTTTTCGAAGCCGGCTTGTAAAAACTCCAGGATTTCCAGAACTGAGGTTGAAAAGGGTCTCCTTTGTTGTCCCTCGCACCAAGCCTCAAATATTCGCCAAACTCTCACGTAGGAAAGGGAGGTTGAGCGCTTCCGAGCGCTTAACAAGGTCGATATCACTGACCCCGAATAACCCCGCTTCCTGAGCCAAGCCCTCTCAATAGCCAAGCCGTAAGCGAGAACCGATCCACATGAGGCATCCGCACTGGCCCCTACCTTAACAGGTCGCTTCTGCAGGGTAACCGCCACAGACGATCGACCGTCAGCCTCACCAAATCCGCGTACCATGGGCGCCGGGGCCAGTCCGGAGCTATGAGGATTACCAGACCTTGGTGGGCTTCCACTTTCTGAATGACTCTTCCTAATAGAGCCCAAGGCGGAAACACACATAGGAGTCCCTCCGAAGGCCACTCCTGGACCAGGGCGTCCAGGCCCTCCGACATCCTTTCTTTCCTGCGACTGAAGAATCTACTCGCTTTGGCCGATTGCCAACGAGCCATGAGGTCCATGACAGGTGGTCCCCAGCGGGCTACCACTTGATCGAACACCTTCTTTTATCTTTATTAACGCATTTTATATACCACTCTTACCACGGGGGCACAGAGTGGTTCACAATACAAAAAAATAAGGCTGCTGGAAAAGGAAAAGAACGCCATAATAAATTAAACGAGTAGGGGATAGAGCAGTAGAGAGAGAGGACAACAGACATGACAGAGAGAAAAAAGCACAGGGAGCAGAGGGTAGAGAAACATCAGCATTCAGCGAGAAGGTGGGGAAAGGGTAGCGGGGGGGGGGGGGGGGAGGAGGAAGGTGGAAAGCAGAGGAGAATAAGTGGATTTGCAGCATGGTCTTGAAGGATTTGTAGGAGGGTTCAAGGCGGAGAGCAAGGGGAAGCGAGTTCCAGAGTCGGGGGCCCAGGAAAAAGAAAGCAGAGGAACGGGTGGATTCAAGATGAGCCTGTGACGGAGAGGGGAGGGACATACGGTTCTCAGATGGACCGATCTAAGGGAACGGTGCGAGGAGTGAAGGTGAATTTGATCGGCAAGATAAAGAGGAACACCGGTGTGAATGGTTTTATGCATGTGAATAAGAATTTTGAAATGAACACGATAGATGAGCGGCAGCCAGTGCAGGTGAATTAGAATAGGGGTGATATGATCAAAGCGTGAGGCATGCATCAGGATTCGTGCTGCAGTGTGGTGAACTAATTGCAACCGCTGTAATTGAACTTTGGGAAGACCGGCAAGGACAACATTACAATAATCTAAGTGAGAAATCACAAGGGATAAGAGTAGTGTGGTCATTGAGGAGAAGGAAATAAAGGGGCGAATAGCACGAAGTTGTCTCAAAGTGTAGAAGGACCGTTTTACCACAGAGGAGATATGCTCCGTGAATGATAGAGTAGAATCTAGAATGACCCCTAAGTAGCGCAGGGAAGAAACAAGTGGCAGCGGGGAAGAGGACAGAAGAGGAGCAATGGAGGGGGCTGGGGCACCGAAAGTGAACCAGATAGCAAAGGTTTTGGAGGGGTTCACATGCAGAAAGTTAGAGGAAAACCAGGTGGCCACCGAGGCTAAATAGGAATTGAGGGTGGTAAGATCTGGGGCAGAGGGGTCTGTGTGGTGAAGAATAATATCATCATCTGCATAGTAATGGGCTGTGATGCTGTGCTGCTGGACCAGAAGGGCAAGGGGGGACCATGAAGACATTAAATAGAAGAGGGGCAAGGACTGAGCCTTGGGGGACACCACATGGGAGGGGGGTCGGGGGAGAGGAAGAAAGAGCCAGTTCCCACTCTCCGTGGTCTATCTTGTATCCGCTCAGGTAATCGGCCGTGACGTTTTCTACTCCGGCCACGTGTTGTGCTGATAGCGCTGACAAATGCACCTCTGCCCATTGCAACAGGCTGTCTGCCTCTTCCTCCCAGGCCGGGCTGCTTGTTCCCCCCTTGGCAGTTTATGTAGACCACTGTCGTAACATTGTCGGAGAGAACCCGAACCGCTCTCTGATGGACCAAAGACTCGAGAGCTCTGAGAGCCAAGCCTACTGCCCGCAACTCTAGTCTGTTGATGGGCCACTGTGACTCCCTTGGAGACCAGCTGCCCTGAGCGAATTGACCCTCGCAATGCGCACCCCAGCCAATTAGACTTGCATCCATCGTCAGCTGAACCCACCAAGGGGACTCGAGGGGCATTCCGTGATCTAGGTTCTTCGGGCAGCACCACCACTGAAGAGCCTTCCTGGTCTGGGGGGGGACAGGGAAGCCACTTGGACAAAGGGTGATGTTGATGGGACCAGCGTCGTAACAATGCCCACTGGAGAGGCCTCATATGCGCTCTGGCCCAAGGAACCAGCTCCAATGTTGCTGCCATGGCTCCCAGCACTTGGAGGTAATGCCAGGCCGACGGGTTTCGTCTGGCGACGAATCGCAACAAGAGGGCGTCCGACCTCTGCTTGGGGAGAAAAACCTTGCCCCTGCAGGTGTCGAATCTTGCCCCTAGGTACTCGATCTCCTGTGAGGGTATCAATCTGCTCTTTGACCGATTGATAACCCACCCCAACTCCTCGAGGACTGCCACTACTATGGCTGTCGACTTTCAACTTTCTGCTTCTGTCTTGGCCCGAATCAGCCAGTCGTCCAGGTAGGGATGTACCAGAATTCCTTCCTTTCTCAGAGCTGCCGCAACCACCACCATTACCTTGGTGAACGTACGAGGAGCTGTTGCTAAGCCGAAGGGCAGTGCCTGGAACTGAAAATGCCCTCTTGGTACCGCGAACCTCAGAAATTGCTGATGAGCCTTCCAAATCGGAATATGCAAATACACCTCCGTCATATCTAAGGAAGTGAGAAATTCCCCCCGAACAGCCACAATCACTGACTTCAGGGTTTCCATTCGGAAGTGCGGTACTCTGAGGCTGCGATTGATGTGTTTCAGGTCAAAAATTGGTCAAAAAGACCCTTCTTTCTTCGGCACCATGAAGTAAATGGAGTATCGACCCGAGCCACATTGGTTTTCGGGGACAGGAACCACCGCCCCGAGTGCTAAAAGCCTTGCAAGAGTGTCTTCTATCGCTGCTTTTTTGCTTGCGATCCACAAGGGGACTGGACAAAGGCTGGTTTCACTTGTTTCGCGAATTTGAGAGCATAGCCCTCTCGGATCACCTCCAGGACCCATTGATCGGATATGACTCGGGTCCAGGTGGAAAGAAAAAGTCTTAACCGGCCCCCCACCGGCCGGAGTTCCTCCCGGACCCCCGTCGCTTCATTGTGGTTTTCTGGGCCCCGCAGAGGAGGAAGAGGCCCCAAAACCTCTACCGGCTCCGCAAAACCCCCAGAAGTCTTGACCTCTAGAGGGAAAACGGGTCCGTGAGAAGGGGTTAGACCTGGACTGTCGAAACCTGCAGAAATCCCTTGGGCGAGTCCTGGAAGGAGGTGGCGGATGGCTTTGCTTAGGTCTGTCCTCCGGGAACCTACCTCCCTTAGAATCGCCTAAGTCCTTCACCAATTTTTCCAAATCTTTGCCAAAAAGTAGCTTCCCCTTAAAGGGAAGTCGGCTCAGACGCACCTTAGAGGAGGCATCCGCCGCCCAACTGCGCAACCACAAATATCGCCAAGCTGCCACCACCGAGGCCATATTTTTTGCTAGGCTCCTAATAAGGTCATACTGACTGTCTGCCAAGAAGGCCGAGCCAGATTCCAGTCGAGCCGCATCCTCCCGTGCGTTGCCCGACAGATCATCCGCCAGCTGTAGTTGTTGGGCCCATCTCAGACAGGCTCTCGATACCCAGGCCCCTGACACCAAAGCCTGCAAGGCGAGGGCACTAACATCAAAGGCTTGCTTCAGCAACGTGTCTAACTTCCTGCTTGGGCATCCTTCAAGGCTGTGTCTTGCCTGCCTGACCCGTGTAATCTGAAGCCTTTTATCTCCTTTTATATCTGTGGTAAGGCATTTTATTAATATTATTGAATACCAACATCTAGCCTGCTTGTATTATAGTAGAGTGATTTTTTCTGCTTTTTTGAAAAGGGGGTCCCCCCCATAGCCAGAAGAGCCTGAGCACCATCTCTGGGTCCAGATGCCACTCGTGCGGTTGAAGGACCCTGCTCAGCCTGTCCGCCAGGACATTGTCCTGGCCCAGGAGATAGACAGCTCTGATAAGCATCGCCTGGCTGGCCACAAAGGAGCAGAGGGTCACAGCCTCCTGGCAGAGGGGACAGGAGCCCATGCCGCCCAGCTTGCTCACGTAAAACAATCAAGACCTGATTGTCCATCTGGACAAGCAGACTGGTGCCACAGGTGGTGTTGGAAGACCTTCAGGGAAAGGAAGACCACTCTGAGCTCAAGAAGATTGATCTGCTGCTGGCTCTCCTTAGAGGATCAAGCCCCCTTGGGTGCACAGCTCCTTGCAATGGGCACCCCAGCCTGTCATGAAAGAGTCCGCCGTGAGGACTCTCCAGGGGGTTCGGGAGCTGGAAGGGCATGCCTGCTTGTAGGTGCTGGGCTTGATGAGCCAGGTGAGGGACTCCATGAGCTGGCGAGAGACTGATTTTGTCCCGAAGCCCGCCCATGGCCTGGGCCCACTGGGATCGGAGGCACCACCGAGCCGCTCACATGTGGAGGCATGCGTTGGGGACTACATGGACCATGGAGGCCATGCAGCCCAAGAGGCGGAGGAGCACTCGAGCTGACATGGTGCAACGCCTCTGCACCTCAGCCGCAAGGGCCATGAGACAGTCCGTCCTGTTGAGGGGAAGAAAAGCCCTGGCCTGCACAGAGTCCAGGCAGGCCCCGATGAACTCCAGAACCTGCTTTGGAGTGAGGTTGGACTTTGGATGATTTATCACAAAGCCCAGGTGCTTAAGGCCTGAATAGTGCAGCTGGTGGCCTGTACAGTCTCCAAGGCAGTCTCCCCCTTGATGAGCCAGTTGTCGCGGTAAAGGAAGACGAAGGTCCCGTGAAAGCGGAAACAGGCCGCCACCACTGGGAGGCACTTGGTGAAGACTCTGGGGGCAGAGGCTAGGCCGAAGAGGAGTACCCTGCACTGGCAGTGGTCGCCTCCTACCATGAACCCTGAGGTACTGACTGTGACATGGGTGGATCAGGATGTGGGTATAAGCATCCTTTAGGTCCAAGAAGCATAGTCAATCTCCCTGCTGGAGGTAGGGCAGCAATGTTCCAAGGGAGAGCATCTTGAATTTCTCATGCACCAGAAACTTGAGGCCTCTCAGGTCTAAGATGGGCCTCAAGCCCCCTGTCCATTTTGGAACCAGGAAGTAATTGGAGTAAAACCCTTTTGCCCTTTGTGTGATGCAAAACGGCTCCACAGCTCTGTCCCTGAGAAGGGCCGTGAGCTCTTGCCTCAGCAGGACAATATGACGAAGACTGAGTTCCTGAATGTTCAGGGGGGAGCTGGAGGACATAAGGCACGGGTTTCCCTTCAAGGAGGCGAGGAGAGAGGTGAAATATTTAGGGGTTCAATTGGGCACTGATTTGGGACAACTGTTTGCCCTGAAAGAGTAGTTATTCACCTGTAACAGGTGTTCTCCAGGAGCAGCAGGAATCAGTCCTCACATATGGGTGACGTCGGCGCCGACGGAGCCCCCGTGCGGAGCATTTCCCCAGCTTTCAAAGAAAGCCTTTGGGAATTGCAGCGCGCATGCGCGGTCCCCTTCCCGCCCAAGGGTGCCATCTTGCTCAGTCTGATGACATAGCTAAAAGACAGCAAAAAATTAGCAAAAATAAACGATACGACTGCAACTCCAAGGGGAGGAGGGAGGGTTGTGAGGACTAATTCCTGCTGCTCCTGGAGAACACCTGTTACAGGTGAGTAACTACTCTTTCTCCAGGACCAAGCAGGAAGTCAGTCCTCACATATGGGACTCCCCAGCTTAAGGCTATCGGAGGCCCCAAACCGAAAAAATGAGCTCCCTCTAGAGCATCAGAACGTAAGGAAGGAATCTTCTCTGAGAACGCCCCCGACCGGTAGCCCAACATCAGGGCCGGAGGGAAGGAGTTGCCTAGACCCCAAAGAGATTATGGAGTACTGCCTGTCCGAAAGCACTGTCCCTGCGGGGCTCCCTCTCAAGGCAGTAATGGGCCGCAAAAGTCTGTCTTGAAGACCAAGTAGCGGCCCGGCAGATGTCTGCCAACGGAACAGAGCGGAGATGAGCCACTGACGCAGCCTTCGCCCTGACACGATGAGCCGTGACTCGACCCTCCAACGAGAGGCCAGCTGCCCCATAAGCCCAGGTGATACAGTCAGCGACCAATATGGACAAAGTACGCTTGGAGACTGGTAACCCCAACTTATTGGGGTCAAAAGAAACGAAGAGCTGAACAGCCCTCCGGTGCTCCCGCGTACGGTCAAGGTAGAAGGATAACACCCTCCTACAGTCCAGGGTATGCAGGACCATCTCAGCCCGGCTGGCATGCGGCCTGGGAAAGAAAGTCGGAAGAACCACCTCCTGATTGAGGTGGAAAGAGGAGACAACCTTAGGGAGAAACTTAGGGTGAGTCCGTAAGACTACCCTATTCCTGTAGAACCTAGTGTAAGGGGGATCAGACACTAGCGCCTGAAGTTCACTTACTTGCCTAGCAGAGGTAAGAGCTACCAGAAACAAAGTTCTCCAGGACAGAAAACGGAGAGGACAGGTAGCCATAGGTTCAAATGGCGAAGTAATCCGCTGTAAGACCACATTTAAATCCCACTCAGGGGCCGGTGGACGCAGAGGAGGCTTAAGCAGAAGAAGGCCTCTGAGAAAACGAGCCACCAAAGGATGGTTGAAAAGAGGCCTCCCGTCCACCGGCGAGTGGTGAGCTGAGAGAGCACTGAGGTGAACTCTGACAGAATTGGACTTAAGGCCTAGATTGGAGAGGTAAAGCAAATATTGCAATACTACCGCTACCAAGCACGAGAAGGGATTCTCGCTGTGCTGAGCACACCATGTGGAGAATCTACGCCACTTAAGAGCGTAGGATTTCAGGGTGGATTGCCTTCTAGAGGCTAAGACTACGTCTTCCACCTCTCTAGGCAGTAGTAGGGGAGCCAGAACTACCCTTTCAGCAGCCAGGCCATCAGATGTAGGGACTGGAGGTTGGGGTGTAAGAGATCCCTGTTCTTGAGACAGGAGATCGTGTTGAATCCCCAGAGGAATAGGAGTGTCCACCACCAGTTGCAGAAGTGGGAACCACGGTTGCCTCGGCCACCTGGGGGCGATCAGAATCACTGAGGCCCCGTCCTTGAGTACTTTGAACAGTGTTCTGGACACGAGTGGCGTGGGAGGAAACGCGTACAGTAGGCCTTTGGACCACGGGATCAGAAACGCATCCGCTGCTACTCTGAGAGGATGCGGTTGTGTGGAACAATCTCGGGAGTTGCCGGTTCAGAGGACTGGCGAAAAGATCCATGGTGGGGAGGCCACACCTCAGAAAGATTTGCTGAACCACCAATGGATTCAATTTCCATTCGTGTGGTTGCAGGATCCTGCTCAGTCTGTCCGCCAGGTAATTCTCTTGACCTGGGAGGTAGACGGCATTGAGAAGGATTCTTTGATTGACGGCCCAGGAGCACAGCCGTTGTGCTTCCTGACAGAGAAGGAAGCAGCCTGTGCCTCCTTGCTTGTTCACGTAAAACATGGCAACTTGATTATCCGTCTGGACCAGTACAGACTGGTGAGACGTGAGATGGGAGAAGGCCCTCAGAGCTAGGCGTATTGCCCGTAGCTCCAGGACGTTTATCTGCTGAGCAGCCTCCCAAGGGGTCCAGAGACCCCGAGTACATGCCCCTTGGCAATGCGCTCCCCAACCTTGAAGAGAAGCATCTGTCGTCAGCACATGAGAATGCGGAGGGGATTGAAAAACCACTCCGAGCACCAGATTCGTAAGATGAAGCCACCATTGTAGAGAGGAGACAAGCAGTGTGGATATTCTTACTGAGTCTGCAAGGCTCCCTGTGGCCTGATGCCACTGAGTTCGAAGGCTCCACTGAGCAGGCCGCATATGCAGGCGGGCATTGGGGGTGACATGAACTGTGGAAGCCATATGGCTGAGAAGTCTCAGGAATTGCCTGGCGGAGACCAGGGAATTGCTGTGAAACTGCCTGGCTAGATCCATCAATCTGTGGGCTCTGTCCACAGGCAGAAAAGCCTTCGCCTGAAGAGTGTCCAGTCTTGCTCCTATGAATTCCAAGTTCTGGGATGGGAGCAAAGTGGACTTTGCGAAGTTTATGACAAACCCCAAGTGCTGAAGCAGAGCCACAGTGCGAAGGGTGGCTTGACTGGCCTCCTGGGAAGACTAGCCCCTTATGAGCCAGTCGTCCAGGTATGGGAATACAAAAAGACCTTGAAGCCTCAGGTAGGCCGCCACCACCGCCAGGCACTTGGTGAACACCCTGGGGGCAGAGGTTAGGCCACTTTGTACTGGTAGTCAATGTTCCCTCTAATTTTCTGCAGGCTGTGTGCGCATAAAATATCAGCTGTGTGCAGCTTTTGAAGGAAGGTTAAATTTTTGTGCGCCACATAATGACACTCGGAGTTATATACTTTAAAATTTGACTACACGTCAGAATACAGTATGTACACCACATTGATTTTAATCAAATTAAATGAAAATAGACGATTACTAAATGAAGCGGGAAATTTCTAGTAATTACAATCATAACTTTTAAATTTTAAGACGTCTGTGTTTTCTATCAGAATCAGAGCCGCAATTTTTGTGCGCTCTGTTGTAAAGTATGTGCGCTCGCTCGGCGAGGTGTGTGCGCGCGCACACGCGCACAGCTTAGAGGGAACAGTGCTGGTAGTGGTTTCCTCCCACAACAAACCTGAGATATTGTCTGTGGTCTGGATTAATAAGGATGTGAGTATACGCATCCTTTAGATCTAAGGAGCATAGCCAATCTCCCTGCTGGAGGTAGGGCAGCAGGATTCCAAGGGTAAGCATCTTGAACTTTTCCCTCTCCAAGAACTTGTTGAGGTTGCGCAAGTCTAGGATGGGTCTGAGGCCTCCTGTTCTTTTTGATACCAGAAAGTACCTGGAATAAAAGCCGTGACCTCTCAGGTGGTGGGGCACCGGTTCCACAGCCTGTTCCTTTAGCAGACTTGCTAACTCCTGAAGGAGTAGGTCCCTGGGAGGCTCCCCTGAAAAATAGGAGGGAGGTACCTGGTGAAAATGGAGAAGATAGCCCTTTTGGACTATATGGAGCACCCAGGTATCTGATGTGACGGCTGACCACCTGTGGGCAAAGTGGGCCAGCCTGCCTCCTGTGCCGATATGAGCCAGCTGAGAAGAGGCTATGCTTTCTGAGTCAAAAACCCCCACCCTGCTGAGCAGGGGCCGGTGATGGTGGCTTGGGGGCCTTCTGCCTATGGGGCC
The DNA here is from genome assembly GCA_033557465.1 of Ichthyophis bannanicus. NCBI lineage: Eukaryota > Metazoa > Chordata > Amphibia > Gymnophiona > Ichthyophiidae > Ichthyophis > Ichthyophis bannanicus. The sequence continues at coordinate 910,247,338 of CM066035.1, read as the reverse complement.
CATGACCCTGCCCCTTGGCCTGCTGACCCTGTTGGGGAGCTGCAGAGGCCTGATAATGAGGGTATTGTTTATAGGCAGATGACTTCCTCGGGTAAAAGGACTTTTTTCCCCGAGCCCTTCTTTTTCTGAGAAGGGGCAGAGGTTTTTCTGGACAGCCTAGTCCTGGTGAGAATCTCTGTCTCGAGCTCAGCAGCCTTTTCAGCCATGGGTTTGCCGAAAAGGTTTTCACCTCGGCAGAGGACATCAACCAACTTGTCCTGCACCCATGGCTCGAGGTCGGATGACTAGCCAAGCCTGTCAGCGGGCACCGATGCTGGCCCCGGCTACTCGGGCCGAAGCCTTGAAGCCATTGTAGGCTGCTCGAGAGATAAACTTCGAGCACTCTCGAATACCAGTGGACAAGGCCTGGAACCTCTGCAAAGGTTCCTCGGAGAGACCAGCAGAGAACCCAGCAATCTCCTTTGCCAGGTCCCGGAGGTACATGCCCATGTAGAGCTGGTATGTCTGGACACGGCAAGCAAGCATAGAGCCCTGGAAGCACTTCTTACTGAGGGCATCCAGGTTCCAGGCCTCCCGACCAGGAGGCACCGAGGAGTGCATCGTCTGACTTTTCAGACGATGCATGGCCGATTCCACAACCATGGAGTGGTGCGGTAATTGTGCCTTTTGTAACCCGGGGCTCTTGCGGACTCGATAGATGGAATCGACCCGCTTGCTTAACACCGGCATCGAGGCCGGGGTCTCCCACATGCGGAAGAGCAGCCGCTCCAGCATCGGAGGAACTGGAACAGTAAAGGCCTCCTTCGGGGGAGAGTCATACTGGAGGGCCTCGAGCTCTTCGGCTCGAGGCTCCTCCTCGGGATCCGCGGGGAAGGCCAAGGCCTTGGCCATATCCTGCACGAAGTCCGAGAACTGGGTATCCTCCGGTGGGGATCGTCTCAGAGGTTCGGACTCCGGTGAGTCCGATGGGACACACTGAGTCCGATAGGTGTCGGGTGACTCTTCGTCCTCAGTCTCTCAGCCGGACTCCTCGGAGGAGGAATCGAGCGGCTCCGGTCGGGTGGGCACCGATGCCCTCCGCCCCGACGCCGAGGGTACCGGCGTCAACGACCTCGGTTCCGAACGGGAGGCCGAGGGAGACCGCGGCCGAGGATAGACTCAAGCCCGCATGGACTCGAGGATCGGCTCGGCCTCCGGGGTCGACTTGGACGTCGATGTCCCGGTGGTCGGGGCAGATGCACCGGTGAGACCGGAGATCAATGCCCGCTGCTGTTCCATGAAGGCAGCGAAGCTGCTCTCCAAGGCCGTCAACCTGAGTCTGAGCTCAGGAGACCCAGCAGCCCCCGACTCAGACCCGACGTCGGCTCCCCTGGAGGAGAGTCCACAAGGACTACAGTACTCACGTGCCCAGGAGACTCCATCTCGAGACGAGGTTGTTTGGCAGGCCTCTCCGACTCCGAAGACCCGGGACGGCGATCGGGGCTATGCGACCTGGCCCTCGAGGAACCAGGAGCGTCCACCGACGCCGCCCTCGCAGGTTTTTTCTTCCTGCGCTGCTCCCGCGAAGGAGACCCCCCCACTCAGAGGAACCCCGATGCTGCTCGGGGCCGGAGTCCCGAGACGTCGAGGCCTCTGACGAGGTCCGCGCCCGTCCGGATGCGGAGTCAGAGAAGATTCTATCCTTTTGGTGCTGCCGACTCCTCAACGCCTTCGAGGACATTTTGCCACACGAACTACAGATCATCGGGTCATGATCGGGTCCGAGGCAGCGGAGGCAGCAGTCATGTGTGTCGTAAGAGACATAAGTTTCTTACACCGATCACACTTTTTAAACCCGCTGACAGCCATCGGTGGAAAAAGGGTCCCTGCGAGGTCAAAAGACAGGGCTGCCAGTGAAAAGAGAAAAAATGGCACGAACGCTAGTCACGAAGGACAAAAAACGAAAAATAGAGAGTGGGCTCGATACCGGCGTATCGGGCCCAGGCGGGAAAAGGATCCGGCGGCAAACCGAAGAAGAACAAAAAACAGGGAAATCAACTTTTTCCTCGGTGAAAAACGAACTACGTCCGTCGGGCTCCGCGGAAAAAAGAAGACTGAGTAAGATGGCACCCTTGGGCGGGAAGGGGACCGCGCATGCGCGCTGCAATTCCCAAAGGCTTTCTTTGAAAGCTGGGGAAATGCTCCGCACGGGGGCTCCGTCGGTGCCGACGTCACCCATATGTGAGGACTGACCCTGCTTGGTCCTGGAGAATTACTCACGATTGAAACAGGTGCTGGGGGATATGGAAAGGTGGGGAAGAACAGATCATTCTTGGAAGGGAAAGACGGCCATACTCCATATGGTGGTATTGCCCTATTTCTTGTATTTTTTTTTTTTATGGCTCTACCGGTGGAGAATAGCAAGGGGGGGTGGCGGCACGCTCAGGAAACTAAATTGCAAACTGCTTTCTTTTATTTGGTTGCATAGCCCACCTAGGATTGCACAACGGGTCTCAACGTCGCCTAAAATGGAAGGGGGAATGGGGGTAGGGGACATTAGATATTTTCCAGCACTGCTCACTGCAGTAGTGGAGTGGGTTGAGGGATGTTAACAATGGGTACGTAGAGTGGAGGCCATTCATGGGGGGCAAGAGCAGCAACTGCTTAGGGGTCTGGGGGCTTATAAAAAGCACACTCTTGGGAGGACGGGAGTTTTCTTGGGCCGCAGGGCTGAACCATCCACTAGGCAAGCTAGGCGGCAGCAGACCTTAGAGAGCAGCACAGCACAGCACCCATGTGCTTCAGCACACATGGCCTGCCACTTCCAGCCCACCCTCTGAAAGAAGTTGCAGGGGGGGGGTCAGAAGCAGCAGGCCATCTTTGCTGAAGCACATAGCCTGCTGTGGGCATAAATCCACTGCTGCCGCTGCTGCTGCCACCATGTCCAGATGGAGAAAGTGGTATATCCCAATTGTATCAGCTTCTTGAAGGGGGAGTATTGCTGTCCTTTGAACAGCTATAGGAGAAATATACCCCGAGCAACAAAGATGTTTTTCACTTATTTGTAGATTCACCACTTTGTTCGTACTTTGGGTAAAGAGAAGGGCTTCACAAGTGGCATGACACCATTTGCACAGCTGCTGCTGGGTAGACTGGGCTATAAAAAAAGTGGTGAACCACCTATATAAAGAATTGATGGGGTGCACTTCTACCAAGCTCCCATATATGATCTGGTGGGAGCAGAAAATAGGGACATCTCTGAAATTGCAAGATGGTTAAAAGTGCATGCTAAAATTTCTAGTGTGTGTCAACATTGATTGAGAATGGACATTAAGTCTTGTTCCAGTGGTATCTGATGCTGGAGAGGTTGCATACGTTTTTTGAAGGTACTTTGATAAGTACTGGACGAATTGTGCGGAGATGGGAGCAGTGGCATAAGTTAGAATGAGGGGCCTCCAAGCAAAATTTTGCTGAGGGCCCCCCCCCCCCCATGCGGGCCCCTCCTTTGTATGGCAGTGGCATCAGCACAGCAAACTGTTTGCCGTGCTGCTTTGCTCTTGTAAGTTTGTTGCAGGGAATGTGGGCCCAGCGAGGAACAGCTACCAGGCCTGCGTTACCTATGGCAAACTTACAAGAGCAGAGCAGGGCGGCAAATATGATAAAATTAGTTGCCGTGCTACTGCCACCGCTGCGTGGGCCCCCTTTCTACCTGTGCCCCCACAGCATTGCAGGGGCTGCTTGGGCAGAATTTACATCAGTGGACAGGGGACATGCTCCATGGCTGGTGAGTCCTGTCATTCAGATTTTGAAGGGATGTCCAGGAGTTTATTCACCAGGTGGTGGGGGGTGTACCTCCCAGTTGATGACTCTGATGATTCCGGATAACTGGTCTCCTGAGAAAAGGGGATGGTGATAGGCTGTCTAATCACAGCACCGTGTGAGCTGGCTAAATCTTGGCAGCAACCCTCACCAACTCAGTTCCTGGGTAAACTACAAGTGGTATACTCCAAGTCGATTAGAGGCCTTAAAAAGGGGGAGACTGGACAAATTTGAGGGTTTTGGAAACCCTTCCTGGCGAGGCAAGAGGGAGCAAGGGGAGGTTGGGTGCGGGGACTGAGGTTCTATTGTGGGTGGGGGACAGGCAGTTGGCAAGATAGGGGATGGGGGGGTTATTGGAGTGTCAGGAGCTTGAACTGAACTGATTTGATTGGATCTGCTTAGATCGGATTTGTCAGCTGGGAGGGCAAAATGGTCCAAGGGGGAGGGGAAAGGAGTTGAGCGGGGTACATGATAAAAAAAGAAAAATATGACAATACGAATGAGCGGAGGTTTTAGATTGTACTGGTGTGTGTTACATATCAGAAGGTTATGAGGTGTTTTGTACTGTTGGTTGTTTTTGCTTTAATAAAGACCAAATATTTTAAAAAAACAACTAGCAGGCAGGAAAGCATGTGCATGCACAGTAGAACCTTTTTCTTTCTAAAAGCTTCTAGGAGCAGCTGAGAATGAAGCCATGTATGGGCCTACATACATCTGTTGCGTCACCCATGTGAGCACTTATCCTGCTTATCCACTGAGAAAATAAAAATGTGTTTGGGTTGATTTGTGACAGAATATACTTCTCTAATGCATACACTGAGGTCTTTTAAGAGTAATTCAAAATAGTAGTTGTATATTTCACCTTTAAAAAAGTGCTACCTTTGGGGATTTTTTTTCTATCTACTATGCATTTCTATGGGCTAAGTATGCTATAATACTAGCCAATTAACTATCTTCGCACATTAGTGGTAACACTAGGCAGTGTTTAGAATAAGAAGTGTTAATTAACTATACCTGAAATAAAGCCTCAAACGAAGAGTCTAGTATCTGGATGTCAGCTATGAAACAGTAAAGTGCACACACACCCCAGATATACGACAGTGAAAAAAACAAAACTGAAGACAATTAACAACTTGGCTAGAAATCAAGATGATTCAATGAGGTGAACATAAAACAGACAGAATGACAAGACAGCAAAATCTCTACACATCAACATTTTAACATTAAAAATACAGACAAGTAAACCATAAGGCATGTCCAAAAAAACCCCAAATTACTATTTACTCCATATTAAGTGGAAAAACCTAACTGCGTGTTAAAATAAAGCTTTAAAATGAAGACATGCCATGTGTACTAAAAGCAGCTTCATCTACTGTGCTGTAAAAGCTAAAAAGACAAAACAGAGCTTTGTGTCCCAAGCACAGCATGCTGGTGCTTAGGCTACAGTGATTGTGTTTGCTTACCTCCTGTAACAGGTCTGCCTGCTCAATGGCTTTCAGAACATTCTTCTTGGAGGTTTCTTGAACTTCCCCTCCCAGGAGAAACTCATCCAGAATGAAATATGCTTTCTCAAAATTAAAGATGATATCAAGCTCACACACCTGGAAAAAAACAGATGTAAACAAGCACAGCACACTTGAGAGTAGTGGTAACATTAAGCATGAAAAAAGGGAATATACAGAAAACTTCTCAAAAGAGCAAATACCATGGCGAGCCTCTAGATTCCGTATGACTGCTTACTGAAATGTGCCAGAAAAACTGCAGATGCCCAATTACAGAAAGCATTTACATAGTTTTGCACAAAATATAAGTTTAGAGTATTTACAAACAAAACCAAACCAAAACATGCAAAAGGAAGAGATGAGGAGAGAAAATCGTTTTGACACCATGTTAAAACTTTTGCAGCTGAAAACTTATTGTTAAAAAAACAGAGCTAATATTGATTCACAAGAAACAGGGCCTCACCTATTAAAGGCTTTTTCCCACTTTTATTCAGTGATGACATCACTAGTGTATACTGTGGTGCACCAGAGAAACCAATGAGGGAGGAGTGGCCTAGTGGTTGGGGCAAGTTACCTCAGGCCAGAGGGCCAGGGATTCGAATCCCACTACAGGACAGCAACCTTGGGACGGAAGGCCCAGGGTTTCTATTCCCACAGGTGCTCCTTGTGGCCTTGGGCAAGCCATTTAACGCTCCATTGCCTCAGGTATAAAGACAGAGAGCCCTTTGGGGACAATGTAAAAAAAAAATAGAAATATATATACAGTACCTGAATGTACACTGCTTTGACTGGTAGAAAAGCAGTATAAGCGCCTAGTTAATTAAACACAATATGACACCTCCCAAACAAAAATGCAAGACTGAAAATCAAAAATTCAGAAAAATCAACCACCCTAACTTTGTGCGCTTTCAGCTCTTAGTTTACTGCACTTACACTGAGGCAGATGGACACTAGAAAGATAAGTGCAGTATACTGGCTAAATATTTTGTCTATCGTTTATGAAACTACCCTGTTGCTCCGTTCTGTTCTAGGACGTTGCTGTATGCCATACTTGTTGGGCTGACTATGTGAGCGGCTTTTGGCTGTGACAGTGGAGAGTGACGTGTTCCTTACACTGTTTTCAGTTGTTGGAAATAAGGAAATATGGATGTGTCTTACATTTTATAATTAAGCTTATGAATAAATATATATTCTATAAAAAATATTTAAAAAGTACTTTTCTGATGTTTTTAGTTGAGATGTACAATCTGCTAATTTAATATATTAGGGGAGGTTTTTTTGAAGACCAATGATGTGCGAGATGAGATTTCCTCTATGGTAATTTAGAATTTGCCACATAGAGGGAGCACTGTTGGTACTGAGATCTTTTCTCTCCCCTTTTGATGATTGTACTTGGTATTTGGCGTGTTTACTGGTTTCTGTGAGTATATTGGTGTATTTTGTATCCACTTAACTTTAAAGTGAAGGTGTGGGATGAGACTGCTCAGGAAGGACCACCATATGGCTGCCTTACAAATGTTTTCTAGGACTCCAAGGAGGAATCTATCCACAATAAGGATGGGCTGAGCTTTGATGTCCGCCGTATGCGTTTTCCCCACACAGGAGGTAGGCTGAGCCAACGACCTCCTTAAGCTAAGGCAACTGAGGACTTGGCAGTGCTTGCTCTTTCCTCAGACTGCTTGAGGATGAAGAGACGGTCTCACCACCAGAAGAAATTAGTAGTGCCCAAATACTAAAAACACCCTCCTCACGTCAAGTAGACACAGAAAGGAGTCTAAATCGAAAGGAGGAGCACAGGATCACAGACCAATTAAGATGAAAAGGAGACAGCACTTATGGCTGAAAGGATAGCAACATCCTCAAGGAGGCAGACACTGACAAAATGACCAGAAAGGACTCCCTACTGGACAAGGCCTGTAGCTCCAATACACTGCCTGGTATCATCTAGAAGCAAGGAGACCCTAGATTCTTTACAGGAAAAAGTATTCAAGTAGCTGATAACAGAACCCACACATGAAGGGGCCATACTGGACCTGGTGCTTACCAATGGAGAAAGTGTTTCTGATGTTATAGTGGGAGATCATCTCGTATCCAGTGATCACCAGATGGTGTGGTTCAGTATTAGGACTAGGGTTGATAAAATCCATTCAAAAGCGAAGATCTTAGACTTTCGGAAAACTCAGAATCACCCGACCGCGATGTCTCCCAACGCGCTGCACCACCCTGCCCATGAGGGCCAAAGGTGGAACAAACATAAAGGAGAACTCCCTCTGGCCACCTTTTCGCTAATGCATCTAGCCCCTCTGATATCCGTTCCCAGCGCCTGCTGAAAAACCTTGCTAGCTGTGCTGACTCGAAGCTCGCCATGAGAGCCATTACCGGAACTCCCCAGCGCCTCACCAGAAGAGCAAACACCCCCGGATGTAGCACCCACTGCTCGGGGTCTAATCTGCGACGACTGAGGAAATCAGCTTCGAGATTGTCTACGCTGGCCACATGTTGAGCCGCGAGAGCCTGGAGATTGTGTTCGGCCCACACCCACAGCTGACCCGCTTCGGCTTCCAGTGTAGCACTTCCTGTGCCCCCCTGACAATTGATGTAGGCCACCGTTGTCGCATTGTCTGACAAGACTCGGACTGCCTCCCGACCGTGTCCTGAAACTCCGGTAGCGCCAGAAACACCGCTCTCATCTCCAACCTGTTGATGGACCGAGACGTCTCCTCCTGAGACCAAAGACCCTGGGCAAACCTGCCTTCGCAATGAGCCCCCCCCCCCCCAACCCAGGAGGCTCGCGTCTGTCGTGAGCAGTCCCCAGGACGGCGGTCCATTGGCATGCCGGCTTCCATATTTTCCGTTCTCAACCACCATCGCAGCTCGTGACGCACATTCTGAGGGCAAACTAACCTCTGCGATAGGACATCCGACTGATGCGACCAACGACGGATTAGCGCCGCCTGTAACAGCCACACGTGCCCTCGGGCCCACGGAACCACTTCTATCGTGGCTGCCATTGTTCCCAACAACTGCAGGTACTGCCATGCTGTTGGAGCCGGACTCGAAAAGAAACGCCTGACGAGTTGTCGCAGACCTAGAGCCCGGGCCCTGGGTAGGAACACCTTCCCCTGCTTTGTTTCAAAGCGCGCCGCAAGGTACTGCAGGGATTGCGATGGTACCAACCTGCTCTTTGCAAAGTTGACTACCCAGCCCAGGCCTTCGAACATCTGGACCACCCGGGCCATCGCTGCCGAGCTGTCCTCTCTCGACTTCACTCGGATCAACCAATCGTCCAAATATGGGTGCACCAGTACTCCCTCTTTGCGGAGCGCCGCCGCCACCACCACCATGACCTTGGGAAACGTCCATGGCGCCGTTGCCAGCCCAAAGGGCAGCACTTGAAATTGGAAACGTCCCATGGGTACCGCAAATCTCAGCCACTTCTGATGCTCTTGCTGAACCGGGATGTGCAGGTAAGCATCCGTGAGATCTAACGACGTCAGGAACTCCCCGGTCCGGACCGCTGCCAGCACGGAACGCAAGGTCTCCATCCGAAAATGGGTAATCCGGAGACAACGGTTCACCCTTGTCAGAGCCAGGATCGGGCGAAATGTGCCCTCCTTCTTTAGCACTACGAAATAGATGGAGTAGCGACCAGAACCACACTGCTCTGCGGGCACAGGCAGCACCGCCTCAAGCTGCAGCAGCCGCTGTAGCGTGTCCTGGACCGCCTGCCTGTGCCCAGGGCTGAGCAGGGAGAACGGACAAAGGAACCTATGACGGGTCAATGGAGTTCTAATACGTACCCCTCTCGCATGACCTCCAGGACCTACTAATCTGACTTAATTCAGACCCAGGCAGGGTAAAACTCCCGCAACCGACCTCCCCTGGGAACTACTCTCTCCTGAGCCCGCCTTATCTCATTGTGGCCGTTTTCTGGCCGAGGACTGGAAAGGAGTGAACCCACGGCCTGCTCCCCTGAATCCTCGAAACCCCTGACCCCTTAAGCGGGAACTTCCCCCGCTGGGACTGTCCATAATGGGGAGAACGAAAACTACGAAAGTCTCTCGGGACTTCCCTGAATCCCACAGAACTGCGGCCCTGCTTTGGCTTGTCCTCTGGGAGACGTCCTCCCTGGGACTCCCCGAGGTCCTGGACCAACTTATCTAAATCCTCCCCAAATAAAAGCGTACCCCCAAAGGGTAACTTGCTAAGCCGAGCCTTAGACGAACTGTCCGCCGACCAGGTTCTCAACCAGAGATACCTCCGAGCTGCTACTACGGAGATCATCCCCTTAGCCAAGCCGCGGAGGAGATCAGAATGAAAATCCGCCAAGTACGCTGTTCCCGACTCGTCGCGTAGCATCTTCAAGCTGCCCTTCCAGATGGTCTCCTGCAACCTCTGGGACCACCTCAAACAGCCACGTGCCACCGAAGCCAGTCTGCATGGACAGCGTGCAAACATTGAACACCTGCTTCAACACAGTGTCTAACCTCCTGTCCTGAACATCCTTCAGCGCTGCGGTCCCCCTCTATGGGAATTGTGGTTTTCTGAGTGACCGCCGATACCGCCGCAACTACCTTTGGAGAACGAAACAGCTCCCTATCGCGGTTCGCGAGCGGATAAAGGCGAGCCAACGCTCTAGCCCCCTTCAGGGCCGCCTCTGGCAAATCTCATTCTTCCTGTATCATATTCCGAAATACCCTTTGGAGGGGAAACACTCTCTGGGATGTCCGCACCTCCTGCAACAGTGGATCTTCTAATGTCTCTTCCGCTGCTTCCTCGCTGGAAGGCAGGTTTAGTGTCTTTAGCGTCTCCGAAACCAGGGCTGGAAGCCCTTCACACCGAAAGACTGACTACCCAGCACTGCTGCTCCGAGTCAGGCAACTCTCCGTCTTCCAGCTCATCTTCCGAGAACTCTTCCCTCTTTGGTGCTCCCCTCGCTCAGGTCATCAGCGAGGTAAGGCTCGGGACCCTCCGAAGTGGCCCTACACCTTTTAGCCACCGGAGCACTGTTCCCCAAACCGAACAGAGAGGCCGAGCGCCTCTGACTCTGGGGTCAGTGAGGAAGAGCCGACATCGCGGGCTGAGGGAATGCAAAAGCCTGCTGCATCAAGGCAACGAAGTTCGGCGGAATCCCGGTCGCCTCCCCCTGTTCCTGTGACCCGGCAGAGCCGCCGCCTGAGGGCGGCCCCGGCACTGGCTCCTCAGGATCCAGAGACGGAGATAACAGTGCCTCAGCGCCTGTATGAATAGCCTTCCGGCCTGCTAGGGGCTGTCCCGGCTCTCCGTCCATATGCTGCGCCTCTAGGGAGCAAGGGACACAGACTCCTGATTCCAGCACTGAACTTTTCCTCCTGCCGCACACTAGACAGCGTGGAATTGCAGGCATAGCAGCCGCCTCAAAGAACTGCTCTAAACCACCCCAGGAACTCCCCCTCCCCCCCGCTGGCCCTGACCGCCAGCCCCGGAAGGACTCTCTCCGGGTTGGAGCCCTGCAAAAAACAGCCTAGATACACCTGCTCAATATTTCAAAAAGGGAAAAGTACAGCATAGCTCGTTTCCCTTTGAACTTCTCTCCCCCCCCCCCCAACAGGCCAACGCTCTGTAAGCGCCTGATAAGCCTATAGCAGTTCTACAGCAAACGAGGCTTAAAACGCTTCCAAAAAGCCACTATAAAAAACCACGGTTTTCAAAATGGCCGCCGGGACTATTCCCGCGCAGCAAAAGTGTCCGGAGGGCAAAGAACTCCTTTATGAGATCCCCCGCTGAGGCAGGGACTTCCCTCTCAACTCCCCTCCAAGAAACAAGTAAAATAAAATTCAAAAAGAAAGAAAACACCCCGTTAAAGTCGGCGAGACCTACTTACAGTTCCCTGCTTCAACCTGAGGTGCTGCAATGAGGCAGACACGCGCCGGAGCTCAGCCTGCTCGTGGCTTCAGCTCCGACGGTGCTCCCACCACCAATCTCACTGTCCCTTAGAGATGGCTGGGGCTAAGCCTTCCACCTGCTCCTCACCCTTGCTTGCGGGTTCGGGAGCCTTCTGCTCTGTAAAGCTGCTCCTTCTCACCAAGGGGCAGCCCCCCCCCCCTCCCCACGAGAGGGAAAATTGAGGGAGAAAGGAGGAAGCAGGACTGGAGCCAGAGGGAAGAAAAAAGTGGCTATTTATTTTAGAAAGGCAACCAAACAAAAAACATCAAGAATTAGAAAAGGAAAACAAAGAAAAAATTACTAGCTCTGCCTATTTGTGCTGGGCCTATCCCTAGGCACAGAATCTCCTCAGCTGCTTGGAGACTGAAGTACTGGTGGAAGGGGGTGGGGTCCTTGCCTATTTATACCAGAGAGAGAAGAGCTGTGATGTCATTCAGTCTCCAAGGCTGCTGGAGGAGATTCTAAACTCTATGGATCCGGGACTGGACTAGAGGGACAAAAAGGAACAGGTGATCTCTGGAACAGCAGGAATTTAGTCTTCACATATGGGTGACTTCAGGTACAGAGAGTCTACATGGGAAGCTCCCCAGCTACCAATAGGAAAGTTTTTGGAAGCACTCCACTGTGCCTACACTACTGTCTTCCCGCTCTTCTAACTCCTCCTCAGTTGAATTTGTGGCTGAAAAGACGGAGAACAAAAAAATAGAAACCTAAAAGGGGAGGAGGGTGGGTTGTGAAGACTAAATTCCTGCTGTTACTGGAGATCACCTGTTACAGGTGAGTAACTACACTATCTCCAGGAACAAGCAAGAATGTAGTCTTCACATATGGGACTCCCTAGCTCCCAGATCTCTGAAGAGTTGGACCGGGTCAAAGTCTGACAAGATCATCTGAACCTAGACTTCCCTGCCAAGGAGATCTGGCAAGAATAGTGTGTGTGTTGGGGGGAGGGAGGGGAAATAGGAGCTGTCCTTATGTTCCAAAGAGATGCTGAAGGACCGCCTGGCTAAAGGCCACATCCCAGCGGGAGTCCTTGTCCAAGCAGTAGTGGGTGGCAAAGGTGTGGATGGAAGACTATGTTGCAGCCTGGCAGATGTAGTTGATGGCTACTGAACGTAGGTTCACCACCAATGTAGCCATGGCTCAGACATTATGAGCAGCATTGTTCCCAGTAAGGGTAAGTCCTGCTTTATTGTATGTAGTAATATACAATCTGCTATCCATCTGGAGAGCGTGTGTTTCGTTAACAGTAGACCTAGGTGGTTAGAATCAAAGGACACAAACAATTGAGAGGATTTTCTGATATCCTGCATCCTTTGGAGATAGAAGGCTAGGGCCCTTTTGCAGTCAAATGTGTGCAGAGTTGCCTCTGCATGAGATGCGTGAGGTCTTGGAAAAAGACCGGAAGGATTACTGACTGATTAATGTGGAAAGGTGCCACCACTTTTGGCAAAAAGTGGGGGATGTGTCTGAAGGACAACTGTCATGATGAAATATGGTATATGATGGATACATTACTAAGGTCTGCAGCTCACTAATGCACCTGGCTGAGATCAGGGCAATGAAGAAAGAGAAAGCACAGTTACTTACCTGTAACAGGTGATCTCTGGGAACAGCAGGAATTAGTCTTCACATATGGGTACGTCGGTACCGACGGAGCCTGCACGGGGATGCTGCCCAGCTTCCAATCAGAAAGCTTTTGGCAGCCTCCCTCGCGCCTGCGCGCTGAGTTCCCGTCCTCTCCAGAGCCTCTCTTCAGTTGAGTTTCAAAGCTGAGACAAAGGCGAGGAGAGAAAGGAGAAGAAGATAAGAGATGCAACTCCCAGGGGAGGTGGGAGGGTTGTGAAGACTAATTCCTGCTGTTCCCAGAGATCACCTGTTACAGGTAAGTAACTGTGCTATCTCCAGGAACAAGCAGGAATGAGTCTTCACATATGGGGACTCCCTAGCTGGAGATGCCAGGGGGAGATCCCATAAAAATGCAGCAGCCTGGACCAGGGGTGCATTTTGTTTCCAGAAATCCCTGGCATCCAATGTGGGATGGAGGGTAGGAGTTGACAATAAAGGAGCTGTGAGGAAGAACAGCATAGCCAAGGACTAGAGGGCCGTACAGATTGTAGGAGTCCTTGGTGTATATGAGGAGTCACATGAAACACATGTAACGTACCATTAGATAGGTCACTTACCTACTGCACTGTAGGAAGTAGAACGCCTGATGTAGTCTGCTGGAGAAGCAGTGGCGGAATCTTGAAGGGACCTCCCAGCAGTGAGGATGAAGGTCCAGACCTGGAGGTAGTAGACGATCCAGGTGTCAACTGGGTAGGATGGGACATCATGTCTTCAATGGAAAGCTTTATGAGAAAAAGCTGAAAAACTCCTTTAGTCATAATGTTATTAGCAGGGAGGACTAAGGAAGAAGACTGACGGAGTCTAGCCCAGTCCTGACGGGGAGAGGGAAAGTGGTAAAAATCCCTATTCCCAAGGAGAAGAGCTGTGTACTCAAAGATAAAGATGTACACCGTTTTTCCTAACTGGCGAGAGATAGGAAAAAATATTGAAGCTTGATGCTTCAAGGGTTTAAGAAAAAATAGAGGAGTTAGCACCACAATGGTTAGTGGTGTCTAACAGTTTCTGCATGGTAATATGGTATGCGAAATAGGGCGATGGACTGTCTAAATCCTCTAGGAGGTAACATTTAGTATAGACAGTAAGGGTGAGAGTATAGAGATATGAACCCTTAAGAAATCGCCCAAGAGACACATATATATACATATGTTTATATATATATGTGGGGGGATCTAAACCTGAATCGATATGTCCAGATGCAGAAATCGGGACATGGGTGGAGAGATAACTATATATCTATATATATCTATATATTAATATAGATATGAAATACGTAATTATAGATATCTTTGTGGGGCATGGAATTGCACCACCAGAGAAATGATATAGGTATGTAGACATATATAGAGATGCTACATACAAGATGACAGGTTGAAGAACATGTCTAGCACCCAGCCCCATGATTGTTACATGGGAAAAAAAAAAAGAAAAAGATTCTGTATACTACCAGAGGGTGAAGCCACTTGGGATATGTAGAGAGAATCTATTTCTATGAATTGAGGGATGCAGGAAGGCAATCCAACAAAATAACCGTGATGATTGCGTGAGAACAGATAAGATGAATCTGTAAGGAACAAGGCGGGAGTTTCACCGAACACTGACACGGCAGAGGTGCAAAATGCAGGGGAAGATACCAGAGGGACCTATTAGAGGGACCCAGAGGTAGCATGCATGAATGTCCGCCTTGGATCTTCACGCAGAAGAATATATCTCGTGCTAACACCCCAGGTTAAAGGGTGTGGAGAACCTTCACAGGCATGGGAAGGGTGAACAAGCTTTTTCCTACTAATAGCGAAGCTTCAGAGACAAGGTCAATGCTCTATAGCAGGCCCTCATAGTAGAAAGCTGCTCTGAAGATTGTAGAGAGCATTGTGCAGGAGAGATAAACTGACTGAAGTCAGGTTTGTTACCATATCCTAGGAGAGGAGATGGATAGAATAATGTGAGAAAGCCTAAGGGAGTAGGAGGATCCAAGGTAGCTAACGAATAGCTTGGAAACACTACTAAGGCTAGACAGAAATTGAACAAAAGACTGGAACTTGCAAAAGTACCAGTAATACAATCACTGTAACTCCTGCAGGCACAGCAGCTGACAGAAACAGCAGAAAGATTGCCCTGTGCCCCATAAAGAAAAAACAGATAAGAGGGAGGAGATATAACTTCTCCCTGTCTGTGGAATAAGCTTGGTAAAAACATTTTTAGTATGGTACCCCTCCGTTAGGGAAAAAACCCCATTGGAGAGGGTAGAGCAAGTAATTAGAGGGTGACATACCCATAGGGAAGTCAACAGAAGGAAGAATGTTCAGTTGGGACAAAACCATCATGGGATAGGTGCAACTGCTCTTCTAGAGGATAAGAAGAGGAGAAGTTAGCAGTCCCTGAACATAAAATGTTTCACAAGGTAGTACACTGAAAGAAACAGTGTATAAACTTCTAATGAATTAGAAGTATAGAGTATAAGTCCCAGCTCCTATGGTTGCTGGGAATGCTGAGACTGGTTAGAGCTGGAGGAGTTCAGACTAGGCTGAGGTGTCTCCTGTTTAGGTACAGCCGAATGATGGGCAGGAGAGGAATGAAACTTTCTTTTCTTAGGGAAAGAAGGTTTGGTAGGACATTTCCTACCTCTCGAAGGAGGAGGTGGCTTAGAAAGGTCCTTAGTGGAAGGAGAGTCAGTGAAGCATTGAGCAACCTGACTTAAAGCCTCCTTATTGAAGAGACCCTCTCCTGTACAAGGAGAATGAGCCAGTATAGTTTGTGCCCATCTACTCAAGTCTGAAGCTTCAAGCCAGGCTCTGCGACGTGCTGCTATGGCAATAGCAGAGGATCTGCTAACAGACTCAAAAGAGTCTATAGAAGCACGAGACAGGAACCAAGATATATTCCGGCTGTGATTGATGAGTAAGGAATAATCAGTAGCCTTGGGCTCTGGTAAAAAAGGGGTCAAAAGAGACAATTTCTCTGTGACTTCCTGGAGTGTTAGACTCATGTGAAAAATATATGAGAGAACTCTGGAGGCCAACATAGAGTTTTGGAAGGCCTGACGACCAAAAGCATCGAGTGTTCTTGAAGAACGACCGGGTGGATAAGAAGAATGCTTCTTCTTGCTCTTAACTTTTCTCAGAGCCGATTCCACTACAAGGGAACGATGAGAAAGTTGAGGCTTCTGGAACCCTGGAGAGGGTGGCACCCGGTACCGAACCTCAATGTTTGTAGAAACTGGAGGAAGTCGTAAGGGTGATTTCCAGACCCTGAGAAGGAGATCCTGCAGAGCAGGATGTAAAGGAAATTGTATATTTTCCATCTGTGCCTGTGAGCCCTGAGTAGGACCACCACCAGGAATAGATATATTGAGAAAGGTTGCCATGTCCCGGAGAAAAGCCTGAAAAGACTGATCTCCTATGGGAACCATCCCTGGCCCGGCTAAAGAAAAAGCCGGAGCTCCAGAGGAGGTACAGGGGACTACACCAATGCCAGGTATCGGTTCTAAAGTAGGCATGGGTGCCAGAAGAGGCATCGATACTGATACAGGAGTAGCAGATGAAGCAGCCATCGGGAACTGCTGCAGTGGTAGCGAGATCATGAGAGAGTTATGACTATGATCTTTGAAACTGCCGATCTGGAATCGATCCGAGTCGGTTCCAGGGCACGTCGGTACGGAGTCATCGAGACTAGATATGGACTCAAGACTCGGCATCGAAGTAAGTGATACTATCGATGCGTGTCGCTAAGGCGCCGACACCAATGGCGGTATCGGCGATGCTGATACCCCTAAGGCAGACTGGGTCACATCGACCGATACCGACGGTACCGAGGATACCCGATGAACACCTTTTTCAAAGGGAAAGGTGGTCCACCTCGATGCCGATGCCAGGGTATCGGAACCGATCGACGCCGGTACCGGCCTGGAGCATGGCTGAGGTTGAAGGAAGTCAATGCGGTGCGAATCGATCGGGCCCGAAGGTACCGAGGATGCCTCATGACAATCCTTGGTGAAGAGTAGGCTACTCGACACCGGTGCCAATGCCGGAGGCTCGGTACCGCTCGAAGCGGATACCACCTCCGCGCATGGCTCAGGTATGTTCTGTGGGGGGTGAGCCCCAGGAACAACCTGAAACCCCTTTAACGCTTTGGAGCCCATAGACTCCCGCAGGGGTAATGCCAATGGATTCTTGAGGGTAAGGCCGGAGCCATCACCATGCTGGGCATTGGACATACCACTCAAACATTGACTAGTCTTAACAGACTGTTTTGGGGTTACCTGATGCTGTGAAGTAGAGAAACCTGGTACCCTCACTGCCGAGGAAAAAACGGTATCGAGGGAAATTCTAAAAGTTGAAGGTTTCTTCACAGAAATATCCCCCGACTTGCCAGGGGAAAAAGGGTCAGGACCCACACAGTTGAGACACCAAGCATTGGTATCTAAAAAGAAACAGGTGTTTCCACACCGAATGCACTTCTTAGGAAAAGAAGGCTCCATAATGAAGAGGCCTGGTAGGCCCAACAAGTTAAGGCAAAAACTGAAGAAAAAAGTTTCTCAGAATTAAGTCAAAAATCCACCAGCGGTACCGGTGGGAGCGGGAAATACAGCCGCGACCACAAGAAAACAAAAAAACTAAAGTATTAAAGTAAATAAGTAAGTTTCTGCGGTGACAGGACGACGTCCTGCTGGCTCCGCGGAAAAACAAAAACTGAAGAGAGGCTCTGGAGAGGGCGGGAACTCAGCGCGCAGGCGCGAGGGAGGCTGCCAAAAGCTTTCTGATTGGAAGCTGGGCAGCATCCCCGTGCAGGCTCCGTCGGTACCGACGTACCCATATGTGAAGACTCATTCCTGCTTGTTCCTGGAGATATTAGACTTATCTGCTAATTGTTGTTCCTTGAGGAACTCCAGATCAGTCCCTCACCTCTGGGTTGTGCACTTCTTCCCGCAGCATGAAGACTGGGCATGTCAGAACTGCGACATCACAGTAGATATCCTGCTGGCACCTTCCACCAGCTCCCAGTGATCTAATGACAAAGCAGACTCAAAAGGAGCAACAAATAAGTAGCTATAATATTAAATACAATTAAACTAACACTGAACTAAAACCCCGTAAATGAGAGGATAACTCTCCTTCTCCCGTTTGCAGAAATAGGACAGAAAGGAGAGAGAAGAATAAAAAGGTATACTTTGTTGAATACAGACCACATTTGCTGAACTTCTCCTACTGGATTGTAGTCACCGCGCATAACAGGTTTTGCGGAAGCTGATCAAAAACCCCCCCAGGCAGGAATCGGGACTGAACTGGAGTTCAAGGAACAACAATTAGCAGGTAAGTCTAATTTCTCTTTCCTTATCATCCCTCCAGTTCAGTCCCTCACCTCTGGGATGTAACAGAGCAGTAAACTATTGGGAAGGACCTGTCCACCCGGACCGCAAAACTGCCAACCTGAAACGGGCATCTTCCGCCGCTTTAACAACCAGACGCTAATGTTTACTAAGTATGCAAGGTAGACCAAGTGGCTGCTCTGCAAATATCAACCGGCGGAACTAAGCTATGCTCCGCCCATGAAGAGGCTTGCGGTCTAGTAGAATGAGCCCACAGCCCCAAGGGCACCTGATGACCTTGCAAGATATAAGCTGATGCTATTGCTTCATGAACCCATCTGAAAATTGAAGCTTTGGCCGCCGCTTCACCTTTACATGGCCCACCAAAGAAAACGAAACAGACTTGCAGAAGGACTCCGAGACCTTCAAGTATCGCCGAAGTACCCTCTTAATGTCTAACAAACGCAAACTACGGACCGACACAGTCTCCCCCGAAACACGGAACGCAACACCACTTTTTCCCTAGCAAAAGTCAGAAATGGTTCCCGACAGGACAAAGCCTGCAACTCAGATTTGACGTGCAGAGCAAACGGCTACCAAAAATACTGTCTTCAAAGTCAAATCCTTTAGGGAAGCCTGATGCAAAGGCTCAAAAGGCTCCCTTGTCAAGGTTCCTAAAAACCAGGTTGAGATCCCACAGAGGAGAAACCACCCTGTGCGAAGGAAGTAGAGGGGATACTGCTCTCAAGAAACAGACATCATCGGCATGGACCCCAAAGAAACTCCTTGCACTTTTCCTTGATAACAAGAAATAGCTGCCAACTGCACCCTTAACGAACTGGCAGCCAATCCCTTATCGAACACATCTTGCAAGAAAATCCAACACTGTCGGTACAGATACTGAGTCCGGACAAAACTGACATTGAGAACACTAGTCCTCAAACACATGCCAGACACGCACATATGCTAAGGAAGTGGACCTCTTTCTGGCCAGAAGCAAGATGTCAATCACCACCTTGGAATAACCCTTCTTCCTTAACCAAGCCCTTTCAATGACCAAGCCATAAGGAAGAACAGATGTACCTGAAGCATTCGTAGAGGACCCTGAAGCAGCAGATCCTCCCTTAGCAGCATTCGCCATGGTTCCCTAATGAGCAGATGCACCAAATCAGCATACCACGGATGAGGCGGCCAATCTGGAGCTACTAGAAGCACTCTTCCCTGATGAGCCTCAATGCACTGCACCACTTGTCCTATGAGTGCCCAAGGGGGAAAAACGTTGAGAAGACTTGAGAGGGTCATTGTTGGAGTAATGCATCTAGACCTTCCGACATTTGTTCTCATCGTCTGCTGTAAAAGCGTCTGACTTTGGCTGACCGAAAGATCACCATGAGATCCATAACCGGAGATCCCCACTTGAGGACAATCTGAGCAAACACCTCCGGATGAAGCTCCCATTCTCCGGGATCCACTCGAACCTGGCTGAGAAAGTCCACCGTCACATTGTCCATCTCAAACAGATCCTAAAGCCGAGGCTCTACCCAATTAAAGAGACTTTCCACCTCCATTTCCAGAGCTTCACAACCGTCACGGCATTGTCCGAGAGCACTTGAACCGCTCGACCACCATTTGGCTTCCTGCTCGATCCAGCCGCCTTGCACGAAGAGCTCTCCGCAATGAGCTCCCCATCCTGCGAAACTGACATCTGTTAACACTAGCATCCACTGCAGTTGTTCGAGAGGCATGCCCACCGTGAGATTCTGCGGACAAAGCCACCATTGAAGAGACTTCCTGACCCGCAATGGACAGGGGAGGCGCTTGGACAGAGTCGTTCTGGTGAGACCATTGACGCAGCAGCCACCTCTGTAAAGGGGCGCATGTGAGCTCTGGCCCACGGCACAACTTCCAGAGTCGTCGCTATTGTCCAACACGTGGAGATAGTGCCAGTGCCAGGCCGATAGTGCAGGAGTCCTCAAAAAATGGTGCACCAGAAGCCGCAGGCCTTGGGCTCGGAGATCCAGCAGGAAAACCGATCCCACACGAGTGTTGAAGCGAACTCTCAAATACTCTAGAACTTGTGTCAGAACCAATCAGCTCTTGGCCGTATTGACCACCCAACCGAGACTCTGTAGGAGCTCTACCACTCACTCTGTCACTCGCACACTCTTGGCCCTGGACTTTGTCCAAATCAACCAGTCATTGAGATAGGGATGAACTAATACTCCCTCCTTCCGAAGAGGAGCCGCCGCCGCCGCCACCACCACCACCACCACCACAACTTTGGTGAAGGTGCGTGGAGCCGTCGCCAGACCGAAGAGCAATGCCTGAAACTGAAAATACCCCCACGGTAGCACAAATCTTAGAAACCTCTAATGATCTGGCCTGATCGGAATGTGTAAATATGCTTCAGTGAGATTGAGAGACGTCAAGAACTCCCTTGACGAACCGCCACTATAACCGAACGTAAGGTCTCCATTCGGAAATGAGGTACCCGCAAACAACGGTATACCCCCTTGAGATCCAGAATCAGGTGGAAGGCCTCGTCTTTCTTTGGCACCACAAAATAAATTGAGTATCGACCGATACTGTAGTGCTCTCGCGGAACCGGAAACACTGCTCCCGAGCTGCAAAAGACGAGCAAGAGTCTCCCATACCACAATCGTCCTTTCTCACCCCCCTGCACAGCAACATGACAAAAGAGAGTCAACCACCTAACGGGCAAACTTGAGAGAATAACCTTCGCGAATGACCTCCAACACCCACTGATCGGATGTTATCTGGACCCAGGTAGGAAGAAACTCCTGAAGTCGACCCCCTGCCGGCTGAATTCCTGCCTGGGTCCACCTTGCTTCATTGTGCTTTCTGAAAATCCAAGGAAGAGGGACTAGCAAATCCTATGCCTGCTCCCCGGAATCCTCTAAAACTTTGACCTCGAGAGGATAACCGTCCTCTCTGAAAATCTCCCAAACGGGAGGTACGAAAACGCCTGAAATCCTGAGGGTGCCCACGGGAAGGTAACGGGGCTCAGCTCTGCTTCAGTTTATCCTCCAGCAAGCGACCTCCTTTAGAATCCCCCAATCCTTGACCAGCTTATCAAGATCTTCTCCAAAAAGCTTCCCCTTAAAAGGAAGCTTGCTAAGACGCAACTTGGAGGAACTGTCTGCCGCCCAGTTCCTGAGCCAAAGATAGTGGCATGCGGATACCAAGGAAGCCATGCTATTCGCCAAACCTCTAAGATCATATTGGACATCAGCCAAATATGCGGAACCTAACTCAAGTCTTGTCACATCAGCTAGATGCTCCTGCGTTTGCTGAACTGGCTGCTGCAAACACTGACCAGCGAAGGCATGCTCTCGCAACCCAAGCTCCACAAATTGAGGCCTGCAGAGCCAGAGCATTAACCTCAAAAGCTTGCTTCAACAAGGTGTCCACCTTCCGATCCTGTATGTCCTTCAAAGCCGCACTTCCTTCAACTGGAATGGTAGTCTCATGACCGCTGAAACTGCTGCATCTATACGCAGAGAACGAAACACTTCCCATTCTTGATCCGCCAAGGGATAGGAACGATTCATGGACCTCACACACCATGCAAGCCTGCCTCTGGCACATCCCATTCATCCTGAATCATCTGCTTAACCACATGGTGAACAGGAACAACACACCTGGGACTTCCGTACCGCCTGAATGAGAGTATCCTTAAACCCTCATCCTCCGCTGGTACCACCGATGAAAGGTTGAGAGCCTGAATCTCACCTTCCTCTA
Source organism: Ichthyophis bannanicus (assembly GCA_033557465.1). Lineage (NCBI taxonomy): Eukaryota > Metazoa > Chordata > Amphibia > Gymnophiona > Ichthyophiidae > Ichthyophis > Ichthyophis bannanicus. Next base: position 910,225,420 of record CM066035.1, on the reverse strand, counting down.
AATCTTCCATCCCGGCTTCCGGCTCCAGCTCAAGGTCCTCTGCATCTGGCCAGTTCGAACCAAGAGGTTGATCTTCCACTGACCGGGCCCTCTTAAGTGGTCTACCATCACTACCACCAAACCTTTCAGTGGCCGCTTGGCCTCCTGCTGCCCCAATAAGCGAGGCATCTGTGACTGCCCCCTGCTGCTGCTGCAAACAGTAAGCCTGATGAAGCAGCAGCACAAAATCTGGGAAGAAACCCTCGAAAGCTGCCCCAGACACCATGGGTGTGGCGGAATTACTGAGCAAAGCCAAATTTTAAGTAGGAAGAGCAGACGGAGACTCCCGCAGAGATTCCCCTTCCGCAGAAGCAGCAGCACCCTGCGCCACCAGAGCACTGCCTTCTTTAGATCGATCCTACATTTCTTGCTCCATAGTAAACGCCTCAGAAGCACAGCCACGACACACCCCTGCGTCCGAGACCGAGCCCCTGCGGGCACCACAAACCAGGCATTGTGGCCGCGTAGGCATTAGCACTATGGGGTCCGAGAGACTGGATAGTAAAGGAAATGGCTTCCGTACCAGACCACCAAAAGGGGCAACAAAAAGACGTGCAGAATCTTCTATTTATTTTTACTTTTCTGTACCGGCCCTTTAAGAGCTCCAAAACTTTGAAAATTATAAGTAATCAAAATTAATTTCAAGTAACCAGAAAACTACAAGGATTAATTAAAGAAAGCTGTCAAAGAAAAAGAGCATTGTGAAGAAAAACGGCGGGAAAAAGGCCCGCCAAGATCCTGAGCTCTGCTAACCCACAGAACATGCTTCACACTCGGCAGCAGGCCTCAAAAACGCTCACAGGACACTAGCAGCAAAGAGATTTAAACACTCACCTCTTCCTCCGAGTCCTTCGGATCCTCTCTGTGTCCCGTCAAAAATAACGTGCTTCCTGTGAGCCGCACAGCTGAGAAAGGCTGTCAGCCGGTAGCAGCAGCAGAGAAACAAGGCCCGACGACAGTTTCTGACTGGAAATCTACAGCACAGAAAACTGAGCCGGTAAGGAGATGAAAAGCCTGCTAAAGAACTCCCCTCCATGCCAACAAGGATGGGAGAACAGGCAAAGGGGACAAACGGGAGGGAGAAGAGAGACTCCTTTAAAAATCCTTTCACAGATCCCCTTCTCAGCCCTTGCTTTTTTTTTTTTTTTTTTTTTAAACAAGCTTTAATGAGATGTAAAGCTACAGATCAAAAGAAAAAAAAAGTTATAGGGAGAAAAGAAAAACTAAAAACCCTAGCTAAGCTGCCTAAAGTTCCTTATCTGCTCCTCTAGTGAGCCCAGCTAGGCGGGACAATGCTGCACGGAGCCCGTCGAGATGCGGGAAGACTCCGCAACATTTTCACAGGCACAGCCACGGTTCCCTAAGAGGCAGGGAGCCGCGGCTGCAGAAGGGAGGCGGTGAGTTTGCTGCTGCTAAGAAGCAGACTTGGCAGCCATAGCAATTTGTGCACTTTTTTATTTATTTATTTATTTTTTTAACTTGGCGGAGTGAAGCGACCCCTGCTAAATCCTGTGGCGACCCCCGTGGGGGTCGCGACCCACAGGTTGAGAACCGCTGATCTACAGGTTTATGAAAAGCTGAAATACCATGGAGGTGTACCCGTACTGAATTTGTTTTGCATCCTAGAGGAAAAATGCAAAAGGTATTGAAGAAGCAAGGGTACTGATGCTTCAAAGTGATTGTGATTATTTTGAGAGCACCATGACGCATATCTACGTCATCTGAGAGAGTACGTCCTCCTGGTGGAGGGCTTTCTGGAAGAAAGGAGGACATCTTTCATGGCTGTTAATAGTGGTAGATTGTTGAAATATCATGCTCTCAGCATCCAGGCTGTCAGAGAGACTGCTAATTGGGATGCAGGACTGTTTCATTGTTCTGGGAAGGAAGGCTCAGCTTGGATCCTAATGGAATCGAAGGAGTCTGTCAGCTGAAGCAGGAGTGGAAACCAAGGCTGATGGGGCCAGGGAGGGGCTACGAGGATCATAGATCCCTTGTCTGCTTGGAGGATGAGGAGGGTCTTCGTGATCAGGAGTATTGCGGGGGGAGGGGGGGGAATGCATAAAGCAGTCCCCAACCCCAGTGAATCATGAAAGCATCTGATGCCAGATTGAATATGGATAGTATATGGAACAGAACTGTGGAAGTTGTGAGTTATGTGAAGTGGCAAAGAGATCCATTACTGGGGTTCCCCAGGCTTGGAAGAGTTGTGCCACTGTCTTTGGATCTAGGGTCCACTCGTGTGGCTGTAAGATCCAACTCAGTTTGTCCACCAAGCAATTGATCTCTCCTGGATTATAAACTGTATGAAAGTGCACGTGATGAAGAATGGCGAAGTTCTATAGGAAGAGAGCTAGTCCCTCCTTGCTTATTTAAAACATTGCCACCCGATTGTCTGTCCTGACCAGGATCTGGCTGTTGGAGAGGTGGTGCTGGAAAACTCAGAGGTCATTTGTGATTGCTCAAAGCTCAAGGAGGTCAATTTGTTGGGTTGATTCCTGGGCTGTCCACAGTCCTTGTGTGGAGATGGAATCTAGATGGGCTCCCCAACCAAGCTTGGATGCATCTGTGGTCAGGGTATGTTGAGGTTGGGGCATCCAAAAAGGTGATCTTATGAGAAGATTTGTTGGGGTGCACCACCAGAGGAGTGAGTCGGCCAGAGGGTGTGTTACTTGTAAGATATCCCGTAGATTCCCTGTGGCTTGGGTCCAGTGGGTTGAGAGAGTCCATTGTGTTAGTTGCATGTGCAATCTCACATAAGGTACTACATGTACTGTGAATGCCATGTTGCCCAAGAGGCACAGGAAAGCTCGAGCTGTTGCACTCTGCTGTTGGCGCATGTGGGTAGCTAGGTCCACCAATCTGTTCATGCAGTCCATAGGAAGAAAGGCTCTGGATTGTTGAGTGTCCAAGTATGGCTCCTATGAACTCCAATCGTTGGGTTGGAATGAGCTGGGACTTTGGGAAGTTTATTACAAATCACAGATGCTGAAATAGCGCAAGAGTTTGCTGAAGAGATCAGCAGAGCTCTCCAGTAGTCTGTCTTTATTAGCCAGTCGTCTAAGTAAGGAAAGACAAAGACACTGTTGTTCTGAAGAAATGCTGCTACTATGGCCATGCACTTTGTGAAGACCCTTGGTGCAGATGCAAGGCCGAAGGGAAGGACCCTGTATTGATATAATGGGTGCCCTGACAGTGAAGCAAAGATATTGTCTGTAGTCTGGATGAATTAGAATATGAGTGTATAAGAACATAAGAACATAAGATATGCCATACTGGGTCAGACCAAGGTCCATCAAGCCCAGTATTCTGTTTCCAACAGTGGCCAATCTAGGTCATACGTACCTAGCAGTTTCCCCAAGGGACACAGGTTCCACAATGCTTGTATTGGTTCAAGCATTGATATCCTGGGTCCCTTCTTAATAATGGTTTATGGACCTTTCCTCCAGGAACTTGTCCAAACCTTTTTTAAACCCAGCTACACTAACAGCCTTTACTACATCCTCCGGTAACAAATTCCAGAGTTTGATTACACGTTGAGTGAAAAAATATTTTCTTTTATTAGTCTTAAATAGTTTACCCTGTAGCTTCATTGCATGTCCCCTAGTCTTTCTATATTCTGATAAGGTAAACAATCGATCTACGTTTACCCGTTCCACTCCGTTCATTAATTTATAGACTTCTATCATATCTCCCCTCAGCCGTCTCTTTTCCAGGTTAAAGAGCCCCAACCTTTTTAGCCTTTCTTCATAGGAGTAGCCTTCCATCCCCTTTACCATTTTGGTGGCTCTTCTCTGAACCTTTTCTAAAATTGCTATATCCTTTTTAAGATATGGCGACCAGAATTGCACACAATATTCAAGGTGCGGTCTCACCATGGAACGATATAGAGGCATTATAATATCTTTTGTTTTATTTTCCATTCCTTTCCTTATCATACCTAGCATTCTATTTGCTCTCTTGGCCGCCGCTGCACACTGGGCCGAGGGTTTTAACATGGTATCCACAAGGACGCCTAAATCTTTTTCTTGGGTGGTGGTTCCTAATGTGGAACCTTGCATCGTGTAACCATAGTTTGGGTTGTTCTTCCCTAGGTGCATAACCTTGCACTTCTCCACATTAAATTTCATCTGCCATTTTGATGCCCAGTCTTCCAATTTATCAAGATCCTCTTGCAATTTTCCACAATCCTCCTAGGTTTTAACAACTTTAAATAGTTTTGTGTCATCAGCAAATTTGATAACCTCACTCGTTATTCCACTTTCCAGGTCATTTATGAATATGTCAAAAAGCAGCGGACCTAGCACAGATCCCTGGGGTACACCACTATTCACCTTTCTCCATTGGGAAAATTGGCCATTTAGCCCTACCCTCTGCTTTCTATCTTTTAACCAGTTCCTGATCCACAGTAGTACACTGCCTCCTATCCCATGACTCTTTAGTTTTGCCAAAAGTCTCTCATGAGGGACCTTGTCAAAGGCTTTCTGAAAGTCCAGATACACAATATCAACCGACTCACCTTTGTCCACCTGTTTATTCACTCCTTCAAAAAAACATAACAGATTAGTAAGACAAGATCTTCCTTGTCTAAAGCCATGTTGGCTGTCTCCCATTAGGTCATGACTATCTATATGCTGAGTAATTTTATTCTTTATGATGGTTTCTACCATTTTTCCCGGTACTGATGTCAGGCTCACCGGTCTGTAGTTTCCCGGATCACCCCTCGAACCCTTTTTAAAAATTGGTGTTACATTGGCGATCCTCCAATCCTCAGGTATTAGAGATGATTTTAATGATAGTTCACAGATTACTGATAGCAGGTCTGCAATCTCAAATTTCAGTTCTTTCAACACCCTTGGATGTATACCATCCGGCCCAGGTGATTTGCTACTCTTCAATTTATCTAATAGTTGTAGGACATCTTCCCGATGTATCGATATTTCCTTCAATTCTTCCACACCTTTAAATACCACTTCAGTCGTGGGTAACATCCCTACATCTTCCTCAGTAAAGACCGAAGCAAAGAATTCATTCAGTCTCTCCGCTATCGCCTTGTCGCCTCTTAGTGCTCCTTTAACCCCTTTATCATCTAATGGACCAACTGACTCTCTCACGGGTTTTTTGCTACGAATGTACTTGAAAAGGTCTTTATTTCGCGTTTTTGCTTCCGCAGCAAGCTTCTTCTCAAATTCTCTCTTTGCCTGCCTTATCAATGCCTTGCATTTGACTTGCCAGTGCTTGTGCTGTTTCCATGTTTCATCATTTGGCTCTTTTTTCCATTTCTTGAAAGATGCTTTTTTGGCAACAGCCTCTCTGACCTCAGCTTTAAACCATGCTGGCAATTTTTTGGACTTCCTTCCACTTTTCTTAAAGCGTGGAATACAGCTGGTCTGGGCTTCCAAGATAGTATTTTTCAACAACACCCAAGCTTGATGTACGTCTTTAACCTTTGCAACTGCTCCTTTTAGTTTTTTCTTAACTGTTTTCCTCATTCTATCATAGTCTCCCTTTCGAAAGTTAAGGGGTAGTACTGTGGATTTCCTTACTATCCCTCCTCCACTAATTAAATCAAAGGCGATCATGCTATGATCACTATTGCCAAGTGGCCCCAACACCCTTATCTCTTGCACTACATCTGGTGTTCCACTAAGGACTAGGTCTAATATTGCTTCCCCTCTGGTCGGTTCATGAACCAGCTGCTCCAAGAAGCAGTCATTTATTTCATCTAGGAACTTTATCTCCCTAGCATGTCCTGTTGTGACACTGACCCAGTCGATGCCGGGGTAATTGAAATCACCCATTATTATTACTGCACTGTAACATTTGCTAGCTTCCTTGATTTCTTTGAGCATTTCATCATCCATTTGTTCATTCTGGCCAGGCGGACGATAGTACACCCCCACTGCCATCGCCTTCCCCTTTTTACATGGAATTTCAATCCATAGAGATTCTACAGCAAATTTTGTTTCTTGCAAAACTTTAATCCTTTCTGACTCAATGCCCTCTCTAACATAGAGCGCAACCCCTCCACCAATTTGATCAGCTCTATCATTTCGATATAGTTTGTACCCAGGTATCACAGTGTCCCACTGGTTGTCCTCCTTCCACCATGTCTCTGATATTCCAATCATATCTAACCTCTCGTTTAGTGCTATATATTCTAACTCTCCCATCTTGTTTTGTAGACTTCTAGCATTTGCATACAAGCATTTTAGAGACTGTATTTTATTCATATTAATTTGGCTATTGGTAGACATGGGTAATTTGGGATCTTTAAGTTCTGTCTGCTCCATACTCGAGGGCATTTGGGCTACTTTACTCTTTTTTGGAACCTCTCTGCTTTTTGTAGTATCCTTCAAGGATACATTCTTCCGAACCATGCGCTCTTGGGCGACTGTCGGCTTTCCCCTAATATCTAGTTTAAAAGCTGCTCTATCTCCTTTTTAAAGGTTAATGCCAGCAGCCTGGTTCCATCCCGGTTAAGGTGAAGCCCATCCCTTCGGAAGAGCCCCTTCCTTTCCCCAGAATGTTCCCCAGTTCCTAACAAATCCGAACCCCTCATCTCTGCACCATTGTCTCATCCACGCATTGAGACTCCGGAGCTCTGCCTGCCTATTGGGTCCTGCGCGTGGAACGGGAAGCATTTCGGAGAATGCTACCCTGGAAGTTCTGGATTTCAACTTCCTACCTAAAAGCCTAAATTTAGCTTCCAGAACCTCCCTACCACATTTTCCTATGTCATTGGTACCAACATGTACCAAGACAGCAGACTCCTCCCCAGCACTATCTAAGACCTTATCTAGGTGGCGTGTGAGGTCCGCTACCTTCGCACCAGGCAGGCATGTTACCAGGCGATCCTCACGTCCACCAGCCACCCAGCTATCTACATGCCTAATGATCGAATCACCAACTATAACTGCTGTCCTAACCCTTCCCGCATGGGCACTTGGCCCTGGAGAAACCTCCTCGGTGCGAGAGGGGTTTACATCACCTGGAGGACAGGTCCTAGTTACAGGATCACTTCCTGCCACACCAGGGTGATGCTCTCCTGTCACGTGACCTCTCTCCTCCATGGCAACAGGGATGCTGCCAGACTGGAGGTGGGACTTCAGGACTATATCCCTGTAGGTCTCGTCTATGTACCTCTCTGTCTGTCTTATGTTTTCCAAGTCTGCTACTCTAGCCTCTAGAGAACGGACTTGTTCCCTGAGAGCAGAGAGCTCCTTGCACCTAGTGCACACGTAAGACCTCTCACCAGCTGGGAGAAAATCATACATGTGACACTCAATGCAAAAGACTGGAAAGCCCACATCCCGCTGCTGGACTGCTGTCTGCATCTTAGTTTTAAGTTTGTGTTTAGATCTTTAAGTTCTATATGTACTAAAGGGTGCAATGGATATTTATACCACTAAAACTGTACCTAAGAAGTTTAATATACCTTGTTCACCTGAAGCTTAATTAATCTCAGGTCCTTGGTGTATGACTGATTTGGGTAATGAGCTTCACCTGAGAGCACCTCCTGTCTTTTAAGTTGTGCAAGTACCTATAAAGCTGTGATTTTCCCAGGGGAGGGTGGGTGTGGGGAGGGAGGGAGGGATATAACACTTATTAAAAAAGGGCTGCTACACAGTACCTTGTCCTGTGCTGCTGAGGAAAACTATATTCTGATTTGATTTAAATTATAGCTCTTTGCTGCTACTAGGCTCTAACCTATTATGAAATTTAAACTACAAGCTCTCTGCTGGATTCTAAATTTAACCAGAAAGCTCTCTTCTGTGTTTTAATTTGAAACTAAAAGTACTTTGCTGATGCTAGGCCCTGAGTGACTATGAAATTTAAACTACAGCTGTCTACTGGGTATGAAAGGTAACCAGAAAGTTCTCTTCTGTGTTTTTAAATTGAATCTTAAACTGTTGCTACTAGGCCCTGACTGATTTAACAAAAAAAATAGTGGGTTCACAGATTAATTAGCTTTAAAAGAAAAACAATTCCTTTCAGAAAAATTCCCAGAAGTATATACTCACAATTTCAGATTTCTCTCCAGAAGTAACAGCCCCCCTTTCCAGTCCGTGTAGGCCTCTCAGGTCTAAGGAACAGAGCCAGTTGTATTTTTGTAGATAGGGAAGAAAGGTTCCCAGAGAGATCATTTTGAATTTCTCCTTGATGAGGAACTTGTTTAGCTCCAAGGTCTTTGGAATACTACTACTACTGAGCATTTGTAAAGCGCTACCAGTCGTATGCAGCGCTGCACAGACATGTAAGAGACAGTCCCTGTCCATCAGAATTTACAATCCAATCAAGACAAAACATAGAAGGTGAAAGCAGGGATAGAACTAGGGTGAAGAAAAGGGGAAAGAAAGGAGCTCAGGTGAGTCAAGATCCAAAAGCAGCAGTGAAGAGGTGAGTTTTCAACCTGGATTTGAAGAGGGTCAGAGAGGGTGCCTGGCGTACAGACACAGGTAGTTTGTTCCAGGCGTAAGGTGCAGCAAGGTGAAAGGAGCAAAGTCTGGAGTTAGCAGTAGAAGAGAAGGGTACAGACAGAAGTAGTTTGCTAGAAGAGCGGAGTTCCCGGGGGGGGGGGGGGATTGTAAGGAGAGAGAAGAGAAGAAAGGTACTGAGGAGCCGCAATATGAATGCATTTATAGGTCAGCAGGAGAAGTTATCTTTATCTTTATTCGCATGATTTGATAAACCGCCCAAGCCAAGGCGTCAGGGCGGTATACAATACAAAAAAGCAATGGCTACCGAAAAAACAAAGTCAGAAAAGAACGCCAATAATAACAGGACAGAGAGGGACAGATAAAAGATAGAAAACAAAGGTGGTCCAAAGGAAAAGACGACATTAGACGGGAGAAACACAAGGGAGGGGGCAAGTAAGGAGACTGAGGGGGGCGCGGCTGGGGGGGGCAGAGCATCACCGGCAGGGGGAGCAGAGCATCACCGGCAGGGGGAGCAGAGCATCACCGGCAGGGGGAGCAGAGCATCACCGGCAGGGGGAGCAGAGCATCACCGGCAGGGGGAGCAGAGCATCACCGGCAGGGGGAGCAGAGCATCACCGGCAGGGGGAGCAGAGCATCACCGGCAGGGGGAGCAGAGCATCACCGGCAGGGGGAGCAGAGCATCACCGGCAGGGGGAGCAGAGCATCACCGGCAGGGGGAGCAGAGCATCACCGGCAGGGGGAGCAGAGCATCACCGGCAGGGGGAGCAGAGCATCACCGGCAGGAGGGGAGAGATCAAAGGCTTGACAGAAAAGATAGGTTTTGAGAAGAGCTTTAAAGCAGGGGTGGGACAGTTCAAGACAGAGAGAAAGAGGTAGTGAATTCCACAAAGCAGGGCCAAGAAAGAAGAAAGCGGAATGCCGAGTAAGTTCCAGACGAGCCTAGGAAGGGGAGGGGAGGAAGAGGCGGTTACCGTGCGCTGAACGAAGGCGGCGTGGGGAGGGTTGGAGATGAATGATGTCTGCCAAGTACTGGGGGGTGCCGGAATGGAGGGCTCTGTGCGTGAGGATGAGTAATTTGTACATGAAGCTGAACTTCACCGGAAGCCAGTGAAAGGCGAGAAGGCTGGGAGTGACATGCGCACGGGCAGGAGAGTGGGTGATAAGGCAGGCCTGCAGTATTTTGGATTAATTGAAGACGGTGAAGCTGGGAGGAGGGGAGGCAGGCGTAGATAGCATTACAGTAATCCAGTTTGAACTGGATGCGGAAACGGATAGGGACCCAATGAAATGACTTGAGAAGAGGAGTAATATGGGCATGACGAAGCTGGCGGAAGATCAGTCGCGCAGCAGAGTGTTGAACAGATTGAAGGGGAGAGAGATGATTCAAAGGGAGACCAGAAAGGAGTAGGTTACAGTAGTCAAGACGGGAGGCGACCAAGGAGTGGACAAGGGTTCTAGTAGTGTGGAATAAGGAAGTAGGGGGAGAAGCCGCCTTTTAGACGTTGGTTTTGAGGAACTGCTTCTATGGCTCCTTGGGAAAGAAGATTGACTACCTCCTGCTTGAGCAGAGTGTCAAGGGGAGGTTGCGTGAGGGGGAAGTTCCTGAAAATTTAGCTGGTAACCCTTCTGAACTATGGATAGGGTTCCATTGTTCTGTGGTGATGGAGTGCCATTGATCTGTAAAAAGAGTCTCCCTGGAATAGTGGTGGGTTCCTGAACGTGTAGGAATGGACTGGCTGTGCTCCCTAGGTGGGAGTCAAAAACTGGCTGCTGCCGGTGCCCGGATGTGGCTTACCTATCCTGGGCTTTTTTGCTTGTTTAGGACCCTGTTTCCGCTGGGACTGATAAGCCGGCTAAGAATAAGAGGGATAGAACCTCCTCCTCTTTGGTCAGAAGGGCCTTTTAGCTGCTGTCTTCTTTGCATGGTCAGCAGTCTTTCTGGAGAGCAGTTTCAGGGTTGTCTCATCTGTTTCCAGCTCCCAGCCTTCTCCCTCCAGTTATTACCGAAGAGGTTCTCTTCTACAAGAGATATTGCCAAGCTTTTCCTGGACCCATTGTTCCAGGTCTGATGCTTGGAGTCAAGCTAACTGGTGTGCACCGATATGGATTTGAAAGCATTGAATGCTGCCCTATTAACAAATTTCGACACAATTTGGCTGTGTGCAAATACAGCTTGAAAAGCAGGTCTCTCTTCCTCAGGACGGAATGAAAGGAAACCCTCCCAGTCCTTATTAAGTTCTGAGGAACATTCCCATGTAGAGAACGTAAGAGTTAATTCTGCTGGCTAGCAATGACGTTTGAAAGGATCAGCAGGCAAAGAAATTGAGATTCTTGGACTCTCTTCCCAAGGTATGGAAGAGTGGTTTTTGCCACTTTTAAATATGACGCATCGCAGATTCATCCACCATAGAGTGGTGTGGAAGTTGTAGTTTCTGAAAATCAGGGCACTCCGGTACCCTGTGCATGGTATGAAGCAAGCGGCTAATTGGGGATATCATGAGAGAGGTCTCCCACATACGGAGAATCAAGTAGTGAAGGATGAGTTGCACCAGGAGGATCACAGCCTCCTTTGGGGCTGTAGTGAACTGGAGTATTTCCAGCTCTTCTGCCCTTGGTTCTGGTTCTGATGCAGCCGTAATCAATAGCTCTGCTGCCATGTCTCTGATAAATTCCTAAAAAGACATCTTCAAAAGGAGATTTTCTGCAAGTGCTCATGGTTGGAGGTGAGAGCTTGGAGGCAATGTCATAAGAACATAAGATCTGCCATACTGGGTCAGACCAAGGTCCATCAAGCCCAGTATCCTGTTTCCAACAGTGGCCAATTTAGGTCATAAGTACCTAGAAGTCTCCCCAAAAGACACAGGTTCCTCAATGCTTGTATTGGGGCAAGCAGTGATATCCCGGGTCCCTTTTAATAACGGTTTATGGACCTTTCCTCCAGGAACTTGTCCAAATCTTTTTTAAACCCAGCAACACTAACAGCTTTTACTACATCTACTGGTAAAAAATTCCAGAGTTTGATTACACGTTGAGTAAAAGAATAAATTCTCTTATTAGTCTTAAATAGGTTACCCTGTAGCTTCACTGCATGTCCCCCAGTCTTTCTATATTCAGATGATGTAAAACAAATCGATCTACATTTAACTGTTCCAATCCATTCATTAATTTATAGATTTCTATCATATCTCTCCTCAGCCCTCTCTTTTCCAGGTTGAAGAGTCCTAACCTTTTTTAGCCTCTCTTCATAGGTGTATCCTTCTATCCCCTTTACCTTGTTGGTGGCTCTTCTTTAAACCTTTTCTAATAACGCTATATCCTTTTTAAGATATGGCAACCAGAAATGCACACGATATTCAAGGTGAAGTCACACCATGGAACGAGACAGAGGCATTATAATATCCTTTGTTTTAATTTTCTATTTCTTTCCTTATGATACCTAGCATTCTATTTGCTCTCTTGGCCGCCGGTGCACACTGGGTGGAAGGTTTTCACATGTTATCCATGACGCCGCCTAAATCTTTTTCCTGGGTGGTGATTCCCAATGTGGAACCTTGCATCATGTAACCACAGTTTGGGTTATTCTTCCCTAGGTGCATAACTGCACTTGTCCACATTAAATTTCATCTGCCATTTGGATGCCCAGTCTTCCAATTTATCAAGATCCTCTTGGGTTTTAACTGTGAATAATTGTGTCAGCTGCAAAATTTCAAAAACTAACTCGTTATTCCCTTTTCCAGGTCATTTATGAATATGGCAAAAAGCAGCTGACCTAGCACAGATCCCTGGGGTACTCCACTATTCACCTTTCTCCATTGGGAAAATTGGCCATTTAGCCCTACCCTCTGCTTTCTATCTTTTAACCAGTTCCTGATCCACAATAGTACACTGCCTCCTATCCCATGACTTTTTAGTTTTGCCAAAAGTCTCTCATGAGGGACCTTGTCAAAGACTTTCTGAAAGTCCAGATATATTATATATCAACCAACTCACCTTTGCCTACCTGTTTATTCACACCTTCAAAAAAATATAACAGATTGGTAAAACAAGATCTTCCTTGTCTAATGCTATGTTGGTTGACTCCCATTAAGCCATGACTATCAACATGTTGAGTAATTTTGTTCTTTATGATGGTTTCTACCATTTTTCCCCGGTACTGACGTCAGGCTCACCGGTCTCTAGTTTCCCGGGTCATCCCTGGAACCCTTTTTAAAAAACTGGCGTTACCTGAAGATTGGAGGATCGCCAATGTATTACAGATGATTTTAATGACAGTTCACAGATCACTAATAGCAGGGCTGCAATCTCATATTTCAGTTCTTTCAACACCCTTGGATGTATACCATCCGGTCCAGGTGATTTGCTACTCTTCAGTTTATCAAATAGTTGTAAGACATATTCCCGGTACATCGATATTTATTTCAATTCATCCGTAGTATCACCTTTAAAAACCACTTCAGCCATGGGTAACATCCCTACATCTTCCTCAGTAAAGACCGAAGCAAAGAATTCATTAAGTCTCTCCGCTATAGCCTTGTCCCCTCTTAGTGCCCCCTTTTATCCCTCTATCACCTAATGATCCAACTGACTCTCTCACAGGGTTTTTGCTATGAATGTACTTGAAAGTCTATGTTTTTGCTTCCACAGCAAGTTGCTTCTCAAATTCTCTTTGCCTGCCTTGCATTTAACTTGCCAGTGCTTGTGCTGTTCCCGTTTGTCATTTGGCTCTTTTTTCCATTTCCTGAAAGATGCTTTTTTGGCAACAGCCTCTCTGAACTCACCTTTAAACCATCCTGGCAGTTTTTTGGACTTCCTTCCACTTTTCTTAAAGTATGGAATATAGCTGTTCTGGGCTTCCAAGATAGTATTTTTCAACACCCAAGCTTGATGTAAGTCTTTAACCTTTGCAACTGCTCCTTTTATTTTTTTCTTAACTATTTTCCTCATTTTATCATAGTCTCCCTTTTGAAAGTTAAAAGTTAGTACTGTGGATTTCCTTACCATCCCTCCTCCATTCATTAAATCAAATGTGATCATGCTATAATCACTACTGCCAAGTGGCCCCAACACCCTTATCTCTTGCACCAGATCTGGTGTTCCACTAAGGACTAAGTCCAAAATGGCTTCCCCTCTGGTCGGTTCATGAACCAGCTGCTCCAAGCAGTCATTTATTTCTTCTAGAAACTTTATCTCCCTAGTATGTCCTGCCGTGAAACTGACCCAGTCGATACCAGGGTAATTGAAATCACCCATTATTATTACTGTGTTGTAACTTTTGTTAGCTTCCCTGATTTCTTTGAGCATTTCATCATCCATTTGTTCATTCTGGCCAGATGGTCAATAGTACAACCCCACTGCCACTACCTTCCCCTTTTAACATAGAATTTCAATCCATAGAGATTCTAAAGCAAATTGTGTTTCCTGCAAAACTTTAATCCTTTGTTTTGTTTTTTTTTGTTTTTTTTTTTAATTTTTTTATTTATAAGGCTTTTATACATATTACAAAGAAAGCAATCATGTTTCAAGCACATAATAAATACAAGAAAAAACAAATTTAAAGAAAACCACCTAATAGTAGACCACTTCAAGAAGGAGTTATGCCTAATTAAAAAAGTACAAAGAAAAACTGAGAGGCCCCGAAGAATAATTCTATACTCCTATTCTTTAAGAGACTGACTCAAACTTTATCTTTCAAAAATTCAACCAACTGCTCAGGCTCAAAAAATAAATACCTTTTACCCTGAAAGATAATGAGACATTTGCATGGGAACCTAAGATGAAAAACTGCTCCGATGGCCAACACTTGAGGGCGCAATTCTAAAAAAGCCTTGCGCCGTACCTGAGTGGCCCGAGAAACATCCGGGAAAATTTGAATTACTTGACCACAAAACTTTTCAGATTTTTTGGGAAAATAAGCACGCAATATTTTCTCTTTATCTAATTCAGAGGTAAAGGAAACCAACAAAGTTGCCCTGGAAGAAATATCATCAGAAGTAGTTTCTAGAAATGCTGAGATATCTAGGGTAGAGGAAAAAAACTTTATCAGTGGTCACTAAACCAGCGGTAACAGGAGCTTCTCCAACCCCCCTAAGGATTGGATTAAACTCCGCACAGGTAAATAATATATTTTAGAAACAGAAGAAACTTGGAAATCAGTGAACAGCAGAATCTCTTTTAAATATTTTTGGAAAAGGATCATAGGCGATAAGTAATGCGTGCGAGGAAAATTCAACAAGCGAAGATTCCTAGCACGCATCACATTTTCTAACAACTCATCTTGACGATGCAGGGCAGTACAATCTTGAGCCATAGAAGCTAACATATCTTTAGTAGCTAAAACATCTACTTTAACAGAAGCAGCTCCCTGCTCAAGAGACAACATCCGCTTATCATGATCCACCAGTTTCTGTATAGTAGCCTTGGAAAACTCAGAAACACACTGCAGAGAGGATCCCAAAACAGATTCAACACGGGAGATTGCCATCCAAATATCTTTTAGGGATAAATCTGCAGGCGGCGTTTGTGGTTCCCCAGGCAATGTAAAAGTAACCGCAGTAGGTAAGGGGGGAGGGAGTTCATTGTCTAACCGCAGAAAAGAACCCAATAACATGTCGGCTTCCTCAATCAGGCAATTCTTACACGACAAAGAGGACTCTGACGCAGTTAATTGCTCAGCCCCTTGAATGGGAGGAGATAAACCCATTCCGCGGGAGTCGTCGCAAGAGGAAAACAGTACTTACAGATGGACTGGTCACAGCGGCATCCTCCACCAAGGCAGTGGAACAGGGAGAGGCAGATTTTTCCCCCACAGTAACATGGGCATCCATAGGTCCTATTACTTTCACTGCCTTGGATTGGGCCGTCTGAGTAAACTGCTTCCTTCGTTTCCCCATAACAGGGAAAGCTCCTGCGCCGAAATGACGCCGAAGGGGCGCCAAAGGGGCGGACCTGCCCCTTTGGTCACGCCCCTTCGGGCACGCGCCCACGGGACGCGCCCGCTTCGCGTCCCGCGAGCAGGGCAAGTTCTTATAGCCCAGGTAAGCTCCGCCCACAGCAGGGAGCGGCTTCCAAGCTCCAGGGACCAATCAGGCTGCAAGAAAAGAACTCCAGGAACAAACAAAACTCCTCGGCGTCCCGCGAGCAGGGCGAGTTCTTATAGCCCAGGTAAGCTCCGCCCACAGCAGGGAGCGGCTTCCAAGCTCCAGGGACCAATCAGGCTGCAAGAAAAGAACTCCAGGAACAAACAAAACTCCTCGGCGTCCCGCGAGCAGGGCGAGTTCTTATAGCCCAGGTAAGCTCCGCCCACAGCAGGGAGCGGCTTCCAAGCTCCAGGGACCAATCAGGCTGCAAGAAAAGAACTCCAGGAACAAACAAAACTCCTCCTAAAAAAAAAAAAAAAAAAAAAAAACTTTAATCCTTTGTGACTCAATGCTCTAACAGAGCACAACCCCGCCACCAATTTGATCAGCTCTATCATTACAATACAGTTTGTACCAAGGTATCACAGCATCCCACTGGTTGTCCTCCTTCCACCATGTCTCCGAGATACCAATCATATCTAACTTCTCATTTATTGCTATATATTCTAACTCTCCCATCTTATTTTTTAGACTTCCAGCATTTGTATACAAGCATTTTAGAGACTGTATTTTATTCATATTAATCTGGTTATCGGTAGGCAGGAATAATTTGGAATATTTAAGCTCTGTCTGCTCTGTACTCAAGGTCATTTAGGCTAACTTTGTCTTTATTTGAACCTCTCTGCTGATGTGCCCTAACTTCGCTTTTTTGGTTGTTCTGAACCATGCGCTCTTGGGCAACTGTTGGCTCTCCCCTATTATCTAGTTTAAATGCTGCTCTCTCCTTTTTAAAAGGTTAATGCCGCAGCCTGGTTCCATCCCGGTTAAGATGAAGCCCATCCCTTCGGAAGAGTCCTTCCTTTCCCCAGAATGCTCCCCAGTTCCTAACAAATCCAAAACCCTCATCCTTGCACCCTCGTCTCATCCACGCTGAGACTCCGGAGCTCTGCCTGCCTTTTCGGTCCTGTGCGTGGAATGGGAAGCATTTCGGAGAACGCTACCCTGGAAGTTCTGGATTTCAACTTCCTACCTAAAAGCCTAAATTTAGCCTCCAGAACCTCCCTACCACATTTTCCTATATCACTGGTATCAATATGTACCAAGACAGCAGACTCCTCCCCAGCACTATCTAAGACCTTGTCTAGGTGGCACGTGAGGTCTGCTACCTTTGCACCAGGCAGGCATGTTGCCAGGTGATCCTCACGCCCACCAGCCACCCAGCTATCTACATGCCTAATGATCGAATCAACAACTATAAAGGTTGTCCTAACCCTTCCCTCATGGGCACATGGCCCTGGAGAAACTTCCTCAATTTGAGAAGGTTTTACATCACCTGGAGAACAGGTCCTAGCTATAGGATTACTTCCTGCCACACCAGGGTAATGCTCTCCTGTCACGTGACCTCTCCCCTCCATGACAACAGGGATGCTGCCAGACTGGAGGTGGGACTTCAGGACTATCCCTGTAGGTCTCATCTATGTACCTCTGTCTTCCTTATGTCTTCCAAGTCTGCTACTCTTACCTCCAGAGATCGGACTCATTCCCTGTACGCAAAGAGCTCCTTGCACCTTGTGCACACATAAGACCCCTCACTAACTGGGAGAAAATCATAGTAACATAATAAATGACAACAGATAAAGACCAGCATGGTCCATCTAGTCTTCCTAGCACGATGGCAAGAGTAGGTGCACCTGCCGCTCTGCCACCCCCCCCCCCCCCACGTCCCTGTTTAGGGGGTGAACCCACCACTCCATGTAGGACACCCCTATTTGTTGAGAAATTAGATGGTTCAGTTTATTTCAATTTTATCCTGTTGCTGTAAAAGGATCCACTGTGTCTGTCCCATGCCATTTTGAATTCAGTCACCGTGTTTGCCCCCACCACTTCCATCGGGAGGGCATTCCAAGCATCCACCACCCTTTCCGTGAAAAAGTATTTCCTGACATTGCCTTTCAATTTACCACCTCTCAGCTTCATGTTGTGCCCTCTAGTTGTACAGCTTCCCCGTCTTTGGAAGAGGTTTGTTTGTTCATTATTTCCCTTTAAGTATTTAAAGGTCTGAACCATATCTCCCCTGTCCCTCCCAAGTCTCATGAAATCATTTTGGTCGCCTTCCTCTGAACAGTTTCCAGTCTTTTTACATCCTTTGCAAGATACGGTCTCCAAAACTGAACACAGTACTCCAAGTGAGGCCTCACCAGTGACTTGTACAGTGGCATAAGTACCTCTTCCTTTCTGCTGGTGATTCCTCTTTGTATGCAGCCCAACATCCTCCTGGCTTTTGCCACCGCCTTGTTGCACTGTTTTGCCACCTTGAGATCTTCAGAAATAATCACACCAAGGTCTTTCTCCTGATCAGTACATACTAACCTCTCACCCCCTATCACATATATTTCCCTTGGATTTCTGCTACCCAAGTGCATGACTCTGCACTTCTTTGCATTAAATCTTAATTGCCAAGCATTAGACCATTCTTCCAGCTTTTGTAGATCTTTCCTCATGTTAACCACTCCCTCAGGGGGAGTCAACTCTGTTGCAAATTTTTGTGTCATCTGCAAAAAGACATACTTTTCCATTCAGTCCTTCAGCAATATCACTCACAAATACACTGAACAGTGCCGGGCCCAGGACTGACCCCTGGGGCACCCCACTAAATCACCTTCCCTTCATCCGAGTGAGCTCCGTTTACCATCACCCTCTGTCAGTCAACCAATTTCTGATCCAATTTACCATCTTAGGATCCATCCCCAAGCTACTGAGTTTATTGATAAGCCTCCCATGAGGAACAGTATCAAAGTCTTTGCTGAAATCCAGGTAGATGACATCCATCGCATGTCCCCGATCTAGCTCCCTGGTCACCCGGTCAAAGAACTCAGATTTGTTTGGCAAGATCGTCCTGCGGTAAAACCATGTTGCCTCGGGTCTTGCAACCTGTTGGTTTCGAGAAAGCTCACTATTTGCTTTTTCAGAATCACCTCCATTACTTTTCTCCACCACCGAGGTAAGGCTCACGGGCCTGTAGTTTGACACTTCTTCCCTGTCACCACTTTTGTGTAGAGGTATGACATCAGCCATTCTCCAGTCCTGAGGAACCTCTCCCGTTTCCAAGGATCTGTTGAAAACATCCCTTAACAGCCCTGCAAGAACCTCTCTGAGCTCTTTCAGAATCCTGGGATGTATCCTATCCGGTCCCATGGCCTTGTCCACTTTCAGTTTTGCATGTTGTTTTAACACATTGTCTTCTGTGAATGGTGTGGTATCTACTTCATTCCCATTTTTATAATGTTTGGGAGTAACAGGTGGTCCTTCTCCAGGACTTTCTTTAGTAAAAACAGAGCAGTATTCGTTTAGCAATTTCGCTTTTTCAATGTCACTTTCCACCAGTCCGTTCGCAGCACTTCCGAGTCCTGCAATTCCACCTCTGATCTTCTTCCTTTCCCGAATATACCTGAAGAAGGTTTTGTCGCCACACTTATCATTAGCCATCTTTTCCTCTGCTTTTGATTTTGCTATCCTTATTTCTTCTCTGTCTCAGAGTTTGATCCTGTATTCATTTGTGTTCCTCTGTTTGCGAGCTTTTGAATCTTGCGAAAGCTGTGTTTTTTGCCTTTGAGCAGCCACTTCTTTGGAAAACCAAATGGGTTTTCTTCTCCTCTTGTTTTTGTTTACTTTTGTTACATATTTATTTGTTAATCATACATGTGACACTCAATGCAAGAGACTGGAAAGCCATCTCGCTGCTGGACTGCTGTCTACATCTTAGTTTTAAGGTTGGGTTTAGATATTGAAGTTCTTTACTTACTAAGGGTTGCTGGGGATACTTATGCTAATAAAACTATACCTAATACGTTTAATGTACTTTGTTCACCTGAAGGAGCGGTGGTTCGAATTGGACATATCAGTGATACCGGTGAGCATAGACTATGTCTATGCACATATGAATGGCGTTGATGCATCCAGAACTGTGGTACTTCCCCATTTTTATTTATTTAATTTATTTATTACAGTTTCTTTTATACCACGCTATTCAACATCAGTGCGGTTTACAATGAACATAAAACCACACGTCTCAAATAACTGATCTGTGCTTACAATGAACGGGTAAAATAAACTTGGATATACATTAAACAGGGATCTCGATGGCCGTAACAGATATCTGTGTCAGTACCAAGGCCTCAGTTCTCGGATGCAGAGTGGGCCAGTGCCAATGGTGATACCGATGCTTGGATCAGTGTCGATGGGGTCACCGATGTCGATGTGTATGCTGCCCCCCAGCTGTCAGTGCTAGAGGAAGCAAAGCTGGAAGGAGGGCTACCAAAGTCCTCTCCAAGGACAGCATGTGCCGATCCAAGGAGGTTGCCTGCGTTTGGTCCAATTTAAAAACGGGGCTTGGCGCCACTATACCAGAGCAAGGCATTGGGGGCTCTCCAAAGGTTGAGGCCTCGGGTGCCTCCCGATTCCCCACCAAGGCTCGAGGACAAGTCCTCCCGCCAGGGATGCCTAAGCTGATGGCCAGAGTCAGAAGAGGTCCTGGAAGATTCCCTATGTTTAGAGCGGGATCTCTCCCTCAAGACTTGCCTGAGGAATCCTTGTACCTTTCCTTCGGATGTGTAAGTAAGCCTTGGCAAGATTGAGAGATGCCAAGTATTCTCCTTTTCTTACAGCTTGAATGACAGTTTCCATGCAAAACTGGGGTATGCGCAAGGAGCGATTGACCCCTTGGAGATCCAGGATCAGGCACCGTCTTTCTTGGGAACCACAAAGTAAACCAAGTTGCAACCTGCATCCCTTTCATCCAAGGGCATCGGACAGATGGCCTGAAGATCTACCAGTCACTGTAGGGTGGCAAGGATGGCGCGCACATCAAGATGAGAAAGGCACTCTGGATGGGTCAAGCACATTCAAGGCTGTAGCTGTGATGTATGTTAAGACCTAATGATCTGTGGTGATGAGGGCACACACTCGGGGGGGGAAAAAAGGGCCACTGGCAGGATACAGAAGTGGGGCCTGGGAGAGTCAGGGGGACTGCTGGCTTGAGCCGGAGAACTTTGTCGTAGCAGGAGGAAATTATTCCCTTGTCCTGCAGAACCCTCAAAATGGTTGTGACTGAGGCCACGCAGCCCATCAACAATGAGGCTTATGGCCTGCCCAGTCGGTACAGTTGAGAATACTGCTAATGAGTCCGTGTGGACGACTAGAACATCCACTCAGTTCCCTCAGCAGAAAGATGATCTAAGTCTATACCTCTCCTAGATCCTTGATTAACCGCGCGAGGTCTTCTCCAAAAAGGAGTCTGTCCTTAAAGGGTAGCTTAGTGAGTCAAGCTTTAGAGGCTGCATCAGCAGACCGATGTTGAAGCCAGAGCCAATGATAAGCTACTATGACAGCTGCGATGGAGCAGGCCGCAAGGTGGAGCAGATCATACAGGGCATCCGCCAGGAAGGTGACAGACTACAAGTGCACAGAGGTGGAATCTTTGGGCAATAATTGTACACAGCATATGAGGGTACGAGCCACTAACCTGTTACATGCAGAGGTCTGCAAGGCTGAAGTGGAGAAAGCAGTCTTTAAGAGACCTTCCACTTTGCAGTCGTCCTGGTCATGGAAAGCGACACTGCCTTCCACTGGAATGGTGGAATGTTTGGTGATTGCTGTGACTATGGTGTCCACTGTAGGAAAACAGAGCCATTTGTCAAGATCTGCTGCGGCCTAAACAAAGATGACCCAAGTGTCTGGCCATCCGAAGAGAAGCCTCTAGGAATTCCCATTTCAAGGTTACCATGTGTTGAGCGGGAAAGCACAGTTACTTACCTGTAACAGGTGATCTCTGGGAACAGCAGGAATTAGTCCTCACATATGGGTACGTCGGTACCGACGGAGCCCACGCGGGAAAGCTCCCCAGAAGGAAGCTTTTGGGGCCTCCCACTGCACATGCGCGCTGCCTTCCCGCCTTCCTGACCAGCTCTCCTCAGTTCGAGTTTATAGCTGAGACAATAGAGAGAGGAAAGGAAGATAGATAGAAGATACAACTCCTAGGGGAGGTGGGTGGGTTGTGAGGACTAATTCCTGCTGTTCCCAGAGATCACCTGTTACAGGTAAGTAACTATGCTATCTCCAGGAACAAGCAGGAATAAGTCCTCACATATGGGGACTCCCTAGCTAAGATGCCTGGGAGATCCCCTTCCAAGGGTTCGCCATCTTCGTATGGATCTCAGGCATCCATCCTGGGAAGGTGGGCAGGAGTTGTTCAAGTATGGAACAGGTGTTTGAGGACAGCCTGACCAAACAAGGCATCCCGGCGGGAGTCCTTGTCCAAGCAGTAATGGGCTGTGAAGGTATGAACCGAGGCCCATGTGGCGGCTCGACAGATCTGATCTATGGAGACAGAGTGA
The DNA here is from genome assembly GCA_033557465.1 of Ichthyophis bannanicus. NCBI lineage: Eukaryota > Metazoa > Chordata > Amphibia > Gymnophiona > Ichthyophiidae > Ichthyophis > Ichthyophis bannanicus. The sequence continues at coordinate 910,203,475 of CM066035.1, read as the reverse complement.
AGATGAGCCATAGAAGTGGCCATGGCTCTCACATTGTGAGCTGTGACATGGCCTTCCAGAGAAATATTTTTGCTCTGGTAAGTAAAGGAAATACACTGAGCAATCCAATTGGAAAGTGTACGTTTGGAGACTGGACGTCCCAAATGAGAAGGATCAAAAGCCACGAAAAGCTGGGAAGACTTTCGATGTGGCTGAGTCCTGTTGCGGTAAAAGGCAAGAGCTCTTTTACAATCTAAAGTATGAAGGTTCCTCTCTGCACTGGATGCATGAGGAGCTGGAAAAAAGACAGGTAGATATACCTCTTGATTAAGATGAAAAGGCGAGACCATTTTGGGCAGAAAGTGGGGATTCGTCCTTAGGACCACCTTATCATGATGAAACCTGGTATAAGGTGGATGAGCCACTAAGGCCTGTAGTTCACTGATGCGGCGAGCCGAAGTGACTGCAATAAGGAAAAGGACCTTCCAGGAAAGAAATTTCAAGGAGGTAGAAACCAACAGTTCAAAAGGTGGCTTCATAAGCTGACCTAGAACTAGGTTTAAGTCCCATGCTACCGGAGGAAGTCGGATGGGAGGCTTAGTTAGAGTCAGGCCTCTCATGAACCTTGCAACAAGCGGATGAGAGGAGACAGGTTGTCCATTTATAGGTTTTAAGGATGCTGCAATAGCACTCAAATGGACTCTTACTGAATTTGTCTTAAGGCCTGCATTAGAAAGATGCAGGAGATAGTCTAGTAGAGAATTCAAAGGAAGTGCTAGAGGGTCAAGACCCTGTTGAGCACACCAAATGGAAAAACGTTTCCATTTGAAAGCATAGGAACGCCTCGTGGAGGGTTTCCTAGAGGCATGAAGGATATCTTTCACTGGTTGAGAAAGATTGAAGTCATGAAGGCTTAGGCCTTCAGTAACCAAGCTCTGAGGTGTAGGGACTTGGGGTTTGGGTGCCACAAAGTCCCTTTCTCCTGAGAGAGAAGGTCTGGCGCAGCTCCCAGGTACAGGGAGGGTCCCTGGGAGAGATGCAGAAGTAGAGGGAACCACACTTGGCGTGGCCAGCATGGAGCTATGAGGATCATCGATCCGTGATCCCTCTGGAGTTTGAACAGAGTCTTGGGAATCAAAGGAATGGGTGGAAAGGCATATAGGAATTCCTGACCCCAATGCAGGAGAAAGGCGTCGTTGGCCTGAGCTCCCTGACACGGAGTCCTGGAAGAGAACCGGGGAAGTTTGGCATTCCACGGACTTGCAAAGAGGTACCCTGAGTGGAGAGGGATTGTAGATGGGCTCCCCAACCTGTTTGGGAGGCATCTGTTGTGAGGGTTGCTTGGGGCAACAAAGGTTGGAAGGGGGCCCCCAACAACAGATTTTTGGTGGATATCCACCATTGGAGGGACCAAAACAGACGGTTTGAGGTGAGTATTTGGTCGGAGAGCGCTCCTGATGCTTGAGTCCACTGGGTGGCCAAGGTCCATTGAGCTGCTCTCATATGAAGACGAGCGTAGGGCACCACGTGTACCGTGGAGGCCATGTGGCCCAGAAGTCGCATTTCTCTGGCTGTCAAGTGACTGCTGGACTGAGCTTGGGAGGCCAAGCACAGCAGACGTTGGCCCCGGACTTGAGGCAGGTAGGCCCTTGCAGTGGTGGTGTCCAACTGGGCCCCTATGAATTCTAGAGACTGAGTAGGGGTAAGTTGAGACTTGGGAAGGTTTACCACCAGTCCCAGATATTGCAGAAGGTGCCTTGTGCGGTCCAGGGAAATCTGGGCCTCTGACTGAGATGGAGCTCGGATGAGCCAGTCGTCCAGATATGGGAATACAAAAATTCCCAGACCTCTTAGAAATGCGGCAACAACTGCCATGCATTTGGTGAACACTCTTGGAGCAGAGGCTAGACCGAAGGGAAGTACTCTGTACTGGAAATGTTTTCCCTGAAACAGAAATCTTAGATATTTTCTGTGGGATGGGTGGATGAGTATATGTGTGTACGCATCCTTGAGATCTAGAGAACAAAGCCAATCCTGACTCTGAAGGTATGGAAGGAGAATGCCTAGAGAAAGCATTTTGAATTTCTCCTTGTACAGAAATTTGTTCAATTCTCTCAGATCTAGGATAGGTCTGAATTCCCCTGTCTTCTTTGTTATGAGAAAATAAGGGGAGTAGAATCCTGTCCCTTGTTGAAGAAGAGGAACCTCTTCTATTGCCCCTTGGGCAAGGAGAGAAGAGACTTCCTGATCCAACAGGTCCAGGAGAGATGGGGGAGAATTGAAGTGCCTCACCATGGTATATGGAGGAAGGTTGGAAAAATGAAGTTTGTAGCCCTCTGATGATAGAGAGGGTCCATTGCTCTGATGTGATTTGCTCCCATCTGGAAGCAAAGTGAGCTAACCTTCCGGGAATGGTGAGGGGCTCTGGTTGTTCCAGAGCCAGAAATGTTAAGTTCTCTAGGGGCAAGTCAAAACCCCTGAGGGGGTTGAGCCTGCTGAGGAGTGGTAGACGCTGCAGGCTTTGACTTTGCCTGTTTAGGTTGCTGACGTTTAGCAGCAAAGCGAGGCTGAGAAGATTGTTGGACCAGTATTTGTGGAAAATCTGGCCTTCTTGTAGTAAGGCCTCTTGAAAGACTTTTTCTTGGCAGGAGTAGAGGTAGACTTAGAAAGTCTATCCAATGTAGCATTTTCTGCGTCCATTTGAGTGGCTTTAATTTGCCAGTCTTTACCAAATAAGTTCTCACCTGTACAGGGCAGATTCCGTAAGCCATCCAGGACCCAGGGTTCTAGGTCAGAGGCCTGGAGCCAAGCAAGTCGTCGGGCTGCAATAGCAATGCCCGAAGCTCTACCGGCACCCTCAAAGGAATCAAAAGCTGCTCTGTTGGAGAACTTAGAAACATCTAGAAGCTGTTTCACCAGAGAAATGAACTCCTCTTTTCTATCCTCAGGGATAAAGGAGGCAAAATGTCGTATCTTTAGGGCAAGTTCCCTGAGAAACATGCCCATATACAGACTGTAAGAATTAATCCTGGCTATAAGCATAGTAGTCTGGAAAAGTTTCTTGCCAAAAGAGTCTAGGGTCTTACATTCTCGTCCTGGAGGGGTAGAAGAGTGCCTTTTGGTACTCTTAATCTTTTTCAGTGCAGACTTCACCACAATGGAATGGTGAGGCAACTGAGTCTTTTGAAAACCAGGAGGAGGGGGGACCCGGTACATGGTATCCAACCTACGAGAATAAGGAGACAACGTTAGAGGAGCCTCCCATAAGTCCATCAAGTGTTCTTGAAGGATTTCATGGATAGGCAGGGTGACTGCCTCTTTAGGAACCTTAGGGTATCCTAAAATATCCAATTTCTTTGACCTAGGTTCTTTTTCAGAGGATGTGGTAATAGAAAGTCCTTTAGCTAGTTCAATAATGAAGTCTTGAAAGGACAAATCCTCTGGTGGAGACATTCTCCTCTTTGGGGAAGAGGAGTCAAAATCCTCAGAAGAATCAGAGTATTCTCTATTTGCTTCCAACGCACGATACGCATACCGATCGGTATCGACATCGGGCGTACCGGGTATGGGATCGGTATCGGGTGAAAACCCAGATCCGGCATGCGGAACCAATCTGCGTTTGGAAGTCGATGGTCTCGGTTCCGGTATGGGAGACGATACCGGAACCGGACCCGGTACCGCTGAACGCGGTACCGAGGGCGTCGCAGCATTAATAAAAGCCAGCATGGCCTGCTGCATGGTCTGAACAGTATTGCTCATAGACGCCACTGCTGCCTGGATGTCGGTACCGGTATGGGCCGGTACCCCAGAGCAGTCTAACAGGTGATCAGTCGAGGCCGTGCCATCAATGTCAACCTGTAACCCAATAGATGGTGCTTTGGAAGCCAGAGCTTCCCGCCGGGGTTGTTTGGCTGGGGCAGGATCCTTACACTCAAAAGTGAGAGCCTCTCGATGCTTTGAAGGAGATTTGCTCTTTGAGGACCTGCCCACAGAAGGTTTGGTTACCTGAGATCCATCCGGAGAGGAAGACCTGGATGACTGTGATGCTGGATTATCTGAAGCAAACAGCACATGGAATTTGTTGGCCCGGTTCTGCAAACCACGTTTAGACATCTGGGAGCAGGATGGGCAGTCCGGAATGGGGTGGTCAGGTCCCAAACACTTAAGACACCATTTCTGTCACAGACACCCATGAATAACAGCACTACACTTGGTACACTTCTTAAAACCAGGGGCTGGTTTCTCCATGAGGAGAATTTGTGTAGGCCTGAGGCCTAACCGAAGTCACCAAGTTGTGCAGAATAAAGATTTTTTTTATTTTTTTTTTTAAAGAAAAGAAAAGAGAGACCGGCGGTTCCGGTTTCGGTATGGGGAAGGCAGGTACGCGGTCTAAAGAAACAAACAAACAATTTCTTCAGCGGTGACAGGAACACGACCTGCTGGCTCCGCGGAAAAAGAGAAACTGAGGAGAACTGGTCAGGAAGGCGGGAAGGCAGCGCGCATGTGCAGTGGGAGGCCCCAAAAGCTTCCTTCTGGGAAGCTGGGGAGCTTTCCCGCACGGGCTCCGTCGGTACCGACGTACCCATATGTGAGGACTTATTCCTGCTTGTTCCTGGAGATAGGAAAGGATCTAGCCAATTTCTTCACACCTGCTAAGACGACTGGGTCTGCTAGGGATATGTTCTGTGTGGGTGTCCCATCTGTACCGTCAGGGATGCAAAGAGCCTCCACAATCTGTAAAATAAGTGCCGACAGCTCTAAAAAGTCTGATGTTGTGGGTATCTTGCCGGTCTGCCTCCAGGTCCTCAGAGGGAGACCATCCTCGCAATCAGACACTGTTATGGCTGTCGTCCTCTGACAAGTGATTGAGCTCCAGAAGTGGCAGTGAATTGCATTGGCCTGCCTGGAGACAGCCTTGGCAAGTCAGCTTGCTGTGCTAGACCTCTAGGAGTCCAGAAGACATTTCCTGGTTGTAGCCTGCTGAGAGATGGCAGGATTTGATGCGCCCTGCGCTGTTGACTGCTCACTCCTCCAGACCTCCCAGGCTCTCTTGAACAGGGCCATGCACAATTCCAAATCATGGCCTGTGGGAAACTGAGGGGAAGACTCAGTCGTGGAGTGCTGCTGTCTGAGGCGTGGGGTGAAGGGGCTTCACCAGTGACCAGGCCCATGGCTGAGACTACGGCAGGAGGTGAGGAGTGGCCCGAGGCTACGGGTGTCTCATGCACCTTCCAGGGGGTTCCAATGGCATCATGGAGGCTTCCCCAGGATGTGATGAACATGCAGCACAAATCCGGTTGACTAATTGCTGGAGTTGCAACCGCAGGCCAAACAGCATGACAGGAGGGCCAGCATAGCTCCGCTGTATGAAGTGGCATGCTAAACAAGAAGAGCTGTGGCTGAGGAGCTGTTCAGGGCTGGCTGTGGCACTGAACAAGCATCTTGGGAAGATCTCTGCAGTTAATTTACGCAGAGGGCCATTGAGAAGACTGCCGGCAGCAGAAGTGAAGGCGGGAAAAACTCTTGCAGAAAATGGCTCCCTTGTGCAGGGCGGGAAGATCGCCATCAAAATGGCCGTCGCCAGACTGAAGCGCGAAAGGGCACAGAATGAATGTTCGTGGAGACTGAGGAAAACTGATGAAGAACGGAAGGACATGGAGAAGGAGCTAAGAGCGGCAGCAGCAGCAAAAGCAGAGGCGGTCCTGACTGTGGCTGTGAACACGAGACAGGCAGATGCTTTGCTGGGGAGAAGCAGGGGGTGAGGAGATACCAGTCTCTCACTGCAGTCCTGTGCTGTCAGACGTTAAAAAGCAGCTGGGAGGGGGAGAGGGGCACCATCACTAGTCGCCCACTGCTTCAAAAAAGAAAAGCAGCCACAAGAACATTTCTCTGTTCCCACAGCTCTGCTATCTTTCACACTGCTGGACCGCAGCGTTTGCAGGAGTAACAAGCATTTCCTGTTTCTTGTAAGAAACAAGAAATGGTTATTGCCTTTAGAAACTCCGCGACCCAGCAGTGTGAAAGACAGCAGAGCTGCAGGAATAGAGAAGTGTTCCCGTGGCTACTTTCTTTTTTGAAGGACGAATCAGAGCAGACACGGGGGGGGTTTCTGGAAGGGAGCAGACACTTGGGGATGGGGCTGGAAGCTGGCTGGGTAATAGGAGGGGGGATGGAAAACTGACATGGGGAAGGTGGTGGCTAGAAGGGAGCTCACATGGGGGGGGTAGGAAGGGACCACAAAAGAGGGGAAGGAGGCAGCTGGAGGGAAGGTGGGGGGATTGAAGGGAGCTGACACCCAGGGATGGCACTGGAAGGCAGATGGACAGAGGAGAGGGTGACTGGAAGTGAACTGATACGGGAGGTGGTACTTGGACTGGAAGTTCGCCAATACCTGGGATGGTATTTGGACTAGAAGGGACTGGACGATGGAGAAGGAGGGGGGGACTAGAAAGGGATAGACACCAGTGGCGGTGCTGGGAATGCAAGGGGGTTGACAATGAAAGGTACTGGGAGGGGAGGCTGTAAAGGGGGCTGATACTGGGGAGGTATACTGGGACTGAAAAAAGGCTGATGGAAGAAAATGAAGAAAGCAAAAGGAGAGAAGAAATGGCAGATGGACTATAGACCATAGAAAGAGAGCTAAGACAAGAGGAAAACAAACCTCAGATCAGGACCATCATGATCAAAAATCAAACGGTAGAAAAAATTATATCAATTTAGTGATTGGACTTGGTTTGGTTTTTTTTGGTTTAGGCACTTGATATACCGCCCTTTACTTGCGCATCAGAGCGGTTTACATGTATGTATATACCAGCAGGTACTTTTTATTCCCTTGTTCCCAAAGGGCTCACAATTTAAGTGTACCTGAGGCAATGGAGGTTAAGTGGCTTGCTCAAGGCCACAGTATGGGGAACTGCATCTCTTATATGGTGCAACACCACATGTGGAGTCTGGCTTCTTGGGGTTTCAGTTTAATTTTTGTCTACAGATTTTTATTTTACTTTAGGTTGTGGTCACTTATTCTGTACTTGGTGAGGGTCTGTGTTCTAATGTGTGAAAAAGGCCAGGTGTTCTATTAACATGAAGTTTGTAGGTAGAGATCTGTACTGTAGTAATTTGACTTGTACAGCTTTTCAAATAGGTGTATGGATGTTTTGGGGCCCATTGCAGTATTTGTAGTGCTGCTTTTTCTGGGTAGGCCCCTTATTGTATGAGTTTTGGCAGTGTGTGCTGGTATGGTATGATATGGTAGATTGGACTCTCGATTCAGTGACTTTTGCAGTGTTTTATATTAGTTCACAATTTGCCTAGCACTGGAGAATGTTTATGATGTTGTTAGTGAGATGACAAGAAAGCACAGTTACTTACCTTAACAGGTGATCTCTGAGAACAGCAGGAATAAGTCTTCACATATGGGTACGTCGGTACCGACGGAGTCTGCGCGGGAACGCTTCCCAGCGTCCAATCAGAAAGCCTTTGGAAGCATCCCAACATGCCTGCGTGCTGCTTTCCCGCCTTCCCAACTGTCTCTCCTCAGTTAAGTTTGAAAGCCGAGACAAAGAGAGCAAGGAAGGAAAAGACAGATAGAGAAAAAGCAACTCCTAGGGGAGTTGGGTGGGTTGTGAAGACTTATTCCTGCTGTTCCCAGAGATCACCTGTTACAGGTAAGTAACTGTGCTATCTCCAGGAACAAGCAGGAATGAGTCTTCACATATGGGGACTCCCAAGCTCAGATGCCCAGAGGGAGTCCTAGCATGCTGCAAGTTTAGAACGAGCCATGCTATTGCTAAGACCTCAGGCATCCTGGGGATGGAGGGTAGGAATTGAATACAGAAGAGGAGCTGTGGAACAGCTGGCTAGAACAGGGTTCCTAAAAGGGGAAGACCCTGTATAGAGGGCATTTTGTAGCAAAATATTGTAATCTGGGCCTCCCTTGTTGGCACTGCACAAGTCCACTGAGGTACATATGGATCTGTTAGAAGAGCCAGTGAATGTGCTCAAGGGGTACCTCACTGAGAAGTAGAGGTAATAAAATTAGAAAAAACAAGTGGAGTTCAGAACCCTTCAGGGTGAGAAATAGTCCCAGGGGAAAAACTGGGGTAGTATAAGAGGTAGAGCTTCAGCGGAGACGCAGAAGGTAGTATTAACGAACACTTAAGCTGGTTTGGTCCAAAAACAGTACAAACTTAGGACCAAAAGAAAAAATGAGTCTAAGTGGACTGGGGATGGAATCAGTCCATGTAGGGGAGAAAGAGTATGGAGACCCTTGTATCTGATAATAAAGGACAGACTCAGGAGCCCTAAGCTTTAGATTAACTGAAGCTCCGCAATGTCTTTCCTAAATGGGGTCAATTAGGAAAGAAAAAAGGTACATGGAGAGCTTCAGGAGTACCCAACCTATATGGTAGGGAAATTTTATTAACTAGCACAGAAAGTGGTTATAAGTGTCGCCCCCTAAGTATGCTGGTACAGCAATGATAGGGATAGTGCCCATCTGTCAGGATCATAGAGGAATATAAGGATATCTGAACCTAACAGAACAGATAGATGAGTATATGGATACATATCTATCTAAAAATATATAGACACACAGGTAGGTAGGTAGGTAGGTAGGTGTGTGTGTAGGTGTGTGTAGGTGAAGGTAGGTGTGGGTGTGGGTGTGTTGAATATGTAGACATAGACACATATCTTCAGGTATGTGGAAGGAGAGAGGTCTATAGAAGCTGATCCCCCCCCTAGGGAGAGAGGAAGATTCCTTTAAGAGCAGGAAACTTAATACCTGCTTGAATAGACATACAGATTATGATTGGGAGAGTCAGAGGAGACGTCTCCCTGACAAGAAGTAGTCTGGATTCTTTTCAGAATTTGAGCTCTTGAATAACCAGGATGGCCTACGTGAAAAAGGCAGAGGATAACTTCAGATTGTAGGCAGGAAGTCCAGATTTCTCCAGAATTGCCATATGGAGAATGGATAGAGGACGCCACTGGAGGAAGATACCCTAGTGACTTGCCTATGAGGGCAAGAGGGGTATTGGGCGTCCTTTAGCTGCCATTGAAGAAAATTATCACTGACGAGAAGATCAAAGGAGATATGGGCCAAGCCAGGGAATTGGCCTTTCTTTAGGTTTTCACATAATGAAAGGTCTGAGACTGATGTCGCAAAAGAGATTTAAGATGAGATGGAGCCATGGAAACATGACTGAGGTAACCCCCTTTTAACCATCTGGGGTTATCTGCTAGGCAAGATACTAATGCTCTCTAGCAAGGGCCCATAGTGCAAAGCTACTCTGTAGAGTTGCAGAGAGCATGCTGCAGGTTGGTTAGACGAAACACTGGCTGTGGAAAGCCAGCAGGTAACGAAGTATTCTGCCAAGGACAAGGGGGCGAAGAATAGAAGTTAACCAACCAGGTTGTGATAAGAGGGTGTCCCAAACGAGGTTGATAACCTGTTTGGGACTTAGCACTGAGGCTAGAAGGATTGCCAGTGGAGGGGAATCCCTGGTTGTGTGGTGGACAGAACCAGTGACTTAACCACTAGGAATTGCTGTATCTGCAGCAACGTACCAAGGCAGCGGAGAAACTTTCTTTTCCCTCTCCCTCTTTTAGATTGGGAAAAAGAAACAACGGACCTGGTAGGATTTCCTATTGTCTGATGGGCTGCCGCAAGGTAACAAAGGGGGGGGGGGAAGAACTCCTGAAGGGAGAATCCCCCGGTAGAACAGGTAGAGGACCATAGGGGCTTACCAGTGTAAAAGGGGTCCCTCTTACAAACCAAATGTTATAGTAAGAGGGAGGTAAGACAGAGTTAAAAGAGACTGACTATGGAGGAAGTCTGACAGGTGAGATGATACATGCCAGTACAGGGAAAACAACTGTCTATTAATAGTTGTTAGTTCTCTTTCCTTCAAGAGGAAGAGGAAAACCCTGTTAAGTATGGGCATGATCATCATAAAGACTCTTAAAGTTAAAGAAAAGATGTCTCATGAAGAGATATCTAGGAAGGTTAGAATAAATTTAGTGCAGATACTGCAAATGAAAAGCAGCAGACTGCTACTCTAAGCACCAACCAAGAGGGGCAATGATGATCTATTTGAAACCCTGCGACTGCTGGGTTTGTTGACCCTGCTGAGGTTGTGGATTCTTCAGACCAGGGTGATGTTTCCCTTGTTTGGGAACATCTGTATGATGAGCAGAAGATGGATAAAATCATCTTCCCCTAGGGAAAGAAATTTTGGCAGGACATTTCCTACCAACTGGGAAAGGAGAAGGCGTAGAACAGCCTCTGGAAACAGGACAGTCAGTTGTTAACTGAGCAACCTGGAGTAAAGACTCCTTGTTAAAGAGATTTTCTCCAGTGCAAGGAGTATTTCCCAGTCTAACTTGTGCCCATTTGTCCAAGTCTGAAGCTTGGAGCCAGGCTTTACATCGTGCTCCTATAGCTATAGCAGAAGTCCTGCTAACAGACTCAAAGGAGTCTAGGGAAGCACGAGTAAGAAATCTAGAGATATTTTGAGCATGACTAACCAGTGAGGAATAGTCTGCACTCTTGGGCTCTTGAAGAAAAGGAGTCAAAAGATGTAATTTCTTTGTGACCTCCTCAAGAGATAAGCCCATATAAAAAATATGAGAGAATTCTTGCTGAAAGCATGGATGCCTGAAACGTTTGGCGTCCAAAGGCATCCAAAGTCTTAGACTCACGACCTGGCGGATAAGAAGAGTGCTTTTTAGTACTCTTCACCCGCCTCATTGCCGATTCTACAACAATGGGATGATGAGAAAGTTGAGTCTTTTGAAATCCTGGAGAAGGGGGCACCTGATAAAGAAGATCAGTTGCTCTTGAAAGTGGGGGTACCTTTAAAGGAGCTTCCCACATTCGTAGAAGGAGATCCTGCAAGGAATGATGCAAAGGAAGCATGATGTTGTCCCTTTGCTCTTCCAGGAATATACATGGATTCTGTATTCCCCTGTGTAGGATCCTGTCCAGGTATAGAAATGGCAAGTGATTTTGCCATATCCAGGAGAAAAGCTTGAAAAGAAAAATCCCCAGCGGGAAATTCTTTTGGACAGGCTAGATCTGCTGAAGAACTAGCATTGGCACCGAGGGATCTATCCAACTTTATAGGAATAGAAGATCCTGAATGGTGGTTCTTAGAGGATGGTCACCGGTACCACAGGAGGTCGGGACCAGCAACAGTCGGTAGCGTATCGTCCATGCTAGGGATCGATTCCAAACTCGGTATCGAGGGAAGCGAGCCTGAGAGAAGCATGGAAGGTACCGACAGCAATGGTAATGTGGATACCGATACAGACTTCAGTACCGTATTCGATACCGGTGGATGAAGGCTGGCCGGTGGCAACTCTAACAGTATCGAAGAAACCGAGAGTTGCGGATCCGAATTATTGGAACCGACCCTTCGGTACCGTCTGGTGTCGGTACCAAGGCGAGTCGGTACCCAGTCCTCTAGACTAGAGATCGATTCCAGACTCGGCATCGAAGGAAGCGAGTCTATCGATGCACGTCTGGAGGGTACCGACATCGGTACTAATATCGGTACCGGTACCGATACTGATACTGGAGGGTCGGTCTGGAGCGTATCCAACGGTCCCGTAGGTACCGAGGACGCCAGACGACGATCCTTGGTGAGGAATGTTTCATCCAACACCATTGCCGATGCCAGGGTATCGGTACCGCTCAAAGCAGATGCCACCACCGGGCATGGCTCAGGTATGTTCTGTGAGGGGTGAACCTCAGGAACAACCTGAAACCACACACAGGCTTTGGAGGCCGAAGACTCCCACCGGGGTTTTGAAGCCAGTGGTTTCTCGAGGGCAAGGCCGTAGGCATCTCTATGCTGTGCATGAGAACTGCCATTCGAGGACTGGCTAGTCTTAACAGACTGTTTTTGGGTTACCTGATCCTGTGTAGAAGAAGATATGGTCGGTGCCCTGAATTTGGATGGTGACCGCGTGTCGAGGGGAACTCGATGTTGAAAACTTTTTCTCACAATACTATTGCCAGAAGGCTCCGGAGGAAAATGGTCAGGACCCAAGCAGGTTAGACACCAATTGTGAGTGTCTAAAAATAAGCTTGTACCGCCACAGTTTGTACATTTCTTGGGAATAGTGGCTGGCGGTTCCATGAAGGAAAAAGGAGAGGCCTAACAGGCCTGAGAAACCGTGAGACACTGAGGAGGAAAAAATATTCCTTAAAAAGGAAAAAGTTTACAAGAAAAGAAAAAAGAAACACCGGCGGTACCGGTGGCATCGGGGAAGGCAGTCGCGACCACAAGAAAACTAAAAAATAAAAGAAGAATTTTCTGCGGTGACAGAAGGACGTCCTGCCAGCTCCGCGGAAAAACGAAAACTGAGGAGAGAGTTGGGAAGGCGGGAAGGCAGCACGCAGGCGTGTTGGGATGCTTCCAAAGGCTTTCTGATTGGACGCTGTGAAGCGTTCCCGCGCAGACTCCGTCGGTACCGATGTACCCATATGTGAAGACTCATTCCTGCTTGTTCCTGGAGATTCAGATTTTATTTTTATTTTTTTGACTATCACAGCCTATTTGTATGATGCTAAGTATTTACTGCTAAGTATTTATTTTGGGTATGCATTTGCTCTTTTGCTGAAATTTTCTTACAACACTGGATTTGAAGGAGAAATACTAATAATCGCTTGAAGAGTTCACAAAGCGGTTTTGGGAAAAAGGAGGGTAGGGTGCAGCCAACATTAATAATGAGAGAGGGGTGACAATTTATAGATTGCAGGGGGGCGCTAGAAACCCTAGCACCGGCCCTGAGAGAACGTGTGCTCAAATTGTCAACTGCCATTAAGCTATGCAGCTAGTCAGAATCACCTACTGAATTACAGGAAATTTTGAAACATGTGATCTCCTCACCAGCAGAGCCCTCCTCCAACTCAACAGGATTGGGCTTTGAAATCAATGTGTTTGAAAAGTCGCAGCTCTTCTACAGTCCTCTGTACTGCGGTTGACAGTAAGAAATGGCTGCAGGTAAAAACCTGATTTCTTCAGCACTAAAGCCTTTTCTGTCTCATACCTTTTTAATTCTTTTACATTTTTTGGATGGAATTCTCAAAACGAGGAAACTAGCTATGCAAGGCTCATCCCCTTCCTGCTTGGAGACTGAAAATACTGGCTAATTGTGCCCTTTATGGGATAACATTACCAAAGCTTGGAATTCTCAGTCTCCAATGTGCTGGAAGGGGATGAAAACCCATTAGTCTAGACTGTACTAGAAGAACGCTATGGAAAGAGCCAATTAAAATAATGGGACCGAATTAAACACTAGCAAAAACTAGAAGAGCAGAAAGGAGAAATTTCACTTACCGTTAATTTCATTTCCTGGCATCCTGGCTAGACCAGTCCAGACAAATGGGTTAAGTCCCCCTGCCAGCAGATGTTGGAGACAGAGAAAAAATATCAGAAGCTTGATTGGTTGAGCCCTGGTAGACATATAGCTGTACTCCTAGAGGTCACCCTTAGTATACTCTGACAAAGCCATGAAACAGTCACTGAATAAGGCACGATACCCGAACAATTGAGCGCTGCTATCATGCAACGGCCAGAACTATAGATTATACTTCATTTTACTTGAGATACAGCCTATAGCAGGCTGCAGCTAGGCTGTCAAGAAAGTGACATGAATCAACAACCCTTCATGAGGTGCGGCAACGAATGAACTGCAACATAAGAAAGTGAGCATAGGCTCTTGAAAAGTACCCAGAACGGGTGGGTCCCGGACTGGTCTAGCAGGATTCCAGGAAAGGAAATTAACAGTAAGTGAAATTTCTCCTTCCAAGTCATCCTGCTAGACCAGTCCAGACAAATAGGAAGTACCCAAGCTAACCCACTTCAGGGCAGGAAGAGACAGCAGCTGCCACCACACTGGCACCAAATTGCATCACATTACATGCTTGGAGATCAAGGCGACAGTGCCCAGGTTGTGAGCTCTTTCTCATGGTGCTGCTTGAGACTGGGTAGAGCGAGCCGTGAGCCCCACGGGCACTAGCGTACACTGGAGGATGTAGTCCGACTCAATGGTTGTGCAGAGCCATTTGTAATGAGGCTGCAAGGCTCTTCTGAGGCCCCACAAACTGTACAAATGGAGACTGGATTTGCGAAAGGAATTGGTGACCCCGGAGAGCGCCTTAGCACCCTACTGAGATCTATGGTGCAAAGTCCTATATTGATGCCCACATTGTTTTCTCGAAAGGCAGGAAAGAGTAGTTACTCAGCTGTAACAGGTGTTCTCCAGGAGCAGCAGGAATCAGTCCTCACATATGGGTGTCATCGGCGCCGATGAAGCCCCAACGGAGCATTTCCCCAGCTTTCTATGAAAGCCTTTGGGAATGCAGGCACGCATGCGCGGTTCCCTTCCCGCCTAAAGGAGCCATCTTACCTCAGTCAAATGACATAGCTAAGAACAGCACACAAAAATGAAAAATAAACTATGTACAACTGCAACTCCAAGGGGAGGAGGGAGGGTTGTGAGGACTGATTCCTGCTGCTCCTGGAGAACACCTGTTACAGGTGAGTAACTACTCTTTCTCCAGGACCAAGCAGGAAGTCAGTCCTCACATATGGGTGACTCCCCAGTTCTGGGCTACCGAGGAACCCAGGCTGAACAAGAGAACTCCCTCTAGTCTCAGCAGTAAAGAAAGGCTTTTCAAGGACACAACCTCCACCGGTAGCCCAACAGAGGGCAGGAGGGCAGGAGTTGCCTAAACCTCAAAGAGATTCCGGAGTACTGCTTGGCCAAAAGCACTGTCCCTACGGGACTCCCTCTCCAGGCAGTAACGGGCTGCAGCTTGAAGACCAAGTTGCAGCCCTGCAGATGTCTACCAAGGGCACAGAGCGGAGATGAGCCACTGAGGCAGCCATTGCCCTGACTCAGTGGGCCGTAACCCGACCCTGCAAAGGAAGGTCAGCCGCCTTATAAGCCCAGGTGATACAGTCAGCTACCCAGATGGACAAGGTACGCTTGGACACAAGCAACCCCAACTTATTGGGTTCAAAGGAGACGAAGAGCTGAGTAGCCCTTCTAGGCCCCTGCGTACGGTCAAGGTAGAAGGATAAGGCCCTCCTACAGTCCAGGGTACGCAGGACTGCTTCAGCCTGGCTTGCATGAGGCCTAGGGAAGAATGTTGGAAGAACCACCTGGTTGAGGTGGAAAGAGGAGACAACCTTAGGGAGGAACTTTGGATGAGTCCTAAGGACTACCCTGTTCCTATAAATCCTGGTGTAAGGCCTATCAGACCAGGGCCTGAAGCTCACTTACTCGCCTAGCCGAGGTAAGGGCTATCAGGAAGAATGTCTTCCAGAAGAGGAAGCGTAGTGGACAAGTAGCCATCGGCTCAAAAGGTGGGCGAGTCAGTTGCTGCAAGACCACATTCAGCTCCCACTCAGGGGCAGGAGGACGGACAGGAGGCTTGAGCAAAAGCAAGCCCCTAAGAAAGCGACACCCCAAGGGGTGACCAGACAGAGAACGTCCCTCCACCAGAGTGATGAGCTGCTAGAGCTGAGTGGTGGACCCGAACAGAATTGGATTTAAGACCTTGATTTGACAAGTGCAGTAAAGTACTGAAGGACTACTGGCACAGTACAGGAGAAAGGATCTTCTGTACGTAGCTGACACCACACAGAAAACCTCTTCCATTTGAGAGCATAGGTTTTCCTAGTGGACTGTTTCCTAGAGGCTAGGACAACCTCTTCCACCTCCTGAGGCAGGCCCCAGGGAGCCAAGACTACCCTTGCAGCCTCCAGGCCATCAAATTGAGAGCTTTGAGATTGGGGTGCAGAAGGGAACCCTGCTCCTGTGAGAGAAGGTCGGGTTGCAATCCCAGAGGTAGTGGAGGATCCACCGCCAGTTGAAGCAGAAGAGGAAACCAAGGCTGTCTCGGCCACCTGGGAGCCACCAGCAGGACCGAGGCCTTGTCCTGAAGAATCTTGAAGAGAGTTCGGGTCACCAAGGGCGTGGGAGGAAAAGCATAGAGGAGGCCCTGAGACCAGGAGATCAGAAAAGCATCCGCTGCTATCCGCAGAGGATGCGTTTGCCTGGAGCAGAACTTTGGCAGTTGCTTGTTCGTTGGGCTGGCAAAGAGAGCTATCAAAGGGAGACCCCATTTCAGGAAGATCATCTGAACTACTGAAGGATGCAACTGCCACTTGTGGGGCTGCAGTATTCTGCTTAATCTGTCTGCCAGGTAGTTGTCCTGGCCTGGAAGGTACACAGCCTTGAGGAGCATGTTGTGCTTGAGAGCAAAGAGCAAAGGTCCTGAGCCTCCCGACAAAAGATCCTGGACCCAGTTCCGCCCTGTTTGTTCACAAAGCATGGCAACTTGGTTGTCTGTCTGAATCAGGACAGACTGGTGAGCCAAGGTAGCAGTGAAAGCTTTGAGTGCTAATCGAATAGCTCTGAGTTCGAGGAAATTGATCTGCTGTGCAGCTTCCCAGGGAAACCAGAGGCCCTGGGTGCACTTGCCCAGACAATGAGCTCCCCAGCCTTGCAGAGAGGCATCTGTTAGCACTACTGTGTACCCTGGAATCTGAAAAGGCACCCCTTTCAGCAGATTGGGTGGGTGTAGCCACCAGTTGAGGGAGTGCAGAAATGGTCTGGACACCCTTATTCTGTCGTGGAGGCTGCCTGTGGCCTGTGACCACTGAGCCCGAAGACACCACTGTGCAGGTCTCATATGGAGCCTGGCATTGGGGGTCACATGCACTGTCGAAGCCATGTGGCCTAGAAGCCTCAGGCAGAGTCTGGCGGAGACCAGGGACTTGCAGAGAAACTGATTTGCCAAGGCCATCAACCTTTGGGCTCTGTCTTCTGGCAAGAAAGCACAGTTACTTACCTGTAACAGGTGATCTCTGGGAACAGCAGGAATAAGTCTTCACATATGGGTATCGTCGGTACCGACGGAGCCTGCGCGGGAACGCTCCCCAGCGTCCAAAAGGAAAGCTTTTGGGAGCATCCCACAGCGCATGCACGCTGCCTTCCCGCCTTTCCTAACCGCCTCTCTCCAGTTCGAGTTTTAAAGCTGAGACAAAAAGAGAGTGAGGAAAGGAAAGAAAGATAGAGAGATACAACTCCTAGGGGAGGTGGGTGGGTTGTGAAGATTTATTCCTGCTGTTCCCAGAGATCACCTCTTACAGGTAGGTAACAACTGTGCTATCTCCAGGAACAAGCAGGAATGAGTCTTCACATATGGGGACTCCCCAGCTAGAGATGCCTGGGAGATCACCCAGGTTGTGAGTCCCTGGGAAGGGCTCTACCTCCACCCATGAATCTCAGGCATCCAGCCAGGGATGGAGGGTAGGAGTTGATTAGGTATGGAACAGGTGTTTGAGAACAGCCTGACCAAACAAGGCATCCCAGCGGTAGTCCTTGTCCAAGCAGTAATGGGCTGTGAAGGTATGAACCGAGGCCCAGGTGGCCGCTCGACAGATCTGGTCGATGGACACAGAATTTAGATGAGCCATAGAGGCTGCCATGGCCCTCACATTGTGAGCTGTGACATGGCCCTCCAGAGAAAGGTTCTTACTCTGGTAGGCGAAAGAAATACACTGAGCAATCCAATTGGACAGAGTTCTCTTAGAGACTGGAAGTCCTAAATGAGAGGGATCAAAAGCAACAAAGAGTTGAGAGGACTTTCTATGTTGCTGTGTCCTTTGTAAGTAAAAAGCAAGAGCTCTTTTACAATCCAGGGTATGAAGATTCCTCTCCGCACTTGAAGCATGAGGTCCTGGAAAAAAGACAGGTAAATAAACCTCCTGGTTCAGATGAAAAGGTGAGACCACTTTAGGCATAAAGTGTGGATTAGTCCTGAGGACTACCTTGTCATGATGGAACCTTGTATAAGGAGGATTAGCCACCAAGGCTTGCAGCTCACTGATGCGGCGAGCTGAAGTGACTGCAATGAGAAAAATAACCTTCCAGGAAAAGAATTTCAAGGAGGTAGTGGCTAAGGGTTCAAAGGGTGGCTGCATAAGCTGGCCAAGAACCAGATTCAAGTCCCATGCCACTGGAGGTGGACTGATGGGAGGTTTAGTCAAAAGAAGGCCTCTCATGAATCTTGCTATAAGAGGATGAGAGGAAATAGGCTGTCCATTGAGAGGTTTAAGGGATGCTGCAATAGCACTCAAATGGACTCTTACTGAATTTGTTTTAAGGCCTGCATGGGATAAATGCAGCAAATACTCTAGTAAAGAATTCAGAGGTATTGCAAGAGGGTTAAGACCCTTCTCTGCACACCAAATGGTAAACCTTTTCCATTTAAAAGCATAGGAACGTCTAGTGGAAGGCTTTCTGGAAGCATGAAGGATATCCTTCACTTGCTGAGAAAGATGCAAATCTTGAAGGTCTAGGCCTTCAGCAACCAGGCTCTGAGGTGAAGAGACTGGGGATTTGGGTGCCACAACGTTCCCTCCTCCTGGGACAGGAGGTCTGGAGCAGATCCCAAGTCCAGGGAGGGAGCTTGAGAGAGATGCAGAAGTAGAGGGTACCACACTTGGTGTGGCCAATGTGGTGCTATGAGGATCATAGACCCCCTTGTCTCTCTGAAGTTAGAACAGTGTCTTGGGAATTAGGGGAATGGGTGGAAAGGCATAGAGGAAGTCTTGCCCCCAATGGAGGAGGAAGGCATCCCTGGCCTGAACTCCCTGACACGGAATTCTGGAACAGAACCGGGGAAGTTTGGCATTCCACGGACTTGCAAACAAGTCTATGTCTGGGGTTCCCCAAATTCGAAAGATCCTGGCTATCTGGTCCCCATGGAAGGACCATTCGTGTGGAAGCAGAACTCGACTGAGTCTGTCTGCCCAAGAGTTTTGAACCCCTGGAAGATACACTGCCATGAGATGGATTTGATGCTCTCTGGCGAAGGTCCACAATCTCAGAGCTTCGTTGCAAAGCGACAGAGCCAGTCCTCCCCTGCTTGTTCACGTAGAACATGGCTACTTGGTTGTTCATGTGGATGAGGACTGTCTTGTAGCTGAGCAGGGTGTGGAAGACTCAGAGCCAGAAAGATTGCTCTGAGCTCTAAGAGGTTGATATGTAGAGATGTCTCCTGTGGAGACCAGATGCCTTGGGTGGAGAGATCTTGTAGATGAGTTCCCCAACCCTTTGGAGAGGCATCTGTTGTAAGGGTTGCTTGGGGTAACACCTGTTGAAAGGGGGACCCCAGCAACAGATTTTGAGAGGACTTCCACCACTGGAGAGAGCAAAAGAGGCGACTGGAGGTTGCTATTTTGTCTGACAGGCACCCTGATGCCTGGGTCCATTAGGTGAACAGAGTCCATTGAGCTGCTCTCATGTAAAGGCGAGCATAAGGAACCACATGCACAGTGGATGCCATGTGGCCTAACAGCTGTAACATCTCTCGAGCAGTTAAATGGGATTTTAACTGAATCTGTGAGGCTAACTGCACCAAGCGTAGGCAACGGGCCTGGGGAAGATAGGCCCTTGCAGTTGTGGTATCCAGCAAGGCCCCTATGAACTCTAGAGATAGAGTAGGGGTGAGATGGAATTTTGGAATGTTTATTACAAGTCCCAGATACTGAAGAACACGCCTTGTGCAGGCCAGGGACGTCTGGGCCTCTGACTGGGATGGAGCTCGGATGAGCCAGTCGTCCAGATATGGGAATACAAATATCCCTAGAGTGCGTAGAAATGCAGCTACTACTGCCATGCATTTTGTGAACACTCTTGGTGCAGAGGCCAGACCGAAAGGAAGCACTTTGTATTGGTAGTGCTTTCCCCGGTAAAGGAACCGAAGGAACCTTCTGTGTGTTGGATGGATGAGGACATGGGTGTGTGCATCCTTGAGGTCTAGAGAACAAAGCCAATCCTGACTCTGAAGGTATGGAAGGAGAGCACTGAGAGAAATCATCTTGAACTTCTCCTTGTATAGAAACTTGTTCAATTCTCTGAGATCTAGTATGGGTCTGTAGCTCCCTGTTTTCTTTGGGATAAGAAAGTAGGGGGAGTAGAACCCTGAGCCCTGATGAAGAAGGGGTACATCTATTGCCCCTTAGGCAAAAAGGGTAGTAATCTCCTGACCCAGAAGGTCGAGGAGAGATGTTGGAGAATTGAACTCTCACCATGGTGTGAGGAGGAAGGTTTAAGAAATGAAGCTTGTACCCCTCTCTTATGATGGAAAGGGTCCATTGCTCTGCTGTGATTTGTTCCCACCTGGGAGCAAAGTGAGCTAACCTTCCTGGAATGGTGAGAGGCTCTGGTTCTTTTAGAGCCAGAAAGGCTAAGTTCTCTAGTTGAAAGTCAAAGGCCCTGAGGAGGCTGAGGCTGTTGGGCCGTAGCAATCCTAGCAGCCTTAGGCTTGGCCTGTTTTGGTTGTTGCTGTCTCTTTGTAGCAAAACGACCTGCAGAAGATGCCTGCTGACCATAGGCAGAATATCATCTGGCTTTTTTATGAAAAAAACCCTTTTTGAACAACCTTTTCTTAAAAGGAGCAGAGGTAGACTTTGAGAGTCTATCTAAAGCAGAATTTTCAGCATCCATTTGGGTGGCCTTTGCTTGCCAATCTTTGCCAAAAAGGTTTTCACCTGTACAAGGAAGGTTTCCTAGTCCATCCTGAACCCAGGGTTCCAAATCAGAAGCTTGTAACCAAGCAACTCTGCGTGCACCTATGGCAATAGCCAAGGCTCTGCTGGCACACTCAAAAGTGTCAAAGGCTGTACGGTTGGAAAATTTGGAAACATCCTGGGCATGTTTAAGCCAGGTGAGAAACTCTTCCCCTTTATCTTCTGAAATAAAAGGAGATAAAGTTTGCAGATGATCTGTAACTTCTTTTAGAAACATCCCCATATAGAGACTATAGGAGTTGATTCTGGCAACAAGCATATTGGCCTGGAAAATTCTTCTGCCAAAGGCATCTAAGGTTCTGCATTCTCTTCCTGGAGGATTAGAAGAGTGCCTTTTTGTACTCTTTATCTTCTTCATAGCAGACTCCACCATAATGGAGTAGTGAGGAAGCTGAGTCTTATGAAAACCAGGACAAGGAGGAACACAATACATGGTGTCCAAACTACGAGAATGAGGGGAGATGGTGAGAGGGGTCTCCCATATGCCCAACATGTGATCATAAAGAATCTCATGAATTGGTAAAGTGGCTGCCTCTTTAGGAGCCTTAGGATATTGTAAAATATCTAATTTTTTGGTTCTAGGCTCTGCTTCAGGGGCCACTGAAATGGAAAGGCCCCTGGCCACTTCCCTAATGAAGTCTTGAAAAGACAAGTCTTCTAGAGGAGACATTCTTCTTTTTGGAGAAGAGGGCTCCTGAGGAAGGATCACCGATGCTTCGACAGAGGCCTCTGATTCATCAGAGTCTTCAGATGAATCGAAGTATCGCCTGTCTGGATGCTCCTGCAGAGCCCGATACGCGTACCGGGTGGTATCGACATCGGGAGTGATCGGTACCGAGTCGGTACCGATGGGCATCACAGAACAGTGTACCGCTGCAGTCGATACCGAAGCCGATGTCGATGCAATCGGTACCGGCACCGATATTGGTACTGGTGCCAGAGTCAGTACCGCCAACGGAGTTTGTTGCGGTACCGAAGGCGTCGCAGCTTGTATGAATGCCGTAATAGCACGCTGCATGGTCAGGATATTCTGATCCATCGATGCCAATGTCTGGATGTCGGTACCAGTGGGAACCACCGGTACCCCAGAACATGGCAACAGGTGATCAGTCGAGGCCAAGCCATCGATGTCAACCTGTGACCCCATAGATAAAGCTTTGGAAGCCGGAGCCTCCCGCCGGGGTAATTTTGCCGGTGCAGATTCTTCGAGAGCAAGCCCGGAGGCATCTCGATACTTAGAGGGAGATCTACCCTTCGAGGACCGGCTGGACTTAAGTTTGGTTACCTGAGATCCATGGGAGGAAGAAGCAGCCCTGGAAGACGTCAATGCTACCGAAGCTGCATCAGAGGGAAACAGGGTACTGAGCTTGGCTGCTCGATTCTGTAGACCTCTTTTAGACATCATAGAACAGGACTCACAATCCGCAATGGAGTGGTCAGGACCTAAACATTTTAGACACCATTCATGGGTGTCGGTGACAGAAATAGTGCCGCTGCACTTCGTGCACTTTTTAAACCCGGAGGCGGGCTTTTCCATGAGGAAAAATTTTCCTAGGGCTAAGGCCGAAGAAAGAAAAAATGCACTGAAGTGAGAACAGTAATTTTTTTTTTTTTTTTTTTAAAGAAAGAAAGACAGACCGGTGGTACCGGTCCGGTGTCGAAGAAGGCAGACACGCGACCAAAGAAATAAAAGAAAATAAAGAAATTCTTCAGCGGTGACAGGAACACGACCTGCTGGCTCCGCGGAAAAGAAGAACTGGAGAGAGGCAGTTAGGAAAGGCGGGAAGGCAGCACGCAGGTGCTGTGGGATGCTCCCAAAAGCTTTCCTTTTGGACGCTGGGGAGCGTTCCCGCGCAGGCTTCGTCAGTACCGACGATACCCATATGTGAAGACTCATTCCTGCTTGTTCCTGGAGATTGCCTTTGCCAGGAGAGAGTCCAACCTTGCCCCTATGAACTCCAAGTTCTGGGAGGGGAGCAAAGTGGACTTTGCGAAGTTTATGACAAACCCCAGACGTTGTAGAAGAGCAATAGTCCTGAGGGTGGCTTGATTGGCCTCCTGACATGTCTGACCCCTGATGAGCCAGTCGTCTAGATAGGGGAAGACAAAGATTCCCTGATTTCTCAGGTAGGCCGTCACCACCACTAAGCACTTTGTAAAGACTCTGGGGGCAGAGGTGAGGCCGAAAGGCAGCACTCTGTACTGATAATGGTTTCCTCCCACAATGAACTTGAGGTACTTTCGGTAGTCTGGATGAATGAGGATGTGAGTGTACGCATCCTTTAGATCTAAGGAGCATAGCCAATCTCCCTGCTGGAGGTAGGGCAGAAGGGTTCCAAGAGTCAGCATCTTGAACTTTTCCATCACCAGGAACTTGTTGAGGTTCCTGAGGTCCAGAATGGGTCGAAGGCCACCGGTTCTTTTGGGCACCAGGAAATACCTGGAGTAGAATCTGTGACCTTGCAAGTGGGGAGGCACAGGCTCTACCACCCTGTCCACCAACAGACCCTGAAGCTCCTGAAGGAGAAGGTCTGTGTGCAGGGGAGGCCTGAGAGGCTCCCCTGGAAAGTATGGAGGAGCCAACTGTCCCCGGTGATAAGGAGCCACTGGTGGGCAAAGAGGGCGAGACGACCTCCTGTGCAGGGTTGGGAGAGCAGTGGAGGAGAGGCTACGCTCAAGGAGTCAAAAGCTCCCACCCTGCTGAGTGGTAGCAGGGGCCTGAGGCTTGGGGGTCCTCTGCCTACGGGGCCCATTACCCTGGCCCTTGGCTTGCTGACCCTGGGGGGCAGCTTGGGCAGCCTGATATTGCGGGTACTGTTTGTAGGCAGTGCCCTTCCTCGGGTAAAAGGGCTTTTTACCCGAGCCCTTCTATTTATGAGAAGGGGCAGAGGTCTTCTGACAGCCTTGTCCGTGTGAGGTGCTCGGTCTCGTGCTGAGCGGCCTTCTCGGTCATGGGCTTGCCAAAAAGGTTTTCACCTCGGCAAGGGACATCGACCAACTTGTCCTGAACCCATGGCTCGAGGTCCGATGACTGCAGCCATGCCTGGCGTCGAGCCGCGATGCCGGCTGCCGCAACTCGGGCCAAAGCCGCGAAGCCATCGTAGGTGGCGCGGGACATGAACTTCGAGCAGTCCCGAATCCCCGAGGACAAGGACTTAAATCTCTGCAAGGGTTCCCCGGAGAGACCAGCAGAGAACCCGGCCAACTCCTTGGCCAGATCCCGCAAGTACATGTCCATGTACAGCTGGTAGGACTGGACACGGCAAGCAAGCATTGAGCCCTGGAAGCACTTTCTACCAACGCCATCGAGGTTTCGGGCCTCCCTGCCAGAAGGCACCGCGGAGTGCATCTTCTGGCTCTTCAGACGATGCATGGCCGATTCCACAACCATGGAATGGTGTGGTAGCTGTGCCTTCTGAAAACCAGGGCTCTTCCGAAGTCAATAGATCGAATCGACTCGCTTGCTAAGAACCGGCGCCGAGGCCGGTGCCTCCCACATACGGAAGAGGAGCCGTTCCAGCATCGGAGAAACCGGGACAGTAAGGGCCTCCTTCGGAGGCGAGTCATACTGTAGCGCCTCGAGCTCTTCAGCTCGAGGCTCTTCCTCGGGGTCCGCCGGAATAGCCAAGACAGTGGCCATATCCCGGACGAACTCCGAGAACCGGGTGTCCTCCGAAGGGGACCTACTCTGAGGCTCAGACTGCGGTGCATCCGAAGGGACACACCGAGTCTTGAAGGTATCAGGAGACTGCTCGTCCTCCGTCTCCCAAGCCGACTCGTCCGAGGAAGAGTCGGGGTCCGACCCCGCGGGCCCTGGAGCACCCGCCCCGACACTGGAAGCGTCGACGCCCTCGGTCCCGAACGGGAGGTCGACTCTGAGCCACGATGGACTTGAGTATCGGCTCGGTCTCCGGGGTCAACTTTGACGTCGATGTCCCGGTGGTCGGGGCAGATGCGCCAGACAGGCTGGCCATCAGTGCCCGCTGCTGCTCTATGAAGGCAGACAATTTGCTCTCCAAGGCTGTCATACTGAGACCCAGCTCGGGAGACGCAGCAGCCACCGACTCGGGCCTCGGCGGCACCGGGCCCGACGTCGGCTCCCTGGGAGGAGAGTCCTCGAGGACTACGGGGCTTACGTGTCCAGCAGACTCCGGCTCCACACGAGGAACTTTGACAGGCTTCTCCGGTTCCACGGGCCCAGGGCAATGGTCGGAGGTCTTAGACCTGGCCCTCGAGGAGCCAGGGACCTCCTCCGACAACGCCCTCGCGAGCCATTTCTTCCTCTTGTGTTCCCGGTCGGGGGACCCCCTGTCCGAGGAGCTTCGACGGCGCTCGGGATAGGAATCCCGAGATGTCGAGGCCTCAGACGAGGTCCGGGCCCGGCCGGAGGCTGAGTCCGAGAAAAGCCTTTCCTTTTGCTGCTGGCAACTTCGTAGTGCCTTGGAAGACATCTTTCCACAGGCCCCGCACGACTTAGGACCGTGGTAGGGGCCGAGGCAGCAGTCGTGTGCGTCGGTGAGACACATTAGTTTCTTATACCGATCACACTTCTTAAAACCGCTGGAAGCCATCGGGGAAAAAAAAAAAGAGAGTCCCCGCGAGGTCAAAGGACCGGCCTTCCAGGGAAAAATAGAAAAAAGGGCGCGAACGCCAGCCACGAAGGGCAAAAACCGAAAAAGAATAATCGGGCTCGATACCAGTGTACCGAACCAGGCGGGAGGGGAACCGGCGTCGAACCGGGAGAAACAATAGCAAAAATTGCTGAAAAATCTAATTTTAACCGGAAAAGCTGGACACACGTCCGGTGGGCTTCACGGAAAAAGAGAGACTGAGGTAAGATGGCACCTTTAGGCGGGAAGGGAACCGCGCATGCGTGGCTGCATTCCCAAAGGCTTTCATAGAAAGCTGGGGAAATGCTCCGCTGGGGCTTCATCGGCGCCGATGACACCCATATGTGAGGACTGACTTCCTGCTTGGTCCTGGAGAAACAAAATTATCCAGTTTGAGTGAAAAGGTGTAACCACCTTAGGCAAGAAGGAAGGCAGCACCCAGAGGGGGACACGCCACGCAGAGACTTTCCTGGCCGGAATGAGGTATGTTTGAGCGGTTCGAAGGATGCCCTGAAGACCAAGCACCCACATACCCCTGATAAAGCTAGCAACTTTTGCAGGAGACACTATTGAGCGTCCTTCAAACAGGTTAATGCAGAGACGTGAACCCAGAGAGAGCCTAGGGCCAGACCAGAGTTGAGCGCATTCTGAAGGAATTACAGAATGTCCAGGATCTGAAAGGCGCTGCCAAAAGCACCAAGACTCAAGGATGCCACATTCTCGTGTAGACTAAATATGTAACGTGCCGTCCTGCCTTGGACAGGAGAGCAACTACCTGTGTTGAGTGACCTCTGTAACTCACCCAGCGTCTTTCAAGCACCAGATCAAGTAGAGAACAGTATCGGACATGGTGACTGGACCTTGCCACAAGAGACCTTTCTGAGGAAGGGAGATGACTGGGTTAGTCGAACAGGATCAGCATACTACAGCTGCTGAGGCCAGTCGCATGACACGAAGATCATCCTGCTAGAATGAGCTTCGATCCAACAGAGAACCCTGCCAAGCAGGACACGAGGAAACATGCACAACAGGGGAGTGGAAGGCCAGGACTGAACGCGTCCAGGCCCCAAGGCCCATGCTCCTTCCGCTGACCGACAAAGGCCTGTCTCTTGGCGTTCTGTGCTGATGGCCTGAGATCTACTGTGGGCAACCCCCAGGTGCGAACTATTTGTGGAAATGCCCAGAAGGCTAGTTCCCAACTGTCGGGATCTACAATGTGACAGCTGACGTAGGCTGCTTGTACACTGTCCATCCCCACAATGTGCGGTGCCGACTTGTCAATGATACTCCATCCAGGGGAGGAGAAGAGCCATCTCCCTGGGCATTCCCGGACCGTTTGTTACGTGCTGTCTGTTTAAATAGGACATCATCATAACATTGTCGGAAAGAAAGTAGACCACCTGGGATCGAAGGAGAGGCAGGAAGTGCAGCAAGACAAGGCGGACTGCCCGGGCTTTTAAGCAGTTGATTGTCTAGCATGCCTCCTGAGGCGACCAGGTCCTCTGAGCCGTCTGGGACTGGCAAAGTGCTCCACCGCCCGAGAGACTAGCGTGACTGTCTACTAGAATCCAGCAAACAGCCTGCAAGAGAATGCCCCAAAGCAGATGGGCCGCTGAATGCTACCATAGCTGCATCACGTAGTGTAAGGGGGGGGGGGAGGTGACAGTCAGACCACGGAAACCAGGGACAGCGGGACGGACAGGAGTGTTGAAGGCTCTGCATGTGGGCTCTGGTCCATAGGATAAACGATAGTAGCCACCATGGACTTTAAGGTCTGAAGATAGTCACACACGAGCACACGCAGCTCTATAGGAGAAAGAGTTGAAGGTGTGCAGAGTGCTTGAGAAAATGTTCTTGCATCAGGGATACCTTGCCCAACCAGTTATTGACTAGTGCTCCGAGAAACTCCAAAGTTTGGGGTGGCCAGAGGCAACCTTTGGAATAATTGACCACTCAACCGAGGCTCTCCAAGAAGGTGACCAGCCAGGAGACCGTCTGACTGGCTTCAGACATGGAACTTGTGTGAATGAGCCAGTCGTCCAAATATGGGAGGACTTGAATGCGCTGTCTGCACAAGGCTGCCACAGCCACCACAATGACACTGCAGTCATCAGGCCAAATGGTAGAACGCAAAACTGAAAATGCTGCCTGAGCGTGGCAAAGGGCAGAAAACGCCAGTGATCCTCCCGGAGAAGAATATGTAAATATGCTTCCGCTAGGCTGGACAAAGCAAGGAATTATCCCATAAGGGCTACTTGAATTATTGGACATATCATTTTCATGTGAAAAAAACAGTACATGAAGGGCCCAATGAACCTCCCTGAGACCCAGACTCTGCTGAAGACCCCTCCTTATTGGATACCACAGAGTAAATGTAATAACGAGCAGAGTCCCTCTTTGCAAGTTGGACCGGTCGAATGGCTCAAAGAAACTGCAGACGGAGGGTGGATTGTATGGCTGCCCTCTTTTGGGACACTCTGCCCGGCGAAACTAGGAAGGCTTCTTGGATGGGAGAGCATAGCCTTGGCCGATGATGTTGAGGACCCATTGATCGAAGGCCATGTGGGCTCACTGCTGGGAAAAGGCATCCGCCCTCCTCGTATTGGCGGCGACGTAGGCATCCCATCCTTTCCTGACTCCCTCAAGGACTGTGACCTTTGACCGGCATGAGGTCACAGCAAAGGCCTTTCCGTGGCGTGTAAAGGACCGCAGCTTTCCTTCCAATTGCCGCTGTGGTTTGACTTCCCCCAGGTCCTTGACAAGCTTGTCAAGGTCTTCACCAAGGAGCCACTTGCCTTGGAAGGGGAGCTTAGAGAGGCGCACCTTAAAGGCTGGATCAGCCGACCATTGACAAAGCTAGAGCAATGTAGGAGGGCATAGGCCGCCAGAGCTCTACAAACTGATGCCTGAGTGGAGTTTACTATCCTAATGATCTGAAAGGGCCACACCCCCTTCAACCGGAATAGCAATGTGCTTAGTGATGGCAGTCACCAGAGCAGCCATCTTCGGATATGCAAAGCACCTGTCCAGATCCGCTGGAGACCAAAGACAGCGCTGTCCCTAAGGTAGTGCTGTCCCAGATGGCGAGCCATATGCATCAGGCGAATTGCACTTCTGAGATACCATCTGCTAGGTCTCCTGTGGGAAAGAGAAGACCCTGGCAGGCTTTTAACTGCCCCGCAGGAGAGCCCTGTTGGGGAAAAAGACGGCCCTGGTGGGAAAAAAGATGACCCTGGCGGGCTTTGGAATGCCCTGCAGGAGAGCTCCAGTGAGAAAAGGCTTTTGAATGCCCTGCAAGATCAGATCAACCTGAGGCTGACTCTGCTCTAGAGGATCGGTGAGGTGTAAGCCGTCCACTACTTGAACCATCAGAGCAGGGAGTTCATCCTTGCGGAACAGGCGGATATCCTGTGTGCTTGTCTTGCTTGTCAGCTCACCATCCTCCCAGTCAGAGGCTCCCAGGCTATCCTCGGCTGACAAGGCTTCTTCATCTGGGAAATTAGGTGCACAGGCAGCCACAGCCCAAGAAAAGTTCCTTGAGAGGATGCCCCATGTTCCTAAGAACTCACTCCTTCCGAGAACGCTTACAGAACCCCAACATAGAGTCTAGCGAGGTTCTGTGGACTGAATAGGCCTCCAAGCCAGAGATGACAGGGTCCATGTGCCAAGAGTCAAAGCCTAAGGAGCACTAGAAATTGTTGTGAATCTTGGTTCTAAGAAGACCGAGATGGGTTTTGAGGCAGCAGCGTCTGAGCCGGAGGAGGAAGGGAGGAGCGACCCTGGGAGTGACAGAGCAGCAGGACCCCCCATCGCTACCTACTGACTGTGCGAGAAGACTCCCCCGGCTAAGCGGAACAGGCCAAGCACCCTCTGTGATGTAAGTATTTCTGCTTGTAGACAGTACACTTCTGAAGGAGGAGGGCACTGTAAATAAAACGTTCCCCCCAAAATAATGTTACACAAAAGGAGAAAGAAAACGCTGCGGTTCTCGCAGGCTGCACAGCTAACTTTCCCACTCCAAACCAGCCACCGTGGCTGAGAATGCCGTGCAGCTCTGACATTTAAAATGGACGCTGCACCCCCCGTGGCTGATAAAATGGCTGCCGCACATGCCAAACAAAAAGGAGGGAAGCAGAGAAACGGAAACAGCAGTGTGGAAAGCAGGGCAGTGCAGCCACAGCAGTCTCGAAGTAAAGGAAAAAACCACGGTATCTCTGCAATAGTGGCAGCGCGACCCAGCGCTCAAAACAGAGGAAGGGGGGATTCAAACTCCCTGTGTCCTCCTAGAGAAGCTGGAGAGCCAAGGCAGGAGCAGTATTGCAAAAGACTGACTCAGAGCGCTTAGCAAAAATAAAAAAAGCTCTCCCTGCTTCCAGCCTACTAGAACCCCCGCTGTACAAGCACCCGGAGCCGCCATATCCCAGAAGGTAAAGAGTGGCAGACCAGGGAGGGGAAGGAACTTACTCACTGTGCCCCTTGTGATCGCAGGAGTAGTAGAGCAGAGGAGCCAAGGCAGACGCTGCAAGAAGGCTGAAACTGCTTTTGTAGCTAAGTTCTATAAGAGCAAAAGGTGGCTCCCACTGCTGCCAGCCTACCAGATCCTTGTGATCAGGAGGCGGCCTTCCCCTTGCATAATGGGAGCTCAACCAGATCCCCAAGGCGATGAGCTGGGAAATTTCAGAGGGGCACCTCCTGTGCACCCTGAAAACGTCCAGCTGAAATTAATAACTTAAAAGAAAACCTGAAGAGAAAAACAGACCACCACCAGCATCTGCTGGAGACAGAAAATACTGAGGGCGACCTCTAGGAGTACAGCTATGTGTCTACCAGGGCTCAACCAATCAAGCTTCTGGTAGTTTTTCTCTGTCTCCAACATCTGCTGGCAGGGGGACTTAACCCATTTGTCTGGACTGGTCTAGCAGGATGACTTGGAAATGCAGTTATAGGATAGTGAGAAGGAAGGAGGGTTTGAGCCAAGACTTACCAAACTCCCTCAGGGACCCCCATGGGGTCCTTGTGCGCCTTTCTCCAGCCTATCAATGCTAAAAACCCATAGGTATCAGCAATGGACACAGAGTAACTGTCAACTCAAAGAGACAATGGGTGTTTCCAAGTTCCAAGCAAACCTTGGGCCAAGTCTCAATCACACAGGCCACAAAAGACAGTGATCTGGGGCCAGGTCTATCTACACTGCTGTACCAATCCATGCAACTTGCCACCTGCTGAAGGCAGACAATATTGGCTTCTCTCAAGTGCTGCACCATACCAATGATGGTATCACTAAAAGCTGTTATAGTCTACTATCTTCACCTGCTGGCTGGTAGCATAACCCATTCACCTGGTCTGGTCTAACAGGGTAAGAACAATTTTGGTGGAGAATTCCCTATGAACACTGCAAGTTCCTTGTTTCACATCAGCTAGAGTGCCACATCATCTTGTGGGCATAGGGAAGGCCTACTATTCATATACCTAAGGACAACTGGATGAATAAATCAAAAGGGGTAGTCTTACCCCTCCCCCCCTTCCCAAGGCAATAACCTGGCATGCTGCCCTTCTCTGTGCCTACTCCCCCCTCCAGCCAATTCCACCACTGAAGTTGGTTACTATGGTTCTATCCCAAACAGCACTGAGAAAAAAAAAGTCAGCCACTGCCTCTGCTGCTTTCTTCCGAGCCTGTATTGTTAGGGAATAAAGTTTGGTAGGAGCAGGTGGCTGCCTCACCTGCTCTGCACTACCAAATATTTCATACCCCAAAAAAGGCTCAAGCATACCCCTGGTTAAGAACAACGAGTACAGAGATTAAAATTTTTGAAGAAAGAAGAAATTAGACCTTACCTGCTAATTGTCTTTCCTTGAGATCTCTCCGGGCCAGTCCAGGAACCATAGGGTTGTCAACCTTCTTCAGCAGCTGAGCACTGAATTCTCAAAGTCTTGCTGACAGCCACTCCAGCTCCCTCTGGTGTCAGAGACTCAGTCAACCGTTGTCAAAGCAGTCTGCCTAATAACCTAAGACACCACAAAAGAGACACTCCAACTGACTTCCTAACCATAAACCAATTTTTTTTTTAAATATATAGAACGGCACGCAACTTCAACCCCCCGAAACCCCAGGGAGCCCCATAGTCCACGCCGCTCCGAGCCTTATGGGAGGAATACCCACACTAATACTTAGTTCACCTCTTCGTATTCTCCATTCCCCCTCACTCAAATCACCTCTAAATCCTACAAATGATCTGGGTAGGCCCTGGACTGGCCCGGAGAGATCAAGGAAAGACAATTAGCAGGTAAGGTTTAATTTCTTCTTCCTCTTCGTCTCTCTGGGCCAGTCCAGGAACCATAGAAAAGTACCAGAGCAGTACCTAACCTCGGGAGGGTCCCGCGAGGCCCGCCACTATAGCCAAGGCCCCTACATTTGCGTTGCCCTTTGCTTGAACATCCAATCTAGTGCTTCACAAACGTGTGCAGAGACGACCACGTAGCCGGCAAATATCCACTGGCAGAACCAGGGCGAACTCGGCCCAAGAAGCCACCTGGCCCCGAGTCGAATGAGCTCGGAGACCTTCAGGAGGCGTCTTTCCACTCGCTTGATACACTGCCGCTACAGCGTGTCTCACCCAACGCGCAATCGAGGCCTTGGAAGCTGCCTCCCCTTTCCGAGGTCCCCCAAACAGCACGAACAACCTGTCTGTCTTTCTAAAAGATTCCGTCCTCTTAAGGTACCTATGTAGCACTGTCCCGAGATCTAACTTCCTCAACGACCTATCCACAACAGTCTTCCCGTGACTCGAAAAAGTCGGAAGTGAAATTGGCTGATTGATGTGAAAACCAGACACTACTTTCGGAAGAAAAGATGGAACAGGGCGCAACATCACCTTCTCTGCAGAAAACTGAATATAATGGCTCCCTACATGACAGAGCCTGCAGATCCGAAATCCTTCTAGCCGAACAGAGTGCCACCAAAAAGGTGGTCTTCCAAGAAAATTCTCTCAGTGGTACTGACCCCGCGGGGTCAAAGGGAGGCCGTGTCAGTGCCTCCAAAACCAAGTTTAAATCCCAAGGTGGCACGACTTGTCTCACCGGCGGTCTGAGATTCCTAACCGCCCTCAGGAATCTCATAACATCTGGATGCCATGACAAGAGGCACCCATGCACCTTGCCTCTAAAACAGGCTAGGGCCGCCAAATGCACCTTCATGGTACTGAGGGCTACACCCTTATCCAGACCCCTCTGCAGGAACACAAGATATCTGGCACCGTCGCTCCAAACGGCCAAATGCCACAGCCAACGCACCACTCCTCAAAGATGCGCCAAATCCGAATATAAGCCAGGGACGTAGATCTTCTCCTGGACCTCAACATGGTGGCTACCACCGCTGCGGAATAACCTCTACGCTTTAGCCTTTCCCTTTCAAGAGCCAAGCTGTAAGAGAGAATTGATCCACGTTCGGCATTAGAATCGGACCCTGGCACAACAGGTTGGCACGGGGTCTGGCAGTCTCCATGGCCGATCCACCAACAGCTGCACCAGGTCCACATACCAAGCCCTCCTTGGCCAGACCGGAGCAATGAGAATCACCTTTCCGTGGTGACGCTCTATCCTGCGAAGAACGCATCCAATCATCGGCCACAGTGGAAACATAAAGCACCTCGACCGATGGCCACGGCTGCGCCAACCCATCGAGCCCCTCCGACATGTATTCTCTGCACCTGCTGTAAAACAGACTTGCCTTGGGCGTTGCTGAGAGTGGCCATCAAATCCATAACCGGCTGTCCTCACCGCAAAGTAATTGTGAAAGACCGCCGCGTTCAATTCCCACTTTTCTGGATCCAAGACATTGCGGCTGAGAAAGTCAGCCTACACATTGTCCCGATCGGCTACATGCGCTGCCGAAAACACCACGAGATGAGCTTCTGCCCATGATATCAAAAGCTGACTTTCCTCCAAGAAGGCGGCACTGCCCGTACCCCCTTGCCGATTGATACACGACACTGTCTTTGCATTGTCGGAGAACACGCAAACTGCTTTTCCCCTTTACCAGACACACAAATTCCTGAAGAGCGAGGAGCACTGCTCTCATCTCCAGCCGATTGACTGACAAGCCGGTCACTGCCGCTGGCCAGCAACCTTGAGCCATACAATGTGCTCCCCAGCCGACGAGGCTGGCATTTGTGGTGACGGTCACCCAATCCAGCTGATCCAGCGAAACTCCTGCCCGAAGATGGTCAGGCTCCAACCACCATCACAAGCTGGCGCTGACTGCTTCCAAGTACTCCAACTTCCAATTCAGGGAATACTCCTGGGGCGACCATCGGGATAGCAACACCTGCTGTAGGGGGCGCATATGAGCCCTGGCCCAGAGTACCATGTCCAACGACACCGCCATGGAGCCCAGAAGTTGCAAATACCACCACACCGTCTGAGCCTTCATGCGCAAACACGCTGACACCTGCCTCAAGAGCTTTTGTACTCTGATCTCTGGTAGAAACACCGCCCCTAAGGCCGTGTCGAACAAGGACCCCAGGTAGACCAGGCGCTGCACTTGAAGCAACTGATTTTTGGCCTGGTTCACCATCCAACCCAGTTGCTCCAGGAATTCCACCACACGAGCTGTTGCCCCAATAGACTCCGATATGGAACTCGCCCGAATCAACCAGTCGCCCAAGTAGGAGTGCAGAAGGATGCCCTCTTTGCGCAATGCTGCTGCCACCACCACCACCCTTCGTGACGTGCACGTTGCCATCGCCAGCCCAAACGGCAACGCTCGGAACTGAAAATGGCCCATGGGCACTGCAAAGCGCAGAAATTTCTGATGCTCTGGTCTGATGGGAATGTGTAAATATGCTTCTGTTAAATCTATGGACGAAAGCACCTCACCTGGCTTTACCGACCGAATAACTGATCTTAGGGTCTCCATGCGGAAATGCGGTACCCTCAAGCAGCGGTTCACGTGTTTGAGGTCTAAAATAGGACGAAAAGACCCTTCCATTTTGGGTACCACAAAAAAAAATTGAGTATCGACCTAATCTGCACTGGTCGAGAGGTACTGGGACCACCGCTTGGAGCCGCAGTAAGCACTGGAGTATCGGATACTGCCTTTCCCTTTGAAGCGGAATCGCATGGAGACGCCACGAAGGCCTCCGCTAACGGACGAACGAACTCCAGCGCGTAACCTTCTCGGACAATCTCCGGGACTCACCGGTCTGTAGTTATGGTGGTCCAGACGAAGTGGAAGCTCCGCAAGCGCCCCCCCACAGGAACCTCCGTCTGGACCAACCCCGTTTCATTGGGGCTTTTTAGCGGAGTTCTGCTTGGTTCCGAAATAACCCCGACCGAACCCCCGAGCTCCTCGAAAGGACTGCCCTCTCGCCATAAAATGACCTCTCTGATAGGGGGGGGGTGAACCGAGATCCTCTAAACATGCAGAATTCTCTACTCTGCCCTTTTTGCAGAGATCCAGGCTTTGGACGGTCCTCTGGGAGCCGACCCCCTTTGGAATCCCCCAGATCCTTTACAATCTTCTCCAGAGCCTTCCCAAAAAGCAGCTTGCCCTTATATGGAAGCTTACTAAGACGAGTCTTAGACGATGCGTCTGCAGCCCAATTCCTCAGCCAGAGGAATCTCCTGGCGGCAATCACCGACGCCATGGACTTTGCCGAAATCCGTACCAGATCATAAAAAGCATTGGCGAGACAGGCTGCTGCTGATGATTCTAACTTCGCACCCTCCAGAGCAGGAGCATCCTCCCCTTCTTGGTGAGACTCCCCTTGGAGCCAACGAATGGAGGCCCTAGCCACATAAGCCCCACAGATTGATGCCTGCAGGGAAAGAGCACTGGAGTCAAAAGCCTGCTTAAGCAGAGCTTCCAACTTTCTATCTTGCAGATCCTTGAGAGCTGCTCCGCCCTCTACCGGGATCGTTGTCTTCTTAGTGACAGCTGCCACCAAGGCATCCACCTTCGACACGTGTAGCAACTCCTTCTCTTCCTGAGGTACTGGGTACAAGCGCCCAGTAGCACGTGCTCCGCGCAGGGTAGCCTCTGGACATTCCCATTCTGACTCCACAATCTGCCTGATTACCCAATGAACTGGAAAACACCTCTGCTCCGCCTTAAAACCCCTGGAGCAGAGGGGGTCTTTCCAGCGGTTCTTCCTGAACCGCTGGTAAGGTAATATTTAGGGCCGCTAGCGAATGGACAATAAGCGCTCCAAGTTCCTCTTTTCTAAAAACCCTAAAAATATTAGGGTCTTCCCCTGGAGCAATTTCACCATCCTCAAGATCCCCAGTCCACTGATCCAGGCCTGAATCTGAGAGAATTTCTCCCTCCTCAGCACTCCGGAGCGCCGAGGCGTGCTGACCGAAGCTATCGGTGCTCACCCCAACACCCGAACCTGTTTTGGAGGAGCCCTCACCCGG
Source organism: Ichthyophis bannanicus (assembly GCA_033557465.1). Lineage (NCBI taxonomy): Eukaryota > Metazoa > Chordata > Amphibia > Gymnophiona > Ichthyophiidae > Ichthyophis > Ichthyophis bannanicus. The sequence continues at coordinate 910,167,858 of CM066035.1, read as the reverse complement.
ATCCATAAGAGAGCCATCCCCTAAGTGCCCCCCAGAGGGGGAGGGGGCAGAAATCTTGCCCTGAACTTGCTCTAACTTCAGGCAATAAGCCTTGTGTAGTGATAAAATGAAATCTGCCGAAAAAATAGCCTCCAAGCCCCCCCTGCCCCACCAGCAAAGGCAGCTGAGGACTTATCCCTGCAGGAGCAGGCTTTTTAGACTTGGTCTCTCTATCCTTGCTTTTCTTGAACCGCGGCAGGAACAGCTGCCTTCTCCAACATGGCTGCCGTTCCTGCCTTCTCCACCGCGCTGAAACAGCCACCTAACTGATCCAACGTGGCAGCCCTGTCTTCCATGCTCCCCTTGAACAAGCGCTGAACTCGACTGCCCCGTCTGAAGCAAAAACGGCAGAGACCCGCGTTGGACAGACCTCGGTGACTGCCACACTGCGCGCACGCTGCCGAGACCAGCAGCATGCACTTTAAGTAAAAGAACCCCGCCGAAGCAGAGACACGGCCGACAGCGAGCACTGCCCCCAATTTGCTTCCCGCCAAGAAGTGCGTGTGCGCGGCCCTGCAAGATGTACCTGCACACTGCGAGACTCCACAACTTCAACTACTCATCCCGCTGCTAGCGGGCGAGCGAGCGAGCTATCACACCACGGCAGAGAGAGGCTGTACTCTGGGGCTCCCAGCATCTAGCTCCCTTCTCATCCGTGGAAACGGCACTGCTCCGCGAGGCAGGCTCTGCCTCTACTGCACTTGCCCCTCAGCAGCTGAGCTCCGTTTTCTTTTTTTTTTTAATCTCTAAGCGGCAGATCCACTCTGGAATTAACACCCAGCTAGGGCACCCCCCAGGAATTTTTTTTTTTTTTGTACTTCAACTAATCTAAAAACCCCCTTTCTCCTTCTTCACTCCAGGAGCCTGTCAGCTCTACGTCCTTTCCAGCTGTTGAGGACTGAAAGACTGAGTCTCTGACACCAGAGGGAGCTGGAGTGGCTGTCAGCAAGACTTTGAGAATTCAGTTCTCAGCTGCTGGAGAAGGTAGACAACCCTATGGTTCCTGGACTGGCCCGGCCCGGAGAAATGAAGAGGAAAAGCAAATTAAATCACATTTTCAGCTACTTTTTATATATCTTCAGCATTTTGTTTTAAATCATTTAGCAAAATTCTAAAATTTTTAAATGCACAAATTTACTCAGTACTCTTTTCTGTAAGAGTATGACAGAAAGTAGCATTAAGTATGAACTCACGCTGCCAAAATATTTGTCCAGAAGTTCCACATAACGATGAATTATCTCCAAAGTTATTAACTCATTGTCCTGATCTTCAATAGCGCAGCAGAAGTATAGACTGGCATATCTGAAACAAAAAAACCCATACTTATTCAACTTTTTTGTACACCTCACACTACCATAAAGCACTCATTTACTAACATGTTAATGCACATTAACCTTAAGGTGAAATAAGGCCTTACCTGCTAATTTTCTTTCCTTGAATCCCTCCAGTCCAGATGCAGGGGTTTATCCAACACCCCCCCCCCCCACCGCATGTGTGCGTGCGTGCGTATACACACACACACACACTTGTATTTAATTTTGTTTATTTATCCTTTATATATCTTAAAGTCAAAGCGGTTTATATATAAGCAATATTAGTGAAGATCATAAGGTTACACTGAATATTTAGGTACGTATACATATAAAGCAGTTACTCACCTGTAACAGGTGATCTCCGGGAACAGCAGGAATTTATTTATTTTATTTATTTAGCGTACATTTGTAACCCGCTGCTTCCAGTGATCAGTATGGGTATCGTCGGTACCGATGGAGTCTGCGCAGGAATGCTCCCCAGCGTCCAATTAGAAAGCTTTTGGGAGCATCCCACAGCGCCTGCGTGCTGCCTTCCCACTTTCCCAACTGCCTCTCTCCAGTTGAGTTTTAAAGCTGAGACAAAGAGAGAGAGAGGGGGAAAGAAAAGAAAAGGAGAGATAAAACTCCTAGGGGAGGTGGGTGGGTTGTGAAGACTAAATTCCTGCTGTTTCCGGAGATCACCTGTTACAGGTGAATAACTATGCTATCTCCAGGAACAAGCAGGAATGTAGTCTTCACATATGGGGGACTCCCTAGCTACAGATGCCAGGGAGAGACCCCAGAAGTTGTGTGTCCCTGTGAAAGGGCTCCACTTCCCCCCATGGATCTCTGGCATCCTACCGGGGATGGTGGGTAGGAGTTGATTAAGTATGGAACAGGTGTTGTAGAACAGCCTGACCAAACAAGGCATCCCGGCGGGAGTCCTTCTCTAAGCAGTAATGGGCTGTAAAGGTATGAACTGAGATCCAAGTAGCTGCTCGACAGATGTCGTCGATAGACACAGAGTGTAAATGAGCCATTGAGGCTGCCATGGCTCTCACATTGTGAGCTGTGACATGGCCTTCCAGAGAAAGGTTCTTACTCTGATAGGTAAAAGAAATACACTGTGCAATCCAACTGGACAATTTTATTTATTTATTTAACAGTTTATTCTATACCGCCCCTTCCAGAGATCAGGGGCGGTTTACATTGAACATAAAATTTGTATACATCTGTATATATTTTTATACATCTGTATATTTTACAAGGAACAATGTTTTAAACTATATACATGTGTAATTACAGGGAGCATACTTTGAACGTTAGCAGGAACAGTGCTTTTAAACTACGAGGGCCGTTTTTTTTTCAACCTCCGATAGGCTATAAATAAAAGACAAGTTCATATAAAACAATAATTTTATTACCAAAAGATTGGTACACTTACGGTTACTTTTCGACATAATCACCGAAGAGATTGAGACATTTGTCATATCTCTGGACAAGCTTTTCAATACCCTCTGCAAAGAAAGTTGCCACCAATGAATTCAAGTAGTCCTTGATGTTGGTTTGAAGGTCCTCATTGGTTTGAAAGCGCTTTTGTGGCCGTCCGTCAACATTTTTGGGACCCAACGTGCACAAAGTTTTTTGTAGCCTAACCGTTCAGTAACAATAGAGTACAAAACAGACCTTGAAATCTCTGGAAATTCCGTAGACAAAGCTGTAATGGTGAATCTGCGGTTTTCTTTAACCATTCTGTCAACTCGTTGCACCAGGTCATCTGAAATGACAGATTTGCATCCTTGGCCCAACACCATCACTCATGAAGTTTTCCCCATACACACGACTCATTAACCGATGGATTTCTGCAGCACTATGGCCTTCAGCCTGTAGAAAACGAATCACACTTCGCAATTCACACTTGGAGGGAGCATCAATCATGGTGGACATGTTTACGTGGCTGTAGCACAACGCCGACTGACGCCTGAATGTCAACAATGGCGGAGTGTGTAGTGCAAGAGCTGCGCAGTCGCCTACAGCGCATGCCCGCTTTCTGCTGCCCGCGTAGCGTCTGCACGGAGCGATCAGAGGTTGAAAAAAAAAACGGCCCTCGTATGTACAGGTTATAAAACATGGAACATAACATAACTAATTACCAGTAGTTATTTACAATAGTGATATAGTCGACAGTTTGGGAAGATCTTTTGCATGTTGTGTGAAATATGTAACGTTTCTTGTGTTAGTCGTTTGTTCTGTCTTGAGTACTGTGGATGTGTTTCTGTGATTGTTTTGGAGAGGTTTTTTGTTGATAGGGAATCTCAAAGTGTTTTGTAAAGAGGTAGGTTTTTAGTTCCTTTTTGAATGTTCTCTTGGAGACTGGAAGTACCAAATGAGAAGGATCAAAAGCAAAAAAGAGTTGAGAGGACTTTCTATGTTGCTGTGTCCTTTGTAAGTAAAAAGCAAGTGCTCTTTTACAGTCCAAAGTATGAAGATTCCTTTCTGCATTTGAAGCATGAGGCCTTGGAAAAATATAGGCAGGTAAACTGCTTGGTTTAAATGAAAAGGTGAAACCACCTTTGGCATAAAGTGTGGATGAGTCCTAAGGACTACCTTATCATGATGGAACCTTGTATAAGGAGGATCAGCCACTTATGCTTGCAACTCACTAATGCGACATGCTGATGTGACTGCAATGAGAGACAACCTTTCAGGAAAGGAATTTCAAGGAAGTAGTAGCTAGAGGTTCAAAAGGCAGCTTCATGAGCTGTCCAAGAACCAGATTTAGGTCCCATGCCACCGGTGGTGGCCTAATGGGAGGCTTAGTTAAAAGAAGCCCCCTCATAAATCCCGCTATGAGAGGATGAGAGGAAATAGGTTGTCCATTTAAAGGCTTGAAAGAAGCTGAAATAGCACTCAAATGGACTCTGAGTTAGTCTTAAGCCCTGCGTTAGATAAATGAAGGAGATACACTAATAATGATTACAGAAGTATCGCCAGGGGGTCAAGACCATTCTGTGACCACCATATGGAAAACCTCTTCCACTTGAAAGCATAAGAGCGTCTTGTGGAAGGCTTCCTAGAAGCATAAAGGATCTCTCTTACTTGTTGAGACAGGATAAGACCATGAAGGTCTAGGCTCTCAGCAACCAGGCCCTGAGTGTGGGGATTGGGATGCCACAACATCCCGTCCTCCTGAGACAGGAGATCTGGAGCAGATCCTAACTCCAGAGATGGAGCTTGAGAGAGATGTAGGAGCAGAGGGTACCACACCTGCCGTGGCCAATGTGGAGCTATGAGAATCATATGGCCTCTGTCTCTCTGAAGCTTGAATAGGGTTTTGGGAATTAGGGGAATGGGTGGAAAGGCATATAGGAAGTCCTGACCCCAGTGGAGGAGGAAAAGCATCCCTGGCCTGAGAACCCTGAGCCGGAATTCTGGAACAGAATCGGGGAAGTTTGGCATTCAACGGACTTGCAAAGAGGTCTATGTCCAGAGTTCCCCAAATTTGAAAACTTTTTGCTACCTGGTCCGCACGAAGAGACCACTCGTGTGAAAGCAGAACTCGACTGAGTCTGTCTGCCCAGGAGTTTTGAATGCCTGGCAGATACACTGCAAGGAGATGAATCTGATGCTCTCTGGCGAGGGCCCATAGTCACAAAGCTTCGTTGCAAAGCGACAGAGAGCCTGTTCCTCCCTGCTTGTTCAGATAGAACATAGCTACTTGATTGTCCATCTGAATTAGGACTGTCTTGTAGCTCAGCTGGGTGTGGAACACTCAAAGAGCAAGGAAGATTGCTCTGAGTTCCAAGAGATTGATGTGTAGATGGGTCTCCTGTGGAGTCCAGGTGCCTTGGGTAGAGAGATCTTGCAGGTGAGCTCCCCAACCCACCTGTGAGGCGTCTGCTGTTAAGAGTGACCTGGGGTGGGGGCTGCTGGAAAGGGGACCCCACCAACAGGTTTTGGGTTGATTGCCACCATTGTAGGGACAAAATAAGGCATCTTGAGTTTGCTATTTTGTCTGATAGGCAGCCTGATGCTTGAGTCCACTGAGTGGATAGAGTCCATCGGGCTGCTCTCATATGGAGGCGAGCATAGTGAACCACATGCACGGTAGATGCCATGTGGCCTAGCAATTGTAACATTTCCCGAGCAGTGAGATGAGTTTTTAACACTGCTTGGGAAGCTAACTGCACAATGCGAAGGCAGCAGGGCTGTGGAAGATAGGCCCTTGCTTTCCTGGTATCCAACATAGCTCCTATAAACTCTAGAGACTGAGTGGGAGTTAGGTTGGATTTTGGGATGTTTATGACCAGGCCCAAATACTGAAGTATACGCATTGTGCAAGATGGAGAAATTCTGGCCTCTGATTCTGATGGGGCTCGAATGAGTCTAAGTAGGGGAAGACGAATATTCCAAGAGTGTGAAGAAATGCTGCCATGCATTTTGTAAACACCCTTGGTGCTGAGGCCAGGCCAAAAGGAAGAACCTTGTACTGGTAGTGCTTCCCCTGAAATAGAAACCGAAGGAATCTTCGGTGACTTGGATGGATGAGAACATGGGTGTATGCATCCTTGAGATCTAGAGAACAAAGCCAATCCTGACTTTGAAGGTATGGCAGAAGAGTTCCTAGAGAAATCATTTTGAACTTCCCTCTGAATTTGTTCAATTCTCTGAGGTCTAAAATGGGTCTGTGTCCCCTTTGGAATAAAGAAATAGGGGGAGTAAAACCCTGTAGGGAAATGGGTACGTCTTCTATTGCCCCATGGGCAAGAATTGACCTCTTGACCTAACTGATTCTCGAGTGAAGTCTGAGAATTGAACCCTCTTAGAACTGTAGGAGGGAGCATGCTGAGGAAATGAAGCTTGTAGCTTGTACCCCTCTTTTATAATGGAGAGAGTCTATTCTTCTGCTGTTATCTGCTCCCATCTGGGAGCAAAATGACATAACCTTCCTAGAATGGTGGAGGGCTCTGGCCCGTTGAGGGCCAGGAAGGCCAAGTTCTCTAGATGGAAGTCAAAGCCCCTGTGGAGGCTGAGTCTGCTGGGCTGGTAGAGGCTTAGCAGACTTTGTTTTTCTTTGTTTCGGTGGCTGCTGTCCCTTTCGGGCAGACTAACCTGTAGAATGTCCCTGCTGGGTATAGGATTAAAACCTCTTCTTTTTAGAGAAGAATGGTTTCTTGTAGGATTTTCTCCTTGCAGGATCAGCAGTAGCCTTGGAAAGTCTATCCAAAGTGGTATCAGCATCCAGCTCATTAGCTTTCCCTTGCCAATTTTTGCCAAAGAGATTTTCACCTGTGCAAGGGATATTCCCCAGTTTGTCCTGTACCCAGAGTTCTAAGTCAGATGCCTGGAGCCAGGCAATCCTATGAGCACCTATGGCAATGGCAGAGGTTCTGCTTATGCACTCAAAGCAGTCAAAAGCTGCACGATTAATGAACTTAGAAACATCTTGGGCATGTTTGACAAGTGTAAGATAATCTTGCCTCTTATCAGGAAGGAGAGGGCTCATAAGCTCTAGATCTCCTGTAATCTCCTTAAGGAACATGCCCATGTATAAGATTTAGGAATTAATCCTGGCAGAAAGCATAGAGGCCTGGAAGATTCGACGCCCAAAGGCATCAAGAGTCCTACATTCATGTCCTGGAGGATTAGATTATGTCTTTTTGCACTCTTGATCCTTCTCATAGCCGATTCCACCACCATGGAGTGGTGTGGTAACTGAGTTTTTTGGAATCCAAGACAAGGAGATACTCGATACATGGTATCAAGCCTACGAGAATGGGGAGAGGTAGTAAGAGGTGTTTCCCACATTCTTAACATGAGATCATACAAGATCTCATGAATAGGCAAAGTAGCTGCCTCCTTGGGAGCTTTGGGATATTGTAAAATCTCCAACTCCTTTGCCCTGGGTTCTATTTCAGGAGCCACTGTAATAGAAAGACCTCTAGCCACCTCCCGGATGAAACCCTGAAAGGATATATCCTCTGGAGCAGACATCCTACGTTTAGGAGAGGAAGGCTCTTCAGAGAGAACTGCTCCGGTACCGACAGAGCTATCAGAATCCTCAGACTCATTGGAGGATTCAAAATATCTCCTGTCCGTGTGCTCTTGGAAAGCATACCGGTACCGATCGAAGTCTGTCCCAGAGGGGTCCGGTACCGGCCGGTCGATACCGGAGGAAACAGCATGACTTGGTGTCGGTAACAGTCGCCAATGTCGATGCTGTCGGTACCGGTATCGGTTGAACCATCTGAAGCGGTCCCAAAGGCACCGAAGCTGCAAGGAGAGCCGCCAGACTGTATTCAATAGCCAAGAACCTCTGGTCTATTGACGCTGCCGATGCCTGGGTATCGGTACCGGACAAAGTGGCCGGTACCCCAGAGCATGGCACCAGTAGGTCTGCCGAGGTTGAGGCCTCGAGAACATCCTGGAGCCCCGATAGTGCTTTGGAAGAAGAAGCCTCCCACTGGGGCAATTTTGCTGGTACAAGTCCCTCAAGGGCAACGCCAGAGGCATCTCGATGCTTAGAAGGAGATCTACCCTTTGAGGACCGGCCAGATTTATGTTTGGTTACCTGAGATCCATGGGAGGAAGACAAAGCCCTGGAAGACATCGATGCCACGGATGCTGCATAGGAGGGAAAAAGGGTGCTAAGCTTAGCAGCTCGGTTTTGCCGACCCCCCTTCGACATTATCCCACAGGCAACACACTCCGAGATGGAGTGGTCAGGGCCTAAACATTTAAGGCACCACTCGTGGGTGTCGGTGACAGAGATGGTACCGCCACACTTGGAACACTTTTTAAAACCCGAGGTGGGTTTTTCCATTCTGAAGGAAAAGTTGGGCCTAGTGACCAAAATGGCACGTGGCACCCGACAGAAAAAAAGACTGTCTCCCAACCCTCTGCTCCAATGCATTATTTTGCTCAGTTTTTTTGTTTGCTTTATTCTTTCCCTGTACTGCCCTATCTCTTACTTTCTTTTTTTATGGCGTTCCTTTCCTTTTCTTAGCAGCCTTGTTTGTTATTGTGAACCACTCTGGTGCCCCTGTAGTGTGAGTGGTATATAAAATGTTTCAATAAAGATAAAGACTGGAAAATCCAGGAAAAATATATATATATTTTTTTGCCAGTATAGCGTCAAGGAAGGCAGACGCTACCACAAAAAAGAATGAAAAAGATGGGATAATTTCTGCAGTGACAGGAAAATGACCTGCTGGCTCCGCGGAAAACGAAGAACTGGAGAGAGGCAGTTGGGAAAGGCGGGAAGGCAGCACGCAGGCGCTGTGGGATGCTCCCAAAAGCTTTCTAATTGGGCGCTGGGGAGCATTCCCGCGCAGGCTCCGTTGGTACCGACGATACCCATATGTGAAGACTACATTCCTGCTTGTTCCTGGAGATATTAATATTAATAAAGGTCATAAGGTTACATGCAATGTTTTGAGTGATTCTTAACATGATGGTTGCAAGGTGGTATAGGGTGTTTAAGATGTGTGGGTTGACAGAGTGGACATGGTGTGGTGTATGGGGGTATTAGAGATACATCACACTAGTTGGCAAGATGTTGGTAATTGAACATGGGTTGGTTGTCACATTGTGAGCAGTTCACTTGGTATATACTGTATTAGTGAGATTAAGTGTCATTTCCAAAAGTTTCACAGAAAAGGTAAGTCTAATTCCTTGTGGAAGCTTGTGAGATCAGCTATGACACTTATTCTTTCTGGGAGTGCATTCCAGAGGCTTTGCATAGGTCGCTTGACTGCTTTTTGCTCTTGCTGCTGGGATGGCAAGTGTATTCGGCATGCTGGTACTCCTCATTCTGTTTTTGGGTGTCTTATTATAGGATGATCTGGAGGAGGATCGAGGAGAGATTCTGTGGTATTTTAAATGTTAATCAAACTTTGAATTTAAATACAGCTCACTACAGGCAACCAGTGCAGCTGTTTTAGCATGGGTGTTACATGCTCTGATCTTGAGGCTCCATAGAGAATACAGGCAGCAGTATTCTGACATCTGTAGCATGTGTAATTTTGGTAAATGGGAGTACCATGGTCCGATCAACTGAACAGTAATCATGGGTTTCAAGAAGTGGATGTAGGTGGCAAATTGTTCTCAACCTGTAGTATATCAATTTAGTGTTTGCATCGAGTGTTGCTGATGTAGGGTGATTCTGAGATATCAAACTTCTGGTTTCACCTCTAAATCTGCGCACTGTACTCTTATGTTGGTGGTGTGAATGTTGTAATGTCTTCTTGTGGTTAACTAACAGATTGTTTTCCATGAGTCTGTGTGTTATTTTTAAGACTAATCTGAGAAAAATCTTTTTCACTCAGCATGTAATCAAACTCTGGAATTCATTGGAGGATGTAGTAAAAGCTGTTACTGTAGTTGTTTTCAAAACAGGTTTGGATGAGTTTCTGGAGGAAAAGTCCATAAACCTTAAAGAGGACTAGGGAAACAGATATTAAACTTACCTGCTAATTGTTATTCTTTATCATCCCTCCAGTCTAGTCCCGACCTCTGGGTAGTGTATCTCTTCCAGCAGCTTGGAGATTGAGAACGTCATCTTTTGATGACCTCATAGTACTTAGACAGCTGGCCCCACCTACTAGCCCCAGTAACCTATTGACAAAGACGACTTGCAGGAGCAAGAAATAAGTTAAAATAGTACTACATTAATCATATTCCAACACAACAGAAGCTGAAAAACAGATCCATCCATTTATTCAGGGACCTTCTGGCCGCAAAGAAAAAAAAAGGCAGGCTTACCCATCAATCTTCTGAATGGCCACCTGTCACGAGCTCTAGCAGACTTCCTTCCTTCATACTGTGCCGGACCACTCTCGCCCAGCAAACGTCTCCTGGCCCAGGATCGCTAAAGTGACAATTACTGTATCAGGGAGGGATCCGGGACTGGAGTTCCTCAAGGAACAATTAGCAGGCAAGTCTAATTTCTCTTTCCTTATCGTCCCTCTAGTCCAGTCCCGACCTCTGGGATGTACCATAGTAGTATTACACTCAGGAGGGACCCGTGAGCCCAGCCTGAATGAATGTCGCCTTGAACTCTACATCCCCCTAGCCTGCCCATCCAGACGGTCATGCTTCACAAAGGTCTAAAGAGACGACCAAGTAACCGCTCTACCAATTTCTGCTGGCAGCCCCAAACCCTCAAATTCTGCTCACTGCAGTGGCAGAAACATAGGACCTCTAAAACAAAAAAACCAAACAGCCTATCCGACTTTCGGAAAGGCTCTGCCCTTTTAAACTAGTGTCGAAAACTCGACACCCGTCCAATTGGCACTACTGCTGGTCAATGTTCCCTCTAATTTTCTGTAGGCTGTGTACGCATAAAATATCAGCTGTGCAGCTTTTGAAGGAAGGTTAAATTTTTGTGCGCCACATGATGACACAGTTATATACTTCAAAATTTGACTACACGTCAGAATACAGTATGTACACCACATTGATTGCACTAGAAAATATTGTAGAACTTGTGAAAACCATAAATACACAACAACTTTTAAATTTTAAGACGTCTCTGTTGTTTTCTATCAGAATCAGAACCGTAATTTTTGTGCGCTCTGTTGTAAAGCATGTGTGCTCGCTCGGCGAGGTGTGCGCGCGCGCACACGCGCACAGTTTAGAGGGAACATTGCTGCTGGTCCGAGGCTTCCTCTGATGTCCTCAACAAAACCCCGACAGGGTGACTGGTAGGTTAACATTAAAACCGAGAGCACCACAGGTAAAAATGACAGGACCAAACACCAGACTACCTTCTCTGGCGATGGAGTGCATGGCGCTCTGAAATCTTACGAGCAGAACAGCTGGCCACCAGGAATCCTGTCATAAGTGCCAAGACCTTCAGGGTGCAAAAGCTCCACAGCTCCTCCGTCACACCTAACATGCAGCTGAGCTCCTAGGGAAGAACCACCACCTATACGGTGGGTGGAGCTGCTTGAAAGCTCTAAGAAACTGTATCACCTCCGGGTGCATCCCTAAGGACACCCCCTAGGCGTCACTCTGGTAGCAAATTCTTGCTGCCACCTGCACCGGCAAGCAGTCGCTGGCCAACCCTTAACCAGGCTTGACTGAAGTAAGGCTAAAAGCCCTCAGGCACGGACACTGGTGGATTACTCCAATGTCGATCTCTGCTGTGCCCTCAATCAGGTGGAAGCTACTCGAGCAGTGTAGCATCACTTGTTCAACCAAGCCCTATCCAGAGCCATGGCTCGATCTACCTGAGGCAGCCAAACCGGCCCCTGAAGCAGGAACGGCAGACGCCACGGCCACACCACCGTCCTGATGAGTTCTGCATACTTTGGTCCCCTGAACCAGTCTGGGGTAATGAGAATCATTTGCCCTCAGTGCGCCTAGATTCGCTATACAATACATCCAGTGAACATCCCGGAAGGGAAACAGAGCAGCCCCCTCGTGGGCCAAGACTGCACTACAGCATCTAGGCCATCCGCCAATCTCGCCCGTCGCCTGCTAAAAAACCTGTTCACCTTGACTGTCGCCAAGGTCGCCATCAGATCCATTATGGGCATACCCCCCCATCTGTGTTATCTGTGAGAAAGCTGTCATTGAGCATCCACCCTCCTGGGTCTAAGTGTACACGACTCAGCTCTGCCACCACCACAATTTCTGTGCCTGCTATATGGACCACCGAGATGGCTTGCAGATGTGTTTCCTCCCAATCCAGCAGGATGCAGGCTTCACTGTCCAGGCAGACACTTCCTGTGCCCCCTTCTCGACTGATGTAGGCCACCATGGTGGCATTGACGGAGAAAACCCGAACCGTGTTTCCTATAGGAAGGGGAGAAACTCCTACCTGCTAGGAATACTGCCTGCATCCTGAGCCAGTTGAATGGCCCAGCCTCTTCTTTCTAACCAGTGTCCAGGGCTCTAGGGCCACCCGGCCCTCACCATATGCTCCCCAACTGAGGAACGTTAACCTGTGTGGTGACTCCAGAGACATACCGGCCTCTAGCTGTTTCTCTGTAGCCGCCCCCTAAGCGCTTTCTGAGCTGCTCCCCAACAGGGTAAGAGTCAGCTCAGCGTATGGTGTTGAAGACCAGCACCGGAGGAGCACCCGGAGCAAAGGGCGAACGTGGGCACACACCCACTGCATCCACTCTGTTGTAGCTACCACGGTCCTGGTTACATTGAAGGTGCCTGCCTTCTGGCCCTCCATTCCATTTCATGTGCCAAAGGGCACCCGGAAGTACTCCAGGTCCTGTGACAGGGTTAACTGTGTCTTTGCCACATTGATGACCCAGCCGAGGCTCTGTGGAAACTCTACCACCGTGCTATAGCGCGCTTGATCTGCTCCTGGGACTTTGCCAGAATGCACCCATCTTCAAGCCAAGAATGAACCAGTGACCTTGGTGAAGGTGAGCAGGGCTGTCGGCCAGCTGCAAGGCAATGCTCGGGACCGAAAACTGCCCCTCGGGTTCAGAAAACGCAGGCATCGATGGTGCTTCGGACAGATCGGAATGTGTAAATAAGCCTCCATGAGGTCAAGGGAAGTAAGAAAACTACCGCTCCTGAGCAGCTGTCCAGAGGGCCTCCATTAGAATCCAAGGCCCCTGGAAACATCTGTTTATATGCTTGGAGATCCAGAATAGGCCGAAAACTACTCTTTTTCAGCATGACAAAATAAATGGAGTATCGACTTCTGCCGCACAGGTTCTGGCGATCCCTAACTGCAGCAACTGTTTGCGAGTGACTTGCACTGCCTTTATGCTTGGGGAAAATGGAGAGGTGGGATTGAAAGGCCCTACGAACTCTAGTGCACAGCCCCCCAAATATCCTTGAGGACCCATGGATCAGACATGATGTGAAGCCAGGTTGGGTAACAAGTCCCATAATCGACCCCCCTCTGGACTCCACCACTGCCTGGACCCACCTCGCATGATTGCGTCTTCTTCGGGACCAAGGAGAGGGAGGTGATTAGGTATCCACGCCCTGTTCCACGATAACCTTGATAGCCTTGTCCAAGAGGGAACCATCCCTCTGGTACGGAGCAAACCATGCCATGTGGAATTGGTGAAATCCTTCGACTGACCCTGTGCCAATGCTGGGGAGTACCCCTGTATTTGCTTGTCCTCGGGCAGGTGCCCCCCTTTGGACTCCGCTAAGTCCTTCACTAGCTTCTCCAATGCTCCTCCAAACAGAAGCTTGTCTTTAACTGGTAGCTTACTGTCACGTTTTGGAGGAGACTTCCACCATCCAGTTATGCAACCAGAGTTAGCGGAGTGCTGCTACCACTGAGGCCATAGATAAGAATGCAAAAGGCATCTGCTTGGTAAGTGGCTCCAGACTCCCACTCTGACGCCACCGGTTCCAGAACTCCCTGGCCCAATTAGGGCAGGCTCTGGCTACAAAAGCTCCACCAATGGAGGCTTGTAAGGAAAGGGCATTGCTATACATTGCCTACTCCCACAAAGAATCCAACTTTCTGTCCTCAACCTCCCTGAGGGCCGAACTGCCTTCCATGGAGATGATAGACGTTTTGGTCACCACCTATAAGCATGGAATCCACCTTGTGGTAACAGGAGCGCTCTCTCAAGCTCCAGTAGAGGGTAAGGCACGCCATGCCTCTTGTCCCCCTCAGCCTGATCCCCAAGTCCCACATATTCTGACTATCTCTGAATCACTTGCTGCCATGGAAACCCTTGCTGCAACCTTCTGACAGCCTGCTACAGCGGATCTTCTCTGGCATCCCTTCCAGGGTCCTCCGGTAGACATATTAAGAACTTTAAACAATAGGGCTATTACGGTTGTCCCCTTTCATGGCGGACGACTAGTACAATACAAGACTATCCGGATGCCTGCCTTCATCTTGCTGTGGGATCTCCAACTCCTCCAGCATCCCCCTAATCTTTGGAATGCAGGGAGCCCATTCTTCCCCCCAGGACCTCCTCAAGGTGGCACCTGCTGGCTAATGGCTTGTCCTCCTGAAGCCACTTCTTGCCTCTTTCCGACCCTACAAGAGGGGTGACCCTACTCCCCCTGTTGCAGGCAGAAAGCCTTATGCCCGAGAAGAACAAATTCTGGGCAAGAGCATCCCTGGGCCCTTACTCGAATTGTACCTCTGATGTGGATGGCTCGAGAGGAGTGGCACTGCACAATGCTCCATCACAGATGGCACGGAACTCTCCTCCCTCAAGCTGGGCCACTGCCATTGCCACCACTGGAGGAGAAGCCTGTTCCCCTCTGGCTGACACTGCACCCACAAAAGGTCCCCGAGGGCCTTGCATGACTAGAATTAGCTATGCAGTCCTAACTTTGCAGGGGTTTTTTGTGGCATTTTTCTGGCAGATTGTACTTTTCTGAAGGGCCAGCCATCAGCTCCACTGACTCCAACGTGGCCCCTTCCGCCCCCTGGACTTCCTGAGAACACAAGGGACCCACCTGCCTTGTCTTGTCCTGCAGGCCCTGTTGCAAAAAAATGTGTCTTCTTGTGTGCAGCCTAGGCAAATGCCTATCTCAGAGGCTGCCCCCCACCAGGCACTGCACCCCAAACACTGCGATCTGGCTAGCATCTAGGGATGGACTGTGCTGCACCCTACTGTGCCTTAATGCACACCCAGAAGTAGAGAGACCCCAAAGGCACCAAACAGAAAGGGGATTCAACACTGAAGTCTGACAGAAAAAAAAAAAACATTGCAGCCCAAGGCAAAGTGTATCAAAATAAAAACAGCCTAAGCAAAACTAAAATTAAATAAAGGAAATTAGAGTAAAATACACAAACTAAAAGAATCAGGGTTTTTCCCTATCTGTCTGTGCGGTAGGCATGCAGGAAGCTGCTTGATTTACTGCCCTGGGAGGGAAAACCACAGTGGGAGAAAAACAGCTAAGCTGCAGTGCTCTCAGAATTTAAAAAAAAAAAAATGGTGCCTCTTTTTCAGCCGTGCTGCTAACAGCCCACAGCTATGCGATCTAACCCGAAAGCCAGGGCCTTCCTCCACGTTTGTATCCATGCGGCCGTTTCTGCTATGCATCTGCTCAAATTACACCAAAATCTGAACTCTGCAGCATTTACTTGTGTTTTCTCTGCAACTTCTGGATCGCAGCCCACAGCACTGCTCTTCCCTTCGCACTCAGCCGTTAATACAGGCTTCAGCGCTGTGGGGCTGCCCAGAGAGGAGTTTGTCTGCCAGTCTCCGTGCTCGTGGCAGCTCCTCACCCGGTGACAGGTTCGGGAGCCACCTCTAGTCCCACGATGTCTACCACGCCATGAACTCCCCCACACAGCAAAGGGAGGGGAGGAGGTGGAAGGACAACTTCTTCCTTTGCTGTTTTTAGCTACCAGAATCTCTTCCATTCTATTTCTGGGTTTTTTTTGAGAATCCTACCAAAAAGAGCAGCCCTACTGCCAATTACAGGTAACTATCTCAAGCCTATGCTCCTTAGCTGCCCCTTCAGAGAGTCCAACCCTTTAGCTCACTACTCCTACAGCTGCTTGGAATGAGCATACTAGGGTTGGTAGGTGGGGCCAGCTGCCTAAGTACTATGAGGTCATCAAAAGATGACATACTAAGTCTACAAGCTGCTGGAAGAGATATACTACCCAGAGGTCGGGACGGGACTGGACTGGAGGGACGATAAGGAAGGAGAAATTAGACCTTACCTAATTGTCTTTCCTTGAGTTCTCTCCGGGCCAGTCCAGGACATTAGGGTGGTCAACCTCCTCCAGCAGCTGAGGACTGAATACTGAAAATCTTACTGACAGCCTAACCAGCTCCACCTGGTGTCAGAGAGACAGTCTTATGGTATCAAAGCAGCGGAACTTTATTTGGAAACTTGAAAAAAAGGAAAAAAAAAAAGAACTGCTAAACATTGACTTTATAACTACAGGAAGAATCCATTTAAAACTTCTGTTCATTTGCTTCTTTTTTTTTTTAAAGACACCCTCTCAAACTGAAGAGGAATTCTCAAATTTCCTTTTGAATATGCCATCCAATGTCCCCAGCTCCAGCCACCAGCTTGGCAACCTCTTAAAGTTCTGTACTACAGGCTGAGGACCATAAACTCACCAACTCTCGCAGACAATATTGGGCGGGTCCTGGACTGGCCCGGAGAGAACTCAAAGAAAGACAATTAGCAGGTAAGGTCTAATTTCTCCTTCCTATTAGTCACTCCGGGCCAGTCCAGGGACATTAGGATAGTACCAAAGCAGTACCTAAACCCGGGAGGAACCTGCAAGCCCCGCAACAATAGCCGAGGCCCCCACCCTAGCATCTTCCCTTGCTTGAAGATCTAACCGAAAGTGCTTAGCAAATGTATGCACAGAAGACCATGTCGCTGCTCAACAGATATCCACCGGCGGCACCAACGCATACTCAGCCCACGAGGCTGCCAGACCCCTAGTAGAATGAGCTCTGAGCCCAACTGGAGCGGCTAAGCCTTTAGATTCATAAGCCGCCCATATGGCATGCTTCACCCAGCGAGCGATAGAAGCTTTGGTAGTTGCCTTTTCTTTAGCTGGACCCCCAAAAAGAACGAACAACCTGTCCGACCTTCGAAACGGCTCAGTTTCCTTGAGGTATCTACGCAGCACTCGTCCTAAATGCAACCTCTTAAGCGAACGACCCCACTTTCCCCCTTCTCGAGGAACAAAGGTGGGAAGGGAAACAACCTGATTCAGGTGAAAACTGGATACCACCTTAGGAAGAAAAGACGGCACCAGCCGCAACACTACTTATTCCGCCGAAAACTGAATGTACGGCTCCCTGCACAAGAGCGCCTGCAGATCTGAAACTCTACGTGCGGAACACAAGGCCATCAAGAAGGCCGTCTTCCAGGACAGCTCTCTGATATTTCCAGGTGAGCTTGACTCAAATGGCGGCCCTGTCAAAGCCTCTAAAACCAAATTCAAATCCCAAGGAGGAACCATTTGCCGTACTGGAGGCCTAATGATCCTGGCAGCCCTAAGGAAACGCCGAACATCCGGATGCGAGGAGAGCACGCTGCCTTGCACCTTCCCTCTATAACAAGCCAGCACCGCTAAATGCACCTTTAGAGGCTAAGGGCTAGCCCCTTTTCAAGATCTCCCTGAAGGAATGCCAAGATATGTGGGAGCTTCGTTCCCAAAGGTCTGACCTGACGATCTTCACACCATGCTTCAAAAATATGCCACACTTAAACGTACGCTAACGAAGTAGATCGCCTCCTGGACTTTAACATAGTGGCAATCACTGACCCCGAGTATCCTCTACGACGCAATCGTTCCCTTTCAAGACCCAAGCCGTAAGAAAGAATCGATCCACTTGCGGCATTAACACGGGCCCTTGGCACAACAGATTGACCCGAGCGGGCAGTCTCCAAGGAGGCACCACCAGCAGATTATCAGATCTGCATACCAGGGACATCTTGGCCAATCCGGAGCAATGAGAATCACCGTCTCATTGTACTTCACTATCCTTTGACTTACGCATCCTACCAGTGGCCACGGAGGGAATACATAAAGAAGCTGACCCGACGGCCAGGGCTGAACCAGGCCATCGAGCCCCTCCGACATGTGTTCTCTGCGTCTGTTGTAAAATCGAGTTGCTTTGGCATTTGTTAGAGTGGCTATGAGATCCATGACTGGCTGACCCCACCGCATTATGATCTTGTGAAAGACTGCCCAGTTCAGCTCCCATTCTCCAGGGTCTAGAACATGTCGACTGAGATAATCCGCCTGAATGTTGTCTTTTCCTGCCACATGTGCCGCCGAAATTGCTAAGAGATGGGCTTCCGCCCATTGAAACAACTGCTTATTCTCTAACAGCACCGCACTGCCTGTGCCTCCTTGTCTGTTGATGTACGAGACCATCACCAAGTTGTCGGAAAACACCCAAACTGCTCTCCCCTCGAGCAGGCCGGCAAATTCCAACAGCACTAAACGAACCGCTCTCAGATCCAAACGACTGATCGACCAAACACTCTCCTCCACCGTCCAGGAGCCCTGCGTTATCTGTGTCAAACAATGTGCTCCCCAACCAGAAAGGCTGGCATCCATGGTGAGCAATACCCAGTCTGGCAGATCCAGCGGAACCCCCGCTTGAAGATGCGCCAGAACCAACCACCACTGAAGACTGACACGCACCTCTTCCGGACACACCAACTTGCGAGAGAGAGGATGATCTTGCGAAGACCATCTTGACAGTAACGACTGCAGAAGCGGCCGCATATGCACCCTGGCCCACGGCACCAGGTCTAAGGCTGCCACCATTGACCCCAACAACTGTAAATATTTCCAAGCCATCGGAGCCGCCATGTTTAAGCACGCCGCTACCTGTGACAAAATCTTTTGCACCCTGTCCGCCGGAAGGAAGACGGCGCCTTTCTCTGTGTCGAAGAAAGCTCCCAGATAAGTCAGTTGTCGCCCCGGTACCAAATGACTTTTTGCTCGGTTGATGACCCAACCGAGCTGCTCGAGAAACTGTATTACTCGCGCAGTTGCCGCAATGGAATCCACTAGAGACGGTGCTTGAATCAACCAGTCGTCCAAATATGGATGCACCTAAATACCTTCCTTCTGTAGCGCTGCTGCCGCCACAACCATTACCTTGGTGAAGGTTCGTGGCGCTGTAGCCAGACCAAATGGCAACACTCGGAACTGAAAATGCCCCATGGGAACTGCAAAGCAGAGAAATTTCTGATGCTCTCCCCCGATTGGTATGTGTAAATACACTTCTGTCAAATCTATGGATGAAAGCACCTCTCCCTGCTTTACCGACCGGATCACTGACCTTAAAGTTTCCATCCAAAAATGCGGCACACTCAACGATTCACGTGTTTGAGATCCAAAATTGGCCGAAAAGAACCTTCCTTCTTTGGAACCACAAAATAAATCGAGTATTGACCTAAGCCGTACTGGTGTGCCGGCACTGGCACAACCGCTTGGAGGCGCAACAAATGCAACAACGTGTCGTTGACCGCCACCCGTTTTGGCTGAGGACTGCACGAAGAAGACACAAACGCCTCCACCAGTGGGTGAGCGAACTCTAGTGCATAGCCCCCTCTGATAATTTCAAGAACCCACTGGTCCATAGTTATTTTGGCCCAGGCAAACGACCTCCCACAGGAATCTCCGCCTGGACCAGCGTCCCTTCATTGCGGTTTCTTAGCTGAGCTCTGTTGGGCATTAGAATAACCCCTACCGAACCCTCTGGCTCCTCGAAAGGACTGGCCTCTAGCCACAAAATGGCCTCGTTGATAAGGCGTAAAGCGAGGCCCGCGGAACCTGCGAAAGTCTCGTCCCTGACCTCTCTGCATGGAGCCCATCTTCGTCGCTCTCCGACTGTCTTCGGGAAGACGACCCCCTTTAGAATCACCTAAATCTTTCACAGTCTTTTCCAAAGCTTCTCCAAAGAGTAACTTACCCTTATTTGGAAGCTTATTGAGTGGAGCTTTAGATGACGCATCCGCCGCCCAGTTCCTCAGCCAGAGAAAGCGCCTAGCTGCAATCACCGAAGCCATTGATTTTGCTGAAATCCTCACCAAATCATAGAAGGCATCTGCTAGATAAGCCGCTGCCGACTCCAGCTTTGCTCCTTCCAGTGAATATTCCTCCTCTTTATCCGGACTTTGTTCTCCTTGAAGCCACCTGATAGAGGCCCTTGACAGATACCCTCCACAAACCGAAGCCTGTAGAGCTAGAGCACTGGAATCAAAAGCCTGTTTTAGGAGCGCTTCTAACCTACGATCCTGAAAATCCTTAAGAGCTGTACCTCCTTCCACCAGAATCGTGGTCTTTTTGGTGACCGCTGACACTAGCGCATCCACCTTAGGCATTCGCAACAAGTCCTTTTCCTCTTGGGGAACGGGGTAGGCACGCACAAGCGCGCCCCCCTCTCAAGGCTGCTTCAAGACACTCCCATTCAGATTCTATCATTTGCTTAATAACCCTGTGAATGGGGAAACAGCGCTGCTCTGATTTAAATCCTTGCAACAAGGGATCCTGTAGAGGCTCCTGCTGAACCGCAGGAAGCAACATATTTAAGGCAGCCAGAGAATGAGCAATCAACGCTCCTAGTTCTTCCTTCCTAAAAACTCTTAACACATTCGGATCTTCGCCGGGCCCCAACTCACCCTCCTCCAACTCCCCCGGCCAAGCATCTAATCCTGCCTCTGAAAGAACTTTTCCTTCCTCTGCCAACTGAGCCTCGGAACTTTGAGATCCAGCTCCCTCTAATGCTGTCTCAACCTCTTTAGACATAGATGAGACCCCTTCCCCAGGATCAGCTCATGGGAGATCCACCTTCTGAGCCACTGACAAGCTGTTCCTAGAAGGAGAGAGAGGTGCCTGAGACCTCTTCAACAAGTAAGCACTATGTAGTGCTAAAATAAATTTAGCAGAGAACAAGGAGTCCAAAGACCCTGGGGACCTGCTGATAAAGGCTGAGGCTGTGGTCCCTCAGCAGAGGGAGACTTGTGCGCCTTTGATTTCGTTTTCCCTGCTTTTGAATGCAGCGCGGGAGAAACAGCCGGCTCAGATAAAATGGCCGCCGTTCCCGCCCTTTCCTTAATGGATTGAGGCCTAATTACCCCTTCGTCCTCCGAACCCTTATGAGTCTCCATCACTCTGGTACAAACAGAAAAGATAAATAAAATCAAATTTGCACTCCCGTGATCACCTCTGATCGGCATGAAAACAGCGCGGCTCTGAACTCGCCGACCTGGTGCTGCTCCCGCCGGTATTAAGAACAGACGCTAAACGCCGAAACCCTAACACCTGCGGCAGAGAATTAACAGTCTGGTAACTGATCTTACGATCCTCCTACCTGAAATTCATAGACAGGTTAAAGCTGCCGCAGTCCGCTACCCCGCTGCTAGCGGGGAGCCGGAACTGCTGCGATCGGAGGCAGGGAGAGGACTCTGGAGCTCCCAGGCCGTTTTCCCAAAACCCCCAAGCACCGGAGTCTGCAATTAGAGGCAGGCTTTTCAGACCGAATTGCTTTGGCGGTTTAAGAAATCCGGCGGTGCTTTCTTCCCTTTCTGTATTTTTTTTTTTTTTTAATGAGGAAAGAAACAAACGGAAACTTTCCGTGCTGATTTGCCCTGCTAGGGCAAACTAGTCAGTATCAGCCACTTCAATTAGTTCTTCCTCCTCAGCTCTTTTTTTTTTTTTTTGAACTTATAATAAACTAAAATCCTGTTCCAATTTGCCTCTCTGGGGAGCCTGTCTGCCTCACGTCCTGTTCAGCTGCTGAGGACTGAAAGACTGTCTCTCTGACACCAGGGGGAGCTGGTTAGGCTGTCAGTAAGATTTTCAGTATTCAGTCCTCAGCTGCTGGAGGAGGTTGAACACCCTAATGTCCTGGACTGGCACGGAGAGACAAATAGGAACGACCGCTTACCCCTGGGACAAGTAACATGAAATATGTATACTTTTGGAAGTCCAACAGGTACTTAAGATCTGGAAAGGCCACTGTTGGAAACAGGATACTGGGTTTGATGGACCCTCGGTCTAACCCAGTATGGCATCTCTTATGGTCTTACATTGAAGCAATTATTGCAATGTAAGAATGATTTATTGTGGAAAGGGTGAATAGAGCATGTCACCTGTGTAGATTTGGTAGTGTATATTATTGTGGGCTTCTATGAGTGAGCATATTGGTTGTATCTATATGTTGAAAAGTAGTGAGGATAGCATTGATCCTAGTAGAAGTTCTTGTTGCATGTATGGGCCTGATTTGTTTTCCCTTATTTTTATCTGCTGCTGGCATCCTGTTAGGTATGAGCAGAACCAGTCCAACACTGTCTTGCATTCCTATTCTCTGGAGGCATGATATTAGGATGTAGTGGCATACTGAATTGAATGCAGCAGCTATCTCCAGGAATATTAAAATGAAGCCTTGCTTTGGTTTCTCAGTGCCTCTTAGAAATATTTATAAGAATGATGTTAAATAGTGTTTTGACTCCGTGGTGTTGTATGAAGCCATGCTGCTGCAGATCCAGTGGGGTGTGTGTCAATGTGGAGTTGGAATTGATGCTACTTCTGGAGAGAGATCTGCAATTGTGAGTATATACTTCTGCGAATTTTTCTGAAGGGAATTCTTTGGATTAAAGATGATTAATCTGTGAACCCAGTGTATAAGTCAGGGCCTAGTAGCAGCAGTTTAAGTTTAAATTTAAAACATAGAAGAGCTTTCTGGTTAGATTTAGAACCCAGCAAAGAGCTTCTAGTTTAAATTTCATACTAAGAGCCTGGCAGCAGCAAAGAGATTTGATTTAAATCAAAACAGAATATAAAACTTAGCATAAAAGGCAAAACAGGGTCAGTATTCTTTGAGCAACAAATAAAGTCTTCTAGAGACCTTTACAAAGAGGCCTTCTAACTAGGGGGCAAGAGACCTGTGAAACTATTTAAATAGGTGTTAAAGCCAGGTGGCAGGTCAAAAGGCCATTTTGAAAGACTCCTATCCAAGCAAGGACTGTTAATCACCCAGGAAGTTAGTCACAGCTTATCTTAGAAGCACAGGACCAGGTACTGTGTAGCAGTCCTCTTAATAAGTCTTATGTCCCTCCCCAACACCCACCCACCCCTGGGATAATCGTAGCTTTATAGATACACATCTTAAAAGAAAGGAGGTGCTCTCAGGTGCAGCTCGTTATCCAAATCAGTCATACACTAAGCACCTAAGACTAATTAAGCTTTATGTGAACGTGTGAAACGAATTAGGTACACTTTTATTAGTATAAGTATCCACAGCAACCCATAGTAAGTAAAGAACTTAAAGATCTAAACACAAGCTTAAAACTAAGATGCAGAGGAGAGTCACGTGATGCGGGCAGGGTAGTGGTCGTGTCCTGAGAGCGCTCTGTCCCCCCTAGCCCAAACCGGCGATATTGGACCGTTTAATCTGGTGTAATCCAGATTCCCCCTAGATCTTAGTGTGCCTGAGAACCGGCAGACTTCAAGGATCATTGAGAGACGGCGATCGGCATGGCAACAGCACTAAAAGCTGCCCGGAGAGACAAGGAGCGCATGGTGGGCACGAGCAAAATGGCGGAAACGGCTGGGGTGCCGAACTCACCAAAATCACCTGCGTTTCTCGACGAAGTGTCAGCGGCAGTAGTGGCGGCTTTATCACCCCAGTTCGAGGCTCTCCACGAAAAGATGGATGGGCTGCAGACCTCTGTGGATACACTGAGTAGCCGGCTTCAGGAGGTCGAGGACCGTGTTGGCCAGGCCGAAGATGGCATCGAGGCGCTGGTGCAAGAGGTAGCAGGCCTGAAATCGCAAGTTGGGCTGCAAGCCGCCAAAATTGACAACTTAGAAAAACGATCACGCCGGAATAACTTGCGGATAATGGGGATACCCGAAACGGTGACCGATAAAGACCTTAGGGGCTATTTGGAAGCCCTGCTAACTCAATTGCTGGATGAAATGGAGATAGGAGAACCGCTGTGTATCGAGAGGGTTCACTGGGTGGGAAATGCCCAAGTCCAGGACCGCAGGCCAGGGATCGTGCTTGCAAAATTTTTGAGGTACCCCCTGAAAGAAAAGATCCTGCGAGCAGCCCGGCAGAAGAGCGATTTTACCTATAACAACCTGAAAGTCCGCATAGCGCAGGATTACTCCGTCGCGCTGAGCCGACAGCGCAAAGACTATGCTCCACTGTGTGAAAAACTCATCGGCGCCAAGATTCGCTTTTCGGTACAATACCCCGCCAGATTACATGTTCTCTATAATGGTGGGCACAGAGTATTCGAGACTGCTGAGGCGGCCGGGACCTATGTTGATCAGGTCGTGAACCAGGCGAGAGCGGTGCCACCAACATCTAAATGAGCTGGGACAGCGCTGACTCTGGCGTGGAGATGGACCTAGGTCATCCCTGGGCATTAACTTTTGGATTGCCCCATCCCAATGACTGTGGAAGATCGATATAGCATGCTTGCAGGGCTGCAGAAAAATGCTGGTCGGGGGGGGAGGGGGTCCCTAGTAGCCCCCTAGGTAAGCTTGGTGGAGCTTGGCATTGCCGCTCCTCAAATGAGGCTTAGTTGAGGGGCCCGTGGTCTACAGCTGTAGACGACATGATTACTCCCATCGTGGGCAGATTGGTGACTGCTGTGCGTGACGGGGCAGCCATCGCGGCCTGTGCCTCGGTGGCTCCCCCCTTTGTTATATCTGTTTCAATTGTTTCCACTGTTTTAGCTGTCTTGATTGTCGGGCTAGGGGTAATGTGTGTGGGGTGGGGGTGTTTTGGATTGTGTGTGTGGTGTGTAGGGGTTTATGGACTATGGGCTTTTTTTTTTTTTTGGTTAGGGCTTTGGTTGGCTATGGGTTGATACCTCTGCGAGGGGAGGGGGTAGGGGTTTGGTTCAGGCAATATAGTTAATGGGCGACGGGGGGGGGGGAGCAGATCGGGCTCAGTGTGACTCCAGTTGGCTTCTCGAGGGGAGAGAGGCCTAAGGTTAGTGGATTAGGGGTGGGGTGGTAAGAGGGTATGGTAGAAGGGGGGATTGGGGAGGTTGAGGGAGGGCAAGGGCTGGGAGGGGATTGGGGATTAGGAATTGAGGCTAGAGAAAAGGTGGCCATCTTCAGCGCCCATGGTAGTTTAACTTGGGAGGTCAAGAGAAGCAAGGAGGGAGACCCCAGGCTGGGGGGGGGGGGGGTGTTTCCTTGAAAATAGCAAAAGTTGCAGGCGGCATGGTCAGGAATTATCTGTATTGCGGTGAAGATTATATCCTGGAATGTCTGTGGTCTGGGAAACCCCATCAAGAGATATAAAGTACTTAAAGCTCTGGCCAGGCAGCGATGTGACATTGCGCTATTGCAGGAGACTCAAACAACGGAGAGCATGCTAAGCTTGCCCGAGACTGGGTGGGTCAGGTCTGGGGGGCCCAAGCAGTTGGGAAATAAGGGGGAGTTGCTATTTTGGTGCATAAGAATGTGCGGTTTACTTTAATAAGACAAGTGATACTGCACCTCATCTCCGAGAGCATCGACCCATCAAAGGAACCAATTATATTGGGAGACTTCAATCTCCCATCCCTCCAAGACACGCAAACAGAAACATTCCTCAACGCCATGACAGCAATGAACCTATCACAGATCATAAATGAACCAACACACGAAAAAGGAAACACACTGGACCTCATATTTCTGAACTCCCAGACATCCACCTCATGCAGCAGTCCAACAATCTCACCAGTCCCATGGTCAGACCACTACATCATCCACCTCTCCCACGCATATCAACCAAATACAAACAGAGGAAACAATCAACACACACGGAGATTCAAAGCATTCAACAGAGAAGACTTCCTGACACTGACCCTACCTAACCTACTTACGAATTCAAACAACCTTGATGACCTCATGGACAACTGGAACACCACAATCTCCTCAGCATCCAGAGCAACTATAAACAAAACCAGCAACAAACTCATCTCCTCAAAGGCCCGCTGGTTCACCCCTGACCTCCGGAAACTAAAAACAAAACTTAGAAGAGCAGAAAGAAAATGGAGGAAAACCAAAAATGAAATGGACAAAAAGCAATACCTCTATGAACTCACTGCCTACCACTCAGAAACTGACAATGCGAAGAGAAACTACCACACCAAAATCATCACGACAGCTGTAAACAAACCTCGAGAACTCTTCCAAATTGCCAAAAAACTGACAAAGGCACCGACCACTTCCGATCAACTCCCAGATATCCCCTCGGATCTCTTGGCCCGACAATACAAACAATTTCAGCAACCTCAACAACCTTACCGCTGCGCTACAGCCACAAGAACATACCCCGGAATCACCATAAACGCTGACTGGAATACATTCAATGAAACCTCAAAGGAAGAGATATCCTCCACCATCTCCTGTCTGAACACCACTACCTCCCCACTAGACCCCTGCCCTACAGAATGGATAAACAAAACCAAGGAAGACCTGAGTGCCCCACTAACTCACATCTTAAACGAATCCTTTAAAAAAGGATACATACCAGATGCCCTCAAAACATCAATCATTCGACCAACCATAAAGAAGAACCACCTGGACACCATGGACCCCACCTCCTACAGACCAGTTGCAAGCCTTCCCCTCGCCACCAAGATAATAGAAAAGATAGTCCAACACCAGCTTCAAGATCATCTAGACACCAACGACATACTTGACCCACAGCAACACGGTTTCCGACCACTACATGGCGTTGAGACCCTCATGACCATCCTCATGAACACACTCATCATCGGAACCCAAGAGAAAAATTCGGGATACATCCTGATCTTCCTAGATATATCAGCGGCCTTTGACACAATCTCCCACGAAATCCTCATACGCAGACTACAAACAATTGGAATCAAAGACACTGTACTCCAATGGTTCAGATCCTACTTAACTAACAGACAGCAATGGATCCGCACCCTCTCCACAACCTCGCCCCCTTACCAACAACTGCAAGGAGTACCCCAAGGATCCACCCTATCAGCCATGTTGTTCAACATATATCTCCGTCCACTATGCTCAATCATACGCACCCACAACATCAACTTCCACATCTACGCAGACGACATAATGCTCTACGCACCAATTACAACCACCAACCCAAAAAACGAACAGCTATCAGCCTGCTTCAACGACGTGGCCAACTGGCTACAGGAGAACAATCTATCCATCAACATAAAGAAAACCGAAGCCCTAATAGTAACAAAAGAACCCGACTTCAAACCACCTACCCACCTCAACATGGGAACCACACAAATCCAAATCCAGCCTCAAATAAGATATCTAGGCGTCATCATTGACCAAGCTCTCACCTTCAAACAACAAATCAACAAAACCGCTGGGATGATATTCCACAAAGCCAAAACTGTTCAACGCCTCCGGCCCTCCTAGAACCTCACGACTTCAGGACAGTAATGCAAGCTGTGACACTCCCTCATCTGGATTTCTGCAACATAATCTATCATGGACTTCCTGCCTCGCACACCAACCCCCTCCGTACTGCCTTAAATACTACAGCAAGGATTATTCAGAATGCAAAAAAACGGGAGCACATCACCCCAATCCTAAGAGACCTTCACCTCCTTCCAGTGCAAGCAAGAATCAAGTACAAAGCTATCTTACTCATCCACAAAACTATCCACCAAACACGGAACACCTCACTCCACTCCTTCCTGCCTCGACCATCCCACAACAGATCAACCAGACATTCCTCCAATAACTCTATCGTTGTCCCCCACAAAAGAACCAAATCCACACAACGGACCTGCAACAGAGCATTCGAACTTTATGCTCCATCCCTCTGGAACTCGCTACCAAACCACATCAGGAACAACGCTGACATCACATCATTTAAGAAACAGCTGAAGACAATCCTATTCCGTGAACATCTCTGAACGGAAACACCACCATGACCTAATACTTAGATTCAGCAGAAGTAAACATGTCCATGTCTACCCAAATCATTAATTGTTGACCTTGGTGATGGCCCCACCCTAAAAAATTACCCCCTCCTATGTTACATGTTACACCGCTTTGACCCGGTGAAAAGCGGGATATAAATGCAGTTAAATAAATAAATAGTTAAATAAATAAGTGGTGGATCCGCAAGGACGATTTTTGTTATTACACAGCTTGCTGGAGGATCGGGAAGTCATTTTGGGTGACTTATATGGTCCTAATTCCCCGGATCCGGACTTCTTTAACCATATAGCGGTGAAGGTGGAACAGCTGCCAGAGGTACCGTTGGTTCTGGGTGGTGATTATAATGGGGTTTTTGAGGTGGGTCTGGACATCTCGCGGGACCTGGGAACCAGAGAGAGGCAGAGTCTATCCCGGACGTTGCAAAGGTTCCGGGAAAGATTGGGCCTGATAGATTCCTGGCGACTATTACACCCGTCAGAAAAGGACTTCACCCATGTATCGTGGGCACATGGATCCAGTGCCCGTCTGGATTATTTGTTGATCTCGGCGAATCAATTTGCGTTCATTGCGGATGCACAGATTGGCCCTTTGGAGGTTTCTGACCACGCCATGGTCTGGATAGACTGGTCTTGTGGAGAGAGACAGGGTTTGACTCGCTTATGGCGATTCCCTATAGAGCTGTATAACGATACCCACTTTCGGCAATTTGTAGTTCAACGCTGACGGGAATTTGAGGGGCATCACCAAGGTCACAAAGACGACCCAGAATTGATGTGGGAGACAGCCAAGGTGGTACTACGGGGAGACATAATTGGCTATGTAGCACGGAAACGTAGGTTATTGGCTGCGCAGATTATTCGGCTCGAACAGCAGGTAGCAAAAGCACGGCGTCTTAATGGGCTAGCCCCCACGACCCAAAATAGAAAGATTGTGGGAACTTCAGGTAGCATTAAATGAACTGCTCCATCAAAGAGCTAAGAAATCTATATTGTATTATAAATATAAATTATATTGTTTTGGAGATAAGCCAGGTAAATTACTGGGGAGATGTCTGAAGGGTCAGAGGGGCTCGCGGGTGGTAGCGGCTATTAGGGACGATCAAGGGAAGCTACATAACAGTAAGTCAGAGATTAGTGCCATCTTTAGAGGTTTCTTTCAAAATCTCTATAACGCGGAGGATGCTGCCCCGCCTGTATGGAAACCTATCTGCGAAAATTAGATATGCCTCAGGTGACGGAGGATCAACGGGCTACTTTAGGGCAACCCATCACTTTACAGGAGGTGCAGCAGGTGATATCCGCCACGAGTTGTTACAAGGCTCCAGGCCCTGATGGATATGGGGCCGAATTTTATAAGATACTTTCTGCTGGGGTGGCCCCCCTTCTGGTGGAGACCTACCAGCAACGGAAAAGGGGGGTATGCGGTGGGGGGACAACTAGGCGTATATTACTATGATTCCTAAACCAGGGAAAGATCCCCTACAGGCTTCTTTCTATCAGCCGATCTCTTTACTGAATTTTGACATGAAGTTGTTGGCAAAAATCTTGGCGGATAGGTTGGCGGTTCTTTTAGCCGACCTGGTACATGAGTCGCAGGTTGGGTTTATCCGGGGGCGATTCGCAGTGCGTAATGTACGTAAAATCATAACGTCTTTAGAGTGGGTACACTTGCATCAAGTACCTTCTCTCTTGGTGAGTTTTGACGCGGAAAAAACGTTTGACAGGGTTAGTTGGCAATTTCTTCACTGTTTGTTACCTCATTATGGCTTGGGAACCTCCTTTTGTGAGAAGGTAAAGAGCCTTTACGTGCAACCCAGGGCCCGAGTGCTTTGTAATGGGGTCCTATCGGATGTGTTCCCATTACATCGAGGAACCCGACAGGGGTGCCCGTTGTCTCCCTTACTATTTGTCTTGGCCTTGGATCCTCTAATTCGTAGTATTGAAGCCGATAGAGAGATATGGGGGGTGACGGTGGGGCGTCACGAGTTTAAGATCTCGGCCTTTGCGGACGACATGCTGGTAACATTTGCTTTCGCCCCTGGAGTCCCTTCCGAGATTAATGAGGGAATTCGCGATATATGGTAGCTTTGCGGGCCTTCGTATAAACGAAGATAAATCAGAGGCTATCAACGTTTCAGGTCAGTTGCGCAGAAGATGGCCAGGGGACTCACCGTTGAAATGGGCGGAACGGAAATTTGTGTACTTAGGTATCGTTTTAACAAGGTTGCCTCAGGATTTATACAATGTTAACTTTGAGCGAATTTTGACGGGCATGAGAACCCAGTTGCGAGCATGGAGTCCCCTGCCTCTGTCTGTTGGGGAGAGTGGCGGCGATTAAGATGGTGATTTTACCCCAAATTTTGTACTGGCTGCAGATTTTGCCAGTTTGGCTGTGGCGTCGCGATCTACATAGATTGGAGACTGAGATCCAGCGCTTTCTATGGAGGGGGTCTAGGGCTCGTATCCTGTTGAATCGTATGATTGGACCCTGGCATAGTGGCGGTATTGGTCTGCCCGATCTGTGGTTGTATGCTTTGGCGTGCCAGGCGCGTCACGTTGGTGATTGGTTGGGAGAGACTGACGTTTATACACCTAGACATCTGGAGATGGCAGCGGTGGCCCCCCTTTCCCTGTTGGGTGTTTTGCATGCAGAGTGCACCCAGCTGCCTAATAGCATTAAACGCAATGCGATTGTATCCTCGGCGCGACACACTTGGCAACAAATTAATTGCTATTGGAAACGAAGTTGGAGGATTTCTTGCTGGTTGCCCATATGGGGTAATGTGAATTTCCTGCCTGGTTCCGAATCTCATGGGTTTCGGTACTGGCAAGAAAAGGGAGTTAGAACTTTAGGTCATGTCGTAGGATTGACTGGTGTGTGTAAACCACTCCGGGAACATAAGAACATAAGATATGCCATACTGGGTCAGACCAAGGTCCATCAAGCCCAGTATTCTGTTTCCAACAGTGGCCAATCTAGGTCATATGTACCTAGCAGTTTCCCCAAAAGACACAGGTTCTGCAATGCTTGTACTGGGTCAAGCATTGATATTTTCGGTCACTTCTTAATAATGGTTTATGGACCTTTCCTCCAGGAACTTGTCCAAACCTTTTTTAAACCCAGCTACACTAACAGCCTTTACTACATCCTCCGGTAACAAATTCCAGAGTTTGATTACACGTTGAGTGAAAAAATATTTTCTTTTATTAGTCTTAAATAATTTACCCTGTAGCTTCACTGCATGTCCCCTACTCTTTCTATATTCTGATAACGTAAACAATCGATCTACGTTTACCCGTTCCACTCCGTTCATTAATTTATAGACTTCTATCATATCTCCCCTCAGGCGTCCCTTTTCCAGGTTAAAGAGCCCTAACCTTTATAGCCTTTCTTCATAGGAGTATCCTTCCATCCCATTTACCATTTTGGTGGCTCTTCTCTGAACCTTTTCTAAAATCGCTATATCCTTTTTAAGATAGGGCGACCAGAATTGCACACAATATTCAAGGTGCGGTCTCACCATGGAACGATATACAGGCATTATAATATCTTTTGTTTTATTTTCTATTCCTTTCCTTATCATACCTAGCATTCTATTTGCTCTCTTGGCCACCGCTGCACACTGGGCCGAGGGTTTTAACATGGTATCCACAATGACGCCTAAATCTTTTTCCTGGGTGGTGGTTCCTAATGTGGAACCTTGCATCGTGTAACCATAGTTTGGGTTGTTCTTCCCTAGGTGCATAACCTTGCACTTCTCCACATTAAATTTCATCTGCCATTTTGATGCCCAGTCTCCCAATTTATCAAGATTCTCTTGCAATTTTTCACAATCCTCTTGGGTTTTAACAACTTTAAATAGTTTTGTGTCATCTGCAAATTTGATTACCTCACTCGTTATTCCACTTTCCAGGTCATTTATGAATATGTCAAAAAGCAGCGGACCCAGCACAGATCCCTGGGGTACACCACTATTCACCTTTCTCCATTGGGAAAATTGGCCATTTAGCCCTACCCTCTGCTTTCTATCTTTTAACCAGTTCCTGATCCACAATAGTACACTGCCTCCTATCCCATGACTCTTTACTTTTGCCAAAAATCTCTGATGAGGGACCTTGTCAAAGGCTTTCTGAAAGTCCAGATACACAATATCAACCGACTCACCTTTGTCCACCTGTTTATTCACTCCTTCAAAAAAACATAACAGATTAGTAAGACCAGATCTTCCTTGTCTAAAGCCATGTTGGCTGTCTCCCATTAGGTTGTGACTATCTACATGCTGAGTAATTTTATTCTTTATGATGGTTTCTACCATTTTTCCCGGTACTGATGTCAGGCTCACCGGTCTGTAGTTTCCCGGATCACCCCTGGAACCCTTTTTAAAAATTGGTGTTACATTGGCGATCCTCCAATCTTCAGGAATTAGAGATGATTTTAATGATAGTTCACAGATTACTGATAGCAGGTCTGCAATCTCATATTTCAGTTCTTTCAACACCCTTGGATGTATACCATCCGGCCCAGGTGATTTGCTACTCTTCAGTTTATCTAATAGTTCTAAGACATCTTCCCGATGTATCGATATTTCCTTCAATTCTTCCGCACCTTTAAATACCACTTCAGACATGGGTAACATCCCTACATCTTCCTCAGTAAAGACCGAAGCAAAGAATTCATTCAGTCTCTCCGCTATCGCCTTGTCGCCTCTTAGTGCTCCTTTAACCCCTTTATCATCTAATGGACCAACTGACTCTCAGTTTTTTTGCTACGAATGTACTTGAAAAGGTCTTTATTTCGCGTTTTTGCTTCCGCAGCAAGCTTCTTCTCAAATTCTCTCTTTGCCTGCCTTATCAATGCCTTGCATTTGACTTGCCAGTGCTTGTGCTGTTTCCAGGTTGTCGTTGTTTGGCTCTTTTTGCCATTTCCTGAAAGATGCTTTTTTGGCAACAGCCTCTCTGACCTCACCTTTAAACCATGCTGGCAGTTTTTTGGACTTCCTTCCACTTTTCTTAAAGCGTGGAATACAGCTGGTCTGGGCTTCCAAGATAGTATTTTTCAACAACACCCAAGCTTGATGTACGTCTTTAACCTTTGCAACTGCTCCTTTTAGTTTTTTTCTTAACTGTTTTCCTCATTTTATCATAGTCTCCCTTTCGAAAGTTAAAAGGTAGTACTGTGGATTTCCTTACTATCCCTCCTCCACTAATTAAATCAAAGGCGATCATGCTATGATCCCTATTGCCAAGTGGCCCCAACACCCTTATCTCTTGCACTAGATCTGGTGTTCCACTAAGGACTAGGTCTAATATGGCTTCCCCTCTGGTTGGTTCATGAACCAGCTGCTCCAAGAAGCAGTCATTTATTTCATCTAGGAACTTTATCTCCCTAGCATGTCCTGACGTGACACTGACCCAGTCGATACCGAGGTAATTGAAATCACCCATTATTATTACTGCGCTGTAACTTTTGTTAGCTTCCTTGATTTTTTGAGCATTTCATCATCCATTTGGTCATTCTGGCTAGGTGCTCAATAGTACACCCCCACTGCCATTGCCTTCCCCCTTTTATATGGAATTTCAATCCATATAGATTCTACAGCAGATTTTGTTTCCTGCAAAACTTTAATCCTTTCTGAGTCAATGCCCTCTCTAACAGAGCACAACCCCTCCACCAATTTGATCAGCTCTATCATTACGATATAGTTTGTACCCAGGTATCAGTGTCCCACTGGTTGTACTCCTTCCACCATGTCTCTGATATTCCAATCATATCTAACCTTTCATTTAGTGCTATATATTCTAACTCTCCCATCTTATTCTTTAGACTTCTAGCATTTGCATACAAGCATTTTAGAGAATGTACTTTATTCATATTAATTTGGCTATTGTTAGACATGGGTAATTTGGGATCTTTAAGCTCTGTCTGCTCCATACTTGAGGGCATTTGGGCTACTTTACTCTTTTGTGGAACCTCTCTGCTTTTGGTAGTATCCTTCAGGGATACATTCTTCCGAACCATCCGCTCTTGGGCGACTGTCGGCTTTCCCCTAAAATCTAGTTTAAAAGCTGCTCTCTCTCCTTTTTAAAGGTTAATGCCAGCAGCCTGGTTCCATCCCGGTTAAGGTGAAGCCCATCCCTTCGGAAGAGTCCCTCCTTTCCCCAGAATGTTCCCCAGTTCCTAACAAATCCAAAACCCTCATCTCTGCACCACTGTCTCATCCACGCATTGAGACTCCGGAGCTCTGCCTGCATTTTGGGTCCTGCGCGTGGAACAGGAAGCATTTCGGAGAATGCTACCATGGAAGTTCTGGATTTCAACTTCCTACCTAAAGGCCTAAATTTTGCCTCCAGAACCTCCCTACCACATTTTCCTATGTTATTGAACATAGAAACATAGAAACATGATGACAGAAAAAGACCACAAGGCCCATCTAGTCTGTCCTTCCATAACAACTACAACAGTCCACTTTTTACTTTTAGAGATCCTCTGTGTTGGTCCCATGCTTTTTTGAATTCAGTTACTGTCCTCATCTCTACCACCTCCACTGGGAGACTATTCCACGGATCCACTACTCTTTCCGTAAAGAAATATTTCCGCATATCATTCCTGAATCTATCTCCCTTCACCCTCATCCCATGTCCCCTCGTAGCAGAACTTGCTTTCAATTGAAAGAGGCTCTCCCCTGAACATTTATGCCACGGAGGTATTTAAACATCTCAATCATATCACCTCTATCCCGCCTTTCCTCTAAGGTGTACATATTAAGATCCTTAAGTCTGTCCTCATATGCTTTATAATGAAGCCCATTAATCATTTTAGTAGCAACCCTCTGCACCGACTCCATCCTGTTCACATCCTTTTGAAGGTGCGGTCTCCAGAATTGCACACCATACTCCAAATGAGGTCGCACCAAAGACTTATACAGAGGCATTATCACCTCCTTTTTTCTGCTAGCCATTCCTCTCCGTATGCACCCAAGCATCCTTCTAGCTTTTGCCGTCGCCTTTTCTACCTGTTTAGCTACTTTAAGATCATCAGACACAACCACGCCTAGGTCCCGCTCTTCTTTAGTGGACAAAAGTACTTCACCTCCTATAATGTATTGCTCCCTTGGATTGCTGAAACCCAAATGCATGACCTTACATTTTTTAACATTAAATCCCAGCTGCCAAATTCTAGACCATTCTTCAAGCTTAGCTAGATCCCTCCTCATGTTATCTACACCTTCCTGGGTGTATCTATTGCAGATTTTGGTATCATCCGCAAAGAGGCAAACCTTACCCGACAGCCCTTCCGCTATATCACTAACAAAGATGTTAAAAAGAATCGGACCAAGGACAGATCCCTGGGGCACACCACTGGTAACATCCTTCTCCTCAGAGTGAGCTCCATTTACTTGTACTCTTTGTCGCCTCCCACCCAACCAATTTCTAACCCAAGCAGTAACTTTAGGGTCCATCCCTAGGGTGCTCAGTTTGTTTATAAGTCGCCTGTGAGGAACAGTGTCAAAGGCTTTACTGAAATCTAAATACACCACATCTAGAGCTCTCCCTTGGTCCAGCTCCCTGGTCACCCAGTCAAAGAAATCAATCAGATTTGTCTGACAAGACCTGCCTCTGGTGAATCCATGCTGCCTCGGATCCTGTAATCCGCCGGACTCCAGAAACCTCACTATTTTCTCTTTCAGCAGTGTTTCCAATAATTTACTCACCACCGAAGTTAAACTAACCGGCCTGTAGTTTTCAACCACATCCTTACTTCCGCTTCTGTGTAAAGGCACCACATGAGCCTCTCTCCAGTCCTTTGGCACCACTCCAGACTCCAACGAGGCATTGAAAAGGTCAGTCAGTGGAGTTGCTAGAACGTCCCCAAGTTCCCTCAGTATTCTAGGGTGTATCCCATCCGGTCCCATCGCTTTGTCTACTTTGAGTTGAGCTAGTTTCTCACGAACACAGTCTTCTGAAAATTGTTCAAGATGTCCCTTGCTTCTGTTCTTATTTGTGGGTGTTTTCTGAGGTCCTGCTCCTGGTTCTTCATCTGTGAACACAGAACAAAAATATTTGTTAAGCAATTCCGCTTTATCCTTATCAGCTTTTACATATTCCCCCCCTGCACCCTTGAGTCTGACAATACCACTTTTGCCCTTCCTCTTCTCACTAATATATCTGAAAAATGTCTTATCCCCCCATTTTATTGCATTGGCTATTTCCACCTCCTTTTGAATCTTTGCCTTCTTGACTACTTTGCTAGCTTCTCTAAGTTTTTCCAAATACAGATGCCTGTCTTCCTCTCTCTGTGATCTCTTGTATTTCATGAAGGCCTCCCTCTTTTTCTTCACTTTTTCAGCTACTTCCTTCGAAAACCATAGCGGTCTCCTCTTCCTTTTGCCCTTTATTTACCATTTTAACAAAGGTTGGTTGCCTTTAAAATACCCCCTTTCAGTTTTGCCCACTGTTTTTCTACATCCCCCAGCTGTTCCCATCCCACTAACGACTCCCTGAGGTATTGGCCCATCTTCGCAAAGTTAGTCTTCCTAAAGTCTAAGATCTTCACCTTGGAATGGATTCTAACAGCCCTAGTCCTAATACTGAACCACACCATCTGGTGATCACTGGATGCAAAATGATCTCCCACTACAACATCAGAAACACTTTCACCATTGGTAAGCACCAAGTCCAGTATGGCCCCTTCACGTGTGGGGTCTGTTACCAATTGCCTGAATAGTTCTCCCGACATGTACCAAGACAGCAGACTCCTCCCCAGCACTATCTAAGACCTTATCTAGGTGGCGCGTGAGGTCCGCTACCTTCGCACCAGGCAGGCATGTTACCAGGCGATCCTCACGTCCACCAGCCACCCAGCTATCTACATGCCTAATGATCGAATCACCAACTATAACGGCTGTCCTAACCCTTCCCTCATGGGCACATGGCCCTGAAGAAACTTCCTCGGTGCGAGAGGGTTTTACATCACCTGGAGGACAGGTCCTAGTTACAGGATCACTTCCTGCCACACCAGGGTGATGCTCTCCTGTCACGTGACCTCTCTCCTCCATGGCAACAGGGATGCTGCCAGACTGGAGGTGGGACTTCAGGACTATATCCCTGTAGGTCTCGTCTATGTACCTCTCTGTCTGTCTTATGTTTTCCAAGTCTGCTACTTTAGCCTCTAGAGAACGGATTTGTTCCCTGAGAGCAAAGAGCTCCTTGCACCTAGTGCACACGTAACACCTCTCACCAACTGGGAGAAAATCATACATGTGACAGTCAATGCAAAAAACTGGAAAGCCCCCATCCTGCTGCTAGACTGCTGTCTGCATCTTAGTTTTAAGTGTGTGTCTAGATCTTTAAGTTCTTACTTACTAGGGGTTGCTATGGGTATTTATACCAATAAAACTGTACCTAATACGTTTAATATACCTTGTTCACCTGAAGCTTAATTAATCTCAGGTCCTTAGTGTATGACTGATTTCGGTAATGAGCTTCACCTGAAAGCACCTCCTGTCTTTTAAGATGTGTAAGTACCTATAAAGCTATGATTATCCCAGGGGTGGGTGGGTGTGGAGAGGGGAGGGAGGGAAATAACACTTATTAAAAGAGGGCTGCTACACAGTACCCTGTCTTGTGCTGCTGAGGTAAGCTAAATTCTGATTTGATTTAAATTATAGCTCTTAGCTGCTGCTAGTCTCTAACTTCTTATGAAATTTAAACTACAAGCTCTCTGCTGGGTTCTAAATTTAACCAGAAAGCTCTCTTCTGTGTGTTAAATTTAAACTAAAAGTACTTTGCTGTTACTTGGCCCTGAGTGACTATTAAATTTAAACTACAAGCTCTCTGCTGGGTATGAAATGTAACCAGAAAGTTCTCCTCTGTGTTTTAAATTCAAACTTTAATTGCTGCTACTAGGCCCTAACTGATCCAACAAAAAACAGTGGGTTCACAGATTAAGTAGCTTTAATACAAAGAATTCTTTTTAGAAAATTACCAGAAGTATATACTCACAGTTGCAGATTTCTCTCCAGAAGTAACAGTCCCCCTTTCTAGTCCTTCAAGTGCAGAGTATGAATTGCAGCCTCCTCAGTATTTTGCATATTTGCAACTCTCTCATTATGTGGCTTCTCTATCCAGGTCAGATCTCGAGGCAGATCGATCGGCGCAGATTGAGTTTTTTGGCCTGGGGGAGGATTCTCCCCCTTCGATTGCTGGACTGAAGGCTCGGCTTAATTGTTTTCGGGTGATGCCGGATTATGGCAGCGTGGAGCGGGCATGGGCAAGGGAATTGGGACAGGAGATCCCAGCTGGGACGGTTAGGAAGGCGCTGGGGCGGATTGCTCTGCTGACGGAAGGGGCCCGTTGGAGGGAGATCCAGTATAAAGCCTTAACCCGTGTGCATTTTTTGCCTCGGCGGGCCTTACGGAGCCATCTTACTCAAGATGGGTCTTGCCCCAGATGTTTGAAGCCATTAGCGGACCTGGCCCATATGTGGTGGACTTGTAGGCGTATTCGCCCTTATTGGGTACGTATTAGTAACTGTATAACCGGGCTACTCCAACAGCGTTTTCCTTGGACGGGATCTTTGGTAGTGTTGGACCAGCTGACCCAGTCTTGTCCTAGCGGGAGGGGGGGTGCAGCTCTTGGTGCGTAAAGCGTGCCTGGTGGGGAAGGGCCCCGTCCTACACAGATGGCGCGAGCAGCTCCCACCGACTTTCCTGGAATGGCGCGACAGCTTTTACCAATTGATGTTGGCAGAGCGTTGGAGAGCGAGGAGTCATGTTAAACGCTGGGCCACCTTTATGCTAATATGGGAACCTTATATTCAGAGCTTGGGGCCCTA
Source organism: Ichthyophis bannanicus (assembly GCA_033557465.1). Taxonomy (NCBI): domain Eukaryota; kingdom Metazoa; phylum Chordata; class Amphibia; order Gymnophiona; family Ichthyophiidae; genus Ichthyophis; species Ichthyophis bannanicus. The sequence goes on along the minus strand of CM066035.1, from coordinate 910,129,332 downwards.
CTGTCGAAGCAAAATTCTTAATGTGGGTTCTTAGAATGTTAGGATATAGGAGAGGGCGCACTAGGGGTGGAGTTGGTTCATAATTCTCCTAAAGTTAATCAATTTTGGCTGGACCGAGGATGGATTCAGGGTAGGGTGGGGATGGTGGTGGTGGTGGGGGGGGGAGGGGTTCCGTTCATGGGGTATAGTGGGATAAAACTTAAAAATTGGTTCATTTATGAGACAATGTTGGTCTGACGTTTATGATGCGTGTTTATATGATTAGCCCTACAGCGGGGATAAGAGTACACCCAGCCGAGGGCTTGTTGCTTGATATTGTATTGGTGTTATCTGGTGTTGAACCATAAAGTTAAAAAAAAAAAACAAAAAAAAAAAACTAAGATGCAGTCCAGCAGCAGGATGAGGGCTTTCCAGTCTTTTGCAATGAGTGTCACATGTATGATTTTCTTCCAGTTGGTGAGAGGTCTTACATGTGCACTAGGTACAAGGCGCTCTTTGCTCTCAGGGAATGAGTCCGTTCTCTGGGAGGTAAGAGTAGCAGACTTGGAAGACATAAGGAAAGCAGAGGTACATAGACGAGACCTACAGGGATATAGTCCTGAAGTCCCACCTCCAGTCTGGCAGCATCCCTGTTGCCATGGAGGAGAGAGGTCACATGACAGGAGAGCATCAACCTGGTGTAGCAGGAAGTGATCCTGCAACTGGGACCTGTCCTCCAGGTGATGTAAAACCCTCTCACACCAAGGAAGTTTCTCCAAGGCCAGGGTTAGGACAGCAGTTATAGTTGGTGATTTGATCATTAGGCATGTAGGTAGCTGGGTGGCTGGTGGACGTGAGGATCGCCTGGTAACATGCCTGCCTGGTGCGAAGGTAGCAGACCTCACGCGCCACTTAGATAAGGTAGTGCAGGGAAGAGGTCTGCTGTCTTGGTACATGTGGGTACCAATGACGTAGGAAAATGTAGTAGGGAGGTTCTGGAGGCTAAAATTTAGGCTTTTAGGTAGGAAGTTGAAATCCAGAACTTCCAGGGTAGCATTCTCTGAAATGCTTCCGTTCCAAACGCAGAACCCAAAAGGCAGGCAGAGCTCCGGAGTCTCAATGCATGGATGAGATGATGGTGCAAGGAGGGGCTCTTCCAAAGGGATGGGCTTCACCTTAACCGGGATGGAACCAGGCTGCCGGCATTAACCTTTCAGGAGATAGAGCAGCTTTTAAGCTAGATAATAGGGGAAAGCCGACAATCGCACAAGAGCGCATGGTTCAGAAGAATGTATCCTTGAAGGATACTACCAAAAGCAGAGAGGTTCCAAAAACGAGTAAAGTAGCCCAAATGCCCTTGAGTATGGAGCAGACAGAGCTTAAAGATTCCAAATTACCCATGCCTACCAATAGCCAAATTAATATGAATAAAATACATTCTCTAAAATGCTTGTATGCAAATGCTAGAAGTCTAAAAAAATAAGATGGGAGAGTTAGAATATGTAGCACTAAATGAGAGGTTAGATACGACTGGAAACTCAAGAGACATGTGGAAGGAGGACAACCAGTTGGACACTGTGACATGAGTACAAACTATATCGCAATGATAGAGCTGATCAAATTGTTGGAGGGGTTGCACTTTATGTTAGAGAGGGCATTGAGTCAGAAAGGATTAAAGTTTTGCAGGAAACAAAATTTGTTGTAGAATCTCTATGGACTGAAATACCATGTAAAAAGGGGAAGGCGATGGCAGTGGGGGCGTACTATCGACCACCTGGCCAGAATGAACAAATGGATGATGAAATGTTCAAAGAAATCAAGGAAGCTAACAAATTACAGAACAGTAATAATAATGGGTGATTTCAATTACCCCGTTATCGACTGGGTCAGTGCCACGGCAGGACATGCTAGGGAGATAAAGTTCCTAGATGAAATAAATGACTGCTTCTTGGAGCAGCTGGTTCATGAACCGATCAGAGAGAAAGCCATATTGGACCTAGGTCCTTAGTGGAACACCAGATCTGGTGCAAGAGATAAGGGTGTTATGATCACTATTGCCAAGTGGCCCCAGCATGATCGCGTCTGATTTAATTAGTGGAGGAGGGATAGTAAGGAAATCCAGTGCTACCTTTTAACTTTCGAAAGGGAGACTATGATAAAATGAGGAAAATAGTTAAGAAAAAACTAAAAGGAGCAGTTGCAAAGGTTAAAGACTTACATCAAGCTTGGGGGGTGTTGAAAAATACTATCTTGGAAGCCCAGACTGGCTTTCTTCCACGCTTTAAGTGGAAGGAAGTCCAAAACACTGCCAGCACGGTTTAAAGGAAAATGGAAAAAAGAAATGGAAAAAAAGAGCCAAACGACGAAAACTGTTAACAGCACAAGCACTGGCAAGTTAAATGCAAGGCATTGATAAGGCAGGCAAAGGGAGAATTTGAGAAGAAGCTTGCTGCGTAAGCAAAAATGAAAATTTTCAAGTACATTCACAGCAAAAAACCTGTGAGAGAGTCAGTAGGCCCATTAGATGATAGAGGGGTTAAAGGGGCATTAAGAGGCGAAAAGGCGATAGCGGAGAGACTGAATGAATTCTTTGCTTTGGTCCTTACTGAGGAAGATGTAGAGATGTTACCCATAACTGAAGTGATATTTAAAGGTCCAGAAGAACTGAAGGAAATATCAATACATCAGGAACATGTATTAAACTATTTGATAAACTCAAGAGTAGCAAATCACTTGGACTGGATGATATACATCCAAGGGTGTTGAAATTATTAATAGCAGGTCTGAAATCTCATATTTCAGTTATCTGTAAACTATCAGTAAAATCATCTGTAATATCTGAAGATTGGAGGATGGCTAACGTAATGCCAATTTTTAAAAAGGGTTCCAGGGTGATCCAGGAAAGTACAGACCGGTGAGTCTGACGTCAGTACCAGGAAAAATGGTAGAAACCATCATAAAGAACAAAACTGCTGAACATATAGATAGTCATGGCTTAATGGGAGACAGCCAACATGGCTTTAGACAAGGAAGATCTTGTCTTACTAATCTGTTATGTTTCTTTGAAGGTGTGAATAAACAGGTAGACAAAGGTGAGTCGGTTGATATAGCATATTTGGACTTTCAGAAAGCCTTTGACAAGGTCCCTCATCAGAGACATTTGGCAGAAAACTAAAGAGTCATGGGATAGGAGGCAGTGTACTATTGTGGATCAGAAACTGGTTAAAAGATAGAAAGCAGAGGGTAAGGCTAAATGGCAAATTTTCCCATACCTCCATCCAGCGCTGCCTGCTCTTTCCCTGCTGCTGCTGCCCTCTGTTTTCATGGCAGTGCCGGCAGCAGGGAAAGAGCAGGCAGCGCTGGACAGAGGTATGGGGAGGAGGGGGGGGGGGCATGCACCCAATCTGAAAGGCACCGGCACTCTAAGCAGCTCTGTCCCTCCCTGCTCTGACAGTGTCGGAGGAGAGAGGGACCAGACCGGCTTAAAGTGCTGCGAAAAGGCTTTGGGGTGCATTTTAACTGCCTGCTATTTTCCTGCCAGCGGCAGCAGGGCAACAGCAGAGAGCCGAAATGTGCCCCCCAAGCCTTTGCGCCCTGTGCAGCTTGTCAGACGGCTGCCTGGGTGAGAATCTTCACACTCTTGGCAAGTGCATATTTCTATATGATTTGCAAGGTATTGTGGGCAATGTAGTTCATTCACACCAGACACAGCTGCTGACAATAATTTAGTTGTGCTCTTGGGTAAAGCCAATAAGATATTTATTTATGGGGTTATTTCTCCCAACACAGATATGCTTGGTAGCACATAAATTAGGTAACTTGCTTTCAGTGTTAACTTGGAAAAACAACGTCAAAATCAGGAAAACAAATGAAAAGCTACAAAGCAAGAAACAAACTGTTCTTTTCACTCCCCTAGCTCACAAGCAATTAGGTAAGGCTTAATTGCTAGCAGTCACCAGCTGAAACCCCTTAGCTGGCTTGCCTTCCACTGTGTGGGTCAAATCCTGCTTCAGGAGCTTTTCTGAGTAGATTAAAGAACAAATTTGTATTTCTTTGTGATGGTTGCTGTACTTTATAACAGAAAGTTACCAACGGAGTTTAGATAGAGAGCAGTCCATATAAACAGGATCCTCATCTGCTATTATTCCCCCTTGTTCAACAAGCATGGGTTCAATATCATGGATTGGCACAGATGAATCTCTCAATGGAGCATTTTCAGGAGAATACTTGTTTCCCTGCTGTCTTTCAAGGTTATAGCTAGGGCATAGATCAGTGTTCATACCCGAGCTTCCATTGCTGCTAGAGTTCCTCTCTATATAGCCTGGCCAGTATGTAGTCCAGTTCTTATGTCCAGCCTTCCAATCCAGATCCCTGGACACTGGATCTCTCTTCACATACCTTCTGGCACAGGTCTTAGGGTCCCTTCCACGTGCAGCCGTCTCCCTCACAGGTAGCCTCTGGTGATTCCTAGCTCTGCAGCACCATTCCTCTGGCTTTCCCCAGTCCAATGGTGTATGCTGGCCCTTGGAATACCTCCCAGTATACGTACTGCTTTGGACTCTTCTAGACCTCTCAAAGGCTTTTCTCTTCCTTCTTCCAAAGGGTCTCTTTCCCTCTCTGTCCGTCCGGTTTGGCTTCTGCTTCTGATGATCCTTCAGATGAAACTGATGATCAAACTCAAGCTGATTCTCAGGATACTGAGGACAATTCTCTGGATATCCAAAGTGATCATGAAGATGGTCATCTGTAGAATAAACTCTACTCTTATTCTGCTTAGATGAGTGCTCCCCCCTAATACAGCGCAGCTGTGCTGAATCAGGCCTTGCCCTTTGAGATGAGTGTTCCATCCTAGCACAGCGCAGCTATGCTGAATCAAGCCCTGCCCTTTGCAATGAGTGCTTGGGGATTACCTCATAGCCCTTTTGATTGAACACACGTTTTCTCACTTCAGCTCCTCTCATGGCTGTTGGAAACCTGGTGCATTCTGGGACTGGTAGTCTTTTATGGCAAAATTCTGTTTTCTCATTTCTACCAGCACTGACAGGTTGCTTGTTCAGAGACACTTCACCTTTTCTATAGCCCCTTCCTGAGCTATGATAAGCTTCCTTATCACAGGCTGCACTGCTTGCACAGGGCTAGGTACGGTCCTGTTTGCATACCAAGGAACTAAAAGACAAAAAGAATCAATAGCACAGTTTATAAAACTAAATTATAACCCATTTTTATTTTGTTATGAACTGCATTATGGTTCTCCCTTTTTCTTTTTCAACATATATTTTGCATCCACAGTAGGTGCAAAGCAGAACCAGGACATTCACCCACAGAACTCAATATTTAAAAAAAAAATCTGATTCTGATCTCACTAACCACCACTATTCTCCAGTACCAGACATATTGTGAACTAATAAAAAAACCTTACAACAAAAAGCAAACCTACCATACCATATCAGCACAAACTTCCAAAAGTCACATAAGGAGCCCATCCAAAACAAGCATCACTGTAAATACTACAGTGGGCCCTGGAACATCCATACACCTATTTGAAAAGCTGAACAAGTCAAATTACTACTGTATATAAAGATCTATACTATACTAACTGCATGTTAACAGAACACCTGACCTCAGTCACACACGCACATCAACCCTCACCAAGTACAGAATAAGTAACCACAATCTAAAGGAAAAATAAAAATATGTAGACAAAATTTAAACTGAAACCAAGAAGCCAGAGTCCACATGCACTGCATCATCAGATAAATAAGAGATGCAGTTCCCTAATACTGTGTAAAATATAAAAATAGCACAAAGTCCAATCACCAAAATAATTTTTTTTTCTACCTTTGTTGTCTGACCATTTTATTCTCTGATCATGCTGGTCCAGATCTGAGGCTTCTGCTTTCCTGTCTTCTCTTAGCTCTCTTTCTGTGGTCTATGGTCCATCTGCCATTTCTTATCTCTTCTTTTGTTTTCGTCACTTCCTTCCATCAGCCCATTTCCAGTTTCAGTAACCCTCCCCAGTATCAGTCCCCTTTCCATTCCTCCCCTCCCAGTACCTTCCAATGTCAACCACCTTGCATTCCCATGACTGCCACTTGTGTCCATTCCCTTCCAGTCCCCCTCCTTTCCCACTGTCCAGCCCCTTCTAGTCCAAATACCATCCCAGGTATCAGCTCAGGTTCACTCTCAGTGCCACCCCCCAGTCAGCTCCCTTCCAGGCACCCTACCCTCTGTCTATCTCCCTTCCAGTGCCATTCACATGTCAGCTCCCTTCCAGCCTCCTCCCTATTACCCAGCCACCTACCACGCCCATCCCCAAGTGTCAGCTCCCTTCCCAGTCCCCCTTCGGTACATTCCAGGTGTCAGCTCCTTTCTAGCCCCCTCCTTCCCTTCCTGCCCCATCCTTCCCCTGGCAGACCCTCTCAGTATCTGCTCCCTTCCAGTCCTATTCTACCATCCCCCCGCATCAGCCCATTTGTAGCCCTAGCCCCTAGTTTTCTTCCAGGGCCAGCAGCACTCTCCTCCCCTCCCATATTAGCCCATTTCCTCTCCCAACCCATTTCTAGTCCTATCCCCTTTATCAGCCCACCCCATAGCTAGCCCCCCAACCAGCCCATTACCAGTCGTAACCCTCCAATAAGTCCATTTTCAGTCCTAGCACCCCAATCAGTCCATTACCAGTCCTAGCTCCCTCTGATCAGCCCATTTCCAGTCCTAACCCCCCTCCTGATCAGCCCATTTCCAGTCCTAAACCCCCTCCTGATCAGTCCATTTCCAGTCCTAAACCCCCCCGATAGCCCATTACCAGTCCTAGCCCCCTCCTGATCAGCCCACTTCCAGTTCTAACCCCCCCCCCCATAACCCATTACCAAGTCCTACCCCCCCCCCCCAACCCAGGGAAATTGAAAAAATAAACCTCCAGCATAAGAAGCAACTGCCGCTGCTGCTCCAGCGGAAGCAGAATGAGGAGCCCCGCGGCCACCCACCCGCCCATCCCCCGGAGAGCCAGCTGGTTTCCCCTCTTCGCCGGCTCCGCTTTGGAGAGCCGCGGGGAAGGGACAGCGTTTCCCTTTCACGTGGCTCTGTTAAAGCTGAGCCCACGGCACTGATGGGAAACAGGAAATCCTGTTTCCCCATCAGCACCTTGGGCTCAGCTTTAACAGAGCCGCACAAAAGGGAAACGCTGTCCCTTCCCCACGCTCTGCAAAGCGGAGCCGATGAAAGCACAGTTACTTACCTGTAACAGGTGATCTCTGGGAACAGCAGGAATAAGTCTTCACATATGGGTACATCGGTACCGACGGAGCCTGCGCGGGAATGCTCCCCAGCTTCCCAAAAAAGGAAAGCTTTTGGGAGCATCCCACAGCGCCTGCGCACTTCCTTCCTGCCTTTCCTAACCGCCTCTCCTCAGTTTGAGTTTTAAATCTGAGACAAAGAGAGAGGAAAGGAAAGAAAGATAGAGAGATACAACTCCTAGGGGAGGTGGGTGGGTTGTGAAGACTTATTCCTGCTGTTCCCAGAGATCACCTGTTACAGGTAAGTAACTGTGCTATCTCCAGGAACAAGCAGGAATGAGTCTTCACATATGAGGACTCCCTAGCTAGAGATGCCTGGGAGATTCCCAAGGTTATGAGACCTTGAGAAGGGCTCTACCTCCCCCTATGGATGTCAGGCATCCATCCAGGGAAGGAGGGCAGGAGTTGATTAAGCATGGAACAGGTGTTTGAGAACAGCCTGACCAAACAAGGCATCCCGGCGGGAGTCCTTGTCCAAACAGTAATGGGCTGTGAAGGTATGAACCGAGGCCCAGGTGGCCGCTCGACAGATCTGGTCGATGGATACAGAATTTAGATGAGCCATAGAGGTGGCCATGGCCCTCATATTATGAGCTGTGACATGGCCCTCCAGAGAAAGGTTCTTACTCTGGTAGGTGAAAGAAATACACTGAGCAACCCAATTGGACAGTGTCCTCTTAGAGACTGGAAGTCCCAAATGAGAGGGATCAAAAGCAACAAAGAGTTGAGAAGACTTTCTATGTTGCTGTGTCCTTTGTAAGTAAAAGGCAAGAGCTCTCTTAAAATCCAGGGTATGAAGATTCCTCTCTGCACTTGATGCATGAGGACCTGGAAAAAAGACAGGCAAATACACCTCTTGATTAAGATGAAAAGGTGAGACCACTTTAGGCATAAAGTGTGGATTGATCCTAAGGACTATCTTATCATGATGGAACCTTGTATAAGGTGGATTAGCCACTAAGGCCTGCAGTTCACTGATGCGGCGAGCTGAGGTGACTGCAATGAGGAAAATAACCTTCCAGGAAAGAAATTTCAAGGAGGTGGTGGCTAAGGGTTCAAAAGGTGGCTTCATAAGCTGACCAAGAACCAGATTTAAGTCCCATGCCACCGGAGGAGGCCTAATGGGATGTTTAGTTAAAGTTAGGCCTCTCATGAAACTTGCAATAAGAGGATGAGAGGAAATAGGCTGTCCATTGATAGGCTTAAGGGATGCTGCAATAGCACTCAAATGGACCCTTACTGAATTCGTCTTAAGGCCTGCATTGGAGAGATGCAGGAGATATTCCAATAGAGAATTCAAAGGTAGTGCTAGAGGGTCAAGACCCTTCTCAGTACACCAAATGGAAAACCTTTTCCATTTAAAAGCATAGGAACGTCTAGTAGAAGGTTTTCTGGAAGCATGGAGGATATCCTTCACCTGTTGAGAAAGATTCCAACCCTGAAGGTCTAGGCCTTCAGCAACCAAGCTCTGAGGTGAAGGGACTTGGGGTTTGGGTGCCACAAAGTCCCCTCCTCCTGGGACAGAAGGTCTGGAGCAGCTCCCAAGTCTAGGGAGGGAGCTTGAGAGAGATGCAGAAGTAGAGGGTACCACACTTGGCGTGGCCAGCGTGGAGCTATGAGGATCATAGATCCTTGATCCCTCTGGAGCTTGAACAGAGTCTTGGGTATTAAGGGAATGGGTGGAAAGGCATACAGGAAGTCTTGACCCCAGTGAAGGAGGAAGGCATCCTTGGCCTGAACTCCCTGACATGGAATTCTGGAACAGAACTGGGGAAGTTTGGCATTCCACGGACTTGCAAAGAGGTCTATGTCCGGGGTTCCCCACTCTTGAAAGATTCTGAGTACCTGATCCATGTGCAGGGACCATTCGTGTGGAAGCAGAACTCAACTGAGTCTTTCTGCCCAAGAGTTTTGGATTCCTGGATGGTATACAGCCAGGAGATGGATTTGATGCTCTCTGGCGAAGGCCCACAATCTTAAAGTTTCATTGCAAAGCGACAGAGAGCCAGTTCCTCCTTGCTTGTTTATGTAAAACATGGCTAACTGATTGTCCGTATGAATGAGGACTGTCTTGTAGCTGAGCAGGGTATGGAAGACTTGAGAGCTAGAAAAACTGCTCGGAGCTCCAAGTGGTTGATATGTAGAGAGGTCTCCTGTGGAGACCAAGTGCCCTGAGTGGAGAGGTCTTGCAGATGAGCTCTCCAACCTGTTTGGGAGGCATCTGTTGTGAGGGTTGCCTGGGGCAACAACTGTTGGAAGGGGGACCCAAGCAACAGATTTTGGGTGGACTTCCACCACCGGAGAGACCAAAAGAGGCGCCTGGAGGTTGCTATTTTGTCTGACAGAGCCCCTGATGCTCGAGTCCACTGGGTGGACAAAGTCCATTGAGCTGCTCTCATGTGAAGGCGAGCATAGGGGACCACATGCACTGTGGATGCCATGTGGCCTAGCAGTTGTAACATCTCCCGGGCAGTTAAATGGCTCTTTGACTGAATCTGAGAGGCTAACTGCACTAGACGTAGGCAACGGGCCTGAGGAAGATAGGCCCTTGCAGTGGTAGTATCTAGCCAGGCCCCTATGAACTCTAGGGACTGAGTAGAGGTGAGCTGGGACTTTGGGAGGTTCACCACAAGTCCCAGATACTGCAGAATGCACCTTGTGCGATCCAGGGAGGTCTGGGACTCTGACTGAGATGGAGCTCGGATGAGCCAGTCGTCCAGGTATGGGAATACAAATATCCCCAGAGTGCGTAGAAATGCAGCTACTACTGCCATGCATTTGGTGAACACTCTTGGAGCAGAGGCCAGACCGAAAAGAAGCACCCTGTATTGGTAATGCTTTCCTTGGAAAAGAAAACTGAGGAACCTTCTGTGAGATGGATGGATGAGGACATGTGTACACGCATCCTTGAGATCTAGAGAACAAAGCCAATCCTGACTCTGAAGGTATGGAAGGAGAGTGCCCAGAGAAAGCATCTTGAATTTCTCCTTGTATAGAAATTTGTTCAATTCTCTGAGATCTAATATGGGTCTGTAGCCCCCTGTTTTCTTTGGGATCAGAAAGTAGGGGGAGTAAAACCCTGACCCTTGTTGAAGGAGAGGTACTTCTTCTATTGCCCCTTGGGCAAGAAGGGTAGCCACCTCCTGACCTAGAAGGTCGAGGAGAGATGTTGGAGAATTGATATGTCTCACCATGGTGTGAGGAGGAAGGCTTGAGAAATGAAGTTTGCAGCCCTCCCTTATGATGGAGAGGGTCCACTGCTCTGCTGTAATTTGCTCCCATCTGGGAGCAAAATGAGCTAACCTTCCTGGAAGGTGAGAGGCTCTGGCTGTTTCAGAGCCAGAAAGGCTAAGTTCTCTAGCATCAAGTAAAAAGCCCTGAGGAGGCTGGGTCTGTTGAGTTGCAGCAGCCCCTGTAGGCTTAGGCCTGGCCTGTTTAGGTTGCTGACGCTTAGCAGCAAAACGACCTGTAGATGATTGTTGGCCAGAAGCAGGATAGAATCTGCCTTTCTTGAGGAAAAAAAGACTTCTTGAAAGGTTTTTTCTTGGCAGGAATGGAGGTTGACTTTGAAAGTCTATCCAAAGCAGAATTTTCTGCATCCGAGTGGCTTTTATTTGCCAATCTTTGCCAAACAGGTTTTCTCCTGTACAGGGAAGACTTCCCAAGCCATCCTGGACCCAAGATTCTAGATCAGAAGCTTGGAGCCAAGCAATGTCCGAAGCTCTGCTGGCAACCTCAAGGGAATCAAAAGCTGCATGGTTGGAAAACTTTGAAATATCTTGAGTATGCTTAAGCCAAATAAGAAATTCTTCCCTTTTATCCTCTGGAAGAAAAGGGAGGAAAGTGTGCAGCTTATCTGCAACTTCTTTCAGAAACATTCCCATATAAAGACTATAGGAGTTGATTCTGGCAATGAGCATACTGGCTTGGAAGATTTTCCTACCAAAAGCATCCAAGGTCCTGCATTGTCTTCCTGGAGGAGCAGAGGAGTGTCTTTTTGCACTCTGTTTTTCATAGCTGACTCCACCACAATAGAATGGTGAGGAAGCTGTGTTTTATGAAAACCAGGACAAGGAGGGACACGGTACATAGTGTCCAACCTACGAGAATGAGGAGAGATAGTGAGAGGAGTCTCCCATAAGTCAATCATGTGATCATAAAGAATCTCATGAACTGGCAAGGTGACTGCCTCCTTAGGAGCCTTAGAATAACCTAAAATATCCAATTTTTTAGCTCTAGGCTCCGATTCAGAGGTTACTGAAATAGAGAGCCCTTTAGCCACTTCTCTTATGAAGTCTTGAAAGGACAAGTCCTCTGGAGGAGACAATCTTCTTTTTGGAGAAGGCGGCTCTTCAGGAAGGGCTATGGATACTTCAGCAGATGCCTCTGATGCATCAGAATCTTCGGAGGAATCAAAGTATCGACTGTCAGGGTGCTTTCAAAGCTCGATACGTGTACCGAGCCGTATCGACATCGGGCGTTATCGGTACCGGTTCGGTACCGATAGGCATCCCTAGGCAGGGAACCGCTGCAGACGACACCATGGCCGATGTCGATGCAGTCGGTACCGGTACCGGCATTGGTGCCAGTACCTGGGCCGATACCGACAACGGAGTTGGTTGTGGTATCAGCGGCGTCGCAGCTTGAATGAAGGCCGTGATAGCCTGCTGCATGGATAGAACATTATGATCCATCGACGCCATGAATGCCTGGAATTCGGTACCGGATGGTTGTGCCGGTACCCCAGAGCATTCTAACAGGTGATCAGTCGAGGCCGTGCCATCGATGTCAACCTGTAACCCCATAGGTGGAGCTTTGGAAGCCGGAGCTTCCCGCCGGGGTAGTTTTGCCGGTGCAGGATCCTCGAGGGCAAGCCCAGAAGCATCTCGATGCTTGGAAGGAGATCTACCCTTCGAGGACTGGCTGGATTTATGTTTGGTTACCTGAGATCCATGGGAGGAAGAAGAAGCAGCCCTGGAAGATGTCGATGCCACTTAAGCTGCATCAGAGGGAAACAGAACATGGAGCTTGGCTGCTCGGTTCTGTAAACCTCGTTTGGACATCAAGGAGCAGGACGAACAATCCAAAATGGAGTGGTCAGGACCCAAACATTTGAGACACCATTCATGGGTGTCGGTAACAGAAATAGTACCGCTGCACTTAGTGCATTTTTTAAACCCGGAGGCTGGTTTTTCCATGAAGAAAATTTTTCGTGAGGCCTAAGGCCCAAAAGAGGAAAAACACACTAAGTGAGGGAAAAATATGTACTTTTCCGGCGGTACCGGTCCGACGTCAGAGAAGGCAGACATGCGACCAAAGAAATAAAATAAAACAAAAGAACTTCAGCGGTGACAGGAACACGACCTGCTGGCTCCGCGGAAAAGAAGAACCGAGGAGAGGCGGTTAGGAAAGGCGGGAAGGCAGCGCGCAGGCACTGTGGGATGCTCCCAAAAGCTTTCCTTTTTTGGGAAGCTGGGGAGCGTTCCTGCGCAGGCTCCATCGGTACCGACGTACCCATATGTGAAGACTCATTCCTGCTTGTTCCTGGAGATACCAGGGAAACCAGCAGGCTCTCCGGGGAGGGGTGGGCGGGCAGGCGCAGGGCTCTTCATTCTGCCGCTGCCGCCGCTGGAGCAACAGCAGCAGCAGCGGCTGCTTTACGCCGGAGTTTTGTTTTGTTTTTTTATTTTGAAGGCCGAGTGAGGTGGTCTTTTTGGGGGCAATTTTGCCACCCCCAAAAAGCTGACACCTGAGGCCACCATCTCACTTGGCCTCATTTATAGAACCGCCCCTGATTAAAACCCTCCACCCAGTGTGCAGTGGCAGCCAAGAGAGCAAACAAAATGCTAGGTATCATAAGGAAAGGAATGGAAAATAAAACAAAGGATATTATAATGCCTCTATATCATTCCATGGTGCGACCACACCTTGAATATTGTGGGCAATTCTGGTCGCTGTATCTTAAGAATATAGCGATTTTAGAAAAGATTCATTGAATAGCCACCAAAATGGCAAAGGGGATGGAAGGTTACCCCTATGAAGGAAGGCTAAAAAAGTTAGGGCTCTTTAACCTGGAAAAGAGATGGCTGAGGGGAGATATGATAGAAGTCTATAAATTGATGAACGGAGTGGAACAGGTAAATGTAGATCGATTGTTTACGTTATCAGAATATAGAAAGACTAGGGGACATGCAATGAAGCTACAGGGTAAACTATTTAAGACTAATAAGAGAAAATATTTTTTCACTCAACATGTAATCAAACTCTGGAATTTGTTACCAGAGGATGTAGTAAAGGCTGTTAGTGTAGCTGGGTTTAAAAAAGATTTGGACAAGTTCCTGGGAGGAAAGGTCCATAAACCATTATTAAAAAGGGACCCAGGATATCAAAGCTTGACCCATACAATCATTGTGGAACCTGCTAGGTACGTAAGACCTAGACTGGCCACTGTTGGAAACAGGATACTGGACTTGATGGACCTTGGTCTGACCCAGTATGGCATATCTTATGTTCTTGTGAGGAGTCTAAGAATTTGGATTGTTGGAGTCTAACGTGGGATTCTTCAGTATGGGGAGGATGGAAACGCTTTTAAGAATATTGGACATGAAGCCTTGGATAAGAGCTAAGTGGGTGATCTTGGTTAGGAATTAACTTAGTTTGGATCAGGTTATTTTGATCCAGCTTACAGGACATAGATCAAGAGTGGATGTGGTAGTGTTGAGATTTTGGATGATGGTCTCCATGTGTTCTGAGGGGACTGGTCAAAAAGCTTGTAAAGTGAGGCAAGTAGGGGTAGATACTCTGTGTACCCTCTAGCTTAGGGCTGATTCTTTTATATTTACTTTGAAAGAAGTATAGCTAAAAATAATTCCCCCACCCCTTTAAAAAAGGGGGCCTGGCAACAATGAAAAGGCACTCACTAGCACCCCAGCAGAACTCTGAGGGGAAAAAACAAACAACTGAGCCCCCCAACTGAAAACTTGTGTTAACCATCTAACTTCTGACAATCTCTCGAGAGGATAGGCCTCCCAGATAAACATTCTCAGGGCAGGTCCTGAACTGGAAGGACTCAAGGAAAGAAACTTTGTAGACAAGGTTTAATTCCTTCTTTCTTATCCTTCCGTCCAGATGTGTGGAATATACCAAAGCAGTTCCTAAGAGGGGAGGATGGCATAAGCTAACCTGCAGCATTCTGCACGCCAAAAGCTGCATCCTTTCTAGCCTGCACATCAAGCCTATGACGACACACAAATGTAGGCATGATCACATTGCCATTCTACAAATACCATGACCAGCTGATATTCTGCTGAGGAAAACACCTGAGCCCTAGTAGAATGAGCTCTCAAGCCTGGTGGAAACACCTGACCCCTGAGATTTTGATATTTTCCAAGAATGAAGGATGCTAAGTCACTTTGAAGTATACAAAATAAACCCCAAATTGATCGATTACATTACACTAAATGTAAATGTGCCAAACCACACTCTATACGAAGTAGGAATTTGAACTGTGTCTTCATATCATCAAGATCCAATGAGGAATATTTTAGGGAGACTGTCACCACTTGTTTTGTACAGTGCTTAATCCACCATGTAGTTTCATTAACTATGGTATATGCATTTAGCCTTAATCCTAAAAATATATATTTTTTTGTTGGGCCTCTTGATTTTCAGTAGGTGATAACACTAGACCATAAACATGGAGACCAGGAGGGATCCCACGTGATGCGTGAGTGAGCAAGACGGGTTCTCGCTCGCTCCGGGGCTGTCCCAAGGAATAAACTGTATTTTATTGACCTAATCAAAAAACAAAGTGTGAGCTGCAGAAGAAGTAGGCAGTGTCCCAGTAAAGATAAATGAAACGGGGGTCGAGAGCTGAAGGAGTCATGCCAAACCTGCCAAAGAAAGATCGGGAGAAGCCGGGCAGGCCGGGGACCCCATCTACAGCAATGGCACAGCCAGCATCTCCAGGTGCGGGAAGTACAGACTCAGCGACAGAAGACTTGGCAAGAGAAGTTGCTAAACTTTTGGAACCTAAGTTTGATCAAGTAATCAAAAAACTGGAAACTCTAGGGACTCACTCTCAGAGATTGGGAGAAGAGTGGATGAATTGGAACATTGAGTCTCAAATGTGGAAGATAGCGAAGGACGGCAAGAAAGAGCGTGCTGAGCAGCGGAAGCAAATAGAGGCCCTCCGATTGAAAATTGACGATCTGGAGAACAGATCTAGGCGGAACAACTTGAGGGTTGTCAGAGTGCCAGAGTCCAAGACCGATCGCATGCTTATGCCGTTGTTGGAGTGGCGGCTGCCCAAGGAACTGGGCCTTGTCTCGCTGGTGGGAGAGCTGAAAATCGAGCGAGCGCATCGCCTCGGTAGGAGGCAGGAAGAGCAACAGAAGCCGCGGGTGGTGATCATGCGGGTGTTAAATTTCCAACATAAAAGTACAGATGTGAGAGGACGAGACGTCACCGACTGGTATGGCTGCCTGAGACGAGAGCTCTCTTCGGGACGGAGAGTTAAGAGCTACTAGCAGGAGCAGTTGGCCTCTAATTATTGTCCTGTGCAACGGATCGTGGTCGGGGAGTCCTCTACAATGTCTGTGAGGAAAAAATTGGATAAATTCCGATCCTCCTATGCCCCACTGGCGTCTCAAAGTGATAGCGGTGCTGGAGTGGAGGCCGACACAGATGAGGAGCCTGACAATGCGGAGGAGCAGTGCACGAGGGGAGACCTTTGGCGCTGGTGCAAGGAGCTTAAGAGAGAGGTAATCGTTGGGAAGATGGAAGTTAAAGAAGTGGTTAAAGAATTACGCCAAGACCTGCAAGCGCTGGGCCAGCGGGTTGATTATCTTGAAGAGAACGTGGATGCGGTGGTGATGGCGGCGCAAAACACGCAAGCAACACTTAGCAGCTGGGAGACAGAACGGGATGACCTGAAAGATAAGTTGGAGGATTTAGAGAATAGATCACGGCGCTGCAATATCAGGATAAGAGGGGTCCCGGAGGGCGCTAAATTTCAGAAAGCGGGACAGATTGTCAAAGATATCTGTGAGGCCCTACTGCGTGATGGGGAGGAGGGCGCGACAGCCGAGCTCCCAGACATCGGCATCGACCGGGCTCATAGAGCGCTGGGACCCCAGCTACCCAACAGACCGAGGGACATTATCGCTTGTCTGTCGAGTTACAGGCTAAAGGAAGACATCATGCGTAGGGCAGCAAAGAAGGGCAAGATGCCCTGGGGGAATACCTTCATTGAGATTTTTCAGGATCTCGCGCCCTCCACTTTGCAACGACGACGAGCCCTTCGACCTGTGACGGCCTACTTGCAGCGTGAGCACATCAAATATAAATGGCTCTTCCCTTTTGGGATTCAATTTGAAATTAGGGGATCCCCTAAGCGAGTTCGGACTGAGATGGAAGCGTGGGAGGTTTTGGAGAAGAGTAAGGCCCCCAACTTGCCGGAACGGCCTAGGCTGCCCTCTGCATCAGGACATGTGCAGGGACAAGTGCTGGACAAACTCAGATGGCAGCGCCTCCCGGAGAAGGGGCACCGATTACGGCGCTTATCGAAGGACCAGGCGAATGGATGTGACAGTGATAGCAATAGCCATCAGGCTGGAACAACGTGAACTGAGAAAGAGGAGATGTTAGATGGCTGTATGATTGGTGGGCCCGGGGTGTATAAGGGCGCGGGGAGGTGTGGATTAAGCGCATGGTTATGATCTTGCTGGGGGTTTTTCTTTCCTACTGTTTTCCTCACTATGTTTCTTTTGTGGGGGCTGGGGGGGGGGGGCACTTGCAAGTCAGCAATACTAAAGGGCTTAACGGGGAATGCATGTATGTTGTACAGTTGTTATTCTGTTATAATTCATTAGATGGGTGATAAGGGGTGATTCGGGAAGGGATAGGGGGGGGTCTGGGGGTGGATTGGGGAGAACGAGAGGTTATTTAAAGGTGTGGGTGGTCCCGGGAGGTGGGGGTCATGTCCTCTGAGCTAGGCGCAGCAGAGGGAGGGTCTGCTGGTGGGTTGGGGAGGGAGGAGAGGGGGGGAGGAGGGGGGAGGGGGATGGGACATACTGGGCGGGGGAGGAGGGGGGTCCAACGAGGGGATACTGGGAGAAGGGCGCAGCGGGTAGGGGGGGGGCGGGGAAATGGTACGGGGGGGTTGCGTATCGGATCTTTGAATGTGCGTGGGCTAAATACTCCTCAGAAGAGGAAACTGCTATTTGCTGAGGTGCAGAGATGGCAGTGGCAAGTTGTGTTTCTTCAAGAGACACACCTGTTGCCGAAGGATGAACATCTCTTGCGCAATGGGGCTTTTCCACATTTGTTTTTAATGCTGAGGGCACTACTAAACACGCAGGCGTAGCGACCATAAAACGGGGTGCTGTGCCCCTACAGCTGGGGGGGGCGTTGAAAGGGATTAAGGGAAGGGTATTGCTGGTTTGGGGGGAGCTGCAGGGCCAGGTCACGTTGGTTAATATTTATGGCCCCAATGACTCTGGGATAGATTTCTGGAAGGAGGTGGGGGATTGGTTGGAGGGCAAGATACATGGGGCTTTGTTGATTGGGGGGGATTTCAATGAAGTTTTGAATCCTGGGTTGGATAGGTCTGGGGGAGGTAATAGAGGGGGGACCAAGGGGAGGGCTGGCTTATTGGAGCTGGTACAGCGCTATCAACTACAGGATTTATGGCGGACTCGGTACCCGCAGCGTAGGGACTATACATATTACTCCACGGTGCATGGTAGCTATAGTAGGATTGACCTCCTCCTGGGCGACGAGTCATGGGGGCAAAAAGTGGAGCAGGTGGAGATAGGGCCAAAAACCTGGTCTGATCATGGACCGCTGTGGGGAGATTTCCTGGGGGAGGTGGACACGGGCGGGCGCACCTTTTGGCGGCTTAATGAGAGCTTGCTGCAGGTTTCAGGGGTGCGGGAAGAGATAGAGGACGCCATTGCCCACTATCTGGAGGAGAATGACACAGATGAGGTGTCTGTGGGAATCTTATGGGATGGGTTGAAAGCGGTGCTGCGGGGGGTATTAGTGAAGTGGGGGGCTAGAAAAAAACGGGAACGTTTAAAAGAGGTTGAGCGCCTCACCAACTTGATCGTAGAGTTAGAGCAGCAGCATATGCGGAATGGGGGGGTACGGGTTCGGCAGGCACTCGAGCGCGCTCGGGCTGAGTTGGGGGAGCTTCAATTGTCGCAAATACAATTTCAATTGAATAGGCTTAATCAATATTACTATGAGTTTAATAACAAGGCAAGCTCTTTATTGGCCAGGCGGCTGCGGGAGAGGGAGCGCCGGACCAATATCATTAAAATCAAGGGGGCGAAGGATAAAGTTATTTATCAGGCCAGCGGTATTCGCGAGCAATTTCGGCAATTCTATCAAAGTCTCTATTCCAGTGAGACGCAGAGCTCGCTCGAGGACGTGGAAGAGTATTTGAAGGGTACGGAAGGGTTGGGACTATTGACAGAGGACGAGCGTGAGCTGTTGGATGCGCAGATCGGTCTCGGGGAAATAACTATGGTTATTAAAAATCTGGCAAATAATAAATCTCCCGGCTTGGACGGACTCCCGGCGGGCTTTTATAAAAAGTTTTGTGAGCGTCTGGCACCGGTGATGCAGAGGGTGTATAATGGCGTGCTTGAAGGGAATTGCTTAGCGCCTTCTATGTTACAGGCCGGAATATCGATCCTGGTCAAGCCCGGTCGGGACCCGGCCGTTTGTGGGTCTTATAGACCCATATCGCTCTTAAATACTGATGGCAAAATACTGGCGAAGGTCTTGGCCGCTCGGTTGGGCCGAGTTTTGCCGAAATTGGTACATCCAGACCAGACCGGCTTTGTCCAGGGCCGCTGCACGGGGGATAATGTCCGACGAGCTCTGCAGATCATATGGTCGGCCCAGACTTTAAAGCAAGAAATGTTGCTCGTAGCAGTCGACGCGGAGAAAGCTTTCGATCGCGTGGAGTGGGGTTTTATGTTTTCAGTACTGCATAGGGTTGGGGTGGGACCGGGTTTAATGGCATGGATCAAGGCGTTGTATGCGCAGCCAGTAGCAGCGGTGAAGATTAATGGCCGTTACTCGGAATTTTTTCCATTGCAGAGGGGGACGCGGCAGGGGTGCCCTCTATCTCCACTGCTTTTTGCCCTGGTGATGGAGCCGCTTGCGGAACGGTTGCGGAGGAATCTAGATGCATCAGGGGTGAAGATCGGGAGCGAGGAACATAAGATAGCGTTATTTGCGGATGATATTTTGCTGTTTATTACACAACCATTGTTGGCATTGCCTAATTATATGTTGGAACTGAAGCGATTTGGGCGGTTGTCCGGGTTTAAAATTAATTGGGACAAGACCGAGGCCTTGGATGTGTCCCTCAGTAGTGGTTTACAACAACATCTCCAACGGACCTTCAAGTTTCGTTGGGCTCAGAGGTCCATTAAGTATCTTGGAGTTCAGCTGCATAGGGATTTTCAGGGCCTGTATGGTGCAAACTATCCACCTCTGATTGCTCAAATCGACAAAGATCTTCTGCGCTGGCATAAGGACGATTTGTCTTGGTTAGGGCGTATAGCAGCCTTAAAGATGGTGGTGTTGCCGCGCCTACTATATTTTTTCCAGGTGTTACCACTGAGGGTGCCGAGATTGGTGTTGCAAACCTTACAGCGGAAGATGTTTCTCTTTGTGTGGCGACATCGGCCGCCCAGGGTGGCGAGGAGGGTGTTATATGGTACCGCTACTACAGGGGGCTTGGGTATGCCGGAGATAGGGATCTATTACATGGCGGCGCAATTGCGACAAATAATGGACTGGAGAGAGCCTGAGGGAACTAAGCGATTTGGGAGTATTGAACAGTTCTGGGCTGGGGAGCATAATTTGCAGTTTCTTCCATGGCTGTCGCAGGGGGGGGTGCACCGGAATTGGACGGAGAATCCGTACCTTCGACATCTGTGGGAGGTGTGGCAGGCTGGGTGGCGAAGGATTAATACCAGGCCCCGAGATTCGGTCTCCATGCTGGCCCCCATTGGCTGCACTCAGGCTTTTGGGCCCGGGAGGGAAGGGATTTTCCGTCAGTGGGCGGCGAAGGGATTGGATAGATTTATACATCTGCTTGACTCCGGGGAGGTTAAATCCTTCTCTCAGCTGAAAGGGGAGTACCAATTGGGAACCCGTGATTTTTTTGCCTATTTACAACTAGTGCATTTTTTGCAAACTAAACCTAATCCGGCCGTGATTAAAGATGGTCTTAATGGGCTTGAGGGGATCTGGTGGGGACATGGTCAATCCCGGGGTCTAATTCGGGTGCTCTATGCTACTTTGAGCCTATCTAGGGCGGAAGGAGAGAAATTTCGGTACATGACGGAGTGGGAGCAAGACCTGGGGGTAATCTGGGGGGAGGAGGAGTGGAGCCGGATTTTTAGGGAGATCAAGCGCTCCTCGGTCTGTACGATAATAAAGGAGAATTCGTATAAGATCCTGATGCGCTGGTATTATACTCCTGTTCGTTATAGTAAGATGGGGTTGGGAGCGTCAGATCGGTGTTGGAGGGGCTGTGGGGCACAGGGGACTTATCTGCATATGTGGTGGGCATGTGAAATCATACAGGGCTATTGGGAGGGGATCCAAGATAAAATCTGCGAGATATTTGCTTTGGGGGCAGTTTTCCCTCTTTCTCCACCTCTCTTTCTGCTGGGGATATGGCCGGAGGATTTACCACGTTGTTGGTCTAGACCGATTCGAGCCTGCTTAATAGCGGCTCGGTGTGAAATAGCTTGGCGATGGAAACAGCCCCACCCTCCTAGCTTGGAGGCGTGGGTGACCCGGCTGCGCAGGGTCGTCATGATGGAACGATTAACGATGCTGCGTAGAGCTAAGGAGGCCAGCTTTGATACACAGTGGAAGCCCTTATTGGAATATTTACGGAAGGAGGGGTAAGGGACGAGCATTGGGGGGGCGGAGGTGGGGGTGGAAGGGGGGATAAGAAGAACAGGGGGGGGCATGGGGGGGGTTAGGTCTGAGGGGGTAGGGGAAGGTGGGGGGGGGAGGGGAGGGGAGGAGATGGAATGAGGTTGGGAGGGGGTACTTACTTGGGTTATGATTATATGCTTATTAGAATGTTTAATAGGGTTATATGATCGCTGGATATGCACCTTGTGATCTCTTTATAGTTGTATGATTACTATTTGAATGTGTTGTTAATTAGTACCCGCTCCCCACTTGGCGGGGAGGGGGAAAAACTTGTTTCTTCTTTCAATAAAAATAAAGTTATAAAAAAAAAAAAAGTACAGATGTTACGTGCTTTCCGTGAAAAAGGGGAATTAAAGTTGGACAACCAAAGACTTAATATTTCAAGATTATTCGGCGACGGTGGCAGATCAAAGGAAAGAGTTTACCCCCGTGTGCACAGAACTGTTCAAAAGCAAGATACGTTTTACATTGGCTTTTCCAGTGAACCTGAGAGTATGGAGCCAAGGAAAGAGTTTCGTGTTCCAGACCCCGAGAGAGGCGAACCGCTTTCTGGATGATTTGAGAGCGGGCAGAGGTGGAAACGGGTCCGCAGTCGTGGCCGGCAGCAGTTGAGCCATCGGAGGCTGGATGTGACGGGAGAAGCAGCGCCAAGGAAGAGGCAGAAGATGAGCAGGGACACTGCACATTTGATTTGAAATGAGCTGTATGGACATGGGAGCATGCAGCCGGAGGGCAAGTGTGGAAAGGACAGTACTATGTATATATGTTGGTTTCAGTATATAAATGCAACCTTGTGTTTCAAAGTGGTGGAAAACAGAAGTGTACCTGGGGACAGCCCTGTTGCATGACTTAGGGGATCAGACCTCAGCGGGGTAGGCTGAGGGGTTGCATTTGAATGTTTATGGGTATAGGGGTGAGGGGGGGTTGGGTTGGGGGGGATGGGAAGGAGAGGGGGTTGGGTTGGGGGGGGATGGGAAGGAGAGGTGGCTGATAGAAGTGTGAGTGTGAGTGTGGACCAGGGTAAAACAAACAATCATACCCACTTTGGAGAAGGGGCTAGGGGGAGATCAGGACATACATATAGGGCAACCGGGGAGAACAACGCCCCGGGCCGAGGCTGGGCGGCCTGGGATGCTAGATGTAATAGGAAAGACCTTTGATAACAGTATGCTTAACGTTGGTGAGAATGCAACATGATTTGAAAATAACCTCGTGGAATGTGGGGGGGGAAAAGCACTCCTGTGAAAAGGACGAAAACTCTGCAAGCTTTAAAAAGAGGGAGGGCACAAATAGCAATCCTGCAAGAAACTCATTTGAGCCAAAAAGAGCATGGCAAACTAAACACAGATGGGTGGGGCAGATTTTTTCAGCTTCCTCAGGGCAACGGAAATGGGGATTGGCAATTTTAGTGAAAAGAGGAATTTCTATAGAGCAGCGATGGCGAACCTATGGCACGCGTGCCAGCTGTGGCACACGAAGGCCTTGCAGCTGGCACGCGGGAAGGTCCGCAAGTAAAATTTAAAAAAAAAAAAAAAAAGCTGTCTTCTCCCGCTGCCGGGGCCGCCGCGGCAGAATCGAGTGTGCCGCGGGGCCCCCCCTGCCCAGCACAGCCTGCCCTCCCCCTCTATCCGCTCTCTCGTCGCAGCTCACAGTGACACGCGCCGGCTTTCAGAGAGCGAGGGAAGAGTTTCTCCCTCGCTGCTCTGTTAAGCCCGCGGGGGCTGATGGTAAGTTCCCATCAGCCCCCGCGGGCTTAACAGAGCCGCGAAAGGGAAACTAATCCCTTCGCGCTCTGAAAGCCGGCGCGTGTCACTGTGAGCTGCGACGAGAGCGCGGATAGAGGGGGAGGGCAGGCTGTGCTGGGCAGGGGGGGCCCCGCGGCACACTCGATTCTGCCACGGCGGCCCCGGCAGCGGGAGAAGACAGCTTTTAAAAAAAAAAAAATTCCCTCGGCTGGGCTGGGCTGGGGGGGAGTTAGGATTGCTGATGGGCTGGGGGAGTTAGGATTGCTGATGGGCTGGGGGAGTTAGGATTGCTGATGGGCTGGGGGAGTTAGGAGTGCTGATGGGCTATGGGGGGGCTGGGGGGGTTAGGAGTGCTGATGGGCTGGGGGGGTTAGGAGTGCTGATGGGCTATGGGGGGGCTGGGGGGATTAGGAGTGCTGATGGGCTGGGGGGGTTAGGAGTGCTGATGGGCTATGGGGGGGCTGGGGGGGGTTAGGAGTGCTGATGGGCTGGGGGGGTTAGGAGTGCTGATGGGCTATGGGGGGCTGGGGGGGTTAGGAGTGCTGATGGGCTATGGGGGGGCTAGGACAGGAAATGGGCTGATGGGGAGGGGTTAGGACTTGAGGTGGGTTGATGGGGTTAGGACTGGTAATGGGCTGTGGGCTGTTGGGGGGGTTAGAACTGGTGATGGGCTATGGGGGGGTTAAGACTGGTAATGGGCTGTGGGCTGTTGGGGGGGTTAGAACTGGTAATGGGCTATGGGGGGGTTAAGACTGGTAATGGGCTGTTGGCTGATGGGGGCTGTCTGGTAATGGGCTATGGGGGGGTTAGGACTGATAATGGGCTATGGGGGGGGCTAGGACAGGAAATGGGCTGATAGGGAGGGGTTAGGACTTGAGGTGGGCTGATGGGGTTAGGACTGGTAATGGGCTGTGGGCTGATGGGGGGGGTTAGGACTGGTAATGGGCTGTGGGCTGATGGGGGGGGTTAGGACTGGAAGTGGGTTGATGGGGGGTTGCTAGGACTGGAAATGGGCTGATGGGGGGCTAGGACTGGAAATGGGCTGATGCAGGGACTAGGACTGGAAATGGGCTGATGCAGGGACTAGAAGGGAATGGATGCTGGGTGAGGCTGGAACTAGAAGGGAGCTGATGTTGGGGGAGGATTAGAATGGGATGGGGCTGGGAGAGTAAAATGGAGAGGGGAAAAATATTTTGTGTGGGAGGGATAAAAAATCTACAATTGGCCGGGTATTGGGAGAGTAAGTGGGGATTGAGGATGGAGGGGTAAAATTTGAGTGGATGAAATAGGAATGAGGAAAGAGCAAAAGGAGAAAGATTAGTATGTTAAAGCGGATGTAGAGAGAGAGAATGGAAAAAAAAAACTAGAAAAGAGAGAAGAAAGGACAAATGGACAGCAGATGATGGAGAGTTAGCAGAAAACATGAAGAAACCAGAAGAAAGTGGCTGGAGCAATTGCAACTGAAAAAAAATGCACAAAAGGTAGAAAGATCTCTCTTTGACAAGTTATCAGCATGCACGCAACAACAAACATCACATTAATTTTTTTCATGTATAGATTCTTTGGGAATACACACCGAGTCCTGACACAGTTAACAGTTTTAAGAAGTTTATCTTTTTTTTACTCAGGATACATTTGACATGTTATGTGAATAATACATTTAAAATATATTGTGTAACTGAATCAAATTCTTCCTAAATTCATTAAATTGAATGAAATCATTAAAACATTATAAATTGCCAATAAATTGAAATGAAAACCAAAGGATTGTGAATCAAATTGATTCTCTGACAATACAGATTCCAACCTTTACAAATGATGTTACATAGTTCAGGCAACTTTATAAAGAGTTTTTAGATACTAAAATCTTGTTGTTAAGGTTTAATTGACATGCTGGCACTTTGAGGAAATTCTTTGGTTTTGTGCGGCAGTTTGGGCACTCGGGCTCAAAAAGGTTAGCCATCACTGCTATAGAGGTTATAAATGAGGAGTGTGACCCTCAGGGGAGATTTCTATTTCTACATGCAAAAATTAATGGGGATGAAATGGTCTTAGGGAATATCTATTTAAATATAAATATTTATATATATAAATATATATAAATAAATAAAATAAATCTATGGAGTGGGCTATTTATGCAAAATGGGGGACCTGCTAGATGTATGGAGGATTTTACATGAAGGAGAGAGAGATTATACCCATCTGTCGAGGGCGCAACAGTCTTGGTCCCAGATCTATTATATACTAATCTCAAGGGACCTATTCAGTAAAGTATTGCGTTCAGAGATCGAGCCGATAATAGTTTCAGATCATGCGAAAGTAACTATGGATCTAAAAGGGAGGTCCCCTCCTGGGAACAGATGGTCATTCCCCAGGAATCTCTGGCAAAGTGAGCAGTTTCGGAAATACTTGACCCAGAAATGGGAAGAATACGTACGATTCAATGACTCTCCGGAGATAAAGGTGACAACCTTTTGGGAAGCTGGGAAAGCAGTTTTACGGGGACACATCATAGCCTATGTGGCAAAGGAAAGGAAAAGACTGAATGCAACCATCTTAGAACTGGCCCGCACCCTTCAAGAAGCTAAGAGAAGTGCTACTGTGAACCCCGGGGGGGTTGGGATTCTATTTAGACATGCAGAGAGCACTGAATGCTGCATTGCATGAGAGGGCGGTACACTCGGCCCAATACTATAGGCATCAACTGTTTCGGTATGGGGATCGATCAGGGAAGTTGCTGGCGAGATTAGTAAGAGACAAAGGAGGAGTGCAGGGGGTGACTGCTATTAGAGATAAGGGTGAGGCAGACGGAAAGAGAGAAAATTTTGCAAGTGTTTGGGCAATACTATTGGGACTTGTACACCCTGGAGCAAGAGAGAAGAGCGCGGGAGCAGGAATTCCTGGAGAATGTCCAACTCCCGAAGTTGACAGACGCGGAAAGGCATGAGTTAAACACTAATATTACTGGAGAAGAGATACAAAGAGTAATTAAAAAGGGGAAGCCGCATAAAGCTCCTAGACCTGATGGGTACGGGACGGAATTCTACAAAATATTAAGGGTTTCGCTCATCCCCACATTGATGGCTCTCTATGGGGAGGTGCGAGAAGTCGGATGGTTTCCGAGAGAGATGCGGACGGCGGCAATAACCATCATACCAAAAGCGGGGAGAGACCCGGAGGATCCGGCTTCATATAGGCCTATT
The DNA here is from genome assembly GCA_033557465.1 of Ichthyophis bannanicus. Lineage (NCBI taxonomy): Eukaryota > Metazoa > Chordata > Amphibia > Gymnophiona > Ichthyophiidae > Ichthyophis > Ichthyophis bannanicus. The sequence goes on along the minus strand of CM066035.1, from coordinate 910,103,139 downwards.
TCCTTAATCAATTATGATATGAAGATTATTGTGTCAATTATGGCAATTAGGTTACAAAAAATCCTGCCCAGATTGGTTGGGGGACATCAGTCTGGATTTGTCAGAGATATAGATGCTTTTGCAAACATTAGTAGAGTCATCTTAGGAATGGAGCAGTGCATAATGCAAGATACCCCTCTGCTGCTTGCGAGACTAGATGCCGAGAAGGTATTGTTTGAGGTATTGACCAGATTTGGATTTGAGGGGGCCTTCTTTGAGTGGGTGAAAGTGCTATATATGAATCCGTTGGCATGTGTTGCGAGTGGGGGTAGGTACTCTCAGTCTCTCTCTCTGCAAAGAGGTACGAGACAGGGATGCCCCTTGTCCCCACTGCTATTTGTGTTACAATTAGAACCTCTGTTATTGACTCTTATTAATGAGAAGGCGGTGCAGGGGATAGAGTGGGCGGGAGGGGGTGTTAAGCTGAGTGCATTCGCAGGTATGTTACTTTGTCTCTGTGATCCACAGCAGTCATTAGCAGCTGCCCTACAGATACTGGAAACATATGGCTCTTTTTCAGGGCTGCATATCAATCAAGATAAATCTTTAGCGTTAGATGCAGGAGGCAAGGTCAAAGACAGCTGGCAAGGGACCTTTCCGCTGATATGGGCGCAGGGGCAGTTGCGTTATTTAGGTATCCAAATACCAGACCATACAGCAAAGCTGTATGAGGTGAATGTTAAACCGATGATTGACAAAATTGCTGGTAGGCTGCAGAAATGGAGGGACCTCCCACTAACGCTTATGGGTCGGGTAGCCCTTATAAAAATGGTGGAGCTTCCCAGGTGGGTGTATATACCACGTCACCTCCCTTTATAGGTGAGGCGACGGGACCTGCTGTTATTGCAGAAACATATAACCAAGTTTCTCTGGAGGGGGGGGGGGGGGAGTCTCGTATAGCTCTCTCGGTGATCATGAGGACCAGGGGAAGAGGGGGGGGGGGACTGGTTTGACTTCTTTACATACTTACAATCTGGCCTGCCTCCTCAGGCCTATAACTGACATGGTGGTGGCTGGGCGGGGTATTCTCCCACTGGAGTTGGTGGATGGGATGTCTGCGCCTTTTCATAGAGTATATCTATTGCATGCGGATAGTGGGACTCTTCCAATAGTCTGGAAGAACTCGGTGTATATGACGGCTCTCAGACAGGAATGGAAGGTGCTCTGTCAACAGAAGGGCCTAAATTGGAAGTGTACTGATTGCCTCCCCTTTGCCTCCCCTTAGGGGGAAACAAAGATTTTGTTCCAGGTCGACAGGGGACAGTTTCAAAAGGCTGGGCGAGACAGGGATTAGCATATATTGGACAGTTGCTGATGAAAGGGGCTGTGGAGTTAGACTTTCTTCAGTCCTTGACAAGGAGATACAACTTAGAGAATAAAACATTTTATTTCTACCTACAGGCCCGACATTACGTCAGGGACCTTCAGAGAGCTATGGGAATACAGCTAGGCCAGGGGGCTATGTTGGAGTTTTTCAACTCGCTGGAGGAAGGCATCTCAGTACAGAATTTGCAACAGGAGCTCTGGCCAGTGGGTAAGGGGGCAGCGATGGAGAAACTGGCGCAGAGATGGGCCCGAGATAGTATGCCACAGATGACGGTGGCCACGCTCCAGGAGGCGTACTCAAAGATCAAGAATATTTCAGAATCCGTGCGCCTGCAAGAAATCCAATATAAATTCTTATGGAGAGCCTATGTTTCCAATGTGCGGGCAGCTAGGATGGGGTTGGCCTCGACAGATGTGTGTAAGGAGTGGAGAGAGGGACATTAATCCATCGCTTTTGGCACTGTCTAAAAATTAGTAATTCCTGGAATGCGGTATGGACCAGGTTGAGAAGCTGGAGGCCACATGATAGGACACCCTCACCAGAATGGTGTCTATTTGGTGTTCAGGGAGGGGGGAAGTTATGAGGAAGGAGTATAGGGAATTATATGAGAGAGGATTTATTATAGCAAAACAGTGCATATTAAGACATTGGATGGCGGATAACCCCCCAGAAGTCAAGGAGTGGGAGTAAGGGATGCGGGAGTTAAGGTCCATGGAGCGGAAAACAGCCCAGCTGCTGGGGAAGGAGTTAAGAGGGGGTTGATAAAATATGGGAGATAGTTGGATAGCCCCGATGGGTGGGCTACTATCAAGTGTGCCTAGACTGTAACGGGGGATGCTGCCTCGGAGGGTCTGAAGGCTCAGCAGGTTATTGTAAGACGAGGTTGACCGGGTAACGGGAATGGTGAACTAAGATATGAAGGAGGAAGGTGGGTAAACATACTGGTAAGGAGATCTATACATGGGGGGAGGCGGGTTGAGAGGGATGGGGTGGGATAGGAGGGACAAAGGGTAAGAGATAAGGGAGGGTTAGTGTAAGCAGAATGGGGGGGGGAGGGTGAAGTAGATTTTGAGTGGCAAAGCAGAGTTGGCGTGGTGAGTGCGATGGGCCGCACAAGGGCAGCAGAGGTAACTTGTTTATAGTTTGCAAAGCAGAATTGCTTCTTCTTTTGTTTCAACCTCCTTTTCTTTTCCTCTCTCTCATTGATTAGTTATTAGCTAATTCATTCTATGTTTATTAGTTGGAGGTTTGTAGTCGGATGTTCTGAGAAGTACTACTGGTCTGAGGAAGTGGTAAGGAAATTGTGACAGCGACTAATGTACAGTTGATCATGCATAATGTAATGTATATTGTGAGTTGTATGCTGTTCTAAGGATATGGAAATAATAATAAAAATGACTTTCATAAACATGGAGACCAGAAGCTTAGGCCATGCTTTAATCTAGTAACAAATATACCACCCTACACCAGAAACCGGCCCCCGAGGACAATGCTCTGCATCTGAAGGTACTCTGACTTGCAGAGGAGACAGAATTGCCTGCCCCGAGTCAGCTCAGCTTGAGAGAATCCTCTGTCATGAGAAAATCAACTCGGGAGAGCAGGAACAAGACCCCCAGAAGTTCAAAATGATGGGAAAGAAATCAAGCTGCTCTCAGGATAGCTTATTCCAGACAGAGCTCCCCAGCACATGTATTTTGGGCAACCCCAAAGACACTAACCGGACCATCCCAAAGTCCCAGCATGGGCAGCTAGGTCCTCTACATACAGAAAGGTGCTGCTAACCTTTTTGCCAAGGCAATAGGAGGAATGTACTACTACTAATTTGCTCGTATAGCACTACAAGGCGAATGCAGTGCTGTACAGACACATGTAAGAGATTGTACCTGCTGTTCAGAGCTTACAATCCAGTCAAGAGAGAACACAACAGCTGAGGACAAGGATATATCCAGTGGAATGGTAAGGAAACACACAGGAGACTAAGTGGATCAGAATCCAAAAGCGGTCTTGAAGATGTGAGTTTTCAATCTGGATTTGAAAAGGGACAGAGATGAAGCCTGATATACAGACTCAGGTAGTTTGCTCCAGGCACAAAGTAGCAGCGAGGTGAAAGGGCCGAAGTCTTGAGTTGGCAGAAGAAGAAAAGGGCACAGATAGAAGGGATCAAGAGCAGAGTTCCCGAGGAGGGGTGTAGGGAGAGATAAGAGGAAAGGTAGTAAGGAACAGCAGAATGAGTACACTTATAGGTTAGAGGGAGAAGTTTGAACTAGATACAGAAATGAATAGGGAGCCAGTGAAGCGACTTGAAAAGAGGGGTTATATGAGCATACCGAGGCTGGTGGAAGATTTGTCACGCAGTTGGGTTTTGAATAGACTGAAGGGGAGGGGAAGGATTTAGGGGAGACCAGCAAGGAGGAGGTTGCAATAGTTTAGATGGGACGTGACCAAAGAGTGGATAAGTATCTTAGTAGTGTGTGTAGAAAGGAAGGGATAAATTTTGTCAATGTTAGAGAAAGAAGCGACAAGTTTCAGCTGTCTGTTGGATGTGTGCAGAGAAAGAATAGAGGCAAAGATGACCCCAAGGTTGCAAGCTGAGAAAACAGGGAGAAGTGTACTGTTATCCACAGAAATAGAGAAGGAAGGAAGGGAGAGGTGGGTTTGGGGGGGGGGGGGGGAGATAAGAAGCTCAGTTTTGGCCATGTTCAGTTTCAGAAGGCTGCGAGACATCCAGGCAGCAATGTCTGATAAGCAAGCAGAGATCCAGGCCTGGATTCCTGGAGAAAGTTCAGGTAGAGAAAGAGAGATCTGAAAGTCAGCAGCATAAAGATGATACCGAAAATCATGGGAGGAAATAAATGCACCAAGGAACTGAGTGCAGAAAGAGAAAAGGAGAGGTCGCGAGACAGAGCTCTGAGATACACCAATCGAAAGCAGGATGGCAGTAGAGGAACCACCACAAGGACAGACACTAAACGTGCAATGGGAGAGAAGAAAACCAGGACAGAATCGAGCCCCTAAATCCAAACGAGGACAAGGTATCGAGAATGTGGTAGTGTCAAAGGCAGCAGAAATGTCAAGAAGGATGAGCAGAAGCCTTTGGATATGGAACAAGTTGCTCGAGACTTTGGCAAGGGCACTAATATGCCTGACTGACGTAAGGCCACTGCCACCACAACCATCACCTTGGTTAAAGTCTGAGGGGTCGTCGGGAGGCCGAACAGCAACACCTGAAACTGAAAATGCCCCATGGGCACCACAAAGTGCAGATACTGGTGATCTGGATGTACAGGAATGTGCAAGTACGCTTCCGTAAGGTCTAGAGAGGTCAAGAACTCCTCCTCCCGAATAGCCATCATCACTGACCTGAGGGTCTCCATATGAAAACGTACAACCTGCAGACACCTGTTCACGTGATTTAGGTTGAGGATAGGCTGAAAGGTCCCTTCCTTCTCTGGAACAATAAAATAGAGTATCGACTGTCTCCGCACTGTTCTCCAGGCACTGGAACCACCGCCAACAAAAAAGCACAAATCCACGTACGAACAAATGACCCAGTCCAAAAAACGTGGAAAGCAGAGGAAGAATAACTTTTATTGATTTAACTTAAGCCACTGGGCCAGTTTTTTGGACTGGGTCACTGGAACCACCGCCTGCAGACTTAGCAGCCATTTGAGCATCTGCCTCACGCCTCATGCCTTTGTGTGCACCTTGCGGGGAGAACGAATGAAGGCAGGTGCTAGAGGCCAGGCGAACTCTAGTGCATAACCCTCCTGGACCACCCGCAGCACCCACTGGTCCATTACCCAGACCCAGGCAGGGTAGAAGTCCTGCAACTGACCTCCCACAGGCTGCACCCCCACCTGGGCCCCCCTCGCTTCATTGTGTTTTTTTCTGGGCAGAGGAGGTGGCCAGATTTGCAAAATAGCCTCTGCCAGCTCCTTGAAAACCATGAAACGAGGTGGAGTCCTGGTCACGAAATGCCCTCTTCGGTAGGGGGAGAATCTCACTGACCAGAAACACCGAAACTCCCAGGTCTGTCCTCTATCGCTTCAGCAGCCCGACTCTGCTTCAGCTTATCCTCAGGAAGGCAGCCACCCTTGGACTTCCCCCCCCCCCCCCCAGTCCTTCAGCAACTTTTCCAAATCCTCCCCGAATAGCAGCTTCCCCTTGAAAGGGAGCTTGCTCAAACAGGCCTTCGAGGACACATCCGACCAATTACAAAGCCAGAGGTAGCAGCGGGCTGCCACCATAGAGACCATACTGTTAAGAGAGAGATATGACCAGGTCATAGAAGGCGTCAGCCAGGTAGGCTGCCCCAGACTCCAACCGCGCTGCCGCCTCTTGATCCTCAGGAATGCTATGTGCCCAATGCAAGCAGATGCGTGCTACCAGCGCCTCGCAAGCCGAGGCTTGAAGCAACAGCATGCTGACAAAGGCCTGCTTCAACAGGGCATCCAATTAACTATCATGCACATCCTTCAGGCCCGCACTCCCCTCTACTGGAATTGTGGTCGTCTTAGTCACGGCCAACACTGTGTCATCGACCTTTGGTGATCAAAACATCTCCTCCTCCCCTCCGCCATGGGACACAACTGGGCCATTACCCGTGATCCTCTCAGCTTGGTCTCCGGAAGCTCCCACTCTTCCAAGATCATTGGCTTGATGATCCTATGCAAAGGGAAAACCATCTGAAGCTTGCGGAATGCCTGTAGAATGGGATCCTCCAGGATCATCTTCTCAGCCATCCCCGCTGTGGGCATGTTGGGCATGTTAAGCATCTTAAGCGACTCCGCAATGATACCCTCCAGCTCTTCCTTCTGTAAGACCCTTACAACTCGAGACTCATCCTCCTGAGAGATCTCCCTCTCCTCGAGTTTCTCTAACTCAAAACTGAACTCCAGCTCCTCCTCAGAGAAAGAGGACCCGGCCCCATCTGCCACCTCCTCTCCGAGGCATCTCTTAGGAGGGACGTGTGCGGGGTCCAGCTCCAAACTCAACACGGCCCCAGAACCTCTCTCTTCCTGGGGTAGCGCCCTGGTTCTCCTCTTGTTGCTAGAGGCAGAATGCCTTATGTAGCAATAACACTAACTCAGGAGAAATCTCCAGGGACCCCTCTAACCAACTCCAGAGTCCACATCCTGCTGACAATGCTGCAGCACTGGCAACCCCGGCATGGGCCCTCATCCTCCTGTGGGGGGCAGGACCCCCCCCTATCTGTGGCCCCAGACTTACCTCAGGGGCCACTACTTCCTCCATCACCGACTGCTCTGCCGTGCACGCCTCTGCTGCACAGCCCCGGTAAATGCCCTCTGCAGAGAGCTTACTCCTGCCTCTCACTTCTGTCTTTTTATTTTTGTAAGGGGTTTCTTTTTTTTTTTTTTTTTTTTATGAAAACGCTATCCGTGGTGCAGGGCCACTCCCAAGACCCCCCCCCCCCCCATGTAAACCGCCAAGTAAAGAACCTAAAGAAAAGGGGGGAAAACCACCACCACCCCACGCACATTGCAACAACAAACCGCGGGATCAAGCCTGCTGCCGTGACTCTTCCCGCTCAACCAAAATGGCGCTGCCCCAGCTCGTGACCTGCTCACACCACAGTCATGCGGTCTGCCCAACCTGCCTAACAGAACTCTCAACTGCGAGGCCCCCCATCGGCCATCTCCCCTCTGCAATTCCCTCTCACCAGTGCTCTGGACAGACAGCTGACAGCCTGCTCCTGCTCTGCGGATTCAAAAACTGAGTGAGGGTGATAAGGGGGGGGGGGGTTAATGAGACCACACTTGCCTGTGCTTTTCGTCGCTATGCTTTCCCCCCCCCCCCCCCCCCCGGGCCACTGCTCCTCACCCACAGAACAGGTTCGGGAGCAGTGCCTGCCTTCCAGCTCACTGACCGGCAGAACTTCGGTCTTCAGAGCACTCCTTTTCTTTTAACTTTTCTTTTTTTTTTTTTTTAACTGCTCACTACTAGAAGACTCCAATACGGAGGGAGGAGGCTAACCCCACACAATCAACCCAAATGAAGAATATTAATAAAGAAATAAAGAAAAAGAAAAAAAATCCCTCTTAGTTATCCTTCCGTGAGCGCCAAGTCAGGGATCACCACTCTAGCTGCTTGGAGACTGAGCATTACTGGGGGCTGGTGCCGGCTGCCTAAGTACCCTGACATCATCAAGTTTCTGACATGCTCAGTCTCCAAGCTGTTGGAATAGACGCACCACCCTGAGTTGCGGGACTGGACTGGAGGGACAATAAGGAATTGTAGTTTCCTCCTCAGTGATTTCAGAAAAGGAAGAAAGGGAGACCAAAGGTGAGAAGGATATGGGATTGAAGAGGGGGGAAATGAGGTGGAGGTGACCCTGCAGAGAATTCAAGGCTAATTTTCTAGACTCTGTTATGGAAGTAGTCAGCTAAGGTGTGGACAAACAGTGAAGGAGGGATTGGGAAGGAGGGACTTTGAGGAGAGCGCTGATCGTAGCAAAGAAACGGCAAGGATCAGAGGAAAGAGTTAGATGGACATAACACTCGCCAAGCAAAAGGGGTCAGCAAGGATACGTGCTTTAAGCCAGAGGTAAGGTATTCAGCTGAATGGGCACAGGAACATAGGTAGTGGGTTGTCAAAGACAGCCAGGGTTGAGGTATGGTACGCCTCACAAGGCATGGAATGGGAGGAGCCAATGCATCCAAAGCAGAGGAGAGTATAGTGTTTAGGAGAATACTGCCCCATCAACAGACTCAGATGGCATAATGGAGGAAAGAGGTAATAAGGGTCTAGTCCAAAAGCACCCACACTCGCAAGAAAGGGGAACCAAAAAAACAGAGCAAGGTGTAACCAGCAGCTGGTGTATTAGAAAAGCTTTATTCTACAAATACTCCAGCTGCTGGTTACACCTCACTCTGTGTTTTTGGAAGATAAGACAGGAGTGGAAAGAGCTGAAGGGTCAATAGTGTGAAGATTCCTTAACAGGTTGGTGGAGACTGGACAAAATCAAGATGGGGGTAGATAAGGGTGAAGGTTAGCAGGTGATAGTCAGATAAGGGCAGAACTGAGCAGGAGAAGTTTAAGGGTGAGCAGTTTGATGAGAAGACAAGATCAAGGCAGTGGCAATGCTTGTGTTTAGGAGCAGTAGAGTATAACTGAAGGTTGAATGAGGAGGGTTAGGAAAAAGAGCTTTAAGGCATAAAGGTCAGAAGTCAATGTGAATGTTAAAATCCCCAAGAATAAGGGAAAGGGAAGACGCATCCAGAAAGAAGGAGAACCAGGAGTCAAAGTTAGTGAGAAAGATAGAGGTGGACTTGTTGGGAGGGGTCGATAAATGACAGCTACCCAGAGAGGTAGTGGAGAAAATAGACGGATGGCATGGACTTCAAAGGAAGCAAAGGAATTAGATGGAGGCAGGAATTAGGAGAGGCTGGAATTGGCATGAATGAGAGAGTAGGAACCCAACACCACCAGAGCCAATGGACCAAGATGTAGGGGGGGGGAGGTAGCCGCTGTGACAGAGGGCAGCAAATGAAGCAGAGTCCTCAGGGAGAAGTCAAGTTTCAGTTAGAGTAAGGAGTTGTAGAGTATTAGAGAGAAAGTTGTCATGAATGAAGGCAAGTTTATTGGAGACAAAATATGCATGCCACAATCCACAAGAAAAAGGGAGAGAAGAGGAAAGGAATATAAAGAAGATTAGAAAGGTTACGATTTGATTTGATCTGCCCTGGGAGTGTGAAAAAAGTCTAGGGGGGCCGGATGAGAGGAGGAGAGAACAGGGGAGAGAGGAGGTAGCATGACAGAAGCGAGGGCAAGGTTCCCTCAGTAAAACTGGAGATGGTTGAATGAGAGGAAGAAAAAAGGTAAAGCTCAAGGGCAGATAAGGTAGAAGACAAAATGGTAGGGGAGGTGGGGGACAGTAAGGAGTGGATAATGAGAAGGAGGGCCATGGAACTGTGGGAAATGACTGGAAAAGATTAGGGAGAGTTAACAAGAACACAAAGTGATGTGGAACCATAGTAGAGGGTGAAGAGGAGAGAATGCAAATCAAAGTGATACAGGTGAAGAGGGGGGATAAAGTCCTGGTGGCCTTCAGGTGCACCCGAGTAATGTGGAGCCACGTCTAGGTACAAGGCGAGGCCCAGACCCAGAGTCAATGCAGAACACAGATGCAGAGAAACAACTAATGATGTTCACTCTGAAAAGCAACAAGTGCCACAGTGAGGGCCAGGTAATCTGACCTAGCCAACCAATGCCATGCCAGACCTAAAGAGTGCCAAATGAAGATGAGAGATGTGGAATCCAAAGAACACTGGCTATAGGCCTAGGACATGCCAGAAATACTTCCCTTCATGGATCTGCGTGTATCAGGGTTAGTATCTTTGGCCTCAGCACAGAGAGGATGGTAGAAACAACCTGTCACTGCTGGAAGCACGAAAGATCATCCAACGTTCCCCGCCTTAATAGAGTCCCTCAGGGAGTGTCCCTGCAAACTTTGCTGTAATTCACCTAGTATGCATCAGAAGCCCCAGGCTGGTCTGGACCAGCACATGGAGGTACCAAGGACAGGTGGCCCAAAGGCGGCATTGAACTCTACTCTCACCTAAGGAGCCCGAAACTCACTAGTTGAACAAGGTACAGGGGGGTGTACAGAAAGAAAAGACTTACATGCCAACTGGCTGGACCTCAAGAGGGACTGCTGACATCCAATGAGGGGAATTACAGGCTCCCAAAGTCCCATGAAAGTGACTAGTCCATCAGATGCTCTACCAGGACTGGCCCTAATGCAAAGGACTCAGCTTCTTCAGAAGACAGCTCCGGGGCTATGTACAAAACTTAAGGTGGTCTTTTGGCCTTTTGCCCGTTTTCCAGGAGTCTCTATGGTCAAGCTTTTTCAGTCAGAGAGGAAGCAGTCCTTAAAAGGGGAACTGCTCTGCCACAGACCAGAGCTATCATAGGAATAAAGCCAGTACTAGCAACTGGCCCATACTACCACCACCACCACCATGGAGCTGGGAGAGGCACTGCAACAGCAGTAACTAGTAGCAGCTACCTAGGTGGGACGATGACAGTCTCCTAGCCTCTGGAAGGAAACTGGACTAAATGTCTATTTGACCCACTCAAGCCAGATGTTCTCAAACAGATCTGCAAATTTTGGAAGAAGAAGTTATAGCTCTATGGGAGAAGCCCCCAGCAGAGGATGGCACCCTCATCCAAGGGCTAGCCTCCAGGCGTGTACAAACCATTACTGAAAAGCCAAAAGTGGCCACTGCCAAGGCATTTTTTAGATCTTCAAACAAAGATGTCACCACATGTGACACCTCCTGCCACCAGGATGGTCATGCATTTAGTCACTGCTGTGAAGCAGGCTTCTACCTCATGGGGTCAAAGGGCAAATCAGAACACTTTGGTCAATGGAAGAGACTAGACAAGATCCCAGGGTCTCAGTTTGGGCATTTTCTCCCTAAAATCCATGTGCTACTACAAGCCTTGACAAATCTTCTTGGAATCTAGGAGCCAGCCTACAATTCTAGGAGCTAGGTCACAGTCCAAACTCTCCCCCCCCCCCAAAAAAAAAGTGTATCGCAGCTACATTTTTCACATTTTAGGGCCTGTTTTACTGTTTTCTCATTTTCTATGGGAAAAAGCTTAACCATTTCCAGATAAATTTTCTATATCGCTCATGCCAGAATCAGAATGAAATTTTAACAAGAAACTGGCCAAACTACAACCAATATGACATACACATTCTACAGTAACCAGTCATGCTGGATAAAATTTCAGTTTATGGCTTGCAATACATGCGTCCCACAGGGTGGACAGATAAGAGGAAAGGGTTAATAAATCAGGCTCTTAATGGGCCACCACACAGTACCAACAAAAGGCCTTGAAATCATATGGAAAGGAATAGAGAATAAAGCAAAGGATATTATAATGCCTCTATTGTTCCATGGTGCGACCACACCTTGAATATTGTATGCAATTCTGGTTGCCGCATCTTAAAAAAAGGATATAGTAGAATTAGAAAAGGTAAAGAGAAGAGCCACCAAAATGGTAAAGGGGATGTAAGGATACCTCTATAAGGAGAGGCTTAAAAGGTTAGGGCTCTTCTACTTGGAAAAAGAGATGGCTGAGGGGAGATATGATAGATTTAGAAATTAATGGAGTGGAATGGATAAATGAGGATCGGTTGTTTACCCCTTCAAATACTTGAAAGACTAGGGGACTCTCAATGAAGCTACAATGTAGCCCATTTAGGGCTAATAAGAGAAAATATTTTTTCACTCAACGAGTAATCAAACTCTGGAATTTGTTACCGGAGGATGTAGTAAAAGCTGGGTAGTATAGCTGGATTAAAAAAAAAAAAAAGGTTTGGATAAGTTCCTGGAGAATTCCATAAACAGTTAAAGACCAGGGAAATCCACTGCTTACTCCAGGATAAGCATTGTGGAATCTGTATCTTTTTGGGAACCCGACAAGTACTTGTGACCTGGATTGGCCACTGTTGGAAACAGGATACTGGGTCTGATGGATCTTGGTCTGACCCACTATGGCATTTCTTATGTTCTTTTGTAAGGCAGAGACCACACTCTGTCTCCCTCTCCACTAGCCATTTAAGTTGTGCGCGCGCACACAGAAGCAGGGTACTGCATGTCTGTGGTGGAATAGGGGTGCATCTTTTCCACATAAATACTGTGCTCTTTATTTCCCATGCACTTCTCTCGTCACCCTCCAATTCTTTGCACTATTCCCCTCCACCCATCCAACCCCTCTCCTGCTGTCCCTTCCCTCCTCAGTTTCCCTTCCAAGACTTTCTCCCCTTCTCCCTTGCATTCACCTCCTATTCCCCAACTCCCCCCTCCACACACACACAGCCCAGTATTCAGTGCCAGACGCTAGAGCTACCAAAGCAGATAGCCACCAGGGCTGAACTTTAAACTCAGATATTCAATGCCAGTGCCATATGTTGGCCTTGGCATTGAATATTCAGGTTGCCAGATTACTGCAAAGCTAACGAGGTACTAGTCATATTCAGTCGCTGCCTGGTTAGCTTCTGCAGTGAAAGTTCGGCCAGTATTAACTGTGCCAGATTTTCACCATGTGTCGCTAACCAGGCAGCAGTGATATTGAGCCGCTGCCCAGTTAGTGAGTGGTTCCACCCCAGAATGCCTGACACACCCCAATGGTAACCAGTTAGCATCGGGCATGTAGCAGCAACACCAGCAGATATTCAGCTGCACTAACCATGTTAATGACACTGGATATCCCGCAGAGGAGCATTTACACATAACATAAGAAATGCCATACCAAGTCAGACCAAGGTACATCAAGCCCAGTATCCTGTTTCCGAAAGTGGCAAATCCATGTCACAAGTATGCGGCAGGTTCCCAAAAATGGCACACAGGTTCCACAATGCTTGCATTGGAGCAAGCAGTGGATTTCCCGGGTCCTCTTTAAAAATGGTTTATAGACCTTTCCTCCAGGACCTTGTCCAAATCTTTTTTTTAAACCCAGCTACACAAAGCTTTTACTACATCCTTCAGTAACAAATTCTAGAGTTTGAGAACACGTTGAGTGAAAAAATATTTTTAAATGGGTTATGCTGTAGCTTGTGTCCAATAGTCTTTCTACTTTGATGGCGTAAATGATCTATGTTTACGCGTTCCATTCCATTCATTATTCATAGAATTATATCATATCTCCCCTCAGCTACCTCTTCTCCAAGTTGAAAAGCCCTAATCTTTTAAGCCTTTCCTCACAGGGATATCCTTCCATTCCCTTTACTATTCTGGTGGCTCTTTCTCTGTACCTTTTATAATTCTGCTATATCCTTTAAGATATGGCGACCAGAATTACACACAATATTCAATGGGCAGTCGCACCATGGAACTTTACAGAGGTATTATATCCTTTGTTTTATTCTCTATTCCTTCCCTTATGATTCTTAGCATTCTCTTTGTTTTCTTGGCTGCTGCTGCGCGCTGGGCAAAGGGTTTCAACACTGCCCACCTAAATCTTTTTGCTGGGTTATGATTCCTAATGTGGAACCTTGATTTGTGTAACCATAGTTGAGGTTGTTCTCTCCTAGGTGCATAACTTTGTACTTGTACACATTAGATTTCATCTGCCATTTGGACCTCCAGTCTTCCAGTTTATCAATGTCCTCTTGCAATTTTTCACAATCCTCTTAACAACTTTGAATAATATTGTGTCATCTGCAAATTTGATCACCCACTCACTATACCCATTTCCAGTCATTTATGACTATGTTAAAAAGCAGCAGGCCCAGCACAGATCCCTGGGGTACTCCACTATTCACCTTTCTCCATTGAGAAAATTGGCCATTTAGCCCTAACTCTTTATTTTCTATCTTTTAACCAGTTCCCGATTCACAATAGTACACTGCCCCTAATCCCATGACTTTTTAATTTGGTCAAGTCTAATGAATCTTGTCAAAGGCTTTCTGAAAATCCAGATACACTATATCAACCGGCTCACCTCATCTACCTGTTTATTCACACCTTCAAATAACAATAAGACAAGATTTTTCTGGGCTAAATCCATGGTGGCTTTCTCCCATTAAACCATCACTATCTACATGTTTTAATAACATTTTTTCTTACCATTTTGCCCAATACTGATGTTAGGCTCACTGGTCTGTAGTTTCCCAGATCACCCCAGAACCCTTTTTAAAAAATGGGCTTTACATAAGCCATTCTCCAGTCTTCAGGTACTACAAATGTTAATAGTTCACAGATTACTAATAGTAGGTCTGCAATCTCCTATTTTAATTCTTTCAACATCCTCTGATGTATACCATCTGGTCCAAGTGATTTACTACTTTTCAGGTTACCAAATAGTTCTAATACATCTTTTCCCAGTTTATCGCTATTTCTTTCAATTCTTCTGATATCACCTTAAATACCATTTCAGGCAAGGGTAATTTCCATACCTCTTCTTCAGTAAAGACCGAAGCAAAGAACTCAATCTCCACGCTATGAGCTTGTCCTCACTTAGCACTCCTTTTAGCTCTCTATAATCCAATGGTCCAACTGACTCAGGTTTTTTGCTATGAATGTACTTGAAAGAGTTTATGGATTCTTGATTCCATGGCAAGCTTATATTCAAATTCTCTTTCCCTGCCTTTTTTTTTCCAACTTTCCAGTGCTTATGTTTTCCCGTTTTCGTCATTTGGCTCCTTTTTCCATTTCCTGACAGATGCTTTTTAGGCTACCGCAGCTTTTCTGACTTCACTTTCAAACCATACAGGCAGTTTGTTGGCCTTCCACTTTTCTTAAAGTGAGGAATACATCTGGTCTGGGCTTCCAAGACTGTTTAAAAATACTATGCCCATGCTTTAACCAACCATTTTTTCATACCGCTTTATCATTTAGTCAAAGTGGCTTACATTGTAACTTATTTGGTAATGTACATTAAAACAGGAACATTGATAACTTAAATGAAAAGTGATCATGCTATAATCACTATTGACAAGTGGCCCCAATACCCTTATCTCTTGCACCAGATCCTGTGTTCCACTAAGGACTAGGTCAAGAATAGCTTCCCCTCTTGTTGGTTCATGAACCAGCTGCTACAAGCAGCAGCCATTTATTTAATCTAGAAACTATCTCCCTAGCATGTTCTTCAGCGACACTGACCCAACAGATAATAGATCTGCAAACCATGTGAATGCCTTTAAATATCAGGCCCACATTATTTATTAAAAAAAATAAATAAAAAACAAACCCCGCTGCCCCTTTAAATTACTTATAACTGTCTGTGCAGCAAAATCCCCGCTGCCCCTTTAAAGGTTAAATTAGACTTACCTGCTAATTGTAGTTCCTGGAGTAGATCCAGTCTGGTCCCGAACCATAGAGTTGTAAACCTCCTCCCGCAGCTAGGAGACTGAGCAGGTCACCTTTTTCAGTGACCCTAGAATAAGTAGTCCAGGGACCTCCCCCTAAACCAGTATGCTAATGTCAAAGCCGACCCACCAGAGCAACAAACAAGAGAGCCCACCCCAGACCCTCAATCAACAAAACCTAACAGACCCCCCAAACGAGGGAAGACAGAACCCCTTAAGCCTAACTAAACGTGAACCATTGCTGAATAAAGCACAGTTACTTACCTGTAACAGGTGATCTCTGGGAACAGCAGGAATAAGTCTTCACATATGGGTATCGTCGGTACCAACGGAGCCTGCGCGGGAACGCTCCCAATAAGAAAGCTTTTGGGAGCATCCCACAGCGCCTGCGTGCTGCCTTCCCACCTTTCCCAACCGCCTCTCTCCAGTTCGAGTTTTAAAGCTGAGACAAAGAGAGAGAGAGAGAGAAGGAAAGATAGATAGAGAGATACAACTCCTAGGGGAGGTGGGTGGGTTGTGAAGACTTATGCCTGCTGTTCCCAGAGATCACCTGTTACAGGTAAGTAACTGCTATCTCCAGGAACAAGCAGGAATGAGTCTTCACAAATGGGGACTCCCTAGCTGCAGATGCCAGGGAGAGACCCCAGGGTTGTGTGTCCTTGAAAAGGGTTCCACCTCCCCCCATGGATTTCTGGCATCCAACCAGGGTAGGTGGGTAGGAGTTGATTAGGAATGGAACAGGTGTTTGAGAACAGCCTGACCAAACGAGGCATCCCAGCGAGAGTCCTTGTCCAAACAGTAATGGGCTGTGAAGGTATGAACCGAGGCCCAGGTGGCCACTCGACAGATTTGGTCGATGGACACAGAGTTTAGATGAGCCATTGAGGTTGCCATGGCCCTCACATTGTGAGCTGTGACATGGCCTTCCAGAGAAAGGTTCCTACTCTGGTAGGCGAAAGAAATACACTGAGCAATCCAGTTGGACAGTGTTCTCTTAGAAACTGGAAGTCCTAAATGGGAAGGATCAAAAGCAACAAAGAGAAAGGAAATGACGTCACCGGACTAGACGGCAGCAAAAGCACGGAGCTCCGCTGATCGAAGTGAAAAACCTGCTTAATAGTTAATAGTTGCCCCCGGGAGCACCGAACCGCCGGTATTTGGACCGGAGGAGGCACAGATAGAGTGGACATGGCAGCGGCGCGGAAAAGCACTGCGGACTTAAAAGCGTTCACTTATAAGAATGTGAACGGAGTGCCGCGGGGAAAGGCAAGATGGCGGCGACATCTGCACTGAACATGGAGGAGGCCAGTGTGGTGGCTGGAAGGGAGACTCCCCGCGAAAGTAAAATTGCAAGCTTAAAAGGTGAATTGCAGGGCTGGTTCACGGCTATTCGGCAAGATCTGGCCCACTTTAAATCGGAAGCACAGAACTGGATAGAGGAGCTGAAAGTTGAAGTGAAGGAGGTGGGCCAGAGACTAATGGAGGTACAGACCAAAATGGAGGAGCACGATGATACCATCAAAAGCCTGCAAGACAAGATGGAGGGGATGCTGGGGGAGCAAGATGAACTGTGGTCAAAATTGGAAGACCTTGAAAACAGATCCCGACGATCTAATATCAGGATCCGAGGGATACCGGAGCCTAAGGACAGAGAGGATTGTGTGAACATAGTGGAACAGCTGGGCCGCCAGATAATAGATCAGGCTGGTGAGGCTGGTACGGACCTGTGTTGGCGGATAGATCGGGCACATCGTGCGTTGGGCCCGAAGAAGGATGGGCGAACGCAGGACATTGTTGCCTGCTTCCATGAATATATGTTACAAAAAATGCGGTGGTGTCAGCTGCGAGGAAACGTACAGAGGTGAAGTGGGAAAACCACAAAGTGGAGATTTATGCAGACTTGTCGGCGATCACTATGAGGAAGAGGAGAGAGAGATGGCGGGCCTAACGAAGAGGCTGAGGGAGGAGAACATTAAATACAAATGGACTTTCCCCTTTGGACTATCATTTAGCCTGAAAGAAGTCTCTTACTACATCCGTACAGTGGAGGAAGCCACGGAGGTGATGCGGCTAGCAGGATGGATGGCGGGCCTTAGCAGTACCGGCAGCCACTTAGGGAAGCGACAGGACGACGAGAACCGCTGGCATCGGGCATCCATGGGGGAGAAGCGATTGCAGCAACAGAGGAAGACTCCGGTTCCAGCGGGAGAGAGAAGATGATAAACAGGACTTCCTCCTTTAAGGACTATGTTGGGTGAGGATGAGAGATGTGTGAGAAGAGAGCAGGGGATTGCAGATGAAGTATGAAAGAGGTGCTATTTGCAGGGAATGAGTGTGAATGTGCTGCTTCCGGGGTCTGGTGGGTCATGCCTTACATATTTGGAAGGGAGGATGGGGGGGAGGGGGGTTGGGGGAGGGATATCCTACCGAGCAGCATATTCCTACAAGTGCATTGATGACTATAGATAATGGATAAGTTGAGAGTATTAACATTGAATGTAAGGGGGCTTAATTCCCCGATAAAGAGACAACGAATGTACAGAGACACATTTGAGAAGAGCGGATGAGTGGCGGGTGGCGCATAGGAAGTATCCAGGGCGGTGGTTTGCATCCAATAGGATAGAACTGAAGAAGGCAGGGGTGGGAATCCTGATAAATGAGAGGGTCCATTATACTGACAGTGGGGTGTATCGGGAAAAAGGAGGGAGGTTTCTATTGCTCAAATTGAAAATGCAGGAGCAATGGTTCACTTTAGTAAATGTATATGGCCCTAATACAGCACGGGGGGGGGGGGGGTTTGAGGGGTTAACCTCAAGTGTGGAAAAATTTGCGGAAGGGCAGGTAATCATGAGGGGCGATTTTAACCTGACCATTAATCCCCAATTGGATAACTCCTCAGGGCGTAGCGAGGGCAGTGTGAGGAGTAGACGGATGTTGAAACTTATGGGTGCAAATCTGGGGATCCAGGATACGTGGAGGGAATTGCGGGGCCGAGAGAGGGAATTTACCTTCTACTCCCCAGTGCACCAGTCCTTTTCCAGACTTGATATGATATGGGTGTCGAAATCTATGACGACAGCTGTGGAGCATTGTGAAATTGGGGAGCGGATTTGGACAGATCACTCCCCGGTCTGGATAGATTGGGTAGTGGGGGACACTGGGCCAAAGAAGAGGAGATGGATGTTAAATGAGGCCCTTTTGGATAACCCAGAGATATCTCAAAAAGTAAAACAAGCTATAATGGAATGCATGCCTTGATGCCGAAGCCAAAGTATCTTCCCCCAAAAAGGTCTTAAGAACAAGGAAAAAGGCACCGTGGTTCTCCCACGAACTCCGATCACCACTTCTTAAACTCAGACTCGAGAGATCATGGTGACGATCCCAGTCAACAGAAAAACTTGCTCTGTACAATGAACATCTCAAAAAACACCGAGCTGACATAACAGCAAGAATGAAACAATTTCATGCAGAGATACTACAACGTTCTCTAAACAAGCCTCATGAACTCTTTGGCTTAGTTAAGTCCTTAGCAAAAGAGCCTTCCTCTACACAACCAGACCTCCCTGACCCCCAAGAATATGCTGATTTTCTGCGTACCAAGGCAAATCAGTCAAATACCCCTACCTCAAATATTTCCCCCCTAATGATCCAACCACTTACTGCAACAACTGTCACCAACCATGCAATCACCGAGTTCTCTGCCCCATCGGCAAAAAACATACAGGACATCATCTCCTCCATAAACACCACTACTGCACCGAATGACCCATGTCCAGCGTTTTAGATAAAAACTCTGCGGACCGAACTCAGCCCTTTTCTCTCCAAACTCATTGCGCTATCTTTCTCAACTGGTACATTCCCCAAAAGCCTAAAACAGACAGCGATAAGACCACTGCTGAAAAATAGCAAACTTGACCCAGCACGAGTGGACTCCTTCAGGCCGATTTCTAGTATCCCTCTTCTGGCAAAAATCATAGAGAAGGTTATTCAACAACTCCATCATCATATCGAAATATCTGCACCCCTTGACCCCTGCCAACATGGCTTTCGGGAATCGCATGGGGTAGAAACTCTCTTAACCACGCTATTCAATACGCTCATCATTGGATTGGACAACATTAAACAAGGGTTCGCAATGATCTTCCTTGATATCGCAGCAGCCTTTGACACAGTGTGTCACGAAATACTCCTCTCCCGACTTAGCGAGAAGGGCATTCAGGGAAATGCATTAAATTGGTGTGCATCATATTTAACAGATCGCTGGCAATATGTACGCTCCGGCCCCTCCACATCCGCACCTTTTCTCCAAGAAAAAGGCGTTCCCCAAGGATCGTCGCTGTCTGCACTGCTTTTCAACATTTACATGCAGCCCTTATGTAAACTCATCTGCTCCTTCCATATTAACTACCTGATCTACGCCGATGATGTCCTCCTCTACATGCCTTTCCTTTTGGACAAACCAGACCTTGCACCCCTCTCTGCCTGTTTTGATGCAGTCACCGATTGGCTACATACACAGAAGCTAAAAATAAACTTTAAAAAAACAGAGGTCCTTTTCCTCTCAAGAAATTCATCATTTATCCCACCTAGCTCCCTGAAGGTTCGAGATGCTGAACTCACAAGCAAACCATCAATTCGGTACCTTGATATTATCCTCGACCAACAGCTGAATATGAAGAGCCAAATAAGCAATATGGTAAAAGCAGCCTACAACAAAATCAGAACACATGGCCACCTGAGACCGCTCCTGGAACCAGAAGACTTTCGATCTGTCTACCAAGCTCTTGTGACACCGCATTTTGATTATGCAAACGCCATATTACACGGCCTTCCTAAAGCCACCATAACCCCGCTGCAACTAGCCATGAACGCAGCAGCAGCTAGAATTCTGCAAGGGGCATCAAGGAAGGACCATATAACACCAATACTAAAACAATTACACTGGCTTCCAATCCAAACTAGGATAACCTTCAAGGTGCTGACGCTTACATTTAAAGCCATTAACAACTGCTCCTCCACATCAATCACAGATCTTATCCAGGTTACACCTAACCCCGCCTCAATTACTCAGCCTCTAAAAAATTTTGTCGCTCCCACAGTGAAATCCATCACTGACCTTATTGCCACCTTGAATACTACCACAGCCCCAAACGATCCATGCCCTGCCTACTGGATCAGAACAATGCGTGCTGAACTGAGCCCCATACTTGCCCTTATCATGCAACTTTCCTTCACCACTGGATCATTCCCATCATCTCTCAAGCAAACTTCAATACGCCCTCTCCTAAAGAACAATAAACTCGACCCAGCAAAAACTGATTCATATCGTCCAATTTCAAGTATACCCCTTCTAGCCAAAATCATCGAGAAGGTGGTACAAATCCAATTGCAACAACATATAGATACTTCAGCTCCCCTCGATCCCTGCCAACACGGATTCCGAGAATCACATGGCATAGAGACCCTTCTCACACTACTCATCAACACCTTATCAAGAGGGATTGACAAAATTGAAAATGGGTTCATCCTCATCTTCCTTGACATCTCAGCAGCGTTCGACTCGGTTAACCATGTACAACTTCTTCACCGTCTTAAAGAAAAGGGAGTCCAGGGATCAGCTTGGGAATGGTGTAGATCCTACCTAAACAACCGCTGGCAACAGGTGCGGATAGGATCTTCAACCTCCGATCCTTTCCAACAACAACAGGGTGTACCCCAGGGATCCTCTTTATCAGCTCTTCTATTTAACATATATATCCAACCAATCTGTGAAATCATCAAAACATTTAACGCCTCCAGCTTGATCTACGCAGATGACGTACTAATATTCACGCCAATAAAAATTAATGCCCCTGACTTCTCCCCAATTATCGCCTGCTTCAACGCGATTACAGATTGGCTCCTATCCCAGAACCTGCGAATAAACTTCAAGAAAACGGAAGTCCTATTCGTAACCAGGAATAAGAAAGTCTCCCCCCCTACAACTTTGAAGGTGAGAGATGCGGAACTACCATGTAAATCATCAATTCGCTACCTGGGAGTAACCATCGACCAAGAACTGACCTTCAAAGATCACATAAAGCAGACCGTTAAATCCATTTACTATAAATTAAGAACGCTGAAACCCTTAAGACCACTACTCGCCCCCAATGACTTCCGAACAGTCTTCCAAGCCCTTATAACACCTCATTTTGACTATGCCAATATCATCCTACATGGTCTACCCAAGAGCACCCTCAACCCACTCCAATTGGCGATGAACTCAGCAGCCCGCATCCTCTGCGGTACTTCCAGTAGAGACCACATCACCCCCATACTAACAGAGCTTCACTGGTTACCCCTACAAGCCAGGATAACTTACAAAGCACTTCTGCTATCCTTTAAAGCAATTAATCAAATAGCCCCACCTTCCCTCTCATCACTTATTATCAACACCCCCACGAACAGACTGAGAAGATCCGCAGCCGCCAATACTCTTGTCGTACCAAAGGAGTACACTAAATGTAACCAAACAACCAGAGACAAGGCCTTCACCTTATTCGCTCCAACTTGCTGGAATAATCTCCCTCCTCATATCCGATCAATAAAAGACCTCTCTCAATTTAGAAAGGCCCTCAAACACTACCTATTCTGTCATCATCTTTTAGGCCCTAACCCTACACCTCCTCCCCCCATCTCACAAATCACTCACACAGCCTCTGACATTCCAACAACATAGTCATAACAGAACACGACCTAGACGCTCTGCACACCCAAAGTTACGACCCAATTTAACTGTAAATTTCCAGAGGTAATATATCTTTCTGTATATAGCTTGTATATAGTTTACCATGTTGTCTCCAAGTTACTGACCCTGTTATAATGTAAGCAAAAGACCCTGTTATAATGTAAGCAAAGGACTGTTCTAATGCGAAATTTGTTATCTGTAAACCGCGCTGATACCAAAGAGCGCGGTATATAAAAACTGTAAAATAAAATAATAAATAAAATAAATAAATAAATAACCCCCCAATAGAGCGAGAAGATCAGCTGCTATAAACACATTGATTCTACCAAAGCAGATAACAAAATGCTCACAAGCTGCCAGATCCAGAGCTTTTTCGCTGTATGCACCTACCTCCTGGAATGCCCTCCCCCCCACTATCAGAGCTATCAAGGTCATCTCCCAATTTAGGAAGGCACTTAAACATCATCTCTTCCTACAGTACTACACTGACCAAGGTCACTCCCCACAGCTAACCACGCCCAGCGACCCACATCAACAACCCATCAGTTGCAACCAAGACAGAAACCGAGCATGTCGGACACCGAACCTCCCGACAAATAGTAACCCTTCTCACACTAATATCAGCCAACATGCAGCTTAGCCGATAGGCACTGTGAGTCCTTTCCAAATGTATGCTGTAATTTACCCATATATAGTTGTATATAATGACCCTGTTATTACCTGTACATATACCCTTGTTATATTGTAAATCCAGGGCAGATCCTCTGTGCTGGACAGTTGTGTTTTGATGTAAACCGCACTGATGCAAAAGAGCGCGGTATATAAGAAAGTTAAATAAATAAATAGAGTATTTAGAATTTAATGATCGGGACAACTGTAAAATTGGTACTCTGTGGGAATGTTTGAAAGTGGTTGTAAGGGGGGGCTTTGATTTCAATTGGAACGCATGTGAAAAAAGTCAAAGAGCGTCAAAGAGAGTCCCTGCGTGGTAAAATCCGGGATCTGGAAAGGCTTCAACAGATAGAGGAGTTAGGGGAGGTACAGCTAAGAGAGTTAAGGAATTTAAAAAGAGAGCTTGGGGAAATAGAAACTGCAGAGATTAAATTTGTCCAAGATCAATTTAAGCAGCAATTTTTTGAATTAGGGAATAAACCTACTAAGTGGCTAGCTTATCGGCTGAAACAGAGGAGGAATTTGATAACTAAAATTCAAGATGCAGGGGGGAGAGAAGTACGAACGGGGGAACAGATTAAGGACCAATTTGTACAATTTTTTAAACAGCTGTACAAGGCAGAGGACCCCTGCCCAAGGGCAGCTATGGCGGGGTATTTACAAACCCAGTTACCAAAATTGATGGGGAAGGCTTTGATTTCCAGGCCCATTACTAAGGTGGAAGTGGGGGCTGTGATTAAGGCCTTACCATCCCATAAAGTTCCGGGGATGGATGGTTGCGCCAATAAATTCTATAAAACTTTTCAAGATATGTTGAGTGAACCCTTGACTAGATTGTATAACTCCTTTACGGAAGGGGGAGAATCCCGGAGTCCATGCATACAGCTGGGATTACCATGTTACCAAAAGAGGGGAAGGATCCAAATTTGTGTGGCTCCTATAGACCCATCTCCCTATTGGGGACGGATTTTAAAATTTTTACTAAAATATTGGCTAACAGACTGTTACCCTATATGCCGCGCCTGGTGCATGAGAATCAGGGGGGTTTTGTTCCGGGCAGACAAACCATAGATATCAGGAAGGTGCTGAATGCAATCTGGAGGGGGAAGAAGAGCGGGGCCCAGATGATCTTATTAACTATAGATGCAGAAAAGGCGTTTGATCGTGTGTCTTGGCCCTATCTGTTTCAGGTTCTAGAGCGCCTGGGGTTGGGGGGGCAATACATAAAATGGATTAAGGCAATTTATTCACAGCCCATGGCGCAAATCTGCATCTATGGAGAATATACTGAGGCATTTGAACTGGAGAGGGGAACCAGGCAGGGCTGCCCACTCTCGCCACTCCTCTTTGTACTTTCCATGGAGCCTTTGGCTCAACGAGTGCAAGAATGTGGGGCGGTGAAGGGGGTACGGGGGGGGGGGATGGAGAGTAAAGTGTCACTGTTCGCAGATGATTTATTGTTTATATTGACAGAGCCTGAAGGCTCACTGGGGCGGTGTATAACCTTTTGCAGGAATATGGGACATATTCGGGATTTCGAATAAATGCTACAAAGTCTGAAATCCTGAATGTATCCACAGAGGCAGGCCTGAAACAATATCTACAGAGCAAATTCCCCTTTAAATGGGCTAAGCAGAGTGTAAAATATTTGGGAATATATTTAACGGCCAACGAAAAGGACTTGGGGAGAGTGAACTTCAGGGTTATGGAACGGAAAATGAGGAAGGAACTGGAACTCTGGGAGAGCAAAAAACTCTTGGTTGGGGAGGGTAGCTGCAATTAAAATGATGGTGTTACCCCAGTGGGTGTATTTATTTAGGGCACTGCCGGTGGCGGTGGAGAGGGGTTTTTTGGCCAGGATGCAAGGGGCTATTATGAAATCTATTGGGGGAGGGAAGAAAAATAGAATTGCCTGGTCGATCCTCACTAAGAGTAAGAAAAAAGGGGGAATGGCTGTACCAGATTTGCATAGGTATATGGAGGCAGCGCAACTCAGTGCAGTAGTGGAATGGGGGAGAGAGGGGGGGGAAAGAGTGGGTTCATCTGGAAGCTGAAGAGATTATGGAGGGGAAAATAGGGGACTGGTTATGGTTGCCACAGGGGAAATTGAGGGGAGGGCGGGATAGCAACCCATATGTGTACCGGACATGGTGCCTATGGAACAAATGGAAGCGAAGGTGGTTGGGATCAGGCGGAGTCTCTAGATTGATACCTATTCTAGATAACCCTGAGTTCCCGCCAGCGGTGGGGAATAGTGAATTTAAGAAATGGACTGCGAAAGGGATAACCCATATTGGTCAGCTCCTTGATGGTTCAAAAATCAAAGAGCTCTCTGTCTTGAGGCAACAATATGGGTTGGACCTCGCAGATTTGTACCAATACAATCAGTTGTGCCATTATTTGCGACATAGGATTCTACCTCATCTACAGAAAGACCCAGTGGCCATTGAAAAGGTTTTCCTGCTAGGGCAAACGAAAAAGATTCTGACTCTGTTTTACAATATGATGGAGGTAGAGGGCCCTAAGGGGAGCTTTCAGAAGCAGTGGGAGCGAGATTTGGGAGTGTGTTGGGAGGAGGCTCAGTGGGATCATATCTTCCAGAATAGATATAAAGGTTTGCTGGCAGCCCATTTTATGGAAAATAACTATAAATTGCTGTACAGATGGCATCTGACACCAGAAAAATTACAGATCATGTATAAGGGTCAGGCAGACAAGTGCTGGAGGGAGTGCAGGGAGAAAGGCACATATCTGCACATTTGGTGGTCTTGTCAAATAGTGGGGGAACGGTGGGGGGAGGTCTTCAGACTGTTAAGTAGGATACTGGGGAAAACAGAGCCACATCCCGCCACAGCCCTGTTAGGGGTTAAGCCGGAAAACCTAACTCCGGCGGAGAGTATGTGGGTCAATTTGGGGTGTATTGCCTTTAGATTATTGATGGCAAAGCACTGGCGGCAAACGGTGGTGCCGACTATAGGAGAATTCTGTGCCTCGCTAGATCAGGCTTATTTATTGAGCAAATTAATGGCGGAAAAAAATAATTGCACCCAGAGGTTTACCAGAATATGGGGAGCATACAGCAAGTGGGTGACAGGTAGATAGAGGTGTGGGAGCTGAGGGCGGTAGGAGGGGGGGGGGGAAGGGAGGTGGGAGGACAGTAGGGGGGAGGGGGAGGGGGGTGTGGGTCTATAGAAAAATGTTTTAGGAGGATAATAAAAGTTGGAAATCATTTGTGTAATAGTAAGGGTGAGCCAAAGGGTGGCGATTGAAATGTTGCAGTTGGATTGATCGCAAATGCTGTGTACATGCATATAAAGTGTAAATAAAATTTTTTTTTTAAAAAAGCAACAAAGAGTTGAGAAGACTTTCTATGTTGCTGTGTTCTTTGTAAGTAAAAGGCGAGAACTCTTTTACAATCCAAAGTATGAAGATTCCTCTCTGCACTTGATGCATGAGGTCCTGGAAAAAAAGACAGGTAAGTATACCTCTTGGTTCATATGAAAAGGCGAGACCACTTTGGGCATAAAGTGTGGATTGGTCCCGAGGACTACCTTATCATGATGGAACCTTGTATAAGGAGGATTAGCCACCAAGGCTTGCAACTCACTGATGCGACGTGCTGAGGTGACTGCAATGAGAAAGATAACCTTCCAAGAAAGAAATTTCAAGAAGGTGGTGGCTAAAGGTTCAAAGGGTGGCTTCATAAGCTGGCCAAGAACCAGATTTAAGTCCCATGCCACTGGAGGTGGTCTAATGGGAGATTTAGTTAAAAGAAGGCCTCTCATGAATCTTGCTATAAAAGGATGAGAGGAAATAGGCTGTCCATTGAGAGGCTTGAGGGACGCTGCAATAGCACTCAAATGGACTCTTACTGAATTTGTTTTAAGGCCTGCATGGGATAGATGCAGAAGATATTCCAGTAAAGAATTCAAAGGTATTGCAAGAGGGTTAAGACCCTTCTCTGAACACCAAATGGTAAATCTTTTCCATTTGAAAGCATAGGAACGTCTAGTGGAAGGCTTTCTAGAAGCATGAATAATATCTCTGACTTGCTGAGAGAGATGCAAAACTTGAAGGTCTAGGCCTTCAGCAAACAGGCCCTGAGATGGAGAGCCTGGGGGTTTGGGTGCCACAACGTTCGTCTTCCTGGGAGAGAAGATCTGGAGCAGAGCCCAACTCCAGGGACGGAGCTTGAGAGAGATGCAGAAGTAGAGGGTACCACACTTGGCGTGGCCAATGTGGTGCTATGAGGATCATAGAACTTCGGTCTCTCTGAAGCTTGAATAGTGTTTTGGGAATTAAGGGAATGGGTGGAAAGGCATAAAGGAAGTCTTGACCCCAGTGAAGGAGGAAGGCATCCTTGGCCTGAACTCCCTGACACGGAATCCTGGAACTGAACCGGGGAAGTTTGGTATTCCACGGACTTGAAAATAGGTCTATGTCCAGGGTTCCCCAAATTCGAAAAATCCTGGCTACCTGGTCCCTGTGGAGGGACCATTCGTGTGGAAGCAGAACTCGACTGAGTCTGTCTGCCCAAGAGTTTTGAACGCCTGGAAGATATACTGCCAGAAGATGAATGTGATGCTCTCTGATGAAGGCCCACAGTCGCAAAGTTTTGTTACAAAGCGACAGAGAGCCAGTTCCCCCCTGCTTGTTTACATAGAACATGGCTATCTGGTTCTCCGTGTGAATGAGGACTGTCCTGTAGCTGAGCAGGGAATGGAACACTCTGAGAGCTAAGAAAATTGCTCTGAGCTCCAAGAGATTGATGTGGAAAGAAGTCTCCTGTGGAGACCAGATGCCCTGGGTGGAGAGATCTTGGAGATAAGCTCCCCAACCCATTGGAGAAGCATCTGTTGTGAGGGTTGCTTGGGGTTGTGACAGTTGAAAAGGGGACCCCAACAACAGGTTTGGAGAGGACTTCCACCACTGGAGAGACCAAAAGTGGTGACTGGAGTTTGCTATTTTGTCTGACAGGCAACCTGATGCCTGAGTCCATTGGGTGGACAAAGTCCATTGAGCTGCCCTCATGTGAAGGAGAGCATATGGAACCACATGCACAGTGGATGCCATGTGGCCTAAGAGTTGTAACATCTCTCGAGCAGTTAAATGGGGCTTTAACTGTATTTGGGAGGCTAACTGCACCAAATGTAGGCAACAGGCCTGAGGAAGATAGGCCCTTGCAGTTGTGGTATCCAACCAAGCCCCTATATACTCGAGGGACTGAGTAGGGGTGAGATTGGATTTTGGGATGTTTATTACTAGTCCCAAATACTGAAGGACACGCATTGTGCAGGTTAGACAAATCTTGGCCTCTGCTTGAGATGGAGCTTGAATGAGCCAGTCGTCCAGATATGGGAAGACGAATATTCCTAGAGTGCGTAGAAATGCAGCTACTACTGTCATGCATTTCATGAACACCCTTGGTGCAGAGGCCAGACCAAAATGAAGCACCCTGTATTGGTAGTGCTTTCCTTGAAAAAGGAACCGAAGGAACCTTCTGTGAGTTGGATGGATGAGGACATGGGTGTACGCATCCTTGAGATCTAGAGAACAAAGCCAGTCCTGACTCTGAAAGTATGGAAGCAGAGCACCGAGAGAAATCATCTTGAATTTCTCCTTGAATAGAAATTTGTTCAATTCTCTGAGATCTAAGATGGGTCTGTAGCCCCCTGTTTTCTTTGGGATAAGAAAATAAAGGGAGTAGAACCCTGTGCCTTGTTGAAGAGGTACTTCTTCTATTGCCCCTTGGGCAAGAAGGATGGCAATCTCCTGACCTAGAAGGTTGAGGAGAGATGTTGGAGAATTGAACTGTTTCACCATGGTGGGAGGGGGAAGGCTTAAGAAATGAAGCTTGTACCCTTCCCTTATGATGGAGAGTGTCCATTGCTCTGCTGTGATTTGCTCCCATCTGGGAGCAAAGTAAATCAACCTTCCTGGGATGGTAAGGGGCTCTGGTCCTTCCAGAGCTAGAAAGGCTAAGTTCTCTAGTTGCAAGTCAAAGGCCCTGAGGAGGCTGAGGCTGCTGGGCCGTGGAAGGCCTAGCAGCCTTTGACTTGGCCTGTTGTTTAGGTGGTTGCTGACACTTTGCCTGCTGACCATAAGCAGGATAGTATCTTCCCTTTTTAGAAAAAGATGTCTTTTTAAACAATCTTTTCTTAACAGGAGCAGAGGTAGACTTTGAAAGTCGATCCAAAGCAGAGTTTTCAGCATCCATCTGAGTGGCCTTTGCTTGCCAATCCTTACCAAAAAGGTTTTTACCTGTACAAGAGAGACTTCCCAATTCATCTTGGACCCAGAGCTCCAAATCAGAAGCTTGTAGCCAAGCAATTCTGCGTGCCCCTATGGCAATAGCTGAAGCTTTGCTTACACACTCAAAAGAGTCAAAGGCTGCACGGTTGGAAAATTTGGAGACATCTTGGGCATGTTTGAGCCAAGTGAGAAACTCCTGTCTTTTATCCTCTGAAATGAAAGGGGTTAAAGTCTGCAGATGATCTGTGACTTCTTTTAGAAACATTCCTTTATAGAGACTATAGGAATTGATCCTAGCAGCTAGCATAGCAGCTTGGAAAACCCTTTGGCCAAAAGCATCCAGGGTCCTGCATTCATGCCCTGGAGGATTAGATGAGTGTCCTTTTGCACTCTTTATCTTCCTCATGGCAGACTACCACAATAGAGTGGTGAGGAAGCTGAGTCTTGTGGAAGCCAGGACAAGGAGGGACACGATACATGGTGTCCAACCTGCGAGAATGAGGAGAGGTGGTGAGAGGTGTCTCCCACATCCTCAACATGAGATCATACAGAATCTCATGAACAGGTAAAGTAGCTGCCTCCTTAGGAGTCTTAAGATATTGTAAAATATCCAACTCCTTGACTCTGGGTTCTGACTCAGGGGCCACTGTGATAGAGAGGCCCCTAGCCACTTCCATAACGAAGTCTTGGAAAGACAAGCCTTCTGGAGGAGACATTCTTCGTTTAGGTGAAGAAGACTCCTGAGGAAGAAGTATCGATGCTTCTGCAGAACCCTCAGACTCAGTGTCCTCAGAGGAATCAAAGTATCGCCCGTCTGGATGCTCCTGTAAAGCCCAATAACCGTATCGAGTGGGATCGACATCGGGAGTAAATCATAGGCATCATAGGACAGGGTACCGTTGCAGTTGACATCGAAGCCGATGTCGATGCAAGCGATGCCGGTACCGGGGCCGGTACCAGCAACGGGGATTGTTGCGGTACCAGAGGCGTCGCAGCCTGTATGAAAGCCGTTAAGGTGCGCTGCATGGTCAGAATCTTCTGATCCATCGACGCCACCAAAGTCTGGATGTCGGTACCCCAGAACACGGCAACAGGTGATCTGTCGAGGCCGAGCCATCGATGTCAACCTGTGACCCCATAGATAATGCTTTGGAAGCCGGAACTTCCCGCAGGGGTAATTTTGCAGGTGCGGAATCCTCGAGGGAAAGCCCGGAGGCATCTTGATGCTTGGAGGGAGATCTGCCCTTCGAGGACCGGCCAGATTTATGCTTGGTTACCTGAGATCCTTGGGAGGAAGAAGCAGCCCTGGAAGACGTTGATGCCACCGAAGCTGCATCAGAGGGAAACAGGGTACTGAGCTTGGCTGCTCGGTTCTGCCGAACTTTTTTAGACATCAGGGTACAGGACATACAATCCGTGATGGAATGGTCAGGTCCCAAACACTTTAGACACCAGTCATGGATGTCGGTGACAGAAATAGTACCGCCACATTTTGTGCATTTTTTAAACCCAGAAGCGGGCTTCTCCGTGAGGAAAATATTTTTAGGCCTAGGGCCCAAAAACTGAAAATGCACAGTAAAGATAAAGTGGGGGGGGGGTTTTGAAAGAAAGAAAAGAAAGACTGGTGGTACCGGTCCGACGTCGAAGAAGGCAGACGCGACACAAAAGAATAAAGAAAAAATAAAGAACTTCTTCTGTGGTGACAGGAACACGACCTGCTGGCTCCGCGGAAAAGAAGAACTGGAGAGAGGCGGTTGGGAAAGGCGGGAAGGCAGCACGCAGGCGCTGTGGGATGCTCCCAAAAGCTTTCTTATTGGACGCTGGGGAGCGTTCCCGCGCAGGCTCCATCGGTACCGATGATACCCATATGTGAAGACTCATTCCTGCTTGTTCCTGGAGATACGAGCCACCCCTCTTCCCAGCCCCTCTCGTAAAGAGGCCGCACACTCCACAGAGAGGATGGCACCACCACGCCACCAGAACCGTACTCACCAGACCAACCCACGACAACAACTGATGTCTTCTTCGTCTGTGCGCAGGCGATCAACTGGCAGCATTCCTCCGGGCGGGAAGCAGGACTAGACTGGATCTACTCCAGGAACTACAATTAGCAGGTAAGTCTAATTTAACCTTCCTTATCGTAGCTCCAGTCTAGTCCCAAACCATAGAGATGTAGCAGAGTAGTAAGCATTCTCAACGGGAGGGACCTGCCAGACCAGCCTGAAGCACTGCCGATCCAAACCTCGCATCCCTCTCCGCCTGGACATCAATTCTATAATGCTTTACAAAGGAATGCAGTGACGACCAAGTCGCAGCCCTGCAAATGTCCGCCGCGGGCACCAAGCTAGACTCCGCCCAGGAGGCCGCCTGCGCTCTCGTAGAATGCGCTCTCAGCCCCTGCGGCACCACTCTGCCCTTCAGAAGATAAGCTGACGCAATAGCCTCTTTAATCCACCGAGCAATAGAAGCCTTAGATGCCGGTCCTCCTCGGCGCGAATTGCCAAAAAGCACAAATAGTCTATCAGGCGTGCACAGCTCCACTGTGCGCTGCAAATACACCTTAAGGGCTTGTCCTACATCCAATCTATGCAATTTGCCCTTCATATTCCCTTCTATTGACCTCTCAAACACCGGTAAAGCCACCACCTGATTAACATGGAAGGCGGACACCACCTTAGGCAAAAAAGACAGCACCGTCTGAAGCACCACCTTCTCTGCAGAAAAGGTCAAGAACAGCTCCCTACAAGATAGAGCCTGCAATTCCAAGATTCGCCTCGCCGAGGTGATGGCCACCAAGAACCACCTTCAGCGTGAGATCCTTCAACGTTGCTTGGGACAACGGCTCAAAGGGCTCTTTCACCAGCGCCTCCAGGACTACATTAAGATCCCATCCTGGAAGCACCCTTCTACAGGGCGGCCTTAACAAAGAGGCTGCCCTCAAAAACCTCTTCACATCTCGATGAGCCCCCAGCGACCTTCCCTGTACATACCCACGGTAACAGGCCAGCGCCGCCAACTGGACTCAGAGAGAAGACACTGCCAATCCCTTGTCCAAGCCATCCTGCAAAAAGGCCAACACTTGCGCTACCGAAAGCCTTCAACGCTCGCACCTGCTGCTCCACACACCAAGCCTCAAACAGCCTCCACACTCTCACATACGCCATTGACGTAGTCCGCCGCCGTGACTTCAACATAGCAATCCCGCTGACCAATAACCTTTGTTCAGAAGCCTTGCCCTCTCAAGAGCCAAGCTGTAAGCGAAAACCGATGTACCTGAGGCATGTTTAACGGCCCCTGCACCAGGAGATCCACCCTGTCCGGCAACCTCCACGGAGGCTCCACCAGCAGACGCCGCAAATCGGCATACCACGGCCTTCTCGGCCAATCCGGTGCTATCAACAGAACTGGTCCCCTGTGTCTCTCTATGCGCTGAATAACTCTGCCTATGAGAACCCACGGGGGAAACACGTACAGAAGAACTTCCTCTGGCCAGCCCTGGATCAGAGCATCCAGGCCCTCTGACATCCTCTCTCTCCGTCTGCTGAAAAACCTGTCGACCTTTGCCAACTCGAACGTTGCCATGAGGTCCATTACTGGCCGACCCCAATGCCCCACCAGCGCTTCGAAAACTTCCTGATGCAGGGCCCACTCTCCTGGATCCACTCGCACGCGACTCAAAGTCTGCCGCCACATTGTCCACTCCGGCGACATGTGCCGCCGACAATGCCTCCAGATGGCTCTCGGCCCATTCCATCAGTACCTGTACTTCAGCCTCCAACTGTACGCTGCTGGTTCCGCACTGCCGTGGCATTGTCCGAAAACACTTTTATCGCCCTGCCCTGCAGAAATCCCTGCAAGTCCTGGAGCGCCAACCACACTGCTCTCAACTCCAACCTGTTGATGGACCATGTCTTCTCCTGATTGGACCACTGACCCTGGGCAAACTGCCCCTCAAAGTGAGCCCCCCAACCGAAAAGACTTGCATCCTTCGTCAAGGGCTTCCAGTCCAGCGGCGCCAAAGGCATGCCCCTCTCTAGGCTCCCCGGCCGCAGCCACCACCTCAGCAACTCTCGAGCCTCCCTCAGACACACCAGCGCCCTGGACAACTGATCCGACTGATGGGACCACCTCCGCAGCAGCGCCCTCTGCAGAGGTCTCATGTGAGCTCTGGCCCATGGCACTACCTCTATCAAAGCCGCCATCGTCCCCAGCAGCTGAAGATACTGCCATGCCGAAGGCGCCCTGAGCTTTCGGAACTCCCGAACCAGCCTTCTCAATTTTTGAACCCGTTCCACCGGAAGAAAAACCCTTCCCTGGCACGTATCGAAACAAGCTCCCAAGTACTCCAGACCTTGGGAGGGCGGCAAATTGCTTTTACTGCATTGACTACCCATCCCAGACTTTGCAAGAAGGACACCACTTGGGTGGTCGCCTGCTGACTTTCCTCCACCGACTTTGCCCGAATTAACCAATCGTCCAAATACCGGTGCACCAACACTCCGTCCTTTCGCGCCGCTGCCACCACCACCACCATAATTTTGGTGAAGATTTGCGGTGCCATCGCAAGCCCAAAGGGCATCGCCTGGAACTGGAAATGCCCCATAGGCACCACAAAGCGAAGAAACCGTTGATGCTCCCTTCTGATTGGAATGTGCAGGTAAGCCTCCGACAGATCTAACGAGGTTAGATACTCTCCCGGCCGCACCGCAGCTATCACTGACTGCAACGTCTCCATCCGAAAGTGCGACACTCAGAGACACCCGTTTACCCTTTTTAGATCTAAGATCGGACGCCAGGTACCTTCCTTTTTTGGAACCACAAAATAAATAGAGTACCGACCTCTGCCTCACTCCTCCTGTGGTACCGGTACCACCGCTTCGAGCGCTACCAACCTTTCCAACGTCTGGCGCACTGCCACTGTCTTGGACTGCATTCTGCACGGAGACCGCACAAACGCGTCCCTCACTGGATGTTGAAACTCGTGAGCGTAGCCGCTTTGCACGATCTCCAACACCCATTGATCCGAAGTAATGTGGGCCCAGGCAGGAGCAAAAGCTTTCAACCTCCCTCCTCCCGGCACTATCCCTGCCTGGACCCCCCTCGCTTCATTGTGGCTTTTTGACGCCCAAGGATGCCGAAGCGGCAAAACCTCTGCCTGCCCCTCGGAACCCTCGAAAGCCTGAAGAACGATAGGGAAACCTCCCCCACTGCACTGGAGCAAACCGAGAGGGTCAAAAAAAACACCTGAACTCTCTCAACTGACTTCTAGACGGTCCCCCCGTCCGACTCTGCTTCTGCTTGTCTTCCGGCAACCGACCCCCTTTTGACTCCCCCAGGTCCTTAACCAATTTTTCCAACTCCTCACCAAAGAGGAGCTTGCCCTTAAAAGGTAACCTAGCTAACCGCGCCTTAGAGGTCCCATCTGCCGCCCAATTGCACAGCCAAAGATACCGTCTTGCTGCTACCGTGGACGCCATACTCTTAGCTAAGCCTCTAATCAAGTCATACTGACTATCAGCCAGATACGCTGACCCCGACTCAATGCGGGCGGCTTCCTCTGCCGCCTCAGCCTCCTGAGTCCCTTTCCATCTCTGGGACCACCGCAGACACGCCCTCGCCACCCAGGCCCCATAGAGAGAGGCCTGCAAGGAAAGGGCGTTCACCTCAAACACCTGTCACAACAAAGAATCCAATCTCCTGCCCTGTACATCCTTAAGCGCGGCACTCCCTTCTACCGAAATAGTGGTCTTTTTTGTCACCGCAGACACCGCCGCGTCCACCTTCGGTGCCTTAAACATATCCTTATCCAATTCCACCAGAGGATAAAGCCGAGCCAGGATCCTAGTCCCTTTGATGCTGGCCTCCGGGGTATCCCATTCCTCCTGAATCAACTCCTTGAAAATTCTATGAATGGGAAAGGATCGCTGAGACGTCTGCACTGCCTGCAACAGCAGATCCTCTAACGTATCGCCCTCTGCGGACCCCGGGACTGGCACATTTAAGACCTGTAAGGTCTCCGCGATCAATGCCGAAAGCTCCTCCCTCCTAAACACTCTTACTATCCTCGCCTGCTCCTCCGGCTCCGCAAGCTCACCTTCCTCCAAATCTGGTTCTCCAGAGTCCTCAACCATCATAGACTCCCCCCAGCTCTGCTCTTCTTCCTCCACGAGCAGCTTGGGTCTCTTATTCAAAACCCTTTTGGCCCCTTCCGCTAGGTGAGCCCCTGGCTCCTTAGACCCTCTTGCCTCAGCTCCCGAGGGTCCTGCCACTCCTGCCCTCGGCCCCCCCAGAGCCTGCTGCAGCAGCGACAAAAAATGCGGTGAAAAAATTGCCCCCAGTCCCCCCCTGCACCAGGACCTGGGGTAAGACCCCCTCCAGAACCGACGAAGGTCCCGGAATGGGCTCCAGACTGGCCTCCGGGGATAAGGGAGAGTCCCTCTGGACCTCCTCCCCTGCAGTCCCCGAGCTCTCTAGCTCCCTGTCTGCCATAGAAGCTTCCCCAGCACAGACCAGAGTCCGATACGGTGCTCTTATGCACCCCGCACAATAGGCACCTAGGTTTACCCGGCATGAAGCACGCTGCACACCACCCTGACCCAATACCAGCCCAGGGTCCCCCTGCAGCGCCCAAAACCAAACTTTCCAACCTAGCTCTATCTAAAAACTAACTCCTAACTCACTCTAAAAATCTAAAGACTGCAAAAAACCACCAAACCGGGCCAACCCGGCCCCTTCAGTAGGCTGCCGGCCTGAACTCCCACTCCCGTGCTTTTCCACGTGGCTCGGGGGCCGCTCCTGCAGTGCGTCTCTACAAGCCTCCTGCGATCCGCAACATCACGCCACCGCGTCTAAGCACTGCCCCAACAAAAATGCTCGCTCAGCTCATCTCGCTGATCCGCGCACGATGTCTGGTCCCCTTTATGCCGCTGGAATCGCTGCTCCTCTCCTCAAAGAGGTGCGCTAACGCGGTCCTCACCTCAACGGCTGTAATCCCGCCTCGGGGGAAAACAAAGCCGGAGGCCCCTGCTCAACCCCCACACACTCTCCTTATGACTCCGGTCCAGAAGAGAGGGGAGAAGGGGGGTAGCTCGCCAGCGATGGTCACTATTCAACAGAGAAAGGTAAAATCGCTAATTTAAAGGGACAGACATCCACTTGTCTATCTGAGAATTCTCCTCTTTCCTTTCTCTTTTTTTTTGTTTAAACAAGTGAAGACTGGGGTCCCCAAAATGACTGATTCGTTGCTCCAGTGAGTCCCGATCCCAGGACTCAGAGCCTCCTTCCGCTGCACGAGACTGAGCAAAACTGGTTTAGGGGGAGGTCCCTGGGCTACCTATTCTAAGGTCACTGAAAAAGGTGACATGCTCAGTCTCCTAGCTGCGGGAGGAGGTTCACAACTCTATGGTTCGGGACTAGACTGGAGCTACGATAAGGAATTACTTATAACTGTCTGTGCAGCAAAATCCCCATCTCTAACTTTTCTTTTTTTTTTTTGCAGGCTCCAGCAGCACTTCTGCTGCGATTGTTGCCTTTTTCAGCCCTTTTGCCTGCAGGCTGCAAAAGAACACCATGTCTGCCTGCGGAGATACTGTTTCCCAGCCCTTCTGCCCATGGAGGATAGGACTCCCACAGGCAGATTCTGAAGAAATCAGCTGCAAAGCAGTCCAGCTGCCAGCAGACTGCTCTGGCCCACATGTGCTCCGAACCTCAGGAGT
Organism: Ichthyophis bannanicus; assembly: GCA_033557465.1. Taxonomy (NCBI): domain Eukaryota; kingdom Metazoa; phylum Chordata; class Amphibia; order Gymnophiona; family Ichthyophiidae; genus Ichthyophis; species Ichthyophis bannanicus. Next base: position 910,066,567 of record CM066035.1, on the reverse strand, counting down.
CAGGTCTGAGTTTTCAGTTGCCTTAGCAACCTGGCATCTGGGGTTTGTCAAACTCTGCACTACCATATATGATCATGGAGAAGTGGTAATTTCACAGAATACCAGGTCTGCCTGCTATAAAGGGAACCACCTGCTAAACTCACCCAAAAGACACCATAACCCAAACAGGCCTAGCAGAAGAAAAATGCCTTTTACTCCATGTCACCACAGCCAGAGAGATCTGCTCTGGACGGGGCTGACACTAGGAGAAATTCCTTAGTGCTTCCACTGCCAGAGAGGTCTGCTGTGGTCTGGGCTAGAACGGTTAGCAAGGGAGTTTGAAAGGGCAAAATGAAAGCAAAAACACAAAAGCAGATGACTAAGGGAGATACATCCGCACTTGGCTACGGATGAATAAGACAGAGAGAGGAGCTGCACTCACACAGGAGTTCACTCACACATGCCCAGAAGAGCTGTCTAGACTCTTCTCGGCTCTGGGAGAGCAAGTCTGGCCTGCTGCTGGCAGGGATGACATTAGCCATGTGTGGCCAATTTATCCTGCTGTCCATGGAAAACGATCGTTATAGCTTTTTTCTCCAAAACGTGTCCACACCACTTTGAACCTCACTGTTAGTCATCTTGACTATGTCCTCTGAAAGAAATTCCAGTTTTAATTGTACACTGCATGAAAAAAATATTTTCTATTTGTTTACAACCTGATGGTTGAAAGCTTAAACAGAACTGACAAACAAAAAACAAGGACACTCCACAACTTTTCCAACCCAATTATGGTCTTATGAGCTTTTATCCTAGCCACCCTGTTGTCGTTTCAAGCTGAAAAGCCCTAACCTGTTTAACCTCTTCATAAGAGAGGCGTTTCATCTCCTTTGTCAGACTTTGGCAATGGGACTTCTCCAGTCCTCAGTGAAGGCTGAAAGTGGTCCCCACTCGGTAAGCAGACAGACCTAATGAATAAGGCTGAGCTCCCAAAGAACAAGCATGGGGCCCAAGCAGGACTGGATCTCCAACTCGGGCAAATCTAATGCAGTGGCATCAAATTATTTTCAATACTGGGCCAGCATTGGTTTAAAATAAAATAAAACTGTACTTTAAACAAGACAACCCAAGGAAGAGGGATCCCCCTTCTTGTAATATGTAATATATGTGTACATGTATATATGTAAAGCCTCCTCCCAAACAATCAAATGTATATATGTAAAGTCTCCTCTTATACAATCAAATGTAAATATGTGACCGTTTGATGCTTTTTACCCACCCCTGAAATCACACTGTATGTTCCAAATCCGGCCTGTACAGCCGCACCACTATGTATAGAAAACCGCTGCTGATCACTGGAAGTAGCGGGATACAAGTGTACACTAAATAAATAAAATAAATAAAGTGCTACAGATGAATAGGAAAGGATATGAACACGAGAGAGAAAGCAGCATAAGAGAACAAGGGAGTAGTTACTAAGCTGTGGTAAAATATCACTGCAATAAAAAGATTAACTTGCCGTACCCTTGCTTGGTAAATAGTTTGCTTTGCAGCAGATGAGAGCTCTCTCACTTCCAATTACCTCCCCCTCATCTCAGGCATGTGATTTGGGGGGTGGGGGGGGGAGAGGGAAGAGACAATTCCCAGTTGCTCCTGCCTCCTAGATTTCCGGCTTCAAAATGGCACCTCAATAGAGCATAGTTTACTCACCTGTAGTAGGTGTTCTCCGGGAACAGTAGGAATCTCCTCACCAGGGGCGGCTCTATAATGACGCGAAGTGAGGCGGCTGCCTCGGGCGGCAAAGTCTTGAGGGTGGCAAAAAATGCCCCCAAAACAGCCGCCTCACTTCGCCTTCAAAAGTTAAAAAAAAAACCCACACAAAAACCCCCCCACAAAAAATAGTGCACAAGTTGCTGCCGAGTACGCTTCTCGGCAGCAGCAAACTCACCCTCCTTTTACAGGCAGCCGCGGCTCCCTGCCTCTTAGAGAACTGCAGCCGTGCTGTGATCTGCAATTTTAAATAGAAACTAAACCGGCGCGGAGCCTTCTCACCTCCGTGAAGGAACCGGTGCAGCTTTGTCCCGCCCCCAAAGGAAGTTACATGTAACTTCCTTTGGGGGCGGGACAAAGCTACACAGGGGTCGGTCCTTCACAGACGCGGGAAGGCTCCGCACCGGTTTCGTTTCTATTTAAAATTGCGGTTATTTGTTTATTTATTTTTTAGTTCTTTTTAGGGACAGGTTCAGTATTTCAGATTTTGTCCAGTTTATAGTGAATCCCGGCAATCTTCCATATTCTTCTAATTCCCACATTAATATTGGTATAGAACATCTCGGTCTATTCACGCTAATAATTATATCATCTGCAAACAACGATATTCTACATATTCTCTCTTTCCTATTACAATGCCCTTCAAGTCCACCCGTTCCCTCACTCTCTCTGCAAACGGCTCCACGGAGAGTGCAAATAGAAGAGGCGACAGGACATCCTTGCCTCGTCCCTCTTCCCTGCTCAAAGAAAGCAGAGTAAGCGCCATTCACCCGAACACAAGCTTTCGGGTTGCGGTATAATGCTCGCACCCAACTCTTCCCCCAACCCCATTCGTTCCATCACTTGGAAAAGAAAAGGCCATGACACCTGGTCGAAAGCCTTTTCCGCATCTAGGGATAATAGCAGTGCCTCCTCTTTACTTTGTTCAATCAACCAAATCATGTTAAGTACCTTTCGAATATTGTCTGCTACCCGCCTACCTGGGATAAATCCCACTTGATGCTGGTGGATCAATTTCCCTATTACCCTATTTAAACACGTGGCCAATATTTTACCCAATAATTTGGCATCCAAATTTATCAAGGAAATTGGTCTATACGATGAATATTGTGGGTCCTTTCCTTCTTTATGTATTACCGTTATTCCTGCCCACCCTATAGTGTCTGCCAGCATATCCACCTCTCTTGGTAAACAACCGCACTAATGGTGTAGTTAAAATCTCGTTGAACCTTCTAAAAAAAAACCTTGCTGTAAGCCAATCTAATCCCGGCGCCTTATCTACTTAACCGATTTATAGCTTTCAAAACTTCCTCTTCCATTATGGCTCTATTTAACTCTTTTTGCTCCTCCTCTTCCAATTTCAGAAGCTTTATGGATTCTAGATAACTCTTTATCCTCTCCAACTCTGGAGGGGTTCTTGCTTCATATAGTGACTGATAAAATCTCTTAAAAGCCTCCTGGATATCCCCATCTTTGTGAACCAATTGCCCTCCAAAATCTCTTTCAATATCTGGGATCTTAATTTCCGTTGCTTCAATTTCTGTGCTCTCTCTCCCTGCTTTATTTCCCCCCCCTCGAAAAATTCCTGTTTCAATAGCTGCATGCGATACCTGACAATGTCTGCCTGCATTGCATTCATCTGAGCTCATACTGCCAACACTTGGCCTCTATAGGTTCCTTTTCTATCCTGCACATCTAATTCTGCCAGTCTCAATCTCTCTCTCAATTCCCTTTCTCTTCCCTCTCTTTCCTTCCTTTTACGAGAGCTGCTTTATTTTAAAGCAGCAATGCAATGTGCCTATGAGTCAATGCTGACCCAACAGCTCCTGGGTTTTCTTGGCAAAGTAGATTGCCAAGCTTTTTTCCCAAGGTAATGGAAGGTTAAGTGGCTTGTCCAAGGCCACAAGGAGTGCCAGTGGGAATCAATCCCTGGTCTCTTGACTACCAATCCAGTGCTCTAACCACTATGCTACTCCTCTACTCCATTTCAAGCAGCATGAAAGCCAAAACACAACCCATTAAAACCAAAATCGTTGGGTGGAAAAATAAATCTGTAAAAAGGGAAAGGCAGAAAAAAGCATGCAGATCAGGGACAGAAAGAAAGGGGTGCTTGGTCCTGACATCACCCCCCCTCCCCCCCCCCCAGGGCCCCCATGGGGTGGTCCTGCTCCTCAGGTCCACTGGTGTTGGAACCTGTGGGTAACTACACTAGATACAGGGCAGCTGTTGGCTCAAGGAGACAGGGGCATATCTGAGCAATGTTAGACCTACATGTCTCAGCACTGTGGTGTGAGCCAGGGGCGATTGGACTAGTGCAGCAGTGCAACTCAGCTTAATACCTTGCCACCTGCTGGAGGCATAGAAAATGGAAATTACACTTACCTGGTAATTGTGGTTCCTTTAGTGACTCCAGTTTAGTCCTCCACCTCTCGGTTGTGCACCTCCTCCTGCAGCTTGGAGACTGGGCATGTCAAAAACCTGTGACATCACTGGATATAGCCTGCTGGTCTCTCCCATCAGCCCCAGTGAACTATTGACAAAGCACACTCAAAGGAGCAACAAATAAGTAGTTGTTAAATACATTAAACCTTAACAAGAAATTGAACATATGTTAACTCAAATATTAACTCACATATACCAGGAAATTCCTCTCAATAGAAATGTACCCTTCTCTTATACCGCTTCCTTTCCTTCCTCGTCATATCCCCCAATAGAACAGAAGAGGAAGAAAAGACAGTAAAACATAGCTTACTGAACCTACCTGTAACGGAACGTCCCCCTAATCGAACTCTACTGCCCAATTCACATAACCGGGCAGGAATGAGGACTAAACTGGAGTCACTAAAGGAACCACAGTTATCAGGTAAGTGTAATTTCCATTTCCTTAGCATTCCTCCAGTTTAGTCCTCCACCTCTGGGATGTAACAGAGCAGTAATCATTGGGAGGGACCTTTCCAGCCAGCTTGTAACACCGCCGACCCGAATACGGCATCATTCGATGCCAACACATCCAGGTGGTAATGCTTGCTTAAAGTATGAAGTGACGACCAAGTGGCCGCCCTACAAATGTCTGCAGGCAGAACCAAACTGTGCTCTGCCCACGAAGCTGCTTATGCTTGAGTCAAGGGAGCTCGAAGCCCTGTTGGTACCTCACATCCACACAGAAGATACGGAAGCAATCGCCTCTCTAATCCATCCAGAAATGGATGCTTTCGCTGCTGCTTCCCCTTTACATGAACCTCCGAACAAAACGAACAACCGAGCCGACTGGCGAACGCCCTCAGACTCTCGCCAATACTGCCGGAGCACTCGCTTTATGTCTAAGCGACGTAACCCCCTGTCTGTAGCATTTCCCTCCAGTGAACCCAATACTGGAAGAGAAACTGTCCGATTCAGATGAAATGGAAAAACTACCTTAGGCAAAAAGGAAGGAACTGGCCGCAACACCACCTTTTCCCTAGAAAAGGACAAAAACAGTTCTCTACATGACAACGCCTGCAGTTCCGAAATTTGCCTTGCCAAACAAATGGCCACCAAGAAGACTGTCTTCAGAGATAAATCTTTAACAGTCGCTCTATGCAATGGTTCAAAGGGTTCTCTGTTTAAAGCCCCTAAGAACAAATTGAGATCCCATGGCGGAACCACAATTCGACGACAAGGACGTCGCCTAGCTACTGCCTTAAGTTTTCTTAAGACATCTGCCTGCGCGCCTAAAGCCACACCTTGCACTTTGCCTCTATAGCACGAAAGAGCAGTCAACTGTACCCTTAAGGAACTGGCCGCTAGACCCTTATCAAAATCTTCTTGTAAGAAATTTAAAACCACACAAACTGAACCTGTCGCCACGCGCACTTGTCTCCAGAAGCACCAATCCAAGAAAATACGTCATATGCGAACATACGTCAATGAGGTAGACATCTTTCTAGCTCGAAGCAAAGTCGCAATGACTGCCCCTGAATATCCTCTCTTCTTTAGCCTCGCCCTTTCAATGGCCAACCATAAGCGAGAACCGATCCACTTGAGGCATCTGCAGTGACGCTTGCAGTAACAGATTCTTTGCCGCCAGCATCCTCCAAGGCTCCCTGTCGAGCAACCTGATGAGATCAGCCTACCACGGATGCCTTGGCCAGTCCGGAGCCACCAGTAGTACCCTTCCCCGATGCGCCTCGATACGCTGAACCACCTGACCTATGAGCTCCCACGGGGGAAATACATAGAGAAGACCTGCCGTCAGCCAACGCTGCATCAGCATGTCGATCCCTTCCAACATGCTTTCCCGACGTCTGCTGAAGAAACGACTCATCTTTGCTGATTGAAAGGGCGCCATCAGATCCATGATAGGCGTACCCCACTTGAAAACTATTTGCGCAAACACATCCGGATGCAACTCCCATTCTCCCACATCCACTTGGACCCTGCTGAGAAAATCCGCCATCACCTTTTCTTTTCCCGCAACATGCGCTGCTGAAATCGCTGGTAAACAAAGTTCCACCCAGGCGAACAGCGCCTCTGCCTCTTCCTCCATGGCAGCACTTCCCGTGCCGCCCTGCCGATCGATGTAGGCCACCATCGCGGAACTGTCCAATAGCACTCGCATGGCCCGCCCCTTCACAGTCCCATCACCAGCCACAAGTTGATGGACCATGTGCTCTCTGGAACGGACCAAGTGCCTTGCGCGAAGAACTCTGCGCAATGTGCCCCCCATCCCAAGAGGCTTGCATCCGTCATCAATGGGAGCCACTCCAGAGGCATCCCAGCTTCCAAGGATCCCGGCCTCAGCCACCAGCACAGCGACTGTCGGACCCTGGGGGGACAGGGAAGTCGTTTGCTCAATGGGTCATCCTGCGGTGACCACCGGCAGAGCAATGCCCGCTGAAGAGGCCTCATAATACCTGGCCCATGGCACCACCTCCAAAGTCGCCGCAATAGACCCCACCTCTTGGAGACAACTCCACGCTGAAGGCACCTGAGCGGCTCTGAACCTGCATACCAAGTGCCGCAGAATATGAATCCAGCAGTCTGGTAGAAACACTGCTCCCTTCCGAGTGTTGAAACACATCCCCAGATACTCGAGATCCTGGGATGGCACCAAGCGACTCTTGGTCGGATTGACCACCCATCCGAGACTCTGCAAGAATTTCACCACCTGGTCCTAACTTGAACGCTCTCTGCCTTGGACTTCGCTCAAATTAACCAGTCTTCCAGATAAGGATGGAGGAAAATGCCTCTCTCTCAACGCCGCTGCCACCGCCACCACCACCACCACCACCACCATCATAATCTTGGTGAAGGTTCGTGGCACCGGCGCCAAGCTGAAAGGCAATGCTCGGAACTGATAGTGCCCCCAGGGTAGAGCAAAGCGCAGAAACTTTCGATAACCCAGGAAAAGGCCAATCCCAGGTACATCCGATGATCCGCTCAGCTCGGAACATGTAGACCCGCCTCTGTGAGATAGCGGGAAGTCAAGAATTCCTCTTGGCAAACCTCCAGAATGACCAATCGCAAGGTCACCCACCGGAACAGCGTAACTCGAAAGTCCCGATGCACTTCCCCCCCCCCCCCCCCAAACCGGTCACAGGGATCCGTCCTTCCATCCATTGTTCTGGCAGCATCCGGGCTCCGACGGGAAGAAACTCCCGAAGATCCCCTCCTAATGACTGAACTGTCGCCCGCCTTGCTTTATTGTGGATGTCGAGCAGTTGCAGAAGAGGTAGCTGAGGATCCCCTTCCTGCTCTCTGCCCGCCCTGAAATCCTCAAGCTCTAGAAGCAAATGCACCTCATTGGGTCACCCCCAAACGAGTGGAAACTCACTGAGCCTAGACAGATGGGCGGATTTCATATGCTGCCTATCCACTAACTTCCTAACGCCATACATTTCTTGTATGTCTTCCCTTGCTGTTTTCTCACAGGACTGAAACTGCTACAAACCTATATGCAGAAATCTCATTGTTTTGTTTTTTGTTAAAAACATATTTATTCCTGGCTCTGACTTTCCAGCAGATCCTTCTTGGGGGAAAGTAACAAAATAGCAACCTTTCAGGTCGCCTGACCAGGTACACCACAATCTGAGGATTACGCTGCAACCACCATGGCCTAACAGATTAGGCCTTTCCTACATATCTGTATGAAGCCATTGTGCAGAGAATAAGCTTTGAACTGTATAACACAAGGAATGCTTAAGGACTAAGCAGTAGGCACACCCCCTTGATACCCTTCTATCTCAGTCACTGAGGCTTGGCCAATATAGTGGGAGGACTGAAAACACTCCCCAGAACTCCCTCACTCTGCTTCCAGGCATGCAACCGAACCCCCAGCGTAGTGCCCTCCCCCCGGCTCAGGCACATAGTCTATGAAGAAAATAAAATCTAAAAATGACTGAAGGAAACTGCAAATGCCCCGTAAGGCTTAAATAAGAAGAAATATCTAGAGACAGAAACTAGCTAACAAGATCCAAAAAGATCGAGGAAGGTAGAGGGGGAGAAAGTAAATCAACCATACATTTATTTATTTAGTTTTCTATACTGCCTTATTTACCAATCAATGCAGTGGGCAACGGAGAGTTAAGGGGCAGGCCTCCCCAAGAGGGACTAGAACCCCTGTCCCCCCGGCCTGGGACACCCTGTCCCAACCACTAGGACCCCAGGCCCCCCACAGATATCCTGTGGCAGTTCAGCTGCTGAGCTTGGGATGCCAGCGCCCCAGCGTCAGATCCCTTGCCCTGGCGACGCAGGCAAAAGGCCTGATGCATGAGCAAAATAAACTCAGGGCTGAACTCCGATACCCGACGCCTGGGCTGGCAGAGAAGCACTTGAGGTTCCCGCCAGCTCCTCCAACGCTGGCCCATGCGCCGGTGACCATGGGGAAGCAGCCCCCGCCGCTGCGGACGCTCCCTGCGCCTCTGGGGATTCCTTAGACTCCATCTGCTGCTCCACTGTGGATGAGAGGGTAGCACCCCCCCCGTATCAGCTACTGTGCCCCTCCTAGTGCCACAGACAATACACTGAGGTCTTGTAGCCATAAGGCAGCCTAGCCGGAGACCGAGGGGCTTACCCTGACCTTTTTTAGGTTTGTTTCGTTTGTCTTCTCGTTTGTTTGTTTTTTTTTTAAGAACACAGCAGTCTTCCCTACTGCAATCTAGCAGTCTGTATTAGATTTAACTCTACACGCTCTGTTCTCATGGAAAAAATAGGCCCCCCTCAGCCCCCCCCCACCACTCGACCGTGCCCTCCGGCCAACACACGGCTGCTCCGCGGCACCCAAAATGGCCGCCGCCAAACTAACCCAGCAATAAAAAGGCACCAAAATAAGCCGCGGCCGGTCGTGGACCGGAGAAACAAAATTTCGCCGCCTGGACAAGCAGCCTGACACCGGTGGAAAGCTTACCGGCCAGGACCGCTGCTCCGGTGCATGAAAGAGCTGTACCGCTCAAGGAGCTACAGTCCGAGCACAGCAGAACTGACGCGCTGCAGTTTCTGAATCGCCAACACAGCTCGGGTTTAAGAAGAAGGGCTCTCCCCCGTAGCGTCCGGGGGGGGAGAGAACCTCTTTGCACCAGCGGGAAACAAAACTCGCCACCCTGAGGAAGCACCCCCATAAAACGTGCAGGGACAGGGAGCAAGAATGCCGGTAGCTGAGCTTCTGACCCTTTATTATTATTATTTTTTTAAAGAAACAGAGACCAAATAAAAGTGTCAACCATATAATCGACTTAGCTACCCTAACACACACCTAGCTCCTTATTAGTTCCTCCAGAGAGCCCTTTCCCAAGGCTCGCCAAGTCTTCTTGCTGCATGGAGACTGGTCACACTGGGATGCAGGAGTGCAGCAGGCTATATCCAGTGATGTCATCATTCTGACATACCAGTCTCCAAGCTGCAGGAGGAGATTGACAACCCAGAGGTAAAGGACTGAACTGGAGGAACGATAAGGAATGTATAATTACTAGTAAAGATAAAGCTACTCTTTCCTTATACTTAGTTTTAAGACATGCATTTACTCAGTCAGCTGACTATGAGCAAACACCTGTAGTTACAATGTTTTTCCAGCAACTTAAGTTTCTTGGGGTTTAATCTTATCGTATCAATGGCTTGGAAAAAAAAAAACCACCACTTACCAACAGTGGACCAATAAATTATCTGTTTACTGTCTGCTCTGCTGTGTTGTATTATCAATTTTACATCTTAAAAATATTTAAGTCTGGACGTTTGAAACAACGAATAAGCTTTTGCTACTATTCTGCTGATAGTTGCGCAATGTTCTCCTGTCCAAAAAATATCTGAGAAATGTATTCTTGGGCGAATACTGTACAATGCAGAATTCTCCTCCTGTGCGCAATTGTATTTTCAGCTGCAAGGAAAAGAGCAAAATACAGGCATCCATGGGCCCATACAGCTCAGAATACAAGTGGCCTCAATGGGTCTACACAGGCAGGAAGGAGGCAGGTTGTTTCACTATCTGCCCATGCAAGCTGAAAGGAAGCAGTTAGAGGATGCTAGACCATACCAGTGACAACCCAGGATGAGGTATGTGGCAATAGTGTCTGCAATGAGGATATCACATCTTTGAGAATGGGAGAAAGACCTGATCCCTTCTGCTCACTCTAATGGGGGAAAAGACCAGAGGGTGGCCAGGTGAGGAGTGAGAGGGAAAAAAAAGAGGGGGTTGGAGAAGAAAGTAAGGGCACAGAGGAAACTAGGTGATCAGGGATAAATAAGAGGATGGAGGAGGTTAGGCTCAGAGAATATCAGGCCCCAAAATATGCAGAGGCAAACAGACCAGGTTTTTAGGGGAAAGAATGGAAAGGGACAGGTCCCAATGGGAATAGGCGTGGAGAGTAGAGGGGTTCAGCCATGAGATGCAGACAGCCAAAATGATCAGGCCTGGTGGAGAAAAAGTAGAAGGAACAGCCTTATGGTCTGTTCCTACAGTGTACTTTTAGGGAATTCTTCACAAAATTATTAAATTTAGCACCTTTGAATACAAAATTATTGATTATGCACGTTACGTTACATCAGACTGATTCATACTGTGTTATTTTGACTAAAAAGTGTATGGAGTTTTATATTTGGGCACAGAGAGCCCCAAGGAGTAAAGTTCTGAGCATTGCTGCTCATCTACAAGAGAATAATCAATAGAACGAAGACTCCAATTTTTCTCCTATGGATAGAGGATGGGAGAAAACCTTAGCACACCAATTCAAAATCTCTTATCAAGTGAAAGAGCTCTACAATGAAGAGGCATAAGATGAAGTTGAAAGAGGACAGACTCAGGAGTGAAAGCGGAAATATTTCTTTACGGAGAGACAGGCAGATACGTGGAATAGCTTCCCATGGAGATGGTAAAGACAAGGACATTATCTGAATTTGAGAAAGCATGGGACAAACACAGAATGAAATGAAAAAAAGGGAATGTAGTAGTTGGTATGGAAGAGATGAATGGATAGGTCGTATGGTCTTTATCTGTTTTAATGTTTCTCAGTTTCCTGACCTGACCTCAAGACTCATCAAGGGACCACCGTGAAAGTTCATAGCTCCCAGACAGAACACAACCCCTCCTAGCATGCACAAAATAGTTTTAAAGTTATATAGTCTCAGGCTATTGTTGAGCTATCTCTTAGCCCATAACATGCAAATGTGTACTGTTATCGATCTGTAAATAGTCTACCTCTCTGTATATAGTTTACCTGTTCTCCAAGTTATTCACCCTGTTTAATGTAAGTTCAATGTAGATCATTCCTCATTGTACAATTTTTGTTGCCTGTGAACCGTGCTGATGGTAAATAGTGCGGTATAGAAAAACTATAAATAAAATAAATATTCTACATATGAAGCTATAGGAGTAAAGGAGTAGCCTAATGGCCAAGAGAACAGGGCCCTTTGGCGTGGCCCTTAGGCAGGGTCTGACAGGCCTAAGGCCAAGTACAGCTGTCGAGAATTAACACAGCGGCCTTCCCCCCCTTGCCGAAAACCTCCACCCTCACAAAAACACCAAGAGGACAGGCCCGAGCGATCGGTATTGCTACCTAACTGCAAGGTAATCTGCTGATACATAAATTATAACCGCTAAACTTAGCTGCTTTCAATACAGAGTAACCTACACTGTCCTTGTCTCTGAGTTTACATCTATTGAACACGGGTGTAGTTACTATATGCCGACCCAACACCCAGCAGCCCAACATGGCCATCTACATACTGGCCCTCACTAGTTTTTATCTCCTTGCCAATGCCATCTATGATACTCTCGCGCTCACCTGACTATAACCCCATCCCCATCCTTCACAGCATAGGTAGGAAAAACTATAGCAACTCCCATCACCCACTACCACACACATACCATGTCCGACACCCACACCTACTCTAAGTAACATTCAAACATCCTGAGCACACCAAGTCGGCGATACCCCAAGTACCTCGCGACTTGAAATGTGCCCTCAAACTCACGCTCGGTTCGTAAGAAATGGCCAGCCATCACAGATCTCATAGCACAACTCGACCTTGACCTACTAATGGTCACAGAATCCTGGCTTGCAGACTCGGACACAGTTCTCCTAAACCAACTCATCCTCCCTAACTTCTCAATCCACACCTGCCACAGAACTGGCCAGAGAGGTGGAGGGGTTTTCATCTTGGTAAAAACAGAGCTCCAATACCAGATGCTCTTCTCCAAAAGCACACTGCACCCAGACACAATCACAATAGCCAACAAACACAACACCATCAATCTCATTTACAGAGACCCAACCTCCCCCCCAGAAGATCTCTCTAACATAATTGACCTAGCCTGTAACCCTGAAAATCCACACAAACCAAACTGGGTGATGGGTGACTTTAACCTTGCATCCCTTCAATCCGCCCATGCTAACACCTTCCTTGAGGCAATGACTGAGCTCGGCTACGAACAGGCGGTCAATGCTCCCACACAACACAGAGGAAACTCACTGGACCTGGTCTTCTCGCCACGATTGGTTACAAGCCAGGAACACAACCTCAACCTATCCATCACCCCTGTCCCGTGGTCCGACCACAGTTTGATCACATTCCAGATTCCCTCACAGCAAGAACACGACTCACTCAGCCGCACAAGTGTCGCATCATCGGTACACACTGGACACTTCAAACCCCTTGACAAGGAAGAGATCACCAAGTGTGCTCTTCCAATACTTGAACAGCCATCACGCAACCTCAACAATATGATTGCTGATGGAATGACACTGAGCTCACTTTCTCGACTACCTTCCTCGGACAAATCACCAGCCCTCAACAGACTGGCAAGAAAAAGGAAGCCAGCCCCCTGGTTCTCTCCAGAGCTGCGGACGTCTCTTCTCCTCCTTAGGAAGTTTGAAAGAAAATGGCGACGCTCCCGTTCCACAGTGGACCAATCAACATACATATCCCACTTAAAAGTGCACTGTGAGACAATCTCTAACAAAATGAAAGAATACCACTCCGAGCTCCTTCACCGCTCTCTAAACAAGCCCCGGGACCTCTAACTTAATAAAATCCTTAACTAAGGAACCATCCTCTCCTCAGCCAGGCCCAATACAACCCCAGTTATATGCCGACTATCTCCAAGCCAAATCCATCAAAACAGATGCAGCCCTGAGACCCATACCTAGTCATAACCCCTACCTACAGCCACCGCTTACAGAACTCACACCTCCATCCGAGAGAAGCATCGAGGACATTATCGCCACCATCAATACCACCACCGCAACAAACAACCCATGCCCAGCATACTGGATCAGAGCGTTGCACGTAGAACTCAGCCCAATCCTAGCCAGGATCATGAGACTATCCTTCTCAACAGGAATATTCCCATCATCCCTCAGACTTCCATACGACCCCTTCTGAAGAACAGACTAGATCCGCAAAAGGCTGAATCATACCATCCGATCTCGAGTATCCCCCTACTAGCCAAAATAATCAAGAAGGTTGTCCAAAGACAGATCCAGTAACACATTGACAATGCAGCTCCTCTAGACCCCTGCCAGCACGGGTTTCGGGAATCTCACGGAGTGGAGATGCTACTCACCGCACTAACCAATAACTTAACCAGAGGGATAGACAACATCAAAAATGTGTTTGCACTTATCTTCCTTGACATCGCCGCCACATTAGATTCTGTCAACCACGATCAGCTCCTTACACGCCTCCATGAGAAGGGAATCCAGGGCTTGGCTTGGTGTAAATCCTACCTAGCAGACCGATGGCAACATGCACGGATTGGCTCCAAAACATCTGAACCTTTTCAGCAATGCCAGGGGGTACCCGAAGGCTCCTCTCTTTCCGCGCTACTTAACATATACATGCAGCCTATATGCAAAATCATCAGCTCCTTCGAAATTTCCTGCCTGATCTACGCATTTGATGTTCTGCTATTTGCTCCAATCAACGTCACGCAACCCGACTTTACTGCTCTAGTGAACTGCTCCAATGCAATCACCGACTGGCTTCATGCCCAGAACCTCCGTATAAACTTCAAAAAGACTGAGGTCCTGTTCATCACAAAGAACAAACTTTTCTCCCCCTACGTCATTAAAGGTGAGAGACGCAGAGCTCCCAAGCAAACCCACGATACGTTACCTGGGCGTTACGCTAGACCAACATCTCGATTTTAAAGCGCACAAACACCACCGTCAGAGCCATATACAACAAGATCAAGACACTACAACACCTAAGACCCATGCTCGCACCCGTGGACTTCCGAACAAATCTTCCAAGCGCTGGTAACACCCCATTTTGACTATGCAAACGCCATTCTGCACAGCCTCCCCAAGAACACCCTAAACCCGCTACAACTCGCGATGAATGCTGCTGCCCACGTCCTCTGTGGAGTATCCAGAAGAGACCACATAACTCCCATCCTGAAAGACTTACACTGGCTACTGATCAACTGCAGGCTCACATACAAGGCACTACTCCTGACCTTCAAAGCCATCAATGATATCCTCCTCATCCCTCACGGCCCTCCTCACCCCTACCCCCAACAACAGATCAAGGAGGACAGTAGCCACCAACACACTGGTAATCCCCATGGAAACTACAAAATGTGCGCAAGCAACTAGGAACAGAGCCTTCACGTTCTATGCCCCAAAGTGCTGGAACAGCCTCCCACCCAATATCAGATCGATGAGGGCTTTCCTGAATTGGGTGAGGTCCCTGAAGCATCACCTATTCCTTCTACACTTCTCGCGATCTAACGGTACCTCCCCACCGCCCACACCAGCACATCACATGCAAACTAGGACAACTCTAGAACCCTACCCAACCACCGGATAGGTCAACGATGTCAATCAAATGTATATAGAATACATCTATGATACTAACTTATTTCAAATATGTACCAAGACCATAAACTGTAACAATGACATATGTAAATGTATTTATACTAAGACTTGTACTATAAATAACCGATAAGATCCAGACCTAACCATGTAGTTATACAGTGTGGCGCAATGGTCTAACATGTAAATAGTCACCCCAGTTAAAACTTATAATGGTCTAACATGTATATAGTTGCCCCAGTTACAACTCCAAGTTACCGTTCCTGTTCAATGTAAGCACAAGGCAGATTTCCCCTGCCCTGTGTACAAGAATTAACTGTGAACCGCACTGATATTAAAGAGCGCGGTATAGAAAAGCTTTTAAATAAATAAAACAACGGAGATTGATTCCCACTAGCACTCCTGTAGCCTTGGACAAGTCACTTTACCCTCCATTGCCTTGGAAGGAAGGCCTGGTCTACTCCGGTCACACTTTGCCAAGAAAGCCTAGGGGCTGGTGGGACACCATTGACTTAATGGCACCAAATAACTAAATGTATTTTTTAAATACACATGCTAAAACTAGATATAGTATGTACCCAAAGAAAAACACACTGAAGTTAGAATGCTAAGTAAAGCTAAAATGCTATTTTAAAAACACCACTGTAGTAGGATGTGCTGAGCTGGTACTGGGCTGGGGGTCTTCCCCCATTACACCCTGCCTTTATGCGATTAGCCCAAGACACTACAATATAAAATTCAGTAACACAAAATTCAAAACGTTTGTAGCTTCTCCTCATAGGTGCCAACTCCCAGGACTGAAAGTAACTTTGGTATTACTGAACACTGTTCTAGTTAAAACTATTCTGTAAATAAATCACACCAAACTAACATTCTCTCCTTTCCACACCTCTTTCAGTTGCAATGCTGTACTTTGCAGTCCGGTGATATCTAAGCTATTACCATGACTACAGTAATGGAAGACAATGGCCTATGTTATGCTTACTACAGTCTAAAGAAAAATATAATGATATTCAGTACTACAGCCGTGTCAAACAAGGAGAAGCCTGGAGAGAAAGTAAATGTCAGAGCATATCATATTCACAGATCAGTGGATGTGTAGTACTTATTGCCACTTTTTCTTATGGGGGAAAACACATAAATCCCTTAGCTGAAAAAAAAATCCCACCACCCACTAAAAGAAATAGAAGCAATGAAAACCAGAAGCACTTCAGCCAACATTTGACAGAGAAATAGTTAAATGTAGCAACCGGATGGCACAAATAACACAGGTCTGCAACTAAAAAGCTGTTTGATTATTTTCATCTAATTTCCTTGTATTTTGGTGTGCTGAAAACAAATAAAATATTGAAAAAACTCCTAGATGTCATGATTTGCCACAACATGCAAAATTGTCTTCAAATGTATCAATTTTTTTCAAATTACTATTAACTCACATAAGTGCATTTAAGATATAAAATGCCAAAAAAAACTTAAAGGGGTTGTCCGAGTTATGTAAAAAAAAAATATAGCACTATAAATCTGATGGTCAGCAATATATACATAAGCTAAGCAAGTTTTAAGTCCGTGCTACTAATGGTAGAAGGGGTTAATCTTTCCTGAAGAATCCAGTGGGAGGGAGACACAGGGCAGATAGCAGCAGCTCCGGTCAGTGCAGGGGGGCGTGGCCAGCACTGTGAGGTCTCCGTGTACAGACACAGAGCTGCTCTCTCCTGCATGCCACACTTGTGCACGAATCATCATCAGGTTCTTGGTTATAGGATGTTCACACTTTTTCATTGCAATTTGTGTTAGCTCGTCATTCTTCAACTGTTATGTTATGGCTCCGCGAAAGTATTAATTCGCCAGACAGTTTCTGTTTCATCTGTGGTGAATATACAGTGTTGAAGCAACAGCAGAATATTACAGACTTTGTGAAAAAAGTATACTTTGCATACTTTGGACTAAAAATTAGAGATCAAGATAAAGTCTGGGCGCCTCATAAAGTGTGCAAACGGTGTGTTGAGGACCTCCAAAACTGGTTCAAGGGTAAGAAAAAATCTTTCCGTTATGGGATTCCTATGGTACGGCGTGAGCAAAAGAACCATAGTGACATCTGTTACTTTTGTTCATGCGATGTGAAAGGGTTTAATTCCAAATGGAAGCATTCCATTTCATACCCTAATCTTCACTCGGCAATTCGTCCCATCCCCCATGGCACAGATATACCAGTACCCAAGCCCCCTGCTACCTTGGAAGAGACACCTAGCTCCGATGAAGGTGAAGTCATACCTGAACCAGATGACGAATCAAGTTCTGATTTTGAAGATGATACAAGACCAAAATTGTTTTCTCAGGAGGAGATGAATGATTTGGTAATAGACTTGAATCTTCCCAAAGATGCAGCTGAGTTACTCAGATCAAGCCTGAAAAGCAGGAATTTATTGTTGCCAGGAGGGTCATCTTCATGGTTCAGACATTGTGAAAAGGAGTTTGTTCCTTACTTCACCCAGGAAGATAAGTTGGTTTATTGCATTGATGTTGAAGGTCTGATGGGTCAATTTAAAATCCAATATGATTCAGAGCAATGGCGTCTTTTTATAGATTCTTCAAAAAGAAGTCTCAAAGCAGTTTTACTCCACAACGGTTTTTACGCTTCCATACCTGTAGGTCATTCCGTACACTTGAAGGAAACCTACGAGAACTTGGAATTGGTTCTTTGTAAACTTAAATATGAAGACCATGGTTGGCAAGTGTGTGGGGACTTGAAGGTCGTGTGCATGATGCTCGGGCAACAAGCTGGGTATACGAAATATCCTTGTTTTCTGTGTCTATGGGACAGTCGAGACCGACAAAATCACTGGACCAAGAAGAGTTGGCAGCCGAGGGTGCTAACAGTTGGTGAAAAAAATTTCCTCCAAGAAACTTTGGTACCTTCCCATAAAGTTCTTCTAACACCTCTCCACATAAAATTGGGATTGATGAAGCAATTCATAAAATCACTTCCAAGAGATGGAGAATGCTTCAAATACTTGGTCACCAAGTTTCCAGGCCTGTCGGAGGCAAAATTGAAGGAAGGTGTGTTCGTCAGACCAGACATTAGAAGGCTTATAGTTGATCAAGAGTTTATCAATACCATGACGGATCCTCAAAAAGAAGGGTGGATTGCATTTAAAGAAACCGTACAGAAATTTTTAGGCAATAGCAAAGATCCTCACTACAAAAAGATCGTTGGACAAATGCTGAAAGCATTTCAAGCTTTAGGTTGCCTGATGAGTTTGAAAGTGCATTTCCTCCAGTCCCACCTTGACTACTTTCCTGAAAATTTGGGAGCTGTGAGTGAGGAACAAGGTGAACGATTCCACCAAGACATTAAAGAAATGGAAAGGAGATACCAGGGAAAATGGAGCATTACAATGATGGCAGCCTACTGTTGGATGCTTCAGAGAGACATTCCAGATGCTACTCACAAGCGTAAATGCACCTAGAGGAGCCTCACAAGGAAGAAGAATCGAGTTTAGTGTGTGTAGGTGAGCTCATTTCAGTTCAAGAAAGGATTTTCATGAAAATATTGTAATAAAACTTTAATTTTATAAGTCTATTTCCATTTATTTTGAGGTATTGCCTTATTTAACATAGTTTCCTAAATTGTCAGGAAACGTGAAGTCCTATGACAAAATGGATTCAGCGCAGCAAAAAAACATAAAGATTAGGTGGAATAACCAAAACAGCTCTCGAAAAAAAATGTTTGCAGACCTGTGTAATGAATACCTCAGGAACCTTTGTCACGGTAGCAAAAAGAAGTTAACAATTTATTAAAGCACGTGTATAAAGACATCATCTCCCTATGATTACCACATAACATAATGCTCGAAGCCCACCTCTTGTAGATGATCTTGAGGTCCCTCCATTCGAGGAAGCTGCACATCTTGGGCTTGCGGGCTAATACTGTTTGGACCAGTTCCCTGGTGATTTTTTTCTTTTCCTTGTCCGACAGGGGCACGTACCACTTCTGAAGCCGCAGCTTCCCCTGACGGCTGAAGAGCAGCATGAACTGCATCTGTAAGGGAGCAGGGCGGGGGGAAAGAGATTTAAAATGAGAAAATACACCCCGACGGTCGGCTGTACTCCGCACATAAGCTTTTTATTTCGCTCGGTAAGGTATTAGAGTGTTGGTTCGACTTATTCCTCCTCCAAAAGAGACTAGTTTATACAAAGGGGAAGAAAAGTAGAGGGGCAGCACCCGCCGACCCGTCCCCTCACTCTTCCCTGGAGGGCATCCGTCTCAACAGAACCACAACTTCAGATACAAAGGCACCGGACTCTCACGGCTATCCCGACCCTTTTTATGTTGTTGTTTTTACCTCCGTGGCCTGCGCAAAGCTCGCACGGAGAGAAACAACAGAAGCGGATGGAGGGAAGGAGAGAGAGCGTCGCCAAGAGACGGCATCAGACCCGGGAAGATAGGCGAGGGGAGAGGAATGGTTGGGTCCCCAGCGGCCAATTTCGGAGTGCAAGGAGGGGGAAGGGTGAGCTTTTACAGCAGGAATAGCCACCGAGTGTCGAAGACACACCGTGCTGCCGTTGCGGAACAGAACAGGATTCTCTGGCCGCGCGACCCGCCCGTTATTCCAGCTGCTGAAGCCCTGCTGAATTCTACTCAGCGTCAGCGGCTGCCGCTCGGCGGCGTCCCAGACTCCCAGCGTGCCGCATCACGTCCTCGTGACGTCACTACGCACAAGCGAGCCAGCCGGAGAGACGGTGTCTTCTCTTCTGTGTGAACGCTGTGGGTGAGGAAGGGCGGGGCGGGGACTAGGGCGGGGCGGGGACTAGCCCAAGGGAAAAAGCGGGAAGAAGTAATCTCTGCGCTGTGTGAAACCACGACGCTTGAGCTTCTTCCACTTTAAAATGTAAGCGTTGTAGTTCTTGTCTGACAGTTGTGTGGCAGCACTGATAGCATGCAATAAATAATACCCGGAGTCAGTTCAAGGATCCAAACCAATTTATTGTGCACAAGGCCCAAGCATCAAAGGACTGAGCAATGGTGAACAGGAACAACTTCCTTATATACAAGCTTCACAGTTTGATACAGGCAGACTTTCTATTGGTCCCAACGCCCCCTGCACCTATCCAATCGGGGACCCCCTCACTGGCACTGTTCCCTCTAAGCTGTGCGCGTGCACACACCTCGCCGAGCGAGCGCACATACTTTACAACAGCGCACAAAAATTACAGCTTTGATTCTGATAGAAAACACAGACGTCTTAAAATTTTAAAGTTATGATTGCAATTACTAGGAATTTCCCGCTTCCTTTAGTAATCGTCTATTTTCATTTAATTTGATTAAAATCAATGTGGTGTACATACTGTATTCTGACATGTAGTCAAATTTTAAAGTATATAACTCTGAGTGTCGTTATGTGGTGCACAAAAATTTAACCTTCCTTCAAAAGCTGCACACAGCTGATATTTTATGCGCACACAGCCTACAGAAAATTAGAGGGAACATTGCTCACTGGACCCTGTTCCCCCTTCTCAGGCTATGCTAACACAGGCTCAGTTTCTAGACATAATACATTCCTGCTACAAGGTCATTGCATCAGCATAAAAGCATGGAATAAAGGATTAATACAAACTTAGCAAAAGCAGTTTAGAGCGGTTTAAGGCAGATCCTCAGCCTTCACTGACTTTGGTCTTTCTCAGCATTACTATTTCTAGCAGTGGGGGTGGGGACTCCGGCCTAGCTTGCAGGCTCATACATGTGTAGCAGCAGAGCGCAAACAAACCAATGATACCAGGAGTCTGTTCAGAAGGTCCAAATCATTTATTTGTGCACAAGACTCAAGCAGAATCACATTCAAAATGGCTGAGCCCTGGTTTCTAGCAAAACAACAACTTTTATAGCGTTCTTCTCCATTCTGAACATAGGCAAACTTTTCATTGGTCCCAGTAACCCCTTCTATCCCATCTATTGGTTCTGGTACCACTACGTAGCTATCCAATGAGGACCTTTGACTGGGCTCAGCTAGGGTTGCCAACTGGCCGGTTTTCAGCCGGCCTGGCCGGTTTTTCCACGGCCAGGCCGGCTGCCGGCGCAGAGGCAAAACCGGCCCTTTAAAAGCCGGTTTTTTTGCTCTGGCCGCAAGATCGGGAGCGGCCAGAGCAAAAAAAACGGCTTTTCTCCGCTTCAGAGGGAGCCGGGGAAGCCCGCGCGAGGCCCCGGCTCCCTCTGAACAGCCACCAGCGTGAAGAGCCTTTACCTTCACGCTGGCGGCTGTTCCTGTGAAGCCGCGAATGCTGGAAAAGGTTGCCCTTTAACCTTTCCCAGCATTCGCGGCTTCACAGGAACAGCCGCCAGCTGAAGCCTCAGACAGCCGCAATGCTGGTTGGGGGGGGCAAGGACTGCATTGGCTGTGATGGGGGGGACCTGGACTGGAAAATGGCTAAGGGGGGGGGACTTGGACTGGATAAGGGCTAAGGGGGGGGACCTGGACTGGAAAAGGGCTAAGGGGGGGGGGACTTGGACTGGAAAAGGGCTAAGGGGGGGACGGACTGGAAAAGGGCTAAGGGGGGGGACTTGGACTGGAAAAGGAATAAGGGGGTGGGACTTGGACTGGAAAAGGGCTAAGGGGGGGACTTGGACTGGAAAAAGGCTGTGATGGGGGGGGGAACCTGGACTGTAAAAGGGTTATTGGGGGGACATGGACTGGAAATGGGTTGTGATGGGGGTGGAGGGGACCTGGACCAGAAAAGGGCTATGGGGGGGGGGGAACTTGGACTGGAAATAGGCTGTGATGGGGGGTACCTGGACTGTAAAAGGGTTATGGGGGGGGGGACATGGACTGGAAATGGGTTGTGATGGGGGTGGAGGGGACCTGGACTGGAAATGGGCTATGGTGGAGGAAGGGGGATCTTGGACTGGAAATAGGCTGTGATTAGGGGGGCTAGGACTGCAAATGGGTTGTGATGGTGCGGGGGGACTCGGACTGCAAATGGGCTGTGATGGTGCGGGGGGACTCGGACTGCAAATGGGCTGTGATGGTGGGGGGGGGCCTAGGACTGGAAATAGGCTGTGATGGGGGACTTGGACTGGAAATGGGCTGTGATTGGGGGGGGGGAGCTAGGACTGGAAATGGCCTGTGATGTGAGGGCTAGCACTGGAAATGGGCTGATGAAGAGCTGGAATAGGACTGGAAATGGGCTGATGTGGGGCATGGGAGAATGGGACTAGAAGGGAGTGGATGCTGGGTGGGCCTAGAACTATAAGGGAATTGATTTGGGGGGAGGACTAGAATGGATGGGGAATGAGAATGGAGAGGGGAAAAATATTTTGTGTGGAAGAAAAGTCTATGATGGGCCGGTATTGGGAGAGTAAGAGGGGCTTGAGAATGGAAGGGTGAAATTTAAACGGATGATAAAGGAATAAGGAAAGAATTGGGGGAAAGAGCAAAAGGGAAACAATCAGTATGTTAAAGCAGAAATAGAGAAAGAATGGAAAACATCTAAAAGAGAAGAAAGGACAAATGGATAGTTCGCAGAAGACACAAAGAAACCAGAAGAAAGTGACTGGAGCAATTGCAACTGAAAAATAAAACGCCCAAACAGAAGGTAGAAAAATACTTTTTATTTTGAATTTATTAACTGGAATATGTCTGGTCTGGGAAGTGTGTATTGCTAACATCTTTGCGTTTTTCTTTAGTGCAAGAGGAAATTACTTTATAGTTTTATTTCTCCAGTGTTGTACATTTCATGTTTGGATTTTGGGGTTCCCAGTTTAATTATTATCTGACCAAGGAAGTTAGCCTACACGTATCCTCGGAAAGTTTTGTGGGTGGGGCTGGGGGCGGGGCAGGGGTGGGACTAGGGGCGGAGAATGGGTGGAGCATGGCAAGCCACAGGTGTCGGGTTTTTCTCGGTGAAAAAGTTGGCAACCCTAGGCTCAGCACCTGCTTTCCCCCCCTTCAGTCCCAATTACAATGGTCAGTTCACTCCAAGGTCACTATCCAGCTGGAATATGTGGGAAAGCAGGGCACTGTAACCTTTCTTACAGCAAGTTAATTCCATAGAAGCTTCTCACATCCTTATCAATACCAATTAGAGCTGTTTTCTGTCTGTTTCTGCTTAGCTATGTTCAGTTAAGCTGAATTAGGTTTCAATTCTATGGTGTCATCATTCAGGGGGGGGGTTTCATTCCTCTGGGCCTAACCACAAGCTTCATTTACAGGTCAAGCTGCTTAGGCCTGTCTGTTTAGTTCAAGCAGCATGGATCATAGGCCTTCGCCTACCACATTCCCCCCTTTGATTATTCTCACCCGCAAGTGAGAAAGGGTGAGAATCAAATCACATAATACTAGGTAAATGTATCACTCTGTGGTATAGGGTAGTAGTTTCACATAGCTAGTATCTTTGTAGCTGCCTTACGTTCTACAGTGTTATTAATAACTGAAGTTATCATTCGCAAGCAAAGTGGCAAGAAACAAGGGAGCAACAAGCAGATAGTCAGAGTCCATAGTTTGGCAAGAGTGGAAAAAAGAACTAAAGGAGTAGAAGGTTCAGGAGCATTTATGCCGGACCACCAAGATGTCTTCTTTGTTGTGCTGTTGTAAAACTTCTGATTTAGACAGTCCAGCTGTCCAATCTTCATAGCAAATTGTGGTCCGGTGCGAACAAAACACAAACTGTCAACAATGGGGTGGGCCAATACCCACTCACTAGTAGTATTATGTAAATCAGTCTGATTGTAAGGGATGGAATAATTTAGTTCTTGAGCCTCCCAAGGCCACTGATCTCCCATCTTGGTTCCTCCACAAAGAAACAGTCATAAATGTGGAGACTAGATGCTACTGCTCCAGCAAGTTCAAGAAACAAGTTCTGGGAGGCATAAGGAACCTTCAGCCCAGTTCGCGTGGTACTTATACAGGCTGCACAGGGAGGTAAAGCAAAAGTCATTTCAAAGCACCCCAAGGCTGCTGCTGAAATAAAGCAATAATAAGAATTCATAATGGGCATAGTCTCTGGAAAGCTGGTGGAACTGTCGGCTTCCACAATAGATAACAAATGTAGAGTTGATTGTAGATCCTCAAGCTTCTGCCGTACGTAGACCTACCAGCTTTGTGGCAGGAGTAGGGCTGTAGATTCCAAAGTATCACTGTCCTCTGGGATGTCTCAGGTTCTTAAAATATCATAGTACAGTCTCTCAGGCTATTAAGTCTCTCAGGCTATTGCCTCCTTAGAGCAGTTCACTTTTTAGGAGATCAAAACAGTTTTTGTTCTCAGAGCATTTGAACACAGTCTCTTAGAAGACTCAATTCCTTAACACAACACAGTCTATTTCTGATGATTGCAGCTTTCTCCAGATGCGAGGCTTACCTTCAGATAAACAGACAGTCTTGAAATAGTGCAGTTTCGTCGTAGGGTGAGGCGCAATGGAGTCTCAGGATGCTGTACAGTAGTCCAGTGATCAGGTTCAGAAACAGTTGCTGGCTTTACTCGACTATGATGGATCCAAAGTTCGAATTCTGCGACTTTTACTGCAGTTGGAGTTGACAGGATGACAACATAGGGTCCCTTCCAATGCAGGGCTAACGGTATCCTTCTCCACTCTTTGATCCACACCGAGACTCCAGGCTTGAAAGGATGCAGGGGTTCAGGCAAATTGATGGGTAATCGATTGTGTACCCAGGTATGAAGACTCTGCAAAACAGAACTTAAAACCAATAGTTCATGTCTAATAATTTCAGATCCTATCTGTCTCACATCTCCTTTTATTCCCTATAAATAGGCTACAGATTCTCAGACTCTCAAAAGGGGGAACTCCTAAAGACTTAGCAGGGGCTAAGTATATCCTAAGAAGGGCTATAGGAAGAACCTGGGGCCACCTCAGGTAAACCTCTTGGCAAAGTTTGGACAACTGAGATTTCAAGGTTCTATTCATACATTCTACTTTTCCTAAAGTTTTGAAAGCTGTAGGTAGTATGCACCTGATAATGTCAATATCTTGGGGCCATACTTAATGGACTTGCTTCCTAAGGTTATCCACCCTCATTATTTGTATAGGGTCCCATGTGCATGCAAGGTTGTAAGGGCATACTTAGAATCTGGGTACACATTTAGACAGAGCCCTTTTCCTATTGTTAGTGCTCTAGTGAGGGCTATCAGTTCAGTTCAGCTTTCTGTGTTCAAGTTTCTGGGGCCAGGGCTGAGGACTCAACTACCAAATCAGGGGTCACCACTGCATATCTAGCACAGCAATGTCCATTGATGATGAAACTGCCTTCAGCCACAAAGAAAGTCTGTTCAGGGTTCTCCAGAGGGACATCAGTCAAATCCAGGCGGCTTGAGAATACAGTGTCCATAATTTCTAAACAGTCATGATCAGGGGATCAAGACCAACTGGTAACAACATAGCAGGATTCAAAGCTTGACTGACCTTCAGTTGTATCTGGGGGTTTTCACGCAACATACTCTGATACTTCAACATTCGTAGATTTGTTAGCTAGTAGTTTCCTTTGTGTTTCATATTGGTTAGAACAGAGTGTGGTACAGTAACTGGAAGATTCTGTCTCAAAGTGATCTTGTTAGTTTTGCTCACTAGGAAGGCTGTAGCTGTAACAGCTTCTCAAATAAGGTCCAAGAGATTGAGTCAACACTCCTAGAACATTTCCTTGTGACTCATGAACATAGAGACTGAAAGGTTTTCTGGACATCTGGTAGACCCAGAATTGGTGACAACATCAGAGTGGTTTTCAAAGATCAAAAGGCTGCATCCTGTTCAAGTCCCCATTCCAATGGAGACTTTTCCATTCCTTTGGTAGCTTGATACAATGGTTTTGCTAGCAGCGCAAAATTGGGGATCCATATACAACATACTCTGTGGCACCCAAGAAGGCTCTCACTTGCCTCCTGGTGGTTGGAATAGGAATACTGCATACAGCTTCTTTGCATTCTGGTCCCAGTCGTCAAATTCTGCTGGACAACTGGAATCCTAGGTATTTAACTTGTTTGGCATAATTGCACCTTAGCTCTTGAGACTTTGTATCCAGCCTCATTAAAAAGGTGCAAGAGTTCACTGGTGGCTTGTAGACATTCACTTTCTGAGTTGGTGGTTATGAGCAAGTTGTCCACATATTGAAGTAGAATTCTTTCTCCTGGAATTACTGGATAACTTGTCAAATCTTTTGCTGAGTGAGGCGAGTTCTTGAATCCTTGAGGTAATCTTGTCGAGGTGAGTTGGCCCCGCCTTCCTGTAGTGGGGTCTTGGGCTCAGGTCCTGTACTGGACGATAATCCCCTGTCCCAGGCTTCTTCACTGGGAGAAGGGGAGTGTTCCAAGGTGACTGACATTCCTTGAGAAGTCCATACTTCAGCAGTTTCATTAAATGGCAGTGGATTCCTGCAATGGCTGATCAGGGAAGAGGATACTGCTTCACATGCACTAGTTCCACTTCTGGCTTGAGGGTGACGATGACAGGGGCTATGTTCTTCGCTAGGCCAGGTGGATTATCTTCTGCCCATACTCCAGGTGGGGCTATAGGGTTGGTAGGTATACAGGAACTTGTTGACTTGAGTGGAGGTGCGCTATAGAACCGCCACTCCTCTTCTCGGGGAACAGTCAGCACCAACAATCGAGCAGGCTTTGGGTTCACAGTCATTTGCATTTCTCTCTCTTCAGCAAAGGATATCTGTGCCTGAAGCTTTGCAAGCAGATCTTCGGCTCCAAAAAGTGGAATAGGGCACTCAGGCATATACAGGAACTGGTGCATTATTTTCTGTCCCCCTAGTTCACACATGCGGTTCTGCAGAAAAGGCTTTGTGGCCTTAGCCCCAGTAGCTCTGATAATGGTGATACATCGAGAAAAACACAGGGGCTACTGGCTTTAGTATTCTGCTCCTGTATCCCCCATAAAGTCCATATATTGGTCCCCTATTTCCAAACTGACCATAGGCTCCTGGGGACCCAGGAAAACTTAAGAGTCTGGTCTGGCCTAGTCTTCATTCATGCTGTAGCCCTCTCCGGCTGCTACTTACTTTATAGCTGCTTTCTTTTCTTGCTAGAACACTGTGCTCGGTTTAATTTTTCTATGACTCTGCAATCAAGTACTCCCTCCTCCCCCCTGGGGGTGGAGTCAAGATACGGGCATTCACTTCTCTAATGTCCTTCTTTTCTGCAATGGGCACACTGATTCGCACCCAGTTTTTACTTCCTCTGCTCCTTCGATCAGGATAACCTCCTCCACATCATTCAACTAAAGTATCAGCAAGAAGATCTGTTCTCTTCTCCATCTTTACACTTACTTTCTCTGTCACAGTCAACAATTCACATACTTTCTGATCAACTTCCATTAACTATCATGCCCGCAAATCCATCCAGTTTCTGTAATTCCTGTTTTATATCTCTCTGGGACTGACTGACAAAAATGCAAATTCTCCTGAATAATATTGTTCATTTGTTCAATTAAATCCTAAAGCTTTCAGTTCAGTAAATCAGTGGCAGAGGGAAAGGCACCTAAACAAGTCTGGTCAGCTGACTGGCTGGCAAACTACTTGGGAATCTACAGGGAGGAGTCCCCCCCCCCTGCCCTAGGCCCACGCTGTTTCTCCTAGCAGCGCTCTATCCGGGAGGGGTTTTTTTTTCTTTTTTTTTTAATGTTCTACTTCTCTGCTGTGGGCACATTAGTTCACGCCTACCGGGGGGTGACATCATTGGTGGACTGGGCCCCCTCCCCCCCCTTGAGCACTCTGAACGGAGCCGGGGCTTCTTGGGGAGTTGCTTACAGGGAGAGAAACTGACGGGACGGGATATCTAGAGATTCTGGGGCAAAATATGGTGAACTAAGAAAATATGGAGCAACTAGCAGAAGCCACTCCCTTTCACATAGCATTCCTAATTGGGACAGAGACATTTTATTACCATAGTCTTCAGTAAATCCCTTACTGAAATTCTTGATCATACTTGAAAAGAAACTTATTAAAAAAACCTTATTATTACTGGAAACATAGGGCAGGCAGAAAACATAAGCTTAGATTAAGCACAGACATACAATTTAGATACAGTTCTTAAAATATAAAACTATTATTTTGCAACATGTTATAACATCTATTCTTATAGAGAGAACTATAGCTATCTGTTACGTATGACTGGAATGAAATTACTTAGCATGGAAACTAACTGCCAGCCGTAGTCTGCATGTCTCTGCAAAAGAAATTATTATTTTATTTTTATTAAATCTTACAGTTCAGAAAGCAGATATTCAAGAGACATGAAATGGATACTTTTCCATAGCGTTGGTGGATATCTAGAATGCATATACACCCTCTTTTTAACAATAAATATGTCTTCTATCAGGTGCTTGCCACAGTATATCAGGAAATAACGGCTTGAAATTTAAAAAAACAAAGTACCCCTTTTCCTCTGGACACGGACACACAAAATTCAAATACAGAAAAACAAATGAATTTATCTTGAATTGTAAAGGTCTTCATTAGTCACTAGTACAGAGTTTAACAATTCAAAGTAATTACCTTAAATCTTACAGTATGGGGAAGCATGCATTCAAATGACTTATACTTGTATCCTAACATAATTACTTATTCACTCAGAATTTAAACCATTCATTCTCGGGTTGCAATCTGGTACACTTCCAACCCAGAATGCCGCACCGTCCCCCAAGGTTCTTAACCTCTATTTTTGAGGGTCAAAGGAAAAACAAACAAAAGCAGTTTGCTTAGTTTCTCTATCATTTCTGTTTGAACCATAAAACACAGGGCAAAGCTAAGCCCCCAAATGTATTATACCTAGCAGCCTATCTGACCAGAGTAAGTAATCTCACCCTGCACACTAAAACGACGGACAGAGCAGAGAATATAACTAAAAACAGTTTACGGAGCTCCGATGAGGTTAATACGACCTTCAAAACTAAAATTCTGACTAAATATTCCTATTGAATGGTATATAATACCTGACCATAGTAGAAGGAACATCACTATTAAAACAAAGTGAATAATTGCCCTAAAATAACTCCAATTAGCCCAGCAGCAAAACGTTGAAAACATGCCTTCATAGGGTTAAAAGGCACCTCTGCACAGACACGCCCCTTGTCAGTCTCACTCTGCACTGTAGGAAAAGCTGACTGGGTGAGACATGTTCTTGATTTTTCAGTGAGTCAAGCGGTAAATTGTCATAAATTACCCAACAGAATATAATCTTATATTAAACAAAGACACATAGACAAACGACAAACATGCTAGCAACGTATCCCAAAATGCCCAGTCCTGTCTCTTCTGACTAGGCTATCAAATTCAGAATCAAAGTCAAAATCAAGAAGACGGTGGTTTCGCCCCGCGCATACACTATGCCTATGCAGGGTTAATCGGACCGTCTTGAGAGCTCTCTTTACCAAAATCAAAGTCAAAATCAAGTTCCAAGTTTCAAGGCCTTTCAAGTTACAAGTTTACAAGTTTCAAGCTGCAGATCTGACTCATCTGTCTAGACATACCAAGAAAACTATACTCACCGGATCCGGTCCCCGTTCCCAAGCAAGCGCATGAGTTGGACCTCGGACTCCCCCCACGGGTTCGAGGTGTTGGCTCCGACTGGGTCCAGCACCCGCCGAGGCCTGGCCCAGCTCCCTCCGATGCAACTGGACCGGTGGCGCCTGGGAGCCGAGCCCACGTCGGAAGGGCACGAGCCCAGCAGGACCAAACCTGTTGAGGCGGAAAGTCGTGGTATATTGCCCTGTATACCCTCTACTACCACACCTTCCCAGCTCCAATGCACCAAGAATATGTAGCAGCAGAGCGCAAACAAACCAATGATCCCAGGAGTCTGTTCAGAAGGTCCAAATCATTTATTTGTGCACAAGACTCAAGCAGAATCACATTCAAAATGGCTGAGCCCTGGTTTCTAGCAAAACAACAACTTTTATAGCGTTCTTCTCCATTCTGAACATAGGCAAACTTTTCATTTGTCCCAGTAACCCCTTCTATCCCATCTATTGGTCCTGATACCACTACGTAGCTATCCAATGAGGACCTTTGACTGGGCCCAGCACCTGCTTTCCCCCCCTTCAGTCCCAATTACAATGGTCAGTTCACTCCAAGGTCACTATCCAGCTGGAATATGTGGGAAAGCAGGGCACTGTAACCTTTCTTACAGCAAGTTAATTAATTCCATAGAAGCTTCTCACATCCTTATCAATACCAATTAGAGCTGTTTTCTGTCTTTTCTAAGTTTCGTTTCTGCTTAGCTATGTTCAGTTAAGCTGAATTAGGTTTCAATTCTATGGTGTCATCATTCAGGGGGGGGGGTTTCATTCCTCTGGGCCTAACCACAAGCTTCATTTACAGGTCAAGCTGCTTAGGCCTGTCTGTTTAGTTCAAGCAGCATGGATCATAGGCCTTCGCCTACCACACATGTACAGGCTATTATATAGGCCATAGCCTACCACATTCCCCCCTTTGATTATTCTCACCCGCAAATTAGAAAGGGTGGGAATTAAATCACATATTATACTTGTGTAACAGCATCATCTTGGGGTATATAGGGTAATATTGTCACATAGCCAACACTTTAGTTGTTGTCTGCCGCTTCACAGTGCTACCAATAACTGAGGTTATAGTGCGCAAGCAAAGGGGTAGGAGACATAGGAGAAACAAGCACACAGCCAATATTAATAATACAACTGACACATGAGTTTTCAGGTCACCCAGTCCTGAAAACATGGAACCAAACCATCCATCAAGCTCCAGTCTACGCCATTTCTGGACTGGCACATAGGCTTGCTTCCGCATCTGTTCGGCTACGTCTTCGACAACTTGGCCTTCATTAGCAATCTGCAAACAACGGTTAGTTAAATTCAATTTTCCATACACTCCACCTTCAGCTGCTAACAAATAATCCAGTGCTAAACAATGTTCAGGAGCATTTACACCTGTCCACCAGGACGTCTTTCTAGTGGTGGCATCATAAAACTTAGACGAGTAATCTGTATTCCAGTCTGAGTAGTAGTGATGCAGGCTGCACAGGGGGGAGAGTACGGCAAAAGTCATTCCAAGGGACCCCGGGGCTGCCCAAAGTCTTTCTCCCACAGCTTCCACTGCACCCTGGCTCCCACGACGTGTGACAGGAGTAGGGTTGTAGATTCTTAGTCTCTTACAGTAGTGGTTGTCGTCGCAAAGTGAGCCGCAATGGAGTTTCAGGGTCATTTACGGAAGTTCAATGACCAAGTTCAGGAGCGGCTGCTGGCTTTACTCGACTGTGACGGATCCAAGGTTCAAGCTCTGCAACTTTAACTGCTGTTGGGGTTATCAAGATGACAACATAAGGTCCCTTCCAATGCGATATCAACGGTGTCCTTCTCCACTCTTTGATCCACACCGAGACTTCAGGCTTGAGAGGATGTAGAGGTTGATGGGCAGCTGATGAATCTGCAAAACAGAACTTAAAACCAATAGTTCTTGCCTAGTAATTTCAGATCCAATCTGTTTCATATCTCCTTTTGTTCCTTGTACCATAGGCGGGGGTCGCCTATACAGAATCTCAAAAGGGGAAACTCCTAAAGACTTAGTAGGGGCTAAACATATCCTGAGAAGGGCTATAGGAAGAACTCAGAACTGGAGCTACTTCAGGTAAACTTCATGGCAAAGTTTAGATTACTGAGATTCCAGGATTCCATTCATACAGTCTACCTTTCCTAAGTTCTGAGGTCTGCAGGCAGTATGCATCTGATAATCTTAATATCTCGGGATCATACTTAATGGACTTGTTTCCTGAGGTTATCAACCCGCATTCTTTGTACAGGGCCCCATGTGCATGCAAGGTTGTAAGGGCATACATGGAATCTGTGTACACTTTCCCTATTGTTAGTGCTCTAGTGAGGGCGATCAGTTCAGCTTTCTGTGCTGCAGCTTCTGGGGCCAGAGCTGTGGATTCAACTACCAGATCAAGGGTCACCACCGCATATCCGGCACAACAATGTCCATTAATGATGATAGGACTGCTTCCATCTACAAAGAAAGTCCGTTCAGGGTTCTCCAAAGGAACAGCAGTCAAATCCAGGCGACTTGAGCATACAGTGTCCATAGTTTCTAGACAGTCATGATCAGGGGGGGTCAAGACCAACTGGTAACAATGCAGCAGGATTCAGAGCTTGACTGACCATCAATTGTACAACATACTTGGATACTACAACATCCGTGAATGCGTGAGCCAAAAACTTCCTTTGTGTTCCATGAGGGTCAGAACAAAGTGCAGTACAGTAACTTGAAGATTTTGTCCCGGGGTGAGCTTGTCAACTTTTCTCACTAGGAGGGCTGTAGCTGCAACAGCTCTCAAACAAGGGGGCCAGCCTTTTGCAACTACATCCAATTGTTTTGACAGATAGGCTACTGGCCGTTGCCAAGATCCAAGAGATTGAGTCAACACTCCTAGAACATTTCCTTGTGACTCATGGACATAGAGACTGAAAGGTATTCTGGACATTTGGTAGACCCAGAGCTGGTGCTAACATCACATCAGAGCGGTTTTTCAAAGATCGAAAGGCTGCATCCTATGCAAGTCCCCATTCCAATGGAGACTTTTCCATTCCTCTGATAGCTTAATACAAGGGTTTTGCTAGCAGCGCAAAATTGGGGATCCATATACGACAGTACCCTGCGGCACCCAAGAAGGCTCACACTTGCCTCCTGGTGGCTGGAGTGGGAATACTGCATACAGCTTCTTTGTGTTCTGGTCCCAGGCGTCGAATTCCGTTGGACAATTGGAATCCCAGATATTTAACTTGTTTGACATAATCGCAGTTTGGCTCTTGAGACTGTGTATCCAGCCTCATTAAAAGGTGCAAGAGTTCACTGGTGGCTTGTAGACATTCACTTTTTGGAGTTGGTGGTCATTCACATACTGAAGAAGAACCCTGTGTCCTGGGTTCACATAGTAGCTTGGGGTAATCAAGTCCAGGTGAGTTGGCCCCGCCATCCTGTTGTGGGGTCTTGCCATTCAAAAGCAAACTAAAGTTGACTGGTAGGGGCAGAAGAAGGCCTTTTTCAGGTTCAGGACAGTGAAATGAGTAGCCTCTTGTACTGGGCGGTAATTCCCTGTCCCAGGTTTCTTAACTGGGAGAAGGGGGGCACTCCTTGAGAAGTCCATACTGCAGTTTCATGAGATGGCAGTGGATACCTTCAATAGCTGGTCGAGGAAGAGGATTCTGCTTCACATGCACTGGTTCCGCTCCTGGCTTGAGGGTGACGATAACAGGGGCTATGTTCTTCGCTAGGCCAGGTGGATATCTTCTGCCCATACTTCAGGTGGAGCTGAGAGGTTGGTGGGTATTCAGGAGCTAATTGTCTTGGCTGGAGATGTACTATAGAACCGCTACTCTTCTTCTTGGGTAACAGTCAGCACCATCAATCCATCAGGTTTTGGGTTCACAGTCATTTGCATTTCTCCCCCTTCAGCAAAGGATATCTGTGCCTGAAGCTTAGCAAGCATATCTCGGCCCAAAAGTGGAATAGGGCATTCAGGCATATACAGGAACTGGTGCGCTATTTTCTGTCTTCCTAGTTCACACATGCGGTTCTGCGGGAAAGATTTAGTGGCCCAGTAGCTCTGACAATGGTGATGCATTGAGAAAACAAAGGGGCTACTGGCTTTAGTATTTTGCTCCTGTATCCCCCATAAAGTCCATATATTGGTCCCCTACTTTCAGACTGACCATAGGCTCCTGGGGTGAACTTGGAGTCCGGTCTGGCCTAGTCTTCATCCATGTCAGAGCCTGTTGCAACTGCCACTCCCTCAATAGCTTCTTCCCTCTCTTGCTGGAACACTGTGCTCGGTTCATTCTTCCATGACTCTGAAATCAAGTACTCCCTCCTCCCCTCCTGGGGGTGGAGTCAAGATACGGGCATGCACTTCTCTAGTGTCCTTCTTCTCTGCAATGAGCGCACTGATTTGCACCCAGAGGGGACTAATCATTTTCACGACCCCTTCCACTTCCCTCTGCTCTTTCAATTAGGAAAACCTCCTCCACATCGTTCAACCAAAGCGGCTGCAAGAAGAACTGCTTTCTTTGCTATTTTGCATTCACTTTCTCTTTTCACAATTCACATACTTCCTGAGCAACTTCCATTAACTGTCATGCCCGCAAATCCATCCAGTTTTTGCAATGTCCGGTTTATATCTCTCTGGGACTGACTGACAAAAACTGCATTTACCATAAGCAAATTCTCCTGGGCTGCTGGATCACATGGGGTATATAGTGAGGGCTGCCTGCAATATTTGGATTTCACTTGGGGCCATCAAGGCTGATGGGTCTGCATAATAATGTTCATTAGTTCCATCAAATCCTAAGGTTTCTCAGTGTAGGAGGCATAATGCAGTTTTCAGTTCAGTAAATCAGTGGCGGAAAAAGACACATAAACAAGGCTGGTCTGCTGGCTGGGTTCTCGGGCGCTGGCTGTGACCCTGAACTGGCAAATGAATGCCCGCTTGTAGTGTAAACGGACCCTTTTTCTTTTTCCCTTCACAAACATTTAACATAGAGGAACTGATCGGGGAACGTTTTTGCACAATCTGATTAACACGGTAAAATTCCTAGTCATACACTTCAACAGAATCTGCCCCTTCCCCCACATGACGACGTACTTGTCTACAGACAGAGGGGGCGGGCTGCATTTCCCTGTGGACTAAGCATAACTGTCAGAGTATGCTGTCAAAGAGGCTTTGGAAGAGGATAGAGGCCCAAGAAGGATTTGTGCCTAGAACCCCTGAAAGCCAAGTTCACATCAGATGCATTCATGGTGCTGCAACATCATATCCCACCTATAGGCTAATGGTTAAGTGCCTGGGGGAACAAGGGGAAGTTCTGTTAGCAGTGGTGCCTAGGCTACCATTTGATTTGGTTCTAGGAAGAGACTGGCCAAGATTTAAGCAGGGTCTAGTGGAAGGACTAGGAAAGAAGGAGGGAGAAGGAATGATGGTAATAGCTCCCGGGTCTTTGTTTGGAAGTCCTCAGACCCCAGCTAAAAAGATGGTTAAGCGTCCAGAAGACCAAACTACCCCGAAGCAGACATTTGTCTTGAAGTACCATAGGGTCACAGAGAAGGCCCAAACTCCTAAGCGGGCAACCCCTCAAGCTGCTGGGTTTGACCTGTGCAGTATAGAAAATGTGACTGTACCTAGCCAAGGGAGAGCCCTGGTGGACACTGGACTCCAAGTTGAAATACCTATTGGATGCTATGGCAGAGTAGCCCCAAGGTCCGGATTAGCCCTTAAATATTTCATCGATGTGGGAGCGGGAGTAATTGATCCCGATTACAGGGGCAATCTTAAAGTACTGTTATTTAATTTTGGACAGAATGATTATCATGTGAAGACAGGAGACAGAATTGCCCAATTGATATGTGAGAGACTGGGTTTTCCACCTGTGGAGGAGGTCACATCCCTGGCAAATTCTGAGCGTGGAACCAAAGGCTTTGGTTCTACTGAAGACAAAGGGGTTAAAAGTCTAGCTTCCACCTGTGCCCAAGAAAGGGAGGTGAATGAAGAGGAGGATTTGGGACCCCAGGTATCTGATTGTAAAGAAAAGTCAGAGCCCCAAATAGGTGAGGACCTGACAGTGGTACAATAGGAAGAGATAAGGAAATTGCTTAAAGAATTCCCAGATGTGTTGACGCCTATACCTGGGGAGACACATTTGGTTGCCCATGAGATAATAACTCCACCTGGGAAATTAATTAGTCAAAGGCCATACCGCTTGCCTGAAGCAAAGAGACAGGAAGTAGTGGCACAAGTCCAGGAAATGTTGGACATGGGAGTAATAGAGGAGTCGAAGAGTCCCTGGAATAGCCCCATAGTCCTGGTGCCAAAGCCTGATGGCTCTTTAAGATTTTGTATTGACTTCCGGCAGGTAAACGCAATATCAGTTTTTGATGCATATCCAATGCCAAGAATTGAAGAGCTGTTGGACCAGCTTGGACAAGCTCAATATTTAACCACCCTTGATGTGACAAAAGGATATTGGCAAATCCCTCTAACCAGGGAGTCGAAGCCGAAGACTGCGTTCAGCACCCCCGTTGGCCTTTTCCAGTTCAAGAGGATGCCTTTTGGACTGCATGGAGCGGCAGCTACCTGCCAGAGGTTAGTGGATAGGTACTTCGACCCCACCAAAACTATGCCTTTGCATATATGGATGATGTCATAATCCATAGTAACACCTGGGCGGAACATCTAAAGAGGATCAGGGCAGTCTTATGCTCCATGAAGGAAGCGGGAATCACTTTAAACCCAAAGAAGTGTGCCTTTGCTAATAGGGAGGTAAAATACCTGGGCCACCTAGTGGGAAGAGGGAAAATTAAACCTCTAATGAGCAAGGTGGATAGCATCAGGAATTTTCCCCCTCCAACAACAAAGAAACAACTGAGAAGTTTCTTGGGACTTATTGGATACTACCGCAGATTTATACCACAATTTGCAGAGAAAAGTGCAATTTTCACTGATATACTGCGGAAGAATTGTCCAAACCAGCTAAAGTGGACTCCTGAAGCTGAAAAAGCATTTTCAGTCCTAAAAGGGAAATTGTGTACTGGACCAGTACTGAAAGGGGTGGATTTCAGGAAACCCTTTCTGGTTCAAACGGATGCATCGGATGTAGGGCTAGGAGCGGTTCTATCCCAATGTCATGAAGGGGAGGAGCATCCTGTGATGTACCTGAGCAGGAAGTTGTCACCGGCTCTGAACAAAAGTATTCCACAATAGAAAAAGAATGTTTAGCTATAAAGTGGTCAGTGGAAGCATTAAGGTTTTACCTTACAGGGAGAAAGTTCCAATTGGTCACAGACCATGCCCCACTTAAGTGGTTGCAACAAATGAAGAACCACAATGCCAGATTGACACGCTGGTACATGGCCTTACAGGCATTTGATTTTCAAGTGGAACATCGTGCTGGGAAGTTACACAAAAATGCGGATGCCCTTTCCCGTATTACGGACTGTAAAGAAGAAGTTTCACCAGTTACACCAGTCCGTAATAACTTAAGCAGGGGGGTATGTGATAAGGAAGCTTATCATAGTTCAGGAAGGAGCTATAATAGAGGTGAATTGGCTCTGAACAAGCAACCTGTCTTTTCTGGTAGAAATAATAAAACAGAATGTTTCCATAAAAGACTACCAGTCCCAGAATGCACCAGGTTTCCAACAGCCACTAGAAGAGCTGAAGTGGGGAAACGTGTGTTCAATCAGGAGAACTATGAGGTAATCCCCAAGCACTCATCTCCAAGGGCAGGGCTTGATTCAGCACAGCTGTGCTGTGCTAGGGTGGATCATCCCTCTAAACAGGTTAAAAGTAAAGATTATTCTACACAGATTCATTCTCATCAGGATCTTCATGATCATCATCAGCAGAGGCCAGAGCTGAAGGACAGAGAGAGCAAGAAACACTTTGGAAGAAAGAAGAGAAAAGCATCTTGGAGGTCTAGAGGAGTCCACAGCAGTACGTGTGCTGGGAGTAATTCCAGAGGCAGGCATACTCCATTGGACTGGAGGAAACCAGAGGAGTGGGGTTGCAGAGCCAGGAATCCCCAGACGACACCTGTGAGGGAGACGGCTGCATTTGGAAGGGACCCTAAGACCAGTGCAAGAAGGTATGTGAAGAGAGACCCAGTGTCCAGGGATCTTGATTGGAAGGCTGGACATAAAAACTGGACTACATACTGGCCAGGATATTTGGAGAGGAACCCTAACTGCAATGGAAGCTCAGGTATGAACACTGATCTATGCCCTAGCTATTCACTTGGAAGTCAGCAGGGAAACAAGTATTGTTCTGAGAGTGCTCCATTAAGAAATTCCTCTGTGCCAATCCATGATATTAATTCTATGATAGTTGAAGAACAAGGAGATATTGTAAATGAACAGTGTGAATACATGGATTGCTCTCTGTCTAAACTTCTGTGGTAATATTCTTTCACAAAATACAACAACCATCACAAAGAAATATAAACTTGTTCTTTGATCTACTCAATCAAGCTTTTGAGCATGATTTGAGCCACATATAGGAAGAAAACCAGCCAAGAGGTTGCAGCTGGTTAATTGTTAGCAATTGAGCCTTGCCTAATTGCTTGTGAGCTCTGAAGGGACACTTCTGGGTATGTGTGAAAATACAGGAAGTTATCCTTGAAAAAAAGAACAGTTTTTTCTTTACTTTGTGGCTTTTGGTTTGTTTTTGAAGCACTGCTAAAAAGATATTAGCAGGAGCCTACAGAAAGACCTGTCTGTTCCCATCCAGGTCTTTATTGATTGATTTGATTGCTTACAAAGTTCAGTTGTTGTTTTTCCTGATTTGTTTTTCTAAGTATAATACTGAAAGCAAGTATCCTTTTTTATGTGCTACCAAGTATATCTGTGTTGGGAGAAATAACCCCATAAATAAAATATCTTCTTTGCTTTACACTCGAGCAAGCACAACTAATTTATTGTGAACGGCTGTTACTGGTATGAATGGACTACATTTCCCACAATCCTTTGCAAGTCATATTAATATTTGCCTTTGCCAAGACTGTGGACATTCTCACCCAGCGCCCCCGTTTACACAGTGCACATCTGTGTGCTCTGTCTCGCTAGTAGTGTAAGTGCTTGGCTAGTTTCATTAGTTATTAATTCTACAACTGCTTGTAAGCGTATAATACGATTTATCATATATACAGGGGTCCGATATCCCCAAGTGCCATCTTCCTCCCAAGTGGCAGGTCCATAGTAGGCAATGATTCTCTCGGGTGGCCAATCATCTCCATCCCATTTCTGCCACTTGCCTATCTGGAGGGCGGCTCTTTTCTGTCTCTTAGTGTATACTGGGTATCCTAATTGTTCTCCATGTTCTGTGGGTAACAAGAAGAAAGAAGGTCGGATGGTTCCTAAGACACACGCCCCTCCCCAGTGAATAGGGATTCGGGCATATGCTCGGGTTCCACAGATCCAATACAAACCAGGTGGGGCTTGCCAAGCATGAGGTTGAGCAAGGTTAGTCCATAAGTTGGCAAGCTCAGGGAATTTTGCCAATGGGTTGGTAGGCTCAGGTTCATTAACTCCTGACCACCAGGACGTCTGCTTAGTGATGTCATTATAGAACTTCTGACTAAGACAGACCAGCTGTCCTACTTTCAGGGTGAACTGGGGTCCAGTTCGAGCATAACACAGACGTCCAACTATTGGGTGTGCTAAGACCCATTCACTTGTGGTCTTATGTATCTCAGTGTGATTGTAAGCTATGGAGTAATTCAATTCTTGGGCCTCCCAGGGCCACTGATCACCCATTCTTGTTCCTCCGCAGAAGTAACAATGTGAAATGTGGAGGCTAGATACTACTGCTCCAGCTAATTCAAGGAATAGATTCTGAGAAGGGTGAGGGATATCAAACTTATTCACATGCATGGTCTCATAAAAGGTATTATGTATATGGTATCGTGATGAACGATGGGCCTGGGTGTTCAATCTAATATATACAATGGTTCCGGGATCTGACCCAGAGCCTGCAATACGTAGTCCAAATTTATACCCTTGTTTCCAAGCACTAGGATTTATTACAACGAACTCTAATGGATTACAGGCACCTTTCTTACAGTTCTCTAGATTCTTCACATATGGCTTTTGCAAAATTGCCATTCGATTATCTCTGGTATTCTTTACCATACCAGATTGCCATGTAGCATAAAACACACATTCCCATCTCGGGCAATAGTAGTCTGCAACTGGTGCTGTGCTATATTCATTTGCTAAAACTCGTCTACCTGTACATTCTCCCCATCCAGTAGTTCCCTCTGGACACATATACTTGTGACCGTGAGAATATGCTTTTTCCCAGTTAGCACAATTAGAACGACTATCTCTACTTATAGCATCACAAGCGTCAAAGTACAAAACAGCACCCTTTGTGGGATCAGTAAGTGGGAGTGTGGCATTAAGCAAATCTCCATCTGCATCATTCCATCGTATCTCTAAGGTATAATAGGATGGGTTCTGATGCGGGTTAAAACAGACTTTAGTATCACCCTTGGTGCAAATGTTCAGTTCAGTGGTGTTGTATATACACCGGCTTACCGTACCAGTACAGGTATAGTAAGAATGGTAAAGCAAAGTCTGAGTCACTTTCATTCCAGTCCGAGTGGAAGTAATGCAAGCAGTACATGGAGGTAAAGCACAAGTAAGTTCAAGGCTCCCCATGCAAGCAACCAGGGCAAAGTAGAAACATGGATGCATGTTGATTGTAGTTCTTCTGGATCCTCGCTGGAAAATCTTGACCTCGACGTCCTCTTCCTCTTGGCACAATGCTGACCCGTTTGCTAATGAAGCAATTCAACAGGTGTCGATGTTGATTGAAGATCCTCAAATGTCCGTCGTATGCCAACTTACCAACCGTAGTTGGCTCTAAATAAATTAGTCAATATAGAGTCAGTCA
Source organism: Ichthyophis bannanicus (assembly GCA_033557465.1). Lineage (NCBI taxonomy): Eukaryota > Metazoa > Chordata > Amphibia > Gymnophiona > Ichthyophiidae > Ichthyophis > Ichthyophis bannanicus. Next base: position 910,026,122 of record CM066035.1, on the reverse strand, counting down.
GTGTACCAAAATCGTACACGTGGAGTCTGTAAGAACAAATCTTGCTGTATTGAAAACAGCAATCCTCTTCAAAAGACTTGTCTACTGCAAGGCGCTGTGGTTGTTGGGGTGACCCAAAGAAGTTCTAGGTCGCTGGTTGCCGCCTCAGGGTGAGTCGCAAAGGGATATCAGGATGTTGTACTGCTGTCCACTGCTCCGGGTCTGGAACAGCTGCTGGCTTGACTCTGCTGTGATGGATCCAGGATTCGATCTCTGCTACCTTCACGGCTGTTGGTGTAGACAGGATGACGGTGTATGGTCCCTTCCAATGAGGTTCCAGCGGTGTCTTCTTCCAATCTTTGATCCACACCGAGGTACCAGGCTTGTAGGGATGCAGGGGTTCCGTCAAGTTGATAGGTAACTGGTCCTGTAACCACGCATGGAGAGTCTGCAGAACAGAACTAAGAGCTAGGAGTTCTTGTCTGGTTATTTCTGAACCAATTTGTGTTAAACTACCTTTAATTCCCTGTACAATTGGTGGGGGTTTACCATACATAACTTCAAAAGGGGAAAATCCTGAAGATTTCATAGGGCTGAGCGTATCCTAAGTAAAGCTATTGGGAGAACTTGGGGCCACTTCAAGTGGGTCTCCTGACAAAGCTTAGACATCTGGGCTTTCAAAGTATGATTCATTCGCTCAACTTTCCCTGAACTCTGAGGTCTGTATGCAGTGTGTAACTTCCATTGTATCTGTAGGGCGCTTGCTAACTGCTGAGTAATCTGAGATACAAATGAGGGCCCATTATCTGACCCTATTACTGCAGGGATTCCAAATCTGGGGATAATTTCTCTCAGCAGAACTTTGGTGACTTCTCTGGCTTTTTCAGTCCTGGTGGGAAAAGCTTCTACCCACCCAGAGAAGGTACAGACTAGGACTAATAAGTAACGATATCCATTGGCTTTTGGCATTTCAGTAAAGTCCAATTGCAGGTTGTGCATAGAGGTCACACCACCTGACTGAGCTCGGGGTGGCGGTGTGGGGCCCTGCTTGGCATTATTCTTGGCACAGGTTACACACTGACGAGCTACTGAGGCTGACAAAGCTCCCAGCAGTGCAATGCAAAAGTGTGGTCTGAGTGCTTTTTCCATGGCATCAGGCCCGGTGGAATACCACTTGTACCACCTCGTTTGTGGTCTATCTTATAATTTGCCCATGTGCTCTATACTACATAGGACGTACGTCACGGCCCTTTAAAGTCAGATTAGGAGAACACGCCTCCAGACTTCGCACTCGATCAATGACAGCGCCTCTTGTAGAGCATTGCGTGTCTAATTTTCACACTTTTGACATGCTCACCTGGCGGATCCTTGATCATATACCTTTTAACCCTCGTGGGGGCAACCGGATGCAAGCTTTACAATATCGAGAACAACGGTGGATATACCGTCTAAATTCTGTCTCTCCGGCAGGACTAAATCAACAATTGGACTGGTACACTATCATTTAATTGATCTTTGGCACTCTTTGGTGTGAGGGGGTGGTCTTCCTGAGGTGACTCCTCCCTCTGCAGCACTGATTGGCCTTCCGAGTTTTTTCATCTAATCAGCTGAATGGAAACGGCTGAACTTACCTTGCTGGCGCTTTGTTTAAAAAAACAGCTTTTTTGAGCAGTACTTTAGAAGTTTTGGGCTACGGAGCAATGTTTTTTTGACCTGATGCAGGGATATTACTGTTATTATCCCGAAACGTGCCACGTCGTGCTTATACATTGCTGATTGGATTGACATGCCTATACACTTCAGTTAAGTAAAAAGCTGAATTTTATTAAATTAATCAATAAAAGGGAACTTGCCACGGCGGTGTGAGGACTGTTCCTCTCTACTGAGCTGGCTATTCCAAACAAGTTGCTCATTTACTATTTCTGCTTGTGAACCAAAATAAATCTTTAAATGTAATTTTCGAATAAAATGTTCGATATCTATATGAAATTGAAAAGTGTCAAAATATAGATTTGGAACGAAGGATAACCCTTTGTTTAAGAGTGCCATTTGCTCCTGTGATAAGGTAATCCCTGAAATATTAATTACTAATGAATCTGATTGCGTCGTTTGGATGGTTCCCTGGATTGAATCTTTTCTCTTGGAGGAGGTTTCTTTTTCTTTTTGTCCTCATTCTCTGTTTCGTCTAAAAAAGCTCCTTTATGTGAGCGTCCTCCAGAATCTGTGGAATCAGTATCTTCTGATGTAGTGTCGAAACTAACTTGTTTTCTTCGTGGTCTTTCTTTACGTTTAAGGTTCATCCAGGGGTAGACATACCCCTTGGTATAATCGTCGTAATCTCGACGCAATTTCTTAAGTTTGATTTTCATAACTTCATCCTTCACCATTTGAACCTCCGAGGTGATATTTTCAAACTTAGTGGTCGCCACGTCACCAGAAACTGTGGTTTTCAATTGAGTGGTCAATTCATCAATCCCTAATGTAAGAGCATCCATTTCTTTTTTCGTTGTCTCAATAATAAGGACCATCAAATCAATGGAACATTTGTTAAGGATCTGATTCCATTTTTCCACAAATGATGTGTCTGTTGAAAACATTCTAGGCTCTTTATAGACACGTAGCCCTCTTGGGATATGCCGACGTTGTACATATTCAATGAGGGATAACCTATGTAATTCTATCCGCACCCTGCGTTTTTGCAACCTTAATAAGTCGTCCCAATTCAGATGGTCTGCAGCATTATTTTGATCATCCGAAAAGGCAAAAGGAGTCGGTTCTTTACATGTTGAAGATATAAATTCCTCAGTAAAACTGAATGTATCCATTGTCTTCCAATAACCAATCGGTAATGTAGTTAACAATTGTTGGTGTGGTTATTCTATCACAGAGTTGAAAGATGAACATGACTGGATTACTCTGTCCCCGTATTCTGAATCTCTTAAAATATGGAGAAGATATGTGGATGACGTGTTTGTTATATGGCAAGGATCAACAGGAGCTTTACTAGAGTTTTTCCAATGGTTGAATACCCGGGACGATCAAATTAAATTTTCTTTAAATTACCATCTTGAGCATATAACTTTTTTGGATGTTGTGGTGAGCAAGACTCCAACCGGATGGAACACTTCTACACATCGCAAATTGACTGATCGCAACACTCTTTTGCATTATGGTAGCGCACACCCTTTACAGTTAAAGAATAGTTTACCGGTTTCCCAATTTATTCGATACCGTAGAAATTGCACCAATTTATGTGAGTTTAAGAGACAGTCATCTACTTTACGTGACAATTTTTTGCAAAGGGGATATCCCCCTAAAGTAATACATCAAGCCTATAAAAGAGTGAAATATCTCAATCGAGATTTACTCATTAATCCTCCAAGTACAAGAAGTATCACTCCTCAGCTACATATCAATCTTCTTACAGCATTCTCACCGTTCAGCTATTCTTTACAACGGAGTATAAAACGACATGTTAATGTCTTACAAACCATTCCAGAACTAGCTGACTATACAGTGAGATGTGTCTGGCAGAGGCAAAAAATTTTTAAAGAGCTGCTTAGCCCTGCAGTCTTACGTCCTCTCCCAGTCTCTACACCCGCAACGATTGAAGGCCATACACGCTGTGGAACTTGCAATATCTGTCCGATTACTTTGGAAATACAGGATTTTCAGTATCATAACACTTGTTATCGATTACGAAGTACCACTAACTGTAAGTCTATACAAGTCATTTATGCACTCCGTTGTCCTTGTGACCTTCTATATGTCGGGAAAACCACTCGTTCCCTGCAGGTGAGAATCAATGAGCATAGAAGTAAACTAAAATGTCAAAGACGAGAAGCTCCGATTGTTGATCATTGTTTAAATTTACAACATGCCTTCTCCGAATTAAGATGTTTTGTCATTGAACAAGTTCTATCTCCAATCCGGGGAAAATCAATAGATCACACGCTACTATACCGTGAACAACGTTGGATCCATACTCTTGATTCAATAATACCTCAGGGACTTAATTCCCGAATCGAATGGGAATTATGTATATGATAAAATTAAATCTTTAGTTCATTTTTCTAACTAAGGGACAACACCTGTTTTAAGTGCCACCAATTAAGAAAGCCTATTTTACTTGTCCGCATGCGCGGCGTTTTTGTTAGTAGAGCACACCATTGATAAAGTTCTATTGAACCAGGCTGGTGCAGCAAAAGGTAGGAGGATCGGTAAACATGTTAATACAATGGTTTATTAAAATGTTTATAAAAATGGTAATATCAGAAGCATGTACTGAAGAACCCACTTCTCCTTACAGCTACGATGTGAATATTTTCCCCTGAAGAAACCAATAGGAGAAACGCACCTTATAGCGCGTGAATCAGTGTCGGGAACTCCATCGTAAAGCTAAGCACTGGTTTACTATTTATTATTAAGTTATATAATTGTTTAAAAATTAATGTAGAAAAAATTCACATCAACGAATACCGTATTAGAAGGAGACTCATATGGCTAGATGTTTAAGACAGAGGTCATTGATGTATTTTTAGGTATTAGTCCACTGAAGTTCCATGAAACAGTGGCAACCTATAGTATCTGAGACCTCATTAGCCAAGAGTTCAATTTGATACAAGAAAAGCTTCTATGGAAGAATCACAGTAACTACTATTATTTGCAAAATATTTAACCATACAATCTAACGGAGTGTGCCTGGTAGACCCCGCCCCTCCCATATCGATGTGTGCGCGCAACAACAAACAGAAGGGAAAAGGAGGGCGGACCGCGGGTGAGGGGTCCTCACGGTCCTAGAAACATTCAGGGGAACACAAAACAAGACAAGACGACAGTCGCTTCCTCCTTTTTGCGACCTGGACGCGGTCGCCCGGCCAGGAAATGCGCTACTTAGGAGTCCGCCTTCGCTTGGTCTATGTTGCAAGACCTCTCAATCACACTTCATTCACACAATCATGCTAGCAACGTATCCCAAAAACCCAGTCCTGTCTCTTCTGACTAGGCTATCAAATTCAAAATCAAAAAGACGGTGGTTTCGCCCTGCGCATACACCATGCAGGGTTACTCGGACCGCCTTGAGAGCTCTCTTTCCAAATGCAAATTCAAATTCCAAATTCCAAAAAGGCAGTGGGTTCACCTCGCGCATACACTATGCAAGGTTAATTGGACCACCTTCGAGAGGTGATCATGCTCTCTTACCAAAATTCCAAAGTTTTAAGGCCTTTCAAATTACAAGTTTACAAGTTCCAAGCTGCAGATATGACTCATCTGTCTAGACATACCAAGAAAACTATACTCACCGGATCCGGTCCCCACTCCCGGGCAAGCGCATGAGTTGGACCTCGGACTCCCCTCACGGGTTCGAGGTGTTGGTTCCATCCGGGCTCGGCACCCGCCGAGGCCTGGCCAGCTCCCTCCGATGCAAGGGACCGGTGGCGCCTGGGAGCGAGCCCACATTGGGAGGGCACGATCCCGGCAGGACCAAACCTATAGAGGCGGAAAGTCGTGGTATATCAGATTATATACCCTCTGACTGACCACACGTTCCCGGCCAACGCACCAAGAATATGTAGCAGCAGAGCGCAAACAAACCAATAATACCAGGAGTCTGTTTAGAAGGTCCAAATCATTTATTTGTGCACAAGACTCAAGCAGAATCACATTCAAAATGGCTGAGCCCCGGCTGTTAGTAAAACATCAACTTTTATACTGTTCTTTCCCATTCTGGACATAGGCAAACTTCTCATTGGTCCCGGTAACCCCTTTCACCCCATCTATTGGTCCCGGTACCATTACGTAGCTCCAATGAGGACCTTGGTCTGGGCTTAGCACCTGCTTACCCCCCTTACAGTCCTCATTACAATGGTCATTTCTTGGGCTCTTGATACATTTTACCTCCAAGGTCACTGGCTAACTAAAACATGTGGGAAAGCAGGGCACTGTAACTTTTCTTTCAGCAGAGTTAATCAATTCCATAGAAGCTTCACTCTCTTATCATTACCAATTAAACTTGTTTTTCTATATTTTCTAAGTTTCGATTCTGCTTAGCTATACTTAATTGTGCTTAGTTAGGTTTCGATTCTATGGTAGCAGCATTTAGGGGAGTGTGTAATTCCTTTGGGCCTCTCCACAGGCTTCATTTACAGGTCAAGCTGCTTAGGCCTGTCTGCTTATTTCAGACACCATGGATCATAGGCCTTCGCCTACCACACTACAAGGTCATTGCATCAGCATAAAAGCATGGAATAAAGGATTAATACAAACTTATCAAAAACAGTTTAGAGCGGTTTAAGGCAGATCCTCAGCCTTCACTGACTTTGGTCTTTCTCAGCATTACTATTTCTAGCAGTGGGGGTGGGGACTCCGGCCTAGCTTGCAGGCTCATACATGTACAGGCTATTATATAGGCCATAGCCTACCACAGTTGAATGGCTTCAGGTAATTGCAAAGTTGCCTACTTGTAATAGGAGTTCTCCTTAGACAGCAGGTAAATACAGCCACACTTTTTGGTGAGTCTGGATGGAGCCAGTGCGCCCGAATCCCCCCACGCTGAGTGAAGTCTTTTCACTTCAGTTTGCCTGCTTCCCTATTTCTGCTCTGCCAACTACATGATAGTTCATACATAGCTAAGAATTGTCCTGATCTCATCATTGATATTGGTTGTGGCTCTTAATTTTTCTTTGAGGGGAGGTGGAAAGAAAAATTTGGCTTCATTTCCCAGCTATCTGTGGAGAACCCTGTTACGGTTAGGGTTGCCAACTTTCTGAAAGAGAAAAACCAGCCACCTATGGCTAGCCATTCTTTGCCCATGCCCAGCCCTATTCTGCCCTTGCCCTGTCCCCTGTTCTGCCCTGCCAAAAAATAATTGCAGAGGGCAATGTGCTGTGGCAGGCTAAGGCCTGCAAAATAGTCTGTGAATGTATGGGAGGCCTGTAAGCTAGGCCTGAGTCCCTACCCCCACCTGATACTAGTAGTGCTGAACCAAAGTCAGTGAAAGTCTGAGCATCTGCCTTAAACTGCTTTAAACTGCTTTTGATAAGTCTGTATGAATCCTTTATTAAATTATTTCATGCTAGGGTTGCCAACTTTTTCACCTAGAAAAACCCGACACCTGTGGCTCGCCATGCTCCACCCATTCTCCGCCCCTAGTCCCACCCCTGCCCCGCCCCCAGCCCCACCCACAAAAATTACCGAGGATACGTGTAGGCTAACTTCCTTGGTCAGATAATAATTAAACTGGGAACCCCAAAAGCCAAACATGAAATGTACAACACTGGAGAAATAAAACTATAAAGTAATTTCCTCTTGCACTAAACAAAAACGCAAAGATGTTAGCAATAGACACTTCCCAGACCAGACATATTCCAGTTAATACTTTTTATTTTGAATTTATTTTTCTACCTTCTGTTTGGGCATTTTATTTTTCAGTTGCAATTGCTCCAGTCACTTTCTTCTGGTTTCTTTGTGTCTTCTGCAAGCTATCCATTTGTCCTTTCTTCTCTTTTAGATGTTTTCCATTCTCTCTCTATTTCTGCTTGTTTCCCTTTTGCTCTTTCCCCCAATTCTTTCCTTATTCCTTTATCATCCATTTAAATTTCACCCTTCCATTCTCAAGCCCCTCTTACTCTCCCAATACCCGGCCCATCGTAGACTTTTCTTCCACACAAAATATATTTTTTCCCTCTCCATTCTCATTCCCCATCCATTCTAGTCCTCCCCCCAAATCAGTTCCCTTATAGTTCTAGACCCACCCAGCATCCACTCCCTTCTAGTCCCATTCTCCCATGCCCCACATCAGCCCATTTCCAGTCCTATTCCAGCTCTTCATAAGCCCATTTCCAGCGCTAGCCCTCACATCACAGGCCATTTGCAGTCCTAGCCCCTCCACCATCACAGCCCATTTGCAGTCCTAACCCCCCTAATCACAGCCTATTTCCAGTCCAAGTTCCCCCTCCCTGCACCATAGCCCATTTCCAGTCCATGTTCCCCCCCTCATAGCCCTTTCCCAGTCCAGGTCCCACCCCCTCTCATCACAGCCCATTTGTAGTCCTAGCCCCCCCCCATCAAAGCCCATTTGTAGTCCTTGGCCTCCCTCCCTCCCTCCCCCCCCCCCCGACCAGCACTGCGGCTTCACCACCCCCCTTAGTGCAGCTTCACCCCCTGCCACTTAGTGTAGCTTTGCCTCCCTTAGTGCAGCTTCACCCCCTTAATGCTGCTTCCACCCTCCCCCCACTCCTCAGTGCTGCCTCTGCTTTGCCCCATGCAGCTGCTGCTTCTGCTTTTTACAGAGCAGCAGCTGCAATAAACTTAATTTGAAAAGGAAGAGAAACCTGAGGAGCCCTCCGGTTGTCCTTCTGCAGCCCCTAAGGAAGTGATGTCAGAGGGGGAGGGCTCCTCAGGTTTCTCTTCCTTTTCAAATTAACTTTATTGCAGCCGCTGCTCTGTGAAAAGCAGAAGCAGTGGCTGCACGGAGGAGGATCGATCGCGATCGCGTTCGCGCACTGCAGAGAAAAGGTGTTTTTTGCTCTGGCTGCTCCCGATCTCGCGGCCAGAGCAAAAAAACCGGCTTTTTAAGGGCCGGTTCTATATCTGTGCCGGCAGCCGGCCAAGCCGGCTGAAAACCGGCCAGTTGGCAACCCTATTTCATGCTGATGATAGATATGTTCCAGTGTTCTGCATTCTCACATTCTCTGAGCTAAAAATGACCTTGCAGTAGAAATGTATCTATGTCTAAAAATTGTGCCTTTGTTAGAATGGCCTAAGAAGGGGGAACAGGGTGCTAGGCCCAGAGAGGGTCCCCGATTGGATGGGTGCAGGGGGCGTTGGGACCAATAGAAAGTTTGCCTGTATCAAACTGTGAAAATTGTATATAAGGAATTTGTTTCTGTTCTCCATTGCTCAGTCACTTTTGGATGCTTTCCTGTCAGCCTTGTGCACAATAAATTGGCTTGGAACCTGCAACCGACTCCTGGATTTATTCATTGCGTGCACTTCGCTGCTACAGTGCAAACTGAACAAGCAAGATTGGTACACATTCTTAAACAGAAATTCCATACTAACAGAATACCCAGCATTGGTTGTATACACACACAATACAGCTGGGGCTTTCATCACAAACACACACACATTACAGCTAGGCCTTCATCAATAAACGATGAGCACAAAACGAAAAGAGAAATATATAGACAAAAATTAAACTTTCTTGGCAGTGTGACCGGAAGTAGATTGCCAGGCTTCCCTTCTGATAGAGCAAAGCAAATAAAGCCAATCGCAAAGGTACAACATCAAACATGAACAGACCCAAAGGAGAGGAAGAGCATAGTTAGTAAGATTTACTTAGGAGGATTGGCTCTAGCTGGGCAGTGACTCCTGTGAATTCCCTGGCTGAAGTTAAAAAAAAAGAAAGAATACGGTCCTGAGCTGCCGAGATTAAGAGCAGCTGGAAGGGGCAGAGCCTGCCTTGTTCCCAGGAGACATCCATTTTGAGGTGGGATAAGGTCCTGGGAGCCCCAGAATCCACCCACTTACGTTCAGGGTCGCCATCTCCATATCCCACTAGCAGCAGAGAAGAGGGGATTCGGCGCCTCGCTGTGCTGCAGTCAGTTGGGTGTCTTTAGTGTGGTTACTGAGCGCAGGTGCTATTTTTTCGCTGGGGAGTTTGTAAAGTGCAGTCGGGTGTGCGAGCAGTAGCAGGAGCGCGCTCTGAGGCAGCCGTAGTGTGCCGGGTTCCGGCGGGGAGGCGACCGTATTGACGGGATTCGCCACGTGTAACGGAGGCCGGCGGTCTCTGCCACCTTGCGGAGCAGCGTCTTTACATTTGTTAGTAAGGCCACAATGGAAGTTAAAGCGCCGGCCGGTGACTTTTTAGATAGGCCGCAGGGCGCGTATTAAAAGGCGGGAACGGCAGCCATTTTGAGTGAGGCAGCCGTTCCTCCCACGAGGCAGCACAAGCCGAGGAAAAGAAAGTCTAAAACAAATAAAACAGCTTCTGATGAAGACAAAGTACAGCAGAGCTTGCCTGTGGCTCAGGAAGGCCTCTCGTCCTTGTTTTCCCTGGACTTAATTTTAGCTTTACATAAAGCTTATTGTTTAAAGGTGTCTCAGACTGGAAGTAGTCAGACGGTTCCCAATCTGTTTGAGGGGCAGAGAGCGGAGCCTGGTGGGATGGAGACGGCAGAGGGGTCTTCACAAAGGAGTACTGGTCCAGAGACAGGCTTCGATAGGGGGGGTCTCGGGTTCGGGGATTCCCTGTGAGAATAGTCCTTGGATTTTTTGCCTTTGCTTTTGCCCCGGATGAAAAAAAAACTCTGCATGCTGGGAAGTGCCATGATATAGAGAGAAGGTATTCCTTATTTTATTTTAATTGTTTTTGTTTTCCTTAGCTTATTTTCGGGCCTCTCAGTTTAGCGGGAAGATCATTTAGATTTACAGTACATAAGATAAAATAAGAAGGACAAAAGCCTTCCTTCAATCTGTTTTATATTTTGACGAAGCACTGACGGATATAAATGTCCGGCTGTCGTGATCAGCCTTTGGCGGCTACCTGTCGACACGGCAGCTGAGGTGACCGGTTCTTTTTCCCGCGCGCGTTTACCATGGCGCGGATAGTCCGCGTATTAAGACAGCGTTTTTATTTCTTTTAGTCACGTATGGAAGAATTTATTTGCATTAGATTGATTAGGTGCCTTCTTTCAGCTTAGGAGGAGTACTGTTTACATTGATAATTTTGAAGGCGTTGGTTCCCAGACCTTGGTTTGGCGGAAATTTAAAAAAAAAAAAAAGGGGGTCTCTTTCCTTAGAGGGGCGTCTTTAACTGCAAGTGCAGATAGAAGATCTAATCCTGTCCATTTAGGACTAATACTGTTTGCCGCTGTCTTGGTCTGTAGCCTCTGTGCCCCAAGCACACGGCCCGGTTGGACGCCAGGAGTTCACTTTTATTTGCCCCTATTCTACGGACAGGCAGGCACGGCGGGGTTGCGAAGCGCTTCAGCTGGATTAAAGAAGGTAGACAAAGTCTCTTGCAGGCTGGTATCTTCAATACCTCCCAATCGAAGGCCCAGAGTCCTCTCACTCATGGAAACCAGCGGCATTTAGGTGTGTGAGTTGCTTAGGCAGGTGCACAGGTGATTACTCCCCTGTGGTGTTTTGCATGCCAGGGGGAGGCAGACACCGGGGAATAAACCAGGACGCCCCCTGGAGGGTCAGTTGCAGTTGATAAAATTGATTTTATTTTACTTCTTCGACAGCTTGTGCCTGAGTCGGGGGTGGGGCGCAAGGCTGGTGATCCGGTTACGTAACCGGGTCCAGTTTGAGGGAATGTTCCCAGTCCATCCCTTACCTGTCCCTGATATAGGAGGGTATCAAGGGGTGTGACTTTCATGTAATTCTTCGGTATTTAAGAGAAGTATTACTTGGATTGGATCGGGACAAGGTCTGTCCATATCTTTAAGATGCAAAACTTATTTAATACACGATGACTGGATGCGGACAGGTGAGAACAGGCCCTCTTGATTGCTGGGTAACTTTTAGAGGGCGATGTGGATGTTTCAAGGGCAGTTAGTAGGTACTTCGGTACTACTCCTGAGAAGTGTCCAATAGAAGGCAGGAACAACTATGAAGATAGGTTTTTGAGATACATAATTAAATGGAATAATGCACAAAGGTTGTAAAAGCGGCATACAGTGCATGGCAGATAACGGAGATGCTTCCATCGGTCTATGGTCAGTGAGTAACCTGATGGGGTTGTTCCTTCTCGGTGGGCCAGAGTGTCTATCTATTAAAGTATTATTCCTTTTCGTCCCTCTAGTCCAGTCCCGGAACCATAGAGTTTAGAATCTCCTCCAGCAGCCTTGGAGACTGAATGACATCACAGCTCTTCTCTCTCTGGTATAAATAGGCAAGGACCGCCCCCTTCCACCAGTACTTCAGTCTCCAAGCAGCTCAGGAGATTCTGGGCCTAGGGATAGGCCCAGCACAAATAGGCAGAGCTAGGAATTTTTTCTTTGTTTTCCTTTTCTAATTCTTGATGCTTTTTGTTTGGTTGCCTTTCTAAAATAAATAGCCACTTTTTTCTTCCCTCTGGCTCCAGTCCTGCTTCCTCCTTTCTCTCTCAATTTTCCCTCTCGTGGGGGGGCTGCCCCTTGGTGAGAAGGAGCAGCTTTGCAGAGCAGAAGAAGTAGCCTCCCTGCTCCCGAACCCGCAAGCAAGGGTGAGGAGCAGGTGGAAGGCTTAGCCCCAGCCATCTCTAAGGGACAGTGAGGTTGGTGGTGGGAGCACCGTTGGATCCGAAGCCACGAGCAGGCTGAGCTCCAGCGTGTGTCTGCCTCATTGCAGCACCTCAGGTTGAAGCAGGGAACTGTAAGTAGGTCTCGCCGACTTTAACGGCGTTTTTTTCTTTCTTTTTGAATTTTCTTTTACTTGTTTCTTGGAGGGGAGTTGAGAGGGAAGTCCCTGTCTCAGCGGGAGATCTCATAAAGGAGTTCTTTGCCCTCCAGGCACTTTTTTGCTGCGCGGGAAAAGTCCCGGCGGCCATTTTGAAAACTGCGTTTTTTTTTATAGTGGCTTTTTGGAAGCGTTTTAAGCCTCGTTTGCTGCAGACCTGCTATAGGCTCATCAGGCGCTTACAGAGCGTTGGCCTGTTGGAAAAAAGAAAAAAAAGAGAAGTTCAAAGGGAAACGAGCTATACTGTACTTTTCCCTTATTGAAATATTGAGCAGGTGTATCTAGGCTGTTTTTTGCAGGGCTCCAACCCGGAGAGAGCCCTTCCTTTCGGGGCTGGCGGTCAGGGCCAGCGGGGGGGGAGGGGGAGTTCCCGGGGTGGTTTAGAGCAGTTCTTTGAGGCGGCTGCTATGCCTACAATTCCACGCTGTCTAGTGTGCGGCAGGAGGAAAAGTTCAGTGCTGGAATCAGGAGTCTGTGTCCCTTGCTCCCTAGAGGCGCAGCATATGGACGGAGAGCCTGGACAGCCCCTAGCAGGCCGGAAGGCTATTCGTACAGGCGCTGAGGCACTGTTATCTCCGTCTCTAGATCCTGAGGAGCCAGTGCCGGGGCCCTCCTCGGGCGGCGGCTCCGCCGGGTCACAGGAGCAGGGACAGGCGGGGGAGGTGACCGGGATTCCGCTGAACTTCGTTGCCTTGAGGCAGCAGGCTTTTGCTTCCTTCAGCCCGCGATGTCGGCTCTTCCTCACGGACCCCAGAGTCAGAAGCGCTCGGCCTCTCTGGTCGGTTCGGGGAACGGTGCTCCGGTGGCTAAAAGGTGTAGGGCCACTTTGGAGGGTCCTGCGCCTTACCTCGCTGATGACCTGAGCGAGGGGAACGCCAAAGATGGAAGAGTTCTCGGAAGATGAGCTGGAAGACTGAGAGTTGCCTGACTCGGAGCAGCAGTGCTGGGTAGTCAGAGTCTTTCGGGGTGAAGGGCTTCCAGCCCTGGTTTCGGAGACGCTATAGACACTAAACCTGCCTTCCAGCGAGGAAGCAGCGGAAGATACATTAGAAGATACGCTGTTGCAGGCGGTGCGCACATCCCAGAGAGTGTTTCCCCTCCATAGGGTATTTCGGAATATGATACAGGAAGAATGGGATTTGCCAGAGGCGGCCCTGAAGGGGGCTAGAGCGTTGGCTCGCCTTTATCCGCTCGCGAACCGCGATAGGGAGCGGTTTCGTTCTCCAAAGGTAGTTGCGGCAGTATCGGCGGTTACTCAGAAAACCACAATTCCCGTGGAGGGGGACCGCAGCGCTGAAGGATGTTCAGGACAGGAGGTTAGACACTCTGTTGAAGCAGGTGTTCGATGTTTGCGTGCTGTCCATGCAGACCAGCTTCGGTGGCACGTGGCTGTTTGAGGTGGTCCCAGAGGTTGCAGGAGACCATCTGGAAGGGCAGCCTGAAGATGCCACGCGACTGGAGTCGGGAACCACGTTCTTGGCGGATTTTCATTCTGATCTCCTCCGCGGCTTGGCCAAGGGGATGGTCTCCGTAGTAGCAGCTCGGAGGTATCTCTGGTTGAGATCCTGGTCGGCGGACAGTTCGTCTAAGGCTCGGCTTAGCAAGTTACCCTTTGGGGGTAAGCTTTTATTTGGGGAGGATTTAGATAAGTTGGTCCAGGACCTCGGGGAGTCCCAGGGAGGACGTTTCCCAGAGGACAAGCCGATCAGGGCCGCAGTTCTGCGGGATTCAGGGAGGTCCCGAGAGACTTTCGTAGTTTTCGTTCTCCCCGTTATGGACAGTCCCAGCGGGGGAAGTTACCGCTTAGGGGTCAGGGGTTTCGAGGATTCAGGGGAGCAGGCCGGGGGTTCGCTCCTTTCCAGTCCTCAGCCACAAAACAGACACAAAACAGACAAGGTCCTGGGAATTCCCTCCCCTCATCACTACGCCTGGAGCCCAATCATAACACTTTTAAGCATGACCTAAAAACCTACCTCTTTTCCCTGGCCTTTGACCTTCCCTCTCCTTTTGTGTAACCCATGTTAAGTCCCTGCTTTCTTGTCCTGTCTCGTCTCTCTTCTCTCTCCTTCTCTCCTATCAAAATTTGTAACTTTTCTTTTCCATTTCACTGGCCTTGAGCCTTTTCCTGCTTGTTTATACTCTGTACACCGCTTTGGTTTTTTCAGAAAGGCGGTTTATCAAATAAAATAAACATAAACATAAACAATGAGATAAGGCGGGCTCAGGAGAGGGTAGTTCCCAGGGGAGGTCGGTTGCGGCAGTTTTACCCTGCCTGGGTATGAATTAAGTCAGATTAGTAGGTCCTGGAGGTCATGCGAGAGGGGTACGTATTAGAACTCCATCGACCCGTCGTAGGTTCTTTTGTCCGCTCTCCCTGCTCAGCCCTGGGCACAGGCAGGCGGTCCAGGACATGCTACAGCAGCTGCTGCAGCTTGAGGCGGTGCTGCCGGTGCCCGCGGAGCAGTGCGGTTCCGGTCGCTACTCCATCTATTTCGTAGTGCCAAAGAAGGAGGGCACATTTTGCCCGATCCTGGCTCTGAGAAGGGTGACCCGTTGTCTCCGGATTACCCATTTTCGGATGGAGACCTTGCATTCCGTGCTGGCAGCGGTCCGGACTGGGGAGTTCCTGACGTCGTTAGATCTCACGGCTGCTTACCTGCACATCCGAATTCGGCAAGAGCATCAGAAGTGGCTGAGATTTGCGGTACCCATGGGACATTTCCAGTTTCAAGCGCTGCCCTTTGGGCTGGCAACGGCGCCAAGGTCATGGTGGTGGCGGTGGTGGCGGCTGCGGCGGCGCTCCGCAAAGAGGGAGTACTGGTGCATCCATATTTGGACGATTGGTTGATCCGAGCGAAGTCGAGAGGGGACAGTTCGGCAGCGATGGCCCGGGTGGTCCAGATGTTCGAAGGCCTGGACTGGGTAGTCAACTTTGCAAAGAGCAGGTTGGTACCATCGCAATCCCTGCAGTACCTTGCGGCGTGCTTCGAAACAAAGCAGGGCCCGGGCCCAGGCTCTAGGTCTGCGACAACTCGTCAGGCGTTTCTTTTCGAGTCCGGCTCCAACAGCATGGCAGCACCTGCAGTTGTTGGGAACAATGGCAGCCTCGATAGAAGTGGTTCCGTGGGCCCGAGCGCATATGCGGCCGTTACAGGCGGCACTTCTCCGTCGTTGGTCCCATCAGTCGGATGTCCTATCGCAGAGGTTAGTTTGCCCTCAGAATGTATGTCACGAGCTGCGATGGTGGTTGAGAACGGAGAATATGGAAGACGGCATGCCACTGGACTGCCGTCCTGGGGACTGCTCACGACAGACGCGAGCCTCCTGGGTTGGGGGTGGGGCTCATTGCGAAGGCAGGTTTGCCCAGGGTCGTTGGTCTCAGGAGGAGACATCTCGGTCCATCAACAGGTTGGAGATGAGAGCGGTGTTTCTGGCGCTACCGGAGTTTCAGGACACTCTCGGTCGGGAGGCGGTCCGAGTCTTGTCAGACAATGCGACAACCGTGGCCTACATCAATCGGCAGGGGGGCACAGGAAGTGCTACACTGGAAGCCGAAGCGGGTCAACTGTGGGTGTGGGCCGAACACAATCTCCAGGCTCTCGCGGCTCAACATGTGGCCAGCGTAGACAATCTTGAAGCGGATTTCCTCAGTCGTCGCAGAGTAGACCCCGAGGAGTGGGTGCTACATCTGGGGTTGTTTGCTCTTCTGGTGAGGTGCTGGGGAGTTCCGGTAATGGCTCTCATGGCGAGCTTCGAGTCAGCGCAGGTAGCAAGGGTTTTCAACAGGCGCTGGGAACGGATGTCAGAGGGGCTAGATGCATTAGTGAAAAGGTGGCCAGAGGGAGTTCTCCTTTATGTTTTTTCCACCTTGGGCCCTCATGGGCAGGGTGGTGCAGCGCGTTGGGAGACATCGCGGTCGGGTGATTCTGATCGTGCCCGATTGGCCCTGAAGGCCGTGGTATGCAGATTTGGTACGGCTGTTAGTGGACGATCCGTGGTAGTTACCGCAGCGGGAGGAGCTCCTACGGCAGGGTCAGTTGCGCATGCCCTAGGTGAGTCAGTTCTCGCTTACGGCTTGGCTCTTGAACGGGCTAGGATGACAGCTAAGGGTTATTCGGCGGCGGTCATTTCTACCTTGCTAAAGGTACGCAGGCGTTCCACCTCGCTGGCGTATGTCCGGGTCTGGAGGATCTTTGCAGCTTGGTGTGTGGAGCATAATATTCAGCCGTTGTGGGCTTCGATTTTGCAGGTCCTTTCCTTTTTGCAGGATGGAGTGCGGAAGGGATTGGCGGCCAGTTCCTTGCGAGTGCAGTAGGCGGCGATTTCCTGTTATAGGGGGAAAGTGCTCGGTCAGCCGGTAGGATCTCACAGTGACATTAGGCTTTTTCTGAGAGCTGTCTTGCTTCTTCGTCCGTTGGTATGCTGTTCGGTGCTGACATGGAAGCTGAATCTGGTATTGGAGGCTTTGCTTGAGCTACCGTTTGAGCCGCTAAGCATCGCCACCCTGAAGGATCTCGCGTTAAAGAAGGTATTTCTGGTAGCTATTTGTTCCACAAGGAGGATTTTGGAGTTACAGGCTTTTTCCTGTAGGGCACCTTATTTGTCTTTCTTCCATGATAAGGTCGTGCTACGCTCAGTGCCGGACTTTCAGCCGAAGGTGGTCTCGGCCTTTCATGTCAATCACGTGGTGTCGCTTCCAGTATTCTCTAAGCAGCAAAAGGAGAAATCGGAAGGCAAGTTACATCCCCTAGATGTTCGTCGGGTTCTTCGGAAGTATCTTCGGCGGACGCAGCCGTTTCGGAAGACTGACAGATTGTTTGTGGCTTTCGGGGGGCCGCGGACGGGTGAAGCAGCAGCGAAAGCGTCCATTTCTAGATGGTTAAAGGCGGCTATTGCGTCGGCTTACTTTTTGAAAGGTAGCGTAGTTCCAGAAGGTCTCAGAGCGCACTCGACCAGGGCGTAAGCGTCATCGTGGGTGGAGTACAGTTCGGTTTCGGTCGCGGACATTTGTAGAGCGGCGACTTCATCATCGTTGCATTCATTCTCGAAGCACTATCGGTTAGATGTGCAGGCGGCGGAGGACGTTCGTTTTGGCTCAGCAGTGCTTCAGGCTGGGGTTTCTGGTCCCTCCCGTTGATGTGCACTGCTCTGTTACATCCTCTATGGTTCCGGGACTGGACTAGAGGGACGAAAAGGAAGAATTAATTAGACTTACCTGCTAATTGTTGTTCCTTAAGGAACTCTAGTCCAGTCCCGGACCCCTCCCAGGGTATGCAGCCTGAAGCTGTTGTCCGTTGTATCTTAGTAAAAGGGGTCAAATTGGAGAGGATGTCTCCGGAAGAGGAATGGGGTTCCGGAGGACGCGGAGTGGAGACACAATGGGAACCCCGCAGAAGCGCGGTTTTGTTTCTACGTTTTTGGCATTTCTACAAGGTTCTTCGTCGAAGAGAAGGTTAGAATATGCACAGGTTTTTAGATTCTAGCCAAAGTTTATTTAGTTTATCTTGTTGTTCTTTATCTACTTATTTGTTGCTCTGTTGAGTTGCTTTGTCAATAGGTACTGGTGGAAGGGGGCGGTCCTTGCCTATTTATACCAGAGAGAGAAGAGCTGTGATGTCATTCAGTCTCCAAGGCTGCTGGAGGAGATTCTAAACTCTATGGTTCCGGGACTGGACTAGAGTTCCTTAAGGAACAACAATTAGCAGGTAAGTCTAATTAATTCATGTTGATTATAAGGGAGGCTATTCTTTCTTATAGCAATGCTACGTTCGTCTACAATTCGGTGAACTTCAGTCCTAGGTAAAACCGGAGATAGGAATAAAAATGTCTTTTAAAATGAATGCTTGCTGCATTTAAGTTTGTAGCATCTACAGTTCTGCAGGAAACAGGAAGGATTTCCATACCACACATGTAGGCAGTTTGGCAAGCTAGTGTATGGGAAGCAACTGACATCTTTCCGTCTGTCTATGGTCAGTGAGGAGTCGGATAGAATCGTCTACTGTTTCTTAGCCTAGATTAGGTATATATATTAAGGTGGTAATGTTGCTCGTAAGGGCAGCTGTACTTGCTTATAGCCATATTACGTGCGGCTGCAATTTGGCGAACTTCGGCTCATATCTTGCACTGGGGTGTGATTGGGGCCGGATCCGCAGGAATTTTCAGAGCCGGGCACTGCTCTACTTCTTTCATGCATTGAAAGCATGGAAGGATCTCTCTGTTCTGGCTGGATCTCAGGAGAAGTACATGGCTGTTTTCAGGCATCTAACTTAAGTTGGACTTTTGCGATTAGTAGTGGGGATGGTTCCACAAGGGGACTTACTCAGACTTATAGAAGCATACTTACACATGCCATTTCTTGTCTCTTCTTTTGTTTTCTTCACTTCCTTCCATCAGCCTATTTCAAGTCCTAGAAGCGCTCCCCAGTATCAGCTGCCTTTCCAGTCCTCCCCTCCCAGTACCTTCTAATGTCAACCCCCTTGTTTTCCCAGGACTGCCACCGATGTCCATTCCCTTCCAGTCCCCCTCCTTCCCAACTCTACAGCCCCTTCTAATCCAAATATTATCACAGGTATTAGTTCACTAGGTGCCACCCCCTATGTCAGCTCCCTTCCAGTCACCCAACTGTCTGTCCATCCCCCTTCCAGTGCCATCGCCACGTGTTAGCTCCCTTCCAGTGCCAATGCCCCCTCCCAACCTCCCCCATTACCCAGCCATTTATTAGTCCCATCCCCAAGTGTGAACTCCCTCCAGTAACATCCCCAGGTATCAGCTACCTTCCAACCCCCTCCTTCCCTCTTCTGTCAGCTTCCTTCCAGCCCCCTCCTTCCCCCTTGTCAGCTCCCTTCCAGCCCCCACCTTCCTCCCATGTCAGCTCCCTTCCTGCCATCTCCTTTCCCCAGCCTGTGTCCACTCACTTCTGGCCATCGCCTTCCTCTCCCGTGTCAACTCCCAGCCCCCTCCTTCCCCCCATGTCAGCTCCCTTCCTGCCATCTCCTTTCCCCACCCTGTGTCCACTCACTTCTGGCCATCGCCTTCCTCTCCCATGTCAATTCCCTTCTAGCCCCTCCTTCCTCCTGTGTCAGCTCCCTTCCTGCCACCTCCTTTCCTCACCCCGTGTCCATTCCCTTCCAGCTATCTCTCCCCAACCCGTGTCAGCCCCTTCCTTCCCCCTGTGTCAGCTCCCTTCCTGCTACCTCCTTACCCTGGCAGATGTGGCTCCTGCGTCTTACAGAGCCATAGCTGCAATAGCAATAATAATTTAAAATAAAACCAAAACCAGTGCAGAGCCTTCCGGCTTCTATTATAGAAGCCCTGCTGCTGCATCCCGTTCCCTTTAGCGTATCTTCCTTTTCAGGATGGGACGCAGCAGTAGGGGTTCCATAACAGAGGCCAGAAGGTTCTGCACTGGTTTTGGTTTTAGTTTAAATTATTATCGTTATCGCAGCCGCGGCTCTGTAAGACTCAGGAGCTGTGGCAGGATCGGAGGAGAGGGTGAGGTTGAGGGGGGGACAAGGAAAGAGATGAAAAGTCGATTTTCTGCTCTGGCCTCTCCTGGTCCCATGGCCAATGCCAAAAAATGACCTTTCGAAAGCTGGTTTTAGCTCTCTGCCAGCAGCCAGCTTGGCCATATAAAAAACAGCCAGGCCAGATGAATACCGGCCGGTTGGTAACCCCTAGTTACAGGTGAGCGGCTTTGCTTTCTCTGTAGACAAGCAGGTCAATGCAGACACACTTGTTGGTGAATCCATAGATAATGCTCACTACTATAATGTCTTGTGATATGGTGAGCAGACATGGATGAAAGGGTAATCGTAATCAGAAGAAAACAAAAAAATATGATAAATTAACTTGCAAATAAATTCTTCAGTACCATTTGCTGAAAAGCAACATCTTGCACAGTTGACTGATCGAGACAATAATGTGTCATAAAGGTATGAGCAAGAGCCCACGTTGTTGCTTTGCAAATATCCTGATTTGATACAGAGCACAGATTTGCTACTGAAGTGGCTTTGCCCTAAATTGGGGGAAGAGTACATTTGCTTCACTGTAACAGAAAATGATGCAATCTGATATTCAGAGAAACATAATTATTTTTGATGCCGAGAATTACTGAGGTTATAAGTAACAAAAAGCTATGAGATCTGTGTGATAGCTTTAGTCGTGTATAAATAATAAAGGAGTACATGATGTAATCCAACTTAGTCTGTGAATTTGGAAAAAAGGTGGGAAGGACAATAGATGGATTCAAATGATATTCCAAGATGACTTTAGGGAGGAGTTTTGGATGTGTCCAAAGGACTACTTGATTGCTATGGAATTGCATGTTTCCTTATCGTCAGTCCAGTCCTGTAAATGTCGGTTATTTCCCTCCACTAGCAGCTGGATAACTGAGCATGTCAGATTTCTGATGTCACAGTAGAAGCACTCCCTCCTTAGGCCCCAGAAATCAGTATCTCAGTCTCCAGCAGCTGGATGAGGAGCTTTTTTGTGGCTGAAAGGACATTTGGACTAGGCCTTCTTAAAAAAAAAATAAAAAAAGAAGAGAACTATAAGGCCAAATAAGACAGATTGCCTTGTTTTTAGGCTGGGTATCACTTTAATTCAGAGCTATCTTCAAGTAGGGGATAGCAGGTGGCAGGGTCTGCTTCACTTGTACCAGGATCGTTGAGTTGATCAGGTGCTGCCCAGGGGTTAAAAACCTGATGGTCCAGGTCCCTTTGCCCCCAGCCAGACAGCCCAGCATCCCTGATTTCTAGATTTGGCTGGCTTCCCTTCTTTTCATATGCTGCACTGTTTTTCAGGATCTATGTCTTTAATTTAATCCCCCCCTCCCCAAAAACCCCCAAAACCCATAGCTATAAGGGATGGCAGTCAGTGATGCCTGTGCTCAGCCTTAAATAGGGGCAGTGCAGTTTCTCCAGCGAAGAAAACACATTTTCGTTTGGGGCTGTGGTACGCATTGACTACTTTAATTTTGCTCTGTCTTTTTAGGTCGTCGTGGTTTTCTTCTTGGCCGCGATTTGTGCTGCATGCTGTCGTTTCCCTCCCCCTGTATTGCATGTGGGAGACATCACAACTTAGCATTAGAAGGACTTTGCCGGGTGTGTGTGAGGCAGGGAAAGTCCATGGAGCTTCATTTGGCTGTCAGGGACATGGAGGGGGTTTCAGATCTTTCAGGGAAAGAATTCTCTGAATCGGCGGTTCCCACAGTTTTGGCAGGAACTACAGCCATTTTCCCTCCAGCTGCTATTTTATCATCAGATAAGAAAAAGCAGAAAACACAACAAATCCACCAAATTTCAGTACCTGGGACAGCGAATTCAGAAATTTCTAGCCCGTCAGTCAGTTCTTTTTCTCCTGATTTTGTTTTGCTACTGCACCAGGCTTACTGTTTGAAACAGAAGCTGGGCAGCAGTTCTGAGATTCAAACTCCTGCTAAAAGACCATTGGAACAATTGACTGAAACCCTGCCAGACAGCACCCCTTGTACAGGGGACCCTCCATGTAAGAAAAAGCGCATAGACAATGATGCCTGGACTGACCAAGTCTCTCCTCAATCACCAGCCTTAGAGAATCCCTTGGAAAAACCATTGGATCTCTGGGATGAAAAAGTAGTACCCAAGTTGGAAGAGGGCAAAATCCCTCAAGGAGAGGACCCCAATGTGGTGCGAGTTGTTTAGCGAGAGGAGGTCCCATCTTTGATTAGCCACTCACTCGCAGCGCATAACATCATTCCAGCTCTTCCAGCTGCTGAGGAGCCCTTGGAAGATCCTTTGTTGCAAGGTTTTAGATGTTCTAAAGCTTCCTTTCCAGTTCACAGAGTCATTAAGCAAATGATAGAGGCAGAATGGGAAGTGCTGAAGCCAGATTGAGAGGGGGTAGGGCCATGAGCCGTCTTTACCCTATTCCACAGGAGGAAAATGATCTCCTCAAAATGCTGAAGGTAGACATCTTGGTCTCGGCAGTGACCAAGAAGACTACCACCATTCCTGTGGAAGGCAGGGCAGTATTAAAAGATTTACAGGACCACAAGCGTGAGACTCTTCTGAAGCAGGCATTCAATACCAGTGCTTTAGCCCTGCAGGCTTCGATTTGTGGGGCTTATGTTACCAGAGCCTCCAGCCGATGGACCCAAGGGATTACCGGGGGTGGATATGGATTTGCAGGCTTTGGTGCTGGAAGCAGCTAAGCTTGAGTCCACCTCTGCTTATGTGGTGCATGCCTTCTATGGCCTGGTGCGAGCCTCAGTTAAGACCTTGGCCTCCAATATTATGGCTTGATCCTTTCTTTGGTTAAGAAATCGGTCGGCGGATGTATCATCAAAGAATGGCCCAGTAAACTTCTCCTCAAGGGTAAACTTCTATTTGGAGAAGCGCTGGATAAATTGGTCAAGCACTTGGGAGATTCTAAGGGATCTCGGTTGCCGGAGAACCGTTCTAAGCTTCCAAAACAGGGGTCGGCCTCCAGAGGTCAGCCTAGGACTATAGAAAGTTTCAGGAATGCATTTTGCACACTTTCAGCATGGATGCTATTCTCAGAGGGGTCAGCCCTTTCGAGGCTACAGAGATACAGTAGGGACTATTTCTCAGCCCCTTCAGTTCAATATTTCTTTCATATGAAGTTTTGTCCTTACAGACTTGCTTTCAAACTATCATCCTTTGAATTTGAACATACACGGTGTACCATCGTGAGTATTTAGCATACTGTTAGGCATTGCCTTCTGTTCCTCCTCATCTCCTCTTTACTCCTATTTTAGCGTGTGTTGCATCGTATCACATAACGACGACTATGTGTACATCCAGCTACATTGTGTATTTCATCTGGTGTATGTGTGGTTTGACTTATGTGGGCAAGACGGTGAGGTCCTTTAAGCTACGGCTTAATGAGCATAAGAGTAGGTTGTTGGCGGGAGGCCCCTTTAGTTCAGCATTGTTTGGATTTGGGTCATTCATTTACTGATCTATAGTGTTTTTGTATTGATCAAGTGTTTAAAGGGCAAGGGAATCGCAGTAAAGACAAGTATCTTTTATTATATGAACAGAAGTGGATTTTTCGTTTAGGGATGGTTTCTCCAGGGGGATTAAATGCACAGGTGGATTGGAATGTCTGCTTATGAGCATGGGTTTTGTGTTTGGGGAGTTTTTTTATGTTACTGCTTTCAAGTGGAGAGATTGGCTTTCTGGTTTTGCAGATGCAATGTTGTTTAGTGATGTACCTGGCTGACAATGCTGTGATTATTTTTAAGATAAGTATTTTTAAAGGCTGTCTTTGCTTGATGTGTTATGGTGGCACTATCATTGAAACCAGGTCTTTTGTTTTCTTTGATGTGGTGGCGTCAAGGTTTTACTACGATTACACAGGTCTGTGACTAAAAAGCTGTTTGATTATTTTCATCTAATTTCTATGTATTTTGGTGTGCTGAAAACAAATAAAATATTGAAAAAACTCCTAGACGTCATGATTTGCCACAACATGCAAAATTGTCTTAACATTTATCAAATTTTTTCAAATTACTATTAATTAATTCAAATTACTATTAATTAATTCACATAAATGCATTTAAGATATAAAATGCCAAAAAAACTTAAAGGGGTTGTCCAAGTTATGTAAAAAAAAATATAGCACTGTAAATCTGATGGTCAGCAATATATACATAAGCTAAGCAAGTTTTAAGTCCGTGCTTCTAATGGTAGAAGGGGTTAATCTTTCCTGAAGAATCCAGTGGGAGGGAGACACAGGGCAGATAACAGCAGCTCCGGTCAGTGCAGGGGGGCGTGGCCAGCACTGTGACGTCTCCGTGTACAGTGTGATAAGGAAGCTTATCATAGCTCAGGTAGGAGCTATAGAAAAGATGATGTGACTCTGAACAAGCAACCTGTCAGTTCTGGTAGAAGCAAGAAAACAGAGTTTTCACATAAAAGACTACCAGTCCCAGAATGCACCAGGTTTCCAGCAGCCATGAGAGGGGCTGAAGTGAGAGAATGTGTGTGCAATCAAGAGAGCTATGAGGTAATCCCTAAGCACTCATCTCAAAGGGCAGGGCCTGATTCAACACAGCTGCGCTGTGTTAGGGAGCAGCACACATTAGAACAGGATAAGAGTAGAGCTTTTTCTTCAGATAACAGTTTCAGCTACAGAGGGAGGAAGAGATACAGAGACAGCAACGGCTACAAGCACCAGTATCACCTGGAGAAACAGAAGCCAAGCCAAGCAGATAGAGAGAGAAGGAAACTCTCTGGAAGGAAGAGAAGAAAGGCCATTGGAAGGTCTGGGAGATTCCAAGGCAGTACTCATACTGGGAGGTATTCCAAAAGCCAGCAGAGTCCATTGGACTGGATTCAGCCAGAGGAATGGAGTGGCAGAGATAGGAATCACCAGTGGCTACCTGGAAGAGAGAAGACTGCATGTGGAAGGGACTTTCAGACCAAGGCCAGAAGGTATGTGAGAGAAGATCCAGCGTCCAGGGATCAAGATTGGAAGGCTGGACATCAGAATTGGATTACATATTGGCCAGGCTATACAGAGAGGAATAATGATAGCAGGAGAGGCTCAGGTATGAACACTGATCCAGACCCTATCTATAATAGAGAATGGCAGCAAGGGAATAAGCATTCTCATGATAGTGCCTTAATGAAAGACTCATCTGTGCCAATGTATGATATTGACCCTATGATTGTTGATGCAGGGGGAAATACAGCAGATGAAAATACAGTTTACATGGACTGTTCTCTATCTAAATGCTATTGCTAGCTTTCTATGAGCAAACACATCAGCCATCACAAAGAAACCTAACTTTGTTTTTTATTTCCACTGCAAACAGCTCTTAAAGCAGGATTTGGGTTCACACAGTAGCAGCCAGCCAGCTAAAGGCTTACAGCTGGTCAATTGATAGTAATTAAAGCTGCACCTGATTGTGTGTGTGAGCAAGGGAGAATCACTGCTGAGATCTGCATGGAAAATAAGCAGAAGTTAACCTAACCAGCAAAGTTTATTCTTTTCTTTGTGCCTTTGTATTTGGTAATTATTTGCTAAGAAAACATTAGCTAATTACCTGACAAGCTGAAGGTGGTTTTCTGGTTTACTTTGTGACTTTTTTGTTATCCATTTAAACACTGCAAGCAAGTAACCTCATTTATAGTGCTATCAAGCATACATGTGCTGGGTGAATTAAACCCCATCAATAAAAGAAGTATTTTATTGATCTTACCACTTGGTTTCACAACTCAAATTATTGTCATCAGCTGTGTTTGGGAGTGAATGAACTACAATACCCACAATACCTTGCAAGAATCATATGAATATATGCATCGTCAAGATTGTGTAAGTTCTCACCCTAGGCAGCCGTCTGACAACAGACACAGAGCTGCTCTCTCCTGCATGCCACACTTGTGCACGAATCATCATCAGGTTCTTGGTTCTAAGCTGTTCACACTTTTTCATCGCAATTCGTGTTAGCTTGTCATTCTTCAACCATTATGTTATGGCTCCACAAAAGTGTATTAATTTGCCAGACAGTTTCTGTTTCATCTGTGGTGAATATACAGTGTTGAAGCAACAGCAGAATATTACAGACTTTGTGAAAAAAGTATACTTTGCATACTTTGGACTAAAAATTGGAAATCAAGATAAAGTCTGGGCGCCTCATAAAGTGTGCAAACGGTGTGTTGAGGACCTCCGAAACTGGTTCAAGGGTAAGAAAAAATCTTTCCGTTATGGGATTCCTATGGTATGGCGAGAGCAAAAGAACCATAGTGACGAGTGTTACTTTTGTTCATGCGATGTGAAAGGGTTTAATTCCAAATGGAAGCATTCCATTTCATACCCCAATCTTCACTCGGCAATTCGTCCCATCCCCCATGGCACAGATATACCAGTACCCAAGCCCCCTGCTACCTTGGAAGAGATACCTAGCTCCAATGAAGTTGAAGTCATACCTGAACCAGATGACGAATCAAGTTCTGATTTTGAAGATGATACAAGATCAAAATTGTTTTCTCAGGAGGAGATGAATGATTTGGTAAGAGACTTGAATCTTCCCAAAGATGCCACTGAGTTACTTGGATCAAGGCTGAAAAGTAGGAATTTATTGTTGCCAGGAGTGTCATCTTCATGGTTCAGACATCGTGAAAAGGAGTTTGTTCCTTACTTCGCCCAGGAAGACAAGTTGGTTTATTGCATCGATGTTGAAGGTCTGATGGGTCAATTTAAAATCCAATATGATTCAGAGCAATGGTGTCTTTTTATAGATTCTTCAAAAAGAAGTCTCAAAGCAGTTTTTCTCCACAACGGTTTTTACGCTTCTATACCTGTAGGTCATTCCGTACACTTGAAGGAAACCTACGAGAACTTGGAATTGGTTCTTCGTAAACTTAAATATGAAGACCATGGTTGGCAAGTGTGTGGGGACTTGAAGGTCTTGTGCATGCTGCTCGGGCAACAACAAGCTGGGTATACCAACTATCCTTGTTTTCTGTGTCTATGGGACAGTCGAGACCGACAAAATCACTGGACCAAGAAGAGTTGGCAGCCGAGGATGCTAACAGTCGGTGAAAAAAATGTCCTCCGAGAAACTTTGGTACCTTCCCATAAGGTTCTTCTACCACCTCTCCATATAAAATTGGGATTGATGAAGCAATTCGTAAAATCACTTCCAAGAGATGGAGAATGCTTCAAATACTTGGTCACCAAGTTTCCAGGCCTGTCGGAGGCAAAATTGAAGGAAGGTGTGTTCGTCGGACCAGACATTAGAAGGCTTATAGTTGATCAAGAGTTTGTCAATACCATGACGGATCCTCAAAAAGAAGGGTGGATTGCATTTAAAGAAGTTGTACAGAAATTTTTAGGCAATAACAAAGATCCTCACTACAAAAAGATCGTTGGAAGAATGCTGAAAGCATTTCAAGCTTTAGGTTGCCTGATGAGTTTGAAAGTGCATTTCCTCCAGTCCCACCTTGACTACTTTCCTGAAAATTTGGGAGCTGTGAGTGAGGAACAAGGTGAACGATTCCACCAAGACATTAAAGAGATGGAAAGGAGATACCAGGGAAAATGGAGCATTACAATGATGGCAGACTACTGTTAGATGCTTCAGAGAGACATTCCAGATGCTACTCACAAGCGTAAATGCACCAAGAGGAGCCTCACAAGGAAGAAGAATCGAGTTTAGTGTGTGTAGGTGAGCTCATTTCAGTTCAAAAAAGGATTTTCATGAAAATATTGTAATAAAACTTTAATTTTATAAGTCTATTTCCATTTATTTTGAGGTATTGCCTTATTTAACATAGTTATCTAAATTGTTAGGAAACGTGCTGTCCTATGACAAAATGAACGTCATTTTCAGATTCTGCGCACCAAAAAACATAAAGATTATGTGGAATAACCAAAACAGCTCTCGAAAAAAAATTTTTTGCAGACCTGTATTATCATTTGTGGGGGATGGAGGTTTGATTGGCAAGGAGATTCCCCAGTTCGTCATTGGGTCACATCATGTACACTCCTTTTTTAAAGAGGCTCATGTGCGGCGTTTTTTTGTAATAGTAACGGCAGTGCTGGTGGTGTGACAGTTGGATTTTTTTAAAGTTGTTGGAGTTGGTATGTTTTTCCTTGTGTATGTGAGGGTTTTGGAACTTTATTTTTACTGATGGTACTGGATTTTTGAAGTTGAGGTTTTCGTGTTTGTCTTCTCTCATAGCATACCATAGCATTATTTGGATGGGGCATTCCTTGAAGAAGCCTCGAGTGAAACGCTTTGGCAGCCAGTGTGTGGCATCAGATGTGCTTGCCCTGCAGCCATGCGTTTGCTCAGCGGTGTGCCTGGTTACCAGCAATGTTATTACTTTTAAGATAAGTGTTCTTTTGAGAGATCATTATTTTGAAATAGAGAAAAAAATTATATTGAAAAAGAGATTATATTTATTTTGATCAATTTTGATCACTATTTTGAAAATGTAATAAGATGGAAGGAGGTTTTCAGAGCCGTTGATGTTTGAGAGATGTGACTTCATGTGTATGAAGCTTGAATTATTCCACCTCATTGGATTCTGAGGCTCTTTTCTTCTTCCATGTATTTAAATCATACTAGTACCTGATGTGATATTTGGATATATTGGTGGAGTGATTTATTTTTTGTTTTGTCATTTTAATATTGTGTCAACGCACCTACTTGCCCCCGAGGCGGGAGCCTGGGGCTTCGGTGCGGCTCCTCTTATAAGAGCGAGGACTTGGTATTGCCCTTAGGGATTTTGGGTCCCAATAGCTAATCGAAATAAGGAGGTAGTTGTGGTCGAGTAGCTATGCTTAAAGAGGTTTTATTTTCCCGTCCCGGGAGAATTCTTGCAACAAAGATCAAAAAGCAAATAAACCATACAGCTGGTACAACACAAGTGAGGGACTACAAACTGGAACAAAAATGCTTTTTGTCAGCGTTAACTAAATAAAAAGGGGAAAAACAGGGTTTTCAATCACACACTTTGCACTGTGAAATCTGTGTTTTCCCACCGATTTCACTTCAGCAGGCTTTCCTAGGCCCTTAACAAAAAGAGGTTATGCTATCGGAGAAAACAAGCGTACAGTCCATTTTGCACATATCAGAGCTATCATCACCAAAGTCACAATCCATATCTTCATGTCCTTCTTGGTAATTATAATTTGCAGGGCTGTAATATGAATGAGTGTTTGTTTCTCTCCTCTCGCCTTGGCCAGAGCACCACTCCACTCTATCACTGCAGAAAGGCTCTTTACCACAGGCTATGGATTCTCTCCTTAGTGGGCTACATACTTCCTGACCACTGGGGGTAAAATTCAGTGCTCCTCTACTCCAGGTACTTTACCTTTCTTCAGGCGGAGCTCTGCCTGTCTGGTGTGTAAACGGGAAGTGGAAACTTTTCTTCCCCTCTCTTCC
This sequence comes from Ichthyophis bannanicus, assembly GCA_033557465.1. NCBI lineage: Eukaryota > Metazoa > Chordata > Amphibia > Gymnophiona > Ichthyophiidae > Ichthyophis > Ichthyophis bannanicus. The sequence goes on along the minus strand of CM066035.1, from coordinate 909,996,799 downwards.
CTTCACAGGACGTCTTTCAGATATGTGGGAACGCTCTCTTGGACCAGTGTTCTGGCTCCACAGGTACCTGCTCTCGTGGTTATCCCTTCTCCCTGCTCCTTGTGGTTTATATCTTGGAGTCTCCCTCTGGCCCCACACGGACCTTGGCTTAGTGCAGCCTAACTTCCCAGCACTAACCTTTGTGAACTCCTCCTGGATAAACCCCTCTGAGGTGCAGATTGATTCCACGTCTGAACCTTCCAGGTATGGCTCCTGGCTTTTCTGAGCGCTGTACTTTCCTTTCCCTTGAGTCCTCTCAATGTCTCTTTCTCTCTCTGCCTCAGAGACTGAGTTTGACTCCTGGCTTGCGTCTCTGTGTTTCCTTCTTTCTCCACGTGTGCCTGTACGTGAATCTGCTCTTGACTCTGCTCTGAAGTCTGTGCGTGCCTCTGTGCATGAATCTGCTTTGCTCAAGACTGACCTTTTTTTATCTGCGTCATTCTTTGAGACTTGAGTTAGCTCAACTCTCTGCAGCTGTCTCTGCTTCCCTGATGAGCTATGACGTAATGGTATTTCTGGGCGTTTATCTACAGCCTGTGCTCTTGTTTTGCTTGGTTGCTCCTGACAACCCCTAGCCATGTGCTCTGCACTGCTGATTTTAAAACTGCCCTGTGTGTTTTCCTCTACTTCCATCGGCACAATCTGCCTTGCGCCATGACAATTGCTTTTAACATACAGGGCTACTCCTCCTTTTCTACCCTCTCTATCTCTTCTAAATAGATTATAGCCAGCTTTGGCTATATACCATTCATGTGACTTGTTAAATCATGTTTCTGTAATGGCCACAATGTCCATTTCCATCATTACGGTTTCCAGATCAGGAACTTTGTTGGCTAGACTTCGAGCATTTGTACTCATTGCTTTCCAGCATTTATTGAATGGATTGCCTGCATTTTGCATGGATTTTGGTCTACATATCCTTTCCCACTTGCAATTGATGTGTTGTTCTAGAGTGTGGCTGTTTCCAGTGTTTTGTTTTTGCTGGGAGTGACTTACTGAATTTGTCCTTCTCCATCCATCACCCCCTTTCCCTAGTTTAAATGCCTGTCCACATACTGCCGGAATTTCTCACATAGGATCCTTTTCCCTGCGATGGAGAGATATAGTCCATCAGTACAGTATAGTCTCTTGTTGATCCATATGTCTCCCCAGTCATCTATATATCTAAATCCTTCTTGTTTGCACCAGGTTTGGAGCCATGTATTGAAGTTGTTTATGCGATGCAGCCTTTCTGCCCCCTTACCATGAACAGGCAGAACTTCTGAGAATGCTATAGTGTTAGCAATGGGCTTGAGTTTCACTCTCAGAGTCTGGAAGTCCCTTTGAATTGCAGAGGCATTGTTTCTAGCCAGATAATTTGTACCTACGTGGATGACAATATCAGTTTTGGAATGCTCACTTTCTGCACAAACTATGCCTATAATTTGGTTTGTATTCCTGCTAGTTGAAGAGCCTGGGAGGCATTTGACCATCCTCTCTCCTTTGAGCTGTGTTCCCAAGTTGGTGCCTCGGATGATGGACTCTCCAAGGAGTAGTAGTTTTCTGTTTTGTGATTTTTTCTTCCTATTTGGTACATTATCAGTAGATTTGGCTCTTCAGTTTCCATGGATTGGGCAGCCTCATTATCCAAGATAGAGAAAGCGTTATGCAGGGATATCACTTGATGTATAGGGTGTCTCCGTGTTACAGGTCGCAACCTACCAGGGCCTGCTGTGATCCATTTGTTCCTGGGCTGTTTAATTCTTTGTGGAAGCAGTGGTGGATTTTGTTCAGTTTGTACCCTGGAGGTGGTGTGTTTAATTGCAGCTAATTCTTCCCTTAGTAGAATCAATTCTTTATGCATAGCAGCTAATTTAAGGCATATAGGGCAAGCTCTTAGGTTCCAAATAATTCTTCTCAGAATGAAAGCACCACAGTTATTGCATTGAATACACAACATTCTGACTCAGCTGTCCTAGGAGGAGAAAAGGAGAAAAAGTGGGTGAAACACCTAATTAAAGGAGAAAAAGTGGGTGTAACACCTAATTAAAGGACAGATGTCAATATATTTATTTATTTATTTAATCAGTTTTGTATACCACTTTATCCTTCAATCAAAGTGGTTGACAATACATTTTCGGGTCTACATAAAACAGGGGGAAGGAGTGACAAGACATATAGTACATATAGCCTGGAGTCCAGCATGAGGGTTTGCTTCCTCATACTAAACTCCAGATCACATGGCATAGATCATTAGTCAATATATATGACTATATAGGCAATGCAACCCAGGGGTAGGTGGGGTGAGGGGTAGGGTGGGTGGGAACTTAAGTGTCCCTGGCCAGTAGGCCTTCTATGAACTGAAGGAACACTCAGATATCTGATTTATAGGCTATGCAAGGAATGTAGGCAAGCTGAAGATTCCTAAAAACCTATATTCAACTGGTACAGTTAATCAGAAACAGGCAATGGAAAAGTTTGAAAGCCTTAGCTGAGTGTGTAGTCTCTCGAAATTCTGATGAGCAGACTTGTTCAGGTATTTGGTCAGTAGCAGAGCAGGCCTACTGTTAAAGAGAAAGCAGGTCCAGGCAGGGGATTCAGATAAACCACAGTTGGCAGCAACAGAGCAGCTCCTGCAGGAGGAGAATCCTATCTGAAGGGTCCAACAAGCTAAACGGTATGGGAGGGAGTCTGAGGCCTGGCTGGCTCAGGACTCTCCTCAGTCTCAGGCCTTGGAGGATCTGGAAGAGGGGCCCTCTGATCTCTGTGGGGACGTGATGGCCCGAGAGATGGAGGAAGGGAAGATCCTGCTGGGAGAGGACCCCGATGTTTTCCAGGTCTTCCATCGGGAGGAACTAGTGGCTCTTATTTCCCAGTCTTAAGCGGCATTAAATATTGTAGCACCTCCAACTTTGGCAGAGGAGCCCCTGGAAGATCCCTTGTTGCAGGGCTTCAAGGGGGCAGAGGTATGTTTTCCAGTGCTTAGGGTCATAAGGAAGATGATCGTGTTGGAGTGGGAGTTTCTGGAGACCACCTAAAGAGGAGACCGGGCACTGGGACGTTTGTACCCCATTCCACAGAAGGAAAAGGACCTTCTGCAGATGCCTAAGGTGGATGCGTTGGTCTCAGTGGTAACCAAAAAGACCACCATTCCCATGGAAGGCAGGGCGGTACTCAAGGACCTTCAGGATCGGAGGATGGAGTTTCTGCTTAAGCAGGTGCATGATTCGAGTATACTGGCGCTACAGGCCTTGATTTGCAAGGCTTATGTGTCCAGGGCTTCTATTCGTTAGATCCAGGGACTAAGGCCATCAAACTGGACAGTTCTGGGGCTGCGGAGAGCAGCAGGCTGGAGTCCACGGCGGCTTATCTGGCTGATGCCTTCTTCGATCTTGTACGGGTCACCTCTAAGACTATGGCCTCAGTTATCATGGCCCAAAGGTTCCTTTGGCTATGGAATTGGGCATTGGACACATCCTCCAAGTCCAAACTCAGTAAGCTCCCTTTTAAGGGTAAGCTGCTCTTTGGGGAGGTGCTGGAAAAGATAGTGAAGGACATGGGGACTCCATGGGGGGCCACTTGCCAGAGGATAGGCCCAAAAGTCTGAGGTTTGTGGCTCTCCAGTGGGGACAATCTAAGGACTTTTGCAAGCTCAGAGGTGCCCGCTTTGTGCCCTATCAAAGGGAGCACTGTGGGGCACGCAGACAGCCCTTTCGGGAATCCCAGGGAATTGGATGGTGTTTTTACTCTCCCTCCCCAGGACAAAATAAGAAGCCACAATGACGCCAGGAAGACCCTGGCGGAGGTAGCAGTGGGGGGTCGGTTGCAACAATTTTATTCTGCCTGGGACGGCATCACAGCTGACCAGTGGGTCTTTGAGATTAGCCAAAAGCAATATCAAAGCTACTGAAATTCAGGGTGCATGGGGAAAAGAAGAAGTGCTCTGGATCATGTTGGAAAGAGGAGATGGCACTGTCATTCATACTGCTGTATTCTACAGACCTCCGACTCAAATTGAAGAGATAGATAACGAATTGATTATAGATATTGCCAAGATAGCAACAAAGGGAGAAGCGATCATATTGGGTGACTTTAATCTACCCGATATGGATTGGATTACTCCTTCTGCAAACCTGGAAAGAAGCAAAAAACTTGTGGACGCTATCCAAGATGCGTTACTTAGACAAAATGGTGATGGAACCAACCAGGGAAAGCTTAACGCTGGATTTGGTGCTCACCAACAGTGATAGCGTGTCTAATGTCTGGGTGAGTGCCACTGTGAGCAACAGTGATCATCACACGGTGTGGTTTGAGATAAAAGCCAAGGTGCAATCCAATCATAGCAAGCTCAAAGTCCTAAACTTCAAAAACACTGACTTCAATAAAATGGCCGAGTACCTAAAGGAGGAGCTGACAGGGTGGAAGGGGATAAGCGAAGTGGAATTGCAATGGGCTAAATTAAAAGGGGCAATAAAAGGGGCAACAGATAAATATGTAAGAAAAATAAATAAAAACAAGAGGAGAAGGAAACATATTTGGATTTCCAAAGAAGTGGCTGCTCAAATAAGGGCAAAAAACAAAGCATTCGCAAAATTCAAAAGCTTGCAAACAGAAGAACACAGAAATGAATACAGGATCAAACTCAAGGAGACAAAAAGAGAAATAAGGATAGCAAAATCAAAGGCAGAGGAAAAGATGGCTAAAGATGTTAAGTGTGGCGACAAAACTTTCTTCAGGTATATTCGGGAAAGGAAGAAGATCAGAGGTGGAATTGCAGGACTCAGAAGTGCTGGAAACGGACTCATGGAAAATGACATTGATAAAGTGAAATTACTAAACAAATACTTCTGCTCTGTTTTTACTAAAGAAAATCCTGAAGAAGGACCACCTGTGACTCCCAAATATAAAAATGGGAATGAGGTAGATACCACACCATTCAGAGAGGATGAAGTTTTAGAACAGCTTGCAAAACTGAAAGTAGACAAGGCCATGGGACCAGATGGCATATATCCCAGGATACTGAAAGAGCTCAAAGAGGTTCTTGCAGGGCCATTAAAGGATGTTTTCAACAGATCCTTGGAAACAGGAGAGGTTCCTCAGGACTGGAGAATGGCTGACGTCATACCTCTACACAAAAGTGGTGACAGAGAAGAAGTGTCAAACTACAGGCCCATGAGCCTTACCTCGGTGGCGGGAAAAGTAATGGAGACGCTCCTGAAAGAGCGAATAGTGAACTTTCTCAAAACCAGCAGGTTACAGGATCCGAGGCAACATGGTTTTACCGAGGGACGATCTTGCCAGACAAATCTGATTGAGTTCTTTGACTGGGTGACCAGAGAACTGGATCAAGGACCCGCGATGGATGTCATCTACATGGATTTCAGCAAAGCCTTTGATACTGTCCCTCATAGGAGGCTTATCAATAAACTCAGTAGTTTGGGGATGGGTCCTAAGGTGGTAAACTGGATCAGAAATTGGTTGACTGACAGACGACAGAAGGTGATGATAAATGGAGCTCACTCGGATGAAAGGAAGGTGATTAGCGGGGTGCCTCAGGGTTCTGTCCTAGGCCCTGCACTGTTTAATGTATTTGTGAGTGATATTGCTGAAGGACTGAATGGAAAAGTCTGTCTTTTTGCAGATGACACAAAAATTTGCAACAGAGTCGACTCCCCCGAGGGAGTGCTTAACATGAGGAGGGATCTGCAAAAGCTGGAGGAATGGTCTGATTCTTGGCAATTAAGATTTAATGCAAAGAAGTGCAGTGTCATGCACTTGGGTAGCAGAAATCCAAGGGAAATGTACGCAATAAGGGGTGAGAGGTTGGTGTGCACAGAACAGGAGAAAGACCTCGGTGTGATTATTTCTGTAGATCTCAAGGTGGCAAAACAGTGCGACAAGGTGGTGGCAAAAGCCAGGAGGATGTTGGGCTGCATTCGAAGAGGAATTACCAGCAAAAGGGAAGGGGTACTAGTGCCACTGTATAAGTCTCTGGTGAGGCCTCACTTGGAATACTGTGTTCAGTTTTGGAGACCGTATCTTGCAAAGGATGTAAAAAGAATGGAAGCTGTTCAGAGGAAGGCGACCAAAATGATTTGGAGCCTGCATCAGAAGCCTTATGAGAAGAGACTTGAAGACCTAAATATGTACACTTTGGAGGAGAGGAGGGATAGGGGAGATATAATTCAGACCTTTAAATACTTAAAGAGAAATAATGAACAAACAAACCTCTTCCAGAGACGGGGAAGCTGTAAAACTAGAGGGCAAGACATGAAGCTGCAAGGTGGTAAATTGAAAGGCAATGTCCGGAAATACTTTTTTATGGAAAGGGTGGTGGATGCTTGGAATGCCCTCCCATTGGAAGTGGTGGGGGCAAACACAGTGACGGAATTCAAAGTGGCCTGGGACAGACACAGTGGATCACTTTACAGCAACAAGATTAAATCAAAATAAACGGAACCATCTAATTTCTCAACAAATAGGGGTGTCCTACATGGAGCGATGGGGGGAGGAGTGGTGGGTTCACCCCTAAACAAACAAAGAAACAAAGATATGGGGAGGGGTGAAGACATGGGTAGGGGTGCACCTACTCTCTAAAACACATGGGAAGGGGTGCACCTACTCCTGCCATATTGCTGGGCAGACTAGATGGACCATACTGGTCTTTATCTGCCGTCATTTACTATGTTACTATTCAAGGAGGGTATGCGCTCAAATCTGCCAGATCCCTTCACGAGGCACTTGTCTGCTCACCCTGCAAGGCACAACAGAAGGAGGAGGCAGTCTGGACCACCCTCAACTGCTTGCTTTGGCTAAGAGTCATGGTTCCGGTACCTCCAGACTAGTGCGGGTTAGTTTGATACTCCATCTCCTTTGTAGTGCCCAAGAACAAAGGGAGTTTTGGGCTCATCCTCGACCTCAAGTACGTAAATTGGGCTCTGCGGGTACCGTATTTTCTGATTGAGACCCTTTGGTCAATTATTCTGGCAGTGCGTCAGGGGGAATTTCTGACCACCCTGGACATCATGGAGGCCCACCTACTTATATCCGTTTGGGCTGAGCATCAGCAGTTCTTCCGCTTTGTGGTCCCTTTGGGTCATTTTCCGTTCCGGGCATTAACCTTTGGCCTGGCCACAGCGCCACACACTTTTACCAAGGTTATGGTGGTGGTGGCAGCAGCTCTGCAGCAGGAAGGTATCTTGGTGCACCCATACTCGGATGACTGGCTTAAAAGATGTTAAATAAAATAAAATAAATAAAATAAAGTCACAGGAAGAGTCGATCTCCGCAATGAAAACGAGTAATGGAGGTCTTAGAGAGCCTCAGTTGGGTGGTCAATTGTGCCAAGAGCCAGATACAACTGGTTCAGTGATTGATCTACTTGGGGGCCCAGTTTGACATATAGGCAGGCCTGGTCTCGCTTTCTGTCAAGCAGATACGCAAGTTGCAGGCACAGATACAGCGCTTCTTGAGCAGGACAGCACCTGCGGCATGGTACTATCTGCAGCTCTTGGGCTCCATGACGGCAGCACTAGACCTCTTATCCTGGGCCCAGGCTCACTTGCGTCCTTTGTAGCAGGCTCTACTGACTTGCTGGTCGCTGCAGACCCAACCCCTGACACAGAGGCTGGAGTATGCGGAAGACACCAGGATCAGCCTACAGTGGTGGCTGCAGCCCGATCACCTCGCAGCGAGGATGCCATTGGAGTGTCCACCTTGGATCCTGGTTACAACAGATGACAGCCTCACGGGCTAGGGTATGCATTGCCTGTCAGAGGTGACCCAAGGTAGGTGGATGGCTGAGGAGAGCTTGTGGTCCATCAGTCTACTGGAAATGAGGACTGTGTTCCTTGCCCTACAATGCTTCTTGCTGTTGATTGCACAGAAGGCGGTGCAGGTGTGCTCCAATAATTCCACCATGGTGGCATGCATCAATCGACAGGGGGGGGGGGCATGGGAAGTGCTGCACTGCTGGAGCAGAGTCAGTCCTTCATGACTTGGTGGGCAAGGACAATATCCAAGCAGACTTCCTCAGCAGGCACCGGTTGGATCTGGGCAAATGGGAGTTGAATGCAGTGGTTTTCTGTGACATCACTCCGTGGTGGGGACTGCCGGTCATGGATCTCATGGCAATCCAGAGCAATGCCAAGTCAAGCCGGTTCTTCAGCAGGTTCAGAGAGTACATGTCCAAAGGTTTCGACGCCATTGCTCAGGAATGGCCAGCGGAGGGACTGTTGTACATCTTTCCCCTGTGGCTGTTGATCTGTTGTCTGCTACATAGAATAGAAGCTCTCCATGGACCGGTTCTGCTGATTGTGCCGGACTGGCCATGTCAACCCTGGTATGCGGACCTCAGGTGGTTACTGGTGGTACAGCTGTGGAGCCTTCCCGACCAGATCACCCTACTGTTGCAGGGTCCAGTGTTGATGCCTCAGATGAATTGGTTCTTGCTTATGGCATGGTCCTTGAGCAGGCACGACTAAGACGGCGGGGATTTGCCCCAGCTGTCATAGCGACGATGTTAAAGTCCAGAAAGCGTTCCACCACCATGGCCTACATGCGAGTGTGGCGGATATTTGAGGGCTGGTGTAATAAGCGGAGCTTTTGTCCTTTCAGCTGTAAGCTGCCAGATATTTTGCTGTTTTTACAACATGGCATGGACTAACGTTTAGCACTCAATTCACGTAAGATTCAGATAGCAGCCATTTCTTGTTAGAGAGGCCGAGTTCAAGGGTACCTCCTGGCAACGCAGCCTGATATGGTGCAGTTCCTCAAAGCAGTGAAACAGGTTTGGCCGTCAGTGCGGACAGTGGTTCCAGCTTGGGATCTTAATTTGGTGCTTTTGGTCCTGATGGCGGGGCTGTTTGAGCCTCTCGCAAGGGCGTCCCTTAAGGATCTTACTTTGAAGACGGTGTTTCTCGTAGCGCTCTGTTCTGAGTGAAGAGTTTCAGAACTACAAATGCTATCCTGCCAAGAACTGTTTCAGCTTATGTCCAGGGAAAAGGTGGTGTTGAGACTGGTTCCTTCCTTTCTCCTGAAGGTGGTCTCCCATTTTCACATGAATTAAACGGTTTCCTTACCAGGCTTTCCCGATCTGAGTGACTCTGAGGAGGATCGGCAGTTACATAGGCTGGATCTGCACAGGGTTCTATGGAAGTATCTTCCGCGAACAGAGTCTCTGAAGAAATTGGACAGGCTCTTTGTGTTATTTGGGGGCCCTCAGGCAGGGGAGGCGGCATCTACGGCCACCATTGTCCGCTGGGTTAAGTGGACCATTTCCACAACTTATGAGGAGTACGGTAGGCTCCTGCCGGTGGGGCTTCAGGCTCACTTGACCCGGTCGCAAGCGGCATCTCGGGCTGAGGCAGGTCTGGTTCCACCGGCAGACATTTTTCAGAGCGACAACTTGGTCGTCATTGCATTCGTTCACTTGGTGCTATCTTCTGGATGTGCAGGCCACAGGAGACGCCAGGTTTGGTTCCACGGTTTTGCAGGCTGGTCTCGTGGGTCCCTCCTGTGTTTAGGCTCTGCTTTAGTACATCCCAAAGAGTAACTGGACTGGGCCTGGAGGGACTATAAGGAAGGCAAAATTAGACCTTACCTGCTAATTATCTTTCCTTGAGTCCCTCCAGGCCAGTCCAGGTCCCGCCTGGGTGATTTCTTCTCTTTGAGGAACATGGAGGGGTGGGTGACACAAGTCTGGTAGGTAAGGACTTTTATAAAGAGGTACAGCACTTCTATGTATGCGTGTCTCCTTGGGGAGAGGAGGGGGCGTCCTGGCAGGATGGCTCCTCCACGCATGTCTAGTCTTTATCTGTTATATCTCAGTGCTTTCTTAATTCAAAAGAAAAACCACATTTTTTGTCAAACGCAGATTTGTAAAGTGTAGTGGAAATAGGAAAGAGGTAGCTGTTTTGACAGGAGGAAACTGGAGACTGAGGCTCAAGGGGGAGCTCTTCTACTAGGATCTCAGAATCCTAACATGCTCAGTTCTCAGCTGCTGGAGGACGGTGACTACCCAAGAGTGACTGGACTGGCCTGGAGGGACTCAAGGAAAGACAATTAGCAGGTAAGTTCTAATTTTGCCTTTTTCCACATCGATTTTCAAAATATCATGAATGTATTTTTTAAACAGAATTTCAATGGCTAGCAAATGAGTTTTTGGAAAGTTCAGGAACCGCAAGTTCTTGAAACGGACAGCATTTTCTAATGCTTCAGCTTTTATGATGGGTCATCAGACTATCCTTAACTGCCAATATAGAAGTCACATGTTATGCAGAGACTTTATCATCAAGAGATTCAAATTTAGTGTAGAGGGCTTGAATATGATCATCCATTACTACTACTACTAGGCATTTATAAAGCGCTACCAGGCGCATGCAGCACTATACAATGAAAACGCAAAAAGACAATCCCTGCTCAAACAAGCTTACAATCTAAAAAGACAAAGCAAGAAAAGGAGTAGAAAAAAGATAAGAACAAGGGCAAAGAGACAAGAGCAGGAGAGACAGGACAAAGGAAAGAGGTAAGAACAAGTGTACGAGGAAGAAAGAAAGATGAAATAAAAGAGGGGGAAGGAAGGAGAACAGCAAAATCAAGAGCCAAAGGCAGAGGTGAAAAGATGAGCTTTTAACTTGAGTTTGAAGAGGGGCAAAGAAGATGCCTGACGTACAGACAAAGGACGTTTATTCCAAGCGTAAGGAGCAGCAAGGTGAAAAGAGCGGAATCTGGAGTTGGCAATAGAGGAGAAGGGCATAGCATGAAGCAACTGGGAAGAAGAACGGAGTACATCCATTGCACCTAATTTGCCAACAGTCTCCTCAGTAAAAAGACAAAGACAGGAGACCACAGACAGAAGCAGTATCAGTCCTTGTCATGACCTTCCAAATATCAACCAATAAGACCTGAGCAGGAGCCTCCAACTTGGAAGAAGTATCCATTAGCCGATCGCACTTGGCCACCAAAAGTAAAGAATCCATCTTCCTAGACGGGCTAACTCCTGCCGTGAACTGAGAACAAAATTGAGAATTGGTGGCAGAGAGTATCCCAGGAGGTGGAGGAGGAGTATGCTCTAAGGAGCTAACAGAAGCCCCTTCAGAGGAGAAAGGTAGGGGTGCAGGCTGAACAACCTTAGCCTGCAAGTGCTTATCCATAGGTTCCGCCTAGTTGCCACCTTGAGTAGGCATGCCAGAGTATCCAGCAACCAACAATAGAAACGCACCATAGAGAAACCAGGAGATCCATATTACTACTCCTCAATGCTCCTCGGTGCTCCAAGGGGCTGATGTGCCTTTTTGGGCACTTCCCATAGGGCACACCCTGATTGCACGCCCAACAACCATGCACTGTAAGATCCCTGGCCTTAAGAAGGCCTGGGCACTGATGTCAATGGCGAGATGACTGAGCCGTGCCTGCACCGGGGAGAAGCAACAGCCCCAATCTAAGTCCTCCGGTGTCCAGCTAAGTAAGCCAGGCAATCTCCCTGCTGAGATGATAGCTACAAGAACAAACATTTTCCAGGTAAAAGGTTTCAGTGAGGCGTTACTCATAGGCTCAAAGGGGCAATCCATGTGAGGATGATATTAAAGTCCCAAGCATGTGGAGGAGGTTTAAGCTGTTGTTTTGTGTTCATAAGACCTTTCACAAAGTTGGAGACTAATGGGTCTGTGGAAAGGGATTTCCCATTGATATGAACTCGGTATGCTGCTATTGCGCTAGATGAAGTCTGACTGAAGACATTTTAAGATCCAATTCCCAACAGTGGAAAAGATAGGAAATGACCTGAGTAGACAGACAGGTAAAGAGATTCTGCTGGTGTTCTTGTGTCCATTTGCTCTAGGATTTGCAAGTTGACTTCCAGCTGGTTGCCAGAATAGCACTCTTGACTTCTTGCAAGAGAGCTTGGATCCCCCTCCAAAAAGTTCGGACACGAGGACAAGACCACCAGATATGCGCCAGAACACCTTTCTGCCCACATCTCTGCCAGCACAAATCCGGAGCCCCCGGATAAACGCAAGCAATCTGCGCCGGTGTCATATACCATCTATATAATAATTTATAATTAGTTTTGCGGACATTGATCGCCACCGAACTCTTCCACAGCCTATCCTCCACCTGTTCCCACTGTTGCTCAGAATAAAGAAGATTCAAATCAGAATTCCAAAGTTCTCTATGCTTGCTGAATCGCAGCTGCTGCGCCTGCAGGTGGGCATACAAGGCAGCTATAAGACCTTTTGTGGTAGTACACCCCTCACAGAAACGCTCCAGATCCGTCAAATCTCGGGCCACATGAGGTCGTACGGTTCTAGCCTGAACCCAGTGAGTCGCTTGCGTATATTGGAAGAGCTGACTATCGGGAAGGTCAAATTCCTCCTGAAGTGTACTAAATGTTTGCAACTTACCATCAGTAAACAGTTGTCCTGCACGGCTAAAGCCCTTATGTCCCCAAACCCGGAAAGCTGGATCAGTCTTCGCTGGGGGAAACGAGGCATTATCCACTATAGGTGCCAGAGGTGTCAGGTCCATCCTGCGAGGCCAAAAGAATTGGTCCCAGCAGCGGAGGGTATGAAGGATATAGGGGTTACTTAAGTGCATACCACTGCGTAGTTTGGGGCCAAGCCACAGCCGATCTCTCAATCCCGCTCCCCCCGCAATATTCATTTCCAATTGCACCCATCGCTTGGAGCTATCCGCTATCATCCACTCCACCCCAGCGCGACATTGCGCGGCCGCATAGTACCAGTGAAGATTCGGAGTCCCCATGCCCCCAGAGCGCATACGGGTATAGAGAATTCGACGTGCCAAACGCGGTCGACAGTACCGCCAGATAAACTTCATAAGTATGGTTTGCCAAGTGGCCAATATTCCCCGAGCCAACATTATAGGGAGAACTTGGAAAAGGTACAAGAAACGGGGGACGGCCACCATCTTAACCACTGCAATACGCCCAAACCAGGATAGTATCAGGCTATTCCAGGTCTCCAAATCTCGCCAAACCTGCCGGAGTAGCGGTTCGTAGTTAGCCTTAAAAAGGGCCGCCCGCTCCACTGTCAGATTCACCCCTAAATAGCGTAAAGTACCTGACACCCAGCGGAAGGGGTAGGCAGCTCGAAGCTCCTCACAAACCGCATCTGAAACCCCAACATTAAGAACTTCAGATTTAGTGTAATTGATTTTGAAGCCAGACACCCGGGAGAAAGTCTCGAAGAGCTGCATAGCAGCAGAGAGGGACGCAGCGGGTTTCACCAGGGATAATATGATATCATCCGTAAATAGCGCAATCTGGTAATCCGCGGAGCCCACGCGAACGCCCCATATGCCCGGATGTTCACGAAAGCTCTGCGCCAAGGGTTCCATCACCAGTGCAAACAACAGCGGCGACAGAGGACATCCTTGACGAGTGCCCCTTTCCAGTGAGAAATTTCTCGAGTGACCCCCATTAGCCCGGACGCATGCCGTAGGGTCTTGATATAGGCTATGAACCCAGCGAATGAAATTAGGACCAAAGCCCATCGTATCTAGCACACACCAGAGGTAACCCCAGCTAACACGGTCAAAGGCCTTTTCAGCATCAACCCCCACCACTAGGGTCGGCTGTAAGTCTTGCTGTGCAACGTGAATCACCTGCAGCATTTGCCGAATATTATCTGCCGCCTGGCGCCCCGGCACAAACCCAACCTGGTCAGGATGTACCAAAGTTGGGAGGACCCGGTTCAATCGCGCAGCCAATACGGAGGCAAGTATTTTGACATCCGTATTTAATAAGGAAATGGGGCGGTATGAGGCCGCGTCCTGCAGGGGCTTATCTGGTTTAGGGAGCATTAATATCAAAGCCTCACGCTGAGATGGAAGAAGAGGTGCCCCCCTCAGAACCTCGTTAAAGAGTACTACCAGCGTCGGCGCTAATTGCAAATGGAATTTTTTATAATACTCCGCGGGGAAGCCATCATTACCCGGCGTTCCCCCGGTTTTCAGGCGTCGGATGGCGAGTTCCACCTCCTCCATTGTAAGTTCAATGTCTAATTGATCCCAATCTGAGTCGGTCAACTGTGGCAGAGTGATCGTCCGTAAGAAGCCCTGCACACGAGCCAAATCAAAAGGTTCGGCTTTATATAACTGTTCCAGAAATGTAGCGAAGACGTCGCGGATCTCCAAGGAGATCACCCTCTTCTGCCCTCCAGAATCTCGAAGGTCACGAACCACCCTCACAGATTGCTGCTGCCGGAGATGCAAGGCAAGGAATCGGCCAGTCTTGTTCCCCTGTTCATAGAAAGTTTGTCACAATTTCCGTCGTTTATTGTCTAGTTCTCTTTGTAAACATGCATCCAAATTAGCCCGGGCCACCCTCCACTGGCGCAAGACCCGTTTCGACCCAGTCTGGGCATGCTTTAAGTGCAGTCGGGAGAAGTCTCCCACTAGCTGACAGTATTCCCATCTCCAAGCCCTCCGCGTGCGGGCCGCTTCTACAATAAGCTGGCCCCGAGCCGTGGCCTTAAAGGCGTCCCAAACCATGGGGAGTGAAACCTCACTTAATAAAAGAGGGCTGCTACACAGTACCCTGTCCTGTGCTGCTGATGTAAGCTATATTCTTATTTGATTTAAATTATAGCTCTTTGTTGCTGCTAGGCTCTAACTTATTATGAAATTTAAACTACAAGCTCTCTGCTGGGTTCTAAATTTAACCAGAAAGCTCTCTTCTGTGTTTTAAATTTAAACTAAAAGTACTTTGCTGGTACTAGGCCCTGAGTGACTATTAAATTAAAACTACAAGCTCTCTGCTAGGTATGAAATGTAATCAGAAAGTTCTCTTCTGTGTTTTAAATTTAAACTTAAACTGCTGCTACTAGGCCCTGACTGATTTAACAAAAAATAGTGGGTTCACAGATTAAATAGCTTTAATAGAAAGAATTCCTTTCAGAAAATTCCCAGAAGTATATACTCACAATTGCAGATCTCTCTCCAGAAGTAACAGTCCCCTTTTCTAGTCCTTCAAGACTGAGGATAACAGAGCTCTGGTTGAGCTATTTATGCCTGTGCTGTTGAGGTAAGCTGTGACCAACTTCCTGGATGATTAACTGTCCTTGTCAGGGCATAAAAGAATAGACCTGGTTGAAGTGTGAAGCCAGATGTAGAAGAGTGAAGGCTCTGTTTTTGGGGAGGTAGTTTGTTTGTGTGCCTGGTATTAAGCTGTGCACCAATGAAAAGCAGATTCTGATTAGGAGTTAGGTTGAATTTTTCCTGATTGTTCAGGAAACCTAAGCTTTCAAGGAGAATTATGGTTTCTCAAAGGGATGGAATAGAGAGTGGAATACAGCAGGACAGTTCTGCCTAGAGCAGGGGTGGGCAATTCCGGTCCTGGAGGGCCGCAGACCAGTCAGGTTTTCATGATGTCCCTAATGAATATTCATAAGATCTATTTGCATCCGCTGCCTTCCATTGTATGGAAATAGATCCATGAATATTCATTAGGGACATTATGAAAACCTGACTGGTCTGCAGGCCTCCAGGACCGGAATTGCCCACCCCTGGCCTAGAGCATTGTCTTCCTCCCACCCTGGGTCCCGATTGCTTGGATACATCCCAAACATCTGGACTGATCTAAAAGGATGATAAGGAAGGAGACATTTTATATACCTGATAATTTTCTTTCCTTGAATCCTGCTAGAACAATCCAGGACCTGCCCTGACTGGTCTGCAGGCCTCCAGGACCGGAATTGCCCACCCCTGGCCTAGAGCATTGTCTTCCTCCCACCCTGGGTCCCGATTGCTTGGATACATCCCAAACATCTGGACTGATCTAAAAGGATGATAAGGAAGGAGACATTTTATATACCTGATAATTTTCTTTCCTTGAATCCTGCTAGAACTATCCAGGACCTGCCCTAGAAGACTCTTTCTACAGGTCTGAGAGCCTAGCTGTCACAGAGTGCATTGTCAGTTTTATGTTCTGACACAGAATTCATAGTTGTAAGAGAACCAAATACTTGTTTAAGTTAGCAATCAATAACCCATATTTTGAATAGTTAGCGTTATTCATTTTTGAGGGTTTATGAATGTTTCAGCCTTACTTCTCAAATAGGAAGCATCATACCTGTTTCTCTCAGTGCTGCATCAGCAGATATATCTAGTGATGACATCACAGTAAGTTGCAATAGTCCTTGGCGGGAGGTGACGAGGGAGTGGTTAAGAGTCTTGATATTGTGTTCTGAGAGGAAAGGACACATTTTGCTGATGTTATAGAGAAAGAAATGATGGGCCTGATATTTACGAGACATTTACACGGTTAACAGCCAGTTAACCGTGTAAATGTCTGCTAACCGGATATTCGATGGCACATACACAGGTAGTGCAGTCAAATATCCCCAACTAAGTCCCCAATGTGCCCCGATGCTAACTGGTTAGCACCGGGGTGTGCCGTGGATGTTCCAGAGCGGAGACGGGGGACCAGCGCTAATCCCATAAAACGCTTTCCTATCTTCTAGGTGCCGAGACTAACCGTGCTAAAATAACAAAAGCCCCACAAATATCACCACTATACTTATTCTAAAAAATAAAGTGAATAAAAATTATATCCTACTCTCCGTAACTGCCTATCAAAATTAATTATATAAATTATTTTTTGTTTCTTGTAGAAGGTCCTCCTTTTTAATCAAGTAAATGTATATTCAGATTTGTTTATTAATCCTTGAGTTAGCGTGTAACACCTTATTCATAACAGAAACATTTATATGATTATGTACAATCTACATCCATGGTTAAACTAAACTATTCTCATAGTTACACACAAAACATGCTCCTATCTTGTTGCACCCACTCTTTGCCTTAATTTATCATCGCCAGCCTCCATGTCTGTACAAATCATTACAGGGCTGACTTACCCCCCTTCACTGACTTCCAGGATCAATTTTTCTGTCAAATATGTGGGTGATTCTACCTATGCTGATTCAGTGTCTTATTTCCCCCACCCCCCACCCCCTCCCATCCCCACCCCTCCCTGAATATTTATTGCATGGTCATAATGACAACTCAGATATCTCTACTGTAATGTTTATTTGAAAAGAGGAAGTTCTGCCAAGCAGGCACACCAAGGCCCCTTCTTTATTTCCCCACAGTGCCATCCCAACTGTCCAATGTGTATTGGTTCAATACTCGGCTTCTTAATCTAGAGGTCAATGTTTGAATATAAGGCTCCCATATGCCCAAGAAGCGTACCCATGACTGATTCGATCTTTTTGACTGTTCTCGTTCAAAAAGCATCTCTTGATGAAAGGATTGCTTCCATGGCCCCACCGCTGGTCCATCCGGGCATAGCCAAGCACCCAAGATATATTTATGCGCCAGCATCATGGCCACGTGTATCCATTTTATCGTCTCCTCTCTCCATGTCAGTCGATCCACCTGGGTCCATTCCAGGTCTAGAACCGCTATCTGAGGACTCAATGCTACTGTAGACTTCAATATCCTGCTTAGATAATTGTTCACTCGCGTCCAAAATGTCTCATTCACTGGACAATTCCAAAACATGTGGCCCAGGGTTGCCTTAGGTGCAGCACACCCTGGACAATTCGGGGAATCCGCAATTCTGTCTCTATATGCTCTATTGGGGCGAAGTGTAATCTTCGGATTATTCGAAACTGCATTTCTCTCAGAGTGGTGTTAGTGGTCAAACTAGGAATCCTATCCAGTGCAGCCAGTATCTCCTCCCTCACCAAAGGTATCTCCATGTCTGTCGCCCACTGGTCTGCCAGTCCCAACAAGTTCCGCACTGATTCCAAAGCCAGCAGGCCCTTCTGTACATCTGCAACATGGACTCTGCCTTCCCCTCCAGCCATCAGCATTTCATCAGGTCAAGATTTGATGTTTTATATACTCCTGTGGTAGTGTGTGGACATAGCTACGCACCTGTAAGTACGGAAAATAATCTTTCCTGGATAGAGAAAATCGCTCCTGTAATACGCTGAATGGCTGCATCACTTCATCTTCCATCAACACTTGTTCCACCCCTTCTAATCCACACTCCTGCCACTGTCTGTATATCTGTCCCCTCATGCCTGGCTGAAAAGTTGGGTTTCCCCGCAATGGCAAGAATGGTGTGGTCTCGGATGACCATCCCAATTTGGTGCACAAAGCCCACCTTCCTCTATATGTCGAGATGATTAGGATGTCCTTTGGCAATTGGGGTGATTTTGGAGGAGCATGTAGTATATACGTAAGAGAAAGTGGAGCCACTAGTGCCTGCTCGCATTCCAGAGGAGTATAATCCTCCGTTGCATATAGCCAGTCCTTTAAGTGTTGACATACACAGGCTAAGTTATATTCCATTATATCCGGCAGGCCCAGTCCTCCATGCTCCCATGGTTCTTTAAGAACACTAATACGTATTCGGGCTCTCTTCCCCTTCCATAAGAATGAAGTCAATACTCGATCCATTTGTTTCTGCTCTTGCTGCCTCATCATTATTGGTAAGGTCTGCAGTGCATATAACCATCGAGGGAAGATTACCATCTTGTACAATACAATGTGGCCTACCTGAGATAATAGCAACTCTCTCCGTCTAGTTAGTCTCGCTTCCATATCCTTGAGTAGAGCCGTCATATTGGTCACGTATAGTTGTTCCAGCTGCACCGTAATCCACACCCCCAAATATTTGATATGGTCCTTTGCCCATCTCAATGGAAATCATCCTGGCCATTCCCGCTGCATCTCTGGCAGCAAAGAAAGCGCTTCTGATTTATACAGATTTAATCTCAAGCCTGCAAAGGTCCCATAGATTCGGAATTCCTCCAACAGTACATCTATCTTGTCCACCGGATCCTTTAGGCAGACCAGCATGTCATCTACAAAGGCTGATAAATGAAATTCGTCCTTGCCCAATGATATTCCTTCCAAGTAGGGATGCCTGCGAATCCTCTCCAACAGAGGTTCCAACTGCAGCACAAATAGCAGTGGTGATAGGGGACAACCTTGTCGGGTGCTCCTCTCCAACGGGAAGGGTCGTGTTCTGTGCCCATTGACTAATATCACTCCACAAGGTTTTGTATATAAAAGATGAATCATATTGACAGATTCCCCATTTATTCCAAATTTGTCTAAGACCATGTACATATAATCCCATTAAACCTGGTCAAATGCTTTTTTTGCGTCAAAGCTGATAAAAAGAGTTGGTTTTCGTTTCTTAACTGCTTCTTGCTGTGCTTCTAGCATCTTCCGAACGTTCTGCGGTATCGCATGACCTTGTACAAATCCCACCTGTGATTCTTCTATCAGCTTCGGGAGCAGTGGGGCTAACCACTCTGCCATTACTTTAGCCATTATCTTAATATCTGCATTGAGAAGTGAGATAGACCTGTATGAACCTGGTAGTGTCTGATCTTTCCCTGGCTTAGGGATAACTGGTGAGGAGTGGTCTAGTGGTTAGGACAAGGTACTTCAGGCCAGAGGGCCGGGGGTTCAAGTCCCACCTGGGGACAGCAATCTCAGGCCGGAGGGACTGGGATTTCTAGTCCTATAGGCACTCCTTGTGGTCTTGGGCAAGCCACTTAACCCCCCATTGCCCATGTTCCCTGTAAGTATGAGTGTATGTCTCTCATCCCCTCGTGTTAAATGTATCCCCCAATTGACCGCTTTGACCCGGTGAAAAGCGGGATATAAATACAGCTAAATAAAAAATAAAATAACTGTTATAAGAGCTTGATTAGGTTCATAAGGAAAATCTGTCTTTTGAACTAGGTCTGTGAAATAATCCATCAATGACACTGCCACTTTGTCTGATAATATTTAGAAAAATTCTATTTGATATCCATCTGGACCTGGAGCCCTTCCTTTCCTTAACTTCCTAATAACTGCTGGATTTCCATCAACGTTATCGGACCATTTAACTTCTCCTGATCTAACTCATCCACTACCGGTAAATTCCCAATTCCCAGAAAATTTTCCGCCACCTCTTTATCACAGTGTTCAGCCTTGTAAAGCTCCATATAATAATCTCTCAAAATATTCTCCAGATCTTGTTGCCCTGTTTGGCACTGTCCTGTTTTGTTCCGAAGAACTTTGATCATTCATGGTCTGCCATCTGCCTTGAGAGGAGACAGAGAGAGGAGCAAACCTCTTGCAGATCAAAGGAGGAACAGACGGAGCAACAGATGTAGGTTTGATCGATGATCCGCCGTTCCTGGACTTAACACACAAGTGTTTTTTTTGCAGTTTATAAAAGACTGTACACGTCGGATCATCGATCAAACCAATTATAGAGTGATTTGAAAAACTGTCTTAATGAGACACTCCATTTGACACAGCATTGCTGTATGTCCCCCGAAGAAGGCGCAAGCCGAAACGCGTAGGGACTAATTATCAATAAAGCAGTCTGACTCAAACCTACATCTCTTGCTCCGTCTGTTCCTTCTGCCATCTGCCTTGACCAGCGATGCCATCAGCTTCCCAGTCTTATTTCCATATCTGTATAGGCGGTATCGATGATAAAACATTGACTGACATGCTCTTTGGTGTAGTGCATTATTTAACTCCGCCTGGATAGCCAGCAAGGAAGCCCTGTGCTCTTCCATGGGTCGAAGACCATAGTTTCGCTGAGCCCTTCTCAGATCCTTCTTAAGCTGCATCTTCCTTCTAGACTGCGTATAACACATAATTTGACCTCTCAGGACTATTTTAGCTGTCTCCCAAAAGAGGGTTGGATTATCTCTATGCATCCCATTATGCTCTTCAAAGATTGCCCACTGTTTCCTTAAGAATTTCTGAAAGTCTTTATCCTCTGCTGGTTGAGTAGGTAATCACCACCACAGGCCTTCCCCACTCTAACTCCAAACTGACCCAGGCATGGTCCGATAGAGCCATCGGACCGATTTCCATCCGATGCACCCTGCTCACCATTGATGCTGCTAACAGAAAATAATCCAATCGAGACCCCGAGCCATGTGTCCTAGATATGTGAGTGTATGCTCGCTCCATGGGATATAAAACTCTCCAAATATTAGTGAGATCTTATCCCTCACATAAGTCTTTTAATCTACATGTGCTCCTTTTGATCTCCTCCCCCTCTCCTAGTTGATCTATCCATTTTTGCATCGAGTACACAATTAAAGTCTCCTCCCAATATTACGCGAGACATATCCTCCCCCATTAGTATCTTTTGCATTTGCTGATAAAATTGAGGTTCGTAAGTGTTCGGGCCATAGATACTCCCTAATGGTAATGCTTGCCCATTTAACTTCCCTCGAATAATTATATAATGGCCTGAAGAGTCCTTCCATGTGGCCTGTATTTCCATATCAATCTTCTTATGTACCAGAATGGCCACTCCCGCTTTTTTATTGCCTGATGACGCACTATACACCTGTCCTACCCACCATCTTTTGAGTTTGTTATGTTCTGCTTCTGTTAGATGGGTCTCCTGCAGTAAAGCGATGTCTGCCCCCTTATCTCTAAGCATTTTCAAAATGTTTTGTCTTTTAATGGGATGACCAATACCACTGACATTCCAAGTAACAATACGTAAACTTCTACTCATTTTGTTCAATCTGATAAGATACTATTGCTTTACCCACCTTTAACTTTAACAGTGTGTCCAGACCTTCCCAGCCTAAGGCCTGCCCATCCAATCCTTTCTTAATTTTAATTTTACCTTGCCCTGCCTGTCCATCATACCTCCTCTCTCCATCTCCCTCTCCCTCCAATCCTTGTGTTGTCATTATTCTTATTTTACTACTACCACCCTTACTTCCCCCCCTTCCTCCCATTCCCTACTTATTAAACCTCTCCCTCTCTCCCCCCTCATCTCCTTCCTTACTTCCAGTAATATAGCGTAGGATCCCCCTCCCCTCTTCACTTCCCAACTTGCCTTTGTTATGCTAAATTGCACTTTTTAAGCAGGTAAACAGGAATGATATTTTGTATGAACATTACCCTATCACTCTCGTAGGGTGAACCATTTACCATTTAACTTTTAAATTTAAAATGAGTGCCTCTTTCCCCTCCTCCTCCCCTCTCCCCCCGTCCCAAGATTCCTTTCACATTTGTACAGGAGACCTTATAGTAGCTGATGCATGGGGTACTTTTGATATCCCCTACATGAGCAGGCCGCTCTTGGCCAGCACATTTGGGCACATCCTAACATTAAGACAAATTCTTCTATATGTCTCAACCCCCATTCTTATACATTCCTAAAAACCCATTCCAACCTTAATTCAATCACATACAATCTGCCCATTTACCCATTCATTTTCATTCACTTACCTGTTTACAATATGTCAACATTTGTATAACCTTCCAAGGAATACATAAGTTATAGAAAATCCACTATAGAACACCAACTCCATCTCTAGTCATAACTTGGTATCTTTATCCCGGTTCCATCAATTAAACAGTTGGTCCTTCTTATACTCTCTCTTTTTTGTTTGTAAGTGTTTGTTTGTAAGTTTTTTGTTTGTTTGTAAGATTTTGTTCATCCCTCCACCATGTCCATATATTCTTCCCTCTCTATTCTGTTTTTCTGCTGTCTGTTCTCTGGATTTAAGCTCCATTAGCAACATGTTGTTAAGTCCGTTGTGAGTCTTTGATAACTTGTCAAGTTGTAATTTTCCATGGCAGGCAAGTTTGGTCTGCGCTCCAATTCTACAAAGTTCCTTTCTGCTTGGTTGCGCCTATCGTTAGCGTTTCTAATTGCTTACCTTCTTTTTTTATTTGAGTATTATAAAATTGTTGTGCTTTCTCCGGCTCCACAAACGTTTGCTGATGACCATTCACAGTTAGTCTTAGTTTAGCTGGATAGAGGAGTGCAAATCTCACCCCCTTGTTGACCAAGGAGCTGCAGACAGTCGAGAACGCCCGTCTCTTTTGAGTTACTGCCGCCGAAAAGTCTTGAAAAAACAGCACTCGGACTCCTTCATACTCTATCCAAGTTTGTCTTTTAGCTGATCACAAGACTGTCTCCTTCTGCTGAAAACTTAGGAAGTGTACTAGCACTGCTCTCGGCATCGGCTGCCCCTCTCGATGAACTCCCAACCTAAGGGCTCTCTCCACCTTTATCTTCCCCGCCATTTCACTGAGCTGTACACTCTGCGGTATCTACCGTTCTAGGAAGCCACACAGGTCTTTTTCCAATATTGCCCCAGGCAGCCCCACTATTCGAATATTTTTCCTATGTTCCCTATTCTCCTGCTCATCGATTTTATTCTCACTTTTGAGCACATTTTCTTCCAACTGCTGATTCTGCATTCCATTTGCAAGGCCCCATCTTCCACTGCCGATATCCAGTTTTCCGCATGTTGCATTCTCCCAGTGAATTCTGCCACCGACCCATTCAACTGATCCAACTGTGCTGTTAATGCCGTAAAACGCTCACTCAATGCCCTCACTACTGCAGTGGAGACTTCTTCTACTAGTGCCACGTTCGCCATGTCTGGACTCGGCGGCGAGACACAAGCCGCCATTTTGGTTTCCCCTCCACACGTCTTTTCTTTTCGCTGGGTTTTCATTGCTATCCACTCCAACCTTCTTTGATTTGCCTGCTCTAAAGTCTTCAGTCATTCGCCTCCAGTATCTGGTCGGTATTCCACCTTTTATAACTTTATTTCTTGAGCCACTTGTGGGGATTCAAGGGGGGGGGGGGGCGTCCCGGAGCCGAGATCAACATGTCTAGCTCAGCTCATCGCCAACCAGAAGTCCCTCAAGTAAACTTTAAAAGCAGCTGAGAACGTCACAAGGTGAACACCCACCAGAGTGCACCTCAAAAATTATTCTGGCTATCCCGTCAATTGTATAATGCTGAAAAACCGCTGAACTCCATTCAAAATCCAACAACGCGGTATGAGGGAATCTGCTATTATTAGCTGGCTAAGACAAGGACCGCCAGCCAAATAGAACCATGCCACAAATAGCAAAAATAGTCAGCTTAAAATAACACCATTCTATTCTTTTACTTAGCTGATATGATGCACATTGTACCAAAGGTAACAACCCATTGGGCACTGCAACACAACACCGTGTTTCAAGCTCTTCGTCCTCCTGGCTCTTTCTCAAGCAATGTGACCCAATGAAACTTCCTGTTCCGGTTTTATATCATTTCAGTCAAACAGCACTTAGGTTGAAACTGAAATGATCAGACGTCTTTAACTAGATCAAGGGCTAATGAGACTAACCGTGCAGCATCCAATATCTATGCTGCACGGTTAGCCCCAGTGACTTCCAGGAAGCGCGGCCAGACCTGGATAATCACTTCCTTTGCTGCGGAAGTGAATATCCAGAGTTTGGGGGTTGGCAGGCAGGGCTAAGCGGCTATGGCGCTTAACCCTTCCCAGTTGAATATCAGGCCTGACAGGTTTTAGCTATCCGTTGGATGTATGCAGTGAAAGAGAGAGAAGAAATTGCAAGCTGCTTATGTGTGCATTAATGAATAAGATTTTATTTATTGTTTTTCTGCTTTGTCCATTCAGTGAAAAAGGAGCTCTAATGTTCTCAACCCTAGGACTTGCTCTGAGAACCTTCAAGATGCTACAGTGTTGCAATCATGGGACTAGTGCTGGAAAACAAGATGTCACCCTCTGTGCCTGTCTTTCCTCCGGCGCATCTTTATGTATGCTCTGAGAACAATATGGCTCACTATTTCCTTACCATTTGTATTCTTGTAGCCTATTGGTCTCAGCTTGCCATACCCTCGTCACACATTCCTGTGTGCACCGTCTATGGCCAATACAGCCCTGACTATATAATAATTTACCTACCTATTAGCTGCCTAAAAGATCTTCAGCCTCTGGACCTAACTCAGTGCTGTCCCTGGAATACCAGTTTACCTCAATCCTATGGTTTTAAGATAGGTTTTCTCAATAATCACTCCTTAGAAAACAAAACTGCGCTTTTGCAGAATTTATTTCTCTCCAACCACTTGGATTTCTTAGAGGTCACTGAGTCATGGCTAAAAACAAAGAGAATCATATTATCTAGTTTAAGCTTGCCAGTTCAATTATTCTTTTTTCATTGCCTTCCAGCCCCATCATTGAGGTGGGGATGTGGCATATCTTGCCTCCAATTTCATACATAATGTAAGGAATTGCCATATTGCTCTTTTTCTTTCTCTGAAGTTCTATTACTGGCGTCCCACCTCTTAAAGTTCTCTGTTTTCTTCCGCCACCAATCAGTTTACCACAGATGAGCATATATGTATTATTGCTGAGGTCAGCATTCTTCCTGGTGTTCTTTTGATAATATACCATTTTCGCTTCTCTCAATGGCCCCCACTCATCGGCTGGTCACTGTCTGGATTTGATCTTCCATTCTACAGACATTATTCTCTCCATAGATCATAAGTATCTCCTGGTTGGACCATCTACTGGGCAGTCATTTCACTCGACTGCTCTCAATCCAATGTGACCGTTGCTAGAAACTTAAAAAAGTTTGACATGGAAAGGTTTCTGGATCAGTGTACTATTCCTGATTTTGCAGCATCCTCACTCTCTTTCTTAAGTAAAAAACTGTCATCTTTCATTCAGCCCTTGATGGTGCTTTGGAGTGCAATGCTTCTCTTAGAGAGCACATCTTTAGAAGACTATGGTATTCATTTCCCTATTTGCAAGATGTAAAGAAAGATTAAGAAGGTTAAACATTTCTGGCAAAACAGAAATCTAGCCTTGGCAGCCTGTAAAAGTCTGTAGTCTGTGCTTAGGTCCAAGGCTTAGACAAGCCAAAAAAGACTATGTTCGGCTCATTAGGGACAATAGTTTCCATACTCTGCAAATTTGAATTGCCATTTGACTTCACATAGGGCTCTTCCGCCTCGTCTATCAAGGTCCAATCTGGTAAATTTGCCTCTGTTCTCACTACCAGAACACTTGGCCATTTCCGATCCATGGGGCTGGTTAACCAAGCCCCATGTTCTGATCTGGCTGCTTCCTTGGGATCCCTGGATCTGTCATCCACTTCTAGCTTTCGTTCAGTTACCTGGAGTCAATTACATTCACTCACTCTTCTTTCTAGATTTAGATTTCTGAAACTTCTGTCCTCCATTATCCTTGATTGTTCTGCATTGCTCAAATCACTCCCTGAGGTCCTCTTAATCAAATCTTGCACCATCATTATAAAGTTGGGGACTGAATCATCTTTACAAAGCTGTAAAGCATTAGAAAAATTAGTGAAAGCATATGCTATTTGAATGGTAGGGATGATTTTTTAAAGCATTTCCATGCAATATTATAATAAAAAAACCAAAAAAACCCCAAACCCTCTGCTAGCGAATAATACTAGTAGAGCTAATACTGTAGGGGGTCTGAAAAAAACACTGAAATGCTTTAAGAAATCTGAATATTTGTATAGGATGAGGTTTGTTTTTTGTGTATGCTTTTATAAAATCGGTATAGTATAGGTGCTTTTTTGGAAATTTTATATAGGTACCTTTTTACAAAATTGCCAGGCTCTGTACGGGTAATTTTGTAACAGCCTGTTTAATTTGTGCAGCCAGTACATGCATAAGTTACACCAATGTTTAAATGCAAAATACACACACATATTCCCTTTGTAAATTATTCCACTCAAAATACCAGTACACTTTTAATCCTGCTATTTGGTACATACAAAATTTTCAAGGACGTTTAAGCACATACTTTTCAAAATTCAAATCCACGAATAAATGTCTAAATCCTACCCCAGCTCTGCTCCTGGAAACACCTCTGCTCACCATGGGTAAAAGTACAGTATGTGTGAATTGGCATTATGCACACAAATCTACCAGAAGAAAGTCGAGGCAATATTCTAACAGACAATTTACATGGATAAGTCATGCTTTTATGCAGGTAAGTGGCTTTGAAAATTATTTGCAAAATTGGGAAACCCCTTAAAAATATCAGGCCTTTAAATACTCCCATTAACATTTTTAATAATGAGAGTTTGTTGCAACAGTTTTGTCTGAAAATAAAAACAAGTGATACAGAGAATAATTTTATATAGGTCATCTAAGTGGACAAATGGCAACCCATTTAAAACGAATTTAGTACTTTAGAAAGGACTAGTGAACACCGCTGAAGAAACGCATGTATTTGGCACCATGCAAAAAGCCTCTTACTTCCACTACAGCTTGCCCAACATACAGCAGCTAAGATACTCACTGGGGCGCCCATATCACCCCCATCTTGAAGGAGCTCCACTAGCTACCTCTATTAGGCAGAATAAAGTATAAGAACATCATGATAATATTTAAAATCTATCATGAGCAATCCTTGGATTACCTTCGGACCATTATAAGGAAACTTGCTAACAGTCGGCAACGAAGAAGTACCGCAGGGCACCTCCTCACCCCTCCTCCGGACTTTGTTAAATTTTACCAATCAGCCTGTTTACGCTCATTCTCTTTATATGCCTCCGCATTATGGAACATCCTTCCCTTACAGATCAGAGCTACCGCAGACACCTGGAGTCCAATTCTGGGAGAGGGATGTCCGGGCCATCCAGATGTCCCCGATGAAGAGGGGATCTTAAGACCCAATTCTGTTCCATTGGAACAAAACGTTCCCGCAGTTACCAGAATCGGGCCTGTGGATGGCCCAGCATGCCCCTTCTACCTGTGGAGACCTCCTCCCTGCAGGCTCCCCCGACATCCGTATCTCCGGGCCCCAATATCCCCTCCACCTGACCCACAGCTAGCCTGCTGTGGCCTGGATCGGGCAACAGGGATGCCCACGCACCCAGCCCTGGCCGTAGGGGGGCTTCCCGGGCCCGATCGTCCACAAAGTGCTGCTTATACCACCTTTGTGGTGGTATAAGCAGCACATCCCCACGGGCTCGGCAGGACATACAGGGCTGTGACCTGAATTGACCTTGTACGTGCTGCCGGACTGGCCCGTCTCTGCTCCGCCCTATTCCTGCTTGCTCTCCCCTTCCTGATGCACAGGACATACAGGGAGAGCTGGAGGGGGAATCGGCCCTGGATTCCTTGCGGAGCTGCACGTCCTGGTGGGATGTGCAGCCTTGCAACCCGTGTTTGGGAATGATCTCCTATGGACTTTAGAAAGCTTCTAAAACCACACCTATTCAAAGAACACTTTGAGGGAGTCACATAAATACAGACACAGCCACTATGCACTACAAGTTCTCTCACAGCACCCGCTATAATTACATGACCACCATACAAGATGTTCCTGTCCCCTTCCTCTTCGCTAAGTTTCATTTATGTTTTTACTACTAATGTTCCATTGTTAATTGGTTCTTTATAATGTTAGCCTTTCCCCACCCTAAGTTACACATATATTTTACTACAAATGTTACCTTGTTAACTGGTTCTTTGTAATGTTAACTGGTTCACTGTAATGTTATGTTACATTACTTGTAAATTGCCTTGATAATTGGAAATGTGGTATATAAGCCTTTCAAATAAACAAATAAATGCACAACAGAAAAAGCCCATTTTGTAAAGGTAGACATTCAAAAAGAGTGGCATAATTTTGCAACTTACATACAGTTGCAGATTTTGTAAACTACATGTCCACAAGGAACTGAGTAGAAAGTTGTCCTCCGAAGCACAAATCTTTTACAAAGGGCAGTGGCTCTCAACAATAAACACAATTTCCTTCTCAAGCTTTGTGACTTGAATCAGTTGTAAATACTAATGGGTAAAAGACATGCTATATATGTGTACTGCCATTCTAAAATACAAACTTAGTTGCTGGTATGGAAGGGCAAACTGGAGAGGCCATATGGTCTGTATCTGTCATCTTTTTAAAATGTTTTTCTCTGTTTTGGTATTTTGAAGGACTACCCAGAACTCGCTCCCTTAAAATGTCTGCCTGCTGCCATCTTTACTTATAAGTAACACCTTTTCTAAAATTGTTACTTGTATTTATATGGTGATTTACATATATAAGTCTATTTCTTATATATGTAAATAGCACCCAAGCCTTCGTTAATGAGATGCATTTATCTCCGCTAAATCTGAATAGATCATTCAAGTCCAGAAGACTGTGACATAGATTTTTGTAACTACTCAGAGCCATCTCGTGGATAGATGTTGAACTACATGTGTCTTTGTGCTTCAGAAATAATGAGGTTTTCAGTATGTAATGTAAAAATACCGTACATACATAATGATTCACTGGCTGTGTGGTAGAACCTGTATCATCTTAGTTTAGAAGGTTTACAGTATTCTTTATTCTTTATTAGCAGGCTTGATATACCGCCCAAACCGGGGTATCAGAGCGGTGTACAGAAAAACAAAAGCAGGCTGCTGGAAAATAAAGGAAGAAAAGAACGCCATTCAATTGACAGGAAAGCAACAGAGGGACGCAGATAGAAAGACAGAGAGAGATAGAAGGCATAGCCACATAAACAGAACACTAAGGGGGAGGGCGGGGGAAGGGGTTATATGATGTCAGGACCATTGCAACTGTCGCGGTCATGGTCATAGTCATGGTCATGATATGAAGCCAAGCTGTGGTACTGAAACAATATTACCAAACAAACAGATTGGGGATAAGCATTAATTAGTGCACATTTGGTTTGTTAGTGTGCCTTACAAAGATTACCGCATGCTAAATTGATTAAGACAGTGAGAAAAATAAAAGGAGATACTTTAAATGGAAACAAACCTTTTTGTTAGGTAAGTAAAGAAAAGGAGACCATTGTGATTCAGTGCCAGTGCAGTCAGCATATGTGTAGGGGAGAGTGCTCCGTGTTGGTTAGGGTTGCGTCTACGTTAAGGAGAGGGCAGCTACTGCCGATCGGCTCACGGGCAATCTGGGGGTGCAAAAGACAAGTGAAGCACGTCCTTCTGAGCACAATCACATGTACAGGGAATTTGGAGGCCCTGCGGTTTTGGCAGGAACCACCACCAGTTTGATTGCCACACGCCCTTCTCATTTAGAAAGGTCCGAGCCCAGTGCTGAAGACAATGTTGACTTTACTTGGAGCCACAGTGGAGATGCCTGGAGAGAGCTTTGGAGGAGGGTTTATTGTTTATTGTTTATGGAACACTTGATATACCGTCCCCCATTACATCTGGGCGGTTTACAATATAAATAATAACCTTAGGTAGAAAGGGAAAAGAAGTTACAATAAATTAAAGGAAAGAAGAGATAGAGAGTAGGAACAGTTTAAAGCAGGAAGGAGAATGAGGTTATGAGGATTCATAGAGAACCGGGAAAAGCAGAGGAAAAAATGTGGGTTTTGAGGAGAGAGCGGAATTTAGGGTAGGATTCTTCCAATCGGAGGGCAGTAGGTAAGGAATTCCATAGGGAGGGACCAAGGTAGAAAAAGGCTGATTTTCGAGTGGATTGTAAGTGTGCACGAGAGGGAGCTGGGAGGATCAGGCGGTTAACATGAATGGATCGGAGGCTGCGAGTGGGAGTATGAAAAGTCAATAAATCGGATAGATATTGAGGTCTGTGGAGATAGATAGCTCGATGTACTAGGGTGAGAATTTTGAAGGAAATCCGGAATTTCAGTGGCAACCAATGGAGATGCTGCAACAGAGGGGAGATGTGATCACGTGGGGAAGCATGTAAGATCATTCGGGCAGCTGTGTTCTGTATTAACTGTAGCCGATATCGCTGATATTGAGGGATACCGGCATAAATGGAGTTACAGAAGTCCAATCTGGTTATAACCAAGGAAAGGAGGAGGGTAGTGAGAGCTTGAGGAGATAAGAATGGCCTAATGGCACGAATTTGCCTGAGACAGAAAAAGGAACGCAGAGAGATAAGGGAGATGTGGTCATGAAAAGTAAGATCGCTGTCGAGAATAACGCCAAGATAACGGAGTTTAGAAACCATGGAGATAGGGATACCTGAAAAAGAAGGAATAAGTGATGGAGTGGAGGAACCCTGGGTGAACCAGATAGCTGCAGTTTTAGAAACATTGAGAACCAGACAGTTGGAGGAGAGCCACGAAGAGACTAGAGACAAACAGGTTTCCAGAGGAGTAATATCAGGCTGAGATGAGGACGTATGATGCAAGAGAAAGATATCATTGTCATAATAATAGCCTGAGATCCCCAGTTTGTTGGATAAGTAGAGCTAAGGGGGCCAGAAAGACGTTAAACAATAAGGGAGCCAGGATAGAGCCTTGTGGAGCACCACAAGTGAGAGGAAAATGGTCTGTGGTGGAAAGAGCAGAGGTAACTGCAAATGAACGGGAGGATAAGAGAGCAAAACCAGTGATAGACAACACCACGAATACCTTTACTCCCGATTTTGGCCCATTGCTTCACCAGGCCTTCTGCTTGAAGCAGGGGCTGAATATAGTATCTCCAGCCTCCAATAGGCCTTCCCTGCCTAGAGGGAGCGATCTTCTACGGCAGCCAAATGCCCTCATAGGGAGATAATGAGGTGGCTTCTGTAGGGTTGCTGGACTCCTTGGGTCCTTTGGAGGGGCTTGCAGATCTCCTGGAGGAGCAGCCTTAAGAAGAGCTGGAGGAGGGGATTCGACAGCAGTGCAGATTTTCATAGGGATGAGTTACCCTATCTTATCTCACAGTCCCTAGCCATGTTGCGCATTGTGGAAGATCCTCGGTTGGAGCCCTCAGAGTTGGCAGAAGATCTGCTGCTTGAGGGCATCCAGAAGCTGCTGTGTTCCTTTCCTGTTCACATTGCCTTGATGGAGATGATTGCAGAGGAATGTAACGCTCTGGATTCTGACTTGCGCATTGGTCAGAGTATGGCAAAACTTACCTGTTTTCCTCGTGAGGAGCAGGAGAAGCTGCCCCTTCCACCTCTGAATGCACTTATGGTTATGGTCATGGTTATTTATTTGATATACCGCCCTTCTTTGAAAATCAGAGCGGTTTACAAAATACAAAGGTTCAGAGGGCACAAGGCCAGAAAATTGAAAAGAAATTACAATTTGTGACAGGACAGTGAAAGTGAGTAGATAAACAAGACATAGAGGATAGAGTAAAAGTTATATTTGGGAGGACAGGATCAGACAAAAGGGGAAGGAAGGTCAAAGGCTAAGGAGAAAAGGTGGGTTTTAAGGTTCTTCTTGAAAGTGATATGATGGGGTTCTAGCCTGAGGGAGGAAGGCAGTGAGTTCCTGAGTGCGGGGCCAATGAAAAAAAATGTAGAAGAGCGTGTAAATTGGAGGTGGGCATAAGATGGTCATGTCGTGATGGTCACTCAGAAGACTACCATTCCAGTGGAAGGTGGCACAGCCATAAATGACACGAAGGACCATAGGATGGAGTCTGGTTCAGCCTTCTTGGTGGATTTGCTGTATGATTTCCTCTGGGCATCAGCTAAGGGTATGGTGGTGGCTGTGGCGGTGGTGGCTGTGTGACATTTCTTGTGGTTGTGCAATTGGTCTGCCGATGTGGCTTCCAACATGCGTCTTAGCAAACTTCCTTCTTTATCGTCCTTCCAGTCCAGTCCAGACATGTGGGTGATGCATGCCTACCAGCAGATGGAGACTGAGAATCGTTGGCTTGATCTTTCTGATGTCATGGTATAAAGGGGCCTATGCAGCCTTGATCGCACCAGTATTTTCTCAATCTCCAGCAGATGGTGGTTATCCAATCTGTGCAACCTGGACTGGAATGAAAAGGAGGATATGGATTTGGGGATGATTGGTCAGTCTGGCCAGTATCTTGCCCCGGGTTGTTAAACCCGGTAGTGCCAGGCACTGATCCCCCCCCATCTATTCCCTTTCCATCAGTTGTTTTAATGGTGGACGAATGATGCAGAAGTATTCAATCATAAATATAAATTAATAAGCACAAAGGCACAGAAGGAAGGAACTCTGCTACCTCTAATTCTCCTGACTAACTTTCCTTAACTGGAGAGGATGTTGGTAGATGGGCGGGTGGCTGCCAACCAGGTCTCTGATGAGGGGAACGGACTGAGTTCTCTTTCACTAGCTGCCACTCTCTTAAGTGTGAGGGCGCTTGGTATTGACACAAATCCCTTCATGATTGCTCCTGAGAGGTAACTTTTTAATAAGTGTCTGCGCAATTTCCTTACTGTTCCCAAAAGAAACTTCATTCAGCCCTGCATTTGGTGATTCTAAACATTTTTAGTTGCATCTTCTCAGAAGGCGCTAAGGGTTTAAATAGGCTCTGTATTTTTTTTGTGGCCTTTTTTTCGCTCACTTTGGGCTTCTGTAGTCGTGTTTGTCAGGTTCGATACATAGGGCAGAATGTGAGTGTGTTCATTTCTGCTACAGCTCTGTTAGAACATAAGATAAGAACATAAGATATGCCATGCTGGGTCAGACCAGGGTCCATCAAGCCCAGTATCCTGTTTCCAACAGTGGCCAATCTAGGTCATACGTACCTAGCAGTTTCCCCAAAAGACACAGGTTCCATAATGCTTGTACTGGGTCAAGCATTGATATCCTGGGTCCCTTCTTAATAATGGTTTATGGACTTTTCTTCCAGGAACTTGTCCAAACCTTTTTTAAACCCAGGTACACTAACAGCCTTTACTACATCCTCTGGTAACAAATTCAAGAGTTTAGGACCACGTATTGTGGGCCTTGTTTAATAGTTTTTATTTGGCTCCGGAGCTCTTTGTTCCTTCTTGCCGGGAGCTGCCACCATTTTTTATAGTCTGGTCCTATGCTTAGCTTGAATGTTGTTTGGTTTACCTTGATCGGTAGTAGCTATTCATTGACCGTGCTGTATACATTCTTGTTTAGTACTTGTTTTTTCTTTGTGCCGGGGGCCTCTGGAGCACTTGAAAATGTGGTTCAGGTTTTTGGCAGGAAGTAATCATAAGCCCTGCTGCGCTGTGTTGCTACATAGACCGATGACGTTGACTAGTAGGATGCATCTGCACTCCAGAACTTGTGGTCGGTCTGGTATAATGTGTTCAGGGCTCTACGCCCACAGGAGCAAACAGACGAAAAGAAAAAAAAGTCAGGGTTTAAATTTTTCTTCCAGAATGCTTCGGTCCATTAGAGTATGCATTTTGCAGCGAGCGGTATGCTATGGCAGCGCTGTTCAAGACATCGGCACTAGGCAAAAAAAAGAAGAAATAAGAAATAAAAAAAACCTGGGCTAGACCTGGTCAGCGTTTACATATTACAATACACTGGTGCTTCACAGTATGGTCATCCAACACATTGCACCACAGTTCTTTAGAGGGGTATCAGTGCATGGCTAAGTTGAAAAAAAGACAAAAAAAAGAATGCTTAGAAGCATGTTGGCGCTTAGCGCTTCCGTTGCTCTAGCAGCGCTTCTGCTTACACCAGAAACCATGTTACATCACTATTGTCAGGAACCCTACGCTCTCTTCTTAGTTGCGGGGATTTTCTTGGTACTCTTAAGACAGGTATATGAGTCTGAAATAAAACAGTGTTGGGAGATAAGAGCATAATATATGCCATACTGGGTCAGACCAAGGTCCATCAAGCCCAATATCCTGTTTCCAGCAGTGGCCAATCTAGGTCACAAGTACCTAGCAGTTTCCCCAAAAAACACAGGTTCCACAATGCTTGTATTGGGTCAAGCAGTGGATATTCTGAGGTCCCCTTTAATAATGGTTTATGGACCTTTCCTCCAGGAACTTGTCCAAACCTTTTTGAAACCCAGCTACACTAACAGTTTTTGCTGTATCCTGCGGTAGCAAATTCCAGAGTTTGATTACATGTTGATTGAAAAAAAATATTTTCTCTTATTAGTCTTAAATAGGTTACCCTGTAGCTTGTGATAAGGAAGCTTATCAAAGCTCAGGGAGTAATGACAAAAGAGGAGAATTTACTCTGATTAAGGGACCTGTGCTGGCAGGTTATAGAAATAAGACAGCTTGTTTCCCTAAAAGACTACATGTTCCAGAATGCACCAGTATGCAGAAAGTCCCTAGGGGAGCTAGAGTGGAAAAGCATGAGTCTAATCAGAGAAAGCATTATGTCATCCCTAATCAAACAGCCTCTAGGAGAGAGCTTAATTCACAACACCTGAAGAATGCAAGGGAGGAGTTGCAATCTATGCCCTTTAAAATTAGAAGGGATTCTTCAGAAAGAGGGGAGAACCAGAACCCGAGAAACAGAAAGAACAACCTGAACCTGAAGGAACAAGGACAAGGAAGCAGATGGTCCAAGAGAGGAGCTCAGAGAAGTACGTATGCCTGGAGAGATTCCTGGGGGAAACAACCTTCAGAGGACTGGAGAAAGCCAGAGGTCTGGAGATCCACAGCCAGGGACCCTCAAGCAGCACCTAGGAAGAGGTCTGCTGCAGCTAAGGAGAAAAGGAACCCAAATACCTCTTGGAGGATGTCTGGAGAAAAGATCCTGAGGTTCAGAGATACCAACTGGGGGACAGGACACAGAAGCTCTCTTGCATATTGGCCAGAATATCAGAAGAAGCAGCCTGATGCTTGCCTGGATTCAGGTATGAACTGTGAACGTTTCTCTAGCTTTGAGCAATGCAAACAGCAGGGAAACAGTTTCTCTCCGTATAGAGGTCAGTTCATAAAACCCTCTGAGCCAGACAGTGAAAGCGAATCTATGCAATTTCAGGAGCAAGGTTTAATATCTGATGAAGAGAATGTTTATATGGACTGTTCTTTGAGTAGGTTGTTAGTTTAGAAAAATCCTCCAAATAAGAGTAAACATAAAAAAGGAAACATTCTAAATACTGACTTCCCATAAAGTTTTGTTGGAAAGAAAAAGCTTTTGGGAAAGTTTGCACATGTGCTGAAAACAAGCTACTGATTGCAGCTAATTGTCACCTGTTGGTAGAGCAGAGCACAGCACAAGCCATGCACACGTGGGATTTAAAAGTTATTTTCTGTGTGGAGAAAGAGCTATGTTTTTGTAAAAAGAAGTTTTCCTTTTTTGTTTGTTTCCACCTCAGCACTGCTAAGGAGTTGATTAGCAGTGGCTGTAAGAAAGCCTTTCTATTCCATAAAGGACTTTGTTTTTCAGTTGCCCTGTTTATATTGAATAAACCCTGGAGAAGTTATCTGGATGGTGTTACCAAGTATATCTGTGTGTGGAATATTCACCCCATAAATAAACTCTAATTTTGCCTTACACTCGACCAACTACAAGTTTCTTCATTTATTTAAAAGGCAAGCTTTGTGTGAATGGACTTCAATAACCACAATCCTTTGCAAGACAGTTAATTTACATACTTGCAAAGGTGATGGTACCTTCATAAAAGCACCCCCTTTTTACAAGCTTCATTGCCTGCCCCCTAGTCTGTCTATATTTTGATGGTGTAAACAATCAATCTACATTTACTCGTTCCACTCCATTCATTAATTTATAGACCTCTATCATATCTCCCCTCAGCCGTCTCTTTTCCAGGTTGAACAGCCCTAACCTTTTTAGCCTCTCTTCATAGGGGTATCCTTCCATCCCCTTTACCATTTTGGTGGCTCTTTTCTGTATCTTTTCTAATAACATTCTATCCTTTTTAAGATACGGCAACCAGAATTGCATGCAATATTCAAGTTGTGGTTGCACCATGGAATGATACAGGGGCATTATAATATCCTTTGTTTTATTTTCCATTCCTTTCCTTATGATACCTAGCATTTCTATTTGCTCTCTTGGCCGCCGCTATACACTGGGCAGGGGGTTTTAACATGTTATCCACGATGACGCCTAAATCTTTTTCCTGGGTGGTGGTTCCTAATATGGAACCTTGCATCGTGTAATCATAGTTTGTGTTTTTCTTTCCTAGGTGCATAACTTCACACTTGTCCACATTTAAATTTCATCTGCCATTTGGATGCCCAGTCTTCCAATTTCTCAAGGTTCTCTTGCAATTTTCCACAATCCTCGTGGATTTTAACAACTTTGAATAGTTTTGTGTCATCTGCAAATTTGATAACCTCATTCATTTTTCCCATTTCCTGGTCATTTATGAATATGTTAAAAAGCAGTGGACCCAGCACAGATCTCTGGGGTATTCCACTATTCACCTTTCTCCATTGGGAAAATTGGCCATTTAGCCCTACCCTCTGCTTTCTATCTTTTATCCAGTTCCTGATCCACAATAGTACACTGCCTCCTATCCCATGACTTTTTAATTTTTGCCAAAAGTCTCTCATGAGGGAACTTGTCAAAGGCATTCTGAAAGTACAGATACACTATATCAACCGACTCATCTTTGTCTACCTGTTTATTCACACCTTCGAAAAAACATAATAGATTAGTAAGACAAGACCTTCCTTGGCTAAAGCCATGTTGGCTGTGTCCCATTAAGCCATGACTATCTACATGTTCAGTAATTTTGTTCTTGATGATAGTTTCTACCATTTTTCCTGGTACTGACATTTTTCAGAGGTGCTTATGAGTCTTGTCAAACTTCTGATTCCTGCTAAGGCTGATTTGGTTGCTCTGTGGCGATGAGAGTTTTCCTTAATATCCTGTTCTCCTGGGTTTAAAAAGAAGAAACAACCCCCCCCCCCCCAAAACCACACCGCAGCTGAGATTCTGGCTCCCATGAGGTCTCCTGGCTCAGAGTTCAAGGGATGTCTGTCTTCTAGTGGCTACGGCTCCATTAGCAATACCTATTAGAAGCTTCATTCCAGTCTGCCTCCAATGAGTTCTTCATCAGGGGATGGCTTGCCAGCTGGTTGTATTTTTGCTAGTCTGGTGGTATTTATAGTAAAGAGTAGGTAGGAGATGCCAACTTCTTATTTGGTGCCTTCTTTTCGGCAAAGGCCTTCTATTCATATGCCCCTCAACAGGATTCAAGCTGTTGGTTGTACTTATGCCAATGGGGTCCCATGGGTGGCTGGAAATTCTGAACTATGGTTGTTCCTCCCTCGACCAGAGGTGACTGAGGATATAGCCTTCTATGGTAGGCATCTGGCACAGCACGATTTTGTGTTAAAGCGCAAGGTGTGGAAGTTCCTTAGTTTTTCCCCTATAAGGTGGCCTCTTGGTGAGTCTTGCTAGGTCAAGGCTGGGATTTCATGTCTGGAGCCAACTTGCCTTGGCATCTTCAATTGTTTTTATCCTCGCTGCTCTTTTGGGCTGCTCCTGGTGGCCTTGATGGAGGGGCTCCGGAGGGATAATTGTACACTTGATGTCCTCGTTTTTTGCTTAACATTCCTACAATGTATTGCAGTGCTGTACTCTAGTTGTCTTTGCTCAGAGGAGCTGGGGCCTTCCTAGCTGTTGAGGTGTTATTTGTTACCTTAGAATGTGGTCTATCTGTCACTACCTAGATGGAGACTGAGAATCATTGGCTTGATCTTTCTGACGTCACGGTACAAAGGGATTTGTGCAGCCTCTATCTCACCTATATTCCTGTAACAAAGCATATCCCAAAGGCTTCCACAACACCTCCAACATCTCACATTCTACACACCACAGCCATCCTCAAGCTTACCTAAGCCTCAGGAATAGGAGACTGAGCGCAATGCTCTCAAGGCTATACCACCCACAATATGTATGAGCAAAGGGATGCAAGGACCTGGAAGCCTCAAAGGAAACATCTCACATGAAAATCCTGTACGAGAAGGAGATTGGAGTCACTTTCAGCAGATGCGCAGCCGCGTTCATTGAGCAGCCCCACCTTTCATTAACGTGCAGGCTACCTCCAAAGGAGAAGAATATGGCAGAAACCTGTCAAACCTGACAACCGCAGTAACTGATCAATTTGCCAGGCCGAGCCTAAGAACCGAAATCCAAGGATGGGTCCTGGACTGGACTGGAGGGACTGAAGGAAAGACAATTAGCAAGTAAAGTCTACTTTCACCTTCCTTATCGTCCCTCCAGTCCAGTCCAGACGTGTAGGATGTACCAAAGCAGTGTCCTACAATAGGGAGAGGAGGAGAATAGTCCCAAACTGATGGAAGCAAAACTTTGTCTGAATTGTAAGCCATGAAACCAAAAGAGCCAGTTTCGAGACAAACTGCGCCCCCAGAACACATAGGTCAAGAACCTCTCGAGGCGTCCCTGAGAGCAGCAGAAATGCAAGCTAAAAATGCTTCTTCCTACTGGAACCCACAAAGGCCGAGAAACAAGATGAAGAACAGGACTTTAACATAGCAACAAGTAAAGGAGCATCCAAAGAATCTTGAACAAAGCCAGTCGAGAGAGGCGAATGCAACATAACCTCGCCAAGAGCCATTCCTGAGGAGAGTACAGAAGACCTGACCTCCAAACTGCCCCTTAGGAGACCAGCTGCACACTGAGAGTGCAGATTACTAGAATTTCAGGCCAAGCAAACCTGTTCATACTATTATGATGGAAAGCTGTATATAGCTCTGTAAATAGTTAGAATTTGTATCTCTAAGTACCACTCTGTATCTACTCAGTTCTTTGTATAAAGTTCGCAAATACTGTTCCTTGTAAAAGTTTAAACTGTTATGATATAAACCGCCCCTGATCTCTGGAAGGGGCGGTATATAAATATGTGCAAATAAATAAATACATTTCTTGTGGGTCTTTTTTTTTTTTTTTAAATTCAATTGCACCCATTTCCTCTTTGGATTTGGTATTCCTGAGTTACCTACAGAAGACATGATAACCTAGTTTTAGCTCGATTGTCATAGTCCTCAGCAGTAGAAGAGCAACAAAGCCTTCCCTTGTATTTTTTTTTCAATATCTATAGCCAATGGCCCCTCACCTGCCATTTGCACCTCTGCAAGGGAAGATAGCGCACCGCAGCGAATCACGTTGTCATGAGGCCATTTCTCCTCACTCAACAGTGGACCCTCAAATCAGCGCATACGCCATTGGGCCCAAGTAATACCAACCATGACCTGCAACCAGAGCTGGTCAACCATAACAAGCAGATCTAAAGAGCTGGGCAACACCATGCAGCTTTGGGTGACCTGTTGTAGCTGTGGCCCCCCAAAGGGCTAAACAGGACTACTACTATTACTACTATTAAACATTTATAAAGTTCTACAAGGCATACGCAGCGCAGTACAAACCCAGATACAGTCTCTACTTATCAGAGCTTACAATCCAGTCAAGACATACAAGACAAAAGATAGGAATAAGGATAGAATAGGGAAAGGTAAGGAGACACAGGGTAAGGGCAAGGAGGGCAAGTTACTTTACCCTCCATTGCCTTGGAAGAAAAGGCTGGCTGTCTGCTTCCGGTGATACATTGCTAAGAAAACCCAGAGGTAGCTGGGTCGCTATGAGTCAACACTGACTTGATGGCACAAAAAAAAAAGGAGACACAAGGAAACAAAGGATCACGATCCAAAAGCAGCCTCAAAGAGGTGAGACTTTAGCATAGATTTGAAAAGGGCAGAGATGAAGCCTGATGTACAGACTCAGGAAGTTTGTTCCAGGCATAAGGAGCAGCAAGGTGAAAGGACCGGTCTGGAGTTAGCAGTGGAAGAAAAAAGCAGAGAGGATCAAGCCAGTAGAACAGCAGAGTTCATGAGGAAGGGTGTTGTAGGGGGAGAGGAGAGAGGAAAGATAGGGAGGAGCATAAGAATGAATGCATTTAAAGGTCAGAAGGAGGAGTTTGAATTGGATATGGAAATGGAAGGAAAGCCAATGAAGTGACTTGAGAAGAGGGGTAATATGAGTATATCGAGGCTGGCGAAAGATTAGTCGCGCAGCAGAGTTTTGTATAGATTGAAGGGGCGAGAGATGACTCAGAGGGAGATCAGCAAAAAGGAGGTTGCAATAGTTGAGACGGGAAATAATTAGATAGTAGACAAGTGTTTTAGTAGTGTGTTCACAGAGGAAGGGGCACATTTTGTTAATGTTTCTAGTCCCACAGGTGCTCCTTGTGGTCTTGGGCAAGCCACTTAACCCTCCATAGCCCATGTTCCCTGTAAAATAGTTATTTCCAAGTTATAATGCCCTGTTCAATGTAATTTCAGTTTGTTCAATGTAAACCGCACTGATGCAGAATAGCACGGTATATAAGAGAATGTAAATAAATAAATAAATGTTATAGAGAAAGAAATGACAGGTTTTAGCTATCTGTTTTGAAAATGTACTTTGCTCCTCCCCTCACCGGTAACAGTACCTGGGCTCTTGGGTAACGGATTACCACACTCAGAGCAATGAGAAGGAAGCAATAACCATTAATAACACAATCCACACACAATTGTATTATAAAAGAAACCAAAGCTTTGGGAGAGAGAGTAAAGCTTGCACCTTGTCTCTCTGACCACACCTACTTCGGTCACTATTTTTATTGGTCAAAATTGCATTTCACAGCATAAATTCCACCTTATTATTCTATGTCAAACATAACATAAATTCATAATGTGCATCTCTTTTATGTCTCTGTCATAGGTCAGATCTTATTAGTATAGGTCATCAGGAGGAGACATACATGTATTCCCAGACATAACTTTTTAAACAATAATTCTAACACAAGCAGTTTTCACATCTTTGTTTCAAGACTGAAGAGAAAGTTCTTCCCTGCACTTTCTGTATTATAAACAAACCTAATTTCTCTGTTATGTGAAAGTTCAGCTTAGTTTTTTCAGTAGAGTCTCTCAAGGTCGTTAGCTAAGTAATAGGCCCTGGAATGTCTGAGCTACTGAATCTGTGGTGTTAACGCTTTCTGAGGGCTTTCTGTGATATACTATTATTAAGTACCCTCACAGTGTACACAGCCCTGTACAGAGAAACTTCCTTTCATGTTTGATATATGAGGAGAAGGAAAAGGGAGGAGTCAAAAATGGCACCAAGGTTACAGACTAAGGAAACAGGAAGTAGAAGAGTGTTATCAACAGAGATAAAGAAAGGAGGAAGGGGAGAGGAAGGTTTAGGTGGAAAAATAAGAAGTTTCGTTTTGTCCATGTTTACTGTAGTTTCAAATGGCAGTGAGACATCCAGGTGGTGATGTCAGAGAGACAGGCAGACATATGGGCCTGGAATGTCGTAAAAATATCAGATGTAGAAAGATAAATCTGAGAATCGTCAGCATAAAAATGATACTGAAATCCTTGGGAGGAGTGAGAGCACCAAGGGATGTAGAGATAGAAAAGGAGAGGGCCCAGGATGGACCCTGAGAGTGGGATAGAAGTAGAGGAGGAACCACCAGAACAAACACTGAAAAAGTGAAGGAAAAGATAAG
Organism: Ichthyophis bannanicus; assembly: GCA_033557465.1. Taxonomy (NCBI): domain Eukaryota; kingdom Metazoa; phylum Chordata; class Amphibia; order Gymnophiona; family Ichthyophiidae; genus Ichthyophis; species Ichthyophis bannanicus. The sequence goes on along the minus strand of CM066035.1, from coordinate 909,954,837 downwards.
AAAAGAAACAGGACAGGACAGAGCCAAGTGAGGATAATGAGACCAAACCAGAAGAGAAGGACGGATTCCGCAGACCATCCAAAAAATACATATGAAGATCTGTATGCCCTGCGGCCACTGTTTCCAGACCTTCTAGAACCATGCATAGAGCTCCCTCTGCTCTGCATTATGGCCCTGCAGGAACTTCCTAGCGAAAAAACAAAAATGACTCCTTTCTGACATTGCATGTAGCACTTTCACTTTGTAAACCACCTAGACCAGCGGTTCTCAACCTGTGGGTCGCAACCCCCACAGAGGTCGCCACAGGATTCAGCAGGGGTCGCCTCACTCCGCTGTTAAAAAAAAAAAAAAAAGCGCACAAGTTGCTGCCGCTGCCGAGTCCACTTCTCGGCAGCGGCAAACTCAGACTCCAATCTTCTGCAGCTGCGGCTCCCTGTCTCTTAGGGAACCGCGGCTGTGCCTGTGAAGCCGTTGCGGAGCCTTTCTGTCTCTCGATGGGCTCCATGCAGCATTGTCCCACCTCCAAAGGAAGTTGTTTACTGTTTGTCCTTGGTTCGATTCTTTTTAACATCTTTGTTAGTGATTATAGCGGAAGGGCTGTCGGGTAAGGTTTGCCTCTTTGCGGATGATACCAAAATCTGCAATAGAGTAGACACCCAGGAAGATGTAGATAACATGAGGAGGGATCTAGCTAAGCTTGAAGAATGGTCTAGAATTTGGCAGCTGGGATTTAAAGTTAAAAAATGCAAGGTCATGCATTTGGGCTGCAGCAATCCAAGGGAGCAATATAGTATAGGGGGTGAAGTACTTTTGTCCACTAAAGAAGACCGGGACCTAGGCGTCTTTGTGTCGTCTGATCTTAAAGTGGCTAAAGAGGTATAAAAGGAGACAGCAAAAGCTAGAAGGATGCTTGGTGCATATGGAGAGGAATGGCTAGCAGAAAAAAGGAGGTGATAGTGCCTCTCTATAAGTCTTTGGTGGGGCCTCATTTGGAGTATTGTGTGCAATTTTGGAGACTGCAACTTCAAAAGGATATAAACAGGATGGAGTCAGTACAGAGGGTGGCTACTAAAATGGTTAGTGGTCTTCATTATAAAGCATATGAGGACAGACTTAAGGATCTTAATATGTACACCTTAGAGGAAAGGCGGGATAGAGATATGACTGAGACGTTTAAATACCTCCGTGGCATAAATGCAGAGGAGGAGAGCCTCTTTTGATTGAAAGCAAGCTCTGCTATGAGGGGATATGGGATGAGGGTGAAAGGGAATAGAGTCAGGAGTGATATGCAGAAATATTTCTTTATGGAAAGAGTGGTGGATCTGTGGAATAGTCTCCCAGTGGAGGTGGTAGAGATGAGGAGAGTATCTGAATTCAAAAAAGCATGGGACAAACACAGAGGATCTCTAAAGGAAAAAAGGGGACTGTTGTAGTTGTTGATATGGAAGGACAGACTAGATAGGCCATGTGGTCTTTTTCTGTTATCATTTTTCTATGTTTCTATGTTTCATATGGACTCTGCAGGTAACTCTGAATGCAGTTATAATGTCAGTTCGTCAGAGAGTTTTTGACCTCTGTGGATTTGGCAGAGGCTTAACTGCACATTCCTATTTGTCCCGATCACCAGAGTTTTCTTCACTTTGTGGTGCTGACGGGGCATTTTCAGTTTCAGGCCCTGCCTTTCAGTCTGGCCGCAGCCCCTTAGGTGTTCACAAAAGTAATGGTAGTAGTGGCAGTGGATCTGTGAAAGAAGGGAGTTTTGGTCCACCTTTATGTAGATGATTGGCTGATTTGAGTGAAGACATTTCAGGAGAGCCGAGAGGCAATGGCCCTGGTGGTCCATTGTCTTCAGGATTTAGGTTTGCAAAGAGCAGATTGGAGTCCTCCCAATCCTTGGAATATCTGGGAGCTTGACATGTGCATGGGCATGTTTTTTCTTCTGGAAGGCTGAATTATGAAGTTGTGAGTCCAGGTGCAGGCGTTGTGGAAGGGGTGAGACTATCTTCATGTCTTGGGCTCCATAGCAGCCACATAGGAACTGATGCCCTTGGCCAGGTTGCACATGTGGCCTCTTCAGGGGGATCTTCTGTCGCATTGGCCCCCCCAGTCGCAGTCCATGAAAGTTTGTCTTCCACTTCGGGATGAGGCCAGAGCAAGCTTACAGTGGTGGTTGAATCTGGTGCAGCTCACAGCAGGAATACCTCTTAAGTTCCAGGACTGGTAGTGGTGACCACAGATGCCAGTCTGTTTGGTTGGGGGTGCCATTGTCTTGCTCAGGTGGCTCAGGGCAGATGTACTCAAAAAGAGTCTTTGGTCAATCAGTCATCTGGATAAGCAGTGGATCACACTCTGGAGGTTTTTCTTCCTCTGGTACGTCACAAGACGGTGAGAGTTCTTTCAGAAAATGCTATGAAAAAGGCCTATAATTAATCAGGGTGGCACAGGGAGTTTGCATGTGGCAGTAGAAGGGGTTCCACTACTGCAGTGGGCAGAGGTCCACTTGTTAGCAATCTCGGTGGTCCATGTCGCTGGGAAGGAGAATGTGCAAGTGGATTATTTGAGTTGCAACTCACTAGATCTGGCAGAGTGGGCTCTGTCTGAATCGGTGTTTTAACAGGTTGTGGAGCATTGGGGAGTTCCATCAATGGATCTGATGGCATCTATGATGCAGAACGCAGATGTCAGAGAGGCTTGATGCCTTGGTCCAGCACTAGCCCGGCACCAGCCTTTTTTATGTGTTTCCTCCATGGCCGTTAATAGGCCAGGTCCTTCAGCGATTGGAGTCTCACCAAAGACGAGTAGTGCTGATGGCACCAAATTAGCCTCAGCATCTGTGGTATGCAGATCTGGTTCATCTGATGGTGGAGGATCAACTCCCACTGCCAGCGGAAGTGGACCTTTTCACTCAGGGACCAGTATGGATGCTGAATGTGAATTGGTTCTCGCATACAGCTTGACTCTTGCGAGGGTGGTTGAGGCGCAGAGGCTATTTGTCTCCAGTGATTGATACTTTACTGCAGGCTGTCAGCTGTTGACTTTGCTGGCCTATGTGGAAGTCTGGTGCATTTTTGAATCATGGTGCAGAGAGCGTGGAATCTGACCCCTTCAGGCCTCGCTTCCTGATATTCTGACGTTTCTGCAAGTGGGGCTGGAGAAAGGTTTGGCCTTGGGCTCCCTGAGGGTTCAGGTGGTGGCTTTGGCCTGTTTCAAGGGTTGAGTTCAAGGTCAAGCCCTGGCTACTCATGGAGACGTGGTTCATTTTTTTAGAGGAGTTAAGCATACGAGATTGCCTTTTCGCTCTCATTCTTGGTGGTGCCCCCCTTCAAGCCTCCTAGGGGGACCTCTGTGAAGGCTCTGACATTGAAGGTGGTGTTCCTGGTAGCAATTTGTTCAACCTGCCAGATTTCTAAACTTCAGGCTCTGTCTTATAAAGAGCCTTAATTGGTGTTTTTCAAAGAGAAGATGATCCTTCAACCAGTTCCTTGCATTTTGCCAAAGGTGGTGTCAGTTTTTCATCTATCAGGTAGTCTCCTTTCCAGCCTTTCCTGGGCTGCAGGATTTGACAGAGGCTAGACTCCTGCAGAAACTGGAGATCCATAGATCTCTCAAGTGGTACTTGAAAGTTAATCAGGTTTTTAGGCGTTCAGAAAAGCTATTTATCCTGCTTGGTGGACCCAGAAAGGGTGAGGCAGCTTCTAAGGCTTATATTTCCCATTGGATCAGCAAAGCTATTGCATTTGTTTACTTGTTGAAGAGTCAAGTGGTGCTCATGGGATTGCAGGCTCACTCTACAAATGCCCAGGCCTCTCCTTGAGCAGAGATTTGTTTGGTTTTGCCCCAAGGATATTTGTAAGGCAGCAACGTGATCATCTCTTTATTCCTTTGTGCCTCATTATCCTCTGGATGTTCAGGCCAGACAGGATGGGGACTTTGGGACATGGGTGTTGCAGGCTAGTGTTTCAGTGCCCATTCATCGTTAGTACTGCTTTGCTATGTCCCAATCAACTGGACCAGGCTGGAGGGATGGTTAGGAAGGTAGAATTAGGCCTTACCTGCTAATTTTCTTTCCTGGAGTCTCTCCAGTCCAGTCAAGGACCCACATGGGACATTTTTGCTGTAAGTGATGCTGCCTCGCATTTGCTCTTGAATACTGTATTTGAGCAGGGAAGATTGGGGCAGACATTTCTTTTGGGGCTTCTGGATTTGTTCATTTCGTGACTTGAAGTCCCATTGTGTTTCCTCCTGTTTTCTGCTGTGTAGGGGGCCTTCACGCCTTTTGGTGGTAAAAAATACATTTAAAGAAAAAAAGGAAGAAAGAGGTGTTTGTGTTACATGTATAGTTCTTAGAGGGAATTGCTGGTGGAGAATAGGGATTTCTCTTAAAGGACAACTGAAAAAAAAAGGATAATCAACTGATCCCTCAGAAGTACTCCCAGAAATAGAATTTAGACTCCCAGTGTAAATAAGATGTAGATAGGATCTGCCTGAAAACAGATAACAGTGTAAATACAATGTATATAGTTCCCCCAGTTACTTCCAAGTTGATCTCCCTGTTTATTGTAAATACAACTCAGAGTGCCTGTGTTGTATAGTTGATGTTAAATGTAAACCGCTCTGATCTAAAATAGAGCGGTATAGAAGAACTGTTAAATAAAAAAAATAAACTGAGGAAAAGTTAGGGACTTTGATGGGTCTCTTTCATTTACTTCAACATGTACCAAAGCTCTACCAACTGAACAATGGCTGGGAAAAATCATATTGCCAAAGCTGTTGCCCCCATTACAGCTTCTACCTCTGTTCAGACAGACAACCCAATGCAAGTTGATGTACCGGTTACATGTACAGGATGCCTGCAAGCTGAAACCCTCATGAAACAAGTGGAGGAGCTCAGAGAAGAGGTGGTAAGGCTGAGAAGCATTCAAGACATTCAGAAGTACATTGATAAGATGCTTCTTGAATCATCCAAGCTCTTCAACAGAGGTGAAGCTGTGAGGCTACAGAATGAAGAGAGTTAGACATGAATCACCAGAGAAAGCAGAATTAACAATCCAACTCCTCAGCCCTTGAACTGAAGAACCAGTATGCATCCCTGGAAGTGGAATCAGTGTGGTGTGCCCCAGGGATCTGTCCTTGGTCCGATTCTTTTTAACATCTTTGTTAGTGATATAGCGGAAGGGCTGTCGGGTAAGGTTTGCCTCTTTGCGGATGATACCAAAATCTGCAATAGAGTAGACACCCAGGAAGGTGTAGATAACAACAGAAGGGATCTAGCTAAGCTTGAAGAATGGTCTAGAATTTGGCAGCTGGGATTTAATGTTAAAAAATGTAAGGTCATGCATTTGGGCTGCAGCAATCCAAGGGAGCAATATAGTATATGGGGTGAAGTACTTTTGTCCACTAAAGAAGAGCGGGACCTAGGCATGGTTGTGTCTGATCTTAAAGTAGCTAAACAGGTAGAAAAGGCGACAGCAAAAGCTAGAAGAATGCTTGGGTGCATATGGAGAGGAATGGCTAGCAGAAAAAAGGAGGTGATAATGCCTCTGTATAAGTCTTTGGTGCGACCTCATTTGGAGTATAGTGTGCAATTCTGGAGACCACACCTTCAAAAGGATATAAACAGGATGGAGCCAGTACAGAGGGTGGCTACTAAAATGGTTAGTGGTCTTCATTATAAAGCTTATGAGGACAGACTTAAGGATCTTATATGTACACCTTAGAGGAAAGGCGGGATAGAGGTGATATGATTGAGATGTTTAAATACCTCCGTGGCATAAATGCACAGGGGGAGAGTCTCTTTCGATTGAAAGCAAGTTCTGCTACGAGGGGACATGGGATGAGGGTGAAAGGGGATAGATTCAGGAGTGATATGTGGAAATATTTCTTTACGGAAAGAGTGGTGGATCCATGGAATAGTCTCCCAGTGGAGGTGGTAGAGATGAGGACAGTATCTGAATTCAAAAAAGGCATGGGACAAACACAGAGGATCTCTAAAGGAAAAAAGGGGACTGTTGTAGTTGTTGATATGGAAAGACAGACTAGATAGGCCATGTGGTCTCTTTCTGTAGTCATTTTTCTATGTTTCTATAAGGAGAGCCCTGCCAATTCTGGAAAGTACTAGGTGGCATAAAAAGTCACATGCACAATAACTTTTAGGGCCACTAGAAGTCTCTACCCTCCAAACATGGTAGAATCTTAAGGTGCATGTTTACAAAAGGATTTAACCCATGTTAATTGCCCAGAGCCCTTTTATTTCTATGAGCGCAGTTACACTTAACGCTCATTAACTTTCATTAGCATGCGGTAACCTTTAGTAAACATGCCCCTAAGAGTCTCTACACATTTTATAAAATGTTTTTTTTTTCTCACATTTGTTTTAAATGAGCACAATGTATGCATGCTAAATGCTTTATTTACGTAATACTAAACGTAATCAAAAAATGGGCTATTTTTCGGAGTGTAGTATACGGTTTCTAGTTGCAAAATCACTCCACATATATCATACCCCTTGATCCAAAGTATACAAAAATACAGCACTACCTCTCACTCAAATTGAGGAATGGTCTCAGACTTTCCAGCACTCTTATGCATATCCTTGTCCCTTAAACCAGGACTATCAGTGCTTGTTTGCATCAGTGACTAATCCTTTTATTTAAAATATGGAATTCTAATTCAGTGTAGTGGGGAAGAATATATGGGGAAGATTATATTTTGCATCTTTAAGGAAAGTTGATAAGCTTTATACAAGTATTTTATAATATGGCACTACATTGAATTAGAATTCCGTATTTTAAATAAAAGGATTGGTCATTGATGCAAACAAGCACTGATAGTCCTGGTTTAAGGGACAAGGATATGGATAAGAGTGCTGGAAAGTCTGAGACCATTCCTCAATTTTCAGGGTGAGAGGTAGTGCTGTATATTTTGGATCAAGGGGTATGATATATGTGGAGTGATCTTGCAACTAGAGACAAAATGCTTTATTTAATCATGTCAATCAATTGTATATATATTTGTAGATTTATGCATGCACAAGAGATTTGCAAGGCAAAAAAAACTTTTAGATGCCCAAATGAACCAAATACATTCTCACAAATGCACAGTTCCATGCATTAGAAACATAGAAACTTGACAGCAGAAAAAGACCACATGGCCTATCTAGCACGCCTTTGCATATCAACTACAATAGTCCCCTTTTTACCTTTAGAGATCCTCTGTGTTTGTCCCATGCTTTTTTGAATTCAGATACTGTTCTCATGTCCACCACATCCACTGGAAGACTATTCCAGACATCTACCACTTTTTCCATAAAGAAATATTTATGCATATTACTCCTGAGTCTACCCCCTTTCATTCTCATCCTATATCCCCTTGTAGCAGAGCTTGCCTTCAACTGAAAGAGATCCTCCTGTGTATTTATGCCACGGAGGTTTTTAAAGCTTTCTATTATATTGCCCCTATCCCGCCTTTCCTCTAAGTATACATATTAAGATCTTTAAGTCTGTCTTCATATGCTTCATAAGACCTATAACCATTTTAGTAGCCACCCTCTGCACTGACTCCAACCTGCTTATATCCTTTTGAAGGTGCAGTCTCCAGAATTGCACACAATACTCCTAATGAGGTTGCACCAAGACTTTTATATAGAGGCATTATCACCTCCTTTTTTTCTGCTGGCCATTCCTGTCCCTATACACCCAAGCATCCTTCTGGCTTTCGCAGTTGCCTTTTTACCTGTTTAACTACTTAAGATCATCAGACACAATTACGCCCAGGTCCCGCTCTTCTTTTGTGGACAGAAGTACCTCAGCCCCTACACTGTACAGCTCCTTTGGATTTTTGCAGCTTAAATGAATGACCCTGCATTTTTTAGCATTAAATTTCAGCTGCCAAATTCTAGACCATTCTTCAGGCTTTGCTAGATCCCTCCTCATGTAATTGACTCCTTCCTGTGTGTCTACTGTATTGCAGATTTTGGTATCATCTGCAAACAAGCAAACCTTACCCGACAGTTCTTCTGCAATATCACTAACAAAGATGTTAAACAGAATCGGACCAAGGACAGATCCCCGGGGCTCACTACTGGTAACCTCCTTCTCCTCAGAGTGAGCTCCATTTACTTGTACCCTTTGTTGCCTCCCACCCACCAAATTTCTAACCCAATCAGTAACTTTAGAGTCCATCCCTATGGTGCTCAGTTTGTTTATAAGTTGCCTGTGCGGAATGGTGTCAAAGACTTTACTGAAATCTAAATATACCACATCTAGTGTTCACCTCGTTCCAACTTCCTGTTCACCCAGTCAAAGAAATCTATTAGATTTGTCTGACAAGGCCTGCCTCTGGAGAATCCATGCTGCCTCGGATCCTGCAATCCATTGGACTACAGAAACCTCACTATTCTCTGATTTAGCAGCATTTCCAATAATTTACTCACTGTAGTTTTCAACTTCATTCTTACTTCCGCTTTTGTGTTAAGGGACCACATGGGCCTTTCTCCAGTCCTCTGGGACCACTCCCGACTCTAAAGAAGCAGTGAAAAGGTCAGTCAATGGAGCTGCTAGAATGTCCCCAAGTTTCCTCAGTATTTTTGGATGTTTCCCATCTGGACCCATGGGTTTGTCTACTTTTAGTTTAGCTTGTTCCTCACGAACACAGTCTTCTGAACATCGTTTGAGATCCCCGTCACTTCAGTTCCTATTTGTGGGTGTTTTCTGAGGTCCTGCTCTTGGCCCTTCATCTGTGAACACAGAACAGAAATATTTGTTAAGCAATTCTGCTTTATCCTCATCAGTTTCTGCATATTCCTCCCCTGCACCCTTGAGTCTGAGTCTGACAATACCACTTTTGCCCTTCCTCCTCTCAATAACATATCTGAAAAATGTTTTATCAGCGCATTTTATTGCATTGGCTATTTCTTTTTCTTTTTGTACCTTTGCTTTCCTGACTACTTTGCTAGCTTCTCTAAGTTTTTCCAAATATAGATGCCTGTCTTCCTCTCTCTGTGATCTCTTGTATTTCATGAAGGCCTCCCTCTTTTTCTTCACCTTTTTAGCTACTTCTTTTGGGAACCATAGTGGCCTCCTTTTCCTTTTACATTTATTTACCTTTCTAAAAAAAGGTTTGTTATCTTTTAAATATCCCCTTTCAGTTTTGCCCTCTGTTTTTCTACATCCCCCAGTGTTCCCATCCCGTTAACAACTCTCTGAGGTATTGTCCCATCTTTGCAAAGTTAGCTTTTCTAGAGTCTACAAACCATGCATTGAATGAATTTTATCAGCCGTAGTCCTAATACTGAACCACACCATCTGGTGATCTCTGGATGTGAGTTGATCTCCCACTATGACATCAGAAACACTTTCCCCATTGGTAGGCACCAAGTCCAATATGGCCCCATCACGTGTTGGTTCTGTTACCAGTTGTCTGAATAGTCCTCTCTGTAGAGAATCCAGGATCTTCTTACTTCTAGATGACAATATATTGAAATTTCCTATCAGTAGCACTTCTCCTTTCATGGCAATACTGTGTATGTCTTCTATTAAATCTTTGTCCAAATCTACTACCTGTGAGGAGGATCTGTATATAACTCCAATGCAATTGGATTTCCCTTTCCCTCTTTCTAGTTTAACCCACAGTGCCGCCTCTCTTCCTTTTAAGCCTTGCAATTCTATAGCTTTAATATTATTTTTGACATATATTGCCACTCCACCTCCCCTTCTTCCTACCCTGTCCTTCCTGAATAAAGTATAGCCCGGTATAATTACATCCCAGTCCTGGTTCTCTGTGAGCCATGTTTCCGTAACTGCCACTAAATCCAAGTCACACCACAGCACAACGGCAGCATATGCATGCATGGATGCCCAGGTGGCAATACCTGGGTAGGACAGATGGCACAATATGCGGCTATGGCCGCCACGGCATGAGTACAGGTGCACAGCAGCATTCTGAATGTGTGCCACCACAAGATAGAGGGCGTCTGCATGTGTAGCACTGCTGTGCCAAATCCATGCTGGCTGGCAATGGCGCATGCCCATTCTGCATGAGTATCGCCTCTGTGCCATACCCGTGCAAAGAATGGATGCAGCTTCAGCCCTACATGGGTGGTGCCTCTGTACCATACTCAAGCACATGAATGTAACTCACAGGACAACACACTCTATGCCCATAATCCCCACCCCCACCCATGGTCCCCACCTCCACCCATGTAGACACGCAGCCCTGCCCTCAATAACATGACAGCACCTTGAGATTCCAAACTGGGGAAAGTTTATTGGGAACCCTGTAAGAGGTACAACAATGGCAGCAACATCAGTATAAAACCAACAGAGGGTCATGACCCTAGAGGTCCACACAGCAACAGGGACATTGCGCACCCATGTCCGTGACCGTGCAATCTGCCCCATGTTGGCCCATCGCAGGGCAATCCTTGCCATGAGGATGGCCTATGGTGCAGGGGGGCCATGCCTATGCCCTGTAATGGCACCCAGATGCACACCGACTGTCTGTGCTGCATGTCCTTCCTGAGGACATGCACCTCCACCACCAGAACCCAGTCACCAGATGGCCGAGTGGGTGGTGGCATAGAGGCGGCTGGTGCAGCACCACCCTACTGTGGCCATCGGTGTGTTGCTATGGGCACGGAACATGGACCATGGTTCTGCTGTATGTCACACCCACTCCTTGCCAAGACATGTGGTAGGCACATGGCCCCCTAGTAGGGTCATGGGCAGACCTGCCTGTGGGCTGGGGGCACAGACAGGGGAGAGGTAGCTCCTCCTCTGCCCCCACCATGTGTCTGCTGGCTTTGTGCTGCACTGCATTGCCATACCTGGGGCACTTGGAGGTGGGGCCTGCATCCCCCCTAATACCCTCTCTGGGCCGCCTCTGCTCCGGCCGCAGGGGCTAGCTCCAGTTCTGTTACTTCTGCTTCCTTGGGCTCCCACCCTGCCCTAACCCTCTGATTCCTTCTCCTCCTCCTCCTCCTCAGACTCCCCACCCTGCCCTTGACTCTCTGATCCCTCCTCCTGCTCAGACTCCCCGCTCTTCCACTGATCCTCTGATCCCTCCTCCTCCGCAGACTCCCCATCCCACTGCTGTTATATGGCCCCCTCACTGCTGTACACCTCTGTGGTGCTGTCCTCCATCGCAGTGATGCTGGACTCCTCCTCCCCATCACTGTTGGGAGGTACTGCTGGGATCAGCACCTCAGGACAACTGCGCTGGTGCTAGACTGCTGGTCCGGGTTGGTGCCCGAGGTGTGCCAGTGTTGTCCGGGGCTCTCTGGAACTGGCTGTGGGGGAAGAGGGAGGGGGCATTACAGGTCTGCATAGGCATGGCCCTGGGGTGGGACTAGTGCATCTCTGTGGGGCCCACAAATGCATTGCGTAACTCACCTTCAGGCCACGGGGGGGGGGGTGCTATCCCACAGTGCACACTGCATGTTCTCCCCTTTGCCCACCCCCAGACAGCTCTCTTCTCCCCCTCACATGCCCGTCTGTGACTTGCTGGCCCCCCCGGGCAATGGACACCCACAGGGGACAGTGTGGGCAGGTGTGCAGTGTGCATCTGGACCCACTGCTGGTGGTGTGTGCCCCTGTACCACCCTTCCATGCATGCCCTGGCCATGTGTGTGCAAATCTGCATGTATTTGGTGCCGGATGGTGCAAACACGGGTAGTGGCACTGTGGGATGGCATGGCCGCTCCAAACACATGCACATCATTGCGTATGGGGGATCCACCACCATATGGTCTGCCTGCACCTGCCTGGCAGCCATGGCAGCTACCCCTTGCATCTGCTGGCCTCCACTGTGTAACCCAATGACCTTCCTCAGCTGACAGCCACTCCCTGATGTGTTGCAGCTGGTTTGGTTGCTTCCGGCACAGTGTGCAGTAGTGGCACTTTAGGGCTTCCAGGGTGTATCACATGCCATATTCACTGTGGGAGAGAGGGGGAGGGAACACACATGTACTAAGTTGTGTGCAGCCACATTGCCTATTGCACATACCTGTATCCTGCCTTGGCCTGGTGGCCTGCCCATCCTTGGGGCAGGGGCATACCCAAGGGTAACAGGTATGGAGTGTATGTGATGGTAAACCTTTGGCATCTGGCTTCGGATTCCTACCCACTACTCCCCTGGATCTTTGACATGTCCCGTGCCACCACCAATAGTGCCATCTGGGCCACTGATCCACTTGTGTCACCTCTCTGGTCCCTTCAGCCACCTGTGTAGTCCTCCCTCTTCCTTTGCTCCCATCTGTTGCACCCAGTCTTGCTTGACACCATGGTACATGGTTGTGGGCCGTGACTAGCCTCGACTGTGGACAGGTGCCGTGGCAGGGGGCATCCATGCTTCAGGGGCCACATGGTTCATTAGGCACCATGCAGGACAGGGTGTTGCAGTTTGCACAGGTCAGATGGCATAACATTTTTGACATGACAGCTGGACAGGGGGTGGTGGGCAGTGGTCGCTGATCCGCTTGCAGGGACAGACAGACATCACATATGTGAATGCTGCTGCTGGCCCCCACCAACCCCTGGGCCAGGGTCACAGGGGCTACAGAGTGGGCCATGTGGCCAGAGCATCTGCATGGGCCAGCAGAGTCACCTGGGGTGGGCAGCCCGACCACAGCTTCTCCTGCACCGGGCAATGCCATTTCTGTGGTGTTGCTGCCATTTGCTAGATGCAGGCATCCAGGGATGGCACCTGTACCAGCATGGCTCATCCCCCCCCCCCCACTGTCACCTGTTCTGCAACCATTGGTGCTGTCATCAGCATATGGCTTGGCCCCTCGGTCCTGTCCCCCTGTGCAGACACACAGCTGTGCATTTCAGGGTGTATCTAGCCTTTTCCTCCTCCCCGCCTGTTCAGGTCTCCTTACTGGCAGGCGGAGTTGGATGGCCCTTCATATGGGCATACAGCTGCAGATTCAGCTGCCGGCCCCCTCCTGGGGTATAACACCCTCTCGTAATGCAGCATGGAATGGGCAAGGGCCTCAGACATATCAGGGATGAAGTTGACTGTCCTTCTCGCCGCCATGCCTCTGGTGTCTATCTGCCCAGTTACAGGGGGCTCCTGCATAGGCAGCCTGCGAGGCCTACGTGACGGTGTCGTCAATGCACAGGTACACTGGAAGGGCAATACACAGGTCTATGCACACCTGCCGTCCCATGTCTCTGCCCACTGGTTTGGACGTCTACATGGGTATCGCGGACTGCCATCTTGTTCAGCACCGAGCCCGGGTTCTGGCCCCTGTGTGTACTCGTCTATGCCGCACTGGGTGCTTACTGCTGTGCTCAATTTGTGCCATATTTTCAAAGCTTGCCTGTTTTGGAGATGCATGACTCATGATTCGCACACTTTTCCTATCTTTCTGCATGCCTCTGCACCTTGTTAAAAACTGGGCCCATTATAATTTAAAATAGCCATTAAAAACACTGCTATATTAAATCATAATTGCCATCAGAGGCTCAACACAGGTTATAAATGTCCACACACCATATTTGCCCATCAGACAAATTCAGGAAAAGCCTGTTTAAATAAATGACATTTCAGTTTTTTTCGAAAAGTCATCAGTTCTACTTCAGCACGCAACTCGATCGACAAAGAGTTCCAAATAAATGGAGAAAATTCTCTTGCATGTGGACTGAAGATGAATTGATTTAAAAGAGAGAATATCTAGTAAATGCATCTTCTGAGAGCGCAAAGTGTGAGGACAGTATGGTTTAGGCAGAGATGACAAACTAATAGGAGCCATTTTGTGCAAACATTTAAAGGTAATCATAATCACCTTGTATAACACTCGAAATTCAACTGGCAACCAATGTAGAGCAAACAATTGAGATCTAATATCCTCAAATCGTTTGCAGCTAGTTAGAAGATGCATGGTAGCATTTTGAATTGACTGTAAAGGAGACATAGTAGCTTTTGAAAGACCTACAATAGTCCTGGGGTGAAAGTACTAAAACTCGTAATACAGAATGAAAGTTACTACATTGACTGTCTTGACTAGATTATAAGCTCTCATGAGCAGGGACTGTCTTTACATGTATCTGTACAGCTCTGCCTATGTCTTGTAGTGCTATACAAATGATCAGTAGTAGAAGTAGTAGTAGTAGGTTATATATTTTGATCCTGCTGCACCCACTTCCAGGAGTTCAATATGCATCTCCTAGGAGTAATGTCTCCACATAGGTTACTTTCCCATATACCATCACAGTAATGAGCCTCACTCCTAAGCCAGGGTACATGGACTATGATCTCATTCTCTCAAATCTACTGCTAATACTTTGTGAAGTACTTGCATCATGTCAAAGTGAGCTTTCTACTTGAGGTCATAGGATGTAACATGTTTGGGCAATCTCTCAAGGTGTCCATAGCGTCTTCATTTCCCATAATTCTCATAGAGTTGCAATCCCAAAGCTTTTTCAGTGTAGGGATATTGTAATGTTTACAAAGTTTCCAGTGCATGAGACATGCCACCTTACTGTGCCTTTCTGTACAGAAATGTTATGCCATCAGAACTTTGCAGCCAGCTATGAGATTAAGTAATCATTTTAGCTTTTTCTTTCAGGATCTATGTATAGGCTGCTACAGGTTTATCATTGCAACCATTCTTCATAATCTCAATGGAAAATTAATCAAAATTATAAAATTCTCTGATTCCAGGTTTGATAATGCCATTTAATATCCTGTTTTTCAAGAGTTAAGCAAAAACGGTTTTATTTTTAAGTAAATGCTAATATGGACTTTTTCTTAAACTTCTATTCTAATTGGCACTTAGTAGGTTAGATTCCATTGAAAATGAACGTAAAGCTTACTGGCATGAATAAAGTTTTTAACAGCCTAAAGCACTGATTCATGCCATCTAGTTAAGCTAGCAACATTTCATTAGTCAGTCCTCTATGATTATCCTAACAGCTTATCTATTATTCGGGGGTACGCTTACTAAACCGTCTAAACATCGCAGCGGTGGTATTATCGCGCGATAAGTGACGTTATCGCGTGATAATATCGCACAATAACGCGGCGGCGGCGTTAAGGCACACTAACGCTGTGAAATCTGGGTCTGAAGGGTGGTGTAAGGCTTCCCAGAGGGCGGAGAGAAGGGGTCAATGGGCGGAGAGTGGGAGGGGAGAGGCTCCAGGCACACTAACGCCAGTGAAACCCTCGCGTTAAGGCACATTTGCAGGAAAGAGAAACCATTTCAGTCAGCAATGTGCAGCAAAGGCAGGGAAACCCAGAAAAGTGATAGTTGTGATACATGTGCAGGAACCAAAAAGGCAAATAAACATATAAAAGGACCAGAACCACATTTGAAATCCCAATAACCAAGTTGGCCAATGATAAACATAAAGCAACACCACTGACAAAGCCCAAAAAATAAGATATCATGTTTGGAAGGGTCTATTCTCTGTCCCCTACAAAGTGAATGATCCCACATTGAAATAATGCTGATCAGTGTTTTTTCTTGTTTTATATTGGGCAGGTTTGTTATGGCGTGCACATGTGCAGTAACAGCAGAGTGGGAACATAGGAAAGGGCAGCTGTACTGATGCTGTAAATTGGATATAGAGGGCTGCAGGCGGCACATGCTGTGGTCCAGCTGGGGCACAGTGTGGGCTAGGCAGATGCCTAGGTGGCACATAGGAATGCCAAAACTGTAAAGCAGCAAGACAGCAACTGACGAGGGTCCAACATGGGCACGAGTGTGTGTCCCACAGTGTCACAGGGGATATTACCCAGCAGGCACCCCCAAAGGCACATAACATTGACAGGTGGTGCCGGGGGGAAGCGTGCATGTCCATGGAGGCACTCCTACCCGACAACCCATACCATAGGCAGCTGCCTAACGGCACACTGGATGGCCTGGGACTGTGCACCACTGGCATAAGGGCATGTCAGCATGGTTGCGGAGGGGTGCTGGAGGGGGCAGTGGCATCTGCCCACAGCAGACTAAGGCCAAGCCCTGTTTAGGTGGGTGCCGTGCAGTGCAACAGACAAGGTCTGTCTAACGAACACTAATGGTAGCCCCAGGGAATGTTCTGCCTCTGTGACAACAGTTTGGTGCAGTACACACAGCCAGTGTGTTGAGGGTCACAGGTTCAAGCCCCAGCTCTGGCTCCTGTAAAAAATGTCCCTATATTTTACGCAGTACTAAACTGTGGTAATAAAGATGGAACTGTAATTGCTGATTAAATAAACAATCCATAAACGCCTATATTTTACCCTACAGGGCACAGACACTATAAACATGTGCAATCCCTAGAGCAGAGTTTCCTAAATGCAGTCCTGGAGGGCCAAACACCATTCAGGTGTCATGCTGTCTGTAATAGATATGCCTGTGCTGCAAATGTATGCCACGCCCCCATTGTCTGCAAATGTATCTCATGCATATTCATTAGGGATAGCATGAAAAACCTAACCGTGTTTGGCCCACCAGGACCGGAGATGGGGAACTCAGCCCTAGAGCAGTGGCCAACAGGGGCATAAACACCCACACCCACAGGCTCCACTATCCAAAGCCTCATGGAGAGTCAGGCTGTTAGGCCCTGCGTGGAGCAGCATCTCCCAATACATTCCCACTTGCATACCTTAGCAATGCCGCCCTAAACCTGGGAACACGTTACACATTGTGATGCAGTGGATAAAATAGAGCATATGGAAGTTCAGGAAAGTGAAAAGCTTACCTCTGATTCAGCTGTAGGAAAAGATACAAGGCATAGAAAAACAGCTGAGCAGAAACGCTGTTAGTACAAGAAAAGCCAAAAGCTCATCAAGAGCACCTGTCTCCTAGTTCTCACGTTACGTGCAGGGCTGGGAACCATATAAGGGAGAGTTTTAGTTAGTGCAAGCAGAACTGCCAGCAGAACTGCCAGGGAAACTGCCAGCAGAACTGCCAGGAGAACTGCAAAGGAAGTTGCAGAGGAGTGCTGGGAAAGGAAGCTGCAATCCAGGAACCAGGAAGTGGCAGCAGACACAGTGCTCGAGAGAGAAGGGTTGGAAGGAGCAGTGCTGGGAGACGCTTTGATACAGGAAGCAGACCTGGAGAGAAACCAGGAGGGGCCAGCAGCTCAGGAGGACGGTATCTGCAGTCACGGAGCACAGGTCAGCCCAGAGGAAGTTTACCTAGAGAGGGGAGCTTGAAACGTAGCTGCAATCTAAAGAACAGCTGGGAGGCTGACATGGAGTTTCTTAACTCACAGCCTGACTGGGAAGCCGGGGAGAGAAGCCACTACAACCCCAGAGCTAAGACTAGCCCCAAGGTAAAGAGAAGGGAACCTTCTTCTTTTAAAGAAAGGTTTAAATACCCTGACTGTGTAGCCCTGAATATAATGCTGTGAGGGAAAGATATCCTAGACTCTCACTTCGTGAAGAGGACCAGTGGAGAGCTTTCCGCAGACCAGGAAAATATAATCCTGGGATTAAAGAAGCTTTTGCAGGAAGCGATAGTGAACTCTCACAAGAGGTTGTGCCAGAGTCCTACACATGGGAGGAATCTGATTCAGACGGTTTGGGAAGTGAGCCTGAAGGGATGGTATGGGAGAATAACAGCCACCTTTCAGATCCCATACCAATGGATTGTAATATATGCTGTAAGAATAACCACACTTCTTTATGTTGACCTTTTTAAAGGAAACTGCTTTGTGAAGATAACAAAGGAGAGAAATTTTTGTTACCACTTTTGTGCATTGCTGTGTTTAAGTTTTTGTCCTTAAAGAATGTCCGTTCGGGAAGGGGAATAAAACCCATACTTATTTTTCCTTACCACTTGACCACAAGACTTTGTTTTTCATAGCAAGAGCAGGGTAAATTTCTACAACCCTAGGCGACCGCCTAATTAGGGTTTTAAAAGGGCTCCACCATACGGGCCCCATCACAACTGTCAGACGGCTGCCTAGGGTGAGAACTTACACAATCTTGACGATGCATATATTCATATGATTCTTGCAAGGTATTGTGGGTAATGTAGTTCATTCACTCCCAAACACAGCTGAAGACAATAATTGAGTTGTGATACCAGTGGTAAGGCCAATAAAATACTTCTTTTATTGATGGGGTTTAATTCACCCAGCACAAATATGCTTGGTAGCAATATAAATGAGGTTACTTGCTTGCAGTGTTTAAATGGATAACATAAAGTCACAAAGCAAATCAGAAAACAACCTTCAGCTTGTCAGGCAATTAGCTAATGTTTTCTTAGCAAATAATTACCCACATAAAGGCACAAAGAAATAAAGGAACTTTGCTTGTTAGGTTAACTTCTGCTTATTTTCCACGCAGATCCCAGCAGTGATTCTCCCTTGCTCACACACACAATCAGGTGCAGCTTTAATTACTATCAATTGACCAGCTGAAACCCTTTAGCTGGCTGGCTGCTACTGTGTGAACCCAAATCCTGCTTTAAGAGCTGTTTGCAGTGGAAATAAAGAACAAAGTTAGGTTTCTTTGTGATGGCTGAGGTGTTTGCTCACAGAAAGCTAGCAATAGCATTTAGATAGAGAACAGTCCATGTAATGAATAGTTTCATCTGCTGTATCTCCCCCTTCATCAATCAGCATAGGGTCACTATCATACATTGGCACAGACGAGTCTTTCAGTAAGGCACTATCATGAGAATGCTTATTCCCTTGCTGCCATTCTCTATTATAGATAGGGTCTGGATCAGTGTTCATACCTGAGCCTCTCCTGCTATCATAATTCCTCTCTGTATAGCCTGGCCAGTATGTAATCCAGTTCTGATGTCCAGCCTTCCAATCTTGATCCCTGGACACTGGATCTTTCCTCACATACCTTCTGGCAAAGGTCTGAAAGTCCTTTCCACGTGCAGTCTTCTCTCTTCCAGGTAGCCACTGGTGATTCCTATCTCTGCCCTTCCATTCCTCTGGCTGACTCCAGTCCAATGGACTCTGCTGGCACTTGGAATACCTCCCAGTATGGGTACTGCCTTGGACTCTCCCAGACCATCCAATGGGCTTTCTTCTCTTCCTTCCAGAGAGTTTCCTTCTTTCTCTATCCGCTTGGCTTGGCTTCTGTTTCTCTAGGTGATACTGGTGCTTGAGCTTGTAGCCGTTGCTGTATCTGTGTCTGAAGCTCTTTCTGTAGCTGTTATCTGAAGAATAAGCTCTATTCTTATTCTGTTCTAATGTGTGCTCCTCCCTAACACAGCGCAGCTGTGTTGAATCAGGCCCTGCCCTTTGAGATGAGTGCTTAGGGATTACCTCATAGCTCTCTTGATTGCACACACATTTTCTCACTTCAGCCCCTCTCATGGCTGCTGGAAACCTGGTGCATTCTGGGACTGGTAGTCTTTTATGTGAAAACTCTGTTTCCTTACTTCTACCAGAACTGACAGGTTGCTTGTTCAGAGTCACATCATCTTTTCTATAGCTCCTACCTGAGCTATGATAAGCTTCCTTATCACACAACATATATCAAAATGTTGCTATGATTAATGGCAGATAACAAATCATAAGTTAAACACATTTTGTTCACAAAGCTGCATCATAGCAACCTTTCTGATATCTGTGGAGTGTGTTTCAGTTTTGGTTTCTGACAGTGTTTACCACCCCGGGGAGTGACCCCAACAGTATTGTGTACCATAGCCATGCCTGCACTGTGCCCAGGACTGGTGTGGTGGCCAGGGCTGCCAAAAACCTCTATATTTGCAAAATGCTGGCATCGGTGTGTGTCTGTCTATCCAGTGTGTTGTGGCTGCCTATACCTTACTGAGCCCACACTGCTTGCACTGTCTCCAGTGTAAGCCTGCCAATGTGCATAATGAGGAGCAAGGTAGTGTGGGTATGGGCCAGACAGGGCGGCCTGGGCAGGATGCATCTGCATAGGGCAATGGCTGGGACATTGTAGTGCCCGACCACCACCTGCACAGACAGGGTGGCCACAGCATGTCATGCTGGAAGGTCACTCTCACCCTGACAGAGCAGTGACCACGGCATGGCTAGGTTCCCCCATAGTACCATATAGCATTTTTCTCAAGTGATATTTATGGGTTTCCTTTTTTGGGGTCCAATCACTGACATAGCTCCTTGGTGTGTGCGCCAGATCCCACACCAGGGTGCACAGTATTCCTTTTGGAACATGCACTGTGTATGTGCCAGCAGACTGTCTGTAGCTAGCATGTGTATGGCTGCAACTCCCTGCAGGATGCAGCAGGTGCACACTGACTGCCCTCTGCAGTTGAATGTCAGAATGTAGTGGGGGCAGCTTAGTTGACCAGTTGCATGTCCAGTTCGATGTTCAGATCTGCATCAGCTCTCTGTTCCTTAGTTGGCCAGGAGTTGCTGATCCCACAGTCTGTCATAATTTAGCTCAACTGGCCCTATTGAAAACAATGGTGATGTGTGTCTGTTTCCAAATCATATACCCTACCCTGACCTACAGAGGGTGGGCTTGCTCTGTATATCGTCCACATGTGAGTCCAGACACACCCCTGCTCCAAAAACAGGTGTCCATGGCAACCTCACTCAATATGCATTATGTTGCGAGCATCGTGGTCCACACGGGCTATGCATCAATGGCTTATAGAAATGTACATAGAAAACTTCCAAGGCTGTCTGCAAAGAATACCCCATACACTGGCAGTGATGTGGAACTGCAGCAAAACCTACTGCAAACATCCCGGGTACTGTGAACCTGGTGCTGTCCCCATGACTTTACTCTCAGGGTGATCACAGAACACGCACAATGGCATGGTCAGTAGGCACACTGTAACAGTAACATGCATGCTTGGTCCCCCTACCCAGTTTATGTGCTGCAGAGTTGCAAACTCCTATCTGGTGAGCAGATGTAGACTGCTGATCTGCATGTGAATTGCATCATGGGTACCCTTGATGCTAACCTATCCTGGTAGCCACACCAGACAGTATGTCTGGTGACCTGCACTGGTTGAGTAGCTAGCCATAGTTTAGTTACAACCAATATTGTTGCAGGACAATGGTGAATATACTGACCTCAGTGGGAGAGGTCATGATTTCAATACCCCAGTGGGCCTGTATATTGATGTATCTGGATGGATAGGATATAGTCTATTATCACATCAGAGCGTGTTACCACATGGCAATATGTTCAAAAGTGTGGCCAGTTGCATGCAGTGGGTATGTTGGAATAGTGGCGTGGACTGCAGGTTGCTAGATTAGCTGGTGAGCTGAATACAAAGTGCATCCGTCAGTATAACTGTTAGAGGATACGGCCGTTTATGTATGTAGCAGTCTGACATAGATCTGAAATCCGTGTGCACATCCCAAAACACCCTCAGCTCAGTTAGCCAAACCAAGGTGCCCTGTAAAGTGCCCTAGCTGTGTCCATACACTAGCCTGGTAAGTAGAGTAGAAAGTGTATGTAGATGACCTGGTGTAACTGTGTAGCCAGCCATTGCTATGTGAAAAGGCATAGCACACCAGTTAATACAATGCCCTCACAGCCAGTGGTGATGGGTTCGAGACCCCAGTGTGCCAACACCGAGATAAATGCATAATAAACAAATTGTGGTAAATGTCAGACACATCACTGCAATGTGTGTCTGCAGCATAAATCTTTATATATATATATTGACGGCGCCACCGTTCGCTGTGTACCGGCCTGGGCACGGGCACGTTGTTGGCGCGCCTTAACGATGTGTGGCGGGGCGCAGAAGCGTGCCAGCACGTGTTGAGGCGCGCATGTGCGCATATGCGACATGCATGTGTGCGTGCGTGCGTGAGCAAGGCATCGGTGAAAATGGCGACTCGATCAAGAAAGCCTGCTTTCACCTGCAGGGAGCTGCGCCACCTTGCAGGGCTGATCTGCACTAGGCTGCAGAAGCTATTCCCTGGCTCCTCCAAGTGGCAGGACCTTAGGCGTATAAGGAGGGCCTGGGGCCGCGTCACGAGGCGGTATAATTGTCTTGCTGACTACCCACGTGAGGTAAGTGTATGGAGACAGGTCAGTATATCCATATACATATCCAGTGTTGATTGTAGCTGTGTATGCTGCTGTGTGTAGGCATTCTATCTAATTTATGTTTTGTAGTTAAAATCACATGATATACCGCCTATTTATCACATCAAAGTGGTTTGCCCTGTCCTCAGGAGGCTAAGGACCTGATTACAGAGGTCCAGTTGTCAGCCTGGTGTTATGGCAGCTGCTGCTGTTGATGTGTTAAAATCCACCCTATCACAAGGAGCCCCTAGATCTGCCTGAAGAGGTCTGGTAAACAGCATGCTGATATGGTAGGTTCTGCAGTTGCAGGGTCACACATCTGCCCTACCCCTAGGGGTCCTGAGACCTGTTCAATATGGTCTGTCAGTCACCCTGGTGGTATGGTTTATGTTGCTGTTGATGTGTTATAATCCACCCTACCCCCAGGAGTCCCGAGACCTGATCAAAGTGGTCTGTCAGTCACCCTGGTGATATGATTGCGTGTGCATTTGCAGGTTAAAACATCTGTCCTACCCCCAGGAGTCCTGAGACCTGTTCAAAATGGTCTGCCAGTCACCCTGGTGGTATGGTTGTGTGTGCATTTGCAGGTTAAAACATCTGCCCTACCCCCAGGAGTCCTGAGACCTGTTCAAAATGGTCTGTCAGTCACCCTGGTGGTATGGTTGTGTGTGCATTTGCAGGTTAAAACATCTGCCCTACCCCCAGGAGGCCTGAGACCTGATCAAAGTGTTCTGTCAGTCACCCTGGTGATATGGTTTATGTTGCTGATGAAGTGTGCTAAGACACCCTACCCCCAGGAGTCCCGAGACCTGATTGCAAAGGTGGGTATGACATCCAGAGATTGTGGTAGGTCATGCAGGGCCAGGTCACACATTTGCCCTATTCCCAGGAGGCCCAGACCTCATTACACACGTCTGTTATGGATCCTGATGGTATGGTAGGTGCAGCTGTGGATGTGCTCCAAACCATCCCACCCCCAGGAGCCCTGAGACCTGATTACAAAGGTCTGTAACAAATCCAGATATCATGGAAGTGTATGCAGTTTCAGGTCACACATCTGCCCACTCCCCAGGAGTCCCGTACCTGATCGCAGAGGAACATTATAGATGCTGGTGTAAGGGTACTTGCACCTGTTGGAGTTTCACAGCTCTGCCGTAACCCCAGACAGGATCACAGATGTTAATAGGCCAGCTAGGTGTGGTGGGCCATGCTCCTGTTGTCAGCCACAACTGCCCTAATCACAGGAGGCCTTAGTCATGACCATAGAGGTATAGTAGAAAGCCAAGTGTCATGGTATTGGTGCCTGGCAATGTGCACAGGGCCACCCACCTTCCGCTCTGTCATAACACATCACCCATGCATTGTAGGATATCATGGTGCCATGGCGGGTGTGTCGGATGATGTGTGTAGGTCAGGCAAACACACATATGTTTGCCAGACCACACAGGGAGTTAGGGAAGGCCTCCCCTGGACACGAGCATGGCCAAACCATACGTGGCATGGTGCTGCCATGTCATGCAAGGAGAGTGTAGGAACAGGGTATGGGGTGTCCGGAGGGTTACGCACAGTACACATAGGTGGCACCCTCACACATGTCCAGACCCACATCCACACATGCAGGGGGCACTGGCAGCAGTTAGTAGAGGACACACTGGCCAGAGGAGCAGGAGCAGCACAATGATATGTGTGGGGCACCCACCAGAGATATATGGTCATTAATGCTCCCACCCATTGCTTTCCCTCCCAGGTAGAGGATCTATGGAAAAAGGGTCGGGAGTTGCGGCTGCACTGCCCGGAGGTCCTTGCCCACCTCCAAAGGGGGGCAGTGGCACAAAGTGGAGGTGAGTGTTGCGGCCTCTGCAGCTCAGTACAGAATGTCAGTGGCCCACCAGCCTGTGGGAGGCCAAACTATGTACATGTGGTATGTGACTCACATGATAGTGTGCTAATCACTGTCATCCCCCACAGAGGATGCTTCTGCTGGCGAGGGCCCCTCCACATTGGGGCAGCCCAGAACATGCCCCACAGCGTAAAACCTGACAGAGGAGGAGGAGGAGGGGCCAGAGGACGAGGAAGAAGAGGACACCATGGAGGGGGCGGAGTGTGGGGTGGTGCCAGAGGGAGGGGAGGGGGAGCCTTATGTGGCAGGGGGTGAGGATGGTGAGGGGGAGATGGAGGGGGAGGGGAGCATGGAGGGGGCGAAAGAGAGGGGTCAGGGGTGGAGGAGGGGGGTGTGGAGGGGGGAGGGCATCTCAGTGGGTGCCACGGGACACAGGACAGCACAGGGCACTGTGGGTCCCTGCCAGCTGCCACATGTCTGCAGTGATGGTGTCCGCCTGGGAATTGTCCCCACCCATTGCCACAGACAGGCCCCATGCTCATGCCACCACCCAAACACCGGCCACCTGGCGTGGATGTGGTGACAGATGTGTGTGGGACCTGTATGTGGCAGTGGGTGGCATGCTGCAACAACAGCGGACCCAGGACTGCACCATTCCGTGGCTGGCAGGCGCCATTCAGTGGTTGGCTGCCAAGATGCACATGCAGTGTGCAGCTGCAATGCGTGGTGCATCTCGGCAGCCATCCCCTGATGGGCATCCCTGGAGCACTTAAGGGGCACAGGGGCACCCACACACGTGCCCTGTGCTGTCCTGTCTACCGGCACAGAACATGGGTTGGTTTAAAGGTTTGTTTAATACAGTTACAGATGTGTATGGCACCTTCCCCTCCAATCAAGGAGGTCACCTCACATTGGCATTGGAGGATTTCATTTTAAAATAGGGTACATGTAAATATTTAGACAGTACCATTGTGTAGACACTACAATGGAGGTAACATGTAACATAAAGGTATTTTGGAATGTCGTATGCTAGATATGTGTGATGGGTGTGTGTTTCGTTGGCGGAGGTAGTAGTGTTAATGTTTGTGTAGAGGATGTTGCCTAACTGCTCCTATGTTACATAGAAACATAGAAACATGATGACAGAAAAAGACCACAAGGCCCATCTAGTCTGTTACTACAATTAACAATGTCCTGAGGTCTCTGAGGATGCGTGTGAGGCCATCCAACGCCCTCAATCTCAGTGGTACATCTCTATATATGTACAAATGTATATATGTAAATAAAGTTTGTACGTACGGCACAATGGTCACATGTCTCCCCCACAGACTGAGTGTGTACGTGAGCATGGGTCATGTGTGTAGATCCCTATGTGTATGCATGGTAGACATAAGTAACATACATGGACCGTCTCCACACACAGGTGTGGGGGCTGCCCATGTGCATAGGCGTCTGTGTCCCATGGTGTCCCTGTGATGTGTCAATGTGGAGCATGTCCCAAAAGCTATGGTCACATGCATGCTGTGTGCGATGTGTGGGTACCATATCTGATGCACCATGCTTGTGGGGCAATAGGGGAAAAGGCCAGCAGCAGGTATGTGGCATGGAGGGTAAGATGGAATGCTGTACCCAGGAGCTGCACAGGGGGATAGCTGTTGAGGGCGACACAGGTCAATGCATGTCACGAGGATGAGCGGTAGGGGACTGTAAGAGGGCGTTGCCTTTTACATAGAACGTACACGGGAGCATCAAAGGGCTGCTCAGCTCTTTGTCTCGTTTGACCCTAATAGGATGGGGTTACCTGTCTCCAAGCGCACGTTGTCCACTTGGGTAGCAGATTGCATCGCCTGGGCGTGCAGGGTCGGGTCACGGCCCACCGTGTCAGGGCAAAAGCCGCGTCAGTAGCTCATCTCCGCTCTGTTCCGTTGGCAGACATCTGCCGGGCCACAACTTGGTCTTCAAGCCAGACTTTTGCAGCCCATTACTGCCTGGAGAGAGAGAGAGTCCCGGTGGGACAGTGTTTTCATCCAGGCGGTACTCCGTAATCTCTTTGAGGTTTAGGCAACTCTTACCCTCCGGCCCTTCGTGTTGGGCTACCATGCGGGGTGCGTTCTCAGAGAAAATTCTTGTCACGGATGCTGTGGCTCTCGAGAGGGAGCCATTTTTTCAGCTTTGGGTTCACGGTAGCCTAGAGCTGGGGAGTCCCATATGTGAGGACTGACTTCCTGCTTGGTCCTGGAGAAAGCATAGTTACTCACCTGTAACAGGTGTTCTCCAGGAGCAGCAGGAATCAGTCCTCACGACCCTCCCTCCTCCCCTGGAGTTGCAGTCATATCCTTCATTATGATTTTTCGCTGTCTTTTAGCTATGTCATCAGACTGAGCAAGATGGCACCCTTGGGCGGGAAGGGGACAGCGCATGCGCGCTGCATTCGCAAAGGTTTTCTTCGAAAGCTGGGGCAATGCTCCGCACGAGGACTCCGTCGGTGCCGACGTCACCCATATGTGAGGACTGATTCCTGCTGCTCCTGGAGAACACCTGTTACAGGTGAGTAACTACGCTTTCCTGACATTGCCTTTCAATTTACTCCCTTGCAGCTTCATGTTATGCCCTCTAGTTTTACAGCTTCCCCGTCTTTGGAAGAGGTTTGCTTGTTCATTATTTCTCTTTAAGTATTTAAAGGTTTGACTCATATCTCCCCTATCCCTCCTCTCCTCCAGAGTGTACATATTTAGGTCCAAGTCTTTTCTCATAAGGCTTCTGATGCAGGCTCCAAATCATTTTGGTCGCCTTCCTCTGAAGAATTTCCAGTCTTTTTACAAAATGTCGCTCAGGACCTAGAGCAAATCTACTATGCCAACACTAATTTATCCTCATTATCCTCCACACCCCACATTGAGTTCGCTGGTCAATCTTCTCCAATCGTCTCTATTTCCCCACAGCTTCTCAGGCCCAGTTAGAAACCACTCGACATTCTGCCTTCTGTTTCCTCTGCTTCAGCCACTGGAACAACCTTCCCCTGGATCTTCGCCTTAAACAGTCCTACACCAGATTGAAGGTCCAGCTAAAGACATTTTTATTTCACAAAGCCTTTGACTTCCCCATCTCCTGACATTCTATGTAGTTCCAATCCTCTCCCACCTCCCCCTTCCATGCTTCCGTCTATGCTCATTTCCTTTCCTGTACTTTGATGACAATGTATTTCTTCTTCCTTATCGGTCCTACAGTTCAGTCCTCCACCTCTGGGTAGTGCACCTCCTCCTGCAACATGGAGACTGGACAAGTCAAACTTGTGACATCACCGGGTATATCCTGCTGGTCTTCTCCCATGATCCCCCAGTGTGTCCAGTCTCCATGCAGCATGAGGACGTAGTGAGCCTAGGTGCTGGGCTCACTTGAGAAGCAGTTTAGGAGCAGTTAGTCAGGATTTGATTTACCTTGCATTTCTTTTGCCCTTCTTTAGGTGTAATCCTGTAAATTGAATTCATTTTCATTTAATTTCATTTACTTTTACTTTATTTATTTTCACCTAGTCTGCCTTAGTGTAAAGGGGGGTTCTGTCCCTTTTCAAAGTTCACGCTGCCAGCTAGCCTCTCTGTTTGGGATTCTTCGGTCTCTGTGCCCGGTGATGATCTCTCCCCCAGGACTGTACGGGGGAGAGCTCTGTGGAACACCTGCATTTTGGCAGTGTCCATGCGGCAGATTCCCATCGCGGCGGGACTCAGGCCGTTCGAGGTTCTTTAGCCGGTGGGCCGGGGCTCGCAGCGTCTGCTACTTCTGGTGGCGCGAGGCAGCAGTGTGTCTGGACAGCTCTTCACCCCGCAGCTACAGCGGGGTAACTGCTGCATCCCGACGCCACAAGGGAGTCTCTCAAGTCCGCACTGGATATACATTTTTAGGAATATTCTGACTGCCTACATTCCTTGCATGGCCTTTAAATCAGATATCTGAGTGTGCCCTCAGTTCATGTAAGGTCTACTGGTCAGGGACACTTGTGATATATAGCTACTTGGACTAGAAGTACACATTTGCTTTTAGATTTGCAGAGACCTAGTCTTCTACCTAAGTCTCCTACTTAATTTTGCAGCAAAGGTATAAATTTTAAGGTTACAGGGATCTTTGCATAGTAGGCTGATACATAGAAGTAAGATTTCAGTTTGAATATTTTAGTTTCCATTGTCTGTTACAAGCCTGCTTCACAGGGTGGAGCTAATTGAATCACCTCTACAGCCTGTCCACAAGTGCTTGATCAACTCAGGTCATCACAGCTTCAAGAGACTCCATACAGCTAAGCTTTCAGACTTTACAATTGCCTGTTTTTTTAAATATCTTTTAACCATTGAATATCAATTTTAAGACTATTCTGACTGCTACATTCCTTGCATAGGTTACATTGCCTCTATAGTCATCATATACATTCACATCTGTCCTTTAATTAGGTGTTACACTCACCTTTTCTCCTTCTCCTAGGATTGCTTAATCAGCATGTCATGTATTCAATGCAATAACTGTGGTGCTTTCATTCTGAGAAGAATTATTTGGAACCTAAGAGCTTGCCCTATATGCCTCAAGTTAGCTGCTATGCATAAGGAATTGACTATACTACAGGAATAATTAGCTGCAATTAAACACATCCCTTCTAGGGTACAAACTGAACAAAATCTACCACCGCTCCCACAAAGCCCAGGAACAAATGGATTACCATGGGCTCTGACAGGTTGTGACTGTAACGCAGAGATACCCTATACATCAAGAGAGATCCCTGCATAATGCCTTCTCTGCCTTGGATAATGAGGGTGCCCAATCCGTGGAAATTGAAGTGCTCTTAAATGAGAGAGTCAGTGCCCAATCTTACTGATAATGCACCAAATATGAAGAAAAAAATCACAAAACAGAAAACTACTACTATCTGGAGATTCCATCATCAGAGGCACCAACTTGGGAACACAGTTCAAAGGAGAGAAGATGGTCAAATGCCTCCCAGGCTCTTCAGCCAGAAGGAATACAAACCAAATTGTTGGTATAGTTAGTGCAGAAAGTGAGCACCCCAAAAGTGATGTTGTCATCTACTTGGGTACAAATGACCTGGCTAGAAACAGTGCCTCTGCAGTTCAAAGGGACTTCCAGACTCTGGGAGAGAAACTCAAGCCCATTGTTAACACTATAGTATTCTCAGAAGTTCTACCTATTCTTGGTAAGGGGAAGAAAGGCTGCATCGCATAAACAACTTTAATACATGACTCCAAACCTGGTGCAAATAAGAAGGATTTAGATATATAGGTGACTGGGGAAACAGATGGATCAACAAGAGGCTATATTGTGCTGATGGACAACATCTCTCCATTGCAGGGAAAAGGATCCTAAGTGAAAAATTCAGGCAGTATGTGGACAGGCATGAAAACTAGGGAAAAGGGGTGACTCCCAGCAAAAGCATAATAATATTGGAAACAGCCACACTTTTAAACCACATATCAATGCCAAGTGGGAAGAGGCGGGTAGAACAAAATCCATGCAAAATACAGGCAAGCCAGTCAACAAATGCTGGAAAGCAATGAGCACAAATGCTTGAAGCCTAGCCTACAAAATTCGTGACCTGGAAGCCCTAATGGTGGAAACAGACTTGGTCATTGTGGCCATTACAGAAATATGTTTTAACAAGTCAAATAAATAGGATATAGCCATAGCTAGCTATAATCTATTTAGAAGAGATAGAAAGGGTAGAAAAAGGAGGAGGAGTAGCCCTATATGTCAAAAGCAATATTAAAACTACTGAAATGCAGGGCATGTGGGGAAAAAAAGAAGCACTGCGGATTGTGTTGGAAAGAGGAGCTATAGATGCAACTCTATCAACAATTAGCTACCTGACTTAGGACTGAACAAGTTTCGGATAACTATACAGAGGATTGCCATGAGTCAGCACTTACTCAATGGCGCTTAACAACAATATTATAATGCCTCTATTAATTTGTGGTATGGCCACACCTTGATTGTTGCTGCTGTTCTGGTTGTAGCATCTAAAAAAGATGTAATGGAATTGGTAAAGGTACATAGTAGAGTAACCAAAATGATAAAGGGGATGGAAGGATACCCCTATAAGGAAAGACTTAAAAGGTTAGGGCTCTTCAGATTGGGGAAGAAATGACTGAGGGGAGATGATATAGGTGTATGCTTATGTTTATTTTTATTAAAATTTGATATACCGCTCTTCGCAGTTGCAGCAGAGCGGTTTACAATAACCATTTTTCTAAAAGGGGGAAAGGAAAGTAAAAAAGGAAATCCATTGAAATGATAGGAAAGGTGTTTACATTCCCTACTGAAAGGGGAGAATTTAAAGTGGAGTGAGTGAAGTAAAATGAGTAAACGTGAATTGGTGGTTTACTCCTTCAAAAAATATAAAGATAGGGGACATGCAATGAAGTTACAAAATAGTACATTTAAGTCTAATCAGAGAAATATTTTTTCACTCAACAAGTAAATAAGGTCTGCAAGTCATTCCCAGAGGATGCAGTAAACTCTGTTAGTGTAGCTAGGTTTAAAAAGGGTTTGAACAAGTTCCTGTAGGAAAAGTCTATAAACGATTATTAGAGGACCAGGGAAATCCACTGCTTGCCCCAATAGAAGCAGAACCAGAAGCCAAGAAGGGCAATGAAAGAAGTTTCTCTCTCTTCTTATGTTTTTGTATATGCAGGGGATGTGGAGAACAGAAGAAGCGCCATGGATTGTGTTTGAAAGAGGAGATGGCACTGTCATCCATACTGGTGTGGTCTACAGGCCTCCAACTCAAACCGAGAAATGGATAGCGAATTGATTGTTGATATTGCAAAGATAGCCATAAAGGGGGGAAGTGATTATATTGGGTGACTTTAATCTACCCGATGTGATTGGCGTAGTCCTTCTGCAAATTCTGGAAAGAAGTAAAAATTGTGGATGCCTTCCAAGATGTGTTACTTAAACAAATGGTGATGGAACTGACCAGGGCAAGCTCAATGATGGATTTAGTGCTCACCAATGGGGATAGCGTGTCAAATATCTGGGTGGGTGCCCATGTGAGCAGCAGCGATCTTCCTACGGTATGGTTTGAGATAAAATCCAAGATAGAATCCAATCACAGCAAGCTCAAAGTCCTAGACTTCAAAAACACTGGCTTCAGTAAAATGGCCAAGTACCTGAAGGAGGAGTTGGCAGGATGAGAGGGGATAAAGGAAGTGGAATTGCAATGGGCTAAACTAAAGGTGGCAATAAAAGGTGCAACAGATACATATGTAAGGAAAATAAATAAAAACAAGAGGAAAAGGAAATCTATTTGGTTCTTCAAAGAAGTGGCTGCACTAATAAAAGCAAAAAACACAGCTTTCACAAAATTCAGAAGTTCAGAAACAGAGGAACACAGAAAGGAATACAGGATCAAACTAAAAGAGACAAAAAGAGAAATAAGGATAGGAAAAATCAAAGGCAGAAGAAAAGATAGCTAAAGATGTGAAGTGTGGCGACAAAATTTTCTTCAGATATATTCGGGAGAGGAGGAAAATTAGAAGTGGAATTGCAGGACTCAAAAGTGCTGGGAATGGATTTGTGGAAAGTGACATTGAAAAAGCGAAAATGCTAAACAAATACTTCTGCTCTGTTTTCACTAAAGAAAATCCTGGAGAAGGACCACCTGTGATTCCCAAATATACAAATGGAAATGGAGTAGATACCACACCATACACAGAAGATGATGTGTTAGAACAGCTTGAAAAACTGAACATGGACAAGAGCATTGGACCAGATGGGATACATCCCAGGATACTGAAAGAGCTCAGAGGTTCTTGCAGGGCCGTTAAAGGATGTTTTTAATAGATCCTTGGAGACAGAAGTTCCACAGGACTGGAGAGGGCTGATGTGGTACCTCTTCACAAAAATGGTAGTTGGGAAGAAGTGACAAACTACAGGCCGGTAAGTCTTACCTCGGTAATGGGAGAAGTAATGGAGGTGCTCCTGAAAGAGCGAATAGTGGACTTTCTCAAAACCAACAGGTTGCATGATCCGAGGCAACATGGTTTTATCAAAGGATGATCTTGCCAAACAAATCTGATTGAGTGTTTTGACTGAGTGACCAGAGAACTAGATCAAGGTCATGCGATGGATGTGATCTACCTAGATTTCAGCAAAGCCTTTGATACTGTTCCTCATAGGCACTGTTCCCTCTAAGCTGTGCGCGTGTGCACGCGCACACACCTCGCCGAGTGAGCGCACATACTTTACAACAGAGCGCACAAAAATTACGGTTCTGATTCTGATAGAAAACAACACAGACGTCTTAAAATTTAAAAGTTGTTGTGTATTTACGGCTTTCACAAGTTCTACAATATTTTCTAGTGCAATCAATGTGGTGTACATACTGTATTCTGACGTGTAGTCAAATTTTAAAGTATATAACTCTGAGTGTCGTTATGTGGTGCACAAAAATTTAACCTTCCTTCAAAAGCTGCACAGCTGATATTTTATGCGCACACAGCCTACAGAAAATTAGAGGGAACATTGCTCATAGGAGGGTTATCGATAAACTCAACAGCTTGGGGATGGGTCCCAAGGTGGTGAACTGGATCAGAAATTGGTTGACTGATAGACAACAGAAGGTGACGGTAAACGGAACTCACTCGGATGAAAGGAAGGTGATTAGCGGTGTGCCCCAGGGTTCGGTCCTGGGACCGGTACTGCTCAATATAATTGTGAGTGATATTGCTGAAGGACTGAATGGAAAAGTTTGTCTTTTTGCAGCCCCCCCCCCATTGCAGCCAATTTGCAGCCTAGCCCCCCATCACAGTCCATTTCTGATCCAAGTCCCCCCTCATCACAGCCCATCCAGTCCTAGGCCCCACCCCCACCATGGCCCATTTGCAGTCCTAGCCACCCCCCCATTAGAGCCCATTTCCAGCCCCAGTTCGCCCTCCCTCCATCATAGCTCGTCCAGTCCTAGCCCCCCCCCCCCCTAACAGCCCCATGGCTGTCTAAAGGGCTGGAGAGGGAGCCAGGGAAGCCCGCGCGAGGCCCCGGCTCCCTCTGCACAGCCACTAGCGTGAGGAGTCTTTTCCCTCACGCTAGCGGCTGTATCTGTGAAGCCGCGAATGCCGGGAGAGGTTAAACCTTTAACTTTTCCCAGCATTCGCGGCTTCACAGATACAGCCGCTAGCGTGAGGGAAAAGACTCCTTATGCTAGTGGCTGTGCAGAGGGAGCTGTAGCCTCACGCGGGCTTCCCCGGCTCTCTCTGCAGCCGTCCACATTGTGCATTAATGGTGTTCGCGTGGGGCCCCCTGAAGCGTGGGACCCTGTGCGAACAACATTATCGCACAATGGACGGGCTGGTCCTGAGTGTTGGCACCCTAAACCGAAACCTAAGTCACAGCATCCCCCTCCCCCTGAAAAAGGTGTATCGAAGTTACTTTTTTAGGTTTTAGGGCCCGATTTACTGTTTTCACATTTTCCATGGTAAAAAGCTTAATAAATCAGGCTCTTAATGAGCCATTTCACAGTGCCAACATAAGGCAATGGCCTCACTCCCCCTCCCATCACCCCCACTGACCTATTAAGCTACACCTGTGTGTGTGTGTGTATATCTGGTGCGGAGGTGGGGTGCTTGTGCATGTGTGGTGTGGTGTGGAGGTGGGAGTGCCTGCTGTGTCTATTGTGCAGAGGTGGTGCTGCCTATGTGTGCGTCTGTGGTGCGGAAGTGGGGGTGCTTGCGTTTGCGTATGTGTTGTGGAGGTGGGGGTGTCTGCATGTGCATATATGATGCAGAGGTGGGGGTGTGCCTTTTTATACATGCATACTGTGCCCTTTACTTACTTCCCATGCATTCGTCCCTTCCCTCCCCACTCCAACCTCTTTCCTACTGTCCCTTCCTCACCCTCAGACTCTTCCCTTCAATCTCCCTCCCTTGAACTCACCCTTGCCCTCCAATCCCACTCACACCTGCTCTTCATTCACAGAAGTGCTGAGGCAGCTGGGAGAGCCAGTGACTGCACAGCCTGCCATAAAAAAAAGGTAATAAGTTTGCTGAACAGACTGCTAATTAAATTAAAGGGTTACTGTCCCTTTAATTTATTCAGTTGTCTGTGCAGAAAACATTGCAACCTTTTTTTTTTTTTCCGACAGGCTGTGCAGTCACCGATCACAACCAGGAGAGCCGGAGACTGCCCGCAGGGGCATCGGCTCTCCTGGCTGCAATAGCAGCACCTTTGCTGCCCACGTGGGTTGGGATCCGCATGCGCAGTCAACAGCTCAGTCACCGGCTCTCCCAGCAACAATTGCAGCATCTCTGCTGCCCACAGGGGTTGAGATCCCTGCGAGCAGTCACCGGCTGTCCTGGCCATGATGGCAGCCGTTTCAGCACTTCTACTTGCGGGGGCTTGGGATCTCCATGGGCAGACTCCAGGTAGGAGGGTTGGCGGTCATCAGAACACTGGCCCTTCATTGACTGGTCTTACGGTCCTGCAGGCTGTTGGCTTCTAGCCCGTAAAACCAGCCTAAAACCCGTCAGTTGGCAACCCTATGTGCACAGGAGCGAAATGATGCACTCACTTTTCTTTGAAGTCTCATCTTCGGAGGCCCTGCCGCCGCTGCTGCTGATGGTGACAAATGAAAAGCGGCAGCAGCAGAGCAGAGTTGCTGCCTAATTGCTGATCATCTGGGGGGGGGGGGGGGGGGGGGGGGAGGTGGATTTATAGGCAGCGAGAGCCACTTCTGAGCTGCTCCTCAAGTCACAAAAAGCCAGCTTTTGCACTGCCAAATTTATGACTGCCAGCTGCCAGCCTGGTCAGATAAAAAACAGCCAGACCAGCTGAAAACTGACCAGTTGACAACCCTAGTTCTCTGACACTGCTGTAATTCCCTAGTAAGCAGTAGCAGATCCTTATCAGTTGCTTATTTTCTCTCATTGCATAAGCCAGAATTTTTCCCCTCAAACCTTGGCTGCCTTCCAATAGGTAGCCACTCCCACTTCCCCATTATTATTTTCTTGTTCATAATCCCACCAGGCCTTTCTCAGGAAAGTGTGAAATTGCTTGTCCTGGTACAATGTTGGATTCATTCTCCACATTCTATCAGATATAGTTTCTGACATACTCAGGCTCATGCTCACAACAGTATGATCTGAGGCTCCCACATCCTATATCTCAGACACTTGTAACATAGAAAGTATTGTTTCTGAAATAAGCAAATAATTTAATTTCCAAAGTCTGTTTCATCTAGATGGAGGGTACACCGAGTATCTAACTCTAATTCTAATAGAAGATTAATTCCCTTTTGCTCATACCCATTCAAAGATGACTTTGGCAGCTTGCAGTCAACCACTGAGTCCTTTATTATGTTAAAGTCACTGCCTAATAGTGATATCCCCTATTTTACCCAAAAGGGAAGCAAAGAATTTGTGACTATATACAGTACGTTTGGGCCATATATAGTACACAGCAGAAGTTTCCTCCCATTACCAACACATAGCTTCTCTCCATGTCAATAAAGGGGAGATGTTTGTTTATCAAAATAACTACCCCTCTTTGCCTGCCTTTATAAGAAGAAGCAATAACCTCCCCCACCTAGTCTCTTTGGAGCTTGACATGTTCAGAAGTGGTTAAGTATGTCTCCTGCAAGAAGCCTGACTTCTTCAGTGTCATTATTATGTTCATTCGTTTCAAAAGCAGGGCCGGCCCAACCACTAGGCAAACTAGACAATTGTGTCTAGGGTGCAAACACTTTGAATCAATGCTTGGGCCAGCCCTGTTGACAGATTAATTGATACCATATACATTCCAGGTCAGCTTTAAGATCATTTATTTAAGCAAATTCACATTGCTCCCAAAACAAATAACTGTGAAAAATCTTCTCTGCAAGAGTCTCCCGACTCCCAGCTGAACCCTCACTGAAGCAGATTTCTTATCTTTTAAAGGCATGCTCTATAATGCTCTCCAGGTTTCCTGTGATCTGCTTCAGATCAGTCATCTCTCCTTTCCTTACCCATTCCATCCATATATCACTGTCATCCTCAGTCATACAAAAGCAGTCACTCTTCTCCCTGTATCTGCCTCCCCTCCCATATGTCTTCAGTCCCATCCCACCATCTCCATTCAGTGAAACAAACCGATCCCTGTCCCCTTGCACCATTAGAACCCCCACATAGTATCTATTGTGAATCCCCTCTTCACCCTGTAATAACAAACAGCTCATACCTTCCCAGGGCCGTTGCAAGGACCGATGGCACCCTAAGGGGCATGTTTACTAAAAACCGCTAATTAGCGCGCCGCAAAATAGCGCACTAAAAGTGGTACTTAAGAGCGCTTAAATGCCCCGCTAACGTGCGATGAAGCCCCGCACACTTGTGCGTCACAGTAACGGGTGCCGCACAAGTACGTGCCCGCAAATGTCCGATAGAGGCGTGGAAAGGCTAAAGGAGGGCGGAGGAAGGCCCCGGAGGGGCGGAGAGAAGGGGTTAATGGGCGGGGAAGGGGAGGGGAGAGGCGCCCCGCACATTATCGGGGCTGAATTTCCAAAAAAAAATAGCGCGAGTGAATCACTCGCGTTAGAATGCATTTAAAGGGAAGAGAAACCATTTCCATCAGAAATGTACAGCAAAACCGGGGAAACCTGCAAAACGTGAGCAGTGTGATACATGTGCACAGCACAAAAGTGCAATTATAAATAGAAAATGACCACCACAAAAATATGAAAAATAGTAATTCAGTTGGGGAACAGTTATAGTGATGGGCAAAACTAGATAACACACCCAGGACAAAAAAAAGGAAATGATTTATGGAAAGGTGTACGGAGCGGAGACTCGTCCAAAAAACATTTCCCTTTTTCTGGAGCTGTCCTGGGAGTGTTATCTAGGGTTGCCCATTAATATCACTGTTGCCCAGCTTGGGTATATGTTTTCCCCCTTTGTTCCGTGGTCATTCCCGGGTTTTATTTGCACGTTTGTCACCACACAGGGTGAAGGAGCCCACAGTAAAAATGCATACAGCAGGGTTTGTGACTCCATCCTGCCAGGTTTACTACCTCCAGGGGCTGCACTGTCTCTGTGGCCATAGAGTGGTGCAGAGGACATAGCCGTGACCTCTAGGACTAGAAGGCCAGAGGTTCAAATCCCAGCTGGGGCACTTGCCAGCCCCGTCCATATATTTTACCCACCACTAAACAAAGATAGAGCAGACACCCCTGTATTGCAGGGAACATAAGCATGGGGGAAACACCCATATGTTACCCAACACCGCACACACACCACAACAATGGGCATACCTACAGCCAAGTCCCCCAAATGCAGTCCCGTACTGCCACATTGCAATCAGGTCATCTGCTTTTTCTGAGAGAAGCTCATGCCAGCATGTTGGCGCACGAGTACATGTGGTGCAGGGGGCAGTGGCAGCTAGCCACAGAGGACAGAGGCCAAGCCATGTGCAGGCTGGCACAGTCCACTGCAACACACAGGCCCTGCCGGATCCACAGGCATGGATGTTCCAGGGAATCCAGCCAATCTGTGGCTACAAGGTGGTGCAGTGCACACAGACAGTGCATACAAGAACAGAAGGTCACAGGTTCAAAGCCCAGCTGGGGCTACCACCAATCCTTCCCACATATTTTTCCCACAGCTACACAGTGATAGTAAGGACAAACCTTTCGTGGCGAGGACATATGCAATGGTACTACGTCTATCTTTTACCCCACTGAGCACAGACACCATGTACAGGGGCAGTACCTAGAGCAGAATCTCCCAAATGCAGTCCTGGTGGGCCACACACCAGTCAGGGTCCATGCTGCCACTCATACAAATGCCTGTGCTGTATATCTATGCACCACCCCCATGGCATGTAGATGTAGCTCATGCATATTCATGAGGAACAGCAGGTAAACCCAATCAGTGTGATGCACACCTGGACTGGAGTTGGGAATCTCTGCCGTAAAGCAGCAGCCAACAGGGGCAGGCACACCCACACCCACACCCACAGGCCCCATTGGCCAATGTCTCCTGGAGAGGCAGAACATTGGACCCTGCGTGCATCTCCCAATACTAGCACCTGCATACCCTAGCAATGGAACCCTACACCTGAGGTATACGGTACACAGCTCTGAGACGCTTGCTAGGAGTACTGGCAGATAGATATCCATACGTTACGCACATACTGCTAGTTGACCCCATCCGAACAATCTGTTTGGTGTTTGCGGTGCGTGCTCCAGCCCTTGCCTCTGACGGTGTTTACCACCCTGGGGAGTGACCCCCAGCAGTACTGCATAGCATATCCATGCCTTGCCGTGCCCAGCACCGGTTTGGTGGGCAAGGCTAATTACCTCCTCAATAGTAGCACCATGATGGCATAGGTGTGGAATTGTGTGTCTGTCTATACAGTGGGTGTTGGCTGCATGCCCCTTCCACAGCCCACACTGCCAACACTGTTGCCAGTATTGGCCTGCCAATGTGCATAATGAGTAGCAAGGGACCATGGGTATATCTCAGACAGAGTGGACTGACCAGGATGCAGCTGCACAGGCCATAGGGCACTGGCAGGGGCATGGTAGTGCCCGGCCACCACCTACACAGACAGGGTGACCTCTGTATGTGCTGCTGGGGGATCACTCTCACCCTGAGTGTGCAGTGACGGCAGCATGGCTAGGCACCCCCATAGTGCTATATTGTGATTCTCCCATGTGATATGTATGGGTGTTCTGTGGGGGCCCTCTTCATGGACTTATCTGTCTGTGTGTGCTGCCACCCCAGTTGTGGGTGCATGTATGTCCATCAGGATCAGCCAGCAGACTGTTCACAGCTGATATGTGTTGTGATGGAGTGCCTTGCAGGGTGCAGTGGCTGATGGCTTGCTGCAGGTGAATAGCAGATAGTGGTGGGGTGCATCTTTGAATATCCAGGCCTAATGTCTGTCTGGTATTGTGTTATGGCTGTGTGTGTGGAGCTGCTTGGACTGCCCTGTAGGGTGTCTGTTCCCTAGCAGGACTGGGGTTGATGGTCCACTCTACTGCCATCAGGGGGTGGGGATCTGTTGAGGGGAAGCCCTGTTTTATCCACCTGGGGGGTCCCCACTAACTGAGCCAGACAGAGATCTCCAAAAATGTTTATGCAGCACCTACCTATTCCACAGGTTATTGCTGCTTTGGAGCTCTGACATGGCCACATTTGTCCATGTCTAGTGTTGTGGACCTGGTCCTGGGCGCAACATCTCACACTCAGGGTGAGCACAGTAACCGCACAATGTGATGGTGTTTAGCTACTCTTTGCCGTTTGTCCACCCACTCAGGACACCCTACCAGGCCGAGGTGCTGTGTGGGTGCACACGGACACTTCCCCCTACCAGGCCGGGGAGCTTTAGGGGTGCATTTCCCATCCTGTGTTCAATCGTGGACAGCTGATTTGCATGTGCAGTGCATCATGGGTACGGGTGGTTCACAACAGCAGACAGTCAGTGAGGTGACGTACAGGCTATCTGCAGCCAGCCAGGGGCTGCTTACAGCTGTAGCCCAATGGTTATATCACTGCCTGTGCAGCCAGATGTCATGGGTTCAAACCCACAGTGGGGTTATGTGATAGGGGTGTCCACAGATTTATTTTAATTTACTGTACATATGTTGCTGCCAGCAATACCACCCTCAGCGTACTGTACCCATAAGGTGCCTCTGAGGGTGCTTTATGGGGCGCCCTATAGGGCACGTTACGGTTGCCAGCCATATAGGGTGCACTATACATTATCCTGTGTCGCAACATACATGCTGCCCTATAGGGGACATTCTAGGGTGCCTTGGCGGACGGTGCACTGTAACATGTGCCTTATGGGCCGCCTTATATTAATATGCTGTGAGAGTGCGTTTGCTAGTAGTTATCACAAAATAAAATTAGAAAGCCTCCTACAGCACTCCACAACATATAACATACTGCCTCAGCTAGCCTTTTTCACTGGGCATTGTGAGGGATCGAACCCCAGGTCCCTGCACCATTGGTCAGTGTCTTAACCATTGTGCTGTGGCTGTGTTCCTTTGCTTTGGCATCAGCGCGCCACCTCCTGCTGCCCACAATTAGTGCGCCGCCTTGTGCCGCCCTAAATGAACAGTGCACCGCCTTGTGCCGCCCAGATAGTACAGTGCGCCGCCTTATGCCGTACAAAACGAACAGTGTGCCGCCTTATGCCGTCCAAAAGTACTTTGCCTCCTGAACCACTTTTACACATTCAAGGTGTTGCCTCAGCTGGCCTTTTTGTTGCGCACAATGGGGGATTGAACCTGTAGCCCCTGCACCATTGGTTAGTGTGTTCACCGTTGTGCTACAGCTCTGTTCTGATATGTGCTCAGCAGCGCCCCACTTAGCCTTCCCACGCGCTAATGTGGGCCCCGCAAATTAGCGCGACACGCACACGTACGGTAGGGGTTTTTTCTTCTTTCTGCCTGAACCGCCCACTCCTTATATGGCACACGCACACTACCGCGGCCCCGCACGTTAGGAATGTTTAGTAAACATGCCCCTAAGTGCCACTGCTGCTGCCCATCCTCGAGGTCTGCAGAGGCAGCAATAGGCCCCAAACCACGACACCGAGCTTACCTGCACATGCTGCTGCTGCATCATGGTTTCTTTTACTTTGTATATTCTGCTTCTGCCCCTTGAAAGACTGACTATTTAGAAAGACTATTTTGAAAGACTATTTAGAAACTTTGAAGTTACTCTCAGGAGAAGAAGCAGATGATTCACTTGATGAAGATCAACCAACCTCTTGGCATGAAGCTTCTAAGCACAGAAACAATTTCTTTGGGTCTTCAGCAGTCCTAGCATGTATAGCACTTGAGGTCGCCTTTATTGCAGAAAAATTCCAATTTTCAGCCTTTCATGCTTGCTGTTTATATGTGGTTTTCTGGCTACTCTCCTTGAGTGGTAAATAGATACCACTGAACTTTTTTCTTTCTTTCTCCTGACTGTGTGAATGGTTGGCTAGTTCCAGAGTGGATGTGTGGGTGAAAGCTGTTGTCAGATGGGCAATGGTGTGTGGTTGGTTAGGAGGTGGGAAGGTGTAAGGCTTGCTTTATCTCTTCCCTGTTTTACTTTTGTTATTTTAAACTATGTGTGGTCAGAAGCTTGTGGTTAATATACTGCACTTGGCACATCCCTAATGTACTTGAAATTGGTAAAATAGAACATTCATTAAGCAGAAGAGAGTTCTCGCCTCTTTGGGAAAGTTTTCTCCCTCTTTTGTTTGCTTAAAAGAAACCCACCTATCTAAATCTGAGCACTCTACTTTAATGGGTGGTAAGATTGAGCAGGCTTTTGCTGCCCCCTTCAAATCTAATAGAAACATGGAAGCATAGGTCATGTGGTCTTTTTCTGCCGTCATATTTCTATCTAGTCTGCACTTCCATATCGACTACTACAATACTCCCCTCTTTTCCCTTAGAGATCCTCTGTGTTTGTTCCATGCTTTTTTAAAATTCAGATATTATCGTCATCTCTGCCACCTCTACTGGGAGACTATTCCATGCATCTACTACTCTTTCTGTAAAGAAATATTTCTGCATATTACTCCTGAGTCTATCCCCTTTCACCCTCATCCTATGTCCCCTTGCTTTCAGTCGAAAGGGGCTCTCCTCCTGTACATTTATGCCATGGAGATATTTAAACATCTCTATCATATCTCCTCTATCCTGCCTTTCCTCTAAGGTATACATATTAAAATCCTTAAGTCTTTCCTCATATGCTTTATAATAAAGACGACTAATCATTTTAGTAGCCACTCTCTGCACCGACTCCAACCTGTTTATATCCTTTTGAAAGTGTGTTCTCCAGAACTGCACACAATACACCAAATGAGGTTGCACCAAAAACCTGTACAGAGGCACTATTACCTCCTTTTTTTCTGCTGGCCATTCATCTCCCTATGCACCCAAGCATTCTTCTAGCTTTTGTTGTCGCCTTTTTACCTGTTTAGTTACTTTAAGATCGTCAGACCCAATCACGCCCAGGTCCCGCTTTTCTTTTGTGGACATATGAACATAAGATATGCCATACTGGGTCAGACCAAAGTCCATCAAGCCCAGTATCCTGTTTCCAACAGTGGCCAATCTAGGTCATATGTACCTAGCAGTTTCCCCCAAAAGACACCGGTTCCACAATGCTTGTATTGGAGCAAGCAGTGGATAGTCTGGGTCCACTTTAATAATGGTTTATGGACCTTTCCTCCAGGAGCTTGTCCAAACCTTTTTTAAACGTGGCTATACTAACAGCTTTTACTACATCCTCCGGTAGCAAATTCCAGAGTTTGATAACACGTTGAGTGAAAAAAATATTTTCTCTTATTAGTCTTAAATAGGTTACCCTGTAGCTTCATTGCATGTCCCCTAGTCTTTCTATATTTTGATGGTGTAAACAATCGATCTACGTTTACCCGTTCCACTCCATTCATTAATTTATAGATCTCTATCATATCTCCCCTCAGCCATCTCTTTTCCTGGTTGAAGAGCCCTAACCTTTTTAGCCTCTCTTCATAGGGGTATCCTTCCATCCCCTTTACCATTTTGATGGCTCTTCTCTGTACCTTTTCTAATAACGCTATATCCTTTTTAAGATACGGCGACCAGAATTGCACACAATATTCAAGGTACGGTCGCACCATGGAACGATACAGAGGCATTATAATATCCTTTGTTTTATTCTCCTTTCCTTTCCTTATAATACCTAACATTCTATTTGCTCTCTTGGCTGCTGCTGCACACTGGACGAAGGGTTTTAACATGTTATCCACAATGACGCCTAAATCCTTTTCCTGGTTGGTGGTTCCTAATGTGGAACCTTGCATCGTGTAACCATAGTTTGGGTTCCTTGTCGTCCCTCTAGTCTAGTCCCGGACATCTGGGGTATAAGCACCTCCTCCCGCAGCCTTGGAGACTGAGCCCATCACCTTTTTTGGTGCCAGCAGTATAAGTAGGGAAGGAACCGCCTCCTCAAGCCAGTAAGCTCAGTCTCCAAGGCAGCTGAAGGAGGTGTGAGCCTCGGGGGGCTCACTAGAGGAACTTTTTAAGTCCCCTAAAGTGGATGCGGCGGTTTCTGCGGTGACCAAGAATACCACAATTCCGGTGGAGGGCGGTGCGGCCCTTAAGGATGTGTAGGACCGTCGATTGGATACTCTGCTGAAGCAGGTGTTTGATGTCAATGCTTTATCCTTGCAAGAGGCTATCTGCGGCACGTGGGTAGCTAGGGGGTGTCTCAGGTGGTCTCAGCGAATTTCGCTGGACCGGGCCGACGAGGCAGTACAGGAGACA
The DNA here is from genome assembly GCA_033557465.1 of Ichthyophis bannanicus. Classification (NCBI taxonomy): domain Eukaryota; kingdom Metazoa; phylum Chordata; class Amphibia; order Gymnophiona; family Ichthyophiidae; genus Ichthyophis; species Ichthyophis bannanicus. The sequence continues at coordinate 909,911,791 of CM066035.1, read as the reverse complement.
GCCCGCCTGGAGTCGGGGGCTGCGTATTTAGCGGATGTGCAGTATGATCTCATTCGAGGCCTGGCGAAGAGTATGGCTTCCGTGGTTGCGGCACGGCGGTATCTCTGGTTGCGCAATTGGGTGGCGGACAGAGCCTCCAAAGCTCGTCTCGGTAAGCTTCCCTTTCGGGGCAAGCTGCTCTTTGGTGAGGATTTGGAAAAGTTGGTGAAAGACCTCGGGGAGTCTAAAGGGGGAAGGCTGCCGGAGGATAAGCAGAAGCAAAATTGTCCGCCAGCACCTTCCCGCAGTCAGCAGAGAGAGTTTCGGAGGTTTCAGACACCCAGATTTGGGCAGTTTCAAAGAGGGCGTTTCCAGTATAGGTCCCAGGGTTTTCGGGGGCTCCGGGGGACAGAGAGAGGTTTTGGAGCCTCCTCATCCTCGGCCCTCAAAAAGCCGCAATGAAGTGAGGGGGGCCCAGGCAGGGTGCGTGCCGGTAGGGGGTCGGCTTCGAGAGTTTTACCCTGCCTGGGCCCAGATTACTTCGGATCGTTGGGTTCTGGAGGTCATACGGGAGGGGTATGCCCTAGAGCTTCAACGACCCGTTGCAGAGTCCTTCGTCCAGTCTCCCTGCAGGACGCAAGCAAAACGCCGAGCGTGCAGCAGACGTTGCAAAGGTTGCAAGACCTGCGGGCGGTAGTGCCAGTCCCTGTCAATCAGTACGGCAGCGGTCGGTACTCGATCTATTTTGTGGTGCCCAAAAAGGAAGGCTCTTGGCGGCCGATTCTAGACCTCAAAGGCGTCAACCGGTGTCTCCGGGTGTCTCATTTTCACATGGAAACCCTGCGGTCCGTCATCGTCGCAGTGCAAAAAGGGGAATTTCTTTCCTCTCTGGATCTCTCGGAGGCTTATCTGCACATTCCCATTCGGTTAGAGCATCAGCAGTTCCTGCGGTTCGTGGTTCCGATGAGGCATTTTCAGTTCCAGGCATTACCGTTCGGCTTGGCGACGGCTCCGCGTGCTTTTACCAAGGTGATGGTGGTAGTGGCGGCGGTGTTGCGCAGAGAAGGGGTGTTGGTTCACCCGTACCTGGACGATTGGTTGATCCGAGCGAAATCACGGTGCGAGGGCGAGGAGGCTACTCTCCGGGTTGTGCAGTTTCTTCAAAGCTTGGGGTGGGTGGTAAACTTCGAAAAGAGCAAGTTGACACCGACCCAGGAACTGGAATACTTGGGGGCTCGCTTCGACACGGCAGCTGGCAGAGTGTTCCTTCCGCTCGCCCGGGCCCAGGGCCTGCAGCGACTCGTTTGGGAGTTCCTGAGGAGAAAGGCCCCGTCGGCGTGGCATTACCTTCAGCTTTTAGGGACAATGGCTGCCACGCTGGATCTGGTGCCTTGGGCCAGGGCGCACATGCGGCCATTACAGCGGGCGCTGCTCCGGCGGTGGTCCAATCAGTCGGATCCGTTGTCCCGGCAGTTGGTGTGTCCGGAGCCGGTGAAGCTATCTCTCCAGTGGTGGCTCGATCCCAGGAATCTCGAAAGGGGTATGCAGCTGGAGTCGCCGGATTGGAAGCCGTTGACGACGGATGCCAGTCTTTACGGCTGGGGGGCGCACTTCGAGCGGCAGTTTGCTCAAGGACAGTGGTCGTGTCAGGAAAGGCAGTGGTCGATCAATCGGTTGGAGCTCCAAGCGGTCTTCCTGGCGCTAGGAGCCTTCCAGTCCCAGGTGCAGGGCTGTGCAATTCGGGTCCTGTCAGACAACGCCACGGCGATGGCGTATGTCAATCGTCAAGGGGGCACCAGCAGTGTGGCTCTGGAGGCAGAGGCGGAGGAGCTTCTCGCGTGGGCCGAGGTGCATCTGGAGGTGTTGTCCGCGGGACATGTAGCCGGCGTGGAGAATGTGACTGCCGATTATTTGAGTCGGAACGCGGTGGACCCGGGCGAGTGGGTCCTCAATCAGGAGGTCTTCGAGATGCTAGTGCAGCGCTGGGGAGTTCCAGTGATGGATCTCATGGCGACCTTCGCGTCGGCAAAAGTGGAAAGGTTCTTCAGCAGAAGGCAAGAAAGGATGTCCGAGGGCTTGGACACATTGTTGCAGGCGTGGCCGGAGGAGCAGCTCCTTTACGTGTTTCCTCCGTGGGCCTTGATAGGACGTCTGATTCAGCGTATAGAGATGCACAGAGGACAGGTGCTTCTGATAGCGCCGGACTGGCCCAGAAGGCTGTGGTATGCCGATCTGGTGAGACTCCTGGTGGGGTCTCCGTGGAGGCTACCGGTCAGAGGATTTTTTGGGACAGGGTCCCTTGCTAATGCCTCAGGTGGCTCGGTTCTCGCTTACGGCCTGGCTATTGAAAGGGCGCGGTTGATGGCCCGAGAGTATTCGTCAGCGGTTGTTGCCACTTTGCTAAAGTCCAGGCGGCGGTCGACGTCCATAGCTTACATCAGAGTGTGGCGTCTGTTTGAGGCCTGGTGCGAAGCGCTGCGAGTGGTCGCGTTACGGCCTCCATTCTGCAGATTCTTGAATTTTTGCAGGACGGTTTTGATAAGGGTCTAGCGGCAGCATCCTTGAAGGTTCAGTTGGCAGCGCTCTCTTGTTATCGGGGTAAGGTGCAGGGTTTGGTGCTCGGTGCCAACCCGGACGTGAAACGGTTCTTGAGGGCGACTTCTTTGTTGAGACCTCCTTTCCGGGTGCAGGTTCCGCCTTGGGATCTCAACTTGGTGCTGGCGGCGTTGGTCAAGGCGCCGTTCGAGCCCTTGGCTTCGGCTACGTTGAAGGATCTCACTTTGAAGGTGGTGTTCTTGGTTGCTATTGCTTCCGTGTGGAGGATTTCGGAATTGCAAGCCTTATCGTGTAGAACGCCGTTTCTGATCTTCTGTGATAGAAAGGTGGTGTTGCGCACAGTACCTTCCTTTTTGCCGAAGGTGGTATCGGTTTTTCATGTGAATCAGGCTCTGTCTTTACCGGTTTTCGCAAAGGACGTGTCTGACAGTGCCGGACAGCGGTTACATCGCTTGGATATCAGTCGGGTTTTGAAGGCGTATCTGCAGAGAACGGCTGTTTTCCGTAAAACGGATAGATTATTTGTTCTGTTTGGAGGACCGCGGCAAGGGGAAGCGGCGTCCAAAGCCTCGATTGTGAGATGGATTAAGGAGGTTATTGCTTCGGCGTATCTGTTACGGGGTAAGGTTGTCCCTGCAGGTTTAAGAGCTCATTCCACGAGGACGCAAGCGGCTTCTTGGGCGGAGTACCGGTTGGTACCTGCGGAAGAGATTTGTAAGGCGGCGACTTGGTCTTCGCTGCATTCCTTTGTCAAGCATTACAGGCTTGATGTGCAAGCCGACAGATAGTCGTTTTGGATCAGCGGTTCTTCAGGCTGGTCTGGCGGGTCCCTCCCATTGAAGTGTTACTGCTCTTTTACATCCCCAGATGTCCGGGACTAGACTAGAGGGACGACAAGGAAGGTGAAATTAGACTTACCTGCTAATTGTTGTTCCTTGCGGAACTCTAGTCTAGTCCCGTGACCCTCCCTTTTTTGGACTTGGATCTGTGGCCTGAAGAACTTTAAAGTTGGTAGCGCTTGGCTGCGGCAAGGCAGGGTGGCCTGCGGTCCAGGGGTGGGGCAGAGCAGGTCTCTCAGAATATGTGATAACAATACCTTTTTGGAGGTTTTTCGAGAGGGGGCCAGACGCGGCTAGGTGATCTTGCTTAGGCCTTGTCTGGTGTATTTGCCGGGTACAGCTGTTCTGCGCTTGGTTTTATTGGCAGTTACATTGGTTAGGATGTAGTAATATCGGTTCCATTTTCCAAAAAAAAAAAAAAAAAATACCACAGTAATAGATATTTATACAACATGTTATTTATACTTGCTTATTCCTCTGGTGAGTCTGCTTTGTCAATAGGTTACTGGCTCGAGGAGGCGGTTCCTTCCCTACTTATTCTGCTGGCACCAAAAAAGGTGATGGGCTCAGTCTCCAAGGCTGCGGGAGGGGGTGCTTATACCCCAGATGTCCGGGACTAGACTAGAGTTCCGCAAGGAACAACAATTAGCAGGTAAGTCTAATTTCACCTTTTTCTTTCCTAGGTACATAACTTTGCACTTGTCCACATTAAATTTCATCTGCCATTTTGATGCCCAGTCTTCCAATTTATCAAGATCCTCTTGCAATTTTCAACAATCCTCATGGGTTTTTGACAACTTTGAATAGTTTTGTGTCATCTGCAAATTTGATAACCTCACTCATTATTCCCATTTCCAGGTCATTTATGAATATATTAAAAAGCAGTAGACTCAGCACAAATCACTGGGGGGTACTCCACTATTCACCTTTCTCCATTGGGAAAATTGGCCATTTAGCCTCACCCTCTGCCTTCTATCTTTTAACCTGTTCCTGATCTACAATAGTACACTGCCTCCTATCCCGTGACTTTTTAATTTTGCCAAGAGTCTCTCATGAGGAACCTTGTCAAAGGCTTTCTGAAAGTCCAGATACACTATATCAACCGACTCATCATTTTGTACAGCCCAATTTGATTTGCCTCTATCCTTTTTTCTTGTTTTGTTTTGTTTTTTTGCTTTTATTTTAGCACTTGGACTGCGTTTTGGTGGTGATTTTAGTCATCAGGCAGGAAAGCATAGGCTGCGGGGTTCAGTGGACTTGGGCAACTGATTCGCATTTTGTTATTTTTCCCGCTTTTTTTCTTTTCTGGGAAAAAAAGAAATAGAAAAAGCAAAGGAAAAAGAAAGCAATAGTGGGAGCTAGAAGAACAGGGTGGCACAAGGTTTACCTGGGATTTTTTTTTTTTAAATATTTAAATTTTATACAATTTACGTAATATTCACCAAGCAAATATATGCAATTCCATGCAAATACATAACAGGGGAAAACAGAAATCCAGATAGAATAAAAAAAAAAGAAAAACCAACCACTAACAAAACCATATCCCCTATTAATCTAGTCCTCCATAGGACAACCTCAATAAGGTTCCAACAAAGAAATAAACAGAGAAAGAAACAGGATAAACCTAAATCATCTTATGAGCATAGAATAATTCACATGGCAGCCAATACAGGAGCTAATCCTCACCCCCCTGTTCCCTTGCCTGAAGAAATTTCAAAAGTTGCACAGGTTCAAAAAACATGAAATGTTTAGTTTGATATAACAATGCACACTTACATGGATACCTCAATTTAAATTGGGCACCCAGGGCGGTAACTCTCTGGCGTAAAGCCAGAAATTCTTTCCTCCTCTTCTGGGTATCCCTCGACAAATCAGGAAATAATAAGATTTTTGAACCCATAAACAAAGAAAAAGATAATCTACGGAAATAAAGCCTAAGGACCGTATTGCGATCGGATTCAAAGGCAAAGCTGACTAACAAAGTTGCCCTCGAGGTCACAACTTCCAAGGAAGACTCTAAAAATTCAGACAATTCCAACTGGCCCTGTCCATCCCTCCCCCCTGGGCCCCCCTCAGCCACACAACCAGAAACAACAGCAACATATTGAACCCTAACAATAGGTGGTAAATTATCTGATGGCATCAGAAGAACCTCAGTGAGGTATTTACGAACAAGAAGCAGGGGTTCCAACAATGGTGACCTTGGAAAATTTAAAAAACGCAAATTGTTCCTCCTTAAGGAATTGTCCAGCCGATATGGCTTCAGCGGCTCCTCCGTGGTTTGGAGGAGCTGAGCAGCGACGGAGTGGATCTTAGTCCAGTTCAGCTGTGGCCGCCGCAACCCAGTGGGGGTCGGGAGGAGGGAGCAGACGCGGGAGTACCTCCGGGTCAGGATGATGGGGCCATGCATGGGGGCTCCTCCTGTCTAAGGGTGTCGAGCTCTGGTAATTATTGTGCTGGAGTGGTGGAGAAGGTGCACTCCAACGAGGATGTTTTGGGAGGTGCCCGACGGAAAACCATTTTGCCAGAAGCGAGTGAGACGCGGGTGATTTGCGGCTTGAAGAAACCAGCTAAGCTGACTTTGGACTGCTTATGGGAGGTGATCTCATCTCTCCAAACATCTCTTGCTCCAGTGGTGGGTGCTTTATCGCAAGAATTTCCTTTGGTTAAAGGACGCTGTACTGCTGTGGAAGCAAAGTGTGCTGAGCAGGCTGAAAAGTTAGCAATTCTGGAGACAAAAGTGGAAGATTTGCGTATTGTGGGTGAGACTGTTTCCAAGGAACGTTTGATTGCATTAAGGAGGTTAGAATTCATGGACAATTCCTTACCTGGGATTTTTATGTTTGTTTTTGTGTTTGGCTCTCTGAAAAAAAAAAGAAAAGTCCTCACCATGTCCTTCAAGAGCACATTTCTGATATGTAGATCGCGGAGGGATCAATTTCCAGTCTGGGTCTATGTTGCACTCACCAGGCTGAGACCAGATCAGCGGAGGTAGGCTTCATCGAAGGCCGGGGAGACAGTGTTCCAGGTCCCTTGGGTGAGAGTCCGGTCTGAGACTCATGGAGGGTCCGGTACCGCAGCACCAGGACTCAGAAGGGCTTACTCCAGTTGTACAAGGCACAAAGAAGAAGTCAGGGAAGTCCTCAAAGCCCTCCAAGAATGTCCCGGATATGGCTCAGCGGGGAGACTTACCAGGGGCATTTTCGCCGATCAATGGGTGCTGAAGGTAATCAGGGAAGGCTACGCATTGGAGTTAAAGAGTCCTCTTGCAGATGCCTTCGTCCTTTCGCTGTGCAAGGGCTCTCGAAAATGGGAGACAGTGCGGGCAACATCGATAAGACTCCTAGACCTTCAGACCAATGTTCCCTCTAATTTTCTGTAGGCAGTGTACGCATAAAATATCAGCTGTGCAGCTTTTGAAGGAAGGTTAAATTTTTGTGCGCCACATAACGACACTCGGAGTTATATACTTTAAAATTTGACTACACGTCAGAATACAGTATGTACACCACATTGATTGCACTAGAAAATATTGTAGAACTTGTGAAAACAGTAAATACACAACAACTTTTAAATTTTAAGACGTCTGTGTTGTTTTCTATCAGAATCAGAACCGTAATTTTTGTGCGCTCTGTTGTAAAGTATGTGCGCTTGCTCGGCGAGGTGTGTGCGCAAGCACACGCGCACAGCTTAGAGGGAACAGTGCTTCAGACCATAAGATGGGTACCAGAACTTCAATGCAGGTATGGTCAATATTCGATTAATTTTGTCATTCACAAAAGAGAGGGCTCTTTTCGGCCCATTTTGGATCTCAAGCACATCAATCGTTGTCTCAGGGTGCTCCGATTTTGAATGGAAATGTTGCATTTCTTGATTGTGGCAGTCAGAAAGGGGGAATTCTTGGCTTCTCTGGATATGACAGAGGCCTACTTGCACATTCCCATCTGAGCGGAGCACCAGCAGTTCCTAAGGTCTGCGGTACCCATGGGACACTTTCAGTTACTTTCCTTCGGGTTGGCAGCCGCACCACATACCTTCATGAAGGTGATGATAGTGGTGGCAACGAGCCTGCGACAGGAAGGAATTCTGGTCCAACCATGCCTGGACAACTGGCTCATCCGAACAAAGTCAGAAGCTGACAGCTTGCAAGTCACTGCATGAGTGGTCGCGTACTTGCAGAGGTTGGGTGATAAACTTCGAAAAAAGTTAACTCAGACCATTTCAGGATTTAGTGTATCTGAGGGCAAGGTTTCAAACAATGGCAGGACTGGTCTCCTTGCTGGAGGACAGGGTACGGACATTGTAGGGGCAGATCCGCACTATTTGCAGGTGTTGTGGTCCATGGCGGCGACTATCGAACTCGTGCCTTGGGCTCGGGCCCACATGTGCCCTTTGCAGAGCAGTTTATTGCGGAGATGGTCGGCACAGTGCCAGCCACTTTTGCTTCCGCTACCATGTTCGGCAAAGACCAGAGGCTCACTCGAGTAGTGGTTCACGGACACAAACGTTCGGGTGGACATGCCCCTGCAGACCCTGCATTGGATTCCAGTGACAACAGATGCCAGACTTACGGGCTGGGGAGCACATTGCGTGGGTCACATAGTGCAGGGGACTTGATTGGCTCAGGAGGCGACCTAGTCCATAAACCGGCTTGAGTTGAGAGCAGCGTTCTTAGCTTTGCAGGAGTTCCAGCCTCTCCTGCTCGGCGGTTCAGTGCGGGTATTCTCGGACAATGCGATGATGGTGGCGTACATCAACCATCAAGGAGGAACGAGCAGTGTCAACTTGGAGGAAGAGGCAGCTCCTTTGTTGGCCTGGGCAGAAGAGAATCTCCAGGCGCTACCGGCAGCGCATGTCGCAGGAAAGGACAATGTAGCAGCCGATTTCCTCAGTCGGGTTCAGATCATTCTGGGCAAATGGTCACTCAACGAGGAGTTCTTTGCTCACCTAGTCCAGTGGTGGGGCTAACCAATCATGGATCTGATGGCGATGTTCGATTCGGTGAAGACATCACGGTTTTTCAGCAGAAGAAGGGAACGAATATTGGAAGGGCTAGATGCCCTCGTCCAGGTGTGGCCGTTGGACGGTCTGCTCTATGTGTTTCCTCTATGAGCTCTCATAGGACGATTGATTCAGCACATAGAGGCACATCAGGGCCCTGTGTTGTTGATGGCACACGATTGGCCTTTTCATCCATGGTATGCCAACTTAGTATGCTTGAAGGAGAATCGGCAAGGCCAGACTTACTGGCTCAGGGTCCCATTCTGATGCCACAGGTGGATCAAATCTCACTTATGGCTTGGCTCTTCAGGGGCAAGGTTGAAAAGGCAGGGCTATTCGGCTTCAGTGATTTCTATGTTGCTGAAGGCCAGGCAGCGTGCAATGTCCCTGGCTTACATGAGAGTTTGGAGAGTGTTTGAGGACTGGTGTGCAACTCGGCTGCTGTTTGCATCGGTGCCAGAGGTGTTGGCCTTCTTGCAGGCGGGGTTTGATAAAAGTCTAGCAGGTAGCACCCTCAGGGTGTAGGTTGCGGCCATTTCCTGTTACCGGGGAAGGGTTCAGGGAGCTTCCCTGGCGGCTCATCTAGATGTGGTCAGATTTCTCAGAGTGTCCAGTATGTAAGGCGGTGGTGCCTCCGTGGGACCTCAATCTGGTATTGTCGGTACTAACGGCACTGCCTTTTGAACTGTTAGATTTATGCACGATGAAAAATCTTACACTGAAAATGGTATTCTTGGTGGTGATTTGCTCGACGAGAAGAATTTCCGAATTGTAGGCATTGTCCTGCCGGGAGCCTTTTCTCATTTTGGCAAAAGAGAAAGTGGTTTTGTGGCCCATTTCTTCTTTCTTGCCAAAAGTCCTTTTGGTTTTTCACTTGAACCAGTCACTTACACTTTCAGTCTTTTCGGGAGCAGGGGGGAAGTGGAAGAATCCTCTCCTGCACTGTTTGGATATCAGAAGAGTGTTACTACGATACTTGGAGAGAACAGAGTCCTTTCAGAAGTCAGACTGGTTGTTTGTCCTGTATGGCGGAGCACGCAAAGGGGAGGCAGCTTTGAAGGCCTCTATTTCCCAATGGGTGAGGGAAGCGATATCTTCGGTGTACTTGTTATGGCGTAAACAGTTACCCATGGGGTTGCGAGCACACTCGACACAAGCGCAGGCTACATCTTGGGCGGAGTTGAGGTTGGTGCTGCCAGGAGATATTTGTAGGGCGGCACCCAGGTTGTCTCTGCATACTTTTGTGAAGCACTATAGAATGGATGTACAGGCATGTTTTGGATCAGCAGTTCTTCAGGCTGTTCTGACAGGTCCCTCCCAAAGTTAATACTGCTATGGTACATCCCAAAAGTGCAGGACTGGACTGTAGGAATGATAAAGAAGGTAAAATTAGGCTTTACCTGCTAATTGACGTTCCTTGAATGAGTCCAGTCCCGATCCCACCCTTGGGATTGTTTGCATTTTCACCAGGGGGACGTATAGATCTCCGGTCCTGAAGAATGTTAGAGCAGTGGATGACCGGGGGTCTGGCGGGCACAGTGTCTACCGCTGGACGTTTGCCTCGACAGAGTCGGGCGCATTCAGAGATGGGCAGAAGTGTGGAGGATCCAATGTGGTAAGCGATCTCTCTCTCTTTCAGGCGGGGGGTTGTTTTTCCATATATATAATTTAGAATTGATTCTCAAATTGTTACTTTCGTAAGTCTGCTTTGTCAATAAGATACTGGCTCTGGTGGGAGGTGCCATCAGTATGTATACTCCTGATGTCATCAAATGTGACATGCTCAGTCTCCAAGCTGCTGGTGAAGTGACACTACCCAAAGGTGCGGGACTGGACTGGACTCAACTCAAGGAACATCAATTAGCAGGTAAGGCCTAATTTTACCTTTCCTCGGATTACTCCTGAGTCTATCCCCTTTCAGCTTCATCTATTGATCCTTCATTCCAGAGCTTCTTTTCATCTGGAAGAGAGCCACCTCTTGTGCATTTATTCCATGGATGTATTTAAATGTCTCTATCACATCACCTCTCTCCAGCCTTTCCTTCAAAGTATACATACTGAGATTTTATTTTTTAATAAACTTGTTTTTATTAGTTGTGGAATATGCATATACAGGCAACTCAACACTTCCCATATTATATACATTGACCACCATTGCACCACCCTTCATATCCGCCTCTCCCTCTCTCCCCTATCACCATCCCCACCTTCATCACAACAGTACATTTATTCCTTTCTCCCACTTCTTCTTCAACTCCTTTGCGTCTTTCTTCCCCCCCACTCTAGCCTAGTGGTTAAGAACACTGGCTTGGGAATCCAGAGACCAGGGTCCATTTCCCACTAGCACTCCTTGTGGCCTTGGGCAAGTCACTTAACCCTCTGTTGCCTGAGAAAAATCCAAGTTATCAATGTCCCTGTTTAATGTACATGACTAAGTTTAAGTTTCAATGTAAACCGCTTTGATTGAAATGATAAAGCAGTATATAAAACCTGTTAAATAAATACCCTCTCCCTCTCCCCTACTACAACATATTGCCTGTCTTAAGACTCTCATCACAGTTCGCCACCAAATATACACCAACTCCCAAGTCACATATTCCAAACTCATAGTTAACACAGTGTCTAATCAAATGCATTCCAAAAACATATCAAAATCCCACAACTCCCACTGCCTTATACATATAACTTATAACTGATGTGGCTCTTAACGTGCTCACAATCACAGCTCAATCCCCCCTGATTCTCCCTCCCCATCCTCCTGAGGTATAATCTCCTCCAGACTCTTAATATATGCACCCCATATTTTCTTGTATTGCCCCTCCCTCCCTTTTAGTTTATATGATATTTGATCAAATCTCAGAGCCTCCCCTACTTTACCCCTCCAGTCCTCCATCGTAAGGCCTGTGACTGATTTCCATCTCCATGCCACCACTACTCTGAGCGCTAATAGCATCTTTTGTACTAGCATGGCCCATTTTGTCCCTCTCCCAGGCACCGCCAGTAACCTCCACTGGGTCGTTAGCTACCTGCCCTCCCACTATCCTCCCCGTCTCCCTTCTGACTTGTTCCCAGTAGATTTTAGTCACCGGACACCCCCACCACATATGGAAAATAGTGCCTTCTTCCCCACACCCTCGCCAGCATAAGGGGGTCTCCCTCCATTTTGTCTTATACTGACTTATCGGGGTGCTATAAGCTCTCTTTGAAAATGTGTCGGTCGCCATGAAGTGACCCAAGTGTATTTATATATTCCTCTGTGAATATGCATCCATGTGTCTTCCCCAAGCACCTGCCCTTTCCACCGCTCACACCCCTCCCTGTGGGCCCCTCCTTCCTGCTCTGTCTCCTCCATGCGAGATTTATATAACTTTGCTAACAACCCCTTTGCCTTCCCCCCTTTATACAATACCCTTTACAACTGCGTGCTGGGCCTGGTTAGGTTTCGCATAACATCTGGAAGCGAAACATAATACCGGAGCTGGAAATACTGGAAGAAAGGTATCCGCCTCCCAATGCGACCCTCCACCTCCCGCATGCTCATCATTCCTCTTCTCCCTAACAAATCTCTGAATCGAGTCATTCTCGCTGCCATCAGGTCCTGCCGTAACCCACTAATTTCCCCGGCTGTGAAGGGATAGATATCAGTTAACTTCGTCCATTCACTAAGCACACTTGGCATCGCCCCCCTTTTTCTTTTCCCGACTGACCACTAACCTCAACGCCTTAAGAAGCAGTTGCCTCTCCGGAGCCCCCTCCCCCCTCCCTCACCCCCATTTATTTTATTTATTTTTTATTTTTATTTAACATCTTTTATATACCGCACTATTGTCACCAGCGCGGTTTACATGTAACAAACATATACATACAAAGAACTGTAATGCATTTTACAAGTAACAGGGTTTTTGAAAACTTGGGAATAACAAGGTACAACTACATAGGCTAGTTAACTATTTACAGAATATTGAAATACATTAGTCACATTTGGATATCAGTTGGGAAGAATGTCCTGGTCAGAAAAGTGTCTGTAATATTTTCATGTGCGAAGGTTAGATTGGGAAATAGCTTAGGAAGAGGTGGTGTTTGAGACTCTTTCTGAATTGTGTTAAGCTGGTTATAACTCTCAGTTCTAGTGGGAGGGCATTCCAGGTTATTGGGGCGTGGATACTGAAGGCTCTTTTGGTTGTTTCCTTAGTGTATCTGACTGTTTGTTTCGGGATTATTAATGTATTCATTGCAATTGACCTTCTGGATCTATTAGGGGTCTGTGAGTGTACAAGGTTGGTAATGGTTGATGGTGCTTGGTTGTTTATGGCTTTAAATGTAGTGATCAGTATCTTGTAGTGGATTCTTGCGTTGGTTGGTAGCCAGTGGAGTCTTTTTAGAACTGGGGTTATGTGATCTGTCTTTGATATTCCTTCAAGTACTCTGGCAGCAGTGTTCATCGCTAGTTGGAGAGGATTTAATGTTGCTTGAGGGAGTCCGTATAGAATTGCATTTGCAAAGTCAATGTGAGGCATTATCAGGGCTTGGTAGACGGTTCTGAAATCTGAGGGTTCCAGTAGAGGTCGCAGGTGGCATAATGTACGTATCTTGTGATATATTAGTTTTGTTATGTTTTTTATGTGGGTTTTCATATTGAGGTGCTGGTCAAGCGTTATACCTAGGTAGCGTAGTGTAGGTTTTACTGTTAATTCCTTGTCCTTTATCTTCACGGAGGTAGGAGGTGTGAAGTTTTGGTTTCTTGTTACAAACATCACATCAGTCTTGCTGTGGTTGATTCTTAGATTTTGGGAGATGAGCCAATCTTCTACTGCTTCGAGGCATGTTATCAATGATGTATAATCAGGGTGATTGATGGAGAATGGCATGAATAGTAGAATGTCATCTGCATATGCTAAACAGGTGACATTAAAGGAACGAATGAGGTCACAAATGGGTTGCATGTATATATTAAACATCAACGCTGACAGAGAAGATCCTTGTGGTACCCCTTGGTCTTGAAGAAATGGTTCAGAAGTAGTTTCGTCGATTCGTACTTGTTGCCAACGGTTAGTTAGATATGATATACACCAGTCAAGTGCGGCACCAACTATTCCTTTTTCCTTAAGGCGATCGATAAGTATTTGGTGGCTTACTGAGTCGAACGCAGCTGAGATGTCCAAGAATATGAGTATGAATCCTTGGTGAATGTTATCTATTCCTGTGATTAGTGTGTTGAATAGTGTGATGAGGAGGGTCTCAACTCCATGAGCCTCTCTAAAGCCGTGTTGTGCAGGGTCAAGTGGAGCTTCATTGTCTATGTGCTGTTGTATTTGCCGTTGGACTACTTTCTCAATTATTTTCGCTAGGAGTGGGATACTGGATATTGGCCTGTAGGATTCTACTTTTTGGGGGTCTAATTTACTGTTTTTTAGTAATGGTCTAATTGAGGTTTGTTTGAGGCTTTGAGGAAAGGTTCCAGTTGAAAAGGATTGTTCAAGGATATTCTGTATGAAGAAGCTTACTTCATGTTTTAGATTTTTTTATCCAGGCTGCCGGGCAGGGATCGCTTGCAGCGGTGGTAGCATTTATTGATGCGATAGTGTTCTCAATTTCTTTAATTGATAGTGTATTGAACTTGGTTAATGTGGTTGACTGTGAATATATATCATTCTTTGTTGGTCCAGAGGTACAAATGTTGGATGTTTTTGTCATCTTTGACTTTAGGTATTCAGCATATTCTTGCGGGTGTATTGCTTGCGTTTGTTGAGGTGTTGGTTCCTTTGCCATTGTTCTTACGATGTTGAAGAGGTCATGATGTTTATTTAATGATTTCTTTAGAAGGTTAGTATGGAATTGTTTCCTTCGATCTGCTATTTCTTGGCGATGCTTATCTAAGTATTTGCAGTAAGCTGTGTAGGCTTCAGTAGAGCGTGATCTTCTCCAGTATTTCTCGAGTCTCCGAAGATGGAGGAGGGATGTTCTTAGCTCCTTGGAATACCAGGCTACGTGTGTACGTTGGTTGGTATTTTTTGCCATGTTTGATGGTTGAGAATTGAATCTAAGGGAGTGATCCCAAGTGTTGATTAGACTGTCCAAGTCGGGTTCAGACGCTTGTAGTGTTGGGAGGAGATTATTAAGTATTTCCTCTTTGACAAAGGGGCGGAACCTCCTAACTGTTGGTTTCGCTTGAGTAGGTTTGGATTTAGAGGAATTGGAGTAGTTGGGGATTTTGAATAAAATGAGACTGTGGTCAGACCACGGTACTGGTATTATTGAAAGGTCGTAATTGTGGTTGATGACTGAGGTAACTTGTGGGACGAATATCAGATCAAGTATGTTTCCCATATTATGAGTAGGATCTTTGACTATTTGGTTGTATCCAAGGTTGTCAATTGCTTCTATAAATGCTGTGGTTTGCGAGTCATGTAGGGAGGGAAGGTTGAAATCTCCCATTATCCAGTTGGATAGTCTTGGTTTTTCAGTGTTGCAGGCAAGGTCAACTATCGTTGGCAGATCCTCAGCTGATGCTGTTGGAGCTCTATAGACTAGGCTGATTGAGTGTTCTTTGTTTGATATATTTAGTATATTTAGATGTGTTGAACTAATGCTGTTGTCAATTTGAAATTGTAGTTGGTTGTTAGAGATAATAAGTACTCCGCCTCCTCTTTGTTGGTTCCTATGGCACGTGTGGATAGAGAATCCTGGCGGTAGCATCTGGTTAAGAATGACATTGTCAGAATCGGTTAGCCAAGTTTCTGTGATCAACAAGATGTCGAGGTTATGTGCAGTTATGAGATTAGTTATCAGAGGCCATTTTGTGCGGATGGACCTTATATTGATAAGGGCACAGTGTAATGGTGGATGGTACTGTTGTTTTGGTTGAGGTCTTTTGGTAACGTGAAGGGCAATATGAAGTAGATGTGAGTAGTGGGTGTAGTTAGGGTTTGTTTGATTTGGCCCCTCCCACCCATTCAAAGATCGAATGTGGAGTCAATATCGCTTTCTCTATCTCCACCCATGAAGCTCCTTGTCCTTGGTGGTAGTGGTCTCTCAAAGCCCTGAGCACTGCTGCCCTATAGTACCATTTCAAGGAGGGGAACCTAATCCCCCCTTCCTCCCTGGATTTAACCAGTCTCCGCAATCCAACCTTGGCTTTCTTCTTCCCCAACGTAAATTTAACAAGTCTCCTCTCCCATGCCCCAATTCTTGCCATCTCTAGGGGAACTGGGAACTGAGCAAATAAAAACAGAAGTTTGGGGGTTATGTTCATTTTCAGCGCTGCCACCCTACCCATCCAGCTCAAGTGGAACTCCCCCCATTTGTCTATCTCCTCCCAAATCTTACTTATTAAGGGTGTATAATTCAGCCCAAACAACTCCATAGGATCTTCCGATAGCCTAACCCCCAAGTACTGTCCCTTCGCCCATTGAAACGGAAAATCCGGTACTTCCTGGTGTTGCAGTCCACCCAAGGCCAAAGCCTCCGTTTTAGACAGGTTTACTTTAAACCCCATCATTTTTGCAAACATGTCTAACTCATACATTAATGCTGGCACCGATTCTTCAGGTTTTGACATATATACCAAGGTATCATCGGCATATACCAAAATCTTATGCTCCACCCCTCTCACCTTAATCGGGCATATCTTTTTATTTTCCCTCACCTTCACTGCTAAAGCCTCGATAACTATTGCAAATAACATCGGGGACAACGAACACCTTTGCCGTGTCCCTCCTATATCTCTATCAAAAAAGCCCCCAATTAGTGATAAAAAGTACCTAAATCCAAAAAAAATAACTAATATCACCCCCTAAAAAACTAATTAATTATCTATATTTTTTGTCGGATGTCGCTGAAGAGAGCACACACTTTTATCAGTGCCCTCCATTCAGTTGCATCCCTTTTAATTAAACTGAAAAGTAAAAGTTCACAACAACTTAGCTTTGTCAGCAATGCGATTTCTTTTATAACTTGCTCGATCAGCAGAGTACAGTTTCCAAAAAGTTCACACTCAGGCAGGATTATTCAGCAGCTTGATTCTGTCGTCTAAATGCGGATTTCAACAGTATCTCGCACGAGGTGCACGTTTCGGGATTAATTCCCTGTTTCAAGTGCTACCATCACGAAAATACATCAACTGCCATATAACACTGAAATCAACCATCAGCTGATTCTTTAAAGGGCCACATTCTTCTTATTGGCTAACCACAACCTTCTATCAAAAAGTCAGCCAATGAGAACAATAGGGGTGTCCCACTAGTTCAAGGGAACCCCTCTGTCCCATGGATGACCTCATATGAGGCTGGACCAATCAACTTCTTTGTTGAGACCCATAGGAAACACTGTTTGTAAATGATATATCCAACTTTGTTCACATTTCTGGAGCTTGCTAGTCCGGTCACCACCTCTGGGATCAGGGGGAATGAAATCGATGATTAACCAGCGAAGGTCTTGAAAATCGTGATTGTGTGCCAAACAGTGCTCTACCATTGGGGCAGATTCAATTCTCCATCGGAGACGTGAGGCATGTTCCCCCAGATGAATCTTGATCATTCGTGTGGTTCTGCCCACATACAGAAATGGGCACGGACAGTGTATAACATAGACCACATAGGATGTAGTACAATCCGTTTCCCATCGTCGTTTGAACAATTGGCCAGTCAAAGGGTGCAGCCATGTGCAACCCGTAAAAGAGGAAGCACAATATACACAGCATCCACAAACAGTGTGACCATTATGCTGCAAAGGTGGAACAGGGGATCTATCTGCTACCATCGTTGATCGAGCCACCATGTCTCCTGTCCCCCGCAGCCCCCTCTGGTGGCGGCGTAGTGTTTCCACCGAAGAGCTGGGGAGCGCACAAGATTAGGGGTATTGGGGTTGGCCCGGGGCGAGGGTCAAAGGTAGCGGTCCTTTGTGCCGACCTCGTTACCAACTTCCCAAAGGAGTAACTTCACACCAAAGTGGAGGGAAAAAGAAAAAGGCTTTATTTCTCCTTTACGCAAAAATGGTTCAAAACATACGGCTTGGAAAGCAACAGGATTGTATCAGTCCTTACATCAGGTTCAATGCATGCAAAAATAGTCAAAGTAACAACTGTTAATCTTCACAGTAACTTAAAGTAAAATGGATCCTGCATTCACTTTATACATTCCTTGAACTCCAAACAGACTATAGCTTCACTACTGTACAATATGTACATTCCATAGGTTCTTCAGCCTCCTCACCCCCAGATTCCACTGGCATCCATTCCATATCAGATGGCTCTGAGTCTGAAGTTTCGATAGGGCTGAGTTCTGGCTTTTTAAAAGCGTGCCATACAGTTTTCCAGTGTTTGTTTGTTAGCTTAGGGCGTCGGTTTCTGGCTACAGGATAGAACAATGGCTGTTCATCCGCTATAGTTTTAAAAGCTCTCTTGTCACCACATTTAGCACTGGCAGTTTTCTTCTTAAGGAAATTATCTGTTAATCTCTGCTTATAAGTATCATTGTTATACAGATAAACTCCTTTCCTCTGCTTTTCTTCTATGCTAGGCCTAAGCAAACAATCACAAGAAATGGCTGCTTTACCTTTGAGTTTTCTTCTGTCTTTTCCAGGGAAGGCTTGAGGCCTAGTCTGGTTATCTTCCAACTCTTGCTGGCCCAAGTATTCCCACAGTGTCTCTCTTTCCTTAGTATGTGGAGAAACCCCTCTGAGGCAAGGCTGCAGCTGTTGCCATCGGCCTTTGCTTCCACTCCTGTGGCTGTTGTCTGGTGGCCGCGCCCTTTCAGCTTCTCCCTGTTCACCAGGCCTCTGAGTTCTCCACTTTTCTCTCCGGTTACTTCTATAGATATCTCTCTGAGTACCTTTCTCTCCTTGGATATCTTTTCCAGCTGGATATCTTTCTCCTGGATATCTTTTCACTGGAGGCCTTTCCTCCACGTCATTCCTCACATGTCTTTCTCTCAGGCTGTGTCTTAGCCCTTCTCCCTGGATAGGGCTCTCTCTCAAGCTGGATGTTGGAGCATCTCTTTCCTTGACTGCTCTTTCCTTGACTGCCTTCTCCTTAACTGCTCTTTCCTTGACTGCCCTGCTTGATTCAGGCCTGCCTCTGCTTAAATCGGAATTGACTGGGCCTAAGTCCTGCCCATAGAGGCGTGGTTCTTCTGAATCTATGCTGGCTCTCCTGCTCCCTCTATGTGGACCTTCAGGATATTGCATCTGAAACCTGTTTTTTTTCTAAATTTAAAACTTTTTTTCCTTCTGCAAGAGGGTCCGCTGCATCACACATCCCCCTTCTTAAAATATTACGGGCTGGGGGAAACTCTTCTCCGCAGCACGTAATACATGACCTGAAGTCGGCTTTTCTCTGCTGCTTGCGACCATGTGTGGTTTGCTTGCTGTTTGCCGGCACCCTATTGAGGTGATACCCATGCTCGGTATGCGTCCACAGCACGTCCCGTTCCTGCCAAGGTCGAAGAAGATTGGCATGATAGACCTGTTCCCATCCTTTTGAGTCTCGAACAACATAGGAAGTGGTGCCCACCGGGTTAACGACCGTATGGGGACCCTTCCACTGGTACTCAAATTTAGGAGCTGCCCCGGGTACTAGAACCACTACCTTCTCCCCGACCTTTAAGTGTCTTGGCTTCGTCCGCCTGTCGTAGTAGTGTTTCTGTTTCCTTTGACTCTCTGTGAGCTTCTCCGTGGCAAACCGGGAAGTTCACTCCAGGCGTGTTCTCAAATCCCGCAGGAATAGGGGTATACCTACTTCCTCTTCCACTGGCTCGATCCATTGTTCTTTCAATACGTCTAGTATACCTCTAGGCATCCGTCCGTACATGAGCTCATACGGCGATGTACCCAACGAGCTCTGCTTCCTTTCCCTGCAGGCGTACAGTACGAAGGGTAACATGGTGTCCCATTCCTTCATTTCTCCGTTCAAGGCCCATCTCAGCATCTGCTTTATACTTTGGTTTAGACATTCTACCAACCCATTGCATTGGGGATGGTAGGCTGCTGTCTTCACGTGTCGGATCCCAAATGCATCCCAGACCTGGGCGAGGTATTGTGATAGGAAATTACTCCCCCTATCGGTCAAGACTTCTTGCGGGAATCCGACCTCACAAAATAATTTGACCATCTCCGCTGCAATTGACTTAGCGGAGATATTCCTTAAGGGCACTGCCCAGGGGAATCGTGTGGCCTGGTCAATGATCACCAGGATATACTGAAAGCCCCGCGGAGTCTTGATAAGGGGTCCCACGATGTCCATGGCCAGTCTCCTAATGGGTTCCGCTATTACAGGCATCGGGACTAGCGGCACTCCCGCTGGTCGGTGCGTTGTAACCCTTTGGCAGGACGCGCAAGACTCGCAAAAGCGGGTTGTCTCCTGGAAAACCCCCGGCCAATAAAACCTGGCTAAAATTTGGTCCAGGGTGCCTTGTGAGCCCTTATGGCCTCCGGTTGGATGGTCGTGTGCTAGTCGCAGGATGGACAACTTAAATTTGCTTGGGACGACTAACTGCTTACGAATAAGTCCAGTTCGCCAATCCTTGCTTTCTCGGTACAAAATTTCCTCATCCATGATGAATCTGGGGTACGTCTCACAGTCTTCCTGGGCCTGTTTGATCGCCCGGACCAATGCAGGGTCCGCCCTCTGCTCCATTTTAAAGGAGGGAAATTTTTCTATTACCTCCGCCGGTATCCAAGGCATACCTCTTCCTGCCTCCAATTCAGCTCTCCCCTGGGATCGGCATTTCCTCTCTCTCCTTCGGTCAGCTTTAGGTTTTCGTTCCTTCCGTGCTGGGTCTCCTATTAGCTCATCATGCAAAGGGAGATCTTCTAGGGCAGCCTCTTTTGAACAAGAGGGCTTCTCACCATCTTGGGAGTGGGCCCTTGTGGAGACTAGAGCCTTAGTCTCCCTTGTATCCCTCTCCATACTATTCCGCTGGGGTATGGGAGCTTCCGACCGACCAGGGTGTATGCAAGTGGAATCTGGCTTTACCTGAGGCAACAAACCTTCCTTTAACGTTTTTCTAAATTGTGGCCAATCCCGGCCCAGCACCAATTCCTGTGGTAATTTTGGCACCACTGCAATGGGCATCTCTTTTACAATGCCCATACCTTTTACCTACAATTTATAAATAGGGTAGCGTGTGGCTGCTCCATGCATGCACTTTATTTTTACATAGCCTTGTGGAGATTCTGGAACCGAGAGTCCATGAGCCTGGATCGTCGACCATAATTTCTTAGAAACCATGGTCTGGTCGGCTCCAGAATCCAATAATGCTTGCATCCCTATACCTTGTATTTTTACATTAATCAGAAAACCATCACGTATTAGTCTTGGTGATTCTCCCACCAAGGCAGTTCGTACATGACACTCGTATTGTAAATGCCCCTTCTTCCCACAAGCGAAACATTTTCTTGAACTCTCTTTCTCTAGAGGCTTATTACTTTTCCACCAGCCAACTGGAGGACGTGAGGGACTCTCCCTTCCTTGTGCCTCCAACCCCATGGCTATTCTTGGGCCTGCCCTAGGCTGGGTCACTTTTTCGGCCTCTAAATACTTCTCTGTGAGTGCTATTGCCTCTGTGGTAGTGCAACAATTCTGTAGCATTAAGAAGTTTTGCACTCTACTGGGTAGGGCAATCATGTACTGCTCCAGAATTATAGCGTCCATTAGGGTACCTGTGCTCTTCCTTTCGGGCTGTAACCATTTATGGGCTAGGCTACGTAATCTGTGGCCTAGGGCCTTAGGTGTCTCATTAGCCTTAAGAAAGGTAGCCCTAAACATTTTGTTATACGCTACTGGCGTAAGACCCATACGATCCCTGATCGCTATTACCACATCTGTATACGAATTTGCTAACTCTGGGGGCATCGACCTGTAGGCAACCAGCGCCTCACCCGTGAGTGATGCTGCTAGCCGTATTGCCCACTGCTCCTCTGGCCATTTAGCTGAATGTGCAATTCTAGCAAATGTGTCCAAAAAGTCATCTATGTCATTGCTCGGACTGAGTTTACCAATCACCAAATCTGAACAAGACCAGTGTCCATGGTCAGAGTTTACCAGTCCGGCGAGTGATGTCTTCTTTGCCTTGCTCTTGGCCAGTTCCTCCCGCTGTTGCGCGAGCCATGTGTTCATAGTCTCTAGGACTGGCAGTTGCTGTGCTTGTACTGCCTTCAGCGCTTGCTCTTGGCTTTGTTGGGCCAGCTCTGCCTGCTTGCTGAACTGGTGTGCCATCCAGGCACACAGTTCTTTGGGCTCCATGGTACCTGTTGGAAAACAAACAGAGACAAACCCAAGTGTGGCTCCTTACAATATTTGTTCTCACACCCCCTTTTTTTTTTTTTGACTTCCCCAGATATCCAACACTAGGTAGGCTTAAATACGCATTACCTTGTTCTAGTGTTGCGTCAGCTTTGGGGAATATATGCAGTCATCCGAGGGTCGCTCCACCGCTTCTGGACTCGCCAGAGGATCTCCAACCTTCAGGATTTTTTTCTTTCAGCTCCGGTCCGGATTTCAGGACTCCACTCCGCGTTTTCAACTCCAATCCAGCCTTTTGTATCCGCTCTGCTCCTGGTTTTCCTTCCAGTCCAGTTTTTGTTGCAGGACGGTTCGGGTTTTACTTTGAGAGGTTTTTTTTTTTTTCAAAAAAAAAGGAGAAAGCTTGTACTTTCTTTCGTACAGTTATAAATACAGTCCTCTAGGCTTACGGGTACCGTAATATCCTCAAAACTACGCCACTTATGTCCCCCGTAGCCCCCTCTGGTGGCGGCGTAGTGTTTCCACCGAAGAGCTGGGGAGCGCACAAGATTAGGGGTATTGGGGTTGGCCCGGGGCGAGGGTCAAAGGTAGCGGTCCTTTGTGCCAACCTCGTTACCAACTTCCCAAAGGAGTAACTTCACACCAAAGTGGAGGGAAAAAGAAAAAGGCTTTATTTCTCCTTTACGCAAAAATGGTTCAAAACATACGGCTTGGAAAGCAACAGGATTGTATCAGTCCTTACATCAGGTTCAATGCATGCAAAAATAGTCAAAGTAACAACTGTTAATCTTCACAGTAACTTAAAGTAAAATGGATCCTGCATTCACTTTATACATTCCTTGAACTCCAAACAGACTATAGCTTCACTACTGTACAATATGTACATTCCATAGGTTCTTCAGCCTCCTCACCCCCAGATTCCACTGGCATCCATTCCATATCAGATGGCTCTGAGTCTGAAGTTTCGATAGGGCTGAGTTCTGGCTTTTTAAAAGCGTGCCATACAGTTTTCCAGTGTTTGTTTGTTAGCTTAGGGCAGTGATGGCTAACCTTTTTGAGCCCGAGTGCCCAAACTGCCGCACAAAACCAAAGAATTTCCTCAAAGTGCCAGCACGTCAATTAAACTTTAACAACAATATTTTAGAGCCTTATAATGATGTTCCAGATCACCCATTTTGGGCAAGGATACTGGGGCGTTACAAATTACACAACACTTGTCTTTCACCATGATGAAGAAGTAGTCCATTTCCCATTCATCATGAAAGTGGTAGGTTTTGCTCTTCTTTGGAACCCAGCTCCCGCGCGGGTCCTATAATCTCGCGAGAGGACGGCGCACGAGCCCTAGCGTGCAGCTTCTCGGCGAGAGGCGCGCAGAAGCTCCGACCGGAAGGGGAAGCGCGGGGCCGGGCTGGGGCCTTTCTCCTAGCACAGGGGTCTGCAACCTTTAAGACATAAAGAGCCACTTGGACCCGTTTCCGAAGGGAAAAAAAAAACTGGGAGCCGCAAAACCATTGCGACATTTAAAACAAATCTAACACTGCATATATTGTTTCTTACAGTGTACCATCATAATCACAATCACAATCATAGCCTGAGGTAAATATGAGGGCCCAAATGTAATCCACATTATAAATATATTATTATATTATTGTCACTTTTCTTTTAATATTTTTTTGACCCCCCTCAGAACTACTTTTTATAGAAAACGTTAAATTTACTTACCGTATTTTCCGGCGTATAAGACGACTGGGCGTATAAGATGACCCCCTACTTTTCCTGTTAAAATATAGGTGTTTGGCCTATACTCGCCGTATAAGACTACCCCTCTTCCAGCGCACACCAAAAAAAATACGCCGGAAAATACGGTTAATTAATCACAACAAGTAACAATATTTGATTTCAAAATTATGATGATTTTGTAGTCAAATCACTAATATGAAATAAAATTATTTTTTCTACCTTTGTTGTCTGACCAATTTATTCTCTGATCATGCTGGTCCCGATCTGAGGCTTCTGCTTTCCTGTCTTCTCTTAGCTCTGTTTCTGTGGTCTATGGTCCATCTGCCATTTCTTATCTCTTCTTTCGTTTTCTTCACTTCTTTCCATCAGCCTATTTCCAGTCCCAGTAACCCTCCCCAGTATCAGCCCCTTTCCAGTCCTCACTCCCAGTACCTTCCAATGTCAACTTGCATTCCCATGATTGCCACTGGTGTCCATTCCCTTCCAGTCCCCCTCCTTCCCCACTGACCAGTCCCTTCTAGTACAAATACCATGGCAGCCCCTCTCAGATCCACTCCCTTCCAGTTCCATCCTCCCATCCCCTCGCATCAGCCCATTTGTAGCCTTAGCCCCCAGTTTTCTTCCAGGGCCAGCAGCTCTATCCTCCCCTCCCCACAATCAGCCCATTCTCAGTCAAAGCCCCCCAATCAGCTCACTTCCAGTGCTAATCCCCCTCAACCCCATTACCAGTGCTAGCCTCCCCTAATCAGCCCAATACCACCAGTCCTACCCCCCCCATCACCAGTCCTATCCCCCCATCAGCCCATTTCCAGTCCTAACCTCACCGATCAGCTCATTTCCAATGCTAGCCCCCATCAGTCCATTATCAGTCATACCCCCCTATCAGCCCATTACCAGTCCCAACCCCCCCCCTTGATCAGTCCATTCCCAGTCCTAGCCTTCAACCCATTACCAGTCCTAGTCCCCTCCCATCTGCCCATTACCAGTGCTAGCTCCCCCTTCAGCCCATTATAATCCTAAGCCGCAATGTCTCTCGCCTCTCTCCAGCATTTATCCCGTCTGTCCAGTATGTCCCTGTCTCTCCCCTTTGTGCATGCCAGCCCCCCTCCCTCCATGTCAGCCCCCGTCCTTCCATCTGTCCATGTCAGCTCCCTCCCTCCCTCCCTGTCAGCCCCACTGTCCATGTCAGCCTCCCTCCATGTCAGTCCCCCCTCTGTCCATGTCAGCCCCCTCCCTCCATCTATCGCTCCTTCCATGTAAGCCCCCCTCCTTCCATCCATCCATATCAGCTCCCTCCCTCCATCCATCCATATCAGCTCCCTCCCTCCATGTAAGCCCCCCTCCTTCCATCCATCCATATCAGCTCCCTCCCTCCATGTAAGCCCCCCTCCTTCCATCCATCCATCCATATCAGCTCCCTCCCTCCATGTAAGCCCCCCTCCCCCCCATGTCGATGGTAGCCCCCCTCTCCCCATGTCGATGGTAGCCCCCCTCTCCCCATGTCGATGGTAGCCCCCCTCTCCCCATGTCTTCCTCCCTTCGTCTGCAGCCGCGGCTCCCTGCCTGTTAGGGAACCGCGGCTGTGCTTGTAAAATCGTTGCGGAGCCCTTCCTGTCTTGACGGGCTCCGTGCAGCATTGTCCCGCCTCTAAAGGAAGTTGTACTACAACGATTTTACAAGCACAGCCGCGGTTCCCTAACAGGCAGGGAGCCGCGGCTGCAGACGAAGGGAGGCAGACACCTGTCCTAGCGGACCTTCCCGCGTGCCAGCTGCAAGGCCTTCGCGTGCCACAGCTGGCACGCGTGCCATAGGTTCGCCATCGCTGGCTTAGGGCGTCGGTTTCTGGCTACAGGATAGAACAATGGCTGTTCATCCGCTATAGTTTTAAAAGCTCTCTTGTCACCACATTTAGCACTGGCAGTTTTCTTCTTAAGGAAATTATCTGTTAATCTCTGCT
The DNA here is from genome assembly GCA_033557465.1 of Ichthyophis bannanicus. NCBI lineage: Eukaryota > Metazoa > Chordata > Amphibia > Gymnophiona > Ichthyophiidae > Ichthyophis > Ichthyophis bannanicus. The sequence goes on along the minus strand of CM066035.1, from coordinate 909,886,482 downwards.
TATAAGTATCATTGTTATACAGATAAACTCCTTTCCTCTGCTTTTCTTCTATGCTAGGCCTAAGCAAACAATCACAAGAAATGGCTGCTTTACCTTTGAGTTTTCTTCTGTCTTTTCCAGGGAAGGCTTGAGGCCTAGTCTGGTTATCTTCCAACTCTTGCTGGCCCAAGTATTCCCACAGTGTCTCTCTTTCCTTAGCGTGTGGAGAAACCCCTCTTGAGGCAAGGCTGCAGCTGTTGCCATCGGCCTTTGCTTCCACTCCTGTGGCTGTTGTCTGGTGGCCGCGCCCTTTCAGCTTCTCCCTGTTCACCAGGCCTCTGAGTTCTCCACTTTTCTCTCCGGTTACTTCTATAGATATCTCTCTGAGTACCTTTCTCTCCTTGGATATCTTTTCCAGCTGGATATCTTTCTCCTGGATATCTTTTCACTGGAGGCCTTTCCTCCACGTCATTCCTCACGTCTTTCTCTCAGGCTGTGTCTTAGCCCTTCTCCCTGGATAGGGCTCTCTCTCAAGCTGGATGTTGGAGCATCTCTTTCCTTGACTGCTCCTTCCTTGACTGCTCTTTCCTTGACTGCCTTCTCCTTGACTGCTCTTTCCTTGACTGCCCTGCTTGATTCAGGCCTGCCTCTGCTTAAATCGGAATTGACTGGGCCTAAGTCCTGCCCATAGAGGCGTGGTTCTTCTGAATCTATGCTGGCTCTCCTGCTCCCTCTATGTGGACCTTCAGGATATTGCATCTGAAACCTGTTTTTTTCTAAATTTAAAACTTTTTTTCCTTCTGCAAGAGGGTCCGCTGCATCACACTCCCAAATTAGCACCACGAGTAAAAGCTGCCATAAAAGGTCTTTGAAAACAAGTGTGCAGTGCCAAAATGGACCAGTGTTTTTTAAGAATGTCCACTACAGCAGCACTGGATGTCATGTAGGGTAAAACACCAACAAAAGGTTGTGAAGAGGTTGCATCAGGTTCATCAATCCTGTGATCTCCTAATATCCATTCCCTATGTACATGTAAAGCACGGCAATAAGCCGTCTTGACAACTTTGGGCGGATAACCCCTGTCTAAGAGTCTCTTGCTCAAATCTGCCGCTTGGATCTTATAATCCACCAAAGATGAACAAATGTGACGTAATCTTAAAAATTGCCCAAAAGGGAGACCCCTCTTCAATGGGCTAGGATGGAAACTCTGAAATTTAAGCAAGCTATTCCGCTGTACTTGCTTGCAATATAAAGAGGTCTGAAAATGATCCACTTCTTTAATTATCGTGATATCCAAAATATCAATGCGTTTTTCCGCTATATGTGCTGTGAAAGTTAAATTAGGCTTGATGTCATTCAGCCAATTTAAAAATTCTTGTAATACCAAAGGTGTGCCAGTCCAAAGAAAAAACACATCGTCTAAAAAGCGTTTCCAAAATGGAATGTGGTGAAAGTGACCAGATCCATATAAATGTTTTTCCTCGAAATCAGCCATGTAGAGAGTTGCAATGGACGGCGCCACTGATGCCCCCATGCAATACCAAAGGTTTGTTGGTAAAAGGACCCTTGAGACAAAAAGTACTTTCGTGTAAGACTAATGTAATCAGATCACACAAAAAATTACGGGGAAGTCGTGGAGGTGCAAAAGTAAATAATGTTGCCAACAATTCCAGAGCTTCAACTTGATTAATATTTGTATATAAAGCAGTTACATCAAGTGTAACCATTTGGAAATCCCATGTTGTAATGTTCAACGCCAGCAGTTGTTGGAGAAAATGAGATTTTATTTATTTATTTACATTCTCTTATATACCGCGCTATTCTGCATCAGTGAGGTTTACATTGAACAAACTGAAATTACATTGAACAGGGCATTATAACTTGGAGATAACTATTTTACAGGGAACATGGGCTATGGAGGGTTAAGTGGCTTGCCCAAGACCACAAGGAGCACCTGTGAGACTAGAAACCCCAGTCCTTCCGGCCCAAGGTTGCTGTCTTCTAGTGGGATTTGAACCACCGACCTTCCGGCCTGAAGTACCTTGCCCCAACCACTAGGCCACTCCTCCACTCCGAGATGAGTCCCGCACATATGACTTCACTAATGCATCTTCCTTTTGTAAGAAAACATCACAAAATTGTGACAATGGCTCTAAAACAGAACCTCTACAGGAAACTATCGGTCTTCCCGGGGGAGAAGTCAAAGATTTCCCTCTATATAGCTGAAATTCCTCTGAACTTTGCCCGTTTACCAGGACCCGTGCTTTTGGGGCTGTATAAAGAGCCTTTATACCCATCTTAAACCCGTCACCCACATTCAGGCGGTCCAACATTGCGAAGAGAAAGCTCCACTCCACCCTATCAAATGCCTTTTCGGCATCTAGTGCCACACAGAACGCCTTTTCTTTCCTTTCTCTCACTACGTGAAGCAAATTGATTGCCCGACGTATATTGTCTGATTTCACCCTTCTTTTGACAAACCCTGATTGGTCTGGGTGTACTAGTTGGGGCAAAACCCGTTCCAATATGAGGGCGATCACCTTGGCAAGTATCTTCGCATCACAATTTATTAGTGCTATCGGTCGATAGATGCCACAATGCTCCCATGGTCTTCCCTCCTTCGGGAGGACAATGATATTTGCCTGCGCAAAGGACCTAGGAAGCTGTTCCCCATGGAGGGCCCCTGAAAAAACCCTCGCCATTAGGGGAGCAACCTTCCCAGCTACTGCTTGATAGTATTCAGCAGGGAACCCATCCTCGCCTGCCGCCTCCCCCCGCGGAAGGGATTTTATAACCCTTAATACCTCCTCTGGTTGCACAGCCCTCCCCAATGCCTCCGCCTCATCCCCTGCCAATTTAGGCAAGCTTATCTGCTCCAGATACTGGGCCACTTGATCCGGGGGACCCTCCCCTTCCGTATTGCAGAGCTGCTCATAGAACCTCCTAAACTCGCATATGTCTGCGTTCGCGTACACCTGTTTCCCTCCTGGCTGATGTATTTCAGCCACCAACTGTTCCTCCCTTCATTTCTTAAGCTGCCATGCTAACAACTTCCCCCACTGATTTCCACTTTCCATATAAGACCTCTTGGTAGCTCTTAACAGCCTTTCCACCTGCTCTGTATCTAGCGCATTAAGCTGAGTCTGTGCATTGCACAGTCGACGATACACCCTTTGCCCTCCCTTTGCACTGTGTTTAGCCTGAAGATCCTGTATCAGACTTAACAGCCGGCTTTGCTCTGCCTCCTTCTCCCTTTTCTGTTTTGCTCCCAGTTGTATTAAGATCCCCCTCATATAGGCTTTCCCTGCATCCCAAATGGTAGCACCCACCCACTTCGCCCATATCATTATTTAAGAGGTATTCCTTCCCTGCTCCACGGATCTGCCTTTGGGTCTCTTCCTTAAACAGAAGTTGCATGTTAGCCCTCCACCCATTGTGTCTACGCTCTCCCCCACTTCTTGATGGCTGCCACTGACAGGTCACCATCCCATGGTCAGAAATAGTAAGCGGGTGGAATTGGCACTGCCCCACGACTCCCATTTGGCCCCTTCGCCCTAGAATGTAATCTAATCGGGAGTACGCCCCTGACTTTGATGAAAAGTAAGTAAAGCCCCGCTGCCCACCATTATCCTCTCTCCATAAATCTGTCAGATCCCACTCCCTCAAACAACATCTGAGCTCCCTCCCTTCCTTTCCATGAGCTCTCAGAGAAGTTTGATCTATCCTCCTTCCCCAATGTACAGTTCATATCTTATTTTTATTTTATTTATTTACATTCTCTTATATACTGTGCTATTCTGCATCAGTGTGGTTTACATTGAACAAATTGAAATTACATTGAATAGGGCATTATAACTTGGAGATAACTATTTTACAGGGAATATGGGCTATGGAGGGTTAAGTGGCTTGCCCAAGACCACAAGGAGCACCTGTGGGACTAGAAACCCCAGTCCTTCTGGCCTGAGGTTGCTGTCCTCTAGTGGGATTTGAACCCCCAACCTTCTGGCCTAAAGTACCTTGCCCCAACCACTAGGCCACTCCTCCACTCCTCCACTCCCCCTATTATCCAGTCCCCCTGAACCACTTTTGTAAACTCCCTTAATATCTGTCTATAAAAGCTTCCTTTTGGCCCACCGGGGGCATATACATTCAAAATTGCTATCTCTACTTGATCCACTCGCCCTATGATCCACACCCCCCTGCCCTGTGTGTCTCCCCCACCTCTCCCAGAATAAATGGGACCCTCTTATGGACAAGAATGGCTACCCCCCGTTCCTTTGCGTCCCTCTAGTCCAGTCCCGGAACCATAGAGTTTAGAACGTCCTCCAGCAGCTTTGGAGACTGAAAGATGTCATTGTTCTGATGTCACCGGTATAAGTAGGCTAACACCGCCCCCTTCCATCAGTACTTTCAGTCTCCAAGCAGCTGGAGAGACATCTGAGCCTGGGACTGGGCTCAGGTGGTGCAAATAAGCAGAGCTAGATATCAATTTACCTTCTTTTTCTGTTAAAATTTTTGACTTTTTGAATTTATCTTTTAGTCTTACCTGATTAGTTTTTGGTTTTCTTTTTGGTTTCTAGGTGTGCTGCTGCTGATTGAGCTCCCATCTGTGCTGCTGTGCCTCCCTCCCTCTTCTCCTCTCCATTCCTCCCCCCCACCCCGGGCTAATTTTCCCCATCCTCTAAACGAGCAGGGGCTTGCTGGGGGGTTTTTTGCTCTGAGTTCCGGCAGCAGTTCGGCCTCCCTGCGCCCGAACCCGCAACGAAGGGTGAGGAGCAGGTGGAAGGCCAAGACAGCAGCAGCGGTGCAGTCCATAGCAAGCAGGAGTCTTGCGGGGGTATTTTTCTGCCGGTCGCCGGAGCCGAAGCCGCGGAACGGCTGAGCTCCGGCGCCGTGGGGACTCCCTTCTCTTTCCTCTGCGGCTGCGGTAAGTCAGGGGAGCTGGCTGCTCTGCGCGGTAGGGCAGAAGGGGGAGTTCTGTTAATGGCAGCCTGAGGGCACGCGCTTGGTCAGCGCGCGGCTGGGCCGACCACGTGTAGCTGAGCGGGAAACACGCGGCGGCCATTTTGGGGGATCGCGAATTGTTCTCTTTAGCTTTCTCAGAGCGTTTTAAAGAGCATTTTTGGGCTTCGTTTAGGCCTCGTTTTGCACAGTCTTCAGTCAGTATCAGCTAGGAGATCTGCAGGGCAGCTTTAGGTCTTGTTAAAAAAAAAAAAAAAAAAAAAGAAATTTGGGAGAGAGAGAGGATTGGGATTGTTTACCTCCCAGGCTGTTGGTACCTCTTTGCAGGGTTCTTGTTAGTGCACGGGGGTAAAAAAAAACAAACAAACAAACAAAAGAAGGTGAACATAGAGAGGACATACGGCGGAGATCCCCTGACCTTTGAGAGGATGCCTGCAAAGCCGCGCTGTTTAGTATGTGGCACGCAGCGCGGAGAAGTGTTGGACTCGGGTGTGTGTAGGGCCTGCACTTTGGAGGCAGAGGTTATGGAAAAGGCTCTAGGGGGTTATTCTGGGGATCACGTCGTCGTTCCCGGGGAGCCGGGTGAGTCCCTGCCGCCATCCTTGAGCCCGGCACAGCCAGTGGCAGGGCTGTCTTCGGGGGAGGGTTCTTCGCTTCCTATATCTTTGAGCCCAGGAAGTGGTGATTCAGTTATCCCTCCTAATTTCTTCACTCTCATGACTCAGGCCTTTGCTCTGCTACAGCCTATGTTGGGGGCTCGGTCCCAGGGTCCTAGGGGGCAGAAGCGGGCTGGGTTGGTGAGTCTGCCCGAAGAGGAGGTAGGGCTGGTTAAGGCCAGTAAAGGGGCTGTGGAAGATAGTCCGCCATCTCGGCTCGAGGAGGAGTTGGGAGGTGCGGACGACGAGGTCGAGGAGTCCTCGGAGATTGAGTTAGAAGAGGGGGAGTTGCCTGATGTGGAGCAACAGAGTAGAGTAGTCAGAGTGTTTCGCCGAGAGGAGTTGCCTGCCTTGATTGCTGAGACTCTCAGGATGCTGAACATGCCCTTGGGGGAGTCAGTAGCGGAGGAGTCTTTGGAGGATCCGCTTTTGCAGGTGGTGAGGACGTCCCAACGGGTGTTTCCTGTGCATAGAGTTTTTAAGAGCATGATTCAGGAGGAGTGGGACTGTCCGGAGTCGGCTCTACGTGGTTCGAGGGCCTTAGCTCGTCTTTATCCGCTTTCCGACCAGGACAGGGAGCTTTTCCGCTCTCCAAAGGTGGACGCGGCGGTAGCGGCAGTAACTAAGAAGACTACGATTCCGTTGGAGGGGGCCGCAGCCTTAAAGGATGTGCAGGACCGGAAGTTAGACACTTTGCTGAAGCAAGTGTTCGATATTGGGGCCCTCTCCTTGCAGGCCTCGATAGCGGGGTAGTGGGGGGCGAGAGGCTGCTTGCGCTGGTCCCAAAGGTTGCAGGGGGATCAGTTAGAAGGACACTTAGATGAAGTAACGCGGCTGGAATCGGGCACCGCTTATTTGGCGGACATTCATTACGACCTTATCCGGAGCCTAGCTAAGAGTATGGCGTCGGTTGTTGCGGCCCGGAGGTACCTTTGGTTGCACAACTGGTCGGCAGATGCTTCGTCTAAGGCTCGTCTCAGCAAGCTCCCATTTAGGGGTAAGCTTTTGTTTGGCGAGGATTTGGAGAACTTGGTCAAGGAGCTCGGGGAGTCCAAGGGAGGTCGACTGCCGGAAGATAAGCCGAAGCAGGGCCGAGGTGCTGCGGGCTCTCGAGGGAATTCGAGAGAGTTTCGTAGGTTTCGGGCCTCTCGTTTTAGCCAGCCCCAGCAGGGAAGATTTCCGGTACGTGGCCAGGGGTTTCGAGGTTTCCGAGGGGCGGGCAGGGGTTTTACGCCATTCCTATCCTCAAACCTTAAGAAGTCCCAATGAGATGAGGCGGGCTCAGGCAGAGTTGGTTCCCATGGGAGGAAGGTTGCGGGACTTTTACCCTGCCTGGGTCCAAATTACCTCAGACCAGTGGGTCTTGGAAGTCATTCGAGAGGGCTATTCCCTAGAGCTCCATCGTCCCGTGTTAGATTCCTTTGTCCAATCTCCTTGCAGCTCCCCGCAGAAGGTGCGAGCGATCGCGGACATGCTGCAGCTCCGGACAGTGGTACCCGTTCCTATGGACCAGTGCGGTCTCGGTCGGTACTCCATCTACTTTGTGGTTCCAAAGAAGTAAGGCACGTTTCGGCCAATTCTGGATTTAAAGAGGGTGAATCGTTGTCTTCGGGTTACTCACTTCCGGATGGAGACGCTGCGCTCTGTCATTGCGGCGGTCAGGGCGGGCGAATTCCTAACGTCGTTGGACCTCACGGAAGCTTATCTCCATATCCCGGTGCGGCAGGAGCATCAAAGGTTTCTGCGGTTCGCACTGCCCATGGGGCATTATCAGTTTCGAGCGATGCCCTTCGGGCTAGCGACAGCGCCTCGGACGTTCACCAAGATCATGGTGGTGGTAGCGGCAGCGCTCCGCAGGGATGGTGTACTGGTGTATCCTTACTTGGACAATTGGTTGATTCGAGCAAAGTCGAGGCAGGAGAGTCTGGCGGCCACCACTCGGGTAGTTCAGCTGTTGGAGAGCCTGGACTGGGTGGTCAATTTTGCAAAGAGCAGATTGGTCCCTTCGCAGTCCCTAGAATATTTGGGAGCGAGTTTCGAGACAGCGAAAGCAGTGTTTTTTCTCCCGAGCCTCAGGGCACAGGGGCTGCGGGGACTGGTGGTAAGGTTTCTGGCAAGACGGGCGCCGACGGCGTGGCAATATCTGCAATTACTGGGCACAATGGCGGCCACGATCGAGGTGGTGCCGTGGGCCAGGGCTCATATGCGATCGTTGCAGAGCGCGCTGCTCCGGTGGTCGTCTCATCAGAAGGATGCATTGTCTCAGCGACTGATTTGTCCCCCAGAGGTACGTCAGGATCTTCTCTGGTGGTTGGTGGCGGGGAACCTGGAGGCGGGCATGCCTCTAGAACCTCCGTTGTGGAGATTGTTAACGACGAATGCCAGCCTCGCAGGATGGGGTGCGCTTTTCCAAGGGAGGTTTGCCCAGGGCCAGTGGTCGCCGGAAGAACAGACATGGTCCATCAACCGTCTGGAGATGAGAGTGGTGTTTTTGGCTCTGCAGGAGTTTCAGGTGTCTCTGCGGCAGATGGCGGTTTGGGTGCTGTCAGACAATGCGACAACAGTGGCCTACATCAATCGGCAGTGTGGCGCTAGAAGCAGAGGCGAGTCAGCTTTTGAAGTGGGCAGAGCGAAATCTGGTGATGCTTTCAGCTCAGCATGTGGCAGGTGTGGACAATGTCGAAGCGGATTTTCTAAGTCGCTGCCGGGTAGACCCGGGGGAGTGGCGGCTGCACCCGGACGTGTTTGCGCTATTGGTGCGACGATGGGGGATTATATACCATTTGATAGGAATATTTAGTCTGAATTTTGGATCCTGAGAGTTTTGGGCTCAGCCTGGAAAGGGGTTAAGCTTGATGGTGGTACATTTTGAAGAGTTTTGAATATTGTGTGGAATATTTAAAATTTTATTCTGTTGGCTACTGGTAACCAGTGTAATTCCTTTAAAATTGGTGTAATGTGTTCATTTATTGGCGTTTATGTGATGACTCTTGCTGCTGTGTTTTGTGCTAGCTGGAGTCTGCGAATAGCTTGTTTAGGGAGTCCCATTAGTATACTGTTGAAGAAATCTAGGTGTGGGAAGATCATAGCCTGGACTGGTTCTGAAGTCGATGATAATAGGGGTCTTAGGTGTTGAATCATCTACAGTTTTGAGAAAACGGCTCTTGAAATATTGTTTATATGTTTGGAAAAATTGAGGTGGTGGTCTAGCGTGACTCCCAATATCTCACTTCCTTTTTTACTTGTAGTATCGATTTGTTTATTTCAATTGTTTCTGGAGGGGTGAACTTGGTATCTTTTGCGATGAGCAAGACCTCTATCTTATAAATGATTTGTAAGTTATGGCTGGCTAGCCATGTGACTCTGAAGCATTCTTCTGTTTTTGTGTGTTGGCTGGTTGATGTAGAAATGTGTATACATCATATCATCTGCATAGAGATGATATTGGATGTTGTGGTCTTGGATTACTTCGCAAACCGGTTGAATATAAATATTGAATAATAAAGCTGATAATGCTGAGCCTTGAGGAATACCCAACTGTTGGATGAATGGTTTAGCCGTATCTTTTCCTATCTTCACTTGTTGGGTTTGGTTGGATAGGTGGGATTTTGAACCACATTAGCGTTTTTTCGGTTAGGCCAATTACTTGAAGTCTGGTTAGGAGAAGCTCATGTATTTATGGAGTCATATGCTGCTGTGATATCTAGGAAAATTAGGATGAAACCAGATTTCTAGAGGAAAGCAGGATAGAGGTGATACGATAGGGAGTGCCTCTTTCAATTGAAAGCAAGTTCTGCTACGAGGGGACATGGGATGAGAGTGAAAGGGGATAGACTCAGGAGTAATATGCGGAGATATTTCTTTACGGAAAGAGTGGTAGATGTGTGGAATGGTCTCCCAGTTGAGGTGGTGGAGATGAGGACAGTATCTGAATTCAAAAAAAGCATGGGACAAACACAGAGGATCTCTAAAGGAAAAAGGGGACTATTATAGTTGATATGGAAGGGCAGACCATGTGGTTTTTTTTTCTGCCATCATGTTTCTATGTTTATTTTAAAAGTACTATTCGGGATCTGGACATCTGCAAAGAGGCATACAGATGTCCAAATCACAGACACATCCCCAGAGGCATTTTAGAAGCCAGGCCTTTGGATATCTGCAGCGTGAGGACATCCAAGTCTGAAAAGGGGAGTGGTGAGGGCATTCCTAAGAGCCTGGACTAATGAGAGAATATTTTTTCACTCATGTAATTTGACTCTGGAATTTGCCACCGGAGGATGTAGTAAACGCTGTTAGTGTAGCCGGGTTTAAAAAAGGTTTGGACAAGTTCCTGGAGGAAATGTCCATAACCCATTATTAAAGGGGACCCGAGATATCCACTGCTTGCCCCGGAACAAGCACTGTGGAACCTGTCTTTTTGGGAACCTGCTATGTACTTTTGACCTGCATTGGCCACTGTTGGATACAGGATACTGGGCTTGATGGACCTTGGTCTGACCCAGTTTGGCTTCTTATGTTCTGTTTTTCCATTCCCTTTAAAAGCCTGTCAGCGTTAGAAGTAGGGTTTCTACCCCATGACTTACCCTAAATCCATGTTGTAGGTCGAGTGATGCAAAGTTATCAATATGGTCCTGTAGATGAAACTGAACTGTTTTTTCTAAGATTTTTGCCATAAAAGGAAGACTCAAAATTGGTCTATATGAGCGTGGGTCAGATTTATCCAGTTCTTTGCCTTTGTAAATAGGGCGTATTGAAGCAACTTTTAATTCATTGGGTATGTACCCTTTCTCTAATGAAGCATGATTAAATTTAGCATGAAGGGTGAAAGTTCGCATGTCATTTTTATCCATGCTGCTGGACAAGGTTCTAGTGATGTGTTTAATAGCTTTATGGTGCTATCTAATTGTTTTTTAGAAATCAGGGTGAATTTATTCCAGTGTGTGTGTTTGAGTTAACTGCTTTAGGTAATGGTTCTTTTGCAGAATATTTGTCCATTTTTTCCTTGAAGTATTTGGCCATTACGTGTACGTTTGGAGATTGAGTTAATAAATCTTCTTTTGGGATAGATATTAAGGATTTGACAATGTTGAACATCTCTCTTGGCTTATTTAGAGCTGATAAAATAAGCTTAGAGTGGTAGTCCCTCTTGTTGTTGATGCTGTTTCTGTATTCTGTCAACTTGTTCAGGAAGGATAGTTTTTCTACCTCGTTTTTTGATTTCCTCCATCTCCTTTCTAGTTTCCTTAGTTGCTTCTTGATGTCTCGGATATCTTTTGTGTACCATATTGCACTCTTCCTTGTCTCCTTATTGGTAGTGGCATGACTATTTTTGGCTACGACCGCCTTATTTATTACTAGGTTCCAGTTGTTTATGAGCTTGTCTGTATCTGTGTTATCCGTATGTAGTTGCGGGATGATTTCCTTTATAAACTCTTCTTTGATGAATTTATTGAATTTCCTGAAGTCTGTTGATTTGATTTATACACACTCCTCTGGATAAGTTTGGGATGGTGAAATGGAGTGGTGGTCTGACCAAGGGATTTCTTCGATGCGTATATCTGGATCTGAGTTGCTGTTAGCTCAAACAGGAGGAAAATAAGGTCCAGTACATTTCCTTTTATGTGTGTGGGTTCTTGTACTATTTGCCAAAATCCTAGGTCTTACATTGTATCCAGAAAATCTTGTGCATATTGTGGGGTGGTGGTTGGTAAGTTCAGATCCCCTAGCACGATTATGTGTGTTGGAATTGTTATTGGAGCCTGTATATTCTGGGATAGCTGTGAGCTCCTTGCTGTTTGAGGATGGTGGTCTGTTAATGAGGCATAATATCAGGTGGTTCTTCTCTAATAGAATAACATCCATGTCTTGGTCGAAATCACTTGATCTTTTTGTTGTAATTCTCTTCTGGCTATTATGGTTACACCTCCCCCCCTTTTTTTTTTTTTTAATCTTTGATGGTTGTATATCTCGTATCCTTCAGGTTAAGTTGGTTTATTAGAACTGAGTCATTGGTAGTGAGCCAAGATTCGGTTATGAACAAAATGTCTAGGTGGTTATCTATAATGTGGCCATTTATTACACAGGTACACTACCAAAAAACTGCCTCCAGTTTTGCAACTGATTCCTATAGATTTTGGGGTGCTGAATCCAGGAAAAATAGCCAAAATGTTCCATCACGTCACGTTTTCTTGCAAAATTAGATTTCTTACCCATATAAGGAATGTTCACATAATTTCTTTTTAGCCGACTGCAGTTTATTTTCTTGGCCCAAAATAGAGGTTGTAATGGTTAACTAACTAGAAACACTCCCTCATGATATTTTAGAGTGTTTTGTATTCATTTTAAACATTAACAGGACAATTGGGAGGCGGGGGGCTAAATCCAGTACTCGCGCTGGCGCATGTTCTTTCCTGTTCGCCTCGCCTCGTTCGCTCGCTCAAACACGGTGGTTGCGACATGAACGTTCCTGTCAAATTTCAGTTTCTTGCAAGTTCATTATTACCTTTTGTTTGCTCAGTCGTAATCCAGCTTTATTCCGAACTGGTTCACTACAGTTGTAGTTTGCAGTGCTGTGTATTTGTGATGGCTCACAGAGCCAGAGGTTGCGTCAACTCTCCGGACAGTTTTTGTTTTATTTGTGGGGAATATACCGTGAAAAAGCGGCAGAGGAACATTTCTGCATTTATTAAAGTATATTTCGCCTATTTCGGTTTGAAGTTAGGCGATCAAGACAAACCGTGGGCTCCTCACAAAGTGTGCAAGACATGTGAGGAAGATCTACGCTTATGGATGAAAGGTAAAAAACAAGCATTTCGTTTCGGAATACCTATGATGTGTGGCGTGAACAAAGAGACCACAGCAGTGACTGCTATTTTTGCTCTTGCATTGTAAAGGGATACAACTTAAAAAATAAGAACGTAATAAGTTACCCCAACCTTCCCTCAGCAATTAGGCCTATGCCTCATAGCAACGAAGTACCTGTGCCTGAACCACCAAAATCTTTGGATCATATTTGTGTGGACGGTTCTGATCATGATGAGACTCATCAGATGGCTTTTCCCGATGAGTCCAGTACTTCCGAGTTTGAAACTGAACCAGATCCGAAACCTGAACTTTTCTCTCAAGCTGAATTGAATGATTTAGTCCTGGATTTAGGACTCCCAAAAGATGCTGCCCAACTGCTAGGTTCTCGGCTTAAACAGAAAAATCTATTGTCACCAGGAACAACTTTTTATTGGTACCGCAACCGCGAGACACAATTTTTGAAGTATTTCAGCAAAGAGGAAGATTTGGTATTTTGCAACGATATATACGGAGTGATGGAAAAGTTTAAACTCAAGTATGATCCTGCTGAATGGCGGCTGTTCACTGATTCGTCAAAAGACAGCATAAAAGGTGTTCTTCTTCATAATGGCAACACATTCGCTTCAGTTCCTATTGCTCACTCTGTTATTCTCCAAGAAAAATATGAGAATTTGGCCCTGATTCTTCAGAAGATTCGTTATGATGAGCATAAGTGGATGATTTGTGGAGACTTTAAAATTCTATCTATGCTATTAGGGCAGCAATCCGGTTTCACCAAATATCCCTGCTTCCTTTGCTTGTGGGATAGCTGGGCCCGCGACCTACACTGGGGGAAAAAAGACTGGCCAATTCGGGAGTATTTGAGACCCGGTGAGAAAAATGTTCTTCATGAGAGCTTGGTACCTCGTGATAAAATTCTATTACCACCTCTCCACATTAAGTTGGGTCTCATTAAGCAATTCATCAAGTCCCTTCCAAAAGATGGTGAGTGCTTTCGGTACCTTTGCTCAAAGTTCCCCGACTTTCTGAAGCAAAGCTAACGGAAGGAGTGTTTGTTGGCCCTGATATAAGGAAACTCATTTCAGATGGAGCATTCGCTGAAACGATGTCTGAGAAGGAAAAAGAAGCCTGGGATTCCTTCAAGGATGTTGTTCTCAAATTCTTGGGGAACAGGCGGGATGAGAACTATAAGGATATTGTTGCCAGGATGCTCAATGCCTTCAAAGAACAAGGCTGTAACATGAGCCTGAAAGTCCATTTCTTGCACTCCCATGTGAACTACTTTCCCGAAAACTTGGGGGCGTACAGTGAAGAACAAGGTGAAAGGTTTCACCAGGACATCAAGGACGCAGAGAGAAGGTACCAAGGAAGATGGAACATCACTATGATGGCTGATTTCTGCTGGTTGCTGCTGCGGGAAACCCCAGATGAAAAATACGCCAAGCAGCGAACCAAGAGAAGCATTCGGGGGAAGAAGAAACGGGCCCACCAGGAGATTGATTGACCCAAGAATGACTTTAAAATCTAAACTGTGTTGACAAATATCGTGTTTTTACTAAACTTTGAAATAAAAATTTGCTAGTTATTACCACAGTGTCGGATCTCATTTATTAGAATTTTATTTTCACACCATCGGGTGTTTGTCTTCATGTATTGCAATGGTGCGGTTTGCGTTTTCTATTCTTACATACATACCTGTACAACATTTTTTGCACATTTCTTTGCTTTGCTTTGTGTCTAACCTCGCTCTTATATGCTCAATGTTTGTGCACATGTATGTGGCTGTTTTAAGTGCAGACAATTTTGCTACCATCACAGTGTGTTTTGTTGACATTACTCTATTCTTATGTGCTGCCTTGTTACAATTTTCTTTATTCTTATTTGAATAACTACTAAACTATTAGTATAAAGAATTCATCCAAGAAACTTTTATCTCGATCGCACTCAATCTGAAACGTTCACCTCAAACTGCTAACCCAATGTAGCAAAAAATCTGTACGTGATGGAGCAAATTGGTTACCAGATTTGGATTCAGCGCACCAAAAAACGTAAAAATCAATCGAAACATTAGAGGCAGTTTAAAAAAATTTTTTTTAGTGTACCTGTGTTATTTGTGTCCTTTGGGGGTTCACGTAAAGGGGAGGTGGCGGCAAAGTCCTCTATTTCTCGGTGGTTGAAAGAGGCGATCGCGTCGGCGTACCTCCTTAAGGGGAAGGCGGTGCCGGAGGGCCTCTGGGCTCATTCGACTAGGGCGCACGCGGTGTCTTGGGCGGAGGTCAGTTTAGTTCCGGTCGGTGACATCTGTAGGGCGGCGACTTGGTCGTCCTTGCATTCCTTTGCAAAGCACTATCGGTTAGATGTGCAGGAGGCGGGGGATGGGCGTTTTGGCTCAGCGGTTCTTCAGGCTGGGCTTGCTGGTCCCTCCTGTTAAGATTCATTGCTCTGTTACATCCTCTATGGTTCCGGGACTGGACTAGAGGGACGCAAAGGAAGGTGAAATTAGACTTACCTGCTAATTGTTGTTCCTTAAGGAACTCTAGTCCAGTCCCGGATCCCTCCCAGTATTTTTTTGAGGGGGTCGTTCAGCCTGAAGTGTCGGGGTTTGGCCTTAAGAAGAGGTTCCGAGGAGGGCGCAGAGTGCAAGCGCGGGGGGAACTCTTTTTGCAGCAGTGCTTCGTTAGTGTTTTGCTGGTTTTTGTAAACCCCCCCCCCCCCGGGAATTAAATGTATAGAGGTCCCGTAGGGGGCTCGTGTTATGTAGTACCCTACTTTCTTTAGTGGCTAAGGTTGGTGGTTGCGACTGCCTATTCCATTACTCTTTCAACTACTTATTTGTTGCTCTGCTGAGTCTGCTTTGTCAATAGGTACTGATGGAAGGGAGCGGTGTTAGCCTACTTATACCGGTGACATCAGAACGATGACATCTTTCAGTCTCCAAAGCTGCTGGAGGATGTTCTAAACTCTATGGTTCCGGGACTGGACTAGAGTTCCTTAAGGAACAAGAATTAGCAGGTAAGTCTAATTTCACCTTTCTTGGAGTTATATGCAGAACAGTACATCTGGGTGTACCCCGAACATCTCAGTTTCTCATGTTCCTCTCGGTTAAGTGTGTCTCCTGTAGGAGGGCAAATTTGGCCTTCACCCGCACTAAACTTGTCAGTATTCTCTTCCTTTTAATGGGGCTATGTACACCTCTAACATTCCATGAGGCAATTATGTAACCTCCCATATCCCTCTTTGGACCTTTCTAGTCATCCTCACCTCCCTTTGTGCCGCGCTGTTAACACTGAGCCACAATGATACATCAAAACAACATAAAACAATTAACATCACATACTTCTTCCCTTTTATCCTCCACTCTTCACCTCTCCTCCCCTCTTCCTCTGAGTTCCACTTTCCCTCCTTTCTTTGCTTCAGCAGAGCTCAAAGCGGTCTTACCCCCGTCTCACACCCCTTCCCCCCAATCATCCCTCCCCAGTTATGCCAATTAATTAAACAGCCCTCCACTTGATTTCCCTGTGGAAGCTGACTACCTTCTCCCTCATAGTCCATCCTTTCCCGCGCCACAGATCTGTGTTACTTCCAGTTCAGCCCTCTCCCTGAATTCTCAGTTCCTGTGATTCTGTAGCTTGGCCTGCTCTCTGTTCCTCCGTTGGTGCGGTCGGTGCATCACGCTCCTTCTCCTGCTCCCCCTGCTCAGTCACCTCCACCTGGGTGGTAGCGCCTCCTCCACTGTCCATGGCCGCCATGTGGATGTTTCCTCGACGCACTTCTCTAGTCTTAAGATGTTCCTCTAGTGCCTCCACGCTATGAAAGAATCTTCTCACACCATTCTCCATCAATACTAATTGTGCTGGATACCAAATTGCCACCTGTATCCCTTTCTGTGCCAGGGTGTGTTTGAATGTTACCATGTCCCTGCATCTTCTTATAGTCTCCGCTGCCACATCTGGGAACACCGAAACCCTCCATGATTTGAATGTGACGTACCCCGATCTTCTAGCTAGACAGATGATATGTTCCCTGTCCTGGAAAAGCAGCATCTTAACAGTAAAGGCCCACGGTCTCGCATTTTTCTCCGGGCAGGAATGGAGTTCTCGGTGCGCCTGCTCAATCTCATAGGCCTCCACTGAAGGACAGTCCGGAAAACATTGTATCAGTAAAGCTTTAACAAATGTTATGGAGTCTTCCGGCACTCCAAATATCCACACATTTGACCTTCTCTCCCGATTTTCCATTTCTTTCGTTTTAGCTTGCAGCCAGCCTAGTTGTTGGTATAGGCGTATTCACTTTAAGCTTCTCCTTCTGACCTATAAGTGCATTCACTCTGTGGCTCCCCAGTACCTTTCTTCTCTCATTTCTCTCTATTTCCCCCCTCATGTACTCCATTCTTCTTCCCAGTTGCTTCTTGCTATGCTCTTCTTCTCTACTGCCAACTCCAGATTCTGCTCTATTCACCTTGCTGCTCCCTAGGCTTGGAATAAACTTCCTTTGTCTATATGTCAGGCATCTTCTTTGCCCCTCTTCAAACTCAAGTTAAAAGTTCATCTTTTTGCCTCTGCCTTTGGCTCTTGATTTTGCTGTTCTCCTTCCTTCCCCTCTTTTATTTCACCTTTCTTTCTTCCTCTTACACTTGTTCTTATCTCTTTCCTTTGTCCTGTCTCTCCTGCTCTTGTCTCTTTGCCCTTGTTCTTATCTTTTTTTCTACTCCTTTTCTTGCTTTGTCTTTTTTAGATTGTACGCTCTTTTGAGCAGGGACTGTCTTTTTGTGTTTTCATTGTATAGTGCTGCATGCGCCTTGTAGCACTGTATAAATGCTTAGTAGTAGTAGTAGTAAGCTTGCAACCTCCTTCCCCGCCTGCGCCTGTGTATCCTCCGTAGAGCTGATTCTGGCTTCGGCTCCTCCAGTCGCACCCCCACTGCCGCAAACTTCTCCTCTATCTTGCCAAGGACCTTATTAACAGTTTCTGTTTTTGAGTCCCTTATTCTCTCAATATGGTGAGGAGATCTGTTTCACTGCACCCCCCGTTGCTGTCTCCAGTATTTGCCGTAGATGACACTGGGGAAGCCGGGCCTTGTGCCACTCCCTCCACGGCCTCACGCGGCTTACCCCTAGCCGCATATAGTTCAGCAATAGTCTTGACAGGTTTAAGCCTCACCGTCTTTGGCATTATATCTTCCCTGGAGAGGGTTTGCACCCTTTGTTACCCTTCTTTACAGTCTTGGGGGGAATCGGGAGACGGAACGCTCTTTGACACGTTTCACCTCTGCTGCACTCATACCGAAAGACGTACTGAGATTTTTAAGCCTGTCCCCATATGCTTTATGATGAAGACCACTCACCATTTTAGTAGTCACCCTCTAGACCAGCGATGGCGAACCTATGGCACGCGTGCCAGCTGTGGCACGCGAAGGCCTTGCAGCTGGCACGCGGGAAGGTCCGCTAGGACAGGTGTCTGCCTCCCTTCGTCTGCAGCCGCGGCTCCCTGCCTGTTAGGGAACCGCGGCTGTGCTTGTAAAATCGTTGTAGTACAACTTCCTTTAGAGGCGGGACAATGCTGCACGGAGCCCGTCAAGACAGGAAGGGCTCCGCAACGATTTTACAAGCACAGCCGCGGTTCCCTAACAGGCAGGGAGCCGCGGCTGCAGACGAAGGGAGGAAGACATGGGGAGAGGGGGGCTACCATCGACATGGGGAGAGGGGGGGGCTACCATCGACATGGGGAGAGGGGGGGGCTACCATCGACATGGGGGGGCGGGGGGCTTACATGGAGGGAGGGAGCTGATATGGATGGATGGAAGGAGGGGGGCTTACATGGAGGGAGGGAGCTGATATGGATGGATGGAAGGAGGGGGGCTCACATGGAGGGAGGGAGCTGATATGGATGGATGGAGGGAGGGAGCTGATATGGATGGATGGAAGGAGGGGGGCTTACATGGAAGGAGGGATAGATGGAGGGAGGGGGGACTGACATGGAGGGAGGCTGACATGGACAGTGGGGCTGACAGGGAGGGAGGGAGGGAGCTGACATGGACAGATGGAAGGACGGGGGCTGACATGGAGGGAGGGGGGCTGGCATGCACAAAGGGGAGAGACAGGGACACACTGGACAGACGGGATAAATGCTGGAGAGAGGCGAGAGACATTGCGGCTTAGGATTATAATGGGCTGAAGGGGGAGCTAGCACTGGTAATGGGCAGATGGGAGGGGACTAGGACTGGTAATGGGTTGAAGGCTAGGACTGGGAATGGACTGATCAAGGGGGGGGGGTTGGGCATGGTATAGGGGTGATAGGGGGGTATGAGTGATAATGTACTTATGGGGGGCTAGCATTGGAAATTAGATTTTCGGTGAGGTTAGGAATGGAAATGGGCTGATGGGGGGATAGGACTGGTGATGTGGGGGGTAGGACTGGTGGTATTGGGCTGATTAGGGGAGGCTAGCACTGGTAATGGGGTTGAGGGGGGATTAGCACTGGAAGTGAGCTGATTGGGGGGCTTTGACTGAGAATGGGCTGATTGTGGGGCGGGGAGGATAGAGCTGCTGGCCCTGGAAGAAAACTGGGGGCTAAGGCTACAAATGGGCTGATGCGAGGGGATGGGAGAATGGAACTGGAAGGGAGTGGATCTGAGAGGGGCTGCCATGGTATTTGTACTAGAAGGGACTGGTCAGTGGGGAAGGAGGGGGACTGGAAGGGAATGGACACCAGTGGCAATCATGGGAATGCAAGTTGACATTGGAAGGTACTGGGAGTGAGGACTGGAAAGGGGCTGATACTGGGGAGGGTTACTGGGACTGGAAATAGGCTGATGGAAAGAAGTGAAGAAAACGAAAGAAGAGATAAGAAATGGCAGATGGACCATAGACCACAGAAACAGAGCTAAGAGAAGACAGGAAAGCAGAAGCCTCAGATCGGGACCAGCATGATCAGAGAATAAATTGGTCAGACAACAAAGGTAGAAAAAATAATTTTATTTCATATTAGTGATTTGACTACAAAATCATCATAATTTTGAAATCAAATATTGTTACTTGTTGTGATTAATTAACCGTATTTTCCGGCGTATTTTTTTTGGTGTGCGCTGGAAGAGGGGTAGTCTTATACGGCGAGTATAGGCCAAACACCTATATTTTAACAGGAAAAGTAGGGGGTCATCTTATACGCCCAGTCGTCTTATACGCCGGAAAATACGGTAAGTAAATTTAACGTTTTCTATGAAAAGTAGTTCTGAGGGGGGTCAAAAAAATATTAAAAGAAAAGTGACAATAATATAATAATATATTTATAATGTGGATTACATTTGGGCCCTCATATTTACCTCAGGCTATGATTGTGATTGTGATTATGATGGTACACTGTAAGAAACAATATATGCAGTGTTAGATTTGTTTTAAATGTCGCAATGGTTTTGCGGCTCCCAGTTTTTTTTTTCCCTTCGGAAACGGGTCCAAGTGGCTCTTTATGTCTTAAAGGTTGCAGACCCCTGTGCTAGGAGAAAGGCCCCAGCCCGGCCCCGCGCTTCCCCTTCCGGTCGGAGCTTCTGCGCGCCTCTCGCCGAGAAGCTGCACGCTAGGGCTCGTGCGCCGTCCTCTCGCGAGATTATAGGACCCGCGCGGGAGCTGGGTTCCAAAGAAGAGCAAAACCTACCACTTTCATGATGAATGGGAAATGGACTACTTCTTCATCATGGTGAAAGACAAGTGTTGTGTAATTTGTAACGCCCCAGTATCCTTGCCCAAAATGGGTGATCTGGAACATCATTATAAGGCTCTAAAATATTGTTGTTAAAGTTTAATTGACGTGCTGGCACTTTGAGGAAATTCTTTGGTTTTGTGTGGCAGTTTGGGCACTCGGGCTCAAAAAGGTTAGCCATCACTGCTCTAGACTGACTCCATCCTGTTTACATTCTTTGGAAGGTGCTTTCTCCAGAATTGTACATAATGCTCCACATGAGGGTTCACTAGAGCAGGGGGTCTCAAACCAGTCCTCAGGACACACCTAGCCAGTCAGCTTTTCAGGTTAACGACAACTGGCTAAGTGTGTCACGAGGACTGGGTTGAGAACTCCTGTACTAGACACTTGTACAAAGACACTATTACTTGCTTTTTTCTGCTTGCCATTCCTCTCCATATGCAGCCTTTATTTTTGTGTCTTATATAGGTGCATGCATATGGGAAGTTTTTTTTAGGAAGCAATTTAATGATGCTCTGCTCTCTGAAGATAGATCTGAGAACAGAGTTCTGGACAGACCCCGGGTTAAAGCCTTAGGGAATGTTTGCAAGCTTTTAGATTAGTTGATGACTGGCATATGCTACATCGAGGGGAAAATTTTTTCATTTTATTCTCATGCTCACAATTCATACTCCCGACCAGATGGATGGTACATCTTTCAGGATGTTTTGGATCACCTTCAGGCCTGTGATATTGGCCCCATTCAATTCTCAGACCATACACTAATCAGTTTGTTAACTTCGTTAATGACCCCCCTCAATTATAAAGACTAGAAACAAGTAGAACCTGGTAAGGAGACATTTTGTTTTCAGAGTATTTAAAGTCTAGTTGGCCTAATTATGTTGAGGTAAATCATACGGGAAAGGTAGTTCACTTCATGGTTTGGTAAGGAGCCAAAACAGCGATGAGAAGCTCTTTTATTTCCCAGGTGATATCTTTTAAGTGGCTTAATGAGGCTACATTTGTCTAGTGTGAGAATTATCTGAGTTAGAATTTGTACATAAACGAACTAAAGTTTTCAGTGTTTTGCAGATATTGAGCAAATTGAGAAGCAAGATTAATTTGCTCCAGAATACTTATCTGGCATATTATCTTCAGTTTACAGGCATACATTTTTTATGAAAATTCAGATAAACTTAGCCATATGTTAGGAGGGCTATGCTGGAAATTCAGCATTCTTCTGGGGATCACTTTTATGAGTTTTCTGAAAATGCGAATACCTTTTTTTGATATTATGAGGGGATTTATACATCACAATCTACCTTCCATTCTAGGGTTCAGCAATGGTTGCATTCTCTCAGAAATGAGCCAGTCTCTAAATAGACCCTTCTGTCTTGCTGACATTTATAAGGCTGTTCACTCCCTTGAGGACAATCAGTAGGCCATATGAGTTTTCTATTTCGTATCTGGTTTTCCCTTTTTTATGGACTGTAAACCACTAGGATGTTTTTTCTTTTACTACTAGCGGTATCTAAATACTGCAAATAAATACATTTCAGCCAAATTCTATAAATCTTTGAGAGAGGAGGTGGTCCCTTTTGTTGTTGGAGGTTTAGGGCAACTAGCTCTGGTAAGTTTCCCTATTCCTTTTATGATGCTGTCATTTCTCTTATTCCAAAGTAGGGAAAAGATCCTATCCTTTGTTCCAGTTGTCAGTCCATTTCTATATTAAATACCAATTATATAATTTTTACAAAAATTCTTTTTTATAATAGAATGGAAAGGTACATCAAAGGACTGGTCTATGAGGTGGGGAGGAGTGGTCTAGTGGTTAGGACAAGGTACTTCAGGCCAGAGGGCCAGGAGTTCAAGTCCCACCTGGGGACAGCAATCTCAGGCCGGAGGGACTGGGATTTCTAGTCCTATAGGCACTCCTTGTGGTCTTGGGCAAGCCACTTAACCCTCTATTGCCCATGTTCCCTGTAAGTATTAGCATATGTGTCTCATATCCCCTCGTGTTAAATGTATCCCCCAATTGACCGCTTTGACCCAGTGAAAAGTGGGATATAAATACAGCTAAATAAATAAATAAAATAAAATATGAGGATTAAATAGGTTTTATCAAGGGCCATTTTGGATCGGATAATGTTCATTGGTTAGTGAACATTTTGTATCTCTCTGGAAACATGGACTCTGTGTGTGCCCTGTTTTCTTTAGACATTGAAAAAGCCTTTAATAAAGTAGAAGGAGGGGGGGTCCTATTTCCAGTTTTGAGGGTATTTGGTTTTAGAAATAATTTCATTATCTGGATTAAGTCATCGTATTTTGTGCCCGTTGATTCAGTAAGTGTGGATGGAGTTAAGTCCACCATGTTGTCTTATGCCAGGAGGACTTGTCAGGGCTGTCCCTTGCCCTACTGTTGTTTGGTTATTTATATTAGACATTTGGGCCCAAGATAAGGTACCAAGTGGGAGAGGAGAGCCACATTATATCGCTATATGCAGATAATCTCTTTTATATCTGTCTAACCCATTAGATGCTTTTCTAGTTATAATGGAAACCGTTACTACTATTGGTAATTTGTCTGGGTTCTCAGTAACTTTTTCTAAATCAGCCCTTCTACCTTGTGGTTTGCACTATATGGTTATTGTACTGGGGCTGGTGCTTTTTGACATATTACAAATTATCTAGAAATGGGAACAGTGGGTGTAGTTGTCAAATTTGCAGATGACACAGATGGGCCAGTATTCAAAAGGGTTTATCCAGTTATCATTTCTTGCTAACCTGATAAACCCTGCTGAGAGGAATATTCAGCAGCATTATCCATAGGTGGGGCAAGGACGGTGTAAGGATTTATCTGGTGAGCAGTGTATTTTAATCTCCTAACAGGTAAGTAACAGCCTATGGTTAAGAGACTAACTATGCGGTTTGGCTATCCGGATAGTGGCTGAATTCAGTATCACTGTTATCTGGATAACCAGTGGTGGTCACCTGAAATTCTGCTGTTAAATATACAAGTTATACATCAACATGGTTTGCATAATTAGCAAGTACAACTTGAAATATCTAACTTGTACATGACAAGTTATGCGGTATATTTATTTGGCAGCACTGCCTAAACGGAGAGCACTTGCTGAATAGATGCATAATTTGAAATCATCTAAATGTAAGTGTTTTAAATGATACGTTCACTGCTTGATTGAATATTGACCTCTGTGTTATTATTCAGCCAAGACCTGACTGGGCTGTGCTTTATTTGGGTGAATGATTGCAATGGCTATAGAGTGTGCCCATGGAGATTCAGCTCTGAAATAGAACAGCCCCCCAATCCCATATGGCCCTGGAGCATAAGGAGAGAGCCTCAGTCCTATACACTGACCCCAGATCCTGGTAAGATGAGGTACTCTGAGGTGTTACAGTAATTTGTACTGATGTTTTTCATTTATATGCACATAAGCACTAATTTAGTGCATATGTGCTAATATGTTCTGAGATGGCTTAAATACGCATTCTAGAACCACAGTGCATAGGACGCTATTCAGCATGCACACTAAGGATTTAGGGCCCGATATTCTACTGTCCGGATCTTCGAAGGGCTATACGCCCATCGGCACAAAGCCCTTCCCGCTGACCCCTAAACCAGATAATCAATGCTGCGGCAATGGCATTGAATATCCGGTGATCGCCGCCAAAGCTGGAAGCCGCCGAGGCTAACCGCGCAGCAGTGATATTGGATGCTGCCTGGTTAGCTTCTGCAAGGGTTTTCCTCGCCTATCTTTAAGGCACTGATTGCTAACCAGGCAGCATCCAATATCATTGCTGCATGGTTAGCGCCATGCTCCACCTCTGCTCCTCCCCGGAACACCCTCAGCACGCCCTGATGCTAACCGTATAGCATTGAGTCATGTATAGATGGGGATATACCACAGCACTAACCGTGTAAGTGCTGTGGAATATCCCCATCTAGGGGATTTACGCGGTTTACCGGGCCCTTAGTGCATAAGTCCTCATATATCGGGCCCTTGGTGCATAAGTCCCCTTAGTTAAAGTATGCCTCAAGATCACCCGTCCCCTCTCTTTCTTAACACATGGAGCTGATTTCATGCACATTTCCCTTAAAGAAGCCAGTAGTGCATGGAAGAGAGCTGACGTTTTATTTTTATATCTAATACTGTATGTATTTCACAAAATGAAAGACATAGAACAGGGCTTTGCCAGGTCCTAGAAAGATAATACAACTGAATTACTAAAAATACCAAAAGACTAAAGCCTTACTTTATAAGTCACAAGAATTCAGCTATTACAAATGAGAAGACTAGAAAATTGGAGCTTTTCCATGGCTGTCTGGGAGGAAATGAGATGGCATAACGTTCTACATTCAAGGCTCCCAAACTGGGCATGGTGTAAGAATTATGAACCTTCTTCAGAAATGCCAATTAGTAAACATACTGCTAAATATTTGAAAGAAAAAGAGCAGGAGACGTCTTGTTAAGTGGTGGCACCACAAAATTACAATGAAAATAATATATACTTTTTCAGCTTTCTTTGCCCAGTTCCCTTTGTGCTTTTTTTCTCCCTGAGAATGCATGCTTTGTGCTTTTGCCTGTGCCTGACCACATTTGGATAAAGCCCATGGATGCTTTTTACCGATGGACTTTGTCTATTTGCAGCTGTGCCATTCTGTGCAGGTATGCAGTTACCCTTTCTGGAATAAGGCATACATCTGTCTAGTTACAGTATTTCTTGATATATTAGAGTTTGGAAATTCTATTAAATATCACAGTGTCCCATACCATACCTCATCTGTAAAGTGCTGCATTCATTATAAAAAGTAAACAAATATTGTTTCATCTAATTGCCATGAAAATCTTCCACCATTGAACAATTTCACTTGGAGGTCCTGAACTCTATGGGCTCTTATCTCTCTCTGCCATCTATAAGAACAGAATCGGGACTTTGCAAGGGGCAGTTTAGATGTGTGCCAGATTGGGCATGGTGCCAGTGCATTGTGTCACCGTTGTTTGTACAGCGATGGAAATATGTTTCTATGTGGCTATATCAAAGGATGACTCCAAGCTGGATTCCCTTGTTGTTAGAAACATAGAAAAATAGAAACATGATGGCAGATAAAGACCATTTGGCCTATCCAGTCTGCCCTTCCATACCAAGTACTATAGATTTTTTGAGTTCAGATACAGTCCTTGTCTCTATTACCTCTACTGGGAGACTATTGCAACATCTACTGCTCTCCATAAAGAAATATTTCCACATATTACTCCTGTCTATCCCCTTTCACTTTCATCCTATGCTCTCTTATTGCAGAGCTTTCTTCTATTGAAAGAGGCTCTCCTCCTGAGCATTTATGTTACAGAGGTATTTAAACATGATGGCTAAGCAGCTGTTTTGGATATTTAGATACAAAAAAAGCTTTCCATGGAATTAATGATCTGTGCTTATACCAATACTGAAGAAAGATGATTTGACTGACTGTGGAAATTATGGCACAATCGCTCTGATCCCACATGCCAGCAAGATTCTACGCAAGATCATTCAGCAGAGACTACAACCATACCTGGAACGAGAACTACCTGAAGTGCAAGCAGTGTTTAAGAAAGAGCGAGGAATGAGGGACATCATTGCGGATGTGAGATGGATTCTTGAAAAGGCAAAAGAATACCGAAAGGATATCTATATGTGTTTTATTGACTACAGCAAGGCTTTCCTTAGAAGTTCAGATGACAAGACTTTGACTTTCATAATTTGGACACATCATGCGAAGAGAGAGATCATTAGAGAAAGACATCATGCTTGGCAAGGTAGAGGGTCAATGCAAGAGAAGAAGGCCAGCAATGAGATAGATCAATACAATAACAGCAGCTATGGGTGCCATTCTATCAACAGTGAGCCTCTTGACTGAATACCAAACACAGTTTAGGACAAGTATGCAGAGGGTAAAGGCCAGGGCAGAGAATCTTGCATCCTGGAGATAAATGCATGGTTGCGTGGATGGTGTTGAGTGTTTTGGTTTCCTGGACCATGGGTTGATGATCCAGGGGCTGCAGAGAAGAGATGGCATCTATCTGTCCAAGAAGGGTCGACAAGTCTTTAGTAGCAGACTGTCTAACCAATTGAAGAGGGCTTTGAACTAGATTCATTGGGGATGGGTGAAGAAAGCCCCCAGGTAAGTGAAGCATTAAATACCTTTATAGGAATAGGTAAAGGGGGCAACATCTGGAAAGCTGTGTCTATAAATACCCATAGCATGGGAAATAAGACCCCAGATTTTGAGGGTTTAATGGGAGAGGCTGACTTGGACTTAGTGGCAGTTACAAAGACATGGTTCACAGACAACTATGACTGGGCTATAACTATACCAGGCTATATGCTATTCAGAAAGGACAGGGTAGGAAGAAGGGGAGGAGGAGTGGCACTATAAGCCAAAAATAATATTAAAGCTATGGAAATACAGGACTTAAAAGGGAGAGAGGATGCGGTGTGGGTTAAACTAGAAAGAGAGAAAGAGAAATCCATTGGCATTGGCGTGATATACAGACCTCCATCACAGGGAGAAGACGTGGATGGAGATTTAATAGAAAATATATGCAGCATTGCCAGGAAAGAGGAAGTGCTACTGATAGGGGATTTCAATATGCTGGATGTTGATTGGCGCATCCCTGCTGCAGTGTCATCTAGAAGCAAGGATTCTTTACAGGAAAAAGTATTCAGGCAACAGGTAACAGAACCCACACATGAAAGGGCCATACTGGACTTAGTGCTTACCAATGGGGAAAGTGTTTCTGATATTATAGTGGGAAATCATCTCGCATCCAGTGATCACCAGATGGTGTGGTTCAGTATTAGGACTAGGGCTGATAAAATCCATTCAAAAGTGAGGGTCTTAGACTTTAGGAAAACTAACTTTACTAAGATGGACCAATACCTCAAGGAGTCGTTAGTGGGATGGGAACAGCTGGGGAATGTAGAAAAACAGTGGGCAAAACTGAAAGGGGATATTTTACGGGCAACCAATCTTTTAGTTAGAATTTATTTATTTATTTATTTATAAATAATTAATAAATAAATAAATAGTTAGAATGGTTAATAAAAGGAAAAGGAGGCCACTATGGTTCTCAAAGGAGGTAGCTGAAAAAGTGAAGAAAAAGAGTATGGCCCCTTCATGAAATACAAGAGATCACAGAGAGAGGTAGAGGCATCTATATTTGGAAAAACCTAGAGAGGCTGGCAGAGTTGTCAGGAAAGCAAAGGTACAATGCAATAAAAAGGTGGTATAAGACATTTTTCAGATATGTTAATGAGAGGAGGAAGGGCAAAAGTGGTATTGTCAGACTCAAGGGTGAAGAGGAGAAATATGTAGAAGCTGATGTGGATAAAGGGGAATTACTTAACAAATATTTCTGTTCTGTGTTCACAGATGAAGGGCCGGGAGCAGACCTCAGACAAAACCCACAAACAGAAACAAAAGTGAGGGGTATCTCAAACGATTTTCAGAGGACTGTGTTCGTGAGGAACTAGCTAAACTAAAAGTGGACAAAGTAATGGAACCAGATGGGATACAGCCAAGAATACTGAAGGAACTTGGGGATGTTCTAGCATCTCCACTGACTGACCCTTTCAATGCCTCTTTGGAGTCGTGGGTGGTGCCAGAGGACTGGAGAGAGGCACATGTGGTTCCTTTACACAAAGGTGGAAGTAAGGATGTGGTTGAAAACTACAGACCGGTTAGTTTAATCTCAGTGGTGAGTAAATTATTGGAAATGTTGCTGAAAGAGAAAATAGTGAGGTTTCTGGAGTCCAACGGATCACAGGATCCAAGGCAGCATGGATTCACCAGGGGCAGGTTGAATGATTTCTTTGACTGGGTGACTAGAGAGTTGGACTGAGGGAGAACCCTAGCTGTGGTGTATTTAGATTTCAATAAAGCATTTGACACTGTTCCATACAGGCAACTTAAAAATAAACTAAGCACCCTTGGGATGGACCCTAAAGTTACTGCTTGGATACAGGTAAATGGAGTTCATTCTGAGAAGAAGGAGGTTACCAGTGGAGTGCCGCAGGGATTTGTCCTTGGTCCAATTCTTTTTAACAGCTTTGTAAGTGATATTGCATAAGGGCTGTCGTGTAAAGTTTGCCTCTTTGCGGATGATACCAAAATCTGCAATAGAGTAGACACTGAAGAATACCTGTGATCTGGCCACAATACTTCGGCTCTTTTGGTCTCTGGTCACTCAATCAGTGAGAAATAAGCAGAGAGTAACACAGAACACAATCAGACACAAAGTGCTACTTTCTTTGAGCTCAGAAGGAAGGCAATAGAAGGTCCATGGACACAGCACGGTTCCACCTCTGTTGGATTCAAAGTCTTCCTTCCTTGAAGCGCTTTTTATTATAGAAAAAGGGGAAGTAACACAGTCATTAATTATAAACATGAAATAACACAAGGTGTCGCTAGAATTCTTTTACAGAGTAAGAGCTGATTACAGTGTATTAGATGAAATTTACTTGATTATGACAGAATTATTTATAATTGCAGAGTTGCAGAAATTATGCTGTGCCAGCAGTGACCTATAGTTGACTGTACAATGAACTATGGTTGCACAGTTCATAGCCTATGTTTACTCTTTATGCTTGCGTTAACAATGTTCTCAATCTATTTTAAAGACAGTTACACAGAACTCATGATCATGATATCCTATTCTATTTAAGAAGAAGTAGGTGAAAGGATAAACTTGTGAGTGACGGTCATTTTTAGCAAAGTTCTTCTATCTGCACATTTTAGAAATCTGTATCAAGAAATTCATCTATCTTCAATTACATATTGGGGATTCTGGTATCCCTTTTACCTGTCTATTTCTACAGACACCAAGGAAGGTGTAGATAACATGAGGAGGGATCTAGCTAAGCTTGATCTAGAATTTGGCAGCTGAGATTTAATGCTAAAAAGTGTAGGGTCATGCATTTGGGCTGCAACAATCTAAGGGAGTGGTACAGTATAGGGAGTGACATACTTCTGTCCACGAAAGAAGAACGGGATCTAGGCATGATTGTGTCTGACGATGATTGGTTCTGCGGCCCGTTCCTTCTTTCTTGCCGAAAGTCCTTTTGGTTTTTCATTTGAACCAGTCACTTACACTTCCAGTCTTTTTTATATGCAGAACAAATCATCAGAGAAGCAGGACTCTATGAACACAACTGAGTTGTGAAGATTGATGGAAGACTCATCAGCAACCTTTACTATGCTGATGATTCCACATTACTGGCTGAAAGTGAAGATGATCTGAAACATTCGCTTCTGAAGATCAACGAACATAGTCTTAAAATGGGCCTGCACCTTAATGTAAATGAAGACAAAGAGTCTGATAACTGGCAAAATCAATAATTTCATCTTTGATGGAGAAGAAATTGAAATAGTTGACAACTTTAACATACTTGGATCACCAATCAATAAAGAAATGACTAGCAGTCAAGAAATCCGATGACGCATTGCTCTTGGCAGAATGGCTATGAAGGACCTAGAAAGAGATTCATAGGAGCAGAGATGTCTCTCCATACCAAGATTCAACTTGTCTAAGCGATGATATTTCAATAAGGTCATATGGATGCAAAAGTTGGACAGTGAAAAAGTTAGACCCTCCTTACAAGATGATGACCAAGCTAAAAACCAATCTACTGTAAATAGTTGAAACGTTGTAAACAGTTAAATGTATATAGTTCTTTATACTGTTCCATTTAATACATGTTCTATTTCACTGTAAACCGCTTTGATAAAACTGCTATAAAAAACATGTTAAATAAATAAATAAGAAAATTGATGCCTTTAAATTATGGTGCTAGCGACGAATACTGTGTATACCATGGACTGATCAAAGAACAAACCAGTTAGTACTAGAGGAGATCAAACCTAAGCTTTCTTTAGAAGCTCAGATGACAAGACTTCGACTTTTATACATCATGCAAAGAGAGAGATCGTTAGAGAAATACAGCATGCTTGGCAAGGTTGAAAGTCAGTGTAAAAGAGGACGGCCAGCAATGAGATGGATTGATATAATAACAGCAGCTATGGGTGCCACCTTATCAACAAGCTGCCTGACTGAAGACCAAGCACATTTAGTTCAATTATCCCAAGTCGCCATGAGTCGACACCGACTTGACAACAACAGCAACCTGTTTCGGGTGTTAGAATGGTTTGGCTTTGGGCAAAATGTTTGGCATGTGGTTGCTATTATTTATAGTCTGTCTTTGGCCTGGTTGTATTTAAACAACTTCCTTACAGTTTCTTTTGAGTTAAGACGGGATACTAGACAGGGTTACCCGCTGTCCCTCCTTCTCTTTGTTATGGCATTGGAGCCTTTATTGCTAGCGCTGTGTCAGTGAGAAAGAGTAGTGGGTATCCCTGTAAAGGGTAAAATATATACATATCAGCTTATGCTGAAATGTGTTGCTCTGTCTCACTAAGGCAGAGTCTTCCTTTGAGGTACTGATGTCCGCCATTGATGAATTCAGCACAGTTGCAGGATCTACTACTGGAAAGGTGTGAGCTAAAATACTAATAAATAAGATTAATTGGACAAAATCTGAAGTTATGCCACTAAATGTGTAGATTAATGAAGAATGATACTGCATTATCCTTTCCATTGGTGTATACAAGGGTTGAAATATTTAGACATAATGCTGAAAAATGATTTTAGGGGATGATTTGGATTTGCAGCATACCTGATGAGCCTTTTCCAGGTTGGATTCAGTTAGAATCCGATCTGTCCTCCACAGTAGCTACAGATGCATCTAATCATCACATCATTGCTTCAGATATTGAAATTACAGAACAAGTGTCCTCCATTTAAGATGGAAAACTCGCAAGTCCCCAATTTGGTGCAATCCATGTTTTACAGACAACTCGTAAGAAGCTTGTGTTGTCCCTCTGGATTCAGCAAGGAATATGGTCAATAGGAGATGTCCTGTAGGAAGATTGACTGATGTTCTTCCAAGACCTTCGTAATAAATATGCCCTTTCTTTTTCACAATATTGTATAAGTGTCTCATGCCTTGAATAAATGGCAAGATTCTTACCAGGATTTACCAGCTACTTTCTTCTTAAATGAATTGTGTTGTCAGATCTCTGCGGAGGACCATGCAACAGTGACTTTCTAAGAGACATTAAACAGAATAACAGCTAACAGTAAAAGCATGGGCCTGCTAAGAGTTTTGGAGAAAGACCTTGGCAGACAGATACCAACAGAGATTTGGTGTGATTATTGGAAGAACACTGGTTGATGCTGTCCTTCAGCCTCAGTGTTGCAATCACTATAATTTTTAGTACACAGGGTAGTATGGACACCACTAAAGCTGCATTAAATTTGTCAGAATACCTCCAAAAGATGCTGGTCTTGCTTATTTGAAGTTGGGAATTTAGAGCATCTATTGTCTTACTGTGGTAATGTTGAAGTGTTTAGACAACAGGTGTGGTGTAAAATTCAGGATGTGCTGCACTTTCAGGAATCCCTGACATACGAGATTGTGATCGAAAAATTGCAATCTTGTTAATACTATTTGGGGCTAAGGGCCCGATTCTGTCCCGGACGTAGATCCCCTCTGTGCATCTAGTGTGAACCGGACGCACTAAGGGGATTGCGATTTTGATCCTGCGGGGCACATCTAGCCCCATGGGATCTGAATCGCGAACAGTCCTGCACATGCAGGCCAGGACAACAATTCTGTCCAGCCTGCACATGGCTAACTCAATCAGGGCCTTTAAATGGAGCCGCCTCGTCATGGTATCATGTTGCCATGGCACCGTGGCTCCATTTAAAAGCTGCGATGCCGGCCGCCCAGTTAAAGTGTTTATTCCCCGCAGCCCAACCCCTGATCCGGCCTCCTAAAGCCAGTGTCGGGTTGCGGGGAATAAACACTTGCCCCCCCTATCCCATCTGCACAAAAAAAAACATCCAGGGAAGTTATTCCATCTCAGAGGTGGAATAACGTCCCCTGACATTTTGCCGGCCCCGGACATACAGGGTCGACATTAGAATCGGCCCTGTATGTCCAGGGCCAGCGACCGCCCATTCTCCGCCCCGTCTAACTTCCCCACACAACCGGCGGGAAAGTTATTTGGGGGCAGGAGATGCCATGAATAGCAGGGATGGACGTCCTGTTGGGCCGTCCATCCCTGCTATTCGTGGCTCAGAATAACCCCCTAAGGCTAGGAAGATATTGGATAGCAAAAGCAGCAAGCTTTAGATTGCTATACAAACAATTTTAAGCTGCTGGTGAAATAATTTGTTGCTCTGCATGTCTTTTTGATGGAATTCAGTCTGTCTCACTTATTATATGAGTCAGTAGTGATGGAAAGGAAAGGGATTCTTGCATCATTCATGGAAGTCTGAACTCCAGGTAAGGAATACTCTCAAAGTGCATGTACGCTTAGTTTCTGTAATATCTAAATTGTTCTGAGCGGGATGTGTCTATGTGTTTATGTACCGTCTGTAGCTCCTTCTGTTTCTTATCTGTGTTTGGTTTGACATTTAATAAAATAATATTGAACTCCTTCCACCAAAACGTTCCAGTGACCAAAAAACATTCGCTTTCTAATCCATTGCAAATGTCCTATAGGAAGGGATCTGCAACAAATCCTTAGATGTTGAACCCAAGACATATACTGGTTTATAAAAAATAAGTTTATCCTCCAGGTAAGAGGGCGCTAACTCATGTCTTGCCTTGAAAACCAACATCACAATTTAAATGACTCCACAATATTTAACTGGCAGCCACCGTAAATCTTGGAAGAGCAGAGCCACATTACAGATACAATAGGTATTTCTCGTCCCTAGTAGGCTTAAAATCTAAAGGCCTCATTTACTAAGGGGCATGTTTACTAAAAGTTAACGTGTACTAAGTGCTGCCTTGACCCTTTTATTTCTATGGGTTGTGATAAACATGCTCTTTTATGCATTTAACATACATTATTCTCAATATGGGATCTGTTTACTAACTAGGGCAAAGCAGCAGAACACCATTTTAATTGGAGGGGCCCAACAAACCAATTTGTAGCCCTGCCCCCAAGCTCTCTATTCCTGATTCTGTGTTGGGCTAAATATTGGTGGGGCCATGGCCCCTGTGGCCTACCCCTTTCTGCTGTCTACGACTGAGGGTACTGAGATTAAATCCACAAATCAGATTCCAGGACTGTGTCTTTTGTTTCAAGCTATGTGCTTGAGATGACTGTCCGCTGCTCCTGAGAGAACAAAGAAAACACTATTGAGCATGTGTTAAGCTTTGATGTAGTTGCTCTCTATAGGAATTACACTAACATATCACGAGGGTCAACCCGAGGATTCCTGCTACCTTGAACAGACCCCCCTACCATCCCCGAGGATTGTGGCACCACCCCCCTGCATCCTTCTTCTTGCCTGGCGCATTCATTTCAGAGTTCGACGCAGCGGAGACCCCAATGGGCAGCATCCCCCCAAGCAAAGCCACTTTCCTCCCCTGGCATCCATCTTCTCGCCTGGGGGAGGTGGGGCGTCAGGGTGATTCCTCTGTTGCATCGGGCTTTAAAGTGAGTGCACCGGAGTCCATGTGACACATGAGCAGGTGAAGACGTGTCTCCACTCGCTCCTGGGCCGCCTCGGTAAACTGATTAAAAATCTGTGTGTATGAAACCCCAATAACGGACCAAAGGAGGGGAGAGGACTGCCTCTGGAGTTTGGGAAGTATAATCGAGGTGGAAGTTTCCGGGCAATACCTCCCCCGACTTGGAAAGAGAGAGAGAAGGAGAAGATGCCCAGGCCGGGAGCCCCGATGTCGACAATTTCGCAGCCGCCCTCGCCGAGCAAGGAGAGCGGGGAATCAGCCACCAAGGACTTGGCGCGTGAAGTTGTGCGGATGTTGGATCCCAAATTTGATTTGATCCTATCGAAATTAGAGCTGATGAGTAACACGATGATGGAAATGAGTCAACGCATCGAGGAACTGGAGAATAGAGTGGTAGCAATTGAAGAGGATGAGGGGCGGCAGGTGAGAGGTGTTGAGGAAACTCAGGAGAAACTGGCGGCTTTTCAAAATAAACTGGATGACTTAGAGAACCGCTCCCGTAGAAATAATTTAAGATTAGTAGGCGTCCCGGAAGATACCACAGACCAGCAACTTATACCGTTGATAGAACAATGGCTTCCGAAGGCCTTGGGGCTGGACGCCTTACTTGGAGAACTGAAGGTGGAGTGTGCTCATCGTATCGGTGGAAAATGGCGGCCCGTGTGCGGCCACGAGTGGTAATTGCGAAGATTCTGAACTTTGCACATAAAGTGCAGCTTTTACAGGCTTATCGCCAGCAGCGTCAGTTGACTATGGACAATCACACGTTGCTATTATTCCAGGACTATTCGTCTATAGTCACGGCGAAGAGAAAGGAGTTCTCGCCAGTGTGTACAGCCCTTTTTCAGAAAAAGATCAGATTCACCCTGGCTTTCCCGGCCACGCTTCGAGTGTTTCATATGGGAAAGAGTTCTATTTTTACATCGGCAGAGGCGGCAAAGGCCTTTCTATCGGAGCTAAACGTACCGACATCGGCCCAGGTGGGGTCAGAAGATTTGCTTCCGAAATCTT
The DNA here is from genome assembly GCA_033557465.1 of Ichthyophis bannanicus. NCBI lineage: Eukaryota > Metazoa > Chordata > Amphibia > Gymnophiona > Ichthyophiidae > Ichthyophis > Ichthyophis bannanicus. Next base: position 909,851,792 of record CM066035.1, on the reverse strand, counting down.
AAAAAGATATGAGTTATCGTCATGATTGCAGTAGAGCTGTTGTGTGCCCCGAGATTGAGAAAGCTTTGGCGCTGAGAAAGCAGTGGCGCTGTTGTGTGCCCCGAGACTGAGAAAGCTTTGGCGCTTTGGGGATCAATGAGACATCTGGTAATGGGGGGAGATGTACCCTGCCATCTGGGGTGCATATTTATTTATTTATTTAACAGGTTTTCTATACCGCCTTTTCCTTAAATCAAAGCGGTTACCAAGACACAAGAAGGGAGAACAGAGACAGGGGGGCATACACTGACTAAACTAAAGAGTGAAGGTAAAATTGGGATACGCAACATCAAGGAACCGTTACAGTAAAACAAGTTACATGCAGGCTATAATAATAGAGACTGTTAAATGTCTGTGCCATAGTACTCAGTGAAGAGTACAAATTTCAGTTGTTTTCTGAACTCCTTTAAATCATCCATGGATCGCACATCGGGAGGGAGAGAGTTCCATATAAGTGGGGCTGATAAGGAAATTGCCCTTTGTATAGTACATTTACACGCTTTTCTGAAACTACTTGGGGTGCTGAGGGTGTTTGATGTAGTTATTCGTCTTGGCCTGTTGTTATTCTGGAGTAAGAGATTATGAAGGCTAAAAGCAGAGCATTTATGTCTGATCTTGAATATATTAATTACCATCTTGTATTTGACGCGCTGGCTTATTGGAAGCCAGTGGAGCTCTTTGAGAGTAGGGGTAATGTGATCTTGAGATGCTGAGCCAGCAATAATTCTGGCTGCCGTGTTCTGAGCCATCTGAAGAGGTTTAAGTGAGTGTTTTGAAAGACCGTAGTAGATAGGATTATAAAAGTCCAGAATAGGAGTTATTAAGGCTTGGCAGACAGACCGGAAGTGGTCATATGAGAGTAAGGGCTTGAGGCGTCTAATCACTTTCATTCTGTAGTATGCAGACCTCACAGTTTTTCTGATGTGTGACTGGAGGGTTAGACCTTTATCGAGGGTAATTCCAAGATATCTAACTTCATCCTTAACTGGTATTGTAATGTTGTTGTATTTAATGAAAGGTGGGGGGTTGAAGTCGGTGTTTCGAGTGACAATAAGCGCCTCTGTTTTATTGTAGTTTAAGGCAAGGTTATTGCATGTGAGCCAGGAAGACATGTTGTCAAGGCAATTTGTGATCTTGCTGTAGTCGGGGTTAATGAGATCAATCGGTGTATAAATCATGATGTCATCTGCATAAATCGTATAACTTATTTGATGGGCTGCCATAATTTGACAAATTGGCTGAATAAAAATGTTGAATAGAAGGGAAGAAAGCGCAGATCCCTGAGGTACTCCTTGCTTGATATTTATAGGCTGTGAAGTGTTGTTTCCAATTTTAACCTGAAACTGCCTGTTTGTTAAATAAGAGTTAAACCAACTAAGGACAGTACCAGAGATACCGATACTTTCCAATCTTGATAGGAGGATAGTGTGGTCAACTGTGTCGAAAGCCGCTGATATATCTAAGAAGATCAATAAAGATCCTTGCCTGTAATTGTCTATGCCTGATGAGACATTGCGTGTGGGGTGTTTCTTTCTGTCTTTGTGTTCCACTGTGTTCTTGACTTTGCTTAGATATGTACTGTTTAATACGGTTCGACTTTGTTTTGATATTTCTTGTGCTTCTTTGGCATTTGCTCTGTGGTTGGGAGGTGGGTTTTTCTATCTTATGCTTTGGGAGGGGGAAAGGAGGCAAGACAAAGTGGGGGGGAGAGGGGTCCCTCCCCCCCTCCTGTGGCTAAACTTTAATTGAGGTTGCGAGGGGGGTTTGTCTCTCTCTGTGCTCTTCTGGGGATCATTATGTAAAGGGTGGATTCCAAATTGTGGCTTTGTCCGAGAAGGGGCGAGGCGGCCCCGCAGTGCACGGATGGGACGACGGGTCAGCCATGAGAGCTGAAGGTGGGATGGTAGAATTTTTACTTGGGAATGGGGGGGGGGATGGTACAGGGGAGGGAGGAGGGAGGGGACAAGGGGAGGAGGAGGGCAGGGGGGTATGGGTGGGGGGAAGGGGGTATAGGGTGGTTCTTAGGTGTCTTAGTCACTGTTCAGACAATGAGAGGCGTTTTGGCGCCAGAAAAAGCAGCAGCAGCCTGTTTGTTCTCACTGAGGAGCTGGGGGTTGAGGCTGGGCAACCCTGGGCTGGAAATGGGAGGAAATGCTCGACGTTCTCTTTTGAAAGTGGGATCACATGAAGCGTGATCTGAGATTTGTAACCTGGAATGTTGGAGGGATTAACTCCCCTGTAAAGCAGACAGATATTGCAGGCTCTGAAGAAGAATGGGGCTCAGGTTGCGCTGCTCCAGGAAACACATCTCAGTGTACAGGAGCATGCTAAGCTCAAGAGAGCCTGGGTGGGGCGGGTGCTGGCGGCTTCTTCGGGCAGCCGGAGGAGAGGGCTAGCAATTTTGAGTAGTAAGGAGATTCAAGTGGAGGTGATAAAGGAAGAGTTGGCTCCTTTGGGTAGGTACATGTTTGTGCATTTAAAGCTGAATGGGGAGGAGTTTTGGCTGGGAAATGTGTATGCCCCCAATGTTTATGATCACGGCTTCTTCCAACGGATTGGTCGGAAGGTGGGGGATGCACCGCGGATACCAATCATTGTGGCAGGTGATTTTAATTGCACGCATGATCCTGACTTAGATAAGTCTAGGGTGACGGAGAAGGGAGGGTGGCAGAAGAAGGGAATCAGTTATCTCTGCCAGACGGGGGGCTTAGTTGATACTTGGAGAACGCTGCATGGCGTGGAAAAGGATTACACACATTTGTCTAGGGTGCATCACACTTGGTCCAGAATTGATTACATTCTTGTGGTGGGGAGAGAGTTTAGTAAAGTGGTAAGCTCAGAAATCGAGCCTATATTGATCTCTGATCATGCTATGGTGTGTATGGATTGGAGAGGGAGGAACAGGGGGGAATATCGGTGGGTGTTCCCTAGACAGCTATGGCAGAATAAAGATTTCCAACAATATTTACAGCAGAAATGGGAGGAATATATCTCTTTTAATGAATCTAGTGTGCAGTCGACCAGTCTCTACTGGGAGGCTGGGAAGGCGGTCATGAGGGGACACATTATCGCCTATGTTGCGAGGGAAAAACGGAAGATAAATGAGGCAGTATTAAGGTTAACGCAAGACATGCAGCGCTTAAAGCAGCTGTCTATGGGGGTGCATAGACAGGAACATATTCAGGAGTATCTTGCGGTCCAGCAGACGTTGAATGAGCTGTTACAAGAGCGCGCTGTGTATAGTATGCAGTATTATAGACACCAGTTTTTTAGATATGGCAATGAAACTGGGGGTTTGTTAGCTCGCTTGGTAAAGGAAGCGGGTGGGTCCAAGGTGGTGACAACTGTGAGAGATGCCGCAGGGATCAGACACTCTGAAGCTGCGAGAGTAGTAGAAGTTTTTCGACAGTTTTATGAATCACTGTATACGCCGGAAGTCGAGGAATCCGGGGGGGAATCAGCCTTCTTGGATGAGGCTGTGCTGCCGCAGCTGTCGACAGAAGAAGTGGAGCAACTAAATAGACCAATAGAAGGGGTGGAAATCCAGAAAATCCTTCGGGAGGGGAAGCCTCATAAGACCCCGGGCCCTGACGGATATGGAGTAGAGTTTTACAAAATGTTAGAATTGAAGGTGACCCCCATCTTGGCTGCAGTTTACAATGACGTGCTGGGGGGTTCCCCAGAGATGTGCGGACGGCCTCGATAATGGTCATTCCTAAGGCAGGGAAGGATCCAGAGGACCCAGCCTCGTACAGGCCGATCTCTCTAATTAATTATGACATGAAGGTGTTGGCTGGGGTGTTAGCAAAGAGGTTACAGGAGATACTTCCGAAGCTGATAAGCCCGAGTCAGACCAGTTTTGTTAAGGGCAGAGATGCTTTTTCCAATATCAGCAGGGTCCTTCTGGGAGCCGAGTTATGTGGAATGAGGGCAGAACCTTTACTCCTGGTAAGTTTGGATGCCGAGAAGGCTTTTGACAGGGTGTCCTGGGCATATATGTTTTCAGTGCTTCGACATTTTGGGTTTGAGGGGGCTTTTTTGACATGGGTACAGGCATTATATACGGCACCTTTGGCTTTTGTAGTCGCAGGGGGAAAGCGTTCAGCGTCCTTTGAACTGCGTAGGGGGACGAGGCAGGGGTACCCTCTCTCGCCGTTATTGTTCATATTGCAGATGGAACTGCTGTTGAGAGTATTGTTGCATACCGCAGGTATACAGGGGATTGAGTGGCCAAAGGGAGGAGTGAAAGTTAGCGCCTTTGAGGACAATGTGCTCTTATGTTTGACGAATCCACAGAGCTCCTTAGAGCTGGCATTATCGGTGATTGAGAGATTTGGAGAGTTTTCTGGACTGCGAATTAATAAGGCAAAATCGGTGGGACTTGATTTAGGTGGCAGAGTTAGAGGGCGGTGGGACTGAACCTTCCCGTTGGTGTGGGCTATGGGTTCTGTCCGCTACATAGGCATTCAGCTTCCCGAAGAGTTAAGTGGGTTTTATGCTGTGAATGTGGAGCCAATGTTACATAGAACCATAGAGAGGTTGAAGAAATGGAGGGACTTGCCTATTTCACTAAAGGGGTGGATAGCTTTGTTTAAAATGATTGAGATGCCAAGATGGATATACCTGTTGAGGAATGCCCCCATTTGGCTGCTTAGAAGGGATTTAAAGATTTTGGAGAAGCATCTAATTAAGTTTTTGTGGAAAGGGAGAAGGGTGCGAATAGCGCTCACGTCCTTAGCGCGACCCATACGAGAAGGGGGGGGGCGGGATTGGTGTCTTTACGAGAGTATAATGTGGTTAGTCTGCTGCGCCCGTTACGGGACTTGGTGGAGGGGACAGCTGAAGTTGTGCCCATCGAATTGATAGATTTTATTTATTTATTTATTTAAATTCTCTTATATACCGCACTATTCAGCATCAGCGCGGTTCACATAGAACAAAAAAAATCTCAGTACAGTCAACATGCATGAGTTTACAGATAACAAGGGAAGGAACTTGGATAACATGGGTAACTATCTACAATCTATTTACAAGGAAAACATTACTGCATAGGTATCAGTTACAAGGAGCAGTTACTATGAACATAATCTTTACTTATAGATCACCTCTTGGAACCGTTTCATAGGATGTACTGGCTGCATAGACCTAAGAGAGATTTGCCAAAGGGCTGGAAGCTTTCGGGTTATTTGGGGGCGATTCGACAGGTCTGGAGACTGTTATGCCAGGGTAGGGGATTGGACTGGAGATGCACTGACTGCCTCCCTTTGCGGGGGAATGGAGATTTTGTGCCAGGGCAGCAAGGGACGGTTGCATGGCAGTGGGCGCTTAAGGGTGTAGTATATGTGGGCCACCTGAAGATGGAGCGTAAGGCAGAGTTGGACTCCTATCTTTCATTACAGAGGCGATATCAACTGCGCGTACATGATTTTTACTTTTATTTGCAGGTGCGGCATTATGTACAAAGCCTGCGGAGTGGAGGGAACTGGGGGATCGATCGGGAGATTAGAAGTCTGGTAGCTTTCTTTAGTGCTCTGGAAGGGAGGATAACGAGGAGTAGTTTGCGGGAGGAGCGGACTGGAGAGGAGGATATGAAAGGCTTGGAGAACTTAGAGAGGCGGTGGAGGGAGGATAAGATTGTGGTAGAGACGGTGGAGCGGTTAAGCAATGCCTTCCAGCAGATCACTCATTTGTCCAAATCGGTGCAGATGCAAGAAGTGCAGTATAAGTTTTTGTGGCGAGGATATGTCCATGATGTATGGGCGGCCCGGGCGGGTGTATCCACGACGGAGGTGTGTCAGCTTTGTGGAGTTGAAAAAGGCACGCTGGCACACAAATTTTGGCTGTGTGTAGTTATTCAACGATTCTGGTTAGAGGTTGTTAAGAAACTGAGTGGTTGGATAGGCCAGTCAGTGGAGATGACTCCGGAGTGGTGTCTGTTTGGATCCTATGAGGATCCGATATGGTTAGCGCGGGGTAAACGGCAGCTTTGTGAGAGAGGTTTTCTGGTGGCTAAACAGGTGATACTGGGGCACTGGATGGGATCTATGGAACCTACTTTGTGGGAGTGGGAACGCCGTATGCAGCATCTCATGGTTATGGAACGCTGCAAGGAGCACCAACTGGTCGCAAAGCGGACAGAGGTTTTTCGGGAGACCTGGGCGCCAGTGCTAGAGGGTGGGAGAAGTTAGATTGTTCTATGCGGGAGGGGGCGGGATGGGGCGGAAGGCACTGTGTACCACTACTAGAAGGGGCAGGCTGGGTATAGGGGAGGTACTCTAGTTGCGGAGGGGGGTGGGGAAGGCACTGGAGGGAGGGAGGGGTAGGGTGGAAGGGGGCGGGGGGAGGGAATGGGGGAGGATATAGGGGGTGTTTTCTTTCTTTCTTTTTCTTTCGTCGATATCAGGGGATGTTGCTGCTTTTGTGGAAGAGTGGCTTTGGTTGGGGAGGTTGTTGGTGCGTATTGGAGTTGTTGTACTGTTTATGTTGTACAAAGCACAGCTGTGTATCTTGTATTGCAGCAAAATGTTGTAGTGTCTTAGTTTATAGGGTTGTTGTTAATAATAATAAAAATGATTTTCCATAAAGTGAGTGCACCAGTGCGGGCACTTTAATGCCCGATGCAGTGGAGGGATCACCGTGCCACCCCCTCCCCCAGGCGAGAAGATAGATGCCAGGGGAAGGGAGTGGCAAGGTGGGCCAAACGGCACTGAACTGCCGCTTTGCTGGGGGAGGGGTGGGTAGTGCCTCCCACTGGGGCCTGCCACCCTAGGTGACTGCCTAGTTTGCCTAGTGGACAGGCCGGCTATGCATATCACTGTGATTGGCTAAGACCTAAACTTGAGCTTTTCCATGTATGGGAGCTTAGGGTGTGAGTGTATGGTGAAGAAGGATAAGAGAGCAAAAAGGATTGGTGAGAGTCATGATGACATGGGGAAAGCTCACCTACTATATAAGCTTTTGCACATGACTGCTAAGGCAGATTTTGAGTGGGCAGCTGGTTGGATTATAAAATCTAAAGTGCAGTTGCATTCAATTTTTGTTTTCTTTGTAAAGTGGAACTGCTGTTTCAGAGATCTGGTCTCTTGCCTTCTAAATTCTACGCTAACTATGCACAGAAATGAATGCCCATTAGCATGCATTAGTAAATGACGCCCTAAATCTGTACCTGAGGCAATAGAGAGCAATATAATCTGCCCAAGATCACAAGGAGCATCAGTGAGAGGTGTGAAAATTGAACCCTGTCTCTTGGCTTATTACTCTAATCCAGTGGTTCTGGGACCCCCAAGCTAGTCAAGTTTTGTAAGCAATCTGTTAAATTTAATTTATTTATTTAAGTATTTTTTTTATACCGCGCTCTTTAGAATCAGTGCGGTTTACAAATAACATTAATTTGTACAATGTACACTGAAACATACATTGAACTTTACAAGGAACAGGTAATACAACTTGGGTTTCAACAGGGATAACTATATACAAGTCGAGTAATTGTATCAACGGATATGGTTATGTCAACATGACAGATAGGGTGTGCTGGGTTATGTCATCGTGACAGATAGGGAGGGTATGCTGGGTTATGTCATTTCACCTATATGAGAGTAATGCTGAAGGAAAAGGTGGTGCTTTAGAGCCTTCCTAAATTGTGCGAGGTCAGAAATAGACTGGATAGTGGTAGGGAGGGCATTCTAAAGTGTAGGTGCATAAAACACAAAGACTCTGTTCTTTGTCGCGAGGGAGCATTTTGTAATCGCATTGGGGACAGCGAGTGTGTTAGCAGCGACCGATCTTCTGGATCTATTCTGAGGAGTGGGGTGAACAAGGTCCATGAGGGAGGTGGAGGATAGTTTGTTAAGGGCTTTGAAGGTAATCAGTAGTACTTTAAAGGTGAGCCTGCAGTAGATAGGAAGCCAATGGAGGTGTTGCAAAATAGGAGTTATGTGGTCTCTTCTGGAGGCTGTATGGCTCTATGCAGGATGCGGGCAGCGGCATTCATTGCCAGTTGTAGTGGGTTAAGTGTGCTCTTAGGGAGACCATGTAGAATGGCATTGGCGTAGTCGAAGTGGGGGGTTACAAGGGCTTGAAAGATCGTCCAGACGTCATCAGGCTCCAGTAGGGGACGTAGGTGGCGAATTGTACGTATCTTGTGGTAGATTGCCTTGATGGTGTTGCTTATGTGTGCTTTCATGCTGAGCTGCTGGTCTAGGGTGACACCCAAGTAATGGATTGTGGGCCTACTCGGGAGCTCTGCGTCTCTCACCTTAATCGAAGCGGGAGGGGTGAAGGATTGATTTCTTGTGATAAATAGGACGTCCATCTTATTGAAGTTGATTCTGAGGCTTTGCATGCGGAGCCAGTCAGTAACAGCATCAAAGCAGCTTGTTAATAGCGAGAAGTCAGGCTGGTCAGTAGAGAATGGTGTGAACAGCAGTACGTCATCAGCATACACAAGGCAGGAGATATTAAAGGAGCGGATGATTGAACAGATGGGTTGTATATAGATGTTGAAAAAGAGGGCAGAGAGAGAGGAGCCTTGGGGGATGCCTTGCTTTTGTTGAAAAGGCTCAGAGGTAGTAGAGTTAATTCGTACTTGTTGCCATCTATCTGATAGGTAGGACTTGCACCAACTCAAGGCTGAACCATGGATTCCCTTCTCTTGCAGATGTGTAAGGAGCATCTCGTGGTTGACTGAGTCAAAGGTGGAAGCAATGTCCATGAAGATTAGTGCATAGCCTTGTCTAATGTTATCAATCCCGCTGAGTAGGGTGCTGAGTAGTGTCTCGACACCATGGAATTATCTAAAGCCGTGCTGACATGGGTCGAGAGGAGCGGTAGTCTCAATGTGGTGCTGGATTTGGAGTTTATTTATTTATTTGTGCGCTTTTCTATACCGCCCCTTCCAGAGATCAGGGGCGGTTTACAGAGAACATGGTAAACATCAATTACATAGAACATTTTTGAGCACATAATAACTATTTTACAAAGAAAATATTAACTATTTTACATAGATTGAGGACATATTCATTATTTACAGAGAGTAGGACAAATATGCACATAAATAATAAACATATTAACTATTTACAACAGCCATAATAGGTCTGACTATAGTTCGGTGGAAGGAGTATAGTGGGGTTATCAATGGGAAAGTGCAAGGGAGAGTGGGACATGAGTTAGGTAGGGTAAACTTGTGTTAGGTGATTTGTGTACTCTTGTGACATCTGCTCGGGGGTGAGCTGTAAGTTGTGATATTGCTGGATGAAAAGGTATGTTTTAAGTTCTTTCCTGAAGGTTGCAAAAATGCAATGTGTGCCTTTGAGTCAGTCCTGACTCCTGGTGACCCAGAAGCTCCTGGGTTTTCTTGGCAGTGTCACTGGAAGTAGATTGGCAGGCCTTTCTTCTGAGGCAATGGAGGGTTAAGTGACTTGCCCAAGGCCACAAGGAGTGCTAGTGGGAATTGAACCCTGGTTGCTTAATTACCAAGCCAGTGTTCTAACCACTAGGCTACTCCTCTGCATTAGAAGAGCTTTAATCTCTCTTAGGTTGCATGGTAGTTTGTTTCATTGACTGGGTGCATAACAAGAGAAGGCAGTATTGCTTGTTACCTGCTTTGTTTTTCTTACAGAGTCAGGGATTAGAACAGTGATGGCTAACCTTTTTGAGCCCGAGTGCCCAAACTGCCGCACAAAACCAAAAAATTTCCTCAAAGTGCCAGCACGTCCATTAAAGCCTCATTTGCATAAGGTGCCTCATTTGCATAAATATTTGCATAATGTTACCATACACTAACTTTTAGTAAACATGCCTCTTAATGAGTATATGGATAAAGAAAGACTAAAAGGTTTCTACATTACTATAATCCAGTACCAACCGCCAGGCACATTAGGAACTACTACAAACGCTGCCCATTTAGAACCCATAGCAAACCCGCCGTATCCTAACAGTACTACCAGGACTCACAAAGCACCATACCCTAACTATCAAAAGGCAACACTGCAAATATTAAACCAATACATTTCAGAGAACAACAATACATGACCTACTGGGGAAAGAACAAGTGGCAATGTCAAATAGGAATTATATAAACAGAATACCTCAGCTCAGTTACACATGCAGAACAGACCATCACCAAACAAGGAATCACAATTTAAAAACAGGAAGACAATAATTAAACTGGGAACCCCAAAAGCCAAACTTGGAATATACAACAACACTGTAGAAATAAAACTATAAATTAATTTCCTCTTGTACTAAACAAAGCGCAAAAATTAATGATGCACATTTCCCAGAGCTGACATATTCCAGTTAATAAATTCAAAATAAAGAGATATTTTTCTACCTTTTGTGCATTTTTTTTCAGTTGCAATTGCTCCAGCCACTTTCTTCTGGTTTCTTCGTGTCTTCTCCTAACTCTCCATCTGCTGTCCATTTGTCCTTTCTTCTGTCTTCTTGGTTTTTTTTTCCATTCTCTCTCTACATCTGCTTTAACATACTAATCTTTCTCCTTTTGCTCTTTCCTCATTCCTATTTCATCTACTCAAAATTTACCCCTCCATCCTCAATCCCCACTAATTCTCCCAAGACCCGGCCAATTGTAGATTTTTTATCCCTCCCACACAAAATATTTTTCCCCTCTCCATTTTACTCTCCCAGCCCCATCCCATTCTAATCCTCCCCCAACACCAGCTCCCTTCTAGTTCCAGCCTCACCCAGCATCCATTCCCTTCTAGTCCCTGCATCAGCCCATTTCCAGTCCTAGCAGCCCCCCAACCCATTTCCAGTCCTAGCAACCTCCCAACCCAATACCAGTCCTAGCCCCCCCTCATCAACCCACTTCCAGTCCTAACCCCCCATAAGCCCATTTCCAGTCCTAGCTCCCCCATCTATTTGCAGTCCCATCCGAGTCCCTCCATCAGCTCATTTCCAAACCCAGCCCCCCATGAGCCCATTTCTAGTCCTTTCCTAGCCCCACCATCAGCCCATGTCAAATCCTAGCTCCCCTCCACTCAGCCCATTTCCAATCCAAGCCCCCCATGAGCCTACTTCCAGTTCTAGCCCCTTCATGAGTCCATTTCAATCCAAACCCCCACCACAGCCCATTTCCAATCTTAGCACCCCCCCAACAGCCAATTTCCAGTCCTATTCTAGCCCCTCCATCAGCCCATTTCCTGTCCTAGCCGCCCCGCTCACCCATTGCCAGTCCTAGCTCCCTCCCCCTCACAACCCATTTCCATTCCAAGCCCCAATCCCATCAGCTATTTGCAGTTCAAGCCCTCCTTCCACTCAGCCCATTTCCAGTCTTAGCCCCCCCATAGCCCATTACCAGTCCTAACCCCCCCATCAGCCCATTACCAGTCCTAACCCCCCCATCAGCCCATTTCCAGTCTTAGCCCCCCCCATAGCCCCTTACTAGTCCTACCCCCCCCCAAATCACCATCACCATCACCATCACCAGCCCACTTCCAGCCTTAGCACCCCCCATGGCCCATTACTAGTCCTAACCCCCCCCCCATCAGCCCATTTCCAGTCTTAGCCCCCCCCATGGCCAATTACCAGTCCTAACCCCGGCCAATTACCAGTCCTAACCCCCCCCCCCCTGGCCAATTACCAGTCCTACCCCCCTCCCCGGCCAATTACCAGTCCTACCCCCCCCCCTGGCCAATTACCAGTCCTAACCCCCCCATCAGCCCCTTTCCAGTCTTAGCCCCCCCCCCCATCATGGCCAATTACCAGTCCTAACCCCCCCCCATCAGCCCCTTTCCAGTCTTAGCCCCCCCCATGGCCAATTACCAGTCCTACCCCCCCCCCCATCAGCCCATTTCCAGTCTTAGCCCCCCCCATTGGCATTTACCATTCCTAACCCCGGCCAATTAACCTTCCCAACCCCCCCCCCCTGGCAAATTACCAGTCCTACCCCCCCCCCTGGCCAATTACCAGTCCTACCCCCCCCCCCGGCCAATTACCAGTCCTAACCCCCCCATCAGCCCCTTTCCAGTCTTAGCCCCCCCCCCCATCATGGCCAATTACCAGTCCTAACCCCCCCCCATCAGCCCCTTTCCAGTCTTAGCCCCCCCCATGGCCAATTACCAGTCCTACCCCCCCCCCCATCAGCCCATTTCCAGTCTTAGCCTCCCCACCATAGCCCATTACCAGTCCTAAACCCCCTTCCCCCCTATCATCCCAAATTAAAAAAAAAAACCCAAACACAGAGGCTGCTTCTGCCGCGGCAGCCTCGTGCTATGCCGCGGCAGCCTCAATAGCTCTGCCGCGGGGCCCCCCCCCTGCCCGGCAGAGCCTCCCTGCATCATCTACCTTCAAGTCGCAAAACGCGGGCTTCTTTCAGAGCCGCGAGAGTTTCCTTTCACGCGGGAGAGCCGCGAGAAAGGAAACTCTCGCGGCTCTGAAAGAAGCCCGCGTTTTGCGACTTGAAGGTAGATGATGCAGGGAGGCTGTGCCGGGCAGGGGGGGGGGCCCCGCGGCCCCGCGGCAGAGCTCTTGAGGCTGCCGCGGCAGAAGCAGCCGGTTTGTTTGGTTTTTTTTTTTTTTTAAATTTGGGACCTTTTAAATGCGGACCTTCCCGCGTGCCAGCTGCAAGGCCTTCGCGTGCCACAGCTGGCACGCGTGCCATAGGTTCGCCATCGCTGGATTAGAAGCATGTTAAGGTTCACCCTTCTCATTCTGTTTTCTGAGGGGGTCTGGATTAGGGTTGCTAGATGAGAAGGGGCTATTTCGTTAATGAGCTTGAATATAGTGGCTATTGTTTTATATTGAATCCTACTGACAACAGGTAGCCAGTGGAGAGCGTATAGAATTGGAGAGATGTGGTCGGATAGCTTGGCTTTGAAAATAATCCGAGCAGTAACATTTTGGGCCTTTTGTAGTATGTGAAGGTTTTTCTTAGATGTACCTTGAACGACCTTCTCGATTATCTTGGCTAACAGGGGGAAGCTGGAGATTGGTCGATAAGATTCTGCCTTCTGAGGGTTCAGCTTGCAGTTCTTTAGAAGGGGCCGGATGGAGGTTTGCTTTAGAGTCTGGGGGAATGCCCCTGTTGAAAAGGACAGCTCCATAATCTTAGCTAAGATTGGGCTGAATTCAGCACGCAGCGATCTTATCCAGAATGCTGGGCAAGGGTCATTGGGGGGATGTGGTGGTGTTAATGGATGTGATGGTGTCCTCGAACCTCTCAGAAGGGGGCGTGAAGGAGGTCAAATGTGTTAGGGTGATATGTTCAACTTGTCTTCTAGTGCACCCTATTAATTCAATTCCATGTAAGTTATGGTTTGATGTGTTCAGGTTTGAGTTCAGTGTAAACCGCTTTGATTCCATAAAGGCGGTATATAAGTGTACATAAATACATAAAAAATGTTTTCAGGATATCCACAAAGAATATGCATGAGATAGGTCTGCGTGCACTGCTTCCATTGCATGCAGATCTATCTCATGCATATTCATTGTGGATATCCTGAAAACCTGACTGGCTGGAGGATCCCAGAGGACTGGGTTAAGAACCACTGCTCTAATCTCTAGGCTAGTTCTCCACTCCTCAAATGCAGGAGACTATTAAGGAGACAGATAAACTGTGACAGACTGAGCACTATCCCTCTAGGTGGGGAATATCCCACAACTCACTGGCCAGCCTCCTACAAAAGGACTAACAGAACGAAAAGCAACAGTAGAGAGTAATGTTTGATTTCACCCTCTGCTAAAATGCTTGCTGTTTATGTCTGAAGTCTTCTTGTGGCCTGTAAAAGGAACAGATGTTAAAAGGAAAATGAAGAAGCTGTTGACTATGAGGTTTGGCTAGGTTGCGGTTTTGGGTGATCCCAAAGGTGCTTGCACAGAGTCTGTCACTTTTTTTAGCACTCCCTTCTATTGCTGACCACACTTTCTCCATATTCTTTAGTCTTTGGATTCCCAGAAGGGCTGCCTCAGCACTGTTACTTTTCATCTTGGCATCTGTCCTCCTGAAATCATCCACATGCTTTTTGTTTTCTAACTTCCCATAGTACCTTATAATGGGATGCATTTAGATAAACACATTTTACATTTACCATATACTATGCAATCAGATTAGCAAATAGCAATTCTTTGGCCATCCCTTCAGTGAAGAAGTTTACATTTAAATGTATGATGATAACTGGTTTGCATATGTCGCAGCCATTATAGTTCTTCTAACTATATGTGGGTGTAGGAGTGGCCTAGTGGTTGGGGCAAGGTACTTCAGGCCAGAAGGTTGGGGGTTCAAATCCCACTAGAGAACAGCAACCTTGGGCCGGAAGGACTGGGGTTTCTAGTCTCACAGGTGCTCCTTGTGGTCTTGGGCAAGCCACTTAACCCTCCATAGCCCATGTTCCCTGTAAAATAGTTATCTCCAAGTTATAATGCCCTGTTCAATGTAATTTCAGTTTGTTCAATGTAAACCACGCTGATGTAGAATAGCACAGTATATAAGAGAATGTAAATAAATAAATATGTCATTTCAGCAGTCGCTTAAAACTATTTTATTTAGAAGATTTTTATTAGATAGAAACTGAGTTTATAACTTGGGATGTAATAATGTAATAATGTTGGCAATTTTATAATTATTGTTATCTACTTAGAATTGAATTGTAAGGCAGGCTATAAATGGCTGTATTAAATTAAATTTAAGAGTAAAATTAGATTCTGACAGCAGGTACGGTGCTGAAGAGCAATTCAGCAGTTCATAAACCATCCATGGGCAACAGATTTCCTAAAAAGAGTAAGAAAACAATTAAAGTCAGTATTCAGAAGGACTTAATGGATTTAGCTTATGCCTTGTCTCAGAAGTTCAAGAGTTACATTCAGGTATTTTTCCTACCCCCAGAGGGCTTACAGTTGAAATTTGTACCTGAGGCAATGCACAATTAAGTGACTTGCCTAAGATCACAAGGAGCAGCAGTTCAGGGGGACTGTACAAACAGTTCTATCGTAAATGGGTAAGTTATCTATTTACGTTTAGGGCCTGAATGTCAGGCATAATGATAAGGGGATAAATCATCTGCTTATCTTTATGCAGTCCTCTGGCATGTAAGTACTGATTAAGGATGGGATCAATTTGCTATTGTTAAACTGCTGCTACAATGTAAGTTGTCTTTGTCAAGCGATACCTATTGTACAACGCCTTGGATGAATCTCTTCATAAAGGCAGTTATCTCAATTCTAATAATGAAAATAAATACATTTATTAGTATGCCTTAAATGTAATGGTCAGGATACACAGTAGGAACAAATGAGAGCCTCTTCCCTAATACTGCCAGCTGAACATCAGTTAAGAGTGTCTTAGAGATATTAATCACTGTGAATTCCTGGGATCTGGTATATGGATGATTTTATTTTATGGTAGAATCCAGTACATTTCTGACCGTGTCCCTCTGAAGATGGCCAGCCCTGCCATAGCTATCTAGCAAAAAAAACTCTTGCTGTTTTCTTCAGTAGCTGATAAATCGAAACTGCTCTCAAAATTAGCTCTTTGTGGCCAAGATTGTACCACCTTCGGTTTCATCCACTGATATAGGTCTCCTTTATAATTATTTTCAACACAAAAATTTATCTAATTTGATTCATCTTAAGGGGTTTGTAAAGGAATCTATATTCTGGTCCAATTCAGAATGCTGCAATTTGAATTGCTCAAAAGAGGGCCCAATTCAGTGGTGGCAGTTAGTGCTACTAAAGCAACTAGCCACCACTGCTGAGCATTAAATCTGCATATTCAATGCCAAGGTCATATAAGGGCCCTGGCATTGAATATCCGGGTTGCCCAGATTGCTAGGAAGCTAATCAAGTAGTGGCAATATTCAGCTGCTGCCCCGTTAGCTTCTGTGGTAAAAGGCATGTCAGCCTTTGCAGTGTCCTAGTTTTGCCACTTTGCCATAACCGGGCAGTGACTCAATATCACCGCTGCCTGGTTATGGTCAGGTGCTGCCCCTGGAATGTTCTGATGCTAACCTGGTTAAGGGATTAACCCTTTGAATATCGGGCCCTTAGTTTTTAAATCACTTAAACTTTTATCTACTTCAGATTGAATCTTCTCTTGCATAACCTGGGCATGGTCTACTATAAGAATAATCAAGTCCAGAGAGCATTTATTCAATATCGTATTCTACTTTTGAACAAGCTCTTAATGCTCTTGATTTAAGCTAGGTTCCATAAAGATCTTTAAACGCTGTGGGATCTGCTAAATTCTCAAATGTTCCACTAAAGTGCCAGCATGCAATTCATTTCTTACTAAATACTATCTAAGGCATTCCATTGCAACTCGCCATGAATACCGCTGCTAGAGTCCTCTACGGAGCATCAAGAAGGGACCATATAACACCCATCCTAGAGCAACTCCACTGGCTCCCCATACATGGCAGAATATTGTTCAAAACATTACTACTAACCTTCAAGGCCACTAAAATCATCACCTCTTCCTCTCTAATAGACCTCGTTCAGACTGTTCCACCCAATAGATCCAGGAGAACGATATCAACAAATGTACTAGTTATCCCTAAAGCAGCGACAAAATGCCTATCAACGACATCTAACAGGGCCTTCAGATTCTATGCCCCTAAGTGCTGGAACGCCCTACCTCCAGAGATTCGTGCTATCACTGATCTATCCCTTTTTAGAAAGGCTCTCAAATCCCACCTTTTCCCCCAATATTACCTGACCAGCTAACCAATCTCTATCCTTACCCTATAACTAATAACAAATCCTATTGTGTATACTTGTAAATACTCATGTAAATAGTTGCAGTAATGATGTCCCATGTTTTATCCAAGTTCTCTGACCTTGTTCTCTGTAAAACCAAACAGTTTATTGTTCTGGTCTGTTGTTATATTGTGAACCGCGCTGATGCTGAATAGAGCGGTATATAAGAGCCTGTAATAAATAAAATAAATAAATTCCAGAGATTCCTACGAGAGAGCAGTGTCAATTAGATAAAAGCTTCCTTAAAAATAGAAGATACCTTTAAAATTTGATTTAAATGGGACTCAGGAAAACTTAAAACCTGATCCCATGCAAAAGGTTGCACTGACTCATGAGTCTGAGATTGTCCCTTGTTAGTAGCTATAAGGAATTGCAAAGCTTTGTTCTACCTTTTTGTGGTGTGGCTTTTTGATCTGCATAGAACTATTCCCTTTTTTATTGGATTCCTATGGTTGAAAGGTTTTGGGGCATATTTACTAAAGCACATTAAGCACTAGTTCAGGTTTTGACATGTAATAACCGTTAGTGCTGTTCTTGACACATACACTATGCAAAACCATTAGTGCACCGTTTACACAGTTAGCACCACATCTGGGCATTCTTATGGCCATGCCGCAATCCAGAGAGGGGATTGGTGTGAACGTTACCTGTTCACAAATGGCTGAACAGATAGTAGCATTAAAATTACATTATAATGATCTGTGCATATTGAAATGACATGGTAACAAGGTCATTAACTATTCCACCCAGATGCAAAGAAATGTGCAGAAAACCTAAAGGTGCCATAGTTTGAATGCCTTCTTGGAGGCCAAGTGAAACTTCGGCATGTGTAGAAGGAAACTTCAGTGTGTCTGGAAAAGAAATCTTCAGCGCATGAAACTTTAGTGCGTGCAGGATAAAACAGAGCAGTGTATAGGAGAACAGAAATGTTTTCTGGTATGATTTTCTCCGCTGGTAGTATGATCACATGGGGCCCATTCCTTACTGTGTCTACTGTTTTGAGCACTGAGTTAAGCACACAACTTCCTCCACCAGCATGCCAACTTTCCTCACCACCATATGGGTAAACAATTATTCCTTATCGTCCCTGCAGTCCAGTTCAGTACGAGTGGGTTATCAGCCTCTACCAGCAGCTGGGAACTGAGCTTGCCAGAATTCTGATGTCATAGTATAAGAGCTCCCTCTGAGGCTCCACAGATCAGCATTCAGTTCCCAGCAACTGGGAGAGCTTCCCCATGACTGAGCTCCACTGGAAGATTTTATTCAGGTTAAAAAAACAAACAAACAAGGAAAATAGAAGGGAAAGAGAGAAAAGAAAAGGTGTCTGCAGATTACTAGCAGAAGCTGACCAGCTCTCAGGAGCTAATAGGATGGACAATTTCCTCTGAGAAACCTTTTATTGGTTGGGGCTGGCAGCTGACAGGGTTTGCCTCTTCAACACCAGGACCCTTGAGTGGGTCAGGTGCAGTGCAGGGGTCAAATACCTGGTGGTCCAGGTTCCTTCCCCCCCCTTCCCCCAGCTGGACAGTCCAGCATTCCTCTAAGGCAGTGGTTCTTAACCTTGTTGGAGGAACTGAACCCCACCAGTTTCATATGCACATTCACCGAACCCTTCTTTATTGAAAAATAAAATATGATTTTTTTTCAAATTCAAGACATAGGTATATGTTTTACTGGTTCACAAAATGAATCGTGCATTAACATCACTGTGTTCAAAGAACAAAACCAATACAATGCATGAACTCACAACAAATTACATACATAACTTTTCACAAAGACATGACCTTTTTTAATACTACCACACTGAAATGGTTTTAATTTTTAACCTTATGTATTCTAATAATGAACTTATCGTATTTATGCTATTTATTATTTTAACATTTTAACGCACACCCATCACCTAATTTCCATCAGGCTACGCCGCTACAATAATAATGAATATTTACTGCAAATCAGTGTGACTTCTGCTGTTGCCTTTGAGAGACCAGTTCAGAAATGCGTGGCTTCACCTTGGCAAGTGCCACTCTCATGTCATTTTCACAGCAAAGTCTGTTCCATTTCTTCGTTTTTATGTCCAGCATCCTTGAAAAGGATTGCTCGCAAAGATAATGTTGTAACAAATGGTATAAACATTTCCAGGGCTTTCCTAGCAATAACAGGATACGTTACCATTTGTCGACACCAAAACGTTGAAAGCGTTGTTCTGAAGAGTTGCTGTTGAACCTGGCTCTGCTGAATTTCAATGATTTCGTCGAGGTATTCATCATTGACATCTGCTGTCTCAACACCAAACGTGAACGGCTGTCTCACCCATGCTGGATATGACTCTCTTGTAGGGAAGTATCCGTCGAGAGACTTTGCAAGCTCATCTAAGTGCGTGGCAATTGCTTGCTTCAGTTCCGTGGGTACAGAAATGTCTCCGATTCCAGACACATCTTCGATCTTACACAATCGTCCAGCAGGGGAAAGTTTGCGAAGTTATCGTTCTCTGTTTGTCGTTTCCATAATGGTAGCTTTTTTTGAAAAGCCTTCAGGTTTTCTTCCGCTTCGGTGATGTTGACTCCACCACCCTGCATCTGCTGATTGAGATGATTGAGAGATGCGAATTTATCAGCCATGTACGCTAAAATGAGAATGAACTTAAAATTTTTGAAGCAATCTGCATGACGATGTTGGTGCTCTTGCAAAAACAGGGCTAATTCCACATGCATGGCAAAAACACGATTCAGCACCTGTCCCCGGGATAACCACCGAATGTTAGAATGGTACAGAAGTACCTCAAATTCAGAGCCCATTTCTTTACACAGCTCACTGAAGATGCGGTGCCTCAGTGCACTATTTCGCACATAGTTCACACATTCCACTTCAATTTTTAATACTTCTGTCACTTCTGGAGGCAAGGTATTTGTTGCCAACGCATGCCTGTGCAGAATACAATGCGTAGCAATAATGTGTGGTGCATCGGCTTTCACTAGCCGCACCAAAACCAGACTTTCTTTCCAACATGACTGGAGCTCCGTCCGTACAAACTGCAGAAACCATATCCCATGAAAGATTGTCGTCTCTGAAGAAGTCATCCACAAGTTTCTTCACATCGGCTGCCTTAGTTGTTGTTGTAAGAGGCTTACAAAATAAAAAATCTTCCTTTATCATGTCGTCTTTCACATAGCGCACAAATACAGCAAACTGACTTAGATTAGAAACGTCTGTGGTCTCATTGAGTTGGAGACTGAATTTTGCCGGGCTTGAAATCAGATCTGCAACTACTTGAACCAAGATGTCTTTGCTCATGTCCTCTATTCTGTCGCTGATGGTGTCATTTGAAAGAGGAATTTGGGATAATTTAACTTCGGCCGCTTTTCCCAGCATCAGATTCGCCATCTTCAACACAGCTGGTTTTATGAGTGTTTCACCAATGGTGTGTAGTTTGCCCTGTTTTGCGATCAGGTAAGCAACTTCGTACGATGCTGTGAGAATCGGTTTGTTGATGGGTACAAAGCCGAGAGCAGGCAGAGTAGCCTTTTCATCGAATCTGGCTCTCTTCACCTTGAATTCAGCAAGCGTTGTGTTCTTGTATTCCCCATCTCCATGCAGGTTAAGGAAGTGTTCCTTTAGTTTTGCCGGTACTAGACTAGAATTGCTTAACTTGGCATTGCAAATCATGCAGATAGGATGCTGACTCCCATCACATTCTGTTATATATGCGAATCCATGTTGTACATATTCATCCGAC
Source organism: Ichthyophis bannanicus (assembly GCA_033557465.1). Classification (NCBI taxonomy): domain Eukaryota; kingdom Metazoa; phylum Chordata; class Amphibia; order Gymnophiona; family Ichthyophiidae; genus Ichthyophis; species Ichthyophis bannanicus. The sequence goes on along the minus strand of CM066035.1, from coordinate 909,831,313 downwards.
CACTTTCTTTTTTTGTTCGACATAGTTAGTATGGATTAAAATATTAAGAAAGAAATCACACGACATACCATCACGACAGTCACAAGTCGACTACTGAGTGCACCAAATTCCCTGCAGCACAGATTGGCCAAGCAATGTAGCATGATCACCTGCAGCCAATGATGGCCAAGCGGGGCGTGTCATCACGAATCATATGAGTCGGGTGCGTGTCTTGTGTCTTGACCTCCGCCGAACCCCTGAGACTGACTCACCGAACCTCTAGGGTTCAATCGAACCCAGGTTAAGAACCACTGCTCTAAGGGGACTCTGCTGACTTTCAAAATTTTCTCCCTTCAATTCAGTTTTTGGTATTTATATGTTACTATGCCTTTAAATTCAAAGTGAAACCAAAGTTGTGTATTCAGCAGTGATTTCAGCTCTTATCAGCAGCACAACAGGAGCCTTTTTTTTTTTGTATTAAAGTTTTTTATTAATGCACAATGAAACATAACAGTACAGGACTGGAAAAACAATATCCAACAAACCCAGGCTACATCAAATAAGTGTCCCCACAGAACATTATGTGAATAACCTCTAATCAAATCATCACCCACACCTCCTCTAGTAACCCGTAGCCCATAAAACAGCATAAGTGCATAAGCATACACAGTAACATATCACAAGAAACCCAACTGAAAGACATCCCAATAACAATACCGCAGAAATAAAACCTCCCCCCCTCCCCTCCTTTCTCCCCCATCTTACCTCCCCTCCTCCACACCTTCAGGGCCCCTCCCCTCCCCTCCCCCCTTCCCCTCCATGGAACTGTGCACCCCCCCCACCGTACTGAACACCAGCAGCAACCCCCCTACCAAATCCCATAGCAAAATCCTAAATCCCACTTACCACATATCCTTACCCCAATTCCCCCTAGAGCATGATCCCTCCCTCAAGCACTCCCACTACTTAGAAACATAGAAACATGATGACAGAAAAAGACCACATGGCCTATCAAGTCTGTCCTTCCATATCAACAACTACAACAGTCCACTTTTTACCTTTAGAGATCCTCTGTGTTGGTCCCATGCTTTTTTGAATTCAGATACTGTCCTCATCTCTACCACCTCCACTGGGAGACTATTCCATGGATCCACTACTCTTTCCGTAAAGAAATATTTCTGCATATCACTCCTGAATCTATCTCCCTTCACCCTCATCCCATGTCCCCTCATAGCAGAACTTGCTTTCAATTGAAAGAGGCTCTCTCCCTGAACATTTATGCCACGGATGTATTTAAACATCTCAATCATATCACCTCTATCCCGCCTTTCCTCTAAGGTGTACATATTAAGATCCTTAAGTCTGTCCTCATATGCTTTATAATGAAGCCCACTAATCATTTTAGTAGCCACCCTCTGCACCGACTCCATCCTGTTCACATCCTTTTGAAGGTGCGGTCTCCAGAATTGCACACTATACTCCAAATGAGGTCGCACCAAAGACTTATACAGAGGCATTATCACCTCCTTTTTTCTGCTAGCCATTCCTCTCCATATGCACCCAAGCATCCTTCTAGCTTTTGCCGTCGCCTTTTCTACCTGTTTAGCTACTTTAAGATCATCAGACACAACCACGCCTAGGTCCCGCTCTTCTTTAGTGGACAAAAGTACTTCACCTCCTATACTGTATTGCTCCCTTGGATTGCTGCAGCCCAAATGCATGACCTTACATTTTTTAACATTAAATCCCAGCTGCCAAATTCTAGACCATTCTTCAAGCTTAGCTAGATCCCTCCTCATGTTATCTATACCTTCCTGGGTGTCTACTCTATTGCAGATTTTGGTATCATCTGCAAAGAGGCAAACCTTACCCGACAGCCCTTCCGCTATATCACGAACAAAGATGTTAAAAAGAATCGGACCAAGGACAGATCCCTGGGGCACACCACTGGTAACATCCTTCTCCTCAGAGTGAGCTCCATTTACTTGTACCCTTTGTCGCTTCCCACCCAACCAATTTCTAACCCAAGCAGTAACTTTAGGGTCCATCCCTAGGGTGCTCAGTTTGTTTATAAGTCGCCTGTGAGGAACAGTGTCAAAGGCTTTACTGAAATCTAAATACACCACATCTAGAGCTCTCCTTCGGTCCAACTCCCTGGTCACCCAGTCAAAGAAATCAATCAGATTTGTCTGACAAGACCTGCCTCTGGTGAATCCATGCTGCCTCGGATCCTGTAATCCGCTGGACTCCAGAAACCTCACTATTTTCTCTTTCAGCAGCGTTTCCAATAATTTACTCACCACTGAAGTTAAACTAACCGGCCTGTAGTTTTCAACCACATCCTTACTTCTGCTTTTGTGTAAAGGCACCACATGAGCCTCTCTCCAGTCCTTTGGCACCACTCCTGACTCCAACGAGACATTGAAAAGGTCAGTCAGTGGAGTTGCTAGAACGTCCCCAAGTTCCCTTAGTATTCTAGGGTGTATCCCATCCGGTCCCATCGCTTTGTCTACTTTAAGTTGAGCTAGTTTCTCACGAACACAGTCTTCTGAAAATTGTTCAAGATGTCCCTTGCTTCTGTTCCTATTTGTGGGTGTTTTCTGAGGTCCTGCTCCTGGTTCTTCATCTGTGAACACAGAACAAAAATATTTGTTAAGCAATTCCGCTTTATCCTTATCAGCTTCGACATATTCCCCCCCTGCACCCTTGAGTCTGACAATACCACTTTTGCCCTTCCTCTTCTCACTAATATATCTGAAAAATGTCTTATCCCCCCATTTTATTGCATTGGCTATTTCCTCCTCCTTTTGAATCTTTGCCTTCTTGACTACTTTGCTAGCTTCTCTAAGTTTTTCCAAATACAGATGCCTGTCTTCCTCTCTCTGTGATCTCTTGTATTTCATGAAGGCCTCCCTCTTTTTCTTCACTTTTTCAGCTACTTCCTTAGAAAACCATAGCGGTCCCCTTTTCCTTTTGCCTTTATTTACCATTTTAACAAAAAGATTGGTTGCCCTTAAAATATCCCCTTTCAGTTTTGCCCACTGTTTTTCTACATCCCCCAGCTGTTCCCATCCAACTAACGACTCCCTGAGGTATTGGCCCATCTTCGCAAAGTTAGTCTTCCTAAAGTCTAAGATCCTCACCTTGGAATGGATTCTAACAGCCCTAGTCCTAATACTGAACCACACCATCTGGTGATCACTGGATGCAAAATGATCTCCCACTACAACATCAGAAACACTTTCACCATTGGTAAGCACCAAGTCCAGTATGGTCCCTTCACGTGTGGGGTCTGTTACCAATTGCCTGAATAGTTCTCCCTGTAGAGAATCCAGGATCTCCTTACTTCTAGATGATACTGCAGCAGGAATGTGCCAATCAACATCTGGCATATTGAAATCTCCTATCAGTAGCACTTCCCCTTTCCTAGCAATGCTGCGTATGTCTTCAATTAACTCTCTGTCCACCTCTTCCTCTTGTGAGGGAAGTCTGTATATCACACCAATGCAAATAGATTTCTCTTTCCCTCTTTCTAGTTTAACCCACAATGCCTCCTCTCTCCTTTTAAGCTCTGTAATTCCAAAGCTTTAATAGTAGTTTTTACATATAGTGCCACTCCTCCTCCCCTTCTTCCTACCCTGTCCTTTCTGAATAAAATATAGCCAGGTATAGTTACATCCCAGTCATGGTTTTCTGTGAACCATGTTTCTGTAACTGCCACTAAATCCAAGTCAGTCACTCCCACCAAAGCTTCAACACCAGGGATCTTATTTCCCATGCTACGGGCATTTATACACACTGCTTTCCATATGTTACCCCTGTTACCCATTTCCATAAAGGTATTTAATGTATCACCTACCTGGGGGCTTTCACTTACCTGGGGGCTTTCTTCACCTATCCCCAACGAATCTAGTTTAAAGCCCTCTTCAGTAGATTAGCCAGTCTACTACCAAAGATGCGTTGACCTTTCTTGGACAGATGGATGCCATCTCTGCTCTGCAACCCTTGGAACAGCATCCCATGGTCTTCAGCGCCTCCCGCCTCCATTGAATGAAGGGATGCCATTTACGGTGATATCCATTCAATTTGTTGGTCAAACGCGCCTGTAATTCTGCCATTTGACAAACAAATACAACTCGCTTTAGCACTTGGTCCATTTCCGGGCCGCCAGGGTCTTTCCATTTATAGGCTATTTCCATCCTTACTGCGATGGAAATCATCTTCAATAGATACTCCAACTCATGCCCTGACTCCCCCCATTCCCCCAGCAGTACCTGCTCTGGCCTTAACTTCCCCTTCCAGCCCAACATAGTCCCTACCAGGCCTTGCATCCATTGCCATATTCCTTAGACCACTGGACACTCCCACCACACATGTAAATACGTGCCCAGAGCCCCACACCCTTTCCAGCAACGTGGATCTTTAGTTTTATCAATCTCGGCTAGTCATTTTGGCATGATATATATGCAATACAGCATTTTATAGCAGTGCTCCTGCACCGCCGCCGAACTGGACGCAATCTTAGTTTCTTCATGAACTGATGCCCACCTTTCCTCATCCCAAGAACTGCCCAGGTCCCGCATCCACGTCACCTGATACGCCGCATAAGCACCCCCCCCTTTCCAATCCCCTATAGATCTGCGATACAAGACCCCGAGATTCCCCCCCCCCCACGGAGTAACACCCTTTCAAAAGGGGTTCGCACTGTTCCTCTTTCCACCCCCTTCAAACTGTTCTGCACAAAATGTGCTAATTGACAGTAACCAAACCAATCCTCCTTCCCCAGGGCATATTGCTCCTGCAGGCGTTCAAAAGTAGACAGCTGGCCACTCTCCGAGAACAACTGCCCCATCCACACCAAGCCTTTATCCTCCCATTTTTTATAGACCTCGGCTCTCCCCCCCTCATGGAAGCCACTACACAGTCTAATTTTCTGAAGTTGGATAGCTACCCTAACCCCCACCAGATGTACTTTCTCCCGTTTCCACACCTTTAGGGTAAGCTCTGTAAAGGGACTCATCTTCAGCTCATCCCCTGCTTTATCCCCCCTCCCCTAGCCGGTAAACCACATGCGGTCTGCCAACGCACTTTGCCCACTCAAGGCCTCCTCTGCTCGCACCCACCCTCAGGCCTCCTGCCCTATCCTCCAATAGACTAGCGCCCGCAACTGTGCCGCTGTATAATATCGCAGCAAATCCGGGACACCCAGTCCACCCTCTCTTCTATGCTTAAACATTACCCTTCTATTTAGCCTGGGCGGATGTTTCCTCCAGATGAAAGAGAAAATTCTTTGCTGCAACAGCTTCAGTTGTGCCACTGACAACTCAATGGGCAATGCCAAGAACAGATAAAGTATCCTAGGCAGCAGATTCATTTTAACAATGGCAATTCGCCCCACCCAGGAAAAGGTGGCCTTATCCCACCTCACAAGATCATTCAGAATTTCGGCAACTAGAGGATCATAATTTAATCTTCTCAATTGTCGCCAGTCACAGCAAATCCAGACCCCCAAATATTTTAACTTCTGCTTAGCCCACCGAAAGGGGTAATCCTGCCTCAACTGAGCCTCCATCTGGTGACCCAGCCTAATCTTCAAGATCTCAGTTTTACCCATATTCATTTTATATCCCGAAACCAGACTATATTCCCGTATTTCCGCCAATAACATTGGTAACGACTCTGCCGGCCTACTCACAGTGTAAATAATGTCATCGGCAAAAAGAGAAATTTTATATTCTCCACTACCCACTTGGATACCCCTAATGAAATCATGCTCTCTAATCCATTGTGCTAAAGGCTCATTGACTAGCGCTAACAACAGAGGGGACAAAGGACACCCCTGTCAAGTGCCCCGCTCCAGTTCAAACTCTGCTGAATAAGTACCATTCACTCGAATCCTAACTCTCGGCTGGTCATATAATGCACCTATCCAGTTTTGAAACCCTGTCCCAATCCCCATTCTTTGTAACACAGCGAACATAAAGGGCCATTCAACTTTATCAAACGCCTTCTCGGCATCCACCGCCACCACCAAAGAATCTAGTCCCGCCTTCTGAGCCACCCAAAGAACATTTAATAGCTTCCGGATATTGTCACTGGCTTGCCTGCCGGGGATAAAGCCCGTTTGGTCATTATTTATCAACTTAGGTAAAAGGTTCTGCAAACGGGTAGCCAAAACCTTTGCCAAAATCTTCGAGTCCAAATTAATTAGAGAAATAGGTCGGTATGACTCACTCACCCCCTTATCCTTCCCCGGTTTAGGCACCAAGGCTATACCCACCACTGCCATTGACTGCGGCAGTGCCCCCCCCTGATGAACACCATTAAAGACCCTGGTAAGTTCGCCACAGATTTTGGAACCGAAAGTCTTATAAAACCGGGCCGTAAGACCATCCAAACCCGGGGCTTTGCCTTCCTTAAGGCTATTGATTGCCACCCGCACCTCCCCTTCCTCAATTGCCCTATCCATCCATTGCTGTTCCATCTCCTCCAATTTCAGGAGATTAAGATTTCCCAAATATTGTCTTATCTCCACCTCCGATCCTCTCAGCTCCGCCTTATACAGGGCCCTATAATACCTACTGAAAATCGCCTGGATATTGACGGTCCCATGTTCCCATTCGCCCCTTTCATTTTTCAGCTTATATATCTGCTGCTGCACATGCCTTCTTTTAAGTTGCCGAGCTAAATACCGACCCGGTTTATTACCCCCAACATAATATGCATGCTGCAGCCTTTTCATTTGGAAGGCTAGTTCCCCCAATCTTAACGCCTCCAAATCCTCCTGCACCCTAGTCATTTGTTGTAACACCGCCCTACTCCCAGTCCTCTGGTGCTCTCTAAGTAATTGTTGTAACTGAGCTCTCAACCCTTCCTCCACCACTCCCGCCTGCCTCTTCTTCTTTGCCGCCATTGCTATCAAACGCCCCCGGACTACCACTTTCATACCATCCCACACTATCTCCCGGGATACTTCCGCTCCCCCATTTAATTGAAAATACTCTGTAATGCATTCCCTCAGACTGGCCACCCCCTCCGGATCTGCCAACAGCGATTCATTCAATCTCCAAAACCAGAGTCCGGTATGCTCTTTATAAAATGCAAGAGCAAATATTACCGGAGCATGATCCGTCCATGACACAGCACCAATATCCACAGCGCCCACCCTATCTAACCAATTAGAGTCTATCCATAACATATCAATTCTACTATATGTTCGGTGAGGATGTGAGAAAAAGGTGTAAGCTCTTTCTCCAACATGACTATACCGCCAAACATCTACCAATCCCAATGCGGACATCAATTTAGCCAACTTCCGTCTTCCCAGTTTATCCCAACTCCTTCCTCCCCCCGAGGAGTCCAGGCATGGATCCACAACTACATTAAAATCCCCACCTATGACCAGGCTCCCCCGTTTGTGCTCCTCTATAATTGGAAGAATACGGTCGAAAAAAGGGCCTTGAGCTATGTTAGGCGCATACACACAGCAAATGGTAGCCTCTCTCCCTTCCAAGAGCCCACACCAAAGAACATACCGCCCTTCCCGATCTCTAATAACTTCCTTAGTGTCCACCAGGAGGTCCTTGGAAAACAGTATCCCACACCCCCTTTTTTATAGGAACTGCAATTGGCAGCAAAAAAGCCTCTATCGTATTTACCCTGATAAAGTCGTCCCCCCCCCGAGAGCTCTTTAAATGGGTCTCCTAAAGCAAGAGTACGTCCGCCTGGACTTGGGCTCCTTCTCTTACCACTGCCTGTCTCTTTTGCCAGGAGTTGAGACCATGCACATTAAACGTGAGGATCTTTAATTCATGTTCCATTCTCAGGTATCACTTTTACCATCAGTGTGCACCGTTCCATAGTGAGCCCCCCCTCCCCTACCCCCACACCCCTACCCTTTACCGATTATGATTGCCCTCCTCCCTGTTCCCCAACCCCTTTCCCCCCTCCCCTTCAACACCCACCCCTATAGCCCTCTACCGTGCTCGCTCCTCCCACATCCACCCCAATCTGGACCCCACAGAACCCAGTGTCGCTGCACCCCCACTCACCTACCTTCCCCCTCTCCGCTAGCCAACTTTACTAGAACTCCCAACCCCACAGCCTGAAACAACATACATAATCCCATAGACATTGTCTTCCCCATACACATTGCCATCCCCAACTCCCCACTCTTGACATATCCACATCACCCCTCCCCACAACATATTTAAACATACAAATTCATCCTTCAACTTCAGAAGGGCGTATTCATTCCCCCACGGGCAGACTTCCTCTCCCATCTGTCTACCCGATGCCACCACCTGTCAGGAACTCGCTGCTGAGTGCCGCCTGTCTGCGCCATCTCTGGAATCCGCTGGATGCCTGCCTCCTTCATAGCTCCCTTCAGTGCCAGCAAAGTCTCCGCACGCCGAGTCGTCCCATTAACGGTGAAGGCAAGCCCCACTGGGAATAGCCACTTATATCGTATATTGTCCTCTCGTAGCCGAGTAGTAAACTCCCGCCAGGACTTCCGGCACTGCAGCATAGCTGTGACCAGATCAGCATATATAGCAACGTCAGTTCCTTGCCATTTAAACTTTCCCATGGAACGCATCTTGTTGGCTATTTTGTCCTTAATCTGGTAATCATGGAAGCAAATGATAATGTCTCTAGGCTGCTCCCGTCGCGCTGCTCCAAGCGATCTATGTGCTCGATCCAGCACCACCTCCACCACTTCTTCCCCTGCCTCTTGCAGGACCGCCTCACAGATAGCTTTCGCTGTTTTCATACAATCTTGGTACACGTCTACCTCAGGGACACCCTTTATGCACAAATTCTGTCGTCTGGCTCTGTTCTCCAAGTCTTCCAGCTTCAATGCCATACTCTTCTTGTCATCTTTCAAACTCTTCATCCCTTTTTCTAACAATTCACTGCGCGCCTCCAATGTCTCAAGACATCCTTCAACTTCCGCCACCCGGCATCCTACTTCGGTTATATCAGCTCTCAGCTGTGAGAACATCCCCTCTACTTCTCCTTTGAACCCAGCAATGTCTGTTTTAATGTCATTGAACCACGATTTGAGTTCTTCCTTTGTAATAGCCACAATAGCACTCGCTGCGAGGGGGTCCTTCTTGCCAGAATCAGACACTACCACACTCCCATTCGGGACCTCTGTCATCTGCTTATCCCTCTCCTGAGGCTCTGTTCGCGCACTGCCATAAGCAAATTCCTTTAGATCAGCTGTTTTCTTTCTGGTGGATGCCATAGCTTACGCACAGCTGCCTCCCACCACCACAGATAGTGTCCTGGACCGTTTTCAGCTTCTATTGTAAAGCTGGGCCACCACAACCCTATTCAACCACCAGATGGAGCTATTCATTCATTGCTGCAGAGCCATGTGCTCAGTTGAAGAAGAAAAGATAGCAGAATTATAAATTGGAACCCACAGTTAAGAACTCAGGGCAGCACACTTATTCCGCTGCAGTTCATGCCCAATTCCTTCCTCCTGGTATTGTCCAAAGTAACAGCCCCCACAGCTTAATGTACAGGGAGAGAGTATACAGCAACTTAAGTCAGCTCTCCCTCCGGTACTCACTGCAGCAATCCCCTGCAAAGGGCTCCAGCAGAAGGCTCAGCAACCCCTGTTCCTCGGCAGGGCACTTCAGATCCAGCTCTCTCACACAGCAGCTACATCGGGGAACCAATTAATTTCACCAAGTGGGGAGCCCAGGGAGGCAGGCAAAACATTGAGGCTAGCGATCAGGGCCTGTGCAGAGCAACATCAATCAGCCTTTCCTTCCACCGGAGCTGCACAGACCAGGCCTCTCTCGGCAGGTCGAGGGGGCATAATTTAAGCGGCGGCGATCACATACCAGCCTTCACTCCCTTTTCCACCTCACCCCGTCTTCCGCTGCACTCAGCCACTCAACTTATCCCCCCAAATCACGGCTTCATGTCCTCCCCTCCAGTATTTGTGGGATGCCTTGCATGGAGCCTCAGGTGTGGCAGGTGAAGGCCTGTGATCCACAGTATCTGATATAAGCAAGCAAGCCTAACTAGCTTGACCTGTAAATGAAGCTTGTGCAGAGGCCCATAGGAGTTGCACATCCCCCAATATGCTGCTGTAGAACTAGAACTCAGTAAAAAGTATTGGATTAGCTTAGACAAGCAGAACTGAATGATGGGAAAATACAGAAAAATATGTTTTAAAAGTCATTGATAAGAGGATACAGTTGTGAAGGATTTAATTAAGACTGCTGACAGATAAGTTACAGAGCCCTGCTCCCTACACATACGAACTGGCTCAATGGCCTTGAGAGAAGGAAAGTAACAAGTTGGTGAACAGGCCATTGTAATTGGGACTAGAAGGGGGTAAGCAGGTGCTGAGCCCACTGAAAGAACATAATTGGATAATCATATCAGTACCGGGACGAATAGAAGGGGTACGGGAGGTACGGGAGGTTACCGGGACCAATGAAATGTTTTGCCATACCTAGAATGAAGCTAAAGTCTATAAAAGTTGTTGTATTGCTAGAAAACTTCGCTCAGCCATTTTGAAATTGACTTTGCTTGAGACTTGTGCACAAATAAATGATTTGGACCTTCTGAACAGACTCCTGGTATCATTGGTTTGTCTGCGCACTGCTGCTACATATTCTTGGTGCGTTGGCCGGGAAGTTGTGGAATCAGAGTGTATATAGGGCAATATACCACGACTTTCCGCCTCTACAGGCTTGGTCCTGCCGGGATCGCGCCCTTCCGACGGGGGCTACTCCCTGGCGCCGCCGGTCCCTTGCATCGGAGGGAGCTGGTCGGACCTCGGCGGGTGCCGAGCCTGGCTGGAGCCAACACCTCGAACCCGAGTGAGGGGAGTCCGAGGTCCAACTCATGCGCCTGCTTGGGAAGTTTGAGGACCGGATCCGGTGAGTAGAGTTTTGACTTGTTATGTCTAGACAGATAAGAAAGAGCAGTGCTGCCATTTGAACTTGGAACTTGGAAATTGGTAAGAGAGCCTGATCACCTCTCCAAGACGGGCCGAGTAACCCCGCATGAGTATTCGCAGGGCGAAACCCCCATCGTCTTGTATTTTGGAAATTGAATAAGACTAGTCAGAATAGATAGAAACTAATGCATTCTGGGATACGTTGCTAGCATGATTGTGTGAATGAAGTGTGAATGAGAGGTCTGGCAGCATGGACCAAGCAAAGGCGGACCCCTGACTAGCGCATTTCCTCACCGGGCGACCGCGTTCAGGTCGCGAAAAGGGGGAAGCGATTGTCGTCTTGTCTTGTTATTTGTTTCCCTTATACGTTTCTAGGGCCGTGAGGACCCCTTACCCACGGTCCGCCCTCCTTTTCCCTTTTGTCTGTTGTTGCGCGCACACATCGAAATGGGAGGGGCGGGGTCTACTAGGAACACTCCATTAGAATGTATGATCGCACATTTTAAAGAAGGATATTCTGGAGATTATGGTATTAAAATGACTGCAGCCCATTTACAGATTTTGTGTACTAGGGAGTGGCCCGATCTAGACCCTACCTGGCCCCGAGAGGGAACCTTTAAAGTAGGAATTATTCAGTTAGTGCATCGTAGAGTGAGAATAGCGCATCCCGATCAGTACCCCTATATAGATTCCTGGTTAAGTATTTGTGAAGATCCGCCCCCTTGGGCGCAGCGCTGTTATGAAGAACAGTGCAGAATAATGTTAGCAAAGACAGATTATAGTCAGAAAATAGAACAGCCTAGAACGAAAGGGAAGGATAAGAAGTCCAGGAAGAAGCCCATCCTGGTAGATCCTGATTCCCCAGAAATGGTTCCCCGACAGCCTCAAACCCCAGGCCCAGTAAGAGCCGCCCGGCGTCCCGCCCCAGAAACCCCGAGACAGCCGAGGCGGGACCCCACCCCTGAGCTATTACCCAGAGAGCAGGAAGAAGAGCTCCCTGCACTTGAAGGAGATTCTTCTGGGACAGAAAGAGGAGAGTTAGATACAGAAACAGAGCAAATAGAAACTGAAACTTCCCTAAGTGATGCTGGCAGTGTAAAAATGGTTGCCAGCGCTAGTTTGCCAGAAAAAAGTACATCTAAAGTGAAACATGTAGAAAAGAAGAAAGTGACCTCTGATAAGACAGCTACGAAAATATCTCTCAGATCCCAAAAGAAATCTACTGCCAAGATGATGCCCTTACGGCAAGTCCCGGGATTGCCCGTAAAGAATGATGATGATGAGGTGGTAGCGGGACCCCTAAGTTATGTGTATGTCCCTTTCTCTACAACTGATTTGTTAAATTGGAGGACACATTATGCCTCCTATACCAATAAACCCCTAGAGCTTACAGAATTAGTGAATACTATTATGGAAACCCACCAACCAACTTGGGCAGATTGCCGCCAACTCCTGACCACTCTATTCACGACAGAGGAGCGGGCACGAATTAGAAAAGCAGCTATTGATTGGCTGGCGGATAACCCTGTAGCTCCGGGACCAGGGACGGGAAGAATAGACCATCGGGAAGCGGCCCAGAGAGAATTCCCGAATGAAGACCCCCGATGGGATCCAAATACAGAAATAGGATCCACAGCCCTAGCCCGCTTTCGCCAAGGCTTCTTACAAGGCCTGAGAAGGGGGGGCCAGAAAGCTATGAACCTTTCCAAAGTTGCAGGAGTTATCCAAGGTATAGATGAGAGCCCCGCAGAATTTCATGAAAGATTAACTGAAGCATACAGAATGTATACTCCCTATGATCCCGAGGCACCAGGAAGTTTATGTATGGTGAATTCTGCTTTTGTAAATCAGTCTCAACCAGATATTAGACGTAAATTACAAAAATTAGATGGGTTTGCGGGCATGAATACAACTCAGTTACTGGAAGTCGCTCATAAAGTGTATGTGAATCGTGATAATGAAAGGCAGAGAGAATGTGATCGAAAGATGAAGAAGAAAGCTGATTTTTTGGCTGCGGCCATAGTTGAACAGAAAAGGGGAGGTACCCCAGTCGACGGAGCAGAGGAAGGGGGCGGGGCCGAGGTGGAAGCCGGCCCCAGCTAGGCGTAAACCAATGCGCCTATTGCAGGGAAGAAGGACATTGGAGAGATGCCTGCCCGCAACTCGAAGACGCCCAGCAAGATGACGAAAACAATCATCAGTGGAGAGAAGAAAGACGAGGCCGTCCCCGAAACCGCGGAGGAGCCAATCGAGAACAATTCCAGCGAGAAAGAGGAGGAGCCATACAAGCATTGGCTACGATAGCCCATGATGAAGATGACGTGGATTAGGACAGACCGGGCTCCGAGTTTGCTTTAGGTCTCCAGGAGCCTATGGTCGGAATACAAATAGGAGACCAAGTTATGAACTTTATGGTTGATACTGGAGCAGAACATTCAGTAGTAGACAAGAAGATAGCCCCATTTTCTACAAAAGCAGTCACCATTATAGGAGCAACTGGTGCCAAAGCTACAAAATCTTTTCTTCAAAATCGTATATGCAGTCTAGGAGGACAGCAAATAACTCATCAATTCCTTTACATGCCCGAATGTCCAGTGCCACTACTGGGACGAGATATGTTAACCAAACTACAAGCACAAATATCTTTCTCTGAAAAAGGAGAAATGCAAATGACAGTAAATCCAAATCCCCAAGTCAAACCAGCAGGAATAATGCTGCTGACAGTTCCCCGAGAAAAAGAATGGAGGTATTACATTGATGACTCTGTCCGAGACACTTATTTCGAACAAACTTTAAAGAACATTCATGCACCACCTGGAGTATGGGCAGAAGGCAGTCCTCCAGGCCTAGCCAAACATATAGCTCCGGTAATTGTAACCCTTAAGCCTAGTGCTACACCAGTACATGTCAAACAGTACCCTCTCCCAAGAGCTGCAATTGAAGGCATTCATCGCCACTTGCAAAGATTACTAGAACATGGCCTACTAAAAGTATGTCAATCCCCATGGAACACTCCACTTTTGCCAGTAAAGAAACCTGGAACAGATGATTACCGCCCAGTGCAAGATCTAAGGAGAGTGAATGAAGCAGTTGAAACTATACATCCAGTTGTGCCCAATCCTTACACTCTTCTAGGACTGATACCTGCTGAAGCTACCCACTTTACTGTACTAGATCTAAAAGATGCATTCTTTTGCATAAGATTAGCCCCCGTAAGTCAAATATTATTTGCATTTGAATGGCAGGACCCCATCTCTGGAAGAGGGGGCCAACTCACTTGGACACGATTACCCCAAGGATTCAAGAATTCGCCTACCATCTTTAGCGCTGCACTGAATCAAGACCTTTCAAGCTATCCAGTGGCCCCGGGGAAGAGAGTGCTTCTCCAATACGTGGACGATCTGCTGATAGCTGCCGTATCAGAAAGTGAATGTATACAAGCCACCAAAGATCTCTTGCAGTTACTAGATGAAGCTGGATATAAAGTTTCCAGAGCAAAAGCACAACTATGTCAAAAAGAAGTGAAATACTTGGGTTTTCGTATAACCCAAGGAAGCCGAAGATTAGGCAGAGAGAGAAAAGAAGCAGTATGCAGAATTCCAACCCCAACAACCAGAAAGCAAGTCAGAGCCTTTCTGGGAGCGGCAGGATATTGCCGAATTTGGATACCCAACTTTGCCCAAATTGCCAAACCACTGTACGAAGCCACAAAAGGAGAAGAAAAGTCACCACTGGAGTGGGGACCTGAGCAGGATACAGCCTTCAAGACGTTAAAGGAAGAATTAATGTCATCACCAGCCCTTGGACTACCAGATGTTCACAAGCCTTTCCACTTGTTTGTACATGAAGCACAAGGAAATGCCTTAGGCATGTTGACTCAGAAATTGGGAAATTGGGAGCGACCTGTAGCATACCTATCGAAACAGTTGGACACTGTGGCCAAGGGATGGCCACCTTGCCTGAGAGCAGTTGCAGCTACAGCATTATTAGTGAGTGAAGCAGACAAGCTCACATTAGGACAGAATATGTGAGTCACTGTGCCACATGCAGTCCTTGCCCTCATGGAACAGAAAGCAAATTATTGGCTCACCAATTCCCGAATGTTGAAATATCAAAGCATGTTATGTGAAAACCCACAGATACAACTGGAAGTAAGTCATGCCTTGAATCCAGCCACATTGGTACCTATTAGTGAAGAACTCCCAGAACATGACTGTATCGAAGTCATGGACACTGTATTCTCCAGCCGACCTGACCTGACGGATGTGCCCATAGACAATCCTGACCAAATCTATTATGTTGATGGGAGCAGTCTCATCCTCAATGGACGACGCTGTGCCGGATATGCAGTTGTCACTCAACATGAAGTAGTTGAATCATCAGCTCTAGCCTCAGGCACATCAGCCCAGAAAGCCAAATTGATAGCACTCACTCGAGCACTATTACTAGGAGCAAAATTTGTGTTAAATGTATATACAGATTCCAAATATGCCTTTACTACCTTACATGCCCATGGAGCTCTCTACAAGGAACGAGGGCTCATCACATCCGGAGGAAAATCAGTCAAGTATGGCCCCGAGATACTGATGTTACTTGATGCATTATGGGCCCCAACTCGTGTAGCTGTCATGCATTGTAGAGGACATCAAGCAGGAAAAGGAGAAGTTGCCCGAGGGAATAGGTTTGCAGATGCCTCAGCACGACAAGCAGCTATGACAGGACAAATTACACCCCAAGCCATGCCAATGCAAGCAGCATTGTTTCTGGTACCTTTAAACTTATGGACACCACGATATACCACCAAAGAATTAGATTACTACTGTAACAAGGAAGATGGAGTACTGAAAGATGGATGGATTGAGCTGCCACCAGCAGAGGGCAGTCAACCCCCTGGACGAATAGTAATTCCCGAACTGTTAGGACCATCCTTTGTCAAAGCCTTTCACGAAGCCACCCATTATGGGAAAAGTACTATGGAAAAAGCACTCAGACCACATTTCTACATTACTCTGTTGACAACCATATCAGCTTCAGTAGCACGCCAATGTCTAATCTGTGCCAAAAATAATGCCAAGCAAGGCCTTATAACAGCACCCCGAGTTCAGTCAAGAGGTGTAACCCCCATGCACCACCTACAAATTGATTTTACCGAAATGCCAAAAGCCAATGGATATCACTACATATTAGTGCTAGTCTGTACTTTCTCTGGGTGGGTAGAAGCCTTCCCAACCCGAACTGAAAAAGCTCGAGAAGTTACTAAAGTTTTAATGAGAGAGATTGTCCCTAGATTCGGAATTCCAGCAGTAATAGGGTCAGACAATGGACCCTCATTTGTCTCCCAGGTTACTCAACAGTTAGCAAAAGCTTTGCAGATACAATGGAAGCTTCACACTGCATATAGACCCCAGAGTTCAGGGAAAGTTGAGCGAATGAATCGTACCCTAAAAGCCCAAATGTCTAAGCTTTGTCAGGAGACACACCTGAAGTGGCCCCAAGTGCTCCCAATAGCTTTACTCAGAATACGCTCAGCTCCTGTAAAATCAACAGGTTTTTCCCCTTTTGAAGTCCTGTATGGTAAACCCCCACCAATAGTGCAGGGAATTAAAGGAAGTCTAGCCCAAATTGGTTCAGAAATAACCAGGCAAGAACTCCTAGCTCTTAGTTTTGTTCTGCAGACTCTCCATGTGTGGATCCAAGACCAGTTGCCTATCAACTTGACGGAACCTCTGCATCCCTACCAGCCTGGTACCTCGGTGTGGATCAAAGACTGGAAGAAGACACCATTGGAACCCCATTGGAAGGGACCATACACCGTTATCCTGTCTACCCCAACTGCAGTAAAGGTAGCAGAAATCGATTCCTGGATCCACCACAGCAGAGTCAAGCCCGCCGCTGATCCTGAACCTGAGCAGTGGACAGCAGAACAGCACCTTGATGCACCTTTGCGAGTTACTCTGAGACGGCAACCAGCAGTTTGAACACTTTGTCACAGTGCTTTGCAGTAGCCAAGTCTTTCGAAGAGGATTGCTGTTTTCCATACAGCAAGAGTTTGTTTTCAACGAACCTCATGTGTGTGATTTACCACACTACTTTGATGATACATTGATTGACCAAACTTTACAAGCCAACTGAAATTGCTAAGTTGGTTAATGTGTGATGGACAACTTGAGGATCTTCAATCAACACTCAGCACCCGTTGAATTGCTTCATTAGCGAACGGGACGAAGAAAAGAACGTCGTGGTCAAGATCTGCAAGCTGAGGATTCAGAAGAACTCCAATCAACATGCATCTTTACCTTTGCTTTGCCCTGGTTGCCTGCTTTGGAGGTTTTGAACTGACTTATGCTTTACCTCCATGCACTGCTTGCATTACTTCTACTCGAACTGGACTGAAAGTAACTCAGACTTTGATTTACCATTCTTATTATACCTGCACTGGAAAAGTGACTCGGTGTATTTATAACACCACTGAACTAAATGTTTGCACTAATGGTAAATCTAGAGTATGCTATAATCCGCATCAGAATCCATCCTATTACACGTTGGAAATACGATGGAAGGATGCAGATGGACCTATAATAACTGCTACACAACCACTTAAAGATACTAGTAGACCTGTTATTTTGAATTTTGATGCATGTAATGTTATAAACAGAGATAGTCGCTCCAACTGTGGTACCTGGGAAAAAGCGTATCGAAATGACCATAAGTATATGTGCCCAGAAGGTGCCACAGGATGGAAAAAGTGTACAGGTAAAAAGGATCCATATAGTACTGCCCCAGAAGCAGATTACTATTGCCCAAATTGGGAATGTGTTTTTTATGCTACATGGAATGATGGTATAGTTGACGAAAAGTTAGATAAACGAATGGCCACTTTAACCAAGTCAACAACAGATGACAAATGTCAGAAAGATGCTTGTAACCCCTTACACTTACGGATACGTAACCCTAGTGTATGGAAACAAGGATACAAATTTGGTCTACGTATTGCAGGTACTGGATCAGATCCAGGAACCATTGTGTATATAAGATTGAATACCCAAGCCCACAAGTCATCTAAATATCACATCCATAACACCTTCTATGAGGCCATGCATGTAAATAAGTTTGAGATCCCTCATCCTTCTCAGAACTTATTCTTAGAATTAGCTGGAGCAGTAGTATCTAGTCTCAAAATCTCAGATTGTTATTTCTGTGGCGGAACCCAGATGGGAGACCAGTGGCCATGGGAAGCACAAGAATTAAATTATTCTCTAACTTACAATCAGACTGAATTACACAAGACTACTAGCGAATGGGTGTTAGCGCACTCAATTGTTGGACGTCTTTGCTATACCAGAACCGGACCTCAGTTCACCCAACAGGTAGGACAGCTGGTCTGTCTTAGCCAGAAATTCTATAATGCCACTACCAAAAAGACGTCATGGTGGTCAGGAATCAAACACCCTGAACCTCCAAACCCATTAGCCAGATTTCCTGAACTTGCTGATTTATGGATCAATCTTGCCAAAACCCATGCTTGGCAAGCCCCACCTGGCCTGTATTGGATCTGTGGAAACCGAGCGTATGCACGACTCCCGCCGCAGTGGGGAGGAGCATGTGTCTTAGGGACCATCAGACCTTCTTTCTTTCTTTTAAACACTGAACATGGAGAACAATTAGGATACCCAGTATACACTACCCATCGACACAAAAGAGCATTGAGACAGAAGAGATCACCCCTCCAAGTAGGCAAGTGGGAGAAGTGGAAGGGTGATGATTGGCCACCAGAAAGAATCATTGAGTATTATGGGCCTGCCACTTGGAATGATGATGGTATGTATGGTTATCGAACCCCAGTCTACATGATTAATCGTATTATTTGCTTACAAGCAGTAGTTGAAATAATAACCAATGAAACTAGCCAAGCTCTTACACTTTTAGCTAGACAAAGTACTCAGATGCGCACTGCTATATATCAGAATCGCTTAGCACTTGATTATTTGTTAGCAGCTGAAGGAGGAGTATGTGGTAAGCTGAATTTAACCAATTGTTGTTTAAAAATAGATGATAAGGGTCAAGTAGTTGAAGAAATTGCTAAGGATATGCAAAGACATGCTTATGTGCCAGTACAGACTTGGCACTCACTGAAATTCCCTAACTGGTTTGCTAACCTTTTCTCATGGCTGGGAGGACTTAAAACTTTCCTTATATTAGTACTAATACTTGTTGCTGTTATTTTGTTATTACCATGTCTAATCCCATGTTGTATGCGTTCTATTCATAGTGCTATTGAAAGTACAGTAGAACGGAAGACCGCAACTAAGATTATGGCCTTGTACCAACCAGTACCTCCTGCATATGGTCGGAATTCTAGAACCCTAGTATAACTCTTTTGAAGTGATTTAATTCTCACACCTTATTCAGTCATAGGGTGAGAATAATCAAAGGGGGAATGTGGCAGGTGAAGGCCTGTGATCCACAGTATCTGATATAAGCAAGCAAGCCTAACTAGCTTGACCTGTAAATGAAGCTTGTGCAGAGGCCCATAGGAGTTGCACATCCCCCAATATGCTGCTGTAGAACTAGAACTCAGTAAAAAGTATTGGATTAGCTTAGACAAGCAGAACTGAACGATGGGAAAATACAGAAAAATATGTTTTAAAAGTCATTGATAAGAGGATACAGTTGTGAAGGATTTAATTAAGACTGCTGACAGATAAGTTACAGAGCCCTGCTCCCTACACGTACGAACTGGCTCAATGGCCTTGAGAGAAGGAAAGTAACAAGTTGGTGAACAGGCCATTGTAATTGGGACTAGAAGGGGGGTAAGCAGGTGCTGAGCCCACTGAAAGAACATAATTGGATAATCATATCAGTACCGGGACCAATAGAAGGGGTACGGGAGGTACGGGAGGTTACCAGGACCAATGAAATGTTTTGCCATACCCAGGGGCGGCCCAAGGGGGGTGCGGGGCCATGTGCGGAGACTCGGTGCGGGGCCTCATTTGCATAAGTGGTCTTATTTGCATAAATATTTGCATAATGTTACCATTCACTAACTTTTAGTAAACATGTCTCTTAATGAGTGTATGGATAAAGAAAGACTAAAAGATTTCTACATTACTATAATCCAGTGCCAACCGCCAGGCACATTAGGAACTACTACAAACGCTGCCCATTTAGAACCCATAGCAAACCCGCCGTATCCTGACAGCATTACCAGGACTCACAAAGCACCATACCCTACCTATCAAAAGGCAACACTGCAAATATTAAACCAATACATTTCAGAGAATACTGGGGAAAGAGAACAAGTGGCAACGTCAAATAGGAATTACATAAACAGAATACCTCAGCTCAGTTACACATGCAGAACATAGACCATCACCAAACAAGGAATCACAATTTAGAAACAGGAAGGCAATAATTAAACTGGGAACCCCAAAAGCCAAACTTGGAATGTACAACAACACTGTAGAAATAAAACTATAAATTAATTTCCTCTTGTACCAAACAAAGCGCAGATGTTAATGATGCACATTTCCCAGAGCTGACATATTCCAGTTAATAAATTCAAAATAAAGAGATATCTTTCTACCTTTTGTGCATTTTTTTCCAGTTGCAATTGGTCCAGCCACTTTCTTCTGGTTTCTTCATGTTTTCTGCTAACTCTCCATCGTCTGCTGTCCATTTGTCCTTTCTTCTCTCTTCTAGTTTTTTTTTTCCATTCTCTCTCTCTCTACATCTGCTTTAACATACTAATCTTTCTCCTTTTGCTCTTTCCTCATTCCTATTTCATCCACACAAATTTTACCCCTCCATCCTCAATCCCCAATTACTCTCCCAATACCTGGCCAATTGTAGATTTTTCATCCCTCCTACACAAAATATTTTTCCCCTCTCCATTTTAATCTCCCAGCCCCATCCCATTCTAATCCTCCCCCAACATCAGCTCCCTTCTAGTTCCAGTCTCACCCAGCATCCATTCCCTTCTAGTCCCTGCATCAGCCCATTTCCAGTCCTAGCCCCCCATCAGCCCATTTCCAGTCCTAGCTCCCCCATCCATTTCCAGTCCAAGTCCCTTCATCAGCTCATTTCCAATCCTAGCCCCCCCATCAGCCCATTTCTAGTCATTTCCTAGCCCCACCATCAGCCCATGTCAAATCATAGCTCCCCTCCACTCAGCCCAAATCCAGTCCAAGCCCCCCCATGAGCCTACTTCCAGTTCTAGCCCCTCCATTTCAATTCAAGCCCCCACCACAGCCCATTTCCAATCTTAGCTCCCCCCAACAGCCCATTTCCAGTCCTATCCTAGCTGTTCCATCAGCCCATTTTCAGTCCTAGCTCCCTTCCCTCACAGCCCATTTCCATTCCAAGCCCCCTCCCCATCAGCTATTTGCAGTTCAAGTCTCCCCTTCCACTCAGCCCATTTCCAGTCCTAGCAACCCCCCAACCCATTACCAGTCCTAGCCCCCCGTCAATCAACTTCCAGTCCTAACTCCCATCACCCCATTTTCAGTTTAAGCCCCCCCTATAACCCATTACCATTCCTAACCCCCATCAGCCCATTTCCAGTCAGCCCCCCATAGCCCATTGCCAGTCCTAACCCCCCCCATCAGCCCACAGCCCATTACCAGTCCTAACCACATCAGCCCACCTCAAGTCCTAACCCCTCCCCATCAGCCCATTTCCTGTCCTAGCCCCCCCATAACCCATTATCAGTCCTACCCCCCCCATCAGCCCACTACCAGTCTTAACCCCCCATAGCCCATTACCAGTCCTAACCCCCCCCATCGCCCATTACCAGTCCTAACCCCCCCATCAGCCCACTTCCAGTCTTAACCCCCTCATAGCCCATTTCCAGTCTTAACCCCCCCATAGCCCATTGCCAGCCCTCATCAGCCCACAGCCCATTGCTAGTCTTAACCCCCCCCTAGCCCACTGCCAGTCTTAACCCCCCCATAGCCCATTGCCAGCCCTCATCAGCCCACAGCCCATTGCCAGTCTTAACCCCCCCCATAGCCCACTGCCAGTCTTAACCCCCCTCCCCAGCCCATTGCCAGTCTTAACCCCCCTCCCTCCCTCCCTAGCCCATTGCCAGTTTTAACCCCCTCCCTCTCTCCCTCCCTAGCCCACTGCCAGTCTTAACCCCCCCATAGCCCATTGCCAGTCTTAACCCCCCATAGCCCACTGCCAGTCTTAACCCCCCTCCCGTGCCCATTGCCTTTCTTAACCCCCCCAGCCCATTGCCCGTCTTTCACCCCCTCCCTAGCCCACTGCCAGTCTTAACCCCCCCATAGCCCACTGCCAGTCTTAACCCCCCTCCCCAGCCCATTGCCAGTCTCAACCCCCCTCCCTATCCCATTGCCAGTCTCAACCCCCCTCCATCCCTAGCCCCTTGCCAGTCTCAACCCCCATCCCCCCCTCCCTAGCCCATTTCCAGTCTTAACATCCCTCCCTCCCTAGCCCATTGCCAGTTTTAACCCCCTCCCTCCCTCCCTAGCCCATTGCCAGTTTTAAACCCCCTCCCTCCCTAGCCCACTGCCAGTCTTAACCCCCCCCATAGCCCATTCCCAGTCTTAACCCCCCATAGCCCACTGCCAGTGTTAAACCCCCACCCCAGCCCATTGCCAGTCTTAACCCCCCTCCCCAGCCCATTGCCAGTCTTAACCCCCCCAGCCCATTGCCAGTCTCAACCCCCCTCCCTCCCTAGTCCATTGCCAGTCTCAACCCCACTCCCTCCCTAGCCCACTGCCAGTCTTAACCCCCCATAGCCCATTGCCAGTCTTAACCCCCCATAGCCCTCTGCCAGTCTTAACCCCCCCTCCCCAGCCCATTGCCAGTCTTAACCCCCCCTCCCTAGCCCACTGCCAATCTTAACCCCCCCTCTCTAGCCCACTGCCAGTCTTAACCCCCCCCATAGCCCACTGCCAGTCTTAACCCCCTCCCTCCCTAGCCCATTGCCAGTCTCAACCCCCCTCCCTCCCTAGCCCATTGCCAGTCTTAACCCCCTCCCTCCCTCCCTCCCTAGCCCATTGACAGTCCTACCCGCCCCCCCTCGGCTCATGGCAATTAAAAAAAAAAAAAAAAAAGCTGGCCGCTGCAGCATGGAGTGTCCCGCGGGGCTCCCTCTGCCCGGCGGAACTCTCCCGGTGCGGCTGAGCCCCTCTCTGCCGGCTTGCAGATACGCGAAGGGAGAGAGTCTCCCTCGCGTCTCTGTTAAGCCCGCAGGGGCTGATGGGAAGCAGGGGCTGATGGGAAATTTCCCATCTGCCCCTGCGGGCTTAACAAAGACGCGAGGGAGACTCTCTCCCTTCACGTATCTGCAAGCCGGCAGAGAGGGGCTCAGCCGCGCCGGGAGAGTTCCGCCGGGCAGAGGGAGCCCCGCGGGACACTCCATGCCGCAGCGGCCAGCTTTTTTTTTTTTTAATTCAATTAAGAAAAAGCAGATTGTTCTTTGCGCGGGGCCCCCCGAAGCGCGGGGCCCTGTGCAAAAAACATTCTTGCTCAATGGACGGGCCGGCCCTGGCCATTCCTAGAATGAAGCTAAAGTCTATAAAAGTTGTTGTATTGCTAGAAAACTTCGCTCAGCCATTTTGAAATTGACTTTGCTTGAGACTTGTGCACAAATAAATGATTTGGACCTTCTGAACAGACTCCTGGTATCATTGGTTTGTCTGCGCTCTGCTGCTACATAGCCTCAGGGAGATGCTGCCATGTCAGTTCGGGCTCGCTAGCGCCCCCCCAACAGGAGCCTTTTAATGCTGTAAGTTTGCCTTTTCAGTTCAGAGCACTGTAATTAGTAAGTACTTGTCTTTTTATCGCTTTATTTATTTGTGTGTTTTTATATGCTATTTCAGGTAATCATAGCAGTTTACAAATGAACAACATGTACATAAAACAGTTTAACAGGAAAACTGGTGCTGTAACATCAAATAACAAGTTTACATATTCTCCTTTGGGCTGGGGAGGGGGGGGTGTTGTTTTGTTTTCAAACCCCTTCCCCACTACTTTTCTCCTGCATATTACAGGCTCCCTCCTGCTGTGTGTGAGGAGGACCATGATTTCTTTGCAGGAGGCTTTTGCAGAGGTTATGTTAGGCAGGGAAAGTTTGCCCACGGGTTTTTTAACATCAGGGGACATGAATTCTTCTTCAGAATTCCTCTCAGTCTAGGGCTGTAGCAGTTTTAGCAGGAACAGTAGCCATTTCCTCTCCACTGGCCATTTCTCCTCAGCAAGCTAAGAAACGCCAGAAAAAGCACAAACATCTAGTTTCAGCACCAGAGGCCGCTCAAACTACTGTTCCTGGGCAGGCTGAAAAGTGTTTTTCCCCTGAGTTTATTCTAACTTTGCACACAGAATTTTTACTAAAGAAAACATTTGGGGCACAAATTTCCAAGACTTCTGGATCAGAGAATTTGCCTAACACTGCAGGAGATCTCTTTAGCTATAGAGGTTCTTCCAGCTAAAAAAGAAAAAGGATGGAGGATGATTCTTGGATAGACCAGGATTCACCTGTCTCTCCACTCAGAGGAACCTCTGGAGGGGGCAGCAGACCTCTGGGGAGAGAAAGCAGCTACTGAAATAGAGGAAAGGGGGATCCCTCAGAGGGAGCATCCTAATGTGCTTAGAGTTTTTCACAAGGAGGAGCTGGCTGCACTAATTGCACACTCGCTGGCTGCACTTAATATTATACCGGTCCCTGCAGTAGCAGAGGAGCCCCTGGAGGACCCACTTCTGCAGGGATTTAAGTCCTCACAAATTACCTTACAGGTGCACAGAGTCATCGAGAAAATGATAGAAACAGAATGGGAGGTGTTGGAGGCCAGTCTTAGAGGGGGTAGGTTGATGAGCCATCTGTACCTTATTTCTCAGAAGAAAAAAGATTTACTTAAGATGCCTAAGGTGGATGCTTTAGTCTCGGCGGTGACCAAAAAGCCCACCATTCTGGTAGAAGGTGGGGCAGCGTTGAAAGACCTGCAGGACCGCAAGTTGAAGACCTTTTTTGTAGCAAGAATTTGATACTAATGCTCTGACTCTTCAGGCCTCGATCTGTGGGGCTTATGTGATCATGGCTTCCATACGCTGGATTCCAGGAGAGCTGGAATCACAAGCCGCAGCACCGATGGCGGCTAAGCTGGAGTTGGCCTCGGCTTACTTGGCTTATGCCTTTTATGACGTGGTACAAGTTTCGGCCAAGACCATGGCTTCAATTATTGCGGCCAGGTGCTTTCTGTGGTTAAGAAACTGGTCAGCTGATGTTTCTTCTAAGACTAGGTTCAGCAAGCTTCCATTTAAGGGCAAGCTGCTCTTTGGAGAAACTAAACAAATTGGTTTATTTATTTAACTGGTTTTATTATTATAATTATTAAGCATTTATAAAGCGCTGCAAACATACGAAGCGCTGTACACACAAATAAGAGAGACAGTCCTGCTCATCAGAGTTCACAATCTAGTCAAGACAAAAAATTACATAATACAAATTACAGATCAACAGGACAAAGTATACATCTAATGTTAGAGAGAGCAAACAGCATATATAAAATAGTCATATCACAACACAAGAGTCAAGAATGAAAAGCAATAGTGAAGAGGTGGGATTTCAACCTGGACTTGAAGATGGCCAGGGAGGACGCCTGGCGCACAGACAGGAAGGCTGTTCCAGGCGAAGGGTGCAGCAAGGTGAAAGGAGCGAAGTCTAGAATTAGCAATATGAGTGAAAGGCATAGATAAACGAAGACTATTAGAAGAGCGAAGTAACCGAGAGGGAGTGTAAAGAGAGATAAGAGATGAAAGGTACTGGGGGGCAGAAGAGTGAAGACATTTATAGGTCAATAGGAGAAGCTTGAATTGGATACGAAAACGGATGGGGAGCCAATGAAGTGACATGAGGAGAGGAGTGATGTGGGAAAAACGAGACTGGTGGAAAATCAGATGAGCAGCAGAATGTTGAATAGACTGAAGGGGAAAGAGGTAGTTTCTGGGGAGGCCAGCAAGGAGAAGGTTACATTAATCAAGGCAGGATGTGATTAAGGAGTGGACAATCATTTTAGTAGTGTTACCAGAGAGGAAGGGGCAAATTTTGCAGATATTGTAGAGAAAGAAACGGCATGATAGCAATGAGTTGGATATGTAGAGAGAAAGAGAGAGAGGAGTCAAAGATAACACCAAGGTTACGCGCTGAGGAGACAGGAAGGATAACAGAGCTATCCACAGAGAAAGAGAAAGGGGAAAGAGGAGGGGAGGGATTCGGGGGAAAAATAAGGAGTTCAGTCTTGGCCATGTTCAGTTTTAAGCGGTGGAGGAACATCCAGCTAACAATGTCAGAGAGGCAGACCGTGATCTTAGCCTGGATTTCTGGAGAGATAACAGGCGTAGAGAGGTAGATTTGAGAGTTGTCAGCATAAAGATGATAGTGAAAGCCATGGGAAGAGATAAGGGCACCAAGGGACTGGGTGTAGAGAGAGAAGAGGAGCGGTCCCAAGATGGAACCCTGAGGAACACCTACAGGTAATGGGGTGGAAGAGGAGGAGGAGCCACCAAAGCACACACTGAAAGAGTTATAGTTATCTCCAAGTTATAATACCCTGTTCAATGTAATTTCAGTTTGTTCAATGTAAACCGCACTGATGCAGAATAGCGCGGTATATAAGAGAATGAAAATAAATAAAGAGGGATGGGAGAGGTAGGAGGAGAACCAAGAAAGTACAGAGTCCTTGAAACCTAGTAAGGACAGGGTGATAAGAAGAAGGTTGTGGTCAACAGTATCGAAAGCAGCAGAGAGATCAAGAAGGATGAGGACAGAATAGAGGCCTTTCAATTTTGCCAGGAACAAATCATTAGTGACTTTGGCAAGAGCTGTTTCAGTGGAATGTAGGGAACGGAAGCCACATTGTAAAGGATCCAGGAAAGCATGAGAGGAGAGGAAGTAGAGACAGCGGTGATAGACTGCACGCTCAAGTAGTTTAGAGATGAAGGGAAGGAGAGAGATGGGTCGATAGTTAGAAGGACAGGTGGGATCAAGTGAGGGTTTCTTGAGAAGGGGTGTGACCACAGCATGCTTGAAGTCAGAAGGGAAAGTAGCGGTGGAGAGCGATAGGTTGAGAATATGAGAGATGGAAGGGACGATAGTGGAGGGGATGGGGTCAGACGAGCAGGTAGTATGTTTAGAGGAAGAAAGAAGGAGTGAGGTTTCCTCATCAGAGACCATAGGGAAGGAAGAAACGGTAGCAGAAGTAAGGGAGGAGAATTGGGAAAAAGGGGGGAGGTAGTAAGAGTGGTGGGGAATTGGAGGGTGATCTTGTGAATTTTGTCATGAAAGAACTCAGCCAAGGTTTGGGCAGGAAGGGAGGGAGGAATCAGAGGTGGAGGTACACTGAGGAGAGAACTGAGTGTGTTAAAGAGACGAGGAGGATCAGAGGCAAGAGAGTTCGTCAGATGGGTGAAGTAGACTTGTTTAGCAAGTGCAATGGCTGATTGGAAAGAGAACAGAATGAATTTAAAGTGGAGAAAGTCAGCATGGGTGTGGGATTTAAGCTAGGCACGCTCAGCAGAGCGGGCACAGGAGTGCAAATAGCAGGCAGTGGGAGAGAGCCATTGCTGGGGAGAAGAGCGCCTAACAGGACGTGGGGTAAGGGGAGCAAGAGCATCCAAGGCAGAGGAGAGTACAGCATTATTTGAGGTCACAGCCTCATCAATGGATTTGGCTAACAGAATGGATGAAAGGGGTGAGGAAATAATGGAGGAAAGATCTAAGGGATCAATAGCAAGAAGGTTTCTAGAAAGGTTAGTGGAGACAGGACGAGGCTGAGGTGGGGGAAGATGAATAATAAGACTTAAAAGGTGGTGGTCAGATAAGGGAAGGACAGAGTTACAGAAGTTGGAGGGTGAGCAGTTAGAGAAGAAAATCAGGTCAAGGCAGTGACCATGTTGGTGAGTAGGGGCAGTGGAGCAGAGTTGAAGGTCGTAAGAGGAGGTAAGGGAGAGGAGCTTTAAAACATGGAGGTCAGAGGGGACATCAACATGAATGTTAAGATCCCTGAGCATAAGAGTGGGGGAGGAGGGGTTAAGAAAGGAAGACAGCCAAGAATCAAAGTCAGAAAGAAAAGTAGACACAGAAATGTTGGGAGGCCGATAGATAACAGCTACCCGAATTGGGAGAGGAGTGAAGAGGCGGATGGAGTGGACCTCAAAAGAGAGAGATGAGTGAGATTGAGGTAGGATGAGGATCTGGAAGTGACAAGAGGGGGAAGGAAGAAGCCCAGTACCCCTGCCATGCCCAGTGGGACGAGGAGCGTGGGAGAACTGAAAGCCCCCATGACAAAGAGCGGCAATAGAGGCAGTGTCTTCAGGAAGAAGCCATGTCTCAGTTAAAGCAAGGAGGTGAAGTGTGTGAGAAATAAAAAGGTCATGTATAAAAGCAAGTTTGTTAGAGATAGAGTGAGCGTTCCACAAGGCATATGAGAAGGGGAGAGCAGAGGGGGAGAGGAGAGGAATGTGAATAAGGTTGGATAAGTTGCGAGAAGGCCTTGTCCTAACGTGAGAGAAATGTTTAAGGAGGGCAGGGAATTTCAGAGAGTGAGGGGTAACTCTAGGAAGACCGGGATTAGGGAAGACATAGATAAGGTTAGCCAAATTATGTGACCTCATCATAACATGGGATGAAAGAAGGGCCAAAGATGGGGTTATATATCACCTTATCAAATTGTCAAGGTGGTTTACAGATAGCAGTTTAACTTAAGGTAAACAGAACAGAGTGGGTAAACTAACTGGATTTAACTTAATATAGGCAAACTATACTTCACAGTTAACAGTTTAACTTGAGGTGAATGGAACAATGTAGGTTAATTTAACTAGGCTTAACCATTATAACAAATAAGCAGTGCGGAACAGTGGAGAGGTAGGTAAAGATCTGAGTGTGTTTAAAGGCACTCGGTTGCTGGAAGACCATCCTAAAAGGTAAACAAGCCACGAGAACTCTTCAAACTAGTAAAAACGCTAACCACAGAACCTTCACCACCACAACAAGAACTTATACACCCTCAAATGTATGCCAACTATATCCAATCCAAAGCCATCAAAACAACAACAGCATCCTCCCCTAGTCCTACCCAACCGCATACGCACCAGACTCCACTCCTCAAGCTCTCTTCTCCATCCGCAAAAGGCATTGAAGACATGATCATCAAAATAAATACCACCACAGCACCAAACGACCCTTGCCCAGCACACTGGATAAGAGCTATGCGCTCTGAACTCAGCCCAATCATAGCAGAAATCATAAATATGTCCTTCTCAACAGGAATTTTCCCATCTGCCCTGAAGCAGACCACTGCTAAAGAACAACCAACTAGACCCAACAAAAGAGGAATCATACCGTCCGATCTCCAGTATCCCACTAATATCCAAAATTATTGAGAAAGTGACCAACAATCAGATCCAACAACACATAGACATTGCTTCACTGCTAGACCCCAGTCAGCATGGATTCAGGGAAGCCCACGGAGTTGAAACACTTCTAACCACCTTAACCAACGTATTCATCAGTGGGACTGATGACATCAAAAAGGACTTTGCACTAATTTTCCTCAACATCTCCGCAGCATTTGATTCCGTGGACCATGACAAACTACTAGCCCGACTTCATGACAAGGGAATCCGCGGGTTAGCATGGGAGTGGTGCAAATCATACCTGGAAGAGCGCTGGCAACAAGTCAGGACGGTAGCAGGCACCTCAGAACCTTTCCAGCTAAAACAAGGAGTACCCCAGGGCTCCTCCCTCTCAGCACTGCTCTTTAATATATACATGCAGCCCCTATGCGATATCACTCGCTCCTTTGGCATATCCTCCCTAATTTAAGCAG
This sequence comes from Ichthyophis bannanicus, assembly GCA_033557465.1. Classification (NCBI taxonomy): domain Eukaryota; kingdom Metazoa; phylum Chordata; class Amphibia; order Gymnophiona; family Ichthyophiidae; genus Ichthyophis; species Ichthyophis bannanicus. The sequence continues at coordinate 909,801,562 of CM066035.1, read as the reverse complement.
ACAATGTGCTGATATTCACACCAATCAATGTTACACTCCCTGATTACACAGTACTAGTAGATTGCTTCAACGCTAAAGCAGACTGGCTCCTCACCCAGAATATGCGAATAAATTTTAAAAAACCCGAGGTCCTGATCGTCACGAAAAACAAAGAATTTTCTCCCCCGGTTACTCTAAAAGTACGGGACGCAGAGCTCCCAATCAAGTCCACCATAAGATACCTTGGCGTGATACTGGACCATCGACTGGACTTCAAAGAACATGTCAACTGCACTGTAAAAACCATTTATTTCAAGATAAGGACCCTCTGTCATCTGAAAAACATGCTCGACCCAGACAACTTCTGGACCATATTCTAAGCTATAGTCACACCCCACTTCGACTATGCTAACATAATACTCCATGGCCTCCCCAAAAACACCCTAAACACATTACAACTAGCCATGAATGCCGCTGCCCGTGTCCTGTACGGCGTCTTAAAAAGCGACCACATTACCCCCATCTTAATGGAACTACACTGGCTCCCCATAAACTGCAGGATTGCATACAAAGCCCTTCTTATGATCTTCAAAGCTATCAACAGGATAGCCCCCTCAGCAATCTCAACTCTCCTCAATCACACCCCCAACATCAGATCCAGGAGAACAGTAGCGGCAAACACCCTAGCCATACCAACAGAGGCCATAAAATGCTCACGCACAACTATGGACAGAGCATTCGCAAACTACGCACCCAGACATTGGAACAACCTACCACCCACCATCAGATCAATCACTGACCTCAAGCAATTCAGAAAAGCTCTAAAGCACCACCTCTTCCTTCTACACTTCGCTCAATTCCAGTTTCCCTCACCGACCCCCTAGCACAGCCCAAGCCCTCAAAATAAAGTTGTAAATATCGCATTTCACACAAGATGTAAATAAAACACTAGCCATTGTATATAGTTATATAACATATATGTACAAAGTTTCCCAAAGTTGAATCCCAGTTAAACTCGCCTGTTACATGTAAACCCACAACAGCCTGTTGCTTTCTGTGGGTATTCTTGTTCACTGTAAACCGCGCTGATGATAAAGAGCGCGGTATAAAAGAACTTTAAATAAATAAATAAATAAAAATAAAAGGCCAGAATAGGGGACTGTACCAAGGGGTCAGCCTAGGGATTTTAGAAAGTTTCAATCTACTCGTTTTGCCCCTTTTCAACGAGGTCAGTTTCGAGAGGCCTATCTTTTCAAGGCTACAGAGGCTTCAATAGGGGGTACTTCTCTGTCCCTGTGGTTCCTCCCCAAAAATCCCAATGAAACAAGGCAAGCCCATGTGGGGATAGTTCCAATACGTGATCATCTTCAACAGTTTTACTCCGCCTGGGTGTCTATTACCATCGACCAATGGGTGCGGGAAGTTTTCAGAGAGGGGTTCATTTTGGAATTGACTCATCCTCTCTCGGAGGCCTTCATGCAGTCCCCTTGCAAAACTCGCTCGAAAAAGAAGCTAGTCCAGGATACATTACGGTGGTTGCTGGACCTCCAGGCTGTAGTATCTGTTCCATATGACGAATGCAGATCCAGTCGATACTCTATTTAATTTACGGAAAGGAATGGAAAATAAAACAAAAGATATTATAATGCCTCTATATCGTTCCATGGTAAGACCGCACCTTGAATATTGTGTGCAATTCTGGTCGCCGTATCTTAAAAAGGATATAGCGATTTTAGAAAAGGTACAGAGAAGAGCCACCAAAATGGTAAAGGGGATGGAAGGATACTCCTATGAAGAAAGGCTAAAAAGGTTAGGGCTCTTTAACCTGGAAAAGAGACGGCTGAGGGGAGATATGATAGAAGTCTATAAATTAATGAACGGAGTGGAACGGGTAAACGTAGATCGATTGTTTACCTTATCAGAATATAGAAAGACTAGGGGACATGCAATGAAGCTACAGGGTAAACTATTTAAGACTAATAAAAGAAAATATTTTTTCACTCAACGTGTAATCAAACTCTGGAATTTGTTACCGGAGGATGTAGTAAAGGCTGTTAGTGTAGCTGGGTTTAAAAAAGGTTTGGACAAGTTCCTGGAGGAAAGGTCCATAAACCATTATTGAGAAGTGACCGAAGATATCAATGCTTGGCCCAGTACAAGCATTGTGGAACTTGTGTCTCTTGGGGAAACTGCTAGGTACATATGACCTAGATTGGCCACTGTTGGAAACAGAATACTGGGCTTGATGGACCTTGGTCTGACCCAGTATGGCATATCTTATGATCTTATGTTCTTATGTCCAGAAGAAAGAGGGTACCTTCTGTCCTATCTTAGACCTCAAGCATGTAAACTAGGCCCTTTGGGTGCCACATTTTCACATGGAAACCTTGTGTTCGGTGATAGTGGCAGTCAGGAAGGGAGAGTTCCTCTCGGTGCTAGATCTCACTGAAGCATATGTTCACATCCCAATTTGACCAGTCCATCAGCAGTATCTGCGGTTTTCAGTGCCGATGGGACATTATCAGTTCTGGGCACTGCAATTAAACCTGGCCATGGTGCCACGGACCTTCACCAAGATCATGGTGGTCGTGGCGGCTACTCTGAAACAGGAGGGTATGTTGGTTCATCTGTATCTCAATGATTGTTTGATCAGAGCAAAATCCAAGAGCAAAAGCACCTCCGCTACCCAGCGGGTGATGGAATTCCTCTGGAGTCTCAGCTGGGTAGTCAATTTAGCAAAGAGCAAGCGCGATCCAGTGCAGGACCTAGTCTATCTGGGAGCCCGCTTCAACATCAAAGCAGGACTTGTTTTCCTCCCGGAAAAGCGGGTGCAGAAGATTCAAGCTCAGATATGGTCTTTCCTTGGCATGATGGGGACTTTGATGTGGTACTATCTTCAGCTCCTGGGCTGCATGGCGGCGGTCTTGGAGCTGGTGCCCTGGGCACGGGCTTACATGCATCCACTTCAACAGGCTCTGCTCTCTCGTTGGTCACCGCAGCTACAGTCGCTTTCTAAGAAGCTGGTCTGCCCGCTGGTCACTAGGCAGAGTCTTCTCTGGGGCTTTGGCCGCAGTACCTTGTGGTGGAATGTCGCTGGAACCACAGGACTGGATTTTGGTGACACTTGTTCATAGATTGTGTCTCAGAGGACAAAACATATCTAACCAACATGCAACTCCTTCAATCCCCATTTCCCTTCCCCTCTACCTAAAGACTCCTCTAAATTAACTTCCCCCTGTTGTATTCCCTTTATAATTACCCCAAACTGTTATAAATGCATCCACCCTCCACTATGTTACTTAAACCCCCATCTGTTATGATCTCTTCAAGTTGACTACCCAGCCAAGACTCCAGAGGAATGTATATTGTTTGTTATAATGTAAACCACTTTGACCACAGAATAAAGCGGTATAGAAAAGCTATTAAATAAATAAACAGATGCCATTCTCATGGAGTGGGGAGCCCATTGCGAGTCACAGGTGATACAGGGACTCCGGTCCCAAAAGAAAATCACTTAGAAATGAGAGCAGTCTTTCTAGTGACGTTGACGGAAGAGATGAGTCTTCTATTGTTATGGGTGGAAGAGAACCTCGAGGCTCTTTCGGCAGCTCACGTGGCTGGCAAGATGAATGTTTAAGTGGTTTTTCTCAGTCAACATCACCCAGAACCGGGAGAATGAGAAATAAACATGGCAGTGTTTCATGAGATGACTTGCCGGTGGGGTATGCCAGTCATGGATCTCATGGCCTCTGTCTCCAATGCCATAGTAAACAGGTTCTTCAGCAGACATTGGGAGCCCATATCCGAGTACTTCAATGCTCTGGCGCAGAGGTGACCAACGGGAATACTCCTGTATGTCTTTTCTCTAAGGCCCCTAATAGGACGTCTCCATCAATGCATAGAGGGCTATCCTGGAAAGGTGGATCTCATCACTCTAGACTGGCTCTGAAGACTGTGGAATGCCGACCTCAGCAGGCTTTTGATAACCAGCCCCTGGTGTCTTCAAACAAAATAAATCTGTTCTCGCAAGGGCTGATCCTGACACCTCAAGTAGATCAATTCTTGCTTACAGCCTGCATCTTGAAAGGCATAGCTGAAGCGGAAGGGCTCATATTCAACGATAGTTGTAGATACTCTCTTGAAAGCCCGTAACTGTTCAACGTGTGGAAAGTGAGAGATGGTGTGGGGACAACCGGCTCTGGGCCTTTTCATCCTTGCTTCTGGATGTTCTGGCTTTCTTGCAGGCCAGGCTGGGCAAGGGGTTGGCCTTAAATTCCATCAGAGTCCAGGTGGCGGCTCTCCTGTGTTACTGTGGGTGTGTACAGGGGTTCTCGCTGGTGACTCACCCCAACATGGGCTGGTTTCTCAGGGCAGTAAAGCAAGTGCGGCCGCCCTGGCAGGTTATTGTTCTTCCGTGGGACCTCAACCTGGTGCTATCGACTCTTATACAGTTGCTTTTTGAGCCTCTCTCGAAAGCTTCCTTGAAGGTGGTTTTCTTGGTGGCAATCTGTTAAGTGCATTGAATTTCAGAGCTTCAGGCTCTTTCTTGTAGGGAGCCTTTTCTAGTCTTCTCTAATGAAAAAATGGTGTTGAGAACGATTCCTTCCTTTTTACCAAAGCCAGTGTTGCGCTTTCAATCAGGCTGTGACCCTTCCGGTTTTTCATTTTTTTGCAGGATACGGAGGAGAATTGGCAGCTGCACTATCTGGACCTGCGCAGGACCTTGCATCAGTATCTTAAGAGAACGGAGCCCTTCCGTAAGTCTGATCATCTTTGTTTTGTTTGGGGGGGCCACGCAAGGTGAAGCAGCTTCCATTACCCGGTGGATCAAGGAGGCAGCCTCTGCCTATGTGCTAAAGAGTAGGCCGGTCCTGGCTGCTCTGAAGGCATATTTCAAAGCACCGACACCATCAGTGATGCCGGCTAGGCATTTCGCCATGAAGGCATATTTGACAAGATCTTAATTGGTTTCCTGGGCAGAGTTTAGGCTACTTCTGATGGCTGACATTTGCAGGGTGGCCACTAGCTCGTCCTTGCATATCTTTATGCATCATTACCATCTGGATGTGGAATCCTCAAATGATGCGCGTTTTGGGGCTGTGGTACTCCAGGCCCGACTCATGGGTCCCTCCCAAGATTAGTTACTGCTCTGGTACATCCCACTCATACTGGACTGAACTGGAGGTATGATAAGGAAGGTAAAATTAAATCTTACCTGCTAATTGTCTTTCCTTGAGTCCATCCAGTCAAGTCCAGGACCCCCCTGTGTATAACGACATTCTGTATTTTGATTTCTAGAAGCACTGGACAAGTCTGGCTGTTTGTCCTGGGAGGGCTTCCTTAAGAAGAACATCATTATACACCAAGGAGTCCTCTTGGATGTTTTCTTTACATTATAGCAAGTATGACCCTGGCTTATTGCCTTCTTCTCCCACTGTAAATAGTTCTCGCAGTTTTCTTTTCTGTAACACAAGTTTTGGGGGGGCTTAGTTTTTGCCCTTGGGTTTGTATACTGGGCATATTGCCCATGTTTATAACCTTACTATGCTCTCTTGAAGTCTGCTTTGTCAATAGGATACTGATCTCTGCAGCCAATGGAGGGAGCTCTTGTACTGTGACATCAGAAATCTGGCATGCTCAGTTCCCAGCTGCTGGTAGAGGCTGATAACACACTTGTACTGGACTGGACTGGATGAACTCAAGGAAAGACAATTAGCAAGTAAGGTCTAATTTTGCCTTACTCCACACTGAACACTCTTATTTTAAATACAATAAATTGTTATTTTAAATTTTGCTACAGGTATGTTGCCAGTAGTGCATAAACTTTCTGTGCATGCATCTGGCACCACCGCTAGCGCATAAACTTTCTATAAATATATCTGGTGTCCGCTGCACATTTAGTGCAGAAGTTTTGTGCATATCTCATTTGCATACATTTTACTTATGGCATACCAGCACACAACGTTCGTGGTACTCTTGCGCTTTTAGAACACGTATCTAATGCCAACTTTCTGCACTGGCTTGTATGTGTCAAAAATGCCCTTAATGTGGGTTGGGGCAACCCCTCCCAGGAAAACTTGTTTTAAAATGTTTGCCACGCTGCCTCCCATTCCTCTTCTGTCTTCCTTGAAATTTGCAGGCCTGACAGCAGATACCTATCACTGCCAGGCTAAAGTCTTGCAATAAAAGCCACAATTCGCAGCTGTTATTGCGAGACTTTGGCTCGGCAGTGGGAGGTGATGGGTGTCAGGGCCTGCAAATTTCACAGCCACTGTGTGGGCCACCTTCCTGCCTGGGCTCCCCGCATTGCGGTTTATTCTTGGGTGGAATTTATGCCACTGGCAGATGCTGTTTACCTCATTCCTCCCTGTCAAGGGTCAGGGATGAAGCCAAGAGGATTGATCCTAGAGATAAATACCTGGCTGCGTGGATGGTGTCATCAATACATGATTTTCCAAGGGCTGCTAAGCAGAAGGGCTGCAAGGAAAAAGTATCTTCTGCAACAGATTGGCTTATCTACTGAGGTGGGCTTTAAACTAGGATCATCAGGAATGGGTAAACAGAGCCCCCAGGTACGTAAAGCCCCTTGGGTAATCAAAATATTATAAAAATAGTATAGGAAAAAGAGTAACATTAGAACAGCTGCATATACTAATGGCCATAGTATGCGCAATAAAGTTCCAGATTTAAAGTCTGTAACAGGAGGCTGGGAGCGCTTGCTTTTCCCTTGATGTTAACATACGATTATGATTAAGAGGAAAGGGATTTCACCCAGTACATCGGTGGAGACTCAGCAGCTCTTTATACTCTCCTTTCTTGTGAAGTGGAGACTCGCTGGAGAAAAAGCCATGGAGATTTGCAAGGGCAGTGGTGTGGTTGGCTTTCCATCTCTGAGATCGGCTCCCAGTCCTGCGGCTTCTTAAGTTCAGTATCAGCTGACTCCTGCTGTGGTATTTCTTAATACATTCTATCTCCGGAGGAGAAGGTACCCTCGATAGCATCTGTGGTTTCAAAGCAATCTTTTAAAACTTCTGATTTATCTGCATCGGACAAAGAGCTTGTGGGCTCACTGGAAGATACTGATTGATCTTGGGATTGGCTATCATTTAGTTCTCCCTAGGTTTTAAGTCTGGCTGCCTTAACAACATGGTCATACAGATTGGAGAGGAAATGGAGGCATGCTGTCATCATGGGGCAAGGCTGAAGATGACATCTGGTAATATTGATAATTAGGAGGAAGATTGGCCTAGTGGTTGGGGCAAGGTACTACAGGCCGGAAGGTCAGTGGTTCAAATCCCACTAGAGGACAGCAACCTTGGGCCGGAAGGACTGGGGTTTCTAGTCCCACAGGTGCTCCTTGTGGTCTTGGGCAAGCCACTTAACCCTCCATTGCCCATGTTCCCTGTAAGTATTAGTGTATGTGTCTCATATCCCCTCGTGTTAAATGTATCCCCCAACCGCTTTGACCCAGTGAAAAGCGGGATATAAATGCAGCTAAATAAATAAAAAAAATAACTTTCTGATTCAAACAAAACTGGGATTAGTTGTAAAGAAGATTTTCCAGGTCGCTTTGGATGTTAAGCAGAAACGTCTCTCTCACGGCAAAAAGGTTGGCAATTTTGATTTTCAAGAATCTACTGATAAAAATGAACAAATGTATGTTATTCTGGATGTTACTATGACTTCTTTGGGGTTAGCCTCCCAAGGCTCCTCTGTGGACATGATTTTACAGGCCTTTGCAAGACTGGAACCAGGTGGGTTTGGTTAAGATTGAACTTCACCATAATGTGGCGATAAAATTTGAATCTATAATTCAGAATGGTGATCAAAAGGTACAAAGTCAAGAGGAATTAGCTATTGTTACTAATATATCATGAAAAGTTGAAATTGCTTTACAAACTAGCAATATCTAATCTTATCTTCTCCCAAAAAGTGAAAACTATAAAAGTAGCGTAGAACTATAGAACTTTGAAGTGACATAATACGAGTAAACTTGACAATTTTCCTAAGTTGTGTAATGTTTCTGGAACTGATTTATTTAAGTTATATGAAGGAGGTTTTAGAGATCCCTGAGGCCTCATTGCCATCATTATTGACTGCCTATTATTTGCTATTCAGAGGAAAAACCTAAAGAAGTTGACTTTAGGGAAAAGAATTCTCCACTTATGTCCTCATCTACATCGCTTGATTTATTTACAGAACTTCTCTCTTGTTCTGTAGAAAAGACAATACTTTATGTGATCCTATTACTAGAGTCTAATAGAGGTTAACTTTTTAAATTATTTTTTCCCAGAAAGGATAAGAAATTGTTGGGACAGATCATTAGGATATATGCTGATCATGCATTTGAAACTCAATTTCACCATCGTCAATTTCTTTCTATGAGAGCTCAAGTACTGGAATTGGGTGCAAATGTTTCTCTAAATTATCCATGAAAATGTAAAATCAAATATCTTTGCATCAATATATTTTTTTATCCAAATCAGTTATAATTATTTTTGCTGAGTCATAAAAAGAATGTGTTACTAGATTCCAATGTGGATGGTGCTGATCAGGCTTTTGTTTATTCCTTTCTCTTCTTCTCATTTGTGATTCAGATGTTTTCTTTGGCCTGGCCTTGATCATGATTTAATTAAGCCAATATATCTTTATTTATTTGGGTTTATACCGCACTATTCAAGATCAGCACAGTTTACAAGGTAACAACATCATACATGGAATGTTTTACTTTTAAGATATTACATTTAACATATTGAACATATGAACATGTGAACAAGGTAGTTAACAGCTAACTATTTACATTGGTAGATCAAAAGATCATTCACAGTGGCTTATAATACTGGAGAACTATTTGCAGTCTGATAGAATTTTGAATATGGTATTTATGGAGACACTTTAAGTTATGTGGTCGAAAGCAAGGTGGAATAAGTGTGTCTTGAATGCTTTGCGAAAGGTGGCCAACTCTGATATGAGACGAATAGGAGGAGGTAGAGAATTCCATAGTAGAGGGGTGAAGAGGGAAAAGGCTCTATTCATGGCGAATTGGGAGGTTTTTCTGGTTAAGGATGGGATGGTAAGAATGTTTGTCATATTTGTTCTTCTCCCTGTGTTGTCAGGAGTCCGATGTAGGAGATTTTCCAGTGAGGGCGCTGAAAGGTGGTGGAGAATCTTGAAAGTTATTAGGAGAGTTTTGTACTTGAGTCGACTGTTTACTGGGAGCCAGTGGAGTTGGATTAGGAGAGGAGATACATGCTCATATCTGGATGCTCCGTAGATGGTACGTGCCGCAGTATTCAGTGCCAATTGTAAAGGATGGATAGAATGTCCGGGAAGTCCTTGTAGGATGATATTTGCATAGTCGAAGATCAGAGTAATCAGTGCTTGGAAGACAGTGCGGAAGTCAGTAGGCTCCAATAAGGGTCGGAGATGATAGACTGACTTTGTGATATTGTTTATATGGGGCTCCATGTTTAAGGATTGGTCAAGTGTGACGCCCAGATATCTAACCTCATGATTAGATTTCAGTTCAGCATTCTTAACTTGTAGGGTTGTCGGGGGGATGAATGTTAGAACTTTCGTGATAAAAAGGACTTCTGTTTTTTTATAATTCACTTTCAGGTTGTGTAAAGTTAGCCAGTCGGAGACAGCATTGAAACATTCAATGATTCTAGTGAAGCTTGGGTTTTCTGTTGAGAAAGGAGTGTAAAGGAGCACATCATCTGCGTAGATGTGATAAAGGATACCAAAGGACTGTAAGGCGGATAGAGAAGAGCCTTGTGGTACACCTTGTGTTTGCAGAAACATATTTGATGTTTGATTGCTGATACAGACTTCTTGTTGCCGATCTGTTAAGTATGAGCGGCACCAATCTAGAGTTGCGCTCTGAATGCCCTTAAGTTTAAGCAGATTAATTAATTGGCTGTGACAGACTGTGTCAAAGGCTGAAGCAATATCTATGACTATCAAGATAAAGCCCTGTTTCGGTATGCTTCCTAATTGGGAGGTTTATGTATGCTTTCTAATTGGGAGGTTTAATATATGCTTCCTAATTGGGAGGTTTATGTTTCATTTGATTTATGTCCCCTTATTTCTTTTTTTGGATAACATCTTGGATCTTCTATAAAGACTGGATGCAATTTGTTTGTGATATCAACGAAGTAAGAAGAAGAAAAGCCTGGCAATCTATTTCCTGTCACACTGCCATGAAAACCCAGGAGTTGCTGGGTCAGCACTGACTTGAAGGCACACATTGCATTGCAACAATAAAGTAGAAAAGAAAAAGAGAAGCCATAATGGAAGAATCTGATTTACATATTGCAGCCATGGAGATATGGTACATAGAAAAACAATCTATTCAGGAAAGACGGGAGGACGAAGGGAAGGATGAGTGACACCATATGTAATAAATAATATTAAAGCCATGGAACTACAGGGCTTATGGGGTAAGGAAAAGGCACTGTGGATTATTCTGGAAAGAGTAAATGGAAAATCTATTTACATTGGTATGATATACAAGCCTCCCTCACAGGCAGAAGAAACAGAGATTTAATGAAGACATTTGCAATATTGCTATGAAAGAGGAAGTACTATTAGTTGGAGATTTCAATTTGCCAGATGTTCATTGGGATATCCCTGCTGCAGTGTCATCTAGGAATAGGGAAATCCTGGATTCACTACAGGGAGAACGTTTTCCAGCAACTGGTAACAACCCACGTGGGAGGGGAAGATACTGGACTTAGTGCTTACAAGTAGGGAGAGTGTTTCTGATGTTGCAGTGGGTGATGATCTGGCATGCAGTGATTGCTGGATGGTGAACTTCAATATTAGGAGACTTTATTTCTCTGGAGCCCCAAATCCAATGTGGTGCATGTTCAAACTTACTTTATCTTTTCCTTGAACCAGGTGTAAATTTATGTGAGAGCATTTGTGCACTATTAGAAATAGTAGACAGACTAGGGGACACACAATGAAGCCACGATGCAGCACATTTAAGACTAATCAGAGAAAATATTTTTTGATGCAACATGTAATCAAACTCTGGAATATGTTGCCAAAGGATGTAGTAAAAGCTGTTAGTTTAGCAGAGTTTAAAAGAGGTTTGGACAAGTTCCTGGAGGAAAAGTCCATAAGCCATTATTAAAGTGGATTGGGGAAATCCATTGCTTACCCCTGGGATTAGCAGCATGAAATCTGTCTACTTTTTGGGAACCTGACAAATGCTTGTGACGTGGACTGGCCACTGTTTGACACAGAATATTGGGCTTTATGGACCTTCAGTCTGACCCAGCATGACATATCTTATGATTCTATTCATAAGGCTATGTAGGCACCTATATTTTTCTTTATAAAATACTGTTAAACAAATCCGCTTGTAAGATCACCAACAACGTTATCAGTTGAAAGATCTTACTGTATAATCACACACATATTTCCCTTAATATATATCAAATAGTAATATCTCATTATACATTCATTATATTTAATCAAAAATATTTTTTGTAGGACCATCATGAAGGTATTTTGAATTTATATTTCAATCTCTTTACATCCCCTACTTTTAATCTTCATTTCATTTATACTTATTCTATATTCTATTACAAAATCATGAGGCGTTCTATACTCTTATTACTTAACTGCAGTATTCAGCTGGATATGAATTAATGTTTCGAATAATTGATTCTGCATCAGGGGGTAGGGTAGATTTTCCTCTCGGCATTCATCACTCACCTGCTATCAACTATCCCCGATACAGAATGAATTATTCAAAACATGAATTCATGTTGGGCTGAATATTGCAGTGAAGTAATAAGACTATTGAATTCCCTACACCCCTCCTCGGGAATTCTGCTCTTCTGGCAAATCGTTTCTATCTGTGCCCTTCTCTTCTATTGCTAACTCCAGACTTTGCTCCTTTTACCTTGCTGCTCCTTTTGCTGGAACAAACCATCTGAGTCTGTACATCAAATGCCTTCTCTGGCCCTTTTCAAATCCAGGCTGAAAACTCACCTCTTCGCTGACGCTTTCAGATCTTGACTCACCTGATCTCTTTTGTGTTTCCTTACTATTCCCACTAGATGTATCCCATGTCTACACCCACTGTGTTGTCTGTCTTGACTAGACTATGATGAGCAGGGACCGTCTTTTAAATGAGACTGTGCAGCACTGCATACATGTAAACCGCACTGATGCAAAATAGCGCGGTATATAAGAGAATGTAAATAAAATAAAATAAAATAAATGTTGTAGCGCTATACAAATGTTCAGTAGTAGTGGTAGTAGTAGTAGAATTCTGTAATGGACTAAATATAAAAGGACCGATGATTAAAATGTTGGGAAATATAAAGAGACTGAAATATAGGGGCCCTTTTGCTAAAGTGTGTTATTTATTTATTTAGACAGTTTTGTATACCACCTTATCCTTCAATCAAAGTGGTCACAACACAATAGGAGGTATACATTTAACAGGAGGGGATACGACTCACAAACATAAATACTATATGCTTATAGGTCCAAATGCAATTAGCACGGGTTTTGGTGCACACTAACTACATGCTGTGTCCCATGCTGTTAGCGCATGGCTGTGACAATTTATTTATTTAATAGGTAGCACATGCCAATTCCTGTGCTAACTGCGCCCCGCACATAAGAGTGGAAAATAGGAAAGTAAGGGGTGTAGAGTTGGGATGGAGAGCGCCGTGCTGATAGTGTGTAGGTATATACCATGCACAAATGGCATGTCTTGAAAATAACATAGGTGCAATTACCGCCACCTCCACCTCAATAGAAGTTGTTAACTGCATCCGCAGTATTGGCGAGCCATATTATTGGATGGCACCACACATTATCTATCAAAGAAATGCTGTCCATGCCACCAACATTTAGCACGGTAGCTTTGCACTTAACGTGCCTTGGTTTTGTGTGCTAAAGGCTCATTAGGTACAAAACCACAGTGCACTTAGTAAAAGGGCCCCATAATCTTAAAGCCCCTTTATGATGGTCCTATAAAAATTATTTTTTATTAAATATAATAAATGTATACTGAAATATTATTTGATAACCTATCTCTTTTCTAAACATTACAACAACTCAAAACCTATCTCTTTTCTAAACATTACAACAACTCAGATCATCCCTCAATAGACTTAGATAATGGCTAACCAGTTTTTATCTAACAAATCCCAAATGACCTACACATACAATTCTTCATAGCTGATACTGTACTTTGAATAACGCTTAAGCCCCACATAATGTGTATTTGTACATAATGTATATAGTTTACACTGTTCTATACTGTTCTGTATTAACACTAGTTGTTTATCTTATTGTTATTTGGTCATATGATGTTTTATGTAAAACAAACTCCGATTTGTTAACTGTTGTTTATTGTGAACCGCAACTGAACTATGGAAGATGCGGTATATAAATCATTGTTAAATAAATAAAATAAATAAATAAATATATAAAGGGCAATGCATGTAATTGTACAGTAAGATCTTAGAACTGATTACAGCCTGCATAAAATAGGTGTTTCTTTTTAAATATTTTGGTGCCCATTTATGATATTAGTCCCACACATGTCTGATATTAGAAAATATTTTGGTGCCCATTTATGATATTAGTCCCACACATGCCTCCCTCTTCTTAGAATCAACATCAGATATGGATTTTCACCAAATAATAAACTCTAGCACACACAGTAAAGGTAGTATACTTGACATGGTCTTCTTGCCAAATGTACTTTACCAACTCTATAACCTCAACTCCCTCAAATGCACACCTATCTCATGGTCAGACCATCTCCTCATTAACTTTATGATCACAACCAATAACACTCTAGTTAAACGAAACCCAACTAATGCCCCAACCTCCAGATTTAAAAAATACAATGAAGTAGAATTTCTAGACCTTATAATTCCTAACTTATCAACCTCACCACTAAACCTAGATGCAACAGTAACTAACTGGCACAAAACCATTAATAACGCTGCAGCTAAAAAACAAATCATTAAGAAAAACACGCATTCTAAAGTTGGTCAAACCCCCTGGTACAATAATGATTTAAAACTAATGAAAAAGAATTTAAGGAAAGCTGAATGTAAATGGAGGAAAAATAAAAACCCGATTAAAAAAGATTTATACCTCACACTCCTTAACAAGTATAAAGATGCAATTAACAACGCCAAGAAAAATTACCATGCCTCCATCCTAAATAATGCAATAAATAGACCTAGAGAACTTTTCTCAATAGTCCAAAAGCTGACAAATAACACCCACAACGCCAGCAATGAAATCACAGATATCACCCCACAGGCTTTAGCAAATTATTACATGAACAAAACAATGTCCCATCCACCCCTACCTAAATCTATATATACTTCTCAAATACACCATGCAGACGAATGGTCTGTATTCCAACCCCTAACAAATGTTGCACTCAAGAACATTATAACAAACATTAATACAACAACCTCACTCCTTGACCCTTGTCCAGTAACTTGGATAAAGAACTCTCTACCTATACTCTCTCAATTCATCCTCCCAATAATAAATCTTTCCCTAAAAAACGGATACTTACCTCCTACACTAAAACACGCACAGATCCGTCCAGTCCTAAAAAACACTACCCTTGACAAATCATCACCTAAATCCTACAGACCCATATCAAGTATTCCGTTTATGGCTAAATTAATTGAAAAAGCAGTACAAATTCAAACACAAGATTACATTGACAGCTCAGCCCCCCTAGATGACCAGCAGTATGGGTTTCGCCCCAGACACGGAGTAGAGTCTCTGCTAACAGTTCTAATCGATACACTTGTAAGAGGAATAGACAACTCAAAACAAGCATTCCTACTCATATTCATTGATGTCTCCGCAGCCTTTGACAGTGTTCACCACTCAACAATGATTAATAAACTTAGGCAAATAGGTATAAAATCTACTGTTCTTAAATGGTTTACCTCTTACCTAACTGACCGAACTCAAACAGTACAAATTGGTAACCTTACTTCAAAAACATATAATCAAGAACTAGGCCTCCCCCAAGGTTCAGCACTGTCAGCGCTACTATTTAACATATACTTAAAACACATCTGTAAAATCTTTAAAAAATTTAATGTCCACTATCACCTATATGCGGACGACATTATGATGTATGTCCCATTCAAAATACCGAATATCCCTATACAACTCATTAACGAATGCCTCAATGAAATAAACACCTGGCTAAACGAAAACAACCTATACATCAATCACTCAAAAACAGAAGCTATAATAGTAACTAAAAACACAACGGTCATTTCCCCCCTCACATATTACATTGCAGAATAACGATATCAAACTAAAAACTGAAGTACGTTACTTAGGTGTAATACTAGACAAACACCTCAGCTTGGACACACACGTAAGAAACATAACAAAAAAAGTTTATTTTAAACTTAAAATATTAAAGCAACTCCGCCCCCTAATGCACCTACAAGATTTTCAACGAGTTATACAAGCAATAATAACCTCCCATTTCGACTTTGCAAATCAAATACTACTAGGTGTAACAAAACAGACTATGAAAAAACTTCAATTAGCACAAAACGCTGCAGCTAAGACCATTACGAAGGCCCCACCTTTCCAACATATAACCCCTATTTTAGAATATTTACACTGGCTCCCGATTCAAAGTCAAATAGATTATAAAACTCTCTTAACTACCTACAAAGCCCTAAATAAAACAGCACCCCCGACCATAAATAAACTCATCAAAATAGAGCCCACTCATAATCTTCAAAGGAGAGACCAGTTAAACAAATTAACAACACCAAAAGAATTTATAAAGGCCAAAAAATCCACAAATAAGAAAGCCTTCTCCCATGCAGCCCCCATACTGTGGAACACAATCCCATCAGAATTAAGATCCTTACCCGAAATCATGGAGTTTAGGAAAAAATTTAAAACACACTTATTCACAATGCACTATGGATCCGTGACGAATTCACCACTCACCTCTCAGCTAGATAAAGGATAGTTCTATTCCAGCGAATATAATCTTTCCAAAAAAAGGAAGTACTACTGAAGCCATATAACAATGTATTGATGACAATTGCATAACAAATGACTCTGTATATAGTTTAATTCTGTTCCCTGTACATAGTTCACAATTTGTTAATTGTTAAATGTAAGTTCCAATTTGTTATCTGTAAAAACAGCTCTCCCTGTTTACTGTTGTTCCATGTAAACCGCATCTGATCAATGGAAGGAGCGGTATTTAAAAAATCTGTAAATTAAATTAAATTAAATTAAATTAAATCACACTTGATGAAACTAGAAAATAAATCTAGCTTAAACAGAGCCATTTTGTGGGTGATTTTCAATGGTTTCTAGGTATGTCTTACACAGGTCTTAGAGATGTTAAGTTTGCTATATTTGTATGCCTTAAGAGAAACTCATTTTCTATTCATTATTTCCAAGAAATATTCCAATAGCAGGCACAGGGCTCATATTTGTAATGAGTGCGGAAGCAAAACACAGATCGTTAGCAATATAGGCACAGTATTAAAAAGAGATGCTTGCTGCACTAAATTCTTATGTTTGTTCCAGATGCTTAGAATTCTGAGGACATGATTATCTCAAACCTAGAGGTTTTCATATTCCTTGGCTTTGACATAAAAAAGCACGTCACAGGATGAGAAGCCTAAAGAGGCACAGATCCAAGCAAGATTAATTGCTTTCCTGTCATAAGCATCTT
This sequence comes from Ichthyophis bannanicus, assembly GCA_033557465.1. Classification (NCBI taxonomy): domain Eukaryota; kingdom Metazoa; phylum Chordata; class Amphibia; order Gymnophiona; family Ichthyophiidae; genus Ichthyophis; species Ichthyophis bannanicus. Next base: position 909,784,845 of record CM066035.1, on the reverse strand, counting down.
TGCTGGAGAAAAAAAATTATGATATTGCACTTACGTGCTGGATATGATGGATACATTAGGGGCTCTTTTACTAAGCATCAGTAATTGGTTAACGTGCATTTTGCGTGCAGTAAATGCACATGGTGAGTGCTAACATGAAGGCATGCCAGCTACTGGCCACCAAAACTAACTGGCACTCGCGCACTAATGTGGAGAGTGGGTGGGTTGAAGCAAAACGTGGGTGTGGAGAGCACATTAGGTCTTAAGCCCCCTAATGGGGCAAGTAGCACAAGTGTACTTAATGATACCTCTAATCTAGAGGTATCATTAGGTGTACCAGAGTTAAGTACACTGCACATTAATGCAGAAGCTTTGCACTTAATGTGCTTTACAAATGCATGCTAAGTTCACAGCCTTACCAGGCTTTAGTAAAAAGGGCTCCTTGGTCTTCTTGATATTCTGAAGTGTGTGTACACAGTAACCCAGTGGTCTATCTCTTCTTTACAATCATTATTTAATGTGACCAAAACAGAGAGGTTCACATTCTCTAATTACTGAGTAGCAAGATAACTGAGTTACTTACCTGTAACGTGAATTCTCCAGGGACAGCAGGATAAGTCAGCCACAAGTGGTGACGTCATCCAACGGCACCATAGACGGAAGTACTCTCAGTAGCCCAGAAGGCGTTTTGCCTTCTGGGCATGGCTAGTAGCCCCACCTCTAGGCCCGCCCCTAGCTAGCCAGATCTTCCCCAGCTGAGGCACTGCCATGAGCTAGGAGGCAGTAATGCCGCGGAATGGCACCCGCCCCCCCGCCGGGGAGGAGGGTGGGAAAGTGTGGCTGACTTATCTTGCTGTCCCTGGAGAACTCACGTTACAGGTAAGTAAATCAGTTTTCTCCCAGGACAAGCAGGATGAGTCAGCCACAAGTGGTGCCTCCCCAGCTACATATGCAGCGGCGGGGGTATAGGCCGGTAATTAAGGACTGAGGCAGGTTCATTAGGTGCAACAAGCCAGGTTTAATGAGGTATATCAGCGCATCCCAACATTGGGGGCGAGCAAGGTACATAAGGCAACAAGCGCAACCCAACAAGGGTGCGGGGTCTAGGACTGTGCAACATAGCATGTGAACAATAGGACCGTGCAACATAGCATTTAAACAATTAAACAATAAAGTGCAACTAGCGATAACAAGTAATGGTCGCGCAAACCTGTGGCAACAGGCAGCAGCGCGGAACGGAGTGACCATACCGCATGACAATACAGCATCGCAAGTCAGGCTGACTCTCGAGGGTCTCTCGAGCCTGAACAATATCAAACACAGATAAAACACAGCATCTTAATGAAACACAATATAGCAAACACAGCATCACGAATCACAAGGGTCCGTATCTGTGCCGTGATCAGGTGCCGGGGGTGCAGCTGTGGATAACACCGCTCGGCCAAAGGCAGAACCACCTTGATCCGCTTGATCCAAGCAGTAGTGTCTCTGGAAGGTCTGGATGGAAGCCCATGTGGTGGCCCTGCAGATCACTAGAGCTCTTTGAGATCGTCAAGGCCCTAACAAAAGCCCCAAACCAATCAAACCAGCTTCCAAATATACCACCTCGGAGGTAGAATAAGTGCTGGGCGCCTGTGCACCCCGACCCAGCAGCCCCCCAACGCAACAGAGCCACTGAAGGTACTGCTCCGCCGCCCAATCCCAGCCCTGGCACCTTGAACTTTGTGTGCAAATCTGGTTGTTGTATCTCAAAAAAAGATATGGCAGAATTAGAAAGGATACAGAGAAGGGAGACCAAAGTGATAAAGTGGATGCAATGAGGACTCTATGATGAAAGACAAAGATGTTAGGTTCTTCAGCTTTGAGAAGAGACAGGGGAGATATGATTGGTGGTCTGTACATTTATGAGTGGACCAGAACAGGTAAATGTAAATTTGTGGTTTACTCTTTCAGAAAGTACAAAGACTAAGTGACGCACTATGAAGTTATTAAGTAGCATATTTAAAACATACCAGAGAAAATATTTCTTTAAAAAACTATTTATAGAAATTTTAGGGAAACGTAATCATAAGCAATTACATTTTGCAATATAAAATAGTTTGCAGAAATATAGAGAAGTCATCTCAGTGGGGTTTATATGGTCAGAGCTTGATGTGCTTGTTCTCGTTTCTAACGAGGACCTTGGGACAGTGAACAGGTGAGGTCTACAGACAATTCAATGACATAAATTTCTTTTATCTTCCAAAAAATATAGTCACTAATTCATCTAAAGGGGAAGGAAGAAGACCTCAGAGACTGTTGTTAGTGAAACTTAGACCATTCACATCTCAAACATCATAGGTCATAAAAACCTTCCACATTTTTTTCTTTGTTTTTTTACCAGTTTATGTGTTTATTGATAGCTCCATGGGGAAATATATGTACACTCTCACTTTAAAATATAAAATATAAAAATATCACCCACAAAACAACACCATAGAGGGACAGTCCCCTCATATTGGTGTCCAATTTCTCACTTTTGTCTCCAACACCATCAGCATTTTGCCATATGCTGCATCAGGGAAGTATTTCTTTAATATTTATAAATACCATCTCTCTTTTGGCTATACAGCCTAGGGTTTATATCTTCTGGGCCATTTTCAGAGGTCTACTGAAAGACTATACACTAGGAGCCTGATCCCTGAAGGAGCACATCCAGACAATCTGGGCGTACCCAGGGCAGGACAGACCCGTTAGGACCTCATTCTACACTGTGGGAGCAAGGTGCAGGATCAAGCCCTGGGATGGCCTGGCATGCCTCTGCATCGCTGTGGGGACGTCCTCCCCACAGCACAAGCTGTCTGCTATTTTTGTGACCCCTGATTCCCCGCCGCCAAACCCCAACAGGGGCTGCTGGGACCTGGATCAGGCGGCAGGGACTCGGTGTCCCGTCACTCTGGTGGGAAAGCTGCTGGGCTCCAGGGGAGGCGCTGCCAGTCAGGATCTGAGGGGCATCCCGCTCTTATTCCACCTCAGAGGTGGAATAAGCAGGTCATTCCCTTGGTGATACCCAGACATACAGGGCCATTACTGGAATCGGCCCTTTATGTCTGTGGGTCGGTCCTGCCCATACTCCGCCCACTCTCCGCCCTGTGCTGTCTCCGTTTCCCGCAGCACGCACAGTGGCTCTGTACATGCAGCAGGGACAAGAGGCAGCATAGGCTGAGGGCGAATAGAGGGGCTGGATGTCCCTTTGGGACGTCCAGCCCTGATATTCGCCTTCATGGATCAGGCCCTAGGAGGTTTATTTTAGAAGCCCTATTCATGCCTTGTTGTTGTTATTAAGTGCCGTCGAGTCAGTGTTGACTCATGGCGACCCTCTGAATAGTTGTTCAATCTTTAGGTGGCTCACTATTGATAGACTGGCAACCATAGCTGCTGTTATTGTATCGATCCATCTCATTGCTGGCCTTCCTCTTTTGTGTTGACTTTCTATCTTGCCAAGCATGATGTCTTTCTCTAATGATCTCTCTTTTCGCATGATGTGTCCAAAGTATGAAAGTTAAAGTCTTGTCATCTGAGCTTCTCAAGAAAGCTTAGGTTTGATCTCCTCTAGTACTGACTGGTTTGTTCTTCAGGCAGTCCATGGTATACACAGTATTCGTCGCCAGCACCATAATTCAAAGGCATCAATTTTCTTCCTGTCTATCTTTTTCACTGTCCAACGTTCGCATCCATATGACGTTATTGAAAATTTCATGTAGAACAAGTAGAATCTTTGTATGGAGAGAGACATCTCTGCTCTTGAGAATCTTGTCTAGTCCTTCATAGCCATTCTGCCAAGAGCAATGTGTCATTGGAGTTCTTGACTGCCTGTCGTTTCGTTATTGATAGTTGATTCAAGTAGGTTAAAGTTGTCAACTATTTCAATTTCTTCTCCATTAACAATGAACTTTTTGATTTTCCTAGTTGTCAGGATCTTTGTCTTCTTTACATTAAGGTGCAGGCCCATTTTAAGACTACGTTCCTTGATCTTGAGAAGCAAATGTTTCAGATCATCTTTAATTTCAGCCAGTAATGTGGTATCGTCAGCATAGTGAAGATTGTTGATATTTCTTCCACCAATCTTCACACCTCAGTTGTCTTCATATAGTCCTGCTTCTCTGATGATTTGTTCTGCATATAAATTAAACAGGTAGGGGAAAAGTATGTAGCCTTGTCGTACATCTTTGCTGATTTTAAACCATTCTGTTTCTCCTTGTTCCATCTGAACTGTTGCTTCTTGATCAATATAAAGGTTATGCAAGAGAACGATCAGGTGTTGTGGTATACCCATGCTTCTTAATGTGGCCCAGAGTTTTTCATGGTTTACACAGTCAAAAGTCTTGCTGTAGTTAATAAAACACATATAGATATCCTTTTGGTATTCTTTTGTCTTTTCAAGGATCCATCTCACATCGGCAATGATGTCTCTCATTCCTCGCCTTTTGCTGAACCCTGCTTGCACTTCAGGCAATTCTTGTTCCAGGTATGGTTGTAGTTTCTACTGAATAATTTTGAGTAGAATCTTGCTGGCATGTGGAATCAGAGTGATTGTGTGATAATTCATGCCTTGGATGTCTGAAAATGGGCATAGAGATCATAGCAGAGAAAAATCTCTGGAGCCATTTTAGAAACCTGGTCTTTGGATGGCCCCAACATGAGGACATCCAAGTTGGAACAGAAGAGTGGGTAGGCGCGGCCGGGGCATTCTCAAGAATTTTGATGTCTTTGCCTGATTTCAGAAATGTCCTGGATGTCCCAAGCCATGTCAAAGGTTCTACCTGCTGCAGGCATGTTTTTTCAGGCAAATGTCTAGAGGGTGTGGAAAAGCAGATTACCTTCATATCCCCTTTATTTGACAACTTGTAAGCGAACACTGATAGTAAATTGGGGCCCATGTTTTTGTTTTGCCGTGCCACTGAACATCCCTGTATGCAACCTTGCTTGAGATGGATGTCCGCTTCCCACAGTTTCATAGCGAGGAGGGCTATATGTACACCAGCATAGGTTTCCATGTCAGGGGCATTCATGTTTCTAAAATCAATCTGAAACATAGACATCCCTGGCATTTTTCTACACCTCTGGATGTCACAGACTTCACTTGGATGCTTCTTCTAAAATGCCACCTTAGATGTGCTACCCTCAGGTCCAGGGAAGGGCAGGGTCCTCAGGCTGGGTCTTCCATGTTCAGGTTGAGCCTTCTGGTGCTGGTGGCTGTCAGCAAGTAGCTGCCTGAAACCCAGAGTCCAAGGTGGAGTGGAGTACCAGATACTAGAAGAACTCATAAGGAAACTGGAAGCAAGCACACACAGGCACTCACTGAGAAGGCACAGATACAAGTCTTGAACTCAACAGGGTCTAGCATTATACTGAAGAGGCATTCATAGAGAAGAACCAGGATCAGGATTGCAGCAAGGAAACCAAAGCATGAGGGGAAACTATAAAGGTGCAGACTAAACTCTGGAAAAAATGGGCTTTAATACAAATGTATCATAAAAAGATATGGAGCCTGATTCTGAAAGGTGCACATCCAGGCCATCTGGACAGCCCCAAGCAGGACAGGCCTGTTAGGACCCAATTCTGTGCCAAGGGAGCAAATCATTCCCACGGCATACAGAATAGGGCCCGAGGATGGCCCGGCATGCTCTTGCATGCCTGCTGGGATGTTCTCCCTGCAGGCTCCTCTCCCGCGATACCGACCCTCTTCCTCCTCTCTACCCGACCCACGACTGGGCAGCTGGGGCCTGGATTGGGCGGTGGGGACCTCCCCATACCTGTCCCTGGCCTCAGCCCCAGCCCCAGTAGGGGGGGGGGGGGATCCGGCCCCGATCGCTCAGTTATTGCTGCTTATTCCACCTTCGAGGTGGAATAAGCAGTATGTTCCCCCTGACCCCGCAGTACGTACAGGGCCGTGACCGGAATCGGCCCTGTAAGTCCTGCCATCTCGGCCCGCCCCCTGCTCCATCCAGATTCCACCCCCTTCTGCCCCCTGCCGGCATTCCCCGTCCTGCTGCTCTAGCTGTGCAGGGAGAGTTGGAGGGGGAATAAGGGGAGGATGGCTTGTCTCAGAATCGGGCCCATAGCCTGCAAGAGTGAGAAGCATGGAGCGGACAAATGCAGCCAGCCAGCTTGGTGGAACCTGCTGACATCTGCTGGCTAAGATCAGAAGTTCAACCATGCAAGACTTTCCCAGGAGCTGAGCCCCCTGGAGACCAGTGGTTGAACAGGTTATCAAATTTGAGTCTTGAAGGACTAGAACAGGGGGCTGTTACTTCTGGAGAGAGATCTGCAATTGTGAGTATATACCTCTGGGAATTTTCTGAAGGGAATTCTTTCTATTAAAGCTATTTAATCTGTGAACCCACTATTTTTTGTTAAATCAGTCAGGGCCTAGTAGCAGCAGTTTAAGTTTAAATTTAAAACACAGAAGAGAACTTTCTGGTTACATTTCATACCCAGCAGAGAGCTTGTAGTTTAAATTTCATAATAAGTTAGAGCCTAGCAGCAGCAAAGAGCTATAATTTAAATCAAATAAGAATATAGCTTACCTCAGCAGCACAGGACAGGGTACTGTGTAGCAGTCCACTTTTAATAAGTGTTATTTCCCTCCCTCCCTCCCCACACCCACCCACCCCTGGGATAATCGTAGCTTTATAGGTATTTACACATCTTAAAAGACAGGAGGTGCTCTCAGGTGAAGCTCGTTATCCAAATCAGTCATACACTAAGGTCAAGAACAAGGTATATTAAACGTATTAGGTACAGTTTTATTGGTATAAATATCCATAGCAACCCTTAGTAAGTAAAGAACTTAAAGATCTAAACAAAAACTTAAAACTAAGATGCAGACAGCAGTCCAGCAGCGAGATGGGGGCTTTCCACTCTTTTGCATTGAGTGTCACATGTATGATTTTCTCCCAGTTGGTGAGAGGTCTTACGTATGCACTAGGTGCAAGGAGCTCTTTGCTCTCAGGGAACGAGTCCGTTCTCTAGAGGCTAGAGTAGCAGACTTGGAAAACATAAGAAAGACAGAGAGGTACATAGACGAGACCTACAGGGATATAGTCCTGAAGTCCCACCTCCAGTCTGGCAGCATCCCTGTTGTCATGGAGGAGAGAGGTCACGTGACAGGAGAGCATCACCCTGGTGTGGCAGGAAGTGATCCTGTAACTAGGACCTGTCCTCCAGGTGATGTAAAACCCTCTCGCACCGAGGAAGTTTCTCCAGGGCCATGTGCCCATGAGGGAAGGGTTAGGACAGCCGTTATAGTTGGTGATTCGATCATTAGGCATGTAGATAGCTGGGTGGCTGGTGGACGTGAGGATCGCCTGGTAACATGCCTGCCTGGTGCGAATGTAGCGGACCTCACGCGCCACCTAGATAAGGTCTTAGATAGTGCTGGGGAGGAGTCTGCTGTCTTGGTACATGTCGGTACCAGTGACATAGGAAAATGTGGTAGGGAGGTTCTGGATGCTAAATTTAGGCTTTTAGGTAGGAAGTTGAAATCCAGAACTTCCAGGGTAGCGTTCTCTGAAATGCTTCCCGTTCCACGTGCAGGACCCAAAAGGCAGGCAGAGCTCCGGAGTCTCAATGCGTGGATGAGACAATGGTGCAGAGATGAGGGGTTTGGATTTGTTAGGAACTGGAGTACATTCTGGGGAAAGGAGGGGCTCTTCCGAAGGGATGGGCTTCACCTTAACTGGGATGGAACCAGGCTGCTGGCCTTAACCTTTAAAAAGGAGATAGAGCAGCTTTTAAACTAGATAATAGGGGAAAGCCGACAGTCGCCCAAGAGCAGATGGTTCGGAAGAATGTATCCTTGAAGGATACTACCAAAAGCAGAGAAGTTCCAAAAAAAAGTAAAGTAGTCCAAATGCCCTCAAGTATGGAGCAGACAGAGCTTAAAGATCCCAAATTACCCATGTCTACCAATAGCCAAATTAATATGAATAAAATACAGTCTCTAAAATGCTTGTATGCAAATGCTAGAAGTCTAAAAAATAAGATGGGAGAGTTGGAATATATAGCACTAAATGAGAGGTTAGATATGATTGGAATATGAGAGACATGGTGGAAGGAGGACAACCAGTGGGACACTGTGATACCTGGGTACAAACTATATCGTAATGATAGAGCTGATCAAATTGGTGGAGGGGTTGCGCTCTATGTTAGAGAGGGCATTGAGTCAGAAAGGATTAAAGTTTTGCAGGAAACAAAATTTGATGTAGAATCTCTATGGATTGAAATTCTATGTAAAAAGGAGAAGGCGATGGCAGTGGGGGTGTACTATTGACCGCCTGGCCAGAATGAACAAATGGATGATGAAATGCTCAAAGAAATCAAGGAAGCTAACAAAACTTACCGCTCAGTAATAATAATGGGTGATTTCAATTACCCCGGTATCGACTGGGTCAGTGTCACGGCAGGACATGCTAGGGAGATAAAGTTCATAGATGACATAAATGACTGCTTCTTGGAGCAGCTAGTTCATGAACCAACCAGAGGGGAAGCCATATTATTTTATTTATTTATTATTTAGCACACATTTATATACCGCTCTTTCCCAAGTATCAAGTGCGGTTTACAGAGAACAGAAAAAATTTAAGGTACATGGATAATCATGTCCTAGTTGTTTTACAGGGAATATATTTAACTTTTTACATTTAACAGTATAATTAAGGACATGCAATCAAAAGACATGCAAACAATGATTTCATCCAATTGTATTGAGTGGATGTAATCAAACCTTTTACATAATTACAACCTTTTTACATAAGAATAACCTTTTAATATTAGACCTAGTCCTTAGTGGAACACCAGATCTAGTGCAAGAGATAAGGGTGTTGGGGCCACTTGGCAATAGTGATCATAGCATGATCGCCTTTGATTTAATTAGTGGAGGAGGGATAGTAAGGAAATCCAAAGTACTACCTTTTAACTTTCGAAAGGGAGACTATGATAAAATGAGGAAAATAGTTAAGAAAAAACTAAAAGGAGCAGTTGCAAAGGTTAAAGACTTACATCAAGCTTGGGTGTTGTTGAAAAATACTATCTTGGAAGCCCAGACCAGCTATATTCCACGCTTTAAGAAAAGTGGAAGGAAGTCCAAAAAACTGCCAGCATGGTTTAAAGGTGAGGTCAGAGAGGCTGTTGTTGCCAAAAAAGCATCTTTCAGGAAATGGAGGAGTGGAGGAGTGGCCTAGTGGTTGGGGCAAGGTACTTCAGGCCGGAAGGTCGGGGGTTCATATCCCACTAGAGGACAGCAACTTTGGGCCGGAAGGACTGGGGTTTCTAGTCCCACAGGTGCTCCTTGTGGTCTTGGGCAAGCCACTTAACCCTCCATAGCCCATGTTCCCTGTAAAATAGTTATCTCCAAGTTATAATGCCCTGTTCAATGTAATTTCAGTTTGTTCAATGTAAACCGCACTGATGCAGAATAGCGCGGTATATAAGAGAATGTAAATAAATAAAAATAAAATAAAAATGGAAAAAAGAGCCAAACGATGAAACCTGGAAACAGCACAAGCGCTGGCAGGTCAAATGCAAGGCATTGATAAAGAAGGCAAAGGGAGAATTTGAGAAGAAGCTTGCTGCGGAAGTAAAAACACGAAATAAAGATTTTTTCAAGTACATTCGTAGCAAAAACCTGTGAGAGAGTCGGTTGGACCATTAGATGATAGAGGAGTTAAAGTGGCACTAAGAGGCGACAAGGCAATATCGGAGAGACTGAATGAATTCTTTGCTTCGGTCTTTACTGAGGAAGATGTAGGGATGTTACCCATGACTGAAGTGGTATTTAAAGGTGCGGAAGAATTGAAGGAAATATCGATACATTGGGAAGATATATTACAACTATTAGATAAACTGAAGAGTAGCAAATCACCTGGGCCGGATGGTATACATCCAAGGGTGTTGAAAGAACTGAAATATGAGATTGCAGACCTGCTATTAGTAATCTGTGAACTATCATTAAAATCATCTCTAATACCTGAAGATTGGAGGATTGCCAATGTAACAGCAATTTTTAAAAAGGGTTCCAGGGGTGATCCGGGAAACTACAGACCGGTGAGCCTGACGTCAGTACCGGGAAAAATGGTAGAAACCATCATAAAGAATAAAATTACTCAGCATGTAGATAGTCACAACCTAATGGGAGACAGCCAACATGGCTTTAGACAAGGAAGATCTTGTCTTACTAATCTGTTATGTTTTTTTGAAAGTGTGAATAAACAGGTGGACAAAGGTGAGTCGGTTGATATAGTGTATCTGGACTTTCAGAAAGCCTTTGACAAGGTCCCTCATCAGAGACATTTGGCAAAACTAAAGAGTCATGGGATAGGAGGCAGTGTACTACTGTGGATCAGGAACTGGTTAAAAGATAGAAAGCAGAGGGTTGGGCTAAATGGCCAATTTTCCCAATGGAGAAAGGTGAATAGTGGTGTACCCCAGGGATCTGTGCTGCGTCCGCTGCTTTTTGACATATTCATAAATGACCTGGAAAGTGAATAACGAGTGAGGTTATCAAATTTGCAGATGACACAAAACTATTTAAAGTTGTTAAAACCCAAGAGGATTGTGGAAAATTGCAAGAGGATCTTGATAAATTGGAAGACTGGGCATCAAAATGGCAGATGAAATTTAATGTGGACAAGTGCAAGATTATGCACCTAGGGAAGAACAACCCAAACTATGGTTACACGATGCAAGGTTCCACATTAGGAACCACCACCCAGGAAAAAGATTTAGGCGTCATTGTGGATAACATGTTAAAACCCTCGGCCTAGTGTGCAGCGGCAGCCAAGAGAGCAAATAGAATGCTAGGTATCATAAGGAAAGGAATGGAAAATAAAACAAAAGATATTATAATGCCTCTATATCGTTCCATGGTGAGACCGCACCTTGAATATTATGTGCAATTCTGGTCGCTGTATCTTAAAAAGGATATAGCGTTATTAGAAAAGGTTCAGAGAAGAGCCACCAAAATGGTAAAGGGGATGGAAGGATACTCCTATGAAGAAAGGCTAAAAAGGTTAGGGCTCTTTAACCTGGAAAAGAGACGGCTGAGGGGAGATATGATAGAAGTCTATAAATTAATGAACGGAGTGGAACGGGTAAACGTAGATCGATTGTTTACGTTATCAGAATATAGAAAGACTAGGGGACATGCAATGAAGCTACAGGGTAAACTATTTAAGACTAATAAAAGAAAATATTTTTTCACTCAACGTGTAATCAAACTCTGGAATTTGTTACCTGAGGATGTAGTAAAGGTTGTTAGTGTAGCTGGGTTTAAAAAAGGTTTGGACAAGTTCCTGGAGGAAAGGTCCATAAACCATTATTAAGAAGGGACCCATGATATCAATGCTTGACCCAGTACAAGCATTGCGGAACCTGTGTCTTTTGGGGAAACTGCTAGGTACGTATGACCTAGATCGGCCACTGTTGGAAACAGGATACTGGGCTTGATGAACCTTGGTCTGACCCAGTATGGCATATTTTATGTTCTTATGTTCACAGTTTAGGGACATTCAGTCTATGGCCAGGGAGGCAGAGAGTGGGTGGATTCTGAAGAATTTTGATAAATGGTTTTAAGTTTCTCTTAGCAGATTTGCCAAGTCACTCAGTTCCAGGAGTGAGATTTTAAGCTAGTTCTGATATTAAATTTGCATTGTAATCAGTGCTGCAGGTCCCATAATGCATCAGAATGAGATTATTAGAAATCCATGACTGGCTTAAAATCTCACACCTGGAACTGAGTGACTTTGCAACTCTGTGTTGGTCACTGGCTGCCCTTAATTATAGCTGACCAAAAAAGACATTTGGCAAACTTATCTTATTCACAAACATGGTCATAGTTTTCCTATACTGTTGGGAAGGTTGCCAGTGGAAGAAAAAATGTTTTAAAGTTAAACTTAATGAAATTATACTTGTTCCAATCTTGTGTAGTTTCGTTTACCACAATTTTGATAGAACACAAAACTTTAGGGAAATCAAAGTCAGAGCTGGATAAATCCTTTGCTGCAATGAAAACAAATGAGGTTGGAAGATGAATGCCGTTGATACAGATGAGTACTGCTAATACTTTTCAGCGATTGCATCATGCAGGAAACCTAATGAACCGTGCACAATTGCAAAAGTTGCTATAAGTTTCATACTTAATGCTCCTGAATACTTTATTCTGTGACTAATATGACATGTGAAGATCATGGAGAGGGGAATAGAGATGCCCAGATTGGGATGTGCACAATCCGCCCCGTATTTTACGAAGGCTATGCAAACATGGACCCTCTTGTAAAATACATGCAAGGACATACAGGACTGTACATATATTTGGCAGCTTCACCTCTAGCAATAGTACTATGAGACTACCGCTAGGGGTCAAGGTCACCATTTTGAACCCCCGGAGCAAGAGTGTCTGGACATTGCTACTAAACTCCCCTAGATCAGTGGTTCTCAATCCAGTCCTCTGACACACCCAGTCAGTCAGGTTTTCAGGATAACCACAATGAATTTGCATGAGGTAGATTTGCATGCACTGCCTTCATTGTATGCAAATTTCCATTATGCATATTCATTGTGGTTATTCTGAAAACTTGATTGGCTGGTCCCAAGGACTGTGAGAAACCCTATCCTAGACTATCAGGAACCCTTGATAGGAGCTGGGAAGGAGGGACATTTTATGTGTGTGTGTGGGGGGGGGGGGGAGAGTTGGGTATTTGATGATAATGTTCAGGAGGTGTCAAGGGCTGGGGGTGGGGTTGGTGCTGTCAGCCTTTGCATCTGTCCCTACAAGCTGTCACTTGTGCATGCCTTGAGGTGGTGTACAGACCAATGTCCAAATCTTCCGGCCACCACATGTACTCCCATTGTAAAATGGAGAATACATGTCTAGATTTTTGGCCTGCTCGAACCATGCCCTTGTCAAGTCCCCTTGAAAACTATATGTGATGTAGGTCTCCACATGTAAATAGCAGCTTTCTAAAATCACAATTTGCATATACAGCCAATCTACTACTACTACTGAACATTTGTATAGCGCTACCAGTCGTACGCAGCGCTGCACAGACATGTAAGAGACAGTCCCTGCTCATCAGAGCTTACAATCAATACATGTAAATGGCACTATTTATATGTGGAGAGCTTTCTAAAATAACTCCCTAAATTTTTCATTAATTTCGAACATTTTAACCTATCCTTTTACCACCATCTTTATGAACTGTTCTAGGCTGAGGATGGCACACTCCAAAGAAGCTTTGAGTTGACCTTGACACTAAGGAATGGAGTTACATGATATAACAGATTACAAGATATTTTTGTGGTGTTTATGGAAAAAGTGCTCATTTTGGCAAACCAACCACTGTAAGGTGAAGAGGAAAATACCCCCTCATCCCACCGATATTTTTCGCTCCTTCCAAAAACAGTGTCAGTAAATAAAAAGGCCTTATCAGCATTGCAGTTAGCGCAGAATGTTCCGGCAAGGGTAGTTTCAGCCATATTACACTGTTTGTGTTCTTTACATTGGCTACCTATTTGACTGCGGATTATGTTTAAGGTTCCATGTATAGTAGTGAAAATACGATTGGGTTTATCTGCGTCTTGTTTGGGTGAGCTGTGGCTGTGATATACTTCTGTTCATCCAGTTCGTCGTACCCTTTGTGCTACTCTTATCCTGTTGCCTGCATTTCGCACTAGTTTGCGTGTTACATGTTCTCGTACTTTAGCATTGGCTTTCCCTAATGTATGGAATAGTTTGCCTAATTCCTTGCAGGGCTGCTGTGATATCTTGTCCTTCCGTAGGCATCTGAAGTGTCACCTGTTTCATCAGGTGTTTGATGATAGATTTTGTATCTGTTTTTATGCTTTGTCAATGTATTTTTATTATTTATGTTTTTTGTGCTGCCTTGAACTGTGTGATTAGGCGGGTTATAAATGCTGTAAATAAATAATGAAATAAAAATTTCTCTTGGCTCCCATGGCACTGCATGGCCCTGTTTGCAAAATGCCAGGCTGGGGCATGTGGGGGAGTGGAGATTATAGATGGGCACGCTCTGATATTACGTCACAGACACGTCTATGAGCCCAGGATGGCAAACATTCATAACCGACACATGCAAGTTTCTGAAATTGGGTAAAACCCTGCACATGTCTGACCCTTTACTCTATACATTCCTGTTTATGTGACAGCCACATGTATCTTTCAGGGTGGAGAAAAGCTGATTTTACAGTGCACTTACACGTGCCCATCTTCTCTGTTTCACCCCCCCCCCCTCATTAAATTTCAAACATTTTGACTTGTACATCCCAAAATTCACCTACACAGCCTTTCTAAAATGTGCCTTCACGTTTGGATGTAAGAGGAAAATGTGCATCTCTTGGGTGACTTTGAAAACAAGAGATGTTGAATCAATATTTTCAGAGGACTGAGCCTGCAACTCCTAACCCCTCCTTGTTTTCTGTGGATAAAAGTCCCCATCGCTGTTACAAGTTTTTCCTAAAGCTCTCTCACTTCTCATCATTTTTGCACTTTGCAACAGAGGAACACTGACAGAAAAATAAAAATAACAAGCAACCAAAAGACACTTCAATATTGCTTCAGAACTCACACAGACATCCCACAGCGCACTTGCTTCAGAACTCACACAGACATCCCACAGCGCACACATACACAATCACACTCACACAAATCTGCATATATACCTCCACACATTTAACACCCACTACCCCAACAAAACAAACGTCCTATACACTCTTATACCCACATCTCCACCTAAACACACACACACACATCCCAACCCCCACTCTCCACTTACCTGCCACCCCCACAACCCATTCACCCCCACTTATACCCTTTATCCTTGCATTCCCTCCATAAAAACCCACTGCCCACACACTCCTATATCCATACAGACCCCCACACATTCCAGTACATGCATATACACATCTACCCAACTCCACATGTACCCAAATTCATCTGTCACCCACACATACCCCTTCTATACATGTGTTTTGGAAATTCATGCCTCCGCATATTTTTCTTAATTGTTTGACTTTCAAGGCTGACAATACCACTGTCTGAGGAACCTAGTTGATGTAGTAGTTTCAGCAAATAACTGAAGAGGAGTCCGTTTTTTTTCTCCTAATAATCCGAAACATACTTCCTGTCAAATAAGATATTCCTTAAAGTGTCTGTGTGATTTATTATTCATTAAAACATGCACACCCTGCCATTATCCGCATGAATTGTTGCTATGAAATAAATCTGCATTTAGACTCAGGATTCTTTTCTGCCACCACTTCAGGTAGTTTTTCAGTAAGTACTAAATACTTTTCTTCTTTTGTAATAGTAGGCCTGGAAAATAGAAGATAATGGAACACTTTGTAGTGTCTTTTCAATAATTTGATGGATGACTTGGTCTTTAATAACAAACACTAATGATAGTGAATGTACCTGATGTGATTAGACTACACATCTGCTGAGTCCTGGAATGATTAACTTCCATGACTAGCAGAAGGCATCTGTTGTCAAAGACATCTAAAGTGCTACAAGGCTGCTGAAATATACTTGAGAAGACCACCTGTTTCTGTTATAAAGCTTGTCTATCAAAGACTGAAAATGCTGTCAGTTTTCCTCTTTAAAAACTGATTGTATATTATCTTTATTTTATTATTTATTTATTTTTTATACTGTGCTATTTAGAATCAGTGTGGTTTACATGTATACTAACAGGTACTTTTTATTCCCTTGTCCCCGAAGGGCTCACAATCTAAGTGTGCCCGAGGCAATGGAGGGTTAAGTGGCTTGCCCAAAGCCACAAGGAGTGGCCATGGGACTAGAGACCCCAGTCACTCTGGCTTGAAGTTGCTTGTCCCCATGCGGGAATTGAACTCCTGGCCTTCTGGCCTGAGGTAACCTGTCCCAACCACTGAGCCACTCCTCCCTCAAATTAATTATCTTGCAAATTAATGATACCTTTATATGAAATGTTGGGAGTGTGAATAGTTGTACATGAATGTGTCTGGTAACTAGGAGGTAAGACTTGAGATAAAGCATTTTTCTAATCTAACTATGATAGTTCCAGCTGTTTGGAAGGTAAAAACAAGAGGACCAGTATGAGTGCGAAACACATGCATTAATAAACCCTGCTCCAATTCACTTGGCCTTCACTTTCCATCCCCTATCCCCCTTTTGCCATCCCATACCCTTACAAAGAAACATCAAACTGAAAACACAAACCAGTTGTAGCTTTATTTACATATGATCAAGAACCGATGTCCGCCAGAAGCAATAGAGTTTGGGATGCAACAAAACTTCTGACACTTCCACCCCCTTCCTCCCAGGACGGGCAATGCCAATCTGCTATGGGAGTTATTCCAGAACACTAAAGAGAAATTAGAATTACCTGCTAATTGTTGTTCCTTGAGGAACTCCAGTCCAGTCCCGCACCTCTGGGTAGTGTACCTCTTCCAGCAGCTTGGAGGCTGAGCCTGTCATCTTTTTGATGACACTAGAGTACATATGCAGCTGGCACCGCCCACCAGCCTCAGTACCTGTTGACAAAGCAGACTCAGAGGAGCAACAAATAAGTAGTTAAACATGCAACAAACACTTCTACATCTAAATAAACTAGTACCCCCTCCATCCCCCGGGAAGGATACCCCGTCCCCCACTCCAGGATGAAGAGGCCTTCCTGTTGAGCGCCTGAGCAACTCCAACCAGCAGGAAGTGAGCAACCAACAGCTCTTCTGGTCCGCCCTCCCCCAAACACTGATCACACACCCCTCTCCGGCTCCTCCTGGCCACTTCCTCCACCAAGGGAACCAGCTTCAGAACCAGGGTGTGCACAGATCACAAGAAGCACTCAGGGAGGGTTCCGGGACTGGACTGGAGTTCCTCAAGGAACAACAATTAGCAGGTAAGTCTAATTTCTCTTTCCTTATCGTCCCTCCAGTCCAGTCTCGCACCTCTGGGATGTATCAGAGCAGTTATACTAATGGGAGGGACCCGCACAACCAGCCTAAAGCACTGCCGATCCTAAACGAGCGTCCCCCACTGCCTGGACATCCAGGTGAAAATGTTCAGAGAAGTATGCCACCCTACAGATCTCCACCAGCGGAACTAAAGTATACTCTGCCCACGAGGCTGCCTGAGCCCTCATGGAATGCGTCTGCAACCCCGCCGGCACTGTTCTACCCTTCAAGATATATGCCGACGTGATTGCCTCATTGATCCATCTGGAAATGGATGCTTAACTGCTGCCTCACTTTTGCGTGATCTGCCAAACAGAACCAACAGACTGTCCGATCTCCGAAAGGACAATGCCCTTTTCACATACCTACGCAGGACTCTTACCATCCAGGTGGCACAGCTGTGGAGTGGCATGGCCCATATCCGTGCTCGCCAGAGCTGGTAAGGAAATGGCCTGATCTACATGAAATGCTGACACCACCTTCTCAGAAATGAAGGTACTGGGCGCCGGACCACTTTCTCCTTGGAGAAGGAAAGGAATGGCTCCTGGCATGACAGGGTCCGAAGCTCCGAAATCCTGCATGCCGAGCAACTCACCACCAGGAGTACCATTTTCAGAGCCAAATCCTGCAGGAAAGCTTGACTCAATGGCTCAACGGGTTCCCCAGATAGCACCAGGTTGAGATTCCAAGGCGGTACCACTGCCCTCTTTGGCAGACGGAGGTGGGTCACCCCCCTAGAAAGCTCAGTACATCTGGGTGTGTACCCAACGGCATCCCATGGACTTTCCCTTGATAACCAGAAAAAACACCGCCAGTTGCATCCTCAAGGAACTGGCAGCTAGACCTTATCAAAACCAGATTGCAAGCACACCAAGATGTCTGGGATGGAGGCAGTGGAAGGGCACGGCTGCCTCTCTCTACACCATGGTTCAAAGATGCGTCCTACGCAGATGCACAACAGGTTCGTAGACCACCTTTGGGTCTGTAGCAAGGTCGCTATCCCCAAGCCTGATTATCCTTTCTTCTTCAACCTCACCCTTTCATGAGCCATGCCGTAAGCGAGAATTGATCCACCTGGGGCATGCAAAGCGGCTCCTGCATCAAGAGGTCCTTCCGAACCACAGTGAATCTGCCAGTATCCGAATCAGGTCAGCATACCACGGGCACCTCGGCCAGTCTGGTGCCACCAGAATCACAAATTCCCGGTGCTCCTCTAGCCACTGCACTAACCAGCTTATGAGCATCCATGGGGAAAACCAGAGAAGACCCTCTTTGAGCCACTGCTGAATTAGAGCATCCAGGCCCTTGGACTAATTCTCTTCTTCTACTGAAAAACCGGCTGGCCTTGGCTGACTCAAACATTGCCACTAGGTCCATGACCAGTGTGCCCCATTGGCGGACCACCTGCTCAAACTCCTCCTTATTGAGCTTCCACTCTATGGGATCCATGCGTACTCAGCTGAGGAAGTCTGCCATCACGCTGTCAACTCCTGCTACGTGTGCTGCTGATAATGCCTGGAGACAAATCGCTGCCCATCCAAAGAGACCTTCGGCCTTCTCCTCCAGGGTTGCACTCCCCATGCTTCCTTTCTGGTTGATGTAAGCCACCATGGTCACATTGTCTGAGAGGACTTGGACCACCTTCTCTTGCAACCATGGTGCGAAGCTTTCTAGCGCCAAGGTCGCCGCTCACATCTCAAGCCTGTTGATCGACCACAGGGCCTCCTGCTGACTCTTGTCCCTGGACAAAGTGTCCTTCGCAATGGGCTTTCCAACCTGACGGGCTGGTCATCCGAGGAACCCACACCAGGAACTCCTTCCACATGCAGCCACCAACTGACAACTGAGGGCTCTACTGGTGCTTCGTGGGCAGGGGTGTACTTGAGACAGGGGTTGACCATGATGGGACCATCGACGGAGCAGAGCCCTCTACAGCAATTGCATATGTGCCCTTGCCCATGGGACTAGCTCAAGAGTGGCCGCCAGGGCCCCCAGAACCTGCAGATAATGCCACGATGATGGTCTTGCCCTTTTCAGGACCTGCCGTATCCTGTCATAGCTCCTACGCCCGGTGAACCGGCAGGAAATTCCTGCCCACGCAGGTATCAAAGCATGCTCTCAAATACTCTAGCTCCTGAGCCGGCCATAACTGGTTCTTGGCCAGGTTGACCCCAACCGAGACTTTGAAGGAACTTTCCCACCTGCACTGTTGCTCTTTTCGCTATTGTCCCTGGACTTCACCTGGATCAGCCAATCGTCTAGGTACAGGTGGACGAGAAACCCTTCCTTGTGGAGAACTGCGGCCAGCACCACCATGACCTTGGTGAAGGTACGGGGGTGGTCGCCAGACCGAAGGGCAATGCTCAAAACTGGAAATGGCCCCTTGGCAGTGCAAAACGGAGAAACTGCTGATGTTCTAGATGGAAAAGAACATGCAGATACGCCTCTGTGAGATCGAGAGTCACCAAAAATCTTTGTTTCCTACCGCCATTACTACTGTGAAAATTCGGTATCTGGAGACCGTAGTTTATGCCCTCAAAGTTGAGAATTGGACGAAAGGAACCTTCCTTTTGGAAAAAACGAAATACATGAAGCATCGACCGCAGACGTACTGGTCTCGCAGAACCAGTTCCACAGCTCTCAGCCGCTGGAGACAAGTCAAGGTCTCTTCTACTGCTTCCAACACCGCTGCACCCACTTTGGGCAATCAAAGGAGTTCATTCTTGCTCTGGCAGCAGGTATAGGCGCGTCATGCATTGCACTCCTTTAAGGTTAACCTCTGGCAGATCCCACACATCCTGGATCATCTGTCCTACTACTCCATATACTGGTAAGACTTTCTGCGACTTCCGTACCGCCTGGAACAGCAGATTCTACAGCACCTCTTCCTCTGCCGGGAGGTTAGCAGGCATATTCAGGGCCTTGAGGGTCACCAAGGTACACACAGAATGTGAGCCCTTTGGGGACGAGGAATTATATCAGTACCTACTTGTAGTGATTGTAAACCGCCCTGATGGCCTTCGGCCTGGGCGGTATATCGAGAAATTGCATAAACATAAGCATAAAGATGAGCGCTGGTAGCTCCTCTCGGCGGAAAACCCAAACAATTCGGGTCTGATCCTCCTGTTCTGGGCTCTCTCCTTCTTCCAACTCCTCCTGCAGATCTAGCTCCATGTAAAGGTCTTCCCCATCCAGCCCCCCTGACAACGGCGATTGCTACCACTCCTCTAAGCCTCTAGCCCATTTAGATGCCACTGCTCCTGACTCTGCTCTTTTGCATCTGACATCCTCTTAGCCCTGTCTTCCGGGGCCAAGGAGCCACTTGGTAGGCAAAATGCATTATGGAAAAGTAAGACAAACTACGGTAAGAACTCCCTCAGGAGCCCTATCGCTCCCTGGGCTTTAGGGGTGGAAGGTCCGGGTATCGTGCAGGGACCGGGGGCTGGATCTGTTGAAGGTAACATGGCACCCCCCACCCCCAGGGTCTCTTGCAACTGGGAGGGACTCTCCTGCCTCAACTCATCCTGCAGGTCCTGCTCCCATGACTGCCTCCTGCGTGCAGTTCAGACAGACACCTGCCTCTGAGACCACACCACATCGGGGACTGCACATCGGGGACTGCACCACATCGGGGACTGCACATCGGGGACTGCACACACAAAAGTCTTACACAAACAAACAAAAAAGACAGAAAAATGGTTCACGAAAGAGCTGACAGAACTAAAAAAACAACTGAGGAGACAAGAAAAGAGATGGAGAAAACTAAAATCTGATGAAAACAAATCCCAATACATGCTCCTACTCATAGAATACAAAAACGCAATTAACAAATCAAAAAGAGACTACCACTCTAAAGTAATAAACTCATCCATCAACCGCCCTAGGGAGTTTATTCGCGATAGTAAAAACATTAACCAAAACTAATAACACCGAACCTAAACAACAAGCAATAAATATACAAACACTAGCAAAACATTTTGCAGAAAAACTAAAAAACAAGACCACTACCCCAACTCCTTCATTATCAAACACGAAAACCACACATGAATGGACAAGTTTCCAGTTGGTTGAACAAAAGCAACTTCTCAAAATCATAACAATGATAAACACCACCACCTCCCCACTCGATCCATGCCCTGTATCATGGATTAAGTGTGTGAAAGATGAACTGGCGGTAAATCTACAACACATAGTTAACCAATCCCTTTCACAGGGCATCATGCCTGATGCCCTAAAACTCACAACACTCCGACCAATAATAAAGAATAATAAGCTTGACTCAAAAGACCCAAACTCATACAGACCCATAGCCAGCATTCCATTCATAGCCAAAATAATAGAGAAAACAATTCAAATTCAGTTACAAGAACACATTGATGAACACAAACCACTTGACTCACACCAATTTGGTTTCCGCCCATTCCACGGAGTAGAAACCCTCCTAATCACCCTTATGGACTTCCTCATCAAGGGCACAGATGACAAACACCAAGGCTTCTTACTCCTATTTATAGATATCTCTGCCGCCTTCGATAACATTAATCACCTGACACTGATCAACAGATTAGAAAACCTAGGAATAGGCGGGATTGTCCTTAACTGGTTCAAATCCTACATCTCACATAGACTAATACGCGTCCAAATTGACCAGCAAGCATCAGAAACATTCCCCCAAGGACAGGGAATACC
The DNA here is from genome assembly GCA_033557465.1 of Ichthyophis bannanicus. NCBI lineage: Eukaryota > Metazoa > Chordata > Amphibia > Gymnophiona > Ichthyophiidae > Ichthyophis > Ichthyophis bannanicus. Next base: position 909,763,188 of record CM066035.1, on the reverse strand, counting down.
CCAAGGATCAGCCCTTTCAGCCCTCCTATTTAACTTGTACCTGCAACCGATAACAAACACATTTAAAAAACACAGGATTAACCATTTTATATATGCCGATGACATCATGCTAGCTATCCCCATAACCATTAAAAACCCTACATATGACTCGCTATCCAAATGCATGGCTGAAACCTCCTCTTGGATGGAAACTAACCACCTCAGCATAAATCTCAAAAAAACTGAGGCAATGTTTGTAACAAGATCATCTATGACTGAGAACCCTTACCCGGAAACAATCACAATCAACAAAACCTCCATACCTGTCAAAAAACAGGTAAAATACTTAGGAGTAATAATAGACCACACTCTCACCATGCTACCACACATAAAACAAACAGTCAAAACCATTTTCTACAAACTCAAAACTATTCAGCACCTAAGGCCACTCCTCGAAACACAAGACTTTAGATCCGTAGTAAGTACACTGATCACCCCTCACTTCGACTATTGCAATAGTCTCCTAATAGGCCTCCCTCAAAAAAGCACATACCTTCTACAAAGAGCACAAAACATCTGTGCAAAAGTAATTGCTAAAGCTCGCCTAACAGACCACGTAACCCCAATACTGCTGGAACTCCACTGGCTCCCTATAAACAGCCGAATCAAATATAAAATTATCCTAACAACCTATAAACTCATAAACGACATAACCCCCTCACACTTATCCACATTACTACAATCTCCAACATCGACAAGGACCCTCAGACAAAACGCAGCCCACTCCCTCATCATACCAAAAGCCATCCGTAAAACTAAGAATACCACTAGCTCCAGAGCATTCTCATTCACTGCTCCTACACTCTGGAACGACCTCCCTATTGAACTTCGCACCATAAGAGACCTCATCCAATTCAGAAAAGAATTAAAGACCTACCTATTCACTGAACACTTCGAAATCCCCTACTCCCCCAAAGCCAGCTCTACAACAAACGTGGTCACACATGCACAAACTCCCTTAATCCCAACAATGTAACCACAAGCCTGTCCCCCCCCCACACGCCCCAAAGACGACAAAAAAGGAACTAAATTCCAGCACCTACACCAATATCTGCCCCATACACCACACACACCACACGCTGTAAATATACTTTTGTATAAAGTTTGATATGTTTGCTTTAATACCTACAAAGTTCTTGATTTAATACCTACAAGATGTTTTTGCTTTAATACCTACAAAGTTTATTTTTACTGTTCAATGTAAATAGTTGATTTCTATTGTTCTATGTAAAATGTATACAAATTGTGTACAAGACTGTTAATCTGTTATATGTAAACCGCCCTTGATCTCTGGAAGGGACGGTATAAAAGAAATAGTTAAATAAATAAAAAAAATAAATAAAATCTTGAGGATTTTTAGATTGCACTGCAGCGTTGTATCTTAAAGATCTGAAATGGACCTTGCTGTCTCTCTGTTCCTTCTGTTTTTTGTTTTTTTTTTACTTCTGCCTTTAAAAACAAAGAAACCTGCACCTTAACAGGGGAAATAAAAGCAAACTCGAACTAAACCTACCTCCTTAGTTGAAGTAGATTAGTTTATTTTTGGCTATTTAAAAACAAAAAAAAACCAAACGAAAAAAAAACAAACAGAAACCAAATTGGGAAGAAGATTATTGTAAAGTCCACATTCTCCATACAGAGGGGAGGTAGGACCTGTGCCTTTCTGAGTTAGTTTCATAAGAAGAGTGCAACAGTGGCACCACACTGTTAGTTCTTAATATTCAATTTGGTTAATTGTTCAGGCAGTTACAAGAGGTGTTTTAATTATGTAAAGTCTGCTTTGTCATTAGGTTACTGGTGTGAAGAGGAGCTTCCTGTGGATATATACCAGTGACATCACAAAAGTGAAGTTTCTCAGTCTCCAAGCTGCTGTGAAAGGTACACAACTACTTCTACTACTAGTAGTATACATATGCAGCTGGCACCGCCCACCAGCCCCAGTACTGATACAATTCCTCATTCCCAAAGGGCTCACATTCTGTGTATACCTTGGCGACCCTCATGGCCCTGAATATGCCTGCTAACCTCCCGACAGAGGAAGAGGCGCTGTAGGATCCGCTGTTCCAGGTGGTATGGAAATCGCAGAAATACTTACCAGTACATGGAGTAGTAGGACAGATGATCCAGGATGTGTGGGATCTGCCAGAGGTTGGCCTTAAAGGGGTGCAATCCATGACGCCTCTATACCCACTGCCGGAGCAAGAATGAGCTCCTTTGATTGCCCAAAGTGGGCGCAGCGGTGTTGGCAGCAATAGAAGAGACCTTGACTTGTCTCCTGCAGCTGAGAACTGTGGAACTGGTTCTGCGAGACCAGTACGTCTGCAGTCGATGCTTCATGGACCACGGAGAGTGGCAGCTCAATCAGAAGGTGTTCGAGCAGGTGGTCCGCCAATGGGGCACACTGGTCAGGGACCTAATGGCAATGTTCAAGTCGGCCAAGGCCTGCTAGTTTTTCAGTAGAAGAAGAGAAGTCGTCCAAGGGCCTGGATGCTCTAATTCAGCAGTGGCTCGAAGAGGGTCTTCTCTGTTTTTCCCCGTGGACGCTCATAGGCCAATTAGTGCAATGGCTAGAGGCGCACCGGGGATTTGTGATTCTGGTGGCTCCAGACTGGCTGAGGTGCCCGTGGTATGCTGACCTGATTTGGATACTGGCGGATTGACTGTAGTGGATTCCGGTTCCGAAGGACCTCTTGATGCAGGAGCCACTTCGCATGCCCCAGGTGGATCAATTCTCGCTTACGGCATGGCTCGTGAAAGGGCGAGGTTGAAGAAGAAAGGATAATCAGGCTCGTGGATAGCGACCTTGCTACAGGCCCAAAGGTGGTCTATGAACATGTCGTGCATCTGCGTAGGACGCATCTTTGAATCATGCTGCGGAGAGAGGCAGCCACGCCCTTCCACTGCCTCCGTCCCGGACATCTTGGCGTTCTTGCAATCCGGTTTTGATAAAGGTCTAGCTGCCAGTTCCTTGAGGATGCAACTGGTGGCAATTTTCTGGTTATTGCGGGAAAGTCCATGGGGTGCCATTGGGTACACACCCAGACGTGCTGAGCTTTCTAGGGGTGGTGACCCTCCTCCGTCTACCAAAGAGGGCAGTGGTACCGCCTTGGAATCTCAATCTGGTGCTGTCTGGGGAACCCGTTGAGCCATTGAGTCGAGCTTTCCTGCAGGATTTGGCTCTGAAAATGGCATTCCTGGTAGCGAGTTGCTCGGCACGCAGGATTTTGGAGCTTTGGACCCTGTCATGCCAGGAGCCATTCCTTTCCTTCTCCAAGGAGAAAGTGGTCCGGCGCCCAGTACCTTCATTTTTGCCAAGGTGGTGTCAGCATTTCATGTAGATCAGGCCGTTTCCTTACCAGCTCTGGTGAGGGCAGATGAGGGCCATGCCACTCCACAGCTGTGCCACCTGGATCATAAGAGTCCTGCTAAGGTATGTGAAAAGGGCATTGTTCTTTCGGAGATCGGACCGTCTGTTGGTTCTGTTTGGCAGGTCGCGCAAAAGTGAGGCGGCAGCTAAGCCTCCATTTACAGATGGATCAGTGAGGCAATCATGTCGGCATACATCTTGAAGGGTAGAACAGTGCCGGCGGGGTTGCAGACGCATTCCATGAGGGTTCAGGCAGCCTTATGGGCAGAGTATACTTTAGTTTCGCCGGTGGAGATCTGTAGGGTGGCATGCTTCTCTGAACATTTTTGCCTGGATGTCCAGGTGGCGGGGGATGCTCGTTTCGGATCGTCAGTGCTTCAGGCCAGTTGTGCGGGTCCCTCCTGTTAGTTTAACTGCTCTGATACATCCCAGAGGTGCGGGACTGGACTGGAGGGACGATAAGGAAAGAGAAATTAGATTTACCTGCTAATTGTTGTTCCTTGAGGAACTCCAGTCCAGTCCCGGAACCCTCCCTGAGTGCTTCTTGTGATCTGTGCACACCCTGGTTCTGAAGCTGGTTCCCTTGGTGGAGGAAGTGGCCAGGAGGAGCCGGGGAGTGGTGTGTAATCAGTGTTTGGGGGAGGGGCGGACCAGAAGAGCTGTCGGTTGCTCGCATCCTGCTGGTTGGAGTTGCTCAGGCGCTCAACAGGTAGGCCTCTTCATCCTGGAGTGGGGGACGGGGTATCCTTCTCAGGGGATGGAGGGGCTTCTAGTTTATTTAGACGTAGAAGCATTTGTTGCATGTTTAACTACTTATTTGTTGCGCCTCTCAGTCTGCTTTGTCAATAGGTACTGGGGCTGGTGGGCGGTGTCAGCTGCATATGTACACTAGTGTCATCAAAAGATGACAGGCTCAGCCTCCAAGCTGCTGGAAGAGGTACACTACTACTCACCTGTTTGAAATGCTCCTGCTTCAGGCCGGCCTCCATTAGACAAAAAAACGGGCAGGATACGGGACTGGACTGGAGTTCCTCAAGGAACTACAATTAGCAGGTAAGTCTAATTTAACCTTCCTTAATGTCCCTCCAGTCCAGTCCCGAACCTGTGGGGATGTAACAGAGCAGCATCAACGAATTCACTGGGAGGGACCCGCTAGACCAGCCTGAAGCACCGCAGATCTAAAACAGGTATCCCTTCCCGCCTGGACATCCAGCCGGTAATGCTTGACAAACGAATTCAGAGACAACCAGGTCGCCACTTTACAAATGTCTTCCACTGACACCAGCCCACGTTCCGCACAAGATGCTACTTGTGCTCTAGTGGAATGCGCTCATAGAAGATGGGGTTTGTACGTGCGGCTGGGATGTATATGTGCCAAAAACGTCCCCATCTGTATTCGGAAACACTGCTATCGTACACATACGCGGCACTAGCACGGGAGTCTCAGAATGTGCTCAGAAGGGGCAGAATAAGGTTATGGTCAGGTGCAAAGACGTATAAAGCATATTCAGGAAAGGCCTATGTATGTATTAAGTGTTTCCCAGAAACATCAATGTTATTGTTGCTAAAAGATGGAATAAGGCCAGGACTTAGAAAATATTCTGCTGTGCTCTGCAATTCATCCCATATAGAAGAATGGTTGTGACAAGTATGTGCTGAACTGGGGTGACTGCAGTCTGGAAAAACACAAGATGCCATTTTAAGGAACAGAAAGCAGAGGTGAGGGACTGTTGTAAGGTAAAGAAACACTAATAAACACACTTACAGAAATATTCAGAAGAGCAATAGTATATATTATGGCAATGCTGAAATGTGCTATTTGTGCTAAAGGAGCCAATCTAGAGGACCTTAATAATTTCCATGTTCTGAAAAATGGGACTGCTGATGTAGGAGTAGTATGGGTATGAGTAGGGAAAGGATGCTTGGGTCAGAAATGGAGATCATATTTTTAGTCCTGGTACCCCATGCTATTATGTTAAGTCATAGCTTTATGTATAAGTTCAGAATAAGAGTATTTAGCTGTGAAAACAGCACTAATACATGCCCATAATGTACATTTTCAGAAACCAATGAAGTTGCTGCTGAACATGTATTAGTGCTATTTTCACGGCTGAATGCTCATATTTTGAGGGTCCCTTATTATTGACAGGGATATGTTGTGATATTTCGCTAAAGGGAACCTATTCAGAAAGGACAGGGTAGGAAGAAGGGGAGGAGGAGTGGCACTATATGTAAAAACTACTATTAAAGCTTTGGAATTACAGAGCTTAAAAGGGAGAGAGGAGGCATTGTGGGTTAAACTAGAAAGAGGGAAAGAGAAATCTGTTTGCATTGGTGTGATATACAGACCTCCCTCACAAGAGGAAGAGGTGGACAGAGAGTTAATTGAAGACATACGCAGCATTGCTAGGAAAGGGGAAGTGCTACTGATAGGAGATTTCAATATGCCAGATGTTGATTGGCACATTCCTGCTGCAGTATCATCTAGAAGTAAGGAGATCCTGGATTCTCTACAGGGAGAACTATTCAGGCAATTGGTAACAGACCCCACACGTGAAGGGACCATACTGGACTTGGTGCTTACTAATGGTGAAAGTGTTTCTGATGTTGTAGTGGGAGATCATTTTGCATCCAGTGATCACCAGATGGTGTGGTTCAGTATTAGGACTAGGGCTGTTAGAATCCATTCCAAGGTGAGGATCTTAGATTTTAGGAAGACTAACTTTGCGAAGATGGGCCAATACCTCAGGGAGTCGTCAGTGGGATGGGAACAGCTGGGGGATGTAGAAAAACAGTGGGCAAAACTGAAAGGGGATATTTTAAGGGCAACCAACCTTTTTGTTAAAATGGTAAATAAAGGCAAAAGGAAAAGGAGACCGCTATGGTTTTCTAAGGAAGTAGCTGAAAAAGTGAAGAAAAAGAGGGAGGCCTTCATGAAATACAAGAGATCACAGAGAGAGGAAGACAGGCATCTGTATTTGGAAAAACTTAGAGAAGCTAGCAAAGTAGTCAAGAAGGCAAAGATTCAAAAGGAGGAGGAAATAGCCAATGCAATAAAATGGGGGGATAAGACATTTTTCAGATATATTAGTGAGAAGAGGAAGGGCAAAAGTGGTATTGTCAGACTCAAGGGTGCAGGGGGGGAATATGTCGAAGCTGATAAGGATAAAGCGGAATTGCTTAACAAATATTTCTCTTCTGTGTTCACAGATGAAGAACCAGGAGCAGGACCTCAGAAAACACCCACAAATAGGAAAAGAAGCGAGGGACATCTTGAACAATTTTCAGAAGACTGTGTTCGTGAGAAACTAGTTCAATTTAAAGTAGACAAAGCAATGGGACCGGATGGGATACACCCTAGAATACTGAGGGAACTTGGGGATGTTCTAGCAGCTCCACTTCAATGCCTCGTTGGAGTTGGGAGTAGTGCCAAAGGACTGGAGAGAGGCTCATGTGGTGCCTTTACACAAAAGCGAAAGTAAGGATGTGGTTGAAAACTACAGGCCGGTTAGTTTAACTTCGGTGGTGAGTAAATTATTGGAAACGCTGCTGAAAGAGAAAATAGTGAGGTTTCTGGAGTCCAGCGGATTACAGGATCCGAGGCAGCATGGATTCACCAGAGGCAGGTCTTGTCAGACAAATCTGATTGATTTCTTTGACTGGGTGACCAGGGAGTTGGACCGAGGGAGAGCCCTAGATGTGGTGTATTTAGATTTCAGTAAAGCCTTTGACACTGTTCCTCACAGACGACTTATAAACAAACTGAGCACCCTAGGGATGGACCCTAAACTTACTGCTTGGGTTAGAAGTTAGTTGGGTGGGAGGCAACAAAGAGTACAAGTAAATGGAGCTCACTCTGAGGAGAAGGATGTTACCAGTGGTGTGCCGCAAGGATCTGTCCTTGGTCCGATTCTTTTTAACCTCTTTGTTAGTGATATAGCGGAAGGGCTATCGGGTAAGGTTTGCCTCTTTGCGGATGATATCAAAATCTGCAATAGAGTAGATACCCAGGAAGGTATAGATAACATCAGGAGGGATCTAGCTAAGCTTGAAGAATGGTCTAGAATTTTGCAGCTGGGATTTAATGTTAAAAAATGTAAGGTCACGCATTTAGGCTGCAGCAATCCAAGGGAGCAGTTATAGTATATGGGGTGAAGTACTTTTGTCCACTAAAGAAGAGCGGGACCTAGGCGCGGTTGTGTCTGATGATCTTAAAGTAGCTAAACAGGTAGAAAAGGCAACAGCAAAAGCTAGAAGGATGCTTGGGCGCATACGGAGAGGAATGGCTAGCAGAAAAAAGGAGGTGATAGTGCCTCTGTATAAGTCTTTGGTGCGACCTCATTTGGAGTATAGTGTGCAATTCTGGAAACCGCACCTTCAAAAGGATGTGAACAGGATGGAGTCGGTGCAGAGGGTGGCTACTAAAATGATTAGTGGTCTTCATTATAAAGCATATGAGGACAGACTGAAGGATCTTAATATGTACACCTTAGAGGAAAGGCGGGATAGAGGTGATATGATTGAGATGTCTAAATACCTCCGTGGCATAAATGTTCAGGGAGAGAGCCTCTTTCAATTGAAAGCAAGTTCTGCTATGAGGGGACATGGGATGAGGGTGAAGGGAGATAGATTCAGGAGTGATATGCGGAAATATTTCTTTACGGAAAGAGTAGTGGATCTGTGGAATAGTCTCCCAGTGGATGTGGTAGAGATGAGGACAGTAACTGAATTCAAAAAAGCATGGGACAAATACAGAGGATCTCTAAAGGTAAAAAGCTGACTGTTGTAGTTGTCGATATGGAAGGACAGACTAGATAGGCCATGTGGTCTTTTTCGGTCATCATATTTCTATGTTTCTATTCAGATTACTTCTGGAATATATTTCATACTAGGACGTATTAATTTTGGAGATGTCATAATTTAAAAAGCACTGGTGAAAAAATGGTACAATTTCATGTGGCAAATCAACAACTAGCTTTAAATTTTGTGTAATATGTTATTTATCTACTTGTAATTTCTAGGAAATTACACAAAAATACACAAATTACTGACATATGTTTAAGTGCTCTGATAATAGTTTTTGTGTGTTTGCATTGCATATTAATGCATTTTGTGCCTCAATTATCAATTTTTCTTACTTAAAAACCTAAGAATGATTGTAGAGTTCTGTGGTGGGGTTTACATGGTGAACTGTTTCAATATAAAAATAAATAGCAATTGGACACAAGGTCCCAGGCATCTCCTTTTCCAACTGCAGCTGTTGAAAGAACAGTGTGAAGAGGTAGGGAAGTTAGTTATGCCTACAGTGAGAAGGTCAGCTTGGTATGGTTACAGTGAGTCTGTTCTGCAAGCTATGTTGTGCAGTGAAGAGAAACAGGAGAGAGGAGATTCAGTGGAGAAGATATTGAAGATCAGAGTTGAAAGACATGAGAAGACTCAGCTTGGAGACAGCAGTGTGAGCAAGGGCGGCTCAAGGCAATCTGCTGCCTGAGGCGAGGGATAAGGTGGTGCCCCCCCCCAGAGCAGGGGGGGGGGAGGGATTTCTCAAAACTCTAGTCAGGAACTGAACCAAACCAAAAAGCCGATTAGATAATGTGGAGGAAATGAAAGATGCTTACACACCAAGGAACTAAAAGAAAGAGCGAGAACCACAGCACTATTTATAACCAAGGAACTAAAAGAGCGAGAACCACAGCATTATTTATAACACCAAATTATAACTCATGTTTATTTTGTTGTTATAAACCTGCTTTATGGTTCTTTTTCTTTTTGAATTCCATTCACAGAACTCCCTCCCTCCCTCAACAATGGTTGCAGAGCAGAATCAGGACATTCACCCACAGAGCTCAATATCTTAAAAAATAATCTTATTCTGATCATCTCACTAACAAGAAAAAGACATTCTCCAGTACCAGGCATATTGTGAACTAATACAAAACCCTACAACAAGGTCATTGAGGATCTGTAGAGCAAACCTACTATACCATACCAGCTCAACTTCTAAAACTCACATAAGGAGCCTACCCAAAAAAAAGCATAACTGTAAATACTGCAGCAGGTCCTGGAACATCCAAACAGCTATTTGAAAAGCTGAAACAATCCAGATTACTACAGTACAGATCCCTACGTACAAACTTCATGTTAACAGAACACCTGGCCTTGGTCACAAATGCAGAACACAGACCAAAGTACAGAATATGTGACCATAACCTAATAATAAACATATGTAGATAAAAATTAAACTGCAACCCCAAAAAGTCAGATTCTGCCAGAGAAATAGAAAGAAATAGAAAGGTGTTGAAAGAACTGAAATATGAGATTGCAGACCTGCTATTAGTAATTTGTGAACTATCATTAAAATCATCTCTAATACCTGAAGATTGGAGGATCGCCAATGTAACACCAATTTTTAAAAAGGGTTCCAGGGGTGATCCGGGAAACTACAGACCGGTGAGCCTGACGTCAGTACTGGGAAAAATGGTAGAAACCATCATAAAGAATAAAATTACTCAGCATGTAGATAGTCATGACCTAATGGGAGACAGCCAACATGACTTTAGACAAGGAAGCTCTTGTCTTACTAATCTGTTATGTTTTTTTGAAGGAGTGAATAATCAGGTGGACAAAGGTGAGTCGGTTGATATTGTGTATCTAGACTTTCAGAAAGCCTTTGACAAGGTCCCTCATCAGAGACTTTTGGCAAAACTAAAGAGTCATGGGATAGGAGGCAGTGTACTATTGTGGATCAGGAACTGGTTAAAAGATAGAAAGCAGAGGGTAGGGCTAAATGGCCAATTTTCCCAATGGAGAAAGGTGAATAGTGGTGTACCCCAGGGATCTGTGCTGGGTCCGCTGCTTTTTGACATATTCATAAATGACCTGGAAAGTGGAATAACGAGTGAGGTTATCAAATTTGCAGATGACACAAAACTATTTAAAGTTGTTAAAACCCAAGAGGATTGTGGAAAATTGCAAGAGGATCTTGATAAATTGGAAGACTGGGCATCAAAATGGCAGATGAAATTTAATGTGGACAAGTGCAAGGTTATGCACCTAGGGAAGAACAACCCAAACTATGGTTACACAATGCAAGGTTCCACATTAGGAACTACCACCCAGGAAAAAGATTTAGGCGTCATTGTGGATACCATGTTAAAACCCTCGGCCCAGTGTGCAGCAGCGGCCAAGAGAGCAAATAGAATGCTAGGTATAATAAGGAAAGGAATGGAAAATAAAACAAAAGATATTATAATGCCTCTATATCGTTCCATGGTGAGACCGCACCTTGAATATTGTGTGCAATTCTGGTCGCCGTATCTTAAAAAGGATATAGCGATTTTAGAAAAGGTTCAGAGAAGAGCCACCAAAATGGTAAAGGGGATGAAAGGATACTCCTATGAAGAAAGGCTAAAAAGGTTAGGGCTCTTTAAACTGGAAAAGAGACGGCTGAGGGGAGATATGATAGAAGTCTATAAATTAATGAACGGAGTGGAACGGGTAAACGTAGATCGATTGTTTACCTTATCAGAATATAGAAAGACTAGGGGACATGCAATGAAGCTACAGGGTAAACTATTTAAGACTAATAAAAGAAAATATTTTTTCACTCAACGTGTAATCAAACTCTGGAATTTGTTACCGGAGGATGTAGTAAAGGCTGTTAGTGTAGCTGGGTTTAAAAAAGGTTTGGACAAGTTCCTGGAGGAAAGGTCCATAAACCATTATTAAGAAGGGACCCAGGATATCAATGCTTGACCCAGTACAAGCATTGTGGAACCTGTGTCCCTTGGGGAAACTGCTAGGTACGTATGACCTAGATTGGCCACTGTTGGAAACAGGATACTGGGCTTGATGGACCTTGGTCTGACCCAGTATGGCATATCTTATGTTCTTATGCATTTCCCTGTACTTTATAAAATATAAAGATAGCACCAAAATTGTTCATTAAATTAAAAATAAAATTATCTTCTACCTTTGTTGTCTGAACATTTTATTCTTGATCATGCTGGTCCCAATCTGAGGTTTCTGCTTTCCTCCACCTCCACTGTCTGCTTCCTCCCAGGAGCAGCATGAGGGTGATGCAGGGCCATGTGCGGAGATTTATTGCAGCATTATTTGCATAAATTTAGTATACTTTACTTAAAAACGTATGCCACCAATCTAAAATCCTAGGTGGCTTCCAAACATATACATACAATTTAGTAAATCAGATGTTAAATAAAGCAAACATAATAAAACATTAAATTTGACTGAAGAAAAGCCACTTACACAGCCCCCCTTCCACACATCAGAACATCACCAATCTGCACATCAGATTTATTTTGCTATGACCAGATTATTGATGAGGAGGGAAGATATAAAATGAGAACCTAATCCTGGCAGCCATGAATTCAAATGCTGCACTGGATTGTGCTAGAGCTGGAAAAATCCAGAACTTAGCAGTGGTGAAGCTATCAGGCTACTAAACAAAATTAAATTGAGATGTTCTCTTAAAATTTGAATTTTACTTGAATCTGACCTGACAAAATATTTTAAATTTCAGTCTGTCAGCGTAAAGAACACAAATCCCAAAGACAATACATATTCCAATACCCCCTTTGGGGGCGGGATGCGGTTTCACGGGTTCCTTCACTGAGGTAGCGGGAAGGCTCCGCATCGGTTTGACTTTTTGTTTAGAAACATAGAAACATGATGACAGAAAAAGACCACTTGGCCTATCTAATCTGTCCTTCCATATCAACCACTACAACAGCCCCCTTTTTTCCTTTAGAGATCCTCTGTGTTTGTCCCATTATTTTTTGAATTCAGATACTGTCCTCATTTCTACCACCTCCATTGGGAGACTATTCCACGGATCCACCACTTTTTCCGTAAAGAAATATTTCCGCATATCACTCCTGACTCTATTCCCTTTCACCCTCATCCCATATCCCCTCATAGCAGAGCTTGCTTTCAATCAAAAGAGGCTCTCCTCCTCTGCATTTATGCCATGGAGGTATTTAAACGTCTCAGTCATATCACCTCTATCCCGCCTTTCCTCTAAGGTATACATATTAAGATCCTTAAGTCTGCCCTCATATGCTTTATAATGAAGACCACTAACCATTTTAGTAGCCACCCTCTGTGTGGGCCACGCCCGGATGCATGCATGGGCCGGCTGAACAGCGCTTTGCTTGGGCTGTGCTAAACATGTCCATCTCATCGATTCCAGATCCGCGGGTATGTCCAAACCTGCGGATCCGGAATTAGGTTCAAGCGGGGCCCACTTATCATATAGATGTGTCCGCAGGCCAGACATGCATGCTATGGAATTGGGCTCCACGTTAATCGCTGGGTTGATTTCCTCACAAAAATGGTCCCCGGGCAACCATATTTTATTGCTCAAATCATCCTTGCCATATTACTAGCTGAGAACTCTGCATACTGGGTTTACAACCCTTAACAACCGAACAATCCTGTGTCCATCTGTCCTCCAAGTTGCTACCACCACTAGCAGCCCATAAAATGCCTATCAGTGCTAGCCAGTGAAATTGGCTCAGGCACCACCCTCCCTTAGCTGCAATAATACCATATCAAGCAAAGAAGAGAAACATTTACAGCAGTACATAACAACAATATGGGGAGGGAGGGTAACCAAAATTACTCCCATGCTGGCTCCATGATAAATGACCCAGCACCACAGGTTACCCTAGCAACATCTAATCCACCCACTTTACCCTCTTCCCCTCCAGGATTCCCTTTTCCTTAACCATCATCCCCCTCGATTTTGCATAAGTACATATTTTAGATACTGTCATGCTCCTTTGTCCTGCTTTCGTGGTCCCACTTTGACTACCCAGTTTAGATCCCTAACCTATCCTAGCTATCCCTGAATTGCCTTTCTATCTTCTCTGCTGGCTTAAAACTATAAATTCTAACTGTTGATTTTTGGGGGTATTACTATTATAGCTCTTAACTGTGGTTTTAGACTAAGCTTGGGGACATTTAGACTGCTTTCCTTGTATAGACTTACATCAGATATCTGTGTGTGTGGCAGATAGAGAGTTATAACATACTACGGTAGGTTTTTACCCCTGCTGCACTGGTTGGTGAAACCCTATTCCCAGGGAGGAGCTGATTTGGAGCATTGTACACCTGGCCTGACACTGGTCTGAGCCAGTTTTGCAGAAGCTGAGAAGCCTCCATTAAGCTAAGAACAAACCTTTTTATCTTCTCTGCTGGCTTAAAATTATAAATTCTAACTGTTGATTTTTGGTTGCTTTGCCTTGCTGTCCATACCACATCATGTCCTGCATGTGTCCTCACAACTGTCCTTTGTTACACACGTCTGCAGAGACTTTGCACCTTAGCTTAAATCCATGAAGGATATCATAGGTGATGGCTACGGCTAAGCAGGACCATTCCAAGATAGCAATGTGCCCTGTGTGACTAGCAATCTCAGAGCTCCCTCCCTCCCCACCCACCCAGTTGTGTGCAGGAACTTGCTTTTTTTGGGCTATCTAGAAGCCCACTGATGATATCAGTGCCCCTTCTGTACTTTTGCTCTTTGCGGCCACACCACTTGCACAGCCTTTGGTATGGCCCTGTGGCCAGAAAACCCTGAATGAGCACAATCTTGTCTGATCTTGGACACTAAGCAGGGTTGGGTCTGGTTAGCACTTGGATGGGAGACCACCTTGGAGTACCAGGTGCTGTAAGCTTACTGTGTGAGAGAAAGGTCTAACATTCAAAAAAAGGATCTGCAGTACATTCATTCCAAGACGAATCATTTGGAACCTAAGAGCTTGTCCTCTGTGCCTCAGGTCAGCTGACATGCATAAAGAACTGACTCTCCTAAGGGAAGACCTAGCTGTCATGCATAAAGAGGTGACCCTACTGAGGGAGGAACTGGCTGGAATGAAGCGCACCTCTTCTAGGATACAAACTGAACAATGTCCACCACCGCTCCCAGAAAGAATCAAACACCCCAGGGACAAGTGGATCACAGTGGGTTCTGGTAGATTGCAACCAGTAATGCACAGACATCCTATGCATCAAGAGATATCCCTGCATAATGCCTTCTCTGCCTTGGCTAATGAGGACAAGGAACTGAGGGAGGAACTGGCTGCAATGAAGCACACCTCTTCTAGGATACAAACTGAACAAAGTCTACCACCGCTCCCACAAAGAATCAAACACCCCAGGAACAAATGGATCACAGTGGGCTCTGGTAGATTGCGACCTGTGACACAGAGGCATCCTATGCATCAGGAGATATCCCTGCATAATGCCTTCTCTGCCTTGGCAAATGAGGATGTCCAATCCAAAGAAACTGAAGGGCCCTTAAATGAGACAGACAATGCCCAATCTCCTGCTAAAGGAACAAATATGAAGAAAACTTCACCAAACGGCAAACTACTACTACTTGGCACCAACTACTTGGCACCAACTTGGGAACACAGTTCAAAGGAGAGAAGATAGTCAAGTGCCTTCCAGGCTCTTCAGCCAGCAGGAATACAAACCACGTTGTTGAAGTACATAGCGCAGAAAGTGACCACTCCAAACTTGATGTTGTTATCCACCTGGGCAAAAATGACCTGGCTAGAAACAGTGCCTCAAACAAAACACAAAAGGCGAGGGATTGGAGGGTCACCAATTTATTGATTAAATAGCCCCAACGTGTTTTGGCATGCTGGCCTTCTTCAGGGGGCACACATCTTCAAATAAAAACAGGAAGATCAACAATAAAACTCATGTCACATAAAAATGTGAAATAATAAAACAGTAAAAATGTAACAATAAAACGACATTAATAAATAAATAATTAGATAAACAAACTAACGTGTATTTATAAAAGAGCAATGAAGAATGCAAATTCAAGATTAATCAATAGGAACATCAATAAGACCATGTTAAAACGGATCAAACAATGACAAACAGTTTCATAAATAACATTAAGTCAAAACAATGATAAGTAAAAAATAAATAAATAAATAAATAAATAATTGATGGTAATGCGTATAAATGTTAAGAGAATCTGTCACATTTAAAACCCACATTTAAAATGGATTTTTGGACACATGTACATTGAAAAAACAAAGAAGAAGTAAATACTTACAAGAGGCACAGTATACCATCGAGTCTCGAAAAAGACTATTTTCAGTAGTGCTGCAATCAATGCTAATTGTAATAGTGATCCCAGAGCCAGAGGGAAGAAGTATCCATAAAAAATGAGGAGACAGAGATACAGTATCTATAACTAATAGGTAGACTCAGAGCAAGCTTTATAAAGAGCATAAAAGAATAATAAGTATTCTTAATTTAGCTGGATGTCAACAAATATAATTACTGTCGTTAAAATTTTTGTATAATGGATCTTTTTTTAAAATGGATCTTTTTAAAAAAAACAACATACTTTTTGTGGACCTTTTAAAAAGGATGAAACATTAGTTATTAGAAAAATTTCGTAATAGCGGTATTGATAGTTAAGCCTCTGCGTTATATAGTTAACTAGATTTAAAACAGAGAAAAACTTAACCATGTTTTTTAAGAAAAAGGGGGAGGGGAAAAGGAAGAAGAGGGAAGGGAAAAGGGGTAGGGGGTAGGGGAGGAGGGGGAAGGGGGGTAGGGGAAGGGGGGAAAGAAGGGGGAGGGGGAAAAGAGAACTAAGTATAAACTGCATAAATAACTTCTAAAGAAGAATAAAAATCGCTGAAAGGATGCCACAGAGGATATACATGTCAAATCCAAATAGGCATGAGTAATTAAAATGAACTTTCAAAAGCACAATCAGTACACTGAAAAGGACGTATTTTAAGAAGGAAACCGTTATTCCTAGAGTTTAGCATTTGACAGCGGTGGACAGCAAACTACTTTAAATGAGCATGAGCGATTAGAGTAAATTTTCAAAAGCACAATCAGTGCACTAAAAGAAACACTTTTTAAAAAACGGAAACCGTTATTTCTAAAATATATGCCAAAGTTCAGCGTTTGACAGCAGTAGACAGCAAGCTACTTTGGATAAGCATAAGCAATTAAAATGGACTTTCAAAAACACGATCAGTACACTGGAAGAAACGTATTTTAAGAAGAGTACCGTTATTCTTAGAGTGTATGCCAATATTCAGCGTCTGACAGCGGTAAACAGCAAGCTTGTAGTAATCATTAAGGCTGAGCCTGCCAAGCATCTGGGTATATTTATACAACATTAATGACGCATGCTCCGTAGCAGTTAAATAAAGACTTTGGGAGTAGAGCCGGCGAAGCGGATCATCTCATTGAAAGCAACGTAGAAACATAAAAGTGCAATATTTTAAAGCATATTTAGCCCAAATCAGTAAGGTATAAATGTACAAGGATAAGAACATTAAAAATGCTGTATAAAACAGAAGAGGATCATGAAGTAAAAGTGACGAACACATACTTGAAGGACTAGAAAGGGGGGCTGTTACTTCTGGAGAGAAATCTGAAATTGTGAGTATATACTTCTGGGAATTTTTCTGAAAGGAACTTTTTTTCTTTTAAAGCTAATTAATCTGTGAACCCACTATTTTTTGTTAAATCAGTCAGGGCCTAGTAGCAACAGTTTAAGATTCAATTTAAAACACAGAAGAGAACTTTCTGGTTACCTTTCATACCCAGTAGAGAGCTGTAGTTTAAATTTCATAGTCACTCAGGGCCTAGCATCAGCAAAGTACTTTTAGTTTCAAATTAAAACACAGAAGAGAGCTTTCTGGTTAAATTTAGAATCCAGCAGAGAGCTTGTAGTTTAAATTTCATAATAGGTTAGAGCCTAGCAGCAGCAAAGAGCTATAATTTAAATCAAATCAGAATATAGCTTACCTCAGCAGCACAGGACAGGGTACTGTGTAGCAGCCCTTTTTTAATAAGTGTTATATCCCTCCCTCCCTCCCCACACCCACCCTCCCCTGGGATAATCACAGCTTTATAGGTACTTGCACAACTTAAAAGACAGAAAGTGCTCTCAGGTGAAGCTCATTACCCAAATCAGTCATACACTAAGGACCTGAGATTAATTAAGCTTCAGGTGAACAAGGTATATTAAACTTCTTAGGTACAGTTTTAGTGGTATAAATATCCATAGCACCCTTTAGTACATAAAGAACTTAAAGATCTAAACACAAACTTAAAACTAAGATGCAGACAGCAGTCCAGCAGCGGGATGTGGGCTTTCCAGTCTTTTGCATTGAGTGTCACATGTATGATTTTCTCCCAGCTGGTGAGAGGTCTTACGTGTGCACTAGGTGCAAGGAGCTCTCTGCTCTCAGGGAATGAGTCCGTTCTCTAGAGGCTAGAGTAGCAGACTTGGAAAACATAAGACAGACAGAGAGGTACATAGACGAGACCTACAGGGATATAGTCCTGAAGTCCCACCTCCAGTCTGGCAGCATCCCTGTTGCCATGGAGGAGAGAGGTCACGTGACAGGAGAGCATCACCCTGGTGTGGCAGGAAGTGATCCTGTAACTAGGACCTGTCCTCCAGGTGATGTAAACCCCTCTCGCACCGAGGAGGTTTCTCCAGGGCCAAGTGCCCATGAGGGAAGGGTTAGGACAGCAGTTATAGTTGGTGATTCGATCATTAGGCATGTAGATAGCTGGGTGGCTGGTGGACGTGAGGATCGCCTGGTAACATGCCTGCCTGGTGCGAAGGTAGCAGACCTCACACGCCACCTAGATAAGGTCTTAGATAGTGCTGGGGAGGAGTCTGCTGTCTTGGTACATGTCGGTACCAATGACATAGGAAAATGTGGTAGGGAGGTTCTGGAAGCTAAATTTAGGCTTTTAGGTAGGAAGTTGAAATCCAGAACTTCCAGGGTAGCGTTCTCCGAAATGCTTCCCGTTCCACGCGCAGGACCCAAAAGGCAGGCAGAGCTCCGGAGTCTCAATGCGTGGATGAGACAATGGTGCAGAGATGAGGGGTTCGGATTTGTTAGGAACTGGGGAACATTCTGGGGAAAGGAGGGGCTCTTCCGAAGGGATGGGCTTCACCTTTAACCGGGATGGAACCAGGCTGCTGGCATTAACCTTTAAAAAGGAGATAGAGCAGCTTTTAAACTAGATAATAGGGGAAAGCCGACAGTCACCCAAGAGCGCATGGTCCGGAAGAATGTATCCTTGAAGGATACTACAAAAAGCAGAGAGGTTCCAAAAAAGAGTAAAGTAGCCCAAATGCCCTCGAGTATAGAGCAGACAGAGCTTAAAGATCCCAAATTACCCATGTCTACCAATAGCCAAATTAATATGAATAAAATACAGTCTCTAAAATGCTTGTATGCAAATGCTAGAAGTCTACAAAACAAGATGGGAGAGTTAGAATATATAGCACTAAACGAGAGGTTAGATATGATTGGAATATCAGAGACATGGTGGAAGGAGGACAACCAGTGGGACACTGTGATACCTGGGTACAAACTATATCGTAATGATAGAGCTGATCAAATTGGTGGAGGGGTTGCGCTCTATGTTAGAGAGGGCATTGAGTCAGAAAGGATTAAAGTTTTGCAAGAAACAAAATTTGCTGTAGAATCTCTATGGATTGAAATTCCATGTAAAAAGGGGAAGGCGATGGCAGTGGGGGTGTACTATCGTCCGCCTGGCCAGAATGAACAAACGGATGATGAAATGCTCAAAGAAATCAAGGAAGCTAGCAAAAGTTACAGTGCAGTAATAATAATGGGTGATTTCAATTACCCCGGCATCGACTGGGTCAGTGTCACAACAGGACATGCTAGGGAGATAAAGTTCCTAGATGAAATAAATGACTCCTTCTTGGAGCAGCTGGTTCATGAACCGACCAGAGGGGAAGCAATATTAGACCTAGTCCTTAGTGGAACACCAGATGTAGTGCAAGAGATAAGGGTGTTGGGGCCACTTGGCAATAGTGATGATAGCATGATCACCTTTGATTTAATTAGTGGAGGAGGGATAGTAAGGAAATCCACAGTACTACCCTTTAACTTTCGAAAGGGAGACTATGATAAAATGAGGAAAACAGTTAAGAAAAAACTAAAAGGAGCAGTTGCAAAGGTTAAAGATGTACATCAAGCTTGGGTGTTGTTGAAAAATACTATCTTGGCAGCCCAGACCAGCTGTATTCCACGCTTTAAGAAAAGTGGAAGGAAGTCCAAAAAAACTGCCAGCATGGTTTAAAGGTGAGGTCAGAGAGGCTGTTGTTGCCAAAAAAGCATCTTTCAGGAAATGGAAAAAAGAGCCAAACGATGAAACCTGGAAACAGCACAAGCACTGGCAAGTCAAATGCAAGGCATTGATAAGGCAGGCAAAGAGAGAATTTGAGAAGAAGCTTGCTGCGGAAGCAAAAACGCGAAATAAAGACCTTTTCAAGTACATTCGTAGCAAAAAACCTGTAAGAGAGTCAGTTGGTCCATGAGATGATAAAGGGGTTAAAGGAGCACTAAGAGGCGACAAGGCGATAGCGGAGAGACTGAATGAATTCTTTGCTTCGGTCTTTACTGAGGAAGATGTAGGGATGTTACCCATGACTGAAGTGATATTTAAAGGTGTGGAAGAATTGAAGGAAATATCGATACATCGGGAAGATGTCTTACAACTATTAGATAAACTGAAGAGTAGCAAATCACCTGGGCCGGATGGTATACATCCAAGGGTGTTGAAAGAACTGAAATATGAGATTGCAGACCTGCTATCAGTAATCTGTGAACTATCATTAAAATCATCCCTAATACCTGAGGATTGGAGGATCGCCAATGTAACACCAATTTTTAAAAAGGGTTCGAGGGGTGATCCGGGAAACTACAGACCGGTGAGCCTGACATCAGTACCGGGAAAAATGGTAGAAACCATCATAAAGAATAAAATTACTCAGCATGTAGATAGTCACGACCTAATGGGAGACAGCCAACATGGCTTTAGACAAGGAAGATCTTGTCTTACTAATCTGTTATGTTTTTTTGAAGGAGTGAATAAACAGGTGGACAAAGGTGAGTCGGTTGATATTGTGTATCTGAACTTTCAGAAAGCCTTTGACAAGGTCCCTCATGAGAGACATTTGGCAAAACTAAAGAGTCATGGGATAGGAGGCAGTGTATTATTGTGGATCAGGAACTGGTTAAAAGATAGAAAGCAGAGGGTAGGGCTAAATGGCCAATTTTCCCAATGGAGAAAGGTGAATAGTGGTGTACCCCAGGGATCTGTGCTGGGTCCGCTGCTTTTTGACATATTCATAAATGACCTGGAAAGTAGAATAACGAGTGAGGTTATCAAATTTGCAGATGACACAAAACTATTTAAAGTTGTGAAAACCCAGGAGGATTGTGGAAAATTGCAAGAGGATCTTGATAAATTGGAAGACTGGGCATCAAAATGGCAGATGAAATTTAATGTGGAGAAGTGCAAGGCTATGCACCTAGGGAAGAACAACCCAAACTATGGTTACACGATGCAAGGTTCCACATTAGGAACCACCACCCAGGAAAAAGATTTAGGCGTCATTGTGGATACCATGTTAAAACCCTCGGCCCAGTGTGCAGCGGCGGCCAAGAGAGCAAATAGAATGCTAGGTATGATAAGGAAAGGAATGGAAAATAAAACAAAAGATATTATAATGCCTCTATATCGTTCCAGGGTGAGACCACACCTTGAATATTGTGTGCAATCGCCGTAACTTAAAAAGGATATAGCGATTTTAGAAAAGGTTCAGAGAAGAGCCACCAAAATGGTAAAGGAGATGGAAGGCTACTCCTATGAAGAAAGGCTAAAAAGGTTGGGGCTCTTTAACCTGGAAAAGAGACGGCTGAGGGGAGATATGATAGAAGTCTATAAATTGATGAACGGAGTGGAACGGGTAAACGTAGATCGATTGTTTACCTTATCAGAATATAGAAAGACTAGGGGACATGCAATGAAGCTACAGGGTAAACTATTTAAGACTAATAAAAGAAAATATTTTTTCACTCAACGTGTAATCAAACTCTGGAATTTGTTACCGGAGGATGTAGTAAAGGCTGTTAGTGTAGCTGGGTTTAAAAAAGGTTTGGATAAGTTCCTGGAGGAAAGGTCCATAAACCATTATTAAGAAGGGACCCAGGATATCAATGCTTGAACCAATACAAGCATTGTGGAACCTGTGTCCCTTGGGGAAACTGCTAGGTACGTATGACCTAGATTGGCCACTGTTGGAAACAGAATATTGGGCTTGATGGACCTTGGTCTGACCCAGTATGGCATATCTTATGTTCTTATGTTACTTTTAAAAACCAAATAAGCAAGTATAATTATATACATAGTTCAAGGGCAATATGAATGAATAAAGTGATCAAAAGACTAAAAGGACAGAGGACACTGGGTCTGGAGTAGGCAGGAAACTGGATACTCTATACAGCAGTATCATGATAAACAAGTCAATAAATACACAAGAGACTTAAAAGAAGACAAATATTTAAATATTTGGAAAAAGGAACAGACGACCACATTGATATCGTGATATTAAAACAATAATTTATTTACATTCTCTTATATACTCTGCTATTCTGCATCAGTGTGGTTTACATTGAACAGGACATTATAACTTGGAGATAACTATTTTACAGGGAACATGGGCTATGGAGGGTTAAGTGGCTTGCCCAAGACCACAAGGTGCACCTGTGGGACTAGAAACCCCAGTCCTTCTGGCCCAAGGTTGCTGTCCTCTAGTGCGATTTGAACCCCTGACCTTCTGGCCTGAAATACCTTGCCCTAACCACTAGGCCACTCCTCCACTCCAATAATAATAAAGGCATACTAATAAGTGGCCGGAATAAAGTGCTAAAAAATGACCGAAGGCAGACCAGAATAATAAAAAATAGTAAGATATGCAAAAAGTAATCTTAGGATATGCAACAAGTGCAGGGGGGATGCATTATAAATTGAACTAAATTATAAAAATAGCTGAAATAACCAAAGGTATAAGGTATAGTTTCTTATAAAACAAAGATCATAGAATAATAGTTCCTTATAGAAAAACGGAAAGGTCATCTTCCGAGTTTAGACCAGTTGGAACAAGGGTCTGGAGTTCAAAGATAAAACGTTGTTCTAACCTTAAAAGAACTTTACCTATATCCCCTCCTCTCCAATGTGGTGTAACTGCTTTTATTACAAAAAATTGTAAGTCTGAAGCTAGATGCATTTTTTCGAACCAGTGAGCCTCAAGCGGTTTCTCCTGGACATGACGTGCGAGACAGCTTTTGTGTTCAATGATTTCATTTTTTTACAGGACGTTTTGTCTTACCTACATATAGTAGTCCACAGGGACAACGTATTACATAGATCACATTTGGTGTATTGCAGTTTGAATAATGCTGTAAATAAAATCTTCTTTCATTATAAGTGAAGGAGTTTTTTGTGACCATTGTATTATGACAAACAGTGCAATTTCCACACCTGTAATGTCCTTTAATTTTAGGGGCAATACTGGGTTTTGACAATGCTGAGGGCACAAGAAAATGGGCCAGGTTCTTATTCCTCTTGAAAGCAATAGTGAATTGTTTTGACAAATTCAAAAATGTAAGGGCACAAACCAACCCCTTCCCCCCCCCCCCTTTTTCTTAAAAGACATGGTTAAGTTTTTCTCTGTTTTAAATCTAGTTAACTATATAACGCAGAGGCTTATCTATCGATACCGCTATTACAAAATGTTTCTAATAACTAATGTTTCATCCTCAATGTCTTTAAGAATTGATAATGAATATCACCTATGTCTATATAACAGTGTCCCAGCGATCGGATTATTGATAGAAGAATATATACACAATTTGTTTGCACTACCTTAACAGCCCTGCTCTACTACAGTTTGTTCTTTTATTTGGTTTTATTTGTCTTTTCTGCCCTGGCCACCCTTGCTTTGTTCATTTCAAATTAATAAAACAACATGTTTTTTAAAGGGTCCACAAAAAGTATGTTTTTTTTAAAAAAAAAAGATCCATTTAAAAAAAAGATCCATTATGAAAATTTTTTAACGATATTAATTACATTTGTTGACATCCAGCTAAATTAAGAATACTTATTATTCTTTTATGCTCTTTATAAAGCTTGCTCTGAGTCTACCTATTAATTAATAGATACTGTATCTCTGTCTCCTCATTTTTTATGGATACTTCTTCTTCCCTCTGACTCTGGGATCACTATTACAATTAGCATTGATTGCAGCACTACTGAAAATAGTCTTTTTCGAGACTCGATGGTATACTGTGCCTCTTGTAAGTATTTACTTCTTCTTTGTTTTTTCAATGTACATGTGTCCAAAAATCCATTTTTAAATGTGGGTTTTAAATGTGACAGATTCTCTTAACATTTATACACATTACCATCAATTATTTATTTATTTATTTTACTTATCATTATTTTGACTTAATGTTATTTATGAAACTGTTTGTCATTGTTTGATCCGTTTTAACATGGTCTTATTGATGTTCCTATTGATTAATCTTGAATTTGCATTCTTCATTGCTCTTTTATAAATACACGTTAGTTTTTGTTTATCTAATTTTATTTATTAATGTTGTTTTCTTGTTACATTTTTACTGTTTTATTTATTTCACATTTTTATGTGACATAAGTTTTATTGTTGATCTTCCTGTTTTTATTTGAAGATGTGTGCCCCCTGAAGAAGGCAAACGTGCCGAAACACGTTGGGGCTATTTAATCAATAAATTGGTGACCCTCCAATCCCTCGCCTTTTGTGTTTTGTTTGGACCTGCTGGAAGGCTCTGTTCTGCTCTCTCTCTTTCGTTAGAAACAGTGCCTCTACAGTCCAAAAGGACTTCCAAACTCTGGGAGAGAAACTCAAGCCCATTGTTAACACTGTTGCATTCTCAGAGGTTCTACCTGTTCTTGGTAAAGGGGAAAAAAGGCTGCATCGCATTAACAGCTTTAATACATGGCTCCAGACCTGGTGCAAATGAAGGATTCACATTTATTGGCGACTGGGGTAAGAGATGGAACAACAAGAGACTATACTGTGCTGATGGACTACATCTCTCTGTCGCAGGCAAAAGAATCCTAAGTGAAAAATTCAAGCAATATGTGGATGTGCATTTAAACTAGAAAAAGGGGGTGACGGATGTGGAAGGTCAAGCTCTGGACGTCACCCCCTGCAAAAGCAGATTAAAATCAGAAACACTTTTAAACCACACATCAAAAACAAGTGGGAAGATTTAGGCAGAACAAAATCAATGCAAAATACACACAAGCCAGTTAAATGCTGGAAAGCAATGAGCACAAATGCTCAAAGCTTAGCCAACAAAGTTCCGGACCTGGAAGCCCTAATGGTGGAAATGGATTTGGACATTGTGGCCATTACAGAAACATGGCTAAATGAATCGCATGATTGGGATATAGCCATAGCTGGCTATAATCTGTTCAGAAGAGACAGAAAATGGAAGAGGAGGAGGAGTAGCCTTGTATGTCAAAAGCAATATTAAAGCTACTGAAATGCAGGGGGCATGGGGAAAAGAAGAAGCGCTCTGGATTGTGTTGGAAAGAGGAGATGGCACTGTCATCCATACCTCTGTAGTCTACAGATCTCCGACACAAATTGAAGCGATAGATAACGAATTGATTATAGATATTGCCAAGATAGCCACAAAGGGGAAGCGATAATATTGAGTGACTTTAATCTACCTGATGTGGATTGGATTACTCCTGCAAATCTGGAAAGAAGCAAAAAAATTGTGGATGCTCTCCAAGATGCGTTACTTAGACAAATGGTGATGGAATCAACCAGGGAAAGCTCAACGCTGGATTTAGTGCTCACCAACAGTGATAGCGTGTCGAATGTCTGTGTGAGTGCCCCTGTGAGAAGCAGTGATCATCACACAGTGTGGTTTGAGATAAAAGCCATAGTACAGGCCAATCATAACAAGCTCAAAGCCTAAACTTCAAAAACACCGACTTCAATAAAATGGCCGAGTAACTAAAGGAGGAGCTGACAGGGTGGAAGGAGATAAGGGAAGTGGAATTCCAATGGGCTAAACTAAAGGTGGCAATAAAAGGAGCAACAGATAAATATGTATGAAAAGTAAACAAAAACAAGAGGAGGAGAAAACCTATTTGGTTTTCCAAAGTAGTGGCTGCTCAAAGGCAAAAAACACAGCTTTCGCAAAATTCAAAAGCTCACAAACAGAGGAACACAGAAATGAATACAGGATCAAACTCAAAGAGACAAAAAGAGAAATAAGGATAGCAAAATCAAAGGCAGAGGAAAAGATGGCTAAAGATGTTAAGTGTGGCTACATAACTTTCTTCAGGTATATTCGGGAAAGGAAGAAGATCAGAGGTGGAATTGCAGGACTCAGAAGTGCTGTGAACGGACACGTGGAAAGTGACATTGAAAAAGCGAAATTGCTAAACGAATACTTCTGCTCTGTTTTTACTAAAGAAAGTCCTGGAGAAGGACCACCTGTGACTCCCAAATATAAAAATGGGAATGAAGTAGATACCACACCATTCACAGAAGATGAAGTGTTAGAACAACTTGCAAAACTGAGGGTGGACAAGGCCATGGGACCGGATCGGATAAATCCCAGGATACTGAAAGAGTTCAGAGGGGTTCTTGCAGGGCCGTTAAAGGATGTTTTGAACAGATCCTTGGAAATAGGAGAGGTTCTTCAGGAATGGAGAATGTCTGATGTTGTACCTCTACACAAAAGTGGTGACGGGGAAGAAGTGTCAAACTACAGGCCTGAGAGCCTTACCTCGGTGGCGGGAAAAGTAATGTAGGCGCTCCTGAAAGAGCGAATAGTGAACTTTCTCAAAACCAACAGGTTGCAAGACCCGAGGCAACATGGTTTTACCGAAGGACAATCTTGCCAAACAAATCTGATTGAGTTTTTTGACTGAGTGACCAGAGAACTAGATCAAGGTCATGTGATGGATGTGATCTACCTAGAGTTCAGCAAAGCCTTTGATACTGTTCCTTATAGGAGGCTTATCAATAAATTCAATAGTTTGGGGATGGGTCCCAAGGTGGTGAACTGGATCAGAAATTGATTGACTGACAGACGACAGAAGGTGACGGTAAATGGAACTCACTTGAATGAAAGGACGGTGATTAGCGGTGTGTCCCAGGGTTCGGTCCTGGGACCGGTACTGTTCAATATATTTGTGAGTGATATTGCTGAATGACTGAATGGAAAAGTCTGTCTTTTTGCAGATGACATGAAAATTTGCAACAGAGTGGACTCCCCTGAGGGAGTGGATAACATGAGGAAAGATCTATAAAAGCTGGAAGAATGGTCTAATACTTGGCAGTTAAGATTTAATGTAAAGAAGTGCATTGACATGTGCTTGGGAAGCAGAAATCCAATTGTATGCGATAGGGGGCGAGAGGTTGGTGTGCATGGACTAGGAGAAGGACCTCGGAGTGATTGTTTCTGAGGATCTCAAGGTTGGTGTTCTTTGACTGGGTGACCAGGGAACTAGATCAGGGGCATGCGATGGACGTCATCTACCTGGATTTCAGCCTTTGATACTGCTTCTACCTGGATTTCAGCCTTTGATACTGTCATCTACCTGGATTTCAAAGCCTTTGATACTGTTCCTCATAGGAGGCTTATCAATAAACTCAGTAGCTTGGGGATGGATCCCAAGATGGTAAATTGGATCAGAAATTGGTTGACTGACAGACGACAGAAGGTGATGGTAAATGGAGCTCACTTGGATGAAGGGAAGGTGATTAACGGGGTGCCCCAGGGGTCAGTCCTGGGCCCGGCACTGTTCAATGTATTTGTCAGTGATATTGCTGAAGGACTGAATGGAAAAGTCTGTCTTTTTGCAGATGACACAAAAATTTGCAACAGAGTGGACTCCCCCGAGGGAGTGGTTAACATGAGGAAAGATCTACAAAAGCTGGAAGAATGGTCTAATGCTTGGCAATTAAGATTTAATGCAAAGAAGTGCAGAGTCATGCACTTGTGTAGCAGAAATCCAAGGGAAATGTACACAATAGGGGGCGAGAGGTTGGTGTGCATGGATCAGGAGAAACACCTTGGTGTGATTATTTCTGAAGATCTCAAGGTGGCAAAACAGTGCGACAAGGCGGTGGCAAAAGCCAGGAGGATTTTATTTATTTATTTATTTAGTATTTCTTTTATACCGCCCTATTGACATCAGTGCGGTTTACATCAAAACATAACATATGCATTTCAGGGTCACTGAGATGCATTTACATTTGAACAGGAATTGGAACTTGGATAACAGGGTAAATTAACAAGAGTTATACAATAAGTATTTACATTATATACATCATGAGGGTAATTTCTTGTCGGGACTACGTCGGGAAGTATTTGGTGAATAGGTGATGTTTTAGGGCCTTTCTAAGTTGGGTTAGGTCCGTAATAGCTCTGATGTCAGGGGGGAGGGAATTCCAGGCTTTTGGGGCATAGAAGCAGAAGGCTCTGTTAGTTGTTGACTTTTTGCATCTTGTTGATTCTTTCGGGACTGTTAAAGTGTTTACTGCTACGGATCTTCTACTTCTAATAGGAGCTGAGGTATGTATCAATTCGGTGATGGTTATGGAGGACTGATTGTTTAGGGCTTTGAAGGTCATGATGATATTCTTATATAGGGTTCTAGCTTGAAGAGGTAACCAGTGGAGCCTTTTCAGGATTGGTGTGATGTGGTCGGTCCTCGATATTCCTTCTAGCACCCTGACTGCTGTGTTCATTGCCAGTTGAAGAGGGTTTAGAGTTGCTTGTGGGAGATCGTATAGGATTGCGTTTGCAAAATCAATGTGGGGCATCACCAAAGCTTGGTAGACTGTTCTGAACTCTGTATGCTCGAGCAGTGGTCGTAAGTGGATGTTGGGCTGCATACAAAGAGGAATTACCAGCAGAAAGGAAGAGGTACTTATGCCACTGTACAAGTCACTGGTGAAGCCTCACTTGGAATACTGTGTTCAGTTTTGGAGACCATATCTTGCAAAGGATGTAAAAAGACTGGAAACTGTTCAGAGGAAGGCAACCAAAATGATTTGGAGCCTGCGTCAGAAGCCTTATGAGAATAGACTTGAAGACCTAAACATGTACACTTTGGAGGAGAGGAGGGACAGGGGAGATATGATTCAGATCTTTAAATACTTAAAGGGAAATAATGAACAAACAAACCTCTTCCAAAGACAGGAAAGCTGTAAAACTAGAGGGCATAACAGGAAGCTGTTGTTGTTGTTAAGTGCCGTCGAGTCGGAGTCGACTCATGGCGACCCTCTGGATAGCTATCCTAAATTGTGTTCGGTCTTCAGTCAGGCGGCTCATTGTTGACAGACTGGTACCCGTAGCTGCTGTTATTGTATCGATCCATCTCATTGCTGGCCTTCCTCTTTTGCGTTGACCTTCTATCTTGCCAAGCAACAGGAACAGCAACAGGAAGCTACAAGGTGGTAAATTGAAAGGCAATGTCAGGAAATACTTTTTCACAGAAAGGGTGGTGGATGCTTGGAATGCGCTCCCGATGGAAGTGGTGGGGGAAAACATGGTAACGGTATTCAAAATGGCATGGGACAGACACAGTGGATCCATTTACAGCAACAGGATAAAATCAAAATAAACTGAACCATCTAATTTCTCAACAAATAGGGGTGTCCTACATGGAGTGGTGGGTTCACCCCTAAACAAAGACATGGGAAGGGGGGTGGCCTGCACAGAGCGGCAGGTGCACCTACTCTTGCCATTGTACTTGGTAGACTAGATGGACCATACTGGTCTTTATCTGCCGTCATTTACTATGTTACTATGATCTCTCAATAGGAATAGATATCAGTATATAGTGAATCCAATAATTCCCAGAGATACAAGGCCAAAAATAAATATATATATATATATATTTATGTCAGACCTTTACATGATTCATTAGGTGCTAGCCTAGATTCAGCTAGTTCCTATATGGTTCCTTTATTCTTCGTTTTATGCATAAAAACTGTGCTGCCAGGTATCCAAAGTTCAACAAATTTTTGCAGTCCACAACTGTGCTTCAAAATATCCAAAGTTCAACAAAACCTATGAGGCAGTTAGTTTTGTTGAGCTTTGGATATTTGGCAGCACAGCCAATGTTTAATGGGAGAAAGCCAACATGGATTTAGCCAAGGAATGTCTTCTCTCACTAATCTGTTATTTTTTTGAAGGTGTGAATAAACAGGTAGATAAAGGTAAACCAGTTGATATAGTGCATCTGGATTTTCAGAAAGCACCTTTTTCTGGGGTGCAGCACCTTATAAAAATCCAAACCTCAGTGATCCACTCCCCCTCTCCCCACCACCGCCGCCATTGCTACCGCTTTTACTGTGTCTGCTGCAGCAGTGGACATCACACTTTAAACAATGAAAAAAAAAAAGCCATGGGTCTTCGTGACTCCCTACTTGGAAAGACTGCAAATCAGGCAAGGACACCCAAGTTCTTGGGAATGTCCTCAGACATACCTCCGCCATGACCCCTTCACCACTTGGTCATCCTTGCCTTAG
The DNA here is from genome assembly GCA_033557465.1 of Ichthyophis bannanicus. Classification (NCBI taxonomy): domain Eukaryota; kingdom Metazoa; phylum Chordata; class Amphibia; order Gymnophiona; family Ichthyophiidae; genus Ichthyophis; species Ichthyophis bannanicus. Next base: position 909,733,318 of record CM066035.1, on the reverse strand, counting down.
GGACATCTCTGGAGCCAGCTTCTAAAATGCCTCCGGAGACATCTCTGTGCTTTGGATGTCTGCATGCCTCTTTGCAGACCTCCAAAACACGAATGGCACTTTTAATATAACCTTAATCTGTAAAGTATAACAATTTCATGGACATTTTTTTGCAATTTACTGAATACTTGGTATAAATTGTATGAGCAGCAATTAACAACTATCACCATTTCCCCTTTCTAATTAAAGCTTTAGGTTGCTAACTATAAGTGGTCCATTGGCTTTCATTTTCAGTTTCTTCTAGAGTCTCTTGGGTTCCAGAAATCCTCCAGACATTCAGAAGACTATCTTACATGTCATCACCAACAGCAGCTACTACTTGTGAGGTAGTTAGTTTTAGAATGCACCCCATCGCCGGCCTGATCAGTCATATCAGCAGGGAGTGGGGAAGGAGAGTTCTCCCCGCTGTCCCCCAAAGCTGCCAATTGAAACCAGCCACTGGACTTGGGCATGGCCTTTAGGCATAGATGAACTCCTGCAACAACAGGAACTCATTATCCACTAAGATCCATGCACCGGAGGACCCACAGCACATCCCTGAACCCGCACCTTGCATCTTCATCTCCAACCGATAAGCTTCCATAGATAAGCAGAACAGTGCACCTCAGCTGACCTCCACCAAAACATCCAGCAGACTCCATCAACACAACTATGGCTCCTCTAGCCATCTTCCTTGCTCTCTGCCTCACCTCACTCCTCACTACCACCTCGACTCTTACTCCCACCTATATCTTCTTGCCTATCATCCACTCTTATCCATACCCACTCATCCTAACACCCCACACCATCCACAAAACAAGCCCAGACCCACATACCACATCATACACATTAAAACACAGGCACCCACTCTCATCTCACCCACACACAGACACATACGCAACACCTCACACTTGAAATGCACCCTACTGAACGCTAAATCAACAAGGAACGAAATCCAATGCCTCATGGACCTTCTGCTTGACAACAAAATAGACACACTATGTGTCACAGAATCCTGGTTTAACAAGACAGATAATGTCCTGCTGAATCAGCTGATGCTACATGACTACAGCCTTGGCCACTCACCATAGATGCTGCATCGAGGAAGAGGTGTATTCATCCTAGCTAAGAAACCCTCAACTTCCACACTCTCACCAAGACCTCAAACAAAGGACTGGTCACAATAAAAAGAACAAATGGCAACATAACCATCATCCTTGCCTACAGATCACCCAGTACCAGCCCTGACCAACTTGACATACTAATAGAAGCAGCAATCACAAATCACAAACCAATTACCTAAACCTCCTCGGTGACGTCAACCTTACCTCCACCACACCAAACAAGACAAAGACCTTCCTGGAAGCCCTAGACTATGCTTAACTTGTCCTTCAACTTACCCATGACAAAGGAAACACCCTCGACTTGATCTTATGACCACAGAGTACCGTCAAACACCACTTCATCTCACCTCCCACTACCATCAATGTTCTCTGGTCAGATCACAAAATAATCTCCTTACTCATACCCCACAGGACACTGGATTGGAAACCTCGACAAAAAAATAATTCCTAGAGAAAATCTTGCCTGACCTCCAGCCTAATCCGGAAGACCTTGATTCCCTCATGCAAGCATGGAACAAAACCATATCTGGCACAGCAACAATGCCATCCAAGCCCCTACTGCAAAATAAAGACATAGAACTGCAATATGGTACATGACACAACTGAAAAACATGAAGCATACTCTTAGAGCCACTGAGAGAAAGTGGAAAAGCTCCAGAACCACCTGACAGTCTCACCTCCTACAAAACCAAGCTCAATATCAACCAGCCACTCTACAAGCAAACAAAGAATACTACACAAAACTGATCCAAAACTCTATCAAATGCCCTCGCAAACTCTTTGATACAGTCAAATCCCTCACAAAAGATAACTCCCAGTGAAGAGAAGGAACAAATTTGACCTCACAGCAAATGGTTTACTACTTCCAAACTCTAACCTTGACAGCCCACCTCAGGAATGGTCGAAACCCCAGCACACTTGGAGGGCATTTTCAACAGTCACACCTGAGCACCTAGAAGATATAAAATATTAGCATCAACACAACCACATCCCCTCTTGACCCGTGTCCAGTCAGCTTGATCAAGATCGCCAGACAAGAACTCTCACCAACAATCCACAAGATCACTCAACTCTCACTACAACAAAGATACTTATCACCTGAACTCAAAATGGCCTCCATCTGACCAATAAGAAAGGGAACTACCAAAGACATCAATCAACCAATATCCTACAGACCCATAGCTAGCCTTCCATTCATGGCCAAGATACTAGAAAAGATCATACTCTGCCAGCTTCAGGATCACATGGACACACACTCCCCACTCAACCCCCAACAATACGGCTTTCGACCCCACCACAGAGTAGAATTCCTCACAGCAGTACCCCTAGACATGTTAATAACAGGTACAGACAGGCCGCACACAGATTACTTGCTTATCTTCCTTGACATCAAGGCAGCATTCAACTTCATACCTCACATCCTAATCATCAAGAGACTGCAAGCAATAGGACTAGTAGGAATCCCTCTGAACTGGTTCAAATTCTGTCTATCAAACTGACAGCTTCAGGAAATCAGGCTTTTCAAAGTCAAGACCATACACTCAGAACCAAAGTACCCCAAGGATCAGCCCTCTCCGCGCTATTATTCAACATCTTCATTCAGCCAATCTGCACAGTCATATAAACATTCAATGTCTCTACCACATATATGCTGATGAAGTCATGATCTATGCATCTATCAGTACACTCAACCCTGACATCACAAACTTAACAAAATGCTTCACTGCAATCAGTTCATGGCGCAGCACCCACAACATGACCATAAACCTTAATAAAACTGAAGCTCTGTATATCACCAGAGACAGCAACTTCATCCCACCAGACACCATAAGCTTAAAAGGAACTCAACTTTATGTACGACAAGAGATACGATATCTGGGCCTAACATTCTCTGCCCACATAAGAAACATCACCAGAATTGTATACTATAAACTTAAGACTGCACAACATCTCAAGCCTCTCCTAACCTATCAAAACTTTCACACAGTCCTTCAAGCTCTCATCTTCCCACATCTAGACTACTGCAAACTCATCCTTCAAGGCGTACCTAAAACGACAGTCCACCCTCAACACAGCAGCAAATACTCTCTGCACTGCAAGCATAACCAAACACATAACTCCATTGCTCAAATAGCTACACTGGCTACCTGTCATTGAATGCACAAAATTCAAAGCCATCCTTACAATTTTTGAAGATCCTCAACTGCCTGTCATCCACCCACCTTCAAACAATAATACACGAGACCAAAGATGACCACACAAGGCAAACTAGATCACAGAACACCCTAACATCTTTCACCAGATCCAGCATCACCACATCCAGAAGAGCCTTCTCCCTATATGCACCTTCTCTCTGGAACTCAATCCCATACAAACTCCGGGCCACAAAGGACCTACTAACATTCAGAAAGGCCCTCCAGACTTGCCTATTTACAGCTTACTTCACTGAAGACAGGACATAATCCCTTCACACAACAGCCTCTGTCCCCTGCTCCCCCACCCCCTCCCATAAACATTGATCTCTCTAATATTAAGTTCTCTCCAAGTTCATTACCCTGTTACAATTTTTATTTAGCTGTGCTTATATACCACCTTTCACCAGGTCAAAGCAGTTTACAGATATATATGCTAACAGGCACTTTTTTTTTTATTCCCTCATCCCCAAAGGGCTCACAATCTAAGCATACCTGAGGCAATGGAGGGTTAAGTGGCTTGCCCAAGGCCACAAGGAGTGGCCATGGGACTAGAGACCCCAGTCCTTCTGGCCTGAGACTACTTGTCCCTATGTGGGAATTGTACCCCTGGCCCTCCAGCCTGAGGTAACCTATCCCAACCACTGAGCCACTCCTCCCTACAATGTATCAAGTTCTGTTTCAATGTAAACTGCCTTGACCATAGGATAAATAATGCAATGTGTGCCTTCAAGTCAATCCTGACTCTTGGCGACCCAGAGGCTCCTGGGTTTTCTTGGCAGTGTCACTGGAAGTAGATTGTCAGGCCTTTCTTCCAAGGCAATGGAGGGTTAAGTTGTAGCAGCAAAGCGCAGACAAACCAATGATACCAGGAGTCTGTTCAGAAGGTCCAAATCATTTATTTGTGCACAAGTCTCGAACCAGTCAATTTCAAAATGGCTGAGCAAAGTTTTCTAGCATTACAACAACTTTTATAGACTTCTGTTCCATTCTAGGTATAGAAAAACATTTCATTGGTCCCGGTAACCTCCCGTACCTCCCGTACCCCTTCCATTGGTCCCGGTACTGATAAGTTTATCCAGTTATGTCTCTTCAGTGGGCATGACACCTGCATGCCCCCCTTCTAGTCCCAATTACAATGGTCAGTTCATCAACTTGTTACTTTCACACTCTCAAGGCCATATAGCCAATTTGTGCATGCAGAGGAGCAGGGCTCTGCAACTCATCTGTCAGCACTCTCAATTATTTCTTTGCAGATGTACTTTTTCTTATCAGTAACTTTTAAACATGTCTTTCTGTATTTTTCCATCTTTTAGCTCTGCAGTTCTGCCTACCTAAGCTAATTCAATACTTCTACTGAGTTCTATCTTACAATAGCAGCATATTGGGGGATGTGCAATCCTATATGCCTCTCCACAGGCCTCATTTACAGGTCAAGCTAGCCATGCTGGCCTGCTTATGTCAGACACCGTGGATCACAGGCCTTCACCTGCCACATTCCCCCCTTTGATTAATCTCACCCTATTACTTAATAAGGTGTGAGAGTTAAATCACCTTTAGAAGAATCACATCATGATTGAAGGATTTCGACTAGGACTAGCTTTGTATAAAGCCATTATTTTAGTGGCGGTCTTCCGCTCTATTGTACTATCAATAGCATTATGAATGGAACGCATACAACATGGGATTAAACATGGTAATAAGAAAATAACAGCAACAAGGATTAGTACTAGAACAATGAAAGTCTTAAATCCTCCCACCCATGAAAAGAGGTTAGCAAACCAGTTAGGGAATTTCAATGAGTGCCAAGTCTGTACTGGCACATAAGCATGTCTTTGCATATCTTTAGCAATTTCTTCAACTACTTGACCTTTATCATCTATTTTCAAACAACAATTAGTTAAATTCAGTTTACCACATACTCCTCCTTCAGCTGCTAACAAATAATCAAGTGCTAAGCGGTTCTGGTATATAGCAGTGCGCATCTGAGTACTTTGTCTAGCTAAGAGCGTAAGAGCATGACTAGTTTCATTGGTTATTATTTCAACTACTGCTTGTAAGCGAATAATACGATTAATCATATAGATTGGAGTACGATAACCATACATACCATCATCATTCCAAGTGGCAGGCCCATAATACTCAATAATTCTTTCTGGTGGCCAATCATCACCCTGCCACTTCTCCCACTTGCCTATCTGTAAGGCTTCTCTTTTCTGTCTTAATGCTCGCTTGTGTCGGTGGGTAGTGTATACAGGGTATCCTAATTGTTCTCCATGTTCAGTGTTTAACAGAAAGAAAGAAGGTCTGATGGTTCCTAAGACACATGCTCCTCCCCAGTGTGGCGGGAGTTGTGCATATGCTCGGTTTCCACAGATCCAATATAGGCCAGGTGGGGCTTGCCAGGCTTGGACTTTGGCAAGGTTAGTCCATAAACCAGCAAGTTCAGGAAATCTAGCTAATGGGTTAGGAGGTTCAGGATGTCTGATTCCTGACCACCATGCTGTCTTTTTGGTCGTGGCATTATAGTACTTCTGGCTAAGACAGACCAGCTGTCCTACCTTTTGGGTGAACTGGGGTCCAGTTCTGGCATAGCAAAGACGTCCAACGATTGAGTGCGCTAACACCCATTCACTGGTAGCCTTGTGTAATTCAGTCTGATTGTAAATCATAGAATAATTCAATTCTTGGGCTTCCCATGGCCATTGGTCTCCCATTTGGGTTCCGCCACAAAAATAACAATCTGAGATCTTAAGACTAGATACTACTGCTCCGGCTAATTCCAGAAATAAATTCTGTGAGGGGTGAGGGATCTCAAACTTATTTACATGCATAGCTTCATAAAAAGTATTATGAATATGATATTTGGATGATTTGTGGGCTTGGGTATTCAATCTGATATACACAATGGTTCCTGGATCTATTGCCCCTCCCGCAATACGTAAACCAAACTTGTATCCTTGTTTCCATGCATGGGGATTATGTACACGCAAGTGTAAGGGGTTGCAAGCATCTTTCTGACATTTATCATTTGTGGTTGGCTTGGTTAAAGTAGCCATCCGTTTATCTATTTTCTCATCAGTTATACCAGTGTTCCAGGTAGCATAAAACACACATCCCCAATACGGGCAATAGTAGTCTGCCGCTGTTGCAGTACTATAGCCTGATCCCGTTTTACCTGTACACTTCCACCAATTTGTGGCACCTTCTGGACACATGTACTTATGGTCATTTCGATACGCTTTCTCCCATGTACCACAGGTGGAATGACTATCTCTATTAATGGCATTACATGCATCAAAATTCAAAACAGCAGGTTTAGTAATGTCCTTAAGTGGTGGTGTAGCAGCTAATATAGGTCCATCTGCATCCTTCCATCGTATTTCCATCGTGTAATAGGATGGATTCTGATGCGGATTATAGCATGCTTTGATTTTGCCATGAGTGCAAACATTTAGTTCAGTGGTGTTATAGATACACCGAGTTACTGTTCCCTTGCAGGTATAGTAAGAATGATAAAGCAAAGTCTGAGTTACTTTCAGTCCAGTTCTAGTAGAAGTAATGCAAGCAGTGCATGGAGGTAAAGCATAAGTCAGTTCAAAACCTCCAAAGAAGGCAACCAAGGCAAAGCAAAAATAAAGATGCATGTTGATGTTGATTGGAGTTCTTCTGAATCCTCAGCTTGCTGATCTTGATCACGACGGTCTTTTATTCTTCGTCCCGTTTGCTAATGAAGCAATTTAACGGGTGCTGAGTGTTGATTGAAGATCTTCCAATTGTCCAGTACACATTAACCAACTTATTAGCAATTTCAGTTGGCTTGTGAAGTCTGGCTTAGTCAATGTAGTCTCAAAATAGTGTGTCAAATCACACACAAATTGGGTTCGTTGAAACAAAACTGTTGCTTCATGGAAAACAGCAATCCTCTTCGAAAGACTTGGCTACTGCAAAGCACTTGTGATGAAGTGTCTAAGCTGCTGGTTGCCGTCTCAGAGTAACTCGCAAGGGTGCATCAAGATGCTGTTCTGCTGTCCACTGCTCTGGTTCAGGATCAGCGGCGGGCTTGACTCTGCTGTGGTGGATCCAGGCGTCAATCTCGGCTACCTTTACTGCAGTTGGGGTAGACAGGATGACGGTGTACGGTCCCTTCCAATGGGGTTCCAACGGTGTCTTCTTCCAATCTTTGATCCACACCGAAGTACCAGGCTGATAGGGATGCAAGGGTTCCGTCAAGTTGATAGGCAACTGGTCTTGGATCCAAGTATGGAGAGTCTGCAGAACAAAACTAAGAGCTAGGAGTTCTTGTCTGGTTACTTCTGAACCAATCTGGGCTAAACTTCCTTTGACTCCCTGCACTATTGGTGGGGGTTTACCATACAGAACTTCAAAAGGGGAAAATCCTGTTGACTTTACAGGAGCTGAGCGTATTCTGAGTAAAGCTATTGGGAGCACTTGGGGCCACTTCAAATGTGTCTCCTGACAAAGCTTGGACATTTGGGCTTTCAAGGTACGATTCATTCGCTCAACTTTCCCTGAACTCTGGGGTTTGTATGCAGTGTGGAGTTTCCATTGTATCTGCAAAGCTTTTGCTAACTGCTGAGTAACTTGGGAGACAAATGAGGGTCCATTGTCTGACCCTATTACTGCTGGGATTCCGAATCTGGGGACAATCTCTCTCATTAAGACTTTGGTAACTTCTCGGGCTTTCTCAGTTCTGGTTGGGAAGGCTTCTACCCACCTAGAGAAAGTACAAACTAATACTAATAGGTAATGGTATCCATTGGCTTTTGGCATTTCAGTGAAATCCACTTGGAGGTTGTGCATGGGGGTGACACCTCCTGACTGAACTCGGGGTGCCGTTATAAGGCCTTGCTTGGCATTATTTTTGGCACAGGTTAGACATTGACGTGCTACTGAGGCTGATATAGTGGTCATCAGCGGGATGTAGAAATGTGGTCTGAGTGCTTTTTCCATAGCACTTTTTCCATAGTGGGTGGCTTCGTGGAAAGCTTTGACAAAGGATGGTCCTAACAGTTCAGGAATTACTATTCGTCCGGGAGGTTGACTGCCCTCTTCTGGTGGCAGCTCAATCCATCCATCTTTCAGTACTCCATCTTCTCTGTTACAGTAGTAATCCAATTCTTTGGTGGTATATCGTGGTGTCCATAGATTCAAAGGTACTGGAAACAATGCTGCTTGCATTGGCATAGCTTGTGGGGCAATCTGTCCTGTCATAGCTGCTTGTCGTGCTGAGGCATCTGCAAATCTATTTCCTCTGGCAACTTCTCCTTTTCCAGCTTGATGTCCTCTGCAATGCATAACAGCTACACGTGTTGGGGCCCAAACTGCATCAAGTAACATCAATATCTCGGGACCATATTTGACTGATTTTCCTCCGGATGTGATGAGTCCTCTTTCTTTATAGAGAGCTCCATGGGCATGCAAGGTAGTGAAGGCATATTTGGAATCTGTATATACATTCAGCACAAGTTTTTCTCCTAACAACAATGCTCTGGTGAGTGCTATCAATTCGGCTTTTTGGGCTGATGTGCCTGAGGCTAGAGCTGATGATTCAACTACTTCGTGTTGAGTGACGACTGCATATCCGGCACAGCGTCGTCCATCAAGGATGAGACTGCTCCCATCAACATAATAGATTTGGTCAGGGTTGTCTATGGGCACATCTGTCAAGTCGGGTCGACTGGAGAACACAGTTTTCATGACTTCAATACAGTCATGTTCTGGGAGTTCTTCACTGATGGGTATCAAGGTAGCTGGGTTCAAGGCATGGCTCACTTCAAGTTGTTTCTGTGGGTTTTCACATAGCATGCTCTGGTACTTCAACATTCGGGAATTGGTGAGCCAATAATTTGCTTTCTGTTCCATGAGAGCAAGGACTGCATGTGGCACAGTGACTCGTATGTTCTGTCCTAGTGTGAGCTTGTCTGCTTCGCTCACTAGTAGCGCTGTAGCTGCAACTGCTCTCAAGCAAGGTGGCCATCCTTTGGCCACAGGGTCCAATTGTTTCGATAAGTATGCTACAGGTCGCTCCCAATTTCCCAATTTCTGAGTCAACATGCCTAAGGCATTTCCCTGTGCTTCATGTACAAACAAGTGGAAAGGTTTGTGGACATCTGGTAGTCCAAGTGCTGGTGATGACATCAATTCTTCCTTTAACGTCTTGAGGGCTGTATCCTGCTCAAGTCCCCACTCCAGTGGCGACTTCTCTTCTCCTTTTGTGGCTTCATACAGTGGTTTGGCAATTTGGGCAAAGTTGGGTATCCAGATTCGGCAATATCCTGCCGCTCCCAGAAAGGCTCTGACTTGCTTTCTGGTTGTTGGAGTTGGGATTCTACATACTGCTTCTTTCCTTTCTCTGCCTAATCTTCTGCTTCCTTGGGTAATACGAAAACCCAAGTATTTCACTTCTTTTTGGCATAGCTGTGCTTTGGCTCTGGAAACTTTGTATCCAGCTTCATCTAGTAACTGCAAGAGGTCTTTGGTGGCTAGTATACATTCACTTTCTGATATGGCAGCTATCAACAGATCATCCACGTATTGGAGAAGCACTCTCTTCCCCGGGGCTACTGGATAGCTTGAAAGGTCTTGATTCAGTGCAGCACTAAAGATGGTAGGCGAATTCTTGAATCCTTGGGGTAATCTTGTCCAGGTGAGTTGGCCCCCTCTTCCAGAGACGGGGTCCTGCCATTCGAATGCAAACAATATTTGGCTTACAGGGGCTAATCTTATGCAAAAGAATGCATCTTTCAAATCCAGTACAGTGAAATGGGTAGCTTCAGCAGGTATCAGTCCTAGAAGAGTATAAGGATTGGGTACAACTGGATGTATAGTTTCAACTGCATCATTTACTCTTCTTAAGTCTTGTACTGGGCGGTAATCCTCCGTCCCAGGTTTCTATACTGGCAAAAGAGGAGTGTTCCATGGGGAATGACATACTTTTAGTAGGCCATACTCGAGCAATCTTTGTAGGTGGCGATGAATGCCTTCAATTGCGGCTCTTGGGAGAGGGTACTGTTTGACGTGCACTGGTGTAGCACTAGGCTTGAGGGTTACAATCACTGGAGCTATATGTTTGGCTAGGCCTGGGGGACTGCCTTCTGCCCATACTCCAGGTGGTGCATCAATGCTTTTCAAAGTTTGTTCAAAATAGGTGTCTTGGACAGAATCATCAATGTAGTATCTCCATTCTTCTTCTCGGGGAACTGTCAGCAGCATTATTCCTGCTGGTTTGGCTTGGGAATTTACTGTCATTTGCATTTCTCCTTGTTCAGAGAAGGATATTTGTGCTTGAAGCTTGGCTAACATATCTCGTCCCAGTAGTGGCACTGGACATTCGGGCATGTAAAGGAATTGATGAGTTATTTGCTGTCCTCCTAGACTGCATATACGATTCTGAAGAAAAGACTTTGTGGCTTTGGCACCAGTTGCTCCTATAATGGTGACTGCTTTTGTAGAAAGTGGGGCTATCTTTTTGTCTATTACTGAATGTTGTGCTCCAGTATCAACCATAAAGTCCATAATTTGGTCTCCTATTTGTATTCCGACCATAGGCTCCTGGAGACCTAAAGCAAACTGGGAGCCCGGTCTGTCCTAATCCACGTCATTTTCATCATGGGTCGTTGTGGCCAATGCTTGAATGGCTCCTCCTCCTCTCTCTCGCTGGAATTGTTCTCGATTGGCTCCTCCTCGGTTTCGGGGATAGCTTCGTCTTTCTTCTCGCCACTGATGACTGCTGTCGTCATCTTGCTGGGCGTCTTCGAGTTGCGGGCACGTATCTCTCCAATGTCCTTCCTCTCTGCAGTAGGCGCATTGATTCACGCCTAGTCTCTGGGTCCGACCTCCGCCTTGACCCCGCCCTCTTCCTCTGCTCCTTCGACTAGGGACACCTCCCCTTTTCTTTTCAACTATGGCCGCAGCCAAAAAATCAGCTTTCTTCTTCATCTTTCTATCACATTCTCTCTGTCTTTCAGTATCACGATTCACATACACTTTATGAGCGACTTCCAGTAACTGTGTTGCATTCATGCCCGCAAACCCTTCTAATTTCTGTAATTTACGTCTAATGTCAGGTTGAGACTGGTTTACAAAAGCAGAATTCACCATACATAAACTTCCTGGTGCCTCGGGATCATAGGGAGTATACATTCTGTATGCTTCAGTTAATCTTTCATGGAAATCTGCTGGGCTCTCATCTATCCCTTGGATAACTCCTGCAACTTTGGAAAGGTTCATAGCTTTCTGGCCCCCCCTTTTCAGGCCTTGTAAAAAGCCTTGGCGAAAACGGGCTAGGGCTGTGGATCCTTCATCTGTATTTGGATCCCATTGGGGGTCTTCATTCGGGAATTCTCTCTGAGCTGCTTCCCGACGGTCTATTATATTCTGCCCCTGTCCCGGAGCTACAGGGTTATCTGCCATCCACTCAATAGCTGCTTTTCTAATTCTGGCTCGTTCTTCTGTCGTGAATAGGGTGGTCAGGAGCTGACGGCAATCTGGCCAAGTGGGCTGGTGAGTTTCCATAATAGTAGTTACTAATTCTGTCAGCTCCTGGGGCTTACTAGTATAGGAGGCATAATGCAACCTCCAATTTAATAAATCAGTTGTAGAGAAAGGGATATACACATAAGTTAGGGGTCCCGCTACCACTTCATCATTATCATTCTTTACGGGCACTCCCGGGACTTGCCGTAAGGGAAACATTTTGGCTGCCGTAGGTGTCTTTTGGGATCTAAGGGTTATTGTCGTAATTGCCTTTGAAGGGGTCACTTTCTTTTTCTCAAGAGGTTTTGCTTTGGGTTTGTCTTTTGCTGGCGTGCTAGTGCTAGCAATCGCTTGTACACTGTCCTCCTCATCGGGGGCATTCTCTTTTTCTCCTTCTTCTACCTCCGCTTCTGGCTCACTTTTTATATCATCCTCTTCTCTTTCAGCTAATTCTTCCTCTTCCTCCCCTCCGGGAGGTGGATCAGGGGTTGGGTCCCGCTCCGGCCGTCGCTGGGGTTCTGGGGCAGGACGCCGGGCTACTCTTATTGGACCTGGGGTTCGGGGCTGCCTGAGAATTATTTCTGGGGAATCAGGATCTACCAGGATGGGCTTCTTTCTGGCTTTCTTATCCTGCTCTTTCATTTTGGGCTGTTCCGTTTTCTGTCTAGAATCTGTTTTAGCTAACATTATTCTGCACTGTTCCTCATAACAGCGCTGCGCCCAGGGGGGCGGATCTTCACAAATACTTAACCAGGAATCTATATAGGGGTACTGATCGGGGTGCACTATTCGCACTCTACGGTGTATTGACTGAATAATCTCTACATTGAACGTTCCCTCTCGGGGCCAGATGGGGTCTAGATCGGGCCACTCCCTAGTACACAAAATCTGCAAACGGGCTGCTGTCATTTTAATACCATAATCTCCTGAATATCCCTCTTTAAAATGTGCGATCATACATTCTAATGGAGTGTTTCTATTAGACCCCGCCCCTCCCATTTCGATGTGTGCGCGCAACAACAGACAGAAGGGAAAAGGAGGGCGGACCGTGGGTAAGGGGTCCTCACGGCCCTAGAAATGTATAGGGAATACAAATAACAAGACAAGACGACAATCGCTTCCCCCTTTTCACGACCTGAACGCGGTCGCCCGGTCAGGAAATGCGCTACTCAGGGGTCCGCCTTCACTTGGTCCGTGCTGCCAGACCTCTCATTCACACTTCGTTCACACAATCATGCTAGCAACGTATCCCAGAATGCATTCGTTTCTATCTATTCTGACTAGTCTTTTTCCCAATTACAATAAGGATGAGGGTTTCACCCGGCGAATTCCCATGCGGGGTTACTCAGCCCTTCCTTGAGAGGTGATCATGCTCTCTTACCAATTCCCAATATCTCGAGATTACAAATTCCAAATTCCAAGTTCCAATGGCAGTACTGCTCTTTCTTTTTGTCTAGACCCCAAATCAAAACTATACTCACCAGATCCGGTCCTCAAACTTCCCAAGCAGGCGCATGAGTTGGACCTCGGACTCCCCTCACTCGGGTTCGAGGCGTTGGCTCCAACCGGGCCCGGCACCCGCCGAGGTCCGACCAGCTCCCTCCGATACAAGGGACCGGTGGCGCCAGGGAGCAGCCCTCGTCGGTAGGGCGCGATCCCGGCAGGACCAAGCCTATAGAGGCGGAAAGTCGTGGTATATTGCCCTATATACACTTTGATTCCACAACTTCCCGGCCAATGCACCAAGAATATGTAGCAGCAAAGCGCAGACAAACCAATGATACCAGGAGTCTGTTCAGAAGGTCCAAATCATTTATTTGTGCACAAGTCTCGAACCAGTCAATTTCAAAATGGCTGAGCAAAGTTTTCTAGCATTACAACAACTTTTATAGACTTCTGTTCCATTCTAGGTATAGAAAAACATTTCATTGGTCCCGGTAACCTCCCGTACCTCTTCCATTGGTCCCGGTACTGATAAGTTTATCCAGTTATGTCTCTTCAGTGGGCATGACACCTGCATGCCCCCCTTCTAGTCCCAATTACAATGGTCAGTTCATCAACTTGTTACTTTCACACTCTCAAGGCCATATAGCCAATTTGTGCATGCAGAGGAGCAGGGCTCTGCAACTCATCTGTCAGCACTCTCAATTATTTCTTTGCAGATGTACTTTTTCTTATCAGTAACTTTTAAACATGTCTTTCTGTATTTTTCCATCTTTTAGCTCTGCAGTTCTGCCTACCTAAGCTAATTCAATACTTCTACTGAGTTCTATCTTACAATAGCAGCATATTGGGGGATGTGCAATCCTATATGCCTCTCCACAGGCCTCATTTACAGGTCAAGCTAGCCATGCTGGCCTGCTTATGTCAGACACCGTGGGTCACAGGCCTTCACCTGCCACAAAGTGACTTGCCCAAGGCCACAAGGAGTGCTAGTGGGAATCAAACCCTGGTTGCTTGGTTACCAAGCCAGTGTTCTAACCACTAGGCTACTTACTCATAGGATAAAGCGGTATAGAAAAGCTGTTAAATAAATAAATAAAGTAAATAAATAAATAAATTTCCAATACAAAGTAGAACACTACTACAAGAATTTCTCTTTAGTACTTTTCAAACAGTGCTTGATTCTACTTGTTATCATATGCTCATATATATTAGATAGCATGAGACAGACAGAAAAGCTTGAAGGTCAGAGGCTAGTTGTTATCTTAAGGGAGCTTCAGGGCCCCTTTTTACTAACGTTTGCTCAGAATTTGCAAATAACATGCCAAACACACGTGTGTTTTTTGCAAAGGCTCCATGTTAGCTGTTAGGGGTGTGACAAGTATGTTCATGGCAGCTAATGTGCAATGAGTTCACCTAATATGCGCTACACCAAGGCGGGTTCACTTAATGACTCCTATAAAGCATTATAACATGAGGCCATAGACTCCTTTGCACATTAATGTCCCCAGTGCCCTGTTGCTGTGTGTTAAAACACCTGATAAACAGCTAACGGGCTTCAGTAAAAAGATCACTTAGAAAGCTATGGTGGGAGGAGTGGCCTAGTGGTTGGGGCAAGGTACTTCGGGCCGGAAGGTCGGGGGTTCAAATCCCACTGGAGGACAGCAACCTTGGGCCGGAAGGACTGGGGTTTCTAGTCCCACAGGGGTGCTCCTTGTGGTCTTGGGCAAGCCACTTAACCCTCCATAGCCCATGTTCCCTGTAAAGTAGTTCTCTGTGTGCTGTGCTTTCCTGTCTAATCAATGTGTTTATACCTCAAAAATTTCCTGTCATGATTTGACAATTTCCAATCTGTAATCAAACCGCTGCTGATCGCTGGAAGTAGCGGTATACAAATGTATACTAAATAAATAAAAAGTTTAGATTTTCACACTTAAATCTAAAGAAATGGTTAAAGTGGTGAAGAATCTTTTGGATCAGGGAAAATTGTAAAAGAAGGAGGTTCAAGAAGGGATGAGTCTACTGATTTAATTATGGATGAATTGCCTTCAATTTCACTGGTCAGGGTTAAACAGCTATGTAACACCGCTGAAATAGAGGGCTCTCCCACAAAGGATGGTGTCATTGGGTGATTTGAGTGGTGGAATGTGATAAGGTGTCTCAGGTGCTCTCTCCTCAGGAGTACATAGTTGGCCCCCTTCCCACTGGGTTCCTTTACTCACTCCAGCAAGGGTTATCCCAGAGGCTGGGATGGGAAGCAATGAGAATTTCCAACTAGATTCTAATTAACAAGGGAACAATTAAGGAAACTGCTCTCCAAACAACTATTCAGCTTTATTCAGATAAACACAGTTGGGGTCATTCCGAGCCACATTGTATGGGGAGATTAGATGGGGGCGGGAAAGGGGTGGTGTGGGGGCAAAGTTAAGGTGGGCAGTGGGCGGTCTGTGGCCCTGGACATACAGGGCTGATTCCAATGTCGGCCCTGTACGTCCGGGGCTAACAGACTGAACGGGGAACATATTCCACCTCTGAGATGGAATAAGTTCCCCTAGTTGGTGGGGGATGGCAGGCCCGGGCAGTGGAGAAGGTAGGAGGGAGTGGAGGAGATTCCTGGCAGCCCAACCATGGCCTTAGGAGGCCAGATCGGGGGTCGGGCTGCAGGGAATGAAAAATCTGGTTGGCAGCCAGGGATTGCGGCTCCTGAATGGAACCACGGTGCCATGGCAACTGGACTCCATGGCGCGGCGGCTCCATTCAGGAGCCTGAATGAGTTGGCTGGGCTAGGCCTGTACATGCAGGCCGACCAGGATCGGGGTCCTGGCCTGCACGTACAGGCCTGGACACAATTCTGATCCCATGAGGCTAGATGTGCCCTGCGGGATCAGAATCCCATCTAACTCTGTGCATCTGGTTCTGACTGGGCGCACAGAGGGCCGGGACGTCCAGGATGGAATCGGGCCCAATAAGAATTACTTAAGCTGATATGTTTTCTGGATATAAGCTCTGTACAATATTTGAGCAATAAGAGCTCTCTCTCTCCACCTACCTCCTTTAAGTAAAAGATATGCCTGTTTTGCTAAGAGCCAACGGAACTTAACTTTTACACAGGAATTACTTGAATAAATGTTTTCTCTTTTCTAAGTTATGATTTCAATATTTGTAATATCAGTGTATTAAATATTTACTTTAATTCTTCTCTTTTCCAAACATCTATATTCACTGACTATAAATCAAGCAGAAATAAACAAGACAGCAGATAAGATCTACATTAACTTTGTTGTAATTCCTGGATTACTTTGTTACTTCAGAGTGTTTTTCCTTTAAAGTTCCTGATACTTTGTTCAAACCTTTTTAGGAACAAGATCAAAACACCTGAAAGTTAAGGTACAGGAGGCTGACAGGCTTAAGTAGAAGAAACCCTTTAGAATAAACACCAGTCAAAACGAAGTGCTTTCGAAAACTTTCCCCTGAAGAAACCGCGTAGGTGAAACACGAAAAACGGCATGCTAGATAGCGTTGGGAACAGCATTGAAAGCCAAGCATCGGTCTAAGTTAATCTTTAAGTGGAGGAGTGGCCTAGTGGTTGGGGCAAGGTACTTCAGGCCAGAAGGTCAGGGGTTCAAATTCCACTAGAGGACAGCAACCTTGGGCCAGAAGGGCTGGGGTTTCTAGTCCCACAGGTGCTCCTTGTGGTCTTGGGCAAGCCACTTAACCCTCCATAGCCCATGTTCCCTGTAAAATAGTTATCTCCAAGTTATAATGTCCTGTTCAATGTAATTTCAGTTTGTTCAATGTAAACCGCACTGATGCAGAATAGCGCAGTATATAAGAGAATGTAAATAAAATAAATAAATCTTATTGATTGAAGATGTGAATTGCACCTAAAGCTAAGCACTATTTCAATTTAATTTTCATTATATAGATTGTGGCTGCCTGTGAACAAGGTCATTGATGCAAAAGAGGCAAGATCCATTAGACATTTGAAAAAACAGTCAGTGGTTGTCGATACAGTCTGAGACCTTGCAGCTACATTTAGCAATTAGTAGAACTATTAAAAATGAGTATATGAATGACATTTTCAAGTTAACATAGGAGATACAGTATACTTTCGAGTTGACGTATGGAGTATCATTAATAATTGACAAAGGTACAGTTGTGGTCAACCTTATTGACCCTTGCATTTTAGGTATGTTGTGTACAATACCTTGAGAAATAATTGGAAATACATATTCCAACTGTATGTCATCATTATATTTTAATAGTATGTTGAAAGGTATACAGCAACAACAACAAAAAAGTGTCTGTGCAACGTAGACATAGCAGTTTCTGAGAAAAAAGCAAAATATGACCTGGACAGGATTAATGGCACCTTCACTAATATTTGGTTGCACAACCCTTTGTAGTGATGACAGCCTCGAAAGGTTTCTTGTAGCCATCTATAAGGGGTATGATTACTAAATGGTGCTAAAAGTGCACCATTAGCGAGTACAAAATGGCACCGTTAAGGGTCCCAATGGGCGGTAAAGGATGGGATGGGGAGTAGGCGTTTCTGGTGCCAGTGGCCAGTTAGTGTGCGGTAAGTGGACAGTGAGTGGTAAGAATGCCCAGTGTGCACCTTAACGCCCGGTAAGGCAAAGAGCATGCAATAGGTAGTGAATACATTACATCCACATCTCTGTGTGAGACAGTGTGGGAGGTGAATGTGGAAGGCAGTTGAATGTTGGCAGTGAAAGGTGCACATGTAACCCACGGTGATGTCCCTGGGTGCCATGGTAGTGGTTAGCAATGTGCCATGCAGTTGCCTGCCAGGCAAAGGAATGTGCACAATTCTAAAAACAGGCGCTGATTGTGAGCAAATGCCAGTCATGGCACCTGTCAGCTATGTGTGCCATGGCCCCAGTGAATAACAAGGGACAACAGCACACACAGCTGGTGAATGCCATGACCGGTGGTTAGTAAAGTTTACCCAGTGCAAAGCCAATCTGTGCCCTGGGTTGTCCTGGCAGTGGGCTCAGAAATAGATTGGCAAGCCTTCCACAAAAAGGGTGCACAGAACTGGCCAAGATCACAGGTGGGATTTGAACCCTGGGCACTTCCAAACTGTAACATTGTGGTAACCAATATGCCACAGCTCCACGTGCCTGCCTATGGCACACTGAACAATAGTCAAAGCCAGTGATAGGGCCTTGGCTCACATAGTGGGTGGTCGCAGCCACTGGCACATGGCAGCAGAGGGCATCTATGTATGGTGTTTGGGAGCCAAGCATGTGGAGCTGTGGCTGACTGGTTAGAGTACTGGCTCAGTATGACACAGTCTAGGGTCCAAATCCCACATGAGACCCTGTCCAAGTCACTGCACCTCCTATCATCTGTGTGGAAGGGCCAGCTAATCAATGTCTGATCCCACCACCTGGAAGACCCAGGGTACTAGATTGTGTAAGGGTACAAGGTGGCTATTATCGGGAGTACTTCTACTGACCACTGTGAGCAGTTGGAAAAACATATCTCTGCTGCCAACTAAGCAGCCCCTGGGCCTTACTGGCAGGAGAGCATGAAAGGCACAGTGGAAGGTCCACTCATCTGAGGTGATGAAGGGTAAAGTGACTTGCTGCAGACCATGAGGGGTTCCTGTGGGAAACTAATCCAGAATTGCTGAGTTGCAGGTTCCTGTGCAAACCACTAGGTCACTCCACACCCTCAGACAGGTTGCTGACCCAAAAGGAAAGTGACATGACTTTGCTTCCTGGCCACATCTGGGTGTATGTCACTTTATCTGAATTGCTGATCACATCTATCACCATGATATGCCTCTTGTATGTACCATTCTCATGCAAATATCTATTGCACGTATTCACATGAATTTTGGAGGTCTATTCCAATGTAAACCAGGAACAATGTAGATGTGGTCAGTTATGGCATGCCTCTGCAGTCATGAAGCGCTGGATCACATTGTGCAGTGGCCAGGCCATAGGTCATGGATGTGTGGCAATGCTTAGTCAGGCTGGATGCTGCCAGAATAGTCCATAAAAGCTACTGTCAGCCACACATTAGATGCATGATGTTGATATCAGTCTGTTTATACCACTGTAGCATGCACAGGACAGCATCTTGTTGAAATGGCAATGCAGTACAGCAGAAATGTTTCCATATAGTGGCCACAGATGCAACACATATGCCCATATCTGAGGTGAGCATACGCAGAAGTCCAAAACATGAAGCATGACTGCATGTCTGAAGAACCTGTATGAGTGGGGTGTTAGTTGTTAAGTAGGTCATGCTGAGAAATACCTGCTGCAACATATAGCATATGGACATGGACATATCCAGAATCCCAGGGTGGCTGCAGTCTGCCTGATATGGTGAGAACAGATCCTGGTCCGGCTGTTAACTGTGGTCTGACCAATGCAGCTGGCCTTTCTGCAGAATATATGCCAACCTGTTGAGCAACCCAGTCTGGCCAAAGCCATGAAACCTGTGCCAGATGATGTCAGTAGGATTATACAGAAGCCATTGGAAACCTGGAGCTTGCATGATGCAGATAATGATGGCACATTGCATGGGCCTGATATGTGAAGGGACATGCATCCAGAGTGCAGCTCACAGATGTCAGCTGTGGTTCGTCTGATAAGACAGTCAGAAATGGAGTGAGCTTCTGAGTGACTAGAGGTGGACAGTAACACAACTTGAACAATGTCATCCACAACATGCTGCAAGCATAGAAATCCCAGAGGAGCAACCTTTGGCAGAGGATCATGTGCTGCATTGCCACATGGACCTCAGCCCTGCTGAGCTCTCATCACCTAATGCTGAACATAGTGAGAGATGTCCCCAGGAAGTAGTGCAAAATGATACATAGAGTCATTTCAACTGAAGCCCTGCAATGCTGGATGACCACTGCTGCACATCGAGATGCGAGGCCTCCGATGGTGCTGACAAACTCAAGTGGTGTACAAGACTGTCCTCCTGTGGGTTCATTTGGCCACATATCTGCATTATTGTGTGATGAACCATGCTACAGTCTATCATGGAGCCATCATCTATAGCCGGAAGGCAATGGCAAACATTAGATTTGGATGGATATATATGAGCATCCCGAAGCTGTGCATCATCATCCCCGGGCAAGTATCAGGAAGTAGAATCATGACAGTTCTTTTTGGGCCAGGGTTGGCAACCTGAGCTGCAACAGTGCTGTTTCTAAAAGCATGAGGGGGTAGGGGGCACAACCACAGGCTGCAGTAGCAGATCCTACAGTAAAGAGACACATCCTGTACTGCAGCACAGCAGTATGTCCACTTCCACATCAACCCAACCTGAGTCTCAATATGCATATACCATGTAAACCAACAATCATAGTAGAACACCAGACTACCATGGACAGCAAGTGCAGCTGTCACCAATGACTGAATGCTAATCAATATGTCCCATGATCCTGACCTCAATGATAGCACGCCACACCAGACTACCATGGTCAGCAAGTGCAGCTGTCACCAATGACTGAATGCTAATCAATATGTCCCATGATCCTGACCTCAATGATAGCACGCCACATCTGTGTAGTGCCAGTTATCATGACACAGTCCTGAGCACAGCAATAACAGGGGAAACCATGTGTTGCATTAATGGCTGTTGCACACTGCAGATGCAGAGTACATAGTTGTGAAAACTCAGTAAGATAGCATATGATGCCAGATAAAGAGCCTTATAGTCAAGCCACTCTGCTGTGTAAGGTGGCTGGACTGGTTGCAGAGGGACTCCATGCAGGCCCCCCATCAAAGCAGACTAAAGTATGGTTGGATCCTAGTTTGACTGGTAAGAAGGGATCCACTGGGTCAGTCCCATATCAGCAATAGTGCTAATACTGTATTTGTCCTGCCCCTTCACCCTCATGAGGCTGTCTATGCATCCACCATCCTGTCCCTGAAAGGAGTAGGTAGATTTGTGATGCCGTTGTCCACCTTGCAGCCTCATTGTAACATAGTAACATAGTAAATGACGACAGGTAAAGACCAGTATGGTCCATCTAGTCTGCCCAGTAAGATGGCAGGAGTAGGTGCACCCCTCCCCATATCTTTGTTTAGGGGTGCATCTACCAGGAGTAGGTGCACCCCTCCCCATGTCTTTGTTCAGGGGTGCACCTGCCACTCTGTGCAGGCCACCCCTCCCAATGTCTTTGTTTAGGGGTGAATCCACCGTTCCATGTAGGACACCCCTATTTGTTGAGAAATTAGATGGTTCAGTTTATTTTGATTTTATCCTGTTGCTGTAAAGGGGTCCACTGTGTCTGTCCCATGCCATTTTGAATTCCGTCACTGTGTTTTCCCCCAGCACTTCCATCGGGAGGGCATTCCAAGCATCCACCACCCTTTCAGTGAAAAAGTATTTCCTGACATTTCTTTTCAATTTACCACCTTGCAGCTTCATGTTATGCCCTCTAGTTTTACAGCTTCCCCGTCTTTGGAAGAGGTTTGTTTGTTCATTATTTCTCTTTAAGTATATAAAGGTCTGAATCATATCTCCCCTATCCCTCCTCTCCTCCAAAGTGTACATATTTAGGTCTTCAAGTCTCTTCTCATAAGGCTTCTGATGCAGGCTCCAAATCATTTTGGTTGTCTTCCTCTGAACAGTTTCCATTCTTTTTACATCCTTTGCAAGATACGGTCTCCAAAACTGAACACAGTATTCCAAGTGAGGCCTCACCAGTGACTTATACAGTGGCATTAGTACCTCTTCCTTTCCGCTGGTAATTCCTCTTCATATGTCCAGTAGCTAAATGGCATGCTCCTCTAGGAAAAATGTTGTCTTGCCCCCCCAATATGCTGAACTTATATCAAGATGTGTCTCAGATCCCCAAAGTGTAAACAGATAGGTCATCATGTCTCTGTTCATGCTTCTATTCAGATGTTCTCTGGCATTGAACCCAGGTCATGTGGCTCGCCATCTCCAGAGCTGACTCAGATACCCTCACATCTCAACACCTGAAATGGGTCTGAGGAAGATGAGCAAAAGGATCTGCAGAATGTGCCCGAAGATGTATGCGATTAGACCTGAATGCTGGAATCTGTATCCCTCACAGGAGAGGAGGGACAGGTATTGACCATGCAATAATAAAATGGGAGTGATGTATAAACAACCTATTGCTCGAAGAAGGACAAGCTGCAACACTAGAGAGCATATGAGGATTTAAGGTGTAAAATGTCACAGCTCCATCTACAGAGATGTTGCCATGCAAAGGGTTCTGGATGTCATGACTGTCCTCCCTATGGAGAGGGCGGGGGAGGGGGACAGACATTTCCAGAATTTACAAAGCCATGGAACGGACATACTGCATCCCCCCAGAAAGGGGTGGCTCTATAATGAGTCAGAATGAGGCAGCCGCCTCAGGTGGCAAACATTTTGGGGTGACAAAAAATGCCCCCAAAACAGCCACCCCACTCCACCTTCAAAGTAAAAAAAAAAAAAGAGTGGACAGGCTACTGCCGCTGCTTCTCGGCAGTGGCAGATTCAATCCCTCTGCCCTCCTACCACCACTGCCCCGGGAGGCCACACAGTTGCCTGACTGGCTTCAGAGGGAGCCAGGGAGGCCTGAAGCCTGGCGCCCCAGCTCACCTTTGCAGAGCCACGAGAAAGAACAGTGTTTCCCTTCTTTCCCATGGCTCTGTTAAAGTTGAGCTTGACAGCACGCTGAAGGTAAACAAGGGCATTTCCTGCCTCATGCGAGAGGGCATCCAGGTGTGCACTGATTGTCAGTGCTGCTGCCTGTACATCTTCTCTGAGGAGCTGCACCTCTGCCACCAGGGTGGCCAGAGCTCAGTCATCAGATGCCTGAGTGGGTGATAGTGCACAGGGCCTGGTGTGACACCACCATGCCATGACCATGGGTGCTGAGGTAGCTGTGGGGGCCCATGGCTGCGGAGTGTGGATCATGGCTCTGCTGCCCATCGCGCATGGTCTGTGCCAGTCCATGCTGTGGGCACATGGCCCTCTGGCAGGGACATGTACAAGCATGGCTGTAGGCTGTGGGTTACTACCAGGGGGAGGGGGAAACTCTTCCTCTGGCCCCTCCACCAGGTGCCTGCTGGCTGTGCTCTGCACTGCACCACCATACCTGGGATGCTTGGAGGATGGGGATTATATCCCCTATGCTACCCCCTCTGGGCCTGCCTCTGCTTTGGCCACAGGGGACAGCTCTGATCCCTCCTTCTCCTCACCCTGCCCCTGTCCCTCTGATCCCTCTTCCTTCTCGGACACCCTGCCCTGCCCCTGTCTCTTCCTCAGACTCCCTGCCCTGTCCCTCTAATAACTCCTCAGACTCCCCGCCCTGCCCCTGTCCCTCTGATCACTCCTCCATCCCGCTGCTGCGCTGTAGCCCCCTCACTGCCCTCCTCCTCCGTGGTGCTGTCCTCTGTCGCAATGCCACTGGACTCCTCCTCCCTGTCACTACTGGAGGTACCACTGGGATCGGCACCTTGGGACAGCTGTGCTGGCGCTGGACTGCTGTTCTGGGTTGATGCCTGTGCTATGCCAGCGCTGTTGGGATCCTCCCTTGAACTGGCTGTGGGGGAAGAGGGAAGGGGTCAAAGGTCTGCACAGGCGTGGCCCTTGTGTGGGACTGGTGCATCTCTGTGGGGCCCACACATGCATTCCACAACCCACCTTTGGGTTAAGGAAGTGTGCCATCCCGCCGCCACTTTTTCTTCTCTCAGCGGCAGCAGGCAACAGAAGAAAGCTGAAATGCGCCCCTTAAGCCT
The DNA here is from genome assembly GCA_033557465.1 of Ichthyophis bannanicus. Taxonomy (NCBI): domain Eukaryota; kingdom Metazoa; phylum Chordata; class Amphibia; order Gymnophiona; family Ichthyophiidae; genus Ichthyophis; species Ichthyophis bannanicus. The sequence continues at coordinate 909,709,291 of CM066035.1, read as the reverse complement.
TCCGCCGGCATGCTAAGCAGATCTTTCCCTCCCTGCAAGATCTTTTCCTCCAAGCATCCCAGGTATGGTGGTGCAGTGCAGAGCACAGCCAGCAGGCACCTGGTGGAGGGGCCAGAGGAAGAGTTGCCCCCTCCACCAGGTGCCTGCTGACTCAAGAGCAGGGAGGGAAAGATCTGCTTAGCATGCTGGCGATTTGCACATCAGGCGCGCCTCTTCTCTTCTGCTGCGGGGGGGGGGGGGGACGCGCACCCGATGTGCAAGTTGCACATCGGCGGGCCCCCCCCCCCCGCGTTGCACAGGGCGCGCTCTTCCCTCGGTACATCCCTGGTACCGCTCCCTTGGATTGTTGCAGCCGAAATGCATGACCCTACATTTTTTTAGCATTAAATCTCAGCTGCCAAATTCTAGATCATTCTTCAAGCTTAGCTATATCCATCCTCATGTTATCTACACCTTCCTGGTGGTCAAATTTTGGAATCATCCGCAAAGAGGCAAACCTTTCTTGACAGCCCTTCCGCAATATCACTAACAAAGATATTAAACAGAATCGGACACTCCTTCAGCACTCCACTGGTAACCTCCTTCTCCTCAGAGTGAACCCTTTGTCGCCTCCCACTCAAGCAATTTCTAACTGAAGCAGTAACTTTAGAGTCCATCCCAAGAGTGCTTAGTTTGTTTATAAGTTGCCTGTGCGGAACAGTGTTAAATGCTTTACTGAAAACTAAATACACCACATCTAGGGCTCTCCCTCGGTCCAACTCCCTGGTCACCCAGTCAAAGAAATAATTTGGATTTGTCTGACAAGACCTGCCCCTGGTGAATCCATGCTGCCTCGGATCCTTCAATCCGTTGAACTCCAGAAACTTCACTATTTTCCCTTTCAGCAGTGTTTCCAATAATTTGCTCACCACTGAAGTTAAACTAACTGGCTTGTAGTTTTCAACGACATCCTTACTTCCACTTTTGTGTAAAGGGACCACATGTGCCTCTCTCCAGTCCTCTGGCACCACCCCAACTCCAAAGAGGCATTGAAAAGATCAGTCAGAGGAGCTGCTAGAATGTCCCCAAGTTCCTTCAGTATTCTTGGATGTATCCCATCTAGTCCTATCGTTTTGTCCACTTTTAGTTTAGCTAGTTCCTCTGAAATACGTTTGAGATACCCCTTGTTTTTGTTCCTGTTTGTGGGTGTTGTCTGAGGTCCTGCACCTGACCCTTCATCTGTGAACAGAGAACAGAAATATTTGTTAAGCAATTCCGCTTTATCCTCATCAGCTTCTACATATTCCTCCTCTTCATCCTCGAGTCTGAAAATACCACTTTTGCCCTTCCTCCTATTGCTAACATATCTAAAAAATGTCTTATCCCCCCATTTTATTGCACTGGTTATTTCTTCTTCTTTTTGTACCTTTGCTTTCTTATTTTGCCAGCCTCTTTAAGTTTTTCCAAATATAGATGCCTTTCTTCCTCTCTCTGTGATCTCTTGTATTTCATGAAGGGGCCATACTCTTTTTCTTCAGCTTTTCAGATACCTCTTTTGAGAACCATTGTGGTCTCCTTTTCCTTTTATTTACTATTTTAACAAAAAGGTTGGTTGCCCTTAAAATATCCCCTTTCAGTTTTGCCCACTGTTTTTCTACATTCCCCAGCTCTTCACATCCCACTAACGACTCTGAGTTATTGGCCCATCTTAGCAAAGTTAGTTTTCCTAAAGTCTAAGACTCTCGCTTTTGAATGTATTTTATCAGCCCTAGTCCTAATACTGCACCACACCATCTGGTGATCACTGGCTGCGAGATGATCTCCCATTATAACATCAAACACTTATCTCAAAAACGCCAGCTCTTCAGATGGAAATGCCACGCAACAAAGATCCTTGTTTCACTGGAACAACAGCTTCCTCAGGGGCGTGATTAAGAAGAAATAGGGATCTTTATTGGGTGGCTGTTCCATCTGAAGAGCTGGCATTTTGAGATAAATGTTTGAGCACAGGGTAAACTATTTAAGACTAATAAAAGAAAATATTTTTTCATTCAACGTGTAATCAAACTCTGGAATTTGTTACCGGAGGATGTAGTAAAGGCTGTTAGTGTAGCTGGGTTTAAAAAAGGTTTGGACAAGTTCCTGGAGGAAAGGTCCATAAACCATTATTAAGAAGGGACCCAGGATATCAATGCTTGACCTAGTACAAGCATTGCAGAACCTGTGTCTTTTGGGGAAACTGCTAGGTACGTATGACCTAGATTGGCCACTGTTGGAAACAGGATACTGGGCTTGATGGACCTTGGTCTGACCCAGTATGGCATATCTTATGTTCTTATGTTCTTATGTGTGCTGTTGATTGATTATCCTCCAGTAAAGGTATTCTTTCTTTATTTTAGGAAAAGATGTGGAGCTGTGAGACAGTTATGTAAGACGTTGGCATCCGTGCGAGGGGTGCTGCAATGGCTAAGGCTTGCTGTCTATGTTAAATTGTTTGAAAGCTTTATTGCTTTTCATTTTTATATACTGTATATAAAAATTATTAAATATGGTAGGTTTATTATTGAAGAAATATTGAGCATTTGATGGTAATAAAAGGGAGTTTTTTTAGATCAGTGATGGTAAGGTGCAATATGTTCGTTCCCCTTTGGGCAAGTAATTGCTGTACAGAGAGGGATATTATTGGAAGTTAGTGAGGCCTTTTTCTCCTGTTAATATTCTCCTATTAATAATAATCTATTTTAAATATGGGCTGGTAAGATTTGTTCTTCGGATGGAACTGTGAATATTATAGAGGAGTGGTGAGTTAAGCTTTTCTTTAATTATAAAGTGTGTTTTATTGGGTGGATTAATAGTTTGGGCTGGATTTTTTTTGTTTAATTGATAGGTTCACCTGGTGTGGATTTTTTCTATTAGCTATTCACAACTGACTATTTCCCATACATTTGCTCTCAGTGGCACTCCCATGTCCACAGATGTGCCGGTGATGCATGTCTTGAGGTTTCCCCTATCAGAATCACATGCTGTGCTCCACAGACAGGGAGGGGGTGGACAGTTGTTGAAAGGATCTGTACAGGAGGGGAGGCAGCACATGGTTTGTAGCACACACCACTGTCAGAGATGCCCCAGGGAGTGGCCAGGGCCACCTGGGAGACCCTTGAGGGCCAGGAGCACCATGGTGGTTATCTTTGCCATGGCAGCTGGAGATATGCCATGGGTACAGGAGGGTGGGGCTCCTGAGGTGTGGCACTTGGACACATGATAGAGGTGTCTGCTTATGCTCTGCCGTGATCTCTGCAACCCACCTTTTCACCCCTTGGCCACATGGTTGGCAGTCTTGCAATCGGTGTCAGGACCTATACCTTTTCAGTGAAATCTTCACATTGTCCACATATGCACTGGGCACAATTGGGATCTCATATTTTTCAGGTTCACCCTGTCCTTTCAAGCAGCATATATCTCTGTATGAGCACCTACCCATGAGGGTTCTGTTCATATGGGACAACAGTATGACCAGGTTGTTCTCCACCATGTGTGCAGATCTGCACCAGTCTATGATGCGTGTGGAACAGAGGCTGGAGCAGATGCAGGGAGGCATTGAACAATAGCTGGGAGATCTAGTGGATGTGGCGAGAGGTGGCTTTATCATAATTAATCAGAATCTACAGGCCCTCCTAGCTGCCTGCCTCCCACAGACCCAGCAGCAGCCCCAGAGGGAGATGCAAGCAGGTCCTAACTACCAGCAACCTCCAGCTGTCCCACCATGCCCAGGGGAGGTGCCATGACAGACCAGAGGCCAAGGACCAGTAGACAACCACTGGGCCAGACACAGCAACACCTTCCATGGCACATGTCCCTCACTTCAGTATGGTTGTTTTACACTGCTGGTCACAACATGTTTAACTGACTCTGCAATTACAGGCCTGGCAAATCATGCATCCAGGGGCCAGGACATAGATGTTCACATTGTGTGTGCAAGCTGTTATCAGACAGCTGGGCATGCATCTGTGGTCAGGTTTCCTCATGGGTTACCCAGAAGCACAGCATATATCATTGTGATCATGTGTATATGGGGGGTGGGGGCTGATAGATCATCAGCATTGTGACAAATACCAAGAGATATGGGTTTGCACACATCTATTTTAATTTACTCAATATAGTCCCCTCTGAGCTCCATACACTTTTGCCTCATTGCTCCCACTTCTCCTGGCCGTCCAAGATATATCTCTGCTGGACATAGATTAATGGGGAGAGCCCAGGACCTGTCAGCTCCCCCCCCCTCGTGACAACCCCCCAACAGCTCCCCCTGTCTGCCCCCCTCTTTACAGCTGTGGGACAATATGTACAGATGGGAGCTACCTGTATCTAGGACATGAGCTGTATCCGATGATGATGGCAGTGACTGAGTGGACCTCTCTTCTCCTTTGGGGCAACCCAGCAAGCTATTTTGTAACCATTGTTAACCATTGGTGACCATCAGCACACTGATATCATGTGAGACCCATCATTGTGCCACCTAAGATAATTTAACACCATACTTGGGCATGCAGGACTGCCACAAATGGTGGCCACACCAGCATTATTGGGGGCTGACACATATTTTGTGGCATTCATTGATTGTTTTCCTGGACTGCTAGGTGACTATTTCTCTGCACATCCCATTTTGTGTTGTGGACCCTGATATGGGACATTGTTCTCTCATGTGCAAATACTACTGCTATGTTTCCATGTTCATCACTGGATTCCGTCAACACACTACTTGCACATGTTGGGTCTGTATCCTGTTTACTACTGGCGTATCATGTGAGATAGCCATGAGTGTGTTGATGGCTGTGATATGTGAGGCACACCCATAAATACTGTGTCAATGTGCCATCACAGACAGGTCTGTGGCCAATGACCTCCTAATTCAGGGCTGTGATATGGTGGGCCACAGGATATCTGACCAGGAGGTGGGGGTATCCTCTGCAGATGTATGATGTGTACCCCTTCCCCACCTCTGAGCATTTCCCATGTGTCCATTGGTATATATGGTCTTACAGAGATGGTACCTGGTAGAGTCAATGCACACTGTTCTGACCTCTCCCTTTGGATACCTCAACTGACAACATAACTCATCACCGGCACACAAGTGTGTGCCCATCTCACACCACAACTCATCCTATATCATATGTTCACACTGTGACAGACCCGGTGGGATGTGCATGCACATTGCCTTTTAGGTATCATTGCCTTTGGTAACTCTCACATCAGATGACTGGACTCTGACCTGTGGAATCCAACACATGGCTCTGTGTCCATCAGCATTGGCACCTGTAATCTCACATCTGTATCCATGGCCATGTGGAGACATACATGGTGGACAGATGGTGCCAGCGCTGAAGGTGCTGGTTCCCAATCACACAGTTAGTTGGTGTTTGGGGCAGATGCACTCCACTGTCACCACCATCCTGGGAACCAGCAATGCCACAGCACAGATGGGCCTGCCAACATGGAGGTGAGGCTGGGTCATCCTTTGGCACAGAGGGCAACTATAAGGGGTAGTTCCCTGTGCATCCAACCCCCTTGCACAGATGCAGTTACAGTGATGGCTGACTAACATGACATCCATGTCAGCAGATCCCTCTGACCATCCCACTCTGCAGCCACATGATTGATCAGGACAATGTTTGACACTTCTCTGCATTGGTCACTCCAATGATATCCAGATGGTGTCCTTGTGTGGGTGGGTATATTGTTGGCCATTATCTCAATATTGTTGTATTAGAAATGTTTGTGAATACTGGTAGCTCAGCTTGGTGATAATGATGTTGGATTGTTCTCCGAGCTTGATAGTTTGATTGTAGACATTTTGTCACCATTCAAGGGGACATCATCAGTGCGGAGTTTCAGATGGTGATGTGCTTGAATGCTTGAATTTGTACTTATATTGGGGTTGGTGGCGACTCAGCTCTTTGGTCCACAGGGATTGATTGGTTGGTCTTCCTGAGGGTTGCTGGGGTGTGATTGTTGTTTCTGAGCCTTATTGATGATAACTCAGCTCTTTGGTCTGTAGGAATTGGTTGATTGGTTTTCCTGAGTGTTGTTGGGGTGTGGTTGCTGTTTCTGAGCCTTGTTGGTGATGTCTCAGCTCTTTGGTCCATAGGGATTGGTTGGTTGGTTGGTTTTCCTGAGTGTTGCTGGGATGAGGTTGCTGTTTCTGAGCCTTATCGGTGATGATGCAGCTCTTTGGTCCGCAGGGATTGGTTAGTTGGTTTTCCTGAGTATTGCTGGGGTGTGGTAGTTTTTTTTCTGAGCCTTGTTGGTGATGATTCAGCTCTTTGGTCCGCAGGGATTGGTTGGTTGGTTTCCCTGAGGGTTGCTGGGATGTGGATGTTGTTCTCAGGATTTGGTGGTGCCTCAGCAACCCTTAGGAAAACCAGCCAATCAATCCCAGTGGACCAAAGGTCTGAATCATTACCAACAAGGCTCAGAAACAGCAACCACACCCCAGCAATACTCAGGGAAACCAACCAACCAATCCCTGCAGATTAAAGAGCTGAGTCGATGGAAAACAAGCTCTGCTACAAGGGGACATAGGATGAGGGTGAAAGGGGATAGACTCAGTAGTAATATGTGGAAATGTTTCTTTACGGAAAAAGTGGTTGATGCGTGGAATAGTCTTCTAGTGGAGTGGTAGAGATGAGGACAGTATCTGAATTCAAAAAAGCATGGGACAAACACAGAGGATCTCTAAAGGGAAAAAGGGGACTCTTGTAGTGGTTGATATGGAAAGGCAGACTAGATAGGCCATGTGGTCTTTTTCTGCCATCATGTTTCTGCTTTTCTATGTCATCACCAACAGAACTCAGAAACTGAAACCACACCCCAGCAACATTCAGGGAAATCAACCAATCAATCCCTATAGACCAAAGAGCTGAGTTATCACCAACAAAGCTCAGAAACAACAACCACAACCCAGCAACCCTCAGGGAGACAAACCAATTGATCCCTGCAAACCAAAGATCTGAGTCACCACCAACCCCAATATAAGCACATTACCATCTGGAACCCCACACTGATGATGACCCCTCGAATGGTGATGAAACATCTGCAATCAAACTATCAAGCTCAGAGAACAATCCAACATCATTGTTGTAGTAAGTTTCACACATTTGGTGTGCCAATATGTTCTGTGCCTGGGACATAATGAACAAACTGATTAGGTTCAGGCCACCATGTCTCAGTCGAGGGCTGGTACAGTCATGGTCATGATAACCAATAGATTGGTAATTTGGTACTGGCTGAACTGACAACATTCAGGGCATCACTGAATGTTGGACTGCAGCTGTTGGATGGAACATGTGATAAGGAAGCTTATCATAGCTCAGGAAGGAGCTATAGGAAAGGTGAAGTGACTCTGAACAAGCAACCTGTCAGTTCTGGTAGAAATAAGAAAACAGAATTTTCCCATAAAAGACTACCAGTCCCAGAATGCACCAGGTTTCCAACAGCCATTAGAGGAGCTGGAGTGGGGAAACGTGTGTTCAATCAGGAGGGCTATGAGGTAATCCCTAAGCACTCATCTCAAAGGGCAGGGCCTGATTCAGCACAGCTGTGCTGTGTTAGGGAGGAGCACTCATCTAAGCAGAATAAAGGTAGAGTTTATTCTACAGAGAATCAGCTTGAGCTTGATCATCTTCATCATCAGGAGGATCATCAGAAGCAGAAGCCAAACCAGACGGACAGAGAGGGAAAGAAACCCTTTGGAAGAAAGAGGAGAAAAGCCTTTGAGAGGTCTAGAAGAGTCTAGAGCAGTACGTATACTGGGAGGCATTCCAAGGGCCAGCATACACCATTGGACTGGGGAAAGCCAGAGGAATGGTGCTGAAGAGCTAGGAATCTCCAGACGGTACCTGTGAGGGAGACGGCTGCACGTGGAAGGGACCCTAAGACACGTGCCAGAAGGTATGTGAGGAGAGATCCAGTGTCCAGGGATCTGGATTGGAAGGCTGGACATAAGAACTGGACTACATACTGGCCAGGCTATATAGAGAGGAACTCTAACAGCAATGGAAGCTCAGGTATGAACACTGATCTATGCCCTAGCTATAACCTTGAAAGACAGCAGGGAAACAAGTATTCTCCTGAAAGTGCTCCATTGGGAGATTCATCTGTGCCAATCCATGATATTGAACCCATGCTTGTTGAAGAAGAGGGAATGATAGCAGATGAAGAATCTGTTTACATGGACTGCTCTCTGTCTAAACTCCTTTGGTGATTTTCTGTTATAAAGTACAGCAACCATCACAAAGAAATACAAACTTGTTCTTTATTCTACTCAGAAAAGCTCCTGAGTAGGATTTTTAGCCACGCAGTAGAAAGCAAGCCAGCTAAGGGGTTTCAGCTGGATAACTGCTAGCAATTGAGCGTTACCTAATTGCTTGTGAGCTCTGAGAGAATCACTTCTGAATCTATGTGGGAAGATATAAGAAGTTAACCTGAAAAGAACAGTTTTTCTCTTCGTTGTGGCTTTTGTTTGTTGTTTGATACATTGCTAAGAGAATATTAGCTAAAGCCTATAGAAAAGACCAGTTTGTTGCCAACCAGGTCTTATTTCTTTTGCTTTGATTGCCTGATAAGTTAAAATGTTGTTTTCCTGATTTTTGTTTTTCCAAGTTTAACACTGAAAGCAAGTAACCTGATTTATGTGCTACCAAGCATATCTGTGTTGGGAGAAATAACCCCATAAATAAATATCTTATTGGCTTTACACTTGAGCACAACTAAATTATTGTGAGCAGCTGTGTCGGGTGTGAATGGACTGCATTGCCCACAATCCCTTGCAAATCATATTGACATATGCACTTGCCAAGACTGTGAACATTCTCACCCAGGCAGCCGTCTGACAAACACCATGAACCCGGTTATTCACCATCGCAATCTACCCTTCACATTCCCACAATCAACACTAGCACATTGTCTACAGGGAGGGTTCCAATGTCAGCTGTATGGAACTGGTTTAGGCTAACATCTGGGATATCAGCAGTCATCTCAATGGTCCTTCCACCCTACCCCATGACAAAAGATTGGTGGGTACAGGGGGCATACATGGTTCAGCCGGCATGGGTTGACGCACCTAACAGCTAGATACATGTTTGGATCACTGACAGGACTACCTATCAGAGACACATACTGCATGATGTGTGCACACGGAGATGTTCAATACAGCAACACAACCCCTTTGTCTTACATCAGGTATTCTCGGGTTGTGACAACACCTTACAGCAGATACCTGTGGAGTGGCACAATGGTCATTTATGGAGACCTATCTCACCTATCTACCCATACAGCCCTGGTGGACCAGACCTATGTGAGATCTACTGCTCCGATACCATCCTTGGCACATATGTTTGGGACCTCCCGATTCTGTGTTTTTTGAGGCTAGGTAGATCTTGTGAATTCAGCGGCCACAGTCCCACCCTATGGGATTTGTCCTTCATGGCTCATCCCCATGTCTGGCTGGTGGGTTCAAGGTTTATGATGTCATCTGAGAGGGTTGAGGGTGCTGCTGTTCCATTCCACACCACCCTGGCATATCTGGTGACACTATTACTGTTGAGTGGGGACCATACTGCTCAGTACCTGGGGTGCATCAGAGTGTCAGCCAATGATATACCCTGCGCTCTTCAGATTACCACATCTGTACTCTCATCAGCTGTCCTGACATGGACAGGAAACCCTTAATTGGGCCCTTCTCTACTGGGTACATGACACATCAGTGGTCAACTGGTGAGGCTTCAGAAATTGTTCATGACTGTGGGAGACTGTTCATCACAGGACACCAGCCCTTCCTAACATCAACTATTGGGTGTGGAGTCACCTTAGACAACACTTGGTGCAGGACATGCGCCTCAGCCAGATCTGCATACAATGGCATTATCATGTGGTGTGGTGTGCTAGCAATATCACATATCCTCACTACCTCCTTGGCCTCATTGCACTCCACTCTTACATGGCACATCTGCTGCATGCACTTGGCTTTGTTGGTGCTTGTGAGATCCCCTCTCTTTCCCTAACATGCAGGCACGGTACATCATATGGGGCCATTGCTCTCACAGCAGTGATCAGGCATCACTACCCAGGGTGCAGGGGAGATTCAGGCTTCAGTGATCACACACTGGGGGGTTTTCAGCCAGAGACAGCACTCAGTTCACAGGAACTGATGGGGGAACTTCTCTTTATCACACCTATGTCTGCACAGACACACTTATTGATCAAGGTCCACCCCATATTTCAAGTTCATCATATGTATTTATTGACATCTCTCTATCAGACATCCACATATGATATGGAACTCAGAGACAGACTATCACCTCTTGCACAGGTCCAACTAAGCTAAACACCTTTGTGGAACACCACAACATTCTGTTGACAGACCCACAATGTGAGGGGAGATGGCACAGGCTAACTCTCCATTTTGCACAACAGAGATGTGACATCTGGTCATAGGCAGAGGAGTGACTGAGTCATCAGCCAGTTGGGATACACATCTATGCTTATGACCCTCCCGTACTGACCAGGGCCAAGAGACTGCTTGGTGTCCTGAGACATATCTCCAGCTTCTTCAGGGAACACAGGACCATGACATGTCTATGTGAGCACTTAGACAGGCCCCATGGTTGGTTGATCCAAGGTAGCTCAGACTACATGAGCACAATTGACACTGGGGACATTACTTGCAGGGTCTAGACTTGCAGGGTCTAGACTTGCATGGGACATTACTTGCAGGGTCTAATCTTGTCTAACTGCTCAGCAACCCTGCCATGAGGGGTCATGCACTCAGTCAACACATACAACAATCTCACTGGGATTCCTGTAGAGATACCCCATCTATGCCTGGACATGTTTGGATTATGGACCCCAGGAGAGGAGGCCCTGGAATGTGTTGTGTGCCCAGGTGTTCAGACGTTCCTCCTGGCCATTTGGTAACATAGCTCTATGGTTATTCCTTTGCATTTCCACAGATGACAGACCTGGGGACCTTAGAGATTAGGGGAGTTATTCTGTGATACAAATAGTGGGGATGGATGGCCCTACGGGATGTCCATCCTTGCTATTCGTGCCTTCATCCCGGCCCGACTAACTTCCCCGCCGGTTGTGCAGGGAACATTGAAAGACAATACAATGATATACATCCAAGGGTGTTGGAAGAACTGAAATATGAGATTGCAGACCTGCTATTAGTAATCTGTAAACTATCATTAAAATCATCTGTAATACCTGAAGATTGGAGGATGGCGAACGTAACACCAATTTTTAAAAAGGGTTCCAGTGGTGATCTGGGAAACTACAGACCGGTGAGCCTGACATCAGTACCGGGAAAAATGGTAGAAACCATCATAAAGAACAAAATTGCTGAACATGTAGATAGTCATGGCTTAATGGGAGACAGCCAACATGGCTTTAGACAAGGAAGATCTTGTCTTACTAATCTGTTATGTTTTTTTGAAGGTGTGAATAAACAGGTAGACAAAGGTGAGTCAGTTGATATAGTGTATTTGGACTTTCAGAAAGTCTTTGACAAGGTCTCTCATCTGAGACTTGTGGCAAAACTAAAGAGTCATGGGATAGGAGTCAGTGTAGTATTGTGGATCAGGGACTGGTTAAAAGATAGAAAGCAGAGGGTTGGGCTAAATGGCCAGTTTTCCCAATGCAGAAAGGTGAATAGTGGTGTTCCACAAGGATCTGTGCTGGGTCTGCTGCTTTTTGACATATGTATATAGTTCACCTTTGTTCTCCAAGTTCCTTTATATAGTTGATACTTGTTCTCCAAATCACACTCCCTGACCAGACATATGCATTTTGTCGGATGTTTTTTGTTACATGTAAACCGCGCTGATTGCAAATAGTGCGGTATATAAGAATTGTAAAATAAATAAATAAATAAATATTCATAAATGACCTGGAAAGGGAATAACGAGTGAGGTTATCAAATTTGCAGATGACACAAAACTATTTAAAGTTGTTAAAACCCTAAAGGATTGTGGAAAATTGCAAGAGGATCTTGATAAATTGGAAGACTGGGCATCAAAATGGCAGATGAACTTTAATGTGGACAAGTGCAAAGTTATGCACCTAGGGAAGAACAACCCAAACTATGGAAGTGCAAAGTTATGCACCTAGGGAAGAAGAACCCAAACTATGGTTACATGATGCAAGTTTCCACATTAGGAACCACCACCCAGGAAAAAGATTTAGGCGTTATTTTGGATAACATGTTAAAACTCTCGGCCCAGTGTGCAGCGGCTGCCAAGAGAGCAAATAGAATGCTAGGTATCATAAGGAAAGGAATGGAAAATAAAACAAAGGATATTATAATGCCTCTATATTGTTCCATGGTGAGACCGCACTTTGAATATTGTGTGCAATTCTGGTCACCGTTTCTTAAAAAGGATATAGCGTTATTAGACAAGGTTCAGAGAAGAGCCACCAAAATGGTAAAGGGGATGGCAGGATACCCCTATGAAGAAAGGCTAAAAAGGTTAGGGCTCTTTAACCTGGAAAGGAGACGGCTGAGGGGAGATATGATAGAAGTCTATAAATTAATGAACGGAGTGGAATGGGTAAACGTAGATCGATTGTTTACGTTATCAGAATATAGAAAGACTAGGGGAAATGCAATGAAGCTACAGGGTAAACTATATAAGGCTAATAAAAGAAAATATTTTTTCACTCAACATGTAATCAAACTCTGGAATTTGTTACCGGAGGATGTAGTAAAGGCTGTTAGTGTAGCTGGGTTTAAAAAAGGTTTGGACAAATTCCTGGAGGAATGGTCCATAAACCATTATTAAGAAGGGACTCAGGATATCAATGCTTGATCCAATACAAGCATTGTGGAACCTGTGTCCTTTGGGGAAACTGCTAGGTATGTATGACCTAGATTGGCCACTGTTGGAAACAGGATACTGGGCTTGATGGACCTTGGTCTGACCCAGTATGGCATAGCTTATGTTCTTAATCTAGAAAGATCAGTATCAAAAACAAAAGATACTAATAATGTAGAGAGAGCCTGCACTGAAAGAGAAGAGCATTCAAGGAAATCTGTAAGATTATCAGGAACAGTTAAAGAAGGAATATCTTGCCCAACTTTCTTTACAGGCAGAAAATAAGCTCTAGTTATAGGAAGAAATGCAGAATCAGGAATAGTAAGCACTTCTAGCATATACTTCTTAAAGGTATCCAAGGGTGACATATTTACTACGTGAGGAAAATTTAAAATTCTTAAATTTAAACCCCTAAATTTGTTTTCAAATTGTTCTAGCTTCTGATGAACAACTACTTTATCCTTCACCAGTTGAACAGTCACAGATTTAGTCACTAACGTCTTTAGTGATAGGAACAAACGTCTCGTGTGTGTCCGCCTCAAAACTCGAAAGTTGCGTCAAGTTCTGAGCAACTACCTGCACCAGAGCGGAAACATGTGCTGCACACTTAGAAACAGTCACATCCAGCTTCACCAACATCTTCCAAATAGAGTCCAAGGAGATTTCACCCGAACGCTGCTGCTGAGAACTTGGGGGCGAGTTCAGGCGAGAATTATCCACCATTGCCAAAGGAGCACTGGAAACTATCTCGCTGGTCAACTCAGGACCTTCCTCGAATCTCACCGCTTGGACAGAGGGGGCAAGAAGCAGCGTTGAGCAGGACGCAGGCAGGCCCAATGCTCCACCCTCCTCTCCCAAGGTGAGTGAAGCGATGACAATGGAGCCTGATTCCACAGGCTCCGACTCTAATGCAACCGCCAAACTCGACTGCGGGAAAGTTGAAATCTGCTCAGCCGAGGCCAGCTCCCCAATCGACGACCTCAGTAACGAGCCCTCTGAAGCCTTCTCTAGCACCAGGGCTTTAAGGAGAAGCACCTCTATCTGTTTGTTGGCCGGCCGTGGAGGAAACACCCTTCTCCGGTTTGACTCTGGGGTTCCCGCACCGCTTAGGAGGCATAGGAAAGGAAAGACTATCTCTCTTCAAAAGGAAAAGCAGAGACGCCACTCTCCTATCGTGCCGCCATCTTGACTCCGCCGAAATATGTAAGTTTTTAGTTTTTTCCAGAATTCAGTAATGCCTCTTAGAGTGCTGAGGAGTGAGTTCCATAGTGTGGGTGCATAGATTGCAAACATTCTTTGATACGTTGCCTACATGCTGTTGGCTTTAGGAGTGGGCATTCTGAGAATGTTTTGGTTTTGTTGTCTTCGGGCTCTGTTGTTAGGGTTAAGATGTATGTGTGCACTTAAACAATCAGCAGATTGTTTATGTATTACTTTATGTGTGTTCATGATGGATTTATATTTAATACGTTCTTGAATTGGGAGCCAGGGAACATTTTTTAAGGTTGGGGTGATATGTCTGTTCCTGGCTTGCCCTGTCATAAGCGTGCTGCTGCATTTTGGGTAAGCTGGTTCTTATCCCAGTATACACTTGACCGCAGAGCTCAGCAGCTGTGCCAGGCTATCATCTGCCATCCCTGCCTCTGTAACCTAATAGATACTACACATGAGCATGTGGGTGTGGCATGTAGCAGCACAATGCTTGGTTATATCTGTGATTATGTATATGAGTTTACATAGGGCATACATACAGACAAAGAAATGCTGTATGAGCTGTTGTCTGGCCTGGGTGCCTGCCCCTGTGTTGTTCCTGGCATATGCAGGCCAGCACTCGGGATCTTGCTCTAGGTCAGGGTTGATATCAACCGGGATTATATGCCTGATTGCAATGTTGTGCAGTATGCAGTAGGCCACTATGATCTCAGCCACAATGAGAGGTTGGTATTGTAAGGCACCACCAGATTTGTCTAAACACCTGAAGCAACTTTTAAACATGCCAAAGGTGCACTCTATGACTGAGCAGGGTTTTGGCATGTCCCTCATTGTAGCTGGTCTCTGCACATTTCTTTGGGAACCTCACAGGGATTAGCAACCAAGCCCTGCACCCATATCCTGCATCACCTGTGGGGAGGAAATTGGGGATTGTTAGGTACATTACACATCGGCAGCTGCAGCCATACTGCCTGTGAGGCCTTTGCCTGTGTAATCCTTGTAGTGAAGATATTGATATATATGCCCAGCAGTCTCAGGACAGGGGGAGCCATAGAATGGCCAGTGGGTGTGATCACAGTGTACACCTGGCCTAATGTACAACAAAGTGAATTTGTAGAATGCTGTGCCCAATATTCTCAGGCCAGGTACTATGTCACTTCCCGAGGCTGACCCTGATGACAATAGGCTCGTTCCCATCTCTCCTCAAACAAACCTCTATAAGACCCCTCCTGAAGAACTCTAGCCTTGACCCACTAAAGCCTGACTCCTACCGCCCAATCTCGAGCATACCTCTATTAGCCAAAATAATAGAGAAGGTGGTTCAGAGACAGATACAACATCACATTGATACAGCCTCACCGCTCGATCCCTGTCAACACGGCTTCAGGGAATCACACGGTGTAGAAACTCTCCTTACCACCCTAACTAATACATTGAATAGAGGTCTTGATAAGGCTGAAAACGGCTTTGCTCTAATATTCCTAGATATCTCCGCTGCCTTCGATTCCGTTAATCATAATCAACTTCTTGCCCGACTCCTCGAGAAGGGAATCTGTGGCCTCGCCTGGGAATGGTGTAGGTCATACCTGTCGGAGCGATGGCAACATGTCAGAGTCGGTTCCACCACATCCACACCTTTCCACCAACATCAAGGTGTTCCGCAAGGATCATCCTTATCTGCGCTTCTGTTTAATGTATACTTACAGCCGATTTGTGAAATCATACGCACCTTCAATATCTCCTCATTAATCTATGCCGACGATGTTCTACTGTTTACTCCATTTAAAGTCAGTCAACCAGACTTCACCAACCTTATTCACTGCTTCAATGCCATCACAGACTGGTTAGCATCTCAAAACCTCCGTATAAACTTCAAGAAGACCGAAGTTCTATTCATATCAAGAAACAAAGAATTCTCCCCCCCATCCTCTCTAAAAGTAAGAGATGCGGATCTCCCCAGTAAACTATCTATTCGTTGCCTAGGGATTACTCTGGATCAGCATTTTGAATTTAAGGAACACATTCGGAACGTCACCAAGTCTGTCTACAATAAAATCAGAACGCTAAGGCACCTCAGACCCATGCTACCTCACAACAACTTCCGGACCATCTTCCAGGCCCTCACACTACCTCATTTTGATTATGCAAATGTCATCTTATACGGTCTCCCCAAGAACATCATTAATCCACTACAACTTGCTATGAACGCGGCTGCTAGGGTGCTCTGTGGTCTAGCAAGATCTGACCATATCACCCCGACTCTCATAGAACTCCACTGGCTACCAATTCATTGCAGGCTAACCTATAAAATCCTCATCATCACTTTCAAGATCATCAACAACCTTGCCCCCACGTCACTCAATGATCTCATCTCCCTCACCCCAAAAAACAGAACGAGAAGGACAACAACGGACAACACCCTGATTATCCCCAAGGAGTCCATCAAATGTACCCAAACAACCAAGAAAAGGACCTTCGCCTTCTATGCACCTAAATGCTGGAATGACCTCACACCTGAAATAAGAGCAATTAAAGACCTCACTCAATTTCACAAGGCAATCAAGCACCACATTTTCCTTCTCCACTTTGCACAAGCATCCAATCCTAATCTGATCATCAGCACTCCTAAACCCACAAACTCTCACTCTTCACTCCCAATTCCCTCATAAGTAATTCCGCCTCAAGTTCTCTTATGTCCTGCCTTATTCCAGCCATAGTCTGCCTGCGAATACTAAAGAATCCAATATGTTTATACATAGTTACTGTTTTTACCCTGTTGATTGTACATAGTTACACAGTTTGTACATAGTTACAGTTTTTACCCTGCTGTTCCAAGTTTAAGTTTCCTGTTATAATGTAAGCACACCAGTGTCTTCTGATTGTGCAGCTTCTGTTACTTGTAAACCGCACTGAAAACAAATAGCGCGGTATATAAAAGATGTTAAATAAATAAATAAATAAATAAATAAATAAATAGAACCACAGTGCTGCAGAGGTGTGGACTCTATAGGTTGGACAGGGTTGGGGAGTTTAGGGTTTCTTGGTATACGATAGTCAAGCAGTCCGATTGTGACTATCCAATTCTGATGCACTTTAGGACCTGCAGTGAGTCTCACACTGTGTACAATGAGAGACTCACAGCAGTACACTTCAGTGGGCTTGAACTAAAGTTTGCTCAATCTATATCCATGGAATTTCAATCATATATATGCTCCCATATTTTGTGCAATCAAACATATTATAAACAAGATTATCATTATAGTCTTCTAAGCGACTGGTCTCAGACTTCACTGGAGCTGTGCTTTCGGTTTGTATTTTTAAACCTTTCTAGTGCTCCTTTTTGCATCAATGACCATTTATATCATATCGCTTGACAGACATATATTTCAATGGGTTATTCAAAACTGTGCTTATCTGATTTCCGATTTTCAATTGCCCAACGCCATCTTTAGCGCTATCGCGTTTCACTGTTGTGCGTTTCGTCGGGGGTTTCACACACAGCTTGTTATCTTCAACGTCCAATTCTATAATAAAGGGAATCAAACATCAATGTCCTTCCATTTTTAAAAATTATATCCATATCTGGCCCATCACAATTGCTTACATGATTCTCTTAGCGGGCTTAGCTTGCCGGATACATTTGTTCTGCATTCAAATAGCTCAAAAAACGCCGCGCATGCGGACTATCTGACCCTGCTGGTTTATTATAGCTACCTTCCTAATCAGTGATGTAAATAAGGTTAACATGTGGCTCATTATTCCATTCGGCTACCCGATTTCTATTGGGAGAGCTACATGCACACGTTCCAATCTATCTGTGCATTTAGACCTCCAGGGATGACCGATCGCAACTTGTAAATCCAGCGTTGTTCATTAATCATCAATGTCTGGTCTGTAGATTTGCCATTGCAGCCTCCTGAGGTATGGTCTATGCAAAAGCATTGTAGATCTTCAAATTTATGCCCTTTTTCGAGGCAATGTTCAACAATTGGGGCTGAGATGGTTCTGCAATTTAGTTTGCTACGGTGTTCTGACATTCTAAGTTTAAATGGATGGATAGTTTTCCCTACGTACAGCAGTTGGCACGGACATTGTATGCAATAAACTACATAGCTTGTAGTACATGTGGTTTGATGCTTCAACTCATATCTTATCCCGTGATATTCAAAATTCGATAGCTCGATAGTAACTTCACAGATCTTACAGGCTCCACATTTATAATGGCCAGGAATAGTTGTTGATGTTTCTGATGGCAGAGGCTTAAGTACTGCTGGGCTCAGTAATTCTTTGAAATTTTTTTGTCTTTGCCACACGCAGCGTATCTGTTTATCTCGCAGCTCTGGAATACTATGTATAACATTCATGTGTTTTTTTATTATTCATTGTATTTTATAGCTGTATGCTGAATATTTGGTTATCAAATTAACCTTAGTTTCATCCATATGACTCCTAGTATTGGGAGTTAATAGTAGTTCTCGGTAATTGAAGAAAGCTCGTTTGTAGGCTCGTTCAATGATGTATTCAGGATAGCCCCTTGTTCTGAATCTATCCTTCAACTTCTTACTCTGAATTTTAAATTCTTCAATATCCGAACAGTTTCGTCTATACCGGAGAAACTGCGAGACCGGGAGACCATTTTTTAAACGCTGAGGATGTACGCTGCGATAATGCAAAAATGCATTTTTATCCGTCGGTTTGTCATGTATAGTAGTGATCCAAGTGAATGTACCTTTTTCCACCTCCACGTCCAGAAATGTAATCCTTTGCTGGTTACTATTACATGTAAATTGGATCGTTTTTTCTCTACCGTTCACACGTCGCTCTACGTGTTAACATTTATACAGATTCCAGGTATGCCTTTGGGGTGGTGCATGATTTGGTCTCCTTATGGGGGTGTAGGGGCTGGATAACGGCAGATGGTAAACCAATTTCTCATGCACAATTGGTTAATGAACTGCTGGCCGCCTTATGTAAACCCAAAGAAATCACCGTTATTAAATGTGCCGCACACAGATATGACACTTCTATTGCCTCTCAAGGCAATGCCTTAGCTGATCTTAGAAACATAGAAACATAGAAACATGATGACAGAAAAAGACCACATGGCCTATCTAGTCTGTCCTTCCATATCAACAACTACAACTGTCCCCTTTTTACCTTTAGAGATCCTCTGTGTTTGTCCCATGCTTTTTTTTTTATTATTTTTTTATTATTTTTTTTTTTATTGAAAGGCTTCCAAAGAATACATAGAATCATAAACCACAAAGATCTTCAAAGAAAAAGCAACGGTAATAACATAACACCAGATCTCAACGGCATTCAACAATATGCCTTCATTTTTGCAATTTTAGAATAGGGAAACAGGGAGCAGTAACCCCCCAACCTCCCTTCCCCCCCCCCCCGAAACCTCACTAGCCCAGGACCCCCCTCCCACCCAAACTCCCAGTCCCCCCCTCTAGGGCTTGCTAACGTTCAAGTACGGGAAGGTGATGAGCGACAGATACACTCAAGGGGCGAGCTCCCTCTAAAGTATGTATGTTCCCCCCCTCTTATCCAGCACAGTCACGCACCGTAACGTGAGACAAAGGGTGCCCACACCAACTCAAAGCGCGCCAGGCGCATCCTACTGATCGCTACCCCTCGTTCCATGGTGTATATATCCCACATCCGTTCCAGCCAAGTCTGAAAGGAGGGAGCCAAGGCACACTTCCAGGCTGCTGCAAGGGATAACCTAGCTGCATTCAGGCCATGGTGAAGTAAAGCAAGCTGCAGAGTTCGTGCACCCGGCACCACAGCCCCAAATAGGAAAATCCCCGGATCCCAAGGGACACTCACTCCCAAAAGCAATTGCATCCGAAATTGTATACCCCTCCAATAGGCGCGTATGCGGGGGCAGTCCCACCAAATGTGCCCCAGGGTACCCCTATGCCCACAATTACGCCAGCAGAGGTTCACCGCCCCAGGATATATGCGCGCAATCCGTGCCGGAGTCATGTACCAACGGTACAATATTTTATAATTGGTTTCGCGGGCATTAATCGCTACCGCACTTTTCCACAAGTGAGTTTCCGCCCTTTCCCACTGCTGCTCAGTATAGGAGAGGTTCAAGTCGGAGTTCCAAAGTTCCCTGTGTCTGGTAGAACACGATTGAGAGCCCTGCAAGTGAGCATACAGGGTCGCCACGAGTCCCTTAGTGGTAGTGCACCCCTCACAGTAACGCTCCAAATCTGTCAGGGCCCGTGCAACGTGGGGCCGAACAAGCTTGGACCCAACCCAGTGTGTCACTTGCATATATTGATAATGCTGCCTGGCCGGAAGGTCAAATTCATCTTGCAACACACGAAAGGGTTGCAGTTGACCATCATCAAAAAGCTGTCTGACCCGACTTAGGCCGTGGTGTCCCCACTGCCGAAAAACTGCATCACTTAACCCCGGCGGGAAAGAAGCATTATCTACTATAGGAGCTAAAGGGGTTAAGTCCATGTCATGAGATCGAAAGTGCCGGTCCCAACAACGGAGGGTGTGAAGTATATAGGGATTGCTAGTGCGCTTACCACAGCGGAGTTTTGGACCAAGCCACAGCCAGTCTCCCAAGCCGGCTCCCCCGCCAAGTTCATTTCCAATTGCACCCATCGCTTAGTGCTATCAGCAATCATCCACTCCACCCCCGCCCGACATTGCGCCGCCGCGTAGTACCAATATAAATTGGGCATGCCCATACCTCCAGAGCGCGTACGGGCATACAGAACCTGTCGTGCCAAGCGTGGGCGACGATAATGCCAAATGAATTTCATAAGCAACTGCTGCCAGGTCGCCAAAGTGGCCCGCACGATAGGAAGCGGCAGAACCTGAAAAAAGTAAAGAAAGCGGGGGACAATCACCATTTTGACTACAGCTATACGCCCGAACCAGGAAAGGAGCAGACCATTCCATACTTCTAGGTCTCGCCGAACCTGACGAAGCAAGGGGTCATAATTGGCCTTAAAAAGGTCCGTCCGCTCCACGGTCAACTGCACCCCTAAATAACGTAAAGCTCCGGACACCCAGCGAAGAGGATAAGCCGCCTGGAGCTCCGCACAAATCGCCCCAGGGACCCCAACATTCAGAATCTCCGATTTAGAGTAATTAATTTTGAAACCGGATACTCGCGCATAGTTATCAAAGAGCTGCATCGCAACTGGGAGGGAGGTGGACGGATCAAAGAGCGCAATCCTATAATCCGCAGGGCCAATATGAACCCCCCTCAGGCCTAGATGTTCTCGAAAGCTCTGGGCCAGGGGTTCCATCGCAAGTGCAAAGAGTAGGGGCGAAAGAGGGCAACCCTGTCGCGTGCCCCGCTCCAACAGAAAGCGTCTCGAGTGTCCCCCATTGATCCGAACGCACGCCTGGGGCATCTGATAAAGACTTCGAACCCAACATATAAAATTAGAGCCAAAGCCCATGTTCTCCAGAACACACCATAAGTATTCCCAGTCGACCCGATCAAAGGCTTTTTCTGCGTCAATCCCCATCAGCAGAGCTGGTTGTGGATCCCGTTGGGCTACATGAATGACCTGCAGCATACGCCTAATGTTATCCGCCGCCTGGCGACCTGGCACGAAGCCCACCTGATCTGGGTGAACCAGGCCCGGAAGGACCCGATTCAGGCGCGCCGCCAGTACAGAGGCAAATATCTTAACGTCAACATTTAACAGGGAGATGGGGCGGTATGACGCCGCGTCGTGCAGTGGTTTACCAGGTTTGGGTATCATCACGATCAATGCCTCGCGCTGGGACGGCGGTAAAGAGGCCCCCCCAGGATCTCATTGAACAGAATAGTCAAGGTTGGCACCAATTGTATCCGAAACTTCTTATAATATTCTGCTGGGAAGCCATCACTACCTGGCGCACTCCCAGTTTTCAATCGCCGGATTGCAGTTTCCACTTCGTCTACCGTTAATTCAGAATCTAGCTGAGCCCGATCAGGGTCGGAAAGATGCGGCAGAGCAATCCCCCGCAAATAGTCCTGTACACGATCCCGCTCAAAGGGCTCCGCCTTATAGAGCTGCTCCAGAAAATCAGCAAAAAGATCACGTATCTCCCGGGATATAACCCTCTTCCGTCCCCCAGCGTCATGCAATTCGCGTACCACTCGCGCAGATTGTTGTTGGCGAAGACGCAAGGCTAGGAAGCGGCCTGTTTTATTCCCATGCTCATAAAAAGTTTGTCGTAACTTCCGGCGCTTATTATCTAGTTCTTTCTGCAAACACGCATCCAAGTTGGCTCGAACAGTCCGCCACTGGTGCAAGACCTGCCGCGAACCAGTGCGGGCATGCTCCGAACCTAGGCGGGTAACCTCCGCCACCAACTGGTCGCGATCACGCGTCCACTTTTTGCGCGTGCAGGCCGCCTCCGCCATAAGTTGACCACGAGCCGTAGCCTTATAAGCATCCCACACCATGGGGAGAGGAACATCCCCAGAGTTGTTAAGCTCAAAAAATTCCGTCATGAAACGGACATGATCCTGCACTGTACCCTGCCGCCGTAGGAACCTCACGTCTAGGCGCCAAAGCTGCTGGCGCTCACTGTACAATCCGGCCGGCAAAGCGAGCCAGCACGGGGCATGATCTGACCAAGTCAGTGCTCCATGTCCAGCCTTCACTCTCCCGTCCATCAGGCGCTGATCCAATAGAAAATAATCAATGCGAGTGTGAACCTGATGGACCGGGGAGTAGTACGTATAACCTCTTTCCCCCCCATGGGTATCCCTCCAGACGTCCCTCAGACCCAAGTCAAGCATAAGACTTTGCAGGGCTCTTGCCGGTCCCCCCCACTCGCCCCCCAGCTCGACTCGTGGAATCCAGGTGGGGAACCAGGTGCGTGTTACAGTCCCCCCCCAGAACAATAGGACCCCTTGCAAAATCCGCCAATGAGGCTTTCAATCATGCAAAGAAGGCCCCTTGACCTGTATTGGGAGCATAAACATTAGCCAGGGTGAGCAGGTGCCCTTCTAGACGGACATTCAAGAAGAGCCACCTCCCCATAGTGTCTTGCTTTATCTCCTCTATCTGTAGAGAGAGGCTCTGGTGAAACAGTAAGGCCACTCCCCGCTTCTTCCGTCCCTGTACATCGGAGGCCACCCGCACCTCAGTATATGGGGACCTCCTTAGCCAACCCTGCTTACAGTTCTGAAGATGGGTCTCCTGTAGGTATACAATGTCCCCCTGCAAAGTGCGCAATTCGGAGAACAATAGGGATCTCTTCCTCGGGGAGTTAAGGCCCTTAACATTCAAAGAAATAAAGCGCACCATTAGCAATTACAATCCACTCCTTCGCTGCTGCCCGCTATCCAGAAGGTCCCAATGGTAGCTCCCCCCCATCAGACCTGGGGAATTAGTTAGCCGGACCCACCTATTCCACTTTCCAAGAACAGGAGCCATAGTCCCTCCTCCCAAACCCATGCACACCCCCCCTTTCCATATTAATAAAAAGCCCCCCCCCCACCCATCTCCCCCCCCTTCCCGTCAATACCACCTGCCTGTTTAAATTATTACAGGACACGGTAAATTGACCACAAACCCCGAACCCCCCAGAACCCCTTAAGGCAAAAACAGCCTGAACAGTGAAGAACAGAGATAAACATACCCCCCCCCCCTTACTCCTCCACCTCCCCCGGATCATCAAGCTCATCATACCCCTCTATCAAAGCAATAACATCAACAAAACGTTTGCAGATCATCCGCTGCCCCCTGTGTATCAAAAAGAAAAAAGGATCAGGGACCCCAATCTATTTCCCATCACCAGGTACCCAAAAAATCGGGGGACCCATAGATTGAGACTCCCTAAAAGAGAAAAAATAAAAGGAGCTCCGCAAGACCACAAAAAGGATTCAAGTGGGCTTGCCCACCCGAGTCCACCTGGAGTGCTGGGATTTAGGGGGCGGCGGATGAGGCTGAGCATTGTCATCTACTAAGCCCGCCTGACGCAGGGCTCGCCAAGCTTCAGTGTAATCTTTTGCAGAAATCTTTTTGTTGCCCAGGAGAAAGTTCATCCTAAATGGGAAGGACCAGGAATAGCGAATCCCCTTGCTGTTCAGGACCTCGGAGACCGGCTTCATCTCTCTCTGCCACGCCAGGGTGAATGTCGAGAGGTCCTGATAAATAGATACTGTCGCATCCTGAAATCGGACCGTCTTTTTCTCCCGGCCTCGCCGGATAAGGAGCGCAGCATCAGAATAGCATAGAAATCTCGCAATGACATCGCGAGGTTGGTTGTTAGGGGGTTTCCCTAAAGCGCGGTGTACTCGTTCAATTTCCATGCCAGAGGCGTGTGCAGCCAAGTCCTCTGTCGAGAGCAATTCCGCTATCAGCAATTTAAGTACAGTTGGTAGGTCTTCTCCGCCCCTTACCGCCTCTGGAATTCCATGGAAACGCACGTTGTTGCGGCGGGAACGATTTTCAATGTCATCAATTTTATAAGTCAGTTCCATTGCTTGCGCATGCTGCCGGTCTAAAGCACATTGTAAATCCATCAGCGTCCCATCTTGGTCTACCATCTTGGTCTCCACGTCTTCCACTCGAGCTCCCAGCTCCTTGACGTCAGTCCTGAGTTCGGCGACATCTTTCATCAGGTCCTCTCGTAGCGCGCGAAACTCATTAGCTAATTCCGCAAAGCCCCTACGGAGTTCTTGTTTGAGTTGAGCCGAGGAGAGTTGCTTATTTGGATCCAAGTCCTCCTCGCTGACAGTCTCATCATCAGAACCTGATGGGAGGGGCTGTTCGTGTGGGCTGCTGGGAGCTCCGGACTTGTTCTGCAGGCGCTGGGAAGAGCGCATTCCCTCCCGAGCTTCAGAGCTTTTAGCTTTGGCCGCCATCTCAGAAAGTCACCAAAGGCACACAGTGGTAGGAGAGAGATGTATCCAATGTCAGCAAAAATTTTGGGACCCCAAGGAGACCTCAGCGTCCAGACTCTCACCAATCCTCAGTGCAGTTCCCACCTCACAGTGTCAGGAGATAGGTAGTAGCAATGTCAGCAAAGCATAGCATGGGGCACTGGATAGTCAGCAAGACAGCAGAGTAAAGGTAGAAAATCGGAGAAAGCAGCCCCAGCCTTCCCAGGGCAGCCAGTATTTAACAGGGCTCTCAAGTTCCACTCAAATGGGGCATTGGCTTCGGCGGGGCTCCAAGCTGTTGATAAAAGGCCCCTGTCACCCGCACCAGGTGCAGACCAAAATGCAGGAAAGAGAGAAGTGGACGCCCGAACTTACCCTCCTTAGGGCAATTCGTTGTAGTATAGGAGGAAAGCACATGCCAGCAGCTGCCACGCGGTCTCCACGCTGGTTCTGCAGGCCTCGGGGGCAAAGTTGCTGCAGCACACACAGCGGCCTCAGTGTTTGGAGCAGATATCTTCCCGACCAGCGGGCTGCCGCACGTTCCACCTTGCAGCGTCCAAACAGCAGCCGCTCGATCGTGCAGGGCTCCGTTCCAGAGTCAGTCAACCCCGCGCAGGGCTCCTCCGTTGGCCTCGGTTTCAGGCAGTCTCGGATCCGCCGTCGGGTTAAGGCACTCAGCAGGCCTCGCTACAGGGGAAACCCCCACAATTATCCAGTCCTCGGGGAGCCCGCCAAGCCGCCGAACCCGGCTGCAAGGGGGGCCACTTGCTCACGTCGATCCAGGGTAAGTAGAGGGGGGCAATTTGCTGAAGTTAGCGCATATTTGCTATGGGCTTAGGGTTGTGAGGACGGAGCTCTAACACATTGCGGCCATCACGCTGCGGGCTCACCGGAAGCCCCCCTGTCCCATGCTTTTTTATTTATTTATTTTATTTATACATACATTTATATACCGCATCTTCCAAAGTTCAGTTGCGGTTTACAGTGAACAACAATTAACAAAGCAAGTTTGTTTTACAGGGAACGTCATATTATAACAGAACATATTTACAAGGAACATCATATTATATATAGCGTATACAGTCTAAACAATTTGAGATAATATAGAACAGATTAAATTTTGAATTCAGTTACTGTCCTTATCTCTACCACCTCCACTGGGAGACTATTCCACGGATCCACTACTCTTTCCATAAAGAAATATTTCCGCATATCACTCCTGAATCTATCTCCCTTCACCCTCATCCCATGTCCCCTCATAGCAGAACTTGCTTTCAATTGAAAGAGGCTCTCTCCCTGAACATTTATGCCACGGAGGTATTTAAACATCTCAATCATATCACCTCTATCCCGCCTTTCCTCTAAGGTGTACATATTAAGATGCTTAAGTCTGTCCTCATATGCTTTATAATGAAGCCCACTAATCATTTTAGTAGCCACCCTCTGCACTGACTCCATCCTGTTCACATCCTTTTGAAGGTGCGGTCTCCAGAATTGCACACTATACTCCAAATGAGGTCGCACCAAAGACTTATACAGAGGCATTATCACCTCCTTTTTTCTGCTAGCCATTCCTCTCTGTATGCACCCAAGCATCCTTCTAGCTTTTGCCGTCGCCTTTTCTACCTGTTTAGCTACTTTAAGATCATCAGACACAACCACGCCTAGGTCCCACTCTTCTTTAGTGGACAAAAGTACTTCACCTCCTATACTGTATTGCTCCCTTGGATTGCTGCAGCCCAAATGCATGACCTTACATTTTTTAACATTAAATCCCAGCTGCCAAATTCTAGACCATTCTTCAAGCTTAGCTAGATCCCTCCTCATGTTATCTACACCTTCCTGGGTGTCTACTCTATTTCAGATTTTGGTATCATCTGCAAAGAGGCAAACCTTACCCGACAGCCCTTCCGCTATAACACTAACAAAGATGTTAAAAAGAATCGGACCAAGGACAGATCCCTGGGGCACACCACTGGTAACATCCTTCTCCTCAGAGTGAGCTCCATTTACTTGTACTATTTGTCGCCTCTCCCACCCAACCAATTTCTAACCCAAGAAGTAACTTTAGGATCCATCCCTAGGGTGCTCAGTTTGTTTATAAGTCACCTGTGAGGAACAGTGTCAAAGGCTTTACTGAAATCTAAATACACCACATCTAGAGCTCTCCCTCGGTCCAACTCCATGGTCACCCAGTCAAAGAAATCAATCAGATTTGTCTGACAAGACCTGCCTCTGGTGAATCCATGCTGCCTCGGATCCTGTAATCCGCTGGACTCCAGAAACCTCACTATTTTCTCTTTCAGCAGCGTTTCCAATAATTTACTCACCTCCGAAGTTAAACTAACTGGCCTGTAGTTTTCAACCACATCCTTACTTCCGCTTTTGTGTAAAGGCACCACATGAGCCTCTCTCCAGTCCTTTGGCACCACTTCCGACTCCAACGAGGCATTGAAAAGGTCAGTCAGTGGAGTTGCTAGAATGTCCCCAAGTTCCCTCAGTATTCTAGGGTGTATCCCTTCCGGTCCCATCGCTTTGTCTACTTTAAGTTGAGCTAGTTTCTCACGAACACAGTCTTCTGAAAATTGTTCAAGATGTCCCTCGCTTCTGTTCCTATTTGTGGGTGTTTTCTGAGGTCCTGCTCCTGGTTCTTCATCTGTGAACGCAGAACAAACATATTTGTTAAGCAATTCCGCTTTATCCTTATCAGCTTCTACTTATTCCCCCCCTGCACCCTTGAGTCTGACAATACCACTCTTGCCCTTCCTCTTCTCACTAATATATCTGAAAAATGTCTTATCCCCCCATTTTATTGCATTGGCTATTTCCTCCTCCTTTTGAATCTTTTCCTTCTTGACTACTTTGCTAGCTTCTCTAAGTTTTTCCAAATACAAATGCCTGTCTTCCTCTCTCTGTGATCTCTTGTATTTCATGAAGGCCTCCCTCTTTTTCTTCACTTTTTCAGCTACTTCCTTAGAAAACCATAGCGGTCTCCTTTTCCTTTTGCCTTTATTTACCATTTTAACAAAAAGGTTGGTTGCCCTTAAAATATTCCCTTTCAGCTTTGCCCACTGTTTTTCTACATCCCCCAGCTGTTCCCATCCCACTAATGACTCCCTGAGGTATTGGCCCATCTTCGCAAAGTTAGTCTTCCTAAAGTCTAAGATCCTCACCTTGGAATGGATTCTAACAGCCGAAGTCCTAATACTGAACCACACCATCTGGTGATCACTGGATGTAAAATGATCTCCCACTACAACATCAGAAACACTTTCACCATTGGTAAGCACCAAGTCCAGTATGGTCCCTTCACGTGTGGGGTCTGTTACCAATTGCCTGAATAGTTCTCCCTGTAGAGAATCCAGGATCTCCTTACTTCTAGATGATACTGCAGCAGTAATATGCCAATCAACATCTGGCATATTGAAATCTCCTATCAGTAGCATTTCCCCTTTCCTAGCAATGCTGTGTATGTCTTCAATTAACTCTCTGTCCACCTCTTCCTCTTGTGAGGGAGGTCTGTATATCACACCAATGCAAATAGATTTCTCTTTCCCTCTTTCTAGTTTAACCCACAATGCCTCTTCTCTCCCTTTTAAGCTCTGTAATTCCAAAGCTTTAATAGTAGTTTTTACATACAGTGCCACTCCTCCTCTCCTTCTTCCTACCCTGTCCTTTCTGAATAAAGTATAGCCAGGTATAGTTACATCCTAGTCATGGTTTTCTGTGAACCATGTTTCTGTAACTGCCACTAAATCCAAGTCAGCCACTCCCACCAAAACTTCAACATCAGGGATCTTATTTCTTGCAGCCAAACAGTGTGCACAAGCCCAAATTGAACTTTTACGTAGTAATAATATCTCTTAGGGCATGCCGACAGTTTCTTACTATTTGTCTGATCCTCCATTGTCTGAATATTATGTTTCCCTCTTGAGCATTCTTTCCCCCTGCACCACTTGCAGGCTGCTGCAGATCCCGAGGATATTATGTGTTGGGAACAACATAATATGAGTTTAAATTCAGCACAGATTTGGCAGGAAAAAGGGGGGGGGGGGCGAAGAGGGCTACTGAAAGCGGCCGCCCCTCTCTTAATTGGTCAAGTACATGGGGTAGGGCATAAAAACAGAAAGCCGGTTCTTAAGGAGTTACAGGAAATATTTGTTTGCAGAGATTTGCCTCATTTAGTAGAATCACAACTGTGTCAATGCTTATTATGTGCTAGGAATAATGTTCAGCAGGGAAAAGCAATAGGACAATTGTAACATTTACCCCCACCCGAAGGCCCGTTTCAGGCCCTACAAGTAGATTTCACATGTATGCCACGATCGATAGGGGGCTATAAGTATTTGTTGATCATTGTAGATAGGTTTTCAAAGTGGCCAGATGCTTTTCCCACGACTAGGGAATATGCTAGAACAGTAGCCAAAATTCTCTGTAAGGAAGTTATCCCCCGCTTTGGGTGTCCCCTTTCTATAGATTCTGATCAGGGACCAGCGTTCACCTCTAAAGTGTTACAACAGATTACTCAGATGTTTGCCATTGATTGGAAATTTCATGTCCCATATCACTCACAGTCATCAGGGATAGTAGAACGAATGAATCGAACAATTAAAGAAAAATTAAAAAAGGCTACACAACACGCCCCAGGAAGGTGGCCAGTGTATCTGCCAGCTGTATTGGCAGAAATTAGGCTAACCCCTGGGGCATCTGGATTCTCTCCTTTTGAAATTCTGATGGGACGACCCTTCCCCTTACCCTGGAAATGGCCCGAGGGAACGGTGATAATGGCGGATGACTTGCTGCTAGTGCAGGAAGAATATGCCTCACAGTTAGCTAAATATTTGTGCATGGTGTCTGAACAAGTGTATAATGCTTTTCCTTTTTCTTCTGCAGAACCGACGCACCCGTTCCGCCCGGGAGATCGTGTGCTGGTAAAGCTGTTTCATAAGAAGGGCCAGTGGGACCCGCCATTTGGAGATCCGGAGGAGATTATTGCAGTTACTCGCACAGCCGTGCTAACTGATAAGCATCCAACCTGGGTACACGCCTCACGCGTCAAGAGTGCACCAGAGGATTCCTGGAAGATGCCTGACTCGCCCCAGCCATGAGGACCTTGGCACAGGCACATTGGACAGAGAACAATGCAACTTGGATTCAGGCCCTGCAGAGCTCCACCACTTTTATGTACTCTTATACACCTGTTTCCACGGTGGCTGATGTACCTGAGCACGCCACCACCGACCTCCAGTTAATAATGTCTGCTTAACTGTCCTTCAGAAGACTGTTAGGCTGTTCTTATAGTGGGCCTATGCAGGCCCAGAGGGGGATTGATAGGGGAAAATAAGACTTAAAGTGTGTACAGGAGGACTAGGAGGCCTGCAGGGGAAAATGGGAATCCTGTACATATCTATATATGGAAAGGAATGTGCTGTGCTAAGACAAATTGATTGTTCTGCAAGGAAACGACTAACATCTGTGAAGTTACTGATAAGCTGTGGTGGGCCTCAGGGGATGAGTTGATGACATATGTATATGTTTCTGTTAATGTATAAAAGACAGACAGCCCCTCTAACCTGTGGAATAAACTTACATACTACTTATATGCACTATATGTAGCTCACGATCGTGGAATAAACTTACATACTACTTAAATGCACTATATGTAGCTCACGATCGGGATGATATTTCTGTCGCAGTTGCACTGGATCTCTCGGCTGCTTTTGATTTGGTTGATCACTCTCTTCTCCTTCAACGCTTGCGGGAAGCGGGTCTCTGTAGCACGGTTCATCACTGGTTCCATTCTTTCCTCTCCTCCCGGTCCTGCGTAGTTCTTTCCTCTTCACCCTCTACCCCCCCTTCAGACTCTCACCATCTTCCGTGTGGGGTTCCCCAGGGCTCTGTCCTTGCCCCTCTTCTTTTCAATCTCTTCCTGGCCCCCCTAGCGTCTCTAACCCAACAATTTGGTATATCTGCTTTTTTCTATGCTGATGATATCCTCTTACTCCACCACACCTCCCCCTCCTGCCCTGATCTCTCCGCTCTTGACTCCTGCCTCACAGCTGTCACAAACTGGTTAACACTTAACTGTCTTCACTTAAATCTCACCAAGACTATCGCCATTTGGTTCTCCCACGGCAGTTCACCCCCTACTATAGCTCCCACTTTTTCCGGTACTCCCGTTCCCCTGGTTTCAACTTTCCGTTATCTTGGTGTGCACTTTGACTCCGACTTATCTTTCGACACTCACATAGCCCATGTCACCAAAACATCTTTTTTTTTTCTCTGGCAAATCCGCTCCATTCGTCCTTTCCTTTCTCCTTCGGCCCTTACCACCCTGGTACTCTCCCTAGTCATGTCCAGAGTAGATTTCTCTAATTCACTTTTCATCGGTCTCCCTAAATACCAGCTGTCCCATCTCCAACAAATCCAAAATACTGCTGCACGCCTCATTACACATTCCTTCCCCAGAGATCATATCACCCCTGTATTATTTCGCCTCCACTGGTTGCCTGTTCCTTTCCGTGCCACCTTTAAACTGCTGACCCTTGTACACAAAGCTTTTCATACTAGCACTCCGCAATATCTAACGGATCTCATTTTCTTTCACTCCCCCAGTCACACACCACGTTCTTTTCACCTCAACCGCCTCACCCTCCCCTCTCCCTCGCACGCACACCTGCAGTCCACCCGTACCTCTGCCTTCTTTTTTGCCGGTCCCGCCCTCTGGAATGCTCTTCCACCCTCCCTCCGTCTGGACCCCCAATATACCACTTTCAAGCAAAACTGAAAGACCCATCTGTTTTCCCTGACATTTGATGTTCCTTCCCCCTTCGTGTGATCCTTCTCTCCCCCTTCTCTGAATCCCTGTCATGTTTTCCTTCTCTTGTCTTGTCTTGTCCTGTACGCCGTCTCCTCTTTCCTATCCTATCACGATATTGTAATTTCCTTTCCTTTTTATTGGCTTCCAGCCTCTTTTATTGAATTTTATTGTACACCGCCTTGGTTATTTTGGAAAGGCGGTTTTTATCAAATACAATAAACTTAAACTTAAACTTATATGCGAGTGTGTGTGTTTGTTCCCCTGGAATTCCAGACAGAGACGGTAAGGTGGTTCCTCGGCCCAGGGGATTAGCAGACATCCCGAGGGTAAGTGGTATATAGTGCTGGGAAAGGAATAACCCACACTTACAGCGGTCACCTCAGCAAGTTGCATCAGTGAACTTCAGGCCCTGGTCGACTACCCACCTTACATGCAACACCATCACAACCGGGCCATTCTCAGGACACATCCAAAGTTCCTCCCGAAGGTTGTCTCAGCATTCCTTATCAACCAGGCAATCGTGGTCCCCAGTTGCTACCCAGAACCACATGCAACACAGAAAGAGCATTACCTGCACATGCTAGACTGCACTCGTACCCTCTGGACCTACATTGACAGAACAAAGCCAACCAGGAAGGCATCACAATTGTTCCTCGCATATTTATTTATTACAATCTTTTATATACCGCGCTATTTGGTATCAGCGCGGTTCACATACAACAACATCAACAGAATAACAGGCTATTCCGTGTTTACAGCAAACAGGTATATAAACTTGGGTAGGCACCCAGGTGATGAAGCGCATGCTGTCCCCAGGGCCGGCCCGTCCATTGAGCAAGAATGTTTTTTGCACAGGGCCCCACGTTTCAGGGGGTCCCGCGCAAAGAATATTCGGCTTTTTTCAAAATTAAATTAAAAAGAAAAAGCTGGCTGCTACCGCTGCCGCTGCCGCCGCGGCAGCAGCAGAATGGAATGTCCCGTGGGGCCCCCTCTGCCCAACTGAGTCCCTCCCTCCCTCTGCGACGGCTGAGCCCCTCTGTACCCGCTTTCAGATTCGCGAAGGGAGAGTGTCTCCCTCGCGTCTCTGTTAAGCCCGCAGGGGCAGATGGGAACCGAAATTTCCCATCTGCCCCTGCGGGCTTAACAGAGACACGAGGGAGACGCTCTCCCTTCGCGAATCTGAAAGCGGGTACAGAGGGGCTCAGCCGTCGCAGAGGGAGGGAGGGACTCAGCCGGGCAGAGAGGGCCCCGCGGGACACTCCATTCTGCTGCTGCCGCAGCGGTAGCAGCCAGCTTTTTTTTTTTTTTTTAAATTTTACTTGAGCCAATGGGGGGGGGGGAGGGTTAGGACTGGTAATGGGCTATGGGGGGGGGCTAGGACTGGAAATGGGCTGGGGGGATTAAGACTGGAGGTGGGCTGATTGGGTTAGTACTGGTAATTAGCTGTGGGCTTTACCGGGGGGTTAGGACAGGAAAAGGCCTATGGGGGGGGGCCAGGACTGGAAATGGGCTGATGAGGGGTTAACACTGGAGGTGGGCTGATGGGGGGTTAGGACTGGTAATGGGCTATGGGGGGGGTTAGGACTGATAATGGGCTATGGGGGGCTAGGACAGGAAATGGGCTGATGGGGAGGGGTTAGGACTGGTAATGGGCTGTGAGCTGTTGGGGGGGTTAGAACTGGTAATGGGCTATGCGGGGGGGGGGGGTTAAGACTGGTAATGGGCTGTGGGCTGATGGGGGCTGTCTGGTAATGGGCTATGGGGGGGGGTTAGGACTGATAATAGGCTATGGGGGGGCTAGGACAGGAAATGGGCTGATGGGGAGGGGTTAGGACTTGAGGTGGGCTGATGGGGTTAGGAGTCGGACTGATAATGGGATGTGGGCTGATGGGGGGGGGGTTAGGACTGGCAATGGGCTATGGGGGGCTGACTGGAAATGGGTTGATGGGGTTAGGACTGGAAGTGGGCTGATGGGGGGTTAGGACTGGTAATGGGTTATAGGGGGGCTTAAACTGAAAATGGGGTGATGGGGGTTAGGACTGGAAGTGGGTTAATGGGGGGGGGCTAGGACTGGTATTGGGTTGGGGGGTTGCTAGGACTGCAAATGGGCTGATGGGGGGCTAGGACTGGAAATGGGCTGATGCAGGGACTAGAAGGGAATGGATGCTGGGTGAGGCTGGAACTAGAAGGGAGCTGATGTTGGGGGAGGATTAGAATGGGATGGGGCTAGGAGAGTAAAATGGAGAGGGGAAAAATATTTTGTGTGGGAGGGATAAAAAATCTACAATTGGCCGGGTATTGGGAGAGTAAGTGGGGATTGAGGATGGAGGGGTAAAATTTGAGTGGATGAAATAGGAATGAGGAAAGAGCAAAAGGAGAAAGATTAGTATGTTAAAGCAGATGTTGAGAGAGAATGGAAAAAAACTAGAAGAGAAGAAAGGACAAATGGACAGCAGACGATGGAGAGTTAGCAGAAGACACGAAGAAACCAGAAGAAAGTGGCTGGAGCAATTGCAGCTGAAAAAAATGCACAAAAGGTAGAAAAATATCTCTTTATTTTGAATTTATTAATTGGAATATGTCAGCTCTGGTAAAATGTGCATCATTAACGTCTGCGCTTTGTTTAGTACAAGAGCAAATTAATGTATAGTTTTATTTCTACAGTGTTGTACATTCCAAGTTTGGCTTTTGGGATTCCCAGTTTAATTATTGTCTTCCTGTTTCTAAATTGTAATTACTTGCTTGGTGATGGTCTATGTTCTGCATGTGTAACTGAGCTGAGGTGTTCTGCTTATATAATTCCTATTTGACATTGCCACTTGTTCTCTTTCCCCAGTAGGTCATGTATTGTTATTCTCTGAAATGTATTGGTTTAATATTTGCAGTGTTGCCTTTTGATAGGTAGGGTATGGTGCTTTGTGAGTCCTGGTAGTGCTGTTATGATACGGCGGGTTTGCTATGGGTTCTAAATGGGCAGTGTTTGTAGTAGTTCCTAATGTGTCTGGCGGTTGGCACTGGATTATAGTAATGTAGAAATCTTTTAGTCTTTCTTTATCCATACACTCATTAAGAGGCATGTTTACTAAAAGTTAGTATATGGTAACATTATGCAAATATTTATGCAAATGAGGCCCCTTATGCAAATGAGGCCCCGCACCGAGTCTCCGCACATGGCCCCACACCCCCATTGGGCCGCCCCTAGCTGTCCCGATGGCTAGCAGACTGTATAGCATACTGTTACATACATGCTGACATTCGCCCAGCAGAGAGGGCACATGCGCAACAGCTACGGGCAATGGCAACCAGCCTGGCCCACCTTCATGCCGTATCCCCCATGGACATCTGCAACCTGGGCATCCATCCATACCTTCACCAAACACTACTGCCTCAATCGCCCCCTGGACATCACTGTCCCTTTCAGGCAAGTGGTACTGAAAACAGCAGATTGGCAAGATGACCTGAGATGAAGGGGCAGCATATGAGGACTCTACAAGGGCTCTATCATAGACCTGAAGGACTTCAGAAAGCTGCTCAAAACAACACTCTTCACAGAACACTATAAGGACTTCATGTGAACCAGCTACCAGCCTTCTCCAACCTATGCATGACCCCTGCATCCTCCCTGATACCTGTATATAGCTCCTGTTCATAGCTCACAATGTATATAGCTCACCAGTTAATCATGCACACTGCTCACCCCCACCACACAAGTCGATGTATCCACTGCATGTATTCATCCTCCCACTCTTGATTGTTTTGATGTGCTAACCGCTTTGATTTAAAGATAAAGCGGTATATTAAATCCTTTTAAATAAATAAAATAAAATAAATGTTCACAGTTGTGTTAGACCCCCGTCAGACACCGGCCTGTTCTGTTCTGTGTTTCCAACCCCCCCCCCCCCCCAGTATATATATAGATCACAGCAATAAAGTACGCACCATATTCAGGAGCCAACAGTCTCTGAATCCACTTTGTCACATTTCTGGGCATTGCGCAGTCTCATCCTGCCACAGTATTCCTGGGGATGTGGGGGACTGAGGAACAGAGCGTCATCTCCGTGGACAACCCCCACCACATCCCAGCTCGGGAGTCAGGTAGGTGTGGTTGATTCAGACTGTTTGTCCATGGAGAAAGTGAGGTTAGTTACTGTAAGGGGGGTTGTCTGTGGACAGCAGGATGAGTCAGCCATATCATTCTGCCTCCCCCCCCCCCCCCCATCAACTTCAGATGAACTTGCCTGGCTGGGTAAAGACTGAGGCAGGACGGGCATGGCAAGGGAACAGGAAGGGGAGGGAAGATACTCAGAAGAATTTAAAAAAAGAAGGGGGAGATTCTTCTGAGCCATGGGAAAGCTACTCTGGTCCCTGTGGATGACACACCTAGGCCTGGCTGACCCATCCTGCTGTCCACGGAGAACCCCCATTATGGTAAGTAACCTCACTTTATGGGATACCCAACTATCCCATAACACCTGTCATTTTTCTGAATCTCCGATGTAGGTTAAATTGTACAGCTGTAGTCAGATGCATCAGGTAGGAACATTACACAGGTACACTACCAAAAAACTGCCTCCAGTTTTGCAACTGATTCCTATAGATTTTGGGGTGCTGAATCCAGGAAAAATAGCCAAAATGTTCCATGACGTCACGTTTTCTTGCAAAATTAGATTTCTTACCCATATAAGGAATGTTCACATAATTTCTTTTTAGCCGACTGCAGTTTATTTTCTTGGCCCAAAATAGAGGTTGTAATGGTTAACTAACTAGAAACACTCCCTCATGATATTTTAGAGTGTTTTGTATTCATTTTATACATTAACAGGACAATTGGGAGGCGGGGGGCTAAATCCACTACTCGCGCTGGCGCATGTTCTTTCCTGTTCGCCTCGCCTCGTTCGCTCGCTCAAACACGGTGGTTGCGACATGAACTTTCCTGTCAAATTTCAGTTTCTTGCAAGTTCATTATTACCTTTTGTTTGCTCAGTCATAATCCAGCTTTATTCTGAAGTGGTTCACTACAGTTGTAGTTTGCAGTGCTGTGTATTTGTGATGGCTCACAGAGCCAGAGGTTGCGTCAACTCTCCGGACAGTTTTTGTTTTATTTGTGGGGAATATACCGTGAAAAAGCGGCAGAGGAACATTTCTGCATTTATTAAAAAAGTATATTTCGCCTATTTCGGTTTGAAGTTAGGCGATCAAGACAAACCGTGGGCTCCTCACAAAGTGTGCAAGACATGTGAGGAAGATCTACGCTTATGGAGGAAAGGAAAAAGACAAGCATTTCGTTTCGGAATACCTATGATGTGTCGTGAACAAAGAGACCACAGCAGTGACTGCTATTTTTGCTCTTGCATTGTGAAGGGATACAACTTAAAAAATAAGAACGTAAGAAGTTACCCCAACCTTCCCTCAGCAATTAGGCCTATGCCTCATAGCAACGAAGTACCTGTGCCTGAACCACCAAAATCTTTGGATCATATTTGTGTGGACGGTTCTGATCATGATGAGATTCATCAGATGGCTTTTCCCGATGAGTCCAGTACTTCCGAGTTTGAAACTGAACCAGATCCGAAACCTGAACTTTTCTCTCAAGCTGAATTGAATGATTTAGTCCGGGATTTAGGACTCCCAAAAGATGCTGCCCAACTGCTAGGTTCTCGGCTTAAACAGAAAAATCTATTGTCACCAGGAACAACTTTTTATTGGTACCGCAACCGCGAGACACAATTTTTGAAGTATTTCAGCAAAGAGGAAGATTTGGTATTTTGCAACGATATATACGGAGTGATGGAAAAGTTTAAACTCAAGTATGATCCTGCTGAATGGCGGCTGTTCATTGATTCGTCAAAAGACAGCATAAAAGGTGTTCTTCTTCATAATGGCAACACATTCGCTTCAGTTCCTATTGCTCACTCTGTTATTCTCCAAGAAAAATACGAGAATTTGGCCCTGATTCTTCAGAAGATTCGTTATGATGAGCATAAGTGGATGATTTGTGGAGACTTTAAAATTCTATCCATGCTATTAGGGCAGCAATCCGGTTTCACCAAATATCCCTGCTTCCTTTGCTTGTGGGATAGCCGGGCCCGCGACCTACACACTGGGGGAAAAAAGACTGGCCAATTCGGGAGTATTTGAGACCCGGTGAGAAAAATGTTCTTCATGAGAGCTTGGTACCTCGTGATAAAATTCTATTACCACCTCTCCACATTAAGTTGGGTCTCATTAAGCAATTCATCAAGTCCCTTCCAAAAGATGGTGAGTGCTTTCGGTACCTTTGCTCAAAGTTCCCCCGACTTTCTGAAGCAAAGCTAAAGGAAGGAGTGTTTGTTGGCCCTGATATAAGGAAACTCATTTCAGATGGAGCATTCGCTGCTGAAACGATGTCTGAGAAGGAAAAAGAAGCCTGGGATTCCTTCAAGGATGTTGTTCTCAAATTCTTGGGGAACAGGCGGGATGAGAACTATAAGGATATTGTTGCCAGGATGCTCAATGCCTTCAAAGAACAAGGCTGTAACATGAGCCTGAAAGTACATTTCTTGCTCTCCCATGTGAACTACTTTCCCGAAAACTTGGGGGCGTACAGTGAAGAACAAGGTGAAAGGTTTCACCAGGACATCAAGGACGCAGAGAGAAGGTACCAAGGAAGATGGAACACCACTATGATGGCTGATTTCTGCTGGTTGCTGCTGCGGGAAACCCCAGATGAAAAATACGCCAAGCAGCGCACCAAGAGAAGCATTCGGGGGAAGAAGAAACGGGCCCACCAGGAGATTGATTGACCCAAGAATGACTTTAAAATCTAAACTGTGTTGACAAATATCGTGTTTTTACTAAACTTTGAAATAAAAATTTGCTAGTTATTACCACAGTGTCGGATCTCATTTATTAGAATTTTATTTTCACACCATCGGGTGTTTGTCTTCATGTATTGCAATGGTGCGGTTTGCGGTTTCTATTCTTACATACATACCTGTACAACATTTTTTGCACATTTCTTTGCTTTGCTTTGTGTCTAACCTCGCTCTTATATGGTCCATGTTTGTGCACATGTATGTGGCTGTTTTAAGTGCAGACAATTTTGCTACCATCACAGTGTGTTTTGTTGACATTGCTCTATTCTTATGTGCTGCCTTGTTACAATTTTCTTTATTCTTATTTGAATAACTACTAAACAATTAGTATAAAGAATTCATCCAAGAAACTTTTATCTCGATCGCACTCAATCTGAAACGTTCACCTCAAACTGCTAACCCAATGTAGCAAAAAATCTGTACGTGATGGAGCAAATTGGTTACCAGATTTGGATTCAGCGCACCAAAAAACGTAAAAATCAATCGAAACATTAGAGGCAGTTTAAAAAAATTATTAGCGTTACCTGTGCAGGCGCAATGACAGGGCTGCAGCGTTGTTTCTTTGCTCTAACACATCTGTACTGTAGAGGATGCTCATAGGTACAGCAGTGGAAAATTATTAAAACGTCTATATCAGCGATGGCGAACCTATGGCACGCGTGCCAGCTGTGGCACGCGAAGGCCTTACAGCTGGCACGCGTGAAGGTCCGCAAAAAAAGAAAAAGCGGGCTCTGGCTGCTGCCGCGGACGCGGCAGCATGCAGTGTCCCGCGGGGCCCCCTCCGCCCGCTAAGCCCCTCTGCAAGGGCTTTCAGATTCGCGAGGGAGACAGCGTCTCCCTCGCGTCTCTGTTAAGCCCGTAGGGGTTAATGGGAAATTTCCCATCAGCCCCTTTAGACGCGAGGGACTGATGGGAAATTTCCCATTAGCCCCTGCGGGCTTAACAAGAGACGCGAGGGAGACGCTGTCTCCCTCGCGAATCTGAAAGCCCTTGCAGAGGGGCTTAGCGGGCGGAGGGGGCCCCGCGGGACACTGCATGCTGCCGCGTCTGCGGCAGCAGCCAGAGCCCGCTTTTTCTGTTTTTAAATTTGCCGGGGGGGGGGGGGGGGGGGGTGTTAGGACTGCTAATGGGATAGGGGGGGGGGGTTAGGACTGCTAATGGGCTGGGGGGGGGTTTGGACTGCAAATGGGATGGGGGGGGTTAGGACTGCTAATTGGCAAGGAGGGGGGGGGGTTAGGACTACTAAAGGGCTAGGAGGGGGGGGGGTTAGTACTGCTAATGGGCTGGGGGGGGGGTTAGGACTGCTAATGGGCTAGGAGGGGGGGGGTTAGGACTGCTAATGGGCTGTGGGCTGATGGGGGCTGTCTGGAAATGGGGTGATGGGGGGTTAGGACTGCTAATGGGCTGGGGGGGTTTGGACTGCTAATGGGCTGGGGGGGTAGGACTGCTAATGGGCTAGGAGGGGGGGGGGTTAGGACTGCTAATGGTCTAGGGGCGGTTAGGACTGCTAATGGGCTGTGGGCTGATGGGGGCTGTCAGGAAATGGGTTGAAGGGGGGGTACGACTGGAAAAGGGGTATGGGGGGGGTTAGGACTGCTAATGGGCTAGAGAGGGGGGGTTAGGACTGCTAATGGGCTAGGGGGGGTTAGGACTGCTAATGGGCTAGGGGGGGTTAGGACTGCTAATGGGCTAGGAGGGGGGGGTTAGGAATGCTAATGGGCTAGGGGGGGGTTAGTACTTCTAATGGGCGAGGGGGGGGTTAGGACTGCTAATGGGCTGGGGGGGTTAGGACTGCTAATGGGCTAGGAGGGGGGGGTAGGAATCCAAATTGGCTAGGGGGGGGTAACGACAGATAATGGTCAAGGGCGGGTTAGTAATGCTAATGGGCGGGGGGTTGATGGGGGCTGTCTGGAAATGGGGTGATGGGGGTTAGGACGGGTAATGGGCTATGGAGGGGGGGGGTTAGGACTGCTAATGGGCTAGAGAGGGGGGGTTAGTAGGGACTGCTAATGGGCTAGGGGGGGGTTAGGACTGCT
Organism: Ichthyophis bannanicus; assembly: GCA_033557465.1. Classification (NCBI taxonomy): domain Eukaryota; kingdom Metazoa; phylum Chordata; class Amphibia; order Gymnophiona; family Ichthyophiidae; genus Ichthyophis; species Ichthyophis bannanicus. Next base: position 909,668,651 of record CM066035.1, on the reverse strand, counting down.
AATGGGCTGATGGGGCGGGGTCAGGACTTGAGGTGGGCTGTTGGGTGGGGTTAGGACTGGAAATGGGCTGATGGGGGGTTAACACTGGAGGTGGTCTGATGGGGTTAGGACTGGTAATGGGCTATGGGGGGGTTTAGGACTGATAATGGGCTATGGGGGGGCTGGGACAAGAAATGGGCTGATGGGGAGGGGTTAGGACTTGAGGTGGGCTGATGGGGTTAGGACTGGTAATGGACTGTGGGCTGATGGGGGGGTTAGGACTGGCAATGGGCTATGGGGGGCTGACTGGAAGTGGGGGGTTAGGACTGGTAATGGGTTATAGGGGGGGCTTAAACTGAAAATGGGGTGATGGGGGGTTAGGACTGGAAGTGGGTTGATGAGGGGGGGATAGGACTGGTATTGGGTTGGGGGGCTGCTAGGACTGGAAATGGGCTGATGCAGGGACTAGAAGGGAATGGATGCTGGGTGAGGCTGGAACTAGAAGGGAGCTGGTGTTGGGGGAGGATTAGAATGGGATGGGGCTGGGAGAGTAAAATGGAGAGGGGAAAAATATTTTGTGTGGGAGGGATAAAAAATCTACAATTGGCCGGGTATTGGGAGAGTAAGTGGGGATTGAGGATGGAGGGTAAATTTTGAGTAGATGAAATAGGAATGAGGAAAGAGCCAAAGGAGAAAGATTAGTATGTTAAAGCAGATGTAGAGAGAGAATGACAGAAGAAAGGACAAATGGACAGCAGATGGAGAGTTAGCAGAAGACACGAAGAAACCAGAAGAAAGTGGCTGGAACAATTGCAACTGAAAAAAAATGCACAAAAGGTAGAAAAATATCTCTTTATTTTGAATTTATTAACTGGAATATGTCAGCTCTGGGAAATGTGCATCATTAATTTTTGCGCTTTGTTTAGTACAAGAGGAAATTAATATATAGTTTTATTTCTACAGTGTTGTTGTATATTCCAAGTTTGGCTTTTGGGGTTCCCAGTTTAATTATTGTCTTCCTGTTTCTAAATTGTGATTCCTTGTTTGGTGATGGTCTGTTCTGCATGTGTAACTGAGCTGAGGTATTCTGTTTATATAATTCCTATTTGACATTGCCACTTGTTCTTTCCCCAGTAGGTCATGTATTGTTGTTCTCTGAGATGTATTGGTTTAATATTTGCAGTGTTGCCTTTTGATAGGTAGAGTATGGTGCTTTGTGAGTCCTGGTAGTGCTGTTAGGATACGGCGGGTTTGCTATGGGTTCTAAATGGGCAGCGTTTGTAGTAGTTCCTAATGTGCCTGGCGGTTGGTACTGGATTATAGTAATGTAGAAACCTTTTAGTCTTTCTTTATCCATATACTCATTAAGAGGCATGTTTACTAAAAGTTAGTGTATGGTAACATTATGCAAATATTTATGCAAATGAAGCACCTTATGCAAATGGGGCTTTAATTGACGTGCTGGCACTTTGAGGAAATTCTTTGGTTTTGTGCGGCTGTTTGGGCACTCGGGCTCAAAAAGGTTAGCCATCACTGGTCTATATCTTGCACAGCCTTTGTTTTCTTTTAGTTTTTCCGTTTGTTTTCCCAGACTTTCATGGTCAGGGTCTGAAGTGTTTGCATTTCGTACTCTTACAATTAATTAATGGAGCCAAACGGATTCTTTAATTTGCCAGCATAGAGGGTTCAATGTTTTTACTGTGTTTCGGTCACTCACAAACGGATTTTTTCCCCTTTTAGGCAACTCCGAGGCAGTCGAATCAAATGTAAAATACATAAAGAAAAGATAAGAGCTTTCAAGGGAAATATCGGATTTAAAGGAGGTCGAAGCTGCAGATTTTTCTTTTCATCATCTTATGACGATCAGGTTTTTGATCAGACAGTAATTAAATTGGCCACTAGGGGGCCGGCATCCTCCAGCAGTGATCGGCAGCAGACGGGACACTCGCTGTTATCCCGAGCAGCAGGGTGACGTTCGGAGGAAGCTGCCCGCAGGATCAGTAGTTTTAAAAGAGCTGCTCCCTTTGCTTCTTTTAACTAAGCTAGCAGCTGCAGGTGCCGAGGATGAAAAGAGACAGGGGAGGCGAATCTATGTGCATTTACTAGACCAAATTCAGCGCGCCTAAAGCCAGAACCAAACTTTGATCTAAAAACCAAGCCGGACTTGGACATGAAACTAGCGTGCAAGCTTTGCTCAGTAAGCTCCGGTGTCCTTAGCCTTACGAATGGGCTCTTTTTTTTGCCGGATGGAAATCTGTTGATGAAAATGGGGATTTGAAAATGCGTTCAGACTTACGAAGACTTCGAGCTGATAAATAACTTTGTTTCCCTAGGAAAGGAGATACAAGTAGCCACGGGACTTCCTAACGATGACTTCCAATTAGACTAGCAGCCGAACGAGAAGGAAGGGAGAGAAGAGGTGCAGCAGTTTGGAGACTATGACCCCGGAGGAATGCTTTCTGCCGGACCTGGAAATGGACAATTTTGCTTTTTCCAACCTCTCCGTCAATCACACCTTAAATCAGTCCATGCTGAGGGAGGAGTGGCTCTACCCTGGCTACTTGTATGTCATTCCCACTATCTATGGCATCATCATTGCGATAGGACTTATCGGTAACGTGACGCTGATTAAGATCTTTTGCACGGTGAAGTCCATGAGAAATATTCCGAACTTGTTCATTTGCAGCCTAGCACTGGGAGATTTGCTCTTATTAGTGACCTGTGCTCCTGTGGATGCCAGCAAGTACGTGGCAGACCAATGGCTCTTCGGCAGGGTGGGGTGCAAACTAATCCCCTTCATACAGCTCACTTCGGTTGCGGTGTCCGTGTTCACGCTCACGGCCCTTTCTGCGGACAGGTAAGCTTCTCATTGCCATGGTCGTGTCCAAAGAAGCTCTGCTCTTAAGAACTTTAAACTGAAGTGCAAGACCAACTAGAAAGATGGGAACATGAAAAAAAGCAGCTAGCAGGAAAGCTGTGGGGGTTTCTGGCACAGAGGGAGTGCTCACTGCTGTTTAAATTCGATTGTAAAAATCCCAGTGCTCTGACCATAATGAATTGGAATTCCCCTCATTTTTTCCTATGAATAAAGTTCTTGAATGTTTAGCAGACTTAAGAGAAAAAAAAAATTAAATTCACAACTAGGCAAGTGGAAATTTGCACCAAAATGTGATGCACCATTCCTTGATTTAAAGCAGGACCCAGTGCTGTTATAACGGGAGAGGGATTTTTAAGGGATTCGGACCTGCAATGAGATACTATATGGGTCCCTCCTATGCCAAGCAAAATGTTTGATATTCTTTCAAAAGAATCATAAGTGATTTAATCTTTATGTTTATACAGCGTAAGGGGACTGGAAGGGACCTTCAAAAGTCATTAATCTGCTACAGGATTCACTATACCTTAAACATCCCAATAGATGTTTATCTAATTTGCTTTTATAAACCTCTAAGGATGACGCTTCTACCGCCTCCCTCAGGAACTTGTCCAGTGCCTAACTTTCATTTAGAAAGTGCTCCCTAATGACTGACCTGCCTATTCACTTCTCCCTCTGATCTGTACACATTTATGAAATAGGTGTACGCACCCCCTTCCCCATCTGCTATTTTCCATGTATCCAATTCTCGGCTTGTCATATTGCAGTTCTGGCTGCAAACAGTTCGATTTCCCACAACATGACTCATTAACACAATCCGCACATGAGATATAATAAGTGAAATTCTAGGTTATTAAAATGCTTGCTCATGAAAGTGACACATTCCATTGGCACACTTGGCCTTGAAGAGACGGATATTAGTGAAAATAACTTGAGGCTCTCGCGGTTGTTTCTGAATAATCAGAAAAATGAGAATTGCAAGCATGGTCCTGTTTGCCAGTTGCAATTCCCACCCGCACCAGGCTTTACTTTTCATACAAAGTGCCAGCTATTTCTAGTGACTAGATGGGGGTATGTGAAAGCAGAATATACTTTGCTGAATAAACCTGTTTTATTGCATTTAATTAATCACCTTTTCAAATTCAGGCTCAAGTTTGTTTATTTATTTGTGTTATTTAACAAGTTTTTATATACCACCCCTTTCAGAGATCAGGGCGGTTTACACAGAAAAATTGAGAACACTTTACATTGAACATGATAACTTATGGAACTATTTTAAAGAAACTATGTACAATGTTAGATTAACTATGTACAATCTTGCAATAAGCTGTTGCATTTTTAATGAGCCAGTGGATTTTGAGTTGTGCCTAGATATAGTAGCCTCTAAATCTTATAAGCTAAGAGTTATATTTGCTAACATGCTGCTACTTTGTTAGTGTGCATTATTGGCACTAACACACGTTTGCTTTTTTTTTTTTTTTTAGTGCCATCAAGTCAGTGTTGACTCATAGCAACCCAGCTACCTCTGGGTTTTCTTGATAATGTATCACCAGAAGTAGATTGCCAGCCTTTTCTTCCAAGGCAATGGAGGGTAAAGTGACTTGCCCAAAGTCGCAAGGAGTGCCAGTGGGAATTGAACCCTTGATCTTCTGGGTACTAGGCAGTTGTTCTAACCACTAGGCTACTCCTCCACTCTACAGGTTTGCTAAATAGGTCTTATTGCATAAAAAGGGAATTTGTGTTAAGACATGGTAATGTAGTTTAGTAAATCAAGTCCTAAGCTTGTATCTGAAGTATGGAAGGTTAAGTAGCTTGTCCAAGGTCATAAGGAACAGCATTTCAACCCTGATTTTTCTGGTTTGTAATCCGCTGCTACTCCTCCTCTTCTGGAGAGGTGCATTTGATTTTGTTTATGTGTATTAAGAGCACAGACTAAATTGAATTTACACACATAAAACCTCTGAATTATTTATTTATTTAATTTATTTAGCCAGTTTTGTAAACCACCTTTTCCTTCAATCAAGGTGGTTAGGGACATGACAAGGGTCTTCACTGAACAGAGGTGGACAGACATAAATTCGGGGGGGGGGGGAGGGAGGGGGGGCGAGCCCAGATCTGGTTCGTTGGTGGTTGGTGTCTGTATCGGTGGTGCTTAAGTTATGGGGGTTGTTCATATGAGTCCATGAACAGGTGGGTTTTCAGGGATTTGCGGAAGTCCTTGAGGTCTTTTTGTGCTTGTAGATCCTCAGGGAGGGAGTTCCATAGATCCGGTGCTGAGAGTGATAACGCCCTTCTGGAAGTTGCTTTCTTTGTCCTCTGGTATCCGGCTGGGGTGCGGAGTCTGTTGCTGCCTTGGGTTCGCCTAGATCTGCTGCTTGTGTCTTAGTTATCAAGGTCTGTAGAACCTCTGCTGAGCAGTGGTGTATGATTTTGAAGATGATTAGTGTAGCCTTGAATTTTGTCCGTGCAATTATAGGTAGCCAGTGCAACTGTCGGAGAACCGGTGTTATGTGTTCGTACTTGGCTGTGCCTGTGATTATGCAAGCTGCAGTGTTTTGGACCATCTGAAGTGGGTGCACGGTTTGCTTTGGTAACCCCTGGTATAAAGAATTTCCATAGTCCAGATTGGGAGTGATGACTGCCTGGCATACGGTGCAAGCAAAGTATTTAAGAACCTCTATGTACATTAGTCAAATTTTATATGCACAAATTTCTGAAACAAACTGAAAATAAATGTCCAAAAATCAATAAAAAGTGTAAAATGATCCATAAACAAACTGAACATTTTTTGTGCATGCCCCTGCCCATGCTTGTTGCATGTTACTGTAAGCGTGCTGTGGTATCTTCAAAATAATAACTTGCAACATGAAGCAGTGAAACATTCATTACACTGCTGTTATATTATTTTGCAACAGAGTTAGTAGGTAAAAATTTGATTTACTATAAGCAAAACTCATAGGAACTCTTTTAATAAAGTGCCGTCAGTTTCTACCTTTTTCATGTGTTAGGAGCAAACACAATGAGCAGTAAGAGGCATCACCCTGTGCTAGCTATTGGGGTCGTGCTCAGCATGTTCCTGGCAGTTACCATACTGAAAAGCCCCTTACCACATGTTGTAATTCGCAATTACTCTGGGTACAGTTCATGCCACCTGTTGAAGTGGCATGATGTGCACCTGGGCTAACTGTAACATTGTTAGCTTGCCCATGGTATCGCGTGTGCTATCTGCAATGTGCAATCCATGCCCACCCACAACCTACTCATTCCTGTCTCATCGCATTATGAGCAGTTAATGCTAACAGTTACCATAGCCCCATGCTTACTGTGCATTAAAGCACATGTTAAATGTTAGCTCACTTTAGTAAAAGCATCCCGTAGTATTAATGAGAACAGTGGCTTAAATTTACCTCATTTTATCTTGGTCTATCACAGAATACCATGCAATTTATCACAGCAAATGTTTGTTTAATCAGCTACACTAAAGAAGCTTTTTTATATCTTTATAGCCATCCATAGTGGTCCTGACTTAACTTTCCAATAAATGTGTTTCATTTGAGTTTCAAACACCTTTACCCAAATGGGTCGGAAGCTCTGGTGAGCTGCGTTTTCCACTTGCCTGCAGTAGAATGATATGATGTCTACACTCTGTCTTCACTCATTACCACAAATACTTTATAGATTCTCTAATTTCTAGAAATGGTGATTTATGAATGCAGTGTATGGAGCAAATATCTTTGTATTGACGGAAAAATTACTTAATCTCATTTTCACTTTGAAGGAGGAGATTTGTAAATTCGTGACTAGCACTATTAATTTAGAAAAGGAAGAACAGATGCAGTGAAAATTCAGGACTGCTAATACTCCTTCCAGTTGAGCTGTATTGGCTTTCATTGTACTTGCTAAGGGCATTTTTGTAACCATTTCCACATGCCAAACAGAGTTTTATGCACAGAAACAGGCTCTTATAAAATTAGGTCAAACCTAAAAGGATGCATGGTGCAAGCCAGCAGGTACTTGCATGGTAAGCATGCTTAGGGATGGGTTTGGGTGGAACTTGGATGGAGTCATGATTTATGCACATATTTCATAAAATATGCATGTATGCACATAAAGTACATGGTAATATTACCATCTGCTCTTGAGCAGGCATAATGTCTGTGTCTTGAATGTTGGTGCTATTGATGTTGGGTTTGCGTTAGTATTTTATAACATAAGAACTTAAGAAAGGTCCATCAAGCCCAGTGTTTTGTTTCCAACAGTGGCCAATCCAAGTCACAAATACCTGGCAGTTTCCCAAAAAGACACACAGGTTCTACAATGCTTGTATTGGGGAAAACAATGGATTTCCCGGGTCCTCTTTAATAATGGTTTATGGTCTAGAAATAATGAATGGAGTGGAAAGGGTAAATGTAGATCGATTGTTTACGCCTCAAAAAGTAGAAAGACTAGGGGATGTGCAACCCATTTAAGACTAATAAGAGAAAATATTTTTTCACTCAACCCATACCCTGAATATTGTGTGCAGTTCTGGTCACTGTATCTTAAAAAGGATATAGCAGACTTAGAAAAGGTACAGAGAAGAGCCACCAAAATAGTAAAGGGAATGAAGGATACGCCTCTTCAACCTGGAAAAGAGACAGCTGAGGAGAGATATGACAGAGGTTTATAAATTAATGAATGGAGTGGAACAGGTAAATGTAGATCGATTGTTTATGCCATCAAAAAGAAGAAAGATTAGGGGAATTGCAATGAAGCACTTAACAACAACAACAACAACACACTAAAAGCTTTTACTACATCCTCCAGTAACAAATTCCAGAGTTTGATTACGGGTTGAGTGAAAAAATATTTTCTCTTATTAGTCTTAAACGGACACTGTAGTTTCATTGCATGCCCCCTATTCTTTCTACTTTTTGATGGCCTAAACAATTGATCTATGTTTATCCTTTCCATTCCACTCCATTCATTAATTTATAGACCTCTCTCATATCTCCCCTCAGCCGTCTCTTTTCCAGGTTGAAGAGCCCTAACCTTTTAAGCTTCTCTTTATAGGGGTATCCTTCATTCCCTTTACAATTTTGGTGGCTCTTCTCTGTACCTTTTCTAATGCCGCTATATCCTTTTTAAGATACGGTGAGCAGAATTACACACAATATTCAGGGTGTTGTTGAACAATGGAATCACAGAGAGACATTATAATATCCTTTGTTTTATTCTCCATTCCTTTCCTTATGATTCCTAGCATTCTATTTGCCTTCTTGGCCACCGCTGCACACTGGGTGGAAGGTTTCAACGCGTTATCCACGATGATGCCTAAATCTTTTTCCTGCGTGGTGGTTCCTAATATGGAACCTTGCATTGTGTAATCATAGTTTGGGTTGCTCTTTGCTAGGTGCATAACTTTGCACATGTCCACATTAAATTTCTCTGTCATTTGGATGTCCAGTCTTCCAATTTATCAAGGTCCTCTTACAATTTTTCACAATCCTCTTGTATTTTAACAACTTTGAATAATTTTGTGTCATCTACAAATCTGATCACCTCACTCTTTATTCCTATTTCCAGGTCATTTATGAATATGTTATAAAGCAGGGGGACCAGCACAGATCTCTGGGGTACTCCACTATTCACCTTTCTCCATTGGGAAAACTGACCATTTAGCCTTACCCTCTGCTTTCTGTCTTTTAACCAGCTCCTGATCCACAATAGTACACTGCCTTCTATCCCATGACTTTTTAATTTCGCCAAGAGTCTCTCAAAGGTTTTCTAAAACTCCTGCTGCACTGTATCGACCAACTCACCTTTGTCTACCTGTCTATTCACACCTTCAAAAAATATAACAGGTTAGTAAGAGAAGACCTATGAGGAGAGGCTAAAACATTTAGAGCTCTTCAACTTGGAAAAGAAATGGTTGAGGGGAAATATGGTAGAGGTATATAAACCAATGAATGGAGTGGAACGGGTAAACATAGATCAGTTGTTTACACCATCAAAATGTAGAAAGACTAGGGGACATGCAATGAAGCTACAGCATAACCAATATAAGACTAATAGGAGAAAATATTTTTTCACTCAAAGCATAATCAAACTCTGGAATTTATTACTGGAGGATGTAGTAAGAGCTGTTAGTGTAGCTGGGTTTAAGAAAGGTTTGGACAAGTTCCTGGAGGATAGGTCCATAAACCATTATTAAAGGGGACCCAGGAAATCCACTGCTTGTCCCCACTACAGGCATTGTGGAACCTGTGTCTTCTGGGGAAACTGCAAGGTACTTGTGACCTAGATTGACCACTGTTGGAAACAGGATACTGGGCTTGATGGACCTTGGTCTAACCCAGTATGGAATATCTTATTTTCTCATGTTCTCATGTTGGCTTTCTTCCATTAAACCATGACTATCTACATGTTCAGTAATTTTGTTCTTTATAATTGTTTCTACCATTTTGCCTGGTACTGATGCCATGCTCATTGGTCTGTCGTTTCGCGGATCACCCCTGGAACCCTTTTTAAAAATTGGTATTACACTGGCCATTCGCCAATCTTCAGGTATTACTGATGATTTTAATGATAGTTCACAGATTACTGATAGTAGGTCTGCAATCTCATATTTCAGTTCTTTCAACATCCTTGGATGTATATCATCCGGTCCAGGCAATATGCTACTCTTTAGTCTATCAAATAGTTGTAAAACATCTTCCCAGTTTACCAATATTTCTTTTAATTCTTCTGATGCATCACTTTTAAATACTATTTCAGTCATGGGTAACTTCCCTACATCTTCTTCAGTAACACTAAAGCAAAGAATTCATTCAGTCTCTCTGCTATGGATTTGTCCCCTCTTAGTGCCCCTTTTACCCCTCTATGATCTAATGGTCCAACTGACTCACAGTTTTTTTGCTACGAATATACCTGAAAAAGCTTTTATTATGCATTTTTGCTTCTATGGCAAGATTTCTTTTAAATTTTTTCTTTGCCGGCCTTATTGATGCTTTGCATCTAACTTGCAAGTGCTTATGATGTTTCCAGTTTTCGTCATTTGGCTCCTTTTTCCATTTCCTGAAAGATGCCTTTTTGGCTACAACAACCTCTCTGACCTCAATTTTAAAACATGCTGGCAGTTTTTTGGATTTCCTTAAAGCGTGGTATACAGCTGGTATGGGCTTCCAGGACGATATTTTTTAACAACCTCTGCAGCTGTTCCTTTTTGTTTTTTCTTATCTATTTTCCTCATTTTTTCGTAGTCTTCCTTTTGAAAGTAAAAGGTAGTACTTTGGCCCCAACACCCTTATCTCTTGCACCAGATCTGGTGTTCCACTAAGGACTAGGTCCAAAATGGCTCTGTCTTGTTGATTCATGAACCAGCTACTCCAAGAAGCAGTCCTTTATTTCATATAGAAACTTTATCTCCCTAGCATGTCCTACCATGACACTGACCCAGTTGATACCAGGGTAATTGAAATCACCCATTATTTTTACTGTGTTTTAACTTTTGTTAGCTTCCCTGATTTCTTTGAGCATTTCATCATCCATTTGTTCATTTTGGCTAGGCAGTCGGTAGCACCCCCCCCACTGCCATTGCCTTCTAAAGATACGTGGAGGCCAATTCCACATGGAGCCTGTCTGGCCCATCCGGACATCCAAAATGTGGACAGGCCAGCTGTGCACGTGATTCTGCACCAGTTGGAGCAGAATTGGGTGCACCGGGCCTGGACAGGCAGGGTGTGCCCTGATTCTGATCCACTGTACGTTCGGTGCCCTCCCCATCTAAGCCTCTTTAAGGCCCCTCCATGGAATCCGGTGCCGTAGTGTCCCACTGCCATGTCACTGGGATGCCATACAGATGCTTCATTGCCCTGCACAACTTCAAAAGTGCATTTCCTCACCGCCTGACCCCTAGATGGGCCACCAAGGCTTGGATCAGTTGGCGGGGATCCAGCTGCACTGCTCACCTGACTGGGGTGTCCTACCACGATGTCCGCCAATGTTGGGGGGACTTATTCCATCTCCGAGGTGGCATAAGTCCCTGTCTATCTCTGCCTCCCTGGATGTACAGGGCCGCGACTGGAATTGGCCTTGTTTGTCTGCGTTGAGTGCCCAGCCCCTGATCTGCCCACTCCCTGCCCTGTCGTCGCCCACTCCCACCCCATCTAGAACTCCCCGTAGGGCCAGCATCTCCATTGTGCGGGAATGTTGTTCACACAGGGCCCCGTTCTTCAGGGGGGCCCGTGCCATCTTCATCCCACAAATGCTGTTTGGCTCCTAGAAGGACCAGCTGTTCAGTTCCTTGCAGGGCTGGCTTCAGAGGGAACCAGGGACGCCCAAGGCCCCACCTCACCTCTACACAGCTGCCAGAGTGAAGAGCGGCATTTTCCTTCACTCCAGCAGCTGTGTTTTTGGATAGCCTGCCTGTGCGCCGTAGGTTAAAGGGCATTTCCTGTTTCCCAGTATTCAGCGTGCCAGAGGTCTACATGAGAACACAATTGCTGGAGTGAAGGAAAATGCCGCTCTTCATTCCGGTGGCTGTACAGAGGTGAGCCGGGGCCTCGGGCCTCCCCGGCTCCCTCTGGAGGTGGTCAGACTGGGGAGGGTCTGTTTGGGGGAGGGGCTAGGATTGGCAATGAGCTGATGAGGGACTAGGACTTGAAATGGGCTGATGGGGGCTAGGATAGGACTGGAAATGGGCTTATGGAGGGGCTAGGATAGAACTGGAAATGGCTGCTGGGGGGCTTGGACTGGAAATGGGCTGATAGGGGCAAGGCTAGAACTGGAAATGGCTACGGGGGCTAAGATTGGTAATGGGCTGATGAGGCTTGGATTGGAAATGGGCTGATGGGGGGAGGGCTCGTATAGGACTTCAAAGGGCTGATGGGGGGCTTGGACAGGAAATGGGCTGATGGGGGTGTTAGGATTGGAAATGGGCTGATGGGGGGGCTAGGACTGGAATTGGGCTGATTGTGGGGCTGGACTGGAAATGGGCTGATGGAGGGATAGGACTGGAAATGGGCTGATTGGGGGGCTGAACTGGAAATGGGCTGATGGGGGCTAGGATAGCACTGGAAAGGGCTGATGGGGGTGTGGGACAGGAAATGGGTTGATTTTGAGGGGCATGGACTGGAAATAGGCTATAGAGGGGCTAGAACTTGAAATGGGCTGATGGGGGGGGGGCTAGGATTGGAAATGGGCTGATGAGGGAGTTAGGATTGGAAATGGGCTGATGGGGGGCATGGACAGGAAATGGCTGATTGGGGAGCTTGGACTGGAAATGGGCTGATGGGGGGGTTAGGATTGGAAATGGGCTGATGGGGGGCTAGGACTGGAATTGGGCTGATTGGGGGGCTGGACTGGAAATGGGCTGATGGAGGGATAGGACTGTAAATGGGGTGATGGGGAAACTAGGACTGGAAATGGGCTGATTAGTGGGGCTGAACTGGAAAAGGGCTGATGGGGGGCTAGGATAGGACTGAAAGGGCTGATGGGGGTGTGGGACTGGAAATGGGCTGATTTTGAGGGGCTTGGACTGGAAATAGGCTAAAGGGGGGCTAGAACTTGAAATGGGCTGATGGGGGGCTAGGATTGGAAATGGGCTGATGGGGGGCTAGGATAGGATTGGAAATGTCTGATTGGGGGCTAGGATTGGAAATGAGTTGATGGGGGATGGGAGAATGGGACTAGAAGGAAGCAGATGCTGGGTGGGGCTGGAACTAGAAGGGAACTCAAGCTAGGGGAGGACTAGAAGGGAATGGGGCCGGGGAGTGAGGAGTGAGGATAGAGAGGGGAAAAGATGTTTTGTGTGGGAGGGAAGAAAAATCTATGATTGGCTGGGTTTTGGGAGAGTAAGTGGGGATTGAGGATGGAGGGGTGAAATTTGAGTGGATGAAAAAGGAATAAAGAAAGAAATGGAGAAAAAAGCAAAAGGGGAAAGATCAATATGTTGGAGCAGATGTAGAGAGAGAATGGAAAACACTAGGAGAGAGAAGAAAGGGCAAATGGACAGCAGACAATGGAGAGTTAGCAGAAGACGCAAAGAAAACAGAAGAAAGCAACTGGGGCAGTTGTAACAGAAAAATAAAATGGCCAAACAACAAAAAGGTAGAAAAATACTATTTTATTTTGAATTTATTAACAGGAATATATCAGCTCTGGGAAATATGCATCGCTAATGTCTTTGTGTTTTGCTTAGTATAAGAGGAAATTAATTTATAGTTTTATTTCTCCAGTGTTGTTGTACATTCCAAGTTTGGCTTTTAGGGTTCCCAGTTTAATTATTGTCTTCATATTTCTAAATTGCGATCCCTTGTTCTATGTTTGCTGACGGTTTATGTTTTGCATGTGTAACCAAGCTGCAGTATTCTGTTCATATAGTTTCCATGTGATAGTCCCACTTGTTCTCTTTCCTCAGTAAGAGATGCATTGGTATTCTCTGAGATGCATTGATTTAATATTTACACTGTTTGAAAGATAGGGTTTGGTGCTTTTTGAATCCCGGTAGTGCTGTTGTGATACAGTGGGTTTGCTATGGGTTCTAAATGAGCAGGGTTTACTGTACTTCCTGGCAGTTGGCACTGGAGTATAGTAATGTAGAAATCTGGTAATCTTTCTTTATCCTCACTGCCCATGCAAATAGTATTCAGAAACTTATTAAGAGGCATGCTTAAAAGTTAATGAGCATTCACATTTATTTTTATTGGTCCAATGGCACTTAACGCATATTAATATTTAGTAAACATGCCCCTAAGTCATTGCCAGGACAAAAGAGAGGCTTGTGAAGGGCTCCTTTGAAGGCTGCCTAAAATTTTAGTTGGCAACATATGCATTTTAAAATAAAATAAATTAAATTTGTGCAAATGAGGTCCAGTGGATATGCAAATGAGGCTCTGCAATGATTTTCCATACATGGCCCCGCACCACCCTTGGGCCGCCCCTGGCATCCCCATACTATGGTTAGAATATCTAACTCCCTAACAAAGGATAATTTAATATCAACTTTAAAACATTCTCTGACCATGTCCAAACCCCCTACATTGCAGATACCCATCTACCCTGATATCAGTCAATGTCTGATATACACCACTTATAGACCATCAAAATGTCCTTCTAACCCACATGACCCAGTTACACTGTAAGTAGTTTGTTGCTGCTCAATATTCACTATCATATCGTACAAAGTTAACCATGTTTGATGTAATGTTCAAGTTCTGTTCATTGTAAACCGCCTTGATTGCCGGATAAGGCGGTATATAAGAATGTGAAATAAATAAATAAATCCCCTCTGTACATGCAGGGAGCTCTGTGGCCTGAATCGGGTCCCTGCGAATAACAGGGATTGAATATCCAAACCGAACGTTCATTCCCACTATTCGCGGGGCAGAATCTATAGGCACCTAGATGTCTTTATAAAATAGCGTCTTCCTGCTCACTTAGGGGCATGTTTACTACTGCGTACTGTTAGTGTGGAGTTTGCCACGCACTAAACACACTACAGCCCCCATGCTAACTGGTGATCAAATGACTGGGTTGGGACTGGGTGGATTCGGGACGGAATGTGGGCATTAATGCCGCTTCATGGTTAGCATGGGCATTTTGGGTGCAATGGGTGGCGTTAACTGCAGCCACATGCCGGTTAGCAAGGTGCCACATGCTAGCAATACACTAAGGCAGAGGGATGGATGCGCATGCCTCTTAAAGTTTTTGTGGGTTTCTACACTAATTCTATGCCTCAAATGCATGCTGCCAGCACACTCTTTAGTAAACATGCCCCTTAATCTAGGCACCCTGTTATAAAATTACCCCCTTCAAGGCTTGATTCACCAGCGTCTTTGCTCTTGCCTCATAGGCAGAGAATGGTGAATCAAGTCCTCAAGGCCAACACAGGACCCATTTTGCATTATAGAATAAGAACAAAAGAAAAATTAAATATTAGATATTAAATTGCAGAGCTGCCAACTTACCTGGTTTCAGGAGAGAGACTTTTGGCTACTCCTGGTTTTGAATTTACATCACAAAGCAGTGTGGTATTTGTAGCCCCTGATTCTATCCATTGAAGTCAGTACTGCAGGTCCCATAGTGCATTATGATGAGGTCGTTAGAAATCCAGATTAGCCTTAAACCTCTGTCCTGGATCTGTGTAATTTGGCAGCTCTGAAATTGCAGGCAACAAAAAAAGTGTCTTTAAAGAACAGCGGTATCCAACCATATTATTAATAGACAGTGTCGTGGATGATAGAACTGAAGAAAAGTTTCTGTTATCCTGATGCACTGTTAAATGTCAAATGGAGTAATTTTCAAAAGTGTGTGGGCTGGTACAAAGTCTGCAGGTATTTTCACACAGAAACTGTGTGCCAGTTCTCGAAGGGCAAAGATAAGCATGTGTTCTCTATGAGCAATGCCCAAGGAAAATACACTCAGAGATTTGTGTCTATATTTTCTGCAGATACTTTTTCCAGCCAAAATGCTGTTTTTTCTCTGGGAGCAAGCAGGAAATCATTCTTCACATATGGGTGACATCAGTGCAGATGAAGCCCATGCGAAAGCATCTCCTCAGCTTTCCAAGAAAGCCTTGGGAGATGCACCACGCATGTGTGGTCCGCTTCCCCCCCAAGAGTGCCATCTTGCCTCAGTCTCCTTTTTTCCGCGGAGCCCATAGGCCATTGTCCAGTTTGCCCTGGGAAAAAGTCATATTTTTATTGTTGTGTTTTCTCCGGTTGTGTTCCGGTTCCTTCCTGCCCCCAAGCCAGCTCGCCTTGGCGTTGCTTCTCGGGTTCATCCATTAGTTTTTTAATTTTTTCATTGAGGTGCTCCTCGACTGGCGTTCGCACCCTTTTCCAGCCAAAGACCTTGGATGCTGCTGGGAGGTGGGGATCTTTTTCCCAATGGCCTCCAGTGGCTTCAAAAAGTGTGACCAGTGTGGCAAAATGATGTCACCGACTCACACGATTGCTGCCTCCGATGTCTCGGCCCGGAGCACGATTCTGATGTGAGCACTGCAGAATCATGACCTGCAAGGCCTTGAAGAGCTGCCATCAGCAGCAGATAAGTTTCTTTCAGAAGTCCAACTCTGCACCGAAGTCTCCGGTGACACCACGCTCCAGGGCCCCTTCCGATACCTCAGTGCCCTGCGAAGCAAGAGCATCAGAGTCCCTCGACTGCGGTTCCTTTGAGAGGTAATCCCCGCAGTTGGAGCACAAGAAGAAGAAATCCTCGAAGACCGCCTCAGAGGACAGATACGGGAAAAAAGAGAAATCCCACCCCAGGACCTGCAATCCCAGGTGTGAGTCAGAGGAGTTGGGGCAGGAGCGGCCCGCCAAGCTACCCCGTAAGGAGTTGTTGTCACCCGCCGACTTGCCTCCATCCCAACTGATATGGAGACCAGAATGGCAGCCCTAGAGAGCAGTATATCTGCCCTAGTGGCCATGCAGCGGGCATTCATGTTCAGTTTGTCTGGTTCATCTGCCCCGATAATGGGACCCTCGACATCAAGGGCTTCCCCGGATGTTGAGCTGGCCCTCGAGCGTGATTGGCCTTGAGAGAGCCCCCGGCCCTGGTTGAGGTCCCAGTCCCATTCCTTGGCACACTGGTCCACCCCAGTGAATGCCCGTGGCTTGGACCAATGATCCCCCGAAAGTCATGGACTGCTGAGAGTGGCCCTCAGCCAAGGTGATCGCACAGCGTCGGACTCGTACTCGGACTTTGAGTCCAAATGGGAGACTGAGGATGAAGAGTCCCCGGACATGAGGCGGCACCGTGATGTGCCTTTGGACCCGGCTCTCCCAACAACCTGATGTTGCTCCCCACCTGAGAACGTTGCATTCCTCGATTTTGTGCAGGACATGGCCAAGGCCCTTGCCATCAAGACCAAGACCGAGGAGGACCCACGCACCAAGGAATTGGAAATACTCCAATACAAGACACTCCCGTAGAAGACCCTTATGGTCCCAGTGCCCTTGATCCTCGACTGCCTCCTCCTTCGAATGTAGGAAATACCAGCATCAGTACCGATCATTAGCAGATGCCTCAATGCCATGTACTGGGTGTGCCGAAGCCCTGGGTTCCAAAAGACCCAACTTCCCCACAACTCCATGGTTGTGGAGTTGGCAATGTACTGGCTTAAGAGCCAAAAATCCCATTTGTCGGTGCCACTCAGCAGGGAGGCTCAAACCTTCGATGCCCTTGGTCGGAAGGCTTTTCAGGGCTTGATGCTAACATGCTGGATCCAATCCTACCAGCTCTACATTGACATGTACCTGAAGGAACTGTCGAAGGAGCTTAGTGCATTTTTAACAGGCCTTGAGGGGGAATCGCACAGAGGTTCAAGACCCTAACCTCAGCATTAAAAGAATGCTCAAAATGTTTGTCCTGGGCAGCCTATGATGGCTTCGAGTCATCGGCCAGTTTGGCTGCCACAGGCACTGGGACTTGACACCAGGCATGGCTGCAGTCATCCGACCTGGAATAATGGGTGCAGGACAAACTGATAGATGTTCCCTGCATAGGTGAAAACCTATTTGGGAAGCCCATGGTGGATAAGGCAGCAGAGATAGAGACTGAGTATGTGATGAAAACTAGGTTCTCAAAAAAAGACCTCGGAAGAAAGCCCCAGGGAAAAAGCCCTTCTTGAGGAAGAAAGGAGACTTCAGCTGTAATCTGCACTTCCAGGTCTTCTCAGCCCCTCAACAGGGCCAGCAACAAAAAGGACAGGGACATGGTCCCAGAAAACAAAAAGCCCTGTCTCCAGCCATGGCCCAGCCTGGGGGGAGCTTTTGACAGCCATCATCACTGATACCTGGGTGCTGCAAGTGGCCAAGGAGGACTACCTCCTTCACCTACATCAGGCGCCACCCACGTACTTCCCAGGGGAGACCACCGGGCCTCTCCATCACAAGACCATGCTCCTCACCAAACTAGCGGGCCTAATCAATGACAAAGCAGTTGAGCCAGTGCCGAAACATCTTTGGGGCACAGACTTCTATTCCAGATATTTCCTCATCCCCAAGAGGACGGGGGCCTCAGCCCCATCCTGGACCTGCGAGAGCTCAACAGGTTTCTGGTTAGGGATAAGTTCATGATGCTCTCCCTTAGGACAGTACTGCCATTCCTCCAGCAGGGAGATTGGCTATGCTCCTTAGACCTAAAGGATGCCTACGCTCATATCCTAATTCATCCCAGCCACAGAAATACCTTTGGTTCATGGTAGGAGGATAGCACTACTAATACAAGGTGGTGCCCTTTGGTCTGGCCTCGTCATCAAGGGTCTTCACAAAGTGCCTTGTGGTGGTCACAGCCAACCTCCAGCTCCAAGGGACCTTTGTCTTCCCCTATCTAGATGACTGGCTCCTAAAGGGGTACACGGATGCAGAGGCGCAATGCACCACTGGGCACACCATCAGCACCCTGCAGCACCTGGGGTTTGTCATAAACTACCCCAAATCCCACCTCACTCTGGCCCAGCACCTAGAGTTCATAGGGGCGCAATTAGATACCCTCCAGGCAAAAGCATTCCCCCCCTCCCCTGGAGAGGACGCCTCAGGGAGTTAGCCACAGAGGTACACCAATGCCGGTCGCTACCTGTCCGGCTTCTACTCCATCAGTTGGGACACATGGCCTCTGTAGACTCTGTGGGTCTGGAATCCTACACACACAATACCTGGATTCTTTATATTTCTATACCTCTCAATAGGAAGAAAAGACGAGACACAATTAATTAGTTAGTCAATCACTATGGAGCTCTATAGGGAGGAAACGCATGGAGTCTAAGTCAGACATACCCATCGAGTTTCTTCAAAGATGGCTTCACAGGGCTCCCGCTTTTATTAGAAAATATCAGCTGACTCAGTTAATCTTTAACATCTGGTGCTGTCCAAATTACAACGTGTACATAAAATTTGCTAACATAGGCAACATTATCATATAGAAAGAAGAAGTTACATCTCATAACTATGTTCACTAAATTCAGTAGGTGTCACTGTGATTCTACTATTCAACAGAAGCTAATTAGTTACTTATAATATTTGCTGATTTTCTACTATTTATGCAAGCTATATTTGTTATATTTGCTAATTGACTCAAAGCCCAATTTCTAAAGAGCAGCTCATCCTGCCCTAGCAACCTCTTTAGCCTATCAGATTGCAGGATAAGCAAATGTACCCTATGTTCTATTTATTTAGAGAAGTTCAATCTGACCTAATATCTATTTCTACACAAACTGCTAATCACACACAAGCCCTGTTTACTAAGTCCAATGTTCTAGAAAAAGCAGAAGTGCATTTAAAGAGATAGTTTTATTGCAATTCAAACCTGTACTTTCTGTGGCCCATAGCTAAGTTAGGTTCTATAATCCAGTTTCATGTATAGATGGGCTGCTTTCTATCCCTATGGATATTATGGATCCTGATCCGCTGTCTGTCCCTGAATCTGACAACTCCAAATCTCCATATCCTGGGTGAATCATTGTTGTATAAATTTGTTTGTCAGGGACTGTCTCATCCAATTCACTAATTATATCCAATTTACCTTTGGGGCCTAGCCTAGTTAACCCTTGTCTACAGTCCTCCCTTTGGTTCTGCCCAGAACCACATTCTTCATAAAAGGGCATTTCATGAAGCAAGTCTCCAGTACTAGGAATACTCCGCAATTTAAGAACTGCAATAGTATTCGTAGTTTTGGACAAGTATGAAATACAACACTTCATAATGCAAGCAAGACATATTCCTAAGAGTAGGAAGGCTACTAAGAAGCCAAACAGGCCTGTCAGTAGAGCTTTTACTGGGCCTGACAAGCCACTCCACATGTTATCAAACCAGGGCCATACAGAATCAGAGGTTCCTTCTATACTATCTTTGGAGAAGTGAGTTTCTTTTCTCACCTGTTCTAGGATACCAGAGACCACCTTACTTTGTGAATCGATGAGCGTACAGCAGTGCTCATGTACAATATTACAGACTCCTCCTTCTTTGGCTAGCAAATAAGGCCATCCTATTCTGTGCAGAGTAAGCAGTCAGCTTGTCTACGGTACCTTGCATGACTGTAAGAGCATCAGTCAGATCTTGGGCTGTAACTTCTATTAAAGCATAAATTCGCAATAATTGCTCACCATAGCGTTGTGTAGAGCGTATGGCACCAAAGGTACTCAGCCACACTGTTCCCGTAAAGGTGCTTACTTCTTGTTGAGTTAACATAGTGGTATCATCTAGTAATTTCCTTGCTGCACGGTCCACGTGTCCCCATATACCCATCTGCACATGAGAGCAGCCCAATGGTGTCTCCGCTCTCAGTGGACTCAAGCCACAGGCAGGCTCAGGGACAGAGTGAAAGTGATCCATGAGCTGGCGGACTCCCACGGATAGTGGCGGAATCCACACCACCATCACAGGTTGGGATGCCCTTTTGGGCACCCAACCCCCAGAAGGTCCTCACCATGGATGCCTCACTAATGGGCTGTGGAGCACATTGCGGAAGCCTCCAGAAACAAGGCTGCTGGTCCCAGGAGGAATCCTGGTTGCAAATCAACCTGCTAGAACCCCAGTAAATATACCTAGTCTTCCAAGTCTTCCACCACCACCACCATTTGAATGATTCCAAATGATGTCAAGAAGTTTTAGCAGGGCTGGCCCAACCATCAGGCAAATTAGGTGGTCAACTAGGGCAGCAGCTTCTGGGTCATAGCAAAGAGCAGGGTATTCAAAACTAAACAATAGATTCTGGCAGTCGGGAGGGGGCACTAGGTTTAAGGTTTGCCTAGGGTGCCAACACTTTGAACCAACTCTGGGACCGGCCCTGAATTGTAGTAACATGATATCAGTTAAATTCAAAAGAGGGAGAGAGAGGGGGCGAGATGGCTGATGGTCAGACACACTTCTGAGGAGCTCCTGTATGTGCTCTATTTCTTGCTTTCTCTTTACCTTTTCGCTATGATTTGGAAGAGCATGAAGAGGAAGGGCAAGGTACAGCTGTATCTTCATTTGCCTGCACTGAACCTGGGGAAGACACAATCCTCCATCAGTAGTTTTTTTTCAACAGGCTGCAAAGGTTGACTTGGGGCATGGCGCTGAGCCAGGAAATGCCATGGAGGAGGTCTCTCTCAACCCTGAATTGCATGTGCCTCCTTTGCAATCCAGAACACCTGACATAGCTGACCTTTGGCTGAGTCAAGTGCTTTGAGGATCTAGTGCTTAGATCAGCCTGGGAGAGCATTGCCCATGGAGTTTCCAGAGGGAAGAAATCTTGTGGCGAAGACCATGAGCCTTGCAAGCCCTGTGGAGCCACAACATTGAGAAGAACGGACAGCAGAGGGAGAAGCATTGGTCAGCTCTTGTGAGATGTGGATGCCAGCAAAGGAGGTATGTGAAGATATTCTGGCCTCAATAGCAACGCCTGTACTGGTCACTTAGTACTCCCTATGGAAGATAATCATATCCATGGAGCATTTGTTGTCTTCCTGCATGGATCAGATAATTGGGGATAACTGTGGAGCTTGTCTCAGATTCATGGGCATTCACAGAGGCTAACCACCCAGAAGATTAAGGTGGACAAAGTGGGAGGAGAGCTAGAAGGAGTGCCTGAGTGTGTGCCTGCCATGGTGAAGGATCAATTTCTTCTTCAGAGGAAATTAGAGGCTTTTGTAATTTAAGCCTTTTTAATTGTCCCAGAGCACCAATCTCTCCAGACTGAGCTTATGTTGAAGAAATATTTTATAGTACTTAATGCCTCTAGATAACATTCTGCTTGTTACACGAGCTTTGTTTGACATCTGACAAGGTAGGAGATTCTCGAGAAGTGAAAGAAGATCAGAGGGAAGAAGGTCAGCTTTCAGTGGATAGTCTAAATTTAACAGACGTTTTGGAGGATTCCCAGGAAGAACTAATGGGATATTCACCTTTAATTGTAACCTTTGCCCTCAAATTTGACAAAAATTTGGATTTTTCCTGTTTTATATAGAGCCACACAGGAGATGTCAACAATTTTTTGTTATGAGGCCAAGGTGGCCCTAGGTTTCGTTTTCCTATCCAGATTTTCTTGTAGGTGTGTGATAAAATTTCATGAGAATTGTTAAACATATTTTATAAGCCTGAACAATTGAACATTTTTCTGGATGCAAAATTGGAAGTGCCTAGGATGGACAATGATTCACTGACCGTTTATTTTCTACTATTTAGTTTCTTAGTATATTGGTGTGGTATTTTTCTTTTGCATCCATTTTCCTTTTCCTTTCCTATTTTTTTCTCGTTGGCCCTTCCCCCTTTTTCTTCTTTATTCTCTGCTCTCATTTGAGCATTTATGGTAGTATTTGTGATTTCCTTGCGTTTAGCTTGTTCCACTTTTCTTTTGTATTTCTTTTTTACCTGGAGTGCTCTTTTTTCTTTTCTATATCTTTGGAATGTTGGGAAAATGAGTGTTGAAAGGAGGGCAAAAGATCTTTTTGCAAAAGAGAATAATGAAGGAAACTATGTTATGACCAAGATCACACTTTGTTGAATAAACTAAATATTAAGATAACGTTATCAGGACTATGTTTGTGCAGTACTAGTTGACGCATACTCCTTTGTTAGAGAGTTTTTGATCAGCTCTGAAAGGAGGTGAATGTACACTACAAAAAGCTCCTTGAGCTATGTTTGAACATTTCATAAGCCCGTTCTGGTGGACCTCCTAGCCTATCTAGTTTTCAGGATACCCCTAATGAATATGCATGAGATGGCTTTGCATGCACTGCCGCCATTCAATGCAAACCTGTTTCATGCATGTTCACTGTAGATATCCTAAAAATAAGACTGGCTTGAGAAGCACTGCAGGACACAGTGAAATATGTTCTAATGTTAACAATGTGTCAGTGGATTTGTCCCATTTGGAGGATAATTTTTATAACAGGATGCCTATGTGGGAAGCCTAAAAAGGCCACCTGTTTTATAAGGGTAACATAGGCGCCTATGTTCCTTTATAAATAGGTTCCTAGATGCAGCCCCAAAAGCCCATAAATGTCAAGGCACAAATTTTAAACCTGTGCCCAAAAAGGTGTAAATGTATTCATATACGTAACCCATGTACCAGTGTATCATGTACATTGAAACTCTGCCTCATTCTGCTCAAACTCTGTTGCTGGCAGGGCCATCCCTGCCACTAGGCAGATTAGGCACCTTCCTAGGGTGGCAGGCTTTTAGGTGGAGAGGCGGCAGCTATAGAGATAGTGTAAGGGGTATGTTTACTAAACTGCGGTAACGTTACAGACTGCGCGGTAGGTAACGTTAACGTGTGTTATGTAATGTTAACGTGCAGTAACGTAACGTTAACGCGCGGTAATGTTACAACCCGAGCGGAAGCGTTCCGCGGCACGGTAGACACCGCAGAGGGAAGACAGAGGGTGGAGAGCTGGGGTCAATGGGCAGGGAGTGGGTGTGGAGAGGCTCCCTGCACACTAAAGTGCTGAACTGAAGGGTTAAATCCTACCGCGAATGAAAACCTGCCGTTAGATGCACATTTGCAGGAGAGAGAAACCATTTCAGTGTCAGCAATGTAGGGCATAGGCAGGGAGCCCGAGATAGGTGATAGTAGTGTTCCATCTGCAGCAACAGCATAGTGGCAATGTACGAAGGGCCACTATGGTGATGGTGCAAATGGGGCATAGGGGGACTGCAGGCGGGACATGCAGTGGGGGCAACTGGGGCACGGGGTGGACTAGGCGGTTGCCTAGGTGGCACATAGGAACACGGAAAATGGATACCAGCAAGACAGCAACAGACCAGGGTCAAACATGCCCATGAGTCTGTGTCCCACAGTGTCCCATCCATGGGACATTACCCAGCAGGAACCTCAAGGGGCACATAACATTGACAGGCAGTGGCAGGGAAAGCGTGGACAGCTATGTAGGCACCCCTACCCCAGGACCCACACCTTAGGTAGCCGCCTACCTGCCCCCTGGATGGCCTAGGACTGCGCACCACCGGCAACGACAGCATATGGTCATGGCGGCATGGCAGGGGGGGTGTTTGTGCTGGAGCGGGTAGTGGCATCCACCTGCAGTGGACGTAGCCCATGCCCTGTACCAGTACATGGTGTGCAGTGCAATAGAAGAGGTCTGGCTGGGGAACGTAAGGGTAGCCCCAGGGACCACTATGCTGCTGTGGCAACAGTGTGGTGCAGGGCCGGATTTACCTATACGCCATGTACGCCATGGCGTAGGGCCCATAGCCGGCAGGGGCCCACAAAAAAAGAACCAGTTAATTTTTTTTAAACACAATTAAAAAAAAAAACCTGGTGGCTGCCGCCGCGGGGCCCCCTCTGCTGCCGCGGGGGCCCCGTCTACAAGCTGAAGCCGTCGGGTCGGGTCGGGTCGGGTCGGTCGGGTCTCTCTCCCTCCCTCCCTCGCTGCAGGCTGCAGGCTGCGAGAGACGCGAAGGGAGAGCGTCTCCTCGCGTCTGTGTTAAGCCCGCAGGGTTCCCATCAGCCCCTGCGGGCTTAACACAGACGAGAGGAGACGCTCTCCCTTCGCGTATCTCGCTGCCTGCAGCGTGGGAGGGAGAGAGACCCGACCCGCCCCGACGGCTTCAGCTTGTAGACGGGGCCCCCGCGGCAGCAGTGGGGGCCCCGCGGCGGCAGCCACCAGGTTTTTTTTTTTAATTTAATTTTACTTTAGGCCGGGGGGGGGGGTAGGACTGGTAATGGGCTATGGGGGGGGGGTAGGACTGGTAATGGGCAATTGGGGGGGCTGGGGCTGGAAATGGACTGGGGGGGTAGGGCTGGTAATGGGCAAAGGGGGGGGTAGGACTGGTAATGGGCTATTGGGGGCTGGGCTGGGCTGGGCTGGGCTGGGCTGGGCTGGGGGGGGGTTAAGGCTAGAGGTGGGCTGATGGGGTTAGGACTGGTAATGGACTGTGGGCTGTTGGGGGGGCTTAGAACTGGCAATGGGCTTTGGGGGGGTTAAGACTGGTAATGGGCTGTGGGCTGATGGGGGCTGTCTGGTAATGGGCTATGGGGGGGGGGCTAGGACTGGAAATGGGCTGGGGGGTTAAGACTGGAGGTGGGATGATGGGGTTAGGACTGGTAATGGGCTGTGGGCTGATGGGGGGGGGGTAGGACTGGCAATGGGCTATGGGGGGCTGACTGGAAATGTGTTGATGGGGTTAGGACTGTAAGAGGGCTGATGGGGGGTTAGGACTGGTAATGGGTAATAGAGGGGGCATAAACTGAAAATGGGGTGATGGGGGGTTAAGGACTGAAAATGGGGTGATGGGGGGTTAAGGACTGTAAGTGGGGTGATGGGGGGGCTAGGACTGGTATTGGGTTGGGGGGTTGCTAGGACTGGAAATGGGCTGATGGATGGCTAGGACTGGAAATGGGCTGATGCAGGGACTAGAAGGGAATGGATGCTGGGTGAGGCTGGAACTAGAAGGGAGCTGATGTTGGGGGAGGATTAGAATGTGATGGGGCTGGAAGAGTAAAATGGAGAAGGGAAAAATATTTTGTGTGGGAGGGATAAAAAATCTACAATTGGCCGGGTATTGGGAGAGTAAGTGGGGATTGAGGATGGAGGGGTAAAATTTGAGTGGATGAAATAGGAATGAGGAAAGAGCAAAAGGAGAAAGATTAGTATGTTAAAGCAGATGTAGAGAGAGAATGGAAAAAAAATCTAGAAGAGAGAAGAAAGGACAAATGGACAGCAGACGATGGAGAGTTAGCAGAAGACACGAAGAAACCAGAAGAAAGTGGCTGGAGCAATTGCAGCTGAAAAAAATGCACAAAAGGTAGAAAAATATCTCTTTATTTTGAATTTATTAATTGGAATATGTCAGCTCTGGTAAATGTGCATCATTAACATCTGCGCTTTGTTTAGTACAAGAGCAAATTAATGTATAGTTTTATTTCTACAGTGTTGTACATTCCAAGTTTGGCTTTTGGGATTCCCAGTTTAATTATTGTCTTCCTATTTCTAAATTGTGATTACTTGTTTGGTGATGGTCTATGTTCTGCATGTGTAACTGAGCTGAGGTGTTCTGTTTATATAATTCCTATTTGACATTGCCACTTGTTCTCTTTCCCCAGTAGGTCATGTATTGTTGTTCTCTGAAATGTATTGGTTTAATATTTGCAGTGTTGCCTTTTGATTGGTAGAGTATGGTGCTTTGTGAGTCCTGGTAGTGCTGTTAGGATACGGCGGGTTTACTATGGGCAGTGTTTGTAGTAGTTCCTAATGTGTCTGGCAGTTGGCACTGGATTATAGTAATGTAGAAATCTTTTAGTCTTTCTTTATCCATACACTCATTAAGAGGCACGTTTACTAAAAGTTAGTATATGGTAACATTATGCAAATATTTATGCAAATGAGGCCCCTTATGCAAATGAGGTCCGCACCCCCCTTGGGCCGCCCCTGCTGGGGGCCCACAATTTTTGTTGGCGTAGGGCCTCACTCAAGGTAAATCCGGCCCTGGTGTGGTGCATTACACTCAGCCAGTATGTCCAAGAGCAAAAGGTTCAAGTCCCATCTGTGGATCCTGCAGAGCATCACCCCATAGTTTTATCCCACAGTGCAGCCACAACAACAACATGTGCAAACCCCAACGCAGCGGTGCACAGGGGTACAAACAGCCACTCACACGGGCTCCACTATCCACAGCCTCATGGAGTATCAGGCTGTTGGCCCCAGCACGGAGCTGCAGTTATCACCAGAGCACTACTACTACCCCCTGCACAGTTTAGCAATGTCGGCACTGTGCTCAGGACCAGTGTGGTGAGCAGGGTTGTCAACCACCTCTATCTGTGCACAATGCTGAGATAGGTGTGGGAGTGTGCGTATGTCTATCCATTGTTTTGTGTCTGCCAACACCTCACTGAGCCCACATTGCTCACACTGTTTCCAGCGTTAGCCTGCAAATGTGCATAATGAGGAGGAAGGTATTGTGGGTATGGCCCAGACAGGGCGGATTGGCCAGGATGCATCTGCACAGGGTGGAGGGCAATGGCTGGGACACTGTAGTGCTCGACCACCACCTGCATGGGCAGGGTGGCCACAGCATGTCACGCTGGTAGGTCGCTCTCACTCTGACCGAGCAGTGACCATGGCATGTCCATGTTCCCACTTAGTGCCACACATTATTTGTCTCTAGTGATACCTGTGTGTTCCTGGTTCTGGGACCTAATCACAGAGCTACCTGCTTGGTGTTTGTGCTGTGCATCCCATCTCTGGGTGCACAGGGTTCCCCCATGAGCATGCACTTTGGACTGGCTAGTGGGCTGTCTGCAGTTAGTCTGTGCATGGTGGGACCACCCTGTAGGATACTGCAGGTGCAGTCTGATTGTGCTGGTGGATGGCAGACTGTGGCGTGGAGCCTTCCCCTGCCCACCCCAAGCATCACTGCTGGTCTGCCTTGGTCACATGTATGGCTCTGGCCCATCAGCCCTGGAGGGCTGTCATTGGCCAGCAGGACTGTGGTTGCTGGTATTACAGCCATTCTGCAGGGTGCAAGCACCTGTCCCACCACACCCTAATCTACAATAGGGGTGATTGTGGGCCCCTTGGGGTATATAGTGCATACCACTTAGACCCATAGAGGCAGTGCTATCTAAACTTCATGCGAGTCTCACCACAATCAAAATATTGTCTATTAGACAACTTTTATGGTGGTGGTGAGAATCGAGGAGGAATGTGACACATTCTATCTACCCTTTTGAGGTCTACGACATCTGTACCTTGCTCACTCACAATCTTAACTGACAGAGGTGTAAGGCAGGGGTCTCCAAATCCAGCCCTGGAGGGCCACAAACCAGTCAGGTTGACAGGATATCTCTAATGCATATATATCATGCAGATTCATTAGGGATATCCTGAAAACCTGCAGGGTTGTGGACCTACAGAACTGGATTTGAGTAGCTCTGTTCTAGGCAGTGGTCATGGGGTTCAATTCCTCGTTGTTCCTTCCTGTCCATGTCTGATGTTTTGCATGCCTGTGACAGTCATATCTTTGCAGATCTGTGCTGCCAGCCCATAATAGCCTCTCCACAGTTGCCATCACTCCCTATATGGCGTTATTAGGCACAGTACAAGGCACAGTACAAGGCACCTTATTAGGCACAGTACAGGGCACGTCATAAGGCACGTTACAAGGCACCTTACTAGACACAGTACAAGGCACGTTACAAGGCACATCATCATAAGGCACGTTACAAGGCACCTTACTAGGCACAGTACAAGGCACGATACAAGGCACATGCCTTGTACTGTGCCTACTAAGGTGCCTTATAAAGTGCCTTATGATGTGCCTTGTATTGTGCCCTATGACGTGCCTTATAACGTGCGTTAGCCTAAGGCGCCTTGTAACACGCGTTAACTGACACAGCTTGCCATAATGATGCACCGCCCATTCCCTTATATGGGGATCCAAGGAACCTAATGCGGGTTACGTTACCGCAGTTTAGTAAACATACCCCTAAGTGTTCATACCTAGCTTTAACCTAGCCTGGTTTCGCTCCCATGTTCAATTCCCTGTTATTTGTAAACTCAATGTTGTTTGTATACATTGCAGTATGCTTGTTCGATGTACACCGCGCTGATTTTAATAGCGCGGTATAGAAGAAATGTCAAATAAATAAATAAATAAATAACATGCGTAACCCACCTCTTCTGCCCCTGTTTTATAAAGAAAAGTATACGTGAGCTTGACTTTATAAAATAGGGTGTTAGTTAATGAGCGTGTTTCTGCATGTCACTATGTGGGATTTTATACAATGACCCTCTTTGTATCTGTTCCAGTAGTAACATCTACACAAAATACCACAGTTGCTGAAGACTGAGTAAATTGTTAAATATCCATTGATGGCTTTCTATAAGAATCTATTTCAAACAATGTTACATTAACTAGAGTGACCCCATATATAAAAATGAAACATGACCTGATAGCAGATACAGACCATAGGCCAATCCATTCTGTCCAATTGTCCTCTTGGTGTAAGCAAACCACAATGCACTTGGTAGACTACAGTGGCTTTAAGATTCAGCATACACATACATTTCCACTATTCATTCTTTATCACATGGTGACATTTTCAAGGGGAAAAGACCTCAGATACTGTCCAAATATTCTTTCTTAGGCATGAAAGATTCCTCTCGGAGTTATAAATAAGCTATTGGAACTAGTCATCATGGGTCAGAAAAGCTCCTCTAAAACATAATCTTTTTTTCTTTTATTTATCTTTTTTCAAAAGGTTCTCAGTTTCTAAAAATACCCATACTGTAGACCTGTGGTTTCCCCTATACCTCATTGTAAGTAGGGATCCGTTGTGCTCATCCCAGGCTTCCTTGATTCTGTGACTGCTTTTGCTTCTAACTGCTATACTGGGAGGCACTTCCGTGATAAATAAAACCACATCATTCATTCATCATAAAGATCACAGTGCTTTGAAATTCTATACTGGGCATATAATAGGAAGCCAGCACATCAGAGAGCAAGAAAAGTTTAGAACTCTTCAACAATATAGCTTATTTTATGTACAGAACTCGGACTAGAAAGCAAACTGATGGTGTAGCGGAGATAAGTGGAATGCAGATTCTGTTGAGCATTTCTGAACTGACTGCCTAATTCAGGAGTCGAGGGCTGCAAACCAAGCAGATTTTTAGGATAACCCCAATGAATATGCATGAGATAGATTTTCATACAATGGAGGTAATGGGCATTGAAATCACTCATGCATATTCCTTAGGGATCATCTGAAAACCTGACTGGTTTGCAGCCCTTGAGACCCCTATCTCATGCCTCTGGCACTCAGAGGCAGTAAAGTTATCTTTGGTCCTAATCTCTCAAGGTCTTTTCCCATAGATGTAGAGCAGAGAAATGACCTTCTTAATCAGGTTCTTAATAATGCTAATGAAATTTTTTATCGTTTAACAGTCTACAGTGCCAGCCACCAAAAACTTTAGAACCTGTTGCAAGTTGGATGGACTGCCCTGGGATCCTGACAACAGTAGAGTAATGGGTTCACCATGTATTGTGCCCTATATACAGTAGTGTTCAAACCTTCCAGTAGATGATGCATAATATCTCCAGGAACAGGCAGGAAGTCAGTTTTCCATATGGGTGATGTCGGCCCTGACGGAGCCCAGTGTGGGAACACTCCCCAGCATATGATAGAAAATGCTTTTGCGAGCATTCCTCCATGCATGTGTGGCTGCCTTCCTGCCTTCCCTCCTGGTCTCCTCAGTCAAAGTACTGTCAAAAATACTCTGGTTGCCTTCCCGTTGATTCTGGTTCCTCTTGCTTTTCGTTTCTTTTTTGTTTTTTTACCTTAATTTTCTTTATTTTTATTTTTCAAACTTGAGGCCTACAGGCACCATTGCCCAATTTGATTTTGCCTCCATTTTATTTTCAAAAATGGAGAAGCCCCGAAGTGGGTTCAAGAAGTGCTCTAAATGCTCCAGTACAATTTCTATTACTGATGAGCATTCTTGGTGCCTCAAGTGTCTAGGCCCTGACCATGATGTCGATTCCTGCCATATGACCTCCAGAGGTTGGAAGAACTAAGACAAACAGAATGCTAAGCTGTTTCCTTCAGACTCATCTCCTTCGGTGCACTCCTCAGGGCATTGACTCCGTCAAAGTCTTCCCATGCCTCTAAACCTCACTGGCAAAGGAAAAGCATCATTCGGAGTCACCAGCACTTATGAAGAAGAAGACATTGGCTTCAGCATTGAGGTCATCGACTTCCAGGTCGGTGTCGACTTCCGACACCAAGCATCGGCATCGGCATCGGCATTGGCATTCTTCACATTCCAATGTGGACCATCCCTCTAAACAACCCCAGCAGGAGGTATTACCCTTCAAAGCCATATAGGGGTTCGGGGATGTCCCTGAGTTCTTATCCTCGGTGGAGCCCCCAATATTGGCATCGGGAGTTGCGGCTCACACATCTGTGTCTGAAGTCTCTCCTCCCCTGGTACTATCATTGGATGACCGTGTCATCGCTACTGATGTAGCATCACTAAACTCTTAGCAATTGTTACGCCAATAACTTCAGAGGCTCCACAGCTGGCACCAGTATCAGTTCCACCGATACCACTGGTGACCACAGCCATTGGTACTCTGCTGCAGGTATCCCCAGTTTCACAGGGCTTGGAGCAACCGGTACCGAGATCCTCTGATCCATCAGGTCCGATACCCTCGACATCAAAACAGCGAGCATTGGAGCATAAAAGGTATCGAACATCTCATAGAGATTATTTTGATTTCCTTCCGGACTCTGATTCCGGGGACACATCCGAGGTGGAATTGGTCGAGTCCAATACACCCAGGGATATTCCGTTGGATCCATTGCCTCCTTATGAACAGAGACATTCCCCGCTCAAAGACATGTCGTTCCAAGACTTAATTGAGGATATGGCAGCAGCTCTTGAAGTTTCAGTGGCGACTGAAACTGAACCAAGAGTTGAAGAGCTTGACATACTACTGTATCCTTCGGCACCAAAGGAGGTGGCCACCCTCCCGGTGCACAGTATCTTAAAGAACTTGATCATTCAAATGTGGGAGACCCCATGTCGACCCTTTCTGTAAGTAAGAGGCTTGATACCCTATATAGCATTCCTTCCTCTCCAGGCTTTCAAAAGTCAAAACTTCCCCACCATTCCATGGTGGTGGAGTCTGCCATGAGGAGGATCAAAAGTAAAAAAAAAATCACTCCTCAGTGCCTCCTGGCAGGGAGGCTACGGCACTTGATGCTTTTGGAAGAAAGGCTTTCCAGACTACAATGCTAGCCTCAAGAATTGATTCATTCGTGCTATATATGGATATGTTTCTTAAGGATGTGTCCAGGGATTTATCAGAATTCACCTCCCTATTACCTTCTGGCTACCCATACCCAAAATACATCTAAATTTTTAACAAGGGCTGCTTTTGATGCTTTTGAAGCTAATGGCAGATCTGCTGCAGCTTGCATAGGTGCCAGAAAAGCAGCATGGTTCCAGGGCATCTGACCTGGAACAGTGGGCCAAGGATAAATTGATCAACATACCCTGTAAAGGTGAAAACGTCTTTGGTCAGAGGTGGAGGGAAAAGGCCTGAGAGATTGAAACAGATGACCTCGCTATGAAGAGGCTGTCAAGAAGAACTGCAGACCCTTCCAAAAAGAAGACTATCACCAAGAAGCCATTCTTCCCTAAAAAGAAGAAATTTTTCCCTCCATATCAAGCCTATGCCACCTAGGGAGGAGTGGCCTAGTGGTTGGGGCAAGGTACCACAGGCCAGAAGGTTGGTGGTTCAAATCCCACAAGAGGACAGCAACCTTGGGCCGGAAGGACTGGGGTTTCTAGTCCCACAGGTGCTCCTTGTGGTCTTGGGCAAGCCACTTTAACCCTCCATTGCCCATGTTCCCTGTAAGTATTAATGTATGTGTCTCATATCCCCTCGTGTTAAATGTATCCCCCAACCGCTTTGACCCGGTGAAAAGCGGGATATAAATGCAGCTAAATAAATAAATGCTGGTCCTCAACAACAGCAGAGACAATCAGGTCAAAAGAAGATCAGGAAACCCAAGGTTTCCAAACCACAACCTGTCCCATCTACTCAACAGCCTCAGAGTTTTTGACTCTTTCAAAAAAAGCATGCCACTTTTCCCATTGTTCTCCCTCCTCCTCCCAGGATCCCAGGGAGGCTAGTGCATTTTGCACACCGTTGGATAAGTATCACCTCCGTGCCCTGGACCCTACATTTAGTTTCTCAGGGCCTACAACTAAAGTTCCAGACTTGTCCTCCCAATCATTTTGTGGGACATCCCTTCTTGGATCCCCTTCACTCTTCCTTGCGTCATCAGGAGATCCTCTCCCTGCTAGAACAAGGAGCTATTGAGGAGGTCCCCTCCTCCCTGCAGGGCCGGGGATTGTACTCAGATATTTCCTTATTCCAAAAAAGACAGGAGGTTACAGGCCTATTCTAGATCTCCGAAATCTCAACAAATTTCTCATCAAGGAGAAATTCAAGATGATTTCTCTAGGCATCCTCCTGCCATATCTCAAACAAAATGATTGGCTATTGGATTTAAAGGGTGCATATACACACATTCTTATTCACTCAGACTAGCCCTGCAGGATCGGAATCGCAAACAGTCCTGCACATGCAGGATTGCACCTAACTAACTCAGTCAGGGCTTTTAAATGGAGCCATGGTGCTATGGTGTCATGTTGCCATGGCACCGTGGCTCCATTTAAAAGTCGCAATGCCAGCCGCCACAGACAAAGGTTTATTCCCTGCAGCACGACCCCCAGTCTGGCTTCCTAAAGACAGGGTCAGGCTGCGGGGAATAAACCCTGGCCCCCCCTGCCCCTTCTGTGCCCCGGACCGCAAGAAAAAACACGTCCATTTTGCCAGCCCTGGATGTACAGGGCTAATATTAGAATCAGCCCTGTACATCCAGAGCTGGCGACCACCCACTGCCTGCCCACTCTCCGCCCCCAGGCTGTCTCTTCCCCGTCCTCGACTAACTTCCCCGCACAACTGGCGGGGAAGTTAGTCAGGGGCTGCAGCCTGCACAAATAGCAAAGTGCTTAGCTGTTGTGGTGGCCTACCTACAAACTTTGGGGATCTTTCTGTTCCCCTACTTAGACAACTGGCTGCTAAGGGCAGACTCCACTTTAGCAGCCGCTTCTGCCCTAAATCAAACCATTTATGTCCTTCAAGAGTTGGGGTTTGTGATAAACTATCCAAAATCACATCTCTGCCCAACCCAGAACCTCGAGTTCATAGGTGCTCACCTGGACACGACAAGGAACAAAGCCTTCCTCCCAGAAGACAGACCTCTCCGTCTGATTATCTTAGCCCACAGGTGCAGCAACAACCATCAGTTCCTGCCAGAGCATTTCTATGCCTTTTAGGATATATGTCTTTCACACTCCATGTCATACCCTATGCTCACCTCCACATGAGGATTTCATAGTGGACTCTCTCAAGCCAGTGGAAGCAGTCCACAGCTTGACCAGCTCTGAGGATAACATCACTTTACAGATGAAGGCAGACCTACAATAGTGGATCACACCACAGAATCTAATCAAAGGGTCATTTTTTCAGAAGTCTGCACCACAGTTTATTCTAGCCACCAATGCATCAAAATTAGGCTGGGGAGCTCATCTCAATGGTCTCACAATGCAGGGTCTTTAGTCCACTCAGATCAATTTTCTGCAACTCAGAGTGATATCTAATGCCATCAGAGTCTTCTCTCCCCTACTCAAGCTGCATTCTCTTCTTGTGCAGACCGACAACCAGGTGATTGTGTTTTATATAAACAAACAAGGAGGGACAGGCTCTCAAGCTCTGTGCAAGAAGACCTCTTGCCTGTGGAACTGGACAATTTTCCAGGGTATTCACCTTCATGCAGTCTACCTTCCAGAAGAACAGAATCAATTGGCCGGATTCTACATCCACACGAGTGGATGTTGGATCCTCAAGTAGCCCAATGCTTGCTTCAACTCTGGGGGATTCCACTAATAGATATCTTTGCATCTCCCCTCAATACCCAACTACCTCATTTCTGCTCAAGTATTCCCTCTCTCCACAGGAAATCATCAGATGCCTTCCTCATTCACTGGGGTCGAGGGCTTCTTTATGCTTTCCCTCCACTTTCGCTCATAGCAAAGATGCTCTTCAAACTCCAGGCCAAACAGGGACAAATGATTCTCATTGCCCCATACTGGCCCAGACAACTGTGGTTTCCTCTGCTTCTTCAGCTTGCTCAAAGACCTTCCCTCTGGCTCGGTTACTCACTGACGCTTTTCTCCCAGGAGCAGGGCACCCTGTTGCATCCCAACCTCAAATCACTCCGGTTGATGGCCAGAAACCTGAATGCCTTGTCCTCTCCCATTTAAATGTTAAGGAGAACGTCTTGCATGTCCTTTTATCTTCAAGAAAGGATTCAACTAGATGCTTTTATGCCTTCAAATGATGCAGTTTCTCCATCTGGTGTTCTCTTAAAACACTGGATTCTTTCACATGTCCCTTCCCGGACTTACTTCAGTACCTCCATTTGTCTAACTCTGGTCTCAAAACTAGTTAAGTGAGAGTACATCCGTCCGCTATTGCGGCCTCCCACCGTACTCTAGACTGTCGTCCTGTCTCAGCACATTTATTTATTTATTTGACAAGTTTTGTATCCCGCTTTTTCCTTCAATCAAAGCGGTCACAATACCGTACAAGGGTTATACAAAGGTAAGGGAAACATACATTACTTTATATTACATCAACAAATGGAGGCTGGAAGAACATAACATGGTAAATACAGTACAAACTTTACATAACACTTACAGTTATCAAGGAGCAGCTGACTCCCCGGGACTACGCCTCGGGCCCGTGCCTAAGGGCCACGCCAAAGGGCCCTCTGGTGAGGCCCTCAGGCATGGGTCCACCAGGTACGGGCACGCTTGCTGGAGCTCTTAGATTTAAAGTCCTGCATTGACCTCTGATTGGGCTTGAGTGCTGGAGTGGGGGAGGGGCCTTCTTTCTCACTCCCTTGCTCAACCCGCGATCGGGGAGCTCGGTGGTGGTAGGAGCTGCTGATATGATGTGCGCCCACTGGAGCTCTTAGATTTAAAGTCCCGCATTCGCCTCCGATTGGGTTTGAGTGCTGGAGTGGGGGAGGGGCATTCTTTCCCGCTCCCTTGCTTGACCCGTGATCGGGGAGCTCGGTGGTGGTAGGAGCTGCTGGTATGATGGTACAGCCTTAGTGGTCAGATTTATTTGGGATCTTCTCCTGACTAAGCCATCTTTCCATCCACCTCCAACCCAGTGGGATCTCAACATTGTCTTGGCACAACTCATGTGCAGTCCTTTCAAACCAATGGGGTCAGCTCCACTGAAGTTCCTCACTTGGAAACTTCTCTTTCTCATAGCAGTTACCTCAGCTCGCAGAATCAGTGAACTCCAAGCTTTGGTAATCTATGAGTCTTATACCACTTTTCATCATGACAAAATGGTCCTTCGCACACATCCTAAGTTCTTGCCAAAGGTCGTTACCTCCTTTCACTTGAATCAATCGGTCTCACTATTGATCTTCTTTCCAAGACCCCATTCATCTCCGGCTGAAGCCAAACATCATATTCTCGACTACAAGAGAGCACTAGTGTTCTGTTTAGAATGCACCAAGGACCTTCATCAATCCTCTCAATTGTTTGTCTCCTTTGACCAAAGTCATTTGGGGACACCAGTATCCATAAGAACATTTTCAAATTGGTTGGCAGATTGCATATCCTTTGCTTATGCACAAGCTGGGCTATCCCTACCACCCCGTGTTACAGCTCATAATGCCAGAGCCATGGCAGCTACAGTAGCTAACCTTCACTCAGTCCCTATCTCAGATATCTGTCAAGTGGCAACATGGTCTTCTTTGCAAAAGACTCCAGAGCTGATGCTCAATTTGGGCAAGCAGTTCTGTGTAAAAATTTAGACAACTTGCCCACCATCCATCCGACTACCCCGCGAGGAGTACTCTGAATGAGCTGAGTCTGTTGGATCCCAGCTGTAACCTCCGGCTGTACTGGGATGCTTCCCTTAAGGCTATGGAGTCCCATATGTGAAGACTGATTTCCTGCTTCTTCCTGGAGATAGCATAGTTACTCATCTGTAACAGGTGATTTCTGGAAACAGCAGGAGTCAGTCTTCACATATGGGTGACATCAGCACCGATGGAGCCCGGTGCGGGAGCACTCCCCAGCATCCAAAAGAACATGCTTTTAGGAGTGTTCCTCCATGCATGCATGGCTGCCTTCCCTCCTGGTCTCATCAGTCAGGTGTATAGCGGAGAATAAAAAAAATGTGTATACCAGGAAATGAGAAAAAAAATGGGACAACTTGATGGGGAGGTGGGTGGGTTGTGAAGACTGATTCCTGTTGTTCCCGGAGATCACCTGTTACAGGTGAATAACTACGCTTTA
Source organism: Ichthyophis bannanicus (assembly GCA_033557465.1). Lineage (NCBI taxonomy): Eukaryota > Metazoa > Chordata > Amphibia > Gymnophiona > Ichthyophiidae > Ichthyophis > Ichthyophis bannanicus. The sequence goes on along the minus strand of CM066035.1, from coordinate 909,631,917 downwards.
TCTGCAGGTCAATCACTTCACATTAGTTGACAATATTCTATTCAAGGCTGGCCATTGTTCTATAGCACAGGAGATCTGGTTTCAAATCTCCTGTTTGAGAGGCATACATGGAGTCTGGGATGCCATAGAGATGATGCACTCGATCCCAGATAGGGAGAGAGGATAGTGCTACCATACTGGCATTACGGGTATACATGTAAAAAAATGTGCTTTCTTTAGTTTACTGTGTCATTTGTAGTTTTTTTCATTTTGGGGGCAATTCATTAATAGCGCCAAGATCGATCAGCAGCATGCACTACTTATTGACAGATGAATTATTCTTCAATTGTGTGCCTATCGATAAATAGCGTGCACTGTTGATAGTGCTTGCTATCGAGCAATAATGCACACTGTTAACAACAAGGGGAGAAACCTGAAAGTTAATTTTTTTCCTATTGTTTGTTCAAAAAATGATATAAAAGCCACTTAACCCTCCATAGCCCATGTTCCCTGTAAAATAGTTATCTCCAAGTTATAATGCCCTGTTCAATGTAATTTCAGTTTGTTCAATGTAAACCGCACTGATGCAGAATAGCGCGGTATATAAGAGAATGTAATAAATAAATAAATAAAAACAGCATGGGAAATGTTGTTGACAATTCCCATGTCATTTCAAATGAATGCACATCCTTAGACTGCCAACACTCCCAACCAAACAGACTATTCTCCAGACTGGTCAGAAATCCTGTATTGCTGGCATGCCCTTTGGGAATGATGGGTTTGAAGAAATAAAACGGGGCACACAAAATTATATTCAACCACTGTGACATCAGCAAAATTCAATGTATAGCAGGATGACTTTCGGAAAAATGGCAGCTATCTAGTGATGAGACTAATGGGGCAGATTGTAGAAAGTTGCTCTCAGTCCCAGAATCTTTTGTTTCATTTGACGGCTTTCACTTGTGCCTTTCATCCATAGTCAACTGAGAGATGGAGAAGAAAAGAGAAAAAAAGAGAGGGGGAGGCGGAAGGAGAAAGGTATGGAGTCATTCATATAGTCACAGATTTGGAAATGATATAAGCACTGGCAAGTTAGATGCAAGGCATTGATAAGGCAAGCAAAGAGAGAATTTGAGAAGAAGCTGGCTGTGGAAGCAAAAATGCATAATAAAAACTTTTTCAAGTACATTCGTAGCAAAAAACCTATGAGAGAGTCATTTGGACCATTAGATGATAGAGGGGTAAAAGGGGCACTAAGAGGGGACAAGGTCATAGCGGAGAGACTGAATGAATTCTTTGCTTTGGTCTTTACTGAGAAAAATATAAGGATATTACCCATGACTGAAATGGTTTTTAAAGGTGATGCCGCAGAAGAATTGAAAGAAATATCGATAAACCGGGAAGATATATTACAACTTGATAAACTGAAGAATAGCAAATCACCTGGACAAGATGGTTTATGTTCAAGGGTGTTGAAAGAACTGAAATATGAGATTGTAGACCTGTTATTAGTAATCTGTGAACTATCATTAAAATCATCTGTAATACCTGAAGATTGGAGGATGGCAATGTAATGACAATTTTTAAAAAGGGTTCCAGGGGTGATCCAGGAAACTAAAGACTGGTGAGCCTGACATCGGTACTATGAAAAATGGTAGAACACCATAATAAAGAACAAAATTACTGAACATGTAGATAGTCATGGTTTAATGGGAGACAGTCAACCTGACTTTAGCCAAGGAAGGTCTTGTCTTACTAATCTATTATGTTTTTTTGAAGGTGTGAATAAACAGTTAGACAAAGGTGAGTCGACTGATATAGTGCAGGCATGTCCAACTTTGAACAGGTCATGATCTACTTTTTCCAGCCAAAAGTGCCGGTGATCTACCACCATGAAAATTAAGTTTCAAATTAAATTTTAACCCAATAAAGTTGGAGGATTTCCCCCCCCCCCCATTTTTAATGAACCGTCTGTCATTTACTTGGATGTGATCAACTGTTAAGCAAATTAAGCAAAAACAAAACAGAGAGACGAAGATCCAGTAAGAACTGCGAGGGGAAATGGAAAGTACATTTTTTCTTAAAGTTTTATTGAGTAATAACTTTCTTTAACTGTCTTAATAACTTTCTTTAACTTTTATTGCATAATTTGTGTTAAACTTAGGTCGAGTATTGATCCAGGCTGATCTTGCACAATCTTAAATATTTCACTCTTGCTCATTAGTGAGACGTCTGAGCCTGCATTTCATCCACCAGCTTTTTGAAGTTGGGTGAATATTACGTGAGGGCCAGTCTCAGGGAATCCTGGAGACGTTCATCTGTCATGTTGGAACATTGTTTACTCTTTGTCATTTTCAGATGGGAAAATGCAGATTCATACACATAAGTTGAACAGAAACAGGAGTGTACAGCTTCACTGCATCTTCTCAAGTTGAGAAATTTGTCTCTAGGCACTAGCTTCCAAAACAATTCTTGCCCAGCACGGGTCTTGAGAAAAATGTCATTTTTAAGGGTTAATATTTCGTTTTCAAGAGATGACTTGTTCAATGAGTAATTTTTACAGATAGCAGCTGCAGTTTCTTTAATGTCCACATCTACTTTGAATGGGTATGACAAGTACTCCACAACTGATCCAATTTTTTGAAAGTCACAGAATCTATTTTTGAATTCCTGGAGAACAGAACAGATTCCTTATCGTCTCTCCAGTCCAGTCCCGAACCTTTGGGGTTTAGTACCTCCTCTAGCAGCTTGGAGACTGATTGACATCATTTTCTTGATGATACTGGTATGAATACCTGAGGGACCCCCTCCTGGCTCCAGTTATTTTAGTCTCCAAGCAGCTGGAGGTTGTATGAGCCCAGAGGTTCAGGGCTCACCCGAAGGATGATTAAGAAGAGAATTCCAAATTTGATTTAATTTAATTTAATTTAAGATGTCTAGGCTTAGAAGAAAAAATGTATGTTGAAATTTAACATAAGGAATCTGAGGTGCCACCCCTCACCTCCTCTTCCCCCCCTCCTCTTTTTCGGAAAAAGGCACTGCAGCAGTGACGGGGGAAAGACTCTGACTCCCGAACCCACCTATTTGGGTGAGGAGCCGGTAGTCGCGGTGACCGCACAGATAGACAGACACAGCTCCTTCTTCAGAGTCTCAGCCGCGGCACAAGGGTCACAGCCATGACATAGACGGAGATCGCTAAAGCGACACTGCTGAGGGGAAGTCCGTTCTCGCCCTCGTAGCTGAAGCCGCACTTCTGGCTGAGCCTGAGGGGAGGCGGACACGGCGAAAGCAGCCGAAACGGAGGTAAGAGGCCTGTAGTTCAGCAGGGCTGTCTTTTTTGGTGCCATTTTTGCTGACTTAGTCAGCGCAATGCAGGCCATGCCGCGTGGCGTTTGAGCAGGAAACGGCTGCACTTTGGTTTGAGGGGAGTGCTGCTGAGGGAGTTACCTTGTCTAGGGGGTACCTCGATTTACACCACGCAGCACTGGAGGTTGCTTGGGAGGTCAAGATTTAGGAAAATGTTTGAATTTTAAGTTTGACAAAAGAAATTTTGAGATTTAAAGGGATAGTTGTTAGCACACAACGTTGCTGACAGCAAGTTCAGAGCTCTAGTTCTTCATCAGAAGATGACAAAAATAAAAGGAACTAAATTCCAGCACCTACGCCAATTTCTACCCCATACACCACACACACTACACGATGTAAATATACTTTTGTACAAAGTTTGATATGTTTGATTTAATACCTACAAAGATTTTGCTTTAATACCTTCAAGATGTTTTTGTTACAATACCTACAAAGTTTATTTTTACTGTTCAATGTAAATAGTTGATTTCTACTGTTCTATGTAAAATGTATACAAATTGTGTACAAGACTGTTAATCTGTTATATGTAAACCGCCCTTGATCTCTGGAAGGGGCGGTATAAATGAAATAGTTAAATAAATAAATAAAATAAAATAAATAAATCAGAGTCTGAGGTACTGCAAAGAGATACGCGGAGACGGAATGCCTTCTAGGCCACAGTGTTTGGTTTGTGGCACTAGAAGGGGAACGGTGACAGATACAGGAGTGTGCAGAGGCTGCGTCCAGGAGGCAGCTTCTATGGAGCAGGTTTTAGAGGTGGCTGGGGACAGTCAAAAAGGGACTGCTTTACACCTGCCAGAGTCAGCCTCATCCGTCTTACCATCTCTGAAGCCAGTAGCAGGTCCGTCCTCGGTTCCAGATGGCCCCCCGACCCAAACACTTTTACCAGGGGGATTGGCGGTGTTTTCACCACAGTTTTCACCAAAACATGGAAGCAAGTTCCACAGGGGGAAGTCCAGGCGGGAAGTGCTTGGGGGCCCCTCTAGACTTAAGAAGAAGTTCAGTTCCTTCCAAGAGAGCTAGGTGCAGGAAGGACAGGCAGGAGCAATCGGTGACCTCAGAGGAGGTTCATTCCGAAGATGTAGAGCCAGATTTTGATATGGAGGAAGAGTTAGAGAAAGGCGAACTCACTGAGCAGGAAGACCAAGCGAGAGTGGTTCGAGTTTTCCGACGAGACGAGCTGCCGGCGCTGATAGCGGAGACGTTCAAGGCATTAAATATGCCGGCCATTGGTCCGGCTGAGGATTCCACCTTAGAGGATCCGTTGTTGCAGGCTTTTAGGAAGACTCAGAGGGCCTTCCCGGTGCACAGGGTAGTGAGAGAAATGATCCATCAGGAATGGGATATGCCGGAGGCAGGTCTTAAGGGCTCCAGGGTTATGACCCGTCTGTACCATTTGGTGGACCAGGATTGGGAGTTGTTTAAACCTCCCAAGGTAGATGCAGTGGTTTCTGCAGTTACCAAGAAGACTACAATCCCAGTGGAAGGTAGTGCCGCTCTTAAGGATACTCAAGATAGGAAGCTGGACACCTTGTTGAAACAGGTGTTTGATGTCAATGCTTTATCCATTCAAGCGTCTATTTGTGGAGTATGGGTAGCCAGAGCCTGTCTTCGCTGGTCCCAGCGGATTCAGGGGGAGCAGATGGATGATGCGGCTACAGAAGCGTCCAGGTTAGAATCCAGAGTGACTTATTTAGTGGATATTCATTACGATCTGATACGAGGGCTGTCTAAAAGTATGGCTTCTGTAATTGCAGCTAGGAGGTATCTCTGGTTGCGGAATTGGGCAGCAGATGGTTCCTCCAAGATGAGACTGGGTAAGCTCCCCTTCAGAGGGAAACTTCTGTTTGGTGAAGATTTAGAAAAGCTGGTAAAGGATTTGGGGGAGCCCAAAGGTGGGAGGCTACCTGAAGACAAGCAGAATCATGGGCGTCCGGTCCAACCGACTAGGGGTCAGCAGAGAGACTTTCATCGTTTCCGCTCCCCACAGTTCGGTCAATTTCAGAGAGGCCGTTTCCTGTATAGGAACCAGGGGTTTCGTGGATTTCGAGGGGCAGGTAGAGGATTTGCCGCCTCGGCTTCCTCGAACCTTAGAAAGTCACAATGAAGCCAGAGGACTCCAGGCAGAGCAGATACCTGTAGGGGGGCATCTGCGGGAGTTCTACCCTGCCTGGGTTCAGATCATAAGAACATAAGATATGCCATACTGGGTCAGACCAAGGTCCATCAAGCCCAGTATCCTGTTTCCAACAGTGGCCAATCATGGTCACAAGTACCTAGCAGTTTCCCCAAAAGACACAGGTTCTACAATGCTTGTATTGGGGCAAGCAGTGGATATTCTGGGTCCACTTTAATAATGATTTATGGACCATCACTTCGGATCAGTGGGTATTAGAGGTCATTCGTGAAGGTTATGCTCTGAAGTTTCAACAAACTGTACGCGAATCTTACGTTCAATCTCCTTACAAGGCTCAAGCAAGCGCAGAGCAGTACTGGAGACCTTGCAAAGACTTTTGGACTTGAACGCCATAGTACCGGTGCCACCAGACCAGTGTGGTTGCGGTTGGTACTCAATATATTTTGTCATGCTGAAAAAAAGAAGGATCTTATCGACCAATTTTGGATCTCCAGAAGGTAAATCGCTGTCTTTGAGTGACTCATTTTCATATGGAAATGCTGAGGTCGGTCATTGTGGCGGTTCGAAGAGGAGAATTTCTCACATCGCTAGATCTGTCTGAAGCTTACCTACATATTCCGATTCGACAAGAACATCAGAGGTTTCTCAGATTTGCAGTGCCCATGGGACATTTTCAGTTCCGGGCATTACCATTTGGATTGGCGATTGCTCCATGAACTTTCACCAAAGTGATGGTGGTAGTGGCGGCGGCATTACGGAAGGAAGGGGTGTTGGTCCATCCTTACCTGGATGACTGGTTGATTCATGCAAAGTCCAAGGAAGAGAGCGATTTGGCAACGAGAGTAATGGAGGTACTACAAAGTCTCGGTTGGGTGGTCAACGTGGCAAAGAGCCGGTTGAGCCCGTAACAGACCCTGGAATATCTGGGAGCTCACTTCGATACAAGCGTAGAAAAGGTGTTTCTCCCTCAGGCTCGAGCACTGCAGTTGAGAAGTCTGGTGCGCAGTTTCCTGGGGAGAGCGAATCCCACCGCATGGCATTATCTTCAGTTGCTCGGCACGATGGCAGCAACACTCGAGTTAGTTCCGTGGGCAAGAGCGCACAGGCGGCCTTTGCAGAGAGAGTTGCTCAGAAGATGGTCTCATCAAGAGGACCCTCTGTCTCGAAGACTGCCCTGTACGCCAGAGACGCGGCAGGTACTCCTATGGTGGTTGCAGCCGGGAACTCTCGAAGAGGGGATGCCATTGGAGTCGCTGGCTTGGATGCCGCTAATGACCGATGCCAGTCTGATAGGCTGGGGAGCTCACTTCAAATGACAGTTTGTTCAGGGACAGTGGTCGGAGACAGAAAGGATGTGGTCAATCAACAGGTTGTAATTAAGAGCGGTAACGCTAGCATTGCAGGCGTTTCAACTGTATCTGCAGGGAAGGTCCATTCGAGTACTTTCCGACAATGCAACAGCTGTGATCTACATCATTCGGTAAGTGGGCACAAGCAGTATCACTCTGGAATCCGAGGCCGAACAACTTTTCATTTGGGCCGAGGCAAATTTGCCGGCCGTGTTGGCCTCACATGTTGCAGGGGTGGACAATGTAGAGGCCAATTTTTTTTGAGTCGGGTCAAGGTGGACCCAGGGGAGTGGGTCCTCAATCCGGAGATGTTCGAGATGATGGGGAACGCCAGTAATGGATTTGATGGCGTCTTTCCAGTCAGAAAAGGCCTACAGGTTCTTCAGTCGGAGGCAAGAAAGAATGTCAGAAGGCCTGGATGCTCTCATTCAGAAGTGGCCGGAGGAGCAACTCCTGTATGTGTTTCCGCCGTGGGTGTTGATAGGTCGGCTTCTACAGCAAATAGAATTACACAGAGGACACATAATAATGATAGCCCCGGATTGGCCAAGACGGCCATGGTATGAAGATCTAATGCGACTCTTAGTCGACCGTCCGTGGCACTTACCGATTCTGCGGGATCTGTTATTGCAGGGTCCATTACGCATGCCTCAGGTGGATCGATTCTCACTTATGGCTTGGCTCTTGAAAGGGCGAGGCTAAGAGCAAGAGGTTATACCCCTGAGGTGATTGCCACCTTGTTGAGATCAAGGCAGAGGTCGACCTCCTTGGTGTACATTCAGATTTGGCGAATATTTGAAGCATGGTGTGACGGTAAAGGTGTACAAGCATTGAGAGCTATGGTTTCCAAAATTCTATCATTTTTGCAAGATGGATTTGGGAAAGATTTAGCTGCGGTGTCATTGAGAGTTCAGTTGGCAGCGCTTTCCTGTTATAGAGGGAAGATTCACGGAGAGGTCCTTGGGGCACATCCGGATATTAGGCATTTTTTGAGGGTGGTTTCTCTGTTACGACCGCCCTGTAGGCCGATGGTCCCGACCTGGGATTTGGATTTGGTTCTGGAGGCGTTGAGATGCGAACCGTTCAAGCCTTTGTCAAGAGCATCATTAAAAGACCTTACTCTCAAAGTGGTTTTTTCTAGTGGCTATATGTTTGGCGTGGAGAATTTCAGAATTACAGGCTTTGTCCTGCAGGAAGCCTATTTTGGCCTTTTACAATAAGAAGGTGGTATTGAGGCCTGTCCCGTCCATTTTACCCAAGGTAGTGTCGACTTTTCATGTGAATCAGGTGGTTTCTTTGCCAGTCTTTGAGTGTGGAGGCAAGGACACAATTTCGGGGCAGCTGCATCTCCTAGATGTGCGGAGAGCATTAAAGAAGTATTTGCACAGGACTGCGGGATTCCGCAAGACAGACAGACTATTTGTCTTGTTTGGAGGAGCGAGAAAAGGAGAAGCAGCTTTCAAGGCATCGATTGCCAGATGGCTCAAAGAGGCTATAGCGTCGGCCTACCTGTTAAAGGGCAAAACAGAAGGGCTTAAAGCTCATTTGACGCGCGCAGAAGCGGTGTTGTGGGCCGAGTACAGTTTAGTGCCGGCTGTTGAGATCTGTAAGGCGGCTACTTGGTCGTCTTTGCATTCCTTTGTCAAGCATTATCGACTAGACATTCAGGCGGAAAGAGATACGTGTTTTGGATCAGTGGTACTTCAGGCTGGGGTAGCTGGTCCCTCCCGTTAAGAATTGTCACTGCTCTGTTACATCCCCAGAGGTTCGGGACTGGACTGGAGGGACGATAAGGAAGGTGAAATTAGACTTACATGCTAATTGTTGCTCCTTGAGGAACTCCAGTCCAGTCCCGTATCCCTCCCTAATATTCTGTGTGGTTGACTAGAGCCAGAAGCAAACAGGTATGATATTTCATATGGTAAACGACAGAAGTAATAATAAGGCTTAGAGTGCATAAGGGGTGGGATGATTATGTGGAGAATCTAAGGAACTGGTATTCCTCTATTTTGGAGGAGGGTGCACCTTAGCAGAGCACAGTGATTAGAAATTCTGTTTCAGTTAAAGTTACAGAACGTGTACATTTCTTTTGCAAAATTAATATTTCTCAATTGTTAAAAAGGTTGATAGTTATTATGGCTACTTAATTGTTGCTACGGTGAGTCTGCTTTGTCAATAGGTTACTGGAGCCAGGAGGCGGTCCCTTGGGTATTCATACCAGTGTCATCAAGAAAATGATGTTAATCAGTCTCCAAGCTGCTAGAGGAGGTACTAAACCCCAGAGGTTCGGGACTGGACTGGATATTTTCCCAGATGGTCCTGCGCATTATGAAAATGATCAAAAGTGTTGTTTGCAAGGTCAGTCATCAATAGCTCAAATTTGCTCTTGTAGGATGAAACTGTACTCATCATCTCACCAATGCATTTGTTTTTACCTTGTAGTTCAAGGTTCATATTACTTAGTTCGCCTGTAAAGTCAGCGAGAAATGCCAGATCACATAACCACTCCTCATCTTCCAACTCTGCTTGGTCATCTCCCCTCTCCTTCAAAAAACTTCTTATTTCATTCAGCAAATCACAAATCTTTGCAGAAATTGTGTGCCTACTTAGCCACCTTACATCTGTGTGCAAAATGATTTCCATTGCCCCTTCATCAAGAGTAAGATTGAAAAGCCGTCTTTGAAGTGATCTTCCACGAACTGAATTTACAATTTTGAAAGTGATGTCCATGACAATCCTTGTATTGAGTCTCTTGCTTGCCAAAACTTGCTGGTGAATAATGCAGTGGTAAGAAAGGAAATCTGGGAAGTCGTCATGCTGTCTACAGAGGGCTATGAAACCGTTAACCTCACCTGTCATTGCTCTTGCTCCATCAGTAGTGATGGAAACAAGTCTATGCAATGGAAGATTACACTTTACAAAAGAATGGAAAGAACTGAATATTTCCTGACCTGTAGTTCTCCCTTTTAAAGAAATCATTCCAAGTAGTTCTTCTTTAACACTGAAGTCTTCAAAAACCATCCGGATAAAGACTAGTAACTGGGCTATGTCTCTTATGTCTGTAGATTCATCCAGTTGGAGTGAGAAAGCAACACAATTTGAAACATCCTCCAACAATTGTTCAGTTGTGTCTCCACACATCTTTTCTATTCGCCGCACGACGGTGTTTCTTGACAATTGTACATCTTGAATAGCAGCTATGATCTCTTTCTTATTTTTAAATCCTTCAAAAAGATTGTCAACTGCTTCAAGAAAACAATCTTTTACAAGTTCCCCTTCAGTGAAAGGTTTGCATTTCTTTGCGATCAGGTTGCTGACCTTGAAGGATGCTATGGTTGCATTGACCAAATGTGACCTTGGCTTCGCCATCAACTGTTGCTGAGTAGCCAATTTCGATTTAAGTTCTTTGAGCTTCAGTTTATGAATTTCACTTTTGGGTGGAAAATCAGCATCAAACTTACTGCTATGCAGAGCCTTATAATGACGTTCCAGATTACCCTTTTTGGGCAAGGATACTGGGGCGTTACAAATTAGACAACAACACTTGTCTTTCACCATGATGAAGTAGTCCATTTCCCATTCATCATGAAAATGGTAGGTTTTGCTCTTCTTTGGAACACTCATCTTCGTTATACTGGGGTGGCTGGATGTAAGAAGGCCAAATCTGCTAAGTTAGTATAAACACTGGCTGAATCTGGTCCAAAACTGTCACTGTCCCAAAGTATTAAAGATCAACAGGAACTGAAGACCTCTGGATGATGTGCTATACAAGGACTGGAGATGCCAAAACCACACATGCAGTTCTAAAAGTAAAAATAAGAATTCATCATACTGGCACCAATAATCAAATACCACCAAACAATCATCAAAAAAACTCAAACACCTGTCCAGCAAACCAGATAAAATCAAATACCGCCAAACAAGTTCAACTACCACCACACACGATTTAATAAATTCTGCACACAGTGTAGAATCAATGCAAAGGCAAGGCGAAATAAAATTGCAGTGTAGAATCAACGCAAAGGCTAGGCAAAATAAAATTGCAGAGGCAAGCAAAAGTCACAGTGGTTTGAACCAATTCGAAGGCAAGGCATAGGCAAGTTAGAACAAAATTGGAAAAGCCCGCCAAAATCACCAAATTCTTGACATTTTGTTGTGTCTGCCCAAAAATGTTTAATGAAAGCAAACTATAAAGCGACCAACGACCAGCAACGACACAACTAATATGGTAAGTGTATTCAGGTAAAGCCCGGGTGAATGGATATCGCTCGGTATATAACACACTTCTAAGGGGTGTTGGGGCGGGGGCAGGAATGGGTGATTCTGAGAGGCAGGAGACCAGGTATGATGCCAGGCCTGTGGCGTCTCGTCGTGGGGTGCGGGCGGCGGCCCCCTGGGGTACCCACAAACTATTGGCATGAAAACAACAAGCACCCCCAATACACCCGCAGGCAAGATTCCCACAGGCAGGGAAAAAAGACAGACAAAGGATCAGCAGCGGCAGCAAGCCCTCGGCAGACGACCTGCCGGCACGAGCTCTCTTCTAGCGATGGGGTGAGCTGCAGGAGAGATGGAGTCAAGTGGGGCTGGTGATCTACCTCTGAACCCTCCGCGATCTACAGGTAGATCGCGATCTACCTGTTGGACATGCCTGATATAGTGTATCTGGATTTTCAGAAAGCCTTTGACAAGATCCCTCATGAGAGACTCTTGGCGAAATTAAAAAGTCATGGGATAGAAGGCAGTGTACGACTGTGGATCAGGAGCTGGTTAAAAGACAGAAAGCAGAGGGTAGGGCTAAATGGACAATTTTCCCAATAGAGAAAGGTGAATAGTGAAGTTCTCCGGGAACAAGCAGGAAGTCAGTCCTCACATATGGGTGACAGTCGGCACTGACGGAGCCTTCGTGTGGAGCAAGTCCCCAGCTTTCTAAGAAAGCCTGTGGGAATTGTATCATGCATGCGCGGTCCCCTTCCCGCCCAAGGGTGCCATCTTGCTCAGTCTCCTTTTTTCCATGGAGCCCTTTGGATGTAGTCTAATAGTTGCCATGAAAAAAAGTGATTAAAATACTTAAAAGTTTCTTCTTTTCCTCCGGTTTGACACCGGTTCCCCTTCCCACCTTCGGCTCGGTACACCGGTATCGAGTCCAGTTTGTTTTTTAGGTTTTTGTCCTTTGTGACTAGCGTTTGCGCTCTTTTTCTTTTTCACTGGCAGCCCGAGTCTTTGACCTCGCAGGGGCCCTTTTTCCCCCGATGGCTGCCAGCGGGTTTAAGAAATGTGATCGGTGTACAAAATTAATGTCCCTCATCGAAACACATGACTGCTGTCTCCGGTGCCTCGGGCCTGACCATGATCCGAAGATCTGTGGCCCATGTAGGAAAATGTCCTCGAAGGCCCTGAGAAGCCGCCAGCAGCAGCATGATAAGATTTTTGCTGAGTCCGTACCTTTGCAGGCCCGGACCTCGTCTGAGGCCTCTACGTCTCGGGGGGAACACTCCGAGCCCGAGCATCGTAGAGGTTCCTCGGAGAGGGGGTCTTCCTCGCGGGAACATCGAAGGAAGAAAAAATCCTCGAAGGCGTCGTCGTTGGATGGCTCTGAACAGCCTGGTCCCTCCTGGGACTGGTCGCGGAGCCCCGAGTGCTGGCTCGGATCCTCGGAGTTGGAGCGTCCAGCGAAGCTTCCTCGATGGGATACGGAACAGCCGAGGCAGGTAACAACTATCCACATTGAGGACTCTCCTCTGGGAGAACCAGCGTCGGGCCCGACGGCACTGGGACCCGACCCGGTGGCTGCGGAGCTTTCTGAGCTCGGTCTCAGAATGGTGGCCCTGGAGCGCAGCATGTCTGCCTTCATGGAGCAGCAGCAGGTGCTGATAGCTGGTCTCAACGGTCCTTCCGCCCTGACCACTGGGCCACCAACATCCAAGTGGACCCCAGAGGCTGAGCCAAACCTCAAGACCATGTGTACTTCAGTTGATCCTCGGCCAAGGTCCTCCCGTTCGCGACTGAGGTCATCACCGCTGGTTCCACCGGCATCAGGGCAGTTGAAGCTGAAGCCCTCGAGGCTGGATCCACTCGATTCCTTTTCGGAGGCATTGGGGTGGGAGACTGAGGAAGAGGAGTCCCTGGACACCTGCTGGCAAAGGGACGTCCTGTCTGATTCCCCGGTGTCCGAGCCTCGGAGAAGGTCCCCCCTGGAGGACACTAGATTCTTGGACTTCGTAAGGGAGATGTCAAAGTCTTTGGCGTTCCCTGTGGAGTCCGAGGAGGATCCTCGAGCCGAAGAGTTCGAGATCCTCCAGTATAACTCTCCCCCCCGGGAGGCCCTTACTGTACCAGTGCCTCCGATCCTGGAATGACTGATGCTCTGCATGTGGGAGACACCGGCGTCGGCGCTGGTGATCAGCAGGCGGATTGACTCGATGTATCGGATCCGCAAGAGTCCTGGGTTCCAAAAAGCACAACTGCCGCACAACTTCATGGTTGTGGAATCGGCCATGCGCCGGCTGAAGAGCCAGAAGACGCACTCCTCGGTGCCTCTTGGCAGGGAGGCCCACAACTTGGATGCCCCCGGAAAGAAGTGCTTCCAGGGTTCTATGCTGACACGTCGGATCCAGGCATACCAGCTGTACATGGGCATGTACCTGCGAGTAAGCAACTGTAATAAATAAATAAATAATAAATAAATAAAGAAGACCTCTGCCCCTTCTAAGAAGAAGGGCTCGGGTAAGAAGCTCTTTTACCCGAGGAAGGGTGCTGCTTACCGAAGCTACCCCCCATTTCAGGCCTCCCCGGCTCCCCAACAGGGGCAGCAGGACAAGGGACAGGGGCATGGCTCACGTAAGCAGAAAACCCACAAACACCAGGCACCGGCTCCGGCTCTGGCTCAGCCTGGGAGTGGCTTCTGACTCTCAAGGCATAGCCCCTCTCACCACAGGAGACAGGCAATGCACAGGAGGAAGGCTTGCCCTGTATGCCCACAGGTGGTCCGCCATCACCACAGATGCCTGGGTTCTACAGATAGTCCATCAGGGCTATCTCCTCCATTTGACCCAGGTGCCTCCTCCTTACTTTCCAGGAGAGCCTCTCGGGTCTCCTCTTCACCGGGACCTTCTTCTGAAGGAGTTAGCAGGTCTTCTTGAGGATCAGGCGGTAGAACCAGTGCCCCACCACCTACAGGGCAAGGACTTCTACTACAGGTAGTTCCTGGTACCAAAAAGGACAGGAGGCCTCAGACCCATCCTCGACCTGTGCACCTTAAACAAATTCCTGGTGAGGGAGAAGTTCAAGATGCTTTCCCTTGGAATATTGATGCTTTACCTCCGCCAGGGAGACTGGCTATGCTCCTTAGACCTAAAGGACACATATACATACATTTTAATTCATCCAGACCACAGACAATATCTATGCTTTGTAGTGGGGGGAAACCATTATCAGTATAGAGTACTTCCCTTTGGCCTAGCCTCCGTCCCCAGGGTATTCACAAAGTGCCTGGCGGTGGTGGCCTCCTTCCTCAGACTCCAAGAGTTTTTGTCTTCCCCTACCTAGATGACTGGGTCATCAGAGCTGCGTCAGTCATGGAGGTCCAACAGGCCACATCTCGCACCATTCAGATGCTTCAGCATCTAGGGTTTGTAATCAATTACACCAAGTCCACCCTAGTGCCCACTCAACAACTAGAGTTCATTGGGGCCAGACTAGATACCCTTCAAGCAAGGGTTTACCTGCCAGTAGACAGGGCACAGAGACTCCTAGCCATGGCATGTCAAGTGAGTCGCAGGTCCCAAATATCAGCAAGACATTTCCTGCGCCTCCTCGGGCACATGGCCACCATAGTCCATGTGACACCAGATACCCGCCTCCACATGCGAACAGCTCAGTGGTGCCTCAGGGACCAGTGGACACAAGCCACAGGCGGACTCCGAGACAGAGTCAAAGTGTCCATAAGACTGGTACAGTCCTTGGAATGGTGGCTTCAACCATTACACTTGGAGGCGGGGGTGACCTTCCAGGCTCCTCGACACACGAGGATCCTGACTACGGATGCATCCTTGCTGGGCTGGGGAGTTCATTGCCAGGGGCTTTGCACTCAGGGCATGTGGTCTCCAAACGAGAGCACATAACAAATCAGTTTCTTGGAACTTCATGCCATTCGCCTGGCTCTGTGAGCCTTCTGTCAAACTTTGGCTCATCAGCCTGTCTTGGTACAAACAGACAACCAAGTAGCCATGTTCTGTGTGAACAAGCAGGGAGGCATGGGGTCCTGCCTGCTGTATCAGGAAACCCCAGACCTGTGCTCCTTTGCAGTCCGGCATGGCATGCATCTGAGAGCAGTTTACCTGCCAGGCCAGGAAAATTACTTAGCCAACAGGCTAAGCAGGATTCTTCAGCTCCACGAGTGGCAGCTGGACAAGAGTATGGCCCAATGGCTTTTTCAGACCTGGGGACAGACGACATTGGATTTGTTTGTGAGCCCACACAATCATCAGTTGTCCCAGTTTTGCTCCAGGCAACCACATCCAAACAGGGTGGCTGCCGATGCCTTTCTCATCTCATGGTTTGTGGGCCTCCTCTATGTGTTTCCTCTGACGCCTCTGGTGGCCAAAACTCTGTTCAAGATTCTCCAAGACAAAGCCTAGGTCATCCTGGTAGCCCCAAGATGGCTGAGACAACCCTGGTTTCCGCTTCTACTTCAACTAGTGGTGGAGGCTCCAATTCCCCTGGAGTCCTCTCCAAACCTCCTGTCTCAAGAGGGGGGCACTATCCTGCACCCCAACCTTAGCTCCCTCAATCTAATGGCATAGGTGCTGAAAGAGTAGTCCTCGCACCACTCCTCCTTCCAAAAAATGTGGAAGATGTTTTGCTGGCCTCAAGGAGGCAGTCAACTAGACGGACCTATGCCTTTAAGTAGCGTAGGCTGGGATGTGGTGCAAAAATCAGAAAGTGAATCCTTTCTCCTGCCAGGTTGCAGTGGTACTACAGTATCTTCTCCACCTTTCAGATTTAGGCCTTAAGTCTAACTCCGTCAGAGTTCACCTCAGTGCCTTGGCTTCACATCACTTTCCAGTAGAAGGAAAGCCTCTTTCTGCACATCTTTTGGTATCCAGGTTCCTGAGAGGCCTACTTCTGCTGAAGCCCCCGGCTTGCCCTCCGGCATCCGAGTGGGATTTGAATGTGGTCTTAGGGCAGCTTACTCGACCGCCATTTGAGCCGATGACAACTTGCCATCTCCGCTACCTTTCTTGGAAAGTAGTTTTCTTGGTGGCGCTCACATTGTTCTCGTCGAGTGAGTGAGCTTCAGGCCCTGGTGTCCGACAGGCCTTATACAAGGTTCTGTAGGAACCGAGTGGTACTCTGCACACACCCCAAGTTCTTTCCGAAAGTGGTCTCTTCGTTCCACCTCAACCAGGAGGTAGTACTACCTACCTTCTTTCCCAGGCTGCATGCCAGACAGGCAGAGACAGTTCTGCATACCCTGGACTGTAAGAGGGCGTTGGCCTTCTACATTCAGCATACGCAAGGCCATAGAAGGGCTTCTCGGCTCTTCGTATCCTATGACCCCAGTAAGCTGGGGATGGCCGTCTCCAAGCGTACGCTGTTCACCTGGGTAGCGGATTGTATTGCCTGTGCATATAGGGTGGCTGAGCTTCCGTTGCAGGGTCGTGTTATGGCCCACCGGGTCAGGGCTAGGGCGGCATCAGTGGCTCACTTCCGCTCTGTTCCGCTAGCAAACATCTGCCGAGCCGCCACCTGGTCTTCAGGTCAGACTTTCGCAACCCATTACTACCTGGATAGGGAGTCCCGACAGGACAGTGCTTTCATCCAGGCTGTACTCCATAACCTTTTCAAGGTCTAGGCAACTCCTGCCCTTCAACCCTTTTGTGTCAGGCTATCAGAGTGCTACTCTCTCAGTTAGATTCCTATTGTGGCTGCTTGCGACTCTCGTAGAGGGAGCCTATTTTTCAGCTGTGGGTTCTCGGTAGCATATAGCTGGGGATTCCCATATGTGAGGACTGACTTCCTGCTTGTTCCCGGAGAAAGCGTAGTTACTCACCTGTAACAGGTGTTCTCCGGGGTCAGCAGGAATCAGTCCTCACTACCCTCCCTTTTCCCCTTGGAGTTGCAGTCCTATTATTATATTTTGTTCTTTTTGCCATCTTTTTAGCTATGTCATTTGACTGAGCAAGATGGCACCCTTGGGTGGGAAGGGGACCGCGTATGTGTGATGCAATTCCCAAAGGCTTTCTTAGAAAGCTGGGGATTTGCTCCGCATGAGGGCTCCGTCGGCGCCGGCATCACCCATATGTGAGGACTGATTCCTGCTGTCCCCGGAGAACACCTGTTACAGGTGAGTAACTATGCTTACCCCAAGGATCTGTGCTGGGTCCACTGTTTTTTTTAACATATATGTAAATGACCTGGACATGGGAATAATGAGTGAGGTGATCAAATTTGCAGACAACACAAAATTATTCAAAGTTGTTAAAACTCAAGAAGATTGTGAAAAATTGCAAGGGGATCTTGATAAATTTGAAGACGGGACATTTAGATGGCAGTTGAAATTTATTGTGGACAAGTGCAAAGTTATGCACCTAGGAAAGAACAATCCAGACTATGATTACACGATGCAAGGTTCCACACTAGGAACCACCACCCAGGAAAAAGATTTAGGCATCATCGTGAATAGCACGTTGAAATCCTCCTGCCCAGTGTGCAGTGGCAGCCAAGAAAGCAAATAGAATGCTAGGAATCATAAAGAAAGGAATGGAGAATAAAATAAAGGATATTATAATGGCTCTGTATCATTCCATTCTGGGACCCGCACCTTGAATATTATGTGCAATTGTGGTCGCCATATCTTAAAAATGATATAGCGGAATTAGAAAAGGTACAGAGAAGAGCACCAAAATGGTAAAGGGGATGGAAGGATACCCCTATGAGGAGAGGCTAAAAAGATTAGGGCTCTTCAACCTGGAAAAGAGACTGCTGAGGGAAGATATGATAGTGGTCTATAAATTAATGAATGGAGTGGAACGGGTAAACGTAGATCGATTGTTTACGCCATCAAAATATAAAAAGACTAGGAGACATGTAATGAAGCTACAGTTTTAAGACTAATAAGAGAAAATATTCTTTCACTCAATGCGTAATCAAATTCTGGAGTTTGTTACCGGAGGACATAATAAAAGCTGTTAGTGTAGCTGGGTTTAAAAAAGGTTTGGACAAGTACCTGGAGGAAAGGTCATAAACCATTATTAAAGAAGACCAGGAAATCCACTGCTTGCCCCAATACAAGCATTGTGGAACCTGTGTCTTCTGGGGAACCTGCTAGATACCTATAACCTAGATTGGCCACTGTTGGAAACAGGATACTGGGCTTGATGGACTTTGGTCTGACCCAGTATGGCATATCTTATGTTCTTATGCAAAGCACGTAGAAACCTATTTCTACCCACGGCTCTGTAACCTCCCACCCTGGAGCACTGCATCAAGCTCATGCAGCTATAAGGAGCACACTCCCTGTCAAAAAGGTCTGGGTGTGCATGCCTTCCATCCCGCGTCTGTAGTCCATGTATCCACCACAGTAGGGAGGCCACATTGTAGAGCTGCAAGCTGGGAAGACATACTCCTCCCCCCTATCTGTTCCTCGTCAGTGTTTGATAACGAATTCTCGCCCTATTCCCTTTCCACAGAAATGTAATGAGTATGCTCTGGTAGAATCGCTCCTCTTTGCCCTGCACCACATAGGTATCATCTCTAAGGGGTAAAGCAGTCGTGGGAGCATCACCATCTTTACTAATGCCACCCTTCCTAGAGGGACTGTGGCAGCTCTCGCCAGCGCTCACACAGTGCCCGCATGATTTCCAGTTTCTCCCTCATATTTTTCTGATTCACCTTTCTAGTGTCTTTGTGCAATTAGATTCCCTTGGCGTGGGCGGATAAATTTATGAAATACCAGGGTAAGTCCGCTTGGCCCCTGCACAAACTATGCCTCGCTGCTGGCATGGCCTCTGACTTCCCCCAGTAGATTTGTAGTCCAGAGAATGCGTCAAACTGGTTTATTGTGCCCATAAGCTTGCCTATGCCCCTGCTTGTATTTTTTAGAAAAAGGAACATGTCATTGGCATACAAGTTTATCTTGGCCTGCTCTCATCCTATTTGTATCCCCTCCCAGTCTGCAGTCTGCCATATCCATTGTGCCAACTGATATTCAACTGTGGCGGCTAGTGCTGCTAACATGGTTAGCTGCGCTGCTGGAAACTAACCCAGGATTTTCAATGCTGGGGCCATATCTGATCACTGGCCTTGAATATTGAGGTCACCACAGAGCCCAGAAGCTAACTGGGTTACTGTGATATTAGCCGCTGCCCGGTTAGCTCCTGCAGGTAAAGTCAGGCTAACTTTTGCCACACCTTACTTTACCCATAGGTCATTAACTGGGCAGTGGCTCAATATCACTGCTACCTGGTTAGCAATGAGTGCCGCCTCCACTCCACCCTGAAAACTCCCAGAATGCCCCAGTGTTAACCGCTCAGCATTGGGGCACCCGCAGATATCCAGTGGCATTAACATGGTTAGTGCGGCTGAATATTCCGCTACCCAGCATTTACATGGTTTGCAGGTCTGAAAACCATGTAAATGCCTTTGAATGTTTCCTCTCATACTGTCTAGCACATATCCCCTGGCCACTGCTCGGCAGTCATTCTCCAATCTCTTCTTCGCCCTTTCACATTGTCTTTTTTTCTTTTCTCAGCCTTAACAATCCCACTCCTCCACTTCCTCCTTTCTTTAACATACCTGAAGGGGAGGCTGGAACTTGCCTGCTGTGTGAGCCGCTTGAAGAGAACCACATTGTTTACTGCCGCAGGAGGAGGAAGGAGCCCTGCCAATAGCGTGCCGCCTACGTCATTTTGGGGCTTTGAAAACTCGACCCCCATCCTGCTGGACGTGGACGCGAGTGTGTCCTAAGGGGCATGTCCAGAGGAGCATGGCCAGCCCCTTTGGAGCTCCTTAGGAGCACAGAGGAGCACGGTGTGCCTGGACTTTTGGCATGGGCAAGCGTAAGAAAAAGGTATTTACACTGAGTGACCCTAATCCCCCTAAGACTGTGAGGACAGTAGGCCCGATGGACATGTTGTCATGTCTGCCAAAGGTCTAGAAGATCATTCCTTGCCACTGTCGGGAAGTCCTGGTACCCCTATTAGCTCCTCGTCTTGTATGGGGGATTTTATCCCATCCCCACAGACTGATAATGGGATTGTGGGCTTTGGAACTCCCTCCTTGGGTATTATAGGAGGAAAGGAACAAGCTCAAGAGTTATCTGCATGGAAGAACTCAGGTTTAGGTGTTCCCTTACCCTGGGTTGTCCAGGTGCCGGTGGGGGGAGTTTCTCTTGAGATATCTGATTCATTGGTTGCTGAAGAACAAGGTAATGAAATTTCTTTTGGAATGTAGTATCTTGCATGGAAGCTTCCCCTAAGGGTACAATATCTCAGTTCTCTGATTTACTAGAGAGACGGTCATATAGCTCACGCAGCTTGATTCTGTCCTGGAAGCTATTGATGTCCGCTTAAAGAAAGTTGAGTCTCAGGCTCTACTATTGGGGAAGTGGCCACCATTAAAGATAGCTTGGTACTCCATCGTCAAATGGAGAATCTTGAGAATGCCTCTCTGAGCAGAAATCTTAGATGTTTAAATTTTCCTATTACCCGATATCTTTTGCCGACTATTTTATTT
Source organism: Ichthyophis bannanicus (assembly GCA_033557465.1). Classification (NCBI taxonomy): domain Eukaryota; kingdom Metazoa; phylum Chordata; class Amphibia; order Gymnophiona; family Ichthyophiidae; genus Ichthyophis; species Ichthyophis bannanicus. Next base: position 909,611,349 of record CM066035.1, on the reverse strand, counting down.
CAGAAATATCTTAAGGAAGTATTGGGGTATCAAGACAATGCTATGTTGGTGTTAAATAATCTTTACTATGTACCGAGAGGCACTAGAGTTATCAGAATTTCTCGAATCCTTTAAGGATGAGATCTCTGCACGAGCAACACTAATTGTTTCTTTTAATTCTGAATTTGATAAAAATATTATCCTAAAGTTGTATTTTCAGCAGAATGATGATCTTTTTGTGGTCATAAAATATCTATTTTTCCTGACGTATCCAGGCCGACTCAGTTAAGACGCAGGACTTTTTTAGATCTAAAGCTCTGGGTTTTTCAGTTCGATGCAACCTTCTTCCTCAAATTTCCATGTAAGTACCTAGTTACGTTAAAATGGAATAATTATGGGGAGCGTTTCCATCTTGTGTCCAGATCCAGTGCAGGAGAGGAGGCTGGTTCTGTGGCTGGCGGCTCTGCGGGCACTCGGCTGACGTCATCACCGGATCCTGGTAAAAGCCCTTGCCGACTTGTGCTTCTTGGGAGCGTTTCCATCTTGTGTCCAGATCCAGTGCAGGAGAGGAGGCTGGTTCTGTGGCTGGCGGCTCTGCGGGCACTCGGCTGACGTCATCACCGGATCCTGGTAAAAGCCCTTGCCGACTTGTGCTTCTTGGGAGCGTTTCCATCTTGTGTCCAGATCCAGTGCAGGAGAGGAGGCTGGTTCTGTGGCTGGCGGCTCTGCGGGCACTCGGCTGACGTCATCACCGGATCCTGGTAAAAGCCCTTGCCGACTTGTGCTTCTTGGGAGCGTTTCCATCTTGTGTCCAGATCCAGTGCAGGAGAGGAGGCTGGTTCTGTGGCTGGCGGCTCTGCGGGCACTCGGCTGACGTCATCACCGGATCCTGGTAAAAGCCCTTGCCGACTTGTGCTTCTTGGGAGCGTTTCCATCTTGTGTCCAGATCCAGTGCAGGAGAGGAGGCTGGTTCTGTGGCTGGCGGCTCTGCGGGCACTCGGCTGACGTCATCACCGGATCCTGGTAAAAGCCCTTGCCGACTTGTGCTTCTTGGGAGCGTTTCCATCTTGTGTCCAGATCCAGTGCAGGAGAGGAGGCTGGTTCTGTGGCTGGCGGCTCTGCGGGCACTCGGCTGACATCATCACCGGATCCTGGTAAAAGCCCTTGCCGACTTGTGCTTCTTGGGAGCGTTTCCATCTTGTGTCCAGATCCAGTGCAGGAGAGGAGGCTGGTTCTGTGGCTGGCGGCTCTGCGGGCACTCGGCTGACGTCATCACCGGATCCTGGTAAAAGCCCTTGCCGACTTGTGCTTCTTGGGAGCGTTTCCATCTTGTGTCCAGATCCAGTGCAGGAGAGGAGGCTGGTTCTGTGGCTGGCGGCTCTGCGGGCACTCGGCTGACGTCATCACCGGATCCTGGTAAAAGCCCTTGCCGACTTGTGCTTCTTGGGAGCGTTTCCATCTTGTGTCCAGATCCAGTGCAGGAGAGGAGGCTGGTTCTGTGGCTGGCGGCTCTGCGGGCACTCGGCTGACGTCATCAACGGGTCCTTCTTATTTGGATCTCACACGGCGCTAGCCGTTGGCGCGTTTTCAAAGGGGCGCGTTTCTAAGGGGGTTGTCTGGCCCCTTGTGAGCCCCTTTTGAGCCATCTTGGAGCCCTGGTGTTAGAGTTGGGGCATGCCAGGTGGTAAGCGCAAGAAGAAGCCGGTGGCCGATGAATCCCAAGCGGGCGCAATTGAGAAGCACTTGGTTTCTACACCACGGCCCGCCATACCAGGTACTGTGCCTCTGGTTCCTGTCACAGAAGGTGCGAGTTTAAGCTCAATCGAGCGTACCCCACCGCTTCCTCCTGGTTTCCTTGAGCTTTCTAAGGAAGCTTCCTTTGTTCCCGATTCACAAATGTGTCCTCAAGAAGTTGTGTGGAGTCATTCCTTTTCTCCTGCGCCTTTGCCGGCAACTTCCACGGTATCACTATCAGATGTTTGGACTGTAGTTTCTCGCACGGAGCGTATGTTGTCAGAGACTGTTTCCAAATTGTGCTTATTTACAAGGGATTCCATTCAAAAGTTTCATGCTCTAGATTCCCAGATCGGTGCTTGTAACTCGGTTCTGGCGAAACTAGAGCCTCAAATGGGCAAGTTTTCGGATTTTACGACTTCTCATGCAAAAGAAAGTTTTCTGCTGCATCAGAAGCTGGAAAATCTGGAAAACTTAGCTCGCAAAATGAATATTCTTGTTTTGAATTTTCCCACATGTCCCATGTTGTCTCCTACAATACTCTTTAGAAAGTATTTAAAGGATATTCTTCTTTTTCCTCAGGCTGAGTCTTGTGTTTTGGTTAAATGTTATTATCTTGCTTCGAGAGCTTCTTCTACTCCTGAGGATAAAGAAGAGATTCCTATTTCAGATAAGGTAGATTTTAATTTAACAGCTTTTCTTGAAGAAACTCAGGATGTCATTATTACTAGAGCCACCTTACTGGTTACCCTTTCCTCTGAAGAGGATAAGATTTCGATACTGAAGTCTTATTTTAGGAGGAGAGAGTTCCAGTTTTGTGGCGATAAAGTTTCTTTGTTCCCGGATGTTTCTCGGGCTACGCAGCTTCGTAGAAAATCTTTTCTTTTGTTAAAACCCAGAGTATTGGCTTTGGAAGCTACGTTTTTCTTAAAGTACCCTTGCAAATGCTGCATATCTTTACGTTATGATAAATTTGTCTTTTATTCTTCATCTGACTTAGAGAACTGGTTAGTTGAGCGGGAAAAGGTCCATAGTGTATCCTGAATAACAGGTTAGCAGTGAGGAAACTTGCCTGGCTGGTTGGCTGTAGCCCTTGTGGCTGAGCCTTGATTTTCTTATTACAATTTCATGGTTTGATTAGACTCTCCCCGAGACGTGGTTTGGAAGTTTAATGATGATTACCTGTTTTTGGTTTATATCCTTCCTTTTATTTTTCAGTATTATTGGTTGTAATTGTTTATCTATTATGACTCTGTAAAAAAGTATCTTCATAAATAAAATATATAAAAAAAAAAAATGGAATAATTATGAGCCCGATCCAGGAAGGGGCATGTCCGGGCCGTCCCGATGTCCCAGCACAGGATGGGCTCTGTTGTACCTGATTCTGCAACACGGGAGCTAGACGCTTTCGCTGATGCAGTATCAGACAATGCGATGGCCTGGCATGCCCCTGCAGCAGCCACGGGGATGTCCTGGAAGCAGCATTGCTAGGCATCCACCACCCCCGTTGGTGTGCCGATGGCCCGACCCCCCCCCCCCGACTGGTATTCCTGCCACTCGACCCTCGATGGGGTCCAACAGGGATGGCATTGGGTGGTGGAGCCTCGCCCCCTATGGTTCCTTGTCTGTCGGGTGGCTGCCAGGGTCACTTGCATGGGTGTCCAGCGCTTATTCCACCTCCAAGGTGGAATAAGCTGGGCATCCTCCCACTGTTTCCTGGACGTACAGGACCATGACCTGAATTGGCCCTGTACGTCCAGGTGCCTTTCCCGTCCACTCTCCACCCACTCTCCACCGCCATCCTGTTCTCGCACAGCGGCTCTGTGCTTGTGGGGATAGAGGCTTTCAGAATTCAGGCAGGACGGCTAGCGGGGCTGCATGTCCCACCGAGACTTATAGCCCTGATATTCGCATTGTAGAATCAGGCCCTTTGTGTTTTGAAAGGTATCTCAATTGGAAAGCTTACTTAATTCCTATGTTTGTACCCAGAATGATGCTGTGACTTAGTGGCTTGTTGTTTTGCCAGTCTGTTTTGTATACCTGGGTTTAATATGTTTTGCGCTCATCAAGCATTTTGAGATTGTTTTCCTAAGAATTTTTCTGTTTCTTCTGACTCATGATGTGGACCTTTTGGGTTTTATGTGCTATTAATGTTTCTTGTGGTGAATATTCTATTACCATTTTCCCTTTTGATTTTCAATTATGTATTAATTGAAATATAGAATAAAAAAAATACCTGAAGAAAATGTTCTCTCATTTTACTATCTTTCCTCCACTCATGCCTTTGTCATTGTGGCTGTCTTACTTGTTACTCTCAGCTTTAACATGCCTCCATTCCTGAGATCCCTTGTATTTTTTCAGTGGTAATCTTACTGCTTTTACTCTCTCATCCACCTTTTTGCGAAGCCATTTCAGTCTCTTTTCATCTTATTTTTATTTACTTTCTTAAAATGAAGATTTGCCACCCTTACCACAGCTCCTTTAGGCATAGACCACTGTTCTACTTTTATTTTAAAATTGTTTTACATTATAGACAAACTTAACTTTTGTACTTTAACAAATAGAGGCGCATAACCTACACAGAGCAATAGGTAAAACCTTAAAGAAAGGCATTGAAGGAGACTTACGCAGAGCAGTAGATACAACCTGAAACAAAGTCACAGAGGGGGGTAACCTGCACTGAGCAGCAGACACCGCCCTAAACAAAGGTATGGAAAGGGTAGCCTACACGGAGTGGCAGGCACCACTCTAGCTACCTTACTAGGCAGATTAGATGGACCATAGTGGTCTTTATCTGTCGTCATTTACTATGGGGGGTCATTCGTATTTATTTATTTTATTTAACAGTTATTTGTCCAAGGTGGTTTACAATGAACGACATAACAGCCTCACGAGATTTGTCCCGTTGGGATTTCCACCCCCACTATTCACCCCCCTGCCAGCTCTGGCAAAAGTCTCCCTGTACGAACAACACGTTTGTACGGGGAGACTTAGACGGGGGCGGGAGGGGGTATTCTGGAGGTGGAGCGAGGACGGGGAATGGGTGGTCCGCAACCCCGGATGTACAGGGCCGATTCTGAGGTTAGCCCTGTACGTCCGGAGCTGTGAACTTAGATAGGGGACTTATTCCACTGCAGAGGTGGAATAAGTTGCCCTGGACATCAGAGGATCCTGTCGCTGGACTGCAATGGACAGGTAGGGGATGCAGGAAGTTCCCCAGAGCCGGACCCTGGCCATGGGAGGCCGGATCGAGGGTCCAGCTGCAGCAAATGAAGAAAATCGGAGGTGGCCGGCATTCGCTGCTCCTGAATTTAACTGCGGTGCCATGGCGACAGGATGCCATGGCACTGCGGCTCCATTCAGAAGTCGAGAAGTGGCTTAGTGGTTAGAAGAGTGGGTTGCGAATCTGGGATGCCAGGGTCTAAATACCACTTCTCCCACTGACACTCTTTGTGGCCTTGGGCAAGTCACTTCACCCTCCATTGCCTCAGGTACAACTTACACTGTAAACCAATTTGGGCAGGGAAATAACTCAAGTACCTGTATATAAACTCATTCTGCTGCTGCTCACTATCTTTACTCTCTTATCTCTCCCTACACCCCTACTCGGAAACTCCGCTCTTCTGGTAGACACCTTCTATCTGTGCCCTTCTTTTCTACTGCCAACTCCATACTTTGATCCTTCTACCTTGCTGCTCCTTATGACTGGAACGAACTACCTGAGTTGGTACGATAGGCTTCGTTTCTGGCCCTTTTCAAATCCAGGCTGAACATTCACCTCTTCAAGGCCGCTTTTGGATCCTGATCTGCTTAGTCTCCTATTTTTTTCCTTACCATTCCCCTAGATATATCCTTTTCCTCAGCTGTTGTGTTGTCTGTCTAAACTAGATTGCCTGCTCTGATGAGCAGGGACAGTCTTTTACATGTGTCTGTACAGCACTACTGTTTACGCCTTGTAGCGTTATACAAATGATATGTAGTAGTAGTAGTGCCTAGAGCTCAGATTCTAGAGTAGACCAGGTGGTGTGGACATGGGTAAGACTCATCTGGCCAAAAAAAGAAGTAGGGGAAGTACTGTAATTTCCACCAGTTACTCCTGTCCCATAGAACAAGATCATCCCCACCAGTCTCTTAATCCTTCGCTTCCCCTAGCTATCTATTGTACCTATATGACTTTTTTGCTCCATCCTTGTCCATCCATTCCACTCCATTGTCTCCACTCCCAGCCTGTCCCCACCAGTCTCTATCCCCTCCACATCACATTTTCTCCCCTTTCCCTTTTTTCATTTCTTCCTCAGCTGTGATTTCTCCTTTCCCCTTGTAATCCTTCTTTCCTTTCTCATTCGGCTCTTTTCAAATTCTAACTTTACCATTTATGCAAAGTTTGACTTATATTTGGGGAAGAGTGCAAGCTGTTTTTTTCCCTCTGAGGTATCTCCTGTGACAAGCATGGGACTGTAACCAAAGTGATCAGTAATGTCCTTACGAGGTTGCCATTTCTTGAGAAGTTCTGTTTGTTTATGTACATGTCTAATCTGCTATTTTACTTTCCTGTAAATATTCTGTGCTGGCTTGTATAGTGCGCTTAACCAGTAGATGCTAGTAAAATTGTGTTTCTCCAGGACCAAGCAGGAAGTCAGACCTCACATATGGATGACGTTGGCGCTGACGGAGCCCTCGTGCGGAGCATTTCCCCAGCTTTCAAAGAAAGCCTTTGGGAATGCAGCGCGCATGCACGGTCCCCTTCCCGCCCAAGGGTGCCATCTTGCTCAGTCTTTCTTTTTCCATGGAGCCCAATGGACGTAGTTCGTGTCACCCGGAAAAAGTTGATTTTTTTTTCTGCATTTTTTCGAGTCTCTTTATCCGGTTCGATGCCGGTTCCCCATCCCGCCTGGGCTCGGTACACTGGTATCGAGTCCGGATCTTCTTTTCGTTTTTTGTCCTTTGTGACTAGCGTTCGCGCTTTTTCTGTTATTTTCACTGGCAGCCCGGTCTTTTGACCTTGCAGGGGCCCTTTTTCCCCCGATGGCTGCCAGCGGGTTCAAAAAATGTGATCGGTGTAAGAAACCTATGTCTCTCACTGACACACATGACTGCTGCCTTCGATGCCTCGGGCCTGACCATGACTTGCTGGTCTGTGGCCCATGCGGCAAGATGTCGTCAAAGGCGCTTCGGAGCCGTCAGCATCAACGTGAAAGAATTTTTTTAGAGTCCGCGTCCGTCTGGGCCCGGACTTCGTCAGAGGCCTCGACATCTGGGGAGTCTGACCCCGAGCGCCGTCCTAGGTCCTCTGAGAGGGGGTCTCCCACCCGGGAGCACAAAAGGAAGAAGAAGTTCGTGAGGGCGGCGTCAATGGAGGCACCTGGATCCTCGAGGGCCAGATCGCGCAGCCCTGACCGCTGTCCCGGGCTCTCGGAGTCGGCGTGGCCGACCAAACTACCTCGCCTGGATCCGGTGTCCCCGAGTCAGGTAATGTTTGTTGTCCTCGCGGACTCTCCTCCGGGAGAACCGCCTTCGGGGCCCGAGTCGGGGGCTGCGGAGTCTCCTGAACTCGGTCTCAGGTTGATGGCCCTGGAGAGCAGCCTGGCTGCCTTCATGGAGCAGCAGCGGGTACTGATCGCTGGTCTGACCGGTGCATCTGCCCCGACCACCGGGATCTTGACGTCTAATTCGACCCCGGAGGCCGAGCCGATCCTCGAGTCTATTAAGTCTCGAGTCAATCCTTGGCCAAGGTCTTTCTCGTGTGGGGCCCATGTGGGGCCAAAGTCGTCGACGCCGGTGCCCTTGGCATCAGGGTGGGTGGCATTGAGGCCCACACGGCTGGAGCCGCTCGACTCCTCCTCAGAGGAGTCGGCGTGGGAGAAGGAGGACGAGGAGTCTCCTGACACCTTCCGGACCCGGTGCGTCCCATCGGACTCCCCGGAGTCCGGGCCTCGGAGAAGCTCCCCCCCCAGAGGATACCCGGTTCTCGGATTTCATCAGGGACATGGCCAAGGCTTTGGCATTCCCGGCGGACGCCGAGGAGGAGCCAAAGAGCCGAAGAGCTCGATGCCCTCCAGTATGATTTTCCTCCGAAGGAAGCCTTTACTGTTCCGGTCCTCCGATGCTGGAACGGCTGCTCTTCCGTATGTGGGAAGCACCGGCCCGGCGCCGGTTCTGAGCAAGCAGGTCGATTCCATTTATCGAGTCCGTAAGAGCCCTGGGTTCCAAAAGGCGCAGCTACCGCACAACTCCATGGTTGTGAAATCGGCCATGCACAGGCTGAAAAGTCAAAAGATGCACTCCTTGGTGCCTCCCGGCTGGGAGGCCCGAAACCTGGATGCCCTCGGTAGAAAGTGCTTCCAGGGCTCTATGCTGTCTTGCCGTGTCCAGACTTACCAGATGTACATGGGCATGTACTTACGGGACCTGGCAAAGGAGATTGCCAGGTTCTCGTCTGGCCTCTCCGAGGAACCCTTGCAGAGGTTCAAAGCCTTGTCTTCAGGGATCCGGGAGTGCTCAAAGTTTATATCTCGAGCAGCCTATGACGGCTTCGAGGCTTCGGCCCAGGTAACCGTGGCCGGCATCGGTGCATGCCGTCAGGCCTGGCTACAGTCGTCGGACCTGGAGTCATGGGTACAGGACAAATTGGTCGATGTCCCGTGCCGAGGTGACAACCTATTTGGCAAACCCATGACTGAGAAGGCTGCAGAAATCGAGACCCAGACTCTCACCAGGACAAGGCTGTCCAGAAAGACTTCTGCCCCTTCTCATAAAAAGAAGGGCTCGGGAAAGAAGCCCTTTTTCCCGAGGAAGGGTGCTGCCTACAAAAGCTACCCTCAGTATCAGGCTTCTCCAGCTCCCCAACAGGGCCAGCAGGCCAAGGGGCAGGGGCATGGGTCCCATATGCAGAAAACCCCCCAAGCCACCAGCTCTGGCTCCTGCACAGCAGGGAGTGGGGTTTTGACTACCACAGCATAGCCTCTCCTCTGCCGGTGGCTCCTCTCAGCACAAGGGGTCGGCTGACCCTGTACACCTACAGGTGGCCAGCCATCACAGGGGATACCTGGGTACTGAGCGTAGTCCAGAAGGGCTATATGCTCCATTTTCCAACAACTACCCCCCAGTTACTACCCAGGGGAGCCTCCAAGACTCCCTCTACACAGGAACCTCCTCCTTCAGGAGTTGACAAGTCTTTTAAAGGAACAGGCGGTGGAACCGGTGCCACACCACCTGGAAGGGCAAGGCTTCTACTCAAGGTACTTCCTAGTACCAAAGAGAACAGGAGGCCTTAGACCTATCCTAGACTTGCGAAATCTGAACAAGTTTCTGGAGAAGAAAAAGTTCAAGATGCTTACCCTTGGAATACTGCTGCCCTACCTCCAGCAGGGAGACTGGCTATGCTCCTTAGACCTAAAGGATGCTTATACTCACATCCTCATCCATCCAGACCACAGACAATATCTCAGATTTGTGGTGGAAGGAAACAACTTTCAGTACAGGGTGCTTCCTTTTGGCCTGACCTCTGCCCCCAGGGTTTTCACCAAATGCCTGGCGGTGGTGGCGGCTTTTCTCAGAAATCAGGGGATTTTTGTCTTCCCGTACTTGGATGACTGGCTAATCAGGGGCCAGTCACTCCAGGAGGCCCGACAGGTCACTCTTCACGCTGTCTCTCTTCTTCAGTATCTCGTCTTTGTCATAAACTACACAAAGTCCACTTTGCTCCCCTCTCAGAACCTAGAGTTTATAGGGGCGAGACTAGACACCCTTCAGGCAAGAGCTTACTTGCCCGAGGACAGGGCCCACAGACTGATGGAGTTGGCAAACCAGTTCCAAAGCAATTCTCATGTTTCCGCCAGGCACTACCTGAGGCTTCTGAGCCACATGGCATCCACTGTACATGTGACCCCGAATGCCCGTCTGCACATGTGGGCTGCTCAATGGTGCCTCAGAGATCAGTGGACACAAGCCATCGGCGACCTTCGAGACAGAGTAAAGGTGTCCTTACAGTGGTGGCTACATCTGCCAAACCTTCTCAAGGGTGTACCTTTTCAGGCTCCAGCACACACCAGGGTGCTGACGACAGATGCATCCTTAAAGGGCTGGGGTGCTCATTGCCAGGGCACGTGCACTCAAGGCCTGTGGTCCCCTCGAGAGGCCACACAGCAGATCAACCTTTTAGAGCTGTGAGCAATCCGCTTAGCTCTGCAAACCTTCTGCCATGCTCTCTCTCAACAGTCTGTCCTAGTTCAGATGGACAATCAGGTAGCAATGTTCTACATGAACAAACAAGGGGGCACAGGGTCCAGGCTCCTATGTCAGGAGGCACTGGACCTTTGCTCCTTTGCGGTCAGACAAGGCATGTTTCTCAAAGCAGTTTATCTACCTGGTCAGGAGATCTTCCTAGCAGACAAGCTAAGCATGATTCTCCAGCCCCACGAATGGCAGTTGAATCCATTGATGGTCCAGCATATCTTCCTCTGATGGGGACTTCTATCCATCGATCTCTTTGCAAGTCCACTGAACCGTCAGCTGCCCAGGTTTTGCTCCAGAGAGCCGCATCCCTTGAGGATGGCAGCAGATGCTTTTCTAATCTCTTGGTCTACGGGCCTCCTGTATGGGTTTCCTCCCACGCCCCTGGTGGCCTGAACTCTGTTCAAGATCCTCTGGGACAAGGCCTCGGTGATTCTGGTAGCCCCCAGATGGCCGAGGCAGCCGTAGTTTCCACTTCTTCTGCAGTTGGCAGTGGAAGCTCCGTTCCCTCTGGGGCTGCAACACAATCTTCTGTCTCAAAAGCAGGGTTGCCTTCTGCACCCCAATCTCAGGTCCCTCAATCTGATGGCCTGGCTGCTGAAAGGGTAGTGCTAGCTCCCTTACTTCTACCTAAGGAGGTTGAAGAGGTGGTCTTGGCCTCTAGGAGGCAGTCCACCAGAAAGTCCTATGCCCTCAAGTGGCGTAGGTTTACGGTATGGTGTGCTCAGCACAATGAAGATCCTTTTTCTTGCCTTGTGCCAGTAGTACTGCAGTATCTACTTCACCTTTCAGACCTAGGCCTTAAGTCTAACTCTGTTCAGGTCCACCTCAGTGCTTTGTCAGCGCACCACTCATCGGTGGAGGGTCAGTCTCTGTCAGTTCACCCCTTGGTGTCCAGATTTCTCAGAGGTCTGCTTCTACTTAAGCCTCCGGTTTGTCCATCGGCGACTGAGTGGGATTTGAACGTGGTCTTGCAGCAACTTACTCGCCCACCGTTTGAGCTGATGGCTACTTGCCATTTGCGCTTCCTCTCTTGGAAAGCGCTCTTCATGGTGGCTCTTACCTCGGCCAGACGTGTGAGTGAACTACAAGCTCTGGTTTCTGATAGACCATACACACGGTTCTATAGGAACAGGGTGGTCCTGCGGACCCATCCCAAGTTCCTCCCAACAGTGGTCTCCTCTTTCCACCTCAATCAGGAGGTGGTTCTTCCGACCTTTTTTCCCAGGCCGCATGCCAGCCAGGCTGAAAAAGTCTTGCATACCCTGGACTGTAAAAGGGCATTGTCCTTTTACATAGAACGTACGTGGGATCTTCGAAGGGCTACTCAGCTCTTCGTCTCATTTGACCCTAATAGGATGGGGTTACCTTCTCCAAGCGTACGTTGTCCACTTGGGTAGCAGATTGCATTGCATGGGCGTACAGGGCTGCCGACCTCCCCTTACAGGGTTAGGTCACGGCCCACCGTGTACTTCAGTAGCTCATCTCCGCTCTGTTCCGTTGGCAGACGTCTGCCAGGCCGCAACTTGGTCTTCAAGCCAGACCTTTGCAGCACGTTACTGCCTGGAGAGAGAGTCCTGGCGGGACAGTGTTTTTGGCCAGGCGGTACTCCGTAATCTCTTTAAGGTTTAGGCAACTCCTACCCTCCGGCCCTTTGTGTTGGGCTACCATACGGGGTGCGTTCTCAGAGAAAATTCTTATCACGGATGCTGAGGCTCTTGAGAGGAAACCATTTTTTCAGCTCTGGGTTCATGGTAGCCTAGAGCTGGGGAGTCCCATATGTGAGGACTGACTTCCTGCTTGGTCCTGGAGAAAGTGTAGTTACTTACCTGTAACAGGTGTTCTCCAGGAGCAGCAGGAATCAGTCCTCACCACCCTCCCTTCTCCCCTGGAGTTGCAGTCCTATCCTTCATTTTGATTTTTGCTGTCTTTTAGCTATGTCATCAGACTGAGCAAGATGGCACCCTTGGGCGGGAAGGGGACCGCACATGTGCGCTGCATTCCCAAAGGCTTTCTTTGAAAGCTGGGGAAATGCTCCGCACGAGTGCTCCGTCGGCACCGACATCACCCATATGTGAGGACTGATTCCTGCTGCTCCTGGAGAACACCTGTTACAGGTGAGTAACTATGCTTTGTTAAGCACTGCCGATATTCTGGTGATTTCTGTTTGCTATAAGAGGATCCCTGTGCTTTCATCCAGGAGTTTTTGTGCAATTAACTCCTCTTGTCAAAAGCCTCCCAGCTCCATTTGGCCAAACCCTAGAACCAGAGAGCCAGAGTTCTCAAGTTGCCCAATTCCAGGAGTCAGGCTTCCTGCCAGTTCTGGTTGCAAATTTGTGTTGCAATGCAGTATGGTATTTGTAGTCCCTGGTTCTTCCCATTGGAATCAGTACTGCAGGTCCCATAATGCATCATATTGATATTTTCAGAAATCCAGGACTGGCCTAAAATCTCACTGATGGAACTGGTAACTTGGCACTTCTGGAGAGCTCTAGGGGCCTGAAGGTTTAGGGGGTTCTGTCTCCAGTAGTGGTGGGTGGACAAGGTCCCCTGGTTACATTGGAGTCCAGACACAAACTGGAGCAGGAATCCAGCACAGGAGCAGGAACTAGACAAGAAGTCAGAACATCACAAGAAACTAGACACCAGGAAGAAAACAAAAACAATGACCCAGCATTGAACTATCCCAGAGGCAGGACAAAGAAATCCCCCAGCTCTCTGGGCTGGCCCCATCATAGCCAATCAAAACAAAACACACACAGAAAAGTCACACCCACATCCAATAGAGACTGACAAAGGCAACAGACACCAGAAACATGTTGTTGTTGTTGTTGTTAAGTGCTGTTGAATCAGTGTCAAGTCATGGCGACCCTCTGGATAGCTGACCTAAACTGTGTTCGGTCGTCAGTCAGCCAACTCATTGTTGATAGAGTGGCACCCATAGCTACTGTTATTGTATCGATCCTTTTCATTGCCGGCCTTCCTCTTTTGCGTTGACCTTCTACCTTCCCAAGCATTATGTCTTTCTCTAATGATCTTTTTCTTTGCATGATGTGTCCAAAGTAGGGAAGTCTTGTCATCTGAGCTTCTAATGAAAGCTTAGGTTTGATCTCCTCTAGTACTCATTGGTTTGTTCTTTAGGCAGTCCATGAGATACACAGTATTCATCACCAGCACCATAATTCAAAATCATCAACTTTCTTCCTGTCTATCTTTTTCACTGACCAACTTTTGCATCCATATGATGCTATTGAAAATACCATGGCTTGGACAAGTCGAATCTTGTATGGAGAGAGACATCTCTGTACTTGAGAATCTTGTCTAGGTTCTTCATAGTCCTTCTGCCAAGAGCAATGCATCGTCAGATTTCTTGACTGCTTGTCCTTTCTTTTATTGATTGTTGATCCAAATAGGTTAAAGTTGCCAACTATTTCTATTTCTTTTCCATCAATGATGAACTTACTGATTTTGCCAGTTGTCAAGATCTTTGTCATCTTATCATTAAGGTTCAGACCTATTTTAAGACTATGTTCCTTCATCGAAGCAAATGTTTCAGATCATCTTCACTTTCAGCCAGTGATGTGCTATCATCAGCATAGCGAAGGTTGTTGAGTCTTCCACCAATCTTCACAACTCAGTTGTCTTCATACAGTCCTGCTTCTCTGATGATTTGTTCTGCATATAAATTAAAGATGATTTTAAACTATTCTGTTTCTCCTAGTTCTGTTCGAACTATTGCTTCTTGATCAATGTAAAGATTATCAGAGCAATTGTGCGAAAATTTTCACAGTCAGTCGGATCATCTTTCTTCAGTATTAGTATAAACACAGATCTTTTCCAGGCAGTTGGCCATGAATTTATTATCCAAATTCACTGGCAGAGCCTTGTAAGTATGGTAACAGCTTCACCCGATTGCGGTAATACTTCAATGGGAATGCCATCAATGCCCGGTATTTTGTTCTTTGATAAAGCTTTTCAATGCTGCTTTGACTTCTTCTTTCATCACCAGTGGTTCCTGATCATAAGGTACAGGCAGAAATGGCTGTTGTCCACTTGATCTTTATTGTATAATGACTCTGTATATTCTTTCCACCTTTTCTTGATTTTCTCAGCATCAGTCATGGATCCTTGAGCATCTTGTAGCATTCCAATTCGAGGCCTGAATTTTTAATTTAACTCTTGTAGCTTTAGGAAAGCCAATCTTGTTCTTCCTCTAATAGTTTCTGATTCTATTTCCTTGCATGTGTCATTGTAATACTTCTCCTTGTCTTGTCTTGTTGCATGTTGGAAATCTCTGAGTTCTGTGACTGCCTCTCTTTCTCCTCTTCCAACACAACCTTCTTGATGTCATCCCATAACTCTTCTGGAACTCTGCCATTTGTATCTAAAGCAGCAAATCAATTTTGTAGGCAGTCTTTAAATTCCAGTGGTATATTCTCAAGGTCATATTTTGTTACATTAATGAGTGGCTTGCTCTTTTTCAACTTTAGCTTGAGTATGCATATTAGTAGTTGGTAATTTGTACGACAGCGAGCTCCAGGTTTTGTCTTTGTTGATGTTATCAAACTTTTCCATCATTGTCTTTCACAGATGTAGTCAATTTGATTTTTGTACAATCCATTGGGTAAAGTGCACGTGTGCAGTTGGCGCTTGTGTTGCTGGAAGATGAATAGATCATTGGCCTTGCAGAATTCTATCAGTCTTTCTCCAGCTTCATTTCTGTTGCCAAGTCTATATTTTCCATCCATTTTGCCTTTTTCTTTGTTGCCAACTTTTGCATTCCAGTCACCCATGACTATCAGGATATCCTGTTTGCATGTTTTGTCAATTTCATCTTGTATTTGTTCATAGAACTCATCAACCTCTTCCTCTTCTGCAGCTGTTGTTGGGGCATATATTTGAATTATAGTTGTGTTGATGGGCATTCCAGAAACGTACCCATCCCATAAAGACACAGAAGGAAAGGGAACACAGCTCCTCCTAGTGGAGGTGAAGCACATGCTCGGCATGGCACACATCTAGTAATGAGAGTACAAGTGGCAAAGAGGTAGAGGAGATGCAGTAGAGAAAAGAGTGGGCTCTGCTTGCAGTGCTGTCAGCATCTGCCGCGCCCTGTTAACAACATTTCTTGTTTATCAATCCCCTTCATTTTCACGCAGGTTGGGCTCTCCTGACATTGACTATAGCTTCAGCAACTGATAGCAGAGACCTCTGCACAAATCTTAGTCACATAGTACCTTGTAGAACCCATTAAAGTTACATTCACAGACCCATTGGCATACTGGTTACGCAAGGTTATGGTCTAGCCAGGTCTCACCAGGGTCAGCTAACATTTCCTTTCCTGTCCATTGCTCTTTCTGCTTTCCCTCTCTTGGAGCCTTGGTTATTCATTTCCCTTCTTTGCCTATATTTGTCATAATTTTCAGTATGACGACAGGCAACATGAGCATATGACCAGGGAGCAATACTGTCATCTTTTGCTCCAAAAATTTGCTAATCTAACATGTAACATGGAGATAAATTGTCCGAGTTCTAATAAATAGAGGGACTGCAAGAGAACCTTTTCACTTTGTTAAGAAAAAATCCTCCCAGGGGCAATGTTCCCTCTAATTTTCTGTAGGCTGTGTGTGCGCATAAAATATCAGCTGTGCAGCTTTTGAAGGAAGGTTAAATTTTTGTGCGCCACATAATGACAATCAGTTATATACTTTAAAATTTGACTACACGTCAGAATACAGTATGTACACCACATTGATTTTAATCAAATTAAATGAAAATAGACGATTACTAAATGAAGCGGAAAATTTCTAGTAATTACAATAAGAACTTTTAAATTTTAAAATGTCTGTATTGTTTTCTATCAGAATCAGAACCATAATTTTTGTGCGCTCTGTTGTAAAGTATGTGCGCTCGCTCGGCAAGGTGTGTGCGCGCGCACACGCGCACAACTTAGAGGGAACAGTGCCCAGGGGACAATGTCTCCAATGCCTCCCGTTAGAGTCCTCAGGGGGGTTTATATACTTTTTCCTGGATTTGCGGAGCATTTCAAGAGCTGCTGTTCCATTTCCCCCTCTTTGTGGCCTTTTGTAATATTTGCAGTGTTGCGTTTTCATAGTGTCGGTGCTGTGTGAGTCCAGGCAGTTAGAATTGTTATAATATGGTAAATTTATTATAAGTTCTGAGTGTGCTTTTTGAAGATTTTTCCATTACTTCATAATGTGCCTGGCAGCAGAGCTGTGTTGCATATTTTATATTGGACATGGAGAGGTGAATTCACAGGTCCAGAGTGAGATGTGGAGAATTCCTGTGGAGGCTAATTTTGTAAGGGGTATATCCGGGCCATCAGGACAGCCAAAAGAAGAACGTGGCTGATTTGTACCCAATTCTGCAACCGCGGGAGCTAAATGTTCCCACAGTTACAGACTAAGGGCACTTGGATGGCCTGGCGTGCTCCATATTCTGGTGCCGTGGACACTCAGAGCCTTGCCCATCCAGCCCTCCTAATGCTTTTGCTGGTGTGCCAGTGCATTGGCATCCTGTCTCCATGACACTGGCACTTTCAGCAGGAGCATCCAAATGCCTGACCCCACAAAAATACTTTTACCTCACCACCCAACCCTTGGCAGGGGCAGCAAAGGCTGGGATCGGGCAGCAGGACACTACCTCAGCGATGCAATGTCATCTGGGGGGCTGCAGGCCCTGATCACTCCCATGCCTGGCACTCATTCCACCTTCATGGTGGCATAAGTTGGGCATCTAAGCTGGGGCTGCCGGACGTACACAGGCTTGACCTGAATGGCCTCTGTACGTCCGGGTGCTTCTGCCCACCCCTACTCCGCTTCTGTGCCGGCCACTCCTACCCCCATCCAGCTCTCCCCGCACAAATGCCTTGTACGTGCGGGGAGAGAACAGGAGAGAACTGGGAGCAGCGGCTGAGCATGGTTGTATGTCTAACCTGGATGTACAATCCCACTATTCCGGGCTCTGAATCTACCTTATAGTATTTTACAAGAAGCTCTGCCAAACAAAGCCTCTTGTAAAATAGGTGCAGGACTGCACAGCTATGTCTCTCAACATAGGCGAAACAATTTTAAGAAGATACATGAGGGGAAAAAATTTAAAAATACCCTCCCCCCCACTGGACAATTATGCTGCCCTTGTGTCAAACTGTTAACTGTAAACCACACTGATAATAAAGAGCACTGTATAGAAAAGCCTTTAAATAAATAAATAAAAATATGCATGGGAGCAGATTTTTGAAATATTTCCTCCCTTTGTGTATGTGCTCCCAGTTCATCTCCACTGGTCTGCTCTCCTCCCATCACCCACACCCTCGACCACACCCCTGTGCCATTCCTGACCTTGATCTTTCCCCAACCTACACCACATACAAGCATCCTCCCTACCCTTTGCATCATATCTGATTCCCCTCACCCACCCTCCTCTAAGCATCCAATCCCCTCTCTCCCCCTCCGCAACGTATCTGTTCCTCTCTAATGAAACCCTGCTCCCCAGCTCCTGGCAACACTGATCCCCCCCTAGTGTCCCCAAGCAGACCCTCCTCCTCCCCACTTGTAGAATGTTTCACAGCTCCTGGTCTTATCAGCACTGCTTTGCAGGGCAGGCAAATATTTTATTTATTAATTTATTATACCGCTTACTGGACCACCAATCTAATAAAGTTATTCAAGGCAGTTTACGATTTAAAAAAAGGGGGAAAACCCAGTATCAGGCCAAAAATACGGGGTAAATTTCACAAAGACAGAAGTTAACAACAAGCAGGCAATCCTACATAATACAACTGAAGCAACAGCAAAAAAAAACATACATGTACTCTGCAGACACATACTGAAGCTTGCTGGTTAGATCCTACTGTAAATG
The DNA here is from genome assembly GCA_033557465.1 of Ichthyophis bannanicus. NCBI lineage: Eukaryota > Metazoa > Chordata > Amphibia > Gymnophiona > Ichthyophiidae > Ichthyophis > Ichthyophis bannanicus. The sequence goes on along the minus strand of CM066035.1, from coordinate 909,593,523 downwards.
AAATGCTTGCTGAAAACAAAACGTTTTGATTGCTTTTTAAAATTTCTCCAAAGTTGTTTCTTGAGGAACTTCCAACAGAAGGGAGTTCCACAAGGTGGGTGCAAGAAAAGCAAATGCTGGCTTGCGTGTAATTTCTAACCTTCTCACATTCAGTGGTGGAACTGACAGCAAGGCCGCCTGGAGTGAAAATTGCTTATGAATTGGAGAATATGGAGTCAGTAATCAGTCACAAAAGCTAGCTTAGCAGTACAGAGTGTGCGAAAACTCTACCATAAGATTTTATACTGCACACGATGGAGCTGATTTTATAAGGGACATAAGGAAAGTTACATGCTATTTATGTGCGTAAGTCCTTATTTTACATTGTCTTAAAATGGACCTGCATCTTAATGGAAAGAAGACAAAGATCCTGACAACTTCATCGTTGATGAAGAAAAAAATTGAAATAGTTGACAACTTTAGTCTACTTGGATCAACTATCAATAAAGAAATAACAAGCAGTCAAGAAATCCGACAACGCATTGCCCTTGGTCGAATGGCTATGAAGGACCCAGACAAGATTCTCAAGAGCAAAGATGTCTCTCTCCATAGAAAGATTCGTCTTGTTGAAGCCATGGTATTTTCAATAACGTCATATGGATGCAAAAGTTGAACAGAGAAAAAAATAGAAAGAAAATCGATGCCTTTGAATTATGGTGCTAGCAATGAATACTGTGTATACCAGTGGTTCTCAACCCAGTCCTCTGGGATCCCCAGGCCAGTCAGGTTTTAAGGATATCCACAATGAATAGGCATGAGATAGATCTGCATACAATGGAAGCAGTGCATACACATCTATCTCATGCCTATTCATTGTGGATATCCTGAAAACCTGACTGGCCTGGGGGATCCAGAGGACTGAGTTGAGGACCACTGGCGTATACCATGGACTGACTGAAGAACAAACCAGTCAGAACTAGTGGAGATCAAACCTAAGCTTTCTTTAGAAGCTCAGATGACAAGACTTTGGATACATCATGTGAAGAGAGAGATCGTTAGAGAAAGACATAATGCTTGGCAAGGTAGAAGGTCAATGCAAAAAAGGAAGGCCAGCAATGAGATGGATCAATACAATAACAGCAACTATGGGTGCCACTCTATTAACAATGAGCCGCCTGATTGAAGACTGAACACAGAATGGTCTAGAATTTGGCAGCTGGGATTTAATGTTAAAAAATGCAAGGTCATGCATTTGGGCTGCAGCAATCCAAGGGAGCAATATAGAATAGGCGGTGAAGTACTTTTGTCCACTAAAGAAGAGCGGGACCTAGGCGTGGTTGTGTTTGATGATCTTAAAGTAGCTAAACAGGTAGAAAAGGTGACAGCAAAAGCTAGAATGATACTTGGGTGCATACAGAGGAATGGCCAGCAGAAGAAAGGAGGTGATAGTGCCTCTGCATAAGTCTTTGGTGCGACCTCACTTGGAGTATTGTGTGCAATTCTGGAGACCGCACCTTCAAAAGGATATAAACAGGATGGAGTCAGTACAGAGGATGGCTACTAAAATGGTTAGTGATCTTCATTATAAAGCATATGAGGACAGGCTTAAGGATCTTAATATGTACACCCTAGAGGAAAGGCGGGATAAAGGTGATATGAATGAGAAATTTAAATACCTCAATGGCATAAATGCACAGGGAGAGAGCCTCTTTTGATTAAAAGCAAGTTCTGCTATGAGGGGACATAGGATAAGAGTGAAAGGGGATAGATTCAGGAATGATATGTGGAAATATTTCTTTATGGAAAGAGTGGTGGATCCATGGAATAGTCTCCCAGTGGAGGTGGTAGAGATGAGGACAATATCTTCTTTCAAAAAAGCATGGGACAAACACAGAGGATCTCTAAAGGAAAAAAGGAGACCGTTGTAGTTGTTGATATGGAAGGACAGACTAGATAGGCCATGTGGTCTTTTTCTGTCGTCATTTTTCTATGTTTGTTTCTGATGATCTTAAGGTTACTAAACAGGTAGAAAAGGCGATGCAAAAGCCGGAAGGATGCTTGGGTGCATAGGGAGAGGAATAACCTGGAGGAAAAAGGAGGTGATAGTGCCTCTGTATGTCTTTGGTGAGACCTCATTTGGAATATTGTGTGCAGTTCTGGAGACCGCACCTTCAAAAGGATATAATCGAGATGGAGTCAGTTCAGAGGGTGACTAACAACATGGTCAGTGGGTTTCATCATAAAGATATGGGGACAGACTTAAGGATCTCAATATGTATAGTTTGGAGGAAAGGTGGGAGAGAGGAGATATGACAGAGACATTTAGAACTTCTGTGACATAAATGCACAGGAGAAGAGCCTCTTTCAATTGAAAGAAAGCTGTGCAATGAGGGGGCATAAGATGGAGATGAACGATGATAGACTCAGGAGTAATATGCAGAAATATTTCTTACGGAAAGAGTAGTAGATGCATGGAACAGTCTCCCAGTGGAGGTAGTAGAGATGAGGACAGTATCATAAGAACATAAGATATGCCATACTGGGTCAGATCAGGTCCATCAAGCCCTGTAACCTGTTTCCAGAAGTGACCAGTCCAGGTCATAAGTACCTAGAAGGTTTCAAAAAAGGCATATAGGTTCCACAATGCTTGTCCTGAGGCAGGCAGTGGATTTCTCGGGTCCTCTTTAATAATGTTTTATGGACCTTTCCTCCAGGAACTTGTCCAAACTTTTTTAAACCCAGCTACTGTACATTAACAGCTTTTATTACATCCTCCGGCAATGAATTCCAGAGTTTGATTACTCATTGAGTGAAAAAATATTTTCTATTAGTCTTAAATGGGTTACATTGTAGCTTCATTGCATGTTCCCCTAGTCTTTCTACTTTTTGATGGCATAAACAATCTATCTACATTTACCCGTTACACTCCGTTCATTAATTTATAGACCTCTATCATATCTCCCCTCAGTCATCTCTTTTCCAGGTTGAAGAAACCTATCCTTTTAAGCCTTTCCTTATAGGAATATCCTTCTATCCCCTTTACCTTTTTGGTGGCTCTTTGTACCTTTTCTAATTCTGCTATATCCTTTTTAAGAAACGGCGACCAGAATTGCACAAACTATTCAAGGTACAGAGGCACCACGGAACGATATGGAGGCATTATAATATAAATTTATTTTATTCTTCATTCATTTCCTTATGATTCCTAGTATTCTATTTGTTTTCTTGGCTACTGCTGCACACTGGGCGAAGGGTTTCAACGTGTTATCCATGATGACGCCTAAATCTTTTTCCTGGGTGGTGGTTTCCTAATGTGGAACGCTGCATCGTGTAACCATAGTTTGGGTTGTTCTTACCTAGGTGCATAACTTTGCACTTGTCCACATTAAATTTCATCTGCCATTTAAAATTTTCCAATTCATTAAGGTCCTCTTTCAATTTTTCACAATCTCTTTGTGCTTTAACAACTTTGAATAATTTTGTGTCATCTGCAAATTTGATCACCTCACTCATTATTCCCATTTCCAGTCATTTATGAATATGTTAAAAAGCAGTCGACTCAGCACAGATTCCTGGGGTACTCCATTATTCACCTTTCTCCATTGAGAAAATTGGCCATTTAGCCCTACCCTCTGCTTTCTATCTTTTAACCAGTTCCTCAATAGTAATCTGCAGAGAGATCATTCAGCTCTCCAGAACTGAAGTGTGCCCATAGCTTTCTGTTTCATTACAAGGCCAGAGATTTATCAGCCCCCTCATATACTCTGATTTAATTTAAATAAAAAGCTCTCTAGAAATACATTTTTTCTTTCTACTCAAAGGCTATTCACTCTATTTTACTTTGTATGCTAAGCAATACTCTGATTTAAACGAAAAGCTCTCTCATGGTACTAAGACCTGACTGACTCAGCAAAAACACTGAATTCTAAAATACACAGATTTATTAGGTTTAACCAAAATAATTCCTTTTCCCCCAAGATTTAGAGTATTTCCCAGAAGATAAATTCTTACAAATACAGATCTTTTTCCAGCTGTAGTAGTCCCTTTTAGTAGTCCTTCAAGACTCCTTCAAGAGTCCTTCAAATATCTGAATTCAAGAAAGCATGTGACCAGCACAGAAGATCTCTAAAGGAAAAAAAAGGAATACAGTAGTTGGTATAGAAGGGCAGACCGGATAGGTCATATGGTCTTTTTTTTGCCATCATATTTCTATGAAAGGGCACTTACGCACGTGCTTCAGGCAGTTACTATTCTGTCAGTGTGGGGAACCTTGGGTGGAGCGTAAATTTACGTATATAGATTATAAAATGTTATAACTTATGTGTGTTTCGGACAGTCTAGGCGCAGGTACTTATGCAGGAACTGTCGCAACTAATAAAGGATGCATGCACTTCACTTTATAAAATAGGTTCCAAATATGTGCATGGTAACACGCAGTACTGGCGCTTGAGCTTATAAAATTACCCTTGTGATAAGCTACTGGAAGCCAATGATATTGCATCAACAGTGGTCAAAATGGTTTGGTCCTGTCAAAACTTTGATTGCGTTTATTCTGGACCAACCGTAACCTTTGCAGCGTCATCTGAGGGAGGCCACCGTACAGTACACTACAGCAGTTCATTTTACTTACCACTAACATGATTATTAAAGTTAGCAAGTCTTTCATTGGTAGCCACCCTTTCACAGATTTCATCCTGCGCACAGCAAAAAAAAAGAAGCCTTCTGTACTGTAGAGATCTGGGGCTTCTAGGAAAGAGTTGACGGAGCGGCTGCTCGTTATGTGTATGTCTGTAATGGGGATAATGGATGACTCCTTGCGTGGATGAGCAGTGCTTTTGTGTGTGATTGGTTAGGTTGGAAGAAGACAGAAGATTCATTTTGTCCAACTTAGAGCTCACTGCCTACCAGCTCTCACTAAGGGCCATGATCACTAAACTGAGCTAACGGTTAGCTTGTGCTGTTTGTGAATAACATTGCACCTAGTTACAAACAGTGCATGCTTAGTTAACATGCCTTTAAGTGATAGAAACCGTGAATCTGTAGTCAATTCCTGACCCAAATACAGTGACTGGCTTTGAACTGCTGGATTAATATTTCCCTACTTGGGAGCACCATTTTCCTTTCTCGTCTCTGGCCACCACAGAACTAAAGTAAGTGTAGATACCAGATGCCCCCTTTCCTTGATCCAGACTAATTAGCACAGAAATTTTCAGCAAACTTAGTCTTTCAACATTTGTGTCTGTAGTTTGATTTGTATCCTCTCTTTGTTTGTTCTTCTCTGAGTTTCCTCTCTATCACTCATTTTTTCTCTTGTGATAGTTATTTTCCTTTCTTCTACTCATTTCTTTCCCCATGTGTCTTTCTCTTTATCTCCACAGCTTGCTACCTTCTCTCGCCTTTTAAAAGTCTTACTCCCTCATCATGTCACTTACTTCCCTCTTTTGTCTTGTTTTTCCTTCCCTCTCCTCATCCTTTCATGCCTCTTTCCTCTATCATGATCTCCTCTCCTCTCACAAGCCTTTCCTCAGTTTACCTCTCCTGTCATCCTCTCACCTCTCTCAGCCATACTTAGCTCCTTTCCCAGTCCTCTTCATCTCTTTCAACTCCTCTCTCTCCCCCTCTGAAGTCCTTCTCTCCTAGCCGCTGTTCCCTTCATTCTAGTTCCTCATGTTGCACAACCTGTCTTCTCCCTTACCTTCTCTCTCCTTTGCAATTTGTGGCCCCTCCTTTCTATCAGTTATATTCCCCCTTTCACAGCCTTTCTTTCCCTCACAGACAATACTTTTCTTCCAGTTCTCTCAGATCTCTCAGCCCCACCCCCTCACTCTCTCAGCACTGTTTACACATTTCTCTTTTCTCCTCCCTTAGTTCTCCACCTCGTATCCCTCCCCATCCCCCTTGGCCCTCCCCCTTCTCACCATTATAGCTTCTGTGTACTCCTTCCTTCTCCTCCTTCCACAGCAGTATCCCCTACTCCTCTCCTCTCCACACCACTCAGACTCTTGTTACCATTCACTTACAGTTTTTCGTCTCCTCCCCTTTCTAACATCTCCACTCCAGCCCATATCTCAGTCAGTATCCCCTTTCATTACCGCTCTTCTTCCAATTAGCATCTCCTCTCTCAGCTGCTCACACCCTCTTCCAGCACCTCTCTTACTCTCTGAGCTCCTCTCCCAACACTTCTATCAGCTTCTCCTTCCCTTTTTCATTTCCTTTGCCAAACCCTCTCAGGTCATTTCTCCCTTTCACTGAGTGCATTTAGAGTCCATTCAGGAAGCTTGTCTTTCCTACACTGCTGCTTCTCTCTTTTCCTCCAGGAGCCCATCGGTCAAGCATTTTTCAGCAAGCCAATAGATTGCAGAAGGAGATGGAGCAGTAATAAAGGAAACAAACACTTCCTGCTTCCTCTTTTCAGTAGCTGTGGAGCATAGAACTCTCAGCTTCCAACTAGAAGGAGTTTGGTAGATGATATGGGGTTTATTCCATCCCGCTATTCACCCCCCTGCCGGCCCCATCAAAAACCTCCCTGTACGAACAACGTGTTGTACAGGGAGGCTTAGATGGGGGCAGGAGGGGGTGTTGCGGAGGTGGAGCAAGGGCAGGGCATGGGCGGTCCGTGACCCCGGACATACAGTGCCTATTCTGAGGTCGGCCCTGTATGTCCCGGGTCGGCAAACTGGACGGGGGACTTATTCCACCTTGGAGGTGGAATAAGTCCCTCTGGATGTTGGGGGATGGTAGGCCTGGGCAGCAGTGGAAAGGTTTGAGGGGCTGCAGGGGGTTCCTCGCAGGCTGACCCTGGTCATGGAAGGCCAGATTGGGGGTTGGGCTTTGGAAAAAGAAGATTGTGGTCGGCGGCCAGGGAGCCCAGCTTCTGAATGGAGCCATGGGCAACAGGACGCCATGGCACCGCAACTCCATTCAGGAGTCTGACTGAGGTAGCCAGGCAGGTGGCTGTACATGCAGGCTGATTGGAATCGGGTTCCAGCCAGCACATACAGGCCCTAGACCTGATTCTGATCCCGCAAGGCACGTCTAGCCCCCACGGGATCAAAATCGGGTCTACCTCTGGGTGTCCCGATTCTGATCGGCCGCACAGGGGGTTGGACGGCCACATTGGAATATGCCTCCACGGGCCCAAGCAGGGGGACACTACCTATCTTTTTTATGATCATTTGCCTACAATGATCTTCTTGAAAGGTATTCAGAATCTCTCTTCTTGTAAGTGATTCCTCAGATGGGATGTTCTCACCCACATCCGGCAGATGAAAATCTCCCACTAACAGCACCTTCTCCTTCACTGCAATCTTATCTCTGTCTTTGAAAAGATAATTATCCAGTTCTTCTGTCATTATCTTTTTCCAAGGCAACCAACAGGGCCTTGTCCTTTCCCCATACCTCTTGCATTTCTGTTGGTTTAATATATAAATGTGAACTTCAACTCATAGTTTTAGCCATATGATGATCTGTCACATCATGACATCAGTAGCATACTTGGTAAAAGAGCAGTGTGATTATTCCGCTCTTCCATCTGAGAAATATAATGAAGGATTTTCCGACAGGACTTTAACCAAAGTAAAACAGAAAAATTGTGAAAGCAAAATATAATTTTTGGAATCGTAAGGAGTTGTATAGGAAGAATGCAGATTTAAAGTGAAAGAAAAGGCTCCTGAAAACAGCCATCACGGTGAGAGGATATCATGAAGTATACTCACAGGTATGTGGAATGTGATGTCGCAGATGAATTCTGAAAATTAGCTGGAAGGATGAGATCTAAGATGAATGGGTGCAAGAGATGCAGGAGATAGGAGAACCATGGCAGAAAGCCTGGTCAAAAGGAAAATGAAACTTTGGTCATGTGGTAAATTATGATGATCTCATGATGTTAAATGTGACATACACTGCTGTTAAAGTTATTTAGTTAAATTATACTGAGTTCTATGTAAACCGTTTTGACTTGCAGAAAGACGGTATAAAAAAAAAAGATATGTTAAATAAATAAATACAATAATTATCTAATTTGGTACTGAATATTGATGGGTATGATGGAGGGGAGGGAAGAAACAGAGGACAGCAGAGGCCATCCAAGGAAAGACTTGAAAAATTGAGGCATGCTTACTAAGCTGTGTTATCTGTTAACCCCGCTTATAGCATGTACTATCTAGCCGCGTTAACAGGTAGCACGGGGCAAATGCTGATAGTGCAGCAATTTTTTGTGCTATCTACACAAAATGCGTTACCTGCCAGAATGGGTGGGGAATGGTGGAGAGTGGATGTCTGTAATGTGCAGTTATCGTGGGCGTCACCACCATGTGGTAACCATCAAAGTTGCAGACAGTGCAGGTGCAGATAGCACCCCCTCAATGTGTGGCGTTATGTGCATCCATGGTGCTGCCGGGCCACACGCTCTGCAACTTCACCGCGTTATCTGGTGGGAACATGTGGTGTACGTCTCCAACAGCTAGTGCACCGCATTTGCAGCTAACGCCGTGCTATTTGCATGAAAATGCCGCATTAGCTGGAAAAGCCTAAAGCGCTTTAGAAAACAATTCCTTTAGTTATGATCTGAAAATGTGGGCGAAACGAGGAGAAAACTGATCAGTGAACTAATGTACCGGTGATACCATCTTTGTACTGAGGTCAGGACTCGTTCTTGTTGTTGACAATGATGCCAAGATTTCAAAGAAGGCTCTGAGCTTTCTGGCACAGTCAGGCATCCAGACCATGAGTGCTATGGTTTTGCTTGCTAGGAAATGAATCCATCAGTATGAACTTTGATATATATTGCTAGAGAGTTAAACCTTGGCTGCACTTGCCTTGAGCATACTTCACCTTGCCCTTATAACTAGCCTCATCCATGCTGCTTACATGGGGTCTATGAAACACATTAATCTTAATCTGAAATCCACCATAACTGAAACCTTAATTAATGACTACTGGATAAATAGTAATCAAGATTATACCAGTTGGCATTGTAATGCCCATCTGGTTTGTTACTAATTTCTCACTGACTTTGTTTCATACCACGGAATTTCATTATTACGACTGCTTGCTGGACCTTAACATTTTTTAATGCAATACAAAGGAAATGCAGACTCTCACAACTCCAAAAATAAATGCCATGCCTCAGTGAAGAACCACTGAGAGTCTATGGAATACAGTAGATAGAAACAGAGTACGTAGATGATGGCAGAGAAAGTCTGGCCAGTAAGGCGGTTAGGGCTGTGCAGATAAGATCTGAGAAGGGGGTTAAGAAGTGCGAAAGTCATTTTAGTGCTGCACTGAGCTGAGGTGCTTAATGCTTGGTTTCCAATCTTTTGCCATTTAGGGATTCTCTGTGTATATATCCTACTTCCTTTTGAATTCCATCATGTTTTGTCTCTTCGACCTTTACTGGGAGGGCATTCCTGGTATCCTCCACACTTGCTCCCGAGTCTAACTTCCTGTTGCTTCTTCTTCTGTCCCTGAGTTCTACTACTACTTCTTATCATTTGTACAACTTTTTATGTCTGTATCATATTTTCCCACCCCTCTTTTCCTCTAATTATGCATGTTTAGGTTCTCTTCTCTCTTCTCATATGTCTTCTGGAGCAGACCCTGCACCATTTTTATTGCTTTCCTCTGGATTACCTCTAGCCTCTTTATATCCTTCCTGAGATATGGCTTCCAAAACTGAACATAGGTCTCACCAATGACTTTTGCAGGGTCGTTATCACCTCCTCCTCTTTTCTGCTGATTATACCCCTCTCTATGCAACTCAGTATCTCTCTGGCATTGGCCACTACCTTATCACAATGTTTCTGTAACTTGAGATGATCAGATAATATCACCCAGAGGTCTCATTCCTAGGCTGTGCATATCAGCCCCTTTTCCCCTTCTGCACCTCAAATCTATCACTGCATTTTTTCCCATTAGTCTATTACGTACGTATATATAAACTGCTAGAATGCAACAAGAGAAAGAAAATATTTTGATATATTCATTGAAAATATCTGTAACCGGGGATCTGTACCCGGCGCTCCCCCTCAGCCCTCCCCCCCCATCTCCTCCGTACCCCTTGTATGGATCCCACAAACTTCACACCACACCAAATTTGGAACAAACACCAGGTCGCAGCTTTATTGCCCAATAACAATTTAACATCTGTAACATAAGTAACAACTTAATCAACCAATCTCCCCCCCCAGCGGAGCGATACCTCACCATTAGCAAGGTGACCTCGCTTCCGCACCTGGCCCGGTCAACTGCCGGTCCAGTTACTACCACCCCTGCCTGACTTCGCCATATCACTAGCAAAAGTCAGCTCGGGGTTCTCCGGGTCACGGGCACCCTGCCCCCGCCCCAAGTAGCCTACGGCTCCGGACCCCGGAAACCTCCGGGATCCCGCCTCATCCTTTCCTCCCCCCAGCTGCGACACCCCCAAAACCCCCACACCAACCCTCCATTGAACGGGTGGGAGGGTGGGACACTGGCCGCTGCCCTCTCTCCTAACCATGTGCTCGGCGAGCGTCCACGCCACCGCAGCACATGGCTCTTCCACCCTCCTGATTGGCTCCCGCCACGCGCGACCCCATGGCGGAGCCAATCAATTTGAAAGACGCTGCTCATGCTGTTGCGCCTCCAGCCCCCCCCACTTCCTCTTTACTTCCTCCACGCGGGCAGGGTCCCGCGCCGGGCCGCGCCCCCGGTTACCTGGACCCTACCCGCGACCTTCTCATACTTTTTAAACCTGATATGGGATTTGAGGAATTACCTTTTCCATGGAGGGCTTCTGCATGTGATTCTCTCTCAGCAAACTCAGAATATTTTGGAGTGATGCCACAGAGGATCGTAGGTTCAATCATGTAAGCCATCTGCTGATATTTGTCATGATTTGATGTTAGATATACACTCATTTTAATATACATTTCTATAGAGATGCCCTGGAACAAAAGTCTCTTCTTTCTGGAATTGGCAGCCCTACATGCAGATGTCTGGCAAACCATCCAAGCAAAGAGCTAAGAGCTTTAGCTGTGGATAAAGATAAAACCCCATCAGATTATGGTCCCAATGTAATGAAGTATGGATTAAAATGTGGGCTAGTGATATGTTAATGATTTGGAATTTAAAAATTCATGCCAAACCCAAATAAAAATGTGCATTAGGCATTGACCTCAGTTAAACTTGTTCCATTTTTTAAGTGGCTGCCAAACTGGAGAAGCCTATGGAGAGGGAAAGGAGGTGACTCTCACTTCCATTGAGTAAATATGAGGGGACCATGGGGGTAGATAGATAAATGAGTGGATTGGTGTGGAGTAACTAAGTGAGTGGATGAATAGGGGGTAGGTGGATAGGGAAGTGGGCTTATAAGTAGATGGGTGGATGGGGGTAGGTACTGGTCAATCTTTGGTCCCAGATCAAAGGATTTCTGGCTTGGGGGTCCTGAATCAAAATCCCTCTGTCAAGGGTCCTAAATTTGGATTGCCAGGTCTCTGGATAGTTTTCTAAAATTTTTGTTTACTTTCATTGAAGTAAATGAAGTAAAATGTTCGCTTCTTGGGCTAGTATTAGAAATAAGCCCTAAGGGGCGAAGTAATAAAGTGCTTTAAATTTAGCACACTTCATTAGATGTAACTTCATATGCAAGTCTTTTCCATGCCTTTGCACAGAAAGTATGCTGAATAAACTTAAAGCTCTTTTTTAAGGTCACATATTCTTTAGCCCCAAAACTTGTAGGGCCTGATATTCAGCATCAACGGCCAGCGTGATTATAGTGGCCAATCATTGCCACTAAACACTAAACCCAGATAAACAATTCTGGAGCCATATCTGACCGTCAACACTGAATATCAGCCACGGAGGCAGCGCCGCTGAATATCCGGCTTAGGAGCATTTACACAGTTGACAGGTCTGTAAGTCGTGTTAATTCCGTTGAATATCGGGCCCGTATTAAATATGGGAGTGAGATTAGTGATAAAGAATGAATGCTGAAACCCAAATAAAAAAGGGAGCGAGCTTTACCACATTGGGCTCTATATCTGACATCGCATTTTGGCAACTATCTGCAAATCTGGTTAAAACAATAGCCTCTCCCTCTCTACCCTATGAGATACTCTTTTCAAAGATCCCTTGTTTGCTGAATTAGAAATTCAACATCTCCATGCCAAAATGACCTTTGGAATAGGCAAGACCCCAATACGTGTCAGTTTTGAAAAATATGGACACTTTTAAAGAATGCATTTAATTCGGGAGTCAAGAAGCATGGACTATTCAATGAATATATTTGAATATTTTTGCAGTGCTTATGCACTAGTGGTAATAAATCGTTTGCTGCATGTGATACAATATTAACGGCCCTTCAAGGATGCATGACAAGTGCACTCCCTCCTCTCACTTAGGCATTCCTAAATATTTCTTCCAACTAATTTCCCATATTGCACATGTTTCTGTCCTTATTCTTTTTTAATTGTTTGAATTTATGATATGACAAATATCACGAACCCAAAACAAATGGTTGGTCAAAACATACTACAGTTGTTCAAAAAAGACCTCCAGTAAAACATAAATGTCAGGTATGGCTTGATTAATGTATGTTGGAGACAGTTCATAAAAGGGTGGAGGAATAACACTCTCCAGTTTAAAGTCTCTATTTTAATCATTTTTCTTCATCTTATCTTTAAAACGTTTTTTTAGAAATTATCTCACAAATGAGCGCTTGAAAGAAACAACTCTAAGGGGTATGTTTACTAAACCTTCTTAACGTGCGCGCTGTGCAATTATCGCGCGCTAAGGTACCTTAGCGCGCGATAATGACGCTTTACGGAGCACAAATGTGCCGTAGTGCGCGCTCACGTGCGCAGCGGCGCAAACGAGCGCTGAAGGCGAGGAAAGGCTCCCGGAGGGCGGAGGAAGGCTCCCCAGGGGCGGAGAGAAGGGGTCAATGGGTGGAGAGTGGGAGGGGAGAGGCTCCCCGCACACTAACGATGTGAAATCCGAGGCCAAAACTAACGCAAGTGAAAACCTCGCGTTAGAGCTGATTTAAAGGGAAAAGAAAACATTTCTGTCAGCAATGTACAGCAAAACCAGGGAAACCTACAAAAAAGTGATAAGTGTGATACATGTGCACGGAACAAAAGTGCAAATAAACATTGAAAATGACCCCAACAAAATAAAAAAAAAATCATAATTAAGCTGGGCAATAGTGATAGTAATGGGAAACATCAAAAAACACTCCCAAGAAAGCCCCCAAAAAAGATATGAATTTTGGAAGGGTCTACGCTCCGTCCCCATACAAGGTGAATGAGCCCACAGTGAAATTGCGCTGTGCAGGGTTTTCCTCTCCATCAGACAGGTTTCCTATGGTGTGTACATGTCCCACAACAGCAGGGCGAGCATGTCGGAATGGCCAACTGGACAGATGCTTGGAAATGGGATACAGAGGGCTGCAGGCGGCACATGCTGTGGTGCAGCTGGGGCACAGTGCAGACTAGGCAGATGCCTAGGTGGCACTTAGGAATGCTGAAACTGTACAGCAGCCAGACAGCAACTGATGAGGGCCCAACATGGGCACGAGTGTGTTTATCACAGTTTCACAGGGGATAGTACCCAGCAGGTACCTCCAAGGGCACAGAACATTGGCAGGCAGTGTTGGGGGGGAAGCGTGGACGTCTATGCAGGCACCCCTACCTCAGAACACGCACCATAGGCAGCCGTCTACCTGCACACTGGATGGCCTGAGACTGCGCACCACCAGCAGAAGGGCATGTCAGCAGGGTGGCAGAGGGGTACTAGGTATCATAAGGAAAGGGATGGAGAATAAAACAAAGGATATTATAATGCCTCTGTATCGCTCCATGGTACGACCGCACCTTGAATATTGTGTGCAATTCTGGTCACCGTATCTTAAAAAGGACATAGAGTTATTAGAAAAAGTACAGAAAAGAGCCACCAAATTGGTGAAGGGGATGGAAGGCTACTCCTATGAAGAGAGGCTAAAAAGGTTAGGGCTCTTTAACCTAGAAAAGAGACGGCTGAGGGGAGATATGATAGAGGTGTATAAATTAATGAATGGAGTGGAACGGATAAACGTGGATCAATTGTTTACGCTATCAGAATATAGAAGGACTAGGGGACATGTAATGAAGCTACAGGGTAAACTATTTAAGACAAATAGGAGAAAATATTTCTTCACTCAACGTGTAATCAAACTCTGGAATCTGTTACCGGAGGATGTAGTAAGGGCTGTTAGTATAGCTGGGTTTAAAAAAGGTTTGGACAAGTTCCTGGAGGAAAGGTCCATAAACCACTATTAAAAAGGGACCCAGGATATCAATGCTTGGCCTAGTACAAGCACTGCAGAACCTGTGTCTTTTGGGGAAACTGCTAGGTACGTATGACCTAGATTGGCCACTGTTGGAAACAGGATACTGGGCTTGATGGACCTCGGTCTGAACCAGTATGGCATTTCTTATGTTCTTCTGGTGGTGGAGGGGGCAGTGGCAGCTGCCCAGAGCAGACCATGGCCTAGCCCTGTGTAGGTGTGTGCCATGCACTGCAACAGACAGGCCCTGCCGGACGAACAGTCATGGTATCACCAGGGAATGCACTGTCTCTGTGGCAACACAGTGGTGCAGTGCACACAGCCAGTGTGTTCAGAGGCAGAAGGTCACAGGTTCAAATCCCAGCTGTGGTTCCTGCCAACCAAGTCCCCATATTTTACCCACTACTAAAACGTGCTAGTACAGACAGAACCTTTAATGCAGATGACGTAAACATGCCCAAAACACCTACATTTTACCCTACAGAGCACAGACACCATAAACATGCGCATTACCTAGAGCAGAGACCTCCAAATGCAGTCCTGGAGGGCCAAACACCATTCAGGTTCCATGCTGCCTCTAATAAAGATGCCTGTGCTGCATTTCTATGCACTGTCCCCATGGTATGCAGATGTATCTCATGCATATTCATGAGGGACAGCATGAAAACCTGAACAGTGGCACACCAGGACTGGAGTTGGGAACCTCTGCTGTAAAGCAGCAGCAAACAGGGGCAGACACTCCTGGAGAGGCAGGACATTGGGCCCTGCGTGCATCTCCCAATACTAGCACTTGCATACCTTAGCAATGCCACCCTAAACCCGGGAATACGGTACACAGCTATCAAAAGGTTGCTATGATTACTGGCAGATAGCAATTCTGAAGTACAATTTTCTGATTGAGCTGCATCATAGCAACCTTTCTGATGTCTGTGGAGTGTGCTACAGGTCTTGTGTCTGACAGTGTTTACCACCCTGGGGAGTGACCCTAACAGTATTGCGTACCATAGCCATGCCTGCACTGTGCCGAGGACTGGAGTGGTGGCCAGGGCTGCCAAACACCTCTATAGTTGTACAATGCTGTCATAGGTGTGGGAGTGTGTGTCTGTCTATCCAGTGTGTGGTGGCTGCAAACACCCTCCACAGCCCACACTGCCAGCACTGTTGCCAGTATTGGCCTGCCAATGTGCATAATGAGGAGCAAGGTACCATGGGTATAGCCCGGACAGGGTGGCCTGGGCAGGATGCATCTGCAGAGGGCATAGGGCAATGGCTGGGACATTGTAGTGCCCGGCCACCACCTGTTTGGACAGGGTGGCCACAGCATGTCCTGCTGGGAGATCACTCTCACCCTGACTGAGTAGTGACCACGGCATGGCTAGGTTCCCCCATAGTGCTCTCTAATATTTCTCTCATGTGATATTTATGGGTTCCCTTTTGGGGTCCAATCACTGACCTATCTGCTTGGTGTGTATGCTGACATCCCAGTTCTGGGTGCATGCATCTTCTCCAGGAACATGCACTATGGACTAGCTAGCAGACTGTCTGCAGCTAGTATGTGCTGTGTTGGAACACCTTGCAGGGTGCAGTGGTTGGAGGCTTGCTGCAGGAGAATATCAGATAGTGGTGGGGTACAGCTGAGCATTTCTGGGCCTAATGTCTGTCTGCTGTTGCTTTATAGATATGTACAGAGCTGCTTTGACTGCTCTGTAGATTGTCTGTTCCCCAGCAGGACTGCGGTTGAT
The DNA here is from genome assembly GCA_033557465.1 of Ichthyophis bannanicus. Lineage (NCBI taxonomy): Eukaryota > Metazoa > Chordata > Amphibia > Gymnophiona > Ichthyophiidae > Ichthyophis > Ichthyophis bannanicus. Next base: position 909,577,503 of record CM066035.1, on the reverse strand, counting down.
GGTCCCCTCTACTGCTGCTATTGCAGGGAGGTAAAATGTGGATCTGTTGGTGGGAGACCCTGTTTTCCACTCTCAGCCCCTAGAGCAGGGGTAGGGAACCCTGGTCCTGGAGAGCCGCAGACCAGTCAGGTTTTCGGGATATCCCTAATGAATATGCATGATATATATATGCATTAGAGATATCCTGCCAACCTGACTGGTTTGTGGCCCTCCAGGGCTGGATTTGGAGACCCCTGCCTTACACCTCTGTCATTTAAGATTGTGAGTGGGCAAGGTGCAGATGTCCTAGACATCGAAAGGGTATAGAATGTGTCACATTCCTCCTCGATTCTCACCACCACCAAAACGTTGTCTAATAGACAATATTTTGGTGGTGGTGAGAAGTGAGGAGGAATGTGACACATTTTATCTAACCTTTTTGATGTCTTGGACATCTGCACCTTGCCCACTCACAGTCTTAAATGACAGAGGTGTAAGGCAGGGGTCTCCAAATCCAGCCCTGGAGGGCCACAAACCAGTCAGATTGGCAGGATATCTCTAATGCATATATATCTCATGCATATTCATTGGGGATATCCCAAAAACCTGACTGGTCTGTGGCACTCCAGGACCAGGGTTCTCTACCCCTGCCCTAGAGAGTGGGTTGGGTGGTGGTGCAAAATCCACCTATGGGTCCGTTAGGGCTAAACCTGACTGACAAATACAGATGTATCCAAAGTGTGTCTGCAGGAACTACCTTTCTCACAGACTAGCACTGCTGGGGACATGCAGCTTGGCCTATTTCTGCCATGGACAGTGCTGTGGACCTGGTGCTGGGAGCCCCACCTCACCCTCAGGGTGAGCACAGTACCCGCACAATGTGACGGTGTGTAGCTACTCTGTGCCAGTAACACACACGGTCAGTTCCCCCTACCAGGCCGAGGTGCTGTGGGGGTACATACCCCATCTTGTGTTCATCTGTAGACTGCTGATTTGCATGTGCAGTGCATCATGGGTACGGGTGGGTTGACCCTTTCCTGGTGATCATAGCAGACTGTTTGTGTGGTGACATGCAGTCCTTCTGCAGCCAGCCAGGGGCTTGTTAGCAGCTATAGAGCTGTAGCCCACTTGTTACTTCACTGCCTGTGGAGCCAGAGGTCTTGGGTTCAAACCCACAGTGGGGTTATTTGATAGGGCTGTCCAAATACTCAGGAGTTTTCTGAAACCTGAAGAAGAGCCTGTTTCTACTTGGGCTCAAAATGTGCCACATCGTGTGGGGATTACTTTGGAGTTGTTTCTTTCAAGCGCTCATTTGCGAGATAAGTACTAAAAAAACTTCTTAAAGATAAGATGAATAAAAATGATTAAATGGCGACTTTAAGTTGGAGAGTGGTATTACTCCACCGTTTTATAAAATATCTCCGACATTCATCAATCAAGTCATATTCAACATTTATGTTTTACTGGAGGTCTTTTTTAAACAACTGTTGAATTTATGATATGACAGATCTAAATGATAAGGAACTGGTTGAGACTTACTGTAAACCTTTCAGATATATAAGACATGTTTTATATTATATGTTGCCTTGAATTCTCTCTGAAGAGTGGGTGACTAATAAGCATTTAAAAAAGATTGCTAAACCAAGCATGAATAGGTTAGAATTGATTGCGTGCTTGTACAACTGCTTCTTACTAGCCTTTGATGTCTTGTGGGTTGATGAACATGGTTCAGTAGGGTTGTCCTATTGAAATGAATGGGATCATAGGACAAGGGGCTATACCAAGGCCTGTGCAAGTGGTGTGACTGCACATAGCGCAAGTATGGAAGAGGCTCTGATATTACCACTGTTGCCTTGTCCTCGGGTGCTTTTTCCCTCTGTGGTATCTGCACCAGATTTTGGAGGGAAAGTATATAAGAACCTCCACTCAGAAAATCATGGGTACAAAGTATCTATGGGCATTTGCAACTGTCCTTTCTATTGCTTTATTTTCCATGGAAAATAATGCATATAGATTGGAAAAATGCAATCTCTGCCATCTTTTCTTCCCGTAACTTGAACAGAGCTCAAGGAATAGACACACACATTGTATGGAACGCTACATTAATTTCTAGCTGGGTTAAGGGTGGACATTTGTCAGTTAGCCCATTCACCCGGGTAAATCAGTATTTACTTGGGTAAAAGACTTCTGAAAATTGCTCTCCCTATGGGAGAAAATGTTTGCTAAGATAAGTCCAGCAATTTCAGAAAAAGAATATATTCTCATCCTCTTTGGGGAATGCACGTTATCTGTAGGTCTACCTATGTACAATAGAAATGGTCACTATTTTATTTATTTATTTATTTAAAATGATTTCTATACCACTTTATCCTTAAATCAAAGTGGTTTACAATAAAACCAAATGTGTTACATAAAATGAGGGTGGGGGGCATGAAGGGGGATATTGCAATGGGGTTCGATATAGTGTAGCCAAATAGGGGGTATTGCAATATAACTATGTACATGGTGCACTATATATAAGAGGAGCTAAATACAAGAAGGAAGTATTGATTCATCCAAGGGACTAAGTGGGTTGGGGAGTTAGGGGTGGGACGGGAGGGACGGGAGGGAGGGAACAGAGGAAGGGAATAAGATATCAGGGGGTGCGGAAGGGCGGGGGGCAATTCTGAAACAGTTAAATTGTGTCCTCTGGTTGGGTCATGTAATGTCGCTGAAGTATTCTGTATGGAGTGTGGTTTTAAGCATCTACCGAAAGTCCTTGATGTCCTCAGTGGTTCTTAGGCAGTCTGGGAGCAAGTTCCATAGGGTGGGAGCGGGATATTACTCTCGCAGAAGTAGTTTGGTTCACATTTGTGAAGGCGCTGGGGTTTTTTATGGTGTCCGTGGTGCGTCCCCTCCTGGGTCTGGTGCTTGAGTCCATGGGGATTCTTGGGGATTTTAACATTCATGTCAATAATCCCTCTGATCCTTATGCTTTAAAGCTCCTCTCCCTTACCTCCTCATTTGACCTCCACCTTTGTTCCACTACCCTCACTCACCAGCATGACCACTGCCTTGACCTGATATTTTTCTCTAGTTGCTTACCCTCAAACCTCTGTAGCTCAGTTCTTCCCTTATCTGACCATCACCTTTTAAGCTTTAATCTTCATCACCCGCTGCCTCAGCCTCGTCCTGTGTCCCCCAGCCTATTTAGAAATCTTCATGTTATTGATCCTTTGGCTCTCTCTTCCACTATTTCTTTATCTCTTTCTTCCACTATGTCATCTAAGTCTGTTGACGAGGCAGTAACTTCTTATAATGCTGCACTCTCCTCGGCTCTGGATGCTCTCGCTCTGCCCATGCCATGTCCTGTGAGACGTTCTGCACCCCAGCCCTGGCTTTCATCCACTACCCGCTATCTATGTTCCTGTGCCCGTTCTGCTGAGCATGCTTGGCTCAAATCCCGCTCCCTTGCAGACTTTCTACACTTCAAATTCATGCTTGTCTCTTTCCAGTCAGCCATAGCTCTTGCCAAACAAGACTACTATGTCCATCTGATTAACTTGCCTCTGATCCTTGCCGTCTCTTTACTACTCTCAGCTCTCTTCTCAAAGTGCCTCCGCCTCTGATCCCTCTCTCCCTTTCTGCCCAAACCCTGGCTGACTATTTTCATGACAACATCCACAAAATCTCCCTCCAATTCCCCACAAAGTCAGCTACTCCCCCTCCTCCTCCTCTTCGCTCCCAACTCTCCCCCCTACCTCTGCTACCCTCTCTTCCTTTCCTGTGATCTCTGAAGAGGAAACTGCACATCTTTCTTCCTCCAAACTCACCACCTGCTCCTCAGATCCTATCCCCACCCATCTCCTAAGCCCCATCTCCTCCACTGTTGTCCCATCCATCTCTCATATTCTCAACCTATCGCTCTCCACTGCAACAGTCCCTGCAGACTTCAAGCATGCTGTGGTCACACCTCTCCTCAAGAAACCCTCACTTGATCCCACCTGTCCTTCTAATTATTGACCCATCTCTCTCCTTCCCTTCATTTCTAGACTACTTGAACGTACGGTTCACCGCTGCTGTCACGACTTCCTCTCCTCTTATGCCCTCCTGGATCCCTTACAGTCTGGCTTTCGTCCTTTACACTCTACTGAAACGGCCCTTGCCAAAGTCTCCAGTGACTTGTTCCCTGGCAAAATCCAAGGGCCTTTACTCTGTCCTCATCCTTCTTGACCTCTCTGCTGCTTTTGACACTTTTGACCACAACCTTCTCCTCAATACCCTGTCCTCGCTTGGCTTTAGGGGCTCTGTACTATCCTGGTTCTCCTCCTATATCTCCCATCGCTCTTTCAGTGTGTGTTCTGGTGGCTCCTCCTCCTCTGCTACCCCGCTCCCAGTTGGTGTACCCCAAGGATCTGTCTTGGGTCTGCTCCTTTTCTCTTTCTACACCCTGTCCCTTGGTGCGCTTATCTCTTCCCATGGCTTTCAGTACCATCTGTATGCTGATGACTCCCAGATCTATCTCTCTACGCCTGAAATCTCTCCAGCAATCCAGACCCAGATCTCTGCCTGCCTTTCTGACATTGCTGCCTGGATGTCTCACCGCCGCTTGAAACTGAACATGGCCAAGACTGAACTTCTTATCTTTCCCCCTAAAACCTCCCCTCCTCCTCCTCCTTTCTCAGTCTCTGTGGATAACTCTGTACTCCTTCCTGTTTCCTCAGCCCGCAATCTGGGGGTTATCTTTGACTCCTCTCTCTTTCTCCTCACATATCCATCTGATGGCTAAGACCTGCCATTTCTTTCTCTATAACATCAGCAAAATCCACCCTTTCCTTTCTGAACACACTACTAAAACGCTTATCCACTCCTTAATCACCTCCCGTCTTGACTACTGTAACCTACTCCTTGCTGATCTCCCTTTGAATCATCTCTCTCCCCTTCAATCTGTTCAACACTCTGCTGCGCGGCTAATCTTCCGCAAGTCTCGTCATGCCCATATTACTCCTCTTCTCAAATCACTTCATTGGCTCCCTATCCGTTTCCGCATCCAGTTCAAACTTCTCCTGCTGACCTATAAATGCATTCACTCTGCGGCTCCTCACTACCTTTCTTCTCTTATCTCTCCTTACAACCCCCCTCGGGAACTCCGCTCTGCTAGCAAACTGCTTCTATCTGTGCCCTTCTCTTCTACTGCTAACTCCAGACTTCACTCCTTTCACCTTGCTGCACCTTACGCCTGGAACAAACTACCTGTGTCTGTACATCAGGCACCTTCTCTAACCCTCTTCAAATCCAGGCTGAAAACTCACCTCTTCGCTGTTGCTTTTGGATCTTAACTCACCTGATCTCCTTTTTCTTTCCCTTTGTTTTATCCCTGCCTGCACCTTCTGTGTTTGTCTTGACTAGATTGTAAGCTATGCTGAGCAGGGACTGTCTCGTAAATGTCTGTGCAGCGCTGCGTACGACTTGTAGCGCTATATAAATGCTCAGTAGTAGTAGTAGTGGTGATGAGGGTTTGCAGATGGTTTGCAGAGAGGTTTTATTTGATTTTAAAGATGTTTAGTATGGTTTTATGTTTGATGCGGGAAGTAATGGGGAGCCAGTGGAGGTGGTCCAATATGGGGGTGATGTGCACTGACGGTAATGAGATTGGATTTATGCATCCGAAGATCTTTTTTCGCACTATGTGAATTGTTGAAGAGGGGAAATTATTTAAACACAATGGTCATTCAATACATCATCCAGTGACCAGCTTTCAATAGCATTTAGAAAGAAATAATACCTTTGCATCCATGAACCCATTTTCTGTTTAGATAACCATTTATAGGATAGAAATTATTAATCTTTTTCTCTTTATTGCTCATAGATAAAGGATTCCTTCTAGAAGCTGAATTGTGAAAATATTTTCAGCATTTTTATCACTGTGTACAAAGGGAAGACTATTTTAAAAAACTATTAATCATAATCTACACATTAATGATAATCTACACATTAACGACACAAAAACAGATGTCCTATACGTCACAAGGAACAAAACGTACAACCCCCCAGCTTCAGTTGTCCTGCAGAACCATGAGATCAAAACAAAAACAGAAGTTAAGTATCTAGGAGTGATACTCAACAAGAACCTCAGTATGGAATCACACATCAGAAACCCAACAAAAAAATACACTATAAACTAAAGACTCTGAAACAACTACACCCGCTGGTTCACCTACATGATTTCATGACAATAATCCATGCAATTATTACACCCCACTTTGACTTTGCCAATACAATCCTTCAAGGCATCTCAAAACAAAATCTTAAAAGACTCCAGCTAGCACAAAATGTAGCAGCCAAAACCATAATGAAGACCCGAACAATGGGACACATTACGCCCATTCTAGCTAAGCGTCACTGGCTCCCAATTTACTGCAGGATAAAATATAAAATTCTAGCAACTACATTCAAACTAATAAACAACCTTGCACCATCAACACTAAACACTTTAGTCTCCAAGGAAATACCTACGCACAGCCAAAGGAGTAAAACCACAAATAAAATAGAGACACCAAAAGAATTTACAAAAGCTAAGAAACTCACCAACGATAGGGCTTTCTCACACTCAGCCCCCACTCTCTGGACTGATCTTCCAGAGGACATCAGACAACTCACTGACATTAGGGACTTCCGTAAAAAATTAAAAACACATCTATACAAGAAACACTATGGCACACAGATTAACACTAACACTGACACACAAATAGACAAGGGATAACGGACAAGAAACTAAAAGCAAGTCCAAGCTAACACGGTAACTATCAAACATCCCATTCTGCACATAGATGAGACTCCACTCCTTTGTAAATTAACCAGTTCAGATTAGTTTCCACGCAAGCAACCTGGAATGTAATTTGTACTTTCTGTACATAGTTACTATGTTACATGTAAAAAGTTACTTGTAAAAAGTTTCCAAATGTTCCATGTATTAAGACTAGACATGCACATCTGTCATGCCTTGCATAACTTGTTTTTTGTAAACCGCATCCGATCCATGGGAGGATGCAGTATAAAAGTGTTTGTTAAATAAATAAAATAAAATAAATGAACCCATTTTCTGTTTAGATGACCATTTATAGGATAGAAATTATTAATCTTTTTTCTCTTTATTGCTCATAGATAAAGGATTCCTTCTAGAAGCTGAATTGTGAAAATATTTTCAGCATTTTTATCACTGTGTACAAAGGGAAGACTATTTTAAAAAAACATTTCTGCACATAAAGCAATGCTTTCGGTGTGGAAACAGGCATCTACTGTATAAAACTGTATGTCTGATATGTGCATAAAATTGCACTTATGGGGAGTCACTTTATAAGGAGTTGCAGAAAGGTGTGCATCATTTACATGCACAAATCAGGATTTATAGTGATTCATGCATGTAAATGAGTCTTTACCTGCGTACCTTAGCAAGCCACTATTTTACGAGGTATAAGTACATTCAAAAGACTGATGGCGTGTACTTTCATCGTGGATGTGCACATGGACAGAGCTCGGGTGGAGGGTGGGTGGAGCAAACAAGTACATGCCTACATTAAAAAATACTGTAACTTACGGGGATGGGGGAATATTCAGCGGCGGCAGCTATCCCTTGCTGCTGAACTTAAAACCCGCTGCCCAGTTAGTTCTGCAGCGAAAGTTAGGCCAGCCTTTAAGGTGCCTAACTTTCACTGCTGAGGGATAACTGGCCAGTGGCTGAATATCACCTCTGCTCGATTATTCTCAGGTGCTGTCTATGCACCCAGAACGTCCTGATACGAGCCAGCTAGTATTGGGGTGTACAGTGGTGACACCCAGGAATATTCATCGGTACTAACTGCATTTATCGCTCTGAATATTGGGCCCTACATGCATTCTTGAAAAATATAGGCTGTGACATGCAAAGGGGCATGTCGAGGTATCTAAATTCTCCCTCAGGAAGGAAAAGGGTAATCCAACCAGGGAATTTGCTTACTTGGGAGGCATGCAAGGAGACTTGACAGGATATTAAATTCCTCCTTAGGAAGAAGCAGTAATCCCAGCCCTAGCAAAGGATTCATTTCCTCAGCAAGATTTACCTCTTGCTTTGGGAGAAGAAGATTTAGGGATGGTGCTTGTAGATAGGAATTTTTCCTAGGCCAGAGAAGGGAGTTATCACTGTTTCCTAGAACCTAGAGGAGCTCCAGGCCAAAAACTGGAGAGTGGGAGCTCAGCCATAACCCAGGAGACAGGGGAGGTCAAAGTTCCCCTGGAAGTGCATGGAATATATAGCCTGCAGAAGGAAGTAGGTACGTGCCTTCCCTGCTCTCTTTCTCCATCGTCTGACATAAAGCAGGTTATGTAGGGAAAAGGTACCCCCTTCTATGCCTTTGTTTATGGTTGTATCCACAGCTCCGTGCAAGACACCCCCTCGATGCCTTTATTTAGGTTTGTACGTGCTGCTCCATGCTGGTTACCTCCCTTGATGCCATTGTTTCCTCTCTCTGTGCCTATGCTTAGGGTTATACCTGCCACTCTATGCAGGTTACCCCCCATTGATGCTTTTGTTTAGATTTGTACCTGCTGCTCCATTCTGCCTACCCACCTCGATGCCTTTGTTTAGGGTTGTACCTGCTGCTCTGTGCAGGTTCTCTCCCTGTATGCCTTTATTTAGGGATTCGCCACCACTCCGTGCAGGTTCCCCCCCCTCTCCCCCCATCTATGCCTTTTACAAAACTAAGTTCGTAATGGCTGCATCTAGGATAATAGCTAAACATGTCAATAATACTAGAAAGAAACGAATGGGCTCATCCACAAGAACTACGAGTGCAGCGCTGGCTGCGTCACGATATCTCATTGTTATTGTAATTGATTGGTGTATGTTTTGTTTGTCTCTTTTACCTGAAAACATAAAAATATTTGTCTCAGATAATTATGTGCAGACATGAGAAATAAAACGTGTATGCTCAGAATAAAGACCATCTTATATTTACATTTCCTTTCACTGCATTATGTTCTAGAAACACAAAACTAAATCACGTGCTATGCTGTTTACTAATACACTATGCAAGAGGCAGGTGCAGCCTTAGCATAAACATATAAACTGCACCATCTCTTTTGATCATTTGTTCTTTGCCAGCAGCAAAGATGAATGAGTAAGTATTCTTCAGCTCTTTACAGACTAAAATGCAACATTTCTTTTAAATGTGGGCAAATTTTGACGAAAGCGATGAGAAGGAACGCTTGCTGCCTTTAACAAATGTATAGAGCAGTGCTTTTCAAACTTTTATCCCATATGACCCCATCTTAATAACTGAAAAATTCCCTTGACCCCTTAATGATGAAATCAAAACAGCAGGTTTCCAGTCTCCTTCCCCTCCTTGCATACATCTCAAGCAGGCAGGTAGCAGCGACAGAAGCGGCAACTTCAGCAGCAGTCAATACAAGGTCCTTTTGTTAGTTTGGAGTGTGTGTTTACAGACCCTGGTACTCAGCAGCAGTTTCTAGTCTCATGGAGGGGGGTGGTAAGGGCCTATGAATATTCATTGGCTCACAGGCTACATGCTGACTGATGACTGTGATTATTTTAGATAGGTCACCGTAAAAGTCCAGAGAGAAGGGAAAAGGCCATGTTTCTGCAACCCCCATCCACTGATGTTATGACCCCATTTGGAGTCCAACCCCAAGTTTGGGAATCACTGGTACAGAGAGTGGACAACAGGCCTTTTCAATAATACCCTTTACCTTCACTCTCAGAAGTGAGTCCCAAAAGACAGGAGGAGAAGCTTGAATTCTTGTGAAAGCTCTATCCATAATTCGTTTGACAAACAGAAGGGGTAAAAATGATTGGATGAAAATGTCCCCTCTCCCCCATCCAGCTAAAAGTACACGTGGGCTTCTGTAATCTATCTATTTTTATTCCGGAGAAGAAGAGGGGGATTGCTTAGGTGGGAGGAGTAAAATGGAGATTGTACTTGTCATTTTCAAAAGGGCATTGTCATTTTCCCCTTCCCCCACACAAACAGAAGTGACAAAGTATGTGGTCACTTTTAATACGCATGCTTTATGCTTGCTAATTTTCAGAGGCAACTATCTGTGTAGTTTCCCACAGAAAATTAGTCATGGTGTGCATACATATGCCAAAGGTGGTTTTCCTTTTTTAATCAATGGGCAAAATCTTTGAGCATGGAGGAGTAGCCTAGTGGTTAGAGCACTGGCTTCATAACCAAAAGCCAGGGTTCAATTCATTCTAGCACTTCTTATGGTCTTGGGCAAGTCACTTTAACCCTTCATTCCTTATCATCTTTCCAGTCCAGTCCTGTACCTCTGAGTAGTCAACCTTGGAGCTTGGAGCTTGGAGACTCAGCATGACATCAATGTACTAAGGCAGCTGGCTCCTCCTTTCAGCCCCAGTAAGCTCAGTCTCCAAACAGCTGGAGGAGTGATCCAGAGAGGATGGACTCACTGTAGGAACAACTAAGGAGTGGATTTTAGCTACAGTACTTGATTGGATTTAGTTTAGGTCTTCATTAAATTTAAAAAAAAATATAGAAAAAGGGAGCAGTGCCTTTGGGGCTGTGTGTGGAGGAGAGGCGGGCAGATAAGAGGGATCTCTCTCTCTCCTCCGCCCTCCACTTGGTGAGAAATAGGGGGCTTGTGGTCTTGCACACGGCCAGGCACCATCAGCGGCTCTCAGTCCCGTGATTGGCTGAGGAGTGAAGGACTGAAGCACTGTGAGAGTGCTCCCACACTCCCACCTTGACGCCGAAACCCTCAGTAGCGGCTGAGCGCGAGGAACAGGAAGTTAAGCAGTAGCATTTTTTTCTTTTGCCGGTAAGTGGTCTTAAACTGTGGGGGTGGTTAGTGGCAGTTTGTCAGCCCGGGGAGGGGGGCAGGACAGAGCACAGAGTGGGTATTGCATCCCTTCCTTCACTGGACCGCATGGTTTCTTGCCGGGTGCCCTCTTGAGAAAGCTTTCTCTTCTGAGAAGGAGGACTGGCGGGGTGTTGAGGGACAGCTCCTGCTGTATTTTCCTTTGCTGTGCTATGCGTGGCAGGGGCCTCATTAGCTCTTGAGTAAAAAAAAAAAAAAGAAAGGAGAAGCTTCTCCTGCTGAGCATCACCATAGTAGGCAGCACTGGTGAAAGCAGGGGTTCTTCACATTACAGCTGCGTAGCTGCAGGTTTTGAGGACCAGGTGAGGGAATTGTTCTCAGAGGACAGGAGAAGGCCATGACTACAAGGCCCCAGTGTGTGGTTTGCGGAATCCAAGGGGTCAGTCTCGGAGACCGGCCTTTGTCATGGCTGTGACAAGGAGGCCGGGACAAAGGAACAGGACCTACAGGAGAGCACTGGAGAGTGCTTGGGGTACGCAGTCTCCTCAGGCAGTGGGAGGAGTGTTCCACATACTCAGGAAGGCCAGGGTTCAGCAGTGGGAGAGGTCAGGGTTTGCAGAACCGATCCACCTCTACTTGAACCTTATAGGAAGGATCCAGCCTTCCCTGGCCCCTCCATGTCTCAGGGCTTAGGAGGTGAGAGTGGCCCGGGGGCTTTTTCGCCAGAGTTTGTCCTCCTTATGCATAGGGTGATTTGCATGAGGCAACAAGGGCGAAGAACTAGTCTTCTCTACCCAAACAAGACAGGTAAAGGTCTGCATCCACAAGGGAGCCAGGAGCCAACAGGGAAGTGCCCAAAATGGCTAAGGCTGGAGGTAGACTGGTGGGAGCAGTCTCTACCTTTGGAGGAGCTGGACTTGTTGGATTCAGAAGTAGAACTGGAAGCAGAAGGAGAAGAGTTGGAGGAAGGAGAAATTCCACAGGATGAGTCCTGTATAGTCCGAGTTTTCCACCGAGAGGAGTTGGCGACGCTCATTGCAAAATCATTGAAGGCGCTCAATATGCCCGTGGGTGGCACAGTGGAAGAGGAGACATTAGAGGACCCGCTACTCCAGGCAGTGCCTAGGATGCAGAAAGTGTTTCCCGTGCATAGAATGGTCAAACAGATGATCCAGGATGAGTGGGACCTTCCAGAGGGAGGACTCTGGGGGAAAAGGATTATAGCCCGGTTGTATCCACTCCCAGAACAAGAGTGGGAAACTAGCCACTCTCCAAAGATAGATGCCACAGTCTCGGCCATTACGAAGAAAACAGCGATCCCAGTAGAGGGCAGTACAGTGCTCAAGGATGTCCAGGACAGGAAGTTAGACACCTTGCTGAAGCAGGAGTTTGATATTAATGCCCTCTTGTTGCAGGTTTCTGTTTGTGGGGCTTGGGTGGCCAGGGCTTGCCTGCAATGGGTTCAAGGAATACAGGAATCAGCGGATGCCTCTCTGGATCCAGTGGGAGCGGCGGCTAAACTGGAATCGGGAGCCACTTATCTGGCAGATGCCTTCTATGATCTGATCAGAGCTCTATCCAAGAGTATGGCCTCGATTGTGGTGGCTTGTCGCTATCTATGGCTGCAAAATTGGGCAGTGGATAGCTCCTCCAAGGCTCAACTTAGCAAACTGACATTCAAAGAGAAGCTTCTGTTTGGGGAGGAGTTGGAGAAATTGGTGAAAGACCCGGGGGAGTCTAAGGGCGACTGCCTCCCAGAGGATAAGCTGAAGCAGACCCACAGTTTGAAACCAGCACGAGGTCAGCCACGGGACTTCCGGTGATTCTGCAATGTCCATTTTGCACCATACTAGAGGGGCCACTTTCCCTCAAAGGGGCAGGGCTTTCAGAAGTTTTGAGGAGCAGTGAGAGGTTACTACAATGCCTCCTGTCCTCGGGGCCTAAGAAGTCACAATGAATCAAGGGGGGCCCAGGCGGTGAGAGTTTTACCCTGCCTGGGTCCAGATCACTTCCAACCAATGGGTGCTAGAGGTCATCAGGGAAGGCTATGTGCCGGATTTGCCCAGCTGTTGGGCTTGTCCTTCATGCAGTCCCCCTGCAAGGTGTGAGGAAATTTGGCAGCGGTAAAAGAAACCCTGTTATGGCTGCATTAGCTGGGAGCCATGGTGCCGATTCCCAGGCACCAGTGTGGTGCTCAAGAAGGAGGGCTCTTTTCAACCCATTCACGACCTCAAGCATGCAAACCGCTGTCTGCAAGCACCCCGTTTTCACATGGAAACATTGCGGCCTGTCAGAGTGTCAGTGAGAGCCAGGGAGTTTTTGATGTCCCTCGATCTCACGGAGGCATATTTGCATATTCCTATCTGACCAGAGCATCAGCAATTTCTATGCTTCGCCGTAGCCATGGGTTATTTCCAGTTTTGGGCTATGCCATCCGGGCTAGTGACAGCACCCCGTACCTTCACAAAGGTCATGGTGGCAGTAGCGGTGGTGCCCTGCCGGGAGGGGGTTCTGGTCCACCCTAACCTCCATGACTGGCTAATAAGAGCGAAGTTGCGGAGCGAGAAGGAAAGGCGACAGCAAGAGTGGTGGCCTTTTTGCAGAGTTGCGGATGGGTGATCAATGTGGCCAAAAGTCGCTTGGTACCATCTCAGGAGATTGAGTATCTTGGGGCACACTTCAACATCCTCAGAGGGAAGGTTTTTCTTCCAGAACAGAAGATTCAGGGACTGTGGTAGCTGGTCATCAATTCCTGCTGAGGAAGGCTCCAACAGCATGGCATTATCTTCAGCTGCTCGGGACCATACAGCAACTCTCGACCTTGTGCCATGGCAAGAGCACACATGCGAGTGCTACAGAGATCGCTGCTGTGCAGATAGTTACACCAGCGACATCCCTTGTCACAGTGGCTGCCCTGCCCTATGGAGACCAGAGAGGCCCTCTGGAGGTGGCTCCAGCCGGTGAGGTTGGCAGCGGGATGCCTCTGGAGGCTCTAGGCTGGATCTCGCTGATGACGGACGTAAGTCTGTCAGGATGGGGAGCCCACTGTGAAGGGCAGTTTGCTGAGGGACAGTGGAGTCCACACGAAACCGGGTAGTCCACAAACTGACTATTGTTTATTGTTATTGTTTATTTCGCATTTAATATACCGCCTCCCGTAACATCGAGGCGGTTTACAATATAAAATCAATAGTTAGAAAGATAAAAATTACAATATATGATAGAGGGGAGAGAAAAGGGGGCAGAAAAGATATCCAGATTGCAGCCAAAAAGACAGATGAAAGGAGAGTTAGAAGGGAAAAGCTAGAGAGAAAAAGTGAGTTTTGAGAAGGGAGCGGAATTTGGGATAGGATTCTTCTGTACGGAGGTTGGTGGGGAGAGAGTTCCAGAGAGAGGGTGCTAAATAATAAAAGGCCGATTTCCTGGTGGATTGCAAATGAGCTTTGGAAGGTGCTGGAAGATGAAGACGGTTGATGTGTATGGATCGAAGACTGCGTGAAGGGGTAGGATAAGTCAGTAGATCTGAAAGATAAGCAGGTATTGAGTGATAGATGGCTTTGTGAGTTAGGGTGAGAACTTTGAAAGATATCCGGTAGTCAAGTGGTAGCCAATGGAGGTGATATAGCAGAGGGGTGACATGATCGCGGGGGGAAGCGTGGAGGATCATGCGAGCAGCTGTGTTTTGGATCAATTGAAGACGGTGTTTTTGATTTTGGGGGAGACCGGCGAAAATAGTATTGCAGAAATCTAATCTGGTAATAACTAAAGAGAGAAGAAGAGTGGTAAGGGCTTGAGTGGACAGAAAGGGGCGAACAGCACGGATTTTCCAGAGACATAGAAACGAACACCGAGAAATGTGGGAGATATGATCATGAAAGCTGAGGGCACTATCAAGGAAGACTCCAAGGTAGCGAAGCTTGGGGACTACAGTTATGGTAGAGCCTGCAAGGGATGGAGCAAGTGAGGGTGTAGGAGAGGTGTGAGGGAACCAAATTGCAGCAGTCTTATTTACATTAAGGACTAAGCAATTAGAAGAAAGCCACGAAGAAATAGTGGACAAACAATTTTCTAAAGGAGATATATCAGGACAGGATGAGGAAGTGTGATGCAACAGAAAGATATCGTCGGCATAGAAGTAACTCGAAATCCCAGATTGTTGAATGATCAGTGCCAGGGGGGCAAGAAAAACATTAAACAATAGTGGAGCCAAGATAGAACCCTGAGGGACACCACAAGGGAGCGAAAAATGATTAGAGCGAGAATGAGATGAGATGAGATGAGATGAGATGAGATGAGAGCGGTCTTCTCGGACAATGCGACCATGGTGGCCTACATCAATTGGCAAGGAGGAATGGGCAGCATGAGCCTCGAGGAAGAAGCAGAGGTGCTGCTACTATGGGCAGAAGAGCATCTTCAAGTGCTGTCGACGGCACATGTTGCGGGAACAGACAATGTGATGGCGGATTTTCTGAGCCGAGTACATGTGGACTCTATGCAAGAGATCTTCTTGCAGGTGGCGAGCAGATGGGGCACACCAATTATGGACCTTATGGCAATTATGCATCGGCCAAAGTGAACTGATTTTTCAGCAGACGAAGAGAGAGGATGTTGGAGGGCCTCAATGATGTAGGACATAATGGCCAGCGGAAGGTCTTCTATATGTTTTTCCTCTGTGGGCACTCATAGGATGGATAGTGCAATGGATTGAGGCTCACACAAGGTTGGTCATTCTGATTGCCCCGGACTGGCCAAGGTGCCCATGGTATGCCGACCTGGTATGGTTACAGGTGGATCGATCATGGCGTCTGCCATTGCGAGAGGACCTGTTGACCCAGGGGCCACTGTGCATGCCACAGGTTGATCAATTCTCGCTTATGGCCTGGCTATTGAGAGGGCTCAGTTGAAAATGTGCACCTATTCAGGGCCAGTTATCACAACGTTGCTGAGGGCCAGGAAGAGGTCCACCTCTCTATCTTATATACAGGTCTGGTGTGTTTTTGAGGCCTGGTGCGCAGAGAGACAGTGTTGGCCATTCTCAACTATGGTGCCAAATGTGTTAGCCTTTCTGCAGATGAGTCTTGAAAAGGGTTTGGTCTTAAGTTCCTTGAAGGTGCAGGTGGCAGCCATCTCATGTTATAGGGATGGGCTCCAGGGAGTATCGTTAGGAGCGCACCTGGATATGGCATGGTTAGCGGTTAAGCACATCTATGCACCTGAAAGCGGTTAAGCACATCTATGCACCAATTCAGTCCTTCGTCTCTTCTTGGGATCTCAATTTGGTGCTGACAGCACTGGCAAAGGAGCCCTTTGAACCTTTGGGTGCTGCATCCCTAAAAGATTTGACTCTTAGGACGTTGTTTCTGGTGACTATTTGCTCGGCCTGGAGAATTTCTGAGCTTTGGGCTCTCTTGTGCAGGGAACCCTTCCTATCCATCTTGAAAGAAAAGGTGGTTCTCAGGCCGGTGCCATCCTTTTGGCCAAAGGTTGTATCGATGTTTCACATGAATCAGTCAATTTCCCTACTGGCGGTCTCAGGCTGGTGGGAAGGAGATGTGGATCTTGTAATGTCGCTATTACCCCACAGCTTGTGCTTGTAGAGTTAAGCGGCCTGATCCCTCCTTCCGGTAGTAAAACAGTGCTTGGGGAAAGCACTGCCTCCTGGGAGTTGTAGTTTTCACCAACCGAAATAAAGAGAGTAGTGGAGCTCGAGTGTTTCAGGCAAATAACAGGATTTTAATTCCCCTTCCAAATGGCTTTTACATACAGAAAATAAAGAACAGTTGGCCATGTATCTTCTGGCAGGAAATAATATAAGAATGGAACATAAACAGCTTCCTATATCAGCATCACAGTAATCCAACTTAAAGAGCAATTCTCTGTTCCAAAAACCTCTGGTGCTTTTTCTTCTAGCTGCTACTTGCAGCTCTCTCTGCACAGCTTAATCTTAGCATATAGGTTTTATCTTATCAGACACAGATATTGTACAGTCCATTGACTCAACAGGCAGGTATTCTAAAGATGGTTCCGTTTCCATTGGTTCATATTGGTTCTCAGCTGGAAATGTCTGCAATTGCCTACAGGGTGTTTCCAAGCACACACCTATTCCTTCAGCATGAGACTTTTCCCTGTAGCCTTCGCCTATACAAGGTTGGGAATTGCCACAGTATTCACCACACGTAAAGCCCCACCCTTCTGGGCTAATATCAGAGCACTTCTTAAAAACAGCTTTACTTTTATACCAGTCACTCAGCCTACCTTTTGGCTTTCTTATGGGAGATTCTGCCCTCCAGGATCAGCTACAGATACAAGCCTTGGAGTTTCCACGTGCACACAAGTCTGCCTTCTTGGTACATTTCCCTTCTGGCTGCCTTTTATATAGGGCACCAAACCTGGGCTGCTTGTACCTGGCTCCTTTGCACTGGTTCTCTGCTCGTTTCTTTTGCTGATTTCCCTTTCTGAGTCAAAGGTCAGAAAATCTTCTGTTACCATTAGTTCCTCTGAATCTTCACTCCCAAGCCAATCCTCTGCTTCTCATGACTGCTCTCTTGCTTGCCCTCGTGGCTGTTCTAACGGCTGTTTTCCCAGCTGTTTCCACGGCTGTGCTCCCGGCTGTGCTAACTTCTTTCTTAATGAGCTTCCCTTATATCTCTGGCTTCCTGGGTTTAATCTGACCCCTCCCTCCAGCAGGTGCTCTGCCTCAGCTCGTGACCGATGAGCTGAACTGCAGCAGGGGCGTGTTTTCCTCTCCTCTGATCTGCTCTGTTTGTGGTTTCCCTGGAAACCAGGAGCCATGTGCATTTGTTTTCTTTCATCGACTGAAGCTAAATCCTGCATTTTACCTCTCACTAAGGGATCTGAGGGACCTTCTACACCACATATCCCCCCCCTTAAGATATTTCGGGCTGCCATATATTTTAACGGACAGCACGTAATCCTGGATACTGGGTTCACGTGTTTTTCTAGAGTAGCCAATCTCACTGTTGCTGAGCTTTCTAACCATGGTTTTAGAACATTCACATGGTATGTTTGGCGGCGGCCCTTATCATTTTCTACAGTGTAAGAGACAGGACCTACCTTCTTTACAACTGTACATGGGCCCTTCCAATGAGACTCAAACTTGGGTCCTACGTCAGCTACCAATATTATCACCTTATCTCCCACCTCCAGTTGGCGAGGTTTCTTTCCTCGATCATAATATTGTTTTTGATGAATCTGACTAGCCTGCAGATTCTCTAAGGAGATTTGGGACATCCTTTTTAAATGATTTCTTAAATCCCTGAGAAACTGGGGTACACCCATTTCCTCTCTGTCCGGTTCCACCCACTGCTCATGCAATATATCCAAAATCCCTCTAGGGGCCCTGCCAAACAACAACTCATAGGGCGATGCCCCTAAGGATGTCTGTATGCGTTCACGGCATGCATACAAAACAAATGGCAATAAAGTATCCCATTCGGTCATCTTACCGTTTTAGGCCCCTCCTTAGCATTTGTTTAATAGTCTGGTTCATCCTTTCAACCAGCCCATTGGACTGGGGATGATAGGCCGCCGGGCGCACATGATGTATGCCAAAGGCATCCCATACTATGGCCAGATACTTGGGCATAAAATTGCTCCCTTGGTCGGTGAGCATTTCTTGTGGGAAACCGACCTCACAGAACAATTTAACTAATTCCAACGCTATTGTCCTAGCTGAGGTACTTCTAAGGGGTATAGCCCAGGGAAAACGAGTCGCCTGGTCTATAATTACCGGAACATATTGAAAGCCCCGTGGAGTCTTTACTAGGGGTCCTATAATATCCATCACCATCTGGCGGATCGGTGTAGAAATCGTGAGTGTGGATATTAGGGGTACAGCCTTCGGTTTAGAGGCAGTAACCCGTTGACACATGGGACATGACTCGCAGTAGCGAGTGGTCTCTTTAAAGACCCCTGGCCAGTAAAAATGGGCCAGGATTTGGTCCAATATCCCTTGGATCCCCTTGTGGCCACCTATAGGATGATCGTGGGCCAACCGCATGACTATGGCCTTAAACGTGGTTGGCACCACTAACTGTTTTCTCACAGCTCCTGTATGTGGGTTGTTACTCTCCCGATAAAGCACGTCTTTATCCAAAAGAAATCGAGGAAGGATGTTCCTGTCCTCTCGTGCATATTCAAAAGCACGTTTCAAAGCGGGGTCATCTTTCTGTTCCTGGGGAAAGGAAGGAAACCTTTTAACAAGTTCTGATGGAACCCAGGGTAATCCCTCTCCGGCCTCTAATCCAGCCCTCTCTTGGGTTCTATGCCGCCTTTCTTGCCTCCTCTCGGCTTTCCCTTTCCTAATTCTTTTTGATGAGGTTTGTACCAGATCATCATGCATGGGTAGGGTGTCTGCTGCTTCGTCTTCCCTTTCCTCCTCTCTCTCAGCTGAGTCCTCCCCCTCCTGGGATGAACTTTCTATCTCTTATGCTGGGTCAACATTAGCAGTAGAGGTTCCGGCCTGAGATCGGGTAGATACCAAGCCTTTTTTCTCTCCAAGGCCCTCCTCTATCCCCTGGCTGAATGGAGGCCAATCTCTCCCTAAGATTATATCGTATAAAAGCTTTGGGACTATGGCCACCCTTACCTCTCTTTCTGCCCCCAGCCCTTTTACTGCTAGGTTATATACGGGGTAATATGAGGCTGTCCCATGTACACATTGTATCTTGACACGCCCCACTGCTTGACTCGGTGCTGAGGGCAGGTGGGCTTCGATGGCCTGCCAGAGCTTTTGGGAAAGCATGCTTTGGTCAGCACCGGAGTCAAGCAGTGCCTGGGCCTCAACACCTTCTACTTGTACTTGAAGCACAAATCCCTCACGTGTTTGTTTTACACCCCCAGACACTAGCGCTGTGCGCAGCGCACAATCCCTACGATAATGTCCCAATTTGCCACAATTGAAACATTTCCCTTTCATAACAGGTACAACATTATTGTCATTAGGTAACTTATTCCTTGTGAACTTTTCTGATCTCTTAAAGTGGGAGGTTTTTATCTCCTTCAGAGCTTCTGGTTTTGAGGCCCTAGCCAATTCGGCTTCAAAATACCGCTCTGTGAGGCTAGCTGCTTCCTCCATAGTTTTACAACTTTGGAGCATCAGAAAGGTTTTTACATCAGCTGGTACCGCATTCATGTACTGCTCTAGTATAATTGTATCTAATACAGACTCTAGAGACTTCTGTCCTGGATTAAGCCACTTCCATGCTAAGCCTTTTATTCTATGGAACAGCATTTTAGGGGTTTCATTGGGCTTTAACTTAGCCTCCCTGAACATGCGTTTATAGAATAAAGGGGTTAATCCTAGTCTGTCTTTGACAGCTTCTTTAACTTCATTATAATTAGATGCTAGCATAGCAGGCATAGACTTATAAGCCGCTAAGGCTTCACCTGAGAGCTACATTGCGAATCTCACCGCCCATTGCTCCTCAGGCAATTTGATAGCCTCTGCAATGCGTTCAAACACTTCTATGAAGCCATCTAAATTATCAGTATGAGTAAACTGCCCCAGCATCATAGCGCTACCATGTGCCAGTCCTACCCCCTGATTAAATGAGGGTACAGGTGGTTCCGGCTCTCTTTGCTTCTTGAGAAGTGCCTCCATTAACTCCATAAGAGGTTTCTGCTGTGAACAGATGACAGCTGCAGTCTGTTCCTGGGTGTGGCGTGTCAGCTCAAGTTGTTTGTCCCACTGGCTTGACATCCACCAGAGCAACTCTTGTGGGTCCATCATGGAATCAGCTGTTCCTGCAAGAAAACAAGCAACACAAAACACACCAAGTGCGGTCCAACAAAAAAACCCTTTTCCTTTCCTTTTTTTTTTTTTTTTTCAATGGCTTTCTGCTATGGCAGATCAATTGCTCCCTTTCTCCTTAATTATCCTCCCACACCTGTGCCCAGCTACCGTTACCTCGGCACAGTGCAGAGTCCAGCACTGAGAAAGTAGCCTCCAATCCCACTGACCGGTTGTCAGGCGATTCTGGATTCCTCTGCTCAGCAGTTTCCTTTGCCTGGTAGTGATGTCTTTTCCTTTTTACAAATATCCTTTGTAATCCATGTAAAAATCCGCAAAACTACGCCAACCTGTAATGTCGCTATTACCCCACAGCTTGTGCTTGTAGAGTTAAGCGGCCTGATCCCTCCTTCCGGTAGTAAAACAGTGCTTGGGGAAAGCACTGCCTACTGGGAGTTGTAGTTTTCACCAACCGAAATAAAGAGAATACTGGAGCTTGAGTGTTTCAGGCAAATAACAGGATTTTAATTCCCCTTCCAAACGGCTTTTACATACAGAAAATAAAGAACAGTTGGCCATGTATCTTCTGGCAGGAAATAATATAAGAATGGAACATAAACAGCTTCCTATATCAGCTTCACAGTAATCCAACTTAAAGAGCAATTCTCTGTTCCAAAAACATCTGGTGCTTTTTCTTCTAGCTGCTACCTGCAGCTCTCTCTGCACAGCTTAATCTTAGCATATAGGTTTTATCTTATCAGACACAGATATGGTACAGTCCATTGACTCAACAGGCAGGTATTCTAAAGATGGTTCTGTTTCCATTGGTTCATATTGGTTCTCAGCTGGAAATGTCTGCAATTGCCTACAGGGTGTTTCCAAGCACACACCTATTCCTTCAGCATGAGACTTTTCCCTGTAGCCTTCTGCTATACAAGGTTGGGAATTGCCACAGTATTCACCACACGTAAAGCCCCACCCTTCTGGGCTAATATCAGAGCACTTCTTAAAAACAGCTTTACTTTTATACCAGTCACTCAGCCTACCTTTTGGCTTTCTTATGGGAGATTCCTTCTGCCCTCCAGGATCAGCTACAGATACAAGCCTTGGAGTTTCCACGTGCACACAAGTCTGCCTTCTTGGTACATTTCCCTTCTGGCTGCCTTTTATATACGGCACCAAACCTGGGCTGCTTGTACCTGGCTCCTTTGCACTGGTTCTCTGCTCGTTTCTTTTGCTGATTTCCCTTTCTGAGTCAAAGGTCAGAGAATCTTGTTACCATTAGTTCCTCTGAATCTTCACTCCCAAGCCAATCCTCTGCTTCTTGTGACTGCTCTCTTGCTTGCCTTCATGGCTGTTCTAACAGCTGTTTTCTCAGCTGTTTCCACGGCTGTGCTAACTTCTTTCTTAATGAGCTTCCCTTATATCTCTGGCTTCCTGGGTTTAATCTGACCCCTCCCTCCAGCAGGTGCTCTGCCTCAGCTTGTGACCGATGAGCTGAACTGCAGCAAGGGCGTGTTTTCCTCTCCTCTGATCTGCTCTGTTTGTGGTTTCCCTGGAAACCAGGAGCCATGTGCATTTGTTTTCTTTCATCAACTGAAGCTAAATCCTGCGTTTTACCTCTCACTAAGGGATCTGAGGGACCTTCTACACCATAATCTGCATTTGCATTGTTTGGATGTACGGAGAGTTTTGCACCATTATTTAAAAATCAGATCAGTTGTTTGTCTTGTTTGGAGGTCCACACAAAGATGAGGGAGCGGCCAAAGCATTCATATCCAGGTGGATAAGGGAGGCTATTGCCTCAGCATACGTGTTGAAGGGAAAGTAAGTGCCAGCGGGACTGCGAGCGCATTCGACCAGGGCTCAGGCGGCCTCTTGGGCAGAGTATTCTATGGTACCACCGGCTGAGATGTGTAGAGCGGCCACTTGGTCTTCTCTTCAAAGCGGACACCAGGTTCGGAATGGCGGTGATTCAGGCCAGAATCACGGGTCCCTCCCGTCGATAGAGCTGCTCTGTTACATACCAGAGGTGCGGAACTAGACTGGAGAGATGATGAGGAAAGTGAAATTAGACCTTACCTGCTAATTGGCGCTCCTTGAGTAAATCCACTCCAGTCCCAGAATCCACCCTGTTGATTTAAGGGGATCAGACACGCGACCTCGGACCTGAAGAGGTTTACCAGGAAAAGGGCTTTAAGGGGATCATAGATCCCGAGGGAGCTGGTGAAGTGCTGACAGTAGTGCTGTCCCTTAGTCTGTTTTTTTCTTACGAGCTAAGTTAAGTATATGGTTGGCCGTTTGTTCCTCAGCAGTCCACAAGTAATCCTCTTCATTATGGTGAGAAAGAGGGCCCCTTCTGCGGTTGGGGGGGGGGGAATCAGGTTTTATCCAGTTAGTTGGTTTGGTACACTTAATTGACTACTTATTTGTTGTTCCTGTGAGTCTGCTTTGTCAGTAGGTTATTGGGGCTGGAAGGAGGAGCCAGCTGCCTAAGTACGCTGATGTCGTCAAAAGCTGACATGCTCAGTCTCCAAGCTGCTAGAGGAGGTTGACTACCCAGAGGTGCGGGACTGGACTGGAGTTACTCAAGGAACGCCAATTAGCAGGTAAGGCCTAATTTCACTTTGCCTTGGAAGAAAGGGCAAGTTATCTACTTCTGATCACACTGCCAAGACAAATCAGGAGTCAGCAGTGATTCAAAGGCACAGCTTGCATTGCAAAGAACATCTAAATACTGTTCCACAGACTGAATGACTTCAATGTTACAGCTCTTTCTATTCAACTGCTCCGCAGTCCAAGCTCAGAATTATATCCCAACTTGAAATTGACCTGTTTTCAATGAAGAGCCTTGAAATTCCAGCTGCGGTTAGATGTGATGTAAATTCCAACACTGGCCAGGGTTTCGCATAACTGCTGCTTCAGGTTTCCATAAAACTCTCTATCATTCTTCTCCTTCCTTCAAATTTAAGAAGAATGAAAGAGTATTCATGGTACCCTTAATACGTTGGCACGAGCTATATTTGCATGTACTACTTCCAGCATATGCAAATAGGGCTCATGCATATTCATTTACAGATATCCTGAAAACCCAACTGGTTTGAAGGTCTTCCAGGACGGCAGTTTGGCACAGCTGCTCCAGATAATCCCAAAAACTGAATTGTGAAACACTGTTTTAAAAGGGACTATGTTTTTCCATTGAACTAGGATATACTAAAAAGTATAGGCGGTGCTGAGTAGATAGTGAGAGCACTGCAAAATCCAAGGTATTGAGCAGTGAAAGAATGATGCAAGCACATTATGCCATAGCAAGTGCGACTTAGAGCTGACCATTAAATCTTCCAGCACTTCTCCAGCTGGTTCTGGTGTGTCCCCTAGCCAGCCTGGTCTTTAGCGTATTCACAGTGAATATGCACGAAACAGATTTGCATGCAGTGGAGTTAGTGCGTGTGAATCTATCCATGCACATTCATTGCGGGTATCCTGAAAACCAGGGTGCAGACTTACTTCAAGGCAACGGATTATTGTTACAGTTGAGTCAGCAACTCAGTGTCTCGTAGCACTATTGAAATGATAAGCCATAGCAATAATAAAGTGTCTTCAAACTGCATAAGGTCTTTTTCTTGTAAAGAATGCGGATTCATGCACTCCCTGATAATTATAACAAATAACTGCTATTAGAATTGTTTTTATGCTAAGAATAATGCCAAAGTGTTTAGCACCTACTGTATCAGCTCTGACACTAGAAATGACCCGTTGCTATGACCCTCAGCCTAATCCTTTGACGAGAGGTTTTGTTTAGAGCAGATTGCCAAATACTTTTGCTGGCGTTTAGGCTGTGCTTGGGGCTTTGGCAGATGGTAAGCAATAGGTTCCCTAGCAATATTCCATACAGTGCAACTCAACTTTAAGTGCCTTACCTCTGATAGAAGACATTAATTCCGTCAGAGTGCAGGAGTCCAAGATCATTAATCACAGCCCTGAATGGATACAGCTCACACATGCAAAACTGGTTCAGAAAAGAGGTGAACAAATTTAATTGTAGATTCTGTGTCTCAGCAGCAGTATCTCAGTAAAGCAAGAAATCTGTTCATGACAGCAAAATGTTCTGACAACCCTTTTCAGAGCCCTGAGGCATGGGAAAAAAGTGTCCTCTGTCACTTCCCCAATGCAGGCTGCTGAGAAAGCTGAAATGTAAGTTGGATTAGTTTAACAGCAGGTGGAACTTGTATATTGGCTGTGTATTGACACTCTGCATTGTGCAGACTTCTACATGTACAGTAGGGGCCTCTAAGGACCCACCATGGTTGGTTTCTCTCCTATCTCAATACAAAAACGTTTTCAGGCATGGAAGGATTCAGCTAGGAAGTATGCAAGTGTTGGAAGTTTTTCTTTTCTCCACAAGAGGGGAGTTGGCGATAATAATATGAAGAGGGCTCCATGAGGCCCAGGGTGTCATAGACCTCTGAGAGTCATCGGAGGCAGCCAGACAAGTGCTGTGCCCCTAGGGATCACTGGGTGAGGGAGGAGAGGATCCTTTTTTTCCCCAGAATTAGAGAGGGAGCCTCTCCATTGGTGTCAGTGGGAAGAGAGTCTAGGAAGGTGAAGATCCTGAGTTGAAAGTGATTATAGCCAGCTCCTGAAACACAATCTCCCAAAGGTATTTGTAAGATTTGTATTGTAGGAGATCTAAAAGACTTTATAGAAGTCTCCTGCTAGAGTTAGGAGAGAAGATAGTCTTGGTGAGAGCAATGGGATGTCTAAGTTCCTAATTAGTGACTTCTCAAGAAGCTTGAGCATCAAGATCATTGCAATTTTTTTGTTTTGGTGAATCTGTACCATTCTGCCTGTACTGTTGGATTTTATAGACTCTTGGCAAATGTTTCTAGTTTGGAGTAAAACATTTGACTGGAGTGGAGTGTATAAGAGAAGGTGATCCCTAAGGCAAGGCTTCCTAGGCTTGTCCTGGTGACAGCATAACCAGTCAGAGTTTCAGGATATCCACAATGAAAACGATGGAGAGAGATCTGCATGCACTTCCTCCACTATATGCAGATTTATCTCATGCAGATTTACTCTGGATGTCCTGAAAACCTGACTAGATGTTGGGTCCCCAGGACAGGTTTGGAAAGCCCTGACCTAAGACCTAGTCTTCCCAGCCTCTGCTGGCTCCAACCCAAAGAATCTGTTCCCAGACACTGAAGAAAACTTTCATTGATGCAGCCTCCCTGTCCTTAGCCTCTACCTGAGGAGTTTCTCACCAACAAGAAAAAGAGGGATATGCACACCACTATGGCTTTGGCCCTCCCTCTTCCCTTGTCCTTACATCTGTACACTGCACAAGACAGAGCTATGATTCAAAGGAGGGAAATTAGCATAGTAATATACATAGTAACATAGTAAATGATGACAGATAAAGACCAACATGGTCCATCTAGTCTGCCCAGCAAGATGGCAAGAGTAGGTGCACTCGCTGCTCCGTGCAGGTCACCCCTCCTCATGCCTTTGTTTAGCGGTATATCCACCGCTCCCTGAAGGTCACCTTGACTTGCTAAGATATCAGAGACAGTTAAGTTTATTTTGATTTTATCTTGTTTCTATAAAGGGATCCACTTTGTCTGTCCCATGCCATTTTGAATTCTGTCACTGTATTTGCCCCCACCACTTCCATCGGGAGGACATTCCAAGCATCCACCACCCTTTCAGTGAAAAAGTATTTCCTGACGTTGCCTTTCAGTTCACCCCCTTGCATCTTCATGTATTACAGCTTCCCCGTCTTTGAAAAAGGTTTGTTTGTTCATTAATACCCCTTAAGTATTTAAGGTCTGTATCATATCTCCCCTGTCTCTCCTCTCCTCTAGAGCGTACATATTTAGGTCTTGGAGTCTCTTTTCATACGTCTTCTGGCGCAGGCTCCAAATCATTTTAGTCGCCTTCCTCTGAACCATTTCCAGTCTTTTTATATCCTTTGTGAGATATGATCTACAAAAGTGAACACAATATTCCAAGTGAGACCTCACCAGCGACTTGTACAGTGGCATTAGTACCTCCTCCTGGTAATTCCTCTCTGTATGCAACCCAGCGTCCTTCTGTCTTTGGCCACTGTCTTGTCACACTGTTTTGCCACCTTGAGATCATTAGAAACAATCACTCCAGGGTCCTTATCTCATACAATTCACTTGGATTTCTGCATCCCAAGTGCATCACACTGCACTTCTTCACATTAAATCTTATCTGCCACGCATTAGACCATTCTTCCAGCTTTTGCAGATCTTTCCTCATGTTATCCACTCTTTCAGGGGAGTCCACACTGTTACACATTTTCGTGTCATCTGCAAAAAGACAGACTTTTCCATTCAGTCCTTCAGCAATATCACTCACAAATACATTGAACAGTACCGGCCCCAGGACCGATCCCTGAAATTAGGGTTAGGGGTATTAGGGGAAAAGTAGCCCCCAGTAAAACAATCTTGAAGCTGATGGTCCAGACTATAGCTTCTGCTCCTTGGGCCATCCAGAGCTGGGGATGCTAAAGAGATTTGTTTTTATAACAAAAATGCTGGTTTCTAATCATCTGTGGTATGTTAAATGATCGTGGTTTTACTTTTTGGTCCCTCAAGCAGTGAATTGTGATATCTTCAGGAATCATTAAAAACTTAAGAATTGCCGTACTGGGTCAAACTAAAGGTCCATCAAGCACAGTGTCCTTTTTTCAACAGTGACCAATCCAGATCATAAGTAACTGCCATATCCTAAAAGTAGCCAGTTTCATGTTACTTATTCCTAGGGATAAGCAGTGTTTTTCTCTTGGACTACTTTAATACTATAACGGTTTATGGACTTTTCCTCCAGGAATTTGTCCAAACCTTTTTTAAACCTAGCTACTGCCTATTTTTACCATATCC
Source organism: Ichthyophis bannanicus (assembly GCA_033557465.1). Lineage (NCBI taxonomy): Eukaryota > Metazoa > Chordata > Amphibia > Gymnophiona > Ichthyophiidae > Ichthyophis > Ichthyophis bannanicus. Next base: position 909,550,056 of record CM066035.1, on the reverse strand, counting down.
TCCAGCAATGAGTTCCAAAGATTAATTATATGTTGAGAGAAAAAATATTTCTCCGGATACAAGCAGGGGGACAGCACCAGTGCAGACTCTCTCCTAGATTTTTCTGAGCATGTGTGCCCCTTCCTGCCTCGGCATCCCGATGTACTACACTTCAGTTTCTCTTCTACTGTATCAGCGATAAGCCGGGGCTCTCCCCTCCTTCGTTGGTTCACCGATTTTCTTCATTTTAATATTTTAAATGGTTTCTCTGCGCTCTCTTTGACAAAAACAAAAGTAAAATAGCGAGGAAAGGCAGGCAGCTGTCTGTGTTTTCTATGGCGGTTCTCACTGTCACAGGTCCCATCTGTTTCAGCTTTCCTCTCACGCTGCTATGAGTTCCTCACAGTTTGAAAATGCAATGGAGAGGAGCAACAGAGCCTTCCTTTAGACTATCTGGCTCACTTTAAAAAAATAATATAACAGAGGACTAAGTAAGAGAACTGTTCGTACATTTGAAGGAGCAGCCTCTGAACTATATCTCTGCTTCACAGATAGTCTTTCCATCCTTCATGGCATCTTCTGCTTCAGTAACCAGCCCAGTCCCATCAGGACCAGACAAGACACAATCAGGAGTGGATGGGGCAACCGTGTGGCTGGAGGCAGAACAGCGCCTGCATCAAATAAGGTGGTCCAGAGCCTTAAACAGCAGGCCAGAGACCATACTCCATCCCCACCTAATCTGACCTCTGCAGGACACTCTCCAAGGCTAGAACCTCCAGTAGGTGGCAAACATAAATCCAAATCTATTCATGGCCGTAAGGATGACTCTGGAACCACTCAGCATGCCCAGGACCTGCAGTCTCACAAATGGCGGTCTGAGGTAGACTCCTTAGAAGCAACCTCCCATAAGTCCAAGAGAGTGAGACAACACTTGGACCCCATGCTGGCTTTATCTCCCTGTATGCCTCAGGTAGGAGGTAGGGCATCCCTCAGCAACCCTTTATTGCACTGTTTCGTGCAAGATAGTGCAGCCCTATTAGGTACTACCCCTCCTTGTGATAGACTACCATCTTTAGGGGTCCCCTCGTTCCAGCCTCCACCTGTCTCTCCTCAAGAACCCCCTTCCCTAATACACTGGAGGGCCCCTGAATCTTTGGAACAGAGCGCCTGCTCAGTCAGTCTCCCTTACTCCCACCAGTGGGATTCAGAACCCTCTCTCTCGGGAGCTGTTGAGACGATACCCCCCTTGGACCACCAAATGGGGGAGAGCCTCCTGAAGATTTTTCCTACCCAGAATTTCTCCAGAAGGTATCCAGGGCACTGGCTCTTAGTGGCACTCAGAGTCTACCAACAAGAAGGATTTTCAATCTATTTTGTGGGCTTGTAGCACGTCTAAAGAGGTCCTGGTGATACCAATTCCCCAAGTCCTGCAAGTCCTCCTTGCATCAGTTTGGAGGACACTGGCAACTGTGCATGCCAAGGCTCATTGTCTTGACCTTAAGTACAATGTGATACCTGCATCGGGGTTCCAACATCAGCAACCTCCTCATCAGTCCATAGTCTCTGAAGCAGTGCTTAAGAAGACTAAGGGGTATATTTACTAAACCATCTTAATGTTACCGGTGCTAGTTGCAGCGTTAATGTGAAGAATGCCATATAAGGAGTGGGCGTTCTGGCGTCAAGGTAGCAAGAATCTGTATCACGCGATAGTGGGCGCTGAGGCACATTAACACACGTGAACCCTAAGTTCATGCCAGCGCAGTGTTAGAAGCTGTAAAGATGTAGCCCACTGATTACTGCAATGACTGCAGAGGTCATGGGTTCAATCCCGCAGTGGTGTAAGAAGGCTGTCTGAGGTATTTCCCTTTTTAAATTTAAATCAGTGCTGTCTGAGGCAGTTCCCGTTATTCATATAAACCAGTGCTGTCTGAGGCATTTCCTTTTTTAAGTTAAATCAGTGCTGCCAGCAAATACACCCTCACAGTGCCGTAACATAAGGTGCCGCATAAGGCGCCCTATAAGGCACTCCTTAGTGCACATTATAAAGTGCCCTGTCCGCCAAGGCACCTTCTAATGTGCCCTATAGGGCGCTTTATAGGGCGCCTTATGAGGCACCTTAAGGTTACAGCACTGTGAGGGTGCATTTTGCTGGCAGCACTGATTTAAATTAAAAGGAAAAGCCTCAGACAGCCTTATTATATAAAACCATTATAGGATCAAACCCATGACCTCTGCCTCCACACTCATTGAGGTAATCAGTGGGCTATATCTCTATAGCTGCTACCACACCGCTGGCTGGCTAGAGAAAGACTGCAGGTCACCACACAAACTGTCTGCTGTGGTTACCAGAATAGGGTAAACCCACCCATACCCATGATGCACTGCACATGCAGATCAGCAGTCTACAGCTGATCACAAGATGGGGTATGCACCCCCACAGCACCTAGACCTGGTAGGGGGAACTGACCGTGTGTGTTACCGGCACAGAGTAGCTACAGACCATGACATTGTGTGGGTCCTGTGCTCACCCTGAGGGTGAGGTGGGGTGCCCAGCACCAGGTCCGCAGCACCTGGCTTGGCTGAGATAGGCTATGCTGCAGGTCCCCATCAGTGCCAGTGTGTGCTAGGTAGTCCTTGCAGACACACCTAGGATACACCTGTGTCCATCTGTATTTCCCAGTCACATCTAGCCCTTGTGGACTATGATGCCCCCAGAATAGTGCATATCCTGTGTGGGTGTCATGGTCACATGTCATAAGTGAAGGGGGGGGGGTTGTTTGGACCCAAAAGTGGATTATGTTGCACCACCCCACCCTCTGTGGCTCAGGGTGGGGGAACAGGATCTCCCACCAACCGATCCACATTCTACATCTCTGCAATGGTGGCAGTAGAGGGGACCATCAACCCCAGTCCTGCTGGGGAACGGGCACCCTACAGGGCAGTCAATGCAGATCTGTACACATCACATAGGGCACTGGCAGACAGGCAGTAGGCCTGGAAAAGCTCAGTTGGCCCCCACCACTATCTGACATTCACCAGCAGAGGTCACAGTCAGTCTCCACCCACTGCACCCTGCAAGGTGTTCCAGCCATACACATGCTACCTGCAGAAAGCCTGCTAGCTAGTACATAGTGCATGTTCCTGGAGGATCTGTGTGTACCCAAAAATGGGATGTCAGTGATTGAGCCCTAAAAAAGAGAACCCATAAATATCACTTGAGAGAAATACTGTATAGCACTATGGGGGAACCTAGCCATGCTGTGGCCACTGCTCAATCAGGGTGAGAGTGACCTCCCAACATGACATGCTGTGGCCACCCTGTCCGTGCAGTTGGTGGTCGGGCACTACAATGTTCCAGCCATAGCCGTATGCCCTGTGCAGATGCATCCTGCTCAGGCCACCCTGTCCGAGCCATACCCACAGTACCTTGCCCCTCATTATGCACATTGGCAGGCTAACACTGTAAACTGTGCAAACAGTGTGGGCTCAGTAAGGTATAGGCAGCCACAACACACTGGATAGACATACACACATTCCCAAACCTATGCCAGCTTTGTGCAACTATAGAGGTTTGTGGCAGCCCTGGCCACCACACCAGTCCTGGGCGCCGTGCAGGCATTGCCATGGTACGCAATACTGTTGCGGTCGCTCCCCGGGGTGGTAAACACTGTCAGAAGCAAAAACTGAAACACACTCCACAGATATCAGAAAGGTTGCTATGATGAATCTCTGTCAACAAATCATGTTTAACCTAGGATTTGTTATCTGACATTAATCATAGCAACCTTTTGATATATGTGGAACGTGTTCCCAAGTTTAGGACGGCATTGCTAAGGTATGCAGGTGCCAGTATTGGGAGATGCTGCTCCGCGCAGGGCCCAACAGCCTGACTCTCCATGAGGCTTTGGATAGTGGGACCTGTGGGTGTGGGTGTTTGTGCCCCTGTTGGCTGTTGCTCTAGGGCAGAGATTCCCAACTCCGGTCCTGTTTAGGTTTTCATGCTGTCCCTAATGAATATGCATGAGATACATTTGCATACAATGGGGGTGGTGCATACAAATGCAGTACAGGTATATTTATTAGGGACAGCATGAAACCTGAATGGTGTTTGGCCTTCCAGGACTGCAGTTGGGAAACTCTGCTCTAGGGATTGCACATGTTTATGGTGTCTGTGCTCTGTAGGGTAAAATATAGGAGTTTATGGCATGTTTCTTTTATCTGCAATAACTGTTCCATCGTTGTTACCACGGTTTAGTACTGGGTAAAATATAGGGACATGGTTTGCAGGCAGCATGGCTGGGACTTGAACTTGTGACCTTCATGCCCCTGAACACACTGGCTGTATGTACTGCACCAAACTGTTGCCCCAGGGGTAGATCATTCCTTGGGGATACCATGACTATTGGTCAGACAGACCTTGTCTGTTGCAGTGCACGGCACCCACCTAAATGGGGCTTGGCTATGGTCTGCTGTGGGCAGATGCCACTGCCCCCTCTGCCACCAGCACCCTTCTGCCACCATGCTGACATGCCCTTGTGCTGGTGGTGCTGGTGGTACGCAGTCCCAGGCCATCCAGTGTGCCGGTAGGCGGCTGCCTATGGTGCATGATATGGGGTAGGGGTGCCTGCATAGATATCAGCGCTTCCCCACGGCACCGCCTGCCAATGTTATGTGCCCTTTGGGGTACTTGCTGGGTACTGTCCCCTGGGACACTGTGGGACACACACTCGTGGCCATGTTTGCCCGTGGTCAGTTGCTGTCCTGCTGGTTTTCCGCTTCCACATTCCTATGTGTCACCTAGGCATCTGCCTAGCCAACCCTGTGCTCCAGCTGCCCCACAGCATGTCCCACCTGCAGCCCCCTGTACCCCATTTGCAGCCTCACCATGATGCCCTCTCGTACTTGGGCACTATGATGTTGCTGCACATGTATCACTACTATCACCTTTCTTATTTTCCCTGCCTTTGCTGCACATTGCTGACTGAAATGGTCTTTCTCCCCTGCAAATGTGCCTCTAGCGTGAGGTTTTCACTGGCGCTAGTTTTCAGACCTTCATTTCACGGCGTTAGTGTGCATGGGGCCTCCCGCCTACTCTCCGCCCATTGACCCCTTCTCTCTGCCCCTGGAGAGCCTTACTCCGCCCTCTGGGGAGCCGTACTCCACCCTCTGCACACCTTAACACCGCAGGAGATGTTATCGTGTGATACGTGACGTTCTCGCACAGTAATGTGCCATTATCGCGTGATAAAATCACGTATCGCGTGATAATGTTGCAGTTGCGACATTCACGCCATTTAGTATACATACCCCTAAGTCCTCCAAGTCTTATGTCAAAACTCCGCCAGGGAAAAACCAGCACACATTGGACTCAGTTGGCAGGAAGACCTTTCAGAGTGGAGTGCTAGCCATGAAAATCCTAGCCCATCAACTTCGGATACTGTAATATCATCATGACCTTCTTTCCCAGCTGCCAGACCCCGCTACCATTCCAGCGCTAGAGACCCATGCCCTTCAATACATAAGTCCCTCTGTCATATCATTTGGGCTGCCTATGATGCCTTTGACTCAATTGCCTGATCCAGTGCTACTTCCATATTTGCCTTTTGCACCACTTGGATCTGGGTCTCTGGTCTGCGAGAAGATCGGCCATTTCCCAGGGACCCCAATTGGCCACAGCAGAAGGGAGCGGGCAGGTGAGCTCTTCCCCACACCCCACCGCCGGGATCAATCAGCAGCCACACCAGTATTCAAAGTAAAGGCACGTCTGTGTCTGAGGGCCTCCCTGAGGGCCCTTTGGCTTGGCCCTTGGGGGGGGGGGGGACCAGAACAGACCTGCATGAAAATAGGAAGAGAGACTTCCAAAGCAATGTTACTGTAGGAGACAACATACTAACAGCTAGTAGCCGATGCACTGCAACCTTAGAATCACTTCAAACTTTTTAAAAGCACTCCTGCCCCTTGTTCACATATAATTGCTCCAAAGACCATCAAGAGCCAGCTGGCACTCTAAAAGGCACTGAATAGCTGGACTGACACCAGAGTGGATCAGAAAACACCTCTAGTCATGATCCCACTTACCATCCTTCTAACTTTATGCCTCACCTCACTTCTCACATCCACCATACCAATAACCACTATCCCTACATACAAACCAATCATCTATTCACACCCACTCATCATAACTCCCCCCACCTATCAAAGAAGCAAACCTAGACATACACACCACATCAATCAAATCAAAATCCAAACACTCACAAATATATTACCCCCACAAAAACACACAAAGGATTGCATTCTTCTCAATGCCCGATCTGCAAGAAATAAGATCCAACTCCTAACAGAACTCTTAATTGACAATAACATTGATATTCTCAACATACCAGAATCCTGGTTCACGGAGACAGATTCAGTTCTGTTGAACCAAATTGCTCCACATGATTACCATCTTTTCAGTTCTCTAAGGACTCAAAGCCGTTGTGAAGGTATGTGCATCCTAACAAGAAAAAAGTTTAACTTCCGCACTCTCACTAAAACATTTGATAAAGGTCTAGACCCATTGACAATAATGAATAGCAACATAACCATCCTCCTTGCCTACAGATCCCCCAATGCAGGCCCTGAGAAACTGGACACAATTCTAGATGCAATAATGCAACCATAACTCGCATACAAACTACCTCTTGCTCCCAGGTGACCTCAACCTGGTATCCACAGCACCAAACAAAGCAAAAGCCTTCCATGAAGCTATGAACTCCCCGGACTATGCTCAAATTATCAGTCAGCCCACCTACAACAAAGGGAACACCCTCAACATGATTTTCATGCCATAAAACATCCTTAATGAACACCTAATACCGCCTCCCATCACCGTTGATGTCTCCTGGTCTGACTACAAGATGGTCACAATTAATACACCAGACAACATGCGTGACCACAAATAAGACATACAAGAACCTACCTTGTGCAGATGCCACAAACTGGCAAATAACCTACTGAAACTACGAGACATTCCCGAAGACATCAACTTCATCATGCAAAACTGGAACAAGACCATAGCTGAAACAGCAACCAGACCACCCACCTCCAATCACCGTGCAAGACAAAAAACTGCAATGCGTAACACACCCCAGCTAAAAGATATGAAACACACTCTCTGAATCACAGAGAGAAAACGGAGAAACACCAGATCAAATGATAGTCTAAACACATACAAGCTCAAACTACAGGAATACCAGGCAGCTAAAACTCAAGCAAAAAAAGGACTACTATACAAAGTTGATCCTAAGCTCACACAACCACCCCCAAGAGCTCTTTGAAGAAGCTAAATCACTAACCAAAGATATAACACAACAAACAGAAAGAAACAACCTACCCCGCAAATGATGGCAGACTACTTCCGGATCCTAACATCATCTCACAACAATAGCCTGAACATCCTCATCAGCACAACAAATCAACAAGGGACAGAACATCTGAACACTTGGAATGCATTCACAAAAATCATACTCTATTAGATAAAATTATCACCAGCATAAACATAACTACTTCTCCACTTGACCCATGCCCAGTCAGCTGGATCAAGCTTACAAGACATGAACTCACTCCAACAATACTCAAAATCATTCAGCTATCTCTGCGACAAGGATATATACCACCAGAATTCAAGATGGCCTCCTTTTGCCCAGTAAGAAAAGGGACGTCTAACAATACCTGGAAAAGAGACGGCTGAGGGGAGATATGATAGAAGTCTATAAATTGATGAATAGAGTGGAACGGGTAAACGTAGATCGATTGTTTATGTTATCAGAATATAGAAAGACTAGGGGGTATGCAATGAATCTACAGGGTAAACTATTTAAGACTAATAAGAAAAAATATTTTTTCACTCAACATGTAATCAAACTCTGGAATTTGTTACCGGAGGATGTAGTAAAGGCTGTTAGTGTAGCTGGGTTTAAAAAAGGTTTGGACAAGTTCTTGGAGGAAAGGTCCATAAACCATTATTAAAGGGACCCAGGATATCAATGTTTGACCCAATACAAGCATTGTGGAACCTGTGTCTTTTGGGGAAACTGCTAGGTACGTATGACCTAGATTGGCCACTGTTGGAAACAGGATACTAGGCTTGATGGACCTTGGTCTGACCCAGTATGGCATATCTTATGTTCTTATGTTTTAACCAACCTCCTATAGGCCTATAGCCAGCCTCCTTTTCATAGCTAAAATTCTAGAAAAAATCTTTCACCAGCAACTCTAAGATCATATACAAACATATTTCCTACTCGACCACCAACAATGTGGATTTAGACCTCACCATGGAATGGAATCTCTAATGACCACCTTCCTAGACAATCTCATTAGGGGCACTGACAAACCCAATATTGGCTTCATACTCATCTTCTTAGACATAAAAGCAGCATTTGATTCCATACCACACAACTTAATCATCCAGCGACTGCAAGCAATTGGAGTAACAGACACTCCTCTTACCTGGTTCAAGTCTTACCTAACAGACTGACAGCTCCAAGTAAGATCAGGCACCTCTAAATCAGCCCAATACACTCAAACCCAAGGAGTCCCTCAAGAATCCATCATCTTCTCATTAATATTCAACATCTTTCTTCAGCCAATATGTACAGTTATAAAAGCAATCAACATCCTATACCACATCTATGCTGATGATGTTATAATTTACACATCCATCAACACATCCAACCCGGATATCACATCAATAATAAAATGCTTCTCCTCCACCAGAGAATGGCTCACAAACCACAACATGGCTATAAATTTCAAGAAAACAGAAGCCCTCTACATTACCAGAGACAGTAACTTCAAACCACCAAACACCATAAAACCCGATGGGACCCAAATCCAAGTTAAACAGGATGTCTGCTACCTAGGAGTCACCCTGGATCAATGCCTCTCCTTTACAGGACACATAGGAGGTCATTCTGCATCATGTTTAGCAGGGATAAACATCTGGGTGGGATGTATATGCCCCACTAAATGCTTGGTGCTGATCTTGCCTCATGAGCTCCTCACATGTACTGAGATGTGCGGGGAGCTCACGATGGGGGTGGGAGAGGCAGGTCGGGAAAGAAGACAGGACAGGTCAGAGGCAGGACCCTGACCCTGGACGTACAGGGCCAATTCCGGTTGCGGCCCTGTATGTCTGGGGAGAGGCACGGATGCACAGGGAGCTTATTCCACCTCGGAGGTGCAATTTCCCCTGACTGTGGCAAACAGTGTGGACAGACCAGCAGAAGAGGTGAGGAGGGGCAGGGAGTTTCCCACAGCCTGATCCCGTTCTCTGCAGGCCCGAAGGGGGATTGGGTGGCGGGGAATAAATGCCTTTGATCTGTATGGTCGATCAGGGTTCCTGCATGGCGTCCTGGTGCCATGGCGATGGGATGCCAGGGCACCATGGCTCCATGCAGGAGCCTAGACTGGGCTAGCTGGGGGGGGAGGGGGCAGATAGACATGTGGCGTTACAGAATCAGGGCACGTCTGGGACATCCTGTGCCCCGATTCTGCTCCCGTGGGACCATCTGCCTCCCGTGGAAGCAAAATCGGGTGCATATCCAGGTCGTTCAGATTCTGGATGTCCGGATGGCCTGGACATACGCCACACGGAATTAGCCTCATAAGGAATATCACAAAGAGCATCTATTTCAAACTCAAAACAATCCAACATTTCAAACCCCTCCTAACTCACCATGGCTTTCAATCAGTCCTCAACCAACTGCCTTTCCACACATTGAGTACTGTAATATAATTTTCCAAAGCCTAGTAAAAACAGTCATTTACTCACTCCAACTTGCTCTCAACACAGCAGCACGATCCCTCTGGAACACATACAGAACAAAACAGATAACCCCCTGCTCATTTAACTACACTGGCTACCACTAACTGAATGTATAAAATACAAATCTAGGTACACAAAGGGAGCAAAGGCCCTTGCAAGGTTAGCAAAGAACACAAGGGGCAAAAGCCAGTAGAGGTCACAGGTGCCAAATTTATTAATTAAAAATCCCCTACGTATTTCAGCATGTAGCCTTCATCGGGGGGTACGCATCTAAAACAATAATAACACTTAATCATTTTAAAAGATAATCACATATTAAAACATAAAATATCAACACATAAAAGAAACATCTATACATAGAATAAAAGATGTTAAAGTTGATATTTAAAAAAACAAAACAAAACTAATCATAGATGAATGAATAAATAACAAATGAAACATAAATACATAAAGACCAAAAGTAGCCAAATAAATAATTAAAAGATAATAAATAATTCAGAAATAATGAATAAATTAAAACATATATAAAATGATAAAATTATTGTAAAAGATAAAATTCAAGTTGTATGTCAGAGGGTATTGTAGCGAGGGTACTTACATGATACACCATGTGAAAGACACATATGAATGAAAGTCTTGAAAAAGACCTTTTTCAGTTAAATTAAGCACTGTTAAAAGAATGTGAATACAAAAAAAAATTGTTTAAAAAGGGACACAGAGCCAGATAAGAGAACCTGATAGGAGAGGAGCCAAAATAACTATTGTACTATAAGAGACCTAAAAGGGAGGGAGAAAACCAGCCATAAATACATTTTATTAACATAAAATGTTTTTGTAAAAAGACTTTGTCCTAGAGAAAGGTTGCCATATTGCAAAACTGTGTGAAAATATTTTTTAAAAAACTCAAAACAAATAGTAATATAACAAAGAAAACATCCATTGTGATGTTGTTAAAAAGGAGCACTTCTTGAAAAGAAACATAATGAACCTTGTGTCCAGAATCCAAATATTTCATAAACAGGAATGAAAAGCGGGTAAAGTACTGAACAGTGATATCTGTAATTTAGTCACCGGGGTAGGTGAAAAACTTACCCCGTGTGCGAGTTGAAAAGAGTTTATAAATCAGACGCAAACAGTTGCCATACCCATATTACAAAACTGTGGGGCTTGTTTACAAAGCCGCGGTAGTGGTTTGCGATCGTAATCGGAGCCGCGGCCCCATTGATTTCAATGGGGCTGCGGCTGCGATCGCGATCGCGAACCACTACCGCGGCTTTGTAAACAAGCCCCTGTGTGAAAGTGTTTTATAAAAAACTAAGAACAAGAAGTAATATAACAAAGAAAACATCCATTCTGATGTTTTTTAAAAGGAGCCCTGCTCAAAAAAGATACATAATGAACCTTGTCTTCAGAATCCAAATATTTCATAAACAGCCATGAGAAGTGGGTAAAGCACTGAACAGTGATGTCTGTAATTTAAACACCGGGGAAGGTGAGTAACTTATCCCGTGTGCGAATTAAAAAGAGTTTATAAATCAGACGCTTACTGCAACATTGCAACTTAGACGCCAGCATTTTTAAGCTGTCTCATCAATGCCTTGGTTCCACTTTTGACTATCTGCATTTGTTTAACATTTCTCAAAGTGTACTCGACATCATCAAAGTACCTGCTTTGGCAGTCCCAAGTAAATTTTGTCCGCTTTTAAAAACCATGCTCGTTAAGTCATCATGTATTAGAACAACGGCACAAGTTGATTTTATATGAAAGCTTTCACATTTCCATTAAGTAAACGCCTTGCGTATTGTTTTGCATTCTTAAGCTATGTCACCACTACTCTTTTTGCTACTGTGTTTAATTTGTCAAACCTCTCTTGGGATCTGTTTTATTATCCCTGAAGTATATCATTACTCTACTTGCTGCCGTGGTCTGACTACTGCCATGCGCGTCTAATCTGTCAGTCTCTCTTTTTTGGCACGACATCGGGTTTATTTATTCAGAGACGCCAACACCGACGCACTCAGGATTTTCCCTATTCATGCACTGCGAGTAGTAACTTGATGATTTCTAGGTAAGATCTGTTGACTTTTCATATTCAGTATACATCTTTATTTCCTGAGAGTTGTGACCCAGTAGCTCCTCAGGAACCTATGGACACAAGTGAGCATCCGGTGGTGGAAGCCGGTAATGCTAGAGAGAGCACAGATTTCTTTAGAGAAGGAAAAAAACACACTTCCAATCAAGCTAAACAGCACTCCTCGGGGGAAGGGAGTGAGGAAGCCTGTGATTGGGCACGCCCCAAAGGAAGGCGGGCAATGCAGGCTAGAGCCAGCTGCTTAAATATACAGAAACCAGGAAGTCAGAGGGAACTAGTGAAGGACTCGAGAAAAGTTCTAAAGGAAGGACTAGAAAGGAGAATAACAGGACAACTGGTTCCAGACAAGCTGAGAACACGAGAGAAGCTATCTGAGTTCCCAGAGGGAGATACAAGGATTGCAGAAGGCAAGTCTGTATGGGATTATCCTTACTATAGAGATTCCTGTGACAAGCTGCACCTGGAAGGTACCGTGGGAGAGGATTCAGTAGAGAGAGAGAACTGCTGCAGGCAGAGGTCTTTTAACTACGCTGAAAACCCAGGGCTACAGAACCAGGCAGAGCTGTGGAAGAAGAACAGAAGGATAAGGTATTCCCCAGATGAAAAGCTTCTGTATCAGGTACCCAAGAAAAGAAGTGTTTATGCTTTTAAACCAGGCAGTCTCTGTTCCACTTTTAAAAGCACAGCTAAACAAGATGGTGGCGTCTGTTATCAGCCAAGGGAAGCTTTAAGTAATCCTGAATATTCTTTTAAGCTAGCTGATATACCTAACCTGGAGAAGGCTGAATGTAATGCTTTTGATTATTCTCCTGACATTGCAAAGTTTGAATACCAAGCACCCACGGCTAGAGAACGTTTAGGAGATAAACGTAGCCCAGCACATGTGTCTGTTCCCAGTACAAACAAACTTAAGTGGCAGCCTGAGATTGATAACCTCAGTAAACAGTTACTCATTGAAGGGACGGGAGATCAGACATACTTGGGGAAGTTACCGGCTGAGTCACTTCTAAAGGACTTCCAAGACTTCTTAAAGCAGAAGAGAAGTTTTAATCCGGTTGTGCCAGACATTGAATGTATGGAAGAAACTTCTACCCCTGATTCTTTATTGCCCCCTGATAATGATGACATGTTAATGGATTGCTCAATCTGTTTAATTGACAGAGACAATTAAACAGCTAAGTTTTTGTACTGTTCTATGAGGTAATAGGACATTGACAATTAACCTCATTTATACAAGAAAACTTGAGTGAAGAGATTTTTCTGTTTCCTTCCTGTATGATGAAGCACATGAGAGAAATGTGTAATAATACAGCGCAACAAGCAAGTAGATAAGATTCAGTTGTTTCCTGTATACTTTTGGATTTAATTTCTTCTGCACCGTCTGTAATTTGCATATTGAACTGCGCACTGGCAAACTAAGCCACGAGCAAATAAACCAGTTAAAATAAATAATCCTTTGCCAAGCCTTATCACTCGTCGCACCACAACACAACTACAACAATTGCCCACGGGCGTCGCAAGTCAACCCCTCTTTAGCCCTCAAGGTTAAGGAGCGGGTGGGGCTGGCTGACAGAGTATATATAACAGAAGTCCATTATGTTTCTCTCACTTGGTTTGCAGCTTGTTGGGCTGTGAGGGTTTGTGTGCATCAGTGATGCTGAGAGCTAAACTATCGGTAGTTTAACTACTGGCAGGGTCTCCCAAGATGGACAGGTCTCAGCTGAGGTGCCAGACCAAGATAAATCACCCATCTGGACAGCAGCAGAATGGGATAGTGTTGACGGCGGAGGATCACATTTCTGTGACAATGGCAACAACACCAAACTTAAACTGCACAGAGGAAAGGCCCGGCAATCTACTTCTGTATCTTGCCATGAAAACCCAATGGATAGTTACAACAAAACAATTTGTGCTATGGTGCTGGAAGATGAGACCCCTAGGTCGGAAGGCACTCAACTAGCTACTGGGGAAGAGCTGAACACTTTTCAGAGTAAAGCCAGCATTTATGATGTGGTTGGATCAAAGCCCTCAGGAAGTCTGACTGCTGATGTAGCTGCACATGAAATGAGAGTCAGAAGCTGTAAAGATGTCTTACACATTGGAACATGGAACGTACGAAGCATGAACCAAGGGAAGTTGGAGGTGGTCAAGAATGAAATGGAATGTGTACAACTTGATCTGTTGGGTGTCAGCGAACTGAAATGGACTGGCATCGGGCACTTTGCATCAGATGATCACATGGTCTACTATGCTGGAAATAAAAGACAAAGAAGAAATGGTGTTACATTTATAATAAAGAAGAAACTTGCAAGAACTGTAATGAAATACAATGCAGTCAGCAAACGCTTAATCTCTATTCGTCTATGAGGAATGCCTATCAACACAACTATAATTTAAGTATATGCCCCAACAACAGCTGCAGAAGAGAATGAAATTGAAGAGTTCTATGAACAAGTATAAGCTGAAATTGACAGAACATGCAAACAGAATATCCTGATAGTCATGGGTGACTGGAATGCAAAAGTTGGCAACAAAGAAGGCGGCAAAGTAGTTGGAAAATATGGACTTGGCAACAGAAATGAAGCTGGACAAAGATTGATAGAATTCTGCAAGACCAACAATCTATTCATCTCAAACACCTTCTTCCATCAACACAAGTGACGACTGTACATATGGACTTCACCCAATGGACTGTATAAAAATCAAATTGACTACATCTGTGGAAGTCAACGATGGAAAAGCTCTGTAACATCAACAAAGACAAAACCTGGAGCTGACCATGGTACAGATCATCAACTACTAGTATGCAAATTCAAGCTATAGCTGAAAAAGAGCAAACCACTCATGAATGCAGCAAAATATAACCTTGAAAATATACCACTGGAATTTAAAGACTGCCTGCAAAATCGATTTGCTGCTTTAGATACAAATGACAGAGCTCCGGAAGAGTTATGGAATGACATCAAGAAGGTTGTGTTGGAAGAAAGCGAGAAGTCTCTACAAAAGGTGAAAAAGCAAAAACGGCCAAAATGGATGACGGAAGAAACTCTGAAAATTGTCCAGAAACGCAGAGAAGCTAAAGCCAGAGGAGAAAGAAAGATAATTATTATAAACGCAGAACTCAACAGAGATTTCCAACGTGCAGCAAGACAGGACAAGGAAAAGTACTACAATGACACTTGCAAGGAAATAGAAGCAGAAACTATTAGAGGAAGAACAAGATCGGCTTTCCTAAAGCTACGAGAGTTAAAGAAAATGTTCCAGCCCCGAATTGGAATGTTACAAGATGCTCAAGGTTCTATATTGAATGATGCTGAGAAGATCAAGAAAAGGTGGATGGAATATACAGAGTTTTTATATGATAAAGATCAAGTGGACCAATAGCCATTTCAACCTGTACCTTATGATCGGGAACCATTGGTGATAAAAGAAGAAGTTGAAGCAGCATTGAAAGCCTTATCAAAGAACAAAGCACCAGGCATTGATAGCATTCCCATAGAAGTATTACAGCAATCTGATGCAGCTGTTACCATACTTACAAGGCTCTGCCAAGAAATATGGAAGAGAACATCATGGCCAACTGACTGGAAAAGATCTGTGTTTATACCAATACTAAAGAAAGGTGATCCAACTGACTGTGGAAATTATCGCACAATCGCTCTGATCCCACATGCCAGCAAGATTCTACTGAAGATTATTCAAAAGAGACTACAACCATACCTGGAACAAGAACTACCTGAAGTGCAAGCAGGGCTCAGGAAAGGGTGAGGAACAAGCGACATCATTGCGGAAGTGAGATGGATCCTTGAAAAGACTAAAGAATACCAAGAGGATATCTATTTGTGCTTTATCAACTCTGGGCCACATTAAGAAGCATGGGTATACCAGAACACCTGATCGTTCTCTTGCACAATCCGTACATTGATCAAGAAGAAACAGTTCGAACGGAACAAGGATAAACAGAATGGTTTAAAATAAGCAAAGGTGTAAGACAAGGCTGCATACTTTCCCCCTACCTGTTTAATTTATATGCAGAACAAATAATCAGAGAAGCAGGATTGTATGAAGACAACAGAGGTGTGAAGATTGGTGGAAGACTCATCAACAACCTTCGCTATGCTGATGATACCACATTACTTACTGAAAGTGAAGATGATCTGAAACATTTGCTTCTCACAATCAAAGAACATAGTCTCAAAATGGACCTTCACCTTAATGTAAAGAAGACAAAGATCATGACAACTGGCATAATCAACAGGTTCATCGTTGAAGGAGAAGACATTGAAATCATGAACAACTTTAACCTACTTGGATCAACTATCAATAAAGAAGCAACAAGCAGTCAAGAAATCAGACGACGCATTGCTCTTGGCAGAATTGCTATGAAAGACCTAGATAAGATTCTCAAGAGCAGAGATGTCTCTCTCCATACAAAGATTTGACTTGTTCAAGCCATGGTATTTTCAATAACATCATATGGATGTGAAAGCTGGACAGTGAAAAAGATAGACAGGAAGGAAATTGATGCCTTTGAATTATGGTGCTGGTGGCGAATACTGTGTATACCATGGACTGCCCGAAGAACAAACCAGTCGGTACTAGAGGAGATCAAACCTAAGCTCTCTTTAGAAGCTCAGATGACAAGACTTCGACTTTCATACTTTGGACACATCATGCGAAGAGAGAGATCATTAGAGAAAGACATCATGCTTGGCAAGATAGAAGGTCAACGCAAAAGAGGAAGGCCAGCAATGAGATGGATCGATACAATAGCAGCAGCTACGGGTACCAGTCTGTCAACAATGAGCCGCTTGGTGAAGACCGAACACAATTTGGGATAGCTATCCAGAGGGTCGCCATGAGTCGACTCCGACTCGATGGCACTTAACAACAACAACCATTATGTTTACTTTCTGAAGACAATTTAGTGGAACAGACTGGTGAAGTTAGGTTATCCGATACTACATGCAAGTCACGCCATTGTCCTTTCGATCATGTCCATACATTTTACTGGTTGATCAATCTGAGACGGTTTTCCTGCACTCTCAAAGCTATTATTGCATCTCACCAGTATTTTTGCTGTCGTCTAAGTTGCAATTTTGCCGTAGGCATCTGATTTATTAATTCGCACATGGGGTAAGTTACTCACCTACCCCAGTGTTTTAATTACAGACATCACTGTTCAGTGCTTTACCCGCTTCTCATGGCTGTTTATGAAATATTTGGATTCTGAAGACAAGGTTCATTATGTATCTTTTTTGAGCAGGGCTCCTTTTAGAAAACACCAGAATGGATGTTTTCTTTGTTATATTACTTCTTGTTCTGAGTTTTTTAAAAAACACTTTCACACAGTTTTGTAATATGGGTATGGCAACTGTTTGAATCTGATTTATAAAGTCTTTTCAACTCACACACGGGGTAAGTTATTCACCTACCCCGGTGACTAAATTACAGATATTACTGTTCAGTACTTTACCTGCTTTTCATGGCTGTTTATGAAATATTTTGATTCTGAAGACAAGGTTCATTATATTTCTTTTCGAGCAGTGCTCCTTTTTAACAACATCACAATGGAAGTTTTCTTTGTTCTATTACTATTTGTTTTGAGTTTTTAAAAAAATACTTTCACACAGGGGTATGTTTACTAAACCGTCTTTTTTTTTTTTTTTAAATCTTTATTTTCATTTATACAATTGAACATGACACAGCAAGCACATAAACTAACTAAACACAGCAGAAACTACTACTACAACATACAAACATTACCCGAAAACCACCCACCATCACCCCCACCCACCCCCCTCAGCACTCTCCTCCGGGACATGTAAAGCAAAGTCTCCCGTAGGAGAAGATATAAAAGTCACAGTTGGATCAGCACCGCAAAGTAGCAGAAGCCACAAAGTCATTTAGCAATTGCCATTTAAGAAGGCATTTCCCCGACAAAGGTTTAGATTTACAGGAGTATTGTTCAAATTGACTATATAAACTAACATGATTCCACCATTCAGGGAAAGTAGCTTTCGAAGTAGTTTTCCAATATTTCATAATCAAACAGAGCGCAATGCTTAGCATGAAATCAAATAGAAAGGCACCTTGATGAGATAGAGAAGGTACATCTGCTGCAGAGCGAAAGCTCACTATCTGCCAAGAGAGGGGCTCGCTGATCTGGAGGACACACTGTACCTGCTCCCAAACGGAGTTCCAATAAGAGCGCACCCCAATGCATTCAAAGACTAAATGCCTTAGGGTGCCTACTTCCTCACCACATGTCCAGCACATGGGACTGAGAGAATTATCCCACCTTGCAAGAGCAACGGGGGTGTAAAAACAGCTGTGGGCAAAGAAGTATAGAGTCTGGGTCAAGGAGGCGGAGCGAGTCACTCTGACCTGCTTACACCAGAATCTCTTCCATTGATGTTCAGAGAGCACCCTCCCTGTGTCGCGTTCCCATTTCTCTTGTACCTTAGACAGCATCGGGGGCAGAGACCCTACAAATCTCTTGTAGATCCTCGAAGCTAGTCCCCTTACCAGCCTAATCTGTTCAAGATATATCATAACACCTTCGGTATTGGGGACCTGGGTCGGGGATACCCCAGCCCCTCCCAAGCAGTGCCTAAGTTGAAGCCACTGAAATTGGCAGGATAGCGGGAGAGCAAACTCTTGTCGAAGTTCTAGAAAAGTCTTCCACCTACCAGAGACTTGTAAATGATTCACAAGCCAGATCCCCCGGGAATACCAAGTTTTCCAGGCGACCGGCTTCTTCTGAATGGAGAACAAAGGATTATACCACAAAGGCAGGTAGCAATGAGAGGCCCCCTTTGGCTCACATGTTTTGAGAAAAACCTGGAACGCTTTTAGGGTATCCACGATAACAGAGGGGAGTGGAAAAGTAGATGGAAATTGCATCCCAAGGGCAAACCGCAGGGGTATTGGCGCTAGCAACTTCTCCTCTAAGAGTGTCCACACCGGGCACCCCGTAGAAGGGCTGTCCAGCCATCGGGACCCCTGCTTGAGCAGGAAGGCGTGATGGTAAAAACGAAAATTAGGAAAATTCACACCACCCCGCTCCCGTGGAAGCCGCAACTTGGCTCTAGCGATCCTTGGAACTTTATTGTCCCAAAGAAACTGCAAAAGTATCCGGTCTAGATGCTGATACACTTTATCAGGGAGGTAGCAGGGAAGCATCTCTAAATAATAGTTAATTTTGGGGACAATCATCATTTTTATGGTGTCTAATCTGCCCCACCAGGAAAGCGCTAAAGGAGACCATCGCGTCGTCAAGTCCCGCGCCAATGACAAGATCTCCTCCACATTACATTTAATCGTTTCCTCAAGCGGATAGCAAAAGCGTATCCCTAAGTATTTCACAGCGCCCGCTTCCCACAAAAAGGGATTTTCTCCAACGGCCGTCCTGTGAGCCCATTTATTTAAAGGAAACATCACAGACTTAGCCCAATTAATTTTATAGCCTGAGTATCTCGAATATGTCTGAATAGTATCCAATATTACAGGTAGAGAGTCTGGTAGAGCAAATAAAAGCAGGTCATCCGCGTATGCGGAGAGCTTTATCTGCAGTCCAGCTACCACGGCGCCCTGTATGCCCGAATTCTGCCTTATAAGGATGGCTAAGGGCTCCATAGCAAGGTTGAAGGGCATAGGAGAGAGTGGACATCCTTGACGGGTGCCACGCCGCAAAGCCAGGGGAGCCGATGTGACGCCGTTCACACAGATCCGAGCGGTGGGGTCCGAGTATAAGGGACTGAGAGCTTGAAGAAAGGTCTCCCCAAAACCAAACCAACGGAGGGTCGCGAACAGAAAAGGCCATTCTAAGCGATCGAAGGCCTTTTCTGCATCTAAAGAGAGGCCAACCAGTGGCCTTTTCATCCCATCAGCTCCTACTATGATGTGAGATAACAGGCGCGCGTTGTCAGATGTCGAACGCCCCTCTGTAAAACCACACTGATCGGGATGGATTAGAGATGGAATAATCCCCGAGAGCCTGGCAGACAGCACAGTAGCGTAAATCTTATAATCCGCATTAAGCAAGGATATGGGACGATAATTGGAGACTAGTAGGGGGTCTCTACCCGGCTTCTCAAATACTATTAAATTAGCGGCCGCAAAGGAGCCGGTTGTGTGCTCCGCCGCTGCCAGGAGGCGAAAGTACTGCTCTAAGTGAGGGGCAAGGACCGAAGCGAAACGTTTAAAAAATTCCACCGGCAGCCCGTCGGGGCCGGCCGCTTTACCCGATGCCATAGATGTTATAGCCTTCTTAATTTCCACAGCAGTAATAGGAGCATCTAGCACAGCCCGATGATCTTCAGAAAGAATGGGATGTTGCAAGTTGGCTACTAACTGAGCGAAACCCGCGGGAGAGAAATCGCATTCGGAGCTGTACAGGTGGGCATAGTAATCCCGAAAGGCCTCGGCTATCTGTGCATCTTTAATTAAAAGATCCGGCCCCGCTGGGTGACGAATGGCGCTAACTCGCTTGATTTCCCGTTTGCCCTTTAAGGTGGACGCTAAGTGTTTACCCGCTTTATTCTTTTCCCGACAGTAATACCCCTGTTGTCGGCGCACATATAGGGAAGCCTCGGAGGACGCAAGGGAGTTGTATTGGAAGCGCAATCGCTGAAGACGCAATAAGATACATGGATCGGAGCGGCGCACCAGAATCCGCTCTCCAGCTTTAATCTGGAGCTCCAAGGCATATAATTGTTGCTTCTTCTGCTTTTTTAAACATATATCAAAGCTGGTAATGACCGCCTTAATCGTGGCCTTAAAACCCTCCCACCAGGCCCAGGGAGATGTGACATGAATTGCGTTAAACTGAAAATATTCTGAGATAGCGGCTTTTACTGCAATCTGAAACTCAGGGTTGTCCAGAAGAGATCTATCCAGGGCCCAATACGGAGACGGAGCCTGTAGGGAGTCATCCAGTATAAGGACAGAAACGGGCGCATGGTCCGAGATATGGATAGAGTGAAGATGAGAAGGACCCATACGAGGAACCAGGGCTTTAGAAACCAGAAAATAATCTATACGAGACTGCGTCGCATGTGGCGCTGAGAAAAAAGTGAACTCTAGTTCCTGTGGGTTCTGAAGGCGCCAGAGATCCACCAGAGCCATCTCACGCATCATAGAGGTAAGCATAAGATGGCCCCGGGACCGTTGAACAGACCGGGGGGGCTTCCGATCAACCAAAGGATCCAATGCTTGATTGAAATCCCCTCCGACTATGATCAGCTTACCGTCATCCGCGTTTAGCTCCTCTGTTATTGCTGCAAAGAAAGCAGGGTCATCCGCATTAGGGGCATAGAGACACATAAGTAACACCTCCAGCTCCCCCAACTTAAATGAGACTTTAGTCCAGCGGCCCTCTGAATCAGATTTTACATTCAGGACCGCTATCCCTAAAGAGCATCTAGCCAAAATAGCAACCCCATTATGTTTCCTGACTGCTGGGGAATATGCTAAGACTTTAAAGGGTCGCTGCCCGAGCTTTAAGGATTCGTGCAGATTCAGGTGTGTCTCTTGAAGTAATACAATATCGGCCCCTTCCCTGCGTGCATAGTCTAGGATTTTCCGCCGCTTGACTGGACTATTGATACCTTGCACATTCAGGGAGAGTAGTTTACATGGAGCCATTAAAGCAAGCCTATATAATAACCCCCAGGAGTCAGGAAATCAAGCATACCATACCCTGAGAAAATAGTCAATTGACCCAGAATTACCTTCAGGCTCATCATAGCAATTAAAGATTGATAGTTGCTGAAATAAGATATCACAATTATCCATATATATACCCCGGAGGAGAGGCTGACCCTGAGCACATGAAAAGGTGAGCACTGGCCGGCAGGGCTGGCTCCGGAGACCTAAACAGAAGAGAGAGAGAGCGGTCGGGCCCGAGCCGCAGGAACCAACAGAGCGGCCCGGGAGAGGATAGTAAGTAGATTATACATGAAAATGGTTAACAGCAATGCTTACATAAGGAACCCATAACCCAACACTAGGAAGTAACACCTCTAAGCAAAGATTCTTAACCTCAATCAGATGCTAATGAACAAATATACGCCACAACAGGGAGCGCTAGTTCTTAATATGCATTCAGTTCGTTAGCCGCTCCACCTCTAGAAGCGCTATGAAAGACACGCCGGCCTCAGAGGGTCCACCACCGGGGTCGCAGCTTCTCATTAAGCCCCAGTTGACCTTGCGCTGAGAAACAGACTCCTACAAGGTGGATTACTATAGCCAGAGGCCACAAATCAGCGCATCAGGGCTGCTTCAGCATCTTCCAAAAACTGTTGAAGTGCATCAGGCTCCTCAAAGGTGCGAGTATGATTGAGGTAAGTAACTCGCATCCGCGCAGGGTACAGAAGGCCGAAGCGCGCCTGGAGTTGCTGAAGCCGGGGACGAAACTCCAACAGCCTCTTGCGCCGGTTAACAGTATATTTAGCAAGATCGGGAAAGAAAGAGAGCCTGTGCCCCTCGATTTCAATCGGGGCTCGGGAGCGCGCCAGCTCCAAGATCTGCGCGGCCTGTTGATATCGTAGGGTGCGCAGGACGATAGGCCGTGATCTGGAGTTTTGTGCCACCACATGAGACGGTACACGATGAGCACGATCTATTTCGAAGTCCTTGTCGAAAGTGCACCGCAGAATCTCTGGAATGACCTTGAAGAGAAAAGCACGCATGTCTTTTCCTTCGGCCCCCTCCGGTAGACCCACCAGGTGGATATTGTTGCGGCGTGCACGGTTGTTGCCGTCTTCGACTTCGCGCTGCAACGCCTTGATCTGTCTCTCCAACTTGGGAATAGTCGCTAAACGGGCCTCATGAGCGGTGAGAGTGCCCTCTACCTTGTCCTGTCGCATGGATAGGCTCTCCAATTTAGCCTTTAGATCGACCAAGTCCTCCTGCATAGCGGTCAAAGCTGCTCCATTAGCTATGACAAGCTCCTTAACTCCGCGGATCTCGGAGAGTAATTCGAGGTGAGCGTCAGGCCCCTCGCGTGTAGGCGCCATTTTGTGTGGGGAGATAGGCTCCGTTTTGGACCGTTTAGCGCTACTGTTCGCCGCCCCTGAATAATCCAAGCGTTGCGGCTTCGGGCCCGACATCAGGAAGGTACCGTTGATCGTTTAGAGAGAGAAAATCCCAAACAGAGTACCAAATAAACAGGATTCTTGCTGGGTCTCCACGGAGCCACCGCACTACACGTCCACTCCGCTCGGCATCAGGCTCCGCCCCCTTACTAAACCGTCTTAACGTAGCAGCGCCGAGGTTATCGCGCGATATATAACGTTATCGTGCCTTAATGTAACATTATCGCGTGATAACGTCACGTATCGCGCGATAACCTCGGCAGCAGCGTTAAGGCACACTAACACTGTGAAAGCCGGGTCTGAAAGGTGGAGTAAGGCTCCCTAGAGGGCGGAGATAGGGGTCAATGGACGGAGAGTGGGCGAGGAGAGTCTCCAGGCATACTAACGCCGTGAAATCAGGGTCTGAAAATTAGCACCAGTGAAAACCTGGTGCTAGAGGTACATTTGCAGGAGAGAGAAACTATTTCAGTCAGCAATGTACAGCAAAGGCAGGGAAACCCAGAAAAGTGATAGTAGTGATACATGTGCAGGAACCAAAAAGGTAATAAACATAGAAAATGACCAAAACCACATTTGAAATCCCAATAACCAAGCTGGCCAATAGTGATATTAATGATAAACATAAAGGAACACCACTGACAAAGCACAAAAAATAAGATTTCATGTTTGGAAGGGTCTATTCTGTGTCCCCCTACAAAGTGAATGATCCCACATTGAAATAGCGCTGATCAGGGTTCTTTCTCATTTATATTGGGCAGGTTTGTTATGGCGTGCACATGTGTAGCAACAGCAGAGTGGGCACATAGGAAAGGACAACTGTACTGATGCTGTAAATGGGATACAGAGGGCTGCAGGCGGCACATGCTGTGGTCCAGCTGGGGCACAGTGCGGGCTAGGCAGATGCCTAGGTGGCACATGGGCACGAGTGTGAGTCCCACAATGTCACAGGGGATATTACCCAGCAGGTACCCCCAAAGGCACATAACATTGGCAGGCGGTGCCGGGGGGAAGCGCGCATGTCCATGGAGGCACCCCTACCCAAGAACCCACACCATAGGCAGCTGCCTACTGGCACATTGGATGGCCTGGGACTGTGCACCACCAGCACCACTGGCATAAGGGCATGTCAGCATGGTGGGGAGGGGTGACGGTGGTGGAGGGGGCAGTGGCATCTGCCCACAGCAGACCATGGCTAAGCCCCGTTTAGGTGGGTGCCGTGCATTGCAACAGACAAGGTCTGTCTGACGAACAGTCATGGTATCCCCAGGGAATGATCTGCCCCTGTGCATCAGTTTGGTGCAGTACACACAGCCAGTGTGTTCAGGAGCAGAAGGTCAAAGGTTCAAGTCCCAGCTGTGGCTCTTGCCAACCCTGTCCCCATATTTTACCCAGTACTAAACCGTGGTAATAAAGATGGAACCTTTATTGCAGATAAAATAAACATGCCTGAAACACCTATATTTTACCCTACAGAGCACAAACACCATAAACATATGCAATCCCTAGAGCAGAGTTTCCCAACTGCAGTCCTGGAGGACCAAACACCATTCAGGTTTCATGCTGTCCCTAATAAATATGCCTGTGCTGCATTTGTATGCACCGCCCCCATTGTATGTAAATGTATCTCATGCATATTCATTAGGGACAGCATGAAAACCTGAACCGTGTTTGGTCCACCAGGACCGGAGTTGGGAACCTCTGTCCTAGAGCAGCGGCCAACAGCAGCACAAACACCCACACCCACAGGCTCCACTATCCAACGGCTCATGGAGAGTCAGGCGTTTGGGCCCTGCGCAGAGCAGCATCTCCCAATACTAGCGCCTGCATACCTTAGCAATGCCGTCCTAAACTTGGGAACATGTTCCACATACATCAAAAGGTTGCTATGATTAATGTCAGATTACAAATCCTAGGTTAAACACAATTTGTTGACAGAGATTCATCATAGCAACCTTTCTGATATCTGTGGAGTGTGTTTCAGTTTTTGTTTCTGACAGTGTTTACCACCCCGGGGAGTGACCCCAACAGTATTGCGTACCATAGCAATGCCTGCACTGTGCTCAGGACTGGTGTGGCGGCCAGGGCTGCCAAAAACCTCTATATTTGCACAATGCTGGCATAGGTGTGAGAGTGTGTGTATGTCTATCCAGTGTTTTGTGGCTGCCTACACCTTATTGAGCCCACATTGCTTGCACTATTTCCAGTGTTAGCCTGCCAATGTGCATAATGACGAGCAAGGTACTGTGGGTATGGCCTGGACAGGGCGGCCTGGGCAGGATGCATCTGCACAGGGCATAGGGCAATGGCTGGGACATTGTAGTGCCCGACCACCACCTGCACGGACGGGGTGGCCACAGCATGTCATGCTGGGGGGTCAATCTCACCCTGACTGAGCAGTGACCATGGCTTGGCTAGGTTCCGCCATAGTGCTGTACAGTATTTTTCTCAAATGATATCTATGAGTACTCTTTTCTGGGGCCCAGTCACTGAGATACCTGCTTGGTGTGTGTGCTCACATCCCATTTTTGGGTGCATACAGTTACTCCAGGAACATGCACTATGTACTAGCTAGCAGAGTGTCTGCAGTTAGCATGTGCATGGCTGGAACACCTTACAGGGTGCAGTGGGTAGAGACTGACTGTGCTCTCTGCTGGTGAATATCAGATAGTGGTGGGGGGCAGCTGAGCTTTTCCAGGCCTACTGCCTGTCTGCCAGTGCCCTATGTGATGCGTACAGATCTGCATTGACTGCCCTGTAGGGTGCCAATTGTCCAGCAGGACTGGGGTTGATGGTCCCCTCTTCTGCCACTATTGCAGGGATGTAGAATGTGGATTTGTTGTTGGGAGATCCTGTCCCCCACCCTGAGCCACAGGGGTGGGTTGGGTGGTGATCCATAATCTGCTTTTGGGTCCAACACCACCCTTCTCTTATAACATGTGACCATGGCAACCACACAGGATATGCACTAGTCTGGGTGCATCATAATCCACAGGGGCTAGACGTGACTGGGAAATACAGATGGACACAGGTGTATCCTAGGTGTGTCTGCAAGGGCTACCTACCACACACTGACACTGATGTGGACCTGCAGCACAGCCTATCTCAGCCAAGCTAGGTGCTGCGGACCTGGTGCTGGTGCCCCACCTCACCATCAGGCTGAGCACAGGAACCGCACAATGTCACGGTCTGTAGCTACTCTGTGCCTGTAACACACACGGTCAGTTTCCCCTACCAGGCCTTGTGAGCAGATGAAGGCTGCTGATCTGTATGTGCAGTGCATCATGGGTATGGGTGGGTTTATCCTATCCTGGTAACCAATGTTCCCTCTAATTTTCTGTAGGCTGTGTGCGCATAAAATATCAGCTGTGTGCAGCTTCTGAAGGAAGGTTAAATTTTTGTGCGCCACATAACGACACTCGGAGTTATATATTTTAAAATTTGACTACACATCAGAATACAGTATGTACACCACACTGATTTTAATCAAATTAAATGAAAATAGACGATTACTAAATGAAGCGGGAAATTTCTAGTAATTACAATCATAACTTTTACATTTTAAGACATCCGTGTTGTTTTCTATCGGAATCAGAGCCGTAATTATTGTGCGCTCTGTTGTAAAGTATGTGCGTTTGCTCGGCGAGGTGTGTGCGCGCGCACATGCGCACAGCTTAGAGGGAACAGTGCTGGTAACTACAGCAGACAGTTTGTGTGGCAACCTGACACCATAGAGATGTAGCCCACTGGTTACTTCAATGACTGCAAAGGCAGAGATCATTGGTTTGATCCCACAGTGGTGTTATTTAATCAGGCTGTCTGAGGCTTTTCCTTTTAATTTAAATCAGTGCTGCCAGCAAAAACACCCTCACAGTGCCGTAGCCTAAGGTGCCTCATAAGGCGCCCTATAGGGCGCCCTATAAAGCGTCCTATAGGGCACATTATAAGGTGCCGTGGCAGACAGTGCACTTTATAATGTGCCCTATGGAGTGCCTTATAGGGCGCCTTATGCTGCACCTTAGGGTATGGCACTGTGAGGGTGTTTTTTCAGGCAGCACTGATTTAAATTAAAAAACGGAAATGCCTCAGACAGCACTGATTTAAATTAAAAAAAGGAAATGCCTCAGACAGACTTCTTACATAACACCACTGGTGGATTGAACCCATGACCTTTGCCTCTACAGTCATTGCAGTAACCAGTGGGCTACATCTTTATAGCTACCAACTTTGTGCTGGCATGAACTTAGGGTTAATGCGCGTTAATGTGCCACAGTGTCCACTATTGCACGATACCGTTTCCTTGCAACCTAATCTCCGGACTGCCAACTACCTTATATGGCATTCTGCACATTAATGCTGCAACTAGCGCCGGTAACATTAAGATGGTTTAGTAAACATACCCCAAAGTCTTTTTACAAAAACCTTTTATGTTAATAAAATGTTTTTTTTGGCTGGTTTTCTCCCTCCCTTTTAGGTCTCTTACAGTAGAATAGTTATTTTGGCTTCTCTCCTATCAGGTTCTCTTATCTCTGTGTCCCTTTTTAAACAGTCTTTTGTATTCACATTTATTTATTTATTTAACTGTATTTATATCCCGCTTTTCACCGGGTCAAAGCGGGATATAAATCATCTCTGTTCTTTTAACAGTGCTTAATTAATTATTTCTTTTATTTAACAGCTTTTATATACCGCGCTGTTTATTATCAGTGCGGTTTACAATTAACAATTCTTGCTCAATTCAGTCAAAACTGTCTTGTACTTACACTTTAACAGGATAGTTAACTTGGAGCATTAATTGGGTAAACTATTTACATATTAGACCTAAAACATGGTATTCATCATTGAACTATTATATACATCTCAGCTTGGTATTGTTGTGCATACCAATGGTATTTCAACTATTAGTTTGTCTTAATTTCTTTGTGTAGTGTCAAGCGCTGCTTGAAAGGATTGGGGTGTGTTAAGTGGGGAGGGGTTGTTTGGTTGCGAGAAGTATAGGAGGAATAGGTAATGCTTGATTGCTTTCCTGAATTGTGTGAGGTCTCTGATCAATCTTATTTTTGGTGGGAGGTTATTCCAGCACTTTGGGGCGTAGAAGGCGAATGCTCTGTTCCTAGTTGTCTGAGTACATTTTATGGATTCCTTGTGGATAATCAGCGTGTTGTCTGCTACTGTCCTTCTCGACCTGTTGTTGGGGGTGGGGGTGAGGAGGCCCGTGAGTGTCGAGGGAGCTAATTTATTGATGATCTTAAAGGTGAGGAGTAGAGCCTTGTATGTGATCCTACAGATTATCGGTAGCCAGTGAAGTTCCTTGAGGGTGGGAGTGATGTGGTCTCTTCTGGATAGTCCACAGAGAATGCGGGCAGCTGCGTTCATCACAAGTTGTAGTGGGTTGAGGGTATGCTTGGGGAGTCCATGTAGAATGACGTTTGCATAGTCAAAGTGTGGAGTTACCAGCGCCTGGAATACGGTTCGGAAATCATCAGGGGCTAACATGGGTCTTAGGTGCCTTAGTGTTCTGATTTTATTGTATATGGTCCTGGTTGTGTTTTTTATGTGCTCCCTGAAGTCAAGTTGTTGGTCCAATATAACACCCAGGTAACGTATGGAAGGCTTGGTTGGGAGCTCTGCATCTCTTACCTTCAAGGTAGTTGGATGGGAGAAGTTTTTGTTCCTTGAGATGAACAGGACCTCGGTTTTCTTGAAGTTTATGCGCAGGTTCTGGGCTTGCAGCCAGTCGGTGATTGCATTGAAGCATTCGACTAGAGCAGTGAAGTCGAGATGCTTGACTTTAAATGGTGCAAACAGCAGGACATCATCTGCGTAGATCAGGCTGGAGATATTGTAGGAGCAGATGATTTCGCATATAGGCTGCATGTATATGTTAAATAGTAGCGCAGATAGAGAGGAGCCTTGTGGTACTCCTTGCTGTTGCTGGAATGGTTCAGATGTGTTGACTCCCACCCAGACATGTTGCCATCGGTCCGCTAGGTAGGAACTACACCACTCCCAAGCCAGGCCCTGAATTCCCTTCTCTTGGAGGCGTGTAAGGAGTTGGTCGTGATTGACGGAATCAAATGCAGCAGCAATGTCCAAGAAAATGAGTGCAAAGCCATTCTCGATATTGTCTATTCCTCTGTTTAATGTGTTGATTAGGGTGGCAAGCAGTGTCTCAACTCCGTGAGATTCCCTAAACCCGTGCTGGCAGGGATCTAGAGGAGCTGCTATGTTTATGTGTTGCTGGATCTGTCTTTGGACAACCTTCTCAATTATTTTGGCTAACAGGGGTATGCTCGAGATTGGGCGATATGATTCAGCCTTCAGCGGATCTAGTCTGTTATTCTTCAGCAGTGGCTGTATGGACGTCTGTTTGAGAGATGATGGGAACATTCCTGTTGAGAAGGATAGTCCTATGATGTTGACTAGAGTTGGGCTGAGTTCCATGCGCATGGCTCTAATCCAGTACACTGGGCAGGGATCATTTGGTGCTGTAGTGGTGTTGATGGTAGCAATGAGGTCTTGGATGTTTTTCTCGGCAGGAGGTGTGAACTCTGTAAGCGGTGGTTGTATGTAGGGGATATGGTTGGGTGTGGGTTCTGGAGTTCTATCATTCTTGAGGGTTTTGGTTCGGAGGTAGTCAGCATATAACTGGGGTTGTATAGGTTCATGCTGAGGAGGAGATGGTTCCTTAATTAAGGATTTTACTAGGCTGAAGAGGTCCCTGGGTTTGTTAAGAGAGCGAAGAAGGAGCTCAGCATGGTATTCTCTCATTCTGTCGTATATTGTTTCACGGTGAAGTTTTAGGTGTTCAATGTATGCTGCTTGGTCAACTGTGGAGCGAGATCATCGCCATTTTCTTTTGTGCTTCCTAAGGACGAGAAGAGATGCCCGCAGTTCTGTTGTAAACCATGGAGCTGGCTGTCTTTTTCTTTCACTTCTGTTCGAGGTTAACGATTTGTCCCTGGTTGGTAGCTGGGAGAATGAGTTCAGTGTGGTATTCCAACTAGTGATCGCATCATCGAGGTTATGTGATGTCTGATTGAGTGTTGGAAGTGCGCTTCTGGTAAACTCGTCCTTGTCAAGGGGTTTGAAGTGACGAATATTTGTTGTGGAGGCTGTTTTTGTGCAGCTGGGTGGGACTTGAATTTAACTGAAAAAGGTCTTTTTCAAGACTTCCATTCATATGTGTCTTTCACATGGTGTATCACGTAAGTACCCTCTCTAGAATACGCTCTGACATACAACTTGAATTATATCTTTTACAATAATTTTATCATTTTATATATGTTTTAATTTATTCATTATTCTGAATTATTTATTATCTTTTAATTATTTATTTGGCTACTTTTGGTCTTTGTGTGTTTATGTATTATTTGTTATTTATTAATTCATCTATGATTAGTTTTTTGTTTTTAAATATCAACTTTAACATCTTATATTCTATGTATAGATGTTTTTTTATGTGTTGATATTTTATATGTTTTAATATGTGATTATCTTTTAAAATGATTAAGTGTTATTATTGTTTTAGATGCATACCCCCCCGATCCAGGCTACATGCCGAAACGCGTAGTGGATTTTTAATTAATAAACGTGGCACCTGTGACTTCTACTGGCTTTCGCCCCTTGTGTTCTTTTCTTCTCTAAAATACAAATCTATCCTCACAGTTTTTAAAATCCTCAATAACCTATCTTCGCCATACTTTCAATCACTACTTCAAGAGACACCTGACAACAGAAAGAGACAAACTGGCTCACAGAACATTCTAAGCATACCACACACATACCAGCTCCACTACATCAAAAAGAGCCTTCTCACTATTTGCTTCATCCCTATGGAACTCTATCGCTGATAAACTTCGGGCCACAAAGGACATAACAACATTCAGAAGAGTCCTCAAGACTCACATCTTCAAAGACTGCTTATCAGACAACATCACATAGCTAGCCATAAACCATATCCATAGTCCCTAAACCCCTCCCCCATTCCCCCTTCCTCCCCCCCTCCCAAGTTGATTCCCCCACCTACCTCAAACTCCCATGACTACCCAATGGGCCCGATTCTGGGATGTGGGTTGTGGGGCTGCACGGCCCTGTGGGACGTGCAGCTCCGCAAACCATCCGGGCCCGATTCCCCTTCCGGCCCTCCCTGTACATCCTGAGCAGCAGGACAGGGAGAGCCAGCGGGGGGCAGGATTGTGGTGGAGCGGGGATGGGTCAGCCTGGCAGGACATAGAAGGCCAATTCTGGTCACAACCCTCTACATCCTGCCGGGCCCATGGGGACGTGCTGCTTATTCCATCTCAAAGGTTGAATAAGCAGTGAGAAACCGAAAATCAGGCCAGGGACACCCCCGACCCCCCAGGAGCTGGAGCCGGGTGCGGGGGTCCCCGCTGCCCAATCCAGGCCACGGCAGGCCAACTTTGGGTCAGGCAGTAGGGAAAAGGGGGGGGGGGGGGGCGAGGCCATGGGAATCAGTGGCACCTGCGGAGAGGATGTCCCCACAGGTGGCAGGGGCATGTCGGGTTGTCCTCGGGCCTGATTCTGGTTACCGAGGGAATGTTTTGTTCCTGCAGTCCAGAATCGGGTCCAAACGGACATGTCTTGTTTGGGGCTGTCCAGATGGCCCGGACGTGCCTCTTCCTGAATTAGGCTCCACGTTAACAATGTATCCCTACATATACTAATTTAAATTAATGTTAAATATATCCTCCAAGTTGACTACCCTGTTACAATGTATACTGTTCTGCTACAATGTAAACTGCTTTGACCACAGGTTAAAGCAATATAGAAAGACTGTTAAATAAATAAAGAAATACATGACCGCTTGGTGGATGCTCCTTGCCAAGGAGATTGCCTTTTCAGACCTAAGGTGCAGAAAGCTGGCTCAGAAGTCAAGGATCATCATTCTACAGTGCGAGAACTCTCCACTCAACCTCAAGAGGCAGCCCAGCAGTCCCACCAGCTGCAATACCCACAATACAGGAGAGCATACCATTTCCAGCAGTTTTCCCCTTGTCGGCGGTTTCAGCCTTATCCTTGGCCTCCACCACAATGTCAGCTTGCACCTGCTTATGGTCAACACCCCAAGCAAAGGGAAAAGAAGCAGCATGTAACTTTTTTTGTGCAACCACCTAAGGCAGCCCCTAGTTTTTGACTATCTACAAGTAGAAAACTACGTTCAGTACTTCCGGGAGGCCTGGCAGTCCATCGCCTCAGATTGTTGGGTCCTTAAAATCATTGCATCAGGTTACAAGCTCAATTTCACAGTTTCCCCCACTCAGCAGGATTCCCCCCCTTCACTTCCCATCCTAGCAGAAAAGATTGCAACCCTACTCTACAACTATGCAATTGAGCCTGTACTGGAACAAGAATGCAACCAGGGCTTCTACTCCTGGTTCTCCCTTATTCCCAAAAAGACAGCAGACCTTCATTCAACTCTCGACCTTCGGGAGCTCAGTCTCTATATCAAGAAAGAAAAGTTTAAGTTTGCTTCTCTACCACTATTCTTCCACTTTTGAGGCAGACTGACTGGCTTGACTCTCTGGATCTTAAGGACGCCTACATCCATATTCCCATTCACCCTCGTTATTGGAGATACCTTTGATTTCATTTCAAGACAGAGCACTATCAATACAAGGTTCTACCTTCCGGGCTGTCCTTGGCCCCAAGGATATTCATGAAGTACCTGGTGGTGGCTGCAGCACATCAATACAGGCAAGGCTTGTGTGTTTATCCTTATCTGGATGATGGGCTTATTTCAGGGTCTGACAAGGCCTCAACCCAGTGTCAGTCCACATGACATCCTTACTCCTGCAACAACTCAGTTTCATCATCAACATCCAAATGTCTGAGTGCAAACCCCATCAAGTTCTGGATTTCATAGGAGCTCACTTAGACACTATAGTGGCTCATGCCTTCCTGCCACCAAACTGCGTAACCATCCTCCAGCAGCTTAGCACCCAGCTGCTCAGTCTCAGTTTAAGAACTATATGCATGTCATTCTTTGCTGGATCTGTGACCGGCGTCGGACCGAATATTTGGAATTCCTCTTTGCCAGAAGAGTGAGAGGTGAAGGACGGAAGCGGTCTGACTACTCTAGCTAAGTAGTTTTTCCAACCTTTATGATAGAAGAATGACTATTGAATAGCTTTGGTGTTGGGAGGTTACTCTCTCATGGCCTTTTAGTGGATTTTCCACTTTTTTAAAACGATTAAAAGGAACTTTGCACCTCGAGAGGACTTGTTCCTCATGGTGTATGTTCCGACAAAAATATATGTTTGTCTGTTTCCCAAAAGTAATGAAGCAGCAACCGGTGCACCTCCAGGAAGAGCCTCCGAGCTAACTACTTGTGTTTGCGGGAACTCTAGCACGCCAGCTAACGAAAGGCTTCCTGGGTTGGGTGTGTGTGTGTGTGTGTGTGTGTCTGCAGAACAGGACTCAATGAAGCCCCATCATAGCTGCCCAGGAAACTCTCCCCGGGCAGGGCCATGGGGGTCAAAACCAGAGACACAGGCAGCACTCCAAAACCTCCAGTGTCGTCTGTCACAAAGAGGCAGGAAGGGCACCTCCAAGAGCGATGGTCTTCTTTTCCCCTTCCTCTTCCCCATAGCAAGGGGAGAGGAGACCTTGGAGCAAGCAATCAACAGGAGTGTTAACCAGGTGCGTCTACTCGCGGGCATCCTCAAGCGCCATCTTGGATCGGTCTAACCGATCCACATGCAATTTAACAATTTTGAATAATTTGGTGTCATCTGCAAATTTATTCACCTGGCTTGCTGTTCCCAATTCCATATAATTTATAAATATTTTAAAAAAAGCACCAATCTCAATACAGATCCCTGGAGTACTCCACTATTCACCATCCTTCACTGGTAAAACTATTTATCCCTTCTCTATGGTTTTTCTGTCTTAGACAGTTTCCAATCTGCAATAGGACATGCCTCCTAAGCCATGACTTTTTAATTTCCTCAGGAGTCTCTGTTGTGGGACTTTACCAAATGCTTTCTGAAAGTCCAAATACACTATATCAACTGGCTTATTTTTATCCACACATTTATTCAAAGAAATGGAGCAGATTGTTGATGCAAGAGTTCATTTCGCTAAATCCATATTGACTTGATCCTCATCCTTCTTGACTTTTCTGCTCCCCTTTCTGCTCCTTTTGACACTGTTGACCACAACCTTCTCCTTGATACCTTGTCCTCACTTGGTTTTAAGGGCTCTGTGCTATCCTGGTTCTCTTCTTATCTCTCCCATTGCTCTTTCAGTGTTTTCTCTGGTAGATCCTATTCTACTGCTATCTTACTCTCAGTTGGTATACCCTAAGGATCAGTCTTGGGTCCGCTCCTTTTCTCTCTCTATACCCAGTCCCTTGGTGCACTCATCTCTTCCCATGGCTTTCAGTACCATCTTTACACTGACGACTCCCAGGTCTACCTCTCTTCACATGAAATCTCTCCGGCAATCCAGGTACGGATCTCTCCCTGTCTTTCTGACATTGCTGCTTGGATGTCTCACCGCCGCTTGTAACTGAACATGACCAAAACTGAGCTTCTTATTTTTCCCCCTAAATCCTCCTCTCCCCTTTCTCCTTTATCTGTCTCTGTGGATAACTCTCTACTCCTCCCTGTCTCCTTAGCTCCCAACTTTGGGGTCATCTTTGAATCCTCTCTCTCCTTCTCCACACACATCCAACTGATAGCTAAAACTTGCAATTTTTTTCTTTCTCTACAACATCAACAAAATTGTCTCATTCCTTTCTGCACACACTACCAAGACACTTATCCACTCCTTAGTCACCTCCCATCTAGGCTATTGTAACCTGCTCCTTGCTGGTCTCCCACTTAGTCATCTCTCTCCCCTTCAATCTGTTCTACACTCTGCTGCACGGCTAATCTTCCACCAGCCTCATCATGCTCATATTACCCCTCTTCTCAAGTCTCTTCACTGGCTTCCTATCCATTTCCGCATCCAGGTCAAACTTCTCCTGCTGACCTGTAAGTGCATTCACTCTGCAGTTCCTCACTATCTTTCCTCTCTTATCTCTTCCTACACCCCTGCTCGGGAACTTTGTTCTTCTGGCAAATCGCTTCTATCTGTGCCCTTCTCTTCTATAGCTAACTCCAGACTTCGCTCCTTTCACCTTGCTGCTCCTTATGCCTGGAACAAACTACCTGAGTCAGTATGTCAGGCGTCTTCTCTGGCCCTTTTCAAATCCAGGCTGAAAACTCACCTCTTCGCTGCCGCTTTTGAATCTTGACTCACCTGATGTCCTTTGTGTTTCCTCACCATTTCCCCAGCTGTATCCCATGTCTACAGCTACTGTGTTGTCTGTCTCTATTAGACTGTAAGCTCCAATGAGCAGGGACTGTTTTGTGCATGTGTCTGAGCAGCGCTGCGTACACCTTGTAGTGATGTTCAGTAGTAGTAGTAAACTTTATCACATTAAACCATGTCTGTCCATGTGTCTGGTAATTTTGTTCTTAATAATGGATTCCACTATTTTCCCTGGCCCCGGTGCTAGGTTCACCAGTCTGTCGTTTCCCTCTGGCTTATGTTTCGTGTTCTGAGGTATTTGAATGTGCAACCCCCATGACTCATTCTGATGAATCACGGTGTCTGATTTAGAACATAAGAAATGCCATGCTGGGTCAGACTAAGGTCCATCAAGTGGCCAACATTGGCCAATCCAGGTCACAAAAAGGTACCAGCTCCACAATGCTTGTTCTGGAGTAAGTAGTGGATTTCCCCGACCCTCTTTAATAATAGTGTATGAACCTTTCCTCTAGGAACTTGTCCAAACCTTTTATAAACCCAGCTACACTAACAGCTTTCACTATATCCTCTGGTAACAAATTTCAGAGTTTGATTATGCATTGAGTGAATAAATATTTTCTCTTATTAATCTTAAATGGGTTACATTGTAGCTTCATTGTGTGTCCTCTAGTCTTTCTACATTTTGATGGAGTAAACAATCAATCTATGTTTACCCATTCTACTCCATTTATTAATTTATAGACCTCTATCATATCTTCCCTCAGCCATTTATTTTCCAAGTTGAAGAGCCCTAACCTTTCAAGCCTTTCCTCATAGGGATATCCTTCCAAACCCCCTACCATTTTGGTGACTCTCCTCTGTACCTTTTATAATTCCACTATAGGGTTTTTAAGCTATGGTGACCAGAATCGCACACAATATTCAAGGTGCAGTTGCACCATGGAACGACACAGAGGCATAACAATATCCTTGGTTTTATTCTCCATTCCTTTTCTTATGATTCCTAGCATTCTATTTTCTTTCTTGGCTGCCGCTGCACACTGGATGGAAGGTTTCAATGTATTATCCACGATGATGCCTAAATCCTTTTCCTGGGTGGTGGTTCCTAATGTGGAACCTTGTATCGTGTAACCATAGTTTGGTTTGTTCTTTCCTAGGTTCATAACTTTGCATTCGTCTACATTAAGGGGCTTCCGACCGATATCGCAGCTGGAGCCCCATTGAATTCAATGGGGCCGCTACTCTGATATCAGTCCAAAGCCGCTACCACTTCTTAGTAAACAAGGTCCTAAATTTCATATGCCATTTGGACAGTCAGTCTTCCAGTTTATCAAGGTCCTCTTGCAATTTTCACAATCCTCTTGTTTTTTAACAACTTTGAATAATTTTGTGTCATCTGCAAATTTGATCACCTCACTCGTTATTCCTATTTCCAGGTCATTTATGAATATGTTAAGAAGCAGTGGGCCCAGCACTGATCCCTGGAGTACTCCGTTATTCACCTTTTTCCATTGAGAAAATTGGTCATTTAGTCCTACTCTCTGCTTTCTATCTTTTAACCAGTTCCTCATCCACAATAGTACACTGCCTCCTATCCCATGACTTTTTAATTTTGCCATAAATCTCTCATGGGGGGCCTTGTCAAAGGCTTTCTGAAAATCCAGATATACTGTATCAACCAACTCACCTGGCTACCTGTTTATTCCATGTATACTTCATAAATGATTTCTATATGGCCTGAAGGTAGTATACTATATTTAAATATAAACTGGCAGTGAGCACATTAGGTCCTGATCTTCAGATCCTTTTGATTTTGAGTCAAGATGCTTCAAGGCTTCATTATATCCCCCTGTGGATTGTTGATTTGCTAGGAATAACCAGACCCCATCCTGTTTAATTATCAGCTTAAATATATGGCATTAATTTTCATATTATTTAACTCATAAGCCTGTTTTAATTTAATCTAAACCTCATGGGAGTTGTTCAAATATCGAAAGATTACTCTTGGACTCCAGTAAAGAAACGAACCCCTGCAGTTATACTTCCTTGCACTGCGAAAGCATTTTCAAATCCCTTTTATTAAACCATGCGCTAACAATGCTTCCTGTCACTGCAGTGGGTAAGATTCAAATACTAGTACCACTGCCGCTTGGGTCCTTTTGAACAGGGAGAAAGAAATATCTTTGGGGTCCCTAGGCTTCTGAGATTTGTCTGGCACAAGTCCCAATGTAAAGAAAAACATACACAACACAACAATTTGAAGTTGTTCGAATATAAAATCTTTGCTGTTAACGTGAAGCAAGTGGAAAAATTCACAAGCAATATGCACTCAGCCCTGATACACGCTCAATACAGATTAAAGACTTTGGGGTTGATATTC
Organism: Ichthyophis bannanicus; assembly: GCA_033557465.1. Classification (NCBI taxonomy): domain Eukaryota; kingdom Metazoa; phylum Chordata; class Amphibia; order Gymnophiona; family Ichthyophiidae; genus Ichthyophis; species Ichthyophis bannanicus. Next base: position 909,512,421 of record CM066035.1, on the reverse strand, counting down.
AAAAGGGTTTAGCTAGTTAACAGGACCTGCTAACAGGCTAAACCTCACCTTGTCCGATATTTAGTGGCACTAACCGATTAATGCTACTGAATAACACCATAGACCCCATTAGAAAAATGTGGTTTGTTTTGGTGAAGTGTATGGGCAGAGCTGGGGCGGTCTCAGTGCCTATCGGGTTAGTGGCAACGTTCAGCCACTAACTGGATCGACAAACCACATAAAGTTAGGACAGGTCAATTGCTGTCCTAACTCTATGGGGTATGTTTACTAAATGTCTTAATGTTACCGGCGCTAGTTGCAGCGTTAATGTGAAGAATGCCATATAAGGTAGTGGGTGTTCCGGCGGCAAGGTAGCAATGAATTGGTATCGCACGATAGTGGGCACCGTGGCACGTTAACACGCGTTAGCCCTAAGTTTATGCCAGCGGTGTGTTAGAAGCTATAAAGATGTAGCCCACTGGTTACTGCAATGACTGTAGAGGCAGAGATCATGGGTTTGATCCCATAGTGGTGTTATTTAAGAAGGCTGTCTGAGGCCTTTCCTTTTAATGTAAATCAGTGCTGCCAGCAAAAACACCCTCACAGTGCTGTAACCTAAGATGCCTCATAAGGCGCCCTTAAGGCACTCCATAGAGCACATTATAAAGTGCCCTGTCTGCCAAGGCACCTTATAATGTGCCCTATAGGGTGCTTTATAGGGCGCTGTATAGGGAGCCTTATGAGGCACCTTAGGTTATGGCACTGTGAGGGTGTTTTTGCTGGCAGCACTGATTTATATTAAAAGGAAAATCCTCAGACATCCTTATTAAATAACACCACTGTGGGATTGAACCCATGACCTCTGCTTCCACAGTCACTGAAGTAACCAGTGGGTTACATTGTTATAGCTTCTAAAACACTGCTGGCTGGCTACAGAATGACTGCAGGTCACCACACAAACTGTCTGCTGTGGTTACCATGATAGGGTACATGCACCCATACCCATGATGCACTGCATATGCAGATCAGCAGTCTACATCTGATCACAAGATGGTGTATGTGCCTCTACAGCACCCCAGTCTGGTAGGGGGAACTGACACAGAGTAGCTACAGACCGTGACATTGTGTGGTTCCTGTGCTCACCCTGAGGGTGAGATGGGGCACCAGCACCAGGTCCGCAGCACCTGGCTTGGCTGCGATAGGCTGTGCTGCAGGTCCCATCAGTGCCAGTGTGTGACAGGTAGTCCTTGCAGACACACCTAGGCTACACCTGTGTCCATCAGTCACGTCTAGGCGTTGTGGACTATGATGCACCCAGAATAGTGCATACCCTGTGTGGTAGCCATGGTCACATGTTATGAGAGAAAGGTGGTGTTTGGCCCCCAAAAGCAGGTTATGTTGAACACCCAACCCACCCTCTTTGGGTCAGGTTGGGGGACAGGATCTTCCACCAACAGATCCACACTCTACATTGGAGGCAGTAGAGGGGATCACCACCCCAGTCCCGCTAGGGAATCGGCACCCTCCAGGGCACTGGTAGACAGCCTGGAAACAGCTCAGCAGCCCCCCACCACAATCTGACATTCACCAGCAGAGGGCAGAGTCAGTCTCCACCTGCTGCACCCTGGAACGTGTTCTAGCCATACACATGCCAACTGCAGACAGTCTGCTAGCTAATACATAGTGCATGTTCCTAGAGGAACAGTGTGCACCCAAAGGTGGGATGTAAACACACACACCAAACAAGTATGTCAGTGATTGGGCCCCTGAAAAAGAGACTCATAGATATCACTTGAGAGAAACACTGTATAGCACTATGTGGGAACCTAGCCATGCCATGGTCACTGCTCAGTCAGGGTGAGAGTGACCTCCCTGAATGACATGCTGTGGCCTACCTGTCTGTGCAGGTGGTGGTCGGGCACTACAATGTCCCAGCCATTGCTCTCAGCCCTGTGCAGATGCATCCTGCCCAGAATGCCATGTCCGGGCCATACCACAATACTTTGCTCCTCATTATGCACATTGGCAGGCTAACACTGGAAACAGTGCAAGCACTGGGGGCTCAGTAAGGTGTAGGCAGCCACAAAACACTGGATAGACATACACACACTCCCACACCTATGTCAGCAATGTGCAAAGATAGAAGTGGTTGGCAGCCCTGGCCGACACACCAGTCCTGGACACAGTGCAGGCATTGCTAAGGTATGCAGGTGCTAGTATTGGTAGCTGCTGCTCCGCGCAGGGCCCAACAACCTGACTCTCCATGAGGCTCTGTATAGTGAAGCCTGTGGGTGTGGGTATTTGTGCCCCTGTTGTGGCCGATGCTCTAGGGACTGCACATGTTTATGGTGTATGTGTGCTGTAGGGTAAAATATAGGGCTGTTGTTTGCAGTGGCCACAGCTGGGACTTGAACCTGTGACCTACTGCCCCTGAACACACTGGCTGTGTGTACTGCACCAAACTGTTGCCACAGAAGCAGGCTATTCCCTGGGGGTACCATTACTATTCTTCAGACAGCCTTTGTCTGTTGCACTGCATGCTGCCACCCACCTAAATAGGGCTTGGCCTTGGTCTGCTGTGGGCAGCTGCCACTGCCCCCTCCACTACCAGCACTCCTCCCCCACCATGCTGACATGCCCTTATGCTGGTGGTGCTGGTGGTGCACAGTCCCAAGCCATCCAGTGTGCCTGTAGGTGGCTGCCTATGGTGTGGGATCTGGGGTAGGGGTGCCTACATAGACATTCACGCTTCCCCCCAGCACTGCCTATCAATGTTATGTGCCCTTTGGGGTACTTGCTGGGTACTGTCCTCGGGACACTGTGGGACACACACTCGTGGGCATGTTTGAGCTTAGTCAGTTGCTGGCTTGCTGATTTGCAGTTTCTGAGTTCCTATGTGCCACCTAGGCATCTGCCTAGTCCACCCTGTGCCCCAGCTGCCCCACTGCATGTCCTGCCTGCAGCCCCTTGTACCCCATTTGCAGCCTCACTGTAGTGCCCTTTCATACTTGGCCACTATGCTGTTGCTGCACATGTATCACTACTATCACTTTTCTTGGTTTCCCTGCCTTTGCTGTACATTGCTGACTGAACCGGTTTCTTTCTCCTGCAAATGTGCCTCTAACGTGAGGTTTTCACTGGCGTTAATTTTCAGACCTTCATTTCACAGCGTTAGTGTGCATGGAGCCTCTCCCCGCCCACTCTCCGCCCATTGACCCCTTCTCTCTGCCCTCTGGGGAGACTTACTCCACCCTCTTTGTGCCTTAACGCCACCGGAGATGTTTTCGCATGAAACCTCATGCTATCGCGTGATAATGTTACTTTATCGTGCAATAACGTTATGTATCGCACAATAACGTTATGTATCGCGCACTAACTGCGCCACTGTAACGTTATCGCTGTTTAGTAAACATACCCCTATGTGTTTTTTGCAATCTGGTTAGCAGCTGAATATCGCCACTAGCCAGATAGCAAAAGCGCTGGGTGTCAAAATCAGGTATTCAGCACTGGACACTAAATAGGCTCTGGGACTGTATGTCCAGTTTTAGTTTCAGTGGTGGCTCCCTGGTGCTTTATAAAAACTGTCTGCAGCTCTGAATATTTGCCTCATAGAGTACACAATCCAAAAAAATCCAAAAATCAATCCAGAAACCAGAGTTCAGAAATCCACATTAGGTAGAAACTATATGCAGCACAACCTAGGTGCTTCTTCTAGGTGAGGTACTTCTTGGATAATGTGGTATATTCCCTAAGCTTCACCTATTTGTACTCACAAATCCTCGTGTAGACCAGTTGATAAGAGACTCTTTACTGCTAACTGATACAGAAAGCGATTTCCAGTAACATCAACCCAGAAAATAACTCTGCAGGGTAGTGCTCCCTACAAACCCCCCCAAATAAAATCCCCTCTGATCCATCATGAAGTGATGTCTTTTTTGAGATACAAGAATGTGAAGCTAACTCCTCGTCACCATTCTCACCCTGTTTGTTCCTCTCTACATCATGAGTTCACTCTAGGACCTCTAAAATTTTCCCATGTCCCAAAGGCCTGGGTTCAACAACCGCCTCAGGACAGGACAGAAAAGAGAAAGAATACCGAACCAGGACCCAATGAGTTTTTCCCACAAAAGAAACACACGTTCTGTCTCACTGGATAGCAAGGAGCACACAAGGGCGAGCAGATAAAAACAGTCCTTTATTAGCAGACCCAAAAAAGGCCACGTTTCGGCATAGCCTTCATCAGGGGTCACCTCAAAGAGAACAACAATATGCTAATCAATACATCATATAGAGGAATAAAAAACATAATATAAAGTGATAAATTAGTAAAAAGACAAATGCATTAAAACAATTGCAACAGAAAGTAAAAAGAAGATGAAAACATCATCGCATAAAAATATCAGTGAATATTCAGTACGTATCGTCATAAGAAACATACATAACTGCTATTTGGTTAAGAATGCTAAAACAATAGTACCTAAAGTAAAAAAACAAGACAGGCAAACAACAAAAATGGATATAAAAATGGAAGGGGGGGGGGGGTAAGAGTATGCCATAATCCGTGCAGATATGTAAGACATAAAGGAACCACTAGTGTCCTGATATGGAAAGAGGGAGGGAAAATGCATGAACTTTCTGATAATTACTGGGACTTTTCATACTAGAGTGATTATAGCCAATCGCTAATGCACAATCCTCTGTAAGGATAACATAATAGAACAAAGCGTTAAAAAGTTGCACCAGCATAGATACTAAAACTGAGAACATTAAGGGGTATGTTTACTAAGCAGTCTTAACGTGCGCCCGGCGATAGTGTGCAGGCTGCCATAAAAGGAGTGGGCGTTTCGGTCTTAATGTAGCAAAATGGGATTATCGTGCGATAACTCGTGCTGCGCACATTATCGGGCGAGACGCCGCTAAGCACGTTAACGCGCGGTAATCTTAAGAAGGCGCGCTGACATGCAAACACAGAAACAGAGGTGTAGCACAATGCCTAATACACCAACTGATGGTACAGGGGTCATGAGTTTGATCCCCCAGTGTGTCTAATGCATATGGCTGGCTGAGGCATTAGCTGTTATGTGTAAGTATTGCTTTTTATTTATTTATTTATTTACTTATTTCTTCTATACCGCCCCTTCCAGTGATCAAGGGCGGTTTACATGGAACAAGTTATGTATACTAAATTGTATACTTTACATGGAACAAGAAACTTTCTAACTTTTTACATGGAATAGCTTAACAAATTATGTGTACTACTGTATACTTTACATTGAAACAGAGGAACTTTCTAACTTTTTACAGAGGTGACAGGTGTCATAAACTGTCCAAACTATTTACATAGGTTATTTACAAGTGATTCTATACAGTGGTTTACAAGATAATCGTGCATCATGTGTGAGTGTGTGGTGGAATTTATTTCCATTTTACCAAGAATTTTGTGTGTGTGAGGGGACTATGTAAGGTTATCTAGTTGTGGTGTAGGGGGGTTCTGAGTTGGTGTGTCTGAGGATGTTGTGGGACAGAGCTAGGGGGGTAGGAGATTTGGAAATGTTCAGAGAATAGATATATTTTGAGTTCCTTCCGAAATTGGGCAAGGTCCTTTATGGTTCGGAGGTCTAGTGGGAGATCATTCCAGAGCATGGGGGCAGAGAACGAGAAGGCTCTGTCACTTGTGGATTTTTTAGTCTTCTTGAATGATTTTGGTATGTGGAGTGAGTGGACTGCATTTTGTCTGCGAGCTCTCGATTCAGATGGGGTCTGAAGTAATGTTGTTAGATGTGATGGGGCGAGGTCATTTAGGAGCTTGAATGTTGTTAGGAGAATTTTGTATTTGATACGGCTGTTTATAGGGAGCCAATGTAGTTCTAGGAGTATAGGGGTCACATGGTCTGTTAGGTGAGCTTTAGTAGTTACCTTTGCGCAGATGTTCTGGGCTCTTTGTAATAGGTATGTGTTTTTTTGTGGTAGGCCAATCAAGAGACTGTTGCAGTAATCAAAATGGGGTGTGATGAGTGTATTGACAACCGATCTAAAGTCATGTGTATCCAAGAGGGGTCTTAGATGTTGTATGGTTTTGAGTTTAAGGAATATGGTTCTTACTGTCTGCTTTATGTGTGGTATCATGGTGAGGGTCTGGTCTATTATTACACCCAAGTATTTTACTTCTTTTTTAACGGGTATAGATGTATTGTTGATTGAGATTGTTGTTGGGAACGTGTCCTCAGTCACAGGTGTTCTTGTAACGAACATTGCTTCCGTTTTTTTAAGGTTAATGCTAAGATAATTAGTTTCCATCCAAGAGGTGGTCTCAGCCATGCACTCAGCTAGGTTGCCGTAAGTGTGGTTTTTTGTGGTTATGGGGGTGACGAGCATGATATCGTCAGCATATATAAAGTGGTTAATCTTGTGTTTTCTAAATATGTTTGTGATGGGTTGCAGGTATAAGTTGAATAGAAGGGCAGAAAGGGCTGATCCCTGAGGTATACCTTGTCCTTGGGGGAAGGTTTCTGATGCTTCTTGATCTATTTGGACACGTATTAGTCTATGTGTGATGTAGGACTTAAACCATTTGAGAACAGTTCCACCTATTCCTAAGTTTTCTAGTCTGTTGATCAAGGTGGGGTGGTTGATGTTGTCAAAGGCGGCTGAGATGTCAATAAAGAGTAGTAGGAAGCCTTGATTGTTGACATCTGTGCCTTTGATGAGGTGATCGATCAGTGTGATCAGGAGGGTTTCCACTCTGTGATAAGGGCGAAAACCGAATTGGTGTGAATCGAGGGGTTTATGTTCATCAATATGTTCTTGTAATTGTAGTTGAATTGACTTTTCTATAATTTTAGCTATAAAAGGAATGCTAGCTATCAGTCTGTATGCATTGGGGTCTTTTGAGTCAAGTTTATTGTTTTTTATTATTGGGCGAAGCGTTGTGAGCTTTAGAGCATCAGGCATGATGCCCTGTGAAAGGGACAGGTTCACCATGTATTGGATGTTTTCAGCAAGTTCTTCCTTTGTACATTTAATCCAGGACACAGGGCAAGGATCGAGTGGGGAGGTTGTGGTATTGATCATTGTTATGATTTTTATGAGCTGTTTACGATCCACAGTGTGGAAAGTTGTCCAATTGTTATTGATTTCAGTGTTTGTAGTCAGTATTGGTGTTAGAGTATTGGGTTTAGATTTTAGTTTTTCGGCAAAGTGAGATGCTAAGGTTTGAATGCTTATTGTTGGTAGCTTTGGCTCGGAATTCTTTGTTTTAGTTAGTGTTTTTACAATTGAAAATAGTTCTCTAGGTCGGTTGATGGCTAGATTTATTACTTTAGAGTGGTAATCCCTTTTTGATTTGTTTATTGCGTTTTTGTATTCGTTAAGTGTGTTCATATATTGTGATTTATTTTCATCTGTTTTAGTTTTCCTCCATCTCTTTTCCTGTTTTCTTAGTTGTTTTTTTAGTTTTGCTAGTTCTTTGGTGAACCATTTTTCTGACTTTTTCGTTTGTCTATGCCTATTAAGTGTGGGGATAGCTGCTTCCTGTATTGTTAGGTTCCAGTGATTTATAGCGGAATTGATGTCAGGGAGGTTTGCGTCGAGTACTGGTAGTACTTTGCTAAGGAATGTATCCTTGTCAAAGTGGGCAAAGCGTGATAAATGGGGTGATGTGCTTGTTGTATTTGGTGTTGCTTGTGCTGGGAGGTGGAGTGTTATGAGGTGATGATCGGACCATGGTACTTCTGTTGTAGTTGGGGGCGTGAATTGTTGATGGCTATTAAGGGAGGAGGGGAGGAAGATGAGATCTAGAATGTTACCTTTTATGTGTGTGGGGGTATGAACTATCTGTGTATATCCCATTTGGTTCATGGCGTCCATGAAGTTATCTGATTGGGGTTTATTTAGTGAGGGGAGGTTTAGGTCACCTAGAATTACTAGTGGTTTGTTTTGTGATGCTGTGCATGCAAGTTCAAGGATGGAGGATAGGTTGTTTTGGTCAGTTGAGGGTGGTCTATAAATTAGGGAGAGTGCCATGGTTTTACTTTGTATATTAATGATGTCCATTCCATCTATATTGTTCAGGCTTGTTAAGGTGTATTGTAGGATTTTTTTGGTAAGTATGAGTACGCCACCTCCTCTTTGTATATTGCGATGGCAGTTGAATACATCATATTGATGCGTGTTTATTTGGTTTAGTAGTATGGTGTCTGTGGGTGAGAGCCATGTCTCAGTGATGCAGATGATATCTGGGTTTTTATCTTTTATCATGTCGTTGATTATTGGTATTTTGTTTCGTATGGATCGGATATTTATTAGGTAAAGCTTAGTTTTAGTGTCTATATTAGCTGTGTTGTCCTTTATATTGTGTTGTGATTGACATTTTATTTGGATAAGTCTGTGGGAGCGTCTGCCTGAGTCTTGACGAGAAAAATGGTTGTGGGAGTGCGAGTATGTTATTATGTGTTGCGGGTTTTGAAATAAGTTTTGTGTGGTGGGGGTGCTGTATGGGTTCTGATAGTGGTTATGAATAATGGGGATGTTGATGTAGGGGTTTTGATTGGATTTGTATGTGTAAATGTGTTGTGTTAGGAGTGTTATTAGTAGGAGAGTGAGGGAGAGGTTTGTACATTTTATTGTAGACATTGTGTATTAGGTGGAGGGATGCTGATGATAGTACAACAGTAAATGAGGCTACTAACAATGCTATATAGGTTAGTGACAACAATATATGAGACTTCTAGTAGTAGTATTACACTAAGCTACTGGCAACAGTATATGAGGCTACTAATAGAGTTAGTAGTTTACTGACAACAGTAAAAGTGTTACTAACAGTGCAATATGATCTTCTGACAGTGTTATATAGGTTGCTGACAGTAGTATAACAGTATATGAGGCTACTGACTATGTTCTTTGGGTTACTGATATCAAGGGTTATTGACAACAGTATATGAGATTAATAGTAATATTACATGGGTTACTGACAACAGTAAATGTGGCTTTTAATAGTACTGTAAGGTCTACTGACAACAGTAAGGTCTGTCGATAACAGTAAGGTCTACTGACAACAGTATATCTTTATAGTTTGGTATGTTGGAAGTCTCTGTTATAGCTAAATCATTAGAGAGTGTTATACTTGCTGAGATCGATGGATGGTCTGTTTCTTTTGTGAAGGGAGGTAGTTCTACTTCAAGGGAGCTCCAGCTGGTTGACTGTATGTTGGTATCACAGAGCTGTTGGTGAAGGATGGTGGTCGGTGAGGGTATTTGAGGCATGGTATGTATATTTTAATTAGTGCTGCCAGCAAACACACCCTCACGTGCTGTAACCGAAGGTGCCGCATAAGGCACTCTATAAGGCACTCCATAGGGCACATTATAAAGTACACTGTCTGCCAAGGCACCCTATAATGTTCCCTATGGGACACCCTATAAGGCTCTGTATAGGACACCTTATAAGGCACCGTAGAAGGCACCTTATGGCTACAGTACTTCGAGGGTGGTTTTGCTGGCAGCACTAATGTACATTAAAAATAGACAATGCCTCAGACAGCCCTATCAAATAACCCCACCATGGGTGTGAACCCATGACCTCTGCCTCCACAGGCAGTGAAGTACCTATTGGGCTACAGCTCTATAGCGGCTAACAAGCCCCTGGCTGGCTACAGAAGGACTGCAGGTCACCACACAAACTGTCTGCTGTGGTTACCAGGATAGGGTTAACCCACCTGTACCCATGATGCACTGCACATGCACATCAGCAGTCTACAGATGATCACAAGATGGGGTATGCACCCCCATAGCACCTCGGCCTGGTAGGGGGTACAGACCGTGTGTGTTACTGGCACAGAGTAGCTACAGACCATCACATTGTGTGGGTACTGTGCTCACCCTGAGGGTGAGGTGGGGCGCCCAGCACCAGGTCCACAGCACCTTTCATGGCTGATATACACCATGCTGCAGGTCCCCATCAGTGCTAGTGTATGTGTGATAGGTAGTTCCTGCAGACACACCTAAGATACATCTGTATGTCTCAGTCATGTCTAGCCCCTATGGGCTATGATGCACCCAGAATAGTGCATATCCTGTGTTGGCGCCATGGTCACAGGATGTAGATGAAGGGGGGGGGGGTGTGTTTGGACCCTTAGGCAGATTATGTACCACCACCCAACCCAGCCTCTGTGGCTCAGGGTGGGAAACAGGATCTCCCACCAACAGATCCACATTCTACCTCCCTGCAATGGTGGCAGTAGAGGAGACCATCAACCCCAGTCCTGCTGGGGAACAGACACCCTTCAGGGCAGTCAATGCCGATCTATACACATCCATAAGGCAAGGCAGACAGAAGGCCTGGAAATACTCAGCTGCCCCCCACCACTATCTGACATTCTCCATCAGCAAGCCTCCAGCCGCTGCACCCTGCAAGGTGTACCAGCCAGACACATACTAACTGAAGACAGTCTGCTAGTTAGTCCATAGTGCATGTGCATAGTGTACCCAGAACCGAGATGTCAGCATACACACCAAGCAGATAAGTCAATGATTGGGCCTCAAAAGAGAACCCATAAATATCACATGAGAGAAATACTATACAGCACTATGGGGGAACCTAACCATGCCGTGGTCACTCATCAGTCAGGGTGAGAGTGACCTCCCAGCAGGACATGCTGTGGCCACCCTGTCCATGCAGGTGGTGGCCGGGCACTACAATGTCTGAGCCATTGCCCTATGCCCTGTACAGATGCAGCCAGGCCAGGCCACCCTATCCAGGCTATTCCCACAGTACCTTGCTCCTCATTATGCACATTGGCAGACCAATACTGGCAACAGTGCTAGCAGTGTGGGCTGTGGAGGGTGTTGGCAGCCACCACACACTGGATAGACAGACACACACTCCACACACCTATGCCAGCATTGTGCAACTATAGAGGTGTTTGGCAGCCCTGGCCACCACACCAGTCCTGGGCACAGTGCAGGCATGGCTATGGTACGCAATACTGTTGGGGTCACTCTGTCAGACACCAGACCTGAGGCACACTCCACAGACATCACAAAGGCTGCTATGATGCAGCTCAATCAGCCAATTGTGCTTAACGTAGGAATTGCTATCTGCCAGTTATCATAGCAACCTTTTGATAGCTGTGTACAGTTTTCCCATGTTTAGGGTGGCATTGCTAAGGTATGCAAGTGCTAGTATTGGGAGATGCACGCAGGTCCCAATGTCCTGCCTCTCCAGGAGGCTTGGGATAATGGAGCCTGTGGGTGCGGGTGTGTCTGCCCCTGTTGGCCGCTGCTCTAGGGCAGAGGTTCCCAACTCCAGTCCTGGAGGGCCAAACACTGTTCAGGTTTTCATGCTGTCCCTAATGAATATGCATGAGATACATCTGCATACCATGGGGACGGTGCATAGCAATGCAGCACAGCCACATTTATTAGAGGCAGCATGGAACCTGAATGGTGTTTGGCCCTCCAGGACAGCATTTGGGAGACTCTGCTCTAGGTAATGCGCATGTTTATGGTGTCTGTGCTCTGTAGGGTAAAATGTAGGTGTTTTGGGCATGTCTACATCATCTGCACTACAGGTTCTGTCTGTATTAGCATGTTGTAGTAGTGGGTAAAATATGGGGGCTGGGTTGGCAGGAACCACAGCTGGGACTTGAACCTGTGATCTTCTGCTCCTGAACACACTGGCTGTGTGCACTGCCCCACCGTGTTGCCACAGAGACAGTGCATTCCCTGGGGATACCATGACTGTTCGTCCGGCAGGGCCTGTCTGTTGCAGTGCATGGCACCCACCTACACAGGGCTAGGCCACGGTCTGCTCTGGGCAGCTGCCACTGCCCCCTCCACCACCAGTACCCCTCTGCCACCCTGCTGACATGCCCGTCTGCTGGTGGTACTGATGGAGCACAGTCTCAGGGCCATCCATTGTGCGGTTAGGCGGCTGCCTATGGTGCAGGTTCTGGGGTAGGGGTGCCTGCATAGATGTCCACGCTTCCCCCCAGCACCGCCTGCCAATGTTCTGTGCTCTTGGGGGTACTGCAGTGCCAGGCCGCACAGTACCTGCTGGGTACTATCCCCTGTGACACTGTGGGAAGCACACTCGTGCCCATGTTGGGCCCTCATCAGTTGCTGTCTGGCTGCTCTACTGTTTCAGCATTCCTATGGGCCACCTAGGCGTCACCCTAGTCCGCACTCTGGCCCAGCTGCAGCACAGCATTTGCCGTCTGCAGCCCTCTGGGTCCCCTTTCCCAGCATCTGTCCAGTTGCCCATTCTGACATGCCCACCCTGCTGTTGTGGAACATGTGCATGCCATAGGAAACCTGTCCAATGGAGAGGGAAACCCTGATCAGCGCTATTTCACTGTGGGATCATTCACCTTGTATGGGGATGGAGCGTAGACCCTTCCAAAATTCATATCATTTTTTTGGAGCTTTCTTGGGAGTGTTTTTCGACGTTTCCCATTAATTTCACTATTGCCCAGCTTGGTTATGTTTTTTAAATATTTTGTTGGGGTCATTTTCAATGTTTATTTGCACTTTTGTTCCATGCACATGTATCACACTTATCACTTTTTTGTAGGTTTCCCTGATTTTGCTGTACATTGCTGACAGAAATGGTTTCTCTTCCCTTTAAATCAGCTCTAATGCCAGGGTTTCACTGGCATTAGTTTTCAGCCTCGGATTTCACAGCGTTAGTGTGCAGAGAGCCTCTCCCCTCCCACTCTCCACCCATTGACCCCTTCTCTCCGCCCCTGGGGAGCCTTCCTCCGCCCTCCGGGAGCCTTTCCCCGCCTTCAGCGCTCGTTTGCGCCGCTGTGCGCGTTATCGCGCGATAAGGTACCTGTGCGCCTGATAAAGCGCCATTATCACGCGATAAGGTACCTTATCGCGCGATAATGTCACAGAGCGCACATTAAGACGGTTTAGTAAACATACCCCTAAGTCTAAAATAGATCATTTTCTAGCCAGTTCCTGAACCAGTTGCTCCATAAAGCAGCCATTTATTTCATTTAGGAACTTTACCTCCCTAGCATGTCTGATGTGGCATCCAATCAGTAGTGGGATAATTGAAATCGCCCATTATTATTGTGTGACCAATTTTGTTAGCTTCCCTAATTTCTGCTAACATTTCATCATCTGTCTGCTCATTCTGTCCAGGTAGTAAACCCATACCACTATTTTCTTCCCCTTCCCACATGGAATTTTTATCTATGAAGATACAATGGCACATTTTGTTTCCTGCAGAACTTTTATTCTACAGTATTTGATCCAATGCTCTTTTTGACATAGCAGTACTCCTCCACCAATTTTATCCATCCTATTGAAGAGACAAAAGCATCAACTTCCCCTCCCCCCGGCAGCTTACTAGAATATTTTGAATTATAGCTGTAGTTATAGATGGATAGTATAAGCTTGTATTAGTAACATTATATTCACAGTACCTTTAAGGAGAAAGCAGGTTATCTTAACCAGGAATGTGAGGCCATTTGTTGCCCATTTGCTCTGAATAGGTGCCAGAGAATCTGCGAGGGTGTCACTCTGGAATTTATCCAATTGCATTACTAGCCTGAGAGAGATTAGGACTCATACAGGCCAAAAAGAGCTGTTTTTCTTCAAATATTTCTGTTTGGGTCAATTTATGCAAAATCTCCAATAAAAGAACCCGTGGAAATATCGAGTTTCAAGCAGATGGGGAGACACTGCATACTTAGTAGTCTCCCTGTCTGTTTCCTCTTCAGCCTAAGATTTTATACAACTAATTCTAAGCATCTGTGTTTTTACTTTGTGCTTAACAACCATTCCTTCTGTCCAGCCATACAAAGAATGGAGGAACACAGGCTTTGGTACAAGAGATCGTGGTGTTGGGGCCACTTGGCAATAGTGGTCATAGCATGATCACATTTCATTTAATATATGGAGGAAAGATGGCAAGGAAATCCACAGTACTACCTTTTAACTTTCAAAAGGGAGACTATGATGAAATGAGGAAATAATTAAAGAAAAGCTAAAAGGTGCAGCTGCAAAGGTCAAAGATTTATATCAAGCAGTTTAAAAATATTATCTTGGAAACTCAGACCAGATATATTCTGTGCTTTAAGAAAAGTGGAAGAAAGGCCAAAAAACTGTCAGCATGCTTTAAAGATGAGGTCAGAGAGGCTGTTGTAACCAAAACATCATCTTTCAGAAATGGAAAAAGGAGCTTAATGACGAAAATGGGAAACAACATAAGCACTGGCAAGTTAGTTAGAAGGCATTGATAAGGCAGGCAAAGAGAGAATTTGAAAAAAAGCTTGCTATGGAAGCAAAAACGCATAATAAAAATGTTTTAATGTACATTTTTAGCAAAACACCTATGAGAGAGTCAGTTGGACCATTAGATGATAGAGAGCTAAAACGAGCGCTAAGGGAGGAGAAGGCCATAGCAGAGAGATTGAATGCATTTCTTGTTTCAGCCTTTACTGAAGAAAATGTAGGGCAGTTACCCATGCCTGAAATGGTATTTAAAGGTGATATATTAAGAAGAATTGAAAGAAATATTGATAAACCGGAAAGATGTATTGCAACTATTTGGTAAACTGAAGAGTAGCAAATCACCTGGACGAGATGGTATACATCTGAGGGTGTTGAAAGAACTGAAATAGGAGATTGCAGATCTACTATTCGTAATCTGTGAACTATCATTAAAATCATCTGTAGTACCTGAAGATTGGAGAATAGCCATTCAAATGCCAATTTTTAAAAAGCATTTAAGGGGTGATCTGGGAAACTACAGACTGGTGAGCCTGATGTCAGTACCAGGCAAAATGGTAGAAATAATTTAAAAAATAAAAATTTCTGAACATATAGATAGTCATGGTAATGATAGAAAGCCAATATGGATTTAGCCAGGAAAGTCTTGTCTTAATAATCTGTTATATTTTTTTGAAGCTGTGAATAAACAGGTAGACAGAGCTGGTCAGTATCGCACCGCAGCCGCTATTGCCCCATAGTGTATCTGGATTTTCAGAAAGCTTTTGACAAGGTGCCTCATGAGAGATTTTGGTGAAATTAAAAAGTCATGGGATAGGAGGCAGTGCACTATTGTGGATCAGGAACTAGGTAAAAGATAGAAAACAGAGAGTAAGGCTAAATGGCCGATTTTCACAGTGGAGAAGGGTGAATAGTGGAGTATCTGAAGGATCTATGCTGAGCCCACTGCTTTTTAACATATTCATAAATGACCTGAAAATGGGAATAATGAGTGACGTGATCAAAGTTTCAGATGACAAGTGCAAAGTTATGCATCTAGGAAAGAACAACCCAACTATGGTTACATAGTGCAAGGTTCCACATTGGGAACCACCACCCAGGAAAAGGATTTAGGCGTCATCAAGGATAATACATTGAAACCCTCCAAGCAGTGTGCAGCGATGGCCAAGAAAGCAAATAGCATGCTAGGAATCATAAGGAAAGGAATGGAGGATAAAATCAAAATAAAATAATAAATAAATAAAAAAGGATATTATAATGCCTCTGTATCATTCCATTGTGTGACTGCACCTTTAATATTGTGTGCAATTCTGGTTGCCGTATCTTAAAAAGGAGAATTTTGCTTCTCATAAAATATTCCCTCTGACCAACACTCAGGGGTAGGTCTACTAAACTGGGCTAATGGTTAACCCAGGCCATCTACTCCAATTGAATAACATGGGACCTAGGTGCAGATAGCCTTGATTAACCGTTGACATGGCTTAGTAGACATACCACTCAGTGTTTGAATATTTACATCTAAGCTTCCTTTGCAGTGTGCAGCAGCGGCCAAGAAGGCAAATAGAATGCTAAGAACCATAGGGAAAGAAATGGAGAATAAAACCAAGGATATTATAATGCCTCTGTATCGTTCCATGGTTCGACCGCACCTTTAATATTGTGTGCAATTCTGGTCGCCGTATCTTAAAAAGGATATAGCGGAATTAGAAAAGGTACAGAGGAGAGCCACCAAAATGGTAAAGGGGATGGCAGGATACCGCTATGAGGAAAAGCTTAAGAGGTTAGGGCCCTTCAACTTGGAAAAGAAATGGCTGAGGGAAGATATGATAGAGGTCTATAAATTAATGAATGGAGTAGAATGGGTAAACGTTGATCGATTGTTTCCGCCATCAAAAAGTAGGAAGACTAGGGGATACTCATTGAAGCTACAATGTAACCCATTTAAGACAAGAGAAAATATTTTTTCACTCAAAGCATAATCAAACTCTGGAATTCATTACCAGAGGATGTTTATAAAAGCTGTTAGTGCAGCTGGGTTTATAAAAGGTTTGGACAGGTTCCTAGAGGAAAGGTCCATAAACCATTATTAAAAGGACCCGGGAAATCCACTGCTTACCCCAGGACAAGCATTGTGGAACCTGTGTACCTTTTTGGGAATCTGCCAGGTACCTGTGACCTGGATGTCCACTGTTGGAAACAGGATATTGGGCTCGACGGTCTGACTCAGTATGGCATTTCTTATGTTCTTATGAGAGATCATACGAGAAAGACATCAAGCTTGGCAAGGTCGAAGGTCAACAGAAAAGAGGAAGACCAGCAGTGAGATGGATTGGTACGATAACAGGGTCTCTCCATTTCAAAGCAAGGTAAGAGTGTGTGCCTTTTCATTACTAGCTCTCTGACAGAGCTCTGAAAAGATTTTTGGTCTATATTTTTAGAAAGAGATAGTCTTGAAGATCTGGGGAGGAGCTAAGATGGCGCTGGTTAGAGCTTAGTGAGACAGTCTTGGTGTCTTGGGTCAAAAGGGAAAGGGAAAGGGGTTTGTGGTGCCTTCATCAACCCCCGGTACCTCTACGCTGATTTCTGCAGATCCTTTGGATGCTTTTGTGCTGAGGCCACCTCGATTCACAGCTGGTTCAGCGGAGGAAATTCTGGCTGCTGTGAAGCCGGAGCTGGAGGGCTTGGTGTCTGCCTTGGGAAGTTGTTCTTTCTCCCCCGACCTACACCCAGCTCTGAAGGTGATGTGCCTACAACAGCAGCTCGTAGTTAGTGGCTGGCAGCAGGAGGAGCTCTCTTATCGCAGTCCCTTGCCGGAGCTGGGAAGACCTGGTGTAGCTGTGGCGTGCTCTTTGGAGATCTTTGCCCTGAATCAGCTTTGGTGCACTTCCCCTCTGACGGGTCCAGATGGTTGAATAGCAATTGGGATGGTTGCGGCAGTAGGTGCTGTACCAACGTCAGCAGGAATGGAAAATATCCTCATTTCTGACCTCTGAAACACTTCCTTTTCTTTGAAATGGCCCAAAAGTTTCACTCTTGAATCTATTTGACAGGCAATTGTCTCACTGGGACTACTGTTTTGCCGCACAGTTCTTCCTTGGCAGCTAAGATACAATTGAATGCTGCTGTGGTGGAACTGGTTTCATCTAAAGTAACAGGTTTACAATCTGAGTTGTCTGCGGTACAGTTTAGAATTTGGTTATTGGAAGAACAGTCTTCACTCTTCACAAAAAACTTTAACTCTTTGACAGTAAAAATTGAACAGTTGGAGAATTTATCTCAAGCTAACAATTTATGGATTATTAATTTCCCAAGAGTTCTCGACGATAACACTGAGGAATATGTTATAGTATATTTAACAGAAACTCTTGCGGTTTCACTAGACTTAATTCCTCCTACTGTGAGAGTGTTTTATTTGCCGACTGGGAAAAAATCAGTTTCTTCTGTTACAATTGCAGATCAACCTGTTGATGCTTTAAATGTTACTGCTTTATTGGCGTCCTCTGCTGAGGCGATTCCTGTTTCTTCTACTTTAGTGGTTACTTTTGCCTTGTTATCAGATAAATAATGGCTTTTAAAATTGTTCTTTAGGAAACGACATCTAGCTTTTAAGGGGTTGTTGGTTCGGATGTATCCTGATCTTTCTAGGGATACCCAGAAGCGACCTAGGGAATTTTTACTACTTCACCCTGTTGGGGAGGCTCTTTTTTCTCAAACACCCTTTGTTTGGTTAAATACCATTCAGTTTCATATTTTTTTTGAGCCCTCCCAACTGGTTGCTTTCATAAAAGCTCGGCATCTGGACGCATCTATTGATTCACTGCCTGTTGAGACGTACACTAGGTTTATGGTATGTCTGGGTAGTACTTTAACCTTTTTCTTTCACTGTATTTATTTGATAAGTTTTTCTTTTTTAGCTTCTCTTCTTTTTGTGGACTAGGATGAGCTAGCAGGTTTTTTTTATTTATGCTGCGAATTTTCCTTAGATTGTTTACTTCTGTTTCACTCTGTTTTCTTATACATGAGGTTTTGTTACTTCTTGATTGTTGTAAAATTGCATAAATAAAAAAAAGAAAGAGATAGTCTTTTTGCTGCTTTATTTTAAAAGGGGAAATACTTGGGGTTTTTATAGTGGTGTAAATTTAAAACTCTGCTGTTAGTTTCTCTTTTCCTCAGCTCTTTGAAGCCACTCACACCTCATCAGGGGTTAGTGGGTCTGATTAGCCTGTGAAAGAGGACTGCATAAAAGTCTTTAGAATCTTCCAAGGCATTCCTAAAAGGATTTCTCCATTTCAAAGTAAGCAAGGTACCATATCTCCATCAACTGTACAATGTCTGGGAAAAATCATATTGCCAAAGCTGTTGCCCCCATTACAGCTTCTACCTTTATCCAGACAGAGATCCCAATGCCAGTTGAAGGACTGGTTCCATGTGCAGAATGACTACATGCTGAAGCTCTCAGGACTCAGGTGGAGGAGTTCAGAGAAGATGTGGCAAGGCTGAGGAGCATTCAAGACAGTGAGAGATAAATTGATGAAATGCTTCTTGAAACATCCGAGCTGTCCAGCAAGGTTAGTATTGGAGCCTACAGAAGGACCAAGGTTGGACACGAGTCACCAGGCCTGCAGAATCACCAATCCAACTCCCCAAGCCCTTGAACTGAAAAACCATTATGCAGCCCTGGAAGTGGAGGAGGCAGAGGCATCCCAGGAAAAGGAAGAACCAGAGCTCGAGCACCCCAAAGTTGCTGAAAGAGTGACGACTAGAAAGCAAAGGGTAGTGGTGGTTGGTGACTTTATTCTGAGGGGTACTGAGGTATCCATCTGCCGACCAGACTTGATGTCCAGAAAGGTATGCTGTCTGTAAAGTGCCAAAATCCAAGATGTTACGGAGAGTTTGCTGAGACTTATCAAGCCTACTGACTATTACCTGATGTTGCTCATCCATGTTGGCACAAATGATACTGCTAGGTATCCCTCTGAGCATTTCAAGAGTGACGTCATGGCTCTGGGACAAAGGGTGATGCAGATAAGGGTGAAAACGGTGTTCTCTTCAGTCCTCCCTGTTGAGGGTAAAGTCCAGGGCAGAGAAGCTTGCACCCTAGAAATAATTGCATGGTTACATGGATGGTATCACTGAGTGTGTTTTGGTTTCCTGGACCATGGAATGATCCAAGAGCTGCAGAGCAGAGATGATGTCCATCTGTCCAAGAAGGGTTGACATATCTTCAGTAGCAGACTGGCTAACCCATTGAAAAGGGCTTTAAACTTGATTCATTGGAGATGGGTGAAGAAAGCCCCCAGGGAAGTGAAACATTAAATACCTTTATAGAGATAGGTAAAAGGGGCAGTATCTAGAAAGCAGTGTATATAAATGCCCGTAGCATGGGAAATAAAATCCCAGATGTTGAGGCTTTAATGGGAGAGGCTGACTTGGATTTAGTGGCAGTTACAGAGACATGGTACATAGACAACCATAACTGGAATATAACTATACCAGGCTATAAGTTATTCAGAAAGGAGAGGGTAGGAAGAAGTGGAGGAGGAATGACACTATATATAAACAATAATATTAAAGCTATGGAAATACAGAGCTTAAAAGGGAGAGAGGAGGCAGTATGGGTTAAATTAGAAAGAGAGAAAAAATGCATTTGCATTGGCATGATATACAGACCTCCATCATAGGGAGAAGAAGTGGATGGAGATTCAATAGAAGACATACGCAGCATTGCCAGAAAAGGCGATGTGCTACTGATAGGGGATGTCAATATGCCAGATGTTGATTGGGGCATCTCTGCTGTGGTGTCATCTTGAAGCAAGGGGATCCTGGATTCTTTACAGGAAGAAGTATTCAGTCAACTGGTAACAGAACCCACATGTGAAGGGGCCATACTGGACTTGGTGCTTACCAATGGGGAAAGTGTTTCTGATGTTATAGTGGGAGATCATCTTGCATCTAGTGATCACCAGATGGTCAGTATTAGGACTAGGGTTGATAAAATCCATTCAAAAGTGAGGGTCTTAGACTTTAGGAAAACTAACTTTGCCAAGATGGGACAATACCTCAAGGAGTCATTAGCGGGATGGGAACAGCTGGGGAATGTAGAAAACAGTGGGAAAAATGGAAAGGGAATATGTTAAGAGCAATCAACATTTTTGTTAGAATGGTAAATAAAAGGAAAAGGAAAAGGAGGCAACTATGGTTCTCAAAAGAGGTAGCTGAAATGGTGAAGAAAAAGAGGGAGGCCTTCTTGAAATACAAGAGATCACAGAGAGAGCAATACAGCCTTCTGTATTTGGAAAAACTTAGAGAGACTGGCAAAGTAGTCAGGAAAGCAAAGGTACAAAAAGAAGAAATAGCCAATGCAATAAAATGGGGAGATAAGACATTTTTCAGATATGTTAAGGAGAGGAGAAAGGGCAAAAGTGGTATTGTCAGAATCAAGGGTGAAAGGGAGGAATATGTAGAAGCTAGTGAGGTTAAAGCGGAATTACTTAGCAAATATTTCTGTTTCTGTGTTCACAGATGAGGGACCGGAAACAGGACCTCAGACAACACCCAGAAACAGGAACAAAAGCGAGGGGCATCTCAAATGATTTTGAGAGGACTGTGTTCATGAGGAACTAGCTAAACTAAAAGTGGACAAAGCAAAGGGACCAGATGGGATACATCCAAGAATACTGAAGGAACTTGGGGACGTTCTAGCAGGTCCACTGACTGACCTTTTCAATGCCTCTTTGGAGTCGGGGGGTGGTGCCAGAGGACTGGAGAGAGTAACATGTGGTCCCTTTACACAAAAGCAGAAGTAAGGATGTGGTTGAAAACTACAGGCTGGTTAGTTTAACCTCGATAGTGAATAAATTATAGGAAACACTGCTGAAAGAGAATATAATGTGGTTTCCAGAGTCCAGCGGATTGCAGGATCTGAGGCAGCATGGATTCACCAGGGGCAGATCTTGACAGACAAATCTTATTGATTTCTTTGACTGGGTGACCAGGGAGTTGACCAAGGGAGAGCCCTAGATGTGGTATATTTAGATTTCAGTAAAGTATTTGACACTGTTCCACACAGGTGACTTATAAACAAACTAAGCACCCTTGGAATGGACCCTAAAGTTACTGCTTGGGTTAGAAATTGGTTAAGTGGGAGGCAACAAAAGGTACAGGTAAATGAAGTTCACTCTGAGGAGAAGGAGGTTACCAGTGGAGTGCCGCAGAGATCTGACCTTGGTCCAATTCTTTTTAACATCTTTGTTAGTGATATTGTGGAAGGGCTGTCAGGTAAGGTTTGCCTCTTTGCAGATGATACCAAAATCTGCAACAGAATAGACACGCAGGAACGTGTAGATAAAATGAAGAGGGATCTAGCTAAGCTTGAAGAATGGTCTAGAATTTGGCAGCTGAGATTTAATGCTAAAGAATGTAGGGTCATGCATGTGGGCTGCAATAACACAGGTACACTAAAAACATTTTTTTTTAAACTGCCACTAATGTTTCGATTGATTTTTACGTTTTTTGGTGCGCTGAATCCAAATCTGGTAACCAATTTGCTCCATCACGTACAGATTTTTTGCTACATTGGGTTAGCAGTTTGAGGTGAACGTTTCAGATTGAGTGCGATCGAGATAAAAGTTTCTTGGATGAATTCTTTATACTAATTGTTTAGTAGTTATTCAAATAAGAATAAAGAAAATTGTAACAAGGCAGCACATAAGAATAGAGTAATGTCAACAAAACACACTGTGATGGTAGCAAAATTGTCTGCACTTAAAACAGCCACATACATGTGCACAAACATTGAGCATATAAGAGCGAGGTTAGACACAAAGCAAAGCAAAAAAATGTGCAAAAAATGTTGTACAGGTATGTATGTAAGAATAGAAAACGCAAACCGCACCATTGCAATACATGAAGACAAACACCCGATGGTGTGAAAATAAAATTCTAATAAATGAGATCCGACACTGTGGTAATAACTAGCAAATTTTATTTCAAAGTTTAGTAAAAACACAATATTTGTCAACACAGTTTAGATTTTAAAGTCATTCTTGGGTCAATCAATCTCCTGGTGGGCCCGTTTCTTCTTCCCCCGAATGCTTCTCTTGGTGCGCTGCTTGGCGTATTTTTCATCTGGGGTTTCCCGCAGCAGCAACCAGCAGAAATCAGCCATCATAGTGGTGTTCCATCTTCCTTGGTACCTTCTCTCTGCGTCCTTGATGTCCTGGTGAAACCTTTTACCTTGTTCTTCACTGTACGCCCCCATGTTTTCGGGAAAGTAGTTCACATGGGAGTGCAAGAAATGGACTTTCAGGCTCATGTTACAGCCTTGTTCTTTGAAGGCATTGAGCATCCTGGCAACAATATCCTTATAGTTCTCATCCCGCCTTTCCCCAAGAATTTGAGAACAACATCCTTGAAGGAATCCCAGGCTTCTTTTTCCTTCTCAGACATCGTTTCAGCGAATGCTCCATCTGAAATGAGTTTCCTTATATCAGGGCCAACAAACACTCCTTCCTTTAGCTTTGCTTCAGAAAGTCGGGGGAACTTTGAGCAAAGGTACCGAAAGCACTCACCATCTTTTGGAAGGGACTTGATGAATTGCTTAATGAGACCCAACTTAATGTGGAGAGGTGGTAATAGAATTTTATCACGAGGTACCAAGCTCTCATGAAGAACATTTTTCTCACCGGGTCTCAAATACTCCCGAATTGGCCAGTCTTTTTTCCCCCAGTGTAGGTCGCGGGCCCGGCTATCCCACAAGCAAAGGAAGCAGGGATATTTGGTGAAACCGGATTGCTGCCCTAATAGCATGGATAGAATTTTAAAGTCTCCACAAATCATCCACTTATGCTCATCATAACGAATCTTCTGAAGAATCAGGGCCAAATTCTCGTATTTTTCTTGGAGAATAACAGAGTGAGCAATAGGAACTGAAGCGAATGTGTTGCCATTATGAAGAAGAACACCTTTTATGCTGTCTTTTGATGAATCAATGAACAGCCGCCATTCAGCAGGATCATACTTGAGTTTAAACTTTTCCATCACTCCGTATATATCGTTGCAAAATACCAAATCTTCCTCTTTGCTGAAATACTTCAAAAATTGTGTCTCGCGGTTGCGGTACCAATAAAAAGTTGTTCCTGGTGACAATAGATTTTTCTGTTTAAGCCGAGAACCTAGCAGTTGGGCAGCATCTTTTGGGAGTCCTAGATCCCGGACTAAATCATTCAATTCAGCTTGAGAGAAAAGTTCAGGTTTCGGATCTGGTTCAGTTTCAAACTCGGAAGTACTGGACTCATCGGGAAAAGCCATCTGATGAGTCTCATCATGATCAGAACCGTCCACACAAATATGATCCAAAGACTTTGGTGGTTCAGGCACAGGTACTTCCTTGCTATGAGGCATAGGCCTAATTGCTGAGGGAAGGTTGGGGTAACTTATTACGTTCTTATTTTTTAAGTTGTATCCCTTCAGAATGCAAGAGCAAAAATAGCAGTCACTGCTGTGGTCTCTTTGTTCACGCCACATCATAGGTATTCTGAAACGAAATGTTTGTTTTTTACCTTTCATCCATAAGCGTAGATCTTCCTCACATGTCTTGCACACTTTGTGAGGAGCCCACGGTTTGTCTTGATCGCCTAACTTCAAACCGAAATAGGCGAAATATACTTTTTTAATAAATGCAGAAATGTTCCTCTGCCGCTTTTTCACGGTATATTCCCCACAAATAAAACAAAAACTGTCCGGAGAGTTGACGCAACCTCTGGCTCTGTGAGCCATCACAAATACACAGCACTGCAAACTACAACTGTAGTGAACCACTTCGGAATAAAGCTGGATTACGACTGAGCAAACAAAAGGTAATAATGAACTTGCAAGAAACTGAAATTTGACAGGAATGTTCATTTCGCAACCACCGTGTTTGAGCGAGCGAACGAGGCGAGGCGAACAGGAAAGAACATGCGCCAGCGCGAGTACTGGATTTAGCCCCCCGCCTCCCAATTGTCCTGTTAATGTATAAAATGAATACAAAACACTCTAAAATATCATGAGGGAGTGTTTCTAGTTAGTTAACCATTACAACCTCTATTTTGGGCCAAGAAAATAAACTGCAGTCGGCTAAAAAGAAATTATGTGAACATTCCTTATATGGGTAAGAAATCTAATTTTGCAAGAAAACGTGACGTGATGGAACATTTTGGCTATTTTTCCTGGATTCAGCACCCCAAAATCTATAGGAATCAGTTGCAAAACTGGAGGCAGTTTTTTGGTAGTGTACCTGTGTAATCCAAGGGAGTGATACAGTATAGGGGGTGACGTACTTCTGTCCACGAAGGAAGGACGGGACCTGGGCGTGATTGTGTCTGACAATCTCAAAGTAGCTAAACACGTATAAAAGTCGACAGTGAAAGCTAGAAGGATGCTTTGGTGCATAGGGAGAGGAATGGCCAGCAGAAAAAAGGAGGTGATAGTGCCTCTACATAAGTCTTTGGTGCAACCTCATTTGGAATATTGTGCGCAATTCTGGAGACCGCACCTTCAAAAGGATATAAACAGGTTGGAGCCAGTGCAGGTAGTGGTTACTAAAATGGTTAATGGTCTTCATTATAAAGCATATGAGGACAGACTTAAGGACCTTAATATCTATACTTTAGAGGAAAGGCGGGATAGAGGTGATATGATTGAGATGTTTAAATACCTCTGTGGCATAAATGTACAGGAGAGCCTCTTTCGATTGAAGGCAAACTCTGCAGCGAGGGGACTCAGAAGTAATATACAGAAATTTTTCTTTATGGAAAGAGTGATAGATGTGTGCAATAGTCGCTCAGTGGTAGCTGGTAGAGATAAGGACAGTATCTAAATTCAAAAAAGCATGGGACAAACACAGATGCTCTCTAAAAGAAAAACGGGGACTCTTGTAGTGGGTGATATGGAAGGGCAGATTAGATAGGCCATGTGGTCTTTTTCTGCTGTCCTATTTCTATGTTTTAATAATAGCAGCTATGAATGCCACTCTATCAACAATAAGCCACCTGAAGACCAAACACCATTTAGGACAACTATCCAGAGGGTCACCATTTATCGACACTGGCTCAACAGCACTTAACAACAACATAATCTATGCACATACGTACAAACTCTGCCCACCCATGTGCCTGCCCATTGCCAAAGCACAAGGCACTTTTATAGCGGCCTCTATTTTATGAGACCCTTTGCCCACATATGTAGCCACATACATGCATAAATGCTGAAAAGAATGCAAAAGTAAGCACATACTTTACCGCTTAAAGTACAGACTCCCATATAAATGTATAAATGTTGGTGGTTTGCTGCACCAGAGTTTCTATGTATATTCAGTGGTGCTGTTTAAATGGACAGTGTCACTGAATATAAGGATGAAATTGAGCACCAATGCTTAAGTTGAATTGCCAGCTGGATGTATTGAAAATCTGACCCTGTATTTCTAGACTCTGACACCTTTTAACAAAGAACGTAAGATGAGTCATTCTGGATCAGACTAAAGGTTCATTGAGCCCAGTTTCATTCCTCTGATAGGGGCCATTCTATGACACAAGGGCTTAATTTGCAGAAAAAAAGGATTTGAAACTGTGGAGATGGGGGTGGGTGGGTGGCAGAGCAAAGGAAGAGAGCAGACTGCTCTGCTCCAGCCTCATTCTCACCCCTGCAGGCTGCCTGCAAGAGAGGGGCTGGAGAAGAACACTTTTGCTGTTCTGGAGTCTGAAAAGAAGTGCTGGAACTGTGTTCCACCACAATATTCTAGAAATGAATCCCTTCCTGGCAGAGTCCCAGAGAGTAGATCCATTCCTTGCTGCTCAGACCCAGAGATAAGGTGTGGTTCCCACGTCTACATGGCTTAATGGCTAATAAGAATTTATGGACTTTTTCCAGAGCAACTTGTGCAAACTCTTTATAAACCAGTTGTGCCTTCAGCAAGAAATTCCACAGCTTAGCTTAAATTTGAAAAATACCTCCTACAATTTGTTTTAAATGTGCTACCTGTTATCTCTTTATTCAGACATTTTGCTGGTTATTAGCTGAAATTATTTTTTTCCTGCTTATAGGTACAAAGCTATTGTGCGCCCCATGGATATTCAAGCCAACAATGCCCTGACAAAGATATGTATTAAGGCTGCTCTGATCTGGATTTTCTCCATGCTACTGGCAATTCCAGAAGCCATGTTTTCTGATCTGCACCCATTCCATGAGAGAGGCACCAACAAAACATTCGTCAGCTGTGCACCTTACCCACACTCTGGACTGTACCCCAAAATCCACTCTATGACTTCATTCTTAATCTTCTATATCATCCCCCTGTCAATCATTTCTGTTTATTACTATTTCATTGCCAAAAATCTGATGCGCAGTGCTTACAACATACCTGCAGAAGGAAATGTACATGTTAGAAGACAGGTGAGCATCTAACCTTTTTGGAATTTTTTGTATGAGGATGAAAATAAGCTGTTGATGGGATCATGAAAATGAAACTGCATTGATTAACTGGAATATTCCTTCCAATTAAGTGCACATATGAAGAGTAGAAAAGGGGTACCTTGTTATTCTACCCAAAATGAAATTTCTTGAAAGAAATTCAACAGAGTAGCTAAAAAGAGATGATGCAATCACCGGGCTAATAAATATTTCACTGTAAGAGACAAAAAGGGGTTGAATTCAGGGGATGTGCAATTGTTTCCTATGTCATTTCATATAATTTTTAACCTACAGTGAAAAGGAAAACACCCTTTGAAATTTTGTTTTTTTACTTGTGTTGTCAATAGTGCATTATTATTCAATAAATTTATCACTAGCATGCACTATTTGAACAACAGGGCATAATAGTGAGCAATAGTGTGTGCTGTTGTATGATAGTGCCGCCAAAATGGAAAAATAAAATCAAATAACATAAAAGATCAAGTAAATGACATGGGATACTAAACAAAAAGAAAATTTTTCGCCTGCACTCCTAATTTGCACAAATTTGAAACTTATGAGCCATAGTGCCAATTCTCAAGCCTTCAACCTTAGCTACAGTCCATTCACACATCTTCCATGTATTGCAAATGGACAGGGAGAAATTGGAATACACCTCTATGAGAACTGCCCATCCATAATAGCGGCAAATGCCATTATCCTGACTGCTCTCAAGTCATTTTTGTATTGTGTCAATTTACAAATTGCATAGACCAGAATTAGATGTGGTAATTATGGCTAACAACTACCAGAAACATATTGGCTATTGGATCAATTTTGAGACCCACTGGTCAACATTTTTTTTAAATGCTAACTGTAATACTTACAAAAATATGTATTTTCATCGTCACTATACAGAGAGATGGTGGCGTAACTACACTGTTTGAAAACGCTATCCAATTAATATTTAGTAACAATTTAGATGTGCAGAGGGTAATGTTATTATGGTCTGCTAGATTTACGCACATTTTCACATGTACATCTCACACCTGTTTTATAAGTATAAGTAAAGTATAAGTACTTTATTTAATAAAATCGGGGTGTAAATTGTGGAAATTAATCGTAAATTTCCCTCACTTGGTTTGCAGCTTGTCGTGCTGTGAGAGCTTGTGTGCATCAGTGATGCTGAGAGCTAAACTATTGATAGTTTAACTACTGGCAGGGTCTCCCAAGATGTACAGGTCTCAGTTGAGGTGCCAGACCAAGACAAACCACCCATCTGGGCAGCAGCAGAATGGGATAGTGTTGACGGCGGAGGATCACATTTCTGTGACAAAACGGCAACAACACCAAACTTAAACTGCGTGGAAGAAAGGCCCGGCAATCTACTTCTGTATCTTGCCATGAAAACCCAATGGATAGTTACAACAAAACAAATTGTGTTATAGTGCTGGAAGATGAGACCCCCAGCTCGGAAGGCACTCAACTAGCTACTGGGGAAGAGCTGAAGACTTCTCAGAGTAAAGCCAGCATTTATGATGTGGTTGGATCAAAGCCCTCGGGACGTCTGACTGCTGATGTAGCTGCGCATGAAATGAGAGTCAGAAGCTGTAAAGATGTCTAACGCATTGGAACATGGAATGTACGAAGCATGAACCAAGGGAAGTTGGAGGTGGTCAAGAATGAAATGGAACGTGTACAACTTGATCTGTTGGGTGTCAGCGAACTGAAATGGACTAGCATTGGGCACTTTGCATCAGATGATCACATGGTCTACTATGCTGGAAATGAAAGACAAAGAAGAAATGGTGTTGCATTTATAATAAAGAAGAAACTTGCAAGAACTGTAATGAAATACAATGCAGTCAGCGAACGCTTAATCTCTATTCGTCTATGAGGAATGCCTATCAACACAACTATATTTCAAGAATATGCCCCAACAACTGCTGCAGAAGAGAATGAAATTGAAGAGTTCTATGAACAAGTACAAGCTGAAATTGACAGAACATGCAAACAGGATATCCTGATAGTCATGGGTGACTGGAATGCAAAAGTTGGCAACAAAGAAGAAGGCAAAGTAGTTGGAAAATATGGACTTGGCAACAGAAATGAAGCTGGAGAAAGACTGATAAAATTCTGCAAGACCAACGATCTATTCATCTCAAACACCTTCTTCCAGCAACACAAGCGGCGACTGTACACATGGACTTCACCCAATGGATTGTATAAAAATCAAATTGACTACATCTGTGGAAGTCAACGATGGAAAAGTTCTATAACATCAACAATGACAAAACCTGGAGCTGACTGTGGTACAGATCATCAACTACTAGTGTGCAAACTCAAGCTAAAGTTGAAAAAGAGCAAACCACTCATGAATGCAGCAAAATATGACCTTGAGAATATACCACTGGAATTTAAAGACTGCCTGCAAAATCGATTTGCTGCTTTAGATACAAATGACAGAGCTCCAGAAAAGTTATGGAATGACATCAAGAAGGTTGTGTTGGAAGAAAGCGAGAAGTCTCTACAAAAGGTGAAAAAGCAAAAACGACCAAAATGGATGATGGAAGAAACTCTGAAAATTGCCCAGAAATGCAGAGAAGCTAAAGCCAGAGGAGAAAGAAAGACAATAACAGAACGCAACAGAGATTTCCAACGTGCAGCAAGACAGGACAAGGAAAAGTACTACAACAATGCATGCAAGGAAATAGAAGCAGAAACTATTAGAGGAAGAACAAGATCGACTTTCCTAAAGCTACGAGAGTTAAACAAAAAGTTCCAGCCTCGAATTGGAATGTTACAAGATGCTCAAGGTTCTATGTTGAATGATGCTGAGAAGATTAAGAAAAGGTGGAAGGAATATACAGAGTTTTTATATGATAAAGATCAAGTGGACCAACAGCCGTTTCAACCTGTACCTTATGATCGGGAACCATTTGTGATGAAAGAAGAAGTTAAAGCAGCATTGAAAGCCTTATCAAAGAACAAAGCACCAGGCATTGATAGCATTCCCATAGACGTATTACAGCAATCTGATGCAGCTGTTACCGTACTTACAAGGCTCTGCCAAGAAATATGGAAGAGAACATCATAGCCAACTGACTGGAAAAGATCTGTTGTTATACCAATACTAAAGAAAGGTGATCCAACTGACTGTGGAAATTATCGCACAATCGCTCTGATCCCACATGCCAGCAAGATTCTACTGAAGATTATTCAAAAGAGACTACAACCATACCTGGAACAAGAACTACCTGAAGTGCAAGCAGGGTTCAGGAAAGGGCGAGGAATGAGAGACATCATTGCGGATGTGAGATGGATCCTTGAAAAGACTAAAGAATACCAATAGGATATCTATTTGTGCTTTATCGACTATAGCAAGACTTTTGACTGTGTAAACCATGAGAAACTCTGGGCCACATTAAGAAGCATGGCTATACCAGAACACCTGATCGTACTCTTGCACAATCTGTACATTGATCAATAAGCAGCAGTTCGAACGGAACAAGGATAAACAGAATGGTTTAAAATAAGCAAAGGTGTAAGACAAGGCTGCATACTTTCCCCCTACCTGCTTAATTTATATGTAGAACAAATCATCAGAGAAACAGGATTGTATGAAGACAACAGAGGTGTGAAGATTGGTGGAAGACTCATCAACAACTTTCGCTATGCTGATGATACCACATTACTGGCTGAAAGTGAAGATGATCTGAAACATTTGCTTCTCACAATTAAAGAACATAGTCTCAAAATGGGCCTGCACCTTCATGTAAAGAAGACAAAGATCATGACAACTGGCATAATCAACAGGTTCATCGTTGAAGGAGAAGAAATTGAAATCGTGAACAACTTTAACCTACTTGGATCAACTATCAAAAAAGAAGCAACAAGCAGTCAAGAAATCCTATGACGCATTGCTCTTGGCAGAATGGCTATGAAAGACCTAGATAAGATTCTCAAGAGCAGAAATGTCTCTCTCCATACAAAGATTTGACTTGTTCAAGTCATGGTATTTTCAATAACATCATATGGATGTGAAAGCTGGACAGTGAAAAAGATAGAGAGGAAGAAAATTGATGCCTTTGAATTATGGTGCTGGCGGCGAATACTGTGTATACCATGGACTGCCCGAAGAACAAACCAGTCGGTACTAGAGGAGATCAAACCTAAGCTTTCTTTAGAAGCTCAGATGACAAGACTTCGACTTTCATACTTTGGACACATCATGCGAAGAGAGAGATCATTAGAGAAAGACATCATGCTTGGCAAGATAGAAGGTCAGCGCAAAAGAGGAAGGCCAGCAATGAGATGGATCGATACAATAAAGCAGCTACAGGTACCAGTTTGTCAACAACTGACTCAAGACCGAACACAATTTAGAATAGCTATCCAGAGGGTCGCCATGAGTCGACTCCGACTCGATGGCACTTAACAACAACAGCAACATATCAAGTGAAATAAACATAAATATAAACATATGTAAGAAGTACCTTAATGTATATCTGGCAGCTAAATAGGGACATCATAAAAACTGTGTGTGTGTGGGGGGGGGGGAGAGATACTGATTTCAGCAGGCCACAAGCTAGCCCAATATGATGTCAAAGGCAGGTACATACTGCTGGAAGTGGAGTTGGATAGTATTGGGGTAGCACTTGCTAATATTTATGTGCCCAATACAGCCTAGAGATCCTTTATATGAGGAAGTGGCTGAAAGGGCGCAGAACTTTTTCATGGCTTCTCTAATCATGAGGGGAGATTTTAACCTGCCAAGGGACCCACGGGTGGACAACTCTAAGGGGAAGAGTATAGGGGGAAGAGGCTCGAGGAGGAAATTGTGCAGAATGGTGGAAACACTCAATTTGGAAGCTAGTTGGTGGATGAGGGTGGGAAAGAAGAGGACCTACACATTTCACTCCTATCCCCACCAAAGTTATAGCCACATTGATATGTTCTGGATTGATTGCATGTGGGCAACACTACTAGGGCAGGTTGAAATTGGGGAGATAATGTGATCAGATCATGTTCTTATTGCAATGAGAGTGGGATGGGGGAGATGTGATTCCAGACTTAAGTTTTGGAGGTTGAATGATTCAATTTTGGCAGAGCCAGATGCAGCTCAAAAAGTGGGGGAAGCTAACAAAGAATTTTGTGCCCGACATTGAGTTGGGCAAGCTATGTGCCTCAGCAATGCATAGCCTGTCCATTGACTCCTTTAACCTGGATTTTCACTTCTGTGCTGGCAGAAGTGAAAATCCGGGTAAGCCTGCACGCCCCAGCAGTCGCAGAGGCTATACAGGGAGCAGCGATTTTTGAGGTAAAACCTTGCCTATCTTTAAGGCATAGAGGGCTATTGAAAATCACTGCTACCCATGTAGCCCCTTTTCCCACCCCTAATATGGCCTGATGCTATGCAGAGAGCATCTGGGCGCATTAGAGACTTAGCTGGGATATTCGAAGAGCACTACCCATGTAGGTGCCCTTTGAATATCCAGGATAAGGCCCTTACATGGGTAATTAAGGAAGTTACTCATGTAAGGGTCTTCGATTATCGGGCCGTTTATTATTATAATGGAGAGGAACGAACGAGAGGGGATGTTTTTCAGTTTGTTCAATGTAAACCGCACTGATGCAGAATAGCGCGGTATATAAGAGAATGTAAATAAATAAATAAATAAATGTAAAGTGGAATTGCATGAAAGTGGTGGTCCGAGAGATCTTAGTTTCTGAGGGAGCTTACCTGAAGAGAGAATGCGAAAGGAACGAGTTGCAGGAGTGGAGGGGAGGAGGGCGAGAGAGGGAGGGGAACATTGCTGTGCTAGTCCAGGCAGTGAAATACTGCTTGACGGGGTTGCTATATAGAGATATAGGATTTAAAATGGAGAGGGTTTGGCAAAGGTACTTTGAATGGGGAAATAGAGCGGGACGCCTGTTGGCTTCCCAGTTGATGTCTAAAGTGAAACAGCAGCAAATTTTAAAGATTAGGGGGGGGGGGGAATGGGGAGATCAAATTTGAGGAAGAGGATAAGAGGTAGGTGTTCTGACAGTTTTACTGCAAACTGTATCAAAGTGAACAGCAAGTTACTGAGGCAGATATCAAGACCTACTTAGTGGAGTATTTTATTTATTTAGACGGATTTATTATACCGCTTTATCATTAAATCAAAGCGGTTTGGCACATCAAACAATCAATAATATTTTGTGGTCTGTAGCATGCAGTGGAAGATTTGTTCAGTGTGATGTGTGGTGCAGTGTGTTTAGATTTTGTCGGTGAGCTATATACAATAGTGAGCAATATACATATATACAAGCATGTGGTCATGATCTGGCAATGCCTTGAATAGGAGGCATTTATGTGAGGTCCTTGAAATGTATACATTGCCCAACCTCGCCCCTGAGGAAAACGCTCAGTTAGATGAGGATAAAATGGAGGGGGAGGTGAGGGGGGCAATTGGTAGTATGAAAGCAGGAAAGGCGCCTGGCCTTGATGGGTACATGGCGCGCTTCTACCAAAAATACTTACTTGCTGGTGGGCCATCTAGTGGAGCTGTTCAATGGGGTGATGGTAAGTGTGGAAGTGCCTGAATCTAGGTATGTGGCAGGGATAACAGTGTTTTTAAAACTGGGAAAGGATGCCATGGTCTGTGTATCCTACAGACCTATCTCCTTAATCAACCTTGATGCAAAGGTGCTGGCAAAGATTCTAGTGAATCGCCTAAAGGAGGTGATAGGGAAGATGGTAGGGGAAGATCAGGCTGGCTTCATCCCAGAGAAGCAGGCAAAAGATAATATCCGAAAAGTGTTGAATTTGATTTGGAAAGCAAGGCAGACATCTCATGGTGGTTGATGCTGAAAAAGCGTTTGATAGGGTGGATTGGGGGTTCATAATGCAGGTCTTGGAGCGTGTTGTGTGTGGTGAGGGTTTTATCAGATCGATCAAGACATTATATGCCTGTCACCAAGCAAGAGTGAGAGTAAATAGATCATACTCTGATGAATTTTGGGCTGGGCAGGAGAACGAGACAGGGGTGCCCCCTGTCCCCACTACTCTTTGTATTGGTGATAGAGCCCTTAGTGGAGAGGGTGAGGGCAAACACCAGTATCAGGGGTATAACAATGGGCTCTAGGGAATATAAGATGGGGTTATTTGAGGACGGCATTATTTAAATTTTGTTGCATCTCCTGATCTCACTGCCAAATTTGTTGAAGTAGATATCTCACTGTAGCAGGCTACAAGATGAATATGAAGGAAACTGAAATCTTAGCGGTGCATCTTGAGAGCAGGTTAGAGGGGTGGTTGTGGGAAGCCTTTCCTTTTAAGTGGGCAAGGGGGGTCCATTTGATACCTAGGGATCCAGATGGGGGCTCACTGGGAGGATTGTTTAAGGTCAATCACGAAAAGCTGTGGGTGACTATTGGGGGGGGGGGGGATGTGGAGAGATGGGAACGTTACATTGTCATGGATGGGCAGAATGGCCACGATAAAGATGAGTATTCTCTTATGGATGTTCTTTTTGCTTCTGACCTTACCTATTCCAATACCCAATGAAGGCATGGCAAAAACACATTTTTGACTTTATATGGAGAAGGCGACCTCCACGGGTGGGGAGACAGGTGCTTCATTGGGCTAGGAGGGCAGGAGGGCTAGGGGTCCTGGATGTGAAAGAATATCATGTTGGTGCAATTTTGAGTGGGGAGAAATGCAAACAGTAGGTAAGGATTGAACAGGCGCTGAGTGGAGACATACCTTTAGAAAGCCGACTATGACTTATGAGGCGGGAAAGAGGAAGGAGTATAGACTCCCCACTTGTGATCCATATCCTGAAAGTGTGGGATAGGCAGCGAGAAGGCCTGTGTGGGAAAAAAAAATGATTTATTGGCATACGCCTATATATGCAATACAATGATCAATTCCCAGTGGGATGGATGTGTGGGATGTTCAGGGAGTAGTAAACGAAGGGACTAGCAATGGTGGGACAACTGGTGGATTTGGAGGGCCGGTTGGTGGGTTTTGATGAGCTGCAGTAGCTTTACTGGGTAGGGAAGGGCACAGGTTTTACTATAATCAGGTGGGTCACTACGTGCAATCAGAGCGAGCAAGGAGGACTACTGCAGGGAAGCTGATGGAGTTTGAAAGACTATTCGACAGGGGAGGGATTAAAGGCGTTGCTGTGCGGGATGCACAGATTAGTGTTGGGTATGAGGCAAAAGATGCAGAGTTTCAGGCATATATGGGAGGAGGATTTGGGGGAGGAATTGGGAGGCAGCAAATGGGCTAAGCTTTTTGACCTGATTCAGAAACTGTCAGGTGCCAATTATGGAGCAGGCATACAAGTGCTGTATAGGATGGATCCCGTTCAGTTACACAAGATGGGGTTAGTGCACAATGGGAAACGTTAGAGGGGCTGGGGAAAAGAGGGTGATTCTTTCACATGTGGTAGAGCTGTCCAGTAGTGACAGGTTACTGGGGGACGGTGTCCTCTCTTTTAGAGGCCATGGGAGGGGGAACAGGTAAACCAGAGACGATTGGCTATCTGCTGAACCTGCCTCTAGAAGGGATTGTGAAAGGTGCACAGACACCCGCCAGAATGTGTGTTATGGCACTGAAGATGTGTATGGCCAGGCACTGGAGAGGGAAGCTAATGCCCAATCTGACAGATGGGACTGGATTTACACGATGCTGGAGGCAGTTTGCCCGACAGGGCGCAAGAGGGGAACAGTTTCATATGAAATGGGGTCTGTATGAAAGTTTGAAAAAGGAAAGGGGGGAGGTGCATCTGAATAAGGGGAACCTGGTGTAGTGGCTGCTGTAAGGATTAGGGGTGGGGGGAGGGGTTACTGAAGATGCTTTTATGCCAGTAAAAGTCTTGTATTTGCTCTTGTATTGGTATTAATATTTGTCTTTGTCTTGGTAATTGTTTTGGTATCCATATCCGTATTAGTCTTTGCACTTGTAAGTATATCTGCAAATGTAGAGTTCTTAATGCTGGGAAGGTCTACAGGGGGAGGGTATGGAATGAGCTGACATGGGGGTCCTTATTCTGTGGGATGTATTTACTATGACTGCTCTCATTTGGATGCTTCTTTTTGTCTTTGGAAAGGGGGGGAGGGGGGAAGTGTTGTAGGGGGAGGGCAAAGGTTTGGTATGTTCTGCCTGATTTTGGTTGTAAACATTGAGCTTGATGTACACTAAAAAGTTGATAAATTAAAAAAGAAAAAAAGAATCCACACTGCCATTACCATAGTTCCACATTAAAAATGGAGTTGGGACACTGGCCCACCAACAACACTGCATACAGTTGCACAGAAGACCCAGGCTCAATTATCAGGCCTGACCCCTATTTCCCAGACTAATCAAAGATGCCATAACATCATCACCCACCACCCCTGAGCTACCCATCTTAGTTTGTACACAAAGCGGCTTCTGGATGGAGGCAAAGTCTGTGGCTTCTGGTCAAGAACCATCATTCTAGCTGCTCGGGTAAATTGGGAGGTGGTAATAAAATAGGGGAAAACGGGAGGTCCAAATTCTACCTATATGTCTCTCTACTGAAAAAGAAGTACTGATTTTTTTAAATACTAGAAGTGTTTCTAAGATCACAGGATTGTGAGGCAAGTGATCAGCTTTCACATACAGTAATATTTCCTGCATAAAATACATGGTAGTCCTCTTAAAGCCTGCTAAGGATTTGCCCTTAAAAGAGCTTTTATCTCATGCATATTACTTGCAAAGCCTCTGTGTTAACTGTCGTGACCAGCATGTTTCCAGCAACTAATATGCGATGGGTTTGCCTAATGTGCGCTCTACTATGGCAGGTTCACTTAGTGATTCCTATAGAGGAGTCATTATGTGAACCCACGTTAGGCAACACATTGCTGCCAAGTGCGTGACAATAGCCCAGGCTCTTGTACTAATGCATTTTCCAAGTCCATGCTCCGCCCATTCCCCACCCCATCTCACACTCGCCATTTAACATGTGTTTTAGCATGCACTGACAAACATGTTCACACATTAGTGTTCCTGAGTGCCAGTTGCAACACGTGAACACACATGTTAACCAGTTAACAGGCTTTAGTAAAAGGGGCCCTAAATGGTTCAAGGAACCAAGACCTCAAGAGCTGATATTTGTTTTACCCTTTCCTCCTTAGATCGAATCCCGGAAGCGGCTTGCCAAGACTGTGCTGGTGTTTGTGGGCCTCTTCGCTTTCTGCTGGCTTCCCAACCACGTCATCTACCTGTATCGGTCATACCATTATCCCGAGGTCGATACCTCGGTGCTGCACTTTATCACCAGCATCTGCGCTCGGATCCTGGCCTTCACCAATTCCTGTGTGAACCCTTTTGCTCTCTACTTGCTAAGCAAGAGCTTCAGAAAACAGTTCAACAACCAGCTTTGCTGCTGCAGGACCCGTCTCCTGATAAGATCCCAAAGCACGGGGAGGAGCACCACGCGGATGACCTCGCTGAAAAGCACCAACCAGTCCGTGGCTAGTTTCAGCCTCATCAATGGCAAGCAGTTATGTCATGAAGGCTGCGTATAGGGGACTAGGATGACAATTTACCATGCATGAAGACAACTTGGATATTTTAACCAGTAAACACTCTGATGGGAATAGGGGGCAGCAGATTTAGACAACATAATGTAGAAAGAAGAGTGTTATGTTTGTTCTGGAGACTTATAAAAGGAAAACTTGTCTTAACGAGCAAGTGCGTTGTTATTGACTGGGAAAATGAAGGCTCAGGGTACTGACAGAGATAAAGAGAGAGTAATCCTTTAAAAATAGTAATTATACTGTTTAATGGACTCGTCTAGTATTTATAATTGTTATAATCCATTTGATATTTATTCTTGATCTACAAAAGGGACGATGCCAAAAATAGTTTTATTTACTAGGGCTCAGAAGGCCTTCCACTGAGCAGTTGCTTGCTTTCAGAGGAAATGTGAAACAGCAAATATTTTTGACTGTAAGTGCAATCCAGTTTACAGTTCTTAGTAATTCATCCTGGGGTATAATAATATTGTATGTTTTTTATCGACAGTCCTGAAAGATGGATTTTTCGTATAATTAGGTACAGTGAAACTTATCACTTAAGGTCACTTGTAAGTCCAGATGTTGAAAGGAAGATGGCAAACTTCTAGATCAAACTGTTTAGGAGACTTGTGACATATTTTTGACCAGGTTTTGGAAGACACCCTTCTTTAAAACACTTGATAAAAGTATTAGTTTAACAAACTTTAAAAGTAACATTATATCAGTGGCATGCTTATACAATTCTGGATGTTATTGAGCGTGTTGCCTGACTCATAAGCATGTCTAAAAATGTTTTGAGGTAGGATAATAAATACCATCTGCCATCTTGTTGCTACTTTTTTCGACATGATCATTGAGGCTGCCTGTTAACGACCACTTTGTTAGGTCTGATTTTCTGGTATTGATAAACAAATAATCTTATTAAATAGGTATTACATTATGGCATTAATTTTATGATGGTGTACATGGGTAAAAAGTTAAGGATGTTCACAAGGCCAAAGTTTTCAGCTCGTTTTGAGTTTATTTATGTTTTATGTATATGTTTTATGTTTGGCTTTTTTTTCCCCAATTTTTGGCCTTTATTTAAATTCCCTTCACACATTTGTTTTAACACAAATTTTTCAACGTATGTTAGAACTTTTTAAAAAGGACAAATGGACTTAACCTACATTATTTTGTAGGTTCATAGCATTAAATGGTTTTAGCAAGCACTAAAGGGTATGTTTACTAAACCGTCTTAATGTCGCAGCGGTGGTATTATTGCGCGATAACGCAGCGGCGGCGTTAAGGCACACTAACGCTTTGAAATCTGGGCCTGAAGGGTGGAGTAAGGCTTCCCAGAGGGCGTAGAGAAGGGGTCAATGGGCGGAGAGTGGGCGGGGAGAGAATCCATGCACACTAACGTCGTGAAATCAGGGTCTGAAAATTAGCGCCAGTGAAAACCTCGCGCTAGAGACACATTTGCAGGAGAGAGAAACCATTTCAGTCAGCAATGTGCAGCAAAGGCAGGGAAACTCAGAAAAGTGATAGTTGTGATACATGTGCAGGGACCAAAAGGGCAAATAAACATATAAAAGGACCAGAACCATATCTAAAATCCCAATAACCAAGCTGGCCAATAGTGATATTAATGAGAAACATAAAGCAACACTACTGACAAAGCATATAAATTAAGATATCATGTTTGGAAGGGTCTATGCTCTGTCACCCTACAAAGTGAATGATCCCACATTGAAATAGCACTGATCAGGGTTTCTGTCATTTAGATTGGGCAGGTTTGTTATGGCGTGCACATGTGCAGCAACAGCAGAGTGGGCACGTAGGAAAGGGCAACTGTACTGATGCTGCAAATGGGATACAGGGGGCTGCAGACGGCACATGCTGTGGTCCAGCTGGGGCACAGTGCGGGCTAGGCAGATGCCTAGGTGGCACATAGGAATGCCAAAACTGTAAAGCAGCAAGACAGCAACTGACGAGGGTCCAACATGGGCAGGAGTGTGTGTCCCACAGTGTCACAAGGGAGATTACCCAGCAGGTACCCCCAAGGGCACATAACATTGGCAGGCGGTGCGGGGGGGGAAGCGCGCATGGCCATGTAGGCACCCCTACCCGAGAACCCACATCACAGGCAGCTGCCTACCGGCATACTGGATGGCCTGGGACTGCAACAGACAGGGTCTGTCTGACGAACAGTCATGGTATCTCCAGGGAATAAACCATTCCTGTGGCAACAGTGTGGTGCGTTACACACAGTCAGTATGTTCAGGAGCAGAAGGTCACAAGTTCAAGTCCCAGCTGTGGCTCCTGCCAACCCTGTCCCCATATTTTACCCAGTAATAAAAATGGAACCTTTAGTGCAGATAAAATAAACATGCCTGAAACGCCTATATTTTACCCTACAGAGCACAGACACCATAAACATGTGCAATCCCTAGAGCAGAGTTTCCCAACTGCAGTCCTGGAGGGCCAAACACCATTCAGGTTTCATGCTGTCCCTAATAAATATGCCTGTGCTGCATTTGTATGCGCCGCCCCCATTGTATGCAAATGTATCTCATACATATTCATTAGGGACAGCATGAAAACCTGAACAGTGTTTGGCATACCAGGACCGGAGTTGCGAACCTCTGCCCTAGAGCAGCGGCCAACAGGGGCATAAACACCCATACCCACAGGCTCCACTATCCAAAGCCTCATGGAGAGTCAGGCTGTTGGGCCCTGCACGCAGCAGCATCTCCCAATACTAGCACTTGCATACCTTAGCAATGCCGCCCTAAACTTGGGAATACGTTACACATATATCAAAAGGTTGCTATGATTAATGGCAGATAACAATTCCTAAGTTAATCACAATTTGCTGATAGAGCTGCATCATAGCAACCTTTCTGATATCTGTGGAGTGTGTTTCAGTTTTGGTTTCTGACAGTGTTTACCACCCCGGGGAGTGACCCCAACAGTATTGCGTACCATAGCCATGCCTACACTGTGCCCAGGACTGGTGTGGTGGCCAGGGCTGCCAAAAGCCTCTATATTTGCACAGTGCTGGCATAGGTGTGGTTGTGTATGTCTGTCTATCCAGTGTGTTGTGGCTACCTACACCTTACTCAGCCCACACTGCTTGCACTGTTTCCAATGTTAGCCTGCTAATGTGCATAATGAGGAGCAAGGTACTGTGGGTATGGCCCGGACAGGGTGGCCTGGGCAGGATACATCTGCAGAGGGCATAGGGCAATGGCTGGGACATTGTAGTGCCCGACCACCACCTGTATGGACAGGGTGGCCACAGCATGTCCTGCTGGGAGGTCACTCTCTCCCTGATTGAGCAGTGACCATGGCTTGGCTAGGTTCCCCCATAGTGCTATATAGTGTTTCTTGCAAGTGATATTTATGGGTTCTCTTTTTCTGGGGCCCAATCACTGATTTACCTGCTTGGTGTTTGTGCTCACACCCCTTCCAGGAACATTCACTATGGACTAGCTAGCAGATTGTCTGCAGTTAGTATGTGTATGGCTGAAACACCTTGCAGGGTGCAGTGGCTGGAGAATGTCAGATGGGGGGGGGGGGCAGCTGAGCATTTCCAGGCCTACTGTCTGTCTGCCATTGCTTTATGGATGCATACAGATCTGCTTTGACTACGCTGTAGCGTGCCTGTTCCCCAGCAGGACTGGGGTTGATGGTCCCCTCTACTGCCATCATTGCAGAGATATAGAATGTGGATCTGCTGGTGGGAGATCCTGTCCCCCACACTGAGCCCCAGAGGGTGGGTTGGGTGGTGCTACATAATCTGCCTATGGGTCCAAACAATCCCCTTTCACTTAAATCATGTGACCATGGCACCCACACAGGAAATGCACTATTCTGGATGCATCATAGTCCACAAGGGCTAGACTTGATGGGGACATATGGATGGACACAGGTGTATCCTAGGTGTGTTTGCAAGGACTACCTATCGCACACTGGCACTGATGGCGACCTGCAGCATAGCCATTCTCAGCTAAGCCAGGTGCTGCGGACCTGGTGCTGGGCGCCCCACCTCGCCCTCAGGGTGAGCACAGTACCCGCACAATGTGACGGTCTGTAGCTACTCTGTGCCAGTATCACACACGGTCAGTTCCCCCTACCAGGCCGAGGTGCTGTGGGGGCTGCATACCCCATCTTGTGATCATTTGTAGACTGCTGATGTGCATGTGCAGTGCATCATGGGTACGGGTGGGTTTACCCTATCCTGGTAACCACAGCAGACAGTTTGTGTGGTGGCCTGCAGTCTTTCTGTAGCCAGCCAGGGGTTTGTTAGTAGCTATAGAGATGTAGCTTACTGGTTACTTCACTGACTGTGGAGGCAGCAGTCATGGGTTTGATTCTGCAGTGGGGTTATGTAAGAAGGCTGTCTGAGGCATTTCCTTTTTTAATTTAAATTAGTGTTGCCAGCAAAACCACCCTCAC
Organism: Ichthyophis bannanicus; assembly: GCA_033557465.1. Lineage (NCBI taxonomy): Eukaryota > Metazoa > Chordata > Amphibia > Gymnophiona > Ichthyophiidae > Ichthyophis > Ichthyophis bannanicus. The sequence continues at coordinate 909,470,800 of CM066035.1, read as the reverse complement.
AGTTCTGTAACCTTAAGGTGCCTCATAAGGCGCCCTATAAAGCGCCGTATAAGGCGCCCTATAAGGAACATTATAAGGTGCCTTGGCGGACAGTGCACTTTATAATGTGCCCTCTGGAGTGCCTTATAGGGCGCCTTATGCGGCACCTTAGGTTACGGCACTGTGAGGATGTTTTTGCTGGCAGCACTAATTTAAATTTAAAAAGAAAATGCCTCAGACGGCACTGGTTTAAATTAAAGAGTAATACCTCAGACAGCCTTCTTACATAACCCCACTGCAGAATCAAACCCATGACCTCTGCCTCCACAGTCATTGCCATAACCAGTGGGCTACATCTTTGTTCCTTTTGACACTGCGCTGGCATTAACTTAGGGTTAACGCGCGTTAACGTGCCACGGCGCTCACTATCGTGCGATACCGATCCTTGCTACCTTAGGACCGGAATGCCCACTCCTTATATGGCATTCTTCACATTATCGCTGGAGCTAGCGCCGGGAACATTAAGATGGTTTAGTAAACATACCCCTAAGTTTTTATGAAACCAGCTAACCCAATGCATGCTAATAAATGTAGGTCTCTATAAAAAACATGTTCATACTTTTCATTGTATGGGCGTTGCTGGATTTTCAAAGTGTATACTTCCACTTTGAAAATAACGCCGAGAAAGCTATTCCTCAGTGTTTAAAAAGCACCAAAATCTTTGATGCTGTGCTGAGCATTTAGATGATTATTTTTCTATTTTTGGCAGAATTATGCATAGAGCAGTATTTAAATATTCCACTCTATGCATCATTCTATGCGTTTCTGAGGTGGGATCGCAAATGTGCATAATCTACATGCAGAGGTGCCGATTTTTGGTGCCTATACTGTATTTATTTATTTATTTATTTTTCTTATATACCGCGCTATTATAATCAGTGCGGTTTACATTTGAAACAGAACATACAAGAATGTAACAAGTTACATCGAGTTTTTTACATTGAACAGGGAATGTAAACATGGAGAAAAAACGAGGAAAAAAAACTATGTACACATTATATACAAATTATAATACTCTTACAGATAAATAAAGATAAGACATTTACCTAGAGGCTTGGCTGGAGGATCAAGGAGGCCGGTAAGGAGAGATAATAGTTAGCCGTTATCTATAGGAAGATGATCTGAGGGACGGGCTAGGTAGGGAGGTAAAGTGGGGGCAGTGTAAGTGTCAGGAATGGTGTCAGGGTAATATTGTAAGAATAGGTGATGTTTGAGGGCTAGAAAGGCTGTTTATATGGCGGTAGAGACACGGAACTGAAAACATCTGCAAATCGATGTCAGCTTTAGAAGAGAGGGTGTGCACCTGTGAAGCTGATATAAAATCGCCATATCTCCGCCCCTCAAAATGGATGCGCTTGAGAACATCAGGCCACGGACACAAGGAAGTGCAGAAACACACAGTGAGCGATGGCCATGTGCTATTTGGGATGCACGAGTCTTATGGATTAAAATAAATGCATACACTTGAATTTTCCAAAGCATGTGCCTAAATGCAAACCATGGGGCATGTTATCGGTAAAAGTATGCAACTTCATGCTCTATACCCACATTTTTGCCCACACATAGGATGGGCAATAATGTAAAAGCCCCTTTACACAGGTAAAGCACCACTTTACCCATGGAAATGGCTTTGAAAATTACTGCCTAAGAGGGTAATACTATAACAGGATGCCCAGGTTTGAAGGCCCAGTAGGTGCCTATTTTTGGCCTATATAATAATGTCTGCAGCTTCAGTGTAGCCATGATTTCTGCCGCTTTGGCCCTAGTATTTTATAGAAACAGAAAACAATGGCAGATAAAAACAATACGGCCTATCTTATCTGCCCATTGTGACGACATATAGGTGCCTCTGTGTTCCACCCAGACTCTACCCCTGCAGACACCTATATGCTGGTCACCTGAAAGTATGCACCTGCTTGGCACCCACATGTTCTTACGTTCTTAACCCCTGGGGAAATGCTATAAACTTAGGGGAGGAGTAGCCTAGTGGCTAGGGCAGCAGCCCGAAACCAGAAAGATCAAGGGTCAAATTTACTGACACTCTTTGTGGCCTGGGGCAAGCCACCCAATGCTCCATTGCCTTAGGCATAAAACTTAGACTGCAAGCCCTCTGGGCACAGGGAAATAACTACTGTACCTGAATGCAACTCACCTTGAACTGCCACTGGAAAGGCAGGAGGTAAATATAAATGAAAGCCTTTTTCCCTATGCATGAGAAGTCTGTTATAAAATGACTTCCTAAAAGGGTAATTCTAGAACTAGCCACATATCAATAGCATTCACTTTTTATCTGTGGACTTTGCACTCATTTTCAAAGTGAAAATATGCACGTTTTCACTTTCAACAATACCTAAGGAAAAATTACCCACATAAATTTCTTCCTGCTAATTTGTGCAGGTAAACAAAAAATGCACACATACATTTGAAAATTCAAAATAGCATTACTACTTCTAATACTTATCATTTGTCTAGTGCTACAAGTCATACAAGGCAAGGCATAGATATAGTAACTTCACGCTTGCTTTCAGGAACAATTCCTCTTACTGTGGGTAAAAGTGTGTGCATAGTATACTTACATGGGTACTCTTACCCGCATTTAGAGTGGGCGCTTTTCGTTTGAATTCTTCTGATGAAACGGAAGGTAATTCTCCTTATTTCTTTCCAGCTTTTGAAACTTCACGGCCAAACCCTTGTGAAAGTATTCACAATCAAAGGTCCACTGGACAAATACACTTTTATCCCACCTCCCATATCCCTATACCCCTGCCCTTTCCCCTTACCCCCACCCCCACCCTACCCCTACCCTACTCTCAACCACTAACCTCCATCCCTCTCCCATCAAGAGTCACCTAGGATGTGCGTGGAACCCCCCTCCCCTCTCCAGCTTCCTTCACCACAGTGAAGTATGGACCCAGAATAGCCGTACCTCGCCCAGGCAAGCATACGGGCTGATGTCCCTTAGGGGGCTGCCAGCCCCGCCCGACTGGATTATTCGCCGTTAAAATAAAAAAAAAACGACACTAGGCCCAATGGACCAGGTCGAACCTTGGATGGCGCATCCCAGAGACCCAGGAGTTTACATGCACTCACCACCCACCCAACCCCCCAAGCATCCCCGTTAGTATAGATTCCCAGGCCCCAGGTACCCCTCTACCACCATCCCTACATATTACCCCTGCCCCTTAACAAACCCCTACACTCTCTGTAAGCAAGTCCAAAACCACTTTAAAGCAGTCTGGCTCCAATAATACTGCCCCAACTGTACCCCTCCCTCTTACCCCCTTCTCAACCCTTCCCACACCCGCAACGTTAAAGTTCCAAAAGAAGCACTTAAACTCAAATTTAACATCACAGAAACACAACGCAATTATACAGAACATAAGTCCGTACGTTATACAGACAGCAGGCCAAACCATCCCGCTATGTTCTGCGTAGGTGGGCCCAACGGGCCGGGCTGCAGTCAGGCCGGGGCTCCATAGCGAACAGCCGGCTTACTCACGCTTCAGTTCAGCCCGAGCGCCAGAACTCCTCGAAGCCAACCGGCGCCACCAGCCCGCTGCACCAGCCAAAGCCGATGCACAGGATCCACGAGCAACTATTAAGGCACCAAAAAGGCCGCCTCCTCAGCACACGAGTCCCAACCAGGTCCGCCCTGAAGCTTCGATCGCAGTCAGCAGCACATACACGTGGAAGTCCCTTGGCCCAAGTAGAGAACAGTCCGGTCAACGCTAAAATACTGTGGGCCCCCACTGTGGACCCAGCAGGAATCCTCTTTGGGCCCCGTAGCACAAGCAGCAGCTGGCGGGACCTGGCCCTCAACGGCAAGATGGAATACCAGGGCCAATACCATTCTTCTCCCGCCCGCAGGTAAACATGTAGAATTCAGAGCAACTCGCAACCGAGAGGCACTCAGAAAAGGTCTCACTGCTCCCCCGGGCTCGATGACACCTGTGCCAGCAGTTGCTCCACGTAGGGACTCGCCTCCGCCGCTGATTCGAACGCCCGATGCGTTCCTTGGTGAAGCACATGCAGCCTGGCGGGGTACTGGACGCTGAAACGAACCTTGGCCTCTATCAGCTTTCGGCATAGCGGGGCATAGGCTTTTCGCCGTTGACTCAAGGCAGCGGAGTAGTCTTGCGTTATTCGGATCTTCGCAGTCTCCCACTCGACAACTCCCTTTTGCTTTGCTGCTCTTAGCACTGCGTCCTTTTGCGTGTAACACAGAAATTTAGCTAAGACCACCCTAGGCCTGCGGTCTCCGGGTTGCTGTTTAGGCCCTAGTCTGTGGGCTCTTTCCACCACAATAGGCCCACTCGATTCAGCCCCATCTCTTAAAAAAGCAGACAGGTTCTCCACATAACTTCTCAGGTCCTTATCCAAGATAGATTCAGCAATTCCCAGAAAACGCAAATTTTTGCCCCAGGACCTATTTTCTAGGTCATCAAGTTTTGTTTCATGGGCTTTTGACTCCTTCTGCACTGCAAGCAGCTCCCGCCTTAGATGCTCCACTTCTTCCTCTGTGTGAGTAATACAGGTTTCGGCTTCTTGCACGCGTGCACCCAATGTGCCCAGGGAGCTCTGAAGCGTATCCATCTTTGCATGTAAAGCTTCAAATTGTGATGATAGTGCGCTTGTAACCGCAGCAGAGATCTCTTCCGTCATAGTTGGTGAAACTGCGGCACTTTGCTTCGGAGGGGAATCCGCCATTTTCAAGGCACTTGCAGTACGTTCTTTTTCTCGTCTCCCTGCCTTCACCGCAGTCGCCATCCTATTTTTCTGTTCTCACACGGTATCTCCTGCCCTTTACCGATATGCTGGATCTCTGGCAAGCCCAAATTCACTGCAGAACACGGTATTATTTCAACTTTCAGGGGAGGAGGGCCCAGAGCTCAAGCAACTCACGTTCTCTTGGGCTCACCACATCACGTGACTCACAAATACACTTTTAAAAAATTACTTCCAATGAAGGCCCTGAGATGTCAAGTGTGTGTTTAGTCCACTTTTGACGTGCACTTCACATCAAATTACTGGATCTTTTTAAATCGTGAAGAAGACGGGCAAACCTTTTTCGCTGATGTAAAAATAAATGCTTAAAAGAAAAGGAACTGGAGCAAGGAGATCAATGATCCTAACCAGGAACCAGAGCACACTGAATGGCGCAGGTACAGTACTTGACCCCCCCCCCCCCCGATCCCAGCGACATCACTTGATCCCAGCTCCTCTGAAGAGTACAGGGCAGCAGCAGCACAAGGCCAGCATCAGTAAGAAGAAGAGAGGTCCCCAAACCCACGTGGCCTGCAACTTTGCCAATCATCGTGGCTTCATCAAGTGCCAACACTATAAGAATACTTAAGTATGTGGTCCTTGGAATGGACCGCAGGAAACTCGACAACTGAACACATAATTACACTAAGGTAAGCGAAATACACGGAGAAGGACCTTAGGACTCATAAATTCTGACAGTTCAAACAGCCCTGGATAAAACACAACACAAACAGCAGACGGGAATGTACAGAATTACAATCCCATATCACACAATTAAGGTGCTCCTATGGATACTATGCTATTCACAAATAGCCTATTCGTAATAATAATACTGCTACATCTACTGCTAACACTTGCTGGAGTTACATCCCAACAAAAAACTTCTTCAATGATACCAATAATCCAAGTAATTAAAGGCAAAACATCATGGCACAACACTTATCAGACAGAAAACAGAAGGCCTCAGACTCATACAAATCAAACTCTCCCCTCCAGGACATAAGGTTCAGCAGAACACATATCAGAATAAACCCATAAGATGTGCACTAATAAATGTACGCTCAGTACGGAACAAGATACACACAATAACTGACTACATAAATGACCACTAAACAGTCATAATGAGGCCATTCCGTACTGGCTGTCCAGCCCCTGTACAGCCGATCAGAATCAGGGCGTACAGAGGTAGACCTGATTCTGATCCCATGGGGGCTAGATGTGCCTGTGGAATCAGAATTGGGTCTACGGCCTGCTCAGCCCATATACCCGGCTAACTCAGGCAGGCTCCTAAACGGAGCCGCAGTGCCATAGTGTCCCATCGCCATGGCACCGTGGCTCCATTCAGAAGCTGCGATCCCCAGCCGACAGCAACACCATCCTTTCCTCACAGCCTGAACCCTGATCTGGCCTCCCGTTTGCCAGTTTCGGGCGGTGGGGCTCTCTCTGCACCCTTTCACTTTCCATCTCTGCCCGGTGTCATGGCCCCCCAATGTCAGAATCAGCCCTGTACATCTGGGGTAGTTCTCTGCCCACCACCCACCCTTGCTCAGCCTCTGTCCTGCCCTCTCACTCCCACAGACAGAGCTAAACAGTGTTCAGAATGACCCCCCAATGTGTGTGACCAAATCATGGCTAACATACTGACAACATCATCCAAAACCAGCTTATCATCCCATCTCACACTGTGCACTACTGTCCAAGAACAAACAGAAGGGGTGGAGAGTACTAATAATAGCAAAACAGCAACTAAAATTCAACATAATTTCCACCAATAATACAGAGGAGAGCAACACTATAACAATCTCAAACACCTCACAATCTGCCTAACATACAGAGCTCCAAACACCAGAAGAGCTATCAGTCATCCTGGAAACAGTATGCACACATACAACACCACACAAACACCTCATAACACTAGGAGACCTAAACCTAACATTGTCCTCTTCCAAAGATACCAATTCCTTCCTAAATGCCATGGAGGCTCTACAATATACATAATTGATCAAAACCCCAACACACAAGAAAGGGAGGACTCTGGACCTCATCTTTGTCCCCATCCACATGTTGGACCACAACATCATGACCACCCCATCCAACAGCATCACCAGTACCATGGTCAGACCACTACATGCTGACATTCAACCTAAAGCTATGCATAATGCTAAAAGAACAAGAAGACAGATTGAATGAACACAGAAGATTCAAGCACTTTGACAAAGTACTCTTCATAAAAGAAGTGATACCACTCCTAGAACTCAACACGACAGACTTGGAAGCCATCATCAACAACTAGAATGACACAATAGCCAATGCTGCAGTAGCATCATGCAAAAAAGCACCCCAAAACAGAAAACATCTCGTACCATGGTACTCCAATGAAATCAAAGAAGCAAAGAGAACACTCAGAAAGATTGAACGCAAATGGCAGCATACTAGAGACCAAGAGAACCAACAGAAATATGAAGCGAAGCAAAAAGAATATAGAAGATGGGGCGGTATAGAAGACCTGTTAAATAAATAAATAAATAAATAATGATCTAATCAACAACAGCAAAAAAGAATACCACACCAATCTCATAATGAACTCCCTCAACAATCTAGAGAACTCTTTGAAATAGCACGCACAATCACAAAAGAGCCTACATATGGAAAAGAGAACAACAAAATAAGCCCACAAGAGATAGCAAACTTTTTAGAATCAAAATTCAAAGCCATACAAGCTGAAACCCCATTAAACATATATAATATATCTTCACACCCCACTGGCAATAGAAACTGGAACACATTCCATACATCAACCGTAGAATACCTAGACAGCATCATATCCATTTGAACACAACTACAGCACCCCTAGATCCATGCCCTGTGTCATGGATCAAGCTAGCAATAAAGAAACTAGGCCCAATGCTGCTCAAAATCACACAATTATCGCTCTCACAAGTTTACTTGCCCACTAACCTAAAGTAAGCATTCATAAGACTAACGTTAAAGAACCCCTCACTTACCTCAAAGGATTCCAGCGTATACAGATCTATCTTCAGCTTGTCGTTTATCATCAAAATAATAAAAAGAAATGGTGCAACAAGAGCTACAAGACCATATAGATCAACATGCACCATTAGACCTTCACCAACATGGCTTCAAACCCAACTACAGCATAGAGACTTTACTCACATCGCTTTTTGACAGACTAATAAAAGGCATAGACGACATAAGACAAGGCTTCATCTTAATCTTCCTAGATATCATAGCAGCCTTTGACACAGTAAACCACCACACATTAATAGAAAGATTACAAGAAATAGACCTAAGCAACACCAATCTGAAATAGTTTCAATCATACTTAACGCACCAACAACAGCAAGTAAGAAGTGGACCACGCAAATCAAGGCCATTCGAACAGCATCAAGGAATTCCACAAGGCTCATCCCTTTCCACGCTGCTTTTTAATATATTTCTCCAACCACTATGTGCCATAATAAGAGATCATAACATGTTATACCACATCTATGCAGATAATATATTGATATATACATCCTTCAACACAGACAAACTGGAATACACATCAATAACAAAATGCTTTGAGGCAATGGTAAAGTGGCTCAATCAACAAAACTTAAACTACAAGAAAACAGAAGTCCTCCACATCACCAGGAACACAACATTCACCCCACCAATGACTATAAGAATATCACACAATGATCTAGCAGTCAAGCGTGAAGTAAATTATCTGGGAGTCATACTGGATCAAAACCTGAACCTTCAGTCACACATCAGCAGAACAACAAAAACAGCATACTACAAAGTGAAGATCATAAAAAAACTAAGGGCTATTTTTACTAAAGGGTGCTATTTGCACTGCTGTCACGTTATTGCACAATAAGGCGCCTTATCGCGTGATAATGGCACTTTACCGAGCGATAAGGCGCCTTATCGCGCGTTAACGCGCGCAGCGGCGCAAATGAGCGCTGAAGGTGGAGAAAGGCTCCCGGAGGGCGGAGGAAGGCTCCCCAGGGACGGAGAGAGAGGGTCAATGGGCGGAGAGTGGGAGGGGAAAGGCTCCCTGCACACTAACGCTGTGAAATCCGAGGCTGAAAACTAACGCCAGTGAAACCCTGGCGTTAGAGCTGATTTAAAGGGAAAAGAAACCATTTCCGTCAGCAATGTACAGCAAAACCAGGGAAACCTACAAAAAGTGATAAGGGTGATACATATGCACAGAACAAAAGGGCAAATAAACAGTGAAAATGAACAGAAGAAAATGTAAAAAAAAACAAACAAACAAGCTGGGCAATAGTGATATCAATGGAAAACATAAAAAAACACTCCCAAGAAAGCTCCAAAAAAAGGATATAAATTTTGGAAGGGTCTATGCTCCGTCCCCATACAAGGTGAATGAGCCCACAGTGAAATTGCGCTGAGCAGGGTTTTCCTCTCCATTGGACAGGTTTCCTATGGCATGCACATGTTCCACAACAGCAGGGCATGTTGGAACGGGCAACTGGACAGATGCTGGAAAAGGGGACACAGAGGGCTGCAGGCGGCACATGCTGTGGTGCAGCTGGGCCACAGTGCGGACTAGGGTGATGCCTAGCTGGCCCATAGGAATGCTGAAACAGTAGAGCAGCCAGACAGCAACTGCTGAGGGCCCAACATGGGCACGAGTGTGCTTCCCACGGTGTCACAGGAGATAGTACCCAGCAGGTACCCCCAATGGCACGGAACATTGGCAGGCGGTGCTTGGGGGAAGCGTGGACAGCTATGCAGGCACCTCTACCCCAGAACACGCACCATAGGCAGCCGCCTACCCGCACACTGGATGGCCTGAGACTGCGCACCACCAGCACCACCAGCAGAAGGGCATGTCAGCATGGTGGCTGAGGGGTACTGATGGTGGAGGGGACAGTGGCAGCTGCCCAGAGCAGACCATGGCCTAGCCCTGTTTAGGTGGGTGCCGTGTGCTGCAACAGACAGGCTCTGTCTGACAAACAGTCATGGCATCTCCAGGGAATGTATAGTCTATGTGGCAACACAGTGGTGCAGTGAACACAGCCAGTGTGTTCAAGAGCAGACAGTCACAGGTTCAAGTCCCAGCTGTGGTTCCTGCCAACCCAGTCCCCATATTTTACCCACTACTAAAACGTGGTAATACAGATAGAACCTTTATTGCAGATAACAGAAACATGCCCAATACGCCTACATTTTACCCTACAGAGCACAGACACCATAAACATGCGCATTACCTAGAGCAGAGTCTCCCAAATGCAGTCCTGGAGGGCCAAACACCATTCAGGTTCCATGCTGCCTCTAATAAACACGGCTGTGCTGCATGTCTATGCACCGCCCCCATGGTATGCAGATGTATCTCATGCATATTCATTAGGGACAGCATGAAAACCCGAACAGTGTTTGGCCCACCAGGACTGGAGTTGGGAACCTCTGCCCTAGAGCAGCAGCCAACAGGGGCAGACACACCCTCGCCCATAGGCTCCATTATCCAAAGCCTCCTGGAGAGGCAGGATGTTGGGCCCTGCATGCATCTCCCAATACTAGCACTTGCATACCTTAGCAATGCCACTCTAAACCTGGGAATACGGTACACACCTATCAAAAGATTGCTATGATTACTGGCAGATAGCAATTCCTAAGTTAAGCACAATTTGCTGATTGAGCTGCATCATAGCAACCTTTCTGATGTCTGTGGAGTGTGCTTCAGGTCTGGTGTCTGACAGTGTTTACCACCCTGGGGAGTGACCCCAACAGTATTGCGTACCATAGCCATGCCTGTACTGTGCCCAGGACTGGTGCAGTGGCCAGGGCTGCCAAGAGCCTCTATATTTGCACAATGCTGGCATAGGTGTGGGAGTGTGTGTTTGTCTATCCAGTGTGGGGTGTCTGCCAACACCTTCCTCAGCCCACACTGTTGCCAGTGTAAGCCTGCCAATGTGCATAATGAGGAGCAAGGTACCATGGGTATAGCCCGGACAGGGTGGCCTGGCCAGGATGCATCTGCACAGGGCATAGGGCAATGGCTTGGACATTGTAGTGCCTGACAACCACCTGCATGGACAGGGTGGCCACAGCATGTCCTGCTGGGGGTCACTCTCACCCTGACTGAGCAGTGACCATGGCATGGCTAGGTTCCCCCATAGTGCTGTATAGTACTTTTTTCATGTGATATTTATGAGTTCCCTTTTGGGGCCCAATCACTGTCTTATCTGCTTGGTGTGTATGCATCTCCTCCAGGAACATGCACTATGGACTAGCTAGCAGACGGTCTGTAGTTAGTATGTGTCTGGCTGGAACACCTTGCAGGGTGCAGTGGCTGGAGGCTTGCTGCTGGAGAATGTCAGATAGTAGTGGGGGGCAGCTGAGCATTTCCAGGCAACATTTTGGTAGGGGTGAGAAATGAGGAGGAATGTAACAAAGTTTATCTACCCTTTTGATGTCTAGGACATCTGTACCTTGCGCACTCACAATCTTAAATGACAGAGGTGTAAGGCAGGGGTCTCCCAATCCAGTACTGGAGGGCCACAAACCAGTCAGGTTGGGAGGATATCTCTAATGCATATACATCTCATGCATATTCATTAGGGCTAACCCAAAAACCTGCCAGGATTGCGGCTCTCCAGGACAGGTTTGGGGACCTCTGCTGTAGGGTGTCTGTTCCCCAGCAGGACTGGGGTTGATGGTCCCCTCTACTGCCACCATTTCAGGGAGGTAGAATGTGGGTCTGTTGGTGGGAGATCCTATTTCCCACCCTGAGCCACAGAGAGTGGTTTGTGTACTGGTACATAATCTGCCTATGGGTCCAAACACCTTCCCCTCCATCATGTAATCATGGTACCAATACAGGATATACACTCTTCTGGGTGCATCATAGCCCATAAGGGCTAGACATGACTGAGAAATACAGATGCATCCTAGGTGTGTTTGCAGGAACTAGCTAAAAAACACGCACACACCCTAGCACTGATGGGGACCTGCAGCATGGCCTGTTTCAGCCATGAAAGGTGCTGCGGACCTGGTTCTGGGTGCCCCACCTCACCCTCAGGGTGAGCACAATGTGACGGTCTGTAGCTACTCTGTGCCAGTAACACACACGGTCAGTACCCCCTACCAGGCTGAGGTGCTGTGGGGGTGCACACGGTCAGTTCCCCCTACTAGGCTGAGGTGCTGTGGGGGTGCACACGGTCAGTTCCCCCTACCAGGCCGAGGTGCTGTGGGGTGCATATCCAATCTTGTGATCATCTGTAGACTGCTGATTTGCATGTGCAGTGCATCATGGGTACGGGTGGGTTAACCCTATCCTGGTAACCACAGCAGACAGTTTGTGTGGTGACATGCAGTCCTTCTGTAGCCAGCCAGGGGCTTGTTAGTAGCTGTAGCCCACTGATAACTTCACTGCCTGTTGAGCCAGAAATCATGGGTTTGATCCCACAGTGGGGTTATTTGATAGGGCTGTCTGAGGCATTTTATTTTTTAATGTAAATTAGTGCTGCCAGCAAAACCACCCTCACAGTGCTGTAGCCTTAAGGTGCCTCAAAGGCGCCCTCTAAAGCGCTCTATAAGGCGCCCTATAAGGAACATTATAAGGTGCCTTGGCGGACAGTGCACTTTATAATGTGCCCTCTGGAGTGCCTTATAGGGCACCTTATGGAGCACCTTAGGTTACCGCACTGTGAGGGTGTGTTTGCTGGCAGCACTAATTTAAATTACATTCCCCGCAGTCCGACCCCCGATCTGGCCTCTCAAGGGAATTTCCTCTGCCCCTCCCACCTCTTTTGAGTCCCGGGCCTGCCCATCCACCCGACTAGGGGAACTTATTCCACCTCAGAGGTGGAATACGTTGTCACACTGCCCCCCTAGTGGTGATGGCGTGGCACGACAGAAGGGCGTGGACAGAGAGGGGAAAAGTTTGTTTAGGGAGGAGGTTGGTTCTTATGCAGGGCCCAGGCTTCTGTAGGCCTGGTAGCCTTCTGTACAACTAACTCTCCAAAGAAAATATAGTCCGAGTTAGGGAAATGGTAAAGCTTTTATTTCCCTCTTTTGCAAAACAGGTTCTTTAGCCCAGAGTACAAAAACAACACATAAAAAGAAAATATCCTTGCTTCAGGTAAAGGAAAACATAAGCATCGAAAACACTGTTCTCTTCACAGTACAGGCACATGAAATATAACATTCAATTCTTAGCTCACCCCAGCTATGCCTCTCTTAGGGCTCAATTCTTTCTGACAGGCAGTAATTCACTTCCATTGGAATGTCTAAAGGATCCTCTTGGTATTCCACCTGCATCGGTTCACTGCTTAGAGCGTTTGGGAGGTTTCCTTCAGGCTCTCTGCTTAGTGCTTGGATTAAACGCCAGTAGTCAGCATTGCAAGGTAAGTCCTGTATTTGTAAACTTCTCTGCTGAGGATAGTTTCGCTTGCATACAGTACTTTCTTTGTTAAGCTTTTTATTAAGTGCAGGTTTGAACCTTGTTTCAGGCAGGCCTCTGTGAGGACAACAGGCTCTAGTATTTGCCCCTTTCTGTGTCACAGTATTCAACTTATTACCATTATAAAAATAGCATTTACCTTTGCTTCCATGTTGCTCTCCGACAGGTGTAGGCTGAGGTTTGGGCCTGGCAGGTCCTAGATTATCTGCTACACAGGTAGGCCTCAGGCTCTTATCAAACTTAGGCCTGGGACTCTCTCTTATAGTCCAATTTCCCTCAGGGTCAGCAGCTTTATAAAAGCTTTCTCTCCTGGAGAATTTATCTCTCCCTTCTTTAAAATGTTTACAGTAGATTCCTGTACCTGGTTTGGCTGGCACGGTTAGGCTGGTTCCCTTGGTCAGGAGTCCTCTCCCTGGATTCTCCAGATATCCATGTAGCTCGGGAGTTGAAGCTTCCTGCACAATTTCCTGACAGTCTCCTTGTCTGTCTGAAGCTGTCTGCCAACCTCTTTGTCTTTCTCTTTTTCTCCCACCTCTTGGGCTGTACAGGTCTCCTTGCCAGTCTCCTTGACTGTGTTCTGGCTTGTCTTTTTGCCAGTCTCCTTGACTGTGTTCTGGCACGTATCCTTGCCAGTCTCCTTGTCTCTCCTCGACTGCTCTCCCGACTGCTCTGTCGGCTGCTCTGTCTCCTGCTCTCTCGCCTGCTCTGCCTGCTCTGTGTCTCCTCCAGTCAACTGAGCATTTAAGAGGAGTTTTTCCCCCTCTGCCTTGGGTGTTGGCTGGAATTACGTCAATGGCTTTAAGGCGTGGTTCTTCAGACCTCCAGAGGTCTCTCTGGCTCCCTCTATGTGGTTCCTCCTGTCGCTGCAGCTGTACTTTACCTCTTTTTTCCGTGTTTAAAACTTTTCTTTCTGCTTGCAGCTGGTCTGCGGTGCCACAACGTTCCCCGTTCAGGCCACCAGCCCTGGACGTATAGGACCAACATTGGAATCTGCCCTGTATGTCTGGTGCCGCACACTGCCCACCCTGCCCCCATACTGCCCCTTTTCCGCTCACATCTAACTTCCCCGTACAATGTGCGGGGAAGTTAGTCGGGGTTGGAAGAGGGGCCGAATAGCGGGGATGGATGCCTCGGAATGACCCTGAGAACATTTTGGATCTGATACATGATGCAACTTCAAAATGACAGGATCCACCTTAAACTAAATGCCATCATAACCTGTTCACCGTAATCTTTCAAGTTATGTATAATCCAGGTTCACTGTCCCTGTTTTAATGTACGCTATCCAGTTTAAGTTCCACTGTAAAATGCTTTGACCAGTGCCATACCTAGTCCTGTGTGAGCGGCGTATTCTCATAGGGCACAAAGAAAGAGCGATGCATTTGGGCTGCCAGCCTTGGATCCCTGCTATACTGCCTGCTTTTGCCCCACCGCTGCTTTTCGTGGTCCCTTGGTGGCGCTGGCAGCAGTGGAGCGGACATCCAATTCTAAAAACAAAAAACCAAGTGGGTCTTTCCAACGCCATGCTTGCATGCAAGTCTGATCCCTCCCTCCTGTGATGTATGCACGTGTCAGAGGAGGGAGGGACCAGACCAGCCATTCAAGCACAGAGTTATAAAGCCCTGCATTTGAATGGCTGGTCTGGTCCCTCCCTCCTCTGACGTGAGCATATGTCAGAGGAGAAAGGATCAGACCTGCATGTATGCGTGCAGTTGGAAAGACCTACATGTTTTTTTTTTTTTAATTGGATGTCCGCTTCGCTGCTGCCACCGCCGCTGTCAAGGAACCATGAAAGGCGGCAGCACAGGGAGTCAACTGGACATGGAGGTAGGGGGTAAAGCAAGGTGCTGGGCATAGGGCAAATGGCAAACCTGTTAAGGGAGGGGGGGACACATCAGATGTGCAAGTCGCATAGGGCGCTTTTATTGCTCGGTATGGCCCAGGTTTTGACTATATGATAAAGCATATAAGAAAAACCTATTAAAGAAATAAGTCCATTTCCACAGATACAACACTGTTTTACTATGGAAATGGCTTTGAAAAAACCCTCCCTAAAAGTCGTTTACTTATCCCGGCTGTGTTTTGCTGAGTAGAAATGCACGTGACCTTTCTTCCAATGCTGAAAACCTGGCGCTAGGCACATTTGCAGGTCAGAGAAACCATTTCAGTCAGCAATGTACAGCAAAGGTAGGGAAACCCTAAAACGTGATAGTAATGATACATGTGCAGGAGCCAAAAAAGCAAAGAAACAGATAAAATGACCAGAACAACATTTGAAATCCCAATAACCAAGCTGGCCAATAGTGATATTAATGAGAAACATAAAGCAACACTACTGACAAAGCATAAAAAAGAAGATATCATGTTTGGAAGGGTCTATTCTCAGTCCCCCTACAAAGTGAATGATCCCACATTGAAATACCGCTGATCAGGGTGTTTGTCGTTTATATTGGGCAGGTTTGTTATGGCGTGCAAATGTGCAGCACCAGCAGAGTGGGCACGTAGGACAGGGCAACTGTACTGATGCTGGAAATGGGATACAGAGGGCTGCAGGCAGCACATGCTGTGGTCCCGCTGGGGCACATTGCGGACTAGGCAGATGCCTAAGTGACACATAGGAATGCTGAAACTGTAAAGCAGCAAGACAGCAACTGATGAGGGTCCAACATGGGCACGAGTGTGTTCCCCACAGTATCCCAGGGGATATTACCCAGCAGGTACCCCCAAGGGCACAGAACATTGGCAGGCAGTGCTGGGGGGAAGCGCGCATGTCCATTTAGGCACCCCCACCCGAGAACCCACACCATAGGCAGCTGCCTACCGGCACACTGGCTGGCCTGGGACTGCGCACCACCAGCACCACTGGCATAAGGGCATGTCAGCATGGTGGCGGAGGGGTGCTGGTGGTGGAGGGGGCAGTGGCAGCTGTCCACAGCAGACCACGGCCAAGCCCGGTTTAGGTGTGTGCCATGCACTGCAACAGACAAGATCTGTCTGACGTACAGTCATGGTATCCCCAGCGAATGATCTGCCTCTGTGGCAGCAGTGTGGTGCAGTACACACAGCCAGTGTGTTCAGGGGCAGAGGGTCACAGGTTCAAGTCCCAGCTGTGGTCCCCTGCAAACTATGTCCCCATATTTTATGCAGTATTAACCCATGGTAATAAAGACAGAACCTTTCTTGCAGAGAAATGAAACATGCCATAAACGCCTATATTTATTTATTTTATTTATTTTATTTATTTAGTATACATTTGTATACCGCTACTTCCAGCGATCAGCAGCGGTTTGATTACAGATTGGAAATTGTCAAATCATGACAGGAAATTTTTGAGGTATAAACACATTGATTAGACAGGAAAGCACAGCACACAGAGAACTATTTTACAGGGAACATGGGCTATGGAGGGTTAAGTGGCTTGCCCAAGACCACAAGGAGCACCTGTGGGACTAGAAACCTCAGTCCTTCCGGCCCAAGGTTGCTGTCCTCTAGTGGGATTTGAACCCCCGACCTTCTGGCCCGAAGTATATGTCACCCTACAGAGCACAGACACCATAAACATGTGCAAATCCTAGAGCAGAGTGTCCCACTTGCAGTCCTTTAAATATGGCGTCGAGTGCCGGTTTCCGCATGCGCGGCGTTTTTGTGAAGAGTGTTTCAAGCATGTCTTGGTTGGGATATATCAGTCAATGGAAATGTGGGCAGCATAATCTATGAAGGTGAAGTCTGTTTAATTAATGTTTTTACTCTACTGTTATAACAAGGAACGTCGAATTAACATCATTTTGTTTGTTCCGTTTAGCCGAAGTGGACAATTCCCTGATGAAACCTTTGAAGTGAAACGCTTGGGGTGCCTGATCGAAGGCGTTGGAATTGACCATAGTTCAGTCAATTTTTGGCTAACATTTTTTACAAAGATAAGTGTTTATTTCTTCAGCTCTTATGAGATTTTGCGAGATTTTTTCATAATATTTGTCAATACATTGAGCTGTGGAAGATTTTCAGGTTATATAAGAAAGAAGATTTTTGAGAAATAAAAAAGTATTAAATCAGGTCATTGATGTAAGGATAAGCACATTTAACGGGTGAATATCCCTGCTACAGTGCTGAAAGTTTCTTCTGAGACCTGCATTCTTTACTCTGATGTATGAGTACAGTTCTAAGTTATTGGGTTTAGGACATTAAACGGGTCTTTATCTGCCGTCATTTACTATGTTACTATCTTATATCTGTACTACTACTACTACTGAGCATTGGTATCGCACTACCCGTCATACACAGCACTGCACTGACATTGCTGACACAATGCCTGGCCATCTGAGCTTAGAATGTGGTCCAACTGCTAACACAGACGGTGTGGGCAGGGGACAACAGCGGGAGGAGGTGATTAATGTGTGCAGGTTTGTTAGGCTTAGGTGATGTGGTAGGCTGACACACAGGATTTTGGATGGTTGTTAAGGGTGGCTGCCCTGCAGCCACAGGTAGTTAGTTCCAGGCGTTGGGTGCTGCAAGGTGACAGGTGTGTGGTCCCACATTAACAGAGGGTGAGTGGCCCATAGATAGGGCCAGCTGGCTTGACATGTGAGGATGACATTTGGGGGATATGAGGGGATTGAATGGATCGTATGCTGTGATGAGCAGGGACTGTGTGTTACAGCTGTCAGTTTGGCGATGCATACAGGTGTTGGCACTGTTTACATGCTCATTAGTAGTAGTAGTAGTATTTTTAGTACTTGAGTTATGCGAGTCAGGGTACAGGGCAACCACAGTGTGACTCCATGTATAGATCAGCAAGTGCATCTTGACCTCGCCTGGGGCCTGTGAGGTGTCGTGGTAGGTGGGGTGTTATTGTCATACTGTGCATGTCGGTAGCTTAGCCATGCAGCGCAGTGTTGCATACATTGCAACGGACATAGATGATTTTGAGGCAGACCAGCAAGGTGTAGGCTACAGTGACCAGGTTGGCGGGTGATGGAGGGGGTAATTAGTGCTTTATGTGTGTGTTCTGGGTGGATGGCAGGGACTTTGCTGATGTTATCTAGGGGGACACCGCAGGCCTTAGCTACATGATGGGTATGTGTCGGGATGGGGAGCAAGGAGTCATAGAGACCTGCTACCTTGACGACCACATCACCAAAAGGTGTATCTAACCTATACACAGACACTGTAAGGGTTGGAGAGGGTTTAGGGGCGATGCCCAGGTGTCTGGTTGTGGCCATGCTCAATTCATGCAGCGGGGGTACCTGCAGCCAGCAATGTCAGGGGGCAAACTGAGGTCAGGGTGTGGTCTGCCAAACATAGCTCATGCGTGGACAGATATCTTTGGGTCACATCAATGTACAGATGCTAGGGATAGCCAGGGGATGTGCCTGCTGCACCAGGGAACTGGGTATGGGGCCAGGGGAATGTAGCAGCCCCTACATAGCTCCCTTTCATACAGCACCTGGGAGCGGGTTAACAGGGGATGTGGACCCACAGGAATACACACTGAGGGTGCTATGGGAGACATATGGGGTGGCAGGCTTGTACCAAGACCTTTGGGATGAGCATGTACAGGGTAGCGCAGTGACGGTTGTGGTCAACGGTCTCGAGGGCAGCAGACAGGTCCCAGAGGGGATGAACATGCTACAGGCCAGGAACACGTCAGTGGTGTGTTTGGGTGGGGACAATTAGGTAATATGGCATGACAAACTGCCAGACTGTGATGGGTCTAGGGGGTTATGAGAGATGTTGACGTGTAGCTGGTGTGTTTGTTGCACAGCTCCAACATGACGTGTATGTTTCCCTTGTGTTTATCGATCCACAGGACATGCTTGGTGACGTTCCAGGTGCTGTAGTGCAATGTCAGCTGTGTGTACCTCATTCAACGTGCAGGACACTGGGGTAGGTGGACATACAGGTGATTTGTGTGTGTGGACAGTCAGGAGCAACACATGTCACAGGTTATCTGTCTACTGCACATATGTTGTGGGTGACCTATTTATCGGGTTCCCCGGTACCCCATATGTTGATGTTGGCCACACATATCCACATGTGTTCATGCGCAGTTTGTCTTCTCCGGCACTGTCTCTGGGACACATCCAACAGGGCTGTGTATGTCTACAGGTCCTAGGTGTTCCGGTGGTGGGCCCCACTTACACTCTTCTATGACATTGTAGCATCGGCCAACAGCAGTGTATCATAGCATTTGCCAGGCCTTTATCTCCACTATTCGCCCAGTGTGCACATACAGACCGTATGTTACTGGTGCCACGCTCACCTTCTCATACTGTGTGTGTGTGTGTGGCTCTGTTATGATACAGTGTGCATGCAGTTTGCACTATCATGTGGTGTGAGGGGTCTGTACACCTGGGGAGCGGTGGTGACTGTGCTATCTCTATCTTACTGCTGTTTACCTTGTGGACATTGTGGACATGTGTTGTGTGTTGTGAGCTGACCTATCTCTTGTGTGCTGACAGACCACTGCGCAACAGCATTTTTGTATCACAGATATCGCCATAATGTGGACATGCATCAACAGTGGCTGGACATGGGGACATGGTGACTCTACACATTTCGATGACATCTTCTCCCTTCACTGTGACATGTTGTGGCCTTTGAGCACAGGGGTTCCCAAACAAACACTTGTTGCAACACATGTTAGGTTGCACCTTTGGTCTTTTGTGAATGACATCAGCCTTTACATTTTAATGATTTACTGTCTGTCTCATAGACATTTCCTGTTGGGTCTCTGTACACGAACGCTGATGCACATGGGGTGGAGCTGTGAATAGCCTGTGTAACATGGGCATGGACATGACCATATCCATGTGACACCCTCGTCTATGGTTCCAATTCAAAATATCCCCAACATGCAGTGTGTTCTGTGTTGTGATCATGTTATGTTTGCCTGTGTGACGTTTCCTTACGTACATATTGGTGTTTGACTCTCTGCAATTTGGGCTGATGTTGCAAGCAGCATATCAATACATTGTTTATCCTCTTCTGACACAGGGCAGTGAACACACAAAGCACATCTACTACAGTGCATCCAACGTCACCATCAACCACCTGTTGGAGGACACAACAACACAATGGAACTATTCTTGGGAAATGGTGCCATAGGATGTTTGACCTCTGCGAGTGGGACGCATACCTAGGATGGACAGTATTATTGTTGGACTGCTACTTTGGGCATGACAGGCCTGTCCAACGCACTGTTTCTGCTGTGCTCTGGCTGGGTGTCGTGTTCATCGCAGGGGACACACATGACCTTTCCAGTACTGTGGCATATTGGGATGTCACACTTGACTATGCATGCCCAGGGTTTCAAGGACAGTCGTAACATGACTTGTTGGATTGCAGAGACCCTTTGCACTTTGGACACTGTGTACTGGTCCCCACGTGTGCAGCAGGGACTGCCATTGTCGCTGTATGTTGTACATCCTTCTGACATTGTGTTGTTGTGTTTTGCCCATGTGTGTGACATGGAATGCAGGATACGCTCATCTGTTGGTTTCAACATGAGCATACAGCCATGCGTGTGGCACAGGGGGAGCAATGAAGAGGTCCTCTTGTCCATGTCCACCTAGTCTCCACTTGGACATGACACAGTATTTGCCACGACACCACTTTACCGCACACCAGCATCTTGGATTGCTGTTTGCAATCACCAAGGGAGTTACAGAGCATGTGTGGCATCACTGTATCATGTTTCAACGTACACGGTGCATGTGCATGTGACTGACTATGTTGGTGCAACACAGCATGTTGCAATATGGCTTCTGTGTGGGTTACTGTAGCATGTTTGACCTTTCTTTCCATCTCTATATACAGGTTATTGTGTTTGTTTACTGTACAGACGTGATGCTCTGCATTGATTTGCAAACCTAGCATTGCATGTCTGTACAGTCCTATTTATCCCATGAGGTAACGACACTCACATTGCCCTGTTATATTTGGAGTGTGGCAGTGTGAGTGTCCATTTTCATCCTTCATTTGTGCATTCCATGTACCATGATATATGTGTACAGACACTGTATCCACACCAACCAGTGCAGGGGGACCTTCTGCATAGTGTTATCTCTGCATGTTTCTGTGGATGGTTCTGTGTTCATGTGCCTCTGCTACCTGTTAGCATATCCTCATTGTGCATTTGACGATTGTTTAGGGTTACATTGTTGCAGCTTTGATTCCTATATCAGGCATTATGTGACAGCTGTAACATATATTTCGATATGTGTGTTTACACTTTCTTACTTTTAACAACATATGCCTGTTTCATTTGTGTGCCTCCTATGTTGGCAGACAGATATGTTTTAAGGAACAGATCATGATTGATGTGTGTTGTGCCCTCATCATGCACCGCCTACTGTCTACATGCACACATATGTAACTAACACATTTGGGGCAAGCAGCAGCATGTGGGGGATGGGGGCCTAATGCATACTGCACACCATGCACCTGATGCACATTATCTTTCCTGCCCATCATCTGTGGATGGGCCAGTGACAATTCTGTAACATGTGGGTTGCTGCCCTGCAAAATGTGTTCTCAGATTTTCACCTGGGATCCAATCACTTTGATATTATGATAGGCGGTATCTACACTATCTCTGATGATTAACCAAAATAAAAATATGTGTTGGATGTACATTTGTTTCTGCTGCTGCTTGAATACACTGACACGTATTTAGTGATTTCCTGGTCATGTACATGGCCCACCTGTGCTCACATCCTTGTACAGTGCCAGCTGTCTATCTGCCAGCCGTCTGACACATCACTGGGTGTTACAGGTTCCCATACACACATTTCCTTTGAGGTAATATCTTTCCATTGTGCTTGGTGTGGTTGTTTGGGATAGTGGTTACGGACATGTGTTGTAATGCCATAGGCTGCAGGTTTGATTCCCACATGGTTTTTTTTTTTTTTTGTGTTATGCTAACCTGACCATGAGCTAACTACAAGGTTCATCACCTATCCACACACCCTTCCACCTCTTCACTGTACACCAAAGTGTGCCCTCTGTGCTGCCTGTCCATCACATATTAGCTGTTACATATGTCTCTTTGTAGTGTTCACATAGGCAGTCTGTTTGGGGGATTGGCATTGCTGTGGTTTAGCTGATCTGTGGCACACCTGTTTGCAGGTTCAATTCTCACATGCTCTTTTTCTGTTCTTTTCCATATTTTGCCCTGCTCCACAGGGCATCCCCTGCCGCCCTTTGGGTTTAGGTTCTTTCCTCTTTTGCATTCTGTATCCACTGCATAACATTTCATTGTGTGTGTGCATGTAGTTATATGTGGTTCTGGTCCCAATTACAGACTGTGATTTGAGCTGTACACACCAGATCTGCATATGCATTCCATCATGGTTACTGTTGGAGGTTTGCCTATCCTGGCAGCCAGCAGGCTTCTTGTGTGATGCCCTGCAGTATTCTTGTATGCAGCCTTTGCTACTGACCTTACATTGGTGGTGTAGCCTACCGGTTTGTGCACTGACATTTGTGCTAATGGTCATAGGTTTGATTCCTCTCTGTTCTCTTTCATTTGTATGCCTGTCCTGCACAGCTACTTTTCAGTCCTGTAACAGTCATATCTGTGCAGATCTGTGCTGTTAAGACACTGTACCCTTATCACAGTTGCCAGCCATCCTTCTGTCCTTCTATGTGTGTCTGGCAGCTGTGTGCCGTCCTGCCCTGATGTGCAAGCTCCTACCCCATGTCCTGCACTGGTACACGTTTCTGCATTGCTGCTGTTCCTGTTTGCCTCTCCTGTGTGTGCTGTGCATGGCACTGCTACTCCTCTGTCCTCCTGTCAGGGCACCTATCCTGCCACCTCTACCTCCTCTGCTGGACACATCTTCCCATCCTCTGCCACACACTGTCATTGTTGCATGGTACATTACCATCACCCTGTGTATCACTACAGCTGGCCCCGATATATTTGTCCATTTTTCAAACTACCACATGGGCTGAACGCAGATTTGTCTGATCCATCAGCTCAGATCTACTTCCTTCCATCACTTGTGCATTGTCTTTCCTTGGTGCTCTGTGCAATGTTGGGTTACATCTGTGTTTGGCCCATACCTTTCTTGCTTTTCAACTTGGGGAACCTTACTGCCCTTGGCCAACATTTCTTGAGTGCCCTATACATCCTTGGGGCATCTTTAGCCACACCTTAGATTCAGCCAGCTTATGGGGCGCCTAATATGGTGCCTTGGGGGTTGACAACCTTTCAACGCGTCCTCTGGGGCACATTATAACCCACCTTGGCTGACATGGTGGTTTAGGATGTGCCTTCTGGGGTGCCCTGAAAGGTGCATTTGTTTATGGCACTGGGGTGCGGGTATTTTAGCTAGCAGCACAGATTGTTTGGCTGTTATGAGCAGGAAAAGGAATTGCCTTGGTCACCCTTATTCATTAAGCCCACTGGGGGATTGACCTCATGACCCCTGTTTTAGCAGTCATTGTATTAACCAGTGTGCTACACCTCTATTGCTGTGATTGCAGGTCAGCACGCGAAGTTAAGGTTAATGCACGGTAACGTGCGCGGCTCCCTCTATCATGCGATAATGGACACGGCGCCCTTTATCGCGCGATAACCCGCGATTGCTACCTTAAGACCGGAATGCCCACTGCTTATATGGCATTCTTCACATTATCGCTGCAACTAGCGCTGGTGACATTAAGATGGTTTAGTAAACATACCCCATAGTCAACTGCATGCTGAGACTGCACAAGGAGTATGTGGCTGCATACTTTGACAACATCGTCATCTACAGCAGAGACTGGCCCACCCATTTAACCTAAGTAGAAGCCATGTTGACTAGCCTGCAGAAGGTTGGGCTGATGGTCAACCCCAAGAAATGTTTTCTGGGAGGTCAGAACATTCAATATATGGGATATTTAACCGGGAATGGACAGATATGACCTCAACTGCGGAAGGTGGATGCCATTGCCCAGGTCCCCACCCCAAACTCAAAGAAAGAGATTCATGCTTTCCCTGGACTGATTGGCTATTACTGCTGGTTCATCTCTAATTCTGCAGAGGTGGCAGAGCCCCTCTGCAAAAGGGGGAGGAGTAGCCTAGTGGTTGGGGCAAGGTACTTCAGGCCGGAAGGTCGGGGGTTCAAATCCCACTAGAGGACAGCAACCTTGGGCCGGAAGGACTGGGGTTTCTAGTCCCACAGATGCTCCTTGTGGTCTTGGGCAAGCCACTTAACCCTCCACTGCCCATGTTCCCTGTAAGTATTAGTGTATGTGTCTCATATCCTCGCGTGTTAAATGTATCCCCCAATTGTGTTGTGACCGCTTTGATTGAAGGATAAGGCGGTATACAAAACTGTCTAAATAAATAAATAAAAGTAAGCACTAAAACTTTTAAATACTACCTGTTCAACTGTCTGTTTATGCTAATAATGGACCACCAACCCCTTAAGTGGCTGGCTCAGCGTAAAGAGTCCAAAGGCTGTATTATGCCATGGAGTCTCCAACCCTACCAGTTCCAGGTCTGCCATAGGGCTGGTTAGATTCACCTGAACACAGACTTCCTTTATCAAGTGGGGGTCTTGAGTGAGGCATCTCCACATCATCTCCACAATCAACACAAGCACTGCTCCTACAGACCCATGCCCAGTGTCATGGGTCAAAGCCACCAAATCAAGCTTCATCCCAACCATTCATAAAATGGTTCATGACTCACTCACTCAAGGACTCATGCCAAAGCAACTAAAGCTTGCCTCAATAAGACCAATCAAAAAGAAAACTACTCTCGACAAAAAAGATCCAGCTGCATACCGACCAATCTCCAGCATACCCTTCCTTGCAAAAATAATCGAAAAGACGGTTCAGGTACAACTTCAGGAACACATCGACAAACACAAAACACTTGACGACCACCAACACGGATTTCGCCCCAACCATGGAGTCGAAACTCTACTGATCTACCTCTTTGACAGCATCATAAGAATAATTGACAACACCAGGATGGGAATTATAATGATCTTCATCGACATCTCCTCAGCTTTCGACACAGTTGACCACAATACGCTCCTGGAGAGACTAAAGAACACTGGTATACACGGTATCACATTGAAATGGTTCCACTCGTACCTAACCGAAAGACAGCTACAGGTCAAGGTGGGACACGACACCTCCCGACCCATAAATGTCCAACAAGGAGTACCGCAAGGATCCGCACTCTCAGCACTCCTATTTAACATCTACATCCAACCAATATGCAACATTATGAAAGAGAACAACATTCAATACACAATATACGCAGACGACATCATGATATACACCCCGATATCAATCGACAACCTGGACTTCTCTAAGATAACAGACTGCCTTACCCAAATGACGAGTTGGTGCCAAAACAACAACCTCGCAATAAACTACAACAAGACCGAAGCTTTAATCATCACGCGGAATCAAAGCTTCATATACCCACCAAACATAAAAATACAAAGCACCACGATACCGATAAGATCAGAGGTGAGATACCTTGGGGTTACTCTGGACAATAAACTCAATCTCAAACCACACATTGACAAAACAATCCAAAAAGCCTACTACAAGATGCGAATCATCAGGAGACTGAAACCACTCCTCGCCCCAGAACACTTCCGTACCGTCTGTCAAGCACTGATAACCCCACTACTGGACTTCTGCAATCCGATATACCTTGGACTACCGAAACAAGCCCTCAAACCACTCCAACTGGCACAAAACACTGCAGCACGAATCATATCCGGAGCTGCAAGGCAGGAGCACATCACACCTACCTTAAAGGACTTACACTGGCTCCCAATCAGTGCACGCATCAGATACAAGACTATCATAAACCTATTTAAGATAAAACAGCACACATCAGCCAACAGCCTCCACACGCTCATACAACCAGAAACCAGCACACGTCCTAGAAGAAGACAAACATGCAACCGAGTCAGTACCCCAAATGAATACAAGCACACACGCAAGGACACAACAGACAGAGCACTCTCCATGGCTGCTCCAACAATATGGAACAATCTACCGGACGATTTAAGGGCAACTCCAGACCTCAAAGACTTCAGAAAACAGCTGAAAACCATGCTGTTCATAGAGCACTATGGACACATCACATAACCTAAGAGAATGTATAACAGCACACCATACCTCCTAACACAGTATGTATATAAAATGTGTCTTAGCACCACTGTAGATAGCCCACTTTGTACATAGCTCAAACAAATCTAGCACACAACACAGCCCACACACAACTAAGTTTCACCCTCACTGCATGTATAACACACCCACTTTACCTGATTGCTTGCTGTGATACCACCTTGATTATTAAGATAAGGCGGTTTAGAAATACTGTTAAATAAATAAATAAAATAAATAAGTGCTCAATGGGGTATCGTTGAGCTGTGAGAGAGGGTGTGTGATGGGGTCTATTGAGTGTTGCCGATTCCTCTCCAGAGGGATTATCAACAGGCCCCTTTAAGAGAGCCTGCAACCTGGAATTCAAGGCTGGGAGGGCTTGGCTAACAAGGATAGGTTAAAATCCCAGCAGGCTGCAGGAGGGAGATAGGCCCATGGAGCCAGGAATCCTTTCAAGGCAAGCCATACAAAGGTAGGAACTATAGTTGGGCAAGGACTGGGCTGGAGGAAGGGCTGT
Organism: Ichthyophis bannanicus; assembly: GCA_033557465.1. Lineage (NCBI taxonomy): Eukaryota > Metazoa > Chordata > Amphibia > Gymnophiona > Ichthyophiidae > Ichthyophis > Ichthyophis bannanicus. The sequence continues at coordinate 909,443,918 of CM066035.1, read as the reverse complement.
GAGACCAGCTTTATGAAGGTGTAACAAATTGGGTCTGAATAAAAACAAGTTTTGTTTTCCCTGAACTGCTGGCTGTTTGGTGTTTGAACAGAAAACCCCTTGCCATTGGTAACCTCCTTCCCTTCAGAGTGAGTTCTATTTACCTGTACCTTTTGTCACTTCCCACTTAATCAATTTCTTTTTTTTTTTTTTTATATTTAAATTTTTTTATTATTCAACGTTTCAAAATACAGACATTTATTGAGAACATTCTGATAGTCCTCTAAGCATATATACACTCCAACCTAAGAGGTACCATTATATCACTTATATGTAAACAACAGCCATGCTTAGTAAAAATTATTCTCTATACCTAACGATATTCTGTGTACCGGAGTCATTGTTTTAACACTCTCACGTGTACACCGTATATCCTACATTCAACAAGCTATGTACATTCTTAGCACATCCCTCAGTACCCTTGGTCGCCTTTTATTTTATTATTAACCTTTTTGGTTCTTTGCTATTAGCACCTGTAACAGTTACATATCCATCATAACAACAACTTCAGATCATTCAGATTTCCCCAATCAACATTTGAGAAACCCAGCCTTATATACTGACTATCTGTTATTCAACCCCCCTGGACTCCCCCCCCCCGGCCCCATCCCCCCCCTCCTACCCCCCCCCTGCCCTGCCCTTAAATCCCAACTGTATGACATTGAGCGTCAAAATGTGGTGTTTTCAGGGCAACCCCTAAGAACCCCCCAATATTGTCAATAATGAACCTAAGCCGGCCTAACCCCCCCCAATATATAACCTCCCCCCTACTTCCACTCTTCTGCGTGCAGCCACTTCCACACCCCCGCCCACCTCTGCTCCATTTGGTCCTTTCTGCCCCCCCTCTCCCCTGTCAATTTTATACATCGCGTAGATATTCGACACTCTACAGGCGAAGCTCGCTATGGAGGGTAGGTTCGGCCTGTTCCAATACCAAGCTATTTCACATCGAGCCGCTGTTACACAGTGCCATACAATTCTCCAATCCCCCTCCCACCTCCCGTCAGGCCTATGTAGGAGACACATCTCAGGGCCAAGCTTTATTGGCGCACCCACCATTTTGTTTATGTGCTCCCCTATTTTCTTCCAATATTCTCCCACCACTGGGCATGTCCACCACATATGCATCCATGATCCTCTTTCACCACACTTTCGCCAGCATTCATCCGTTTGCACCACTCCCGCTTTGCACAGTCTCTCTGGCGTGAGATACCATCGGCTCAGCACCTTGAACCCATTCTCTCGCGCGCAATGATGTGGCAATGGAGAACTTAGCTATGCCCATTACCACCGCTTCCCATTCCTCCACCCCCCACGAGACCCCTAAGTCTCTTTCCCACGCTTCCATATACTTCAACTTGCCTTCCCCCCACGCTGTCAACCCTCTGTAGATCCTAGATAGCATCCCCTGCCGCCCCATGGAGCCTAGACAGGCTCCTTCAAACCACTCTCCACCCCCCCTGCCCCCATGCTCCCGGCCCTTTTTGTGCACTACTGAGCAGAGCTGGGTATACGCAAACCTATCCGCCTCCCCTAATCGGTAGAGGTCCCTCACACCTTCAAAACCTCGACACTTTGTTCCTACCACGATCTGGGACACCTGAGTCAAACCTAACTCCGCCCATTTTCGCAGCACTGTGACCGCTGGCCCCGTCTTATCTGCACAGCAGGCTTGCAGGGACATTGTAGCCGACCAATGTTTATCCCCTACCAGCTGCTTCCTATATTGTTGCCATACCTGCAATGTATGCCCCACAATGGGATGCCTCCCCCTCTCTCCTTTCCCCTCCCAGACTATTCGTTCCAGTTCTCCCGGCCTGTATTCCTCCAGCTCCATCTGTACCCACTGCTTCTGGGGCTCCCGCAGCCACGCGTAGACTGCACGTAACTGCGCTGCTGCATAATAAAGGCGGAAATTTGGCACCCCCATTCCCCCCTCCCCCACTGACACTTGCATCGTACGCGCCGCAACCCGGGGTCTCCTCCCCCCCCATATAAATCGCTCTACCTGCTGTTGTATCTTCCTCAGCACTTTCCGGGGTATCGGCGCTGGCAAGGCTTGAAAAAGGAACAGGAACTGGGGGAGAAGCATCATTTTCACCGTTGCCATTCGCCCAAACCATGAATAGTACCCCCTGCTCCAGCCCTGCAATCGCCCTTCCACCTGTCCCACCAATTTCCCGTAGTTTAAAGCGTATAGGTCCTCCAAACTCCTCCCTATATGGACCCCTAGGTATCGGATCGATGTTTTTGCCCATTTGAAGGGAAACTCCCTTCCCAGTCCCGTTGCTCCTCCTGCTCCCCCACTATCCTCAAAATCTCGGATTTCCCCCAGTTGATCCGAAATCCCGCCCTTTCACCATAGTCCTGAATCTCCCTCATCACTGCCCTCAAGGAGTCTCTAGGCTTCGTAAGCGTCAACAGAATATCATCCGCGAAGAGGGACGCTTTGCAGTCCTGTCGTCCTACCCTAACTCCTGTAATGTCTGGATTGCACCTCAGCCTCGCCGCCAGGGGTTCGAGGGAGAGCGCAAATAACAAGGGGATAGGGGGCATCCCTGCCTAGTCCCCCGTTCAAGCGGGAAAAAATTCGAATATCCCCCGTTTACCCCGAACACATGCCCTCGGTTGAGCATAAAGAGCCTTTATCCACTGCACAAAACCCTGCCCGAACCCCTGGGACTCCAGTACCGAGTCCAAGAATGTCCAAGACACCTGATCAAAGGCTTTCTCAGCATCCAATGATACTAGCAAGGCCTCCTCCCCCTGTTTTTGCGCTGACCACATTACGTTTAACACTTTCCGAATGTGGTCCGCCACTTGCCGACCCGGCACAAACCCCGCTTGATCTGCATGCACCAATTTTCCTATCAGTTTATTAAGCCTGGTCGTTAACACTTTCGCCAGGACTTTCGCGTCAACGTTTAGCAGCGAGATGGGACGGTAGGACGCACAATCTTGAGGGTCTTTCCCTTCCTTGTGGATCAAAGTAATGCCTGCCCACCCCATCGTCTCTGGTAGCGCCGCCCCCCTTCGCGGCCCGTTGCATACCCTAGTCAGCGGTGTCAGCAAGTGACTCTCGAATCGTTTATAAAACCGTGCCGTAAGGCCATCTAGTCCTGGGGCTTTATCGTTCTTCAACGTCTTAATGGCCTGAGAGACCTCTTCAGGTTGTATTTCCCTATCCAGCCCCTCCTGATCCTCGCCCGTCAAAACCGGGAGCCTTGCTTCCTTCACATACTCGCTAATGTCCTCCTTCGACCTCGCCTCTCGTGCCGCATATAGTTTGCTATAATAGGCCACAAATTCCTCCCTAATATGCTGGACCTCTCGCACCCCCACCCCCTTACTCCTGATCTGCAGGATCCTATTCCACTCCCTTCTTTTTTTCAATTGCCTTGCGAGGTATTTCCCGGCTTTGTTTCCCCCTTCAAAGAACCGCTGTTTCATCAGCTGCAAGCGGAATTGTATCTTCTCCGCCTCAAGTGCATTCACTTGAGCCCGTAATGCCAGGACCGCTCCCCGCAGCCGTCCACTACCGTCCAACCCATCTCTTTCCTCCAACTTCTGCAGTTCTCCGCGTATCCTCTCCTCCTTCTCCGCTCGTTCCCCGCTTGATACGTGCCCCCCACTTGATAAGTACTCCCCTAACGACTGCTTTGAAAGCATCCCAGACTACTCCATCCTTCACCTCCCCCCCTTCATTTTGGTCAAAATAAACAGGTATTAAGTTTTCAAGCTCGCTCGTCACTCTCCCTCGCGTCCTCCAGTAAGCCTTCATTCAGTTTCCAAAATTGTCGGCCTTTATCTTCCCCCGCCACGCGCACTCGCACTACCACCGGAGCATGGTCGGACCATGTGATGGGCTCCATCTCGCCCTCCAGCAACCGCCCCCCTAGCTCTTTTCCCACCCATATAGCGTCCAGCCGGGAATACGTGCCGTGTACGGCAGAGTAGAAGGAGAACTGCCTCCTTCCGGGATTTAATACCCGCCATGCATCTATCAGATCATTCTCCTGCACGAATCTATGGTACCGCTTCCTATCTGTTCCCCTCCCAACCCCCCGTCCTGTCGTGTCTCTCCCAACCTCCCAGGCCATGTTGAAGTCTCCTCCACAGATCATCACCCCCTCCCCCATTGCCGCCACCTGCTCACTCAGGTCTTTCCAGAATTCCGTTTGATTACTCGTCGGGGCATACACATTCACCACACAAAACCATTCTTCCCCCAGCTTTGCCCTCAATAGGAGGTATCGCCCCCCCTTATCCCTGGTTATCACCTGGACCTCAACCGGGACCTCCCCTTTAATGAAGATCCCCACACCTCCTTTCTTTTTCTCTTTATAATTGGAGGCAAACACACAGTGTTTATATCCCCAAGGTTGTACCAGTGCCTCATGCTTTCTCTGTAGATGTGTCTCCTGCAACATTACTATATCTGCTTTATGCCGTGCCAGTTCCTTATACAATTTCTGTCGTTTCAATGGGGAGTTTAAGCCTTTCACATTCATTGTTAAGATTTTCATTGCTTTCCTTTCGGGCATACCCCCTCCATGCACCCCCAATCCCCTCGGACCCCCCCCCTGACCCTCCCTTCCCCCCCCCTCCATCTCCCTCCCACCCCCCCCCCTACCTTCCCTCTCCCCCCTCCCCCCTTCCTCACTCTCCGTTGTGGAGAAGTAACTTCCAATACGGTGACCTCATCCCCCTCTCCACCAACTTACCCCAGCGGCCCCCCCGCCTCCCCCCTCTTGCCTCGCCCCTACCTTCCACATCCCCCCTTGACCCCCTAACCCCCCCTCCCTTCACCCACCTTATTTCACCATCCCCACTTCCTTGTCCCCCCCACCCTCTCTTCCCCCTCTGATCTTACTACCTTACCCTGTTCTTCCCCCCACCCACTGTCACCTCTCTTTCATGAATACCAGTCCTTTAGGTGGGTGTCTCAACTCAGCCAGTCTCTGATTCGGGATGCCGGCTCTCGTCGGAGTCCTTGGAAGTTCGGGCCAATCTTCGTCCCCTCGCCCTCCGCCATTGCATGGTCTCTTCTCCTCCGGTCCGGGATCCCTTTCTCGGTGATGCAGTTGGGCCGTTGCTCATCTCCGGTAGTCTCTCTGCGCCCAACTCCCGCAGCGCCTTCCATGCCTCCACGCTAGATCGCACTGTCTTTGAGCGCCCTTTCACCGTGATAAGTAGTCCAAATGGGAAGAGCCACTTGTATCGCAAGTCCGCTTTTCTAAGATACGCGGTGACATCTCTGATCTCTCTCCTACGTTGCAACGTCCCTTGGGACAGGTCCTGATACAACTCCACCTTGTGTCCCTCCCAGTGGAAGCTTTTCAATTTGCGGCTAGCTCCCAGCAGGAGCTCCTTGCTCTTGAAGGATCGAATGCAGACTACTATATCTCTAGGCCTGTTCTCGCGAATGGGCCCTAGACTTCTGTGCGCTCTTTCTATGCCCGGTCGGGCATCTTCGGTGACCCCCTCTTGCCCAGCTGCCACTAGGAGGTCCCTGAAGATTCTCTGGACCACTGCCTCACAGTCTTTATATGGAGGCTCTTCTGGTACTCCCCGCACTCGCAAGTTGCATCTGCGTGAGCGGTCCTCCAGGTCCTCGGTTTTGGCTTTAAGGCTCTCCTGCGCCAGCTGCAGCTCTTCCCATCCTCTCTGGATCTGTGACAGGGTCTCCTCTTGATTCTCCAGCTTGGTCTCCGCCTCCTCTACTCGCTCTCCCAGCTCCACCAGATCTTGGCGCATAGTCTGCACCGCTTCCTTGATCTCATTCTTCACCCCACACATCTCCACCTTCAACTCCTCCTTCAGCTCAAGAAGCCATTGTTTGATCTGTTCCGCGGCCGTCAGGCCTTCTTCACCACCATCACTCCCCCCCGGGCTCTGCGGGCTCTCTACCGCTGGTTTTCCTGCTTTCTCCCCCTCTTTCCCCCCTCCTTTGGAGGTTGCATACGGGGAGCGGAACTCCGCCAGCTTTTTTTTCACCGATGGCTCTTTTTTACTGGTTTTCTCCATGTATTTAGGCTGGTGGCCCCCTCCCCCCGCTGTCACTGTGACTCACACTGCAGGCTCTTAGCTCTCTTTCCTCTCTGCAGCCACTGCACTGGGCCAGTCTCACACACAGTATCGCTCTGTCTCCTTCCCCCTTCTCAGCTCTGAAGACCTGGTGGTGTGGGGACTTACTGCTGATGTTTGCTCTGTCGCTGGTCTCCCACTTTATTCCTGGTGCTGAGGGCCTTCCGTTCTTCCACGGGGCTCTGAGCCACGTGCTCGGCCTGCTCTGTCTCCTCTCCTCCTGCGCTCCACTTGCAGCGTGCCGCCACCTCGCTCCGCGTCGCGATTTGTAGTTTCAGTTTGTGCTGCAGAGGAGGTTGCTACTTGCAGGCTCCCGGCGTTCGCTCCGCGTTGCGCCGGGTGTGTTCTGCCCTCTCCGTGTTCTTGCTGCTTACTCCGCTCCGCCGCCGGCTAAGAAGCCCGCACTTGACTTCCTGCCGCTCGCGATCTTCGCGCGGCTCACTACTACTGCTCCTCCGCTCTGAGTTTTTTTCCCTCCGCTGGGGTCGGTGGCCACCTCTTGCCTTGCGGCCACTCTCCGGTCAGCTCTGCGATGCCTGTAGGGGCCAAATCAGCCTATTATTGCATGCTGGTGGCGGAGCTCTCACTCTACGCCGCCATGCAGGAGGATGACGTCACCGGAAGTCCCACTTAATCAATTTCTAACCCAATCACTTTAGGGTCGATCCATAGGGTGCTCAATTTATTTATAAGTTGCCTGTGCAGAATGGTGTCAAGGACTTTACTCCTGCCTCCTACTAACCACGAGAGTGATGATGTCAGGGGGATTGGAGTGAAGGGGTTGATCATTTGCCAACAGGAGGAAAGGAAGGGTTGGCAGGTTGGGCAATGGGGTGTGATTTTGTTTTGCACCATCCCTTTTATTTAGGCCTCAGATTTAAAGAGAGAGCAAGCACATGCAGATGCTGCAGGGCAACTACCAAAGCCAACAGGGAAATGTTTTCTAATAGATGTGTATATCCCTACTGTAATATGGGAAATACACCTTTACTTTCTGGCTATACTCAAACCACACTCAAATCATGCCCCCCACCACTACCCTCAGTAAATCGCTACATGATGGGGATGTACATGTGGAAATAGTGGCCTTCTAGGATCGTTAGTTGCATAAATGTGTGATCTATAGATGTACTGGGGTAGTTAGTAAAGAGCGTTAAAGGGATAATGCAGGATTTTTGCCACTTAACATGCATTAAAAAATAGAACCCTGTGTTATCCACCCCTAACGCATGCTACACGATAATGAGCTGTACAGTGCATACAGGCATGCAAAACACCTCATTATTATGCACATTGAATAATGCAGCTTGCATTGAACTTTGTAAGCTGCATTATTTTTCCTTCCCAAAAGCACTGGGCTGCTATCACATGGCCCGATGCTCCCAGAGGCATCTTAAAGGGGCTAGCACTAAACAAAGTATTGCATGGACCCCCCCCCCCCCAGCAAAGACTCCCATCCCGAAAGAAACCCCCATCACTTCATAAGACATCCCTGAATCCCCCTCCGAGCTCCCTTCCTAAGACATCCCTGGACCACCCAGCAAGACCCTCCTCCCCACCCCTCTGAAGAACCCCCTTTGGACCTACTGGGAGTCTCTGGAGCAGGAGGGATCACTATTCACTTCTACTGCTACTGATCATTTGTATAGTACTACAAGGCATACGCAGCGCCAAACAGATACATGTAAAAGATAGTATCTGCATATCAGAGCTTACAAACTAGTTAGGGTGGTCAATACAAACAGCTGAGGACAAGGAAATGTCAGGGGGAATGGTAAGGAAACACATTAGAGTCAAAACAGATCAGGATCCAAAAGTCGATTCGAAGAGGTGAGTTTTTAGCCTGGATTTGAAAAGGGGCAGAGATGAAGCCTGATGCACAGACTCAGGTGATTTGTTTCAGGCATAAGGATCAGCAAGGTGGAAGGATTGAAGTCTGGAGCCGGCAATAATAGAGAAGGGCACAGATAGGAGGGGTCTGCCAAAAGAGTGGAGTTCCTAAGGAAGGGTATAGGGAGAGATAAGAGAGGAAAGGTAGTGAGGAGCAGCAGAATGAATGCATTTATAAGTCAGTAGGAGAAGTTTGAACTGGATACGGACACAGATAGGGAACCAGTGAAGTGACTTGAGGAGAGGGGTTATATGAGCATAACAAGTCTGTCAAAAGAATAGCTGCACAGCTGAATTTTGAACAGATTGAAGGGAAGAGAGTTGATTCAAAGGGAGAGCAGCAAGGAGGAGGTTGCAGTAGTAGGGAGGTAACTACAGTGGATAAGTGTCTTAGTAGTGTGTGTAGAAAGGAAGTGACAAATTTTGTCAATGTTATAAAGAAGCGACAGGTTTTAGCTATCTGTTGGATGTGTGAAGAGAAAGAGAAAGTGGAGTCTAAGATGCAAGCTGAGGACACAGGGAGCAGTGTAATATTATCCACAAAAATAGAGAAGGGAGGAAGGGGGAGGTGAGGTTAGGGGGAAAGATAAGGAGCTCAGTTTTGGTCAGTTTCAGTTTCAAACAGCAGTGAGACATCCAGGCAGCAATGTCAGATAGGCAGGCAGAGATCTGGGCCTGGATTGTTGGAGATTTCAGGTGTACAGAGGTAGATCAAAGAGTCATCGGCATAAAGATGGTACTGAAAACCACAGGAGGAGATGAGTGAACCAAGAGACTGGATATAGAGTCTCCATACAGTCTTCAGCTCAAAATGGCAGCAGTTGACCCCAAAGCAGTAATCTCACATGGAGTCAAACTGCCAAATAAAAGATTTTGCCCTTCTTTGACAGTTGGACTACTACTAGGGGTCAACTGATGCCATTTTGAAGCCAGATCCTGAGAGGACTAGAGCAACTGGGGATGGGGATGGATGCTACCCCACCGGCTAGAGAATAGGATTGGTCTCAGAGGGTGTCTTTGGGTGGTGTGGGGTTTTGCTAGGAGACCTAGGGATGTGTTCTGGTGGTGGGGGGCAGAGGTGTCTGTGAGAAGGGGTCCAGATTGTCTTCAGGGGGTGAGGGATCTTTGCTGTGCAGGGAGGATGGGTTCCATGCCTGTTACTTCATTTAGCACTGGCCCTTTTAAGATGCCCCCAGCAGCATCAGACCACATATGAGTGGCCTGATGCTCCCAGGAGAAGAATAACACAGCTTGCAAGGTACACATATAGATACATCTCTGTACAGCTACATATGGTGTGGAGGGTTGGCCCAATGGTTAGGGCAACTACCTAGTACACAGAGGATCATGGTTTCAGATCACAGGGTCACCCTGACCACATCACATTACACTCCTTTGCCTTTTATGAAAGGCCTGTGTGTACATGAATGTTTATTGTTCTCTGCATATCTGTTTATAACTCAACATATTCATTTATGCCTGGTAGTACCTCTGTGCCTTATCACATTGGTCTTCGGTGTTTGCCCCTCAGATTGCCTTGGGGCAGCATATGGTGAATCGCATATCATCCTGGACCTCCATGGGGTACCATGCACACATCTCCCATCATCCTAGCTGACGGGCCATTTTTAGGGACAGGCCCCATGATCCCCTCCTTCCATTCTGCCATTGGTGCTGCTCTGTGTTCTGCTATTGGTTCATTCCACCATCCCCCATGAAGCATTGCACTTTCAGTCCTGCTGTATGCATGCCCTGAAAGACCAGCAGAGGCTCTGTACCTTCACATGACAGCACGATTTTACAGGCCCTCATGGCCTTCATGACACATACAGCATCAGAGACCATTACCTAGCAGTTGCGGAGGTCACCACGAATGGGACGTGGGTCACATGGCACCTGGTCCACAAGGTCAGTCATGCACTACCTGAACATTTCTGGTTCAGCCACAGATCTACATCACAGCTATTGGGCAGTATGTGTAATCTGTAGTGCGTGCTTGTGTGCGCAATGGGATCATGCTGGCATGTCCTGGCCTTTCTTTTAGAAGGACCCTTTTTCCCCTGGCCTTCGGCCAATGTCAGATATCCCATTACAGACAGCTGGGTTGCAGCAATAGGTTCAGATATGGTGTGATGTGGCATAGAAGATGATGGGCAAAAGGTGTGGAGGACCCATGATGGCTGACAGAGGTGGTCTGGACACCCACTACAGCAGAAGCCCCTTCTATCACTGCAAGAGGCATGTGGTGCATGGCTTTGCTGCACGGCTTTGCTGCACTTTCTGCTCACACCTGTCACTGCAGCTATAGTCGCCATCATCACTCTGATAGGCCAATCGGACACAGCTGAAACTGACACTCTGTATGTATCAACAGACCCAAGGACATCAGGTGTGCACACCCCAGCTGTCTCAAGGTTGTTGTTGCACATATAATATATGTGCTCAGTATAATCATGTGCAGTTTGTATCTCTGATAACACGCACCAACCTAAAACAACAGGTACAAGACTTGAAATAACAGGCAGAGAACTGCAGTTTTGACCTATGTGGAACACAATGTGGCTACATAGCCAAGCCAGAGTCACACCACAGTCAGGGTGATGGTGACCTATCAGTATTCTCTGCTGTTTGCACCCTAGTCAGAAGGATGGCAATCACATGTTCACCCATCTCTTCCATATACATTCCCTCTTGCACATGTGCATCCTGTGTTAATGATGCTGTTTCATGCATTTCCAAGCATCTTCTCCCCTTCATTTGCATCACATTCTACTGTGGGACTGTGCTGTGCAACTGCAGTGCATAGTGGACTGGCTGATGTGCCTCATTCCTGCTACATCTGCCACGTTCCCAGATGCTGTGTGCCCCTACTCTGCCTGTGGCGGTGAGCAAGACACCATCAACTATCTCTTTGTCCATCCATCCTGCTTACTCCCTGCCACAAGACCGTATTGCCATGGCATGAGAGGCAAATGCAGTCACTCCCATTGCAGGTGCAGTGGGCACCAGCACGGGTAGCCATGTGCACTGGGCCTGTGCATGTTATGTACATTTGAGGAGTGGGAGCCCAGCAGCACATTGTGTATCTTTTGTACTGCTAGACCTTTACATGCATGCACACTGTACCTCACACTCCATAGGTCACTCCCCCCCCCACGCATATTTTCTAGACCCTTTTAGGTATGTTGTTCAACATATGCTTGTTAAATACCCCTGGACTGCATGTGACTGCACACTATGCATGCATTACTGCAACTCACTTCACAGTACATGCACTTGCCACACTCATCCGACTATAAATGCTCAACCTGTGGGATTTGCCATCATGCCTTACATTGGCCGTTTACTCCTTTTTAACTCTGCATATGGGGATTCCTGTCTGCTGTGATGTGGCAGGTTACACCTACTGCCCCTGGTCACAGCTGCTCTGGTACAGTCATGACAGTCATTTCTATCATTGCTAATCCACATGCTGGCCTTGCTCCTGCATCCCCTGACTCATTCGCACACTGACCTTGTGCTTGGCATAACAGAGCTGCTGTACATTTCTTTGTAATCATATTTGGTTGTCCATTGCAGGATTCATGTGGGCTTGACATCATGTATGCCTGATGTCATGTGTGCTTATGTGCTCCTAGCTGTCTGAGGGCTCTGTGATATACTGCACAGCTGCACCTACAGTTTCATTGTCATGCCATAGTTTGTGTACATGAGGATTGGCATAGATAACAGTGTGGATGATGGCTTCCATGCAGGGTCTGTGACAGGGCTAAGGGGTAGAGGTGGCGTGTTGGTTGGATTACAGACAGAGTATGCTTCCTTCCTTACCGATTGTGACAGTGGGCACTGGCTGACTGGGGTGCAGGGTGGGTTGGCTGATGAGGGACAGGGGTGTACATGTCAGAGTTCACAATGATTGAGGTGGCCCCTGTGACTGCAGTGAGCTATTCATGCCACTGAGGGGGGGGGGGGAATGAGACCCAGAGATCATGTGCTAGGATGGTATGCTGACATATAGGGAATAGATTCTAGCTATGGTGATTCATGAACTGGCCTTGGACCTGCCACCCTATAGTCATGCACAAAGTGACCTTAGGGTTTGGGCCACAGGGCTGCAAGGGCCATTCCGGTATACTTAGGTTTTCCATACATGATGCATCTGGGCATCTGTTGGTGTATTCCTATGTGGACGTTGCTGACTGCTGTGACATGCTGACAGACACACACACACACACACACACAGTCACAGTCATATTGATGCACCATGCAAGAATGAAGCTAGTATACTTAATCTACTATCATAAACTATGTTACTATTGCTGCCTGCCACTCTGGTCCCAATCTCAGCTCAGCTATTGTTAAGGTTTGCTCATTGTGTAGGAGCAGGTTGTGTGCTCTGATGTTGACAGCTACTCACTGTGCCAGTGGTGTCAGCCTGACTCCGCATGCAGATGTGGATAATGGAGCTTGTTTGTACCCTTGTTGGCCAATTCCTTGGTGGTTGTACATGTTGGTGTTGTATCTGCACTGTGGGAGAAAATTTAGCCATGGGAACATGATCCACAGCCAGGACCTGAACCCGTGACCCTCTGCTTCTCTATACGCCAACTGCATGGGGTGCTGCCATATTGCTACCACAGTCCATGGTAATTGCATGCTTCCCATCAGATGGACCTTGGCAGATATTGTGTTGCACATGGCGCACTGGATCTGGCCATGGCTTTTGTCAGCTGCATGCAGGTGATACTCCCTCCCGCCTTTCTCCCCATGCTATGCTGACATGCCCCATGTGCCATCAGTGTTGGTGATGCCTGCTCCAGGCCTGCCAACTTGCAGATAGGCAGGCAGCTAGAGCATGAGCTCCATGTGGGGGAGAGGCATACCTGGACAGACACACATCATTCCCCCCCCCCCCCCAAAATCTGCCTCTCCAGGGTCCCTATCACCACATGGCAATGTTATGTCTCTTTGACCTGGGGATAGGACAGCTGTGTGGTGTTGGGTTTGAGGTATTGGGAATATTGTCTGCAGTGGGTGAGGTATTCGTTGTTCAATTGTCTATACCATCTGACTGCTGTAGGACTAGGGGACATGCACTGCAGCTGCTGTATTAGCCATTCTGGATCACTATGTGAACATATGTTGTCCTTCCACTCATCGTCACACCCTGCACTCCATTACCAGAGGATGTAGTGAAGGCTGCTAGTGGACTGGGTTTCATGTATGTTTGGCCAGGCTCCTGGGGAGGGTCCCTAAAGCATTGTTAGTGAGCACCACAGATTTGCACTGCGTGCTCCATTGCAGGCATTATGAATCATGTGTGTCTTTTGGAGTACCTACTAGGTACCTGTGCCATAGTTTGTACACTGTTGGTCACAGGATACTGGGCATTTTGGACTTTGGTCAGACACAGTCTTGCATATTTACCGGTATTCTGTTCATATGTGCCACCTAGGCAGCTGCCTGGTCTACCCTGCGCCCCTATAGTCCCCACTGCATGTTTCACATGCACCCTCCTATGTCCCATTTTCACCATCAACAAAGTGCCCTTTCATACCTCGTCACTATGCTGTTGCTGCAAATAGTGCACTACTATCACTTTCTTGGGCTTACCTGTCTGTGCAGCACATTGCAGACATTTAAATAGGCCCTCTCTCCTCAAAGAGCACCCTTACTGACAGGTTTTCACTCGCGGTAATGTTCCTGGTGTTAAGGTGACAGAGTTAAGGGAGCCGGACCTTTTTCCCGTCCACTCCCTGCCCATTCATTCCTACTCTCACCTTCTCTCTGCCCATAGTGTGCTTAATGCTGTGGGTAACGTTAGCGCGTGCTTTATCGCATGTTAACATTACACTTGCTACCTTACCACAGTTTAGTAAACATCCCCCATAGACATCGATGGGTCTTCATAAAATAGCATCACAAAAGCTGCTGAAATCACAGCAAAAACGTGACCACAAACTTTACGCTTGTCTTGGGATTTGGTATAAATGTGAGAAGCCGAAGTTCATTCGTAGTTGTGTATTATTGATAATCTTTTTTATTAAGATAAATCAACTAAGATACAAAGGGAATCATATATCAACATTATACAACATTGGTATATGGTAGTACAAGTGCTGCCTCAAAACACTACGTTAAAGCATAGTAACATAATTAAAATAACTGGATTCAAAGCAACACCTACGACAAAGGATATTACACAAAGAGAAAGAAGAAACAGGAACACTGTGGGAACATGGCAAAGAAAATTTCAAATGTACATTTATGTTTTAAAATAAACTAAGCCTTAATCTCGCCACTTGGGCCATCAGAAAACAGTCCCAAGACAGTGTACTTATTGGGTGTATAATACTATCCAATGTGTAAAGATATAGGGGTATGTTTACTAAACTGCGTTAGTGCAATTCGCGTTAGGAGCCGCGGTAGTAACAGAAACCCCAAATAAGGACATGTGCGGTACATCGTCACCACTAACGCGCGTTAAAAAAATTAACGAGCGTTACCGGGAGCCGTGGCACGTCACTGCGCGTTAAACGTAAGAAGACGTACAGACACAAAGCACTGAAACAGAGCTGTAGCACAATGGTTACGGTACTGACCGCTGTTACAGGCAGCATGGGTTCGAGTCCCCAGTGTGCCCAACGCAGAAGGCTGTCCCAGGCATCACCCTGTACATTACAGAGGGAAAGAGGAGGCATGTTTTTCGTTATGCTGAGTATTGGTGTCAGAAAAACACCCTCGGAGTGTGCCTAGCCACGTACGTTGGTGCGTGCGAGGTTGCGTGCATTGGTATGTGCGTAGCCCCGTGTGTAGCTGCGCGCGTACAATCGTGCGTGGGTACGTGTGTTTTTACGTGCGTGGGTACGTGTGTTTCTACCAATGTGGGCATCTTATTTTACAGACTCTGTAGGGTGTCTTGCACCTATGCATTATGCTAGCAGATGTACGTGTGATGGCCTATGGTTTATCAGAGCCTGTGAGCAGGTGCTGGGGTTTCACAGGGTTGGATTGTGCCAGTCACACCCATGATGCACTGCACATGCAAATCAGCTGTCCACAGATACACACCATGGGGAATGCACCCCCACAGCACCTCGGCCTGGTAGGGGGAACTGACCATGTGCACCCCCACAGCACCTCGGCCTGGTAGGGGGTACTGACCGTGTTTTGTACTGGCACACAGTAGCTACACACCGTCACAATGTGCGGGTACTGTGCTCACCCTGAGGGTGCAGTGAGGCGCCCAGCACCAGGTCCACAGCACCGTCCATGGCTGAAAGAGGCCATGGCGCAGGTCCAAAGCAGTGTTACTGTGTGAGATAGGTAGGTTCTGCAGGACCACCTTGGACATCTCTGGTCTGTTTCAGTCAGGTGTAGCCCCCCCCCCCTCCCCCAGGGCTGAGGGTGGCAAACAGGGTCTCCCATCAAAAGATCCACAGTCTACCTCCCTGCTAAAGGTGGCAGTAGAGGGGAACATTAACCCTAGTCCTGCTGAGGAACAGACACCCCACAGGGCAGTCAATGCAGCTCTGTACACAGCCACAACACAATAGCAGACAGACATTAGGCCTGGATATGGTATGCTGCACCCCACCACTATCTGATATTCCCCTGGTGCAAGCCACTCCATCACAACACCTACCAGCTGCAAACAGTCTGCTAGTGCCTAGTGGAGATGCCTGCACCCAGAACTGGGATGTCAGCATACACAGCAAGCAGATACATCAGTGACTGGGCCCCAAAAGGAAACCCATATTTATCACATGAAAGAAATACTAGATAGCACTATGGGAGTGCCTAGCCATGCTGTGGTCACTGCACAGTCAGGGTGAGAGTGATCTCTCAGCAGGATATACTGAGGTCACCCTGTCTGTGTAGGTGGTGGCCGGGCACTACAATGTGCCTGTCACTGCCCTATGCCCTGTGCAGATGCACCCAGGCCAGGCCACCCTGTCCGGCCTATACCCATGGTACCTTGCTCCTCATTATGCACATTAGCAGCCCAATACTGGCAACATTGCTGGCATTGTGGGCTGTGGAAGGTGTTTGCAGCCACCACACACTGGATAGACAGACAGCCACCCCCACACCTATGCCAGCATTGTGCTACTATAGAGGTGGTCAGCAGCCATACCCACCACACCAGTCATGGGCATAGTACAGGCATGGATATGGTACACAAGGCTGTTGGGGGGTCACTCCCCAGGGTGGTGAACACTGTCAGAGACCAGACCTGCAGCAAACACCGCAGACATCAGAATGATTGTTATGGTGGAGCTCAATGAGCAAACTGTGCTTAACGTAGGAATTGATATCTGCCAGTTATCATAGGGAACGTTTGATAGCTGTGTACCATATACCCAGGTGTAGGGTGGCATTGCTAAAGTATGCAACTGCTAGTATTGGGAGATACAGGCAGGGCCCAATGTCTTGCCTCTCCAGGAGGCATTGGCCAATGGGGCCTGTGGGTGGGTGTGGCCCTGTTGGCTGCTGCTTTACGGCAGAGTTCCCCAACTCCAGTCCTGGTGTTCCAAACACTGTTCGGGTTTTCATGCTGTCCCTCATAAATATGCATGAGCTACATCTGCATACCATGGGGGTGGTGCATAGGTATGCAGCACAGGCATCTTTAATAGAGGCAGCATGAAGCTGGAATGGTGTGGGGCCCTCCAGGACTGCATTTGTGGGACTCTGCTTTAGGTAATGTGCCTGTTTCTGGTGTCTGTGTTTGGTGTTGTAAAATATAGGCCATGCGTATGTTCTCTGCAATAAAGGAGTGTCTTTACTATCACTGTTTAGTGGTGGGTAAAACTATGGGGACTGGGTTGGCAGGAGCCCCAGCTGGGATTTGAACTTGTGACCCTCTGGTCTTACAGGCACTGGCTGTGTCTGTTGCACCACACTGTGGCCACAGAGACAGTGCAGTCCCTGGAGTTAGTTAAACCGGCCTGATGAGTCAGAAACCCTGCTCTGCAACAGGTTTACTGTGGCCTCATTTACCTTGTATGCAGACAAAGGTGCACATAAACCTCAGAATGGACCTCAGAAAAGGGGCACACACCCATAACCAAGCTGGGCAACAATGATATCATTGGGAAACATTACACCACACGCCCAGGACAGCTCCATTACAATGTAATGCTCTTTGAAAGGGTCTGCGGAGCGTAGACCCTTCCACACATCATTTCTTTTTATTTTGGTGCTTTCCAGGGAGTGTTGTTCCTTGTTGCCCATTGCTATCACTTTTGCCCAGATGAATTATGCTTTTTAAAATGTTTCTTGTGGTCATTTTTAACGTTTTATGTGAAATTTTGTTCTGTGCACATGTATCACACTGCTCACGTTTTGTGGGTTTCCCCGGTTTTTCTGTACATTGCTGACGGAAATGGTTTCTCTTCCCTTTAAATGCCTTTAACGACAGGTTTTCATTCGCGTTGGAATTGAGCTCTGAAATTCAGCGCATTAGTATGAGGGGAGCCTCTCCCCGCCCACTTTCCGCCCATTGACCCCTTCTCTCCTCCCACTCTCCACCTTCTGCGCTGTTTTAACACGCCGCGGAGCTTTACGATCGTTAACTACGGTTAACGCGCGTAGTATGACGTTAACGGTCGTTAGCGCGTCGGTACGCGTGTTATACGGCACTTACGGTCGTTAACGTCGTATAACGCGCGTTAGTCACGTTTACCGCACTTTAGTAAACATCCCCCATAGCATGGGTTCACTTACTTAAGTACCCATAGCCATTCACTTCATCCCAATCACCAAACCAAGTACTCAGCAATATGTTACATGTTCTCCGCTCCTAGGCCCACTATGACTTAATTAATCCTGTCCAACCCTCCCACCCCCTCCTCTCCCATTCTTACTTCCCCTTGTCTGTACATGATACAGTTTTACTATCCAATTTATCATCCTGTAGTTGGTGGGTGGGACTCAGGTGTCCAACAAATTGATTGCATTGCCTTGGGCACCTGGGGATAGGTGTTCCACTAAGCGAGCTCATAGGTGCAGAAATTGTTCTCATTCTTTTCCACCTTGTGTCCTCATAGTCGTCCATTCCATGTCTAAGATCAAACATTGCATTTTCCCAAGACTCAAGGTCTGGAACCCACCCTGAGATCCACTCTCTGAGAATCATTTTTTTGACGATAAGAAAACCCTTTCACAAAGGTGACATTGCGCACTATGCAGAGACCAGTCAACCGTAAATTTATTAAACAAGCAGGGCATCACTGGTACTTTTACTTGACATTCCACCCAAGTACTCCAATGCCCACAGACCCATTTCTACAGGTGTTGAATTGCAAGGCAAAACTAGAATCGATGTACTATTGTGTCCCACTCCCCCTGGCATAATTTACGTAGTCCTGAATCTTTACGTCCCATTCTATGTGCCCAGACATCTGGAACATAGGCCTGCCATAGAAATTTGTAGTGCAGTTCACGTAGATAGTTACATTCGGAGAGTGACACAGATCCCAAAAAAGCCCTAGTTAGAAGTCCTGGGGTTACTTCCTTGATACCATCCCTCTGCCAGCGTTCAGCCAGTGGCTTCAGCTGGGCTCAGTCTGGTGGTCGGGACAGTGCCTTTCTCAAAGCCTGCATAGTTATATGACCCTCAAGGGTTACAAACAACATTCCTGATGGCATCAGCAAGGAAGGCTTCATTTGCCTAACTGAGAAAATATAATGCCATATTTGTAGGTAATAGTAAAAATCACATGCCGGAAACTGGAACCACTGCTGTAGGCCCTGGGAAGAGTCCAATTCGTTCCCTTCCTCCATATGCTCCATACGGAGGTCCAGGATACGAATGAAACCCCTCTGCGTCCATCTCTGTGGGACTGCTGGTTGCATTCCTAGAGCATAGTCCCTATTACCTTCTAATGGGAGAAAGCCTGAATACCTCCAGGAGCCACCATGAAGTTGGCAAATCTTCCACCAGACATACCTAAGAGTGCATAGATATTTTGACTTACGCCAATTCAATGGAAGGCTTCTCACTGGAGCGTGTAATAGGTAAAGTCTGTGCTATGGTACAGAACGTTGATCAATGAGCAGGGTCGGGGCACAATAGTTGTTCCAAAAAGAGATCCCTGAGGGGTCTAATCATAGAGATCAAATTATAGGATTTTAGAAGCGGCAATTTGGCCTCTCCCTCTTCCAAAGGTTTTAACAAAGCTGCATAAGGAATATGCAGTTGTCTTCCATTCCATAGGAATTTGCCAACGTGGGTATGCAGCTGTGCCCAATCAGGCTAGTAATACAAGCAAGAGGGGCTCAAGTGATAACACAAAAAGAAGAGGGGAAAGGGGCAAACCTGCTGTCTCCTGGCGAGTGAGATGACTGTGCATTTTCCTGGACACATTAACAATAACTACAGATCTGCAGGCCTTTTCTTAGGGGTCAATGGAGGACGGTGTGATGTGCCTTACATCATGGGGAGTGTCAGTGGGGATTGAACCCATTGCATATATATTGGGGGGATTGTGGATCTATCAACCTGTTTCTACATTGTAGGCAGATACATATGATCCCTTTCTTGGTAATTCCTGTCATGGCAGATGCCTTGCAGCTTTAGCATAGTTGTTCATGCATTGTGTTTGGACACCCCAGAGGGCCAGTTCAATGCCCACAGGTTCTTTTTCAGTTCATTTTGTTCCGGGCTGGTGCGCATACCATCCAAAAGGGTGCGGGTTCAGCCCAACCCTAGGCACCCTTGCATATATTCAGCGTGAGATATTTTATGCATGCTCTTTTCAATCCAGGCTATCCGACGGGCAGAGTGTGTGGCCTCAGCTGTGGCCCACATCCCACTCACTGACTACAATATCAGCTGGCAAAAGTCTATCAACTACCACCTGTCAATCCATCCATCTTGGGGCACCTTAACTTCATGCACCTTAGCCGCTCAGGGCACCTTAACCTCAGGCGCCTTAGAACCCTCAAAATGCCTTAGCTTCATGCGCCGTAACCCCTCAGGGCACCTTAACCTCAGGTGCCTTAGAGACCTCAGAACGCCTTAGCTTCATGTGCCTTAACCCCTCAGGGCGCCTTAACCTTTCAGGATGCCTTACATTCAGGCACCTTAGGTTGAAGTGCCTT
The DNA here is from genome assembly GCA_033557465.1 of Ichthyophis bannanicus. Classification (NCBI taxonomy): domain Eukaryota; kingdom Metazoa; phylum Chordata; class Amphibia; order Gymnophiona; family Ichthyophiidae; genus Ichthyophis; species Ichthyophis bannanicus. The sequence goes on along the minus strand of CM066035.1, from coordinate 909,423,794 downwards.
AAACCTCTTGGGCACCTTAATACTTATCGCCTTAACGTGAGAGGTGCCATTACCGCGAGTTAGATGGTCAGGGCATCCTGTTCGGTGTGGTACACGGCCCAAAGCTCCCTTTACGCTGGCCCGCCCAAAGACTTATATGGCGTTGGTAACATTAGCGCTGAGCATACTGCCAGTGACATTACCGCAGTTTAGTAAACATACCCTTATGTGTCTTATAAATAGCTTCAAAATAGGCACCTACCTAGCCTCCAAATATGGGCAGCCTCATAAATTACCCTCATAAAGTCTGCGCATGAAATGAGAGTCAGAAGCTGTAAAGATGTCTTACACATTGGAACATGGAACGTACGAAGCATGAACCAAGGGAAGTTGGAGGTGGTCAAGAATGAAATGGAACGTGTACAACTTGATCTGTTGGGTGTCAGCGAACTGAAATGGACTGGCATGGGCACTTTGCATCAGATGATCACATGGTCTACTATGCTGGAAATGAAAGACAAAGAAGAAATGGTGTTGCATTTATAGTAAAGAAGAAACTTGCAAGAACTGTAATGACATACAATGCAGTCAGCGAACGCTTAATCTCTATTCGTCTACGAGGATTGCCTATCAACACAACTATAATTCAAGTATTTGCCCCAACAACAGCTGCAGAAGAGAATGAAATTGAAGAGTTCTATGAACAAGTACAAGCTGAAATTGACAGAACATGCAAACAGGATATTCTGATAGTCATGGGTGACTGGAACGCAAAGGTTGGCAACAAAGAAGAAGGCAAAGTAGTTGGACAATATGGACTTGGCAACAGAAATGAAGCTGGAGAAAGACTGATAGAATTCTGCAAGACCAATGATCTATTCATCTCAAACACCTTCTTCCAGCAACACAAGCGGCGACTGTACACATGGACTTCACCGAATGGATTATATAAAAATCAAATTGACTACATATGTGGAAGTCAATGATGGAAAAGCTCTGTAACATCAACAAAGACAAAACCTGGAGCTGACTGTGGTACAGATCATCAACTACTAGTATGCAAACTCAAGCTAAAGTTGAAAAAGAGCAAACCACTCATGAATGCAGCAAAATATGACCTTGAGAATATACCACTGGAATTTAAAGACTGCCTGCAAAATCGATTTGCTGCTTTAGATACAAATGACAGAGCTCCGGAAGAGTTATGGAATGACATCAAGAAGGTTGTGTTGGAAGAAAGCGAGAAGTCTCTACAAAAGGTGAAAAAGCAAAAACGGCCAAAATGGATGACGGAAGAAACTCTGAAAATTGCCCAGAAACGCAGAGAAGCTAAAGCCAGAGGAGAAAGAAAGACAATCGAAGAACTCAACAGAGATCTCCAGTGTGCAGCAAGTCAGGACAAGGAAAAGTACTACAATGACACTTGCAAGGAAATAGAAGCAAAAACTATTAGAGGAAGAACAAGATCGGCTTTCCTAAAGCTACGAGAGTTAAAGAAAAAGTTCCAGCCTCGAATTGGAATGTTACAAGATGCTCAAGGTTCTATGTTGAATGATGCTGAGAAGATCAAGAAAAGGTGGAAGGAATATACAGAGTTTTTATATGATAAAGATCAAGTGGACCAACAGCCGTTTCAACCTGTACCTTATGATCGGGAACCATTGGTGATGAAAGAAGAAGTTGAAGCAGCATTGAAAGCCTTATCAAAGAACAAAGCACCAGGCATTAATAGCATTCCCATAGAAGTATTGCAGCAATCTGATGCAGCTGTTACCGTACTCACAAGGCTCTGCCAAGAAATATGGAAGACAACATCATGGCCAACTGACTGGAAAAGATCTGTGTTTATACCAATACTAAAGAAAGGTGATCCAACTGACTGTAAAAATTATTATCGCACAATCGCTCTGATCCCACATGCCAGCAAGATTCTACTGAAGATTATTCAAAAGAGACTACAACCATACCTGGAACAAGAACTACCTGAAGTGCAAGCAGGGTTCAGGAAAGGGCGAGGAACGAGAGACATCATTGCGGATGTGAGATGGATCCTTGAAAAGACTAAAGAATACCAAAAGGATATCTATTTGTGCTTTATCGACTATAGCAAGGCTTTTGACTGTGTAAACCATGAGAAACTCTGGGCCACATTAAGAAGCATGGGTATACCAGAACACCTGATCGTTCTCTTGCGCAATCTGTACATTGATCAAGAAGCAACAGTTCGAACAGAACAAGGAGAAACAGAATGGTTTAAAATAAGCAAAGGTGTAAGACAAGGCTGCATACTTTCCCCCTACCTGTTTAATTTATATGCAGAACAAATCATCAGAGAAGCAGGATTGTATGAAGACAACAGAGGTGTGAAGATTGGTGGAAGACTCATCAACAACCTTCGCTATGCTGATGATACCACATTACTGGCTGAAAGTGAAGATGATCTGAAACATTTGCTTCTCACAATCAAAGAACATAGTCTCAAAATGGGCCTGCACCTTAATGTAAGAAGACAAAGATCATGACAACTGGCATAATCAACAGGTTCATCGTTGAAGGAGAAGAAATTGAAATTGTGAACAACTTTAACCTACTTGGATCAACTATCAATAAAGAAGCAACAAGCAGTCAAGAAATCAGATGACGCATTGCTCTTGGTAGAATGGCTATGAAAGACCTAGATAAGATTCTCAAGAGCAGAGATGTCTCTCTCCATACAAAGATTCGACTTGTTCAAGCCATGGTATTTTCAATAACATCATATGGATGTGAAAGCTGGACAGTGAAAAAGATAGACAGGAAGAAAATTGATGCCTTTGAATTATGGTGCTGGCGGCGAATACTGTGTATACCATGGACTGCCCGAAGAACAAACCAGTCGGTACTAGAGGAGATCAAACCTAAGCTTTCTTTAGAAGCTCAGATGACAAGACTTCGACTTTCATACTTTGGACACATCATGCGAGAGAGAGATCATTAGAGAAAGATATTATGCTTGGCAAGATAGAAGGTCAATGCAAAAGAGGAAGGCCAGCAATGAGATGGATCGATACAATAACAGCAGCCACGGGTACCAGTCTGTCAACAATGAGCCGCCTGACTGAAGACCGAACACAATTTAGGATAGCTATCCAGAGGGTCGCCATGAGCCGACTCCGACTCGACGGCACTTAACAACAACAAAATCTTCCAGGTTACATGTTCAAATCCCACTTATATAATTTTTATGTGAAACATAGAAACATGACAACAGAAAAAGACCACATGGCCTATCTAGTCTGTCCTTCCATAGCAACCACTACAACAGTCCCCTTTTTTCCTTTAGAGATCCTATGTGTTTGTCCCATGCTTCTTTGAATTCAGATACTGTCCTCATCTCTACCACCTCCACTGGGAGACTATTCCATGGATCCACCACTCTTTCCGTAAAGAAATATTTCCGCATATCACTCCTGAATCTATCCCCTTTCATCCTCATCCCATATCCCCTCGTAGCAGAGCTTCCTTTCAATCGAAAGAGACTCTCCCCCTGTGCATTTATGCCACGGAGGTATTTAAACGTCTCAATCATATCACTTGTATCCCGCCTTTCTTCCAAGGTGTACATATTAAGATCCTTAAGTCTGTCCTCATATGCTTTATAATGAAGACCACTAACCATTTTAGTAGCCACCCTCTGTACCGACTCCAGTCTGTTTATATCCTTTTAAAGGTGCAGTCTCCAGAATTGCACACAGTACTCCAAATGAGGTCGCACCAAAGACTTATACAGAGGCACTATCACCTCCTTTCTTCTGCTGGCCATTCCTCTCCCTATGCAACCAAGTATCCTTCTAGCTTTTGCTGTCACCTTTTCTCCCTGTTTAGCTACTTTAAGATCATCAGACACAATCACACCTAGGTCCCGCTCTTCTTTAGTGGACAAAAGTACTTCACTATATTGCTCCCTTGGATTGCTGCTGCCGAAATGCATGACCTTGCATTTTTTAACATTAAATCTCAGCTGCCAAATTCTAGACCATTCTTCAAGCTTAGCTAGATCCCTCCTCGTGTTATCTACTCCTTGCTGGGTGTCTATTCTTTTGCAGATTTTGATATCATCCACAAAGAGGCAAACCTTTTCCGACAGCCCTTCTGCTATATCACTAACAAAGATGTTAAAAAGAATCAGACCAAGGACAGATCCCTGGGGCACACCAGTGGTAGCCTCCTTCTCCTCAGAGTGAACTCCATTTACCTGTACCCTTCGTCGCCCCCCACTCAACCAATTTCCAACCCAAGCAGTAACTTTAGTGTCCATCCCTAAGGTGCTCAGTTTGTTTATAAGAAAGAAAGAAATAACATGAGCAACATAATGGACTCCCTTGTTGGTGGCACATTAGATAGGCCAAAGACTAGTACTATTACTTCTACTACTGCTACTATTAATCCTTTATATAGCTCTACAAGGAATACACAGTGCTGTATAGATACATGCAGAAGACAGTCCCTGCTCATCAGAGCTTATAATCTAATTAAGACAGACAATAAAATAGCTGAGAACAAGGGTAGAAACATGGAGAACTAAGAAGAACAAGGGATCAGGACCCAAAAGCAGCTTCAAAGAGGTGAGCCTTTAGCATGGATTTGAAAAGGGACAGGTGTGAAGCCTGACATACAGAGTCAGTAGTTTGTTCCAGGAATAAGGAGCAGCAAGGTGGAAAGATCGAAGTCTGGAGTAGGCAGTGGAATAAAAGAAAGAAGCAAGTCAGTGGAAGAGCGGAGTTCATGAGGAGGGGTGTAGGGAGAGAGGAGAGAGGAAAAGTAGTGAGGAGCAGTGGAATGAATGCATTTATAGGTCTGAAGGATAAGTTTGAATTGGATATGGAAACAAAAGGGGAACCAATGAAGTGATTTGAGAAGAGAGGTTATATGAGCACATCAGGGCTGGCCGAAGACTAGCCGCGCAGCAGGTTTCTGAATAGATTGAAGGGGAGAGAGATGATTTAGAGCAGTGGTTCTCAACCTTTTTTGTACCGTGACCCCTTTTACCGTTGGTCAACTTGTGGTGACCCCCAATGATAAAATCAAATGCGTCTCTCTTCCTTTACCGTTAACGCATTGTCGCTGTAATAATTTGTTGAATTATTAATATATTATAGGCCTTTGCAATATGTTTTTATTTATAAAATACTTATTTAAATAATCAAAACAACAAGTAACAATATTTGATTTCAAAATTATGATGATTTTGTAGTCAAATCACTAATATGAAATAAAATTATTTTTTCTACCTTTGTTGTCTGACCAATTTATTCTCTGATCATGCTGGTCCCGATCTGAGGCTTCTGCTTTCCTGTCTTCTCTTAGCTCTCTTTCTGTGGTCTATGGTCCATCTGCCAGTTCTTATCTCTTTTGTTTTCTTCACTTCTTTCCATCAGCCTATTTCCAGTCCCAGTAACCCTCCCCAGTATCAGCCCCTTTCCAGTCCTCACTCCCAGTACCTTCCAATGTCAACTTGCATTCCCATGACTGCCACTGGTGTCCATTCCCTTCCAGTCCCCCTCCTTCCCCACTGATCAGTCCCTTCTAGTACAAATACCAGGGCAGCCCCTCTCAGATCCACTCCCTTTCAGTTCCATGCTCCCATCCCCTTGTATCAGCCCACTTGTAGCCTTAGCCCCCAGTTTTCTTCCAGGGTCAGCAGCTCTATCCTCCCCTCCCCACAATCAGCCCATTCCCAGTCAAAGCCCCCTAATCAGCTCACTTCTAGTGCTAATCCCCCTCAACCCCATTACCAGTCCTACCCCCCCCCCCCTAATCAGCCCAATACCAGTCCTACCCCCCATCAGCTCATTTCCAGTGCTAGTCCCCCCCTCAACCCCATTACCAGTGCTAGGCTCCCCTAATCAGCCCATTTCCAGTCCTAACCTCACTGATCAGCTCATTTCCAATGCTAGACCCCCATCAGTCCATTACCAGTCCTACCCCCCCTTGATAAGTCCATTCCCAGTCCTAGCCTTCCCTAATCAACCCATTACCATTCGTAGCCCCCCCCATCTGCCCATTACCAGTGCTAGCACCCCCATCAGCCCATTATAATCCTAACCCGCACTGTCTCTCGCCTCTGTCCAGCATTTATCCCGTCTGTCCAGTATGTCCCCATGTCTCTCCCCTTTGTCCATGCCAGCCTACTCCCTCCATGTCAGCCCACCTCCCTCCATCCATCCATATCAGCCCCCTCCCTCCCTCCCTCCATGTCAGCCCCCATCCTTCCATCCGTCCATGTCAGCCCCCCTCCCTCCATCCATCCCTCCATGTCAGCCCCCATCCTTCCATCCGTCAATGTCAGCCCCCCTCCCTCCCTCCCTCCATCCATCCATATCAGCCCCCATCCCTCCCTCCCTCCCTCCCTGTCAGGCCCCTCCCTCCCTCCCTCCATCCATCCATATCAGCCCCCATCCCTCCCTCCCTCCCTGTCAGCCCCCTCCCTCCCTCCCTCCCTCCATGTCAGCCCCCATCCTTCCATCCATCCATGTCAGCCCCCCTCCCTCCCTCCCTCCCTCCATCCATCCATATCAGCCCCCATCCCTCCCTCCCTCCCTGTCAGCCCCCCCCTCCCTCCCTCCCTCCCTCCATCCATCCATCCATATCAGCCCCCATCCCTCCCTCCCTCCCTCCCTGTCAGCCCCCATCCTTCCATCCGTCCATGTCAGCCCCCCTCCCTCCATCCATCCCTCCATGTCAGCCCCCATCCTTCCATCCGTCCATGTCAGCCCCCTCCCTCCATCCCTCCCTCCATCCATCCATATCAGCCCCCATCCCTCCCTCCCTCCCTGTCAGCCCCCTCCCTCCCTCCCTCCCTCCATCCATCCATCCATATCAGCCCCCATCCCTCCCTCCCTCCCTGTCAGCCCCCTCCCTCCCTCCCTCCCTCCCTCCATATCAGCCCCCATCCCTCCCTCCCTCCCTCCATCCATCCATATCAGCCCCCATCCCTCCCTCCATCCATCCATATCAGCCCCCATCCCTCCCTCCCTCCCTGTCAGCCCCCTCCCTCCCTCCCCTCCCTCCATCCATCCATATCCACCCCCATCCCTCCCTCCCTCCCTCCCTGTCAGCTCCCTCCCTCCCTGTCAGCCCCCATCCTTCCATCTGTCCATGTCAGCCCCCTCCCTCCATCCATCCATCCATCCCTATCAGCCCCCTCCCTCCATGTCAGCCCCATCCTTCCATCTGTCCATGTCAGCCCCCCTCCCTCCCTCCCTCCCTCCATGTCAGCCCCATCCTTCCATCTGTCCATGTCAGCCCCCTCCATCCATCCATCCATATCAGCTCCCTCCCTCCATGTCAGCCCCCAGCCTACCAACGGTCCAGGTCCGCCCCCTCCCACCATGTCAGCCCCAGCCGTCCATCGGTGCATGGCAGCCCCCCTCTGTCGATGTCAGCCGAGTTGCAGGTTGTCTGCCTCCCTTCTAATGCAGCCGCGGCTCTCTGCCTCTTAGGGAACCGCGGCTGTACCTGTAAAATCATTGCGGAGCCCTTCCTGTCTCGATGGGCTCCATGCAGCATTGTCCCGCCTCCAAAGGAAGTTGTTTACCACTTCCTTTGGAGGCGGGACAATGCTGCACGGAGCCCGTCGAGACAGGAAGGGCTCCGCAACGATTTTACAAGTACAGCCGCGGTTCCCTAAAAGGCAGGGAGCCGCGGCTGCAGAAGAAGGCGGTGAGTTTGCCGGAGTTTGCTGCTGCCGAGAAGCGGACTCGGCAGCAACTTGTGCACATCTTAATTGTTTTTTTTAAAACTTGGTGGAGGCTAAGCGACCCCCGCTAAATCCTGTGGCGACCCCCGTTGGGGTCGCGACCCACAGGTTGAGAACCGCTGATTTAGAGGATCAGCAAGGAGGAGGTTGCAATAGTCAAGAAGGGAGGTGACTAAAGAGCGGATAAGTGTTTTAGTAGTGTATTCAGAAAGGAAGGGGCAAATTTTGTTAATGTTATAGAGGAATAAATGACAGATTTTGGCAATCAGTTGGATGTGTGTGGAGAAGGAGAGGGAGGAGTCAAAGATGACCCCAAGATTGCGGGCTGAGGAAACAGGAAGTATAAGAGTGTTATCAACAGAGACAGAGAAAGGAGGAAGGGGGAAGGAGGGTTTAGGGGGAAAAATAAGAAGTTCAGTTTTGGCCATATTCAATTTCAAATAGTGGTGAGACATCCAGGCAGCAATGTCAGAAAGGCAGGCAGAGATTCGGGCTTGGAGTGTCGGAGAAATATCAGGTGTAGAGAAATAGATTTGAGAGTTATCAGCATAAAAATGGTACTGAAAGCCATGGGAGGAGATGAGAGCACCACGGGACTTGGTATAGAGAAAGAGAGAAGGAGAGGGTCCAGAAGAGACCCTTGGGGTACCCCAACTGAGAGTGGGATAGCAGTAGAGGAGGAACCACTAGAACAAACACTGAAAGAGCAATGGGAGAGATAAGAAGAGCACAGAGCACCTAAAACCAAGTGAGGACAATGTGTTGAGGAGAAGGTGGTTGTCAACAGTGTCAAAAGCAGCAGAAGGGTCAAGAAGAATGAGGACAGAGTAAAGGTCCCTGGATTTAGCCAGGAACAAGTTGCTGGAGACTTTGGCTAGAACATCTCAGTAGAATGTAAGGGATGAAAGCCAGATTGTAGTGGATCTAGCAGGACTTGAGAGAAATTCAAGGCAATGGCGGAGAACTGCATGTTCAAGAAGTTTGGAATGAAGGGAAATGGGTCAATACTTAGGCAGAAAAGTAGGGTCAAATGAAGGTTTTTTGAGGAGAGGTATGACCACAGCATGCTTGAAGGCTGCTGTGACAGTTGCAGTGGAGAGCGACAGGTTAAGAATATGAGAGATGGAAAGGATGACAGAGGAGGAGATGATTTTAAGGAGATGGGTGGGGATAGGATCAGAGGAATAGGTAGTGAGTTTAGAGGAAGAAAGATGAGGGTTTCCTCTTCGGAGAGCTTAGAAAATGTTGAAGGGATAGCAGAGAATGAAGGGAAGAGTTGGTACTGAAGAGGGGAAAGAAGGAATAAAGCTGATCTAAGACTAAGTTGGAATGGTGTTTGAACAGCTCTCTCACCCATACGAGGGGATTTCAGAGCAATTTGATCAGTGGAAAAGTTCTGCTTTAAAAAGATGGGCTCAGTACAGCTAAGCAGCCCATAGAGAGTGGATCAATATCAATCTCAGACATATCAGTCCCCGCTGGAAGTATCAAGCTTCCCTTTTTCTTCCATTTTATTTTATCCTGTTAGAGGTAAAGAGAAAGATGACACAGGATGCTTCCAAGAACTGTCCATACAGATGTGCTTGACAGATCAGCTAACCTTCCCGGTGTTTATCTCATATGCTTTTCTCTGACTTTGGAAGTTATTATTGTGAAGCAGTCTGGTGCCTCAGTGGCAGTGCAGACGCAGGTTTGATTCCCAGGCCCAGCGTCTGCTACTGGTGCTTGCTAGGCTTAGGAGTGTTATGGAGGTAGGGTTCACGGGCCCTTGGGAGCCACTGCTGTCATTCAATAATACTTAAGAGTCATTGTATAAAGCATTTTTCACATGTAAAGCATGTTCTGTGTGTAGAAAATGACTATTAGAAAATTGCATGGGAGTAAACACGTAAAAAATAGGTGTACCATAAGACTGCTTTTCTGTGACCTGTACACAGCTGTTCTTGAGGCCATATTTGAACCAATCTAGGATGGAGTTGTGCATATCTCTAAATATTGGGGGGGAAATTCCATCCCAAACCTTGACGATCCTGATGTTCAGCGGCACTCTCCGGATAGTGCTACTGGATATCTCCACAGATCGCAGAAAAGATGGCCGGTTATAACTGGGGTGGTCTGTGGATGGATCAGGGGCTGTCCTGGATAGCAACAGTGCTGCCTCACAAAACTGTTTTTTCAGCACCAGATGTTGGATAGATTGCAGTGCTGAATATCTGGGTCAAATTAAAGCAGCGGTAGCCAGGTTCTTTAAAAGACCTGACTGTTGCTGAATATCAGCTCAATCCTGTCTACACAACTTATGTTTGCCTGATTTGTGTTGATAGTCTGTAACCTGTGCTGCCTACAGTAATTCAGCTATCTGCAAGGGCCATATAATCTTTACTCTTATAAGTTGAATACTGCATGTGACCCTCTAGTCCCATTGAAGTGTCCCTGCTCTCATTCCCTACCTCGGAATGTAATTTTTAATACTATTGGTCATCTCTAGAGACCCCTAGTCATTGCAGGTCAGTTATTATTCTCTTCCACTGTGTGAGGGATCTCCATTTTAGACTCAGATGTCCTAAGCTGGCTCACTGCAACTTCTCTCTCTGTGCCCATTAAGCAGCATTCTCATTTTGTGCTACATTCAACTTAAATACTGTATCACAAAAAGACTCATTAGGCCTGATATTATTCTGGGCAGGCTAGGTGCCGTATTGGCGCACAACCCTGCCCGCCGACCCTTAAACATGGATGTTCAATGCCGGGATCATATGCGGCCCTAACATTGAATATCTGAGTATCGCCGCACAACTTGGAAGTCACCGAAGCTAATTGGGCAGCAGTGATATTGCATGCTGCCCGGTTAGCGCCTGCCTGTAAAGATAGGTGAGGTTTTCCTTACCTATCTTTTTGACGCAGAGCACTAACCAGGCAGAATGCAATACCACTGCTCCTCGGTTATCTCACGCCCTTGCTTTTGCTGTGTCCCAGAACTCCCCCGACATGCCTCAATGCTGGCTTGATAGTATTGGGGCACGTAGGGGACATAGATGGGGATATTCAACGGCACTACTCATGTATGTGCCGTTGAATATCCCCATCTAAGGCATTTACATGGTTTACTAGGCTGTAAACCATGTAGATGCCCTTCGAATATCGGGCCTATTGAACTTGAATTGGTCCAGAATCAGTGCAGTGTTCTTAATTTCAGTAATTTACAGGAAGTTCCTTCTCTATTTATCTGCAATAAAACTATCCAAAATTCAGAAAATGAATCTTCGAGTCAGCTTGAGTTATTGGATGGTCTTCAGTGTCACTTGTGTGTAAAGCTAACGTCAGAGCATGAACCTACTCTGTGGCCAGCCCAACTGGCTGGAACTCAATTCCAGGATCACTTCAGCAATAATATTATTATTGCCATTTTCAGAAGGCACTGAAGGCCCATTTGTTTTTATATTTTAGTTGCTCTGTTATCACGTCTTCTCTTTATTATGTCTTTTTATGATTTTATACCTCTGATGTATCGTTTGCTTTCAGGGGGCAGTTTCTCCAAATGGGTTAGTTTTGTGCATCCCATGACAGTCATGAACTTCACTTCTAAGCCAGGCTATGTGGAGTAGGATCTCAAGCTCTCAAATGTTCTCAAATGGCTCGGTGTAGTACTTGTATTGTGCCAAAGAGAGCTTCCTTCTTGAGTTTGTAAGATGTTACGTGTATGGGTAATTTGTCAAGATGTGCTTGGAAATTCTTCTTTATCAAGCCTGTGTCTCCCAGTACAATGGGAAATATTTCTGTATCTTTCTGCCACATTTTCTTGGTCTGTGATTGCATTTCTTGGTACTTCAGGATCTTCTGCTTCTGCATGCGATTCACAGAATAATCACTTGGAACCAACACCTCTATTATCAATGCTGTTCTGGTGTTTTTCTCCTTTATGACTACGTTGCGTTTCCTTGCCTCTACAGTAGTTTCTTATTCATTGGAATAGAAATGTTCCAGGTGATCATAACCTCTTCATTCTCTGTATTTCTCTTAGGGTTATGATCCTAGTGCAGGCACAGTGATGTTGTAGTGTTTACAGAGTTTCCAATGGATGAGGCATGCTACTTTGTAGTGCCTTTCTGTGTAGAAATTTTCTGCCATCAGAACTTCACAGCCAGCTATGAGGTGAGTCACTGTTTCCAGGTCTTTCTTACAAAATCGACATATATCTGTTTTACTAGTTTTTCAATGCTCGCTGTAAACCATCTTATCCATGATCCACTGTCCTGGGCTGCAACTATCAATCTCTCATCCTTTGGTTTTAATTCATCTCTCCTTAAACATTCATGTGTTCGTTCTTAATCAACAAAGGGTTCCTGGGTTAACAATTTGTATTTCCCACTGTATTTGTGCATTTGCCACTTGTTTTTCTTCATTTTCTGATCTAATTCTTTGAAGAGTTCTTTCTCTTGTTTTGCAAATTCTGTTGCTTTCTTTCCTGTGCGTGCTTGTGGATTCTCACTCATTCTTCTTGTCATTGGAATGCTTGTCCAAGTTTGAAGATGGAGACAGATTCTGGATGTTTACTTTCATATTTCAACAATTTTTGCATATTTGGATCCAATGATGCTGTCAGTTAGATCTTGAGGCCTATGATAATAGCTCTGTAGGTATAATCAATGTCTGTGAGGCCTAGCCCTCCTTCAGCTCTAGGAATGTAAAGTCTTGGCATACACTGATTCTTGTAAATTATTTCATGAGCATGGAGGAGTTTTCTTCTTTGCACATCCAGTTTTTCAAGATCTTTAAAAGGCCAGTCCACAATCCCAAAGTTGTATGAGAATACAGGAATTGCCAGGGGATTGATGGCTTGTAACCTATCCCGTGATGTTAAAGCACCTTTCAATAATGATTTTAATCTCCTGTAGTATTCTACTGATCTTCTCTCTCAGTAATTTCTGCTTGAGCTTTGTTCCTTCCTCTACTCCGAGATACTTATATATGCCTTCCTGTTCAAGTTTCTTGATGTCTCAGCCCTCAGTTAGGGAGATGTTTTCCATTTTGCTCAGTTTTCCTCTAAAAAAACTTGCCTTAGCACACTTGTCAAGGCCAAAAGTCATCCAAAAATCTATGAATTGTTGGTTGCTGGAACTGTAGAGCTTCAGATCGTCTACCAATAGTAGATGGGACGTTGCTTCTGGGTTGTTACTTTTGTAAAGATTCAGGCTAAATCCGTATCCCAAAGAGTTGATGAGATTACTCACTGGATTAAGTGCCACAGAAAACAGAAGTGGTGACAGGGAATCTCCCTGAAATATTTCCCACAGGATCTTAATGTTAGGAATGATATACTGACAATCTTCATATCTCAAAGAGTGTGGTTTGCCACATTGTCATGGTGATCTTAATGTACTCTAGCAAACCAGGATTTATTTTATATATTTCAAGGCAATTTATTATCCAGGAGTGTGGGACGCTGTCAAAAGCTTTCTTATAATCAATCCATGCTATACTAAGATTTCTGCTTTTCTTAGCCCTGGCCATGATGGCCTTATTCAACATTAATTGGTCCTTGGTTCCCTATGCTGACCTCTTGAAACCCTTTTGCTCTATGGTCGTGATATTATTGAACTTGATATGATCATATATTCTGTCTGCATCTATTGCAGTGAACAGCTTATAGATTGAAGGTAAACAAATTATTGGTCTATAATTATTGGGAATATTACTTGGATCCTCCCTCTTTGGAAGGAGAAATGTTCTTCCTGTAGTAAGCCATTATGGTGTTGCCTGGTTGCTTGAACAATTGATTTTTGCAGTTTGCCTGGTCTTGGTGGAGTGATGATAATTGTTTGAGCCAAAAGTTGGTTATTCCATCTGGGTCAGAGCTCTTCCATTTTGGGGCTCGTTTTAACCTGCTCTCCAGCTCTTTCATTGTTACTGCAGACCATTCCATTGGTTTGATGTTTGCTTTTTCTAAATGCTTCTGTATGCAGAGTAACCATTCTGCTTCTTGATTGTGCTCTATAGAGTCCTCATATAGTTCTCTTGTAGGGCTGGTACCCCTGCAATTCTGTGCCTGCAGATCTCCAGCCTGCTCAGCAGCTCAGGCCTGAACCAAGCTGATCAAACAAGATGGATTCCTGCTACACTTTTTCTGTGTTCAGCCACAGACTTGACCTTCAAGCAACTGCTTGCCCAGCGTTTCTATGTGTGCATACAGAAGCCATTGTTCCTGGCTAATTCACTGCCCACATGCAAGAGCATCTGCTTCTCCGGTGCTTATCTATAGATGGTTCTACTAGCCTTGGACACTTGTACCTATGCCCAGAAACTACATACTGTTTGCTCCACATGACATCTTACTATGGATCCTTTGTATGCAAGAAAGATGCCTGTCACCTACCTCCTGATTCGCTGAGAACACCTCGAACTGTCTTGTGCCAACCAATCACCGGACCTAGGATGGAGACTTATCACAAAGAATTATACAGTCTGCGCAGAAGAACTTTAGGGTCTTTCGCTGTTTGTGCCCTGCTTACCTTGTTTCTGCTAACTGATCTGCCTGCAAGATAGACACACTATGTGTGTGCCAAGCTATTCTCCTAAGGACTCAGATAAGACTTACACAGATACCTGCGGTTCTGTGTTCTCCCGCGGCTCGCCTCCGAAAAGGCTGTAGCCTGCAATATCTAGCTTAGCTGCCTCCTTGGACTTGTGCTGCTTCGGAGTATTCGGACCCCAGCCACCAGAGTGCAGATGAAGCTAAGGTACAGTCTCTCTCTCTCCTTCTTCGGATGGGCAAGGGTTAGTTAGAAACTTATTCTATAACTTTTCTCAGTGCAGAGCGAATCAGTGACGTCTGGTTACTAATTAGTGATTTATTACTTTGTCTAATTGTAATTCTGTGTCACAACAAATTTCTACCTCATGTTTCTAATTATATATCTTTAGCTATATTTTTATATGCTTTTCTACCTTGATGTCCATAATAAATAATATATTATACATATCTACAGACCAGACTTCTTTCGTGGCTCATTGCCAGCATAACTCATAGAACTTCGGGCTGGGTATCAGTAGCTAATTTCCCCTGGACATAACTGACAGCCTAACTTATTTTTGTACTACTAATAATCCCTACACTCTCCAGAAGGTTTCTGTTTTGGCACTGGTTGGTGGTGCTTTTACCATATTAATGCTCTTTCCCAATTTCCTGTAGAATTGTTTTGGTTTCTCTCTAAATAGTTTATTTTCCTATCTTTCTTTTCTGCTTTCTTCTTATCTTCACAGTTTTTGCGCCTCTGCTGCTACTTTCAATTTATTTGTTGGAACATAGAAATTTCAGGTTTTCTTCTGTTAGTGCAGCATGGTTCAGCTTGATCTTTTGGATCTTCCTCAATATCTTTGATGATCTTAATCCTTTTAGATTCTCATCTATCAGGGATACCTCTGCATGCAATGATTGTATTTTTCCTTCAATGCGCTTTTTCCAAGGAGGAACTGTTATTGTTCTCTTTTTCTTCTGACCCTGCACTTTCGTTGGTAGTATTCTTGCAGTAATAATTTTAGAAGCACAATATTGTATGCGATTTATTTCGGTGATGTCAATAAATGGTCTCTTTATACTGGATATAGAAACATAGAAATATGACGACAGAAAAAGACCACATGGCCTATCTAGTCTGTCCTTCCATATCAACAACTACAACAGTCCCCTTTTTACCTTTAGAGATCCTCTGTGTTTGTCCCATTCTTTTTTTAATTCAGTTACTGTCCTCATCTCTACCACCTCCACTGGGAGACTATCCCACGGATCCACCACTCTTTCCATAAAGAAATATTTCCGCATAGCACTCCTGAATCTATCTCCCTTCACCCTCATCCCATGTCCCCTTGTAGCAGAACTTGCTTTCAATTGAAAGAGGCTCTCTCCCTTAACATTTCTGCCACGGAGGTATTTAAACATCTCAATCATATCACCTCTATCCCGCCTTTCCTCTAAGGTGTACATATGAAGATCCTTTAGTCTGTCCTCATATGCTTTATAATGAAGACCATTAATCATTTTAGTAGCCACCCTCTGCACCGACTCCATCCTGTTCACATCCTTTTGAAGGTGCGGTCTCCAGAATTGCACACCATACTCCAAATGAAGTCGCACCAAAGACTTATACAGAGGCATTATCACCTCCTTTTTTCTGCTGGCCATTCCTCTCTGTATGCACCCAAGCATCCTTCTAGCTTTTGCCGTCGCCTTTTCTACCTGTTTAGCTACTTTAGGATCATACTGGATATAGGATATGGGCTTGTTTGTCTTAATTATCATACTGCTAACCTTAGGTATTAAATTTAACTTGGGTAATCTTTCCCTTGCTTGGAATCCAGCATATTCAACTCTTTCCATGTGGACTAGGAGTTCGATCTTGAATTCCTCACCGTATGGATCTTTCTCCTCCCTTTCTTCCTCCTTTTCAGTTGATTTGTTGACCCGTCCTTTATTCAGCTCAATCTCCTGCGGTTCTAGATCTCTCAGCTCCCCCTCACCTGCTCTATCTTTTTCTGTGTATTCTTTTCTTCTAGTACTCTCACCTAGATCTCCTTCCTCTATTTCTTTTTCCACAGAAGCCCTTAGTTGCTTCAAGATGTTGTCATCTACCTACTTCTTTTGTTGTGTGTGTTCTGTTGTAACCTGTCTAGTAATTTTAATGATGGGCAGGGGGGGGGGGGGAGGTAAATGTGAATAAACGAAATGAATGGATGCTGACTGGGTTTAAGTTGCTGTCTAGAAGCTCATTTAGCATGTGTTGTGAGGACTGTACAATTTAAAATGCATGTGTCCTTTTATTCTCCTGTTTAGCACCCATGTGTGTCATGACCATCTCTAATGCCCTCTCTGTGCTTCTGTTTTGCATAGACTGTAAGCTCTATTGAGCAAGGACTGTCTCCCATGGGCTTATGTACAGAGTTGTGTGTGCCTTGTAGCACTATACCAATGCTACATAGTGGTAGTATAGTACATACACAGGGGGGGGGGGCATATTCAAGGTGATTAACGTGGTTAGCAGACTTGCCAGCCACATCAATCCAGTGAGTGAGATAATCAGTGGCACATAGCCATTTTGTGTCGCTGAAAATCCCCTCCTAACCCTGCTAAACACCCCAATGCTAACCGTGTAACATCGTGGCATTTTGGGGGCAACGCCAAAGATAACCAGTCAGCGGTGATATTCAGGTGATGGCCAATTATCTTAAAGTGGCTAAAGTTAGGAACTTTAAAGGCTGGACTAACTTTAGCCGCTTTCGTTAACTGGACAGTGGATGAATCTCATGACTGCCCAGTTAGCTGAATCACTATATGGCCAATTCGGATATTCAGTGCCAGTGGCTGGATATTTATTTATTTAACTTTTTTTTTCTATATTACCTTACTACAATTCAAAGCGGTTTACAAAGAACGAGTACGTGTACAGGGCATGGATATCTGAGTCTTAGTTAAAGCATCAACAGCCAGATGCTTTAACAGCGCTGGCCGCTACCGCTGAATATCGGCCCCGTAGATTACATGAACAAATTTGTACCTTCTTTGGAACAAGTGTAACTTTCTGTGTGAAAATTTGCACACTATTAGGGGTAATTCTCAGAGCCCTTTTTTAAATAAAATTATATAAAACCTATGTTGCCTTTCTATAAAAGGTGTAAAATAGTCACATATTTTGACTTAGATTCCCTGCTATGAAATTAGCCCTTACTGCCAGAGTTAGATGGCATGCACACCGGATTCTGGAGGGAGCAGGGGTCTGTGGTCCCTAGCCAAGAATCTTTGCTGCATATCTGGGGTACAGGAAAAAATCCCTGAGTAGTTATGAACGAAGGCTTCTGGCACCCTGGCCCAACAGAGGACGGATGCACTTAAGCTGTAGGAAAAGAAAGGAAACTGCAAGATGAAAAGAACTTATTGTGTGGCATTTGGCAGCTCAGAGTTACCTTCTAGAAAGGCTTCCAAATATAGCAGATTTGGAAAGGTGTGTTTCAACATGAGGAACCTTTCAAGTATGCTCAAAAGAAACTCTTGGCTCTTTTGCTCAACCTTTTTGTCCCTTTGTTCTTAGTTTCAGATTTCATTTCATTTATTTCCTATATATTGTGCATTCCTCGGGCTGTTTATTCTCCTGCTATAATAAATCACAAGAAAATCACAAGATAAAACATACGCTTGCTGAGGGTCACCAAATGCCCACTATAAAGGAATCACAGATACTAGGTTTCTTCCAGTCCAATGCACTTTCTATCCCACTTCGAGCTATTGATTATGGATAAGAAAGATTCACACCGTTAATTACTGTTCAATGAAAAAATAGCACGGCAAGATTAAAATTTGGCTTGACTGCACAGAGAATGAATCCCAGGAGTGCTCAGCGTGAGGCAGAGTTGCAGTTACACAACCAGACTGCATTACTGCGTTGAGAGCTGTCTTCTGAAACAAATCACGCTGTTTCAGTCAGCAGAAGCTATTTGCCCTTCCCTCAGAAATTTAAACTATTGTTAATATCATCATTATGGAGCACAAAAGAAGACTAGCAACTTGGCTTTCATGTTTATTTTCATTTCACCTCGTAAGTGGACCTATTCTGTTTTATTCTATAGAACCTTGAACTTTGAGAACAGAGGAAATGAATTCTTTCATATGGAAACAGAAGGCCTCTAAGGATGTGCATATCTTCCTTCAGAAATAATTTCCTGAGAGTTTATCGCTGTTCACCTCCTGGAGAAAATGTACAGTACAGAATTTAGCGTGAGCAATTAGAACGCGGTCAGAGCATTTGCAGAAAGGTGAAAACCTCTCGGCTTACAAAAGTTCCATAGAAGAAACAGAAAACTGAAGAATATGCTGGGTTCTTGCAAAAAATAATGGGGGCCATATTCAGAGGCGGTGACTAGGCTAAATAAAGTGCCTAGCTGCTACGGCTTTAGCTAAGACGGGATATTCAGCAGCGGAAGATTTCTGGCGGCAATATCAGTCATTCCGCTGTCCTAACTTAAACCACTTGAGCTATCTGGACAGTGGCTGAATATCATCACCCCTGCTCTACTCAAAGACCGCCTCAGTTTTAACTGGGCATTTTTTGGCGGTCTATGGGGAAGTGCCGCTGAATACTGCGGTGACCACATTTCAGCTGGTTAGCAGGTCTGCTGAAACATTTTGAATATGACCCCCCATGAAAATATTAATTATTAAAATGTGCTTCCATGAAGTTTGGTAAATGAATCTTAGGCAGAAAAGTTGTTGTTTTTTTTTTAAATTTTTGCAACTAGCTCACTTTTGGTGCCAAACATTTCCCACATCTCTGGTGAAATCTCTGTTTTTCCCTGGTCTCTCATGAATGGTCAAAGTGCCAGAAAAAAACATGTGTAGCCTTTACTTCTTATACAGAAAATTATATAAACAATTGCAATCATTAAATATATTCAGAAACTACTTTAATGTTATCAGTAGCTAGCAACCCAACTTTAGGGGTCACCAGCCCTGTGGTCATTGTAGTGTAGACTAAGGGGCCCTTTGACTAAAGTGCAGTAGGATTTTGCATTTACCATGGGCCCAATTTTCAGCTGCCCTCCATTTGGAAGGGCTATGCACCAGTGAGATGCACGGCCCTCCCCGCCGACCTCTAAACTGGATATTCAATTCTGCGGCAACGGCATTGAATATCCAGTGATCGCTGCAGGGACAGGAAGCCGCCGAGGCTAAGTGGGGAACAGCAATATTGGCTACTGCCTGGTTAATGATAGGTGCCTTAAAGATAGGCAAGAGTTTTCCTCACCTATCTTTAAGGTGCTGATCGCTATCCAGGCAGCATGCAATATCACTGCTGCCCGGTTAGCGCCATTCCCTGCCTCCGCTCTGCTCCGGAATGTCCCCAACACACCCCAAAGCTAACTGGATAGCATCGGGGCACGTAGGGGACCTAGACTGGGATATTCAATGGCATTGACCGTGTATGTGCCGTTGAATATCCCCATCTAAGGCATTTACATGGTTTACTAGGCTGTAAACTGTGTAAATGCCCTGGGGGTTATTCTGAGGCACGAATACCGGGGATGGACATCCATCCCCGCTACTCATGCCGGCTGCATGCCCCGACTGACTTCCCCACTGGTTCTGTAGGGAAGTTAGTTGGGGGCAGGAAAGAGGTGGCCTGGGGGCAGAGAGTGGTCAGGCAGTGGGCGGTTGCCAGCCCTGGACATACAGGGCTGATTCTAATGTTGGTCCTGTACGCCCAGGGCCGGTGAAATGGCCGGAGAAGTTATTCCACCCCCGGGGAATTAGCTTTTTTTAGCAGCGGCCTGCATAGTGGCTTTTAAATGGAGCTGTGGTGCCATGGCAACAGGACGCCATGTCGTCACGGCTCCATTTAAAAGCCCTGGTTGAGTTAGCCAGGCTATGGCTGTATGTGCAGGCCGGGATTGAATCACATTAAGGGCCTGCACGTACAGGCCTGTTCGTGATTCTGATCCTGCGGAGCTAGACATACCCCACGGGATCAGAATCGCAATCTCCTTTGTACGTCTGGCTCAGCCCGGACGTACAAAGGAGATGGACATCGGGATCAGAATTGGGCCCCCTTTGAATATCAGGTCCGATGTGTTTAGCACTAAAACCAATCTGCAGTAAGTGCAAAGCCTCCATAGGAACCTTTGGGGGTATCACCAGGCACTTACCCCATGGACATGTACACTAACACATGGCAGCAGCATTTGCAGTTAACACGGGTGCACTTAACGACACCTCAAGGAGTGGCATTAAGTGCGCGTATGTGAACTGCAACACTGACAGCATGTGGCATGTACCCCCATGCTAACTACAATGTGCTCTCCACGCCCACCTTCCACCCCTAACTCTCCCATTCCCCGCTCCACTCCATGACTTGCAGTTACTGTGGGAATTAGCACATAGTAACCGTCATGCCAGATGGTAACAGTTACCACAATCTAAAATGTGCATTAGCCTCACAGTATACTTTAATGAAAGGACCCCTAACTCTAACTATGCCGTCAATTATTCAGTCCTCCGCCTGGACGATTTTTCCTTAACCGATGACTACTATTTAAGATCCAAGACGAGTGAGTTATGTAATTAAGGGTTGAATTTAGAAGCCCGATTCATGATTTGTACATCTGAAAATGGCCATTCAGATGTTCCAACCATATCCAGCTCCCCAGATCCATTTTAGAAGACCCGGAGTTTACATGTGTCCAGTGTGATCATGCCTATGTCACACAGGGATATGCCGGGGGCAGTCTTAAAAAGAGACATTTGTGCGCCCTGATTTTAGACCGGTTCTGCACATCTCAATTCACCATCAGGCTATACCTGCTCCAGGGCACAGACAGGATGGGCGCATTATGACATAGGGTCACGGGCACGTCTGTGTTCCTGGAATACAGTAGCTGATGCCCATATCTGATGTGTAAATCTCTAAAATGGGGTGAAAACCTGCATGTGTTTGACTCATTACTCTGTGCGCCCCCAATTTCCCTTTTATTTCGCAGGTGCGTATCTTTCAGGATGGGGAGTGGCTGCTTTTACAAGGCATAGACGCACGCCCACCTTCTTTGCTGCGCCTACCACTGACTTTCAGATGTTTTGACTTGAGCATCCCAGATTTCACCGACACAGCCTTTCCAAAATGTGGCTTCACGTGCCCATGTTCCCTTCCTTATGCAGGGCACAACTTACAGCTGGGAAACATAGAAACATGACTGCAGACAAAGACCACGTGGCTTATCCAGGTCTTTATCTGCCGTCATTGAAGAGTACAATAAAAACCTATTAACATCGGCAGTTGCACCTATCCACCATTCAGTTCTTCTGCTTTAACCCTGCCTAATTCTTAATAATGCACAATATACACCAGGGTAATGGTAAAACTTGGCTGCAGTTTTTATTAATTCTTGCTGCTTTATAACTTCTATTTTAAATCCATTAACAGGACTAGCTTCAGTCAGGGCTAGATGGTAGTATCCTAGTTTCCTATAACGGGTTCACATTCCCCTTTCATTTCTTAGCCTGTAGTGACACCAAGCGAAGTCCAACTTCAAGACTTGGAGCATTTGCCAACCTGTCCGCATACGATGGCGATGCCTGTATAGTTGGAGTCTAAGGTCTTTGCGTCACTCCTCCTCTTCCCCCCTCTGGGAACTAACAGGCAGTGAGTGAGGTGAATTTCCCCTATAAATGATACAAGCTGTGACAACCTTCCCCCCCCACCCCATTGCTCTATCAAACTGCTTCTTATACATATTCCCTTGCAAACCATGATGCCCAGCCAAAGGAATGGGGTGGGTGGTAGTGGTTCAATGCTGTCTGCAGGACCTTTGCCCTACCCAAACATCAGTGTCTAGAGCAGGCCAAATTCCTTTAGGTACACCTCAAAGCACCTTCCCCTTACGTTGCCCACTCTTGCGCTTCCCCACCCCTATTCTCTTCCCGCCCAGCCCTTCCCCCTTTTCCTACTCTATCCCCCCATCCCGGGTAATTTTCTGGTGAGGCTCAGCCATGTTATATGTCCCCTCCCAATTATCCTGGGAAAATAAGCATTACAAGTCAACTTTGACAGTCCTATTAGTTGAATAAGGGATGGAGGCTTCAAATTGCAGTAGAATCACATGAAGGTGATTTCAATTTATTGTCATTACGAGTAGAGCAATGTTGAATCTGTAAACTCCATATGGTTGCTCCTGTGGGTTTGAATGCAGCCGCTGATTTAGGGTTTTTTTTTTTTTTTTTTGTGCACCACCCTTTTCAGCCTTTGCTTTTTTCGATTGGTTATCAGCATCAGCTGACCTCTAATCTGGAGGTGGTTCAGTAGTGGGTATAGAGGACACGCTGGTGCACATGGAATTCCTCTGTTTATTTACCTCCAGTGCCTTTTATTTAAAAGAGTTTTCTATTCATTTATTAAAGACTTGCTCAGCAATTTTTGGTTATAAATTACCTCAGATTATCTCTTACACTTAATTTTGTGATTCATTTATTTCCACTATTACAGTATGTGATTCCGTTTTGTTTCTTTGTAAGACAGAACTGGATTTAGATGTGTTTTTGCTTGAAATATTTCCATTGCTGGTTTTCCTTCAGATAGTTTCTTAAAATCCTGTGATATGGTTTTATATCATTTGAGATTTTTTTTTCCCATGACACAGCCCTTGATTGGGTGAAACACAGCTCTCCGGCGAATGAGATGTACTGTGGCTTTCAGATCTTTTGTCATGTTCTTATGCCAGTCTTTGCAAGATGGGACTTTAAGATCTCTGTTGAGTCTTTTGCATCAGCTTTTGTCTTGTTATTTATTTATTTAGATTTATGAACACATTTCTTTGAGACAGTTTTTGGATCCTGAACCCCTTAGTCTTCTGTTCACCTCCTATGTTTCCGTAACATTCCCCTAGATACATCCTACTCCCCAGTTGTTGTATTATCTGTTTTGATTGTTGTGTTGTTTGTGTTGATTAGACTGTAAGCTCTTATGAGCAGGGACTGTCTGTTACATGTCTCTGTACAGCGCTACATACGCCGTGTAGCACCATATAAATGATAACTACTAGTAATAGTAGTATTATAACTACACCACTGGAAATCCACCTGATGGTTTACAACAATAAAATTATAACAACACAGTACAACAATCAAACCCACATACACGTCAAACTAAATCAACCCCTGCAATGGCAGCCTCCTAAAACGCCAAAGCATTACCAAAAGCCTTCCAAAAAGGAAGGTGTTTACAGCCCTACAAAACAACTGAAGATCATCTATGAGCCGAAGCTCATGAGGGAGGGACTTGCACAGCAAGTAGCCTGAACTGAAAAAGACCTATTTCTGTGCCAAATCTTCCGTAAAACCGAATAAGATGGTACCACCAACAGCCTATCAGATTGAGAACGCAATACACACACAGGGGAATAAAGTATCAATCTAGCACATAAATACTCTAGCACAGTGGTTTTGCAAACTTGGGTTGGCACCCCAAATGGGGTCACATCATCACTGGGGGGTCCCAGAAACATGGCCATTTTCCCTTCTCTCTGGACTTTCACTGTGACCTATGCCAAATAGTAGCAATCACCAGTAAGCATGTGGCCTGTGAGCCAGTGAA
Source organism: Ichthyophis bannanicus (assembly GCA_033557465.1). NCBI lineage: Eukaryota > Metazoa > Chordata > Amphibia > Gymnophiona > Ichthyophiidae > Ichthyophis > Ichthyophis bannanicus. The sequence goes on along the minus strand of CM066035.1, from coordinate 909,399,953 downwards.
CATTCCTAGGCCCTTGCCCCTCTTGGGTAAGCTTCCTGTTAGACTGGAACCCCTGCTGAGTACTGGGGTCTGTAAGGACATACTGACACAATGGACCCTGTGCTGACTGTGGCTGCTGCCTTCCGGCTTTAGATAAGTGGAGGAAGGGTCTGGAGACCTGCTGTTTTGATTTGACCATCATCTGGGGTCACATGAATTTTCAGCTGATAAAATGGGGTCCTATTGAATAAAAGCTTGAAAAGCACTGGTCTAGCACCAAATTATGCAAGACTTTAAAACGTTAACAAGAAATCTCTAAATTCCACCCAGAAACCTACTGGTAACCAATGAAACTGAAGCAAAGCAGGAGTCACAAACCCTTCGCCAACTTGGCAGCAGTATTCTGCACAAATTGCACATGATACAACTTCTGAGGAAATCCCACCAGCAAAGCATGACGGGACATCATCAGGGCCTCTGTAACCTCACTCAGAGTGCTCAGACAAGTAAAGCTGCAACTGATGAATCCACCTTAAGAAAGGAATTACTCATGTTTAAAAGATGAGTCAAACAAGACCCCAAGATCATGGCAATTAGATGCAATCTGCATTGAACTACCCCAACACGTATAGAATTGGTTTCTAGCTTGCTCTACTCAGCCAATGACAACACTTTAGTTTTAGAAACGTTGGGGGGGGGGGGGGGTGGTGAAGATATTCAGCAGCAGTGGCTAGTGCTTCTAAAGCGCATAGCCATCGCTGCTGAATGCTAACCCTGGAATATCCAGGGCGCTGCTTAGTGTGGAAGCTAACCGGGCAGCAGCGATACGGAACTGCTGCCTGGTTAGCTCCCACAGATAAAGATAGGTTTTGCTTGTGCTGTTCCTGTCTTTACCCACTGGTCACTAACCAGGCAGGGGTGGAATATAGTTGCTGCCTGGTTAGCAATGGGTGACACCTCTGCTCTGTCCTGGAATGTCCAGGTGCTGCCCACATAGCATTGGGGCGTGTAGCAGCAGCTCCTGCAGATATCCACCTGATACTGTGTTAGTGCCGCTGAATATCCCACAAGTAAGGCCTGGCAAATCTACTTCTGTATCTTGCCACAAAAACCCAATGGATATCACAAAACAAACTGCACTATAGTGCTGGAAGATGACACCCCCAAGTTGGAAGGCACTCAAATGGCTACTGGGGATGAAATGAAGACTTTTCAGAGTAAAGTCAGCATTTATGATGTGATTGGATCAAAGCTCTTGGGAGACTGACTGTTGATGTAGCTGTGCATGAAATGAGAGTCAGAAGCTGCAAAGATCTCTTACATATTGGGACATGGAACGTATGAAGCATGAACCAAGGGAAGTTGGAGGTGGTCACGAATGAAATGGAACGTGTACAACTCGATCTGTTGGGTGTCAGTGAACTGAAATGGACTGGCTTCGGGCACTTTGCATCTGATGATCATATAATCTACTAGACAATTCCCTCATTAGTGAGAAAAAAACGCACTAATGGGGGAATTGTCTTTGGCGAACATGTTTGATAGAAGTCAGCTTGTAAGCCCTTGAAGAAACGAAGTAACTGTGAAACGTAGCAGCGCTGAGTCTGACATTGGGATTCTTTAACAAAGATAAGCCAGACTTTTTTCTATCCTTTTTTGAAAATTACGTTTGGTTATAAGAAAGCAAACCATAGTAAACATAAGAGGGGTCATTGATGCAAATTGGAGCATTTGGTTGCAATGTCATTACCGTAGCTCCTTATAAGTCTGAGACCCGATTTTCACTCTTTTATTGAAAAACAAAGAAAACTAAAAAAATATATATACAAAGTTAGATAGGAAGTTTAAGACTAACTTCAAAAAATTCTCGTATTGTTGGAGTAATTGGGATATTTGTGGCTCAACTGTAATATTACTCTGAAGAATAAGGACCAACTTTGATTGTCAATTATCAAAGAACAAAGCACCAGGCATTGATAGCATTCCCATAGAAGTATTACAGCAATTTGATGCAGCTGTTACCGTACTTAAAAGGCTCTGCCAAGAAATTTGGAAGACAACATCATGGCCAACAGACTGGAAAAGATCTATGTTTATACCAATACTAAAGAAAGGTGATCCAACTGACTGTGGAATTATAGCACAATTGCTCTGATCCCAAATGCCAGCAAAATTCTACTGAAGATTATTCAACAGAGACTACAACCATACCTGGAACAAGAACTACCTGAAGTGCAAGCAGGGTTCAGGAAAGGGCGAGGAGCGAGAGACATCATTGCGGATGTGAGATGGATTCTTGAAAAGACTAAAGAATACCAAAAGGATATCTATTTGTGCTTTATCGACTATAGCAAGGCTTTTGACTGTGTAAACCATGAGAAACTCTGGGCCACATTAAGAAACATGGGTATACCAGAACCCCTGATCGATCATTTCCACAATCTGTACATTGATCAAGAAGCAGCAGTTCGAACGGAATAAGGAGAAAGAGAATGGTTTAAAATAAGCAAAGGTGTAAGACAAGGCTGCATACTTTCCCCCTACCTGTTTAATTTATATGCAGAACAAATCATCAGAGAAGCAGGATTGTATGAAGACAACAGAGGTGTAAAGATTGGTGGAAGACTCATCAACGACCTTCGCTATGCTGATGATACCACATTATTGGCTGAAAGTGAAGATGATCTGAAACATTTGCTTCTCACAATCAAAGAACATAGTCTCAAAATGGGCCTGCACCTTAATGTAAAGAAGACAAAGATCCTGACAACTGGCAAAATCAACAAGTTCATCATTGAAGGAGAAGAAATTGAAATCGTAGACAACTTTAACCTACTTGGATCAATTATCAATAAAGAAGCAACAAGCAGTCAAGAAATCCTATGATGCATTGCTCTTGGCAGAATGGCTATGGAATACCTAGATAAGATTCTCAAGAGCAGAGATGTCTCGTCCATACAAAGATTCGACTTGTTCAATCCATGGTATTTTCAATAATATCATATGGATGTGAAAGCTGGACAGTGAAAAAGATAGACAGGAAGAAAATTGATGCCTTTGAATTATGGTGCTGGCGGCGAATACTGCGTATACCATGGACTGCCCGAAGAACAAACCAGTCAGTACTAGAGGAGATCAAACCTGAGCTTTCTTTAGAAGCTCAGATGACAAGACTTTGACTTTCATACTTTGGACACATCATGCGAAGAGAGAGATTATTGGAGAAAGACATCATGCTTGGCAAGATAGAAAGTCAACGCAAAAGAGGAAGGCCATCAATGAGATGGATCGATACAATAACTGCAGCAAGAGGTACCAGTCTTTCAACAATGAGCCGCTTGACAGAAGACCAAACACAATTTAGGACAACTATCCAGAAGGTCGCCATGAGTCGACACAGACTTGATGGCACTTTACAACAACAACAAACCAGATTTCTACATTACTATACTCCAGTGCCAACCGCCAGGCACATTAGGAAGTACTATAAACACTGCTCATTTAGAACCCATAGCAAACCCGCGGTATCATAACAGGGATCCTGCGGTACCAGGACTCACAAAGCACAAAACCCTACCTATCAAAAGGCAACATTGCAAATATGAAACCAGTACATCTCAGAGAATACCAAAACATCTCCTACTGGGGAAAGAGAACAAGTGACACTGTCAAATAGAAACTACATGAACAGAATACCTCAGCTCAGATACGCATGCAGAACATAGACTGTCACCAAACAAAGAAGAAGGTATCACAATTTAGAAAGAGAAAGACAATAATTAAACTGGAAACTCCAAAAGCCAAAGTTGGAACGTACAACAGCACTGGAGAAATAAAACTATAAATTAATTTCCTCTTGTACTAAACAAAAACGCAACGATGGTAGCAATGCACATTTCCCAGAGCTGTCATATTCCAGTTAATAAATTCAAAACAAAAAAATTATTTTTCTACCTTTTGTTATTTGAACATTTTATTTTTCAGTTGCAATTGCTCCAGTCACTTTCTTCTGGTTTCTTCGTGTCTTTGGCTAAGTCTCCATTGTCTGCTGTCCATTTGTCCTTTCTTCTCTCTTCTAGTTTTTTCCCATTCTCTCTCTACATCTGCTTTAATATTCTGATCTTTCCCTTTTGCTCTTTCCCCCATTTCTTTCTTTATTTCTTTTTCACCCACCCAAATTTCACCCTTCCATCCTAAATCCCACTTACTCTCCCATTACCTGGCCAATAGTAGATTTTTCTTCTCTCCCACACAAAATATATTTTCCCCTTTAAATCCTCACTCCCCAGCCCCATCCCCTTCTAGTCCTCCCCCAACATCAGCTCCCTTCTAGTTTCAGTCCCACCCAGCATCCACTCCCTTCTAGTCCCATTTTCCCATCCACCGAATCGGCCCATTTCCAGTCCTAGCACCCCCATCAGCCCATTTCCAATCCTAGCCCCCCATCAGCCATTTCCAGTCCTATTCCAGCCCCTCATTAGCCCATTTCCAGTCCAAGCTCCCCCATCAGCCCATTTCCAATCCTAGCCCCCCATCAGCCATTTCTAGTCCTATTCCAGCCCCCATCAGTCCATTTCTTGTCCAAGCTCCCCCCCCCCATCAGCTTATTTCCAATCCTAGCCCCCATCAGCCATTTCCAGTCCTATTCCAGCCCCTCATTAGCCCATTTCCAGTCCAAGCTCCCCCATCAGCCCATTTCCAATCCTAGCCCCCCATCAGCCATTTCTAGTCCTATTCCAGCCCCCATCAGCCCATTTCCAGGCCAAGATCCCCCCGCTCAGCCCTGTTCTAATCCTAGCCACCCTCCCCCTGTCAGCCCATTTCCAGTCCTAGCTCCCCCATCAGCCATTTCCAGTCTATTCCAGATCCTCATTAGCCCATTTCCAGTCCAAGCTCCCCACTGCCCCTTTCCAATCCAAGCTCCCCCATCAGCCATTTCCAGTCCTATTTCAGCCCCCATCAGCCCATTTCCAGTCCAAGATCCACCCTCTCAGCCCATTTCTAATCCTATCCCCCCAACACCTCATTTTCAGTCCTAGCCCCCCATCAGTTCATTTCCAGTCCTAGCCCACCATCAGCCAAGTCCAGACCTATTCATTCCCCATCAGACCATTTCAAGTCCAAGCTCCCCCCCTCAGCCCATTTCTAATCCTAGCTCCATCAGCTCATTTCCAGTTCTATCCTAGCTCCCCATCAGCCCATTTCCAGTCCTAACCCCCCATCAGCCATTTCCTCTCCTAGTCCTGCCCCATCAGCCCATTTCCAATCCTAGCCCCCCATCGACCATTTCCTGTCCAATCCTATCTCCCCCTTCCCTCCCCCTCCGAAGAGCCCCACGCCTATCTAAACTGCTTTAGAGGCGAGTCGGAAATCCCACATGAGGCCCCGGCTCACCTCTGCACAGTCGCCAGCATGAAAAGTGTCATTTTCCCTCACGCTGGCGGCTGTCTTACTGTGAAGTGCGCTGAATGCCGGAAAAGGTTAAAGGGCATTTCCCGGCACTCACGCGCTTCACAGTAACACAGTCGTCAGTGCGAGAGAAAACGGCGCTTTTCACACTGCGGCTGTGCAGAGGTGAGTTGGGGCCTCACATGGTATCCCTGGCTCACCTCTGAAGCCGTCCATTGCGTGTGAATGAAGTTCGCGTGGGGCCCCCTGAAGTGCGTGGCCCTGTGTGAACAACATTCTTGCACAATGGACGGGCTGGCCCTGATGGTAGGCCACAGTGACATCATTCATGGAACGGCAATATTGCTATATGCAGCTATTGTCTTGTGAATTTATTGGCTGGGGATTGATCAGAAGTTGTGCTACAATTTCACCTTTGGCCAACTTGGTTCTATCCATTTATACCAGTGGTTCCCAAAAATGTCTTGGGAGACCCTGAACCAGTTGGGTTTTCAGGATATCCAAAATGAATATGCATGAGAGAAATTTGCATGCAATGGAAGTCGTGCGTGCAAATAAGTCTCATGAATATTCATTGTGGATAGCCTGAAAATTTGACTAGCTAGAGGTCTTTATAGACAGACTTGGGAAGTGCTGTTCTACACAGTCCATGAAAAGCCGATGTGAGGTTGATATTGTTCTAAACCACAGAACAGCCAAGTCATGACATGAGACAACCCACAGCACATAGCAGTAAGAAGTCACTTAAACAAGCAAAGAAAAGTGACAGGTTCATAAAAATGATGTCCAGGAAAAGGCAATATCCCATTGCAAGAAAGAGAGCTTCAGATATTGTTTGCTCCTTTTGATTGTTGTTTTGCTACAAAAAATCAACTTGAACTTTGATCCACATGAATTGCTTGGCAAGGCATTGTCTGATGTCTAATGGAACATATCGCCTCTGTATATCTAAGCAAACTTAAAGGAACCAATTACATGTTCAAATCCTGTTTAAGATAAACTCTGTTTTCTTATGGTGCAACTTTACTTGTTTAACATAATGAAATGAGGCTGAAGAGAAGAAGAATTTTGCTTCTCATAAAATATTTTCTCTGATCAACACTCAGGGGTACGTCTACTAAACCGGGCTAATGGTTAACCCAGGTCATCTGCTCCTAGGTCCCATTGAATAACATGGGACCTAGGTGCAGATAGCCTGGATTAACCGTTAGCATGGCTTAGTAGACATGCCCCTCAGTGTTTGAATATTTACATCTAAGCTTCAATTGCAGTGTGCAGCAGCGGCCAAGAAAGAAAATAGAATGCTAAGGGGTATGTTTACTAAACCGTCTTAATGTTACTGGCGCTAGTTGCAGCGATAATGTGAAGAATGCCATATAAGGAGTGGGCGTTCCGGCGGCAAGGTAGCAAGAATCAGTATCGCGCGATAGGGTTAACGCACATTAACGTGCCACGGCGCCCACTAAGTTCATGCCAGCGCAGCGTCCGAAGCTATAAAGATGTAGCCCACTGGTTACTGCAATGACTGTGGAGGCAGAGGTCATGGTTTGATCCTGCAGTGCTGTTATGTAAGAAGGCTATCTGAGGCATTTCCTTTTTCTAATTTAAATCAGTGCTTTTGAGGCAGTTCCTTTTTTAAGTTAAATTAGTGCTGCCAGCAAAAACACCCTCACAGTGCTGGAAGATAAGGTGCCGCATAAGGTGCCCTATAAGGCACTCCATAGGGCACATTATAAAGTGCCCTGTCCGCCAAGGCGCCTTCTAATGTGCCCTATAGGGCACTTTATAGGGCGCCCGATAGGGCGCCTTATGAGGCACCTTAAGGTTACAGCACTGTGAGGGTGCATTTTGCTGGCAGCACTGATTTAAATTAAAAGGAAAAGCCTCAGACAGCATAATCAAATAACACCACTGTGGGATCAAACCCATGACCTCTGCCTGTATAGTCATTGAAGTAACCAGTGGGCTACGTCTCTATAGCTACTACTACACTGCTGGCTGGCTATAGAAAGACTGCAGGTCACCACACAAACTCTTCTGTGGTTACCAGAATAGGATTAACCTACCTGTACCCATGATGCACTGCACATGCAGATCAGCAGTCTACAGCTGATCACAAGATGGAGTATGCACCCCTACAGCACCTAGGCCTGGTAGGGGGAACTGACCGTGTGTGTTACTGGCACAGAGTCGCTACAGACCGTGACATTGTGCGGATCCTGTGCTCACCCTGAGGGTAGGTGGGGCACCCAGCACCAAGTCCGCAGCACCTGGCTTGGCTGAGGTAGGCTATACTGCAGGTCCCCATCAGTACCAGTATGTGATAGGTAGCCTTGCAGACACACCTGTGCCCACTGTTCCCTCTAAGCTGTGCGCGTGTGCGCGCGCACACACCTCGCCGAGTGAGCGCACATACTTTACAACAGAGCGCACAAAAATTATGGTTCTGATTCTGATAGAAAACACAGACGTCTTAAAATTTAAAAGTTGTGATTGTAATTACTAGAAATTTTCTGCTTCATTTAGTAATCGTCTATTTTCATTTAATTTGATTAAAATCAATGTGGTGTACATACTGTATTCTGACATGTAGTCAAATTTTAAAGTATATAACTCTGAGTGTCGTTATGTGGCGCACAAAAATTTAACCTTCCTTCAAAAGCTGCACACAGCTGATATTTTATGCGCACACAGCCTACAGAAAATTAGAGGGAACATTGCCTGTGCCCATCTGTATTTTGCAGTCACGTCTAGCCCTTGTGGACTATAATGCACCCAGAATAATGCATATCCTGTGTGGGTGCCATGGTCATATGTTATAGGTGAAGGGGGGTGTTTGGACCCAAAAGTGGAATATATAGCACTACCCAACCCACACTCTGTGGCTCAGGGTGGGGGACAGGATCTTCCCACCAACAGATCCACATTCTATATCTCTGCAATGGTGGCAGTGGAGGGGATCATCAACCCCAGTCCTGCTGGGGAACAGGCACCCTACAGGGCAGTCAATGCAGATATGTACACAACACATGGGGCACTGGCAGACAGGCCTGAAAAAGCTCAGCTGCCCCCAACCACTATCTGACATGCACCAGCAGAGGGCACAGTCAGTCTCCACCCACTGCACCCTACAAGGTGTTCCAGCCATACACATGCTAACTGCAGCCAGTCTGCTAGCTAGTACATAGTGCATGTTCCTGGAGGAACCGTGTGCACCCAAAAATGGGATGTGAGCACACAAACCAAGCAAGTATGTCAATGATTGGGCCCAACCCCAAAACCCATACATATTACTTGTGAGAAACACTGTAGAGCACTATGGGGGAACCTAGCCATGCCGTGGCCACTGCTCAGTCAGGGTGAGAGTGACCTCCCAGCATGACATGCCGTAGCCACCCTGTCCGTGCAGGTGGTGGTCGGGCACTACAATGTCCCAGCCATTGCCCTATGCCCTGTGCAGATGCATCCTGCCCAGGCCACCCTGTCGGGCCATACCCACAGTACCTTGCCCCTCATTATGCACATTGGCAGGCTAACACTGGAAACAGTGCAAGTAGTGTGGGCTCAGTAAGGTGTAGGCTCAGTAAGGTGTAGGCAGCCGCAACACACTGGATAGACATACACACACTCCCACACCTATGCCAGTTTTGTGCAACTATAGAGGTTTGTGGCAGCCCTGGCCGCCACACCAGTCCTGGGCACAGTGCAGGCAGTGCCATGGTACGCAATACTGTTGGGGTCACTCCCCGGGGTGGTAAACACTGTCAGAAGCAAAAACTGAAACACACTCCACAGATATCAGAAAGGCTGCTATGATGAATCTCTGTCAACAAATCGTGTTTAACCTAGGATTTGTTATCTGACATTAATCATAGCAACCTTTTGATATATGTGGAACGTGTTCCCAAGTTTAGGACGGCATTGCTAAGGTATGCAGGTGCCAGTATTGGGAGATGCTGCTATGCGCAGGGCCCAAGAGCCTGACTCTCCATGAGGCTTTGGATAGTGGGGCCTGTGGGTGTGGGTGTTTGTGCCCCTGTTGGCTGCTGCTCTAGGGCAGAGGTGCCCAACTCCGGTCCTGGTGGGCCACACACTGTTCAGGTTTTCATGCTGTCCCTAATGAATATGCATGAGATACATTTGCATACAATGGGGGCAGTGCATACAAATGCAGCACAAGCATATTAGGGACAGCATGAAACCTGAATGGTGTTTGGCCCTCCAGGACTGCAGTTGGGAAACTCTGCTCTAGGGATTGCACATGTTTATGGTGTCTGTGCTCTGTAGGGTAAAATATAGGCGTTTATGGCATGTTTATTTTATCTGCAATAAAGGTTCCATCTTTATTACCACGGTTTAGTACTGGGAAAAATGTGGGGGCATGGTTTGCAGGAGCCACGGCTTGGACTTGAACCTGTGATCTTCTGCTCCTGAACACACTGGCTGTGTGTACTGCACCAAACTGTTGTCACAGAGGCAGATCATTCCCTGGGGATACCATGACTGTTCGTCAGATAGACCTTGTCTATTGCAGTACACTGCACCCACCTAAACAGGGCTTCACCATGGTCTGCTGTGGGCAGCTGCCACTGCCCCCTCCGCCACCAGCACTGTTCCGCCACCATGCTGACATGCCCTTGTGCCGGTGGTGCTGGTGGTGTACAGTCCCAGGTCATCCAGTGTGCCGGTAGGCAGCTGCCTATGGTGCGTGATATGGGGTAGGGGTGCCTGCATAGATATCCACGCTTCCCCCTGGCACTGCCTGCCACTGTTATGTGCCCTTTGGGGTACTTGCTGGGTACTGTTCCCTGGGACACTGTGGGACACACGCTTGTGGACATGTTTGCCCTTGGTCAGTTGCTGTCTTGCTGGTTTTCCGCTTCTACATTCCTATGTGTCACCTAGTCCACAGTGTGCATATGCCTAGTCCACACTGTGCCCCAGCTGCTCCACTGCATGTCCCGCCTGCAGCCCCCTGTACCCCATTTGCAGCCTCACCGTAGTGCCCTCTCGTACTTGGGCACTATGATGTTGCTGCACATGTATCACTACTATCATATTTTTTGGTTTTCCTGCCTTTGCTGCACATTGCTGAAAGAAATGGTCTCTCTCCCCTGCAAATGAGCCTCTAGCATGAAGTTTTCACTGGCGCTAATTTTCAGAGCTTCATTTCACGGCATTAGTGTGCATGGAGCCTCTCCCCGCCCACTCTCTGCCCATTGACCCCTTCTCTCCGCCCCTGGGGAGTCTTCCTTTGACCTCTGGGAAGCCGTACTCCACCCTCTGCGCACCTTAATGCTGCAGGAGACGTTATCACGCGATATGTGACGTTCTCGCACGGTAATGTGCCATTATCGCGCGTTAACATCGCAGCTGTGCCATTAGCGCCGTTTAGTAAACATACCCCTAAGAATCATAGGGAAAGAAATGGAGAATAAAACCAAGGATATTATAATGCCTCTGTATCATTCTATGGTTCGACTGCACCTTGAATATTGTGTGCAATTCTGGTTGCTGTATCTTAAAAAGGATATAGTGGAATTAGAAAAGGTACAAAGGGCAACCAAAATGGTAAAGGGGATGGAAGGATACCCCTTATGAGGAGAGGCTAAAAGGTTAGGGCTCTTCAACTTGGAAAAGAGACGGCTGAGGGGAGATATGATAGAGGTCTACAAATTAATGAATGGAGTGGAACGGGTAAACGTAGATTGATTGTCTATGCCATGAAAAAGTAGAAAAACTAGGGGACACACAATGAAGCTAGAGTGTAACCCATTTAAGACTAATAAAAAAAATATTTTTTCACTCAATGCATAATCAAACTCTAGAATTAGTTACCAGAAGATCTAATAATAGCTGTTAGTGTAGCTGGATTTAAAAAAGGTTTGGACAAGTTCCTGGAGGAAAGTTCCATAAACCATATATAAAGAGGACTGGGTAAATTTATTTTATTTTATTTATTTATTTATTTTTATATACCGCGTTATTTCAGATCAGTGCGGTTTACATGAAACATGAATGTGTGTTACAGATAACATTGATACTTAGGGGTATGTTTACTAAACTGCAGTAACGTAGCAGTGGCTACGTTAACGCGTGTTATGTAATGTTAACGTGTGCTATGTAACGTTAACATGCGTTAACGTAACGTTAACATTACCTAACGTGCGTTAGCGTTCCTGGCCGCGGTAAACCCCGCACAGGGTGGAGAGAAGGCGGAAAGAAGGGGTTAATGTGTGGGGAGTGCGCAGGGAGAGGCTCCCGCGACACCAACGCGGGGAACTGAAGGGCTGGAAACTACATCGAGTGAAAACCTGGCGTTAGATTCACATTTGCAGGAGAGAGAAACCATTTCAGTGTCAGTAATGTACAGCCTAAGCAGGGAGCCCGAGAAAGGTGACAGTAGTGCTCCATTTGCAGCAACAGTATAGTGGCTAAGTATGAAAGGCCACTATGGTGATGGTACAAATGGAGCATAGGGGGCTGCAGGCGGGACATGCAGTGGGGGCAGCTGGGGCACAGGGTGAACTAGGGTGTCACCCAGATGGCACACAGGAACATAGAAACTGGAAATCAGCAGGACAGCAGCTGACCAGGGCCAAACATGCCCAGTAGTCTGTTTTCCACAGTGTCCCATCCAGGGGACATTACTCAGCAAGTACCCCAAAAGTCACACAGGTACCACTATGCCTGTAATAGGGCAAGCAGTGCACATCTGGGGACAGCACTAACAAGAGTCCATAGACCACACCCAAGATGGGTTCCAAACAGTTTGTAGACCCAGCTAACGGAACACACTTTACGGCAACCCCTAGTAATGCATTGCAGGGTGTGCCCATACGTTGTCGGAAACATATATACACCCAGTAGGCCAAACTGGGTACACTGTACCTGAGGTGCATGCCCTAGCCCAGGGATGGGCAATTCCGGTCTTGGAGGGCCGCAGACCAGTCAGGTTTTCATGATGTCCCTAATGAATTTTCATGAACCTATTTCAATACAATGAGACTAAACACAGACCTCAAGGACTTCCGAAAACAGCTGAAAACAACCCTGTTCATCGAACACTATGGTCATACCCCTTGAGACAGACTTCAGTCCCTACCCCACCCTAAGTCAGTACAATTGAATGTATTATAGCTCACTATGTATATAGCGCACTAGGTAGAAATCACACCTAAATCTTCCACCCCCACCACTAACACAGAAACACTCACCACTGCATGATAACACTTGCCCTTCCCTTGATTGTTTGCTGTGATAAGCGCTTTGATTGTAGGATAAGGCAGTATATAAATGACGTTAAATAAATAAATAAATACAATGGAAGGCAGTGGATGCAAATAGATCTCATGAATATTTATTAGGGACATCATGAAAACCTGACTGGTCTGTGGCCCTCCAGGACCGGAATTGCCCACCCCTGCTCTAACTTGTCCACAGTTGGTAGTAACAACCTACTCCACCTACATCTACCCGGTCCACCCTAGCCATTAGTTGCTAGAGCACCAGCCTGACATCCCCCCAGCCATCACTCCCCCATGTGGAAGGGACATAACACATTGGTAGGCAGTGATGGGGGGGATGTGTGGAAGTCGATGTATGCCTCACCACTCCAGACCCTGCACCCTAGGCACCCACCTACCTGCACAGTGGATGGCCTGGGACTGCGCACGACCAGCACTGACAGCATACAGTCATGTCGGCATGGCAGGGGGGGGGGGTGTTTGTGCTGGAAGGAGCAGTGCCACCCACATACAGTGGACCTAGGCCATGCCCTGTACCAGTACATGGTGAAGTAAGGGTAGCCCCAGGGACCACTACTCCTCTGTGGCAACAGTGTGGTGCAATACACACAGCTAGTGTGTCCAGGAGCAGAGGGTCAGAGGCTCAAGTCCCAGCTGTGGATCCTGCAGAGCATCTTCCCCACATTTTACCCTACAATGCAGATCCAGCATCAATGTGTGCAAACCCCAACGCTGTGTCAAACAGGGGTAAAAACACCCACTCACACAGGCTCCACTAACCAAAGCTTCATGGAGAGTCAGACTGTTGGCTCCAGCACAGAGCTGCAGTTATCACCAGAGCACTACTACTACCCCCTGCACAGTTTAGCAATGTCGGTACTGTGATCAGGACCAGTGTGGTGTGCAGGATTGCCAACCACCCCTATCTTATGTTCTTATGTATGTTCTTATCATTGCACAATGCTGCAATAGGAGTGTGTGTGTGTGTATGTCTATCCATTGTTTTGTGGCTGCCTACACCGCTCTGGGCCCACAATGTCCCACTGTTACCAGTGTTAGCCTGCAAATGTGCATAATGAGGAGCAAGGTATTGTGGGTATGGTCCAGACAGGGTGGATTGGCCAGGATGCATCTGCACAGGGTATAGTGCAATAGCTGGGACACTGTAGTGCTCAACCACCACCTGCATGGACAGGGTGGCCACAGCATGATAGGCTGTGAGGTCATTCCCACCCTGACCAAGCAGTGACCATGGCATGTCTAAGCTCCCACATAGTACTCAACACTATTTGTCTCCAGTGATATCCAGTTCTGGGGTCCAATCACTGAGCTACCTGCTTGGTGTCTGTGTTGTACATCCTATCTCTGAGTGCACAGGGTTCTCCTGTGAGTATGCCCTATGGACTGGCTAGTGGACTGTCTGTAGGTGCATTCTGACTGTGGTGTGGGGCAGTTGAGGTTTTGCTGGTCTGCCATGGTCACAGGTAGGGCTCTGGCCCACCAGTGTCTTCTGCTAGTAGAACTGTGGTTGCTGATCCTACAGCCATTTCCCAGGGCTCAGGCACCTATCTTCCATTCCCTCACCTACAAAATCAGTGGTTGTGGTTCTTTTGGGGTATGTAGTGTATACCACTTTAACCCATAGAGGCAGTGCTACATCCACCTCATGCAAGTCTAGACACTCTGATAACAGGTGCCCATGGCAGCCAGACCTCAACTGAGGGTACACACTAATCTGGGTGGTGTCTGGCTCCACAGGGTCACATGTGACTGCAGGACACAGAAGTACTTTTAGTTGTACTGCTAAGAACACCTGTCACACACTGGTAATGATGGGCATGTGCAGCAGGACCTATCTCTAGGACCACATGTACTGCGGACCTAGTGCTGGGCGCCCATCCTTACCCTCAGAGTGAACACAGAACCTGCACAATGGCTTGGTCTGTAGCTTCTCTGCGCCAGTATCATGCACTGTCAGTCCGTCTTACCACGCTGCAGTACTGGAGAGGTGCAGACCCCATTTGGTGATCAGCTGTAGACAGCTGTTCTGCATGTGCATTGCATCAGGGGTGCTGGTGGGGGTTACCCTATCCTGGCACACAGAGCAGATGGTTTGTGCGGTGACCTGCAGTCCTTCTGTACCCAGCCATTAGTATCCAGCAAGCCATAGAGGTATAGTCTACTGGTTAGTACAAAGACATTTTAAACAGTGGTCATAGGTTCAATTCCTCATTGTTCGTTCTTTTCATGCCTATCCAACTCAGATATTTTGCATGCCTGTAACAGCCATATCTTTGCAGATCCGTGCTGCCAGCCCATTTTACCCTCACCACAGTTGCCAACAATCCTTCAGTCCATCTATCTGTGTCTGTCAGCTGTGCAGAGTCCTGTCTTCCTGTGCAGGCTGCCACCCCATGTCCTGCACTGTTACCCTTTCCTGTATTGCACCTCATCGTGCTTGCCTCGCCTGTGCCTGATCTACTTGGCACCACCACTCCTCTGTCCACCCATCATTGTAACTATCCTGCCACCTCCGCCTCCACTGGGGGACATGTATTCCCATCGTCTGCCACCCACTGTCTTTCCAGTACTTTACATTGCCAACACCCTGTGCTGTGGTACAGTTGCCCCAACATGTTTTTCAACAGTACTGGCAGGCACATGGGATGCCCGCAGATATGGCAGGTCCAGCAGCTCCCAGCTCTCCCTCCTTCCATCACCTGTTCAATGCCTTTCCTCGATGCTCTATCCAGTGTTAGGGTTACATTTGTTTCTATGCCTCACAGGTCATGCATGTCATCCTGAAGCACCTTGCAGCCCTTAGGGCACACTAACCTAGGGCACTGCAACATTGTTAGGGCACCTTAACCTATGGTTCCATAACCCTGGGTGCCTTCTAAGGTGCCTTGTCCAGGGGTGCCTAATATGGTGCTTAGCCTAAGGAGCCCTATAGGGCGCCTTACAAAGCGCCTTATGAGGCACCTTATAAGGCACTTAACAAGGCACCTTATAAGGCACCTAACAAGGCACTTTATAAGGCACCTAAGCAGGCACCTTACTTATAAGGCACCTTACAAGGCACGTTACAAGGTGCCTTATAAGGCGCCTTGTAACACGCGTTAGTCTAAGGCGCCTTGTAATGCGCGTTAGCTGATACGGCTTGCCGTAATGATGCAACGCCCATGCCTTTATATAGGCATCTGTACCATTACCGCGGAATCTAACGTGGGTAACATTACCGTGGTTTAGTAAACATACCCTTAGTTTATGGTTTACATCTAAGGTATAGCTAGGAACAAATTTACATTACAAGATTTATAACATGGTTTGCATCTAAGGTATAACATATTTACATTACAGGAGCTATAACATGGTTTGCATCTAAAGTATAACCAGGAACATATTTACGTTACAGGGGTTATAACTAGGAACATATTTACATTACTGGAGCATATTCACAGTGATGAGCTGTTAGCTTATTGCATGTGTGGTCTGCATATTTACATTACTGGCGCTTAGTTACAGAAATCTACTGCTTGCCCCAATACAATCATTGTGGAACCTGTGTTCCTTTTTGGGAACCTGCCAGGTACTTGTGATTTGGATTAGCCACTGTTGGAAACAGGATACTGGGCTTGATGGACCTTGGTCTGACCTAGTATGGCATATCTTATGTTCTTATGACTCTTTTTCACATGCTTTGTTTTTTTTTCAATGTTGCTGGCTTTTAGTTAAACATTGAAATCCCAATCTATTTATTTCTTGGAATACTTTAGTGTTTTGTGGGGTTTGGAAACATTTCCTGTTTATCATAAAAAATGCCAATCCACTATAACAACTGGGTTAAAGTCACACAAATATTGTACCCAAGTGGTTTGACATCAGTACTGGTCAAAATGGTAGAAAACCATTATAAAGAATAAAATTGCTGAACATGTAGATAGTCATGGTTTAATGGAAGAAAGCCAACATGGATTTAGCCAAAGAAAGTCTTGTCTTACTAATCTGTTATATTTTTTTGAAGGTGTGAATAAACAGGTAGACAAAGGTGAACCGGTTGATATAGTGTATCTGGATTTTCAGAAAGCCTTTGATAAGGTCCCTCATAAGAGACTCTTGGCAAAATTAAAAAGTCATGGGATAGGAGGCAGTGTACTATTATGAATTAGGAACTGGTTAAAAGATAGAAAGCAAAGAGTAGGGCTAAATGGACAATTTTCTCAATGGAGAAAGGTGAATAGTGGATTACCCCAGAGATCTGTGCTGGGCCCGCTGATTTTTAACATATTCATAATTGACCTGGAAATAGGAATAATGAGTGAGGTGATCAAATTTGCAGATGACACAAATTTATTCAAAGTTGTTAAAATGCAAGAAGATTGTGAAAAATTGCAAGAGGACCTTGATAAATTGGAAGACTGGACGTCCAAATGGCAGATGAAATTTAATGTGGACAACTGCAAAGTTATTCACCTAAGAAAGAACAACCCAAACTATGGCTACACGATGCAAGGTACTACCTTAGAAACCACCACTCAGGAAAAAGATGTAGGTGTCATTGTGGATAATATGTTGAAACCCTCCACCCAGTGTGCAGCAGGGGCCAAGAAAGTATTTATTTATTTATTTAGCAAGCATTTGTAGCCCGCTCCTTCCAGCGATCAGAAGCGGGTAGGATTACTATTGTGAAACTGCCGAATCAAGGCAGGTACAAATTTTGTTTACATACAGATTGTCAGAAAAGCACATCATACAGAGTTAACACTTCTTAGCTATGGGGGAGTAAATTTATTTATTTATTTAATGGTATTTATATACCGCCTTATCCTTCAATCAAGGTGGTCACAACACAAGTGGGGGATATATTTAACATGTGGGGATTTTGAGACACATACACTAATACTTACAGGGAACATGGGCAATGGAGGGTTACGTGGCTTGCCCAAGACCACAAGGAGCACCTGTGGGACTAGAAACCCCAGTCCTTCCGGCCCAAGGTTGCTGTCCTCTAGTGGGATTTGAACTGCTGACCTTCTGGCCTGAAGTACCTTGCCCCAACCACTAGGCTACTCCTCCCTATGTTTCCTAGCATCCCTAAATAGAATGCTAGGAATCATAAGGAAAGAATGGAAAATAAAACCAAGGACATTATAATGCCTCTGTATCATTCCATGGTGCGACTGCACCTTGAATATTGTGTGCAATTCTGGTCGCCGTATATTAAAAAGCATATAGCAGAATTTGAAAAGGTGCAGAGAAGATTGATAAAAATGGTAAAGGGGATAGAAGAATACCCCATGAGGAGAGGCTGAAAAGGTTGGGGCTTTTCAACTTGGAAAAGAGACAGCTGAGGGATGATATCATAGAGATCTATAAATTAATGAATGGAGCAGAACAGGTAAACCTAGACTGTTTGCTTATGCCATCAAAAAGTATAAAGACTAGGGGACATGCAATGAAGCTACAATGTAACCCATTTAAGAGTAATATGTAATGTAATGTATTTGCTGTGTTTCCCTATGTGGTGCAGTCCAAATGTTCATTGTTTTGTTTTCCCTAACCTATGTATAACCCTGTGCTGTATTTACCGCTTTGATAATATTTTTTTACTCGACGCATGATCATACTCAGGAAATCATTACCGGAGGATGTAGTAAAAGCTGCAGATGGGTTTAAAAAAGGTTTGGACATGTTCTTGGAGGAAAGGCCCATAAACCATTATTAAAAAGGACCCTGGAAATCCACTGCTTGCCCTGGAACCTGTGCCCAACTAACTCAGTCTGGGCTTTACAATGGAGCTGCGGCACCATGGCGTCCTGTTGCCATGGCACTGCGGCTCCACTGTAAAGCCATGATCCCCGGCCTCCAGATCCTACAATGCTATTCCCACAGCCCGACCACTGATCTGGCCTCCCAAGGCCAGGGTCAGGCTTCAAGGAATACTCTGCTCCCTCCTGCTGCTGCCAAGCCCGGGCTGCCGTCCTCTGCCCGATCGAGGAACTTATTCCATCTCAGAGGCGGAATAAGTTCCCCATCTAAGCCGTCAGCCCTGGACGTACAAGACCGACATTGGAATTGGCTCTGTACATCCAGAGCCAACAACCACCTACCGCCTGCCCCAACGCCACCCCTGATTTGCCCCTTTCCTACCCACGTCCAACCTCCCCGTACAACGAGCGAGGAAGGAGGACAGGGCGGGAAAGGACACCAATAGTGGGATGGACGTCCCAATGGGACATCTAGCCCTGCTATTCATGACTCAGAATGACTCTGATAAAAAACCCAGACTATCACTTACTAAAGAAAAAAACACTACAAATTAGAAAAAAATATGTAGACAAAATAAAGCACGCAGACATCTCTAAAACCTGGCAATAAATTTGTTTTGGTACCTTTGTTGTCTGATAATTTTATTTTTCCAGCTGGGTTGGTCTTCGTCTGTTTTTATCACTTCTTGTTAGATTTCATCTAAGACCTTTTACAAGATATAATTTCTAGATCTTCACCTTCAAAATTTTTTCCTTTCCTCTTCTATATATATTTCTGATGTTGATCCTTCAGTTTCATCTTCTTTTCTCCATTTCTTTTGACACCTTTATTATTTGCTTATAGCTAGATTTTATTGCCCTTTCTCCCCCTTTAATCGTCTCCCTCTTTTCACCTTTCACCTACATACAAGCCTTTCATTTCCTACTTTTAGGGGTATGTTTACTAAACTGCGGTAATGTCACCCGCGTTAGGTTCTGCGGTAAAGGTACAGATGCCCATATAAAGGCGTGGGCGGTGCATCGTTACAGCAAGCCGTATCAGCTAACACATGTTACAAGGCGCCTTAGACTAACGCGCGTTACAAAGCACCTTATAAGGCACCTTACAAGGCACATTACAAGGCGCCTTGTAAGGTGCCTTAAAAGGTGCCTTGTAAGGTGCATTATAAGGTGCCTCATAAGTCACCCTATAGGGCTCCTTAGGCTAAGCGCCGTATTAGGCACCCCTGGACAAGGCACCTTAGAAGGCACCCTGGGCTATGGAACCATAGGTTAAGGTGGCCTAACAAGGTTACGGTGCCCTAGGTTAGTGTGCCCTAAGGGCTGCAAGGTGCTGCAGGATGACATGCATGACCTGTGAGGAACAGAGACAGATATAGCCCCAACACTAGATAGAGCACTCAGGAAATGCAATGAACAGGTGAGTGAAGGAGGGAGAGCTGGGAGCCGCTGGACCCGCCATATCTGCGGGCATCCCATGTGGCTGCCAGTACTGATGACAAACATGGTGGGGACAACTGTACCACAGCACAGGGTGTTGGCAATGTAAAGTACTGGAAAGACAGTTGGTGGTAGACGATGGGAATACGTGTCCCCCAGTGGAGGCGGAGGTTGCAGGATAGTTACAATGATGGGTGGACAGAGGAGTGGTGGTGCATGCAGATCAGGCACAGGCGAGGCAAGCATGATGAGGCGCAATGCAGGAAAGGGTAGCAGTGCAGGGCATGAGGTGGCAGCCTGCACAGGCAGACAGGACTCTACACAGCTGACAGACGCAGATAGACGGACCGAGGGAATGTTGGCAATTGTGACGAAGGTATTATGGGCTGGCAGCACAACTCTGCAAAAATATGACTGTTACAGGCATGCACACTATTTGAGTAGGACATGCATAAGAGGAGAGAACAATGAGGAACTGAACCCATGAACACTGCCAAGAATGGCATTGTATTAACCAGTAGGCTATATCTCCGTGGTGTATGTCACAGCAATGGCTGGGTACAGAAGGACTGCAGGTCACCGCACAAACTGTCTGCTCTGAGTGCCAGGATAGGGTAACCCCACCAGTACCCATGATGCAATGCACATGCTGAATGGCTGCCAACAGCTGATCACCAAATGGGGTCTGCACCTCTACGGTACCTCAGGTTGGAAAGATGAACTGACAGTGCATGATACTGGCACAGATTAGCTACAGACCATGCCATTGTGCAGGTTCTGTGTTCACCCTGAGGGAGAGCAAGGGTGCCCAGCACTAGGTCTGCAGTACCTGTGGTGCTTGAGATAGGTCCTACTGTACATCTCTGTCGCTACCAGTGTGTAGCAGGTGTTCCTTGCAGTGCAGCTGAAGGTACTTTGATGTCCATCTGTATTCTGCAGTCATGTCTGGTCCTCTGGGACAAGACACCACCCAGATTAGTGTGCACCCTGTGTTAGGGTCTGGCTGATATGGATACCTGTTATCAGGGCAGGGGAGTTTCCAGACTTGCATGAAGTTTATGTAGCAGTGCATTTATAGGTTAAGGTGGTATATACTAATACCCCAAAGGGGCTCACATCACCCTTTTTGTAGGTAAGGGACAGGTGCTCCAGCCCCTGTGAAGCAACCTCCATCCTGCTGGTATATGACAGCCCTCCAGGGTTGGTGGGCCAGAGCCATACCTGTGACTGGGGCTGTGGCAAAACAGCAGCAATGCTGGGGTTAGGTCTGGAAAACCACAACTGCCTCTCATCCCTGTCTGCCAGTCACTAGCAGACAGTACAGTCAGACTTCATCTTATAGGTGCTCCAACCATGCACAGTCTAACTGCAGACAGTCCACTAGCCAATCCATAGTGCATGCTCCCAGAGAATCTATGTGCACCAAGCAGGCAGCTCAATGACTGGGGCCCCAGCCCTAAGAACACAAAAGTATCACTGGAAGCAGGTAGTATAGAGTGCTATGTGGGGACCTAGACATGCCATGGTCACTGCTCGGTTAGAGTGAGTGCCCTCCCAGCATGACATGCTGTGGCCACCCTGTCCATGCAGGCAGTGATTGGGCACTACAGTGTCCCAGCCATTGCCCCACACCCTGTGAAGATGCATCCTGGCCAATCCGCCCTGTCTGGGCCATACCCACAATACCTTGCTCCTCATTATGCACATATTCAGGCTAATACTGGTAACAGTGGGACATTTTGGGCCCAGTGCGGGGTGGGCAGCCCCAGAACAATGGATAGACATACACACACACACACTCCTATTGCAGCATTGTGCAAAGATAGGGGTG
Source organism: Ichthyophis bannanicus (assembly GCA_033557465.1). Lineage (NCBI taxonomy): Eukaryota > Metazoa > Chordata > Amphibia > Gymnophiona > Ichthyophiidae > Ichthyophis > Ichthyophis bannanicus. The sequence continues at coordinate 909,378,279 of CM066035.1, read as the reverse complement.
GTTGGCAATCCTGCCCGCCACACTGATCCTGATCACAGTGCCGACATTGCTAAACTGTACAGGAGGTAGTAGTAGTGCTCTGGTGATAAGTGTAGCTCAATGCTATGGCCAACAGCCTGACTCTCCATGCATCTTTGGATTGTGGAGCCTGTGTAAGTGGGTGTTTGTACCCCTCTTCGCGGCTGCTTTGGGCTTTGCACATGTTGCTGTTGTATCTGCATTGTAGGGTAAAATGTAGGGACATGCTCTGCAGGAACCACAGCTGGGACTTGAACCTGTGACCCTCTGCTTCTAGACACACTGACTGGGTGTACTGCACCACACATGCATGGTAGTCCCTCAAGCTATCTGTACTTTGCCTCAGCCAGATCTTTTATGTTGCACGGCACACCACATACTGGTACAGGGCATGGCCTAGGTCCACTGCAGGCAGGTGCCACTGCCCCCTCCAGCACGGGCACACCCCCCTGCCATGCTGACATGACCATATGCTGTCGGTGCTGGTAGTGAGCAGTCCCAGCCCTAGGGAGCGGGGTCTGAAGCAGGGGGCATACATGAGCATCCTCACATCCCCCCATCACCGCCTACCAATAGTATGTCCCTTCCGCTTGGGGGAGGGTTGGCTGGGGGTATGTCAGGTCAGTGCCTTCACTCAAAAAGAAGTGTTTTCTCACAGAGGGTAATTGTTGACCAACACGATATAAATGTCCCTCCAATTAATCGTTAGGCTATGAAATTTTCTCTATTGCAACACCATATGATTTCTTATGTCGTTTCTGTTATTCAATTAAACAAGTATCTCATCACAGATAATAGGGAATTTAGAGGTCTCAGACTCCATATGGCAACAGTCATATCAGACTATGTTTTTAACCACTGCGCCCATTTTGCATCAATGACCTCTCTCAAACGCATCCCTTGGCAACTGTTAGCTTGGGTGGACCAGGTAGATGTAGGTGGATTGTGTTTGGCCTTTGTCAGCTGCTGTCTTGCTGATTTCCGGTTTCTATGTTCCTATGTGCCACCTAGGCACCTGCCTAGTGCACCCTGTGCCCCAGCTGCCCCCGCTACATGTCCCACCTGCAGCCCCCTATGCTCCATTTGCACCATCGCCATAGTGACCTTTCATACTTGGGCACTATGCTGTCGCTGAAAATGGAGCACTACTATCATGTTTCTTGGGCTCCCTGCCTATGCTGTACATTGCTGACACTGAAATTGTTTCTCTCTCCTGCAAATGTGCATCTAACGGCAGGTTTTCATTCGCGGTAAGATTCAGCCCTTCAGTTCAGCGTGTCTCCCCGCCCACTCCCCGCCCATTGACCCCTTCTCGCCGCCCTCTACAGTGTTTACCGTGGCCGGGAAAGCTAACGCTTGTTAGGTAATGTTAACGCGCATTAACGTTACATACCACGTGTTAACGTTACCTAATGAGTGTTAACATTACCTAACCCGCAGTCTGTAACGTTACCGCAGTTTAGTAAGCATACCCCTTACTTCCGTAGTTCTCCCATTACCCACCTCTGTCACATTCTTTCTTCAGTCTCTTATTTCCCCTATCTTTCATCCACTTTCTAGTGCCCCATTTCCACCTTCTGTATTTACTCCTCCCTAGCCCCAGCTCCAGGGGCGGCCCAAGGGGGGTGCGGGGCCATGTGCAGAGACTGGGTGCGGGGCCTCATTTGCATAAGGGACCTCATTTGCATAAATATTTGTGTAATGTTACCATACACTAACTTTTAGTAAACATGCCTCTTAATGAGTATATGAATAAAGAAAGACTAAAAGATTTTTACATTACTATAATCTAGTGCCAACCGCCAGGCACATTAGGAACTACTACAAATACTGCCCATTTAGAACCCATAGCAAACCCGCCGTATCGTAACAGCACTACTAGGACTCACAAAGCACCATTACCTATCAAAAGGCAACGCTGCAGATATTAAACCAATACATTTCAGAGAATAACAATACATGACCTACTGGGGAAAGAGAACAAGTGGCAATGTCAAATAGGAATTACATAAACAGAATACCTCAGCTCAGTTACATTTGCAGAACATAGACCATCACCAAACAAGGAATCATAGTAACATAGTAACATAGTAAATGACAGTAGATAAAGACCAGCATGGTCCATCTAGTCTGCCCAGTAAGATGGCAAGAGTAGGTGCACCTGCCGCTCTGTGCAGGCCACCCCTCCCCACGTCCTTGTTTAGGGGTGAACCCACCACTCCATGCAGGACACCCCTATTTGTTGAGAAATTAGATGGTTCAGTTTATTTTGATTTTATCCTGTTGCTGTAAAGGGATCCACTGTGTCTGTCCCATGCCATTTTGAATTTCGTAACCATGTTTGCCCCCACCACTTCCATCAGGAGGGCATTCCAAGAATCCACCACCCTTTCCGTGAAAAAATATTTCCTGACATTGCCTTTCAATTTACCACCTTGCAGCTTCCTGTTGTGCCCTCTAGTTTTACAGCTTCCCCGTCTTTGGAAGAGGTTTGTTTGTTCATTATATCCCTTTAAGTATTTAAAGGTCTGAATCATATCTCCCCTTTCCCTCCTCTCCTCCAAAGTGTACATGTTTAGGTCTTCAAGTCTCTTCTTATAAGGCTTCTGACGCAGGCTCCAAATCATTTTAGTTGCCTTCCTCTGAACAGCTTCCAGTCTTTTTGCATCCTTTGCAAGATATGGTCTCCAAAACTGAACACAGTATTCCAAGTGAGGCCTCACCAGTGACTTGTACAGTGGCATCAGTACCTCTTCCTTTCTGCTGGTGATTTCTCTTTGTATGCAGCCCAACATCCTCCTGGCTTTTGCCACTGCCTTGTCGCACTGTTTTGCCATCTTGAGATCTTCAGAAATAATCACACCAAGGTCTTTCTCCTGATTCATGCACACCAACCTCTCGCCCCCTATTGCGTACATTTCCCTTGGATTTCTGCTACCCAAGTGCATGACTCTGCACTTCTTCGCATTAAATCTTAATTGCCAAGCATTTGGCCATTCTTCCAGCCTTTGTAGATCTTTCCTCATGTTAACCACTCCCTCGGGGGAGTCTACTCTGTTGCAAATTTTCGTGTCATCTGCAAAAGGACAGACTTTTCCATTCAGTCCTTCAGCAATATCACTCAAAAATACATTGAACAGTGCCGGACCCAGGACCGACCCCTGGGGCACTCCGCTAATCACCTTCCCTTCATCCGAGTGAGCTCCATTTATCATCACCCTCTATCGTCTGTCAGTCAACCAATTTCTGATCCAATTTACCATCTTAGGATCCATCCCCAAGCAACCGAGTTTATTGATAAGCCTCCTATGAGGAACAGTATCAAAGGCTTTGCTGAAATCCAGGTAGATGACATCCATTGCATACCCCTGATCTAAATCACAATTTAGAAACAGGAAGACAATAATTAAACTGGGAACCCCAATAGCCAAACTTGGAATGTACAACAACACTGTAGAAATTAAAACTATAAATTAATTTCCTCTTGTACTAAACAAAGCGCAGACATTAATGATGCACATTTCCCAGAGCTGACATATTCCAGTTAATAAATTCAAAATAAAGAGATAATTTTCTACCATTTATGCATTTTTTTTCAGTTGCAATTGCTCCAGCCACTTTCTTCTGGTTTCTTCGTGTCTTCTGCTAACTCTCCATCGTCTGCTGTCCACTTGTCCTTTCTTCTCTCTTCTAGTTTTTTTTTCCATTCTCTCTCTACATCTGCCTTAACATACTAATCTTTCTCCTTTTGCTCTTTCCTCATTCCTATTTCATCCACTCAAATTTTACCCCTCCATCCTCAATCCCCACTTACTCTCCCAATACCCGGCCAATTGTAGATTTGTCTTCCCTCCCACACAAAAACCTTTCCCCTCTCCATTTCACTCTCCCAGCTCCATCCCATTGTAATCCTCCCCCAACATCAACTCCCTTCTAGTTCCAGCCCCACCCAGCATCCGCTCCCTTCTAGTCCCCGCATCAGCCCATTTCCAGTCCTAGCCCCCCATCAGCCCATTTCCAATCCCATCCTAGCCACACCATCAGCCCATTTCCAGTCATAGCTCCCCCATCCATTTCCAGTCCTATCCGAGTCCCTCCATCAGCTCATTTCTAATCCCAGCCCCCCATCAGCCCATTTCTAGTCCTTTCCTAGCCCCACCATAAGCCCATGTCAAATCCTAGCTCCTCTCCACTCAGCCCATTTCCAATCCAAACCCCCCATGAGCCTACTTCGAGTTCTAGCCCCTCCATGAGTCCATTTCAATCCAAGCCCCCACCACAGTCCGTTTCCAATCTTAGCACCCCCAACAGCCCATTTCCAGTCCTATCCTAGCCCCTCCATCAGCCCATTTCCTGTCCTAGCTCCCCCTCAATCAGCCCATTTCCAGTGCTAGCTCCCTCCCCTCACAGCCCATTTCCATTCCAAGCCCCCCTACCCATCAGCTGTTTGCAGTTCAAGACCTCCTTCCACTCAGCCCATTTCCAGTCCTAGCCCCCCCCATAGCCCATTACCAGTCCTAGCCCCCAATCAGCCCATTTCCAGTCCTAGCCCCCCCATAGCCCATTACCAGTCCTAGCCCCCCATCAGCCCATTTCCTCTCCTAGCCCTCCATAGCCCATTTCCAGTCCTACCCCCCCCATCAGCCCACTTCCAGTCTTAGTCCCCCCCCCCAATAGCCCAGGTAGATTTTTAACAAACCAAACTTGCTGCTGCTGCCGCTGCCGCCGTGGCAGCGGCAGAATTGAGCATCCCGCAGGGCCCCCCCTGCCCGGCAGAGTCCTCCATGCAGCCTCAGCTCCCTCAGTGCGGGCTTTTCAGAGCCATGAAGGGAGAGTTTCCCTTTCTCGCGGCTCTGCTTATTTATTTATTTACATGCTCTTCTATACCACGCTCTTCAGTATCAGTGCGGTGTACAAATAACAAAATTTTGCAACAGACCAAGAAGCCGTATGCTTACATTGTAACAGAGTAATGTTTAAGCCTGCGGGGCTGATGGGAAACAGGAAATCCTGTTTCCCATCAGTGCCAGCCGCTTAACAGAGCCGCAAGGGAGAAGCTCTCCCTTCGCAGCTCTGAAAGCCGGCACTTAGGGAGCTGAGGCCGCATGGAGGACTCTGCCGGGCAGGGGGGGCCCCGCGGGATGCTCAATTCTGCTGCTGCCACAGCGGCAGCAGCAGCAAGTTTTTTTTTTTAAAATTTACCGGCAGATGCAGAATGTTGTTTGCGTGGGGCCCTCTGAAACGTGGGGCCCTGTGCAAACAACACTCTTGCACAATGGACGGGCCGTCCCTGCCCAGCTCCTTCCCTATCATTCAAACACTATCTAGTCTTGCCATTTCTTATATTTTACTCTCTATCCAGGTTCCCATTCCCACTGTGTCACCCTTCCTTCAAAGACCTGCTTCCTTCCTTTGTCTCTCACCCTGTCCATACATCTCTGTCCCTTTGAACTGCCTCCCAAACTCTCTAGGTTTTTTCAAATAACCTCCCCCCTCCATATTTTCTCACTTAATCTCATAGACCTGCTCATACCCTTCACTCAGTCATCTAGTCCCTGTTGCCCTCTTAATCCCTGTTCACTTTCTTAGTGCCTACTGTTCCACCACTGAATCTCCAAGTCATCATTCATTCACCCTACCAAATCCCTGAGTCCTCATTCTCAATCCCACCCAAGCTCTGAATCCCTACTTACATTCCCAGTACCCAACCAATTTTTGATTCTATCTTCTTTTGGTCTCCCACTCAATTCTAACATAGTAACATAGTATATGACGGTAGATGAAGACCAGTATGGTCCATCTAGTCTGCCCAACAAGGCGGCAAGAGTAGGTGCACCTGCCTCTCTGTGCAAGTCACTTCTCCCCATGCCTTTGTTTAGGGGTGTACCCACTGCTCCGTGTAGGTCACCCCTCCCCATGCCTTTGTTTAGTCTTTGCCTAAGTCAGTTCTCCTACATCACCATGTTCTCAGTATCGGCCTTCTTGCCTCCTTCTCCCCTTTCCTCAGCATCCACTGCCCATGCTGCTTCCCCATACTACCTTTCCCCTTCCCCAGCATCCGTTCATCTACTTCTTTCTCCAGTATTAATTTACCCTACCTTGATTCCTCCTTACTCCAGTATCCTCTGCCCCTCCCTTTCCACCTTCCCCTGTATGTGCTCCCCCTTCTTCCAGCACCAGCCCCCTTCCAAGCCTCAGCATTTAGCATCAGCATCAGCCCCTCTCCCAGCCCACAGCATCAGCATCAACCCCTAGCCCCCTAGCCCCCTTCCATCATCTCCCAGCACCATCATCACTCTGCAACCTTAGCATTAGCATCATCCTCTTCTCACAGCCCTGTGTTAGCATCAGCCCCCTTTTTCCTATTGCCAACATAAGCCCACCTCCCCAGTTTCACACAGTTCAAGTATCATCTCCCCCTTTTCCCAGCATCAGAAACCAGCCCTTCTCTAAGATCCCCCCCCCCCTCCTTACTGGCCAGGTACATCCAGAGCACATCAGCCGGAGCTTGCTGCCTTTGCTCCCACCCCTCCCTGCATCTTTGTCCAGTTCTGTTGGCATGGTGGGAGAGTTCAGGAAGTGAGAATAGGTACTCTCTTTCTCATGAAAATACAGGAATTATGTTCTTGAGTTTTGAACTCCCCTGCCCCCCCCCCCCCCCCGCAGGGCAGGCAGAGCCAAACAAAGATGCAGAAAACAAGGGGAGGGGAGCCAAGGCAGCAATCTCCTGTCCCTGCAAGGGGTGGAGCTGGTGAAGGAGACTTTTTTGCACCCTTAAGCTTCAGTATCCCAAGCCAGTGTCTCGCAGAATCATATACAATGCCCTGTTACTAACACACAAGGCTCTACACTGCACCCCTTCTACCCGTCTACAAACCCTTCCTCAGCCCCTCAACCCCAACAGATCATGAAGAATTTCCATGACTCACAATGAACATGCTACAGAGCCTTTGAACTATATACACCCTCACTCTGGAGCACACTCCCAAACCATATAAGAAATATCACTGACATCCCCACATTCCACAAACATCTCAAAACCTTCCTGTTCTCAAAACACTTCAACCCAGACTCCGAATCAAGAACGTACCGACCCCCACAGGAAATGTGCCCACAGAAACAGCTAACCCTATGGACTTACTCGTTTACATGCATATAGTTATAATGTTCCATGTACATAGTTTTTGCACATAGTTTAGCTGTAATATGTTATATGTAATTTGAATTTGGTGAAACGCGGTATACAAGCCCTGCTAAATAAATAAATAAGTGTCTCACTGGCTCAGCTCTTAAGCCACCATGTCTGTGTGTGTGTGTGTGTGTGGGGGGGGGGGGGGTGTCTTTCGTTGGCATGATTAGTAACAGTGTACATACGTTCATTTTGAAAAATGTATTTGCATAGAAGGCTTATCATTTTATGCTGCTTAAGTTTGAGGAATAGCCTAGTGGTAAGAGCACTGATTTAGTAACCAAGAAACTAGTGTTTGATTCCCACCAGCACACCTTGGGCAAGTCACTCCATTGCCTCAGAAGAAAGGTCTGGCAATCTACTTCTGGTCACACTGCCAAGAAAACCCAGGAGTCAACACTGACTTGAAGGCATGCATTGCAAGTTTGCCTATCTATTTTTACTGCATAAATCAGCTGTTCTTCAAAGAGCTGCTGACCAGATCACTACTGTAGCATGAGTTTTAATCTTTCAAGACAGAGTCTGTTGAGCCAAAAACACAGCACATATTATAATCAGTCCCTGATGTCAACCCCAATCATGTTTCCAGAAGCCTTGTTCTCATCCAGCTGTTAAATCTATCCATACACTAACCTCCATGAGCAATCAGTCAAGGACCCCCCATAGGAGATAAGGAGAGGCTTTCATCAATCACCCAGCTGTCTATATGGACCATTAGCAAAAATGATGAACAGATAAAGCTGAATTTCCTTCATGGTGTACAAGAAAGATGGAAACAAAACAAAGGGGAGAAGAACCCAGTCCCCGTTCAGCAAGCGCACAACAAGCAGCCTTCTAAGGCACTCCATCCAAGAAACCAACAGCACTTCCATGAGCCTTCCACCTGCTAATGTTCACATTTCACTTGCCGGTGTCCGTCATCTTCTCATAATATCATCTGTGTCAGTAGTTACTCCCCTGCAATTCTCAGATCTCGCATCAATTATGTCATGCCGACAAGCCCATAATCTTACATTAATAGTATCCAGAATGATACAAAAATAGTCGCTTGACTCAAATGTTATTTTTTGATCTGCTGAGTCCCCAACTTATGTAGCAATTGGACAGAGGTCAGGGTAGATACTTCAGACAATTTTAAGTAGAAGAAGTTGCATAGTAGGTTTCATCAAGGAAAAAAGTTCTCTTCCTAGGATTGGTTCTTTGTCAGTGGAGCAGATGCGCTTCTAGACTAAAAGGCAATCTTTGTTGCCGTAACTGAGCTATTGGCAAGCACTCTCCTACTTACAGTTTTTTAATGTGCTTGCTAAAGAGTGAGGGGTGAGGTTTTAATGCAATGCTTTGTTAGGAAAAGATGAAATGGGACTAGGAAGTTTGGAAAGACTTTCACAGTTCATATAGAAAGAGTGAACTAGAGAAACCTTTTAATAACATTAGCCTATCACTCTGATTTTCAGAACTACGAGAAGCCTTTTATTCCAGTCTCCTATTTCATGCTTTCTCTTTTGAGCTTGAGTCTGAAGCAAGCACAGTATGATTCTAAAAGCAGTTCCTATGTTATATAGAACAGCAGGAAATATTGGCCTGATAAAACATAAAATTCCACTTAGAAACTGCACAAGCATAAATCAGAATATATATATATATACTCCTTGGTGCTTACGTCAAGCTGTTTTATTCGAGGGCCTAGCCATCTTTAATGCATTTCTGAGCTCAGTGAAATGATTTTGGGATATTTTTAAGAATTTAGAGGAAACAGACTGGCATTTCGATTTTCAGCAACTATATTGTATGAATTTGTGTTATAAGCCTTCTTCTTTGTGACCCTTCCAAATACTTATTTCCAAATGTGTAGCTATGATATTAAACATTTGATTCATACTGTCAACAATGATTAATGAAATGAGGCAAAGAGTGCAGTAATGTTTTCCAGAATTACACCTTGAACCCTGTTTTAAAGCTTCTTTCCATGCACGCAGGGTGAGCCTACCATATTTTCTTTAAAAATGATAACATTATATTTTTCTTTCATTAAGTTAATGTGAAATAAATCATTTTGTGTCATTGCCATGGATTCCTTGGACAGAAATGTCAAGGGAAGGGCAGCGTTAATAGAGTTATTACCAATTGGTCTGGGAATTTCTTGCACATTTGTCGAAAGCAGCAACGTGCTGTGAAACGTGGAAGAAATGTGTTCAAGTCATACCTGGTCTTTAGGTCATTTGTATCTCGTATGCAAGAACCTCATATCAACCTCACTGTTAACAGATATACCGCACATTACTCTGATTCTTGCAACATTTGAAGCTTTTTAAAACTCTTTTGCCCTCCCCTCTTCAGAAGGGTGATTGATTTCATAACTGTTGAATGCATGTAGAACAATGGTTATAAAAAATCTACCATTTTGGTGGACTACATTTATCCAGCATGAGAGCTTAAATTGGCCCTAATGTGACAAACATTTATTTACTTATTTAGGTAGATTTATATACCACCTTATCTTAAAGTCAAGGTGGTTTAAGGTAGCACTAAAACATATTTATATCGGAGCACAAGTATAACAAAACATAAGCTTAATTTAACTTAAGAAGTAGAACATCAGCAGGGAATTTGTGAGGAGTTAGAGTCAGGTGCATGTAGGCTATACTAGTACATATTTTCTATAGGCTGAGGGGTGAAGAAGCATAACTAACTTGATTCTAATGCAGAGAGTTGATTAATAAATGTAGTATGGGTAAGTGGGTTGCCTAGTGAGGAGGTATTTTTTTGAGTAGTGTTGGAGTCTTGAGGTAGCTTGTGGGCTGGTATTGTGGTTAGTCCTCACAGCTGAAATGCTCACGGAAAAGATGAGGTTTTAGCTTTTTCATGAAATCTGCTAAGTCGGATATCATGCGTAAGCTTTCTGGCAGTGCATTGCACACGGTTGGAGCATAAAGCAAAAAGGCCCTGTTGGATGTTGTTTTGCAACTATTTGGGGTATGTTTATTAAGCGGCAGTAATGTCACCGGTGGTAAGTGCAGCGTTAATGTTACCGACGCCATATAAGGCAGTGGGCAGGTAGGGGGCGTTCCAGCGTAAAGGGAGCAATGAGACGTTTAACGTGCGTTAAAGGGCACCTTGGCTGTTTAACGCATGTTAACGGGACATTGCATGTTAAGCTGACAAACAAGGCATGTTAAGGCTGACAAGGTGCCCTAAGGGCTTTAAGGCACCCTAACTTAAGGTGCCTTAACCTAAGGCGCCTTAATTCAAGGCTCCTTAAGGGCTGTAAGGTGCCACAACCTAAGGCGCCCAAAGTTAGGGTGCCTTAAAGCCCTTAGTGCGCCTTAAAGCCCTTAGGGCACCTTGAATTAATGCGCCTTAGGTTAAGACGCCTTAATTCAAGGCACCCTAAGGGCTTTAAGGTGCCTTAGGTTAAGGCATCTTAGATTAAGGCATCTCATAAGGCACCTTAGGTTAAGGAACCTTATAAGGCACCTTAGGTTAAGGCACCTCATAAGGCACCTTAGGTTAAGGTGCTCTAAGGAGGTTAAGGCAACTTAGGTTAAGGTGCCCTAAGGGTAGTAAGGTGCCCTAATGTAAGGTGCCCTAAGGGCTGTAAGGTGCTTCAAGTTGTCAGGCATGAACTGTAAGGCATAAAAATAGATGTAACCCTAACACTGGATAGAGCACCAAGGAAAGGAAATGAACAAGTGATGGAAGGAAGGAGAGGTGGGAGCTGATGGACCTGACATATCTGCGGGCATCCTATGTGGCAGCCGGTAAAGTGGACAAACGTGTTGGAGGCAGTTGTACCGATGCACAGGGTGTTGGCAATGTAAAGTGCTGCAATGACAGTGGGTGGCAGAGGATAGGAATACGTGTCCCCCAGTGGAGGCAGAGGTGGCAGGATATTTGCAATGATAGGAGGACAGAGGAGTAGTGGTGCCATGCAGATCAAGCAGAGGCAAGGCAAGCATGAAGAGCCACAATGCAGAAAAGGGTACCAGTGCAGGACATGGGGTAGCAGCCTGCACAAGAAGACAGGACTGTACACAGCTGACAGAGGCAGATAGATGGGCTGAAGGATGATTGACAACTGAGGTGAGGGTGTTATGGGCTGGCAGCACAGATCTGCAGAGATGTAACTGTTACAGGCATGAAAATGATTTGAGTAGGACAGGCATAAAAAATGAGAACAAAGAGGAATTGAACCCAGGACCCGTCTCTAGGGAGTCATTGTACTAACAAATAGGCTACACCTCCATGGTTCTTTGCATAGCAATGGCTGGAAACAGAAAGTCTGCAGGTCACCGCACAAAATGTCTGCCAGGATAGGTTACCCCACCAATACCCATGATGCAATGCACATGCAGAACAGCAGTCTACAGATGATCACCAAATGGAGAATGCACCTCTCCAGCACCTCAGTCTGGTATGAAGAACTGACAGTGTGTGATACTGGCACAGAGCAGCTACCGACCATGCCACTGCACAGGTTCTGTGTTCACCCTGAGGGTGAGGATGGGTGCACAGCATCAGGTCCGCAGTACCTGTGGTGTTAGCGATAGGTTCTACTGTAGGTTCTCATCACTACCAGTGTGTGACTAGTGTTCTCTACAGTGAAGCCTACGGTCATCCTGTATTTATCTGCATTCCCTAGTTATGTCTAGCCCTGATGGACTGGGATCCACCCAGAATAGTGCATACCCAGTGTTATAATGTGGCTGCCATAGCTGCCTATTATCAGGGCAGAGGGGTGTCTAGACTTGCATGAGGTCTATTTAGTGATGCCTAATATGCCACTCTGTCTGGGTCAAAGTGGTTTACAATATATGGCCCTTGTCTGCAATAAACCTTTTTTATTTATTTATTTATTTATTTATTTACAGTCTCTTTTATACCGTGCTATTCAACATCAGTGTGGTTTACATGAAACATAAAACTTACACATTGCAGTGGCTGATCTGTGTTTACAAAGAACAGGTACTAAAACTTGGATAACCTGGATAACCTTTTTGTAATTGAGGCAGTGGAGGGACAAGCAAACCAGTCCCCCTGGCCAAAGGCTGTTGTCCATGAGTTAGACCAGATCTGTACCTGTTACTAGGGCACTGGCAGTAAGACTAGAAAAAACCTCAGCTGCCACCCACCAGCAGAAGGCACAGCCAGACTGTACCCCACCAGGTGTTCCAGCCATGTGCATACTAACTGCTGACAGTCAGTCTGTCTATATTGCATGTTCACAGAGGAACTATGTGCACCCAGAATTGGGATATATGGCACAGATACCCATCAGGTGGCTCAGTGATTGAGGCTCCAGAGGGAGGAGTGCAGGAGCTAGTAGCAGTGCTCTGGTGATAACTGCTGCTCCATGAAGCTTGGATAGTGGAGCCTGTGTGTGGGTGTTTGTACCCCTGTTGGGCCATGCTTTGGAGATTGCACATGTTGATGTTATATATCTGCAATGTCAGGACATACTCTGTAAGATCCACAGCTGGGACTTGAACCTGTGACCCTCTGCTTCACAACATGCTGGCTGTGTATACTGTACCACACTGTTGCCACAGAAGCACAGCAGTTCCTGGGGCTACCTTTGCTTTTCATCAGACAGACCTTGTTTGTTGCACGGCACACCATGCAATGGAACAGGGCATGGCCTTTGTCCGCTGCAGGCAGGTGCCACTGCCCCCTCCGCCACCAATACCATCCCCCCCCCCTGCCATGCTGATATGCCCATATGCTGTCGGTGCTGGTAGTTGCGCAGTCCCATGCCATCCAATGTGCAGGTAGGCAGGTGCCTAGGGTGTGGGGTCTGGGATGGGGAGGCATACATGGACATCCACACATCCCCCCCATCACCGCCTGCCAATGTTATGTCCCTTCCACATAGGGGAGAGATGGCTGGGGGGTGTCAGGTTGGTGATCTAGCAACTATTGGCTAGGGTGGACCTGGTAAATGTAGATAGATTGTGTTATGCCAGCAGACTGTGGAAGGGCTAGGGCTGTAATGTGGGTACAGTGTACCCAGTTTGGATTACTGGGTGTATACATGTTTCAGCCAACATGTGGTCACACCCTGCACTGCCTTACCAGGGGCTGGTGTAAAGGGTGTTCGTTTAGCTGGGTTTACGGACAGTTTGGGACTTATCCTGTGGAAGGTCCGTAGACCCTTGTTAGAGTGGTCCCCAGATATGCACTACTTGTCCCATTACAGGCATTGTGGTTCCTGTGTGACGTTTGGGGTACCTGCTGGGCAGGGCCGGCCCGTCCATTGAGCAAGAATGTTTTTTGCACAGGGCCCCGCGTTTCAGAGGGCCCCGCGCAAAAAACATTCTACATCAGGCCAAATAGATTAAAAAAAAAAGCAAACTGGCTGCTGCTGCCGCTGCCGCTGCCGCCGTGGCAGCAGCAGAATCAAGCGTCCTGCCGCGGGGCCCCCCCTACCCGGCAAAGCCTTCCAGAAACATCAGCTTCGGACAGAGTCCCAAAGTGCAGGCTTTCAGAGCCGCAAGAGCTTCCCTGACCTCTCGCGGCTCTGTTAAGCCCGCCGGGGCTGATGGGAAACTCTCGTGGCTCTGAAAGCCCGCGCTTTGGGACTCTATCCGAAGCTGATATTTCTGTGAGGCTTTGCCGGATAGGGGGGGCCCTGCGGCGGGACGCTTGATTCTGCCGCTGCCATGGCAGCAGCGGCAGCGGCAGCAGCAGCCGGTTTGCTTTTTTTAAAAATCTATTTGGCCTGATGGGGGGAGGGGGGTTAGGACTGGTAATGGGCTATGGGGGGGGGGAGATAAGACTGGAAGTGGGCTGATGGGGGGGGTTAGGACTAGTAATGGGTTATGGGGGCTAGGACTTGAAATGGGGGGTAGGACTGGTAATGGGCTGATGGGGGGTTAAGACTGGAAATGAGCTGATGGGGGTAGGACTGGAAATGGGCTGATGGGGGGGGCTAAGACTGGAAATGGGCTGATGGGGGGTTAGAACTGGAGGCTGATATGGGGGCTAAGACTGGAAATGGGCTGATGGGGGATTAGGACTGGTAATGGGCTATGGGGGGCTAAGACTAAAAATGGGCTGATGGGGTTAGGACTGGAAATGGGCTGATGGGTGGTTAGGACTAGTAATGGGCTATGGGGGGGTTAGGACTTGTAATGGGCTATGGGGGGCTAGGACTGGAAATGGGCTGATGGGGGGATAGGACTGGAAATGGGCTATGGGGAGGCTAAGACTAAAATGCGCTGATGGGGGGGGGGTTAGGATGGTATATGGGCTGATGGGGGGGGGGTTAGGACTGGTAATGGGCTATGGGGAGGCTAAGACTAAAAATGGGCTGCTGGGGGGGTTAGGACTGGAAGTGGGATGATGGGGGGGTTAGGACTAGTAATGGGCTATGGGGGGGCTAGGACTGGAAATGGGTTGATGGGGGGCTTAGGACTGGTAATGGGCTGATGTGGGGCTTAGGACTGGTAAGGGCTATGGGGGGGCTAGGACTGTAATAGGCTGGGGGGGCTGTTAGGACTGAAAATGGGCTGAGTGGAAGGGGGGCTTGAACTGCAAATAGCTGATGGGGAGGGGGGCTTGGAATGGAAATGGGCTGTGAGGAGAGGGAGCTAGGACTGGAAAAGGGCTGAGTGGGGAGGGGGTAGGACAGGAAATGGGCTGATGTAGGGGCTAGAATAGGACTGGAAATGGGCTTTTGGGGGTGCTAAGATTGGAAATAGGCTGTGGTGGGGGCATGGATTGAAATGGACTCATGGAGGGGCTAGAACTGGAAGTAGGCTCATGGGGGGCTTGGATTGAAATGGACTGAGTGGAGGGGAGCTAGGATTTGACATGGGCTGATGGGGGGCTGGGATTGGAAATGAGCTGATGGAGGGACTCGGATAGGACTGGAAATCGATGGGGGAGCTAGGACTGGAAATGGGCTGATGGTGGGGCTAGGATAGGACTGGAAATGGGCTGATGGGGGCTAGGACTGGAAATGGACTGATGCAGGGACTAGAAGGGAGCGGATGCTGGGTGGGGCTGGAACTAGAAGGGAGCTAATTTTGGGGGAGGATTAGAATGGGATGGAGCTTGGAGAGGGGAAAAATATTTTGTGTGGGAGGGAAGACAAATCTACAATTGGCCGGATATTTGGAGAGTAAGTGGGGATTGAGGATGGAGGGGTAAAATGTGAGTGGATGAAATAGGAATGAGGAAAGATCAAAAGGAGAAAGATTAGTATGTTAAAGCAGATGTAGAGAGAGAATGGAAAAAAACTAGAAGAGAGAAGAAAGGACAAATGGACAGCAGACGATGGAGAGTTAGAAGAAGACATGAAGAAACCAGAAGAAAGTGGCTGGAGCAATTGCAACTGAAAAAAAATGCACAAAAGGTAGAAAAATATCTCTTTATTTTGAATTTATTAATTGGAATATGTCAGCTCTGGGAAATGTGCATCATTAACATCTGCGCTTTGTTTAGTACAAGAGGAAATTAATTTATAGTTTTATTTCTACAGTGTTGTTGTACATTCCAAGGTTGGCTTTTGGGGTTTCCAGTTTAATTATTGTCTTCCTATTTCTAAATTGTGATCCCTTGTTTGGTGATGGTCTATGTTCTGCATGTGTAACTGAGCTGAGGTATTCTGTTTATGTAATTCCTATTTGACATTGCCACTTGTTCTCTTTCCCCAGTAGGTCATCATGTATTGTTGTTCTCTGAAATGTATTGGTTTAATATTTGCATGTTTCCTTTTGATAGTTAGGGTATGGTGCTTTATGAGTCCTGGTAGTGCTGTTAGGATATGGCGGGTTTGCTATGGGTTCTAAATGGGCAATGTTTGTAGTAGTTCCTAATGTGCCTGGCGTTTGGCACTGGATTATAGTAACGTAGAAATCTTTTAGTCTTTCTTTATCCATACACTCATGAAGAGGCATGTTTACTAAAAGTTAGTGTATGGTAACATTATGCAAATATATATGCAAATGAGGTCCCTTATGCAAATGAGGCCCCGCACCGAGTCTCCGCACATTGCCCCGCACACCCCTTGGGCCGCCCCTGCTGCTGGGTACGTGTCCCCTGGATAGGACACTGTGGAACACAGAGTACTGGGCAAGTTTGACCTTGATCAGACACTGTCTTGCTGATTTCCAGTTTCTCTGTTCCTATGTGCCACCTAGGCAACAGCTTAGTCCACCCTGTGCCAAAGCTGCCCCCACTGCATGTCCCACCTTCAGCCCCCTTTGCCCCATTTGCACCATCACCATAGTGCCCTTTCATACCTGGGTACTATGCTGTTGCTGCAAATGGGGCACTACTATCACTGCTTTTTGGGCTCCCTGTCTGTGCTGTACATTGCTGACACTGAAATGGTCTCTCTCCCTCAAATGTGCATTTACCGACAGGTTTTCACTAGTGGTAAAGTCCTGGTGTTAATGTTCCAGCATTAGTGTAGCAGGGGCTTCTCCCCGCCCATTGACCCCTTCTCTCCACCTTCTGGGACATTTACCGCTGCCGGTAACGTTACCGCGCGTTGTTACATCAGGTAACATTACCACGCGTTAACGTTACCAATGCTACATTACCGCCGCTTAGTAAACATACCCCTTTGAGTTTATGGTAGGTATAATTAGTATGTTTTGGAGGTTTGCTCTTCTAGACCTGTTGTTCAGCTTTTTTTGTAATAATGATTTGAGGTAAACTGACAAGAGGCCTAAATAATATTTTTGGGTATGTACTAATATTGTGAGGAGTTTTTCTATTTCAATGAAGCACTGGTCTCTTCTAAATGTGGGCCTGTCAAATTATTATAAATTTTGTCTTTTTTGCTTGTACTGGATTTTATTTTCATTCTTGATTGTTTCTGTTTGTAAACAGTTGAAATATATAATTTAAAAAAAGACATTGGGATACTTTGAATGTTGTCAGTATTACTTTATATTTTGACAGGCAGCCAGTGTAGCTTTTTGAGTATTGGGGTTATGTGGTCGGCTCGAGCAGCAGTGTTTTGAGTCAACTGCAGTGGATGTAGTGCGCTTTTGGTAGGCCTTGTAAGAGAATGTTACAGTAACCGAGGTGCGGTAGGACTACAGATTGAAAAACTGCGGTAATCTTGGAAGTCTACTGGTGCTGCACTATTTTCATTTTATGGTATATGATCTTTGTGATGTTACTAATGTGCGGACTGTAAGGTTAGGTGTTGGTCTATGGTTACTCCTAAGTACCACACTTCAGACTGCACCTTTAGTTGTGCCGCTGAGACTGTTATATTGGACGGTAGGTTTGTAGTTAGTGTCTCTGGTGATAAAGAGAGCTTCTTCTTTTTTCTTTTTTTTTTTATTGAAATTTCCAAGTTTTGTACAAAAAAACAAAATCAGATAGTCACATCATCAACTACTGATTATAAGAAGTGGAGGAATCGCCTAGTAGTTAGAGCACTGGCTTGGGAACTAAACAGCCAGTGTTCAATTCCCACTTGTATGCCTTGGGCAAGTTTCTTAACCCTACATTACCTCAGAAAAATCCAATTATCAATGTCCCTGTTTGATATACGTTACCTTGTTTAAGTTACAATATAAACTGCTTTGATTAAAATGATAAAGCAATATAAAAAGCCTGTTAAAATAAATAAATAAGAACCCAAATGATGATGAAAGACTCAAGCCCACATCACAAGGGACAGTTTTCAATTAATTGACAACAATAAAACAATATAACCACAGACCCAAACAGAAACATATTAAACTCATATTATCCTAAGCTGTTTAAGCATATCAAGAGAAGAAAAATATTATTAACTAACCTTCCTTTACAAACAGGAAATTCTTTAACAAGACAGTGTCGAGGAAAGTATAATAGATTCCCTGATGAACAACATACATAGTAACATAGTATATGATGGAAGATAAGACCAGTATAGTCCATCTAGTCTGACCAGCAAGGTGGCAAGAGTAGGTGCACCTGCTGCTCCATGTAGGTCACCCTTCCCCCATGCTTTTGTTTAGGGGTGTCCCACCGCTGTGTACAGGTCACCCCTATTTGTGAGATATAGGACATAGTTAAGGTTATTTTGATTTCATCCTGTTGCTATAAAGGGATCTGTCCCATGCCATTTGAATTCTGTCACTGTATTTGCTCCCACCACTTCCATCGGGAGAGCATTCCAAGCGTCCACCACCCTTTCAGTGAAAAAATATTTCCTGACATTGCCTTTCTGTTTACCCCCTTGCAGCTTCATAGTAACATAGGGGTATGTTTACTAAACCGTTTTAATGTGCGCTCTGTGACGTTATCGCGCGATAAGGTACCTTATCACTCGATAATGGTGCTATATCGGGCGCAGAGGTACCTTAGTGCGCGATAATGCGCCCCGCGGCGCAAATGAGCGCTGAAGGCGGAAAAAGGTTCCTGGAGGGCGGAGGAAGGCTCCCCAGGGGCGGAGAGAAGGGGTCAATGGGTGGAGAGTGGGAGGGGAGAGGCTCCCCGCACAATAACGCTGTGAAATCCGAGGCTGAAAACTAACGCCAGTGAAACCCTGGCGTTAGAGCTGATTTAAATTGAAGAGAAACCATTTCTGTCAGCAATGTACAGCAAAAGCAGGGAAACCTACAAAAAAGTGATAAGTGTGATACATGTGCACGGAACAAAAGGGCAAATAAACAGTGGAAATGAACAGAAGAAAATAGAAAAATAAAATAACCAAGCTGGGCAATAGTGATATTAATGGGAAACATCAAAAAACACTCCCAAGAAAGCACCAAAAAAAGGATATGAATTCTGGAAGGGTCCATGCTCCGTCCCCATACAAGGTGAATGAGCCCACAGTGAAATTGCGCTGTGCAGGGTTTTCCTCTCCATCGGGCAGGTTTCATATGGAGTGCACATGTGCGGCAACAGGAGGGCGGGCATGTCGGAACGGCCAACTGGACAGATGCTTGAAAATGGGATGCAGAGGGCTGCAGGCGGCACATGCTGTGGTGCAGCTGGGGCACAGTGCGGACTAGGCAGATGCCTAGGTGGCACGTAGGAATGCTGAAACTGTACAGCAGCCAGACAGCAACTGATGAGGGCCCAACATGGGCACGAGTGTGTTTATCGCAGTGTCACAGGGGATAGTACCCAGCTGGTACCTCCAAGGGCACAGAACGTTGGCAGGCAGTGTTGGGGGGGAAGCATGGACGTCTATGCAGGCACCCCTACCCCAGAACATGCACCTTAGGCAGCCACCTACCTGCACACTGGATGGCCTGAGACTGTGCACCACCAGCAGAAGGGCATGTCAGCATGGTGGTAAAGGGGTACTGGTGGTGGAGGGGGGCAGTGGCAGCTGCCCAGAGCAGACCATGGCCTAGCCCTGTGTAGGTGGGTGCCATGCACTGCAACAGACAGGCCCTGCCGGACAAACAGTCATGGTATCACCAGGGAATGCACTCTGTCTGTGGCAACACGGTGGTGCAGTGCACATAACCAGTGTGTTCAGAGGCAGAAGATCACAGGTTCAAGTCCCAGCTGTGGTTCCTGTCAACCCAGTCCCCATATTTTACCCACTGCTAATACAGACAGAACCTTTATTGCAGATGACGTAAACATGCCCAAAACACCTACATTTTGCCCTACAGAGCACAGACACCATAAACAGGCACATTACCTAGAGCAGAGTCTCCCAAATGCAGTTCTGGAGGGCCAAACACCATTCAGGTTCCATGCTGCCTCTAATAAAGATGCCTGTGCTGCATTTCTATGCGCCGCCCCCGTGGTATGCAGATGTATCTCATGCATATTCATGAGGGACAGCATGAAAACCCGAACAGTGTTTGGCACACCAGGACTGGAGTTGGGAACCTCTGCCGTAAAGCAGCAGCCAACAGGGGCAGACACACCCGCACCCACAGGCTCCATTATCCAATGCCTCCTGGAGAGGCAGGACATTGGGCCCTGCGTGCATCTCCCAATACTAGCACTTGCATACCTTAGCAATGCCACCCTAAACCTGGGAATACGGTACACAGCTATCAAAAGGTTGCTCTGATTACTGGCAGATAGCAATTCTGAAGTTAAGCACAATTTTCTGATTGAGCTGCATCATGGCAACCTTTCTGATATCTGTGGAGTGTGCTACAGGTCTTGTGTCTGACAGTGTTTACCACCCTGGGGAGTGACCAGGATGCATCTGCACAGGGCAATGGCTGGGACATTGTGGTGCCCGGCCACCACCTGCACAGACAGGGTGGCCACAGCATGTCCTGCTGGGAGATCACTCTCACCCTGACTGAGCAGTGACCACGGCATGGCTAGGTTCCCCCATAGTGCTATATAGTATTTCTTTCATGTGATATTTATGGGTTCCCTTTTGGGGTCCAATCACTGACTTATCTGCTTGGTGTGTATGCTGAGGGTATGTTTGCTGGCAGCAATAATTAAAATACAAATAAAATGCCTCAAGAAACAATACTTACATGTCAAAGCTGATGCCTCAACCAGCCTTATGCATTAGGCACACTGGGGGATCAAACTCATGACCCCTGCATTGTCAGTCAGTGTATTAACCATTGTGCTACACCTCTGTTTCTATGCTTGCATGTCTGGGCGCCTACTTAAGATTACCGCGCGTTAACGTGCTTAGCGGCGCTTCGCCCGATAATGTGCACAGCAGCGCGCGTTATCGCGCGATAATCCCATTTTGCTACTTTAAGACTGAAATGCCCACTTCTTTTATGGCAGCCTGCACACTATCGCAGGGCGCACGTTAAGATGGTTTAGTAAACATACCTCATAGTATATGATGGCCAGATAAAGACTGGTATGTTCCATCTAATCTACCCAGCAAGGTGGCAAGAGTAGGTGCACCTGCCGCTCCGTGCAGGTCACCCCTCCCCATGCCTTTGTTTCGGAGTGTACCCACCACTTCATGTAGGTCACCCCTATTTGCTGAGATTTAAGAGAAAGTTATGTTTATTTTGATTTTATACTGTTGCTATAAAGGGATCCATTGTGTCTGTCCCATGCCATTTTGAATTCTGTCACTGTGTTTGCCCCCACCACTTCCATCGGGAGGGCATTCCAAGAATCCACCACAGTTTCAGTGAAAAAGGATTTCCTGACATTGTCTTTCAGCTTACCCCCATGCAGCTTCCCCATCTTTGAAAAAGGTTTGTTTGTTCATTAATACTTTTTAAGTATTTAAGTACCGGTATTTAAAGGTCTGTATCATATCTTCCCTGTCCCTCCTCTCCTCCAGAGTGTACATATTTAGGTCTTCAGGTCTCTTCTCATACATCTTCTGGAGCAGGCTCAAAATGATTTTGGTCGCCTTCCCCTGAAACATTTTTAATCTTTTTATATGTTTTGTGAGATATAGTCTCCAAAACTGAACACAATATTCCAAGTGAGGCTTCACCAGAGACTTGTACAATGGCATTAGTACCTCCTCCTTTCTGCTGGTAATTCATCTCTGAATGCAACCCAGCATCCTTCTGGCTTTGGCCACTACCTTGTCACACTGTTTTGCCACTTTTAGATCCTCAGAAACAATCACTCTGAGATCTTTCTTGTGATCCGTGCACACTAACCTATTTCCCCCTCTCTCAAACAATTCCCTTGGATTTCTGCATCTCAAGTGCATGACACGGCACTTCTTCACATTAAATCTTAACTGACAAGCATTAGACCATTCTTCCAGTTTTTGCAATCTTTCCTCACGTTATCCACTCCCTCAGGGGAGTCCACGGTGTTACAAATTTTTGTGTCATCTGCAAAAGGCAGACTTTTCCATTCAGTCCTTCAGCAATATCACTCACAAATACATTGAAGTACCAGTCCCAGAATCAATCCCTGGGGCATGCCACTAATCACCTTCCTTTCATCCGAGTGAGTTCCGTTTACCATCACCTTCTCTCATCTGTCAATCAACCAATTTCTGATCCAGTTCACCACCTTGGGACCCATCCTCAGACTGTTCAGTTTATTGATAAGCCACCTATGAGGAACAGTATCAAAGTCTTTGCTAAAATCTAGGGAGATCACATCCATTGCATGCCCTTGATCTAGTTTTCTGGTCACCCAGTCAAAGAACTCAATCAGATTTGTTTGGCATGATCGTCCTTTGATAAAACCATGCCGCCTCAGATTATGCAACCTATTGGTTTTGAGAAAGTCCACTATTCTCTCTTTCAGGAGCGCCTCCATTACTTTTCCCACCACTGAGGTAAGGCTTACTGGCCTGTAGTTTGCCACTTCTTCCCTATTACCACTTTTGTGAAGAGGTACCACACTGGCCCTTTTCCAGTCCTGAGGAACTTCTCCCGTCTTCAAGGATCTATTAAAAACATCCTTTAAAGGCCCTGCAAGAACCTCTCTGAACTCCTTCAGTATCCTGAGATGTATCCCATCCAGTCCCATGTCTTTGTCCAAACATTTACTTGGGAACCTTAAGAAAAAAATAGTGAACACTCTTGCCCTAAGATTTAAAAAAACCTTATGGTGAAACTGTGTAAACCTGGAAACATCTGAGAATGTATTCATTGGCTGACCACAAAAAAGAACATGTTTCCACTGAAAACATCATCTTAAAACCTTGGACTTATCTAGCATGGAAACAAATGTTACCAAAAGTGTAGCTCGAGAAGGTATTTCATCAATTGATGATTCAAGAAAAGTGTAAAGGTCTAAAGACTCAGCAAGGGAAAGCTGGTCTAGACCCTCCACCTCTCTATCCCCACTTCAAACATTTTTAGGCAAATATTAAATATTAGCAATCGGGGTCATCCTGAACACAGTTTAGCAGGCCTGGACGTCTGAGCCAGAAGTCCAGATCCGCTCAACGTCTGGGCAGTCTACCGGGGACAGAGCTGCCCGTATGCACAGGCGATTTGTATGGGGAGCTCTATTCGTGGGAAGGAGGGGGCGGGACAGAGGCAGAGCGAGGGTGGGCAGTGGGCGGAGAGTAACCCCAGACATACAGGGCTGATTCTGAGGTTGGCCCTGTACGTCTGGGGTTGGCCACGGAGACAGGAGACTTATTCCATCTTTTAGGTGGAGTAAATCCCCCTGGATGGAGCCAACCAATGTGGCCAGGCCCAGTAAGGAGGGCGAGGGGGTGCAGGAGGTTCCCTGTAGCCCAACCCTGGCCATGGGAGGGGAAAGAAGGGTCTTGACTGCAGTCGGGGATCGCGGCTCCTGAATGGCAACAGGACACCATGGCACTGCAGCTCCATTCAGGAGCTTGGCTGAGTTAGCCGGGTATGTGGGCTGGATGTGTAACCGATCAGAATTGGGGCACAGCCGGCAGGTCCATACCGTAGACTTGATTCTGATCCCATGGGCATGTCTAGCCCCTGCGTGATCAGAATTGGGTCTACCTCTGTAAGGCCCGATTCTGATCGGCCATACAGGAGGGAGATGGCCAGCACAGGATGTCCTTCAATGGGAATAAAGGTAGGATCAGAGAACGATAAGATCTTTTTCAAATATTTATGAAGTACTTGCATTGGAGATGGAAATCTGGTACAGGGAAGATTAAAAAAACAAAGGTTAGCATCTCTTAAACAGTTTTCCTCTGACTCGAACTACCAATGGATGAGCAAAGAATCGTTAACAGAGGAAGCAAATACCACTTGCAAAGTGGTAATCTGTCTAACAATAAAATAGAAATACGGCCCTCCAGTCATTAAAGATGTTGCCGATTGTACAGTACTACGTTCTCACCATCTAAAGTAGAATAATACCCACAAAAAATGAGTTATAAAAATAGAACCAATGGTCTCAGTCTGGAGATAGCAATACGGGGTGATTTACCTCTAAAATGCTTACTCTTGTAGCATCAATGACCATAGATATGGTTCTTAATGTTCTACTGGGTGTTCATAGTTAAATGAGAATCAGAACTTATCTTAATATTAAATCCGATTTTTGAAATTCAAAAGATTGTGCTTCTATCAAACGATATTCAACGATATCCCCAACGCCACCTTTTGGGTACCGTCTCTCTCCGCGTTTCAGCTCTTTTTCAGGGGGTATGTATTTCATAAACAGCATT
Source organism: Ichthyophis bannanicus (assembly GCA_033557465.1). Classification (NCBI taxonomy): domain Eukaryota; kingdom Metazoa; phylum Chordata; class Amphibia; order Gymnophiona; family Ichthyophiidae; genus Ichthyophis; species Ichthyophis bannanicus. The sequence continues at coordinate 909,354,079 of CM066035.1, read as the reverse complement.
ATCTGCAAAGAGGTACAGCAATGTCAGATGCAACGGTATGTAATATGGATGTCCCATTAATAAACTCGGTAAGGAATATCACTCTTACCTCAGCTCTACTTTCCAAATAATCTTGAAATCAAGTATAGCTTGCGGCGTGTTATACCGAAGCACTCCGGCTTTCACAAAAACGCCGCACATGCGAGTATGATGCTCTGGTTTAAAAGCAGTCTAATGATGTAACTATGAAGTCAGGCTGTTAAATGCTAATTGTTAGGTAAATGATGTTCTCATTCAAATTGACTGTCTAAACAAATTTTTTTAAATAAATTTTTAAATACAAGCACCCCATTCAATCATGTTGTTAAGACCTCCCGGAATGACTGACTGCAGTCTGTAAATCCATCTTTGTTCAAGTAGCAATAACATTTGTGCTTTCGATTTACCTAACCTGCCTGTGACAACTTGGTCTATTCCAAAACAACGCAACTCTTCAAACACATGATGATGCTGCATGAAATGAAGCACTATAGGAGCATCTTGAACTTTGCACTTTATTCTGCTGCGATGTTCATTGATGCGGATTCTGTGTTGTCGAGTGGTTTTACCTACATATAGTAGACCGCACGGGCATCTGATGCCATAAACTACATGATCTGAATCGCAAGAGGTGGATTGTCATAAAACATACTTGCGCCCATGATATTCAAATCCTTCCACGTTTTCTGTTTAACTACAGATAGTGCAATGGCCGCATTTCGTATGCCCAGTGATGGTTCTGTGCGTCTCTATTGGAACACTCCGTAGTTTCGCCGGACTGAGTATTTCTTTAAGATTACACTGACGCGTCCACACACATCTAATGCGTTTAGTTTGTAGGCCAGGCAAGGTACTTAAAACATTTTGATGTTGACCTATAATACGTTTAATTCTACTGCTCAATGGAGAATACTTAGTAACTAGATTTACATACTCTTCATCAGCCAGTGAAGTTGTCTTATTCATACGAGGTTGCAATAGCAGTGGTAATCTGTGCCACCTGCTTGACATGACTATCTACTAACTCAGAAATGTTTTTCTCTTGTTCACCCACCTTGGAACCAGTCTTAGTATAGAGATCGGTAAAAAAGCATTTGAGAAAGATAAATCAATACATGAAATGACCTGCCAGATGTCCTTCAGTGACACATATCTGCCTGTGGGGTTACCAAGAAAGATGGCAAAGCAAAAGAAATAGGTGTAGGAATTAGAAACAATTGTTTCCCCAACTCATCCCTAATATCTACATTGTCTGACTGGTCAGGAGGGAGGGAGGTTGCCATGTGCCCGTCAGAACCTGAAGGATCCTCGGAGGTCTCCAAACCAGGTAGACAGCTGAGCAGTCACTAAACTCTTTAATGGGAGAAGGTGCAGAGAGGAAATCACCACTTTCAGACAACAAGAAATTATCAGAGTCAGCTGAAGGAATCAGACGCATATGATGTTCATCCATTGGACCCAGTACCTTTGCTGCTTTCTGGCTTTTCAACGATTGATTCTCCTTCTTTCTTATCGGCCCCATAAAATAAAAGATACCGTCTCATGCGCCAAGTGCACCAAAGTGGCGCCCAAGGAGCCTATCCATCCCTTTAGGATATGACCTGAGGACACTCCCGCTTTTGCGTCCCATGGAGGGGCTTCGTTCTTTATAGACCCCCTGCCCCACCATCAGCGGGTGCCTCTGCCGATGCTGGGATTCCATCTGCTGCAATCTGGGTGGGTAAAGAGTGTTGGTCCCCTAACTAAGAGAGCTTCTGTTTTATTGAAGTTTACAAAGATATTGTGCTCAAGCAACTGATGAATGACAGCGTTAAAGCATCTTATTAGGAAGGTGCATACTGTTTTTGTGGTGAAGGAAACATATAGCATTACATCATCAGTGTAAATGTGGTAAAATACATTGTGAACTTGAATAACTGTGCAGATAGGTTGGAGGAGTGCTGAGAGGACTGAACCCTGAGGGACTCCTTGTTGTGTGTATGAGGCTGACTTTTGACTTCCTATTGTTACTTGATGTTTACGGTGCGACACAACCATTTCAGGGTTGTGTTGCACAATCCTAGTGATTGTAGGGGTAGTAGTAACATATCTGAACGTGCTGGATCTGCTCCTGATTCTGATCCCCTGGGGGCTATACATCCCCACGAGATCAGAATCGGGTGCAACCGGCCTGGATGGGCAAGACATGCCTCGATTCTGTGCTGCTGCATGTCCTGCCCCCTCCCCACACAACCCAACCAAGGTTCCTGCATGGCGGCTAGTTCTGTGGCATCTTATCGCCATGGCACCAGGACACCATGCAGAGGCCTTGATCAGCTACACAGAAGCAAACTGCTTCTTCCCTGCTGCCCGACCCCCAGTCTGGCCTTCCGAGGCTGGGATTAGGCTGTGGGGAACCCCCTGCCCAACTCACCTCATCCTGCAGGGTTGGCCACCAACATCGGGAGGACTTATTCCACCTCTGTGGTGGAATAGGTCCCCTGTCTACACCCCCAAGCCCAGACGTACAGGGCCATCACTGGAATAGGCCCTGTATGTCCAGGGCCAGGGTCCTGCCTCTGCTCTGCCCTGTCTCCTTCCCCATCCCACCCCCTCTCACCCCTATCCAGAGCTCCCCACACATTGCTGCTGCACGTGTGGGGAGCTTTGGGATGGGAATCAGTCCCCTGGCGTTTAGTGGGGATGTATGTCCATACTGGACGTATATCCCCGCTAAACGATGTTCACAATGACCCCCATTATGTGGAACTGAGTCAAAGGCATGTCCAGAAATATCAAAATGATCCCTGATGCTGTTTTTCAGTACCCCTCAGAAGAATGTCCTTGAAAGCTGTTAAAAGTGTTTCCACACCATGGTTGGGCCTGAAACCATATTGGTGAGGGTCAAGTGGGGCATGCGTATTAATGTGGTCCTGGAGTTGAAGCTTTTCAGTTATCTTTCTGAGGACTGGTAAACTGGACATAGATCTATATATGTATAATTCAAGGACTTGCTGTGGAAGCAAAAACACGTAATAAAGACTTTTTCAAGTACATTCATAGCAAAAAAACCTGTGAGAGAGTCAGTTAGACCATTAGATGACAGAGGGGTAAAAGGGGCAGTAAGAGGGGACAAGGCTATAGCGGAGAGACTGAATGAATTCTTTGCTTCAGTCTTTATTGAGGAAGATGTAGGGATGTTACCCATGACTGAAGTGGTATTTAAAGGTGATACTGAGGAAGAATTGAAAGAAATATCGATACACCAGGAAGATGTATTACAACTATTTGATAAAATGAAGAGTAGCAAATCACCTGGACCAGATGGTATACATCCAAGGGTGTTGAAAGAACTGAAATATGAGATCGTAGACCTGCTATTAATAATCTGTTAACTATCATTAAAATCATCTGTAATACCTGAAGACTGGAGGATGGCCAATGTAACACCAATTTTTAAAAAGGTTCCAGGGGTGATCCGGGAAACTACAGACCGGTGAGCCTGACTTCAGTACCGGGAAAAATGGTAGAAACCATCATAAAGAACAAAATTACTCAACATGTAGATAGTCATGACTTAATGGGAAATGTAATATCATTAACATATGAGGTCTCAGACTAATTTGGCTCTGCCACAGGGACTGACGTCCGTTCTCACGGCAGAATGCCCATTTGCATCAACGACCTCACAATTCTAGGCAGGTTGAACAACACAGTCACAAAATCCAGATTGTTAATTCAAATATCTTAAATCACTGTTCTTATCTGTGTTATTAAAACAGCCTGCTCTAATGGATTGAGCACCGATCCCGATGCCTCTCACAGGTACCAGTCATGCGTTTCATGACGCTAACTTTCATCAGGGAATCACTTCAACACTCCCATCCAACACCGAATAACCTAACAAACAAACCCAAAACAAAACACTATTACCAACTTATCACACAAAAATACCACAGATTTAACCTCCATAACAGTTTCCACTAACCAAAAATAATAACGAAGCAGAACCTCACCTTTTAATCTTTGAAAGCTGCCCACGTCCCACCAGAGATCACCTCTTGTTTTAGCGGCTTGATTCACAGCTCATCAGAACCGAAACAGGCCTGTTTCGGTTCTGATGAGCTGTGAATCAAGCCAGATTATTGGTTTAGTTTTAAAGGGGTTAGAGTGTTTCGGCGTGGCGGAGGTGAGGCTATTTAATTTATATTTACTGCTATAAGGACTCGGTAGTTTAATTTATAAACAGTGCTGTGTCTCGTTGGACGAGATGTAATATATGCGCTATTTAGGAGTTGGCAATGCTGCAATATAGTCAGCCGGGATGAGGAGGTGCTCTACGAGTTGTCTACATTGAGTTTTGGTTTAGGACTCTATGTGATTGGGTTGAGAATATTGAATGAATAGCGGGAGAGTTTTCAATACGGCGGGTGTGTTGTCTGTTAGGTTCCTGATTGCATGACTTTGAGGTATTTGATTGGTTTTGAAAGTTTGAGCACTCTCTATAAGATTGAGAACTTTTCTGTAGTCCGCATGCGCGGCGTTCTGAGGTATAACTGGTAAAACAAGAGGTGATCTCTGGTGGGACGTGGGCAGCTTTCAAAGATTAAAAGGTGAGGTTCTGCTTCGTTATTATTTTTGGTTAGTGGAAACTGTTATGGAGGTTAAATCTGTGGTATTTTTGTGTGATAAGTTGGTAATAGTGTTTTGTTTTGTGTTTGTTTGTTAGATTATTCGATGTTGGATGGGAGTGTTGAAGTGATCCCCTGATGAAAGTTAGCGTCATGAAACGCATGACTGGTACCTGTGAGAGGCGTCGGGATCGGTGCTAAATCCATTAGAGTAGGCTGTTTTAATAACACTGATAAGAACAGTGATTTAAGACATTTGAATTAACAATCTGGATTTTGTGACTGTGTTGTTCAACCTGCCTAGAATTGTGAGGTCGTTGATGCAAATGGGCATTCTGCTGTGAGAACGGACGTCAGTCCCTGTGGCAGAGCCAAATTAGTCTGAGACCTCATATGTTAATGATATTACATTTAGTATTAATTTTTGATTATAAAGGCTGAGAATATATAATACCCATTGATACATGAACGATTTTTTTGATAGTTTGGGCTGTGAATGCTTCGTTCGGTAACTGACCAGCAGGTTGTGTAATGACTTAATGGGAGACAACCAACATGGCTTTAGACAAGGAAGATCTTGTTTTACTAATCTGTTGTTTTTTTGAAGGTGTGAATAAACAGGTAGACAAAGCTGAGTCGGATGATATACTGTAGTATATCTGGACTTTCAGAAAGCCTTTGACAAGGTCCTTCATCAGAGACTTTTGGCAAAACTAAAAAAGTCATGGGATAGGAGGCAGTGTACTATTGTGGATCAGGAACTAGTTAAAAGATAGAAAGCAGGGATCTGTGCTGGGTCCGCTGCTTTTTAACATATTCATAAATGACCTGGAAAAGGGAATAACGAGTGAGGTTATCAAATTTGCAGATGACACAAAACTATTTAAAGTTGTTAAAACCAAAGAGGATTGTGGAAAAATTGCAAGAGGATCTTGATAAATTGGAAGACTGGGTCCCCAAATGGCAGATGAAATTTAATGTGGACAAGTGCAAAGTTATGCACCTAGGAAAGAACAACCCCAACTATGGTTAAACGATGCAAGGTTCCACATTGGGAACCACCACCCAGGAAAAAGATTTAGGCGTCATTGTGGATAACATGTTAAAACCCTCCGCCCAGTGTGCAGCGGTGGCCAAGAGAGCAAATAGAATGCTAGGTATCATTAGGAAAGGAATGGAAAATAAAACAAAGGATACTGCAAAGTGTGCCTTGAGTTGTTTCTGACCCAGAAGCTCCTGGGTTTTCTTGGCAGTGTCACTGAAAGTAGATTGCCAGGCCTTTTTTCCAAGGCAATGGAGAGTTAAGTGACTTGCCTAAGCCCACAAGGAGTGCTAGTGGGATTGTGAACCCTGGTTGCTTGGTTACTAAGCCAGTGTTCTAACCACTAGGCTACTCCTCCACTCCAATGCAGTATATTATAATGCCTCTATATCGTTCCATGGTGCGACTTTGAATATTGTGTGCAATTCTGGTCGCCGTATCTTAAAAAGGATACTGTGTTATTAGAAAAGGTTCAGAGAAGAGCCACCAAAATAGTAAAGAGGATGGAAGGATACTCCTATGAAGAGAGGCTAAAAAGGTTAGGGCTCTTCAACCTGGAAAAGAGACGGCTGAGGGGAGATATGATAGAGGTCTATAAATTAATGAATTGAATGGAACGGGTAAATGTAGATCGATTGTTTACATCTTTAGAATATAAAAAGTCTAGGGGACATGCAATGAAGCTGCAGGGTAACCTATTTAAGACTAATAAGAGAAAATATTTTTTCACTCAACTTGTAAACTCTGGAATTTGTTACCGGAGGATGTAGTAAAAGCTGTTAGTGCAGCTGGTTTTAAAAAAGGTTTGGACAAGTTCCTGGAGGAAAGGTCCTTTAAACATTATTAAAAGGGACCCAGGATATCACTGCTTGACCCAATACAAGCATTGAGGAATCTGTGTCTTCTGGGGAAACTGCTAGGTACTTATGACCTAGATTGGCCACTGCTGGAAACAGGATACTGGGCTTGATGGACCTTGGTGTGACCCAGTATGGCATATCTTATGTTCTTATGACTCAGTCACTCAGGTGAATAATAGGAAGAGGACTTTTTATGGTGTTTTCATGAATTTAAAGTTCTTGAGACCAAAAACATAGACATCTACGGTAATTTTATAAGGAGCTGCCTATATTTAGGCAACAACGTGTCTAAAGATTGTTACAATCATTTACGCACATACTTGCTAAACTTAGGCACAGTCATTTTTACCAGTTCTAGTGTGGTAGGCGACGGCCTATGATCCATGCTAATTGAACTAAGCAGACAGGCCTGAGCAGCTTGACCTGTAACTGAAGCCTGTAGTTAGGCCCAGAGGAATGAAAACCCCCCTGAATGATGACACCATAGAATTGAAACTTAACTCAGTTTAACTGAACATAGCTAAGCAGAAACGAAACTTATAAAAGACAGAAAACAGCTCTAATTGGTACTGATAAGAGAGCACAGCTTCTATGGAATTAATTAACTCTGCAAAAAGCAAGGTTACAGTGCCCTGCTTCCCATATGTTTTAACAAGCTCAGCGACCTTGGAGGAGAGAAGTAACAAGTTGGAGACACTGACCATTGTAATTGGGACTAGAAGGGGGGCAACCAGGTGCTGGGCCCAGACCAGAGTCCCGATTGGGTAGCCATATCAGTACCGGGACCAATAGATGGGTGAGAGGGGTACTGGGACCAATGAAAAGTTTGCCTATGCTTAGAATGGACAAGAAAGCTATAAAAGTTGTTGTTTTACTAGAAGCCATTGCTCAGCCATTTTGAAATTGCTTATTGCTTGAGCCATGTGCACATTAAACTGGCTTGGATCCTTGAAAAGACTCCTGGATTTATTTATTGCATGCTTATCTGCTGCTGCATTCTTGGTGCGTTGGCCGAGAAGTGCGAGTGGTGGATAGTGTTCAAGTGAATAAATCCACGTAATTCGCCTTGAGGTTTGGTCCAGTTGGAACCATGCCAATCCGACGCAGGGGAATTTCCCTGGGCCCACCGATCCTCTTGTATCGGAGGGAGTTCTGCCTGGCCTCGGCAGGCACTGAGTCCAGCTGGCCAACACTTCCGACCCGGGGAGTCCAGGATCCAACTCAGAAGCTTGGGAACCAGATCTGGTAAGTATAGTTTTGAAAACCTGTCTAGACAGATGAGTTAGAACTGCAGTTTGAAAACTTAGAGAATCATGATTCAGCCTGGTCAGAGCAGACAGGACTGGGTTTTTGGTATGTCTAGACAGAAATAGAAAGAGCAGTACTGCCAGTGGAACTTGGAATTTGTAATCTCGAGATATTGGGAATTGGTAAGAGAGCTCTCAAGGAAGGGCCGAGTAACCCCGCATGGGAATTCGCCGGGTGAAACCCTCATCCTTTTTGTAATTGGGAAAAAGACTAGTCAGAATAGATAGAAAGGAATGCATTCTAAGATACGTTGCTAGCATGATTGTGTGAATGAAGTGTGAATGAGAGGTCTGGCAGCACGGACCAAGCAGAGTGGACTCTGGACTAGCGCAGTTCCTAGTCGGGTGACTGCGTCTAGGTCGCGAAACGGATGAAGCGTTTGGTGTATTGTCCGTCCTGTGTATTTGATTTTTGCTATCTGTTGAAACTGCGAGTTTCCCTTTTGTTATATATGTGAGATTATTCTGTTGAGTAATTTGTGACAGTTCACTGATTAAGAAATTGTATTAATAGAGCAGAATGAAGACCCAAAACACCTACAGTCATTTTTAGAAATCAAAAAGCTGGTCTGACCCAGTTAGTTTTTCTACTGCAGTGTGAAAAACTGACAGGGGGCGTGTCTGAAGGAAAGAATGTCTAGTGTCGTCTTTCTAATCTTGTGCAGGCTTAAACCTCAATGCTGGTAGTTTGTGCTTATTTCAGGCAAATTGTACCTGTTTTATTTAATATGTTTTTGTTCCTTCTGCTGTGGTTATGTAATATATATCATTTATTTATCATTTAATAAGAATGTTTAGTCAGGATTGTGGGTCCCGATAGTTTTTGGGTTTAGCCTGAAAAGGATTAAGTTTGTATTAATCCCTTATGGGTTGCGGACCAAGTGAGAGGAATTTCTGTCGGCTGTATGTTCAAATTTTCAGTAAGCACTGAAACAGTTTAAATAGGAAATGATAAAGAACTGTTTTGTTTTTCCTTTGATCTACAAAGTAATTAGATCACTACTTAACATTGATTTAAATTGTTTTTTTCTGGCATCTCTGTCCATGTGAATGAGAAGTCTCTTTTTATGAGCACAGTTCAATTGTTTCCCCGCGAGCAGAGGGGTGTGGCTTCTACATAGCCTGCAGAAAAAAAAAAAAAAAGGTTCTGGAGAGACAGCTGGAGACTGCAGGAGATTTAGGAATGAAAAGGGACTCCCGATTTGAAAAGTCTCTTCATTTAATCGAAGCGTGATGAATTTATAATTAGTTTTTTCTCTGGTTTCACTAGCTCTGTTTAACCAAAAGTTTTAAAAACAAAGTTTATCTTTTTATGAATGAGTATAAGTCATTTGAATGCATGCTTCCCCTCTGTGCTGGTTACTAATGAACAAATCAGTTAGCTTTTCTGTATTTAAAAAAAAAAGGGAAAGGTGTACTGTATTTTATGAAAAATATCCGGAATGTCTTTTAAATATTTGCTTCCTGAACTAAAAAAATAATTTCTTTTGCAGAGACATGCTGACAGATAGCTATAGTTCTCTCTATAAGAAGCATAATGGATGTATGTGCTCAATCTAAGTGTTTCCTGCCTGCCCTATGTTTACAGAAATAATAAGTGTCTTTTCAAGTATGATCAAGAATTTCAGTAAGGGATTTACTGAAGATTATGAAATGTCTCTGTCCCAATCAGGATTTTGCCCCAGAATTTCTAGATATCCTGTCTCGTCTCTCTCTCTCTCTCTGTAAGTAGTTCAGTTCAGAGTGCTTAAGGGGGGGATGGAGCCCAGTCCACCGATGATGTCAACCCCCCCCCCCCGGTGGGCGTGAACTAATGTGCCCACAGCAGAGAAGTGGATCCTTAAAAAAAAAAAAAAAAAAAAAAATCAACCTCCTGGATAGAGCATTGCTAGGAGAAACAGAATCCAGGAGAGGGGGGGGGACTACAGATTCCCAAGTAGTTTGCTAGCCACCTCTGCAACAGGGGAATGTCCACCCCCTCCGGACTAGAAGTGAAAGTCAGCTGACCAGACTTGTTTAGAACTGAAAAAAACTGCATTATACACTGAGAAGTTTTAGGACTTGATTGAACTAATGAACGGAAATTGCAAAGAACTGGATGAATTTGCGGGCATAATGGTTAAATGAAAGTTAATCAGAGGGTGTGTGAATTGTGAAAATAAATGTAACAGAGAAAGTGAATGATATTTTAGTTGAATGATGTGAGGAGATTATCCTAATCGAAGGAACAGAGGAAGTGAAAAACTGGGTGTGAGTACGCCCATTATAGAAAAAGAAGGACATTAGAGAAGTGAATGCCCGTATCTTGACTCCCGAGGGAGTACTTGATTGCAAAGTCATAAAACAATAAACCAAGCACAGTGTTTCAGCACGAGAGTGAAGCAGCTATAGCGTGAGTGGCAGCCGAAGAGGGCTACAGCATGGATGAAGACTAGGCCAGACCGGACTCTCCAGTTTCCCTGGGTCCCCAGGAGTCAGTCTGAAAAATAGGGGACCAATATATGGACTTTTATGGGGGATACAGGAGCAGAATACTAAAGCCAGTAGCCCCTGTGTTTTTCTCGCAAAGCCTTTTCTGCAGAACCACATGTGTGAACTAGAAAAAAAATAATAATAATAATGTACCAGTTCCTGTATATGCCTGAATGCCCTATTCCATTTTTGGGCCGAGACCTGCTTGCAAAGCTTCAAGCACAGATATCCTTTGTTGAAGGGGAAAAAAATGAAACTCAAAATCTGCTGGCCTGATGGTGTTAACTGTCCCCAAGAAGAAGAATGGCGGTTCTATTCACCTGCATCCAAAGCAACAAGCTGTACACTTACCAACCTCATAGCCCCACCTGGAGGATGGGCAGAAGATAATCCACCTGGCCTAGCGAAGAACATAGCCCCTGCCATTGTCACCCTCAAGCCAGTCAAGAAGCCTGGGACAGGTGATTACCGCCCAGTGCAGGATCTAAGAAAGAATGAATGATGCAGCTGAAACTATACAACCAGTGGTACCAAAATCCTTATATTCTCTTGGAACTGATCTCTGCTGAAGCTATACATTTCATCATTCTGGACTTAAAAAGATGCCTTTTTCTGTATACGCTTAGCCCAAGACCCCACTACAAGGAGGCGGGGCCAACTCATCTGGACAAGATTACCTCAAGAATTCAAGAACTCGCCTCACTCAGCAAAAGATTTGACAAGTTATCCAGAAACTCAAGAAAAAAAAAAGAAAAAATTCTACTTCAATATGTGGACAACTTGCTCATAACCACCAACTCAGAAAGTGAATGTCCACCAGCCACCAGTGAACTCTTGCACCTTTTTAATGAGGCTGGATACAAAGTCTCAAGAGCCAAAGCATAATTATGTCAAACAAGTTAAATACCTAGGATTCCAGTTGTCCAGCGGAATTTGACGCCTGGAACCCTTACCAGAACGCAAAGCAGCTGTATGCAGTATTCCTACTCCAATCACCAGGAGACAAGTGAGAGCCTTCTTGGGTGCCACAGAGTATGTTGTATATGGATCCCCAATTTTGCGCTGCTAGAAAAAAAAAAACAAAAACAAAACCATTGTATCAAGCTATCAAAGGAATGGGGACTTGAACAGGATGCAGCCTTTTGATCTTTGAAAAAAACACTCTGATGTTGTCACCAATTCTGGGTCTACCAGATGTCCAGAAAACCTTACAGTCTCTATGTTCATGAGTCGCAAGGAAATGTTCTGGGAGTGTTGACTCAATCTCTTGGACCTTATTTGAGAAGCTGTTACAGCTACAGCCTTCCTAGTAAGCAAAAACTAAAAGAAAAATCCCTTCACAAAGGAAATTACTAGCTAACAAATCTATGAATGTTGAAATATTAGAGTATGTTGTGTGAAAACCCCAGATACAACTGAAGGGTCAGTCAAGCTTTCAATCCTGCTATGTTGTTATCAGTTGGTCTTGATCCCCTGATCATGACTGTTTAGAAATTATGGACACTGTATTCTCAAGCCACCTGGATTTGACTGATGTCCCTCTGGAGAACCCTGAACAGACTTTCTTTGTGGCTGAAGGCAGTTTCATCATCAATGGACATTGTTGTGCTAGATATGCAGTGGTGACCCCTGATTTGGTAGTTGAGTCCTCAGCCCTGGCCCCAGAAACTTCACCACAGAAAGCTGAACTGATAGTCCTCACTAGAGCACTAACAATAGGAAAAGAGCCCTGTCTAAATGTGTACCCAGATTTCAAGTATACCCTTACAACCTTGCATGCATATGGGGCCCTGTACAAAGAATGAGGGTGGATAACCTTAGGAAGCAAGTCCATTAAGTATAGCCCCAAGATATTGATATTAATAGATACATACTGCCTATAGATCTCAGAATTTAGGAAAAGTAGAATGTATGAATAGAACCCTGAAATCTCAGTTGTCTAAACTTTGCCAAGAGGTTTACCTGAAGTGGCCCTAGGTTCTTCCTATAGCCCTTCTTAGGATATACTTAGCCCCTGCTAAGTCTTTAGGAGTTTTCCCTTTTGAAATTCTGTATGCGCAACCCCTGCCTATTGTATAGGAAATAAAAGGAGATATGAGACAGATAGGATCTGAAATTATTAGACATGAACTATTGGTTTTAAGTTCTGTTTTGCAGGAGTCTTCATACCTGAGTACAAAATCGATTACTCATCAATTTGCCTGCACCCCTGCATCCTTTCAAGCCTGGAGTCTCGGTGTGAATCAAAGAGTGGAGAAAGACACCGTTGACACCGCATTAGAAGGGACCTTATGTTGTTATCTTGTTAACCCTACAGCAGTGAAAATTGCAGAACTCGAACCCTGGATTCATCACAGCAGAGTGAAATCAGCAGCAGCTCCAGAGCCAGACCAGTGAACATCAGAACAGATCCAGAAGTTCCATTGCAGCTAACTTTGCAAAGACAAGCAAATTGAAAAAAATTCAGGAAGTTTTAAAAAACAAAAAGAGAGACTGTGCTAATATAGAACTCCTGAATCTCAAGAGACTATTTGTTTATTCTGAAGAGATTATCATCAACAGAAAGAGACTGTATTATGAACTATATTATTTGAAAATCTTTGTGCCATTTTGATCAAGGACAGTGCAAACTAAAAGGACTGTGTTTATTGAAATACGCTGGAATCTACAGCTCTACACTCCTACCAATGAAATTGGTAAGGTCATGTACAGCGGAAGCTTGAGGATCTACAATCAACGCTACACCTGTTGCATGCTACTGAGAGCAAAACAGGTCAACGTACAGTAAAGAAGAAGAAGACTTCGTGGTCAAGAATTATCAACAGATTGCACTGGTTTTTCAAAGACTTGCACTAATTTTTCAGAGAACTTTCATCATGATTCTCTACTGTTTCATCGTGATAGCAGCCTTGGAGTGCTTTGAAATGACTTTTGCCTTATCTCCCTGGGCAGCCTGTATAAGTACAACATGAACTGGACCGAAGGTCACTCAGACCTTGTTTTATCATTCTTCCTATACTTGCATTGGTATACTCTCCAATCCAAAAGTTGTTCTAGATCTTGACTTTCTACAAGGCTATGCAAGCCACCGTTGCAATTCCTCATACCACCACCAGAACTTGTTTCTTGAACTTACTGGAGCAATAGCATCTAGTCTCCACACTTCTGACTGTTTCTATTGTGGAGGAACTAAGATGGGAGATCAGTGGCCCTGGGAGACGCAAGAACTGAACTATTCTATCCTATACAATCAGACTGATTTACATAATACTACTAGTGAGTGGGTATTGGCCCACCCCATTGTTGACAGTTTGTGTTTTGTTCGGACTGGACCACAATCTACTACGAAGGATGGACAGCTGGTCTGTCTAAATCAGAAGCTTTACGACAGCACCACAAAGATGCAACCGAACCTTCTAATCCTTTAGTTCTTTTTCCCACTCTTGCCAAACTATGGACTTTGACTATCTGCCTGTTGCTCCCTTGTTTCTTGCCATTTTGCTTGCAAATGATAACTTCAGTTATTAATAACACTGTAGAGCGTAAGACAGCTACAAAGATATTAGCTATGTGAACTTACTACCCTATACCACAGAGTGATACCTTTACCTAGTATTATGTGATTTGATTCTCACACCTTATTAACATGCGGGTGAGAATAATCAAAGGGGGGAATGTGGTAGGCGACGGCCTATGATCCATGCTAATTGAACTAAGCAGACAGGCCTGAGCAGCTTGACCTGTAACTGAAGCCTGTAGTTAGGCCCAGAGGAATGAAAACCCCCCTGAATGATGACACCATAGAATTGAAACTTAACTCAGTTTAACTGAACATAGCTAAGCAGAAACGAAACTTATAAAAGACAGAAAACAGCTCTAATTGGTACTGATAAGAGAGCACAGCTTCTATGGAATTAATTAACTCTGCAAAAAGCAAGGTTACAGTGCCCTGCTTCCCATATGTTTTAACAAGCTCAGCGACCTTGGAGGAGAGAAGTAACAAGTTGGAGACACTGACCATTGTAATTGGGACTAGAAGGGGGGCAACCAGGTGCTGGGCCCAGACCAGAGTCCCGATTGGGTAGCCATATCAGTACCGGGACCAATAGATGGGTGAGAGGGGTACTGGGACCAATGAAAAGTTTGCCTATGCTTAGAATGGACAAGAAAGCTATAAAAGTTGTTGTTTTACTAGAAGCCATTGCTCAGCCATTTTGAAATTGCTTATTGCTTGAGCCATGTGCACATTAAACTGGCTTGGATCCTTGAAAAGACTCCTGGATTTATTTATTGCATGCTTATCTGCTGCTGCACTAGGTCTGGTGTAAGTCATCACGCCCTAATGTACCACTCACGCTAGTCCATAAAGTCCAGTTTGCATGCACTTGACTTTATATAATACGCATAAAATGCGCATTAACTGGGTAAGAGGGTAATATTATAGAAGGTTAAAGCAGTTGAAACGTGTCTATTTTAAGCTTACTTAGGCGCTTACTTATCGCTAGCATAAATCCTGCACTAATCACGGGCTACATTCCAGCAGGGCTGGCACAAGGCGATGAGATGCCCTAAGCGAACCTCATCCCTTGCGCCCCCTCAAGGCACCCATTGGCACCGCTGCCGCCCCTCTCCGGGATGTGCAGCAGCACCAGCAATGGGCACAAGCAGCCCCATGGTGCTTACCTTTAAACTTTGGTGCCACGGGCTGCTTGTGCCCATTGCTGGTGCTGCCTGTCCCGAGAGGGGCGACAACGATGACAATGAGGCCCCTGAAGGACTGGCACTCTAGGCAACTGCCTCGTTCGCCTATTGGTAGTACCAGTCCTGTATTCCAGCTGTGGACATTACCCCTGCTCAAGAGAAGTGGAAATGTCCATGCCTAGATTATGGAAGTTGTTGTTATTGTTACGTGCTGTAGAATTGGTGTTGACTCGTGACAACTCCGTGGATGTTGTCCATGTGACTATCCTGTGGGTTTTCTTGGCAGATGTGACTGGAAGTAGATTGCCAGGCCTTTCCTGATTATGGATGTATGCCTTGTCTCACCTAAGGGGCACTGTGAACCACTTGGGATTTGACCTCCATGGGAACCTTCCTATCTTTGGTAGATAGCCGCTCTCGATATGGAAACAAACTTTTGTTCTAGGCAACATTCTCCCAAACACAAACTTTAATTTAACAAGTCTTGTAATAACAAAAGACTTAGAACCAAAAATAAAGTGACCTTTCCATCAAGGTTATATTAACACAGAAAACTGATTGGCATCCAGCCTGTACTAATGAACACCGTCTCTTTAAGAGTCATGCATTCAGTTCATTTAGCAAAGTTCTGAAGCTTGCAACCCTGGATCTGGATGTAGTCTTGTCTAAACACAGGGGGTGCGAGCACACAAGCCACCACCCCTGGCTCTGTGCTCCTACTGTTCTCAATGAGCTTGTGGGGGTTCTGCTTCCACACCCCTCATAGGAGTTCTCCACTTCCGGCAGCAACGCGGTGATCTCATGCTCTGAGCTGGCTGGCTCAGAGTTAGTCACCACAGTTCAGTCTAGCTTTTCCTTCCAGCTGTCTGGTATACATGCCTGTGCCTTTTAGTAGAATAAACACTTGAATTAAAGCAGTTCACATATCTTAAACTGACTGGCTTTTGCTCGTTTACTTAGCAATAATGCTGATGCAGAACACACTCTTGTAACTCACCGACTCAAGAGCAGCATCGTACCTAGCTCTGTGCGAATGGTGCAGCCGCACAGGGCGTAAAAAAATAGAGGCGCATTTGGGGATGCCAGCCTCGACTCCCCCCACGCTGCCTGCCCTTGCCCTGCTGCCGCTTTTAGGGTTCCCTTGGCAGAGGCGGGACATCCAATTGAACAAAAATCACATGGGTCTCTCCGACTCCATGCTGCGCATGCGGCAAAGGACAAACCGGAGCGGGAGGGGGGGAGGCCAAATGTGCAAGTCGCACAGGGCGCTTTTATGGCTTGATACGGCCCTGCTCAAGAGTTTTCTCTGTTTTCAAACACTCTTGGCCACGTCCTTTTTCCAAAATGTCCAGTGTTTATACCTCAAGAGTTTCCGGAAGCCAATTCAGCTGTAAGAATTTGCGACCTGCCAGCTGCCAACAGTAAAAGCGCTCTCTCTTCTCATGCACAATGTGCACGTTCTTACTCCAGCCGTGCCCACTGCCCTTCCTGACAAAGCTCCTGTTCACACTACGCAGTTTCTTGTACTCGCTGCGCACATCACGCACTATCTCTCAGCAGCAGAGCCCTTCTATCGCAACAGCTCAATAAACATCCTTCCCTCTTCATAAAGGAATTTTCCTGACCAATTCCACAGCCCTGCATCTGTCTCTTCGAGGATGTGGGCCACACCCTCCTCCTTATGAATTCCTGGAGGGTACACTTCCCTACCCAGCTTGTAGGGCTTCCTGTCGCAGCCTGACAGGGTCTTGAAGGCTGTAATTCCTTCCTTCCTTCCCAGACCTCCCCTCTGACTGCACCTTTTAAATAAACAACAAGGTTACTTTCTGCTGCCTCGCTTGCTTGTTCTGTGTCTCTCTTAAAGTAGCTCCTGATAAGTCATAGTTGCTTCCCTTCCTTAGCTATACCCCTATAGTTTCTTATGGTTGGAGCTCCCAGCCTCCTGTGATAGCTCCTCCTAGTGGCAACAGTATGGAATTGCCCTGATTTACACTTTGCATTTTACAGCGCATTAATTAAGGAATTTCATCATCTGTGTATGTGCTTTGCGATTCTGCCCACACTCCGGACAAACCATGCCCTGGCAACACCTACTGCAGAAATAAACTCCTGCATGCCATGGTACATCCTTTTATGCCTTAATTTTATAAAAGCTATTTTACTGCCACATGTGCAGTAAAATAATTATATAAAATGAACCCTCCTGGGGGTAATTTGATAAAGTTGTTCCCAGATGTAAACCGTGTCTCATGTTCAGAAAATTATGCAACCATACATGCATGTAAAAGGTATACACACAGAAAGTATGGGTCTACTCTTATGTGTTGTGTATGAAGGCATAACTAGGGACATAGTCTGGGCAGAGTGGAGGTGGAGTTGCGATGTTTGTATGATTTCTCTGTAAACCACTTTGCTGCTAATGCCATTGAAAGCAGGGCCGGTGCAAGGATATGAGATACCCTTCAGGGGTAGGGAACCCTGGTCCTGGAGAGCCGCAGACCAGTCAGGTTTTCGGGATATCCCTAATGAATATGCATGAGATATATATGCATTAGAGATATCCTGCCAACCTGACTGGTTTGTGGCCCTTAAGGGCTGGATTTGGAGACCCCTGCCTTACACCTCAGTCATTTAAGATTGTGAGTGGGCAAGGTGCAGATGTCCAAGACATCAAAAAGGTTAGATAGAATGTGTCACATTCCTCCTCACTTCTCACCACCACCACCAAAATATTGTCTATTAGACAACTTTTTGGTGGTGGTGAGAATCGAGGAGGAATGTGACACATTCTATATACCCTTTCGATGTCTAGGACATCTGCACCTTGCCCACTCACAATCTTAAATGACTGAGGTGTAAGGCAGGGGTCTCCAAATCCAGCCCTGAAGGGCCACAAACCAGTCAGGTTGGCAGGATATCTCTAATGCATATATATCTCATGCATATTCATTAGGGATATCCCGAAAACCTGACTGGGTGAATCTCATCCCATGCACCCCTTGCTCTCGTCCCCTCCCCTCATTGCCACTACTGCCCTTCTCTGGGACCTGCAGCAGCAGTGATGGCTTCAAACAGCCCCGCTGCGCTTACCTAAACCTCTGATGCGGTGCAGCTATTTGCGCTCTGCCCCCTTTGATGTCCAATGCCAACGTCCTTCTGCATGGGGATGGAAGCGGCTGATATGCTAACACCATTAGGGACTTTGATTCCTTCATTTTTGTTTCCTGGGGGTTCTAAGGCTGGGATTCCCAAATCTGTCCTTGCAACTGCACAGTCAGGCAAGCTTGCAGAGTATCCACAGTGGATATGCACTCAGTCTTGCATCTGATGAAGTGGACTCTTGTCCTCGAACGTTCAAGCCTCAATGAATGGCTTATAGGTTGCCACCTGCTTCTGTCATTTTTGCTAAATCGAGAATGGCTTGCAGTGATGCTCCATGCTTTACTGCTTTTTTTCTCTTTCCTGTAGTGCCCTCCATGTAAGCTGACAAAAAAGACCCTCTCAGGCTGAATTTGAGGTTCAAAGTTACCATGAAAGCTTTCCACATTACCTCACAGTGAACCTGCTGTCTTGACTCTTGCTCCAGTCTTCTTCCCTGGAACAATGCTGGCACTGATGCAGATCATTCTGGCAGTAGATGCCCAAGCAGCTGGACCAGTGGAAGATCCTTCCATTGGGGTCAGTAGCAGTTCAACCTGCCCTTCTGGGCTGAGAGGTGTCTTTAAACTGAAGACACCGATGCCCAACCTGTTCCCTCTTGTGACTCCAATGGCAGTGACTCTAGACAGCCTCAATGGAAAGCCAGTACGGTCAACATACCAGTCTTCTAGGCAGAGATGCCGTTAACCTCTTTAAGTAAGAAGATTATAGATCAGTTCTGGATTTCGATAAACATTATCTTGTTTTATTGTACTTAATTGTAAAATCTTCTATATTGCCACACTTTTGAGGTGGGTTAACAGTAAAAGTACATAAAAGAGTACATATAAATATGAAACATACAAGCATCTGATCACTATGTTAATACTCCGATATACGCATAAAACTGTATTCAATGACCGTTCCCTCGGGAAGGCAGAGGGCTCCAGTACCATCCATAGAGGTTCACAGCTCTTTGGCTCTTCTTCCTGTGTTAGCTCATATATATGGCTTATCAGTCATCAGTCACTAGAGGAGAAGTAAGGTTTGTTTGTTTGTTTGTTTCTTTAAATGTTTCAAAAAAAATTCTCTTTAGCCCACATTTCCAAAGGCAGTCAATTCCTCTGCTTTGCTTAGTCAAGGAAAATGCCTCAGCACTTCATTTATCATTTTTCACTACCCTCAGGGATGGTAGCTATGTGGGACTTGCAGCATCGATTAGCAGGTAGAATCAGGAGCCACCAATACCACTACTACTAGTGGCCTAGTGGTTGGGGCAAGGTACTTCAGGCCGGAAGGTTGGGGGTTCAAATCCCACTAGAGGACAGCAACCTTGGGCCGGAAGGACTGGTGTTTCTAGTCCCACAGGTGCTCCTTGTGGTCTTGGGCAAGCCACTTAACCCTCCATAGCCCATGTTCCCTATAAAATAGTTATCTCCAAGTTATAATGCCTTGTTCAATGTAAACTGCACTGAACCAAATACAAATAAATATTAAGCACTTCTAAAGTGCTACCAGTTGCATGAAGTGCTGTACAGACATGTATGAGACAGAACCTACTCATTTGAGCTTACAATCTAGGTAAAACAGAACATAAAGCAATAGTCTATTCAGGGCACAAAGTACAAGGCATGGCAATTACAGTCAGACAGACAAGCATGGCATTTACAGTTGGGGTAGACAAGGGATGGAAGTCAAGATCTGAAAGTGACAGCGAAGAGGTGAGTTTTCAACCTGGATTTGAAGAAGGCTAGGGAGGGTGCCTGGTGTATAGACACAGGTAGGTTGTTCCAGGTGAAGGGTGCTGCAAGGTGAAATGAGCTAAGTCTGGAGTTAGGGGTGCGAGTGAAGGGCCTGAATAGAAGTAGTTTCTTAGAAGAGCAAAGTTCACGAGGGGGGTTGTGGGGAGAGATGAGAGTTGAAAGGTATAGAGGGGCGGCAGAGTGAATGCATTTATAGGTCAGGAGGAGAGGTTTGAACTGGATGCGGAAACAGATAGGGAGCCAGTGAAGTGACTTGAGGAGAGGAGTAATGTGGGCATGGCGAGGCTGGAGGAAGATTAGTCGGGCGGCAGCATTTTGAATGGAATGAAGGGGAAGGAGATGGCACATAGGGAGGTTGCAGTAGTTGAGGCGGGAGGTAATTATGGAGTGGATGAGGGTTTTAGTAGTGTGTTCAGAAAGGAGGGGCGGATTTTGCTAATGTAGAGGAAGAAGCGGCAGGTCTTAGCAACGAGCTGGATGTGTATGGAAAAGGAGAGAGAGGAATCAAAGATAACCCGCAGATTGCGGGCCGAGAAAACAGGGAGGATTATAGAGTTATCAACAGAAACCGAGAAAGGAGGGGAGGCGTTAGGGGAAAAGATAAGGAGTTCAGTCTTGGCCATGTTCAGTTTCAATACCAACTTAAAAAGCCAGACTGGCCAACAAGATTCCTTTCTGGAAATGGGACTGGGCCAACTACAGCAAGGGACCACTGGACACAGAAAAACCTGAGTCGTGCTTTTCACTGCCGAGGTAAGATAAAGAAGGACACTTAAACGCTGGCAAAGACTGTACTCAGGGAAGTGGTCAGGAGATTTCCGAGTTTCAGATGTCCCTGTTCCTCCCACCATCTTGAATCAACACGACTAAATGTATGTATGGTTTTACATAAAGCACGTACTTCTGCCTGCATTTTGGGGTAGTATTCCCTGAGGTATGTTTCCAGCACAACCTGAAAATTAAGAAAAAAAAAGAAACCTCCATACATTATTTTCTGTACAAAATGTATCTACAAAAAACATGAACGTGCAAAATCCAAAAGTAATGCAGCGCGCCAAGTTGGCCTGTTGCAAGAGGAAGTCTTGGGTTAGTAATGGTATTTAACTTATATCCCAAAGAAGAGCGGGGACTACGGATACCACACTTCTTTGGGATTTATTATTTTGCTTTGACTGCTGATGCTCTTTGCTGTCCCTCAGAAGCTGCCGCCCTAGGTGATTGCCTAGTTTTGCCTAATGGTTGCACTGGCCCTGTGGCCCTGCTCTTTCATGTCCACCTGGACTTACAACATTGAGTTTAATATGTCCGTGCATTATTCAGAGTTCAAAACCTGTTAAATTTATTTATTTAGCTAGTCTTATATACCGCTTTCCATCGGGTCAAAGCAGATTACAGTGAACAAAAACTCATTTACATAAAACAATAACAGAGAACTATGCACAAACAGTAAACTATGTACATATGGTATTGTTTAACTATTTACAGGAGATAGTTCTGACTTGTTATCTATAGTTATTGTGTGGGTCATGGTCGGGGGTGATTTGGGGAGTAGGTACGTAGTGTTCAGTAAACAGGAGGGTTTTTAGGTGTTTATGGAAGGTGAAGAGGTCAGTGATATTTCTTATGGTGCCTGGTCAGGTGTTCCAGAGGGATGGGGCAAAGAATCTGAATGCTCGATGGCAAGTTTGTTGGCTGGACTTTATCTTTGAGCATGGTATGGTAAGCATATTTATTGCGGAGGATCTTCAGAGTCTGTCTGGGGTGAGTATCTGCAATAGGGACTGGAGGTGGGTGACTGGGTCAGAGTGTAGTGCTTCGTGAGTTAGGAGTAAGGATTTATATTGATTCTGCTGGGGAGCTGTTTGAGAATAAAAGATAAATAAAAACCAATGGTCTCATGAGACTATTAAAACTAAGATGGCTTCAATTCCTGCTGCCAAGAACATTTTTTTATATGACTAAAAAGGATCCCGGAATCTCTGTAACTTTTTATCAGATGATTTATTATTCAAGGAAGCCTCATTATGATTTCAGAGATCTTTCTTATCACTAATGATATTTTCCATAACTGAGAGCTATCAATCTGTCTTTGAGCCATCTTATGCAAATTTAGTAATTGCCTTTCTGCACACTGGTAATTACGTCCCAGCTCTATAAACAATGTAATCCTGATGCTTGCTTTTGATCAATGTTCATATGCACCGACATCGCCGGCTCTTAAGATAGAGAGATCTGTACAGAGAGAAGTAAACTGAAGGAGACCTGTTCTTCAGAATCCAAGCTATTCAATATATTTCAGAAAACTAAAGGCACATTCTTCTCTTAGCATAGGTTACTAGAAGGGACTGGGGAGATTGGGGTGTAGGCTGTGCATCATTCACCCTTTGGAAGGTCAACTACGTTGCACCCAAATTGGTATTACACAAGGCTCGCATCAGAAGGGCAATGAAAATCTGGCCGGATGCCATGTGTGTTAGATGTAAGATACAAGTGGGGCTTGCAATTGTTATTTGTAGAATGTCCAGAAGTGACTGACTTATGGAAGAGGGCCCCAGTAGCCTTAGAAGAGATAGTGCAGATCGGTAAAAAGTGGACGCACAGAGGGCCATTTTAAAAGGACGGTCATCCAAATCACAGACACATCTCCGTAGCCATTCCACAGATGACATTTGCAGATGTCTCCAGTGCATGGACATCCAATTAGGCACAGGGGTGTGGTAGAGGGATGTCCCAGGAGGGGAAATGGACTTGCACGTCCTCTTTTGATTTCAGAAACATCTGCAGGTACATCCATGTTTATATCTGCTCCAGACACAAATAGATGTCAAGAAAGTGCTTGCTTTCACCTAAAAGCATCCAGAGAGTGTAGAAAAGACAGAGAATTAAGTGCCTAGCCTTAGATCATAAAGGCCCACACTGGGATTAGAGCCCTGATCATTTGGCCTTTAAGCCAGTACTCTAACCATTATGCCATTAGACATCTTGGTTCTGAAGTGCTCTCCTGGGGACGACTATATAGATGTTTGATATATGTGCATGGGGGGGGGGGGGGCATCAATGTTTCTGAAATCGTGCCTGAACTTGCATGTGCCTACTTTTTTTTCAGACATTATGGCTTTGATGTCTGAGATTGTACTTGGACGCCCCATTGTGAAATGTGCCTCATAGCGTTCTAGAGTTAAGGGACGGTGACCCTCAGAGAGAAAGGCAAAAGGCATCTACAGAAAACCAATATTAAGTTTATTCTTGTGGCTATGCTGCTGATGAGAAAAACAGTACTAAGATATTGGGTGAGTGACACAGCACCTCCGTATCAGGAATCTGATGCATGACATAGGCTTTTTCGAACTACAGCATATTAGATATAAGAAAAAGCCAGAATGGGGTGCTGTTTAAGCAACTATGGAAGCCAGTTTAAGGTAAAACATTGTGGGGAATGATTCAGACAGAAAGATGCAGAGGGATAAAAGGAGCTCTTGCCCATTTTGGATTTCGACCCTGGCTTTTGCCACGTCCCCTCCCCTTTGACCAAAAGGACTAGAGGCGGCAAGATAGGAAAAGGAATAGAGATATAAACAGGAGAATGCATGTAGTATGCCAGGCGGGACTGCTGCAAGGATATGAGGTGTCTTAAGCAAACTTCTATCCTGTTGCCTTCCCCTGCTCCCACCCACGCTGCCGCCTCTCTCTGGGAAGATACCAAGTGTCCTGAAGGGGCGGCAATGCCTTTAAACAGCAACGCAGTGCTCACCCAAAGCCCCCGATGCTGCATTGCTGTAGGTGCTCACTTTGACCAGCCACTTCCGCCCTTTCCAATGCAGACTTCTTTTCTGCATGGGGGTGCTTCCATCTCCGTGTAAACATGGAATCTTGCGTTGGAGGGGGCGGAAGAGGCTGGTCAGAGGGAGCACCAACAGCAGCGCAGCGTTGGAGGCTTTGGGAAAGTGTTGAGTTTTCATTTTAATAGCATTTCCACTGCTACAGGTCCTGGAGAGGAGCAGCGGTGCTGGCACTTAACTACTCTTGAAACATCAGCGCTCTAGGCTTCTGCCTAATGGGTTGCACCAGCCCTGGTGGCAGATGAAAATGGTGAGTGTGAATGTAGGGGAAAGAGGGAATAAGGAAACTTGAGGGGAAACTCATAAAGTACTTAGTTCAAGAGAAGCAGAGCCAAATGTCGTACGAAGAGTTAAAAGGCCAAAGATGTCTTCATATCATTTGGCAGAGTGTGCTCTGGATAGTAGTTAAAATGTGTTTGTTCACTTAAAAATAATTCTGTAAAAATGGTAATAACCATCAAGAATAATGATGTTGATGAGAAAAAATTGGCAAAGAGTAGGATAAAGTTCATTGAACCTCCATTGTTAAATCTCAGAATTTGAAATGAATAGTAATAATAGGTCCTCCTTCTAGAACCAATCAAACACTGATCGCTCGTCATAAAATGTTTCTTGAATGATTTTAAGAAGACTGGGTTTGCAAGGAGCTAGCTAAACTACAAGTAGACAAAGCAATGAGGCCAGATGGGATAAATCTGAGAGCATTAAAGGCTCCACTGTCTGACCTATTCAACACTTCTTTAGAGTTGGGAATGGTCCTAGAGGACTGGAGAAGAGCACATGTGGTCCCTTTATACGAAAGTGGAAGTAAGGATGAGGTTGGGAACTACAGGCCGGTTAGTCTGACCTCTGTGGAGAGTAAATTAATGGAAACGCTGCTAAAACATAGGAGAGTGAGGTTTCTGGAATTCAGTGGATTGCAGGATTCGAGGCAGCATGAGTTTATTAGAGGCAGATCTTGTCAGACAAATTTCATTAATTTCTTTGAATGGGTGACCAGAGAATTCAACTGAGGGAGAGCCCTAGATGTAGCATACTTAGATTTCAGTAAAGCCTTGGACGCTGTTCCACACAGGCAACTTATGAATAAATTGAGGGCCCTAGAGATGGACCCTAAAGTATTGGTTGGGTGGGAGATGACAAAGAGTACAGATAAAAGGAGCTTACTATGAGGAGAAAAATGTAACCAGTGGTGTGCCACAGGGACTTGTCCTTGGTCCGATTCTTTTTAACATCTTTAGTGATATTGTGGAAGGACTATCAGGTAAGATTTGCCTCTTAGTGGATGATACAAAAATCTGCAATAGAATAGACACCCAGGAAAGTGTAGATAACACGAGGAGGGATCTAGCAAAGTTTGAAGAATGGTCCAGAATTTGGCAGCTGAGATTTAATGCTAAAAAATGCAGGGTCATTAATTTGAGCTACAAAACTCCATGGGAACGGTACAGTATAAGGGGTAACATAGTAACATAGTAAATGACGGCAGATAAAGACCAGTATGGTCCATCTAGTCTGCCCAGTAAGATGGCAAGAGTAGGTGCACCTGCCGCTCTGTGCAGGCCACCCCTCCCCATGTCTTTGTTTAGGGGTGAACCCACCGCTCCATGTAGGACACCCCTATTTGTTGAGAAATTAGATGGTTCAGTTTATTTTTATTTTATCCTGTTGCTGTAAAGGGATCCACTGTGTCTGTCCCATGCCATTTTGAATTCCGTCACTGTGTTTGCCCCCACCACTTCCATCGGGAGGGGATTCCAAGCATCCACCACCCTTTCAGTGAAAAAGTATTTCCTGACATTGCCTTTCAATTTACCCCCTTGCAGCTTCATGTTATGCCCTCTAGTTTTACAGCTTCCCCGTCTTTGGAAGAGGTTTGTTTGTTCATTATTTCTCTTTAAGTATTTAAAGGTCTGAATCATATCTCCCCTATCCCTTCTCTCCTCCAAAGTGTACATATTTAGGTCTTCAAGTCTCTTCTCATAAGGCTTCTGACACAGGCTCCAAATCATTTTAGTCGCCTTCCTCTGAACAGTTTCCAGTCTTTTTACATCCTTTGCAAGATATGGTCTTCAAAATTGAACACAGTATTCCAAGTGAGGCCTCACCAGTGACTTGTACAGTGACATAAGTACCTCTTCCTTTCTGCTGGTAATTCCTCTTTGTATGCAGCCCAACATCCTCCTGGCTTTTGCCACTGCCTTGTCGCACTGTTTTGCCACCTTGAGATCTTCAGAAATAATCACACCAAGGTCTTTCTCCTGATCCGTGTACACCAACCTCTCTCCCCCTATCTCGTACATTTCCCTTGGATTTCTGTTACCCAGGTGCATGACACTGCACTTCTTCGCATTAAATCTTAATTGCCAAGCATTAGACCATTCTTCCAACTTTTGTAGATCTTTCCTCATGTTAACCACTCCCTCAGGGAGTCCACTGTGTTGCAAATTTTTGTGTCATCTGCAAAAGGACAGACTTTTCCATTCAGTCCTTCAGCAATATCACTCACAAATACATTGAACAGTGCCGTGCCCAGGACTGAACCCTGGACACCCCGCTAATCACCTTCCTTTCATCCGAGTGAGCTCCATTTACCATCACCTTCTGTCGTCTGTCAGTCAACCAATTTCTGATACAGTTTACCACCTTGGGACCCATCCTCAAACTACTGAGTTTATTGATAAGCCTCCTATGAGAAACAGTATCAAAGGCTTTGCTGAAATCCAGGTAGATGACATCCATCGCATGTCCCTGATCTAGTTCTCTGGACACCTAGTCAAAGAACTCAATCAGATTTGTTTGGCAAGATCATTCTTTGGTAAAACCATGTTGCCTCGGATCTTGCAACCTGTTGGTTTTAAGAAAGTCCACTATTCGCTCTTTCAGGAGCGCCTCCATTAGTTTTCCCACCACCGAGATAAGGCTCACGGGCCTGTAGTTTGTCACTTCTTCCCTGTCACCGCTTTTGTGAAGAGGTTCCACATCAGCCATTCTCCAGTCCTGAGGAACTTCTCCTGTTTCCAAGGATCTGTTGAAAACATCATTTAACGGCCCTTCAAGAACCTCTCTGAGCTCTTTCAGTATCCTGGGATGTATCCCATCTGGTCCCATGGCCTTGGCCACTTTCAGTTTTGCAAGTTGTTCTAACTTGATGTACATCTATCCATGAAAGAAGAGCGGGACTTGGGCACGTTTGTTTCTGACGATCTTATGGTGGCTGAAGTACTGTAGAAAAGGCGAAGGCAAAAACCAGAAGGATGCTTAGACACATAGGAAGAGGAATAGTGAGCAGGAGGTGAGGGTGCCTCTGTATAAATCTTTGGTGAGCCCTCATTTGGATTATTGTGTGCAATTCCGGGGTCCACACCTTCAAAAGGATATAAACAGGACGGAGTCAGTGCAGAGGATGACTACCAAAATGGTCACTAGGCTTTGTCATAAGGCACGTGGGGCAGATTAAAAGATCTCAATATGTATACTTTGGAAGAAAGGAGAGAGAAGGGAGATATGAGAGAAACATTTAAATACCTGAGTGTTGTTTAAAAATGCTATCTTGGAAGCCTAGATCAGATGTATTCCAGGCTTTAAGAAAAGTAGAAGAAAGGCCAAATGACTGCTTGCATGGTTTAAAGGTGAAGTCAGAGAGACTGTTTTAGCCAAAAAAGCATCTTTCAGAAAATGAAAAAGGAGCCAAATGACAAAAACAGGAAACAACATGAGCACTCGCAAAGTAGATGCAAGCATTGATAAGGCAGGCAAAGACAGAATTTGAAAAGAAACTTGCTATGGAAAGAAACCCTCAATAAAACGTTTTTCAAATATATTTGTAGCAAAAAAACCTGTGAGAAAGTCAGTTGAACCATTAGATGATAGAGGGTTAAATGGGTCAGTAAGGGAGAACAAGGCCATAGCGGAGAGACTGAATGAATTCTTTGCTTTGGTTTCTACTGAAGAAGACATAGGGAAGTTACTCATGCTAAAAATTATATTTAAAGGTGATGTATCGGAAGAATTGATAAACCTGAAAGATGTAATAAAACAATTTGATAAACTAAAGAGTAG
This sequence comes from Ichthyophis bannanicus, assembly GCA_033557465.1. Taxonomy (NCBI): domain Eukaryota; kingdom Metazoa; phylum Chordata; class Amphibia; order Gymnophiona; family Ichthyophiidae; genus Ichthyophis; species Ichthyophis bannanicus. The sequence continues at coordinate 909,326,267 of CM066035.1, read as the reverse complement.
CAAATCACCTGGACCAGATGGTATATATACCAGGATGATGAAAGAACTAAAAAATGACATTTCAGACTTACTATTAGTAATCTGTGAACTATCATTAAAACAATCTATAGTTCCTGAAGATTAGAGAGTGGACAACATGACATCGATTTTTCAAAATGGTTCCAGAGGTGATTTGGGAAACTACAGATTGGTGAGCCTGATGTCAGTATTGGGAAAAATGATAGAAAACATTATAAAAAACAAAATTACAGAACATGCAGAGAGTGATGGTTTAATGGAACAAAGCCAACATAGATTTAGCCAAGGAAAGTCTTGTTTCACTAAACTGTTATTTTTTTGAAGGTGTGAATAAACGGATAGATAAAGGTGATAAATGTATCTGGATTTTCAGAAAGCCTTTGACAAGGTCCCTCATGAAAGTCTCTTGAGGAAATAAAAAAATCATGGGATAGGATGCAGTGTACTATTGTGGTTTGGAAACTGGTTAAAAGAGAGAAAACAGAGATTAGGCTGGTGGTTTGTATATAGTACAGCTGCAGGAGCAATAGCAAATACTCCTGTTGCTCTGCTTAGCATTAACACAGCTGTGGCTCTAGAGGCAGAGGGCAGGCTGGGAGCGAGCCAGTGCAACAAACTTCATGCACACCTATTGTAGTGTGCCCTGAGCCTGTGCCTCACTGACTTACCTTTCAAGCCGGCCCTGACTTTTTGATTAATATAATTTGTGAAGTTTCTTAGCCTACAACTCCAGGGCATGGGGAATCTCTTATGACATACAGTAGATCCACATGGATTTAAAGTTAAACTAAGGCTGTTGACAGAGCACGTGAAGAAGGGGAACTTAGTTCATTTCCTACTTCTGTAGAGGTGTCTGCTGAAGCACCAAGAATCCATTTTCAGGTTAAAAATGTTCTGAGGCATAGGGATATGTATGACCGAATAAAAGGTTGGCTCACTGGTGGATTTCACATATTTTCCTGATTTTTGTGTGTTTTTTTCCTTGTTTTTTTCACACATTCATTTTAAATGTGTGCCTTGTATGTTCACATCCAAATTGATTGTATGTGCATTAATTCCTAGGTCTATGTGTGTACAAGCACACAAACTGAATGGGCGTTAGTGGATGGACACCTCTACTGAGGCACTGGACATGTTGCAATCTGTGCTGCAGCAACGATTCCATGAACTACATAGGCCAAAGGCATTCTCCTTTCTCGAAATCCAGCTGACGTAGACCCAGATGAAACTTTCCCTTTTTAACTGCTTGAGTTGGTCCTATTACAAACTAGTGATGCCCTGACTCATTCAAGTCACATAATCTTGCAGGAGGAGGGAGGGAGGAGTGGCCTAGTGGTTGGGGCAAGGTACCACAGGCCAGAAGGTCAGTGGTTCAAATCCCACCAGAGGACAGCAACCTTGGGCCAGAAGGACTGGGGCTTCTAGTCCCACAGGTGCTCCTTGTGGTCTTGGGCAAGCCACCTAACCCTCCATTGCCCATGTTCCCTGTAAGTATTAGTCTATGTGTCTCATATCTCCTCGTGTTAAATGTATCCCCCAACCACCTTGACCCAGCAAAAAGCAGGATATAAATGCAGCTAAATAAATAAATAATCATAGGGGCTATTTTACTAAAATGCATTAGGGTTTTGCTCAGGAAGTACATTTTATGCAAAAACTAACGCAGAAGAAAAGGTAAACATGTAACTAACAAAATGTTTATTTTTTCTGTATGTTATACTAAAGTGCACATTTTTATTTATTGTACCCTACTGGAGCAATTTTTTAAAATTATCTAGTGGTCTTTAAGCGGAAGAAAATAATCAAACTAACAAGACTGTTGAAATCATCTTTTGGCCACTTGGTCCAACTTCAATCCTGTCACTTTGTTTTAGCTGGACAAGATGATCCACTGTCTTCACCCAACTACTAGTCTTTTGGATCCCAACCCTTCTAAATGGTTAAGAGACCCCTCCCTTCTGTTGATGCCATACATGTGAAGTGGCATTTTAGAACGGATGTCTAAGAAAAATCTGACAAAACTTTTCTTGGCCACTGAACGATTGTAAAATCTAGTACTATAATTTTTATCGTTCTATTTACTCTCTTGGGAGATCGATAGACACTCTTATCACTGACAGAGAAGGTTTCAGTAAAAAATAACACCCTATGCAGCCGGGTTCTCAGCCCAGAACTTGGAAATGGTGTTGTGTTACATCAATAACCCTCTGTCAGTTTGGTGTACTATTTAAAATCCTTATAAACAATTTATAGCTGCTTTATTTGTAAACTTTCTATAAAGTTATCTTGAGAAAATTTAATACTCAGCTTCTGTGCTGAAACAGCTCAAATTCTTCTCCAGTCTTCTGTGTCCCAACGTTCATCCCCGGTACCGACTGATGTTTCACATTTTTCGTCAGGGGACCTAAACATAACAGTAGTGCTGCCCGCGTTCTCTCCTTTACTGCGATTGTTATGAAGATTTCTGTTCGCTAGCAGCGTTTTTCTGCTAGCGAACAGAAATCTTCATAACAATCGCAGTAAAGGAGAGAACGCGGGCAGCACTACTGTTATGTTTAGGTCCCCTGACGAAAAATGTGAAACGTCAGTCGGTACCGGGGATGAACGTTGGGACACAGAAGACTGGAGAAGAATTTGAGCTGTTTCAGCACAGAAGCTGAGTATTAAATTTTCTCAAGATAACTTTATAGAAAGTTTACAAATAAAGCAGCTATAAATTGTTTATAAGGATTTTAAATACTACACCAAACTGACAGAGGGTTATTGATGTAACACAACACCATTTCCAAGTTCTGGGCTGAGAACCCGGCTGCATAGGGTGTTATTTTTTACTGAAACCTTCTCTGTCAGTGATAAGAGTGTCTATCGATCTCCCAAGAGAGTAAATAGAACGATAAAAATTATAGTATAAGAAAAATCTGAGACATTCAAAGTAGAACGTCAAAAAACTGGGGAGGGGGGGGGGAGAGGAGGGAGGGGGAGTGGTAGCCATGTCTTCTGAAATCATTCTGTCTCCACCCTGAAAAATGAACATCCCAGTAACCGAGTCGGAGATGGGACATGTACAGATAGCAAGGCTGTGTATGCACACAGGTATTAGGCCATATTACAAATATGGATATCCCTGAATTGCACGCCCACAGAGCCAGGTACTTGCACACCCCAGCCTGGTTAGGTCAGAAGAGGGGCAGCTATGTTATGAGAATAGCATGTCCTGCCCTGCCATTCGTATACTCAGATGTGTAGTGGCTGGCCAGTAATATGTTTGAAGTATGTATTTATGGGCAGGTTTTTTTTGTCCAGGAAAGATTAACCACTGTGATGTGAGTGCATTTTTCTCTTCCCCAGAAAGGATTACAGCCATCAAACAATCACATTTTTTGCACCTTATGGTCAGGAGTAGGTATAGGAGGCTTCGTCAACCAGGGCTAGAAGTGCTTGTGGTATTCTGAAATCGAACAGTGATTTGCAACACCCTTGCTCTGCCCATTTTCAGTCATCCAACCGAAGAATAGTGCTTTTAAAATGACCCCCCATTGTCACTGATAAATATTCGTCTCCAATCAGGACAGGTCCCTACTGCTTGGAAGCAGGCCTCTATTCTTTTATCTTAAAGAAGTCCTCTTTAAATGCATCCAGGCTTTGTAATTACTGGCCAGTTTCTAATTTGCCTTTTCTTTCTAAGATTGCTTCAGTTAACAGATTTCCTTGAAAATACTAATACACTGAAGATGTATCAATGCATAGTCCATAAACAGTCATTACTGCTCTCATCAATGACTTACACCACCATTTGGATTCTGGTCAGATAGCAATTGTCATTTCCCTTGACCTCTCCGTACCTTTTGATCTGGTACATCATCAATTGATCCTTACTAGACTTAAAGACTTAGGGGCTTGTTTACAAAGCCACGGTAGTGGTTCGCGATCGCGATCGCAGCCGCGGCCCCATTGAAATCAATGGGGCCGCGGCTCCGATTACGATCGCAAACCGCTACCGCGGCTTTGTAAACAAGCCCCTTAGGGGTATGTTTACTAAACTGTCTTAATGTGTGCCCGGCGACATTATCGCGTGATAAGGTACCTTATCATGCAATAATGGCGCTTTATCGGGCGCAAAGGTACCTTAGTGTGCGATAACGCGTGCAGCGGCGTAAATGAGCGCTGCGGGTGGAGATCGGCTCACGGAGGGTGGAGGAAGACTCCCCAGGGGGCGGAGATAGAGGGTCAATGGGTGGAGAGTGGGAGGGGAGAGGCTCCCCGCACACTAATGCTGTGGAATCCGGGGCTGAAAACTAACGCCAGTGAAACCCTCACGTTAGAGCACATTTAAAGGGAATAGAAACCATTTCCGTCAGCAATGTACAGCAAAACCAGGGAAACCAACAAAAAGTGATAAGTGTGATACGTGTGCATGGAACAAAAGGGCAAATAAACATTGAAAATGACCAGAAGAAAACATAAAAAAAACATAACCAAGCTGGGAAATAGTGATATTAATGGGAAACACCAAAACACACTCCCGAGAAAGCTCTAAAAAGAAGGATATGAATTTTGGAAGGGTCTATGTTCTGTCCCCATACAAGGTGAATGAGCCCTCAGTGAAATATTTATTTATTTATTTTTATTTATTTATTTCTTGTCTCTTATATACCGCACTATTCATCATCAGCGCGGTTTACATGGAACAAAATGCTCAGTACAGTTAACACGTATGAGTTTACAGGTAACAGGGCACAAAAACTTGGATAACAGGGGTAAACTATTTACAAAACTTACTACATACTTACTTACTTACTCTCTTATATACCATGCTATTCTACATCAGTGTGGTTTACATTGAACAAACTGAAATTACATTGACCAGGGCATTATAACTTGAAGATAGCTATTTTACGGGGAACATGGGCTAAGGAGGGTTAAGTGGCTTGCCCAAGACCACAAGGAGCACCTGTGGGGCTAGAAACCCCAGTCCTTCCAGTCCAAGGTTACTGTCCTCTAGTTGGATTTGAACCCCCAGCCTTCCAGCCTGAAATACCTTGCACCAACCACTAGGCCACTCCTCCACTCCTTAGTGCTGATCAGGGTTTTCCCTTTTTATTGGACAGGTTTCCTATGGCATGCACATGTTCTGGAACAGCAGGGCGGGCATGTCAGAACGGGCAACTGGACAGATGCTGGAAAAGAGGACACAGAGGGATGCAGGCGGCACATGCTGTGGTGCAGCTGGGCCACAGTGCAGACTAGGGTGATGCCTAGGTGGTCCATAGGAATGCTGAAACAGTAGAGCAGCCAGACAGCAACTGATGAGGGGCCAACATGGGCACGAGTGTGTTTCCCACAGTGTCACAGGGGATAGTACCCAGCAGGTACCCCCAAGGGCACAGAACATTGGCAGGCGATGCTGGGGGGAAGCGTGGACTGCTATGCAGGCACCCCTACCCCAGAACCCGCACCATAGGGAGCCGCCTACACGCACCACCAGCACCACCAGCAGAAGGGCCTGTCAGCATGGTGGCAGAGGGGTACTGGTGGTGGAGGGGGCAGTGGCAGCTGCCCACAGCAGACCATGGCCTAGCCCTGTGTTGGTGGGTGCCATGCACTGCAACAGACAGGCCCTGTCTGATGAACAGTCATGCTATCCCCAGGGAATGCACTGCCTCTGTGGCAACACGGTGGTGCAGTGCACACAGCCAGTGTGTTCAGGAGCAAAAGGTCACAGGTTCAAGTCCCAGTTGTGGCTCCCACCAACCCAGCCCCCATGTTTTACTCAGTACTGAAACATGGTAATAAAGAGGGAACTTTTATTGCAGATAACGTAAACATGCCCAAAACGCCTACGTTTTACCCTACAGAGCACAGACACCATAAACATGCGCATAACCTAGAGCAGAGTCTCCCAAAAGCAGTCCTGGAGGGCCAAACACCATTCAGGTTCCATGCTGCCTCTAATAAATATGGCTGTGCTGCATTTCTATGCACCGCCCCCTTGGTATGCAGATGTATCTCATGCATATTCATTAGGGACAGCATAATAACCCGAACAGTGTTTGGCCCTCCAGGACTGGAGTTGGGAACCTCTGCCCTAGAGCAGCGGCCAACAGGGGCAGACACACTCGCACCCACAGGCTCCATTATCCAAAGCCTCCTGGAGAGGCAGGATGTTGGGCCCTGCGTGCATCTCCCAATACTAGCACTTGCATACCTTAGCAATGCCGCCCAAACCTGGGAATACGGTACACATCTATCAAAAGTTTGCTATGATTACTGGCAGATAGCAATTCCTAAGTTAAGCAGAATTTGCTGATTGAGCTGCATCATAGCAACCTTTCTGATGTCTGTGGAGTGTGCTACAGGTCTGGTGTCTGACAGTATTTACCACCCTGGGGAGTGACCCCAACAGTATTGCGTACCATAGCCATGCCTGCACTGTGCCCAGGACTGGTGTGGTGGCCAGGGCTGCCAAACACTTCTATAGTTGCACAATGCTGGCATAGGTGTGGGAGTGTGTGTCTGTCTACCTAGTGTGTTGTGGCTGCCAACACCTTCCTCAGCCCACACTGCTTGCACTGTTGCCAGTGTCAGCCTGCCAATGTGCATAATGAGGAGCAAGGTACCATGGGTATAGCCCGGACAGGGTGGCCTGCCCAGGATGTATCTGCACAGGGCATAGGGCAATGGCTCAGATATTGTAGTGGCTGGCCACCACCTGCATGGACAGGGTGGCCACAGCATGTCCTGCTGGGAGGTCACTATCACCCTGACTGACCAGTGACCATGGCATGGCTGGGCTCCCCCGTAGCGGTGCATTGCAGTTTTCTCAAGTGAAATGTATGGGTTCTCTCTTTGGAGGCTCAATCACTGACCTATCTGCTTGGTGAGTGTGCTCATTTCCCAGTTTTGGGTGCATGCATCTCCTCCAGGAACATGCACTGTGGATTAGCTAGCAGACTGTGTGCAGTTATGTGTGTATGGCTGGAACACCTTTCAGGGTGTAATGGCTGATGACTCACTGTGCTTGCTGCTGGAGAATGTCAGGTGGTGGTGGGCAGCAGCTGAGTATTCCCAGGCCTACTGTCTGTTTGCCATTACCTTATGGGTGTGTACAGCTCTGCATTGGCTGCCCTGTAAGGTGTCTGTTCCCCAGCAGGACTGGGGTTGTTGGTGCCCTCCCCCCTGCAGAGAGGTAGAATGTGGATCTGTTGGTGGGGGGAATTCTGTTTCCCATCCTGATCCACAGAGAGCAGGTTGGGTGGGGTGGTACATAATCTGCCTATGTGTCCAAACACCCCCATGTATGTCATGTTACCATAGTACCCACACAGAATACACACTATCCTGGGTACATCATAGCCCATAAGGGCTAGACCCAATTGACAACTACAGATGGACACTGATGTATCCTAGGCATGTTCTGCAGGAGCTACCCCTACCCATGCACTGATGGGGACCTGCAACATGGCCTATTCCTGCCATGTAAGGTGCTGCAGACCTGGTGCTGGCCACCCCACCTCACCCTCAGGGTGAGCATAATACCCACACAATGTGATGGTGTGTAGCTACTCTGTGCTACTAACACACACCGTTGGCACCCCTTACTAGGCTGAGGTGCTGTGGGGGTGCACTTGGTCAGTTTCCCCTACCATGATGAGGTGCTGTGTGGTGCATACCCCATCCTGTGATCATCTGTAGACTGCTGATTTGCATGTGCTGTGCATCATGGGTACGGGCAGGTTGACCCTATCCTGGTAGCCACAGCAGACAGTTTGTGTGGGGACCTGCAGTCCTTCTGTAGCCAGCCAGGGGCTTGTTAGCAAATATAGAGATGTAGCCCACTGGTTACTTCACTGCTTGTAGAGCCAGAGGTCATGGGTTTGATCTCACCGAGGTGTTATTTGGTAGGGCTGTCTGAGGCATTTTCTTTTTTAATTTAAATCAGTGCTGCCATCAAAAACACACTCACAGTACTGTAACCATAAGGTGCCTCATAAGGCGCCCTATAAGGCGCCTTATAGGGCGCCCTATAGGGTGCCTTATAAGGCGCCCTATAAAGCGCCTTATAGGGTGCCTTATAAGGTGTCCTATAGGGGACATTATAGGGTGCCTTGGCAGACAGTGCACTTTATAATGTGCCCTATGGAGTGCCTTATAGGGTGCCTTATGCACCGTGAGGGTGTGTTTGCTGGCAGCACTAATTAAAATAAAAGTAAAATGCCTCAAAAAGCGCTACTTAAACGTAAAGGATGATGCCTCAGCCAGCCTTATTCATTAGGCACGCTGGGGGATCAAACTCATGACCCCTGTATTATCAGTCAGTGTATTGACCATTGTGCTACACCTCTGTTTCTGTGTTTGCATGTCTGCACGCCTACTTAAGATTACTGCGCGTTAACGTGCTTAGCGGCTTCTCGCACGATAATGTGCGCAGCGCATGTTATCGCGCGATAATCCCGTTTTGCTACGTTAAGACAGAAACGCCCACTTCTTTTATGGCAGCCTGCACACTAGCGCCAGGCGCGCGTTAAGACTGCTTAGTAAACATACCCCTTAGGGTTCGACATTCAAAGGCATTTACACAGTTTACAGACCCGTAAACCGTGTAAATGCCCCAAGCAGGATATTCAGCAGCACTAATATGGTCAGTGCTGCTGACTCTCCATGGCTATCGCTGCAGGGAGGAGTCAATTGCAAACCGGTCAGCAGCAAAATCGAGCTGCTGCCCGGTTAGTGAAATGCAGTGAAAGATGGGCGCAGGAAACCTCACCTAACTTCTGTCGCAGTTGCTAACTGGGCAGCAGTTCAATATCCCTGCTGACCAGTTTGCAATCAGCAAGAGCGGCTAACCCGAATATTCAATGCCAATGGCCGGATATGGCCCTGGCCCTGAATATCTGGGTTTAGAGTTCAGCGGTGACAGCTCATTACGTTTAGTAGTTATCAGAACCTAGATTTAATACAACTGAATCTTTGACTTACTACTATTGATTGTTGTTTTCCTCCAATCAGTTAAAACGCAATCACTGAAAAACTGAAATGATGGAGAGTTTAATATCGGATCTGGTTATCCACATTATCCCTCTGATCGATGGTTATACCACCACAGCAGCATGGCTTATTAAAATCCTAGGCTGCTTTATTGACTCAGACCTGGCTGCTTCACGTCACATTTCAGCAGCTGTGAAATCTTCTTTTCTCGTTCTTAAGAAATTACGCTCCATTAACCGGTCTCTCAGTTCCAGAGCACTTCATAATTTGATTCTTGTATTGTTCACGTCACGCTTGGATTACTGCAACACCATTTTCAATGGTGTCACCCAGTCCAGTCTTTCTAAATTACAACATATCAAGAACACAGCTATTAAACTTCTCTGCAATGCTGCAAAACATGTTGCATCACTCTTAATGGATAAACACGGGTTCCCTGTCACCTATAGAATAAAATTCAAGGTTTTAATTCTGGCATGTAAGTCTTTATACGCTGGTATCTCTCAGTATTTAGCTTTACCCACCTAATTTCTTATGCAAACTCTCTGATCCCAATCTACACATTTACTTGTAGTTCAAACAAAGAGGATGACATGCTTAGAATCAACCTGTTTTTCGGCATTTTATTGCTTGGCTCCCTTTAGAACTTCTTCCTTTACCTTAGAGAAGAGGCGCCCTTCTAGAAATTTACACAAGTCCTCAGAATGTACTTTGGCCTTTAATAGCGATACCGTTGTGGTCAACATTATTGGCATACTTGCAGTTCAACCTCTTAATGTCCAATACCTAAAAAAAAAAAATGGCCAGTGAAATAGTAAGCACATAAATGTAAGCACATTTATTTGACACATAAAAGAATCAAATAAAAAAGACCAATTAAAAAAGGAAATAGTATAAAAACAGACATTGCCAGGACATGATTATTAACTAATAGGGAGGAGTAGCCTAGTGGTTGGGGCAAGGTACTTCAGGCTGGAAGGTCAGGGGTTCAAATCCCACTAGAGGACAGCAACCTTGGGCAAGAAGGACTGGGGTTTCTAGTCCCACAGATGCTCCTTGTGGTCTTGGGCAAGCCACTTATCCCTCCATTGCCCATGTTCCCTGTAAGTATTAGTGTATGTGTCTCATATCCCTGCATGTTAAATGTATCCCCCAATTGTGTTGTGACTTCTTTGATTGAAGGATAAGGCAGTACACAAAACTGTCTAAATAAATAACTCAAGACCCAAAAGTTATATCCCACTATGAAACCAACCCACTATAAGAGAAATATTCTTGAAAAAAGTATATTTTTTGTCGGAACTACTGCCTTGAAAACAATATGTCCTCTCGTAGCAGAATGTTCCTTTTTATTATTTAAAACAGGGACGCAACCCTAAACAATACCCAAAAGGATACTAAACACCCATAGGGTATACCTGATTTGGTGTAAGAAATAAATCTGTAGACTGCCAGAACCCCCCGTAGTAGGGCACCAAAACCCCAACAGATACAACGGGTATTCCACCCTCAAATCCAAAAGACAAATTACTTAGCTGTCGTGTAGAGCGTGATAAATCCAGTCATTAGAGTATTTATAGCAAGGGACCCAAGGGGATCAAATCTTCGCAGTCCAAAGTTATTATTCCGCAACACTTATAAAGCTTATCTGTTAACCCAACGTTGCGTTTCGGGCTTATGAACCTCCTAGCCCTTTTTCAAAACTCCGTTGCTGATACAAAAAGGTAAGAAGCCCTACCTATTTCAAGCTCCTACCCATCCCATGACTAATCGGCTAACCAATCGAATAAGCTGCTAGGAATTTGAATGGCCTAACATTCACAAAATACTCCACCAATCCAGAGAGGAGTTAAACCCCTCAGGTGTTAAAGAGTCCAAAAGGAAGATCCAATGCTGTTCCCGATAAAGGAGGCGGGACTCCCGATCTCCACCCCGAAGTTTATCTGGGATAAAGTCAAGAATCCGCCATACAAAATCCTGAAAAGAATGATGACAGTCCACACAATGTTGAACAACAGGGGCAGACAACACTCTTGTAGTAATCCTGGAAAGGTGTTCCTGTAGGCGTTTTTTCATAGTCCGAGTAGTTTTGACCTACCTTTAATGCTAGCTTTCAAGAGAGGCAGGAATATAGCTGATTGGATTGTACATACTGTAGATAACGAGCCTTTATCATGTCAGAATTGTGATTTTTGCGCTACAACATTAGATGGTCCCTCTTGGATACATCCTAAGAGTCATCACTCATATTATAGCAAATTCCATACTACCTGTTTAACCTCCTTTGTGGTTTATATGCTGTTGTGCCCGTGTAATAAATTGTATATTGGAAAAACTACTCGGACTATGAAAAAATGCCTACAGGAACACCGTTCCAGGATTACTACAAGAGTGTTGTCTGCCCCTGTTGTTCAACATTGTGTGGACTGTCATCATTCTTTTCAGGATTTTGTGGAGTATTTTGCGAATGTTAGGCCATTCAAATTCCTAGCAACACATTCGCTTCAGTTCCTATTGCTCACTCTGTTATTCTCCAAGAAAAATACGAGAATTTGGCCCTGATTCTTCAGAAGATTCGTTATGATGAGCATAAGTGGATGATTTGTGGAGACTTTAAAATTCTATCCATGCTATTAGGGCAGCAATCCGGTTTCACCAAATATCCCTGCTTCCTTTGCTTGTGGGATAGCCGGGCCCGCGACCTACACTGGGGGAAAAAAGACTGGCCAATTCGGAAGTATTTGAGACCCGGTGAGAAAAATGTTCTTCATGAGAGCTTGGTACCTCATGATAAAATTCTATTACCACCTCTCCACATTAAGTTGGGTCTCATTAAGCAATTCATCAAGTCCCTTCCAAAAGATGGTGAGTGCTTTCGGTACCTTTGCTCAAAGTTCCCCCGACCATCTGAAGCAAAGCTAAAGGAAGGAGTGTTTGTTGGCCCTGATATAAGGAAACTCATTTCAGATGGAGCATTCGCTGAAACGATGTCTGAGAAGGAAAAAGAAGCCTGGGATTTCTTCAAGGATGTTGTTCTCAAATTCTTGGGGAACAGGCGGGATGAGAACTATAAGGATATTGTTGCCAGGATGCTCAATGCCTTCAAAGAACAAGGCTGTAACATGAGCCTGAAAGTCCATTTCTTGCACTCCCATGTGAACTACTTTCCCGAAAACCTGGGGGCGTACAGTGAAGAACAAGGTGAAAGGTTTCACCAGGACATCAAGGACGCAGAGAGAAGGTACCAAGGAAGATGGAACACCACTATGATTGCTGATTTCTGCTGGTTGCTGCTGCGGGAAACCCCAGATGAAAAATACGCCAAGCAGCGCACCAAGAGAAGCATTCGGGGGAAGAAGAAACGGGCCCACCAGGAGATTGATTGACCCAAGAATGACTTTAAAATCTAAACTGTGTTGACAAATATCGTGTTTTTACTAAACTTTGAAATAAAAATTTGCTAGTTATTACCACAGTGTCGGATCTCATTTATTAGAATTTTATTTTCACACCATCGGGTGTTTGTCTTCATGTATTGCAATGGTGCGGTTTGCGTTTTCTATTCTTACATACATACCTGTACAACATTTTTTGCACATTTCTTTGCTTTGCTTTGTGTCTAACCTCGCTCTTATATGCTCAATGTTTGTGCACATGTATGTGGCTGTTTTAAGTGCAGACAATTTTGCTACCATCACAGTGTGTTTTGTTGACATTACTCTATTCTTATGTGCTGCCTTGTTACAATTTTCTTTATTCTTATTTGAATAACTACTAAACAATTAGTATAAAGAATTCATCCAAGAAACTTTTATCTCGATCGCACTCAATCTGAAACGTTCACCTCAAACTGCTAACCCAATGTAGCAAAAAATCTGTACGTGATGGAGCAAATTGGTTACCAGATTTGGATTCAGCGCACCAAAAAACGTAAAAATCAATCAAAACATTAGAGGCAGTTTAAAAAAAATTTTTTTTAGTGTACCTGTGTTATCAGTACTCACATTACTTGAATCACTAATGAATGATGGCTCTAATGTGTCTCCTATGTGTTTCCTTACCATTCCCCTAGATGTATCCTTGTCCTCAGCTGTTATGCTGTCTTGACTAGATTGTAAGCTCTGATGAACAGGGACCATCTTTTACATGTGTCTATACAGTGATGCGTACGCCTTGTAGCGCTATACAAATGTATAAATGGCTACATTCACTCCCTGTTCCATTTTCACAATGGTGAAGACAAGAGAGCTGCCCGAGACCATCAGAAAAGCCATTATCACCAAACATCAAACTTCAAAGGGGTACAAGGCCATCTCCAAATACCATAGGATTCCTGTGTCTACAGTTGGCAATGCTATTAAGAAGTTTTCTGCTTATGGAATTGTCAAGAACCTCCCAGGACATGGTAGGAAGGGGAAAATTAATATAAGAAGTCATCAAAGGTTAGTGCAAACTGTTGGAAAAACACCACACACGTACAACATCCAAAGAACTTAAGGCTGACCTAGAACAATCTGGAGTGGTGGTTTCAACCTGCACCATGCGCCGCACACTAAACAAAGAAGGACTTCAAGCTCAGAGACAGACATAAAAAGGCATGCCTGATCTTTGCCCAAACCCACCCTGAAAAACCACAATCCTTCTGGGAAAATGCTCTGTGGACAGATGAAACAAAACTTGAGCTCTTGGGCAATGCAGACCAGCGATACATTTACAGGTGAAGAAATGAAGCTTATAAGGAAAAAAACACTCTGTCTACAGATAAATATGATGAAAGTTCCATAATGTTATTGGGCTGTTTTGATGCCTCAGGAACTGAAAGCCTGGAAAGTATTAAAGGAATAATGAAGTCAAAGGACTACCAAGGTATTTTGGAGGGAAATGTGCTACCTAGGGGTATGTTTACTAAACAGCGCTAACATCGCAGTGGCGACGTTATCGCGCGATACATGATGTTATCGCGCGATAATGGCGCTTTCCTGTGTGAGAACGTCACATATCACGTGATAACGTCTCCGTTGGTGTTGAATAGATTGAAGGGGAAAGAGATGGTTTGCGGGAAGGCCAGCAAAGAGAATATTGCAGTAATCAAGATGGGAGGTGATCAAGGAGTGGACAATCATTTTAGTAGTGTCATCAGAAAGGAAGGGGCGAATTTTGTTAATGTTATAAAATGTTAGTCCAAAGTGTTGGAGCCCTAGGTGAACCTCAGGCTTCACACTCTCTCTGGCTGTCAGAATCTATTATCTAGATGAATGGCCTGCTTTTGCTGCCCTCCAGACGTTGCTGCCCTAGGCGACTGTCTAGTTTGCCTAGTGGTTGGGCCAGCCCTGGGCAGCACCAAGCAACTTGGCAAAAATGCAAGAGAGAAGGGGGCAAAGCATGTGTTACACACCTAATGTGTATGACTTGGCATGTCTGCTACTGCCTCCACGATTTTGGTGCCCCTTATCACTGGTACCCCCTGCCATGCTTACCCAGCTTACGGGGTAACGCCAGCCCTGGTGTCATTAAACAGTTGCTAAAGTGACTTCAACATGCAAGATCAGCCTCCACAGTTCCAAGTGACAGTCCACAGCCTTCCCCAGATCACAGACAGTGTGGACCCTAATCTGACCACTAGGAGCTATTCTTCAACTTAGCTAGATCCCTCCTCATGTTATCTACACCTTCCTGGATGTCTACTCTATTGCAGATTTTGGTATCATCCGCAAAGAGGCAAACCTTACCCAGCAGCCCTTCCACAATACCACTAACAAAGATGTTAAAAAGAATCGGACCAAGGACAGATCCCTGGGGCACACCACTTGTAACCTCCTTCTCCTCAGAATGAACTCCGTTTACCTATACCCTTTGTCGCCTTCTACTCAACTAATTTCTAACCCAAGAAGTAACTTTAGGGTCAATCCCTAGGGTGCTCAGTTTGTTTATAAGTCACCTCTGCGGAACGGTGTCAAAGGCTTTACTGAAATTTAAATACACCACATCTAGGGCTCTACCCTGGTCGAACTCCCTGGTCACCCAGTCAAAGAAATCAATCAGATTTGTCTGACAAGACCTGCCTCTGGTGAATCCATGCTGCCTCGGATCTAATAATCTGTTGAACTCCAGAAACGTCACTATTTTCTCTTTCAGCAGCGCTTCCAATAATTTACTCATTACCAAGGTTAAACTAACCAGCCTGTAGTTTTCAACCATATCTTTACTTCCACTTTTGGATAAAGGGACCACATGTGCCTCTCTTCAGTCCTCTGGCACCACTCCCGACTCCAACGAGGCATTGAAAAGTCAGTCAGTTTTGCTGCTAGAACGTCCCCAAGTTCCCTCAGTATTCTTGGATGTATCCCGTCCAGTCCCATCATTTTGTCTAATTTAGGTTTAGCTAGCTTGTCACGAACATAGTCTTCTGAAAATTGCACAAGATGCCCCTCGCTTCTGTTCCTGTTTGTGGTTTTTTTCTGAGGTCCTGCTCTTGGTTCTTCATCTGTGAACACAGAACAGAAATATTTGTTAAACAATTCCGCTTTATCCTCATCAGCTTCTACATATTCCTCCCCTTCACCCTTGAGTCTGACAATACCATTTTTGCCCTTCCTCTTTTCACTAACATATCTGAAAAATGTCTTACCCCCCAATTTTATTGCATTGGCTATTTCCGCCTCTTTTTGAATCTTTGCTTTCCTGACTACTTTGATAGCTTCTCTAAGTTTTTCCAAATACAGATGCTTGTCTTCCTTTCTCTGTGATCTCTTGTATTTCATGAAGGCCTCCCTCTTTTTCTTCATCTTTTCAGCTACTTCTTTCGAAAACTATAGTGGTCTCCTTTTCCTTTTATCTTTGAGAGTTAGGGACTGGTGAGAAATGGGAGGTGAGTGTGAGATGGGGACTGGCTGGGACAGTGAGTAATGGGGAGTAATATCTGTCGCTGTTCACTCCTCCCCTCAGCTCTGAGCTAGTCCCCATCTCATACTCTGCCCCCACTAGTTCCCACTCAGTCTTAACTCAAATTCTCTCTCCTCCCAACCAGATCAGTACCATAAAATTCATGCTAACAGAATATCTCTCATTATTCACACACAGAGAACACAGAGAGACCCCCATAAAGCACAGAATAAGTGACTGCAAACTGAAAATAGAAGGCCCAAAATTCAGGGAGTGAAGCAAGACCAATTTTCTAAACTGGTGAAATAAAATGCAGAGGCTGCAAATTTATAAAACTTTCACAACTGCCACAGTAGATCCATAACTTTTTCAAATTGCTCATTCATAGATGCAGCTAAGACATCTCCCTCAGTTATAGCAGACAAAATCTCGATGCCCAGAATACATGTTTCCATTATAATAGGCTTAATGACTCACAGTAATCTCTAGGAAGGACGGTTTGGTTAATGAGCAGCAATCAAAATATCATCTAAAATACGTCATTACTGTCATTGCTCCCCCAGATAATCCAAAAATTTGCATCCGGTCTTCTTGTAGACATATGGGGACATTATACATAGGTTTGTTCAAGTGTCCATGGCAATAATGATTCACGCAATTGAAATCTCATTCAACCACATCTATGCAAATATCAGGGGAACGAACTGAGAGCCAGAATTATCTTTGCTCAAAAATAAACATCCTTGGCAAAGTAGCCAATGATGTGTTACTCATAGCTCTTAAGGAGAGTTTCCTCTCCAGAAAGCCACTAAAGGCAGATCGGAGGTAATGTGGCATTGATTGACCTTCAATAACTCATGAATGCACAGAGACAGCTGCAGTACTCTGAATAAGACTCTTTTGCTCGGCTAAAAGAAATGCTTTCCTCTATTATTTTGGGTATTGTCAGGCCAGCCCATGAAGGGGAGCTGGCCCATAACTGGGGCTGCTAGGTGGTTGGACGCACCAAGGGGCAGCCGGATGGGAGGAGCAGTGAAAGGGGCGGGAGCTGTGGCCGGATAAAGGCCTGGGTCACTGTGCTATGCGCCCTTTTTTACCACCAGAGCAGCAGGCCCCCACCCTCCTCACCCAGGGCATGGTGGGCAGTGTGGGGGTGGGAAGAGGGGGGCCATCACAGTCAGTGGATGTTGGACCTTATCGAAAAAGGGGGGTACCACAGGGAGAAGGGGGAATGTAGGTACCGTATTGGGAGGCCAGGAATCAGGGACCGGGGTGCTTGGCCTTGGTTATCATGAGCATCAAAAGCTCAAGGGGTTTTCACCCAGGCGCCAACACGGAATGGTTGGTGGTGGGGGCCAAAATGAGAATTTCTGGCCATGGGGCGGGCCGGGGTTCAACTGAGCAACAGCGTTGTGGTACCCCCTCCATGGAAGGCCTATCGGGGGTTGGATGATGTATGTTTCTTTATTATTCACTATTAATAATATTATTGTTATTGTTACCTGCTTGCTATTGTTAATGTTACCCAGAATATGGAATGTCAATTGTTTTTGCTATGATCCGCAAGTTGTGACCTGTAAACAATGTTCCCTCTAATGTTCTGTAGGCTGTGTGCACATAAAATATCAGCTGTGCAGCTTTTGAAGGAAGGTTAAATTTTTGTGCGCCACATAACGACACTCGGAGTTATATACTTTAAAATTTGACTACACGTCAGAATACAGTATGTACACCACACTGATTTTAATCAAATTAAATTAAAATAGACGATTACTAAATGAAGCAGAAAATGCCTAGTAATTACAATCACAACTTTTAAATTTTAAGACATCTATCAGAATCAGAACCGTATTTTTTGTGCGCTCTGTTGTAAAGTATGTGCGCTCGCTCGGCAAGGTGTGTGCGCACGCACATGCGCACACCTTAGAGGGAACAGTGCCTGTAAAACCCACTAATAAAGTACAGTTCAAGGAAACGAACGGTTTTGGTGTTATTCATGGTAGGCGAAAGGGTAAAGGGGGGGGCAAGGAGGAAAGTGAGGGGGCAGCGTGAGCCTGGATGCCCTTATGGCAAGCACCGTGTTATGCCTTTTGCACTACTTTAGGGAAGGATTATGAATTCCTGAATTTTGTTATTATATAGGCAGCCCATTTCTGGGTATTCATCTCCTTAGAGGGCTCTAGGTCCCTGCTATTATGAGCTATTAGAGGAACCTGGGGTCAGTTCTCTGGTGGGTGAGGGTTAGTGAACTCCAGAACTTTACATGTAATATTCTAGGAAAGGAAACATGATTGATATAGGTGTAGTGTTCTAAAAATAAAGGGGGGGGGGAGGGCTATTCAGCATCAGCTGCTAGCATTGATGAAGTGACTAGCCACTGCTGCTGATCTTTATACCCAAATATTCAATGCCGGGGCCATATCTGTCCACTGGCATTCAATATCTGGGTTGGTTAGATAGCACAGAAGGTAACTGGGCAGCGGCAGTATTCAGTTGCTGCCCTGTTAGCTTCAGTGGAGAAAATTAGGCCAGCCTGAATATTGCACCTAGCCAGTTATCTCTGGGTGCTACCCCTGACCTTCCCTGGAACTGCCCAATGCTAACTGGCTAGCTTTGGGGCGTTTACTGACGGCACCCGTGCAGGGCTGGCCCAAGGACTTTTTGCTGCCGCTTTGGGAAATACTACTGCTACTGTCCGCCTCCCCTCCAAATGGAATCAGTGGCAGCTGGTTGGGCGGCTGCTGCCCACCCAGGCCAGTCACCCTAGGTGGCCATCTAGCTCGCCCAGTGGACGGGCCGGCCCTGCACCTGCAGATATTCAGTGGCCCTAACCGTGTTGGTACCACTAAATATCCCGCTCGGCACAATTAATGTGGTTAGCAGATCTGGTAACCACATTAATCGCTTTGAAAGTTCCCACCAAAAGGCTTTAAAGAATGCTTCTTCACAGCAAAACTGTCTCTGACAAATTAGAAAAGCAATGTTGTGGAAAAAGAGAGCCCAGTAGAATGGGGTAGATCATTTCCTCGTCTGCTTTCTTCTTACTTACGGGCAACCCTAGAGCTGGTGCAAGGTACTGAGCACCCCAATTGAACCTTCAGCCTTATGCCCCCTCTTCTCTGAGATTTTGATCATTAAACTCAACAGTCATTATCATCCCAACAACATCCCTACTACAACATCCCGTTAAAATGTATAATTCGCACGTCATCATTAAATAGGTCAGCTTTGCTTTGTATATATTTGCCTCTTCATACTGCTTGCAAAACAAAATCTGCCAATGACTCTCTGAGTTTGTCTGGCTCATTGTCACTGCTTAGAAATGATTGCCTACTCTTGCCGAATGGTTGAGCTGGCTTGGGCAACCATCTTCTTCTGGGTAGCTGGGCGCCCTTTTCTCTCTAGGGTCCCTCAGCCTAAAGACCCTGTATGATACCTTGATGTCTCCAAAACTTGAATGTCATCTACTATTACTACTACTAATTATCATTTCTATAGTGCTACTGGGCATGCATAGTGCTTCTCACATTCACATAAGAGACACTCGACAGAGCTTAGTGTCTGTTCAAGAGATACAAAGAGAACAAACGAGGCACTAGAGATTTCATTTATAAGGAATGAAAATCACACCCATGAGCATTAAACAGGAGAATACAGGTTTCAGGATGAATGCTATCACCAGTCTCTTGGCTGTCTCATCTGGAGGGAGCCACAAGGCCGGAAGCTGATGTAGAGGAGAGCAGAGGAGTTGGAAAGTGCTTTGGGCTCAAGCCTACACCCAAATTCCTTTGTGCAGAGCCTGCCCGCACTCCCCACTATCTCAGAAGGAGGACAGCCTCGCCTATGGAGAAGAAAAGGAGCGACAGAGCTTTCATCGGGAGGAAGGAAAGAAGCAACCAGGAGACCATCCAGCAGCCCAGTAACCTCGAGCCAGGAGCACCTGCAGAGCAGCTTCAGGAAGCTTCCTCCACAGATACCACCAGTTCCAAGGTCTATTGGGGAAGCTAATTTTGTGGAAGGGAAGGTTCGTTCCCTTCTCGGTAACACCTATATTGGGTGAAAGTAGTTGCTGTGACGTCTCTGTACTTAATGTTTTTCTTGTGTATGTAGTGGGTGATTTAATAAGACCGTACTCAATTGTGTTAAATGCTGCTACAAACACTCGTCCCCCTCCCAACATGTGTTCCACTGAAGACTGGGGAAAGTGAAGGGACCAGCTCTAGAGGAGCCCTTGGGTACTTTATAAGGAATTCCGCTATTATAGGGCTTGATTTTATAGAAGGGGACACCTATGGGAGAAGTCCAAAAAAACCCTGGTTTATAAAGGCAACATAGATATCTATGGGGCCAATGAAGTCAGTTGCATTACCCCTTTATAGCAGCAGTTACTCTTGATTTCCTTGTGCTAATCTTACTCCTGATGCAGGATGAAATAGCGTGGGAAAATCAGCATAAAACCACTGTGCTAAAGGGGAATGCAGAGGGCGTGATGCAAATCACTGAATAAAACATTGCTCCCAATGAAAAAACTGTGCCAAAACCTAGCGCAGCGTTTTTTACTTTTCTTGTAACGCTGAATCCTTATGCCAGCTCAAGACTGGTGTGAGGATGCAGCGCAGGAACAGAAGGGTGACCCAAGATCTCTGGAGGCCCAAATGGACCCCCAGAACATCCAATCCTATTCTCTGATCCCACAAGAACAGTCCCTAGAGGCCCAAAGGAAGCACCCCTTCTCTCTTGGACCCCAAAATAATTATTCCTGGTGGTCCAAGTGGAACTCCCCCCCCAGATGCTCCAGCTCCCTCTGACTCCCCTTCCCTACAAAAAATAAAAATAGTCCCTGATGTTATACAGACATGCCATGAAAAGCAAAGTTGCTTACCTGTAATGGGAGTTTTCCACAGACAGCAGGGAAATGCAACCACACCATATAATGACCATCTCCCTGATGAACCCATTCTGCATAGCTCTCCTCCAGCCCAGGAAGCCCCCTCAAGGTTCCCCTGAACATGCACAGGTACTCCCACATCAGGCAGGTTCCCCTCCTTTTCCTCCTCATCCTCCTCAGCCCTTATCATAACAGTGTCTTCATTATGTAATTAGTGGTAGTTGATTAAAGCATTTGGAGAGAAAGGGAGAGGGGAAGTGTAGTTGCATTCCCCTGCTGTGTCTGGAGACCCTTACTACAAATAAACAGCTTCACTTTCTCCGCAGACAAGCAGGGGAGATGCAGGCACACTATATGGTGAATTCGAAGCTGAGGGTCACCATGATTATGTGCTGGAACTGCAGAAACATTCCTGAGAAATGGGTAGCTGGTGAATACTGTGGGCATAGGGCAACTCTCCTCCTCATGGAATATGACTCCTGAGATGCAGCACGGAGTGGGTAGCTTTATCCAGTGCCAGATAGAAGATTTAGGTGCAGAGAGGGGAGTGAGGGCAGAGTTCTTCTCTAGGATCCTTGTAGAATAGAAAGTGGGGAAAGAGGTACTGGTGGGTGGCCCTAAAGTAAATGGGGGAAGGCTCCGTTTTGGCGTGAATACCTGACGAGGTGCGGGGGGGGGGGGGGTTGGTTTATTCAAAGATGTTTGCGCAGTTTGCAGACCTACAAACTGTGTAAATGCTTCTCACTCGGATGGCACTAACCCGGTTAGTGTTGCTGAATATACCCGGTTTCTGCCATTAAATGCTGCGACACTAAGAGGTATGTTTACTAAACTGCGGTAATGTCATTCGCGTTAGGTTCCGCGGTAAAGGTACAAATGCCCATATAAAAGCGTGGGCGGTGCATCATTACAGCAAGCCATATCAGCTAACACATGTTACAAACTAACACGCGCTACAATGCGCCTCATAAGGTACCTTACAAGGCGCCTTAAAAGGTGTCTTGTTAGGTGCCCTATAAGGTGCCTCATAAGGCACTTTGTAAGGTGCCCTATACAGTAGGGCTCCTTAGGCTAAGCGCCGTACTAGGCACCCCTGGACAAGGCACCTTAGAAGGCACCCTGGGTTACTGAACCATAGGTTAAGGTGGCCTAACAAGGTTATGGTGGCCTAGGTTAGTGTGGCCTAAGGGCTGCAAGGTGCTGCAGGATGACATGCATGACCTGTGAGGAACAGAGACAGATGTAGCCCTAACACTAGATAGAGCACTCAGGAAAGGCAATGAACAGGTGAGTGAAGGAGGGAGAGCTGGGAGCCGCTGGACCTGCCATATCTGCGGGCATCCCATGTGGCTGCCAGTACTGATGACAAACATGGTGGGGGCAACTGTACCAGAGCACAGGGTGTTGGACATGTAAAGTACTGGAAAGACAGTTACATAGTAACAAAGTAACATTGTAAATGACGGCAGATAAAGACCAGTATGGTCCATCTAGTCTGCCCAGCAATATGACAGGAGTAGGTGCACCCCTTCCAATGTATTTTAGGGAGCAGGTGCACCCCTTCCCATGTCTTTGCTTAGTGGTGCACCCACCAGGAGCAGGTGCACCCCTCCCCGTGTCTTCACCCCTCCTCATATGGGCTGACGATGGGAATACGTGTCCCCCAGTGGAGGAGGAGGTGCCAGGATAGTTGAAATGATGGGTAGACAGAGGAGTGGTGGTGCCATACAGATCAGGCACAGGTGAGGCAAGCATGAAGAAGTGCAATGTAGGAAAGGGTAGCAGTGCAGGACATGGGGTGACAGCCCGCACAGGCAGACAGGACTCTACACAGCTGACAGATGCAGATAGATGGACCGAGGGAATGTTGGCAATTGTGGCGAGGGTATTATGGGCTGGCAGCACAAATCTGCAAAAATATGACTGTTACAGGCATGCACACTATTTGAGTAGGAGAGGTGGGAACAATGAGGAATTGAACCCATGAACAATGCCAAGAATGGCATTGTATCAACCAGAAAGCTATACCTCTGTGGTGTATGTCACAGCAATGACTGGGTACAGAAGGACTGCAGGTCACCACACAAACTGCTCTGAGTGCCAGGATAGGGTAACCCCACCAGTACCCATGATGCAATGCACATGCTGAATAGCTGTCTACAGCTGATCAGCAAATGTGGTCTGCACCTCTCCGGTACCTCAGCTTGGAAAGACGAACTGACAGTGCATGATACTGGCACAGAGTAGCTACAGACCATGCCATTGTGCAGGTTCTGTGTTCTCCCTGAGGGATAGGATGGGTGCCCAGCACTAGGTCTGCAGTACATGTGGTGCTAGAGATAGGCCCTGCTGTATTTCCCTGTCACTGCTAGTGAGTTACAGGTGTTCTTTGCAGTGCAGCTGAAGGTAGTTTGGTGTCCATCTGTATCCTGCAGTCACATGTGGTCCTACGGGACCAGACACCACCCAGATTAGTGTGTACCCTGTGTTAGGGTCTGGCTGACATTGGCACCTGTTATCAGGGCAGTGAGGTTTCCAGACTTGCATGAGGTTTGTGTAGCAGTGTCTTTATAAGTCAAAGTGGTATAAACTACATACCCCAAAGGTCTCACATCACCCTTTTCGTAGGTAAGGGACAGGTGCCTAAGCCCCTGTGAAGCAACCTCCATCCTGCTGGTATAGAAAAGCCCTCCAGGGTTGGTGGACCAGAGCCATACCTGCGGCTGGAGCAGTGGCATACCAGCAGCACTGGTAAACCCCAACTACTTCACACCACTGTCTGCCAATCACCAGCAAACAGCACAGTCAGACTGCACCATATAGCTGCTCCAACCATGCACAGGCTAACTGCAGAGAGTCCACTATCCAGTCCATAGTGCATGTTCACAGAGGCACCATGTGCACCAAGCAGGCATCTCAGTGATTAGGGGGCCCAACACTAGAAACACAAAAGCATCACTGGAGGCAGATAATGCAGAGCGCTATGTGGGAACCTAGACATGCCATGGTATCTGGTTGGTCAGAGTGAGTGCCCTCCCAGCATGCCATGCTGTGGCCACCCTGTCCATGCAGGCGGTGGTTGGGCACTACAGTGTCCCAGCCATTGCCCCACACCCTGTGAAGATGCATCCTGGCCAATCCGCTCTGTCCGGGCCATACCCACAACACCTTGCTCCTCATTATGCACATATTCAGGCTATCGCTGGTAACAGTGGGACATTGTGGGCCCGGTGAGGTGTGGGCAGCCACAAAACAATGGATAGACATACACACACACACTCCTACATAGTAACATAGTAACATAGTAGTTGACGGCAGATAAAGACCAGCATGGTCCATCCAGTCTGCCCAGCGAGATGGCAAGAGTAGGTGCACCTGTCGCTCCGCGCAGGCCACCCCTCTCCATATCCTTGTTCAGGGGTAAACCCACCACTCCATATTGGACACCCCTAAGACGTTATATGGTTCGGAAGTTAGATGGTACCGTTTATTTTGTTTTTTTTCCTATTTCTGTAAAGGGATCCTCTGTGTTTGTCCCATGCCTTCTTGAATTCCGTCACCGTGTTCGCCCCTACCACTTCCATCATTGTGCAAAGATAGGGGTGGTTGGCAACCCTGCCCGCTACACTGGTCCTGATCACAGTGCCAACACTGATAAACTGTGCAGGAGGTAGTAGTAGTGCTCTGGTGATAACTGCAGCTCTGTGCTGGGGCCAACAGCCTGACTCTCCATGCATCTTTGGATTGTGGAGCCTGTGTGAGTGGGTGTTTGTACATGTGCTGCTTTGGCCTTTGCACATGTTTCTGTTGTATTTGCATTGTAGGGTAAAACATAGGGACATACTCTGCAGGAACCACAGCTGGGGCCTGAATCTGTGACCTTCTGCTTTTGAACACACTGGCTGGGTGTACTGCACCACACTGATGCCACAGATGCATGGTGGTCCCTGGGGTACATGTACATTTCCTCAGCCAGACCTTTTATGTTGCACTGCACACCACGTACTGGTACAGGGCATGGCCTAGGTCTACTGTAGGCAGGTGCCACTGCCCCCTCCAGCACGGGCACACCACCCCCCTGCCATGCTGACATGACCATATGCTGTCAGTGCTGGTAGTGTGC
Organism: Ichthyophis bannanicus; assembly: GCA_033557465.1. NCBI lineage: Eukaryota > Metazoa > Chordata > Amphibia > Gymnophiona > Ichthyophiidae > Ichthyophis > Ichthyophis bannanicus. The sequence goes on along the minus strand of CM066035.1, from coordinate 909,301,371 downwards.
AGTCCCAGGCCCTCCACTGTGTGGTTAGGTGGTCGCTTAGGGAGCGGGGTCTGGGGCATGGGGCATACATGAGCATCCTCGCATCCCACCCCATCACAGCCTACCAATAGTCTGTCCCTTCCACTTGTGGGAGAGTTGGCTGGGGGGCTGTCAGGTCAGTGTGCTGGCAACTGTTAGCTAGGGTGGACCAGGTAGATGTAGGTGGATTGTGTTTGGCCTTTGTCAGCTGCTGTCATGCTGATTTACGGTTTCTATGTTCCTATGTGCCACCTAGGCGTCCGCCAAGTCCACTCTGTGCCCCATCTGCCCCCGCTAAATGTCCCGCCTGCAGCCCCCTATGCCCCACTTGCACCATCGCCATAGTGACCTTTCATACTTGGGCACTATGTTGCTGGAAATGGAGCACTACTATCACATTTCTTGGGCTCCCTGTCTATGCTGTACATTGCTGACACTAAATGGTTTCTCTCTCCTGCAAATGTTCATCTAACGGCAGGTTTTCATTCGCGGTAGAATTCAGCCCCTCAGTTCAGCACATTAGTGTGCAGGGGGGCCTCTCTGCCAGTTGACCCCTTCCCCCTGCCCCCTCTCCACCCTCTGCGGTGTTTACCACGGCCGGAAACGTTAACAATCGTTATGTAACGTTAATGCACGTTAACGTTACATAACGCACATTAACATTACCTAACGATCGTTAACATTACATAATGCGCAGTCTGTAACGTTACCGCAGTTTAGTTTATATGCCCCTAAGTGATATGTTTACTAAACAGCGCTAACGTCGCAGCGGCAAAGTTATCGTGTGATAATGGCGTATTACCGTGCGAGGACGTCACGTATCGCGTGATAACATCTCCGCCAGTGTTAAGGTGCACAGAGGGTGGAGTAAGGCTCCCCAGAGGTCGGAGTAAGGCTCCCCAGAGGGCGGAGATAAGGGGTCAATGGGCAGAGAGTGGGCGGGGAGAGGCTCCATGCACACTAACGCTGTGAAGTGAAGGTCTGAAAATTAGCACCAGTGAAAACCTTGCGCTAGAGGCACATTTGCAGGAGAGAGAAACCATTTCAGTCAGCAATGTACAGCAAAGCCAGGGAGACCAAGAAAAGTGATAGTAGTGATACATGTGTAGCAGCAGCATAGTGGCCAAGTACAAGAGGGCACGATGGTGAGGCTGCAAATAGGGTACAGGGGGCTGAAGGCGGGACATGCAGTGGGGCAGCTGGGGCACAGGGTTGACTAGGCAGATGCCTAGGTGGCACATAGGAACTCAGAAACTGCAAATCAGCAAGCCAGCAACTGACCAAGGTCAAACATGCCCATGAGTGTGTGTCCCACAGTGTCCCAGGGAACATCAACTAGCAGGTACCCCAAAGGGCAAATAACAGTGATAGGCGGTGCCGGGGAGAAGCGCGGATGTCTATGTAGGCACCCCTACCTCAGATTCCACACCATAGGCAGCCGCTTACCAGCACAATGGATGGCCTGGGACTGCGCACCACTGGCATAAGGGCATGTCAGCATGGTGGCAGAGGGGTGCTGGTGGTGGACGGGGCAGTGGCATCCGCCCACAGCACACCAAGGCCAAACCCTGTTCAGGTGGGTGGCGTGCAGTGCAAGAGACAAGAGCTGTCTGATGAGCAGTAAAGGTATCCCCAGGGAATGATCTACTTCTGTGGCAACAGTTTGGTGCAATACACACAGCCAGTGTGTTCAGGGGCAAAAGGTCACAGGTTCAAGTCCCAGCTGTGGCTCCTGCAGACCATGTCCCCATATTATACCCTACAGAGCACATACAGCATAAACATGTGCAGAACCCTAGAGCAGAGGTTCCCAACTGCTGTCCCTAATAATTATGCATGAGATGCATTGGTATGCAGTGCCCACATTGTATGCAAATGTATCTAATGTATATTCATTAGGGACAGCCTGAAAACCTGAATTGTGCTTGGCCCACCATTACCGGATTTGGGAACCTCTGCCCAAGAACATTAACCAACAGGGGCACAAACCCACAACCACAGGCTCCACTATCCAAAGCCTCATGGAGAGCCAGGCTGTTGGGCCCTGCACGGAGAAGCAGCTACCAATACTAGCACCTGCATACCTTAGCAATGCCTGCACTGTGCCCAGGACTGGTGTGGCGGCCAGGGCTGCCAACCACCTCTATCTTTGCACAATGCTGAAATAGGTGTGGGAGTGTGTGTATGTCTACCCAGTGTGTTGTGGCTGCCTACCCCTTAGTGAGCCCCCAATGCTTGCACTGTTTCCAGTGTTAGCCTGCGAATGTGCATGAGGAGCAAGGTATTGTGGGTATGGCCCGGACACAGTGGTCTGGGCAGGATGCATCTGCACAGGGCATAGGGCAATGGCTGGGACATTGTAGTGCCCGACCACCACCTGCACGGACAGGGTGGCCACATCATGTCATGCTGGGAGGTCACTCTCACCCTGACTGAGCAGTGACTATGGCATGGCTAGGTTCCCCCATAGTGCTATGCAGCACTTCTCTCAAGTTGTTTCTATGAGTTTTCTTTTCTGGGGCCCAATCATTGACATACTTGGTTGGTATGTGTATGTGTGTGTGTACACTCACATCCCATTTGTGGGTGCACACAGTTCCTCCAGGAACATGTACTAGCTAGCAGACTGTCTGCAGTTAGCATGTATATGGCTGGAGCACCTTGCAGGGTGCAGCTGAGCTTTTCCAGGCCTACTGCTTTTCTGAGAGTGCCCTATGTGATGTGTACAGCGCTGCATTGACTGCCCTGTAGGGTTCCTATTCCCCAGCAGGGCTGGGGTTGATGGTCTCCTCTACTGCCACCATTGCAGAGATGTAGAATGTGGATCTGTTGGTGGGAGATCCTGTCCCCCACCCTGACTCACAGAAAGTGGGCTGGGTGGTGCTACATAATCTGCTTTTGGGTCCAAACACCACCCTTCTCTTATAACATGTGACCATGACAACCACACAGAATATGCACTATTCTGAGGACATCATAGTCCACAAGGACTAAATGCAACTGGGAAATACAAATGGACACAGGTGTATTATGAAGGGCTACCTATCACACACTGGCACTGATAAAGACCTGTAGCACAGCCTATCTCAGCTATATCAGGTGCTGTGGATCTGGTACTGGGCGCCCCACCTCACCCTCAGGGTGAGCACAGGAACCACACAGTGTCACAGTCTGTAGTGACTCTGTGCCAGTAACACTCACAGTCAGTTCCCCCTACCAGGCCGGAGTACTATAGAGGTGCATACCCCATCTTGTGATCAGATGTAGGCTGCTAATCTGCATGTGTAGTGCATCATGGGTACGGGTGGGTAGTCCCTATCCTGGTAACCACAGCAAACAGTTTGTGTTTTGATCTGCAGTCTTTCTGTAGCTAGTCAGCAGTATGTTAGATGCTCTAGAGATGTAGCCCACTGGTTACTTCAGTTACTGTGGAGGCAGAGGTCATGGTTTTGATCCCACAGTGGTGTTGTTTAAAAAGGCTGTCTGAGGCTTTTCCTTTTAATTTAAATCAGTGCTGGTAGCAAAAACACCCTCACAGTGCCGTAACCTAAGGTGCCTCATAAGGTGCCCTATACAGCGCATTATAAGATGCCTTGGCAGACAGGGCACTTTATAATGTGCCCTATGGGGCGCCTTATAGGGCACCTTCGGTTACGGCACTGTTAGGGTGTTTTTGCTGGCAGCACTGCTTTAAATTAAAAGGAATTGCTTCAGACAGCCTACTTACATAACACCACTGCAGGATCAAACCCATGATTCTGCCTCCACAGTCATTGCAGTAACCAGTGGGCTACAGCTTCTAACACTGTGCTGGCATGAACTTAGGGTTAATGCGTGTTAATGTGCCATGGCGCCCACTATCGCACGATACAGATTCTTGCAACCTTGCCGCTGGAACGCCCACTACCTTATATGGCATTCTTCACATTAACGCTGCAACTAGCGCCGGTAACATTAAGACAGTTTAGTAAACATACCCCATTATTATTATTATTATTGCTTAGCATTGGGGCATTCTGGGAGCAGAGTGGGTGCAGTACCATGGGATAAACAGGCAGTGGCAATATTCAGTCATTGCCTGGTTAACCCTAACCAACTAACCAGCTGAATGGCTGTCCTAACTTTAGCCGGTTTTGCAATCTGGCCAATGGCTGAATATCGCTGCTGAAAGGACTTCAAAATCACAATTCAGGCAGCCCAGATGTTCAGTGCTGGTGCCTGGATAGAGCCCCGTCACTGAATATCTAGGGCAAATTTAAAGCAGTAATGGCCAGCTGAAGATTTAGCACCGTAGGCACTTGCCTATGCCCAGATCCAGACCTCGCTTTTTCTTTGTTCCTCTTCTTCAAAGACACCTTTGGAAATACAGCTTTAGACCAAAGTCCTGCAAACTCCTCTGCTGTGTTCTCTGCTTCTATTGTCACTGAGACTCAGAACCAAGGACCAGCTAACTCATTCTCTGGCTGCCTTGTCCTCTTTGGGGAGACCTGAGACCAGGACGTCAGGCTAAAGCCTCTACCAAGCCCACTTTGCAAGGCAGAGAGACTTTCTCAATAATGACTAAAACGTTATGTGGGCACATGCTGAAAACTGGATAGAATCTACCATAAACATCACTCCTGTGGGGGTGTACCTCAGAAAATAGTTTAGCCTCCCCCTCCTCCTGCTCCCACTCCACTATAGTATGTTCTTTATGCTATGCAGTGGGGATGGAGAAGTTTCTAGTAAGGAAAAATAGTCTCTTCTGAGTCGTTAGCAGGATGGGAACAGCTGGGGGATATAGAAAAACAGTGGGCAAAACTGAAAGGGGATATTTTAAAGGCAACCATCCTTTTTGTTAAAATGGTAAATAAAGCTAAAAAGAAAAGGAGACCACTATGGTTTTCGAAAGAAGTAGCTGAAAAGGTGAAGAAAAAGAGGGAGGCCTTCATGAAATACAAGAGATCACAGAGAGAGGAAGACAGGCATCTATATTTGGAAAAACTTAGAGAAGCTAGCAAAGTAGTCAGGAAAACAAAGATTCAAAAAGAGGAGGAAATAGCCAATGCAATAAAATGGGGGGATAAGACATTTTTCAGATATGTTAGTGAGAATAGGAAGGGAAAAATGGTATTGTCAGACTCAAGGGTGCAGGGGAGGAATATGTAGAAGCTGATGAGGATAACGCATAATTGCTTAACAAATATTTCTGTTCTGTGTTCACAGATGAAGGGCTGGGAGCAGGACCTTAGAAAACACCCACAAACAGGAACAGAAGCGAGGGGCATCTTGAACAATTTTTAGAAGACTGTGGGGTATGTTTACTAAACCGTGTTAATGTTACCCATGTTAGGTTCTGCGGTAATGGTACAGATGCACATGTAAAGGCGTGGGCGGTGCATCGTTACGGCAAGCCTTATCAGCTAACGCATATTACAAGGCACTTTAGACTAATGCGTGTTACAAGGCACCTTATAAGGCACCTTACAAGGCAAATTGTAAGGTGCCTTATAAGTAAGTGCCTTGTTAGGTGCCTTGTTAGGTGCCTTATAAGGTGCCTCAAAAGGCGCTTTGTAAGGCACCCTATAGGGCTCCTTAGGCTAAGTGCCGTATTAGGCACCCCTGGACAAGGCACCTTAGAAGGCACCCTGGGTTACGGAACCATAGGTTAAGGTGGCCTAACAAGGTTACGGTGCCCTAGGTTAGTGTGCATAAGGGCTGCAAGGTGCTTCAGGATGACATGCATGACCTGTGAGGCATAGAGACAGATGTAGCCCTAACACTAGATAGAGCACCGAGGAAAGGGAAGGAACAGGTGAGTGAAGGAGGGAGAGCTGGGAGCTGCTGGACCTGCCATATCTGCGGGCATCCTATGTGGCTGTCAGTACTGTTGACAAACATGGTGGGGGCAATTGTACCACAGCACAGGGTGTTGGCAAAGTAAAGTACTGGAAAGACAGTGGGTGGCAGACGATGGGAATATGTGTCCCCCAGTGGAGGCGGAGGTGGCAGGATGGTTACAATGACGGGTGGACAGAGGAGTGGTGGTGCCATGCAGATCAGGCACAGGCGAGGCAAGCATGAAGAGGCACAATGCAGGAAAGGGTAGCAGTGCAGCACATGGGGTGGCAGCCTGCACAGGCAGACAGGACTCTACACAGCTGACAGACGCAAACAGACAGACCGAAGGAATGTTGGCAACTGTGGCGAGGGTATTATGGGCTGGCAGCACAGCTCTGCAGAAATATCATTGTTACAGGCATGCAAACTATTTGAGTAGGACAGGCATGAAAGGAGGGAACAATGAGGAATTGAACACATGATCACTGCCGAGAACGGCATTGTACTAACCAGTAGGCTACACCTCCATGGTGCATCTCACAGCAATGGCTGGGTACAGAAGGACTGCAGGTCACTGCACAAACTGTCTGCTCTGAGTGCCAGGATAGGGTAACCCCACCAGTACCCATGATGCAATGCACAAGCTGAATAGCTGTCTACAGCTGATCAGCAAATGGGGTCTGCACCTTTCCGGTACCTCAGCTTGGAAAGGCAAATTGACAGTGTGTGATACTGGCACAGAGTAGCTACAGACCATGCCATTGTGCAGGTTCTGTATTCTCCCTGAGGGATAGGATGGGCGCCCAGCACTAGGTCCGCAGTACATGTGGTGGTAGAGTTAGGTTCTGCTGTACATCCCTATTGCAACCAGTGTGTGACAGGTGTTCCTTGCCATGCATCTGAAGGCAATCTGGTGTCCATCTGTATTCTGCAGTCACACGTGACCCTCAGATTAGTGCGTAACCAGTGTTAAGGTCTGGCTGACATGTGCACCTGTTATCAGGGCAGAGGGGTTTCTGGACTTGCATGAGGCTCGTGTAACAGTGCCTCTACAGGTCAAAGTGGCATACAACATATACCCCAAAGGGCCCACAATCACTCTTTTTGTAGGTAAGGGATAGGTACCTGAGCCCTGGTGAAGCAACCTCCATCCTGCTGGTATAAGACAGCCCTCCAGGGTTGGTGGGCCAGAACCACACCTGTGACTGGGGCAGACCAGAAGTAATGCTGGGGTTGGAACCAGAAAAACCTCAACTGCCTCATACTATGGCCTGCCATTCACCAGTAGACGACACCTGCAGCACCCTACAAGGTGTTCCAACCATGCACAGACTATCTGCAGACAGTCTACAAGTCAGTCAATAACACATGCACACAGAAAAACTATATGCATCAGGCAGGTAGCTCAGTGATTAGGCCCTAGCACTAAAAACACACAAGTATCACTAGAAACAAATAGTGCAGAGCGCTATGTGGGAACCTAGACATGCCATGGTCACTGCTCGGTCAGAGTGAGTGTGTCCTGGTTTCTCCCCCCCCCCAGCATGACATGCTGTGGCACCCTGTACGTGCAGGTCATGGTCGGGCACTACAATGTCCCAGCCATTGCCCTATGCCCTGTGCAGATGCATCCTGGCCAATCCGCCCTGTCCTGGCCATACCCACAATACCTTGCTCCTCATTATGCACATATTCAGGCTAACGCTGGTAACAGTGGGACTTTGTGGGCCCAGTGAGTTGTGGGCAGCCACAAAACAATGGATAGACATACATACACACACACACACACACACACACACACACTCACTCCTATTGCAGCATTGTGCAAAGATAGGGGTGGTTGGCAACTCTGCCTGCCACACTGGTCCTGATCACCGTGCCGACATTGATAAACTGTGCAGGAGGTAGTAGTAGTGCTCTGCTGATAACTGCAGCTCTGTGCTGGGGTCAACAGCCTGACTCTCCATGCAGCTTTGGATTGTGGAGCCTGTGTGAGTGGGTGTTTGTACACCTGTTCGCCGCTGCTTTGGGCTTTGCACATGTTGCTGTTGTATGTGCATTGTAGGGTAAAATATAGGGTCATGCTCTGCACGATCCATAGTTGGGACTTGGACTTATGACCCTCTGCTTTTGGACACTCTGGCTGTGTGTACTGCACCACACATGCACAGTGGTCTCTGGAGCTACCTGTATTTTTCCTCAGCCAGAACCTTTATGTTGCACTGCACACCACGTATTGATACAAGGCATGGCCTAGGTCCACTGCAGGCAGGTGCCACTGCCCCCTCCAGCATGGGCACCCCACCCCCTGCCATGCTGACATGACGATATGCTGTCGGTACTGGTAGTGTGCAGTCCCAGGTCATCCACTGTGTGGGTAGGCGGTTGCCTAGGGAGCGGGGTCTGGGGTGGGGAGGCATACATGGGCATCCTCACATCCCCCCTCCATCACCGCCTACCAATATTATGTCCCTTTCACTTGGGGAAGGTTGTCTGGGGGGATGTCAGGTCAGTGCTCTGGCAACTGTTAGCTAGGGTGGACCAGGTAGATGTAGGTGAATTGTGGTTTTGCCTTTGTCAGCTGCTGTCTTGCTTGTGTCCAGTTTCTATGTTCCTGTGTGCCACCTAGGCGACTGCCTAGTCCACTCTGTGCCCCAGATGCCCCCACTACATGTCCCGCCTGCAGCCCCCTATGCCCCATTTGCATCATCACCATTGTGGCCTTTCATACTTGAGCACTATGCTGTTGCTGGAAATGGAGCACTACTATCATGTTTCTTGGGCTCCCTGCCTATGTTGTACATTGCTGACGCTAAAATGGTTTCACCCTCCTGCAAATGTGTATCTAACGACAAGTTTTCAGTCCCGGTAATGTTCAGCCCTTCATTTCCCCATGTTAGTGTAAAAGGAGCCTCTCCCCGCCCACTCTCCGCCCATTGATCCCTTCTCTCCACCCTCTGCGGGACTTACCACGGCCGGTGACATTAACGCGCATTAAATAACATTAACGCACGTTTTTAATGCGTGTTAACATTACTTAACGCGCGTTAACGTAGCCGCTGCTACGTTACCGCAGTTTAGTAAACATACCCCTGTGTTTGTGAGAAGCTACCTAAACATAAATTAGACAAAGCGATGGGACCACATGGGATATACCCGAGAATACTGAGGGAACTTGGGAACGTTCTAGCAGCTCCACTGACTGACCTTTTCAATGCCTCGTTGGAGTCGGGATTGGTGCCAGAAGACTGGAGATAGGCACATGTGGTCTTTTTACACAAAAGCGGAAGTAAGGATATGGTTGAAAACTACAGGCTGGTTAGTTTAACCTCAGTGGTGAGTAAATTATTGAAAGCACTGCTGAAAGAGAAAATAGTGAGGTTTCTGGAGTCCAACAGATTACCGCATCTGAGGCAGCATGGATTCACCAGAGGCAGGTCTTGTCAGACAAATCTGATTGATTTCCTTTGACTGGGTGACCAGGGAGTTGGACTGAGGGAGAGCTCTAGATGTGGTGCATTTAGATTTCAGTAAAGCTTTTGACACTGTTCCTCACAGGCAACTTATAAACAAACTGAGCACCCTAGGGATGGACCCTAAAGTTACTGCTTGGGTTAGAAATTGGTGAAGTGAGAGGCAACAAAGAGTACAGGTACATGGAGCTCACTATGAGGAGAAAGATGTTACCAGTGGTGTGCCCCAGGGATCTGTCCTTGGTCCAATTCTTTTTAACATCTTTGTTAGTGATATTGCAGAAGGAATGTCGGGTAAGGTTTGCCTCTTTGCGGATGATACCAAAATCTGCAATAGAGTAGACACCCAGGAAGGTGTAGATAACATGAGGAGGGATATAGCTAAGCTTGAAGAATGGTCTAGAATTTGGCAGCTGAGATTAAGGGGCATGTTTACTAAACTGCGGTAACGTTACATAACGCACGTTATGTAATGTTAACGATCGTTAAGTAACATTAATGCGCGTTATGAGACGTTAACGATCGTTATGAGACGTTAACGATCGTTATGAGACGTTAACGATCGTTAACGTCTCATAACGCGTGTTGTTACTTAATGATCGTAGACGTTCCGCGGCGTGGTAAAACACTGCAGAAGGTGGAGAGAGGGTGGAGAGAAGGGGTTAATGGGCGGAGTGTGGGCGGGGAGAGGCTCCTGTCACACCAACGCGCTGATCTGAAGAGCTGAATCCTAACGCGATTGAAAACCTGCCGTTAAATGCAAATTTGCAGGGGAGAGAAACAATTTCAGTGTCAGCAATGTACAGCATAGGCAGGGAAACCTACAAAAAGTGATAAGTGTGATACATGTGCACAGAACAAAAGTGCACATAAACATTGAAAATGACCTTAACAAACTGGAAAAAAACCATAACCAAGCTGTCCAATAGTGATATTAATGGGAAACATCAACCCCCCTCCAGAGAAAGCAAAAAAGATAATAATCGTGGAAGGATCTATGCTCCTTCCCCATACAAAGTGAACGAGCCCACAGTGAAATAGCGCTGATCAGGGCTTTCCCTTGTTATTGGACAGGTGTCCTGTGGCGTGCACATGTCCCGCAACAGCAGGGTGGGCATGTCGGAATGGGTAACTGGACAGATGCCGGAAAAGGGGATACAGAGGGCCGCAGGCGGCACATGCTGTGGTGCAGCTGGGCCACAGTGCGGACTAGGGTGATGCCTAGGTGGCCCTTACGAATGCTGAAACAGCAGAGCAGCCAGACAGCAACTGCTGAAGGCCCAACATGGGCACGACTGTGTTTCCTACAGTGTCACAGGGTATAGTACCCAGCAGCTACCCCCAAGGGCATGGAACATTGGCAGGCGGTGCTAGGGGGAAGCGTGGACACCTATGCAGGCACCCCTACCCCAGAACCCACACCATAGGCAGCCGCCTACCCACACACTGGATGGCCTGAGACTGCACTCCACCAGCACCACCAGCAGAAGGGCATGTCAGCATGGTGGCAGAGGGATACTGGTGGTGGAGGGGGCAGTGGCAGCTGCCCAGAGCAGACCGTGGCCTAGCCCTGTGTAGGTGGGTGCCATGCACTGCAACAGACAGGCCCTGTCTGATGAACAGTCATGGTATCACCAGGGAATAGACTGACTCTGTGACAACGCGATGGTGCAGTACACAAAGCCAGTGTATTCCGAAGCAGAAGGTCACAGGTTCAAGTCCCCGCTGTGGTTCCTGCCAACCCAGTCCCCATATTTTACCCACTACTAAAACATGCTAATACAGACAGAACCTTTATTGCAGATGACATAAACATGCCCAAAACACCTACATTTTACCCTACAGTGCACAAACACCATAAACATGCGCATTACCTAGAGTAGAGTCTCTCAAATGCAGTCCTGGAGGGCCAGACACCATTCAGGTTCCATGCTGCCTCTAATAAAGATGCCTGTGCTGCATTTCTAAGCGCCGCCCCCATGGTATGCAGATGTATCTCATGCATATTCATGAGGGACAGCATGAAAACCCGAACAGTGTTTGGCCCTCCAGGACTGTAGTCGGGAACCTCTGCCCTAAAGCAGCGGCCAACAGGGGCAGACACACCCGCACCCACAGGCTCCATTATCCAATGCCTCCTGGAGCGCAGGATGTTGGGCCCTGTGTGCATCTCCCAGTACTAGCACTTGCATACCTTGGCAATGCCACCCTAAACCTGGGAATACGGTAAACATCTATCAAACAGTTGCTATGATTACTGGTAGATAGCAATTCCAAAGTTAAGCAGAATTTGCTGATTGAGCTGCATCATAGCAACCTTTCTGATGTCTGTGGAGTGTGCTACAGGTCTTGTGTCTGACAGTGTTTACCACCCTGAGGAGTGACCCCAACCGTATTGCGTACCATAGCCATGCCTGCACTGTGCCCAGGACTGGTGCGGTGGCCAGGGCTGCCAAACACCTCTATAGTTGCACAATGCTGACATAGGTGTGGGGAGTGTGTGTCTGTCTATCCAGTGTGTGTGGCTGCAAACACCCTCCACAGCCCACACTGCTAGCACTGCTGCCAGTATTGGCCTGCCAATGTGCATAATGAGGAGCACAGTACCGTGGGAATAGCCAGGATAGGATGGCCTGTCCTGGATCCATCTGTACATAGCATGGGGCAATGGCTCGGACATTGTAGTGGCCGGCCACCACCTGCACGAACAGGGTGGCCATAGCATGTCCTGCTGGGAGGTCACTCTCACCCTGACTGAGCAGGGACCACGGCATGTCAGTGCGATATAATATTTCTCTTGTGTGATATTTATGGGTTCTCTTTTGGGGCCCAGTCACTGATTTATCTGCTTGGTGTGTATGCTGACATCCCAGTTCTGTGTACACGCATCTTCTCCAGGACTATGGACTAGCTAGCAGACTGTCTGCAGCTAGTATGTGTCTTGCTGGAACACCTTGCAGGGTGCAGTGGCTGGAGGCTTGCTGCTGGAGAATGTCAGATGGTGGTGGGGGCAGCTGTGCATTTCCAGGCCTACTGTCTGTCTGCTATTGCTTTATGGATGTGTACAACTCTGCATTGCCTGCCCTGTAGGGTGTCTGTTCCCCAGCAGGACTGGGGTGATGGTCCCCTCTACTGTCACCATTGCAGGAGGGTAGAATGTGGGATCCGTTGGTGGGAGATCCTGTCCCCCACCCTGAGCCACAGAGTGTGGGTTGGGTGGTGGTACGTAATCCGCCTGTGGGTCCATACACCCCCCTTCACTTAAATTATGTGACCATGGCACCCACACAGGGTATGCACTTTTCTGGGTGCATCATAGTCCACAAGGGCTAGATGTGAAATACAGATGGACACAGGCATATCCTAGGGGTGTTTGCAAGGACTACCTATCACACATTGGCACTGATGGGGACCTGCAGCATAGGCTATCTCAGCAAAGCCAGGTGCTGCGAAAATGGTGCTGGGCACCCCACCTCACCCTCAGGGTGAGCACAGGACCCGCACACTGTGACGGTCTGTACCTACTCTGTGCCACTAACACACACCGTCGGCACCCCCTACCGGGCTGAGGTGCTGTGGGGTGCATACCCCATCTTGTGATCATCTGTAGACTGCTGATTTGCATGTGCTGTGTATCCTGGGTATGGGTGGGTTGACCCTATCCTGGTAACCACAGCAGAATGTTTGTGTGGTGCCATGCAGTCCTTCTGTAGCCAGTCAGATGTTTGTTAGCAGCTGTAGCCCACTGGTTACTTCACTGTCTGTAGAACCAGAGGTCATGGATTCAAAACCCACAGGGGGGTCCTTTGATAGAGCTGTCTTAGGCATTGTCTATTTTTATTGTATATTAGTGCTGCCAGCAGAAACACCCTCAGAGTACTGTCACCTTAGGGTGCCTCATAGGGCGCCCTATGAAGCGCCTTATAAGGTGCCTTATAAGGTGTCCTATAGGGGACATTATAGGGTGCCTTGGCAGACAGCGCACTTTATAATGTGCCCTATGGAGTGCCTTCTAGGGTGCCTTATGCGGCACCTTAGGTTACGCCACTGTGAGGGTGTGTTTACTGGCAGCACTAATTAAAGTAAAACTAAAATTCCTCACAACCCAATACTTAACCCTTTCCAGGCCAAGCCCACAACTCTCGGGATCCAAAATTCTGACTAAATATTCCTCTCAAATTGTATATAATACATGACCATAGCAGAAGGAAATTCACTATTAGTACATATTGAATAAGACGGGTACAATTTTCCTGAAATATGCAAACTTAATCCGGCTGCAGAATGTGGATTAAAATTTTACAGTGGGCCTGCAAAGGGTTAAACATAATGCTTCAGCCAGCCTTATTCATTAGGCACACTGGGGAATCAAAACCATGACCCCTGTACCATCACTCAGTGTAGTAACCATTGTGCTACAGCTCTGTTTCTGTGTTTACATGTCTGCGCGCCTTCTTAAGATTAACGCTCGGTAACGTGCCACGGCGCCTTCTAATGCTTGTTAATTTAAGTAATGCGCTTTATCGGTAACGATGTACCACCTATGTCCCTATTTGAGTATTTCTGCCTCTACCGCGGATCCTAACGCGAATGGCATTACCGCAGTTTAGTAAACATACCCCTAAATGTTAAAAAATACAAGGTCATGCATTTGGGCTGCAGCAATCCAAGAGAGCGATATAGGGGGTGAAGTACTTCTTTCCACAAAAGAAGAACAGAACCTAGGCGTGATTGTGTCTGTTGATCTTAAAATAGCTAAACAGGTAGAAAGGGTAATGGCAAAAGCTAGAAGGATGCTTTGGTGCATAGGGAGAGGAATGGCCAGCAGAAGAAAAGAGGTGATAGTGCCTCTGTATAAGTCTTTGGTGCGACCTCATTTGGAGTAATGTGTTTAATTCTGGAGACTGCACCTTCAAAAGGATATAAACAGGTTGGTGCAGAGGGTGGCTACTAAAATGGTTAGTGGTTTTCGTTATAAAGCATATGAGGGCAGACTTAAGGATCTTAATATGTACACCTTAGAGGAAAGGCGGGATAGAGGTGATATGATTGAGATGTTTAAATACTTCCGTGGCATAAATGTTCAGGGAGAGAGCCTCTTTCAATTGAAAGCAAGTTCTGCTACGAGGGGACATGGGATGAGGGTGAAGGGAGATAGATTCAGGAGTGATATGCGGAAATATTTCTTTACAAGTGTTAAATCCATGGAATAATCTCCCAGTGGAGGTGGTAGAAATGAGGACAGTATCTGAATTCAAAAAAGCATGAGACAAACACAGATGATCTCTAAAGAAAAAAAGGGGACTATTGTAGTGGTTGATAGGGAAGGGCAGACTAGATAGGCCATGTGGTCTTTTTCTGTCATCATGTTTCTATGTTTCTATGACATACATATCTTCTGATGCCCATCGTATGCTGAAGGAAATGGAAATGACCATTTTCATTTCTCTTCTTTTGCCTGATTAAGCTACATTTTGAAGAGTCAAGAGTAATTATCTCTGCTGATAAATCAATGCAATGCATTTCCTTTTTCTCAGCGGTCTGAGATGTGCAGTTCCTTGACCAACTTAGAGGTTTGAGCTCCTCTAGTACCAACTGATTTGTTCTTTGGGCAGTCCATGGTATGTATATACAGTATTCTTCTCCTGCACCATAATTCAAAGGCATCAGTTTTCTTCCTGTCTTTCTTCTTCACTGTCCAACTTTCACATCCATACTATATGACGTTATTGAAAATACCATGGCTTGGACAAGTGGAATCTTTGTATGCAGAAATACATCTGCACTTGAGAATCTTATCTAGGTCCTTCATAGCCATTCTATCAAGAGCAATGCGTCATTAGATTTCATGATTTCATCTCTTTATTGATCCAAGCAGGTTAAGATTGTCTTCTATTTCTATTTCTTTGGGCCTATAAGGATGAAATTATTGATTTTGCCAGTGGGCAGGATCTTTATCTTCTTCATGTTAAGGTGTAGGCCTATGTTAAGACTATAGGGGGTATATTCAAAGTGATTAATGCGTTTAGTAGACCTGCTAACTGCGTTAATTGCGCTGAGTGGGATATCCAGCATCGCATAGCTGATTTATGATGCTAAATATTCCCTCTCTAATGCTGCTAGATGACCTGATGTAAACCACTTAGCATCAAGGCATTGCAGGGGTGGTGCTGAAGATAACTGATAAGCAGAGATATTCAGGTGCTGGCCAATTATCTTAAAGTGGCTACAGAAAAAAGGCTGTCCTAACTTGGCCGCTTTAGCTAACCTGCTAACCCAGATATTCGAAGGTGGTGGCAGGATATGATCATGGCATTGAATATCCGGGTCTACGTAAAAGCGGTGACGGCTAGCCGTTTTAACAGCGGAATATTGGCCCCTTTGTTCCTTGCTCTTGATAAGAAGATGTTTCAGATCGTCTTCACTCGCAGCCAGTAACATGGTATCAGCATATAAAAACACATAAAGAAACCTACAGACAAATGGGGATTACATATGGCGGTCCACAAAAAATGCCCTAACATAAAAGATAACAAGGGAAAGGACAATGAGATCCCTAGGCGTCTACATCTAGCAAGTCGTCAAATGCCTTAGAAAAGAAAAATAATGAGCCCGATATTTAAAGGGGTTTATCTAGTTAGCAGGACCTGCTAAGGGGGATGTTCAGTGGCTCGAGCTGGAAAGTGGCCAAGTGGTGTGTGGGCGGGGTGAGGGCAGTCCCAGCACTCAGATGCTTAGTGGTGATTTTCAGTCAGTTAACAAAATAATTTCATGCATAAAATTAGGTCATTTCACTATCAGTTATCATGCAGTTTGGCTATATGGAAAGTGTCTGAATAACTCACTGTCTGCTCAGCACTGATATCAGATATTCAGCTCTAGAGGATATCTGGATCCAGTATTGAATATCCAGTTCCAGTTTTGCCTGCAATGACTAGGCACTTTAAAACCAATGACTGCCACGGGCTGAATATTGGGGCCAATATTTTGAGGCCACTCTTAAGTTTAGTATGAGGTCTCTATTCAAAGATATGGGGGTAATGTAACCCATAATTGCAGAGCTGCATAAAAAAAATGACTGGCTGCCTCGTCATCTCATAAAAGGTCCTCGGTCAGATTCTGAGTCAGAGATCTTGTCAGTCTAGATGAGGCAAGAGGAATGAGATGGTCATGTAAAGCCCTGAGTGTTGCTGCTTTTTCTGAATGTGTTTCTTTGTGAAACAGCTGTCATCACTTGACATGCTGGCAAACACATGTGTATGTGCTGATGTATTTATGGGTATGTATGAAAGGCTCCATGTTCAGCAGAGCCTTTTGTAAAATACTCAGGGAAATGTGAACATTTTCCGCTTGGATTTCTCAATTCCTACCTACATTTCCTTTGCAAAATGGGGCTTCGCATCTCTTTGGTGGCCAGGACTCTAAAAAAACCCATGATACTAATAGCATTTGTGCTTTTCAAAACTGACCTCAACTTTCTAATTGCAAATACCATATTTTTCAGTTGATTTGCTAATGATCTTCTGTGGACAAGATTAAAGGTTGCAGAGAAAGCTGTCTTTCCTTTACGGTTCTGAATAGAGCACAATAAGCATAAGCTAAACCACAAAAGTAACTTCATGTCTCTGGGACAGAGGCTGAAGCAGATAGCTGCAGAGGTGGTGTTCTCTTCAATCCTCCCTGTTGAGGATAAAGGCCGAGGCAGAGAAGCTCGCATCCTGGAGATGAATGCATAGCTGCATGGATGGTGTCATCAAGAGCGTTTTGTTTCCTGGACCATGGGATGATGTTCCAAGGGCTGCAGAGCAGAGATGGCATCCATCTGTTCAAGAAGGATCAAAGTGTCTTCTGCAGCAGACTGAATAACCTTCTGAAGAGGATTTAAACTAGATTAGAAACATAGAAACATGACGGCACAAAAAGACTACATGGTCTATCTAGGTTGCCCTTCCATACCAACTACTACAATAGTCCACTTTTTTCCTTTAGAGATCCTCTGTGTTTGTCCCATGCTTTTTTGAATTCAGATACTGTCCTCATCTCTACCACCTCTACTGGGAGACTATTCCACTCATCTACCACTCTTTCAGTAAAGAAATATTTCCGCATATTACTCCTGAGTCTATTCCCTTTCACCTTCATCCCATGTCAAAAGAGACTCTCCTCCTATGCATTTATGCAATGGAGATATTTAAACATTTCTATCATATCTCCTCTATCCCGCCTTTCCTGTAATGTATACATATTAAGATCCTTAAGTCTATCCTCATCTGTTTTATAATGAAGACCACTAACCATTTTAGTAGCCACCCTCTGAATATCCTTTTGAAGGTGCGGTCTCCAGAATTGCACACAATACTCCAAATGAGGTCGCACCAAAGACTTATACAGAGACACTATCATCTCCTTTTTTCTGCTGGCCATTCCTCTCCCTATACAGCCAAGCATCCTTCTAGCTTTTGCCGTTGCCTTTTCTACCTGTTTAGCTAGTTTAAGATCATCAGACACAATCACGCCCAGGTCCCGCTCTTCTTTTGTGGACAGAAGTACTTCACCCCCTACACTATACTGCTCCCTTGGATTATTGCAGCCCAAATGCATGACCCTGCATTTTTTAGCATTAAATCTTAGCTGCCAAATTTTAAAACATTCTTTAAGCTTGTCTAGATCATGTTATCTACTCATAAGAACATTAGAAATGCCATACTGGGTTAGACCAAGTATCCTGTTTCCAACAGTGGCCAATCCAGGTCACAAGTACCTGGCAGCAGGGCCGTACCGAGGGAAGATTGTGCCCTGTGCAACTTGCACATCAGGTGCGCGCCCCCCCCCAACCCCTGTGGAAGAGAAGATGCACGCCCGATGTGCAAGTCGCCAGCATGCTAAGCAGATCTTTCCCTCCCTGCTCTTGCATGATCACATCTTTCCCTCCCTGCTCTTGCAGGGAGGGAAAGATCTGCTTAGCATGCTGGCGAGAAGGTTTAAGAGGCGCATTTTAGCTGTCCTGCCATTGCCTGCCACCGCTGAGAGAAGAAAAAGTGGCGGCAGCAGGCAACGGAAGACAGCTAAAATGCACCCCTTAAACCTTTGTGCCCTGTGCAGCCGCACCGCTCGCACACGGGTAGGTACGGGCCTGCCTGGCAGATACCCAAAGTCCACAGCTTCCACAATGCTCATCCTGGAGTAAGCAGTGGATTTCCCGAGTCCTCTTTAATAATAGTTTATGGACCTTTCCTCCAGGAACTTGTCCAAACCTTTTTTAAACCCAGCTATACTAATAGCTTTTACTACATCCTTTGGTAAAAACTAGGGCGCGGGCCAGGTACCAAGCGCCCGCATGGTAACCGGGTGCCTGGCCCAAGGCGAACTGGTCCAGCTGCTCGTGTACGAGCAAGAGGAGAGGGGGGAGGAGGGGGGTTGAAGGGGGGGGGGTTCGACGGGAGCGGATTGAGAGGGCGACGCGATTGGCTGGCAAAAGCAGAGTGAAATTGAATTGATTGGATCCCCTCGCGCGGGTCCGCGTGCAGGGGATCCAACAGCTTGCACTCCCACGCGCCCGAGCCTGTTGGCATCGTGGCGCGGTGAGAGGTGCACGCTGGATGCTTGCACGCTGAATGCTTATCCTTACTGCTTACTTGTCGGGGTATCGCTTTGGTGAGCGCGGCTAGTCGGTAGGAGGCCTCGTGAGAAGTCCGGCTGAGGAGCGAGCGGCGCTAACTTCCCCGACGGAGCAGAGTGTGCGGTGAGGTGACTGGCTCCGGAGCAAGGCAGCGGTAGCAAGTGCTTCGGCGGGACGCCAGGCAAGTTTGGGGGCCTAGTTAGGGTCTTGATCAGTGGTGGGTCAGACCGTGGAGAGGTGTCGGCAGCGAGCCTGTCCCACTTCCCGCATTGTAATTTTGCCAGCAGCCTTTCCAATGCCCTCTCGCAGGCCTGGCAAGCGTACGAAGGGTAAAGGGGCGGTAACTAGGGGAGCGGGGACCGGGAGCAACAGACGGGCAAGGCCTACTGTTAATCCTGAGACTCCCGCTGCTGCTGGGAGGGGACCGGGGTCTGGCAGGCCAGCGAGTGGCCCCCGTGCACGGGCCCGAGGGGTAGGTGCTAGGGGGAGGGCGGGGAGGAGTGAAAGGGGGGCCTCACGTGGGGGGAGGGGAATTGGAACAGCTGGTGGGTTTGGCGGTGAGCAAGGGATAGGGGGCTGGGATACGGCGGGCGGAGGCCTAGCCACTAGTGCAGGGCGGGGTGCTTCAGACCCCCTGTCGGGCGGAGCGCGTGGTTCCCCAGGCGCGGCCAGATACTTGTCTCCTGCTGCCCCTAGCTTCCATGGGGCGGACGGGGGAGGGCTAGCTGTGGGTCCCAATTGGGGATGGGGGACAGGGGCCATGCCCGGCTTTGCTACAGGCGCACGGCTTATGGATGGCGAAGGGTGGAGGAGGGGGGGACAGGGCATGTCCTCCTCCGAGTGGGCGGGGGTATGGCATCTGGCCTGGTCTATGGGTTTTGCTCCCCAGGGTTGTTCTTTTCTACCTCCACAGGCTCCGTTCCTTGGCTCGCCAGGGCCTGTGCCGGGTACCAGTGGATGTCAGCAGAGCATGGACGCGCAACGGGAACTACAGCCCTCACAGATAGAGGCGGTCGCGGCGTCTACTTCAGGCAGCGAGCACCAGCGGAGCGGGAACACGGATTCTGGACTCCAGGTGACGGAGCAGCCCGAGGCTTCCACGGCTACGCCTGCGGGTGAGTTGTTGTTGGAGGTGGGGCTTGCGGGGGAGGAGTGTGGTGAAAAGGCGGAAAAAAGGGGCAAGGTCACGAGAAAGCGGAAACATTCGTGCCGGCGCAGAAAAGACACTGATTCGTCATCTTCATCCTCGTCCGAGTCCTCGGGGTCGTCTTCGGAGGGGCAGACTGGGGGTGCGGCTACGGGCGGGTCGGTTCAGCACGTGGCTACTTTATCCGAACTGTGGGAGGTGGTTCCGAAGAAGTTGCGGCGCAAAATTCGGAAATGGAAATATATCGATATTTTCCGCCTCCTGGATGGTCGTAAGCGTTCAGGTGAGAGTAAAAAGAAGCGGAAGGAAGACGAGAAGGCTGGTAGGGTTCGGAAGGTCTCTAAAACGGTCGTTAACTGGGTTAGAGCCTTCTTGAGGCTAGCCAGCGTTTGGGGTCAGCATTGGCCGGGACAGTATGGCATGATGCTTGCGTATGCGGATACCATCCTCGAAGCTTCCCAGACCCACGAAGGGTGGGCCTGGTTGAATTATGATGAGAAGTTTAGGGATAAGATGGAGGAGAACAGATCCCTAACCTGGGCGACCCAGGACATCAACTTGTGGCTTACCCAGATGTCCGCGAGAGGGCCAGTGGGAGTGGGGTCCGGGAGGGGTGGCTTGTCATCCACAGCCGGGATAGGTCGTTCCTTTCGAGGCGGGGTGGTGCAAACGCCTATTAGAGGGGCTGCCGGGACGACAGGGGACGTGTGTTGGCGTTACAACCGGGCAGCTTGCCCCTTCCCAGATTGCAAGTTTCGTCACGCCTGTTCCGCGTGTGGTGGTGGACACCCAGCAGCGAAATGCCTTAAAAAAGGCCTGGCATTGCCAACCGGAGTTGCCGGCAGGTCCGCGGGGGGTGTTTGACGTTGCCCCCACGCCGATTAGAGTGGAAGTGTTGCGAAGGTGGTTGCGGGGATACCCGAGCTCGCGCATTCAAAAATTGTTGTTGTCAGGTTTTCAGTTTGGGTTTGTTATACCGGTTGCGGGGACTTTGACGTCCTCAGTGGCGCGGAATTCCCCGTCGGTCAGGAGGTTGGCGGCGGTGGCCGCGGAGAAGGTGAATACGGAGGTATGTTTGGGCAGGGTGGCGGGGCCTTTTGCACGGCCGCCGTTCCCGGATTTTGTGTTATCCCCGATAGGGATTATACCGAAGAAAGAACCGGGAAAATTTCGGATGATACATAATCTCTCTTCTCCGATAGGGGACTCCGTTAATGATCACATACCCCGCCATTATTGCACGGTCCGCTACGCGTCGTTTGATAAGGCTGAAGAGCTGGTCAGGAGGGTTGGGCGGGGTGCGTTGATGGCAAAGGTGGACATAGAGTCTGCCTTTCGCTTGTTGCCAGTGCACCCCTCGGCCTTTAGACTTTTAGGTTTTCGATTCTTGGAGGGATTCTATTTTGACAAGTGCCTGCCCATGGGTTGCGCTGTTTCATGCACGTACTTTGAAAAATTCAGCACCTTTTTGCATTGGGCATTGATCCGACTAGTGGGGCGCAGTGAGGTGGTGCACTATTTGGATGATTTCCTGTTTGTAGGTGACAGAGGTTCCCAGGCGTGTCAGGAGCTGCTGGATGGGTTCGTGGACTTAGCAGGCCAGCTAGGGGTTCCGTTGGCGGAGGGGAAGACTGTGGGGCCGTGTTCTCGGCTAACATTTTTGGGCGTGGAGTTAGATTCTGAGCTGATGGTAGCGCGATTACCACGGCGCATTCCTTTCGCATAGGGGCCGCGACTAGTGCGGCTCAGATCGGGTGTGTTGACGCGCAGATACAACGGATAGGCCGGTGGCAGTCCCGGGCATTCCAGAGCTATGTACGTTTAGAACGTTGATCCACTGTTCATGACCATACATTCATATATATAGTACCTATAAATATCCTTAAGTCGATGCCTGTCACAAAGGGGGGAGGAGTTGGGGGGGGGTGTTATTAACTGTTCTTTTCTTTTCCAGATGTCGGACACGCATGCAGGGCGTGTTGGTTGATTGGGCACTCCTTTGTCTGTTGGGCGGAGAATCGAGCAGCTGTCCGGCCTGTCGGACGCAACCTGGGCTTCGATATGGCAGTGTTGTCAGTCTCATGGCTGGGTCTACGAGGGATGCGTTGGTCCCAGCTGCTACCCACGCTTCGACAGCAGCTGCAGATCGGAAGGCAGCCGGCGATTCTTCTCGTGCACCTTGGCGGCAATGAAGTGTCATCCTGGACTTGCAGGCAGCTGATTAACGCGGCGAAGAAAGATTTTGCTGTGGTGCTACGTTGGTGTCCTGAGTTGGTGGTGGTGTGGTCTGACATCATCCCTAGACCTGCTTGCCTTGGGCAAAAGCGGTGGTCCAAGGGCCTAATTAAGATTAATAGACAGGTGGGGAGATGGGTGTGCGAACAGGGGGGTTACCAGGTGCAGCATTCCTGGGTGGAAGTGGGTTGTGCGGGCCTATATCGGAGTGATGGGATACACCTATCCCCGGTTGGGTTAGACCTCCTGCTCAATGACTGGCAGGAGGCGCTGGAGACAGTAGTTCTGGACAAAGGAACTGGTCGCTGATACAGTTAATCTTATGAATAGTCTCATTTAGGGGGGGGGCGGCACAGACGGCTAAAGGGTCTGTGCCGGTGGCGGGGTCCCGGGGGTTCCCGGGGTCCGGAGCGGCAGGCCATGAGGGCGGGGGCCCTCGGCATGGTTAAACCCGGGTCGACTTGTGCTACTGAGACGGCCAAGTCGGGGAAGGGTTATTGCCAATTGGCCGGTGCTTTTACTGTGCGGGGGGCGGCGGAGAAGTCACCTTGCTAATCACATGGCGGGTGGCCGATCTTGCCGCGGGGCACAGGGATTGAGTTATTATTATGTTATAACTGTTATTGAGGTTATGTTCAATAAAACTGCGACCAGTTTATGCCCAACTACTGTCTCTGTGCTTGATTTGGGAGTAAAGGGACTAGGAGAGTAGGTTGGGGCTTGCTATGTGCTGGGAAGGATTGGAAGGTGAGGGGGGGGGTGGTGCTAAGAATTGGATAAGAGGGAGCATGGTGTCCAGCTACCCGGTTACGAATTCCAGAGTTTGATTACACGTTGAGTGAAAAATATTTTCTCTTATTAGTCTTAAATTGTAGCTTCATTGCGTGTCCTCTAGTCTTTCTACTTATAGGGGTATGTTTACTAAACTGCGGTAACGTTACAGACTGCGCGTTATGTAACGTTAATGCTTGTTATGTAATGTTAATGCGCAGTATGTTACGTTAATGCGCGTTAATGTTACTTAACGATCGTTAATGTCCCCGGCTGCGGTAAACACCATAGAGGCTGGAGAGAGGGTGGGGGGGAAGGGGTCTATGGGCAGGGAGTGGGCAGGGAGAGGCTCCCTGCACACTAACGCGCTGAACTGAAGGGCTGAATCCTACCGTGAATGAAAACCTGCCGTTAGATGCACATTTGGAGGAGAGAGAAACCATTTAAGTATCAGCAATATACAGCATAGACATAGACAGCATAGACAGGGAGCCCAAGAAATGTGATAGTAGTGCTCCATGTCCAGCACCAGCATAGTGCCCAAGTATGAAAGGCCACTATGGCGATGGTGCAAGTGGGGCATAGGAGGCTGCAGGTGGGACATGTAGCGGGGGCAGTTGGGGCACAGGTGGGTGCCCCTGCTGCCCCTGCTACTAGACTAGGACTAGGTGGGACTAGGTGGGTGCCTAGGTGGCACATAGGAATATAGAAACCGGAAATCATCATGACAGCAGCTGACAAAGTCCAAACACAATCCACCTACATCTACCTGGTCCACCCGAGCTAACAGTTGCCAGGGCACTGACCTGACAGCCCCCCAGCCAACCCTCCCCACAAGCGGAAAGAACAGACTATTGGTAGGCGGTGATGGGGGGGGGGGATGTGAGGATGCTCATGTATGCCCCATGCCCCAGACCCTGCTTCCTAGGCGACCACCTACCCACACAGTGGATGTCCTGGGACTGCGCACTACCAGCACCGACAGCATATGGCCATGTCAGCATGGCAGGGGGGGTGTGCCTGTGCTGGAGGGGGACAGTGGCACCTGCCTGCAGTGGACCTAGGCCATGCCTTGTACCAGTACGTGGTGTGCAGTGCAACATAAAAGGTCTGACTGAGGAAAGGTACAGGTAGCCCCAGGGACCACCATGCATGTAAGTATTTCAAAAGTTTTCAATTAAAAAAAGTTAGATATTGATGATTGTTAATTAAAGTAAAAGACATAATTGTTTTATTTGAGTAGTCTCACTGTTTTTGGATAAATTAACAGTGGGTTTCAATGATTATAAAGTTTATTTATTATTGCTGAGCCTTGAAGGCTAGGGCTACATTGTGTTTCAACTTATGCTGTGGTATTTTTAGTCTTGTGGTTATTGTATGTTAGTTGACGAGTTCACTCTCCTGCATGTAGTCCATAATTAATTCATGTGGCGTGATTGAGCAAGTGGGATGCTAAAGTTCAGGGTCACCCCTACACATCACCATTATCGCAAGTCTGCTGTGTTGGCTTGCTGGCGCCCTCTTTAGCAAGTTTGGTTTCTTTATGGACAGACCTCGTAAAGTAACTTACATGCATATATTACTTTATAAAATAGGTGTGAGATAGCTGCATAAAAATGTGAGTTAATCTAACACACCTTACAAATGACCCTCCAAGAAGCCATCGCTTCTGTAGCAAGACGACCATCTCTTGCTGTGGATCATCATCTACAAAAAGCAGGGTTAAGATGAAAATTTTTCCATGCAGTAGAGCAATGTTTGGAAATGGATTTGTTCCCCCTGTGTTGTTAGAGCACAGGACGATAGTGCTATAATTTACAACTTTTTATTTATCTTCCAAAGTGCTTCCTCTCTGTGCTTCAGCTTCCGGCACACTACAGTACCTGCACAACTTTCATTAAAGTGGAAATATCCACTGAACCGCTTACTGAGTTGAAGCTAAGAAGATAGAACAAACTCTCTTTGATCCCTGTCTCCCCCAGCTAGCACGGCTTGTTAATTTATCACTTTTCTTCATTCCTAACAAGCTCTCTGTGTTTATTTTTAGCTTATTTACTGATTTGTTAATCACAGAATCAAAGCTCAAGGCAACATGCAGAGAAATTAAAATACAGCAATGTACGTTATGAACAAATGCCTATGGATTTATGAAAGCGCTTGGCTGAGTTTCACATCCAACAAAGCCAACTGAACAAATTCATATGCGGGTTATGACCATTTAATTAATAGGTTCCAATAAAATGGTACAGTAAGTGATTATTTGGATTAGTCCATTCAGAAGAGTATCCGAGGAATTTACCTTTTTTCACTTGATCGTGTTTCTGAAGCGGTGTAAGTCAAGAACATGAAACTGCCATAATCATAGAGGAATAAGAGATGTATCTTATATTCATGGTTAGTTTGCTGGAGGGCTTTGTGATCTGCCTATCACACAAGGCTCTTACATTTGCAAACTGCATTAACACAAACAAGCCAATTGCATGTTAGTTGTCAAAGTGTCTGCTAAATAAATGATTAAAGATTAGCTATTCAATTTGGAAATTTCATCACTTTCATCTTGCTCCATATCAGTACAGATAATTTCCTTCAGGGCACTTTCTTTTCATTTCTAAAATGCACTTTGCAAAGGAGCTGTAAGCATTTGATTTTCTTCTCCATTAACAAGAGCCGTGTATTAATTACCTAAATAATCAAAGGACAATCAGAAACTAAACTCCTTCAGCACCTCCAGGTTCAGGCTATTGCTGATAGTCTGTTCATGCTCTACAAATCACTACAATGCTTTTACATTTTCATTTGATTTAAATGAGGGGCACTGCTGATAATATTTGTAACAGGATCTTCAGAAGTAATCCCCTAGCTACAGTGTGATGTAATGAAGTTTGGACTTTCCTGTCCATCACAGGGCAGGAGAAGCCTCCTCTCCAGACTGAGTGGAACTGTAAAACAGCCTGTGTCTTCCTTTCAGAAAAGGAGCCTGGGAAGCAAGCGAGGTTATGGTGACCTATGTGGCACTGCACAACCTAGGGTGCTGCATCTAATGTGACCCACTCAGCTACTAGCTACAGACTGCAGTCATCTCACAAGCTGGCCACGTTTGACCCAGTTACATGCTGTGTCCACAGCCAATGTTTGGTCCATAACATTTTTGACAGTCCTTCTCATATATATAAGTTACCCCAGTGTCAGCTAGATGACCTATGTGATCCTCTTTACTTTATTCTTAAAAATACCTAATAATTATGTGATATCTCACTATAAATATATCACTCATATCAGTTTTAATTGCTTTTAAACCAGCTGAATATGTGATCCCAAATGACCTCCGACACAACACCATATTTTGAAATGTTAGCAAATATTACAGTTCTTCTGCTTCAGGGATAATCCTGCTTCACCAAAATGTCATGCACATTACTTATCCTTTCTGTCCTCAAAGTGCTCCTTTGTTGAAACTTCCCATCTTCAGCACTGGACTCATTGACCATGCCACTGAACAAAAATGGCTGTGGTGTATTTATAAAGCCTGCTAAGCATCTACACCACCCAATGAGAGTCTACAGGACTTCAGATTACGGTTTGTCACTCTGGTTCAGCATTTAAACCTATTAATGGAAACATAGAAACATAGAAATATGATGACAGAAAAAGACCACATGGCCTATCTAGTCTGTCCTTCCATATCAACCACTACAACAGTCCCCTTTTTACCTTTAGAGATCCTCTGTGTTTGTCCCATGCTTTTTTGAATTCAGTTACTGTCCTCATCTCTACCACCTCCACTGGGAAACTATTTCACAGATCCACTACTCTTTCCGTAAAGAAATATTTCCGCATATCACTCCTGAATCTATTTCCCTTCACCCTCCTCCCATATCCCCTCGTAGAAGAACTTGCTTTCAATTGAAAGAGGCTCTCTCCCTGAACATTTATGCCACGGAGGTATTTAAACATCTCAATCATATCACCTCTATCCCGCCTTTCCTCTAAGGTGTACATATTAAGATCCTTAAGTCTGTCCTCATATGCTTTATAATGAAGACCACTAATCATTTTAGTAGCCACCCTCTGCACTGACTCCATCCTGTTCACATCCTTTTGAAGGTGCGGTCTCCAGAATTGCACACTATACTCCAAATGAGGTCGCACCAAAGACTAATACAGAGGCATTATCACCTCCTTTTTTCTGCTAGCCATTCCTCTCCGTATGCACCCAAGCATCCTTCTAGCTTTTGCTGTCACCTTTTCTACCTGTTTAGCTACTTTAAGATCATCAGACACAACCACGCCTAGGTCCCGCTCTTCTTTAGTGGACAAAAGTACTTCACCCCCTATACTATATTGCTCCCTTGGATTGCTGCAGCCTAAATGCATGACCTTACATTTTTTAACATTAAATCCCATCTGCCAAATTCTAGACCATTCTTCAAGCTTAGCTAGATTCCTCTTCATGTTATCTACACCTTCCTGGGTGTCTACTCTATTGCAGATTTTGGTATCATCCGCAAAGAGGCAAACCTTACCCAACAGCCCTTCTGCTACATCACTAACAAAGATGATAAAAAGAATCGGACCAAGGACAGATCCCTGGGGCACACCACTGGTAACATCCTTCTCCTCAGAGTGAGCTCCATTTACTTGTACTCTTTGTCGCCTCCCACCCAACCAATTTCTAAACCAAGCAGTAACTTTAGGGTCCATCCCTAGGGTGCTCAGTTTGTTTATAAGTCGCCTGTGAGGAACAGTGTCAAAGGCTTTACCGAAATCTAACTGCATGAATCATTGTCACCGGGCTATTCAGCAGCATTAAAACAATTAGAACTGCTGAACGCCCCGACGCTAGCTGACTAGCATCATGGCACTCCATGAGCAGAGCGGAGGTGGCACCCAGCGATAACTGGGCAGTAGCAATTTTGAGCCTCTGCCCAGTTATTACTAAGTGGCGAAAGTTAGGTACCTGAAAATGTGGCCTAACTTTCAATGCCGAAGCTAACCGGGCAGTGGCTGCATATCACTGCTGCCCAGTTAACGGCCTCCTTTTCTAGCTATCCCGGATATTCATTGCCGGTGGACAGATACGGCCCCGGCATTGAATATCTGGATATTAGTTTCAGCAGTGATGGTTAGCCGCTGTAATTGTGCTAGCCGCCACTGCAAAATATTCCCCCTCTTAGGAACTACTGTGTCCAGTTTACTCATGGTGGCAGCCAATTCCTCTGTCGTTCTTCCAAAATGGCGCCATAAGAGACACAGGAAGGATATGACTAAGACATTCAGACACATCATTGGGCTAGTTTGCAAACTGTTCGTCTGTGTGGAAAGTTCACCGCACATACTTCTAGGCAACTTGAGATAGGACAATTTTACTTAATGGAATATGGTTTGAAAACTTTCCCTCCCCATGTAGTAATAATGTAGTGGAAAGGAAGCTTTAGAACTGGGATTCTTGATATGACTCTCAAAGGCAATAGAATCAAGAGTAACATAAGAAGATTGAGTTTATTTCACAGAAAGGCAGTAGATACCTGGATTGACTTCCTAATGGACATGATAAGGGACAACGAGTCTTACTTTCATGCTCTACTATCTAAGCTTTCTTTGTGCTTATCTCAGGTTTTGTTGAATTGTATTTGGACCCTAAAGGACATAGTGGAGGTAAAAATCAGTAACTGATTTCAAGAAAGCCTGAGATCCTTATATACACTGTGATTGGGAAGGGTTACCAGATTTTTTGCAGGCAAATGTGAGGCACTTACCTGAAATGGGGAGAGAGAGGTGGAGTCATTACCCTGCTCCCCCTATCCATAGCATGACAGCAATAATATCACTTCCAAGTAGACAAATCGACAGAGAATATAAACAGTGATGCATTTCCCCTGAACTGTGCAAAATATTTATTGATTTGAGGCATTTCTATACTGCCTGTCTGCGATAATGCATTCTAGGTGGTTTAGAATCAGGCACTGAATATATTCCCTCATCCCTGAGGGGCTCACAATCTATGGTACTTGAGGCAACAGAGGGTTAAGTGGCTTACCCAAGGCCACAAGGAATGCCTATAGGACTAGAGCCCCCAGTCCCTCCGGCCCAATGTAACTTGCCCCAATCACTAGGCCACTCCTCCCCTAAAGATAATGTATGTACATTCTGAAAACTGACACAGTCAAATTACTAAATTGAAAATAACATTTCTTTTCTACCCCCTCTGTCCCCAATGCTCTAAAATCGAGGACAATCCCCAACTAGCTGGGACAACTGGTAACCTTAAGACTGGGTAGCTTCTGTGGGATGGCATCAGAACTGCACAGAGACTACATGACTGTTGCTGTCTTCACTGTTTCTACAGGGGCTGTTTTAGAAGCCGTATTCACAATTTCTATGTGTATAATCAGGCATATAGACATGTAAATCACATGCGTGAGTAAAGGGCCATTTTAGAAAGGGTCCAATTAACATGCGGATGCCCTTAATATGTGGACATTGCAAGGGGGCATGTCAGGGGTGGCCTGGGCCTGGGCGGAACAAACATCTACCCGTGTATTCCCCATTTGATATAAGAATTGCACGTGTTAAGACCAAAATTCTCCACATTGGGATTTACACCTACTCCCTGTGAAGCACGTTTTTAAAATGTGTGCATTTTGGCCAGCCTTTTACGGGGGGATTAAGATGGTTATCCCCCTTAATACTCCTAGTTTATTCCTTCTCCAAATTCAAATGAGGCAAGGACAGCATCCTCTGTAGTTAGCTTGCGGCATCTACAGCTCTGAGTTTACGAAATGACTCCCATGCACATGTAAGTACTGACATTTACACATGTATGTGGTCGATTGTCCTCTGTTGAGTTTTCTCACATACACTCATGTGCTTCCTTCTATGTAGTTTAGAAACAGCTCATGTACTCTACTGAAAAGTGTAATAAAAAACATTGTACCAACTAAAAAGAAATCCCTCCATTTAGCAGACCTGTTTCTAAAATACCATCAGAACTGAGTAAATCTCGACCTTGACATTTCAGTTCCGATCTCTACCTTCAGTTCAGTAGCAGTTTCAGAGGGAGTAGTGAGAGCTGGACATACTTCTCCCACTTAAAACAATGCTCAAGTTTATTTTAGCTGATACAGTACAGAGGCCAATGTTTACTTAATGATACAGCTGAAATGAATTCTGATGATCTACTTCACCACTTGCCAGCCACTTCTGGGGAAGTTATAATGTCAAATCATTATTGAAGTCATTTTATTTTCTATAGGAAATTTTGCATTCGGGCTTTTTCCTAAGTATACAAACTTCACTGGGACTCTAATTTTTCAAAACTTTATTAAGGCAAGAGAGGAGTGATATCTGTCCTCGATGGGAATTTGTCAGGGTGTTTAAAATTTTATATTCCCCAGCTGAACTGACAGCTCTTAAATTGCAATGATATATAATTCCACAGCACTCAGCCTCATATGATTCTGGAAGACATCAAGTCTTACTGGATTTATTTTGCGTTGATGTACTTTTTGTCATCATTACTGTTGTGCCTTGTTGGAGGTTTTTTTTTTTTTTTGCAAATATCAACTGCCTTAGATGGTCACTGAAAATTGATTAATTTCTGAGTGCTCACTGTACCTAAAGCTTTGTTGAAATTCTTCGAAACTGGAGATAATTTATCAGAAAAAAATAGAATAAAGTAAAAATCATATATGTGCCAGAATTTTCTAGCATGTTCCAATGTCTCCCTATTGAGAATGATTTCTGTCTCCTTAGATTCCAGTCATTTTCAACAGTGTAACTTGTAAGAACATGATGGCCCTTCTACCCCTACATTTGAGCTTGTCACACAGACAAATGGACATATTGACCACTACTACTACAGTTCTGCTGAAAAGCACTAAAGACCCATCACTTTCTTTAAATAAGTCAGGAATCAGTAACAAAGCCTTTGGATAATCTTGAACAGTGGACGAGTTCATGGAAGTTTGGATAATACAAAATGTGGAAAATTCTGGAAAGTTATACAAAAGGGCCTAGTCTTACAACTTCTCACTCTGCCTGAAATATGTTGGCCAAAATGTTAGCAAACTGAAGAGCTGTTCTACTCTCTCATGCCATTTGGAGGGGAGAGGGCGGGCGGTGGGCGGTACAGCAACCCCGGATGTACAGGGCCAAGGGCGGCCCAAGGGGGGTGCGGGGCCGTGTGTGGAGATTAATTTCGGGGCCTCATTTGCATAAGGAGCCTCATTTGCATAAATACTTGCAGAATGCTAACATGCATTTTTAGTAAACATGCCTCTTAATGAGTATCTGGATAAAGAAAGACTAACTGATTTCTACGTTACTATATTCCAGTGCCAACCGCCAGGCTCATTAGGAAGTACTATAAACACTGACCATTTAGAACTCATAGTAAACCCGCTGTATCATAACAACACTACCAAGACTCACAAAGCACCAAACCCTACCTATCAAAAGGCAACGCTGCAAATATTAAACCAATACATCTCAGAGAATACCAATGCATCTCCTAGTGGGGAAAGAGAACAAGTGGCACTGTCAAATAGAAACTACATGAACAGAATACCTCAGCTTGGTTAAAATGCAGAACATAGACCATCACCAAAGAACAAGGGATCACAATTTAGAAATAGAAAGACAATAATTAAACTGGGAACCCCAAAAGCCAAACTTGGGATGTACAACACTGGAGAAATAAAACTATAAATTAATTTCCTCTTGTACTAAAGAAAACACAAAAGACGTTAACGATGCACATTTCCCAGAGCTGATATATTCCAGTTAATAAATTTAAAAAAAAAGTATTTTTCTACCTTTTGTTGCTTGTGCATTTTCTTTTCAGTTGCAATTACTCCAGTCACTTTCTTGTGGTTTCTTTGTGTCTTCTGTGAGCTATCCATTTGTCCTTTCTTCTCGTTTAGATTTTTCCATTTTCTTTCTCTATATCTGCTTTAACATACTGATCTTTCCCCTTTTGCTCTTTCCCCCATTTCTTTCCTTATTCCTTTATCATCCACTCAAATTTCACCCTTCAATTCTCAATCCCCACTTACTCTGCCCAATACCTGGCCAATTGTAGACTTCTTCCCTCTCACACAAAATATCTTTTCCCCTCTCCATTCTCATTCTCCATCCCCATCCCTTTCTAGTCCCCCCCCCCCAAAATCAGCTCCCTTATAGTTCTAGATCCACCTAGCATCTGCCCACTTCTAGTCCCATTCTCCCAAGCCTCAACATCAGCCCATTTTCACTCCAAGCTCCCCCATCAGCCCATTTCCATCCCTATTCCAACTTCTATCAACCCGCTTCCAGTCCTTTCCTAGCCCCCATCAGCCCATTTCCAGTTCTATTTCAGTCCATCACCCATTTGCAGTCCAAATTCCCCCTATTAGCCCATTTCTAGTCCTATTCCAGCTCCTCATCAGCCTATTTCCAGTCTTAGCCCCTCATATGCTCTTTTCCAGTTCCATTCCAGTCCCCCTTCAGCCCATTTCCATTCCAAGCTCTCCCATCAGCCAATTTCCAATCCTAGCCCCCTCGTCAGCCCATTTCCAGCTCCCAACAGCCCACTTCCAGACCTATTCCAGCCCCATCAGCCCATGTCCAGTCCTAATCCAGCTCTTCATCATCCCATTTCCAATTTTAGCCCTCAAATCACAGCCCATTTCCAGTCCTAGCCCCCCCATCACAGCCCATTTCCAGTCCTAGCCTCCCCCACCATCACAGCCCATTTGCAGTCCAATCACTCCCCCATCACAGCCCATTTCCAGTCTGTTTCCCCCCCCCCACCATCACAGCCAATTTGCAATCTGTTCCCCCCCCCACCATCAAAGGCCATTTGCAGGGCCAGCCTATCCATTGAGCAATAATGTTGTTTGCACAGGGCCCCGCGCAAACAGCATTCTGTATCAGCCCAGGTAGATTAAAAAACAAACTGGCTACTGCTACCGCTGCCGCCATGGTAGCGGCAGAATCAAATGTCCTGTGGGGCCCCCCCTGCACGCAGAGCCCTCCCTGCAGCATCAGCTCTCTCAGCGTTGGCTTTCAGATCCGCGAAGGGAGAGTTTCTCTCTCGCGTCTCTGTTAAGCCCGCCGGGGCTGATGGGAAAGGCTAAGGTACCTGTGCACCCGATAAAGCGTCATTATTGCGCGATAACGTCTCCGCGCGCACATTAAGACGGTTTAGTAAACATGCCCCATAGTCTTTCTTTATCCATACACCCATTAAGAGGCATGTTTACTAAAAGTTAGTGTATGGTAACATTATGCAAATATTTATGCAAATGAGGCCCCATTGGGCCACCCCTGCCCGTTTGCAATCCGTTCCCCTCCCCATCATTCTCCCCCCTATCACAGCCCATTTCCAGTCGAAGTTCCCCCCGGATCACAGCCTATCCAGTCCTAGGCCCCCCCCTCTGAAAAGCCCCACGGCCATCTAAGGGGCATTTACTTTAACCTTTCCCGGCATTCGCAGCTTCACTGAAACAGCCGCCAGCGTGAAGGAAAAGGCTCTTCATGCTGGTGGCTGTGCAGAGGGAGCCAGGGCCTCGTACGGGCTTCCCCGGCTGCCTCTGCAGCTGTCCATTCTGCAGGAATGGAGTTCACACGGGGCCCCCTGAAGCACGGGGCCCTGTGGAACAACATTCTCGCTCAAGGGACGAGCCGGCCCTGGGCCGATTCTGAGGTTGGCCCTGTACATCTGGAGTAAGCCAGTCAGACAGGGTTCCAGAAATTCAAATGGGAGTGTGTGGGGTATCATTACATGGAAAAAGTCCACCAAGCAATCATCCAAACAGAATAAAGAGGAGTGACTGAGGAGAAGAATCCACGTGGAAGGTAATTCCATAAGGAAACAAAGGAGAATACTGAAGGAGACTTAGAGGAGGAATAATCAAAAGGATTAGTGCAGTTAGCAAACTTGCCTACTGTGTTAATCCCGGTGGTAATTCAGCAGCACATAGCCGTTTTATGCCACTGAATATCCCCTCATATCCCCACTGAATCTCCTCACCCCCCAATGTTACCTGCTTAATTTTGGGGTCTTCCAGGGGTGGAGAAGGGACGGCACAAGGGGTTAGCCCAGGGGTGGGCAAACCTGGTCCTGGAGGGCCGCAGACCAGTCAGGTTTTCGGGATATCTCTAATGAATATGCATGAGATATATATGCATTAGAGATATCCTGCCAACCTGACTGGTTTGTGGCCCTCCAGGGCTGGATCTGGAGACCCCTGCCTTACACCTCTGTCATTTAAGATTGTGAGTGGACAAGGTGCAGATGTCCAAGACATCAAAAAGGTTAGATAGAATTTGTCACAGTCCTCCTCACTTCTCACCACCACCAAAAAATTGTCTATTAGACAACTTTTTGGTGGTGGTGAGAATCGAGGAGGAATGTGACACATTCTATATACCCTTTCGATGTCTAGGACATCTGTACCTTGCCCACTCACAATCTTAAATGACAGAGGTGTAAGGCAGGGGTCTCCAAATCCAGCCCTGGAGGGCCACAAACCAGTCAGGTTGGCAGGATATCTCTAATGCATATATATCTCATGCATGTTCATTAGGGATATCCCGAAAACCTGACTGGTCTGCGGCCCTCCAGGACCAGAGGTGCCCACCCCTGGGTTAGCCAGTCAGCAGCGATATTCAGCCACTGGCAAACTGGCTAAAATGCGTACTGCTGATTGGCTGTGGTTGCTTTAGCTGGTTATGCAATCCGGCCAAAAGCCGAGTATCGCTGCTGACCAAATTGCAAATAGACAATCTGGCCATCTCGAATATTGAATGTGAACAGCTAAATATGGCCTCAGCATTGAATATCGGGGTTAAAATTAAAGTGGCAATGGCTAGACACTTTAAGGGGGATGTTTACTAAACTGCGGTAACGGTACATAACGCGCGTAATGTAACGTTAACGATCGTAAAGTTCCGCGGCACGGTAAAACACCGCAGAAGGTGGAGAGAGGGCGGAGAGAAGGGGTCAATGGGCGGAGTGTGGGCGGGGAGAGGCTCCAGGCACACCAACGTGCTGAACTCAAGGGCTGAATCCTACCGCAATTGAAAACCTGCCGGTAGATGCACATTTGCATGGGAGGGAAACCATTTCAGCGTCAGCAATGTACAGCATAGGCAGGGAAACCCACAAAACGTGATAAGTGTGATACATGTGCACGGAACAAAAGGGCAAATAAGCAGTGAAAATGACCATAAGAAACGAGGAAAATAACATAACCAAGCTAGCCAATAGTGATATCAATGGGAAACAGCCAAAAATACCACTGAGAAAGCCTCAGAAAAAGATATTAACTGTGGAAGGGTGCATGCTCTGTCACCATAGAAGGTGAATGATGCCACAGTGAAATAGCGCAGATCAGGGCTTCCCCTTGTTACTGAACAGGTTCCCCATGGCGTGCACATGTTCCGCAACAGCAGGGTGGGCATGTCGGAAAGGGCAACTGGGCTGATGCTGGAAAAGGGGATACAGAGGGCTGCAGGCAGCACATGCTGTGGTGCAGCTGGGCCACAGTGCGGACTAGGGTGATGCTCAGTTTGGCCCATAGGAATGCATAAACAGTAGAGCCAGACTGCAACTGTTGAGGGCCCAACAGGGGCATGAGTGTGTCCCCTGCAGTGTCACAGGGGACAGTACCCAGCAGCCACCCCTAAGGGCACAGAACAGTGGCAGGCGGTGCTGGGGGGAAGTGTGGGCGTCCATCCAGGCACCCCTACCCCACCACCCATACCATAGGCAGCTGCCTACATGCACACTGGATGGCCCGAGACTGCCCACCACCAGCACCACCAGCAGAAGGGCATGGCAGCATGGTGGCGGAGGGGTACCGGTGGCGGAGGGGGCAGTGACATCTGACCATAGCAGGCCACAGCCCAGACCCATGTAGGTGGGTGCCGTGTACTGCAACAGACAGGCTCAGTAGGACAAACAGTCATGGTACCTCCAGGGAATGATCTGTCCTTGTGGCATCAGTGTGGCACAGTAAGCACAACCAGTGTGCTCAGGAGCTGAATGTCACAGGTTCAATCCTGAGCTGTGGTCCCTGCCAACTCTGTTCCCATACTTTTTACCAGTAAGAAACCGCGGTAAGAAATATGGAACCTTGTATTGCTGATAGAATAAACATGCTTGGAACACCTACATTTTACCGCACAGAGCAGAGACACCACAAACAGGCGCATTACCGAGAGCAGAGTCTGCCAAATGCAGCCCGGGAGGGCTACAAATCATGCAGGTGTCATGCTGTTCCAATAGAAGGACATGTTAGCATGGTGGCGGAGGGTGTACAGATGGTGGAGGGGGCAGTGGCACCTGGCTGCAGCAGACCATGGCCTAGCCGGGTCTAGGTGGGTGCCTTGCACTGCAACAGACAGGCTCAGTATGACAAACAGTCACGGTACCTCCAGGGAATGATCTGTCCCTGTGGCGCAGTAAGCACAGCCAGTGCGCTCAGGAGCTAAAGGTCACAGGTTCAATCCTGAGCTGTGGTCCCTGCCAACTCTGTCCCCATACCTTTTACCAGTAATAAACCGTGGTAAGAAAGATGGAACCTTGTATTGCTGACAGAATAAACATGCTTGAAACACCTACATTTTACCGTACAGAGCACAGACACCACAAACAGGCGCATTACCGAGAGCAGAGTCTCCCAAAGGCAGTCATGGAGGTCCAAACAACATTCAGTTTCCATGCTGTCTGCAATAAAGATGCCTGTGCTGTATGTCGATGTGCCGCCCCCATGGTATGCAGATATATCTCATGCATATTCATCAGGAACAGCATGAAAACCCGAATATGGTGCAGCCCACCAGGACCGGAGTTGGGAACCCCTGTCCAAGAGCATTGATCCACAGGGGCAGAAACACCCGCACCCACAGGCCCCATTAGCCACAGCGTCCTGGAGAGGCAGGATGTTGGGCCCTGTGTGCATCTCCCAATACTAGCACTTGCATACCCTAGCAATGACACCCAAAACCAGGGAATACGGTACACAGATAGCAAAAGGTTGCTATGATAACTGGCACATAGCAATCCCTAATGTTAGCACAAGCGGCCCAGTGTGCTGTACCATACCAACCTCTGTGATGTCTGTGGAGTGCGTGTCACATCTGGAACCTAACAGTGTCCACCACCTTGGGAAGAGACCCCAACAGTACAGCATACCATAGCCATGCCTGCACTGTGCCCAGGACTGGTGCGGTGTCCTGGCCTGCCAAAAGCCTATATTGGTGCACTATACTGGCATAGGTGTGGGGGTGTGCGTCAGTCTATCCAGTGTGTTGCGTTTGCTCCTCTGCAGCACACACCGCTAGCACTGTTGCTAGTATTGGCCTGCCAATGTGTATAATGAGGAGCAAGGTACTGTGGGTATAGCCGGAGAGGGCGGCCTGGGCAGGATGCACCTGCACAGGGCCCAGGGCAATGGCTGGGACATTGTAGGGCCTGCCCACCACCTATACGGACAGGGTGGCCACGGCATGTTCTGCTGTGTGGTCTTGCTCACCCTGACTGTGCAGTGACCACGGCATGGCTGGGTTCCCCCATAGTGCTACATAGTGTTTTTCTGAAATGAGATATATGGGCTCTGTCCTCTGAAGCCCTATCACTGCCCCATCTGCTTGGTGGGTGTGTGCACATCATCTCCAGGAACATGTACTATGGACTAGCAAGCAGGCTGTCTGCAGTTAGTACGTGTGTGTCTGGAACACCTTGCAGGGTGCAGCGGCTGGTGACTCACTTTGCTTGCTGCTGGAGGATGTCAGACAGTGGTGTGGGGCAGCTGTGCAGTACCAGGTCTACTGTCTGTCACTGCCCACTGTATCGAGGCGTACAGATCTGCATAGACTGCCCTGGTGGGGTGTCCATTCCCTGGCAGGACTGGGGTGAATGGTCCTCTCTACTGTCACCAGTGTAGGGGGTAAAATGTCGAGCTGTTATTTGGAAACCATGTTTCCAACCCTGAGCCACAGAGGGTGGGTTGGGTGTTGGTAATAAACTGCCTATGGGCCCAAACCCACCCTGCCTGCCCTCTCCCCCCTTGGAGCTGAAATCATGTGACCATGGCACCCACACAGTGTATGAACTATTCCGGGTGCATCACAGTCCACACGGGCAAGACATGATGTACAGATGGACACAGGCAAATGCTAAGGGTATCTGCAGGGGCCACCTATCACACAGAGGCACTGATGGGGACCTGTAGCATAGCCCATCACAGAAATGCCAGATGCAGCGGAAATGGTGTTGGGCATCCCACCTCACCCTCAGGGTGAGCACAGGACCCGTCCACTGTGATGGACGGTAGCCACTCTGTGGCAGTAACACACACGGTCAGAACCCCCACCAGGCTGAGGTGCTGTGGGGTTGAACATGGTCAGGACACACAACCAGGCTGAGGTGCTGGCGGGGTGCATCCCGCAACACGGGACCCTCTGTAGACTGCTGATCTGCATGTGCAGTGCATCATGGGTGTGGCTGGTCCAATCCAACAAAGGCAACCACAGCAGATGGTTTGAGTGGTGACCTGCAGTCCCTCTGTAGCCAGCCAGGCATGTATCAGGAGCTATAGAGATGTAGGCCACTGGCAAATGCACTGGCTTTGCAGACAGAGGTTAGGGGTCTGTACCTACTGTGGTGATATGTGGTAGGGCTGTCTGAGGCTATTCCTTTTGTAGCAGCGGAGTGTATGCAACCAATTAATACCAGGAGTCACTTACAGAATCCAAGCAAATGGAATGTGCACAAGGCCCAGACAGAAACGAGTCCAAAAGTGACTGAGCAAGCTTGAACAGGAGCAAATTCCTTATATACAGTTGCTAACAGTCAAATACACACAAGCTCTCCATTGGTGCCAATGCCCCCCCCCCCCCTTTATCCAATCAGGGTCTCTCTCTGGGCCTCTCTCTCTATTTCCCCCTCTCAAGCTCTCAGCTGATCAAAAGGCACATTAAAAGTGATAGATACATCTCCACATCGAGGACATCTCTAGGCAAAGGAATCTGAAAGTATCTTAATGAGAAATGTCTGAAGCAGACTGTTTTGTATGGAATCATGCAGACTCTACAATAAGCAGACATCTCTAACAGGCAATTCTGAGTCTTAGCAGCAATACTAAAGGGTAGGGGGTTTAAAATCAAGGTCTCACATACAGGCTCTTATAGGCCATAGCCTATCACACGTTTAGTTGGTAGCATCAATCAAAACTGTAAAACACCCTCAAGCTCTTATAATTACAAGTGCCCACACACGCGGCTACGCACGTACCCACGCACGCGGCTACGCACGTACCCACGCACGCAGCTACGCACGTACCCATGCACGTACCTATGCACGCACCTATGCACGCACCTACGCAGCACAAACAATTCTGGAGGAGATGGCTACCATGTCCAGGAAGCCTGCCTTCACCATGGCAGATCTCTACCTGCTAACTGAGCTATTCTGCCTCTGCCAGGATCGCCTCTTCCCTGGCTCATTCCGGAGGCAGAATCTAGCCAGAGTAAGGAGGGCCTGGGAGCGCCTCACCAGGAGGTATAATAGAGGTTCTGACTACCCACGTGAGGTAAGTGCATGGGGACAGGCACCCCAACCTAGGATGTGAAGGAGAACACCTGGTAACCAAACCACCTATCAGCCACACACTGCCAGGGAATGTCATGTGTAGGTGTGTCCAGCTGGGAGGAACATCAACCCCCCCCCCACAAAAAAATAGAACCACCCTGCCCCCAGGGGGTAGCTGTGACCACCACAGAGATGGAGTACCCAGTACAATGTAATGGTATATGGTGCTGTTGCAGCCTCAGTGTTTATGTTTATGTTTATGTTTATTTAGAATTTGATATACCGCTCAGGCCAGAGGCATTAGAGCGGTTTACAATACTACATCATTCAAGGAAATAGGAAAGGAATGCCATTTATATAATAGGACAGAATAGAGAACAGAGACAGTCAGACAGATAGAAGAAGAGGAACATGGAACAGCACGTTACCACAACATAGGGGCACAACAACCAGGTCCATGCCCTATCCACACAACACCACAAGTCCATCACAGAGGCCAAGAGACACACAGGGGTATGTCCCTGCCCCTGTTTGTGATCACAAGGATCAACTATATCCCCAGGATGCAGCAGGCCTAACTTCAGGGCTCTATCCCCCATCCTGGTGCTATGGTGACTGCCCCTGTTTGTGATCACAAGGCTCAACTATATCCCCAGGATGCAGCAGGCTTCACCTCAGGGGTCTATCCCCCATCCTGGTGCTATGGTGACTGCCCCTGTGTAGGAGTACAAGGCTCAACTATATCCCCAGGATGCAGCAGACCTCACCTCAGGGGTCTATCCCCCATCCTGGTGCTATGGTGACTGCCCCTGTTTGTGATCACAAGGCTCAACTATATCCCCAGGATGCAGCAGGCCTCACCTCAGGGGTCTAACCCCCATCCTGGTGCTATGGTGACTGCCCCTGTTTGTGATCACAAGGCTCAACAATATCCCCAGGATGCAGCAGGCCTCACTTCAGAGGCCTATACCCCATCCTGGTGCTATGGTGACTGCCCCTGTTTGTGATCACAAGGCTCAACTATATCCCCAGGATGCAGCAGGCCTCACTTCAGGGCTCTATCCCCCATCCTGGTGCTATGGTGACTGCCCCTGTGTAGGAGTACAAGGCTCAACTATATCCCCAGGATGCAGCAAGCCTCACTTCAGGGCTCTATCCCCCATCCTGGTGCTATGGTGACTGCCCCTGTGTAGGAGTAAAAGGCTCAACTATATCCCCAGGATGCAGCAGGCCTCACTTCAGGGCACTATCCCCCATCCTGATGCTATGGTGACTGCCCCTGTTTGTGATCACAAGCCTCAACTATATTCCCAGGATGCAGCAGGCCTCACTTCAGGGCTCTATCCCCCATCCTGGTGCTATGGTGACTGCCCCTGTTTGTGATCACAAGGGTCAACTATATCCCCAGGATGCAGCAGGCCTCACTTCAGGGCTCTATCCCCCATCCTGGTGCTATGGTGACTGCCCCTGTGTAGGAGTACAAGGCTCAACTATATCCCCAGGATGCAGCAGGCCTCACTTCAGGGCGCTATCCCCCATCCTGATGCTATGGTGACTGCCCCTGTGTAGGAGTACAAGGCTCAACTATATCCCCAGGATGCAGCAGGCCTCACTTCAGGGCTCTATCCCCCATCCTGATGCTATGGTGACTGCCCCTGTTTGTGATCACAAGGCTCAACTATATCCCCAGGATGCAGCAGGCCTCACTACAGGGCTCTATCCCCCATCCTGGTGCTATGGTGACTGCCCCTGTTTGTGATCACAAGGCTCAACTATATCCCCAGGATGCAGCAGGCCTCACTTCAGGGCTCTATCCCACATCCTGGTGCTATGGTGACTGCCCCTGTGTAGGAGTACAAGGCTCAACTATGTCCCCAGGATGCTGCAGGGAGCACTGCAGAGGCCCACCTCCCATCACGGCATTGGCTGATGGGCACTGGCAGATGTGTGGAGGTGGCCCACAGAGGTGTGCTGTGTCTGGGTCGCAGGGGCCCACACACAGGGCACATAGGGTCCAAGCCAGACATGCGTTGGTGCGGTGCACACATGGGGGTGGCTCTGGAAAAAGCATGGGGCATGAATGTATCACACAATAGGGGCGGGCACCTGTTGCACACAGAGATATATATGTGTTGCGTCGGAGGCCCCTAAAGGGTTTGTGTCCGCTAATGTCAATGTGTGTTGTCAACTCGACAGGTGGAGGACCTCCGGAAGAAGGCACGAGAAATAAGGGTGAGGTACCCGCACTTCGTAGCATGTGTCCAGCGGGAGCGGATGGCCCAACGGGACGGTGAGTGATGTGACATGGCCCTGTGGGGCAATGGCTGGCAGATCCACAGGACGCATGTGACTGCCGTGGCTGATGTGTGACCATGGAGATGATACGTGTTCCCCTCTCCCACAGTGGATGCACGTGCTGCCGTGGAGCCAGCGGGGCCGGAGGAGCCGGATGCCGCAGCGGGGTTGGAGGAGGCACACGGTGATGTTGGCCGGGAGGAGGACAACGCCTCGGTGCCCATGTTGGATGACAACGGCGGGGGGGCCGACGAGGAGGGTGCTGCAGCCTACACTGAGGGGGAGGAGGGGGCCGGGGAGGAGGAGGGGGAGGTGGGAGCAGGGGAGAGGGAGGTGGAGGGGGTGGTGGGAGCGGGGGAGGAGGGGGAGGTTGGAGTGGGGGAGGCGTGGGAGGAGGCAGAGGGGCGGGGGAGGAGGGGTGGGTGAGGGCAGAGGGGGGTTCTGCGGTGGGGAGCCAGGGGCCAGAGGGGGACCAGATGGGCGGGGTGGGGGTGGAGCAGGTGGGGGCCGGGGGGGAAGGGGTTGGGGTGGGGGCAGGGATGGGGGTGGCAGCTGTGGCAAGTCCCCATCGGCACGGGCCACCACAGGGCAACGGGGGCACCAGCTACCTGCCCTATGATGCCGGCGATGCACCCCTCCTGGACGTGTGCCTGCCACACATAGCCATTGACAGGCGCACCATGCATGCAGCCACACAGACAAGGGGAGATGTGTGTCTGTGTGGCTGCATGTGTGGGCTGCACCTGGCTGCGGCTGTGCGTGCCCAGGCGCATGCCCAAAGGCAGCACGCTCTCATCATGGGGCAGGTACTGGCAACCCTGACCATGGTGGCTGACCGGCTGCGCGTGCTGGAGGAGCACGTCGCCGGTGGTGCACCTGGCCAGCCACCATGTGACGGGGGTCCCCGGGGTGTGTAGTGTGGGGATACGCATGGTACACCCGCCCTATGATGGCCCATGCCATGGCCTGCCACAACCACCAACGACAGGGATGACTGGGCCCCTCAAATGTCACCATGGGCGTCCATGTCCATAGTGGGCACTGTAAATAAAGTTGTACATATTTTGCACATTCCTACGGTGGCCAGATGTCTCTCATTGCTATGTGTCAGTGTTGTGCGAGTGACAGGTGTGTCTGTGTGCACTCCAAAAGGTGAGAGTGGAATTGGACCAGTTAAGGGCAGCGGAGACAGCATTTTCCCTGACTAAATTGCAGCAGGGGTGGAATGAAGGGGGGAACCGAGCAGGGGGGAGAATGGCCTGCAGGATGAAAGCACGACGGCAGCTATCCACGATAGAAGGGGTGCGCAACACAGAGGGGACAATGGTGTATACGGAAGAGGACATTAGGAAGGCCTTTGTAGCGTATCATACTAAACTCCATAGTGGTG
Organism: Ichthyophis bannanicus; assembly: GCA_033557465.1. NCBI lineage: Eukaryota > Metazoa > Chordata > Amphibia > Gymnophiona > Ichthyophiidae > Ichthyophis > Ichthyophis bannanicus. The sequence continues at coordinate 909,258,027 of CM066035.1, read as the reverse complement.
AGGTCCAAGGGGAAGGGAAGACGGGGGAGGAGTTTGTGGTGAGGTGTAGTCTGAGTAAGCTCACAGAGGGTGCAGCGGAAGAATTGGGGATGCTGGTGACCTATGAGGAGGTAAAGGGAGCGGTGAAGACCTTTAAGGACGGGAAGGCTCCGGGCCTGGATGGCTACATGGCAAACTCCTATAAGGTCATGCAGGGTGAGATAGGGGGGTTGTCAATGGAGGTCCGCAATGGGGTGCTGCAGGGTGTGGAACCACCCTGGTCTATGGAGGAGGCGGGTGTAACAATTCTTCCTAAGGAGGCGATCAATCATACTATCTGTGGAGCGTACCGGCCCATCTGGCTTATTCATGTGGATGCTAAGGTGTTGGCTAGGATTATGGCGGGTAGGTTGCAGAAAGTACTGCAGGAACCTGTGCATATGGATCAGACGGGCTCATTACAGGGAGGCATATGGGCGATAACATTCGGAAGCTGTTAGATGTTATCTGGTCTTTGCAAACAACAGGGAGGGAGGCAGTATATCTGTCAGTTGACAATGACAGGTATTATGACAGGGCAGAGTGGGGATTTATGTTGCAGGTGTTAGACAAGGTAGGGGTGGGAGAGTCATTCCTAAAGAGGGTGAGAACGCTGTATGCCTGTCCACAGGCACGAATACGGGTGAACGGGGGATACCCTGAGAGCATTGGGCTGGGCAGAGGAACAAGGCAGGGGTGCCCTCTGTCGCCCCTATTGTATCCCTTGGTTATTGGACCGTTGGCAGCCTACGTCCGAGGGCAGGTAGATATTGGTGGAACTGAGGTGCAGGGGCAGCTCAGTAAGGTAGCACTTTTTGCGGATGATGTTATCCATACTTTGGGGCACCCTTTGGTTAGCCTGCCAAATCTGCTAAAGGCAGTAGGGCAGTATGGTGAAGTGTCGGGCTATCAGTTGAATGTAGATAAGTCGGAAATATTGAGTTCTAATATGGATAGGGGGTTGGAGGAGAGGTGGGGGGCACATGTCCATTTAAATGGGTGCGTGGAGGTTCACGGTATGTGGGGATACAGTTGGGAACAGCTCCAGACTGTGTACAGGAGTGGAATTATAAACCCCTGATGGTGGCGATAGGGAGGGACGTAGAAAGATGGAGGGGGGCTCCCCCTGATGTGGATGGGGAGAATAGCTACTATAAGGATGAATGTGCTACCACGGGGTTTGTTTGTCCCTATGGCCCTACCATCTAACGTGCCGATGAAGTGCCTTAGGGGGATGCATGATCCGATAAAGAGGTGTATTTGGGAGGGCAAGAGGGCAAGGGTAGATAGGCTTGCCATGCTTCGACTGCAGGAGGAAGGGGGGCTGGGAGCTCCCAATTTGGACAACCACTACGACGCCGCACAGCATAGGGCATTGTTTGTGTGGAGAGAGAGGGGGGAAACCCCGCAATGGAGTGGGCAGAGGGAGTGTGTGTGGAGGCAGTGGTATGGGGTGGGGAGGGGAAGGGTAGGGTAGGGGACCGTGAACCCGTACCGGAGGTTAACCTTGCAGATATGGGGGAAATGGAATGGTTAATAACTGCAAGGGAAGTGCCTGCCCCGGGCCACATATGTACAGAACATGGTTGCCTTCGCCACAGGGAGGTGGGGAGGGGGGGGGGTTTACAACGTTGGGCCAAGAAGGGGTTGGAGAGGGTGGGGCAGGTGGTGGATGTGATAGTGGGGTTATGGCCCTATGCAGAGCTCAGAAAAGAGTTTGGGGTGAGGGATACTGACCTATATTCGTATATGCAGCTTTGATACTATCTGCAAAGGCAGGGGGTACAGAGGGATCTACAGGGCTGGCTAACGGGGTATGTGTAAATGATGGACCAGCAAGGTTAAATGAGGGGTCTGGTGTCCAAACCGTAGCACTTACTGAATGCAAGGGCAGAGGGTAAGGCCTGATGGCAGGAACAGTGGGAGGGGGAATTGGGGGGTACCTGGGAGGTGGAGCGGTGGTAGCCCATCTCTGTAGGGGAACGGAGGCTTGCATGGGGAACGGCTCGGATAGAGAGCCCCCATAAATACCGGCTCAGGATGATCTGGACCCCAGCTAGGCTGCACCGTATCTATCTGGAGCAAGCGGATACCTGTTGGAGGGGGTGTGGGGAGAGGGGTGACCTTTTGTAGATAGTGTGGGGATGCCATAAGGTGCAACCATTGTGGAGGGAGCTAGACGGTTTTATAGAGGGACTACAGGGATACGGATAGAAGTGGCCCCAGCCCACGTGGAATTGCTGAAGGGGGAGGGGGATGGGACCTGGGGAGTTGCTCTTTCCCGTAACTATTTTGTGTCAGCGGCTAGACCGGCCATGTTAAAAAAATGGACGCGTGCGGACATACCGAGGATGAAGGAAAGTATTGGAAAGGTTGGTGTTTCTGTGGGAAATCAGTAATGTGGGTGCATGTGGTCGAGCCAAGATGGTGCAACATGAGGAGACCTGGGGGGGTATGCAAACTGGAGGGAGGGGGGTGGCCAGCTATGGATGGCGAGGTAGGGGGATACGCAAAGAGAGGGGGGGACAGGGGTTTGGAGTCGTACCCATTTTGGGAAGGGAGGGGTGGGGAGTAGGGGGGTTTGGCCCATCAGAGGGAGGGGAGGGGGATAGTGGTTGGAGGGAGTTATTGGGAGTGCCACAGGGTGCCGGGAGCATGGATGCGGTGGAGTGGAGTGTGGATGGTGTGACTGTTGACAGGTGGGTTGGTGGATATACCCTACGGGGCTTACTATGGTACCGGGGGGGCTTAACAGGGGGCATAGAGGGGTAGGAGGATGGGGTGGCCACGGGTGTACAGGGTGGTATAGGGGGGCGGGAAGGGGTGGCAACCTGTGGAGGGGGTGCACCAAGGGGTCGCTGGGGGCCCATAGTGGGCGGTTGGTAGTGGGGATGCAATGGGGTAGGGGATCGGGCCACCTGGTGAACTGAAGGTTGTGGCATGTGCAGTTAACAGTTTGTTTCAGTTCAGTGTGGTGGCAGCGTGCCATGTGGATACCCATGCAGGACACACAGTGCACCTATCCTGGCCCATGTACATCAGGAGTGTCAGAGCATCCCAGGGGATAGGCCTACAGGGTCGGGGCACCCCCATGGCACACAGCGCAATAACCCAGGCACGGGGGTGTACAAAGTACCAGCAGTGCCCTACCAGTGTGCTACCAGGGTTGGGTGTGGGGACAGGCCAGACAACATGCACAGGTCAACAGACGTTGTGGCAAGGGGGCCTATCAGCGGTATGGGGGGGGCCAGGTGACAGGGGGGTCACCCTTGTATAGGGTCCCCTCGTACATGCAGCAGGGTGGGGATGACACATACACCCCCGGGAAGGCAATGGCCTCCACCGGGCCAACACCGCAGGGTCCCGTGTTGGACGGACGGGGGAGGTGCACAGAGCACGGAGCCCCATAGGCAGGGCATGCTGCATGTATGCAGGTGAGGGAGGGCAGGCCAATTGTCACCACCTGGGGGGGGGGGGCCGTAGCCAGAGCCCTGGAAGCAGCAGCCGGGGCCAGAATATGATAGGGAGAGCCAAGGCAGGAACCAGGCCGAGGGCAGAGGCAGCAGCAGAGGGGAAGGGGGAGCAGGGCGCCAGACTGCCACAGGCCATAGCACAGCCACAGGCTGGAGGGGTCGGATCACTGCAGATCAAAGCAAGGGCACAGAGCCCCCAGGAGTGGGGACCGCTAAGTGGGATGTAGCACGTCCACAGGAGGGTTGGCAGCCACACACAGGAGGGATACCACGCTCACCTGGGAGGCTGGTAGCTGAGGACAGTGTGAAGGACAAAGAACCGGGACCTATGCAGCTGCGGGAGGCTGTGGAACACCTAATAGTGGAGGGCACTATCATGGACTGTGCTCTGTGCAATGCTCCAGAGCCTGTGGAACACGGATGAAACATGCCTGTCCTGTGAGGGGGTGCACCAGGGAGGGGTACCCATAGTGCCCAGGCTGGGTGGCCCTGATCACCCCCTGACGCTGGGGGGACAGTCATTGTGACTACGAATTCACAGCTAGAAACGGAGATGAGGCTGCTAAGCACCTGCTGCAGGGGCGAGGGCACTGGGGTATGAACGTAGCCTCTCTAACAGAGCTTTAACTTACCCCGCATTGTATTCGTAGGTCACAGGTACCTGTTGCTGGTGTGGGGCTATGCAATCGTGGGCAATGACGGTACCTGTGGTCACCTGCCACAGGCAGCAGGGCTAGAGGGGAACAAGCTATCCCTGCTGCTACGGACCGGTGTATCCCGCACTATGGTGGCCCCAGAAACACACATTGCTGGGTGTTTGTGTGTTTCCGGGGAATGCTCTGTGTCCCTGAAACCTGGATACCTATCCTGTAGGTGGTGACACCGCACCATTGTGTAACATACATATCTGTCATGTGCCTCACCCCTTGGCAGCCTGACTACATATCCCCTGTGAGATGCACACATACCGCCAGGCAATGACTACCGATAGGTGAGAGAGGCTGGTGATACACAGACTGCAGAGCGGCCCTATGGTGACCCATGCCCCCCTTAGCCAGGGGCGAGGGGTGCCAGCGTGACAAGGTTCACGATCTGATGTCTACCCATGGTGGACACAGCTGGGGAAGGGGGTGACACAGGCCGGTTGCGTCAGTGGCACGGGGTCATAAGATATGCCATACTGGGTCAGACCAAGGTCCATCAAGCCCAGCATTCTGTTTCCAACAGTGGCCAATCTAGGTCATACGTACCTAGCAGTTTCTCCAAGGGACACAGGTTCCACAATGCTTGTACTGGTTCAAGCATTGATATCCTGGGTCCCTTCTTAATAATGGTTTATGGACCTTTCCTCCAGGAACTTGTCCAAACCTTTTTTAAACCCAGCTACACTAACAGCCTTTACTACATCCTTCGGTAACAAATTACAGAGTTTGATTACACGTTGAGTGAAAAATATTTTCTTTTATTAGTCTTAAATAGTTTACCCTGTAGCTTCATTGCATGTCCCCTAGTCTTTCCATATTCTGATAAGGTAAACAATCGATCTACGTTTACCCGTTCCACTCCGTTCATTAATTTATAGACTTCTATCATATCTCCCCTCAGCCGTCTCTTCTCCAGGCTAAAGAGCCCCAACCTTTTTAGCCTTTCTTCATAGGAGTAGCCTTCCATCCCCTTTACCATTTTGGTGGCTCTTCTCTGAACCTTTTCTAAAATCGCTATATCCTTTTTAAGATACGGCGACCAGAATTGCACACAATATTCAAGGTGCGGTCTCACCATGGAACATATAGAGGCATTATAATATCTTTTGTTTTATTTTCCATTCCTTTCCTTATCATACCTAGCATTCTATTTGTTCTCTAAGCCGCCGCTGCACACTGGGACGAGGGTTTTTAACAAGGTATCCACAATGACGCCTAAATCTTTTTCCTGGGTGGTGGTTCCTAATGTGGAACCTTGCATCGTGTAACCATAGTTTGGGTTGTTCTTCCCTAGGTGCATAACCTTGCACTTCTCCACATTAAATTTCATCTGCCATTTTGATGCCCAGTCTTCCAATTTATCAAGATCCTCTTGCAATTTTCCACAATCCTCCTGGGTTTTAACAACTTTAAATAGTTTTGTGTCATCTGCAAATTTGATAACCTCACTTGTTATTCCACTTTCCAGGTCATTTATGAATATGTCAAAAAGCAGCGGACCCAGCACAGATCCCTGGGGTACACCACTATTCACCTTTCTCCATTGGGAAAATTGGCCATTTAGCCCTACCCTCTGCTTTCTATCTTTTAACCAGTTCCTGATCCACAGTAGTACACTGTCTCCTATCCCATGACTCTTTAGTTTTGCCAAAAGTCTCTCATGAGGGACTTTGTCAAAGGCTTTCTGAAAGTCCAGATACACAATATCAACTGACTCACCTTTGTCCACCTGTTTATTCACTCCTTCAAAAAAACATAACAGATTAGTAAGACAAGATCTTCCTTGTCTAAAGCCATGTTGGCTGTCTCCCATTAGGTCGTGACTATCTACATGCTGAGTAATTTTATTCTTTATGATGGTTTCTACCATTTTTCCCGGTACTGATGTCAGGCTCACCGGTCTGTAGTTTCCCGGATCACCCCTCGAACCCTTTTTAAAAATTGGTGTTACATTGGCGATCCTCCAATCCTCAGGTATTAGAGATGATTTTAATGATAGTTCACAGATTACTGATAGCAGGTCTGCAATCTCAAATTTCAGTTCTATCAACACCCTTGGATGTATACCATCCGGCCCAGGTGATTTGCTACTCTTCAGTTTATCTAATAGTTGTAAGACATCTTCCCGATGTATCGATATTTCCTTCAATTCTTCCACATCTTTAAATACCACTTCAGTCATGGGTAACATCCCTACATCTTCCTCAGTAAAGACCGAAGCAAAGAATTCATTCAGTCTTTCCGCTATCGCCTTGTCGCCTCTTAGTGCTCCTTTAACCCCTTTATCATCTAATGGACCAACTGACTCTCTCACAGGTTTTTTGCTACGAATGTACTTGAAAAGGTCTTTATTTCGCGTTTTTGCTTCCGCAGCAAGCTTCTTCTCAAATTCTCTCTTTGCCTGCCTTATCAATGCCTTGCATTTGACTTGCCAGTGCTTGTGCTGTTTCCAGGTTTCATCGTTTGGCTCTTTTTTCCATTTCCTGAAAGATGCTTTTTTGGCAACAACAGCCTCTCTGACCTCACCTTTAAACCATGCTGGCAGTTTTTTGGACTTCCTTCCACTTTTATTAAAGCGTGGAATACAGCTGGTCTGGGCTTCCAAGATAGTATTTTTCAACAACACCCAAGCTTGATGTACGTCTTTAACCTTTGCAACTGCTCCTTTTAGTTTTTTCTTAACTGTTTTCCTCATTTTATCATAGTCTCCCTTTCAAAAGTTAAAGGGTAGTACTGTGGATTTCCTTACTATCCCTCCTCCACTAATTAAATCAAAGGTGATCATGCTATGATCACTATTGCCAAGTGGCCCCAACACCCTTATCTCTTGCACTACATCTGGTGTTCCACTAAGGACTAGGTCTAATATTGCTTCCCCTCTGGTTGGTTCATGAACCAGCTGCTCCAAGAAGCAGTCATTTATTTCATCTAGGAACTTTATCTCCCTAGCATGTCCTGTTGTGACACTGACCCAGTCGATGCCGGGGTAATCGAAATCACCCATTATTATTACTGCACTGTAACTTTTGCTAGCTTCCTTGATTTCTTTGAGCATTTCATCATCCATTTGTTCATTCTGGCCAGGCGGACGATAGTACACCCCCACTGCCATCGCCTTCCCCTTTTTACATGGAATTTCAATCCATAGAGATTCTACAGCAAATTTTGTTTCTTGCAAAACTTTAATCCTTTCTGACTCAATGCCCTCTCTAACATAGAGCGCAACCCCTCCACCAATTTGGTCAACTCTATCATTACGATATAGTTTGTACCCAGGTATCACAGTGTCCCACTGGTTGTCCTCCTTCCACCATGTCTCTGATATTCCAATCATATCTAACCTCTCGTTTAGTGCTATATATTCTAACTCCCATCTTGTTTTGTAGACTTCTAGCATTTGCATACAAGCATTTTAGAGACTGTATTTTATTCATATTAATTTGGCTATTGGTAGACATGGTAATTTGGGATCTTTAAGTTCTGTCTGCTCCATACTCGAGGGCATTTGGGCTACTTTACTCTTTTTTGGAACCTCTCTGCTTTTTGTAGTATCCTTCAAGGATACATTCTTCCGAACCATGCGCTCTTGGGCGACTGTCGGCTTTCCCCTATTATCTAGTTTAAAAGCTGCTCTATCTCCTTTTTAAAGGTTAATGCCAGCAGCCTGGTTCCATCCCGGTTAAGGTGAAGCCCATCCCTTCGGAAGAGCCCCTCCTTTCCCCAGAATGTTCCCCAGTTCCTAACAAATCCAAACCCCTCATCTCTGCACCATTGTCTCATCCACGCATTGAGACTCCGGAGCTCTGCCTGCCTTTTGGGTCCTGCGCGTGGAACGGGAAGCATTTCGGAGAACGCTACCCTGGAAGTTCTGGATTTCAACTTCCTACCTAAAAGCCTAAATTTAGCTTTCAGAACCTCCCTACCACATTTTCCTATGTCATTGGTACCGACATGTACCAAGACAGCAGACTCCTCCCCAGCACTATCTAAGACCTTATCTAGGTGGCGTGTGAGGTCCGCTACCTTTGCACCAGGCAGGCATGTTACCAGGCGATCCTCACGTCCACCAGCCACCCAGCTATCTACATGCCTAATGATCGAATAACCAACTATAACTGCTGTCCTAACCCTTCCCTCATGGGCACTTGGCCCTGGAGAAACCTCCTCGGTGTGAGAGGGGTTTACATCACCTGGAGGACAGGTCCTAGTTACAGGATCACTTCCTGCCACACCAGGGTGATGCTCTCCTGTCACGTGACCTCTCTCCTCCATGGCAACAGGGATGCTGCCAGACTGGAGGTGGGACTTCAGGACTATATCCCTGTAGGTCTCGTCTATGTACCTCTCTGTCTATCTTATGTTTTCCAAGTCTGCTACTCTAGCCTCTAGAGAACGGACTCGTTCCCTGAGAGCAGAGAGCTCCTTGCACCTAGTGCACACGTAAGACCTCTCACCAGCTGGGAGAAAATCATACATGTGACACTCAATGCAAAAGACTGGAAAGCCCACATCCCGCTGCTGGACTGCTGTCTGCATCTTAGTTTTAAGTTTGTGTTTAGATCTTTAAGTTCTTTATGTACTAAAGGGTGCTATGGATATTTATACCACTAAAAACTGTACCTAAGAAGTTTAATATACCTTGTTCACCTGAAGCTTAATTAATCTCAGGTCCTTAGTGTATGACTGATTTGGGTAATGAGCTTCACCTGAGAGCACCTCCTGTCTTTTAAGTTGTGCAAGTACCTATAAAGCTGTGATTATCCCAGGGGAGGGTGGGTGTGGGGAAGGAGGGAGGGATATAACACTTATTAAAAAAGGGCTGCTACACAGTACCTTGTCCTGTGCCGCTGAGGTAAGCTATATTCTCGGGTGGACATGGGGGGGGGGGGCTGTGCATATAGTGGCCCCACACAAGCAACACAGGACACATGGCATCAGCTACAGCTGCTTGTGCAGCAATTTATTTCCCCCTCCCCTGCCACGCCTTGTGCGGCCCCTCCTACCCCGTGGTGCTGGTGGAATGCTTGCCGCCGCTGCTGCTGCTGCCGCTGGTGGTGGTGGTGGCGGTGGCCACTGCTGTCCAGTGGGTGGCCCTCTGCCTGCCACCAGCAGCTCCAGGCTGGCAGCCATGCGCTGGGCCGATGAGGCCAGGTCCTGCACCCCTGCCAGGACCCCCAACATGGTGCGCTGCAGGCAGTGTGCCACACGGTGTTGGCAGTGCTGTTCTCTAACCACCGCCCGCAGTACATGCCGTATACCTGTGGAGAAAGCAGGTTGTGCACTGTGAGACAGGGAGCCATCCACCACCTGTACAGAGGCATCGCCACCCTAACACAGTTGGACACTCACCCTCTGCATCCATCTGTGCCGCCGCTGAGTGCGCCTGCATCTCTCCAATCACCTCTGTCACTGCAGCCAGCGCATCTTGCCTGGTCCGCTGTTCCTCATCCAAAGCCACCTTCCCCGTGGCTGCAGTGGTGGGTGGTGCACTGTCCCGTAAAGGCTGTGGGCCCTGCCTGCTGTCCTCCTCCGGGGTTGGGGCTGGACCCCCCGTTCCCACCTGGGCCACCTCTGGCACAGGGTCCACCTGGAAGCATGGTCCGGGGTCTGTGTCCTCTGGCGCCTCCTCTGGTGCATCAATGGAGCAAATGTCACCTGTAGGGCACAATGTTACATAGGTCAGATGGGGCGTGACTGCCTGTCTACCCCCGTTGCACCCCCCTACAGGCGCATGTGTGTGGGTGAGCCGCAAGGGTCTGGGCCAGGGCCCCTGTGCCCCCCCTCAATGTTAGTGCTCTATCCATGCTGGTGGCCCCTGTGCCCTGCACTACCAGGGCCCTGTCCCCCCCCTTGCACGCTGCCACACACCCCATGCAACCCCATCACCGCCTTCATCCCTGCAACCACTGACCATGGTAGGCACAGGTGCAGTGTGCCTCCCGGTTGCCCACGTCACTACCTGTGTGGCCCTGCTGCCCCCGCCAGCCCTGCACCGTATCCCCTGCAACACATTGTCAGCCTCTGCTGCTACTGTGGGCCTGTCCCCCTTGCCCCCCGCATCCATCCACTGCGCTATGCCGCCCCCTGCCCACCGTTGACACGTCCCCCCCATGGGTCGTGAACCAGCAGCTGCCTCTATGCCTGTGTCGCCCCCCGGTTCCCGATCATCCACATAATGCCCCCCCACCCCACCCTTGGTCCGCCCCTACACATATGCATGTGATGTCTCCCACTGGTACAGCTCACTCACACATACCGGCATGTGGGTACGCTGTGTCCAACGCAGGGGGCAGGCCATGGATATACATCAGCCCCAGTCGTTCTGCCAGGCGCCGCTCAAGATCAGTTAAGTTGCCCAACTGTGCTGGGCCCCCTCCAGTGCCCTGTGCCCCACGCCTCTCCCTGGCGAGCTCGGTACGGATGTTGCACTTTATGTCACAATAGCACTTCCTTAAACTCTCTACATCCCTATGGGGTCCCTCTGCAGATGCCACCTCTGCCTGCACCTCAGCCCATGCCCTGGTGCGTGTGGCAATTGTCATGGTTGAGCTGAGGCATCCAAAGAGCAGGTCATAGTGTTCGAGGATGCTGGCCAGGAGGAGATCATTCTCCTCCTGGCTGAAGTGCATCGCCCTCCTCCGGACCTCCTCTGGCACTGGGGTCCTGCGCCGCCTCTGCTCTGGTGCACCCATGGCCTGTTCACTGGGGTTTTGCTGTGCCCCAGATGGGCCTGGCTTCTCATCATCGCCATCAGGGTTTGGCACTGGTGGGTGTGGTGGTTGCTCCGCTCCAGCCTCCTGTGTTCCTCTGTTGCTGCACTCCATACTTTTGCGGTTATGTGTACTGAGGTGTTTGCCATTTTGAGCTCACTATACTTATAGGTATACCTTGAGTGTGGCTCTACATGCATTGCGTACATGCTGTGCGACGCACGTTCCTCTTGCGCATACAGGTACGTGCCGTGGTGATGTATCCTACGTGCGTTACTATGGACGGATAGCAGCGTTCTAGTATTTATCCGTATTGGCACTAGTGGTGTGCACCGCACCATACATGCGCCCTCCTACCACCATCGTGGTTTCTGCTGCTTACTCAAATGCTCTACAGGATCGCAATGTTATTTTGTTTGTCGGCACGTTACCACTCACGTTTGGGAATCATGCAATTTGTGTCGCGCACATTACGTCAGACGTACGTTGCATGCTACGTGTATCTTTATACCCTGCTGCGTCACAGGGACACACGTAGATGCCTTTCATTGGATGCATTGTGGGAATGCGCTTTCGCACGTGCTGCGTCGATGCATACAGGGTGTTGGCTCCTCTGGTTTCTGATGGAACTTCCTGGCTCACCAGGTGTGTATCGTTACTGTGATTTCCGTCCCCGCCCCGCACCCTATTTCCCATCCACCTGTCCTCCATCCTGTGTCTATCATAGCTCAGACTGTGAATACAGGTGCTGCTGTGATTGCATTGCACGAGCTGGCTGGGCTGCGCTTTCTGGAGGAGGGAGATGATGTACCTGGGGCTGCGGCACTGGGCATGGGTGCTATCCTGCTGCAACTCAGGCCTGCAGCTGTGGGGGGTCCACAGGCGGGTGTGGGAGAACAACGGTGCCATAGGCATGCTGAGGCATGGCCCCGCCTGCAACGCCTCTACAGGCCCAGGCCCATGCTCCAGGACATGAGAGAGGACCAGGTAATCTCCCTCTACTGGCTGGACACAAGGGCTATTAGGGAGCTCTACAAGGATCTCAGACCTGACCTCGAGCCCCAGACTGCCCGGTCACGTGCTATACCGAGATTGGCCAAGCTCCTGGCTGCCCTACATTTCTTTGCCTCTGGCTGTTTCCAATCCTCAGTGGCCGCAGTGGGTGGGATGAGTAGGCCAACATTCTCTCGCTGTCTCCACCAGGTACTGTGGGCCATGGTCAGCCGGGTTGGGAATTACATTGCAATTCCCAATGGTAGGCAACATTGGGTGGCCCTGGGACAGGCATTCCAGTGTATTGCAGGGATACCACACGTGATGGGAGCTATAGATTGCACACATGTTGCCCTGGTCCCGCCACGTGACAGGGAGGTTGTGTACCGCAACCGCAAACACTTCCATTCCCTGAATGTGCAAGTTTGTGATGCAAGTATGCGTATTCTGAATGTGGTTCCACGGTTCCCAGGGTCAGCCCATGACTCCTATATCCTGCAGCACTCGGCACTATTCGGCCAGTTTGAGGCCGGACAATATGAGAACTACATCCTGCTGGGTGGGTATTCACCATATCTAACATGCGCCTACCGTATATGGTTGACGGGGCACCATTGTCACCTGTGTCCTCTGCATGCCTGACATTGTGGTGGTATTTCCTGGTGCAGCCTATTGTGGGCCTCACACTACATCACACCCTGTCACCTGGGATGGGGTCACATACCTCTGTGCGCTGCCACATGTCTCTCTGCCTACCATGTGTGTGTTAGTGCGCATCTGGGTGTCCTGGCACACATGTGGTGTGGGCTGTTCCCTGCCTCTGCTGTTCACTTACCAAGCTCCCATGTCCAGGGGCACTCTGGCCGCGTATGGTGTGTCCCCTCCATGGCTGCGTGCGACACCTCTGGCTTGCCCATGGCTCCTGCACCTGGCCACGGCCATACTGCACGGAGAGCAGTGGCCTAGTGGTTGGGGCAAGGTACTACAGGCCGGAAGGTCGGTGGTTCAAATCCCACTAGAGGACAGCAACCTTGGGCCGGAAGGGCTGGGGTTTCTAGTCCCACAGGTGCTCCTTGTGGTCTTGGGCAAGCCACTTAACCCTCCATTGCCCATGTTCCCTGTATTAGTGTATGTGTCTCATATCCCCTCGTGTTAAATGTATCCCCCAACCGCTTTGACCCGGTGAAAAGCGGGATATAAATGCAGCTAAATAAATAAATAAATAAAATAAATATGTCTGCCTGTGGGGTCTGTCCCTCTCCCACCCCATGTGCCACAGGTTTGTGCATGTGCCATCCGGGGGGGGGGGGGGGGGGGGAGTGGGGGCAAAGAACCATCCACATGGTGTACAGTGTGTATGGGACCTCCTCTCTTTCACCATGTAGGGGGTGACACGTGTCTTGAGCTGTAGGCACACCTGCTATCACACATGTATGCTGCATGTCTGTCCACTTTATCCTGTCTCCACTGCCACTCCCACCTGGCCCCCCCGGGGATGTGTTCCATTGGCCTATGCTCTGTGTGCACTATATCATGACAGTCACATACTTGCACAACTGCACATCTCTGCCCCTCCGAGTATGCTGTGCAACTGGCAGACAGCTGCCCTCACAGCAGCCACTGCTGCTGTCTGGGCACAGGTTTGCAACGTGTCTTTGGGCATGGTACCATAGGTGTGCATTGCCCCCATTGGCCTTCCCTGGGGCTCTGGGTCTCCCAGCATCAGACTCTGGTGCACTGCCATCGTGTGCAATGATGTGACGTCATATGTGTGTGTCCATGCTTCTCTGCTGTCCAGTTGGACGTTGCTACATCAGTGATTCCATGGGCCCATCATCTCACGTGTGACTTTACGACATTTCTGTTTGCAGGTGATGCAGGATATGGGTGTCGTGCCTGGTTGCTGACCCCTGTGCATCTCCCTTGGGCAGGTGCAGAGATGCGGTACAATGAGGCCCATGCCTCCAGCCGCTCAGTCATTGAGCGCACCTTTGGTGTTCTAAAGAGTCACTTCAGGTGTCTGGATAAGACCGGCGGTGCCTTACAGTATGGACTCCTGACTGTGGCAAAGATCATTCTGGCCTGTTGCATCCTCCACAACATTGCTCTCAGGCACAATGTCCCAGTCGATATTAATGAGGATCTCGGGGAGGATTCTGTGTGCCCTCCTGCACATGGCCGTGGTGACACACGTGAGGGGATGGCGGCCAGGCAACATTTGATCGAGGAGCTCTTCTCCTGTAAGTTCTGCATGTGTGGGGTTGTGCTTCTGGGTCACCATGTGTGAGCTGGTCTGTGTGTTTCACGGCACTGTCATGACATGTCTCTATATGTCTCTTGTGTTTCTGGCTCCCCAGGATAGGCTGCTGTGTTCTTGCCTCCCAGGGATAGGCTGCCGATACTGCCCAATGCTGTGGTGCATGTAGGGACTGTGTGTATGTCACAGCAACATGCAGGTGACTGGGGTGGGTGGACATACAGGTAGGTGTGCTGTGGTGGCAGCACCACATGACACATATATGTGTTTCCCTCTCCACTGCTCCTCTGGTGTTGCACATGTCTTTGGCCTACCACTCCATCCACCATATGCTCCGTTTGACACACATGTGACCATTGCCTGTGCACATCTTGGGGGTGTACATACTGTACCTGTGCACATGTTACCAGGCTGTGTGTGTCTCCGGACACAGGGCATTGCACTGTTTGGGCGCACGTAAAGACCTCACTGCCATTGTGGCATTAGACAACCTCGGTGCACCCATGTCTCCACTTGTCCCTGATTGTCGACAGTCCAGCCAACTGCAGCTTGCGGCATGCTTACCTTGTCTCACGGTGTGTGTCTCTGTGTCTTTGGGACGTGTCTACCTGACGGTACCTTCTGCTCTCCTCTGCCTTTGTCTGTCTCAGGAATGTGTCTGGCCACCTGTCCAGTGATGTTCACCCGTCTCTCTATGCCCTTCTGCTTATGCCCTTCTGTACATTGTGTGCATGTGTCATATATTGTTCCCTGACGTGTCTCATGTTTGCTGGCAGGACACTGCACGTCACCATTTTGTTTCCATGCACCAAAGCATTCCTCGGACATGCTCCACTAACAGCTGATCGTGAGGACGTGGTGATGGACGCAGTTCATTGACATCTGCAGCCTCTACTGGGGCCCCTTGTGCCCTTGCCTGACTCGGGCTTTCCACATCAGTCCAATGCTATACCTTTCAGGTAGGTTTCACCTTCCCTCCTCTGGGACATACGCCACGTGCAGATGCTGCATTTTGCCTGTTAGTAACAACGTGCATTTCTGTGGTATCTCTGTGCACCACCACTGCTGGACATGCTGTGGACCTCTGGGATGCCTGTGTGACATGGGCATTTACATGACCATGTTCGGATGGTGTCCTGGTCTGCAGGGCCATCTCCTGCTGTAGTCCATGTGCACTATGTTGTGTGTTGTGGTCGTGTCATGTTGTAATGTTTAAGCATGCATGTTGCACATATTGTGATGTCACTGTGTCCTTTGTGACCTGATGGTGGGTGTGGGTGTGCCCTTCCCTTACCTTATTTCTACCCCTTTCCACACAGGACACAGCCAACAAACATGGCACATCTACCACACTGCATCTGGAGCCCCATCAGCCACATTTGTTTGGACACAGCACCTCTGTGAAACTGTCCCTGGGTGTTGTTGCCACTGGGAGATGGACCTCTGCGAGTTGGACACAGGCCTTTTTTGGACCTCATTGTTGGCCTGCTATGTTGACTGTCACTGGGAGAACTGACACACCATCACTGCCATGAAGTGTCTGGGTGTTTCGTTGATTGCAGCTGGGGGGATCACCTTTGCATTGTTGTGGAACATTGACACATCACTGGGGACGTTGCATGGTCCCTGTTGACTTTGCATGCTTCAACCTGGGTCTGTGGGGTGTTGGGGATGGTGACTGATGTGCATACGGTGGGGGTGGGCGCTGTGGGGACGTGTCATGCTGGCACCCTCCTCATTGCATCTTACAGTCTGGTTTGGACAGGTGGCGGAATGGGGGCCAGGGGTTGGGGAGACAACGGTGGTGTGGGAGGCAGGGTGGTTGGGGTCCACGGGCAGCACCAGGTAGGTGGCCTCGCAACATGGCTTGGATGTGTGTTGGCGACGGTGCTGTCTCCTTACGGTGCCTCCTCAGGCACCCTATAATGTGCCCTATGAGGCACCCTACCAAGCGCCCTATGGGGTCCCCCATAGGGGACATTATGGGGTGCCTTGGCAGACAGTGCACTTTATAATGTGCCCTCTGCAATGGCTTATGCGGCACCTTAGGTTATGGCCCTGTGAGGGTGTGTTTGCTTGCAGCACTAATTAAAATTAACAAACCAAATGCTTTTTACAGCACTGAATTTAAGTAAAAGGTGATGTCTCTGCCAGCTTTACTCATTAGACCCACAGGGGTATTGAACTCATGAACCCTGCACCATCAGTCAACGTATTAACCATTGTGCTGTAGCTCTGGATGCCTTACTAGGTACCTTTTCATGCGCCTTATCGGGCACCCTGTTGGGCTACTGTCGGTAGCTACTCTGTGCCAGTGAGACACACGGTCAGTTTCCCCTACCAGGCTGAGGTGCTGTGGGGGTGCATACCCCATCTTGTGTTCATCTATAGACTGCAGATCTGCATGTGCAGTGCACCATGGGTATGAGTGGGTTAACCCAAATCCTGGCCACCACAGCAGACAGTTTGTGTGGTGACCTGATGTCCTTCAGCTGCCAGCCAGGGATTTGTTAGTGCTGGGGGAACAGGCATCTGGCTAGTCTGTATCCACGTATTCATAGTAAGTTGAGTGTTTCCTTGGATTTTGCCAGTGGCTTTCAGTGTTTGACAAGGTCGGTGATGTTATTGGGCTTTTTGTTTTTGGTAATGATCTTGACCTTGGTCTTGATCGTGTTTGCCATATGCCCTTGTTTGCTGAGACCTTGGTTTGTTTGATTGGCAGGCATTCTGGGTTTGTACGTAGAGAACCTGTTGTTAATCTGGAGTGCGACTTTTGAACATTTGACAGTTATACTCCATAGGTTGCCCGCATCGTTATTAGGGATTTGTTAGTCACACTAGCGATATAGCCCACTAGTTACTTCCCTGCCTGTGGAGCCAGGGGTCATGGGTTTAATCCCACAGTGGGGTTATTTGGTAGGGCTGTCTGAGGCATTTTCTTTTTTTAATTTAAATTGGTGTTGCCAGCAACAAACCCTCACAGTGCTGTCTCCTTACGGTGCCTCATCAGGCGCCCTATACAGTGCCCAGTGCGGGACCCTATACTGCGCCCTGTGGGGTGCCCCATAGGGGAAATTCTAGGGTGCCTTGGAGGACAGTGCACTTTATAATTTGCCCTCTGGGGTGCCTTATAGGGTGCCTTATGCGGACCTTAGGTTACGGCCCTGTGAGGGTGTGTTTGCTGGCAGCACTAATTAAAATTAACAAACAAAATGCTTCAAACAGCACTGATTTTGAGTAAAAGGTGATGTCTCAGCCAGCTTTACTCATTAGACCCACAGGGGGATTGAATTCACATCCCCTGCACCATTAGTCAGTGTATTAATCATTGTGCTACAGTTCTAGATGCCTTGCTAGGCACCTTATCAGACGCCTTATGGGCGCACGTTGCGTGGCGCTCTACACGATGTTTTTTTAACGCTCATTAGGCTATGGTGCCTGGTAACGCGTGTTATCGGTAACGATGTACCGCCCATGTCCTTATTTGGGATTTCTGCCTGTACCGCGGATCCTAACCCGAATCACAGTAACGCAGTTTAGTAAACATGCCCCTAAGTATGCTGAAAATGCCCCCAGAGAGTTTAATTCTCACCCTCTCAAACTGAACCTTTATTATTTTGCGTTTTCCCCTTTGATCTTAAATGTAGTTTCTGTGAAGTAACAGATGAGTTGTCAATTTTTTAACACACCCAGTAAATTATAGTTCTAATCCTATCGCTGGGGTGACTGTTCTTTTTTGGAAGTGGATTCTGTGGAGTGAATCTCAAAGACACAGTAGAGGTGAGGAGCCATCTCTAGAGTTAGCTCTCTCCCATCCCTCAGAACCCATAGGGGGTCATTTTAGATACCTTAGTCATGAGTTGGACATCTGAAAATGTAGATGTTCCTGGAGCCATTTTAGAAGCTGGGTACTGTATATGGAGATCCCTGGCATGAGAGCATCCAGGTAGCACAGTGGCATGGCGGAGGCATGATCTGGGCAGAGTAAGGGAGATTTCAGAAAGGCACGTCAGGCTCTGGTTGTTGAGGTGTCCGTGCCTAACCATCGATAAGATGTAATAAAGTGCTCATTCCATGGCTGCAGTGCTTCTAGGGGGAGAGCAAAATGCACTTTCATTGACACAGTTAAGATTTCCAGGCCAAAGAAACCTGCTTGTAAATACATTCTCCAAACTTGCTGGCTGGGCAGGTCATGTTAGTCTCATAACACAGACGCCCCCTTCTGAGACATACAGGTACCTGGAACCGTGGGCATGCAATTCGGGAACATCCATATTTCTGAAATGGTCTACACCCGTGCACATACAAGTCCCGGCCTTGCTATCTGCGCAGGGCCTGTCTTCAGAACCGGTTGCTGGAACGCTCATTTTTCAGGGCAGAGATGGAGAAATTTCAGTTGGCACTGAGATGTGCCTCATTCATTGCTGCCACTCCCCTGAATCGTTTTACATTCTGCTGTGGAAGTCCCAGATTCTTCCTAGACGTCCCTTCTAAAATGCCAAATATAACTCTCCCCTTCTGTCGCCCTTGGAGCTGTCCAACCCCCAGCCATCACGAGAACTGGCTAAATATGTTTTTAAGGTGAGACTTCTTAAAATTTTTAGTTTGCATTTAAAATCTAAAGACATTTCCAGATTGCATAGACTGAGATTTTGTGTTTGTTGTAATCTATACTCATGTGTGCAAGGTATAATAATAGCTATTTTGTGATGCTTCTACATCTCAGATTCTGAGTTCCCTTTGGGTGGTGTGAGATCTACATTTATACTATCCACGGTGACTATTTTTATGGTTTCATTAGTACAGGTAGTTTTCTCTTGATTTTCTGCATAATCCACATATTTTTTTACATATATTGATCAACCATCTTAGGACTTTCAGGAAATATTTCTGCATTGGTAACAATGGTTTACAATATTTAATTTCTTAATATGGTTTGATGAGGGTCAAATGTTTGAAAAAATTAGTAGTGCAGGTTTCAAATGGCGAGGTAGAAATCAAACCATTCACCCATAAAGAACCTCATCCAGAAAAATCCATAAGAACTTCATGCATTTTGCATAAAGATTATTTATTGGACCCCTTATCATACCCGATTCACCAGTATATTCTAGGTAGAGCCGAGTATCAATGGTCCCATTTTACTATTTTTATTATTAAACAGAAATGATTTGAAATCATTCTCATTTTCAAAGCGCATATAAAAGAGGTCACCCAAGTTCAGTGAAGTGGATGTGGGCAATTTTTCTCTGTGGAAAACGAATGACTAAGAACTGCCCTCCCCCTCCCAATGCTCCCCAAATAGCTAAAAGTACCTGAATTGGTTAGAATATGGAGTTGGGACGGGAATATATATATGGGGCTTGCATTTTAAAAGCCCCGTGAAAGCTTCTGCACTAACCTTAATGCAGGCAAAACAAATGCACGTGGGGAGAAGCAACTTCGTTCTCACACCAACCTGATTTCTGACGGTAAATCCCGCACAGTGAAGATTGCCCTGTTAACGCATACAGGGCCGGTGCAAGGATATGAGTTGCCTAGGCAAACCCTTAATGCTGCCGCATCCACTGCCACTGCCGCTATCCTTCTCCAAGACCTGCAGCCGTGACAGTTCCATTAAAAGAGCAATGCGGCACTTACCCAAAGCCTCCGATGTTGCGTTGCTTCTGCCCCTCCAATGCAGACTTCCTGTTTGCATGGGAGTGTTTCTGTCCCCATGCATTACTGCCGCTGCAGGTCCCAGAAAGAGGCTGCAGTGATGGCAATGGGATGCCCTGAAAACACTGCTGCTCTGGGCTGCTGCCTAATTCGCTTATTAGGTAGCGGCAGCCCTGGACACATAACAAGCTAACACATTACAAATTTGATTTCTGTTTTATACATCTGAATGTTTTCATTACATTTTTTTAAAGCAAGATACACAAGGAACAAAAAGAATTAACAAAAAGAATTAACAAAGAACATGCTACTGCTTCCACCCCCATCAAACAAGAAGTAGAATTGAAGGGGGAGAGCATGCTGCAATGGGAGCGGGGACTGGAGCGGGGTGGGGGGGGGGGGTGCTATGAATGAGATTTGCTTAGGGTTCCTTGCATTGGTCCTGCCCCCTTTTATTGTGGTTGAAAGATTATTTTTAATTTTCCTTGTCTATCTCTGTTTCTTCTTATATAATTTGTCTTTATTTTTAAAATTGTTTAGCTATACTGATAGAATCCATAAATAATAAGAAAAGAGTTAACATGCTCTAAATCAGTTTAGCACACACAGAATTTTTTCAGGAGCACTAATAAACCACATGCACAAATATCCCATCCTCAGCATTCACATCTACAATCATTTACTCTGTATTTATTTAAAATAATTATATCCCACAGAATCCCCAGTTCTAGGTGGGTTGCATAAAATTCACATAAAATCAACTTCAAATTCAATACAATCAGAGAGTAACCAGCTTTCCTAAAACTAAGCAAAATATTTCCTTAACTAAAAGCTTATTTAAAAAATGGCCTTCAACTCTACCTAAAGTTAGCCTCATCAGACAATCTCAGTTCCAATGGTAATTCGTTCTATTCAGCTGCAGCTATTAACAAGAAAGCCTGATGAAAATGCCTGACCGAAGGGATCTGTAATGTCTAAATATCCATGGATCTCAAAGGGCTAGACGGTCTATAGAGCAAAGTACTGCATTAATGTAACGAGGAGCATCACCGTTCAAAGCACAATGAACCGTCATCATTAATTTAAACTTGATTCTACATTGAAGAATGCTTTACTACATTAAGGGAGTTATTTTAGAAGCCTTACACACCTTTTCCACATGGAAATACTGGAATTTACACATGCACACTGCAAGCAAGTATAATTAGTGATTTTAGAAAGGCACACCACCAAGAAATTGCAAGGGAACGTGGTTGAGGCTTGGCCTAGGTGAACCAAGAATCTATAAATGTATTCCATTTTGAATAGATGGAATCCACGTATATGGTCAAAAATGTCCCCATTGGATTTTATACCTGCTCCGAGGCACACATAGGTCTTTAGAAAGTGTTCATTTTGGCCAGTACTTTATACAAGGCATGAAGGGAGTACTTTATCCCCCATTGAACATATGCCTTTGGAAAGACCCATATATGTCTCCTGTAAATGAGCAATTTTAATTTGTAAATAGTTCCCACGGTTACTTCCATGTTTACTACCCCTGTTCATTGTAAACTCAATGCGGCCTGTTGCATTGTAGTATGTTCTGTTTCAACTGTACACCGCACTGACTATAATAGTACGGTATATAAGAAATGCAAATAAATAAATAAATAATTGTTTATTTTCTTCTCCAAATTGCAGTCTCTGGTCTAGTGGAACGTCTATGTTTATGTTTATTACATTTGATATACCGCCTTTCAAGCAATCAAGGCGGTTAATAATTTCACAAATATAAAAGAGGGCCGATGGCCACGAAAAAGAAAGGAAGTTACAATATTTAGACAGGACAGCAAGAGATAGAACCATGCATACTAGACAATACAAAAGAAGACACTGCAAAGGGAGAGAGGGGGATACTAGAGTAAGCATTGACAGGGAGGTTACAACATGAGACAGGACAACAAAAAGAACAAATGAGCATAATAGACAAAACATATGAAGACAATACTGAATGGGAGGAGGACACAGGACTTACGCAGTGGCAGGGGGAAGGTCAAAGGCAGTGGAAAAGAGGTGGGTTTTCAGACGGGCTTTAAATGTGCTATGGTTCTGTTCTAATCTAAGAGTGAGGGGTAAGGAGTTCCAGTGTGCAGGTCCAGCAAAGAAGAAAGCAGAGTTACGAGTGGATTGTAGATGGCCATGGGAAGGAGAAGAAGATGAAGACGATTGATGTGCATGGATCGCAGAGATAGACTGGGAGTATGAGATTGGATGAGATCAGATAGGTACTGCGGAATATGAGTATAGATGATCTGATGGACCAATGTGAGAAGCTTATACTGAATGCCAAAGACCATGGGGAGCCAGTGAAGATTTATAAGGAGAGGGGTCTATGTATAGGTTAGCAGAATGGCCCTTCCATATGGAAGCTACTGAGTTGGTGGCCCTCAGTTTTTCCTAAGCAGATGGCTCCTGCAGCTCTGCACTCTTCTACATCCTTGTAAGTATTTTACAAAAGGCTCCGGATTTGACAGAACCTTTGTAAACTACTTGCCAAACTGTGCACAGCCTGACCTGGATATCTCAATTCTAGTCTGTAAGGCCTACCTAAAATGGGTCTTTAACTTCCACTGCTGTCACCTAGATTTACACCAGAGGTGAATTATTTAAGACGTTTCATTCAAGGGATTCCTTCTAATGACATATAGCAATCATTCTGGTTTATAATTCATTTTGTAGGTTTGTATTTGCAAGGTGGCCATTTCCCCCATAAGGTGCTTCCAATACTGATATGATGGTGTTTCCTCATGAATCCAGTGTTTCAGAATCATTTTCCTAATCAACAAGACTGCAATATAAATATAAGCAAATTTCTTCTTTGTTTTGTGTACGCTTGCATTAATTGACACTCCCAGATCTCCAGTAGCATAATTCACACATTGTCTCCACTGTTAGTCCTATGATCTTCTCTATTTCTACAAGAGAATGTGACAAAATGTCTGTTAACTTTAGGAACTCTGCTGTTGCTGTTATGGTAAATGCTGTTGACTCTTGGTGACCTTGTGGATAGTGTCCTTGTTGTGACTTCCCATGGGTCTTCATAGCAAGGTGCAACTGGAAGTAGATTGCCAGGTCTTTCTTCCATGCAGGAGGCCTACAGCAGCTGGTATTCCAAGGTGGTCTCCCATCTAAGGACTAACCAGACCGGAATAGCATCCGAGATCAAATGCACTCAGGGTAATGTGGCCATAGTTGGAAATACTAGGAATGAATTTAACGATGTACCTTCTTGAATCTTACATTTTCCACACTTATTATTTTCCCAGAGGTCCATGATAGAATCCTATTCTTTAGTGATGTTGGTCTCGGGGCAATTTCTCCAAATGGGTCAGTTTTGTGCATAGCATGACAGTCATGAACCTCACTTCTAAGCCAGGGTATGTGGAGTATGATCTCAGTCTCTCAAATTTACTGCTAATGCTCACTGTAGTACTTGCATCGTGCCAAAGACAGCTTCTTTCTGGAATTTATAAGATATAACATGTATGGGTAGTTTGTCAAAATATGCTTGGAAGCAGGACCGTACCAAGCTAGAAATGTGCGCTATGTGACTAACGACTCTGCATCCAGCCATGTTCAGTAACTCACTCTTTTTGAGCTCCTGGAAGCCCACTGATGATATCAGTGCCCCCTTCTGTGCTTGTGCTCTGTGTGGTTGCACCGCTCGCACAACCTTTGGTATGGCCATGCTTGCAAGCTCTTCTTTATCAGAACTGCGGCTTCCAATATGATGATATTTCTGTATTTTTCTGACACATTTTCTTGTTCCCTGACTGCATTTCTTGGTACTTCAGAATCTTCTCCTTCTCCACGCAATTCACAGAATAATCACTTGGAACTGACACCTCTATTATCAATGCCATTCTGGTGCTTTTCCCCTTTACACTATGTTGGATTTCCTTGCATCCAATGTCTTATCCATCAGACTGGGTATGTCCCAGGTGATCATAACCTCTTCATTCTCTGATATTCTCTTAAGGTCATGATCCCAGTGCTTTCAGGGACAGTGACGTTGTAGTGCTTACAGAGTTTCCAGTGGAGAAGGCATGCTACTTTGTTGTGCCTTTCTGTATAAAAATTCTCTGCCATCAAAACGTCACATCCAGCTTTGAGATGAGTTAATTTCCGGCTCTTTCCTACAAAATTGACATATGTCTGTTTTGCCTGTTTTTTCAATGCTTGCTGTAAACCATCATGTCCATAATCTACTGTCCTGGGTTACAACTATCAATCTCTCATCCAGCGGTTTCAGTTCACCTCTCCTTAGCCATTCATGTGTCCATTCTTGATCGACAAAGGTTCCTGGAGTAACACTTTGTATTTCCCACTGTATTTGTGCAATTGCCACTTGTTTTTACTCATTTGTTCATCTAATTCTATGAAGTAATTGTTTGTGATTGGGGATGAGAGGTTGGTGTGCATGGACCAGGAGAATGACCTCAGAGTGATAATACTACTACTATTACTACTACTACTGAGCATTTGTAAAGTGCTACAAGACATATGCAGCGCTGCACAGACATAAGAACTGGCATACTGGGTCAAACCAAAGGTTCATCAAGCCCAGTATCCTGTTTCCTATAGTGGCCAATCCAAGTCACCAGTACCTGTCAAGTTCCCAAAAGGTAGACAGATTCCATGCTACTTATCCCAGGGGTAAGCAGTGGATTTCCCAGTCCACTTTAATAATGGCTTATGGATTTTACCTCCAGGAACTTGTTCAAGCCTCTTTTAAACCCAGCTACACTAACAGCTTTTACTACATCCTCCAGTAACAAATTCCAGAGTTTGATTATGTGTTAAGTGAAAAAAATATTTTCTCTGATCAGTCTTAAATGTGCTACATTGTAGCTTCATTGCATGTATCCTAGTCTTTCTACTTTTTGAAAGAGTAAAGAGCCAATCCACATTTACCTATTCCACTCCACTCATTATTTTGTAGACCTCTATCATATCTCCCTAACCTTTTTCAGCCTTTCCTCATAGAGATATCCTTCCATCCCCTTTATCATTTTGTTCACTCATCTTTGTATCTTTTCTAATTCCACTATATCCTTTTTTACATATGGTGGCTAGAACTGCACATAATATTCAAGGTGTGGTCGCACCATAGAGTAATAGGTCTGTAGCTCTTCAAGTCATTTAGATCTGTTGAAGTATTGTTTAACATGGGTTTAACCAAAGCCTGCTTAAGCGGTTGGGGCATTATTACCAAAACTAGTGAAAACTGCACCATACCGTGCAAAATCACCAACTGACCTAGATTGGACACTATTGGAAACAGGATACTGGGCTTGATGGTCTGACCCAGTATGGCATATCTTATGTTCTTATGTTAATTACAGTAATGGAAACCATATATAATAGTCAAAATGTAGGACACATAGGGGCATGTTTACTAAACTGCGGTAACGTTACAGACCACGCGTTAGGTAATGTTAATGATCGTTAGATAACGTTAATACGCAGTATGTAACGTTAACGTGCGTTAACGTTACCTAACGATTGTTAACGTCCCTGGCCGTGGTAAACACTGCAAAGATTGGAGAGAGGGTGGGGGAAGGGGTCAATGGGCGGGGGGTGGGTGGGGAGAGGCTCCCTGGACACTAACACACTGAACTGAAGGGCTGAATCCTACCGCGAATGAAAACCTGCTGTTAGATTTACATTTGCAGGAGAGAGAAACCATTTAAGTGTCAGCAATGTACAGCATAGACAGGGAGCCTAAGCAACGTGATAGTAGTGCTCCATTTCCAGCAACAGCATAGTGCCCAATTATGAAAGGCCACTATGACAATGGTGCAAGTGGGGCATAGGGGACTGCAGGCGGGACATGTAGCGGGAGCAACTGGGGCACAGGATGGACTAGGCTGGCGCCTAGGTGGCAATAAGGAACATAGAAACCGGAAATCAGAATGACAGCAGCTGACAAAGGCCAAACACAATCCACCTACATCTACCTGGTCCACCCGAGCTAACAGTTGCCAGGGCACTGACCTGACATCCCCCCAGCCAACCCTCCCCCAAGCGGAAGGGACAGACTATTGGTAGGCGGTGATGGGGGGGATGTGAGGATGCTCATGTATGCCCCATGCCCCAGACCCCGATCCCTAGACGACCACCTACCCACACAGTAGATGGCCTGGGACTGTGCACTACCAGCACCGACAGCATATGGTCATGTCAGCATGGCAGGGGGGGTGTGCCCGTGCTGCAGGGGGCAGTGGCACCTGCCTGCAGTGGACCTAGGCCATGCCCTGTACCAGTACATGGTGCGCAGTGCAACATAAAAGGTCTGGCTGGGGAAAAGTACAGGTAGCCCCAGGGACTACCATGCATCTGTGGCAACAGTGTGGTGCAGTATACCCAGCCAGTGTGTCCAGAAGCAGAGGGTCACAGGTTCAAGCCCCAGCTGTGGTTCCTGCAGAGCATGTCCCTATGTTTTACCCTACAATGTAGATTCAACAGCAACATGTGCAAAGCCCAAAGCAGCGGCAAACAGGGGTACAAACACCCACTCACACAGGCTCCACAATCTAAAGATACATGGAGAGTCAGGCTGTTGGCCCCAGATTTGAGCTGCAGTTATCACCAGAGCACTACTACTACCTCCTGCACAGTTTAGCAATGTTGGCACTGTGATCAGGACCAGTGGGGCGGGCATGGTTGCCAACCATCCCTATCATTGCACAATGCTGCAATAGGAGTGTGTGTGTGTATGTCTATCCATTGTTTTGTGGCTGCCCACACCTCACCGGGCCCACAATGTCCCACTGTTACCAGCGTTAGCCTGAATATGTGCATAATGAGGAGCAAGGTGCTGTGGGTATGGCCCGGACAGGGCGGATTGGCCAGGATGCATCTTCACAGGGTGTGGGGCAATGGCTGGGACACTGTAGTGCTCGACCACTGCCTGCAGGGTGGCCACAGCATGGCATGCTGGGAGGGCACTCACTCTGACCGACAGTGACCATGGTAGGTCTAGGTTCCCACATAGCGCTCTACACTATCTGCCTCCAGTGATACTTTTGTGTTCCCAGTGCTGGGGCCCCTATTACTGAGAAGCTTGCTTGGTCCACATAGTTTCTCTGTGAGCATGCACTATGGACTGGCTAATGGACTGTCTGCAGTTAGACTGTGCATGGTCAGAACACCTATACAATGCAGTCTGACTGTGCTGTCTGCTGGTGACGAGCAGACAGTGGTGTGAGGTAGTTGGGGTTTTCCAGAGCTAACCCCATCATTGCTGCTGGTCTGCCACTGTTCCAGCCACAGGTATGGCTCTGGCCCACCAACCCTGGAGGGCTGTCCTGTACCAGCAGGATGGAGGTTGCTTCATGGGGGCTGGGGCACCTGTCCCTTACCTACAAAAAGAGTGATGTGAGCCCTTTGGGATATGTAGTGTATACCACTTTGACCTATAAAGGCACTGCTACACAAACATCATGTAAGTCTGGAAACCCCTCTGCCCTGATGACAGGTGCCAATGTCAGCCAGACCCTAACACAGGGTACACACTAATCTGGGTGGTGTCTAGTCCCAGAGGGCCACATGTGACTGCAGAATAAAGATGGATACCAATTTACCTTCAGCTGCACTGCAAGGAACACCTGTCACACACTAATAGTGATGGGGACATACAGCAGGGCCTATCTCTAGCACCACATGTACTGCGGACCTAGTGCTGGGCACCCATCCTATCCCTCAGGGAGAACAGAGAACCTGCACAATGGCATGGTCTGTAGCTACTCTGTGCCAGTATCATGCATTGTCAGTTCGTCTTTCGAAGCTGAAGTACCGGAGAGGTGCAGACCCCATTTGCTGATCAGCTGTAGACAGCTATTCAGCATGTGCATTGCATCATGGGTACTTGTGGGATTACCCTATCCTGGCACTCAGAGGAGGCAGTTTGTGCGGTGATCTGCAGTCCTTCTGTACCCAGCCATTGCTGTGACATACACCACAGAGGTATAGCCTACTGGTTAAGAGAATGCCATTCTTGACAGTGTTCATGGGTTCAATTCCTCATTGTTCTCTCCTCTCATGCCTGTCCTACTCAAATAGTGTGCATGCCTGTAACAGTCATATTTTTTCAGATTTGTGCTGCCAGCCCATAATACCCTCGCCACAATTGCCAACATTCCCTCGGTCCGTCCATCTGCGTCTGTCAGCTCTGTAGAGTCCTTTCTGTCTGTGCAGGCTGTCACCCCATGTCCTGCATTGCTACCCTTTCCTGCATTGCGACTCTTCATGCTTGCCTCGCCTGTGCCTGATCTGTATGCAACCACCACTCCTCTGTCCACCCATCATTGTAACTATCCTGCCACCTCCGCCTCCACTGGGGGACACGTATTCCCATCATCTGCCACCCACTGTCTTTCCAGTACTTTACACTGCCAACACCTTGTGCTGTGGTACAGTTGCCCCCACCATGTTTGTCATCAGTACTGGCAGCCACATGGGATGCCCGCAGATATGGCAGGTCCAGCGGCTCCCAGCTTTCCCTCCTTCACTCACCTGTTCATTGCCTTTCCTGAGTGCTCTATCTAGTGTTAGGGCTGCATCTGTCTCTGTTCCTCACAGGTCATGCATGTCATCCTGAAGCACCTTGCAGCCCTTAGACCACACTAACCTAGGGCACCATAACCTTGTTAGGCTACCTTAACCTATGGTTCCGTAACCCAGGGTGCCTTCTAAGGTGCCTTGTCCAGGGGTGCCTAATACGGCGCTTAGCCTAGGGAGCCCTTGTAAGGTGCCTTATAAGGTGCCTTATGAGGCGCCTTGTAGCGCGCATTAGTTTGTAACATGCGTTAGCTGATACGGCCTGCTGTAATGATCCACCGCCCACGCCTTTATATGGGCATCTGTACCTTTACCGCAGAACCTAACGCAAGTGACATTACCGCAGTTTAGTAAACATACCCCATAGATGCCAATTCCATAACATGTATGTCCAGGCCGTGGACACGTCCAAATCAAAAAATGGGCCCGATTTCAGTCTGAGTCCGCGGCCGCAGGTATAGATGTACCCGCCATTCTGGAATCGGGGACACAAATATTTCCAGTGCAGCATGAGCAAACCACTGTGGAGAAACAAGGGCCCCACTGCTATGACGAGACACGGGTATATGCAGCAAATGGTTTGGCTCATCATATTATGAAAAGATGCACGTTTCCAATCCTGTCTGTCTCTGCCATATACCCATGGATGTCTCGGATGGCCACGAATTCTCTGCAAAAACGTGCATCTCCTAAGCTGCTCCTCTCACTGATAGTGTTGTACTGATGCAAACTACACATAAATACTGAAGCTACATAAATGTTGATGCAAACTAGATTAGATATACTAGTCTGTTGCATATCCAGAACAGTGCAATGTGATCTCAGTGCCCTCAAAGATATCATAGCAGCAAGTAGAAAATGATATGGTTGTCATGACATACCTTGCATCAAAACATATATGGCAGTAGAAGAAATCCATAGTTATTCTTTCATTGGTCATCTCTAAAAATAATTTTTACAATGCTAAATATGGACCTTTACCAACCACACACAATGTTTTATTTATTTATTTATACATTTTTCTATACCGCCTCTTCCAGAGATCAGAGGCGGTTTACAGGTAACAAAACGTTAATAATAACAAGCTATTATTATTTTTACAGGGAACAATTGTAGAACATTTTAAAAAGTTAACTCTTAACATGAAAACAGGTGGAACTGGTGGCAAATTAATGGTTTTCCAACCATTAATATGATGGTTTTGGGCATGCTTCAGTTCTATTTGCACTGTTGAATGCTCTTATTCTGAGGGTCTCTCATCATTGAAAGGGATATGTTTTGACATTTAGCTATAGAGAATATTTTGTGATTTTTTCCTGCCCTAACACACTGGCATCTGGTGACGCTGCGGTCATCCATATGGTCCAGGTACTGGCCAGGCATTCATGTTCCTCTTGAATTGCACACCAGATCCTCCCATGCACAAAACGTTGCCCTTAGCTTATAAATAACAGCTATTATAACAAAATAGGACTAAAAATATGATCTTGGTTTCTCACCCAAACAAAATTCCTTTCATATTCACTCACATACTATTCCTATATCAATAGTACAATTTTTCAGGACACAAGAATTATTAGGGTCCCCTAGATTAGCTCCTTTAGCACAAACAGCAAGTGTCAGCATGGCCAGAATAAACACTATTGCTCTTCTTAATATTTCTGTCAGGCCTCTTTAACTTACAAGATTCCCACACCTCTGATTTCTGTTCTTTATAAATGCATCTTGTGGTGTTTTCCATACTGCAGTCCACCATTTCAGAACAGACTAGTCACCAGCTTCATGGAAACACAGCAGAATATTTCTTAAGTACTGGCCTTATTCCATGTCTCCGGCAGATATAACAGACATGTCTGCGGGGACATTCCAAAACATCCTAGGGTCTTTCCTGAATAAGCTTTAAATGTCTCCATGGCAAACCATGCCCCCACTCTGCCCCTCCTGGACACGTTCTGAGATCCATGTGTTAGTGAGATATACGTATGTCTGCGGGCGCTATGTACGCTCGTAAACGTTTTCGGGAGATAAACATCCCCAATGCATGCAAAATGCCTTATTCGCTTTCTGGAATGACCTCTACAATAGATATCTATTGCATCACATCTGGAAAAAGGGTGTAGCAAACTCCACTTATAGATGGAACCAGAATATTCTGATTTATCTAACTTGTTGAATCCTCAGTCCCCTGTCCCATTACTAGCACTAAGCTTGTTAATAAAGTATTTCACAAACTCTTCAGCCATTAAGCTGACATCATCCCCCTAGCCCTTTGTATCATGCAGTAAATATCACACTGTGCAAAATAATTCAGCAGATCTAGGCTGTGCCGATTTAATCTTATGTATGGTTTCCTCTCACTTTGCTTTTCATTGTTAATAAATAAAAATATAACTTGTCTGAATGATCCTTATGGCAGTATCATTCAGCATGCCACAATTCATGTTTAAGCAGAGAAAAACACCCTTCTTGCACCACCAACAGATACAGAAGAAGTAGGACAGGAAACCACCGTTGGAGGAACCTTTATTACGAACAGAGAGGTGTAGCCCGACACGTGTTTCGGCGGGGGCCTTTGTCATGGGTACAATAACCTCTAATAAAACATTAAAAATGATAAATAAATAAACAATACATAACCAATTACACCAATAGACCAAATAATGTAATGATAAAACAAATGCCAACAGAAGAGTTAAAACAAGAAAGCATAAAAATGACGTAATCTTATAAAAACATAAATAAACAAATAAATGCTAGAAAATATAAGTGTATGTAAAGATGACAGATAAATATAAAATGAGAGTGCAAGGTACGGGTAAATCCCGCATAACCTGTTCTACAGTATATACACCAGTGGATAGCACTTCATAATCAATAGTGAAACAATGTAAAAAATAAGAAGCTAAAGAAGAAAAACACGGACATTATTTGGTCTATTGGTGTAATTGGTTATGTATTATTTATTTATTTATCATTTTTAATGTTTTATTAGAGGCTACTGTACCCCTGAAGAAGGCCCCCGGCTGAAACACGTGTCGGGCTACACCTCTCTGTTCATAATAAAGGTTCCTTCCATGGTGGTTTCGTGTCCTGCTTCTTCTGTAACAATTCACATTTAATTTACATAAAATCACATCATATCAGGGGGCATGCATTGCTCTCTCTGCAGATTTCCTAATTGGCTGCATACAAGTAGAAACAGCCAGCTCAGAATTCCATATATCTAAGAGATTTTCCAAGAAGATCTCACCAGGAACAAGTTCCACAAAATTCCAATTAGTCTTAAATTTTGCACCCTGAGATACTGATCTCATACCTGTCCGCTTATGAAGAACTCAGTTCAGCAGACCATCCAAAAATCATAACAACAAAATGAATCATATGTGGTCCATCCATAGGAATTCCTGATTAATAACAGCAAAGCAGTCTATCTTGTATGGTATGGGGCAGAATGTTAAATCTACTGTAAGATATGAGCCCCTTAGATGCTAAAAAATCAATACATTGCTGAAAATTTAAATATTCTAGAGACAACAAAAAGTTATCAACCATTATGGAAGAAGCCCTCTCATCAACATGTGAGTTGAAATCTCCTATTAAGAACATAAGATATGCACTAAGAGCTTTTACTACATCCTCTGGTAATGAATTCCAAATTTTGATTACGCATTGATTACTTCTTTTCAAATTCTCTCTTTGCCTATATTACTACAATAGAATCTAAATCAACATCCAGTGCAATTAACCCTTCAGTAAACAGATTCTACATAAAGCCCTGAATAGCTATTATAAAACAACAAGCTTTCAGAGGTCCCAGGAGAAAAGAAAAAAAATAGAAAGTTTGTAATCCTCCCTAGCCATCATGGAGCATCTCATGGTGGCAAAACAATGCGACAAGGCAATAGCCAAAGCCAGAAGAATGCTGGGTTGCATAAAGAGAGGAATAAACAGCAGAAAGGAGGAGGTATTAATGCTCCTGTACAAGTCATTGCTGAGGCCTCACTTGGAGTATTGTGTTCACTTTTGGAAACCATATCTCACAAAGGATATAAAAAGATTTGAAACGGTTCACAGGAAGGTGACCAAAATGATTTGGAGCCTGCGTCAGAAGACGTATGAGAAGAGACTTGAAGTCCTAAATATGTATACCCTAGAGGAGGGGAGGGACAGGGGAAATATGATGCAGGGCTTTACAGAGAACTATGTCAATATAACATTATAAACAAACATGAATAACAGCATAACTTGTAACACAGGAACTATATAACATTCTGTTAAGTGGGAAATTATGGGGAGTAATTATGGTGTGAGACTCTTAGGTTGTGGAAGTCCATTTAGCTCAAGTGGTTAAGATGTGCGTGTAATGTGTTCAAGTGCGTAAATTGTCTAAGCAAAATTGCCAAGCAAAGGTCCATTTCATTTGCCTGACTAAGTCGGGTCAGTAAAGTGTCCAATGAAAAGATGGGTTTTTAGCTTTTTTCTGAAATCTCTCAGGTCATTTGTGGCACATAGGTTATCTGGCAGCGCATTCCAGAGAGTTGGGGCAAATAATGAGAAAGCTCGCTTGGAGGTTGTGTTACTCATCTTAATAATTGTTGAAGGGATGTGTAGCATGTTAAGCGAGTTTGATCTTTTGGCTCTGGTGTCTGCCATATTTCCAATAAGAGATTGTAGATGTGTTGCTGACAGTTCATGGTTGATTTTGAAGATGGTTGGAAGGGCTTTATATCTTATGCGTTCAGCGACGAGTAGCCAATGGAGTTGTTTGAGGATTGGGGTGATGTGTTCAGCTCTGGATGCTTTGGTCAGGATCTTTGCAGCGGTATTTAGGGCAAGTTGCAATGGGTGTAGGGTGCATTTGGGTAGGTTTTGCAAGATGAGGCTACAGTAGTCCAGGTGAGGGAAAATGAGTGTTTGGAGTACCGAATTGGAAGTCAGATGCATCAAGCAAGTGTCTGAGTCATTGTAATGTTTTGAGTTTGTAGTATATAAATTTTGTTATGTTGTTGATATGGGGTGTGAAGGTGAGGCCTTGATCCAGTGTGACTCCTAAATATCGGATTTCTTGTTTGACCTGAAGTTGTAGTCCATCTATGGTTATTGTGACAGGTGGTGTGAAGTTGTTGTTTCTAGTTATGTATAGTACCTCTCTCTTGTTACAGTTTATTTACATGTTGTGTTTGGATAGCCATTTCTTGATGTCTTTGAAGGCTGTCTCAATGAGCACATTTGTGGGGTTGTTGGTTGAGAAGGGTGCATATATCATTACATTGTCTGCATAGACATGGTATAGTATCTTGTGTGCCTATATAAGTTTACATAGAGGTTGGAGGAAGATACTAAAGATCAAGGATGACAGAGCAGATCTTTGAGGGACTCCTTGCTGCAAAGGGAATGGTGATAATTCTTTGGTTCCAATTCTTATTTGGCTATGACAGTGAGGTATGATCTGAACCAATTCAGTGTGTTTCCAATCAATCTTAGTCTTGTAGTTGCTGCAGAATTTTATCATGAGGGACAGAGTCAAGAGCTGCCTTGATATCGAGGAAAGTAAGTATGAAACCTTTTGGGGTTTGTCTGTGCCTCTTATTAGGTTGTCAGTAAGAGCAGTTAGTAATGTTTCCACCCCGTGCTGGGGGCAAAATCAATATTGTTGTGGATCAAGCAGGAAATGTGCATCAGCATGTTCTTGAAGATGATTTTTTATGACCCTTTCAATGATCTTGGCTAGGAATGGTAGACTGATGATGGGTCTGTATGAGGTTGGCTGTTTTTTGTCAAGGGTTGTTTGCTTTAATAGTGGGCGGATGGAGGCTGCCTTTAGAGTCGCTGGCAAATATCCTTTGAGTGATAATGTTACGATCTTAAGTATTATGGGGATCAATTCTTCTCTTGCAATCTTGATCCACGCTATTGGTCAAATGGGGATGTTGTGGTGTTGATGTTATTGATGATCTGTTCCAGTTGTTCCGGTGATGTGGATGAGAATGTGTCCCAAATGACTGTATTCTGCTTGGTATTGTGGGGTGTCTTTGTAGGATCTACGTTATTATCAACGTTTTGAGGGCGGACTAGGCCTTGAAAGTAATTCGCCATGGTCTGTGGTGTGAGATCCGTCTTTTTCTCTTGTTGTATGGAGTCCTTTGTCAATGACTTAACTAAGTTGAAAAGATCTCTAGGTCTATTAAGGGAACTTTGTAGGATCTTGGAGAAGGGTTTCTTTTTCACTTGGTATGTTGCAAGTCTGATATTCCTGTAGTTTGTCCAGTTATGCATCCTTGTTGTTTGCTGTTGGGGATCGTTGCCATTGTCTTTCTAGGTGTCTCAGTTTGCACTTCATGATTTGTAGCTGTGTGGTGTACCATGTAGCTGTATTTTGTCTGCATGCACTTGCTGGATCATGTTGCTTAATTGCTACTTTGGCAATGGTCTGGTTCCAATTTTGAATGAGTGTGTCGAGGTCCTCAGAGTCATGATTGATGTGAGGTGTGATTTTGTTCAGGAAATCTTCCTTCTGCAGATTGTAGAACTTGCTGGCAGGGGTTTGAGTGTGGAGGTTTGTTTGGTGAACTGACCTTCAGGGGAGTGAAAAGTAAATGATCTTGTGGTTAATCCATGGTACTATGTGAATTGTGGTATGGAGAGGTTGCTGGACCTGAGCATTTGCTGGGGAGCGAGGATTAAGTCAAGTGTATTTCCTTTGTTATGTGTTGGTCCCTTGATGAGTTGAGTATATTCAAGTGCGTCCATTGCCTCTATGAAGTCCTTTGTGGTTTTGGAAATACAGGGAGTGAGGTTGAAGTCACCTAGGATGAACGGTTGACTTGCATGTGGCCCATGTTTACATACCATTTTGAGTAGGGATAAAGTCCTTCGGGGCAGTTCTTGGGGGTCTATATAACAAGCAAATTGTTAGGAGGTTGTTTGTTATAGACAGTGTGTCTAGTCCTGTAGTGTAGTTAATGCCACATGAGTGGAATCTAAGGTGTTCTTTTGAAATGATGAAGACGCCTCCCCCTCTGTGTTCCATTCTTGAGGAGATGAAGATGTTGTAGCTGGGTAGTAAAAGTTGATTTATGAGCTCATTGTCTGAATCCACAAACCAGGATTCAGTGACGCACATTATGTCAAGGTCGTTGTCTATAAGATAATCCATGAGGTTCTGTGTTTTATTGCGAGCTGATCGGGCATTAATTAGGGCACATTTCAATTGCAGAGTATAGTGGCCACAGTCTCACTGGGGTGTGTGGAGGAGCGTCTGTTGAGGCTTGATGCAAATGAGATGTTGGTAGGATCTGGATCTTGTTCTGGCTGAGGTGGGGATATGAAGAGATGATGTGCATAAGGGTAAAGGATTGGTATGTGTATGTCAGATGTGGTTTGTGCTGCAGAACGTGTAAGAATGCCAGTGAGATATAGGACAGTGTGTAGCACAGAGAGAGTGGACATGGTAGCTGGGATAGTTAGTGAGTGCCAAGACTGATAAAGAGTTCAGGTGTTATGGCGCGGGGAGGCTTGGTGTGCAAAACCTAGTGGAGTAGAGGTACACAGTTTCATATGCTGTTAGGTGAGACTTAGTTGCAGTCCTGGAAGGAACTTGTGGATAGTGGTTGCAGTTAGTGTTGCTTACCCCTTTCTGTTGTGTCTGGAAGCAATAGAACCAGAGCAAAGCCTGCCGTGACTGTTGAGCGTTGTTCTTGATTTTGCTGGGTCATTTGTGACTGGTTCTCGCCTAAGGGCCACACCAAAAGGCCCTCTGGAGCGAGCCTGCCAGGTGTGGGCACGCCTGCTGGTGCTGTTGGTTTAAAGTCCTGCAAGAGGGCCCTGATTGGTCTTTGCATGGTGAGAGGGAGGGGCTTGGGACAGACATAGTGGATCCCTTTATGGTAAGAGCATAAAATCAAAATAAACTTAACAATCTTTTATGCTTCAACAAATAGAGGGAGGTGACCTGCATGGAGTGACAGGTACAACCCTAAACAAAGGCATAGAGGGGGTGACCTTACTGGGCAGACCAGATGGACCATACTGGTCTTTATCTGCCATCATATACTATGTTACTATGTAAGATATTTTTCTCTTGTTTTGCAAATTCTTTTTTTCCTGTGTACACGACCATTAAAAAGTTCAGTTCATGCTCATTTAAAACAAGTTTTACCCGATTTTCGAGCATTTTTTTATTTGTTTCCCATATTCTTTCTTTAGGAGTCCTTTGTACGTATGCACATTCCTTAGCAATTTTTCCATTTCTTTTCACCTCTGCTACACTTCTCCCTCTCCACGAGCTTTCTGATTTTCCGGTTGTAGACACGAGGCTCCATATGCTTCCTTTTGCTGTGGGCTGTGCTGGTTATTCCCACTGGAAGCAGTCTTCCTCTTCAGTTGTAGTGGCTGCTGGGGCTCCCTTGAGTCCCTTCCTTGGTTTCCCCCCGAGGATCTTCCTGATTGCCAGACCCTCCTTCACTGCAGCACCCGCGCTGTTCTTCCTGCCCCTTTACATGGTGCTGTGGCTCAGGAGTGGCTTCACTTCTTCATCACTGGAGATCTGGCTGTCGCTACTGCTGCAGTGGGTGGGGGGTAGGGAGCTCTGGCTCTCATTGATGTTGCTCTTTACTGTTCATTCACACCACCCCTGAATCTCGTTCTGCTGTGGTTGTCTTCCTGCACGCTTATCTAGCTGTCCCTTCAGTCACGGCCTGCGGTTCTTACATCCTACTGTGCCCACTCTCTGTCCTTTCCTCCTTCCCCCATGGCAGCTGTCTGGCCTACTTCCAGGTTTAGGAACACATTGTCCCTCCCTCCCCCCCCACCCCCCCTCCCGGGCTGATACTAGGCTCAGCTTTTTTTGAACATCAGGCCCTTTTTAAAAAAAAAAAAAAAGTTATTTTATATTTATGAAAATTTCACAATACATAAGCAAGTCTACAATACTTGAACAAGCAAAAAGGCATGTGCAGGTAATATATTACAAACCAGTTTACCAAGGCAAATAAAATAAAAAAAACACAAGCCTTACTAGCCCTCACACTAAGGGAGACCCAAGATAATTAAGGAAAACAAACAAACAAAAGCACTCGAGAAGAAATTTAGATCCACCAGAGGTACGGAGTTACCTATCACTGCAATATAGCCCACCTACCTAAGGTACCGCAGAGAGACGAGAACTAATAAAGGAAACTAAATTAGAGGGGTCATAAAAGATATATGAAGCAGAATGTAATTTAACCAAGTATTTTCAAGGGAATTTCAGGAAAAATAGACCTCCCAACTGAAGGACACCTGACTTTAACAGCAAAAACTCCCTCCTCCTTTTCTGCGTATCACGTGATAAATCAGGAAACATTCGGACAGCCAGGCCTTTAAACAAAGCAGATTGTTTCTTGAAATGCATTCTAAGTAACCATTCATAATCAGATACCAAAGCTAATGATACCAAAAGAACCATAGTCTCAGAAATAGCGGTATCCAAGATTTCAGAGACATTTAAGATATCCATATTTTCAGTTTCAGCTGGTACTCCCACATCTGATCCTTTCATCTTCTTGCTTGTAGGAAGGTAAAATATTTTTGAAAGCGGTGGATGAGACTCCGCAGGAACATTCAAAACTTCCAATAAATATGACTTAAACATATCTCGAGGAGAAACCAATGGGGACAGAGGAAAATTCACTAATCTAATATTCATAGCCCTATATTGGTTTTCCAACATTTCAACTTTAAACTTGAAACCAGACATATCACGGTCTATAATTTATCCTCCAATTGTACAACTTTATTATCTGTGATAGTCACTTGAGACTGCAAAGCAGCCACTGAATCTTAGCATTGCTGAACAGTCATAGCGTTCCCACGAATTAACAACAAAGTATCGTTGGTTTGTGAAACCAAACACTCACCAAGTTTTGTTAAAGCTGTCCAAATGGAATCCAAAGAAATTTGTTCTGGACGGTCCAAAGGAAGGGTGCCATTGACATTTGTTGAAACGAGGCCTCCGATAACGCTGCGACATTATCCAGCTCCCCCGAAGGAAAAACAGCGCCACAAGGGACCTGTAGCACATCTCCGGTCCCCGACTCAGCCGCTGCAGACGCTGACCCCGGCACAGCCGAACTCGAAGCCAAAACCTTCCCTCCCACTGGAGAATCAGCAACGACCACATCGGGTCTCACAACTCCAGCAGGGCTGAGGCTCAGAAAGTCTGCAGGCAGCACAGGTGGAATTTGCAGACCCGGAGTGAGATCACACCCGAAGGAAGACGCCGGATTCACCGGTCCCGGGGTCGACACAATCAGGCTTTTGTTTCCGGTCTTCCGAGTCTCTCCATGCAGCTGAATAAAGGAATCCATCGGTCCGATGGTCGTCGCGGAAGCAGAAGGAGATTGTACCGGCTGGGGAGGGTTCCCCCGTAACTTCCCCTTTCTCTTCGGCATGAGGAAAAAACAGCTCACAGACGAGCGGATCTAGCAGCCATCTTGGATTCCTCTAGCAGCTCAGGCCCATTTTTAAGCTCCTAAATTATGACAAACTTTTAACTGAAAACTTAGGGGTCAATATTCAAAATTCCTTACCCAAATAACCACAGATGTTATCCGATAAGGGCGGCCAGAGAGATATTCAGTAGCACTATCTGGAATATCTCTACAGACTGCCGCGGTGCTATGTGAAGAGAGCTGGGCTGCTAGCCATCATCTGGATCGTGGTGATTTTCAGCCGCTATCTGGATAAGTTATCTGGATAGCAGCTGAAAATAGCCACTATCACAATAATGACTACTATCTGGATAGGGCCCACAGAATCTGGATATTCATCAGTAACCACTATCCGGATCCTGTCCTTGAATATCCGGATGGCATTTAAATATCACAGCTGACTGCAGTGACAGTTAAATATCTGATGCACTGAATATTAGTCCTCAAGCTCCTTGGTTTGGCTGAAAGCAGAGCAGAAATTTAGGAACTTAACAGGTAAACATGCATTGCCACGTGTGTATCTGTTTGATAAAGTGAAGTACGCAAATAAGGATGTAAAGATGCACCTCAATCTGGTCAGTTATGTCTTCTCTAGAGCAGTCGCAAATGCCCACACCTAGATTATTCAAAAACTCACATAGAACTTAACGCATGTAAATTTAGGCTCTGCTCACACTCCACTCAAGTCCCACCCCTGTGCACACACAAACTGAGACCACACATGATAGAACTTACACATGCGCCTACAGAATAGCGATTGTCTAAAGTGTGCCCATAAGTGCCCACTGACGTGAGCAATTCCTTGAAAATAGGGTCTTAAACTCTTATGTAGCGCTTAACTTTCCCTGCTTCCTTATAAAATCAGCCCCTATATGTTCAGCTTAGTGGTCATGCATATATTCAGTGCCTCTGATGATATATACAGTGCACCGAATATATCTGGATGATTTCAGCACTGCAGTTGGTTTTTCAAAAAAGCACCGACTGTGAGGTTTAAATATTGAAATATATATTTTGAACCAAAGCTGTAGTGAGTATAGTTAAAAAGGTGAGCATTCATTTGCCATCCAGGGCTTTGAAAAAGAGCATCTTCCTGCTTCCCACCCCCCAAAAAAGAATCTCTGTAGTCCTCAGAGCAATCCCAGATCCCAGGTTCGCGCCCCCCCCCCCCCCCCAAGAAGTTCAGTACATTTATATAACAAGGACTTCATTTCTGGGGGAGCAGCCTGGAATGCAGCTCATCCACCTCTTTTCTGACTTCAGAGTGACAGGGACGTTCTGCTCCAACCCCCGTAGCAAAATAAAAAACTGTTATCTACTCCCTAAACTTGCCCCTCTTCTCCTCTTCAATCTGCCCCTGGCCTCTTCCCTGGCTCCACAGTTCCACTGCCTTTTTGTCTTCAAATTAAGCTCTGTATGTAAATGCATACCTTTCCGAATTAATCAGTGTAGTTCTCTAAGTAGACTGAAATTCTCTATGAATCTTCTGCAGGTCACTATTATGCGCAGCTGCATTCAGTTCAACTTCTGGTAGCCTTTATTACAAACGAATCAGGAAAAGGGGCCTGCATGTTAATCCTAATGGTGCTCACACTGCTATCAGTCAAATTGCTTTTCCTTATCAATAATTATATGGGAAAGTATAATAGCAAAGATAAAACGAAATAATAATTTCAAGCTGATATTCTTTCAAAAATGGTTTGCAAATATTTAATCAGCTGAAAGTTTTAAATAAAGCAGTGACTGGCTTTGTTCTTCTGTACGCATTTTTTAACACACTCAAACTACAACCGTTCACTTAAGATGTCTCACCAGCATATCCACCCTGCACTATGTTCCTAAGGGAAAGGGCTATTTTGATTTTTAGCTTGTCTTGAAGGCTCAAGGTGACTTACAGAATTTTTAGAATTCAGGTTATGTAGTTCTCTTCCCTAAAGATCTTATGGTCTGAGGCGAACTGACTTATCCAAGGTCACAAGAAGGGTCACTGGGAGAAGTGGGATTTGAGCCCTGATTTGCCTGGTTTGTAACCACTGCTCAAGCCACTAGGTTCAGATAAAGGTCAGCAGCATAAAGCAGGAGACAGCCTTATACCTGAGAGAGATTCAGTATGTCTCGGCTTTATTTATTTATTTAGCTGTATTTATATCCCGCTTTTCACCGGGTCAAAGCGGTCAATTGGGGGATACATTTAACATGAGGGGATATGAGACACATACGCTAATACTTACAGGGAACATGGGCAATGGAGGGTTAAGTGGCTTGCCCAAGACCACAAGGAGTGCCTATA
Organism: Ichthyophis bannanicus; assembly: GCA_033557465.1. NCBI lineage: Eukaryota > Metazoa > Chordata > Amphibia > Gymnophiona > Ichthyophiidae > Ichthyophis > Ichthyophis bannanicus. Next base: position 909,216,851 of record CM066035.1, on the reverse strand, counting down.
GGACTAGAAATCCCAGTCCCTCCGGCCTGAGATTGCTGTCCCCAGGTGGGACTTGAACTCCCGGCCCTCCGGCCTGAAGTACCTTGTCCTATTTTAGGTTTCACATGTAACCCCCCAGTTTCTTTATAATTTAAAAAAATGGGACATTTGCATGCAGCCATGTCTGGGAAGGATGCCGTGTTCAGGGCTACTTATCTATTAGTGGAACCAAGAGATTGTTTAGAGCACCAGAATTTGGAGGGGGCAGGCTGCTGCCTGCCCCACGTCCTGATGGTCTTGTGGGATCAAATGTTCAAGTCACCTGATTGCAGCATCCTCTCCCCATATGGCCTTATGGGGTGAAGGAAAGAGTTAGCCATTGATACTCCCCCACTCCCCCCATCAGCTGCCTTTGCTGGTCCCATTATGTGAGCACTGCTGCTCCTTTCACAGCATGGCCACTAGGAAATCAGACTGAGAACTTCTAAGCCATTCATACTTCAGCCGATGCTTCCCTTCATCTTCTCACGTGGTTCCAATCAGCTGACGAGAAGGACAGGACACGCAGCAGGGTTAGAAGCATCACCGCACTGATCCCTCTCTCCTACCAAGCCACGCGAGGGCAATTTTATAACAGAGTACCTAGAAACCTTGACAAAAATGATTATAAAGACAACCACGCCTTTAGCCCAACAGATATCAAGTATCAATATTTAGTAGGGACCTCAAATTTCAATAAAGAGCAGTTTAATCATTCTTAGGGGGTCATTGTAGAAACCCTATTTGCAGGGCTGGTATAAGGAGATGAAGTGTCCTAGGCGAACCTAATCCCTTGTGCCCTTCCGCCCCTCCACCCCCCTTGGTGCTCATTGCCACTGCTGCTGCCCCTCTCAAGACCGACAGTGGTGGTAATCACTGCAAACAGCCCCATGGAGCTTACCTTCAAGCCTCACTTCTGTGGGCTGTTTGCTTCTGCCTCTCTCTGCTGCCCGATGCTGACTTCCATGCAAACAGGAAGTTGGCATTGAGAGTCGGAGAGAGGAAGACACAAACAGCCCTGTGGCACCGGACCTTGAAGGTAATCTCTGTGGGGCTGTTTGTGGTTATTGCCGTTATTGTTGGTCCCGGAGATGGGAAATAGTGGTGGCAATCGGCACCCCTGGACGGCCGGCGCTCTAGGTGACTGCAGAGTTTGCCTAATGATAGCGCCGGCCCTGCCTATTCGTGCTTTCGACTTCTGAAAACGGGCATATAGATATGCAAAGACATTTTAGAAGCTGGCTCTCGGGACATCCCCAGCGGAAAGATATCCAAGTCTGAACGGGGGTGTGGTGGAGACATGACTGGGATGTACCCAGGAACCTGGACGTCTTTGCTGATCTCAGAAACATCATGGACCTTCAGCATCACGTCTAAGTTCAGACCTGCTCTTAGGTAGGAACAGGCATCTGAAAAGTGCTTGTTTTGGCTGAGAAACATTTAGAGAGTGTAGAGAAGAAAGCACACCATCATCCCCAGTACTCAGCTCAATATCAACAATAGCAGCAGTGAGATTTGGTCCCTAGCTGCTTTGTTCCTCACCCACTTCTCTAACCATTAGGCTATTTCTAGATGTCCAGATTGTGAAGAACAGTTCTGGGGATGTCTTTTTAGATGTCCCCCCCCCCTCAACTGACAGACGTCCATACTGGATACACCCATTTTGGGAAATTATGGCTGCACCTGGATGTACCTGCATTTTTTCAGATGTTCTGGCTTAGAAGCCCCATATTGCACTTGGGCAATCCTTCTAAAATTCCCTTCGTAGCCTTCAAACATTTCATCAATGGTCCATAGCATGATGTAGTAAAAGCTGCTAGTGTAGCTGGGTTTATAAAAGGTTTAGACAAGTTCCTGGAGGAAAGGTCCATAAACCATTATTAAAGAGGACCCGGGAAATCCACTGCTTGCCCTGGGACAAGCATTGGGGAACCTGTGTGTCTTTTTGGGAGCCTGCCAGGTACTTGTGACCTGGATTGGCCACTGTTGTAAACAGGATACTGGGCTTGATGGACCTTGGTCTGACCTAGTATGGCATTTATGTTCTTATGTACAAAAGTCCATTTAAATAGAAAAATATTAGAAACCACTTATCTGTATCTGACGCAATATCATGTTTTGAAAACAAACTTCTGTATCCAGGAATTTTAATTTCCAATCCCATGAAAATATATCATAAGATCATTTCATTTCTTCAGACAAATCCATTGCTGCCAGTCTATTTTGCTCTACTTGAAAAAGTACAGATGGCATTGGTACCTATTTGCCTCTATCTAATAGGCTCCCAGATCTATCTCCAGTAATGCACAAATGTTTTCATACAAATTTATACCTCCTTCAAGGTGGTTGCAACTATGTCTATGTACTCTCTATGTGTGTAAACACGTATTTGATAAAATGTATGAGTACGTCGTCACTCCACCCCAGCTGTGCCCAAACACAACCCCCAGAAATGCCAATGTGCCAATGAAATCCTCTCTCTGGATCAGATGTTTCACAGGTAGGGGCTTGGGCCAGTTAAATCTTAAAACAAAGGAACAAATGGGTCAATACTGAAACACCAGTCAACATTTTTTTAAAATGCCAGCCATAGTGGTTAAATATAATTTGTATATTCAGTGCTGCTACTGGATAGCGAGAGGCACCGAATATGCGTATAGAGCTGAGTAGTTGGGAAAGAACTGGATTAGAAGAGCAGGTAGTGCTGGAGGAGGAAAGAAGATGTGCGCAAGGAGCGGAGAAGTAGTTTCATGGTTAGAGCAGTGGGCTGAGCCCCGAGCAAAGCCAGGATTCAGATCTCACTGATACTCCTACACAGATAGCAGCAATATTCTGTCTGCTACAGTATCCATATAGCTAGCTCAATAACCCTTTTTCCTTTCCACTGCAACTTTTCTTGCTGTCTTCAAACACGCTGTGATGACACCACTCCTCAAACAAACTTCCTTCCAATTATTGCCCTATCTCCCTCCATTGTAATTGTGCAGCTGCCTACTGTAAATGTAGAAGTAGGCGCCTACTTTTCTTTATAAAGTACTAATGTAAGTGGGAGAAATCACACCTTAATGCAGGGGTTTTCAACCCAGTCCTCAAGACACACCTCGCCAGTTAGGTTTCAAGGATAACCCAAGTGAATATGCATGAGAGAAATTTGCATACATGGCATCCATTGCGTAAAAGTCTCTCTCGTGCATGTTCATTGCAGTTATCCTGAAAACCTGAATGGTGAGGACTGGGACTGGGGACTGGGTTGAGAACCCCTACCTTAAAATAAGGCATGGACATTTATACAAGGCCTAGTACTGGTGCAAATGCCTACGAATAGATGTTTTCAAGAACACACTTAACTTATTGTATTTTATAATCTATGCACATACTTGCACACTCCATGCACACTTCACCCAAACTCCACTCGTGGGCACATCCACTGGCAAAGTAAGCACCATCAAGCAACATGTGTATTTTTATGCTAGCTAAGGGGCAGTTTAGAAAGGACATCCAGGTGAAATCGGGGACATCCAGATGATAATGTCCTCAAAATGGCCGATGATGTCCAAGTTCAAGTACGATTTCACAAACGGAGACGTGTCTGATACGGATGTTGCTGGAAATGTCCACATAGACATCCCCATGATGGCATCATAGATATTCTGCAGGCGGGGATGTCTAGCAATGTGAAACTCACACCACAATTTTCCACATTTCCTACCAGCTCTCATTATAGCTGCAGACAGTACTGGGGATGTTAGAACTCTATTTCTTCTACAACCTACCGATGTTTTGCAGGCAGAACGAACACTTTCCTAATGCCTATTTTACCCTGGAGCAGGTCTAGACTTTAACGTGAGTGGCAATATCGCTGGGATTTCTGAAATTGACCATGCATGTCTTTGTTGAAAGAAACACCATAGACATGCCCCCCCCCCCTCACAGGGATGTGCCCTCTTTGAGGACATCTTCATACTCATTTAACAAAATGATTCCAGGGATGTCACTGTGATTTGGATGTCTGCATGCCTGTTTTCAGACATTCAAATTTGTGAACAGGGCTTCTAAAATGACCACCATTGGTATTTTATGAGAGGTCATTAACAAATGTATATAGCCATATATGTATGTTAATGACTAAAATAACACCGAGTTAGATGTGTACTTGGCACCCAAAAGTACGCACCCACTCATAAAATGACCCCCTTAGTGTATGCCTTGTTGGATCTGCCTGCACTGCTGCTCACTGTCAATCAGTGTATCTCAGGACTCTGTCTTGGGACCTCTTTTCTTGTCACTCTATACTTGTTCCCTCAGTGTTTTTATCTTCCCCCATGCCTTTCACTACCATCTTTATACTGATGACTCCCAAATCTACACCAGAAATTTCACCAGGTATCCAGGCCCCAAATCATTGCACCCTGGATGTCCCAATGCCATCTGAAATATAACATCGCCAAGACAGAGCTTCTGTTCTTCCTGCTATTCACCACTCCCCGTCCTTCTGTCTCTATTTCTGTGGATAATGCTGCTGTCCTTCCTATCTCCTCAGCTCGTACCCTGGACATCATCTTTGACTTCTCTCTCACTTTCTCTACACAGACTGATGAAACCTGTTGGGTTCAATTTTCAACAAGGCACCGAGGCCTGCCATACCCACAGAAAAATACCCGCTCAGGAAAGGTGCTTCAATCATGAGTCATGAGCCTCCAAAATGGGAAAGCTTCAAAAATGTGGCATAAACTGAGCACAGCGACAGGTGCCCAGCATGGCACAGATGGGTAAGTGCAGGGGCCAGCACCTGGGCTTGGCACCTAAGAAGATGTTAGCCTATGATACTCGTGTTGGTGTCCAAACCAGTGGCCAGAGAAGTGGGATGGCAAGTGTGCATGAACCTGTTTATCGCCCGTCTGGTGTACCCATGCATGGTGCAAGAAGGACATTAATTTCTGCCCCAATGAGTCTGAGGCCCTTGCCTGTTCCGTGCTTCAGTATGAGGGGCAGCTGAACCTGTGGCTATCCATGGCCATATGGAGGGCTATCCAACTCCGCCTGCACAAGTAAGGAGACCTGAATGGAAGGGGGGGGGGGTGTAGCTGAGCACCATGCTAGGCCATACACACACTGAAAGGCACAACTGTGTGTCTGTACAGGGAACAGGGCTGGAGGGCCAAGTCACATGCTGGTGGCAGCTCCAATGGTTGCAGAGCAGGTGACAGCGTGGGGATAGACCATGCATGGTACAGATGCCATCCCTGGCTGCCTGCAGCAATAGGCATATCCAGACATAGCAGGCGCTGAGGCCGCTGCACCCCCTGGTGGCAGATGTTAGCAACACCACAGGGTGGACACAGCAATGGCATTGCCCGGTGCATGGGAAGCTGTGGTTAGGCTGCCCACCCCAGGAGACTCCACCAGTCTGTGCAGAAAACATGGACATGTGCCTCACCCTGCAGTCCCTGCGATTCTGGCCCAGGGGTCAGAGGGCCTGGTGGCAGTATCCACATATATGCTGTCCATCTGTCCTGCAAGTGGATCAGCCACAACTGCCCACCACCCCCTGTGATATCATGTCGATAATGTGATGCCACAAGCCCTGATGGATGTGTAAGGGTGGGCAGGCACACACTGTGACACCCTGTCCTGATGGTGCCTAATGAACCATGCACTAATGTGGCCCCTGAAGCAGTGGATGCCCCCTGCCACAAAACATGCCCACAGCCGAGGCCACTCATGGTCCACAACCATGTACCATGTTGCCAAGCAAGACTGCATGCTACAGATGTGAGCAAGGGAAGAGTGGAGGACTGCAGAGGTGGCTGAAGGGACAGGAGGGGTGACACAAGTGCATCAGTGGCCCAGATGGCACTGTTGGTGGTGGCATGGGGCACATGTCAAAGGTCCTGGGGAGTGATGAGTAGGAATTTGGAGTTAGAAGCTAGAGGTTTACCATTACATGCACCTTACACCTGCTACCCTTGAGTATGCCCCTTCCCCCAGGATGGGCATGCCACAAGGTTGAGTCAGGATACAGGTATGCGTGACAGGCAATATGGAAGCACACAACTAAGTCCATGTGTGTCCCCTGCCCCTCACTCTCACAGTGGTGTGTGATGCACATCGAAGGCTCTAAAGTGCCACTACTGCACAATGAGCCGGAAGCGACCGAACCAGCTGCAGCACATCTGGGAGTAGCTGGCAGCTGAGGAAGGTCAGTGGGATACATAGTGAAGCCCTGCAGATGCAGGGAGTGGCAGCCATGGCTGCTGTACAGGTGCAGGCAGACCGTCTGTTTGTAGATCCCCCATACGCAATGATGTGAATGTGCTTGGGGCGGCCATACCATCCCCCAGTGCAACTACCCCATGTGTGCCCCAGTAGGTGTCTAATACATGCCTGTGCATTCACACAAGGATGGGGCACCGCATGGAAGGGCAGTACAGGGGCATATACCACTAGCGGTGGGCCCAGATGCACACTGCGCACCTGCCCACACTGCCCCCTGTGGATGTCCATCACCCAGGAATGTGGGGCTGGCAAGCCACAGTTGGGCATGTGAGGGAAAGAAGAGAGCTGGCTGGGGGTGAGCAAAGAGGAAGACGTGTTTACTGTGGGATGGCACAACCCCATGGCCTGAAGGTAGGTTGTGAAATGCATGTGCAGGCCTCATGGAGATGCACCAGTCCCAATCCAGGGCCATGCCTGTGTGGACCTTTAACCCCACCTCCCTCTTCACCCACAGCCAGTTCAAGGTAGGCCCCGAACAATGCTGGTATACCATGGGCACCAACTTCGAGCAGTGGTCCAGCACCAGCATAGCTGTCCTGAGGTGCCGATCCCAGGGGTACCTCCAGTAGTGATGGGGAGGAGAAGTCTAGCAGCATTGTGACAGAGGACAGCACCACAGAGGAAGAGGGCAGTGAGGGGCCACAGTGCAGTAGCAGGATGGGGGGATCTGAGGGGGAGGAGGGATCAGAGGGTCAGGGCAGGATGGAGAGCTGGAGGAAAAGGAGGTGGCAGTGAGACCAAAGCTGTCCCCTATGGCCGGAGCAGAGGTGAGTCCAGAGGGGGTAGCAGGCGGGATGCAGGCCCCACCCTCCAAGCACCCCAGGTGTGGTGGTGCGGTGAAGTGCACAGCTATCAGGCACCCAGCGGGAGGATCAGAGGAGGAATTGCCCTCCCTGGCTGTGGCCAGCAGCCCACAGTCATGCCTCCCCATGTTCCTACCAGGGGGCCATGTGCCCACAGCATGGCTTGACACAGATGCGTGTGACATGCTGTGGTGACATGGTCCACATTCTTCAGCCATGGGCCCCCACAGCCACCCCAGCACTCATGGTCATGGCATGGTGGTACTGCACCAGGCCCCTCTGTGCCACTACCCACTTGGCCATCTAGTGGCTGAGCTCTGGCTGCCTTGGTGGTGGAGGTGTGGATCCGAAAGGAGGATGTGTGAGCAGCAGCATGGACAATTGGCACACACCTGGATGCCCTCATTGCTGCAGTGAAGAGTACAGGCAGGACCCACCTGCACCATAGTTTGTTCCCATGCCAGGGAGTGCCCTGTGAAGGGCCATAATGGGGTGGACTGTGTGGCCATGGACAATGTCCCTGTTGATGTGTGTACCTCTGTTTTTTTGTGACTGCAAACTTGGAAGGTGAATTTCACACCGTTTGAGACCCTGGGGTCCATCATGCAGCAGCATGCTCCCTCTTTACGGCAGAGGATGCCAGATCACAGCTGTCAGCATGGCGTGACATCGTCAGGAGAATCAATGCCATCTACCACCACAATAGGGAAATGGAGGATATTAAGAAGAAGTGGCAGATGGTACGGCAGCTGCAAAGGAGAAAAGGACCAGCAACAGCAGGCTGCCACCTGTACAGCAGTGCAGACATACCCCTCTGGAGGAACAGGTGCTGCAGCTTGTGAAGGAGGTCTCATCTCAGGGGTTGCGGGCTTTGACAGCAGCACCTCAGGCACACAAGAGTGTGAGTAACGGTTGCCCCATGGCCTGGGTAGCACCATGATGGCCATGTATGTGTCCCTACCATGGTTCCTTCCACCAAGGGCTTGCCTGTCTGTTGGTCCTTGGATGATGCATGGGTTGGGAACAGTGCAGAATGGTGATCCCCCTGCTAGTTCCATTGTAGGCTCAATGACAACCCATAGGCCAACCTAGCAACCCATGTCACTGACCTCTGCCACCTTTTCTCTCCAACAGACCTGCCAGGGACTCAACCCTCACAGACTGGAATCATTGGATCAGGGGGAGCCTCACCACTCACTGCAGATGATGCCAGTGCGCAGCCAGGATGCAGTACAGCCACAGGGGCTGGTGTGCCTGCCAGGGCAGAGGTGCAGTCTGGTGCAACACCCATTGTGGTGGTGCAGTCTGGTGTGACACCCATGGCAGGGGAGCTGGTCAATGCATTTCTCAGGGCAGTGGAGCAGGCCAGTGTGTCTGCCAGTGATGGGGAGCTGGAGACAGATGATTGCCACTTGCTGAGCTACAGTTCCACATCCTGGATGACCCTGTGGATGCAGGGGCACAGATGTGGACCAAGTGCTACTGAAGGAGGGTGCATGCCTGGTGGCTAGCACCAAGGGCATACTGACTGAGCTGCATGGTATCTGGCAGGATCTGAAGGCAGCCACACAGGCGAGGGAGGCTGCGTTCAAGGCATGGAAGGAACTCCGGCTGAGAGTGGAACACCATCTTATGAGGGAGATAGTGGCATATCAGGCAACGATTGCTGGTTCCCCGCACAGTTTGGTGGGCTTCTTGCAGGTCCAACTGGAGTTCATAGCGCACTAGCACAGCCACCTGGTAGACCTGAACTATGTACAGTGGCTTGCCTTGCTGGGGAGGGTGATGATGCTGCCAGCACGTCATCAGACTTTGCTCCATTGTGTTGCAGTTCACTTGTCAGCAATTGCCCAAGGCTGGCTGTGAGCCCAGGGGCAGGGGACACATATAGGGGGAAATAAACACTCTGCACATGTAGAGTCATTGCGGGCACTTTATTGAGGAATGTGTGCATCCTATCCTGGTGATGGTGTGGAACAGTCATCTCAGAAATTGTCTCGTATAAGCCGTGCATGGTGGGCCAGTGCCTGGGCCTGCTGCTGGCTCTCGGCCTCCACACTTTCACCATCTGCTGCCTCTGCAACCTCCCACTCCTTCAGAGGCGTGGGCTCTAGGTAAGGCAATCCCCACATCTGTGCAAGATTGTGGAGTATGCAGCATGATGCAAATATCTGGCATACACACTCCAGGCTGTAGAGGTGGTACCTGCCACTCCTGTCAAGGCACCAGAAGCAGCTCTTCAGCACCCCTATTGCTTGCTCCACAATCTCCCATGTAAGCTGATGGCTGCATTGTAATGCTCCTCCTGCTGGCTCATGGGGTAGCACACAGGGGTTAGCAGCCAGGTTCTCAGGGGATATCCAATGTGAGATGTGCATGGGACAGGTGTTGGTTAGGGTCTATGGACTGTTATGGACTGCATACAGCACACCATCTACTAGCAAGGTGGGGTGCAATATTCAGAGATGCTGTGGCAATGAGAGTACACCAACATATGGCTTGTGTGGCAGTCAGGCATTTGGGACAGGGCAGTGAGGGATAGTGACATCGGCTAGCCTGTTGGAAAGGGGGGGGCAGGGGCATGTCACATAGATGTGGTTGGGGGTTCTGCTGGCTGGGATGGGGGAAGACGTAGATTTGCCCTACATGGGCTGCTGTCATGTGGCTGCACTATATGGCATCAGCCTGCGCTCTAACACATGCGAAATGTTGGTGTGTGCTGTCTGCTCTTGGCCATGGGGCTTCTTCTGGTTGTCTCCATGATGTGCGACACAGACTGCTGTGCACATGGATCTGTGGAACAGCAGCGCATGTGCATGCCATGGTCATCATGTGTTGCAAAATGTACATAACACATATATCCCCACCTGTTTGCATTACACATAGCATCATACTACATCAACCATTTGTTCTGGGCTTGTCCTGAGGCTCTCATATGTCACCTAGCAGCCATGCATCTCCAAGCTGACCCTCGGCTGTTGTCTGTCCCAGGATGGATTGGGCAAGGGCAAATGCATCGTGGCAGGACCCCGGATAGCAGGCACACACATCAGTGAAGGTTATGTTGGTATCGACAATGGCCTGCATGTTCATCAATGTGTAACCATGCCTATTCCAGTAGTCCCTCTGCTCCAGCTATAGTGCCCACAGTGGAATATGGATGCAGTCTATACTTCCAAGCACCGATGGAAATACAGCAATATTGTAGAATGCATGCATGGTCTCTTGCCACATCTGCTGTGTCTGGGGGAAGGCTATGAGCCGGCGCATTCTCTGCAGCAGGGTCCTGGTGAAGATATGTATACAATGGCTGGCAGTAGACTGAGTGATCCCAACAGTCATCCCTATGAAATGCTGGAAGCTGCCAGTTCCCAGATATCCCAGGGCAGGGATCACCATCATAGCCACTGGCAGTTGGAAGTGGAGGGCTTCAGATCAACACTTAGTAAGCTGTACAACACAGTTATCGTTGCCCGATCCAGTCTGTTTCTCTTGTAGACCTCCTCCTCTGTCAGTTGAATGTAGCTCACCCTGAGCCTGTGTACACATAAGAATATAAGATATGCCATACTGGGTCAGACCAAGGTCCATCAAGCCCAGTAACCTGTTTCCAACAGTGGCCAATCTAGGTCACAAGTACCTAGCAGTTTCCCTAAAAGACACATGTTCCACAATGCTAATACTGGGGCAAGCAGTGGATATTCCAGGTCCCCTTTAATAATGGTTTATGGACCTTTCCTCCAGGAACTTGTCCAAACCTTTTTTAAACCTGACTACAGTCAGCTTTTACTACATCCTCTAGTAATGAATCCCAGAATTTGTTGATTGAAAAAATATTTTCTCTTATTAGTCTTAAATAGGTTACCCTGTAGCTTCATTTCATGTCCCCTAGTCTTTCTATATTTTGATGGCATAAACAATTGATCTACGTTTACCCATTCCACTCCATTCATTAATTTATAGACCTTTATCATATCTCCCCTCAGCCATCTTTTTTCCAGGTTGAAGAGCCCTAACCTTTTTAGTCTTTCTTCATAGGAGTATCCATCCCCTTTACCATTTTGGTGGCTCTTCTCTGTACCTTTTCTAATAACACTATATCCTTTTTAAGATACGGCGACCAGAATTGCATACAATATTAAAGGTGCGGTTGCACCATGGAACAATACAGAGGCATTATAATATCCTTTGTTTTATTCTCCATTCCTTTCCTTATGACACCTAGCATTCTATTTGCTCTCTTGGCCGTCGCACGCTGGGCGGAGGGTTTCAACATGTTATCCATCATGACGCCTAAATCTTTTTCCTGGATGGTGGTTCCTAATGTGGAACCTTGCATCGTGTAACCATAATTTGGGTTCTTCATTTCCTAGGTGCATAACTTTGCACTTGTCCTCATTAAATTTCATCTGCCATTTGGATGTCCAGTCTTCCAATTTATCAAGGTCCTCTTGCAATTTTTCACAATCCTCATGGGTTTTAACAACTTTGAATAATTTTATGTCATCTGCAAATTTGATTACCTCACTTGTCATTTCCAGGTCATTTATGAATATGTTAAACAGCAGGGGATCCAGCACAGATCCCTTGCTTCAGGCTGCAGGACCTGAATTGGAGCGTCCGAAATGTGTCACGTCGTTGGTTGGGAAGTACAGGATTCTATGATGTTTGGCACTTTTAAGAGATAAGTCAATATAAGATAAATTCAAGATTATTAATGAAATAAATAAAAGGAGCCTCAAGTAAGCTGTTTCTTCCCCCTTTTGAAAGAAACTCCAACACATTTTCTAAGTTATATTTCTACCTAATAAATTAGAACCTCATAATTTTGATAAATATTCAGGGTTAGATATAAACTGTCTGTAGAGGTGCTTTCATTCTTACTGCAAAATTACTTCTCCAACCATCCAAATAGGCAGAGCTCCCAGAAGACCTCTAGGGTTCCATCATTAAATGCTGGGCAGAATCAGGTTACACATGAGAGGACTCTTTCTATATATGCTCTGTGTGTTTGGAATGCATTACCACATGAGCAAAGAGCAGTGCCTGACAGTATTGCTTTTAGGAAACAGTTAAAAACATATTTATTTGGTCAGGCCTCTTGAAATAGACATGCATGTGTTGTGGTTATTGTAGCTATGAGTTTGCTTTATGTTGATGTGATGTCAGTCTTTGTATGTTACATATTTATTGATGGTTTCTGTTTCCCGCTCTAACCTAAAGTCGTAGGGTGGGTTACAAGTCGTTTATGCAAATAAACAAGTCATACCATAAAAACACAATGGACCCAATTTTCAAAAAGGCAGATGTTTAAATGCTACAGCAGTCAGCCACAGCACTTAAATATCTATGGGTAAGTCGGTGGCTCTATCTAGATAAGTGTTGTAGCCAGGCTGTCTGGATAAGGCTGCTGACCGAGATACTCAGCAGCACTCTATAGATAGTGCCGCCGAATATCTCCACATACCACCCTAACACTATCCACTTAGTTCAGAAGCAGTCCGCGGGCAGAGCAAGGGTGGTACCAGCGCTATCTGGATAAGTGCCTGCAGCCACACTATCCAAATAGGTACCAACACTTACCTGGTTAGCACGATTTTCAGTTGGCACCTATCCAGGTGGCAACTAGGCCTACTCTTCATGCAGCCTAAGTCATCCTGGAGTCCCTATTGATTCAACGGCACACACGTTCACGTTCCACAAATTTCAAAATTAGAATACCAAGCATTATATACTTATGCAGAACTGGAAAAAGGGCGGTAGCAATTAAGGAAAAGTAACACATGAGAACCAACTAGCTCAGGTTCCATCGAACCCACCACACTATTATAGGGAAGAAGAAAAGTAAATTCCAAAGAGGCGATCTAAATCAAACAAAAAGGAAAGAATAAACAGTTGCCCCAAATCCGAGCCCATAAATAAACGCAGCAGCTCAAGGAGAGACAGATGTGGGTGCATCCGGCATTCTTCTGGCATTAATAAAGGTTACACCCCCCAAAAAGCTCTCAACCACAATTACCACAAGCATTGCTATTGACAGCACTTAAAAAAATGTATACTTCTACATGAAAAGTGGCAACCATTTAACAACCATCACAAAAACATTCACTACAGGTAATTTCTCCAAATGTATTGAAGGCTCTAATTTCTACTAAGGGAGAAAAGGATCTCAGTGGTTCAACTAGTTTCCCTCTATGGGGCAGAAACCCGCCTAAAGGGGAAAATGCTGTATCTCAACATCACTGGCCAAAAAACTCCCCAATTTTTTTATATATATATTTCAATTTTTTATATATTTATATTTCTTTTCCAATCACAAAAAAGTAAAAACTCAAAGAGATTTTAATCTATTTGTTTAATTTTCAAAGGATAGCAGCACAACCATCAAATTTCTCTCTTCCGTTTCAGAGAATGTGGGGGTTGTGCTGCTATCCAAAAAGGAGGATTCCTTGGTCTTAAAATAAACCTTTGATAGCCATTCCCTGTTTGAAGCTGGATACAAAGTTACTAGAAGAGTCCTAGGAATAGCAGATAGTCTTTGCAGTTTCTACTTGCTGTAACCTTAAGTCCTCTTTTTAGCAGGTAAACAGAGAAACAAGATGGCAGAAAAAGATTATATGGCCTATCCAGTCTACCCTTCCATACCAACTAATATAATCCCTTTTCTTCCTTCGGAGATCTTCTGGGTTGGTCCCCTGCTTTCTTGAATTCAGATACTGTCCTTGTCTCTACTACCTCCACTGGGAGACTATTCCATGCATCTACCACTTTTCCGTAAAGAAATATTTCCGCATATTACTCTTGAGTTTACCTCCTTTCACCGTCATCCTATGTACCTTCTTTGCAGAGCTTTCTTTCGATTGGAAGAGGCTCTCCTCCTGTGTAGTTATGCCACGGAGTTATTTAAATGTCTCTATCATATTTCCACGTATGGAGGCCTTTAAGTTTGTTCTCATATGCTTAATGACGAAGTCCACTGACCATTTTGGTAGCTACCCTCTGCATTGACTCCATCCTGTTTATATCCTTTTGAAGGTGTGCTCTCCAGAATTGCACACAATATTCCAAATGAGGTCTCACCAAAGACATACAGATACACAATCACCTCTGTCTTCCTGCAGGCCATTCTGCTCCCTGTGCACCCAAGCATCCTTCTGATTTTGCTGTCATCTTTTCTACCTGTTTAGCTACTTTAAGATCATCAGACACAATCATGCTCAGGTCCCATTCTTCTTCCATGGACTTCACCCCCTATAATGTACCACTGCCTTGGATTTTTGCAGCCCAAATATATGACCCTGCATTTTTTAGTATTAAATCTCAGCTGCCAAATTCTTGAACATTCTTCAAGCTTAGATAGATCCCTCCTTATGTTATCTACTCCTTCCTGTATGTCTACTCTGTTGTAGATTTTGGTATCACCTCTAAAGAATCAAACCTTACCCAACAGCCCTTCCACAATATCACTAACAAAAATGTTAAAAAGAATCGGAGCAAAGACAGATCCCTGCGGCACACCACTGGTTACATCCTTCTCCTCAGATTGAGCTCCATTTACTTGTACCCTTTGTCATCTCACAATCAACCAATTTCTAACCCAATCAATCATCTTAGGGTCTATCCATAGGATGCTCAATTTATTTATAAGTCAACTGAGCGGAATGGTGTCAAAGGCTTTACTGAAATATAAGTACACCAAATACAGGGCTTTCCTTTGGTCCAACTCTCTGGTTACAAAGTCAAAGAAATCAATCAGATTTGTCTGACAAGACCTGCCTCTAGTAAATCCATGCTGTCTTGGATCCTGCAATCCATTGGACTCCAGAAACCTCACTATCTTCTGTTTTAGTAGTGTTTCCATTAATTTACTCACCACAGAGGTCAGACTAACCAGCTTGTATTTCCCAGCCTTATCCTTACTTCTGCTTTTGTGTAAAGGGACCACACGTGCCTTTCTCCAGTCCTCTGGGACCACTCCTGACTCTAAAGAAGCATTGAAAAGGTCAGTCAGTGGAGCCACTAGAATTTCCCCAAGTTTCTTCAATATTCTCAGATGTATCCCATCCAATCCCATCACTTTGTCTACTTTTAGTTTTGCTAGTTTCTCATGAACACAGTCTTCTGAAAATCGTTCGTGATCTTCTTCACTTCTGTTCCTTTTTATGGGTGTTTTCTGAAGTCCTGCTCCTAGCTCTTCATCTGTTAACATAGAACAAAAAATATTTGTTAGGCAATTCTGCTTTATTCTCATCAGTTTCTACATTTATTTATTTAGCAAAGTTTATATACCGCCTTTCACCATGGTCAAGGTGGTTTACAAGGAACGGTGGTTAGGATTTTACATCGAACAATGAACTTATGTACAGGTAATACAGGTTATGTACATGAAGTAGATAGTTCTAGACATCTATCATTGTTTATCTGAGGTCAGGTTAGGTACAGTATAGTGTATCAAACTTTGGTTTCCTTATATTATTGTTTACTGTTGTTGTTGGGTTTTATGGGGGTGGGAGGTGGGTAAAATGTTTGATGAACAGAAGGGTTTTCAGGCATTTTCGGAATGTGGGTATGTCTGTGATAGTATGTATTGTGTCTGGGAGAGCATTCCAGGCTGATGGTTTATACAGTTCTAAGGCTCGTGAACAGGTTAGTTGGGTTGATTTTGTTCTTGCCTGGAGGATTAAGGTGTTCGTAGCTGATTGTTCTCTTCCATGGTTATGTTACGGAGTTTGGAGCAATGTGAGTAGGTGAGATGTACATAAGAACATAAGAACATAAGATATGCCATACTGGGTCAGACCAAGGTCCATCAAGCCCAGTGTTCTGTTTCCAACAGTGGCCAATCTAGGTCATATGTACCTAGCAGTTTCCCCAAGGGACACAGGTTCCACAATGCTTGTATTGGTTCAAGCATTGATATCCTGGGTCCCTTCTTAATAATGGTTTATGGACCTTTCCTCCAGGAACATGTCCAAACCTTTTTTAAACCCAGCTATACTAACAGCCTTTACTACATCCTCCGGTAACAAATTCCAGAGTTTGATTACACGTTGAGTGAACAAATATTTTCTTTTATTAGTCTTAAATAGTTTACCCTGTAGCTTCATTGCATGTCCCCTAGTTTTTCTATATTCTGATAAGGTAAACAATAGATCTACGTTTATCCGTTCCACTCCGTTCATTAATTTATAGACTTCTATCATATCTCCCCTCAGCCGTCTCTTTTCCAGGTTAAAGACCCTAACCTTTTAAGCCTTTCTTCATAGGAGTATCCTTCCATCCCCTTTACCATTTTGGTGGCTCTTCTCTGAACCTTTTCTAAAATCGCTATATCCTTTTTAAGATACGGCGACCAGAATTGCACACAATATTCAAGGTGCGGTCTCACCATGGAACGATACAGAGGCATTATAATATCTTTTGTTTTATTTTCCATTCCTTTCCTTATCACACCTAGTATTCTATTTGCTCTCTTGGCCGCCGCTGCACCCTGGGCCGAGGGTTTTAACATGGTATCCACAATGACGCCTAAATCTTTTTCCTGGGTGGTGGTTCCTAATGTGGAATCTTACATCGTGTAACCATAGTTTGGGTTGTTCTTCCCTAGGTGCATAACCTTGCACTTGTCCACATTAAATTTCATCTGCCATTTTGATGCCCAGTCTTCCAATTTATCAAGATCCTCTTGCAGTTTTCCACAATCCTCTTGGGTTTTAACAACTTTAAATAGTTTTGTGTCATCTGCAAATTTGATAACCTCACTCGTTATTCCACTTTCCAGGTCATTTATGAATATGTCAAAAAGCAGCGGACCCAGCACAGATCCCTGGGGTACACCACTATTCACCTTTCTCCATTGGGAAAATTGGCCATTTAGCCCTACCCTCTGCTTTCTATCTTTTAACCAGTTCCTGATCCACAATAGTACACTGCCTCCTATCCCATGACTCTTTAGTTTTGCCAAAAGTCTCTGATGAGGGACCTTGTCAAAGGCTTTCTGAAAGTCCAGATACACTATATTAACCGACTCACCTTTGTCCACCTGATTATTCACTCCTTCAAAAAAACATAACAGATTAGTAAGACAAGATTTTCCTTGTCTAAAGCCATGTTGGCTGTCTCCCATTAGGTCATGACTATCTACATGCTGAGTAATTTTATTCTTTATGATGGTTTCTACCTTTTTTCCTGGTACTGATGTCAGGCTCACCAGTCTGTAGTTTCCCGGATCACCCCTGGAACCCTTTTTAAAAATTGGTGTTACTTTGGCGATCCTCCAATCTTCAGGTATTAGAGATGATTTTAATGATAGTTCACAGATTACTAATAGCAGATAGGATTGCTAACAGCATGTAGGATTGCTGTTGATTGCTTTATGTGTTATCAGAAGCATCTTGTACTTGATCCGGCTGGTAAGTAGGGGCTAATGCAGTGGTTTCAAGGTGGGTGTTATGTGATCATATTTTGAGGTTCCCATGAGGGTGCGTGCTGCGATGTGCAGAGCTGTGTGGAGGGGGATCAGGGTAGAATGCAGCAGGCCTTGATAAATAGAGCTGCAGTAATTCATATGCGGCAAGATTAGGATTTGGAATACTGAGAGGAATTCCGGCAGGTTGAGGAGGGGGCGTAATCGTTGAAAAGTTCTTATTTTGTGGTAGACAGCTTTTGCGGTTTGTTGTATTTGCGATTTGAAGGAAAGATGTTGATCCAATGTAATTCCTAGATATTTGATTTTAGATTGTACCTTTATTTTGGTATTGTTTAGGGTGATGGAGTCTGAGGAAATGAAGCTGATGTCTTTTGTGATGAAAAGAACTTCAGTTTTTTTTATAGTTGATGTTCAGGTTGTTTTTTTCCTAACCATTGTGAGACGTCCTCGAAGCATTGTATGCCTTGTGTCTGTTGGTATGGGATGGACATGTTGGGTCCAATTTTTATTTTTTGCTGCCTGTTGGTGAAGTAGTTGTCAAACCATTGAAGTACAGTGTTTTGTATTCCAGTGGCTTGGAGGCGTTGAAGAAGAATTTGATGATTTACTTTATCAAAAACTGCTGATATATCAAGGAATATCATGATGTATCCCTGTGTTTTGTTCTGCATTCCTTTTTTAGTGTGTTTATGAGTGAGACCATCAGAGTTTCTATATCGTGGAACAGATGAAAACCATGCTGTTGGTGGTCAAGGAGGTTGTTCTTATCAATATGCTCCTAAAGTTGTTGCTATACTGCTTTCTCGATGACTTTTGTTATGAATGGAAGACTGGCGATAGGTCTGTAGGATGCTGGGTCCATTGGATCAAGGTTGGTTTTTTTGAGTGTAGGGCAGATGGAGGATAATTTCAAACATTCTGGCATGTATACTTGTTGAAGTATGGATTGGATGAATTTTATAGGACTGAGTTACTGTTTGGCCGCTTTGTCCAGCTAACCTGGCATGGATTCAGGTGGGGGGGGGGGGATGTTGTGGTGTTCAGTAACGTGATTAAGGCTGTAATGTTGTCTTCGCTGATGGAGGCAAAGGTTGTCCAAAGAGTGCTGGAGTTGTAGGTATGGGATGGTGAGGGTAGGGAGGCAGGGGGTTGGGGTGGGGGAGGAGTTGCTTGTAGTATTGTGCTAGAGTTTAGTGGCTTATGTTAAGATCAGATTAGCTTTTGAAAGGGGATTTTGTGAGCTGTTTAACAATGTCAAATAATTCTCTTGGTCTGTTCTCTTTCTCTTTCTGTGATCTCTTGTATTTTTATGAAGGCTACCCTCATTTTCTTCACCTTTTCAGCTACTTCTTTCGAGAACCATAGTGGCCTTTTTTTCTTTTTATATTTATTTACTTTCCTAACAAAAAGGTTTGTTGTCCTTAAAATATCCCCTTTCTGTTTTGGCCATTGCTTTTCTATATCCCTCAACTGTTCCCATCCCACTAACGACTCTTTGAGATATTGTCCTATTTTGGCAAAGTTAGTTTTCCTAAAGTCTAGGACTCTCACTTTTGAATGGACTTTATCAGCCTTAGTTCTAATTACTGGACCACACCATCTTATGATCACTGGATGCGAGATTATCTACCACTATAACATCAGAAACACTTTCCCCATTGGTAAGCACCGGGTCCAGTATGGCCCCCTCACATGTGAGTTCTGTTACCAATTGCTGGAATAGTTCTCTCTGTAGAGAATTTAGGGTCTCCATACTTCTAGATAACACTGCAGCAGGGATATGCCAATCAACATCCGGCATATTGAAATCAACTATCAGTAGTACTTCACCTTTCATGACAATACTGCAAATGTCTTCAATTAAATCTCTGTCCGCTTCTTCTGCTTGTGAAGGAGATCTGTATATCATACCAATGAAAATGGATTATCCATTCCATCTTTCTATTTAAACCCACAGTCCCTTCTCCTTCTTTCCTTTTGTGAGCCCTGTAATTCAGTAGCTTTAATATTACTTTTTACATATAGTGCCACGCCTCCTCCCCTTCTTTCTACTCTATCCTTCCCGAATAAATATAGCTTGGTATAAGAACATCCCAATCATGGTTGTCCGTGAACCATATCTCCGTAACGCCACTAAATCCAAGTCAGCCTCTTCCATTAAAGTCTCAACATTTGGGATCTTATTTTCCATACCATGGGTACTAATGCATACTGCTTTCCAGATATTGCCTCTTCTGCCCATTTCTACAGAGGTATTTAATGTTTTACTTACCTGAGGGATTTTACTTATCTGGGGGCTTTCTTCACCCATCCCCAATGAATCTAGTTTAAAGTCCTCTTCAGTAGGCTAGCCAGTCTCCTGTGGAAGGCGCTTTGATCCTTCTTGGATAGGTGGACACCATCTCTGCTCAACAGCCCTTGGAAAATCATCTCATGGTCCAGGAAACCAAAACGCTCTCAATGATACCATTCACACAGTCATGCATTCATTTCTAGGATAAAACTTCTCTGCCTTTACCCTCAACAGAGGGGATTGAAGAGAACACCACTTGCACACCTATGTGCTTCACCCTCTCTCCCAGAGCCATGAAGCCATGCTTGATATGCTCAGAGGGATACCTAGCAGTATCATTTGTGCCAGCATGGATGAGCATCATTGGATAGTCAGTAGGCTTGATGAGTCTCAGCAAACTCTCTGTAACATCTTGGATTTTGGCACCTGGCAGACAGCACACCTGCCTGGACATCAAGTCTGGTTGGCAGATGGATGCCTCAGTACCCCTCTGAAGAGAATCACCAACCACCACTTCCCTTTGCTTCCTTGTGGTCACTGATTCTGCAATTTGGGATGCCTGAGCTATGGTTCTTCCTTTTCCTGGGATGTTTTCATCTCCTCCACTTCCAGGGCTGTGTACTTGTTCTACAATTCTAGGGCTTGAGAAGTTGGATTGTCTATTCAGCAGGCTCTGGTGACTCGTAGATCTTTATACAATATTCAGCTATCTGGCTCCTAAGGACATTAATTAAGAACACAACACCTGAGAAGGATAGTGACTTCAAAGAGTTTTCCTACCTCTTTGAACCTGAAGGCTAGAGGATCAAAGAAAAAACAACCAAGAGCAGCAGAAAAAATCTTTGCCTGTTGTTGTTGTTGTTAAGTGCCATCAAGTCGGTGTCGACTCATGGTGACCCTCTGGATAGTTGTCCTAAATTGTGTTTGTCTTCAGTCAGACAGTTCATTGTTGACAGAGTGGCACCCATAGCTGATGTTATTGTATCGATCCATCTCATTGCTGGCCTTCCTCTTTTGCGCTGACCTTTTACCTTACCAAGCATGATGTCTTTCTCTAATGATATCTCTTTTTGCATGATGTGTCCAAAGTATGAAAGTTGAAGTTTTGTCATTTGAGCTTCTAAGGAAAGCTTAGGTTTGATCTCTTCTAGTACTGACTGTTTTTTCTTTGGGTAGTCCATGTATACACAGTATTCGTCAGCAGCACCACAATTTGACTTTGCAAATGCCATCTTACAAGGTCTCCCCCAATCCACACTAACCCGCTTACAGTTGGCCATGAATGCCGCAGCTAGGGTCCTTTACGGAGCATCCAGAAACGACCACGTGACCCCCATTCTCAAACAGCTGCACTGGCTACCGATCCATGGGAGGATCACCTTTAAAACCCTTCTATTAGCATTCAAGGCAATCAAAGGTATTTCATCCTCCTCACTCACGCATCTTATCCACATTGTCCCCCCCAACAGATCCAGAAGAGCAACAGCTGTAAACTTGCTAGCAACACCAAAGGCATCTACAAAGTCCAACACGACAACCACAAACAGGGCATTCAGTTTTTATGTCCCCAAATGCTGGAATGCTCTACCCCCTGACATTAGGGCCATTGCCAATCTATATCAGTTCAGGAAGGCTCTCAAAACCCACCTTTTCCTACAATACTTCCCAGACAGCAATTGAACCTAGATATCCCTTCCAAGAAATGACCCAATCTAGAAAGGCCCTTACATGCATTATCTGATTTTTACCTATCCTTGCAGTGTAAATAGCTTATGTATATAGTTAACCCTGTTATCCAAGTTTGTACTCCTGTTCGATGTAAAACCTGACAGCTTGTCGTTATGGTCGTTATGTTATGATGTAAACCGCGCTGATACTAAATAGCGCGGTATATAAGAAACTGTAATAAATAAATAAATAAAATTCAAAGGCATCCATTTTCTTCCTGTCTATCTTTTTCACTGTCTAACTTTCGCATCCATATGACATTATTAAAAATGCCATTGCTTTAATGAGTCAAATCTTTGTATGGAGAGAGACATCTCTGCTCTTGAGAATCTTGTCTAGGTCCTTAATGGCCATTCTACCAAAAGTAATTCATTGTCGGATTTCTTGACTGCTTGTTGTTTCTTTTGATCCAAGTAGGTTAAAGTTGTCCACTATTTTGATTTCTTCTCCATCAACGATGAACTTATTGATTTTGCCAGTTGTTAGGATCTTTGTCTTCTTTACAATAATGTGCAGGCCCATTTTAAGACTATGTTCCTTGATCTTGAAAAGCAAATATTTCAGATCAGCTTCACTTTCAGCGAGTAATGTGGTATCACCAACATAGCGAAGTTGTTGATGAATCTTCCACCAATCTTCACAACTCGGTTGTCTTCATACAGTCCTGCTTCTGTGAAGATTGGTTTTGCATATAAACTAAACAGGTAGGGAGAAAGTATGCAGCCTTGTTGTATATGCTTGCTGATATTAAACCATTCTGTTTCTCCTTGTTCCTCTTGAACGTTTGCTTCTTGATCAATGTAAAGGTCATGCAAGAGAACTATCAGGTATTCTGGTATACCCATGCTTCTTAATGTGGCCCAGAGTTTCTCATGGTTTACACAGTCAAAAGCCTTGCTGTAGTCAGTAAAACACATATAGATATCCTTTTGGTATTCTTTAGTCTTTTCAAATATCCATCTCACATCTCCGACAGGAGTGCGACATCCTCGACAAAACCATAGAGGAATGGAACCGGATAATAGCTGAGGCAGCATCAGCTCCTTGCAGAGAAATACCACACATGTACAGGAGATCCAGTGCTCCCTGATATTCAAATGATATCAGGGATGCAAAACGCATACTCAGAAGACTGGAGAGGAAATGGAGGCATGACAAGTCACAGGGCAATATGGCCCAATACAGATCCAAGCAATTGGAGTACAACAACCTGATCAATGAGCACAAGCAACAGCACCATACCAACTTAATCATGAGAAAAGCCAACAAACCAAGGGAACTATTTAACATAGTGCAGAAACTCACCAAAGACACCGCCCAGCACTGCATCCACCACCTGGACCCACAAGAATTTGCAAACTACATAAAATCAAAGAACACCAACCAAACGAGCACCCCTCTCTCCCAGACATACGACCTCAGAATGACGGAACCTCAGCAAACCTGGGAGGACTTTAGCATACCCTCAACACAGCAAATAGAATACATAGTGAACGACCTTAACACAACGACCTCACGATCTGACCCTTGCCCAATGGCATAGATCAAAGCCACTAGAAGCCAACTAACCCACTACCTCCACAAAATCGTTAAGGAATCCCTCCAGCAAGGACATATGCCATGATCCCTGAAGCAAGTCACAATACGTCCGATCCTCAAGAGAACCAAGTGAAACCCCTCCGAACCAAAATCCTATCGCCCCATCTCAAGCCTACCATTCCTTACAAAAATCATTGAAAAGACAGTGCAAAGACAACTACAGGACTACATAGATTTGAATGCCCCACTAGACACCTACCAGCAGGGCTTTAAACCACAGCACAATGTGGAAACTCTGCTCACCTCCCTCTTCGACAATCTCCTAAAAGGCATAGACAACAAAAAGAATGGATTCCTGCTAGTGTTCATGGACATCTCAGCGGCTTTTGACACAGTGTTCCATACCATAATGCTACAACGCCTTCAGCAGATCGGAATAAGTAAGAACACCTAAAATGGTTTACCTCCTACTTGAATGACCAGACGCAGCAAGTCAAATGTGCTCAAAAGAAATCACTGCAGTTCCCCGTCAGGCAAGGAATACCTCAAGGTTCAGCACTATCATCTATACTCTTTAATATATACATTCAACCCATATGCAACATCATCAAACCCCACAAGCTACATTACCACCTTCATGCTGACGATATCATGATATATGCCCCAATCAACCTACAATCACCTGACATGACAGCGATGACAAGATGCCTCGAAGACATGAACACCACTAACAACCTGACGGTCAACTTTGATAAAACAGAGGCTATGTTCAACACTAGAGACTCCACTTTCAATCCGCCCCAAACAATCAGCATTCTAAACAAAACTATAGCAGTCAAGGATGAAGTGAGGTACCTGGGCATTACCTTGGACAGAGCTCTGAACCTAAAATCTCACATTACTGGATCATCAGAAAACTCAAACTTATCCTTAACCAAGACCTCTTCCGCACAGTTTGCCAAGCAGTCATCGCCCCACTGCTAGACTATGGAAACTCATTATACCAAGGCCTCCCCCAGCAGACTATTCACCTACTTCAAATGGTGCAGAATACTGCAGCACGAATCATCACGGGCACTGCAAGATCTGAACACACCACCCCCGTCTTACAACAGCTACACTGGCTCCCAATCATTGCAAGGGCAAAATTCAAAACAATCCTGAAAATCTTCAAAATCTTCCACCACTGCTCAGCAGATGTGCTCCAGGATATAATCAGAGCTGTCAGCAACAGACCTAGAAGAACCAACAATGGCAACAGGATCAGCACACCCGCAGGCTATCACAAGATTAAGCAAACAACATCTAAGAGAGCTCCCTTGCTACTGGCACCTGCATTATGGAACTCCCTCCCTATGGACTTAAGGATCCTAAATGACACTAAAGACTTCCGCAAGGCACTCAAGACCCTTCTCTTTACTGATGCCTATGAGAAACCACCTTAAGTTGCCAACCACTAGATACTACCCAATTGGCCCAACAGCTACCTACACCACTTGGCTCCAACTACCCATTCCCATTTAGACCTACAAGCACATAGTATTTACGTATGTGAGTCGTATCCCCTCCTATTAAATGTATCCCTCCAACTGTGTTGTGACCACTTTGATTGAAGGATAAAGTGGTATACAAAACTGTCTAAATAAATTAATAAATAAATGATGAATCTTGTTCCTCGCCCTTTCCTGAACCGTGCTTGCACTTCAGGCAGTTCTCATTCTAGGTATGGTTGTAGTCTCTGCTGAATAATCTTGAGTAGAACCTTGCTGGCATGTGGGATCAGAGCGATTGTGCGATAATATCCACAGTCAGTTGGATCACCTTTCTTTTGTATTGCTATAAACATAGATCTTTTCCAGTCAGCTGGCCATGATGTTGCATTCCAGATTTCCTGGCAGAGCCTTGTAAATATGGTAACAGCTGCATCCAATTGCTGTAATACTTCAATGGAATGCCATCAATGCCAGGTGCTTTGTTCTTTGATAAGGCTTCAATGCTGCTTCAACTTCTTTCATCACCAATGGTTTGAGATCATAAGATACAGGTTGAAACATCATTCAACATGAATTCTTGAGCATCTTGTAACATTCCAATTCAAGGCTGGAATTTTTTCTTGTAGCTTTAAGAAAGCCTATCTTGTTCTTCCCTAATTTTATTTTATTTATTTATTTACATTCTCTTATATACCGCGCTATTCTGCATCAGTGCGGTTTACATTGAACAAACTGAAATTACATTGAACAGGGCATTATAACTTGGAGATAACTATTTTACAGGGAACATGGGCTATGGAGGGTTAAGTGGCTTGCCCAAGACCACAAGGAGCACCTGTGGGACTAGAAACCCCAGTCCTTCCGGCCCAAGGTTGCTGTCCTCTAGTGGGATTTGAACCCCCCGACCTTCCGGCCTGAAGTACCTTGCCCCAACCACTAGGCCACTCCTCCACTCCACTCTAATAGTTTCTGCTTCTGTTTCCTTGCATGTGTCATTGTAGTACTTCTCCTTGTCTTGTCTTGCTGCATGTTGGAAATCTCTGTTGAGTTCTGCGATTGCCTCTCTTCCTCCTCTGGCTTTAGCTTCTCTGCATTTCTGGGCAATTTTCAGAGTTTCTTCGGTCATCCATTTTGGTCATTTTTGTTTTTTTACCTTTTGTAGAGGCTTCTCACTTTCTTCCAACGAAACCTTCTTGATGTCATCCCATAACTCTTCGGGAGCTCTGTCATTTGTATCTAAAGCAGCAAATCAATTTTGCAGGCAGTCTTTAAATTCCAGAAGTATATTCTCAAGGTCATATTTTACTACATTCATAAGTGGCTTGCACTTTTTCAAATTTAGCTTGAGTTTGCCTACTAGTAGTTGGTGATCTTTACCACAGTCAGCACCAGGTTTTGTCTTTGTTGATGTTATAGAGGTTTTCCATCATTGACTTCCACAGATGTAGTTAATTTGATTTTTGCACAATCCATTGGGTGAAGTCCATGTGTACAGTCATCATTTGTGATGCTAGAAGAAGGTGTTTGAGATGAACAAATTGTTGGTCTTGCAGAATTCTATCAATCTTTCTCCAGCTTCATTTCTGTTGCCAAGTCCATATTTTCCAACCACTTAGCCTTCTTTTTTGTTGCCAACTTTTGCATTCCAATCATCCATGACTATCAGCATATCCTATTTGCATGTTCTATCAATTTCAGCTTGTACTTGTTCATAGAACTCATCAGCTTCATCCTTTTCTGCTGCTGTTGTTGGGGCATATACTTGAATTATAGTTGTGTTGATGGGCTTTTCTCATAGATGAATAGAAATTAAGTTTTCACGAATTGCATTCTATTTCATTACAGTTCTTGCAAGTTTCTTCTTAATTATAAATACAACATCATTTCTTCTTTGTCTTTCATTTCCAGCGTAGTAGACCATGTGATCATCTAATGCAAAGTGCCTGATGCCAGTCCATTTCAGTTCGCTGAGATCAAACAGATCAAGCTGTACAGGATCCATTTCATTCTTGACCACCTCCAACTTCTCTTGGTTCATGCTTCATACGTTCCATGACCCAATATGAAGACATCTTTTCAGCTTCTGACTCTCATTTCATGTGCAGCTACATCAGCAGTCAGACGTCCTGAGGGCTTTGATCCAACCACATCATAAATGTTTGTACTGAAAAAGTCTTCAGCTCCTTCCCAGTTTTGTCTAACAATACAAAAATACCCCTTTTGCAATATGCTACAATTCAAGAACCACAGAAGTACCTTGCTTTCAATGGAGACCCTCTAGGATGGCAGTACTTACAAGGCAATGTAGACCTTTGTACAACACTCAGCTATCTGGCTCCTAAGCAAGGTGGAAGAGAATGCGCATGAACAATTGGAGGAATGTAGTCTGATGACATCTTCCAAACTTCTTGCATTCAAAACTTTGAAATATCTCTTTTGGTGAAACCAGGGGTATCTTAGGCAGGGCCAGTGCAAGGACTGGAGGCGCCCTAGGCATGCTCTCCATCTTGCTGCCCCTCTCTGCAGTGGCAGCAGGAATGGCTCGTAAACGGTGCTGCATCACTTACCTAAATATTCTGGCGCTGCATCGCGTTTTTTTTGTCTCCTGCTATCTTCCTCTTCTAGTTCACTCCAATGCTGACTTCTGGTTTATGCAAACTGAACAGCTGCATTGGAGAAGGGTGGCAACAGTGGCAATGGGTGCCCCCGGAGAGTTGGTGCTCTAGGCAACTGCCTGTTCACCTAATGGTAGTGCTGGCCCTGATCTTAGGAAAATTTAACAATCTACTATTGCAGCTTAACCTGCATTTTCCAAAGACCCCATTTGCATCCCTTGTACAACTTCACCTTTCATTAAAGCAGGATTTAAAGTTTGCACACTGAATTTTCATCTCCATCTTTCTTGCAAATACGGTACAATGTATGCTGTGAGTCAATGCTGACTCCTGGCACCCCCTATATTTTCTTGGGAAGGTGTGTCTGGAAGTAGATTATCAGGCTTTTTTCCCAGGCAAGAGAGGGTTAAGCGACTTGCCTAAGGAGCACCAGTGGAAATCCAACTTTTGATCACCAGGCTGCTCATCCACTCCTTTTGATCACCAGGCTGCTCATCCACTCCTCTGACATCAGAGAAATTTCCTTCCTGAAGCACAAAGGACTGAGTCTGTAAAGCCATAGCTGTTCCCAACTGGGATAAGGCCTCCGATATAGACTCCAGAATAAATGTTTATGATCATGCCAGAGAAACCCCCAATGTCGAGGGAGGAACAGGTGCAACTTCAACCACAGTCTGAGATTCCCCCACCAAACTGAGAGCTAGCATCTTGGCTGATAGGATAGGTTAACACCCCAAGTCTCCTCAGTTAGTTCCAGCCTTCTGCAACAAGCTGGTTCAATCATTTCTCTAACTTATTAACCTCTTATCTGTTTTGTTTGCCTGCCTTGAACAAGTTGTCAGCTCTTTGGAGCAGGATTTATTCCTTATGTATATATGTACAACTCTGTGTATGTCTAGTAGTGTTATAAAAATGATAAGTAGCAACAGTAAAACTCCTTATTGTGCAGAGTCAGCTTCAAGATTGAATGGCTGAGCTAACAAGACAGGATCCTGAGAGTCAGGATGACTAAGAGACTTGAGAGCAGAAGACTAGAAGTGTTCACAATTTTGGAGACTTTTGGGGGCTCAGTAAGTCAGAGATGTAAGGAGACTTTTGGAGGAGATTTCTTTGACAAAATCCAGAGGGAATGTTGTATGTATTCTTTTTGGGAGCTTGGAACCGTGGCGGTTCCATGCACCTAAGAGAAGGAAGGAGAACTGAGAGAGGAGAGGCGGGAAGAATCCATCAGCCTGAACAGAAGTGCATTTTGTTTCAGTTAGATAGGGCCGGCCCAACCACTAGGCAAACTAGTCATTCACCTAGGGTGGCAACTTCTAGCAGCAAGCAAAAGCAGGGCATTCTAAGCGAAATAATAGATTTTCACAACCAGAGGGGTGGGGGTAAAGCTTGAGGTTTGCATAAGGCACCAACACGTTGAACCAACTTTAGGACTGGCCCTGCAGTTAGAGAAGAGAGACCAAAGCCTCAGAAGTGTAAGCTGGAAGGTTTCACCATGTACTTATTTCATTCCATTGATGTGAACTTTTTTTTTTTTTTAATTTTGCTTTTAAACTACCAGTAGAAACTTTACTTATTTTACTTTCACTCTGGCAAAATCTGGACTGGATTGTGGAGTTAGATGGGCAAGGGTTTTGCTGTGACTATTACTGAGCGATAGTATCCACGAGTTGCCTCTGTCAACAGATACATCAAAATGCCCCAGCTGTTCTTTATACAAAATATGTAGAAATTTAAATAATGTGAAGATAAATGTAATAATTTAAGGATTCATTGTGTTAATATACCAGTGGGTACAGAAAATTCAGAGGCTGACATGGATTTTTAGAGTTGAAGATAGGAAATTAAAATTCATTTTTAGGACCTTATGCTATCAAGAAAGTGTGCGGTGACTCAGCAGTTCCAATCAAGAAGGAAATTAATGCTTACGTCAGTCTAGGGTTGATCCAGCTATCATGTGAAGACTTGTCTTTTATGACATCAAAATTACATGTTTTACCAAAGACTCATAAATCCTTTACAAACCTCCCTGGAATATTTGTCAATTTCAGGTGTTTTATAACCCAAACTCATTGGCTCCATTGTTAGATTTTATTTCTCATCCCTGTGACAAATGAGCCTGACATTCTGAATTGCATGAATTAGAAATTCATTCTCATAGATATACAGCTTCTATGATCCATATGAAAATGGATACACAGGGGCAAGGAGAAAATGTTGGATCAAAAGAAAACAGGCAGCAAAGTAATGCTAACAAATTTGATTTCTAACTACATCACAGTATTCAGTGATAAAGTCGATACCACTGCTTTGTAAATAGGATTTTAGTGTTAAGGTTGGCACTAACTCTTGGCCTTTGATTCACTGCAATTTGATGTCAAGGTTGAGTTTTACTGCTCTACAATGTAATGTAAATATAGCAACTGCGGTATCTGTATTGACTCACCTTGAGCTCAGATTTGGAAAAGGAAGAGTAACCTAATGGTTAGAGCAGCAGGCTGTGAAGCAGCGAAACCAGATTTGAATCCCACCACCACTCCTTGTGATCCTGAGCAAGTCACTTAACTCTCCATTGCCTCAGGTACAAACTTAAGGGCCCGTTACTAAAGTGCGCTAAGCAGTTGGAAGGGAATTTTAGAAGGGACATCGAAGTGCGATCTGGGATATTTAAGCCAGAACGCCTGAAGAACATGTCCAGATGCAGACACGGTTTCACAAACGTGGATGTGCTCGATGTGGATGCCTGTGGAGGGCATCTACATAGACATCCCCAGAACCATCTTTCAGAAGCTGGACAGCTAGGATAGCCTGATGGTTATAGTGAGCTAGGAACAAGACAGCCAGGGTTTAAATCCCGCTGCTGCTATTGTTCATGTGTTATCTTCTCTGTACCCTCTTTTTTTTCTAGCCAAAACAAGCAGTTCCCATGCGTGGAGTAGATTTAAACTTAGATGCAATGCCAGATGGCCATGATGTTTCTGAGATCAGGTGGGGACATCCAGGTTCCTGGGAACTCTCTGACCCCACCTGCAGCTCGCCCCTGTTCAGACTTGGACATCTCTGTAGCTGGCTTCTAAAATGGCTCTTGGGACTGCTTTGTGCTTTGGTTGTCTCCAAGCTCGTTTTCTGACATGCAAAGCATGAATAGGGCTTCCAAAATGACGTCCTTAGGAAACGCTTTGGCGTATGGAAACAGCACACTTGGGCATCCAGTAAAAGTGATGGAGCACGACAGTTACCACAGACTGATTCCTGCTCTAATTGCCAGTCACTTCGGGGTGGAGAATAGAAATATAGAACTAGCGTGGCAAATAAAGATCACACAGCCTACGCAATCTGCCCCTCTATACGAACTACTAAACGCTATGATCCCAGTATTCAAAAGACATTTACACAGTTTACAGCCCAGTAAATCATGTAAATGCCTTAAATCAGGCTATTCAAGGGCACTTACACGGTTAGTGCCATTGACTATCCCCTTTTAACCCCGCTATCCGCCCTGATGATATATGGATAGCATGGGGGCGTGTTGGGGGCATTCTGGCGCTAACCGGGTAGCGGCAGTATTGCACTACTACCGGGTTAGCGATCGGCGGGTAAAGCAAGGCATAGCAAAAGCTGACCTACCTTTACCCGCAGAAGCTGACCGGGTGGCAGTGCAATATCGCCACGACCTGCTTAGCTTCGGCAGCTCCGGGGTATGTGCAGAGACCCCAGATATTCAATGCCATCACCGCCGTAGCAGCACATAGCCGGCCCAATTCAATATCGGGCCCTACAGTCCTTTTTTCCTTTAGAGATCCTCTTTGTTTGTCCCATGCTTTCTTGAATTCAGATACAGTCTTTGTCTCTACTGTCTCCAGCAGGAGACTATTCCACGTACCTACCACTCTTTCCGTAAAGAAATATTTCCGCTAATTACTCCCGAGTTTCTCCTTTTACCGTTATCTTATGCCTCCTCATTGCAGAGCTTTCTTTCAATGGAAAGAGATTCTCCTCCTATGCATTTATGCCATGGAGATATTTAAATGTCTGTGTCATATCTCCCCTCCCCCACCTTTCCTCCAAAGTGTTCATATTGAGGTATTAAGAGCATATTAGGAGCACTGCAGTCTGATAAGAGCTCAGGAGCCCTAACTCAAGATCTCCTGCCAGCAAAAGAATGATAAATATTTACACCAGGATCAAAGACGCAAGATGAAAGGAAGAGCCCCCTGCTGGGATAGTAGTTTTGGTTTTGCTTGTCCCAGTGCCCAGGATGCAAGGTGCGGTTTTTCAGTGTGGTCTTTGCTTAGGGTTGTGTGTGTGTGGTCATGCAGAGGCTCAGCACTAGACCTAGCTTTTTGATTTAATTTGTATCCTGTGTGGAATCCTCCCTTGATTCTTGAGTTGCCCGCTTGTGAGGTTTCGCACACTCTGCCTGAGTGTGGGGAGATACTTCAGAGCTGCTCGCAATTCGAGCCTAACATAGAGGTCTGCAGAGCAGGAGCGTTCCAGATAGAAGGCGGTACAGCGGAGTGAATTTGGAAAGGATTAGAGGAATAGGATCCCAGACAGGGCTGTCACTGCCACTGGGCGAACTAGACGCCAGCCCTCCAGGAGCACCCCACACCCATTTTCCGCTGCTGGTGCAATTCCCCCTGAAACCACGATGCAGCACTTACTCTCTGTCTATGGGGCTGCGTCGCAGTTTCATTTTATTCAATCTGCCTCTTTGGCCCTAGACTTCCAGTTTTGTGGCACAGGAGGTGCAGAAGCGGCAAATTGAATAGAATGAAACGGCGACGCAGCCCTGGAGACAGAGGGTAAGTGCTGCATCGTCTTTTCAAGGGTAACTGCTGCCACTGACAGCCATGGAGAGAGGCCCCAGGGGCAGCAATGGATATGGGGGTGGCAGGATGAAAAACCCGCCTAGGGCACCATCCCTGATCCCAGAGAAGAGGGGGAAAGGACACTGAAATCTACAAAGTGCTTAGGAGTCCGAACCCATCAGTAGAACTGATACTTAAACTAGGATCATAGACACAAATACAACCAGTGTTACCAAAGACTGTGTATTTTGTGATACTAAAAATGACAGGCATTAGTATTTGAATCGAACATTTAGTTGCAGCAAAGAGAATTGGAACACTCAATTTGGAGCTAAGAGCCTCTTTAATTTATGCGCCAAGGACCTTGAAGAGATTTCCTTTTCCCCCTTGGAAAACCTGCTGCCTGTCAATAAGAGTGTGAACTAGCTAAGTGAAGGAGTGAGAGACAACCCAGAATAAAAGAGTTCTGTGACCTAGGCCGCCCTGCAGAACCTGCCTGCCACCCTGGGGCATGGGCTAGGGCTATACTTATATTCCCCCATTTCATGTGTAAAATACACGTATAGGACCAACATTGTCTCTGTTGAGCTTTACAGCTGCTCCCTGGCACGTAGAGGTTTTTAAAAAGTGCTTGTTTTGGCCAGCTCTTTGCAGAAGGGATTAAGGGGATTATTCTCCTTAATCCCCCTGTTGTTTATTTCCCCCTCCAAATTGAAATGAATTAAAGCTAGTGACCTCTATAGTTAATTAGTGACTTTTAGACATATAAATTTGAAAATTATCAACTTGCATGTGGAAGTTGTGAAATACAAACTCGTGTGTGTCAATGTGGCAGTTACATGTGTAAATTGGTGGGTGGCCTCCATTGACGTTTCCTATATGTTCAGCAAATGCAAGGGGCCCTCCTGCTTGTCATTTTAGGTTGTTTTTGCAAAGATTCCACATTTGACCAAGTCCTTTCTAAAATACTTCTGGAATTGTATATGTTCTGATCTCAATATTTCAATTCTGATCTCCGTGTACTATCTAAAATTTGTTTTTGTGTATATTTTTGGCAAGTTTGGGACTATATACCTTGGTCCTTGAAGAAAAAAATCCCTCCACCCTCGAATAATTCATCTTGGAAGTGAGGTTACATGTTACTGGGGAAAATAAATGCGTTTTGTGTGCACTCCGTAGGCTCAATATGATATCCCTAAACAAAGGGTTACAAATTGAAAGATAAGTGGTGGGGGATAATGTTACAATTACAGTTGACATCAGCGAAGTAAATATTTGAAAGCAACTGGTGGATATAGCCAACGGGAGAAGATAATTAAATATAGGTTGCACAATCTCATAGAAAGCTGTGGGGACAGAGATCTGGCTTTCATGAATCAAGAGCTTTCAGTTTTACTGAAATGTCGACCTCGGCTAAGCCTTAGAGTGTTTCAACTAAAAGACATTTTAAACAGCAAGCCAGCCTCCGCCCTTCCGCAAGCAACAATGGGCGCCTGCGACACTGTTCCCTTTCAGAGAGAAATACTAAAGCTTGTTTATGAAAGAAAAGCTGGAACATGATATATTAGAAGTTGGCATGTATCTGTTCCTAAACTATAACAAATGCCGGGCGAGTAACAAATGGTTTTATTTTCTATTTCTTCTGGAATGTTCTTTTATGTACTTTCACAGCATAATCACTTTGTGGGCTGGTTTTGAGACTGGAACCACTGACCTTGTATAGATCTGAAAGACAAAAAAGAGATTGAGATGTCTTTTGGGGAAACTGCTAGGTACATATGACCTAGATTGGCCACTGTTGGAAACAGGATACTGGGCTTGATGGACCTTGGTCTGACCCAGTATGGCATATCTTATGTTCTTATGTTCCTGCCTGAGGAAAAGGTATAGCTTGGCCCTGTGGTGTGTGGCAGTCTGTTGCAGTAATGCATGAACAATCACGCTCAAACTGGCTTCTTGTTCTTCAGCTAGTCAGAGCTGAGGGCACCGCAAGGGTAAATGTTCTGTAATACCTGGAGGTTTTATGCTGAAACGAATCATTCCTGCACACAGCTTCCTTACCTCATTCATGAACTACTTCCTCAAATGGACTCTCATTAGGCCTGACTCTTTGAGGATAGTCCCTCTCTTATCTTAAAGATCCCACTATAAGGTTTTCTTCTGTGATTCTTATCTGTATGTCTTATTAGACTTTAAGTACTACTACTACTACTGAGCATTTGTAAAGCAATACCAGTCGTACGCAGTGCTGTACAGACATGTAAGAGACAGTCCCTGCCCATCAGAGCTTACAATCTAGTCAAGACAAAACACAGAAGGAGCAAGCAGGGTTAGAACTAGGGGAAAGAAAGGAGATCAGATGAGTCAAGATCCAAAAGCAGCAGCGAAGAGGTGAATCTTCAACCTGGATTTGAAGAGGGCTAGAGAGGGTGCCTGGTGCACAGACACAGGTAGTTTGTTCCAGGCATAAGGTGCAGCAAGGTGAAAGGAGCGAAGTCTGGAGTTAGCAGTAGGAGAGAAGGGCACAGATAGAAGCAGTTTGCTGGAAGAGCGGAGTTCCCGAGAGGGGTTGTAAGGAGAAATAAGAGAAGAAAGGTATTGAGGAGCCACAGAGTGAATGCATTTATAGGTCAGCAGGAGAAGTTTGAACTGGATGCGGAAACGGATGGAGAGCCAATGAAGTGACTTGAGGAGAGGGGTTATATGAGCATGACGAGGCTGGCGGAAGATTAGTTGCGCAGCAGAGTGTTGAACAGATTGAAGGAGAAAGAGATGATTCAAAGCGAGAACAGCAAGGAGTAGGTTACAGTAGTCAAGACGGGAGGTGATTAAGGAGTGGATAAGCATTTTAGTAGTGTGTTCAGAAAGGAAAGGGCAGATTTTGCTAATGTTATAGAAAAAGAAACGGTAGGTCTTAGCTACGAGCTGGATATGTGTGGAGAAAGAGAGAGAGGAGTCAAAGACAACCCCCAGATTGCGGGCCAAGGAAACAGGAAGGAGTACAGAGTTATCCACAGAGACTGAGAAAGAAGGAGGAGGAGGGGAGGTTTTAGGGGGAAAGATGAGAAGTTCAGTCTTGGCCATGTTCAATTTCAAGCGGTGGTGAGACATCCAGGCAGCAATGTCAGAAAGACAGGCAGAGATCCAGGTCTGGATTGCCAGAGAGATTTCAGACGTAGAGAGGTAGATTTATTTATTTATTTATTTATTTAACAGTTCTTCTATACCGCTCTATTTTAGATCAGAGCGGTTTATATTTAACATCAACTATACAACACAGGCACTCTGAGTTGTATTTACAATAAACAGGGAGATCAACTTGGGAGTAACTGGGGGAAACTATTTACATTGTATTTACACTGGTACCTGTTTTCAGGCAGATCATATCTACATCTGGGAGTCATCAGCATACAGAGGGTACTGAAAGCCATAGGAAGAGATAAGCACACCAAGGGACTAGGTATAGAGAGAGAAAAGGAGCGGAGCCAAGACAGATTCTTGGGGTACACCAACTGGGAGCGGGGTAGTAGAGGAGGCGTAGCCACCAGAACACACACTGAAAGAGCAATGGGAGAGATAGGAGGAGAACCAAGATATTACAGAACCACTAAAACCAAGTGAGGACAGGGTATTGAGGAGAAGGTTGTGGTCAACAGTGTCAAAAACAGCAGAGAGGTCAAGAAGGATGAGGACAGAGTAAAGGACCTTGGATTTTGCCAGGAGCAAGTCACCGGAGACTTTGGCAAGAGCCGTTTCAGTAGAGTATAGAGGATGAAAACCAGACTGTAAGGGATCCAGGAGGGCATGAGAGGAGAGGAAGTCGAGGCAGCTGCAATGTTAAATATGTGATGCAGCTCTACTCCTCACCCTTAAGATGATCTATAATATGTAACTCCTTATATTGTAACCCATCCTTAGCTTTTTATGCAATTGGGTCTCAGAATCAGAATGGGGCGACTTATTGAACACACATATTCATGTGAGAACTGCGCCCAAAACCTCACATCAATGACCCTTCTTGGTTGCTTAATTTTTCATTAAAGCTAAAATGGATGTTTTAACACTCATATTTATAAATTCAATATTATAAGTGTAACATTAATCTGAGGATGCTTATCTGAAACTCGATGAGCTTTTCTCCCAACGCCTCAGTAATGGTGCCATAGCGTTTCACAGTCAAACGTTTCTTCAGGGGATACTCATCAGCTCTGCTCCATCTCAGTATCAATCCTCATTAGAAATCCCGTATCGGCTGTTGCAGTTCTCATCAAAAGACGCCGCGTGATGAACTACAGTTTAGAAATGAAAGGAAGGAGAGAGATGGGTCGATAGGTAGAAGGACAGGTGGGATCAAGTGAGGGTTTCTTAAGGTGTGACCACAGCATGCTTGAAGTCTGCAGGGACTGTTGCGGTGGAGAGCGATAGGTTGAGAATATGAGAGATGGAAGGGGCAACAGTGGAGGAGATGGGGCTTAGGAGATGGGTGGGGATAGGATCAGAGGAGCAGGTGGTGAGTTTGGAGGAAAGAAGAAGATGTGCAGTTTCCTCTTCAGAGATCACAGGAAAGGAAGAGAGGGTAGCAGAGGTAGGGGGAGAGTTGGGAGTGGAGAGGGGGAGGAGGGGAAGTAGCTGAATTTGTGGGGAATTGGAGGGTGAGCTTGTGGATTTTGTCATGGAAATAGTCAGCTAGGGTTTGGGCAGAAAGGAAGGGAGGGATCAGAGGCGGAGGCACTTTGAGGAGAGAGCTGAGATTAGTAAAGAGATGGCAAGGATCAGAGGCAAGAGAGTTAGTCAGATGGACATAGTAGTCTTGTTTGGCAAGAGCTATGGCTGACTGGAAAGAGACAAGCATGAATTTGAAGTGTAGAAAGTCTGCAGGGGAGCGGTATTTGAGCCAAGCATGCTCAGCAGAATGGGCACAGGAACGTAGATAGCGGGTAGTGGTTGAAAGCCAGGGCTGGGGTGCAGAACATCTCACAGGACGTGGGATGGGCAGAGCAAGGGTATCCAGAGGCGAGGAGAGTGCAGCATTATAGGAAGTTGCTGCCTCGTCAACACTTAGATGACATAGTGGAAGAAAGAGATGGAGAAATGGTGGAAGAGAGAGCCAAGGGATCAATAGCATGAAGATTTCTAAATAGGTTGGAGGAAACAGGACGAGGCTGAGGTAGCGGGTGATGAAGATTAAAGCTTAAAAGGTGATGGTCAGGTAAGGGGAGAACTGAGCTACAGAAGTTCAAGGGTAAGCAACTCGAGAAAAATATTCAGGTCAAGGCAGTGGCAGTGTTGGTGAGTGGGGCAGTGGAACAAAGTTGGAGGTCAAACAAGGAGGTAAGGGAGAGGAGCTTCAAAAAGCAGGGACTGTCTGTAAAGTGCTGCATAGACTTGCTAGTGCTATACCAGGTAATATGAAGGAGAGGAGTGCTTCATAGACTTATGTATTTCAGGCTTGTTTGGGCATTAGTTTGTACATCTATAAATTAAGTGCGCACACAAAATGCTTGTGCGTGCATATATACATTCTGTAGGTGTAAATTCAGAGGTATACATGTGCACTCCTAATCTGCACATGTCTATTAAGGGGTATGTTTACTAAACCGTCTTAATGTGCGCCCGGCGTTAGTGTGCAGGATGCCATAAAAGGAGTGGGCGTTCCGGTCTAAACGTAGCAAGCGTGCGTTATCGCGTGCTAATGTGCGCTGCGCACATGAGCGCACGAGAAAGGGAGCCGTGCGCGTCAATGCATGTTAATCTTAAGTAGGTGTGTTGACCTACAAACATAGCCAACAGTACAATGGTTAGTGCACTGACTGATGGTCCAGGGGTCGTGAGCTTGATTCCTGAGTGGGCCTGATGAGTAATAATACTTTTACCCAGTGCTGTCTGAGGCATTTTCCAGTTTAATTTAAATCTGTGCTGCCAGCAAACACACCCTCAAAGTGCCGTAACATAAGGTGCCGCATAAGGTGCCCTATAAGGCACTCCAGAGGACATATTATAAAGTGCACTGTCCGCCAAGGCACCCTAGAATGTTGCCTATAGGGTGCCTTATAAGGCACTTTATAGGGCGCTTTATAGGGTGCCCTATGAGGCACCACAAGGTTCCAGCACTGTTTTTGATGGCAGCACTGCGCATGTTAACGCATGGAAATCTTAAGTAGGCGCGCTGACATGCAAACAGAAACAGCAGTGTAGCACAATGGTTAATACACTAACTGATGGTAGAGGAGTCATGAGTTCAATTTGTGGGTGTGCCTGCTGAGTAATAATACTTTTACCCAGTGCTGTCTGAGGCATTTTCCAGTTTAATTTAAATCTGTGCTGCCAGCAAACACACCCTCAAAGTGCCGTAACATAAGGTGCCACATAAGGCGCCCTATAAGGCACTCCAGAGGGCATAGTATAAAGTGCACTGTCTGCCAAGGCACCCTAGAATGTTGCCTATAGGGTGCTTTATAGGGTGCCCTATGAGGCACCGCAAGGTTCCAGCACAGTTTCTGATGGCAGCACTGCGCATGTTAATGCATGGAAATCATAAGTAGGTGCGCTGACATGCAGACAGGACCAGCCATGTAGCACAATGGTTAATGCACTGACTGATGGTACCAGGGTCATCAGTTCAATTCCCAAGTGGACCTGATGAATAATAATATGCTTTTTAATTTAAATCTGTGCTGCCAGCAAACACACCCTCAAAGTGCTGTAACATAAGGTGCCACATAAGGCGCCCTATAAGGCACTCCAGAGGGCATATTATAAAGTGCACTGTTCGCCAAGGCACCCTAGAATGTTGCCTATAGGGCACTTTATAGGGTGCCCTATGAGGCACCGCAAGGTTACAGCACTGTTTTTGATGGCAGCATTGCGCATGTTAACGCATGGAAATCTTAAGTAGGCGCGCTGACATGCAAGCAGGAGCAGCAGTATAGCACAATGGTTAATACACTGACTGATGGTGCAGAGGTCATGAGTTCAAGTCCCTAGTGCTCCTAATGAATAAGGTTGGCAGAGGTAATTCCTTTCTCTGCTTGGAACTGTACAACAATCTATGCTGCCATCTAAAAAGAACTGCACCCTAGTGCCATAAAGTGGTGCACCAGAAGGCACATCCTAAACAACCACATCAGCGAAGGCGGGTTATAATGTGCCCCAGAGGCCATGTTGAAAGGTTGCCAACTCCCAAGGCACCATAGTAGGCACCCCATAAGCTGCCTGAATTGAAGGTGTGGTGTAAGATGCCCCAAGGATGTATAGGTGAACCCAAAAACGTTGGCCAAGAGCAGTAAGGTCCCCCAATTTGAAGGGCAAGAAAGGCATGTGCCACACACACATGTAACTCAAATACTGCACAGAGCAGCAAGGAAAGACAATGCATAAGTAATGGAAGGATGTAGATCAGAGCTGATGGACCAGACAAATGAGCCTCCAGCCCATGTGGCAGCTAGAAAAATGGACAAACATATCGGGGGCAGCTGTAGCTATGCACAGAGCGATGGTAATGTACCATGCAATAATAACAGTGTGTGGCAGAGGATGGGAAGATGTGTGCAGCAGAAGTGGCAGGATAGGTGGAATGTCAGGATGACAGTGGAGTAGCAGTGCTATGCAGAGCACACACAGGAGAGGCAACCAGGGAGAGCTGCAATGCAGGAATGTGTAGGAGTGCAGGATGTGGGGTAGCAGCATGCACATGAGGGTAGGATGGCACACAGCTGGCAGACACACATAGATAGACAGAAGGATGGTTCACAACTGGGATGAGGGTACAATGTGCTCACAGCACAGATCTGCACAGATATGACTGTCACAGGAATGAAAAGTAGTTCTGCAGGACAAGCATACAAATGAAAGAGAACAGAGAGGAATCAAACCTTTGACCAGTACCACAAATGGCAATGCACAAACCGGTAGGCCACACCACC
The DNA here is from genome assembly GCA_033557465.1 of Ichthyophis bannanicus. Classification (NCBI taxonomy): domain Eukaryota; kingdom Metazoa; phylum Chordata; class Amphibia; order Gymnophiona; family Ichthyophiidae; genus Ichthyophis; species Ichthyophis bannanicus. Next base: position 909,176,924 of record CM066035.1, on the reverse strand, counting down.
AACGTGAGCTCATTAGCAAAGGCTGCATGCAAAAATAGTGCAGGGCATCACACAAGAGGCCTGCTGGCTGTCAGGACAGGCAAACCCCCAACAGTAACTATGACCAAATGCACATGCAGATCTGCTGTGTACAGATCAGATCACAGTCTGTAATTGGGACCAGAGCCACATAGAACTACATGCACACACACAATGAAATGTTATGCAGTGGACACAGCATGCAAAAGAGGAAAGAATCTAAACCCCAAGGGCAGCAGAGGATGCTCTGTGGAGCTGGTGCAAAATCTGGAACAGGACAGGAGAGAATTGAACATGCAAACAGGTGTACCACACATACCAGCTGAACCACAGCAATACCAAACCCCCAAGCGGACTGCCATGTAAACACCATAAAGAAAGAGACCTATGTAACAGATAATATGTGATGGCTAGGCAGCACAGAGGGCACACCTTGGTGTACAGTGAAGAGAGGGAAGGGTGTGCGTAGAGGTGATGAACCTGCTGGTACCTAATGATCATGTTAGCACAACAGAAAAGAAAAAAATAAACCTCATGTGGGGATCAAACCCGCAACCTATAGCATTATAACACATGCCTGTGAACACTACACCAAACAACCACAATGAGCATACTGACCACAATGCAAAAATACTACCCCAAAGGGAGGGTGTGTATGGGAACCTGTAATACCCAGTGATGTGGCAAATAGCTGGCAGATACACAGCTGCCACCGTACAAGGATGTGAGCACAGGTGAGCCATGTACATGACCAGCAAATCAATACATACAAGTGTCGATGTGTCCAAAGAGTGGAGGAGTAGCCTAGTGGTCAGAAAACTGGCTTGGTCACCAAGCAACCAGGGTTCAATTCCCACTAGCAGTCCATGTGGTCTTGGGCAAGTCATGTAACCCTCCATTACCTTTGAAGAAAGACCTGACAATCTACTTCCAGTGACACTGCCAAGAAAACCCTGGAGTCTCTGGGTTGCAAGGAGTCAGGACTGACTCAAAGGCACACATTGTATTGCATGTTTGTCACCATGATCAAGCAGCAGCAGAGACAAATATATATCAAACACATATATTTATTTGGGTTCATCTTCACAGATAGTGTAGATACAGCCATCATAATATCAAGGTGAGTGGATCCCAGGTGAAAGACGGAAACACATTTAGCAGGGCAGCAACCCACATCCTACAGAAAGGTCACTGGCCCGTCTACAAATGAAGGGCAGGAGACATAATGTGCAGCACGTGCATGGTATGCACTATGCATTAGGCCCCCACCCCCCACATGCTGCTGCATGCCTCAAATGTGTTAGTCACATATGAGTGCATGTAGACAGTAGGCGGTGCATGATGAGGGACCAACACACATCAATCATGATCTGTTCCCTAAAACATATCTATCTGGCAACACAGCAGGCACACAAATGAAAACAGCATATGTTGTTGAAATGTTGTAACTTTAAAAACACATATTGAAAGTAATGTTTCAGCTCTCACATAATGCCTGATATAGGAATCCAAGCTGCAACAATGTAACCCTAAACAATCATCAAATGCACAATGAGGATATGCTAACAGGTAGCAGAGGAACATGAACACAGAGAGAATTCAAATGAAAACTACCTGCAGAAACCTGCAGAGATAACACCATGCAGGAGGTCCCCCTGCACTGGTTGGTGTGTAGACAGTGTCTGTACACATATAACACGGTACATGGAATGCACAATTGAAGGAAGACAACGGACACTCACACTGCGACACTCCAAATATAATGGGGCAATGTGAGTGTCGTCACCTCAGGGGATAAATAGGACTGTGCAGACATGCAATGCTAGGTTTGTAAATCAATGCAGAGCATCACATCTGTACAGTAAACAAATACAAGAAACAGTATATAGAAATGGAAATTAAGGGCAAACATGTTACAGTAAACCACACAGAAGCCATATTGCCACGTTCTGTGTTTCCCCAACATAGTCATATGCACATGCACCATCGACATTTAAACATGATACGGTGATGTCACACATGCACGGAAAGACCCTTGGTGATTGAAAACATCAATCCAGGATGCTGGTGTACATTAAAGCGGTGTTGCGGCAAAACCTGTATCATGTCCAGATGGAGATTAGGTGGACATAGACAACAGGACCTCTCCATCGCTCCCCCTATGCCACACGCATGGCTGTATGCTTGTGTTGAAACAAACAGATGAGCATATACTGTGTTCCATGTCACACACATGGCCAAAACACAACAACTGTGGAGGAATGTATAACATACAGTGACAATGTCAGTCCTTGCTGCACACGTGGGGACTAGTACACAGTGTGCAAAGTCCAAAGCGTATCTGCAATCCAACACGTCAGGTTAAGACTATCCTTGCAACCCTGGGCATGCATAGTCAAGTGTCACATCCCAATATGCCACAGTACATGAAAGGTCCTGTGTGTCTCCTGCAATGAGCAAGACTCCCAACCAGAGTATGGCAGCAACAGTGTGTTGGACAGGTCTGTCATGGCCAAAGTAGCAATCCAAAAATAATACTGTCCATCCTAGGCATGTGTCCCACTCGCAGAGGTCAAACATCCTATGGCACCTTTTTCCAGGGAAAGTTCCATGGTGTTGTGTCCCCCAACAGGTGGGTGATGGTGATGCCAGATGCACTGTAATAGATGTATCTGGTTTGTTCTCTGCCCTGTGTCAGAAGAGGAGAAATATTGTATTGGTATGCGCCTTGCAACATCAGCACAAATTGCAGAGAGTCAAACATTAAGAAACACATAATAAAGGGACACACAGGCAAATATGACATGATCACAACACAAAACACATTGCATGTTGGGGACATTTTGAATTGGAACCATAGACACAGGTGTCACATGGATATGGTCCTGTCCATGCCCATGTTACACAGGCGTTTCACAGCTCCATCCTATGTGCATCAGTGTTCGTGAACAGAGAGCCAACATGAAATGTATATGAGACAAACAGTAAATCATTAACATGTAAAGGCTGATGTCATTCCCAAAAGAACAAATATGCAAACTACCTTGTGCTTGCATCAGGTGTATGTCTCGGATCCCCTGAGCCACTCAAAGGCCATAACAGGTCACAGTGAAGGGAGACAATGTCAGAAAAATATGTAGAATCACCATGTCACCATGTCACGCCTCTGTTGATGCATGTCCACATTATGGCGATATCTGTGATACAAAAAAGCAGGTCAACAGTGGTATGTCAGAACACAAGACACAGTTCTGCTCCCATCACACAACACATGTCCACAATGGTCACATGGTAAACAGCAGTAAGGTAGAGATAGCACAGTCACCACCGCCCCCCAGGTGTACAGACCCCTCACACCACATGATAATGTAAAAAGCCTGAACACTGTATCATCACACAGCCAACCCAAGAGCACACACCCACACAGTATGCTAAGGGCAGCGTGCCAGCAGTAGCATATGGCCTGTATGTGCACAAGTGGAGATTTGTAGACATAAAGGCCCTGTGAATTGCAATGATACCCTGGTGTTGGCTGATGGTACAATGTCGGGGAAGGATGCACGTGTAGGCCACCACCCAAAAACCTATGACTTCCACACACATGCAGCTCTGTTGGACATGTCCCAGAGACAGTGTTGCAGAAGACATACTGGACAGGAACACATGGGGATATGTGTGCCAACAGCAAGATATGGGTTAGGGAGGTGCAGGGAAAAGAGGTGAACCACAACATCTGGACAATATGACAGATCACTGAGGACATGTGTTCCCCCTGACTGCTGGCACAGACAATGTAGCTGTAGGTCCACCTACTCCAGACCACAGCATGTTGGCTGATGTACAGTCACCTGCCAATGCACCACAGCACCAGGAGCTTCAACAACTATGTCCTGTGCATTGGGAAACACAAGGGAAACATACATATGTCATGTTCTAGCTGTGCAACACACACTGCACTTTCCTGTCCCCAGCTTGCACACCCCCCAACATCCTTTACAGACTGACTGTTCACCATCACACTGTACACATCTCTCCCATGTGAGAGGCATCAATGACATGTCTTTGGCAAACTACAGGGGTCCGTACTCTGTCTCCTCCCTCACCTCTCTGTTGTCGTACACACTGGTGAACAGAAGTGTTTGCTCCCTACTGTGTTCCTGCCTCACTCCAAGGCTGAAGTATTATCCTGGGTCCCCCATGCCTCCAATGCCCCTTCACTGTGTGTACTGATGTCCCAATGTCGTCTGCTACCCCGCTGTCAATTGCTGTAACACACGGAAATATGCAGGGGCACCTCCGGTATCCTCTGTCCAAACAAATTTCCTGGTGTGTATATCTCATACCTTGACTAACATTAACAGCTGTGTGCTAATGAGTTGCTAAACATATATCTCAATGTCTGCGTTATGTCCGCTACCCCAATGTCTGCTTGTGACCTGACCTTGATGGCTGCATATCATCCCACTATGTGAAAGTGATAATGGCAAAGCATTGATACTCCCAAGGCAGATCACGAAATGCTCACAGCCAGGAGCAGAACATTTGCGCTGTATGCACCCACGTGCTGGAACGCCCTTCCTCCTGCCATAAGGGCTATCAAGGACCTCTTCCAATTTAGGAAAGCAGTCAAACATCATCTTTTCCTGCAGCACTATGCGGACCAAGATCACATTCCACACCTTGACACGCCCAGTAGTACATACAGACAAAACCCAAGCAATAACCATTCAGGATCGAAACCGAACACACCAGACCCTGCTCCACCTGACAAATAGCACTTCCCTCATCCGAACCATCTACAATTCTCAGATAAGCCAACATGTAAATAGTTAGCTACTCCTCAACATAAGTTATGTGTAAATACGCTGTTAAAATATGCTGTTAAAACTGTACATTTCTGTTATATTGTAAGTTAAAAATGTTTCATTTCTGTTATACTGTAAGTTCAGTGTAGATTTTCTTCACTGAACAGTTATCGTTACATGTAAACCGCGCTGATGCTAAATAGTGCAGTATATAAGAAAAATAAATAAATAAAATAAATAAATAAAGCATGGATAGCCTATATGTGCACCTAATAACCCCCCTCCCATCAGAGCCTCTTTGTGTATGTGGACATAACTTTCCTTCTCTAGGGTATGCAATGTAGTTGTTGTCTTGGACTGTACTCTCCTCCTCTACACACTTACACAGCCTGTAGTTGAGTCATGGGTTTATGTCGAGATGTCATCAGCTAGATTTGCTCTGTCCTCCCTGAAAACACCCCTAAAACCCAATCCACCCCCACATTCATCTCTCTGCTTGCCTACTGTAACCTACACCTTGCTGATCTTGCCTGAATCACCTCTGTTTGTGTGTACATATGCAACACTGCACTGCATGGCTATTCTACACTGAAAAAAAGGAGCAATGATACTCCCCCTGGCTGGACACTGCACAGGTTCCCTATCCTTCACCGCATCCATGTTAGGGCTACGCGATGACCTATACAGTCAGCCACACTGTGGCGTTCCACTAACTCCCCTTAAGGATTTTAAATACCATTATGACAAATAGTACTGAGCATGTATATAGTGCTACATATCACATGTAGCGCTATACAAAAACTACAGACACACAGATCCAGCTTACCAGAGCATACCACACACAATCAGCTCAAAATACTAAATGAAAAACACGCACAGCTGGACAACTGGCCCCAAACATGGTCCTCTCTCCCACTGTGAAACCCACACCACATGCCTCTCACCTTGCTGCACCCAAAGCATAACACCAACTAACTGTGGTTGCACAGCAGCCGCTATCACAACCATCCACAAACCAGGAATGTCACCCCAACACCTCCCACAAGCCTAAAACCACCCACACACATAATCCACCTCGACCCGCTGTTCTGCCCTGCCCACATCGTTTGGTTCTCAGTCATGCTTATATTTGACGTTGGGATGGCCAGCCAGTGTCTGTTACATGTCAGTGCAGTGTTGCATCCTACTGATATTGGTCTACAAATGTTAACCTGTATTAGCACTACACACATATACCAACAAATGTAGGTGGGAACATATGCAGTACGTACATGAGAAGAGCTCTGCAATCACCTGCCGACTGACTGCTGTACCCTCACGTGTGTCACCACGGGCACGTACAGGGGGGCATGTCGGATCATCCTCCAGACCTTCATTAATCTCGGCAGGGATATTGTGCCTGAGAGCAATGTTGTGCAGGATGCAACAGGCTATGATGATTTCTGCCACAGTCTGTGGAGTATATTGTAAGGCCCCGCCTGTCCTATCCAGACACCTGAAGCGACTCTTTAAAATTCCAAAGGTGCACTCTATGACGGAGCGACTGGTGGCATGGGCCTCATTGTACCTCCGCTCTGCACATGTCCGTGGTTGACGCACAGGGGTCAGCAACCAGGGTCGACACCCATATCCTGCATCACCTGTAGAAAGAAATGAGGTATGTTAAAGCAGGAGCTCATGTCCCCCCAAATGGACACAGGTATATATGTGCAAAACAAATGCATAACACATCCTGACAGAAGCATATGACATCATAACTATGCAGCATAGCAACATTGAAATATGATGACACAAAAGGACCACATGGCCTATCTAGTCTGTCCTTCCATATCAACAAGTACATCAGTCCCCTTTTTACCTTTAGAGATCCTCTGTGTTTGTCCCATGCTGTTTGGAATGCAGTTACTGTCCTCATCTCTACCACCTACATTGTGAGACTATTCCACGGATACACCACTTTTTCAGTAAACAAATATGTTGCCATTTCACTCCTGAATCTATCTCCCTCCACCCTCATCCCATGTCCCCGCGTAGCAGAACTTGCTTACAATTTAAAGAGGCTCTCTCCCTCAACATTTATGCCACGGAGGTATTTCTATATCTCCATCATATCACCTCTATCCCGCCTTTCCTCCAAGGTGTACATATTAAGATCCTTCGGTCTGTCCTCATATGCTGTATAATGAAGACCACTAATCATTTTAGTAGCCACCCTCTGCACCAACTCCATCTTGTTCACATCCTTTTGAAGGTGCAGTCTCCAGAATTGCACACTGTACTCCACATGAGGTCGCACCAAAGACATATACAGAGGCATTATCCCTTACTGTTTTTCTGCTAGCCATTCCTCTCCATATGCACCCAGGCATCCTTCTAGCTTTTGCCCTCGCCTTTTCAACCTGTTTAGCTACTTTGACATCAGCAGACACAATCACGCCTAGGTCCCACTCTTCTGTAGTGGACAAGAGCACTTCACCCCCTATACTATATTGCTCCCTTGGATTGGTGCAGCCCAAATGCATGACCTTACATTTCCTACCATTACATCCCAGCTGGCAAATTCGAGACCATTCATCAAGCTTAGCTAGATCACTCCTCATGTTATCTACAGCTTCCTGGGTGTCTACCCTATTACAGATTGAGTGGGGGAACCTAAGAAACACAAGACAAGGGGTAGCTGTATGGATTGCCGACAACATAATCTGTAACAAATACACAAATGCTTGCATCCAATCAACCAGCATCACACAGCACCATAGCAGGGCGGATTTGGAGGGCACCAACCTCCCCCCTCCCCCTCCCACAATGAGGGATCTACTCCAAGACAGACATTTGCACATATGCGTAGTCACATGAACACCATGTGCATGTCAGAAATGGGAAATACCCACCCAGCAATATACAGTCCTCATACTGTCCTGCCTCAAATTATCTGAATAGTGCCGAGTGATGCAGGATATAGGAGTCATGGGTGGACTCCGCAAACCTGGGGACCACATTCAGAATATGCATATTTGCATCACATACAACCTGAACATTCAGGGAATGATAGTGTTTGCGGTTGCGGAACACTACCTCCCTGTCTCTAGGCGGGACCAGGGCAACATGTGTGCAATCAATAGCTCCCATCACGTGTGGTATCCCGTCGAACACCTCAAAGGCCTGGTTCAGGGTCCACCACTGTTGCCTAGTGTGTGGAATGGCAATATAATTCCGCACCCGGCTGACCATGGCACGCAGTACTTGGTGGAGACAGCGTGAGAAGGTGGGGCGGCTCATGCCACCCACTGCAGCCACAGATGACTGGAAACAGCCAGAGGCAAAGAAATGTAGGGCACCAAGGAGCTTGACCAAACCTGGTATGGCATGTGACCAATCAGTCAGGGGCTCGAGGTCAGGTCTTAGATCCTCATAGAGCTCCCTAATAGCCCCCATGCTCAGTCGGTAGAGGGAGATGACCTGGTCCTCACGCATGGCCTGGAGCTGGGCCCTGGGCCTGTAGAGGCGTGGCTAGTGAGCCTGCACCTCAGCACGCCTCCTGCGCCGTGCAGGCACAGCCCCTGCCTGGCCTGCCCCCACAGCTGCAGGTCTGATTTGCAGTGGGACTAAACCCATGCCCTGTGCCTCAGCCCCATAGACACCATCTCCCCTGTCAGGCAACCGCACCACCTGCCCACCTCCCACTGCAGCTGCAGCAACCACAAAGGACGCCATAAACTCCACCCGTCCTGCTCCTCTAACCCACTCAAATACAGACACCACTTCACTAACCAAGACACACACTTTACACACCACACAGAAACACAGCCACACAATACAACCAACACCAATCACAAACCCAGCCACACTCCACAATACACCTGATTCTGACTCACTTCTTCCTTCACTGCCAGCGCAGGCCTTCTCTCCCTTGCCTACAAAAAACCCCTCAATTTGCAACATGTGTACAGGTATATTTATAGCTTTTTTTTTACGTAGCGTGTGTTGCGCATGCGCAGTTGCGTGAGCGCGGCGGTTGCGCGTGCTGCGCATGCACAGTTGGCTTGCGCATTGCGCATGTGCCATGCCTCATGTGCAAACACAGCATACGTAGTTGACACACGCACGCACCGCCCGCATCTGCGCGGCACATGCAACGCGGCCAGCCAACTACGCATGAGCAGCATGCGCAGCCGCCGTGCTCACGTAACTGCACATGCGCAACGCGTGCTGCATAAAAAACCCCTATAAATAGACCTGTACACGTGTTGCACGTTGAGGGGTTTTTGGTAGGCGAGGGAGAGAGAAGGTGTGTGGTGTCGGTCAGAGAGAGAAGCAGGTGTTTAGTGTAGCAGAGTTAGTGTGTTTCAGTTGAGAGTAGTAGAGGCTGGGTTGTGGAGGAGAGGTGTGAGGCAGAGCAGGGGAGACAGAGAGGAGGGGAGGCAAGGAGCAGGTGAGTGAGAAAGGAGGTGAGGTGAAGAGCAGATAGCAGGGAGAGGAGGGAGGTGTGAGGTGGAGCTGAGAAGGGCAAGAGCAGGAATGTGTGACAGGGAGGGAGAGGGCACAGAGGGCAGGGAGATGGAGCCACAGGACAGGGCAGGAGTGGAGAGGGAGAGGGAGAGGGAGGGGGGCCACCTGTTGGGGAGGACACAAATATGGCAGGGAGTGTGGTGGCGGATGCAGGCACATCGGCCCAGCCCATGCAGGGTCCTCCCAGTGCAAAACGCAGGCATATACCGGTGCCAGCTGTGCAACGGAAGAGGGCTCTGAGATTCACCCAGCAGGAAAACCACATCCTGCTGGCGTGTGTCCTTGAGCATTATGAGGTCCTATACGGCCGGCTAAGCAACAGCACCACTGTTGCAACACGTACCCAGGTGTGGGAGGAGGTGCAGGAGGCCGTTGCACAGGAAGGGGGCCCACACAGAGACCTGGACAGCCTCAGGAAGAGGTTCAACGATATAAAGCGGGGTGTGCGTGCACACATGGTGGCAGAGCGGCAATATGCCATGGGCACTGGTGGGGGAGGCCCCTTTGCACCCTCCCAATCAACCCTGGAGCAGGAGTTGGCGGAGCGGCTGGGGCCCATCTACCTGTATGGACTGCCAGAGGCACTGGACACTGCACATCCCCAGGCAGGTAGGTACCCAACTCACACCTTGCTGCTCCCAACGCATAGAGTACATGCCCTTTGGATATGCATCAGGCATCTTATTAGCACCTCCTCATACCTGGTCCCCTGGATCATCTCCTACCCTCTGCCTTCGGCTCATGAGTGTGCTGTCCCCCATTCCACCCCTTTTACTCTGCGTGTTTCTGCCCTCCAACCACATGTTTCTTTAACACCATCCCTTTTTATGTCTGCCCTGCACATGTGGCTACACGTCTGCTACAAGCCCCCTCTCAGACCTGTCCTTGTTATGTCTGTGTCTAATCTAAGCACTGCTGAGCAGGGATAGTCCTTCTGTGGGATAATGTACACTAGGGGTCCTCAAACCTTTTTTTTTTTTTTAAACTTTTATTTTCATTTTGCAACAAACAAAAAAAACAACACACCAAAAGAGACAAAACAAGTATACAATATGGAAAAGTAAACCCATTACCCCCCACCCCGATGCTTCTTCTCTACCCGATTATATCAGCATGTGAGCGCTTCCAATAACAGTGATTATACATCAAACGATCAAAAGAGTGTCTACAATACAGCATGATCATGGGACAGAGATATATACAAAGTTAGACAGTCAGATGAGAGCATTTAGCAAAATGTACATAGTCATTGAGCATCTTCCATTGAGACCAATGAGAAGGAGTCTGAACGGAGGAAGCGAACAGACGAGATATTTGTTCATATTTACTGTAAAGACAGGCATGATTCCACCATTCATTGGGGCTCAGATGGGAGCTAATTTTCCAGTATTACTTAATTAGGGAAATAGCAATGCCAAGCATAAAGTTCGAAAGGAGATAAGCCATTTTTGGGAGAGAGGGGATCCCCGCAACTGGGCGAAGTCCCACTATCCTCCAAGAAAGGGGCTCCTGAGAGTGCGAGATAGACTAAATACGACCCCAGACCCGACGCCAGTAATACTGTAGTGCGGGATATTCATGCATAACATGAGGCAATGAACCAATGGCCGCAGGACGTGTCCAGCAACCATTGCCCTGAGTAGTGTTCCATTTGTCTAATCTTTGAGAAGTGTAAAAACACCGGTGGGCTAGAAAGAAGAGGGTCTGAGTGAGTGAGGCGGATCGGGAACCCGTGTCCCTCTACTCCAGATAAGGCTCCATTGCTCCGAGGTCAAAGTCACATGCAATTCTCTCTCCCATACTTTCTGCGCTATAGGGGTATCTCTAGTTATAGCATTACATAAGGTTTAGTAAAATTGGATGCTACACCCGGTGAACTACCGAGAGATCGGAAAGTCTCCAATCAACCTTATGTAGGGAATGCCGATGGCGGGAGTACTCTAGTGCTCCGAAGGCGATGCTGAAGTTGCACTGACCAGAGTCGGGAGTCTAAAGATTGCATAAGAGTATTAAAGGCACCTAAAGTGTCTAAAAACATTGGTGGATAGTGGGAGTCTGATGGGAGAGTCATACCAGGGAGAAAGGTAAGAGGAATCGGTTTGCAAAGGCCCGCTTCTATATCTAGCCACACAGGTCTACTCGGTACTGGATCTTCCAACCAACGAGCACCGTGTTTGAAAAGAAAAGATTGAGGGAACACTTGAGTAAAATCGCCACCAAGTATTAATGGAGCATTGGCAGAGGCCAAGGCCAACTGCGCAATACTTGCATAGTAAGCAGGGTTGTCCACATTCGGGGCATAATGCAAATACACGTGAATTCACTATCTCCAACCTCAAGGTGTACACGGGCCCATCTACCCTCCTTGTCAGCGCTAATATCAGGTACAGTAGCGTGCAAAGACTTCTTAACCAGAATGGTTATCCCGTACCATTTGGAAACGGTGGGAGAATAGGCAGCTACCATGTGAGGCTTAGCATTGAGTTTCAGTGTTTCAGCAGAGTTTAAATGCGTTTCTTGAAGAAACACTAAATCAACATGCTCATGGCTAAGATAGCTAAGGATTTTCTTTCCTTTGAGTGGACCATTAATGCCTTTGACGGTGAATGATAAGATTTTACATAAGGCCATTCAGAAAAGTTAAAAATTCTGAGCATGATAGCACACATAATTTCACTATGTCCCTCAAACTGACTGTATCTGGCTGTACACATGACATAGGAAAAATAAGCTAATATAATACAATGAAGCGCCCCACCTTAACAAAGAAAACCGCAGTGCGGTAGAGGAGAAGCAAAACCCCAAAATTACTGGCGACCATGTGTCTGCGGGGAGAAACCCCGGAGAAGGCCGAAATTGAAAAAACACATAACCTGTAGGACTGTGCGTGCTCCGAATCCGACCGAGGCACACATCATGAAGGGATAGGAGACCAAAAAACAAAAGTCATATAGAGAAAGAAAGAAAGTCCAGGCTATTTCTGTGCTTGGCTATGACCGCCGCATCGGGCCCTTCAAAATGGCGGATAGAGCCGGCAGATAAGAGTCCAAGATTTGGGATTAGCGCATCTGCTCTGCTTCTTTGGAGTCTAAAAATGTTGATAGTAGATCAGGATCTTCGAACGTCCTGGTTTGGTTGTGGAGAGTCACTCGGAGCTTCGCTGGATACAACAGGCCAAAGCGAGCCTGTAGCTGTTGAAGTCGAGGGCGAAAAGCAAGGAGTTTCTTCTTCCGACGGTCAACGGTAGGCTTTGCCAAATCAGGAAAGAAGGAGACCTTACGACCTTCAAATTCCAAATGATGATTCGCTCGGGCAACATGTAAAATTTGTTCCACTTGTTGATATCGTAGCAAGCTAAAGATAATAGGCCGGGGGGTCGTGCGGTTGAGCGCCATGTGGGCAGGAACACGGTGTGCTCGATCAATTTCCAGTTCTCTGTGAAAAGTGATCTTCAGCAAGGAGGGAAGAGTTTTGAGCAAGAATTCTCTTATATCTCCTGCTTCCACCCCCTCCGGCATTCCGAGGAGCCTCACATTGTTGCGACGGGCTCGATTATTGCTATCTTCTAACTCCTTTTGAAGATTCTGTATCTGGCGCTCAGCCTTGTCCAGTTTGCCCAAGCGCACCTCGTGCGAGTCGAGGACCCCCGCCATGTTGTCCTGCCGTAATGAAAGACTTTCAAGTCGGTCCTGGAGCACTCCAAAGTCTTCTCGCATGGCTCGAAGCGCTTCTCCATTGGACTGCACCAATTCCTTCACGCCGCGTATTTCCTCCAAAATCTCCAGGTGCATTTCGGAGTTTTCACGAAATGGGACCATCTTCTGTGGGGAGGACACCTCTGTTTTGGAGCGTTTTCCGTGAGAAGAAGAAGGAGACCCGAAGTCCAAGCGCGCTGGTTTATGGGCCGCCATCCCCCCGAGGTGCCCCGGTCAGCTCGGAGCGAAATAGTAAATTTGTATAGGTATTAAGTCAGGATTCTAAGTAGGCCTCTCGGGAGCTTCAACGCAAAGCGTCCTACCCGCTGGACATCAGGCTCCGCCCCCCCGGTCCTCAAACCTTTTAAACAGGGGGCCAGTTCACTGTCCCTCAGACTGTTGGAGGGCCGGACTATAGTTTAAAAAAAAACTATGAACAAATTCCTATGCACACTGCATAAATTCAAAATAAAGAGATATTTTTCTACCTTTTGTACATTTTTTTCCAGTGGCAATTGCTCCAGTCACTTTCTTCTGGTTTCTTTGTGTCTTCTGCTAACTCTCCATCGTCTGCTGTCCATTTGTCCTTTCTTCTCTCTTCTAGTTTTTTTCCATTCTCTCTCTACATCTGCTTTAACATTCTAATCTTTCTCCTTTTGCTCTTTCCTCATTCCTATTTCATCCACTCAAATTTTAACCCTCCATCCTCAATTCCCACTTACTCTCCCAATATCCGGCCAATTGTAGATTTGTCTTCCCTCCCACACAAAATATTTTTCCCTTTCCATTTCACTCTCCCAGCTCCATCCCATTCTAATCCTCCCCCAACATCAGCTCCCTTCTAGTTCCAGCTTCACCCAGCATCCGCTCCCTTCTAGTCCCTGCATCAGCCCATTTCCAGTCCTAGCCCCCCATCAGCCCATTTCCAATCCTATCCTAGCCCCACCATCAGCCCATTTCCAGTCCTAGCTCCCCATCCATTTCCAGTCCTATCCAAGTCCCTCCATCAGCTCATTTCCAAATACCAGCCCCCCATCAGCTCATTTCTAGTCCTTTCCTAGCCCCACCATCAGCCCATGTCAAATCCTAGCTCCCCTCCACTCAGCCCATTTCCAATCCAAGCCCCCCATGAGCCTACTTCCAGTTCTAGCCCCTCCATGAGTCCATTTCAATTCAAGCCCCCACCACAGCCCATTTCCAATCTTAGCACCCCTCAACAGCCCATTTCCAGTCCTATCCTAGCCCCTCCATCAGCCCAATTCCTGTCCTAGCCCCCCCCCCACTCAGCCCATTTCCAGTTCTAACTCCCTCCCCTCACAGCCCATTTCCATTCCAAGCTCCCTCCCCATCAGCTATTTGCAGTTCAAGCCCCCCTTCCACTCAACCCATTTCCATTCCAAGCCCCTGTCCCCAACAGCTATTTGCAGTTCAAGTCCTCCTTCCACTCAGCCCATTTCCAGTCCTAGCAACCCCCCCAGCACATTACCAGTCCTAGCCCCCCTATAGCCCATTACCAGTCCTAAGCCCCTCATCAGCCCACTTCCAGTCTTAGTCCCCCCCCCATAGCCCATGACCTGTCCTAACCCCCTCCCCCCCCATCAGCCCAGCTAGGCTAAAAAATAAACAAAAAACAGCTGCTGCTGCCACTTCCGCCGAGGCAGCAGCAGAATCGAGCATCCTGCGGGCCCCCCCCTGCTCTGCAGTGTCCTCCATGCGGCTTCAGTGTGGGCTTTTCAGAGCTGCGCAAAGGGAGAGTTTCCCTTTCTCGCGGCTCTGTTAATCCTGCTGCGGGGCTGATGGGAAATCCCATCAGCCCCGCGGCAGGATTAACAGAGCCGCGAGAGGAGAAGTTCTCTCTCTTCGCGGGGCTCTGACAGCCAACACTGAGGCTGCATGGAGGACACTGCAGAGCAGGGGGGGGGGGGGCCCTTGGATGCTCGATTCTGCCGCTGCCATGGCGGCAGCGGCAGCAGCAGCAGCCAATTTGTATTTTTTAAACCTAGCTGGGCTGATGCTCAATGAATGGGCCGGCCCTGGGTAGAGCCACCCTTGAGGACAGGCAGCGGTGGCAAAAACACCCGGCGGGCCGGATAAATGTCCTCGGCGACCCGCATGTGGCCCACGGGCCATAGTTTGAGGACCCCTGATGTACACAGTGATGTGTGTGCTAGGTACTGGCCTATATATACCTAATAGTGGTAGCAGGAGCTGTAGTGGTAGCTATGCAGCACATTTACAGGGCACGGCCAAACACACATTGATTGTGGGGTGGATGTATTACACAGTTGTACGTAGTTGCACCGTGCAAACCTATCTGTGCTGTGTATGGTCTTCCACAACCCAGGTGACTACACAACCATGGGGCCAGCTGAGGAGGATGTGCGAATGCCCCAGGATGTGCCGGAGCCCCAGCCCACAATGCCCGGGGGCAGCACCAGTGATGGGGAATGGACACCAGGGACCCACATGGAGGTTGAGGCAGAGGACCTGACCCCAGACGTCACTGCCACAGAGGGCTCCGAGGTCAACTGAACCCACCACCCCATGCATGTGCCAGGGACAGAAGACACCCTTCCAACAGACATGGACCCTATCCTTGCTGAGCTGCAGGAACACACTGCTGCAGCACAGTGTGATGCCAAAGGTGGGTAACAGCATACCCCACAATCCCCACGGGGTTGTCATAACATCCACAACGAGATTGCATGTTGCCCACATAGCATAGCGTTCTGATGTTGGGGGGGGGGGGGTTGTCTTATGCCCTCTGTGTTTCGACCTCCTGAAGCATGGCTTGTCAGGTGTCAGCATGTGTGAGGGGCTCAGACACATGCACACTGTGTTTGGCCATATGCCCCACGTAAGCGCAAAGAGGAAACCAATGATCGCAGGTCACCCAGACACCCTACGTGACAGACACCTCTCAATGGGTATTGTCAGGCAGCATCATTTGTCAACATTATCTGCACTGTGCGCCAGCATTATAGAAATGGGGGCACCCCAGATATGTGTATGTGTGTGCCATGCCCCCTCAGATCATCTGACCTATCCCAGACGAGCAGTGTGCAGACCAGGCATTGACATATTAAACTGGGGCAATGTGCCATGTGTGAGATCTGTGATTCTCATGACCCTTCATCCAGATCCCTTCCAGACATGGGAATGGCTCATGGGAGACACAGATCTAAACATGGTCATGCATTGCTAGGTTTGGCAGGCATGACTGTTCTGCAGACTGATCTGGTGGGATATGCATGACATGTGTATGTGTGATGGTTGGTTACTGGAGAGATATCTCACATATCAGCCTCTGTCCCACCCACAGGCACTCGGCAGGCACTCCAGCGCATATACGTGGCTATGGGGGATAATATGAGGGAGCTGCGGCTGCTCCGGGAGGAGATCCGGTCGGGGGCGCTCGCCCGCATTGCGGGCGCCATGGAGGACATCGTGGCTCTAATGCAGCAGCCAGCACCAGCACTGTCACCCGAGGCGCCAGGACAAGGTGCAGCACCGCGGGGGGTGTTGGGCCGTGGGAGGCGTCGGCGGCCACGCAGGATGTGACTGTGTGTGTAATAAACAGCCTTTAACCAGTACATCCAACGTGTGTTTTCCAATGTGTGTCTCATAAGAACATAAGAACATAAGATATGCCATACTGGGTCAGACCAAGGTCCATCAAGCCCAGTATTCTGTTTCCAACAGTGGCCAATCTAGGTCATATGTACCTAGCAGTTTCCCCAAGAGACACAAGTTCCACAATGCTTGTACTGGGTCAAGCATTGATATCTTCGGTCACTTCTAATAATGGTTTATGGACCTTTCCTCCAGGAACTTGTCCAAACCTTTTTTAAACCCAGCTACACTAACAGTCTTTACTACATCCTCCGGTAACAAATTCCAGAGTTTGATTACACGTTGAGTGAAAAAATATTTTCTTTTATTAGTCTTAAATAGTTTACCCTGTAGCTTCATTGCATGTCCCCTAGTCTTTCTATATTCTGATAAGGTAAACAATCGATCTACGTTTACCCGTTCCACTCCGTTCATTAATTTATAGACTTCTATCATATCTCCCCTCAGTCGTCTCTTTTCCAGGTTAAAGAGCCCTAACCTTTTTAGCCTTTCTTCATAGGAGTATCTTTCCATCCCCTTTACCATTTTGGTGGCTCTTCTCTGAACCTTTTCTAAAATCGCTATATCCTTTTTAAGATACGGCGACCAGAATTGCACACAATATTCAAGGTGCGGTCTCACCATGGAACGATATAGAGGCATTATAATATCTTTTGTTTTATTCTCCATTCCTTTCCTTATTATACCTAGCATTCTATTTGCTCTCTTGGCCGCCGCTGCACACTGGGCCGAGGGTTTTAACATGGTATCCACAATGACGCCTAAATCTTTTTCCTGGGTGGTGGTTCCTAATGTGGAACCTTGCATCGTGTAACCATAGTTTGGGTTGTTCTTCCCTAGGTGCATAACCTTGCACTTGTCCACATTAAATTTCATCTGCCATTTTGATGCCCAGTCTTACAATTTATCAAGATCCTCTTGCAATTTTTCACAATCCTCTTGGGTTTTAACAACTTTAAATAGTTTTGTGTCATCTGCAAATTTGGTAACCTCACTCGTTATTCCACTTTCCAGGTCATTTATGAATATGTCAAAAAGCAGCGGACCCAGCACAGATCCCTGGGGTACACCACTATTCACCTTTCTCCATTGGGAAAATTGGCCATTTAGCCCTACCCTCTGCTTTCTATCTTTTAACCAGTTCCTGATCCACAATAGTACACTGCCTCCTATCCCATGACTCTTTAGTTTTTGCCAAACGTCTCTGATGAGGGACCTTGTCAAAGGCTTTCTGAAAGTCCAGATACACAATATCAACTGACTCACCTTTGTCCACCTGTTTATTCACTCCTTCAAAAAAACATAACAGATTAGTAAGACAAGATCTTCCTTGTCTAAAGCCATGTTGGCTGTCTCCCATTAGGTTGTGACTATCTACATGCTGAGTAATTTTATTCTTTTTGATGGTTTCTACCATTTTTCCCGGTACTGACTGTAGTTTCCCGGATCACCCATGGAACCCTTTTTAAAAGTTGGTGTTACATTGGCGATCCTCCAATTTTCAGATATTAGAGATGATTTTAATGATAGTTCACAGATTACTGATAGCAGTTCTGCAATTTCATATTTCAGTTCTTTCAACACCCTTGGATGTATACCCTCCAGCCCAGGTGATTTGCTACTCTTCAGTTTATCTAATAGTTGTAAGACATCTTCCCGATGTATCGATATTTCCTTCAATTCTTCCGCACCTTTAAATACCACTTCAGTCATGGGTAACATCCCTACATCTTCCTCAGTAAAGACCGAAGCAAAGAATTCATTCAGTCTCTCCGCTATCGCCTTGTCGCCTCTTAGTGCTCCTTTAACCCCTAAGTGGTCCCCTAAGTAGTGTGCAAACGCATGTCGTGTCCCTGACCATATGACCCGCACCCAGGCCCCTCGCTGGTGGGGTGTCTGTACTGCCAGGTATCACTGCACAGGCGCCATCACATGCCGTGTGTGCCATGCACTGTGTCAGGTCCCAGCCTCTGGGCCGCAGCGTGGCAGTTTACACATCCTCCCGGGTTGCACAGGGGGAATGTCCTGAAGCTACATGTCCAGTGTTGGGATCCGTCACCGTTTTCCTCCCCTCATACCCCCTACATTGGACGCACTTATGTGACCATTGTCCCTGTTTGCAGCACTGACTACGTAGCTGCCCCCCCACATAGGCATGCATGTGGCACAGACAGACAAGGGTGGCTTGCGTAGGTCGGCTGCTCATTCCCACAAACGTATACGGTTACTCACCGACCATCCCTGTGACATGTATTGTCCCAGGACGCACTCAACAGCTTTATCCCTGAGTAGCTCCTGGGCTCAGCAGTACATCTTACCCTGCCTGCACAGACGTAGTGGTTTGCCAGTTCCACTATTGGCACACAGGCATGTTGCATCAGAAACGGTTCCCACACATTGCACACAGCATGCACGTATCCTGGGATGTCCTCTACATTGCAACATCTCAGGGTCCACCCTGGTCTCACACACCTACACACATGGTCAGCCCCCACGACTGCATGTGGAGCCAGTCCATGTATGATACCCATGTCTACCTTTACTACATATACCTGTCTACACACATATACCATGCTTGCATCCATAGTGTGTCGGTAAGGGAGACACGTGACCGTTGTGAGTTATCAAAAAATGTGTTTATATTTAACATAACTAATAATCTAAAACAATATGAGAACACATCCCATGCGGCATGTCCAGTGATGGAACACAGGACAGCACAGGGCACATGTGTGGATGTCACAGGCACCATCAGACACTCCTGTGACGCCCTTCAGGGGATGGCCGCCGACAGGGCAGACGCTCCATCTCGGCGGCCATCCGCTGAATGGCTCCTGTCAGCCACTGGTATGTGTGCACCAGCAGATGGAGGCGTTGCTCCACGCCATCCAGTGCCACATACAGGTCCTGCACACACCTGCCACCACACTGTGTGGTGGCATGCGCATGTGACCTGTGTGTGGCCCTGGATGGTGTATCCACACGCCGCCGCCCATCCTGTGCAGCCACATGCAGTGGCTGGCGGGAACCCACAGTGCCCTGTGCTGCTCTGTGTTCCCCATCACCCTCCCCCCAAACACCCCCCTCCTCCCCTCCTGCCACCTCCCACCGGCCCTCCACACCCTCCTCCACCCCTCCCCCCACCCCATCAGCCACACCCTCTCCCTCCCCTGCCACCCTGCCCCCACCCCTTCCATGCTCCTATCAGCCCCCTCCTCCAATGATGCGTCTGCCGCCTCCTCCGCCTCCTCCTCTGCCTTGCCTTCCATCTCCTCAGCCCTGTCCTCCACCACCACCACCTCCTCCTCCATTGCATGGTGGGCAGGGGGGCGCCTCAGGGCTTATCCGGCCATGGAGGGGTCCTCATCGTCGGCATTGCCCTCTGTGGAAGATGACAGTCATCAGCACACTATCATGTGTGTCACATAACACATGTACATATGCAGGCACCACACAGGCTGGTGGGCCAATGTGACATTTGTTACTGGGCAGCAAGGTTGGCAATACTCACCATCACGCTGGGACACCGCCCCCCTCTGGAGGCGGGCAAGGTAGTCTGCGTTGTGCAGCCTTAGCTCACGCCCCTTCTTCCTCAGATCCTCTACCTGTGGATGTGAAAACAATGGGTGGGGGCATCAGTGACCGTTTATCTCTGGTGGGTGGCCAACATAAACAAACATCTGTGTGGGCAGCATCTTGCTGCTCCTGCTCCACTGCTGTGTGTGTCATGTACAGCATAGTTAATCACCTGTAACAGGTGATCTCCGGGAACAGGAGGAATAAGTCTTCACATGTGGGTAGCATCGGTACCAATGGAGCCTGTGCAGGAGCGCTCCCCACCGTCCAATAGGAAAGCTTTTGGGAGCATCCAAAACAGCACCTGCATGCTGCCTTCCCGCCTTTCCCAACTGCCTCTCTCCAGTTGAGTTTAAAGCTGAGACAAAGAGAGAGAGAGAGAGATAGGGAAAGAGAGAGAGAGAGACAACTCCTAGGGGAGATGGGTGGGTTGTGAAGACTTATTCCTGCTGTTCCCGGAAATCATCTGTTACAGGTGAGTAACTACGCTATCTCCAGGAACAAGAAGGAATTAGTCTTCACATGTGGGGACTCCCTAGATGTAGATGCCAGGGAAGGATCCCCAGAGTGGTGAGGCCCTGTGGAGGGGTTCCACTTCCTCCCATGGATCTCTGGCATCCCGTAAGGGAGGCGGCTAGGAGTTGATTACGTATGGAAGAGGTGTTGGAGAACAGCCTGACCAAACATAGCATCCCTGCGGGAGCCTTAATCCAAGCAGTAGTGGGCCATGAAGGTGTGAACTGAGGACCAGGTAGCTGCTCGACAGATGTCGTTAATATAGACGGAATGGAGGTGAGCCCTAGAGGCTGCCATGGCTCTCACATTGTGAGTGGTGACATGGGCCTCCAGTGAAAGGTGTTTGCTATGATAGATGAAAGTAATACATTGAGCAATCCAGTTGGATAGAGTTCTTTTGGAAACTGCTGTACCCAAATGGGAAGGATCAGAGGCTATGAATAGCTGAGAGGACCTTCTGTGTTGCTGGGTCCTCTGCAGATAAAAAGCCAGAGCTCTTTTACAGATGCATAAAAAATTTTTTTTCGTTCAACTCAAACAACTCATAAAACTTATGGAACCATGAGGTAAACTCTATTCCTATTATGACCACACTAACTTTCACAGTAGACAAAGAAAGGTCTCAGACCTAGAGCTCTTTTACAGTGCAAAGTATGAAGAGTCTTCTCTGCATTTGAAGCATGAGGCTTTGGAAAGAATACAGGTAGATAAACCTCTTGGTTTAAATGAAAGGACGAAACCACCTTAGGCATGTAGTGTGGATGTGTCCTTAGGACTACCTTATCATGGTGAAACCTTGTGTAAGGTGGATCAGCCACTAGAGCTTGCAATTCACTGATACGCCTTGCTGATGTGATTGCAATAAGGAATAGTACCTTCCAGGAAAGAAACTTTAAGGAAGTAGTAGCTAAGGGCTCAAAAGGCGGCAGCATAAGCTGGCCTAGAAGCAGATTGAGATCTCATGCCACTGGAGGTGGTTAAAGGGGAGGTTTCGATAGAAGCAGGCCTCTCATGATTCTGGATATGAGAGGATGGGAAGAAATGGGTTGTCCATTGATGGGTTCAGAAGAAGCAGCAATGGCACTTAAATGGACTCTGACTGACTTAGTTTTGAGACCAGTGTTTGATAAATAAAGGAGTTATTCCAATAATGCTTCTATAGGGATGACAAGAGGGTTGAAGCCCTTTTGTGAACACCAAATGGAAACTCTCTTCCACTTGAAGGCATAAGAACGCCTTGTGGAAGGTTTCCTGGAAGCATAACGGACATCTCGCACTTCCTGAGTGAAGGGAAGGCCAAAGGAGTTTAAGCCTTCAGTAGCCAGGCTCTGAGGTGCAGAGACTGGGGGTTTGGATGCCATAGTTTCCCCTCCTCCTGCGACAGTAAGTCTGGAGCTGACCCTAAGTCCAGGGGTGGAACCTGGGACAGATGTAGAAGCAGAGGGTACCACACCTGGTGTGGCCAGCGTGGGGCTATGAGGATCATGTTGCCTCTGTCCCTCTGGAGCTTGAATAGGGTCTTGCCAATCAAGGGAATGGCAGGAAAGGCATATAGGAAGTCCTGCTCCCAGTTGAGGAGGAAAGCATCCCTCACTTGGCAGCCCTGAGCCGGAATCCGTGAACAGAACCGGGTAAGTTTGGCATTTGATGGACTTGCAAAGAGGTCTATATCTGGAGTTCCCCAGAGTTGAAATACTCTGGAGAGTTGGTCCATGTGTAGAGACCATTTGTGCGGAAGCAGAACACGACTGAGTCTGTCTGCCCAAGAGTTCTGATTGCCAGGGAGATGGATCTGATGCTGGCAAATGCCCACAGTTGAAGACCTTCGTTGCAAAGGACAGAGAGCCTGTTCCTCCTTGTTTGTTCACGTAGAACATGGCTACCTGATTGTCTGTGTGAACTAGTATTCTCTTGCCCTGTAGAAGGGAATGGAATACTTGAAGAGCCAGGCGAATTGCTCTGAGCTCCAACAGATTGATGTGGAAATGAATCTCCTGAGAATTCCAGGTGGCTTGGGTGGAGGTGTCCAGTAGATGAGCACCCCACCCCACTTTGGAGGCATCTGTTGTTAATGTGATCTGAGGAGGGGGTTGCAGGAAAGGTGACCCCTCCAACAGGTTTTGTGCTGACCGCCACCAGTCCAGGGACAGGGTAAGGCAGTTTGAGTTTACTATCAGATCTGAGAGACAGCCTGTTGCTTGAGTCCACTGGGAAGAGAGGGCCCATTGGGCTGCTCTCATGTGGAGACGAGTGTAGGGGACCACATGCACCGTAGATGCCATGTGCCTCAGCAGCTGAAGCATCTCTCGAGCCGAGAGGTGAGTCTTTTGTAGTGCTGAAGAAACCAGTTGCACAATGCGAGGACAGCGAGGCTGAGGCAGGTAGGTCTTTGTCAGTCTGGTATCTAGCCTTGCTCCTATGAACTCCAGCGATTGCGTGGGAGTCAGAAAGGATTCTTGGAGATCTATGACAAAGCCTAGATAATGGAGTACACGCATTGTGTAAGAGAGAGAGGCCTGGGCTTGTGTTTGTGACTCTGCCCAGATGAGCCAATCGTCCAAGTAGGGGCAGACAAATATTCCCCTGGTACGGAGAAAAGCGGCTACCACAGCCATGCACTTTGTGAATACTCTGGGTGCTGAGGCAAGGCCAAAGGGAAGAACTTTGCATTGATAGTGCTTTCCTTGATAGAGGAACCGAAGGAACTTTCAGTGTGATTGGTGGCTGAGAACATGGGTGTATGCATCCTTGAGATCTAGAGAACAAAGCCAGTCCTGGCTGTGGAGGTAAGGAAGTAAGGTTCCTAGAGAAATCATTTAGAATTTCTCTTTGAACAAGAATTGTTCAGTTCTCTAAGATCTAAAATGGGTCTGTGACCTCCTGTTTTCGTTGGTATGAGGAAATAGGGGGAGTAGAACCCGGAACCCTGTTGAAGATGAGGTACCTCTTCTATTGCTCCTTGAGCCAGGAGATGTTTTACCTCTGGATTCAGTTGGGGGGAATTTTGAGAACTGAACTTCCTTACTATTGTAGGAGGAGGCAGGCTTTGGGAAAGAAGCCTGTACCCTCTTCTATGATGGACAGAGTCCAGGGTTCTGATATTATTTGCCTCCATCTATGGATGAGGTGACATAACCTTCCTGGGATTGTTGAAGGTTGTTTTCCCTGGAGGGCAAGGAAGGGCAAGTACTCTATCAAGGAGTCAAAGGCCCTGTGGGGGCTGAGGCTGCTGGGTCTGCTGAGGCTGAGTAGCTCTTGGCGTTCTCTGCTTAGTAGATTGTTGACCCTTTCTAGCAGCTTGTCCTGCAGGTTGTCCTTGCTGAGCATAGGACTGATAGTATCCTTTCTTTTTGGAGAGGAAAGGCTTTTTGAAAGCTTTCTTCTTTGCAGGATCTACAATTTTTGAAAGCCTGGTCAAGGTAGAATTGTCAGCATCCAAATCTTTGGCTTTTTCCTGACAGTTCTTCCCAAAAAGGTTTTCACCAATACAGGGGATGTTGCCCAGTTTATCCTGTACCCAGTGTTCCAGGTTAGAGGCTTGCAGCCAGGCAAATCTCCTTGCCCCAATGGCAATGGCAGAGACTCTGCCTATGCCCTCAAAACATTCAAAAGCTGCCCTGTTGACAACTTTAGAGATGTTCTGGGCATGCTTGACAAGTGCTAAATAGTCTTGTCCTCTGTCATCTGGGAGAAGAGGACTTAGCAGTTCTAGATCTCCTGCGACCTCCTTCAGGAACATTCCTTGGAAAAACTTAGAGAAGCTAGCAAAGTAGTCAAGAAGGCAAAGATTCAAAAGGAGGAGGAAATAGCCAATGTAATAAAATGGGGGGATAAGACATTTTTCAGATATATTAGTGAGAAGAGGAAGGGCAAAAGTGGTATTGTCAGACTCAAGGATGCAGGGGGGGAATATGTAGAAGCTGATAAGGATAAAGCGGAATTGCTTAACAAATATTTTTGTTCTGTGTTCACAGATGAAGAACCAGGAGCAGGACCTCAGAAAACACCCACAAATAAGAACAGAAGCGAGGGACATCTTGAACAATTTTCAGAAGACTGTGTTCGTGAGAAACTAGCTCAACTTAAAGTAGACAAAGCGATGGGACCGGATGGGATACACCCTAGAATACTGAGGGAACTTGGGGACGTTCTAGCAGCTCCACTGACTGACCTTTTCAATGCCTCGTTGGAGTCGGGAGTGGTGCCAAAGGACTGGAGAGAGGCTCATATGGTGCCTTTACACAAAAGCGGAAGTAAGGATGTGGTTGAAAACTACAGGCCGGTTAGTTTAACTTCAGTGGTGAGTAAATTATTGGAAACACTGCTGAAAGAGAAAATAGTGAGGTTTCTGGAGTCCGGCGGATTACAGGATCTGAGGCAGCTTGGATTCACCAGAGGCAGGTCTTGTCAGACAAATCTGATCGATTTCTTTGACTGGGTGACCAGGGAGTTGGACCGAGGGAGAGCTCTAGATGTGGTGTATTTAGATTTCAGTAAAGCCTTTGACACTGTTCCTCACAGGCGACTTTTAAACAAACTGAGCACCCTAGGGATGGACCCTAAAGTTACTGCTTGGGTTAGAAATTGGTTGGGTGGGAGGCGACAAAGAGTACAAGTAAATGGAGCTCACTCTGAGGAGAAGGATGTTACCAGTGGTGTGCCCCAGGGATCTGTCCTTGGTCCGATTCTTTTTAACATCTTTGTTAGTGATATAGCGGAAGGGCTGTCGGGTAAGGTTTGCCTCTTTGCGGATGATACCAAAATCTGTAATAGAGTAGACACCCAGGAAGGTGTAGATAACATGAGGAGGGATCTAGCTAAGCTTGAAGAATGGTCTAGAATTTGGCAGCTGGGATTTAATGTTAAAAAATGTAAGGTCATGCATTTGGGCTGCAGCAATCCAAGGGAGCAATACAGTATAGGAGGTGAAGTACTTTTGTCCACTAAAGAAGAGCGGGACCTAGGCGTGGTTGTGTCTGATGATCTTAAAGTAGCTAAACAGGTAGAAAAGGCGACGGCAAAAGCTAGAAGGATGCTTGGGTGCATACGGAGAGGAATGGCTAGCAGAAAAAAAGGAGGTGATAATGCCTCTGTATAAGTCTTTGGTGCGACCTCATTTGGAGTATGGTGTGCAATTCTGGAGACCGCACCTTCAAAAGGATGTGAACAGGATGGAGTCGGTGCAGAGGGTTGCTACTAAAATGATTAATGGGCTTCATTATAAAGCATATGAGGACAGACTTAAGGATCTTAATATGTACACCTTAGAGGAAAGGCGGGATAGAGGTGATATGATTGAGATGTTTAAATACCTCCGTGGCATAAATGTTCAGGGAGAGAGCCTCTTTCAATTGAAAGCAAGTTCTGCTACGAGGGGACATGGGATGAGGGTGAAGGGAGATAGATTCAGGAGTGATATGCGGAAATATTTCTTTACGGAAAGAGTAGTGGATCCATGGAATAGTCTCCCAGTGGAGGTGGTGGAAATGAGGACAGTGACTGAGTTCAAAAAAGCATGGGACCAACACAGAGGATCTCTAAAGGTAAAAAGTGGACTGTTGTAGTTGTTGTTATGGAAGGACAGACTAGATGGGCCTTGTGGTCTTTTTCTGTCATCATGTTTCTATGTTTCTATGTACAGGATAAAGGAACTTATCCTGCCTGAAAGCATGGATGCTTGGAAGACACGGCGACCAAAAGCATCTAAGGTCTTACACTCCCTACCAGGAGGGTTGGAGGCATGTCGTTTGTAACTTTTAATTCTCCTCATAGCAGACTCCACCACGATGGAGTGATGAGGGAGCTGTGTTTTCTGAAAACCAGGGGACGGAGGCACACGATACATAGTATCCAGCCTGTGAGAATGTGGAGAGGTGGTAAGAGGAGTCTCCCACATTCTCAAAAGAAGATCCTGTAAGATCTGATGTATTGGCAGGGTGGCTGCCTCCTTTGGAGCTTGGGAATATTGGTGAATCTCTAGCTCCTGTGCCCTGTGCTCAGATTCAGTTGCTACTGAAATGGAGAGGCCCTTGACTACATGTCTGGTGAAATCCTGGAAGGACATATCTTCAGGAGGGGACAATCTTCTCTTAGGAGAAGCAAGCTCCTCCTGGAGAGGTACATCGGTACCCTCTGAGCAGTCAGAGTCATCAGACTCCTCAGAAGATTGGACGTATCTTCTCGCAGGGTGCTCAGGCAAAGTGCGGTATCGGTACCGATCGGCATCGGTATCGGAGTGGCCCAGTACCGGGGTGTCGATACCAGTACTCATCGATACTGATGGTGCAGTTGCCGATGCCGGTACCGCAATCGGTGCGGATACCGGTGCCGCAATTTGCAGGGTCTGGGGTGGTACCAAGGGCTTCGATGCCGCAAGGATAGCTGCCAGACTGCGTTCGATGGCCAGGATCCTCTGATCCATCGACGCTGCCGATGCCTGTGTATAGGTACCGGCCGAAGCCGGTACCCCAGAGCATGGCACCAGGAGTTTGGACGAGGTTGAGGCCTCCAGAACTTCCTGGAGCCCCAAAATGGCTTTGGAGGCCGAAGACTCCCGCCGGGGCTGTTTGGCCGAAGCGTGTTCCTCAAGGGCAATGCCGGAGGCATCCTGATGTTTGGAGGGGGATCTACCCTTTGAGGAACGGCCAGATTTGTGTTTGGTTACCTGAGATCCACGGGAGGAAGATGAAGCCCTTGAAGACATGGATGCCACTGAGGCCGCATCGGAGGGAAAGAGGGTGCTGAGCTTGGCTGCTCTGTTCTGCCGACCCCTCTTGGATAACATCCCACAGGCCAAACATTCAGACATGGAGTGCGTCAGTTTCTCTCTGATAAGGAGGATGTTGTAAAGGGGGGAGAAGTTTAGGTGGGTTAGCCTTTTTGAGCTCCCTGATTTGGAGTTTATTTTTTTTAAACCCCTATTTGCCTGGTATTTGCTTCTTCCCCTTTGGGGTGATGTGTTAGTTTTTCTCTCTCTTGATGTGATTCTATTGATGTGAATATTATCTTGTTCTTGAATATTTTGCAGAATTCCTGTTAAAAGATTACTTGTTTTGATTTGTTCTTGTGTTCAGGAAAATTTAAATAAACAAATAAAAAAAAAGACATGGAGTGATCCGGCCCTAAGCATTTGAGACACCAATCATGGTTGTCAGTGATGGAGAAGGTACCGGCACATTTTGAGCATTTTTTAAAACCCGAGGAGTGTTTTTCCATGATGGAGGAGGGATTAGGGCCTAAGCCCAAACCGAGGGGAGACCTACAAAGGAGATTTTCCCTCTTTTTTTTTCTTTTTTGTTTGTGTGAGGAAATCTCAACTTTTAGAGAAAGAAATTAAAAGACCGGTGGTACCGGTAAAGAAAAAGAAGGCAGACGCTGCCACAGGAGTGGCAATAGAATAGAAGTTTTTCTGCGATGACAGGAACGATGACCTGCTGGCTCTGTGGAAAACGAAGAACTGGAGAGAGGCAGTTGGGAAAGGCGGGAAGGCAGCACGCAGGCGCTGTGGGATGCTCCCAAAAGCTGGGGAGCGTTCCCGCGCAGGCTCCGTCGGTACTGACGATACCCACATGTGAAGACTAAATTCCTGCTGTTCCCGGAGATTAACTGTTCCCAGTGCCACCTGCATGCATAGTTGTGGGTCTGGGCATGTGTGCAGTGACACCTATCTGCAGTGTGCGTGGCACCCTGAACACACCATTCCATTCCCCTGTGGCCCCCTTGCATGACATGGCACGACCATGCCACGTTTGGGTTGGCAATGATGGTGTCCAGGGTACCCCCCTAACCCCGTATGTGGTCTGGTGAACACATTTGTGTTGTCATGATCTGCACACATCATCCTACCCAACCCCACTGGCAACATGATATCCTAACACACATGGGTGATGTGTCCATACATGGGACGTTGGGTGGGTGGCCCAATGCACCTTGCCAGAGGCCACTACCATGACATTTGGCTTTCTACGAGGCCCAGGATAGCAATGCTTGACCCACTACAAGCATTGTGGAACCTGTCTCTCTTGGGGATACTGCTAGATACGTATGACCTAGATTGGCCATTGTTGCAAAGAGCATACTGGGCTTGATGGACCTGGGTCTGACCCAGTATGGCCTATCCTATGTTGTTATGTTCCTATGACCTGGGCCTTGTATGTTTAGGGCAGGTGTGGCTGCCAACACCAGGGGCAGGGGCCACTGCACCGGAATAGGCTATTGCCACCTGTGTTCATGTCTGGGTTTCAGGCTGTGCTGTGCAATCCCAACAGGTGCATGTATCCTTCTAACACCATCTGTAATGTTCATCTGCAACCAGGTGTGGGATTCCTGGAGAGTGGGCAGATGTGTGACCTGACTCAGCATACAGTTCTGGGGACATGGCTCTGTTACAGGCCTTCGTAATCAGATCTCATAGCTCATGAGGGTGGGGTGCTGTTACGCACATCCACATCTGCACCTACCATACCATCTGGATACATCAAAGATGTGTGTGATGAGGTGTTGACCTCATGGACTAGGGGAGATGTGCAACCTACCCGCCATAACCTAACACAATATCTGAATGACATACCCACCATTGCAATCAGGTCTCAGGCCCCCTGGGGGTTGGGTGTCTTAGCACACATCATCAGCACCATACACCATAGCACCAGGGTGACTGACAGGACACCTTACACAGGTCTCAGGACTCCTGGGGGTAGGGAGAATGTATTGAACTGCATAGGCACACACAACCCCATATCACCAGGGTGACTGACAGCCCACTTTGATGGGCTCTCAGAACTCCTGGGGATAGGGAGAATGTATTGAACTGCATAGGCACATACAGGACCATATCACCAGGGTGACTGACAGCCCACTTTGATGGGCTCTCAGGACTCCTGGGGATAGGGAGAATGTATTGAACTGCATAGGCACACAGGACCATATCACCAGGGTGACTGACAGCCCACTTTGATGGGCTCTCAGGACTCCTTGGGATAAAGAGAATGTATTGAACTGCATAGGCACACACAACCCCATATCACCAGGGTGACTGACAGCCCACTCTGATGGGCTCTCAGGACTCCTGGGGATAGGGAGAATGTATTGAACTGCATAGGCACACACAACCCCATATCACCAGGGTGATTGACAGCCCACTTTGATGGGCTCTCAGGACTTCTGGGGATAGGGAGAATGTATTGAACTGCATAGGCACACACAACCCCATATCACCAGGGTGACTGACAGCCCACTTTGATGGGCTCTCAGGACTCCTGGGGATAGGGAGAATGTATTGAACTGCATAGGCACACACAACCCCATATCACCAGGGTGACTGACAGCCCACTTTGATGGGCTCTCAGGGCTCCTGGGGGTAGGAGGGATTGGAAAACAGCAACAGCAGCATATTCCATACCACAGGAGTGCTGGATACCCACTTTAATGGACTCTCTGGGCAACTGGGGGTACGGCAGATGTTTTAGACTGCTGGGCCACACACACCCATATCACCAGTGGGACTAACATACCATTTGGGGCACGCTTCACGACCCCTGGGGGTGGGGCAGATGTTTTACCCTGCAAATGCAGAACCCACCATACCAGCATGATGTTTAGAAAACAGCCTTAGGGAGATCTATGGGCTACCTATGTTACGTTGTGTTGTAGCACATCAACAGCAGCAGCTGCCATGACACCAGGATGGCATCAGGAACTCTGTGAACAGGTCCTTAGCCCCCTGGGTACAGGGCAAACCACTCAGATGTGATATATAGACAATATGGCATGTGGGTTTACCTGATACACATAACTGAGATAGACTACCTACACACAGCAGCATGCACAGCTACAATCAACACTGGATATGTATATGGATATACTGACCTGTCCCCATACACTTACCTCACGTGGATAGTCTGCCACACGATTGTAGCGCCGTGTCACACGGTCCCAGGCCCTCCGGACCCTCCCCAGGTCCTGCCGCCTGGAGGCCCAGGAAACAGCTTGTGCTGCCTCGTTGCAATTAGCCCTGCCAGGTGGCGCAGCTCCTGCCTGGTGAAAGCAGGCTTTCTGGATCTAGTTGCCATTTTCACCAATTCCCTGATGAGGAACGCACGCACGCACGCACACCACACAGGCCTACGCACGCTGCGCGCATCTTTCTGCCGCACAGGATATGGTGTCGCCAACAATATTTATAGGGATCTATGCTGCAGACACACATTGCACTGATGTGTCTGACATTTAAAAACACAATTAGATTTTTAGGAATTTCTCTTGTTGTTTACACACTTGGGTCTCAAACCCATCACCACTGGTTTCTAGGGCATTGTCTGAACCAGTGTGCTATGCCTTTTCATGTAGCAGTGACTGGCTAAACAGTTACACCAAGGAGTCTTGAGAGCCCATCAACGTGGGCTGTCAGTCACCCTGGTGATATGGGGTTGTGTGTGCCTATGGGGTATGTTTACTAATCCATCTTAATGTGAGCCCAGCAATGATGTGCAGGATGTCATAAGGGGGGGGGGGGGGTAGCCTTCTGGTCTAAACGTAGGACTCGCGCAATAGGTTGCGTGGCGCACATTATGACACGATGGAGGTAGGCGTGCCACATTAAAGTGCGTTAATCGTAGGTAGGTGTGCTGACATACAGACCTAGTGGCAGAGGTGTAGCACATTAGTTGACAGACTGCCTGATGGTACAGGGGTCATGGGTTCAATCCCACAGTGTGGCTATTGCATATGACTGCCTGAGATATTACCCTTTAATATCAGCAGTGGTTTGTGAGGCATTTGGGTTTTATTTTGATTTGTGCTGCTAGCAAACACACCCTCACAGTGCCATAACCTAAGGTGCCGCATCATGCGCCCTATGAGGCACTCCTGAGGACACATTATAAGGTGCACTGTCCGCCACGGCACCTTATAATGTTCCCTATAGGGCACCTTATAGGGCGCTTTATAGAGCACTTTCGAGGCACCTTCAGGCTACAGCACTGAGGGTGTTGTTGCTGGCAGCACTAATTTAAATTAAGAAAGAAAATGCCTGAGACAGCCCTATCAAATAACCCCACTGTGGGATCAAACCCATGACCTCTAGCTCCACAGGCAGTGAAGTCACCAGTGGGCTACATCTCCACAGCTACTAGCTAACTCCTGGCTGGCTACAGTAGGACTGCAGCCCACCACACAAACTGTCTGCTGTGGTTACCAGGATAGGGTTAAACCACACATATCCATGATGCACTGCACATGCAAATCAGCAGTCTACAGATAACCACAGGATGGGGTATGCACCCCCACAGAACCTCAGCCTGGTAGGGAGTACTGACCGTGTGTGTTACTGGCACAGAGTAGCTACTGACTGTCACATTGTGTGGGTCCTGTGCTCACCCTGAGGGTGAGGTGGGCCGCCCAGCACCATGTCCACAGCACCTGGCTTAGCTGAGATAGGCTATGCTGCAGGTCCCCATCAGTGCCAGTGTGTGATAGGTAGGTCTTGCAGATACACTTCAGAATACACCTGTGTCCATCTGTATTTCCCAGTCAAGTTTAGCCCTTGAGGACTATAATGCACCCAGAATAGTGCATATCCTGTGTGGGTGCCAGGGCCACATGATTTATGTGACCTGGGGGGGGGTGGCGGGATGGCGGGGGGGGGTGGCGGGATGGGGTGGGGCGGGGGGGGGGTGGCGGGATGGGGCGGGGGGTGGCGGGATGGGGTGGGGCGGGGGGGGTGGCGGGATGGGGCAGGGGGGGTGGCGGGATGGGGCAGGGCGGGGTGGTGGGGGGGTGGGGCGGGGTGGTGGGGGGGGCAGGGTGGTGGGGGGGCGGGGTGTGGCAGGGCGGGGTGGTGTGGGGGGGGCGGGATGGGGTGGGGCGGGGGGTTGCGAGGGGTCAGGAGGGGTGCGAGGGGGCAGGGGGGGTGCGGGGGCAGGAGGGGTGGGGGGAAGGGGGGTGCGGGGGGGCCTGTTTGGACCCATAGGCGGATTATGCAGTACCACCCAAACTGCCCTCTGGAGCTCAGGATCTCCCACCAACAGATCCACATTCTACATCACTGCAATGGTGGCAGTAGAGGGGACCATCAACCTCAGTCCAGCTGGGGGACAGACAACCTAGAGAGCAGTCCATGCAGTTCTGTACACATCCGTAAGGTGATAGCAGACAGACAGGAGGCGTGGAAATGCTCAGCTGCCCCCCACCACTATCTGACATTCTCCAGCAGCGAGCACAGTGAATCTGCAGCCACTGCACCCTGCAAGGTGTCCCAGCCATACACATACTAACCGCAAACAGTCTGCTAGCTAGTCCATAGTGCATATTACTGGAGAAAATGTGTGCACCCAAAACTGGGATGTCAACACACCCACCAAGCAGATAAGTCAGTGATTGGACCCCAAAAAAGAAAACCCACATACATCACTTGAGACAAATGCTATAAAGCACTATGGGGGACCTAGCCATGCCATGGTCACTGCTCAGTCAGGGTGAGAGTGACCTCCCATCAGGACATGCTGTGGCCACCCTGTCCGTGCAGGTGGTGGCCAGCCATTACAATGTCCAAGCCATTGCCCTATGCCCTGTGCTCATGCATCCTGCCCAGGCCACCCTGTCCGACCTATACCCACAGTACCTTGCTCCTCATTATGCACATTGGCAAGCTAACACTGGACACAGTGCAGTGTGGGCTGAGTAAGGTGTTGCAACCACCACACACTGGATGGACAGACACACACCAACACCTATGCCAGCATTGTGCAAATATAGAGGCTTTTGGCAGCCCTGGCCAACTCACCAGTCCTGGGCACAGCGCAGGCATGGCTATGGTATGCAATACTGTTGGGGTCTCTCCCCGGGGTGGTGAACACTGTCAGACACCAGACCTGAAACACACTCCACAGACATCAGAGAAATTGGTATGATACAGCTCAATGAGCATATTGTACTTAACTTAGGAATTGCTATCTGCCAGTAATCATACCAACTTTTTGATATATGTGTATCGTATTCCCAGGTTTAGGGTGGCATTGCTAAGGTATGCAAGTACTAATATTGGGAGATGCACGCAAGGCCCGATATCCTGCCTCTCCATGAGGCTTTGGATAATGGAGCCTGTGGGTGTGGTTCTTTCTGCTCCTGTTGGCCGCTGCTCTAGGGCAGAGGTTCCCAACTCCAGTCCTGGTGGGCCAAACACTGTTCATGTTTTCATGCTGTCCCTAATGAATATGCATGAGATACATCTGCATACCATGTGGGCGGCGCATGGAAATGCAGCACACACATCTTTATTAGAAACAACATAAAACCTGAATGATTTATGGCCCTCCAGGACTACATTTGGTGGACTCTGCTCTAGGTAATGCACATGTTTATGGTGTCTGTGCTCTGTAGGGTAAAATATAGGCATTTGACGCATGCTTATGTTCTCTGGAATAAAGGTTCACCTTTACTACCACAGTTTAGTAGTGGGTAAAATATGGGGACTGGGTTGGCAGGAGCCACAGCTGGGACTTGAAGCTGTGATCTTTTGTTCCTGAACACACTCTCTGTGTGTACTGCACCACACTGTGGCCACAGAGACAGTGCAGTCCTTGGAGATACCATGGCTGTTTGTCAGACAGAGCCTGTCTGTTGCAGTGCACGGAACCCACCTGAACAGGGCTAGGCCACGGTCTGCTGTGGGCAGCAGCCACTGCCCCCTCCACCACCAGTACCCCTCCGCCACCATGCTGACATTTCCTTATATTGGAGACAGCATAAAACCTGAATGATTTGTGGCCCTCCGGGACTGCATTTGGGGGACTCTGCTCTAGGTAATGTGCATGTTTATGGTGTCTGTGCTCTGTAGGGTAAAATATAGGCGTTTGACCCCTGCTTATGTTCTCTGCAATAAAGGTTTGTCTTTACTATCACAGTTTAGTAGTGGGTAAAATATAGGGACTGGGTTGGCATGAGCCACAGCTGGGACTTGAACCTGTGACCGTCTGCTCCTGAACACACTGGCTGTGTTCACTACACCCCATTGTAGCTGCAAAGACAATGCAGTCCCTGGAGATACCATGGCTGTTTGTCAAACAGAGCCTGTCTGTTGCAGTGCATGGCACCCACCTGAACAGGGCTAGGCCAAGGTCTGCTGTGGGCAGCAGCCACCGCCCCCTCCACCACCAGTACCTCTCCGCCCCAATGCTGACATGGCCTTCTGCTGGTGGTGCTGGTGGTGCACAGTCTCAGGCCATCCAGTGTGCGGGTAGGCGGCTGCCTATGGTGCGGGTTCTGGGGTAGGGGTGCCTGCATAACTGTCCACGCTTCCCCCCAGCACCACATGCCAATGTTCCGTGCCCTTGGGGGTACCTGCTGGGTACTATCCTCTGTGACACTGTGGGGAGCACACTCGTGCCCATGTTGGGCCCTCCTCAGTTGCTGTCTGGCTGCTCTACTGTTTCAGCATTCCTATGGGCCAGCTAGGCATCACCCTAGTCCGCACTGTGGCCCAGCTGCACCACAGCATGTGTCGCCTGCAGCCCTCTGTGTCCCCTTTTCCAGCATCTGTCCAGTTGCCCATTCTGACATGCCCACCCTGCTGTTGTGGAACATGTGCACGCCATAGGAAACCTGTCCGATGGAGAGGAAAACCCTGCACAGCGCAATTTCACTGTGGGCTCATTCACCTTGTATGGGGACGGAGCATAGACCCTTCCAAAATTCATTTCTTTTTTTAGAGATTTCTTTGGAGTGTTTTTTGATGTTTCCCATTAATATCACTATTGCCCAGCTTGGTTATGTTTTTATTACACTTTTGTGTGGTCATTTTCAGTGTTTATTTGCCCTTTTGTGCTGTGCACATGTATCACACTTATTACTTTGTGTCGGTTTCCTTGGTTTTGCTGTACATTGCTGACGGAAATGGTTTCTCTTCCCTTTAAATCAGCTCTAACGTCAGGGTTTCACTGGCGTTAGTTTCCAGCCTCGAATTTCACAGCGTTAGTGTGCAGGGAGCCTCTCCCCTCCCACTCTCCACCCATTGACCCCTTCTCTCCGCCCCAGAGGAGCCTTCCTCCGCCCCTGGGGAGCCTTCCTCCACCCTCCGCGAGCCTTTCTCCGCCCTCAGCGCTCTTTTGCGCCGCTGCGTGCGTTATCACGCAATAAGGTACCTCTGTGCCTGATAAAGCACCATTATCATGCGATAAGGTACCTTATCGCGCGATAATGTCACAGAGCGCACATTAAGACAGTTTAGTAAACATACCCCTAAATCTTTGTGGCATCTGCAGGGGCCATTCCCAGATATCATGGAGGCTTGGATTTCCCGCAGAGATCTTGTGTTACCTGCCTCGGCAAATTCCATGGGAAAAGTCCCACGGTTCCTGATGAAGTAGGTACTGTGGGTCCCTGTGGTCAATCCATGGGGAAAGATGGTAGCGATCGGGGGCACAGAGCTGTCAGCAGTTCTGTGCCCCAATCGTTTCTATGCCCCCCAACTGCAACTAATGTGCCTCCCCCTCCCATAGTATTGTTGATGCTGCGGAGCTGCAATCCACGGCACCAACAATTTAAAAATAAAAGTGTTGGCCTCCTTCAGCACAGATCCCTCTGGATAGTTCCCAACCATTCGGGAGCGGCCCAGGGGAGATTGGTGCAGCCACCAATGTAAAAAGTATCCTGGCTAGCTGGTTGTGCTAGGCCCTCTTCACTCCCCCAGATGCACAATTGAAAGGGGGGGGCATGGCCCCCCTCCCTCCCCTCATGCCTCCCCTCAGCACATACCTTTCATTCCATGGAGGTATAGTGGGGCAGGAGCAATCCTATTTGCTTCTGCCCTGTCTTGTGGCCAAAACAAAATGGCCACCATTATGATGTGCTGCTCTCTAGCCTCTCGCTAGGGGTCAACACCTTGAGATCATGGCCATCTTCTCCTAAGCCCTTGAGGTGGCATTAGCTGCCGCCACGATTAAGCCTGATTTTGGCAGCCACCATGTGAAATCTTTTTTGCGCAGTGGCTGCCAACCATGGTCACCTCCACTGAACACCCCGATCTGCCCCAATCCCATCCCTATGACCTCCACCAATGCAAAAGTCAGATATTGCGGAAAATTGCCTGATATATCTGATTTCAGGGGCACAAATCCTGCATTAGCCCCGCAGTAGCAGCTAAAGGCCTTTAGTAGACATACCCCATAGCTTTGGGACACCAAGGATGGGAGTAAATCTTTTTTGGGGGGAAGGCTCTTTTTTTGGCTCACAGACATATACCTTTGGAGTGGAGATCTGTGGAGCCTCCTATGTTAATCTTCTGGCGAGTGCTGTTGTTTGACTTGATGCTATTGAAATGGAAGATAAAGAGGAATTTATGTCCACCCTGCTAGAGATCCTTCCCTAGTCCTATAGATACTCCTTGAGGTCTTGGGCAAGCCACTTAACCCTCCATTGCCCATGTTCCCTGTATGTATTAGCGTATGTGTGTCATATCCCCTCGTGTTAAATGTATCTCCCAATTGA
Source organism: Ichthyophis bannanicus (assembly GCA_033557465.1). Lineage (NCBI taxonomy): Eukaryota > Metazoa > Chordata > Amphibia > Gymnophiona > Ichthyophiidae > Ichthyophis > Ichthyophis bannanicus. The sequence continues at coordinate 909,139,690 of CM066035.1, read as the reverse complement.
CCGCTTTGACCCGGTGAAAAGCGGGATATAAATACAGCTAAATAAATAGCTAAATAAATAAATTCCCGTCTCTTGGGGAGGTATATTGGAATTCTCTTCTACAGTGCTCTACAAGATAGATACAATGCCCAGATGGGTTCTTTGAACTTGTGATTTAGGTGTGTTGGATTTATACCTCTCTAAAGTTATCTTTACCAGGAGTATTCAGCCCTCAGAGTGCTTCTCCTAAAGAATACTTTTTGATTGTTACTGTTTTGTTAAGGGGGGGGGGGGAGGGCCAGAGGGGTATAGGGGCTGGGCTGGGATATATTATAAAATCTGGAATCTTGTATTTTGCGCTGTGTATTGGCATGTAGCAGAAACAACTGTATGCCACCTGTTGTTTGCTTCAGATTTTTTTTAGTAAAGAGATTTACCATGCACATATTTTACAAAAGACTATGGGGGAGCTGTTCAAAGCATTTTAGCCTGTTAGCAGACCTGACAACTAGCTAAAGCGTGCTGATTTGGATATTCTGTGGCACTATCCAGATATTCAGATCCTAAACCAGATAGTTGTCCTAACTTTAAATATTTTTGCTATCTGGTTAGTAGCTGAATATTGCAGCTAACTGGATAGCAATCTAGCAAATCCAGATAGTCAGCACCGGATGCCAGATAAGTCACAGAACTGAATATTCTGGGTATATTTAAAGTGGCGGCATCTAGGTGCTTTAAAAGCCCCTATGTGCTCAGCACATCCTTTTATAAAATATTGGGAGATTTATGAATGTCCTAACTGGACATCCCAATTCCTATGTCAACATCCTAGAATATATAGGGGTATGTTTACTAAACTGCGGTAAACGTGAATAACGCACATTGTACTACGTTAACGATCGTTAGCGCACTATAGCGCATTAACGATCGTAAACGCGCTATAGCGCGCACTATCACGCGCTAACGAGCGTAATGTTCTGCGGCGCGGTAAAACACCGCAGAAGGTGGAGAGAGGGCGGAGAGAAGGGGTCAATGGGCGAAGAGTGGGTGGGGAGAGGCTAACGCGCTGATTTTCAGAGCTGAATTCCAACGCGAATGAAAACCTACCGGTAAAAGCACTTTAAAGGGGAGAGAAACTATTTACGTGTCAGCAATGTACAGCCTAGGCAGGGAAACCAAAAAAAGGTGATAAGTGTGATACATGTGCACAGAACAAAAGGGCACAGAAACACCGAAAATTACCCCAACAAAGTGGAAAAAAACAACAACCAAGCTGGCCAATAGTGGTAGCAATGAGAAACATCAACCCCCCCCCCCGAGTAAGCTCCATAGAACAGATATAATTCGTGGAAGGGTCCATACTCCGTCCCCATACAAGGTGCATGGGCCCACAGTGAAATAGCGCTGCTCAGGGATTTCCCCACCATTGGACAGGGTTCCTATGGTGTGTACATGTCCCGCAACATCAGAGCGGGCATGTCGGAATGGGCAACCGAGCAGATGCTGGAAAAGGGGATACAGAGGGCTGCAGGCGGCACATGCAGTGGCGCAGCTGGGCCACAGTGGGGACTAGGGTGATGCTCAGTTGGCCCATAGGAATGCGTAAACATTACAGCCAGACTGCAACTGATGAGGGCCCAACATGGGCACAAGTGTGTTTCCCAAAGCGTCACAGGGGAGAGTACCCAACAGCAACCTGGGGAGTGACTCCTACAGTATTGCGTACCATAGCCATGCCTGCACTGTGCTCAGGAATTGTGTGGTGGCCTGGGCTGCCCAACACCTCTATAGTTGCACAATGCTGGCATAGGTGTGGGGAGTGTGTGTCTGTCTATCCAGTGTGTGGTGGCTTCCAACACCCTCCACAGCCCACACTGCTAGCACTGTTCCCAGTATTGGCCTGTCAATGTGCATAATGAGAAGCAAGGTACCATGGGAATAGCCTGGATAGGGTGGCATGGCCTGGCTGCATCTGCGCTGGGCATAGGGCAATGGCTCGGACATTGTAGTACCCGGTACCACCTGCACAGACAGAGTGGCAACAGCATGTCCTGCTGGGAGGTCACTCTCGCCCTGACTGAGTAGTGACCATGGTATGGCTAGGTTCCCCCATAGTGTTATACAGCATTTTGCTCATGTGATATATATGGGTTTTCTTTTTGGGTCCAATCACTGACTTATCTGCTTGGTGTGTATGTCTGACATCCCCTGGGTTCTAGGTACATGCATTTCCTCCAGGACCATGCACTATGGACTAGCTGGCGGACTGTCTGCAGCTAGTATGTGTCTTGCTGGAACACCTTGCAGGGTGCAGCGGCTGGAGGCCTGCTACTGGGGAATGTCAGATAATGGTGGTGGGGGGGGCAGCTGAGCATATCCAGGACTGCCGTCTGTCCACTATTGCATTATGGATGTGTACTACTCTGCCTGTTCCCCAGCAGGACTGCTGTTGCTGGTCCCCTCTACTGCTGCCATTGCAGGGGGGTAGACTGTGGATCTATTGGTGGGTGACCCTGTTTCCCACCCTAAGCCCCAGAGGGTGGGTTGTGTGGTGGTAGATGATCTGCCCATGGGTCCATACACCCCCCACCCGCTTCACCTACAGCAGGTAACCTTGGCACCAACACCCATAAGGACTAGACATGACCAAGACATACAGCAGGGCACAGATGTATCCTAGGTGTGTCTAACGGAGCTACCTATCACACACTGATAGGGACCTGCAGCATGGTATATCTCAGCCATGAAAGGTGCTGTGGACCTGGTGCTGGGGGCCCCACCTCAACCTCAGGGTGGGCACTGTACCCGCACAATGTGAGTGTCTGTGGCTACTCTGTGGCAGTGCCACACACGGTCTGTCCCCCCTACAGGGCCGAAGTGCTGTGGGGGTGCATACCCTCTCTTGTGCCCATCTCTCGACTGCTGATTTGCATGTGCAGTGCATCATGGGTACGAGTGGGTTAACCCTATCCTGATAACCACAGCAGAATGTGGGTGTGGTGCCGTGCAGTCCTCCTGTAGCCAGCCAGTTGTTTTTTAGCAGCTCTAGCCCACTGGTTACTACACTGCCTGTGGAGCCAGAGGTCATGGGTCCTAAACCCACAGTGGGGTTCATCAATAGGGCTGTCTTAGGCATTGTCTGTTTTTATTGTATATTAGTTCTGCCAGCAGGACCACCCTCAGGGTACTGTCCCCTTAGGGTGGCTCATAAGGCGCCCTATAGGGCGCCTTATTCGGCGCCCTATAAAGCGCCTTATAAGGTGCCTTATATGGTGTCCTATAGGGGACATTATAGGGTGCCTTGGCAGACAGCGCACTTTATAATGTGCCCTATGGAGTGCCCTCTAGGGTGCCTTATGTGGCACCTTAGGTTACGCCACTGTGAGGGTGTGTTTGCTGGCAGCACTATTCAGGTACAAGTAACCTTCCTCACAGCCCACTACTTAACCCTTTCCAGGCCAAGCCCAGTACTTTCGGGATCCAAACCTCTGCCTATATATTCCTATCAAATGGTATAGCATACATGACCATGCCAGAGGGAACGTCACTATTGGAACATATTGGATACGACGGGTACAATTTTCCTGACATGTGCAAACATTAACCCAGCTGCAGAATGTGGATAAAATATTATAGTAGGCCTTCAAAGGGTTGCATATGACGCCTCAGCCAGCCTTCTTCATTAGACACACTGGGGAATCGAACCCATGACCCTTGTACCATCAGTCTGTGTAGTAACCATTGTGCTACAGCTCTGTTTCTGTATTTGGGTGTCTGCACGCTGTCTTAAGCTTGCGCACAGTAGCGCGTGCGCTGTAGCGATCGTTGCTGCGGGGCGCGCAATACCGCACGCAACTGCGCGTTATCGGTTACGATGTACCGCCCATGTCCTTTTTTGGCTTTCCTTCCACTAACGCGGCTCCTAACGCGAATTGCACTAACGCAGTTTAGTAAATATACCCCATAGTATTGAATGAAAGGTTAAATATAATTGTCATCTCAGATACCTGGTGAAAGGAGGACACCCAATGAGATACTGTGACACCTGGGTACAAATCATATCAAAATGATAGGGTAGATCACATTGGTGGAGGGATGGCGCTTTATGTTGGAGAGGGCATTGAGTCACACAGGATTAAAGTTTTGCAGGAAATAAAATGCACTGTAGAATCTCTATGGATAGAAATTCCATGCAAAAAGGGGAAGGCGATGGCAGTGGGGGATGTACTACCATCTGCCTGACCAGAACAAAAAGACGGATGATGAAATCCTAACAGAAATCAGCGAAGCTAACAAACGTTACAGCATAATAGGTGCAAAAAAATGTATACCACACAACAGTGCTTCCCAACCTATGTAGATCCATAAGTAACATACTGCCTGGCAACAAAAAGATGAATAGCTGTGTATCTTTATACAAAGGGATGATGGCATGCTGTAAATCCAATGTGCTCATTAAAATAATTAATAGGTGTCAAAACACTTTTCATTCCAGATATGCCTTCAGAGATGTCCCTCTGACCACTAACGTTTATCTGTCAGATACCAGAAAGAGTGAAAAACAAAGGACAGATGCGTCATCTAGGAAACAGTTCTCCTGCCAGCTCTTCACTGCTGTAGGCGGGTGAAACATGCTGGTTAGTTTTTGAAGCCACGGCAGCCTGACCTCTTGGGAAGAAGCTGCATAAAAGACTCATTGTCTTAAGAAGCAATCACAGGGACAAACAGCTCATTCTGACAGCCAGGCGACCGCCGTCTTAGTTTGCAGGCTGTAGGGGCTGGTGGAAACGTTGGTTTTCGTGACTTGCTCTTTCGAGAGACGCAGGATATCCTTGATAGGAAACTGAAGGAGAAAATGACTAACCTCTTTTTCTTGTATCCACAATGATTTCCAAGGCTATGACCATACAGATGGGGAGTCAGACTGAACACTAGCACCCAATTGGCTTCTTGTTGTGGGGAGAGTTTAAGCTCTTACCTGTAATAGTTTAGTTTTTTGAATGGCATTTGATAATAATTTTCTTCAGGGCAAGGGACAGAAGCATATTCTGCTTTGTAATAGTCCTTCTATCTGCCTTTGCTTCTTAGCTTGAGACAGAATGGTCTAGTGGTTCAAGCAATAGGCTGCAAGCCAGAAAAATTAGCGCTCAAATCCCACATTCTTCACTTAGACTGTGAACTCCTTAGGGACACAGATTTATTGTACACAGACATTAATAACACTGGTCAACATTGAAATCGTTACTGACTTTAAAAGGCCCTAATCTGTAGTATCTTGGTGAGCTAAACACGAATATAACATTAAAAAATGTTATTGGCTCTCGTTTTGAAGATATTGCATGTAGTTCATTTTTGACGTTTCACAGTGTAAATTTATCCAGTAGGACATCAACAACATCCCAAATAAGCCTTGAATGATGTAATATTGCATCACAGTGCATAATACCAGCATGCACACATCATCCAGAGTTGACTGCATCATTTTCTAATGCAATGCAATATTACTGCCAGACGGCTGCTGAAGCCATCTGACGTCAGCAGTGTACTGCTCCGATATTGAAAGCCTCATGAATGCCTTAAAAATCACTCATGACCCACAAGACTGGAGACTATTTATAGACTCTTTGAAACTGAGTCTGAAGGCTGTGCTTTTGAACAATGGAAACCGTCTTCCATCTATTCCAGTAGCGCATGCCGTCCACATGAAAGAGACATACGATAACTTAAAGCATCTACTGACTTCCATTAACTATAACAAGTACAGCTGGCACCTCTGTGGTGACTTGAAGGTAGTTGCCCTTTTAATGGGACTGCAGCAGGGATATATAAAATACATGTGTTTCTTATGTGAGTGGGATAGCCGAGCAAAGGATTGGCACTACTTGCGGAAGGAATGGAATCGCAGACAAAATGTAACAGTTGGGGAGAAGAATATCCAGCATCCAGCTCTGGTTGAGGCTCACAAAGTCCTGCTACCACCCCTTCACATCAAACTAGGTTTGATGAAAAACTTCGTGAAAGCCATGGACCGCACTTCGCCAGCTTTCCGATACCTGCATGAAAAATTCCCTCGACTCAGTGAAGCAAAGATTAAAGAGGGAGTTTTTGTGGGTCCTCAGATTTGAGAGCTCTTCAAAGATGACCGGTTCAACAACTTGCTGCAGGGTGATGCGAAACAAGCATGGAATGCTTTTTGCCTAGTGTCAACAAACTTTCTGGGGAATGTTAGGGTAGAAAACTACATGGAACTAGTAGAAGACATGCTGATGCAGTATCAGAAACTTGGCTGCAATATGTCTATAAAGGTCCATTTCCTTGATTCCCATCTCGATTTCTTTCCTGACAACTGTGGCATGGTTAGTGATGAACGGGGCGAACGTTTTTACCAGGATATCGCAACGATGGAGCAAAGATACCAGGGAAAATGGTCCACTACAATGCTGGATGACTAATGCTGGACACTCCCCAGAGAAGCTCCCAAACAGCTGTACAAGAGATAGGCGAAAAAATCTAAGAAGTAGTCTATGGGGTATGTTTACTAAACCGTCTTACTGTGCGCCTTGCTACGTTATCACGCAATAAGGTACCTTATCGCGCAATAATGGCGCTTTATCGGGCGCAGAGGTACCTTAGTGTGTGATAACACGCGCAGCGGAGCAAACGAGCGCTGAAGGTGGAGAAAGGCTCCCGGAGGGCAGAGTAAGGCTCCCCAGGGGCGGAGAGAGAGGGTCAATGGGTGGAGAGTGGGAGGGGAGAGGCTCCCTGCACACTAAGGCTGTGAAATCCGAGGCTGAAAACTAACGCCAGTGAAACCCTGGCGTTAGAGCAGATGTAAAGGGAAAAGAAACCATTTCCGTCAGCAATGTACAGCAAAACTAGGGAAACCTAGTAAAGCGATAAGTGTGATACATGTGCACGTAACAAAAGGGCAAATAAACATTGAAAATGACCAGAAGAAAATATAAAAAAACCATAACCAAGCAGGGCAATAGTGATATTAATGGGAAACATCAAAAAACACTCCCGAGAAAGGTCCAAAAAAAAGATATGAATTTTGGAAGGGTCTATGCTCCGTCCCCATACAAGGTCAATGAGCCCACAGTGAAATAGCGCTGATCAGGGTTTTTCCTCCCCATTGGACAGGTGTCCTATGGCGCGCACCTGTTCTGCAACAGCAGGGCGGGCATGTCGGAACGGGCAACTGGACAGATGCTGGAAATGGGGACACAGAGGGCTGCAGGCGGCACATGCTGTGTTGCAGCTGGGCCACAGTGCGGACTAGGGTGATGCCTAGATGGCCCATAGGAATGCTGAAACAGTAGAGCAGCCAGACAGCAACTGATGAGGGCCCAACATGGGCATGAGTGTGTTTCCCATAGTGTCACAGGGGATAGTACCCAGCAGGTACCCCCAAGGGCACAGAACAGTGGCAGGCGGTGCTGGGGGGGAAGCGTGGACAGCTATGCAGGCACCCCTACCCCAGAACCTGCACCATAGGCAGCCGCCTACCCGCACACAGGATGGCCTGAAACTGTGCACCACCAGCACCACCAGCATAAGGGCATGTCAGCATGGTGACAGAGGGGTACTGGTGGTGGAGGGGGCAGTGGCAGCTGCCCACAGCAGCCCATGGCCTAGCCCTGTGTAGGTGGGTGCCATGCATTGCAACAGACAGGCCCTGTCTGACGAACAGTCATGCTATCCCCAGGGCAACACAGTGGTGCAGTGCACACAGCCAGTGTGTTCAGCAGCAAAAAGTCACAGGTTCAAGTCCCAGCTGTGGTTCCTGCCAACCCAGTCCCCATATTTTACCCACTACCAAAACGTGGTAATACAGACAGAACCTTTATTGCAGATAACGTAAACATACCCAAAACACCTACATTTTACCCTACCGAGCACAGACACCATAAACATGTGCATTACCTAGAGCAGAGTCTCCCAAATGCAGTCCTGGAGGGCCAAACACCATTCAGGTTCCATGCTGCCTCTAAAAAATATGGCTGTGCTGCATCTCTATGCACTGCCCCCATGGTATGCAGATGTATCTCATACATATTCATTGGGGACAGCATGAAAACCCGAACAGTGTTTGGCCCACTGGGACAGGAGTTGGGAACCTCTGCCCTAGAGCAGCGGCCAACAGAGGCAGACACACCCGCACCCACAGGCTCCATTATCCCAAGCCTCCTGGAGAGGCAGGATGTTGGGCCCTGCGTGCATCTCCCAATACTAGCACTTGCATACCTTAGCAATGCCACCCTAAACCTGGGAATACGGTACACATCTATCAAAAGGTTGCTATGATCACTGGCAGATAGCAATTCCTAAGTTAAGCACAATTTGCTGATTGAGCTGCATCCTAGCAACCTTTCTGATGTCTGTGGAGTGTGCTTCAGGTCTGGTGTCTGACAGTGTTTACCACCCTGGGGAGTGACCCCAACAGTATTGTGTACCATAGTCATGCCTGCACTGTGCCCAGGACTGGTGCTGTGGGCAGGGCTGCCAAACACCTCTATAGTTGCACAATGCTGGCATAGGTGTGGGGAGTGTGTGTCTGTCTATCCAATGTGTGGTGGCTGCCAATACCTTCCTCAGCCCACACTGCTAGCACTGTTGCCAGTATTGGCCTGCCAATGTGCATAATGAGGAGCAAGGTACTGTGGGTATAGCCTAAACAGGGTAGCCTGGCCTGGATGCGTGAGCACAGGGCATAGGGCAATGGCTTGGACATTGTAGTGCCCGGCCACAACCTGCACCGACAGGGTGGCCACAGCATGTCCTCCTGGGAGGTCACTCTCACCCTGACTGAGCAGTGACCACGGCATGCCTAGGTTCTCCCATAGTGCTTTATAGTATTTTTCTTAAGTGAAATATATTGGTTCTTCTCTTTGTGTCCTAATCACTGATTTATCTGCTTGGTGGGTGTGCTCACATCCCAGCTTTGGGTGCATGCATTTCTTACAGGATTATGTACTGTGGACAAGCTAGCAGACTGTCTGCAGTTATATGTGTATGGCTGAAACACTGTGCAGTGGCTGGTGACTCACTGTGCTTGCTGCTGGAGAGTGTCAGATTGTAGTGGGGACACACACACACACCTCACCCTCAGGGTGAGCACAATACCCACACAATGTGACGGTCTGTAGCTACTCTGTGCCACTAATACACACCGTCGGCACTACCAGGCTGAGGTGCTGTGGGGTGCATACCCCATCTTGTGATCATCTGTAGACTGCTGATTTGCATGTGCTGTGCATCATGGGTACGGGTGGGTTGCCCCTATCCTGGTAATCACAGCAGAATGTTTGTGTGGTGACATGCAGTCCTTCTGTAGCCAGCCAGTGGTTTGTTAGCAGCTGTAGCCCACTGGTTACTTCACTGCTTGTGGAGCCAGAGGTTATGGGTTCAAACCCACAGTGGGGTTATTTGATAGGGCTGTCCAAGGCATTGTCTATTTTTAGTGTACATTAGTGCTGCCAGCAAAAACACCCTCAGAGTACTGTAAACATAAGGCGCCCCATAAGGCACCTTATAGGGCACCCTATAAGGCGCCCTACAAAGCGCCTTTTAAGGCGCCTTATAAGGTGCCTTATAAGGTGTCCTATAGGGGACATTATAGGGTGCCTTGGCAGACAGTGCACTTTATAATGTGCCCTCTGGAGTGCCTTATAGGGTGCCTTATGCGGCACCTTAGGTTACGCCACTGTGAGGGTGTGTTTGCTGGCAGCACTAATTAAAATAAAACTAAAATGCCTCAAAAAGCACTACTTAAACATAAAGGGAAATGCCTCAGCCAGCTTTGTTCATTAGGCACATTGGGGATCAAACTCATGACCACAGTACCATCAATCAGTGTAGTAACCATTGTGTTACACCTCTGTTTCTGTGTTTAGATGTCAGCGCGCCTACTTAAGATTACCACCCGTTAAGATGCTTAGCGGCTTCTTGCACGATAATGTGCGCAGCGCACGTTATCGCGCGATGATCCCGTTTTGCTACGCTAAGACCGGAACGCCCACTCTTTTTATGGCAGCCTGCACACTATTGCCGGGCGCACGTTAAGACGGTTTAGTAAACATACCCCTATGACTTGGTTTTTTACAGGTATTAACCGAAGGCCTATTATATTTACTATTGACATGCATTTCGTGATGTAAACATTAATTCTTGTAGATTACAAAAAAACTAGAGCCAACTTTGGAATTTCACTGTCATATTCGTGTTCAGCATATAAAAAATGATAAGAAATGACTATTTTTATTTCAGTAACATGACTTTTGTAAAAATTTGTTGGCCAGTGTAATGTTTTATTTCCAAAGATAGGAGAAATGCCTTAGTTCTAGGATATAAAATGGTCTTGTTTTTTGCTATCTTATTTCTAAATCTCTTTATTTCTTTAGTCTTTCCCCTTCACCCAATATTTCTTAAACCAACCTGTGTAGGAATGTTCCTCTTGCTATAAATAGATCCTCCATGTTTATCCCATGCTTTTTTGAATTCAGTCACTGTTTTGGTCCCACTACCTTCAGCGGGAGGGCATTCAAGGTATTTCCTGCTGTTGCTTTTAAGTTTACCTGCTTGTAGCTTCATTTAATGTCCTCTAGTTTTATAGCTTCCACTGCTTTGAAAACGGTTTATTTCTTCATTAATCCTTTCAAGTATTTAAAGGTTTGTATCCTATCTCCCTTGATGCTCCTTTCCTCTAGGGGTATACATATTCAAGTCTTCAAGTCTCTTCTCAAATGGCTTCTGGCACAAACTTCATATAATTTTGGTCACTTTCCTCTGAACCACTTCAAGTCTTTATATCCTTAGTGAGATATGGTGCCAAAATTGAACACAGCATTCCACGTGAGTCCTTACCAATGGACCTTACCACGTGAGTACTTACCAATACAGGGGTATTATCACCTCCTCCTTTAACTGGTTATGCCTTGTATCCTTCTGGCCTTGGCCATCACCTTTTCACATTGTTTTGCTGCTAGCGCCCCGAGGTCTGTCCTCTCACCCCCTCCTGCATACTGCTCCTTTGGATTTCTGAACCCCAGCTGCATCACTCTGCACTTCTTTGCATTAAATATTACCTGCCAAGCATTAGACCATTCTTCAATGTTGTTCTCAATTCCCGGCTCCAGGGAGACCACCCTGTTTCCAGTCTGCATCATCTGCAAAAAGGTAAACTTTCTTTGCAACTCTTTGGCAATGTCGCTTACAAAGATATTGAACAAAATTGGCCCCAGGACCAGATCTTATGGCACTCCACTGCCCACCTTCTTTCTTCTGAGTGAATTCTATTTACTGCTACCTTCTGTTGTCTGACCATTACCAAAGCCTGTTCACCATTTTGAGTCCTAACTTCAGGCTGCTCACTTGTTATGAGCCTCCTATGAGGAACAATATCAAAGGCTTTGCTGAAATCTAAGTAGACCACATCCAGTGCATGTCACTGATCTAGTTCTCTGGTGGCCCAAACAAATAACTCAATCAGATTTGGTAACAACATGCTGCCTTGCATTTTGCAATCCATTAGACTGTAGAAAATTCACTGTCCTTTTCTTCATTGATGACTCCATTACTTTTCCAACCACTGAGAAAAGGCTTACAGGCCTGTACTTTCTCACTTCTCTTTTACTGCTTTTGTAAAGAAAGACTACAGTCAGCCCATCCCCAATCCCATGGAACCTTTCCCCAAATCTAAGGCTTAAAAGAACATACCATAACATTTCTGAGTTCCTCACTATCTTGGATGTATCCCATCTGGCCTCATCTTTATTCTTTATTCGTCACTTGATAGACCACCCAGGCAGGTGCATCAGGGCGGTGTACAATACAATCAATCAATAAAAGCAAGAAAAGAAGTGAAAAAGGAACGCCATTGTTTAGACAGGATAGAGAGGAGCAGGAGAGACAGAGACAAAGAGGGAGAGAAGCAAGTGAGGAAAAGACTAGTAGGGAAGCTAGTTTTAAGGGTCTGGGAGATCAAAAGCCTGCTGAAAGGGATATGAATCTATGAAAAGATAGTTCGGTACGGAGGGCAAGTGGGAGTGAGTTCCAAAGGTCTGGGGCCAGGAAGTAAAAAGCAGATTGGCGTGTTGTTAGTTTGAATTCTTCTCCTATTACTTCAAAAGGACGCCGCGCTTTTTTGAAGTAATAGGAGAAGGATTCAAACTAACACGCTGGCACCCGAAATAGTCGGACAGGTTTAGATTAAAGTGCTTGAATGAAATCAATCCCCTGAAGAAACTCATTGGACTGAGTGAAACGCCTATAAGGTGCCGAAAAGTGGCGTCGGGGCTTCGTGAACTACCAAGATAAGATAAGCACTTTTCTCGATTGTAAAAGGACGTTTTTCTAAATTGTACAACCACGGTAAAAATATAAGGTCGTTGATGCAAGCACGGCATTACCTTTCAAGCTTGAAGAAGTTTTGAGAACAATGCCAAGTGTCACACCTCGTCCGCCCCAGCCTTGACTGCTGGTATGGTTTGGCTCATGAGGGTGGTAGTTGTGCCGTGCTTGTATCTATACAAATCACACATAAGACTTTCTCTTCTTTTAGGGTTTTATTCCCCGTCCCTTTGAGGTTTTCTTCTTTAACAACAGAAAGTAATAGCCTAACTTGGCTTATAACATAAAGTAACTGGATAACACAAATAGCTTTCTTCAGCATATAACGTCAAACAAAAGAAAAGAACAAACAGCCTACTTGGTCTGTTTGGCTAGGGAGAGAGAGAGAGTTTGTAGCCTTTGCTACCTGCCTATGGAATTAAGGTTACACAAACCTTTACCTTAAGGAGTATTCAGGTTCTTTTGTAGTAAGAGAACATTCCATTAATTCTGTATCTTCTAATGCACCAGAATCCTCATATTCCATCAATTCTGGTCCGGTGGAATCTGCATTGCCCACTTCTAATGTAGAATAAAAGTATGGCAGATTTGCCTCATTAGTTAGGAAGTTCCTCTTCCTCTGAGTAGCACTGCTTCCCTGGGGAAGGTCACCAAACTCTGTATGTGGTTTTCTAGAACCCTGTCCCCGCTGGTGCTTCAGTGGATAGCTCAGGTCTCTGTTTAGCTTGCTAGCTGAGTAATTGTGATACGCTCCCTGCTGGGTCTGCCTCAGCTCTCCCGGCTCAGCTGTACCCGATTGCAAACTGTGTAACGGCGTTTCTCTTGGAGCTAAGAGTTCACTGTAATAAGGGATTTCTTCTGCTTCTCTCGGTAGGTGAAATTCCCTTCTTTTAATACTTTTATAAACAGGAGAAAACTTGCTATCAGCCTCTGAATGTCCAGGCTTTGTAAGGGTATTTTTATGCCTCCAAGACTCTTCCCTTTTAGAGGGCAAATATCCCTTATATCCCTTCTTTTCCCCTGTATCTGCTATTGCAGCTTTCTTATATTTCACTTGCCTTCTCTCAGAGCCACACAGGTCTCTGGACTCTTTCCACAATTCTTCTCTCCAGGATTGCCTACTCGGCTCCTCTCTCCAAGATTGTCTGTAAGAACGCCTCTCTCTCCAAGGCTGTCTCTCTCTCCAAGATTGCCTGTCTCTCCAAGCTTGCCTCTCTCTCCAAGCTTGCTTCCCACTCGAAGGTAGCCTCTCTCTCCAAGGTAGCCTACCTCTGAATGTTTGGTAGTCCGTTTTATCTATGTGTTTTCTGACTCCACCTTTCTTCAGCTGCGCTTCATTAGGTGAAGCAGAGTCCCGTGCCTTACTCCCGGGGTGTGTCTCTCTGGGCTCTGGGCACGTGTGCTTTCGTTGTCCCTGGCAACTGTCAAGCATTCTTTCATTCATCCTGTCACTTTTTCCTTGATCATTCATACTGCCCTGCATTCTCTCATGCTGCCCTAGGTCCACCCTGTGACACATTCCCCCCCTTAAAACATTACTTGCTGCTGCGATTTTTCGTGGACAGCATGTAATCACTTGCGGGGTTCTATGGTGCTGTTCACTGTAGGCTAAATTAGCTGTGGCCACTCTTTCTTTCCACGGTTTTAAGACATTCACGTGGTATACTTGTCTACGGCCGTTTTCATTTTCTACTAAGTAGGACACGAAGCCTACCTTTTTTACTACTATGGCTGGCCCCTTCCACCGTGATTCAAATTTTGGACCGGGATCCGCCACTTGTATGAGGACCTTGTCCCCTGCTATTAGTTCCCTAGTCTGTGTGTCCCTATCATAGTACTTCTTCTGGCGTTGCTTACTACGGTTCAAGTTTTCTATCGAGGCCTGGGACGTTTTCTTTAAGCGTGTTCTTAATTCCTTTAGGAACTGTGGGATCCCCACTTCGGGCACTCTGGGTTCTACCCATTCCTCTTTTAGAATATCCAATACTCCCCTTGGGGACCTCCCAAATAGTAGTTCAAATGGGGATACCCCTAGCGAAGTTTGAACTCTTTCTCTGCACGCATACATGACGAACGGGAGCAGCGTGTCCCATTCCATCATTTCTCCCTTTCGTAGGCCTCTACGTAACAAATGTTTTATTGACTGGTTGGTACGCTCCACCAACCCATTGGTCTGGGGATGATACGCACTCGTCCTTATATGGCGTATGCCAAACGCCTCCCAGACTTGAGCAAGGTACTTTGAAACAAAGTTTGTACCCTGATCGGTTAATATTTCTTGGGGAAACCCCACCTCGCAGAACAGCTTGATAAGTTCTTGCGCTATGATTTTAGCGGATATGTTCCTAAGGGGTATAGCCCATGGGAATCGGGTCGCATGATCTACAATAACTAGTAAATATTGGAATCCCCTTGGCGTTTTTATTAATGGGCCTATGATGTCCATCCCCATTCGCCTAATAGGCGTAGCTATCGTGGGTAATGGCATTAGGGGTGCTGGCTTGGGCCTGGATATGGAGACCCTTTGACAGGCTGGGCAAGCATCACAATACCTCTTGGTGTCTTGGTATACCCCGGGCCAATAAAAACGTGCTAAAATCTGATCCAGTGTCCCTTGGACACCTTTATGTCCCCCGACTGGATGATCGTGGGCCAGGCGCAAAACTACCGCCTTAAAGGCTACTGGCACCACTAGCTGTTTCCTCACAGCTCCTGTATAGGGATCTAAACTCTCCCTGTATAAAATATCTTGGTCAATTAGGAATCGTGGCAATGTAATACGGTCCGCTTGAGCCCACTCGAACGCTCTTTTGAGGGCCAAGTCTGCCTTCTGTTCCATCGGAAAGGATGGGAACTTTTGGACGAGGGCAGCAGGGACCCAGGGTAATCCTTCCCCTGTTTCTAGTTCCTTCCTTCCTTTTGCTCTCTTACCCCTTTCCTGTCGCTTGGTAGCTTTGGTTTTCTTTCCCTCCGGGCTCTGAACTAACTCATCCGAGTTGGGTAGCGGATCCCTCTCTTCCGCTTCTGCCTCCTTCTCAGGAGCCTCTTTGACCTCCTCTTTTACAGGGGTTTCTGCTCTCTCTACTGTAGGGGTTTCTACCCCCTCTACTGGAGCTTCTTGGGGTTCCTTTACTGGAGTTTCTTGGGGCTCAGTTACCGGTGTTTCTTGGGGTTTTACTACCGGGGTTTGGGATCGTGTGGTGACGAATCCCGTTTTCGTGCCAAACCCTAGGTTCCATATCCTTGGAAACAATGGCCAGTCCCGTCCTAAAATTACCTTCTGGGGTAGCCCAGGAACTATTTCCACTTGCAACTTTTTTTCTGCCCCGAATGCCTCAACGCTTACTCGACGTAAAGGATAGGGCAGCTGGGCGCCATGCACACATTTTATTGCTACCTCTTCTTGGGTTACTGGGTGAGACGGCTTCAAAGTTTCCCAAAATCTTTGTGCTATTAAGCTTTGTTCTGCCCCAGAATCGAGTACGGCCATAGTACTTTCTCCTTCAACCTGTACCGGTATACATAGGCCTTTTGGTACCATCTTCGCTGCCCCTACCATCAGGACTGTCTTAACCCTACATGCTTTTATCACGTGGCCTGGTTTGCCACACTTATAGCACCTCCTAGTGCTCCTTTTTATATTACTCTTATCCGGGTTATATTCATTCACTCTTCTGGGTGTATACTTGTCACTTTCATCCATCCCATACATACTTGTACTTTTTAAAAGGCTCCCATTAGGTACAGTACTATGCTTTGCCTCACTGAACACCTCTGCCATTATTGCTGCTTCATCCGAAGTCAAGCAATTTTGTAAGGTCAGGAACATTCTCATTTCTTTTGGAACAGTTAATAAAAATTGCTCTAACACAAGCTCATCTAACACAGATTCTAAGGTTCTATTCTCAGGGTCTAACCATTTATACAGCAAGTTTTTAAGCCTCTGACACAAAGCCTTTGGAGTTTCACTCTCCAATAGTACAGCTTCTCTAAACAGCCTTTTATAATGCCTCGGGGTCAAACCTAGGCGATCTTTTACTGCCTTTTTTATCTCTATATAATTATTTGCCAGGCTAGCCGGCATTGCCTTGAAGGCAGATAAAGCCTCTCCGCTTAGAGTAAGAGCAAATCTCCTCGCCCATTGTTCTGTAGGCCACTTTAAATTTCCTGCTATGCGTTCGAACGCTTCAATAAAGTCATCTGGGTTATCTTCATGCCCCAAATGTCTCATAGCAAGACTTGTATGAGTGTCTACTTGCGGTATAGTTGCATCTCTTTCTGCAGACTTCCTCAGTAGTGCAGTCATCGCTTCCAATAGCGGCTTTTGCTGCTCCTGCATCGCTGCCATGTACTGTTTTTGCAGGTGCTGTAGCAGTCCAGCCTGCTTTTCTTGCTGTTCACCCATCCAGGCCAGCATATCCTGAGGATCCATCCTCTTGGCTTTTTCACTGCACCTAGAAATAAAGGAGAAAAAAAACACCACCAAGTGCGGTATCACACAGATAAGGTTTCTTTTCCCTTTTTATATCACCCCTTTTCTCACTATATCCTATCCCGTCCTCCCAGGTTACCAATACCTCAGTTTCCTGGTAGACTCCAGCATGTGAGAAAAGGTCTTTGCACCGCTGACCGGTCTGTCAGCCGAATCCTCTCCTGGAGCAACTTTTCCTGCTTTTCCAGCAGTGTCCCTTTTTTTTTTTTTTTTTCCTTCAGGCACTTCTCATGCCCCTCCAAAATTTTTTTATCCTCAGATCCTACGCCATTTATATATGTCACACCTCATCCGCCCCAGCCTTGACTGCTGGTATGGTTTGGCTCATGAGGGTGGTAGTTGTGCCGTGCTTGTATCTATACAAATCACACATAAGACTTTCTCTTCTTTTAGGGTTTTATTCCCCGTCCCTTTGAGGTTTTCTTCTTTAACAACAGAAAGTAATAGCCTAACTTGGCTTATAACATAAAGTAACTGGATAACACAAATAGCTTTCTTCAGCATATAACGTCAAACAAAAGAAAAGAACAAACAGCCTACTTGGTCTGTTTGGCTAGGGAGAGAGAGAGAGTTTGTAGCCTTTGCTACCTGCCTATGGAATTAAGGTTACACAAACCTTTACCTTAAGGAGTATTCAGGTTCTTTTGTAGTAAGAGAACATTCCATTAATTCTGTATCTTCTAATGCACCAGAATCCTCATATTCCATCAATTCTGGTCCGGTGGAATCTGCATTGCCCACTTCTAATGTAGAATAAAAGTATGGCAGATTTGCCTCGTTAGTTAGGAAGTTCCTCTTCCTCTGAGTAGCACTGCTTCCCTGGGGAAGGTCACTTAACTCTGTATGTTGTTTTCTAGAACCCTGTCCCCGCTGGTGCTTCAGTGGATAGCTCAGGTCTCTGTTTAGCTTGCTAGCTGAGTAATTGTGATACGCTCCCTGCTGGGTCTGCCTCAGCTCTCCCGGCTCAGCTGTACCCGATTGCAAACTGTGTAACGGCGTTTCTCTTGGAGCTAAGAGTTCACTGTAATAAGGGATTTCTTCTGCTTCTCTCGGTAGGTGAAATTCCCTTCTTTTAATACTTTTATAAACAGGAGAAAACTTGCTATCAGCCTCTGAATGTCCAGGCTTTGTAAGGGTATTTTTATGCCTCCAAGACTCTTCCCGTTTAGAGGGCAAATATCCCTTATATCCCTTCTTTTCCCCTGTATCTGCTATTGCAGCTTTCTTATATTTCACTTGCCTTCTCTCAGAGCCACACAGGTCTCTGGACTCTTTCCACAATTCTTCTCTCCAGGATTGCCTACTCGGCTCCTCTCTCCAAGATTGTCTGTAAGAACGCCTCTCTCTCCAAGGCTGTCTCTCTCTCTCCAAGCTTGCCTCTCTCTCCAAGCTTGCCTCTCTCTCCAAGCTTGCTTCCCACTCGAAGGTAGCCTCTCTCTCCAAGGTAGCCTACCTCTGAATGTTTGGTAGTCCGTTTTTATCTATGTGTTTTCTGACTCCACCTTTCTTCAGCTGCGCTTCATTAGGTGAAGCAGAGTCCCGTGCCTTACTCCCGGGTGTGTCTCTCTGGGCTCTGGGCACGTGTGCTTTCGTTGTCCCTGGCAACTGTCAAGCATTCTTTCATTCATCCTGTCACTTTTTCCTTGATCATTCATACTGCCCTGCATTCTCTCATGCTGCCCTAGGTCCACCCTGTGACACAAGTTAAGTCTGAGACCTTGGGGTTCATACATTCTGGAACATATGAAAAAGTTAGATTGAGTTGCCTAGACAATCAGTAAAGGAATTTAAGATAGTTAAATTAAATAAATGAGACAACCATCTAACCTGTAGGACATTGGAGGAACAATATTTATGTTTTTGTGTAGACACATTCTTCCACAACACGGACCAAAGTTTTAGGGGTGGCAAAAAATGCCCCCAAATGCCCAGTGGCTGCCACCTCACTCTGCTTCTAAAGTTAAAATAAATAAACAAATAAAATGGACCAGCTGCTGCTGCCGCCTCCACTGCTCCCAGGCAGCTGCAAATCTTTTGAAGACTTCCACAAACTGGTAAGCCCCTGCTGGTTCCACCCCCTCTGACGTGAAAAGCATCATTTGAGGGAGTGGGACTAATCAGGGTCTTACAAGCATGCCAATGTCGTAAGAGCCGGCGCTTTTGTTTTGTTTTCTTGATGGCTCCCGTCTCCTGTGATGATGTTTTTCGCGTCAGAAGGGGGTGGAACCAGCAAAGACTTTAGAAGTGCTGGAGTCTTGAAAGCCCTGCACTTTTGCTGTTCTGACGGTAGAAAGGTGGCTGGTGGATGCGGGACAATGTGTGTGTGTGTGTGGGGGAAGACAGGAGGGCAAATGCTGGGCAAAGGGTGGGGCAGGAGGATAAATGTTGGACAAGGGGGGAGGCAGGAGGATAAATGCTGGACAACGGGAGTAATGGACAGGAGGGCAAATGCTAGACAATGAGCGGGAGGGACAAGAAGGAAAATGCTGGAGAATGGGGGAGAAGGGACGGGAGGGCAAATGCTGGACAAAAGGAGGGGTAGGAGGACAAATGCTGGAGAAAGGGGGAGCAGGAGGACAAATGTTGGACAACAGGAAGGAGGGAGGGACAGAAGGACAACTGCTGGAAAATGGGAGGGGGGCAAGAGGATAAATGCTGGACAACAGCAGGGGAGGGACAGGAGGATAAATGCTGGACAACAGCGGAGAGAGACAGGAAGAGAAATGCCGGACAACAGGGGGAGGGACAGGAGGACAAATACTGGACAACGGGAGGGGTCAGGAGGACAAATGCTGGACAACATGGGGGAGGGACAGGAAGACAAATTCTGGACAATGGGGGGTGAGGAAGCATGAAGACAAATGCTGGATGACCTGTGGAGCAGTGTTGGCCCAGTGGCGAGCCTGCCCGCAGGTCATGCTGCTCTCAAGGGCAGAAGGCTGTGAGAGGCTGAAATTGCTTCTCACAGTCTTGTGTCCATGGGCAGGCTCTCTACTGGGCCACCAGCACTCCGCAGGTCATCCTGAATGGGGAGTGGAAGTGGGCGGCCAGCGACGGTGCCTTCCTGATGTTTGCTCCTGAGAACAGGCTCTGCTTCTCTGGGCTGCAGTCATGGTTTGCACAGCCCCTGACCACAGGACATGCTGCTCCCGCAGGCAGAAGGGTGTGAGAGGCAGTGATCATGGCTCAGAGAAGCACAGCCTGCCTGCAAGAGCAGCATATCCTGCAGGCAGGGCTGCGCAAGGCCAATGGTGCCCTGCGTCTCTGGGCTGGATCACATCTTGCACAGTCCCTGCTCATGGAATGTGCTATTGCTAATGCTGTACTGCTCCGTGGTGGACATGGGGGGCACTGAAGGAGGGAGTGGACATGAGGGGGCATTGGGAGGTGGATGTGGATGGACAAGGAAGTCAGAAGGGAGATGCTGGGTGCAGGGGAGGAATAGGGAGGCAGCGGGGAGAAGATTGAGGTGGGGGACTAGAGAAATAGAGATACTGGACATGGAAAGGGACATAGGAAGAAGCAAGGAGGGGTTATGGAGTGGTGATGTTGGCCAGGGCGTTAAAGGGAGACTATGGGAAAATGCTGGACCCAGGGGGGGGGGGGGCAGAGGGAGATGCTCGACACAGGGTAATAACGGTAGAAAAAAAAGCAGGACATGGGGTAATAGGGAGAGAGATGGGAGAAGATGGACATGGGGTAAATGGGTTGAGAAAGGGATAGAGAATGCTGGACATGGGAGTAATAGGGAGGGGATGGTATAGTATGGAGATGTGGTAGATGCTGGTTGCAGGAGGATAGGAAGGGAGAGAGCAGACATGGAAGGAAAGAGAGAGCAGAGGTACTGGATGGACGGAAAGGGAGAGCCAGAGAGAGATAGAGCCAGAGAGAGAGAGAGAGAGAGAGAGAGAGAGAGAGAGAGAGAGAGACTGGATAGAGGGTGAGAGATATTAGACATGGAGGGGAAGAGAGTGTGAGCAAAAGACTAGGGAATAAGGGGCCAGTGAAAAACAGCTGGGAAATGGAAGGACTGGGGTGAAGTTTGAAAAGCGGTAGGTAGATGACGTAAAACCAGAGGTAGATTGAGAACTGGATAGTAAGGAGCAGTGCAATCTGGGTGGCCGGAGAGAAAGAGAGATAAATAAACAGAAGAAAGCTGAAAGGAAAAAAAATCAATATCCAAGATGGAAGGAAGTGAAGAAAACAAAAGGAGAGACATGAAATGTCAGATGGACTAGAGACTGTAGATAAAGAGCTAAGAGAGGACAGAAGAAAGCAGAAGCCTCAGATTGGGACCAGCATGATCAGAGAATAAAATGATCAGATAACAAAGGTAGAAAAAATAATTTATTTTCAATTTAGTGACTGAATTTTGCACAATATTTATATTTTGCACAGAATGGGGAACTGCATCTCTTATTTCTCTGGTGTTGCTCTTCTTGTGGGTCTGGCTGCTTGAGGTTTTAGTTTAATTTTTATCTACATATTTTTATTTTTACATTAGGTTGTGATCAATTATTCTGTACTTGGTGAGGGTCTGTGTTCTGAGTGTGTGAATGAGGCCAGCCGTTCTATTAACATGGTGTCTGTATGTAGGGATCTGCACTGCAATAATTTGACTTGTTCAGTACAATCCAATCCTGCCTTTAAATTCATAGCTACCAGGATTAGTTTTTCACATTTAATATCTTCCCTCCTCATCAATAATCTGGTCATAGCAAAATAAATCTGATGTGAAGATACTTATAATGGTTTGATTGGGGGGTGGGGGGCTATGTAAGTGGTTTTTCATTAATCAGATTTAATGTTTATTATTATGTTTGTTTGAATCTAACATCTATTTTACTAAATTGCATGTATATGTTTGGAAGCCACCTAGGATTTTAGATGAGTGGCATATACATTTTAAAATAAAGTATACTAAGGGGTATGTTTACTAAACCGTCTTAATGTGCGCCCAGTGACGATATCGCACGATAAGGTACCTTATCGCGCAATAAGCAATAAGCAATGGCGCTTTATCGGGCGATAAGGTACCTTAGCACGCGATAACGCGCACAGCAGCGCCAATGAGCGCTGAGTGTGGAGAAAGGCTCCCGGAGAGCAGAGGAAGGCTCCCCAGGGGCAGAGAGAGAGGGTCAAGGGGTGGACAGTGGGAAGGGAGAGGCTCCCTGCACACTAACGCTGTGAAATCCGAGGCTGAAAACTAACGCCAGTGAAACCCTGGCGTTAGAGCTGATTTAAAGGGAAAAGAAACCATTTCCGTCAGCAATGTACAGCAAAACCTGGGAAATCTACAAAAAGTGATAAGTGTGATACATGTGCACGGAACAAAAGGGCAAATAAACATTGAAAATGAACCCAACAAAATATAAAAAAAACATAACCAAGCTGGGCAATAGTGATATTAATGGGAAACATCAAAAAACACTCCTGAGAAAGCTCCAAAAAAAAGATATGAATTTTGGAAGGGTCAACGCTCCGTCCCCATACAAGGTGAATGATCCCACAGTCAAACAGTTGTCAGTCAAACAGTTGTCCAGGCTCTTATTATGCCACATTTAGACTTCTGCAATGGCATACTCCAAGGAACATCCAAAAAGAATTTACACATCCTTCAAAGAGCTCAGAATGTCACTGCTCGAATAATTATGAAAGCTAAAATATTCGATCACATCTCTCCTATCCTATACTCTCTCCACTGGCTTCCTATCTATAGTAGGATTCAATATAAAACACTTGTCACCACTTTTAAACTCATTAATGACCTAGCCCCATCACAGTTGGCCACTCTACTCCAAACCCCACAAGAAAACAGAACCAGAAGAAAAACTAACCTCAACATGCTATTAATTCCCATTGCAGTGACAAAATCAAAGCAAATAACCATCAACACTGCTTTTTCATATTATGCTCCCAGCCAATGGAATAAACTCCCACTATACCTCAGAGAGATTAAAGACCTTACATCTTTCAGGAAGGAACTTAAAACCTACCTATTTAGTCAACACTATAGCAACCTACAACCTGGAACCAAATTTACTACACAAAAACATGCAACAAACCAAACACAGGTCTACCCCACCTAATGCCGGACTTCATTTCTCATCCACTCAAGTTAGTCTACTCCCAATACTTTATTTATGATCATAAATAACTACTATAGTCTCTTACTAACCATGTAAATCTACCCTTCTGGTTCCTTGTAACATAGTTTTATGACTCCTTGTAACATAGTTTTATACTTCCTTTTATGTTAATAACCCTCACATTGTTTTCCATTGTTTTCCATTTAACCTAGTTATTATGTAACCTAGTTTATGTTCACCTAATATTTAATGTAATTCAATATTGCACTGTTCTGCTATATTGTTTAAGTTCCTTGTTTTTGCTCAACTAATGTTTAATGTAATTCAATATTGCAATGTTCTGCTATATTGTTGTTTAAGTTCCTTGTAAACCGCCCCTGATCTCTGGAAGGGGCGGTATAAAAAAGCACTGAAATAAATAAAATAAATAAATAAATAGCGCTGATCAGGGTTTCCCTCTCCATTGGACAGGTTTCCTATGGCATGCACATGTTCTGCAACAGCAGGGCAGGCATGTCAGAACAGGCAACTGGACAGATGCTGGAAAAGGGGACGCAGAGGGCTGCAGGCGGCACCTGCTGTGGTGCAACTGGGCCACAGTGCGGACTAGGGTGATGCCTAGGTGGCCCATAGGAATGCTGAAACTGTACAGCAGCCAGACAGCAACTGATGAGGGCCCAACATGGGCACGAGTGTGTTTCCCACAGTGTCACATGGGATAGTACCCAGCAGGTACCCCCAAGGGCACAGAACATTGGCAGGCGGTGCTGGGGGGACGCGTGGACAGCTATGCAGGCACCCCTACCCCAGAACCTGCACCATAGGCAGCCGCCTACCCGCACACTGGATGGCCTGAGATGGCGCACCACCAGCAGAAGGGCATGTCAGCATGGTGGCAGAGGAGTACTGGTGGTGGAGGGGGCAGTGGCAGCTGCCCACAGCAGACCATGGCCTAGCCCTGTGTAGGTGGGTGCCATGCACTGCAACAGACAGGCCCTGTCTGACGAACAGTCATGGCCCTGTCTGACGAACAGTCATGGTATCACCAGGGAATACACTATCTCTGTGGCAACACAGTGGTGCAGTGCACACAGCCAGTGTGTTCTGGAGCAGAAGGTCACAGGTTCAAGTCCCAGGTGTGTTTCCTGCCAACCCAGTCCCATATTTAACCCACTACTAAAATGTGGTAATACAGACAGAACTGTTAGTGCAGATAATGTAAACATGCCCAAAACACCTGTAGGGTAAGGTGAGCAGTTTTAAACCTTCTACCAACCTCATAAAAGCTAAGAGACTTCCTAAATGTCATAGTATTCCTCAGAGGAGGGAAGACTCTGCCTTAACTCAGGTGTTGGAAATCCTGAGGGGATTAAAACAGGATAGCTTTGAGTCTGAATCTTATGCCTCTCCAACAGACTCAGATATAGAAAGCATGGAACTAGAAATGCCTACATTAACAGAAGAAAATTCAGATATGGAAATGGAATGTTCTGTAGCCTCCAGATATTAAGTAAAGGCTAGACATTTCCAGAACCTTTAAAACTTGGCAGCTGTTTTTTCAAGAAAGCACGGCTGTAGGAAATATGCAAATGAGCTTGCTGAAGTTCTAAGCCGTAACTCTGTATCCTAGCAGCTACCTGCTGAAAGTATATCGTTTGAAATATAGCAAGTGGAAACAATTGTTTGAGGAGAAGAAAGAAAACAATTTGTAACAGAAGTTTTACCCTGTTGGAAAAGTTACAACTTGTGTCTGTTTAAAAGCCACGTGGGAAGCTGGTTTTTGTATTCTTCTCTGCACCAGAGTTCAGTGCTGTGGTTTTGTTATAGTATGAAGAAATACTATGTTTTCATTTGAGTGCCAAAGCTGAAGTAGAAGCCTTTTTGGTTTGATTATTCTGGAAAATATCCTTACATTATGTCCTGATATTTTGGAACCTTTTTATAAGAAGTCCCGTTGGCTGAAAATAATAAAAATCCTGCGAGCCTATATATATTCTCGGCTGAATCATTTCACAACTACACAAACATAGGCACTTATCAGAAATAAATATATTGACTGCCCACGTCCAAGTCCTAGGCAATTGCCTTGGGCGAGGGCGCGGTGACAAGGCTCATGGGGGGGCTTGGATTGGAAATGGGCTGAGTGGAGGGGAGCTAGGATTTGACATGGGCTGATGATGGTGGGGCTAGGAAAGGACTAGAAATGGGCTGATGGGGGGCTGGGATTGGAAATGAGCTGATGGAGGGACTCGGATGGGGGAGCTAGGACTTGAAATGGGCTGATGAGGGTTAGGACTGGTAATGGGCTATGGGGGGGGCTAAGACAAAATGGGGTGATGGGGGGCTTAGGACTGGAAGTAGGCTGATGGGCTTAGGACTGGTAATGGGTTATGGGGGGCTTAGGACTGGTAATGGGCTATGGGGGGCTAGGAAAGGAAAAGGGCTGTGGGCGGGGGTGCAAAGGACTGGAAATGGGCTGAGTGGAAGGAGGGCTTGAACTGCAAATGGCTGATGGAGACGGGGGCCTGGAATGGAAATGGGCTGAGTGGAAGGAAGGCTTGAACTACAAATAGCTGATGGGGAGGGGGGCTTGGAATGGAAATGGGTTGTGAGGGGAGGGATCTAGGACTGGAAATGGGCTGAGTGAGGGGGGGCTAGGACAGGAAATGGGCTGATGGAGGGCTAGGATAGGACTGGAAATGGGCTGTTGGGGGGGACTTGGATTGAAATGGACTCATGGAGGGGCTAGAACTGGAAGTAGGCTCATGGGGGGCTTGGATTGGAAATGGGCTGAGTGGAGGGGAGCTAGGATTTGACATGGACTGATGGTGGGGCTAGGAAAGGACTAGAAATGGGCTGATTGGGGGCTGGGATTGGAAATGAGCTGATGGAGGGACTCGGATGGGGGAGCTAGGACTGGAAATGGGCTGATGCGGGGACTAGAAGGGAGCAGATGCTGGGTGGGGCTGGAACTAGAAGGGAGCTGATGTTGGGGGAGGATTAGAATGGGATAGAGCTGGAAGAGTGAAATGGAGAGGGAAAAAATATTTTGTGTGGGAGGGAAGACAAATCTACAATTGGCCGGATATTGGGAGGGTAAGTGGGGATTGAGGATGGCGGGGTAAAATTTGAGTGGATGAAATAGGAATGAGGAAAGAGCAAAAGGAGAAAGATTAGTATGTTAAAGCAGATGTAGAGAGAGAATGGAAAAAAACTAGAAGAGTGAAGAAAGGACAAATGGACAGCAGACGATGGAGAGTTAGCAGAAGACATGAAGAAACCAGAAGAAAGTGGCTGGAGCAATTGCAACTGAAAAAAATGCACAAAAGGTAGAAAAATATCTCTTTATTGAATTTATTAACTGAAATATGCCAGCTCTGGGAAATGTGCATCATTAACGTCTGCGCTTTGTTTAGTACAAGAGGAAATTAATTTATAGTTTCATTTCTATAGTGTTGTTGGGCTTTTGGGGTTCCCAGTTTAATTATTGTCTTCCTGTTTCTAAATTGTGATTCCTTGTTTGGTGACGGTCTATGTTCTGCACGTGTAACTGAGCTGAGGTATTCTGTTTATGTAATTCCTATTTGACATTGCCACTTGTTCTCTTTCCCCAGTAGGTCATGTATTGTTGTTCTCTGAAATGTATTGGTTTAATATTTGTAGTGTTGCCTTTTGATAGGTAGGGTCTTGTGCTTTGTGAGTCCTGGTAGTGCTGTTATGATACGGCGGGTTTGCTATGGGTTCTAAATGGGCAATGTTTGTAGTAGTTCCTAATGTGCCTGGCAGTTGTCACTGGATTATAGTAATGTAGAAATCTTTTAGTCTTTCTTTATCCATACTCATTAAGAGGCATGTTTACTAAAAGTTAGTGTATGGTAACATTATGCAAATATTTATGCAAATGAGGTCCCTTATGCAAATGAGGCCCCGCACTGAGTCTCCGCACATGGCCCCGCACCCCCCTTGGGCCGCCCCTGGTTTTCACATGCTGTATCCCAAAAGCGTCCCAAACCTGGGCCAAATATTTGGACATAAAGTTAGCCCCTCTATCTGTTAACACCTCCCTAGGAAAACCCACCTCACAAAACTGTTTCACTACTTCTAAGGCTACTGTTTTTGCAGTGATATTTTGCAAAGGAACTGCCCATGGGAATCTAGTGGCCTGATCAACCATGACTAAAATATATTGAAACCCCCTAGGTGTTTTAACCAAGGGCCCAACTATATCCATGGCAATCCGTCCAATGAGGTCAGATATTGTAGGGACCGGGATCATGGGTGCCACTGCTGGCCGGGTAGCTGTGACCCGCTGACATGAGGGGCAAGCATCACAAAACCGTGTGGTTTCCTTAAAGACCCCTGGCCAGTAGAAGCATGCAAGGATCTGATCCAGAGTCCCTTGTACCCCTTTGTGACCACCCACCGGATGGTTGTGGGTGAGCCTTAAGACTAACCCCTTGAAAGCCACAGGCACCACTAGCTGTTTTCGGACTGTCCCTGACTGGGGATCGCGACTTTCTCTGTATAATATCTCTCCGTCTAACAGAAATCTTGGAAGGGTATCTCGCACCACTTGTGCATATTCAAATGCCTGTGTGAGTGCTGAGTCTGTCCGTTGTTCCTTTGGAAAGGTTGGAAACTTCTCCACCAACTCCGCAGGCACCCAAGGTAATCCTTGGCCTGTTAGTATCCCAGCCCTCCCCTGGCCTCGCCGTCGCTTCTCACAGCGTTTTTCAGCTTTCCCCCTCATAACCTTAGAGGACGGGGAAGCTACCAGGTCATCATGTGAGGGTAAGGCCTCTAGGGAACCCCCTGGGTACCCGTCCCCTTGGTCATTAGTTAAAGACGGTGACCGGGTAGAGACAAAGACAACCTTCTCTTGAAGGCCTTTCCCTAACCCTTCCCTAAACTGGGGCCAATCCCTTCCTAGAACTAGGCCGTGGGGAAGCTTTGGTACCACAGCCACAGGAATGCTCTTCTGTACCCCTAATCCCTTTATCTCCAGTGTATACACGGGATAACCAGAAGCAGCCCCGTGGATGCAACGGATCTGAACATGACCTCCAGGTCTCCTCTGACCATTCTTTGCTTGAGCCTCAATGGCCTGCCAAAGTCTCTGAGATATCATACTTTGGTCAGCACCAGAATCAAGTAAAGCATTGGTAGGGATCCCCTGTATATTCACACTCAGGAGAAATCCCTCTCCCAGAGGTTTCACACTTGTACCAACCAACCCAGTACGAGCCTTACATGCTCTCTGTAAGTGTCCTAATTCTCCACAATGAAAACATTTCTTTTGGGACCACTTTTCTTTCTGAGCAGGTATATAAGTTTTCACACATCCTGTTTTATTTCCTTGTTTCATTTCTGATATACCAAAACTGGCTTCAGCCTTCACCTTAGGAGCGCCCCCTCTTGGCTGACGTGCTCTCTCAGCTTCTATGTAGCGTTCAGTCACCAGAGTTGCCTCCTCTGTGGTTTGGCAGTTTTGTTGGATCAGAAATGATTGGATTTCTCTTGGCACTGCTGCCATAAACTGCTCTAATACAATCATATCTAGAATCATATCGATATCTTTCTCTCCTGGGGTTAGCCACTTTAATGCCAGGCCCCATATCCTTTGGCTTAATGCCTTTGGAGTCTCTCCAGCTTTAAGAGCTGTGGCTCTGAACATTAGATGATAGACACTTTTAGTCAATCCCAAACGATCTCTAATAGCCATTTTTACAGTCTCATAGACCAGGGCTTGGGCAGTTGGAATAGCCCTATATGCAGCCAGCGCTTCCCCTGTTAAAGAGGTTGCTAAACGCACTGCCCACTGGCTAGCTGGCCATCCGACAGCTTGCGCTACTCTTTCAAATGATTCTAGAAAGTCATCTATATCGTCCTCAGATGAAAGTTTGCCAAAATCAAAGGCCCCACTTGTGGGTGGGCCTACCAGACTGTCCATTGGAAGTGATGATGGTCCTGCTGGTCCCGGCTCTCCTCCACTTTCCTGCCTTTGTGAAGCAACCAGGGCAGCCACTAAGTCCAAGACAGGTTTCTGCTGCTCCCTGATAGCTGCAGCTGCACTCTCTTGGGCTTGCTGTGCCAATTCTTGCTGGCACTGGAACTGCGCTGCCATCCACTGAAGTAATTCTTTAGACTCCATCTTCAAGGATTTCCTGAAAGAAAAACACAAGAAACCAAGGGCGGCACCACTCAACAGCCCCCTTGTCCCCTTTGACTCAAAAGCATTCACTTTTCCCTTTTACTTTTATCCTGAGCCAACCCCACCTGGGTACGCGTTATCTGACTCAGGTGTTGACTCCTGCTTTCAAAGGGTGTCTTTATGAAGATCCAATCTGGACTGCTCTGCCGTCTGCTGACTCCAGCCGTGAACTCCACATGCAGTTTTTCAACAGCCGTCCGTGCTGTGCACACCTTCCAACAGCCGTCCGTGCTGTGCACACTTTCAGCCGTCCATGCTGTGTACACTTTCAGTCATCTATGCTGTGTACACTTTCAGCAGCTGTCCATCCTGTGTACACTTTCAGCCGTCCATGCTGTGTACAACTTCAGCAGCTGTCCACGCTATGTACAACTTTCAACAGCCTTGTTGCAATGTCCTTTTGTAAATCCTGAATGGCACAATCCGAACAACTACGCCACTGTCACAAGCACAACGCCAAAACCACTAGTCTTCTAGTTGTTGAGGGCATGGTGGTTGAGAACCTTCTTCTATCAGCTGTTATATTTATGCTTTAAGTAGAAGGATTGTAGTCATGTTAAACCAAGGGTAAGGCTTATGACAGAAAAAGAATTTATTTTGAACACAATAGAACAGATCAGGTTCCTGGTACCATTTACAGAATTTTAAATTATAGGATTTTTGCTTAAGGTTCAGCAAGTTGGTGGCAAAACAAACAGAACTCAGCATTGGCTTTTAAAGTCCTCTTCACTGCAGAAGCTTAGCCTTTTCACATATAACAAGATGCCACTTTTCTTATTGTCCTTTGTCAATCAGAGCAATAGAAAAACAAACTTTACTTCTTCTATGGCAAAATTATCTTCACTCAGCCATAATTTTCTCTAGGCTGCACTTCCAGGTGAAGAACCAAACTTAGGTTATGAAATAAGCATTCACAGTGTCCTCAAGACTCTTATAGCAGGGTTTTCTTATAAACAGGAGCAAAGCACAAATTCTTATAGCAGGCTTTTTCATATAAGACAGGAGCAAAGCACAAACACTTCTAGCAGCTAATTAACTTTCTCTCCGTTGTAGAGTTTCAACACAGCTGACACAGAAGCATGAATCACAGCCTTACTTCACTAGCTTATGCGCCAGTAAATTCCTCCTTTCAAAACACACACAGGAATTTACTTTCTCACTGCTTAGCTCTGAGGTTACTTCAGCAAGAGGAACAGTTCTTTCAAGGCTGGCTCTTTTCAACCCTTCAAGTCTAGAGCTTGGCATAAAGAACAATCCATCAACATATCTTCTTCTGCCCCAAGCTCTGAGATTGCTTCACCCAATTGCATAGGTTCTGACTCACCCACTTGATCAGAGTGCCCTGCTGACAACCTCTCTGGGGGCCTGAAAACTTCTCTCCTTCCTAGCTCCCACCTTTGTTGCAAACGTGAATCAGGGAAATCACCTTTCTCAGCAATGGGTAGCTCAGCCTGTCTCCAGAAGTTAGCAACTGCTCTGGCTTCTCCAGCATTCCATCGTCCTTGCTGCTCTGAAGTCTGTCCTCTGCTGCTTCCTCTGCTCCTTCTTCAATCACTCTTCCTCTGGCTCCTACTCCTTCTACTCTCTCCATAATTTAACCAAGGTTTATACTCACTGGGATCCAACCCCACCTCTTTCTCTCCCAGGTGTTTGTAATCCCTTGCCTTCTGACATCAGAATCAGTGCAGTTACTAGAGTGAGGGTTTTTGTCCTCATGCTTGCAATCTATCCCTCTTAGACTGTCAAGCATTTCCTGGAACTTGTTCCAGCTGGTTTTTTTCTGCCTTTGAACTGTGGCTCTGGTCTTTTGACCCTGCACATTATGCTGTTCACCTCCTCCATGCTCAAAATGGTTGACTTTGCCACAATAAGTATTTACAAGGAACAAATCTAGGAATAAAAATCAAAGAAGTTTGTAACAGAGCTATTGCACATGAAATATCACATTGGCCTAGTGACTCTGAAAGTTGGACTGGATGCAATCCTCGAGGCCTCACAAATAAAACAAACAAGTCTTCAACCAGTCTTGCAGTGTGCACACCAGTAAAAAACCAAAATTTTCTATTTGCTTGAAATATAGTCCCCATCAACAACCTTCGCTAAGGAGAAACAAAATGGTTTAAAATAAGCAAAGGTGTAAGACAAGGCTGCATACTTTACCCCAACCTGTTTAATTTATATGCAGAACAAATCATCAGAGAAGCAGGATTGTATGAAGACAACAGAGGTGTGAAGATTGGTGGAAGACTCATCAACAACCTTCGCTATGCTGATGATACCACATTACTGGCTGAAAGTGAAGATGATCTGAAACATTTGCTTCTCACAATCAAAGAACATAGTCTCAAAATGGGCCTGCACCTTAATGTAAAGAAGACAAAGATCATGACAACTGGCATAATCAACAGGTTCATCGTTGAAGGAGAAGAAATTGAAATTGTGAACAACTTTAACCTACTTGGATCAACTATCAATAAAGAAGCAACAAGCAGTCAAGAAATCAAACGACGCATTGCTCTTGGCAGAATGGCTATGAAAGACCTAGATAAGATTCTCAAGAGCAGAGATGTCTCTCTCCATACAAAGATTCGACTTGTCCAGGCCATGGTATTTTTCAATAACATCATATGGATGTGAAAGCTGGACAGTGAAAAAGACAGACAGGAAGAAAATTGATGCCTTTGAATTATGGTGCTGGCGGCGAATACTGTGTATACCATGGACTGCCCGAAGAACAAACCAGTCTGTATTAGAGGAGATCAAACCTAAGCTTTCTTTAGAAGCTCAGATGACAAGACTTTGACTTTCATACTTTGGACACATCATGGGAAGAGAGAGATCATTAGAGAAAGACATCATGCTTGGCAAGATAGAAGGTCAACGCAAAAGAGGAAGGCCAGCAATGAGATGGATCGATACAATAACAGCAGCT
This sequence comes from Ichthyophis bannanicus, assembly GCA_033557465.1. Lineage (NCBI taxonomy): Eukaryota > Metazoa > Chordata > Amphibia > Gymnophiona > Ichthyophiidae > Ichthyophis > Ichthyophis bannanicus. The sequence goes on along the minus strand of CM066035.1, from coordinate 909,107,636 downwards.
ACAGGTACCAGTCTGTCAACAATGAGCCGCCTGACTCAAGACCAAACACAATTTAGGATAGCTATCCAGAGGGTCGCCATGAGTCGACTCCGACTCGACGGCATTTAACAACAACATAGTCCCCAGTCCCTTTAAGAATTCTCTGTGCTCCCCAACAGGGTAAATCTGTGATACTCAATACAGTTACTGAAAGACTTCACAGTCCAACTTAACTTCTGTTCAGCGGCCTATATTCCTAGGTTAAGCTCCTTCCCTTATTCTGTATACAAGCTTCCTAAGACGTCAGTTCCACTTGTTCGACAGTTGCTCTCTTGTAGTGCTGAGCTCAACCCTTACTCAGGTGAACCTTTGGTTGGTAGGACTGCCTGCAGGCTTATCTTTTTAAATCGCAAAAGCAGATAGCAAAGCATCTATGCCAGAATGTGCTTCTTCAAAGATAGAAACTTCGAGAAAGGGTAAGTCTTTAACCGTCACTTCTGAATATACATACAAGGGCAGGAGCCTAGGTTAAACAAAGAAGAATAGAGGACAGGAAAGTCGCAGGTACTGGATATCATGAGGCAGTTGCAAGGAATCCCAAATTTTATGAAATATATGCATGCTGCACTTCATTTCTGCCTGTTCGGATTTCTGTTTCTCGGTCTTTGAGATGAACTGTGCAACGAGGCAGCTGTGCTCTGTCACCTGATGGTGGTGCTCACCTCAAGTGGCTCTGAAACGTCACTGGAATTGCATTAAAAGTTAAATCCATAGAGAAAAAGAAAGGCAATTGTAATAGAGCTCTCTGTGACTCATACGCCTCAGGGAATGGGCATCTACCCTTTTCCTTCCTGAATTCCCCTTCCTCTTGAGAACTTCACGAAAGAATATTACAGCTAAAATTCCCTTATGTTTTCCTTTCCTGAATGCATGAGTGAAATAAAGTGAAAATAAGCATGGCGTCTTTAGGTAGCGAAAAGCCTAAAATGCTTCAGATAATACATGAAAAGAAAAACAGCAACATTCAATTATCTACTTCAGAGATGGTACTTAGGGGAATGGAGAAAACGAGTGTCCTGATTGAAAATGGTGAAAGTCCAGAGATTAAGCAATAAATTAACTTGGTTAAATGCCCCTCACATTGTATTAGAAAGGAAGCTGTACTGTATACTGCAGCAGGCTGCCTACATAGTTCCTCCTTATCTTGAAATTATTGCATTTCACATAAAATAAATTGGTGCAGCTCTCCAGGAAGATTGCAGCCCCTCAAGGTTTTCTGATTCAACTGACCTTCAGTATTTACAATCCCATGTTGGCCTGAGACTATCAAGTCTTGATTACATGTTAAGCAATAAATAAAAGGTTCATAAAATAAGACTTTAAATACTTAGGACCATTCTATCTCTGCTTATAAAGTTATGCTATAGACCAGCATTTCCCAAACTGTGGGTTGTGATCCTAAACGGGGTCGCAAATCCTCATTTGGGGTCACGGTTGCATCTTGGGTTCGGGACAGGGGTGAATCGTGCTTTTCGGCATGCTTTGGGAGGCCACCTCACATCAAATCCAGTCCACCGCCCACTGCTGGTAACAAAGGTAGTAAAAGTGCATGCGTGACACTAAGGGGTATGTTTACTAAACCGTCTTAATGTTACCGGCGCTAGTTGCAGTGTTAATGTGAAGAATGCCATATAAGGTAGTGGGCATTCCGGCAGCAAGGTAGCAAGAATCTGTATCGCGTGATAGAGGGCGCCTTGACTCATTAATGCGCGGTAATCTTAAGTCCATGCCAGCGCTGTGCTAGAAGCTATAGAGTTGTAGCCCACTGGTTACTACAATGACTGTGGAGGGAGGAGTCATGAGTTCAATCCCATGGTGGTTATTTAATAAGGATGTCTGAAGGATTTCCTTTTAATTTGAATCAGTGCTGCCATCAAAAACACCCTCACAGTGCCGTAACCTAAGGTGCCTTATAAGGCGCCCTATAAGGCACTCCATAGGGCACATTATAAAGTGCCCTGTCTGCCAAGGCACCTTATAATGTGCCCTATAGGGCGCTTTAAGATTACTGCACTGTGAGGGTGGTTTTGCTGGCAGCACTGATGTAAATTAAAAGGAAACCCCTTAGAGGGCCTTAATAAAAAACACCACTGTGGGAATGAACTCATAACCTCCACCTCCACAGTCATTGTAGTAACCAGTGGGCTACATCTCTACATCGTCAAACACAGCGCTGGCTGGCTACAGAAAGACTGCAAGTCACCGCAAAAACTGTCTGCTATGGTTACCAGGATAGGGTATACTCATCCGTACCCATGATGCACTGCACATGCAGATCATCAGTCTATATCTGATCACAAATGAGGTATGCACCTCCACAGCACTTCGGCCTGGTAGGGGGAAATGACCTTGTGTGTTACTGGCACAGAGTAGCTACAGACCGTGACATTGTGCAGTTCCTGTGCTCATCCTGAGGGTGAGGTGGGACACCCAGCACCAGGTTCGCAGCACCTGTGTTGGTTGAGATAGGCTGTGCTGCAGGTCCCCATCAGTGCTGGTGTGTGACAGGTAGTCCTTGTGGACACACCTATAATACACTTGTGTCCATCTGTATTTCTCAGTCATGTCTAGCCCTTGTGGACTATGATGCACCTAGAATAATGCATAACCTGTGTGGTTGCCATGGTTACATGTTATAGAAGAAGGGTGTTGTGTGGATCCAAAAGCAGATTATGTAGCACCACCCAACCCGCCCACTCTGGATCAGGGTGGGGGACAGGATCTCCCACCAACAGATCCACACTCTACATCGGAGTCGGTAAAGGGGACCACCACCCCAGTCCCACTGGGGAATAGGCACTCTCCAGGGCAGTCAATGCAGATCTGTACATATTTCATAAGGTACTGGCAGACAGGCAGTAGGCCTGAAAAATCTCAGCTGCTCCCCTCCACAATCTGACATATACCAGCATAGGGCACAGTCAGTCTCCACCCGTTGCACCCTGCAAGGTGTTCCAACCATGCACATGCTAACTGTAGACAGTCTGCTAGCTAGTACACAGTGCACATTCCTGGAGAAACCGTGTGTCTCACACACACACACACACACACACACACATGATTGGGCCCCAAAAATGAAGACTCATAGATATCACTTGGGAGAAACACTGACTAGCACTATGTGGGAACCTGGCCATGCCATGGTCACTGCTCAGTCAGGGTGAGCGTGACCACTCAGCATGACATGTTGTGGCCACCCTGTCCGTGCAGGTGAAGGTCGTGCACTGCAATGTCCCAGTCAGTGCCCTATGCCCTGTGCAGATGCATCCTGCCCAGACCACCGTGTCCGGGCCATACCTACAATACCTTGCTCCTCATTATGCACATTGGCAGGCTAACACTGGAAACAGTGCAAGCATTGGGGGCTCAGTATGGTGTAGGCAGCCACTAAACACTGGACAGACATACACACACCCCCACACCTATTTCAGCATTGTGCAAATATAGAGGTGGTTGGCAGCCCTGGCCGTTGCACCAGTCCTGAGCACAGTGCAGGCATTGCTAAAGTATGCAGGTGCTAGTATTGGTAGCTGCTGCTCCATGCAGGGCCCAACAGCTTGATTCTCTTTGAGGCTTTGGATAGTGGAGCCTGTGGGTGTGGGTGTTTGTGTCCCTGTTGACCGGTGCTTTAGGGAGTGCATATGTTTATGGTGTATGTGCGCTGTAGGGTAAAATATGGAGCCATTGTCTGCAGGGGCCACAGCTGGGACTTGAACCTGTGACTTTCTGCCCCTGAACACACTGGCTGTGTGTACTGCACCAAACTGTTGCCACAGAGGTGGGATCATTCCCTGGGGATGCCATTACTGTTCATAAGACAGACCTTGTCTGTTGCACTTCATGCCACCCACCTGAACAGGGCTTGGCCTTGGTGTTCTGTGGGCAGATGCCACTGCCCCCTCCACCACCAGCACCCCTCCGCCACCATGTTGACATGCCCTTTTGCCGGTGGTGCTGGTGGTGCGCAGTCCCAGGCTATCCAGTGTGCCAGTAGGCGGCTACCTATGCTGTGGGATCTGGGGTGGGGTGCCTACATAGACATCCGCGCTTCCCCCCGGCACTGCCTATCAATGTTATGTGCCCTTTAGGGTACCTGCTGGGTACTGTCCCCTGGGACACTGTGGGACACACACTTGTGGGCATGTTTGAACTTGGTCAGTTGCTGTCTTGCTGATTTGTAGTTTCTGCATTCCTATGTGCCACCTAAGCATCTTCCTAGTCCACCCTGTGCCCCAGCTGCCCCACTGCATGTCCCACCTGCAGCCCCCTGTACCCCATTTGCAGCTTTACCGTGGTGCCCTTTCATACTTGGGCACTATGCTGTTGCTGCACATTTATCACTACTATCACTTTTCTTGGTTTCCCTGCCTTTGCTGTACATTGCTGACTGAACTGGTTTCTCTCTCCTGCAAATGTACCTCTAGCGTGAGGTTTTCACTGGCGCTAATTTTCAGACCTTCAATTCACAGTGTTAGTGTGCATGGAGCCTCTCCCCGCCCACTCTCCACCCATTGACCCCTTCTCTCCGCCCTCTGGGGAGCCTTACTCCACCCTCTGTGTGCCTTAACGCCGCAGGAGACGTGTTCGCGCGAAACCGCATGCTATCGCGTGCTGTTACTTTATCATGTGCAAACGTTATGTATCGCGTGATAACGTTACATATCGCGTGCAAACCGTGCCACTGCAACATTATCACTGTTTAGTAAACATGCCCCTAAGACCCTGCGGGCCCTCCTTGTCCTGCCTCCTCTGAAGTAACAAGTATGCGTCAGAGAGGGCACAATAGGAAGGGCCGACATGGTCTTAGAGGCATACACTCGCTTGTATCAGAAAAACCCCATGCTTGTGATATCTCTGATTAGAGGCGGCAGGCAGTGGAGAGGAGGACTAGATTTGGACATAAAGTTCTGGTATGTGGGTAGGGAGGTTGGAGTATCAATGCACAGCAAGGGGAAGGAAGAAAAGCAAGAGATCCTTGACATGGGGGTGAAGGGAAACTGAAGAGACACTGGAATGTGGAGGGGGTAGACATTGGTTGACAGAGGGGTGGATGCTACACATGGGGGGGTGGGCATAAGGAGACAGAGAAGTGATGCTGTACATCGGGGGGACATAGAAACATAGAAACATAGAAACATGATGACAGAAAAAGACCACAAGGCCCATATAGTCTCTCCTTCCATAACAACAACTACAACAGTCCACTTTTTACCTTTAGAGATCCTCTGTGTTGGTCCCATGCTTTTTTGAATTCAGTTACTGTCCTCATCTCTACCACCTCCACTGGGAGACTATTCCACGGATCCACTACTCTTTCCGTAAAGAAATATTTCCGCATATCACTCCTGAATCTATCTCCCTTCACCCTCATCCCATGTCCCCTCGTCGCAGAACTTGCTTTCAATTGAAAGAGGCTCTCTCCCTGAACATTTATGCCACGGAGGTATTTAAACATCTCAATCATATCACCTCTATCCCGCCTTTCCTCTAAGGTGTACATATTAAGATCCTTAAGTCTGTCCTCATATGCTTTATAATGAAGACTACTAATCATCTTAGTAGCAACCCTCTGCACCGACTCCATCCTGTTCACATCCTTTTGAAGGTGCGGTCTCCAGAATTGCACACCATACTCCAAATGAGGTCGCACCAAAGACTTATACAGAGGCATTATCACCTCCTTTTTTCTGCTAGCCATTCCTCTCCGTATGCACCCAAGCATCCTTCTAGCTTTTGCCGTCGCCTTTTCTACCTGTTTAGCTACTTTAAGATCATCGGACACAACTACGCCTAGGTCCCGCTCTTCTTTAGTGGACAAAAGTACTTCACCTCCTATGCTGTATTGCTCCCTTGGATTGCTGCAGCCCAAATGCATGACCTTACATTTTTTAACATTAAATCCCAGCTGCCAAATTCTAGACCATTCTTCAAGCTTAGCTAGATCCCTCCTCATGTTATCTACACCTTCCTGGGTGTGTACTTTATTGCAGATTTTGGTATCATCTGCAAAGAGGCAAACCTTACCCGACAGCCCTTCCGCTATATCACTAACAAAGATGTTAAAAAGATTCGGACCAAGGACAGATCCCTGGGGCACACCACTGGTAACATCCTTCTCCTCCGAGTGAGCTCCATTTACTTGTACTCTTTGTCGCCTCCCACCCAACCAATTTCTAACCCAAGCAGTAACTTTAGGGTCCATCCCTAGGGTGCTCAGTTTGTTTATAAGTCGCCTGTGAGGAACAGTGTCAAAGGCTTTACTGAAATCTAAATACACCACATCTAGAGCTCTCCCTCGGTCCAACTCCCTGGTCACATAGGGACATAGGGAGACTAAGGGGTGATGCTAGACATGGTGAGGCATAGGAAGTCAGAGAGATGATGCTAGATTTGGGGAGGAAGGGCCAAGGGAGACAGAGATAGTGAGGCTAGGGAGAGAAATAAAGGAGATGCTAGATGTGGGGGAATAGAGAGTATGGGGGAGATGCAGATGTGAGGGAGAGAGAGAAGGGGAACATGTTGGGCTGGGAGGGTTAAAGAGGACAAAGACACTTGGCAAGGAGGGGAAGAGAAGGAGGAAGAGACCAGATTGGGGAGTGAAAGGGGGGAAGACATTGGATGAGGGTGAGAGAGAGGGGGGATGCTGGGCAGAGAGCATGGTGGGGGTGAGGATGCAGGATGGGGGAAGAGATTTAATAAAGATGGAAATAAAAGATTGGGGGAGAGAAGTGGCAGATGGCCTGCAGTCTCTTGAAAAGAGAGTTAAGAGAAGATAGGACTCAGAATCCAGACACTGGAAACAAGGCAACTGGAAAAATTAAAATAGCTAGACCACAATGGTAAATAATTTATTTTCAGTTTAATGACTGGGATATATCAGTTTATGGATTTTATATGTGCCATCTTTATATTTTGCATGTTATAGAGGAATCTGCACCAGTTTAGTGTTGCACTGCATACAGAACATGGCTTCTTAGGGTTTCAATTTAATTTTTGTCTACGAGATGGTGCAGGACTGGGGAAATATGCTAGATCAGTGAGGAGGGGAAAGGAGTTGGATGGTGGACAGCCAGAGAAGGGGAAATAGAGAGGAAGCTAGACATGATGGGGGATGGAATAGGTTGTATGGCAAGGAGATTCTTGATGTGGGGGTGGTGTAGGACAGGGAGGCAGAAGAGATGTTGGACATGGGGGAGGGGGAACGAGGGAGACAGAGGAGAAGCTGGACAGGGAAAAGAGGGAGATGGATAGGAGATGCTTGACATGGGGGGGGAGGGGTGTACTGGGCAGAGAGACAGGAGATGCTGGATATGAGTGGGAAGATAACTGGTGAGACAGAGGAAATAATGGCCTTTGTGGAGGAACTCGGGAAACAGATGAGATACTGGAGATGGAAGGGGAGGACTAGGGAAATACAGGAGATAACAGTCATGGGAGAAACTATGGAGACAGAGTTGATGCTGGAATGGGAAGGAGGAAGACAGGAGATGTTTGACATGGGGGGGTTACTGGGGAGGTGAGAGAGAAGAAATACTGGACATGGAGGGTGCAATAACTGGTGAGACTGAACATTAAGGGTAGGGCTAGGGAGATAGACAGAAAAGATACTGGAAAGGGGATGGGAACTAGGAAGACAGAAGAGATGCTGGATATGTGTAGGGGAGGACTAGGGAGGCAGAAAGAAGCTAATCAACATAGGAGAGAGAGAGAGAGAGAGAGACCCTGGATGGGGAAGGTGAGAGGAAAGAGGGAAGATGCTGGATACAGAGGGAGAATTAGTAAAAGGTGCCATAGATACCAAGATTGTGCAGAAAAGCAAGAAGAGGTTAACAAGATCAAACACAGAGAACAGATCCAAAGAAACAGCCAAAAAGATATCGCCGTGATCGTGAGACTGATGAAGTTCATTTAGGAAGGAAAGAAGAATAGTTTCCATGCTGTGACCGGTATGGAATCCAGACCGATGGGAGTGCAGGGCGTGGACAGCATCAAGCGGAGAGAAAACTAACTTCTCGTGTATCTTCGAGAGAAAAGGAAGGGTGGAGACATGATAAAAGTGAGCTGATACAGAGGAGTCAAGAGAAGGATTTTTCAGAATGGGTCTGACACGGACATGTTTCCAAAGAGAGGGGAATATCCCAGAGTACAAAATGTTATTGAAAATAAAAAGGATGAGGGGCAACCGGGCCAGAGAGGGTTCCAAGAGCCAGGCTGAGGGAATGGGATCAGAGGGACAAGTGGTCTTGTGAGATGATGATAAGACTTTATGAAGCTCAACCGCCTCCGACCCCTCCCTCCCTTTCTGCCCAAACCCTGGCTGACTATTTCCATGACAAAATCTACAAGATCACCCTCCAATTCCCCACAAAGTCAGCTACTCCCCCTCCTTCTCCTCTTCGCTCCCAACTTTCTCCCTTTACCTCTACTACCCTTTGAAACAGAAGTTTCCCAAATAAGTAACTCCTTTGTGTCCTTCCCAACAAGCTGAAAAAAAAATATGTTTTGTTTACAGTAAATATTGTTTTTCTTTTACTTGCTGGTTGGTGCAGGATTTAAGGAATCTGAATAAGATTGTCCAGACCTAGCAACGGATATTTTCCTTTGAAAACCTTATTTCAAAAGAAACCCCTTGATTTGTATATTTATGCTTTTGGTTAAAAATATTGAGCTAAATTTTGCATGAACACAAATGGTTCAGTATTGTAGATTTGAGGTATATGTTTGAGTCTGCTCTCTAGGCACTATGTAGATGATCTTCAAAGTTTGGGGCAGGAGAAACCAGTTGTGATAGAAGTCATTCACAATCTGCTGCATTTCTTGGGTAAGAAAGCTTTCAGGGTGTCCTGAAGAGAAAAAAAAAATTTAGGTTGGGGCTATCCCTTCCCCCTACAACATCAGAAACGAAACCAGAAACTTAATAAAGAGAACAAAGAAGAGAGAGGGAAAGGGGGCAGCCCCTCCCGTGGGCTACAGAAGGCACAAATGGTTTTGGATTGTTTTTCTTTAACCTTCAAAGTAAGGGTTGGGAACCCTGTCAGGACAATGGGGCATCCTGAGCCAGTAATTAAAAGACTGCAACTTGAAAAAAAAATGATTTGAATCCTGAGTGAATAAGAAGGTCATGTTATGTGTCTGGTCTTTGTGTTTGCTATTGAGTAAACTTAAAGAGTTTAAAAATAATGAATTTTATATTTTGTGGCAAGCACCTCAGAGGTCATAATTATTGTTAATATATTATAGAAACACATAGAGTTGTAACTATAGGAATTTAATAGCAATCACAATTAGTGACAATTCTCAAGCAACTTTTTCTTTTTAAACTTTTAGTATTTAGGACTTTTCTCTCTTTTGTTCAGCTATCTGCATTTGCCTGAAGGAATTTGGACTCAAGACAGACCTGCTGTTTACCTTGCTATTTGTGTTTGAGATAACATCAAGGTTGAACTGTTACTCTAAGTAGATTGCTTTAACATAATTTCATTGTTTCAGATCAATTTGATACCAGTCTCAAGTATTATGTATAAGGTTTTAATTTAAATGTGACAAAGCATGATTTTGAATTCACCTCTTTGCAGTTTCATGTTATTTGAATGTCTGTTTCCTGAACTGTAAGATTTTAAGTTAATTACTTTGCATTGTTAAGCTCGGTGCTGATGACTGACGAACAGGACAGTAGCACCATGGGTGCTGGCTATCTTTCTGATTTGATGTGTTGGGGTCCAGAGAGAAAACGTTTTTAACATTTCAGTTTTAGTAATACAGTATATTGTAGCACTATGACATACAAGTTTTCTTTAGTTTACACACTTGCACTTTATGTTACCAAAATACTTGTTGTAGCACTACATTATGTAGAGGTTCAGTACACATAGAAATTATAGAATTTTGGAAAGAGGCTGATCTGCAATTGCTTTGTTCCCAAGCACATAGATCATATTTAGTGGAAAGATGGAGCTTAGTTACCAGGAAATATGAGAATATTTGTAAAGTTAGTAGACAAATAAAATAATAATATTAACTTGAGATGATTGGATAAACTAAATTTTACTTGTTAGCAATGATCTAGGAGAGGTTTAAAAAACAAAAAATAAAAAAAATAAAAAATTAATAATAATAATAAAAGAGAGAGAGAGACAGAAGGTGAGGCTACAGGCTTGGGAAAGGCAATAAACGTGCTGCTCCGAGTGTGATGATCTGGGCCACCGGAATTCTAACTGCCCTAAGACTCCTCGAGGACCCACAAGGCCTGAAGAACATGAACCTTGCATATTTATGCCTCTGAAGAGACATGACTAGGCAGGGGGGAATAGGCCAAGAAGAACCCGAGGAAAACATCGCCCTGAGGCCCAACCACAAATGCCTTGAACCTTCTTAGGCCTCTCATCTCAAAAGGATCTCTTAAACACCATGATTAGTGAGTAACTTCCACAGACCCTTGTGGGCACTGCGATTATAAGATCAGTCCTCAAATATTTTTAAGTTTCCACAGCACTCTCACTGGGAACCGGGTGTAAGATAGACTTTAGTCACACCTGAGAGATTATGTGGCTGTTCTGTTAGAAGCCATACTCCTTCCTATTGGGATTGATGTTATAAAATGCTGTGAAGCACTAGTCTATATTGTAAGGACTTTATCTATATTTTGTTTAGGCAGTTGCTAATTAGAATGAGCACTGTTTACTCATATGGTTATGCTTATTGAAAAGGATCCACATTTATATGTATATATACCTTTTGTTTACAAAAATACTAAGTTTCTAACAATTGTTTGATGTTCTTAGCAGCCTTGCCAAATAAGGATACACTAGTATGGTATAAAAAAGACAGAAGGACCTATGCATGTAGTTTGATGGAATGATGTAAGTGGAAAAAAAAAGTGGTGTTGAGAGGAGTGTGATGGAATATTCATGTTGGAAAAGAGAACTTAGATTAACATTATAAAATGGTGAGGGTGAATTGAAATGTGAAATGATGTATCCGATGTATCCACCTAGAAAGAAAACTGACAATGAATACTCTACAATATTTGATTATGCCATCCGCATTAACTCCAATTTTGGAAGTCATCTAGCCCAGAGATATATCCAATAATTGTAAATAGACACTTGGAGATAGGCTGAGTGCACTTTTCATCCTAATGAGCTTTGGGGAGACCCACACTGGCCATGTGGCACTTTTCAGATGCTTTTATCCCTTTTTGCCTCTATGGGGGATGTTTACTAAAAAACGCAAAAGTGCGCGCCGCACAATAGCGCATGGAAAAGCGGCACTTAAACGCTTCTAAATGCTCTTAAACGCCCCGCACACGTGCGATGAACCCCCGCGCATGTGCGCGACACACTAACGGGCCCCGCACAAGTACGGGCCCGCAGATGTCCGATAGAGACGTGGAACGGCTAACGGAGGGCGGAGGAAGGCTCCCGAGGGGCGGAGAGATGGGGTCAATGGGCGAGGAAGGGGAGGGGAGAGGCTCCCCGCACATTATCGGGCCCGAATTTACAAGGAAAAAATAGCGCGAGTGAAACACTCGCGGTAGAGGGCAGTTAAAGGGAAGAGAAACCATTTACGTCAGCAATGTACAGGAAAACCGGGGAAACCTGCAAAACGTAAGCAGTGTGATACATGTGCACAGCACAAAAGTGAAAATAAAAATAGAAAATGACCACAACAAAAATATTAAAAATAGTAATTCAGCTGGGGAACAGTTATAGTAATGGGCAAATATAAAAACCACACCCAGGAAAGCTCCAGAAAAAAGAAATGAATTTTGGAAGGGTCTACGGAGCGGAGACTCCACCAAAACTAATTGCCATCTTTGGAGCTTTCCTGGGAGTGTTCCCTATGGTTGCCCATTAATAGCACTGTTGCCCAGCTTGGCTAAAAGTATAGCCCCTGTTTTTCATGGTCATTTCCGGGGTTTATCTGCACGTATGTGACCAGACAAGGTGAATGAGCCCACTGTAAACATGTGCAGAGCAGGGTTTGCGACCACATCCTGCCAGGTTTACCATCTCCAGGGACTGCACTGTCTCTGTGGTGCACAGTGTGGTGCAGCAGACAGAGCCAGTACCTCTAAGACCAGAGGGTCACAGGTTCAAATCCCAGCTGCAGCTACTGCCAACCCTGTCCACATATTTCTCCCACAACTACACCGTGATAGTAAGGACAAACCTTTATTGCTGAGAACATAGGCATGGTTAATACGCCTATATTTTACCACACCAAACACAGACACCATAAACAGGCACATTATCTAGAGCAGTCTCCCAAATGCAGTCCTGGAGGGCCAAACACCATTCAGGTTCCATGCTTCCCCTAAGAAAGATGCCTGTGCTGCATATGTCTGCACCACCCCCATGGTATGCAGATGTAGCTCATGCATATTCATAGGGGACAGCATGAAGACCCGAACAGTGTCTGGAACATCAGGACTGGAGTAGGGAAACTCTGCCGTAAAGCAGCAGACAACAGGGCCAGACACACCCACACCCACAGGCCCCATTGGCCAATGCCTCCTGGAGAGGCAGGACATTGGGCCCTGCGTGCATCTCCCAGATCTAGCACCTGCGTACCTTAGCAATGCCACCCTATACCTGGGTACACGGTACACAGCCCTCAAACGTTTGATGTGGGTACCGGCAGATAGACAGTCCTACGTTCAGCACTGTTTGCTTCTTGAGCTCCATCAGAACAAGCTGTCTGATGTCTGCGGTGCGCGCTCCAGGTCTGGCCCCTGACAGTGTTTACCACCCTGGGGAGTGACCCCCAGCAGTACTGTGTACCATATCCATGGCTGTACCGTGCCCAGGACTGGTGTGGTGGGCAGGGCTACTAACCTCCTCTATAGTAGCACATTGCTGGCATAGGTGTGGGGGTGTGTGTCTGTCTATACAGTGTGTGGTGGCTGCAAACACCTTCCACAGCCCACACTGCCAGCACTGTTGCCAGTATTGGCCTGCCAATGTGCATAATGAGCAGCAAGGTACCATGGATATAGGGTGACCTCTGTATGTGCTGCTGGGGGATCACTCCACCCTGACTGTGCAGTGACCACAGCATGGCTAGGCACCCCCATAGTGCTATATAGTATTCCTCTCATGTGATATATATGGGTGTCCTTTTGGGGCCCAGTCACTGACGTAACTGCTTGTGTGTGCTGCCATCCCAGTTCTGGGTGCATGCATTTCCACCAGGACTAACTAGCAGACTGTATTCAGCTGGTCTGTGTCTTGAAGGGGTGCCATGCAGGGTGCAGTGGCTGATGGCTTGCTGCAGGAGAATATCTGACAGCGGTGGGGTGCAGCTTAGCATATCCAGGCCTAATGTCGGTCTGATATTGTGTTCTGGGGGTGTATAGAGCTGCTGTGACTGCCCTGTGGGGTGTCTGTTCCCCAGTAGGGCTGGGGTTGACTGTCCACTCTACTGCCATCATTGCAGGGGGGTAGAATGTGGATCTGTTGATGGGTGACCCTGTTTGCCACGGTGGGGGTGAGGGTGGGGGAAAGGGGAGATTGGTGGTGCATGGCCCACCTAGGGGTCCATGGGGGGTTACCCTGACTGAGACAGACAGATATATCCAGGATGTTTGTGCAGAAACAACCTATCTCACAGATTAACACTGCTTTGGAGCTCTGACATGGCCTCTCTCAGCCATGGAGGGTGTTGTGGACCTGGTCCTGGGCGCCTCATCGCACCCTCAGGGTGAGCACAGTACCCGCACAATGCGACGGGGTGTAGCTACTCTGTGCCAGTGGAACACCCGCTCAGTACACCCTACCAGGCTGGGGTGCTGTGTGGGTGCACATGGACACTTCCTCCTGCCAGGCCGGGGAGCTGTTGAGGTGCATTCCCCATCTTGTGTGCATCTGTGGACAGCTGATTTGCATGTGCAGTGCATCTTGGGTACGGGTGGCCTAACCCTATCCTGTCTACAACAGCAGACTGTCTATGGGGTGATGTGCAGGCTCTCTGCAGCCAGCCAGGGGCTTGCTGTCAGCTATAGAGCTGTAGCCCAATGGTTATGTCACTGCCTATGATGCCAGAGGTCATGGGTTCAAACCCACAGTGGGATTATCTGATAGGGTTTTCCACAGCATTGTTTTATTTCTTGTACATATGTTGCTGCCAGCAATAACACCCTCAGCGTACTGTACCCATGGGGTGCCTCTGCGGGTGCTTTATTGGGCGCCCTATTGGCCACCTTATGGTTGCTGTCCATATAAGGTGCACTATACCTTACCCTGTGCCGCAACATATATGGTGCCCTGGGGACATTCTAGGGTGCCTTGGCGGACAGTGAGCTGTAACATGTGCCGTATGGGCCGCCTTATGTTAACACGCTTTGCGTGTGCGTCTGCTAGTCGTGAGTACTAAAATAAACTTAACTTGCCCCCTACAGCACTCATCCCCATAATATATAATGCCTCAGCCAGCCTTGTTTACTGGGCACTGTACGGATTTGAACCCCTGCACCATTGGTCAGTGTCCAAACCATTGTGCTGTGGCTCTGTTCCTGTGCATGAGCATCAGCGCGCCACTTCTGCCGCCCACTATTTGAATGCCTCCGCACACATCAGCACGCAGCCTGATGCCCATCAGCGCGCCGCCTCCTGCTGCCCACAATTAACAGTGCGCCGCCTTCTGCCGCCCAAAATGACAGTGCGCCGCCTTCTGCCGCCCAAAATGACAGTGCGCCGCCTTCTGCCGCCCAAAATTATTTTGCCTCCTCAACCACTTTTAACCATTAAAGTTGATGCCTCAGCTGGCCTTTTTTGTAGAGTACAATGGGGAGTTGAACCTGTGGCCCCTGCACCATTGGTTTGTGTCTTCACTGTTGTGCTATGGCTCTGTTCCTCTATGTGCCCAGCGGCGCCCCACTTAGCCTTCCCACGCGCTAATGTGGGCCCCGCACATTTGCGCGGCGTGCACACGTACAGTCGTTTTTTTCCTTTTTTCAGCCTGATCCGCCCACTCCTTATATGGCACAGGCACACTACCGCGGCCCCACACGTTAGGAATGTTTAGTAAACATGCCCCTATGTGTCCTGGCCCGACACATGAAGCTAAAGGAGGAAAGTTACTTACACAAATTTTTACAAATTGGTATAATTCTAAAAATTGTGGAACAATTGAGGAAGTGTGGGCAGCTTGTCAAAATGTATTAGCTAAATTGAGTTGCTTAGGATTGGCTGTTGTATGCAAGCAGCAATCCACGAAAGGGGGAACCTCCGAAACCTAAACTGTCTTGCCTTTGACTCTGTTCAAAAAAAAAAATTTGCCCTAAGGGAGTAGACTGAACTTTTTCTCCCTCTGAACTGTTATATGGAAGACTGCTTATTTTTTATACTCCTGAGCCTCACATTTGATCTCTTGTATTTCCTAGCAGCAGAGGCATCTCTCTTCTAAATGTAAAGGGTCTGTTTCTTGTTGGTCACTCCAGGCCAGGGAAGTCCCGAACCCTCATCTGCGGTGTGCTGCTCCGGCTGGCTGGAATCCAGGGGAATAAAACTCACAGACCACACAGTAGGAAAGTATGCAAGTTTATTCCAAAGGGTGGAGGGATTGTCCGTATTTTATACATTATCAGAAACATAGTCATACGTCATCCACCCATCTTCTGGGGCCTGCTATAGCTTATCAGTAACTGTGCAAATACAAGTCATCCTTGAGTAGAACAATCAGTTTAGCTTACACAGCACATTCCTTTTTCCATACCCACCAGAATGTACAAAGGGCACACACATAGGATTCTGATTTCTATAAGATTCTAATTTCTCTTATGCAGGCCTCCTGCATGTGCACTTAAACTGAGCATTATTATTACAAAGGGCACATATATAGGATTCTGATTTCCCTAACACCCTTTCTTCCTTTTCTATGATCTCTGAGGAGGAAACCGCACACCTTCTTTCCTCCTCCAAACTCACTACCTGCTCCTCTGATCCTATTCCCACTTGTCTCCTAAGCTCCATCTCCACTGTTGTCCCTTCCATCTCTCATATTCTCAATCTATCACTCTCCACTGCAACTGTCCCTGCAGCCTTCAGGCAAGCTGTAATTTAGGGTTGCCAACTTTTTGAAAGAGAAAAACCCACCACCTGTGACTAGTCATGCTCCGCCCATGCCCACCCCAACCCTGCCCTTTCCTGCCCCTGTCCCGCCCCCACCCCACCCTTGCTCCACCCCTGTCCTCAAAAAAATTGCATAGAGGGCAATGTGCAAATTGAACGAGCAAGATTTCTACACATTCTTAGACAGAAATTTTATACTGACAGAATACGCAGCATTGGTTGTACACACACACACACACACACACACAGAATACAGACAGGTCTTCATCAATAAATGAGCACACAAAAAGAGAAATATATAGACAAAAATTAAACTGAAACCCAAAGAAAACAAACTCTGCATGCAGTGCAATATCAGATAAATAAGAGATACAGTTCCTCATACTGTGTAAAATATAAGGATAGTACAAAGTCCAATCATTAAATTGAAAATAAAATTATTTTTTCTACCTTTGTTGTCTGACCATTTTATTCTGTGATCATGCTGGTTCCGATCCGAGGCTTCCGTTTTCCTATCTTCTCTAAGCTCATTTTCTATGGTCTATAGTCTATCTGCCATTTCTTGTCTCTTCTTTTCTTCACTTCCTTCCTTCAGCCTATTTCCAGTCCCAGTAACCCTCTATCAGCCCCCTTTCCAGTCCTCCCCTTCCATTATATTCCAATGCCAATCCCCTTGTGTTCCCAGGACTGCCAGTGGCGTCCATTCCCTTCTAGTCCCCCTCCTTCCTCACTGTCCAGCCCCTTGTAGTCCAAACACCATCCCAGGTATCAGCTCACTTCCACTCCCAGTGCCTTCCCCGTGTCAGCTCCTTTCCAGTCACCCTACCCTCTGTCCACCCCCCTTCCAGTGCCATCCCCACATTTCTGCTCCCTTCCAGCTACCTCCCCATTACCCAGTCACTTACCAGCACCATTCCCAGATGTCAGCTCCCTTTGAGCTCCCTCCTTACCCCCTCAGTCAGCTCCCTTCCAGCCACCTCCTCCCCACCTTTCAGCTCTCTTCCAGCCCTCACCTTCCACCTGTCAGTCCCTTCTGCCACCTCTTTCCCCTTGTAGCCGCTGCTCCTGCTTCTTACAGGGCAGCGGCTGAAATAAAGTTAAGTTAAAAATAAATTTAAACCTGTGTGGAGCCTTCCCCCCCCCCCAGTGCAGCTTCACCCCCACCCAGGGCAACATCAGCTTCCCTCCCCAGTATAGCTTCACCCCCCTAGTAAAGCTTCACCTTCCCCCCATCCCCCCAGTGATGCTTCACCCCCCCCCCAGTATAGCTTAACCTTCCCTCCCCAGTGCAGCTTCACCTTCTCCCCTCCCCTCAAGTGCAGCTTCACCCCCCCAGGGCAACTTCATCTTCTCTCCCCAGTATAGCTTCACCCCCCCTAGTAAAGCTTCACCTTCCCCCATCCCCCCAGTGCCGCGTCACCCCCCCACCAGTATAGCTTTACCTTCCCTCCGCAGTGCAGCTTCACCCCCCCAGTACAGCTTCACCTTCTCCCCTCCCCCCAAGTGCAGCTTAACCCCGCCCCCAGTGCAGCCTCACCCCTTGCAACCGCTGCTCCTGCTTCTTATAGAGCAGCGGCTGCAATAAAGTTAATTTAAAAGAAAAGACAACCTGTGAGGAGCCCTCTGATCCTAGGAAACTCCTTCTGTAGTGCCCAGGCTAAAAAGGAAATGATGTCAGAGGGGGCGGGCGCTGCAGAAGTTGTTTCATAGGATCGGAGGGCTCCTCACAGGTTCTCTTTCCTTTTAAATTAACTTTATTGCTGCCGCTGCTCTTTAAGAAGCAGGAGCAGTGGCTGCAAGAGGGGACTGCGATCGCAAAGCCGGTTTTCTGCTCTGGCCGCTTCCGATCTCGTGGCCAGAGCAAAAAAACGACTTTTCAAGGGTTGGTTTTGTATCTGTGCCGGCAGCCGGCCTGGCCACGGAAAAAACAGCCAGGACAGCTGAAAACTGGCCGGTCAGCAGTCCTACTGTAGTTACACTTCTCCTCAAGAAACCCTCACTTGACCCTACCTGTCCTTCTAACTATAGTATGGTAACTATAGCTATCGACCCATCTCCCTCTTCCCCTTTGTTTCTAAAGTACTGGAACATGCGGTTCATCGCCATTGCCTTGACTTTCTCTCCTCTCAAGACCTCCTGGATCCTTTTTAATCTGGCTTTCGTCCTTACATTCTATTGAAATGGCTTTTGCCATAGTCTCCAGTGACTTGTTGCTGGCAAAATCCAAGGGCCTTTACTCAGTCCTCATTCTTCTTGACCTCTCTGCTGCTTTTGACACTGTTGACCACAACCTTCTCCTTGATCTCCTGTCCTCGCTTGGTTTTAAGGGCTCTGTACTATCCTGGTTCACCTTTTATCTCTCCCATCACTCTTTCAGTGTTTGTTCTGGTGGATCCTCCTCTGCTGCTATCCCGCTCTCAGTCGATGTACCCCGAAGATCTGTTTACATACCCAGTCCCTTGGTGCGCTCATCTCCTCCCATGGCTTTCAGTACCATCTTTATGCTGATGACTCCCAGATCTACCTCTCTACACCCGAAATCTCTCTGGCACTCCAGGCCCAGATCTTTGCCTGTCCTTCTGACATTGCTGCATGGATGTTTCACTGCCACTTGAAACTGAACATGGCCAAAACTGAGCTTCTTAATTTTCCCCCTTAAACCTCCTCTCCTCTTCCTCCTTTCTCAGTCTCTGTGTCTGGTTCCCATCGGGCACACAGAGTGCCAGGACAGAATCGGGTACTATGCATTTAGAATAGGGCAGAATTTAGGGCAGGCCAGGAGCAGTTTTGGAAGTTATACGGATCATTGCGATGTCCATGTAACTCACCCATTGAAGTCTGTATGTAAAAATAGTAGGGATGACTTTATATGGATATCTTATCCATTTAAATGCATTTCAGTATATTCAATGAATGCACAGTTATACTGAAAATCCACAGAAAAGCATATGGTCAAATTATGAGTATATTTTATTTGCTCCCCATCCTTCTGTATTTTAGTCACAATGACTAATAGGACACTGCCACTTTCACACTTCAATTACCAATCAAAAGAAAAACATTCATTACTGTTAAGTACTTACCATGGAAACATTTTTAATACTGTTGAAATCCATGGGGATTGTGTAATATTGTGTAATAACAGCACTCCAATCCTCCCAAACAACTGAATATATATAAAATATAATTCTAGCACCACTGTAAATAGCCCACCCTGTATATAGCTCAAACAAATCAAGCACCCAACACATCCCTCACACAACTAAGTTTTATCCTCACTGCATGTACAACACACACACTTTACCTGATTGCTTGCTGTGATACCACCTTGATTATTAAGAAAAGGCGGTTTAGAAATACTGTTAAATAAATAAATAAATAAATAAATAAATAAATATATCATCATTTTACCAAATTGTATAATTGTGACATTGTCATGGTGAAAGCAAGAAGGCAAATGGAATTATAATAATTTACAGAACAGAATCTCAAAAAAAGAATAGTTGACCGTTAAGAACTCTTACCTCTCACTTGGTTTGCAGCTTGTCATGCTGTGAGGGCTTGTGTGCATCAGTGATGCTGAGGGCTAAGCTATCAGTAGCTTAACTACTGGCAGGGTCTCCCAAGATGGACAGGTCTTAACTGAGGTGCCAGACTAAGATGTCATATGTGAAGTTCAGACAGTGAAAAACACAGGAAGAATGATACTGGCAAAGAATACTGGACCCGATTTTCGAAGGTCTTTACACAGGTAACTTCCCTAGCTAACCATGTAAAGGCCTTATCTGGGATTTTCAAAGACTACCTACATGGGTAGTGCCCTTTGAAAAACCTGGATATGTCCCTAACACGTTCAGATACTATCCGTATAGCATTGTGGCATGTTGGGGACGTTCCAGGGCGGAGCAGAGACGGGATTTTCGATGCTACATGATTAGCGCTCCATGCCTTAAAGACAGGTGTGCAAAAGAGAGAGATCATTAGAGAAAGACATCATGCTTGACATGGTTGAAGGTCAACGCAAATGAGTCGTCTGACTGAAGGCCAAACGCAGTTTAGGACAACAATCCAGAAGGTCGACATGAGTCGACACCGACTCGATGGCACTTAACAACAACATGAACTCTTATAAATAGATACCATTATCATCCTGCTCCTAGTTGTAGCTTGTATTTAAGGGAGTTCGCTTGGAATCAGGTCTCTGCGTTAGAGGGTCCCTGTGAAGACCTGGTATAGATTCTCTGATGGGGGAAGGGATAATCCCATTCAAAGCCATGACATACTGTTCAAGATAAAGAAATCACTCTGGTCCAGTGCTGGTGTTCCAAAATAATATCTTTTACTAAATGAATATTTCTCTTATCGAAACAAACAACACTAATTTCAGACAGGTAAACAGGTTCACAGTCTTTGAAACACTATGCAGAACAGGGGCTAGATTCTGTCTTTCATGCACCTCTGGGACATCCTTCTTCCCTTACTATGAATTTCAACTCCCTCTGAACTTTTTCCTGGGTTATCTGACTCCCGAGGATCCGCTTGCTACCTTATACTCCATGACTTTGGTCTGCAGGGTCTCTGCATTCCTCACAAGACACTAGAGACAGAAAAACATTTTCTCTCCTCTTCAGCTCCAGTTCCACACAGGGACAAGCGACTGAACTCCTATTCAGCACTACGTATGCCAAGTTATAATTGTATTTCCAACTTCACTTAGGTCTATGTGCTAATACAACCATGTAAAAGCACTGTTAGGTAGCATCCTACGAAGAGCGTAGGTCACATAGGTGTCATCGTAATAGAAAAACTAATTAAATTGTATCCATAAAAGCAAAAACAATGATACATATATGCTCTTCCATACAGTATTAAATCTGAGCATATATTCTGCATCCACAGAACCCCCTGCCCTCTCCTCCCCCCCCCCCTCCCGCTCCATTAAAAGTACAGAATAGGGCTAGGATATTTCTTCATAGAACTTACCATATCTTACAAAACATTTTCTGATTCTAGTGACACCACTCTTTTACATGGGGAGCATTGACTACCAGAGATGTGCATTCATTTGAAACAACATGGAAAACATCAACGAAACTTCCTGTTTTGTTTCGTATGGTTTTAATCTAAAAAGGACACTGAAAAATCCAAAATTTGTTTCCCTTCCAGTTTCTTCACAGGCTGACCTCAAACCAGCAACACTGGTGATATTGGGGTTAAAAGGAAGGCATCTTGCAGAAAAGCCAACACTTCTCCATGGAGACTGGCTGTAGCCAGCCTGCTCTTAAGTCTGCTGATGAGCTTCCTTCTTGCTTCCTGATTGGCTCAGTTTGTCTGGTCTGCAGCTCTATGGAAAATACTAATTGGATTTTTTGCTTTGTGACTCTATTGACTCTTGCTGTAGAGATTACCCCAAAGAGTTTTATTTTGCCATGTTCTTGTGCCAGAAATTCAGTGAAACAATGTCTTAAATATTCTATCAGAGACATTTACCAAACCTATTCCAGATCCTGGTTGGTCATCACTAGTTGGACAATCAGGATCTGGATTAAGCTTGGTAAATATATTTGATAGCATATTTAGACATGGTTTCACAGAATTTCTGTTACAAGAACATGGCAAAGAAAAATCTTTGGAGTAAATCTCCACAGCAAGAGTCGATAGATTCACAGGACAAAAAATCCAGTTAGAATTTTCTCTACAGCTGCAGACCAGACAAACTGGGGCAATCAGGAAATGGGAAGGAAGATAACCAGCAACACATCATTTAAGAGCAGGCTAGCTAAAAAACAGCCCCTAAAGAGATATGGTGACTCTTCTAAAAGCTGCATGCCTGCTTTTTAACCCCAAGTCGCTGGTTTGAGACCAGCCTCTGACTATGCAGGAAGAAAAGCCACATGAGTCTTTTTATTTGCCTGAAACCTCTAGTAACCTTTCAACTATGTTTTTCATTCGGGCAGCAGCCACAGCTACATTTTTAATTAACAAAATTGCCCTGATATGAAAATTTATAAAAACAAAATAGAACAAAATGAAAATTTATTTAAACAAAACAAAATGAAACAAACGGCAAACGATACAGGAAATGAAACAAAACACAATTTTTTTTGCCTGCACACTCCATTGGCTCCTGATTAAATCTATGTCCGACAAAAAATTGCTTTAGATAAAGAAGGGGATTTTGCGGTAATTTTGTGCTGTGTCCTGATTAAATACAGCATCCCTTTCAAGATTTTGACAATTGTGCATTATGTGTTCTATACTAGTTTACCAATTTTTCTTGCTCAGTTATTGGTTCCATATACCCCTCCGTGCTCTCTTCTTTCATCTCAGCAAAATTTCTTAGCAGTTCCTACTAATCTCCAGGTGTGCTTGGATTGCACTTGGAAGTCCACTTTTAGCATATTTGTCCCCACCCTCTGGAATATCTTTACACTCCATGTCCTTCTTTTAAGAAATTCAAGGCCATTCTTAAAACATATAGGCCAGTTTTTAAAAAAATGATATTCAACAGACTGCAAGGTGACCATGGTGCTGCCTATATTATTGGGATATACATAGTAACATAGTATGTGACGGTAGATAAAAATCAGCATGATTCATCGAATCTGCCCAGTAAGATGCAGGTCACCCCCCTCTATGCCCGTGTTTAGGGTTGTACCTGCCACTCCATGTAGGTCAGCCCCCCCCCCCTCTATGCTTGTGTTTAGGGTTATACCCGCCGCTCCATGTAGGTCAACCCTCTCTACTTATTGAAGTATAAAAGATATTTAAGTTTGCTTTGATTTCATCCTCTTGCTATAAAGGGATCGACTGTGTCTGTCCCATGCCATTTTGAATTCTGTCACTGTATTTGCCCCCATCACTTCCATCGGGAGGGCATTCCAAGCATCCACCACCCTTTCAGTGAAAAAGTATTTCCTGACGTTGCTTTTCAGCTTACCTGCTTGCAGCTTCATTTCATGTCCTCTAGTTTTACAGCTTCCTCATCATTGAAAAATGTTTGTTTGTTCATTAATACCCTTTACGTATTTAACTGTCTGTTTCATATCTCCCCTGTGTCTCCTCTCTTCTGGGGTATGCATATTTAGCTCTTCAAGTCTCTTCTCATATGTCTTCTGGCACAGGTTCCAAATCATTTTGGTCACCTTCCTTTCTACCTTTTCAAATCTTTCAGTGGCAGGATCCGGATAGTGACTGCTGCTGCTAAATTTACAGACTGAGCAGTACTATCTGGATAAGTGGTGATTTTCAGCCAGCACTTATTCAGATGGAAATTTAGGCCTGCTTTGCATGCAGCCTAAGTTATCCAAATAAATGCCGACTGAAAATAGCCACTATATAGGTAAGGCGCAACCAGTCTGGATAGCAGTGTATCGCCCTGCTCCGCCCATGGACTGCAACCGCATAGTGCAGGGGCAGCCTGTGGAGATATTTAGAGCACTATATCTTGTTCAGCATCCTTATTTGGACAGCTTCTCATTGGCTGCCTGATTAAGGGCTCTGAATATCAGGCCCATATAATTTGCAGAAGGCTTCTTCTCAGAATTAAATATTATTTCTCTTGCTCTTATTGCGCGTGGGCCATACTAGAGAGCTGTGAAGCGCGAACCAGTCCTGTCTCTTCCCTTTCCCATTTGTGTGCTTGTTCTTGACCTTGTTTGCCCCGGTCCTTTTGAGGATGACTCCTTGTTTGCTTGGACATTGTTATCTCCCCTTTATATTTTTGAGAACCGCTTAGATTTTTTTCTGAGATATATGGTATATTAAATAAACAGTGACATAGAAACATAGAAACAGAAAAAAATGATGACAGATAAAGACCACATGGCCTATCTAGTTTGTCCTTCCATATCAACAACTACAACAGTCCCCTTTTTACCTTTAGAGATCCTCTGTGTTTGTCCCATGCTTTTTTGAATTCAGATACTATCCTCATCTCTACCACCTCCACTGGGAGACTATTCCACGGACCCACCACTCTTTCCGTAAAGAAATATTTCCGCATATCACTCCTGAATCTATCCCCCATCACCCTCATCCCATGTCCCCTCATAGCAGAACTTGCTTTCAATCGAAAGAGGCTCTCCCCATGTGCATTTATGCCATGGAGGTATTTAAATGTCTCAATCATATCACCTCTATCCCACCTTTCCTCTAAGGTGTACATATTAAGATCCTTAAGTCTGTCCTCATATGCTTTATAATGAAGACCACTAACCATTTTAGTAGCCACCCTCTGTACCGACGCCATCCTGTTTATGTCCTTTTGAAGGTGCGGTCTCCAGAATTGCATACAATACTCCAAATGAGGTCGCACCAAAGACTTATACAGAGGCACTATCACCTCCTT
Source organism: Ichthyophis bannanicus (assembly GCA_033557465.1). Classification (NCBI taxonomy): domain Eukaryota; kingdom Metazoa; phylum Chordata; class Amphibia; order Gymnophiona; family Ichthyophiidae; genus Ichthyophis; species Ichthyophis bannanicus. The sequence continues at coordinate 909,083,177 of CM066035.1, read as the reverse complement.
TTTTCTGCTAGCTGTTCCTCTCCATATGCACCCAAGCATCCTTCTAGCTTTTGCTGTCGCCTTTTCTACCTGTTTAGCTACTTTAAGATCATCAGACACAACCACGCCTAGGTCCCGCTCTTCTTTAGTGGACAAAAGTACTTCACCCCCTATACTATATTGCTCCCTTGGATTGCTGCAGCCCAAATGCATGACCTTGCATTTTTTAACATTAAATCCCAGCTGCCAAATTCTAGACCATTCTTCAAGCTTAGCTAGATCCCTCCTCATGTTATCTACATCTTCCTGGGTGTCTATTCTATTGCAGATTGTAGTATCATCCACAAAGAGGCAAACCTTACCCGACAACCCTTCAACTGTATCACTAACAAAGATGTTGAAAAGAATCGGACCAAGGGCAGATACCTGGGGCACACCACTGGTAACTTCCTTCTCCTCAGAGTGAGCTCCATTTACCTGTACTCTTTGTCGTCTCTCACTCAACCAATTTCTAACCCTATCAGTAACTTTAGGATCCATCCCTAGGGTGCTCAGTTTGTTTATAAGTCGCCTGTGAGGAACGGTGTCAAAGGCTTTACTGAAATCTAAATACACCACATCTAGGGCTCTCCCTCGGTCCAACTCCCTGGTCACCCAGTCAAAGAAATCTATCAGATTTGTCTGATAAGACATGCCTCTGGTGAATCCTTGCTGCCTCGGATCCTGTAATCTGCTGGACTCTAGAAACCTTACTATTTTCTCTTTCAGCAGCGTTTCCAATAATTTACTCACCACCAAAGTTAAGCTAACTGGCCTGTAGTTTTCAACCATATTCTTACTTCTGCTTTTGTGTAAAGGCACCACATGAGGCTCTCTCCAGTCTTTTGGCACCACTCCCAATTCCAACGAGGCATTGAAAAGGTCAGTGAGTAGAGCTGCTAGAACGTCCCCAAGTTCCCTCAGTATTGTAGGGTGTATTCCATCCGGTTCCATTGCTTTGTCTACTTTAAGTTGAGCTAGTTTCTCATGAACACAGTCTTCTGAAAATTGTTCAATATGCCCTTCGCTTCTGTTCCTGTTTGCGGGTGTTTTCTGAGGTCCTGTTCCTGATTCTTCATCTGTGAACACAGAACAGAAATATTTGTTAAGCACTTCCACTTTATCCTCATCAGCTTCTACATATTCTTCCCCTTACCCCTGGAGTCTGACAATTCCACTTTTGACCTTCTTCTTCTCACTAACATATCTGAAAAATGTCTTATCCCTCCATTTTATTGCATTAGTTATTTCCTCCTCTTTTTGAATCTTTGTTTTCCTGACTGCTTTGCTAGCTTCTCTACGTTTTTCTAAATATAGATGCCTGTCTTCCTCTCTATGTGATTTCTTGTATTTCATGAAGGCCTCCCTCTTTTTCTTCACATTTTTAGCTACTTCTTTCGAAAGCCACAGCGGTCTCCTTTTCCTTTTACCTTTATTTACCATTTTAACAAAAAGGTTGGTTGCCCTTAAAATATCCCCTTTCAGTTTTGCCCACTGTTTTTCTACATGGGGAGAGGTGACCTGCATAGAGCATCAGGTGTACCTACTCTTGCCGTATTGCTGGGCAGACTGGATGGACCATGCTGGTCTTTATCTGCCATCATTTACTATGTTACTATGTTACATCCCTCAGCTGTTCCCATCCCGGTAACGACTCCCTGAGGTATTGGCCCATCTTGGCAAAGTTAGTTTTCCTGAAGTCTAAGACACTCACTTTTAAATGGATTCTAACAGCCTTAGTCCTAATACTGAACTACACCATCTGGTGATTGCTGGATGCAAAATGATCTCCCACTATAACATCAGAAACACTTTCACCATTGGTAAGCACCAAGTCCAGTATGGTCCCTTCACGTGTGGGGTCTGTTACCAATTGCCTGAATAGTTCTCCCTGTAAAGAATCCAGGATCTCCTTACTTCTAGATGATACTGCAGCAGGAATGTGCCAATCAACATCTGGCATATTGAAATCCCCTATCCATAGCACTTCCCCTTTCCTAGCAATGCTGCGTATGTCTTCAATTAACTCTGTCCACCTCTTCCTCTTGTGAGGGAGGTCTGTATATCACGCAAATAGATTTCTCTTTCCCTCTTTCTAGTTTAACCCACAGTGCCTCTTCTCTCCCTTTTAAGCTCTGTAATTCCAAAGCATTAATATTATTTTTTACATACAGTGCCACTCCTCCTCCCCTTCTTCCTACCCTGTCCTTTCTGAATAAAGTATAGCCTGGTATAGTTACATCCCAGTCATGGTTTTCTGTGAACCATGTTTCTGTAACTGCCACTAAATCCAAGTCAGCCACTCTCACCAAAGCTTCAACATCAGGGATCTTATTTCCCATGCTACAGGCATTTATACATACTGCTTTCCATATGTTACCCCTTTTACCCATTTCCATAAAGGTATTTGATGTTTCACTTACCTTGTGGCTTTCACTTACCTGGGGACTTTCTTCACTCATCCCCAACAAATCTAGTTTAAAGCTCTCTTCAGTAGATTAGCCAGTCTACTACTGAAGATGCGTCAACCTTTCTTGGACAGATGAACGCCATCTCTGCTCTGCAAACCTTGGAACAGCATCCCATGGTCTCGATGACACCATTCACGCAGCCATGTAGTCATCTCCAGGATGCGAGCCTCTCTGCCTTGACCTTTACCCTCAACAGGGAGGATTGAAGAGAACATCACCTGTGTACCTATCTGCTTCACCCTCTGTCCCAGAGCCATGAAGTCACTTTTGATATGCTCAGAGGGATACCTGGCAGCATCGTTTAATTCCAACATGGATTAGCAACATTGGGTAATAGTCAGTGGGCTTGATGAGTCTCGGCAAACTCTCTGTAACATCTCGGATTTTGGCACCTGGCAGACAGCATACCCTTCTGGACATCAAGTCTGGTTGGCAGATGGATGCCTCAGTTCCCCTCAGAAGAGAGTTTCTAACCACCACTACCCTTCGTTTGTTTGTGGTCACTGATTCTGCAACTTTGGGGTACTTGAGCTCTGGTTCCTCCCTTTCCAGGGATGCTTTCACCTCCTCCACTTCCAGAGCTGCATAATGGTTCTTCAATTGAAGGGCTGGAGAAATTGGATTGGTGATTCTGCAGGCCCTAGTGACTTGTGTCCAACCTTTGTCATTCTGTAGGCACCCATCTTCTCCTCTGCTGGAGAGCTTGGTTGTTGCAAGAAGGATCTCATCAATGCACTTCTCACTGTCTTTAATGCTCCTCAGCCTCACCACCTCCTCTCTGAATTCCTCCACTTGTTTCCTGAGAGCTTCAGCATGCAGGCACCCTGCAGATGGAACCGGTCCTTCAACTGGCATTGGGACCTCTGTCTGGACAGAGGCAGAAGCTGTAACAGGGGCAACAGCTTTAGCGATATGATTTTTCCCAGTCATTGTTCTGTTTGTGGAGCTTAGGTATCTGTTAAAGCAAAAGAGAGAGATCTACCAAAGTACCAGCCGGTTTCCCAGCTGTCCTTTTGGAAAACAGGCAGTTAAATCTCTTTATATTCAAAATGTGCTGTTCCAAGTTCCTGTGGTTTGTTAATTGGGGAGGTGCCCTATAAAGCAAGACTGTTCACTAGGGGTGGGTGGGAGTTGGGTGGGGTGGGGAGGGAACTAACACCTTAGGTATCAGTAGCTCCAAAGAGCTGAGAAAGTTACTAAAGCAGAATTTTAAACCTACCCTACTAAAGAAAATATTTCTCCTTTTAAACTAAAGCACCAAAAAGAATGTAACTTTGTTTTAAAAATATACCAAAACCCTTTTAAGAGCTCCCAGTCAGAGAACTAGCAATTTAAAAAAAACACAAATTCTTACCTTTGTTTGAAATGTATAGCCCCTGTTAGGAATGCCTCAACAGTGCAGGGCTCTGAAGCCTTTTATGCAGGCCTCAGCTGCTCTCAGTTCTTTCAGAGGCTAATCAGACCCACTAACTCCTAATTAGGTGTCAGTAGCTCCAAAGAGCTGAGAAAGTTACTAAAGCAGAGTTTTAAACCTACCCCACTATGACGATCTTGTAACAGCACCATAAACCCTCTCAATAACAGACATATTCTGAAATAATAAAGAACCCCTCAAAAATGTCCCTCAGGACCTAGAGCAAATCTACCCAGTCAGCACTAACTTCCAAAACTTGTACCACAAGAACCCTACCTAGGAAAAAGTAGCACTGTAAATATTGCAGTGTAGTCTAGAACACCAATACACCTATTGGGAAAACTGAAGGTGGAAAATTCATGTTTACAGAATATCTGGCTTTGGCACACACAGACACAGATAGGCCATCACCTAATACAGAATAAGTGACCACAAAGTGAACATAGAAATATGTAGACAAAATTTATACTGAAACGCAAGAAATTAGACACTGCAATGCAGTGCTATACCAGAGATATAGAAAGAGATGCACTTTCCCCCTGTTCTGTGCAAAACATAAATACAGCAGATATCAGGGCTGGAATTAGCAGGGGGGAGGGGGGTGGTGCAGCCAGAGCAATTGCCCTGGGCCCTCAGATGAGAGAGGGCTCCATATCTTTCTGAAGCTGAAGAAGGCACACCCTACTAGTGGATTTAGAGGCCCCTCCCCAATTTTTGCCCTAGGCTGGGACCCAGACATGTCTAACATCGGTCCTGGCAGATGTCCAAAACTGACATATTCCAATCACTATATATAAAATAAGATTATTTTCACTACCTTTGTTTTCTGGCTATTTATTTTTCGAATCTGTTGGTCCCAGGCTCTGGTTTCTGTTTTCCTCTGTCTTTTCTTAATTCTATTTCCAGCATTCACAGTTCATTTGCTGTTTCTTCTTTCTTTTCCTGGCTTCACTTTTCCTAAATCCATCTCCAACATTGATCTCTTCCTTTCAGTTTCCTTACATTTATTTTTCTCTTTCTCTATTAGATTTCACTTCCCCTTCTTACAATTCAGTCCTCCGACTCCTTATTACTGCATCTACTGATAGCTTTCCATCTTTTTTCCTTATTCCACCTCCAAACCCTATTGCTTTCTTCTTTTCTACACCTATTATTCCCCAGTCTTTCACCAATTCTCTCCTCTCCCCATGTACAGCATCACCCCTCTCTCCCCCTCTCTCTTTCCCTCATGTCCACTATCTGCTTTGTCTTCCTAGTCCACCATTCTCCAGCATCATCTCTGTCTCTTCCTAGTTCTTCCATGTCCAGCATCAATTCTGTCTCCCTAGTTCCTCCATGTCAAGTATCTCCTCTGTGTCCTTAGTGCCCCCTACCCCCATGCCCAGCATCTCCTCTCTCTCCCTAGCCCCTCACAATGTTCAGCATGTCTTGTTTCCCTAGGCCCTCCCCACATTCAGTATCTCCCCCTATTATTCTATTCCCTTCTTCTCCTTATCATCATGTCCAACATCACCCGTGTCCCTATTCCTCCTCCCCTGGTATTGCAGCATGTGTTTGTTCTCCAATCTTCTCTCCCCCCTCCTCAGGTCCAGCATCTACCCCCAGTCCAACAGCAACCTTCTCTCCCCCCCCCCCTCCCCAGTGGCCCAAGGCCGATCACAGCACATCCCCTACTGTACTTACAGTAATTGCAATATCAGATAGGAAGCACCGATATTAAGCCTGCACCTGTGCAGAAGACTCAGTCACATCTCACTGCACAGAAACAGAACATCTGTATTAGGAGTGGGACGTGGCTGAACCTTCTGCATAGACATGGGCCCCATGCTTCCTATTTATTACTATGTATTAGGTTCGAACGGAACAAGGAGAAACAGAATGGTGTAAAATAAGCAAAGGTGCAAGACAAGGCTGCATACTTTCCCCCTACCTGTTTAATTTATATGCAGAACAAATCATCAGAGAAGCAGGATTGTATGAAGACAACAGAGGTGTGAAGATTGGTGGAAGACTCATCAACAACCTTCGCTATGCTGATGATACCACATTACTGGCTGAAAGTGAAGATGATCTGAAACATTTGCTTCTCACAATCAAAGAACATAGTCTCAAAATGGGCCTGCACCTTAATGTAAAGAAGACAAAGATCATGACAACTGGCATAATCAACAGGTTCATCGTCGAAGGAGAAGAAATTGAAATTGTGAACAACTTTAACCTACTTGGATCAACTATCAATAAAGAAGCAACAAGCAGTCAAGAAATCAAACGACGCATTGCTCTTGGCAGAATGGCTATGAAAGACCTAGATAAGATTCTCAAGATTAGAGATGTCTCTCTCCATACAAAGATTCAACTTGTTCAGGCCATGGTATTTTCAATAACATCATATGGATGTGAAAGCTGGACAGTGAAAAAGACAGACAGGAAGAAAATTGATGCCTTTGAATTATGGTGCTGGCGGCGAATACTGTGTATACCATAGACTTCCCGAAGAACAAACCAGTCGGTACTAGAGGAGATCAAACCTAAGCTTTCTTTAGAAGCTCAGATGACAAGACTTCGGCTTTCTTACTTTGGACACATCATGAGAAGAGAGAGATCATTAGAGAAAGACATTATGCTTGGCAAGATAGAAGGTCAACGCAAAAGAGGAAGGCCAGCAATGAGATGGATCGATACAATAACAGCAGCTATGGGTACCAGTCTGTCAACAATGACCCGCTTGACTGAAGACCGAACACAATTTAGGATAGCTATCCAGAGGGTCGCCATGAGTCGACTCCGACTCGACGGCACTTAACAACAACATTAGGTGGGCGGGGAGTGGGGGATCTGCTGCGATCAGCTTCAGCCTGTTAGGGTGGGGGAGATTGATGCCACATTGAGAGCGAGGGAGAAACAACAGAAGTTGTAATTTAATTTTTGCTCCCCGTCCATAGTTGTCCCTGTGTGACTGCACCACTTCTAGTGCCATTGGCATGATGCTACTTTATTTCCTCTCTCTAAGAATTTTCAGGAATCTCTCAGGGACAAAACTTTCCCTTGCATCTTCTCTTCTTCCTTCTGACCAACTTTCTAAGGCACACAACTCTCCAAGACACTGACACAACCTTATGGTAGCCAATCCTGTAGACTGCACTATGTGGTCTACAGGAGGAGGAGTACCATTGCAAATGCTTTAGTCCATTCTTCTCTCACTAAGCTTTATTTATATGCATTCCATTGGGAGGAGCACAAACCTCTCACACCATCAAAATGCCATTTACGTTATCTGCTGCCATGAGAGATCCACGACCTAGAGTGGACTTCAAAGCAGACAGGAAGATCTTGTCTTACTAATCTGTTATATTTTTTTTGAAGGTGTGAATAAACAGGTAGACAAAGGTGAGTCGGTGGATATAGTGTATCTGGACTTTCAGAAAGCCTTTGACAAGGTTCCTCATCGGAGACTTTTGGCAAAACTAAAAGGTCATGGGATAGGAGGCAGTGTACTATTGTGGATCAGGAACAGGTTAAAAGATAGAAAACAGAGGGTAGGGCTAAATGGCCAATTTTCCCAATGGAAAAAGGTGAATAGTGGAGTACCCCAGGGATCTGTGCTGGGTTTGCTGCTTTTTAACATATTCATAAATGACCTGGAAATGAGAATAACGAGTGAGGTTATCAAATTTGCAGGTGACACAAAACTATTTAAAGTTGTTAAAACCAATGAGGATTGTGGAAAATTGCAAGAGGATCTTGATAAATTGGAAGACTGGGCATCCACATGACAGGTAAAATTTAATGTGGACAAGTGCAAAGTTATGCACCTAGGGAAGAACAACCCGAAATATGGTTACACGATGCAAGGTTCCACATTAGGAACCACCACCCAGGAAAAAGATTTAGGTGTCATCGTGGATAACATGTTAAAACCCTCCACCCAGTGTGCAGCGGTGGCCAAGAGAGCAAATAGAATGCTAGGTATCATAAGGAAAGGAATGGAAAATAAAACAAAGGATATTATAATGCCTCTATATCGTTCTATGGTGAGACCGCACCTTGAATATTGTGTGCAATTCTAGTCGCCGTATCTTAGTTTCAATAGATAAAAGCAGATGACATCTAAGAGGCTTTTTCACTCCTGGCACCATATTTGTGGAATTCTCTCCCTGAAGACTTAAGAGCATAGAATAACCTTAAGGACTTCCGTAAGTCCCTCAAGACTCACCTGTTTATAGAAACTTATGGACAATCAATTTGATTTTAATTAGCATTATTTGATATAGTATGAACTGTTCCTCTTATTTAATTCTATTATATGGCATTGTATTGTAATGTATTGTATTTGTCTTCCCTTACTCATAACATGTAAACCCTTTGTTGTCTTGTCAACCACTTTGATTGAAGGATAAGGTGGTATACAAAACTGGTTAAATAAATGAATAAATAAATAAATATAACATTATTAGAAAAGGTACAGAGAAGAGCCAAAGGGGATGAAAGGATACCCCTATGAAGAGAGGCTATAAAGGTTAGGGCTCTTCAACCTTGAAAAGAGATGGCTGAGGGGAGATATGATAGAGGTCTATAAATTAATGAATAGAGTGGAACGGGTAAACGTAGATTGATTGTTTACATCATCAGAATATAGAAAGACTAGGGGACATGCAATGAAGCTACAGGGTAAACTATTTAAGACTAATAAGAAAAATTATTTTTTTCACTCAACGTGTAATAAAATTCTGGAATTTATTACCGGAGGATGTAGCAAAAGCTATTAGTGTAGCTGGTTTTAAAAAAAAGTTTGGACAAGTTCCTGGAGGAAAGGTCCATAAACCATTATTAAAGGGACCCGAGATATCACTGCTAGACCCAATACAAGCACTGTGGAACCTGTGTCTTTTGGGGAGACTGCTAGGTACTTATGACCTAGATTGGCCACTGTTGGAAACAGGATACTGGGCTTGATGGACCTTGGTCTAACCCAGTATTGCATATCTTGTGTTCTTATGTGGTGTGGAGGAGTGGCCTAGTGGATGGGGCAAGGTATTTCAGGCCAGAAGGTTGGGGGTTCAAATCCCACTAGAGGATAGCAACCTTGGGCCGGAAGGACTGGGGTTTCTAGTCCCACAGGTGCTCCTTGTGGTCTTGGGCAAGCCACTTAACCCTCCATAGCCCATGTTCCCTGTAAAATAGTTATCTCCAAGTTATAATACCCTGTTCAATGTAATTTCAGTTTGTTCAATGTAAACCACACTATGCAGAATAGCACAGTATATAAGAGAAAATAAATTATGTTCTTATTCCTTGTTTGTTCAATCTTCAAGCTGACTAATGGATTCAAATGAAAGTTATGGTCATTTATAAGTATTAGAATTCAATCTGGTTTCTACATTTGGGATTTCGATGCCAACAAAGCACAACTTAAATTAGAAAATCTGTCAAATAAAAACCCAAACAACTTGTGGCAGTTCTCTTTTCAAGGCAATCAAATCAATTTAGTGTTTAAGCAAGGCTAGAGAAAAACAGCAGAGGCTGCCCAGGGGAAAGAATGGAAAAAAAGAAAGGCAGGATCAAAGTAGGATCAAAGTAGGATCAAAGGTAGGCCAAATGGTACATAGACCATTAGTGCCCCCTACCCCAGATATCCTTGATTTTTGGGGATTGTCCCTGATTTCAGAGCTCTGTTCCCAACTCCCACCTCTTTGACAACTTCCTGTCCCAAATTCCAGTAACTGGGACAAAGGTGCCGTATCAGGAAGGTCAAACTCAGGAAAAACACTCCACTGAAACATAAACTATGATGAATATATGGAACAAAAAAAACAACAAAAAACACCTGGACGTGGAGAGGAGGTCTCAGAATCACGGGCAACACAAAGGCGTGCAGGAAAAGCCTGTAAGCCACTGGAACGGAATGGGGGGGGGGGAGGGGTTAGAGAAAGGAAGATGCTGGAGTAAGGGAGGGAGTGGGGAAGGGAAGAGAAGAGAAGAGAAGGGACATGCAGAGTAGGAAGAAGAGAAGAGAAGGGGCAGGATACTGGACACAGGGATTAGGACAGGAAGGGGAGATACTGGACTATGGGGTGAGTGAGGTAGGAGATAAGCGTACATACTGGGACATAGAATAGGAGGATGGAAAGAGTGGGAAATATTGAATACAGGACATGGGGGACATAGAGACAGGAACTAGTAAGAATTGGGAAGGCAAAAGAGAGATGGGGAATAGGAAGGCTGGGGTGAGGGAAATGGAAAGTTGTGGGTGGACGCAGTAAAAAAAAGAGGGAGATTGAGCACTGAATGCTGAGGAGGTGTGAAATCTGAGTGGACAGAGAAGCAGAAAAATGAATGGAAGAAAGATGAAAGTGAAAAATCTATGTCAGAGATGGACGTAGGAGAAGAGGTGAAGAAAGGAGCAGAGAAAAGAAATGGCAAATGGACAGGAGACCATGGGAACAGCATTAAGAGAAGACAGACAGAAGAAAGCAGAATCCAGAGACTGGGAGCAAGATGATTAGAAAAATCAAATGACCAGATAGCAAAGGTGGATAAAAGAATTTGGAGGGGTATATTCAAAGGTAGTAATGCAGTTAGCAGACCTGCTACCCATGCTACTTCCTCTGAGTAGCAGGTCAGCGGCAATATTGAGCCGCTGGCCAGTTAACCCTAACTAAAGTTAGGTCAGCTTTTATTGGCCTAACTTTAGTTGTTTTAGCTATCCAGTCAGCGGCTCAATATTGCCACTGACTGGATAGCTAAAGTGCTATGTGGGCAACACAGACATTAAGTGCTGTTGGCAGGATATGACCCTAGCATTGAATATACAGGTGTAATTTAAAATGGCAACAGTCAGCTGCTTTACTCATGTTGGCTCTCACCACTGAATATGCCCCTCTTTATTTGCAATTTAGTGATTGGAACATGTTGTTTTTAGAATTTACATCTTTATATTTTGCACAGTACGGGGAGGGGGGGGGAATGCATTGTTGTTTCTATTTGTTGATTTGTCTGCACGGAAGTGATATCGTTGCTCTCATAAGATGGATGGGGAGTAGCGTAATGACTCCTATTCCCTTTCCCAACCCCTGTTTGTTCAGTTCCAGAACTAAGTCCACCCCCCTCCCTCCAGCTTTGGATAACTAGTGTCCCAGATTTGCCTAGGAAAATTCTGGTAAATTACCATTGGCTCTAGAGGGAACTGGACTCTTTGAAGGCTGTGAATTTGTCATTTTGATCAGAGCAGCATTAAACTGCTCCACGGTGGAATGATTTTTATAACACTTTCAATAAAAGATGTTGAGTTTGTGGTGGGTAATTTGAAGTCTTTTCGTTTTCAGACCCTTATCTCTTTCAGCTGTGTTTTATAACCCAAATTCTTAATGCTTCTTTAATAAAAGGGATGTTTCCTGAGGATTTGAAGAGCGCAGTGGAGCATCCCATTTTGCAAAAGCCCTTCTTACCACTCGCCAACCCAGCTTCACCGTCTACACCAAGGATCTCAAACTCCAGTCCTGGAGGGCCGCAAACCAGTCAGGTTTTCAGGGTATCCCTAATGAATATGCATGAGATATATTTGCATGCACTGCCCCATTGTATGCAAACCACAACATCCAGAAACACTATCTCAGACTCACTATAGGTGCTCACAAACTGAATGTTTTTTAGGAATTTATGAGCTGGCTTAATCACTGTGATAAGAACAAACCTTGTTGCTCTGTGAGCAGAGATGGATCTATAGAGTAGGTACGGTGGCCCCGAAGGGTCTAAATGCGCAAATTGAATGGAGTGGATGCATTTAAGTACTTATTGGTTTAGATGATTGATGGATCAGCTGGAGGTCAGTGAGGATTGGTTGTTAGATATTTAAATAGAGCTTATAGAAAAACTGATGATTTGTGTGTTTGTATGGGGTTACCGGTTGATGGTGAAACAACCGCTCGATAGTACGGCTGGCTGTCTTTGTATGTTTAGATGGCTGCTGGATGCTAAGGTAAGAGGGGAGTGTTTTTAATTGTTAGGTTGGTAGATAGGTCGTTTTTCAGTACATGCATTGATGGTTGTTTGTTTTGTTTTGGTTTAGTATCCCCCCCTGAGGAAGCGACTTGTGGTCGCGAAACGCTTGTGAGCCCTGGACTTGAGGCGTCGGGGCTTGGAATGCTAAGACAATAGCTGAAATGAGTACAAGGGGCTTGGAATGCTAAAATAATATCTGGAATGAGTACAAGATAAGTTGATATGTCTGGCTTTCCTATCTTATCAGTGGGGATCTGTTGGCAAGTAAGGTCGCTGATGTGAAAAGGGCTATTGTTGATGGTGTTTGCAAATAATGTCACAGAAAACACTGGCCCAAGATTACTGAGACCTTACCTTTGCATTTGAATGAAGCTGACCATTATTGTCTCTGGTAAAGATTATGACCATATTTTTGTATTTATTATATATTTTGTTATAATTGAGTGTTTTTTTCTAGTTTTATTAATTGGAAGAAAAGGCTGGCAATCTACTTCCAGTGATACATTGCCAAGAAAACCCAGAGGTAGCTGGGTCACTTAGTCAACACTGACTTGATGGCACAAAAAAAAAAAAATTGTTGATTTTTGTCTATATGGTGCTCATTTATTGATGAAGGCCTGTCTGTATTGTGTGTGTTTGTACAACCAATGCTGAGTATTCTGTTAGTATAGAATTTCTGTTTAAGAATGTATAGTAATCTTGCTTGGTCAGTTTGTACATTGCCCTCTTTGCAATTATGTTTTGAGGACAGGGGGTGGGAGAAGAGATGGGGCAAGAGTGGGGTGAGGGTGGGACATGGGGTGGGGAAAGGGCGGGGCAGGGATGGGCATGGGCGGAGCATGACTAGCCACAGTTGGTGGGTTTTTCTCTTTCAAAAAGTCGGCAACCCTAATCACAACACCTTTGCATGAAATAACCATTTTCACTTTTTTCCCCTAAATGTCACATGATCTCATTCTTTATAAAGATTCATGGGTAACAGGCTTCCTAAATATTGCCTCATTTACGCTTGTTCTCAACCCTACTAGCAGATTCTTTCATTCGATAGAACCAGCCACCGTAAAAAGGTATTTTAGGGCCTGTGAGTATAAAGAGGATTTTTATCATCGTTCAGCGTTGTAATATGTGCTAGCCAGGACCTTTCTTTTTGAGGGAAAAGAAAGGGGGCCTTGATATAAATACACATGAGCTTTGTGAGCTCCAAACAAAGAACACAGACTGGACGTAGCATCTGATAGGCCATCGGAGAAGAATGTAACACCTTTGCTGGAGGATAGTCTGCTAACCATGTTGACAGGTCCGCAGGTCCAAGGTTGTGTACAGACTTCAAAGTCAGACATGGTAGCATATACCAGATACACTTCTCTAATGACAGCCAATGCAATTGGTGACACGTGAGTTTGCTCTGTGCATCAGTCAAAATCCTAGCTGCGATATGTTGAAGAATCTGTAATCAAGTTAATTGATACTTTGGAAGCCCGCAATGCAAGAAATTACAATAGTCCAATTTCAACAGGACTAAAAAAATGCACAATAAAGGGTAGGTCCTCACCAGGGATGTATGATATCAGCTGATGCAGCAGCTGAAGTCCATAGAATGCAGAGCTCACCACTTAAGAAATCTGGGATCCAATAGACCACGTCGCATTTAGTTGCTTCTAGAGGAGATACAGTTGCTTGCGCAATGTTCTGATGCTCCTCAATCTCTTGTCCACTGCTTATGTGTATTTTACCATACACTAGTCCCCAGTTTCACTATGGGCCCGATTCTGTAAAGCAACTTGTAGGGCTGTACGTCTCGGTGAGACGTGCAGCCCTGCAAGCTGTCCTGCCCCGATTCCACATTCCTCTCTCCCCACACGCACAGAGCCGCTCTGCAGGGAGAGCAGGATGGGGCTGGCATGGGGGCTGGGTATGGGCAGGCCATGTACCTGTACGTACAGGGCCTATTCAGGTCACAGCCCTGTATATCTGTTGAGCGCCAGGAGGACGCCCAGCTTATTCCACCTCAGAGATGGAATAAGCACAAGGTACTCCTTCTCACCAGCCCAGTAGCCCCCCCAGGAGCAATGGCGCAGTTGAAGGTGAGGCCCTGCTGCCCAATCCCAGCCCTGATGAACTCCGCCAAGGGTCAGGCAAGGGGAAACCTGTCCAGCCTGTGGGAGCGGAGGGGGCCTGGTTATCCTGCCTCCTGGACATCTGCCACAGCTGTTGAAGGGGCACGCTGGCCATCCCAGTGCCTGATCTTGCTACCACGGGGGCATCTATCTCCTGCATTGCAGAATCGGGTACAAAGGAGGCCGTCCTGCTCCAGGAAGTCTGGACAGCCCAAACGTGCTTCTTCCTATCTCAGACTCTACGTATTTTGTCTTGATTAGATTGTAAGCTCTGATGAGCAGGGATTGTGTCTTACATCTATGTGTACAGCATTGCGCATGCTTTGAAGCGCTATACAAATGATTAGTAGTAGTAATGTGGAGTTAATTATGTGCAGCATTGCATCAAGCAGTGGCAACCTAGCTGGATAGCCTGATGGTGTAGCCTAGTGGTTACTGCAGAGGATTGGACCTAGGAAAGCCAGTGTTCAAATCCCACTGATGCTTTTTGTAGCCTTATTCTTCAATATAACATTAGTAGGTGCTGTACATAAACATCCACAGTCATAGGGAAAATAAAGGTTCTCAGCACCAATGAGCAGCTAACTCCAGGTCTGTAACAGTAACCGTAGGACAAGCTGAGGAACATCAGTGATCCTTAAAATACTTCCTCTTAACAAGCTGCTTTATATTATACCAAAAACTCGCTTTAACCAGGCAAACCTTGCTCATCCGTATTACAGCATATATAGGAGGTGGGTGCAGCTGAGATTGCAGTAGGTGGCTGTGAGGTTTCTTTTGTGGCTGATATTTGAAGTTCAGAGGACTTCTGAATAGAGCGATGGAATGTTTTCAAGTGTGTTCGGCCCCCCCGATGAAGCTAAGGCGAAACACCGTATAGGTGTCTGCAGTGGCAATGGAGTCATAAGACCAGATAAGTACTGGCTGACAATCCCTATGAGTTAAAGAGCCGATGCTTTGAAATGCCTCATATATATGCTGTAATACTGATGGGCAAGGTCTGTCTGATTAAAGCGAGTTTTTGGTATAAGTACTGATTTTAGAGGGGCTTTTTTTAAGGATTGCTGATGTTCCTGAACTTGGCTGCTCATTGGTTCTGAGATCCTTTTTTCTCCCTATGACTGTGGATGGTTAATGTATAGCACTTACTAATGTTATATTGTAGAATGAAGTTTATGATTTGGATGGATCTCCTCTCTTCATTCTGACCGTTGGACATTTACATTTTGTAGCCTTAGGCAAGCCACTTAATTGGCCATTCCCTCGGGTCCAAGCTTAGATCATAAGCCCTCCAGGGAGAAGGAAATGTCTGCTGTACTTGAATGTAAATCACCTTGTACTGCTACTAGAAAAGCATAAGCTAAATACAGTAATAAGATGTTGGTACTGAGCTTTTCTAAGGCTGAGGTGCTTTGGATCAGCCGTTCACATCCTCCAACCACACTCAGCAAGATAGCTGTAGATGGGTTTACAGTCCATCTGGCATCTAAGACACAGAATTTGGGGTCAGTATTCAGCTACAGTGGTGAGCATCTTTTTTAAACCCAAGCTTTCACGGCTAAATTAAATCTGGATATCCAGATAGTGGCTAGTGCTAAGTATCTGGAATCAGTCGTCACCAGTGCCACCATCCGGACAGCGATGACATAAGACTTAAGTCAACAGTCTACTTATTAACAGAATTATAAACACTCTTAATAAAACATACAAAACCAATGTACATCTTTAAACAAAATAAACATACAAATAATAACACTGGGATATCTTACACACTGGCAAATATTTGCCAGTATTGACAAAACTAATTAATTTACCTCTAAATTGCCCTTGTAAGCTAAGCTTGCCTGATCATGCATCAAGTTTATAAACTGCCTGTGAAAAGAAGTTGCTTCCTAAATGTTGCCTCATTTACATTTGTTTTCAACCCTACTAGAAGATTCTTTCATTCGACAGCACCAGCCACCGTAAAAGGATATTTTAGGGCCTGTGAGTATAAAGGGGATTTTTCTCATTGCTCAGCATTGTAAAATGTGCAGTCCAGAGCTTCAAGGTCTTGGCTAGCCAAGACCTTTCTTTTTGAGGGAAAAAGTCATTACAACATACCAGGTGAGAATCACCTGCAGATAGCAAGGAATAGTGTGCGTGCAGCGAGATGGATCTTCATATGAATTCTGTAAGTGACAGAGGCAGGGTAATTAAATATGAAACTTGCAGCAGAATTCTAAAATAGCATTAAAGGCACTGACATGAACAAGTTTTGACTTAGCAATTCAGACACATCAAATGTTAGTTATTTTTGTATTTTTGTTCCATTGTAAAGATGGTCTCATCAGGATTTTTCTAGGACAGTGGTATGTGGGGAGAATGGGAAATCAAGTTTCAGGGTAATTGCTTAGCTTCTGATAGTAAATGCATTGCAAGATTGATTCTTTCTCTGTTGACAAGCGAGATTAATAGGCACATGAGAGTGCGACATCATCATTTGGTTCTAGGACAGACTAGCTCAGAACAAGTGTGATGTTCTGAGAACTTCTCAGTCTCCAGGAGAGATCCACACCCATCTCAGCATCAGGGATGGATCTACTATTGAGTGACTGTGTTTTTTGCACATGGCCTTGCTTTTTAACCCAACTTTTCTGTCCCTATTGGCTTATGCAGATGAGGCCCCGCAATCGGCCTTCTGCGCAGGACCCATATCCTCCTGCTTTCAGGCTGTCCCTGCTCAGGATCCAGTAGTATCTCTTTAGTCCATTTCAAACTCTGAGTCACAAGATGGCCACTCTTTACCTTGTTCTTTTCTCAATCAGAACATTCTCAGAGACTATGGGGTCTATTCTGTAACACGAATAGCGGGGATGGATGTTCCATTGGGATGTCCATCCCTGCTATTTGTCTGCCTTTCCTGTCCCCACCAAGCCTCCCCATACGAACAAGGAGTTGGTACAGGGAGGTTATATGGGGGCGAGAAAGGAGTGGTGCGGAGAAGGAATTAGGGTGGGTTGTGGGCGGTCTGCAGCCCGGGACGTTCAGGGCCAATTCTGATGTTGGCCCTGTACGTCTAGGGCCGGCAGAGTACATGGGGAGCTTATTCCACCTCTGAGCTGGAATAAGTTCCCCTAGACAAGGAGGGGGGATGGCAGGCCTGGGGCTCATCAAAGGGTGGAGGGGGTGCAAGAGATTCCTCGCAGCCTGACCCTGGACTTGGGAGGCCAGATCGGGGGTCAGGCTGCGGGGAATGAACAGAGTCGTCAGCAGCCAGAGATCGCAGCTCCTGAATGGAGCCATGGTGCCATGGCAACCGGACGCCATGGTACCCCGGCTCCATTCAGGAACCTTGACTGAGTTAGCTGGGCAGGTGCCTGTATGTGCAGACCTACAGGAATCGGGTCCAGGCCTGCACATACAGGCTTAGACGAGATTCTGATCCGTGGGGGCTAGACGTGCCCTGTGTGATCAGAATTCCGTCTACCTTTGTGTGTCCGGTTCCGATCGGACGCACAGAGGCCGGGACATCCAACTCAGAATAGGCCTCCACAGAAATCCTCAGTGCATTCCAGAGGTACATATCTTTCAAAGGTCAAAGAGCTCGCTAAAGGAATCCCTTCCATCCCTCACAACTTCCTACAAGGAAATTGTCTCCATATGAAGCTATGTCTTTCCTTAGGTTTCTGTCATGAATGAATATCAAAGCAAGTTCCTTTTCCCCTTTAAGAAGATGAGGAGTCTAGTGCTGATGTCTTTGGCCTTTTGAGATTTATAGAAGATCCGAAGGCTACAGTAGCAGTTTCAGTCCATGGCCTATTGCATGAACAGCAAAAGTCAGTAACTGTAGAAACAGTCTCTCTGAAGTTAGACCTTGAATATAAGGTACAATCAATTTCTGAATTCAACAACATACAACTTTTACATCCTATACCCCTGTGGTAGCTAAACCAGTTATGGAAAAGGCAAATAAATGGAGAGGCTTTTCTAATATGCCTCTGGGACAAGATCCCAGACTGTTAGACCACCTAGGGAAGACAGTCTTCTAAGGAGCTTTGATATATGCAAGAATTAATTCTCATCAGGGACGGTGCAAGAAGATAAGGCATCCTAGGAGAACCTCATCCTTTACACCCCACCTTCCCCCTCTGGCACCCATTGCTGCCACTGCTGTCAGTCTCCATGATGTGCAGCAGTGGCAATGGCTTCAAACAGCCCCGTGGTGCTTACCTTGAAACTTTGGTGCCATGGGGCTGTTTTCTTCCATCCTCTTGGACTGTCTGATGATGACTTCATGTTTTCAAACCTAGGGGCATTGGAGATACCCTTTACGGTAAAAGGTTAAAGACGGAAAAAAGCAGAAACCTCTGATTCGGACCATCATGATGACCGAATAAAATGGTCAGACAACAAAAAGGTAGAAAAGGTAATTTTATTTTCAATTTAGTGATCGGACTTTGCGCTATCTTTATATTTTACACAGTACTGGAAAATGCATCTCGTTCTATTCTTGTGGTGCTGTACTGCATGTAGAGTTTGGCTTCTTGGGGTTTCAGTTTAATTTTGCCTGCATTTTTTCATTTTAGGTTGTGGTCACTTATTCTGTACTTGATGAGGGTTTGTATTCTGAGTGTGTGATGGAGGCCAGGCATTCTGTTGACATGGAGTTTGTGCATAAAGATCTGTACTGTAGTAATCCCATCACTTGGTTTGCAGCTTGTCATGCTGTGATAGCTTGTGTGCATCAGCTATTCTGAGAAACAAAGCTATTGGTAGGTTAACTACTGGCAGGGTCTCCCAAGATGGACAGATCTCAGCTGAGGTGCCAGACCAAGACAAACCACCCATCTGGGCAGCAGCAGAATGGGATGGTGTTGGCGGCGGAGGATCACATTTCTGTGACAATGGCAACAACACTAGAATTAACTGCATGGAAGAAAGGCCGGGCAATCTACTTCCATAACTTGCCACAAAAACTCAAAGGATAGTCATAACAAAACAAATTGCACTCTAGAGCTGGAAGATGAGACCCCCATGTTGGAAGACACTCAACTGGCTACTGGGGAGATGCTGAAGAATTTTCAGAGTAAAGCCGGCATTTTTGATGTGGTTAGATCAAAACCCTTGGGACTCTGACTGCTGATGTAGCTGCACATGAAATGAGAGTCAGAAACTGCAAAGATGTTTTACATATTGTGACATGGAACGTATGAAGCATAAACCAAGAGAAGATGGAGATGGTCAAGAATGAAATGGAACATATACAATTTGATCTGTTGAGTGTCAGTGAACTGAAATGGACTGGCACTTGCATCTGATGATCACATGGTCTACTATGCTGGAAATGAAAGACAAAGAAGAAACGCTGTTGCATTTATAATCAAGAAGAAACTTGCAAGAGCTATAATGAAATACAATGCAATCAGTGAACCCTTAATTTCTATTCGTCCACAAGGAATGCCTATCAACACAACTATAATTCAGGTATATGCCCCAATAACAGCCGCAGAAGAGGATGAATTTGATGAGTTCTTTGAACAAGTAGAAGCTGAAATTGATAGAACTTGCAAACAGGATATGTTGATAGTCATGGGTGACTGGAATGCAAAGTGGTTGGAAATATAGACTTGGCAACAGAAATGAAGCTGGAGAAAGACTGATAGAATTCTGCAAGAGCAACGATCTATTAATCTCTTGATCTCTTCTTCCAGCAACACAAGCGCCGACTGTACACATGGACTTCACCCAATGAATTGTACAAAAATCAAACTGATTATCTCTATAACATCAAGAAAGAAAAAACGTGGAGCTGACTGTGATACAGATCACCAACTGTGGTACGGATATGCAAACTCAAGTTAAAGCTGACAAAGAGCAAACCACTCATGAATGTAACAAAATATGACCTTGAGAATATACCACTGAAATGTAAAGACTGCCTGAAAAATCGATTTACCACTTTAGATGCAAATGACAGAGCTCCAGAAGAGATATGGGATGACATCAAGAAGGTTGCTTTGGAAGAAAGTGAGAAGTCTCTACAAAAGTTGAAAAAAGCAAAAATGGCCAAAATGGATGACCAAGAAAACTCTGAAAATTGCCTAGAAATGTAGAGAAGCTAAAGACAGGAGAAAGAGAGGCAATCGCAGAACTCAACAGAGATTTCCAACGTGCAGCAAGACAAGACAAGGAGAAGTACTACAATGATGCATGCAAGGTAATAGAATCAGAAACTATTAGAGGAAGAACAAGATTGGCTATCCTAAATCTACGAGAATTAAAGGAAAAATTCCAGCATAGAATTGGAATGCTACAGGATGCTCAAGGATCCATGTTAAATGCTGCTGAGAAGATCAAGGAAAGGTGGAAAGAATATACAGAGTCATTATAATATAAAGATCATGTGGAAAAGCAGCTGTTTCAACCTGTACTTTATGATCAGGAACCTTTGGTGATAAAAGAAGAAGTCGAAGCAGCATTGAAAGCCTTATCAAAGAACAAAGCACCAGGGATTGATAATATTCCCATTGAAGCAATTAGATTTATTTATTTACATTCTCTTATATACTGTGCTATTCTGCATCAGTGTGGTTTACATTGAACAAGGCATTATAACTTGGAGATAACTATTTTACAGGGAATGTGGGCTATGGAGGGTTGAGTGGCTTGCCTGAGACCACAGGGAGCACCTGTGGGACTAGAAACCTCAGTCCTTCTGGCCCAAGGTTGCTGTCCTCTAGTGGGATTTGAACCCCTGACTTTCTGGCCTGAAGTACCTTGCTCCAACCACTAGGCCACTCCTCCACACTCCTCCTAGATGTAGCTGTTACCATACTTACAAGGCTCTGCCAGGAAGTTTGGAAGACAACATCATGGACAACTGATTGGAAAAGATCTGTGTTTATACCAATACAAAAGAAAGGTGATCCAACAGACTGTGGAAATTATCGCACAATAGCTCTGATCCCACATGCCAGCAAGATTCTATTGAAAATTATTTAGCAGAGACTACAACAATGCCTGGAATGAGAACTGCCCGAAGTGCAAGAAGGCTTCAAGAAAGGGTGAGGGACAAGAGACATCACTGCAGATATGAGATGGATCCTTGAAAAGAAAAAAGAATATTAAAAGGAAATCTAGATGTGTTTTATTGACTACAGCAAGGCTTTTGACTGTGTAA
Organism: Ichthyophis bannanicus; assembly: GCA_033557465.1. Classification (NCBI taxonomy): domain Eukaryota; kingdom Metazoa; phylum Chordata; class Amphibia; order Gymnophiona; family Ichthyophiidae; genus Ichthyophis; species Ichthyophis bannanicus. The sequence continues at coordinate 909,061,997 of CM066035.1, read as the reverse complement.
ACCATGAGAAACTCTGGGCCACATTAAGAAGCATGGGTATACCAGAACATCTGATAGTTCTCTTGCACAAACTTTACAATGATCAAGAAGCAAATGTTTGAGAGGAACAAGGAGAAAAAGAATGGTTTAAAATCAGCAAACATGTATGTCAAGGCTGCATACTTTCCCCCTACCTGTTTAATTTATGTGCAGATCAAATCATCAGAGAAGCAGGACTTACGAAGACAACCGAGGTGTGAAGGTTGGTGGAAGACTCTTCAACAACCTTCGCTATGCTGATGATACCACATTACTGGCTGAAAATGAGGATGATCTGAAACATTTCCTTCTCAAGATCAAGGAATATGGGGTCCAATTTTCAAAGGCATTTGCACAGGTAATTTACCTAGCTACCCGTGTAAATACCTTATTTGGGATTTTTGAAGGGCACTTACACAGGTAGTGCCCTTCAAAAATCCCGGATATGTCCCTAATGTGCCCAGATGCTATCCACTTAGTATCGGGGCGTGTTGGAGGCATTCTGGAGTGGAGCAGAGGCGGTCCATTGCGCTGCCCATGTAGCACCGATTTTCAATGCTACACAGTTAGTGCTCTGTGCCTTAAAGATAGGCAAGGGAAAACTATGTAGCATCGAAAATTGGTACTATACAGATAGCTCCTATGACTACCTGGCTGTGTGGTGACACCTGGTCATTGATGCTGGGGCCGCATATGACCCTGGCATGGAAAATCTGGGTTAGGTGGGAGGGGTGCGGGCTATGCGCCAACATGGCGCATAGCACCACCCAGCTCAAAATTGGGCCCATAGTCTTAAAATGGGCCTGCACCTTAATATAAAGAAGACAAAGATCCTGACAACTAGCAAAATCAATAAGTTCATCATTAATGGAGAAGAAATTGAAATAGTGGATAACTTTAACCTACTTGAATCAACTATCAATAAAGAAATGACAAGCAGTCTAGAAATCCGACGACGCATTGCTCTTGGCACAATAGCTATGAAGGACTTAGACAAGATTCTCAAGAGCAGAGATGTTTCGCTCCATACAAAGATTCGACTTGTTCGAGCCATGGTATTTTCAATAACGTCATATGGATGCGAAAGTTGGACAGTGAAAAAGATAGGAAGAAAATCTATGCCTTTGAATTATGGTGCTGGCAACGAATATTGTGTATATCATGGATTGCCCAAAGAACAAACCAGTAAGTACTAGAGGAGATCAAACCTAAGCTTTCTTTAGAAGCTTAGATGACAAGACTTCGACTTTCATACTTTCGACCCATCATGCGAAGACAGAGATCATTAGAGAAAGACATCATGCTTGGCAAGGTAGAAGTCAATGCAAAAGAGGAAGACCAGCAATGAGATGAATCGATACAATAACATCAGCTATGGGTGTCGCTCTATCAACAATGAGCCACCTGACTGAAGACCGAACACAGTTTAGCACAACTATCCAGAGGATCGCCATGAGTCGACACCGACTGACAGTACTTAACAACAACAACAGTTGTAGTAATCTGACTTGTTCAGTTTTTCAAATAGGTGTATGGATGTTCTAGGATCCACTGTAATATTTACAGTGCTGCTTATTTATGGGTAAGCTCCTTATTGTATTAATTTTTTGGAAGCTGGTGTTGGTTTGGTATGATAGATTTGCTCTATATATCCTCAGTGACTTTTGCAGGACTTTGCATTAGTTCAGAATATATGCCTGGTACTGGAAAATGTTTATGTTGTTGTTACTGAGATGAACAAAATCAGATATTTGATATATATATTGAGTTCTACGGCTGAATGTCCTCATTCTGCTCTGTACGCATTGTCGAGGGAGGGGTTTCTGTGGATGTAGAATATACAGTATATTCAAAAAGAAAAAGCAAGAAACATAACACAGTTTATAACAATAGAATAAAATTAGTTATAATTTTATAATTTTGTGTTATAAACTGTGCTGTGGTTCTCGCTTTTTCTTTTAGTTCCTTAGTGTGCGAATATCTTGCATTTCCTTTGTTTTTTGCACAATATATATTTACATTAATACTATGCTGGTCCAGTGTGCAATTTCAGAGAAGTTACGTTGGGGTTGCCAAGCCCTGCTTGTTGTTTGGCACATTTAATGGCATGTTTACTAAGCTCTGCACTAATAATATGCGTGGGCTGCATTACCAGCGCGGGGCTGTAGGCTAGCTGCAGTTACCGTGCTTGAGGTGGCATTAGTTGCACCCACGCTACTTGTGCTGAGCCATTATGTTAGGTTCTGCTGACAACGCAGATGCCTGTTTGTGAGAGTTCTTTATTTTGCCTCACTCTGGAGGAAAGTTTAATTTTGAGAAAGAAATCCTGAAAAATTAGGAATAATAGAAACATAATGGATCTTACTCCCTGGTTCGGCTGGAAAGTGGCCGTGTTTTTTTTCACTCTGCTCTTGCTCCAGCTTCATGTCCTACTGCCAGTACATTGATTGCATGACTGCCAATAGGAAGTGAAGCTAGAGCGAGAGAAAGCCAGAATAACACAGGTTCAGTCAAGAAATGAAAACACGTCCTGTCATCCAGCAAGGAGAAGGCATGGATTTATTAGGGAAGGAAGGGCAACCGATTTTGTGACCCCATTGGAGCTCTGGGAGCTGTTTTAGCAATGCGAGATCAGGATGGCCCTAAATGATCATCTTTTGCAGTATCGGTTGGCTGTTTAGGGATGTGACTTTCGCGCTTGGGAGTCTGCAGAAGACTGTTCGTCTTATCAAAGCATGGTACAGAAAAACATTTTAGTGAAAAATAGTCATCAGATTAATTTAATATATTGCTGGTGAGGCTTCACTTGGAATATTGTGCTCAGTTTTGGAGACCATATCTTGCAAAGGATATAAAAAGACTGGAAATGGTTTAGAGGAAGGTGACCAAAATGATTTGGAGCCTGCACCAGAAGAAGTATGAAAAGAGACTCCAAGACCTAAGTATGTATACTCTAGAGGAGAGGAGGGACAGGGGCGATATGATACAGACCTTAAATACTTAAGGAGTATTAATGAACAAACAAACCTTTTTCAAAGACGGGGAAGCTGTAATACTAGAGGGCATAACATGAAGCTGCAAGAGGATAAGCTGAAAGGCAACGTCAGGAAATACTTTTTCACTGAAGGGGTGATGGATGCTTGGAATGCCCTCTCGATGGAAGTGGTGGAGGCAAATACAGTGACAGAATTCAAAATGGCATGGAGCAGACACAGGGGATCCCTTTATAGAAACAAGATAAAATCAAAATAAACTTGTCTCTGATATATCAACAAGTAGAGGTGACCTGCACAGAGTGATGGGTACACCCCTAAACAAAGGCATGGGGAGGGGTGACCTGCATGAAGCAGCGGGCGCACCTACTCTTGCCACCTTGCTGGGCAGACTAGATGGACCATGCTGGTCTTTATCTGCCGTCATATACTATGTTACTATGTTACTATATCTTATGGACACTAATATTTGGGTTTCCTGATCCAGTTTATTAAAAGTGAATTGCCTGGGGACAGTAATGATTCAATTGATTCAATTCAATTCAATGATTCAGTTGATTCAATGCTGACTCCTGTGATGCTGACTCCTGTGATGCGTTTCTTGGCAAGGTGTGGCCAGATGTAGGTTGCCAGGCCTTTCTTTCAAAGCAATGGAGGGTAAAGTTACTTGCCCAAGGCCACAAGGAGTACCAGTGGGAATTGAAAACTGGTTTCTTGGTTTCCACTAAACTACTCCTGTACTCCAAATATATAAAGAATATATTTTTTATTTTATATTAGTCTAATGACATGCTTGTATACTGTTGGCCTATTTTACTAATTATTCTTCACAGTGCTACAGCTTATAACCTAATGGTTTGACATTGAAACTTGTTTAACACATGTGGTTTAAATCAGCAGTATGTTAATGTCATCCCTGTCTTCCTACAGTGTCAGACTTATGTTGCATCTATTCATTGCATCAACATTATAACAGTTTTGCTTATAATTTCTAGGAGCCCGATTTTTGAAGGTCTTTACACAAGTAACTTCCCTAGTGTAAAGGTCTTATCTGGGATTTTCGAAGGGCACCTACAAGGGTAGTGCCCTTCAAAAATCCTGGACAAGTCCCTAATGCTCCTGGATGCGATGCGGGTAGCTTCAGGGCATGTTAGAGGCGTTCCAGGATGGCATGGGGGTGGAGGAAAGGGTTACACGGGTAGCAGCGATTTTTAATGATACCTACGTAGCCCTCTGTGCCTTAAAGATAGGCAAGGTTTTTCCTCGCCTATAAGGCGCAGAGGTTATGCTATGCTATTGAACAAAATCCATACGATATGAAAATAAATTAAATTTTGAAATGAAACAAAGCAAAATATTTGGGCCTGCACATCGCTGCCAATTATTTCCAACTTTAATATTTTCATCCTGAAGTGCCTGGCTTTGAAAGTGTGAAAATTGAGATGTTCCCGTTTGCTTTATTGGGGCTGCCACTTTCTGTTCAGGACATCTTGGGGGCAGCAAGGTAACCTTCCCAAGATTTTTAGGATGCTTTGAAATGGAAGCAATTTTCAACTTGCCGCTTTACTAATAGGCAAGATCCTTTTTGGTGTCCTGCAAACACCATGCTTCGATTTCTTTGCCATCTTTACTAGCTTGGACTGCAAACATCCTCTACAAAAGCTCGTCTCATTGCACTCTCAGCCTATTACATCCTTGGAGACAAAGCTTTAACTTTCCAGTGCCCAGTGAGGTTTATGAGAGGACTTCTTCATGTCAACCCTTCAAGCCAGAAGCCTTCTATTTCATGGGACCTGATGTTGTCCTTACATCTATGTTGGAACCACCATTTGAACCTTGTCTCTCAAATATGTAGCCTGGAAAACCCTCTTTCTGATGGCAGTTGCTTAAGCTAGAAGAATCGGTGAACGTCAACCTTAGCCACTTATGATCCTTAAATTACAAATATAAGCACACCAATTGCTACAGTTTCAAAGACAGAAGTGGCTTAAAACAAAATATTATCAGGGAAAAATGTTTTATTTAGCTAGGCTTATATACCACTTTTCTCCAGGTCAAAGCAGTGTACATTCAGATACAGTATATATTTCCATTGTCCCTGAAGGGCTCACAATCTATGTTTTTGTACCTGAGGCAATGGAGGGTTAAGTGGCTTGCCCAAGGCCACCTGTGGAACAAGAAACCCCAGTCCCTCCAGCCCAAGATTGCTGTCCTCAGGTGGGATTTGAACCCCTAGTCTGAGGCAACTTGCCCCAACCACTAGGCCACCCCTCCCTTTTAAATGAAAATCGGAAGAGGTATCATATAGAATGTAATTTGCCAACAAAACAACCTTGTAAGACACTCCTACTAGAGTCTGTACTTGCTGAACAACACACATCATGAACCTCTATTTGTAATTTGCTTTTTTATATATACATGCTTTCCACATATGCAGGTCACAGCCTCTGCAATCAGATCCTGGAGAAACACCTATAATCAATCCAGAGCTGCTCTGCTTAAATTCAGATCTAGGAGATGCTGGAAAAAGCATCTTTTACTGCTACTACTGCAGCTGAGTCATGGAGGCACTTGAAAATAAAAATCCTCTTCTTATACATCCCACTATTATTATTCTCAAGCATTTCCAAATCCAAAAAGCCTCCTGTGTTCTCACACCAGTCATAGTCAGTCTAAAACCCCTCTGTATAAATCCGGTACCAAAGAATGGCATGGAAGGTATTTCAGCAAACACTGCTTCGAGGGAAAGGCTTTCTCAGTTTTTTTGAAGGATCCAGTCTCATCTCCTCAGCCTTCTGTGTGCTTTCATCATTTATTAACACATGTTAGCCCTAATTTGTTTAGTATTGATGCTTAATTATTTTATATCGGAGGGCAGGTATTATCAACAAATTCTTGGCATAGCGATGGGGGCAATGGCTGCCCCTTCGATTGCCACTTTATACCTGGGAGAATTTGAGGAGCGCTATTTATATTGCTCACCATATTTTGGAAACATACCTTTTTGGAAGAGATTTCTCGATGATATTTTCTTTTTGTGGAATTCATCTTTACCTGCCTTGGATCAATTTTTTTTTTTAAATTCTTTATTTTCGTTTTATAACAACAAAGGAAAGGAAGACATACAGCTAAAAGACAAATACATAACATGTAATACATACACCAAAGTAAACCCCTACCACCCCCCTCCCCCCTGCTTCTTCTCCAGAAACTAAGCATTCCCGAAACGGGCGTGTACTTACATTATTATATTACAAAACCTAACGGTGATCTAAAACATGATGAGTGCACATTATACAGGCATATTGGAGCAATGAGCAGATTGTACATAATCATTAAGCATCTGCCATTTAGACAAGCAAGAGTGAGTTTGGACATGGGGAATAGCTCTCCGAGGTATCTGCTCATATTTACTATATAAGCAGACGAGATTCCACCATTCATTGACAGTAAGTCGAGAGCTATCCTTCCAATTCCTCGTGATTAAGCATATGGCTATACCTAGCATGAAATCAAGGAGAAAGCGACCCTTCTTAGGAAGAGAGGGGACCTCCGCCGCAGAGCGGAGTCCCACGACCTTCCAAGAGAGAGGTTCATGAAAGTGTAAGATAGATTGAATACGACCCCAGACCCGCCCCCAATAGACCTGCAGTTGAGGACATTCATAAATAACATGAGCGAAGGATCCCACAGCAGTATGGCAAGACCAACACAGGTCCCTAGCATTTGGGTTCCATTTAGCTATTTTTTCTGGGGTATAAAAGCATCTGTGTGCAAAGAAGAAGAGAGTTTGGGTGACAGAGGCAGACCGGGAAACCCGCACTACTTTACTCCAAAAAACGCTCCATTGCACAGGGGTTATAGTGGTTTGCAGTTCGCGCTCCCAGGCTTGTTGGGCTCTAAAAGTGTCCGTATCTGTACCCTGACAAAGTATTTTATAGAAATTAGAGGCTACCCCATGTGTACTACTAATGGAGTGAACTATCTCTAATAGCCCATCCTCAGTAGGGGCAGAGGGCGGCATGATTCGAGCACTTTTGAGGCAGTGTTGAAGCTGCATCAATTGAAAGTAGTGTTTCGCTGGTAACGCAAATTCCTTTTGTAAATCCGAGAAGGTTTTCCAACGAGCTGCGGAGAAAAGCTGTTGGGGTGTCCAGATCCCCCTGGAGTACCAGGGTTTCCAGGCTATTGTTCTATTTAGGACTTGAATTCTGGGGTTATTCCATAGCGGGAGTCCGTCCTGAGGACATACATTCGGGCCCAGTGATAGAATGAGAGTGTTAAAGGCCGCAAGAGTATCGACAATCATTGGTGGATGGCGGGTGCCTACTTGATAGGACATACCGGGGAGATGGGTCAACGGAATTGGGCTACTAAGCTCCTCTTCTATGTCAAGCCAAACTGGTCGGCGGTCTGTTGAGGTATCTAGCCATCGGGCACCTTGCTTAAGTAGAAAGGCTTGATGATATCTAAGAAAATCAGGAAATCTGGTACCCCCTCGTTCCTTTGCAGACTGCAGTTTATGTTTAGCTATCCTTGGTGGCTTGCCCTGCCAGAGATAACGGACGAGAAGGCCCTCAATATCTTTATAAGTATGTAGCGGAAGTAAGCATGGTAGCATTTCTAAAATGTAGTTCACTTTGGGGACTATCATCATTTTCACAGTGTCTAAGCGGCCCCACCATGTGAGAGATAAGGGAGACCAACGATTTGTGAGTTCACGGACTTTGGAGACTATCTCTTTGGCATTAAAACTGATAGTGTCTTCTAAAGGAGAACAGTAATGGACCCCGAGATACTTCACCATACGGGATTGCCAGAGGAAGGGAAAGGCCTGCATGTCAGCCTCATGTACCCAGCGGTTCAGTGGGAATGCTACAGATTTGGTCCAGTTAATTTTATAGCCCGATAATTGTGAGTATCCGTCAATCAGATCCAAGACAGCTGGAACCGAATCGAGGGAAACGAAGAGCATAAGGTCATCTGCATATGCAGAGAGTTTAATCTCCCTATGACTAAAGGGGACACCTCGAATACGTGCAGACTGTCTAACAAGGAGGGCTAGGGGTTCAAGAGCGAGATCAAAAAGCATTGGTGATAGGGGGCAACCTTGACGCGTGCCTCTTTGGAGGTTAAATGGCTGAGATTTGATGGCGTTTACACAAATACTGGCGACAGGTTGAGTGTACATGACTTGGAGATATCGGAGGAAGCCCTCTCCAAAGCCATACCATCGGAGGACTGCAAATAAGAAGGGCCATTCTAGACGATCAAAGGCTTTTTCGGCATCCAGGGAAAGACCCACCCATGGATGGTCGAGATTGGCAGCACTAGATAACACATGGCACAAGGTCCGAGCATTGTCAGCAGTTGATCTGCCGGGTATAAAACCACATTGATCAGGGTGAATTAGGGTAGCCATCATGTCAGATAGCCGGGTGGCCAAGATCGTTGCGAAGATCTTATAGTCGGCATTAAGTAGGGAGATTGGACGGTAGTTGGCGGTCAGTAGCGGGTCCCTGCCTTCTTTCTCAAATACAACCACATTAGCTGCAGAAAAGGATCCCAAAGAGGATGTATCTACCGCAAGGGCAGTAAAATAGAGTTTTAAATAGGGAACTAAATCTGCACTGAACGTTCTGTAGAATTCGGTCGGGAGACCATCGGGCCCGGCGGCACGGCCCGAGGCTGTTCGTTTTAGGGCAGATTGGATCTCTGAAGTAGAGAAGGGTTCATCCATCGCATCTCTATCAACTTCAGAGAGGGTCGGCCGCTGAATGCCAGAGAGCAATCGCTCGAATGTCTCTGACGAGAACTCACATTCAGATTGATATAGGCGGGTATAGAAATCCCGAAAGAGCTCTACAATATCGGAGTCTGTGGTCACTATGCCCCCTCCCTGTGGAGCTCGAAGGGCCGCAACGCGTTTGGCTTCTTTTTGACCTTTCAAGGCATTGGCTAAGAGTCGACCGGCTCGGTTATTTTCACGATAATATGTCCCTCGCTGAAGCTCAATACTCTTAGAAGCTGCAGTTGAGAGGATTGAATTATATTGAAAACGGAGACGCTGTAATCGAATTAATACACATGGGTCAGTGCGTGAAGTTAGAACTCGTTCGCCTGCTTTTATTTGTTGGTCTAGTATGAGCAGCTGCTGTTTACGTTGTTTCCGCAGGCGGATTTGATAGCTAGTGATCGTTGCCCGAATGGCCGCTTTGAAGCCCTCCCACCAAGCCCAATTCGCAGTATCTTGGGGTAGATTAAAATGGAAGTAATTCTGTATGGCTACTCGAATTTCTGACTGGAACTCAGGCTGAGTTAACAGGGCTCTATCAAAGAACCAGGCTCCCGAGTTTCCCTGGGGTGCAGTAGTGTGTAATTGGAAGGAAATGGCAGCATGATCTGAAATATGTTGGGAGTGAATCTTTGCAGTGTCCACCTGAGGAACTAACAGTTTTGAGATTAGAAAGAAGTCTATGCGAGACTGAGAGTTATGAGGGGAGAAGAAGAAGGTGAAGTCAAGCTCATTGGGGTGTAGTAATCTCCATAGATCAACTAAAGCAAGATCCTTGATCAGGGAGGTAAGCGTAGCGTGACTCTTGGGGGGACCACTCGTCCTAGGCGGCTGTTTGTCAATCAGGGGATCAAGGACTAGATTGAAATCCCCCCCAATGATCAATGAAGTATTAGCAGAAGCCTGCGCAACCTGAGCAATGGTAGCAAAAAAGGCAGGGTCATCAACATTAGGAGCGTAAAGGCATATACATGTAACTTCCAGGCTACCTATCTTAAGGTGAACTCTAGCCCATCTACCTTCTGTATCTGAGCTAGTCGCAATAACAGTAGCATGCAAAGATTTCCTAACCAGTATGGCAACCCCACATTTCTTAGAAACGGCTGGGGAATAAGCGGCCACCATGTAAGGTTTAATATTGAGTTTAAGAGTTTCCTTCGAATTTAAATGCGTTTCTTGGAGAAAAATCAGATCCGCAGCTTCCTGACTGAGGTAGCTTAGGATTTTCTTCCGTTTTATCGGATTATTGATGCCTTTTACGTTCAATGAAAAACTCTTACATGGTGCCATCAATCGGTAGTAGACATTTTAGGTAAGGGCGCTTGATAACATAAAACATAAGCAGAATCTGTACAACAATGTCATAATCACCGAGTATGCTGGCTAATACACCCCATATTGAAAAGTATGTTCCAACGTATCTTAGAGAAGAAGCAAAACCCCCAAAGAATATGGCGACCATATGTCTGCGGGAGGAGGCCCTAGAGAGGAAATAGAAGACATGTAAAAAAAGAACAGAAACACCAGAGTCCATAATAACACTGTCTCTGATACTCATCGAGGCTACTGTGGGTAGATGGAGTCGGGTCACAGATACCATCAAGAGTAAGGCAACAGACTGCCAACGCCAGACTCTTTGCTAGGCTGCGGCAGATCCAATATGGCAGATACAGCGGATAGAAGGAGACTTGCAGGAACAGTCTGGAAGTCAGCGCATCAAGTCGGCTTCTTTGGAATCCAAAAACTCCGCTAGTAGATCAGGGTCCTCGAATGTTCTTGTCTGATTGTGAAGCGTGACTCGGAGCTTGGCCGGGTACATCAGGCCATAGCGTGCTTGTAGTTGTTGAAGCCTCGGCCGGAATTCCAGAAAGCGCTTTCGGCGGTCGACTGTGGGTTTAGACAAGTCGGGATAGAAGGAGATCTTGTGGCTCTCAAACTCCATATGGCCCTTTGCCTGAGAGGCACTTAGAATTTGCTCCACGTGTTGGTATCTCAGTAGTCGAAAAATGATAGGCCGCGGGGTCTTCCTGTTGAGCGTTATGCTGGTGGGTACACGATGAGCGCGATCAATCTCCAAATCTTTGGTAAAGGTGATTTGGAGCAAGGAAGGGAGGATTTTGCATAAAAACTCTTTCATGTCTCCCGATTCCGCTCCCTCCGGTATGCCCACGAGTCGTATGTTGTTGCGGCGCGCTCTATTATTGCCATCTTCCACCTCTTTCTGCAAGGCCCGCACCTGTCGTTCAACTTTGTCGAGTTTGGACAACCGGGCCGCATGGGAGTCCAATATGCCCTCCATTTTGTCCTGACGCGAAGAAAGCCCTTCTAGCTTGCTTTGCAGCACACCAAAATCGTCCCGCAGCGCTCGGAGTGCTTCACCGTTTGCCTGCACAAGGTTTTTGACCCCTCTAATCTCTACGAGGATTTCCTGCTGCATTTCGGGGCCCTCGCACAAGGCCGGCCCCTTCTGCGGGGACGGAGGTTCGGTTTTGGAACGTTTGCCGTGAGAAGCCGCTGGAGACCCAAATTCCAGGCGCGTTGGTTTGGTCCCCGCCATCTCACCAATGTGCCCCGGCAAGATCAGAGTAGAAGTTCCAAAAATGTGAGGTGTTAATTCAGGATTCTTCGTAGGCCTCTCGGGAGCCTCAGCGTTATGCGACCATCCCGCTGGACATCAGGCTCCGCCCCCCTGCCTTGGATCAATTTATTGATTGGCTGAATGGTCTGAAAACTAATATTTCATTTAGGGTTCACAGTGATAAGGTCAAAATTGAATTTTTAGATATGTTGATCTATATAGAAGATGGATTGTTGAAGACCACTCTATTTCGGAAAGCGGTGCAATGTAACAGTTTATTGAACTACCGTAGTTTCCATCCGGGCCCTTTGAGGAGAGGGTTACCGTTTGGTCAATTTTTAAGATTAAGGAGGTTATGTTCTTCTATGATAGAATTTAAGAAACATGCCCTTGATTTGAAATATCGTTTGTTGAATAGGGGTTATCCCTATTCAGTGATTTATCGGGCATACTGCCGAGTGTGTCATGTCCATCGAGAGTGGTTGTTGGATGGGGATTCGGCACCAGTTGATGAGACATCTGATGTCATTGTGGGATCACTTCCGTATATGAAATATAGTACGAATATTGTTAAGATTCTTAGAGAGCATTGGTCTGTTTTGTCCCTACATAAATGTTTTCATAGATATCTTATGATCGTCTTTTTTTAGGGGCCCTAATTTGAAGGATCTGCTAGTGAGATCTACTTCTCCTACTGACCGTATACAAAGTCCTGGGGATAGCAATCTTTTGAACGCAAATGGTTGACTTCTTGTAAATCCACGTATGTGGTTTACATACTACAATGTCCCTGTGCATTGCTTTATATTAGCAGGACAACACGCCAGATGAGAGTGTGGTTGAGTGAGCATGCTTCGAGGATATGTCAAGAGGTAATTTCAGCGCCAATTGTGGAACATTGCATATCTGCCAATCACCAATTTGAGGAATTCATTTAGACAATCATTGATCATGTGCCTTCGGACCCTCGAGGGGTTGACTGTGTGGCTGAGTTACAGCTACATGAACAATGTTGGATTCACACTTTGAAATCGGTCCACCCATTGGGGTTAAACAAAGAGATCGATTGGGTTAGCTTATTTTGAAGTCATCCCAATTGGAGAAGGGGGTTCCCTTGGTTTGGTGAGTTCCTCCTTCTCTATTGGTGTTCTGGTTGAGTGATCTTGAAAGTTAGCCAATGAGAAGAAGACACTTTTGGAAAGTGATGATGCTTTAAATATTAACGTCTGGCGGCAGTTAGCCACAGTGGTAACAACTAGCACTTGACACAGGGAAGGAGACCCCAAAACGTGCACATTGTGCTATGAAGCTGGTCTGGCTATATTGAAAGAGTGTGGAGAAGCTGTAACTTGGACAGCGATTGATTAAGCTAAGAGCCACATTATGTTTTTGAAAATTTTTGGTTTAACCTGAACTAAAATGAAAAAAAGGAGTTGGTCGTCTGGTTGGGGGCAGTCTCAATACTGTCTTCCCTCGACCTACTCCAACAAAAAATAATTTAAGATAGGTACTCTCCTTGGGGTTAAAAGGGGTGATTGTGTATTTTAATTAATTGTTATCACCTTGGGTTTAGGATTGGGTGAGTTGATTCATCATTTATTAGGCAAAACGGTGCTTTGCTCGTAGAAGTATATATTTGCAAAGTATTTCTGGGGGTGACATTGGAAACAGGTTTGCATTTTATAAAGCTCTCTTCATGCGTAAAACTTGTTTTGCATGTAGAACAAGATTTTTATAAGTCTGCAACTCATGTGCTCGTAAACAGTACACAGTCTCCACATAGGCATAGTTTGGGTGCAGTGAAGCCAGAATTGCGAGGTGTGAGTATACTTTGTGACATACTCATGTCCCCATGTAGAGGTCACACACAAATTTGCACCTTCTTCAGAGCAGGTGTAAATTTGTGCATGCTGGGGCTGAATCTGGGAGGCTTAAAATCAGCACCTTTTTGGTCTGCTCGTATAGGTGTCCTGTGATGAAATCACCCCTCCCCCATTCACATATTTCTGAGTTTTCAAACGTATGTGCGCAATTTATTTCAGAAAAAAAGATCCGCACAAGTTACTTGGTGGACATGTGTGCAGATGCTTTGACTGCCATCATATCTAAGTGAATGCACATGGGTGCTCTCAGTTTGAAAATCCGGCAAAGTCCATGGAACACTTTTCTCCCATGCAGGCAGCTATTAAAGCATTTTCCCTATGTAATTACATGTGGAAACGGCTATTAACAAATAAGACAGATGAATACGTGCATACAAGTGCACATGACGAATTTGTGACCTTTTATATGAGATCTGTGGAGGCATTCCTGGGTGAGGCAATATATTACAGGGGTTCTCAACCCACTCCTTGGGACATATCTAGCTAATCAGGTTTTCAGGATAACCACAGTAAATATGCATGAGAAAGATTTGCATTCACTGCCTTCGTTGTATGCAAATCTCTCTCATGAATATTCATTGTGGTTATCCTGAAAATCTGACTGGCTAGGCATGTCCCGAGGACTGGGTTGCGAATCGTGCTGTGGAAAATACACATGAACCACATAATCTATACACAAACCCAATTACATCTATTGTGGAGGAAGTGTAACTTTCTGTGGGCATATTTGCATGCTGTCGAGGATTACATAGGTGCCTGTTATACAGACACATAAATGTTTATATTGCCTTTATAAAATGTGCACAAAATAGGTACTTTTTTCAACTTTTTAATTGATGCTCTCTTATAAAATTATCCCCCACGATACAGACAGAACTGAATTTTGGTCCCTTTTTACATTCTCTGCTGTCAGGAAGTCTTTGGTTATGATTCAGTGAATCGAGTCCTTTCACTTCTGACAATTTGTACTTTACTGACAGCATGACTGGTGCCCTCAGTTACTCCCTAACCCAGGGGTCTCCAATTCTAGTCCTGGAGGGCCGCAAACCTGTCAGGTTTTCAGCACATCCCTAATGAATATGCATGAGATATATTTACATGCACTATCCCATTATATTCACATCTATCTCATGCATATTCATTAGTGATGTCCTAAAAATCTGACTGGTTTGCAGCCTTCCAGGACCGGATTTGGAGAGCCCTGCCCTAGCCTATAGACAAACACATCTTCCTAGTAATGTCGTTGCAAATCTCTTCTTTGGACCTCAACCATCTGCAGATTTACAATGACTTAATGCGTGGCAACCTCCATCTTTGTGGGGTAGGAGCCCCAACTCTAAAAGACTCCCAAATTAACCTTATTTCTTTTACCAATATGTATAGCTTCTAGCCCTACTCAGCTCCCCTCCCCCATTTAGCTTTGCCATAAGTAAAGACAGTGGAAACCAATATTCTTGTTTGCATTTGATTTGGGGGGGGGGGGGGGGGGGGGGGTGGCAGGAACATATCCTCTGGTGACTCTCAAGTGATTAATGCATCTGTCAGTCACAGCACCATCCATCTCAATGAGAAAGTACAGGATGACAGGGTGGATATATGGATTTAGAACTGTTGCATTGATTCTGAGTATTAATGGCCCTCTCTGCTCTCGGAAAAGAACCGTGCAGCAGTTCAACTGCTGAGACACTATCTTGACAGATAATAATGTTAGATTTTAGTGTCTTCCAACAGCTCACACTGAAATCAAAATACTTTTAAAGCTTTTATATAGCTGATGTGTTTGTAACATCCACAGTCAAATTTACATAAGCTTCTGTGGGAAGAATTAGACTAAATAAGAGTCAATTAATGGTAAGTTTTATTTAAAGTAATGGGATTACCTGAGTACTCTTATGGCGCATTATATAAGCGGCGTGCATTTGTGAGCATGCATTTGGTTTGCTTGGGTGCCTAAAATTGTAAAATGTATGCAGATTGATTGTATGCATGAATTCCTACAAATTATTGTGGATGTAATTAATTGTTTTCATTTTTAAGTTCTTGCAGACCTGTTTTGAGTGAACTTCTGAAAAAACAAATAGCTCAAATAAACATAAAAAATGCCTGTAAACTGGGAAAACTTTGGGCCTGATTTTCAAAGGCATTTACACATGTAACTGCCCTAGTTACCCATGTAAATGCCTTAACAGGGAATTTTCAAAGACACTTACATGAGTAGTGCCTTTGAAAATGCCCTGGTTTATCCCTTAAGCTCCTCGATGCTATGTGTTAGCATCGGGGTATGTCGGGGGCATTCCGGGGCGGAGGAAAGGGCTAAGCAGCAGTGATTTTCGATGTTACTAGTTAGCCCTCGGCACCTTAAAGATAGGTGAGCGATTTCCTCGCCTACCTTTGAGGCGCTGGGGCTAACCGGGTAGCATCGAAAATCGCTGCTATCTGCTTAGCCCTTTCCTCCGCCGTGAAAGTGAAAATCTGGATTAAGGGGGTCAGGGGGTGGGTTATGCATAGATGCGGCGCATAGCCTGCTTAAATGAAAATCGGGCCCTTTATTTTGAATGAGCATCAACCAAACTTTAATTTATTTGCAAATATTTATTATGCACTAGAAATAAGGGCCCATGAAAGGTCTACAGTGTTGAAACAAACTCTTCTTGTAGTAAGTTAATCCAGAGCATAAAAGAAAATGAACCCATCTATTAGATACAGAAACAAACTTAAATTATTTCTGCCTATTATAATAAAATCAATATGAACCCTCTTCAACCTGGGCAATCTTCAAGTTTGCAATCCACAACCAATCTAGACATGGCAGACTGCTGGAAATTCTGTATGTAGTTGCTTGGTGAGTTTCGCTTACAATACCACAGACTGATATCACTGGTGAGATCGCATCTCGGGGCAAAATAAAAAAATATCACAAATTCTATTCCACATAGGTTTAGAATTATTTTTATGCTGGCTGGCAATGTAGGATGTACCTACTAAAATTTCTCTTAGTCATCTACATTACTCTCTGGAAGGATTGCTGGCTTTGTCATTATTAGCGCTCATTTAAATAAATTTGGCACAAGACTGGATATGGATTTTAGATTTCATTACTCGTCTTTTCCAAATCCAAACTCAAGGCAACTAACAGAGCTACTAAGTATCTGCCCAAGAGGTCTTACAATCTATCTGAGATAATTGAGAGTGTGATGATTTGCCTATCATCACAGGGAGTGTCAGTAGGGGATCCGAATTTGAAACCTGGCTTCCCAGACTTTTGCTGTGAAGGCGTATTTTAGAAAGGCCATTTAGGTGCCAAGTGGAAGTCCGTCAAAATGTCTGAACGTCCGTGGGAGGGGAAGCAGAGGAGGTGGACATGCGTAAACACCTACTAAAATCGACCTATCTCTGCCCCAAAAGATCAATATCTGAAAATTAAGAAGAAAATGGGGACTTGCAGAATAAAATTCCAGATACTTGCAGAGGAGCATCTGATTTTAGAAATGTGGGCGTGCAAAACATGGATGTTAATGGTTTTGGCAACATACGTGAGTCTTGCTGGTATCTGCACGTATATATCTTGCAACATACAGCTCTCAGCCTGCCATCTTGTGAACGGAGATGTGCAACACCGTGGCAGTATTCAAAGAGGTCCTGACTTTCACCTGATTCCTTCTTTCAGGGGGAGTAAAATATCATAGCAATAAGAGGCAATGGCCCTGTTACGACTAATGTTGGAAGTTGGCTGAAACAATCACTCTTAAAATCCTATTCATGCCAAGGAGCGAGCATGGACATGTCCGCTAGTGGTTTTCCATGTGTTGAGCCATTCTGAAATTAAGCGCACACATGTATCTTTTCCGTAATGCCCTGGACTCGCCTCCTCCACATCCACATGTATAGTTTGGCCTTTATAAAATGGATCTTGGGTCATGGATGTGATTTCCATTTCTGAATGGGCATTTTAAAACATGCAAATCACAAATAAGGCATCTAAAACGACCCTCTTTTTTTTTTTTTTTTTTAAATTTAGGCCACTCCTGTAGTGGAAAAAAAAAGTTTTGATTTTCATAAGATCTTTAGCTATGTTCTTAATATCTGGATAGCATGATATAAAATGGAAGAAAGTGGAATCTTACTATACGCACATTTTCTTATGTTTTTCAACTTTGACCCTATCGAAAATGACGAATTGAGATCCTCTTTCTACCAGGTCAGTGCTCTATCCTTTCCCCAAGTTTGGACCTAGTCAGTGAATTTTCGTGGATATTATTATGCCTCTGGATGTTTGGACAGATAGATGAATTCCTCCAGTGCATCTTTTTTTATATGAGCTGAAAAGGACTAATGGGAATGTTTACTAAAAAGACACACTAGTAGCACACATTTCAGCTGCAAAGCTAGCACTGAGCTCCAGGCTAAATTTAGGGGGCATGTGCACAGGCCGGTGCTACCCAGTAAGCCAGATAAGCACAGCAAGGGGGCACCGGTGATAAAGGGTGCCGAAATCACGGTAGACAGTAGTGTAGTGCCTGTGGAGCAGCCTGTCCTGCGAGCCAAAGAGCAAAATTGAGTCACAATCCCCTGCAGCGCTGCTGTAGGCCCATGGGGCAGGCTGCCCCTACACAGGACCGCCACTAGAATGTTCGGGCATATTGCCCGCACATGGCCCACTCTTTTAGAAGCACTGCGCCTTGCCTACATGCTGAATAAAATCTGTATCCCCATTTATTCCAGCCACTGCTGCCATCATAGTATCTGCTCAGTTGAAGCACTGGGTCGGCAGCAATAGTGTCAGTAGCATTGCACAGGGCTTCGTGAGATGCGTGCATGACTCCAAGGGCCTGCTGGTCATACCCCCCTCTGATGCATATTTTTTGCGATGGAGGAACTGTGATCAGTGGGGCCTTAGGTGTACCATGTGCCCAAGTCTTAACTGGCTCTGTTACTGCTGATATTGCTGCTACCTCTGCCGGACAAAGGAAATGCAATAGTGGTGTTCATTGCCAGTTGAGGAGAGGAAATCTTAAAAGGAAAGTGCGCGGGAGATGGGTTGGGTTAGAGGGGACATGAAGGGCAAGGACCATATGGCAGAAGAGAAGAAGAGGAGCTACTGGACACAGAGGAAGGGAAAACATGGAGAAGAAAGATATTAGGCACAGGGAGTGGGGCTGTCATAGGGAAAAGGAAAAGAGATACCAGATATGGGGGCATAAAGGGAGATGGAAAAGAGATGGCGGACTTGGGGGGAGTTATAGAGAGATGAAGAAGTGCAGAAGAGAGGCTGGGCACAGGGGAGCTGGGAATACAATGGTGGAAATGAAAGCTGGACAAGGTGGGGGGATCATTGAGGGAGAGGAAATCCTGGACACCGGGAGTTGGGAATAGGAAGGTGGTGATGGATGCTGGACATGGGGAGGGGTCATGGAGGGAGAGGGAGAAGAAATGTTAGACACGGGAGGTGCGAATAAAAATATGCAGATGGATAGAGGAATAGGAGATGCTGGACACATGGGAGGTGGCCATCAATCTGGCCTTCCACAGGCTGATCAACATGTCTAGAACTTGGGTTAGATGGGGGGCCCATTCTCTACTATAGATGACAATGTTGTCAAAGTATGCAACCACATACTCCTTGTAGAGTCTCAGTAGACAGTCAACTAGGCATTGAAACATGGCAGGAGCCCCATGTAATCCAAAGGGCAGTCTTGTAAACTGGAACAGACCTTGCAATGTCAAGAAAACAGTCTTCTCCTTGGCAGCCAAAGTCAGTGGCACCTGCCAGTATCCCTTGCTCAGATCCAAGGTTGATATAAAGCGTGTTCTATCAAGTCGCTTGATTAGCCTATCTATTCTGGGCATGGGATATGCTTCCAGTTTAGAAGCTGCATTACATAAGACCATCAAGCCCAGTATCCTGTTTACAACAGTGGCCAATTCAGGTCACAAGTACCTGTCCGGTTTCCAAAAAGGTACATAAGTTCCATAATGCTTGCCCTGGGGTAAGCAGTGGATTTCCCAGGTTTTCTGTAATAATGGTTTATTGGTCTTTCCTCCAGGAATTTGTCCAAACCTTTTTTAAACCTAGCTACATTAACAGCTTTTACTACATCATCTGGTAATGAAGTCCAGAGTTTGATTACCCATTGAGTAAAAAAATATTTCCTCTTATTAGTCTTTAATGGGCTACACTGTAGCTTCATTGCATGTCCTCTAGTCTTCCTACTTTTTGATGGCATAAATAACAATCTACAATTACCCGTTCTGCTTCATTCATTAATTTATAAACCTCTATTATATCCCACCTCAGTTGTCTCTTTTCCAGGTTGAAGAGCCCCAACCTTTTAAGCTCTTCATAGGGATATCCTTCCATCCTCTTTACCATTTTTGTCACTCTTCTCTGTATCTTTTATAATTCTGATATATCCTTTTTAAGATATGGTGACCAGAATTGCACACAATATTCAAAGTGTGGTCGTACTATGGAATAATACAGAGGCATCATAATATCCTTTGTTTTATTCTTCATTCCTTTCCTTATGAGCCTGGAATTCTATTTGTTTTCTTGGACACCGCTGCACACTGGGAGGAGGGTTACATAAGAACATAAGATATGCCATACTGGGTCAGACCAAGGTCCATCAAGCCCAGTATCCTGTTTCCAACAGTGGCCAATCTAGGTCATACGTACCTAGCAGTTTCCCCAAAAGACACAGGTTCCACAATGCTTGTATTGGGTCAAGCATTGATATCCTGGGTCCCCTTTTAATAATGGTCCATGGACCTTTCCTCCAGGAAATTGTCCAACCCTTTTTTAAACCCAGCTACACTAACAGCCTTTACTACATCCTCCGGTAACAAATTCCATAGTTTGATTACACTTTGAGTGAAAAAAATATTTTCTTTTATTAGTCTTAAATAGTTTACCCTGTAGCTTCATTGCATGTCCCCTAGTCTTTCTATATTCTGATAACGTAAACAATCGATCTACGCTTACCTGTTCCACTCCGTTCATTAATTTATAAACTTCTATCATATCTCCCCTCAGCCGTCTCTTTTCCAGGTTAAAGAGCGCTAACCTTTTTAGCCTTTCTTCATAGGGGTATCCTTCCATCCCCTTTACCATTTTGGTGGCTCTTCTCTGAACCTTTTTTTTTATTTTCTATTTATGCAATTTACAATATATAATCCAAGCAATGTTTGTACAGAAAAACACAACTGTGCAAAGAACCTTTTCTAATAACGCTATATCCTTTTTAAGATACGGCGACCAGAATTGCACACAATATTCAAGGTGCGGTCTCACCATGGAACAATATAGAGGCATTATAATATCTTTTGTTTTATTTTCCATTCCTTTCCTTATGATATCTAGTGTTCTATTTGCTCTCTTGGCCGCCGCTGCACACTGGGCTGAAGGTTTTAACATGTTATTCACAATGATGCCTAAATCTTTTTCCTGGGTGTTGGTTCCTAATGTGGGACCTTGCATTGTGTAACCATAGTTTGAGTTGTTCTTCCCTAGGTGCATTACTTTGCACTTTTCCACATTAAATTTCATCTGCCATTTTGATGCCCAGTCTTCCAATTTATCAAGATCCTCTTAATGGGGTTGCAATGCGTTATCTACAATGGGGTTTCATTGTGTTATCTACAATGACACCTAAATCTTTTTCCTGGGTGGTGGTTCCTAATGTGGAATCTTGCATCATGTAGTCATAGTTTGGGTTGTTCTTTCTTAGGTGCATAACTTTGCACTTTTTCCACATTAAATTTCATCTGCCAGTCTTCCATTTTATCAAGGTCCTCTTGCAATTTTTAACAATCCTCTTCTGTTTTAACAACTTTGAATAATGTTGTGTCATCTGCAGATTTGATCACCTCACTCATTATTCCTATTCCCAGGTCATTTATGAATATGTTAAAAAGCAGTGGGCCCAGCACAGATTCATGGGGCACTCTACTGTTCACCTTTCTCCATTGAGAAAAATGGCCATTTAGCCCTATTCTCTGCTTTCTAACTTTTAACCAGTTCCTGATCCACAATAGTACACTGCCTCCAATCATGACATTTTAATTTCGCCAAGAGTCTCTCATGAGGGACCTTGTCAAAGGCTTTCTGAAAATTGAGATACACTATATCAACCAGCTCATCTTTGTCTACCTGTTTGTTCACACCTTCAAAAAAGTATAACAGATTACTAAAATAAGACTTACCTTGGCTAAATCCATGTTGGATTTCTCCCATTAAACCATAACTATCTACATGTTCAGTAATTTTAATTTTATTATGGTTTCTACTACTTTGCCCGGTACTGATGTCAGGCTTACCAGTTTTTAGTTTCCCGGATCACCTCTGGAGCCCTTTTTAAAAATTGGCTTTACATTGGCCAGTCTCCAGTCTTCCAGTACTACAAATGATTTTAATAATAGTTCACAAATTACTAATAGTAGGTCTGCAGTCTCATATTTCAGTTCTTTTAACACCCTTAGATGTACACCATCCGGTCCAAGTGATTTGCTACCGTTCAGTTTATGAAATAGTTGTAATACATCTTCCGAGTTTATCAATATTTCTTTCAAATCTTCTGATACATCACTTTTATATACCATTAGAGGCATGGGGTAACTTCCCTACATCTTCTTCAGTAAAGACCGAAGCAAGGAATTCATTCATTCTCTCCACTATGGCCTTGTCCTCACCTAGCACACCTTTTACTCCTCTATTATCCAGTGGTCCAACTGACTCTCTCACAGATTTTTGGTATGAATATACCTGGAAAAGTTTTTATTATGCATTTTTGTTTCCACAGCAAGCTTCTTTTCAAATTCTCTCTTTACCTGCCTTATTAATGTCTTGCATCTAACTTGCTAATGCTTCTGTTGGGTTTAGGAACTAAGATGATGGGTGATGACCAGTTACTCATAGGGGTCTGTTTACTAAACAGCGGTAGTGGACTCCGTGTGATATCAGAGCCACGGCCCCATTGATATCGCAGTAAATCCGCTACCACTGTTTAGTAAACAGACCCCATAGACTCTAATTCCCAGGTTAAGCATCTCTTCCAGTTTCTTGGTGACAGCCTGTTGCCAAGCCTCTGGAATTGGATAGGGCCATTGCTGGATAACCACCCCAGGATCAGTAATGATATCATGACAAATGAGGTTGGTTCATCCTGGGCAGGTGGAGAACACATTTAGGTTCTGGTGGATCAAACCTTTCAGATCTCTTCTCTCGGCAGCAGAGAACTGGTCTTCAATTGGGACTTGAGCTGGATCTGACGGCGCTGAAATTTCCAGCCCAAAATCATTTCTGTGTACCTCTGGAGTTCACTTTTTCAATAAGGTTAATATGGTAAATTTTGGCTTTCTTCCATTTATCTGGCTGAGCAATCCTTTAGTTAACAGGCCCCACTTTCTCTTCCACCTCATAGGATCTCTGCCATTTACAAAGTAATTTGCTCTCTCATGAGGGCAATAAGAATAACACTCTCTCTTAGTTGGAAGGTGCAGTGCACAACTACCCGAATATAGCTCCTGGCCCACTCAGCTTGGGCTTTTCCCAGACTGAGCTTGGCCACCTCTCCGGCTTTCCTCAGCTGGTCTTGCGTTTGTATCACATACTCCACCAAATTACACCCGTCACAGGGTTCTCTTTCCTAGGTTTCCCTTACCATGTCTAATATGCCTCTTTGCCGTCTTCTGAAAAGCAACTCCAAAGGTGAAAATCCAGTGGAATTCTGAGGTACTTTGCAGATGGCAAACATCAAGTAGGGTAAGAGAATATCCCAATTCTTCTTTTTTAAACATCCGTTTCAGAGTTTTATTGAATTGCTCAACAAGGTCATCTGTTTGTGGGTGATATACTGATGTTCACAGCATCTTGACCTTCACCAAGGAACACACTTGCTTCATTACCTTGGAATCAAAGGGTGTTCATAGAAACATAGAAACATGACAGCAGAAAAAGACCACATGGCCTCTAGTTTGCCCTTCCATATAGACAACTACAATAGTCCCCTCTTTTCCCTTAGAGACGCTCTGTGTTTGTCCCATGTTTTTTTGAATTCAGATACTGTCCTTGTCTCTACTACCTCCACTGGGAATCTATTCAATTCATCTACCACTCTTTCCATATGGAAATATTTCTACATATTACTCCTGAATCTATCCCCTTTCACCCTTTTAATCAAAAGAGGATCTCCTCCTGTGCATTTATGCCATGGAGATATTTAAACATCTCCATCATATCTCCTCTATCCCGCCTTTCCTCTAAAGTATACATATTAAGATCCTTAAGTCTGTCATATACTTTATAACGAAGACTACTAACCATTTTAGTAGACATCTTCTGCACTGACTCCAATCTGTTTATATCCTTTTGAAGGTGCAGTCTCCAAAACTGCACACAATACTCCAAATGAGGTCGCATCAAAGACCTATACAGAGGCACTATCACCTCCTTTTTTCTGCTGGCCATTCCTCTCCCTATACACCCAAGCATTCTTCTAGCTTTCACCATCACCTTTTCTACCCGAATAGCTACTTTAAGATTGTCAGACACAATCATGCCCAGGTCCCGCTCTTCTTTTGTGGACAGAAGTACTTCCTCCACTATACTGTACCGCTCCTTTGGATTTTTGCAGCGTGTGGAAGAAAGCAGTGGTAGTTAGCCTGCCAAGGGTGCATGGGCCACCGGTGGCGTTCATGGGAACATAGGTATAAGTCATCCTCCCACATATCAAAAACCAGCCTAAGGGTAGATACATTTCTGAGTACACATAAGATACCCTTGTAACAGAGTTGCATGATAATTCAGTATTAGACACATTAAACCCTCCCGTCTTGGTATTTACAAAAATAAAACAATCAGTAGCATTAAAGGTGGAAACTACCTGCAGGGAGAAAGGAACTCGGTTAAAAGCTGAGGTAGGCTGGATGGCTCCAATACTATAGAGGAGGGTAGAAAACGACGTTAGGTTGTTTACAGTCCAGGCTAGTAAATATAGTAAAACTCAGCAGTTCACATATACTGGAGGGTACAGCAATGAGACAGGTTAATAGAAAAATCCCAGTTTGTAGAGAGTTACGTATGCAAAAGTCTGTCATGTTTAAGGCAGTTTGGGCAAGTAATATTGCTGTATTAGTAGTCCCTGTGCTCGGCTGGAAACACGCCCACATCAAGGATAGCAGTAAAAATATGGCACTTCTATGCATTTTGGGGTGGTTTCGTCTCTTAAGCAGTCCAGATGCGTTAGCCATCTCTAGGCAGAGGTATCTCTCTTTAGTGTCAAACGCAGAGCCTGGTTTGGAACCGTGACAGAAGTCCAGGCTGGAACGGGTTCTGGCGCTGCGGCCTTGACACGGGTGTGATGAATCCACGGAGTAATCTCAGCCACCTTGATAGCTGTCGGGGTAGCCAGCAGAACGGTATACGGGCCTCGCCACTGGGGGGTCAGCGGATCCTTCTTCCACTCCTTGACCCACACTCGCGAACCAGGTTGATGTGTATGGAGTGGTTCCGTCAGGTTGATGGGGAGCCGCTCCTGAACCCACTGGTGCAATTCCTGCAAAACAGAACTGAGAGCCAACAGTTCCTGTCGGGTTATTTCTGAACCTATCTGAATCAAGTCCCCATGGACGCCCTGTATGAGGAGTGCAGGGCGGCCATACACAGCTTCAAAGGGGGAAACACCAATACCCTTTCGTGGGGCTGAGCATATACGAAGCAGGGTTATGGTGAGCAATTGGGGCCACTTCAAGGCGGTTTCCTGACACAGTTTTGCTGGGTGCATTTTAATGGTACGGTTCATACGTTCCACCTTCCCTGAACTCTGTGGACGGTAAGCTGTATGTAGCTTCCAATCATCCTGCAAGGCTTTGGCTACCTGTTGTACTATCTGGGCCACAAATGCAGGTCCGTTATCTGATCCCATTACTATTGGAAGCCCAAAATGGGGGATGATTTCATGCAGTAGCACCTTTGTCACTTCTCTGGCTCTTTCTGTACGGACTGGGAAGGCCTCCACCCACCCCGTGAATGTACAAACCAGAACTAACAGATATCTTAATTTGTAAATAGTTACCCCTGTTATCCAAGTTATTTATTCCTGTTCATATGTAAACACAAAGTACCATCGGAAATGTGTAAATTCTTTGTTCAATGTAAACCGCGCTGATGCTGAATAGTGCGGTATAGAAGAGACTTAAAATAAAATAAATAAAATAAATAAATATCGGTATCCATTTGCTTGGGGCATTTCTGTAAAATCAACTTGGATATTTCCCATGGGGGTGACCCCATAGGACTGCACTCCTGGGGGTTGGCAAGTACCCTGACGAGCATTGTTCTTAGCACACATGGTACATTGCCTAACAGTTGCGGCTGCCAGGGAAGATAAGCAGGAAATAAAGAAATATGGGCGGAGAGTAGTTTCCATGGCTGTCTTGCCAAAGTGAGTAGTCTGATGGAAAGATGACAGGAAAGCTGGGGCAAGGCTGTCTTGGATGACTATTACTGGGGCTGTTCCCTTTCTAGGTAATCTTATCCAACCATCGGAGTGTAATACCCCACCCTCCTCCTGACAGAAGAAATCCATTTCCCGTATAGTGTATCTTTTAGCCCATTGGCTTAATGGGACTGGGAACAGGGGGGCTTGCAAATCTTCGGAGCTCTCAGGGTAGGGCTGGGACAAAGAGGCAATCGCGACCCACCGGGCTTCTGCATCAGCCCGTCTATTGCCCTTGGCTATCCCGTCGTTCCCCTTTTGATGGCCCTTACAGTGCATGACTGCTACAGCTTTGGGATACCAGACTGCTTCTAACAGGGCCACTACTTGGGGACCATTCTTAATTTCGGACCCAGCTGCAGTGAGCAACCCCCTTTCTTTGTATAGAGCACCATGGGCATGGAGAGTGGCAAAGGCATATCTGGAATCTGTGTATTGTGACACAGCAGCTGGCACAGAGCCCATGGAGCTAGGGGAAAGTAAGGAACTTACCTCAGAATCAGCTGGGCAGCAGACAAACTCAGCTCATGTAGAATTAGCTGAGCAGCATCCAAACCCAGCTCATGTAGAATTAGCTGAGCAGCAAACAAACTCAGCACAAGAAAAGCAGAAAGGCATTAGAGTAAAATGTCCTTGCACTAGTCCTGACGTAGCTAGAAGCAGGAAGGCTAATCAGGAACACCTGTTCTCAGAAACCCAGGCAGCATGCAAAGAGAACAAGGATAAAAGCTGCAGGGTAGAACCAGGGAAGGCCAGTAGGGGCAGCGACCTGGGAGGACTAAGCCAGCATCCAGTGAACACTTGTCATGCTGGAGGAAACCCACAAAGGGAAGAAAGCAGTAGGTGTGGCATCAGAGCAGGAAACAGCCAGCACCGTGCCCAGGACCCTGCTAGGATTCCTGGTGGTTGGAGAGCCCAGGAGAGAGCTGCCAGAAGCCCAGATATAAGAGACAGAACCACAGC
Organism: Ichthyophis bannanicus; assembly: GCA_033557465.1. Lineage (NCBI taxonomy): Eukaryota > Metazoa > Chordata > Amphibia > Gymnophiona > Ichthyophiidae > Ichthyophis > Ichthyophis bannanicus. Next base: position 909,035,274 of record CM066035.1, on the reverse strand, counting down.
TAAGAGGTGGGAACCTAGCTCTGCTAAAGAAAAGGCAAGAAGTTCTCTTTGGTTTGAAAGGCAAGGGCGTGGCACCAGAAGTAACTTTGATACTGAAAGTTATACAGTAATTCCACCAGCGTGTAGAAGAAGGGAAAGCCAGAAGGAAGCCTTTAATATACCAGGCATTCAGAGCCCTGGATTTAAAGAGCCCTTTCTAGAAAAGTTAGCCCATGACTCACAGGAGAGTTTTAAGGAAGACAGCAGCTGTGAAGAGTGTGACCCATATGCAATTGTAAGTGACTCTGAGTTAACGCAGTGGGAGAACAGCAGCTATAATTCTGACCCTGTGCCCATGGATTGTACAATTTGTTTATCTGACGATATTGTATCTTTATGTTGAGCGTGTGCAAAGCAACCAGCTGATGGTGCCTGAAGGAAATAAGATATTTTCTGTGCAGCAGTTCTTTTGTTTCATATTGTTTGTTGTATCCCAGGGATATCCCCTCAGGGCAGGGAATAAAGCCCTAATATTACTTTTGCCTTACCACTTGACTACAAGACTCTTTTTGTATTAAAGGCAACTTGATTCTTAACACCCTAGGCAGCCGCCTAATAGGGTCATAGGAGGTAGCTATCACTCACTATCTCTCACAGTATATGTTTACATGAAGGTTTGTCCCAAGGGTTAGGGCATGGGTGAGGGCAATGAGTTCCGCCTTCTGTGCGGAAGTGCCTGAGGGCAGTGGCTGAGCTTCGACTATTACTTCCAGCATCACCACCGCGTACCCCGCACATCTGCAGCCTTCCACTACCAGACTGCTTCCATCTACAAAGTAGTTCTCATCCAGGTTGTTTAGTGGTACGTCTGTCAGATCAGGGCGACTGGAAAAGATCGTGTCCATTACTTCCAGGCAGTCGTGATCAGGTGGTCCTGGGCCGACAGGCAGGAACATGGCAGGATTTAAGGCTTGACTGGTGGTTATACGCACTCTGGGATTTCCCCATAACATACTCTGGTATTTTAACATTCGGGAACTGGTAAACCAGTGGCTTCCTTTATGTTCCAGTAAAGTTTGGACAGAATGTGGGACGGTGGCTAAGAGGTCTTGGCCCATGGATAGTTTATCCGACTCTTCCACCAATAGGGCTGTTGCTGCTATCGCTCTTAAACAGGGTGGCCATCCCTTGGCCACTGGATCCAGCTGTTTAGACAGGTAAGCGACCGGGTGTGGCCAGGATCCCAGCTGTTGAGTCAAGACCCCTAGAGCTGTGCCCGCTGCTTCATGCACATAAAGAGTGAAGGGCTTAGTGACATCCGGAAGGCCCAAGGCTGGTGATGATAGCAATGCTCTCTTCAACTGTTCAAAGGCCCCCCGTTGGTCTGGTCCCCATTCAAGGGGACTCGTCTCTGGGCCTTTCGTAGATTCATAGAGGGGCTTTGCAATCCTGGCAAAGTTGGTAATCCAGATGCGACAGTATCCTGCAGCCCCGAGGAAAGCGCGTACCTGCTTGCGAGATGTTGGCTCAGGAATCCGGCATACCGCCTCCTTCCGTTCTTTCCCCAACCGCCGACTTCCTTTAGACAGGTGGAATCCCAGGTACTTCACTTCCAACTGGCATAATTGAGCTTTCTTCTTTGAAGCGCGGTAGCCTGCGTTATACAACAACTGTAGCAGCTCTGTGGTTGCCAGAATACATTCAGTCTCAGAGTCAGCAGCAACCAACAGATCGTCAACATATTGCAGGAGGGCTCTTCTCCCAGGCACCCCCGGGGGGTAACCAGCAAGATCCTGGGCTAGAGCAGTACTGAAGATAGTGGAGGAGTTCTTGAACCCCTGTGGTAAGCGAGTCCAGGTTACTTGGGTCTTACTGCCAGTGGCAGGGTCTTCTCTCTCAAAGGCGAAGAGGTGTTGGCTTTCTGCAGACAATCGTATGCAAAAGAAGGCATCCTTCAGATCTAGCACGGAGAAATGAGAGGCCGCAGCTGGGATGAGACCCAACAGGGTATAGGGGTTGGGTACCACTGGATGCAGAGTCACAGCGGCGTCATTGACGCGGCGGAGATCCTGGACAGGTCGGTAGTCGGTAGTACCTGGCTTTCGGACTGGTAGTAAAGGAGTGTTCCATGCTGATTGACAGGGCCGCAGGATACCGTACTGCAGGAGTCGCTCCAGATGATGATGAATTCCTTCCACAGCCGCCAGTGGCAGCGGATACTGACGCACGTGTACTGGGGAGACTCCTGGCTTCAACTCAATACAGACAGGGGGGATGTTGATGGCCATTCCGGGGGGGGGGGGTTGCCTTCTGCCCATACTCCTGGGGGTACTACATTCCACTTATCCAGGGCAATCACATCAGGCTTGAGTTTGTCCTCGAACAACCGCCATTCTTCTTCTCGGGGGACGGACAATACCAAAACTGCTGGGCCCAGGCTGGGTATGTCGAGCTCAGCCTGGCCCCTGGGCCCGAATGATATCTGGGCCTGTAGTTTCGCCAGGACATCCCTCCCCAACAGGGGTATAGGACATTCAGGCATATACAGGAACTGGTGGGTAATAGTCCGTCCCCCCAACTGACACATGCGGTTTTGCAGAAAGGATCGTTGCACTCTTTCTCCTGTGGCTCCCACTACAGTTACCGTCCGGGAGGAAATCAGGGCCACTTGCTGAGTAACCACTGAGTGTGTTGCTCCGGTATCAACCATGAACTGCATTTCTTGGTCCCCTAAGTTCATCTTGACCATAGGCTCCTGGGGACCCAACAGAAGCTTGGAGCCCGGTCTGGCCTAGTCTTCATCCGAGTAATAATGTTCCACTGCTGCGAGGCCTTCAAGATCTGGTGGAGGGGGCGGGAAGGTATCATGTGGATATACCATGGGCTGGCCCCGCCCTCGTGTGGTGTGTACGGGTACCCTTGCACCCCTCATGGACGGATATTGCTCCCTCCGATTTGGACACTCATTCTTCCAATGTCCCTCCTCTTTACAGTATGCACACTGATTGGGGCCCAGGAGAAATCTCGGCCCCCTTTGTCCTCGTCCTCGTCCACGTCCCCTGCTCCCGTCCTTGGTCCAGGCCGATACTGGTGGCCGTTCGGTTAGGGCAGCCGCTAGGAAATCTGCCTTCTTCTTCATCCGACGCTCAGATTCTCGCCTCTGCTCCTGATCACGATTTACAAAGATCTTCTGTGCCACTTCCATCAATTGTGCAGCGTTCATGCCCGCAAATCCTTCCAATTTCTGCAGCTTCCGCCGTATATCACCCTGGGCCTGTGCTACGAAAGCGGTATTCACCATACGAAGATTCTCAGGAGCTGCTGGATCGTAAGGGGTGTACAGTCGATACGCTTCAGACAGACACTCATAAAACGCTGCTGGGCTCTCATCAGGAAGCTGGAGGATTTCTGCAATCTTGCTGATATTCATAGCCCGCTGCCCTCCCTTCTTGAGGCCTTCTAGGAGCGCGGTCCGGAAGCGAGTGAGAGCCTGTGCTCCTACGGGATCATTCGGGTTCCACTCAGGGTCTTCATTCGGGAAATCCACAGTTGCTTGCTGCCGGGGATTTATAACCCCAGCGTCTGCAGGATGTGCCTCCAGCCACGTGAGGGTGGCCCACACAATACGTGCTCGTTCTTCCGTGCTGAATAGGGTGGAAAGCAATTGTCTACAGTCTGACCAAGTAGGCTGGTGCATTTGCATAATACTGGTCATAAGGTCTGTCAACTCCTGAGGCTTTTCAGTATAGGAGGCGTAATGGGTTTTCCAGTGGTAGAGAAAGGAACATATATCAGACTAGAAGGTCCTACTGCCACCCGTCTGGCAGCATCAAGGTACGGGAGTCCCTGTACTTGTCGTAAAGGCAGTTGGAAATCCTGTTTTGTCTGCTTCTCTGTAGCAGCTGACCGCAGGCGCTGGGTCAGTGGGGTAGATGCCTGAACTCAGCCGGAGTGCTCTCAGGGGGTGAGGCTATAACACTGGAGGCAGTACCGGGAGTAGGAGGAGAGGAGGATGATGGAGGGGTCTTTAGGGGCGTATCACTATGAGACAGGGAATCTGATGAGGAGCTGGAATCTGCAGAATCCTCCCCAGGTCCTGCTTCACCCGCCCCGGGGGTAGGTTCTCCTGACTCTTCATCTCTTAGGGGCGGATCCTGTAAGGGCGCGGACGGGACAGTAGGGTAAAACAGATTGAGGGGGCGTGCAGGGACCTCCGGGGAACCCCGCCCTTGGTAGACAGGGGCTGGTGTTCGCTCCTTCCTGTGACTGGCAGCTGCCACCATTATTCTACACTGATCCTCATGGCAGCGCTGGAGCCATTTTGGCCGTTTCTGGCATATGGCCAGCCATGAATCAATATAGGGAAACTGCTCCGGGTGTTCCTGCACTACAATCTGATGGACTAAAAACACAGTAGGTAAATCAGTGGACCCCTGGGGAGGCCACAGCTTCACTAAGGCTGGCCACTCCCGTTCACATAAAACAGACAATCGAGAGGCAGAGAGTGAAACCCCGTAATCCTCTCCAAACCCAGACTTGAAATTACGGAGCATACACTGCAGGGGTGTCTGCCCTTTAGATTCTCCCACCCCCATGCTCTAATCACAATATGCTCTAATCACAATTACAATGCACAATTCTCAATGCAGTAACACTGGCAGCATTTTCAGCTCACACAGGATTAAACCAACAAACAGACAGACACTGAACACTGAACATTTGAGAGGAGACCAGAATGCTTGCTGGGACCTGGACTCTGCCTCCCCAAGGGGAGGAGGGAGCAGTTGGAGAGCCCAGGAGCTCGGACCTCACACACAGGACCACAAAGAAAACAAAGGGAGAAAGGACAGAAACACATTAACAACAGGTACACTTATACACAGCTACCCTTCCTTCCCCCCCCCCCCCAGCACAGACAGGACGAGCAATGGTTTCAGAACCCCTGTGGTTCTTACTCGGACCACTCGTGCGGGTGATCAAACCACTACAGGATTACAGAATACCAGGATTTCCAGATTACCAGACTCACAGAACTACCCAAAACAGAAAGGCAGTAGTACTCACCAGACCTCCAGCCGGAGAACGTTTGGATGCCAGTCTATCCTGCCGGAAGACAAACGGAGTAATCAGCCCACTGGGACCGACCAGCCAGATGTGTCAAGGAGTCCTGCCAGGACACAAGGGACCCGGTGGCACCAAGGAGCATTGATGGCCTGGGGGCCGGTCACCAGCCAGCCGAGGCCCGGTCCTGCAGAACCGCAGGGAGGGTCCCTCCGCGGGTGCGAGGAAAAAGGACTTCCCAGCCAAACGCACCAAAATGAAGCAGGAACCCTGTCCCCCACACCCTTGGAAGGAACACACAGACAGACTAGAATGCAAACAGAAACTTTTATTGTGTACACAAGACTCAGATAGCCAGGGCCGGCACCCTGGACAAAAGATCTGAGAGAGTAAATGACGTCCCACACTGTCTTATATACAGTACATTCTCAAACCCCCTTGCTACCTTCCCATTCGCCCCAGGTATCTCATTTTCACCAATCGGTAGCCCCTGAAGGGGGGGACAGTGGGCTCTCATCAAGCATTCTTGAGTGACCTGTTTAGACTGGTATGCTCTGGTCTACTGGTTTTCTGGGCGAAAGGGTATGTGTAAGTGCTGCTTCGCTGCAGCCTGAGGAGGAGGGGGGGGGGGCTTTCTCTCACAGCTGCCTTTTTCGGCTGCCTCATCAGTACCCCTCAGAAGAGAGTCACCAACCACCACTATCCTTCACTTCCTTGTAGTCACTGATTCTGCAAATTTGGGATGCTCGAGCTCTGGTTCTTCTCTTTCCAGGGATGCTTTCACCTCCTCCACTTCCAGGGCTGCATAATGGTTCTTCAATTCAAGGGCTGGAGGAGTTGGATTGGTGATTTCGCAGGCCCTGGAGACTCGTTTCTAACTTTCATCATTCTGTAGACTCTCATTTTCTCCTCTGCTGGAGAGTTTGGATGTTTCAAGAAGCATCTCATCAATGTATTTCTCAGTGTCTTGAATGCTCCTCAACCTCGCCACCTCTTCTCTGAGCTGCTCCAGTTGTTTCCTGAGAGCTTCAGAATGCAGGCACATGGAACCGATCCTTCAACAGGCATTGGGACCTCTGTCTGGAGAGAGGCAGAATCTGTAACGGGGCACCAGCTTTGGCGATATGATTTTTCCCAGCCATTGCTGAGTTGGTGGAGCTTAGGTACCTATTTGAAGCAAAAAAGAGAGACCTACCAAAGTACCAGCTGGTTTCCCAGTTGTCGTTTCAGGGAAAAAGAAGTTAACTTCTTTCAAGTGTGTTCTAAATCTGCTGTTCCAAGTCCCTGTGTGTAGCTAATTGGGGAGGTGCCATATAAAGCAAGACTGCTCACATGGGGTGGGCGGGTAGGGAGGGAACTAACACCTGATGAGACGTCAGTAGCTTCAAAAAACTGAGAAAGATACTAAAAGCAGAGTTTTAAACCTACACCACTAAAGAAAATAATGTCCCTTTTTGAACTATAGCACCAAAAAGAATGTAACTTTGTTTTAAAAATGTACCAAAACCCTTTTAAGAGCTCTCAGGCACAGAACTAGTAATTAAAAAGCCACACACTCTTACCTTTGCTTGGAATGCAGAGCCCTTGTTAGGAATGCCATGAGTTACCATCAATTCAATGGCACTAAACCACGGCCATTAATATGATCACCCCCAGGTCCCACTTTACTTTCACAGACGGAAGTAGTTCACCTTCTATATTATACCACTCTCTTGGGTTTCTGCAGCCCAAGTGCATGGCCCTGCTATTTTTGGAATTATATCTCAGCTGACAAATTCTAGACTGTTTTTCAAGCTTCACTAGATCCCTCCTCCTGCTATCTACACCTTTCAGGGTATTAACCTTCTTGCAGATTTTGGTATCATCTTCAAAGAAGCAAACTTTACCCAACAGCCCTTCTGCATTATCACTTAAAAAATGTTAAAAGAACCAGAACAAGGGCCAATCTGTGTAGCACACCACGGGTAACATCCTTCTCCTCAGAGAGAGCTCCATTTACCACTAGCCTTTGTTGCCTCCCACTCAACCAATTTAAACCAGTCCATCACTTTACGGCCCATTCAAAGGGTGCTCGATTTATTTATAAATTGCCTATGTGGAACCGTGTCAAAGGTTTCACGGAAATCTAAGTACACAAGATCTAGGTCTCTCCCTCAGTCCAACTCTCTGGTCACCCAGTCAAAGAAATAAATCAGATTTGTCTGACAGGTCCTGCTTCTAGTAAAACTCATGCTACCTCAGATTCTGCAGTCCATTGGTTTCCAGGAACTGCAATATTCTTTCTTTTAGCAACGTATCCATTAATTTACTCCCACAGAGATCAGATTAACAAAGGCATAGTGGGCGGTAACCTACATGGAGCGGCAGGTACAACTCTAGCCACCTTAATGGGCAGACTGGATGAATTATGCTGGTCTTTATCTGCTGCATTTACTATGTCAGTACGTGAAAGTGGAGTGAGCAACGGGGAAAATAAATATTCTTGTGCACCCTTGGATACACACCGCACACTATGACTACGCAAACAAGATGTTGCATTCATTTTGCCATATTTTTTTAGTACCTGCTGTAGAAACCCTTCTCCCACAGTTAAGATATCTGAACTTCTTCAGGACCTCTCTGTACATACCTTTAAATCAGAGTCAATTAAGCCTTCTCTTATGAACTTTCTTTAAAGCCAAAGGATTCCTTTCAAAAGATAAACAGTTATCTCACTCACTCACAGTTTGTAGCATGCAAATCCACCATTTTCAGCACGCCTCTCTATCAATCAGCACCACTGAGACTTTTAAGTGTCTGGGCTCCTCACCAGAGCCCCATGACCACATCCTCTGGGTGCCATAGATAAACGTTCAGCCCTATGCTCCGTCCTGAGATTTTGACAATTATACTGAACAATCATGTTCATCCAACCACCACCAGCACCCCTCCATAACAATCCTGTAAAAATTCATAATTGGATATCATACATTTAAATATGTGCCCACCCTCCCTGCAGGTAAAAAAAATGTGCTTATAGGTCTTTGAGTTTATTTGGCTGTCAGGAGCTATTGTTTTGCTTTGATTGTTGCTGCTCCTTGCTGTCGCTCTAGGTTGCCATTTCGTCTTACCTAATGATTGAGCTATCCCAGAATCTAAGCTGCTTCTGGTTTCTGTAGGGCTTTTACACTCCGTCACACCGAATAGCATTGATTTTCTTTCCATTTAAAAATCCCACCTGCCGGGCTGTTTAAATTTTGCTTGGCCAGCCTGTTCGCCAGACAAAATGTTACCACCATCCAAGAGGTGGCGTTTGAAGCATTCTGTGGGCACGGCTTGAGTCAGCGCTCTTGGCTGAACTTAACTGGGCAATTCTGGGCATCAGCAGAGGCTGTCCTGAACTTATCCAGATATTTTTATGTACGTAACTTTATCTGGTTATAATCAGTGGCACTGAATATCCAGACAAAGTTAACAGGTCAGAAATATTTAGTTAACTGCCGCTTGCCACGGCACCGAATCTCATCTTCTTTGTATATTTGTGCGTGTGTGAAGAAGCTTTATTCTGGTTTCCATGGTTACTGCACATCATTGCATTCAGGGTGAAGAATACTTGTTAAAATAACTAGTCTCAGACGAGCCAAGATGCCCAGGAAAATACTATTTCTTTTCAGAAACCATCTGAAAGACCACAGACATGTGGTACACCTAGGGGTATGTTTACTAAACCTTCTTAATGTGCGCTCTGTGATGTTAGCGCGTGTTAAGGTACCTTAACACGCGTTAATGGCACTTTATCAGGCGCTCAGGTACCTTAGCGCACGTTAAAGCGTGCAGCGGCGCAAATAAGCGCTGAAGGCGGGGAAAGGCTCCCGGAGGGCGGAGGAAGGCTCCCCAGAGGCGGAGAGAAGGGGTCAATGGGTGAAGAGTGGGAGGGGAGAGGCTCCCCGCACACTAACGATGTGAAATCTGAGGCTCAAAACTAACGCCAGTGAAAACCTGGCGTTAGAGCTGATTTAAAGGACAGAGAAACCATTTCTGTCAGCAATGTACAGCAAAACCAGGGAAACCTACAAAAAAGTGATGTGTGATACATGTGCACGGAACAAAAGTGAAAAGAAACATTGAAAATGACCCCAACAAAATATAAAAAAACCATAACCAAGCTGGGCAATAGTGATATTAATGGGAAACATCAAAAAGCACTCCCGAGAAAGTTCCAAAAAAAATATATGGATTTTGGAAGGGTCTACGCTCCGTCCCCATACAAGGTGAATGATCCCACAGTGTAATTGCGCTCATCAGGGTTTCCCTCTCCATTGGACAGGTTTCCTATGGGGTGCACATGTTCCACAACAGCAGGGCGGGCATGTCGGAATGGGCAACTGGACAGATGCTGGGAAAGGGGACACAGAAGGCTGCAGACGGCACATGCTGTACTGCAGCTGGGCCACAGTGCGGACTAGGGTGATGCCTAGGTGGCCCATAGGAATGCTGAAACAGTAGAACAGCCAGACAGCAACTGATGAGGGCCCAGCATGGGCACAAGTGTGCTTCCCACAGTGTCACAGGGGATAGTACCCAGTAGGGACCCCCAAGGGCACAGAACAGTGGCAGGCGGTGCTGGGGGGAAGCGTGGACACCTATGAAGGCACCCCTACCCCAGGACCTGCACCATAGGCAGCCGCCTACCCGCACACTGGATGGCCTGAGACTGCGCTCCACCAGCACCACCAGCAGAAGGGCATGTCAGCAGGGTGGCAGAGGGGCACTGGTGGTGGAGGGGGCAGTGGCAGCTGCCCAGAGCAGAGACCGTGGCCTAGCCCTGTGTAGGTGGGTGCCATGCACTGCAACAGACAGGCCCCGTCTGATGAACAGTCATGGTATCCCCAGGGAATGTACTGTCTCGGTGGCAACATGGTGGTGCAGTGCACACAGCCAGTTTGTTCAGGAGCAGAAGGTCACAGGTTCAAGTCCCAGCTGTGGTTCCTATCAACCCAGCCCCCATTTTTTACCCACTACTAAAACATGCTAATACAGACAGAACCTTTATTGCAGATGACATAAACATGCCCAAAACACCTACATTTTACCCTACAGAGCACAGACACCATAAACAGACGCATTACCTAGAGCAGAGTCACCCAAATGCAGTCCTGGAGGGCCAAACACCATTCAGGTTCCATGCTGCCTCTAATAAAGATGCCTGTGCTGCATTTCTATGCGCCGCCCCCATGGTATGCAGATGTATCTCATGCATATTCATGAGGGACAGCATGAAAACCCGAACAGTGTTTGGCACACCAGGACTGGAGTTGAGAACCTCTGCCGTAAAGCAGCAGCCAACAGGGGCAGACACACCCACACCCACAGGCTCCATTAGCCAATGCCTCCTGGAGAGGCAGGACATTGGGCCCTGCATGCATCTCCCAATACTAGCACTTGCATACCTTACCAATGCCATCCTAAACCTGGGAATACGGTACACAGCTATCAAAAGGTTGCTATGATTACTGGCAGATAGCAATTCCTACATTAAGCACAGTTTGCTGATTGAGCTCCATCATAGCAACCTGTCTGATGTCTGTGGAGTGTGCTTCAGGTCTGGTGTCTGACAGTGTTCACCACCCTGGAGAGTGACCCCCAACAGTATTGCATACCATATCCATGCCTGCACTGTGCCCAGGACTGGTGTGGTGGCCAGGGCTGCCAAACACCTCTATAGTAGCACAATGCTGGCCTAGGTGTGGGAGTGTGTGTCTGTCTATCCAGTGTGTGGTGGCTGCAAACACCCTCCACAGCCCACACTGCCAGCACTGTTGCCAGTATTGGCCTGCCAATGTGCATAATGAGGAGCAAGGTACCATGGGTATAGCCCGGACAGGGTGGCCTGGCCAGGATGCATCTGCACAGGGCATAGGGCAATGGCTGGGTCATTGTAGTGCCCGGCCACCACCTGCACAGACAGGGTAGCCACAGCATGTTCTGCTGGGAGATCACTCTCACCCTGACTGAGCAGTGACCACGGCATGGCTAGGTTCCCCCATAGTGCTATTTAGTATTGCTCTTGTGTGGTATTTCTGGGTTCCCTTTTGGGGCCCAGTCACTGACTTATCTGCTTGGTGTGTATGCTGACATCCCAGTTCTGGGTGCATGCATTTCCACCAGGAACATGCACTATGGACTAGCTAGCAGACTCTCTGCAGCTGGTATGTGTCTTGCTGGAACACCTTGCAGAGTGCAGCGGCTGAAGGCTTGCTGCAGGAGAATATCAGATAGTGGTGGGGTGCTGCTTAGCACATCCAGGCCTAATATCTTTCTGCTATTGCTTTATGGATGTGTACAGAGCTGCATTGATTGACTGGGGTTGATGGTCCCGTCTACTGCCACCATTGCAGGGAGGTAGAATGTAGATCTGTTGGTGGGAAACCTTGTTTACCACCCTCAGCCCCAGAGGAAGAGGGAGAGGGGAGGAGGGTGGTGGTGGTACATAATCCTCCTATGGGTCCATAAGGGCTAAACCTGACTGAGAAATACAGATGTATCCAAGGTGTGTCTGCAGAGACTACCTATCTCACACATTAGCACTGCAGGGGACCTGCAGCATGGCCTATTTCTGCTGTGGACCTGGTGCTGGGTGCCCCACCTCACCCTCAGGGTGAGTACGGTACCTGCACAATGTGACGGTGTGTAGCTACTCTGTGCCAGTACCACACACGGTCAGTTCCCCCTACCAGGCCGAGGTGCTGTAGGGGTGCATACCCCATCTTGTGATCATCTGTAGACTGCTGATTTGCATGTGCAGTGCATCATGGGTATGGGTGGGTTAACCCTATCCTGATGACCACAGCAGACTGTTTGTGTGGTGACGTGCAGTCCTTCTGCAGCCAGCCAGGGGTTTGCTAGCAGCTATGGAGCTATAGCCCACTGGTTACTTCACTGCTTGTGGAGCCAGAGGTCATGGGTTCAAACCCACAGTGGGGCTATTTGATAGGGCTGTCCAAAGCATTGTCTATTTTTAATGTACATTAGTGCTGCCAGCAAAACACCCTCAGGGTACTATAACCATAAGGTGCCTCAGAAGGCGCCTTATAGGGCACCCTATAAAGCGCCTTCTGAGGTACCTTATTGTTACAGTCCGTATAAGGTGCCTTATAAGGTGTCCTATGGAGCGCCTTATAGGGTGTCCTATAGGGGACATTATAGGGTGCCGCGGCGGACGGTGCACTTTATAATGTGCCCTATGGAGTGCCTTATAGGGTGCCTTATGCAGCATCTTAGGTTACGGCACGTGAGGGTGTGTTTGCTGGCAGCAATAATTAAAATGCCTCAGGAAACAATACTTACATGTCAAAGCTGATGCTTCAACCAGCCTTATGCATTAAGCACAGTGGGGGATCAAACTCATGACCCCTGTATTATCAGTCAGTGTATTAACCATTGTGCTACACTTCTGTTTCTATGTTTGGATGTCTGTGCGCCTACTTAAGATTACCGCGCAGTAACGCACTTAGCAGCGCTTTGCTCGATAAAGTGTGCAGCAGCGCGCGTTATCGCGTGCTAATCCCGTTTTGCTACTTTAGACTGAAACGCCCACTCCTTATATGGCAGCCTGCACACTAACACCGGGCGCACATTAAGAAGGTTTAGTAAACATACCCCTTAGTTTCAGCAAAGCCTTTGGCACCAGGAGGCTCACATATAAGCTGAGCATTTTAGGAATAGCTTCAAAGGGGGTAATATTGAGCCTGCAGGGATCAGTGTTTTTTTTGTAAACGCTGGCCACTGTGGGAAAACAGTTTCAGATATTCAGCTGCACCATCCGGATGACTTCTGTTGAATATCCTCGCCACTGTCCACATGGTGACAATTTTTAGCACTCTCCAGATAAGCTTACCGGATCACACTCAGGACAGCTGTTCATCAGTGGAGTGGAGGAGTGGCCTAGTGGTTGGGGCAAGGTACTTCAGGCTGGAAGGTCAGGGGTTCAAATCCCACTAGAGGACAACAACCTTGGGCTGGAAGGACTGGGGTTTCTAATCCCACAGGTGCTCCTTGTGCTCTTGGGCAAGCCACTTAACCCTCCATAGCCCATATTCCCTGTAAAATAGTTATCTCCGAGTTATAATGCCCTGTTCAATGTAATTTCAGTTTGTTCAATGTAAACCGCACTGATGAAGAATAGCATGGTATATAAGAGAATATAAGTAAAATCAGTCCTAAGTTATGCAGATAATTTATCTGAAAATTACTGCTATCCTAATCATTCTTTTCTCCACCCTGAGGCTGTCCCACTACAATCCAGACAGTGTCGCTGAATATATTCAGCCTGGGCGGCATTTGTCTGGGTGACAGGTGCTGCCCTGGTGACTGTTTTTGAATATTATATCCAAAGTTTTTCGAGTTAAAAGCTGGTGAAGTGATAGGTAACAGAAGCTAGTGTTTTATCGGTACTCTCCAAGGATGGGGGAGGCATGGGGGGGGGCCATCAAAGGAGTGACTTAGGAGTCAGTCTCAGTCTTTGATTCAATTCAGTTCAATATTATCCTAAGTGATATAACAGAGAAACTAGCAAGGAAGATTTACATTTCTGCAGATGATACTAAGATCTATAAGGGTGAACACTTCAGACGAAGCGGAAAAAACAAGAAGTTGCCTAAGAAACTTCAATATTTCTAAGGCGCTGTGGTTTAGAGTGTCTGTGCAACGAAAGGACCCTTTCACTAGAACGTGCTATGCAATTAGTATACTTTTGGTACGTGCTAACCAGGCACTGTGGCCTGTGTTAACTGTTAGCGTGCAGCCGTAACAGCACACACTGATTCCTGCACCGTGTCTTGCACATTTGAGTGACCTCTAAATCTGGTTATTCAATGCCAGGACCATATCTGGCCACGGACATTGAATACCTCGACCGGCCAGCAAAGCAGGAAGTTAGCCAGGCAGCAGGGATATTCAGCTACTGTCTATTTAGCTTCAGCAGCAGAAGTTAGGACAGCCTTTTCTCTGCCTAACGTTTGCTGCTTAGGGATAACCGGGAAGTATCTAGATATCGCACCTGCCCAGTTATCCCTGGGTGCTGCCCACGGAACACGACTGGAATGCTCTGATGCTAACCGTTTAGCACTGAGGCGCCAAGCAGCAGTATCCACGGATACTCAGCAGCATTAAGCACGTTAATCACTTTGAATATCAGGCCCTTAGCCTTTGCAGCTGCTCCTTTTAGTTTTTAGGCATGTTTTGCATTAGCAAAGGTGCCTAATGTCAAGGGCCAAATGTTTGTCCATATGGAGGAGCGGTAGGGTTGCCAACTGGCCGGTTTTCAGTCGGCCTGGCCGGTTATTCCATGGCCAGGCCGGCTGCCGGCGCAGATGCAAAACCGGCCCTTGAAAAGCCGTTTTTTGCTCTGGCCGCAAGATCGGGAGCGGCCAGAGCAAAAGACCGGCTTTTCATCCGACCCGATACCCGAAGTAAAAAAAAAAAAAACATCCAGGGCCGGCCCACACACCGGAGGGCTTCAGAGGGAGCCGGGGAAGCCCGCGCGAGGCCCCGGCTCCCTCTGTACAGCCGCCAGCGTGAAGAGCCTTTTCCTTCACGCTGGCGGCTGTTTCTGTGAAGCCGCGATTGGTGGGACAGGTTAACGGCACTGCCCTTTAACCTTTCCCAGCATTCGCGGCATCGCAGAAGAAACAGCCGCCAGCGTTAAGGAAAAGGCTCTTCACGCTGGCGGCTGTACAGAGGGAGCCGGGGCCTCGCGCGGGCTTCCCCGGCTCCCTCTAAAGCCCCTCAGACAGCCGCGGTGCTGGTCGGGGTGGGGGGGAGGCCAAGGACTGCATGGGCTGTGATGGAGGGACGGCTAGGACTACAAATGGGCTGTGATGGGGGGGGGGCCTGGACTGGAAAAGGGGTGGGGGGGGGAACTTGGACTGCAAATGGGTTGTCATAGGAGGGGGACAAGGACCTGAAAAGGGCTATGGGGGGGGGGACGACTTGGACTGGAAATAGGCTGTGATGGGGGGGGGGACCTGGATTGTAAAAGGGTTATGGGGGGGGGGACATGGACTGGAAATGGGCTGTGATGGGGGGGGACCTGGATTGTAAAAGGGTTATGGGGGGGGGGCATGGACTGGAAATGGGCTGTGATGGGGGGGGGGGGGACCTGGACTGTAAAAGGGTTATGGGGGGGGACATGGACTGGAAATGGGTTGTGATGGGGGTGGAGGGGACCTGGACTGGAAAAGGGCTATGGGGGGGGGGGACTTGGACTGGAAATGGGCTATGGTGGAGGGAGGGGGAACTTGGACTGGAAATAGGCTGTGATTAGGGGGGTAGGACTGCAAATGGGCTGTGATGGTGCGGGGGGACTCGGACTGCAAATGGGCTGTGATGGTGGGGGGGCCTAGGACTGGAAATAGGCTGTGATGCGGGACTTGGACTGAAAATGGGCTGTGATGGGGGGGGGGGGACCAGGACTGGAAAAGGGCTATGGGGGGGACTTGGACTGGAAATGGGTTGTGATGGGGGTGGAGGGGACCTGGACTGGAAAAGGGCTATGGGGGGGGGGGAACTTGGACTGGAAATGGGCTATGGTGGAGGGAGGGGGAACTTGGACTGGAAATAGGCTGTGATTAGGGGGGCTAGGACTGCAAATGGGCTGTGATGGTGGGGGGGGGGCTAGGACTGCAAATGGGCTGTGATGGTGCCGGGGGGCTCGGACTGCAAATGGGCTGTGATTGGGGGGGGGGCTAGGACTAGAAATGGCCTGTGATGTGAGGGCTAGCACTGGAAATGGGCTGATGAAGAGCTGGAATAGGACTGGAAATGGGCTGATGTTGGGCATGGGAGAATGGGACTAGAAGGGAGTGGATGCTGGGTGGGTCTAGAACTGATTTTGGGGGTGGACTAGAATGGATGGGGAATGAGAATGGAGAGGGGAAAAAATATTTTGTGTGGAAGAAAAGTCTATGATGGGCTGGGTATTGGGAGAGTAAGAGGGGCTTGAGAATGGAAGGGTGAAATTTAAACGGATGATAAAGGAATAAAGAAAGAATTGGGGGAAAGAGCAAAAAGGAAACAATCAGTATGTTAAAGCAGAAATAGAGAGAGAATGGAAAACATCTAAAAGAGAAGAAAGGACAAATGGATAGCTCGCAGAAGACACGAAGAAACCAGAAGAAAGTGACTGGAGCAATTGCAACTGAAAAATAAAACGCCCAAACAGAAGGTAGAAAAATACTTTTTATTTTGAATTTATTAGCTGGAATATGTCTGGTCTGGGAAGTGTGTATTGCTAACATCTTTGCGTTTTTGTTTAGTGCAAGAGGAAATTACTTTATAGTTTTATTTCTCCAGTGTTGTACATTTCATGTTTGGATTTTGGGGTTCCCAGTTTAATTATTATCTGATCAAGGAAGTTAGCCTACACGTATCCTCGGTAATTTTTGTGGGTGGGGCTGGGGGCGGGGCAGGGGTGGGACTAGGGGCGGAGAATGGGTGGAGCATGGCGAGCCACAGGTGTCGGGTTTTTCTCGGTGAAAAAGTTGGCAACCCTAAGGAGCGGCCTAGTGGTTGGGACAAGTTACCTCAGGCCAGGGGTTTGATTCCTGCTCAGGGACAGCAATCTCGGGCCGGAGGGACTGGGGTAAGAAGAGGAAGGGAAGGCTGCAGCTGTCTGCCTGTGGGTATCCTATCTTCCACGGCAGAAGAAGGAGAGAGGGTCACATGATCGCAGCAGAGCACACCGGTGTCTGCCTATGGGGACCCATCTCCCTTGGGCAGAAGGAGAGAGGGCTGTGATAAGCACTGGGCCTACCTACAAGTTGGTAAAAAAAAGGTTGGGAGGAGGGGGATGGTGAGAAGGGAGGGGAAATTTAAAGGCCGCTGAGCTTGAGAAGAATGCTGGGGAGGGAATGGGAGGCAGGTGGTGAGAGTGCAGGGGGGGGGGCTAATGGGAAAGAGACTCTAGGAAAAGAAACAGAGTGGGAGGAGGGACAGCAGGAGATTGGGGAAGAGCCTAAAGGGTTTGAGATTGAAGAGATGATCAGGACACTATCTTGACCAGAAGGAGGAGATTTTAACCTTCAAAGGTTGGTCTAAAAATGTATTATGTCCGCCCAATAAAAAGGTATCACTTTATTTTCCTTTTGGTTTCTCTTTATTTTTAACTACCATAAAAGGGTCAAGAGTGTCTGTCCATCTGGGGAGAAATGTACCAGAAATTTACCAGAATGGGATGAAACTTTGCATGTGGGTAAACTGGTAGAACTTTCGAAACTATGCCAAATTGGACCATGGGTTCCAGAGAAATAAGCCCCCCAAAAACTAATGCAATGCATTTCTATGGCAGAAGGCATTCCAGGTTCTGGAGCATAGAAACATACTTACAATGAGACAATGCAGTTAGGGAATTGTTCCTTTCAGATACTTTTTCTTGTTCTCTGCTCTTCCAACCCCCCAAAATGCCCCATCACCAAAAACTGTCCCCCCCCCCCAATTCCCTACCACTGTGCAATCTGTCCCCATCTCCAAAATATATTCCTTTGCAATTACCCTACCAACTCCCCAAATGCTGCCACCATGAAGAAAGTACTCCCCAAAACTGACTCAGCACCCTGTTAACTGCTTCACCCCAACAGCCCCATTACAATGCAAACTATCCGTTTCTAGAAAACTATCTCCTGCAACTGTCTCACCACCCTGTTAAACTATCTTACCCCCCAAAAACTCCACCCCAGCTGCCCCACATCACAATCTGCCCCACTCGCAAAAAATAGCCCCACAGCTACCCACCCCAAAAACTTTCCTACCGAGAATACCTAATCTCTCTTGCAACTGATCCACCTCCCTGTCAGCTACCCCATTCCTAAAAACTGGCCCCCCAAATTGGCAGACCATCCTGAAAACTTCCCCACTCTAAAAAGCTACCCCACCATAATTGCCCCACTGCCCTGCAAACTACCCCATCCCAAAAAAAACTCCTGCAACTGCCTCACCACCCTGCAATTTGCCTCCTCAAAATGATTTCCACAACTGCCCTCTCACCTCACAAACTGCCCCATCATGAAAAACTACCTCCTCCTGCAACTATCTCACCATCTTGTCAACTATGTTCACTCCCAAAAACTACCCCCTTGCAACTGTTCCACCACCCTACAGAATGCCCTATCCCCCAAAAATACTCCACCCCAACTGCCCCACCACTGCACAAACTATTCCCACCACAAAAATCTACCTTGTCACAACTTCCCCAATGCCCTGCTTAATACAGTCATTCCCAAAGCTACATTACCCTAATTACCCCTCCGCCTTGCTAACTACACCCACTTCAAAAACTACCCCGCCAAACTGCCTCATCCCAAAATATTTTCTCCCCACAACTGCCTTACTGCCCCACAAGCTATCTCAACCCCCAAAGCTATTCTACCACAATTGCCTGTTTGACTGGCAAAATGTACCCACTCCCATCCTTAAAAATACCTCACCCAACTGCCCCACTTTCTCCCAAGCTACCACATCCTTAAAAACTATGGGCCCGATTTTCAAAGGCCTTTACATGAGTTACTTCCCTAGTTAACCATGTAAAGGCCTTATCCGGGATTTTCGAAGGACACCTATATGGGTAGTGCCCTTCGAAAATCCTGGACAAGTCCCTAACGCACCTGGAAGCTATTCGGGTAGCATTGGGGCATGTTAGCGGCGTTCCGGGGCAGAGTGGGGGCAGAGGAAAGGGCTACATGGGTAGCAGCGATTTTCGATGCTACCCGCATAGCCCTCTGTGCCTTAAAAATAGGCGAGGTTTTTCCTTGCCTATGTTTAAGGCGCAGAGGCTATGTGGAAGCATCGAAAATTGCTGCTACCCGTGTGGCCTCTGCAGCTGCCAGGGCATCCAGGCTAATCCGGATTTTCACTTCTGCCGCCGCGGAAGTGTAAATCCGGGTTAAGGGGGTTGGAGGGCAGGCTATGCGCTGCCTCGGCACATAGCCTGCCCAACTCAAAATCGGGCCCTACCTCACCACCCTGCAAACTGCCCCACCCCCAAAACCACCCCACCAAAACTGCCCCACTACCATGCAAAATGCTCCATCCCAAAAGACAACCTCCTGCAACCGCCTCATCACCCTGCAAACTGTCCTCCCTAAAAATATACCCACAACTGCCCCTCTAACCCCCAAAATGCCCCACCAGGAAAAGGTAACCTCTCCTGTAATCGTCCCACCACTCTAACTACCCTACCCCAAAATAATACCCCCACAACTGACCACTACTCTACAAAATATCTCACCCCCAAAAACTACCCCACTGGAACTTCCCAGCCACTCCACCAACTACTGCCACACCAAAAATTACTTCCTCACAATTGCTCCCCCACCTTGCAAACTACCCCAATGCCCCAAAGCTATCCTGCCCCTAAGTGTCCCTCCACCCAGCTAACTACCCCACCCCTACTGTCTCATTTCCCCCCACCCCACCCCACCCCACCCCAAAAACTATCCCTGTACTGTCCTCCATCCCTTAAACTATCCCAGCCCCAAAACTACCCCATGCAACTGCCCCACAACCCCACAAACTACCCTACCCCCCAAAAAAATATCCCTCTGTAATTGCCCATGTACACGCATGGACAAAACACATACATACAAGCATGCAGGAGAGGGACGGAGCAGGGAATGCATGCAGGCGCATTTACAAACACACATAACCCACAAATACACATACATACCTAGACAACAGAAGAACATGCAAAACAGAGATATGCACACATGCACATGCAGACTCAACACATGATTCCAAAATGTTCCTGTGTTTAGGAGCGTATAGTCTTAGCCCAGTCAGTAGGGGTATTCCATCCTAGTATATCATCCCGCTTTGGTAGGATGGCTGTCTTGGGCCTGCCCACCTATATATTTATTTTATTTATTATTATTTATTACAGTTTCTTATATACCGCGCTATTTAGTATCAGCGCGGTTTACATCATAACATAACGACCATGACGACAATCTGTCAGGTTTTACATCGAACAGGAGTACAAACTTGGATAACAGGGTTAACTATATACATAAGCTATTTACACTGCAGTGATAGGTGGGAGCAGCATATATATATATATATATATATGGGTTTTGTTGGAGGACAATTTTTCCAAATTGGTTAGTTTTCGACATGCAAACACACATGATACCTTAGGGACCCAAATAGCCACAAAAAAAAAGAATCCCTACTTGTTCCTTATAGTTGATAGAAGACTTCCACAAGGACGCATTTTAACTTAGTCATTTATTCACAAGAAGAAAAAGGCCTCAGTGTTACCTGCCCCTCTTTCGAGCTCAGGACAATGCCCTTGCCATAGGGGATATGGTGTTTCCACAAACATCACCGGTCTCAAAAATCTCCTCATGAACTTTATCTTTCATGAAAATGGAAACATTGTCCATCCATACAGCTGATAAAGGTGGGGCAATTGTAATTATGGATCGGGAGAGAAGATTGACTAAACACAAATTCTGTCTGAGTAAACGAAAGGAAAAGACATCTTTACTTTCAGCACTGTATGAAGGTTTGACGAGTGTTCACTGATTTGCCTTGCACGGCTATAGATCATGCATGGGAAAATGTGCGCAGTAGCAACTGTGGAAATATTTTGATACAGTTGGAGCAGCATTGGATATTTGAGTTAAATATCCTTGAACCCAATGGGCTGAATAGTATGATCAAATGGGGGATTTTCCTTTAATGAAGTACCTCCCTAGGGACTGTAATTGTATGATCTTAAGTACCTCAAGATACAAAAAGTGTGCATATGACATCAGATGCTAAAACTGGGAACTTGTTGCATTGGAAGCCCCTGACGCAGCTAACGGCAAAACAAGGATCTTTGTCGAGCGTTGTGAAAAATTTGAAGGCTGCTCACAAGGAATCATAGATAACCTCTGCACAAATGCCACTAGCCTGGACTGTCGTTTTTAACATGGTGTTAATGTTATGTACTGTTCCAGCCAGGGCTGGCACTGCCACTATGCAAACTAGGTGGTCACCTAGAATGCCGACCCTCCAGGGGCACCCATTGCTGCTGCTGTTGCCCCTCTTCAGAGCCAACAGTGGCGGCAATAGTTGCGAACAGCCTCATGGACTTTACCTTCAAGCTCTACCACCACGGGGCTATTTACTTCCACCCCTCTCTGACTCTCAATGCTGACTTCCTGTTTGCACAGGAAGTTCACATCGGGCAGCAGAGAGCAGCAGAGGCAAACAGTCCCGCAGCACTGAAACTTGAAGGTAAGCTCTGTGGGGCTGTTTGTGGAAATTGCTGCCTCTCTTGATCCTGGAGAGGGGTGACAACGGTGGGAATGGGAGCCACGGGGGGGGGGGGGGCGCAAGGGATGAGGTTTGCCTAGGGCGCCTCCTCTCCTTGCACCGACCCTGGTTCAAACGTTCTTATGGAATGTGCACAAGCCTTTGTTCTGTTTTGGCCCATTAGAAGAGATTATTTCTTCTATTTTGAAAAAAAGAAAATATATTGCTGTATCGATGGACAAGTTTTCCATTTTTATGAAAGATAAAATACACGAGGAGATTTTTTTTTGTAATTTAGATTTTATTAGTTTTCAACCAAATATCATAAAGTATACCATACACTGTTAACTGTAGCAATTCTTTTCAATACATTTCCATATTGAGCAAAGAACTAACTAACATTACCATCCTTGACCTCCTCCCTCTTCATTTATTTATTTTATTTACATTCTCTTATATACTGTGCTATTCTGCATCAGTGTGGTTTACATTGAACAGGGCATTATAACTTGGAGATAACTATTTTATTGGGAACATGGGCTATGGAGGGTTAAGTGGCTTGCCCAAGACCACAAGGAGCACCTGTGGGACTAGAAACCCCAGTCCTTCCGGCCCAAGGTTGCTGTCCTCTAGTGTGATTTGAACCCCTGACCTTCTGGCCTGAAGTACCTTGCCCCCAACCACTAGGCCACTCCTCCACTCTCCTAATTGCATACAATAATACTTATAATGACAATAAACACATCCATTTCTTCTTTGCTACATTTCTTACCTTTCCCCACATCTCAGCACTAACCACTACTTTCAGCTTCTTTACACTCAGCAAATCCATCCATGGTCCCCCACTCCCACCACCCTTTCTATGGCTGATCACAGTTATCTACATTCCTGTAACTGCTTTCCACACTTCAGTGGTCAGTTTTCTACCAAAATTCTGAACTGTAAATCAATAGCAAACATTTAACTCCCCCATTGCTTACATCCCTCTCCCTCTCCCTCCCCCACCCCACCCCACCCCAGTCACTCTATTCCCGTTCCTCTAACCCCATACCCTCCCCCCCCACCCCAACCCTCCCTCCCCCTCCTACTACTCCCCCTACTAGTCCATCATCCATTTACTCCACCCCCCCCCCGCCATTCCTCATATGCTTGCCAAATATCCTTGTGTTTCGCTCTCTGGTTCTTCCTATATGCCACCACCAAGCTCATATTCCACAGAAACTCTATTCTTCCCATTATCTCCCTCATCGGGGGGCCTCCTCCCCTTTCCACTTCTGCAGTATAGCTAGTCAGCACGCCACCACACAATAATGCCAAAAGCTGGTAAGCATTGTGTTTCCCCCTTCCTCACTTTCAAGCAAACCTATACTCCCCGTATCCAGCTTTATTTGCACCCCTGTCACCTCCTTGTATAGCTTTGCCACTTCCTGCCATAACCTCTGAATTTTGGGACATCCCCAAATCATATGAATCAAATAACCCCATTTCCCACACCCCCCTCCAGCAATTTCCATGCCTATCCTTATAGATAGCCTGAAGCCGGGCTGGCGTCCACACCATTCTTAACCTAATTTTTAAGCAATTCTCCACCAGTGTTGTTCCCCACGTCAATCTTCGTTCACTTTCATATATATCCCTCCACCTTTCCTCCTCCCAGGGACCCTCAATTTCCTCCTCCCACTGTTTTTGCCAACATAAGAACATAAGATATGCCATACTGGGTCAGACCAAGGTCCATCAAGCCCAGTATCCTGTTTCCAACAGTGGCCAATCTAGGTCACAAGTACCTAGCAGTTTCCCCAAAAGACACAGGTTCCACAATGCTTGTACTGGGTCAAGCATTGATATCCTGGGTCCCTTCTTAATAATGGTTTATGGACCTTTCCTCCAGGAACTTGTCCAAACTTTTTTTAAACCCAGCTACACTAACAGCCTTTACTACATCCTCCGGTAACAAATTCCAGAGTTTGATTACACGTTGAGTGAAAAAATATTTTCTTTTATTAGTCTTAAATAGTTTACCCTGTAGTTTCATTTCATGTCCCCTAGTCTTTCTATATTCTGATAAGGTAAACAATCGATCTACATTTACCCGTTCCACTCCGTTCATTAATTTATAGACTTCTATCATATCTCCCCTCAGCCGTCTCTTTTCCAGGTTAAAGAGCCCTAACCTTTTTAGCCTTTCTTCATAGGAGTATCCTTCCATCCCCTTTACCATTTTGGTGGCTCTTCTCTGAACCTTTTCTAAAATCTCTATATCCTTTTTAAGATACGGCGACCATAATTGCACACAATATTCAAGGTGCGGTCTCACCATGGAACGATATAGAGGCATTATAATATCTTTTGTTTTATTTTCCATTCCTTTCCTTATCATACCTAGCATTCTATTTGCTCTCTTGGTCGCCGCTGCACACTGGGCCGAGGGTTTTAACATGGTATCCACAATGACGCCTAAATCTTTTTCCTGGGTGGTGGTTCCTAATGTGGAACCTTGCATCGTGTAACCATAGTTTGGGTTGTTCTTCCCTAGGTGCATAACCTTGCACTTGTCCACATTAAATTTCATCTGCCATTTTTATGCCCAGTCTTCTAATTTATCAAGATCCTCTTGCAATTTTCCACAATCCTCTTGGGTTTTAACAACTTTAAATAGCTTTGTGTCATCTGCGAATATGATAACCTCACTCGTTATGCCACTTTCCAGGTCATTTATGAATATGGAGTGGAGGAGTGGCCTAGTGGTTGGGGCAAGGTACTTCGGGCCGGAAGGTCGGGGGTTCATATCCCACTAGAGGACAGCAACCTTGGGCCGGAAGGACTGGGGTTTCTAGTCCCACAGGTGCTCCTTGTGGTCTTGGGCAAGCCACTTAACCCTCCATAGCCCATGTTCCCTGTAAAATAGTTCTCTGTGTGCTGTGCTTTCCTGTCTAATCAATGTGTTTATACCTCAAAAATTTCCTGTCATGATTTGACAATTTCCAATCTGTAATCAAAACCACTGCTGATCGCTGGAAGTAGTGGTATACAAATGTATACTAAATAAATAAATAAATGTCAAAAAGCAGCGGACCCAGCACAGATCCCTGGGGTACACCACTATTCACCTTTCTCCATTGGGAAAATTGGCCATTTAGCCCTACCCTCTGCTTTCTATCTTTTAACCAGTTCCTGATCCACAATAGTACACTGCCTCCTATCCCATGACTCTTTAGTTTTGCCAAAAGTCTCTGATGAGGGACCTTGTCAAAGGCTTTCTGAAAGTCCAGATACACAATATCAACTGACTCACCTTTGTTCACCTGTTTATTCACTCCTTCAAAAAAACATAACAGATTAGTAAGACAAGATCTTCCTTGTCTAAAGCCATGTTGGCTGTCTCCCATTAGGTCATGACTATCTACATGCTGAATAATTTTATTCTTTATAATGGTTTCTACCATTTTTCCCGGTACTGATGTCAGGCTCACCGGTCTGTAGTTTCCCGGATCACCCCTGGAACCCTTTTTAAAAATTGGTGTTACATTGGCGATCCTCCATTCTTCAGGTATTAGAGATGATTTTAATAATAGTTCACAGATTACTAATAGCAGGTCTGCAAACTCATATTTCAGTTCTTTCAACACCCTTGGATGTATACCATCCGGCCCAGGTGATTTGCTACTCTTCAGTTTATCTAATAGTTGTAATACATCTTCCCGATGTATCGATATTTCCTTCAATTCTTCCGCACCTTTAAATACCACTTCAGTCATGGGTAACATCCCTACATCTTCCTCAGTAAAGACCGAAGGAAAGAATTCATTCAGTTTCTCCGCTATCGCCTTGTCGCCTCTCAGTGCTCCTTTAACCCCTTTATCATCTAATGGACCAACTGACTCTCTCACAGGATTTTTGCTACGAATGTACTTGAAAAGGTCTTTATTTCGTGTTTTTGCTTCTGCAGCAAGCTTCCTCTCAAATTCTCCCTTTGCCTGCCTTATCAATGCCTTGCATTTGACTTGCCAGTGCTTGTGCTGTTTCCAGGTTTCGTCATTTGGCTCTTTTTTCCATTTCCTGAAAGATGCTTTTTTGGCAACAACAGCCTCTCTGACCTCACCTTTAAACCATGCTGGCAGTTTTTTGGACTTCCTTCCACTTTTCTTAAAGCGTGGAATACAGCTGGTCTGGGCTTCCAAGATAGTATTTTTCAACAACACCCAAGCTTGATGTACGTCTTTAACCTTTGCAACTGCTCCTTTTAGTTTTTTCTTAACTGTTTTCCTCATTTTATCATAGTCTCCCTTTCGAAAGTTAAAAGGTAGTACTGTGGATTTCCTTACTATCCCTCCTCCACTAATTAAATCAAAGGCGATCATGCTATGATCACTATTGCCAAGTGGCCCCAACACCCTTATCTCTTGCACTAGATCTGGTGTTCCACTAAGGACTAGGTCTAATATGGCTTCGCCTCTGGTCGGTTCATGAACCAGCTGCTCCAAGAAGCAGTCATTTATTTCATCTAGGAACTTTATTTCCCTAGTATGTCCTGATGTGACACTAACCCAGTCAATACCGGGGTAATTGAAATCACCCATTATTATTACTGCGCTGTAACTTTTGTTAGCTTCCTTGATTTCTTTGAGCATTTCATCATCCATTTGTTCATTCTGGCCAGTCGCTCGATAGTACACCCCCACTGCCATCGCCTTCCCCCTTTTACATGGAATTTCAATCCATGTAGATTCTACAGCAAATTTTGTTTCCTGCAAAACTTTAATCCTTTCTGACTCAATGCCCTCTCTAACATAGAGAGCAACACCTCCACCAATTTGATCAGCTCTATCATTACGATATAGTTTGTACCCAGTATCACAGTGTCCCAATAGTTGTCCTCCTTCCACCATGTCTCTGATATTCCAATCATATCTAACCTTTCATTTAGTGCTATATATTCTAACTCTCCCATCTTATTTTTTAGACTTCTAGCATTTGCATACAAGCATTTTAGAGTTTGTATTTTATTCATATTAATTTGGCTGTTGTTAGACATGGGTAATATGGGATCTTTAGGCTGTGTCTGCTCCATATTTGAGGGCATTTGGGCTACTTTATTCTTTTGTGGAACCTCTCTGCTTTTGGTAGTATCCTTCAAGGATACATTGTTCCGAACCATCCGCTCTTGGGCGACTGTCGGCTTGCCCCGAACTTTACCTATCCCTTTACTATTTGGAAGTTTATATAACTTTAAGACTAACCCTCTAACATTATCCTTTTTTTCCATTAGTTCTTCGAACTCTGTACTACCACTCATTAGGTCCACTTTCACCTCCCTCCTTTGCAGGAAGTGCCATAACTGTATATATGCGTAGTACTCTTTATCAAGTACTCCAAAACTTTCCTTTAAGTCCTGGAAGGTTTTAACCTTCCCCCTCTTATCCACCACCTGCCCCACTCTAACCATTCCTCTATCTGCCCATTCCTTAAAAATCCCCCCTCTCTTCCCTGGCTCAAATCCTGACATATATTGCAAATGCATCTCCCGCGACCATTGCTTATCCTGCATCAAGTAACTCTTCCATTTCCCCCAAATTTGCCATGTTAATTCTTTTTGTGGTTTCCTCACTCTTTTCCCCCCCCCCTTATCTCCTAGGCTTTCCCATACTTCCGCCTCTAGATTCTCCCCTCTCTCTCTTTCCATATGAACCCATTGTGGTGTCTCACCCTTGTCCCTCCACACAAACGCAGCCTTCAACTGCGCCGCCTCATAGTAATTCGCTAAATTTGGCACTCCCATTCCGCCCTCCTCCCTTGCTCTAAACATCGTCTTTCTACTCACTCTAGGAGCCTTCCCTCCCCATATGAACCTCATAATCATTCCTTGAAATTCTTTAAGACAACGTCTAGTTATTTTACTTGGCAATGCCATAAATACAAACAAAATCCTTGGCAATACATTCATCTTGATTGTTGCTATCCTCCCTAACCATGATAAGTGCAACCCCTGCCATCTGGCCAAGTCCTGCCTAATTGCCTTTATCAAGTGCCTATAGTTCCATTCATTAATTTCTCTCATAGAGTTACCCAGCTGTATGCCCAAATATCTAAAACTACTCCTCACCTATTTAAAGGTGAATGTCTCTCTTATCCTCTGTTCCATCCCTTTCTCTAAGTTGGACCCCAAGATTCCGTCTTACTCACATTCAACTTATGTCCAGCTACCTCACTATATCTCCCAATGGCTTTCATTAAATTCGGCACTCGAAAATGGCCGACTCAACGTGAAGATCACGTCATCGGCAAACAATACCACCTTACTGAGCTGATCTCCCACCCTCACTCCCTCAATATCTATCTGCTTCCTTATGTACTCCGCCATTGGCTCAATAACTAGTGCAAACAGCAGGGGCGACAGCGGGCACCCCTGACGCACCCCTCTACCTAGCCGAAAACTATCCGAGCACCCCCCATTTACCCTTATCCGGGCTCTAGGACTATGATACAGTGCTTTTACCCAACTCAAGAACTTCACCCGAATCCCATTTTCTCCAACAACTGCCACATGAAACCCCCCTCCACTCTATCAAATGCCTTTTCGGCATCCACCATTAAGAATGCCACCTCCCTCCCCGTTTCCTGCAGCGACCAAATAACATTCAAAAGCTTCCTAATATTGTCCCCCCCCCCTGCCTCCCCTTAATGAACCCTGCCTGATCCTTATGCACCAGCTTTTGCATTATCTTTTGCAACCTAGCAGCCATAATTTTGGCTAACAACTTTGCATCCAAATTTATAAGGGATATCGGCCTATAGTCTCCGCATGTTGTATGATCCTTCCCCAGTTTGAGAATAACGGTAATACCTGCCTCCGCCATAGACTGAGGCAACTCTTCACCCTGTAGCACCCCATTAAACACCCCTGTTAATGTCTGTAATGCTATCTTGAGTCAATTTATAGAATTTCGCCGTTAACCCGTCTAATCCTGGTGCCTTCCCTTCTTTGAAGGATTTGATTGCCGTTCTCACCTCCTTCGGGCTCACTGGCCTTCCCAACTCTTCCGCTTCTTCATTGGATATACTGGGTAACGTACATTCCTCCAAAAATTCTGCTCCTTTCTCTCCTCCTCCCGTAACCTTGCTTCTATAGAGCGTCTCATAGTATTCCACAAAAACCCTCCTAATTTCAGTGGGTTTATAGACCCCCACCCTGCTAATTTCGGATTCCCCCGATATTTGACTTCTGCTGCTTTACCTTGCTAACCTCCTTCCCATTTTGTTCTCTCCTTAAAACCATGCTTGTTTTAACCTTGCCAGATTAAATGCAATTTCTGCTGCCCCTAGTTGATTCAGCTCCCCCCATAACTTTTGCAGGTGCACTAATATTTTTGGATCAGCCCTGTCTTGATGTTGGCGTTCCAAAACTCCTATTTTTTGTACTAACTCCTCCTCCAATTTCTTTCTCTGTCTCTTCACCTGTGACACTATACAAATCAGGTGCCCTCTCACCACCGCCTTCATCCCATCCCAGGTCATCCCCAATGGCACTTCCCCGCTTCATGTACTCCTGTATTACTCCCTTCAAACTCTCCACATACTTCTGTTCCCCTAAAAGTCCCTCATTCGTCCTCTAGAATTTAATGCCAGCATCTTTTTCCTCTAAACCAAACATGATATGCACCGGTGCATGATCTGTCCATGTAATACTTCCAATTTCAACCCCTAATGTCCTAGCTTGCCATTTCCCACTAACCCATAGCATATCCAGTCTACTATATGTCCCATGTGCCGAAGAATAAAAGGTGTAACCTTTTTCCCCTTGATGTCTCCCTCTCCACATATCTACCAACCCTAACCGCTCCTTTAACCTCAAAAGACTCCTTCTGTCCTTCCGCCCACCTTCTCCTCCTCCCCCCCTATTATCCAACTTTGCATTAACCGTTATATTAAAGTCTCCCTCTATAATGAGTGGCACATCCCCCCATCCTTCTACTTCTAACAGCAGCTTATCAAAAAACTCCTCCCTTTGTACGTTAGGGGCATATATACTTACTATCCAGACTTGTTCTTCTTTTCTCTTCATCCTGACTGCCACCCATCTTCCTTGCTTATCCCTCCTTTCCTCCATTACCGCTTCTTTATAATCCTGCCTTATCATTATCAAAGTTTGTAATCGGTTTTCATGGTCCCCCATCCTGTGAGTGATTTCTTCCACTTCCTCCCTCAATCCACTCATTATATCTCCCAGCGCCTTCTTCGCTAATTGCACCTCTGTCTTCAGCTCCTCAAACCACTCCTTTAATTCCTCTCTCGTCGCCGCTTGTCCCGCCGCTTCTCCTGTGCCTCCATCACTCCATACACTTTCTACTCTGTACACTTTCTACGGCCTGCTCACCTCTCGCACGCTCCTTCGGCGCCATTTTATTTTTTCCTGCTGTCCCGCTGACATTCGCCGCTCTGAAGGCATAGTCCCTCAAATCTGCGGTCTTTTTCCGGGTTGCCATGCTTTCCTCCAGTTGCAGTTTTTGCTGCAGCTATCTCCCCGAGTTTCCTTGCCTGTTAAAGGCAGATAATTCTCTTTCACGCTGGGTTCGGTCTGGAGCTCGCCACTCACGCGGCCATTATGACGGGTGACGTCACTTCCTCCATGAGGAGATTTTTTAAGACTGGTGATGTTTGTGTGAACACCACACCTCCTGTGGCAAGGACCTTTTCTCCTTCTGAATGAATGATTAAGTTAACACTAGAAGCCCCAAATTGCGTCAATTGATGCAAATGCATCTTCGAAGTTATATACCAGCGCCACTGCTAGAACCATGTCAGTCATGTTCCATTACATTGTTAGCAAGGTCAATATGCTCAAATATGTGCATCGAAAATTAATGACAGATGCACCACCTAAAGGGAAAATGAATTTATACCTAGAAGCCCCAAAGTACATCAATTGATGCACTCAGTTGTCTTGGATGCATCAATTGACGTATTTTGGGGCTTGTCAGACAGCTGCCTGGGTGAGAATCTTCACACTCTTGGCAAGTGCATATTTCTATATGATTTGCAAAGTATTGTGGGCAATGTAGTTCATTCACACCAGACACAGTTGCTGACAATAATTTAGTTGTGCTCTTGGGTAAAGCCAATAAGATATTTATTTATGGGGTTATTTCTCCCAACACAGATATGCTTGGTAGCACATAAATTAGGTAACTTGCTTTCAGTGTTAACTTGGAAAAACAAAGTCAAAATCAGGAAAACAACAAATGAAAAGCCACAAAGCAAGAAACAAACTGTTCTTTTTAGATTAACTTCTGATTACTTCCCACACCGATTCAGAAATGATTCTCTCCTAGCTCACAAGCAATTAGGTAAGGCTTAATTGCTAGCAGTTACCAGCTGAAACCCCTTAGCTGGCTTGCCTTCCACTGTGTGGGTCAAATCCTGCTTCAGGAGCTTTTCTGAGTAGATTAAAGAACAAAATTTGTATTTCTTTGTGATGGTTGCTGTACTTTATAACAGAAAGTTACCAACGGAGTTTAGATAGAGAGCAGTCCATATAAACAGGATCCTCATCTGCTATTATTCCCTCTTGCTCAACAAGCATGGGTTCAATATCATGGATTGGCACAGATGAATCTCTCAATGGAGCATTTTCAGGAGAATACTTGTTTCCCTGCTGTCTTTCAAGGTTATAGCTAGGGCATAGATCAGTGTTCATACCTGAGCTTTCATTGCTGCTAGAGTTCCTCTCTATATAGCCTGGCCAGTATGTAGTCCAGTTCTTATGTCCAGCCTTCCAATCCAGATCCCTGGACACTGGATCTCTCTTCACATACCTTCTGGCACAGGTCTTAGGGTCCTTTCCACGTGCAGCCGTCTCCCTCACAGGTAGCCTCTGGTGATTCCTAGCTCTGCAGAACCATTTCTCTGGCTTTCCCCAGTCCAATGGTGTATGCTGGCCCTTGGAATACCTCCCAGTATACGTACTGCTTTGGACTCTTCTAGACCTCTCAAAGGCTTTTCTCTTCCTTCTTCCAAAGGGTCTCTTTCCCTCTCTGTCCGTCCGGTTTGGCTTCTGCTTCTGATGATCCTTCAGATGAAACTGATGATCAAACTCAAGCTGATTCTCAGGATACTGAGGACAATTCTCTGGATATCCAAGGTGATCATGAAGATGATCATCTGTAGAATAAACTCTACTCTTATTCTGCTTAGATGAGTGCTCCTCCCTAACACAGCGCAGCTGTGCTGAATCAGGCCCTGCCCTTTGAGATGAGTGCTTAGGGATTACCTCATAGCCCTCCTGATTGAACACACGTTTCCCCACTTCAGCTCTTCTAATGGCTGTTGGAAACCTGGTGCATTCTGGGACTGGTAGTCTTTTATGGCAAAATTCTGTTTTCTCATTTCTACCAGCACTGACAGGTTGCTTGTTCAGAGACACTTCACCTTTTCTATAGCCCCTTCCTGAGCTATGATAAGCTTCCTTATCACATACCCCCCTTCTTAAGTTATTACGGACTGGTTTAACTGGTGAAACTTCTTTCCTACAGTCCGTAATACCTACGAGAGTGTTATCATTTTGAAGCTCACTTACTTCCTGACTGGCTTCAGGGACATTATTATTTACAGGCCTCTCCTTCCAAGACTTAAGTACATTAATATGGTAGGTCTGCCTACGCCCTCTTGCATTTTCTACCATATAAGACACTGGGCTCACTTGTTTAACAACCTTCCATGGCCCTTTCCACTGTACTTCAAATTTTGGAGCTGTACCTGCTACTTGAACCAAAACCTTTCCACCAATGCTTAATTGGCAGCTTTTGGCCTTCCTATCATACCACCCTTTCTGGCGCACTTGACTGTCCTGCAGGTTCCTCTCAGCAACCTGCGACATCCTTTTCAAACGTGCTCTCAAGTCACGTAGAAACAGTGGCACCTCCTGACTTCCTGGTTCAGGATCAATCCATTGTTCCCTCAAAATGTCTAACAAACCCCGTGGAGCCCTACCATACATCAATTCATATGGGGTTACACCTAGGGACACCTGAATTCTTTCCCTGCAGGCATACAAGGCAAAAGGCAATAACATATCCCATTCTTTTACCTCTCCTGCTAACCCCCTTCTCAACATTTGTTTGAGAGTTTGGTTGAATCTCTCCACCAAACCGTTTGATTGTGGATGGTAGGCTGAGGTTTTTACGTGATGAATGCCAAAGGCATCCCAGACCTGGGCCAAATATTTGGATACAAAATTGGACCCTCGGTCAGTCAACACCTCTCTTGGGAATCCCACTTCACAAAACAATTTTACTAGCTCTAAAGCTATTGTTTTTGCAGAAACATTCCTCAATGGTATGGCCCAGGGAAACCTTGTTGCCTGATCTACCATAACTAGGATGTATTGGAAACCTCTGGGCGTTTTGACTAATGGGCCTACAATATCCATGGCAATGCGACCAATTGGGTCTGTGATAATTGGCATGGGGATCAATGGCACCACCGGTGGGCGAGCCGCTGTAACTCGCTGACACGCTGGACATGCAGCACAAAACTGGGCAGTTTCTTTGAAAATACCTGGCCAGTAAAAACGCATAAGTATTTGATCCAGCGTTCCTTGCATCCCTTTATGACCTCCCACTGGATGATCATGTGCTAGTCTAAGTACTAGCCCTTTGAAAGTTGTGGGTACCACCAATTGTTTACGTATGGTCCCATTCCTGGGGTCCTGACTCTCTCTATATAATATATCATTATCTAGTCTGAATCTGGGCAACTCCTCCCTGACCTCCTGAGCATACTTAAAAGCTCGGGTGAGAGCTTGATCAGCTCGCTGCTCTTGTGGAAAGTTAGGAAACTTTGCCACTAACTCAGCTGGCACCCAGGGTAAACTTTGACCAGCTAACATGTCAGCCCTACCCTGTGCTCTGCAAAGTCTCTCACGCCGCTTTTGTGCTTTTAACTTTCTTACTTTACCAGATGATGGGGTTATCAAATCATCATGAAAGGGTAAGTCTCCTAATAACTCTGCCTGCTCCCCCTCCTCCTTCTGCTGGCTCTCTACCTTAGCCTGCGAGCGGGTGGATACAAGGCCCCTCTTATTACCCATAGTTTGGCCTTCTGGAAGCTTAACCATCTTTTTAGCTAGGGACTGAGGACTTCCAAAGAAAGGCCTGGGAGCTATTTCCATTATTAAACCTTCTCCCTCCTTCTTTCCTAGCCCTTCCACTAGACCCTGCTTAAATCTTGGCCAGTCCTTTCCTAGAACCAAATCAAAGGGTAGCCTAGGCATCACTGCTACAAGGACTTCCTCTTGTTCCCCCAGGCACTTAACCTTTAGCCTATAGGTGGGATATGATGTTGCAGCACCATGAATGCATCTGATGTGAACTTGGCTTTCAGGGGTTCTAGGCACAAATCCTTCTTGGGCCTCTATCCTCTTCCAAAGCCTTTTTGACATCATACTCTGGTCTGCCCCAGAGTCTAACAAAGCATTTGTGGTAACTCCTTGCACATCAACCATCAAAAGAAATCCTTCTTTGGGCTGTTTTAAATCCACCCCCATTAAGCTAGTGTGTGTCTGGCATCTCTTCTCTAAATGTCCCCAGCTTCCACACTTGAAACATTTCTTTTCACTCCCCTGTGTCATTTGGTTTGGCACAGTACATTTATTTTCAGAAATATTTTTAACTATTTTCTTTTCTGATACAGCACAACTTGCCTCAGCACCAATCTTCAGAGGGCCACCCATTCTATGGCAAGCCTGCGTGGCTTCCAAGAATCTCTCTGCTAGCATGGTTGCCTCTCCAAGATTTTGGCAATTTTGCTGTATAAGGAAAGTGTGCATATCTTTAGGCACCCCAGACATAAATTGTACAAGCATTATAATATCTAATAACATTTCTACCGTCTTTTGCTCAGGCTCCAACCATTTTACAGCTAATCCTCTGATTCTCTGACTCAGAGCCCTGGGTGTTTCACCCACTTTCAATGTAGTAGCTCTAAACATTCGCCTATACTCTGAAATAGACAACCCTAGGCGATCCCTAATAGCAGCCTTTACCTCCTTATAATTCAAAGCCTGGGCTGTTGGCATTGCTCTGTAAGCTGCAAGCGCCTCTCCAGTTAATGAGGCTGCCAGCCTTACCGCCCACTGGGTCTCTGGCCATGCTAATGCCTGTGCCACTCTTTCAAAAGACTCTAGAAAATCATCAACTTTATCATCTGGAGTTAGCTTCCCAAAACTAAATGCCCCAATCCCTTGATTGAGTCCCACACTGTCCACATGTGGTGTACCAGTATTCACTACTGGTCTTGCATCTGTTCCACTTTGGTTCTGCAGCTGAACTAGGGCTTGCACCAGATCAAGCACTGGCTTCTGCTGGTCCATTAAGGCTCTCATAGCAGTGTCCTGAGCCTGCTGTGCTAGCTCCTGCTGCCTGCTGAACTGGGCTGCCATCCACTGAGCTAGTTCCTTTGAATCCATCTTGAACCCTGTAAGAAAATACAAAGAAAAAAAACACAGTGCACCACCTTTCAAACAGGTGTTTTTTTCTACACTCTTTTTTTTTCAATTACCCCTGTGCTTACTCCCATCCACCACTAGACATGCCCAGGTACTTATTACCTTGTGCTAGTGATGAATCCAGCTCTGCACAGGGTCTTTTCCTCCTGGGACAGCTTCCTGGAACAACCCCTTTTCCTCCAAAGTGTAGTTGAGGGAAAATCTTTTTTTCCAGCTTTAAACTTGAACTGTAGTTGTAATCCTCAGCAAGTAAATCCCTTTTGTGCAAAAGCAATCCGAAAAACTATGCCATTTGTCAGACGGCTGCCTGGGTGAGAATCTTCACACTCTTGGCAAGTGCATATTTCTATATGATTTGCAAGGTATTGTGGGCAATGTAGTTCATTCACACCAGACACAGCTGCTGACAATAATTTAGTTGTGCTCTTGGGTAAAGCCAATAAGATATTTATTTATGGGGTTATTTCTCCCAACACAGATATGCTTGGAAGCACATAAATTAGGTAACTTGCTTTCAGTGTTAACTTGGAAAAACAAAGTCAAAATCAGGAAAACAACAAATGAAAAGCCACAAAGCAAGAAACAAACTGTTCTTTTTAGATTAACTTCTGATTACTTCCCACACCGATTCAGAAATGATTCTCTCCTAACTCACAAGCAATTAGGTAAGGCTTAATTGCTAGCAGTTACCAGCTGAAACCCCTTAGCTGGCTTGCCTTCCACTGTGTGGGTCAAATCCTGCTTCAGGAGCTTTTCTGAGTAGATTAAAGAACAAAATTTGTATTTCTTTGTGATGGTTGCTGTACTTTATAACAGAAAGTTACCAACGGAGTTTAGATAGAGAGCAGTCCATATAAACAGGATCCTCATCTGCTATTATTCCCCCTTGCTCAACAAGCATGGGTTCAATATCATGGATTGGCACAGATGAATCTCTCAATGGAGCATTTTCAGGAGAATACTTGTTTCCCTGCTGTCTTTCAAGGTTATAGCTAGGGCATAGATCAGTGTTCATACCTGAGCTTCCATTGCTGCTAGAGTTCCTCTCTATATAGCCTGGCCAGTATGTAGTCCAGTTCTTATGTCCAGCCTTCCATTCCAGATCCCTGGACACTGGATCTCTCTTCACAAACCTTCTGGCACAGGTCTTAGGGTCGCTTCCACGTGGAGCCGTCTCCCTCACAGGTAGCCTCTGGTGATTCCTAGCTCTGCAGCACCATTCCTCTGGCTTTCCCCAGTCCAATGGTGTATGCTGGCCCTTGGAATACCTCCCAGTATACGTACTGCTTTGGACTCTTCTAGACCTCTCAAAGGCTTTTCTCTTCCTTCTTCCAAAGGGTCTCTTTCCCTCTCTGTCCGTCCGGTTTGGCTTCTGCTTCTGATGATCCTTCAGATGAAACTGATGATCAAACTCAAGCTGATTCTCAGGATACTGAGGACAATTCTCTGGATATCCAAGGTGATCATGAAGATGGTCATCTGTAGAATAAACTCTACTCTTATTCTGCTTAGATGAGTGCTCCTCCCTAACACAGCGCAGCTGTGCTGAATCAGGCCCTGCCCTTTGAGATGAGTGCTTAGGGATTACCTCATAGCCCTCCTGATTGAACACACGTTTCCCCACTTCAGCTCCTCTAATGGCTGTTGGAAACCTGGTGCATTCTGGGACTGGTAGTCTTTTATGACAAAATTCTGTTTTCTCATTTCTACCAGCACTGACAGGTTGCTTGTTCAGAGACACTTCACCTTTTCTATAGCCCCTTCCTGAGCTATGATAAGCTTCCTTATCACAGGCTTCTAGGTATAAATTCATGTTCCCACTAGGTGGCACATCTCAATAACTGTTTACAGTTTTACTCCGACATAACAAACAATAAACACACGATGACGTCATGTAATGACATCACATACTGCACGTATTTAACAAATAAGTAGCTTCACATTAATTCACATCTGCTTTTCATGCTAAAAGTAGTCGTCGTGATAATGTGTCAATTGACGCACTTTGGGGTTTCTAGGTAAAATTCCTTTTGGGGCTTCTAGTGTTAAAGTGAATCCTTGTGGGAGTTGTCTATAAACTATAAGAAACTATATGATTCATTTTTTATGCTAGTTTTGCACATATGCTGGTAGTAATTAACCTCGCTCTTAAGCCAGGGTATGTGGAGTATGATCTCAGTCTCTCAAATTTACTGCTAATGCTTAGCATTTAATTGCATCACATCAAAGAAAGTCTTCTTATGGAGTTCGTAATATGTAACATGTATAGGCAGTTTTTCAGGTGCACTTGGAAATTTTTCAAAATTAAGCCTAAGGCATCCAACACGTAGAAACAGAAACATGATGGCAGAAAAAGACCACGTGGCCTATCTAGTCTGCCCTTCCATATTGACTATTACAATAGTCCCCTCTTTTCCCTTAGAGATCTTCTGTGCTTGTCCCATGCTTTCTTAAATTCAGATGCTGTCCTCATCTCTACCATCTCCACTTGAAAACTATTCCACACATCTACCACTCTTTCTGTAAAGAAATATTTCCACATATTACTCCTGAGTCTATCCCCTTTCACCTTCATCTTATGTCCCCTTGTAGCAGAGCTTACTTTCAATCGAAAGAGGCTCTCCTGTGCATTTATGCCATGGAGATATTTAAACATCTCTATCATATCTCCTCTATCCCGCCTTTCCTCTGAAGTATACATATTAAGATCCTTAAGTCTGTAATCATATGCTTTATAATGAAGACCACTAACCATTTTACTAGCCATCCTCTGCACCAACTCCAACCTTTTTAGATCCTTTGAAGGTGTGGTCTCCAGAACCGCACACAATACTCCAAATGAGATCACACCAAAGACCTATACAGAGGCACTATCACCTCCTTTCTTCTGCTGGTCATTCCTTTCCCTATTCACCCAAGCATCCTTCTAGCTTTTGCCATCGCCTTTTTTACCTGTTTAGTTACTTTAAGATCGTCAGACACAATCACGCACAGGTCCCGCTCTTCTTTTGTGAACAGAGGTACTTCACCTCCTACACTGTACCACTCCTTTGGCTTTTGTAGCCCAAATATATGACCCTGTATTTTTAGCATTAAAACTCAGCTACCAAATTCTTGACCATTCTTCAAGCTTAGCTAGATCACTCCTCATGTTATCTACTCCTTCCTGGGTGTCTACTCTATTGCAGATGTTGGTATCATCTGCAAAGAGGAAAACCTTACCCAACAGCCCTTCTGCAATATCACTAACAAAGATGTTAAAATAATCAAACCAAGGACAGATCCCTGCGGCACACCATTGGTAACCTCCCTCTCCTCAGAATGAGCTCCATTTACCGGTATCATTTGTCGCCTCCCCCTCAACCAATTTCTAACCCAATCAGTAACTTTAAGGTCCATCTCTAGAGTGCTCAGTTTGTTGATAAGTTGCCTGTGTCAAAGACTTTACTGAAATCCAAGTACACCACATCTAGGGCTCTCCCTTGGTCCAATTACTTGGTCACCCAGTCAAAGAAATCAATCAGATTTGTCTGACAAGACCTTCTTCTGTGCAATCCATGCTGCCTCCAATCCTGTAATCCATTGGACTCCAAAAACCTCACTATTTTCTCTTTCAGCAGTGTTTCCAATAATTTACTCACCGCAGAGGTTAGACTAACTGGCCTGCAGTAGACTAACCGGCCACTGTTGGAAACAGGATACTGGGCTTGATGGACCTTGGTCTGACTCAGTATGGCATATCTTATGTTCAATCATACTCTTTCTTCTGCTTTTGTATAAAGGGACCATATGTGCCTTTCTCCAGTCATCCGGCACCACTCCCGACTCCAATGAGGCATTGAAAGGGTCAGTCAGTGGAGCTGCTAGAACATACCCAAATTCCCTCAGCTCTCTCAGATATATCCCATCCAGTCCCATTGCTTTGTCTACTTTTAGTTTAGCTAGTTCCTTCTGAACACTGTGTTCTGAAAATTGTTCAAGAACCCTGTTGCTTTTGTTCATATCTTTGGGTGTTTTCTGAGGTCCTGCTCCTGGCCCTTCATCTGTGAGCACAGAACAAAAATATTTGTTAAGCAATTTTGCTTTATCCTCATCAGCTTCTACATATTCCCCCCCCCCCCCCCCGCACCCTTGAGTCTGACAATACCACTTTTGCCCTTCCTCTTCTCACTGACATATCTGAAAAATGTCTTATCCCCTCATTTTATTGCATTAGCTATTTCTTCTTCTTTTAGTATCTTTGCTTTCCTGACTATTTTGCTAGCTTCTCTAAGTTTTTTCCAAATATAGATGCCTGTCTTCTGCTCTTTGTGATCTCTTTTATTTCATTGTACTCCCTCTTCTTCACCTTTTCAGCTACTTCTTTTGAGAACCATAGTGGCCTCCTTTGCCTTTTACCCTTATTTACCTTTCTAACAAAAACATTGGTTGCCCTTAAAATATCTCCTTTGATTTTTGCTCACTGTTTTTCTACATCCCCCATCTATTCCCATCCCACTAACGACTCCCTGAGGTATTGGCCCATCTTGGTAAAGTTAGATTTCCTAAAATCTTAGATCCTCGCTTTTGAATGGATTTTATCAGCCCTAGCCCTAATACTGAACCACACCATCTGGTGATCTCTGGATGCAAGATGATCTCTGACTATAACATCAGAAACACTTTCACCATTGGAAAGCACCAAGTCCAGTATGGCCCTTTCACATGTGAGTTCTGTTACCAATTGCGTGAATAGTTCTCCCTGTAGAGAAACCAGGATCTCCTTACTTCTAGATGACACCGCAGTAGGGATGTGCCAATCAACATCTAGAATATTGAAATCACCTTTCAGTAGCACTTCCCCTTTCCTGGCAATGCTGCGAATGTCTTCTATTAAATCTCCATCTACTTCTCCCTGTGAGGGAGGGGGTCTGTATATCATACCAATGCAAATTGATTTCTCTTTCCCCTTTCTAGTTTAACCCACAATGCCTCCTATCTCCCTTTTAAGCCCTGTAATTTTGTAACTTTAATTTTATTTTTTTACATATAGTGGCACTCCTCCTCCCCTTCCTCTTACCCTATCCTTCCTTAATAAGGTATAGCCTGGTATAATTATATCCCAGTCATGGATGTCCATGAACCATGTCTCTGTAACCACTATTAATTCCAAGTCAGCCTGTTCCATTAAAGCCTCAATGTCAGGAATCGTATTTCCCATGCTATGGGCATTTAAATACATTGCTTTCCAGGTGTTGCCACTTTTACCCATTATTATAGAGATATTTAATGGTTCACATAGCTGGGGGCTTTCACTTACTTTGGGGCTCTCTTCACCCATCCCCAATGAATCTAGTTTAAAGCCCTCTTCAGTAGGTTAGGCAGTCTGCTACTGAAGACATTTCAACCCTTCTTGGACAGATGGACGCCATCTCTGCTCTGCAGCCCTTGGAAGATCATCCCATGATCCAGAAAACTAAAACGCTCTCGATGACACCATCCATGCAGCCATGCATTTATTTCCAGGATGCAGGCTTGTCTACCGCAGCCTTTACATTCAACAGGGAGGATTGAAGAGAACACCATTTGCACACCTCTCTGCTTCACCCTCTGTCATAGAGCCATGAAATCATTTTTGATACACTCAGAAGGATACCTGGCAGTATCATTAGTGCCAACATGGATGAGCAACATCAGGTAATAGACAGTAGGCTTGATGAGTCTCGGCAAACTCTCCGTAACATCTCTGATTTTGGCACCTGGCAGACAGCACACCTCTCTGGACATCAGGTTTGGTCATCAGATGGATGCCTCAGTACCCCTCAGAAGAGAGTCACCAACCATCACTACCCTTCACTTCCTTGTGGTCATTGATTCTGCAACTTTGGGGAGCTTGAGTTCTGGTTCTTTCCTTTCCTGGGATGCTTTCACCTCCTCCTAGGGCTGCATAATGGTTCTTCAATTCAAGGGCTGGAGGAGTTGGATTGGTGATTCTGCAGGCCCTGGAGACTCATGTCCAGCTTTTGTCATTCTGCAGGCTCCCATCTTCGCCTCTGTTGGGGAGCTTGGATTTTTCGAGAAGCATCTCATCAATGTACTTCTCACTGTCTCCCCAGCCCCACCACCTCTTCTCTCTGCTCCTCCACTTCATTTCTGAGAGCTTCAGCATGCAGGCATCCTGCACATTGAACCTGTCCTTCCTAGCATAGGGATCTCTGTCTGGACAGAGGCAGAGACTATAATGGGGGCAACAGCTTTGGCAATACGGTTCTTCCCTGCCATGTGCCAGTTGGTAGAGCTTTGGTACCTGTTGAAATAAAAGAGAGAGACCTACCAAAGTACCTGCCTGTTCCTCATCTGTCTTTTCAGAGAAAAAGCAGTTAACCTTGTTTAAGTGTGTTCTAACAGTGCTGTTCAGAGTCCCTATGTTTACTAATTGGAGAGTTGCCCTATAAATGTGTAGCTAATTGTGGAGCTACCCTATAATGCAAGACTGCTCACATGAGGTGGGTGGGAGCTGGGGTGGGTAGGGAGGGGACTAACACCTGATGAGGTCAGCGGTTTCAAAGAGCTTGCTGTGAATGGAACAAAAAACAATGAACTCTAACTGACAGAACTTTTTGCCCAACAGCGCATACATTTTCCCCTTTATAGTATAGAAAAAAAAGCAAAGACAATTGGATTTTACAGATGGATTTAGGAGCTTTCAGGCAGCTTACAGATAGATTTAGGAGATTTTAGGCAGAGAGATTATAGCTAAAAGCCACACAGAATTACCTTGCTTGCAAATGCTTGGAATGTCAGTGCTTGCAAGGCCCTGTAGACCTTTATACAGCACTCAGCAAGCTAATTAAGGATCACTAACACTTGATGAGGTCAGCAGCTTCAAAGAGCTTGCTCTGAATGGAATAAAAAACAATGAACTCTAACTGACAGTGTTTTTTGCCCATCAGCACAAAACCTTCCCCATTTGCAGTATAGAAAAACAAACAAAAACAATTGGCTTTTACAGATCATAACCAAAACCTCTTTAAGAGCTTTCAGGCAGAGAGATTGTAGTTAAAAGCCACACAGAATTACCTTGCTTGGAATTGAGTTCCTGCTTGGAATGTAGGGTTGTCAATATCTTTCTGTCACATTTTTTTTGGTCTGTGACTATTTTTCTTGGTAC
This sequence comes from Ichthyophis bannanicus, assembly GCA_033557465.1. Classification (NCBI taxonomy): domain Eukaryota; kingdom Metazoa; phylum Chordata; class Amphibia; order Gymnophiona; family Ichthyophiidae; genus Ichthyophis; species Ichthyophis bannanicus. Next base: position 908,993,311 of record CM066035.1, on the reverse strand, counting down.
TTGAGGATCTTCTCCCTCTCAACATGATTTACAGAATAATCACTTGGAACTGATATACCTATAATCAATGCTGTTCTGATGTTTTCCTCCTCTGCCACTATGACCGGCTTCCTGTATGAAGATGCTCATGATCTTAACTTTATCTAAGCATGAAGTATGTCTGAAGTTTTCAACTGCCCCATTTTCTCTATGACAAAGAGGCCAAGGAGAGAGCTAGAATCATCACGCAGGAGAGAGAGAGAGAGAACCCGGATTGGAGCTTGACTGCATAAGATGATATTTGGTGGGACAACCTATTCATCAGGGAGGAGTGCATGTGGAAATGGATCACGCGGAGATGGGAGAAGATTTGTTGAGATTGTTACAGAGTGACTAGACCACCCTACACCAGGAACACCCCTTTCGTCACCTCAGGACTGACAATCAGTGACTCAGGATCACAGGCACAAATGCAGAAGTGTGAGAGGAGGTGATACAACCCATGTAAGTACATATTGTACATCCTCACAAAGAAGAAACCATCTTTGAATTGTATTTTTTTCAACAGTAAAGTCAGTTGTGGCATCCAGTTCAGTGTTTGTGAGCATCTTTAGACTCTTGTGTCTGGGCCTTTTAGGGAAATATCTCCCCCATCCCCCCTCTCGAAGAACCTGCCCCTGTGGATAAGACTGTGTGCAAATTGAGTGATGGAGAGAGAGGGGAAGGACCATAAGTAACGCAGCTGTTTGTAGGCCCTGTGATGAGGGGCCCTTACATTTGTATACTCTTTTATGTATGTTGTCCAGTATCTGCTCGGCAGGATTGGGTGAGCGTGCGCATCAAAGCCAAGAGGTGAGCTATATGGCCGAGCCCTAGGGTAGACGGACAAAGAATGTAGCGTACCTGCATTCTGGAATTTCACATCTCATGAGCAAATATACATTGCTACAGTTTGGTTTGACTTAGCCAAAAGACCATATGGACAGTGTGTAACAGAAATATTTACTCAGCATTTTTGCAGATTATGAAACCACTGCATGGGAGAAAATATCACTAGTATACGACATTAATTCAAAGCCTCGTGCAGTATAAATAATAACATCATTTCAGATGGAAGATAAATGAACTTTAAATAAAATAGCCATGCTTTTTAGCCTGATCAGACATAGAAAGATCTGGGGGCATCTCAGAAAATGCCATAATGCACTATACACTGAATATCAGCAGAAAGCGAGAGATAACAAGATCGATTGCGATGTCAGCGGATATGAAAGCAATATATTACTGCAGTCGCATGAAAATAAATCTGATGTTTGTGCTGAACAAAAGCCTATAATTTCATCCTATGATTTTCAACTAGCACAAACATTTATGATTTAACTTATATCCAAATCACTTCTAATTTTCATTCATGATGCGGAATTATAGATGCTTACTATTTGATGCTGTAATTGTGTTCATGACCATTTTTCTGAAACTCTTTTTTTGGTCTTTATAAGCTGCTAGAATGTGCTGTAATTTTGCACTGCTTGCTATCATTTGCCTGATGCTGTGTGGGAGTATAATCTTGAATGGCTATCTCTGTTTTTGAAAACAACAGCACAGTGAATTACCGTGACTCACTAGAGATCGGTTGTTTCACAGCTAGTGATATGCAACATTCTAGCAAGAATCCGAGATTTACAAAGCCTAGAGATTACTGTACATTTAGGGAGTCATTTTAGAAGCTCCAAACCATCATAAAGAACAGAATTACACAGCATGTAGATAGTCATGGCCTAATGGGAGACAGCCAACATGGCTTTAGACAAGGAAGATCTTGTCTTACTAATCTGATATGTTTTTTTGAAGGTGTGCATAAACAGGTAGACAAAGGTGAGTCGGTTGATATAGTGTATCTGGACTTTCAGAAAGCTTCGCCAAACTTTTGGCGAAGCTAAAAAGTCATGGGATAGGAGGCAGTGTACTATTGTGGATCGGGAACTGGTTAAAAGATAGAAAGCAGAGGGTAGGGCTAAATGGCCAATATTCCCAATGGAAAAAGGTGAATAGTGGAGTACCCCAGGGATCTGTACTGGGTCCGCTGCTTTTTGACATATTCATATATGACCTGGAAAAGGGAATAACTAGTGAGGTTATCAAATTTGCAGATGACACAAAACTGTTTAAAGTTGTTAAAACCCAAGAGGATTGTGGAAAACTGCAGGAGGATCTGGATAAATTGGAAGACTGGGCATCCAAATGGCAGATGAAATTTAATGTGGACAAGTGCAAAGTTATGCACCTAGGAAAGAACAACCCACACTATAGTTACACGATGCAAGGTTCCACATTAGAAACCACCACCCAGGAAAAAGATTTAGGAGTCATCGTGGATAACATGTTAAAACCCTCCGCCCAGTGTGCAGCGGCGGCCAAGAAAGCAAATAGAATGCTAGGTATCATAAGGAAAGGGATGGAGAATAAAACAAAGGATGTTTATAATGCCTCTGTATCGCTCCATGGTACGACCGCACCTTGAATATTGTGTGCAATTCTGGTCACCGTATCTTAAAAAGGACATAGCGTTATTAGAAAAAGTACAGAGAAGAGCCACCAAATTGGTGAAGGGGATGGAAGGCTACTCCTATGAAGAGAGGCTAAGAAGGTTAGGGCTCTTTAGCCTGGAGAAGAGACGGCTGAGGGGAGATATGATAGAGGTCTATAAATTAATGAATGGAGTGGAACGGATAAACGTGGATCAATTGTTTACGCTATCAGAGTATAGAAAGACTAGGGGACATGTAATGAAGCTACAGGGTAAACTATTTAAGACAAATAAGAGAAAATATTTTTTCACTCAACGTGTAATCAAACTCTGGAATCTGTTACCGGAGGATGTAGTAAGGGCTGTTAGTATAGCTGGGTTTAAAAAAGGTTTGGACAAGTTCCTGGAGGAAAGGTCCATAAACCACTATTAAAAAGGGACCCAGGATATCAATGCTTGACCCAGTACAAGCATTGTGGAACCTGTGTCTTTTGGGAATATTGCTAGGTACGTATGACCTAGATTGGCCACTGTTGGAAACAGGATACTGGGCTTGATGGACCTCGGTCTGACCCAGTATGGCATGTCTTATGTTCTTATGTTCTAACCATGATTTACATGACAATCACATCCATGCCCCGAGAACCATCTTATAAAGCACAAATTTTACGCGTGTCCAGCGCAATCACATCTATGTCGCATGGGGGATGTGAAAGAGGTATTTCCAGGGCAGTGATAAAACGATCCACGTGTATCTGCAATTTCAGACTGGCATTGCATGTTTAAAACTGCTGGCAGGCATGCCCTTATCTATACCTGCCCCTTGGCACAAATAGGAATTTGAAAAAGCTTGCTCTGGCCAGTTTTCAACAATAAGGATAACAGGGGCATTCCCTCTTGTCTACAAAATAATTTCCCCCCTCATAGAAAGATAGCAGGTGAAAATCAGTATCTCTTTGAATACTACCATGGCGCCGCAGGTCTCTGTTTCTCAAATGATAGGCCGGGACGTGTATGTGGTACCATATACACGTGTGCATTCTGAAATGCTGTAGCAGACACATCTATGTTGCAAATACCAGCGATATCCATATGTTGAACATGCATGTTTCTGAAATTGGCAGTCTCTCTTCATGTCCTTATTCTGCACACCCCCATTTTCTTTATATGTTTGTAGAAATATTTATCATTTGAGGTGGTGACAGGCCGATTTTAGAACACCTCCTCTGCTGTACCTCCCGGGGAATTTCAGATGTTTTGACTTGAACAACCCAGGGAGCACTCAAATGGGCTTTCTAAAATGTGCCTTTAAAACCATGGAAAATCCCACCCTAGGCAGCGCTGGGGAGATTTCCTTATATGCTCGCAGAGTTGCACAGCCTGCAAGTACCTAGACTTGTAGCCTTTGCACAACATGTCTGTAATGTACAGCGCTGCGTACTGGTAGCGCTATATAAATGTTGAATAGTAGTAGTAATAGTAAGTTCTCAAAGGGAGAATATGAGTTCTTGTTCCTTTTGAAATTGTTCCGAGAAATACAAACCACTTGCTCTCTTTGAACGTTGCCTACTTGGTTTGACAGCTAGGTGCATCAGTTGCACCAATCTCCAAAAGGAAAGTGTAGCCATATTTTATTTGTGCATACAATCTGCATTCTTGATTCCTGACGCATTTTTAGAAATCTTAGAAACATAGAAACATGAAAGCAGAAAAAGACCACATGGCCTGTTTAGTCTGCCCTTCCCTATCAACTACAATAGTCCCCTTTTTACCTTTAGAGATCTTGTGTTTGTCCCATGCTTTTTTGAATTCAGATGCTGTCCTCGTGTCCACCACCTCCACTGGGAGACTATTCCATGCATCTACCACTCTTTCCATAAAGAAATATTTCCACATATTACTCCTGAGTCTATCCTCTTTCACTCTCACCCTATGTCCCCTCTTAGCAGAGCTTGCCTTCAATTGAAAGAGACCCTCCTGTGCATTTATGCCACGGAGGTATTTAAATGTCTCTATCATATCGCACCTATCCCGCCTTTCCTCTAAAGTATACATATTAAGATCTTTAAGTCTGTCCTCATATGCTACACAATGAAGCATTAAATTTCAGCTGCCAAATTCTCGACCATTCTTCAAGCTGAACTAGATCCCTCCTCAAGTTACCTACTTTTTCCTGGGTGTCTACTCTATTGTAGATTTTTGTATCATCTGCAAAGAGGCGAACCTTACCCGACAGCCCTTCTGCAATATCACTAACAAAGATGTTAAAAAGAATCAGACCAAGGACAGATCACTGCGGCACACCACTGGTACCATCCTTATCCTCAGAATGAGCTCCATTTACCTGTACCCTTTGTTGCCTCTCACTCAACCAATTTCTAACTCAGCTAGTCACTTTAGGGTCCATTCTTAGAATGCTCAGTTTATAAGTCGCCTGTGCAGAATGGTGTTAAAGGCTTTACTGAAATCTAAGTACACCACATCTAGGTCTCTTCCTCAGTCCAAATCCCTGTCAAAGAAATTAATCAAAGATTTGTCTGACAAGATCTGCCTCTGGTAAACCCAAGCTGCCTCCGATCTTGCAATCCATTGGACTCCAGAAACCTCACTGTTCTTTCTTTTAGCAGAGTTTCCAATAATTTTCTCACCACAGAGGTTAGACTAAACGGCCTGTAGTTTTCAACTTCATCCTTACTTCCACTTTTGTATGAAGGGACTACATGTGCCTTTCTCCAGTCCTCTGGGACCACTCCCAGCTCTAAAGAAGCATTGAAAAGTTCAGTCAGTGAAGCCATTCGAACATCTCCAAGTTCCATCAATATTCTCGGATGTATCCAATCCAATCCCATCCCTTTGTCTACTTCTAGTTCAGCTAGTCCCTCACGAACACAGTCTATCTACTTTTAACCTAGACAAGTTTTTCTTTAAAGAGAAAGAGATGATTGATAAGATCAAAAAGAATCGAGACTTGTACAATAACACAAGAAGTATAATACTGACAGTTATTGCACACAGTCTCCTTCAAAGTAGTCTCCTCCTGATAAGACACACTTCCTCTGGCGTTCAAGTCATTGATCGAAACACTTTTGAAATGCCTCGTTCATTATGCTGTGAAGCTGCTGTGTTGAATTTTGCTTAATGGTCTCCAAGTCATCAAGTCTCCTTCCTTTCAGTGGTAATTTCAGTTTTGAAAACAAGAAAAAGTCACAGGGTGCAATGTCGGGTAAGTACGGAGGTTGACGGACTTGCTTGATTTGGTGTTTGGCCAAGAACTGCTGGACAAGATGTGATACGTGAGCTGGGGCATTATCGTGATGAAGCGACCATTCACCATTCCTGGGCAACTCTGGCCTCTTATGATGAACTGCATCTCTCAAACGAGTCAGAACGTGGACATAGTACTCCCTATTGATGGTTTGGCCTTTTAGAGCATACTCATAATGAACAATACCCTGGTAATCAGAGAAAACTGTAGGCATGACCTTGACATTGCTCCTCACCTGATGGGCATTCTTGGGTCTGGGAGAGTTTGGAGTCTTCCATTATGAGGATTGAGCCTTAGTTTCCAGGTCATAACCATAACCCATGATTCATCACCAGTGATAATCTTTTCGATGAAATTTGAGTCATTTTCAACACATTCCATTAGCTTCCAGGCTGTAGACTGTTGATCTTCTTTTTGGTCAGGGGACAGGAGTTTCAGCACAAATTTTTCAGACACTTGTCTCATCCTCAAATCGATGGTAAGAATGGATTGTGTCATCCTGAAAATGATGCCCATGTCTTCAGCAAGCTCCCTGATAGTCAATCGACGATTTGAGCGTATTGCAGCACACATTGTCTTCATTTCTGCTCATGGATGGCCTTCCAAAATGTTCATCACTGTCCACTTTGGCAGCCCTCTTGGAAATGTTTGTACCAGCCATAAACTTGAGCATGACTCATGGATGCTCAAGTGAAGGAGTAGCCTAATGGTTAAAGCACTCCCTTGAGAACCAAGAGACCAGGGCTTGATTCCCACTAGCACTCCTTGTGGCCTTTGGCAAATCACTTAACCCTCCATTGCTTCTAGAACACATTCAAGCTATCATTGCCCATATTTAACAAATATTTACCATTGCCAAGTTTAAGTTACAATATAAGCAGCTTTGATTAAAGTGGTAACATAGCAACATAGTAAGTAACGGCAGATAAAGACCAGCATGGTCCATCTAGTCTGCCCAGCAAGATGGCAAGAGTAGGTGCACCTGTCTCTCTGTGCGGGCCACCCCTCCCCATGTTTTTGTTTTTGTTTAGGGGTGAACCCACCACTCCATGTAGGACACCCTTATTTGTTGAGACGCTAGATAGTTCAGAAGTTAGATGATACCGTTTATTTTGCTTTTATCCTGTTGCTGTAAAGGGATCCACTGTGTTTGTCCCATGCCATTTTGAATTCCATCACCGTGTTTGCCCCCACCACTTCCATCGGGAGGGCATTCCAAGCATCCACCACCCTTTCAGTGAAGAAATATTTCCTGACATTGCCTTTCAATTTACCACCTTGCAGCTTCATGTTATGCCCTCTAGTTTTACAGCTTCCTCGTCTTTGGAAGAGGTTTGTTTGTTCATCATTTCTCTTTAAGTATTTAAAGTTCTGAATCATATCTCCCCTGTCCCTCCTCTCCTCCAAAGTGTACATATTTAGGTCTTCAAGTCTCTTCTCATAAGGCTTCTGACGTGGGCTCCAAATCATTTTGGTTGCCTTTCTCTGAACAGTTTCCAGTCTTTTTACATCTTTTGCAAGATATGGTCTCCAAAACTGAACACAGTATTCCAAGTGAGGCCTCACCAGTGAATTGTACAGTGGCATAAGTACCTCTTCCTTTCTGCTGGTAATCCCTCTTTGTATGCAGCCCAACATCCTCCTGGCTTTTGCCACCGCCTTGTCGCACTGTTTTGCCACCTTGAGATCATCAGAGATAATCACACCAAGGTCTTTCTCCTGAACCATGCATACCAACCTCTCACCCCCTATCGTGTACTTTTCCCTTGGATTTCTGCTACCCAAGTGCATGACACTGCACTTTTTCACATTAAATCGTAGTTGCCAAGCATTAGACCAGTCTTCCAGCTTTTGTAGATCTTTCCTCATGTTAACCACTCCCTCGGGGGAGTCCACTCTGTTGCAAATTTTTGTGTCATCTGCAAAAAGACAGACTTTTCCATTCAGTCCTTCAGCAATATCACTCACAAATATATTGAACAGTGCCGGGCCCAGGACCGAACCCTGAGGCACCCCGCTAATCACCTTCCACTCATCCGAGTGAGCTCCATGTACCATCACCTTCTGTTGTCTGTCAGTCAAACAATTTCTAATCCAGTTTACTATCTTGGGACCCATCCCCAAGCTACTGAGTTTATTGACAAGCCTCCTATGAGGAACAGTATCAAAGGCTTTGCTGAAATCCAGATAGATGACATCCATTGCATGCCCCAGATCTAGTTCCTTGGTCACCCAATCAAAGAACTCAATAAGATTTGTTTGGCAAGACCGTCCTTCGGTAAAACCATGTTGCCTTGGATCTTGCAACCTGTTGGTTTTGAGAAAGTTCACTATTCGCTCTTTCAGGAGTGCCTCCATTACTTTTCCTGCCACCGAGGTAAGGCTCACGGGCCTGTAATTTGACACTTCTTCCCTGTCACCACTTTTGTGCAGAGGTACAATATTAGCCATTCTCCAGTCCTGAGGAACCACTCCTGTTTCCAAGGATCTGTTGAAGACATCCTTTAACGGTCCTGCAAGAACCTCTCTGAGCTCTTTCAGTATCCTTGGATGTATCCCATCTGGTCCCATGGCTTTGTCCACTTTCAGTTTAGCAAGTTTTTCTAACACCTCATCTTCTGTGAATGGTGTGGTATCTACTTCATTCCTATTTTTATATTTGGGAGTCACAGCTGGTCCATCTCCAGGATCTTCTTTAGTAAAAACAGAGCAGAAGTATTTGTTTACCAATTTTGCTTTTTCAGTGTCACTTTCCACGAGTCCTTTCCCAGCACTTCTGAGTCCTGCAATTCCAACTCTGATCTTCTTCCTTTCCTGAATATACCTGAAGAAAGTTTTGTCGCCACCTTTAACATCTTTAGCCATCTTTTCCTCTGCCTTTGATTTTGCTATACTTATTTCTCTTTTTGACTCTTTGAGCTTGATCCTGTATTCATTTCTGTGTTCTTCTGTTTGCAAGCTTTTTAATTTTTTCGAAAGCTGTGTTTTTTGCCTTTATTTGAGCAGCCACCTCTTTGGAAAACCAAATAGGTTTCCTTCTCCTCTTGTTTTTATTTATTTTTCTTGCATATTTATCTGTTGCCCCTTTTATTGCCGCCTTTAGTTTAGTCCATTGCAATTCCACTTCCCTTATCTCCTTCCACCCCGTCATCTCCTCCTCTAAGTACTCGGCCATTTTATTGAAGTCAGTGTTTTTGAAGTTTAGGACTTTGAGCTTGCTATGATTGGCCTGTACCATGGCTTTTATCTCAAACCACACCATGTGATGGTCGCTGTTGCTCACAGGGGCACTCACGCAGACATTCAACACGTTATCACTGTTGGTGAGCACTACATCCAGCGTTGAGCTTTCCCTGGTTGGTTCCATCACCATTTGTCTAAGTAATGCATCTTGGAGAGCATCCACAATTTTTTTGCTTCTTTCCAGATGTGCAGAAGGAGTAATCCAATACACATCAGGTAGATTAAAGTCACCCAATATGATTGCTTCCCCCTTTGTTGCTATCTTGGCAATATCTATAATCAATTTGTTATCTCTCTCTTCAATTTGAGTCGGAGGTCTGTAGACTGCAGCAATATGGATGACAGTGCCATCTCCTCTTTCCAACGCAATCCAGAGCGCTTCTTCCTTTCCCCATGTTCCCTGCATTTCAGTAGCTTTAATACTGCTTTTGACATACAAGGCTACTCCTCCTCCTTTTCCATTTTCTCTGTCTCTTCTGAATAGATTATAGCCAGCTATGGCTATATCCCAATCTTGCGATTCATTAAACCATGTTTCTGTAATGGCCACGATGTCCAAATCCGTTTTCACCATTAGGGCTTCCAGGTCTGGAATTTTTTTGGCTAAGCTTCGAGCATTTGTGCTCATTGCTTTCCAGCATTTACCTGGCTTGTGTGTATTTTGCATTGATTTTATTCTGCCCACTTCTTCCCACTTGTTTTTGATGTGTGATTTAAGAGTGTGGCTGTTTCTGCTGTTCTGCTTTTGCAGGAGGTGTCATGCAGATGTTGACCTTCCACATCCGTCACCCCCTTTTCCTAGTTTAAATGCATATCCACATACTGCCTGAATTTTTCACTTAGGTTTCTTTTCCCTGCGACAGAGAGATGTAGTCCATCAGCACAGTATAGTCTCTTGTTGGTCCATCTGTTGCCCCAGTTGCCAATAAATCTGAATCCTTCTTGTTTGCACCAGGTCTGGAGCCATGTATTAAAGCTGTTAATGCGATGCAGCCTTTTTGTCCCTTTACCAAGAACAGGTAGAACTTCTGAGAATGCAACAGTGTTAATAATGGGCTTGAGTTTCTCTCCCAGAGATTGGAAGTCCTTTTGGGCTGTAGAGGCACTGTTTCTAGACAGGTCATTTGTGCCCAAGTAGATAATAACATCAGGTTTGGAGTGCTCACTTTTTGCGCTAAGTATTTCAACAACTTGGTTTGTATTCCTGCTGGCTGAAGAGCCTGGTAGGCACATGACTATCTTCTCTCCTTTGAACTGTGTTCCCAAGTTGGTGCCTCTGATGATGGAATCTCCAAGTAGTAATAGTTTTCTGTTTGGTGAGGTTTTCTTCATATTTGGTGCTTTAGCAGGAGATTGGGCATTGTCTAACTCATTTAAGGGCCCTTCAGTTTCTTTGGATTGGGCATCCTCATTAGCCAAAGCAGAGAAGGCATTTTGCAGGGATATCTCTTGATGTGTAGGATGTCTCTGGGTTACAGGTCGCAATCTTCTGGAACCCACTGTGATCCATTTGTTCCTGGGGTGTTTGATTCTTTGTGGGAGCGGTGGTGGACTTTGTTCAGTTTGTATCCTAGAAGAGGTGCGCTTCATTGCAGCCAGTTCCTCACTCAGTAGAGGCACTTCTTTATGCATGGCTGTTAGGTCTTTCCTTAGTAGAGTCAGTTCTTCATGCATGGCAGCTGACTTTAGGCATATAGGACAAGCTCTTAGGCTCCAAATGATTCTTCTTTGAATGAAAGTACCACAGTTATTGCACTGAATACAGGACATGTTGATTAAGCAGTCCCAGAAGAGGAAGAATAATAATAAGAAAAGTTGAAGATGTGGGCGTTACCCAAGTTAGGAATGACAGATGGCACGTATGTGACCACTATATAGGCAATGTAGCCCCTGGGGTGGGTGGGGTGAGGGGTAGGGTGGGAGGGAACCTAAGTGTCTCTGGCCAGTAGGCTGTTCCTGAACAGTGGGCACACAGCAAAGGAGTAGGTAAGGGAACCCACCAAGAAGGGCAAATAGATAGATAAATATGTGGAGACAAACAGACAGACAGATATAACTCACAGTTTAGCAGCAAATTCAGCAAAAATCACCTTTTGGGAGAGCCTTGGAAAGCACTGCTCTTCTCAAGGAACAGAAAGGCAATCTGAGCAGGCCCACATGCACAACAGGAAATGGAGGTCTACAACAATGCCTCAGCAGGGGGGAGGGGTAGTCACTCAGGTAGACTAAGAGAAGATAGTTTAAAACTCTACAGCAATGGAGGCTGTTCCTGAACAGTGGGCACACAGCAAAGGAGTAGGTAAGGGAACCCACCAAGAAGGGCAAATAGATAGATAAATATGTAGAGACAAACAGACAGACAGATAGAACTCACAGTTTAGCAGCAAATTCACAAAAATCACCTTTTAGGTTGTTGTTGTTGTTTAAGTGCCGTCATGTCGGAGTCGACTCATGGCGACCCTCTGGATAGCTATCCTAAATTGTGTTCGGTCTTCAGTCAGGCGGCTCATTGTTGACAGACTGGTACCCATAGCTGCTGTTATTGTATCGATCCATCTCATTGCTGGCCTTCCTCTTTTGCGTTGACCTTCTATCTTGCCAAGCATAATGTCTTTCTCTAATGATTTCTCTCTTCGCATGATGTGTCCAAAGTATGAAAGTCGAAGTCTTGTCATCTGAGCTTCTAAAGAAAGCTTAGGTTTGATCTCCTCTAGTACCGACTGGTTTGTTCTTCGGGCAGTCCATGGTATACACAGTATTCGCCGCCAACACCATAATTCAAAGGCATCAATTTTCTTCCTGTCTGTCTTTTTCACTGTCCAGCTTTCACATCCATATGATGTTATTGAAAATACCATGGTTTGAACAAGTCGAATCTTTGTATGGAGAGAGACATCTCTGCTCTTGAGAATCTTATCTAGGTCTTTCATAGCCATTCTGCCATTCACCTTTTGGGAGAGCCCTGGAAAGCACTGGTATAAAAAATCTTTTAAATAAAATAAATGTATTCATTGCCATACACTTGCTGCAACTTATCATAAGTCTGTTTGCATGAATCTCCAAGTTTCTGGCAGAATTTAATGCAAATTCGCAGTTCAATTTTTTCACTCATCGTAAATCTGATGAACTGCTTTTACACGATACCAAAGATCATGTGATTTAAAAAAGTACAGGTGTACTGCAGCCACGCTACACTCTGCACATGCAGAGCACATAACTAGGTTGCTGCATGCTTTCATTTCCAGCATAGTAGACCATGTGATCATCTGATGCAAAGTGCCCGATGCCAGTCCATTTCAGTTCGCTGACACCCAACAGATCAAGTTGTACACGTTCCATTTCATTCTTGACCACCTCCAACTTCCCTTGGTTCATGCTTCGTACGTTCCATGTTCCAATGTGTAAGACATCTTTACAGCTCCTCACTCTCATTTCATGCGCAGCTACATCAGCAGTCAGACGTCCCGAGGGCTTTGATCCAACCACATCATAAATGCTGGCTTTACTCTGAAATGTCTTCAGCTCTTCCCCAGTAGCTAGTTGAGTGCCTTCCGACCTGGGGGTCTCATCTTCCAGCACTATAGCACAATTTGTTTTGTTGTACCTATCCATTGGGTTTTCATGGCAAGATACAGAAGTATATTGCCGGGCCTTTCTTCCACGCAGTTTAAGTTTGGTGTTGTTGCCGTTGTCACAGAAATGTGATTCTCCACCGTCAACACTGTCCCATTCTGCTGCTGCCCAGATGGGTGGTTTGTCTTGGTCTGGCACCTCAGCTGAGACCTGTCCATATTGGGAGACCCAGCCAGTAGTTAAACTACCGATAGTTTAGCTCTCAGCATCACTGATGCACACAAGCCCTCACAGCACGACAAGCTGCAAACCAAGTGAGGGAAATATATGCAAATATATCTCATGAATATTCATTGGGGCATTCTGAAAACTAGGCTGGATTGTGGCACTCCAGGACTGGAGTTCGCCATCCCTGTTCTACAGTGATGGTTGACTGCAGTGGAAAGGGCAGTTCCTATGGATAGACTGAGAATGAGGATTGTTTTATCCTGTTTTTTTTTAAAATTTCAGCCTTTTAGACTGTGGTGCACCTGCTGTTTGAAGGTACATGGCCTGCTTTTATCCTGAGGCCATGAGATGGGTCACATGACTTTCTCCTTTGACTCTGTTTTCATATTTCTGGTTCTTTATTCTGGGAAGTGGTTTGTCAGTAGATGTGGGAGTGGGGCAGGGGGGCAGGGGTTCTGCTTGCTGGATGGTTGAGCTCTTGAAGAAGGGAGTATGATTGGGTATTGATTGTGTGTTTTTGGTGTGAGTGGGATAATGGAGGAGTGTGTTTGGTGAGTGAGTTGTTGATGGAGAGTTTCAGAAGTATTGTAGCTGGGTCTCAGGGGTGCACCCAGTTTTCAACGCTGTTCTGCATGTGAATTGCATTATGGTACTGTTGGTTCTATCCTATCCTGGTAGCCACAGCAGACAGTTTTATGGTGATGTGCACTCTTTCTGTAGCCAGCCATTAGTATACCAACTTCCATAGTGATGTAGCACAATGGTTAATGCAATGACTTCAGTAGCAGAGGTCATGGGTTCAATTCCTCTCTGTTCCCTTTTTTTTTTATGGCTGTCCTACACAACTACATTTCATTCGTGTAACAGTCATATCTGTGCAGATCTGTGCTGCTGCCACATTATATACCCTGTCAGACGGCTGCCTAGGGTGAGAACCTACACAATCTTGACGATGCATACATTCATATGATTCTTGCAAGGTATTGTGGGTATTGTAGTTCATTCACTCCCAAACACAGCTGATGACAATAATTTGAGTTGTGAAACCAAGTGGTAAGATCAATAAAATACTTCTTTTATTGATGGGGTTTAATTCACCCAGCACATGTATGCTTGATAGCACTATAAATGAGGTTACTTGCTTGCAGTGTTTAAATGGATAACAAAAAGTCACAAAGTAAACCAGAAAACAACCTTCAGCTTGTCAGGCAATTAGCTAATGTTTTCTTAGCAAGTAATTACCAAATACAAAGGCACAAAGTAAAGAATAAACTTTGCTGGTTAGGTTAACTTCTGCTTATTTTCCACGCCGATCTCAGCAGTGATTCTCCCTTGCTCACACACACAATCAGGTGCAGCCCTAATTACTATCAATGGACCAGCTGAAAGCCTTTAGCTGGCTGGCTGCTACTGTGTGAGCCCAAATCCTGCTTTAAGAGCTGTTTGCAGTGGAAATAAAGAACAAAGTTAGGTTTCTTTGTGATGGCTGATGTGTTTGCTCACGGAAAACTAGCAATAGCATTTAGATAGAGAACAGTCCATATAAATAGTTTCATCTGCTGTATCTCCCCCTTCATCAACAATCATAGGGTCAATATCATACATTGGCACAGATGAGTCTTTCATTAAGGCACTATCATGAGAATGCTTATTCCCTTGCTGCCATTCTCTATTATAGATAGGGTCTGGATCAGTGTTCATACCTGAGCCTCTCCTGCCATCATAATTCCTCTCTGTAAAGCCTGGCCAATATGTAATCCAATTCTGATGTCCAGCCTTCCAATCTTGATCCCTGGACACTGGATCTCCTCTCACATACCTTCTGGCCTTGGTATGAAAGTCCCTTCCACATGCAGTCTTCTCTCTTCCAGGTAGCCACTGGTGATTCCTATCTCTGCCAATCCATTCCTCTGGCTGAATCCAGTCCAATGGACTCTGCTGGCATTTGGAATACCTCCCAGTATGGGTACTGCCTTGGAATCTCCCAGACCTTCCAATGGGCTTTCTTCTCTTCCTTCCAGAGAGTTTCCTTCTTTCTCTATCCGCTTGGCTTGGCTTCTGTTTCTCCAGGTGATACTGGTGCTTGAGCTTGTAGCCGTTGCTGTCTCTGTATCTCTTTCTGAAGCTGTTCTTGTAGCTCTCCCTGAAGCTGTTATCTGAAGAATAAGCTCTATTCTTATCCTGTTCTAATGTGTGCTGCTCCCTAACACTAGCTGTCTTGAATCAGGCCCTGCCCTTTGAGATGAGTGCTTAGGGATTACCTCATAGCTCTCTTGATTGCACACACATTTTCTCTCTTCAGCCTCCCTCATGGCTGCTGGAAACCTGGTGCATTCTGGGACTGGTAGTCTTTTATGTGAAAACTCTGTTTTCTTGCTTCTACCAGAACTGACAGGTTGCTTGTTCAGAGTCACATCATCTTTTCTATAGCTCCTACCTGAGCTATGATAAGCTTCCTTATCACAACCCTCATCACTGTTGCCATCCATCCTTCTGTCCGTCTATGTGTGTGGGCCAGCTGTGTGGCATCCTGCCCTAATGTGCAGGCTGCTACCCCATGTCCTGCACTGGCACACTTCTCTGCATTGCGGCTCTTTATGCTTGCCTCTCCTGTGTCTGCTCTGCATGGCACTGCTCTCCTCTGTCCTCCTGTCATTGCACTTATCCTGCCACCTCTACCTACTCTGGTGGACACGTATCCCCATCCTCTGCCACACACTGCCATTGTTGCACTGTACATTACCATCAGCCTGTACATCGGTACAGCTGCCCCCGATATTTTTGTCCACTTTACCTGCTGCCACATGGGCTGCACGCAGATTTGGCTGGCCCATGAGCTCCATCATCCACTTCCTTCCATCACTTGTTCATTGCCTTTCCTTGGTGCTCTGTGCAGTATTATGATTACATCTGTGTTTGAGCCATACATTTCATGCTTGTGACTTTGGGGCACCTTTGTGCCCCTGGGCACCATTTCCTGTGTCACATTGGCATCCCTGGGGCATCTTTCGCGGCACCTTAGGTTTGGCCAACTTATGGGGTGCCTTATATGCTGCCAACCTTTCCTGCCGCCCCTGGGGCACATTATGACCTGCCTTGGATGACATGGTGCTTTATGATGTGCCTTATTGTGCGCCCTAAAAGGTGCATTAGGTTGTGGCACTGGGGTGAGGCTTTTTTGGCTGGCAGTGCAAATTGTTGGGATGTGTCTGACTGTTACAAGCAGGAAAAGGGATTGCCTCAGACAGGCTTTGAATTGAGCCCACTAGAGGATCAAACTCATGACCACTGTATTAGCAGTCAATGTATTAACCATTGTGCTATACCTCTATTGCTGTGCTTGTAGGTCAGCGCGCCTAATTAAGGCTAATGCACGTTAACGTGCCGCGGCTCCCTCTATCGCGCGTTAACGTACTTTATTGCGCGATAACCCGAAATGCTACCTTAAGACCGGAACACCCACTCCTTATATGGCATTCTTCACATTGTCACTGGAGCTAGCGCCGGGAACATTAAGACGGTTTAGTAAACATACCCCACAGTGTTTGGGTGTCAGAGGGCTTATTGAATTGGTTATAACAAGAACACACTTACTTAAGCACTAAATCATCTATATTTTGTCTAATATGAAATGCACAATGTTTGCTTCTTATAATTTATTTTAGCCAATGCAACAAACGTAGCCAGGTGAAAAAGTAAGGGGTAGAAAAGTGATGTGAACTTTAGAATCATTTTACGAGTGCCTTCTATCACTCATCCTTCTGCTGAAGACCAAACTGTAAGATTTTCCTGCAAATAAATTACACAGCCTGACTTCTAGGTGTATTTGGTTCCTATTGTGGAGTATTCATGCAGTTTATATAACAGATATTGCAACATAATCAAAAGCGCTGGAGGTTAGGAAGGTGAAGTCAGTGGATGTCACCATAATTGTTAACACAAGACTCATATGTGTTGGAATTTAAGTTAAGGATGCCACATCCACTATGCCTCTTTGATCAAGAAATTCAATGAATGGCTGCAAATGCTTCCTGGCTCCATGTCAAGCTCAGAGAAAAGACTCCATGCTGTAGTGAAAGTCTGTAGGCAGCAGTCATCTATTATGCACTAAAGAAGTGTTATAGGCTATGATGTTCTCTAATCAAGACAGTGGTGTAAACTCTGCACAAGCTGACCCTGCAGTGCTGTGGACTCCAAGGAAGAAGGGGGCCCCCTTGCAGCTACTCCCCTATCTTCAGAAGTGGACTTCCCCCATTCTGGCAGCCCTTCAAAAATTGTTGCTTGAGGCCCCATAATTTGAATTTCTGCCACTGAATCAAGATTAGCCAAACAGCTTCATGTAAATGAGGAATTCCACAAAGATGAATGAAAAAAAGTATCAGAAGCACTTACCTGGTGAGCAGCACCTGCTTTCCGGATAAGTGCTGCCGACCGGGATATTCAGTAACTCTTTCTAGATGGTATCACTGAATATCCTTACACACCACTCTGGCACTATCCAGATAGTGTTGGGATGCTCCGGGTCAGAGCAGGGATGGAGTGGCAAATTATCCACATAATAGCGATATCTAGAGAGCGGCACTGAATATCACCACTATCCAGACAGCATGGACTGACCTATCCGGATATTCAGGGTCAGCAATCAATATCCTGAACTATTTTAGACACTGTGGCTGGTGTTTAATAAAAAGCTCAGGATCGACCTTATGTCTTTTAAGAAGTGGATGTGTGTGTGTTGGGGAAGAGGGACAGGAGATGCCGAAACAAATCTATCAATAAACAATTACAGAAGTTGTTATTGTGTTCTTCAAAATGTACTAGAGAAGCACAGAGAGGCAACTTTGAATTATTTGACCTATAATGGGTTATATCTTAGCTACTGGAATAATCAATTGAGAAGTTTTTCCCAAGCACAAGGCCTGCACAAAACTCATTGAGATGAAAATTGTTTCTGACTACCTTTCACTTAGTTAAACTAGGCATTGCTAGAGTGCTTGTCACCAAAAAGAGTTCATCATTTTCACCTGTCATGCACGTTGGACATAACGAGAGTGCCCCATAAAATGATGACCCGGCAGTGTCTTCAGAATTTATCTCTGATGGCAGAAAAGAGATATACTACATATGGGAAGTACTAATAAAAGATGAGTCAAGGGACCTAAAACTCACCTCGACTCTATGGAATAGGAAATGTTTGCTTCTCCAAGACTAGTGTCATAATCCCTTAAGATTTACAGTATAATCCGGGAACAAGCAGGAAGTCAGTCCTCACATATGGGTGACGTCGGCACCGATGGAGCCTTCGTGGAAACATCCTCCCAGCTTTCAAAGAAAGTCTTTGGGAGATGCTACCACACATTTTTAGTCCCCTTCCCGCCCAAGGGTGCCATCTTGCTCTGTCTCCTTTTTTTCGCGGAGCTCTTCGGATGTCTGTCTGGCTTGTCCCCGGAAAAAGTTGATTTTTTAAGTCTGAGTTTCATACTCGCTTCTGGTACTGCACTGGTACTTTTCTTGCCACCCGACCTTGCTGTCTTGGCATCGAGTTCGGGTCCTTTTGTAGTTTTTTCCTTCTTGGCATCTTCATGCCTTTTTTCCAACTGGCAGCTTGGCGGGTCTTCGACCTCATTGGGGTACTTTTTCCCCCATGGCTACCAGTGGTTTTAAAAAGTGTGATCGGTGCGCCAAAATTATGTCTTTGACTGACACACATGACTGCTGCCTTCACTGGAAGCCCGGAGAGAGGAGTGGTCTAGTTGTTAGGACAAGGTACTTCAGGCCGGAGGGCCGGGGGTTCAAGTCCCACCTGGGGACAGCAATCTCAGGCTGGAGGGACTGGGATTTCTAGTCCTATAGGCACTCCTTGTGGTCTTGGGCAAGCCACTTAACCCTCCACTGCCCATGTTCCCTGTAAGTATTAGTGTATGTGTCTCATATCCCCTTGTGTTAAATGTATCCCCCAATTGACCGCTTTGACCCAGTGAAAAGCGGGATATAAATACAGCAAATATAAATAAATAAAAAAACTGTCTTGGGCCAGACCACGACCCCACAGCATGCGGTCTCTGCAAAAAGATGTCCCTCAAGCTGCCAGCAGCAGAACAATAAGTTTTTCCCTGAGTTCCTGGTACCTCCGAAGGCCAGGGCCTCATCTGAAGTCACGGCATCTCGGGGTGGCTCTACGGAACCCGAGAGGTGCCGTGGTTCTTTGGAGAGGAGGTCTTCCTTGAGGGAACCCAAGAAGAAGAAGAAGACCTAGATGGCGGTGTCCCTGGCCAGATCCAACAGGCTGGGTACGTCCCGAGGCAGTTCCTGCAGTCTGAGATGCTCATCCGAGGGATCGGAGAGGGAGCAGCCTGCAATGGTCCCCTGAAAGGACTCGACCTCGGACCGACCTCGGTCACCAGACACCATCCTCGTTGAGTACTCCCCTTCAGGGGAACCGACGTCGGGCACAATTCCTTCGGTGCCTGCACTGATGGCTATGGAGCCTTTTGGCCTGGAATCCAGAATGGTGGTCCTGGAGTGCAGTTTGTCTGCCTTCATGGACCGGCAGTGGGCACTATTGTCTGGTATGACCGGTTCTTCCACCCTGACCACCTGGCCCTCGATGTTGAAGATGTCCCCGGATGCCAAACTGATCCTCAAGACCCTTTGGCCTCGAGTTGATCCTCGGCCGAAGTCTCGATCTGGTTCCTGCTTGATGGGGCTGAGATCATCCCCAGCCAGTGCGCTCGGTGCCAGCCGCGGGGCCTCTGAGGGCCATGGGCTGGGATCAGCCTCCGAGGCTTGCAGACTATCCTTCCATTATGTCCTCGATGGGCTACTCCAAATGGGAGACAGAGGATGAAGAGTCACCCGATATCCATCGCCATCGCAATGTCCCCTCGGACTCTCCCACTTCAGATCCCTGACGGCGGTCTCCGCCAGAGGACATGGCATTCCTTGACTTTGACAGGGACATGTCTAAGGCCCTAGTGTTCCTGACAGAATTGGAGGATGATCCTTGGGTGGAGGAGCTAGAAATACTCCAGTATGAGTCCCCTCCGAGGGAATTGCTTATGGTGCCCATCCCTTCCATCCTGGAATGGCTAATTCTCCGTATGTGGGAGACACTGGCATTGGTGCTGGTGGTGAGCAAGCAGCTCAACTCAATGTATTGAGCCTGCCAGAGCCCGGGCTTCCAGAAATCACAGCTGCCACACAACTCCATGGTGGTGGAGTCGGCCATGCGATGGCTGAAGAGTCAGAAGACACACTCCTCGGTGCCTCCCATCAGGGAGGCACGCACCTTGGATGCCCTCAGCAGAAAGTGTTACCATGGCTTGATGTTCATTGGCTGCATCCAGGCCTACCAGCTGTACATGGGCATGTACCTGAGGGACCTGGCAAAGGAAATTGCCGGGTTCTTGGTTGGTCTGTCTGAGGAACCCCTGCAGTGGTTCAAGAATGTGTCCAGGGCCATCCGTGTGTGCTCCAAGTTTATGTCTCGGGCAGCCTATGATGGCTTCAAGTCGGCGGCTCGGGTAGCGGCAGTGGGCATCGACGCCTGATGCCAGGCTTGGCTATAGTCATCTGATCTCAAGCAATGGGTTCAAGAAAAATTGGTCGACGTCCCATGCCAAGGAGAGAACCTCTTTGGCAAGCCCATGACTGACAAGGCTGCCAAGCTGGAGACCGAGCTCATGACAAGGACCAGGCTCTCTAAAAAGACTGCTGCCCCTCCCCAATGGAAGGGCTCGGGTAAAAAGCCCTTCTACCTGAGGGAAAGGGCTGCCTTCAGAAATTACCCCCCTTTTCAGGCCTCACTGGCTCCCCAGCAGGGCCAGCAGGTCAAGGGACATGGGTATGGCCCTCGTAAGCAGAAGGCTCCCAAGCCCCAGGCACTGGCCCTGGCCCAGCCAGGGGGGAGCTTTTGACTCATTGGGCATAGCTCTCCACCCCAAGGAGGTCAGCAGCCCACAGGGGGATGTCTTGTACGCTATGCCCAAAGGTGGCTAACTATCACCACCAATTCCTGGGCATGTCGGGTAGTCAGGGAGGGCTACCTCCTCCATCTGACTCAGAAACCTCCCCCTTACTTTCCGGGAGAGCCCCTCAGGTCTTCCCTTCACTGGGACCTTCTACTGAAGGAGCTCGCAGGTCTTCTCTAGGACAAAGCAGTAGAACCAGTACCCTACCATCTCAAGGGCAAGGGGTTCTAATCCTTTTGGTCCTCGTACCAAAAAGGACAGGAGGCCTAAGGCCCATCCTCGACCTGCTCAACCTGAACAAGTTCCTGGTGAGGGAGAAGTTCAAGATGCTCTCCCTTGGAACATTGCTGTCTTACCTCCAGCAGGGAGATTGTCTATGCTCCTTGGATCTGAAGGATGCTTATACCCACATCCTCATTCACCCCAACCACAGGCAGTACCTGTGGTTCATGGTGGGGGGGAGGCCACTACCAATATAGAGTGCTGCCTTTCAGCTCGACCTCTGCCCCAAGGGTCTTTACAAAATGCCTGGCAGTCAAAGCCCCCTTCCTCTTCCTCCAGGGGGTCTTTGTCTTCCCCTACCTGGATGACTGGCTCACAAAGGGAGGCATGGCCTCAGAGGTGCAGCAGGCAATTGCACACACCATCCAGGTCCTACAACACTTGGGGTTTGTGATAAACTAACCCAAATCTCGCCTCCTCCCGACACAGTGTCATAGGGGCAAGACTGGACATCCTCCAGGCAAAGGCCTTCCTGCATGGAGACCGAGCCTACTATCTCAGGGCCCTGGCCCTGGATGTACAGCACCACCCCTCAGTACCTTCTCGGCCATGTGCGCTTACTCGGGCACATGGCCTCCACGGTCCATGTCACCCCAGATGCCTGACTCCACATGAGGACCGCGCAGTGGTACCTTCAGGACCAGTGGACACAGGCCACGGGATGCCTCTGGGATGAAGTCTCAGTGTCCCGCCAGTTGGCAGACTCCCAGACCTGGTGGCAGACTCCCCAATACCTCGAGGCAGGGATGCCCTTTTAAGCTCCAAGCCCCTTAAGGGCCCTCACCACGGATGCCTCTCTGCTCTGATGGGGAGTCCACTGAGGGGAACTCCGCACCCAGAGCAAATGGTTGCAGGACGAGAGCAACCAGCAGATCAATCTCCTGGAGCTATTGGCGGTAAACTTAGCACTCCGGGCCTTTTGCCACCACCTATGTCACCATCCGGTGTTGATCCAGATGGACAACCAGATAGCAATGTTCTATGTGAACAAATAGGAGGGTGCGGGGTCTTGTACCCTCTGTCGAGAGTCAGTGGTCCTCTGCTTCTATGCAGTCCAGCAGAGTATACTCCTGTGGGCAGTATACCTGCCAGGCCAAAACAACTCACTGGCCGACAGATGGAGCAAAGTCCTCCAGCCGCAAGCGTGGCAGCTGGACCCCAGTGCGGTCGACCGGCTCTTTCAGCTCTGGGGGGAACTCGAGATGGACCTGTTTGCCAGTCCAGACAACTACCAGTTGCCTTGCTTCTGCCCCTGGCAGGCCCACCCCTCCAGAATGGTGGTGGACGCATTCCTCATCTCGTGGTTGGAAGGCCTCAAGTGTGCCTTTCCACCCACACCACTAAATTGCCACTACATTGCCACCCACACCACTAAATTGCCACCCACACCACTAAATTTCCAAGAAATTGCCAGGACCCTCCGCGAAAAGGCCTCGCTCATTCTGATAGCCCCTTGATGACCCAGGCAACCATGGTTCCCTCTACTCCAGCTATTGGTGGAGACTCCCATCCCATTGGGGAACTCTCCAGGGCTCCTGTCCCAGGAGGAGGACTCTCTTCTGAACCCCAACTTGGGGTCCCTGTCTCTGATAGCATGGCTGCTGAAAGGGTGACCCTAGCCCCTTTCAACCTCTCAGGTGAGGTAGAGGAGATCCTGCTGTCCTCTCATAAGGCTTCCACTAGGAAAGCGTATGCCCTGAAATGGCATAGGTTTTCAGCTTTGTATGCAAAGCACAAGACAGATCCATTCTCCTGCCTGCTACAGTACCTTCTCCACATCTCGCAATCCGGGCTTAAATCAAACTCCGTTAGGGTGCACCTCAGTGCCCTGGTGGCGCACCACCACTCAGTGGGTGGCAAACCCCTCTCGGTCCATCCGCTGGTGACCCGCTTCCTAAGGGGTCTGCTCTTATCGAAGCTCCCAGTGTG
Source organism: Ichthyophis bannanicus (assembly GCA_033557465.1). Taxonomy (NCBI): domain Eukaryota; kingdom Metazoa; phylum Chordata; class Amphibia; order Gymnophiona; family Ichthyophiidae; genus Ichthyophis; species Ichthyophis bannanicus. The sequence continues at coordinate 908,970,315 of CM066035.1, read as the reverse complement.
CCCTCCAGTGACTGAGTGAGATCTCATTGTGGTATTGGGGCAGCTCACTCGCCCGCCCTTCGAGCCTCTGGCTACCTGCCACCTGCGATACCTCTCGTGGAAGGTAGCATTTATGGTTGTGCTCACCTCTGCTCGCAGGGTTAGTGAGCTTCAGGCCTTAGTGGCAGAGGCACTGTATACCAGGTTCTACAAGAACAGGGTGGTGCTCTGCACTCACCCTAAATTCCTCCCGAAGGTAGTATCCTCCTTCCACTTCAACCAGGAAGTAGTACTTCCCACCTTCTTCCCAAGACCTCACACTAGTAGGGTGGAGATGGTCCTTCACATGCTGGACTGTAAGAGGGCCTTCTCCTTCTACATCCAATGTACTCAGGGCCACTGCAAAGCTGCTCAGCTTTTCATCTCATATGACCCCAGTAGACTGGGGGAGGTGGTGATCAAACATACACTGTCTACCTGCTGGAAGGCCGAGTCACAGCTTACTGTGTCAGGGCCATGGCAGCCTTGGTGGTGGACCTGCGTTCCGACCCAATAGTGGACATCTGCTGAGCTGCCACCTGGTCTTCAGTCTATACCTTTGTGGTCCATTACTGCCTGGAAAGGAAGTCCCAATGGGACAGTGCCTTCAGCCAGGCTGTGCTCCATAATCTTTTCGGGGTTTACGCAACTCCTACCCTTTGACTCTTCTGTGTTCAGGCTACCGGAGCACTGGTTTCCATCGGACACAGGGGTCCTATTATAGACTCAATTGCTGCTGCTCACGGCTCTCCTTGAGGGCGAACATGTTTTTTGCTGTGGGCTTTCGGTAGCCTGAAGCTGGGGAATCCCATATGTGAGGACTGACTTCCTGCGTGTTTCCAGAGAAAGTGTAGTTACTCACCTGTAACAGGTGTTCTCCGGGAACAGCAGGAATCAGTCCTCGCAGCCCTCCCTCCTCCCCTTGGAGTTGCTCCTTTACCATCTTTTATTTTTGCCATCTTTTAGCTTTGTCATTTGACTGAGCAAGATGGCACCCTTGGGCGGGAAGGGGACCACGCATGCATGATGGCATCTCCCAAAGGATTTCTTTGAAAGCTGGGGGGATGCTTCCACAAGGGCTCCGTCAGTGCCGACATCACCTATATGTGAGGACTCATTCCTGCTGTCCCTGGAGAACACCTGTTACAGGTGAGAACTATAATTTCTCCCATATCTGCCTCTGCACCAAATTCTAACTCCCTATCCATCTAGCAATAATCTGTCAGTCTGAAGTTCAGGAAATATATGATTGATCAATAGGTCATTTCCAAGGCTTCCTGAAATAACCTCCTGTGGCGACAGTAGCGGCCAGAACTTTAACAAATCTGGGGTATGCATAAAATAAATATGAAGGCCAATGTTAGATTTAAAAAAACATGCAGGAGGTGAGCTGCTGTTGGCCTGAGTATGGGAATTTATTAGGCATGTGCATTAGATTTTATATGAATGGAAAAATTTGCAAAAATTGCAATTTTTAGTTGTGGTGCAAACTGAACATGCTTGGGGAAAAGTCCAGAATCACCATTCATTGCCTTCATTTTTGTTAATGGTGCAGGTGCTACAAGACACAATAGAGCCAATCTGGGAAGAGGAGAAGGTCAAGGAGGGATCACCAACAGCCACAATGAGATACTTGACCCAATCATGCTACAAATCCTTGACAGATAGCCAGAGAAAAGGATCCCTGCCTGAGTTCTGCAAATCCTAGTGGCCACGATGCTATAGCAGGGCTGGAACAGAGCCCGGCACAAACCTCAGAGAACCATTTTGTCGCTAACTTTCAGAGAGTAAGGAAAGAGTGTTGGGGATTAGGAATGGAAAGGTGAGAAAACAAAGAACAACACCTTCAAGTCTGTCTTTGAGGGAATGCGGAAGGGCTCCTGGGGCTTAAAATGTCAAAACAGAAAAACATAGAGAGTTTGAAGGCTGACTTGGAGCCACTGAGGAAGGGGTGGTTTCTACTTGAAAGCACAAACAAAGATGAGATAAAAAACAGCTTGAAGGCAGCAGAGTGTCTTCTTGCCTCCCTTTGTATTGCAATGTTTAATGTCTGTTTTTACAACTAGGTGGTTTAAAGAGTTGGTAGGCAGAGGCGAGGAGTGTCTCTCTGGGGAAGGGAAGATCAGGAAAGTCAGAGAAAGATGAGGAAATTTCTTTCTTTACAGTTTCCTAATTCAGTTGTTTTTACTGTCCTAAGAATTGGTGGAAGAAAGTGTGTTGTGTATTATTAATTATCTGTGCAACACAGCCAGTAGTAGCGGTAGAAGGGCAGGTTACTGTATCCAATCTATTCTATTGCACAACTAGAAGACACAGTGAAATACATTTTCTGTAATAATCGTGTTCATCTTACTGCTGTCCATTCTAGCCCATGTTCATAGAATACAATTGAGCGAAGCTGTTCTAATTGAATGAGAGTGAGATGCTGTTGCTGTTGTTAAGAGCCATCAAGTCGATGCCAACTCATGACAACCCTCCAGATAGTTGTCCTAAACTCTGTTCGGTCTTCAGTCAGGTGGCGAATTGTTGATAGAGTGGTGTTTATAGCTGTTGTTATTATCTCCATCCATCACATTCCTGGCTTTCCTCTTTTGCACTAACCTCAACCTTGTCAAGCATGTCTTTCTTGAATGAGCTCTCTCTTTGCATGATACGTCCAAAGTAGGAAAGTTGAAGTCTTGTCATTTGACCTTCTAAGAAAAGCGTGGATTCTATAATACCGACTGATTTGCTCTTCAGGCAGTCTAGCTTATATACAGTTTTCTTCACCAGAACCATAATTTGAAGGCTTTCATTTTCTTCCTCTCATTCTTCATCACTGTGCAACTTTCACATCCGTATGATGTTATTAAAAATATCATGGCTTGGACAAGTCGAAATTTTGTATGCAGAGATACATCTCTGCACTTGAGAATCATGTCTAGGTCCTTCATAGACATTCTGTCAAGAGCAATGCTTTGTCGGATTTCTTGACTACTTGTCATTTCTTTATTGATTTTGGGAATCCAGTCCCATAGGAGCATTAGCAGGTCAAATACATCCCTCTTTTCCCCCCGTCTTTAAAGAGTGTCAGCATGCAGGCAATATAACTGGGCACTGCAGGACCTATTCCAGGCTGAGCTGGTAACCCTGAGCACAATATCTGAGATAGCACAATTGGGGTGGTGGTACCCCAGTGAGGCACATGAGAGCTGGTTATGGTAGAACAATAAAAAGGCAGTGCCTGGTCCTAAAAATTGGGAATCTAGTGCCATAGGAGCATTAGCAGAGCAAACATATCCCTCCTCTTCCCAGACCTTTGAACAGTATCAGCAGACATGCAGCATAACTGGGGACTGCCGGGTTTGTGGGGCCTACCTCAGGCTGGATGGGTGACCTCGTCATAGTATCTGAGGCAGCGCACTTAGGGTGATGGCATTCAGGGTGGCATGGGCTTGATGGGTGGGGCAAGGCAGTAAAAGATAGGCAGTTCCTGGTCACAAGAGCTAGGAATCCAGTCCCATAGGAACATTAGCAGGGCAAACCCAACACCCTCTCTCCCCAGTCCTTTGAAGAGTGTCAGTAGGCAGGCAGCATAATTGGACATGGCAGGGTCTACCCAAGGGATATCATAATGCTTGGGAAGGGTATATCTAGAAAATTCAATGGTCATAGATAGAAACAAGGGAGGGAAGGTGAGAGCAGGAGAGAGAGAGACTGGCACAAGTGACAGGAAAGCATCACCCTGGTGTGGCAGGAAGTGATCCCGTAACTAGGACCTGTCCTCCAGGTGATAGAAGACCCTCTTGCACCGAGGAAGTTCCTCCAGGGTCATGTGCCCATGAGGGAAGGATTAGGACAGCCGTTATAGTTGGTGATTCGATCATTAGGCATGTAGATAGCTGGGTGGCTGGTGGACGTGAGGATCGCCTGGTAACATGCCTGCCTGGTGCGAAGGTAGCGGACCTCATGCACCACCTAGATAAGGTCTTAGATAGTGCTGGGGAGGAGTCTGCTGTCTTGGTGCATGTCGGTACCAATGACATAGGAAAATGTGGTAGGGAGGTTCTGGAGGCTAAATTTAGGCTTTTAGGTAGGAAGTTGAAAACCAGAACTTCCAGGGTAGCATTCTCCAAAATGCTTCCCGTTCCACGTGCAGGACTCAAAAGGCAGGCAGAGCTCCGGAGTCTCAATGCGTGGATGAGACAATGGTGCAGAGATGAGGGTTTTGAATTTGTTAGGAACTGAGGAACATTCTGGGGAAAGGAGTGGCTCTTCCGAAGGGATGGGCTTCACCTTAACCGGAATGGAACCAGGCTGCTGGCATTAACCTTTAAAAAGGAGATAGAACAGCTTTCAAACTAGATAATAGGGGAAAGCCGACAGTTGCCCAAGAGTGGATGGTTCGGAAGAATGCATCCTTGAAGGATACTACCAAAAGCAGAGAAGTTCCAAAAAAGAGTAAAGTAGCCCAAATGCCCTCAAGTATGGAACAGACAGAGCTTAAAGATCCCAAATTACCCATGTCTACCAATAGCCAAATTAATATGAATAAAATACAGTCTCTAAAATGCTTGTATGCAAATGCTAGAAGTCTAAAAAATAAGATGGGAGAGTTAGAATATATAGCACTAAATGAAAGGTTAGATATGATTGGAACATCAGAGACATGGTGGAAGGAGGACAACCAGTGGGACACTGTGATACCTGGGTACAAACTATATTGTAATGATACAGCTGATCAAATTGGTGGAGGGGTTGCGCTCTATGTTAGAGAGGGCATTGACTCAGAAAGGATTAAAGTTTTGCAGGAAACAAAATTTGCTGTAGAATCTCTATGGATTGAAATTCCATGTAAAAAGGGGAAGGCGATGGCAGTGGGGCTGTACTATTGATCGCCTGGCCAGAATGAACAAATGGATGATGAAATGCTCAAAGAAATCAAGGAAGCTAGCAAAAGTTACAGCACAGTAATAATAATGGGTGATTTCAATTACCCTGGTATCGACTGGGTCAGTGTCACGGCAGGAAATGCTAGGGAAATAAAGTTCCTAGATGAAATAAATGACTGCTTCTTGGAGCAGCTGGTTCATGAACCGACCAGAGGGGAAGCCATATTAGACCTAGTCCTTAGTGGAACACCAGATCTAGTGCAAGAGATAAGGGTGTTGGGGCCACTTGGCAATAGTGATCATAGCATGATCACCTTTGATTTAATTAGTGGAGGAGGGATAGTAAGGAAATCCATAGTACTACCTTTTAACTTTCGAAAGGGAGACTATGATAAAATGAGGAAAATAGCTAAGAAAAAACTAAAAGGAGCAGTTGCAAAGGTTAAAGACTTACATAAAGCTTGGGTGTTGTTGAAAAATACTATCTTGGAAGCCCAGACCAGCTGTATTTATTTATTTATTTATTTAACTGTATTTATATCCCGCTTTTCACCGGGTCAAGTATTCCACACTTTAAGAAAAGTGGAAGGAAGTCCAAAAAACTGCCAGCATGGTTTAAAGGTGTGGTCAGAGAGGCTGTTGTTGCCAAAAAAGCATCTTTCAGGAAATGGAAAAAAAGAGCCAAATGACGAAACCTGGAAACAGCACAAGCACTGGCAAGTCAAATGCAAGGCATTGATAAGGCAGGCAAATGGAGAATTTGAGAAGAAGCTTGCTGTGGAAGCAAAAACGCGAAATAAAGACTTTTTCAAGTACATTCTTAGCATAAAACCTGTGAGAGAGTCAGTTGGTCCATTAGATGATAGAGGGGTTAAAGGGGCACTAAGAGGCGACAAAGCGATAATGGAGAGACTGAATGAATTCTTTGCTTCAGTCTTTACTGAGGAAGATGTAGGGATGTTACCCATGAGTGAAGTGGTATTTAAAGGTGCAGAAGAATTGAAGGAAATATCGATACATCGGGAAGATGTATTACAACTATTAGATAAACTGAAGAGTAGCAAATCACCTGGGCTGGATGGTATACATCCAAGGGTGTTGAAAGAACTGAAATATGAGATTGCAGACCTGCTATTAGTAATCTGTGAACTATCATTAAAATCATCTCTAATACCTGAAGATTGGAGGATCACCAATGTAACAGCAATTTTTAAAAGGGTTCCAGGGGTGCTCCGGGAAACTACAGACCGGTGAGACTGACGTCAGTACTGGGAAAAACGGTAGAAACCATCATAAAGAATAAAATTAGTCTTGGCCTAATGGGAGACAGCCAACATGGTTTTAGAATCTTACTAATATGTTATGTTTTTTTGAAGATGTGAATAAACAGGTGGACAAAGGTGAGTTGGTTGATATAGTGTATCTGGACTTTCAGAAAGCCTTTGACCAGGTTCCTCATCAGAGACTTTTGGCAAAACTAAAGAGTCATGGGATAGGAGGCAGTGTACTACTGTGGATCAGGAACTGGTTAAAAATAGAAAGCAGAGGGTAGGGCTAAATGGCCAATTTTCCCAATGGAGAAAGGTGAATAGTGGTGTACCTCAGGGATCTGTGCTGGGTCTGCTGCTTTTTGACATATTCATAAATGACCTGGAAAGTGGAGTGAGGTTATCAAATTTGCAGATGACACAAAACTATTTAAAGTTGTTAAAACCCAAGAGGATTGTGGAAAATTGCAAGAGGATCTTGATAAATTGGAAGACTGGGCATCAAAATGGCAGATGAAATTTAATGTGGACAAGTGCAAAGTTATGCACCTAGGGAAGAACAACCCAAACTATGGTTACACGATGCAAGGTTCCACATTAGGAACCACCACCCAGGAAAAAGATTTAGGCGTCATTGTGGATAACATGTTAAAACCCTCGGCCCAGTGTGCAGCGGCGGCCAAGAGAGCAAATAGAATGCTAGGTATCATAAGGAAAGGAATGGAAAATAAAACAAAGGATATTATAATGCCTCTGTATCATTCCATGGTGAGACCGCACCTTGAATATTGTGTGCAATTCTGGTCTCTGTATGTTAAAAAGGTTAGAAAAGGTTCAGAGAAGAGCCACCAAAATGGTAAAGGGGATGGAAAGATACTCCTATGAAGAAAGGCTAAAAAGGTTAGGGCTCTTTAACCTGGAAAAGATACGGCTGAGGGGAGATATGATAGAAGTCTATAAATTCATGAACGGAGTGGAACGGGTAAACGTAGATTGATTGTTTACGTTATCAGAATATAGAAAGACTAGGGGACATGCAATGAAGCTACAAGGTAAACTATTTAAGTGTAATAAAAGAAAATATTTTTTCACTCAACATGTAATCAAACTCTGGAATTTGTTACTGGAGGATGTAGTAAAGGCTGTAAGTGTAGCTGGGTTTAAAAAAGGTTTGGACAAGTTCCTGGAGGAAAGGTCCATAAACCATTATTAAGAAGGGACCCAGGATATCAATGCTTGACCCAGTACAAGCATTGTGGAACCTGTGTCTTTTGGGGAAACTGCTAGGTACATATGACCTAGATTGGCCACTATTGGAAACAGGATACTGGGCTTGATGGACCTTGGTCTGACCTAGTATGGCATATCTTATGTTCTTATGAGACAGGTCATTGCAAATGTATGCCTATATTCTCCTCTAGTTTGCCATTCAAGCTAAAATAGGAGAATTGGATTTAATCTTGTCTTTTATCTGAAGTTCAAGGTGAGTTACATTCAAGTTAAGTAGGCATGTCTGTACAAGTAGAGTAGAAATAGCTGCAGCTTGTGGTGCAACTGTGAAAGAGCTAAAGTCTGGTATTATCTCCATAGAGAGGTAAGGAAAGTTTACATGGTGCAGGGTAGGACGACATGTGAGAAATAGAAGATGAAGGTAAATCAGCTTTATAGCAGGTGCACTATATTCCCTGCTGAAAAGTGGGTGGAGAAGATCTTGATGGATACACAATATGAGGGATCCACATGAGTGTGATTTACCTCTGAATTATCAGATATTGAAAGTGTACTGGTTGAAGAGGATGTTAAAGAGGTTGTTGTTAGCATGCCAACTGCTGAGGAGATAGAAATACTGGCAGTGACAAGGCAAACAGCACTGTACAGGTAGAAGGGACAACAGAGAACAGGAAGAATGCCGCTGGCCTTTCATCTTCTTTGTCCCTAGCCAAAAGTCTACAGTGGCCCCAAGAGCAGCAGTTCTCCCTCTAAAGGAAGTGCAAGAGAAGTCTTGTAAAACCTTACACATATGGAGACATTTTCAAATGCTTGACACCCCATGGTATGCAGAATGCAATTACTGTAGGAAGCACATTAGCAGACGGGAGCTGATGGGTCATCTTACAAGCAGTAGCATTCTGGATCATTTGGAAAAACAGAACCCTTTTCAGTTCAGTACAAAAATGAAATCCCTTTCCGAAGCAGAGCCCCCTAGCCTCTTCCACCAGTCAAATGGCATGGCAATAGGCCCGATGGGTAAAAAACCAAGCCACAGTGAAAGAGATGAGATGGTGTTCTGCATCATGGTCACTGGCTAAGCAACAGGCAGCATCGAAGGTAGTGGCATGATGCTTAAGTGAAATGATAACCCTAGATGACCATACCTTGCAGAAGGTTGAGAAGGTGGGTTTAGGAAGCTGTAGTATCCTAAGCTGTCACCCCGGTGTTGGAATGTTTGAATCTGCTGTGGGCATTGAAATGATATCTTCTCAAGTTAAATAAAATGCTTATTGTGGTTATGATCTGAAACAGAAGCTGAAAAAACTGCAAAGGTTTGAAATGCAACGCTGTGTCGGTACAAGGTGGCATGTAGTAGTGAAACGTTTGGACATTCGGTAATGCAGATTATTTGGCTAGAGAATGCTCATTTTTGGTAATTAATAAAAGTAAAATGGACTATCTGGGCTAGTATGTAGTGCAAGAAAAGTCTGACATAAAAAAAAAGTTTTGGACTGAGTTATTTGACTTCTCAGTATTTTTTAGCACCATTACATGATCCTATGCAAGTGTATGTCACTGATAACAATAGCAAAAACTATGACAGGCAGAACATTAGGAATAGGAATATTAGAAGCAGTTCCTCTTCCTACCTTCCCTCAAAATCAGTAACAATGGATTACTTCTCTCTCTTTTGTTATAATTTTAACACTTCAGATTAAGTCCTCTCTTCTTGTTGCAGAGCTGGATAACCCAAACTGCTCAACCACTCCACTTGTATTACATCTTGCAATTAGCCTGAGTAGGAACCTCTCTCTTGTTGTTAATACTATATTTTTCAGTTTGCCTGGAGCTGGTGGCTTCTATAGGTGCAGGTCCCTGATATTGCTCTTGAGTTCATTCCTGGCTGTGGTGGCACTGGTCTCTGTTGAACTTCTGTGGTTCCTCACTTTCTTAGAGTTGATACCTTTTGTAGATGTTGTGTTGCTGAAATGTTGATGTATTTCCTGGAACCTTCTCTCCTTCTGCCTTTGAGTCTGTAGTTCCCTTGTCTGTTGCACAAGCAAGGTTTCTCTACTACTCAGCCAGCGGGGTGCTGGCAGGTTTTGCATAGTCACTCAGGAGTTCAAGGTGTACGCTTGAGCCCAAGACACCCTCCCTTCACCCTGCTTTCTCCTCCAGTCCTCCTATGTTTGTGGCTCCCCGGATGGTATTAGGAGCTGGGGCAGGAATCCAACAGCTACCCTCTAAGGACAGACTGCTCACTCTCTCCTCATGGTACAGTGGCTGTCTATCAAATGATAGATCTCAGCCTTCGAGATTGGTGTATATATGACTTGGATTTTCTCTTCCAGGGGAGTAAACTCCCAGCATGATATAACTAAGCAGCAATTATACTCTCCTGTTCTGGAAGATGCTATATCATTGCCAAACAATTCTATAGTAATTTAGTAGGGACATTGGATGGTACTTGCTGCTCAAAGCAGTGGCAACCAGGTAGTCTCTACATAAGCAATACAAGCAAATACAGTTCACCACAGTCAATCATTTGATGTCTTGAGCTGAAAGGAGGAGGAGGAGGAGAAAGTATGAGGAGAACTGGAGATGTGATGATGGTGAGGAGCATAAGCTACTCTCAGGGAGAGAAGTGAAAGATGGATGAGAGAATATTTTGGAGCTCAAGAGTAACAGGCCGGGAAGAAGACAGAATGGCTGGAGAGCTGTAATATGCAAACAGTGGATTTTGTGGCTGTAAGAATTTGTGGTGGGGAAGTAAACTGAGATTAGGGGAAGCATTGGAAACACAGAGAAAGTGAAGGAAATTGAGGCAGAGGTTGTTGGAGGACAATGTTGTTGGACTAGGATATGGAGTAAATAATCTGAAGAATCATCATGACACCCCCAAAAAAATTGTAAACTGTGGAGTGAGTTTCTTTGTTTAAATACAAGAAACAGCCAAGTTTAAACATTTTTTTTAAGATCAAATGTTAATGTTGGACCAGGACTGTTCGTAGCTACCTGTTGTTATTTTTAGCTTCTTTGTTGTGGCTTAAACACAACCAAAAACCTAGAATGATGTGGATTTTGTTCAGAGTCTCCTATGGGGACTTCATGGACAGGATCTCACAAGAACTTAAAGCCCTGGAAGGTGACATTCCCCTAACCCCCATCCCAGTCAAGAAGTGGCCCCAGGAAGAAATGTGATGTATGGGGGCCTCAGGAACTCTCCTTGAGCCCCAGTGATATCATGGAGGGGAGCACTCTTGCTACAAATATAAACATTTTGTTCTGACAAGAAACTATAATTCTTTGAGTAATTATTTAAGAGCATGCTCATTAAATGGAAATGTAGTTTCTAGAACCCAGTGCAACTAACCAGGCATTGAAAAATTAATTTAATTACTATGTTCATTAATTTCAATAAAACAGCTGCATCCGCAGAGGGAAGTCTGATTTAATTTGCAGTGGGATAATGGGGATTTGTCTGCTTCTATTGCTGAAGTTCACGGTGGAAGGGGAAGTATGCGAACTAAGCAATTCCGATTAGTAGGATAATCTCATTGGGGAGAAATGGAAGCAATGAGTGCTTAGTGGTCTGCTTAAGTACTTGGGAAAGACTTTGCTTAGCTGATAGCAGAGTAGCATATGAAGGGCTTGTTGTAATGAGACAGTAATACTAAGGGTGTCAGTAAAAACAGAGATAGGCAAAGAATTATGCAGAATGTTCTGCAGGAAGTACCAAGAAGGCAGTTCACTGTGAGAGAATGTAGCAATAAATGATGGGAGTCGACATTCTAAAGCACATTTGCTGTGGATGCCAACTGGCCAGGTGCTTTATTATATAAATAACCTGTCAGTTCTTGGATAAACTTTGGCCAAATAAAATGCTATATGGCCAAAACTGAGGCAGAGAGAAATAGGAGAGACCAACAGTCTTCTGTCAGTGGAGTTAAGCATAGCAGCAATATTCCACTGCTGTCCCTATAAGTTACAAGGTTGATATTCAAAGGGTTTAGCTCTTAAAATGCACTAGGGCTGCCTTCCTAAATTTATGCTCCTAGTTTCACTAGGCTTTTCAATTTAGGAACTTAAAAAGTAGGTGACAACAGAGACAGATATAGGACAAGGGAAAAAGGTAAGGAACTGATTTTCAACATGAGGTGCTTAAATTAAGCTCCAAAATCTTGCCAAATGAATGTCAATCCTAAATTTAGGTGAGCTTTCAACTAAAATTTTATGGGGTTGATATTCAGTGGTGGCAGCCAGCACATTAAAATGACTGGCCTTTGCCGCTTTAAACTAGACCCAGATATTCAATGCCAGGGTCATAGCTAGCCACTGGCACTGAAACATAGAAAACATAGAAAAATGATGGCAGAAAAAGACCACATGGCCTATCTAGTCTGCCCTTCTATATCAACTACTACAATCGTCCCGTTTTTACCTTTAGAGATCCTCTGTGTTTCTCCCATGCTTTTTTGAATTGAGATACTGTCTTCATCTCTACCACCTCCACTGGGAGACTATTCCACGCATCCATAAGGAAATATTTTCACGTATTACTCCTGAGTCTATCCACTTTCACCCTCATCCTATGTCCCCTCGTAGCAGAGCATGCTTTCAATCAAAAGAAGCTCTCCTCCTGTGCATTTATGCCATGGAGATATTTAAACATCTCAATCATATTACCTCTATCCCTCCTGTCCTCTAAAGTATACCTATTAAGATCCTTAAGTCTTTCTTCGTATGCTTTATAATGAAGACCACTAACTATTTTAGTAGCCACCCTCTGTACCTTCTCCAACCTGTTTATAACCTTTTGAAGGTGTGGTCTCCAGAAAAGCACACAGTACTCCAAATGAGGTCGCACCAAAGACTTATATAGAGGCACTATCAGCTCCTATCTTCTGCTGGCCATTCCTCTCCCTATGAACCCATCAAATATCTGCTCTGCCCGTTTAGCATTTTAGTTAACCAGGCAGGATTGACTAAGGTTAGGATTGCTTTTACTTTGACTAAGCTTAGCTGATTAAAGTTAACCGGCCAGCTGAATATCAGTTAGCATCAGGGCAAATATCAGCATTAGAGAGGGATATTCAGTGGTACAAACCGGCTATATGCCGCTGAATAGTCGCTCTCCTTGATTTAACCGGTTAGCAGATGTGCAAACCGGTAAAGCATAGTTACTCACCTGTAACAGGTGATCTCCTGGAACAGCAGGAATTTAGTCTTCACATATGGGTATCGTCGGTACCGACGGAGCCTGCGTAGGAACGCTCCCCAGCGTCCAATAGAAAGCTTTTGGGAGCATCCCACAGCACCTGCGTGCTGCCTTCCCGCCTTTCCCAACTGCGTCTCTCCAGTTGAGTTTAAAGCTGAGACAAAAGAGAGAGGGAAAGAGAGAGATAGAGAGATACAACTCCTAGGGGAGGTGGGTGGGTTGTGAAGACTAAATTCCTGCTGTTCCCGGAGATCACCTGTTACAGATGAGTAACTATGCTATCTCCAGGAACAAGCAGGAATGTAGTCTTCACATATGGGGACTCCCTATCTGCAGATGCCAGGGAGAAACCCCAGAAGTTGTGTGCCCTTGTGAAAGGGCTCCACTTCCCCCCATGGATCTCTGGCATCCTATCAGGGATGGTGGGTAGGAGTTGATTAAGTATGGAACAGGTGCTGAAGAACAGCCTGACCAAACAAGGCATCCTGGCGGGAGTCCTTGTCTAAGCAGTAATGGGCTGTGAAGGTATGAACCGAAGCCCAAGTAGCTGCTCGGCCTATGTCGTCAATAGACACAGAGAGAAGATGAGCCATAGAGGTTGCCCTGGCTCTCACATTGTGAGCTGTGACACGGCCTTCCAGAGGAAGGTTTTTACTCTCATAGGCAAAAGATATACACTGTGCAATCCAGTTGGACAGTATTCTTTTGGAGACTGGAAGTCCCAAATGACTAGGATCAAAAGCAACAAAAAGTTGAGAGGACTTCCTATGTTGCTGTGTCCTTTGTAAGTAAAAGGCCAGAGCCCTTTTATAATCCAAAGTATGAAGATTCCTTTCTGCATTTGAGGCATGAGGCCTTGGGAAGAATACAGGAAGGTAAACCGATTGGTTTAAATGAAAAGGTGACACCACCTTTGGCATAAAGTGTGGATGAGTCCTAAGGACTACCTTATCATGATGGAACCTTGTATAAGGAGGATCAGCCACCAATGCTTGTAATTCACTGATGCGACGTGCTGATGTGATTGCAATAAGAAAAATGACCTTCCAGGAAAGGAATTTCAAGGAGGTAGTGGCTAATGGTTTAAAAGGCGGTTTCATAAGCTGCCCAAGAACCAAATTTAAGTCCGATGCCACCGGTTGTGGCTTAATGGGAGGCTTAGTTAAAAGAAGGCCTCTCATAAATCTCATTATGAGAGGATGAGAGGAAATAGGTTGTCCATTTAGAGGCTTGAAAGAAGCTGCAATAGCACTCAAATGAACTCTCACTGAATTGGTCTTAAGCCCTGCATTAGATAAATGAAGGAGATACTCCAGTAATGATTCCAGAGGTATCGCAAGAGGGTTAAGACCTTTCTGCGAGCACCATATGGTAAACCTTTTCCACTTGAAAGCATGAGCATCTTGTGGAAGGCTTCCTGGAAGCATAAAGGATATCCTTTACCTGCTGAGAAAGGTTAAGACCGTGAAGTTCTAGGCTTTCAGCAACCAGGCCCTGAGATGCAGAGACTGGGGATTGGGATGCCACAGCATCCCGTCCTCCTGAGAAAGGAGATCTGGAGCAGATCCTAACTCCAGAGGTGGAGCTTGAGAGAGATGTAGGAGCAAAGGGTATCACATTTGCCGTGGCCAATGTGGAGCTATGAGAATCATATGACCTCTGTCTCTCTGAAACTTGAACAGGGTTTTGGGAATTAGGGGAATGGGTGGAAAGGCATACAGGAAGTCCTGGCCCCAATGGAGGAGGAAAGCATCCCTGGCCTGACAACCCTGAGTCGGAATTCTGGAACAGAACAGGGGAAGTTTGGCATTCAGCGGACTTGCGAAGAGGTCTATGGAGTATGTTTACTAAACTGCGGAAAACGTGAATAACACGCGTTGTACGATGTTAACGATCGTTAGCGTGCTATAGCGCGCGCTGTAGTGCATTAACGATCGTAAACGCGCTATAGCACGCGTTATCACGCGCTAACGTGATGCTCCGCGGCGCGGTAAAACAACGCAGAAGGCGGAGAGAGGGCGGAGAGAAGGGGTCAATGGGCGGAGAGTGGGCGGGGAGAGGCTCCCATTACCCTAACGAGCTGAATTTCAGAGCTGAATTCCAACGCAAATGAAAACCTGCCGTCAAAGGCATATTAAAGGGGAGAGAAACATTTAAATGTCAGCAATGTACAGCCTAGGCAGGGAAACCAAAAAAAGGTGATAAGTGTGATACATGTGCACAAAACAAAAGGGCACAGAAACACTGAAAATGACCCCAACAAACTGGAAAAAAACAGCAACCAAGCTGGCCAATAGTGGTATCAATGAGAAACATCAAACCCCCCCCCCCCCCCGAGTAAGCTCCATTGAACAGATATTTATGTATTTCTTTATGTTAGTTATGTATTCATAAACCGCGGAAGGGTCCATACCCCGTCCCCATACAAGGTGCACGGGCCCACAGTGAAATAGCACTGTTCAGGAACTTCCCCACCATCGGACAGGGGTCCTATGGCGTGCACATGTCCCGCAACATCAGGGCGGGCATGTCGGAACGGGCAACCGGTCAGATGCTGGAGAAGGGGATACAGAGGGCTGCAGGCGGAACATGCTGTGGAGCAGCTGGGCCACAGTGGGGACTAGGGTGATGCCTAGCTGGCCCATAGGAATGCTGAAACAGTAGAGCAGCCAGACAGCAACTGCTGAGGGCCCAACATGGGCAAGAGTGTGCTTCCCACAGTGTCACAGGGAATAGTACCCAGCAGGTACCCCCAACATTGGCAGGCGGTGCTGGGGGAAAGCGTGGGCAGCTATGCGGGCACCCCCACCCCAGAACACACACCATAGGCAGCCGCCTACCTGCACACTGGATGGCTTGAGACCGCACACCACCAGCACCACCAGCAGAAGGGCATGTCAGCATGGTGGCTGAGGGATACTGGTGGTGGAGGGGGCAGTGGCAGCTGCCCAGAGCAGACCGTGGCCTAGCCCCCTTCACGTGGGTGCAGTGAACTCCAACAGACAGGCCCTGTCTGACCAACAGTCATGTTATCACCAGGGAATGCACCATCTCTGTGAGAACATGGTGGTGCAGTGCACAGAACCAGTGTATTCAGAAGCAGAGGGTCACAGGTTCAGGTCCAAGCTGTGGTTTCCGCCAACCCAGTCCTCATATTTTACTCACTACTAGAACGGGCTAATACAGACAGAACCGGTCTTGCAGATGACGTAAACATGCCCAAAACACCCACATTTTACCCTACGGAGCACAGACACCATAAACATGCACATTACCTAGAGCAGAGCCTCCCAAATGCAGTCCTGGAGGGCCAAACACCATCCCGGTTCCATGCTGCCTCTGATAAAGATGGCTGTGCTGCATTTCTATGCGCCACCCCCATGGTATGCAGATGTATCTCATGCATATTCATGAGGGACAGCATGAAAACCCAAACAGTGTTTGGCACCACAGGACTGGAGTTGGGAACTTCTGCCGTAAAGCAGCAGCTAACAGGGGCAGACACACCCGCACCCACAGGCCCCATTATCCAAATCCTCCTGGAGAGGCAGGACTTTGGGCTCTGCGTGCATCTCCCAATACTAGCACATGCATACCGTATTAATGCCACCCTAAACCTGGGAATATGTTACACAGCTATCAGAAGGTTGCTATGAGCACTGGCAGATAGCAATTCCTAGGTTAAGTACAATTTCCTGAGTGAGCTGCATCATTGCAACCTTTCTGATGTCTGTGGAGTGTGCTACAGGTCCTGTGTCTAACAGTGTTTACCAACCTGGGGAGTGACTCCGACAGTATTGCATACCATAGCCATGCCTGCACTGTGCCCAGGACTGGTGTGGTGGCATGGGCTGCCCAACACCTCTAGTGTTGCACAGTGCTTGCATAGGTGTGGGGAGTGCTTGTCTGTCTATCCAGTGTGTGGTGGCTTCCAATACCCTCCACAGCCCACACTGCTAGCACTGTTGCCAGTATTGGCCTGCCAATGTGCATAATGAGGAGCAAGGTACCGTGGGAATAGCCTGGATAGGGTGGCCTAGCCTGTCCACATCTGGGCATAGGGCAATGGCTGGACATTGTAGTGCCCGGTACCACCTTCACGGACAGGGTGGCCATAGCATGTCCTGCTGGGAGGTCACTCTCACCCTGACTGAGCAGTGACCATGGCATGGCTAGGTTCCACCATAGTGCTATATAGCATTTCTTTTATGTGATATATATGGGTTTCCTTTTGGGGACCAATCACGGACTTATCTGCTTGGTGTGTATGCTGATATCCCCGTTCTGGGTACATGCATCTTCTCCAGGACCATGCACTATGGACTAGCTGGCGGACTGTCTGCAGCTAGTATGTGTCTTGCTGGAACACCGTGCAGGGTGCAGCGGCTGGAGGCTTGCTGCTGGGGAATGTCAGATAATGGTGGGGGGCAGCTGAGCATTTCCAGACCTGCCGTCTGTCTGCTCTTGCTGTACGGGTGTGTACTGCTCTGCATTGCCTGTCCTGTAGGGTGTTTGATCCTGAGTGGGACTGGGGTGATGGTCCCCTCTACTGCCACCATTGCAGAGGGTTGGAAGTGGATCTGTGGGCGGGAGATCCTGTCCCCCACCCTGAGCCCTAGAGGGTGTGTTGGGTGGTGGTATGTAATCTCCTTGGTAACCACAGCAGAATGTGGGTGTGGTGCCGTGCAGTTCTCCTGTAGCCAGCCATGTGTTTATTAGCAGCTCTAGCCCACTGGTTACTTCACTGCCCATGGAGCCAGTGGTCATAGGTTCACAACCCACAGTGGGGTTCATTGATAGGGCTGTCTTAGGCATTGTCTATTTTTACTGTATATTAGTGCTGCCAGCAGAACCACCCTCAGGGTACTGTCACCTTAGGGTAGCTCAATAGGCGCCCTGTGGAGCGCGCCTTACGCGGCGTCCTATAGGGCGTGATTTACGCGGCGCCCTATAGGGCGCACATTACGCGGCACCCTATAGGGCGCACATTACGCGGTGCCCTATAGGGCGCACATTACACTTCGCCCTATATTATATGTATTATATGCCATTTGAAAGGAATATTTAGGTGCTCCCTATAGGGCACGCCTTACACTTCGCCTTATAGGGAGCGCCTAAATATTCCTATCAACTGGTATATAATACATGACCATGTCAGAGAGAGCGTCACTATTGGAACATATTTCATAGGAAGGGTACACTTTTCCTGACATATGCAAACTGTAACCCGCCTGCATACTGTGGATTAAAATATTATAGTTGCCTTTCAAAGGGTTACACAGGATGCCTCAGCCAGCCTTACTCATTAGGCACACTGGGGAATTGAACCCATGACTCTTGTACCATCAGTCTGTGTAGTAACCATTGTGCTACAGCTCTGTTTTTGTCTTTGGGTGTCTGCGCGCTATCTTAAGCGTGCGCGCAGTAGCACGCGCTGTAAGAATCATTGCTGCGTGGCGCGCAATAACACGCGTAACTGCGCGTTATTGGTTACGATGTCCCGCCCATGTCCTTTTTTGGCTTTCCTTTCACAAACACGGCGCCTAACATGAATTGCACTAACGCAGTTTAGTAAACATACCCTGTGATAAGGAAGCTTATCATAGCTCAGGAAGGAGCTGTAGAAAAGGTGAAGTGACTCTGAACAAGCAACCTGTCAGTTCTGGTAGAAATAAGAAAACAGAATTTTCTCATAAAAGACTACCAGTCCCAGAATGCACCAGGTTTCCAGCAGCCATTAGAGGAGCTGAAGTGGGGAAACGTGTGTTCAATCAGAAGGGCTATGAGGTAATCCCTAAGCACTCATCTCAAAGGGCAGGGCCTGATTCAGCACAGCTGCGCTGTGTTAGGGAGGAGCACTCATCTAAGCAGAATAAAGGTAGAGTTTATTCTACAGAGAAGTATCCTGAGAATCAGCTTGAGCTTGATCATCTTCATCATCAGGAGGATCATCAGAAGCAGAAGCCAAACCAGATGGACAGAGAGGGAAAGAAACCCTTTGGAAGAAAGAGGAGAAAAGCCTTTAAGAGGTCTAGAAGAGTCCAGAACAGTACGTATACTGGGAGGCATTCCAAGGGCCAGCATACACCATTGGACTGGGGAAAGCCAGAGGAATGGTGCTGCAGAGCTAGGAATCTCCAGACGGTACCTGTGAGAGAGACGGCTACACGTGGAAGGGACCCTAAGACCCGTGCCAGAAGGTATGTGAAGAGAGATCCAGTGTCCAGCGATCTGGATTGGAAGGCTGGACATAAGAACTGGACTACATACTGGCCAGGCTATATAGAGAGGAACTCTAACAGCAATGGAAGCTCAGGTATGAACACTGATCTATGCCCTAGCTATAACCTTGAAAGACAGCAGAGAAACAAGTATTCTTCTGAAAGTGCTCCATTGAGAGATTCATCTGTGCCAATCCATGATATTGAACCCATGCTTGTTGAAGAAGAGGGGGTGATAGCAGATGAAGAATCTGTTTACATGGACTGCTCTCTGTCTAAACTCCTTTGGTGATTTTCTGTTATAAAGTACAGCAACCATCACAAAGAAATACAAACTTGTTCTTTAATCTACTCAGGAAAGCTCCTGAAGCAGGATTTGACCCACGCAGTAGAAAGCAAGCCAGCTAAGGGGTTTCAGCTGGATAACTGCTAGCAATTGAGCCTTACCTAATTGCTTGTGAGCTAGGAGAGAATCACTTCTGAATCTATGTGGGAAGATATAAGAAGTTAACCTGAAAATAACAGTTTTTTTCTTTCTTTGTGGCTTTTGGTTTGTTGTTTGATACTTGCTAAGAGGATATTAGCTAAGCCTACAGAAAAGACCAGTTTGTTATCAACCAGGTCTTATTTCTTTTGCTTTTGATTGCCTGATAAGTTAAAATGTTGTTTTCCTTATTTTGTTTTTTCCAAGTTTAACACTGAAAGCAAGTAACCTGATTTATGTGCTACCAAGCATATCTGTGTTGGGAGAAATAACCCCTTAAATAAATATCTTATTGGCTTTACCCAAAAACACAACTAATTATTGTGAGCAGCTGTGTCTGGTGTGAATGAACTGCATTGCCCACAATACCTTGCAAATCATATAGATATATGCACTTGCCAAGACTGTGAAGATTCTCACCCAGGCAGCCGTCTGACAACCCCTATGTCTGGGGTTCCCCAAATTTGGAAAATTTTGGCCACCTGGTCTGCATGGAGAGACCATTCATGTGGAAGCAGAACTCGACTGAGTCTGTCTGCCCAAGAGTTTTGAATGCCTAGAAGATACCCCGCAAGGAGATGAATCTGATGCTCTCTGGCGAGGGCCCATAGTGGCAAAGCTTCGTTGCATAGTGACAGAGAGCCTGTTCCCCCCAGCTTGTTCAAATAGAACATGGCTACTTGATTGTCCGTTTGAACTAGGACTGTCTTGTAGCTGAGCTGGGTGTGGAATACTCGAAGAGCAAGGAAGATTGCTCTGAGTTCCAGGAGATTGATATGTAGATAGGTCTCCTGTGGAGTCCAGGTACCCTGGGTAGAGAGGCCTTGCAGGTGGGCTCCCCAACCCACCTGTGAGGCATCTGTTGTTAGAGTGGCTTGGAGTGGAGGTTGCTGAAAAGGGGACCCCCACCAAAAGGTTTTGGGGTGATTGCCACCATTGGAGGGACAAAATAAGGCGATCTGAGTTTGCTATTTTGTCTGACAGGCAACCTGACGCCTGAGTCCATTGAGTGGATAAAGTCCACTGGGCTGCCCTCATATGGAGACGAGCATAAGAACATAAGAACATAAGAACATAAGATATGCCATACTGGGTCAGACCAAGGTCCATCAAGCCCAGTATCCTGTTTCCAACAGTGGCAAATCTAGGTCATATGTACCTAGCAGTTTCCCCAAAAGACACAGGTTCCACAATGCTTGTACTGGGTCAAGCATTGATATCCTGGGTCCCTTCTTAATAATGGTTTATGGACTTTTCCTCCAGGAACTTGTCCAAACCTTTTTTAAACCCAGCTACACTAACAGCCTTTACTACATCCTCCGGTAACAAATTCCAGAGTTTGATTACACGTTGAGTGAAAAAATATTTTCTTTTATTAGTCTTAAATAGTTTACCCTGTAGCTTCATTGCATGTCCCCTAGTCTGTCTATATTCTGATAACGTAAACAATCGATCTACGTTTACCCGTTCCACTCCGTTCATTAATTTATAGACTTCTATCATATCTCCCCTCAGCCGTCTCTTTTCCAGGTTAAAGAGCCCTAACCTTTTTAGCCTTTCTTCATAGGAGTATCCTTCCATCCCCTTTACCATTTTGGTGGCTCTTCTCTGAACTTTTTCTAATAACGCTATATCCTTTTTAAGATACGGCGACCAAAATTGCACACAATATTCAAGGTGCGGTCTCACCATGGGACGCTATAGAGGCATTATAATATCTTTTGTTTTATTTTCCATTCCTTTCCTTATCATACCTAGCATTCTATTTGCTCTCTTGGCCGCCGCTGCACACTGGGCCGAGGGTTTTAACATGTTATCCACAATGACGCCTAAATCTTTTTCCTGTGTGGTGGTTCCTAAAGTGGAACCTTGCATCGTGTAACCATAGTTTGGTTTGTTCTTCCCTAGGTGCATAACTTTGCACTTGTCCACATTAAATTTCATCTGCCATTTTAATGCCCAGTCCTCCAATTTATCAAGATCCTCTTGCAATTTTCCACAATCCTCTTGGGTTTTAACAACTTTAAATAGTTTTGTGTCATCTGCAAATTTGATAACCTTACTCGTTATTCCACTTTCCAGGTCATTTATGAATATGTCAAAAAGCAGAGGACCCAGCACAGATCCCTGGGGTACACCACTATTCACCTTTCTCCATTGGGAAAATTGGCCATTTAGCCCTACCCTCTGCTTTCTATCTTTTAACCAGTTCCTGATCCACAGTAGTACACTGCCTCCTATCCCATGACTCTTTAGTTTTGCCAAAAGTCTCTGATGAGGGACCTTGTCAAAGGCTTTCTGAAAGTCCAGATACACTATATCAACCGACTCACCTTTGTCCACCTGTTTATTCACACCTTCAAAAAAACATAACAGATTAGTAA
Source organism: Ichthyophis bannanicus (assembly GCA_033557465.1). NCBI lineage: Eukaryota > Metazoa > Chordata > Amphibia > Gymnophiona > Ichthyophiidae > Ichthyophis > Ichthyophis bannanicus. The sequence continues at coordinate 908,948,639 of CM066035.1, read as the reverse complement.
GGCAAGATCTTCCTTGTCGAAAGCCATGTTGGCTGTCTCCCATTAGGCCATGACTATCTAAATGCTGAATAATTGTATTCTTTATGATGGTTTCTACCATTTTTCCCGGTACTGACGTCAAGCTCACCGGTCTGTAGTTTCCCGGATCACCCCTGGAACCCTTTTTAAAAATTGGTGTTACATTGGCTATCCTCCAATCTTCAGGTATTAGAGATGATTTTAATGATAGTTCAGAGATTACTAATAGCAGGTCTGCAATCTCATATTTCAGTTTATTCAACACCCTTGGATGTATACCATCCGGCCCAGGTGATTTGCTACTCTTCAGTTTATCTAATAGTTGTAATACATCTTCCCGATGTATCGATATTTCCTTCAACTCTTCTGCACCTTTAAATACCACTTCAGTCATGGGTAACATCCCTACATCTTCCTCAGTAAAGACCGAAGCAAAGAATTCATTCAGTCTCTCTGCTATCGCCTTGTCACCTCTTAGTGCCCCTTTAACGCCTCTATCATCTAATGGACCAACTGACTCTCTCACAGGTTTTGTGCTGCGAATGTACTTGAAAAAATCTTTATTTTGCGTTTTTGCTTCCGCAGCAAGCTTCTTCTCAAATTCTCCCTTTGCCTGCTTTATTAATGCCTTGCATTTGACTTGCCAGTGCTTGTGCTGTTTCCAGGTTTCGTCGTTTGGCTCTTTTTTCCATTTCCTGAAAGATGCTTTTTTGGCAACAACAGCCTCTCTGACCTCACCTTTAAACCATGCTGGCAGTTTTTTGGACTTCCTTCCACTTTTCTTAAAGCGTGGAATAAAGCTGGCTTGGGCTTCCAAGATAGTATTATTAAACAACACCCAAGCTTGATGTAAGTCTTTAACCTTTGCAACTGCTCCTTTTAGTTTTTTCTTAACTGTTTTCCTCATTTTATCATAGTCTCCCTTTCGAAAGTTAAAAGGTAGTACTGTGGATTTCCTTACTATCCCTCCTCCACTAATTAAATCAAAGGCGATCATGCTATGATCACTATTGCGAAGTTGCTCCAACACCCTTATCTCTTGCACTACATCTGGTGTTCCACTAAGGACTAGGTCTAATATTGCTTCCCCTCTGGTTGGTTCATGAACCAGCTGCTCCAAGAAGCAGTCATTTATTTCATCTAGGAACTTTATTTCCCTAGCATGTCCTGCTGTGACACTGACCCAGTCGATACCGGGGTAATTGAAATCACCCATTATTATTACTGCACTGTAACGTTTGCTAGCTTCCTTGATTTCTTTGAGCATTTCATCATCCATTTGTTCATTCTGGCCAGGTGGACGATAGTACACCCCCACTGCCATCGCCTTCCCCTTTTTACATGGAATTTCAATCCATAGAGATTCTACAGCAAATTTTGTTTCCTGCAAAACTTTAATCCTTTCTGACTCAATGCCCTCTCTAACATAGAGCGCAACCCCTCCACCAATTCGATCAGCTCTATCATTACGATACAGTTTGTACCCAGGTATCACAGTGTCCCACTGGTTGTCCTCCTTCCACCATGTCTCTGATATTCCAATCATATCTAACCTCTCGTTTAGTGCTATATATTCTAACTCTCCCATCTTATTTTGGAAAAGGAACCACATGCACGGTGGATGCCATGTGGCCTAGCAATTGTAACATTTCCCGAGCAGTGAGGTGAGGTTTTAGCACTGCTTGGGAAGCTAACTGCACAATGCGAAGGCAGCGGGGCTGTGGAAGGTAGGCCCTTGTCTGTCTGGTATCCAGCAGAGCTCCTATAAACTCTAGGGACTGAGTGGGAGCAAGGTTGGATTTTGGGAAGTTTATGACAAGTCCCAAATACTGAAGGATGCACATTGTGTGAGAGAGAGCAACCCTGGCCTCTGGCTCTGAAGGGGCTCGAATGAGCCAGTCGTCTAAGTAAGAGAAAACGAATATTCCTAGCGTGCGAAGAAATGCTGCCACCACAGCCATGCATTTTGTGAACACCCTTGGTGCCGAGGCCAGGCCAAAAGGAAGAACCCTGTATTGGTAGTGCTTCCCTTGAAATAGAAAGTGAAGGAACTTTCGATGAGTTGGATGGATGAGAATATAAGTGTATGCATCCTTGAGATCTAGAGAACAAAGCCAATCCTGACTTCGAAGGTATGGCAGCAGAGTTCCTAGAGAAATCATTTTGAACTTCTCTTTGAACAGGAATTAGTTCAATTCTCTGAGGTCTAAAATGGGTCTGTGTCCTCCTGTTTTCTTTGGAATAAGGAAATAGGGGGAGAAGAACGCTGTACCCTGTTGGAGAATGGATACCTCTTCTATTGCCCCTTGGGCAAGAAGCATAGTGACCTCTTGACCTAACTGGTCATTGAGAGAGATCTGAGAATTGAACTGTTTTACCATTGTAGGAGGGGGCATGCTGAGGAAATGAAGCTTGTACCCCTCTCTTACAATAGACAGAGTCCAATTTTCTGCTATTATCTGACCCCATCTGGGGACAAAATGACATAACCTTCCTGGAATGGTAGAAGGCTCTGGGCCATTCAGGGCCAGGAAGGCAAAATTCTCTAGATAGGAGTCAAAGCCCCAGTGAAGGCTGCTGAGCCGGTTGAGGCTTAGCAGCTTTTGTTTTTCTTTGCCTAGGTTGGTGCTGCTGTCCTTTTTGGGCAGACTGACCTAAACGATGCCCCTGCTGGGTATAGGAGGGATAAAACTTCTTCTTCTTACTGAAGAATGGTTTCTTGTAGGATTTTTTCCTTGCAGGATCAGTTGTAGATTTAGACAATCTATCCAAGGTGATATTGTCAGCATCTATCTCATTAGCTTTTTCCTGCCAATTCTTGCCAAAGAGATTCTCTCCTGTGCAAGGAATATTCCCTAGTTTATCCTGTACCCAAAGTTCCAAGTCAGATGCCTGGAGCCAGGCAATCCTACGTGCATCTATGGCAATAGCAGAGGTTCTGCTTATGCACTCAAAGCAGTCAAAGGCTGCACGATTCACAAACTTGGAAAAATCCTGAGCATGTTTGACAAGGGCGAGGTAATCCTGCCTCTTATCATCAGGAAGGAGAGGGCTCATAAGCTCTAAATCTTCCGTGACCTCCTTAAGGAACATTCCCATATATAATATATAGGAACTGATCCTAGAAGAAAGCATGGAAGCCTGGAAGGTTCGACGTCCAAAGGCGTCAAGAGTCCTACACTCACGTCCTGGAGGATTAGATGCATGCCTTTTTGCACTCTTGATCCTTCTCATAGCTGATTCCACCATCATGGAATGGTGTGGTAGCTGAGTCTTCTGAAACCCAGGACAAAGAGGAACTCAATACATGGTGTCAAGTCTTCAAGAGTGAGATGTGGTTCAAAGTGTTTCCCACATCCTTAACATGAGATCATGCAAGATCTCATGAATAGGTAAGGTAGCTGCCTCCTTGGGAGCTTTAGGGTATTGTAGGATTTCTAATTCCTTTGCCCTAGGCTCTTTTTCAGGAGCCACTGTGATGGAAAGACCTCGAGCCACATCGCGGATAAAATCCTGAAAGGACATATCCTCTGGTGGAGACATCCTACACTGAGGAGAAGAAGAATCCTCAGGAAGAAGTACTCTGGTATCGGCAGAGCTTTCAGAGTCTTCAGACTCATCCGAGGATTCAAAGTATCTCTGATCTGGGTGATCGTGCAAGGCACGGTACCGGTACCGATCGAAGTCGACATCGGAGGAGTCTGGTACCAACTTGTCGATACCGGATGGATAAGCATGACTCGGTCCCGGTAGAATACCTGCCAATGTTGATGCAGTCGGTACCGGTGCCGGTACCGGTTGAATTGTCTGAAGCGGTTTCAGGGGCATCGAGGCCGTGAGAAGAGCCGCCAGACTGCATTCAATAGCCAAGAATCTATGGTCTATCGACACTGCCGATGCTTTGGTATCGGTACCGGATGAAGCAGCCAGTACCCCAGAGCATGGCACCAGTAGTTCTGCCGAGGTTGAGGCCTCAAGAACATCCTGCAGCCCCGTTAGTGCTTTGGAAGCCGAAAACTCCCGCTGGGGCAATTTTGCCAGTTAAAGTCCCCGAAGGGCAATGCCAGAGGCATCTCGATGCTTAGAGGGAGATCTACCCTTTGAGGACCGGCTAGATTTATGTTTAGTTACCTGAGATCCATGGGAGGAAGACAAAGCCCTGGAAGACGTCGATGCCACAGAGGCTGCATCGGAGGGAAAAAGGATGCTAAGTTTAGCAGCTCGGTTCTGCCGGCCCCTTTTCGACATCATCCCACAGGCAACACACTCTGAAATAGAGTGGTCAGGACCTAAACATTTGAGGCACCACTCATGGGTGTTGGTGACGGAGATGGTACCGCTGTGGCAGGTGCAGGCCTGTGACCCACGGTGTCTGACATAGGCAGGCCAGCATGGCTAGCTTGACCTGTAAATGAGGCCTGTGGAGAGGCATATAGGATTGCACATCCCCCAATATGCTGCTATTGTAAGAAAGAACTCAGTAGAAATATTGAATTAGCTTAGATAAGCAGAATTGCAGAATTAAGAAATGGAAAAGTACAGAAAAGATGTGTTTTAAAGTTACTGATAAGAAAGAGTACATTTGCAGAGAAATATTGAGGAGTGCTGACAGATGAGTTACAGAACCTTGCTCTTCTGCACGCACAAATGGTCCCATAGCCTTGAAAGTGTGAAAGTAACAAGTTGATGAACTGACCATTGTAATTGGGACTAGAAGGGGGGGGCAGGCAGGTGTCATGCATACAGAAGCCCACAGAAGGAACATAATTGGAGAAACTTATCAGTACCGGGACCAATAGAAGGGCTACGGGAGGTACGGGAGCGTACCGGGACCAATGAAGTGTTTTTCTATACCTAGAATGGAACAGAAGTCTATAAAAGTTGTTGTAATGCTTGAAAACTTTGCTCAGCCATTTTGAAATTGCCTTGCTTGAGACTTGTGCACAAATAAATGATTTGGACCTTCTGAACAGACTCCTGGTATCATTGGTTTGTCTGCGCTTTGCTGCTACATATTCCTTGGTGCGTTGGCCGGGAAGTTGTGGAATCAAAGTGTATATAGGGCAATATACCACGACTTTCCGCCTCTATAGGCTTGGTCCTGCCGGGATCGCGCCCTTCCGACGAGGGCCGCTCCCTGGCGCCACCGGTCCCTTGTATCGGAGGGAGCTGGTCGGACCTCGGCGGGTGCCGGGCCCGGTCGGAGCCAACGCCTCGAACCCGAGTGAGGGGAGTCCGAGGTCCAACTCATGCGCCTGCTTGGGAAGTTTTGAGGACCGGATCCGGTGAGTATAGTTTTGATTTTGGGTCTAGACAGAAATAGAAAGAGCAGTACTGCCATTGGAACTTGGAACTTGGAATTTGTAATCTCGAGATATTGGGAATTGGTAAGAGAGCCTGATCAACTCTCAAGGAAGAGCCGAGTAGCCTGGCATGGGAATTCGCTAGGTGAAACCCTCATCCTTTTTGTAATTGTACTTGGAAAAGACTAGTCAGAATAGATAGAAACGAATGCATTCTGGGAATACGTTGCTAGCATGATTGTGTGAACGAAGTGTGATTGAGAGGTCTGGCAGCACGGACCAAGTGAAAGCTGACCCCTGATTAGCGCATTTCCTGACCGGGCGACCGCGTTCAGGTCGCGAAAAGGGGGAAGCGATTGTCGTCTTGTCTTGTTATTTGTATTCCCTATACGTTTCCAGGGCCGTGAGGACCCCTTACCCACGGTCCGCCCACCTTTTCCCTTTTGTCTGTTGTTGCGCGCACACATCGAAATGGGAGGGGCGGAGTCTACTAGGAACACTCCATTAGAATGTATGATCGCACATTTTAAAGAGGGATATTCAGGAGATTATGGTATTAAAATGACAGCAGCCCGTTTGCAGATTTTGTGTACTAGGGAGTGGCCCGATCTAGACCCCGTCTGGCCCCGAGAGGGAACGTTCACCGTAGAGATTATCCAGTCAATACACCGTAGAGTGCGGGTAGCGCACCCCGATCAGTACCCCTATATAGATTCCTGGTTAAGTATTTGTGAAGATCCGCCCTCCTGGGCGCAGCGCTGTTATGAGGAACAGTGCAGAATAATGTTAGCTAAAACAGATTCTAGACAGAGAAAGGAACAGCCTAGAATGAAAGAGCAGGATAAGAAAGCCAAGAAGAAACCCATCTTGGCAGATCCCGATTCCCCGGAAGTAGTCCTCAGGCAGCCCCGAACCCCAGGTCCAGTAAGAATAGCCCGGCGGCGTCCTGCCCCAGCACCCCAGAGACCGCCGGAGCCGAGGCGAGACCCAATCCCTGACCTCCCTCCTCCTGGAGAAGAGGAAGAGAGAGAGTTAGCGGGAAGAGAAGAGGAGGATGTAAAAAGTGAGCCAGAAGCGGAATTAGAAGAAGAAGAAAGAGAGGATCCCCCAGAAGAGGAAGAAGAGGAAAGTGTACAAATAATTGAGGAAGCTAGCGCCAGCACTAGCAAGCCAGTGAAAGAAAAACCCAAAGCAAAACCAGTTGAGAAAAAGACAGCAACTCCTGCAAAGACAACGACAATAGCCCTTAGATCCCAGACTCAAATGACGCCTAGGACAGCCAAACTGTTTCCCTTAAGGCAAGTCCCGGGAGTGCCCGTAAAGAATGATAATGATGAAGTGGTAGCGGGACCCCTAACTTATGTGTATATCCCGTTCTCTACAACGGATTTATTAAATTGGAGGTCGCATTATGCCTCCTATACTAGCAAGCCCCAGGAGCTGACAGAATTAGTAACTAGTATTATGGAAACTCACCAACCCACTTGGCCAGATTGCCGTCAGCTCCTGACCACCCTATTTACCACAGAGGAACGAGCGAGAATTAGAAAAGCAGCTATCGAATGGATGGCAGAAAACCCTGCAGCTCCAGCGCAGGGGCAGAATATAATAGATCGTAGAGAAGCAGCTCAGAGAGAATTCCCAAATGAAGACCCCCAATGGGATCCAAATACAGATGAAGGATCCACCGCCCTAGCCCGTTTTCGCCAAGGCTTTTTACAAGGCCTGCGAAGAGGAGGCCAAAAAGCTATGAACCTTTCCAAAGTAACAGGAGTTATCCAAGGAATAGATGAGAGCCCAGCAGATTATTATGAAAGATTAACTGAAGCTTATAGAATGTATACTCCCTATGATCCCGAGGCACCAGGAAGTCTATGCATGGTGAATTCTGCTTTTGTAAACCAGTCTCAACCAGACATTAGACGTAAATTACAGAAATTAGAAGGGTTTGCGGGCATGAATGCAACACAGTTATTGGAAGTCGCTCATAAAGTGTATGTGAATCGTGATACTGAAAGACAGAGAGAATGTGATAGAAAGATGAAGAAGAAAGCTGATTTTTTGGCTGCGGCCATAGTTGAAAAGAAAAGGGGAGGTGTCCCTAATCGAAGGAGCAGAGGAAGAGGGCGGGGTCAAGGCGGAGGCCGGACCCAGAGACTAGGCGTGAACCAATGCGCCTACTGCAAAGAGGAAGGACATTGGAGAGATACTTGCCCGCAACTCGAAGACGCCCAGCAAGATGACGAATACGATCATCAGTGGCGAGAAGAAAGACGAGGCCGTCCCCGAGGCCGAGGAGGAGCCAATCGAGAACAATTCCAGCGAGAGGGGAGGAGGAGCCATCCAAGCATTGGCCACGCAGGCCCATGAAGAGGATGACGTGGATTAGGACAGACCGGGCTCCAAGTTTGCTTTAGGTCTCCAGGAGCCTATGGTCGAAATACAAATAGGATACCAATTTATGAACTTTATGGTTGATACTGGAGCAGAACATTCAGTAATAGACAAAAAGATAGCCCCATTCACCAAGAAAGCAGTCACCATTATAGGAGCAACTGGTGCCAAAGCCACAAAGTCTTTTCTACAAAACCGAATATGCAGTCTAGGAGGACAGCAAGTAACTCATCAATTCCTTTACATGCCCGAATGTCCAGTACCCCTACTGGGACGAGATATGCTAGCCAAGCTTCAAGCACAGATATCTTTCTCCGAACAAGGAGAAATGCAAATGACAGTGAATTCCCAAGCCAAACCAGCAGGAATAATGCTGCTGACAGTACCCCGAGAAGAAGAGTGGAGATACTACATTGATGATTCGATTCAAGATACCTATTTTGAACAAACTTTAAAGAACATTCATGCACCACTTGAAGTATGGGCAGAAGGCAGTCCCCCAGGCCTAGCCAAACACATAGCTCCAGTGATTGTAACCCTCAAGCCTAGTGCTACACCAGTGCACGTCAAACAGTACCCTCTCCCAAGAGCTGCAATTGAAGGCATTCATCGCCACCTACAGAGATTGCTCGAGTATGGCCTACTAAAAGTATGTCAATCCCCGTGGAACACCCCACTTTTGCCAGTGAAGAAACCTGAGACAGATGATTATCGCCCAGTGCAAGATTTGAGAAGAGTAAATGATGCAGTTGAAACTATACATCCAGTTGTACCCAATCCTTACACTCTACTAGGATTGATACCCGCTGAAGCTACCCATTTCACTGTACTGGATTTAAAAGATGCATTCTTTTGCATAAGATTAGCCCCTGTAAGCCAAATATTGTTTGCATTCGAATGGCAGGACCCCATCTCTGGAAGAGGGGGCCAACTCACCTGGACAAGATTACCACAAGGATTCAAGAATTCACCTACCATCTTTAGTGCTGCACTAAATCAAGACCTTTCAAGCTATCCAGTAGCCCCGGGAAAGAGAGTGCTTCTCCAGTATGTGGATGATCTGTTGATAGCTGCCATATCAGAAAAAGAATGTATACGAGCCACCCAAGATCTCTTGCAGTTACTAAATGAAGCTGGATATAAAGTTTCCAGAGCCAAAGCACAACTATGCCAAACAGAAGTGAAATACTTGGGTTTTCGTATTACCCAAGGAAGCAGAAGATTAGGCAGAGAAAGAAAAGAAGCAGTATGCAGAATTCCAACTCCAACAACCAGAAAGCAAGTCAGAGCCTTTCTGGGAGCGGCAGGATATTGCCGAATCTGGATACCCAACTTTGCCCAAATTGCCAAACCACTGTATGAAGCCACAAAAGGAGAAGAGAAGTCACCACTGGAGTGGGGACTTGAGCAGGATACAGCCTTCCAGAAGTTAAAAGAAGAATTGATGTCATCACCAGCACTTGGACTACCAGATGTCCACAAACCTTTCCACTTGTTTGTACATGAAGCACAGGGAAATGCCCTAGGCATGTTGACTCAGAAATTAGGAAATTGGGAACGACCTGTAGCCTACCTATCGAAACAATTGGACCCTGTGGCCAAAGGATGGCCACCCTGCTTGAGAGCAGTGGCGGCTACAGCACTATTAGTGAGTGAAGCAGACAAACTCACATTAGGACAGAACATACGAGTCACTGTGCCACATGCAGTCCTTGCCCTTATGGAACAGAAAGCAAATTATTGGCTCACCAATTCCCGAATGTTGAAGTACCAGAGCATGTTATGTGAAAACCCACAGATACAACTTGAAGTGAGCCATGCCTTGAACCCAGCTACCTTGATACCCATCAGTGAAGAACTCCCAGAACATGACTGTATCGAAGTCATGGAAACTGTGTTCTCTAGTCGACCTGACCTAACAGATGTGCCCATAGACAATCCCGACCAGATCTATTATGTTGATGGGAGCAGTCTCATCCTTGACGGACGACGCTGTGCCGGATATGCAGTCGTCACTCAACATGAAGTAGTTGAATCATCAGCTCTAGCCTCAGGCACATCAGCCCAGAAAGCCGAATTGATAGCACTCACCAGAGCATTGTTGTTAGGAGAAAAACTTGTGCTAAATGTATATACAGATTCCAAATATGCTTTCACTACCTTGCATGCCCATGGAGCTCTCTACAAAGAAAGAGGACTCATCACATCCGGAGGAAAATCAGTCAAATATGGTCCCGAGATATTGATGTTACTTGATGCAGTCTGGGCCCCAACACGTGTAGCTGTCATGCATTGTAGAGGACATCAAGCAGGAAAAGGAGAAGTTGCTCGAGGAAATAGATTCGCAGATGCCTCAGCACGACAAGCAGCTATGACAGGACAAATTGCCCCACAAGCTATGCCAATGCAAGCAGCATTGTTTCCAGTACCTTTGAATCTATGGACCCCACGATATACCACCAAAGAATTAGATTACTATTGTGACAAAGAAAATGGAGTATTGAAAGAGGGATGGATTGAGCTGCCACCAGAAGAAGGCAGTCAACCTCCGGGAAGAATAGTAATTCCTGAACTGTTAGGACCATCCTTTGTCAAAGCTTTTCATGAAGCCACCCACTATGGAAAGAGTGCTATGGAGAAAGCACTCAGACCACATTTCTACATCCCTCTGATGACAACTATATCAGCCTCAGTAGCACGACAATGTCAAACCTGTGCCAAGAATAATGCCAAGCAAGGCCTTATTACAGCACCCCGAGTTCAGTCAAGAGGTGTGACCCCCATGCACAACCTCCAAGTTGATTTCACCGAAATGCCAAAAGCTAATGGATACCATTACCTACTAGTATTAGTTTGTACTTTCTCTGGGTGGGTAGAAGCATTCCCAACCAGAACTGAGAAAGCCCGAGAAGTTACCAAAGCCTTAATGAGAGAGATTGTCCCCAGATTTGGAATCCCAGCAGTAATAGGGTCAGACAATGGACCCTCATTTGTCTCTCAAGTTACTCAGCAGTTAGCAAAAGCTTTGCAGATACAGTGGAAACTCCACACTGCATACAGACCCCAGAGTTCAGGGAAAGTTGAGCGAATGAATCGTACATTGAAAGCCCAAATATCTAAGCTTTGTCAGGAGACACACTTGAAATGGCCCCAAGTGCTCCCCATAGCTTTACTCAGAATACGCTCAGCCCCTGTAAAGTCAACAGGATTTTCCCCTTTTGAAGTTTTGTATGGTAAACCCCCACCAATAGTGCAGGGAGTCAAAGGAAATCTAGCCCAGATTGGTTCAGAAGTAACCAGACAAGAACTCCTAGCTCTTAGTTTTGTTCTGCAGACTCTCCATACGTGGATCCAAGACCAGTTGCCTATCAACTTGACGGAACCCTTGCATCCCTACCAGCCTGGAACTTCGGTGTGGATCAAAGATTGGAAGAAGATACCGTTGGAACCCCATTGGAAGGGACCGTACACCGTCATCCTGTCTACCCCAACTGCAGTAAAGGTAGCCGAGATCGACGCCTGGATCCACCACAGCAGAGTCAAGCCCGCCGCCGATCCTGAACCAGAGCGGTGGACAGCAGAGCAGCACCCTGATGTACCCTTGCGAGTTACTTTGAGACGGCAACCAGCAGCATAGACACTTCATCACAAGTGCTTTGCAGTAGCCAAGTCTTTCGAAGAGGATTGCTGTTTTCCATGCAGCAACAGTTTTGTTTCAACGAACCCAATTTGTGTGTGTGATTTGACACACTACCTTGAGACTACATTGACTAAGCCAGACTTCACAAGCCGACTGAATTGCTAAGTTGGTTAATGTGTGCTGGACATCTTGAGGATCTTCAATCAACACTCAGCACCCGTTAAATTGCTTCATTAGCAAACGGGACGAAGAATAATAGACCGTCGTGATCAAGATCAGCAAGCTGAGGATTCAGAAGAACTCCAATCAACATCAACATGTATCTTTGCTTCTGCTTTGCCTTGGTTGCCTTCTTTGGAGGTTTTGAACAGACTTATGCTCTACCTCCATGCACTGCTTGCATTACTTCTACTAGAACTGGACTGAAAGTAACTCAGACTTTGCTTTACCATTCTTACTATACCTGCAAGGGAACAATAACTCGGTGTATCTATAACACCACTGAACTAAATGTTTGCACTCATGGCAAAATCAAAGCTTGCTATAATCCGCATCAGAATCCATCCTATTACACGTTGGAAATAAGATGGAAGGATGCAGATGGACCTATATTAGCTGCTACACCACCACTTAAGGACATTACTAAACCTGCTGTTTTGAATTTTGATGCATGTAATGCTATTAATAGAGATAGTCAGTCCACCTGTGGTACATGGGAGAAAGCGTATCGAAATGACCATAAGTATATGTGTCCGGAAGGTGCCACAAATTGGTGGAAGTGTACAGGTAAAACAGGATCAGGGTATAGTACTGCTACAGCGGCAGACTACTATTGCCCGTATTGGGAATGTGTTTTTTATGCTACCTGGAACACTGGTATAACTGATGAGAAAATAGATAAACGGATGGCTACTCTAACCAAGCCAACCACGAATGATAAATGTCAGAAAGATGCTTGTAACCCCTTACATTTGCGTGTACATAACCCTCATGCATGGAAACAAGGATATAAGTTTGGTTTACGTATTGCGGGAGGAGGAACAGATCCAGGGACCATTGTGTATGTTAGATTGAATACTCAAGCCCACAAGTCATCTAAATATCATATTCATAATACCTTTTATGAAGCTATGCATGTAAATAAGTTTGAGATCCCTCACCCCTCACAGAATTTGTTTTTAGAATTAGCTGGAGCAGTAGTATCTAGTCTTAAGATCACAGATTGTTATTTCTGTGGCGGAACCCAAATGGGAGACCAATGGCCCTGGGAAGCCCAAGAATTGAATTATTCCATGATTTACAATCAGACTGAACTACACAAGACAACCAGTGAATGGGTGTTAGCGCACTCAATCGTTGGACGTCTTTGCTTTGCCAGAACTGGACCCCAGTTCACCCAAAAGGTAGGACAGCTGGTCTGTCTTAGCCAGAAATACTATAATGCCACGACCAAGAAGGTGGCATGGTGGTCAGGAATCAGACATCCTGAACCTCCTAACCCATTAGCCAGATTTCCTGAACTTGCAGGTCTATGGACTAATCTTGCCAAAGTCCAAGCCTGGCAAGCCCCACCTGGCCTATATTGGATCTGTGGAAACCGAGCATATGCGCAACTCCCACCACAATGGGGAGGAGCATGTGTCTTAGGAACCATCAGACCTTCGTTCTTCCTGTTAAACACTGAACATGGAGAACAATTAGGATACCCTGTATATACTACCCACAAACACAAAGGAGCATCTAGACAGAAAAGAGAGGCCTTACAGATAGGCAAGTGGGAGAAATGGCAAGGTGATGATTGGCCACCAGAAAGAATTATTGAGTATTATGGACCTGCCACTTGGAATGATGATGGTATGTATGGTTATCGTACCCCAATCTATATGATTAATCGTATTATTCGCTTACAAGCAGTAGTTGAAATAATAACCAATGAAACTAGTCATGCTCTCACGCTTTTAGCTAGACAAAGTACTCAAATGCGCACTGCCATATACCAGAATCGCTTAGCACTTGATTATTTACTAGCAGCTGAAGGAGGAGTATGTGGTAAACTGAATTTAACTAATTGCTGTTTGAAAATAGATGATAAAGGTCAAGTAGTTGAAGAAATTGCTAAAGATATGCAAAGACATGCTTATGTGCCAGTACAGACTTGGCACGCCTTGAAATTTCCTAATTGGTTTGCTAACCTTTTCTCTTGGCTGGGAGGATTTAAGACTTTCGTTATCTTAGTACTAATCCTTGTTGCTGTTGTCCTCTGCTTACCATGTTTAATCCCATGTTGTATGCGTTCCCTTCATAGTGCTATTGATAGTACAGTAGAGCGGAAGACCGCAACTAGAATAATGGCTTTATACAAAGCTAGCCCTAGCGGAACTAGTAAGAATCCTTTAATCAGGATGTGAATTTTCTGGAAAGTGATTTAATTCTCACACCTTATTAAGTAATAGGGTGAGATTAATCAAAGGGGGGAATGTGGCAGGTGCAGGCCTGTGACCCACGGTGTCTGACATAGGCAGGCCAGCATGGCTAGCTTGACCTGTAAATGAGGCCTGTGGAGAGGCATATAGGATTGCACATCCCCCAATATGCTGCTATTGTAAGAAAGAACTCAGTAGAAATATTGAATTAGCTTAGATAAGCAGAATTGCAGAATTAAGAAATGGAAAAGTACAGAAAAGATGTGTTTTAAAGTTACTGATAAGAAAGAGTACATTTGCAGAGAAATATTGAGGAGTGCTGACAGATGAGTTACAGAACCTTGCTCTTCTGCACGCACAAATGGTCCCATAGCCTTGAAAGTGTGAAAGTAACAAGTTGATGAACTGACCATTGTAATTGGGACTAGAAGGGGGGGGCAGGCAGGTGTCATGCATACAGAAGCCCACAGAAGGAACATAATTGGAGAAACTTATCAGTACCGGGGACCACTAGAAGGGCTACGGGAGGTACGGGAGCGTACCGGGACCAATGAAGTGTTTTTCTATACCTAGAATGGAACAGAAGTCTATAAAAGTTGTTGTAATGCTTGAAAACTTTGCTCAGCCATTTTGAAATTGCCTTGCTTGAGACTTGTGCACAAATAAATGATTTGGACCTTCTGAACAGACTCCTGGTATCATTGGTTTGTCTGCGCTTTGCTGCTACACCGCCACACTTGGAACACTTTTTAAAACCCGAAGCGGGTTTTTCCATTTTAAAGGAAAATGTTGGGCCTAGTGCCCAAAATGGCACGTGGCACCTGAGGAGAAAATAACTGGAAAAGACTCCAGAAGAAAGGGTTTTTGTTTTGTTTTTTGAAAAAAAGAAAGAAGAACTGGCAGTACTGGTGTAGCGTCGAAGGAAGGCAGATGCAACCACAAAAAAGAAGAATAGAAAGGAATTATTTTCTGCGGTGACAGGATGTGCGACCTGTCGGCTCCGCGGAAAATGAAGAACTGGAGAGGGACAGTTGGGAAAGGCAGGAAGGCAGCACGCAGGCGCTGTGGGATGCTCCCAAAAACTTTCCTATTGGACGCTGGGGAGCGTTCCCATGCAGGCTCCGTCGGTACTGACGATACCCATATGTGAAGACTAAATTCCTGCTTGTTCCTGGAGATAATCATTTTGAATATCGACCCCTTAGATTCATAAATTCAGATGAAAATAGGTTACAAATTTAGACATGAAACTTGGGTGCCTAAATTTAGGCTTTTGGGCCCGATATTGAGTCAGGCCCTGCCGACCTCTAACCCGGATATTCAATGCTGCGGTGATGGCATTGAATATCCGGTGATCGCTACAGACTCAGGAAGCCGCCGAAGCTAACTGGGCTGCAGTGATATTGCAAGCAGCCCGGTTCGCTCCTGCACCTTAAAGATAGGTGGAACTTTTCCTCGTCTATCCTTTAAGCACAGATCACTAACTGGGCAGCATGCAATATCGCCACTGGACGGTTAGCGACAGTTTCTGCCTCTACTCCGCCCCGATGCTAACCGGATAGCATCGGGGCGCGTAGGGGACTTAGAAGGGGAGTGGAGGAGTGGCCTAGTGGTTGGGGCAAGGTACTTCGGGCCAGAAGGTCAGGGGTTCAAATCCCACTAGAGGACAGCAACCTTGGGCCAGAAGGACTGGGGTTTCTAGTCCCACAGGGTGCTCCTTGTGGTCTTGGGCAAGCCACTTAACCCTCCATAGCCCATGTTCCCTGTAAAATAGTTCTCTGTGTGCTGTGCTTTCCTGTCTAATCAATGTGTTTATACCTCAAAAATTTCCTGTCATGATTTGACAATTTCCAATCTGTAATCAAAACCGCTGCTGATCACTGGAAGTAGCAGTATACAAATGTATACTAAATAAAAATAAATAAATAAATAAAAATAAATAAATATTCAATGGCTCTAACTGTGTCATTGAATGTCCGCATTTAAGGCTTTTACACAGTTTACTGGGCTGTAAACTGTGTAAATGTCTTTCAAAGTTCGAGCCCTTGTCTTTTATTGAATATTTAACTTAATTTAAATGGTTTTATTCCATCTGTATCAAGCGTTCTAAGAAGAGTGCAGCTTAAATAAGATAAAACAATCCAAGAAAGTATACAATTATATAAATCTATAGCAAATCATTTTGCACAATGCTAATTTTTTATGGCAGAAATTTCACAAATACCCAAGTCTTCACTGCTCATCCAAAAGCCATAGAATTTCAATCTTGTCTCACATAGTTGGGTAGTGAATTCCATACACATTTAAAAAATAATAGCAGAAACAACATATGGATAAATTATCCATATAAAATTATACACATATTTCAATGATCCAGTGTATATCGAAGGATCTCTGAACATCCATAAAAAGCTAAGCAGTGGCCGCATCGCTGAATGATATTTTCTACTTTACAGCTATTGAAATCTGCTACTTTGCTATCATAGCAAGTGCATTTTATTATTTGTTCCTGAGAAATCAGGCAAGGAAATGTTACAGGTTCAGATAGTAAAGGTGATCAGAAAATGCTTTTCTCTTTTTAAATATAATGGGTCTTTCCCCCCGAGTGTTGTTCTGGCTTTGATGGTCTTAACCTTTGAAATTAAGTATTTCTGTTTTTCTCCTGATGTTACAATAGTGTTCTCATTTCACTTCCTATCGCTGTTTGCAAGGCTGAAAGGCATTTCCAGCTGGGCTTCAAATGGAAAATGGTAAACTACACCCTGTGCAGAAATTAATTTCCAGCTCGGATAATATGCAATGAAAGGGCCTCTCTGTTCTTGGAATCTCATATATGACATCATCTTTCGTAATTACTATGTTTGTCCAAAAAGGTGTATTGCAGCTTACATAAAATCCAGAAGTATCCAGGATCAATAAAGCTATTAGGATTCTTTATTAAGCAAAGTTTGGTAAGGCTTAAAATTTAAATGAGATTCACTTGAAACTCATTTGAAGAATGCTTAAATACGGACCATGCTGAAGTTTAAGCACTTCTTTTCTTGATGAATGGGTAGCTCTATGGCACACTCCCATGCAAAATATGCAGGTGTAATTCTTGAGTCTGGCTCCTGTTCTTCAGGCCAAATGGGCTTTGGGATGCTGCTGCAGCACTGTTCACAGCTCCTAGGAGAGTAGAAGAATAGAGAGTCTCAGCCATTGCACAACAGTGACACCTATGGGTTGAGCTCAGGTTGCAGGTGTACCATGTTCTGAAGGGAGCCACTGTCTTTTATCCATAGCTAAGGACCCTCACTGCAGTGGCAATTCCTCCTGCCAGGAAATTTTAGGAGGCCGCTTTCAGCCTTCACCCTCGGAATCTCACCGATGGGGGCTGCGATGCCGGTGACCATGAGACTTATCCCAGGTCTTGGCATCCCCCCTCAGCTTCAACAGAGAGGAAGTCCTGTCCTTCTGGGGCTGAAGGATGGCCGTCAGTCCGATGCACCATGGCCCTTTGGCTCCGAGTGAGCTCAGCACCCACGCAAAGTCGAAGGTGTTGACGCTGACATCGATGCCAATGCCGAAGACTCAGAGGACCTGACCAGCGATTCCCACTGTTTTTCTCGGTTCCTGAGACCCTTGCACATCATCTGCAAACAGAGAGCATAGGTGGATGGCTCGTGGTCGGGCCCAAGGCATTGAAGGCACCAATTATGGCAGTTTGTCATGGAGATGGTCCAGCCACACTGGGAACACTTCTTAAAGTCACTGGCTAGCTTTGACATGTCTGGGAAGACGGCTTCCACCAAGTCAAAGAACTCCAATGTCACAGCCAGCCAAGGGGTTGCAAGAGAAAAAATCCACATACCAAAAAAGAAAAAAGAACCCAAGAAAAAACGCGGCACCGAAGCACTGACGCTCCTGGGGACAGGCAGGAAGACAGTGACGAGCACACAGCTAAAAACAAAAACACCATACTGGTGGGGTATCGACAATTTTCCGGGGACAGACAAGTGTCTGAGAGGTTCCACGGAAAAAAGAAGACTGAGGTAAGATGGCTCCTTTGGGTGGGAAGATAGGCACACATGTTGACCTCCCAAAAGTTTCCTTTGGAAGCTGTGCAGCATTCCCGCGCAAGCTCCTTCGGTGACGTCACCCATATGTGAGGACTGACCTCCTGCTTGGTCCCGGAGAAACTGCCAGTCCAAAAAAGTCCTCTAAGCAATGTATTTAATTAGGGATTCTGATATGTGACAGTGCCATGTTTATTTATATAATTCAGCATAATATGAAGGAAATAGATCAGGGGTCCCCAAGCTTTTCAGTGAAGGGTCACATAGGGCATTTAAAATCATGGAAAGGGCCACATGGGGATTGGAGAAGAATTTGCAGAGTAGAAAGTATGGACAAAAAGGGACTCTATCTGGACTTTTCCATGATTTCAATTATTAGGGAAGGAAGGAGGCAAAGAGAAGGTTCCCAGGCATGAGACAAATAACACAACCCTTTCTTTCCTCCAGTATGGGGGGTAATGCCATAATGAGGATGCCCAAGATATTCACCATCCAGATGTGTAGGTCATGGTATTCTAGTGATTAATGTCAAATAGAAAAGAAGAAGGTAACCTCCAAAAGGCAAATCAAAGAGGAAACAAACAGAAATTGGAGACAGACAATGGCTCAGTCATCAGAGTTCTAAAGATAAATTTATTCGATGACCCGATTCAGCTGAGTTTCAACAAACCCACCTGAATCATTGATCTAAAATAAAAAAATTAAACATATATTAAAATATATATATATACACACACACACATATACAGGATTCAACCAGAACCATATTCATTTTAGATGATAATTAGACATCATAAAGTAAAAAGTACTTCTTAATTCCTTACATAAATAATATATTTGCATTCATAAATACATGTATTAAATTGCTTTTCATTTATTTATATTTTTATACTGAGCGTAACTTTATATTGAACTTTGAGGGTTTGGCCGTTGTCTGCGCCCCGTTTCTGTTCCTTTCCTCATTCTAGTGATTAGTGCACACAGATGGGCACATCGAGCGGCTGCTATTCTGTAAGCACATGTGTATCTGCAGGGCGGGCGGCACGGGGGTGGAGTGGAGATGGAGTTTCAAGGGTCTGTGCATTGATTATACAATACTATAAGCTATGTATGTGCCCACTAAAATCTAGGCATGGGCATTTACACCTTCCATGGGGCAGGCGTAAATACTTGCTCGCTATTCTGTAAAGCAGGGGTTGTCAACCCAGTCCTCGGGAGACATCTAGCCAGTCAGGTTTTCAGGATAGCCACAATGAATATACATGAGAGAGATTTGCATGCACTGCCTCCACTGTATGCAAATCTCTCTTATGCATAATCATTGTGGCGATCCTGAAAACCTGACCGACTACGTATGTCCCAAGGACGGGGTTGAGAAGCCCTGCTAAAAAGTAAACCATGCGAGTGCTTTTCCATTCAAACTCCTATTATGTTTTCCTCTACCGTTTCACTTTCTCTCCTGTTTTTACCCCCATGCCTCTCTTCTTGCTCCCCACTTACCTCCCTCCCTCTCATTACACTCTTGTTCCCCTCTTCCTCCATTCCCTATCTTCTTACTCATCCTCATCTCAACCCCCTTCCTGTGGTCCTGAGATCTCAGAGTAAGGCACACCTGCACACAAACTCTATCACTGAGAACAGGGAGCACTGACATCTGAACCCTGGTCATGCAGTCCTGGAACAAAGTGTACCTAGACACACACACACACACACACTGATCCCATAGCCCCAGGAAACAAAAGCACTTGCACACACTCCTGGAGTTGCAAGGTGACAAACTCATTCCTCCAATCCAACATCGCCAAGAGCAGTGAGCATCTCCTTCCCCAGCAACAACTGTGCCCAGGCCATGACAGGTGCAAGTCGGGGCTGAGATGCAATTGCAAGGTGGATTGAATTTGCAATGGCTTACTACAGGCGGGACAGTGGGTGTGGTTGGCCCCGGGTGCTGGCCAGAAGGGGGATGCACTGTAAATTTTAGGCCCATACAACGGTGGCGGTGCACACTCAGCAGATTTACTTTCACTCGTTGCTAACTTGCCATGATGCCTTCACTCCAGGCCCGCTGTTACCTCCCCAATTCTCATAATAACAGTTGCATCGCGAGATTTCGGTCTGGGAGGGAACAGCAAGCCTGGAGCGGAGACAGGGCAAACTGGCAAACAAGTGGAAGCAAGTTTGCTGAGCATACGCATGGGGGCAGGCGTCATGGGGGGCTGTCTCAGAGGGGTGTCACGAGGAGGGTAGTTGCCAGGGGGGAGAGGTCTGCTCCAGGTATCACATAAGCTAGGTATACCACTGTCAATTTGACAGTTTTAACAGTTCTGGGCTCTTCCTGGCCCCATTTATCTCACTTTGATCCTGGTAAAGGGATGGAGGAAGATCTGAGCCATTGGAAAGCTCAGCAGGTAAGGAGAGTGACTGAGAATGAGGCTGGGCTCCTCAAAGTCTGCTGGCTGAATACCCTTAGCTGCAGGAGAGAAGGAGGGAAAGAGACAGGACAAAGTGCATGTACAAAAAAGCAAAAGACAAATAAACCTTGCTCTAGGGACTGGATCTCATCTGAGGACTGGAAAAGCACGGAGGGCCAGAAATGTTTATTTATTTATTTACATTCTCTTATATACCGCGCTATTCTGCATCAGTGCGGTTTACATTGAACAAACTGAAAGTACATTGAACAGGGAATTATAACTTGGAGATAACTATTTTACAGGGAGTTTAGTTTGCTCCAAAGGCCACATCTGGCCCCCGGGACTAAGTCTGGGGACTCCAGAAATAGACTGTAAGAAACCCTCGCAACATCATCATTTAAAGACAATGGGGTAGATTCTGACCCGTGTTTAGCAGGGATATATATCCAGGGTGGACGTATAATCCCCACTAAACATCAGGCTCATATTCTCACTTACGAGCTCCCCGCATATACTGCCGAGATGTGCAGGGAGCTCTGGATGGGGGCAGGAGGGAGCAGGCCGGAGGAGGAGCGAGGGTAGGGATTAGATGGGACCCTGACCCCGGACGTACAGGACTGATTCCGGTGTTGGCCCTGTACATACGGGGTCAGCCATCTACACAGGGAACTTATTCCATCTCCGAGATGGAATAAGCTCCCCTGAGGTTCATGGCAGACAGCGGTGGGACCGGCAAAGAAGGTGAGAAGAGGAGGGGCATTCCTTGCAGCCCGATCACAGCCTCAGAAGGTCTGATTGGGGGTAGGGCGGTGGGGAACAGGTGATCTAATGCAGCATTGATGATCGGGGCTCTGGTATGGAGCCTAGGTGCCATGACAACGGGATGCCATGATACTGTGGCTCCATGCAGGAGCCAGGCTGAGCTAGCCGGGCAGACTCTGGAATACGGGGTGTTTTTTTCAATGTGGTCCTGGAGTTGTTGCTGGATTGCTTTTACTATGACTTTTGCTGTGAAGGGGAGGGTGGCAATTGATCTGTAGGAAGAAGGGTCCAGTCTTCTTTAGAGTGGGGCATATGGTGGATAGTTTTAGGCAGTCAGGCATTTGACCTTGTTGGAGGGTTGTTTGGGCGAGTATGGCAAGCATGGGGCTGAGGTCTTGTTTAGCTGCTTTGACCCAGCTTACTGGGGATGGGTCAAGGGGGGAGGTGGTTGTGTTGAGTTAAGAAATGATGGATTCTATGTTCTCCTTGCTGATTGGTAAAAGGTGGACCATGTGTTGGAAGTGGATGTTTGTGTGGGATGGCGGGGAGACTGGGGTGGGGATGGAGTTGTTTGTAATGGATGGCTAGTTGTTGGTGGTCGATGGTAATATCTGGGGTGGTGGTGATGGGGGATTTGATAAGTTTTTTGATTAGGTCAAAGAGTTCTCAGAGGTGATTGAATGATCCATTGAGCAGCTTTGTGTGGTATTTGCATTTGACTTTGTCAGTTGCAGATTGGTAGCTGTTCGCAATATTCATGTAGAGAATTTGGTCAGAGATGAGTGTTGATTTACACCATTTTCTCTCGAGTCTTCGTAGCTGGATTTGAGCTTTCGGAGGGTGGGAGTGTATCATGGGGTTTTAGGTCATTTGTTGGTTGTTCATGGTGGGGTAGTTGTTGCGGTCACAGCTTCTTTGATGATGCGGTTCCAGTTGGTTGTGAGTGTGTTGGGGTCTGTTGTGTTCGTTTGTAGCTGAGGGAGGATGACTCTGAGGAAAAGTGTTCTTGTTGAATTGGTTGAATCGTCTTTTGGACTGATTGTGGGTATGGTTGATGGGGCGTTTAATAGGTTAGGGGGAAGGTAATGAGTCTGTGTCCGACCATGGTACTTGGAGAGTTTGTGGTGTGAGGGTGTTGCCATTGGGTTTTGAGGAAAAGTAGGTCCAGTGTGTTTCCTTTATCGTGTGTGGGGGTCTGGATAATCTGGTGTAGGTCCATGGATTCCAATGCTTTGAGGAATGAGGTGGTGTGCTTGGGCTGTTGGGAGATTGATGTCACCCAGGATGAGGAGGTCTTTGCTTGAGTTGGATATTTCAAGTGCTTTTTTTAGTATTTTGGAGAGGTCAGTAGCTGCTGTGGTGGGGGGATCTGTAGATGATGCAGATAGTGAGTAGTGTGTTTGTAATGGTGAGAGTGTCGGTTTCTTCTCTACTTTCTGTAGTGAGGTAGTGGAAGTGGAAGTGGGATTTTGCCAGTATTAACTCCTCCTCCTCTGCTGTGGAATTGTGGGCAGTGGAAGAGGCTGAATCCATGGGGAGGCAGTTGAGAACAGTGTCCATGTCTGTGAGCCAGGATTCAATTATACAGAGTATGTCCAGGTGGTAGCTTGCGAGGATGTCTCTGATAATAGGGAATTTGTTTCTCACCGAGTAGGCATTTATGAGTGCACAGTGGAGTGATGACGTAGGGGGCAGGATAGTTGCAGTTGTAGCAGCATGTGCGGTTGCAGTAGGTATGTTTATGAGGTGTTGAAGATTTTGGTGCTTGTTATGATGGCAGAGGGAATTTTTGTGTTGTTGAGCGTATTGTATGGAGGGTAGGATGGGGGAGGGGGTGGAGGTTGTGTGGGTATGGTAGGTAGAAGCTAGTAAGATGATTGTGGACAGAGGGCAAAGGGTTGCATACAATGGAAGCATGGTTTTGAGTATGATAGACTTGTGGAGATTTTGGAGTCAGTGGATTGTTCTAGAGAGAGTCTTGGGGTCATTTGAGAGAGTTCTTGTTGATGTGGTAGTCCTGTGGTCGGTGGAGGGTGCAGTTTTGTGATGGTAGTTTGTCTTGGTGGGGTGTGCAATAGAGTGATGGTGCCTTAGTAGGGTAGGAGGCAGCAGGAGCACAACAGAAGTTTTGTGGTGCCGAACAGGGTGTAGCTTACCTGTGATCGGGATTGTTTATGAGTCCAGGTGTATTTTGCAGTGGTCCCCGCTTAAAGGCCATGCCAAAGGGCCCCTTGGCGAGGCCCTCAGGTACAGGTCTACCAGGTGCAAGCATGTCTTTGTGCTGCTGTACATTTATGAAGCTTGTGTACACCGATGTAGGACGTCATCAGTGTGGGAGGAGCTTACCTCCATGCTATCGTAGTGTTCCTGGTGCTGGTTTAGCTCTGGATGGATCACTGTAGGAGGAGGCTTTTGGGGCGTCGGTGAGCTTATCCATTGTGTGTGCGGGTGTGTGAGAAGCAGAATGAAGAGTTGTGTGGGAGAGGGATTTAAATTACTGGCCTGCAGTCTGAGGAAAGTCATAGAGGAAGGAGAGATTGCCTTCCCTCTCCAAAAATGGAAACCGAGACAAGTGTTTACCTGCCTGGTGATACAGGAGAAATAGAGGTTTGTTTTGCTGAGCAGTTGGATCCAGAGGGGGGTGTCCTTCCCCGGTTGGAGAATAGGAGAACCAGTCCACCGAGGTGCAGAAGTGGCAGGTATAGAGTGTATAAAGCGTTTATGAAAGTCTGAGAAGACAAGGGAGGCTGAAGGGACTTTAAGGACTCTAAATATTGTGGTGGACATATTCAGTGGTGGAAGCCAGTGGTCATCAGTGCTTGAATTTATGACTAAATATTTAGTGCCAGGCCATACCCAGTGACTGGCACTGAGTATCCGGTTTGCCTGGATAGCGTTTTATCTGGCCAATCAGTGGTAATATTCAGCTGCTGGCTAGATAGCTAAAATGCCTAAAGTTAGGTGTTTTAGTTAGCCAGTTAGTGGCATCCCCACACTGCTCCCAGAACACCCCATCGCTAGCCGGTTAGTGACTTGAGATTTTGTTAGCCTAGGAGGGGATATTCAGTGTCACTAATCGGACAAGGGCCGCCGAATATCCCAGTGAGTGAGATTTACTTAGGTTACAGGTCTTCAAACCACATAAATCCTTTTGAATATGTCCCTGTATTTTATATGTATTCTCAGGGACTGTATATCCAGATTTTTTCCTCAGTAAAAAATTGTATCATAGGCTGCCACTTGTACAACAGTAACCTTTTCAGCTTCATTTAATAGTTCTAGTCTGTCATTCCAGTCTATTTGGACTCTTCAAAGACGGCAAACATTGTCATGTGCGAGGACTTTTGTTTCAGCTACTACAACAGAGATGTCTTACTTGTTTTGAAATGAAATGAAAAATCTTTTGTTTCATTTTCTTCTTAACATACATCAAAAGTCGTTTTAGAATTCTGTATGTAAACAGTGGGATTTCCATCAGCAGATCGCATACGTGGGCTGGTTTTGGAATGCCACTATTTGCAGGTAGAATTTCCAGGGGGCACACAGATTCAAAGAGGCAAATCCACGTGCATTTCTAAAACATTCCCCGCTGATATTTTCATCTGCTCCAAGATAGCCTTGTGAAGGCCAGCCACCTGTTCATTCGAACCTGTGATCTCCACCAGTAACTGCGAAGGACACGGTGCCCAGTTAGTGGGACCTGCTAACCGGATAAGTCTCCTGAGAGAGACATTCCGCTGAATATTTCCTCTAGCAGCCTTGGCATGAGCTGGGGCAGAGTTGGCACTTATCCGGAGAGCACAGCCGCTATACGGATAAAAATCTACATAATTTAGGATAGCAAACAAGCTGCCCTAAGTGCTATAAGAACATAAGAACATAAGACATGCCATACTGGGTCAGACCGAGGTCCATCAAGCCCAGTATCCTGTTTCCAACAGTGGCCAATCTAGGTTATACGTACCTAGCAATATCCCCAAAGACACAGGTTCCACAATGCTTGTACTGGGTCAAGCATTGATATCCTGGGTCCCTTTTTAATAGTGGTTTATGGTCCTTTCCTCCAGGAACTTGTCCAAACCTTTTTTAAACCCAGCTATACTAACAGCCCTTACTACATCCTCCGGTAACAGATTCCAGAGTTTGATTACACGTTGAGTGAAAAAATATTGTCTCTTATTTGTCTTAAATAGTTTACCCTGTAGCTTCATTACATGTCCCCTAGTCTTTCTATACTCTGATAGCGTAAACAATTGATCCACGTTTATCCATTCCACTCCATTCATTAATTTATAGACCTCTATCATATCTCCCCTCAGCCGTCTCTTCTCCAGGCTAAAGAGCTCTAACCTTCTTAGCCTCTCTTCATAGGAGTAGCCTTCCATCCCCTTCACCAATTTGGTGGCTCTTCTCTGTACTTTTTCTAATAACGCTATGTCCTTTTTAAGATACGGTGACCAGAATTGCACACAATATTCAAGGTGCGGTCGTACCATGGAGCGATACAGAGGCATTATAATATCCTTTGTTTTGTTCTCCATCCCTTTCCTTATGATACCTAGCATTCTATTTGCTTTCTTGGCCGCCGCTGCACACTGGGCGGAGGGTTTTAACATGTTATCCACAATGACTCCTAAATCTTTTTCCTGGGTGGTGGTTTCTAATGTGGAGCCTTGCATCGTGTAACTATAGTGTGGGTTGTTCTTTCCTAGGTGCATAACTTTGCACTTGTCCACATTAAATTTCATCTGCCATTTGGATGCCCAGTCTTCCAATTTATCCAGATCCTCCTGCAGTTTTCCACAATCCTCTTGGGTTTTAACAACTTTAAACAGTTTTGTGTCATCTGCAAATTTGATAATCTCACTAATTATTCCCTTTTCCAGGTCATTTATGAATATGTCAAAAAGCAGCGGACCCAGTACAGATCCCTGGGGTACTCCACTATTCACCTTTTTCCATTGGGAATATTGGCCATTTAGCCCTACCCTCTGCTTTCTATCTTTTAACCAGTTCCCGATCCACAATAGTACACTGCCTCCTATCCCATGACTTTTTAGCTTCGCCAAAAGTCTCTGATGGGGGACTTTGTCAAAAGCTTTCTGAAAGTCCAGATACACTATATCAACCGACTCACCTTCCTTATCGTCACTCCAATCCAGTCCCTTTACTTCAGGGTTACGCAACCCTTCCAGCAGCTTGGAGGCTGAGCCCAACCTTTTTGGGGTGGAGCGGTATATATACCACTGGTGCCACCCACCAACTCCAGTATTCTCAGCCTCCAAGCAGCTGGAGGGTTCCGTAAGCCTAGGGCTTACTGGAGTCCTAACTTCCCTTAAATCTGCTTTTATTTCATTTAATTTCATCTAATTTAATTTAATTTAATCTATTTTACTAAAGTTTCAGAGTCTTATTGATTTTCATTAGGATTTCTTACTTCTTATTTTCCTGCCTACTCCTTCTCCCTCCCCCCCCCCCTCCTCACCCCGCGGCGTCCCGGGGGCCGGAGGAGATTTGTCCTGCAGTTCCTGCAGCAGCGAGGAGGAGCGGACAGAGCTCCTCTCGCTGCCGGTGCAGTCGGTTCCTCTGCCTTCCTGCCTGAAGTCCGTCCTCGCGCCGCAGCCCCGCCGGCGGCTGAGGGCTGGAGGACGCGCCATACATGGGGGAGATTGTGCCGGGCAGTTCGCGGCGCGGTAGGAAGCAGCGACGAGCGGAGAGGCTCTGGGGGTAACACGAGACCCAGGATCGTTCGGGTCTCAGTTCCCAGCTTTTCCCCCACCGTCGGAGTGTGCGGGTCAGCTTAAAGGCAGTTTGTTTGCAGCTCCTCTACTAAGGGCTCCACGTGGTCGCGGCCTACCACGTGTTGAGCCCTCTACGGAAAATCGCAGCCTCGGGCCTGAGAGAAGCTCCAGAAACGCAAGTATTCAGATTTTACACTGAAAGGAATTTTAAGAAGGCTTCTGCTGAATTGTGTTTTACTATTTTATTTGGCTATTTTACTATTTTATTGGGAAAGTGAACTTAATCTAAAATATTTTAACGTTGGCCTGTTCCCGGTCAGCATTTGCAGAGCCTGGATTTCTAATTGGGGGTCTTATTTGTTTGTTTTATTGGATTTATCTTATTAATTTATTTTGTTGCCTCCTTTTGGTTAACTTTAAATTATATCCTGGGAGGGAGGCTCAATTCGGGGTACATCTATTGAACTACCTCTGAAGAGCATGACAGCCAAACCGAGGTGTCCTTCCTGCGGCACTCGGAGAGGCACTACATCGGAGGCAGGGGTCTGCAGGGGCTGTGCTGCGGTTGCGTCCTCTGTAGAGCAAGAACTCAGCCTAGCCATGTCCCAGGTCTCGCAGGGGTCCTCGGATCCCTCTGAAGGGGAAGTAGTATCCCAGTTATCCCTTCCCTCTCGCTCAGAGAACCCCCTTCCCCCTGTTCCTCCCTACTCCCTGCCCGCAGAAGAAGGGGGAGCCGGGGATTTCTTCTCCCCAGATTTTGTGCTCCTACTGCACCAAGCCTATTGTTTGCGTAAGAAGGGTCTTGGTCCGGGAGAAGCGGGCCCTGCGGCCGAAGGCAAACTGGTCAGACCCTTGAGGCCTAACTCTCAGGACCCCGGGATACCCTCAAAGCGCCCCAGACTGGTAATGGAGGAGACCCTCCCTCCTCTTTCCCAGGACATTCCTGAAGAGGAGACCTCGGAAAAGGAGGAGGAGGAAGAGGAGGAGCTAGAGGAAGGGGAGATCCCTGAGGAGGACCACTCGCGCATAATCAGAGTCTTCCGGCGGGAGGAGCTCCCCGCCTTAATAAATGATTCCCTGAAAGCTCTCAACGTGGCTTCCGACACCCCCGCGGAGGAGGAGGTCTTGGAGGATCCCTTGATCCAGGCCATCAGGAGGTCCCAAAAGGTTTTTCCCGTCCACAGAGTGGTACGCCAAATGATTCAGGAGGAATGGGATCAACCAGAGTCAGCCTTAAGAGGGGTCTGGGCCATGTCTCGTCTCTACCCCCTCCCCGAGGCAGACAAGGAACTTCTAAAGTCCCCCAGGGTGGATGCGGCGGTTTCGGCAGTGACAAAGAAAACTACCATCTCAGTGGAGGGCAGCGCGGCCTTGAGGGATGCTCAGGACAGAAGATTAGACACGCTCCTTAAGCAAGCCTTCGATGTGAGCGCTCTTGCCTTACAGGCCTCGGTTTCGGGGGCATGGGTAGCGCGAGCCTGTTTGAGATGGTCTCAACAACTCCAGGCAGAGGAGGCCCCCTCTGAAGGGGTTCTAGCTAACGCGGCGAGGTTGGAATCAGGTACGGCATTCTTAGCGGATAGCCAGTATGACCTCATCCGGAGCTTAGCAAAGAACATGGCCTCAGTGGTGGCAGCCAGACGCTATTTGTGGCTCCGGAACTGGGCTGCCGATTCTTCCTCCAAAGCTCGCCTGAGTCGCCTTCCCTTTAAAGGGAAACTATTATTCGGAGAGGACCTGGACAAGTTAGTAAAGGACCTAGGTGAGTCCAAAGGTGGCAGGCTCCCGGAGGACAGGCCCAGGCAAGCACGGCCCTCAGGACCAGCTCGAAATCAACCTAGAGAACCTCGGAGGTTTCGCTCGGCCAGACCTAACCCTTTCCTCAGGGGTCGGCCTAACGCTAGGGGTCAAGGGTTCCGGGGTTTCGGGGCAGAGGTTTCTCCGCCTCTTCCTCCTTCGCTTCGGCCCCCAGAAAGCAACAATGAGATTCCGGGGGTCCAGGTGGGTGGACGGCCGGTAGGCGGTCGCCTGAGGCAATTTCTTCCCGCCTGGTCCCGGGTCACGTCCGATCAGTGGGTGCTGGAAGTGATTCGAGAGGGTTACGCCCTCGAATTTGCAATGCAAATACTTCCAGCCTTTGTTCAGTCCCCCTGCGGTTCCTCATCAAAAAGAGAAGCCATAGAGCTAACACTTTCCCGCCTCATAGAGCTGGGGGCCATGGTTCCGGTTCCTCCAGACCAATGCGGTGCGGGTCGCTACTCGATTTACTTTGTCGTCCCAAAAATGGAGGGGTCCTTTCGCCCAATCCTGGACCTAAAGCAAGTCAATCGCTGTCTCAAGGTGCCCCACTTCCGGATGGAAACCCTGCGAGCAATAATAGCAGCTGTAAGGGCCGGAGAGTTCCTAACGTCGCTGGATCTGACAGAAGCATACTTGCATATCCCGATCAGAAGGTCCCATCAGCAGTTCCTCAGGTTCGCTATACCTCGAGGGCATTTTCAATTTCAGCCTCTGCCCTTCGGCCTAGCAACGGCGCCAAGAACATTCACCAAGGGGATGGTGGTGGTAGCGGCCGCCCTACGAAAGAAGGGAATCTTAGTGCACCCTTATTTAGACGACTGGCTGATCCGGGCAAAATCAGAAGAGGAGAGTCGCCGTGCAACAGCCAAAGTAGTTCAACTTCTGGAGGAGCTAGGGTGGGTCATCAATCGCGCAAAGAGCAGTTTGGTTCCATCCCAGGAGCTCGAGTACCTCGGAGCAAGATTCCACACAGGCAGAGGCAGGGTCTTCCTGTCAAGCACGAGGATAAAGGCCCTAAGAACCCTAGTCTCACAGTTCATGGCCAGGCGGCTCCCCTCAGCGTGACATTACCTTCAATTACTGGGAACCATGGCGGCAGCAATAGAAGTAGTCCCGTGGGCCAGAGCTCACATGCGCCCGTTACAGCGGTCCCTGCTACGGCGGTGGTCTCCTCAACAGCACCCCCTGTCCCGTCAGCTTCCCTGCGCGCCTCGAACCAAGCACTCCCTCCTCTGGTGGAGGTGCCCAAGGAATCTGAGTCGCGGAATGCCCCTAGAATCTCCTCAGTGGGTGCTATTGACGACAGACACCAGTCTGACAGGCTGGGGAGCTCACCTCGAGGAACAGTTTGTCCAGGGGTGTTGGACGACGTTGGAATCCAGATGGCCTATCAACCGCCTAGAACTAAGAGCCGTCGCTCGGGTGCTCAAGGCTCTTCAGTCCTCAGTGCTAGGAAAAGCGATTCGCGTTCTCTCCGACAATGTCACCACAGTGGCGTACATCAATCACCAGGGCGGCACCAGCAGTCCGGCCTTAGAAAAGGAGGCGGACGCCCTGTTCAAGTGGGCAGAAGTTCGCCTGGAAGCACTCTCGGCTCAGCACGTGGCCGGCACGGACAACATCACGGCCGACTACCTCAGCAGGTGCAAGATAGACCATGGCGAGTGGGAACTACATCAGGAGATCTTCGACCAGATAGTAGCCCTTTGGGGTCCTCCAGTGATGGACCTCATGGCGCGGTTTGCATCCGCCAAGGCAAACAGATTCTTCAGTCGGCGGAAGGAAAGGATGTCGGAGGGCCTGGACGCCCTGTCCCAGAAATGGCCCTCGGAGGGTCTTCTTTATGTCTTCCCGCCTTGGGCTCTAATCGGAAAGGTCCTCCAACGGGTGGAAGCTCACCGGGGCCTAGTAATCTTTATTGCCCCGGACTGGCCCCGTCGTCCCTGGTATGCGGACCTGGTAAGAATGATCGCCGACCGGCCGTGGCGCCTCCCCGCCAGGAAGGACCTTCTGAGGCAAGGGCCGGTTCAGATGCCTCACGTGGATCGATTCTCGCTTACGGCTTGGCTATTGAAAGGGCGCGGCTCCTGAAGCGCGGCTACTCATCAGCAGTCATTACGACCCTGTTGAGCGCGAGGAAGTGCTCCACCAGTCTTTCCTACGTAAGAGTCTGGCGTATCTTTGAGGCATGGTGTGCGGATCGCCGGAGGAACTCCCTGTCAGCTTCTGTTCCGGAGGTGCTGGAATTTCTGCAGGCAGGGCTCGACAAGGGTTTAGACCACAGCTCCTTGCGAGTGCAACTGGCGGCCATCGCTTGCTATAGGGGCAAGGTGGGCAGAAAAGCTTTGGGAGCTCATGCGGACGTTGTCAGGTTTTTGAAAGCGGTCAGAAGGCTCCGCCCGCAGCGAAGATCGGTCATTCCTCCTTGGGACCTCAACCTGGTACTAAATGCCCTAGTCGCGGCTCCTTTTGAACCATTGAAGAAGGCCGCCTTGAAGGATCTGACCCTAAAGACGGTGTTCCTAGTGGCCATTTGCTCAGCTAGGCGAGTTTCCGAGTTACAAGCACTGTCTTCTCGACCTCCCTTTCTGGCGTTTCTCAAGGATAAAGTAGTCCTTCGGATGGTCCCTTCCTTTTTGCCTAAGGTGATTTCCCCCTTCCATGTCAACCAATCCATCTCTTTCCCGTCTCTCTCACCGGGGGGACCAGGAGGGGGAGAGTATAGGCTCCATCTGCTCGACGTCCCCAGAGCCTTGAAGCGTTACCTCTCCCGCACGGCGCCCTTCCGGAAATCCGAACGTCTGTTCGTGCAGTTCGGAGGGCCCCACAAGGGAGAGGCGGCGGCCAAGGCCTCAATTTCCAGATGGATCAGGGAGGCGATTGCCTCCGCCTATATCCTCAGGGGGAAGCAAGTCCCAGGAGGTCTGCGCGCTCACTCCACTCGAGCGCAGGCCGCCTCTTGGGCGGAGGTCAGCCTAGTCCCTCCTATAGATATCTGTAGGGCAGCGACTTGGTCCTCTCTGCACTCTTTCACCAAGCATTACAGGTTAGATGTGCAGAGCGCGGAGGACTCCAGGTTTGCACATGCAGTACTACGTTCCGGAATGACAAATCCCGCCCGAGCTGATACTGCTCTGGTACTTCCCTGAAGTAAAGGGACTGGACTGGAGTGACGATAAGGAAGAGGTAATTAGGTCTTACCTGCTAATTATTGTTCCTGAAGGAACGACAGTCCAGTCCCTAATCCCCTCCCTAGCTCTGTTGGGCCATTCCGGCCGGGTCTCGGCAGCGGGACTGCGGTCCGAGGGCGGATTCAGGTCTTGCAGGTAGGTCAGGCGGGAGGAAGGGCCCAGGCAGTAGCAGTTACCCTGCCTCCTCCCCCCTTGTCTCTCTCTCTCCTACTGTCTATTCCTGTTAAAAAAAAAAAAAAGGATAGGGAGTTTGTGACTTTAGTTGGTTTATTTCCGTTTTAGGCAATTTCTTAGTTTTAAGTCTGCTTTTGTAGTAGATTACTGGAGTTGGTGGGTGGCACCAGTGGTATATATACCGCTCCACCCCAAAAAGGTTGGGCTCAGCCTCCAAGCTGCTGGAAGGGTTGCGTAACCCTGAAGTAAAGGGACTGGACTGTCGTTCCTTCAGGAACAATAATTAGCAGGTAAGACCTAATTACCTCTTTGTCTACCTGTTTATGCACACCTTCAAAAAAACATATCAGATTAGTAAGACAAGATCTTCCTTGTCTAAAGCCATGCTGGCTGTCTCCCATTAGGCCATGACTATCTACATGCTGTGTAATTTTGTTCTTTATGATGGTTTCTACCATTTTCCCTGGTACTGACGTCAGGCTCACCGGTCTGTAATTTCCTGGGTCACCCCTGGAACCCTTTTTAAAAATTGGTGTTACGTTGGCGACCCTCCAATCTTCAGGTATTACAGATGATTTTAATGAAAGTTCACAGATTACCAATAGCAGGTCTGCAATCTCATATTTCAGTTCTTTCAACACTCTGGGATGTATACCATCCGGTCCAGGTGATTTGCTACTATTCAGTTTATCAATTAGTTGTAATATATCTTCCCGGTGTAGTGATATTTCTCTCAATTCCTCTGCAGTATCACCTTTAAATGCCACTTCAGTCTTGGGTAACATCCCTACATCTTCCTCAGTAAAGACCGAAGCAAAGAATTCATTCAGTCTCTCTGCTATAGCCTTGTTTCCTCTTACTGCCCCTTTTACCCCTCTATCATCTAATGGTCCAGTTGACTCTCTCACAGGCCTTTTGCTACGAATGTACTTGAAAAAGTCTTTATTTCGTGTTTTTGCTTCCGTAGCAAGTTTCTTCTCAAATTCCCGCTTTGCCTGCCTTATCAATGCTTTGCATTTAACTTGCCAGTGCTTGTGCTGTTTCCAGTTTTCATCGTTTGGCTCTTTTTTCCATTTCCTGAAGGTTGCTTTTTTGGCAGCAGCAGCCTCTCTGACCTCACCTTTAAACCATGCTGGCAGTTTTTTGGACTTTCTTCCACTTTTCTTAATGCGTGGAATACAGCTGGTCTGGGCTTCGAGGATAGTATTTTTAAATAACACCCAAGCTTGCTGTAAGTCTTTAACCTTTGGAACCGCTCCTTTTAATTTTTTCCTAACTATATTCCTCATTCTATCATAGTCTCCCTTTTGAAAGTTAAAAGGTAGTACTGTGGATGCCTTTACTATCTGTCCTCCACTAATTAAAT
The DNA here is from genome assembly GCA_033557465.1 of Ichthyophis bannanicus. Lineage (NCBI taxonomy): Eukaryota > Metazoa > Chordata > Amphibia > Gymnophiona > Ichthyophiidae > Ichthyophis > Ichthyophis bannanicus. The sequence goes on along the minus strand of CM066035.1, from coordinate 908,915,358 downwards.
CAAACATGATCATACTATGATCACTATTGCCAAGTGGTCCCAACACCCTTATTTCTTGCACCAGATCTGGCGTTCCACTAAGGACTAGGTCCAGTATGGCTTCCCCTCTGGTCGGTTCATGAACCAGCTGCTCCAAGAAGCAGTCATTTATTCCATCTAGAAACTTTATCTCTTTAGCTTGTCCTGCTGTGACACTGACCCAGTCGATACCGGGGTAATTGAAATCACCCATTATTACTACTCTGTTGTGACTTTTGTTAGCTTCCTCGATTTCTTTGAGCATTTCATCATCCATTTGTTCATTCTGGCCAGGCGGTCGATAGTATACTCCCACTGCCATCACCTTCCCCTTCATAAATGGAATTTCAATCCATAGAGATTCTATAGCAAATTTTGTTCCCTGCAAAACTTTAATCCTTTCTGACTCAATGCCCTCTCTAACATAGAGCGCAACCCCTCCACCAATTTGATCAGCTCTATCATTATGATATAGTTTGTATCCAGGTATCACAGTGTCCCACTGGTTATCCTCCTTCCACCATGTCTCTGAGAGTGCAATCATATCTAACCTCTCATTTAGTGCTATATATTCTAACTCTCCCATCTTATTGTTTAGACTTCTAGCATTGGCATACAAGCATTTTAGAGACTGTATTTTATTCATATTAATCTGGCTATTGGTAGGCAGGGGTAATTTGGAATCTTTATGCTCTGTCTGCTCCTTACTCAAGGGCATTTGGGCTACTATACTCCCTTTTGGAACCTCACTGCTTTTGGTAGTATCCTTCAAGGATACCTTCGTCCGAACCATGCACTCCTGGGTGACTGTCAGCTTTCCCCTATTTTCTAGTTTAAAAGCTTCTCTATCTCTTTTTTAAAGGTTAATGCCAGCAGTCTGGTCCCATCCTGATTAAGGTGAAGCCCATCCCTTCGGAAGAGCCCCCCCTTTCCCCAGAATGTTCCCCAGTTCCTAACAAATCCAAAACCCTATGGGAATTGTCTATCCAGATAGTAGATGAATATTGCTGCTATCAGGCTAGTACCTGCTAAATACAGACATTGAGTACCAGCTAATATCCGGCGCCAGTGCTGAGTATCAGCACATTTTGCCCACGGCAGAAATGCCGACCACTGCTGGGTGATGATCAGCCACAGCTCATTAACTGCCTCTTCTTGTATATGTAGTTTGCTGAAATCTGGCACTTATACGTGTAAGTGACAGCCAATACATGTGTGTATTGCCAGATCAGCGCTTACATGGGTGGTTGCTGGTTTTTACACACATAAGGTCCGATTCTTTGCCACGAATAGCGGGGAAGGGACGTCCATCCTCGCTATTCGTGCCTTCTCTGCCCGCATCTAACTTCCCTGCCAGTTGTACGGGGAAGTTAGATGTGGGTGGGGAAGGGGAGGATCGGAGGCGGAGGCAGGGCGGGCATTGGGCAGTCTCCGGCCCTAGACATACAGGGCCGATTCTAATATCGGCCCTGTAGTCCAATGCCAGTGATTTGTATGGGGATGTTATTCCACCTTGGAGGTGGAATAACTTCCCTGTGCGTAAAGGATCGGTGGTCCGGGGCTTGGATTAGGCAGGGGGGCCCGAAGGCATCCCCTGCAGCCCGACCCTGGCCTTAGGAGGCCGGATCAGGGGTCGGGCTGCAGGGAATGAGTCTCTGAAGTCCAGCAGCTGTCGTTGCTGCTCTTCAATGGAGCCGCGGTACCATGACAACATGATGTCATGGCGCATCAGTTCCATAGAAGAGCCTTGACTGAGTTAGCCGGGGACAGTCCTTACGTGCAGGTCGGGCTGAATCGCAGTCCTGGCCTGCACGTACAGGACTGTTTGAGATTCTGATCCTGCAGGGCTAGACGTGCCCCGTGGGATCAGAATCGTGATCCCCTCTGTACGTCCAGCTCAGATCAAATGTACAGAGGGGAGTGGCCTAGTGGTTTGGGCAAGATACTTCAGGCCAGAAGGTGAGGGGTTCAAATCCCACTAGAGAACAGCAACCTTGGGCCAGAAGGACTGGGGTTTCTAGTCCCACAGGTGCTCCTTGTGGTCTTGGGCAAGCCACTTAACCCTCCATAGCCCATGTTCCCTGTAAAATAGTTATCTCCAAGTTATAATGCCCTGTTCAATGTAATTTCAGTTTGTTCAATGTAAACTGCACTGATGCAGAATAGTGCAGTATATAAGAGAATTTAAATAAATCTACATCCAGGATAGAATAAGCCTGATAATGTCAAGCATAATCCTGCTCTTTTTATAAATAGGTACTTTTGTGAAATCCATGTTCCTATTGTACGCTGCTATCCTTATTTTCCAAAAGGTTCAGTAGAGCTTTTAGTAAAATACTCTAGGAATTGTGACCATTTCAACCTGGATGTCCCAATTCCTAGCAGGACATCCTAAGCAAAATGGGGCTTGCTATTTGCAACTAATGCGTACTAAAAAGAAAACCTAGCAACACTGAAAAAACATTAAAGAAAATGGAACCTACCAATTTCCTTCTTCCCCAAAATGAAAAACAACTAGCATTACACCTCTCCTGTGTTATTGACTGCTTTGAGTCAAGGAGCTGATCGTTCCCTCCTCACCCATCTGGATGAAATCCCAGGACTGCATCATATTTTACCAGGACCTCTTCCGATTCTTATGGTCTTTCCCCTTGCCTCTAATGGAAGATCCCCTGCAAAAGGGAACACAAACGGTGAATGACAAAGGAGGAACGATAAGAAGACTGCAGAAAAGAAACAACAAAACAGAAACAGGAAAGGAGATCACGAAAATGCAATTATAGCAAAGCACCCGAATGGGGGAGAGGAAAGAAATAAAAGGAGATAGCACAATTAAAGGGGCATCATCGCAAAACTTAGCTCTGCCTTAAAAGTTTCAGGTCTTTACTTTAATAAATGTCTCCCTGCACAAGCAAATAATCTAGTAATTAACAATTTGCGTGCCGGTAAAATGAAATCTGGAAGAAAAAGAGCATAAAGTGCCACAAAAGAAAAGCAAAACCAAAGGACCATGTTTACTAACCGTCAGTGCCCGCTGTCTGCCACCTTGCCCATGGACATAACATGGGTGCTGCAGCAGCTAGCACATACTAATGTTTAGTATACATAGTCCTCAGTTTGTGGCTCTACTTCTAAATCGACTTTGCACTGCTTCTCATCCTCACTTAATCTTAAAACAAGAACTTTAATGATAGAAAACTGAAAAGTGTTCCTAAGAGTGCAAAAAGAGATAACTGCAGAGATGTCAAGCAATTCTCAGTGCGCCACCCTCACTATTCTGCTGATTGCTACAATTTTTTTGCATGCATAGTGGTCTGCCCTAATGCCACAGCTCAAAGTCCGTGATCACACCTAGATGAGAAGCACCTCTTCACATTTTGAAATTCTTGTCAAATAGATGGGCAAGAGCAAATGTACGGGGCAAAAAACTGATAGTAGCATAAACAGTTCCATTCTAAGGGATAATAACACACTTGGAAATGCAGCCAGAGAAAGAAATCAGAAAACCAAAAATGATGCCCACTGCAATTTCCACCTGCCCTATACTGTGTGCTACAGCTTTGAATGCAGCTGATCTTGGCAGGGTCGGGCCTGGCTGGTAATTGAATGAGAGACCACCTTCGAATACCAGGTGCTACAGACTTACTGCGTGGGAGAGAGGTCTAGTAAGCTACTTTGGAGGAGTAGCCTAATGGTTAAGAACACTGTCTTAGGAAGCCAGAGACTAGGGTTCAATTCCCACTAGCACTCCTTGTGGCCTTGGGCAAATCACTTAGCCCTCCATTGCCTCAGAAAAACCCAAATTATCAATGTCCCTGTTTAATGTACATTGCCAAGTTTAAGTTTCAATGCAAACCACATTGATTGAAATGATAAAGCAATATATAAAACCTAATAAATAAAAACTAGAGGACATAACATGAAGCTGCAAGGGGGTAAATTAAAAGGCAACATCAGGAAATGCTTTTTCACTGAAAGGGTGGTAGATGTTTGGAATGCCCTCCCAATGGAAGTGGTGGGGGCAAATACAGTGACAGAATTCAAAATGGCATGGGACAGACACAGTGGATCCCTTTATAGCAACAGGATAAAATCAAAATAACTTCAACTGTCTCTGTTATCTCAACAAATAGGGGTGACCTGAATGGAGTGGTGGGTACACTCCTAAACAAAGGCATGGGAAGGGGTGACCTGCACGGAGCGGAGGGGGAAAACCTGCTCTTGCTGCCTTGCTGGGAAAACTAGATGGACCATAATGGTCTTTATATGCCATCATATGCTATGTTACTATGTTACATCAGAGGGAGTGGGACGTGCAGGCCTTGAGTGCATGCATATGCAAAGACCCTGATGCTGCACTGCTTTTCCAAATGCAGGACATCTTCAGCAAAAGTAAAAGGAATTGGATTTAGCTCACACCTTTCTCAGAGTTCAATGTGAGTTATGTAACCAATTGTTTATAATAAGAATAAAAATAAAAAGGGGTTTTGGGGTTTCAGGTTGCCTTTGGTTTTGTTGGTGGTGCTAGCATTGGGCAGGAGAAAGCTTGAATTGTGTCAGAAATAAAATAAAAGCAGGGCTGACATGGCCACCTGTAAACAATATAAAGTTGGGCAACAGGGGTTAAGGCTTTAATAAAGCTCTACAGTTTTAAAAGAGAAAGAATGCATGCAGCCATTTTAAAAGTAAAATAAAGAGAAGAGAAGGGCTGTAATGCTGAGCAGGTTTTAAAAAGCAGGGCTGATATGGCCACCTGTAAACAGTGCCTATTGATTCCTCTGCTGTGTCAGGGTGCGGCAGGCGCGTCTCCACCTCTGGATCACCATGTGCATAGCCCACATAGTGTCTCTGCTTTTCCAGAATCACTTTGCATCTGCACAGTTAGGTTACAGGCTGGCTCACTCTCCTCTCACTCGACTGTGCACTGTTCTGCCACTACACAGGTTCACCATTCTCCATCTGTGGTCATATGCGCTGGAAACCTTCGCTTTACACTACATGGTTAGTGACGTCCAATGTGGGCATACACAGGTTTCCTATATCCACTTTACGTGGGTTTCATGGTGACACACCTCCGTTTCACCCTCAGGCTTCAGCGCCTGGTGCTCTTCAGGTAGTTGGGCCTCAATGATTCAAGCCGCTTTGTTGAATATGTGGTTTATGCGGTTAAGCCGTATTACACAGGTAAGCCCTCTTTTACACGGGTAACTCACATCTATCGCTTTGAATATCAGGCCCATAAGATATGCCATACTGGGTCAGACAAAGGTCCATCAAGCCCAGTATCCTGTTTCCAGCAGAGGACCATGCAGGTCACAAGTGCCTAACAGGTTCCCAAAAAGGCACAAAGGTTCCACAATGCTTGTCCTGGGCTAAGCAGTGGATTTCCTGGGTCCTCTTTAATAATGGTTTATGGACCTTTCCTCCAGAAACTTGTCCAAACGTTTTTAAACCCAGCTACACTAACAGCTTTTACTACATCCTCTGGTAATGAATTCCAAAATTTGATTAATGTTGAATGAAAACATATTTTCTCTTATTAGTCTTAAATGGGTTACATTGTAGCTTCATTGTAATTGGGAGGAAAGAGGGTGCTTAGAACTTTTTTTCTGGGAGAAGTGGAAGCATACTTTTCTGAGTGGCTTGGGATGCTGGTATGTGGAAGTGAAGAGTCAATTTGCTTTTGCAACCCTCGGTGCAGGAAAAGGGAGATTTGCTGGCTGCAGTCATGAGTAAAGTGGAGGAGTGGCCTAGTGGTTAGGGCAAGGTATTTCAGGCTGGACGGTCGGGGGTTCAAATCCCACTAGAGGACAGCAACCTTGGGCTGGAAGGACTGGGGTTTCTAGTCCCACAGGTGCTCCTTGTGGTCTTGGGCAAGCCACTTAACCCTCCATTGCCCATGTTCCCTATAAAATAGTTATCTCCAAGTTATAATGCCCTGTTCAATGTAATATCAGTTTGTTCAATATAAACCGCACTGATGCAGAATAGCACGGTATATAAGAGAATGTAAATAAATAAATAAAGGTTTGATTTGAGGATTTTTGGAGGTATTTGGAGAGAACGTTGGAACATTTAAAGAAGCTGAAATGGTCTCTTTTATTGTTGGCAGAGCCGGAAGCTGGAAAGTGTGGCATTTTTGGGAGAAGAGTTGTAGAAGAGATTTGATTTCAGCACCTTTGAAGTGCCTTCATTTGCAGGGGTTGTAGATATAATTAGGCTGTCTAATGTTTAATGGTTGAAAGCCTGAAAATTAACTTGAGGAAGATTGTCTGGTTAGGGGACTGATTTGCCATTATAGCTGTTAAAAGCTGACAAACTGGGTTTAAGCTATTTGTAGATAGTAAACCTTGAAAGGTTATACCAGTTTGAAAATGATTTATTCAGAGTTTTGATGTTTTTTGAGAGAAATTAGTGAAACGTGTCTCTGCCATCTTTAGGAGGCAAAGCTGTTATTTGAGGGGACAATCTGGAGAATCTGCCCTGTGACTATATGTTAGGTTCACAGGTTTCCAGAAATGCTCCATTTTTGAGGAAAATCTCTGGTTTTAAAGGCCTGGTTGGAGATTTGAGTCTGCTTTAGCAGAGAAAAAGACACTGAGGTCTAGTAGCTATTTGTTACAGCTTACCTGAGGTTCAGCTACAGCTTTGATTATAATTTAGAAGCTCTGCTTTTAATTGCAGACAGCATTTATTTTCCTGACTTCTTGAAGTGACTGCAGAAGCAGGATTCTTAGAAGGTCACAGCTGCATGTTGTGCTGTGAATGTCTGAGAGAGGAGGAAGGGTCGTTAGGGTTTATTTAATTATCTTTTTAATTAAGGATAATTAGGGAGTTTGTTTGGGGGAAAAATGTGAAAAGGCATTAATTGTTCAGCCATTGTCTGATCACCTGAGGTAAAATAAGGAAGAATGGAGTAGGGACAAAATCAACTGAAGGGCCACCAGAGGGAGGGTCAACGGTGTGTCCAGAGAAGCAGATTGGGAGGACCAGATCCTGGATTGGATCAGAACCAACTTGGACATGGGCCCCACCCTCAAGAAAGAATTTTTGGTTGGAAGATGAGCATACATTTTTGTTTGCTTAGAGTGCACTCATATCATTTTTATTTGAGCTCAAATACTTTTAGTTTTTTCTAAATTTATTAATCAGGATTTTTACACTGCTTTATCATTTCAGTCAAAGCTATTTACCTTGCAATTTAAACTTGGTAGTGTACATTGAACAAGGACATTGATAACTTGGAATTTTCTGAGATAATGGGGGATTAAGTGACTTTCCCAAGGCCATAACAAGTGCTTGTGGGAATTGAACTCTGGTCTTCTGGGTCCCAAGCCAGTGCTCAAACCATTAGGCTACTCCTCCACTGGGCCAGAGTCCTGGTGTACTTACCTGTGAATACTCCTGCAGGACTGGCAACAGCGAAAAGAGAATACAGTTGGTAAATTTGAATTGTTGTACAGGAATTCATATAACAATCTTGAGTTGAATCACCAGCAGAAAGGAAGAGGTACTTATGCCACTGTTCAAGTCACTGGTGAGGCCTCACTTGGAATACTGTGTTCAGTTTTGGAGACCATATCTTGCAAAGGATGTAAAAGGACTGGAAACTATTCAGAGGAAGGCGACCAAAATGATTTGGAGACTGCGTCAGAAGCCTGATGAGAAGAGACTTGAAGACCTAAACATGCCCGGCACTGTTCAATGTATTTGTGAGTGATATTGCTGAAGGACTGAATAGAAAAGTCTGTCTTTTTGCAGATGACACGAAAATTTGCAACAGAGTGGACTCCCTCGAGGGAGTGGTTAACATGAGGAAAGATCTACAAAAGCTGGAAGAATGGTCTAATGCTTGGCAATTAAGATATAATGCAAAGAAGTGCAGAGTCATGCACTTGGGTAGCAGAAATCCAAAGGTATTCTACGCGATAGGGGGCGAGAGGTTGGAGTGCACGGATCAGGAGAAAGACCTTGGTGTGATTATTTCTGAAGATCTCAAGGTGGCAAAACAGTGCGACAAGGCGGTGGCAAAAGCCAGGAGGATGTTGGGCTGCATACAAAAAGGAATTACCAGCAGAAAGGAAGAGCTACTTATGCCACTGTACAAGTCACTGGTGAGGCCTCACTTGGAATACTGTGTTCAGTTTTGGAGACCGTATCTTGTAAAGGATGTAAAAGGAATGGAAACTGTTCAGAGGAAGGAGACCAAAATGATTTGAAGCCTGCGTCAGAAGCCTTATGAGAAGAGACTTGAAGACCTAAACATATACACTTTGGAGGAGAGGAGGGACAGGGGAGATATGATTCAGACCTTTAAATACTTAAAGGGAAATAATGAACAAACAAACCTCTTCCAAAGACGGGGAAGCTGTAAAACTAGAGGGCATAACAGGAAGCTGCAAGGTGGTAAATTGAAAGGCAATGTCAGGAAATACTTTTTCACAGAAAGGGTGGTGGATGCTTGGAATGCCCTCCCGATGGAAGTGGTGGGGGCAAACATGGTGACAGTGATGCAGTGGATCCCTTTACAGCAAAAGGATAAAATCAAAATAAACTGAACCATCTAATTTCTCAACAAATAGGGGTGTCCTGCACGGAGTGGTGGGTTCACCCCTAAACAGGGACGTGGGGAGGGGTGGCCTGCACGGAGCGGCAGGTGCACCTACTCTTGCCATCGTGCTGGGCAGACTGGATGGACCATACTGGTCTTTATCTGCCGTCATTTACTATGTTACTATGAGTTGTAAAGAAATACTTAGACCTGATTATACGAAGATCATTTATCCTTAAAAGAAAAACACAGTTTAAAGAAAGAATCTTATTCCAAACGCTAGAATACATTGCACTGGCAGTTGAACAATTGTATATGGGAATATCTGACATACTGTTGTTTAGATGGGAAATATTTTGTAGGAGAAGAAAGAAAGCGTAGTTAGATTGTTTTAATATTAGCTTTGTTGGTACTTAGACACTGTAATTCCTATACTAAGTATTTTAGGTATGCTAGTTAATAAAACATTTAAAGTTAATACTTCAAAAGGACCCTGGATCCTTATTTAGAGTTACATATTGTAAAATATTTGTGTCATCTCACCTGCACATACAATAGTAATAACATCTTAGGCTTTACCATCCAAAAAGTATCCTGAATTTAGTTTTTTTTATTTGCTCCAGTAGGTTTGTTGTCAGTTCACTGACAAGAGAGTTGCTGGGCAGTAGTCTCTTTCTACTGTACCCTTCTAGAGGTGTTCCAGCTGGAGGTACAGTTACACGACTACAGTAACATCTAGCGGGGTATTAGTAAGGATGATACATTCAGAGGCCGGGTTAGAGTTACATTCAGGTACGGTAAATAATTTTGTGTCCCCAGAAGACTTACAATCTAAGTTTGTACCTGAGGAAATGGAGGGTTAAGCAACTTGACCAAGATCACAAGGAGAAGCAGTGGGACTGAAACCAGACTTCCATAGTTCTTACTCCATTGCTCTAACCATTAAGCTCCTCCTCCACTCGAGAGTGCAGGTAGCAGACAGGGGGGAGGGAACATTCTCAGAAAGAAGAAAGGAAGAGGGAGGAGAGGCTGGACAGGGGTGGGGTGGGGTGGGGAGGAAGGGTTTATGCTGAATAGTTGAGGGTGGGGAAAGGAAGAGAAGGGGAGACACTGGATATTGTGGGGGGGGGGGAGTAGAATATGCAAAATATATGGGAGGGTAGGGAAGTGGAGATGATGGATACCTTTAGGAGGGGAAGAGAAGGGAAGGAAACATGATGGAGTATTGGGGAGGGTAGAGAATAGAGGATGTGGAACTATGGGAGGTTGGGTAAGGGAAGAGAAGGGAAAATGTTGACTAGATAGAAAGGATGAGAAGGGGAGAGATTCTGGGTACAGGTAGTAGGGCCCAGGAAGGGAAGATGTTGCACTACATGGTGAAATGGGAAAGATAAGGGGAAATGCTGGACATTAAACAGGAGTATGAAAGAGTGTGAGATACTGGATATGGACAAGGGAGAAGATAGAGGTCGGAGAAGAAAAGATGGTGAATGGGAGGGCTGGTGTGAGGGAGACTGGAAAGTTGTAGGTAGATGCAGTAAGAAAGTGGGAGCTTGAGATGTGAATGGTGAGGAGGGTTGAAATTTTAGTAGAAAGAGAAGCATAAAAATAAATTGAAGAAAGCTAGGGAGGATGTGAAACCAGGAAGAGGAAAAAGAAATGTCAAATTGACAGGAGATCATGTGAACAGTGTTATGAGAAGACAGACAGAAGAAAGCAGAAACCATAAATTGGGAGTGAAACGAAGAGAAAAATAAAATTGTCAGACAGCAAAGATAGAATTTTTTTTAATTTTCATATATAATAAATGCAATGTTTTCTTGTTTTCCTTTTTTTCAAAATTTAAAGACAACCTATAGCTTGGGATTCATGCCTGTAAGGACTGCTATCCTGTTGTTCTTGGAGAAAGTGAAGTTGCTTTCCTGTAATAGGTGTTCTCCAAGGGCAGCAGGATAGCAATCCTCACAAAACTAGTAAATCAGAATAAAGCTTAGCATACAAAGTAAAATAGAACAAATAGTCTTTGAATAGAAAGAAAGAAATTTGTTTCTAGAGACCTTTACAAAGAGGCCTCCCAGTTAGGAGGCAAACAATCTGTGAAGTTGTCTTAAATATGTGTTAAAGCCAAGTGATAGATCAAAGGGGCAATTTGAAAGGCCCCCTCTATCGAACCAAGAGCTGTGTGAATCACCCAGGAAAGTGTAAAGACATTATCTTAGGAGCACAGGCCAGGCCACTATGTAGCAAGCCAGCTTTTATTAAGTCTTCTTTCCCTCCCACCCACCCCAGGCATAATCTTAGCTTTATAGGCAGTTAAACCCATTAAAAGGAAGGAGATGGTCAAATTCACTTTCAGGTTCAGCTGGTTATCCTCATCAGGAATAGATTTATTAAGAACCCAAAATTAATTAATCTTGAGGTGAACAAAGTCCATTAAATATATTCAGGCTCATTCCATGGCCTATTTGTTCCCCCTCCCGATCCCATCTAACTTCCCCACTCGTTGTACATGGACGTTAGATGGGGGCGTGGAAGGGACAGATCAGGGGTGGCATTAGGGTGGGCAGTGGGAGGTTGTTGGCCCCGGAAGTACAGGGCTGATTTCAATGTCAGCCCTGTACATCTGGGGCTGACGGCTTGGATGGGGAACTTATTTCACCTCTGAGATGGAATAAGTTCCCCGCTGTGGCAGAGGATGGCAGGTCCGGGGCTGGGAAGGGGCAGCAGGGGGCAGAGGGCATTCCTCGCAGACCGACCCTGGCTTTGGGGAAGCCAGATCAGGAATCGGGCTGCAGGGAAAGCACTTTGGAAGCTAGCACCTGAGGATCGTGGCTTTTCAATGGAGTTACGGTGCCATGGTAACCGGACACCATAGCGCTGCAGCTCTATTGAAAAGACCTGACTGAGTTAGTCGGGCAAGGCCTGTACATGCAGGCTGGACGGAATTGGGGTCCCGGCCTGCACATACAAGCCTGTTTGCGATTCTGATCCCACGGGGCTATTCCGATCCTGCAGAGCTAGATGTGCCCTGCGGGATCAGAATCATGACTATTACATATAGTTGTATTACTGCAAGTATCCCCAGAAAACTTTAGCTATTTAAGTTGTTGACTTACTTAACAAAACCTTATAGAAGCAAAAACAAAAACACATACAGTTAAGTTCAGAAAGGCACTGAAGCACTATTTGTTCCTAACATACTACCCCGAAGCTACTCCATCCGAAGCTACTCCATCTGAAAACAGCTCTCATGCAGATCTTTCATATTTGACCCCTGTAGAGAATGGATAATTACGATGATTATTACCTGCTCACTATAGGACATATTTATTCTCACTATATTTAGCATATTTACTCTTTAATTTAATTAACTTCTTATCCACGGCATTAATAATTAACCAAAATATCCATGTATATAGTTGCCATGTATATAGTTATTTATATATAATTACCATGTTTTACCAAGTTTATTTACCTTGTTCATTGTAAAAAACCAATGCTGTTTGTACCATTGTGTTTATATTTGTTCATGTGTAAACCGCACTGATTTAAGAGTGCGGTATATAAGAAAAATAAATAAATAAATAAATAAATACAAAACCAAATACATTCGTAGCAAAAAACCTGTGAAAGAGTCAGTTGGACCATTAGATGATAGAGGGATAAAAGAAGCCCTAAGAGGAGACAATACCATAGCAGAGAGACTGACTGAATTCTGTGATTTGGCCTTTACTGAGAAAGATGCAGGGAGGTTACCTATACCTGAAAAGGTATTTAAAGGTCATGTATCGGAAGAACTGAAAGAAATATCGATAAACTGGGAAGATGTACTACAACTATTTGATAAACTGAAGAGTAACAAATCATCTGGACCAGATGGTATACATCCAAGGGTGTTGAAAGAACTGAAATATGAGATTGCAGATCTACTATTAGTAATATGTGAACTATTAAAATCATCTGTAGTACCGGAAGATTGATGAATGGCAAAGCCAATTTTGGTGAATGTAATGACACTTGGTGAATGTAACGCCAATTTTTAAAAATAATTCAAAGAGCGATCCAGGAAAATACAAATCGGCGAGCCTGACATCAGTACTGAGAACAATGGTAGAAACCACTGAAAGGGTTAAAATATTACTGAACATGTAGTTAGTCATATATAGTTTTATGGGAGAATGCTAATGGATTTAACCAAGGAAGGCCTTGTCTTACTAATCTGTTATATTTTTTTGAAGGTATGAATAAACATGTAGACTGAGCTGAGCCGGTTGATAGAGTATATCTGGATTTTCAGAAAGACTTTGACAAGGTCCCTCATGAGAGTCTTTTGGCAAAATTAAAGTCATGGAATAGGAGGCAGTGTGCTATTGTGGATCAGGAACTGGTTAAAAGATAGAAAGCAGAGGGTAGGGCTAAATGGCCAATTTTTCCAATTGAGAAAGGTGAATAGTGGAGTACCCCAACGATCTGTGCTGGGTCTGCTGCTTTTTAACATATTCATAAATGACCTGGAAATGGGAATAACGAGTGAGGTGATCAAATTTGCAGATGACACAAAATTATTAAAAGTTGTTAAAAATCCAAGAGGATTGTGAAAAATTGCAAGAGGAACTTGATAAACTGGAAGACTGGACATTTAAATGGCAGATGAAATTTAATGTGGACAAGTGCAAACGTTGTGCACCTACGAAAGAACAACCCAAACTATAATTACATGATGCAGGTTTCCACATCAGAAACCACCACCCAGGAAAAAGATTTAGGCATCATTGTGGATAACCCTCCGCCCAGTGTGTAACAGCTTCCAAGAAAGCAAATAGAATGCTAGGAATCATAAGGAAAGGAATGGAGAATAAAACAAAGGTTATAATGTCTTTGTATCGTTCCATGGTGCAACCGCACATTGATTATTGTGTGCAATTCTGGTCGTCGTATCTTAAAAAGGATATAGTGGAATTAGAAAAGGTACAGAGAAGAGCCACCAAAATAGTAAAAGGGATGGAAGGATACCCCTATAAGGAATGGCTTAAAAGGTTAGGGCTCTTCAGCTTGGAAAAGAGATGGCTGAAGGGCGATATGATAGAGGTCTATGTTAATGAATGGAGTGGAACGGGTAAACATAGATAGGTTGTTTACACCATCAAAAAGTAGGAAGACTAGGGGACATCCATTTAGGTACAATGGAACCCATTTAAGACTAATAAGAGAAAGCATAGTTACTCACCTGTAACAGGTGATCTCCGGGAACAGCAGGAATTTAGTCTTCACATATGGGGTATCATCGGTACCGACGGAGCCTGCGCGGGAATGCTCCCCAGCGTCCAATTAGGAAGCTTTTGGGAGCATCCCACAGCGCCTGTGTGCTGCCTTCCCGCCTTTCCCGACTGCCTCTCTCCAGTTGAGTTTAAAGCTGAGACAAAGAGAGAGAGAAAGGGAAAGAGAAAGAGAGATACAACTCCTAGGGGAGGTGGGTGGGTTGTGAAGACTAAATTCCTGCTGTTCCCGGAGATCACCTGTTACAGATGAGTAACTATGCTATCTCCAGGAACAAGCAGGAATGTAGTCTTCACATATGGGGACTCCCTAGCTTTAGATGCCAGGGAGATACCCCAGAAGTTGTTTGTCCCTGGGACAGGGCTCCACTTCCCCCCATGGATCTCTGGCATCCAACCAGGGATGGTGGGTAGGAGTTGATTAGGTATGGAACAAGTGTTGGAGAACAGCCTGACCAAACAAGGCATCCCAGCGGGAGTCCTTGTCCAAACAGTAATGGGCTGTGAAGGTATGAACCGAGGCCCAAGTGGCTGCTTGACAGATGTCGTCGATAGACACAGAGTGCAGATGAGCCATTGAAGCTGCCATGGCTCTCACATTGTGAGCTGTAACATGGCCCTCCAGAGGAAGGTTCTTACTCTGATAGGCAAAGGAAATACACTGTGCAATCCAGTTGGACAGTGTTCTCTTGGAGACTGGAAGTCCCAAATGAGAAGGATCAAAAGCAACAAAGAGTTGAGAGGACTTTCTATGTTACTGTGTTCTTTGCAAGTAAAAGGCTAAAGCTCTTTTACAGTCCAAAGTATGAAGATTCCTTTCTGCATTTGATGCATGAGGTCTTGGAAAGAACACTGGCAGGTAGACTGCTTGGTTAAGATGAAAAGGCGAGACCACCTTTGGCATAAAGTGTGGATGAGTCCTAAGGACTACCTTGTCATGATGAAACCTTGTTTAAAAGCACCTCCGGTACTTCCTCCTGAAGCCTCCTGATTGGTCCTCATCCACCGAGCACCAGAAGTGACGCGGACGCGGATGCGTTCCACGCGCCCACACCTCCTTTGTGGAGCCAACATCTTGTTTAAAAGCACCTCCGGTGCGGTGTACCGCGCCACAGAGGTGTGCGCCGCGGTCACGCGCCGAAGGTGCACGCCCAAGGAGCAGGACTTGGGCAAGCTCCTTGGGGCAAATCCTGGGGCGAGAGTAAGGAGTCATCACAAGGGGCACAGTCTCCCATAGCACCTGTCACCAAACGCTCCCGGCTCTTCCCTCACCTCCCTGCTATTGGTGTTCCAGATTCCTGGGTTTCCTCTCCTACACACTGTGGTAAGTCACATCGCGTTTTCAATTTTGCACGTATTCTCTTCTACACAATCTGGTTTCTTTTTACTATGTCTTCCATTCCAGTACATTAGAGTTGGCGTCCCACCTCCTCAGTCGCATCTGTCTCTCCAGGTACACTCTCTCGGAATTTCTCCAATCTGCTCCCCTGTCCTTCTCATCCTCTTGTCTTGCCTTCCCCCCAGTCCCTTCTGCTCCTCCAGCTGGCCCTTTTAAACTGCCGCTCTCTCCGCTCTAAAACCGTTCTAGTCCATGATTTCCTTTCTCAGCATGCCTTCGACGCTTTTTTCCTTACTTAAACATGGTTAAGGGATGGTGAGGAGCCACTCCTAAACAGCTACCTGCCCCCAGGCTACTCTGCTCTGTCCACCACTTGCCGGGGCAGGAGCGGCGGAGGGGTCGCAGTCCTATATCGCTCCTCCCTCCCTTTCCAGGAGCTTTCTTCCCCTGCACTGCACTACCCTGAGTCTCTGCTTCTTCGTCTGGGTTCCTCTCCCTCTCTTCATTTCCTTCTTGTTTATGTTCCACCCTCTCTGTCTTCCCAATTGTGGGATAACCTTCTCGCCACCATATCTGAAGCCACTCTTCTCTATCCCCATCTTTTGATCCTGGGCGATTTTAATATTCACGTCGATTCGCCCTCCACTCCCCGGGCTCGTAATTTTCTGACCCTCCTATCTGATCTCTCTCTTGTCCAATCCGTTTCCTTTCCCACCCATGCTGCTGGGCACTCCCTGGACCTCCTTATCTCCCCTGGCTCGTCCCCTTTTCCCCCTTCTTCCCTTTCCTCTCTTCCCCTCCCTTGGACTGACCATTCCTGTCTCCTTTTCTACCTTCCCTGTCCCTCCACCAACTCGACCCCACCCCTCATTTCCCCCTCCCCCTCCCCCCTACCCTGTCTCGTCGTATTATGAGGACTGTCTTGTAGCTGAGCAGGGTGTGGAACACTTGAAGAGCAAGGAAGATTGCTCTGAGTTCTAAGAGACTGATATGTAGATGAGTCTCCTGTGGAGACCAAGTGCCCTGGGTGGAGAGGCCTTGCAGATGAGCTCCCCAACCCACTGATGAAGCATCTGTTGTGAGAGTTGCCTGGGGTAAAGGTTGTTGAAATGGGGACCCCAGCAACAGGTTCTGAGTGGACTGCCACCATTGGAGAGACAAAATAAGATGATTTGTGTTTGCTATTTTGTCGGACAGGCACCCTGATGCCTGGGTCCATTGAGTGGATAAGGTCCACTGGGTTGCTCTCATATGGAGGCGAGCATAGGGAACCACATGCACTGTAGATGCCATGTGGCCTAGTAGTTGTAACATTTCTCGGGCAGTGAGATGAGGTTTTTGCACTGCTTGAGAAGCTAACTGCACTATGCGGAGGCAACGGGCCTGGGGAAGATAGGCCCTTGCCTTTCTGGTATCCAGCAAAGCTCCTATGAACTCTAGAGATTGAATGGGAGTTAGGCTGGATTTTGGGATGTTTATTACCAGACCCAAATACTGAAGGATACGCATTGTGCAGGATAGGGAAGTCCTGGCCTCTGACTCCGATGGGGCTCGAATGAGCCAGTCGTCTAAGTAGGGGAAGACGAATATCCCTAGAGTACGGAGAAATGCTGCTACTACAGCCATGCATTTCATGAACACCCTTGGTGCTGAGGCCAGGCCAAAAGGAAGCACCCTGTATTGGTAATGCTTCCCTTGAAAAAGGAACCGAAGGAACTTTCTGTGAGTTGGATGGATGAGAACATGAGTGTACGCATCCTTGAGATCTAGAGAACAAAGCAAATCCTGGGTTTGAAGGTATGGCAGCAGAGTTCCCAGAGAAATCATCTTGAATTTCTCTTTGAACAGGAATTTGTTCAATTCTCTGAGGTCTAAAATAGGTCTGTGTCCCCCTGTTTTCTTTGGGATAAGGAAATAGGGGGAGTAAAACCCTGTACCCTGTTGATGAATGGGTACTTCTTCTATTGCCCCTTGGGCAAGAAGCATAGTGACCTCCTGACCTAACAGGCTGATAAGAGAGGTCTGAGAATTGAACTGTCTTACCATTGTGGGAGGGGGCATGCACAAAAAATGAAGCTTGTACCCCTCTTTTATAATGGAGAGTGTCCAATGCTCTGCTATTATCTGCCCCCATCTGGGGGCAAAGTGACATAACCTTCCTGGAATGGTGGAAGGCTCTGGACCATTGAGGGCCAGGAAGGCTAAGTTCTCTAGATGAGAGTCAAAGGCCTTGTGGAGGCTGAGACTGCTGAGACGATTGAGGCTTGGCAGTCTTTGCTTTTCTTTGTTTAGGTGGCTGCTGACCTTTTTGGACAAGCTGACCTGTGGAACGTTCCTGCTGGGAATAAGAGGGATAAAACCTCTTCTTCTTGGAGAAGAAAGGTTTCTTGAAAGATTTCTTTCTTGCAGGATCAGCTGTGGCTTTGGATAATCTATCCAAAGTGGAGTTGTCAGCATCCATCTCATTGGCCTTTTCTTGCCAATTCTTGCCGAATACATTCTCACCTGTACAAGGGATATTTCCCAGTTTGTCCTGTACCCAGAGCTCCAAATCGGATGCCTGGAGCCAGGCAATTCTTTGTGCATCTATGGCAATGGCAGAGGTTCTGCTTATGCACTCAAAACAGTCAAAAGCTGCACGATTGACAAACTTAGAAACATCCTGAGCATGTTTAACTAGTGTAAGAAAATCCTGCCTCTTGTCCTCTGGAAGAAGAGGGCTTAAAACCTCCAAGTCTCCTGTGACTTCTTTAAGGAACATTCCCATATATAGAATATAGGAACTGATCCTGGCAGAAAGCATGGAAGCCTGGAACGTACGACGTCCAAAGGCATCCAAAGTTCTACACTCACGTCCTGGAGGATTAGAGGCATGTCTCTTTGCACTCCTGATCCTTCTCATGGCTGATTCCACTACAATAGAGTGGTGAGGAAGCTGAGTTTTCTGGAAACCAGGACAAGGAGGGACTCGATACATGGTATCCAGTCTGCGAGAGTGAGAAGTGGTAAGAGGTGTCTCCCACATTCTCAGCATGAGATTATGCAGAATCTCATGGATAGGCAGAGTAGCTGCCTCCTTAGGAGCTTTGGGATATTGTAAAATCTCCAACTCCTTAGCCCTGGGCTCTGTTTCAGGAGCCACAGTAATGGACAGACCTCGAGACACCTCCCTGATGAAATCCTGAAAGGAGATATCTTCAGGAGACATCCTACATTTAGGAGAGGAAGGCTCCTCTGGGAGAAGTATGCCGGCACCGGCAGAGTTGTCAGAATCCTCAGAGTCCTCCGAGGATTCGAAGTACCGTCTGTCCGGATGCTCTTGAAGAGCCCGATACCCTACCGATCGAAGTCGGTACCGAGGGGCATCGGCACCAGTGTATCGGTACCGGACGGCATCGCATGACTGGGTGCCAGCAAAGTCGACGCCGATGTCGACACCGATGCTATCGGTAACGGTACTGACACCGGTACCGGCATCAGTACCAGTACTGGTTGAACTGTCTGACGCGGTTCCGAGGGGATCAATGCTGCAAGGAGAGCCACCAGACTGTGTTCAATAGCCAGGAATCTCTGCTCTATCGATGCTGCCGATGCCTGGGTATCGGTACCAGAGGCAGCCGGTACCCCAGAGCATGGCACCAGTAGTTCTGCCGAGGTCGAGGCCTCGAGAACATCCTGGAGCCCCGATAGTGCTTTGGAAGCCGAAGCCTCCCGCTGGGGCAATTTTGCCGGTATGGAACCCTCAAGGGCAACACCAGAGGCATCTCGATGCTTAGAAGGAGATCTACCCTTTGAGGACCAGCTAGACTTATGTTTGGTTACCTGAGATCCATGGGAGGAAGACGAAGCCCTGGAAGACGTCAATGCCACAGAAGCTGCATCGGAAAGAAAAAGGGCACTGAGCTTAGCAGCTCGGTTCTGTCGACCCCTTTTGGACATCATGGCACAAGCCATACACTCGGTGATGGAGTGGTCAGAACCTAAACATTTAAGACACCACTCAATGGTGTCGGTGACGGGGATGGTACCGCCACACTTGGTGCACTTTTTGAAACCCGAGGTGGGTTTTTCCATGGTGGAAAATTTTTTGGGCCTAAGGCCCAAAATGGCGCGTGCACCTGAAAAGAAAAGTTTGGAAAAAAAATAAGAATATTATTATTTTTAAACAAAAGAAAGAAAGAAAAGAGAACCGGCGGTACCGGTATAACGTCTAAGGCAGACGCGACCACAAAAAAATAAAGATTGAGAAAACAATTTTCTGCGGTGACAGGAACAATGACCTGCTGGCTCCACGGAAAACGAAGAACTGGAGAGAAGCAGTTGGGAAAGGCGGGAAGGCAGCACGCAGGCGCTGTGGGATGCTCCCAAAAGCTTCCTAATTGGACGCTGGGGAGCGTTCCCGCGCAGGCCCCGTCGGTACCGATGATACCCCATATGTGAAGACTACATTTCTGCTTGTTCCTGGAGATATATTTTTTCACTCAACACGTAGTCAAAGTCTGGAATTTGCTACTAGAGGATCTTATAATAATATAAACAGCCAGCAGTATTTGCATGGCTGTTGCCTGAACATCACACCTCCTAGGTCTGTGCATAGCCTTCCAGACAAATCCAGCTATATGAGGGCCAGCATTTCAGCAAAAACCTCAAGTTTTTACAGAACTCGGAATCCTAGCATTCTCACTTGAGGGGATTTCAGTAGACAAGGAAAATCTGGATATCACAGAGCAGCCATGCTCAAAGGAACACAATATAGGAAGTATGTGCTCTGCACAAATTTTATTAAGATTTATAACCAGCAGGAAGACTTATCTTGGGAATTACCAAAGCCCAGAGTGACAAGCAGAGATGCAGGGCCGGGCCAACCATTAGGCAAACTAGGCGGTCGCTTAGGGAGGCAGCTTCTGGGGTGCGGCAAAGAGCAGGACATTCAAAGCTAAACAATAGATTCTAACAGCCAGAGGGGGCAGAAGGCTTAAGGTTTGCCTAGGGCACCAACACCTTGAACCAATTCTGGGGCCGGCCCCGCAGAGTTGTAATGGAAAATTAATGGAATTGTTGAGAGAGATTCCATTCTTTTGTTTAATCTTGCTAAAATGAAATAGGTCATCACAATAGAGAGTAATGTTTGCAATGAAATCTATGAGGATAGATACTACATCCTTCATTCCCTAGCTTCAATGGTCCCAGTGCCCTTGGAGAAAGAGTACGAAAAGCAGAGGAGGAGGAGTTGATGCTAATGTAGAATAAAGAGGTCACCTTTGCTGTTTCAGGACCAATTTTGGCTGATAAAGAAGGTGCTACCAAACCGAAGAGAGACATAACTCCCATGACTATCAGAAAATAATATGCATGACATACTGCATAGTAAAAATGTCTGTAAGTTACAATAATTCCAAGTCCTACACATGCGTGAAGAATCCCCTGTTTACTTTTTAGATAACTGAACTAGAATTTTCCATATTTCACAAAAGCTTTCATCCAAAGCCATCGGTGCTAAATCTTCCACGTTCAAAATCTGGCACTCTGGGAAATCTCTCCTTGTGCCTCAGTCACTGCTTTTCTGTGCGCTCTGGGTGTGTCTCTTAAACTCCCTTGGCCCGATATTCTGCTGGCCTGGCTAGTGTCTAAAATTAAACACTACCACTGAATTTTATTCATATATTTAGCGCCACTATCTGTTTAACTAGTGCTACTGAATATAGGTCTGAGCAGCAAGTGCTATTCCACAGTTCAACGGTCTGATTTTATACATATAAGTGCCATAAATGATTATGGAGTCTGTTTACTATAACACATTAGGCTTTTGCAGCTAACGTGGCGAAAACGTGCAGATAGCATAGCATAGCCGTTAGCTGTCGAGGGTGTGCACAGCATTTCCCCAGCAAATAATGCGCTAAAATTGCAGAAAGCGTGCAGCTCTCACCACCCATTGAAGTGGCATTATGAGCACCTGTGCTGTCTGTCACTTTGCTGGTTACTGCATGCCGAGTACACCTATGGTAATCACTCTCTGCTCATATCCTGTCCACTCAAACAGAGTCAGAGTGCATAAAATCACTGCATTTCCCATGCTCTATCAACCTGTTGGTGAATGTATAACTTACTTTGAACATCAGGCCCCTGTGAGATCAGAAAATCAAGCCAGTTTTTTTTTTTTTTAGAGATATGTTTTAAACAGGAATTTGATATACTGTTACTTTTCAGGAAAACAAGAGATGGTGCGATTGAATGTGCAAACCATGCACACAGCTTTTTATAAAACGTGTATTTCGTAGACTCAAGCCACTCTTGCAGCTAGCGGATTTTAGGGCTGTGTTTCAAGCTCTTATTTTTCCATGTATAGATTCGGCTCATGTTCTGTTTAATGACCTCCCCAACTCTACGCTTAAAGTGCCCCAAGGCAGCAATGATCTTATTAGGATTATCTCGTTTTCATCATATAACACCAGGCTTGGCAGAATTGCACCAGTTACCAATAAATTATCATATTAAATATGAAATATTAATGTCGACTTTAAAGTCGATTCCTGGAGTGAAAGCAAATAGTGTTTATTGTATGTTAACATCTTATGTATCCAATAGACCAGTGCGAGAATATTTACATACATCATTTGTCATCCTTGATGCTATACTTATTTGAAGATGTAAATCGCATCATAGGGCTGATTTTGCAGTAGCTCACGCTCAGTGGAATTCTCTCCTGATTGAATTAAAGGAGATTTCTGATTTTATTACCTTTAATAAGAAGGTGAACGTGTATTTATATTTGCAAGCTTTTAAAAAATTGTATTTGTCAGTGTTGGATGTATGTAGTTATGTGGCAGGTGCAGGCCTGTGATCCACGGTGTCTGACATAAGCAGGCAGGCCTAACTAGCTTGACCTGTAAATGAAGCCTGTGGAGAGGCACATAGGAATTGCACATCCCCCAATATGCTGCTATTGTAGGATAGAACTCTGTAAGAGAACTAAACTAACTTAGGTAAGCAAAACTGAGAGATGGAAAAATACAGAAAAATATGTTTAAAAGTTACTGATAAGAAAAAGTACATCTGCAAGGAATATAATTGGGAGTGCTGACAGATGAGTTGCAGAGCCCTGCTCCCCTGCATGCACAAATTGGCTCTATGGCCTTGAGAGTATGAAAGTAACAAGTTGATGAACTAACCATTGTAATTGGGACTAGAAGGGGGGTATGCAGGTGCCATGCCCACTGAAGGAACATAATTGGATAATCTTATCAGTACCGGCACCAATGGAAGGGGTACGGGAGGTACGGGAGAGTACCGGGACCAATGAAATGTTTTTCTATACCTAGAATGGAACAGAAGTCTATAAAAGTTGTTGTAATGCTAGAAAACTTTGCTCAGCCATTTTGAAATTGACTTGCTTGAGACTTGTGCACAAATAAATGATTTGGACCTTCTGAACAGACTCCTGGTATCATTGGTTTGTCTGCGCTTTGCTGCTACATATTCTTGGTGCGTTGGCCGGGAAGTTGTGGAATCAAAGTGTATATAGGGCAATATACCACGACTTTCCGCCTCTATAGGCTTGGTCCTGCCGGGATCGCGCCCTTCCGACGAGGGCTGCTCCCTGGCGCCGCCGGTCCCTTGTATCGGAGGGAGCTGGTCGGAACTCGGCGGGTGCCGGGCCCGGCTGGAGCCAACGCCTCGAACCCGAGTGAGGGGAGTCCGAGGTCCAACTCATGCGCCTGCTTGGGAAGTTTGAGGACCGGATCCGGTGAGTATAGTTTTGATTTGGTGTCTAGACAGAAATAGAAAGAGCAGTACTGCCATTGGAACTTGGAATTTGGAATTTGTAATCTCGAGATATTGAGAATTGGTAAGAGAGCATGATCACCTCTCAAGGAAGGGCCGAGTAACCCCGCATGGGAATTCGCCGGGTGAAACCCTCATCCTTTTTGTAATTGGGAAAAAGACTAGTCAGAATAGATAGAAACGAATGCATTCTGGGATACGTTGCTAGCATGATTGTGTGAACGAAGTGTGAATGAGAGGTCTGGCAGCACGGACCAAGTGAATGCGGACCCCTGAGTAGCGTATTTCCTGACCGGGCGACCGCGTTCATGTCGCAAAAAGGGGGAAGCGATTGTCATCTTGTCTTGTTATTTGTACTCCCTATACGTTTCCAGGGCCGTGAGGACCCCTTACCCACGGTCCGCCCTCCTTTTCCCTTTTGTCTGTTGTTGCGCGCACACATCGAAATGGGAGGGGCGGGGTCTACTAGAAACACTCCATTAGAATGTATGATCGCACATTTTAAAGAGGGATATTCTGGAGATTATGGTATTAAAATGACAGCAGCCCGTTTGCAGATTTTGTGTACTAGGGAGTGGCCCGATCTAGACCCCATCTGGCCCCGAGAGGGAACGTTTAATGTAGAGATTATTCAGTCAGTACACCGTAGAGTGCGGATAGCGCACCCCGATCAGTACCCCTATATAGATTCCTGGTTAAGTATTTGTGAAGATCCGCCCCTCTGGGCGCAGCGCTGTTATGAGGAACAGTGCAGAATAATGTTAGCTAAGACAGATTCTAGACAGAAAACGGAACAGCCGAGAATGAAAGAGCAGGATAAGAAGTCCAGGAAGAAGCCCATCCTGGTAGATCCTGATTCCCCGGAGATAATTCTCAGACAGCCTCGAACCCCAGGTCCGATAAGAGTAGCCCGGCGTCCTGCCCCAGAACCCCAGAGACGGCCGGAGCGGGACCCAACCCCTGAACCCCCTCCTGGAGGGCAGAGAGAGGAATTAGCTGAAGAAGAGGATGTTATAAACAGCGAGTCAGAAGCAGAGGTAGAAGAGGAAGAAAATGAGAATGCCCAAAGCGAGGAAGATAGCGAACAAGTGATTGCCAGTGCCAGCGTGCCAGCAAAATGTACACCCAAAGTGAAACCTGTTGAGAAAGCGAAAGTAATCTCTGGAAAGATAGTTAAGAAAACAGCCCTTAGATCCCACAAGACAGCTACCGCCAAAATGCTGCCTTTACGGCAAGTCCCGGGAGTGCCCATAAAGAACGATAATGAGGAGGTGGTAGCGGGACCCTTAACTTATGTGTATATCCCTTTCTCTACAACTGACTTGTTAAATTGGAGGTCGCATTATGCCTCCTATACTAGCAAGCCCCAGGAACTTACAGAATTAGTAACTACTCTAATGGAAACCCATCAACCCACCTGGGCAGATTGCCGCCAGCTCCTGTCCACCCTATTCACGACAGAGGAGCGAGCACGAATTAGAAAAGCAGCTATTGAGTGGATGTCAGATAACCCTGTAGCTCCGGGACAGGGACTGAGCAGAATAGACTATCGGGAAGCGGCTCAGAAGGAATTCCCGAATGAAGACCCCCATTGGGATCCAAATACAGATGAAGGATCCACAGCCCTAGCCCGTTTTCGCCAAGGCTTTTTACAAGGCCTGAAAAGGGGGGGCCAAAAAGCTATGAACCTTTCCAAAGTTGCAGGAGTTATCCAAGGTGTAGATGAAAACCCAGCAGACTTTCACGAAAGATTGACTGAAGCATACAGAATGTATACCCCCTATGATCATGAGGCACCAGAAAGTTTATGTATGGTGAATTCTGCTTTTGTAAACCAGTCTCAACCAGACATTAGACGTAAATTACAGAAGTTAGAAGGGTTTGCAGGCATGAATGCAACACAGTTACTGGAAGTCGCTCATAAAGTGTATGTGAATCGTGATAATGAAAGACAGAGAGAATGTGATAGAAAGATGAAGAAGAAAGCTGATTTTTTGGCTGCGGCCATAGTTGAACAGAAAAGGGGAGGTGTCCCTAGTCGACGGAGCAGAGGAAGAGGGCGGGGTCAAGGCGGAGGCCGGACCCAGAAGCTAGGCGTGAACCAATGCGCCTACTGTAGAGAAGAAGGACATTGGAGAGATACGTGCCCGCAACTCGAAGACGCCCAGCAAGATGACGACAGCAATCATCAATGGCGAGAAGAAAGACGAGGCTATCCCCGAAACCGCGGAGGAGCCAATCGAGAACAATTCCAGCGAGAAAGAGGAGGAGGAGCCATTCAAGCATTGGCCACAACGATCCATGATGAAAATGATGTGGATTAGGACAGACCGGGCTCCAAGTTTGCTTTAGGTCTCCAGGAGCCTATGGTTGGAATACAAATAGGAGACCAAGTTATGGACTTTATGGTTGATACTGGAGCACAACATTCAGTAATAGATAAAAAGATAGCCCCATTTTCTACAAAAGCAGTCACCATTATAGGAGCAACTGGTGCCAAAGCTACAAAGTCTTTTCTTCAGAATCGTATATGCAGTCTAGGAGGACAGCAAATAACTCATCAATTCCTTTACATGCCCGAATGTCCAGTGCCACTACTGGGACGAGATTTGTTAGCCAAACTCCAAGCACAAATATCTTTCTCTGAAGAAGGAGAAATGCAAATGACAGTAAATCCCCAAGCCAAACCAGCAGGAATAATGCTGCTGACAGTTCCCCGAGAAGAAGAATGGAGGTATTACATTGATGACTCTATCCAAGACACTTATTTTGAACAAACTTTAAAGAACATTCATGCACCACCTGGAGTGTGGGCAGAAGGCAGTCCCCCAGGCCTAGCCAAGCATATAGCTCCAGTAATTGTAACCCTCAAGCCTAGTGCTACCCCAGTGCACGTCAAACAGTACCCTCTCCCAAGAGCTGCAATTGAAGGCATTCATCGTCACTTGCAAAGATTGCTTGAGTATGGCCTACTAAAAGTATGTCAATCCCCATGGAACACTCCACTTTTGCCAGTAAAGAAGCCTGGAACGGATGATTACCGCCCAGTACAAGATTTAAGGAGAGTAAATGATGCAGTTGAAACTATACATCCAGTTGTACCCAATCCTTACACTCTTCTAGGACTGATACCTGCTGAAGCTACCCATTTCACTGTACTGGATTTAAAAGATGCATTCTTTTGCATAAGATTAGCCCCTGTAAGTCAAATATTGTTTGCCTTTGAATGGCAGGACCCCATCTCTGGAAGAGGGGGCCAACTCACCTGGACAAGATTACCCCAAGGATTCAAAAATTCGCCTACCATCTTTAGTGCTGCACTGAATCAAGACCTTTCAAGCTATCCAGTGGCCCCGGGGAAGAGAGTGCTTCTCCAATACGTGGACGATCTGCTGATAGCTGCCATATCCGAAAGTGAATGTATACTAGCCACCAAAGATCTCTTGCAGTTACTAGATGAAGCTGGATACAAAGTTTCCAGAGCCAAAGCACAGCTATGCCAAAAAGAAGTGAAATACTTGGGTTTTCGTATAACCCAAGGAAGCCGAAGATTAGGCAGAGAAAGAAAAGAAGCAGTATGCAGAATTCCAACCCCAACAACCAGAAAGCAAGTCAGAGCCTTTCTGGGAGCAGCAGGATATTGCCGAATCTGGATACCCAACTTCGCCCAAATTGCCAAACCATTGTATGAAGCCACAAAAGGAGAAGAGAAGTCGCCACTGGAGTGGGGACTTGAGCAGGATACAGCCTTCAAGAAGTTAAAGGAAGAATTGATGTCATCACCAGCACTTGGACTACCAGATGTCCACAAGCCTTTCCACTTGTTTGTACATGAAGCACAGGGAAATGCCTTAGGCATGTTGACTCAGAAATTGGGAAATTGGGAGCGACCTGTAGCATACCTATCGAAACAGTTGGACACTGTGGCCAAAGGATGGCCACCTTGCCTGAGAGCAGTTGCAGCTACAGCACTATTAGTGAGTGAAGCAGACAAGCTCACACTAGGACAAAACATACGAGTCACTGTGCCACATGCAGTCCTTGCCCTTATGGAACAGAAAGCAAATTATTGGCTCACCAATTCTCGAATGTTGAAGTACCAGAGCATGTTATGTGAAAACCCACAGATACAACTGGAAGTGAGTCATGCCTTGAACCCAGCCACCTTGATACCCATCAGTGAAGAACTCCCAGAACATGACTGTATTGAAGTCATGGAAACTGTGTTCTCCAGTCGACCTGATTTGACAGATGTGCCCATAGACAATCCTGACCAAATCTATTATGTTGATGGGAGCAGTCTCATCCTCGATGGACGACGCTGTGCCGGATATGCAGTCGTCACTCAACACGAAGTAGTTGAATCATCAGCTTTAGCCTCAGGCACATCAGCCCAGAAAGCCGAATTGATAGCACTCACCAGAGCATTGCTGTTAGGAGAAAACCGTGTGCTAAATGTATATACAGATTCCAAATATGCCTTCACCACTCTGCATGCCCATGGAGCTCTCTATAAAGAACGAGGGCTCATCACATCCGGAGGGAAATCAGTCAAGTATGGTCCCGAGATATTAATGTTACTTGATGCAGTTTGGGCCCCAACACGTGTAGCTGTCATGCATTGCAGAGGACATCAAGCAGGAAAAGGAGAAGTTGCCCGAGGAAATAGATTTGCAGATGCTTCAGCCCGACAAGCAGCTATGACAGGACAGATTGCCCCACAAGCTATGCCAATGCAAGCAGCATTGTTTCCAGTACCTCTGAATTTATGGACACCACGATATACCACCAAAGAATTGGATTACTACTGTAACAAAGAAGATGGAGTACTGAAAGATGGATGGATTGAGCTGCCACCAGAAGAGGGCAGTCAACCCCCTGGACGAATAGTAATTCCTGAACTGTTAGGACCATCCTTTGTCAAAGCTTTCCACGAAGCCACCCACTATGGGAAAAGTGCTATGGAAAAAGCACTCAGACCACATTTTTACATCCCTCTAATGACAACCATATCAGCTTCAGTAGCACGTCAATGTCTAACCTGTGCCAAAAATAATGCCAAGCAAGGCCTTATAACGGCACCCCGAGTTCAGTCAGGAGGTGTAACCCCCATGCACAACCTCCAAGTTGATTTTACCGAAATGCCAAGAGCCAATGGATACCATTATCTATTAGTATTAGTTTGTACTTTCTCTGGGTGGGTAGAAGCCTTCCCAACCAGAACTGAGAAAGCCCGAGAAGTTGCCAAAGTTTTAATGAGAGAGATTGTCCCTAGGTTCAGAATTCCAGCAGTAATAGGGTCAGACAATGGACCCTCATTTGTCTCCCAAGTTACTCAACAGTTAGCTAAAGCTTTGCAGATACAATGGAAACTCCACACTGCATACAGACCCCAGAGTTCAGGGAAAGTTGAGCGAATGAATCGTACCTTAAAAGCCCAAATGTCCAAGCTTTGTCAGGAGACACACTTGAAGTGGCCCCAAGTGCTCCCAATAGCTTTACTCAGAATACGCTCAGCTCCTGTAAAGTCAACAGGATTTTCCCCTTTTGAAGTTCTGTATGGTAAACCCC
This sequence comes from Ichthyophis bannanicus, assembly GCA_033557465.1. Taxonomy (NCBI): domain Eukaryota; kingdom Metazoa; phylum Chordata; class Amphibia; order Gymnophiona; family Ichthyophiidae; genus Ichthyophis; species Ichthyophis bannanicus. The sequence continues at coordinate 908,886,821 of CM066035.1, read as the reverse complement.
CACCAATAGTGCAGGGAGTCAAAGGAAGTCTAGCCCAAATTGGTTCAGAAGTAACCAGACAAGAACTCCTAGCTCTTAGTTTTGTTCTGCAGACTCTCCATGCGTGGATCCAAGACCAGTTGCCTATCAACTTGACGGAACCCTTGCATCCCTATCAGCCTGGTACCTCGGTGTGGATCAAAGATTGGAAGAAGACACCGTTGGAACCCCATTGGAAGGGACCGTACACCGTCATCCTGTCTACCCCAACTGCAGTAAAGGTAGCCGAGATCGACGCCTGGATCCACCACAGCAGAGTCAAGCCCGCCGCTGATCCTGAACCTGAGCAGTGGACAGCAGAACAGCATCTTGATGCACCCTTGCGAGTTACTCTGAGACGGCAACCAGCAACTTAGACACTTCATCACAGTGCCTTGCAGTAGCCAAGTCTTTCGAAGAGGATTGCTGTTTTCCATGCAGCAACAGTTTTGTTTCAACGAACCCAATTTGCGTGCGATTTGGCACACTACTTTGATACTACATTGACTAGCCAGACTTCACAAGCCAACTGAAATTGCTAATAAGTTGGTTAATGTGTACTGGACAACCTGAGGATCTTCAATCAACACTCAGCACCCGTTAAATTGCTTCATTAGCAAACGGGACGAAGAATAAAAGACCGTCGTGATCAAGATCAGCAAGCTGAGGATTCAGAAGAACTCCAATCAACATCAACATGCATCTTTACTTTTGCTTTGCCTTGGTTGCCTTATTTGGAGGTTTTGAACAGACTTATGCTTTACCTCCATGCACTGCTTGCATTACTTCTACTCGAACTGGACTGAAAGTAACTCAGACTTTGATTTACCACTCGTACTATACCTGCAAGGGAAAAGTGACTCGGTGTATTTATAACACCACTGAACTAAATATTTGCACTTATGGCAAAATTAGAGCATGCTATAATCCGCATCAGAATCCATCCTATTACACGTTGGAAATACGATGGAAGGATGCAGATGGACCTATAATAGCTGCTACACCACCACTTAAGGACATTACTAAACCTGCTGTTTTGAATTTTGATGCATGTAATGCCATTAACAGAGATAGTTATTCCACCTGTGGTACTTGGGAGAAAGCGTATCGAAATGACCATAAGTACATGTGTCCGGAAGGTGCCACAGAATGGTGGAAGTGTACAGGTAAAACGGGATCAGGCTATAGTACTGCACCAGCAGCAGATTACTATTGCCCGTATTGGGGATGTGTTTTTTATGCTACCTGGAATAATGGTATAGTTGATGAGAAGATAGATAAACGAATGGCTACTTTAACCAAGCCAACCACAAATGATAAATGTCAGAAAGATGCTTGTAACCCCTTACACTTACGTATACACAATCCCTATGCATGGAAACAAGGATACAAGTTTGGTTTACGTATTGCTGGAGGGGCAGTAGATCCAGGAACCATTGTGTATATTAGATTGAATACCCAAGCTCACAAGTCATCCAAATATCATATCCATAATACCTTCTATGAAGCCATGCATGTAAATAAGTTTGAGATCCCTCACCCCTCACAGAATTTATTTCTAGAATTAGCCGGAGCAGTAGTATCTAGTCTTAAGATCTCAGATTGCTATTTCTGTGGCGGAACCCAAATGGGAGACCAGTGGCCATGGGAAGCCCAAGAATTGAATTATTCTTTGATTTACAATCAGACTGAATTACACAAGACTACCAGTGAATGGGTGTTAGCGCACTCAATCGTTGGACGTCTTTGCTATGCCAGAACTGGACCCCAGTTCACCCAAAAGGTAGGACAGCTGGTCTGTCTTAGCCAGAAGTACTATAATGCCACGACCAAAAAGACAGCATGGTGGTCAGGAATCAGACACCCTGAACCTCCTAACCCATTAGCTAGATTTCCTGAACTTGCAGATTTATGGACTAACCTTGCCAAAGTCCATGCCTGGCAAGCCCCACCTGGCCTATATTGGATCTGTGGAAACCGAGCGTATGCCCAACTCCCGCCACAATGGGGAGGAGCATGTGTCTTAGGAACCATCAGACCTTCTTTCTTTCTTTTAAACACTGAACATGGAGAACAATTAGGATACCCTGTATACACTACCCACCGACACAAACGAACACTAAGACAGAAAAGAGAAGCCTTACAGATAGGCAAGTGGGAGAAGTGGCAGGGTGATGATTGGCCACCAGAAAGAATCATTGAGTATTATGGGCCTGCCACTTGGAATGATGATGGTATGTATGGTTATCGCACTCCAATCTATATGATTAATCGTATTATTCGCTTACAAGCAGTAGTTGAAATAATAACCAATGAAACTAGTCATGCTCTTACGCTCTTAGCTAGACAAAGTACTCAGATGCGCACTGCTATATATCAGAACCGCTTAGCACTTGATTATTTGTTAGCAGCAGAAGGAGGAGTATGTGGTAAACTGAATTTAACTAATTGCTGTTTAAAAATAGATGATAAGGGTCAAGTAGTTGAAGAAATTGCTAAAGATATGCAAAGACATGCTTATGTGCCAGTACAGACTTGGCACTCATTGAAATTCCCTAACTGGTTTGCTAACCTTTTCTCCTGGCTGGGAGGATTTAAGACTTTCATTGTCTTAGTACTAATCCTTGTTGTTGTTATTTTCTTATTACCATGTTTAATCCCATGTTTTATGCGTTCTATTCATAATGCTATTGACAGCACAGTAGAGCGGAAGACCGCAACTAAAATAATGGCTTTGTATAAAGCCAGTCCTAGTCAAAATCCTTCAATCATGATGTGATTCTTCAAAAGGTGATTTAATTCTCACACCTTATTAAGTAATAGGGTGAGATTAATCAAAGGGGGGAATGTGGCAGGTGCAGGCCTGTGATCCACGGTGTCTGACATAAGCAGGCAGGCCTAACTAGCTTGACCTGTAAATGAAGCCTGTGGAGAGGCACATAGGAATTGCACATCCCCCAATATGCTGCTATTGTAGGATAGAACTCTGTAAGAGAACTAAACTAACTTAGGTAAGCAAAACTGAGAGATGGAAAAATACAGAAAAATATGTTTAAAAGTTACTGATAAGAAAAAGTACATCTGCAAGGAATATAATTGGGAATGCTGACAGATGAGTTGCAGAGCCCTGCTCCCCTGCATGCACAAATTGGCTCTATGGCCTTGAGAGTATGAAAGTAACAAGTTGATGAACTAACCATTGTAATTGGGACTAGAAGGGGGGTATGCAGGTGCCATGCCCACTGAAGGAACATAATTGGATAATCTTATCAGTACCGGCACCAATGGAAGGGGTACGGGAGGTACGGGAGAGTACCGGGACCAATGAAATGTTTTTCTATACCTAGAATGGAACAGAAGTCTATAAAAGTTGTTGTAATGCTAGAAAACTTTGCTCAGCCATTTTGAAATTGACTTGCTTGAGACTTGTGCACAAATAAATGATTTGGACCTTCTGAACAGACTCCTGGTATCATTGGTTTGTCGTTAAATGTCTGTATTTATTGCAATCTGCCAAGAATACGGTGGATTGCGCAAGATACAAATATATTAAATACAGTTTTCAGAACTGGCACTGGAAGACTACCCTGGGAGATGTTGTTGCACAGCTAAGCAGGTTAGTTGACCGGAGGCTGCTGTTTGCAGTCTGGGAAGCATGCATTGGCAGCAGTATAGGGGTGCAGCCCAACTTAACTGCCCTGTCGCTGCATGTCCAGTAGGAGAAGCATCATTTAACCTAACATTTTCTTCCTGTGCTGTGCTGAGCCAGCCTTGCAGTATGAACAGTGAGATCTATCGAGATCTCTGTAGCTCAGACCATAAGACGGCAGTGTGTGGCAGAGGAAGCAGACACTGTTTTAAGCACCATTCCTGACAGCTGAGAAGGGAAGCCACATTATACAGGGATCAAGGGAAGGAAAGGATCAGAGAGAGGCAAGAAAGCACACAGAGATCTGATTGTGGAGGACAGCTTTTCAGGATCATGTGGGAAGGCATTTCCATAGGTAGAGGGAAGAAGGTGGTGACAATCCTCTGGCGAATGGGGTGAGAAGAAGTGGGGAAATCTTTCTGGGGATCAAGAAAAAAGAAAACTGAAACTGGAGTGGGGACAGAGAGGATAGGGTATAAAGGGGAGGGGGAGGGCAAGGAAGAGAGGATTCAAAATGGAAGGAGAAAAAAGAGAAGACTAAGGATGGGAGGAGTACGAAGAAGGAGAGAGAGGACCAGGGACTGAAGGAGAGGGAACAAGGGATAGGAGGCAGGCACCAGGAAAAAGGAAACAGATAGAGGGAGGATGGGGACTGAGGGAGACCGGATTGAGGATGGAAAGAGAATTGGCTGAACGGGCGGGCGAAATAACCCAAGGTGGGGAAGAGAAAGAGGATCGGGGTAAAGGGGAGGAAGGACTAAAAATGGTGAGCGATGGAGATAAAGGGGATAAGGGGTAAGAGAGAACTTTGGATTAAGGGGGAAGAATCCAGGAAGATAATGTAGAAAGAAGGAGATGAGGCATGGAGGCAAGAGTATAAGCAAAAGAGCAAAGGAGGTCTGCGAAAAAGAGATCAGGAAGAAAAGTAAGAAAAGAAGAAAGAGACCAGAAGAGAAGCAGAAAAGTGAAACAAATGTCCCAGATTTGGCCCCTAAAAACCCGGCAGCCTTACTCTACTCTGATTTGTCTCCCATATAAAGTGTTGGGTTACCCATAAGGCTATTCTTTAAAAAACATTGTAACTTGGTAGATGTCAGATAAAGATCAAAATGGCCCATCTAGTCTGTCCATAAGGTGGTTAGAATTGTAACTGCCCCTTTGTTTAGTCCCCCCTCCCCCCAGATCTTCTTAAAAATGCAAAAGTCATTTCAGTGCTGTGTTGAGTTGAGGTGCTCAATGCTTGGTTTTCATCTTTTAGGCTTCCTTTGAGCTTATCCCATCCCTTTCGGAATTCCATCACGGTTTGTGTTTACCACTTTCTCTGCGAAGACATTACAGCATCCGCCACCCTGTCCATAAAAAAGTGTTTGCTAATGTTACTTCTGTGTCTACCTCCCTAAAGCTTCATATTATGTCCACATGTTCTACAGCTTCCGTTCCTTTGGAAAATGATCAATCCTTTCAAGTATTTAAAGATCTAGGATGGGATATTCACTGGCGGCAGCTAACCCAGATGTTCAGTGTCAGGGTTGGCTGGAAGAAAGAATTAGCTAACTGGTCAGCGGCGATATTCAGCCGCTGGTCAGTTAGCTAGAGCGGCTAAAGTTATGCCAGTCATTACAGTGACTAATGTTAGCCGCTTTAGGGTAAAAGTGGTTGAATATTGCTGCTAGCCAGTTACCCTTGGGTGCCACCTGCACTCTGTCCCGGAATGCTCTGATGCTAAGCGGTTAGCGTCGGGACGTGTAGTGGCACAAACTGGGAATATCAGCGGCACTAACCACATTGGTGCCAATGAATAGACCACTGAGCGGGATTTAGGTGGTTTGCACATCAGCAAACTACCTAAATGCCTTTGAATAATCCCCCCTCCCGTACATTATATCACCCCTGTCCCTCCTTTCTTCTAGGGCAAGAGTTCTCAACCCATTCCTCGAGATATACTTAACCAGTCAGGTTTTCGGGATACTCACAATGAATATGCATGAGAGAGATTTTCATACCATGGCAGCACATGAAAATCTCTCTCATGCATATTCATTGTGGTTATTCTGAAAACTGACTGACTAGATGTGTTCTGAGGGCTTGATTGAGAACCCTTGTTCCATGCTATACATATTTAGATCCACCATATATTTTCTGGTACAAACCCCAGACTATTTTAGTTGCTTTCCTCTTGATCACCTCCAGTCTCTCCATATCCTTCCTGAGATATGGCCTCCAAAACGAAACATAGTATTTCAGGTGAGGCCTCACCAACGACCTGTACAGTGGCATTATTAACTTCCTTTTCTGACAGCTATTCTTCTCTCTCTGCAGCCTAGCACCCCTCTGACTTTAGCTACCATCTTATTACATCAGATGCTATCACCCCGAGGTCTCTCTCATGCACATCATCCATGCACATCATCCATGCACATCTCTCATCCATGCATCATCCATGCACATCTCTCATCCATGCACATCATCCATGCACATCTCTCATCCATGCATCATCCATGCATCATCCATGCACATCTCTCATCCATGCATCATCCATGCACATCTCTCATCCATGCACATCATCCATGCACATCTCTCATCCATGCATCATCCATGCACATCTCTCATGCACATCGTCCATGCACATCATCTTCTCCCCCCAACACATACAATTGTTCTAGATTTCTGCATTCCAAATGCATCACTTTGTATTTCTTCACATTAAAGCTTAACTGCCAAGCACTTGACCAGTTTTCCAGTTTTTGTAGATCATTTCTTATGTTATCTACTCCCTCCAGGGTGTCCATTCTGTTGCTGATCTTTGTGCCAGCCACAAAACGGAAAACTTTTCTTTCTAATCATTCATCAATATTACTCACCACTACCCACTTTTCTCATTTTTGAGTGAATTACATTTATTACCCATCTCTGTTGTTTGTCAGTCAACCAATTTCTAGCCTAGTTCACCACCTTGGAACACCAGCCCAAGCTGCTCAGTTAATGCATTAACTATCTATGAGGAACAGTATCAAAGGCTTTGCCAAAATCCAAGTAGGCTACATCCAGCAAGTGCCTTCAATTTATGTAATCCAAAAAAGGAATCAATCAGATTCTTTGGCATAATCTGACTTTCGCTAAACCATGTTGCCTCAGATCTTGCAACCCACTGAACTGTAGATAGTAAATTCCATCCTTCAGTATCATCTCTTTACTATTCCCAACCCCAGGTTAGGCTTACCAGCCTGTAGTTTCCCACTACTTCTTTATTTCACATCTGCCCTTCTCCAGTCCCGTGGAACCTCTCCCATCTCCAAGGATCTAATAAACACATTCTTCAGTGGGCACGCCTTCTGCATCCTGGGATGTATCTGGGATAGAGAGAAGGGAGGGAAGCCCAAGAATGGTAGGTAAAGGAAAGGAAGGCTGCTAACCAGAAAATTGTATATAGATCTATGAATTAAAGAAAAGACTATGAGAAACTCCTTTAAAATCTTTTGGGAGAGGCATCGGCCCTGGAGAAAACTATCCACCACCATCAAGGGTTATGCTCTACTCCAATCCTTCTAGAAAAACCTCAAAATGCTCTGGTCCTAGCTGAAGTACATGTTACCCATGTAATGGGTCTCTTGCTAAAGGGGGTGAGGGTAGCCCTAGAGGCACTACATAAACAAAAAGGAGCACTGACACTCAGGAAAGAAGGTGGGGGGGGGGGGGGAGCAGAAAAGATGCCTGTGCAAAAAAGTAGAGGCCTGGTAGAATAGGGAAGGCAAAACCTGAAGGCCTAAGCCAAAGTGAAAAAACCATTCAAAAGCTCTCAGAACAGACACTTGGACATCAAAGGTATCTTTGAATAAAAGTATAAGAAGGGCTGATGCAGAGAGCGAAAGAAAGGATCTGAACAGTAACATCAGAAAAAAGGCTGATGCAGAACAACAAAGAGGAGGCGCGAAGAAGAGTACCGGAAGGAAGTCTGAGGTAGAGATAGAGGAGATCCGGAAATGCAAGAGAACGTGATTAAGGTAGAGGAAATGAAGGAACTGACAGTTGAGCCCCTAAGCCTATGTGGAAATAGATGCACATTCTGGGTTCCAGGAGAGGGAAAGATGACCCAAGTTGAACTTGACACCTAAAGAGTACGATAGCTAATATGAATAAGGTCATAACCTATATAAAGGGACCATTTCTTGATATCGCAGAAACAAATCAGAAACAATACTTTGTAGAAAATATTGAGAGAATCCTACTGACAACGATACAGGGCCAGAAGAAGAGAGAAAACCAACTCCTCCTCCATGATAAAAAAAACCACAATGAAGGAAAAATAACATCACTACATATATAGGTGCCTCTGAGAGACAGATATCTCAAAAAGATCAGAATCACTAAAGATAACGAGAGAGATCCAAACAACAAACTGGAACATGCTGCGTTAATAAAATACTTTAAATTCATATGATTCAATAATAAATTGCAAATAGCAGCAGAAGTATAGAAATTGCAAAGATGTGAGAAAGCAGCAGAGAGATCAAAATAAGCTATTTAGACAAAAACCCAAATGGTTCTGTAGAGAACTGGGGAACAACATCAGTATGATGAAAATAACATCAACATAAGAACATAAGATATGCTGAAACAGAGACCTTCCGGAGAAATTTATGTGATGTCCCTGAGAACCAGAATGGCTACCCAGCATATGGGAGAATTTGGAAAAGGCAAACCTCAAAATTATGGAATGGCCTGAAGTTATACCATAAGAGTTGGAAAGCAGGTTAAAAGAGCCCCAGAATGGAAGAACTCATTTTTGACTCGATTGACATCTCCCTTCGAAGACCTGACAAATGCCAAATATCAATTGATCAGGCAGCCAGGCTTAATGCCATAATGGATAATACCAGGAAAAACACTTCTTCCAAAGGAAGACCCATGTAACGTTCCCAAACATTGCAGATCACTAGCTTATCTACATATAAACTACAGTATAAGCCGATTACTGCAGTAGATGCCAACAAAATCTATGAGAGCAAAGACAAGTTAATGCTAAAGAAAGCCATCATGGGCAGTGGTCGAAAACCAGAAAACTCAATATAATATGGATTCCTATGAGAAAGTCTTTGATAGTATCCCATACTCCTAGATAATAAATTGCTCTGAAATGTACAAAATGTGGCAAACCACACACAATCTGAAGTATGACTATGGACAGTTTTCCATTCCTGACATCAAGATCCAGCAAGGAATATCTCTCTTGTTTTATATGCCATTTAATCCATTGATTTATTCTTATTAACTCTTTGTGCTATGGATTTAGCCTTTATCCTAAAGATGATAACGATCCACAGGTAACATCCCACTTACTGTTTGTAGAAGACCTGAAGTGATCAACACCTAGCAGAATTGCATGTAGTAAAACGTTTCTCAGATGTCATCATGGTGACTTTTGGCATAGACAAATGTGCTAAGGCAACCTTCCTAGAGGAAAATTAAGCAAAGCTGAAAACATGTCTGACTGATGACTATGACATAAAAGAATTTGAATTGGAAGGTTTATATGAATACCTAGGAAGAGAAGAAGTACAACAATCCAGCACATATTGTTGAGAGAAAAGATCAGTAAAGAATATTACAGGAGATTAAAACTGATATTGGAAAGTGCTTTAACATCATGGGATAAGATACAAGCCATTAGCCAGTTTGCATTTCCCATGCTCTCTTACGGTTTTGGAACTGCAAACTGGTCCCATAATGATCTTGAAAAATTGGATGTACAAACAAGACAACTCCATGACCATGAGGTAATTTATAAGAATCAGTGTATGCTGAGACTGTACATTCCTTGAGCCAGTGGAAGAATGGACCTCAAAGAAACAGAATATACATTCAGAGCTACTATCATAGGCCTCCACGTCTATTTAAGAGTGTTAACAGACCCAAACATGCAAAAAGTGTTAACGTAGGAAGGTAAATATTCAAAATCATCTTGATCCTTAAACTTGGACAAGCATTCCAACATTAGATGGAATAGAAGGGTTGGCTTAATCACTAGGCAAACTAGGAGGTTGACTAGAGCAGAAGCTTCTTGGGGGGCAGCAAAGTGTAGCTGCCGTCAAAGCAAAGCAATGGGCCCTGGCAGCCGCACAGAGTCCTCAGGAAGAATAGGCAATATGCAGATAGTCCATTTACCGGTTTAATAAACAAAATCTGGGGGAGGCGGAGGCACTAGGGATCTAAAAGCTAATTGCAAGGAGGTATAAGGCTGACCTTTTGCCTAGGGTGTCTAATACCTTGCACCAGGCCTAGGAATGAGTAAAAAGCCACCAGTCCAGGTAGGGAAGGAAGCTAAAGAATTTGAAAAACAAGAGAAAAATCACTTTAAAAATTAGATCAGTAAACAAGAAAAATACAAGTGGCAGATGCACAATTACCTTGGGGAAATATGAAGTATTATTTAAGAAACCAAATGTCAGTCAAAACCAGACATATGAATAGTTAAGGAGAGATGTCCTTAAACCTATGGATGTTCCTGCGCTCATGCTGTTTCCTGAAACAATACCCCACAGGCAGTTAAACCAATTCACATCCAAGAAAAGCCCAGTCTCTTATAATCCAACTGCTTATAGCAATAAGTAAATCGTATAACTTACTGTGGAAGCTGAATCAAGAGGTTTTACACTCCTGGTTAGATGTGTAGCATGCTGGATCTGTCTGAATTATGACTGAAGATGGATTATAGAGATGTCTGAATGAATATAAACTGGAGCAGGTTGAAATGTTACAAAAATAGTGAAATCGAACTTATAAAACATAGATGGATGTGAGTAATATATGCGAATTCAAATTGAATTGAGTTGAATTGAATTGAATCGGTAAAAGGGTGATGCAAATCCAAGGAGAAGAAATGAAATGGCGAAGGCTGTAGAGCTTTGCTCCCTGTCACAAAATGGAGAGTCTGCACATCTATCTGGATCACACTCCCCGACCCTATCAGAAATATCACAGACCTCCATACATTCCTCAAACACCTAAAAACCTACCTATTCACTGAACGCTTTGGCACCTCTACCTAACCCCCTCCCTCTAATTGCACTGCTAAATTTAGATATGTACCCTCTCAGAATCCAACCTTCCTAATTTTTACATCTTAAATAGTTCAGACTGGCGGTGCACAAGTAAATGTCCCACTTCGTCAATATATGTAACAAATGACCCATGTATAAAAGTTAACTGTTCCATGTATATAAGTAAAAAATCTATTTAAGTAAAAATTGTTCCATGTAACATTTATAACCTTTTTGTTCTTTGTAAACTGCTTTGACCTGGCAAAAAGTGGTATATAAGCCTTGCTGAATAAATAAATAGAATAAATGAAGCCAGGCAGGTACTAAGTAGACTGGAGGGAGAGGGTCACATGGCCCTGTTAAACCTATAGAAGCAGGGATTACAAACAAGCATGAAGCTGCTTGCCCTAACTTACAACTGCTAACAATAAATAATATAATAAAAGCAAGCACGCACAATTATGGAGGCAGAACAATGGAGAAGAGATTGTTAGCTCAGTCTAGAATAGTGACAGATGAGATGATTCATAGTGAGCACAGATACATGTAGATTCTGTGAGGAGAAGTTGGAAACGACTGCTCACAGGTGACTGTAAAGTTCTGATGGGAAAAAATTCTCTACAGTAAGACAAACATAATATGGGGGCACGTCTCATCCATTGCAAACTCAGTAAACATTACAACATCACAGTAAAAACACAGATCACAACTCGAGGAGAATTACAGAGAACGAAGGGGTTGTGATTCCAATTAATAAGAAACTCAATAGGGGCCCTTTTATTAAAGTGCAGTAAGTTGTTGCACTTAGCACAAGTTAGGAACAAAATCCAATGCACAGTAAGAACAATAGCCGTGAGGTAAATGTCAGGGGAAAGCCCAGCCGAGCATTAAGTTCCTTCGTAATTAGCACGGTGGCACTTAATGCATCCTCATACAGTGACATTAAGCGCACCCATACTAACTGCAAAATTGACAGTGTGTGGTAATTATCATGTGATAACCTCAGTCTGCAGTCCTAACTGTGGTAGGCTATGGCCTAGCATGGTCTGCTACTATGAAAGGCCTGTAAGTTAGGCCTGGATCCTAACTCCCATTATAGCTAGAAAAGAACCAAAAATCTGTGAAAAATAAGAAAACTGTTTTAAAATGCTTAATAAGACGTTTTCATGAATTCATAAGTCTTCTATTGTAGCAGCAAAGCGCAGACAAACCAATGATACCAGGAGTCTGTTCAGAAGGTCCAAATCATTTATTTGTGCACAAGTCTCAAGCAAGGCAATTTCAAAATGGCTGAGCAAAGTTTTCAAGCATTACAACAACTTTTATAGACTTCTGTTCCATTCTAGGTATAGAAAAACATTTCATTGGTCCCGGTACTCTCCCGTACCTCCCGTAGCCCTTCTATTGGTCCCGGTACTGATAAGTTTCTCCAATTATGTTCCTTCTGTGGGCTTCTGTAGGCATGACACCTGTCTGCCCCCCTTCTAGTCCCAATTACAATGGTCAGTTCATCAACTTGTTACTTTCACACTTTCAAGGCTATGGGACCATTTGTGCGTGCAGAAGAGCAAGGTTCTGTAACTCATCTGTCAGCACTCCTCAATATTTCTCTGCAAATGTACCCTTTCTTATCAGTAACTTTAAAACATCTTTTCTGTATTTTTCCATTTCTTAATTCTGCAATTCTGCTTATCTAAGCTAATTCAATATTTCTACTGAGTTCTTTCTTACAATAGCAGCATATTGGGGGATGTGCAATCCTATATGCCTCTCCACAGGCCTCATTTACAGGTCAAGCTAGCCATGCTGGCCTGCCTATGTCAGACACCGTGGGTCACAGGCCTGCACCTGCCACATTCCCCCCTTTGATTAATCTCACCCTATTACTTAATAAGGTGTGAGAATTAAATCACTTTCCAGAAAATTCACATCCTGATTAAAGGATTCTTACTAGTTCCACTAGGGCTAGCTTTATAGACAGCCATTAGTCGAGTTGCGGTCTTCCGCTCTACTGTACTATCAATAGCACTATGAAGGGAACGCATGCAACATGGGATTAAACATGGTAAGCAGAGGACAACAGCAACAAGGATTAGTACTAAGATAACGAAAGTCTTAAATCCTCCCAGCCAAGAGAAAAGGTTAGCAAACCAATTAGGAAATTTCAAGGCGTGCCAAGTCTGTACTGGCACATAAGCATGTCTTTGCATATCTTTAGCAATTTCTTCAACTACTTGACCTTTATCATCTATTTTCAAACAACAATTAGTTAAATTCAGTTTACCACATACTCCTCCTTCAGCTGCTAGCAAATAATCAAGGGCTAAACGATTCTGGTATATGGCAGTGCGCATCTGAGTACTTTGTCTAGCTAAGAGCGTGAGAGCATGACTAGTTTCATTGGTTATTATTTCAACTACTGCTTGTAAGCGAATAATACGATTGATCATATAGATTGGGGTACGATAACCATACATACCATCATCATTCCAAGTGGCGGGTCCATAAGACTCAATAATTCTTTCTGGTGGCCAATCATCACCCCGCCACTTCTCCCACTTGCCTATCTGTAAGGCCTCTCTTCTTTGTCTGGATGCTCCTTTGTGTTTGTGGGTAGTATATACAGGGTATCCTAATTGTTCTCCATGTTCAGTGTTTAACAGGAAGAACGAAGGTCTGATGGTTCCTAAGACACATGCTCCTCCCCATTGTGGTGGGAGTTGCGCATATGCTCGGTTTCCACAGATCCAATATAGGCCAGGTGGGGCTTGCCAGGCTTGGACTTTGGCGAGGTTAGTCCACAGACCTGCAAGTTCAGGAAATCTGGCTAATGGGTTAGGAGGTTCAGGATGTCTGATTCCTGACCACCATGCTACCTTCTTGGTCGTGGCATTATAGTATTTCTGGCTAAGACAGACCAGCTGTCCTACCTTTTGAGTGAACTGGGGTCCAGTTCTGGCATAGCAAAGACGTCCAACGATTGAGTGCGCTAACACCCATCCACTGGTAGTCTTGTGTAATTCAGTCTGATTGTAAATCATGGAATAATTCAATTCTTGGGCTTCCCAGGGCCATTGATCTCCCATTTGGGTTCCGCCACAGAAATAACAATCTGTGATCTTAAGACTAGATACTACTGCTCCGGCTAATTCTAGAAACAAATTCTGTGAAGGGTGAGGGATCTCAAACTTATTTACATGCATAGCTTCATAAAAGGTATTATGAATATGATATTTAGATGACTTGTGGGCTTGGGTATTCAATCTAACATACACAATGGTCCCTGGATCTGTTCCTCCTCCAGCAATACGTAAACCAAACTTATATCCTTGTTTCCATGCATGAGGGTTATGTACACGCAAATGTAAGGGGTTACAAGCATCTTTCTGACATTTATCATTCGTGGTTGGCTTGGTTAGAGTAGCCATCCGTTTATCTATTTTCTCATCAGTTATACCAGTGTTCCAGGTAGCATAAAAAACACATTCCCAATACGGGCAATAGTAGTCTGCCGCTGTAGCAGTACTATACCCTGATCCTGTTTTACCTGTACACTTCCACCAATTTGTGGCACCTTCTGGACACATATACTTATGGTCATTTCGATACGCTTTCTCCCATGTACCACAGGTGGACTGACTATCTCTATTAATAGCATTACATGCATCAAAATTCAAAACAGCAGGTTTAGTAATGTCCTTAAGTGGTGGTGTAGCAGCTAATATAGGTCCATCTGCATCCTTCCATCTTATTTCCAACGTGTAATAGGATGGATTCTGATGCGGATTATAGCAAGCTTTGATTTTTCCATGAGTGCAAACATTTAGTTCAGTGGTGTTGTAGATACACCGAGTTATTGTTCCCTTGCAGGTATAGTAAGAATGGTAAAGCAAAGTCTGAGTGACTTTCAGTCCAGTTCTAGTAGAGGTAATACAAGCTGTGCATGGAGGTAGAGCATAAGTCTGTTCAAAACCTCCGAAGAAGGCAACCAAGACAAAGCAGAAGCAAAGATACATGTTGATGTTGATTGGAGTTCTTCTGAATCCTCAGCTTGCTGATCTTGATCACGACGGTCTATTATTCTTCGTCCCGTTTGCTAATGAAGCAATTTAACGGTTGCTGAGTGTTGATTGAAGATCCTCAAGGTGTCCAGCACACATTAACCAACTTAGCAATTCAGTTGGCTTATGAAATCTGGCTTAGTCAATGTAGTCTCAAAGTGGTGTGTCAAATCACACATGCAAATTGGGTTCGTTGAAACAAAGCTGTTGCTGCATGGAAAACAGCAATCCTCTTCGAAAGACTTGGCTACTGCAAAGCACTTGTAATGAAGTGTCTATGCTGCTGGTTGCCGTCTCAAAGTAACTCGCAAGGGTACATCAGGGTGCTGCTCTGCTGTCCACCGCTCTGGTTCAGGATCGGCGGCGGGCTTGACTCGGCTGTGATGGATCCAAGCGTCAATCTCGGCTACCTTTACTGCAGTTGGGGTAGACAGGATGACGGTGTACGGTCCCTTCCAATGGGGTTCCAACGGTATTTTCTTCCAATCTTTGATCCACACCGAAGTTCCAGGCTGGTAGGGATGCAAGGGTTCCGTCAAGTTGATAGGCAACTGGTCTTGGATCCACGTATGGAGAGTCTGCAGAACAAAACTAAGAGCTAGGAGTTCTTGTCTGGTTACTTCTGAACCAATCTGGGCTAGATTTCCTTTGACTCCCTGCACTATTGGTGGGGGTTTACCATACAAAACTTCAAAAGGGGAAAATCCTGTTGACTTTACAGGGGCTGAGCGTATTCTGAGTAAAGCTATGGGGAGCACTTGGGGCCATTTCAAGTGTGTCTCCTGACAAAGCTTAGACATTTGGGCTTTCAATGTACGATTCATTCGCTCAACTTTCCCTGAACTCTGGGGTCTGTATGCAGTGTGGAGCTTCCACTGTATCTGCAAAGCTTTTGCTAACTGCTGAGTAACTTGGGAGACAAATGAGGGTCCATTGTCTGACCCTATTACTGCTGGGATTCCAAATCTGGGGACAATCTCTCTCATTAGGGCTTTGGTAACTTCTCGGGCTTTCTCAGTTCTGGTTGGGAATGCTTCTACCCACCCAGAGAAAGTACAAACTAATACTAGTAGGTAATGGTATCCATTGGCTTTTGGCATTTCGGTGAAATCAACTTGGAGGTTGTGCATAGGGGTCACACCTCTTGACTGAACTCGGGGTGCTGTAATAAGGCCTTGCTTGGCATTATTCTTGGCACAGATTTGACATTGTCGTGCTACTGAGGCTGATATGGTTGTCATCAGAGGAATGTAGAAATGTGGTCTGAGTGCTTTCTCCATAGCACTTTTTCCATAGTGGGTGGCTTCGTGGAAAGCTTTAACAAAGGATGGTCCTAACAGTTCAGGAATTACTATTCGTCCTGGAGGTTGACTACCCTCTTCTGGTGGCAGCTCAATCCATCCATCTTTTAATACTCCATTTTCTTTGTCACAATAGTAATCTAATTCTTTGGTGGTATATCGTGGGGTCCATAGATTCAAGGGTACTGGAAACAATGCTGCTTGCATTGGCATAGCTTGTGGGGCAATCTGTCCTGTCATAGCTGCTTGTCGTGCTGAGGCATCTGCGAATCTATTTCCTCGAGCAACTTCTCCTTTTCCTGCTTGATGTCCTCTACAATGCATGACAGCTACACGTGTTGGGGCCCAGACTGCATCAAGTAACATCAATATTTCGGGACCATATTTGACTGATTTTCCTCCGGATGTGATGAGTCCTCTTTCTTTGTAGAGAGCTCCATGGGCATGCAAGGTAGTGAAAGCATATTTGGAATCTGTATATACATTTAGCACAAGTTTTTTTCCTAATAACAAAGCTCTGGTGAGTGCTATCAATTCGGCTTTCTGGGCTGATGTGCCTGAGGCTAGAGCTGATGATTCAACTACTTCGTGTTGAGTGACGACTGCATATCCGGCACAGCGTCGTCCATCAAGGATGAGACTGCTCCCATCAACATAATAGATCTGGTCAGGATTGTCTATGGGCACATCTGTTAGGTCAGGTCGACTGGAGAACACAGTTTCCATGACTTCGATACAGTCATGTTCTGGGAGTTCTTCACTGATGGGTATCAAGGTAGCTGGGTTCAAGGCATGGCTCACTTCAAGTTGTATCTGTGGGTTTTCACATAACATGCTCTGGTACTTCAACATTCGGGAATTGGTGAGCCAATAATTTGCTTTCTGTTCCATAAGGGCAAGGACTGCATGTGGCACAGTGACTCGTATGTTCTGTCCTAGTGTGAGTTTGTCTGCCTCACTCACTAGTAGTGCTGTAGCTGCAACTGCTCTCAAGCAGGGTGGCCATCCTTTGGCCACAGGGTCCAATTGTTTCGATAGGTAGGCTACAGGTCGTTCCCAATTTCCTAATTTCTGAGTCAACATGCCTAGGGCATTTCCCTGTGTCTCATGTACAAACAAGCGGAAAGGTTTGTGGACATCTGGTAGTCCAAGTGCTGGTGATGACATCAATTCTTCTTTTAACTTCTGGAAGGCTGTATCCTGCTCAAGTCCCCACTCCAGTGGTGACTTCTCTTCTCCTTTTGTGGCTTCATACAGTGGTTTGGCAATTTGGGCAAAGTTGGGTATCCAGATTCGGCAATATCCTGCCGCTCCCAGAAAGGCTCTGACTTGCTTTCTGGTTGTTGGAGTTGGAATTCTACATACTGCTTCTTTTCTTTCTCTGCCTAATCTTCTGCTTCCTTGGGTAATACGAAAACCCAAGTATTTCACTTCTGTTTGGCATAGTTGTGCTTTGGCTCTGGAAACTTTATATCCAGCTTCATTCAATAACTGCAAGAGATCTTGGGTGGCTCGTATACATTCTTTTTCTGATACGGCAGCTATCAACAGATCATCCACATATTGAAGAAGTACTCTCTTCCCCGGGGCTACTGGATAGCTTGAAAGGTCCTGGTTTAGTGCAGCACTAAAGATGGTAGGTGAATTCTTGAATCCTTGGGGTAATCTTGTCCAGGTGAGTTGGCCCCCTCTTCCAGAGATGGGGTCCTGCCATTCAAATGCAAACAATATTTGGCTTACAGGGGCTAATCTTATGCAAAAGAATGCATCTTTTAAATCCAGTACAGTGAAATGGGTAGCTTCAGCAGGTATCAGTCCTAGAAGAGTGTAAGGATTGGGCACAACTGGATGTATAGTTTCAACTGCATCATTTACTCTTCTCAAATCTTGCACTGGGCGATAATCATCTGTCTCAGGTTTCTTCACTGGCAAAAGTGGGGTGTTCCATGGGGATTGACATACTTTCAGTAGGCCATACTCAAGTAATCTCTGTAGGTGGCGATGAATGCCTTCAATTGCGGCTCTTGGGAGAGGGTACTGTTTGACGTGCACTGGGGTAGTGTGGCAGGTGCAGGCCTGTGACCCACGGTGTCTGACATAGGCAGGCCAGCATGGCTAGCTTGACCTGTAAATGAGGCCTGTGGAGAGGCATATAGGATTGCACATCCCCCAATATGCTGCTATTGTAAGAAAGAACTCAGTAGAAATATTGAATTAGCTTAGATAAGCAGAATTGCAGAATTAAGAAATGGAAAAATACAGAAAAGATGTGTTTTAAAGTTACTGATAAGAAAGAGTACATTTGCAGAGAAATATTGAGGAGTGCTGACAGATGAGTTACAGAACCTTGCTCTTCTGCACGCACAAATGGTCCCATAGCCTTGAAAGTGTGAAAGTAACAAGTTGATGAACTGACCATTGTAATTGGGACTAGAAGGGGGGCAGGCAGGTGTCATGCCTACAGAAGCCCACAGAAGGAACATAATTGGAGAAACTTATCAGTACCGGGACCAATAGAGGGGCTACGGGAGGTACGGGAGCGTACCGGGACCAATGAAATGTTTTTCTATACCTAGAATGGAACAGAAGTCTATAAAAGTTGTTGTAATGCTTGAAAACTTTGCTCAGCCATTTTGAAATTGCCTTGCTTGAGACTTGTGCACAAATAAATGATTTGGACCTTCTGAACAGACTCCTGGTATCATTGGTTTGTCTGCGCTTTGCTGCTACATATTCCTTGGTGCGTTGGCCGGGAAGTTGTGGAATCAAAGTGTATATAGGGCAATATACCACGACTTTCCGCCTCTATAGGCTTGGTCCTGCCGGGATCGCGCCCTTCCGACGAGGGCCGCTCCCTGGCGCCACCGGTCCCTTGTATCGGAGGGAGCTGGTCGGACCTCGGCGGGCGACGAGCCCGGCTGGAGTCAACGCCTCGAACCCGAGTGAGGGGAGTCCGAGGTCCAACTCATGCGCCTGCTTGGGAAGTTTGAGGACCGGATCCGGTGAGTATAGTTTTGATTTTGGGTCTAGACAGAAATAGAAAGAACAGTACTGCCATTGAAACTTGGAACTTGGAATTTGTAATCTCGAGATATTGGGAATTGGTAAGAGAGCCTGATCAACTCTCAAGGAAGAGCCGAGTAGCCTGGCATGGGAATTCGCTAGGTGAAACCCTCATCCTTTTTGTAATTGTACTTGGAAAAGACTAGTCAGAACAGATAGAAACGAATGCATTCTGGGAATACGTTGCTAGCATGATTGTGTGAACGAAGTGTGATTGAGAGGTCTGGCAGCACGGACCAAGTGAAAGCTGACCCCTGATTAGCGCATTTCCTGACCGGGCGACCGCGTTCAGGTCGCGAAAAGGGGGAAGCGATTGTCGTCTTGTCTTGTTATTTGTATTCCCTGTATGTTTCCAGGGCCGTGAGGACCCCTTACCCACGGTCCGCCCACCTTTTCCCTTCTGTCTGTTGTTGCGCGCACACATCGAAATGGGAGGGGCGGAGTCTACTAGGAACACTCCATTAGAATGTATGATCGCACATTTTAAAGAGGGATATTCAGGAGATTATGGTATTAAAATGACAGCAGCCCGTTTGCAGATTTTGTGTACTAGGGAGTGGCCCGATCTAGACCCCATCTGGCCTCGAGAGGGAACGTTCACCGTAGAGATTATCCAGTCAATACATCGTAGAGTGCGAGTAGCGCACCCAGACCAGTACCCCTATATAGATTCCTGGTTAAGTATTTGTGAAGATCCGCCCTCCTGGGCGCAGCGCTGTTATGAGGAACAGTGCAGAATAATGTTAGCTAAAACAGATTCTAGACAGAGAAAGGAACAGCCTGGAATGAAAGAGCAGGATAAGAAAGCCAAGAAGAAACCCATCCTGGCAGATCCCGATTCCCCAGAAGTAGCCCTCAGGCAGCCCCGAACCCCAGGTCCAGTGAGAATAGCCCGGCGGCGTCCTGCCCCAGCACCCCAGAGACCGCCGGAGCCGAGGCGAGACCCAATCCCTGACCTCCCTCCTCCTGGAGAAGAGGAAGAGAGAGAATTAGCGGAGAGAAGAGAGGAGGATGTAAAAAGTGAGCCAGAAGCGGAGCTAGAAGAAGAGGAAAGTGAGGATCCCCCAGAAGAAGAAGAAGAGGAAAGTGTACAAATAATTGAGGAAGTCAGCGCCAGCACTAGCAAGCCCGTGAAAGGAAAACCCAAAGCAAAACCAGTTGAGAAAAAGACAGCAACTCCTGCCAAGACCACGACAATAGCCCTTAGATCCCAGACTCAAATGACGCCGAGGACAGCCAAACTGTTTCCCTTAAGGCAAGTCCCGGGGGTGCCCGTAAAGAATGATAATGATGAAGTGGTAGCGGGACCCCTAACTTATGTGTATATCCCGTTCTCTACAACGGATTTATTAAATTGGAGGTCGCACTATGCCTCCTATACTAGCAAGCCCCAGGAGCTGACAGAATTAGTAACTAGTATTATGGAAACTCACCAACCCACTTGGCCAGATTGCCGTCAGCTCCTGACCACCCTATTCACTACAGAAGAACGAGCGAGAATTAGAAAAGCAGCTATCGAATGGATGGCAGAAAACCCTGCAGCTCCAGCGCAGGGGCAGAATATAATAGATCGTAGAGAAGCAGCTCAGAGAGAATTCCCAAATGAAGACCCCCAATGGGATCCAAATACAGATGAAGGATCCACCGCCCTAGCCCGTTTTCGCCAAGGCTTTTTACAAGGCCTGCGAAGAGGAGGCCAAAAAGCTATGAACCTTTCCAAAGTAGCAGGAATTATCCAAGGAATAGATGAGAGCCCAGCAGATTATTATGAAAGATTAACTGAAGCTTATAGAATGTATACTCCCTATGATCCCGAGGCACCAGGAAGTTTATGCATGGTGAATTCTGCTTTTGTAAACCAGTCTCAACCAGACATTAGACGTAAATTACAGAAATTAGAAGGGTTTGCGGGCATGAATGCAACACAGTTATTGGAAGTCGCTCATAAAGTGTATGTGAATCGTGATACTGAAAGACAGAGAGAATGTGATAGAAAGATGAAGAAGAAAGCTGATTTTTTGGCTGCGGCCATAGTTGAAAAGAAAAGGGGAGGTGTCCCTAATCGAAGGAGCAGAGGAAGAGGGCGGGGTCAAGGCGGAGGCCGGACCCAGAGACTAGGCGTGAACCAATGCGCCTACTGCAAAGAGGAAGGACATTGGAGAGATACTTGCCCGCAACTCGAAGACGCCCAGCAAGATGACGAATACGATCATCAGTGGCGAGAAGAAAGACGAGGCCGTCCCCGAGGCCGAGGAGGAGCCAATCGAGAACAATTCCAGCGAGAGAGGGGAGGAGGAGCCATCCAAGCATTGGCCACACAGGCCCATGAAGAGGATGACGTGGATTAGGACAGACCGGGCTCCAAGTTTGCTCTAGGTCTCCAGGAGCCTATGGTCGAAATACAAATAGGAGACCAATTTATGAACTTTATGGTTGATACTGGAGCAGAACATTCAGTAATAGACAAAAAGATAGCCCCATTCACCAAGAAAGCAGTCACCATTATAGGAGCAACTGGTGCCAAAGCCACAAAGTCTTTTCTACAAAACCAAATATGCAGTCTAGGAGGACAGCAAGTAACTCATCAATTCCTTTACATGCCCGAATGTCCAGTACCCCTACTGGGACGAGATATGCTAGCCAAGCTTCAAGCCCAAATATTTTTCTCCGAACAAGGAGAAATGCAAATGACAGTGAATTCTCAAGCCAAACCAGCAGGAATAATGCTGCTGACAGTACCCCGAGAAGAAGAGTGGAGATACTACATTGATGACTCGATTCAAGATACCTATTTTGAACAAACTTTAAAGAACATTCATGCACCACTTGAAGTATGGGCAGAAGGCAGTCCCCCAGGCCTAGCCAAACATATAGCTCCAGTGATTGTAACCCTCAAGCCTAGCGCTACACCAGTGCACGTCAAACAGTACCCTCTCCCAAGAGCTGCAATTGAAGGCATTCATCGCCACCTACAGAGATTACTTGAGTATGGCCTACTGAAAGTATGTCAATCCCCATGGAACACCCCACTTTTGCCAGTGAAGAAGCCTGAGACAGATGATTATCGCCCAGTGCAAGATTTGAGAAGAGTAAATGATGCAGTTGAAACTATACATCCAGTTGTGCCCAATCCTTACACTCTTCTAGGATTGATACCCGCTGAAGCTACCCATTTCACTGTACTGGATTTAAAAGATGCATTCTTTTGCATAAGATTAGCCCCTGTAAGCCAAATATTGTTTGCATTCGAATGGCAGGACCCCATCTCTGGAAGAGGGGGCCAACTCACCTGGACAAGATTACCCCAAGGATTCAAGAATTCACCTACCATCTTTAGTGCTGCACTAAATCAAGACCTTTCAAACTATCCAGTAGCCCCGGGGAGGAGAGTACTTCTCCAGTACGTGGATGATCTGTTGATAGCTGCCATATCAGAAAAAGAATGTATACGAGCCACCCAAGATCTCTTGCAGTTACTAAATGAAGCTGGATATAAAGTTTCCAGAGCCAAAGCACAACTATGCCAAACAGAAGTGAAATACTTGGGTTTTCGTATTACCCAAGGAAGCAGAAGATTAGGCAGAGAAAGAAAAGAAGCAGTATGTAGAATTCCAACTCCAACAACCAGAAAGCAAGTTAGAGCCTTTCTGGGAGCGGCAGGATATTGCCGAATCTGGATACCCAACTTTGCCCAAATTGCCAAACCACTGTATGAAGCCACAAAAGGAGAAGAGAAGTCACCACTGGAGTGGGGACTTGAGCAGGATACAGCCTTCCAGAAGTTAAAAGAAGAACTGATGTCATCACCAGCACTTGGACTACCAGATGTCCACAAAACCTTCCACTTTTTTGTACATGAAGCACAGGGAAATGCCTTAGGCATGTTGACTCAGAAATTAGGAAATTGGGAACGACCTGTAGCCTACCTATCGAAACAATTGGACCCTGTGGCCAAAGGATGGCCACCCTGCTTGAGAGCAGTTGCAGCCACAGCACTACTAGTGAGTGAAGCAGACAAACTCACATTAGGACAGAACATACGAGTCACTGTGCCACATGCAGTCCTTGCCCTTATGGAACAGAAAGCAAATTATTGGCTCACCAATTCCCGAATGTTGAAGTACCAGAGCATGTTATGTGAGAACCCACAGATACAACTCGAAGTGAGCCATGCCCTGAATCCAGCCACCTTGATACCCATCAGTGAAGAACTCCCAGAACATGACTGTATCGAAGTCATGGAAACTGTGTTCTCTAGTCGACCTGACCTAACAGATGTGCCCATAGACAATCCTGACCAGATCTATTATGTTGATGGGAGCAGTCTCATCCTTGACGGACGACGCTGTGCCGGATATGCAGTCGTCACTCAACACGAAGTAGTTGAATCATCAGCCCTAGCCTCAGGCACATCAGCCCAGAAAGCCGAATTGATAGCACTCACCAGAGCATTGTTATTAGGAGAAAAACTTGTGCTAAATGTATATACAGATTCCAAATATGCTTTCACTACCTTGCATGCCCATGGAGCTCTCTATAAAGAAAGAGGACTCATCACATCAGGAGGAAAATCAGTCAAATATGGTCCCGAGATATTGATGTTACTTGATGCAGTCTGGGCCCCAACACGTGTAGCTGTTATGCATTGTAGAGGACATCAAGCAGGAAAAGGAGAAGTTGCTCGAGGGAATAGATTCGCAGATGCCTCAGCACGGCAAGCAGCTATGACAGGACAGATTGCCCCACAAGCTATGCCAATGCAAGCAGCATTGTTTCCAGTACCTTTGAATCTATGGACCCCACGATATACCACCAAAGAATTGGATTACTATTGTGACAAAGAAGAGGGAGTATTGAAAGATGGATGGATTGAGCTGCCACCAGAAGAAGGCAGTCAACCTCCGGGAAGAATAGTAATTCCAGAATTGTTAGGACCAGCCTTTGTTAAAGCTTTCCATGAAGCCACCCACTATGGAAAGAGTGCTATGGAGAAAGCACTCAGACCACATTTCTACATCCCTCTAATGACAACCATATCAGCCTCAGTAGCCCGACAATGTCAAATCTGTGCTAAGAATAATGCCAAGCAAGGCCTTATTACAGCACCCCGAGTTCAGTCAAGAGGTGTGACCCCCATGCACAACCTCCAAGTTGATTTCACTGAAATGCCAAAAGCCAATGGATACCATTACCTACTAGTATTAGTTTGTACTTTCTCTGGGTGGGTAGAAGCATTCCCAACCAGAACTGAGAAAGCCCGAGAAGTTACCAAAGCCTTAATGAGAGAGATTGTCCCCAGATTTGGAATCCCAGCAGTAATAGGGTCAGACAATGGACCCTCATTTGTCTCCCAAGTTACACAGCAGTTAGCAAAAGCTTTGCAGATACAGTGGAAGCTCCACACTGCATACAGACCCCAGAGTTCAGGGAAAGTTGAGCGAATGAATCGTACTTTGAAAGCCCAAATGTCTAAGCTTTGTCAGGAGACACACTTGAAATGGCCCCAAGTGCTCCCCATAGCTTTACTCAGAATACGCTCAGCCCCTGTAAAGTCAACAGGATTTTCCCCTTTTGAAGTTTTGTATGGTAAACCCCCACCAATAGTGCAGGGAGTCAAAGGAAATCTAGCCCAGATTGGTTCAGAAGTAACCAGACAAGAACTCCTAGCTCTTAGTTTTGTTCTGCAGACTCTCCATACGTGGATCCAAGACCAGTTGCCTATCAACTTGACGGAACCCTTGCATCCCTACCAGCCTGGAACTTCGGTGTGGATCAAAGATTGGAAGAAGATACCGTTGGAACCCCATTGGAAGGGACCGTACACCGTCATCCTGTCTACCCCAACTGCAGTAAAGGTAGCCGAGATCGACGCCTGGATCCACCACAGCCGAGTCAAGCCCGCCGCCGATCCTGAACCAGAGCGGTGGACAGCAGAGAGCAGCACCCTGATGTACCCTTGCGAGTTACTCTGAAACGGCAACCAGCAGTATAGACACTTCATCACAAGTGCTTTGCAGTAGCCAAGTCTTTCGAAGAGGATTGCTGTTTTCCATGCAGCAACAGTTTTGTTTCAACGAACCCAATTTGTGTGTGTGATTTGACACACTACTTCGAGACTACATTGACTAAGCCAGACTTCACAAGCCAACTGAATTGCTAAGTTGGTCAATGTGTGCTGGACACCTTGAGGATCTTCAATCAACACTCAGCACCCGTTAAATTGCTTCATTAGCAAACGGGAACGAAGAATAATAGACCGTCGTGATCAAGATCAGCAAGCTGAGGATTCAGAAGAACTCCAATCAACATCAACATGTATCTTTGCTTCTGCTTTGCCTTGGTTGCCTTCTTTGGAGGTTTTGAACAGACTTATGCTCTACCTCCATGCACAGCTTGTATTACCTCTACTAGAACTGGACTGAAAGTAACTCAGACTTTGCTTTACCATTCTTACTATACCTGCAAGGGAACAATAACTCGGTGTATCTATAACACCACTGAACTAAATGTTTGCACTCATGGCAAAATTAAAGCATGCTATAATCCGCATCAGAATCCATCCTATTACACGTTGGAAATAAGATGGAAGGATGCAGATGGACCTATATTAGCTGCTACACCACCACTTAAGGACATTACTAAACCTGCTGTTTTGAATTTTGATGCATGTAATGCTATTAATAGAGATAGTCAGTCCACCTGTGGTACATGGGAGAAAGCGTATCGGAATGACCATAAGTATATGTGTCCAGAAGGTGCCACAAATTGGTGGAAGTGTACAGGTAAAACAGGATCAGGGTATAGTACTGCTACAGCGGCAGATTACTATTGCCCATATTGGGAATGTGTTTTCTATGCTACCTGGAATACTGGTATAACTAATGAGAAAATAGATAAACGGATGGCTACTCTAACCAAGCCAACCACGAATGATAAATGTCAGAAAGATGCTTGTAACCCCTTACATTTGCGTGTACATAACCCCCATGCATGGAAACAAGGATATAAGTTTGGTTTACGTATTGCGGGAGGAGGAACAGATCCAGGGACCATTGTGCATGTTAGATTGAATACCCAAGCCCACAAGTCATCTAAATATCATATTCATAGTACCTTTTATGAAGCTATGCATGTAAATAAGTTTGAGATCCCTCACCCTTCACAGAATTTGTTTCTAGAATTAGCCGGAGCAGTAGTATCTAGTCTTAAGATCACAGATTGTTATTTCTGTGGCGGAACCCAAATGGGAGACCAATGGCCCTGGGAAGCCCAAGAATTGAATTATTCCATGATCTACAATCAGACTGAATTACACAAGACAACCAGTGAATGGGTGTTAGCGCACTCAATCGTTGGACGTCTTTGCTATGCCAGAACTGGACCCCAGTTCACCCAAAAGGTAGGACAGCTGGTCTGTCTTAGCCAGAAATACTATAATGCCACGACCAAGAAGGTAGCATGGTGGTCAGGAATCAGACATCCTGAACCTCCTAACCCATTAGCCAGATTTCCTGAACTTGCAGGTCTATGGACTAACCTTGCCAAAGTCCAAGCCTGGCAAGCCCCACCTGGCCTATATTGGATCTGTGGAAACCGAGCATATGCGCAACTCCCGCCACAATGGGGAGGAGCATGTGTCTTAGGAACCATCAGACCTTCGTTCTTCTTGTTAAACACTGAACATGGAGAACAATTAGGATACCCTGTATATACCACCCACAAGCACAAAGGAGCATCTAGACAGAAAAGAGAGGCCTTACAGATAGGCAAGTGGGAGAAATGGCAAGGTGATGATTGGCCACCAGAAAGAATTATTGAGTATTATGGACCTGCCACTTGGAATGATGATGGTATGTGGGGCTACCGAACCCCAGTCTACATGATTAATCGTATTATTCGCTTACAAGCAGTAGTTGAAATAATAACTAATGAAACTAGTCATGCTCTCACGCTCTTAGCTAGACAAAGTACTCAGATGCGCACTGCCATATATCAGAATCGCTTAGCCCTTGATTATTTGCTAGCAGCTGAAGGAGGAGTATGTGGTAAGCTGAATTTAACCAATTGCTGTTTGAAAATAGATGATAAAGGTCAAGTAGTTGAAGAAATTGCTAAAGATATGCAAAGACATGCTTATGTGCCAGTACAGACTTGGCACGCCTTGAAATTTCCTAATTGGTTTGCTAACCTTTTCTCTTGGCTGGGAGGATTTAAGACTTTTATTATCTTAGTACTAATCCTTGTTGCTGTAGTCCTCTGCTTACCATGTTTAATCCCATGTTGTATGCGTTCCCTTCATAGTGCTATTGATAGTACAGTAGAGCGGAAGACCGCAACTAGAATAATGGCTTTATACAAAGTCAGCCCTAGTGGAACTAGTAAGAATCCTTTAATCAGGATTTGAATCCTCTGGAAAGTGATTTAATTCTCACACCTTATTAAGTAATAGGGTGAGATTAATCAAAGGGGGGAATGTGGCAGGTGCAGGCCTGTGACCCACGGTGTCTGACATAGGCAGGCCAGCATGGCTAGCTTGACCTGTAAATGAGGCCTGTGGAGAGGCATATAGGATTGCACATCCCCCAATATGCTGCTATTGTAAGAAAGAACTCAGTAGAAATATTGAATTAGCTTAGATAAGCAGAATTGCAGAATTAAGAAATGGAAAAATACAGAAAAGATGTGTTTTAAAGTTACTGATAAGAAAGAGTACATTTGCAGAGAAATATTGAGGAGTGCTGACAGATGAGTTACAGAACCTTGCTCTTCTGCACGCACAAATGGTCCCATAGCCTTGAAAGTGTGAAAGTAACAAGTTGATGAACTGACCATTGTAATTGGGACTAGAAGGGGGGCAGGCAGGTGTCATGCCTACAGAAGCCCACAGAAGGAACATAATTGGAGAAACTTATCAGTACCGGGACCAATAGAGGGGCTACGGGAGGTACGGGAGCGTACCGGGACCAATGAAATGTTTTTCTATACCTAGAATGGAACAGAAGTCTATAAAAGTTGTTGTAATGCTTGAAAACTTTGCTCAGCCATTTTGAAATTGCCTTGCTTGAGACTTGTGCACAAATAAATGATTTGGACCTTCTGAACAGACTCCTGGTATCATTGGTTTGTCTGCGCTTTGCTGCTACAGTAGCACTAGGCTTGAGGGTTACAATCACTGGCGCTATATGCTTGGCTAGGCCTGGGGGACTGCCTTCTGCCCATACTTCAAGTGGTGCATGAATGTTCTTTAAAGTTTGTTCAAAATAGGTATCTTGAATCGAATCATCAATGTAGTATCTCCACTCTTCTTCTCGGGGTACTGTCAGCAGCATTACTCCTGCTGGTTTGGCTTGAGAATTCACTGTCATTTGCATTTCTCCTTGTTCGGAGAAAGATATTTGGGCTTGAAGCTTGGCTAGCATATCTCGTCCCAGTAGGGGTACTGGACATTCGGGCATGTAAAGGAATTGATGAGTTACTTGCTGTCCTCCTAGACTGCATATTCGGTTTTGTAGAAAAGACTTTGTGGCTTTGGCACCAGTTGCTCCTATAATGGTGACTGCTTTCTTGGTGAATGGGGCTATCTTTTTGTCTATTACTGAATGTTCTGCTCCAGTATCAACCATAAAGTTCATAAATTGGTCTCCTATTTGTATTTTGACCATAGGCTCCTGGAGACCTAAAGCAAACTTGGAGCCCGGTCTGTCCTAATCCACGTCATCTTCGTCATGGGCCTGTGTGGCCAATGCTTGGATGGCTCCTCCTCCCCTCTCTCGCTGGAATTGTTCTCGATTGGCTCCTCCTCGGCCTCGGGGACGGCCTCGTCTTTCTTCTCGCCACTGATGATCGTATTCGTCATCTTGCTGGGCGTCTTCGAGTTGCGGGCAAGTATCTCTCCAATGTCCTTCCTCTTTGCAATAGGCGCATTGGTTCACGCCTAGTCTCTGGGTCCGGCCTCCGCCTTGACCCCGCCCTCTTCCTCTGCTCCTTCGATTAGGGACACCTCCCCTTTTCTTTTCAACTATGGCCGCAGCCAAAAAATCAGCTTTCTTCTTCATCTTTCTATCACATTCTCTCTGCCTTTCAGTATCACGATTCACATACACTTTATGAGCGACTTCCAATAACTGTGTTGCATTCATGCCCGCAAACCCTTCTAATTTCTGTAATTTACGTCTAATGTCTGGTTGAGACTGGTTTACAAAAGCAGAATTCACCATGCATAAACTTCCTGGTGCCTCGGGATCATAGGGAGTATACATTCTGTAAGCTTCAGTTAATCTTTCATAATAATCTGCTGGGCTCTCATCTATTCCTTGGATAATTCCTGCTACTTTGGAAAGGTTCATAGCTTTTTGGCCTCCTCTTCGCAGGCCTTGTAAAAAGCCTTGGCGAAAACGGGCTAGGGCGGTGGATCCTTCATCTGTATTTGGATCCCATTGGGGGTCTTCATTTGGGAATTCTCTCTGAGCTGCTTCTCTACGATCTATTATATTCTGCCCCTGCGCTGGAGCTGCAGGGTTTTCTGCCATCCATTCGATAGCTGCTTTTCTAATTCTCGCTCGTTCCTCTGTGGTAAATAGGGTGGTCAGGAGCTGACGGCAATCTGGCCAAGTGGGTTGGTGAGTTTCCATAATACTAGTTACTAATTCTGTCAGCTCCTGGGGCTTGCTAGTATAGGAGGCATAGTGCGACCTCCAATTTAATAAATCAGTTTGTAGAGAATGGGATATACACATAAGTTAGGGGTCCCGCTACCACTTCATCATTATCATTCTTTACGGGCACCCCCGGGACTTGCCTTAAGGGAAACAGTTTGGCTGTCCTAGGCGTCATTTGGGTCTGGGATCTAAGGGCTATTGTCGTTGTCTTTGCAGGAGTCGCTTTCTTTTTCTCAACTGGTTTCGCTTTGGGTTTCTCTTTCACTGGCTTGCTAGTGCTGGCGCTAGCTTCCTCAATTATTTGTACACTTTCCTCTTCTTCCTCTTCTGGGGGATCCTCTCTTTCTTCTTCTTCTAATTCCGCTTCTGGCTCACTTTTTACATCCTCCTCTTCTCTTCCCGCTAATTCTCTCTCTTCCTCTTCTCCAGGAGGAGGGAGGTCAGGGATTGGGTCCCGCCTCGGCTCCGGCGGTCTCTGGGGTGCTGGGGCAGGACGCCGCCGGGCTATTCTTACTGGACCTGGGGTTCGGGGCTGCCTGAGGACTACTTCTGGGGAATCGGGATCTGCCAAGATGGGTTTCTTCTTGGCTTTCTTATCCTGCTCTTTCATTCTAGGCTGTTCCTTTCTCTGTCTAGAATCTGTTTTAGCTAACATTATTCTGCACTGTTCCTCATAACAGCGCTGCGCCCAGGAGGGCGGATCTTCACAAATACTTAACCAGGAATCTATATAGGGGTACTGATCGGGGTGCGCTACCCGCACTCTACGATGTATTGACTGGATAATCTCTACAGTGAACGTTCCCTCTCGGGGCCAGATGGGGTCTAGATCGGGCCACTCCCTAGTACACAAAATCTGCAAACGGGCTGCTGTCATTTTAATACCATAATCTCCTGAATATCCCTCTTTAAAATGTGCGATCATACATTCTAATGGAGTGTTTCTAGTAGACTCCGCCCCTCCCATTTCGATGTGTGCGCGCAACAACAGACAGAAGGGAAAAGGTGGGCGGACCGTGGGTAAGGGGTCCTCACGGCCCTGGAAACGTACAGGGAATACAAATAACAAGACAAGACGACAATCGCTTCCCCCTTTTCGCGACCTGAACGCGGTCGCCCGGTCAGGAAATGCGCTAATCAGGGGTCCGCCTTCACTTGGTCTGTGCTGCCAGACCTCTCATTCACACTTCGTTCACACAATCATGCTAGCAACGTATTCCCAGAATGCATTCGTTTCTATCTGTTCTGACTAGTCTTTTTCCCAAATTACAAAGAGGATGAGGGTTTCACCTAGCGAATTCCCATGCCAGGCTACTCGGCTCTTCCTTGAGAGGTGATCATGCTCTCTTACCAATTCCCAATATCTCGAGATTACAAATTCCAAATTCCAAGTTCCAATGGCAGTACTGCTCTTTCTATTTCTGTCTAGACCCAAAATCAAAACTATACTCACCGGATCCGGTCCTCAAACTTCCCAAGCAGGCGCATGAGTTGGACCTCGGACTCCCCTCACTCGGGTTCGAGGCGTTGACTCCAGCCGGGCTCGTCACCCGCCGAGGTCCGACCAGCTCCCTCCGATACAAGGGACCGGCGGCGCCAGGGAGCGGCCCTCGTCGGAAGGGCGCGATCCCGGCAGGACCAAGCCTATAGAGGCGGAAAGTCGTGGTATATTGCCCTATATACACTTTGATTCCACAACTTCCCGGCCAACGCACCAAGGAATATGTAGCAGCAAAGCGCAGACAAACCAATGATACCAGGAGTCTGTTCAGAAGGTCCAAATCATTTATTTGTGCACAAGTCTCAAGCAAGGCAATTTCAAAATGGCTGAGCAAAGTTTTCAAGCATTACAACAACTTTTATAGACTTCTGTTCCATTCTAGGTATAGAAAAACATTTCATTGGTCCCGGTACTCTCCCGTACCTCCCGTAGCCCTTCTATTGGTCCCGGTACTGATAAGTTTCTCCAATTATGTTCCTTCTGTGGGCTTCTGTAGGCATGACACCTGTCTGCCCCCCTTCTAGTCCCAATTACAATGGTCAGTTCATCAACTTGTTACTTTCACACTTTCAAGGCTATGGGACCATTTGTGCGTGCAGAAGAGCAAGGTTCTGTAACTCATCTGTCAGCACTCCTCAATATTTCTCTGCAAATGTACCCTTTCTTATCAGTAACTTTAAAACACATCTTTTCTGTATTTTTCCATTTCTTAATTCTGCAATTCTGCTTATCTAAGCTAATTCAATATTTCTACTGAGTTCTTTCTTACAATAGCAGCATATTGGGGGATGTGCAATCCTATATGCCTCTCCACAGGCCTCATTTACAGGTCAAGCTAGCCATGCTGGCCTGCCTATGTCAGACACCGTGGGTCACAGGCCTGCACCTGCCACACTATTATTCTCTTGTATGAGAAAGAACAGAAATGTTTCAGTATATGCATTCCAGAAGCCGAAGTTAACCTTGCAGTAGAAAAGTAACGAAATTCAGAACTGTACCATTGTTCAAGTAATCCTAAAGGAGGGGGCCGGTTGCGAGGCTCCAGAGGGATTTCTAATTGGACAGGTGTAGGGAATGTATAACCAATGAAATGTTTGCATGTATCAAGTTGGAACCAATAGAAAATTCTCATGTATCAAACTGAAAAAGAGGTATAAATGGTTATGTCTCTGTATAAACCTTTGCTCAGTTCCTTTTGAAGCTTTGACTGACTGGGCCTGTGCACAATAAACTGGCTTGGACCCTGTCAATTGACTCCTGGACTTATTCATTGATTGCACTTTGCCACAGCATATTCTTGGTGCGTTGGCCGGGAAGTGCGAGTGGTAAATAGTATTCAAGTGAGTAATCCACGTAATTCGCCTTGAGGTTTGGCCCGGTTGGAACCGTGTCTGTCCGACCGCGGGGGAAACCTTAGGCGCCGCTGGCCCCTTTGTGCCGGAGAGGGTTCCGCCTGCCTCGGTGGGCCATCGGGTCCAGCTGGCCAACACCTCCGACCCGGGGGAGTCCAGGTTCCAACTCAGAAGCTGGTGTGGTATCGGGAACCAGATCCGGTGAGTAGACATTTTCGTGATTTCATAGTCAGAAAGAACAGCCTGGGACAACATCTTGCGTGCACAGGACTGATTTGGCATATTTGGTATAGACTAACTGGGAAATCTCGCATGAGTATGCGTGAGACAAGGGAGCCTGATCACCTCCCATAAGGGCGGTCCTAGTAAGCTCCGCGTAAGGAAAGCGGAAGCCGAAGCCATCGACCCTTCTTGTTTGGAATAGTCAGTTAGTCAGAAAACCTGGGCACTTGAGATATTGAAATATGATATTTTGTTGAAATATGCTTGCGTGTGTGAGTGAGAGGTCTTGAAATATAGACCGAGCGAGAGCGGACTCCTAAGTAGCGCAGTTTCTGGCCAGGCGACCGCGCCCAGGTCACGAACAGGAGGAAGCGAGTGGTGTTTGTCCCCCCCAGTGTTCTGTGGGCTGTACGGATCCCTTACCTGCAGCCATACTACCTATCCTTATTGTTCGTTGTCTTGTACGTCATTACGTGTACGTTGGGACGTAGGGTACGTAACGTACGCAGGTACGTTGAGTACGCAGGTAGTGTACGTAGGTACGTTTAGATTATGGGAGGGACGGAGTCCACGCAAACTCCGTTGGCATGTATGATCAAGAATTTCCGTAAAGGATTTTCGGGCGATTATGGTACAAAAATGACTCCATCCAGATTAAAAATGTTATGTGAAAGAGAGTGGTCCGCATTAGCTGCTTCATGGCCCCGAGGGGGCACCTTTGATTTTGAGACAGTTTTATGAATCCATCAGCTCATACTGAGAGCGTATCCTGACCAGTTCCCCTATATAGATTCCTGGTTAAGTGTATGTGAACAGCAGTCCTCATGGATGAAGTGCTGTTATGAGGAGTACTGTAAAATATTTGTAGCTACTACTAGGGAAACCAAAAAGGCTAAGGAAGCGAAGCCGCCTGTGTATTCCGACCCAGAGTCCCCAGATATTCTGGATAGGTTATCCCAGCACCCGCAGAAGTTAGTCCCCACAGCACCGCGACTTGAAGTAGAGCCTGAAGAGGAGCCCCAGCAAATACCGAAGCAACAGCCTAAGAAGTGCCCAACCCCGAGTGAAAGCCCCGAGTCAGGCCCAAGCACAGCAGGGGGACTCGAGTCCTCTGATGAGATAGAAAGTGGAGGCTCTCCTGCCAGTTCAGGGTCACCCACCAAGGAGACTAGTGCCCGGGAGCCTTATGATTTAAGAAGCGTAACTCCCAAGAAGAAGGAGAAAGCAGGGCACCTAATGCCATTACGCCAAGTGCCTGGAATGCCTGTTTTAAATGATCAGGGCCAGATGGCGCCAGGACCTACCAGCTTAGTTTATGTACCCTTTTCCACCACAGATTCATTAAACTGGAAAACGCATTATGCTTCCTACACAGCCAAGCCCCAGGAATTAACAGAATTAATGTCTAGCATTATGCAAAGCCATCAGCCTACCTAGGCCGATTGTCGCCAGCTCCTGTCCACCCTCTTCACTACGGAGGAGCGAGGCCGAATCGGGCAAGCAGCCCTCCGTTGGTTAGAAGAGAACCCTGTAGAAAGGGGAGGAATAAATCCCCCGCAAGCAGCAGCTGCAGAATACCCCAATGAAGATCCCAGGTGGGACCCAAATGAGGAAAGGGGGGCGGCGGCCCTAACCAGATTTCGCCAGGCCTTATTGCAGGGCCTGAAGAAGGGAGGCCAGAGGGCCATGAATATCGGGAAAGTATCGGAAGTTCTCCAGGGTCCAGATGAGAGCCCAGCGGCCTTTTATGAGCGGTTGTCTGAAGCTTATAGATTGTATACTCCATATGATCCTGCCGTTCAGGAAAATTTACGCATGGTAAATGCGGCCTTTGTTAGTCAGTCCCA
Source organism: Ichthyophis bannanicus (assembly GCA_033557465.1). Taxonomy (NCBI): domain Eukaryota; kingdom Metazoa; phylum Chordata; class Amphibia; order Gymnophiona; family Ichthyophiidae; genus Ichthyophis; species Ichthyophis bannanicus. The sequence goes on along the minus strand of CM066035.1, from coordinate 908,852,112 downwards.
GAGAGACATAAAACGAAAATTTCAGAAATTGGATGGATTTGCGGGCATGAATACAGCTCAGTTAATGGAAGTCGCTCAGAAAGTATTTGTGAATCGTGAAAATGAACGAGACAGAGAAAGTGAATGAAAGATGAAGAAGAAGGCAGATCTTCTTGCTGCTGCTATAACCGAACGACGTGGAGGAGGTATTCCTAATCAAAGGACCAGAGGATGTGGAAGAGGCCGCGGAAGCGAGAGGCCTCCATTAGGTGCAAATCAATGCGCCTACTGCAAGGAAGAAGGACATTGGAGAAATGAGTGTCCGCATTTGGACTCCGCCCCTGCAAGGGGAGGAGGGAGTCCCTGGAGGCCCGGAGGAAGATTTCGAAGGAGAGGAGGAATGAATCGAACACAGTTCCAGCAGGAGAGGGAAGAAGCCATTGAGGGAGTAGCAGTAGCAACGGGCTATGACCTGGACAACATAGATGAAGACTAGGCCAGACCGGGCTCCAAGTTCACCCTGGGTCCCCAGGAGCCTATGGTCAGTTTGAAGATAGGGGACCAATACATGGAATTCATGGTAGATACAGGAGCAGAACATTCAGTAGTAGCCAAGCCAGTAGCTCCTCTGTCCTCACGATCTGTCACCATTGTGGGAGCCACTGGAAATAAAGCCACAAAACCATTCTTGCAGAACCGCATGTGTGAACTAGGGGGACAGAAGATAACGCACCAGTTCTTGTATATGCCTGAGTACCCTATTCCACTACTGGGCCGAGACATGCTTGCCAAGCTCCAGGCCCAAATATCTTTTGCTGAAGGGGGAGAAATGAAAATGACTGTGAACCCAAAGCCTGCTGGATTGATGGTGCTTACTGTTCCCCGAGAAGAAGAATGGCGGTTCTATAGTGCACCTTCAATAAAGTCAACCAGTCCCTGTATACCTACCAACCTTATAGCCCCACCTGAAGTATGGGCAGAAGATAATCCACCTGGCCTAGCGAAGAACATAGCCCTTGTCATTGTCACCCTCAAGCCAGGAGCGGAACCAGTGCATGTGAAGCAGTATCCTCTCCCACGACCAGCCATAGAAGGAATTCACTGCCATTTAATGAAACTGCTGAAGTACGGACTTCTCAAGGAATGCCAGTCACCTTGGAACACCCCCCTTCTCCCAGTAAAGAAGCCTGGGACAGGGGACTACCGCCCAGTACAAGATCTAAGGCGAGTAAATGATGCAGTTGAAACTATACACCCAGTAGTACCAAACCCTTATACTCTCTTGGGACTGATCCCCGCTGAGGCTACTCACTTCACTGTCCTGGACCTGAAAGATGCCTTTTTCTGTGTGTGCCTAGCACCCACCAGTCAACGTTTCTTCGCTTTTGAATGGCAAGACCCCACAACAGGAAGGCGGGGTCAGCTCACCTGGACCAGATTACCCCAAGGATTCAAGAATTCACCTACTCTCTTCAGTGCTGCCCTGAATCAAGATCTCTCAAGTTACCCAATGGACCCAGGAAAAAGGGTTCTTCTCCAGTATGTAGATGACTTGCTCATAGCCACCAATTCAGAAAGTGAATGCCTACAAGCTACTAGTGAACTTTTGTACCTTCTCAAAGATGCTGGATACAGAGTTTCAAGAGCCAAAGCACAACTGTGCCAAACTGAAGTCAAGTATCTAGGATTCCAATTGTCCAGTGGGATCCGACGTTTAGGACCAGAACGCAAGGAAGCTGTATGTAATATCCCCATTCCAACCACTAGGAGGCAAGTAAGAGCCTTCCTGGGGGCCACGGGATATTGTCGCATATGGATCCCCAACTTTGCCCTGATTGCAAAACCACTATACCAAATCACCCGAGGAATGGAAAAATCCCCACTAGATTGGGGACCCGAACAAGATGTAGCATTACGGACTTTGAAAAAGGCCCTGATGTCATCTCCAGCTTTAGGTCTTCCAGATGTTCAGAAGTCTTTCCATCTTTTTGTCCATGAGTCACAAGGAAACGCATTGGGAGTATTGACCCAATCTCTTGGTTCCTGGCAACGGCCAGTAGCTTATCTGTCAAAACAATTGGATATATTTGCAAAAGGATGGCCCCCTTGTCTGAGAGCTGTTGCAGCAACAGCCCTCCTAGTGGGCGAAGCAGACAAACTCACACTAGGACAAACTCTTCAAGTCACCGTGCCACATTCTCTTCTGACTCTCATGGAACACAAAGGAAACTTCTGGCTAACCAATGCACGAATGTTGAAGTATCAAAGCATGTTGTGTGAAAACCCTCGGATACAGTTGAAAGTTAGTCAAGCTCTAAACCCTGCTACATTGTTTCCAATTGGTCCTGGGCCACCTGATCATAATTGCTTAGAAACCATGAACACTGTATTCTCAAGTCACCCTGATTTGACCGATGTCCCTCTAGAGGACCCAGAACGGACTTTCTTTGTAGATGGAAGCAGTTTGGTCATCAATGGACATCGTTGTGCTGGATATGCAGTGGTGACCCTTGATCTGGTAGTTGAGTCCTCAGCCCTGACCCCAGGAACATCTGCACAGAAAGCTGAATTGATAGCCCTCACCAGAGCCTCAATATTAGGAGAAGGACTCCACATAAATGTGTACACAGATTCCAAATATGCCTTCACTACTTTGCATGCACATGGAGCCTTGTATAAAGAGCGAGGGTTGATCACCTCAGGGGGTAAGGACATTAGGTATGGGCCCGAGATATTGATGTTATTAGATGCTGTATGGGCCCCCAAACAAGTGGCAGTCATGCACTGCCGAGGTCATCAGGCAGGAGCAGGAGAAGTCACCCGAGGGAATAGATTTGCAGATGCCACAGCCCAAAAGGCAGCCACCACAGGACAAGTTAGGACCCAAGATACTGTAATGCAAGCAGCCCTATTCCCTGTGCCCCTTAGTTCCTGGGTACCCCGATATACTACAAGAGATTTAGACTATTATTGCGAAAAGGAGGGAGGAGTCTTAACAGAACAAGGTTGGATAGTGCTGCCACCCCCAGAAGGTAGTCCACCTCCAGGTCCTACAGTCATCCCTGAAGCTTTAGGGCCAGCCTTTGTTCAAGCTTTTCATCAAGCCACATATTATGGAAAAACAGCCATGAAGAAAGCCCTGAGGCCCCATTTCTGTATTTCATTGCTAGGATCCCTGACCGCCTCGGTGGCACAGCAATGCCTGATATGTGCCAAAAATAATGCCAAGCAAGGTCCTGTTCCACCCCCAAGAGTTCAGTCAGTAGGGGTGACCCACATGAGTGATATACAGATAGACTTTGCTGAAATGCCCTGTGCAAATGGATATCACTATATGTTAGTGTTAGTCTGCACATTTTCAGGGTGGGCAGAAGCCTCCCCCACCCGAACTGAGAAAGCCCAAGAAGTCACTAGGGTATTGCTCCATGAGATCATTCCCCGATTTGGAATACCATCAACTATAGGGTCAGATAATGGTCCATCATTTGTATCCCAAATGACTCAACAGTTAGCTCAAGCTTTGCAAATAAAATGGAAGTTACACACTGCTTACAGACCCCAGAGCTCAGGGAAAGTAGAACGAATGAATAGAACCCTGAAAACTCAGTTATCCAAGCTTTGTCAAGAAACACACCTGAAGTGGCTCCAAGTTCTACCCATAGCCCTTCTTAGGATACGTTCAGCTCCTACCAGATCCTTAGGTGTCTCCCCTTTTGAGATTTTGTATGGGCGACCTCCACCCATAGTGCAGGGAATAAAGGGAGACATGAGACAGATAGGATCTGAAATAACAAGACAAGAACTATTAGCTTTAGGTTCTGTTTTGCAGAAACTCCAAACGTGGGTGCAAGACCGACTACCCATCAACCTGACCGAGCCCCTGCATCCCTTCAAGCCAGGAACGTCCGTGTGGGTGAAAGAGTGGAGAAAGACCCCGCTGGTGCCGCATTGGAAGGGACCCTACGTCGTCATCCTGTCAACCCCCACCTCAGTAAAAGTTGCAGAATTCGAACCCTGGATCCACCACAGTCGAGTGAAGCCGGCAGCTGCTCCTGATCCTGGCCAATGGACATCAGTGAATGATCCTGAGACTCCATTGTGACTCACCTTGAGGAGACAGCCAGCTTTATAGAGAATCTTCAGAATCCACTTACGTCACGCGAAAGTGACCATCACCGCAGAAACAGAAGAAAAACTCAGCAAAGTTCATTATCTTCAACTTTCCAGTTAACTTCCAAAGACTGTAATCACGATGTTCTTCCACTATTGCTTTGTGGGAGTGGTGATCTTGGGAATCCTGGAGAAGACTTTTGCCCTACCCCCTTGTGCAGCCTGCATAACCACCACCCGAACAGGACAAAAGATTACTCAGACTTTGCTCTATCATTCCTACTATACTTGCACTGGTACAGTCAGCCGGTGTGTTTATAATGGCACTGAACTGAACATTTGCACAAAGGGGAAAAGTAAGACTTGTTATAACCCTCGACAAAACCCATCATGCTATACATTTGAGATACGCTGGAATGATGAAGATGGAGCCATCCTGAATGCGACAAAACCCCTCACCAACCCCACAAAACCTATGATCCTGAACTTTGATGCTTGCGATGCAATCAACAGAAATGCTTACCACAGATGTGGGTCATGGGAGCGAGCATACTACCATGATGATAAATACATGTGTCCAGAAGGAGCCTATGGATGGGGAAGGTGTACAGGAAAGAGTACTGCAGCTACCATCTACACCACCTCATCTAGACATGATTACTTTTGCCCAAAATGGGAATGTGTATATTTTGCTACCTGGAAGAATGCACCAACGGGACGAGATGGAGATCATCGCAAAGGCAGCCTAACAAAGACTACTAGAACCCAAAAAATGCCAGAAAGGTGCCTGTAATCCTCTACAACTCCTCATAGCCAACCCCAGCCACTGGAAGCAAGGATATAAGTTTGGGTTGCGTATTGCAAGAGGAGGTGTAGATCCTGGGACTAGATTATATCTGCAATTAAACACCAAAACCCATGTATCCTCACCTTATCGTATACATCACTCCTTCTATGAAGCCATGAAATCAGAGTTTGAAATTCCTCCTGTCTCCCAGAACTTATTTCTTGAATTAGCGGGAGCAGTTGCATCTAGTCTCCATGTGTCAGACTGTTTGTTTTGTGGAGGAACAACAATGGGAGACCAATGGCCTTGGGAGGCACAAGAACTGAACTATTCTGTTCCGTATAATCAGACTAATATACACAATACCACAAGTGAATGGGTATTGGCCCACTCCAATGTGGATAACTTATGTTTTTCTCGCTATGGACCAATGTTTAATATGGAAGTGGGGCAGCTGGTCTGTCTCAATCAGATGTTCTACAACAGTACCACTAAGAAGACCTCTTGGTGGTCCGGAGTCAACACTACTGAACCTTCCAATCCTCTAGTTCAGTTCCCCAAACTTTCCAGTATCTGGACTAACTTAGCAGCATGTAATTCGCAGCATATAATTCTTGGCAAGCACCACCTGGACTGTACTGGATTTGCGGAACCCGAGCATATGCCAGACTTCCTCACCATTGGGGAGGCGCATGTGTATTGGGAACCATACGACCTTCCTTTTTCCTTCTGCCTACATCCCAGGGAGAACAACTGGGATATCCTGTGTACAGAAGTCGACAGCTGAAGAAGGCCTTGAAAATAGGCCAATGGGACAAATGGGATGCGTCATCTGAAGAATGACCCCCAGAAAGAATCATCTCATACTATGGACCTGCTACTTGGGAGCAGGATGGGACTTGGGGATATGGTACTCCTGTTTATATGATTAATCGAATAATATGTTTGCAAGCTGTTGTTGAAATAATAACCAATGAAACTAGTAAAGCACTAACCCTTCTGGCAAAGCAAAGTACGCAAATGCGCACAGCTATTTATCAAAATCGTTTCGCTTTAGATTATTTGTTAGCAGCTGAAGGTGGGATATGTGGGAAGTTGAATCTAAGTAATTGTTGTTTACAGATTGATAATAATGGGCATGTAGTTGAAGATTTAGCCACCCAGATGAGAGAGCAGACATTTGTGCCTGTCCAGACTTGGCACAGTTTAAAGATGGATGGGTGGTTTGGTTCATTGTTTTCTTGGATTGGTGGTCTGAAATCCCTTATGTTTATCGTATTATTCATATTAGCCAAGTGCTTATTGCTCCCTTGTCTCCTACCCCTTTGCTTACGCATGGGAACATCATCAATTGATAATACTATAGAGCGGAAGGCAGCTGCGAAAGTATTAGCTATGTGGCAATATTACCCTATACCCCACGATGATGATGCCATTACACCAGTCTAATGTATTAATTGACTAATGAGTGATTTAATTCTCACCCTTCCTCACTTGCGGGTGAGAATAATCAAAGGGGGGGAATGTGGTAGGCTATGGCCTAGCATGGTCTGCTACTATGAAAGGCCTGTAAGTTAGGCCTGGATCCTAACTCCCATTATAGCTAGAAAAGAACTAAAAATCTGTGAAAAATAAGAAAACTGTTTTATAATGCTTAATAAGAAGTTTTCATGAATTCATAAGTCTTCTATTATTCTCTTGTGTGAGAAAGAATAGAAATGTTTCAGTATATGCATTCCAGAAGCCGAAGTTAACCTTGCAGTAGAAAAATAACGAAATTCAGAACTATACCATGGTTCAAGTAATCCTAAAGGAGGGGGCCGGTTGCTAGGCTCCGGAGGGATTTCTAATTGGACAGGTGCAGGGAATGTATAACCAATGAAATGTTTGCATGTATCAAGTTGGAACCAATAGAAAATTCTCATGTATCAAACTGAAAAAGAGGTATAAATGGTTATGTCTCTGTATAAACCTTTGCTCAGTTCCTTTTGAAGCTTTGACTGACTGGGCCTGTGCACAATAAACTGGCTTGGACCCTGTCAATTGACTCCTGGACTTATTCATTGATTGCACTTTGCCACAGCATAACCTCTGTCCGCCCCGGCCCATGCAGGCCCCACCCTTCACACATTAAGCAATTGAGGGATTGCTTTCACGCTGGCTGCTTTTACCGTATGCTGTTACCGCTGGCCCGTGCTAATGGTTACAGCACAGTAAAATGCTCAGTAATTGCTTAGCACACTTTAATAAAAGATCCCCTAATGATAAAGTAGAAAATCAGAAGGACAGCCTTGTTAATAGAAATGTCAGTGCCAAGTGATTGTTCTGTGCATCTTGTAGAGAGACAGAAGATCCTCAAGTAACATGAAATAAAGCCAGAGACCAAGAAAATATTTCCTATTGTGCTAGGTGGTAGATGCCCCGTTAAAAGCAATTTCCAAGCACACTTTGATAAGTTGCTTATACATGTGGAGCCCCATTTCGGGAGGGGGCCGTCCAGATGTCTCAACTGAAGAAGGGGCTGTTAGGAGCTGATTCTGGTCTGCGGGAACAAAACATTCACATGGGAGCCAGAATCGGGCATGAAGATGGCCCGGCATGCCCCCTCCACCTGCACGAACATCCTGCCCGCAGGCACCCCGGCATCTTCGACTCCAGCCCCCCAAATCCCCGCCACCTGACCCACACCTGGCCTCCCGCGGCCTGGATCGGGCGGCAGGGAACCCTCGCACCTGGCCCCAGCCCCGGGGATGGCACCCCTGCCCTGATCTGGCAAATTGTGCTGCTTATACCAACTCTGAGGTGGTCTAAGCAGCACATCTCAGCAGGCCCAGCAGCATGTTCAGGGCCGTGACCTGAATTGGCCCTGTATGTGCTGCTGGGCTGGCCTGTCCCCGCTCTGCACCGATCTCGCCCCCTCCCACCCTACACCGGATCTCCCCGTCCGGATGCACATGACATATAGGGAGAGCCAGTGGGGGAATAGGGTACAGAAAGTGTAAAATTTGGATGTTTGTTAAGAGGGTAGGACTGACTCGAAGGCACACATTGCATTGCAGTAAGGGAAAGGTAAGTGGACCTTAAGGAGGGAAGAGTCTATCTTGGATGAAAAGTTGTAAAGGGAACTAAAAGGTTAATTTCATATAAGGCCAGAGGTTTCTGGGGGGATTTTTTTAGGTTCAAGTAAGGGAAAGTGAGTGAAGTAGGGAAAGGAAGGAAGTAGTCGGGTTTGATGGGAAGTAACCTTTCTGATAATTAAGGTTCCTTCCTAAAACGTGTTGAGGGGGGAATTTAAGATAACTTCTGCTAGTAAGTGAGAAATTGTGGTGGGAGTGGTAGGAGTGGGAAATGCTTGTGTTTTCTTGGAGACTTGGAGAATTGGGTGCTATGCTAGAGTGTGTGTAGTATATTGGTGAGTGTAAGTGGGTATGCATGACATTTATTTATTTATTTTGTTTGTTGATTATTTTGTTTTAGATTACCACCATTGCATTACAGTATTTTCCCGAAAATATATATTGACTGCTTCAGGTCTACTGACATTGAAGGGCTTGCAAGCTTATACCTATAGAGCCTGAACCCAGATGGGACACGTCTGGATGGCCCCGAACAGGACAGGTCCATCAGTGCCCGATTCTGTACCGCGGGAGCAAGACGTTCCCATAGGTGCAGGATTGGGCGCTGAGAGACGGCCTGGCATGCCCTGCATCACACATCCAGCCCGGTGCTGCGGAGACCCCAGTTTCCCCGCCGCCCGACCCCGGCGGAGCAGCCAAGGCCTGGATCGGGTGGTGGGGACTCAGCTGGCTTGCCACTATTGCTGCTGGGAGGTTGACTGGCTGATCTGGATGGGCGGCCAGCGCTTATTCCACCTCCGAGGTGGAATAAGCTGGCGGTCTCCCTGGTGATCCCCAGACATATAGGGCCTTGACCTGAACTGGCCCTAAACCAAGGGTCCGGTCCTGCCCATGCTCCGCCCACTATCCACCATGTGCCGCCCCTGTCCCCGCAGCATGCATAGCGGCTCTGTGCAGGGGGGCCAGGAGGCGGCATATGGTACAGGCGGCTAGTGGGACTGGACTTCCCACTGGGACGTTCATGGAGGAGTAGCCTAGTGGTTGGGGCAAGGTACTTCGGGCCAGAAGGTCAGGGGTTCAAATCCCACTAGAGGACAGCAACCTTGGGCCGGAAGGACTGGGGTTTCTAGTCCCACAGGTGCTCCTTGTGGTCTTGGGCAAGCCACTTAACCCTCCATAGCCCATGTTCCCTGTAAAATAGTTCTCTGTGTGCTGTGCTTTCCTGTCTAATCAATGTGTTTATACCTCAAAAAATAATTTCCTGTCATGATTTGACAATTTCCAATCTGTAATCAAAAACCGCTGCTGATCGCTGGAAGTAGCGGTATACAAATGTATACTAAATAAATAAATAAATAAAAATAAAATCCGCCTTGTAGAATCGGGCCTATAGTGGGTTGAGGGATCTTCCCGGGATTGGGGAAGGAGAAGGAAAAAGTTAAGGAGTGCAGGTTTCTTTTTTTTTTTACCAAGAAGAGATTTTGCGGTCCAGAGAGCTGCCAGTTTCATCCAGGGCCCCATCGGAGGAAGACTTTAGAGAGTGAAGTAGCTACTTTGGTTTCACAATCTGAGACACTTAATTGAGCTCAATTATACATTCAATTAAGGGCTAATATAAGAACAAACAAATGAGTGGTACACTGAAAGAATTCTTTAAATTTGTTTATTGAAAGACCAATTGAGAAACGTGCCATTGATTAAACCCATATTTTAGTTATTTTCATATATATACCTGTACGCATTTGAAATCAGGAAATTAACAAACACCTTCTTGTGATATCCAGTGAATTGGTTCTTTCCATTAGTTGTATTTCTCTTTCCCTATTTGGGGTATTGCACTTGAATAGAGTGTCACAACAGAGGGACTTAGTGTAAAACTGTGAGCTGCCCCCCTCAGCAGTTGTCAACTTGAGGTAACACCATCACCACTGTGACATCAACATCAAAAAGGGGAAAAGTAAAGTTGACCCTAGCTAGGCTGGGTGGTTACACTAAGATGGAGAGTTTCTGTATGGTGAATATATATTACGTTCCTAGAGTTATTAGACTTGACACTAGAGAAGGGGAAGTGTTTGATAGGATGATGACATCAGATAGACTGGACCTCACAGAGTTTTTGGAGACACCACAGGACCTGGCCAATAAACAGGCTACTCTTTTTGGTTACAGTTCATTCTGGGCAAGAAAAACCTCTAGTTCTGAAATGATATTTTTCCAAAAGGTCTGTTCCCTGTTGTGGGCAGGCTATTAATGTTTTTCCAGATGTGGCCAGGATCACTCAATTGCATTGCAGGGCTTTCCTCTGCCTTCTACCTTCACTCTCCCTGTAGATGAACGACTACAAAAAGGGACTGCTAGTTCTGAAGAGAGATCTGCAATTGTAAATATTTACTTCTGGGAATTTTTCAAAATCTTGGTGAAAAAGGAATTCTTTAGATTAAAGCCGATTAATCTGTGAATCCAGTGTATTTGTTAAATCAGTCAGGGCCTAGTATCAGCAAAGAGCTTTTAGTAATTTGAAAACTCAAGAGGTAGCTTTCAGTTTTGTTTTGTTTTTAAATTAATTTCTTTTTTATACCTCGCTCTTTAGAATCAGTGCGGTTTACATGTATACTAACAGGTACTTTTTATTCCCTTTTATTTATTTATTTATTTAAACTTTTCTTATATACCGCCTCTTCCAGAGATCAAAGGCGGTTTACAGTTAACAAGAACTGAACAAGGTTTTACATGGAACTTTGGTTTTTTTTTTTTGAATTATTTACAATCAACTTTTGAGCAACATCTTGTGAAACTAATTACAGTAAAGCGACTTGTAAAACATCTTGAAAAACTGATTACAGTTTTTCAAGATGTTTTACTGATTACTGATTCCCTTATCCCCGAAGGGCTCACAATGAACTGATTACTGATTCCCTTATCCCCGAAGGGCTCACAATCTAGGTGTACCTGAGGCAATGGAGGGTTAAGTGGCTTGCCCAAGGCCACAAGGCGTTTAAGTTTAAAACTTACATTTAATACTAAATCAGGGCCTAGCAGCAACAAAGAGCTTTCAGTTTAAATTTAAAACACAGCAGAGAGCTTTCTGGTTAAATTTAGAACTCAGCAGAGAGCTTCTAGTTTAAATTTAATACTCAGTCAGGGCTTAGTAGCAGCAAAGAGCTTTCAGTTTAAATTCAAAACACAGCTGAAAGCTTCTAGTTTAAATGTAATACTCAATCAGGACCTGGCATCAGAGCTTTAATTTAAACCATATCAGAGTACAACTTAGCATAAAAGGAAAAACAGAGTCAGTATTCTTTGAGCAATAAATTATTTCTAGAGACCTTTACAAAGAGGCCTTCTAGATAGAGGACAAGAGACCTGTGAAATTGCGGCTGCATTTTGGACTAGTTGGAGACGGTGGAGCTGAAAGGACGGGAGGCCTGCATAAATAGCATTGCAGTAGTCCAAACGTGTGATCACAAGCGACAAAACAAGAGTGACAATGGAAGGAGGGGGAAGAAACGACTGAACAGCCCTTATCTGACGAAGGTGGTAGAAGGAAGTACGTACGACAGAGGAAATGTGTTGGTGAAAAGAAAGAGAAGAATCCAAGGTGACACCCAGGTAGCGAAGAGTCGACACCAGGGGGATGGGGCGGGAGGACATAACAGGTGACAGATCGGGAGGGGGGAGTCTGAAAGAAAACCAGATCGCAGAGGATTTAGCGGGATTGTCATGGAGAAAGTTTAGGTCGAACCAGGAAGCAACAGAGGTAAGACATAGATTGAGTGGGTCGAGGTCAGGGGAGGAGGAGGAGGTGTGATGAACCAGGAGAATATCATCGGCGTAAATGTAGGCAGAAATTCCAGACTGTTGAATAAGCAAGGCAAGTGGGGCGAGAAAGACATTAAAGAGCAAGGGGGCAAGAATAGAGCCCTGAGGAACACCACAGATTGAGGGGGAAGGGAGAGAAGCAGAGAAACCGGAATGAACAGAGAAAGAGCGAGAGGAAAGAAAGGAGTGGAACCACTGCAAAACTGTGCTATGAACACCGAAATCCGACAGACGGGTGAGAAGAGTGCGGTGGTCGACAACGTCAAAGGAAGAGGAAAGATCCAAAGAAACCACGAGAGAGAAGTCACCACGATCGTGAGAGCGGTGAAGTTCAGAGAGCAGTGCTACGAGAATAGACTCTGTGCTATGGCCGGCGCGAAAGCCTGATTGACGTGGGTGAAGTGCAAAGGTGGAGTCAAGATGAGTAGCAAGTTGGGAAAAGACAAGCTTCTCGAGGATTTATGAGAGAAAAAGGAGGTTAGCAACTGGCCGCCAGTTAGCGGGGATGGCGGGATCGAGGCTAGGTTTTCTCAGAAGAGAGCAGACTATGGCATGTTTCCAGCTGGTAGGGAAGTGACCGGAGGTAAGACTGGAATTGAAAATGGAGAGAATGTAAGGGATAAGCACAAGATCTGGATTGAGCAACCAAGAAGAAGGTAAGGGATCGAGAGGACAAGTGGTCTGATGGGCAGATGAGATAGCTTTGATGAGTTCATGGGAAGTGAAGGGCCAGAAAGAGCGCCAAATATGAGGAAAGGTACAGGAAGGGGGCGTGGAAACAGAAGCAGGGGGAATGGGGGGGGGTCAGGAAGGGGAGAGAGGGGAGGAGGGCAGGCAGGGAAGGAAGAGCGAAGGGAGAGAACTTTATCGGTGAAAAAGGAGGCGAGGGTAGAAAGACTGGGGGAGGAGTGGGGTGGAGGAGGAGGAAGAGAGGAAGTGGAAGAAAGGGATTTGAGGATGTGAAAAAGGCGCCTAGAAGAATTAGAGGAGGAAGCTATGAGATGAGAGTAATATGAATGTTTAGCCATCGTTATCAGGGAGCGATAGAAGAGGTGTGCCTGACAAAAAGCAGAATAGGAGGCAGCTGAACGATGCTTCCTCCAAAGGTGTTCTGCACGACGAAGGTGAGTCCGATGGAGGTAAAGCCCAGGGTGATACCAAGGGTGATGGGAAGAGGAGCGGAGAGATACAGGGCGGAGGGGGGCTAAGGTATTAAGAGCGGCGGAGAGAGTGGAGGACCAAGTATCCACTTGTTGGTCAACGGAAAGGGAGGAGAATTCAGGAGGGAAGAGGGAGCCGGCCGGGGGGGAAAGAGTGTAAGGTGAGCAGAGTAATGTGCCATTTAAGAAACAGAACTGAAGGGATAGAGGGGGGGGGGGTTCCTAGGAGAGGGGAAAGGGAAGGAAAAAAGGAGACAGAGGTGATCAGACCAGGGGACAGGAATAGGGTGAATATGAGAAGGAAAGTGAGGGGAGGGGTCGAGAGTGAGAATAAGGTCCAATGTCTGGCCTGAAGCATGGGTTGGGCAGGTTACATGTTGGGTAAGAGACAGGTCAGAAAAGAGTGCGGAAAGAGCCTTATTGCGCAAACGCGATGGAGTACTCAGATGAATATTGAGATCACCCAGGATAACTAAGTGAGGGGACAAGAGGACAGAGTCAGATAAGGAGAGCAAGAGAGAATCCCAGAGACCCGGGCGTAAGGAAGGGGAAACATAGAGGAGGAGAAAGCCAACATGTAGAAGGTCATAGCTTAATGGGAGACAGCCAACATGGCTTTAGACAAGGAAGATCTTGTCTTACTAATCTGTTATTTTTTTTTGAAAGTGTGAATAAACAGGTGGACAAAGGTGAGTCGGTTGATATAGTGTATCTGGACTTTCAGAAAGCCTTTGACAAGGTCCCTCATGAGAGACTTTTTGCAAAATTAAAAAGTCATGGGAAAAGAGGCAGTGTACTATTGTGGATCAGGAACTGGTTAAAAGATAGAAAGCAGAGGGTAGGGCTAAATGGCCAATTCTCTCAATGGAGAAAGGTGAATAGTGGAGTACCCCAGAGATCTATTCTGGGTCCGCTGCTTTTTAACATATTCATAAATGACTTGGAAATGGGAATAACAAGTGAGGTTATCAAATTTGCAGATGACACAAAACTATTCAAAGTTGTTAAAACCCATGAGGATTGTGGAAAATTGCAAGAGGATCTTGATAAATTGGGAAACTGGGCATCCAAATGGCAGATGAAATTTAATGTGGACAAGTGCAAAGTTATGCACCTAGGAAAGAAAAACCCAAAGTATGTTACACAATGCAAGGTTCCACATTAGGAACCTCCAACCAGGAAAAAGATTTTGGCGTCATCGTGGATAACATGTTAAGACCTTCCGCCCAGTGTGCAGCGGCGGCCAAGAGAGCAAATAGAATGCTAGGTATCATAAGGAAAGGATTGAGAATAAACAAAGGATATTATAATGCCTCTGTATCGTTCCATGGTGCGTGCCTCTGTATCGTTCCATGGTGCGTCCGCACCTTGAATATTGTGTGCAATTCTGGTTGCCATATCTTAAAAAGGATATAGCATTCTTAGAAACGGTACCAAAATGGTAAATGGGATGGAAGGATACACCTATGAAGAGAGGCTAAAAAGGTTAGGATTAGACCATGCGTCGTCTGAACCATATTTACACCCAGTAGTCCAAACTGGGTACACTGTAGCCACATTGCATGTCCCCTAGCCTATCCACAGTCTGCTTGCATAAAACAATCTATCTACGTTTACCTGGTCCACTCTAGCCAATGGTCTCTAGACTTCCAACCTGACACCCCCCAGTTGTCTCTCCCCCAGGCGGAAGGGACATAACATTGGCAGGCGGTGATGGGGGGATGTGCAGATGTCTATGTATGCCCCCTCATCCCGGACCCCTACCCCTAGGCACCCGCCTACCTGCACATTGGATGGCCTGGGACTGTGTTTCAGATGATGCGTGGTCTAACCCTGCACTGCCTTACCAGGGGCTGTAGTAAAGGGTGTTCATTTCGCTGGGTTTAAAAACAGTTTTGGACTTTTCCTGGGGAAGGTCCATAAACTCTTGTTAGATTGGTGCCCAGATTTGCACTGTTTGCCCCATAACTAGCATAGTGGTTCCTGTGTGATGTTTGGGGTACCTGCTGGGTACATGTTCCCTGGATGGGACACTGTGGAACACAGAATACTGGGCATGTTTGACCTTGCTGTTTTTCAATTTCTGTGTTCCTATCTGCCACCTAGGTGACTGCCTAGTCTGCCCTGTGCCTCAGCTGCTCCCACTGCATGATCCACCTGCATTCTCCTTTGCCCCATCACCATAGTGCCCTTTCCTACTTGGGCACCATGCTGTTGCTCCAAAAGGAGCACTACTATCACTTTTCACGGGCTCCCTGTCTGTGCTGTACATTGCTGACACTGAAATGTTCTCTGCCCTGCAAAAGTGCATTTACTGACAGGTTTTCGCTGGCGGTAGAATCCTGGCATTAATGTTTCAATGTTAATGTAGCAGGGGCTTCTCCCCACCCATTGACCCCTACTTTCTGCCCTCTGCAACATTTACCACTGCTGGAAATGTTAACACACTTTAACATTACCGATGCTACATTAGCACCGTTTAGTAAACATGCCCCAAGATATACCATACTGGGTCAGACCAAGGTCCATCAAGCCCAGTATCCTGTTTCCAGCAGTAGCCAATCTAGGTCACAAGTACCTACCAGTTTCCCCAGAAGACACAGGTTCCACAATGCTTGTATTGGGTCAAGCAGTGGATATTCTGGGTCCCTTTAAAAATGTTTGTCAGCCTTAACGTGCCTAAGGTGCATGCTTGTCACCTTAACATGTGATGTCCCATTAACTTGCATTAAACATCCAAGGCGCCCTGTTTATGTGTATTAAATGGCCCATTGCTCCCTTTACGCCAGGTTGCCTCCTACCTGCCCATTGCCTTATATGGCTTCAGGTACCTTAATGCTGTCCTTACTGCTGGTAACTTTACCACTGCTTAGTAAACATCCCCCCTTATGTTCTTAACATAGTAAATGACGCCAGATAAAGACCAGTATGGTCCATCTAGTCTGCCCAGTAAGATGGCAAAGAGTAGGTGCACCTGCCGCTCTATGCAGGCCACCCCTCCCCCTGTCTTTGTTTAGGGGTGAACCCACCACTCTGTGTAGGACACCCCTATTTGTTGAGAAATTAGGTAGTTAAGTTTATTTTGATTTTATCCTGTTGCTGTAAAGGGATCCACTGTGTCTGTCCCATTCCATTTTGAATTCTGTCACTGGATTTGCCCCACCACTTCCATCGGGAGGGCATTCCAAGCATCCACCACCCTTTCAGTGAAAAACTATTTCCTGATGTTGCCTTTCAGTTCGCCCCCTTGCAGCTTCATCTTATGTCCTCTAGTTTTACAGCTTCCCCGTCTTTGGAAGATGTTTTTGTTCATTTTTTCTCTTTAAGTATTTAAAGGTCTGAATCATATCTCCCCTGTCCCTCCTCTCCTCCAGAGTGTTCTTAGGTGTATTGTTAATGATTCTGGTCATTTTTATCTTTTCCTTGATGTATCTCATTTGGAAAGTTTTCTGGCAGGGAAATTGGTAGTGTCGTCTGACTACGGTTATATGATAGTTGTCTTTTCCTCTCTGTAATCTGAGAAGAATAAACAGGGTTCATATTATGTTGTGCATTGCACTTTAGGTTGAATGCACGTTCCCGTAATGCAGGCTATAGCCGGTATTTGGAGGTGTATTCTTTTTCTCTGCTTTCCCTTTTCTTATATGTTGCTGTTGTAACGTGTCTAAAAATAATATAAATTTAAAAAAAAACTGAAAAAATTCTTAAAATTATCCCTGAACAGGGTGTTTGGGGTGCCCTGGAGCACCTCATGCTCCGAGTTCCTTAGTGAGAGAGAAGGGGTGCACCCATTCACCTTACAGAGGAAAACTGTTCTCTTAGGACAGATAAACTCTCTAGCACCCCTAAGCTGAGTCCTTGGTCTTTTTGCCCCTGGGATTTCACAGACTCCTCTGGGTCTTCTCCTTTGCCTCAGCACTTAGCTGCTTTTAAGCCTAGCCAGCTTAGTGATAGCAGCTCTCCCTATGGTTGCATGACCTAGCAGGCCATCAGGAAGGCTCCTACATGCTTTCTTCTTTCCTGCCCCCCTCCCCCCGGATATAGGGCCTTTAATCAGTGCCGGCATGACCCACGATGCAAACCATGCACTCGCAGAGGGCGGCAGCCTCAGGAGGGTGGCACAGTCTGCACGGTGGACTGATCTAGCCCTGACCAGTGCGTGCATGGGCATCAAAGCCCTGCTCTGATTTTCAAGGGCTCTTCAGCCCTCCACCATGATCGGTTCAGTGAATACAGCTTGAGCTGCTTGGTGGAGGAAGTTGTGCTGATCTCGCAAGACTTGAAGCATTGAGATCAGCATAATGTCCGTTACTGCGCTACTCAAGCTAAATGCAGAGCTACTCTCAGGGGAGGGCTATTTGACAGTACCATGCTGAAATGGTAAGCTGCTGAGTGTTCGCTGTGCGCCGGGGAGGTGGGAGAGGACAATGAGAAAGAGACAGGGGACACATCAGGAGTTGGCTGCTTGGGCAGGGTTTGGAAACATCATGAGTTGGCTGCATGGAGGGGGGGGGAATTGACTGGGGGGGCAATGAGAGACATAGAGAAGGAGAGACATTGTGATGGTGGGTGGGACTATATGAGCGAGAGACACACATACATACTGGGTGATGGTAGGGGGACTAAGAGAGAGAGAGAAAGAGTGACACACACACAC
The DNA here is from genome assembly GCA_033557465.1 of Ichthyophis bannanicus. Taxonomy (NCBI): domain Eukaryota; kingdom Metazoa; phylum Chordata; class Amphibia; order Gymnophiona; family Ichthyophiidae; genus Ichthyophis; species Ichthyophis bannanicus. Next base: position 908,834,523 of record CM066035.1, on the reverse strand, counting down.
ACACACACAATGGGTCATGGCTGGGGGCTATGAGAGAGAGACACTGGATCATGGCTGGGGATGTGCTAAAGAATAGAGAAAAAAATACTATGTAATAGCTGAGTAGGGAGGGCTATGAGAGAGAGAGACACACACAAACACACACACTGTGACACTCCCCATGACAGACACACATGCGGCCATCGACAATCCCCATGACACCCCCACACCCACATGCACGCAGCCCCCCTTTCACACACACACATGTATGCAGCCTCTGACACTCGCTATGATGCACTCACACAGCCCCTGATATCATCTGACACCTTCTGTGAGAGAGACATATGCACACCCCACATGCCTGATTCTGCGCCTTTGAGTCTAGTGTACACTTTTCCACTTGTTACTTTTCAAAATGGTGAGTCCTGCTATTATATTATGGCGGGTTTGTTATGGCCTCTGTTCTTTTTGCAGGGTTTTATAGCACTTCCTCATGTATAAGGCAGGTGGCGCTGGAGGGAAGTCATGTAGAAATCTGGTGGCCTCTCTCTAACCGCACTGCACATGCAAATGATGTTCAGACACTCATACGCTTATTAAGTTATGGTTGGGACAGAAATGACAGAGGCAGGTGGCACCCTATAGACTAATTCAGTGAGGTGTGAACCTTAATACATTGGTTAGTTTATGAGGTGTCGTCCGCCTCTGTCATTTTTGCTACTCCAGACTAATACAACAACTCCTTGGAAAACTGTCATCATGTAAGGACAAAGGGGGCTTATGGAGGGCTCCAATGGAATCCCCTAGGGTGGGAGTGGCGGGGGGGGGGGGGCTGTGCCAGCCATGACCGTGTGTGTGTGTGTGTGTCTCTCTCTCTCTCTCTCTCAAATGTTGTGGGAACTAATGGTGATCTTGTATCTCTGCTCCCACTGTCACTATGATATCCTTACCCTTTGCCCGCTCCCCCCCCCCCCCAAATGAAGCAGGCATACTACACCAATGCCTTTAATACTTCCCTGCAAAAGCTATGAAGGAGACACCCCCTGACCAGTGATTGACAGGTAGGTCCATCCCCTGTTTCCAGATATTGCAGTCAGCATCAGATTAGGAGCACAGACCCCGGAATGTTCCTGTGTCTGAATATCGAGTGCACAGTGTGGGATCCTGCTGCACCTGCTTGACTGAAGCTCCCATCTTTGTAGTCTTATAAATGTACTAAAAGAAAGAAAATTAATTAAAGCACAGTAGATTTAATAATTGGTACCAAGATGTTAATGTGATTTTTTTTTTTAGCTTAAGGAAAATAGCAGCTTCTCTAAGGCTGACGGATATTTTAATTAGTTTTCTTGCTAGGAGAAGATTTTGGCCTTTCTAAAAGACTCCAAATAAAGACCTATCTTAGATAAGAGAGAATTACTGAAACAATTTAATTTTCTCTTTACTAAAGTGATCCACATTTGAGGGAAATATAATAGCTTGCTAAGTGAAAAACTGTGAACAAAATTTTAGGTGTACTGAATATTTAATAGCTACTTGTAACTGTAGCTAAACTAGAAAATGTGCATACGTATGAAAGTTCAACACTGCAGCTAAAACTTTGGGAAAATAAATCAATGGCACCCGAGTTCCGACATTATTTATTACCAACGCTAAATGGCACCAGAGTTGCAAATGTTTTCCCCCATGTCATCAATGTACTCTGAAAAGAAGGCTTAAAAATCCTTGTATAAAGAAGCATTTTAGGAGTAATATAAAGGACTTTTTGTGTACAAACCCGGTTGTATGTGTGTAAAAGGCCTCTTATAAAATGCCCCACGAGTAAAAGTACTCACCGTGACAAGAAGGCGCCTCTTAAGCTTGGTCCCAACAGGGTGCTTCCAACAGGTTACTGAGTAGCAGGCAAGAAGGTGCCTATTTTGGCCCTATTTTATCAAGAAACCTAAGCACCTCTAGTTCTTTATAAAATACGAACCCAAATCCAACAACGTGGACGTTGAAGGTATGGACATTACACTGGCATATGTGCAACAAGCATCCATGTAGATTAGCATGTTTTATAACAATGTGCATATTTCATAACTCCATGTTCCAGCCAGACTGTGTTCCTAGCAACACCTACCCATGTCAAAGCGCAGGATTTCCTGTTTCCCATCAGCCCCGCAGGCTTAAACAGAGCCGCTAGAAAGGGAAACTCTCCCTTTGCGGCTCTGAAAAGCCTGCGCTGAGGGAGCTGAGGCTGCATGGAGGACTCTGCCGGGCAGAGGGGGCCCCGCGGGACGCTCGATTCTGCTGCTGTTTTGTTTTGTTTTTAAATCTACCTGGACTATGGTGGGGGGGGGCTAAGACTGGAAGTGGGCTGATGGAAGGGGGGTAGGACTGGTAATGGGCTATGGGGGGGGGGGGCTAGGACTGGTAATGAGCTATGGGGGGGCTAGGACTGGAAGTGGGCTGATGGGGAGTTTAGGACTGGTAATGGGCTATGGGGGGGACAAAGACTGAAAATGGGGTGATGGGGGGAGGACTGGTAATGGGCTGATGGGGGTAGGACTGATAATGGGCTATGGGGGGCTAGGACTGGTAATGGGCTATGGGGGGCTAGGACTGGTAGTGGGCTGATGGGGTTTAGGACTGGTAATGGGCTATGGGGGGACTAAGACTGGTAATGGGCCGATGGGGGAGTAGGACTGGTAATGGGCTATGGGGGTGGGGGCTAGGACTGATAATGGGCTATGGGGGGGGATAGGACAGGAAATGGGCCGATGGGGGGGGCTAGGACTGGTAATGGGCTATGGGGGGGGCTAGGACTGGAAATGGACTGATGGGGAGGGCTAGGACTGGCAATGGGCTGTGGGGGGGCTAGGACTGGAAATGGGCTGATGGGGGGCTAAGACTGGTAATGGGATCTGGGGGGGCTAGGACTGGAAGAGGACTGATGGGGGGTTTAGGACTGATAATGGGCTATGGGGGGACTAAGACGGAAAATGGGGTAATGGGGGGTTAGGACTGGTAATGGGATGATGGGGGGTAGGACTGGTAATGGGCTATGGGGGTGGGGGCTAGGACTGGATATGGGCTGATGGGGGGCTAGGACTGGTAATGGGCTATGGGGGGGCTAGGACTGGAAGTGGGCTGTTGGGGAGTTTAGGACTGGTAATGGGCTATGGGGGGACTAAGACTGAAAATGGGGTGATGGGGAGGACTGGTAATGGGCTGATGGGGGGCTAGGACTGGTAATGGGCTATGGGGGGGCTAGGACTGGTAGTGGGCTGATGGGGTTTAGGACTGGTAATGGGCTATGGGGGGACTAAGACTGAAAATGGGCAGATGGGGGAGTAGGACTGGTAATGGGCTATGGGGGTGGGGGCTATGACTGGTAATGGGCTATGGGGGGGATAGGACTGGAAATGGGCCGATGGAGGGGGCTAGGACTGGTAATGGGCTATGGGGGGCTAGGACTGGTAGTGGGCTGATGGGGGGTTTAGGACTGGTAATGGGCTATGGGGGGGACTAAGACTGAAAATGGGGTAATGGAGGGGTAGGACTGGTAATGGGCTATGGGGGTGGGGGCTAGGACTGGATATGGGCTGATGGGGGGCTAGGACTGGTAATGGTCTATGGGGGGGCTAGGACTGGAAGTGGGCTGATGGGGAGTTTAGGACTGGTAATGGGCTATGGGGGGGACTAAGACTGAAAATGGACTCATGGGGGGGATAGGACTGGAAATGGGCTATTGGGGGGGGGTAGGACTGGTAATGGACTGGGGGTTGCTTGGTCTGGAAATGGGCTGAGTGGAAGGGGGGCTTGAACTGCAAATAGCTGATGGGGAGGGGGTCTTGGAATGGAATTGGGCTGTGAGGGGAGGGAGCAAGCACTGGAAATGGGCTGAGTGGGGAGGGGAGCTAGGACAGGAAATGGGCTGATGGAGGGACTAGGATTGGACTGGAAATGGGCTGTTGGGGGGTGCTAAGATTGGAAATGGGCTGTGGTGGGGGCTTGGATTGAAATGGACTCATGGAGGAGCTAGAACTGGAAGTAGGCTTATGGGGGGCTTGGATTGGAAATGGACTGAGTGGAGGGGAGCTAGGATTTGACATCGGCTGATGGTGGGACTAGGAAAGGACTAGAAATGGGCTGATGGGGGGTTGGGATTAGAAATGAGCTGATGGAGGGACTCGGATAGGACTGGAAATGGATGGGGGAGCTAGGACTGGAAATGGGCTGATGGTGTAGCTAGGATAGGATTGAAAATGGGCTGATGGGGGGCTAGGACTGGAAATGGGCTGATGCGGGGACTAGAAGGGAGTGGATGCTGGGTGGGGCTGGAATTAGAAGGGAGTTGATGTTGGGGGAGGATTAGAATGGGATGGAGAGTGAAATGGAGAGGGGAAAAATATTTTGTGTGGGAGGGAAGACAAATCTACAATTGGCCGGGTATTGGGAGAGTAAGTGAGGATTGAGGGGTAAAATTTGAGTGGATGAAATAGGAATGAGGAAAGAGCAAAAGGAGAAAGATTAGTATGTTAAAGCAGATGTAGAGAGAGAATGGAAAAAAAACTAGAAGAGAGAAGAAAGGACAAATGGATAGCAGAAGATGGTGAGTTAGCATAAGGAAGAAACCAGAAGTAAGTGGCTGGAGCAATTGCAACTGGAAAAAAATGCACCAAAGGTAGAAAAATATCTCTTTATTTTGAATTTATTAACTGGAATATGTCAGCTCTGGGAAATGTGCATCATTAACGTCAGCGCTTTGTTTAGTACAAGAGGAAATTAATTTATAGTTTTATTTCTACAGTGTTGTTGTACATTCCAAGTTTGGCTTTTGGGGTTCCCAGTTTAATTATTGTCTTCCTGTTTCTAAATTGTGATTCCTTGTTTGCTGATAGTCTATGGTCTGCATGTGTAACTAAGCTGAGGTATTCTGTTTATGTAATTCCTATTTGACATTGCCACTTGTTCTCTTTCCCCAGTAGGTCATGTATTGCTCTGAAATGTATTGGTTTAATATTTGCAGTGTTGCCTTTGGATAGGTAGAGTATGGTGCTTTGTGAAGGGGAAAAATGAATCCCCCCTACAGATACCTTTGTTACAGGTTGAATCCATCCTGTGCTAACGTCTATAGCTCAGGCCTAAGAAACAGCTTGCTCTGACTTTTTCACACTGAAACTGCAAAATCAGCAAGATTGAGCAATGACATGAGTTAATATCCTGTCCCAGAGAGCTGACACAATGAGAGGCTCTGAATACTATACAGCTAATGAAAAGGCTGTCACCTGGGCCTCTTGAATGAACAAAGGGGAACGTAAACAAGGAAGACGAACATCAGTATATACAGTTTATCTGCAGGAAACGACTATCACAAAGCGAATGAGAATGGAGAGACAGGATGCTACAGAGAAAACAGAGGGTTAAAGATTAAGAAGCAGATTTGCTTGAATGAGAAAAGAAAGGAAATCTATGTATCAGCAATTTGAGCCTAAAAATGAATATAAATATAGAGGAGAAATTCTGATAGACAGACAGAAATTAGCTGATCTCATTGGAGTAAGGCTATCTCTGTCTCCAGGACCTTTTTTTTTTAATCAGGTGCTTTGCTTGTTATAGATGTATTGATGCTATGGATTGCTATTGAAAATTGTACCTTATAAATCAAAAGTAAAGCTTGTGATGTTACAGACCTGGCAAGATAAATAAATTTTTTTCGGTGCTTTTATGGTAGCATGAGCAATTTGTTTAAGGTCCTGAATATGTTGGGGTGAACACAAGCAGCCAAACGAAAATAGAAAATTCCCCAAATAAACTTAGGGGAAGCCCAGAAAAACCCCAACATTTGTGAGTCCTGGTACTGCTGTTACAATACGGCGGGTTTGCTATGGGTTCTAAATGGGCAGTGTTTGTAGTAGTTCCTAATGTGCCTGGCGGTTGGCACTGGATTATAGTAATATAGAAATATTTTAGTCTTTCTTTATCCATACACTCATTAAGAGGCATGTTTACTAAAAGTTAGCATATGGTAACATTACGCAAATATTTATGCAAATGAGGATCCTTATGCAAATGAGGCCCAGCACCCAGTCTCTGCACATGGCCCCGCACCCCCCTTGGACCACCCCTGGTGCCAGGCGCCAATGCTGGTGGCTGCTACCCTGGCTGCAGACTCAAACCCGTTGTAGGTGGCTCAGGAGAGGAACTTGGAACAGTCCCGGATGCCTGCCACTAGGGACTGGAACCTTTGCAGAGGTTCCCCGGCGAGGCCTGCCAAGAACACCACAAGCTCCTGTATCAGGCCCTTATGATACATCACTATATACAACTCGTAAGCCTGTATTCGGCACCCGGGCATGGCACCATGGTAGCACTTGTGTCCCATGGCATTGAGGGCCCAAGCTTCCGGGGGAAACTGAGGAGTAGGTCTTTTGGCTCTTCAGTTTTTGCACGGAGGATTCTACCACCATCAATTTGTGGGAAGTTGTAGCTTATGGAACCCAGGGTCCTTCCGGATGCGGTAGATGGTGTCCAGGCGCCGACTGATCACCAGCACCAAGGCCGGGGACTCCAATTCTGAGGAGTAGCCTTTCAAGGATGGGTGGAACTGGCATCATGAGAGTCTCTTTGGGAGGGGACTCATATTGTAGGATCTCAAGCTCCTCAGTGTGCGGGTCCACCTCTGTCTGGATCGAGAGAGCCTGGGCTATGTCATGAATGAAGTCGTGAAAGTCTACATCCTCAGGCAGGGAATGGCGTTGAGGGTCCGGGGGAGATGGCTCGGAGGGGATGTCCTGGGGTTGGACTCCCGGAAACTTGGCGGGGGGGACTGAATCCCAGAGATGCGTGATCGAGACCTTGATCAACGCCGAGGACTTACCTGAGGTTGGTGGCACTTGGTGCCAAGTTCAACACCTGGAGGATCCCTGAGGTCGGGGGGCTTGGTGTCAGGGGCCGATGATGCTGGGGGGCTCAACATCAATGCTTGCTACAAGGCCAAGTTGGAAGAGAGGCTCTACTTCATGGCCACCATGTGGGACTTGGGTGTGCAGCTCCCAGCGTGCAGCTCCCAGGGTGGACACCGAGGCCCACGGTTCCAATGCTGGCATTCCGGAGAGTGCATCCTCAAGGAGGATTATAGGCTCACAGGTCCTGGCATGGTCTCCACCGGCCGAGGACTCTTGTCTCGAGACTTTCTGAGGGCGCTGCTGGGAGTCGCTCGAGTCCGAGTGAGGGACTTTGCCAGGTTTCAATGGAGGCATCTCCTTCAGGACCACCTTCTTCTTTTTAGAAAGGTCTGGGGCCGCGCCGGAGGAGCCGCTGCCGTGGGACTCTGAGGACTACCAGATCTCTCGTGACGGGCCGGCTTTGGGGCTCGGCGATAGGGAAGCTGGTGCAAAGTCAGACCTTGTAAACAGCTTCCCCTGCAACTCAGACTGCCTCCTATTCGTTTTAGGAGTCATGGCCTAGAACCGGTCGCAGGTGGAACTGTCGTGGTCAGGGCCTAGGTAGCGAATGCATCAGTCATGAGTGTCAGTAACTGAGATAGTTTGACTGAAGTGGTCACATTTCTTGAACCCTTCGGGGGTCATGGTGGGAGAACACCCGGCCGGGGTCAATGAATGGCACGAAGGCCAGTCAAGGGAAAACCTTTGAGAAAAAGGGAAAAAAGGGGAGAACCAAGACTGGCGCCCGAGGCATGAAGGAGACCAATGCAGTACCAGAGGAAAAGAGAGATTTCTGGTGCTTTTTCTAGGGAAGTAGAGGACTATGTCCATTGGGCTCCATGTTTTTGTTCCTTGTAAACTGCACTGATTCCAAAGAGCGCGGTATATAAAAGCAAATAAATAAAGGAGACTGAGCAAGATGGCACCCTTGGGTGGGAAAGGGACCACACATGCATGGTAGCATTCCCAAAGGCTTTCTTTTGAAAGCTAGGGAAGTGCTCCGTGTGGGCTCCGTCGGCGCTGACGTCACCCATATGTGAGGACTGACTTCCTGCTTGTTCATGGAGAATGAACCATACCATAACAGCATTAACTTACCAAGCTCACACAAGATGCCTATTCAGAACAGAGCAGCACCATTAAGTACTGCATTGGGCTTTGGAACATCCATACACCTATTCGGAAAACCGAACAAGCCAAATTACTACAGTACAGATCCCTACACAGAAACTCCATTCTAACAGCACACATACGCGCAGAACACAGATAGACCCTTATCAAGTACTGAATAAGTGATCACAAACTGAAAATAGAAATACAGGCGAAAATTAAACTGAAACCCCAAAAAGCCAGACTATGCTTGTAGTACAACACCAGAGAAATAGAAAGAGATATACAGTAGATGTCCCTGTACTGTGCAGAATATAAAGACAGAACGTGTAAGGGCTAGTTTTCAAAACATCTAGTATTGAACAGACTGTCCGGTGACCGCAGCACTACCCACATTATCTGGATATTCAGCAACAGTATCGGGATAGTGACTGCCATTTAATATCGGGGCTGAGCGCCACTATCCAGATAAGTGCTGACTGAAAATGGCCACTTATCCTGATAACCACATAGGCCTGCTTTGCACGTGGCCTAATTTATTTGGATAACTTCCAACTATCTAGACAAGTTGGCACTTAACAGGTTGGCAGTGGGACCACCCTCGCTCCATCCACAGATTGCTCCTGCACAGAGCCAGTGCAAGGATAGGTGAGCCCTCAATCCTGATGACTCTCTTCTTGCACCCCACCCCTGCCCCTCTCCAGTCAAGCGGACGCCAACATCGAAGTCGCATTGGAGGCTTTGGGGAAGCACTACATTGCTCATTTAATGACACTGCCCCCTCTCCAGGTCCCAGAGAAGATTGGCTTTGGACCATCCTGGAAACGATTATGCTCTAGGAGACCACCTAGTTCACATAATGGGCAGTGGTGGCCCTGCCCCTGCACTAACCAGATATTGCAGGAGAGTCTGTGGATATACTGAATGGCACTATCCGGATAGTACTGCTGAATGTTGCGGTCTGCACCCTTATTCGGACCAGCTTCCTGTTGGCCGTCCAGCTAAAGATTCTGAACTTCGTGCCCCTAAGTTATAAAGACTGACATATTCCAGTCACTACACTACATTGAAAATAAAGTTCCTTTTTCCACCTTTTTTGCTATCTAGCCATTTTAATCTCGAATCATGTTGATTTCAGTCTCTGGTTTTGGCTTTCTTCTGTCTAACTCACTTTCTAGGATCTCCAGTCCACTTCTCTCCCGTCCTATCTCCTTCACTTCCTTCCATGTATAGCATTGATCTCTTCCTTCAGAGGTTTTTCATTGATTCTTCTATCGACTCAGATTTCACTCCTCCTTCTTATCTTCCAGTCCTTGATATTTCACTTTTTACTGCATCTAGAAACCACTTTTTAACTCTTAACAGAGCCCTTCCATTTCCCCATCTCTTTCCTTTCCCAGCCTCTTATTTTCCAGTCTTTAACTAACTATCCCCTTCTCTCTGCCCCTTCCCCATGTTCAGCAACTATCCCCTTCTCTCCTCCCCTATTGAGGTTGACCTCATCTAGTATCTGCCACCTCTTTCTCCCCCCATTCAGTGCCTCCTCCCCATTTACTTATTCCATCCACACATGTCCAGCATTGCCCTTCTATTTCTCTATCACTCAAACCTACATTCAGAATCTTCCCTCTCTTTCACCCTATCCCCCCTGTCCAGCATTTCCCATTTTTCACTCCTTATCTCTACATATCCAACATTTTCTCTATCTCTCTTCCCATATCCTCCCTAAGTCCAGCATCACTCCTCCCTACCTCCTCCCTTGTCTCCCCTCTCCTCCCTGTCCAGTATAGTCCCGTCACACCCAATTCAGTATTTCTCTTCCCCCTCCGTCCAGTAGTTCCCTTTCCTCTCTATACACCCCATGTCCAGTATGTTCTCTCCGTCTCCCTTTGTTGACTACCCCTTTGTCTTACTGCCCCCCCATGTCAAGCATCTTTCATCACCCTCCTTCTCCCCCTTTGCATTCAGCATCTATTATCTTTAGTATCCCCCTCACCGGCGCTTAGTATCTCTTCACCCCTCCCCCAAACAACCTCTGATGGCTCAGCATATTTTGTTTTCCTGCCCCACTTTGTCATCTGTGCCACTGCCGCTTCTCCGAGAATCGGCAGCAACAGCAATAAAATCTACAAAAATGTGGGACCTCTGAGACATGCACGCTTCAAAGGCCTTGCCAGTCCTGCCCCATTAACAGGTCAGAGGAGGCAGGACAGTGAAGGCCTTTGAAGTGCGCATGTTTCAAAGGTCTCACGTTTATTGTGTATTTTATTGCCACTGCCACCAAGTTTAGGAGAAGCAGTAGTAGCACTGATGACAGCACAGGCGGGGAACAAAAGATGCTGAGCACCGCATTTACTACTCATTTCATTGCCACTACCGCTGTTGACCTCAGGAAGTGGCAGCGGCCATGGCAATGGTGACGGCCAGAGAAAGAGGGGAAGGCAGGGGTGGTTGGCATTATTTAGGCAGGAGTGAGGCGGCCGCAGCTGGAATGTTTTGGGGACACTTCTTGCTGCCCCCAAGAATTTGCCACCTGAGGCGACTGCCTCACCCTGCCTAATGATAGAGCCACTCCTGTTTACAAATGACTTATTGTAGATTTGCAGTTTCATTTTTCAGTTCTTTTTCAAACTGTCCTATTACTTCTTGCAAGTTCACCAAGATTTGTTTCAATTCCTCTGAACTGTCACTTTAAGATGCCTTTTTCAGTAGATTAGTCTCTCCCTTACAACTTCTTCAGTAAAGACCAAAGCAAAGAATTTATTTAGTCTCTCTGCTATGCCTTGTCCTTCCTTAGTGCCCCTTTTACTCCTCTATGATCTCTTAGCCTTATCAATGCTTTGTATCTAACTTGCCAGTGCTTATGCTGTTTCCTCTTTTCTTCATTTGGATCCTTCTTCCATTTTTTGAAGGATATTCTTTTGGTCACCTCACCTTTTATCTATGCCAGTAGCCATTTGGACTTCCTTCCACCTTTTTAAAATGTGTGGCATACATCTGGTCTGGGCTTCCAAGATAGAATTTTTAAATAAAATTCCAGACCTAATGCAGCTACTCCTTTTAATTTTTTTCCAACCATTTCCTCATTTTATCATAGTCTTTCTTTTGAAATTTAATGCTAGTGTAGTAGATTTCCTTACTGTCCTCCCTCCATTTATTAAATCAAATTTGATCGCATTATGATTACTATTACCAAGTGAACCTAACACCCTTAGCTCTCACACTAGATCCTGTGTTTCACTAAGGAATAGGTCTAATATAGCTCCCCCTCATGTCAGTTCTTGAAACAGCTGTTTCATGAAACAGTCATTTATGTCATCTAGAAACTTTATCTCCTTAGCATATCCTGATATGACATTTACCCATTTAATACTAGGATACTTGAAATCACCCATTATTACTGTGTTGCCAATTTTGTGAGCTTTCCTAATTTTTATTAGGATTTCATCTGTTCATTTTGGCCAGGTAGTTAGTAGTACATCCCTGCTGTTATTCACTTTCCCTTCTCACATGGAATTTTTATCCATAAATATTCTACAGTACATTTTGTTTCCTATAGAACTTTTATCCTATTGGACTCAGCCCTCTCTTTAACATATAGCGCTACCCCTCCACTATTTTGATCTACCTTATCATTGCAATATAATTTGCATCCTGCTTTCACAGTGTTGCATTGGTTATCTTCATTACATTGGTCTTTGAGATAGCAATGATATTGCTTCTTCATTTTAATTCTCCCATCTTAATTTTTAGACTTCTAGCATTTGTATGCAGGCATTTCAAAGTATGTTTTTTGTTCACAGTAACAAACTGATTATCAGTTGATGGGGTAATTTGGAATCTTTCAACTCTGTTTGCTCTTTATTTAAAAGCACCTGGGATACTTTAACCTTTATTGCAACTTCTCTGTCCTGATTCCTTAACTTTCCTCTTTTGCTAGCATCCTTCAAAGATACATCATTTCAAACCTTGCGCTCTTGGGCGACTGTTGACTTTCTCCCATTATCTAGTTTAAAAGCTGCTCTATCTCCTTTTTACATATTAATGCCATCGGCCTGGTTCAATCCTTTTGGTAGAGCCCATCCATTTGGAAAAGGCCTCCTCTTCCCCAGAATGTTGCCAGTTCCTAACAAATGTAAAGATTTCTTCCCTGTACCATCATATTATCCACACATCGAGACTCCAGAGCTCTGCTTGCCTCTTGGGTCCTATGAATGGAAAATGGCTAAGGAGAACCTTTTTCTTTTCAATTTTATGATGGCTATAGCCTTAAAATTAGTGATTTTGAACTGGAAAAATCCTCTCGTTAGATTGGCATTTGTGGTGGAATCTCCTGTGCCTCTACTGTAAATATGAAAATTCATGAAAAAGTCACGTATCAACGGGGCCTTAATGCCAAATAGGTGACACATTTTGGACAATTATGCTGCTTTAGCTGCTACGTGATATTCCCTTCTCTGGCTGAGTAGTATTAAATATTTATCTTTTCATGGGTACCAGCTAGGGTAGTGCATTCTTTATACAGACCAACAAAGAGTCAGGGTGGAGAGGGTGGGTGTTGGAATTGGTTTGGAATTGTATTTTTTGGTTGTTGTATTGTTTGCAGAAAATTTAAATACATCAACTTAAAAAAAAGAACTGATCTATTCCTAATGGCTAATATCTTGCTAATGAAAATGACCAATTAAACCGGGGGGGGGGGGGGGTGAAAAAATTCCCTCCTATATTCTTAATTGGCTTAACAGCCTATGAATCAAAGATTCAGCCTGGAGTGGGTGGGAGCTGTGGTGGGAGGAGGGATGCAAATAAACACTAATAGAAAGGTCAGAAGCTAAGCTATGTCTTTGCTCACTATGGAGTACATTCTGACCTGAGTTTAGTGGGGATATACATCCCAGTCAGACATATAATCCCCGCTAAATGCCTGGGTCCTATTCCAACTCAAAAAGCCCAAAGATTCCAAATGACTTATACCCCCAAAAACAATTATTTTTGTCGGAGTACGCCAACCCAGTGCCGGGTAGACAATCCAGGCACCACTGTGGCAACTCCTTTTATTAAATTTTTAAGTGTGAATTAAAATTCAAAATCCAAACTTAGCTTTTATAAAGTGCCATCCAACGCAGCAAAAATGTGCCAGTAATCCAAAAATGATGACGTGGCGCACGTTTCGGGTTGGACATCAGACGGTAATGCAACCCTGCTTCAGGTCCATCCACAACTGGCAGATGTGGCTCACGTTTCGGGTTGGACATCAGACGGTAATGCAACCCTGCTTCAGGTCCATCCACAACTGGCAAGAAGGAAAGCTTGAATGAAAAAACCACGGGGGTGTATCCCACCAAATAGACATCAGCGTCTGACGTCAGCTTCCGTTGAGAACTCAAAGCCACCAATCACCAAGCAGAAAGAACCCAAACACAGGGAATCCCACCACACAGGGAAACCCTCAATGGGAATCTGCCAAACGTCACTCACATGATAGTGTGCCAATCCACTTGAAGGTTCAGACCCTGAGGGGCGACAGAGTTAAGTGTATATATCCATTCCTGATGTAAGTAACGGGCTCTCTTATATGCCCGATTAACAACATCAGGAGTTACAATGTTCCCTTACAATGGTGGGTCAGGATTGGATCGACTTACACACCTCTCGGACCTATACTACGGTCTGGCATACTGACTGTACTTCCTCCTTTGTAGTGTATTTGATTGTATGCCCTTGCTCTTTGTACTATGTGGGGCGTACTAAACGAGCGGTGAAAGTTCGTCTATCTGAGCATGCTTCTCGTTTACGCACAAAAACCCTTTCTGCCCCTATGGTGGATCATTGCTTAACAGTTGGGCATGATTTCTCTTCGTTGCGTTGGAGAGTACTGGATTTTATCCCTACTGATCCAAGGGGCGGGGACAGAGAACAATGTTTACAGTGGCGTGAGCAACGCTGGATATATACACTTAACTCTGTCGCCCCTCAGGGTCTGAACCTTCAAGTGGATTGGCACACTATCATCTGAGTGACGTTTGGCAAATTCCCATTGAGCGTTTCCCTGTGTGGTGGGATTCCCTGTGTTTGGGTTCTTTCTGCTTGGTGATTGGTGGCTTTGAGTTCTCAACGGAAGCTGACGTCAGACGCTGATGTCTATTTGGTGGGATACACCCCCGTGGTTTTTTCATTCAAGCTTTCCTTCTTGCCAGTTGTGGATGGACCTGAAGCAGGGTTGCATTACCGTCTGATGTCCAACCCGAAATGTGAGCCATGTCTGCCAGTTGTGGATGGACCTGAAGCAGGGTTGCATTACCGTCTGATGTCCAACCCAAAACGTGAGCCACGTCGTCATTTTTGGATTACTGGCACATTTTTGCTGCATTGGATGGCACTTTATAAAAGCTAAGTTTGGATTTTGAATTTTAATTCACACTTAAAAATTTAATAAAAGGAGTTGCCACAGTGGTGCCTGGATTGTCTACCCGGCACTGGGTTGGTGTACTCCGACAAAAATAATTGTTTTTGGGGGTATTAAGTAATTTGGAATCTTTGGGCTTTTTGAGTTGTTTAGGTTGATTCCAGTAGGTTTACCTTATTTTTGGTCCTATTTCAACCACAGAGCTCCCCTCACGTACAGCAGAGATGTGTAGGGAGCTCTGTATGAGGGCAGGACAGGGCAGGCCAAAGGAGGAGCAAGGGCGGGCTGGGGGCATGACCTTCAACCTGGATGTACAGGGTCTATTCCAGTGAAGGCCCTGTATGTCTGGGCAGGGTGAAGTAGAGAGGAGACTTATTCCATCTCAGAGGTAGAATAAATCTCCCCCCCCCCCCCCCGACATCGGAGCCATAGTGACGGGACACCACTGCACCGTGGCTCCATGCAGGAGCCAAGGCTAAGCTAGCCAGGGAAGCACATGGACATGCTGTGGGCCAGAATCAGGGCACGTCCTGTCCATCCAGGCCCATTGCAGCCCCCATGGGATCAGAATGGGGTGCAAATCTGGCCTCTCCAGATTTTAGATGTCCGGACGGGCTGGACGTGCCTTGATCAGAATTGGCTTCTATATAAATATATACAAAGGAGCTGATATTCAAAAGGGTTTTTTCCAATTAGCAGGAGCTGATAACTGAATAATCCCTCGGAGAGACATATTCAGAGGCACCACTGGGACAGTACCACTGAATATTTCCTCTAACCATGCCCCACTGTCTGAACAGTGCTGGGGCAGTCCGTGGGTGGGATGAGGCTGGTCCCTGCGCTTATGAATATTGCACACAATATTCATGGTGAGACCGCACCTTGAATATTGTGTGCAATTCTGGTCGCCGTATCTTAAAAAGAATATAGCAATTTTAGAAAAGGTACAGAGAAGAGCCACCAAAATGGTAAAGGGGATGGAAGGATACTCCTATGAAGAAAGGCTAAAAAGGTTAGGGCTCTTTAACCTGGAAAAGAGACGGCTGAGGGGAGATATGATAGAAGTCTATAAATTAATGAACGGAGTGGAACAGGTAAACGTAGATCGATTGTTTACCTTATCAGAATATAGAAAGACTAGGGGACATGCAATGAAGCTACAGGGTAAACTATTTAAGACTAATAAAAGAAAATATTTTTTCACTCAACGTGTAATCAAACTCTGGAATTTGTTACCGGAGGATGTAGTAAAGGCTGTTAGTGTAGCTGGGTTTAAAAAAGGTTTGGACAAGTTCCTGGAGGAAAGGTCCATAAACCATTATTAAGAAGTGACCGAAGATAGCAATGCTTGACCCAGTACAAGCATTGTGGAACTTGTGTCTCTTGGGGAAACTGCTAGGTACGTATGACCTAGATTGGCCACTGTTGGAAACAGAATACTGGGCTTGATGGACCTTGGTCTGACCCAGTATGGCATATCTTATGTTCTTATGTTCTTATCTGCTTAATGGCAATTTTCAGTCTGATAACTGGATGTTTGGTCATATCAAGAACTGTCCAGATTTTATGTGGTTCAGCTATCCGGACAACAGCTGAATATCTGCACCGGCCAGCACTTACATCAGATATTCAGCGCCAGAGATTTCGGTTTTGCCCATGGCAGCCAGACACTTTAAAAATGCTGCTGCTGCAGGTTGAATATCCGGACCAGAGTTTTCAAGAGAGACAGAATATCATTTTAACCCAAACCTTACTTTTTTTCCAAGTTTAAAGGCAATTCCAGCAGGTAAATAGTCACAAACACAGATTCCTTCGGAACAATAGCAGCTTCTCTCTCAGCACTCTTTCAGGATTAAGGGTCCCTCTGTCTCTGCATCAGTTCTTATGCAATGTACATGAGGTGATTTCCTTAAATAGACAGGAAGAAAACTTCCCTTCTGGGTGCTCAATGTAATAAAGTCTGGGAGAAAATGTGTATTACATTATAATGCACCTTTTTTATACTGATGCCTTAAAGTTTAACTCTCCATTAACTAAGCTGATACTATGCAAATACACTGGGATTTTAAAAAGTGCACTAAGACAAACTGCACTGAAACCAGAGTAAGAATATATGCTAAGCTTAGCGCATCTTTTTATATTAGACAGATACACCAAAAATGGTAGCAAAGTTAAGAAAGTGCACTAACTTTACTACTATTTTCAGATTTTAAAAAACTGAGGTTCTCTGGTCAAGCTAGGACTCCAAGCCAGAATCCCCCTGCCCTGGAACCTCTGAGTCAGAGAGACTCTGTCCTAGGAACCTCCATCAAAGAGGGATTCTGCCTGAGAACCTTAAGTCAAAGAAACTCTGCCCTGGGACTCCTGGGCCAGAGGGAGTCTACACTGGGACTCCAAAGCAAGAGATCTTCTACTATTGGCGTCTTCAAGTCAGAGGCTAGAGAATATCATAACCCCGCCCCCACACACATACACTACACTCTAACCTCCCCTCCCACTAATTCCCCCCTTCCTCCCATACTTAGCCCACCCATCCACTGAGCCCCCAAACCCAGTACCACATGAAATTGATCACTTAGAAGGGGGAATTAGGGAGGTCCGGAGGTGCATTAATTGGACAGAGATGTTAATGAGGTTATGTAATAGATTTGGATGTACAGTATGCTATTAGGTTAGAAGCATAGTGGGATATGATAGAAGTTTGAAGCTACATGGGAACTTTCAGCTGAGGAGTCAACAAAGTCAACTATAGGCTTAAGGATCTCATGTGGTGGTGCATCTCTCAAATCACTATCACATCCCTTTGAAGCACCTTAGTAACACACCCCACTAAAACTCTGCATCTAGTAGTGTACCCTACTAAGACTCTCAAACCGCTAATATATTTTGTTGATCTTCTCAACCTAATCTTGCAGCATACTCCACGGAGATCACAAATTTAGTAATGCAATCCATTCACCCTCTAAATCCAATAATACACCTTACTGATCTCCTAAACACTAATATACCTCATGACACTTTCATCTAATGGTCCCCACTGTGCCCCTTTACCCACTACTGTATCATACTGTGCTCGCCACCTCACCCTGATGTGCCAAAAACTCCTCAAACTACTGATTATATGAATCATCTCAGCAGCTATCTTTAGTATAGACAGTTGCAAGACAAATATAGCTGTACATTGACTTGATCAATTCCCTCTAGTAGGATTTGTGGTCAATTCTAATCTAATAACAATAGCTCTTTGGAGACTATATCAATTTATTCAGCCAAATGAATTACTACCATTTTATTACTTGAACCAAGTGATGTGTTCGACCAGACTGACCACAAATCCCACAACATAGTAATATAGTGTATGACGGCAGATAAAGACCAATATGGTCCATCTAGTCTGCCCAGTAAGGTGGCCAGAATGGTTGTACCCATCCCTCTGTGCAGATCAGCCCCCTCTATGCCTTTGTTTTGGGTTGTACCCACTGCTCCTTGCAACAGCTGAATATTTGTTGAAGTATAAAAGATATTTACCTCGTAAGTTTGTTTTGATTTCATCCTTTTGCTATGAAGGAATATACCGTGTTTGTCTCATGCCATTTTACATTCCGTCACTGGTTATGCCTCTACCACCTCCATTGGGAGGGCATTCCAAGCATCCATCACCCTCTCAGTGAAAAAGTATTTCCAGACGTTGCTTTTAAGTTTACTTTCTTGCAGTTTCATGTTATGCCTTCTAGTTTGGAAGCTTCCCCTTCTTTGAAAAAGGTTTTTTCATTCATTAATACACTTTAAGTATTTAAACGTCTGTATCGTGTCTCCCCTGTCCCTCCTCTCCTCTAGGGTATACATACTTAAAGGGCTTTTATCAATTAAACTCTAGGTTCGTCTGCCTGTGCACAAAGACATCTGGTATAGAAGACTTTTAAAGCCTTTCAAGAATGAATAATGTGGGAGATGGGGTGTTGAGGGCTGTTGAACACAGTGAGGTGAGTTGGTGAGCACAATGTCTTGCAAAGGTGAGTAGAGAGGCACATTATGTAACATCAGTGGGCTAAGTTACCTTGAGGTGTGTTATGGGTTTTGGGGCACTCAGAGAGTGAATTACTATATTTAAGGGATCAATGGGCTGAATTCCTAGGCTTAGTTGTCAATGGAATATTCTATAAGGCTTGAAGATTAATACAATTAGGAGTTAATGAGGTGTGCTAAGAGGTTTTTGGATAAGAGGGATGTGTTACAGAGTTTAGAAGATCAATGGAGCACTTGAAAAGATTTGGGAGTCAATAGGGTGTATTCTTGGGCTTAAGGGGCAATGGGGGATGTTAGTGGTTTGAAGGCCAATAGAGCATTAATAGGTTTAGGAGTCAGTGAGTATATTACTAGACCTACGGTTAATGGAGTGTGCCAATAGATTTTGGAGCTAATGGAGTTTGTTAGTAGGTTTAGAAGTCAACAGGGTATCTCAGTAGGTTTAGAGATCAGTGGAGTATATTATTGGGTTTAGAGAATCAACCAAATTCATTACAAGGTTTTGGGGGTCAATGTTACTAGACTAAAGGGGTAAATACTGTAGATTGTGCTAGTAGGTTGGGGGCCATTGAGGGGTATAATACAAGTTGAGAGGGGGAATCAGTAGGGTGCATTACTGGGTTAGGGGTATGTTATGAGGTTTGGGAGTAAGTGAAGGATGTGGGGGATGCCACAAGGCTTCAGTTGAGTGTATTATATACTGTATTTTGGGGATCAATAGGGCATGTTGCTAGGTTTTGGGGTTTCAGCAGGATGTGCCACCAATTGAAATCTCTAACTTGCTAATGTACCACATTGACCCACTCAATCTAATCTACTCAACCTATCTTCCAATCCACTACCATATCCCACTATTCCCCTAACCCAATATCAAAACCTATGGTCCTCCTAAACACAACTCCTCTCCTTTGAGAATCCTAATCCATTACACACCTTACTGATCTCCCAAATTGTTTAGGGAATCAATTTGGTGCTGTAGTGAGTTTGGAAACTCAGTGGGGGTGTGGGCTGAGTATGGGGATGCATTAGGGAATGAGAGGATTAGCAGGTGGCTATGCTGAGTAAAGTACATTAGGGATTGGAGTAAGTGTGTAGCTGGTCTGAGTGTGGTAGGTTAAGGAGTACTGGTTCTTCACGAGTAGAGAGGTTAGAGTGAGGGGGATTATGACTCTAGTCTTTTTCAAGGATCCTGGGCAGTCCTGGGGTAGACGGTCTCTGGCTCAGGGATTCCAAACTCAGATAACTCAATGCTTAGCCTAGTTTTTAATTCTTGGAAATGTAACTCTTTAGTCAAGGATGGAATAAAGTTAACTCATGTCTCTGGGACTGGTGTTTTTTTGTGGTGGTGTGCCAGCATGGTCAAGACCTGGGGCTTTCAGGTATGGTAGTCCATTCAGGACCCAGTCCAGGATCGCTGCACACAGAATATCCGGGTCTGGGGCCATGATATCACAGCTCCAAAGACTAACAGTAGTCCCAGAAAAGTGACTTTAGCTTACTCTACCTAAAAGCCAGGCGTTAAATTTCTCGAATTTTAAAAATGTCAATTAAGTGTTTAAGGTTTAGCACACCTCCCTTCATTGGGAAATAATAATTAATCCCTCATTAACATAGGATTTGCATGGAAAGATGCTAATTTCAGAGCACATTTGTACTCATTTATTTCAGCACTAAACATTATTGAATTCTGAGTGAAGTTCAACTCACAAAAATTGTGCACCAAAATGAGACTAAAAAGATGTGCTAAGCTTATTACATTGGCTCCTGGTGGCTGGCAAGATACCTTTTAGTAATTGCCTCTTTAAGGCAACAACAAGATTCTTCAGGCTGACACACAATCCCCCTTAAAACCCTCACCTTGATGTCAGACACTGGAAAATGAGTTCAGTCCAAGTGGTTTGACTTTCCCACTTGATGAACGCAGATTGCAGGGTCTAGTGCAAAAGATCCACAACAGGCACGTGTTCATCACAGCAGCAAAAAGAAAGTGGAGTGGAGACGTAGCCTAGTGGCTAGAAGTGTAGGAGCCGACTTGAATAGATAGAGCACTAGAGACATACAGAGGATCTCTGAGGGAGAAACTGGCTTTTTGCACAAATTAAAACTAACAAACAGATGTCTTATGATCCAAATTATTCATGAAAATATTACTTGGAATTGAAGAGTGAGGCCTTTCATAGCTCAGTTAAGTTCTCTCATATACCTCTTTAAGTATCTATTCGAAATAAGAGTTACCATATGGATATTGAAAACCCCCAACATTACAAGCAGGGGATAAAAACATGAGCTGTAATCAGGAATGCAATTTTTTGTTATGCGCTTAATTTCTGCTGAGGTTTCTCTGATAGGGCTTAAGGAACTGTTTGCACTGTGGGCTGAATGTTACTTTGTCCATTTAGATGGACACGTCTACTCAGTAGACTAACCTGCTTAATGGGCTCTGCATTGCTGTATCCCTGGAGGTGCTTTTCTTAAAGGTCAGGCATTGACTTTTTGCCCAAAGTTCATCAATAAAAGCTAGCAACCATTCCCAGAAATGATTGGCTATGTCTCAGATAATGAACTAGGGCTTTTCAGCCAGCGTGTTTAATAAGCTAAACCCAGCCAGACAAAGAAGTTGCTTGTCAAGACTCTTCAAGCAGACAAAAAAATTATAGGGAGAAAAATGCTAATATAGCAATCATAAGAAAAAATGTGTAGAAGTTCTACTGAATGTTAAACCTTTTTTTTTTTTTACTGTGGCTTCTGTTTCGTACCTGATGTGCAATGGCGTTGACTGTCTGAATACTTCTTCGGTTTGAGCTTCCAAAATGCATAAAGCACATCTCATGGTTACTCTGACATCCGAACAATAGCAAGGAGAGACTACAAAGAAAGAAACCAGACCCTACTGTGCAGAGTATCCATTTGCCAAAGAGCCATTTTCCCTTTCATTCACTTATCGTATGGATGGAGGGATGGAACGGAAAATGCAACTGGTCGCAAAGTCACCGAGTCCTCAGCTGAGCAGCTGTGGGCTGCGCTTTGGCGATTGTACTGTATCTTTAAAAGAAGAAAGAAGGTTGGCTGAAAATGTTCAAGTCTTGCAACAGGAGAGACAAGAGGACTGTAACTTTAGCAATCAGGACAAAAAAGTCCTGGTGGAAAGATTAAAGGCCGGCACCAGCAAAGGAAGAGCAGGGATTTACGGCTCTGTCTAATATTACATTGGGGTGGAAGTGAGCACTAACCTTTCTAAAAGGTTATTGATGTTTTAAGATTGCAAGTCACATTTATTTTCTTTGTCAGTAATCCAGGAGTACGCCAAATGCTTGACACTGAAATAGATAGTGTACATTTTAAATACTGTTTTCTTTTACAAAATGCCAGACACTTTGATAAGGAAGACAGTTGAAATTGCTTTTATTTAATTATTTATATGCTATTCCCCAGTTAATCCTTGTTTTATTCCCCTGTTAACTGCAACTTGGACAAGTTCTCTAAATCTGAGTGTATTTTGTTTAATGTAAACCGCACTGATGTCAAATAGCGCGGTATATAAGAGCTGTTAAATAAATAAATAAATCAGGGGCTTTGAAGGTATGAACAATAGAAGAACCCCAAAGAAGAATAAAGCAAAAATGTCCATAGAAATTGTCTCCTAGTATGGGGACATGCCAGATTTCTAATGCAAGGAAAGTATTCATAGTCGAGAGGGAGAGCATTAAACAATTTTGATGGTGTCAACCTGGGGATTCCGTGTCAGTGCTTTGCATTGCTATCAGGATTTAGGGTTAAAGGAGCACTAAGAGGCGACAAGGCAATAGCGGAGAGACTGAATGAATTCTTTGCTTCAGTCTTTACTGAGGAAGATGTAGGGATGTTACCCATGACTGAAGTGGTATTTAAAGGTACGGAAGAACTGAAGGAAATATCGATACATCGGGAAGATGTATTACAACTATTAGATAAACTGAAGAGTAGCAAATCAACTGGACTGGATGGTATGCATCCAAGGGTGTTGAAAGAACTGAAATATGAGATAGCAGACCTGCTATTAGTAATCTGTGAACTATCATTAAAATCATCTCTAATACCTGAAGATTGGAGGATCGCCAATGTAACACCAATTTTTAAAAAGGGTTCCAGGGGTGATCTGGGAAACTACAGACCGGTGAGCCTGACATCAGTACCGGGAAAAATGGTAGAAACCATCATAAAGAATAAAATTACTCAGCATGTAGATAGTCATGACCTAATGGGATACAGCCAACATGGCTTTAGACAAGGAAGATCTTGTCTTACTAATCTGTTATGTTTTTTTGAAGGAGTGAATAATCAGGTGGACAAAGGTGAGTCGGTTGATATTGTGTATCTGGACTTTCAGAAAGCCTTTGACAAGGTCCCTCATGAGAGACGTTTGGCAAAACTAAAGAGTCATGGGATAGGAGGCAGTGTACTATTGTGGATCAGGAACTGGTTAAAAGATAGAAAGCAGAGGGTAGGGCTAAATGGCCAATTTTCCCAATGGAGAAAGGTGAATAGTGGTGTACCCCAGGGATCTGTGCTGGGTCCGCTGCTTTTTGACATATTCATAAATGACCTGGACAGTGGAATAACGAGTGAGGTTATCAAATTTGCAGATGACACAAAACTATTTAAAGTTGTTAAAACCCAAGAGGATTGTGGAAAATTGCAAGAGGATCTTGATAAATTGGAAGACTGGGCATCAAAATGGCAGATGAATTTTAATGTGGACAAGTGCAAGGTTATGCACCTAGGGAAGAACAATCCAAACTATGGTTACACGATGCAAGGTTCCACATTAGGAACCACCACCCGGGAAAAAGATTTAGGCGTCATTGTGGATACCATGTTAAAACCCTCGGCCCAGTGTGCAGCAGCGGCCAAGAGAGCAAATAGAATGCTAGGTATGATAAGGAAAGGAATGGAAAATAAAACAAGATATTATAATGCCTCTATATCGTTCCATGGTGAGACCGCACCTTGAATATTGTGTGCAATTCTGGTCGCCGTATCTTAAAAAGGATATAGCGATTTTAGAAAAGGTTCAGAGAAGAGCCACCAAAATGGTAAAGGGGATGGAAGGATACTCCTATGAAGAAAGGCTAAAAAGGTTAGGGCTCTTTAACCTGGAAAAGAGATGGCTGAGGGGAGATATGATAGAAGTCTATAAATTAATGAACGGAGTGGAACGGGTAAACGTAGATCGATTGTTTACCTTATCAGAATATAGAAAGACTAGGGGACATGCAATGAAGCTACAGGGTAAACTATTTAAGACTAATAAAAGAAAATTTTTTCACTCAACGTGTAATCAAACTCTGGAATTTGTTACCGGAGGATGTAGTAAAGGCTGTTAGTGTAGCTGGGTTTAAAAAAGGTTTGGACAAGTTCCTGGAGGAAAGGTCCATAAACCATTATTAAGAAGGGACCCAGGGTATCAATGCTTGAACCAATATAAGCATTGTGGAACCTGTGTCCCTTGGGGAAACTGCTAGGTACATATGATCTAGATTGGCCACTGTTGGAAACAGAATACTGGGCTTGATGGACCTTGGTCTGACCCAGTATGGCATATCTTATGTTCTTATGTTCTTATGAGTTTAGATTTTAAATTACTCACCTTTTTCCAAATCTGAGCTCAAGGCAAATTGCAATTCTGGTACTGTAGTTATTTCTCTGACCAAGAAAGCTTACAATCTAAGCTCTCCCTGAGCAAATGGAGAGTGACATGACCTGCCCAAAGCCACAAGGATTGTCAAGGAACATGCTTTGGATTCCTAAGCTTGACTTTTGCTCACCTGGATGAATGGGTGGTGGAAGTCCTTCAGTAGAGGAGGAAATCTCCAACATTGTGCAATAGTGACACCTAGTGGCCAAATACAAGGTGTGCACATTGGGTTCTGGAAGGAATTGCACTCTCCGGCTCTCGGATATAAGATCTGGGGACTTGTATTTGCTAGTGCACATTCAGTTTATTAATGTGCCTTAAAAAATGTAGTGCATGAAAAACTGATTTAACATGAACTATAGTCCCTTTTCCTAAGGTGCGTTAAGTTTTTGCAGTGAATGTGTGCACTTAATGCTAAAACTAATGTGTTAAGTGCAAAGCCTCTTTAGTAACTGTTTGGGTGTTACCAGCAATTGCCATGGGGGAATGCAAACCTTAACCCATGGCACAATTAATGCCATTGAGGTGTCATTAAGTGCATCCATGCTAATTGCAACATTGATTTATTTAGACAGTTTTGTATACCACCTTATCCTTCATCAAAGTGGTCACAACACAATTGCAGGATACATTTTAACACAAGGGGATATGAGACACATACACTAATACTTACAGGGAACATGGGCAATGGAGGGTTAAGTGGTTTGCCCAAGACCACTTGTGGGACTAGAAACCCCCAGTCCTTCCAGCCCAAGGTTGCTGTCCTACTAGTGGGATTTGAACCCCCGACCTTCCAGCCTGAAGTAACTTGCCCCAACCACTAGGCCACTCCTTCACTCCAACATATGCTGTTTTCCCTGTGCTAACTGCAATGTTTTCTCCATGACCACTCTCCACCCCTTCCCCATCCTATCATGTGATTTGCAGTTATCATGTGATTACTGCCCAGTAATTGTCATGCCCCCCCCCCCCCGAGGTAACAGTTATTGCAGGCCCGAGTGGACTATACATTAACTGCATAGCACACGTCAGCAAAAGGACCCTTTGGCATACATTTCATTGGTTAGTGTAGATTAAATCAAGTTAGTGCACATTAAAAATTCCCTATTAAAATATATGTGTGAAACTAACCAAAAAACGTCCTCAAATTGGGAAATATTCATAAGAAACAAATTCAAACTAAGTGAATTATTCCTGCCTTTGAATGGTCTCTGAGAATGCCCAGTTGAATGAGAGGGGGGTCTATGAAATAGGAGGAAACCATTCAGGGAGTTGCAAATGAAGTCGCAGGTACCCTCAGCAAGTAGTGGCAGATTCCAATTGCACTGGGAGCTTAAAGCAACAGAAGGGATTGACTGGACTTTATGCCTCAGGTGAATTTTCATCCTGTTCTTTCCTTGCACAAATGTATGAGAACTAAAAAGTCTCTAACGCTTCTCTGCCTGAAACCTTTCAAAGACTAGTGATGTTGAAAATTTCTGCAAGGAAGCAGAAAAAAACCCTTACTGCCTTCCTTCGACACACTGAAGGATAGGCTTTGAGTGCTGTTTTAAAATCTGTTTATTGACACCAAGTAGCATATAGGAAGACCATATCAATGACACAAAACAGCCATAAGAGCAAGCTTCCAAATTTATTTAGACAGTTTTGTATACTGCCTTATCCTTCAATCAAAGTGGTCGCAACACAATTGGGGGATACACTTAACATGAGGGGATATGAAACACATACACTAATACTTACAGGGAACATGGACAATGGAGGGTTAAGTGACTTGCCCAAGACCACAAGGAGCACCTGTGGGACTAGAAACCCCAGTCCTTCCCACCCAAGGTTGCTGTCCTCTAGTGGGATTTGAACCCCCAACTGTCTGGTCTGAGGTAACTTGCCCCAAGCACTAGGCCACTCCTCCCTACCAAGCCTGAGAACCAATTGCATATTTTACAATTCTTTTCCCTTTTTGCCCCTCCCCCCCTCTTCCCACCCCACTCCTGCAGGGACCAGTGTCTTTGATGGCCCTCACCTCGCAAACCATCCCTCCCGGTGTCAAGTGCAGACTCAATCACAGCACATCTACCCTGCTCCCCTGTTCCACTCTCACCTAACCCCTTCAGAATGTGTTCACAACCAGGCTATGGACACATGAAGTTAGAGACTGCAAATACGTTTCCCATACCAACATGAATTTCACCCTAACCCACACATATCCATTTGCTCCTTAATCAGCAGCTCATGCAAGGCATTCCACCAACACTTAAATGAAGTTCCCTCAATGGAAAGCTAGCACTGCATGATCAATTTTTCCTGAACAAAAAGGGCTTTCTTATCCTAAAGCATCTCATACCATCCCTTACTGCCACTGGCTCCTGGGGCACCAAATATGAGTGCCCTGGCCTCCCACCGAACTTCCTGTCCCACAATATCCAAGCTTTCCTTATTGGCACCAAAACACAGGAGGAGCGTAGGCGCTTTGAGATTCTCTCCATGGGGGCATGAAACAAAGAAACCAAATTCAGCAGATGTCCCCACATGCATTCAAACTTAAGGGGAGTGTGGTCGAAGGCATGCCTTGTCCAACAGGCCACATTATATAGGTGCCGATTTGGCAGACCCACACCTCCCTGCTTCCAACCCCCTTACAGATAGACATAAGGGATGCGGTCCCTCTAGGGTTGCCAACTTTTTCACAGAGAAAAACCTGACACCTGTGGCTCGTCATGCTCCGCCCATTCCCTGCCCCCAGTCCCACCCCTGCCCCGCCCCCTAGTCCCACCCACACTCCACCCTAGCCCCACCCACAAAAATTACCAAGGACAAGTGTAGGCAGCTGTAGGGGAGAAACTCTAAAGGTGAAAGGATGAGATTATATAGATCTATTATTAGAACTGTGAATACTGTGTTTGAGTGTCTTCTTGGGAAATACGGTGAATGCTGAAGCTCAATGATACTTCAGTAAAGTTGCAGTTTAGTATACCTCACAGTGTGCTGTGGATTTATTTATGAACTTCCTGACCCCCCCCCCCCAAAAGGTGGACCAAATGGAATAATATTGCCCAAATAGGAGAGCTACTTAAACTAAATAATCCTATGTATTGAGGGAATCAACACAAGAACCTACTCCAATCCCTCACCACTAATACGCTCAGTGCACTGCAGGATGAAGACTGCCGTTGGAGTGATGCATTGCAGTGTAAAGCTTGGATTTCATTCACTGAGCTAACTCCTTAGGCAGTAACTATGAAACCTGAAGTGGTGGGCTGCCCTTACATAGTAACATAGTAAATGACGCCAGATAAAGACCAGCATGGTCCATCCAGTCTGCCCAGCAATACGGCAAGAGTAGGTGCTCCTGTTGCTCTGTGCAGGCCACCTCTCCCCATGTCTGTGTTTAGGGGTGGACCCACCACTCCATGTAGGACACCCTATTTGTTGAGAAGTTAGATGGTTCAGTTTATTTTGTTTTTATCCTGTTGCTGTAAAGGGATCCGCTGTACTTGTCCCATGCTGTTTTGAATTCCGTCACTGTGTTTTCCCCCACCACTTCCATTGGGAGAGCATTCCAAGCATCCACCACCCTTTCAGTGAAAAAATATTTCCTGACATTGCCTTTCAATTTTCCACCTTGCAGCTTCATGTTATGCCCTCTAGTTTTGCAGCTTCCCCGTCTTTGGAAGAGGTTTGTTTGTTCACCGTTCCTCTTTAAGTATTTAAAGGTCTGAATCATATCTCCCCTATCCCTCCTCTCCTCCAAAGTGTACATATTTAGGTCTTCAAGTCTCTTCTCATAAGGTTTCTTACGCAGGCTCCAAATCATTTTGGTCACCTTCCTCTGAACAATTTCCAGTCTTTTTACATCTTTTGCAAGATATGGTCTCCTAAACTGAACACAGTATTCCAAGTGAGACTTCACCAGCGACCTGCACAGTGGCATAAGTACCTCTTCCTTTCTGCTGGTAATCCCTTTTTGTATGCAGCCCAACATCCTCCTGGCTTTTGCCACTGCCTTGTCGCACTGTTTTGCCACCTTGAGATCATCAGAGATAATCACACTAAGGTCTTTCTCCTAAACCATGCACACTAACCTCTCGCCCGCTATTGCGTACATTTCCCTTGGATTCCTGCTACCTAAGTGCATGACACTGCACTTTTTCTCATTAAATCGTAATTGCCAAGCATTAGACCATTCTTCCAGCTTTTGTAGATCTTTCCTCATGTTATCCACTCCCTCGGGGGAGTCCACTCTGTTGCAAATTTTTGTGTCATCTGCAAAAAGACAGACTTTTCCATTCAGTCCTTCAGCAATATCACTCACAAATATATTGAACAGTGCCGGGCCCAGGACCGAGCCCTGGGACACCCTGCTAATCACCTTCCTTTCATCCGAGTGAGCTCCATGTACCATCACCATCTGTCGTCTGTCAGTCAACCAATTTCTAATCCAGTTTACCATCTTGGGACCCATCCCCAAGCTACTGAGTTTATTGACAAGCCAGGTAGATGACATCCATCGCATGCCCCTGATCTAGTTCCTTGGTCACCCAGTCAAAGAACTCAATCAGATTTGTTTGGCAAGACCGTCCTTCAGTAAAACGATGTGGCCTCGGATCTTGCAACCTGTTAGTTTTGAGAAAGTTCACTATTCTCTCTTTCAGGAGTGCCTCCATTACTTTTCCCCCCACTGAGGTAAGGCTCACGGGTCTGTAGTTTGACACTTCTTCCCTGTCACCATTTTTGTGTAGAGGTACGACATCAGCCATTCTTCAGTCCTGAGGATCCTCTCCTGTTTCCAAGGATCTGTTGAATACATCCTTTAACGGCCCTGCAAGAACCTCTCTGAGCTCTTTCAGTATCCTGGGATGTATCCCATCCGGTCCCATGTCTTTGTCCACTTTCAGTTTAGCAAGTTGTTCCAACACCTCATCTTCTGTGAATGGTGTAGTATCTACTTCATTCCCATTTTTATATTTGGGAGCCACAGCTGGTCCATCTCCAGGATTTTCTTTAGTAAAAACAGAGCAGAAGTATTTGTTTA
The DNA here is from genome assembly GCA_033557465.1 of Ichthyophis bannanicus. NCBI lineage: Eukaryota > Metazoa > Chordata > Amphibia > Gymnophiona > Ichthyophiidae > Ichthyophis > Ichthyophis bannanicus. Next base: position 908,805,367 of record CM066035.1, on the reverse strand, counting down.
GCAATTTCGCTTTTTCTATGTCACTTTCCACGAGTCCTTTCCCAGCACTTCTGAGTCCTGAAATTCCAACTCTGATCTTCCTTTCCTGAATATACCTGAAGAAAGTTTTGTCACCACCCTTAACATCTTTAGCCATCTTTTCCTCTGCCTTTGATTTTACTATCCCTATTTCTCTTTTTGACTCTTTGAGTTTGATCCTGTATTCATTTCTGTGTTCTTCTGTTTGCAAGCTTTTGAATTTTGCGAAAGCTGTGTTTTTTGCCTTTATTTGAGCAGCCACTTCTTTGGAAAACCAAATAGGTTTCCTTCTCCTCTTCTTTTTATTTACTTTTTTTACATATTTATCTGTTGCCCCTTTTATTGCCACCTTTAGTTTAGCCCATTGCAATTCCACTTCCCTTATTTCCTTCCACCCTGTCATCTCCTCCTTTAGGTACCTGGCCATTTTATTGAAGTCAGTGTTTTTGAAGTTTAGGACTTTGAGCTTGCCATGTTTGGCCTGTACCTTGGTGTGAGTAACCTGCCAGTCGGTCCCAGGACCCACGGTAATGCAGGCACACTGAGGCACCATGTTTTGAAGACTGAAATGCTGACAAGGAGTTACAAAAAAAAAAAAACCTGATGTGTGTGCCTGATTTGCACTTAATAAAATATATAATGCTGAGAATTTGAGTGACATTACATTGATTGGCTGCAAGCATATATATTGATATGAACTGTTCTTGGCAGCAGTGAGCATCTGAATAGTTGGAAGCTAAAAATAAGCGATGACATGGACATTTATTTAAGTAAATCAAGGACCAGGGTTCAGGCAGTGCAGCACAGCACAACAGCACCATAACCATCCCAATATAAAAAAAATCTTTTTTTAAGACCCTGGAAAGTCCAGTATCACTGTTCAGACCCACTCACCGTCACTTGGCTGGCTCTGACTGGCTGGCTCTCTCCACTAGTCGAAAAACCTCGTGCTGGAAGCTTCCTCCACTACTCCCTAGTCCCTCCCTCTGTTGTCTCATTGGATCCTTCGGCTGACTTACTCAGCTTCCACTACTCCCTAGTCCCTCCCTCTGTTGTCTCATTGGCTCATTCGGATGACTTTTACTCAGCTCCCACTACTCTCTAGTCCCTCCCTCTGCTGTCTCATTGGCTCCTTCGGCTGACTTACTCACTCTAGTCCCTCCCTCTGCTGTCTCATTGGCTCTTTCGGTTGACTAGTCTCAGCCTGGCAGAATAGCAGCTCCTCATAGGACGGAAGAACAGAAACCTGCCTATGATGGCAGTTCTGCCCACCAGCCACAAAAAAAATGGCTTTTCAAGTGCCGGTTTTAACAGTCTGCCAGCAGCCGGCCTGGCCATCTAAAAACCGGCCAGGCCGGCTGAAAACCGGCCAGTTGGCAACCCTAGGTCCCACCTCCCCCCCAACAAAATGTCAAAACCAAATGGCCCAAGGCCCACAGGTCCTTATGAAGCAAATACAGCAGCAACGTTTGAAACATGTAGAGCTACTTAGGGAATAATACCCTCTTAAACAGACTAATCTGCCCCAACAAGGACGGAGGATAGGTTTTCCAGATTCCCAAGATTTCCTTAGTGTATTCCAACAAAGGCTGCGCATTACTATCATACAGATCCCGAGGATCTCCAGTAATCTGGACTCCCAAATACTGAAAGGGACCCTCCGCCCAATGTAACAGGAACTCCCCCTTCTGTTCTCTATAAGCAGTATCTGCGCAGGCCAATGCTTCTGATTTTAAATAGTTTAACTTCAGCGCTGAGATATCTCAAATCTCTGGAAGTCCTTCATTAATGCTTTTAAAGAATCCTCAGAGTTCATCAGGTGCACCAAGATATCATCAGCAAAAGCAGCCACTTTAAATTCCTGCCCTCTAATCCGCACCCCCTGTATCCCCAGGCACCCTTGAATACTACATAACAGCAGGTCCAAACTTAGGATGAGCAACAGGGTTGACAGGGGGCACCCTTGCTTGGTGCCCCTCTGGAGCTCAAAGTGGTCAGTGACCATGCCATTCACCAGGATGGATGTGCATAGCCCCCTATACATAGCTCTCAATGCCTCCCAAAAACCTCTCCAATCCCAAAAGTCTCTAGCACTGCGAAAAAGTAGTCCCAGTCCACCCGATCAAATGCCTTTTCAGCATCAAAACTAATCAATGATGGGATAGACTGGGAGCGAACCCACTCCAGTGAAGTCAAAAATCCTACGCACATGCCTAACCCCATACCCTCCTCACAAATCTGACCTGGTGCTCCAACACCAGGTCTGGGGCAAATGCTACCAGATGATCATCCAAACTCTTGGAGTAGAACTTCAAATCACAATTTAAAAGGGAATTAGGTCAATATGAAGCGACGTTCAGTGGATCTTTTCCCATTTTTTTAAATTAATGTAATACAGGCCATATTCACCATGGGTACCACCTTAGAAGTCTGCATCATCTCATTATACAATAATTCCAATGTGGGGGAAATCTCCACTCCCAGAATTTTATAAAAGTCCCCACAGTACTCATCGGACCCTGGCACCTTATATCAGGCCACCCACATGATCTCCTCCAAAGTAATAGGGGAATCTAAGCACGCCCATGCCTCCTAACTCAGTCTAGGGAGTCCTACCCTCTGCAAACATGTATTTATTTATTTTGCTATATTTTTATACCACTTTTCTCCAGATCAAAGCGGTTTCCAAAGAACAGAACATTTTACATTGAACATTTCATATATGAAGTAACATGGTGAAATTTAAACATTTAAACATTTTCTAATATAACATTTTAATTGATATACATAGAACAACTATTTACATTTGCGATTTTATTGTGGTTGCATTGTGTAGTTGAGGGGGGCAAAGTATTCAGTGAAATGGTGGGTCTTCATGTGTTTGCAGAATGTAGGGAGGTTGGCGATGTTTCTTAGGGTGTTTGGGACGAAGTTCCATAGGGATGGAGCATACAGCTCAAATGCTCTGTGACATGTTTGTTGATTGTATTTATGTTTGGTTTGTGGTATGTTGAGTTAGTTGAGTGTAGTCTGTCTTTGTGGCTTGGATGTTTGTGTTTTCTGTGGTAGGGAATTGAGACAAGTTTCTTGTTGGGAGTGAAGTGCTTTGTGTGTAAGGAGGAGGCATTTGTAATTTATTCTGCTGTTAAGTGGTAGCCAGTGTAATTGTTTAAGGATGGGGGTGATGTAATTGTATTTGTTTGCGCCTTGTATGCTACATGCAGCAGTGTTTAGAGCGGTTTGTAGAGGGAGGAGTGTTGATTGAGGTAGTCCTTGGTGGATATTGTTACAGAAGTCTGCATGAGGGAGGGTGAGGGCTTGTAGTGCAGATCTGAAATCTGTTGGCTTAAGAAGTGGTTGAAGTCTCTGTAGGATCTTTGTTCTGAAGTGTATTGTCTTTGCTGTCTTTCTTATTTGGGTTTTGAAAGATAGTTGCTGGTCAATTGTGACACTGAGGTATTTCAGCTCAGTTTTTACAGTTATTGGTACATTGTTTAGTTTTATGGTTGGTGGTAGTGTGAAGGAGGTATCTCTTGTAATGAACATAGTGCGCGATTTCTGTGAAACATTTTTGAATTTGTTTGTAATCAGGTTGATTGGAGAGGAGTGGGCAGTACAGCATAATATATGGGATAGTGGATATTGTGTTTTTTGATAATTGTGCATATGGGTTGGAGGTATAGGTTAAAGAGGGGTGTGGAAAGCATGGAACCTTGAGGTACTCTTTGGGTTTGTTGGTAGGGTTTGAAGTGTTTGTGCCAATTTTTATTTGTTGTTTTCTCTCTGTAAGATAGGACTTGAACCATTTGAGTACTGTATGCTGGATTCCAAATATAGTTGTAGTTGTAGTCTCTGTAGTAAGATGTTGTGGTTGACTGTGTCAAATGCTGAGGAGATATCAAGGGATAGTAAGAGGTAGGTTTGTGTATGATCTTGAATTCCCTTGGTTATGGTGTCAATGAGGCTGGTCATGAGGGTTTCAACGCCATGCAGAGGGCGGAATCCATGTTGTTGGGGACTGAGTAGATGATACTTGTCAATAAGATTTTGTAGATGGAGCTTTATGGTTTTCTCTATTATTTTAGCCAGAAATGGGAGGCTGGCAATAGGTCGGTATGATGCTGGGTCTGTTGGGTCTAGGCTTGGTTTCTTCAGTGTAGGGTGGATGGAGGCGATCTTAAGGTTGGGAGGCATTATTCTTTGTTGGAGTGCTTAGCTCACTATCTTGGCTATGAATGGGCTAATTTCAGTGCTTGTTGATTTGATCCAGTTAGGAGGACATGGGTCTAGCGGTAAGGTGATAGTGTTTATCTTTGTTAGGATGTTCACAACATTTTTGCTATCAGCTATTTGGAATGTGGTCCAGCAGATCCCTTTGGCAGTTGTCTCTATGAGTGGTGGGATATTGTGAGTGGGGTCAGGGTGTAGCTGTTTGTATTGTGCAGCTAGCTGTTGGTGAGTGACATTGATTACTTGGTTGTGGTTTGTGGGTGTTTCAGTGAGTCGTTTTACTATGTCAAATAGCTCTCTTGGATGGTTTATTGCTGTGTTGATGACTTTTGTGAGATATTCTTTCTTGGCTTGATCTGTGTTGGTGTGATAGCTTTGTAGGAGTATAAGGTATTTGTTTTGGTCTTCCTTTGAGTTGGTTTTCCGCCATTTTCACTCAGCTCTTCTCAGTACTGTTTTTAGTTTTCGGAGGATATGGGTATACCAGGGAGTTTTGAGAGTGTGATGTTTTTTGATGAGGTTTTGTTGTTTTTCTGGTAGTTTTCCTGCTGATCCGATCACTTTGTTCAAATTTTCAGTTAGTGTTGTAGTGTCTGTTGAGTCAGTGGTCAGATTTGGTAGAATATTTTCTAGGAAGGCAGTCTTGTTGAAGCTTTTGAATCTTTGTGTTTGTTGGTGATCTGCTGTGTTCATTGGTGATTTTAGAGGTAAGGTAAAGGTGATAAGGCTATGATCCATCCAGGGTAGTGTGTGTATTATTAGGGAAGGGGGTTTGGTGTGGATGGGGTGGGTTGGGGTGAAGATTAGATCCAGGGTGTTTCCTTTATTGTGAGTGGGTAGGGTCATCCTTTGTTTGAGTTCCAGTGATTCCATCAATGAGAGGAATGAGTCAGTTGTTGTTGTTGGTAAGGAGGGGAGGTTGAAGTCACTGAGTATAATCAGGTTTTTTTCGGATTTAGAGTGTGCAATGCAGCTTTCAATTTCTGCAGATAAGTTATTTGTTGATGAAGAGGTCATTCCGTAGTTGAGGCCAATGCTTATGTTGTTGTTTGTGATGATGACTGTATCAAGTTCATCCGTGCTGTTGGCTGATAGGGATCGGAGATGTAAGTGTGTCTTGGTTAGGATTAGTACTCCTCCTCCTCTTCTGTTATTTCTTGTGCATTGGAATAGAGAGTATTTATCTGTTTTTATTTGATTGATAAGGACATTGTTGTTTATTTATTTTATTTATTCACAGTGCTTGATATACCGCCCGTGCCGAAGCGTCAGGATGGTATACAATAAAGTAGGCTATTAGCAGGAAACAGAAAATGAAAAGGAACGCCATTGTTTTAATAGGAAAGTGACAGAAAAGGACAGGGAGAGAGACGCGGAGAAAGAACATACAGAGACATTGAAACGACTGTCCAGAGAGAATGGCAGGAAATAGACAGGGGGAAAGAGGAGCATGTTGGGCCAGGTGGCGTTTCATGGGGGAGCTCCGACTGAGGGCGAAACATGGTGATCCGACAGTGTTGGTGTCTGAAAGCCATGTTTCAGTTATGCATAGGATGTCAAGTTGGTATTCTGTAAGTGGGTCTGTGATTGTCTGTATTTTAGTTCTGATGGACCCGGCACTGATCAGGGCACAGTGGATTGCCTGTGTTATTTTGTCTGGGTTAGAAGTATCTGGAGGGATGTAGAGAGAGGGTTATATAGTTATGATTCGCCTTGTTGCGTGTTGTGCGTTCGGTTGGGATGGGTGATTAGGCGTGATGGGTGTAGTATAAAGTAGTTGTATATTGTGTAGTGGTTGTATGATATGAGTCTGAGGAACTGTGGTGTATTTGGGTTACTGTGCACTAATGAAGAAGTATGAGAGTAAGAATTGAGTATAATGATAGGTAAAGGGAGAGCATGGTTGTTTTATAATGTGGTCTTGTAACAATAGATTTACAGCTGATTAATAAGTAGTTTTATATCTAGTTTCAGGTAGAGGTGGTGGGGGAAGTTAAGTATAAGGTTTTGTACCATTAATTATATTGTTGCAATTTAAAAGCAATGTATTTGAATATCTAGCCAGCCCCTCTCCCTCCCCTCCTTGTGCCCATAGAGATTCTCCAAAAATGCCCCAAATTCCTTCCCAGTGTCTTGCTCCAAGTTCAGTATCCTATCATCCTGTCGGTACATTGCCATGATATGCATTGCTCCCTTCCCCTTCTTCATCAAGCGTGCCAAAAGATGGCCAGGTTTGTCACCATGTTGGAAAAAGTTATACCAATAATAGAGCAAAGATTATTTTTGGCCTTTGATGTAAGAGGGTATTCAATGCTGCCTGAGTCACCATATACTTACTGCTTGCGGGCCTCCCTGGAAGAATGACAAGCAGTCCTCCATCTATCCTGACATGGCTGTTTTAACAAGCAAAGTATCCAACTCTCTTCACTTATGTACACTATACGCCAGAATATTTCCCCTCAAAACGACTTTTGCCATTTCCCAAAATAACATTTTCTGGGCCTGATTTTGGCAAGTGAACTCCACATTCTGCTGAAGAAATTCCCAAAATTTCAAATCCTTATATAACACCAGAGGAAACCTCCACTGCCTGGCCCTAGCTGCCTTCCCCCCTCCACTTCCACCCATACCAGTGCATGGTCCGACACTTCTATCGGTTCAATAACTGCCTCTTGCACCTTTGAGAACAAGGACCGAGACACCCAAAAGATAGTCAATCCAGGATTGGATGGAATGGGCCCTTGAAACATGTGTATAATCCTCTCTTGTGGGTACAGGGCCCTCCATACATCCATCACATCCAAATGCTCACACACCAGGAGGACACCCCACTGTTTATCAATCCTACTGTTGCCTGGGTTATAGGATCTGTCTATCTGTGGGTCAATTACCACATTAAAATCCCCTCCAATCAGCAGATCATCCCCCCTCTCAACCCTGCAGCTCACTAATCACTCGTTTGAAAGATTTACCATCATATACATTAGGAGCCGACAGACTACATAGTACCAAATGATGCCCTTGAAAATCCCCATGGATCATCACAAACCTACCCTCTGAGTCCCCCACCACTTTATGGATCTTGAATGGCAGAATTTTACAAAGCAGTATGGCAATCTCTGCTTTTTTCGCTCTGGTGGTTGCTTTAACCCTGAGCCAGCTTAATGTGCTCTTTCAGACAAATGCATCTCTTGGATCAATGTAATACAGACCTGTTGCCTCCTCAACATCTGCAGCACTTTGTGCCTTTTGATGGGTGAATGCAGCCCCGCCCCTTCAAAATCACACACATAAGTGGTCCAGTCAAGTTCCCTCCGTACATTCAGTCTTCAAGTACACAAATGGGAGAGATGGGCCGCCCCAGCCTTACAGCCCTCCACCCTACATCTACCACCCCGCTCCCTCATATTCAGTCCTCTGCACTCAACGAACCCATCCTCCCCTTCCCTCCCTAATCCATTTCCAGACCCCCTTCTCTTTTGAAGGTTTATTACATACAACACTCCATTCTGACTCTCCCCTTTATAAAGGCTTAAACCACATCTGCAGCCAGCCACCCCGATCTCCTCATACTGCCGTATTATCCAGCCCAACCAGTAGCACACCATCCATACCCCTTCCCCTTTTTGTATTCACATTCATCCATTACCAACTACCACCTCCCTCCCCCAGTCTGCCCTATACAGTTCATCTCTCTCTCCCCCCCTTTTCCCTCACACACACTGTCTCCCCCCCCCCCAATATCCCCCTCCCAAACATTTAAACAACCCAACATGGTAGCAAACCCCACAAATAAAGTCCTCCAATCCCCCCCCCCCCACACTGCCAACCTCTCAGTGTCCTGAGGGTCCCAACACAATTAGTCCATGAGTCCCCATCGCAGATTCGAAAATGCTGAGAAACCCACCACCCCCCTTTTGGGTGTACATGGTGGGGAGAGGGAGGGGACCGGAATGGAAACCTGGCTGCCTACCACGGGGGAAGGGTGGGGGGAAACATTACAGTATAAAAAGGAAGGGCAGGAAAGGGAACTTCAACCCCCTCCTGATATCTTTTTTCCAAGGGCTGCAACATTAGGCCCAATCCTTTAGTCCAAATATTCAAAGTCTTATAGAGTGCTCGGACTCTACCTTGCCATCCTCAGCAAGCTGGAGGCTCCTACCGTGCATCGGCTAAAGGCTCCTGACAAAGTTTCCCCATGTGAGCTCATGATATCTCTGTGGAATGTCCTTCTCACACTGTTGGAGAAAGATGGTAGCCCCCTGTGGGATTGCAAATGTCTGCACAGTTGGAGAAAGCTGGTAGCCTCCTGTGGGATTGCAAATGTCTGCACAGTCCCATTGTGGAACACCTTGAGGCAAACAGGGTAGTGTAGGGCAAATAGCTTTGAGCAAATTGGGGAGAACACCCTGCGATGCTGAGAGACACGATATGAGTAATCCTGGAAGCAGAGTATTTTTTTCCCTTGATATTCCAAGGAGCCGCCCCCACCCCCCTTCATAGAAACATAGAAATATGACGACAGAAAAAGACCACATGGCCTATCTAGTCTGTCCTTCCATAACAACTACAACAGTCCCCTTTTTACCTTTAGAGATCCTCTGTGTTTGTCCCATGCTTTTTTGAATTCAGTTACTGTCCTTATCTCTATCACCTCCACTGGGAGACTATTCCACGGATCCACCACTCCTTCTGTAAAGAAATATTTCTGCATATCACTCCTGAATCTATCTCCCTTCACCCTCTTCCCTTCAGAGGGCCTGCAAGATCTCCTGCTTAGGCACAAAGTTGAGCAATTTAACGATTACAGTTCTTGTTCCCCTATTGCCCTCTTTCACAGGCCCTATTCGATGTGCCCTTTCTATTTTCAAGTCACCTGCCATACTCTTAAGCTACAACTCCTGTACCAACTAGGTTTCCAAAAAAACACGCAATTTCCTTTCCTCCAGCAATTCTGGGAGTCCAATAAGCTGCAGATTGTTATTCCTCACTCAGTTTTCCTGGTCATCCAATTGTTCCTTCAGGGCCCTCAACTGGGCCTGTAGCCGTGCACATGTGGACTCAAGAGCTCACAACACCAGTGTGCCCATCTCCCCTACCTCTCTTCCATATTCCTCCAGTCAGTTCTACAAGAATTCAAGCTTGGCAAAGACGCAGTCGAACATTTGATCCAAAGCCACCTCTACTGCTGCAGTCACCTCCACGGTAATCTCTGCAGCCAGTCCTGCCCCCATCGAAGCCGCGGCGACACCAGCTCTATCGGCCATCTTTTTCCAGCTGCTATAGCTTGTTCTTTTCTTTCCGCACCACTTGCAAAGCCATCCCTGGGAATTCAGCACACTATCTGAGAACTCCAAAATCCAAATCCTCCACATATTTTGCCGCCGCTTTATCTGCAAGGGGAGTCGGGCCTGCAAGCAAGGGAGATCACATCTTTCCCTTACTCAGCACGTCACATCTTAAGTGCCATTTAAAGACACAATTCTCTAGCAAGCCACAACATCTGCTCCAGTTTTTTGATCTACCACAACACCACTCCCGGATTGGCCCCTTTCCTCAAATTGGGACATGTTTACTTAAGTGCCCTAATAGTTAGGCAAGGTTTACTGCATGCGAAGGGAGTTATTTTAGAAGCCCAATTTGCGATTTGCATTTGTGGAAATGACCATTCACGCATGCAAATCACATTCACGGAAAAGCAGGAGTTTGCACATGTCTGCCCCGATTACATCCATGCCACATGGGGCATGATGGAGATGTGTCCAGGGTGGTCCAAAAAAGATCCATGTGCATTCCCGATTTCACAATGGCGCTGCACGTGTAGACTTGCCAGCAGACACATCCATATTTAAACCTGCTCCTGGCATGTAAACGTACTCATTTTAACCAGCTCTCAACAGTGCAGATGACAGGGGACTAACGTCTCAATTCCCAAAGACTTTTCTCCCTCTCAAAAAAAAGTATAGCAGGTAAATATTAAGGGCTTTTTGTGCACTGCTGTGCCGCTGTGGGTCTCCATTTGCAAAATAGCTGGTGCGCACTTGTATGCGACAACAGATCCATGTGCAAGTTCCAAAATACTGGCATTGACACGTCAATGTTGCCAAGTCCTGCCACGTCTATATTTTGCACTGGTATCTTTCTGAAATTGCCCATCTCTCTGCACGTATCCGAACATTTATTCTGCAGTGCCCCATTTTCTGGGATGTTAATAGAGATGTTTATCTTTCGCGGCACAGACATATTGATTTTAGAATGCATTTACCCATGTCCATCTTCACTATTGCCCCTCTTATAGAATTTCAGTCATTTTGACTTGTACGTGCTGGGGGCTCCTAAACGGCCTTTAAGCATACTAGTTTGCATACTAGCAGTTGGTGATCTGTACCACAATCAGCTCCAGGTTTTGTCTTTGTTGAGGTTATAGAGCTTTTCCATTGTTGACTTCCACAGATGTAGTCAATTTGATTTTTGTACAATTCATTGGGAGAAGTCCATGTGTACAGTCACCGCTTGTGTTGCTGGAAGAAGGTGTTTGAAACGAACCCTGGTAACTGTTGTTGTTGTTGTTGTTAAGTGCCGTCGAGTCGGAGTTGACTCATGGTGACCCTCTGGATAGCTATCCTAAATTGTGTTCGGTCTTCAGTCAGGCGGCTCATTGTTGACAGACTGGTATCCGTAGCTGCTGTTATTGTATCGATCCATCTCATTGCTGGCCTTCCTCTTTTGCGTTGACCTTCTATCTTGCCAAGCATGATGTCTTTCTCTAATGATCTCTCTCTCTGCATGATGTGTCCAAAGTATGAAAGTCGAAGTCTTGTCATCTGAGCTTCTAAAGAAAGCTTAGGTTTGATCTCCTCTAGTACAGACTGGTTTGTTCTTCGGGCAGTCCATGGTATACACTGTATTCGCCGCCAGCACCATAATTCAAAGGCATCAATTTTCTTCCTGTCTATCTTTTTCACTGTCCAGCTTTCACATCCATATGATGTTATTGAAAATACCATGGCTTGAACCAGTCGAATCTTTGTATGGAGAGAGACATCTCTGCTCTTGAGAATCTTATCTAGGTCTTTCATAGCCATTCTGCCAAGAGCAATGCGTCGTCTGATTTCTTGACTGCTTGTTGCTTTTTTATTGATAGTTGATCCAAGTAGGTTAAAGTTGTTCACGATTTCAATTTCTTCTCCTTCGACGATGAACCTGTTGATTATGCCAGTTGCCATGATATTTGTCTTCTTTACATTAAGGTGCAGGCCCATTTTGAGACTATGTTCTTTGATTGTGAGAAGCAAATGTTTCAGATCATCTTCACTTTCCGCCAGTAATGTGGTATCATCAGCATAGCGAAGGTTGTTGATGAGTCTTCCACCAATCTTCACATCTCTGTTGTCTTCATACAATCTTGCTTCTCTGATGATTTTTTCTGCATATAAATTAAACAGGTAGGGGGAAAGTATGCAGCCTTGTCTTACACCTTTGCTTATTTTAAACCACTCTGTTTCTCCTTGTTCCGTTCGAACTGTTGCTTCTTGATCAATGTACAGATTGTGCAAGAGAACGATCAGGTGTTCTGGTATACCCATGCTTCTTAATGTGGCCCAGAGTTTCTCATGGTTTACACAGTCAAAAGCTTTGCTATAGTCGATAAAGCACAAATAGATATCCTTTTGGTATTCTTTAGTCTTTTCAAGGATCCATCTCACATCTGCAATGATATCTCTCATTCCTCGCCCTTTTCTGAACCCTGCTTGCACTTCAGGTAGTTCTTGTTCCAGGTATGATTGTAGTCTCTTTTGAATAATCTTCAGTAGAATCTTGCTGGCATGTGGGATCAGAGCGATTGTGCGATAATTTCCACAGTCAGTTGGATCACCTTTCTTTAGTATTGGTATAAACACAGATCTTTTCCAGTCAGTTGGCCATGATGCTGTCTTCCATATTTCTTGGCAGAGCCTTGTAAGTACGGTAACAGCTGCATCAGATTGCTGTAATACTTCTATGGGAATGCAATCAATGCCTGGTGCTTTGTTCTTTGATAAGGCTTTCAATGCTGCTTCAACTTCTTCTTTCATCACCAATGGTTCCAGATCATAAGGTACAGGTTGAAACGGCTGTTGGTCCACTTGATCTTTATCATATAAAAACTCTGTATATTCCTTCCATCTTTTCTTGATCTTCTCAGCATCATTCAACATAGAACCTTGAGCATCTTGTAACATTCCAGTTCGAGGCTGGAACTTTTTCTTTAACTCTCATAGCTTTAGGAAAGCTGATCTTGTTCTTCCTCTAATAGTTTCTGCTTCTATTTCCTTGCATGCATCATTGTAGTACTTTTCCTTGTCCTGTCTTGCTGCACGTTGGAAATCTCTGTTGAGTTCTGTGATTGTCTTTCTTTCTCCTCTGGCTTTAGCTTCTCTGCGTTTCTGGGCAATTTTCAGAGTTTCTTCCGTCATCCATTTTGGCCGTTTTTTTCTTTTTTACCTTTTGTAGAGACTTCTCGCTTTCTTCCAACACAACCTTCTTGATGTCATTCCATAACTCTTCTGGAACTCTATCATTTGTATCTAAAGCAGCAAATCGATTTTGCAGGCAGTCTTTAAATTCCAGTGGTATATTCCCAAGGTCATATTTTGCTGCATTCATGAGTGGTTTGCTCTTTTTCAGCTTTAGCTTCAGTTTGCATACTAGTAGTTGATGATCTGTACCACAGTCAGCTCCAGGTTTTGTCTTTGTTGATGTTATAGAGCTTTTCCATCGTTGACTTCCACAGATGTAGTCAATTTGATTTTTATACAATCCATTGGGTGAAGTCCATGTGTACAGTCGCCGCTTGTGTTGCTGGAAGAAGGTGTTCGAGATGAATAGATCATTGGTCTTGCAGAATTCTATCAGTCTTTCTCCAGCTTCATTTCTGTTGCCAAGTCCATATTTTCCAACTACTTTGTCTTCTTCTTTGTTTCCAACCTTTGCGTTCCAATCACCCATGACTATCAGGATATCCTGTTTGCATGTTCTGTCAATTTCAGCTTGTACTTGGTCATAGAACTCTTCAATTTCATTCTCTTCTGCAGCTGTTGTTGGGGCATATACTTGAATTATAGTTGTGTTGATAGGCATTCCTCGTAGACGAATAGAGATTAAGTGTTCGCTGATTGCATTGTATTTCATTACAGTTCTTGCAAGTTTCTTCTTTATTATAAATGCAACACCATTTCTTCTTTGTCTTTCATTTCCAGCATAGTAGACCATGTGATCATCTGATGCAAAGTGCCCGATGCCAGTCCATTTCAGTTCGCTGACACCCAACAGATCAAGTTGTACACGTTCCATTTCATTCTTGACCACCTCCAACTTCCCTTGGGTCATGCTTCGTACGTTCCATGTTCCAATGTGTAAGACATCTTTACAGCTTCTGACTCTCATTTCATGCACAGCTACATCAGCAGTCAGACGTCCCGAGGGCTTTGATCCAACCACATCATAAATGCTGGCTTTACTCTGAAAAGTCTTCAGCTCTTCCCCAATAGCTAGTTGAGTGCCTTCCAACCTGGGGGTCTCATCTTCCAGCACTACAGCACAATTTGTTTTGTTGTAACTATCCATTGGATTTTCATGGCAAGATACAGAAGTAGATTGCCGGGCCTTTCTTCCGCGCAGTTTAAGATTGGTGTTGTTGCCGTTGTCACAGAAATGTGATCCTCCTACTGCAAGTTAAAAATGCCAGTGCAGTGAAAATCCCATGCTAACTGCTTAGCACGTGAGGAGGCAGAGAATGGGCATGGCAGTAATGAACGTGTGCTAAGCGTCAATGCTGTAGTTATCACAGGTGCACTTATGCGACCTCAGTGGGTGGCGGTTACTGCACCCGCATTAAATTTCCTTGCTGATTTAGCATACTAGGGTACTTTTTATCAAATTAACTGCTAGGAAATATGTGCGGCATGCCCCCAAATGCTATTGCTGGCCTGTCCCCCATCAATTTGTCACCCGTAACGCACGCTAATGTTGCGCAGTTTAGTAAACAAGCATATCATTTGTTAATCCCTCGTTTCTCATTCACAGGCCGATGCAGAAAGCCAGTGCTAGACCTGTGCTAAAGCGATTTTTTACATTCCTGACAACACATACATTTTAACATGCGATGTAGGAAGGATACAAATGACCCCTGTGTTAACCGTGCACATACAAATGAGCCACTGCAACGTTAAACTGGGAGAGCAAGCCAAACACATGCGCACAAGAAGCCTGCGCTAGTTTGGCTTGCTCTCCAGGCACCACATGACTAATTTACATAAGAGTATTTTGATGGCATCGGGGATGATCGTGGCATCGGGAAAAGCCCCCAGTGCCATCAAAACACTGATGGCGGCCAGTGCCCTGACAAAAAATAATTACCTAATGGGCTTGTGGCCCCTTGAACCCCCCACCCCAACCCAAAGTAAAATTAAAATTACCAGGTGGTCTAGCAGCTCCTTGAACCCCTCACCCCCAACCACAAGTAAAATTAAGATTACCTGGTGGTCCAACAGCCCCTTGAATGCCCCATCCCAACCCAAAGTAAAATTAAAATTATCTGGTGGTCTAGTGGCCCCAAAATCCAAACTCCCCATCCCCCGTACCTTAAAATAGGTGGGAGGGCTACCTACATGCTCCCGCTCTGGTCCGCCATCTTGTAAAATGGCATACCTGGCCCCACACGGTGCATCCTGGGATGCACTGGGTGGGGTTAGACTGCCATATAAGGCATAGTCTACCTTATATGGCAATCTGACCTCACTCGGTGCATCCCAGGATGTACCGTGTGGAGTCAGGCATGCCATTTTACAAGATGGTGGACCAGAGCAGGAGCGTGTAGTCAGTGCTCCCATCTATTTTAAGGTATGGGAGGTTGGATTTTGGGGGCTGCGAGACCACCAAGTAATTTTAATTTTACTTTAGGCTGGGGGTTTGGAGGTGGGGGGTTCAAGGGGCCGCTAAATCACCAGGTCATTTTAATTTTACTTGGGGTTGGGAGGGTTCAAGGAGCTGCTAGATCACCAGGTAATTTTAATTTTATTTGGGATTGTGTGGGGGGGGGGGGTCAAGAGCCTCTAGACTGCCAGGTTTTAACTTTTATTTAATTTTACTTTGGGTTGGGGGGTGAGAGGGTTCAAGGGGCCACTAGACAACCAAATAATTTTAATTTTACATTGGGTTGGGGGGTGGGGGGTTCAAGGGCCACTAGACCACCAGGTTTTTAAATGTAATTTAATTTTACTTTGGGTTGGAGATGGGGGGGGTACAAAGGCCACTAGATCACTAGGTACTTATTTGTGTCGGGGCATTGGCCCCCGACAGTGTTTTGATGGCATTGGGGGCATTTCCCAATGCCACAATTGTCCTCAATGCCATCAAAATACTGTCGGACGGGCCGCTGGGCAACCAGAGATTATTATTTTTTGGGCACCGGCCCCCGATAGTGTTTTGATGGCATCAGGGGCTTTTCCCAATGCCTTATCATCTGAGCAGAAGATGATCTAGGTATCAGGGAAAGCACCCACTGCCATCAAAATTCTATTGGGGGCATGCGTTAGAGGTTAACGTCTACTCCGACCCTGCAGTAAAAATTTTGGCACTATGGCTGGTTGCAAAATCCATGATTTGCATACTACACCAGTTGATTAAAATACATTTAAATAATTAAAAATTAATTTAAATAGATTTAAATACACGTGGTGTTAGTTGGGCACTAGTTTTTCCGTCGGCGTTTATGTCTGTTGTCTGCATTTAAAGGATCTTAAAGTGTGCTCAAACGTTGCGTTAGGGGCTCGTAAAGCCCGCGCTAGCTTTCTGCATCAGCCCGTTAGAATGTAAGACCCAAGAGGAGAGATCTCCCTCACCTACCTATCTAGGCAGATCTTATGCCTTCTTTCACTATTGCACTCATAGAATATCAGTGACCTAGTTCTGATAAGTAGGGTGTCTGATGGCTGGGGAACAAGCAAACCAACATTTGCAAGCGAACCCCCCCCCCCCCCTCACTAATGGAGGATTGCTAAATTGATCCCCAAGACTTCAGAACAGTGGCCCAAGCACTCATCATGCCACATTTTGACTACTGCAATGCCATCCTACAAGGTTTACCTAAAAAAACCCTAAACATATTACAAATGGCACAAAATGTAGCTGCCAGGGTCATAATGAAGAAAAATCTAAGTGACCACATCACACCAGTTCTAATTCAATTACACTGGCTACCCATAACAGCTCGCACAAAATACAAAATACTAACAACCACCTTCAAACTCATCCACAACTTAGCACCTTCCTTCCTCAACAACCTAGTAAGATTGCAACCTCCTACCCGAAACAGAAGAACCCACAATTCCAACATCCTTCACACTCCAACAGATATAAGATCTGCCAAAGCTAACACCAGCCACAGGGCTTTCTCATATGCGGCGCCAACACTGTGGAACCAACTCCCACCAGAACTACGAGCTAGCAATGACCTTCTAGACTTCAGAAAGAAACTCAAAACGCACATTTTCCAATCACATTTCAACCTGAACTAAACCCACAGATGGAGCAGCCCCTGACCACTGTGTCCAAGAAGATTATCCTGTATATATGTATTTATGTATATATGTAAATGAACTCCCCCATAGCTAAGAAGTGTTAACTCTGTATGATGTGCTTTTCTGACAATCTGTATGTAAACAAAATTTGTACCTGCCTTGATTCGGCAGTTTCACAATAGTAATCCTACCCGCTTCTGATCGCTGGAAGGAGCGGGCTACAAATGCTTGCTAAATAAATAAATAAATAAATAAAACAAAAATAGCAATTCATGAAGTGCTTCCATGTGAAATAATTAATCCATATTTGTCTAGCTGTGATATAACAAGAAAGCAACATTAAGAATAAAGACATTCGCGATAGGGCTAAGTCATTATTCTATAATGGAAAAAAGGACATGGAGGAGAACTAGAAGGACAAGAAAGGGATTCGGAGAGATATTCGACCTTGTGAAAGTACTGTAATTATAATTAAAGCACGAAGAAAAAAAACGCAGAGGAAAAGGACGGGGATCACAGAACACACTTCAATTCACATGGAAAGTAAGTGAAGGAACCTTAATTATAAAACCTATGTGAGCATATGAAAAGATACACGGAAAAATTAGTTCAATGAAATGTACCTAATCTTCCTAGTCAGTCACTTATTTGCTCACTAATTTAGAGGAAGGTTAGTTTCCATGTCTACAGCTTTGTCGGCTACTTAACCTTTCTATAGTATTATTAAGGGGTCTGTTTACTAAAGCATTGCTAGGCTTTTGCAGCTAATACCGCGCTATCTGCACAGCATTTCCCCAGCAGATAACACCCCGAAAAGGCAGACTGCGATCACACAGTGGCCTGGATGCATTGAGGTGGCATTAGTAGCATCCATGCTATCTGTAAATCTGACTTATGTTCTGTTAAGGTCCACATTAACTGCATGTTGCAGACATGCCTAATCCTGCCCACTCATGCAAAGAACACGCTTTCTGTAGATAGCGTAGAAAATCATTGCGTTATCTGCATTTTGCATGAGTGATCTGTTAACGTGGCCATATAGTATGTGCTATCTGCCACCTTAACTGCTAACGTGGTTTAGTAAACATGCCCCTTAGCATACGCGGCATTGGACGGATCTTTCATGGAGCCTGCTGACATCCAGTGCGATTGATTCATTTTGTCTGTTACAAGAGATCATCCCCTGATGCTGATACTTCGGTATCAAAACGAAGTCGAGGTGGGATTTTTGCTGGTTAGAGCAGTGCGTTGAAAATAGAGAAGTCAGGGTTCAAATCGCATTGATGCTTCTTGTGAGCTTGGGCAAGTTTCTTAAGCCTCCACTGCCTCAGGTAGAAACTTAGGAGCCTTTTACTGAAGTGTGCTAAGCAGTTAACGTGGGTTTATACACAAGGGCCCACAGTACTAGTTACCACGGGGGCATGGCTGCACGCTAATTCATGGGGTAACTGCCAGTCGTGCATCGGGGTATTGGATGGGTGGGTTAGGGGGCCTGTACTTAGCTCAAAGGGACATACCACGCACTGTCAATGCTGCAATTAGCATGGGTGCATCTTACGCCACTTCATAGGTGGACTTAAGGGTGCCCGCAGAAACTGCTCCATGCGTTAGGGTATGCATCGGCACATTAGCGGCCAGAAATATGTGGTTATGTCCCTGGCAGCTACTGTGGAGGCCGTGCACTTAACGCCCATTAGTTGTAGCGCTCAATGTGCATTAAGGGCAGAAACCTAGAGCGTCAGTCCTCCCCGGACAGGGAAATAACTACTGCACCTGAAAGTGACTCGCCTTGAAAAGGCAGGAGCTAAATCCAAAAATAAAATAAATTCAAATTAAACATGATGCATTCCAGAGATTTCTAAAGATAAGTTTGACCCATTTAAATTTGAAAACTAATGGCAACATTTACTAACAGTTCTCATGTACTAACGCCATTAACTAATTAATGGCGTTAGTACATGAGAACTGGCTCCCGATTCAATGTAGAATAGACTATAAATTAATAATTACCACATTCAAGGCATTAAATAACACTGCTCCAGCCACCCTTAATAAGCTACTCACTAAAGACACAGCCCACTCTGCACATAGAAGAGGCAACGCTAATAAATTAAAGATCCCAAAAGAATTCACTAAGACCAAAAAAACGACCAATAAAAAAGCATTCTCCCACACTGCACCTATACTCTGGAACTCGCTACCAGAAGAAATCAGAGCCTCAACTGACCTTAAAACCCTACGTAAAACTTTAAAAACCCACCTCTTTATCTCTCACTACGGCCCACTGGCAAACTCCCAATACCAAAATGAAAAGGGATAACCTATATACACATAGAAACCAACACCGTAACTGCCTTATGATATTATGACCTTTGATACTGTCCTTGTTATAACTATCTTCACTGTTGACCTCATTTCTACTATCTGTATATAGTTAAATGTACATAGTTCTTCAAAGTTATAAGTTTAAAGTTTTAATTGTTAATGTACCGTATTTTTCGGACCATAAGATGCACTTTTTCTTCACCAAAAAGTGGGAGGAAAAGTGCCTGCGTCTTATGGTGCGAATAGAAGAAGTTGCAGAGTGGCAGCGGGTCCCCCGGGACCTTCCGTGTCCCTGGGGACTGCATCATCCCTCCCCCGCCCCGTGTCCAGGCTTTCAGGGCCGCGAAGAGAGTAGTATTTCCCTCTCGCGGCTCTGTTAAGCCTGCCGGGGCTGATGGGAATTCCCATCAGCCCCGGCAGGCTAACAGAGCCGCGAGAGGGAGATCACTCTTCTCTTCGCGGCCCTGAAAGCTGCCGCTGATGGAGCTCAGAAGATGATTTGCCGGGCAGATGGGAAGGGGCCGCGGGACAGTTGATTCTGCCGCTGCCACGGCAGCGGCAGCAGCAGAAGCCCAGGGTTTGTGTTTCATTTTTAAATTTACTTGGGCTGATGGGGGAGAGGGGGTTAGGACTAGTAATGGGGGGGTTAGGACTAGTAATGGGGGGGGGGATTAGGACTGAAAATGGGGTGATGGGGGGATAGTACTGAAAATGGGGTGATGGGGGTTAGGACTGCAGGTGGTCTGATTGGGGGGCTAAGACTGAAAATGGGGTTATGGGGGGGCTAAGAATGAAGATGGGGCGATGGAAGGGTTAGGACTGGAAGTGGGCTGTTGGGGGGCTTAGAACTGATAATGGGCTATGGGGGGGGGCTAGAACTGGTAATGGACTGGGGGGGGGTGCTAGGACTGGAAATGGGCCAAGTAGAAGGGGGAGCTTGAACTGCAAATAGCTGATGGGGACAGGGTTTTGGAATGGAAATGGGCTGAGTGGAAGGGGGCTTGGAATGGAAATGGGCTGATGGGGAGGGGGGCTTGGAAAGGAAATGGGCTGATGAGGGGGGGGCTACGACTGGAAATGGGCCGAGTAGAAGGGGGAGCTTGAACTGCAAATAGCTGATGGGGACAGGGTCTTGGAATGGAAATGGGCTGAGTGGAAGGGGACTTGGAATGGAAATGGGCTGATGGGGAGGGGGCTTGGAAAGGAAATGGGCTGTGAGGGGAGGGAGCTAGGACTGGAAATGGGCTGATGATGCGGGGACTAGAAGGGAGCGGATGCTGGGTGGGGCAGGAGCTAGAAGGGAGTTGATGTTGGGGGACGATTAGAATGGGATGGGGCTGGGAGAGTGAAATGGAGAGGGGAAATATATTTGTGTGGGAGGGAAGAAAAATCTACAATTGGCCGGGTATTGGGAGAGTAAGTGGGGATTGAGGATGGAGGGGTAAAATTTGAGTGGATGAAATAGGAATGAGGAAAGAGCAAAAGGAGAATGATTAGTATGTTAAAGCAGATGTAGAGAGAATGGAAAAAAACTAGGAAAGAAGAAAGGACAAATGGACAGCACTATTTGGTTCAGAATATTTTTTTTTCCTATTTTTCTCCTCTAAAAACCAGGTGCGTCTTATGGTCGGGTGCGTCTTATGGTGCGAAAAATACGGTATATAGTTCACGCTATGTTCATTGTAAAAACAGAACTGTCTTTCTGTTCCCCTAATCTGTTGTATGTAAACCGCATCTGATCACTGGAAGGTCGCGGTATATAAAAGTTCGCTAAAATAAAATAAATTAATTAACACACTGTGAGGGACTCATTACAAGAAGACTGTGAGCTTAAAAAAGAACACAGTATTAGATTAAAACTTACGAAGTTCTGGAGTTTTCTTTCCCTGTTGGACTAAAAAACAGAAACACAGACAGTGCCATTTGCTTCTTCAGGACTTCCAGCAGAGCTGCTCAGAAAGACTGATCTGGATTCACTTAAATTAGGCCAGTGAACTTACAGGACCAGCTTGATTGGTTCTGCCCCTGTCAGCAGTGACGTGCAAGCAGGAGGCTGAAAGAGAGCAGAGAGGAAGAGAAGCCCTGCTGCTACCATCCGAAGGGTGCCTGACAGGAGCTGAGGCCTCAGCAATGGACTCCCAGGCAGGGCCGGCGCAAGGAGATAAGACGCCCTCTCCGGGACAGGCAGCAGTGGCAACGGGCATAGACAGCCCCCCTGCGCTTACCTTTAAACTTCAGCACCACGGGGCTGCTTGCTTCTGCCCTCTCGCTGATGCCCGATGCCGACTTCCTATTTGCAACTAGAAGTTGGCATCGAGCATCAGAGGGGTGGAAGCAACAGCCCCATGGCACCAAAGTTTTAAAGGTAAGCACCGTGGGGCTGTTTGTGCCAATTACCACTGCTGCCTGCCCCGAGAGCGCCAACAGCAGTGGCAATGGGAGCCCACAGAGGGCCAGCGCTCTAGGCGACCATCTAGATCGCCTACTGGTTGTGCCAGACCTGCTCCCAAGGATGCCAAAGTACCAGAGGAATTCTAAACAGAAAGGAGAAACTGTACTGGCCTAGAGCTTCACTAGGAGGAAGAATAAAAAAGGTATTTGCCTCCACTGCAAAGGTTGTCCTAGGATGGATGGGGGAGGAGCAAAGTAACGACCTCTCTTCCTTCCTTCACACCTTATTGCTCAAACCTGGAACTAAGGTGTCCCTCCCTCCCCCCACCACACTTCAGATAAGAGTCCAGATATACCTGCAAAAAAATCTGGCAACCTTAGTTCAATGATTAATCAACTACTGTCATTATAAATATCATGATAAGCTTTCCTTACAGTGCGATTTACAAGTTGAACAATGTCTATTCTCAGTTGAATTCTGTGGATCACAGAACTTGGGGACCCACAACTGGCCTAAGATTAGATTAGCCTAAGAAGGTTCTGGGGGTCTGAAGGTGTAAGCGGCCCGTCCTCTGCAGTATTCAAATATATGCAAGGTGGACAGCGGCACCTCAGGTACAATTGTGTTATTTGCTATAGGGCTCATTTTACAAACGGGGTCATTCTGAGCTGCAACGTCCATCCCCACTATTCGGTCCTCTCCGTATCCCCAGCTAACCTACCCTTACGAACAAGGTGTTTGTACGGGGAGGCTAGACAGGGATGAGAAAAGGGTGGAGTTAGGGCGGGCAGTAGGAGATCCACAGCCCTGGACATAGAGGGTCGATTCTGATGTCGGCCCTGTACATCCTGCACCAGCAGACTGAATGGGGAACTTATTCCATCTCTGAGGTGGAATAAGTTCCCCTAGACGGCGGGGGACGGCAGGCCTGGGTGGCAGAAGGGATCAAAGGGAGTGCAGATGATTCTCTGCAGCCCGATTCTGGCCTGGAAGACCAGATCGGGGGTCGGGCTGCGAGGAATGAGAGAACAGGCTGACAGCCAGAGATCGCGGCTCCAGAATGTGGCTGCAGTGCTATGGCAGCTAGACGCCATGGCACCGCAGCTCCATTCAGGAGACTTGACTGAGTTAGCTGGGTAGAGGCTTGCACGTGCAGGCTGACCGGAATTGGGTCCCAGCCTGCACGTACAGGCCTAGTCGCGATTCTGATTCCGTGGGGCTAGACGTGCCCCACGGGATCAGAATCACATCTGCCCCTGTGCATCTGATTCCGATTGGGCGGACAGGGGTCTGGACGTCCTGAATGGAATGAGGCCCAAAATGTTTATGCCTATTAAAATCTTGATATACTGCCATTTGAGTGGCTAACTGCAATGGGCCATGCAGCAAATAATGTAGGTTAATGGCATTAGCGAGCATTGTTGATAAACAACCCCTAGGTCAGTCTTGCACACTGCATAGTGTATAAAGCATCATTTTAACTATTGGGCCTGATATTCAGCAGTGGTGGTGGTAGCTAGCACTGCTAAAGTGACTAGCCACTGTCACTGAACTTTAGATCCAGATATTCATTGCCAGGACCATATCCTGCCACCGGTATTGAATATCTGGATCAGCCAGATAATGATGAATCTAACCAGGCAGGGATGATGTCCAGCCGTTCATAAAATATGCACATACAGTAGTATATCAGTGCCACTGAATCTCTGCAGATGCTGCCACTGCCCACCTCGATGCTAGCCAGCAAGCATGAGGGTGTTCCTGGGGCAGCACCGGCTGGCCTATCTTTCACCACAGCTGCCACTGCCCACCTCGATGCTAGCCAGCAAGCATGAGGGTGTTCCTGGGGCAGCACTGGCTGGCCTATCTTTCACCACAGCTGCCACTGCCCACCTTGATGCTAGCCAGCAAGCATGAGGGTGTTCCTGGGGCAGCACCGGCTGGCCTATCTTTCACCACAGCTGCCACTGCCCACCTTGATGCTAGCCAGCAAGCATGAGGGTGTTCCTGGGGCAGCACTGGCTGGCCTATCTTTCACCACAGCTGCCACTGCCCACCTCAATGCTAGCCAGCAAGCATGAGGGTGTTCCTGGGGCAGCACCGGCTGGCCTATCTTTCACCACAGCTGCCACTGCCCACCTCGATGCTAGCCAGCAAGCATGAGGGTGTTCCTGGGGCAGCACCGGCTGGCCTATCTTTCATCACAGCTGCCACTGCCCACCTCGATGCTAGCCAGCAAGCATGAGGGTGTTCCTGGGGCAGCACTGGTTGGCCTATCTTTCGCCACAGCTGCCACTGCCCACCTTGATGCTAGCCAGCAAGCATGAGGGTGTTCCTGGGGCAGCACTGGCTGGCCTATCTTTCACCACAGCTGCCACTGCCCACCTCGATGCTAGCCAGCAAGCATGAGGGTGTTCCTGGGGCAGCACCGGCTGGTCTATCTTTCACCACATTAGCTTCTGTGGTGAAAGATAGGCCAGCCGATGCTGCCCCAGGAACACCCTCATGCTTTCTGGCTAGAATCAAGGTGGGCAGTGGCAGCATCTGCAGGTATTCAGTGGCACTGTGTTAGTTAACCTCAAGGTTATGCATGTAAAAGAATATGCAGTGCCACAGAACATTGACTTTTATGTGACCCACATGTGTTTTGGGGGTGGAATATGATTGGAGCATAGGAGAAGTCATGATATTTTATTTATTTTATTTATTTAACAATCTTTTATATACCGCTACCTTCCAGTGATCAGGAGCGGTTTACATATAACAGTCAAGGAAACAGGATAACATTACTGTTTTTACATTGAACATTGCATGAATTATGTACATCTTAACTAACACTTAAACTTTGGAGAACTATGTACAAACAACTATGTACAGGCAACATTAATGGATTTCAACGAGAGAGGTAGTTATTTGTAAACAACATCTTAGATAGTATTTAAGGTCATATTTTCATAGGACTTTGTGGTGTTAGGCTCATTGTGTTATGTATTATCCTTTTTCATTTTGGTGTTGGGAATTCGCCAGTGGCCCGTAGTGGGAGATAAAGAGGTGAGTTTTTAATGTTTTGCGTAGATCTTTAAGATCGGTTAAGGCTCTGATTTCATCGGGTAGGGAATTCCAGAGTATAGGGGCTGCGTGAGAAAACGCATATACTACTGTATGTGCATATTTTATGAACTACCCACGTACATGCGTACTTTATGTGCTAACACAGGCGTAAACGTCCACGGTTTCGTTTTAGTTGTTATTCCTGTTGTTCTATCCCTAGTATTTTATAAAGCAACATTGGTGTCTATGCTCCTAGAAATTTGCTTCAAAATAGATGCCACTAAGTGGAGCGGAAGAGTAGGGCAGATAATCGTTAGGCAACTTCTTCCAACTCAAGGTCCGATTCTTCATCCAACATCTGGTCTGTGGCACCCTCAGACAGTTATCCTTTATGTCCTGCTGCCAAAGGGGGAGTAGATTAGCTTCAAGGAATGGGGCACTTGGTGATGTCAGCCTCCTGAACTTGCTTTGCCGCATGTGCCTACAGCTATTGGTATTAGTCTGTCCAGAGCTACAGCTGGCATTTTGGAATGTAGCAGCTGTCAATGTGCCATCATTGCCTCAACTCTACAGAGTGTGGGACGGTCAGATGAAGGTGTCTTTCTGACGCAGAGCTGAAAGATTTCCTTTCCTGGTGTGATAATTTTTTTTTAAATTAAGTACCATCAAGTCAATGCTGACTCCTGGTGATCCAGCATCTCCTGGGTTTTCTTGGTAAGGTATGAGTGGAAGTGAAAGATTACCAGTGCAAATGAGGGCAAAATGACTCACAGTAGGAACTGAACGCTGATCTTTTGAGTAGTAGACTGCTGCCCCTAACTACTAGGCTACTCCTCAACTCCTAGGTGATGGATAGTCCAGAGATAATCAAGGCATCCTCTGATAGAGAGAGGGCTGTAGGTCAGGGAGAGGAAGAAGTTGCAGAACTTGCAGGGCAGAGGAGAGAGGCTGAAGTAACAGCAAGGAGGAGGAGGGGGAAATGTCGCAGGATGGAGGGAGAGGGGGTTCTTGCTTGTATGACCTCTATATTCTAACTTTTCTTGTATTTTATTTTTATTGCAAATCATTTTGAATGAAATTTCACTAAGATTGTATATCAAACTATTTTATAAATAACTAAAATGTTGCAGGGGATGAGGGGTTAGAGAGGGAAGATCTTGCAGGGGATAGAAAATTTGGGAGAGTGACAAGGATGTTGCAGGGAATAGGGGAAAAAGAGATTGAAGGGGAAATGCTGTTGGGCAGGGGGTGGGGGGAAGGGAGGGATGCTGTATGACATGCAAGGCAGAGATGGTAAGGGAGAGGGGTGGAGAGGAAAGGAGAAAGGGAGCAGATGTGGCGTGGCAGCGGTTGGGGGAACGAGAGAGAGGGAGGAGATGTTGCAGACCAGGGGTGGGGAAATGAGAGAGGGCAGAGAGACTACAGGACAGGGTGTGAGGGGAAGAAGAAAAAGGGGGATCTGTGTTTGGGCAGCGATGGGGGGAAAAAGAAAAGAATATTGGAGATAGGGAGGAGAAGGAGGATTGAAGAGTATTGGGGTTGGGAGAATGGGGCTGCCAATGGGAAAAGGCTGGGTGGAGAAAATTCCCCTTCATCCACCAACCTGGCTTTCTTTTTCTACCACTTGCCCTCCCTAATTGAATATAGTGCACTAACAGGTTTTGGCTTCGAGTTCTCATCAATTTAAGCTCAAGTCACCTTTTTACTTCAAATGTTATTTGGTAAGGGGGTCATTCTAAACCACAAATAAGCCGCCTGTACATGTGAGACGTTTATCTTGCGAAAACATACAGAACCATATTCCAAACCTCTGCTGCCCTGCATGTATACGGCATTTAAATGGAGATCACAGAACGTGGGTGGGAAGGGGTGAAATGGGTGGAGGGTCGGCCATGGAGACGTATAAAGCATATTTCAGTCAGACCCAGGTACGTCTGCAGTCGGCTCCGCAGATGTCCAGGTTATACCTGCAAAACCGTGGAATAAAGGTAGGACTTAGAACTATTACTGCTCCTCACCCCAATGCAGCCAATAGTGGTGACTGGGTGTCTAACCTACGCTGTGCACTGCTGTGACTGCAGTTTGGAGACCACAGCCTGCAGTGTTATGGAACAGAAAGCAGAGGAGAGGGAGGATGTAGGTAAAAGCAGCAGAAATAAACACCCCCCACAAATGTATGCAGGAGAGCACAGGTGCTCAATCCGGCTATGCTGGCATTTGCTGTGTGAGCTAGAGGGGAACAGCTAGGGCTCCACAACAATGCTCACATCCTCGCAATGATACTGGTGAAGGAGTCCTAGGACCCTATGTGAAAATGTAAGCCAGACATCGGTGCTATGTACAGCACCCAGCCAGCTGGAGTGTCGTGCTCGACACGGTGGGGTTCCACAATATGCTCTAAGCAATCTGCACTGTCCCCTGGTGCAGATAAGGGCATATGTGATTCCTATCGGAACACTATATGGCATTGATCTTATGCGCAGGTCACTGTTGCAGTTGTTTACATACGTGGGCCTGTGATGTGCAATGCGCATGCGGGGTTTGACTCTTGAGGCTGATATACTGGAAGTGCTGTTTCGGCCTATTGCAGCTCTGTATCTGTTAGAGGTCCACTATTGTAGTTATTGTGTATGTACGTAGCCACATAGAAATGCAGTGAGCAGGTAGGACGCTGGGTTGGAAGTACTGATTGCTATAGTTTCCTTTCCATCAGCTAAGACATTCAGTGCAGGGCAGGCTTTCGGCATCTGGCTATTTCTGTGGGACTGCAAGTGAGAGTGAGCGTGTGTGCATGGTTGGAGGGCTGCACAGGGGGATCTAGATTGCTCATCCACATATCCTGGGGGGACAGATATCTCTGTCAGGTACCTGGACCATAGGGCTGTCTGCGGCATCAGCAGGTGCCAGTGCATATAGGCAGGATCGAGCAGGATGGCACCGCAATCACTTCCCTGTCCAGACACTTCCCTGTCACTACTCAGGGGAGATCAGAGGAAGGGTGTGCAACAGTGCAAAGTCCAGTACGCCATTCCCAGGTTCACCAGCATTGGTCTCTACAAATATGCACAATCATAGGGAGCGATGATGGTGTCCCTGGGCATGTCAGTGTGGTGCTTGCACTGCTGACTGCTGTCATTTCAATGGCCCTCTAGTAGTGCAGGGGAAAGTTCACTATGGGGGGGGGCTGTTCTGCTGGGATCATGTCTTTACTTAGCATCCTACAGTCATGTTCCTGTGATGTTCACAACGTCCATACGTCGGGGGTCATCTACTGCCATGTATGTAGTGCTGCACTGCATCTTGTGCCAACAGGTTCACTCTCTCCCTGTTTTCCTGCTACATTACTGTGCACTGCAAATGCTTTGTAGTGGTCTGGACAGGCCACAGACTAGTTTCTATTGTCTACCTTGCATCCACCTATAAGTATCGCCAGCTCTCATTGTCATTCAGCCTCATTACAGCGGTCCGTGCTCACAACAGCTTCATAGCTGCACGTTTTAAAGAGGGGCATAGCCATTCCTGGGTCTATTGTGGTGACGGTCAGGGTCGCAGATGTACATCTTTTCATAATATGGTGAGTGCAGGGACATACAAAGCCATTGTCTGAGTATACCCGTTTTTGTACAACGTTGCTCTGTGTACGTGCCCCACCTAGCATGTCTATGTGATCGATTCTTTGCACGCCAGTGCATCTAGCCCCATGTTTGCAGAATCGGGTTTTATACCTGCATGTTTCCATTTGGATGTGCCCGCTGCCCGGACATGCACATTTTCGGAATTGGCCTCTAAATGAACATTCTGAGATTCTCTGTACCTTACAGACTCTAGATATCTTTAATGACAGAGGCAAGTAGTACCCCATAGACTAGCCAATTTGAAGACTGAGCTTTCGAGGCCAGGTGTGTCTGAAGAAATTGACTCAGGTCCTCGAAAGCTCAGGTCTCAATAAATTGGTTAGTCCATAAGGTGCAGCCTGCCTCTGCTACTCCAGACTAACACAGCTGCCTCCCTGAAGATTTAGATATCTTTGGACAGGCTTAGGAAGGAATGCGCTTGTTCGTGCCCACCTGACATGACTTTGATTACAGAATTATTCCGGACGTCATGCTGGCGGAAAGGTACAGAAGTCTAAAAGTAAATCATTTTAACCCCTTCATGGCTGTTTTCGGAGGCCGAGGAAGAAGGACTGAGATGGAAAATGTCTGATAGAAAATACAATCGACAATTTTAAAAGCAGACCAAGGCTGCTGGTTACTCAGGTCTTCTGTAATTGGGAAATTTGCACAGTCAGATTACCGGTTCCTAAAACAACAAAACCGAATAAATCTTCAGCCATCACTCTCGAAGTTATTTTGAAATGCCGGCAGCGGCAGAGAAAGAAATTCCAGATAGTCAGTGCCACTGTCCAGAGAGCAGCCGGCACTGAATATCTAAAGAGTGACCGGTGCTACTATCAATGGAGATATTCAGTCTGCTTTCCTAAATTGTCCAGATAGTGAGCTGAATATCGTTGCTATCAGGATAAGTCACTGTTGCGCCCACAGACCTACCCTAACATCATCTGGATAGTGCCAAGGTGGTCTGTAAGATATTCTGCAGCACTATTTGCATCGCCTTGCTGCAGTCCCGGTAACTGCCTCTGAACCTTAGTCTTGTACGTGTTTAGTTTCACAGCATATGGGAAGCAAGGAAGAGACGTCACGATTCTTCACCTAGGCACCGGCATGTGTCAGATAACAAAAATCGGAAATATTGAACAGATCCCTTTGCTCATTTAACCCACAGCTTCTTTCTTCATTGAGGGCTTTATTAGTTCACAGTTTCCCTACTGTAACCGCCCAGCCTAGCTAGTGTCAACTTTACTTTCCCCCTTTTTGCTGGTAATGTCACAGTGGTGATGGCGTTACCTCAAGCTGAGGGGGCGGCTCACAGTTTTATGCGAAGTCCCTCCGTTGTAACACTCTATTAAAGACTTGAACTACCATAGGTAGGGACAGAGAAATAAAACGAATGGAAAAGATCAAATCCCTGGGTATCGCTAGAAGGTGTTTATTTAATGTCTGACCCAGTATGGCATATCTTATGTTCTTATGTTAATGTCCTAATCTCAAACGTGTATAGGCATGTATAAAAATGACTAAAATATGAGTTTAACTAATGACATATTTTTCAATTGGTCTTTTAATAAACAAATTTCAACAATTCTTTTAGCGTACACTTCTTTGTTTATTCTTCCATTAGCCCTTAATTGTATGTAATTGAAAGTATCATTGAGCTCAATTAAGTGTCTCAGTCCGTGAAATGAAAGTAGCTACTTCACTTTCCAAATTCTTCCTCCGTTGGGGCCCTGGAAGAAACTGGCAGCTCTCCGACAGCAGCATTTCTTCTGGCTTCTCTTTTCTTGATAAACAAAAAATAGGAGAACTGCACCCCTCCTATCCCAGGAAGATCCCTTAACTCACTATATATATATATATATATATATATATATATATATATTTATATATATTTATATTTATATATATTTATTTATTTATTTATTTATTTATTTATTTCAGCTTGCAAGCCCTTTAAGGACAGTAGACCTGAAGAGGTAAATATGTATCTTTTGGGGGAAAAAAAACCCTCATGCAATATTGGTGATTAAAAAACAATAATTAACAAAATAAAAATTGTCATACAGACCGACTTACACTCACCAGCACTCACCTCACACTCTTACACAGCACCCTATTCTCCCAGTCAGACACAAGCATATCACACTCAGATGACACTCAGCACAATTCTCACTTTATACCTTAAGTGACCCTTAAATCCTCTCCTGAACACTTAAGAAATCTTAACTACTATCCAAGTTGCTCTCCAGTAAACCCAGCTAGGTCCTTCTTTTCCCAACTTAACTCACTTTACCTCACCTGAACCTCATTAACAAAAAAACCACCAGAAACCTCTGATAATATATCAAACTAGCTTATCAGTTCCCTTTACCTCTCCTCCCTAAGGGACTCTTTCCCCCTTTATGGTCCACTTACCTTTCCCTTACTTCAGTATGGAGCAATTTGAATGAAATTAAAATTGAATCATTCTTTCAATAATTTAAATTTGGATTGCATAAGAATTTAACTTAGAATAAAACCCTTTCTGCCCTTTTTCCTGCACTTTCCTGCTCTCTGTTACCTTCTTCCCAATTTCTCAGAAATTAAAATCAAAACCACTCAAACTCAAACATTCTACATTAACACTTTTGCTCCCTTTAACAAACACCCAAAATTTACATTGTCTGACCCCATGCCTAGGCCACTAGTCAAACCAACCTGCACCCTCTCCCATTCCCAACCACCAACTGCCTCTTTCCAGTCACACTCACTCACATTCCAGTCAAGGAAAATCAGTGCCCTTGCGCCCAGTGAGGTAATCAAATAAACCCCGGGGGTCCTTGCTCTAGCCCTTTATCCCCACTCCTCGAAAACCACAATAAGTTTCCTTTTACCTCTAACCCACACGGGATTTTTACAGCCCGTCATTTCCCTCTCACACAGTCAGGGAGAGATTTTAGCTTAAGTACCTCAGAGACAGCTGGGTAAACCGCTGAGCCAAAGAGCAACAAAGTAACAGTTGGGATCACTCCACTCTACTCCCATTGAAGCACATTGTAAATCTAATAAACTCCAGTTTTTTCCACTAAATTAGCATTATGATCATTCATTTTCACATCAATTGATTTCTTTTTAATGTGGTAGGCGAAGGCCTATGATCCATGGTGTCTGAAATAAGCAGACAGGCCTAAATAGCTTGACCTGTAAATGAAGCCTGTGGAGAGGCCCACAGGAATCACACATTCCCCAGAATGCTGCTATTATAGAACTGAAACTTAACAAGGCACAATCAACTTAGCCGAGCAGAATCGAAACTCAGAAAAAAAATATAGAAAAATAAGTTTAATTGCTATTGATAAGAAAGTACAGCTGCTATGAAATTAATTAACTCTGCTGAAAGAAAGGTTACAGTGCCCTGCTTTCCCACATGTTCTAACTAGTTAAATGGCCTTGGAAGAGAAAAGTATCTAAGTTGGTGAACTGACCATTGTAATTGGGACTATTAGGGGGGTAAGCAGGTGCTAAGCCCAGTCAAAGGATATCATTGGATAGCCATATCGGTACCGGAACCAATAGAAGGTGTACGGGGGGTTACCGGGACCAATGAAATGTTTGCCTATGTCTAGAATGGAGAAGAAGTCTATAAAAGTTGTTGTTTTGCTAGAAAACATTGCTCAGCCATTTTGAATTTGATTCTGCTTGAGACTTGTGCACAAATAAATGATTTGGACCTTCTGAACATGTGGCAGGTGCAGGCCTGTGACCCACAGTGTCAGAACATAAGCAGGCCAGCATGGCTAGCTTGACCTGTAAATGAGGCCTGTGGAGAGGCATATAGGATTGCACATCCCCCAATATGCTGCTATTGTAAGATAGAACTCAGTAGAAGTATTGAATTAGCTTAGGTAAGCAGAACTGCAGTATTGAAAGATGGAAAAATACAGAAAAACATGTTTAAAAGTTACTGATAAGAGAAAGTACATCTGCAAAGAAATAATTAGGAGTGCTGACAGATGAGTTGCAGAGCCCAGCTCCTCTGCACGTACAAATTGGTTCTTTAACCTTGAGAGTGTGAAAGTAACAAGTTGATGAACTGACCATTGTAATTGGGACTAGAAGGGGGGTATGCAGGTGTCATGCCCACTGGAGGGACATAACTGGATAAACTTATCAGTACCGGGCCCAATAGAAGAGGTACGGGAGGTACGGGAGATTACCGGGACCAATGAAATGTTTTTCTATACCTAGAATGGAACAGAAGTCTATAAAAGTTGTTGTAATGCTTGAAAACTTTGCTCAGCCATTTTGAAATTGATTGGTTCGAGACTTGTGCACAAATAAATGATTTGGACCTTCTGAACAGACTCCTGGTATCATTGGTTTGTCTGCGCTTTGCTGCTACATATTCCTTGGTGCGTTGGCCGGGAAGTTGTGGAATCAAAGTGTATATAGGGCAATATACCACGACTTTCCGCCTCTATAGGCTTGGTCCTGCCGGGATCGCGCCCTTCCGACGAGGGCTGCTCCCTGGCGCCACCGGTCCCTTGTATCGGAGGGAGCTGGTCGGACCTCGGCGGGTGACGAGCCCGGCTGGAGTCAACGCCTCGAACCCGAGTGAGGGGAGTCCGAGGTCCAACTCATGCGCCTGCTTGGGAAGTTTGAGGACCGGATCCGGTGAGTATAGTTTTGATTTTGGGTCTAGACAGAAATAGAAAGCGCAGTACTGCCATTGGAACTTGGAACTTTGGAATTTGTAATCTCGAGATATTGGGAATTGGTAAGAGAGCATGATCACCTCTCAAGGAAGAGCCGAGTAGCCTGGCATGGGAATTCGCTGGGTGAAACCCTCATCCTTTTTGTAATTGGGAAATTGGAAAAGACTAGTCAGAACAGATAGAAACGAATGCATTCTGGGATACGTTGCTAGCATGATTGTGTGAACGAAGTGTGAATGAGAGGTCTGGCAGCACGGACCAAGTGAAGGCGGACCCCTGAGTAGCGCATTTCCTGACCGGGGCGACCGCGTTCAGGTCGCGAAAAGGGGGAAGCGATTGTCGTCTTGTCTTGTTATTTGTACTCCTTATACGTTTCCAGGGCCGTGAGGACCCCTTACCCACGGTCCGCCCTCCTTTTCCCTTCTGTCTGTTGTTGCGCGCACACACATTCAGGAGATTATGGTATTAAAATGACAGCAGCCCGTTTGCAAATTTTGTGTACTAGGGAGTGGCCCGATCTAGACCCCATCTGGCCCCGAGAGGGAACGTTCAAAGTAGAGATTATTCAGTCAATACACCGTAGAGTGCGGGTAGCGCACCCTGATCAGTACCCTTATATAGATTCCTGGTTAAGTATTTGTGAAGATCCGCCCCCCTGGGCGCAGCGCTGTTATGAGGAACAGTGCAGAATAATGTTGGCTAAAGCAGATTCTAGACAGAAAACGGAACAGCCTAGAATGAAAGAGCAGGATAAGAAAGCCAGACAGAAGCCCATCCTGGCAGATCCTGATTCCCCAGAAATAACTCTCAGGCAGCCCCGAACCCCAGGTCCAGTAAGAGTAGCCCGGCGTCCTGCCCCAGAACCCCAGAGACGGCCAGAGCCGAGGCGGGACCCAACCCCTGATCCCCCTCCTGGAGAAGAGAAAAAGGAAGAATTAGCGAGAAAAGAAGAGGAGGACCTAGAAAGCGAGTCAGAAGTGGAGACAGAAGAAGGAGAAAGAGAGAATCCCCCAGATGAGGAGGAAAGTGTACAAATAATTGAGAAGGCTAGTGTTAGCACTAGCACGCCAGTGACAGCGAAACCCAAAGCGAAACCTGTTGAGAAAAAGAAAGTGACTCCTGCAAAGGCAACGACAATAACCCTTAGATCCCAAAAGACACCCATAGCAGCTAAACTGTTTCCCTTACGGCAAGTCCCGGGAGTGCCCGTAAAGAATGATAATGATGAAGTGGTAGCGGGACCCCTAACTTATGTGTATCTCCCTTTCTCTACAACTGATTTATTAAATTGGAGGTCGCATTACGCCTCCTATACTAGTAAGCCCCAGGAGCTGACAGAATTAGTAACTAGTATTATGGAAACTCACCAACCCACTTGGCCAGATTGCCGTCAGCTCCTGACCACCCTATTCACTACAGAAGAACGAGCAAGAATTAGAAAAGCAGCTATTGAATGGATGGCAGAAAACCCTGCAGCTCCGGCACAGGGGCAGAATATAATAGATCGTAGGGAAGCAGCTCAGAGAGAATTCCCGAATGAAGACCCCCAATGGGATCCAAATACAGATGAAGGATCCACAGCCCTAGCCCGTTTTCGCCAAGGCTTTTTACAAGGCCTGAAAAGGGGGGGCCAGAAAGCTATGAACCTTTCCAAAGTTGCAGGAGTTATCCAAGGGATAGATGAGAGCCCAGCAGATTTTTATGAGAGATTAACTGAAGCTTACAGAATGTATACTCCCTATGATCCCGAGGCACCAGGAAGCTTATGTATGGTGAATTCTGCTTTTGTAAACCAGTCTCAACCAGACATTAGACGCAAATTACAGAAGTTAGAAGGGTTTGCGGGCATGA
Organism: Ichthyophis bannanicus; assembly: GCA_033557465.1. Classification (NCBI taxonomy): domain Eukaryota; kingdom Metazoa; phylum Chordata; class Amphibia; order Gymnophiona; family Ichthyophiidae; genus Ichthyophis; species Ichthyophis bannanicus. The sequence continues at coordinate 908,770,629 of CM066035.1, read as the reverse complement.
ATGCAACACAGTTACTGGAAGTCGCTCATAAAGTGTATGTGAATCGTGATACTGAAAGACAGAGAGAATGTGATAGAAAGATGAAGAAGAAAGCTGATTTTTTGGCTGCGGCCATAGTGGAACAGAAAAGGGGAGGTGTCCCTAGTCGAAGGAGCAGAGGAAGAGGGCGGGGTCAAGGCGGAGGCCGGACCCAGAGACTAGGCGTGAACCAATGCGCCTATTGCAGAGAGGAAGGACATTGGAGAGATATGTGCCCGCAACTCGAAGACGCCCAGCATGATGACGACAGCAGCCATCAGTGGCGAGAAGAAAGACGAAGCTATCCCCGAAGCCGAGGAGGAGCCAATCGAGAACAATTCCAGCGAGAAAGAGGAGGAACCATTCAAGCATTGGCCACACCAGCCCATGATGAGAATGACGTGGATTAGGACAGACCGGGCTCCAAGTTTGCTTTAGGTCTCCAGGAGCCTATGGTCGGAATACAAATAGGAGACCAAATTATGGACTTTATGGTTGATACTGGAGCACAACATTCAGTAATAGACAAAAAGATAGCCCCATTCACTACAAAAGCAGTCACCATTATAGGAGCAACTGGTGCCAAAGCCACAAAGTCTTTTCTTCAAAACCGAATATGCAGTCTGGGAGGACAGCAAGTAACTCATCAATTCCTTTACATGCCCGAATGTCCAGTGCCACTACTGGGACGAGATATGTTAGCCAAGCTTCAAGCACAAATATCTTTCTCTGAGCAAGGAGAAATGCAAATGACAGTAAATTCCCAAACCAAACCAGCAGGAGTGATGCTGCTGACAGTTCCCCGAGAAGAAGAATGGAGATACTACATTGATGATTCGATACAAGATACCTATTTTGAACAAACTTTGAAAAGTATTGATGCACCACCTGGAGTATGGGCAGAAGGCAGCCCCCCAGGCCTAGCCAAACATATAGCTCCAGTAATTGTAACCCTCAAGCCTAGTGCTACACCAGTGCACGTCAAACAGTACCCTCTCCCAAGAGCCGCAATTGAAGGCATCCATCGCCACCTACAAAGATTGCTCGAGTATGGCCTACTGAAAGTATGCCAATCCCCATGGAACACTCCACTTTTGCCAGTAAAGAAGCCTGGGACAGATGATTATCGCCCAGTGCAAGATTTGAGAAGAGTAAATGATGCAGCTGAGACCATACATCCAGTCGTACCCAATCCTTACACCCTCTTAGGACTGATACCTGCTGAAGCTACCCATTTCACTGTACTGGATTTAAAAGACGCATTCTTTTGCATAAGATTAGCCCCTGTAAGCCAAATATTGTTTGCATTCGAATGGCAAGACCCCATCTCTGGAAGAGGGGGCCAACTTACCTGGACAAGATTACCCCAAGGATTCAAGAATTCGCCTACCATCTTTAGTGCCGCACTGAATCAAGACCTTTCAAGCTATCCAGTAGCCCCGGGGAAGAGAGTGCTTCTCCAATACGTGGATGATCTGTTGATAGCTGCCGTATCAGAAAGTGAATGTATACTAGCCACCAAAGATCTCTTGCAGTTACTAGAGGAAACTGGATACAAAGTTTCCAGAGCCAAAGCACAGCTATGCCAAAAAGAAGTGAAATACTTGGGTTTTCGTATCACCCAAGGAAGCAGAAGATTAGGCAGAGAAAGAAAAGAAGCAGTATGCAGAATTCCAACTCCAACAACCAGAAAGCAAGTCAGAGCCTTTCTGGGAGCGGCAGGATATTGCCGAATTTGGATACCCAACTTTGCCCAAATTGCCAAACCACTGTATGAAGCCACAAAAGGAGAAGAGAAGTCACCACTGGAGTGGGGACTTGAGCAGGACACAGCCTTCCAGAAGTTAAAAGAAGAATTGATGTCATCACCAGCACTTGGACTACCAGATGTCCACAAACCTTTTCACTTGTTTGTACATGAAGCACAGGGAAATGCCTTAGGCATGTTGACTCAGAAATTGGGAAATTGGGAACGACCTGTAGCCTACCTGTCGAAACAATTGGACCCTGTGGCCAAAGGATGGCCACCTTGCTTGAGAGCAGTTGCAGCTACAGCACTACTAGTGAGTGAAGCAGACAAACTCACACTAGGACAGAATATACGAGTCACTGTGCCACATGCAGTCCTTGCCCTTATGGAACAAAAAGCAAATTATTGGCTCACCAATTCCCGAATGTTGAAGTACCAGAGCATGTTATGTGAAAACCCACAGATACAACTTGAAGTGAGCCATGCCCTGAATCCAGCCACCTTGATACCTATCAGTGAAGAACTCCCAGAACATGACTGTATCGAAGTCATGGAGACTGTGTTCTCCAGCCGACCCGACTTGACAGATGTGCCCATAGACAATCCTGACCAAACCTATTATGTTGATGGGAGCAGTCTCATCCTTGATGGACGACGCTGTGCCGGATATGCAGTCGTCACTCAACACGAAGTAGTTGAATCATCAGCCCTAGCCTCAGGCACATCAGCCCAGAAAGCCGAATTGATAGCACTCACCAGAACATTGTTGTTAGGAGAAAAACTTATACTGAATGTATATACAGATTCCAAATATGCCTTCACTACCCTGCATGCCCATGGAGCTCTCTATAAAGAAAGAGGACTCATCACATCCGGAGGAAAATCAGTCAAATATGGTCCCGAAATATTGATGTTACTTGATGCCGTTTGGGCCCCAACACGTGTAGCTGTCATGCATTGCAGAGGACATCAAGCAGGAAAAGGAGAAGTTGCCCGAGGAAATAGATTTGCAGATGCCTCAGCACGACAAGCAGCTATGACAGGACAAATTGCCCCACAAGCTATGCCAATGCAAGCAGCATTGTTTCCAGTACCTTTGAATCTATGGACCCCACGATATACCACCAAAGAATTGGACTACTATTGTGACAAAGAAAATGGAGTATTGAAAGACGGATGGATTGAGCTGCCACCAGAAGAGGGCAGTCAACCCCCAGGACGAATAGTAATTCCTGAACTGTTAGGACCATCCTTTGTCAAAGCTTTCCACGAAGCCACCCACTATGGGAAGAGTGCTATGGAAAAAGCACTCAGACCACATTTCTACATCCCTCTGATGACAACCATATCAGCTTCAGTAGCACGACAATGTCAAACTTGTGCCAAGAATAATGCCAAGCAAGGCCTTATTACAGCACCCCGAGTTCAGTCAAGAGGTGTCACCCCCATGCACAACCTCCAAGTTGATTTTACCGAAATGCCAAAAGCCAATGGATATCATTATCTACTAGTATTAGTTTGTACTTTCTCTGGGTGGGTAGAAGCCTTCCCAACCAGAACTGAGAAAGCCCGAGAAGTTACCAAAGTCTTAATGAGAGAGATTGTCCCCAGATTCGGAATTCCAGCAGTAATAGGGTCAGACAATGGACCCTCATTTGTCTCCCAAGTTACTCAGCAGTTAGCAAAAGCCTTGCAGATACAATGGAAACTCCACACTGCATACAGACCCCAGAGTTCAGGGAAAGTTGAGCGAATGAATCGTACCTTGAAAGCCCAAATGTCTAAGCTTTGTCAGGAGACACAATTGAAGTGGCCCCAAGTGCTCCCCATAGCTTTATTCAGAATACGCTCAGCTCCTGTAAAGTCAACAGGATTTTCCCCTTTTGAAGTTTTGTATGGTAAACCCCCACCAATAGTGCAGGGAATCAAAGGAAGTCTAGCCCAAATTGGTTCGGAAATAACCAGACAAGAACTTCTAGCTCTTAGTTTTGTTCTGCAGACTCTCCATACGTGGATCCAAGACCAGTTGCCTATCAACTTGACGGAACCCTTGCATCCCTACCAGCCTGGTACCTCGGTGTGGATCAAAGATTGGAAGAAGACACCGTTGGAACCCCATTGGAAGGGACCGTACACCGTCATCCTGTCTACCCCAACTGCAGTAAAGGTAGCCGAGATCGACGCCTGGATCCACCACAGCAGAGTCAAGCCCGCCGCCGATCCTGAACCAGAGCGGTGGACAGCAGAACAGCACCCTGATGTACCCTTGCGAGTTACTCTGAGACGGCAACCAGCAGCATAGACACTTCATCACAAGTGCTTTGCAGCAGCCAAGCCTTTCGAAGAGGATTGCTGTTTTCCATGCAGCAACAGCTTTGTTTCAACGAACCCAATTTGTGTGTGATTTGACACACTACTTTGAGACTACACTGACTAAGCCAGACTCCACAAGCCAACTGAATTGCTAAGTTGGTCAATGTGTACTGGACAACTTGAGGATCTTCAATCAACACTCAGCACCCGTTAAATTGCTTCATTAGCAAACGGGACGAAGAATAATAGATCGTCGTGATCAAGATCAGCAAGCTGAGGATTCAGAAGAACTCCAATCAACATCGACATGCATCTCTACTTTTGCTTTACTTTGGTTGCCTTCTTTGGAGGTTTTGAACAGACTTACGCTTTACCTCCATGCACTGCCTGCATTACTTCTACTAGAATTGGACTGAAAGTAACTCAGACTTTGCTTTATCATTCTTACTATACCTGCGAGGGAACAGTAACTCGGTGTATCTATAACACCACTGAACTAAATGTTTGCACTCATGGGAAAATTAAAACATGCTATAATCCGCATCAGAATCCATCCTATTACACGATGGAAATAAGATGGAAGGATGCGGATGGACCTATATTAGCTGCAACGCCACCACTTAAGGACATTACTAAACCTGCTGTTTTGAATTTTGATGCATGCAATGCTATTAATAGAGATAGTTATTCCACCTGTGGTACATGGGAGAAAGCGTATCAAAATGACCATAAGTATATGTGTCCAGAAGGTGCCACGGGATGGAGAAAGTGTACAGGTAAAAAGGAACCAGGCTATAGTACTGCCCCAGCAGCAGACTACTATTGCCCGTATTGGGGATGTGTTTTTTATGCTACCTGGAACACTGGTATAACTGATGAGAAAATAGATAAACGAATGGCTACTTTAACCAAGCCAACCACAAATGATAAATGTCAGAAAGATGCTTGTAACCCCTTGCACTTACGTATACACAATCCCCATGCATGGAAACAAGGATATAAGTTTGGTTTACGTATTGCTGGAGGAGCAATAGATCCAGGGACCATTTTGTATATCAGATTGAATACCCAAGCCCACAAGTCATCTAAATATCATATTCATAATACTTTTTATGAAGCCATGCATGTAAATAAGTTTGAGATCCCTCACCCCTCACAGAATTTATTTCTAGAATTAGCCGGAGCAGTAGTATCTAGTCTCAAGATCACAGATTGTTATTTCTGTGGCGGAACCCAAATGGGAGATCAGTGGCCATGGGAAGCCCAAGAATTGAATTATTCCATGATTTACAATCAGACTGAATTACACAAGACTACCAGTGAATGGGTGTTAGCGCACTCAATCGTTGGACGTCTTTGCTATGCCAGAACTGGACCCCAGTTCACCCAAAAGGTAGGACAGCTGGTCTGTCTTAGCCAAAAGTACTATAATGCCACAACCAAGAAGATAGCATGGTGGTCAGGAATTGGACATCCTGAACCTCCTAACCCATTAGCCAGATTTCCTGAACTTGCAGGTCTATGGACTAACCTTGCTGAAATCCAAGCCTGGCAAGCCCCACCTGGCCTATATTGGATCTGTGGAAACCGAGCGTATGCACAACTCCCACCACACTGGGGAGGAGCATGTGTCTTAGGAACCATCAGACCTTCTTTCTTCCTTTTAAACACTGAGCATGGAGAACAATTAGGATACCCAGTATACACTACCCACCGACACAAAAGAGCACTAAGACAAAAGAGAGAGGCCTTACAGATAGGCAAGTGGGAGAAATGGCAAGGTGATGATTGGCCACCAGAAAGAATCATTGAATATTATGGACCCGCCACTTGGAATGATGATGGTATGTATGATTATCGTACCCCAATTTATATGATTAATCGTATTATTCGCTTACAAGCAGTAGTTGAAATAATAACCAATGAAACTAGTCATGCTCTCACGCTTTTAGCTAGACAAAGTACACAGATGCGCACTGCAATATATCAGAACCGCTTAGCACTTGATTATTTGTTAGCAGCTGAAGGAGGAGTATGTGGTAAGCTGAACTTAACCAATTGCTGTTTGAAAATAGATGATAAAGGTCAAGTAGTTGAAGAAATTGCTAAAGATATGCAAAGACATGCTTATGTGCCAGTACAGACGTGGCACTCATTGAAATTTCCTAATTGGTTTGCTAACCTCTTTTCATGGGTGGGAGGATTTAAGACTTTCATCGTATTGGTACTAATCCTTGTTGCTGTTATCTTCTTATTACCATGTTTAATCCCATGTTGTATGCGTTCCATTCATAACACTATTGATAGTACAGTAGAGCGGAAGACCGCAACAAAAATCATGGCTTTATATACAGCCAGTCCTGGTAGAAATCCTTTAGCCAGGATGTGATTCTTCAGAAAGTGATTTAATTCTCACACCTTATTAAGTAATAGGGTGAGATTAATCAAAGGGGGGAATGTGGCAGGTGCAGGCCTGTGACCCACAGTGTCAGAACATAAGCAGGCCAGCATGGCTAGCTTGACCTGTAAATGAGGCCTGTGGAGAGGCATATAGGATTGCACATCCCCCAATATGCTGCTATTGTAAGATAGAACTCAGTAGAAGTATTGAATTAGCTTAGGTAAGCAGAACTGCAGTATTGAAAGATGGAAAAATACAGAAAAACATGTTTAAAAGTTACTGATAAGAGAAAGTACATCTGCAAAGAAATAATTAGGAGTGCTGACAGATGAGTTGCAGAGCCCAGCTCCTCTGCACGTACAAATTGGTTCTTTAACCTTGAGAGTGTGAAAGTAACAAGTTGATGAACTGACCATTGTAATTGGGACTAGAAGGGGGGTATGCAGGTGTCATGCCCACTGGAGGGACATAACTGGATAAACTTATCAGTACCGGGACCAATAGAAGAGGTACGGGAGGTACGGGAGATTACCGGGACCAATGAAATGTTTTTCTATACCTAGAATGGAACAGAAGTCTATAAAAGTTGTTGTAATGCTTGAAAACTTTGCTCAGCCATTTTGAAATTGATTGGTTCGAGACTTGTGCACAAATAAATGATTTGGACCTTCTGAACAGACTCCTGGTATCATTGGTTTGTCTGCGCTTTGCTGCTACAAACAGACTCCTGGTATCATTGGTTTGTCTGCGCTCTGCTGCTACATTAACAGACTCACTTACTATAGTTTTAAAATTTAAATAAACTAGTTTCCTTCCTTATTTATAAACTGTACTAATTCCCATTAAACGAACCCGCCCAACAACTTTAAAATCATTTTACTGTTTCCCAAACCCCTGTCATCCCCCCAAACCCTTTTCATACCGTAGGTATTGCAGTTTTGTCTTCCTTTTAACTCCTTCTCACCATGGAGCCAAAACCTCTAAAAAAAATGCAGCAAACTTAATTGTGTTCTTTCCTAACCCTCCTTAACCCTTTCCTATCCTTAACAACTCATTCCTCCCTTTCTATAACTTTCCCTTACATTTCAGGGCAAAACTGCATTTAATTGAATTAAAATTTCCATTGACGCTTCTCTTACCCTTTCTGCAATTCTCCCCTCTCACCTCCTCCCCTTGCCATCCTTAAAATTTTTTTTTTTAACTTTCAACTGTTTTTTTTCTTAATCAGGGGATCACATCCCTTTAAGACCTGCTCCTCCCCTTTCCTGTCAATCATCCTGCAGGCCTGAAGCCTCTCCGCCCTTCCTCCCCCTATTCCAAAGCCTTCTGCTTTGTCTCAATACCGTCCGTCACTCCTCCCTGCTCCCCCTTTTCTTTTAAATCAGACCACCCGTTCCTTTTCCCTTTCACCCTAGAGCTCCATTCACCATTTGGGGCCTTCCCGGCCCTTTCACAAACCTCGGGGCACATCGGCGGGTCATCTCCGGGCCCTCCCTCCTCTTTCTTCTGACTCTGGGCCTTGCTCAAGGGCTCTACTGGGCAAGATCAGCCCCTCACGCACACATCTGGAAGAGCTGTGATAGCCATGGCCTTCCCCAATGCTCCCAGACCTCTTCTGGCCTTGATTGGGGACAGCTGAGGTTATTTGTGGCTCCCTGATCAAGGCCTGCACCTCTCCCGTGACCTCTTCTGAGACTGCAGGCCTGGCCCCGACCTCAGCCACAACATTCACGGCTGCACAAAGGCCTACCCTGCAGTCCTTTGTGGCTTTTTTTTCTTTTTTGTCTTAAAAACTCGCACTGCTCCTCTCTTCCCCCAGAAAGAAAGCCTCCCTTCATCTTTTGCCTTCCCCGCAGTCACAGGGAAGAGGAAAAAAACAGACTGGCTGCCATCTGCAGCCTGGGATCGGCCCTGATCAACAACAATCACAAAAAAAAAAAAGTCAACTTGGCTGCATTGGCAGCCCAACAACTGGTCCAACCAGGTAAAAAAAATGTATATATTTATCCCTGGGTTACACTACATAAACTGCCTGTGTCCTCTTCATCCCTAACTTTCAGTAGCAGTATGTGAGCAGACTTGGACAAATTATTATATCCACAGCTTCCCCCCTCCCCCCTTCCTGTGGCAGCTAAGGGGTAGATTCGGGGACAGGAGGCCAGAAATTATGAGTCAAATCTTTTGAAATTCTGCGATAACTATTTAGCCCATTTTCAGAATTTAGCGCCTTTTCAATATTTTATAATGGATATTTAACAGAGAAGTATCTCAGCAGTGGGTGAGGGGAGGATCTCGGATATGGGGTAAGGAAGGGTGAGAAGAAAGCAATGATGGTATTCGACCTGGAAACTCATGAGAACCATTGTTGCCAGCCTAAAACCTTTTGAACTTGCAGCTTCGCCCCTATTACAACTGAGGTGGAAAGTGGCGGCCATAGCTGACTCCAACCTGGTACCGTATTTTCACAGAAAATTACTATTATGAAAATGAATCTTGAGACTGGGGAAGATTAAAGTTGCAAGCTGGCTCCAGATTTGCCCAACCAGATTGACACAGTCCTTTGCAATGCAAGAGCTTACAGTCTTGCCTTTCTTAGGAAATAAGAAATTAGTTCTTACCTGCTAATTATCTTTCCTGGAGCTTTCTCCGGGCCAGTCCAGGGACAGGTAGGGTTGTCAATCTTCTATAGCTACTGAGGACTGATCTGACGTTTTGAGAGGTGAAGCCACTCCCCCAGAGGGTTACCCAGCAGTCTACACGTGACAAAGCACTACAAAAAAGAAGAACTGAAAGAAATAGATAACCCTTGAAAAATACTGATAACGTTCTATAGTCCTTAAACAAAGTAGAAGCCACGAAAGAAGGCGTCCAAAATGGAACCAGCAATAACGTCTACAAATTTGGTTTTTTTTTTTGTTGTTTTTTTTTGTTTTTTTTTTTTTAATAATTACATAAATTACAGGAGAATAGAATCTCCCACTCTTTCCCTGCGAAATCGGAAAGCCCCAAGGAATACCTCTGACCGAAAAATATCTCTTAAGCCAATAGAGGTGGGGCCCTGGACTGGCCCGGAGAAAGCTCCAGGAAAGATAATTAGCAGGTAAGAACTAATTTCTTATTCCTATTCGCTTCTCCGGGCCAGTCCAGGGACAGGTAGGGCAGTACCAAAGCAGTACCTAATGATGGGAGGGACCCGCAAGACCTGCGACAATAGCCGCAGACCCCACTTTCGCGTCGTCACGGGCTTGAAGATCTAAGCGGTAATGCTTCGTAAAAGAATGCAAGGATGACCACGTAGCCGCTCGGCAGATATCAACAGGCGGAACCAATGCAAACTCCGCCCAGGAAGTGGCGAGAGCCCGAGTCGAGTGAGCCCGTAAGCCCAGCGGCGGAGAAATTCCTTTAGCCTTGTACGCCGCAACAATAGCACTGCGAACCCACCGCGCTATGGTGGATTTGGAGGCTGGTTGACCCTTCCGAGACCCGGCGTACTGCACAAATAGCCGATCCGTCTTCCGAAAAGTCTCTGAAACCCGAAGATACGTCCGCAAAACTCTCGCAAGATCTAATCGCTTGAGCGCCCGATCCATGGGCGAACCGGACGACTCCGTAAAGACGGGTAAAACCACCGTTTGATTAACATGGAAAACAGAGACAATCTTAGGCAAATAGGACGGCACTGTCCGGAGAAGCACCCGTTCTGGCAAAAACTGAAGATAAGGTTCCCTGCACGACAAGGCCTGTAGATCGGAAATCCGGCGAGCGGAACACAAAGCGACCAGAAAAGCCGTTTTCCAAGAACACTCGCGGATCTCACGAAAACTTTGAGATGCCAGAGAAGAATGCGAAAAGGCCTCCAACACCACATTCAAATCCCAAGGTGGAACTAAGGGACGCAGTGGCGGACGGAGAAGCCGCGTTGCCCGCAGAAACCGTTGGACATCCGGAAGCGCCGAAAGACGCCGACGGCAAACGTACCCCCGAAAACAGGCAAGAGCCGCCACCTGCACCTTAAGGGTACTGAGAGCCAGACCCTTGTCGAAGCCATCTTGCAGAAAAAGTAGAAGCTGAGGCAAGGTAGACGACATTGGAAAAATATGACGTTGAGCGCACCACATCTCAAACAGACGCCACACCCGAACATAGGCCAGAGAAGTTGCTTGCCTTTTTGAGTGCAGCAACGTGGCAATAACTGAATCAGCATAACCTCGCCGCTTCAACCGAGACCTCTCAAGAGCCAAGCTGTAAGCAAGAAGCGATCCACTTTTGGCATGAGAATCGGCCCTTGATGCAACAAATTGATCCGAGCCGGAAGGGCCCAAGGCGGAGCTATGAGAAGCCGAACGAGATCGGCATACCAGGGACGACGAGGCCAATCCGGCGCTATAAGAATCACCCGCCCCGGGTGACGTGCAATCCGCTGAATGACTCGACTCAACATTGGCCAGGGAGGAAAAACATACAAGAGGGAGTCTGGCGGCCATGGTTGCATGAGAGCATCGAGACCTTCCGACATGCGTTCTCGGCGTCTGCTGAAAAATCTGCCCACTTTGGCATTCGCAAACGTCGCCATCAAGTCCATCACTGGAGCACCCCACCGGAGCGTCAGATCGTGATAAACGGCCGCGTTCAGTTCCCACTCCCCGGGATCTAGCACATTTCGGCTGAGATAATCGGCCTGGACATTGTCCTTGCCAGCCACATGCGCCGCCGAGATCGTTGCGAGATGGGACTCTGCCCACTCCATCAGCTCCAGACATTCGGTCAGAAGGGCGGGAGACTTGGTACCCCCTTGCCGATTGATGTAAGCGACAGTCACCGCATTGTCCGAGAAAATTTTTACCGCCTTGCCCCTGAGCCATGGTTCGAAGCGAAGCAAGGCTAGGCGAGCCGCCCGTAGCTCGAGACGGTTGATCGACCATGAACTCTCCTCTGGAGACCAGGCCCCCTGAGCGACCTGATCTAGACAGTGTGCTCCCCAGCCGGACAGACTGGCATCGGTGGTAACCAGGATCCAGGAGGGTTCCTCCAATGGAACCCCTGCCGTAAGATGTTCGGGAAGCAACCACCACTGAAGACTGCGCCGGACGGGATCTGGACAGGGAAGGCGCTGCCCCAGCGGGTGAAGCTGCGGCGACCACCGAGAAAGGAGCGCCTGCTGCAATGGGCGCATGTGTGCTCTGGCCCAGGGCACCAGATCTAGAGCAGCTGCCATGGAACCCAAGACCTGTAAATAGGTCCACGCTGACGGATCTTGAAGAGACAGGAAGGTCTGAATTTGTCGCAAAAGCTTTTGCACCCGCACACTGGGCAACGAAACGTGCCCCCGCTCCGTGTCGAAGCAGGCTCCGAGATAAGTCAACTGCTGTTGTGGGATCAATTGGCTCTTGGCGTGATTGATCACCCACCCGAGCTGCTCGAGAAGCTGGACTACTCGCGCCGTCGCCCTCAGAGACGCTTCCCGAGAATCCGCTCGGATCAACCAATCGTCGAGATATGGATGTACTCGAATACCTTCCTTCCGAAGCGCCGCTGCTACGACCACCATCAGCTTTGTGAAGACCCGCGGAGCCGTCGCTAGCCCGAACGGCAAGGCGCGAAATGGGAAATGTCCCATGGGAAGCGCGAAACGTAAATAGCGCTGATGAGACCGTCTGATGGGAATATGAAGATACGCCTCTGTGAGATCTATGGAAGAAAGAAATTCTCCCGGTTGCACCGCCCGAAGCACTGTACGCAGGGTTTCCATGCGAAAGTGTGGCACCCGCAAAGTACGGTTTACACCTTTGAGATCTAGTACGGGACGAAAAGAATCTTCGTTCTTTGGAACCACAAAATAGATCGAGTATCGACCGCAGCCGCACTGGTCCAACGGCACTGGAACAATCGCCTGCAGCTGTAACAGACGCCCGAGCGTGTCGGAAATGGCGTGTATCTTCTTTCCGAGCGCACAAGGAGAGAGTATGAATGCGGGTTGCAACGGGCAAGCGAAGTCCAAAGCATAACCTCTCTGAATGACTTCGAGGACCCACTTGTCCGAAGTAATTGCGGTCCAAGCCGCCAGAAACCCCTGTAAGCGGCCGCCTACAGGAACTAACGGCTGGACCTGCTGACCTTCATTGCGATTTCTTAACGGACGGTTGGGAGGCCGTCCCGTAAGATCGGCCGAAACCTCTGGCTCCGCGAAAGGACGAACCACGAAAACTTGAGCGCCCCCGTGAATAAGGCGCAAAGCGGGCACCACGAAATCTGCGGGATTCCCGGGAAGAGCCTCGCCCCGCTCCCACAGCCCGGAGCGACTTAGGCCGATCCTCCGGCAAGCGCCCGCCCTTGGAGTCTCCCAAATCCTTCACAATCTTCTCTAAGGCCTCGCCAAAAAGTAACCCACCCCTAAAAAGCAGTTTACTAAGGCGAACCTTCGAGGAGACATCCGCAGACCAGTTACGTAACCACAGGAAACGCCTAGCCGCCACCATAGAGGCCATGGTCTTGGCCGAAATGCGAACCAAATCATAAAATGCATCCGCCGCATAAGCTGCCGCCGATTCCAACTTCGCGGAATCCGGAACCTCCGAAGCGGGATCTCCCGCTGCGTCCCCCTGCAGCCAGCGAATAGAGGCCCTAGAAACATAGGCCCCACAAACCGCTGCCTGCAAAGCCAATGCACTAGCCTCAAAGGCTTGCTTGAGAAGCACCTCCAATTTCCTCTCCTGCAGATCTTTAAGCGCTGCTGCGCCCTCCACAGGGATGGTAGTCTTTTTAGTGACTGCCGACACTAAAGCATCCACTTTAGGCATACGGAATAAGTCCCGGTCTGCTTGCGGAAGGGGGTACAAACGCGACAGAGCGCGCCCCCCTCTTAGAGTAGCTTCAGGACACTCCCATTCGGAGTCAATCATCTGCCGAATGACGCGATGCAAGGGAAAACAGCGCTGCTGAGACTTAAAACCTTGCAATAAAGGATCCTCTAACGGTTCCTGAGAGGAGGAAGGAGGAATTAGATGCAGTGCCGCTAAAGATTGTGCAATAAGCGCAGCGAGCTCCTCCTTACGGAAAACCCTAAATAGATTTGGATCTTCCCCCGGAGCTATTTCGCCCTCCTCCAACTCCTCAGGATCTTGATCTAAAGAGAGATCTACACCCTCATCTGAGACAGATTGACCTGTCAGCAGAGATTCCTGTGTTATAAAAGAGCCCAAAGGATCTGCCAGACCCTCTTTCGGCTTAGAGGGGCCTTCCCCAGGATCCTCTGCACCCTGTATCTTAATGGGAACCATCGCAGGAGGGGAACCCCGTGTCTCATGGTCTGGCTGAGCCGACCTAAGCAGGAATGCTTTATGCAAAGCCAGAATGAACTCCGGCGAAAAAAACGAAGAAACATCCTCTGGAGCCCTTACAGAGACATCTGCAGGCAGAGAAACTGGCAGAGGCTCTTTAGAGGACTTTGTCTTTCTTTTGTGCGGTCGGGACTGCTCTGACTGCGAGCTGACAGGCACCGGCAAAATGGCCGATTTTCCCGCCTTTTCCGCTGGCAACGAAGAGCTTTCTAAAGCCTGCTCCATCTTGTCAGCCATTGAAACACACGCGGAGAGCACTGAAAAAAAAGAAAGACTCCCGACGAGAAGGAAGGACAGCGCAAAGAAACTCCGCCCGAGGCACCGGAAGACAGAGCCGACAGAAGCGCCGAAATGAAGGAACAACTCACCGCACTGTGGTAAATGAGACAGGAAGCCGGCAGACCCGCAGCCAGCGGGAAAGGGCAGACTTACTGAATATTCTTCGGCAGATGCACTAACTGGGGCTCCCAGAAATCTTTCCTCTGCCGACGGAGACGGAGCCGGTGAAGTGAGACAGGCTCTGCCTCTCACCGGGATGAAAACTCACTCGACGTCTCCCGCGCTGTTAAAGGCACAGCGCTACCAATTTACACCCAAGGACTTTAGAAATATATCAGCCCTGCTAGAGCCAATATAAAGTAAGAAAACAATAAAAGAACAAACAGCAATTAGCAAACTGAGGGAGAAGCAGAGAATCGATCCTCTGTAGCTGCTGAGGACTGATAGACTGCTGGGTAACCCTCTGGGGGAGTGGCTTCACCTCTCAAAACGTCAGATCAGTCCTCAGTAGCTATAGAAGATTGACAACCCTACCTGTCCCTGGACTGGCCCGGAGAAGCGAATAGGAATCTAATGTTATTTGCAACCCACTTAGAAGTACTGCGATAGGGGGCTACGAATCAGTAAATGAAACAGAATGGAATCGGGATGACAGAACTACAAGTCTCAGGATGCAATGGGATAAAACCAGGTTTGGATCATCGCTGTTTGGCAAATCTGGAGCTCGGTGGCAGCCCTAATAAAAAGAAGTGTGGAGAGGAAAGAACAGGGATGGGAAGAGGGGAGGTGAGCGGGCAGGAGGGTTTGGGGAAACGTGAAAGGAGGTTCTGGAATTGGTGGGTGGGAAGGATGGAGAAAACGGTACAATGTAAAAGGAGGGAGGGGAGAGGAGGATAGGGAAAAAAAACAAGAAAGGGCAATAAGACCTGGATTTGGGGGAAGGTGTCTATTTTTCGGTCCTGGTTCTCCTCCTCCTTGCGTTACTAACACTCGGTCCTCTTCTCCTTTCCCTATCCTCTGCATTCTCTATGCCCTTTTTCATTCCTCTCCCTCAAACAGACTCTCTCACTCTCTTCCCAGCTGCTTTCACATGTCCCAGCCCCGTTCTCCATACCGATCCACCTTCTGATTTCTTTTCAGCTCCTTACATGCACTACAGCACAGCCTATTTCCTGTCTCATAAGCTCCTGGTTTACCTTCATCTTCCCGACCCTTCTGATCCCTTCTCTTGTATATATCTGAATCAACGCTCTCCTCAAGCTGTGTGGGAGTCTCTGGCTGCACTGCTTTCTGTAGGTGGAGGTCTCCTACCAGGAGAAGTCCCACATAGCTTGGCAGGAACATTTACCTGAAGTTCTGACATAGCCCAGGAGCAGCTCTCTCCCCACCAATACTTACTCATATTATCTTCTTCCCATTTATTATCCCTCTCATCTGACAAGGACTGAGCCTGCAGGTGAGGGAGAAGAGTGATGGAACATTGAGCTTATCTCTTGCTGCCACTGAGCTCAGCCTCTTGGTTTGAACCACACTGGACACTGTAGTGCCAGCCCAGTTCAAAGCATGAGTCAGAGTCTAGAGCAGACAAGGAGAAAATGTCCAATGCACTTCTACTGTCACTGTTGTGGACTTCCCAGTTTGAAACACCATGCACATGTGATAGGCATTGCCTTTTTATTTTCCGCTAGGTACTTTCCTATTTATTCCTAGTTCTTTATGAGAGTTAATGAGGACTGCAGGAAAGGTATATAGGTTTGGACATCTTTTCAGCTTTTAAATGTGTCCCTTTCTGTTGAAGAGAAGTGGTCTTATTCTTTCCCCATATTGCGCCACTGGGACTGGAACATACACACAAAAGCATCTGCAGCAGCTCATCTGGTCCCTTTTGTCTAACTGAGAGAGCAGAAAGGACTAGCGTGTCATTCTGTAGAAAATTAGAATATCCACTACCTCTGCAAAGAGGAAGTCAAGTCAAAATGAAATGCAGAAAGCAGACAGTGTACAGACTGCAACAGAAAGAGAATATAAGCATATTGAGACACACAGCAAGAATATTTTAAGATCTGTCCTGTTACACTCCACCTTAAATCTAAGAGCTCCTGCCCTTTAATTTATTCTCAGAAGAAATACGCTGTTCCAGCTGACTGGCTGTAATTCCTCGCAGTAGACAGCAGTTACCCTTTCGTACGGTGGCACTTAGATCTCTTTCGTTGTTAGTGTTCAGTGATCCATTCATAACTGGTTGAGGCACAGCCATCCTAAATCTAAGCTCTTTTCTGTTGGAGGTACTGCTCCAGATGGTATCGACCTTTTGCAACAACACCTCTAATGACCACTAGAGGGCATATGTTTTAGAGATAAGACAGGTGGAGGGTAATTTTATGAAGTGCTGCATAGTTAACGTGTGTTTTTCTGCACATATTTCATACCTATTTTGTAAAGTACTCACATATTTTATAAAGTCACGTTAGAAAGTGTTAGAAAATGCGCAGTAAATCTAGGCGTAATCGCTTACATGGTCCGTAGGCTGATGTGAACACCGTGCCAAGATTTGTCAAGAACGTGCATAACGTAGTATTTTAGAACATATGTGTGTGCATACTCTGCTTGCACTCTACCCCTGTGTACGCCCTCAGAGAAAGTGTGCGTCATCAGCCCTACGCACGTACCTATAGAATAGCAACCAGCTACAGCACGCACATAAAGGCCCATTCACACATGTAAGTCACTAAAAATCCATAATTTATGCATGTAGATGGTGTGCAACTTTCCAGATTCCTTATAAAATTACCCCTTTAGTGTCTCCGTCTATATCCTGCACAGTCACAGTATGACCTTTGATAAAACATACCAGAATGTGACTTTTCCCTTCATCCAGAATTCCCTGCCTCCCCCTCTTTGACCACTATTAAGCTGAGATCTAACAATAGGCTTTCCTACCATTATGTACTTCCAAAGAAAGAAAATGAGTATAACGTTCAGCTAATCTCCATGTTTCTCATTCACAAGCCGTTGCCTTTGCGACCTTAACGTCTGCTGTGACAGGAGTGAATTTGAACAAGACTCGGGTTCTAAATAATATCCTAGTCTCTCTCCTTTTTTTCACGTTAAGCATTTTCCTAACACTTTCTTCCTCCCCTGCTCTGCTGTCGTAGGCCAGTGTCATAGACTGTCCAGAGTGATGCTGGCAGCGCAGAAATTGATGGCATGCGGGTGATGAACTGCAGGATCCAGGAGGAACAACTGATTAGCAGGCAACAATCCTGCTAAGAGGATTTTGTGTCTGCTAGTCCAGGCTGGTAAGCCTCATTCCAGGATCGGGCAGAGGGAAAGCATCAAAAACACAAAGCTTACAGATCAGAGCAATCTTCTTACCAGGGAACTTATCTTACGGCCAAAGATTTGCTCGTACGGTAGGTTTGTCCTTATTCAAGGAGAGTCAGAACAGACCAGAAATGAATCAGTGCCATTGTTCCTAGGGCTTGAGTTGCACAAATTCAGAACATAGGGGGAAAAAAGCAATTTTTGACCAGTTGGGTGAAAAAAAATTATTGCATCCTATGTTTTGAAAACATACCTTAGGCCAGGGGTACTCAAATCCAATCCTGGAGGGCCACAAACCAGTCAGGTTTTCGGGATATCCCTAATGTATATAATAATGTATATAATATAATGTATATAATGTATATAATGTATATAATGTATATAATATAATGTAAACCGCGCTGATGCCAAATAGCGCGGTATATAAGAGATTGTAATAAATAATAATAAATAATAAATAAATAAATAATGAATATTCATGAGATATATTTGCATGCACTGCCTCCATTGTATTTGACTCTATCTCATTGGGATATCCCGAAAACCTGACTGGTTCGTGGCCCTCCAGGACTGGATTTGAGTACCCCTGCCTTAGGCGGCTGGTCCAGTGGCTCCGGTCCTGGGTTTCATTCCATATCAGGTCTTCCACTGTGTGGGTCAGCTGAAGTTGGATATGCCATGAAGGCAGTTTTCTCATTTCTGGGAGGGGGGGGGGAGGATTCCCAGCTGTTGCGTAATGCTAACACCTAGTCACTACCTTTAGGATCCATAGTCAAAGCCCTGCAGCTGCTATGACTGTAATAAAATAGGTTGGATGAGAGACATAAAATATGTGAAAGAAATGCCCAGATCAATACAAATGAAGACTCATGGCACCGAGCTCCACAAAGACCAGGCCTGACTGAGCTCTCGGAAAAAATGAGCAGTAGGAAACTATAAAGCCCTACCCACACCTAGGGTTGCCAACTTTTTGAAAGAGAAAAACCTGCCACCTGTGGCTAGTCATGCTCTGCCCATGCCCACCCCCACCCTGCCCTTTCTTGCCCCCTGTCCCGTCCCCACCCCACCCTTGCTCCATCCCCTGTCCCCAAAAAAATTACAGAGAGGGTAATGTGCAAACTGAACAAGCAAGATTGCTACACATTCTTAAACAGAAATTCTATACTGACAGAATACACAACATTGGTTGTACACACACACACAATACAGACAGGCCTTCATCAATAAATGAGCAAAAAACCAAAAAGAGAAATATATAGACAAAAATTAAACCAAAACCCCAAAAACCTAGACTCCACATGCAGTGCAACATCAGATAAATAAGAGATGCTTTTCCCTATACTGTGTAAAATATAAAGGCAGCACAAAGTCCATTCATTAAACTGAAAATAAAATTATTTTTTCTACCTTTGTTGTCTGACCATTTTATTCTCTGATCATGCTGGTCCTGATATGAGGCTTCTCCTTTCCTGTCTTCTCTTAGCTCTCTTTCTATGGTCTATAGTCCATCTGCCATTTCTTGTCTCTTCTTTAGTTTACTTCACTTCCTTCCATCGGCCTATTTTCAGTCCCAGTAACCCTCCCCAGTATCAGCCCCTTTTCCAGTCCTCCCCTCTCATTACATTGCAATGTCAACCCCCTTGCATTCCCAGGATTGCCAGTGGTGTCCATTCCCTTCTAGTCCCCCTCCTTCCTCACTGTCCAGCCCCTTCTAGTCCAAATACCATCCCAGGTATCAGCTACTTCCCCTCCCAGTGCCATTCCTGTGTCAGTTCCCTTTCAGTCATCCTACCCTCTGTCCATCCCCCTTCCAGTGCCATCCCCACGTGTCTGCTCCCTTCCAGTGCCCTCTCCCTTCCAGCCTCCTCCCCATTATCCAGTCACCTACCAGTACCATCCCCAGGTGTCAGCTCCCTTTGAGCCCCCTCCTTTCCCTCTCTGTCAGCTCCTTTCCTGCCACCTTCTTCTTTCCCCCATTTCATCTCCCTTCCTGCCACCTCCTTCCTCCCTCCTGTGTCATCTCCCTTCCTGCCACTTCCTCCCCCCCTCTTTCATCTCCCTTCCAGTCACCTCCTTTCCCCCTCTTTCAGTTGCCTTCCAGCTCTCACCTTCCCTCCTCTTTCAGCTCTCTTCCAGCCACCTCCTCCCCCCTTTCAGCTCTCTTCCAGCCAACTCCTTCACCCTGTCAGTTGTTCCTGCCACCTCCTTCCCCCCCCCTTTCAGCTCCCTTCCAGCCCTCACCTTCCCTCTGTGTCAGTCCCCTCTGCCACTTCCTTCCCCTTGCAGCCGCAGCTCCTGCTTCTTACAGAGCGGCGGCTGCAATAAAACAAATTTAAAAACAAAAGGAAACCTGTGCGAAGCCTTCCGGCCCTATGAAACGCCTGTTGCAGTGCCCGCGCTCAAAAGGAAGTGACATTACAGGAGGCGGGATGCTGCAGCAGGGGTTTCATAGGGTCAGAGGGCTCCGCACAGATTTCCTTTTGTTTTAAATTTGTTTTATTGCAGCCGCTGCTCTGTAAGAAGCAGGAGCAGTGGCTGCAAGGGGAAGGTGAGACTGCACTAGGGTGGGGGGGAGGGGGGTTCGGAGAACACAGATGAAAAGCTGGTTTTCTGCTCTGGCCGCTCAAGGGCTGGTTTTCGATCTCTGCCGGCAGCCATCCTGGCCAAAGAAAAACTGGCCAGGCCGGATGAAAACCAGCAGGTTGGCAACCCTACCCACCCCAAATGCAGCTCAGAGGCCCTGTGTCTCTTATGAGACTCTTATTCCAGTAAAACCTCACACTTATGTGAGATTTTAGCGCCACCTCTGTCCTTTGTCACTTAAGCCCTCATCAGCTTCATTGCAATATGCATTAGATTCCCTCCTTAGGTTTCTCTGATGTGCAAAATCATTAACAGGTGGATGGAGGAAGCCCACAGATTTGCATGACTAACTCTATAGGAAACAATGAGGAGGGAGAATAAAGAAAGAAATTCTACATCTTTCATTCCTGGTCCCAAAAAACACTTGTTATGCAAGAGTTAGAGGAGGTTTACATGTATGTATGTATATTCCACACGCACACACACACGCACACTCTGCATATTTTTCCCGTAGACACAGAACAGAAATAGGAAATCAGACTGTTTTGCCTTTCCCCTCCCTTCCTAAGCAGCTGCACTGAGGAACAGTACCTTCACTAACACATCACACTCTTGCACAATACTGAGCTTTCGATGTCCACGTCAACCTCCCAGACAATAAGGGGGGTGGGAGCTGCAGTTAGGGCAATTGCTCTGGGCCCCATGCCATAGGGGGCCCCAAGCCTGTGCAAAGCTAAAGAAGGTACAAATTGCCAGTAAGCTTTGGAGTCCCTGAGTCCCAGCATGGGCTGACAGGCTCTGCAGTGCCCTGACTCACCCCTCCCTTCCTATGGGTTTCCATGGTAACAGAAAGCCCTGTGAGAGGAGTGGGACAGGGCCCTGTGAAAGGAAAGGGTGAGGTACTACCATCAAGTGAGGGCTCACAGGTGCCCCCCCCCCCCCTGCTGAATGTGCTCAAGGACTAGTTCACATGACAACATTGCATGGTAGATAATGGATTCAGGCAGGTGTGAAAAGGGGTGGGGGAGCTGATGACCTCTCTCCTCGACTACCCTATTACCTATGAGCTTGTTGTTAAGTGCCATCAAGTTGATGTGACTCCTGGTGACCTTGTGAATAGTTGTCTCTATCTCCTGGGTTTTCTTCGCAAAGTGCCAGCAGAAGTAGAGTGCCAGGCTTTTCCTACGCCCAATAAGTCTACAGCCTTGGGTATTCCAAGGTGGTCTCCCACTAATCAGGCACGACACCCACAAATAAAATCTGGCCCCGCTTTCCAGGTTCCTAATGCAGCTTGGCATCACAGTTCCCTTGTGTTATTGTTAGAAATGTTTTAAAAAGTTTAAGAACTCAAAGTAGAAATAGAAATCTATAGGATGCTGTTTGCTTGCCACAATACATTGGCTCACATGCTAACTTTCTTTTCTGCACCTGGTAAAGCATTTTCTTTTGGCCTTGCAAATCTTAGGTTTCCCCCCATACACCTCCCCTTAGCTTCTAGGCTATAGCACGTAAGTAATAAAGAGTAGAATTAGAAGCTGAAGGACAGAAGGAACACTGTGTGAGTCATGCTGATAAAGAATTGCTGTAGTGATGTGGAGAATGGGAAACGAAACTTAAGAAAAGTTAAAGGAATATGAAAATTAAGACCCTGGGCAGCAAGGAAGAGGGATTTCTGAGAAATCATGCGAATGGTCATACAACCGTAAAAGGAATAAGGTAAATAAGGTAAGAGGGATAAAAGAGGCAAGGATTAGGAGAAGTAAACAGAGGCAGAGAGTCACATGACCTGAATAAAGATCACTAATAGGTAGGAGATTAGTAGTACCTGCACCAATAGAATATGAGGGGAGGAATTTGTAAGAGAAATGGATGTAATAAATATGGGACTGTTTGTATTTCAGGTGCGCCTACTTCGTTGTTTAGACACCCCCTCTTGCAAGATTGTAATAAATAAACAAAAGAAAACCTTTGTTTTCATTGAGGTGTCTGTTATTGTGACAAAATTATTATGGTTTCTTACATTATGCAGTGTTCTGCTGTTCCCAGAGCTTTTCCAGGCAGACACAGAGGGTGAAAGAATGACGTCTAGAACCTGGCCAAGTGCCCAAATGAAAGGAGCCAAAGGGACAGTGTGGTAGGTGAAGGCCTATGATCCATGCTGCCTGAACTAAACAGACAGGCCTAAGCAGCTTGACCTGTAAATGAAGCTTGTGGTTAGGCCAGAGGAGTGAAACCCCCCCCAATACTGCTTCCATAGAATTGAAACTTAACTCAGCTTAACTGAACATAGCTAAGCAGAAACGAAACTTAGAAAAGACAGAAAACAGCTCTAATTGGTATTGATAAGAGAGCACAGCTTCTATGGAATTAATTAACACTGCTGAAAGAAAAGTTACAGTGCCCTGCTTTCCCACATGTTCTAGCTAGCTAAGTGACCTTGGAGGAGAGAAGTATCAAAGTTGGAAGAACTGACCATTGTAATTGGGACTAGAAGGGGGGTAAGCAGGTGCTGAGCCTGGACCAAAGTCCTAATTGGATGACTACGTAATGTTACCGGGACCAATAGATGGGGTGAAAGGGGTTACCGGGACCAATGAGAAGTTTGCCTATACCTAGAATGGACAAGAAAAGTATATAAGTTGTTGTTTTACTAACAGCCATTGCTCAGCCATTTTGAATTTGATTCTGCTTGAGACTTGTGCACAAATAAATGATTTGGACCTTCTGAACAGACTCCTGGTATCATTGGTTTGTCTGCTTTTCCAGGCAGACACAGAGGGTGAAAGAATGACGTCTAGCACCTGGCCAAGTGCCCAAATGAAAGGAGCCAAAGGGACAGGAGAGTGAGAGCCAGGGAGCACCCTTTGTAAAGGCCATGGCATCTACAGTTTTGAAGATGGGATGTTTTGGGCGGGACAGAAGAAGGTGCATGTATTTCTGATTTTACAGAGACAATAAACATATACTTTAAAAAATATGTAGCCAGCATTAATGCCTGTTCCAAGCCTGCTTGATAGGACCCAGGGTTTGCTCCAGAAATTGAAAGGGCAGTTGCGCTTATCTCTCTGATGTTTAAACATCTTTCCAAAATTCCCTAAAATGAGTTATTTCACTCAAATCCTTAACAGACTGATCCTGGCCATCCAATTT
Organism: Ichthyophis bannanicus; assembly: GCA_033557465.1. Lineage (NCBI taxonomy): Eukaryota > Metazoa > Chordata > Amphibia > Gymnophiona > Ichthyophiidae > Ichthyophis > Ichthyophis bannanicus. The sequence continues at coordinate 908,747,474 of CM066035.1, read as the reverse complement.
TGTAAAGTCTGCTACTTACACATACACATACTGACATTTATATGCGTAGATTTCAAAATCCGCACTTACATGGGCAAAATCTCAAATGATAGTGCTCTCTCTTTGAACGTTCTTACAAACATAGGGTCCAATATTCAACAAGGCGCCCAGGAATGCCATATCTGCAGAAAGATACCTGCTCAGGGAAAGTGCCTGAATCACAAGTCATGCTCCTCCAAAACGGCCAAGCCTTGAAAATGCGGCACAAACTGAGCACAGCGGCAGACGCCAGCGTAGCATTGATGCGTACACGTAAGGGCCAGAACCCAGGCTCAGCGCCTAAGAAGATGTTAGCTGTGATACCCATGTAGGTGTCCAAACCAGCGGCCAGAGAAACGGGACAGCAAGTGTGCATGAACCCGTGTATTGCCCATCCGGTGTATCCGTACATTAACGACACTGTCACACACACCCCGTGGACTGCCAGTGGAAGAGCTCCCTGTGGCTGGGCGGATAGATACCAGCAGTATGGTGGTGAGGACAGTGAACTTCAGTCCTGATAAATCTGAGGCCCTTGTCCGATCTGTGTTGTCATACAAGGGGGTGCTATATCCCAGGAGCACCGGCGGCTGAACCTGTGGTTAGCCATGGCCATTTAGAGGGCCATCCAACTCTGTCTGCGCAGGTAAGGAGACCTGAATGGGAGGTGGGGGAGCTGAGCACCATGCTAGGTCAGACACACCCTGAAAGGCACAGCTGTGTGGCAGTCCCAATGATTGCAGAATAGATGACAGCAGGGGGATGGGCCATGCATAGTATAAGTGCCATCCCTGGCTGCCCGCAGCAGTAGGCATATCCAAACACAGCAGGCGGGGAAGCACTGCACCCCTAGTGGCGGATGGCAGCAAAACCACAGGGCTCGCACACCAATGGTATTGCCCTGTGCATGGGGAGCTGTGGTCCGGCTGCCCACACCAGGGGAATCCATCGGCCAGTGCGGATGCCCTGGACACGTGCCCCACCCCCAACCCCTGTGACCCCGGCACAGAGGTCTGAGAAGGCCAGTGGCAGTATCCACATATGTGTTGTCCCTCTGTCCCTGTAAGCGGATCTGTCACCACTGCCCACCACCCCCTGTCTGGCTGTGCCAGCATATCGAATATGTGATGCCAAAGAACCAGACAGATGTGTAATGGTGAACAGGGGCGGCTCAAGGCAATCTGCTGCCTGAGGCGAAGTATGAAAAGGTGCCCCCCCCCCCACCTTAGAGGGGGCGGGGCGTTTTCAGAAATTCAATCAGAGACTGAACCAAACCAAAAAGAAGATTAGATTATATGGAGGAAATACAAGATGTTTGCACACAGGGCCATATCGAGCTGCAATCGCACCCTGTGCGACTTGCAGCTCAGATGCACGCCCCCCTCTCCCCCCATACTTCCGTCCAGCGCTGCCTGCTATTTCCCTGCTGCTGCCACCCTCTGTTTTTTTCACGGAGGCGCCGGCAGTAGAGAAAGAGCAAGCAGCGCTGGACGGAGGTATGGGAGGAGGAGGGGGGCATGCACCCAATCTGAAAGGCGCCGGCACTTTAAGAAGATCTGTCCCTCCCTACTCTGACATCATGTCGGAGAAGGGAGGGACCAGACCTGCTTAAAGTGCTGCAAAAAGGCTTGGGGAGCGCATTACGTCTGCCTGCTATTTTCCTGCCAGCGGCGGCAGGGCAACAGCAGACAACCAAAATGCGCCCCACAAACCTTTCCGCCCTGTGCGGCTGCACCGCTTGCACAGGGCTAGTTACGGTCCCATTTGCACACCAAGGAACTAAAAGACAGCAAGAACCAACAGCACAGTTTATAAAACAAAATTATAACTCATTTTTATTTTGTTGTTATAAACTGCGTTATGGTTCTTGCTTTTTTCTTTTTCAACATATATTTTGCATCCACAGTAGGTGCAGAGCAGAACCAGGACATTCACAGAACTCAATATTTAAAAAACAAAATCTGATTCTGATCATCTCACTAACAACAACAACAACCACTATTCTCCAGTACCAGGCATATTGTGAACTAATACAAAACCCTACAACAAAGAGCAAACCTACCATACCATACCATATCAGCACAAACTTCCAAAACTCACATAAGGAGCCCATCCTAAAAAAGCATCACTGTAAATACTACAGTGGGCCCTGGAACATCCATAGACCTATTTGAAAAGCTGAACAAGTCAAATTACTACAGTACAGTATAGATCTTTATATACAAACTGCATGTTAACAGAACACCTGACCTCATTCACACACGCACAACATCGACCTTCACCAAGTACAGAATAAGTAACCACTATCTAAAGTAAAAATAAAAATATGTAGACTCAATTTAAATTAAAATCCCAAGAAGCCAGAGTCCACATGCAGTGCAACATCAGATAAATAAGAGATGCAGTTTCCGAATACTGTGTAAAATATAAAAATAGCACAAAGTCCAAAGTTCCAATAGCAAAAAGTCCAAAATTAAATAAAATTATTTTTTCTACCTTTGTTTGTCTGACCATTTTATTCTCTGATCATGCTGGTCCCGATCTGAAGCTTCTGCTTTCCTGTCTTCTCTAAGCTCTCTTTCTGTGGTCTATGGTCCATCTGACATTTCTTATCTCTTCTTTTGTTTTCTTCACTTCCTTCCATCAGCCCATTTCCAGTTCCAGTAACCCTCCCCAGTATCAGCCCCCTTTCCAGTCCTTCCCTCCCGGTACCTTCCAATATCATCCGCCTTGCATTCCCATGACTGCAGCTGGTGTCCATTCCATTCCAGTCCCCCTCCTTCCCCAATGTCCAGCCCCTTCTAGTCCAAATACCATCCCAGATATCAGCTCACGTCCACTCTCAGTGCCACCCCCCCCTCCAGTCTGCTCCCTTCCAGTCGCCCTGCCCTCGGTCCATCTCCCTTCCAGTGCCATTTGCATGTCATCTCCCTTCCAGCCCCCACCCCATTACCCAACTACCTGCCACTCCCATCCCCAAATGTCAGCTCCCTTCCAGTCCCCCTTCAGTACTTCCCAGGTCTCAGCTCCTTTCCAGCCCCCTCCTTCCCCGTGTCAGCTCCCTTTGTGCCCCCTCCTTCCCCTTGCAGACCCTCTCATTATCCGCTCCCTTCCAGTCCTATTCTACCATCCTCCTGCATCAGCCCATTTGTAGCCCTAGCCCCTAGTTTTCTTCCAGGGCCAGCAGCACTCTCCTCCCCTCCCCTCCCCCATTAGCCCATTTCCAGTCCTATCCCCCTTCAGCCCACTCTAGTCCTAGCCCCCCAATCAGCCCATTACTAGTCCTAGCTCATTTCCAGTGCTAGCCTCCCATCTGCCCATTACCAGTCCTATCCCCCTCCAATAAGTCCATTTCCTGTCCTAGCTCCCCTAATCAGCTCATTTCCAGTTCTAAACCCCCATCAGCCCATTTCCAGTCCTAGCCCCCCATAGCCCATTAGCAGTCCTAAACACCCCCCACCAGCCCATTTCCAGTCCTAACACCCCCCCATAAGCCCACTTCCAGTCCTAGACCCCCCATAGCCCATTACCAGTCCTAACCCCCCATCAGCCCATTTCCAGTCCTAGACCCCCCCCCCCCACAGCCCATTACCAGTCCTAACCCCCCCATCAGCCCATTTCTAGTCCTAGCCCCCCATAGCCCATTTCCAGTCCTAAACACCCCCATCAGCCTACTTCCAGTCCTAACCCCCCATGAGCCCATTTCCAGTCCTAACCCCCCCATCAACCCATTTCCAGTCCTAGCCCCCCATAGCCCATTACCAGTCCTAAACATCCCCCATCAGCCCATTTCCAGTCCTAGACCCTTCCAGCCCATTTCCAGTCCTGGCCCCCAGGGAAATAAAAATGCTCAAGTTGCTGCCGCTGCCGAGTCTGCTTCTCGGCAGTGGCAGACTCACCTCTCCTTCGTATAGCAGCCGCGGCTCCTGCTTCTTGGAACCGCGGCTGTGCTAGCAAGATCATCTTAAACACAAAGCCCAGCCAGTGTGGAGCCTTCCCGTGCAGAGGCATCCCGCCCCCAAAGGAAGTAACTTCCTTTGCATACAACTTCCTTTGAGGGCGGGAAGCCGCTGCACGGGAAGGTTCCGCACTGGCTGGCTTTGTGTTTAAGCTGATGTCGCTAGCACAGCCGCGGTTCTAAGAAGCAGGAGCTGTGGCTGCTATAGGAAAGAGAGATGAGTCTGCCACTGCCGAGAAGCGGACGCGGCAGCAACTTGAGCGTTTGGTTATTTTTTATTTTTAACTTTTGAAGGCGAAGTGAGGCGGCTGTTTTGGGGGCATTTTTTGCCGCCTTTAAAACTTCACCGCCTGAGGCAGCCGCCTCACTTCGCCTCATGATAGAGCTGCCCCTGATGTTGAACATGTTCAAACCGCGACACCCTGTCATGCATTGCACCTAAAAAAGCATGCAGTGATGTGGCCCCTGAAGCAGTCGATGCCCCCAGGTACAGCACGTGCCCACAGTCGAGATCATTCACGGTCCACAGCCATGTACCATGGTACCAGGGCAGGCCTGCATGCAACAGATGGGAGAAAGGAAAGGGGGGAGAACATAAAAACATAAGATTTGCCATACTGGGTCAGACCAAGGTCCATCAAGCCCAGTATTCTGTTTCCAATAGTGGCCAATCTTAGTCACAAGAACCTAGCAGTTTCCCCAAAAGATGAAGGATCCACAATGCTTCTATTGGGGCAAGTAGTGGATATCCCGAGTCCCATTTAATAATGGTTTATGGACCTTTCCTCCAGGAACTGGTCCAAACCTTTTTAAAACCCAGCTACACTAACAGCTTTTACTACATCCTCCGGTAATGAATTCCAGAGTTTGATTGCAGGTTGAGCGAAAAAATATTTTCTCCTATTAGTCTTAAATAGGTGCATTGCATAGCTTCATTGCATGTCCCCTAGTCTTTCTATACTTTGAAGGCGTAAACAATTGATCTATGTTTACCCGTTCCACTCCATTCATTAATTTATAGACCTCTATCATATCTCCCCTTAGCCGTCTCTTTTCCAGGTTGAAGAGCCCTAACCTTTTTAGCCTCTCTTCATAGAGATATCCTTCCATTCCCTTTATCATTTTGGTAGCTCTTTGTACCTTTCTAATAACACTATATCTTTTTTAAGATATGGCGACCAGAATTGCACACAATATTCAAGGTGCGGTCACACCATGGAATGATACAGTGGCATTATGATATACTTCGTTTTATTCTCCATTCCTTTCCTTATGATACCTACAGTAGAATTCTATTTGATCTCTTGGCTGCCGCTGCACACTGGACGGAGGGTTTCAACATGTTATCCACGATGACGCCTAAATCTTTTTCCTGGGTAGTGGTTCCTAATGTGGAACCTTGCATCATGTAACCATAGTTTGGGTCATTCTTTCCTAGGTGTATAACTTTGCACTTTGTCCACATTAAATGTCATCTGCCATTTTGATGCCCAGTTTTCCAATTTATCAAGATTCTCTTGCAATTTTTCACAATCCTCATGAGTATTAACAACTTTGAATAATTTTGTGCTATCTGCAAATTTGATTACCTCACTCATTATTCCCATTTCCAAGTCATTTATGAATATGTTAAAAAGCAGCGGACACAGCACAGATCCCTGGGGTACTCCACTATTCATCTTTCTCCATTGGGAAAATTTGCCAGTCAGCCCTACCCTCTGCTTTCTATCTTTTAACCAGTTCCTGATCCACAATAGTACACTGCCTCCTATCCCATGACTTTTTAATTTCACCAAAAGTCTCATGAGGGACTTGTCAAAGGCTTTCTGAAAATACATATACGACTATATCAACCAACTCTCCTTTGTCTACCTGTTTATTCACACCTTCAAAAAAATAACAGATTAGTAAGACAAGACCTTCCTTGGCTAAAGCCATGTTGGCTGTCTCCCATTAAACCACAACTATCTACATGTTCAGTAGTTTTGTTCTTTATACTGGTTTCTACCAATTTTTCTGGTACTGACATCAGGTTCACCGGTCTGTAGTTTCCCGGATCACCCCTGGAACCCTTTTTAAAAATTGGTGTCACATTGGCATTCCTCCAATCTTCAGGTATTACAGATGATCTTAATGATAGTTCACAGATTACTAATAGTAGGTCTGCAATCTCATATTTCAGTTCTTTCAACACCCTTGGATGTATACCATCTGGTCCAGGTGATTTGCTACTCTTCAGTTTATCAAATAGTTGTAATACATCTTCCCGGTGTATCGATATTTCTTTCAATTCTTCTGCGGCATCACCTTTAAATACCATTTCAGTCATGGGTAACATCCCTACATTTTCCTCAGTAAAGACCAAAGCAAAGAATTCATTCAGTCTCTCCGCTATGGCCTTGTGCCCTCTTAGTGCCCCTTTTCCCCTCTCCATGGCCAAAATGACTCTCTCACAGGGTTTTTTTTGCTATGAATGTACTTGAAAATGCCTTTATTATGTGATTTTATTTATTTATTTAACAGTTTTTCTATACTGCCTTTATCCAAGGCGGTTTACATCAAACATCATAACAATTACAGAGGAAATGTTTTACATTAGACAAGGGAGTACAACTTGGAGATAAGTAAGCAATAAATTATTTGGGGGGAATTAATTATTTAAATGTAGAGGTGGTATTCGTTTTCTGGGGAGGCTTGATTGATTTAACTTAACTGATCTTCTGTGTGGTATGTTAGCACTTAGATTATGTTTTGTCATCAAGTCCGTAGTATTCGCTGAATAGATGTGTTTTTAGTTGTTTTTTTAATTCGGTGATAGATTTTTGCTTCCACAACAAGCTTCTTTTCAAATTCTCTTTTTGCCTGCCTTATCAATGCCTTGCATCTAACTTGCCAGTGCTTATATAGTTTCCAGTTTTGTCATTTGGCTTCTTTTTCCATTTCCTCAAAGATGCTTTTTTTGTCAATAACAGCCTCTCTCACCTCACCTTCAAACCATGCTGGCAGTGTTTTGGACTTCCTTCCACTTTACATGGAATACACCTGGTCTGGACTTCCAAGATAGTATTTTTAAACAACATCCATGCTTGATGTAAATCTTTAACCTTTTCAACTGCTCCTTTTATTTTTTTCATAACTATTTTCCTCATTTTATTATAGTCTCCTTTTTGAAAGTTAAAAGATAGTACTGTGGCTTTTCTTACCATCCTTCCTCCATTTATTAAATCAAACGTGATCATGCTATGATCACTATTGCCAAGTGGTCCTAATGTCCTTATCTCTTGCACCAGAACCCTCTGTGCCACCACACATTCGGCGATCTGGTGGCTGAGCTCTGGCTGCCCTGGTAGAGGAGGTGTGACTCCTCAGGGAGGATGTGTGGGCAGCAGCACGGACAATTTGCGTGCACCTGGATGCCTTCACTGCTGCAGTGCCAGGGCAGGGGCCCCTTGCACCATAGGCTGTCCTCATGCCAGAGATTACCCTGTGATGGGCCATAATGGGGTGGACAATGTGGCTACAGACATGAGTGCACAATGTCCCTGTTGCTGTGTGGACCTCTGTTGTTTTGTACTGCTCTTGTTTTTCTACTGCTGTTGCTGCCATTGTTCTATCTGTTATAGATTTCCCAATAAACTGTTCCCGGCTTGGAATCACAAGGTGTTGTCAGTTTTGTGGGGGCAGAGTTGCGTGTCTGCGTGAATGGAGTAGAGAACTGTGGGTGGGGCTCCAGGGGTTATGGGCATGGAGTGTGTGCCCTGTGGGCCATGTCCTTATGCATGGGTATGGCATAGTGGCACCACATGCGCAGAACAATGGCGGTCTCAGCTCTGCATGGATAGCACCTCTGTGCCATACCCATGCAGTGAGGTTAGAGGTAGCACCTCTGTGACATACCCATGCAGAGTGGCTGCAGCTAATGCCCAGTGTGGGTAGTGCCTCTGTACCATACCCGTGCAGAATGGGCACCACTGGGTTACCAGGGCAAGTTGTGTGTGCCATCGCTGGGCAGCACGGGCACAGCACAGCAGCACTACACATGCAGAATGCCCCCTGCTCTGTGGTGGCACATGGTCGGAGTGCCGCTGTGCGCCTTTCCTCATGCCATGGTGGCCATGTCCACATACTGTGCTATATGTCCTATCCGGGTATTACCATCTGGGCATGACACAACACCGAAAGGGCCAAAACAAACCCAGAAGGCAAACTTTACACCCTCTGAGATTTCGATGGCCATGGGGTTCATCATGCAGCGACACACTGCCCTCTTCACAGCAAAGGATGCCAGCTCACAGATGTCAGCATGGCATGACATTGTCAGGCATGTCAATGCCATCGACCACCACAACAGGGACATAGAGAATATGAAGAAGAAGTGGTGGATGGTACAGCAGGCTGCAAAGGAGAAAAGGGCCAGCAATAGCAGGCTGCCACCTGCATGGCAGCACAGACTCGCCCCTCTGAAGGAACAGGTGCTGCAGTTCTTGGAGGAGGTCTCCATCTCAGGGGTTGCGGCCTTTGACAGTTCCACCCTAGGCACACAGGAGGGTGAATAGGGGTTACTGTATCTGGGTAGCACTGTGACGGCCATGTATGTGTCCCCACCATGGTTTCGTCTACCCAGGGCCTGCCTGTCTGTCAGTCCTTGCGTGATGCATGGGTTGGGGACAGTGCAGACTGGGGATCCCCCTGCCAGTTCTGTTGTGGGCTTGGTGGCACTTCATAGGCCAACCTAGCAACCCATGTAACTAACCCCTGACATCTTTGCTCTCCAACAGACCTGCCAGGGACCCAACCCTCACAGCCTGAAACCGATGTGTCAGGGGAGTCTCACCTCCCACCGTGGATGATGCCAGTGCACAGCCGGGATGCAGCATAGCCACAGAGTCTGGTGCTCCTGCCAGGGTGGAGGTACAGTCTGGTACGAAACCCAGCGCAAAGGTGCAGGCTGTTGCAGCTACCAAGGTAGTGGAGCAGGCCAATGTGTCTGCAATACTGGGGAGGTGGAGACAGATGATGCCCCACTCACTGAGCTACAGTTTGCCATCCTGGATGACCCTGTGAATGTAGGAGGCATGGATATGGACCAGAAGCTACTACAGGAGGGTGCACACCTGGTGGCCAGCACCAAGGGCATACTGGCTAAGCTGCACGGTATATAGCAGGACCTGCAGGCAGCCACACAGGTGAGGGAGGCTGCATCTGAAGCATGGCAGTATCCCCAACTGCGAGTGGAACACCATCTGGAGGGACACCCGCATCTGATGAGGAAGATGGCAGCATATCAGGCAACGCTTGCTGGTTTCCTGCATAGTTTGGTGGGCCTCCTGCAGGCCCAGTGAGTGGGTTCTGGGGCTGCCAGCACATCATCACAGCCACCTGGTAGCTCTGAGCCCTGTGCAGTGGCCTGCCTTGATGGGAAGAGTGATGACACTGCTAGCACATCATCATACATTGCTCTACTGTGTCACAGTGCACGTGTCAGCAAGTGCTTATGGTCGGCTGCAAGCCTGGGGGCAGGAGACACACATGGGTTAAATAAACACCCTGCACATGTAGCATCATTGGTGAATGTGTGTATCCTATTCAGGTGATGGTGTAGGGCAGTCACCTCAGAAACTGTCTCATATCAGCCATGTACGCTGGGCCAGTGCACGAGCCTGCTGCTGGCTCCTGGCATCTGCTGCCTCTGCAGCCTCTCATTCCTCTGCAGCCGCAGGCTCTGGATCCGGCACTCCATGCATGGTCCTCTGCACGGTTTGGGTACAGGCCTGCACACGTTCACCTCACTGTACGCCACTACACAGGTTCACTCTACACTATCAGCAGTCGTAGGTGCCGGGAAAAGTCACTTAGGCTTACGCAGTTAATGACATCCAATGTCAGCACACATGACTTTTGGAAATCCGCTTTATGCGGGTTTAAGGATGACACGCCCCCCCGTTCCACCCCTGGGCCTTGGCGCTTGGCGCTGTGAGGTTAGCTGGGCCTCTCCGTTTCAAGCTGCCTTGTTGAATATCTGGTTTACACGGTTATGGTGGTTTTACATGGGTAAAGCCATCTTTTACACGTGTAGCACATGCCTAAGGCTTCGAAAATCGGGCCCATAGCTGTTAGTACTACACATGCTGACATTTGCATGTGTATTTCTTGATGTAAAACTGAGCCTTTTGGAAAAATTTATTTATAGTATATTGAGCTCACACTTTTCTGGCAGTAGTTCAAGGTGAGTTACTTTCAGGTACAACACTGGCCCTAACATTAGGCAAATTAGGCGGTTGCCGAGAGCATTGGTGGTCCGAGGGCGACCCATTGCCCCTGCTGCTGCCTTTCTCTAGGAGCTGCATCAGTGACAAGGCCTTTAAACAGGGTTTCAGATGCCTAGGACAGCGGGAATGACGGTCTCTTTGAGGAGATTTTGTTCTTTATCTTCATTTCGCATTTTGTATACTTGGGGGTATGTTTACTAAACCGTCTTAACGTAGCAGTGATGACATTATCACGTGATACGTGACATTATCGCATGATAATGGTGCTTTACCGTGCAAGAACGTCACGTATTGCGCGATAATGTCTGCAGTGGCATTAAGGTGCGCAGAGGGTGGAGTAAGGCTCCCCAGGGGCGGAGATGAGAGGTCAATGGGCGTAGAGTGGGTGGGGAGAGGCCCCATGCACACTAATGCCGTGAAATGAAGGTCTGAAAATTAGCGCCAGTGAAAACCTCGCGCTAGAGGCACATTTGCAGGAGAGAGAAACCATTTCAGTCAGCAATGTACAGCAAAGCCAGAGAAACCAAGAAAAGTGATAGTAGTGATACATGTGCAGGAACCAAAAAGGCAAATAAACATATAAAAGGACCAGAACCACATTTTAAATCCCCATAACCAAGCTGGCCAATAGTGCTACTAATGATAAACCCAAAGCAACACTACTGACAAAGCATAAAAAGGAAGATACAATGTTTGGAAGGGGCTATGTTCTGTCCCCCTACAAAGTGAATGATCCCACAGTGAAATAGCGGTGATCAGGGTTTTGTCGTTTATATTGGGCAGGTTTGTTATGCTGTGGTCCAGCTGGGGCACAGTGCGGACTAGGAAGATGCCTAGGTGGCACATAGGAATGCTGAAACTGTAAAGCAATAAGACAGCAACTGATGAGGGTCCAACATGGGCATGAGTGTGTGTCCCACAGTGTCACAGGGGATATTAACCAGCAGGTACCCCCAAGGGCACATAACATTGGCAGTCGGTGCTGGGGGGAAGTGCGCATATCCATGTAGGCACCACTACCCGAGAATCCACACCATAGACAGCTGCCTACCGGCACACTGGATGGCCTGGAACTGCACACCACCAGCACCACTGGCATAAAGGCATGTCAGCATGGTGGTGGAGGGGTGCTGGTGGTGGAGGCAGCAGTGGCATCTGCCCACAGCAGACCAAGGTCAAGCCCTGTTTAGGTGGGTGCCGTGCGGTGAAACAGACAAGGTCTGTCTAACGAACACTAATGGTAGCCCCAGGGAATGATCTGCCTCTGTGGCAACAGTTTGGTGCAGTACACACAGCCAGTGTGTTCAGGGGCAGAAGGTCACAGGTTCAAGCCCCAGCTGTGGCTCCTGCAAACCATGTCCCTATATTTTACCCAGTACTAAACTGTGGTAATAAAGATGGAACTGTTATTGCAGATTAAATAAACAAGCCATAAACACCTATATTTTAGCCTACAGGGCACAGACACCATAAACATGTGCAATCTCTAGAGCAGAGTTTCCCAACTGCAGTCCTGGAGGGCCAAACACCATTCAGGTGTCATGCTGTACCTAATAAATATGCCTGTGCTGCAATTGTATGCACCGCCCCCCATTGTATGCAAATTTATCTCATGCATATTCATTAGGGACAGCATGAAAACCTGAACCGTGTTTGGCCCACCAGGACTGGAGTTGGGAAACTCTGCCCTAGAGCAGCGGCCAACAGGGGTATAAACACCCACACCCACAGGCTCCACTATCCAAAGCCTCATGGAGAGTCAGGTTGTTGGGCCCTGCACGGAGCAGCATCTCCCAATACTAGCACTTGCATACCTTAGCAATGCCGCCCTAAACTTGGGAACACGTTACACATATATCAAAAGGTTGCTATGATTAATGGCAGATAACAAATCCTAAGTTAAACACAATTTATTGACAGAGCTGCATCATAGCAACCTTTCTGATATCTGTGGAGTGTGTTTCAGTTTTGGTTTCTGACAGTGTTTACCACCCCGGGGATTGATCCCAACAGTATTGCGTACCATAGCCATGCTTGCACTGTGCCCAGGACTGGTGTGGTGGCCAGGGCTGCCAAAAACCTCTATATTTACACAATGCTGGCATAGTTGTGGGAGTGTGTGTATGTCTATCCAGTGTGGTATGGCTGCCTACACCTTACTGAGCCCACACTGCTTGCAGTTTCCAGTGTTAGCCTGCCAATGTGCATAATGAGGAGCAAGGTACTGTGGGTATGGCCAGGACAGGGCGTCCTGGGCAGGATGCATCTGCACAGGGCATAGGGCAATGGCTGGGATATTTTAGTGCCCAACCACCACCTGCACGGACAAGGTGGCCATAGCATGTCCTGCTGGGAGTTCACTCTCACCCTGACTGAGCAGTGACCACGGCATGGCTAGGATCCTCCATAGTGCTATGCAGTATTTCCCTCAAGTGATGTTTATGGTTTCCCTTTTTTGGGGCCCAATCACTGACATACCTGTTTGGTGTGTGTGTTCACATCCCGTTTGTGGGTCCACACAGTTCCTCCACTATGTACTAGCTAGCAGATTGTCTGCAGTTAGTATGTGTATGGCTGGGACACCTTGTAGGGTGCAGTGGGTGGAGACTGACTGTGCCCTCTGCTGGTGAATGTCAGGTAGTGGTGGGGGGCAGCAGAGCTGAGCTTTTCCAGCATTCTGCCTGTCTGCCATTGCCTTATTGATGCATACAGATCTGCATTGACTGCCCTGTAGGGTGCCTGTTCCCCAGCAGGACTGGGGGTTGATGGTCCCTTCTACTGCCACCATTGTAGAAAGGTAGAATGTGGATCTGTTGGTGGGAGATTTTGTCCCCCATCCTGAGCCACAGAGGGCGGGTTGGGTCACGCTACCTAATCTGCTTTTGGGTCCAAATACCCCCTTCACTTATAATATGTGACAATGACACCCACACAGGATATGCACTATTCTGGGTGCATCATAGTCCACAAGGGCTAGACGTGACTGGGGAATACAGATGGACACAGGTGTATCCTAGGTGCGTCTGCAAAGACTACCTAGCACACATTGGCATTGATGGCAACCTGCAGCATAGTCTATCTCAGCCAAGCCAGGTGCTGCGGACCTGGTGCTGTGCGCCCCACCTGGTGAGCACAGGACCCGCACAATGTGACGGTCTGTAGCTACTCTGTGCCAGTAACACACACAGTCAGTTCCCCCTACCAGGCTGAGGTGCTGTGGGGGTGCACACGGTCAGTTCCCCCTACCAGGCCGAGGTGCTGTGGGGGTGCATACCCTATCTTGTGATCAGCTGTAGACTGCTGATCAGCATGTGCAGTGCATCATGGGTATGGGTGGGTTTACCCTATCCTGGTAACCACAGCAGACAGTTTGTGTGGTGACCTGCAGTCTTTCTGTAGCCAGCCAGGCTAGTAGTTGTAGAGATGTAGCCCACTGGTTACTTCAATAACTGTAGTGGCAGAGGTCATGGGTTTGATCCCACAGTGGTGTTATTTAATACTGCTATCTGAGGCTTTTCCTTTTCATTTAAATCAGTGCTGACAGCAAAATGCACCCTCACAGTGCTGTAACCTTAAGGTGCCTCATAAGGCGCCCTATAAAGTGCCCTATATGGCACATTATAAAGTGCCTTGGTGGACAGTGCACTTTATAATATGCCCTATGGAGTGCCTTATAGGGTGCCTTATGTGGCACCTTAGGTTACGGCACTGTGAGGGTGTTTTTGCTGGCAGCACTAATTTAAATTAAAAAAGGAAATGCCTCAGATGGCACTGATTTAAATTAAATGGTAATGCCTCTGACTGTTTTCTTGCACCGCTTTATCACATAATCAAAGCGGTTTAACAAAAAAACATACAATAGAAGTGAAAGTGTAAACAAGTAGTGAATGTAGATTCATCGTTTGATATAGTAAAGTGTAGTTCTTTGGAGAAAATTGATCTATATACATTGTGTACTATTATACAAAATGAGCTATATTACAGACTTCTATATAATTGGTCATTCCTATTAAATGAATTAATTATTTTACATGACCATAGTGTTCTATAAACAGCATAGTTTTCAGCTGCTTTCGAAAGTCTTTGAGATCCAGTGCTGCTCTCAAGTCACTTGGGAGAGTGTTCCAAATAGTTGGGGCAGCAAAAGAGAATGCCCTTTCTGAAGTGTCCTTACGTGATGTTCTAAAGTCATAAGAACATAAGATATGTCATACTGGGTCAGACCAAGGTCCATCAAGCCCAGTATTCTGTTTCCAACAGTGGCCAATCTAGGTCATATGTACCTAGCAGTTTCCCCAAGAGACACAAGTTCCACAATGCTTGTACTGGGTCAAGCATTGATATCTTCGGTCACTTCTTAATAATGGTTTATGGACCTTTCCTCCAGGAACTTGTCCAAACCTTTTTTAAACCCAGCTACACTAACAGCCTTTACTACATCCTCCGGTAACAAATTCCAGAGTTTGATTACACGTTGAGTGAAAAAATATTTTCTTTTATTAGTCTTAAATAGTTTACCATGTAGATTCATTGCATGTACCCTAGTCTTTATATATTCTGATAACGTAAACAATCGATCTACGTTTACCCGTTCCACTCCGTTCATTAATTTATAGACTTCTATCATATCTCCCCTCAGCCATCTCTTTTCCAGGTTAAAGAGCCCTAACCTTTTTAGCCTTTCTTCATAGGAGTATCCTTCCATCCCCTTTACCATTTTGGTGGCTCTTCTCTGAACCTTTTCTAAAATCGCTATATCCTTTTTAAGATACGGTGACCAGAATTGCACACAATATTAAAGGTGCGGTCTCACCATGGAACGATATAGAGGCATTATAATATCTTTTGTTTTATTTTCCATTCCTTTCCTTATCATACCTAGCATTCTATTTGCTCTCTTGGCCACCGCTGCACACTGGGCCGAGGGTTTTAACATGGTATCCACAATGACGCCTAAATCTTTTTCCTGGGTGGTGGAACCTTGCATCGTGTAACCATAGTTTGGGTTGTTCTTCCCTAGGTGCATAACCTTGCACTTGTCCACATTAAATTTCATCTGCCATTTTGATGCCCAGTCTTCCAATTTATCAAGATCCTCTTGCAATTTTTCACAATCCTCTTGGGTTTTAACAACTTTAAATAGTTTTGTGTCATCTGCAAATTTGATAACCTCACTCGTTATTCCACTTTCCAGGTCATTTATGAATATGTCAAAAAGCAGCGGACCCAGCACAGATCCCTGGGGTACACCACTATTCACCTTTCTCCATTGGGAAAATTGGCCATTTAGCCCTACCCTCTGCTTTCTATCTTTTAACCAATTCCTGATCCACAATAGTACACTGCCTCCTATCCCATGACTCTTTAGTTTTGCCAAAAGTCTCTGATGAGGGACCTTGTCAAAGGCTTTCTGAAAGTCCAGATACACAATATCAACCGACTCACCTTTTTCCACCTGTTTATTCACTCCTTCAAAAAAACATAACAGATTAGTAAGACACGATCTTCCTTGTCTAAAGCCATGTTGGCTGTCTCCCATTAGGTTGTGACTATCTACATGCTGAGTAATTTTATTCTTTATGATGGTTTCTACCATTTTTCCTGGTACTGATGTCAGGCTCACCGGTCTGTAGTTTCCCGGATCACCCCTGGAACCCTTTTTAAAAATTGGTGTTACATTGGCGATCCTCCAATCTTCAGGTATTAGAGATGATTTTAATGATAGTTCACAGATTACTGATAGCAGGTCTGCAATCTCATATTTCAGTTCTTTCAACACCCTTGGATGTATACCATCCGGCCCAGGTGATTTGCTACTCATCAGTTTATCTAATAGTTGTAAGACATCTTCCCGATGTATCGATATTTCCTTCAATTCTTCCTCACCTTTAAATACCACTTCAGTCATGGTTAACATCCCTACATCTTCCTCAGTAAAGACCGAAGCAAAAAATTCATTCAGTCTCTCCGCTATCGCCTTATCGCCTCTTAGTGCTCCTTTAACCCCTTTATCATCTAATGGACCAACTGACTCACAGGTTTTTTGCTACGAATGTACTTGAAAAGGTCTTTAGTGAAAAAGTCACTAGAAGTGCTGACTCTGTTGGAAGTACCTTTTCTTCTTGGTCTTTTGCTGATGTCCGTCTGCCTCCACAGTCATTTCCCTACAGTAACATGGCCTGGAAACTGCCTTAGCTGTGGGGTCTCCACTATCCCAGTAAGCACAGCAGAATGTATGTACGTTGACGTGTAGTTGTTGTGTAGTCAGTCCTAGCTATGACAATGGCCATGGAGGCCTAGCACACTGGTTAGTACAGTGACTATACAGCCAGCTCTCATAGGTTCAAATCCCCAGTGCAACAACATCAGGAAGAGTGTCTGAAGTGGCACCTTTTTGCATGGCTGTAACAGTTAGACACATCTCTGTAGTGTGCGGGTAACGCAAACATACCCACTCACCCTAGTCCTGTAGACTACGGTGGCACTGAGCATGGGCCGCAGAAGGTGCATTACAAGGCGCCCTATAATGTGCCCGCTGGCCAATGCCGGGGAGCCTCACCACCGTAACGTAAATGCCAGTTCACCAATTAAATAAATAAATGGTGGCATGGCGGTGAGATCAGGTGTATGGGGACTGGAGAAGCAGCCCATACCGTTAGCGGTGCGTATCACTGTTCCGATAAGAATACTATGACGTGATCTGGCCATCAAAATCCCACGTCTGCTGTGCACCATAATTGCGCCAGGTAGTGCATAGTACCGCGAGATAGCGTGTGTACGTGCGCGACACGACACATGCGCCATGTGCGTCATCGAGCTGTCGCGCAAGTACACACACCATCTCGAGAGTGAAAAAATGAACAGGCGTTCACGAAAGCACGCATTTACCTAGAGGGAGCTTAGGATCCTGAGCGAACTGATTTGCACCAGACAGAGCTGTTTGTTCCCGGGCGCAGCAAAGAGGCAGGACCTTGCATGGGTGAGGAGAGCATGGGTGCACCTCACCAGGCGGTACAACCGATCTGCCAACTACCCCCGCGAAGTAAGTGTATGGGGACAGGTCACACAATTTCAGTTGTGCAACGCAAATACAGCAAGCATCACATATCATACATGCAGAACATGGTGGAAATATCAGTCTGTGGGCCAAGCTGTTGCCACTGTAGATGTGTATGTTGTGGATTGCAATCCTGCCCTATCCCCAGAATGCCCACAGACCTGATCACACAGATCTATTACACATCCTGGTATTATGTTTTCTGCGTGTGATATGGTCCCAAATGTCTGCTCCATCCCCAGGAGGCATCACACATGGTTACAGAGGTCTAGCATAGATCCTTGTGTTAGGTTAAGTGCATCTTTGTCAGTCTCAGAGCTCTGCCCTAACCCCAGGTGGCCGTTGACCTGATTACAGTGGTCCATTAGAGATTCTGGTGTCAGGGTACCTGCATCTGTTTCATTCTCACAGCTCTGCCCTAAACCCAGGAGGCCCTGGACCTGATTACAGAGGTTTCTCCTAGGACAAGAAGGATAAAGTCAGCCACACCTGGTGACGTCATCCGACGGCGCCGTGGACGGAGTACTCTCTCTAGCCCAGAAGGGGTTTTGCCTTCTGGGCTGAGCCCCCTCCCCTCCACCTGGCCCAGCCTCCAGACCGCCCCTAGCCAGCCACTTCCACTTTTTCCGCCTTGCCAGCAAGACGGACCTTCCACTCTCTCTTTATTTTTATTTATTTTTTTTATTCAACATGCCAAAACGGGTTTCAAGAAGTGCCCGGTGTGCTCCCGCAAGATGAACGTGACTGATTCCCACCCTAGCTGCATCCGTTGCCTGGGCATCTCGGACAAGGTAGAAGACTGCTCCCACTGTGCTAAGATGTCTCCAAGAGCACGGAAAACGAGGAAAAATCTGCTCAAGGAACTGTTTCCTACCGTGTCACCTCGTCAAGGCTCCTCTGCCTCTGCTACGGGCTCAGCCCTCCAGATAAGTGCTGCCGATGCTTCCCCGGCCTCGAGCGTGCCCCTGATGGCCTCCGCTCCCTGCCGCGATATCCTGGCTCTCCTGGGACAAGCAGAGACCCTTTTAGCTGTGGCCCCGAGCGTGCCCCTGCCGGCCTCCGCTCCTTGCCGCGATGCTGCAGGACCATCTTCCCTCCTTCCGGGCTCTATCAGCAGGCCTCCCCTTCCTCAGGACATCCCGGGAGCTCTCGAACATGTGGAGGCTATGGGGGCGGCCATCTTGGATTCTGCCACTTCCGCCCCTAGCTCCGCCCACCATGACGCGGATGATCGGCACCAGCGCAGCAAGAAGAGGAAGAGAGGCAGCTCTTCGTGCCGACAAAGCAGGCGCCGATGGCGATCCCCATCTGCGCCGACCCGGCACCGACGACGGTCTCCTTCCGCGCCGAGACATCGGGCATGCCCGCGCCATCATAGGTGCAGTCGAAGGAACCACAGTAGCAGCTCGTCTGGACGCGACCACGATCTTCACCGCTGCTCCGGGGGCAGACAGCATCACCACCGCAGTTGGTCTAGCTCCTCCTCCATCTCCAGTGAGTCTTCGGAAGGGCATGCCGCGCTGTCTCCTCAACACCTGCTTGACTTCGGGTCCCCCTCCCCCGAGGCTGCATCGGAGGATCATGACCAACCGGACCCCTTAAGACCTGAACCCCTTCCACCAACTCCGGTAGAGGGATGTGCGGAGAACTCTAAGTTTGTCTCCTTTCTATCCTCCCTCTTTCAACGATGGTCACAGAACCAAACGGCGAACGCCTCTGCACCTCTTTTCCACAGACCTGTCACCCTGCCCCCCCCCCCGGCCACCTCCGGTGACACCGTAGCCAATTCAGCTACGTCCTCTGAGACGGCTGCGGTAGCCGAGCCAACAACTACACCTGAGGACACCTCTCCAGGGGTTCCTACAATCGACTCTGGACCGTCAGTTGAGCCATCTCCCTCCAGCCCGGAGGACCTCTCCTATCACAAGTTCCTACAGAAGCTGGCTTACACTCTGAGTCTTCTTAAGACCTCTGAAGCCTCCAACCAGCGCCCAGAGATGCAGGCGGCACGCAAGTTCCTCGAAACTCCGAAACCCCTGGCAACCGTCCCGGTTTATCCTTTGCTGCGCGAGAATCTCATCACCCTTTGGAAGAACCCCTCCTCAGGGCCCGCAGTGTCTCGGAAACTTGACAACCAGTACCAAGTCCAGGCCACACCGGGATTCGACAAAACTCAGCTTCCGCACCACTCCATCGTGGTGGAATCAGCTCTGAAAAGGACTAAGTCCACGCGTACCAACACTAACGGCCCCCCGGGAAAAGACCTAAAGTCGCTCGACAACACAGGGAAGAAGGTTTTTCAAGGAGCCATGCTCAGCGTCAGGATTTCCGCCCACCAGCTGCAGCAGGCCCTTTACCTGGATGCCCTCCTAGAGAAACTTAAAGCAACCATCCCTGCCCCAGCTCTGGGAGCACAGCCTGATTGTGACGACATTATCTTTGACCTTCAAGAATGCACGAAACATCAGGTGCGAGCGACTTTTGACGCCTTTGACACGGCGGCTCGCACGGTCGCTTCTTCCATCTCCGCCAGCCGCCTTGCATGGCTCAGGGCTTCCGGGCTACGAGAGGACACCCATGATCGCATTGCGGACGCTCCCTGCACTGGAGAGTCCCTCTTTGGAGACACGGTTACTGACACCGTCAATGCTTTAAAGGACCGCTGTACTACATTGAAAACATTGTCGGACGAGGGCTTTGAGCGCACCAGCCGCAAGAACTCTTACAACCAAAAACCTTACTACTTCAATTCCTCTAAGCGTCAGTATGGCTCCTACCAAAAATGGCAACCCCGATACAAACAACAGCCATCACAACAGTCCTACTGGCAAAAACCTCGGCAGAGGGATAGAAAGCCACAAAAAAGCCAGCAGCCCGGGACGGGGAAAAGTAATCAAGCCTTTTGACAATCAGCCGTTGGACAACCCCCCCACGGGGGGACGCCTCGCCCTATTTCTCTCGGCTTGGCAGTCCATCACCTCGGACAAATGGGTGCTGGCTATCATCAAGGACGTATATCGTTTGAAGTTCCTATCTCCCCCAGTGCAGCACGGAGTTCCACCCTGCAAGACACCGGGACCTTCCTCCATTGCCCTGGAGAAGGAGATTCTCTCCCTTCTCTCTTCCAACGCCATCGAACCAGTACCAACCTCGGAGCAATATTCTGGTTTCTACTTAAGGTACTTTCTAGTCCCAAAGAAGTCAGGAGGTATGCGCCCAATCCTCGACCTCCGAGCACTCAACCTCTTCATCACCAAAGAGAAATTCAGGATGCACTCCCTCGGATCCATTCTACCACTCATCCAGCCCGGGGAGTGGCTGACATCCTTGGATATGCTGGAGGCATACACTCACATCCCGATCCACCCGGATCACCGTCAATACCTGCAGTTCCGAGTGATGGGGAAGCACTTCCAGTACAAGGTCCTCCCGTTTGGCTTGTCCCCAGCCCCAAGGGTATTCACAAAGTGCGTAGCCACTGTAGCAGCGCACCTCCGCAAGCAAGGAATCTGCCTGTTTCCCTACCTAGACGATTGGCTGATCTCAGCACCCTCCTCCGAAGAGACAGTGAGAGCGACTCGCTCCACCATTGCCCTGCTATCCGAGCTGGGCTTCTTAGTGAACTACCCGAAGTCCCACCTGCGCCCCTCGCAGCAACTGGAGTTCATTGGGGCGCTGATAGATACCAACAAAGTAAAAGCCTTCCTTCTGCCGCTACGAAAGAGATCCATACAGGAATTGGTACTGCACATCAGATCAAACAAAAACCCTACCGCCCGGAAGCTACTCCGGCTCCTTGGCCACATGGCAGTGGCCACGCAAACGGTCCCTCTAGCGAGGCTCCACATGCGCCACCTGCAGTGGCATCTGCGAGCACACTGGTCACAGCACTCGCAGCCCCTGAACACGCCCATACCGATGAACCAAGCTGTCCGCAACTCCATTCTGTGGTGGGCTCACGGGGAAAACCTCTCACAGGGGAGACCCCTCACACAGCCACCTCACCAACTAACCATCACCACCGATGCCTCTTCGGTGGGCTGGGGAGCGCATTGCCTGCACCTCCGGACTCAGGGCGCATGGACAGAGCTGGAACAGCAGTACCACATCAACCTTCTGGAGCTCAGAGCCATTCGTTACGCCTTGAGCGCTTTTCAGAACCTAATCAGCGGCAAAGTCACTCTCATCCAGACAACCAAGTAGCCATGTTCTACGTGAACAAACAGGGTGGGACGGGCTCCCGGGCCCTGTGCCGGGAAGCTCTCAAGATCTGGGCCTTCGCAATCTCCAACAACTGCCTACTTCGAGCCTCATACCTGCCTGGAACCGAGAACGAGCTGGCGGACAAGCTCAGCCGACAGCTAAATCCCCACGAATGGTCCCTCAAGACAGAAATTGCCCTCTCCCTCTTCAGGGCGTGGGGTCAACTGGAGATCGACCTTTTCGCCACCGAGCGGAATGCGAAGTGCAAACACTTCTGCTCCAAGCGGCCGTCTCGGCACAGCCACTCAGCGGATGCATTCGTCGAGTCGTGGGGGGAATGGTCACTGGTGTATGCCTTTCCCCCCATTCCCCTGATCTCCATGACCGTACAACGTATCATCTCCGACAGGGCCCAAGCCATTCTGGTGGCCCCCCACTGGCCTCGCCAGGCATGGTTCCCACTCCTGAGGCTTCTGTCACTCCATCCGCCACGGCGGCTGCCACTGATACCGGACCTCCTCACCCAGGAAGACGGACTCACCCTCCATCCCAATCTTCGGACCCTGGCCTTGACAACCTGGTGGCTGAGCGGATAGTCCTGTCCCCCTGGGCCTTTCCCGGGAAGTGGAGGAGGTAGTTCTCGCGGCATGCCGCCCGGCCACCAGGAAGTCATACGGTCTCAAATGGCGCCGTTTTTCCCTCTGGTGCTCCACTCAAGGCCTAGACCCCTTCTCGGGCCCTGTGCCCGAGATACTGCAATATCTGGCCTCTCTGTCTCAGCAGGGCTTACAGCCCCAGTCCATTCGGGTGCACCTAGCGGCCATTTCTACACTCCACCACCGCCCAGGAAACACTTCCATCGCACAGCTACCCATTGTAGCCTGCTTCATGAAAGGCCTAGCGAATCTACATCCCCCAGTCCGGGAGCCTGTTCCACACTGGGACCTCAACGCGGTTCTCAACCAACTCACGCTACCCCCCTTTGAACCCCTGCTGTCAGCAGAGCCGAAGTTCGCTTCCTGGAAGACCTTGTTCCTCATAGCCATCACCTCAGCCAGGCGCATCAGTGAGCTCCAGGCTCTGGTGGCACATCCACCGTACACGCAGCTTTCCAGCGACCGAGCCTCCCTCCGGACGCACCCGAAGTTCATTCCGAAAGTTTCCTCTGCCTTCCACATTAACCAGACCATCGAGCTTCCCTCCTTCTTCCCGGAGCCGCATTCCTCCCCGGAGGAGGCGAGGCTCCACACACTGGATTGCGTCAGAGCGCTACGTCTGTACCTCCTAAGAACAAGTGATCAGCGCCATACCACGCAGCTCTTTGTCTCCTATGACCCAAACAAACCGGGGCGCCCTGTCTCCAAACGCACCCTATCCCTCTGGATCTCCGCATGCATCGCTTTCTGCCTTGACAAGGCTGGTACCGATCACGCACCGTCAGTCCACGCCCATCAATTGAGGGCACTTGCTGCCACCATGGCCAACCTTCGCTCAGTTCTGGTAACGGACATCTGTAGGGCAGCCACCTGGTCATCCCTTCAGACATTTCAGAAACACTACTGCCTCGACCTGCATTGTAACCAGGCCTTCCTGCCCTTGCCTGTGATGTTGATACGTGATGTATGCACATGCTGCTTGTCGCGCTGTTTGCACATGCTATTGCACATACTGTTTACACATGCTGTTTGTACATGCTATTTGCACATACCGTTTACACATGCTGTTTGCACGTGATGCTTGCACATGAGTTGCACATAATTGTAATGTTCAAGTTGTTCTGCACTTGCTGTTTGCACGTTCTTCATTGACTTGATAAAATTCTTGGTTATACATCTCGTGTCCTCCTTATTATTGTGGGCCCCTGCTACCTCAGCCCTTCCTAACTAGGGAGGCACCAGGTGTGGCTGACTTCATCCTGCTTGTCCTAGGAGAAATCAAGGTTACTTACCTGTAACGGGAGTTCTCCGTGGACAGCAGGATAAGTCAGCCACACTCTCCCACCCATCCTCCCCTTCAGGGGCCCTTGGCATACCTTCGCCCCTAGCACGTGCTGGACCGGCTTGGAAAGTAGTGGCTGGCTAGGGGCGGTCTGGGGGCTGGGCCAGGTGGAGGGGAGGGGGCTCAGCCCAGAAGGCAAAACCCCTTCTGGGCTAGAGACTCCGTCCACGGCGCCGTCGGATGACGTCACCAGGTGTGGCTGACTTATCCTGCTGTCCACGGAGAACTCCCATTACAGGTAAGTAACCTTGATTTATTATAGATCCTGGTGTCAGGGTAAGTGCATCAGTTGGGGTTTCACAGCTCTGCCCTATCTCCAGGAGGCCCTGGACCTCATTACAGAGGTGTATTATAGATCCTGCTGTCAGAGTAACTGCATCAGTTGGGGTGTCACAGCTCTGCCCTAACCCCAGGAGGCCCTGGACCTGATCACAGAGGTCAATTAAAGAGCCTGGTGTTAGGGTACCTGCATCTGTTTCATTCTCACAGCTCTGCCCTAACTCCAGGAGGCCCTGGACCTGATCACAGAGGTCAATTAAAGATCCTGGTGTTAGGGTACCTGCATCTGTTTCATTCTCACAGCTCTGCCCTAACTCCAGGAGGCCCTCGACCTGATCACAGAGGTCAATTAAAGATCCTGGTGTCAGGGTACTTGCATCTGTTTCATTCTCACAGCTCTGCCCTAACTCCAGGAGGCCCTGGACCTGATCACAGAGGTCAATTAAAGATCCTGGTGTTAGGGTACCTGCATCTGTTTCATTCTCACAGCTCTGCCCTAGCCCCAGGAGTACCTGAACCTGATTACAGAGGTCTATTATAAATCCTGGTGTCAGGGTAACTGCATCAGTTGAGGTTTCACAGCTCTGCCCTTACTCCAGGAGGCCCTGGACCTCATTACAGTGGTCCATTATAGATCCTCTTGTCAGGGTAACTGCATCAGTTGGGGTTTCACAGCTCTGCCCTAATTCCAGGAGGCCCTGGACCTCATTACAGAGGTTTTTTAGAGATCCTGGTGTCAGGGTAACTGCATCAGTTAGGGTTTTACAGCTCTGCCCTAACTCCAGGAGGCACTGGACTTCATTACAGAGGTCTATAGCCCAGCTAGGTGTGTTGGTGCATGCTCCTGTTGCAGTCAGCCACAAATGCCCTATTCACAGGAGGCCTAGTTGTGTCCACACAGGTAGAGTACACATCCTGGTGTTCTGGTAGTGGTTCCTGGTGATGTGTTCAGGGCCACCCAATCCCCGCGCGACGCCAGAACACATCACACATGTTCCAATACAGATATCATGGTGGCATGGCATGTGTGTCTGCGGATGTGTGTAGGTTATACAAACACACAGGTGTGTGCCAGACCACACAGGGGTCAAGAAACACCTCCCCTGTAGACCAGCATACCTACCCCACACATGGCATGGTGCTGCCATGTAATGCAAGGAGAGCATAGGATCTGGGTAAGGCTGGTCTGTGGGGTTGCCCAAACGACACGTAGGTGGCACCCTGCACATGCCCAGACCCACAGCCACACATGCAGGCGGCGCTGGCAACAGGTAGTATAGGACCCACTGGCATGAGCAGCAGCAGCACCCTGCTGTATGCAGTGATGTGTGATATGTGTTGGGCACCCACCAGAGATATCTGGCCCTTAATGTTCCCACCTATTGCATTTCCACCCAGGTGGAGGACCTATGGAAAAAGGGACGTGAGTTGTGGCTGCACTGCCTCAAGCGGCTACAAAGGAGGGCGCTGCAGCAATGTGGTGGTGAGTGTTGCGGCCCCTGCAGCGCAGTACAGTATGTCACAGTGGGCCAATGGCCATGTGGGAGGCCACATTATGTTTATGTGGCGTTGTAATTGCATGATGGTGTGCTAATGACTGTCTTCCCCCACAGAAGCTGCTGCTGCTGGTGAGGGGACATCAACCTCAGGGCCACCCACAACATGCCCCACAGTTGCAGTCCAGCCAGTGGAGGAAGAGGAGGAGGTGGAGGAGGAGGAGGCGGCGGAGGAGGAGGAGGTGGCAGTGGCAGCAGAGGCGGAAGAGGATGACGGGAACATGGAGGGCGTGGAGGGTGTGGTGGGGTGGGAGGGAGGGGAGGGTGAGAGTATGTGTGACGTTTTGGGGGGTGAGGAGGAGGAGGAGAGTGTGGAGGGTGGTGAGGGTGTGTGGGAGGTGCCAGAGGGGGAGGAGGGGGTGTGGAGGGGGTGAGAGTAGGAGGGAACACAGGACAGCACAGGGCACTGTGAGTCCCTGCCAGATGCCGCATGTGTGTAGTGATGGTGCCCGTCTGGGTGTAGCTACGCCACCCATTGCCACAGACAGGGCCCACGCACATGCCACCACACAGACACCTGGCACCTTGTTTGTATGTGGTGGCAGGTGCATATGGGACCTGTATGTGGCAATGGATGGCATGAGGGCATGAGGGCATGATGGCATGAGGCATGAGGGAGGAGTGGCCTAGTGGTTGGGGCAAGGTACCACAGGCCGGAAGGTTGGTGGTTCAAATTCCACTAGAGGACAGCAACCTTGGGCCGGAAGGACTGGGGTTTCTAGTCCCACAGGTGCTCCTTGTGGTCTTGGGTAAGCCACGTAACCCTCCATTGCCCATGTTCCCTGTAAGTATTAATGTATGTGTCTCATATCCCCTCTTGTTAAATGTATCCCCCAACCACTTTGACCCGGTGAAAAGTGGGATATAAATGCAACTAAATAAAGTATGTGGCAATGGATGGCATTCTGCAATGCCAGCGGGCCCAGGACCACACCATCCATTCAGTGAATGGCTGCCGAGATGCAGCGTGTGACTGGTATTCCCGGTGCATCACGACAGCCATCCCCTGATGGGCATCCCAGGAGTGTGTGATGGTCCCTGTGGTGCCCACACACGTGCCCTGTGCTGTCCTGTCTCCCGGGACCCAACATGTAGGCTTTGGTATACAATACCTGTTGTACATATGTTTTTAAATACAGTGGGTTACTACATCACAATGGTCACGTGTCTCCCTTATAGACAGACTGTGGACGTGAGCATGGGAGATGTGTGTAGATCCCTATGTGTATGCGTGGTAGACATAGGTAACATACATGGACCGTCTCCACACGCAGTTGTGGGGGCTGCCCATGTGCATAGGTATTTGTGTCCCATGGTGCCCCTGTGATGTGCCAATGTGCAGTGTGTCCCAAAAGCTATGGTCACATGCATGCTGCCTGTGATGTGTGGGCACCATATCTGATGCAACATGCTTGTGGGGTAATAGGGGAAAAGGCTAGCAGCAGGTATGTGGCAGGAAGGGTAAGAGGGATGCTGTACCCAGGAACTTTACAGGAGGATAGCTGGTGAGGACGAGACCGGTCGATGCAGGTTCCGAGGATAAGCGGTGGGGGACTACAAGCGCTGGTGAACAGTGATCAGCTGACTGAAGCGAGCTACCTTTGTCTGCCTGTGCCGCATGCAAGCCTATGTGGGTAGACAGCCACGTATTCCCTGGTGTGGGCAGGGAGGATGGTCACACATGTGTGTCTAATGATGGAGAGCATATGGGGTGAGAGAGGTTGACAGATCCTTACAACAGACATGTACCACCGTGAACATGTTGATGTGCAATGGGTGAGGTTGGGTATACCCCCACGCATAGGTAGGAGGTCCATGGCACACAGGGCATGGTATAACCTATGTGCGATGATTGGTGGCAGTACAGACACCACACCCCTGAGGGATATGGGTAGGCACATGTGGGCAGGGTGACAACATGGGGTGCAGGGTACGTAGGGGATCACAGTGCCACACATTGGAAACAAACACATAGGTTGTAATAGGTTGTGATGTATTTATTTATAATGTTCATATCCTCCGTGACCGGCCATGGTGACCATGGCCTAATCCACCCCTCTGTCCCGGGACGCCTCTAGTGCTGGTGCTGGCTGCTGTGTATGGGCAGCCATGGCCTCCTGGGCATCCGCAATATGTAGGAGCGCCGCTGCCATTGTGTCCGCTGTGGCATACAGCTGGTAGAGCTCCTGGTGAATGGCCCACAGAGCCTGATGAGTGCCTGTGGGTGGGGCACAAGGTGATGTGTGAGACACCTGTTACAACCCCCACTGTGACACATGCAGATGTCAGGCATATCCCACCAGATCAGTCTGCAGAAAAATCATGCATGCAACAACTAGCAACGCATGACCATGTTTACATCTGTGTGTCCCATGAGCCATTCTCATGCCAGGAAAGGGTCCTGATGAGGGTTCGTGTGAATCTCAGATCTCACACATGGTACAATGTCACAGTTCAATGTGTGAATGCTTAGAAACATAGAAACATAGAAACATGATGACAAAAAAAGACCACATGGCCTATCTAGTCTGTCCTTCCATATCAACAACTACAACAGTCCACTTTTTACCTTTAGAGATCCTCTTTGTTGGTCCCATGCTTTTTTGAATTCAGTTACTGTCCTCATCTCTACCACCTCCACTGGGAGACTATTCCATGGATCCACTACTCTTTCCGTAAAGAAATATTTCCGCATATCACTCCTGAATCTATCTCCCTTCACCCTCATCCCGTGTCCCCTCGTAGCAGAACTTGCTTTCAATTGAAAGAGGCTCTCTCCCTGAACATTTATGCCACGGAGATATTTAAACATCTCAATCATATCACCTCTATCCCGCCTTTCCTCTAAGGTGTACATATTAAGATCCTTAAGTCTGTTCTCATATGCTTTATAATGAAGCCCACTAATCTTTTTTTTTTTTTATAAACTTTATTTATCAACACCATGTAACAAGAATAGGCAATACAACAAGCAAACTCCTGGAGAGGGGGCAACTCTTATTCCCCACCAGGAGAACAGAAACAAACACATGTGCGTTGTAAAGTTTTCCAGTATATAAACCCCTGACCACCCCCCCCAACCCCCCCTCCCCCCCCCCACCACCCCCTTTTGTTAGTCGCATCCACACCCCGAGAACCCGGGACATCACTTTCCATCGTTAGCACCTCAATCCATCCCAGTCATTTAGGAGCCCAATTGTAACATTTCATTCCTAGTGCGGGAGCTCAGGCTCTGAAGAAAGGGGTCCCATAGCATCTGAAAATGTGGCCAGCATTTAACATTACCCCGGGCATATCTAGCTTCCATAAGCAGCATCTGGTGGAAGGCATTTCGCCACTCCCAAAACGAGGGCGCATTTTGTTCCCGCCATTTGTGCAATATGGGGCCCTTACCCACCAGACAGGCCCTGCGCACCAACAGTCTCTCCCACTTACCCTTGGGCTGTGTGAGGCGCAGGTGATCAAGGAGAACCAAGGAGCTATCCCAACATATCTGCTGTCCCAATATTTGCTCCATAAATGAACCTATTCTTGTCCAGTATGGCCGAATATATCTGCACCCCCACCACATGTGCACCAGGTGCGCCAAGAGCTCCGAACACCTCGGGCAACAGCCGTCCGAAGCGAGATGGGAGCGGAAGGTCTGTCGAGGAGAGAAATGCACCCTGGTGAGAGATTTGTATTGCACCTCTCTCCAGCGGGCTCCCACCGCCAGCTCCCCTACCCGTTGCAAGGCCTTCAAAAGTGTACCCGGGCCAATCTCCCTTCCCAGCTCCGACCCCCACCCCAACTCCACGGAACGATAATCCGGAGACAGTCGGTATGGAGCCAAGCGCACCTTCAACACCTGAATGGACAGTTGGGATCCCCCACCCAAATCAAAGAATTCTAAAATCTGCGCAGAGCGCTCTGCCCGCAGCTCTACTGCCGGCAAGGAGCCAATGTAATGCGATATCTGCATATAGGCGAATTGGTGACCAGCCCCGAGAGCGTAGTCGGTACAGAGAGACCGAAACTTCTTACAGCACCCTGAGGGTTCGACCACATGGCCTAAACTATGGAGACCTTTCTCCGCCCACACACGAAACAGCGTGTTTTCGGTTCCCGGAGTAAACAATACATTACCCTGAATCTGCAGCCAACTAGACACCCTACAATTCGTATTCCAGTAGGTATTTAGCTGTCGCCAAGTTCGACAAACCGGGACAAGAAGCACACTCCCAGCTAAGTGAGCAGGGAAGAGACGGTAATCCAAGTGTAGGAGGGAGAGAACAGATACTGGGGCAGCAAAGGCTTCCTCTAACCCCCGGGGAGTAAAGACCTCTGTACCACCCAACCAGTCTCCCAAGTGCCGAGCCTGACAGGCCAAAGCATAAGCCCCTAAATCAGGGAGTCCCAACCCCCCACACCTCCAATTCCCCACCAAGCGGGAGTACTGAATACGTGCGCGCGCCCCCCCCCCCCCCAGAAATCCGCCGATAATTCCCTCCAACCGCTTCAAGTCCTTTCGCAGAAGCCAGACGGGCAGCGTCTGTAGCCAGTATAGGATCCTCGGTAAAATTACCATTTTGACCGCAGCAATTCTCCCAGACAAGGACAAGGGAAGAGGTCGCCAAGCCTGCAACTGAATTTGGAGTCTCTGAATAATTTTAGAAAGATTACTCTCATAGAGTTGTGAGGGCTGACCAGTCAATACTATACCGAGATATTTAAAATGATTAGCCGCCCATTTAAGGGGGAAGGGTCCTCGCCAGCTACCCCTCACAGTGCCCGATATATCTAATGCCTCGGACTTATCCATATTGATATTTAAACCGGCAAATTGACCAAAAATCTCAAACTCTCGCATTAAGCTGGGGAGCGAGTCATGGGGCCGAAGTAAATGCACAAGGAGGTCGTCGGCAAAAGCCGATAGTTTAAAGCTGGTCGTGCGGATACGCACCCCCCGTATCTCCCGTGAGGCCTCCACCCGTCTAATGAACGGGTCCAAGGAGAGAACAAAAAGCAATGGGGAAAGAGGACAGCCCTGCCTAGTCCCCCTGTGTAAAGAAAATGTGTCGGAAAGCACTCCATTACAGCAAATCGCCGCGACCGGGTCATGATAAAGACTTTTAACCATAGCACAAAAAGTTCCCAATCCCGTCGCGGGGCAGCAAGTCCCATAAATAGTGCCAATCAACTCTGTCAAAAGCTTTCTCTGCGTCAAAGCTAATTAACAGAGACGAGAGACTCCGATTGTGAACCCATTCTAAGGAAACTAGAATCTTCCGCAGGTTGCGAACCGCGTACCTCCCTTTCACAAAGCCCACTTGGGAGTCGTGAACCAAATGCCCCAACACAGTCGCCAATCGATCGGCAAGAATTTTAGCTAAGATTTTAAGGTCAAAGTTAAGGAGAGAGATAGGCCGGTAGGAGGCAGCACACAACGGGTCTTTTCCTGGCTTCGGGAGCAAGATCATATGAGCCAAATTACTTCCCCATCGAAATGTGCCCTGCTCAGATCTCCTAGTATGGACCGCCACCAACAGCGGGGATACGAAACCAGCCAAGATCTTGTAAAACTCGGCCTCCAACCCATCTGCCCCAGGGGATTTATAACAACTCGCCTTGGCAATAACATTCTGCACCTCTTGAACAGAAATCGGTTGATCCATGTGCAACCGCTGCTGGTCAGATAGCTGGGGCAGGTCCAGCCCTTCCAGGTAGTCGGACATTTGCACATGCGAGCCGGGCACCGCGGTATAGAGTTTCTGAAAGAACGAGCGAAAAACACACGCTGTCTCCGGATTTTCCCTATATAGGACCCCTTTATCATCCTTCAGTGCATGTACCAGCGTGGAACCCCGAGAACGCGCAGACACCGGGCCAATAACTTCCCTGGTTTATCTCCATAGCAGTAGAGCTGAAATCTGAAGTACATAACTGACTTTTTGGCCCGCTGGTGTATGAGATCGTTCAACGTCGTCTGTAACTCCCATAGCCGCTTCTTTGAAGCCACACTTGGATTACTCGCCCACTTCCACCGCTGTAATGTGACTAAGCGTTCCAGACGGATAATACGCTCCGCCATGAGTCGACGTTTGCGCGCCATAAAGCCAATAATATCTCCGCGCAGAACCACTTTCGCTGTCTCCCAGACCAGCTCCGGATCCGCAGAATGCCCACTGTGATCCGCTTCGAATTCACGCCAGCGCCTTTGTAGGAACTGATGAAACTGAGAGTCTCGATAGAGATCCAAAGGAAACCGCCACAATCTCGTCAAAGGACAACTCGCGCCCCACCGCAGCTGAAGCCAGACAAATGCGTGGTCGGAAATTTCCGCGGGTCCAATCTGTGCCTCCTCTACCATAACAAACAGGCACTGCGAGGTCAGCAAATAATCTATACGTGCGCTAGAACTATGTGCACGAGACTGGTGAGTGTAGTCTCTTTCAGCGGGATGTAGCAGTCTCCAAGGGTCCACCAACCCCAACCTGGTCCGCAAACCATTTAAGGCTCGAGCCCCCTGGGAACGCTCCCGGGTCCCCTCGCCCCGAGATGTGTCCATCGCCACATCCATCACTCCATTGAAATCCCCCCCCCCAAGATCAGGGGGAGCTCCGGGAGCTGCTCTACTTGGGCGGCCAGTCGAGCATATAGGTCTCGGTCTAGCACATTGGGACTATAAACATTACCAAGGATAATAGGTTTCCCCTCTAGCGTGCCTTGTAGCAGAAGGAACCGCCCAGTCGAATCCACTATTTCTTTGGTGACCTCAAAGCGGATCCGCTTGTGCAGTAGTATGGCCACCCCCCCTTTTTTATTCTGGGCCGGCACCCCCCAAACCTGTCCCACCCAAGATCTACGCAGTTTAGCATGCTCCGCTGCTGTCTGCTGGGTTTCTTGAAGGAAAACCATATCAGCTTTTTGCCTCGCCAAAGCTTGCAATATTTTTGCTCTTTTAAACGGGCTCCCCAGGCCACAAACATTCTATGACAGGATCTTCAATCTGGGTTGATATCACTCCAATATCTTAGAAAGGTACCCAACCATATTCCGGGAAGAACCCCCCCAGCCTGGAGCTCCCCCCTGCCATCCCTTAATGGTTCCCCCAATGCCCAGGTCCTCTTGGTGGGATGCGACCATATCCCCCCCCCCCTCCCCTCCCTTCCCTCATCACCCCTTCCACCTGCTTCTCCATCTACTACCTCTATTGGGTAGCGAGCAACTGTAATGCGTGCGGTCTCCTCCCCCCTCTTAGAATGTCCTAGGCATCCTCCACCTCCTGTAGCCAACCTGCCCCATAAGAGGTTCCCGCCCTAATCAAGTCCCCCACCCCCCTTGTGAATTATGCAGTAGTGAATAACAAAACATGACTGTATGTAATACAATAATAGAACCTCTAAACAAGAATGGTACCCACTGTAACCCTGCATTTCTCCTCTGCTGTACCTCGACTATGAGAACCAATGAGGGGTGTCAAAGCCGAGGCACTAAAACCGGCAATCTCGGGGACTAGGCCTTTAGCTTCCCTTCCATAATACAAAGGGAGACAAACCCTTCGAAACGCCATATAAGGGGAGAGGGAGCCAGGTCACCAGCAATCTCCGCCTCAGCTCCTTGTAAGCAGCTCACCTAAGATAGTTGCACCCCCTGACGCCGGAAGGAGTGCAAGGCTACACAGTAACCATTAAGTGTAACAGCTTAGCAATATGGATACACAATTACTGCACAGTACAACAAACAGTAGCCAAAAACACTTTTAAACTGCCTAAAAAAAACAGTAGGCAACAATATATAGGGAGCAATCCAACCCCAACAGAGCTCTTTCTCCCCTGGACCCGAACCAGTGAAACCACAAATGGGCCCCAAAAGGCCCGAAGTTTTACCCCCCCCCCCCCCCCCCCGGGACACATCCAATCCCCGCAGTTAGAGAAAGAAAGAAAGAAGAGAAGAAAAGAAAACCCAGCGCACTCAATCAGGTAGTACCCCCCTCTTCTCACATTCGATCCCCACACCCAACTGCATACGAACCACAATCACACACATTCAACCATCTCCCCCACCCGTAATTCAGCCCTAGTTTTATATGCCCAAGTCCCATGAGGGACAACAGAGACCCGGGGCCCATCTCCAGCGAGCCCGAAGCTCGCCCCTACCCACTATCCCACCCCCAGTACCCCTCCGCTGGGCTCAGCAAGATGGGTCGCCCCCCTCCCACCGCAGGACAGCTCCCCAAGCAGAACTTCCCCTAATAAGAGAGTGAAAACTTAGGCCTCGTCCAATTAGGCCCCTCTGAGTCTGTGTTGAAGAGTTGCAGTCCTGAGTAAGGTTCACGGGGATTGTCCTTGCGATGGGGGCCTTCGCTCCTCTCCCACAATCTGCGCCACATATCCTTTGGCGTCAGCCGCGGAATCAAAGGTCTTATGTGCTCTCTCATGAAAAACATGCAGTCGGGAGGGATACTGCACTGAGAATTTAATTCTAGCATCAATTAGTTGCTGGCAGATTGGAGCATATGCTCTGCGCCGCTGGCTGAGAGCAACGGAGTAGTCCTGTGCCACTCGTATAAGCAAGTTCTCATGCTCCAGCACTCCCCTCCTCCTAGCTGCTTGCAAAATAGCCTCCTTCTGGGGAAAATAGAGAAATTTGACGAACACTACCCGCGGCCTGTGCTCTTGGGGTTGCCTGCGCCCCACGCGGTGCGCTCTCTCTATAAGCAGTTTCCCGCCATCTTCAACACCCTCCAATATCTTGGGGAGCAGGTTTTCCAGGTAGGACTTCAAATCTTTATCTGCAATGGAGTCCGGAATACCCATCAGCCGCAAGTTATTGCGGCGTGACCGATTCTCCAAGTCGTCAAGTTTATCATCTTGCGACTGAACCTTAGATTTAAGGGTCTCCAATTCCTGAGTCAGGGAGGCTAGGCTATCCTCTGTGAGCCCGATACAGTTTTCAGCCTCTTGCATGCGGTTGCCCAAAGCTCCGAAAGAAGCGTGCAAACTGTCCATTTTTTCCTGCAGGGTTGTAAATTGCAAGGCTAGGTCATCGGCTACTGCCGCGGACACCTCTTCCAGGAACGCCGTTGAGGCCGGCGACTTCGGCGGGCCCATGGCATCCGCCATTTTGGGTGCTGGGGCTCCTCGCTCCCTCTCCTTCCTCGCGGCTTTAACTGTCGCCGCCATCGCCAGAACGGCTCCGCAGCCACAGGATCTGCTTCGGGTGCCTTTCCCCTGCGTCAAAAGTAACCACTTTACGTTGGATCTGTTCTCAAGCCGGCATTAATGACCCGATTCGGGGTAGAGGAGACCGGAGCTCAAACGGAAGCCGTCCGCCGAGTTCACCGCATCACGTGCTCTCCCCCACTAATCATTTTAGTAGCCACCCTCTGCACCGACTCCATCCTGTTCACATCCTTTTGAAGGTGCGGTCTCCAGAATTGCACACTATACTCCAAATGAGGTCGCACCAAAGACTTATACAGAGGCATTATCACCTCCTTTTTTCTGCTAGCCATTCCTCTCCGTATGCACCCAAGCATCCTTCTAGCTTTTGCCGTCGCCTTTTCTACCTGTTTAGCTACTTTAAGATCATCAGACACAACCACGCCTAGGTCCCGCTCTTCTTTAGTGGACAAAAGTACTTCACCCCCTATACTGTATTGCTCCCTTGGATTGCTGCAGCCCAAATGCATGACCTTACATTTTTTAACATTAAATCCCAGCTGCCAAATTCTAGACAATTCTTCAAGCTTAGCTAGATCCCTCCTCATGTTATCTACACCTTCCTGGGTGTCTACTCTATTGCAGATTTTGGTATCATCCGCAAAGAGGCAAACCTTACCCGACAGCCCTTCCGCTATATCACTAACAAAGATGTTAAAAAGAATCTGACCAAGGACAGATCCCTGGGGCACACCACTGGTAACATCCTTCTCCTCAGAGTGAGCTCCATTTACTTGTACTCTTTGTTGCCTCCCACCCAACCAATTTCTAACGCAAGCAGAAACATTATGGTCCATCCCTAGGGTGCTCAGTTTGTTTATAAGTCGCCTGTGAGGAACAGTGTCAAAGGCTTTACTGAAATCTAAATACACCACATCTAGAGCTCTCCTTTGGTCCAACTCCCTGGTCACCCAGTCAAAGAAATCAATCAGACTTGTCTGAGAAGACCTGCCTCTGGTGAATCCATGCTGCCTCGGATCCTGTAATCCGCTGGACTCCAGAAACCTCACTATTTTCTCTTTCAGCAGCGTTTCCAATAATTTACTCACCACCGAAGTTAAACTAACCGGCCTGTAGTTTTCAACCACATCCTTACTTCCACTTTTGTGTAAAGGCACCACATGAGCCTCTCTCCAGTCCTTTGGCACCACTCCTGACTCCAATGAGGCATTGAAAAGGTCAATCAGTGGAGTTGCTAGAACGTCCCCAAGTTCCCTCAGTATTTTAGGGTGTATCCCATCCGGTCCCATCGCTTTGTCTACTTTAAGTTGAGCTAGTTTCTCACGAACACGGTCTTCTGAAAATTGTTCAAGATGTCCCTCGCTTCTGTTCCTATTTGTGGGTGTTTTCTGAGGTCCTGCTCCTGGTTCTTCATCTGTGAACACAGAACAAAAATATTTGTTAAGCAATTCCGCTTTATCCTTATCAGCTTCTACATATTCCCCCCCTGCACCCTTGAGTCTGACAATACCACTCTTGCCCTTCCTCTTCTCATTAATATATCTGAAAAATGTCTTATCCCCCCATTTTATTGCATTGGCTATTTCCTCCTCCTTTTGAATCTTTGCCTTCTTGACTACTTTGCTAGCTTCTCTAAGTTTTTCCAAATATAGATGCCTGTCTTCCTCTCTGTGATCTCTTGTATTTCATGAAGGCCTCCCTCTTTTTCTTCACTTTTTCAGCTACTTCCTTAGAAAACCATAGCGGTCTCCTTTTCCTTTTGCCTTTATTTACCATTTTAACAAAAAGGTTGGTTGCCCTTAAAATATCCCCTTTCAGTTTTGCCGACTGTTTTTCTACATCCCCCAGCTGTTCCCATCCCACTAACGACTCCCTGAGATATTGGCCCATCTTCGCAAAGTTAGTCTTCCTAAAGTCTAAGATCCTCACCTTGGAATGGTTTTTAACAGCCCTAGACCTAATACTGAACCACACCATCTGGTGATCACTGGATGCAAAATGATCTCCCACTACAACATCAGAAACACTTTCACCATTGGTAAGCACCAAGTCCAGTATGGTCCCTTCACGTGTGGGGTCTGTTACCAATTGCCTGAATAGTTCTCCCTGTAGAGAATCCAGGATCTCCTTACTTCTAGATGATACTGCAGCAGGAATGTGCCAATCAACATCCGGCATATTGAAATCTCCTATCAGTAGCACTTCCCCTTTCCTAGCAATGCTGCGTATGTCTTCAATTAACTCTCTGTCCACCTCTTCCTCTTGTGAGGGAGGTCTGTATATCACACCAATGCAAATAGATTTCTCTTTCCCTCTTTCTAGTTTAACCCACAATGCCTCCTCTCTCCCTTTTAAGCTCTGTAATTCCAAAGCTTTAATAGTAGTTTTTACATATAGTGCCACTCCTCCTCCCCTTCTTCCTACCCTGTCCTTTCTGAATAAAGTATAGCCAGGTATAGTTACATCCCAGTCATGGTTTTCTGTGAACCATGTTTCTGTAACTGCCATTAAATCCAAGTCAGCCACTCCCACCAAAGCTTCAACATCAGGGATCTTATTTCCCATGCTATGGGCATTTATACACACTGCTTTCCATATGTTACCCCTGTTACCCATTTCCATAAAGGTATTTAATGTATCACCTACCTGGGGGCTTTCACTTACCTGGGGGCTTTCTTCACCTATCCCAAACAAATCTAGTTTAAAGCTCTCTTCAGTAGATTAGCCAGTCTACTACCGAAGATGCATTGACCTTTCTTGGACAGATGGATGCCATCTCTGCTCTGCGACCCTTGGAACAGCATCCCATGGTCTAGGAAACCAAAACGCTCTCGATGACACCATCCACGCAGCCATGCATTCATCTCCAGGATGTGAGCAGATGCTTTATCTGTGCACTGGTCGTATGAGATAAGCCAGATGACGTGAGGAGTCATGGCACACACATACATATATCTGGGGAGCCCTGTTTTCTATACCGCTGGTGCACAGTACAGATTACGATGACAAACTATGCTAGGTATCAATATCCATGGGGAGTGGTCAGTCAAGTAAGCTGTCTCGGTGACCTGCGATAGGTGTTTACCGTTGTGTGCTTCCGTGGGGTATATGGGCGTGAACAGTGTGTGTGTGTCTGAGCTCTTCACACATGCTGACACCTGACAAGCCATGCTACCAGAGGGTGGAACGCACATGGCACAGACCCCCCCCCCACCCACACATATGAAACGATCTGCTATGTTGCCAACATATTGTGGTGCAAATGCAATCACATTGTGGATATTACGTCAACCCCCAAGGGGATTGTTGTGTATGCTGTTACCCACCTTTGGCATTGTGCCTTGCTGAGGCACTGTGGGCCCGCAGCGCTGCCAAGATTGTAGCCATGCTTGTGGGAGGGATGGCTGATGTCCCTGGTGCCTGCACGGTGTGGTGACTCCCCTCCATCTTCGTACCCTTTAGAGACTGTGAGTTGCGCCTAGTGGCCCCCCACTGTAGCGTTGACATCCAGTGGTGTGTCCTCTGCCTCAGCCAGCAAATTGTCTCCTGTTGTGCCCTCGCCATTTCTAGCGGTGTACCTGTACATTTCAGCCTCTGGCCCATCACCTTCATGAGGACCTGCCACATCTTCTTCCTCATGTGCCTCCATGGTCCATATTCTTATATATTGATATATGTTTATGAGTATACCTGTGGAACATAGAACATCGGGCTTAAGCTTATATAATTGGAGGGA
The DNA here is from genome assembly GCA_033557465.1 of Ichthyophis bannanicus. Taxonomy (NCBI): domain Eukaryota; kingdom Metazoa; phylum Chordata; class Amphibia; order Gymnophiona; family Ichthyophiidae; genus Ichthyophis; species Ichthyophis bannanicus. The sequence continues at coordinate 908,709,236 of CM066035.1, read as the reverse complement.
CATCCTCAGATATCTTATAGTTTAGTTACTACCCTCTACAAGAAGACCATCTTTATTCTTTAGTCCATGGTCCTGTAGTCACCTGGGAGTTGGAAAAGGGTACACAGCACAGATGAGTTTGCGCAGTGCACCTATGTACACCTGTGTAGTACATTCCCACCAAAAACAATGTGTTGTCCGCCTGTGCCTGCTGTAGGTGCACCTACAATAGGGACAGCACAGGTGCCTTCAGTGTGCTGTGCCTGGCAGGGTGTGGGGGGTTAGCAGCCTCATTCCCTGGTGTAGCTGTGCCACATGGGATGCAGTGTATGGGGGATTGTGTGCTGAGTGCCGCGCCCCCTATCTGCAGTATCAGGTATGGACTGTCCGCCTGACCTTGGATGTGGCATCAGCAATACATGTGGCCATGGCGCATGTGGGAGTCCTGACTGGGATTGTGTGGCATCATCCCCGTGTGTTAGTCCCTTCCCTGTTAGTGGTCTGGGATATGTCCCTGGATAGGTAGGTGCATATGTGTTTTGGTGGTGTGTGTGGGTACCCACAGGTCAATGTGTTCTGGGCTAGTTGTATGTTCCTCTTATATGTCTCCCCCTGTCACAATGTGCTTGGTGACTGGCTGCAGGGGTATGATGACTGGCTGTGACCTATATGCCAGGTACTATTTTCGCAAGTAGACCTCAGGGGGACAGAGGACGCAGGCTGGTAATGATGAACACACCCCAAATGGAGTAGGCACAAAAAAATAACTAGATGTAAGCCCTCATAAGCCATATGTGAGGATGGAATGCTAGACCAATCTGGGTAGGATAACTCCAGTAGTAGAGGAATCAGGCCCCAGTTAGTCCCCCAACCACATATCCTTAGGAGGAGGAGTACTTCAGACAGACAAGCCCTGTAATCGCATAAACTCTGCATATATCAGTGGCCAAACTCACCTATATGAAAGGCCCAGAGGGTCCAGTAGCACAGCCAAACTTCACAGCACTAGAGAGCAACAATTTAAACGTGATCCAAGGAGGTTATCTGAGTACTGTCAAATGATATCCCAATGTGGCTCTTTACGGTTACATTGCTGCACATGTCTTTATCTTTATCTTTATTTAAAATTTAATATACCGCTTAAACCAAATTGGCATACAGCGGTGTACAATAAAAACAAAACGGAGCTACTGGGAAGGAAACAGAAAGGAACGCCATTCAAGTAGAGTAAAGGACAGTGCTGAGATAAAATATAGAAAAGTAAAGGAGAGATAAAAAACACAAACAAACAGTCATACAGTCGCAGAGGGAGGGGGGAAAGGAAGGTCAAAAGCTGTGCAGAAAAGGTAGGTCTTGAGACAGGCTTTGAAAGCAGAGAAGGAGGATTCCAATCGTAGCGAAAGTGGCAATGAATTCCAAAGACGGGGACCAAGGAAAAAGAAGGCAGAAGAACGTGTGGATTCGAGATGAGCCTGGGAAGGAGGTGGTAGGAAAAGACGGTTCAGATGGAGAGATCGAAGCACTCTGGGAGGACAGGAAAAATGGACCAGATCAGAGAGATAGAGTGGAATACCTGTGTGCAAAGACCGGTGCACGAAAATCAGGATTTTGTACTGAATGCGAAAAGGGACAGGTAACCAATGTAGACGAAGAAGCAAAGGGGTGACGTGCGCTGATCGAGGAGAGTGAGTCAGAAGACGAGCGGCAGTGTGGTGTACTAATTGAAGACGACGAAGCTGAGTAAGTGGAAGACCGGCTAAAGATGCGTTACAATAGTCCAAACGGGAAACCACCAAAGCAAGAAGTGTAGTCATAGAAGAGGGGGATAGAAAAGGCCGAATTGCTCGAAGTTGGCGTAAAGTGTGAAAAGAACGTTGCACCACGGAAGAGATATGGTCCCTGAAAGTTAATGCAGGATCCAACGTAACCCCAAGATAACGCAGAGAGGTGACCAAGGGGATAGGCCCAGCAGGAAGAGAAGGAGACAAAGAGGGAATGGGGGCACCTGCAGTGAACCAGATCGCCGAAGTCTTAGCCAAGTTAATGTATGCTGTGATGCTCATTAATTACAGTGGGATATCATTAGCCACTCCTCAGATAGGTCCTTTACATCACTGTTACATTGCTGATCTGTAGTGCTGTGAAATGTTGCTATGCAGCTTAACCCTCTTGGCTTTGCATGTCTGTTTTCTGGACCATTGATGTATGCAGTGTTCAATCAGTGTTCAATCAGTGTTCAATCAGATATGGGCCTTGTCCGCCATGCCCCCTGCTTCTCCACTGCGTTGCAGTCTTCGACTACATTCAGGACTGTGTCTATCATGCACACAGGCCCAGGTACCTGTCATACATACCCTGTACCTACCCTGCCATGTGCTGCTGTGTCATCACCCCACAGTTGCCTGTGTTAGGGCATGCATGCTCTCAGGACATGGTCCACCACCAATCCCCTCCATGTGCCACATGGGCTTGGGCATGCCCTGTACGTGTCCTGCATATCTACTACTACTACTCCACTACTACTATGAAGCATTTATAGGGTGCTACCAAGCGCATGCAGCACTGTAGAAGTGGAAACACAAAAATGACAATCCCTGCTCAACGGAGCTTATAATCTAAAAAGGCAGAGCACTAACAGGAAACAGGTTTGGAACAGGAGCAAAGAGACAAGAGCAGGGGAGACAGGACAAAGGAAGGAGGTAGGAACAAGTGTGAGAGGAAGACAGAAAGGTAAAATTAAAAAGGGGAGAAATGGAGAACAGCACACTCATGAGCCAAAGGCAGAGGCAAAAATATGAGCTTTGAACTCAAGTGTGAGGAGGGGCAAAGAAGATGCCTGATGCATGGACAAAGGACGTTTATTCCAAGCGTAAGGAGCAGCAAGGTGTAAGGTGCATACCTACCTGCCTGTGGATGGGCGGTGTCCAGTGCTTCTGGCAGTCCACACAGGTAGATGGGCCCAAGACGGTCTGCTAGCTCCTGCTCCAGGGGTGTGAGAGTTGGGGTAAAGGGGGCACCCCCACCGGTGCCCATGGCATGTTGCCTCTCCGCCACCATGTGTGCACGGACAACACGCTTAATGTAATTAAATCTCTTTCTCAGGCTGTCCAGGTTCCTGGTTGGTCCCCCTGCCTGGGCTATGGCCTCCTGCACCTCCTCCCACACATGTGTATGTGTTGCCACAGTGGTGCTGTTGCTCAGCTGGCCATAGAACACCTCATACCGCTCCAGCACACTGGCCAGCAGGATGTGTTTTTATTGCTGACTGAATCTCACAGCCCTCCTCCATTCCTCAGCTGGCACCGGTATACGCCTTCGTTTGGCACTTGTTGGCCCCTGTGTGGGCTGTGACACACCCAATGGGCTCTGCAGCCACCACCACAGGCCCAACACCACAGGCCCTGCCGGCTCTGGGTCCTGCTGAACAGGTGGCCCCCTCCTTCCCTCCTGCCATGTCCTGTCACTCCATCTCCCTGCCCTCTGCACCCTCTCCCTCCCTGTCATACATCTCTGCTCCTCGGCTCCTCTACTACACCTCACACCTGTTCCTCGCCCCACCTCCTCTCCCTGTTGCCTGCTCCTCAACTCAGCTCCTGTCTCTCTTGCCTGCTCCTTGCCTCCCCTCCTCTCTCTCTTGCCTGCTTTGCCACACACCTCTCCACACCAAACCTGCCTCTAACACTCTCCACCACCACTCACCAACCCAACTACTCTCCACGACACACCTGCCTTTGACACTCTCCTTGCTTCACCAACAACCAAAAGTGCATGCCTTCTCTCCCTCGCCTACACAAACCCCTCAATGTGTACCAGGTGTGCATGTGTATTTATAGTTTTTTTTACATTGCGCATGCGCAGTGGCATGAGTACATCAGCTGCATGCGTTGCGCATGTGCCATGGAAACATGGAATGTGCGTGGGTGGCACACCATGTTACACATGCGCTGTGTGTGTGTGAGGCTTGGCGCATGTGTGTCACATCACGCAGCACATGCACATGTCTCACGCTCACGCGCAGCACATGTGTAACATGGTGTCCCGTGCACGCACCTTCTGTGTCTCCGTGGCGCATGTGCAACATGCACAGCCGACGTGCCCCCTCCACTGCGCATGCGCAATGCGCACAATGTAGAAAAACATATAAATACATATGCACACCTGGTACACGTTGAGGGGCTTGTGTAGGCGAGGGAGAGAAGGCGTGCGCTGTTGGTTGTTGGTGAAGCAAGGAGAGTGTCAGAGACAGGTGTGTCATAGGGAGTGACTGGGTTCGTGAGTGGTGGTGGGGTTGTGTGGCTGGGTTGGTGTGTGGTGGGGGAGGTGTGTGGCTAGGTTGGTGAGGTGAGTGTCTGAGTTTGAGTGAGTTAGAGGAGTTGAGGGGGGTGGAGTTTATGGCAGGCTTTGTGGTTTCTGCATGTGCAATGGGAGGAGAGCAGGGGCTGTGGTTGCCTGATGAGGGAGATGGTGTCCATGGGGCTGAGGCACAGGGCATGGGTGTAGACCTGCTGCAACACAGACCTGCAGCTGTGGGGGCATGCCAGGCAGGGGCTGTGCCGGCACGGCGCAGGAGGTGTGCAGAGTTGCAGGCTCGCTAGGCTCACCAGCCTTGCCTCTACAGGCCCAGGGCCCAGCTCCAGGGCATGCATGAGGACTAAGTCATCTCCCCCTACCGCCTCAGCATGGGGCTATTAGGGAGCTCTATGAGGATCTAAGACCTGACCTCGAGCCCCTGACTGGTTGGTCACATGCCATACCGGGTTTGGTCAAGCTCCTTGGTGCCCTACATTTCTTTGCCTCTGGCTGTTTCCAGTCATCTGTGGCCGCAGTGGGTGGCATGAATCGCCCCACCTTCTCACTCTGTCTCCACCAGGTACCATGATCAGCCGGGTGGGGAATTACATTGCCATTCCCAGCACTAGGCAACAGTGGGGGACCCTGAACCAGGCCTTTGAGGCATTTGCCGGGATACCACACGTGATGGGAGCTATTGATTGCACACGTTGCCCTGGTCCCGCCCAGAGACAGGGAGGTAGTGTTCCGCAACCGCAAACACTACCATTCCCTGAATGTTCAGGTTGTATGTGATGCAAATATGCATATTCTGAATGTGGTCCCTAGGTTTGCAGGGTCCACCCATGACTCCTATATCCTGAATCACTTGGCACTCTTCAGACAATTTGAGGCAGGCCAATATGAGGACTGTATACTGCTGGGTGTGTATTTCTCATCTCTGACATGCACATGGTGATCCTGTGACTAACCGTATGTGCACATGTCTGTCTTTGAGGTGTATACCTAGTTGTGTGTGTGTGTCTCATCTGTCTGTGTGTGACCTAATGTTGGGGGGGGGTAGTGCCCTCCAGCTCTACCTTGCTACGGTGCTGTGTGATGATGGTAGAATTGACGCTAGCATTTGTGTAGTGGCTACAGATTAGGTTGATTGCAATCCATACACCTACCCCTTGTTTTGTGTGTTATAACTTCAGACGCTGATGCATAGTTGTGGTGTCCCATCATGTGATGTCATATGTTTCTGTGAGGATGTCTGTGCATTTGGTTTGCACGTTCATACTTGTGTCCATTTGGGTGGACATCAGCTCCTGCTATAACGTTCCACATCTCTTTCTGCAGGTGATTCAGGATATGGGTATCGCTCCTGGTTGCTGACTCCTGTGCGTCAACCTGTGCGTCAACACATGCAGAGAGAAGTTACAATGAGGCCCATGCCTCCAGTCGCTCCGTCATAGAGCGCACTTTTGGCGTTTTAAAGAGTCGCTTCAGGTGTCTGTATAGGACAGGTGGGGCCTTACAATACAAACCACAGACTGTGGCAGAGATCATTATAGTCTGTTGCATCCTGCACATCATTGCTCTCGGGCACCATATCCCTGTCCAAATTAATGAGGATGTGGAGGATGATCCTACGTGCCCTCCTGTGCATGGCCATGGTGACACACGTGAGGGAACAGCAGTCAGGCAGCAGGTGATTGAGGAGGTCTTCTCATGTAAGCACTGCATATGTTGCCACATACATTTGTTTAGATATGTGTGTGCTACTACTACTAGTGAACATTTGTATCCCAATAGCAGTAAGATGCAACACTGCACTGACATGTAACAGACATTGCCTGGCCATCCCAGCTTACAATCTAGTCATGACTGAAACGCAGAAGATGTGAGAAGGGCACAACAGCGGGTGGAGGTGGATTATGTGTATCAGGAGTAGTAGGCTTGTGGGAGGTGGTAAGCTGTCATACATGATTTGTGGCTGATTGGGATAGGGGCTGCTTTACAGCCACAGGTAGTTAGTTTGAGGCTTTGGGTGCAGCAAGGTGAAAGGCGTGTAGTATGGGATCAAAAGTAGGAGAGCGGCCCATAGATGGGACCAATTGCCTAGACGTGTGTGTTTCACATTTTGTAATATGAGATGATTGATTGGTTGGTATGCTCTGATGAGCAGGGACTGTGTGTTAGTTGTTTCGGTATAGCACTACATGTGATACATATCACTTTATACATGCTGAGTAGTAGTTGGATTACTGATATTTGAGATGAGTAAGTGAAGTTACTGCAACACCACAGTGTGCCTGCATGTATAGGTCAGCACGTAGCCTTGACATGGATGTGTAGACGGATAGGGAACCTGTGAGGTGTCCTGACAGGGGGAGTATTATTGACATTATGTGTGTGGCTGTAGAATAGCCATGCAGTGCAGTGTTGCATATTTTCGGGCAGACAGAGATGATTCAAGGCCAGATCAGCAAGGTGTAGGTTACAGTAGGCAAGCCGGGAGCTGATTGGGGGGGGGGGGGATTTGGGTTTCAGTTGTGTTTTCAGGGAGGACCGAGGAAATATAGCTAATGACATCTAGACATAAACCACAAGCCTCAACTACAAGCTGGGTATGTGTGTAGAGGAGGAGAGTGCAGTCCAAGACAACACCTACATTGCGGACCCTAGAGAAAGGAAGATATGGCCACACTCACAAAGACACTCTGATGGGAGGGGAGGGTTTAGGTGCACATATAGGATATCCATGCTTTGCCATTATCAATTTCACACTGTGGGATGACATGCAGCCATCAATGTCAGGTGGCAAGCAGACATCAGGGTGTGGTTTGGCAGACATAACTCATGCATCGAGAGATATATTTGCAACCCATCAGCACACAGCTGGTAATGTAAGTGAAGGTATGAGATAGACACACCAAAGAAATGTATATCGACAGAGAATAAGGAAGGAGCCCCTGGATATTTCCCTGTGTTACAGGTACTGACAGCGGGGTAGCAGAGGACATTGAGACACCAGAACACATGCTGAAGGGGCAGTGGGTGCGATATGGGGGACCCAGGATAGTGCTGCAGTCTTTGAGCCGAGCAGGGACACGGTAGCAAAGAGACAGATCTGTTCCACATTTTTTACAGCAGTGGAGAGGTGAGGAAGGGGACGGACAGGGTACGGACCTTTGTAGTTTGCCACACACACTTCAGTGATAACTTTAACATGAAACAAATATGTACAGTGTGATGGGGAACAGTCAGTCTGTAAAGGATCTTGGGGGGTCTGCGAGCTGAGGACGTGAAGGTGCAGTGTGTGTTGCAGAGCTACAACATGACATATCTATGTTTCTCTTGTGTTTCTCAATCCACAGGACATACTTGGTGCCCTCCTGGTGCTGTGGTGCATTGGCAGGTGACTGTATGTCATCCAACATGCAGTAGTCTGGGGTAGGTGGTCTACAGCTACTTTGTCTGTGACGACAGTCAGGGGGAGCACATGTCTGCAGTGATCTGTCATAATGTACATATGTTGTTGTTCACCTCTTTGCCCTGCACCCCCATACCCCATATGTTGCTATTGGCACACATATCCACATGTATTCCTGGCCAGTTCGTCTTCTCCAACATTGTCTCTGGGACGCGTCTAACAGAGCTGCATGTGTGTGCAGGTCCTAGGTGTTCGGGTGGTGGGCTGCACGTGCACCCTTCCGTCACATTGTAGCATCAGCCAACAGAAGTGTATCATTGTATTTGACAAGTCTTTATCTCCACTATTCTCCAATTGTGCACATACAGGCCGTATGCTACTGCTAAAAGTATTATAAAAAGTTTGTTCCACTGTTTACCAAACAGAAGTATTTATGTATTTTCCTATTTTTTCAGGGAATGGGTCTCAGACTTATACAGGGAAATGTCGGAGAGAAACACTGTCTCAACAACCGACCACCCCTATTGTTGCATCAATGACCCACTAGTTCTCCCTTTTTTTTGTTTTTAAATTTCCAAATAAAGTTATATTCAAACTGTATAAAAATATCAATCAAAGCAGACTTAATCACATGTTCTATGTGCTTGATATTCTTGATATGCTCATAATTTCAGTGAAAAATGCACATAACAGAACGCTTATCTGTGGGGTCCCGAAGGACCGTGATCTCATCCCGACGCGAATCAAACAGCGCCAGTGCGTTTCACCGCTTACGCGGTTTCATCGGGGGAAGACTGCCTGAAATTCTCCAAACGCTTGACCCGGTGAGTTCTCATGTAGCATTCTCACCGAACTCGTCTCAAATCCAAAAGACGCCTTCGGGACCCCACAGATAAGCGTTCTGTTATGTGCATTTTTCAGTGAAATTATGAGCATATCAAGAATATCAAGCACATAGAACGTGTGATTAAGTCTGCTTTGATTGATATTTTTATACAGTTTGAATATAACTTTATTTGAAAATTTAAAAACAAAAGGGAGAACTATTGGGTCATTGATGCAACAATAGGGGTGGTCGGTTGTTGAGACAGTGTTTCTCTCCGACATTTCCCTGTATAAGTCTGAGACCCATTCCCTGAAAAAATAGGAAAATACATAAATACTTCTGTTTGGTAAACAGTGGAACAAACTTTTTATAATACTTTTGGTATATTGTTCCAGTAAAACCCGTCGAATTAGTGTTGTTCGTATGCTACTGCTGGCATGCTCACCTTAGCATACTGTGTGGGTGTGTTTTTGGGTTGGCTGTGTGATGATACAACGTGCAGGAATTTTGCATTATCATGTGGTGTGAGGGATCTGTATACCTGGGGAGCGGTGGTGACTGTGCTATCTCTACCTTACTGCTGTTTACCTTGTGAACATTGTGGACATGTGTTGTGTGTTGTGAGTTGACCTATCTCTTGTGTGCTGACAGACCACTGCGCGACAGCATTTTTGTATCACAGATATCGCCATAATGTGGACATGCATCAACAGTGGCTGGACATGGGGGCACGATGATTCAACACATTTCGATGACATCTTCTCCCTTCACTGTGACGTGTTGTGGCCTTTGAGAGCCTCAGGGGATCCCAAACAGACACTTGATGCAAACACATGGTAGGCTGCACTTTTGGTCTTTTGGGAATGACATCAGCCTTTACATGTTAATGATTTACTGTTTGTTTCATGGACATTTCATGTTGGGTCTCTGTACACGAACGCTGATGCACATGGGGTGGAGCTGTGAAATGCCTGTGTAGCATGGGCATGGACATGACCATATCGATGTGACACCCTCGTCTGCGGTTCCAATTCCAAATGTCCACAACATGCACTGTGTTCTGTGTTGTGATCATGTTATGTTTGGTTGTGTGACTTTTCATTATGTACATATTGATGTTTGACTCTGCAATTTGGGCTGATGTTGCAAGCAGCATACCAATACATTGTTTATCCTCTTCTGACACAGGGCAGAGGACACACAAAGAACATCTACTACAGTGTGTCAGCATACATCAGCATGACATTATGCCTAGCATAGGTGTCATGGCATTTTCCCAGACCTTGGATTTCAAGCAGCTTTGTTACTCTGGTGATGTCAGTCTCCAAACTTAAGTTTACAAGATGAGATTAGCTCTGACCCCCTGGTGATGTCAGTCTCCGGGCCTGATGAGATTGGTCTGCAGCCCCTCCTTGCTAAATCAAGTGATAGCAGACCTCAAAGGGAGGTGCTGGAAACAATAGCAGACCTCAAAGGGAGGTGCTGGAGAAAACTCACTATAAAGTTCAGAAATACTTCCTCTTTCACTCTCTCTCTCCCTATTCATCGGACATGAAGGACAGGAGGCTCTGACAATCACTTCTCTTCACCCCTCCCCCCCCCTCTCTCTGATCTCTCTCACACACACATGCACACACATAGAGTCTTTCATATACTCTATTCTCTCTCACACTTCACACATGCACACACACACATAGATTCATTGATGCACACTGAAGCAGCTCTGTAACAACCACTATATAACTCTGTTCTGTACCTATGTAATAAGCCTATTTCGATATAAAACTCTTTTTCCAAGCCACACCAGTTTTGGTTGTCTTATTTGTGCTGCTTACCCTACTGTCTCTGTGAAATGAACCCAGGACCAAACGGAGCGTAGCCAAAAGTAGAGAACGGCAGAAGATCACACAGTGCATCCGGCGTCACCATCACCCACCTGTTGGAGGACACAACAACACCATGGAACTATCCCTGGGAAATGGTGCCATAGGATGTTTGACCTCTGCGAGTGGGACACATGCCTAGGATGGACAGTATTATTGTTGGACTGCTACTTTTGGCATGACAGGCCTGTCCAACATACCGTTGCTGCCGTGCTCTGGCTGGGTGTCGTGTTCATCGAAGGAGACCGACATGACCTTTCCAGTACTGTGGAATATTGGGATGTCGCACTTGACTATGCCTGCCAAGGGTTTCAAGGACAGTCTTAACATGACTTGTTGGATTGCAGACACCCTTTGCACTGTGGACACTGTGTACTGGTCCCCACATGTGCAGCAGGGACTGACATTGTCACTGTATGCTGTACATCCTTCTGACATTGTGTTGTTGTGTTTTGCCCATGTGTGTGACATGGAACACAGGATATGCTCATCTGTTTGGTTCAACATGAGCATACAGCCATGCGTGTGGCACAGGGGGAGCAATGGAGAGGTCCTCTTGTCCATGTCCACCTACCCTCCACTTGGACATGACACAGTATTTGCCACCACACCACTTTACTGCACACCAACATCTTGGATTGATGTTTGCACTCACCAAGGGTGTTACAGTACATGTGTGGCATCACTGTATCATGTTTCAACATACACGGTGCATGTGCATGTGACTGACTATGTTAGTGCAACACAGCATGTGGCAATATGGCTTCTGTGTGGGTTACTGTAACATGTTTGACCTTTCTTTCCATCTCTATATATAGGTTGTTGTGTTTGTTTACTGTACAGACGTGACGCTCTGCATTGATTTACAAACCTAGCATTGCATGTCTGCACAGTCCTATTTATCCCCTGAGGTAACGACACTCACATTGCCCCGTTATATTTGGAGTGTGGCAGTGTGAGTGTCCATTTTCTTCCTTCATTTGTGCATTCCATGTACCATGATATATGTGTACAGACACTGTATCCACACCAACCAGTGCAGGGGACCTTCTGCATAGTGTTATCTCTGCATGTTTCTGTGGTTTGTTTCATTTGAATTCTCTGTGTTCATGTGCCTCTGCTACCTGTTAGCATATCCTCATTGTGCATTTGATGATTGTTTAGGGTTACATTGTTGCAGCTTTGATTCCTATATCAGGCATTATGTGACAGCTGTAATATATATTTCGATATCTGTGTTTACACTTTCTTACTTTTAACAACATATGCTGTTTCATTTGTGTGCCTCCTGTGTTGACAGACAGATATGTTTTTATGAACAGATCATGATTAATGTGTGTTGGGCCCTCATCATGCACCTCCTACTGTCTACATGCACACATATGTAACTGACGCATTTGGGGCGTGCAGCAGCATGTGGGGTGTGGGGCTAATGCATACTGCACACCATGCACCTGATGCACATTATCTCTCCTGCCCATCATCTGTAGACGGGCCAGTGACTTTTCTGTAACATGTGGGTTGCTGCCCTGCAAAATGTGTTTTCAACTTTTCCCCTGTTATCCACTCACCTTGATATTCTGATAGGCGGTATCTACACTATCTATGATGATTAACCAAAATAAAATATGTGTTGGACATACATTTGTCTCTGCTGCTGCTGCTTGATCACACTGACACACGTATTTAGTGATTTCCTGGTCATGTACATGGCCCACCTGTGCTCACATCCTTGTACGGTGCCAGCTGTCTATCTGCCAGCCGTTTGCCACATCTCTGGGTGTTACAGGTTCCCATAAACACATTCCCTTTGAGGTAATATTTTTGCATTGGGCTTTCTGTGGTTGTTTGGGATAGTGGTTGCAGACATGTGTTATAACACCATAGGTTGCAGGTTTGATCACCACATGGGGTTTACTTATTTTTTTCTGTTGTGCTAACCTGAACATGAGCTACCTGCAGGTTCATCACCTATGCACACATCTTTCCATCTCTTCACTGTACACCAAAGTGTGCCCTCTGTGCTGCCTATCCATCACATATTAGCTGTTACATATGTCTCTTTCTTTGTAGTACTTACATGGCAGTCTGCTTGGGGGATTGGCCTTGCTGTGGTTCAGCTGGTCTGTGGCACACCTGTTTGCAGGTTCAATTCTCACATGCTCCTGTTCTGTTCCATATTTTGTCCTGCTCCCCAGAGCATCCCCTGCCGCCCTTTGGGTTTAGGTTCTTTCCTCTTTTGCATGCCGTATCCACTGCATAACATTTCATTGCATGTGTGCATGTAGTTATATGTGGCTCTGGTCCCAATTACAGACTGCGATCTGATCTGTACACACCAGATCTGCATGTGCATTCCATCATGGTTACTGTTGGAGGTTTGCCTATCCTGGCAGACAGCAGGCTTCTTGTGTGATGCCCTGCAGTATTCTTGTATGCCGCCTTTGCTAATGCCATCATGTTGGTGGTGTGGTCTACCGGTTTGTGCATTGACATTTGTGCTAATGGTCATAGTTTTCATTCCTCTCTGTTCTCTTTGATTTGTATGCCTGTCCTGCACAGCTACTTTTCATTCCTGTAATAGTCATATCTGTGCAGATCTGTGCTGTTGGCACATTGTACCCTTATCACAGTTGCCAACATCCTTCAGTCCATATACGTTTGTCTGCCAGCTGTGTGCTGTCCTGCCCTGATGTGCAGGCTGCTATCCCATGTCCTGCACTGATACATGTTTCTGCATTGCAGTTCTTCCTGGTTGCCTCTCCTGTGTGTGCTCTGTATGGCACTGCTACTCCTCTACCTCCTCTGCTGGACATGTCTTCCCATCCTCTGCCACACACTGTCATTGTTGCATGGTACATTACCATCAGCCTGTGCATCGCTACAGCTGCCCCCAATATGTTTGTCCATTTTTCCAGCTGCCACATGGGCTGGACACAGATTTGTCTGCTCCATCAGCTCTGATCTACTTCCTTCCATCACTTGTGTGTTGTCTTTCCTTGCTGTTCTGTGCAGTGTTAGGGTACATCTGTGTTTGGCCCATACCTTTCTTGCTTTTCAACTTGGGGGATCTTACTGCCCTTGGGCACCATTTCTTGAGCCACCTATATATCCTTGGGGCATCTTTAGCCACACCTAAGATTCAGCCAGCTTATGGGGCGCCTAATATGGTGCCTTGGGGTTGCCAACCTTTCGTCACGCCCTCTGGAGCACATTATGACCCGCCTTGGCTGACGTGGTGGTTTATGATGTGCCTTCTGCTGCGTCCTAAAAGGTGCATTAGGTTATGGCACTGGGGTGCTGGTATTTTTAGCTGGCAGCACAGATTGTTGGAATGTTTCTGACTGTTACAAGCAGGAAAATAAATTGTCTTGGCCACCCTTACTCATTATACCCACTGGGGGTTTGAATTCATGACCCTTGTTTCAGCAGTCATTGTATTACCCAGTGTGCTACACCTCTGATGCTGTGATGGCAGGTCTGCACGCAAAGTTAAGGTTAACGCACGGTAACATGCCACGGCTCCCTCTATCGTGCGATAACCCGCGATTGCTACCTTAAGACCAGAATGCTCACTCCTTATATGGCATTCTTCACATTATCGCTGCAACTAGTGCCGGTGAAATTAAGACGGTTTAGTAAACATACTCCTTGGTGAAACATTTATATACATTTATATATATTATTGTAAATTGGAATCCTCTTTTTAGCCTATAATTTTCAACTCTTTTGTTTGTGAATTCAGCAATGCCTGCAGCGCCAAGCCTTTGTCGGACTCCACAGACTGATTAAGTAAAATCCCCAAAAGCCAAGACCTCTAGTTATTTAGATTTAGCTCATGCCTTTCCAATGCCAGTCACATTCAAGTACATACAGTAGGTATTTCCCTTTACCTAGACAGCTCACAATCTAAGGGGGATGATTACTAAAAACCGGAAATGTGCGCGCCGCAAAATAGCGCACAGAAACGCGGCACTGAAACGCTAATAAACGCATTTAAACGCCCCGCACACGTGCGTGTCACCCCCGCAAAGGTGCGCGGCACACAAACGGGCCCCGTACAAGTGCTGGCCCGCAAATGTCCGAAAGAGGCGTGGAACGGCTAAAGGAGGGCGGAGGAAGGCCCCTGAGGGGCGGAGGGACGGGGTCAATGGGTGGAGAGTGGGAGGGGAGAGGCGCCCCGCACAGTATCGGGCCCGAATTTGCATGTAAAAACTACCACGAGGGAAACACTCGCGGTAGAAAGCATTTAAAGGGAAGAGAAACCATTTTCGTCAGCAATGTACAGGAAAACCGGGGAAACCAGCAAAACGTGAGCAGTGTGATACATGTGCACAGCACAAAAGTGCAAATAAAAATAGAAAATGACCACAACAGAACTATTAAAAATAGTAATTCAGCTGGGGAACAGTTATAGTGATGGGCAAATACAGAAAACACACCCAGCAAAGCTCCAGAAAAAAGAAATGAATTTTGGAAGGGTTTACGGAGCGGAGACTCTTCCAAAAAACATTTCCTTTTGTGGAGCTTTCCTGGGAGTGTTTGCTATGGTTGCCCATTAATATCACTGTTGCCCAGCGTGGTGATATTTTGTCCCCCATTTCCCGTGGTCATTTCTGGGGTTTATGTGCACGTTTGTCACCAGACAGGGTGCATATGCCCACAGTAAATTTGCGTAGAGCAGGGTTTGTGACTCCATCCTGTCAGGCTTACTACCTCCAGGGGCTGCACTGTCTATGTGGCCATAGTGTGGTGCAGCGGACAGAGTCAGTACCTCTAGGTCAGAGGTTCAAAGCCCAGCTGGGGCACTTGCCAGCCCAGTTGCTATATCTTACCCACCACTAAACACAGATAGAGCAGACACCCCTGTATTGCAGGGGACATAAGCATGGGGAAAACACCCATATTTTACCCAACAACACACACACACCACAACAATGGGCATTACCCACAGCCAAGTACCCCAAATGCAGTCCCGTACTGCCACATTCCAATCAGGTCACCTGCTTTTTATGGGAGAAGCTCATGCCAGCATGTTGGCGGACGAGTACATGTGGTGCAGGGGGCAGTGGCTGCTAGCGACAGAAGACAGAGGCCTAGCCATGTGCAGGCTGGCACAGTCCACAGCAACAGACAGGCCCTGCCAGATCCACAGTCATGGACTATCCAGGGAATTCAGTCAATCTGTGGCTACACAGTGGTGCAGTGCACACAGACAGTGCATGCAAGAACAGAAGGTCACAGGTTCAAAGACCAGCTGGGGCTACCAGCAATCCTGCCCACATATTTTCCCCACAAATAAACAGTGACAGTAAGGACACACCTTTCGTGACGAGGACATATGCAATGGTAATACGTCTATCTTTTACCCCACTGAGCACAGACACAATGAACAGGGGCAGAACCTACAGCAGAATCCCCCAAATGCAGTCTTGGTGGGCCACACACCAGTCAGGTTCCATGCTGCCACTCATACAAATGCCTGTGCTGTATATCTATGCACCACCCCCACGGCATGTAGATGTAGCTCATGCATATTCATGAGGGACAGCAGGAAGACCCGAACAGTGTGATGCAAAACTGGACTGGAGTGGGGAAGCGCTGCCGTAAAGCAGCAGCCAACAGGGGCAGACACACCCACACCCACAGGCCCCATTGGCCAATGTCTCCTGTAGAGGCAGAACATTGGACTCTGTGTGCATCTCCCAATACCAGCACCTGCATACCTTAGCAATGTCACCCTACACCTGAGGTACACAGCTCTGAAACGTTTGCTAAGAGTACAGGCTGATAGATATCCCTACGTTACGCACATACTGCTAGTTGACCCCATCCGAACAATCTGTTTGGTGTCTGCGGTGCATGCTCCAGGCCTGGCCTCTGACGGTGTTCACCACCCTGGGGAGTGACCCCCAGCAGTACTGCGTACCATATCCATGCCTGTGCCGTGCCCAGGACCGGTGTGGTGGCCAAGGCTAATCACCCCCTCAATAGTAGCACAATGCTGGCATAGGTGTGGGAGTGTGTGTCTGTCTATACAGTGTGTGTTGGCTGCAAACACCTTCCCCAACCCACACTGCCAGCACTACTGCCAGTATTGGCCTGCCTATGTGCATAATGAGCAGCAAGGTACCATGGGTATAGGTCAGACATGGTGGGCTGGCCAGGATGCATCTGCACAGGGCATAGGGCACTGGCTGTGACATTGTAGTGCCAGGCCACCACCTACACAGACAGGGTGACCTCTGTATGTGCTGCTGGGGGAGCACTCTCACCCTGAGTGTGCAGTGATGACAGCATGGCTAGGCACCCCCATAGTGCTGTATTGTGTTTCTCTCTTGTGATATATATGGGTTTTCTGTTGGGGCCTCCTCACAGAACTCTCTGCTTGTGTGTGCTGCCACCCCAGTTTTGGGTGCATGCATTTCCATCAGGGCTAACCAGCAGACTGTTCACAGCTGGTATGTGTCTTGATGGAGTGTCTTGCAGGCTGCAGCGGCTGATGGCTTGCTGCAGGTGAATATCAGATAGTGCTGGGGTGCATCTTTGGATATCCAGGCCTAAAGTCTGTCTGATATTGTGTTATGGATGTGTGTGGAGCTGCTTGGACTGCCCTGTAGGGTGTCTGTTCCCCAGCAGGATGGGGGATTGATGGTCCACTCTGCTGCCATTGGGGGGGGGGGGAGAAGGGGAAGAAATGGGGATCTGTTTGCCACTCTCAGGGGTGGGGAAGGGGGTACTTTGACCACCTAGGGGGTCCATGGGGGCTTCCACTAACTGAGACAGACAGAGATATTCCAACATGTTTCTGCAGCACCTTCCTATCTCACAGGTTAGTACTGTTTTGGAGCTCTGTCGTGGCCTCATCCAGCCATGGCTGGTGTTGTGGACCTGGTCCTGGGTGCCACATCACACCCTCAGGGTGAGCACAGTACCCGCACAATGTGACGGTGTGTAGCTACTCTTTGCTGGTAGTCCACCCGCTCAGGACCCCCTACCAGGCCGAGGTGCTGTGTGGGTGCACACGGACAATTCCCCCTACCAGGCCGGGTAGCTGTTGGGGTGCATTCCCCATCTTGTGTGCATCTGTGGACAGCTGATTTGCATGTGCAGTGCATCATGGGTATGGGTGGCCTAACCCTATCCTGTCTACAGCAGCAGACTGTCTGTGGGGTGACGTGCAGGCTCTCTGCAGCCAGCCAGGGGCTTGCTGTCAGCTATAGAGCTGTAGCCCAATGGTTACATCACTCCCTGTACAGCCAGAGGTCATGGGTTCAAACCCACAGTGGGGCCCTTTGATAGGGCTGTCCACAGCTTTATTTTTATTTACTGTACATATGTCTATGCCGGCAAAACCACACACAGCTTACTATACCCATTAGGTGCCTCTGAGGGTGCTTTATAGGGCGCCCTATAGGCCACCTTATGGTTGCCATCCATATAGGGTGCACTATACATTATCCTGTGTCGCAACATACATGGTGCCCTATAGGGGACATTCTAGGGTGCCTTGGCGGACAGTGCACTGTAACATGTGCCTTACGGGCATCCGTATGTTAACACACTGTGAGAGCGGGTTTACTAGTGGTGGGAAATAAAATATAAATGGAAGGCCTCCTACAGCACTCCTCACCATGACACATACTGCCCCAGCCAGCCTTGTTCACTGGGCACTGTGAGGGGTTGAACCCCTGGCCCCTGCACCATTGGTCAGTGTCTTAACCATTGTGCTGTGGCTCTGTTCCTGTGTTTGTGCATCTGCGCGCAGCCTTGTAGCCATCAGCGCGCCATCTTGTGGCGCACTAAATTAACAGCGCGCCGCCTTATGCCGCACAACATGGAAATGCCCCTAAAATCATGCCTCAGCCAGCTGTCTTCAATGGGCACTGTGAGGAATTGAACCCATGATCCCTGCACGAGTGGTCAGTGTCTTAACCATTGTGCTATGGCTCCGTTCCTCTTATTTGCACATCAGCGCGCCACTTATCCCTCCCACTATTGGACTGCCCCCTCGCACATCAGCACGCCGCCTTCTGCCCACCGGCTCGCCGCCTTCTGTTGCCCACATTTATCAGCGCACCGCCTTCTGCCACCCAAACTTAACAATGCGCCGCCATCTGCCGCCCACACTGAACAGTGCGCCGCCTCATGCCGTAATAAAAATAACAGTGCGCCGCCTTCTGCCGCCCAAAATTAATATGCCTCCTAAACCACTTTTGCCCATAAATGTTGATGCCTCAGCTGGTCTTTTTTGTTGAGCACAATGGGGGTTTGAACCCCTGGCCCCTGCACCATTGGTCGGTGTCTTCACCGTTGTACTACGGCTCTGTTGTTTGGTTTTGCAGCAGCGCCCCACTTAGCCTTCCCACGCGCTAATGTGGGCCCCGCACATTAGCGCGACGCACACACGTACGGTCCGTTTTTTTGCTTTTTTCTGCCTGGCCCGCCCACTCCTTATATGGCACCAGCACACTAACGGGAACCCGCACAGCAACAGTGTTTAGTAAACATGCCCCTAAGTTTGCATCTGAGGCAATGGAGGGTTAAGTGACTTGCCCAATGTCACAAAGAGCACCAGTGAGAATTGAGGCCAGATCACTTGGGTACTAGGCTGCTGCTCTAACCACTAGACTATGGTACTCCTTAAAAGCTCTGCCTGAAATTCTTAGGGGGGGCACATTCAGCAGCAGCAACTAGGCTATTTAAAGGGTCTGGCTGCTGCTGCTTTAATAAAACCCAGATTTTCAGCAGCAGAACATATGTGCCTTCCGTTGCTGCATGTCTGAGCTCACTGGAGAGCAGCACTGCTGTCTGGTTAATGGCAATATTCAGCCACAAACCAGATAGCAAAAACTGGTTAAAGTTGGGACATCCATTAACCTATCCTTTTTTTTAAATTTACTTATTTAGATTTTCAAAAAAATTACAACAAAAGCAAAAATTACAATCAAAATGATAATCTTCTTTGAACATAAAAGCAAAAAAAAAAAGGCTTTAATAGCCTACCCCAACCTTCAGCCTCCCTTCCCCATGTGATCATCGGGAAAACTATGAAATGAGCACAGAGAAAAACAAAAGGGGGGGGGGGGAAATTACAAGGGCTATGACTCCACACCAGCTCCTCACCATGAGGTAACATGGTAGCTTGTCTACTTACCTCTTAATTTTCTTGTCTACCTACCCCTTAATTTCCACTTGAGGAGGGTGGAAGGCATGAGAGTTGTGCCATAATATGGCATTTGTTCATTTTTTCAGCATAAACACAAACAGTTCCACCATTCGTGCCAACTAAGTTCTGCTGTATGTTTCCAGTTTGCAATAACGAGATGCAGAGTCACTCCCGTCATAAAGTCAAATAAAAAATGACAATCCCTTTGTAATGACAAGATGCCAACTGATGACCGAAAAATGGCCACAGACCAGGAGAGAGTGGCCCTGAATTCCAAGACCTCTTGGACTCGGTTCGAAATCGAACTCCAATAGGACTGAATATTAGGGCAATCATATAACACATGTCTTAAAGTGCCAACTAATGCACCATCTTTTTCTCCTACACTATGCCCAGGCCAACAACACCCAACCATACCCCAACCATAAAGAACGGCCAACCCAATAAACTAATTCACATCCTTGTATATAGCCCTCAAGACTTGCCATGTAGCTATAGATGCATAATGACCACCTCCCATTGTACATAGCCTTCATATTAGCCAATAGAGCCTGTATATAGCCTGTATATGCTTTCCCCTGTTACCAATCCAAGTTGTACTACCCTGTTCATTGTAAGTGCAAGGTAGGCCCTCCCTACCCTGTACAAAGAGTTTTCTGTAAACCGCACTGATTTTAAAAAGTGCAGTATATAAAAGCAATAAATAAATAAATAAACATCACTCTAACAGGACCAACATTCATTTCCAACCATTTTATCCCACTTAGCAACCTTTATCGGGGTAAAATGAGCTCTGTGTGCAAAAAAATATAAAGCTTGCGAGATAGAGGCAGACTGAGATACTCTATGGAGCTAAAGGGAGAGTAATCTATATTAGGAGTATATATATTAATTAAGGCCAGTTCTGAAGATCCTATTTTAACCCTGGGAGTACCAATGGGGTCAAAAGTGACCCCACTGCAAGTTTCACAACACGTATCTCGGGAACTAGTTGTTCAAGAATGCAATCGTTTTATGACTTTTCACATGCCAATATTCTCTTTATATTGCACCATGAGAGGAATAATTTTCATCCGCTAGGTGACGCTAGTGATGAATTGCAGCACAGAGTACCAGTGGGGTCATTTTTTACCCCAGTTGCTTACGTCCGGTTTGGATCGTGATACAATTTGCAGTTTTGTGAATTTTTTGATCTGACAAAGGTATTTATCATTAATTATGTATCATTTATTTTTTGTACTGTTATTTTATGAAAATTACACATTTTCTGTAATTGATATCATACGTTCTCTCATTATTTCCGATGAAATCTAAAGGCTTTCAGCTCGTTCATCACAATTATTGTACACCTATAGTAAAACTACTTTGCGTTTTATTCAACTTTATCTTTATTTATTTATTTTAGGTTATTGTTCATGATGTCAAAACGAAAGTATTCAGCTGCCCAAGTAAGAGAAATATTGCAACGAGATGCTGACAGTGACGGCTCTGAGTCGTCTGATGATGCAGCATATTCAGCAAGCAAAGAAGCATGTCAGCCAAGTTCGGGCAATAAATCTGATGATGACAGTCATGATTCAGATGGCGAAAGCAGTTGGTCGCCAAGTGAATGTGAGACTAATGTTGAGCCGGTAACATCGCCTGCAGCAAAGAGTCAAGTTACAGGTCGAGGCAAAGGTCGAGGCTGTGCTGGATGGGGAAGAAGGCAGGAGTTCTCGGTGTCAGTATCATCTGTGAGGAATCTTAGTTGTGGTCATAGAGTTGCTAAGAGGTCATCAACTATAAGCACAAATGTTGCCATTGAAGCCTATGTATCTAAGGATGCCACATCATGGAACAGGAAACCTATAAAGCAAGCTGCTGTAAGATACGCCAGAGCTAATGTCATGCCCGTACAACAAGGTCCTACAAGGTATACTGTACGAAATGTTGATGGCCCTCTCGCAGCATTCCACTTGTTCATGAGGAAGAACTTATTGAATGAAATCATGATGTGGACGAGCAAACAAGGAAGACACATTTATGACAACACCTGGAAAGATTTGACAGACGGAGAATTTCAATGTTTTCTTGGACTTCTGATCCTCTCAGGCGTGTACAAGTCACGAAATGAATCCATAGTTCAGTTGTGGAACCTTGAAGATGGTCTTTCTGTTTTTGGCAAAAATATGGCCCGTAACCGTTTTCAGCAAATTTCTTATGCTCTCAGATTTGATGATGCAACCAACAGACATGAACAACGAGGCGTGGATAAGCTTACTCCAATCAGACACGTTTTTGATACCTGGGAAGCAACTCTAAGTAACGCCTTTGTTCCTGGTGAAAATGATACCGTGGATGAGCAACTGCTTACATTTCGTGGCCGTGTTCTGTTCAGACAATATATTCCCAGCAAACCTGGGAAATATGGCATAAAGCTATGGATGTTGTGTGACAGTGCAACATCATATGTTCTGCGTCTTCAAGTATATACAGGAAGGGAACTCAGACAAAACAGGGAACAGAATCAGGGTGAAAGGGTTGTGCTGCAACTCGCTGAAGGATTGACATGATCTGGCAGAAATGTTACTGTTGACAATTTCTTCTGCAGTTTATCCCTGTCACGGAAATTGCTAGAAAAACAAATGACACTTTTGAGGACAATTCGAAAGAACAGAAAAGAATTACCTCCAGAATTTGTAACAGCAAAGGGCCGAGAGGTATTCACTTCACTGTTTGCCTTTCGCGATGACGCCACTCTGGTTTCCTATTGCCCGAAGAAAGGAAAAGTGGTTGTTCTTCTGAGCAGTTTGCATGATCAAGAAGAAGTAGATAACACATGTCCAGACAAATAAAACACGCATGATCTTGGACTATAATTCTAGTAAAGGTGGAGTAGATAGGGCAGATCAAATGTTGCGCACGTATACCACAAAACGAATGACAAGACGCTGGCTAGTGACAATCTTCTACCCATGTTGGACATCAGTGCTTTGAACGCCTTCATTGTTTGGATGTCACTAAATCCAGAATGACAGTCCAAGTCAAAGCACAGACGTTGTCTATTCCTCTTGGAATTAGGAAAGCAGCTACTTCAGAGTAATTGCAGCGAGACTTCTTCCAGCACTGAAGAAGCCACTGATGCTGTTTGCAATGTTGGGATCCCAAAGAGAAGGGCAAGGTGTCACTGCTGTTCCAGAGAAAAAGACAAGAAAAACAACATAGTTTGCACCTCCTGCAAGCACAATGTTTGCAAAGAACATTCAGAAATTGTCTGTATCTCATGCAAATGACTGTAGTACTTTACTGTGTTCATCAAGTGCATGCAAAAACTGCTTTCATGGCAACTCTTCTTCATGTAATTTTATGATAAAGCATTAAATTTCAAAACATTTAACCTTCATATAATAAATAATTAATTTGGAATAATATTTTGTCTGTTTAGTTTAAAATTTTCATGGTTAACAATTAAAATTTGTCGTGGGGTCATTTATGACCCCAACGGTATTCAGTGTGTGCAAAAAATCTCAGTAATTCCAGGGTTAAGGACAACCATTGCCCACTGCCCTTCTGTATCAGATCTAGTTTGTATTACTATGGGGGATAGAGATTTCCTTACTAGGATGGCCACCCTGTTTGTTTGTTTTTTTTGCTTGGCAGCAGAAAAAGTCACCAGAGAAAGGGTTTTAAATCTAATTTTAACGAATCCTTCACATTCAAATGTGTCTCTTGTAACATTAGGATGTCAGCACTTTCCTTACGTCCATATAGGAATATCTTTTTCCTCTTTATGGGATTGTTAATACCCTTAACAGGATTGTTAATACTCTTAACATTCAGTGACAGTATCTTAAAGGAAGACATATTGACAATAAAGCACAAAATTATTATTATTATTATTATTATTAATAAAGACTTATAAAGTGCCGCAACATACAAAGCGCTGTAAAAACATAGAAGAGAGACAGTCCCTGCTCATCAGAGCTCACTATCTAATAAGACAGAAAACAAAATAAGTTACATAATACAAATAACAAAAATTTACAGGACAAAGTAAGCAAATGTTGATAGAAAGATCAAGATAGGGTAAGACAGGAACGGAAAGCAATAGTGAAGAGATGGGATTTTAGTCTGGACTTGAAAATGGCCAAGGAGTACGCCTAGTGCACAGAGATAGGAAGACTATTCCAAGCAAAGGGTGCTGCCAGTTGGAAGGAGTGAAGTCTGGAATGGCAGTATGAGTAAGGCACAGATAAATGAAGACTATTAGAAGAGCGAAGTAACTGAGAGGGGGTGTAAGGAGAGATGAGGGATGAAAGGTACTGGGGGGCAGAAGAGTGAATACATTTATAGGTCAGGAGGAGAAGTTTAAATTGGATACAGAGACGGATGGGAAGCCAATGAAGTGACATGAGGAGAGGAGTGATGTGGGAAAAACGAGACTGGCGGAAAATGAGTCAAGCAGCAGAATGTTGAATTGACTGAAGAGGAAAGAGGTGGCCTGCAGGGAGGCCAGCAAGGAGAACGTTACAATAATCAAGGCGGGAGGTGATTAAGGAGTGGACAATCAATTTAGTGTGTCAACAGAGAGGAAGGGGTGAATTTTGGAAATATTGTATAGAAAGAAATGACAAGTTTTAGCAATGAACTGGATATGTGAAGAGAAAGAGAGAGAGGAATCGAAGATAACACCAAGGTTACGTGCTGAAGAAACAGGGAGGAGTACAGAGTTATCAACAGAGAGAGAGAAAGGGGAAAGAGGAGGGGAAGCATTCGGGGGAAAGATAAGAAGCTCAGTTTTGGCCATGTTCAGTTTTAAGCGGCGGTGGGACATCCAGGCAGCAATGTCAGAGAGGCAGAGTGAGATCTTAGACTGGATATCAGGAGAGATAACAGGTGCAGAAAGATAGATTTGAGAGTCGTCGGCATAGAGATGATAGTGAAAGCCATGGGAAGAGATAAGGGTGCCAAGGGATTGGGTATAGAGAGAGAAGAGGAGTGGACCTAAGACGGAATCCTGAGGAACTCCTACAGGTAGTGGGGTTGAAGAGGAGGAGGAGCCATCGAAGCACACACTGAAAGAGCGACAGTCTACTGTTGCAGAAACATACCAAGTTGTAGCATATGTTTTAACATTGTTGAACCTCATCATAAAAGCCCCCATAATGATAGCTGCACTTATAGCACAATAAAAAAAAACACAGAAGGAAAAGCCACTGCTTAGCCATTGCCCCTGTGGAAAATTGTCCAAAATAAAAACACATGGTTCTAAGTAGCAAAGCAATAAAAACCCTGGGGGGCTATAGCAGCTCAAAACTTAGCGGGTGAGCCCAAAGGGACAAGACAGGCACGGAGGGAAAATTAACTAGTTTACTTCAACTCCACTGCCGCTTAAATCAATCTAAACCACACACTACCCATTTCAGAAACAAGAAACAGCATTCCCAAATCCGGAGCGCCAAGAGTTATAGCAAAAACTGCCCCCACCAAACGATTTATTTACCCCAAAAAACACATGTATGTAGGCAAGGGCCGTCCCGCTCCTCCAAGCCCCACTGCTCTCCCAACCGCGACAGACATCACAGACAACACAAAATACAAAGGAGAGAGAAAGAAACAAAAAGTAAGCCATTATTGACCAGGGCAATACCCTGGGAGTTCGTCCAAGAGAGTCACTTTTAAATTGCATATCGAATGTCAACTCTGCATGATTGAATGTCAACTCTGTATGAATGAGTCATTCCTACACGGCCTCAGACCACTCAAAACACCCAACTAAGAAAGCGTTGAAGAACTTTTACAAGCCACTGATTGCAAGGCAAGCTTTCACCGCATCAACACCAACTCCTTGTCCTTTAAGAACGTGTGCAACTCCCCTGGATCATCAAAAGTCTTTGTCTGGTTGTGCAGCATGACTCTCATGTGAGCAGGGTAGAGTAACCCGAATCGGGCCTGCAGCTGCAATAAGCTGGACGTAGTGCCAAGAAACTCTTTCTCCAATCTACCGTTACCTTCGCGAAGTCAGGGAAGAATAAGAGTTTGTGCCCCTGATACTCCAAGGGAGAGTGTGCTCTGGCTGCTTCCATTATTTGTGTTACTTGTTGAAAGCGTAAAACTTTGAGGATGATTGGGTGTGGGTGCTTGCCCGCAACCGTGGCCTGAGTAGGAACTCGATGGGCGCGGTCGATCTCAAAAGGCATGGCGAACTTCACCTTCAACACACCCCGAATCATTGACTGCAAAAAAGCTATCATGTTAGGACCCTCGGCTCCCTCTGGAACTCCCAAGATTCTTATGTTGTTCCTTCAAGCGCTTTTGTTACCATCTTCCAACTCTCTTTGCATTGACTGTATCAACTTTGCTTGCTTCTCCACGGCCCTGAACCGCTCACCATGCATTGCCACCATGCACTCTACCTTCTCCAATCTGGCCGTAATTGATTCCAAAGTATTTTTCAAGGCACTGATATCCTTCTGCATTGTGCACAGCGAGTCTCCATTAGCTTTGATCAAGTCTTTAACAGCGCGAATCTCAGCCAAACGTTCTTGTAAGGCCTCAGGACAACCTCTGATGACCGCCATCTTGTGAGGTGAGAAAGGCTCTGTTTTGGTTCTCTTTGCGCTGGCATTTTGAGGTACTTGGTAATCCAGCCACTTTGGCTTGGGGCCAGACATATCCAGGATCGAATGATATCAGAGTAGGTAGGAACTATTTAGTTAAAGAATGCAGAAGTCAGGATTCTTGACCATTGCCCTCCGGAGCACAGCTCTTACATGACCATCTTGCCCAATGCTAGACTCCGCCCCCCATCCATTCACCTATCCTAATTTTAACCAGTTTAGCGACTGAATATTCCCACTAACTGGATAGCCACTGTCCCTGCCCCCAGTTGTCCCACAGATCCCCCAGTTTTCACCTGATATTTTATTCCCAATCTGTGAGGATATTCTGAATACACTGGTCAACATTGAAATCGTTACTGACTTTAAAAGG
This sequence comes from Ichthyophis bannanicus, assembly GCA_033557465.1. Taxonomy (NCBI): domain Eukaryota; kingdom Metazoa; phylum Chordata; class Amphibia; order Gymnophiona; family Ichthyophiidae; genus Ichthyophis; species Ichthyophis bannanicus. Next base: position 908,682,699 of record CM066035.1, on the reverse strand, counting down.
CCCTAATCTGTAGTATCTTGGTGAGCTGAACATGAATATAACATTTAAAAAATGTTATTGGCTCTTGTTCTGAAGATATTGCATGTAGTTAATTTTTGACGTTTCACCGTGTAAATTTATCCAGTAGGACATCAACAACATCCCAAATAAGCCTTGAATGATGTAATATAGCATCACATTGCATAATACCAGCATGCACACATCATCCAGAGTTGACTGCATCATTTTCTGATGCAATGCAATACTACTGCCAGACGGCTGCTGAAGCCATCTGACGTCAGCAGTGTACTATACGCAGTCGGAAAGGAAAGTAATCTGGTATTCTGTTCCGATATTGAAAGCCTCATGAATGCCTTAAAAATCACTCATGACCCACAAGACAGGAGACTATTTATGGACTCTTCGAAACTGAGTCTGAAGGCTGTGCTTTTGAACAATTTATTTATTTTATTTATTTATTTACATTCTCTTATATACCGCGCTATTCTGCATCAGTGCTGTTTACATTGAACAAACTGAAATTACATTGAACAGGGCATTATAACTTGGAGATAACTATTTTACAGGGAACAATGGAATCCGTCTTCCATCTATTACAGTAGCACATGCCGTCCACATGAAAGAAAATAAACCCAATCCTTGGTTCGGTGAATATAGTTATTTTCCAAGTTATAATACCCTGTTCAATGTAATTTCAGTTTGTTCAATGTAAACCGCACTGATGCAGAATAGCGCGGTATATAAGAGAATATAAATAAATAAATAAATAAAAATATAAAATCTAGCAAGAACAAAAACCAAACCCACAAATAAACCCCCATTTAACACATCATTTTTGTCGGAAGAGGCTGGAGGCGACTGAAATGAAAATCCAGTCACACCAGACAACCTGTTCCCTTTTTTTATATAAAGCAAAACGCTGTACTTAACTTATAAAAATAATCCAGTGAAGTTTCATGCACACCAAAGAACTTTCTATTCAAATTATTTTTATAAGTTAAGTACAGCATTTTGCTTTATATAAAAAAAGGGAACAGGTTGTCTGGTGTGACTGGATTTTCATTTCAGTCGCCTCCAGCCTCTTCCGACAAAAGTGATGTGTTAAATGGGGGTTTATTTGTGGGTTTGGTTTTTGTTCTTGCTAGAGTCCACATGAAAGAGACATACGATAACTTAAAGCATCTACTGACTTCCATTAACTATAACAAGTACAGCTGGCACCTCTGTGGTGACTTGAAGGTTGTTGCCCTTTTAATGGGACTGCAACAGGGATATATAAAATACATGTGTTTCTTATGTGAGTGGGATAGCCGAGCAAAGGATTGGCACTACTTGCGGAAGGAATGGAATCACAGACAAAATGTAACAGTTGGAGAGAAGAATATCTAGCACCCAGCTCTGATTGAGGTTCACAAACTCCTGCTACCACCCCTTCACATCAAACTAGGTTTGATGAAAAACTTTGTGAAGGCCATGGATCGCACTTCACCAGCTTTCCGATACCTGCATGAAAAATTCCCTCAACTCAGCGAAGCAAAGATTAAAGAGGGAGTTTTTGTGGGTCCTCAGATTCGAGAGCTCTTCAAAGATGACCGGTTCAACAACTTGCTGCAGGGTGATGCGAAACAAGCATGGAATGCTTTTCGCCTAGTGTCAACAAACTTTCTCGGGAATGTTAGGGCACAAAACTACAAGGAACTAGTAGAAGACATGCTGATGCAGTATCAGAAACTTGGCTGCAATATGTCTATAAAGGTCCATTTCCTTGATTCCCATCTCGATTTCTTTCCTGACAACTGTGGTATGGTTAGTGATGAACAGGGCGAACGTTTTCACCAGGATATCGCAACAATGGAGCACAAATACCAGGGAAAATGGTCCACTACAATGCTGGCTGACTACTGCTGGACACTCCCCAGAGAAACTCCAGAACAGCTGTACAAGAGACAGGCGTGAAAATCTAAGAAGTAGTCTATGACTTGGTTTTTTACAGGTATTAACCGAAAGCCTATTATATTTACTATTGACATGCATTTCGTGATGTAAACATTATTTCTTGTAGATTACTGTTCCCTGTAAAATAGTTATCTCCAAGTTATAATGCCCTGTTCAATGTAATTTCAGTTTGTTCAATGTAAACCGCCTTGATATCATGAAAGGCAGTATATAAGAAATGTTAAATAAATAAATAAATAAAATTACAAAAAAACTAGAGCCAACTTTGCAATTTCACTGTCATATTCGTATTCAGCATATAAAAATTGATAGGAAATGACTATTTTTATTTCAGTAACATGACTTTTGTAGAAATTTGTTGACCAGTGATATCGGACTGAGTGTGTTTTAGTTGATTAGCAGGTCTGTTAACCGGCTAAAACACTTTAAAATGCTAGGAATGATAAAGAAAGGAGTGGAGAATAAAACAAAGGATGACATCATAATGCTTCTGTATTATTCCATGGTGCGACCGCAACTTGAATGTTCCATGCAATTCAGGTTGCCATATCTTAAAAAGGATATAGCGGAATTAGAAATGGTACAGAGAAGAGCCACCAAAATGGTAAAGGGGATGGAAGGATACCCCTATAAGGAAAGGCATAAAAGGTTAGAGCTCTTCAACCTGGAAAAGAGACGGCTGAGGGGAGATATGATAGAGGTCTATAAATTAATGAATGGAGTGGAAAAGGTAAAGAAAGATCGATTGTTTACACCATCAAAAAGTAGGAAGACTAGGGGACATTCAATGAAGCTACAATGTAATCCATTTAAGACTAATAAGAGTAAATATTTTTTCACTCAACGTGTACCGTATTTTCACGCATATAATGCGCACCCGCATATAACACGCACCCGCATATAAAGCGCAATTTTCTGCCTGTCCCGCATTGATTTTCTCACATAATGCGCACGCGCGTATAACGCGCATGTGTCGATTGCACTGAGGTGTATAAAAACTTTGCGATCTCTTCTATTATAATCCAGTCATCATGCCAGGAATTAAGCGCAAGTCTTATACTGCGGACTTCAAGCTGAAAGTTGTGGCAAGAGCAGAAGAAACAAGTAACAGAGCAGCAGCAAGAGAATTTGATGTTGGTGAGTCATCTGTTCGCGACTGGAGAAAGGAGAGAACGGCGCTAGAGGAGATGAACCCGCGAAAACGTGCGCATCGGGGTCCAAAAGAAAAGTGGCCAGAGCTAGAGAGTGACTTAAACAAGTGGATTCTGTCTAGAAGGGAGCAAAATCAAGCTGTCTCAACTATCGCAATTAAATTCAAAGCAAAACTGCTGGCCAATGAAAGAGGAATTTCAAGTTTCCACGCTAGTTTCAACTGGATTTGCAAATTTATGAAGAGGAATGGTCTTTCCGTGCGAATAAGAACAACTGTAGGCCAGAGGATTCCGGATGACTGGGAACAAAAGATGGCGGATTTCAGCACATTTGTCAGCAAAGAAATTTCTGAGTTCGGCATTTCGGCAACAGATGTTATTAACATGGATGAGGTTCCTGTGTCTTTTGACATTCCACCAACCAGGACTGTAGCTGCTTCGGGTTCAAAAACTGTCGCAATAACAACAACTGGACACGAGAGGGCTTGCTTCACTGTAGTCCTGGGTTGCACAGCTAACGGGCATAAATTGAAGCCGATGGTTATTTTCAAGCGAGTAACCATGCCCCGCGAAAAATTTCCACAAGGTATTGTTGTCCACTGTAACAAAAAGGGGTGGATGGACTCTGAGGTCATGAAAATATGGATTGATAAATGTTATCGGGCCAGGCCTGGAGGTTTCTTTTCTAAAAGGTCTTTGTTGATCTTCGATTCCATGGCTGCCCATAAAGAAACAAATGTGCAAAATTATATTAATTCGGCAGGTGCCCATATCGCAGTGATACCGGGTGGTCTTACTTGCAAACTGCAGCCGCTAGATATAGCTGTTAATCACCCCTTCAAAACGTTCATCAGACGAGAGTGGGATAATTGGATGCAGCATGGAATCCATGAATTCACTCCATCGGGACGATTAAAGAGGGCTACATTAATGGAAATCTGCAATTGGTTGTGTTCTGCTTGGGACAAAATATCCCCTGAAACCATCAGAAATGGATTCCGAAAAGCAGGGATTGTTTATAAGAACGAGGATGGGGTGCGCAGTGATGACGAAGATGACGATGAAAACGTCGAAAGTAGTGACGATGAAAGTGCATATGTTACGGAAGAGCGTCTTCAGACGGTTTTAAATTATTTCAATGACGATGTTGATGAGGGGAGTGATTTCGAAGGTTTTATGGAATCGGATGATGAAAAGTAATTAAATATATTTTTGTACCAAGATATTCTTGTGGTGCCTCTTTTTTGGGATCAGCTACTTGCAATAAAGTTTTGGTATAGTGCGCCCTCGAAAATACCGCGCGGGAGGGTTGCGCGGTAAGTAAAAAAGTGTATAACGTGCGCGGTATATGCATGAAAATACGGTAATCAAACTCTGGAATTTATTACCGGAGGACGTAGTAAAAGCTGTTAGTGTAGCTGGGTTTTAAAAGAGGTTTGTATATGTTCCTGGAGGAAAGGTCCATAAACCATTATTGAGGTCCCGGGAAATCCACTGCTTGCCATTTGACAAGCATTGTGGAACCTGTGTACCTTTTTGGGAACCTGCCAGGTACTTGTGACCTGGATTGGCCACTGCTGGAAACAGGATACTGGGCTTGATGGACCCTTAGTCTGACCCAGTATGACATATCTTATGTCCTTGTGTTCTACTATTCCCTCTAAAAATTCTGTGTCTCTGAAAAATAACACTTTTTTGTATTATAGTTTAATTCATTATGATTCAAGAACACCAATTTTTTTGTATTATTTTGACAAAGAGATTTGCAGCGTGTGTAGAGTTTTTGAATAGTTTTGCTCAGAATTCTCCCAGGAGTGACATATGCAGCAGAGTGGCAGAGCATGCATCTGTGTTTCTGCATGGTCTGTGTGAGTACATCATATCCCTTTCCCTTTCCCTTCCCTGACCTCCCCCTTTGTCCAGCATCTCTCTCTCTATCCCTCTCCCCATGTCTAGCATCTCGTCTCTCCTCTCTCCTTTCCCATATCCTGCATTTCTCTCTCCTCTCTCTCTCCCTGTCCCTCCCTCCCCCAGTGTTTGCATCCAGGATCTCCTCTCTCTCTCTCTCCATCCTCCCACTGTGTCTAACATATCTCCTCTCCCTCATTCCTCACCATATCCAGCATATCCTCCCCACCCCCATGCTCAGCATCTACCCTCCTACCCCCTAAACTTTACCCCATATCCAGCATCTGCACACTGCCCATACTAAGCATTTGCCCTGCAAACCCCTCTATGCCTCTACCCTGTGCCCAATATCTGTCCTCTGTCCCTTTATGCCTCTAATCCCATGTCCAGAATCTGCCCTCCATTCATCCACCTATTCCCCCAACCCCATATCCATCATACTGCCCTCCACCACCCATGTCCGCCATCTGTTTTCCATCCACCTATATCTCCATCCTATGTAGAGAATCTGCTTCCTATTCCCCTCTAGCCCCTCCCCAGATTCCAGCATCTGCTCTCCACATCATCCCCATCCTATCACTGCCACTGCCGCCTCACTCAACGTCCACAACAGTGGCAGCAATCAAAAAATGTTTATGTTTATGTTTATTAAAACTTTATATACCGCCCAATACAATTAGCATCTGGGCGGTTCACAATACATAAAATCAATTAAAAAAATGTTAAAAGAGAGAGAGCTGCGAAAAAGGGCCAGAAAAGGAACGCCATAAAATTAAAGAAAAAAGGGATAGAAACAGAGAAACAGATTGGGGGATAAAGATGGGTAACAAAAGGGAAAAAGAAGGGGATGACAACAACAAAAAATAATATAAGACAGGGGTATGGGGTATGCTGTCAGAGGCCTAGAGGGAGGGGGGAAGATGGGACCGGGAAAGGAAGGTTAAAGGCAGAACAGAAAAGATGGGTTTTAAGATTAGTTTTAAAGGACGGGTAGGAGGTTTCTAAGCGTAGAGAGGGGGGAAGGGAGTTCCAGAGCCTTGGACCAAGAAAAAAGAAGGCGGAAGACCGAGTAGATTCTAGGTGCGCTTGAGAGGGAGGGGGTAGAAACATACGGTTGGCGTGAATAGAGCGGAGAGAACGATGAGGGGTATGAAGGTGAACCAGGCTAGAAAGATATAGGGGAATACCTGAATGGATCACCCTGTGAACAAAAATAAGAATTTTGAATTGAACACGAAAGACAACAGGAAGCCAATGAAAATGTATTAACAGAGGAGTGACATGATCGAACCGTGAAGCATGGGAAAGGACACGAACAGCAGCATTTTGAACACGTTGAAGACGACAAAGTTGGGATTGGGGAAGACCAGCAAGACAGACATTACAGTAGTCAAGACGAGACATAACAAGGGATATAATGAGAGTAGTCATGGAAGAGATAGTAAGGAAAGGTCGTACGGCACGAAGTTGTTTTAAGGAAAGGAAGGAACGTTGAACAACTGAGGAGATATGGTCTTTAAAGGAGAGGGAGGAATCAAAAGCATTGGATCTTTGCAACTCCTGCATGCTTGGAAGACCCTACCAGTCCCCCACTCCCACCCCATGATGCAAAAAGCATGCATCAGAAGGGAGGGACTGGCAGGACCTTCTGCATATGCTGGAGTCACAAAGACCCTGTGCTTCTGTTTTTTAATACTAGTGGTCCATCATCACTACAGTCCCACATCCAGGATAAGCAACGGCTGAGGGGTGATGCTGCCGCTGCAGGCCAAGGAAAAGCAGCAGCTCCGCAGTTGGAGGGGGATTGATGCTGCCATTGCCACAGAGTTTGGAGAAGCGGCGACAGCTGGGGAGAGATCTTGCAATTCTTTATTGATTCTTTGTTTCCCAAGAAGAGGCAGAATGAAGTGGCTGCTTAATACTGCCAAAAAAAGAGCCACCACTATGCACCGTGGGGGAGGGGGGGGGAGGCATATAACAGATGCATATGTACAAACGCAAAAACAAAACTTGAATGAAGCCTCCCCAATAGGCACTATCGCTTATGCAAAATGCAGCTTATAAAAGCCTCACCTGCGGCTTGCTTGTTATCATTTATTTCTGCATATCCAAGTGGATTAACAAGCAACCACATGGTCTTGTTAAGAATTTAGCCTGAAACTGTAATTTTAAAGTATCCAGTGTTGCTGAATATATTTTACTTGTCCAGTCCTCTATTCCCTTCTAGTCAGATGCACTTCCTGAATAACTGATCTTTTGTAAACTACAGGATTAATTTTTTGGATGCCTGGTGCAACTTCACTAAATACTAGAAGCAATTATTTTTCCCTTACTCTGCTGATAGAAAGGGAATAATGGTAAAGGGTGGCTAACACGCTTGCCATCTTAGAAATAACTTGTAAAAATAGATTTTCTCTCAGTGGTGACTTTATTTATTACGTTCCAAGTAACAGAAAAGCCAAATGAGAAAAGAATGCAATGCAAAGCCAAGCTGGAAATCAGTCTAAAACACCATCCTTTTGAAGTAGCTTTTAAATCTTAACCCTCGGTTCTCCTGATCATCGCCTTGTTGTTTTAACCATTTTTTTAATAGATAAAAACCCCAAGGGTATATTTACTAAAGCGCAGTGGGCTTTTGCAGCTAACTCAGGACTTGCCCAGCATTTCTCCAGCGAGTAACGCGGTGAAAATGCAGGGATTGCATCATGAAGGTAGCGTTTGCTGCATCCGCAATGTCTGCAAAACCTGTGGCTACCATGCGCTGTCAACACCCACGGTACAGGCAAGCCCACTCTCCACCCACACCCCACCCACTCTTGCTCCTAATACATAGCATGCAGCTCTCGTAGAAAATTGCCTTCAGCAGCTGCATTTGGCCCATGGTAGCTGCCACCACAGAGAGGTTATTTCCACTTTAGCACCATGATGACAACTAACGCCTTTAAGTAGTGTCTTATTTGTCCTGTCTGTGTATCTTGAATAGACTAGAGGCTCTGTGGATCAGTGACTGTATTTTACATGTATGTTTATGTGTATGCCTGAGCACATCTCATCTGTAGTCCGCTCTTCTTTTTATGCCGTTAGACGTATTTAAGCCGTAAAACCCTATCTACCTTCTGAAGCCCTCCATACTCTAATCTATACTTTAGTTTCCTCTCAACTAGATTTCTGCAATTTGGTTTATATTGGCATTAATTCCACTGGGCTCAAGAGGCTTCAAACCACCCAGAATTCAACCATTAAAATCCTCTATAACACTTCAAGATTTGATCACATTACTCCTCTGATCATTCAAAACCACTTGCTCCCATTTCATGCCATATTCATTTCAAAATATTGATCCTTGCCCATAAGGTTTATTATACTGGATTCTCACTCTATCGGTCCTCACTCTTGATCCCATATCGCCCAACCATTACTCTCTGACCTCAAGATGATTCTCACTGCTCTATCTCTTTATCAGTGTAGCTCCTTTCTGCCTATTTTATATTTTATACCTGTGAAAGTTGGCATAGCAGACCTAGAATAGACATAAACATATTGTACGTTTAGTTGTTCATGAATGCCTTTGAGTTGATGTTGACTCGGCAACCTTGTGAATATCCATGTTGTGACTGTTCACTTGATTTTTTTGGCAAGGTATGACTGGAAGTCAATTTCTAGACCTTTTTTTCTGTACAGTAAGCCTACAGCACAAGGTATTCCAAGATGATCTCCCATACAAGTACTAACCAGGTCCAAGCCTGCTTAGCTCCCAAGATCAGATGAGATCAGGCAAACTCAGGGTGGTATGGCTGTAGCTGTGTACTTCGTAATACTATAGAGATGATAACAATTTATTTATTTATCTATTTAACATTTTTTATATACCGCTTTTCAAAATCTCAAAGCGGTTTACAAAGAACATAACTTTGTTTACATAGAACGGTTCATTGGTAAACATTTACAGTACAGATAACAGTGACAATCTTACAACATTTGTACCTGTTTACAGGGTATTGCTGGTTTGCCTGTTGTGTTGATCTTTTGCAGGTGAGTTGAGTGATTGGTGAAGTTACTTGACTTCTGTGGTGTCAAAGTGCTCCTTAAATAGATGGGTTTTTAGGAACTTTATGTGCCTGCCATGGACGTCTGTGGGGGTGTCTACATAGACATTCCCAGAGTAGTATTTCAGAACCTGGATAGAGGTGATATGATTGAGATGTTTAAATACCTCCATGGCATAAATGCACAGGCGGAGAGCCTCTTTCGATTTAAAGCAAGTTCTGCTACGAGGGGACATGGGATGAGGGTGAAGGGAGATAGATTCAGGAGTGATATGCGGAAATATTTCTTTACGGAAAGAGTGGTGGATTCGTGGAATAGTCTCCCAATGGAGGTGGTAGAGATGAGGACGGTATCTGATTTCAAAAAGCATGGGACAAACACAGAGGATCTCTAAAGAAAAAAAGGGGATAAGCAAGGGGTGGGACATCTGCAAGGCCGGTGACATGCCAGCTTTAAGGCTTCACAATGAGTTTTCTGCAGGTGGCTTTTGTGCAGCAATTGTTCCTGCAGCCAGTGGCCTAAGAAGACAGAAGCAGTGACGGAAGACCCAGAGATGAGGGGGAAGTGGAATATCTGAACAGAAGGGTTTGGACTGGGGACAGTTCCCACATTGATGATTTTTGGGGTATGGAGGGGACTGCCTTATCTCCACAAATATTCATCATTTTCTGGGTAGACTGCACCCTACCATACTCTTTGATACTTTTGTTGGGGAAGGGGAACTTGCCCTTCTGCTACCCTCTGGTGCCTATGGGTGCCAAAATGTTAAATCTGGCCTTGCTCCGGAACTGCATATGGTCATTATATAACCTGAGCTCTTCCATTACTATGTTCTACCATACAAAGGACCAATCAAAAAGGTCTTCCCCCTCATCCTCTCCGACCTGATCTCTGCTTCCCCCGGTATTACTAGCAATCCTTTCCCTTTGGACTTGAGAGTACATCTGAGGACATATTCTGTATCTTATCATACAAATATCGGGAGCTCATGCCCTTCAAAACCTTGAAGGTGATGATAGCTTAAAATATATCTATTTGCCAATCCATGGAGCAATCTCAACAATGAAGATGCATCACTCCACCTAAGCCACCAATAATCCGTGCTATAGTATTTGAAACATTTGTAATTCATGTAATGATTTATTCAATAATCCGGCATATATAGAATTACAAACTTAATTCTGGAAAGCAGCAATGTTTGAGCCAAAGTAGCTAAATTGGTCTGTGATAACTAAGGTCTTAACTAACGAATAGCTTGTATCTTCAAAAATACATCTGCAGCGGCTAAGTCTACATTGTGGCGCTGAATTAAGGAGGCTATTGCCTTCGTGTATCTGTTTCCAAAGCAGCTGGTTTTGGAAGGTTTGTGCACCTATTATACACGAAAGCAAGTGTCCTCGTGGGCAGAGCGAAGCTCGGTAGCCCCTGCAGACATTTGTCAGGTGGCAATGTTGGCATCACTTTCCACTTTTGTCAAGCATTGCCACTTGGTTGTCCACACTCGGGCAGACATGGTCTTTGGCTCAAGGGTTTTGCGAGCTGCTGTGTCTTCTTCCAGCTCAGTGGGTATTTCCCACTTGTATGGACTGGTCTGGCAGGATGATATGGAAGGTGACATTTTACCTACCAGATAATGTCCTTTCCTTGAGTCCCACTAACCAATCCAGGGCCTGCCCCTGAAACTGTGTTTGCTCTATTCTTCTGCAGATATACTTTGCTCTTCAAGTCTGTTTTCTACTGGCAGTCTTCTCTTTATGCTTTCCTGTTCATAGTTCTGCACTGTTTAAATAATCATTGTTGCCCATGTGAGGTTGTGTGAGACTTCTCACACCGCATGCTACCTGTACCTAGTGTAGTTAGTGTGGGTTCACTCGCAGTAATAGTGCGTGCTGTCGCAGCATATTAGAATATCGGTCATAAGATCATAAGATATGCCATACTGGGTCAGACCAAGGTCCATCAAGCCCAGTATCCTGTTTCCAACAGTGGCCAATCTAGGTCATATGTACTGTCAGACGGCTGCCTGGGTGAGAATCTTCACAGTCTTGTCAAGTGCATATATCTATATGATTTGCAAGGTATTGTGGGCAATGTAGTTCATTCACACCAGACACAGCTGCTTACAATAATTTAGTTGTGCTCTTGGGTAAAGCCAATAAGATATTTATTTATGGGGTTATTTCTCCCAACACAGATATGCTTGGTAGCACATAAATTAGGTAACTTGCTTTCAGTGTTAACTTGGAAAAACAAAGTCAAAATCAGGAAAACAACAAATGAAAAGCTACAAAGCAAGAAACAAACTGTTCTTTTCAGGTTAACTTCTGATTACTTCCCACATAAATTCAGAAATGATTCTCTCCTAGCTCACAAGCAATTAGGTAAGGCTTAATTGCTAGCAGTCACCAGCTGAAACCCCTTAGCTGGCTTGCCTTCCACTGTGTGGGTCAAATCCTGCTTCAGGAGCTTTTCTGAGTAGATTAAAGAACAAATTTGTATTTCTTTGTGATGGTTGCTGTACTTCATAACAGAAAGTTACCAACGGAGTTTAGATAGAGAGCAGTCCATATAAACAGGATCCTCATCTGCTATTATTCCCCCTTGTTCAACAAGCATGGGTTCAATATCATGGATTGGCACAGATGAATCTCTCAATGGAGCATTTTCAGGAGAATACTTGTTTCCCTGCTGTCTTTCAAGGTTATAGCTAGGGCATAGATCAGTGTTCATACCTGAGCTTCCATTGCTGCTAGAGTTCCTCTCTATATAGCCTGGCCAGTATGTAGTCCAGTTCTTATGTCCAGCCTTCCAATCCAGATCCCTGGATACTGGATCTCTCTTCACATACCTTCTGGCACAGGTCTTAGGGTCCCTTCCACGTGCAGCCGTCTCCCTCACAGGTAGCCTCTGGTGATTCCTAGCTCTGCAGCACCATTCCTCTGGCTTTCCCCAGTCCAATGGTGTATGCTGGCCCTTGGAATACCTCCCAGTATACGTACTGCTTTGGACTCTTCTAGACCTCTCAAAGGCTTTTCTCTTCCTTCTTCCAAAGGCTCTCTTTCGCTCTCTGTCCGTCCGGTTTGGCTTCTGCTTCTGATGATCCTTCAGATGAAACTGATGATCCTTCTCTGGATATCCAAGGTGATCATGAAGATGGTCATCTGTAGAATAAACTCTACTCTTATTCTGCTTAGATGAGTGCTCCTCCCTAACACAGAGCAGCTGTGCTGAATCAGGCCCTGCCCTTTGAGATGAGTGCTTAGGGATTACCTCATAGCCCTCCTGATTGAACACACGTTTCCCCACATCAGCTCCTCTAATGGCTGTTGGAAACCTGGTGCATTCTGGGACTGGTAGTCTTTTATGGCAAAATTCTGTTTTCTTATTTCTACCAGAACTGACAGGTTGCTTGTTCAGAGTCACTTCACCTTTTCTATAGCTCCTTCCTGAGCTATGATAAGCTTCCTTATCACATACCCCCCTGCTTAAGTTATTACGGACTGGTGTAACTGGTGAAACTTCTTCTCTACAGTCCATAATCCGGGAAAGGGCATCCGCGTTCTTGTGTAACTTCCCAGCACGATGTTCAACTTGAAAATCAAATGTCTGTAAGGCCATGTACCAGCGTGTCAACCTGGCATTGTGGTTCTTCATTTGCTGCAACCACTTAAGTGGGGCATGGTCCGTGACCAACTGGAACTTTCTCCCTGTAAGGTAAAACCTTAACGCCTCCACTGACCACTTGATAGCTAAACATTCTTTTTCTATTGTGGAATACTTTTGTTCAGCCGGTGACAACTTCCTGCTCAGGTACATCACAGGATGCTCCTCCCCTTCGTGACACTGGGATAGAACCGCTCCTAGCCCTACGTCCGATGCATCCGTTTGAACCAGAAAGGGTTTCTTGAAGTCCACCCCTTTCAGTACCGGTCCTGTACACAATTTTCCTTTTAAGACTGAAAACACTTTTTCAGCTTCAGGTGTCCACTTTAGCTGGTTTGGACAATTCTTCCGCAGCATATGCGTGAAAATTGCACTTTTCTCTGCGAATTGCGGTATAAACCTGCGGTAGTATCCAATAAGTCCTAAGAAACTTCTTAATTGTTTCTTTGTTGTTGGAGGAGGAAAATTCCTGATGCTATCTACTTTACTCATTAGAGGTTTAATTTTTCCTCTTCCCACTAGGTGGCCCAGGTATTTTACCTCCCTATTTGCAAAGGCACACTTCTTCGGGTTTAAAGTGATTCCCGCTTGCTTCATGGAGCACAAGACTGCCCTGATCCTCTTTAGATGCTCCGCCCAGGTGTTACTATGGATTATGACATCATCCATATATGCAAAAGCATAATTTTGGTGGGGTCGAAGTACCTGATCCACTAACCTTTGGCAGGTAGCCGCTGCTCCATGCAGTCCGAAAGGCATCCTCTTGAACTGGAAAAGGCCAACGGGGGTGCTGAACGCAGTCTTCGGCTTCGACTCCCTGGTGAGAGGGATTTGCCAATATCCTTTTGTCATATCAAGGGTGGTTAAGTATTGAGCCTGTCCCAGCTGGTCCAACAGCTCTTCAATTCTTGGCATTGGATATGCATCAAAAACTGATATGGCGTTTACCTGCCGGAAGTCAATACAAAATCTTAAAGATCCATCAGGCTTCGGCACCAGGACTATGGGGCTATTCCAGGGACTCTTTGACTCCTCTATTACTCCCATGTCCAACATCTCCTGGACTTGTGCCACTACTTCCTGTCTTTTGGCTTCAGGCAAGCGATATGGCCTTTGACGAACTAATTTCCCAGGTGGAGTTATTATTTCATGGGCAACCAAATGTGTCTCCCCAGGTATGGGTGTCAACACATCTGGGAATTCTTTAAGCAATTTCCTAATTTCTTCCTGTTGTACCACTGTCAGGTCCTCACCTATTTGGGGCTCTGATTTTTCTTTACAATCAGATACCTGGGGTCCCAAATCTTCCTCTTCATTCACCTCCCTCTCTCGGGCACAGGTGGCAGCTAGGCTTTTAACCCCTTTGACATCAGTAGAACCAAAGCCTTTGGTTCCACGTTCAGAATTCTCCAGGGATGTGACCTCCTCCACAGGTGGAAAACCCAGCCTCTCACAGATCAATTGGGCAATTCTGTCTCCTGTCTTCACGTGATAATCATTCTGTCCAAAATTAAACAACAGAACTTTAATATTGCCCCTGTAATCGTGATCAATTACTCCCGCACCCACATCGATGAAATATTTAAGGGCTAATCCGGACCTTGGGGCTACTCTCCCATAGCATCCAATAGGTATTTCCACTTGGAGACCGGTGTCAACCAGGGCTCTCCCTTGGCTAGGTACAGTCACATTTTCTATGCTGCACAGGTCAAACCCAGCAGCTTGAGGAGTTGCCCGCTTAGGAGCTTGGGCCTTCTCTGTGACCCTATGGTACTTTAGGACGAATGTCTGCTTTGGGGTAGCTTGGTCTTCTGGACGCTTAACCATCTTTTTAGCTGGGGTCTGAGGACTTCCAAATAATGGCCCGGGAGCTATTACCATTAAACCTTCTCCCTCCTTCTTTCCTAGTCCTTCCACTAGACCCTGCTTAAATCTTGGCCAGTCTCTTCCTAGAACCAAATCAAAGGGTAGCCTAGGCACCACTGCTAACAGGACTTCCTCTTGTTCCCCCAGGCACTTAACCTTTAGCCTATAGGTGGGATATGATGTTGCAGCACCATGAATGCATCTGATGTGAACTTGGCTTTCAGGGGTTCTAGGCACAAATCCTTCTTGGGCCTCTATCCTCTTCCAAAGCCTTTTTGACATCATACTCTGGTCTGCCCCAGAGTCTAACAGAGCATTTGTGGTAATTCCCTGCACATCAACCATCAAAAGAAATCCTTCTTTGGGCTGTTCTAACTCCACACCCATTAAGCTAGTGTGTGACTGGCATCCTTTTTCTAAGTGTCCCCATTTTCCACACTTGAAACATTTCTTTCTATTCCACTGTGTCATCTGGTTTGATACAGTACATTCATTTTCAGAAACATTTTTAATTATTTTCTTTCTGATACAGCACATCTTGCCTCAGCACCAATCTTCAGAGGGCCACCCATTCTATGGCAAGCCTGCATGGCTTCCAAGAATCTCTCTGCTAGCATGGTTGCCTCTCCAAGATTTTGGCAATTTTGCTGTATAAGGAAAGTGTGCAAATCTTTAGGCACCCCAAACATAAATTGTTCCAGCATTATAATGTCTAATAACATTTCTATCGTCTTTTGCTCAGGCTCCAACCATTTTATAGCTAAACCTCTGATTCTCTGACTCAGAGCCCTGGGTGTTTCACCCACTCTCAATGTAGTAGCTCTAAACATTCGCCTATACTCTGAAATAGACAATCCTAGGCGATCTCTAATAGCAGCCTTTACATCCTTATAATTCAAAGCCTGGGCTGCTGGCATTGCTCTGTAAGCTGCAAGCGCCTCTCCAGTTAATGAGGCTGCCAGCCTTACTGCCCACTGGGTCTCTGGCCATGCCAAAGCTTGTGCCACTCTTTCAAAAGACTCTAGAAAATCATCAACATTATCATCTGGAGTTAATTTCCCAAAACTAAATGCTCCAATCCCCTGATTGAGTCCCACAGTGTCCACATGTGGTGTACCAGTATTTACTGCTGGTCTTGCATCAGTTCCACTTTGGTTCTGCAGCTGAACTAGGGCTTGCACCAGATCAAGCACTGGCTTCTGCTGTTCCATTAAGGCTTTCATAGCAGTGTCCTGAGCCTGCTGTGCTAGCTCCTGTTGCCTGCTAAATTGGGCTGCCATCCACTCAGCTAATTCCCTTGGATCCATCATGATCCCTGCAAGAAACAAAGAAAAAAAAAAAACCAAAGTGCACCACCTTCCAAACAGGTGTGTTTTGTTTTTTTTTCAATTACCCCTGTGCCTTACTCCCATCCACCACTAGACATGCCCAGGTACTTATTACCTTGTCTCAGTGATGAATCCAGCTCTGCACAGGGTCTTTTCCTCCTGGGACATCCACTTCTCCTCCAAAGTGCAGTTGAGGGAAAATCTTTTTTTTCAGCTTTAAACTTGAACTGTAGTTGTAATCCTCAGCAAGTAAATCCCCTTTGTGCAAAAGCAATCCTGCCAACTACGCCATTTGTCAGACGGCTGCCTGGGTGAGAATCTTCACAGTCTTGTCAAGTGCATATATCTATATGATTTGCAAGGTATTGTGGGCAATGTAGTTCATTCACACCAGACACAGCTGCTGACAATAATTTAGTTGTGCTCTTGGGTAAAGCCAATAAGATATTTATTTATGGGGTTATTTCTCCCAACACAGATATGCTTGGTAGCACATAAATTAGGTAACTTGCTTTCAGTGTTAACTTGGAAAAACAAAGTCAAAATCAGGAAAACAACAAATGAAAAGCTACAAAGCAAGAAACAAACTGTTCTTTTCAGGTTAACTTCTGATTACTTCCCACATAAATTCAGAAATGATTCTCTCCTAGCTCACAAGCAATTAGGTAAGACTTAATTGCTAGCAGTCACCAGCTGAAACCCCTTAGCTGGCTTGCCTTCCACTGTGTGGGTCAAATCCTGCTTCAGGAGCTTTTCTGAGTAGATTAAAGAACAAATTTGTATTTCTTTGTGATGGTTGCTGTACTTCATAACAGAAAGTTACCAACGGAGTTTAGATAGAGAGCAGTCCATATAAACAGGATCCTCATCTGCTATTATTCCCCCTTGTTCAACAAGCATGGGTTCAATATCATGGATTGGCACAGATGAATCTCTCAATGGAGCATTTTCAGGAGAATACTTGTTTCCCTGCTGTCTTTCAAGGTTATAGCTAGGGCATAGATCAGTGTTCATACCTGAGCTTCCATTGCTGCTAGAGTTCCTCTCTATATAGCCTGGCCAGTATGTAGTCCAGTTCTTATGTCCAGCCTTCCAATCCAGATCCCTGGATACTGGATCTCTCTTCACATACCTTCTGGCACAGGTCTTAGGGTCCCTTCCACGTGCAGCCGTCTCCCTCACAGGTAGCCTCTGGTGATTCCTAGCTCTGCAGCACCATTCCTCTGGCTTTCCCCAGTCCAATGGTGTATGCTGGCCCTTGGAATACCTCCCAGTATACGTACTGCTTTGGACTCTTTTAGACCTCTCAAAGGCTTTTCTCTTCCTTCTTCCAAAGGCTCTCTTTCCCTCTCTGTCCGTCCGGTTTGGCTTCTGCTTCTGATGATCCTTCAGATGAAACTGATGATCCTTCTCTGGATATCCAAGGTGATCATGAAGATGGTCATCTGTAGAATAAACTCTACTCTTATTCTGCTTAGATGAGTGCTCCTCCCTAACACAGCACAGCTGTGCTGAATCAGGCCCTGCCCTTTGAGATGAGTGCTTAGGGATTACCTCATAGCCCTCCTGATTGAACACACGTTTCCCCACTTCAGCTCCTCTAATGGCTGTTGGAAACCTGGTGCATTCTGGGACTGGTAGTCTTTTATGGCAAAATTCTGTTTTCTTATTTCTACCAGAACTGACAGGTTGCTTGTTCAGAGTCACTTCACCTTTTCTATAGCTCCTTCCTGAGCTATGATAAGCTTCCTTATCACAGTACCTAGCAGTTTCCCCAAAAGACACAGGTTCTGCAATGCTTGTACTAGGTCAAGCATTGATATCCTGGGTCCCTTCTTAATAACGGTTTATGGACCTTTCCTCCAGGAACTTGTCCAAACCTTTTTTAAACCCAGCTACACTAACAGCCTTTACTACATCCTCCGGTAACAAATTCCAGAGTTTGATTACACGTTGAGTGAAAAAATATTTTCTTTTATTAGTCTTAAATAGTTTACCCTTTAGCTTCATTGCATGTCCCCTAGTCTTCCTATATTCTGATAACGTAAACAGTCGATCTACGTTTACCCGTTCCACTCCATTCATTAATTTATAGACTTCTATCATATCTCCCCTCAGCCGTCTCTTTTCCAGGTTAAAGAGCCCTGACCTTTTTAGCCTTTCTTCATAGGAGTATCCTTCCATCCCCTTTACCATTTTGGTGGCTCTTCTCTGAACCTTTTCTAATAACGCTATATCCTTTTTAAGATACGGCGACCAGAATTGCACACAATATTCAAGGTGCGGTCTCACCATGGAACGGTATAGAGGCATTATAATATCTTTTGTTTTATTTTCCTTCCTTTCCTTATGATACCAAGCATTCTATTTGCTCTCTTGGCTGCCGCTGCACACTGGGCCGAGGGTTTTAACATGTTATCCACAATGACGCCTAAATCTTTTTCCTGGGTGGTGGTTCCTAATGTGGAAACTTGCATCGTGTAACCATAGTTTGGGTTGTTCTTCCCTAGGTGCATAACTTTGCACTTGTCCACATTAAATTTCATCTGCCATTTTGATGCCCAGTCTTCCAATTTATCAAGATCCTCTTGCAATTTTCCACAATCCTCTTGGATTTTAACAACTTTAAATAGTTTTGGGTCATCTGCAAATTTGATAACCTCACTCGTTATTCCACTTTCCAGGTCATTTATGAATATGTCAGAAAGCAGTGGACCCAGCACAGATCCCTGGGGTACACCACTATCCACCTTTCTCCATTGGGAAAATTGGCCATTTAGCCCAACCCTCTGCTATCTATCTTTTAACCAGTTCCTGATCCACAGTAGTACACTGCCTCCTATCCCATGACTCTTTAGCTTTGCCAAAAGTCTCTGATGAGGGACCTTGTCAAAGGCTTTCTGAAAGTCAAGATACACTATATCAACTGACTCACCTTTGTCCACCTGTTTATTCACACTTTCAAAAAAACATAACAGATTAGTAAGACAAGATCTTCCTTGTCTAAAGCCATGTTGGCTGTCTCCCATTAGGCCATGACTATATGCATGCTGAGTAATTTTATTCTTTATGATGGTTTCTACCATCTTTCCCGGTACTGACGTGAGGCTCACCGGTCTGTAGTTTCCCAGATCACCCCTCGAACCCTTTTTAAAAATTGGTGTTACATTGGCGATCCGCCAATCTTCAGGTATTAGAGATAATTTTAATGATAGTTCACAGATTACTAATAGCAGGTCTGCAATCTCATATTTCAGTTCTTTCAACACCCTTGGATGTATACCATCCGGCCCAGGTGATTTGCTACTTTTCAGTTTATCTAATAGTTGAAATACATCTTCCCGATGTATCGATATTTCCTTCAATTCTTCCGCACCTTTAAATACCACTTCAGTCATGGGTAACATCCCTACATTTTCCTCAGTAAAGACCGAAGAAAAGAATTCATTCAGTCTCTCCGCTATCGCCTTGTCGCCTCTCAGTGCCCCTTTAACTGCTCTATCTTCTAATGGTCCAACTGACTCTCTCACAGGTTTTTTGCTATGAATGTACTTGAAAAAATCTTTATTTTGCATTTTTGCTTTCGCAGCAAGCTTCTTCTCAAATTCTCTCTTTGCCTTCTTTATCAATGCCTTGCATTTGACCTGCCAGTGCTTGTGCTGTTTCCAGGTTTCATCGTTTGGCTCTTTTTTCCATTTCCTGAAAGATGCTTTCTTGGCAACAACAGCCTCTCTGACCTCACCTTTAAACCATTGTGATGGGGCCTGTGGTTAGAGGCCTATTTAGCCCTATATAGGCGGTTGCCTAGGGCGTATGCACAAGTAATTGCTCTGGCCTTGTAAATAAAAAGTCTTTCAGAGCAACTTGAAATGAAAAGAGGGTTTTATTCCCCGTCCCGCTCGGACATCGTCAAAGGAAACAGAAACTTTAAATCAGATAAGCTTAGCAACAAAAGTGGTGACACACGTATATTCTCTTGTTATATTCACAGAGTTCTCTTCATCCAGTATTTACATCATACGGTTGCATTTAACACAGACACTGCAATCCATAGGAATATCCTCTTGCAGACTAGCAGCGTCTTCCCATATCATTTCCCCAGCACTACTCACACTGCTGGTATCAGACCCTTCTTGAGAACGGTATTCAGCTATAGCGTCTTGTGACACTTCACTATAACAGTCACTGGGGGCTTTTGCTCCTTTGGGTCTATATCTCTCTCTGTAGCTGGTTCTGCCTGGGCTTGCCTCCCAGAACATTAGCTCTGAAACATCTTGCTTCTTATGTCTGTAGTCAGAACCCTGCCCTTTGCAGTTATAAGCTTTAAACTTCTCTTTGTTACTATAGGGAAGTTTCCTTCTCTCTGTAGGGCTTGTCTTTATGCTTGGCTCTCTATAGCCTTTGCTTCTAGCCTCCCGGGCTGGTTGAACAGGAATATGTTTGTTCCTAACTTTACACCTATTTCTTAAGCTGTAGTCATGCATGGAGTGCCCATCCCCCAACACTTCCCTCTCACCGTGACCTCTGCCTTGAGCTGGCAAATACTGGCCTCTGGGGTAGTGGGGTAATCCTGGCTTCTCTCCAAAGCTATTCCTGGTAGCAGGTCTTCCCTTAGTGCAGCTTGCCTTGAACCTTCCTTCTCGAGAGCTGGAGACAGACTCACTTCCTGACTCTTCGTGAGAAGAATTTCCTCCCAGCAATCCCCTGGGGCTTCTGTTCAGCTGACCTGGGACACACCTCCTGCTCCTCTCTCTCCTACTGCTTCCCGTGGTGATCCTGCTTCTGATTCTCCTCCCTAACTGACTGGAACCCTGCCCTAAATAATCCCTAGCTCTACACGTGACCTGGGGACTCTCACTCAGGTGTTCCTGATGGGACTTTTGTTTGCCACGTAGCAAGAATTTCCCTTGCTGCAGTGAATCATGGTGCCTAGTGCTGCTTTCTAAAGCTGACTCTGAGGTAAGTCTTTCTTTTATCTTATTTTCCCTGGGCTGTGTGCCCCTTGCTGCATCACACCATGCTGGCAGTTTTTTGGACTTCCTTCCACTTTTCTTAAAGCGTGGAATACAGCTGGTCTGGGCTTCCAAGATAGTATTTTTCAACAACACCCAAGCTTGATGTAAGTCTTTAACCTTTGCAACTGCTCCTTTTAGTTTTTTCTTAACTATTTTCCGCATTTTATCATAGTCTCCCTTTCGAAAGTTAAAAGGTAGTACTGTGGGTTTCCTTACTATCCCTCCTCCACTAATTAAATTAAAGGCGATCATGCTATGATCACTATTGCCAAGTAGCCACAACACCCTTATCTCTTGCACTAGATCTGGTGTTCCACTAAGGACTAGGTCTAATATGGCTTCCCCTCTCGTTGGTTCATGGACCAGCTGCTCCAAGAAGCAGTCATTTATGTCATCTAGAAACTTTATCTCCCTAGCATGTACTGCCGTGACACTGACCCAGTCGATACCGGGGTAATTGAAATCGCCCATTATTATTACCGTGCTGTAACGTTTGTTAGCTTCCTTGATTTCTTTGAGCATTTCATCATCCATTTGTTCATTCTGGCCAGGTGGTCGATAGTACACCCCCTCCGCCATCGCCTTCCCCTTTTTACATGGAATTTCAATCCATAGAGATTCTACAGCAAATTTTGTTTCCTGCAAAACTTTAATCCTTTCTGACTCAATGCCCTCTCTAACATAGGGGTATGTTTACAAAACTGCGTTAGTGTGATTCGCGTTAGGAGCCGCGTTAGTGGAAGAAATGCCAAAAAAGGACATGGGCGGTACATCGTTACCGATAACGCGCATTATAAGGCGCCGTGCAGCAACGATCGTTACATGGCGCATTACTGCACGTTAAGCTTAAGAAGGCACTCAGACTCCCAAATACAGAAACAGAGCTGTAGCACAATGGTTACTACACAGTCTGATGGTACAAGGGTCATGGGTTTGATTCCCCAGTGTGCCTAATGAATAAGGCTGGCTGAGGTGTCATGTGTAACCCTTTGAAGGCCTGCTATAATATTTTAATCCACATTCTGCAGCCAGGTTAATGTTTGCATATGTCAGGAAAATTGTACCCGTCTTATTCAGTATGTTCCAATAGTGACGTTCCCTCTGCCATGGTCATGTATTATATACCATTTGATAGGAATATTTAGGCAGAAGTTTGGATCCCGGAAGTTTTGGGCATGGCCTGGAAAAGGTTAAGTATTGGGCTGTGAGGAAGTTTAGTTGTACTTTAATAGTGCTGCCAGCAAACACACCCTCACAGTGGCGTAACCTAAGGTGCCACATAAGGCACCCTAGAAGGCACTCCATAGGGCACATTATAAAGTGCGCTGTCTGCCAAGGCACCCTATAATGTCCCCTATAGGACACCATATAAGGCACCTTATAAGGCGCTTTATAGGGCGCCGTATGAGCCACCTTAAGGTGACAGTTCCCTGAGGGTGTTTCTGCTGGCAGCACTAATATACAATAAAAATAGACAATGCCTAAGACAGCCCTATTAATGAACCCCACTGCAGGTTTTGAACACATGACCTTTGGTTCTACGGGCAGTAAAGTAACCAGTGGGCTAGAGCTGCTAACAAACACCTGGCTGGCTACAGGAGGACTGCACGGCACCACACCCACATTCTGCTGTGGTTACCAGGATAGGGTCAGCCCATCCGTACCCAGGATGCACAGCACATGTAAATCAGCAGTCTACAGATGATCACAAGATGGGGTATGCACCCCACAGCACCTCAGCCTGGTAGGGGGTGCCGATGGTGTGTGTTAGTGGCACAGAGTAGCTACAGACCGTCACAGTGTGTGGGTCCTGTGCTCACCCTGAGGGAGAGGTATGGTGCCCAGCACCATTCTCACAGCACCTGGCTTTGCTGAGATAGGCTATGCTGCAGGTCCCCATCAGTGCCAATGTGTGATAGGTAGTCCTTGCAAACACCCCTAGGATATGCCTGTGTTCATCTGTAAGTCACATCTAGCCCTTGTGGACTATGATGCACCCAGAAAAGTGCATACCCTGTGTGGGTGCCATGGTCACATGATGTAAGTGAATGGGGGTGTTGGGACCCACAGGGAGATTACATACCACCACCCAATACACCCTCTGGGGCTCAGGGTGGGGGAACAAGATCTCCCGCCAACAGATCCACTTTCTACCCCCTTGCAATGGTGGCAGTAGAGGGGACCATCACCCCAGTCCTGCTAGGGATCAAACACCCTACAGAGCAGGCAATGCAGAGCTTTACACATCCATAAAGCAATAGCAGACAGAAGGCCTGGAAATGCACAGCTGCCCCCCCCCCCCCCCCATCTGACATTCTCCAGCAGCAAGCCTCCAGCCGCTGCACCCTGCAAGGTATTCCAGCAACACACATACTAGCTGCAAACAGTCTGCTAGCTAGTCCATAATGCATGCGTGTACCTAAAACTGGGAGGTCAGCATACACACCAAGCAGATAAGTCAGTGATCAGGCCCCAAAAGAGAACCCATAAATATCACATAAGAGAAAATACTATACAGCACTATGGGGGAACCTAGCCATGCCGTGGTCACTGCTCAGTCAGGGTGAGAGTGACCTCCCAACAGGACATGCTGTGGCCACTCTGTCTGTGCAGGTGGTACCGGGCACTACAATGTCCGAGCCATTGCCCTATGCCCTGTGCAGATGCGGCCAGGCCAGGCCACCCTATCCAGGCTATTCCCACAGTACCTTGCTCCTCATTATGCACATTGGCAGGCCAATACTGGCAACAGTACTAGCAATGTGGGCTGTGGAGGGTGTTGGCAGCCACCACACACTGGATAGACAGACACACACTCCCCACACCTATGCCAGCATTGTGCAACTATAGAGGTGTTGGGCAGCCCAGGCCACCACACCAGTCCTGGGCACAGTGCAGGCATGGCTATGGTACGCAATACTGTAGGAGTCACTCCCCAGGTTGGTAAACACTGTCAGACACAAGACCTGTAGCACACTCCACAGACATCAGAAAGGTTGCTATGATGCAGCTCACTCAGAAAATTGTACTTAACCTAGGAATTGCTATCTGCCAGTAATCATAGCAACCTTTTGATAGATGTGTACCATATTCCCAGGTTTAGGGTGGCATTACTAAGGTATGCAAGTGCTAGTATTGGGAGATGCACGCAGAGCCCAAAGTCCTGCCTCTCCAGGAGGCTTTGCATAATGGGGCCTGTGGGTGCGGGTGTGTCTGCCCCTGTTGGCTGCTGCTTTATAGCAGAGGTTCCCAACTCCAGTCCTGCGGTGCCAAACACTGTTCGGGATTTCATGCTGTCCCTCATGAATATGCATGAGATACATCTGCATACCATGGGGGTGGCGCATAGAAATGCAGCACAGGCATCTTTATCAGAGGCAGCATGGAACCGGAATGGTGTTTGGCCCTCCAGGACTGCATTTGGGAGGCTCTGCTCTAGGTAATGTGCATGTTTATGGTGTCTGTGCTCTGTAGGGTAAAATGTAGGTGTTTTGGGCATCTTTATGTCATCTGCAAGAAAGGTTCTGTCTGTATTAGCACGTTATAGTAGTGGGTAAAATATGGGTTGGGTTGGTGGAAACTACAGCTGGGACTTGAATCTGTGACCTTTTGCTTCTGAATACACTGGTTTTGTGCACTGCACCACCATGTTATCACAGAGATGGTGCATTCCCTGGTGATACCATGACTGTTGGTCAGACAGGGCCTGTCTGTTGCAGTGCATGGCACCCACCTACACAGGGCTAGGCCACGGTCTGCTCTGGGCAGCTGCCACTGCCCCCTCCACCACCAGTATCATTCAGCCACCATGCTGACATGCCCTTCTGCTTTTGGAGCTGGTGGTGCAGTCTCAGGCCATACAGTGTGCAGGTAGGCAGCTGCCTATGGTGCGGGTTCTGGGGTAGGGGTGCCTGCATAGACGTCCACGCTCCCCCCCCCCCCCAGCCCCGCCTGCCAATGTTCCGTGCCCTTGGGGGTAGCTGTTGGGTACTATCCCCTGTGACACTTTGGAAAACACACTCGTGCCCATGTTGGGCCTTCAGCAGTTGCTGTCTGGCTGCTCTGCTGTTTCAGCATTCGTATAGGCCACCTAGGCATCACCCTAGTCTGCACTGTGGCCCAGCTCCACCACAGCATGTGCCGCCTGTGGCCCTCTGTATCCCCTTCTCTAGCATCTGTCCAGTTGCCGTTCCGACATGCCCACCCTGATGTTGCGGGACATGTGCACACCATAGGAACCCTGTCTGATGGTGGGGAAAACCCTGAGCAGCGCTATTTCACTGTGGGCTCATTCACCTTGTATGGGGACGGAGTATAGACTCTTCCACGATTTATATCTGTTCTATGGAGCTTACTCGGGGGGGGGGGGGGATAGGTTGATGTTTCTCATTGATACCACTATTGGCCAGCTTGGTTATTGTTTTTTTCCAGTTTGTTGGGGTCATTTTCATTGTTTCTGTGCCCTTTTGTTCTGTGCACATGTATCACACTTATCACTTTGTTTTGGTTTCCCTGCCTGGGCTGTACATTGCTGACACTGAAATGGTTTCTCTCCCCTGTAATGTGCAAACGGCAGGTTTTCATCTGCGTTGGAATTCAGCTCTGAAAATCAGCGCGTTAGTGTGAGGGGAGCCTCTCCCCGCCCACTCTCCGCCCACTGACCCCTTCTCTCCGCCCTCTCTCCACCTTCTGCGGTGTTTTACCGCGCCGCGGGGCATTACGATCGTTAGCGCATCATAACGCGCGTTATGTAACGTTAACTATCGTTAGCGCATCATAACGCGCATTACGATCGTTAACGTTACATAATGCGCGTTATGTACGATTACCGCAGTTTAGTAAACATACCCCATAGAGTGCAACCCCTCCACCAATTTGATCAGCTCTATCATTACGATATAGTTTGTACCCAGGTATCACAGTGTCCCACTGGTTGTCCTCCTTCCACCATGTCTCTGATATTCCAATCACATCTAACCTCTCATTTAGTGCTATATATTCTAACTCTCCCATCTTATTTTTTAGACTTCTAGCATTTGCATACAAGCATTTTAGAGATTGTATTTTATTCATATTAATTTGGCTATTGGTAGCAGGGCCGGATTTACCTATACGCCTCCTACGTCGTGGCGTAGGGCCCACAGCTGACAAGGGCCCACAAAAATAGCCGCCTTAAAATTAAATTTAAAAAAAAAAAAACGCTGGCTGCCGCTACTGCGGCAGCATGGACTGTTCCTGCGGGGCCCCCTCTGCTGCCACGGCAGCATGGACCGACCCGCGGGGCCCCTTCTGCCCGGCTAAATCGTCTGTCCGTCCCTCACTCCCTCCATGCCGGCTTTGAGAGGCGCGAAGGGAGAGTGTCTCCCTCGCATCTCTGTTAAGCCCACAGGGGCTGATGGGAAATTTCCCATCAGCCCCTGTGGGCTTAACAGAGACGCGAGGGAGACACTCTCCCTTCGCGCCTCTCAAAGCCGGCACGGAGGGAGGGAGGGAGGGACGGATGGACGGACGATTCAGCCGGGCAGAGGGGGCCCCGCGGGTCAGTCCATGCTGCCGCGCGGCAGCAGTAGCAGCCAGCGTTTTTTTTTTAATTAAATGTTACTTTAGGCCGATGGGGGGGGGGGTAGGACTGGTAATGGGCTATTGGGGGGGGCTGGGACTAGAAATGGGCTGGGGGGTTTAAGGCTGGAGGTGGGCTGATGGGGTTAGGAATGGTAATGGGCTGTGGGCTGTTGGGGGGGGTTTAGAACCGGTAATGGGCTATGGGCTGTGGGCTGATGGGGGCTGTCTGGTAATGGGCTATGGGGGGGCTAGGACTGGAAATGGGCTGGGGGGGTTAAGACTGGAGGTGGGCTGATGGGGTTAGGACTGGTAATGGGCTGTGGGCTGTTGGGGGGGTTAGAACTGGTAATGGGCTATGGGGGGGGGTTAAGACAGGTAATGGGCTGTGGGCTGATGGGGGCTGTCTGGTAATGGGCTATGGGGGGGCTAGGACTGGAAATGGGCTGGGGTGTTGACGAGGTGGGCTGATGGGGTTAGGACTGGTAATGGGCTATGGGGGGGGGCTAGGACTATAAATGGGCTGATGGGGCGGGCTAACACTGGCGGTGGGCTGATGGGGTTAGGACTGGTAATGGGCTGTGGGCTGATGGGGGTTAGGACTGGTAATGGGCTATTGGGGGGCTAGGACAGGAAATGGGCTGATGGGGAGGGGTTAGGACTTGAGGTGGGCTTATGGGGTTAGGACTGGTAATGGGCTGTGGGCTGATGGGTGGCTAGGACTGGCAATGGGCTATGGGGGGCTGACTGGAAATGGGTTGATGGGGTTAGGACTGGAAGTGGGCTGATGGGGGGGTTAGGACTGGTAATGGGTTATAGGGGGGGCTTAAACTGAAAATGGGGTGATGGGGGTTAGGACTGTAAGTGGGTTGATGGGGGGGCTAGGACTGGTATTGGGTTGGGGGGTTGCTAGGACTGGAAATGGGCTGATGGGTGGCTAGGACTGGAAATGGGCTGATGCAGGGACTAGAAGGGAATGGATGCTGGGTGAGGCTGGAACTAGAAGGGAGCTGATGTTGGGGGAGGATTAGAATGGGATGGGGCTGGAAGAGTAAAATGGAGAAGGGAAAAATATTTTGTGTGGGAGGGATAAAAAATCTACAATTGGCCGGGTATTGGGAGAGTAAGTGGGGATTGAGGGTGGAGGGGTAAAATTTGAGTGGATGAAATAGGAATGAGGAAAGAGCAAAAGGAGAAAGATTAGTATGTTAAAGCAGATGTAGAGAGAGAATGGAAAAAAACTAGAAGAGAGAAGAAAGGACAAATGGACAGCAGACGATGGAGAGTTAGCAGAAGACACGAAGAAACCAGAAGAAAGTGGCTGGAGCAATTGCAGCTGAAAAAAATGCACAAAAGGTAGAAAAATATCTCTTTATTTTGAATTTATTAATTGGAATATGTCAGCTCTGGTAAATGTGCATCATTAACGTCTGCGCTTTGTTTAGTACAAGAGCAAATTAATGTATAGTTTTATTTCTACAGTGTTGTACATTCCAAGTTTGGCTTTTGGGATTCCCAGTTTAATTATTGTCTTCCTGTTTCTAAATTGTGATTACTTGTTTCGTGATGGTCTATGTTCTGCATGTGTAACTGAGCTAAGGTGTTCTGTTTATATAATTCCTATTTGACATTGCCACTTGTTCTCTTTCCCCAGTAGATCAGGTATTGTTGTTCTCTGAAATGTATTGGTTTAATATTTGCAGTGTTGCCTTTTGATTGGTAGAGTATGGTGCTTTGTGAGTCCTGGTAGTGCTGTTAGGATACGGCGGGTTTGCTATGAGTTCTAAATGGGCAGTGTTTGTAGTAGTTGCTAATGTGTCTGGCAGTTGGCACTAGATTATAGTAATGTAGAAATCTTTTAGTCTTTCTTTATCCATACACTCATTAAGAGGCACGTTTACTAAAAGTTAGTATATGGTAACATTATGCAAATATTTATGCAAATGAGGCCTCTTATGCAAATGAGGCCCCGCACCCCCCTTGGGCCGCCCCTGCTGGGGGCCCACAATTTTTGTTGGCGTAGGGCCTCACTCAAGGTAAATCCGGCCCTGATTGGTAGACATGGGTAATTTGGGATCTTTAAGCTCTGTCTGCTTCATACTCGAGGGTTTCTGGGCTACTTTACTCTTTTTTGGAACTTCTCTGCTTTTGGTCGTATCCTTCAAGGATACATTCTTCCGAACCATCTGCTCTTGGGCGACTGTCGGCTTTCCCCTATTATCTAGTTTAAAAGATGCTCTATCTCCTTTTTAAAGGTTAATGCCAGCAGCCTGGTTCCATCCCGGTTAAGGTGAAGCCCATCCCTTTGGAAGAGCCCCTCCTTTCCCCAGAAAGTACCCCAGTTCCTAACAAATCCAAACCCCTCATCTCTGCACCATTGTCTCATCCACGCATTGAGACTCCGGAGCTCTGCCTGCCTTTTGGGTCCTGCACGTGGAACGGTAAGCATTTCGGAGAACGCTACCCTGGAAGTTCTGGATTTCAGCTTCCTACCTAAAAGCCTAAACTTAGCCTCCAGAACCTCCCTACCACATTTTCCTATGTCATTGGTACTGACATGTACCAAGACAGGAGACTCCTCCCCAGCACTATCTAAGACCTTATCTAGGTGGCGTGTGAGGTCCGCTACCTTCGCACCAGGCAGGCATGTTACCAGGCGATCCTCACGTCCACCAGCCACCCAGCTATCTACATGCCTAATGATCGAATCACCAACTATAACAGCTGTCCTAACCCTTCCCTCATGGGCACATGGCCCTGGAGAAACTTCCTCGGTGCGAGAGGGTTTTACATCACCTGGAGGAGAGGTCCTAGTTACAGGATCACTTCCTGCCACACCAGGGTGATGCTGTCCTGTCACGTGACCTCTCTCCTCCATGGCAACAGGGATGCTGCCAGACTGAAGGTGGGACTTCAGGACTATATCCCTGTAGGTCGCTTCTATGTACCTCTCTGTCTTTCTTATGTTTTCCAAGTCTGCTACTCTAGCCTCTAGAGAACGGACTCGTTCCCTGAGAGCAAAGAGCTCCTTGCACCTAGTGCACACGTAAGACCTCTCACCAACTGGGAGAAAATCATACATGTGACACTCAATGCAAAACACTGGAAAGCCCCCATCCCACTGCTGGACTGCTGTCTGCATCTTAGTTTTAAGTTTTTGTTTAGATCTTTAAGTTCTTTACTTACTAAGGGTTGCTATGGATATTTATACCAATAAAACTGTACCTAATACGTTTAATATACCTTGTTCACCTGAAGCTTAATTAATCTCAGGTCCTTAGTGTATGTCTGATTTGGGTAACAAGCTTCACCTGAGAGCACCTCCTGTCTTTTAATATGTGTAAGTACCTATAAAGCTACGATTATCCCAGGGGTGGGTGGGTGTGGGGAGGGAGGGAGGGAAATAACACTTATTAAAAGAGGGCTGCTACACAGTACCCTGTCCTGTGCTGCTGAGGTAAGCTATATTCTTATTTGATTTTAAATTTTAAATTATAGCTCTTTGCTGCTGCTAGGCTCTAACTTATTATGAAATTTAAACTACAAGCTCTCTGCTGGGTTCTAAATTTAACCAGAAAGCTCTCTTCTGTGTTTTAAATTTAAACTAAAAGTACTTTGCTGATGCTAGGCCCTGAGTGACTATTAAATTTAAACGACAGCTCTCTGCTGGGTTCCAAATTTAACCAGAAAGCTCTCTTCTGTGTTTTAAATTTAAACTAAAAATTCTTTGCTGATACTAGGCCTTGAGTGACTATTAAATTAAAACTATAAGCTCTCTGCTGGGTATGAAATGTAACCAGAAAGTTCTCTTCTGTGTTTTAAATTTAAATTTAAACAGCTGCTACTAGGCCCTGACTGATTTAACAAAAAATAGTGGGTTCACAGATTAAATAGCTTTAATAGAAAGAATTCCTTTCAGAAAATTCCTAGAAGTATATACTCACAATTGCAGATCTCTTTCCAGAAGTAACAGTCCCTTTTTCTAGTCCTTCAAGACTGAGGATCACAGAGCTCTGGTTGAGCTATTTATGCCTGTGCTGCTGGGGTAATCTGTGACCAACTTCCTGGATGATTAACAGTCCTTGCTTGGATAGAAGGAGTCTTTCAAAATGGCCTTTTGAACTGCCACCTGGTGTTAACACCTATTGAGAAAGTTTCACAGATCTCTTACCCCCTAGGTAGAAGGCCTCTTTGTAAAGGTCTCTAGAAGACTTTATTTGCTGCTCAAAGAGTACTGACCCTGTTTTGCCTTTTGTGCTAATCTGTATTCTTATTTGATTTAAATTATAGCTCTTTGCTGCTGCTAGGCTCTAACTTATTATGAAATGTAAACTACAAGCTCTCTGCTGGGTTCTAAATTTAACCAGAAAGCTCTCTTCTGTGTTTTAAATTTAAACTAAAAGTACTTTGCTGATGCTAGGCTCTGAGTGACTATTAAATTTAAACTACAGCTCTCTGCTGGATTCCAAATTTAACCAGAAAGCTCTCTTCTGTGTTTTAAATTTAAACTAAAAATACTTTGCTGATACTAGGCCCTGAGTGACTATTAAATTAAAACTATAAGCTCTCTGCTGGGTATGAAATGTAACCAGAAAGTTCTCTTCTGTGTTTTAAATTTAAACTTAAACTGCTGCTACTAGGCCCTGACTGATTTAACAAAAAATAGTGGGTTCACAGATTAAATAGCTTTAATAGAAAGAATTCCTTTCAGAAAATTCCCAGAAGTATATACTCACAATTGCAGATGTCTTTCCAGAAGTAACAGTCCCTTTTTCTAGTCCTTCAAGACTATGTGATAACTGCTGGGAACATGCTGGTCAAGCCCCTGGTAGTTAGTGCACAGCAGCAGCAACTACCACATGTTCGTTTTAGCGCTAAATGTGTGTTAGTTGCTAAACCTAGCGCACTTCAGTAAAAGTAATCTTCAGAATCCAAGCGAACTTTTCATCATTCAGCATGACAAACTGATTGTCTCACCTACATGCCACGAGGCCTCAAACTTAAATGTATTTAACTTAAGTCTGTACTTCTGGATCCATTCTATAACTTTAAAGAGACAGGTAATTTTTATTATTCAGAACCTCTGTCTCATTCTTAGCATTCAGGCACAAAGTTTGAATGTCATCTGCTTAAAAATAACATTTACACCCAGCACTTTTAATAATATGGCATATGTGCTGTACATAAATATTACATAAAACAGGACAGCATGAATCCTTGTGGAAATCTACACTAAGGTTCCAAGTTTCTGACACAATAGGGCCCACTGTTACACTCTGGGGCCAGCACTTTAGAAATGGCACAAACCATCTCAATGCATTCCATAGATCCCAAAACTTGCAGCCACTGCACCAATAAACCATTATTTACAGTAGTATAAGCCTGTGACTAAATCTATCAGAGCCAATTCTGCTCCTCCTCTCCATCTATCTTCCAAAATAATACATCTAGTATTGTGGTCAAAACTTTTTCTGTACTATGTTGTGGCCTAAATCATGAAAAACATTCATCCAAAATGTCTTCTACCTTCAAAAAATCCACTAATTGCCCAAATGGTGAAGTTTGACATTGTAGAGAAGTAAGCATCAGGAGGTTTGTTTCTACACTATTTGAATGGCAATTGTGGGGGCTCAGATTAACATGACCCATCAGCAAATTAACAGTGAGTATATTCATTGCCACACAGAGACTTGTAGGGTAGATACCCATGACTGAAATGGTATTTAAAGATGATGTATCAGAAGAATTGAAACAAATACTGATAAACCGGAATGATGTATTACAACTATTTGATAAACCAAAGAGTAGCAAATCACCTAGGACAGACGGTATACATCCCAGGGAGCGGAAAGAACTGAAATATGAGATTGTAGACCTACAGACATCTGTACTGAGAAAAATGGTAGAAATTATTATAAAAATAAAATTACTGAACATGTAACACAGAAACAGAGAAAAATTACGACAGAAAAAGACCACATGGCCTATCTAGTCTGTCCTTCCATATCAACAACTACAACAGTCCCCTTTTTTCCTTTAGAGATCCTCTATGTTTGTCCCATGCTTTTTTGAATTTAGATACTGTCCTCATTTCAACCACCTCCACTAGGAGACTATTCCACGGATCCAGCACTCTTTCCGTAAAGAAATATTTCCGCATATCACTCCTGAATCTATCCCCTTTCATCCTCATCCCATTTCCCCTTATAGCAAAACTTGCTTTCAATCAAAAGAGGCTTTCCCCCTGTGCATTTATGCCACAGAGGTATTTAAAGATCTCAATGATATCACCTCTATCCCGCCTTTCCTCTATGGTGTACATATTAAGATCTTAAGTCTGTCCTCATATGCTTTATAATGAAGACCACTAACCATTTTAGCAGCCACACTCTGTACTGACTCCATCCTGTTTATAGTCTTTTGAAGATGTGGTCTCCAGAATTGCACACAATACTCCAAATGAGGTCGCACCAAAGACTTATACAGGGGCACTATCACCTCCTTTTTTCTGCTAGCCATTCCACTCCGTATGCACCAAAGTATCCTTCTAGCTTTTGCTGTCACCTTTTCTACCTGTTTAGCTACTTTAAGATCATAAGAAACAACTACGTCTAGGTCTCATTCTTCTTTAGTGGACAAAAGTACTTCACCCCCTATACTATATTGCTCCCTTGGATTGCTGCAACCCAAATGCATGACTTTGCATCTTTTAACATTACATCCCAGCTGCCAAATTCTAGACCATTCTTCAAGCTTACAGTAGCTAGATCCCTCCTCATGTTATCTACACCTTCCTGGGTGTCTACTCTATTGCAGATTTTGGTATCATCCGCAAAGAGGCAAACCTTACCCGACAGCCCTTCCGCTATATCACTAACAAAGATGTTTAAAAGAATTGGACCAAGGACAGATCCCTGGGGCACACCACTGGTAACTTCCTTCTCCTCAGAGTGAGCTCCATTTACCTGTACCTTTTGTCGCCTCCCACTCAACCAATTTCTAACCCAAGCAGTAACTTTAGGGTCCATCCCTAGGGTGCTCAGTTTGTTTATAAGTCACCTGTGAAGAATGGTGTCAAAGGCTTTACTGAAATCTAAATACACCACATCTAGGGCTCTCCCTTGATCCAACACCCCAGTCACCCAGTCAAAGAAATCAATCAGATTTGTCTGACAAGACCTACCTCTGGTGAATCCATGCTGCCTAGAATCCTGTAATCCGCTGGACTCTAGAAACCTCACTATGTTATATTTCATGCAGCTTTTCCAATAATTTACTCACCACCAAAGTTAAACTTACCGGCCTGTAGTTTTCAACCACATCCTTACTTCCGCTTTTGTGTAGAGACACCACATGTGCCTCTCTCCAGTCCTTTGGCATCACTCCTGACTCCAACAAGGCATTGAAAAGGTCAGTCAGTGGAGCTGCTAGAATGTCCCCAAGTTCCCTCAGTATTCTAGGGTGTATCCCATCCGGTCCCATCACTTTGTCTACTTTAAGTTTAGCTAGTTTCTCAAGAACACAGTCTTCTGAAAATTGTTCAAGATGCCCCTCACTTCTGTTCCTGTTTGTGGGTGTTTTCTGAGGACCTGTTCCTGGTTCTTCATCTGTGAACACAGAACTGAAATATTTGTTAAACAATTCCACTTTATCCTCATCAGCTTCTACATATTCCTCCCCTTCACCCTTAAGTCTGACAATACCACTTTTGCCCTTCCTCTTCTCACTAACATATCTGAAAAATGTCTTATCTCCCCATTTTATTGCATTGGCTATTTCCTCCTCTTTTTGAATCTTTGCTTTCCTGACTACTTTGCTAGCTTCTCTAAGTTTTTCCAAATACAGATGCCTGTCTTCCTCTCTCTGTGATCTCTTGTATTTCATGAAGGCCTCCCTCTTTTTCTTCACCTTTTCAGCTACTTCTTTCTAAAGCCATAGTGGTCTCCTTTTCCTTTTAACTTCATTTACCATTTTAACAAAAAGGTTGGTTGCCCTTAAAATATCCCCTTTCAGGTTGCCCACTGTTTTTCTACATCCCCCAGCCGTTCCCATCCAGCTAATGACTCCCTGAGGTATTGGCCCATCTTGGCAAAGTTAGTTTTCTTAAAGTCCAGGACACTTGCTTTTGAATGGATTCTAACAGCCCTAATCCTATTACTGAACCACACCATCTGGTGATCACTGGATGCAAAATGATCTCCCACTATAACATCAGAAACACTTTCACCATTGGTAAGCACCAAGTCCAGTATGGCCCCTTCACGTGTGGGGTCTGTTACCAATTGCCTGAATAGTTCTCCCTGTAGAGAATCCAGGATCTCCTTACTTCTAGGAATGTGCCAGATCCCTGTAGAGAATCCAGGATCTCCTTACTTCTAGGAATGTGCCAGTCAACATCTGGCATATTGAAATCCCCTATCAGTAGCACTTCTCCTTTCCTAGCAATACTGCATATGTAGGTAGTCATGGTTTAATGGCAGTCAGTCAACATGGATTTAGCCTAGATAGGTTTTGTCTTTCTAATATTTTTTTTGAAGGTGTGAATAAACAGGTGATAAAAGAGAGCCGGTTGATGTAGTGTATCTGGATTTTCAGAAGCCTTTGACCAGGTCCCTCATGAGAGTCTCTTGGTGAAATTAAAAAGTCATAGGATAGGAGGCAGTGTACTACAGTATTGTGGACCAGAACTGTCCAATTTTGTCAATGGAGAAAGGTGAATAGTGGAGTGCCTCACTATTGGGATCTGTGCTGGGCCTGCAACTTTTTAACAAATTCATAAATGACCTGGAAATAGGAATAACAAGTGAGGTGATCAAATTTGCAGATGACACAAAATTATTCAAAGTTGTTAAAATGTAAGAGGATTGTGAAAAATTGCAAGAGGACATTCATAAATTGGAAGATTGGACTCTACAGTGTATTTTGCTTCCTGCAAAACTTTAATCCTATGTGAACAACCCAAACTACAGTTATACAATGAAAGGTTCCACATCAGTAACCAACACACATTAGTAACCAACACCCAGGAAAAGGTTTTAGGTGTCATTGTGGACAATACGTTGAAACCCTCAGTCCAGTGTGCAGCGGCAGCCAAGAAAGTAAATAGAATGCACGGAATCATAAGGAAAGGAATGGAGAATAAAACAAAGGATGACATCATAATGCTTCTGTATCGTTCCATGGTGTAAACACACCTAGCATATTGTGTGCAATTCTGGTCGCAATATCTTAAAAAGGATATAGCAGAATTTAAAAAGGTACAGGGACGAGCCACCAAAATGGTAAAGAGGAGGGAAGGATACCTTTATGAGGAAAGGTTTAAAAGGTTAGGGCTCTTCAACTTAGAAAAAAGACAGCTGAGGGGAGCTATATTAGCCATAAATTAATGAATGGATTGGAACCGGTAAACGTAGTTTGGTTGTTTTACTCCATCAGAAAGTATGAAGACTAGGGAACACATAATGAAGCTACAATGTAACCCATTTAAGATTAATAAGAGAAAATATTTTTTCTTTCAGTGCATAATCAAACTCTGGAATTTGTTACTAGAGGATGTGGAAAAAGTCCATAAACCATTACTAAGGAGAACCAGGGAAATCCGTGGCTTACCACGAGACAAGCATTGTAGAACCTATGTACCTTTTTGGGAATCTGCCAGGTACTTGTGACCTGCATTGGCCACTGTTGGAAACATAATACTGGGCTGGTGGACCTTGGTCTGACCCAGTGTGGCATTTCTTATGTTCTTATATCTGTATTTGGCCCAATCTCTCAAGTCCAAATGATCTATTTAGCAATGGCCTGATTACTGTTTTCTTATAGGCATCTAGAAACAAATCTTCTGTCAATGGAGCTTTCACAATCATTCCCAGTTCCCACAAATCATTCTCTCATCGCACTAATCAACCACAAGAGGTAAGGGTTGTCCCTACTATAAGCCAACTGCAGCTTCAACAACTTTCTCCAAACTAATCCTTTGTAACCTCTCTCCCTCTTCAAATCTATGCTAAAGGCGTGCCTCTTTGAGGCCACTTTTGTCTCCTAATCTCTTGTTCCTCTTGGGTCTCCTCTCCCTATTGAACCCTTATTTCTCTTGTATTGTGTTGTCTGTCTTAACTAGATTGTAAGCTCTTCAAGCAGGGACTGTCTTTTTATGTGTTTGTACAGCCCTGTGTACACCTTGCAGCGCTTTATAAATGATAACCAGCAGCAGCAGTAGTAACCAAAGAGAATTGTCCCAATTTTCCTACCAAACTTCCTTCTCCTCTTTCCACACCGTTTGTGTCCCATCCGGCACCCTTCTCATCTGCACCATCTTCCTATTCCAGATCTGCCATCGATTTTTGATGGTTGTCCCTCACCTGATCTAGCCTTGATCCAGAGCCTGACAAAGTTCCTTCTCCTCTCTCCACACCCTTCATGTCCCATCCGGCACCCTTCTCATCTGCACCATCTTCCTATTCCAGATCTGCCATCGATTTTTGATGGTTGTCCCTCACGTGATCTAGCCTTGATCCAGAGCCTGACAAACTTCCTTCTCCTCTCTCCACACCCTTCATGTCCCATCCGGCACCCTTCTCATCTGCACCATCTTCCTATTCCAGATCTGCCATCGATTTTTGATGGTTGTCCCTCACCTGATCTAGCCTTGATCCAGAGCCTGACAAATCTCTGTTATTGTTTCTGGAAAATTCATTGTATAGTAACAAAGATCCAAATTCTTCTGAGGTGTTTCATTAAGCTTCTTCATTGTCCTAAAAACAATTCCAGTTTTATGTGTGCTGGTGTCTGAGCTATGATTTCTACTGCATTTGTAACTTGTCAGGCCAATTCAGCTGACTTCTAACATTCCATTTTACCCACTTGGTCACTCATTCCAGCAGCCATATCGCTCATCTTTGAATTGTTTATATGCCACTGGATCATAGTTTTTATTTTATTTATAATATGGCACATCAGTGTAGCCAAGGTGTTCTTTACTCATCAGAAGCATCTCTCTTGACAGAGACAGGACCCGCTACACAGTTCAGACCCCTGGAGTTCCCTTCTGCTGAATGCTGAGCTCTGGAACTGAGACCAGCCAATGCTGTGAAGCCTGTATCCAGAGGATTAATTTGCCCCAACTGCCTCAGAGTATTCCCCTCGGACGCCTACAATGTTCCCGCCTGGTTTCCCAGGACTCTCAGAATAACTAACAATGAACACTCTGCAGACGATCTTCAACAAAAAAGTGCAACCTTACTGAGCAGCTGCTAGTTAAAGACAATAAAACAAAAAACAATAAAAAGCATAAAATGGTGATTACAGGAAGCAAAAGGGCGGATTAAAAACAAATGGAGTTTGTATTCTTAGGAATTTCTAAAATGCCAAAATAGCTGGTTATTTTCCAGCTAACTAATGATATTCTGTAACACTATAGAGCACAGACAGGGAGTCCAAGAAAAGTGATAGTAGTGCTCCATTTGTAGCAACAGCTTAGTGCCCAAGTGTGAAAGGGCACCATGGTGATGGTGCAAAGGGGGCTGCAGGTGGGACATGCAGTAGGGGCAGCTGGGGCACAGGGTGGACTAGGCTTTCTCCTAGATGGCACATAGGAACACAGAAACTGGAAATCAGCAAGACAGCATCTGACCAAGATCAAATATAAACTGAACCATCTAATTCCTCAACAAATAGGGATGTCCTACATGGAGTGGTGGGTTCACCCCTAAACAAAGACATGGGGAGGGGTGGCCTGCACAGAGCGGCAGGTGTACCTACTCTTGACTTTGTACTGGGCAGACTAGATGGACCATACTGGTCTTTATCTGCCATCATTTACTATGTTACTAAATATGACCAGTAGTCTGTGTTCCACAGTATCCCATCCAGGGGACACATACCCAACAGGTCCCCCAAACATCACATTGGAACCACAATGCCTGTAATGGGGCAAGCAGTGCACAACTGAGGACCACTCTAACAGGGGTCTACATACCTTCCTCATGATACGTTCCAAAATGTTCATAAACCCAACTAAATGAACACCCTTTACTACAGCCCCTGGTAAGGCAGGGGTGTGACCACACGTCGTCTGAAACATATATACACCCAGTAGTCCAAACTGGGTACACAGTACCCACATTGCATGCCCTAGCCTGTCCACAGTCTGCTGGCATAACACAATCTACTGTACATACTTTTACCTGGTCCATCATAGGCAATAGTTGCTAGAGCACCAACCTGACACCCCCCCAGCCGTCTCTCCCCCATGTAGAAGGGACATAACATTGTTAGGCGGTGATGGGGGGGATGTGTGGATGTCCATGTATGCCTCCCTACCCCAGACTCCACACCCTAGGCACCCGCCTATCTGCACATTGGATGGCCTGGGACTGCACACTACCAGCACCTACAGCATATGGGCATGTTAGCATGGTGGGGAGGGGTATGTTGGTGCTGGAGGGGGCAGTGGCACCTGCCTACAGCGGACCTAGGCCATGCCCTGTTCCAATGCGTGGTGTAAAGTGCAACAGAAAAGGTCTGTCTGATGAAAAGTAAAGGTAGCCCCAGGGACTACTGTATTTCTGTGGCAACAGTGTGGTGCAATACACACAGCCAGTGTGTTTTGGAGAAGAGGGTCACAGGCTCAGGTCCCAGCTGTGGATATTACAAAGCATGTTCCTATGTTTTACCCTACATTGCAGATACAACATCAACATGTGCAATCCCCAAAGCATCGATCAACAGGGCCACAAATACCCACACATACAGGCTCCACTATCCAAAGCTTCATGGAGAGTCATGCTGTTGGCTCCAGCACGGAGCAGCAGTTATCACCAAAGCACTACCACTAGCTCCTGCACACTTCAGCAATGCCTGCACTGTGATCAAGACCAGTGTGGAGGGCAGGGTTGCCAGCCACCCCTATCTTTGCACAATGCTGCAATAGGAGTGAGTATGTGTGTATGTCTATCCATTGTTTTGTGGCTTCCTACTCCTCACTGGGCCCACAATGCTTACACTGTTTCCAGCATTAGCCTGCAAATGTGCATACTGAGGAGCAAGGTATTGTGAGTATGGCCCGGACAGAGCAGATTGGGCAGGATGCATCTGCACAGGGGGTATGGCAATGGCTGGGACATCACAGTGCCCGACCACTACCCTCATGGACAGGGTGGCCACAGCATGTCATGCTGGGAGGACACTCTCACTCTGACCGTGTAGTGACCATGGCATGGCTATGTTCCCACATAGTGCTATATAGTTTCTGTCTTTAGTGATGTCTGTGTGTTCTGTGTTCTGGGGTTCTATCACTGAGATATTTGCTTGGTGTCTGTGCTGTATATCCCAGCTTTGGGTGCACCTAGTTCCTCTGTGAACATGCAGTATTGCCTGGCTGGCAGACTGTATGCGGTTAGTATTTGCATGGCTGGAGCACCTCGTAAGGTGCAGCAGGTGCAGTCTGACTGTGCCTTCTGCTGGTGAATGTCAGAAACGGTTGTGGGGACCACTGAGGTTTTGCAGGCCTACTGCCAGCAGTAGTGCTGGTCTGCCAGTGCCCTTGTAATAGGTACAGATCTGGACCAACCGCCCTGGACAGCAGCCTTTTGTCAGCAGGACTAGGGTTGCTGGTCCCACAGCCATTCTTCATGTCCCTCCACTGCTTCAATTACAAAAAGGTTGATTGTGGGCCCTTTGGGGGTCATATACTGTACACCACTTTGACCCAAAGAGAACAGTATATTAGGCAATGCTACTAGGCGAAAAGCATTCCATGCTTGTTTCGCATCCCCCTGCAGCAAGTTGTTGAACCAGTCATCTTTGAAGAGCTCTCGAATCTGAGGACCCACAAAAACTCCCTCTTTAATCTTTGCTTCGCTGAGTCGAGGGAATTTTTCATGCAGGTATTGGAAAGCTGGCGAAGTGCGGTCCATGGCTTTCACGAAGTTTTTCATCAAACCTAGTTTGATGTGAAGGAGTGGTAGAAGGATTTTGTGAGCCTCAACCAGAGCTGGGTGCTGGATATTCTTCTCGCCAACTGTTACATTTTGTCTGCAATTCCATTCCTTACGCAAGTAGTGCCAATCCCTTGTTCGGCTATCCCACTCACATAAGAAACACATGTATTTTATATATACCTGCTGCAGTCCCATTAAAAGGGCAACTACCTTCAAGTCACCACAGAGGTGCCAGCTGTACTTGTTATAGTTAATGGAAGTCAGTAGATGCTTTAAGTTATCGTATGACTCTTTCATGTGGATGGCATGCGCTACTGGAATAGATGGAAGATGGTTTCCATTGTTCAGACGCACAGCTTCAGACTCAGTTTCGAAGAGTCTATAAATAGTCTCCAGTCTTGTGGGTCATGAGTGATTTTTAAGGCATTCATGAGGCTTTCAATATCAGAACAGAATACCAGATTACTTTCCTTTCTGAAGAAAGGCTCCAACTGCTGGTGGTGCTTTCGATATGAAGTAATGTTGACATCTTCTTCTAGAAGATTCCATTGTTGGAGTCTTGATCCTAGCAATTCTGCCTTGTTCTTGGATAAGTCCAAATCACGAACCAGGTCATTTAGTTCTTCCTGTGTTATTCTGTGTGGAGTTGATATGCATCCCAGTGAAAATCTGGCTCACTGCATTCTGACGGACCAGGAGAAGAACAGGTCGGCTCACCCTTGTCCTCATCAGATGAATCAAGAGAATATTCTGATGGAGGTTCTGGAATAGGAAGTCCCTCACCATCGGAACTGGTCTCAATGCAGACGGAATGTTTGGGTAGAATATGCTTAACGTCTTCTGCTTCGTTATTTCACTGGAAAGAGGAGGAACCAAGCAGAAGTAACAGTCATTTATGTGGTTGCTTGGCTCTCTCCACACCATGGGGACTGCAAACGGCATTGATGGTCTTTTGCAATTCAACCACTGTGAAAGCTGTGTTGTACATGTGGCGCAGCATATAAGCGGGGCCCAAAACTTGTCTTGGTCACCAATCTTGCATCTGAAGTAAAGATGATATGCCTTCTTCAGTTGAGAAGTGATACTTTTCTTCTGGTTGGCAAATGTCACTTCCCCACAAATGTAGCAGAAATTGCCAACGGTATTAAAGCACTTTAGCGGCATTACTGTTCTGTATTGCACCTAAATGGCTAAAATATGATTAATAAAAGTTACATGTAACAGTAGCTTAAATTGTCTCGCACATAGTCTGAAATATTTTAAATGCTCAACCGTTCTGACTGCGTATAATACACTGCCGATGTCAGATGGCTTCAGCAGCCGTCTGGCAGTAGTATTGCATTGCATCAGAAAATGATGCAATCAACTCTGGATGATGTGTGCATGCTGGTATTATGCAATGTGATGCAATATTACATCATTCAAGGCTTATTTGGGATGTTGTTGATGTCCTACAGGATAAATTTACACGGTGAAATGTCAAAAATGAGCTACATGCAATATCTTCAAAACGAGAGCCAATAAAAAAATTTTTAATGTTAAATTCGTGTTCAGCTCACCAAAATACTACAGATCAGGGCCTTTTAAAGTCAGTAACGATTTCAATGTTGACCAGTGTTATATAGCTACAGAACAAATCTCGATACTTTTTGATCACACCTCGTAGCTCTTGTTGCTAATCCCCAAACCTCTGTACTAGAACTTTGACTGACACCACGTCTCTGTGCCTCCATGTGCTTTCTTGCCAAGATTCTCTGCAACTTGGAGAGTTACTGAGTCACACAAATCTTACTACTACTATTACTACTAAACATTTGTATATCGCTACAAGATCTTCACTACTGCAGGTAGATCAATGTGTTTTCCATTTATTTCTGTAAAACAGCTCATTGCAGTCTATTGCAGGGGACGGCATGCAGTTGTCTGAATGTTTTTCCCTCTCAGTCTAGCAAGCACACATTCTTTTTTTACTGTAGAGTTTAAATCTACTGAAAAAAAGATAATGACATAATACTGTAAGTTCAACATTCAGTTTAATATAAGCACTTTGGGGCGTGGATTTAGAGTTTGTGAGGCCTTTGACATTAGAGTTAAATAGGTTATATCCATTTTATTGTAGGATTTTATCTCTCTTGTTCCTGAAATATGTTTTAATGAAGTATTTAGTACTGTAGACATGATGTGTGTAATTTAAACTTTGTAATGAACTTGTTATATACAACAAGGAATACTTTTAAAACCAAGTAGTTCTCTCTTTTATTTAGCTAAATTAGCTTTCCATGAAACACAATGGAATTCAATAAGTAATTAAAAAAAAATTCATCTGACTTTAGTATAAGAAAAGGACAGGAATTGGTGTTAGCATTCCATGTAGAGGACTTTTATCCTTCCCAGTTCATCTGTATATGAACATTTAT
Source organism: Ichthyophis bannanicus (assembly GCA_033557465.1). Taxonomy (NCBI): domain Eukaryota; kingdom Metazoa; phylum Chordata; class Amphibia; order Gymnophiona; family Ichthyophiidae; genus Ichthyophis; species Ichthyophis bannanicus. Next base: position 908,639,849 of record CM066035.1, on the reverse strand, counting down.
TTCATGGCTATTCTTTTGTTTTATTCTGCAGCTGGGGAATGATTTCCCATTTCTACCCAAACTCAAATTGCTTATGGCAAGACCTTCAATTCTACATCTGTTTGGAGGCTGAGTTGAGAAATATGCTAGGGAGCTGACTTGTAAGGAAGCCATACTGGCAAAAAATTGATAATCTACCTTCGCAAGAATCGCATCTGGAGGAAATATCAGGGATACTCATAATTGGGACAGTGAGCTGGAATGAAGCTATTTTGCCAGGCTACTTTTCACTGCTATCGAAACTGTAGTTCAGCAGTAAGCCTTCACTGGGATTGATTTCTCTTACAAGGTCTCTATTATGACCAATACACAGTATCTGATTGGAAGCTGGTCATGGAGCATGCAGGAGGAGTAGCCTAGTGGTTAGAACAGCAACCTAGGTTTGGAAAGGCCACGGTTTAAATCCCATTGACTCTTCTTGTGGCCTTTGACAAGTCACATACCCCTCCATTGCCTCAGATACAACCTTCGTTTGTAAGCCCTCTGGGGAGAAGGAAATACCTATTGTAATTCGCCTTGATCTCCTTCTGGAAAGGCGTGAGTTAAATACCACTAAAGAAGTACATAAACTCTTTCCATAAGCCAATTGAATCAGCGTTAGCCCCTTGTTGGTAGACTGTTCCATCTAGCAACCCTACAGGGACTTATGCGACTAGATGTTTGGGCAACAACCTCTCTGGTTTTGGTGGCTGCTTGACCTGCTGAAGGTTGTGGCAGTGGCACGAAGAGAGTTTGGGGAATTTTCAAATATTGGATAGGCTGCGGAAACGCGTGCTCATCGGCCTAGAATAGTGGAGAACCAAGGGGAAGGCAACAAGGATAAGAGGCAGCTGGCGGCTAGGATATAACCTTAGCAACATGGGTTATTTTCACTTGTTATATCACCTCTCATTAATAATAACAAAATGGTTTACAATGTAAGAGAAATGGTAGGAAAAGAACTCCATTCTATAAGAAAGGACAGTGAGTAGAAGGTGTGGGTTTCATAGGTACAGCCAACTGCCTCTCCCAGCTTGTCAATGAAAGGTAATGAAAGCCTGTTCAAAACTTAGGTTTTCAGGCCAATTTTAACATTTTTATAAGAGGGTTCAAGATATAGTTGTGGGGGTAAGTCGTTCCAAAGCATGGCACTTTAAAGAAGAATGTAGACTGCTTACTGGATTCCAGTTTAGTCTGGATGGGGGGAAAGGGGAACAAATGTGTAATTGTTTCTCATGAATTCCCATACAGGGGCATGCGGAGTTATAAGTGAGGATAAGTGCGACTCAGTTTCAGTGCTTTGTAGGTTAAGGGCAGAATTTTAAAGTCTATCCATGAAAGGACCTGAAACCAGTGTTGTTGAATTAAGAGGGGTTGCACAGTGAAATGAAAACATGCGGTGTGTGTTTTCATTGCTTTCCTTACTTGCACTGAATTTAGAGAATTGGAGACGAAGAACTGAAGGAGGATTTTAACTTGATATGCTCGGTAGTCTCCCTTTTGAAAGTTAAAAGGTAGTACTGTGGATTTCCTTGCCGCCCTACCTCCATTTATTAAATCAAATGCAATCATGCTATGATCAGTATTGCCAAGTGGCCCCTACACTCTTACCTCTTGCACCAGATCCTGTGTTCCAGTAAGGACTAGGTCCAAAATAGTTTCCCCTCTTGTCGGTTCATGAACCAGCTGCTCCAAAGAAAGAATCCTTAATGTAGTCATGGCAATGCCTCGGCCAGCATAACCACATCTCAAATGAGCAGGCTTTAAACACCAACTAATGGTGAAAGGAAGAGGAAACGAATTAAGGGGCAAGTTTACTAACGTGTGCTCAGAATCTCACCTTACCTTGGTAGCATGCATCTGGGTGGAGACCTCTCACCATGGTGCAGGTAGAACGCGTGTTTGTAGTCCATGATGACTAGGCATGGCACAAGCGCAACTAATGCCTCTTCTGTAGGTGGTATTGGTTGATCCCGACAACCTGCGGTTACTGCACGGAGATGGCTTGACTGGTACAGAGCTTAGTAAACATGCAGCAAAAATTTTGATCGGGTGTTAAGATCAATGTGATCTTACAAAATAGTTTTTTTAAGATTTCTAGTACTGTTGTCCAACAACATTGTAGATGGAATCACCGCCAACACAGCTAATTGCTGTTTTTAAAATACTGTATTTATTCCAATAAAGAGAAATTAAAAGACCTGAGTCTTAGAAAAATTCAATAAATCTAATTAAAAATGTATAATAATTAAAGTTACAAAGAATATAAGACTCTCATTAAACAGAGCACAATACTCAGATCATATCCCCTTTCTTTGAACTTTGTAACAAAGTATTTTTTAATATTTCAATAAGACTAATTTCTTTTTTTAAACATTTAGGGGGTCTTTTGCTAACAGTGCTAAGGTGATGCACATAACACAGCAATAGCACCGAAACCATGGTGCTTTATAAGCAACACCCCCACATTTACAGTCAGGGGCATGGAAATCATTTCACTGGCAGTTAACAAGGAGCCCTGTCCCTAACCTGTGCACTCGGGACCTTAACATGGGTTGCACAGTTAGCATGGGATTCATTCTGTGCTGTCACAGCCAGACAGTGCCCATTACTAAAAGACTCCCTTAAAGGTACATATTCAGTCGAGGCAGCTGGCACAGATAAAGTGGCTGGCTGTTGCTACTTTAAATTATGCCTGGATACTCTGTGCTGGCACCATATTCAGCCAGCGGCACAGAATATCCGCTTTTGCCGAGTAGCGATTTAGGGGCATGTTTACTAAACTGCGTTAACATAGCAGCAGCTACGTTAAGGCGCGTTATGTGCCGTTAAGGTGCCTTAACGTTACATTCTGTTACATTCTGTAACGTTAAGGCATTATGTGCCGTTAAGGTGCCTTAACGTTACATTCTGTTACATTCTGTAACGTTAAGGCGCCTTAACGGCACATAACGCGCCTTAACATTCCCGGCCGCGTTAAGGCCAGAAAAGGGAGGAGAGAGGGCGGAGAGAAGGGGGGTCAATAGGTGGGGAGTGGGTGGGGAGAGGCCCCTTTCACACTAACGTGGAGAAATTAAGGGCTGAATCCTAACACAACTGAAAACCTAGCGTTAGCACACATTTGCAAGAGAGAGAAACCATTTCAGTGTCAGCAATGTACAGCATAGGCAGGGAGCCCAAGAAAGGTGATAGTAGTGCTCCATTTGCAGCAACAGCATAGTGCCCTTTTATGAAAGGCCACTATGCTGATGGCGCAAATGGGGCATGGGGGCTGCAGGCGGGACCTGCAGTGGGGGATACTGGGGCAGAGGGTGGACTAGGCGGTTGCCGAGGTGGCACATAGGAACGCAGAAAATGGGAACCAGCAAGACAGCAACTGGCCAGGGTCAGACATGCCCATGAGTCTGTGTCCCACAGTGTCCCATCCAGGGGACATCACCCAGCAGGCACCCCAAGGGGGTGCATAACATTGACAGGCGGTGCTGGGGGAAGCATGGACATCTATGTAGGCACCCCTACCCCAGAACCCACATCTTAGGCAGCCGCCTACCTCCCCCCTGGATGACCTGGGATGGCGCACCACCAGCGCCCACAGCATATGGTCATGGTGGCATGGCAGAGGGGGTGGGTGATTGTGCTGGAGGGAGCAGTGGCACTTGCCTGCAGTGGACCTAGGCCATGCCCTGTACTAGTATGTGGTGTGCAGTGCAACTGAAGAGGTCTGGCCGAGGAACGTAAGGGTAGTCCCAGGGACCACTGTGCTGCTGTGGCAACAGTGTGGTGCAGTACACCCAGCCAGCATGTCCAAGAGCAGAGAGTCAGAGGTTCAGGTCCCATCTGTGGATCCTGCAGAGCATCTCCCTATAGTTTTAGCCCACAATGCAGCCAAAACAACAACATGGGCTAACCCCAATGCAGTGGTGCACAGGGGTACGGACACTCACTCACAAGGGTTCCACTATCCACAGCTTCATGGAGTGTCAGGCTGTTGGCCCCAGCACAGAGCTACAGTTATCACCGGAGGACTACTACTACCCCCTGCACAGATTAGCAATGTCGGCACTGTGATCAGGACCAGTGCAGGGGGTAGGGTTGGCAACCACCACCATCTCTGCACAATACTGAGATAGGTGTGGGAGTGTGCGTATGTCTCTCCATTGTTTTGTGTCTGCCAACACCTCACTGAGCCCACATTGCTCACACTGCTTCCAGTGCTAGCCTTCAAATGTGCATAATGAGCAGCAAGGTATTGTGGGTATGGCAAAGACAGGGCGGACTGGCCAGGATGCATCTGCACAGGGTGGAGGGCAATGGCTGGGACACTGTTGTGCCCGACCACCAGCTGCATGGACAGGGTGGCCACAGCATGTCACATTGGGGGGGGGGGGGGAGGGGTTCACTCTCACTCTGACCAAGCAGTGACCATGGCATGTCTATGTTCCCACATAGTGCCACACATTATTTGTTTCTAGTAATGCCTGTGTGTTCCTGGTTTTGGGGCCCAATCATGGAGATGCCTGCTTGGTGTCTGTGCTGTGTATCCCACTTCTGGGTGCACAGGGTTCCCCTGTGAGCATGCACTATGGACTGGTTAGTGGGCTGTCTGAAGTTTACCTGTGCATGGTGGGAACACTTGTAGGAGGCTGCAGGTGCAGTCTGACTGTGCTGTCTGTTGATGAATGTCAGACTGGCGTGGTGTAGTTGGGCCTACCCCAAGCACCATTGCTGGTCTGCAATGGTCACAGGTATGGCCCTGGCCCAGCAGCCCTGTCATCTGCCAGCAGGACTAAGGTTGCCAATACTACAGCCATTTTGCAGGGTGCAGCCACCTGTCCCACCACACCCTCATCTACAGCCAGGGTGATTGAGGCCCCCTTGGGGTATCTAGTGCATACTACTTGGACCCATAGTGGCAGTGCTACATAGCCCTCAAGCAAATCTGGACTCCCCACTGCCCTGATAACAGGTACCCATGGCAGCTGGACCTTAACACCAGGTATGCACTAATCTGGGTGGTGTCTGGTCCCACAGGGCCACATATGACTGCAGCACACAGTTGGAACAGATGTACCTTTGACTGCACTGCTGGGAACACCTGTCACACACTGGCAGTGCTGGGGATGTGCAGCAAAACCTATCTCTAGCACCACATGTACTGTGGACCTAGTGCTGGGCGCCTGTCCTATCCCTCAGGGTGAACATGGAACCTGCACAATGGCATGGTCTGTAGCTACTCTGTGCCAGTATCATGAACTGTCAGTGCATCTTACCACGCTGCAGCCCCAGAGAGGTGCAGACCCCATTTGGTGGTCAGCTGTAGGCCACTGTTCTGCATGTGCAATGCATCATGGGTGCTGGTGGGGTTACCCTATCCTGGCACACAGAGCAGACGGTTTGTGTGGTGACCTGCAGTCCTTCTGTACTCAGCCATTGCTGTGCAACAGGCTATAGAGGTATAACCTACTGGTTAGTACACTGACGTTCTAGGTAGAGGTCATGGGTTTGATTCCTTGTTGTTCTCTCCTGTCCAAGGCAGATATTTTGCTTGCCTGTGACAGTCATATCTTTGCAGATCCATTCTGCAAGCCCATAGTACCCTCAACACAGTTGCCAGCAATCCTTATAAGGCGTTATAAGGCTCCTAATTAGGCACAGTACAAGGCACGTTACAAGGCACCTTATTAGGCATAGTACAAGGCACGTTACAAGGCACCTTATTGGTCACAGTACAAAGCACATTATAAGGCGCCTTATTGGGCACAGTACAAGGCATGTTATAAGGTACCTTATTGGGCAAAGTACAAGGCACTTTATAAGACATGTTAAAAGGCACCTTATTAGGCACAGTACAAGACACGTTAAGGCATGTGCCTTGTACTGTGCCTTATAACGTGCCTTATAACATGCGTTACCTGACATGCTTGCCATAATGATTCCCCGCCCATGCCTTTATATTGGCATCTGTACCTTTACCGCGGAACCTAACGCACATGACATTACCGCAGTTTAGTAAACATGCCCCTATATTTCTTTCCCTTTCTAGGTGTTTAAAATTATATTTGATGGTGTTTAAAATTATTTGCGATCAATTAAATGATCAATGTGCTTGCCAAAATTCAGATGCAGGTACCTCTTTCTTCCTAGAGCTGACTTGTGTAGGTGCACTTCACGGTTGGGTATAGATTCACTTGCAGGTTTTCTTCTAGGTTCCAGTTCTGATCCAAAATGGGTCTTCCACCTACTCCCTAAGAGGCACATTTCACAATAGGAAATCCAAGTGCAATCTGGGACGTCAAAGCCAGAACGTCTGAAAAAAAAAACACATGCAAGACCAGGCATGATTTCGGAAACGTGGATGTGCCCGATATGGACTTCTATCAGACGTCTATATAGATGTCCTCAGGAGAGCATTTCTGATTCAAAATGTGTTGTAGCATAATGGTTAGCATAGTGATATAAGAGTGGGGTGGCCTGGATTCAAATCCCAGTGTGGACCTTTTGAGCTAAGACTAATCACTTAGTTCTGTGTGTTTTAAGGTGAAGACAAGCATTTCCCTGATGCATATTCATGCCTAGAGCAGGTATAAATGTGGATGTACCTGCAGACATTTCTGAGATTGAACAGGGACATGTAAGTTTATTGCTCCACCCCAGACATACCTCTGCTATACCCCCTTGCCTACTTGGAAATCCCGGCTCTGGAGACATCCGCGTGCATGGAGATTGGATCAATAGCTGAGACATCATAGTGCCCATCTGCCATGTAGATGGCCTGGGTGGCCAGAGTATTTCATGCTGCAAGGGCGCTCTCATTCTGAGCAACCTGTGACCATTGCACAGCTATGTATCCACATACTACTATATAGCATGAAACTCCAGTGATGTGGACGCATTCCCTGTCTTGGGAGCCCAATCACTGAGCCCCATGCTGTTTGTCCCAAGCCAGGGTGTACATGCATTGTGTACATGGGTTCACATGCATTGTGTACTTATCAGCAGAATCACCATGGTTGGTATGTGTATGGTTGAGACAGTCCTATGGTGGGCAGCAGGTGTAGTCTGGTTATGGTGGATGGTTGGGACAGGAGCTGTTCCTGCCCTGCTTACTGTGGTTGTGACGGGATCAGCAGGTCTAGTCAGCCCCCACTGCATTTGGCATCCATGGCACCAGCTGCTGCAATACCAGGCACTGACATATGCTGTTGGAGGAGGGTCCCTGTCCAACAAGGGCAGGACATAGATGCGACAGGCACCTACAACATGCTATAATTGTGCAGGAAACAAAGTGACTAGCTTAACATACCACAGACAATACCTGCCACACACTGGCAGTGATATGGACCTGCAGCATGGCCAGCAGATACCATCTCTAACAGTGCAATCTCTGGGGACCAGGTTCTGGGCACCCATCCTCACTCTCAGGATGGTTGCTGAAACTGCTCAGTAACATGGTTTGTAGCTGATCTGTGCTTGTATCACACACTGTTGGTGCATCTTACTGAGCTGAGGTGATGGATCAGTGCATTCTCCATTTGGTGTCAGCTGCAAACTGCTGTCCTGTGTGTGCAGTACATCATCGGTACTGGAGGAGCTAACCTATACCAACATGCACAGCAGACAGTAACTTGCAGTCTCTTTGAATCCAGCCATTGCTATACAGAGAAGTATGGAAGTATAGCCTACTGGTTAGAGCAATGTTTCCATAAGCAGGAGATAGGGGTTTGAGTCCCACTTGTTCTTTTTGAGACTGTGTGCTACTCAGTTCATTTTCATGCCTGTAACAGTCTGGGCTCTGCTGTGACTGGCAGACACACATCCTTATAGTTTGTTATGTGTGTTCTGGCCATAATTTGTGTCAGCAAAAAGACTATTCACCATCATGCCCTTCTGAGATCATGGCTTTATTAGCTCTGCTGCAGACCATTGCAGGGGGTCATATATGTTCACCCTGAAGATGTCTGGCAACCACTTGAAAGTGTGGCCTAATGGTCATAGCACTGGTTTAGGACCCAGGGTACCAGTGTTTGAGGCCCACATGCACTCCTTTTGTGACAATTTGAATGTTTTACTGTGGCGTTTTATGTATACCACAACCTTCATGGATTGCCCAAACATCCTTGCGACCTTCGGCAGGTCACCTAAACCTCCATTGCCTGAGCTGATGGCAGGTTCTTACCGTCCGTGTTTTTCATCAGACATTACCACTTTTTCGGTACAGTATAATCCGACATGACTGCACTGATGCAACGGTATACTAACTTGTGCAAAATGAGTCAGGTATGACATCATGACTGTGACTGTATAGTTTTGGCTACATCACATCTCTGCATTACATGCAGACACATCCTACCCCTTGGATAGCCACCTGCAGGTATCAAATCATGTCCGTATGTGCCCCTTTTGCCCAATTTGAGTGACTCCTGTACAGTCAATGTATGCACTTTTGTCCGGGTTGTTGTATGGTGGCTGGGACAGGTGTGAGACCCATATGTTTGTATCAGACTTAACTATCCATCAGCTTCTGGCAGCTATGTGCAGTCATGTCTTCTCGTGCAAGCTGCTACACCATGGCCTACACAGGTACTCTTTTCTGCATTTGGACGTTTCACTCACGCCTCTCCTGTGCCTGATCTGCACATCACCACTCCTGCTCCGTCCTCCTTTCGTTACACACATCCTGCCACTTCTAACTCTGCTGGGGGACACATCTTCACCATCCTATGCCACACACTGACATTGCATCATTTTACATTGGCACCCACCAGTGCATCAGTACAGCTACATCCAACATTATCATCCAAATTACTGGCTGCCATGTAGGGTGACCATGGATCTAGCAGGTCCATCAGTTCCCACCTGTCCTTCCATCCATCACCTTTACATTGACTTTTCTTGGTGCTCCCTTATCCAGTGTTAGGGTGACATCCATTTTCAGATGTAAGGTGCATGCTTGACACGTTAATGCCTGATGTCCTGTTAATGCACATTAAATGACTCATTGCGTCCTTACTGCCGGAACGCCTCCTACCCGCCCAGAGCCTTTTTTGCATGTAAAACCCCTTATCGCTACTGTTAACTCTCGATAATGCCTGGTACCTTAACGTCCTTTAGCAAAAATACTCCTAAACCTTTTAAAATGACCTTCTAACTTTACAAATAATTTTTAAAAACCTTAATTTCCTAACATCTGCTACTGAAAATATGTTAATTTTCAAATAGCAACAGGAGCTGCTCACTAAGGTACAGGAATCTAGCTTAAAAAAAAGATAATTAAATAGCCCTAACTACTTGCCCCTCTCATCTCTCAGACACATTCACATGCACAATTATTTTTTTTTCTTTCAAACTGCCGTCTGCAAATGAAGTAGCTTCAGAGCAGGGATTTTAAATCTCAGAGATGAGAAACTAACAACATTAAATATTTCCCTCCAGAAGTTCTTTTTTTCTTTTTAAATAATTCCTTTGATTCTGGGTTCTCTCAACAGGAAACAAAAAACTTTTAGAAAAATAAGAACTTCAGGGAACAAAGCCCTTCTCTATAAATACATGCTGAAAATGTAGTGCAGCTCATAAAATAAATTTCTTTCATGGCGCTAGTTTCTCAGTTTCCCCTCTTCTCAGCTCACTACCCTGTAAGCACTGCAGATACTTAACATCTCAGCCCATCATTCTGTGTTGGAAAGTAAATTTTACTTCAGGCAGAACTCAAATTCATTTTTCCGTTTGATCCCACACACAAGCAGCCCCAGACTCAGATCGATCAATTTAAACTGACAAGTGTTTCCTCTTAAAAATATTCTTTTCAACTTTTATTTATTTATTTATTTAATCAGTTTTATATACCACCTTATCCTTCAATCAAAGTGGTCAACAAGACAACAGAGGGACTACATTGAGGGGAGGGGAAGGGAGACAACAAGATAGTATATTACAGTAAACTTATCAGATACTCTTACAATACCATACACCCAAGCAACAAACATCCTTTTAACCTCAGTTTCTCCTAAGAGAGAAAAATAGTTCTCCTCTTTAGCTGATTTTACAATGACAGCCAAAACTATGATAAACCTTTTTCTCACATAGGTTTCATTTGACTACATAAGCCAAAGCCTGTCTCCTTGAAAGCTTCTAAGTAGAGAGGACAAAACTCAACACAGTCCCACCAACATTCATTCATACACAAACGTTTTTCTTCTTAAGTAAGCTTGAACTCCTTATAAAGAAAAATCAGTTCAGACTTCTCTCCTCACTTATACACTCTCACACGTCGTGCTTAGGGTTGTAGTTTGGTAAAACCAACCGAGAACAGCAAGAACATCCTATTCCCTGCTCACAAGAGTACGCAGCTGGTTTTAGCAAACCCAGAATCTTTTGACTCCTCATGGGTGGGTTTTGTATCAGAAGCATCAGATATTGAAAGTTTCATAGCTGAAGAGGATCTTGAAGAGCTTGTTAGCTAAATGGTGAGAAGGAAGGAAGTGGTATTAGCAGTGCCAGGGCCAAGAGCACCCCACAGATAGAGCAGACAGTAAAAGGTGGGAAGGATGCCCCTGGCTTTTCATCCTCTCCTCTGCCCTGGGAATCATAAAGAAAGGAATGGACACTAAAACAAAGGATGACATCATAATGCCTCTGTATTGCTCCATAGTGCAACCGTATCTGGAATACTGTGTGCAATTCTGGTCGCCATATCTTAAAAAGGTTATAGCAGAATTAGAAAAGGTACAGGGAAGAGTGACAAAAATGGTAAAAGGGATGGAAGGATGCCCCTACGAGGAAAGGCTTAAAATGTTAGGGCTCTTCAACTTAGAAAAGAGACTGCTGAAAGGACATATGATAGGGGTCTATAAAATAATGAATGGAGTGGAAGGGATTTACTCCTTCAAAATGTAGAAAGCCAAGGGGACATGCGATGAAGCTACAACGGAGCCCATTTAGAACTAATAAGAGAAATGCATAATCAAACTCTGGAATTCATTACCAAAGGATGTAGTAAAAGCTGTTAGTGTAGCTGGATTTAAGAGAGGTTTGGACAAGATCCTAGAGGAAAAGTCCATACACCAAGAAGACCGGGATAATCCACTACTTACCCATGGGAGCAGCAATATGGAATCTGTGTACCTTTTGAGAACCTGACAGGTACTTGTGACCTGGATTGGCCACTGTTGAAAACAGGATACTGGGCTTGATGGACTCTTGGTCTGATCCAGTATGGCATATCTTATATTCTTATGTCCTCAGCCCCAGGTACAACAACAGAAGCAATAGAACAGCACCCTCTCTCCCCTGGAAATCTCATAAAACCTCTGAGTTGTGGAGTCATTTTAAAGTGCTTGAAAATCCACACTACGCAGTATGCAATTATTGTAGAAAGGCTTCAGCTGCTTCATGTCTGCTACTCTAGCCTCCAGAGATTTGACTCGTTCCCTAAGAGCAAAGTGTTCTTTGTACCTAGTGCACACATAAGACCTCTCACTAACTGGGAGAAAATCATACATGTAACATTCTGTGCAAAAGACTGGATAACCCCCATCTTGTTACTGGATTGCTGTCTGCATCTTAGAATTAAAGATTTTATTTTAGCTATTTAAAGCTGTTCAGTTGTTTAAAGTTGCTAGGGGGATAGGAATACCTGAAACAATACAATTATACCTAAAAACCTGCAGTCCGGTTATCCCAAGATGCTGCCCCTGCTCCACCTCCAGAATGCCTCAATGCTGGTCAACTAACATCAGGGCACTTACTGGAGGCACCCACGAATATTCAACATTAGTGACACTGAATATCCTGGTCACCGCGATTAATGCAGTTAGCAAGTCTACTAACTGTGTTAATCGCTTTGAATATTGGACCCAATAAGTGTAATTTTCAGAAGCCACTTCTAAGGATAAATGGACTATTTGCAAATTGCCAATTCTTCCTGCAAGCACTAATGAGTCTTTGGGGTTTGTTTACTAAACTGTGTTAGCTGTTGACACAGCAGATAGCACTTTGAACCAACTCTGGAGCTTTAGTAAATGGATCCCTTTCCACTGCAACTGTTCCCGCAGACTTCAAACATGCTGTTGTCACACCCCTCCTCAAGAAACCCTCACTCGACCCTACCTGTCCTTCTAACTATCGACCTATCTCCCTTCTTTCCTTCATATCTAAACTACTAGAACGAGCAGTCCACCACTGCTGCCTTGACTTCCTCAACTTCCTCACTTCCCAGGCCCTTCTGGACCCACTACAATCCAGCTTCCGTCCCCTACACTCCACTGAAACGACGCTTACAAAAGTCTCCAATGACTTGTTCCTGGCTAAATATAAAGGCCTCTACTCTATCCTCATCCTTCTTGACCTCTCTGCCACCTTTGACACTGTTGACCACAATCTTCTCCTCACCACCCTCTCCTCCCTTGGTTTCAAGGGCTCCGTACTCTCCTGGTTCTCCTCCTACCTCTCCCATCGCTCCTTCAGTGTATGCTCTGGCGGCTCCTCTTTCTCTCCTACCCCTCTCCATATTGGTGTACCCCAGGGATCCGTCTTGGGCCCCCTCCTTTTCTCTCTCTCTATACCCAAGCCCTTGGCATGCTCATCTCCTTCCATGGCTTTCAGTACCATCTCTATGCTGATGACTCCCAAATCTACCTCTCTACACCTGATATCTCTCCAGCAATCCAGACTAATATCTCTTCCTGCCTCTCTGACATCGCTGCCTGGATGTCTCATCGCCGATTGAAATTGAACATGGCCAAGACTGAACTCCTTGTCTTTCCCCCCAACTCCCCCCCCCCCCCTACCCCCTTTCTCAGTCTCTGTGGATGGATCCACCATCCTTCCTGTTCCCTCGGCCCGCAATCTGGGGGTTATCTTTGACACCTCCCTCTCCTTCTCTGCACATATCCAGCTCGTAGTCAAGACCTGCCGCTTCTTTCTCTACAACATCAGCAAAATCTGCCCCTTCCTTTCTGAACACACCACCAAAACGCTTATCCACTCCTTGATCTCCTCTCGCCTAGACTACTGCAACCTACTCCTTGCTGGTCTCCTCGCGAGCCATCTCCTTCCCCTTCAATCTATACAGAACTACGAGGCTCGATTAATCTTCCACCAGCCTCGCCATGCCCACATTACTCCTCTTCTCAAGTTGCTTCACTGGCTCCCCATCCAGTTCCGCATCCAATTCAAACTTCTCCTACTGACCTATAAATGCATTCACTCTACGGCCCCTCAATACCTCTCATCTCTTATCTCCCCCTACGCCCCCTCTCGTGAGCTTCGCTCTACTGGCAAATTACTTCTGTCTAGGCCTTTCACTCGCACCGCTAACTCCCAACTTCACTGCTTTCACCTTGCTGAACCCTATGCCTGGAATGGTCTGCCTGTGCCCATACGCCAGGCACACTCCCTTGCCCTCTTCAAGTCCAGGTTGAAGACCCACCTCTTCACTGTCACATTCAGATCCTGACTTCTTTCCTCATCTTAACCTAACCCCCGTCAATTGCTATGACCGAGTTATAATAACCATACTGTGCCTACCACTGATTTGACTAATGCCCTGTATTATTGCAACTAGATTGTAAGCTCGGACGAGCAAGACTCTGATGAGCAAGGACTGTCTCGTGTATTTCTGACTGTACAGCGCTGCGTGCATGGCGCTATATAAGTGCTTAATAGTAGTAGTATTAGTAGAGTTTGTGTGGTTGTTAGAGCCCATTGCTTTTCTTTGACTGTAACTGCTCTGCCCCCCAGAAGCCGCTGCCCTAGGTGCCTGCCTAGTTTGCCTAGTGGTTGGGTCAGCCCTCAATAAATTGATAAAGAGCAGAAGAACAATCAATGGAAAAAGACTGCTGTAGGTGCAATAAAGCTCTTAAGCTAACAAATTAACTTAATGGTAATTTAAATTAGAGAAATAGAACGCAGAGATTTCTTAAGCCTTTAATTATTAAGCTTGGGTTTTACTGTTCTCCATCACTGGTCAAAAAACTCCCATCAATAAATATGAAAACTTTTTTTGATCAAATTGGATAGGGAAATCTCCAGGAACAAGCAGGAATGTAGTCTTCACATATGGGTATCGTCGGTACTGATGGAGCCTGCGCGGGAACACTCCCCAGCATCCAATAGGAATGCTTTTGGGAGCATCCCTCAGCACATGCGCACTGCCTTCCCGCCTTTCCAATTGTCCCTCTTCAGTTCTTCCTTTTCCGCAGAGCCGACAGGACCCATACCCTGTCACCGCAGAAAATTCCGTCTTTAAAATTCTTTTCTTGTGATCACGTTAAGGGAACCACACCGGCAAAACAGCCCCGGCGGGAGGCTTTGGCTTCCAAAGCATCAATGGGGCTCCAGGATGTTCTCGAGGCCTCGACCTCGCAAGAACTACTGGTGCCATGCTCAGGGGTTCCGGCCATTTTCACCGGTACCGACACCCAGGCATCGGCAGCGTCGATAGAATAGAGGTTCCTCGCTATCGAACGCAGCATTGCAGCTCTTCTCAAAGCTGCGGTACCATTGACACCTACGGTTCAACGGGCACCGGTACCGACATCAATACTGATGCCAGTACCTACACCGGTACAGACACCAGTACCGGTACCGATGATACCGGTACCAACGGTACCGGCCCCGGCGAGAGTTCTTCTCATGCCATCTTTGGCTGGAATCGACAGATCGGTACCGGATCAACTTGGTATCGACTTTGATCGATACCGGGACCGTGCTTTGCATGAGCATCATGGTCAGGAATACTTCGAATCCTCTGATTCCGAAGACTCTGACAATTCTGCTGGTACCAGAGGGTTTCTCCCGGAAAATCCCTCTTCTCCCCAATGCAGAATGTCACCTCCAGAGGATATGTCTTTTCAGGATTTTATTTGTGATGTGGCCAAAGGCCTTTCAATCACAGTAGCTCCTGAACAGGAACCCAGAGCAAAGGAATTGGAAATTCTCCAATATCTTAAAGCTCCAAAGGAGGCAGCCACTCTGCCCATCCATGAAATTCCGCATAACTTGATGCTCAGAATGTGGGAAAAACCTCTGACTACATCTCCTCATTCTAGGAGGCTTGATACTATGTATCGAGTTCCGCCATGTCCTGGATTTCAAAAGACTCAGCTGCGACACCATTCAATGGTGGTGGAGTCAGCCATGCATAGGATGAAAAGTGCAAAGAGGCATGCATACAATCCCCCAGGTCATGAATGCAGGACTCTGGACACTTTTGGGCACCGAACTTTTCAGGCTTCCATGCTTTCAGCTAGGATCAGTTTATATATACTATATATGGGCATGTTCCTCAAAGAAGTTACAGGAGACTTGGAGCTTATGAGCCCACTTCTCCCAGATGAAAAGAGACAAGACTTTCTTGCTCTAGTTAAGCATGCTCAAGATGTCTCCAAGTTTGTGAATTGTGCAGCCTTTGACTGCTTTGAATGCATCAGCAGAACCTCTGCTATTGCCATTGGGCAGGGGTGGCTCTATCATGAGGCGAAGTGAGGCAGCTGCCTCAGGTGGCAAAGTTTTAAAGGCGGCATTTTGCCCCCAAAACAGCCGCCTCACTTCGCCTTCAAACGTAAAAAAAAAAAAATCCAAATGCTCAAATTTCTGCCGCTGCCGAGTCCGCTTCTCGGCAGTGGCAGACTCACCGCTCCTTCCTATAGCAGCCGCGGCTCCTGCTTCTTGGAACCACAGCTGTACTAGCGCGAGATCAGCCAGCCACTGTGGAGCCTTCCCGTGCAGCAGCGTCCCGCCCCCAAAGGAACTTCCTTTGGGGGCGTGACGCTGCTGCATGGAAAGGCTCCACAGTGGCTGGCTGATCCTCGCGCTAGTACAGCCGCGGCTCCAAGAAGCAGGAGCCGCGGCTGCTATAGAGGAGAGGTGAGTCTGCCACTGCCAAGAAGCGGACTCGGCAGCGGCAGAAATTTGAGCGTTATTATTTTCCTGGGGGCCAGAACTGGAAAGGGGGGGTCTAGGACTGAAAAAGGGCTGATGGGGGGGGAGAGGTTAGGACTGGTAATGGGCTATGGGGGTCTAGGACTGGAAATGGGCTGATGGGGGGAGGTTAGGACTGGATGGGGGTTGTTTAGGACTGGTAATGGGCTATGGGGGGTTAGGACTGGTAATGGGCTGATTGGGGGGGCTAGGACTAGAGTGGGCTGAAGGGGGATAGGACTGGAAATGGGCTAATGGGGGAAGGGAGGAGAATGCTGCTGGCCCTAGAAGAAAACTAGGGCTAGGGTACAAATGGGATGATGCGGGAGGATGGTAGAATAGGACTGGAAGGGAGCGGATAATGAGAGTGTGTGCCGGGGAAGGAGGGGGCACGAAGGGAGCTGACACGGGGGAAGGAGGGGGCTGGAAAGGAGCTGACACCTGGGAAGTATTGAAGGTGTACTGGAAGGGAGCTGACATTTGGGGATGGGAGTGGTAGGTAGTTGGGTAATGGGGTGGAGGCTGGAAGGGAGCTGACATGCAAATGGCACTGGAAGGGAGATGGACAGAGGGTAGGGCGACTGGAAGGGAGCTGACTGGGGGGGTGGCACTGAGAGTGGACGTGAGCTGATATCTGGGATGGTATTTGGACTAGAAGGGGCTGGACAGTGAGGAAAGAGGGGGACTGAAAGGGAATGGACACCAGTTGCAGTCATGGGAATGCAAGGCGGTTGACATTGGAAGGTACTGGGAGGGAAGGGCTGGAAAGGGGGCTGATACTGGGGAGGGTTACTGGAACTGGAAATGGGCTGATGGAAGGAAGTGAAGAAAACAAAAGAAGAGATAAGAAAAGACAGATGGACCATAGACCACAGAAAGAGAGCTAAGAGAAGACAGGAAAGCTGAAGCCTCAGATCGGGACCAGCACGATCAGAGAATAAAATGGTCAGACAACAAAGGTAGAAAAAATAATTTTATTTAATTTTAGTTATTGGACTTTGTGCTATTTTTATATTTTACACAGTATTGGGGAACTGCATCTCTTCTTTATCTGATGTTGCACTGCATGTGGACTCTGGCTTCTTGGGGTTTCAATTTAAATTTAGTCTACATATTTTTATTTTTACTTTAGATTGTGGTTACTTATTCTGTACTTGGTGAGGGTCGATGTTGCGAGTGTTTGACTGAGGTCAGGCGTTCTGTTAACATGGAGTTTGTACATAAAGATCTATACTGTACTGTAGTAATTTGACTTGTTCAACTTTTCAAATGGGTGTATGGATGTTCTAGGTTCCACTGTAGTATTTACAGTGATGCTTTTTTTGGATGGGCTCCTCATGTGAGTTTTGGAAGTTTGTGCTGATATGATATGGTATTTATTTATTTATTTTATTTATTTACAGTTTCTTTTATACCGCGCTATTTGACATCAGTGCAGTTTACAATGAACAGAAACTACACGTCACAAAATTGATCAGTGCTTACAATGAACAGGACAATGAACTGGGTATACATTAAACAGGTTTCATAAACAGAGAACATAATAAAACTATGTACAAAAAGCAACTATGTACAAAGCAACTAAATGCAGCTAATGTTTCTTGATGAGAGGAGAAGCAAGGTGAGATTGCAGCTCTGCGCGTTAAGGCTATGGAGTGCATGAGTTTAATGTGTTAGCCTGGGGTGTAGAGGTGGGTTGGTGTGAGAAGGTGTCTGAAACATCGTAGTGCTGCAAGAACAGGTGATGCTTCAGTGCCTTCCTGAACTGGGAGAGGTCACTGATGGTTCTGATGCCTGTTGGTAGGGCATTCCAACATGATGGTGCAAAGTAAGAGAAGGCTCTGGATCTGGTGACTTGAGAGCACTTCGTGATTGCCTTAGGTAGTACAAGAGAGTTGGAGGCAGTCGATCTCCTTGCTCGATTAGGGGGTGTAATTGAAATCAGGTCGGTGATAGAAGATGCAGAGTTGTTATTGATCGCTTTGTGAGTCATAGTTAGGATCTTGAAAGAGATCCTGGACTGCATAGGAAGCCAATGTAGCTGTTTCAGTATTGGAGTGATGTGGGTTCTCTTGGAGGCTCCATAAAGGATTCTTGCAGCTGAGTTCATGGCCAATTGTAAGGGGTTGATCGTGCTCTTTGGTAGGCCATGTAGGATAGCATTGGCGTAGTCCAGGTGGGGCATTATTAAGGCCTGAAAGACTGATCGAAAGTCATCTGGTTCTAGCAGCTGACGCAAATGACGAAGGGTCCGGATTTTATGATAGACAGATTTCGCTACGTTGCTGATATGAGCCTTCATATTGAGATGTTGGTCGAGCATAACCCCTAGGTATCTAACTGTAGTCTTGCAGAGGAGCTCGGCGTCACGCACCTTGATGGACCCTGGTGAGGTGAATGCAGGGTTTCTGGTCACGAAGAGGACTTCTGTCTTTTTAAAATTTATCTTAAGCATTTGTGATTTTAACCAGTCTGTGACCGCGTCAAAGCACTTGATTAGTGGGGAGAGGTCAAGGAGTTCTGTTGAGAATGGCATATACATAAGGACATCATCAGCATAGACCAGGCAGTTGATGTTAAAAGAGTGGATGAGGTCACAGATAGGCTGCATATAAACGTTGAAAAGTAAGGCAGAGAGGGAGGAACCTTGTGGCACACCTTTGGTTTGCTGGAAGGGGTCAGAGGTTGAAGATCCAGAACGAACATGTTGCCAACGGTCTCTGAGTTATGAAGAACACCAAGAGGGCTGATCCATGAACTCCCTTCTCTCTAAGACGTGATAGGAGAACTTCATGATCAACAGTGTCAAACGCCGCGGCAATGTCCATGAAGATTAAAGCAAAACCTTGTCTGATGTTGTTTAGGCCTATGGTTAGAGTATTGAACAGGGAAGTCAGTAGGGTTTCCACACCGTGTGAATCACGAAATCCATTTGGGGTGGCGAAGGATGAAAGAGTGTGTTGAGTCTCACATGAGAGTTGGCTAGGTGAGGGTAGAGGGACAGTGTAGGGAGTGTTGGCTGAAGTGGGGGGCATAGAGGTTGGATCAAGCTGATTACTTTTGCTTCGTAAGTAGTTGGCATATTCCTGAGGATCTAGGTGGGGTGGAGCACCCTGAGAAGGTTCCTTTGCTAAGGTTTTCACAATGTGGAAGAGCTCGTGAGGTTTGTTGAGGGAGCGCTGTAGTCTGCCTGCGTAATATTTTTTCATACTGGAAGATACGGATGAGCGATGTCTTGCTAATTGTGTTTTGAATGCATCATGATTTTCGGTTGATCTTGAACGTCGCCACCGTCTTTCTAGTTGTCTGAGGAGGAGGAGTGATTTTCTTAGCTCTGGGGAGTACCATGGTGCATTATTTTTCTTATGGGGTGCTTTGATTGAGGTAGGAGAGTGGATCACAGCATCTAGGCAGGAGTTCCAAGAATCGACCATGTCATCAAGGCTTTTTTCAGGAGGGCAAAGTAGGTTCTGGGTCTTCTTTAGGATGTCTTCTCTGTTAAAAGGGTGAAAGCGTCTAAAGTGTTCTGGGGAGGGTGCATCTGCTGGTAATGTCTTGGAAGATCTAGAACATATAGGCATCTGAAACAGGATTAGGAGATGATCAGACCATGGTACTGTGATTGAATTTAGGTAGGAATTGTGCCAATGGGTAAGAGCTGATTGTGGTGCAAAGATAAGGTCCAGTGTGTTACCTTTTGTATGAGTAGGAGAGTCGACCAACTGAACATAGCCTAGTTCACTGAGAGCATCAATAAAGGCATTAGTGTGGCTGTCTTGAATGGTTGGGAGGTTAAGATCGCCTAGAACCCAATTTGGGGTGTGTGGGTTTGTAGAGTTACAGGCCAGATCAATGATTGTGGTATGGTAGGTTTGCTCTTTGTTGTAGGGTTTTGTATTAGTTCACAATATGCCTGGTACTGGAAAATAGTGGTGGTTGTTGTTGTTGTTGTTGTTAGTGAGATGATCAGAATCAGATTTTTTTTTAAAATATTGAGTTCTGTGGGTGAATGTCCTGGTTCTGCTCTGCACCTACTGTGGCTGCAGAATATATGTTAAAAAAAGAAAAAGCAAGAACCATAATGCAGTTTATAACAAAATAAAAATGAGTTATAATTTAGTTTTATAAACTGTGCTATTGGTTCTTGCTGTCTTTTAGTTTCTTGGTGTGCAAACGGGACCGTAACTAGCCCTGAGCAAGCGGTGCAGCCGCACAGGGCAGAAAGGTTTGGGGGGTGCATTTCGGCTGTCTGCTGTTGCCCTGCCGCTGCTGGCAAGACAATAGCAGGCAGATGAAATGTACTCCCTAAGCCTTTTTGCAGCACTTTAAGCAGGTCTGGTCCCTCCCTTCTCCGTTGCCATATCAGAGTAGGGAGGGACAGATCTTCTTAAAGTGCCAGTGCCTTTCAGATTGGGCATATGCCCCCCTCCTCCTCCCCATACATCCGTCCAGCGCTGCCTGCTCTTTCCCTGCTGCCGGCACCTCCGTGAAAAAAACAGAGGGTGGCAGCAGCAGTGAAAGAGCAGGCAGCGCTGGACGGAGCTATGGGAGAGAGGGGGGCGTGTGTCCGAGCTGCAAGTCGCACAGGTTGCGATTGCAGCTCGATATGGCCCTGTGTGCAAACATCTTGCATTTCCTCCATATAATCTAATCGGCTTTTTGGTTTGGTTCAGTCACTGATTGGATTTCTGAAAAAGCCCCGCCCCCTCTAAGGTGGGGGGGGGGGGCACCTTTTCATACTTCGCCTCAGGCAGTAGATTGCCTTGAGCCGCCCCTGCCATTGGGGCATGACGGATTGCCTGACTTCAGGCATCAGACTTGGAGACTTGGGTACAGGACAAGTTAGGCAACATTCCTTGCACGGGAGAGAATCTCTTTGGCAAGAACTGGCAGGAAAAGGCTAACGAGTTAGATGCTGACAATACTACTCTAGATAGATTGTCAAAATCTACAGCCACTCCAGCCAAAAAGAAGCCTTATAAAAAACCCTCTTTCAGCAAAATGAGGAAATTTTATCCTTCCTGTACCCAGCAGAGTCAAACTCAGGGTCAGGTTGCCCAAAAGGGACAAACTAGACAGCAAAAGAAGCCAAAAGGTCAGAGAGCCCAACCAGCTCTGCAGGTTCAGCCCCCTCAAGGGCTTTGACTCCTTCCTAGAGAGCTTAGCCTTCCTGCCTCTGAGGGGTCCCCAACCCCCCAATATCCCAAGCAGGTTATGCTACTTTGCCAACAGATGGCATCACATAACAGCAGAAGATTGTCCATTGTAGGAGAGGGGTACAAGCTCCATTTTCACAGCATGCCCCCTCCTACAATTCTAAGGCAATTCAATTCTCAAACCTCCGCAGACAATCTGCTATATCACGAGGTCTCAACACTTCTTGCCCAAGGGGCAATAGAAGAGGTACCCATTCTTCAACGGGGTGCAGGGCTCTACTCCCCCTATTTTCTTATTCCAAAGAAAACAGGAGGACACAGACCCATTCTAGACCTCAGAGAATTGAACAAATGCCTGTTCCGAGTGAAGTTCAAAATGATTTCTCTAGGAACTCTTCTGCCATACCTTCAAAGCCAGGATTGGCTTTGCTCTCTAGACTTAAAGGATGCATCCACTCACATTCTGATCCATCCAGATCACAGGAAATTCTTACGATTCCTTTTCAAGGGAAAACATTTCCAGTACAGGGTTCTTCCCTTTGGTCTGCCTTCAGCACCAAGAGTATTCACGAAATGCATGGCAGTAGTAGCTGCATTTCTGTGAACCCTGGGGATATTCGTCTTCCCTTACTTAGATGACTGGCTCATTCGAGCCCCTACAGTTGCAGAGGCCAGCACTGCACTGTCTCGCACAATGCGAATCCTCCAATACTTGGGGTTGGTAATAAACTTCCCAAAATCCCAACTTGTTCCTTCCCAATGCCTGGAATTCATAGGGGCCTGTCTAGATACCAGACAGGCAAAGGCTTTCCTTCCACAGGCCCGGTGTCTTCGCATAATGCAACTAGCTTCTCAAGCAGCGGAGCTACTGCAGTTGCAGCAGCAGCTAACTGCTCGGGATCTACTACAGTTGCTGGGACATATGATATCCACAGTTCATGTAGTCCCATATGCTCGCCTCCATGTGCAAGCAGCTCAGTGAACCCTATCCACACAGTGGACACAGGCCACAGGACATTTATCAGACAAAATAGTAAACTCTCAACGACTAATTTTGTCCCTCCAATGGTGGCAATCACTAGAAAATCTGACAGTGGGGTCTCCTTTCCATCAACCCCTTTTTCAAGCCACCCTAACAACAGATGCATCACAGGTGGGTTGGGGAGCACACCTGAATCATCTCTCTGCCCAGGGTACCTGGACTCCACAGGAGGCTGGTCTACACATAAACCTCCTGGAATTAAGAGCAATCTATTTAGCTCTTTGAGTATTCCACACCCAGCTCAGCTACAAGACAGTCCTAGTCCAGACGGACAATCAAGTAGCCATGTTCTATGTGAACAAGCATGGCGTGACAGGCTCTCTGTTGTTATGCAACGAAGCTTTACGACTATGGACCCTCGCCAGAGTATCAAATTCACCTTCTAGTGGTATATCTGCCAGGTATTCAAAACCTTTGGGCAGACAAACTCAGTCGAGTACTGCTGCCTCACGAGTGGTCTCTCCACCTAGACCAGGTGGCAAAGATATTTCATCTCTGGGGCACTCCAGACATAGACCTCTTTGCAAGTCCACTGAATGCCAAACTTCCCCGGTTCTGTTCCAAGATTCTGGCTCACAATTGTCAGGCAAGGGATGCCTTCCTCCTTCACTGGGGTCAGGACTTCCTTTATGCCTTCCCACCCATTCCCCTCAGCCCCAAAACACTCTTCAAGCTTCAGAGAGACAGGGGTTGCATGATTCTCATAGCGCCACGATGGCCACGCCAAGCGTGGTATCCCCTGCTTCTACATCTCTCTCAAGCTGCACCTCTGGAGTTAGGCATGCTCCAGATCTCCTTTCCCAAGAGGACGGGGCACTATGGCACCCGAGTCCCCAGTCCCTGCATCTCACAGCCTGGTTGCTGAAGGCTTAGACCTCCAGAATTTCAACCTGTCCCAACAGGTAAAGGATATCCTTCAGGCTTCTAGAAAACTTTCCACAAGAAGATCTTATCCCTTCAAGTGGAAATGTTTTACTATATGGTGCTCCAAGAAGGAATTAAACCCCCTTGTCATACCTTTAGAATCGATACTAGAGTATCTCCTTCACTTATCGAATTCTGGTCTAAAGACCAAGTCGGTAAGAGTCCATCTTAGTGCAATTGCAGCTTCTTATAAGCCTCTGAATGGACAACCAATTTCCTCTCATCCACTCATATCCAGATTTATGAGAGGTCTTCTGTTGACCAAACCTCTTATTAAGCCACCACCGGTGGCATGGGATCTAAATCTAGTTCTCGGGCAGCTCATGAAGCCGCCTTTTGAGCCTTTAGCCACTACAACCCTTACATTTTTGACCTGGAAGGTCATCTTCCTAATTGCAATCACCTCTGCACGTCGCATTAGTGAACTGCAAGCTTTAGTGGCTGATCCTCCTTATACTAGGTTTCATCATGATAAGGTTGTTCTTAGAACTCATCCACACTTTATGCCAAAGGTGGTTTCGCCTTTTCATTTGAATCAATCAATTTATCTTCCTGTATTTTTTCCGAGGCCTCACGCCTCTAATGCACAAAGAAACCTTCATACTTTGGATTATAAAAGAGCCTTAGCCTTTTACCTACAGAGAACACAGCAACATAGAAAGTCCTAACAACTTTTAATAGCTTTTGACTCTAGTCATTTGGGACTTACAGTCTCCAAAAGAACTTTATCTAAATGGATTGCCCAATGCATATCCTTTGCTTATGAGAGTAAGGGTCTTCCTCTACAAGGCCATGTCACAGCTCATAACGTGAGAGCCATGGCAGCTTCCATGGCTAATCCCCACTCCGTGTCTATCGATGACATTTGTCGAGCAGCCACCTGGGCTTTGGTACACACCTTCACAGCCCACTACTGCCTGGATAAAGCCTCCCGTCGGGATGCCTTCTTTGGCCAAGCTGTTCTTTAAAATCTCTTTGAGACCTAATTTAACTCCTACTCACCAACCCTGGTGGAATGCCAGAGATCCATGGGAGGAAGGATGCCTACCTTTCTAGGGTGGCACCTTCCTGGGGCCATCTCCCTGGCATTTTCAGCAAGGGAGTCCCCATATGTGAAGACTACATTCCTGCTTGTTCCTGGAGATAGCGTAGTTACTTACCTATAACAGGTGATCTCCGGGAACAGCAGGAATTTAGTCTTCACAACCCACCCACCTCCCCTAGGAGTTGTCTCTCTATCTCTCTATCTCTTTGTCTCTTTCCTCTCTCCCTCTATCCTTTCACTCAGCTACAAACTTAACTGAAGAGGGACAGTTGGAAAGGCGGGAAGGCAGCGTGCATGTGCTGAGGGATGCTCTCAAAAGCGTTCCTATTGGATGCTGGGGAGCGTTCCCGCGCAGGCTCCGTCAGTACCGATGATACCCATATGTGAAGACTAAATTCCTGCTGTTCCCGGAGATAACCTGTTACAGGTGAGTAACTACGCTTTATTTACAAACCCTGTGTGCATGTATCTGTGGAGTGTGTGTGTGTCTCCATCTGTTTGTCATATGTGTGATGTTCATGTGTTGTGCCTGTTGTGGAGGGGTAGTTACAGAGGAGGTGTTGTGGAGGGGTCATATGCGTGATGGTCATGTGTTAAGCTGTGATGGTTTGGGGGTAGTTACAAAGGAGGTAGTTTTGGGGAGTAGGAGCAGTTTACAGGATGGTGAGATTGTAGTCAGGGACAAGATGTATGCCACTGCCATCGCCCAGCTGCCCTAGGTGGTTGCCTAGTTTGCCTAGTAGACAGGCCGGCCCTGCTCTGACCAGTGATGTAATAGCAGAAGAAAACCTCCCTTGGAGGAAAACCTGACTGGTATAAAGGTTAAACTCAAAGACAGTTTCCTATCTTTGGCTGGCATAGCCATGGTACCTACAGTGACAGATGGCTCTGGCCCCATAGCCATGAACCATAAAGGGGAAGAAAAAGGGCCTGGTTAGCATAGTGAGAGAACCAAACAATCTCGGTAGTGACAAGGGCAGATTAGGCCACTGCACTACAAACCTAAGGAGTAAAAGAGAAAGCAGGAGAGAAAGAGCCTCGGAGCCAGGTCGTACCAAGGGCCATGCGAGTGGTGCGGCCGCACAGAGCGCAAATACAGAAAGGGCTCTGATATCATCACTTTGCTTCCAAGAAGCTGCAAAAGCATGTGTTACTGCATATGACTGGGGCGGAGTGGGGGGGGGGGGGGGAGGGACCAGATTCGTTAGTCGCACAAGGCCCATTTCTAGCTTGGTACGGTCCTGCCTTGGAGACAGAGGGAGCAGCAGGAACAGAGGAACAGAAGGGAAAGGGTAAGTTGGGCATCTCCTGGTGCAAAGAAGGAAGACCAGCCAAGATCTGAGATCACATCCAAGTCCAGCATTCAGGTCTACAAGGTAGTCTGGGCAAAGGAGTTAATGAAGAGGTGTTCTCCACCTGCAAGGGCGAGTCAAAGTAAATATTGAGGGTCCAATATTCAGCAGCGGCTAGCGCAATTATAGCAGCTAGCAGTCACTACTGAACCCTACACTTGCATATTCAATGCTGGGGCCATATCCGTCCAGCGACATTGGATATTCTAGTCAGTTGCACAGCCAGAAACCTAACTGGGCAGTGGCAATTTTCAGCCGCTGCCCAGTTAGCTTTGGCAGCAAACATTAGGCCAGCCTTTACCACGTCTCGCTTTGGCCGCTGAGGGATATCTGGGCAGCTGCTGAACGTTGCTGCTGCCCAGTTTTCCCTGGGTGCAACCAGTTAGCATCAGGGTGTGCAGCGTCGGCACCCATAGATGTTCAGCGGCATTAACCATGTTAGTGCCGTTGCATATCTCAGCCGAATCTCCCCCCAAGCTTCTTCCCCAACAACCTGTGCAAAGCAGAGCAGAGCAGACCTAGAACCTTCCCCATAAATCTTACCTTACGAGAAAAAATCCCCCTCAATACCAAGCGTATTGTGAATTAATCAGGGCCAGCCCCAGAGTTGGTTCAAAGTGTTGGCACCCTAGGCAAATCTTAAGCCGTCTGCCTCCCTGGCTGTCAGAATTTATTGTTTAGCTTTGAATGCCCTATTCTCTGCTGACCCCCAGAAGCTGTCACCCTAGGTGATCGCCTAGGTTGCCTGATGGTTGGGTTTCCCTCTCTCTGTGTCCCTCAATCACCTCAGGGATGACCTGATGACAGCTTCCTCTTTTATGGGTTTATTACAGACAATTACAGGATTATTACAGCAATTGCTCGGAGAGTGGACGATGCCCCCTTCCCCCCATTCCCCCCCCCCCCCAAACAGCTTGGCTGGTCTGAAACAGCCCAGTCGGTCTGAACCGTTCAGGGGCAGCCTCCAATCTGCACGTCACAAGCAATACAGTTCCTTTTATAATGACTTACACAAAGACAGAGCCTTCACCAATCATTTTAAGTATCATACTTTACACATCCCTTTGGTCAATCCCTTATCAAGATTAGGCTCCTCTTTCAAGGACTCACCCAGGCAGAGCAACCATCTCATAATATAGCATAGGCATACAGTCACTGAGGAAAGCAGCCATTTTATGTTTTAGCAAACCCCCCCCCCCCCTTTCTTGTTCACATGGTATGGCAGCCATCATAAGTGTAGTTCCTAATCCACAGGCTGGCCCTGGAATTAATACAAAAAAGTCATTTAGGACCAAGAGCAAATCTACCATGCCAGTTCTAACTTCCAAAATTCACACAAGGGGCCTTAAAACATCAATAAAATTAGGAAAGCGGAACAAGTCAGATTACGTCACATTCTTAAACGGAAGTTCCATGCTTACAGAATACGCAGTCTTGGTCGCAGAGGTACACGTTACAGATAGGCCTTCACCAATAAGTGACCACAAAGTAAAAAAAGAAATATATAGACAAAAATCAGACTAAAACCTCAGAAAGCCAGACACTGCATGCAGTGCAACAGCAGAGAAACAGAAAGACATGCATTTCCCCTCTACTGTACAAAACAAAAGACAGCAGATGTCAGGATTGGCATTAGGAGGGATGCAACCAAGACAAGGGAATCCATGGGCTGGCATGGGAATGGTGCAGATCATACCTGGAAGATCGCTTGCAACATGTCAGGACTGTTACAGGTACCTCAGAACCTTTCCAGTTAAAACAAGGAGTACCACAGGGCTCATCCCTCTCTGCGCTACTATTTAACATTTACATGCAGCCTATATGCGATATCACTCGCTCCTTTGGCATATCCTCGCTGATCTATGCAGATGATGTGCTAATATTCACACCATTCAATGTCAAGCTCCCAGATTACACAACATTAGTAGATTGCTTTAACGCTATAGCAGACTGGCTCCTCACGCAGAATATGCGAATAAACTACAAAAAAACCGAGGTACTGATCGTCACGAAGAACAGAGAATTCTCACCCCCCGAGACCCTAAGAGTACGTGATGCAGAACTCCCAATCAGGCCCTACATAAAATACCTTGGAGTAATACTGGACCATAGACTGGACTTTAAAGAACATATCAACCGTACCGTTAGAACAATTTACTTCAAGATAAGGACCCTACGTCATCTGAAAAATATGCTTGACCCAGACAGCTTCAGAACTATATTCCAAGCCATAGTCACACCCCACTTCGACTATGCGAATATAATACTCCATGGTCTCCCAAAAAACTCCCTAAATACATTACAACTAGCCATGAATGCCGCAGCCCGAGTACTATACGGTGCCTCAAAGAACGAACATATAACACCCATCCTAATGGAGCTTCACTGGCTCCCTATATACTGCAGAATAACATATAAAGCCCTTCTCATGACCTTTAAAGCGATAAATACTATCGCTCCTTCATCAATTTCAAAACTCCTCCATCACACTCCCAACATCAGATCTAGGAGGTCAGCAGCGGCAAATACCCTAGCTACACCACCTGAGGCCACAAAATACAAATGTTCAACAACAGACAGGGCTTTCGCGTATTACGCACCCAGATGTTGGAACAACCTACCTCCCAACATTAGAGCTATTACCGACCTCAAGCAATTCAGAAAAGCCATAAAGCACCATCTCTTCATTCTACATTTCCAAAGCACATCATCAACCCTCCAACACTTACAGTAAAAGTGTAAATGCCTTAAGATGATAATAAGAATTTCTATACTGTGTATATAGGTTCTTTTCAAGTTACAAATATGTACAAAGTTCTCCAAAGTTATAATCCCAGTTGTATTATCCTGTTATATGTAAACTCAACAGTCTGCTGATTGAAATGAGTATTCCTGTTTTAATGTAAACCGCGCTGATGAAAAAGAGTGCGGTATAAAAGAACTATAAATAAATAAATAAAATTGCCCTGGGCCTCGAGGCCAGAGAAGGTCTCAGACCTGTCTGAAACCGAGAAAGACACAGTTTGCTAGTAGACTTTAGGGTCTGTTCTCAGACTTTTGCCTTGGGCTAGGCTCCAGCCAAGTCCAACACCAATCCTGACTCCTGGCAGATGTACTTTCTGAAAACCAACATTTTCCAATCACAAAATAGAAAATAAAGTTATTTTTTCTACCTTCATTGTCAGTCATTTTATTTTTCTAATTATGTTGGTTTCAGTCTCTGTTTTTTGTTTTCCTCTGTCTTCTCTTAGCGTACCTTTCATGGTCTCCTCTCCATTTGCCATTTCTTCTCCTTCCTCCTTCCTCCTGTCTTCACGTCCTCCCTCCCTTTTAGTATTCTTCCATTTATTTTTCTGCTTCTCTACCCAGATTTCCCTCCTTTTTCTTACCAACTACTCCTGAATTTCATTCTTTTTACTGTAGCTATAGCATTCCATCTCTTTCCCTCACCCCAACCCTTCCATTTCCCTCTTCTTCCCCCAGCCTCTTATTTCCTAGTCTTTCACTAACTCTTCCCCTCTCCCCCATGTCCAGTAGCAACTCCTCTCCCCATTCTGTTTACCTTCCTCTATCCAATATTTTCCTATCCCTTCCTTCATGTCCATCAACTTCTCTTTGTGTCTCTAACCCCCATGTCCAACATTTCCCCTCTTTGTCCCTTCTTCCACCCCCCACGTCTAATATCTCCCCTCTGTACCTATCCCCCCATTTCCAGCATCTCCTCCTGTGTATCTTTACCCCCCCTCCATGTCCAGCAGCTTACTATAACACCCGTACCCAATACTACAAGGCATTTACACAATTTACAGAGCTGTAAACCATGCAAATGCCCCTAAGCGGGGTATCCAATGGCTCTAACACGGTTAGTGCTGCTGAATATCCCAGAGTAATGCCACTATATGCCCCAGTGCTAACTTCTTAGCATCGTGGCATTCTGAGGGCAACCAGGGATGGTACCTGGGGATAACCAATCAGCGGCAATATTCAGCTATTGCCCCGGTTACCCCTCAGTGGTGAACATTAGGTGCAGCAAAAGCTATCCTAGCTTTTGCCGCCAAAGCTAACTGGGATATTCAGTGTCGGTGGCTGGACATGGTCCCGGCATTGAATATCTGGGTTAACTCTTCAGTGGCGACGGCTAAACGCTGTAATCACACTTGGTACTGCCACTGAATATCAGGCCTCCCTTGTGCAGCATCAGCACTCCATCCCAAAAATCTCCACTCCTTCCCATGTCCAGTATCTCCCTTTCATCTCTCTAGCCCCCCACCCCCACCTGGGATGTCCCTTCTGCTTCCCTATTCCATACCTGCATACAGTATCTCCCCTGTCTGTCTGTGCCCCTCCATGTCCACCATCCCCATCCACCTCTCAATGTCCCCCATGTCCAGCACCTCCCGTTTTCCTGTGCTACCCCCAGATCCAACATCTTCTCACCATCTCCATTTCCCCTCCATCTTCCTGTGCCTCCTCTTTGTCCAGTATCTCTGTCTCCCTAGCCCTCCAGACCCATGTCTAGTATCTTCCGTCCACCCTCCCACCCCTTTCCTACTGCCCCAAACTCTCTGTTCTCCTTCCCAGACTCTGTCGCTTTGCACTCTCACTCCCTGCCCTTCATAAACGTCCCCCCCCCCCCCCACGCCATCTTCCTTTCCCTAAGCATTGCCCCTTTAAATCTTTCCTAAATTCTCTCCCTCTCTCTGGCCCCCAACTCTAAACTGCCCTCGCACTGCTATCTCCAGTGCCTTGCAGCAGGCATGATCTGGCCAGCAGCTTTCCGCCCCTAGGGCTTGCTTCGTCCACGGACCAGGTTCTTCCATTCTCTGCCACAATTGTGACCTTTGCACAAGGCCGCAATCGCAGCCGAGAGTGGAAGATCCTGCCGGTGAGACTTGCTGTTCCCGCAGGCAGGTTCTTCCATTCTCGACCGCAATCCTTACACAATTCTTTTGCGCTTGTCATCCTGCTTGGGGAAAAGCTCTGTATCTAACACATGAAAGTATACTGTGTCAAAATCAGAAAAACTATTATGCATTCACTTAAAGAGTAGAAAAGGCAGGATTCAAGCAAAGATATTTGAAGCAACAGAAGGTCTCAGACTTTAACGGGCAAACCATATACTCAAGGCAGTGTTCACCAACAGAGCACAGTAAAAGCCCTTTCTTGCATCAACGACCTTAGGTATTATGTTGCTCCACAGAATAGCTATCACTAGCTCCTTTAACACAGATAATAGCAATATTTCTCTTGACAAATTCTTCAAAGCCAGTGTAGGAGAGTGAATAGCATAACTTAGCTGAAAACGTATTGCTTGAACTGCTGCATAGCCATCATCTCATCCCCGCTCCGACCCCAACGCTCTCAATCGCGCTGTTATTGCGTTTCACCCGAGCAGGTTTCTTCAGGGGGTGACAGGCAGAGGATAGCGAGAACACTAGAAGATAGAAAACAGGAATGCATTAGTTTTGTAAAAAGCACATACTTTCCTTAGTGTGCTGGAAGAAGACATCTAAAACGGAAAGGGAGCAAAGCAGGTTGCTTACGGCCAACTGCAGGAACGGAAGCATTACTAACTGCTGCCGAAAGCCACGCATGCGGACTACCTACTTATAGGCCCAGCTGATTGATTAGTTAAAGGGCAAGAACTACACACATACTTCCCATTCAACTCGTACATTGAGACCAGAGGGAGAAACTGAACCAACACAATGAATCCACCGTTGTTCAAACCAGGACAGCGTACCATCTTTAGTTTTACCGTGTTGTGCAGAATCAACTTTGTCTAGACAGAAGCATTGTAGTTCAGAAAATGTGTGTTGCAGGCTAAGACAGTGTTCAACAATTGGAGCTTCACGGCGTTGGCATTTAAGCCTACTCTTGTGCTCATTCATCCTGACTTTTAACATTCGGGTGGTTTTACCAATGTAGGCAAGCCCACACGGACATAAAATACAGTATATCACAAAAGTAGAAATACAGGAGGTATGATGTCTGAGCCGATAGATGTTGCCTTGATAGTGAAATTCACTCAACTCTTTAGTAATAGCACAGATATCACATTCACCACACTTGACGTGGCCAACTTGCACAGGAAGAGGGGAGATGAACGGCCGAAGCACTGCAGGACTAAGTAGTTCTTTAAAATTTCTATTCCGCTGCCACACGCAGCGTACATTCTTAGTTTCTAAACCAGGAATGCTATGCAGCACATTCGCATGCCGATGAATAATCCATTTAAGCTGTACACTGAAGGGAGAAAACTTTGTAATCAAATTAACAGAGGAATCAGCCTCAGACTGGTCAACTGATGTCCTGCAAGGATGCCCAAGCAGGTCTCTATTAAGATGCAAGGCTCTTTTATACGCCTGGTTAACAACAAGCCGAGGGTAGCCTCTCTCAAGAAAATTCTTTTTCAGCACACAAGACTGAGTTTTGTACATTTGAACATGAGTGCAATTGCGCCGGAAGCGCACAAACTGCGAGAATGGTAAACTATTCTTCAGGGGACCCGGATGGGCACTTTTATAATGAAGGAGTGTGTTACGGTCAGTCCCTTTCCGATGCACTGAGGTAAGCCAGCCTGTCAAGGTTTTACAGACCAAAACATCCAGAAAGGGAAGGCAGTCCATGTGGTGATGCAGGGTAAACTTCAAATGAGCATTACAACCATTAAGCCAAACAAAAAATTCTTGCAGACTCGCTGGGGTACCCTGCCATATCAAAAAAATATCGTCGATGTAGCGCCGCCAAAGGCAGATGTGCTGTCGAAACAGAGACGAATCAATCCATTGCTGTTCAAAGCGTCGCATATATAAATTTACGACTGAAGGAGCACAGGTAGCGCCCATAGCCACCCCACCTATTTGATGATACAGGACCCCATCAAAAGCAAAAAAAATTATTATATAATGCAAGGGCCGCCAGATCCGACAAAAAAACAAGCTGGCCAGCTGAAAGATCGCCCCGCAGGGCTAGCACTTCCATTATAACAACATGAGCGTCCAGCTGAGGAATTACAGTGTAGAGTGATGTAACATCAAGCGTTGCCATAATAACATCGGGAATAGTAGCCAAAGATGAATGGGCATCCAAAACTTGCAGAAAATGAGTGAATGAGTGAATTTCACTATCAAGGCAACATCTATCGGCTCAGACATCATACCTCCTGTATTTCTACTTTTGTGATATACTGTATTTTATGCCCGTGTGGGCTTGCCTACATTGGTAAAACCACCCGAATGTTTAAAGTCAGGATGAATGAGCGCAAGAGTAGGCTTAAATGCCAACGCCGTGAAGCTCCAATTGTTGAACACTGTCTTAGCCTGCAACACACATTTTCTGAACTACAATGCTTCTGTCTAGACAAAGTTGATTCTGCACAACACGGTAAAACTAAAGATGGTACGCTGTCCTGGTTTGAACAACGGTGGATTCATCGTGTTGGTTCAGTTTCTCCCTCTGGTCTCAATGTACGAGTTGAATGGGAAGCATGTGTGTAGTTCTTGCCCTTTAACTAATCAATCAGCTGGGCCTATAAGTAGGTAGTCCGCATGCGTGGCTTTCGGCAGCAGTTAGTAATGCTTCCGTTCCTGCAGTTGGCCGTAAGCAACCTGCTTTGCTCCCTTTCCGTTTTAGATGTCTTCTTCCAGCACACTAAGGAAAGTATGTGCTTTTTACAAAACTAATGCATTCCTGTTTTCTATCATCTAGTGTTCTCGCTATCCTCTGCCTGTCACCCCCTGAAGAAACCTGCTCAGGTGAAACGCAATAACAGCGCGATTGAGAGCGTTGGGGTCGGAGCGGGGATGAGATGATGGCTATGCAGCAGTTCAAGCAATACGTTTTCAGCTAAGTTATGCTATTCACTCTCCTACACTGGCTTTGAAGAATTTGTCAAGAGAAATATTGCTATTATCTGTGTTAAAGGAGCTAGTGATAGCTATTCTGTGGAGCAACATAATACCTAAGGTCGTTGATGCAAGAAAGGGCTTTTACTGTGCTCTGTTGGTGAACACTGCCTTGAGTATACGGTTTGCCCGTTAAAGTCTGAGACCTTCTGTTGCTTCAAATATCTTTGCTTGAATCCTGCCTTTTCTACTCTTTAAGTGAATGCATAATAGTTTTTCTGATTTTGACACAGTATACTTTCATGTGTTAGATACAGAGCTTTTCCTCTGGTTTGACAGTTAGCGCTCTGTGCTAGTTTTTTGACCATCACTACATTTATCCTGCTTGGGGAGACAACCAGCGATGGCACCCCCCTGCAGTGCTTATCCCACTTACCGGGTAGCACAGGCCCTGGTGGCAATTGAGTGTAGGAGCAATCGGTGGTCAGCAGAAAACCGTCCCTTCATTGGCCGGTTTTACTGTCCTGCCGGCCGCTGGCCTCCAGCTTCTAAAACCAGCCAGGCTTTCCTAAAACCAGTTGGCAACCCTGTCTGTAACAGATGCCTGCAGCAAATTTCAAGCAGGTTTCTTTGAAAATGGATGGTAAGCCCCGCTGTTGCATTTTAAAATAGTTTGCACCATAGCACCACAAATGAGCCAGTGTACAAAAACTAACTGAACAGGGTTTGGGGATAAATACTAATCTGACACAAACGTTTTTGGTGTGTACAACATCCCTACAGCCCATGGTGTGTCTGCTCACTCTTAGAAGCAGCTGGATGGTCCCTTTTTATTTAAAAAAAAAAGTGATCCTGGGCAAAAATAAAGTCACTATAACATGTGGAAATAGTAGCCTAATGGTTAGAGCACAGGTTTAGTAGCCAAGAGGCCAGGGTTCCATTCTCACTAGCAGTCCTTGTGGCCTTGGGCAAGTCTCTTAACCCTCCATTGCCTCAGAATTATCCAAGTTATCAATGTCCCTGTTTAAGTTATAATGTAAACCACTTTGACTGAAATGACAAAGCAGTGTAAAAAAAACGTTAAATAAATAAAATACTTCAGTAGAAAAACAGCAGATCAATCTCATATTGTATCCTAGCATAGACTGGCCTGAAGGAATAGATAAAAATAAATTCCATCGGGCTGCCCCTGCACCATTGCTATCAAAGTTTGTCAGATACCTGAGGCTGCTACAAATGACAGACAGTAGATGCTACAAAGATTTCTGCACAGACATCCACAGCTGCAGCCTCTTGGAATGCTTATATGTTATGATTACTTTTCTGGATTATGGTACCGTGTTGATTTTGTTATGGTTAATTGCTGCTTGTGATGTTTGTGCTTTACCATGCCTTGGGTGCACTTTAGTGGAAAGGCATGAAACAAATTGAAAATCAGATTAGATTAACTAGTTCCATGATTCATAGCAGCCCATGTATGTAAGCAAGAATTGATTTGCATATTAGGTGCCACATTAGTGTTACATGTGTTGTGCCTCGGTTATAATGAGCTCGGTTGATGCTGACATGTACTGTAGACTGCTGTCAAGTACTACAGTAGCACAGTATGGGTCTGGGATTATGGAGACGGAGGTAGGATTTGTGCAATGCTAATGCACTGAAGCCATCAATGCATGTTTAAAATGTTACATGCACTGTTCAGACTTCTGAGCTACATACTGAACCTGACAATTCAAGACTAGTCGTGATCACAAAGGCTGTCTGATGCTCCTGCTCCTCCTAATCATCTCGGCTGCCTGGAGCCGGCCTGGTAAGCAACTGTCCTTGACTTGCTGCCCAGAGCTGTTATCCACTGTTTGCACTGAACTGCTACCCAGTACTTGCACAGAACTGCTGCTCACTGCCTGCACCCCAGCAGAACTGCTACCCAGTACTACTCTGAACTGCTACCCATTGCTGCGCAGAACTGATACCCAGTGATGCCTAGACCTGCTTCCCAGTGTTGCGTAGAACTGCTTCCCAGTGTTGCACAGTACTGCTACCCATTATTGCCTAGCACTGCTACCCAGTGTTGCTTAAGATTGCTACCTATTGTTGCTTGGACTGCTACCCGTTTGCCCAGATCTTGCTGTCCACCCCCATGACCCCACATCTCATTGTCCTTCTCTCCCTCATCCTCCCCAACTGCCTCCCCCTCCTATCAACACCATCCCTCTTCTCCCCCTACCCTCCTCACTTCTCCCTCCACTCTCCCCCCTAGCCTAACATCTGCTTTCGAGCCTCTCCTCACCATCCCCCGCACTTACCCAGCCCCCCTCTCCACCTTCCTCACTTCTCCCTCCATTCTGCCCCCTACCCTAGCACCTGCTCTTGAACTACTCCACACCATCCCCAACATTCAACCTGACCCCCTCTCTTTAAGGCAATCCCACCCTCGCTTCCGCCATACTATCTCCACTTTACCTCACTCTCTAATACTCATTCTCCTTCTCTCATCAGGCAATATCAACCCTAACCTTGGTCCCCCCCCCCCCCCCCCGATTTCTCTCCCACTCTAAAGATAGTTCCTCATGTACCCTTTCTAATCTCATCCACATCCCACTCCTCCCTCCTTTCACCCTCTCCCAGTCATCCCACAATCACTCACCCATAAATATCAACTCCAACCCTACCCCCAAAAATACTCCCTCACATAACCTACCCGGCACCATCAAATTATCCCTCATTTCCCCCCCCCCCCCTCATATCCCTCTCGGGGAGCACACACACCCATACATACTCACCCTCACCCTTCTCCAGCTAAACCTCGCTACTACCCTAAAAATAGACCCCCCGCGCTATTCTAATAAGAAATCCACATGTAACTTATCAAACCTTATCCATATCCCTCTCCTCCCCCCCTCCGCTCTCCCGTTTACTTGTACCCTATGGAACGCATGCTCAGTCAGCTCTTTTATTCATGATCTTTTCATCTCTAATGCCCTACACCTCCTTGCCCTGACCGAGACCTGGCTCCCCCCAGACGACACTGCATCCATTGCCTCTCTCTGCCATGGGGGCTACCAATTCTCCCATACACCTCGATCTACTGGTCGCAGTGGTGGCGTTGGCCTCCTACTCTCTCCCTCCTGCCAATTCCAACCCCTCCTGCCACCCCAATCACACTCCCCCCTCTCGTTCAAAGTCCACTCCATTCGCCTCCTCACAACACTTCCCTCTCCGAGTAGCAGTTATTTATCGCCCACCCGACTACTCCAAATCAACCTTCCTCACCGACTTCGACTCCTGGCTCTCTGCCTTTATGGATCCCTCCTCCCCCACTCTTATTCTTGGCGATTTCAACATTCACGTCAACAACCCCTCCGACCCCCATGCTTCAAAGTTCCTCACTCTTACTGCCTCGTTTGACTGCCAACTTTGCTCCACTGCCCCCACACACCTACACGGCCACTGCCTTGACCTAATACTCTTCTCCAATTCCTCTCCCTCAAACTTCCACAAATCAATCCTTCCCTTATCTGACCACCACCTCTTAACTTTCACTCTTCAGCTCCCCCCATCCCAACCTCATCCTGTCTCCTCCGAGCTATTTAGAAATTTTCATAATATTGATCCCCTAACTCTCTCCTCCACCATTTCTCCCTCTCTCTCCTCCATTTTATCATCCGAGTCCGTTGACGAGGCATTATCTTCATACAATACTACACTATCCTCAGCCCTTGACATTCTTGCCCCTGCCACCCCACGTCCTGTTAAACGATCAACTCCCCAACCCTGGCTCTCACCCACAATCCGTTACTTATGCATCTGTGCCCGTTCTGCTGAACGAGCCTGGTCCAAATCTCGCTCTCCAGAAAACCTTCTACACTTCAAATTCATGCTTGGCTTCTTCCAGTCAGCCTTAGCACTTGCCAAACAAGACTACTACATCCATCTGACTAACTCCCTTGCCTCTGACTCTCGCCATCTCTTTAACACCCTCAATTCTCTCCTCAGGGTCCCCCCGCCCCCAATCCCGCCCTCCCTTTCTGCCCAAACCCTAGCCGACTACTTCCACGACAAAATCCTCAAAATTACCCTCCAGTTCCCTACCCCCTCATCTATCTCCCCTCCTCCCCATCCATAACCCCCTGCCACCCTCTCCTCCTTCCCTTCGATCTCTGACGAAGAAACCGACTCCTTGTTTCCTCCTCCAAACACACCACCTGCTCTTCAGACCCTATCCCCACCCATCTCCTATGTTCCATCTCCCTCACCATTGTCCCCTCCATCACTCATATCCTCAACCTTTCACTCTCCACTGCAACTGTCCCCGCTGACTTCAAACACGCTGTTGTCACACCCCTCCTCAAGAAACCCTCACTTGATCCCACATGCCCTTCTAACTATCAACCCATCTCCCTCCTTCCTTTCAAATCCAAACTATTAGAACGAGCAGTCCACCGTCGCTGTCTCGACTTCCTCACCTCCCAGGCCCTCCTGGACCCACTTCAATCCGGCTTCTGTCCCCTACATTCCACTGAAACGGCACTTACTAAAGTCACTAATGACCTGTTCCTGGCTAAATCCAAGGGCCTCTACTCTATCCTCATCCTTCTTGACCTTTCTGCTGCCTTTGATACCATTGACCATGACCTTCTCCTCATCACCCTCTCCTCGCTTGGCTTCAAGGATTCCGTACTATCCTGGTTCCTGTTAACCTATAAGTGCATCCACTCTATGGCCCCTCACTATCTCTCATCTCTTATCCCTTCCTACATCCCCTCTCGAAACCTGTGCTCCGCTAACAAATTACTTCTATCAATGCCTTTTACATGCACTGCGAACTCCCGACTGCGCTCCTTTCACCTTGCTACAAATTACGCCTGGAACAGCCTACCTGCATCTGTGCGCCAGGCACCCTCCTTGGTTCTCTTCAAATCCAGATTGAAGACCCACCTCTTCACTGTTACATTCAGATCCTGACTCCTTTTCCTCATCTTACCCTAACCCCCGTCATCATTTATGACCAAACTACTGACCAAACCGTACCTTGCCCAGAACTGACTAATGTTCTTCCTTGCACAGAACTGACTAATGCTCTACACTGTTCTAACTTATGTTTTGTTCTAACTAGATTGTAAGCTCCGATGAGCTTGACTCTGATGGGCAGGGACTGTCTCCTGTATGTCGGCTACCTCTTGTAGGTCAGCTGTGCAACGCTGCGTGGCGCTTTATAATTGCTGAATAGTAGTAGTAGTAGTGA
Source organism: Ichthyophis bannanicus (assembly GCA_033557465.1). Taxonomy (NCBI): domain Eukaryota; kingdom Metazoa; phylum Chordata; class Amphibia; order Gymnophiona; family Ichthyophiidae; genus Ichthyophis; species Ichthyophis bannanicus. The sequence goes on along the minus strand of CM066035.1, from coordinate 908,601,302 downwards.
TGCTTGCTGCATCATGCTAGTAGAAAACCATTTCCCTCCCCCACTAATTTTCCCTGTGGTTTATTAGCTAAAGTTGCTGTGTCTAGTTGACAACCTGTCTCCTCAAAAGGGAAGGGTGTGCCCACAACGTTTGAGTGGCATCTGATGCCCCACAGGATCTGTTTGCTGGGAGTAGCATGGTGTGTGATATGCCTAAAGGGGAGGTGTTGCAGTGATATAGTGATGAGGGATATAATCAGTGGCAGGATTCGCTCTGAACATGAACCGGTTCGGATCAATCCCGCCACTGACAGAACCAAGCGGGTGGTGGCACGGCATGTGTTTGCGTTGCTGGCATCGCACGCTTGGGCCATTGGCAGCCACCGCAAGGCAGTAACTCCCTGGTGGCCAGCAGCCTGATCCCCCCACCCACCAGTGATTTGACAGCATCGATGCTGTGGTCCCATGATGCCGTCAAACGACTGGTGGGTGGAAGGATTCCTGTCAGTGCAGCACCAGCATTGGGACGCTGTTTTCAGCCTGGTTCAGAGAATGCGGTCCATGGCAGGAACCGGTTTGTGTGAACCGGGCTGAACCAGTTGAATCCCACCACTGGATATAACCCCCAGAACAAAGGGGTTGTTGTTCAGTTAATGTCAGCTCCTGGCAACCCTGTGGATAGTTGTGCTTATCCCCTTGCTAAGGTGCAATCAGAAGTAGATTGGCAGGTCTTCCTTCCATGGAATAACCTAGGTATTCCAGGGTAGTCTATCCAACCAGACCCAGCCTTGCTTAGTTTCTAAAATCAGACAAGATAAGGAACGCTCAGGGTGGCATGGCTGTAGTAAGGAGGTATTAGGGGCCTCTTTTTCTTTCTTCACTCTACTGAAAGTCAATGAAGACTCAGAGAGGAGTACCTGAACCCCTGCAGTAAGGATCTGATAGGAGTGTGTCTGGGACAGGGGAAGGAAATCCTATGAGGAACCCTTATCATGCTGGCAGGCAGTCAGGACTGAAGGAAGGTGCCTGGACCCCACAGAGATATCAATAAGGAACAAGTTTTAAGTCCGAGATTTTGGTCCCACCTCCCAATCCAGCTCATGTGTTCCTCATTTTGCCAAGGTCCCACTCCCACTCCACTGCCTCTGCAGCGCTGCAACCAAGAACAGCTTCATATCTCAAAGTAGACGCATCCTGTCTGTTCATCTCACAGCATGAGGCATCAACCATGAGATTTGATGTTGCTCATGATCATGTGAAGACAAAGAAAAAACTAACTGGTTGGCTGTTCTTCTGCAGGAGTCTCCAGCTTAATCCAGAGACTTGGTAGGAGTGCTCACAGTGAGGGGTTGCTGTGCTGGTAGTTGCCTGGAATGGAGTATAGAAGGGTCTGTGTCCTACAGGGTGTAAGAGGGGACTGAAGAGAAGAGTATTGTGCCTTACAAATAAAAAGAAGAGGACCAGAGAAACCAGAAGGAAAAAGGAGATAAAGAGCAGACACAATCGACATAGGGTTGCCAACTTTTGAAAGAGAAAAACCTACTCCTTCTTGCTACCCATACCCTGTCCCTTGCTTTTCGGAGCAGATTGCTGACCAGGCAGCATGCAATATCGCTACTGCCCGGTTATCGCATCGCCGTCTCCACTCCACCCCAGAACGCCCCCGACACACCCTAATGCGAACCGGATAATTAGCATTGATGTTATGAGGTGCCACCTGTGGGCAAAGTCTGCCTGCTATGTGGAGGGGCTGGGGCCCTCCAGGGGCAGATTGGCAATGCTACCTAAGGAGGGCTCAAAAACCAGGCACAGGTTGTGCCTGTGCAGCTGGTTGAGGCTTAGGAGCCTTGGGCTTCTTGGGTTGGCGAGGGCCCTGCTGTCTCTACTTTATTTATTTATTTATTTTATTTTATTGTTTTTCTATACCGCACTATTTATCATCAGCACGGTTCACAAGTAACAAGAGTTGTGCAATGTAGAACAGTCTAACATTGAACTTACAATGAACAGGGAAATTAAACATGGTGAACAGGTGAACTATATACACTATGTACAAATTAGTATAATGGTTGCCCATGATATTTGGCAGTATTTACAAAAGCTCTAGGGTGGCTGTATACATCTACATATTTGCATTGTTACTCCGGGGTCTGTTAAGGGGAGGTGGTAGTGTGGGTTAAGTGCACTGATTGTAGTGCAGGAGCAGTAACTCTGTGAGAGCTGCTGCGGGTCGGGGTGGGGAAGGCTAGGTGATGTTGTCAGTATTGGAGAAGTGTTGCAGGAAGAGATGATGTTTGAGTGTCTTCCTGAACTGAGGGAGGTTGCTTATGGCACGGAGGTCAGGTGGAAGGGCGTTCCAGCAAGAGGGTGCATATAGTGCAAAGGCACGCCTTTTCGTAGTCTTGGAGCATTTAGTGATGGCTTTTGGGAGAAGTATGGTATTGCAGGCTATTGATCTCCTTGATCTGTTGAGGGGGGTGGGGTGTATAAGGCCTGAGAGGGAGGTGGATGTGCTTCTGTTAATTGCCTTGAATGTCATTGTTAGGGCCTTGAATGTGATTCTGCAGTGGACAGGGAGCCAGTGCAGACATTTCAAGATGGGGGTGATACGCTCTTTTCTTGATGCTCCATAGAGGGTTCTTGCTGCAGCGTTCATCGCGAGCTGCAAGGGGTTTAGCGAGCTCTTTGGGAGGCCGAGAAGGATGGAGTTGGCGTAATCAAAATGAGGCATTATTAGGGCTTGAAAGACTGTTCAGAAGTCATTTGGTTCTAGAATCCGTTTCATGTGGCGTAGTATCCGAACTTTGTGGTAAATTGCCCTTACAGTATTGCCTATTTGGGAGTGCATGTCAAGGCTCTGGTCAAGTGTCACGCCCAGGTATCGAATCATCGTCTTGGAGATGAGTTCTGTGTTGCGTACCTTGAGTGATGTGGTGGGGCAAATGTCTGGTCTCTGCTGATGAAGAGAACCTCTGTCTTTTTGAAGTTTATTTTGAGTTTTTGAGTTTGTAACCAGTCTGTGACAGCGTCAAAGCATGTTGAAAGCTGGGAGAGGTCTGGTTGATCTGTGGATATTGGGGTGAACATTAGGACATCATCAGCATATACAAGGCAGTTAATGTTGAATGATCGGATGAGGTTGCAGATTGGTTGCATATAGATGTTAAACAATAGGGCTGAGAGTGACGATCCTTGTGGAACCCCTTTCTCTTGCGGGAATGGATTGGATATAGAGGGACCAGAGCGTACATGTTGCCATCTGTCCTTAAGATATGAAGCGCACCAGGAGAGTGCACTTCCGTGAACGCCCTTATTGGCAAGGCGGGATAAGAGTAACTTGTGGCTGACCGAGTCAAAGGCTGCTGTGATGTCGAGGAAGATGAGAGCAAAGCCTTGTCTGATATTGTCAATCCCAATTGTAAGGGTGTTAAATAGGGTTGTCAGCAAGGTTTCCACTCCATGTGACTCTCTGAATCCGTTCTGGCAAGGGTCAAGGGATGCATTTGTTTCGATATGATGAGTCAGCTGCTGTTGGACTATTTTTTCCATGATTTTAGCTAGGAGAGGGATGCTCGATATTGGCCTGTAGGAGTCCATCTTAGCGGGGTCAAGCTTGCTGTTTTTCAGCAACGGTCTTATCGATGTTTGCTTTAGGTTCCGGGGGAATGTTCCAGAGAGGAATGAAGTGCCTATCAGTTTGAACAAAAAAGGACTAAGTTTGGTCCATAAGGCTTTTATCCAGTGTGCGGGGCATGGGTCGTTTGGTGCTGTGGTGGTATTTATATTTGTGATGATGTCTTGGATATCCTTTACAGTTGGGGGGGAGAAGGAGGTAATAATATGTTGAATATCTACTAGGGTTGATGGGGGGGGGAGGTTGAAGGGGGATGTAGGGATGATTGGTCTGGGGGTTGAGAGCTTGAGGGAGTGGCAGCCTGGCTTGTTTTGGCTTGTAGATAATCTGCATATTCCTGTGGGTCTGGGAGGTTCGAGAGGCCGGGGGAAGGTTCCTTTGCCAAGGTTTTGACAAGACTGAAGAGCTCATGTGGTTTGTTTATAGATCGTTGCAAGATCTCTGCGTGGTACTGTTTCATTCTTGCGATACAGCCGTTCTATGGGCATCTAGATGGGCGGTGTAGGCTTCGTGGTTTTCGGTTGTCCTTGATCGGCGCCATCGTCTTTCGAGTTGTCTAAGTCGACGGAGGGATGCCGTTAGATCGGGTGAATACCAGGGTGCCTTCTTCCTTTTGCTAGGCATTTTGTTGCTGGAGGGGGAGTCAATTACAGCATTGAGACTCTCGTTCCATAAGGATAGCATGTCATCCAGGTTTTGTTCTGGTGGTTCTAGGAGAAGCTGGGCTCTCTCAAGGATCTCTTCTTTGTTGAATGGACGATAGTGTTTAGAGGTCCAGGTGGGTGGTTTGTTTGAAGTAGAGGGGCTAATGGGCATGGAGTGATAGGGCATTGAGAATCTGATTAGATTGTGATCAGACCATGGAACTGGGCTTAGTGAGAGATTGATCTTGTGAGTGGAGCAGGTGGCTACCTGTGGGGCGAAAATAAGATCAAGTATTTTTCCCTTGATATGAGTGGGGGAGTTGACCAGTTGGGTATAGCCTAGTGCTTTAAGGGCATCGAGGAAGGCCTCGGCTTGGGTGTCTTGAAGGGCAGGGAGGTTGAAATCATCCAACACCCAGTTTGCCGTGCATGATTTGCAGGGGTTGCAGGCAAGGTCAATGATTAAGTTGAGGTCATCTGGTGTTGGGGAAGGTGCTCTGTATAGCAAGTTGATGGTGCAGTGTTTGTTTACTATGGAGATGTAATTGAGGTGAGGGAAGCTATTGAAGGTAATTAGCTGAAATTGTAGGTTGTCTTTGGTCAGGATAAGTGTTCCTCCTCCTTTTCGGTTGGTTCTGTGACATGTGTGGATGGAGAAATTGGGGGGCACATATTGATGGAGGAGAACAGAATCTGAGGCTGACATCCATGTCTCCGTAACGCATAGGATGTCAAGATTGTGGGCTGCTAGCATGTCAGTTATGGCAGGCCATTTCTTACGGATAGAACGTGCGTTTATGAGAGCACATTTGAGGTCGCAGGGAGGGGTGTATGTCTCCTGCTGAGGGGAGTAGGACTGTTGTAGGGCGATATAGATGAGGTGGGGGTACAGCATGTGTCCAGGTCTCTCTGTCTGGTGATGGGGGGGGGGGGTGCATGGTGTCTTCTCCATGAACCATGTAGAATTGGGATGGGGTTGTGGGAGGGGATAAGGGCTTGCGAGCTGTGCATCAGTGCAAGTATCATGCAGCAGCAGGCAAGGGTATATGAGAGTGTGAAAGTGGTGGGTGGAAGCATTGTGGCTGAACAATGATAAAGCTCTGTATCTGTCGGATGTGGTTGGATTGGTTAGACTAACGCTTTGAGTGGAGATGGTTTGTGGCTGAGGCTGATAGGCAGCTGAAGGTGGGTAAGGAGGATAGTATCTCTTCTTTCTAGAATAAAAAGATTTCTTGGGAAGAGCCTTCCTTTTGAATGGGTCAGCTGTCTTCCTGGAAAGGCATTTTAGGGTGAGATCATTTGTTTCAATCACCTCTGCTTTTTCCCTCCTATCTTTTCCTGTGCTGAAATATGAAAGTAAACATCCAGAACCTGTCTCTATCTTCAAACTTGGACAAGCGTTTCAATGAATAGAAGGAATGAGTGAGAATCCACAGGCACACACAGGAAAGGAAGCAACAGAATTTTCAAAACAAGAGAAAAAAACTCTTCAAAGAATTAGGTCAGCAAATGAGGAAAAACAAATGGCCAATACATAAATACAGAGGAAAATACAGAGTGCTACTCCAGGAAGCCTTTGTCAATCAAGAATGGACACATGAATGGTTAAGGAGAGATGAACAGAAACTGAAGGATGAGAGATTGATAGTTGCAGCCCAGGATAGGGGATTACAGACGAGATGGTCTACACAGTGAGTATTGAAAAAACTGACAAAACAGGCATGTCGATTCTGTAAGAAAGAGCTGGAAACAGTGACTCACCTCACAGCTGGCTGTGAAGTTCTGGTGGCAGAAAATTTCTATAAAGGCACAATAAAGTAGCATGCCTCATCCACTGGAAACTCTGTAAACACTACAACATCACTGTGCCTGAAAAGCATTACAGAGAATGAAGAGGTTATGATCACCGCCCCACAGTCTTCCCATTGACTGGACCCTACCTATAATTTCTGCTGCTAGTTCCATTTGAAGAGGCAAGGCGGACTCATGCATACAGGGTGAAGGATTAGAGAACTGCAGATAGAGGTTTCAAATTCTGACAAATGTGCAGATATGTTAGACCTCCTTTTAGCTTCCAGAAATTAATGTAAAGATCTGTAGAATCATGATAAAAGCCAAAGAGTTGTCAATCCTAACCTTCCAAGTCCTGAGCACATCTGACAGCATCCCCTCCCCCCCATCCCAAACTTTGGACCCTAGGTATGTTCCTAGCTGGGCAGTTTCTTAATCTATTCCTGCACATCACAATAGATACCAGCTGACAGTACAGAGAGCAACCAATTAAAAAGCAGTACAAGTCAGCTTTCACAATAGAAATAATAGCAAAGAAAATGAACTCTGTATGTCAATAATTTTAAATGCAGTACATCATAGCTAGGGAATTATTTGTAATCGCTGTATCTGTGTGTGTGGCGTTTGTATCTCTTTTGTGTATTCTGTGTGTGCTGTGAACGTGTCTGGGGTGGAATAGCATAGCTGAGGTTAGTGGATGTGCTTTGGGGGTTGCTGACAGTTTTGGGGGTGAGGTAGTTGCAGGATGGTGAGGAGGTTACAGTGGGGCGATTTTGGAGTGGGGCCTTTGCATGGGGGGATTTTTTGAAAGTGGGGAAGTCACAGGGGATATTTTTAGTGGGTAGGACAGTTTGCAATGTGGTACAGCAGTTGTGAGGTAGTAAGTTTTGGGGTAGGGCAATTGCGGGGTGATAGGTTTTGGGAGTGGAGACAGTTTTCAGGGAAGTGGGGCATATGCAGGGGCATTTGATGTGGTAGTGTGGCAGTTGCAAGAGAGTGTGTTTTTAGGAGTGGAGCAGTGTGCAGATTGTTGGGGCAGTTGCAGCATGTTCATTTTTGAGAGTGGAGCAGTTGCAGTGGCTAATTTTAGGCGGTGGGGCAGTTGGCAGGGTGGTGGGGCAGTTGCAAGGGATATTTTTTGGGATGGGGTAGTTTATAGGGCAGTAATGAAAGGGTATTTTTGGGGGGTGAGATGGTTTGCAAGGTAGTGAGCAGTTGTGGGAGATTGTTTATTGGAGTGGGGCAGTTTGCGGTGTGGTAGGGCAGTTGTGAGGGTGTAGTTTTTGGGGATGGAGCAGTTTGCTGGGTGGTGAGACAGTTGTGTGTGGGGGTATTCTTTTGTGTTGACAGTATTTGGAGGTTGATAGGCAGTTGCAGTGGAGAATTTTTCCGGTGAGAGGGCAGTGTACAGGGTGATGGGGCAATTGTGTGTGGGGGGGGGGCATGTTTGGTGGGTAAGGAGAGAATGGAACAGGGAGAAGGAGTTTGAAAGGATCAATGAAGCTACAATGTAACTCGTTTAAGACTAATGAGAGAAAATATTTTTTTCACTCAACGTGTAATCAAACTCTAAAATTCATTACCGGAGGATGTAGTAAAAGCTGTTAGTGTAGCTGGGTTTCAACAAGCTTTGGATAAGTTCCTGCAGGAAAGATCCATAAACCGTTGCTTACCCCAAGACAAGCTTTGTGGAACCTGTGCACCTTTTGGGAACCTGCCGAGTACTTGTGACCTGGATTGGCCACTGTTGGAAACAGGATACTGGGCTTGATGGACCTTGGTCTGACGCAGTAGGGCATTTCCTATGTTCTTATGCACCTAATGTTCTTCTGGGATAGCTGTATGCTAATACAGCACATAGCTGTTGCCACCGGATATTCAATGCGACCCCGGCATTGAATATCCAGGGTCGCCACAAAGTCTCCGCAGCCGCAGAAGTTAACTGGCTAGCGGTGCAATATCGGTGCTAATCGGTTAGCAACTGTCACCGCCCATGACACACTGCTGAACACCCACAACACGCCCTGATGTTACGCGGTTAGCATTGGGGCGTGTAGCGGCATTAGTAGCGGATACTCAGTGGCACAAACCGTGATAATGCTGTTGAATATACCATCAGCGGCATTTACACGGTTTACATGTCGATAAGCCGCTGGGCCCTTATGTTCTTAGTGTATTTAAGATTTTATGCTACAGAAATCGGAGTTCTTTCTCCCATAGAAATACTTTGAGCTAGTTTTTGGGGGTCTTATTTCTCTGGAATCCCTGGTCCGATTTGCTCCATTGTGTTTTTTTACCAGTTTTTCCTCACATTCCAAGTTTCATCCTGTTCCATTAAATTTTTGGAGTGTTATTATGCCCCAGACAGATAGGCAGACAAACATTCTTGACCCCCCCCCCCCCTTTTATATAATTCTTTCCAATTTGCATGTGTTCAAAAGAATAACAATGACATATTCCAATCAATAAATAGAAAATAAAACCTTTTCTACCTTTGTTGTCTGGCCATTTTATTTTCCTAGTTGCTGTGGTCCCAGGCTATGGTATCTGCTTTCCTCTATATTCTCTTACTCTCTTTCTAGGCTCTTCTGTCCATTGGACATTTCTCTCTCTTCCTGTGTTCATTTCCTCCGCTACATCCATCTCTAACATTGATCTCTTCCTTTCAGCTTTCTTCCAGTAATTTTGCTGCTTCTTTTTCTAGATTTCACTCCTCCTGGTTACCAAACAGTTCTCAATTTTCTCCTTTTTGCTGAATACCTACAACTTGCCATCTCTTTCCCTTACTCTATCCCCCCATTCCCCCTTTCTCTCTCCTTTTCCAGTTTCTCACTAACTCCCCCTTTTCTCGATCCCCCTGACTCCATTGTACTTAACATCTTCCCTTTCTCCTCCTCCCTGGGTACAGCATCTCTCTCTCTTCCCCATCCAGTGTCACATCCAGAATCCCCTCTCAATCTCCTTAGTCAGCCCCCCATGCCCAGCATCCCCTCTCTGTCTCCCTAGTTACCCCTGCCCATGTAGTCCTGCATTGCCTATCTATGTCCCTATTCACCCTTCCCAATGTGGTCTAGCAGCTCCCATCCGTGTCTCTATTTCACAATCATATCCAACATCTCTCCCATTTATGTCCCTATTCCTCCCCAGGAAGTCCAGCATATCCCATGTCCCTATTCCCCCTTATCCATAATGTCCAGCATCGTTCCCATCTGTGTCCCCATTCTCCCCTCCCCAGGTGATCCAGCATCTCTCCTCATGTTCCTATTTCCCCTTTATCATCTGTCACTCTATTCCCACCTCCCCATCATATCCAGCATCTCTCCCATCTGCCTTCCTTTTCTACCCTTTCCTGGACCTTACCCATGTCCAGCATCTCTCCAATGTGTCCCTATTCCCGACCTCTAGCGAGACTCTATCAAGTCCAGCCAGTATCTCTCCCATCCCATCTGTGTCTCTAGTCCCCCTACCCCCTGAACACCTGACCTGAGTCACTGATTCACTCTTACTCATCGCTGTCCAGTGTCTACCATGGCAGCATGGAGCCAAAGAGATAATCAGGACTTGGAGAGAGGCATCAGAGAGGAGGCCTTACTTGGGTCCTGTACAGGACAACTGACAACATCAGACAGGCAGCAGCAGTATAACTGTGTAGAGGACAGACGAGAGAGGGCAAAGGAGGGGGCCTTCTTGGCCTTGGTGCCTCACTGGGTGGTGACAGGTGGCAGTGCTCAATGATGGCAGGGAAAGCAGGCAGACTGGCAGTATTGGCTATGCACTTCACACTGAGGCAGCTTTGCTCAGCACCTGCCTGTACACGGTTGGGTTGGCCTGGCTGATTGGCACACACACTTGCCTGTCACAGTCTTGCTCTATCAGTTACGTGGCAAGACACAGTAGCAATGGGCATTTGCTGACACTGATGAGGCTTGGAGCTGGCACCAGCTGGGACTGTAGATAGGTGACATCCAGGTCATACCTCTACCTGGTTGGCCAACACTGTTCTGACTCTAGTCTGAGACTCGCTCACTCATTGCTTAGTGCTATTGAGAATCTGCTGCAGCTGTGTGCCTGCCAAGTGTCATGCCTGCATGTGAAAGAAACCCACTGCATGGCACGCTGTGTACCCCCTCCGTACATGCTGCAGTTGCCAAGTTAAGTCAGGTGATGATGGCCATCTGTTTTGAGAGTCCGCAGCTGGAGTTGCTTGTGTGTGTATGACTACCTGCCTCCTAGGGTTTTGTAGAATGGATTAATCACTCACAGCAAGTGATTGCTATTGCTTTGCTGGTTTTTAGTTAACTCTCTGGCTTTGTGCCCCCCCATTACAAAACAAACAGAATTTCCTTTGTTGGTTTTAAGGGTCTGCCAGCAGTTGGCAACTCTAAATCCATAGTCAGTGAAGAGAAAGAAGAGTCGGACTGCTCTACAGTGTTTTCATGCAAGATTTTATTTTGAGTTCTTCCCCTGTGTGTTGGCCTTTTTACTTTGAAGAAATCACAGTGAATTGTGTTTTTATTCTGAGACTGGCCTAGAAAGTGAATTTTATAGTGTTGAAGGGTGAATGAATTCAGGCAACCGGAAGAGGGAAGACAGCACCCTACAAAGGTAGAACCTTGAACGTTAGCTTTCTCCATGCCCAACATGTGCCTTGCGGTTAGGATCCTGGAGTTTTGCCCCTATACTACATGTACACTTGCAAGAGGCATAAAAGGCCCCAATACAATATTCTAGTAGAGCCACTAGAGATCTTTACCACCCAAGTGAGGCCGAACCTTAGAGGTCTCTACACTAGAATTGATTACTTTTTGACAGGGGTGACCATGAGTTGGGGAAGATGCAAAGCCAGGCAAATTAGCCTGTGTGCGGCCCCCTCTTTCATCTGCCATCCATTTCCTCCTCACCCCCCCCCCCCCAACATGGTTTTTAGGCATACCCTTACTGTCATGTACTATCATGCCTTCCTCTCTCCCTCTTCTCTCTACTATACATGCATGAGTTTTCCTCCTGCCCATCATTTCTCCGCCCCCCTTCTCATGATCCTCTTCATGGTATAGTCTTATCTCTTTTCCCTCCCACTTCCAGCATGAAGACAACAGTGACTCTTACCTGCATCTGCCTCCCCCTGCTCTATTGGCGTCAGTCTGAAGTCCGAGCTCACAGTGCTTGAACAATGCAAATACTCAAAACCATATTCAGTGAGGGAAATTCTCAGACGGCCAAATTACCCAGGTGAAATGATAGATACCCAGGTAAATGGGTCTGAAGATGACCCTTATGGTGATGTAGATAAAATGCAAAGAGACAAAGATTAGAAATGAATGAGGATGAATATGATTATCTAGAAAAGATGGCAATTGCTGTCAAGTGTGACGGAGGTTTTAGGGTCATTGAGGTCTGTCCACCGAGAACAGAACTGAAACATCAACTGCTTTGGTATTGTTCTCTCTCAGCCAGACCCACATCTGAACTGGTGAATGAGGGTTGAATGGTTCTGTAACATTTCCAGAGAGTCCTCCATCCCCTTCACGGTACAGCAGCTATTATTCTGTTCAGATCCTTTTCTTAACAAGACAGTCTGTGTTGCACATCAAAATGAAGAATGTTGCAGATAAGCGAGGAACAACTTTCAGAACAAGATTTAAATACAGTAATTAAAAAAAAAGGTTTGAACTGTCCTGAACTAATTTACAAAATATCCTTTTTGGTTACTTCAATGGTTCTCAACCCTGGTGTGCCTCCGACTCAGTCAGGTTTTCAGGATATCCACAATGAATATGCATGAGAGAGATTTGCATGCAATGGAGGAAGTGCATGCAAATCTGTCTCATGCATATTTATTATGGATGTCCTGAAAACCTGACTGGCTAGAGGGTACAGCAAGACCAGGTTAAGAATCACTGGGTAACATATACAGTGCTGACCAGTAAAAGGGTTCAGTATTTCAGAGCTTACCAAGACTGACCCCCGGCATCTGCTGCAGAAAACCACCTACAACATTTTAGCAAATGGCACTTCAGTGAGGACACGTGGTTGTCAATAATATGCAGTCCAATGAACCACTGGTAACCCACAGTGCACATGATCACTGCCTGCTTTAAATGTCTCTGTTGTGGGTGTATTACATTACCTGCCCTTTCAGAGCAAATAACATCCACAAGGATGTTTTATCGCAAAACCTAAAGAGTGTATAGTACACCAAAATACAAGTTAGGAGGGTTAGAATTAGCTGTTCTGTAAAGGGGTGAAATCGGCTGCAGTAATAAAGCTGGAAACAGACTCCTAGGCCGACTGCAATATTTGGCACTGAAATTTCTACAGTTTAAGTTTCTCACATGAATATGATTCAAACATCTCCCCCGAAGCAGCCAACCTCATAAATATTTTAATGAGACTGGCTGAGCGCTTTGAAGGATACTTTCACAAAGGTCTCCAATAGACGAGAGCACTCTATAAACTAGCCTTAAGCTAGCAACCCAAGTGCTAGACACCAGGGAGAATTAATTACCTTTACATAGATTTTTAGATTTAAAAAATACGTGTCAATTGGAGTTAGCCTTTCTCTGAGCATCTATTGCCACCAGTACTATTTAGTAATATATTATATCATATCATCTTCCCTTGCTCATGAAATTAGACAGTTTTCTTTTAGGGGTAGCTTTCTGAGCTTTTTTTAGGTGTAAAACAGTATTTTACTTGCAGAAATAAGTGCTTAAAATCAGGCCAGCATTCAGAGCTATATGTAGAGACCCTTTATGTTCTGCTCCTCTGAGGTGCAGAGACCGCTCTTTATTTATATACTACTTTATCATTTCAGTCAAAGTGGTTCACATTGTAGCTTAAACTTGGCAATGTACATTGATAACTTGGATTTTTCTGAAGCAATGGAGGGTTAAGTGACTTGCCCAAGACCACAAGGAGTGCTAGTGAGAATCAAACCCTGGTCTCTTGGTGTCCCAAGCCAGTGCTCTAGCCATTGGACTACCCAGGGCTGGGTGTAGGGAGCCCCTGCTGCCCAATCCAGGCTGTGGGAAGCCAGCTGTGTGTCAAGCCGGAGCCGCGGATATCACGACAGGCAGGAGGGGCATGCCAGGCTATCCTCTGGCCCGATTCTGGCTCCCAAGGGAACATTTTGTTCCCGTGGACCAGAATCGAGTCCTAATGGCCCTGTCTTCAGCAGGGACATCCAGACATCCCCCTCCTGAAATGGGGCTGCACATCATTTGCGGGAATTTTCATTTCGTTTTATGGGTTTTTAAAAAGTTTTGCTTTGGTGGAAATTGTCTTTAATAGAGCACTCAATATTTATTTACTTTAGAAAGCTTCTATACTGCTCTTACCAAATAAAATCTGTTCAATGCAGTTTACACAATGTTGTTGTTGCATGCCTTCAAACAATAAAGCTATCAAATCCATACCTTGCCCCCAAACCTACCCCTTCTCCCCTAATCCACCCACCCACCCTACGAAAATAGTAGCATCAAATAGCATTCTTCCTTCCTCTTCTTCACTGGCCTCTAGTATCCCCATAAGAGGTCATTCCAGAAACCAAATAAGGGTTGGCACATGCACCGGGGACATTTATCTGCTGAAAACGTCTACAAACGTATTCCGGTACATGCGGATGTTTATCTCGTTAACATGGGGATCTCAGAACACGTCCGGGAGGGGTGAGACGGGAGCATGGTTTGTCACAGAGTTGTATAAAGCGTATTCAGGAAAGGCCCATGGATGCTTTGGGATGTCTCCAAAGATGTACCCGTTATACCTGCCAGAGACATAGAATAAAGCCAGTACTTAGACAATATTCTACTGTGTTTGTATAAAGGTGGTGACTAGTCTGCTCTGAAATGGTGGACTGCAGTATTGAAAACACCACATGATGCATTTATAAAGGACAGAAATCAGAGGTGTGGGAATCGTGTAAGCTAAAGAGGCATTATTAACTACCCTGACAGAAATATTAAGAAGAGCAATATGATTATTCTGGCCATGCTGACATTTGCTGTTTGTGCTAAAGGAGCTAATCTAGGGGACCCTAACAATTCCTGTGTCCTGAAAAATGGGACTACTGATGTAGGAATAGTATGTGAGTGAGTATGGAAAGGATTCTTGTTTGGGTGAGAAACAGAAGTCATATTTTTAATCCTGGGACTCCATGCTATCATGTTATTTATCATGTTAACTGTTATTTATAGGTTCAGGGCATCTTTTTGGCAGATATGTTTTTTTGTGACTGAGAGAGTGTGTGTGTATATGTATGTGTGTGTGTGTGTGGTTTGAGGGTTGCACAGGAGAATCTGGTATGCTCATCTGCAATTCAGGGGGGACGTGAATGCCTGGCCAGTACCTGGACCTTATGGACAACTGCAGTGTCACCAAGTGCCAGTGTGATAAGGCAGAAAAAATCATAAAAGGTACTCCATAGCTAAATGTCAAAACATATCCCTTTCAATAATAAGAGACCCTGAGAATAAGAGCACTCAACAATGCAAATAGAGCTGAAACATACCCAAAAGCACCATATTGTGTGAGGTAGGTAAGGACCTATACTTAGCACTGTAAAGACTGTTTTTATTGATAACCAATGAAAGAATAACTATGGATTTCTTCTACCACCATGTATGTTGTGATGCAAGATATATCATGACAAACATATCACTTTCTACTTGTTTTTATACTATCTTTGAGTGCACTGAGATTAGTTTGCTGTGTTCTAGGTGTGCAACAGACTACTAAAGCTAGTCTAATTTGCATCAACATTTATGCATCCTCAGTATTTATGTGTAGTTTGCATCAGCACAACACTGTCAGTGAGAGGAGCAGCTTAGGAGATATACATTTTAACAGAGGCAGCGTGGCCATCGGAGAAATCCATAGGTATATGGCAGAGACGGTGAACATGGGGACATCCAAACCGTTTGCTGTGTATTCCCATGTCTTGTCATAACAGCGGGGCCTGTGTTTCTCCATAGTGGTTTGCTCGTGCCGTGACAGAAACATCTATGTCCCTGATTCCAGAACAGCGGGGACATCTATACCCATGGTTGCGGAATCAGGGTTTAAACTGGGCCCATTTTTGATTTGGACATTTTCACGGCCTGGACATGCATGTTATGGAATTGGTCTCTTAGTGAATACTACACTGAATAGGGTGCACTGCTTCTCAACAGCGCACACTGGTTACCCATGGGTGTACTCTTCTTAATAAACAGGTCTAGTAGTCTATAAAATAATGAATGGAGTCGAACGTGTAAATGTAGATCAGTTTACTCCTTCAAAAAGGAGAAAGACTAGGGGGCATGCAATGAAGCTACAATGTAGCACATTTAAGACTAATTGGAGAAAATATTTTTTCACTCAACACGTAAGCAAACTCTGAAATTTCTTGCCAAAGGATGTAGTAAAAGCTGTTAGTGTAGCTAGGTTTAGTAGCTAGGTTTAAAAGAGGTTTGGATGAGTTCCTTATATCACGTGTTTGACTTCTGGTGAGGTGCTGCTGCTTCTCGACATTATGTTTACGGGTGTAACAGAAGGCTGAGAGTTTAACAAGGTCAGTGCATGTATTACCTGACATGCATGGAAATGCCTCGGAGGTTTCTTAGATCTCCTTCCTTCTTTCCCCATCCCTAAGTCTGGCACTAGAACTCAACTGAAGACATCTGCCCCTTAAAGCTCTGGTCCAAACAAACATGCTCACCCCCTGTCCCCCCGCATGTCGTAACTCAAGCTGCCTCACCTTTTCCCCCTCCTATCCATTGCTTGTGCTCCTGCACTACCTCTACCCCCATCCTACAGCTCTATATATGCAGACCTGATTGTCTCCTTGATTACTTTCAATGCTCTCTGGCAGCTACCAGCACCCATGAATGATGTCCTGCAGACAGAGTGCTAAGGATGTACTGTGGATTAGATTGTCTCATACTGAGCTGCCATGGTATCATTTTCATGGCTAATGATGGCCCATAGGGAACAGAGAGAGAGACTAAGTGGGATGGAAGGTGGGGGGGGGGGGGAGAATAGACAGACCTCTGCAGGTGGTAGTAGCTCTTGCCTCTCCCTCTTCTTTCTGTCTGCAATTGACTTGCCAGAGCAAAATTCTGCCTTGGGAGTCATCAAATTAATAGATCTGAGATAGATCCCCTAAATATTTGGACCTTATTCATGTGCCTAGTTTGGCTATGCCATAATTCTACCCTGTACCTACAGATACTACTACTACTGATCATTTGTATAGCGCTACAAGGTGTTTGTAGCGCTGTACAGAGACATGTAAGAGACGGTCCCTGCTCATCAGTGCTTACAGTCTAATCAAGACCGACAACACAACATCTGGATCCATTCAGATCATTACAGCGGTCACTCAGCCCTCCTCTTCCCAGTCATCTGTAACAGAAGAGGAGGGGATCTCTGTGGGGGGTGCTAATATCTGCACGCACACAGCACTGATCTGCATCACAATTAGTGTCCCGACCATCTGATGCAATAGGAGCATGCTGCATAGGGGTGCACAAGTGTATTTGTGCACACATTCATACACCCCAACATTTGCAACAGACACCACTGAAGTGTATTACATATATAGAAATACCAATAAGGTAGGTGACTATCAGGATTGGCTTTCAACCAGGGGTCTACTGAGTAGAAAACTGGAACCCTGCTGCTGATACTGGTACATCCAGGTACAGGCAAAGGAACTATTACTACTACTGAGCATTTGTATAGCGCCACAAGATGTACGCAGCACTGCACAGACACATGTTAGACAGTCCCTGATCATCAGAGCTTACAATCTAGTCAAGATAGACAACACAGTAGCTGTAGACATGGGATACATTCTAGAAGCAGCAAGGTGAAAGGAGTGGAGTTAGCAATAGAAGAGAAGGGCACAGAGAGAAGCAATTTGCCAGAAGAGCGGAGTTCCTGAGGGAGGGGGTGTAGGAAGAGATAAGAGAGGAAAGGTAGTGAGGAGCTGCAGAGTGAATGCACTTATAGGTCAGCAGGAGAAGTTTGAACTGGATGCAGAAACAGATAGAGAGCCAATGAAATGACTTGAGAAGAGGGTTAATATGAGCATGATGAGGCTGGCGGAAGATTAGCCATGCAACAAAGTGTTGAACAGATTGAAGGGGAGAGAAATGATTCAGAGGGAGACCAGCAAGGAGTAGGTTACAATAGTCAAGACGGGAGGTGATTAAAGAGTGGATAAATGTCTTAGTAGTGTGCTCAGAAAGGAATGGGTGGATTTTGTTGATGTTATAGAGACAGAAACGGCAGGTCTTAGCTATGAGATGGATGTGTTTGGAGAAGGAGAGAGAGAAGTCAAAGATGGCCCCAAGGTTGTGATCCGAGGAAACAGGGAGGAGTAGAGAGTTATCCACAGAGACTGAGAAATGAGGAAGGGGAGAGGAGGTTTTTGGGGGAAAATAAGAAGCTCAGTTTTGGCCATATTTCAAGTGATGGGGAGACATCCAAGCATCAATGTCAGAAAGGAAGGCAGAGATCCAGGTCTGGATTGCAAGAGAGATTTTGGGTGTAGAGAGATAGATCTGGGAGTCATCAGCATAAAGATGGTACTAAAACCCTTCAAAAGAGATGAGTGCACCAAGGGACGGGGTATAGAGAGAGAAAAAGAGTAGACCCAAGACAGATCCTTGGGGTACACCAACTGAGAGCAGGATAGTAGCAGAACAGGATCCACCAGAACAAACACTGAAAGAGCGATGGGAGAGATAAGAGGAGAACCAGGAGAGTACAGAGCCCTTAAAACCAAGCAAGGACATGGTATCGAGGAAGAGACCTGGTGTTCAGCTTGATGCAGGGGCTTGAAACGGTGCTCCTAAGGAACTGGATAGACCCTGAAAATGGAGAGACGATCTCTGGCAAAATCTTCCTCATGCCAGTAACTTGCTGGAAGGCTTCCTAGACTCCACTCTGGTGCTTGACCTGCCCTGGAAGGTAGCTGGACTGTTTGTTGCTATTCTCAGATCACCGGCTCTGAATTAAAGTGGCTAAGGACTCGCCTGGCTTTATGTTGTGTAGGAACTCATATTTATGCTTGGAATCCCTAGCTTGAAGGAACCTGCATGCTTGTTACCTGATAATCCTGTGCTTTGAAATAAATCCTGTTTCAAATCCCAAAAGGAAGCGTTGATTTAAATAAAGCCTGCTGGAAAGTTGACGGTTCTGCCAGTGAGTGTTTCGTGTATCCTAAAGGAATGGCACTCAGCGCTGCATGAACATCTTCAAAGGCTACGGTACAGTACACATACCGGTAAGGCAAAGACAAAGTCTCACAGGAGGGAATCTTGTGGAGAGGGCGTAACTAACCTTTGAGGTTCACACAGAGTCCCCCTAGTTTTCTTGTGCTATAGAACTTCAAACAGCAAAGAGACTAGACACTGTAGTAGACTAATGGCTAGAGCAGTGGGCTGGAGCAAGGGAAACCAGCGTTCAAATCCCCCAACTAACTACTTGTGATCTTGAGCAAGTTACTTAACTCTCCATTGCATCAGTCCAACCTTAGATTGCAATCCCTCTAGACAGGGCCGGATTTACCTTGAGTGAGGCCCTACGCCAACAAAAATTGTGGGCCCCCAGCAGGGGCGGCCCAAGGGGGGTGCGGACCTCATTTGCATAAGGGGCCTCATTTGCATAAATATTTGCATAATGTTACCATATACTAACTTTTAGTAAACATGCCTCTTAATGAGTGTATGGATAAAGAAAGACTAAAAGATTTCTACATTACTATAATCCAGTGCCAACTGCCAGACACATTAGGAACTACTACAAACACTGCCCATAGTAAACCCGCCGTATCCTAACAGCACTACCAGGACTCACAAAGCACCATACTCTACCAATCAAAAGGCAACACTGCAAATATTAAACCAATACATTTCAGAGAACAACAATACATGACCTACTGGGGAAAGAGAACAAGTGGCAATGTCAAATAGGAATTATATAAACAGAACACCTCAGCTCAGTTACACATGCAGAACATAGACCATCACCAAACAAGTAATCACAATTTAGAAATAGGAAGACAATAATTAAACTGGGAATCCCAAAAGCCTAACTTGGAATGTACAACACTGTAGAAATAAAACAATACATTAATTTGCTCTTGTACTAAACAAAGCACAGATGTTAATGATGCACATTTACCAGAGCTGACATATTCCAATTAATAAATTCAAAATAAAGAGATATTTTTCTACCTTTTGTGCATTTTTTTCAGCTGCAATTGCTCCAGCCACTTTCTTCTGGTTTCTTCGTGTCTTCTGCTAACTCTCCATCGTCTGCTGTCCATTTGTCCTTTCTTCTCTCTTCTAGATTTTTTTCCATCTGCTTTAACATACTAATCTTTCTCCTTTTGCTCTTTCCTCATTCCTATTTCATCCACTCAAATTTTACCCCTCCATCCTCAATCCCCACTTACTCTCCCAATACCCGGCCAATTGTAGATTTTTTATCCCTCCCACACAAAATATTTTTCCCTTCTCCATTTTACTCTTCCAGCCCCATCCCATTCTAATCCTCCCCCAACATCAGCTCCCTTCTAGTTCCAGCCTCACCCAGCATCCATTCCCTTCTAGTCCCTGCATCAGCCCATTTCCAGTCCTAGCCATCCATCAGCCCATTTCCAGTCCTAGCCCCCCCATCACCCCACTTACAGTCCTTAACCCCCCATCACCCCATTTTCAGTCCTTAACCCCCCATCACCCCATTTTCAGTTTAAGCCCCCCCTATAACCCATTACCAGTCCTAACCCCCCATCAGCCCACTTCCAGTCCTAACCCCATCAACCCATTTCCAGTCAGCCCCCCATAGCCCATTGCCAGTCCTACCCCCCCCCCATCAGCCCACAGCCCATTACCAGTCCTAACCCCATCATCCCACCTCCAGTTTTAACCCCCCAGCCCATTTCCAGTCCTAGCCCCCCATAGCCCATTACCAGACAACCCCCATCAGCCCACAGCCCATTACCAGTCTTAACCCCCCCAAAGCCCATTACCAGTTCTAACCCCCCCCCCAACAGCCCATTACCAGTCCTAACCCCATCAGCCCACCTCCAGTCTTAACCCCCCAGCCCATTTCCAGTCCTAGCCCCCCCCATAGCCCATTACCAGACAGCCCCCATCAGCCCACAGCCCATTACCAGTCTTAACCCCCCCAAAGCCCATTGCCAGTTCTAAGCCCCCCCCAACAGCCCACAGTCCATTACCAGTCCTAACCCCATCAGCCCACCTCTAGCCTTAACCCCCCCAGCCCAGCCCATTTCCAGCCCCAGCCCCCCAATAGCCCATTACCAGCCCTACCCCCCCCAGTCCATTTCCAGCCCCAGCCCCCCCAATAGCCCATTACCAGCCCTACCCCCCCAGTCCATTTCCAGCCCCCCCAATAGCCCCTTACCCGTCCCCCCCCCCCCCATTGCCCCTTTCCCTTCCTACCCCCCCCCACTTGCCCTTTCCCTGTCCTACCCCCCCCCCCCATAGCCCATTACCAGTCCTACCCCCCCCCCCCCCCGGCCTAAAGTAAAATTTAATTTAAAAAACAAAACCTGGTGTCTGCCGCCGCGGGGGCCCCGTCTACAAGCTGGTGGGGTCGGGTCCGGTCGGGTCT
The DNA here is from genome assembly GCA_033557465.1 of Ichthyophis bannanicus. Classification (NCBI taxonomy): domain Eukaryota; kingdom Metazoa; phylum Chordata; class Amphibia; order Gymnophiona; family Ichthyophiidae; genus Ichthyophis; species Ichthyophis bannanicus. Next base: position 908,580,626 of record CM066035.1, on the reverse strand, counting down.
CTCTCCCTCCCTCGCTGCAGGCTGCGTGTGACGCATCTTCGCGTCACTCGCAGCCTGCAGCGAGGGAGGGAGGGAGAGAGACCCGACCGGACCCGACCCGACCGGACCCGACCAGCTTGTAGACGGGGCCCCCGCGGCAGCAGAGGGGGCCCCGCGGCGGCAGCCACCAGGTTTTTTTTTTAAATTAAATTTTACTTTAGGCCGGGGGGGGGTAGGAGTCCTACCCCCCCCCCCCCCGGCCTAAAGTAAAATTTAATTTAAAAAAAAAAACCTGGTGGCTGCCGTCGCGGGGCCCCCTCTGCTGCCGCGGGGGCCCCGTCTACAAGCTGGTCTGGTCCGGTCCGGTCGGGTCGGGTCCGGTCGGGTCTCTCTCCCTCCCTCGCTGCAGGCTGCGAGAGACGCGAAGGGAGAGCGTCTCCTTGCGTCTGTGTTAAGCCCGCAGGGGCTGATGGGAAATCCCATCAGCCCCTGCGGGCTTAACACAGACGCGAGGAGACGCTCTATCTTCGCGTCTCTCGCAGCCGGGAGGGAGGGAGGGAGACGAGACCCGACCAGACCAGACCAGCCCAGCCCAGCCCAGCCCAGCCCAGCTTGTAGACGGGGCCCCCGCGGCAGCAGCCACCAGGTTTTTTTTTTAATCGAGTTGAAAAAAAAAACCTGGTTCTATTTTTTGGGGGCCCCTGCCGGTTGTGGGCCCTACGCCATGGCGTACATGGCGTATACGTAAATCCGGCCCTGCCTCTAGAGACAGGATGATGCCTACCATATCTAAATGTAGTTTGCCTTGAGCTACCACCGAAAGTAGGTGTGAACAAAATCTTTAAAGATCAGGAACTCTGCAAAAGGTGCGCCGCTTAGCACTGCCCCAACCAAAGTGTCTCTCATGAAAGGATTTTAAAAAAGCCCACAGCGCTGCATGCATTTGGTATACACTATGCAAATCATGATAATGATAAACAAGTATGCGTTTTCCCCAGACGCTTTGCTTAGTGCTTCTGCTTCAAGCGATGTTAATCATTCTCCTTCAACTCCTGTAGTAAGATTTCACCTTTATAAAAATGTTCTATTAAATTGGATTTTGTGCTAATATTGAAGTTTACCCCCAACAGTCAATTTCCCATCAGGTTCTTCTGCGTCAGAAAGTTGACAGATACCATAAATAAGTAAACAGCTCTCTCTCTCTCTCACCTTATTTCGCAAGTTACCTTTCAAATGTTTGGGCTCCCTTTTCTAGCCAAGAACATCACATTTTCTGCAGATAGCAATGTACCTCTTTTGCAAGTAATAGTCTGCAAACCAAAAGCAGGAGGTCACAACAATGGTCTGACAGCATAAAAGCTTCTAAGGGAGCTGAAAGCACCATCAGACTACAAAGAGGAAAGATTAGAGCAGGATTGAGCAAACTACAGCCTGCAAGCCAAACCCGGCTGTCAGCATGTTTTCTTTGGCCTACCCCACATCACAAAATTTTCTTTACTTCTAGCCCATGAGCACCAAGGATTCTGCTGAATAGAGATGTGAATAGAAAACAATTTGGGGGTAATTTTTTGGTTCATTTTATACAATCTTACTTATTTGTTTCTAGACTTATCTACCACTTTTCTACCAGTCAAAGCAGTGTACATTCAGGTACTGTATATATATTTTTCCCCAAAGAGCTCACAATCTATGTTTTTGTACCTGAGGCAACAGAGGGTTAAGTGGCTTGCCCAAGGAGCACTTGTGGGACTAGAAACCCCACCCCTAGGTTGCTGTCCTCTAGTGGGATTCAAACCCTTTGCCCTCGGTAACTTGGCCCAACCACTAGGTCACTCCTCCCTATTGCATTAATGCAAACCTTTTAGCACACGTTAGAACTTTTAACATTCGTTAATTGATTTTGCATATTCTCTCATAGGATAATGTGCATTAAGTCAATTTGGCACCCAATAAATGGGTAATTTTATAATAGGGCTACTTTTATGCATCAACGTAGGTGCCTAAAAGAGGTATTTTAGTCATATATGCGCATAAATGGTCTCTTATACAATCATGCCCAACGTAAAAGTACACACGCTAATTACATGGCGTATACTTTCACTGTGGGTGTGCACAGGGGTGGAGTTAGACTAGAGTATAGGTGGAGCACGCATGTATGCGCATTGACTATAAGATACTATAATTTACGTATACGCTTGTGTAACCCACCTTCCCATGTGTAGTTCACAGCAATTCTTTCTGTATGGTAGGAAGGAGATTACACCAGTCCTAGAACTTTGTGCCATATTTCTATCTTTCTCTAGGAGTCGAATATCAGGGGTCTTCCTTGAATGAGGACCAGCATCACAGGGATAAATATGGCATTACTTCACTCACATCTCTTCTCTTCTCAGTAACTGAGTCCAGGCCTGAACTTGTATTCTGAACCAAGGAATTACTTAAAAGTTGAGGGATCACTGAACAATAAGAACAATAACAATTGGCAAAAGCAGAAAAATATAATCTATATTACAAACAGTTAACTCCTTCTTAGTCTAACTGTTTACAGGTAGATTGCTCCTTTCCCTTCTCAGTTTGGTCTATTACCTCACTCCTTTGAATTACTCTATCTTAAGCTGAAGAGTTACTCCACTGTTCACCACCTCTACACCTTGGTTACTTAGTCTGGGTTCCCTGAGTGGAACCCCTCTCTCCTGTTTCTAGCACTCTTTCCCAGTGTACCTGACATTGATGGTGATGAATACACAGGTCCCTGATACTGTGCTGGGCTCAGTCCTGGATCTGGTGTCATTGGGGTGAGATGAATGCTTTGGTTCATTTTTTCCTTCCTGACAGCTGGTGGCTTCTGTAGATGCAGGCCCCCAGAACTGCTCTGTAGGGCTTCTGGCTCTGATGAACTGGAAGGCTTGGTTGTTGGTACAGTTCATAGAACCTCTCTCACAGACTGAACTACTCTTCATCTGAGACAGTGGGATGCTGGCAGGGTGTACGCAGACATCGACCCTCTGCTATCTTCTCCTATGTTGCTGCTCTAAGCCTGTTGCTTACTCAGGACGTTTTTTTGGCTGTATGTAAAAGACCCCTGCCCAAAGGACAAATGCCTTACTTTTTCCTCATGGTGCAGTAACTAGGTGTCAAAGACAGAGTTCTTTCTTTGGGAGTGGTTCACATATCACTTGGATTTTCCCTCCCAGACAAGCCTCCTCCAAGCAAGAAGTGGCAACAAGAATCTCCCCTATTCCGGAAAATTTAGGCTTTTCTCTAACCTTCCTTGTAGAAATATAGTAGGGACACTGGATGGTGCTGTTACTCACACAATAACATCCAAGCTGTCTCTACACCAGTTCTAGGGCTGATTTAAATGATCATGCCTGACATTAAGATGTGTTTTTGGCCACCTAGGCTAGTATTTTATAAAGAAAAGCAGGCACCTACTTTTCTTTATAAAATAGGCACATATTGGCTGCCTTAAACTAGGTACCCAGTTATAAAAGTGTCTTAGAAATGTTTTCATGAGCGCTAATGAATATATGTGTGCTAATGAATACACATCTTGACTGCCGATGGTAGTATTCAGAACTCAGTATCTATCTTTGATGATTCATTGATATTTGCAAATCATTAGAGGTGGGCATTTTGAAATTTTAGGGGGTAATCTTACGAGAGGAGCTTCCTAAAGTTATGCACCATCAACACATGTAAACCACAGTCTTTTAGTGATTTACATACATAAATGATGTGGCCACTATCTTATATATATGCGCCTCACTCTGATGGCGCATTCTTTCACAGTGGGCATGCTCATGGACAGAATTTGTGCAGTGTGTGGACGGAACACACAAGTACTTGCGTAAATAATAAAATCTTATATAAATCTAGGTATGAGCATTAAACACCTGCTCTAGGGCTGTGTCTGTGCCTTAACATAAGGTGCATTTTCAGCCACTTGGCCGAGTATTTTCTAAAGAAAGTAGGCACCTACTTTTCTTTATAAAATAAGCTGGAAATAGGTGCATTTCGGGTACCTTACATTATGCGCACAGTTACAAAATTGCCCTTTATTGATGATATCCACAGAGCAACTATAAGGAGACTTAAAGGACAGACTTAACAATCTTTTTTTTTTTTTTTTTAAACTTTTATTTTCATTTTACAACAAGCAAAAGAAACAACACACCAAAGGAAACAAATACAAACATACAATAAGGAAAAAGCAACCCCAATTACCCCCCACCCCTATGCTTCTTCTCTAAGCTGATAAGTATCATCATATAAGCGCTTACAAACAACAGTAATTGTACATCAAAACAAACAGAAATAGTATCTGCGATACAGAATGATCATGTGACAGAGATTTACACAGATTTAAACAGTCAGATGAGAGCATTTAGCAGTTTGAACATAGTCGTTGAGCATCTTCCATTTAGACAAGTGGTGGGGGGTCTGAGCGGAAGAAGCTAACATACGAGGTATTTGCTCATATTTACTGTAGAGACAGACATGATTCCACCATTCATTGGGGCTCAGATGGGAGCTATTTTTCCAGTATTTCGTAATTAGGGAAATAGCTATGCCCAGCATAAAGTCTAAAAGGAAGTAAGCCGATTTGGGAAGAGAGGGGATCCCCGCAGCTGAGCGGAGTCCCACTATCTTCCAAGAGAGGGGCTCTTGAAAGTGCAAAATAGATTGAATACGACCCCAGACCCGACTCCAGTAATACTGTAATGCGGGGCATTCATACATAACATGAGTGAGTGAACCAATGGCCGCATGGCATGTCCAGCATCTATTGCTCTGGGTGGCGTTCCATTTGGCTAACCTGTCAGGAGTATAGAAACATCGGTGGGCTAGAAAGAAAAGTGTCTGAGTGAGTGAGGCGGATCGAGAGACCCGTGTCACCTTGCTCCAGACTAGGCTCCATTGCTCCGGGGTCAAAGTTACATGCATTTCCCGCTCCCAGGATTTCTGTGCTGTAGGAGTGCCTCTATTTACAGTATTACATAAAGTTTTGTAAAAGTTAGATGCTACACCCGATAAGCTCCCGATAGATCGGATAATCTCCGACAATCCTTGGGTATGGGTTTCCGATGGCGGGAGCACCTTAGCACTCCGAAGACAATGCTGAAGTTGCACCAACTGAAAGTAGTGTTTCGCTGGGAGACCAAATTCAATTTGTAATTCGCTAAAAGTTTTCCAGCGACCATCATAGAACAGCTGGTTAGGGATCCAAATGCCCCTAGTGTACCAGGGGCTCCACGCCATCGGTTTATTTTGTATTTGAAATCGAGCATTGTGCCAAAGCGGGAGTCTATCTAGCGGACAAAGTCGGGAGTCTAGAGATTGCTCAAGGGTATTAAAGGCACCTAAAGTGTCTAAGAGCATTGGTGGATAGTGGGAGTCTGATGGGAGAGTCATACCAGGGAGATAAGTAAGAGGAATTGGTTTGCAAAGGTCCTCCTCTATATCTAGCCACACTGGTCTACTCGGTGTTAGGTCTTCCAGCCAACGAGCGCCTTGTTTGAGAAGAAAAGAGTGGTGGTATTTCAGGAAATCAGGGAATCTGACACCACCATTTTCTTTATCTGCTTGTAACTTATGTTTCGCTATCCTAGGTGTCTTGTTTTTCCATAAGTATCTAGTCAGAAGACCCTCTAAATCTTTATATGTACGTCGAGGTAGGAGACATGGCAACATTTCTAAAATGTAGTTCACTTTGGGAACAATCATCATTTTAATGGTTTCTAGGCGGCCCCACCAAGTAAGTGTTAAAGGAGTCCAGCGTTGAGTAAGCGCCCGGACCTTAGAGGTTAAGTCTTTAGCATTAAAGGTGATGGTGTCTTCTAAAGGAGAGCAGTAGTGCACCCCAAGGTATTTGACCATGCGAGGTTGCCATAAAAAGGGAAAGGATTGCATATCTGCCTGATGGATCAGAGGATTTAGTGGAAAGGCTACCGATTTGGTCCAATTTATCTTATAGCCCGAGAGTTGTGAATATTTACCAATTTGCTCTAGGACAGCCGGCACTGAGTCTAGGGAGACAAAGAGCATAAGGTCATCAGCATATGCTGAAATTTTGATTTCCCTATGAGAGAAAGGGACTCCATGAATATCCTTGGATTGCTGGATTAGTAAAGCTAAGGGTTCGAGTGCGAGATCGAAAAGAAGTGGAGACAGTGGGCATCCCTGGCGAGTACCGCGTTGCAGGGGAAATGGCTGAGACTTTAAAGCATTAGCACAGATACTAGCTGTAGGCTGTGCATACATGGTTTGGAGACAACGGAGAAAGCCTTCTCCGAATCCGTACCAGCGGAGAGTTGCAAACAAGAAGGGCCATTCTAAGCGGTCGAAGGCCTTCTCAGCATCAAGTGAGAGGCCAACCAATGGTCGATCAAGATTAACTGCGGCAGTCAGTACATGACATAGGGTCCTAGCATTATCAGCAGTTGATCTACCGGGAATGAAACCGCATTGATCTGGGTGTATTAAAGTAGACATCTTGTCAGAGAGCCGGGTGGAGAGAATGGTGGCAAATATTTTATAGTCTGCGTTTAGTAGGGAAATTGGACGATAATTAGCTGTTAGTTGCGGATCTCTCCCCTCTTTCTCAAAAACTACTACATTTGCCATTGAGAAGGATCCAGAAGGAGATCCCTCCTCGGCCAGAGCAGAAAAATAAAGTTTCAAAAACGGAGCTAAGTCAGCGTTAAAAGTTTTGTAGAATTCAGCTGGGAGACCGTCCGGGCCTGCGGCTCGACCTGTGGCACATCTCTTGAGTGCCGATTGAATTTCTGATAAAGTGAATGGTTTGTCCATGGCCTCTCTATCTTCGTCAGATAGGGTCGGTCGTTGTACCCCTGATAGTAATCGTTCAAATGCTTCTGGCTCGAAGTCACATTCAGATTGATAAAGCCGAGTATAAAAATCACGAAAGAGTTCTAATATTTCTGTATCTTTAGTGACAAAGCTCCCCCCCGACGGATTGCGGAGAGCGGTAACACGCTTGGCTTCTTTTTGACCTTTCAGGGCATTGGCTAACAATTTGCCAGCACGGTTATTTTCCCGATAGTACATCCCTTGTTGTGATTCAATATTTTTAGCAGCAGCGGTATATAAAAGCTGATTGTATTGAAAACGAAGGCGTTGTAAGCGAAGTAAAATACATGGGTCAGTACGGGACGTGAGGAGACGCTCTCCAGCTTGTATCTGTTGTTCTAGAATCAGTAAATGTTGCTTTCTTTGTTTCCCCTGTCGAATTTGATAGCTAGTTATAGTTGCACGGATAGACGCCTTGAAACCCTCCCACCAAGCCCAGCTCGCAGTGTCATGGGGTGAATTAAAATGAAAGTAGTCTTGGATAGCGGCCTTTATGTCAACCTGAAAATCTTTTTGGTCTAGTAGGGATCTATCAAAAAACCAAGCACGGGGATGTGCGCCTTGCGTAGTGACATGTAATGAGAAAGATATGGCAGCATGATCTGAAATATGGAGAGGATGAATCCTAGCCGTGTCCACTTGGGGTATCAGTGCTTTGGAGATAAGAAAAAAATCTATTCTAGATTGTGAGTGATGGGGGGCTGAGAAAAAGGTGAACTCTAAGTCGGAGGGGTGAAGCAGCCTCCATATATCTACTAACGCAAGATCTTTCATCAGAGCTGTAAGGGTATCAAGACTCTTGGGTAGACCACTCGTTCTAGGCGGCTGTCTATCTATCAAAGGATCAAGTACTTGGTTGAAATCACCGCCAAGTATTAATGGAGTATTGGCAGAGGCCTGTGCCAACTGCGCAATACTTGCATAGTAAGCAGGGTTATCCACATTCGGAGCATAAATACAAATACACGTGAATTCACTATCTCCAACCTTAAGGTGTGCACGGGCCCATCTACCCTCCTTATCAGAGCTAGTATCCATTACAGTAGCTTGCAAAGACTTCTTAACCAAGATGGCTACCCCACACCGTTTGGAAACGGCGGGAGAGTAGGCAGCCACCATGTAAGGCTTAGCATTAAGTTTCAGTGTTTCAGCGGAGTTTAAATGCGTTTCCTGAAGAAACACTAAATCAGCATGCTCATGATTAAGATAGCTAAGGATTTTCTTTCGTTTGATTGGACTATTGATGCCTTTTACGTTCAGTGATAAGATCTTACATAAGGCCATTCAGAAAGGTTAAAAATTCTGAAAAAGAACATGATAACGCACATAATTTCACAATGTCCCTCATATTAACTGTATATGGCTGTACACATGACATGATAGAAAATAAGCTAATGAAAAACAATGAAGCGCCCCAAATAAAAAAATAAGCACCAAAGTGCATTAGAGAAGAAGCAGAACCCCAAAAATTACTGGCGACCATGTGTCTGCGGGGAGAAACCCCAGAGAAGGCCTAAATTGAAACATATAACCTGTATAGCTGTGCGTGTTCCAAATCCAACCGAGGTGCACATCATGGAGGGATAGGAGACCAAGAAAGTTATATATAGACAGAAAGAAAAGTCCAGGCAGTCTCTGTTCCAGGCAGTGATCACCGCGTCGGGCCATTCAAAATGGCGGGCAGATCCGGCGGATTACAGATCCAAGTTGTTGGATTAGCGCATCTGGTCTGCTTCTTTGGAATCTAAAAATGTTGCTAGTAGATCAGGATCTTCGAATGTTCTAGTTTGGTTATGGAGAGTCACTCTGAGCTTCGCTGGATACAATAGGCCAAAGCGAGCCTGTAGCTGTTGAAGTCTAGGGCGAAAAGCAAGGAGTCTCTTCCGACGGTCAACTGTGGGCTTTGCCAAGTCAGGGAAGAAGGAGACTTTATGACTTTCAAACTCCAGATGATGATTCGCCCGGGCAGCATTTAGAATTTGCTCAACTTGCTGATATCTCAGTAATCGAAAGATGATAGGCCGGGGGGTCGTCCGATTGAGCGCCATGTTGGTAGGAACACGATGTGCTCGGTCAATTTCCAGATCTCTGTGAAAAGTGATCTTCAGCAAGGAGGGAAGAGTTTTGACCAGGAATTCTCTTATGTCTCCTGCTTCGGCCCCCTCCGGTACTCCAATGAGCCTTACATTGTTGCGACGGGCTCGATTATTGCTATCCTCTAACTCTTTTTGAAGAGTCTGTATCTGACGCTCAGCCTTGTCCAGTTTCACCAAGCGCACCGCGTGCGAGTCGAGGACCCCCGCCATGTTGTCCTGCCGTAGTGAAAGACCTTCAAGCCGGTCCTGAAGCATACCGAAGTCTTCTCGCATGGCTCGGAGCGCTTCTCCGTTGGACTGTACCAGTTCCTTCACACCGCGTATTTCCTCCAAGATCTCCTGTTGCATTTCGGGGTTTTCCCGAAGTGGAACTATCTTTTGTGGGGAAGACAACTCTGTTTTGGAGCGTTTTCCGTGTGAAGAAGAGGGAGACCCGAAGTCTAAGCGCGCTGGTTTGTGGGCCGCCATCCCCCCCGAGGTACCCCGGTAAGTTCGGAGCAAAATATTAAGTTTAGGTAGGTATTAAGTCAGGATTCTGAGTAGGCCTCTCGGGAGCTTCAGCGCGAAGCGTCTAACCCGCTGGACATCAGGCTCCGCCCCCCCAGACTTAACAATCTTAATATGTATACTTTAGAGGAAAGGCGGACTACGTCTGCTCTAATCTACCTGAGTGACTAACCCCTCCCCCCCCCCCTGCTGAGGTATTGTATAGCCCCTTTTCCTGTCTTCCAGGTGCATTAAACTCTGTTTGCCTTTCTCTTCTCTGGGAAGAGAACTGCTCCATTGCAAGCTGGGCTGCAACTTTGAATTTGCTTGCTTTTTGTGAGTCTTGTCTGCCTCTATATATTTATTTATCATTGTTAGTGTGCTCTTTTACCTCATTGTACCTGTTTTTGCACTATTGTTCAGCTTTTCTCAGCTGAATAACTTACACCCTACCCCTTCCCCTCTACCCACCCACCCCCTGGCACTCAGTCTCTTATAGCTGTCATCTGCTCATCACCTCGCTTATTCACAGGTGCACCTAATCCCCTGTGGGCTCTTTCCAACCTATCTATTTCTTCTGGCCTCTGTTCTCCTCTCTATCTCTCTTCTATGACTCCTCATCACTTTGTCTTCCTATTCTTCTTACTCCCTAATTGTCTCCCCTCCTACCAACACCTTCACTCCTCCCCTCCTTATCTCCCTTTACCATCCTCACTTGCCCCTCCATTCTGTCCTCTACCCTGTCATCAGCTCTTGAGCTTCACCACTTTCTCCCTCTCATTCAGCCATCTCTCTAAGACAACCTCACCCTCGTTTCCACCGTGCTGTCTCCTCTCTGCCCTGCACTCTTCTACTCCTTCTCCTTCTCTCATCTGGAGATATCAACTCCAATCCTGGCCCTCCTAGACTTTTGTCATATTCTGAGAATAGATCTTTATGCAACATCTCTAATCTTATTCATATCCCTCTTCTTTCCCCTTCCTCTCTCCCTTTCTCATGGGCCTTGTGGAACACACACTCTATCTCTAATAAACTTGCTTTTACTCATGATCTCTATCTCTAATGCTCTCCATCTTCTTGCTCTAACTGAGACCTGGCTCCTCCTAGAAGACACAACATCTGTTGCTGCTCTCTGTCATGGCAGTTATCAGTTCTCCCACACACCTCGGCCCACTGGCCATGGTGGCTGTGTTGGGCTTCTACTTTCTCCTTCCTAACAGTTCCAACCCCTCCTGTTGCCTCATTTTCGCTCCTTTCCCTCCTTTGAAGTCCACTCCATCCGTCTTTTCACTCCACTAACTCTCCGGGTAGCTATTATTTATCAACCTCCTGACAAGTCCACCTCCACCTTTCTCACTGACTTTGACTCGTGGCTTTCCTTCTTTCTAGATTCCTCTTCCCCCAATCTTATTCTCGGGGATTTTAACATTTATGTTGATAACTCCTCTGATCCTTATGCTTTAAAGCTCCTTTCCCTTACTTCCTCATTCAACCTCCAGCTTTGCTCTACTGCCCTCACTCACCAGCATGGCCACTGCCTTGACATTTAATTTTCCTCTAGCTGCTTGCCCTCAAACCTCTGTACCTCAGTTCTTCCCTTATCTGACCTGTTAAGCTTCACTCTTCATCACCCACTGCCTCAAACTTGTCCTGTCTCCTCCAACCTCTTTAGAAATCTTCATGCTATTGACTCTTTGGTTCTCTCTTCCACTGTTTCATCATCTCTTTCCTCCACTATATCATCTGAGTCTGTTGATGAGGCAGTAGCTTCCTATAATACTGCACTCTCCTCTGCTCTGCATGCTGTCTCTCCATCCTTGCCATGTCCTGTGAGGCGTACTATACCACAGCCCTGGCTTTCATCCACTACTCGCTATCTACATTCTTGTGCTCATTCAGCTGAGCGTGTTTGGCTCAAATCCCACTCCTTTGTAGACTTTCTACACATCAAATTCATGCTTGTCTCTTTTCAGTCAGCCATAGCACTCGCCAAACAAGACTATTATATCCATCTGACTAACTCTCTTGCTTCTGATCCTTGCATTCTCTTTACTACTCTCAACTCTTTCCTCAAGGTGCCTCCGCCTCTGACCCCTCCCCTCCTTTCCCTCCACCCCCTCTTCATTCCCAACTTTCCTCTCTACCTCTGCTATACTTTCTTCCTTTTCTATGATCTCTGAGAAGGAAACCGCAAAACCTCTTTCCCATCCGTCTCCTAAGCCCCATCTCCTCCACTGTAGTCCCTTCCATCTCTCATATTCTCAACCTATTACTGTCCACTGCAACTGTCCCTGCAGCCTTCAAGCATGCCGTAGTTACACCGCTCCTCAAGAAACCCTCACTTGATCCTACCTGTCCTTCTAACTATCGACCCATCTCCCTCCTCCCTTTCGTTTCTAAACTACTTGAATGGGCGGTTCACCACCATTACCTTGACTTTATCTCCTCTCAGGCCCTCCTGGATCCTTTACAATTTGGCTTTTGTCCTTTACATTCTACTGAAACAGCTCTTGCCAAAGTCTCCAGTGATTTATTCCTGGCAAAATTCAAGGGCCTTTACTCAGTCCTCATCCTTCTTGACCTCTCTGCTGCTTTTGACACTATTGACCACAACCTTTTCTTTGATACCCTCTCCTCACTTGGTTTTAAAGGCTCTCCTACTGTACTGGTTCTCCTCTTATCTCTCCCAACATGCTTTCAGTGCTTGTTCTGGTGGATCCTCCTCTGCTGCTATCCCGCTCTCAATTGGTGTACCCCAAGGATCTATCTTGGGTCCACTCCTTTTCTCTCTTTATACCCAGTCCCTTGGTGCACTCATTTCTTCCCATGGTTTTCAGTATCATCTTTATGCTGATGACTCCCAGATTGACCTCTCCACAACTGAAATCTCTCAGTCAATCCAGACCTGGATCTCTGCCTGCTTTTCTGACATTGATGCTTGGATCCCTCACCACCGCTTGAAATTTATCATGGCCAAAACTGAGCTTCTTATCTTTCCCCCTAAAACTTCCTCTCCTCTTCCTCCTTTCTCAGTTTCTGTGGATAACTCTCTACTCCTTTCTGTTTCCTCTGCTTGCAACCTTGGGGTTGTCTTTGACTCCTCTCTCTTCTTCTCCACACACATCCACCTGATAGCGAAGACTGTCATTTTGTTCTCTATATCATCAACAAAATCCACCCATTTCTTTCTGAACACACGTCTAAGACACTTATCCACTCCTTAATCACCTCCCTTCTTGACTATGGTAACCTGCTCCTTGCTGGTCTCCCACTGAATCATCTCTCGTCCTTTCAGTCTGTTCAACACTCTGCCGCACGAATAATCTTCCGTCAGCCTCGTCATGCTCATATTACCCCTCTTTTCAAGTCACTTCATTGGCTCCCTATCCATTTCCACATACAGGTCAAACTTCTCCTGGTGACCTATAATTGCATTCACTCTGCAGCTCCTCACTACCTCTCCTCTCTTATCTCTCCCTACACCCCTTCTCAGGAACTCCGCTCTTCTGGAAAATCACTCCTAACTGTGCTCTTCTCTTCTACTGCTAACTCCAGACTTCACTCCTTTCATCTTACTGCACCTTATGCCTAGAACAAACTACCTGAGTCTGTACGTCAGATGTCTTCTCTGACCCTTTTCAAATCCAGGCTGAAAACTCACATCTTTGCTGCCACTTTTGGATCTTGACTCACCTGATCTCCTTGTGTTTCCTTACCATTCCCCCTAGATGAATCCATGTCTACACTTACTGTGTTGTCTCTCTTGACTAGATTGTAAGCTCTGATGATCAGGGACTGTCTCTTACATGTCTGTGCAGTGCTGCATATGTCTTGTAGCACTATACAAATACTCAGTAGTGGTAGTTAGTAGTAGTGATAGGGGTGATATGATAGAGATATTTAAATATCCCCGTGGCATAAATGCACTCACTGACTATGCACTGAAAAGATTCTATTAATATTAGTAGAACAGCTCTACACCAACACACAGACCTCACAAACTTGCAAACACATCTCACTGCATCTGTGGCATGTGTGGATCTGTGTATGTCTGCCCCTCCTCCTCTTGAGCCAAGCCTCTTCCTTCAAACTATGGCAACTTCCCCTCCTTTCAAAACCAGGGTGGCTCTATAATGAGGCAGAGTGAGGAGGCCGCCTCAAGTGGCAAACGTTTTGGACGCAAAAAATGCCCCCAAAGCAGCCACCTCACTCTACCTTCAAGGTTTAAAAAAAAAAAGGTGGACAAACTGCTGCTGCTGCTTCTCAGCAGCAGCAGAATCAACCGCTCCCCCCCCCCATGTCAAAAGAGAGTTGAACCTGCCTGCGGGACTTCCCTCTCATGTCAGCTCCCTTCCTGCCCCCAACTTCCCCTCCAGTGTCAGCTCCCTTCCTGCCCCATCCTTTCGTTGGTCGCCCCTGCAATAGTGGTACTAATTTAAAATAAAAGTAAAATTGGTGTGGAGCCTTCCGGCATCTGCTATGCAACCCCTGCTGCTGCATCCCACTTTGCTAGAGGGGGTGGGATGCAGCAGCATGGGTTACATAGCAGAGGCAGGAAGGTTCTATACCAGTTTTGCTTTTATGTTAAATTACTAGCGTTATCATAGCTGCCATGGCTCTCTAAGACACAGGTGCCACAGCTGCCAGGGGAAGGAGGGGGCAGGAAAGGAGCTGACATGAGGGGGAAGGTAGGAGCTGGAAGGGAGCTGACATGGGGGAAAGAAGTGGGCTGGAAGGATGATGACACTAGGGAAGGGAGGAGGGGGATGATACTGGAGTTGGACTGGAAGGGAGCTGATACCTGGGGGTGGGACTGGAGGGAGCTGACAATTGAGGATGGGACTGGTAGGTCACTAGCTAATGGGGAGGAGGCTGGAAGGGAGGGGGCACGGGGGCTGGAAGAGAGGAGGCACTGGGACTGTAAGGGAGCTGACACGGGGGGGTGGCACTGGGAGTAGCTGATAGATACAATGGTATTTGGACAAGAAGGGGCTGAACAGTGGGGAAGGAGGGGGACTGGAAGAAAATGGACACCAGTGGCAGTCCTGGGAATTCAAGGATGTTGACACTGGAAGGGACTGGGAAGGGAGGACTGGTAAGGGTGCTGATACTGGGGAGGTTTACTGGAAATGGAAATAGGCTGATGGAAGGAAATGAAGAAAACAAAAGAAGAGACAAGAAATGGCAGATGGACTATAGACCATTGAGAGCTAAGAGAAGACAGGAAAGCAGAAGCCTCAGATCGGGACCAGCATGATCAGAGAATAAAATGTCAAACAACAAAGGTAGAAAAAATAATTTTATTTTCAATGTAGTGATCATACTTTGCACTATCTTTATATTTTACACAATATGGGGAATTGCATCTCTTTTATAACTGATACTGCACCGCACTTACCCAGCCCCCCCTCTCCACCTTCCTCACTTCTCCCTCCATTCTGCCCCCTACCCTAGCACTTGCTCTTGAACTACTCCACACCATCCCCCACATTCAACCTGCCCCCCTCTCTTTAAGACAACCCCACTCTCGCTTCCGCCGTACTATCTCCACTTTACCTCGCTCTCTAATACTCATTCTCCTTCTCTCATCAGGCAATATCAGCCCTAACCCTGGTCCCCCCCCCACCACGATTTCTCTCCCACTCTAAAGATAGTTCCTCACATACCCTATCTAATCTCATCCACATCCCACTCCTCCCTCCTTCTACCCCACTCACTCCACTCACCCATAAATATCAACTCCAACCCTACCCCAAAAAATACTCCCTCACATGACCTACCCGGCACCATCAAATTATCCCTCATCCCCCCCCCCCATATCCCTCTCAGGGAGCACATACACTCATACATGCTCACCCTCACCCTTCTCCATCTAAACCTCACTACTACCCTAAAAATAGACCCCCACGCTATTCTAATAAGAAATCCACATGTCCAGCCCATTTGGCAGCTGGAAAAATTGACAAACATATCGGGGGCAGCTGTAGCGATGCACAGGGTGATGATAATGTACCATGCAACAATGACAGTGTGTGGCAGAGGATGGGAAGACGTGTCCAGCAGAGGAGGTAGAGGTGGCAGGATAGGTGTAATGACAGGAGGACAGAGTAGTAGCAGTGCCATGCAGATCACACACAGGAGAGGCAACCAGGGAGAGCTGCAATGCAGAAATGTGTAGCAGTGCAGGACATGGGATAGACAGCATGCACATCAGGGTAGGATGGCACACAGCTGGCAGACACACATAGATGGACAGAAGGATGGTTGGCAACTGTGATAAGGGTACAATGTGCTAACAGCACAGATCTGCACAGATATGACTGTCACAGGAATGAAAAGTAGCTGTGCAGGACAGGCATATAAATGAAAGGGAACAGAGAGAAATCAAACCTATGACCATTAGCACAAATGTCAATGCACAAACCGGTAGGCCACACCACTAACGTGAGATCATTAGCAAAGGCTGCATACAAGAATACTGCAGGGCATCACACAAGAAGCCTGCTGTCTGCCAGGATAGGCAAACCTCCAACAGTAACCATGATGAAATGCACATGCAGATCTGGTGTGTACAGATCAGATCACAGTCTGTAATTGGGACCAGAGCCACATATAACTACATGCACACACACAATGAAATGTTATACAGTGGATGCAGCATGCAAAAGAGGAAAGAACCTAAACCCAAAGGGTGGCAGGGGATGCTCTGGGGAGCAGGGAAAAATATGGAACAGAAGAGGAGAGAATTGAACCTGCAAACAGGTGTGCCACAGACCAGCTGAACCACAGCAATGCCAATCCCCAAGCAGTCTGCTGTGCAAATGCTATAAAGAAAGTGAAATATGTAACAGCTAATATGTGATGGATAGGCAGCACAGAGGGCACACTTTGGTGTACAGTGAAGAGATGGAAGGGTGTGTGCATAGGTGATGAACCTGCAGGTACCTAATGGTCAGGTTAGCACAACAGAAAAAAAAAAAGTAAACCCTGTGTGGGGATCAAACCTTCAACTTATGGTGTTATAACACATGTCTGTAGCCACTATTGCAAACAAGCACAAAGAACACAATGCAATAATAGTACCTCAAAGGGAAGGTGTGTATGGCAACCTGTAACACCCAGTGATGTGGCAAATGGCTGGCAGATAGACAGCTGGCACCGTACAAGGATGTGAGCACAGGTGGGCCATGTACATGACCAGGAAATCACTAAATACAAGTGTCAGTGTGATCAAGCAGCAGCAGAAACAAATGTACATCAAACACACATTTTTATTTTGGTTAGTCATCACAGATAGTGTAGATACCGCCTATCATAATATGAAGGTGAGTGGATCCCAGGTGAAAAACGGAAAACACATTTTGCAGGGCAGCAACCCACATGTTACAGAAAAGTCACTGGCCCGTCTACAGATGATGGGCAGGAGAGATAATGTGCATCAGGTGCATGGTGTGCAGTATGCATTAGCCCCCACCCCCCACATGCTGCTGCATGCCCCAAATGTGTTAGTTACATATGTGTGCATGTAGACAGTAGGCGGTGCATGATGAGGGCCCAACACACATCAATCATGATCTCTTCCTTAAAACATATGTCTGCCAACACAGGAGGCACACAAATGAAACAGCATATGTTGTTAAAAGTAAGAAAGTGTAAACACACATATCAAAATATATATTACAGCTGTCACATAATGCCTGATATAGGAATCAAAGCTGCAACAATGTAACCCTAAACAATTGTCAAATGCACAATGAGGATATGCTAACAGGTAGCAGAGGCACATGAACACAGAGACTTCAAATGAAACCATCTTCAGAAACATGCAGAGATAACACTATGCAGAAGGTCCCCCTGCTCTGGTTGTTGTGGATACAGTGTCCTTACACATATATCACGGTACATGGAATGCACAAATGAAGGAAGAAAATGGACACTCACACTGCCTCACTCCAAATATAACGGGGCAATGTGAGTGTTGTTACCTCAGGGGATAAATAGGACTGTACAGATATGCAATGCTAGGTTTGTAAATCAATGCAGAGCGTCACGTCTATACAGTAAACAGACACTATAACCTGTATATAGAGATGGAAAGAAAGGTCAAACATGTTACAGTAACCCACACAAAAGCCATATTGCAACCTGCTGTGTTGCACCAACATAGTCAGTCACATGCACATGTACGTTGAAACATGATACAGTGATGCCACACATGCACTGTAACACCCTTGGTGATTGCAAACAAAAATCCAAGATGTTGGTGTGCAGTAAAGTGGTGTCATGGCAAATATTGTGTCATGTACAAGTGGAGGCTAGGTGGACATGGACAAGAGGACCTCTTCATTGCTCCCCCTGTGCCACACGCATGGCTGTATGCTCGTGTTGAAACAAACAGATGAGCGTATCCTGCGTTCCATGTCACACACATGGGCAAAGCACAATAACACAATGTCAGAAGGATGTACAACATACAGTGACAATGTCAGTCCCTGCTGCAAACGTGGGGACCAGTACACAGTGTCCAAAGTGCAAAAGGTGTCTGCAATCCAACAAGTCATGTTATGACTATCCTTGAAACCCTGGGCATGCATAGTCAAGTGTGACATCCCAATATGCCACAGTACTGGAAAGGTTATGTGTGTCTCCTGTGATGAACACGACACCCAGCCAGAGCACAGCAGCAACGGTGTGTTGGACAGGCCTGTCATGGCCAAAGAAGCAGTCCAACAATAATACTGTCCATCCTAGGCATGTGTCCCACTTGCAGAGGTCAAACATCCTATGGCACCATTTCCCAGGGATAGTTCCATGGTGTTGTTGTGTCCTCCAACAGGTGGTTGATGGTGATGCTGGATGCACTGTAGTAGATGTGCTTTGTGTGTTCACTGCCCTGTGTCAGAAGAGGATAAACAATTGTAGTGATGAAAGCTCCCAGGAAGACATGGAAGTGGAAGAAAATCCTAGTTTCCCCTTTGAAATGAATGACAGTTCACTTGTGCATAAGACTTGCAAGCCAGATCAGAAAAAAACCCAGCTCCCTGCTAAGGTCAGGCCACGCCTTAGCTCAGGGGTGGAGACAAGCTTACCTGATGATTAGTCACACAGGTGCAGAGAACAGGGAGTGCCTAGCAGCCAACGGTTCTTAAAACCACGAGCAGAGCAGAACAAGGAAAGAAGGAAGAAGGCAAAGGACAACAGAGAGAGCAAGGCTGAGCATAGCTGGAGGAGAAAGAAAGAAGAAAACTCCCAGGAAAGCAGCTACCCAAGACGGACTGGAGAAGGACATAAGGAGGCTGAATTTCAGACCCTGGAGGATCCCAGGAAGAAAGAAATCAGCACTTGTCTGAGGAACCATCCCCAAGGTAAAGCCGGCAGTTTCAGAGCTGAGAAATCCACAGAGAAACAGTTTGATATTGCTAAGGTCCAGGAAGCAGAGCCCTCACCGTCTACTGCTAAGAGGTGGGTGGAAAGTTTTACGTATGGGAAAAGTCATAGCCCTGATAAAAGCAGAACAGCTGAGTCTTCAAAGCTAGAAGCACTGAGAGAGTTGTTTGCTGAGGGAAAAGTTCACTCTCCTAATACAACTGTGCCTTTACAAGCCGAATTGCTGTGGAATCAGTTCCAGGAATTTCTAAAGGAGAGAAAGTCTGGGAGAGTTTGTAACTTTGATAGAGATATCATATATCCTGATGCCATAGAAGGAATGCAAATAGATTCCTGTTTGCCAAGCTCTGAGTGTGAACCTGTACCAATGGATTGCTCACTGTGTTTAAAAGAAGAGTCTGCATTATTGAACTGAGCTGAGAGACTGTGAAACAATATAGAGAATAAGTGAAATACCTGCTTAGAATTAAGGAAAGCTAATACTGTGTTTTACTAAGCTTAATTGCCTTCTGAAGCTAAGAAGCCGTGCTTAGAAGAAGTTGCTTTGAGAAAAGAAAATCACAGCTGTTGCAAGTTTATCTGTATTTCTGTTGAATGACCACACAAGGCAGTCCTCGGTGTAAGCTCATGGGAATAAGAACAGCTGAACAGTGAAAAGTGAAAAGTGGTTTTGTTACGTCATTCTCTGTTACCTGATTTATCCTTTATGTTGGAGAAGCATCCTTTTTGCCTTGTTTGTGTATTGAGCTTAAATGCCCTGGAAATCCCCACAAAATAAATTTTCTTGCTGCCTTGAACCACTGACTCACAACTACAATTTGTCCTAGAAGAATAAACTAACTACAAGTCCCAGAATACCTCCGGTGACAACAAGGGAAGCTTTATTCAAAAGTGGACAACATAAGGCTGTTTCCTGCTTGTAAGCTCTTGGGCCCAAGCGGAAGCATTGCACAATGTAGTGGTATGCTGCTTGCAACATCAGTGCAAATTGCAGAGAGTAAAACATCAATATGTACGTAAGGAAATGTCACACAGGCAAACATAACATGATCACAACACAGAACACACTGCATGTTGGGGACATTTTGAATTGGAACCGCAGATGAGGGTGTCACATGGATATGGTCATGTCCATGCCCATGTTACACAGGGGTTTTATAGCTCCACCCCATGTGCATCAGCATTCGTGTACAGAGACCCAACAGGAAATGTCTATGAGAGAAACAGGAAATCATTAACATGTAAAGGCTGATGTCATTCACAAAAGACTAAAGGTGCAACCTACCGTGTGTGTGCAGCAAGTGTATGTTTGAGATCCCCTGAGGATCTCAAAGGCCATGACACATCACAGTGAAGGGAGATGTCATCGAAATGGGTAGAGTCACCATGTCCTCATATCCAGCCACTGTTGATGCATGTCCACATTATGGCGATATCTGTGATACAAAAATGCTGTTGCACAGTGGTCTGTCAGCACAAAAGAGTCACATTCAAAAGTTTCAGTTATATATTTGGTCCCGAACATCCATAAATCTTTATCCTCTCCTCTGGGAAGACCAATAGTTTCCTGCAGAAATTCGGTGTTGGAATCCCTCTCTATTTTTTGTGACCTTTTTTTTTGAAACAAGAAGCAAGTAAAGTTTGGTCGTACATTCGGGACTCTACTGATTTTATACAGACAATTTCATTGGTAGAATTACCTATGGGAGCTTTGCTGGAAACTTTGGACGTGGTGGCACTCCACACTAATATAGGTCAAAAGGAAGCTTTACGTCTTTTGGAGACCTCATTTATTTTTGCTCCTGAGCGCCTCCCCCGAGCTTTTTTGTTACAGTTGATCAATTTGGTGCTTACCCATAATTATTTTGTATTTGAAGGAACATATTATCAACAAGTTTCCGGGATAGCGATGGGGGCCACTGTGGCACCCTCCATAGCAACACTCTATATGGCAGAAATGGAGGACAAACAAATACGTACCTCTCCATTTTTTGCTAATGTACTTCTGTGGAAAAGATTTTTAGATGACGTGTTCCTTATTTGGATATCTGATCTACCTTCTTTATATCAATTTATTGTTTGGTTAAATTCTTTGAGATCTAATATTACATTTACTGAACATATTGAAGATCAAAAAATTGAGTTTTTAGACATGGAAATGTATAAGGGAGGGGATAGATTAATGACGATTTTGTTTCATAAACCTGTTCAACGGAACAGCTTATTGCACTTTAAAAGTTTTCATCCAAGCCCTTTGCGAAGAGGGTTGCCATTTGGCCAGTTTCTTAGGCTACGGAGGCTTTGTAGTACTCTTCAAGATTTTAAGCATCATGCAATAGATCTTAAACATCGGCTTCTTTGTAGGGGTTATCCCGTTTCTGTGATACGGAGGGCTTATCGTAGAGCTTATCACATTCATAGAGAGTGGCTTTTAGATCCGCAATTTATTTCAATGAATCAGCGGTCTTCAGAGATTGTAGGAGGGATTTTACCTTATATGGAACGGAGTTCTGAAGTTTTACGGATTCTTTATTCACATTGGTCAATGTTGCGATTACATACTTGCTTTGATAAACCTTTCAGATTGCTTTTTCGAGGGGCTCAAATTTGTCCAATCGATTGGTGAAGACAACTGTTGCTATTGATAGGCCTATATCTTTGGAGATTGAAGGAACACACAATTCCCGTTTGCACTGCATTTACTGTTCTTCCACATTATCAGGATCAGAGTGGCAACATCCGGGAACATATCAGGTTTATAAACGTCGGTGGAACACTACTTGTTTGTCGTCCTATGTAGTTTATATGCTTTGGTGTCCTTGTGATTTATTATATGTGGGCAGGACTACTCGCCCGATCAAGAAGTGTTTGGCAGAACATTCTTCAAGGCTCCGACAGCAGTTACATTCAGTGCCGATAGTATCTCATTGTATAACACATCAACATAAATTTGATGATCTTCGTTGGACTGTAATAGATCATGTCCCTATGGATCCACGTGGAGGTGATCGTGAGAATAAGTTACAATGGAAGGAACAACGTTGGATCTTTCAACTCAATACTATGTCTCCCATGGGATTGAATTATGAAATTGACTGGCTTAGTCTTCTGTGATGTCATCTCACCTTAATAGGTATTGTACTCTGTCGGCAACCAATTGAAAAAGGGATTCCCCGGTTAGTGGGGAGTGTCCCTTCTGACATTAGTTGGTTCTCCTTTGAAAGGCAAATGAGTCTAGTCCATTTTGATTAATGGGATGCCTCAAGCTGCGAGACAGCGTTTTTTGGTTCACAGTTGTGGTGGTTTAATATACTGAGAAGAAAACACTTGAAGCAGGGATAATTCCCGAAACATGCATGTCATGTGAAGATTAGTATATTCGGCAACGGTGGAAACTATACATGGTGGATTTTGATACATGGACAGATAAGTTATGCGTTTTTTAATCATATTTAATTGTATTTAAAGGTGGAGAACCTTATAGAAAAAAAGTAGCTTGTCGTCTGGAGGGGGTTTGATTTTCAATTCTTACCCTCCCTCGGCACGCTCCGACAAAAATTATAAGAAATTGGTTGGGGAATTGGTTGGTGAATCTTTTTATATCATTAGTGTTGGGAATGGCAATGTAATTCCCCACCAGACTGATCATGGCACACAGTACCTGGTGGAGACAGCGTGAGAAGGTTGGACGGCTCATGCCACCCACTGCGGCCACAGAGGACTGGAAACAGCCAGAGGCAAAGAAATGTAGGGCACCAAGGAGCTTGACCAAACCCGGTATGGCATGTGACCGACCAGTCAGGGGCTCGAGGTCAGGTCTTAGAACCTCATAGAGCTCCCTAATAGCCCCCATGCTCAGGCAGTAGAGGGAGATGACCTGGTCCTCACGCATGCCCTGGAGCTGGGCCCTGGGCCTGTAGAGGCGAGGCTGGTGAGCCTGCAACTCTGCATGCCTCCTGCGCCATGCCGGAACAACCCCTGCCTGGCCTGCCCCCACAGCTGCAGGTCTGTGTTACAGCGGGACTAAACCCATGCCCTGTGCCTCAGCCCCATGGACACCATCTCCCCCATCAGGCAACCGCAGCCCCTGCTCATCTCCCACTGCACATGCAGCAACCACAAAGCCCGCCATAAACTCTGCCCCTCCAACTCCTGTAACTCACTCTAACACAGACACTCAGCTCACCAACCTAGCCACACACCTCCCTCACCATACACCAACCCAGCCACACTACCCCCCCACCACTCACAAACCCAGCCACTCTCCACGACACACCTGCCTCTGACACTCTCCTAGCTTCACCAACAATGCACGCCTTCTATCCCTCGCCTACACAAACCCCTCAACGTGAACCAGGTGTGCAGGTGTATTTATAGGTTATTTTATGTTGCGCATGCGCCGCGGCACGAGCGCATCTACTGCGCACGTTGCACATGTGCCACAGATATGCTGAAGTTGCGCACATGGGACACTATGTTACACATGCGCATGTGCTGCGTGATGTTAAGCGCATGCCCCAAGCCTCGCGCACATGCACATGCATGTGTAACATGGGGTCCCGTGCGCGCAACTTCCGTTTCTCCACAATGCATGTGCAATGCACGCAGCAGATGCACTCGCGCTATGGCGCATGCGCTACATGCACAGCAGATGTGCTCGCACCACGGCGCATGCGCTATGCGTGCAGCAGATGCACTCGCACCGCGGCGCATGTGCTACGTGCACAGCAAACCATACAAAACAAGGAGCACCGCTCTTGCAACTAACCACAGGATGCACAATGAGCAAGAGTCAAAGATCGTCAGGATAAATCCAAAGTCCATTAATAGTAAAAAAAAGCCCTAATAACACTAAAAACTTAAAGCTCAAATTGAACCTTAAACTACAAACCTCTTGCTCCAAAATTAAACATAAACGCAGGACAAAATAATGCACATAGGGAAATATTAGAAAGATACATATGTATGAAAACATATATATGTGTGAAAACTATGCACCCTCACCATCACCGGATGAACTCTCATCAATTATTGACATCGCCTGTAAACCCGTTAAGACACAAACCTCGAACTGGATACTAGGAGACTTCAACCTCCCCTCTCTCCAAGACACTCAAGCCAGAGCTTTTCTAGATGCTCTTGAGGCGGCGGGCTACAAACAGCTGATCAACTCCCCTACCCACATCAAGGGAAACACACTTGATCTCATATTTGCACCACAATCAACTTCCTGTCACACATCCAAGATCAACATATCACTATGCTCAGTTCCATGGTCAGACACAGTCTAATCAGATTCGCGATCCCCACTCACTCATCACCCTCTATCCCTCAACCCTCAAACAAACCACCAGAACCAGTGTCAAAACGCTATCGCCAGTTCAACAGAGAAGAGATCTTAGAAAGGACACAGTCTCTCCAAAATACGCATGGTATGAACCTTGATGACTTGGTTGCCACATGGAACTCATGCCTCAATGCCTCAACTGACTCTCCCGCCATCAACGCCTCACATAACAAGAGGAAAAACGCACCCTGGTACTCGCCAGAGCTCAAGACCTCCCTCCGACATCTCCGACAGCTAGAGAATCGCTGGCGCCGCTCCAGATCAATTGAAAACCAAGAAGCCTACTCTGCCCAGCTGTGCACCCATCGAACAGCAGTTTCGAGGAGAATGAGGCAATACCACGCTGAGGTACTACAACGATCCCTGAATAAGCCGCACGAGTTGTTCAACATCGTCAAATCCTTAGCCAAGGAGCCCTCCACCGATCAGCTAAACCAACCAGACCCACAGAAATATGCAGACTACCTGCAAACCAAAGCAAACCAGTCCACCCTATCCGCTAACGATGTGGCCCCAGACATCCTGACGGCCTTTTCCACCCCTCCTTCACCTTCACAAGTACTGACAGTGACCCAAAGCACCATCTCCACCTTTACTACCCCAACTGACAGAGAAATACAAGACATCATTATGAATATAAACACCACCACAGCACCAGGTGACCCATGTCCAGCATTCTGGATAAAAACCCTACGTACTGAACTCAGCACCTTCCTGGCGAAACTGATCGGGACCTCATTCCAAACAGGCGTCCTCCCCCGAAGCCTAAAACAAACCTCAATCAGACCGTTGCTCAAGAACAACAAACTTGACCCCACAAAGATGGACTCATACAGACCTATTTCCAGCATACCCCTCCTAGCGAAAATCTCAGAGAAAATAGTCCACCGTCAACTGAGCCAACACATCGAGGATAACTCACCCCTCGATCCCTGCCAGCATGGGTTTCGCGAGCAACATGGCGTGGAAACCTTGTTAACAATCCTATTCAGCACCCTTATAACAGGGCTAAATAACGTCAAACAGGGGTTTGCCCTCATCTTTCTCGACATCGTGGCCGCTTTTGACTCCGTCAACCATGGCCTACTGCTCTCCCGCCTTGCCGAGAAAGGCATCCATGGCACCGCCCTTGCATGGTGTACCTCTTACCTAAATGACAGATGGCAACACGTTCGATCCGGTACTTCAATCTCCACACCATTCCCACTAACAAAGGGCGTCCCTCAAGGCTCCGCCCTCTCCGCCCTATTCTTCAACGTCTATATGCAGCCTATCTGCTCTATCATCAGGTCTTTCGGTGTAAACTGCCTAATCTACGCCGACGATGTCCTCATGTTCACCCCAATACATACTGATCACCCAGACGTATCCCAACTATCATCATGCTTCGATGCAGTCACAGACTGGCTACACTCGCAGATGCTCAAAATCAACCTCAAAAAGACAGAGGTGCTTTTCATCAGCAGAGACCAAGCATTCACCCCGCCATCTTCATTGAAAGTACGTGATGCCGAACTCCTCACAAAAACAACGATCCGTTACCTTGGAGTGTTGATTGACCAACATCTCAACT
Source organism: Ichthyophis bannanicus (assembly GCA_033557465.1). NCBI lineage: Eukaryota > Metazoa > Chordata > Amphibia > Gymnophiona > Ichthyophiidae > Ichthyophis > Ichthyophis bannanicus. Next base: position 908,554,885 of record CM066035.1, on the reverse strand, counting down.
TAAATGCCCAGATAGGAAACATCTCTAAAGCAATCTACCACAAAATCCGGATGCTACATCATATCAGACCACTACTTGAGCCAGACGACTTTCGAACAGTCTTTCAGTCCCTAGTGATGCCCCACTTCGACTATGCGAACTCCATCCTCCACGGCCTGCCAAAGTGCACTCTACAACCTCTGCAGCTAGCAATGAATACCGCAGCCCGAACCCTCCAACAGGCATCTATCAGGCAGCACATCACCCCTATCCTGAAAACACTACACTGGCTCCCAATACGCTACAGGGTCACCTTCAAAATCCTAACAATAACATTCAAGGCCATCAATAAATGCACGGCCAGCACCCTCACTGAACTTATCCAGCTCACCCCCCCCCCCCAACAGACTCAGAAGATCTGTCTCCACCAACTCCTTAATGCTCCCGAAAACCATCACCAAATGCACCAAGGCCTCTAGAAACCGTGCCTTTGCCTTAGCCGCACCTTCATGCTGGAACAACCTACCGCCCAATATCCGTGCCATGAGCAACCTTCTCCAGTTCAGAAAGGCTCTAAAACACTACCTTTTCCTTCAATGCTTTCCCAACTCTGAAGGCATCACCTAAACGCAGCCCATACATACCCACACGATCAACCCTGACCCTACACCCAAAGCGACCGTTGAACAGCACACATAGATATATCGAAGAGTTGTGTACATAGTTTTTACATGTTCTCCAAGTTTAAATTCCTTGTTTTAATGTAAGTCCAGTGTTGACCCCCACACTGGACATCTATGTTTCTTGTAAACCGTGCTGATGTTAAATAGTGCGGTATATAAACAATGTTAAATAAATAAATAAACAAAGAATATGTATAAAAAACCTATATATATATAAACAGACAAAGGAGACAGTGTTAGAAGGCATTATACATAAATATGTACTCACATTAGACCAATTCTAGATTTCCTAATATGTCATAGGTAAATGGTGATGTCGTACTGCTTCTGAAGCGCTAGTGTAGCAGAGCATCAATCATGTATTCACAGAAGGTAAACCGTCTTTGTATGATGAGAAAACTAAAAAACATATATACACTAAGAAAATTACTCTAAAAGACAATATTATCTAAAGGTAGAATAATGAAGTATAGTTAGAAATTACACCGGTTTTTACAATGGATAACAGATAATAATTAATAGTAAATGCTAATAAACAATATCTTTATAACTGTAGTTGCTTTAAATTCAGTAACGATCAATGAGCTACGTTACTGCAAAATATGAGCCATGGACATAATGATATGTTACTGCTGAACATTGTTCTGAATGCAAACTGAAGACTAAATACTCTTTCTGCATGTTCTTAGAATTAACGATAGATAAAATGCAACAGACTCGCGGTATTTAGTCTTCAGTTTGCATTCAGAACAATGTTCAGCAATAACATATCATTATGTCCATGGCTCATATTTTGCAGTAAAGTAGCTCATTGATCGTTACTGAATTTAAAGCAACTACAGTTATAAAGATATTGTTTATTAGCATTTACTATTAATTATTATCTGTTATCCATTGTAAAAACCGGTGTAATTTCTAACTATACTTCATTATTCTACCTTTAGATAATATTGTCTTTTAGAGTAATTTTCTTAGTGTATATATGTTTTTTAGTTTTCTCATCATACAAAGACGGTTTACCTTCTGTGAATACATGATTGATGCTCTGCTACACTAGCGCTTCAGAAGCAGTACGACATCACCATTTACCTATGACATATTAGGAAATCTAGAATTGGTCTAATGTGAGTACATATTTATGTATAATGCCTTCTAACATTGTCTCCTTTGTCTGTCTGTTTTTATATATATAGGTTTTTTATACATATTCTTTGTTACATAGTTTTCATACATATATATGTTTTCATACATATGTATCTTTCTAATATTTCCCTATGTGCATTCTTTTGTCCTGCGTTTATGTTTAATTTTGGAGCAAGAAGTTTGTAGTTTAAGGTTCAATTTGAGCTTTAAGTTTTTAGTGTTATTAGGGCTTTTTTTTACTATTAATGTCATTTATTATTATTGTTATGAGTTTTCATGTTTGATGTTTTAGCTGTTTCCCCCTGAGGAAGGCATTTCATGCCGAAACGCGTTGGGGACCACTTCAATAAAAGGACTTTGGATTTATCCTGACGATATTTGACTCTTGCTCATTGTGCTTCCCATGCTACGTGCACAGCAGACATGCTCGTGCTGCAGCACATGTGCAACATGCACAACGTAAAATAACCTATAAATACATCTGCACACCTGGTTCACGTTGAGGGTTTGTGTAGGTGAGGGAGAGAAGGCGTGCGTTGTTGGTGAAGCGAGGAGAGTGTTGGAGGCAGGTGTGTTGTGGAGAGTGGTTGGGTTGTGAGTGGTGGTGGAAAGTGTCAGAGGCAGGTTTGTTGTGGAGAGGTGTGTGGCAAAGCAGGTGAGAGAGAGAGGAGGGGAGGCCAAAAGCAATCTAGAGAGACAGCAGCAGAGTTGAGAAGCAGGCAGCAGGGAGAGGAGGTGGGGCGATGAGCAGGTTTGAGGTGTAGCAGAGGATCCGAGGAGCAGGGATGTGTGACAGGGAGGGAGAGGGCACAGAGGGCAAGTACAAGGAGCAGCAGGACATGGCAGGAGAGGAGGAGAGGGCACCTGTTCAGCAGGACCCAGAGACGGCAGGGAGTGTTGGGCATTTGGTGGTGGCTGCAGGCCCATCGGGTGTGTCCCAGCCCGCACAGGGACCACCCAGTGCCAAACGAAGGCATATATGCGAAGGCATACTATGCATACTATGCATATGTATGCTGACATCCTCTTACAGAACCATCCCACACACACAATACGTCATTCCCCTGCCTTATGCACCAATCTACATCCTCCACCCCCCCCTCCACTACCCATCCTGCATCAATACAACTTAAGTACTTTCACCACCATTCAAACATCAAACAAACTACCCCAGCAGCACACCCATAGCAAAGGAAATAAGCCGCATAAACACACTAAAACCAAAACAAAGAACACTAGTAAACCACAAGCACAACCCACACAAACAGCACACCCAGAACATCACACATGGAACATTATCCTTATCAATGCTAGGTCTATAAGGAATAAAACACACATCATCCACAACATTTTAACTGACGACCAACCAGATATCTTATGCATAACAGAAACATGGCTCACTGCCTCAGACCATGCAACATTGAACCAAATTCAAAAGCCCGGATACCAACTATACAACTGCCCACGCACCAACCGAAGGGGAGGCGGAGTCCTTATAGCAGCCAAAACCAGCCTCCAACTCACAACCACATCCACGGTCACAAATCCTGATCTCGACCTGCTTAAAGTCGAAAGCATGGCACTATCCATCTGCCTAATCTATAGACCTCCCTCACCGCAGCATGAAGCGCTATCCACAGCACTTGAAACCATCACATCCACCCAAAGAAAGAAATTCCAAATCATCCTTGGAGATTTAAACCTAGCATCAATCCCTCCGTCCCACACAGACACCTTCTATGAAGCCATGGACCAACTGGGTTTCCAACAAATAATAAATGACCCCACACACGATAGAGGAAACACACTAGACATGATCTTCATACCCAGAAATTCACGACAAACCGTTGAACCACCTACAATAAACATAGCCCAAGTACCATGGTCAGACCACCACCAAATCAACTGCAAACTTAAACTAAAGTGCCTACCCAAAAACACAAAAGAGATGAGAACGACCAACCCCATCAGGAAATTCGGGAAACCCAACGAAGAACACCTCATAAACACCATCGCATCCCACATAACCCTTGATTCCACAGACCTCGTCGAACTAACAAACAGATGGAACACACACATCCAAAACATTTCTAACCCAACACTGAAACACTCAACAAATCTACGTAAGAACAACTCGGAACCCTGGTACACAGGAACTCTAACAAAAGCGAAAAGGGAGCTCCGTAAAATAGAGAGAAAATGGAGACAAACCAAATCCTCCGATCTCAAAACCAAATACATGGCCCATCTTGCAAAATACAAAAACGACGTGAACAATGCAAAAAAAACACATCACACAAACATTCTAAACAAAGCGATCAATCGCCCAAGAGAGTTATTCGAATTAGTCAAATCTCTAACCAAAACCGACCAGACTGCCAATCACAACAACTCCATCAAAGCCCAAACCCTGGCAAACCACTACGCGAACAAACTGACGGCCCCCAATCCCCCCCCCCAAGCCCCACCAACACCACAAATGAAGAGTGAGAACAACATAACGCAAACCCAGTCCTGGAAGCACTTCCACAAAATTGGAACCAAGCAAATCACAACCATTGTCTCAAACCTGAAAAGCACCACCTCCCCTCTAGACCCCTGCCCTGCAACCTGGATCAAGACGGTAAAACAAGACATAGCACCCCACATCACACACATAGTTAACCTATCCCTGCAACAGGGACTCATGCCCTCAGAACTAAAGAGATCAGTCATTAGACCAATACTAAAAAACAATACACTCAACAAGGAAGACCCAGCCTCATACCGTCCCATATCAAGCATCTCCTTCCTGGCAAAGATCATAGAAAAAACAGTCCTTCTACAACTCCAAGACCATCTGACAGACAGTGCTCCCCTAGATGACCAGCAATATGGCTTCAGGCAACATCATGGAGTGGAAACCCTATTACTAGTCCTACTTAACAACCTCCTAAAGGGCCTTGAAAACAAAAAGAAAATGTACATTCTTGTATTCATCGACATCTCAGCTGCCTTTGATACAGTTAACCATGAAACACTCATAAACAGGATAAAATCAATAGGAATAACTGGAACCCCCCTAAAGTGGTTCACCTCCTACATATCCAATCGAACACAACAGGTTCAATTCAACGGAGAACAAGCAGAACCCTTCACCCAAACACAGGGAATCCCCCAGGGCTCTGCTCTCTCGGCGCTTCTATTTAACATATATATGCAGCCTCTATGCAAAATTTTCACTCGGCACAAAATTAATTATCACATCTATGCCGATGATATCATGCTATACTCGCAACTAGACACTGAAAACCCAAACTACAGCCCACTGGAGACATGCATTGAAGAGATGCAAGACTGGTTACAACAAAATAGTATGTCGATAAATCACAAAAAAACCGAAATAATGTATCTCTCCAAAGAACCGAACTTTGTCCCACCCCCATCAATCACACTATGTGACAACACTTACCAAACGAAAAAAGAAATAAAGTATCTAGGAGTCACTTTTGACTGTGACCTAAAGATGGAGAAACACCTCCGAAAGACCAACAGAGCAGTTTTTCACAAGCTTAGAGTCCTCCAACCCATCCGGAGTATTATTGATCCCCAAGATTTCAGAACCGTGGCCCAAGCACTCATCATGCCACATTTTGACTACTGCAACGCCATTCTACAAGGTCTACCTAAAAAAACCCTAAACATATTACAAATGGCACAAAACGTAGCTGCCAGGGTCATAATGAAGAAAAAACTAAACGACCACATCACACCAGTACTAATTCAACTACACTGGCTACCCATAACAGCTCGCACTAAATATAAAATACTAACAACTACATTTAAACTCATCCACAACTTAGCACCTTCTTTCCTCAACAACCTAGTCAGAATGCAACCTCCTACCCGAAACAGGAGAACCCACAACGCCAACATCCTCCACACTCCAACAGACATAAGATCTACCAAAATTAACACCAGCCACAGAGCTTTCTCATATGTGGCACCAACGCTGTGGAACCAACTACCAACAGAGCTACGAGCTAGCAATGACCTTCCAGACTTCAGAAAGAAACTCAAGACGCACATTTTCCAAACCCACTTCAACCTGAATTAAACCTTCAGTTGGGGGCAGCCCCCTGCCCACATTGAACAAGAAACCTATCCTGTGTATATGTATCTATGTATATATGTAAACATTATGTGTATATGTATCTATGTATATATGTAAATATTTCCTCCCCATAGCTACGATTTGTTAGCTCTGTGTGACGTGTTGTTCTGATAATCTGAAACTCTGTGTGACGTGCTTTTCTGATAATCTGTATGTAAACAAAATTTGTACCTGCTTTGATCTGGCAGTTTCATAATAATCTTACCGCTTCTGATCGCTGGAAGGAGCGGGATACAAATACTCTCTAAATAAATAAAATAAAATATATCGGTGCCAGCTGAGGAACAGAGGAGGGCTGTGAGATTCAGTCAGCAAGAAAAACACATCCTGCTGGCCAGTGTGTTGGAGCGGTATGAGGTGCTCTATGGCCGGCTGAGCAACAGCACCACTGTGGCAACACGTACACACATGTTGGAGGAAGTACAGGAGGCCGTAGCCCAGGCAGGGGGACCAACCAGGGACCTGGACAGCCTGAGAAAGAAATTTAATGACATTAAGTGTGGTGTGCGTGCACATATGGTGGCTGAGAGGCAACATGCCATGGGCACCAGTGGGGGTGCCCCCTTTGCCCCAACTCTCACACCCCTGGAGCAGGAGCTAGCAGACCGTCTTGGGCCCATCTACCTGTGTGGACTGCCAGAAGCGCTGGACACCGCCCATCCACAGACAGGTAGGTATGCACCTTACACCTTGCTGCTCTTTACGCTTGGAATAAACGCCCTTTGTCTAGGCGTCAGGCATCTGCCTTGCCCCTCCTCACACTTGGGTTCATAGCTCATATCTTTGCCTCTGCCTTTGGCTCCTGAGTGTGCTGTTCCCCATTCCACCACTTTTAAATTGCATGTTTCTGTCTGCCTCTCAGAAGTTTTCTTACCACCAACCTTTGTCCTGTCTCCCTTGTTCCTGACTCCTTGCTCCTGCTCCAGACCTCTTGCCGCACCTGTTAGTACTATGTCTATTTAGATTATGAGCTCCACTGAGCAGGGATTGTCTTTTTGTGTGTTCACTTTCACAGTGATGCGTGCGCTTGGTAGTGCCCAATAAAATTCTTAGTAGTAGTAGTAGGAGTAGTAGTAGTAGATATGCAGCACACGTACAGGGCACGCCCAAGCACATGTAGCACATGGAGGGGAATGGTAGGGGACCATGTCCTGAGGGCATGTGTGCCCTAACACAGGTAACTGTGGGGTGATGACACAGCAGCACATGGCAGGGTAGGTACAGGGTGTGTGTGACAGGTACCTGGACCTGTGTGCATGATAGACACAGTCCTGAGCATATTCGAGGTGCGCAAAGCAATGGTGAAGCAGGGGGCATGGCAGACAAGACCCATATCTGATTCAACACTGCATACATCCATGGTCCAGACAACAGACAAGCAAAGCCCAGAGGGTTAAGCTGCATATCAACAATTTACAGCACCACAAATCATCAATGTAACAGTGATGTAAAGGACCTATTTGAGGAGTGGCTAATGATATCCCATTGTAATCAATGAGAAGTACAGCATACCTGAGCAGCACTGTAACAGTAACGAGCCACATTGGGATATCATTTGACAGTATGCAGATAAACTCCTGGTATCACCTCTACATTGTTGCTCTCTAGTGCTGTGAAGTCTGGCTGTGCTGCTCGACCCTTGGGACCTTTCATATAGGTAAGTTTGGCCACTAATGTATGCAGAATTCATGCGATTACAGGGCTGGTCTGTCCTTCTAAGTACCCCTCCTCCTAAGGATGGGTGGTTGGGGGACTAACTGAGGTCAGATGCCTCTACCACTGGAGTAACCATACCCAGAATGGTCTAGCTTTCCATCCTCACATATGGCTTATGAGGGCTTACATTTAATTAAGTTCTGTGCCCACTCCATTTGGGGTGTGTACCTCATTACCTGCCTGCGTTGTCTGTCCCCCTGAGGTCTACTTGCTAATATAGTATCTGGCATATAGGTCACAGCCAGTTATCATACATCTGCAGCCAGTCCCAGAACATATTGAGATCGGGGGAGACATACAAGAGGGACATACAACTAGCCCAGAACACAGTGGCCTGTGGGTACCCACACACCCCACCAAAACACATATGACGTCTGTATGCACCTACTTATCCAGGGACATATCCCAGACCATTGACAGGGAAGGGCCTAACACACGGGGTTAATGATGTAGATGCAAAGAAATGGCAGCAGAAACATAACACACGTCATACACTTAACACTCTGTCGGGGCCCACATAAAGTGGGGATACCCCACCCACCCTCACCAGACCTTGGACGGTACATCGCCACACCCATACAAAATGCATATAGCACAACCCCCACAACACCTGGGATCAGCCCATATACATATCCCGCAGTGCCACATACGTATTCCCATACCCCCACACACTGTGCAACCCCATACCCAGCAGTGCTCCACCCATCCTCCCAGATACCCCACCACACCCATGGAGTATGTGATAGCTGTCCACCCACACCGCATAGTGTCTTGCAAAGTGGAGGGCCCCCACACACGTCTGGCTGACATGGACACATCCTGTAACTCCTAACGTACATGCCACTCAGGGCAATGCAAGCACATCGCTCACACACACAATGACGGCACACAATCCTACTCAGGACTCCCACATGTGCCACAGCCACATGTATTGATGAGGCCACAGACAAGGTCAGGTGGACAGTCCATATCTGATACTGCAGATAGGGGGCACGGCACTCAACACACCATCCCCCACACATCGCATCCCATGTGTCACAGCTACACCAGGGAATGAGCCTGCTACACCCCCATCCCCTGCCAGGCACAGCACACTGTAGGCACCTGTGCTGTCCCTATTGTAGGTGCAATAACAGTAGGGACAGGCAGACAACACATTGATTGTGGGGTGGATGTACTACACAGGTGTACATAGGTGTACTGTGCAAACTTATCTGTGCTGTGTACCTTTTTCCACAACCCAGGTGACTACAGGACCATGGAGGCACATGAGGTGGAGGATGTGGCAGGGCCTCAGTATGGGGAGGGGCTAGAGGCCACAATGTCTGGGGACACCGCCAGCAATGGCGAAGGCACAACAGGAACCAATGTGCTGGCTGAGGCAGAGGACACCCCCCCCCCCCCCCGGATGTCACCGCTACAGTGGAGGCCACTGGCAGCCACTCACAGGCTCTAGAGGGTGCTGAGATGGAGGGGAACCACCACCCCATGCAGGCACTTGGGACATCAGAAACCCCTCCCACAAGCATGGCTACAATCTTGGTGGAGCTGCAGGCCTACAGTGCCTCAGCATAGCACGATGCCGAAGGTGGGTAACAGCATACACAACAATCCCCATGGGGGCTGACGCAACATCCAGAAGGAGATTGCATGTGCACCACAATATGTTGGCAACATAGCAGATCATTTCTTATGTGTGTATGGGGGGGGTTCTGTGCCATGTGCTTTCCACCCTCCTTTAGCATGGCTTGTCAGGTGTCAGCATGTGTGAGGGGCTCAGACTCACGCAAACTGTTCACAGCCATATATCCCAAGGAAGCACACAGCGGAAAGAACCTATCCCAGGTCACCCAGACACCTTACTTGACTGACACCTCCCCATGGGTATTGTTATGCAGCATAGTTTGTCAGCATAATCTGTACTGTGCACCAGCATTATAGAAAAGAGGGCCCCCCAGATATATGTATGTGTGTGCCATGACCCCTCACGTCATCTGACCTATCTCAGATGACCAGTGTGCAGATCAAGCATTGACAAATTGAACTGCAACACTTTGCCATGTGTGAGATCTGTGATTCACATGACCCCTCATCAAGACCCCTTCCAGACATGAGAATGTCTCATGGGACACACAAATCTAAACATGGTCATGCGTTGCTAGTTGTTGCATGCATGATTGTTCTGTAGACTGATCTGGTGGGATATGCCTGACATGTGCATGTGTCACGGTGGGGGTTGAAACAGGTATCTCACATATCACCTTGTGTCCCACCCACAGACACTCATCAGGCTCTGTTGGTCATTCACCAAGAGATCCACCAGCTGCAGGACACAGCAGACACAATAGCAGGGGCGCTCCTCCATATTGCGGATGCCCAGGAGGCCATAGCAGCCCGTATACAGCAGCCAGCACCGGCACCAGAGGCTGCACCAGCAGTCCCACAACAGAGGGGTGGGTTGGGCCGTGGTCGAGGTGGCTGGCCACAGAGGATGTGAGCATTACAAATAAATCCATCACAAACTATTACAACCTATGTGTTTTTTTCCAATGTGTGGCACTGTGGTCCGCTATGTACCCTGCACCTCATGTTGTCTCCCTGCCCACATGTGCCTACCTATGCCCCTCAGGGGTGAGGTGTCTGTACTGCCACCTATCATCACATATAGGTCATATCATGCCCTGTGTGCCATGGACTGAGGCAGGTGGTCACCCCCCTACCTATCAGTGGGGGTATACCCAACCTCTCCCATTGCCCAGGAAGATGTTCACGGTGGTACATGGCAGTTGTAGGGATCTGTCACCCTCTCCCACCCCATATACTTTCCATCATTGGACACACATGTGTGACCATTCTCCCTGCCCACACCAGGGCATACGTGGCTGTCTTCCCACATAGGCTTGCATGGGGCACAGGCAGACAAAGGTGGCTTGCTTCAGTCAGCTGATCACTGTTCACTAGCGCTTGTAGTCCCCCAACGCTCATCCTCGTGACATGCATTGACCTGTGTCACCCTCAAGAGCTATCCCCCTGTGCAGCTCCTGGGTACAGCATTCCATCTTACCCTCCATGCCACATACCTGCTGCTAGCCTTTTCCCCTACTGCCCCACAAGCATGGTGCATCAGATATGGTGCCCACACATCGCACACAGCATGCATGTGACCATAGCTTTTGGGACACGCTCCACATTGGCACATCACAGGGACACTATGGGACACAGACGCCTACGCACATGGGCAGCCCCCACACCTGTGTGTGGAGACGGTCCATGTTTGTTACTTATGTCTACCACGCATACACATAGGGATCTACACACATGTCCCATGCTCACATACACAGTCTGTGGGGGAGACATTGTGCCATATGTACAAACTTTTTTTTTACATATATACATTTGTACATATGTAGAGATGTACCACCGAGATTGAGGGCATTGGATGGCCTCACACGCATCCTCAGAGACCTCAGGACATTGCTAATTGTAGTAACATAGGAGCAGTCAGGCAACATTCTCTACACAAACATTAACACTACTACCTCCGCCAATGAAACACACACCCATCACATCCACACACACATATCTAGCATACGATGTTCCAAAATACCTTTATGTTACATGTTACCTCCATTGTAGTGTCTACACAATGGTAAATAACACTGGTCAACATTGAAATCATTACTGACTTTAAAAGGCCCTAATCTGTAGTATCTTGGTGAGCTGAACACGATTATAACATTAGAGGAACTGTATTGGCTGTCGTTCTGAAGATATTGCATGTAGCTCATTTGTGATGTTTCACCGTGTAAATTTATCCAGTAGGGCATCAACAACATCCCAAATATGCCATGAATGATGTAATATTACATCACATTGCATAATACCAGCATGTACACATCATCCAGAGTTGATTACATCATTTTCTGCTGTAATGCAATGCTACTGCCAGACGGCTGCTGAAGCCATCTGACGTCAGCAGTGTACTATACGCAGTTGGAAAGGAAAGTAATCTGGGATTCTGTTCCGATATTGAAAGCCTCATGAATACTTTAAAATTCACTCATAACCCACAAGACTGGAGACTATTTATAGATTCTTCGGCACTGAGTCTGAAGGCTGTGCTTTTGAACAATGGAAACCGTCTTCCATCTATTCCAGTAGCACATGCCATCCACATGAAAGACTTGCTAAAAATGTAAACGTTCCTCCAAACTAACGTCTTGGACAAGTTATCCCATAGGATGTAGAAACTTTTCAACATCGAGCTCGATGTTGGGCATACAGTCTAGCGCTGGAAAGAGTTTCTGTTGCCATTATACAAGTTTTTGATGAAACTCGACCCCTGAAGAAGCAATTTTGAAACGCAAATGCGGTACCGACTGGTGGCGTCGGGGAAAGTTTAATGAGAAATACAAATGATAACAACTTTTGAGACCAACTGCAAGTTAAGTTCCATTTATTTGTTGCATTCTTGGGCACAATTATATTATTATGGATTTGGATATTTAACAGATCAGATTTTTCAACTCAAGAGAATGCTAAAGTTTAGGAACTAACTAATTGAACCGTGGTCATTGATGCTGAGCAAGTACAAAAGGGATTTCAACCCATGATATGTACTAATAATTGTCTGAGACCTGGTTCTATCTTAATAGAAATACTTAAAAAATAAAAAATTAAATAAATAATTTAAAAAAAAAAAATTTTTGATGTGAACAATTGAAAAGTTTCTACATCCTATGGGATAACTTGTCCAAGACGTTAGTTTGGAGGAACATTTACATTTTTAGCAAGTGATTGCATCCTCTATGAAATAGACCTATAATATTAAAGTCCACATGAAAGAGACATACGATAACTTAAAGTATCTACTGACTTCCATTAACTATAACAAGTACAGCTGACACCTCTAAGGTGACTTGAAGGTTGTTGCCCTTTTAATGGGACTGCAGCAGGGATATATAAAATACATGTGTTTCATACGTGCGTGGGATAGCCGACCAAGGGATTGGCACTACTTGCGGAAGGAATGGAATCACAGACAAAATGTAATAGATGGGAGAGGAATATCCAGCACCCAGCTCTGGTTGAGGTTCACAAAATCCTGCTACCACCCCTTCACATCAACCTAGATTTTATGAAAAACTTTGTGAAGGTCATGTACCGCACTGCGCCAGCTTTCCGATACCTGCATGAAAGGTTCCCTCGACTCAGCGAAGCAAAGATTAAAGAGGGGGTTTTGTGGGTCCTCAGATTCGAGAGCTCTTCAAAGATGACTGGTTCAACAACTTGCTGCAGGGTGATGCAAAACAAGCATGGAATGCTTTTCGCCTAGTGTCAACAAACTTTCTTGGGAATGTCAGGGCAGAAAACTACAAGGAACTAGTAGACGACATGCTGATGCAGTATCAGAAACATGGCTCCAATATGCCTTTAAAGGTCCATTTCCTTGATTCCCATCTCAGTTTCTTTCCTGACAACTGTGGTATGGTTAGTGATGAACAGGGCGAATGTTTTCACCAGGATATCACAACGATGGAGCACAAATACCAGGGAAAATGGTCCACTACAATGCTGGCTGACTACTGCTGGACACTCCCCAGTGAAGCTCCAGAACAGCTGTACAAGAGACAGGCGTGAAAATCTAAGAAGTATTCTATAACTTGTTTTTTTACAGGTATTAACCGAAGGCCTATTATATTTACTATTGACATGCATTTCGTGATGTAAACATTAATTCTTGTGGATTACAAAAACACTAGAGCCAACTTTGCAATTTCACTGTCATATTCGTGTTCAGCATATGAACATTGATAAGAAATGACTATTTTTATTTCAATAACATGACTTTTGTAAAGATTTGTTGACCAGTGATTGTACTGTCTAAATATTTACACGTACCCTCCAATTCCAATGTGAGGTGACCTCCTTGATTGGAGGGGAAGGTGCCATACACATCTGTAACTGTATTAAACATGCCTTTAAACCAACCCATGTTCTGTGCCGGTAGACAGGACAGCAGAGGGCATGTGTGTGGGTGCCCCATGCTCCTTAAGCGCTCCAGGGACGCCCATCAGGGGATGGCTGCCGAGATGCACCACGCATAGCAGCTGCACGCTGCATGTGCATCTCGGCAGGAAACCACTGATGGGCATCTATGGTCATGACTAAGGCCACCTGTGATTAGGGTAGTTGTGGCTGACTATAACAGGAGCATGGCCCACCACACCTAGCTGGCCTATTAACATCCGTGATCCTGTCAGGGGTTACGGCAGAGCTGTGAAACCCCAACAGGTTCAAGTACCCGTACACCAGCATCTATAATGTTCCTCTGCGATCAGGTATGGGACTCCAGGGGAGTGGGCAGATGTGTGACCTGAAACTGCGTACACTTCCATGATATCTGGATTTGTTACAGACCTTTGTAATCAGGTCTCAGGGCTCCTTGGGGTGGGGTGGTTTGGAGCACATCCACAGGTGCACCTACCATACCACCAGGATCCATAACAGACGTGTGTAATGAGGTCTGGGCCTCCTGGGAATACGGCAAATGTGTGACCTGACCCTGCATAACCTACCACAATCTCTGGATGTCATACCCACCTTTGCAATCAGGTCTCAGGACTCCTGGGGGTAGGGTGTCTTAGCACACTTCATCAGCAACATAAACCATATCACCAGGGTGACTGACAGAACACTTTGATCAGGTCTCAGGACTCCTGGGGGTAGGGTGGATTATAACACATCAACAGCAACATAAACCATACCACCAGGGTGGCTGAAAAACTACTTTGATCAGGTCTCAGGCCTCCTGGGGGTAGGGCAGATGTTTTAACCTGCAAATGCACACACAGCCATACCACCAGGGTGACTGACAGACCATTTTGAACAGGTCTCGGGACTCCTGGGAGTAGGCAGATGTTTTAACCTGCAAATGCACACACAACCATATCACCAGGGTGACTGGCAGACCATTTTGAACAGGTCTCAGGACTCCTGGGGGTAGGGCAGGTGTGTGACCCTGCAACTGCAGAACCTACCATATCAGCATGCTGTTTACCAGACCTCTTTAGGAAGATCTAGGGGCTCCTAGTGTTAGGGTGGATTTTAACACATCAACAGCAGCAACTGCCATAACACCAGGCTGACAACTGGACCTCTGTGATCAGGTCCTTAGCCTCCTGGGGATAGGGCAAACCGCTTTGATGTGATAAATAGGCAGTATATCACGTGAGTTTAACTACAAAACATAAATGAAATAGAATGCCTACACACAACAGCATACACAGCTACAATCAACACTGGATATGTATATGGATAGGTCCAACAACCAGGCACGAATCCACGTGCAACAGACACCCAGTAAAAAACGTGGATTGCAACGAAGGAACAGGTGTTTCATCTGACCTTTGTGGCACATTTTGAAGCATTTGCTTTTTGTCTACCATGGCTACATCTGGATTAGTGCTCATCAGTAATTGAACACTGCCATTTGGGTACACGAGCCATTTTGGACAGGTTTCTTATTGTTACAACAATATAAGCGATATTTTTATATGAGTAGCACACAAATACAGCCATTTAAGCCCCTGAAGAAGGTTTCTTCGAAACACGGCCAGTGTCGGGCCAGTGGCTGAAGTGGGTTTATTAATAAAGCTTATAATATCACACATTCCTTCATTGCAATCCACGTTTTTTACTGGAGGTATGTATATGGATATACTGACCTGTCCCCATACACTTACCTCACGTGGGTAGTCAGCAAGACGATTATACCGCCTCGTGACGCGGTCCCAGGCCCTCCTTACGTGCTCGAGGTCCTGCCGCTTGGAGGAGCCAGGGAAAAGCTTCTTCTGCCTAGTGCAGATCAGCCCTGCAAGGTGGCACAGCTCCCTGCGGGTGAAAGCAGGCTTTCTCAATCGTGTCACCATTTTCACCGATGCCTTGCTCACGCACGCATGCACGCACGTCACATATGCGCGCCTTAACACACGCTGGCGCGCCGGCGTGCCTCAAAGCGTGCCACCGTGCATCATTAGGTTGCACCAGCTACGTGTCTGTGCCACGGCCGGTACACAGCAAACGGTGGCACCGTCAATATATATAAAGATTTATGCTGCAGACACACATTGCAGTGATATGTCTGACGTTTCTTACCACAATTTGTTTATTATGCATTTATCACAGTGTTGGCACACTTGGAGTTTCAAACCCATCACCACTGGCTGTGAGGGCATTGTATTAACTGGTGTGCTATGCCTTTTCACATAGCAATGGCTGGCTACATAGTTACACCAGGTCATCTACATACACTTTCTACTCTGCTTACCAGGCTAGTGTATGGACACAGCTAGGGCACTTTACATGGCACCTTGGTTTGGTCAACTGAGCTGAGGGTGTTTTGGGATGTGCACACAGATTTCAGATCTATGTCAGACTGCTACATGCATAGATGGTCGTATCTTCTGACAGTTATACTGACGGATGCACTTTGTATACAGCTCACCAGCTAATCTAGCAACCTGCAGCCCACGCCACTCTTCCAACATACCCACTGCATGCAACTGGCCACACTTTTGAACATATTGTCATGTGGTAACACGGTATGATGTGATGATAATACACTATATCCTATCCATCCAGATACATCAATATACAGGCCCACTGGGGAATTGAACCCATGACCTCTCCCACTGAGGTCAGTATATTCACCATTGTCCTGCAACAATATTGGTTGTAACTAAACTATGGCTAGCTACTCAACCAGTGCAGGTCACCAGACACACCGTCTGGTGTGGCTACCAGGATAGGTTAGCACCAAGGGTACCCATGATGCAATTCACATGCAGATCAGCAGTCTACATCTGCTCACCAGATAGGGGTTTGCAACTCTGCAGCACATCAACTGGGTAGGGGGACCAAGCGTGCGTGTTACTGTTACAGTGTGCCTACTGACCATGCTATTGTGCGTGTTCTGCGATCACCCTGAGAGTAAAGTCGTGGGGACAGCACCAGGTCCACAATACCCAGGATGTTTGCAGTAGGTTTTGCTACAGTTCACCATCACTGTCAGTGTATGGGGTATTCTTTGCAGACAGCCTTGGATGTTTTCTATGTACGTTTCTATGTATATGCCATTAATGCATAGCCCGTGTGGACCATGATGCTTGCAACATAATGCATATTGAGTGAGGTTGCCATGGACAGCTGTTTCTGGAGCAGGGATGTGTCTGGACTCACATGAGAATGATATACGGAGCAAGCCCAACCTCTGTGGGTCAGGGTAGGGTACATGATCTGGAAACAACAGAGACACACTCTCATTGTTCTCAATAGGGCCAGTTGAGCTAAATGATGACAGACTGTGGGATCAGCAACCCCTGGCCAACTAAGGAACAGAGAGCTGATGCAGATCTGAACATGCAGCTGGTCAGTTAAGCTGCCCCCACTACATTCTGACATTAAACAGAAGAGGGTAGTCAGTGTGCACCTGCTGCATCCTACAGGGTGTTGCAGCCATACACATGCTAGCTACAGACAGTCTGCTAGCACATACATAGTGCATGTTCCAAAAGGAACACTGTGCACCCTGGTGTGGGATCTGGCACACACACACCAAGGAGCTATATCAGTGATTGGGCCTCAAAAAAGAAAACCCATAAATTTCACTTCAGAGAAAGGCTATATGGTACTATGGGGGAACCTAGCCATGCCATGGTCACTGATCAGTCAGGGTAAGAGTGACCTTCCAGCATGACACGCTGTGGCCACCCTGTCCGTGCAGGTGGTGGTTGGGCACTACAATGTCCCAGCCATTGCCCTAGGCCCTGTGCAGATGCATCCTGCCCAGACCGCCCTGCCCGGACCATACCCACAGTACCGTGCTCCTCATTATGCACATTGGCAGGCTAACACTGGAAACAGTGCAAGCATCGGGGGCTCAGTAAGGTGTAGGCAGCCACAAAACACTGGATAGACATACACACACTCCCACACCTATTTCAGCATTGTGCAAATATAGAGGTGGTTGACAGCCCTGGCCGCCATACCAGTCCTGGGCACAGTGCAGGCATTGCTATGGTACTCAGTACTATTGGGGTCACTCCCCGGGGTGGTAAACACTGTCAGAAACAAGGACTGAAACACACTCCACAGATATCATAAAGGTTGCTATGATGAATCTCTGTCAACAAATTGTGTTTAACTTAGGATTTGTTATCTGACATTAATCATAGCAACCTTTTGATATATGTGGAACGTGTTTCCATGTTTATGACGGCATTGCTAAGGTATGCAGGTGCTAGTACTGGTAGCTGATGCTTCGCGCAGGGCCCAACAGCCTGACTCTCCATGAGGCTTTGGATAGTGGAGCCTGTGGGTGTGGGTGTTTGTGCCCCTGTTGGCCACTGCTCTAGGGCCGAGGTTCCAAACTCCAGTCCGGGTGGGCCAAACAGGGTTCAGGTTTTCATGCTGTCCCTAATGAATATGCATGAGATACATTTGCATACAATGGGGGCAGTGCATACAAATGCATCACAGGCATATTTCTTAGGGACAGCATGAAAGCTGAATGGTGTTTGGCCCTCCAGGACTGCAGTTGGGAAACTCTGCTCTAGGGATTGCACATGTTTATGGTGTATGTGCTCTGTAGGGTAAAACATAGGTGTTTATGGCATGTTTATTTTATCTGCAATAAAGGTTCCGTTATTACCATGATTTAGTACTGGGTAAAATTTAGGGACATGGTTTGCAGGAGGCACAGCTGGGACTTGAACCTATGACCTTCTGCCCCTAAATA
The DNA here is from genome assembly GCA_033557465.1 of Ichthyophis bannanicus. Lineage (NCBI taxonomy): Eukaryota > Metazoa > Chordata > Amphibia > Gymnophiona > Ichthyophiidae > Ichthyophis > Ichthyophis bannanicus. Next base: position 908,536,413 of record CM066035.1, on the reverse strand, counting down.
TACTGGCTGTGTGTATTGTGCCAAATTGCTGTCATGGAGGCAAGCTATTCCCTGGGGATACCATGACTGTTCGTCAGACAGATCTTGTCTGTTGCAGTGCATGGCACCCACCTAAACAGGGCTTGGCCTTGGTTTGCTTGGGCAGATGCCACTGCCCCCTCCACCACCAGCACCCCTCCGCCACCATGCTGACATGCCCTTCTGCCAGTGGTGCTGGTGGTGCACAGTCCCAGGCCATCCAGTGTTCTGGTAGGTGACTGCCTATGGTGCGTGATATGGGGTAGGGGTGCCTGCCTAGACATCCACGTTTCTCCCCGGCACCTCCTGCCAATGCTATGTGCCCTTTGGGGTACTTGCTGGGTACTGTCCCCTGGGACACTGTGGGACACACACTTGTGGACATGTTTGCCCTTGGTCAGTTGCTGTCTTGCTGGTTTTCCGTTTCTACATTCCTATGTGTCACCTAGGCATCTGCCTAGTCCACCCTGTGCCCCAGTGGGCCCACTGCATGTGCCGCCTGCAGCCCCCTGTACCCCATTTACACCATCACCATAGTACCCTTTCCTACGTGGCCACTCTGCTGTTGCTGCACATGTGAACGCCACATAAGCAAGCTGCCCAATATATACCACAGCAAACCTTCATCAACACTATCAATGTTAGAACATTCACTTTGTGGGGGGAATCAGGATTGCCCCTTCCAAAAATGACATCTTCCATTTTATTCGTTATGGGTAGTGTTGATTATTGTTTATCATTGATTTTCTATTGGCCAGCTTGGTGTTTTGTATTTCTATTTTGGTTCTGGTCATTATCTCTGGTTTTTGCATGTTTTGTTACTGCACATGTATCACTACTATCACTTTTCTTGGTCTCCCTGCCTTTGCTGTACATTGCTGACTGAAATGGTTTCTCTCTCCTGCAAATGTGCCTCTAGCGCGAGGTTTTCACTGGTGCTAATTTTCATACCTTCATTTCACGGCACTAGTGTGCATGGAGCCTCTCCCCGCCCTTTCTCTGCCTATTGACCCCTTATCTCCGCCCCTGGGGTGCCTTACTACACCCTCTGGGGAGCCTTACTGCACCCTCTGCGCACCTTAACGCCGCCGGAGACATTATCGCGTGATACGTGACGTTCTCGCATGGTAATGAGCCATTATCGCGTGATAACATCGCAGCTGCGACTTTAGCGCCGTTTAGTAAACATACCCCTTAGTGTTGTCCTTTATCTAAACTCCCCATCAGCAACTTCTTCAGTAGCATACACTGACCATTTACCTTTGATTGTTTATTCAACATACTTTCAAACACTCACTTTTAGGGTGGGTTTCACACACTTTTACACTGACTCTCTGCCTCTATAAAACTATAAATTAAATCAAATTCTTACTAGGATCCTGTACAGTGACCCGGGATAGGGGAGAGAAAAAAAGAGTAAAAGCTGATTTACCTGGAAAATGTTGATGCATCTATCACATACTCTATCTCGTCCGTGGTCCATTGACAGGAGTCTCAATTCCTCATGTGGGGCACCACTTTTCTGTAGAAATTTAGAATTTAGGAGGCAAGACCAGATCCCTGAAACAGCAGCTTTACTTTATTACAAAGTACACAGAAATAAAATAGTCTGTGGCTGCAATTGAGATTTTTCAGTGTCAGCCAGCTGCCCACTCAAAATCTGCCTGAGCACCCCTGTGCAGAAGCTTATATAGTAGTGTAATGTTGCTATTACTCCACAGCATGAGCTAGTGGAAATAAGCAGCCTGATTCCTTATTCAGTTAGTAAAATGGTGCTTGGGGAAAGCACTGCCTTCTGGGAGTTGAAGTTTTTTCACTATTTGAAATAAGGTGAGTTGTGGAGCTCGAGTGTTCAGGCAAATAACAGGATTTTAATTCCCCATCCCACACGGTTTTACAAATTTAAAATAAAGAACAAAGCCATACAACTTCTGGCATGAAATAATATAAGAAATGTAACTCAAACAGCTTCTTATATCAGCATCACTATAATCCAACATAAAGAGCACTTCTGTTCCAAAACCTTTGGTGCTGATTCCTTTAGCTGCTACTGGCAGCTCTCTCTCTCTCTGCACAGCTTAAACTTATTATACAGGTTTTATCTTCTCAGACACAGACATTGTACAGTCCATTGACTCAATAGGCAGATATTCTACAGATGGTTCAGTTTCCATCGGTTCATACTGACTCTCAGTTGGAAATGTCTGCAATTGCTTACACAAGGTGTTTCCAAGCACACACCTGTTCCTTCAGCAATAGACTTTTCCCCGTAGCCTTCTGATACACAGGGCTTGTAATTGCCACAGTGTTCACCACATGGAAAGCCCCACCCTTCTGGGTTAATAGCAGAGCACTTCTTAAAAACAGCTTTACTTTTATACCAGTCACTCAGCCTACCTCTTGGCTTTCTTATTAGAGATTCCTTCTGCTTTCCAGGATCAGCTACAGCTGTAAGCCTTGGAGTCTCTACGTGCACACAAGTCTGCCTTCTTGGTACATTCCCCTTATGGCTGCCTTTTACCCACGGCAACAAACCTGGGCTGTTTGTACCTTGCTCCTTTACACGGACTCTCTGCTCGTCTCCTGTGCTGACTTCCCCTTCTGAGTTAAAGGTCAGAGAATCCTCTGTTACCATGAATTCCTGTGTCTTCACTCCCAAGCAAATCCTCTGTTTCTCGTGACTGCTTTCCTCGTGGCTGTGCTCTCAGCTTGCCTTCCAACTCTGCTTCCCCATGTGCTTCCAGATCTGCCTGCTCATGTACTTGCTCCCTTACTAATGAGCTTCTCTTAAATCTCTGGTTTTCTGGGTTTAACCTGACCACTCCTTCCAACAGGTGTCCAGCCTTAGCTCGTGATTGCTGGGCGTGTTTTCCTCTCCTCTAATCTGCTTTGTTTGTGGTTTCCCTGGAAACCAGGAACCATGTGCACTTGTTTACTTTCCTTAATTGAAGCTGAATCCTGCATTTTATCACTCTCTAAGGGATCTGAGGGACCTTCTACACCACAGTAGGCAGGCTTTCTCTAATATCATCGTGACTCTCACCAATCCCTACTGCTTTCATATCTTTCACCATTTGCACCTCTAAGCTCCCATACATGGCAAAGCTGAAATTTGGCTCTTAGACAATCACAGTGATATGTTAATGTAATTCCCATATATGGTATCTGTATCATAGCTTAGCACATGCTCAGTATTGTTTTCTTTGTTCTCTCTGGAGCAGCCAAGCAACCATCTTAAGCATATGACTGGAAACAAAGGACACAGAATTAAAGGCTTCTGAGATTCTTGATATGTACTTCAGGAAAAACTGAATAATGTCTCTTTTGCAAATCAGCAATGTTATCCAGGTAACCTTCTGTATCTGAAGTCTTCTAAACAACCAGGATACCGTGTGCTAACATAGTCACTACAGGCCCTACTTTATGCAACGAGACTTATTTGCTAATGGCGTCAGCGTGTGTTGACATCAAAACACATACTAGTCAACCTAGCTGTAAGTTTGTTGTCTAGCACTAACTGTATATTCATACATTCACATGAATATGGAGGAAGGTTAATTTCCTTTCCTTCAGTCTTACCATACCAGTCCAGACCGATGGGTTGTTTCTGCCCTTCCAACAGATGGAGAAAGAGAAAAACTAGAAGGTGGACTCTACAAGCTTGGTGCTCAGGCTCCTCCTATCCAGTATAAGGTAACCAACCCAAACAAACACATAACTACGAGCTTTCAAGCAACAATGAACAGAAACCAAATGAAATGCCACATCCTGGCAGACAAAGCCTGGGAAAGTCCACACATTGGTTCACTCCACAGCAGAATTAGGAGCGCCCAACAAAATAGCATCCCACAGAAGCTTCTGCACTCTCCACCTGACACAGCTTACAGCTACCACTGGACTAGTGAGGGCCCTGGACTGGTCTGGGACAAGTCAAGGAAGTACGCCATAATTTCTCCTTCCTCATCCAGACCAGTGGAATGTACCCAAGCCCTCAAACTTTCTGGGAGAAGTCTGATAACGCCTTAAGAACATAAGATATGCCATACTGGATCAGACCAAGGTCCATCAAGCCCAGTATCCTGTTTCCAGCAGTGGCCAATCTAGGTCATACGTATCTAGCAGTATCCCCAAAAGACACAGGTTCCACAATGCTTGTACTGGGTCAAGCATTGATATTTATTTACATTCTCTTATATACTGTGCTATTCTGCATCAGTGTGGTTTACATTGAACAAACTGAAATTACATTGAACAGGGCATTATAACTTGGAGATAACTATTTTACAGGGAACATGGGCTATGGAGGGTTAAGTGGCTTGCCCAACACCACAAGGAGCACCTGTGGGATTAGAAACCCCAGTCCTTCCAGCCCAAGGTTGCTGTCCTCTAATGGGATTTGAACCCCCAACCTTCCAGCCTGAAGTACTTTGCCCCAACCACTAGGCCATTCCTCCACTCCATATCCTGGGTCCCTTCTTAATAATGGTTTATGGACCTTTCCTCCAGGAACTTGTCCAAACCTTTTTTAAACCCAGCTACACTAACAGCCTTTACTACATCCTCCGGTAACAAATTCCAGAGTTTGATTACACGTTGAGTGAAAAAATATTTTCCTTTATTAGTCTTAAATAGTTTACCCTGTAGCTTCATTGCATATCCTCTAGTCTTTCTATATTCTGATAATGTAAACAATCGATCTACATTTACCCGTTCCACTCCATTCATTAATTTATAGACTTCTATCATATCTCACCTCAACCGTCTCTTTTCTAGGTTAAAGAGCCCTAAACCTTTTAGCCATTCTTCATAGGAGTATCCTTCCATCCCCTTTACCATTTTGGTGGCTCTTCTGACCTTTTCTAACAATGCTATATCCTTTTTAAGATACGGCGACCAGAATTGCACACAATATTCAAGGTGCGGTCTCACCATGGAACGATATAGAGGCATTATAATACCTTTTGTTTTATTTTCCATTCCTTTCCTTATGATACCTAGCATTCTATTTGCTCTCTTGGCCGCCGCTGCACACTGGGCCGAGGGTTTTAAAATGTTATCCACAATGACGCCTAAATCTTTTTCCTAGGTGGTGGTTCCTAATGAGGAACCTTGCATTGTGTAACCATAGTTTGGGTTGTTCTTCCCTAGGTGCATAACTTTGCACTTGTCCACATTAAATTTCATCTGCCATTTTGATGCCCAGTCTTCTAATTTATCAAGATCCTCTTGCAATTTTTCACAATCCTCTTGGGTTTTAACAACTTTAAATAGTTTTGTGTCATCTGCAAATTTGATAACCTCACTCGTTATTCCACTTTCCAGGTCATTTATGAATATATCAAAAAGCAGTGGACCCAGCACAGATCCCTGGGGTACACCACTATTCACCTTTCTCCATTGGGAAAAGTGGCCATATAGCCCAACCCTCTGCTTTCTATCTTTTAACCAGTTCTTGATTCACAGTAGTACACTGCCTCCTATCCCATGACTCTTTAGTTTTGCCAAAAGTCTCTGATGAGGGACCTTGTCAAAGGCTTTCTGAAAGTCCAGATACACTATATCAACCGACTCACCTTTGTCCACCTGTTTATTCACACTTTCAAAAAAACATAACAGATTAATAAGACAAGATCTTCCTTGTCTAAAGCCATGTTGGCTGTCTCCCATTAGGCCATGACTATATACATGCTGAGCAATTTTATTCTTTATGATGGTTTCTACCATTTTTCCTGGTACTGACGTGAGGCTCACCGGTCTGTAGTTTCCCGAATCACCCCTGGAACCCTTTTTAAAAATTGGTGTTACATTGGCGATCCTCCAATCTTCAGGTATTAGAGATGATTTTAATGATAGTTCACAGATTACTAATAGCAGGTCTGCAATCTCATATTTCAGTTCTTTCAACACCCTTGGATGTATACCATCCGGCCCAGGTGATTTGCTACTCTTCAGTTTATCTAATAGTTGTAATACATCTTCCTGATGTATCGATATTTCCTTCAATTCTTCCGCACCTTTAAATACCACTTCAGTCATGGGTAACATCCCTACATCTTCCTCAGTAAAGACCGAAGCAAAGAATTCATTCAGTCTCTCCGCTATCGCCTTGTCACCTCTTAGTGCCCCTTTAACTCCTCTATCATCTAATGGACCAACTGACTCTCTCACAGGTTTTTTGCTACGAATGTACTTGAAAAAATCTTTATTTCGCATTTTTGCTTCTGCAGCAAGCTTCTTCTCAAATTCTCCCTTTGCCTGCTTTATCAATGCCTTGCATTTGACTTGCCAGTTCTTGTGCTGTTTCCAGGTTTCGTCGTTTGGCTCTTTTTTCCATTTCCTGAAAGATGCTTTTTTGGCACCAACAGCCTCTCTGACCTAACCTTTAAACCATGCTGGCAGTTTTTTGGACTTCCTTCCACTTTTCTTAAAGCGTGAAATACAGCTGGTCTGGGCTGCCAAGATAGTATTTTTCAACAAAACCCAAGCTTGATGTAAGTCTTTAACCTTTGCAACTGCTCCTTTTAGTTTTTTCTTAACTATTTTCCTCATTTTATCATAGTCTCCCTTTCGAAAGTTAAAAGGTAGTACCGTGGATTTCCGTACTATCCCTCCTCCACTAATTAAATCAAAGGCGATCATGCCAGCATCCAATCTAGCTGCAGCATCAAGCCAGTAATGTTTCAAGATGGAGGGCGAGGACAGCAACGTCGTTGCTTTGCAGATGTTCACTGGAGATACACCATCTATTTATAGGGCAAGTAAAAGGACTTTCCGAAACTCGCCCATCTTGTATGTGAGTCAAGCTACATGTGTGATTTCACAATGCATGTACTTCTTGCAGAGGTATTCCCTGGGTTGGGTGGGACAAGAAGAGGCAGTAATGCAAGCAACTTTGCTATTTTCAAAATCATGTGCATTTTTTCAGGGGAAACAGTATCCATAGAAAGAGCAGGTGCGTATAGTATCTTTGCAACAACTTTTTCCTTAGGCAGTTACAAAGTAAAAGTATGTGTGTGGCACACAGGTAAAAATATCTGTGGATTTTCTAACTACCCACCTTGCTTTGAAAATGGTCCCAAAAATGTATTGTTAGTACAATTAGAAGATATCTGTACAGATAGATAGATAGAGATTTTTTTTTGGTTGACACAGCAAAACAGAAAATCCTATATCAAGAACTTCTGGGCTACTATTTGGGGCAGGGCACGGGATGGTTAAGGTGGGCAGGAACTGACATGCCACTTCCCTATCTCTTGGGCGGTGTTGTGCAAGGGGAGGACAAGCTTCCAGGGCCCCACCACATGGCTCCACTGCTCTTCCTCTCACTCTTGTCCCACCATAAAACTAACTCACCATTCTGCCATTTAACACATATTAAGTGGCAAATATTATTCTCTTAATAGACATTAGTAATTCTGCCACTGTGCGAAATAACAGACAGACACTCAGGAGGTGATCTTTATAAAAGATTTTTCACATGTAAAGGCCTTTTATGCACAAAAAAGTGTTTTTAAAAAATGACCCCAGATGTTATGTGGTTAAAGTATGTGTGATGACAAGAACTGGGTACTTTTATGTGACCTACATATAGGCATGTTCCAGGATGAGGCTGTAAATTATGAGTGCATTATATAAAACGCACATGTAGACACACATTTTATGCACTACATTCACATCTGAGGTGCCTGAGTATCTTTATAAAATAAGCTAGAAATCCTACATGGTCTTCACGCATAGATGACCTGTTATAACCTCCTCAAAACTTATTATACCATTCCAGCACCAAGAACACAAACTGAACCAAACCTACCTAGGAAAAGTCAGCATTGCAAACATTCTAAAACATGAGTACACCCCCAGTTGGGAAAAGAGAATGAGCTAGACAGAACTGGTGCAAGGGTATTGGGCGCCCTGGGTGAAACTTCAGCCTTACGCTCCCCAATCCCCTCCCAAAGATTTTATTTATTTATTTAACATTTCTTTTATATTGCCTTTCAAGATTATCAAGGCGGTTTACATTAAACACAACTGTAACTTACATAGAACAAAAATTAGTGGAATGTAACTTGTAACATGAGAGCAGTAGTTAGTTAAAAGCATTCAAATGTTAGGGTGGGGAAGTAATTGCACTCAGGGATATAACATCAATGGTAAAACTTATGTATAAAGGCGTCTTTGATTGGTGATATTATCTTGGTTGATTGTGTGGTGGCGAAGCCAGCCAGGTGCCTAGGGAGATAGAGAAAACGCATGCAGTTTCCCATAGTCAGAAGGAAAATGCAAGAAATGGTCACTTTAAAAGTGCAACTAACATGGAAAGAAACCTGTCAAAAGTTGTTGTTCAAAAGCCACGCCCCAGCTCCATGGTAACTGAGGGTGGTAATGCAGGACAGCTGGGGGCGGGGTGGAAAGATACAGGTCAGACCCACTCATATAAACCCCAGAGAACAGGGAAAGACAGACTAACAGCGAGAGCAGGAAACAGGAACAAGACAGCAGAAAGAGTAACAGGAAGGCACGAGAGGAGGAGAGCTGAGTCTGATTCAGAGGCGGAGTCTGAGCAGGAACCTCAGTCTGAGCAAGAGTTTCACTCTTGCGGGAGGGAGAGAGACGTGAAGGCTAACTCATCCAGGAACCAGCATGGCCAGGGGAGTGGCAGTGAAGCACTGCTGAAAAGAATCTCCAAAGATATTGCTCAAAAGGATTATAGCCAAAGCTCTCAGGAAAGGTTCCCAGATGGCAGTTTGAGGGAAGGATATCCCCAAAGGCAGCTCCAGGATTTAAACCAGACCCAGGGTTACAGGAAGCCTGCAGGTGGTTCAAGAACCCAGGAAGGGCTGGTAAGAAAACCTCTTAACAAACATGGTTTGAATGTTTTAAAGCTTTTAAAAGGTCTGTTAAAGGACCAGGAAGTAGCTTGTGGTAATAACAGCTCTGTGTACTGAGAGAGGTCTCGAGGGGAACAGCTGTTTTACAACGACGTCACAGATACATCGTGTTCAGAATGTGAATCAATGGAACTGGGAGAGAATGATACTGTCTTGAGTCAGCCTGAGATAGAAATGGAGTGTGATTTGTCCATAGCAGTAAAGTAAGAATGTTTGGAAAATTCTAACCTTAAAGAAATATCCATGTGTTTGCTGTGCATGTTATGCTAAGAAGCCAGGAAGTTTTAATTAGCGTGGCTGCTGCTTGAAAAGAGACTTATTAAGGAGGACTGCCTGAAGTCTCTAGGAAGCTAATTAAAACCCCTGAAGAAATAAGCTAAGAAGAAAAGTTTATTGCTTGAGTTTTATAGCATTGAGGTTTTCAATGGACATTTAAGTTTCAGTTAAGCAATGTGAATTGAAGATTTACTTTTGAAGAAACCACATGTGCCTTGTTGAAGTAAGCAAGAGCCAGTGCTATCTTTTATTTTCCTGTAAAAAGTCTGTACACGTGAAAAGTCAAGCTTCATTAAGAAGTTCCTGTTTATTACAGGAGGTGAATAAAATTCCTGTGTTTGCTTTCAACCCTCGGCTCAGCACTTTCATTACAACTACAATTTAACTACAACTCCCAGAGGCCTTTGCCCTGGAGTACAATTGAAAGGAACATTCGCCCCTTTCCCTGTCAGGCAACCGCCTAGGCGGGGCGAGGGCGCGACAATTGTTAGTAAGTGATCGGTAGCTGTATCATGGGTGCTATGTATCAGTCCCAAAGAATTCCCAGAAGATGTACATTTTAAGTTTTTTCTCCATTTGTAAGGACTGATTTCTGCTGATCCTGGAGAACACCTGCTACAGGTGAGTAATTACGCTTTATTTGGAGTGCCTTTAGAGGTCTGTCCCTACATGGGTTTCGGCACTAGGCCGCCTTCAGGGGCTCAGGACCTCAATTAAAAACAAGAAATATAAACACAGTTATAACCTTAAAAAAGACAGACAAATACAGAGAGAAACATTCACATCAAATGGTAAACAATTATAATAAAATGAAATCAGTCATACACCAAAAAAGTGTTAAAAAGAATAAGAGCATTAAAGCTCACAGATAATTATATATAGTCATATAAATCTGAGAAACGTATGCAAATTGTGTAAACAAAAATTAGTATAAAACACGTCGGACATAGAGGCATAAATGTAAATTGCTAATACAAGTTCCAACTATATAAAATAAATACACAGTAAAAACATATGAATTGTATGCCTTTAGTGGTGCATAAGAAATGTGACAGAAACCAACAATGTAGTAGTAAAACAGTTATCTCTCATTAAATTCTCCTTCTGTCTTCCAGCTACTATCTAGTCTCTTGTTTCCAACATTCTAATTATCTGCCAGGACCTCTTTCCGCAGCCTCGCCCACCTTTCTCTGCCTCTCATTCCTTCACCAGCTCCAACTTCTTCCCTGTCAGTCATCCCCAAGCACTTCTAGTCCCTTTCTTATATCTTATCTCTTATCCAAGCTCGTTCTCCATATTTCCTCCCCATTTCCAGTTTCTCTCACTTCCTTCAAAGATCTGTCTCCTTCCTTTTGTCTGTCACCCTCTCCAGCATCTACTGCTCCTGTGTCTTCTCCGTCCCCAGCTTCCATTTCCCCATATTGTTTTTTCTCTTTCCCTAGTATCTGCCTATGTTTCTCCAGTATTCATTTATCCTGCATTTCCTCCTCCTTAACCCCACATCTATCTCTCTGCATCTCCATCTCTACCTTCCCCTGCATATGCCCTTGCTTCACCCCCCCCCCCCCCCCATCCGCCACACACAGAATCTGTCCTCCTGGTCCTTCTTACTCCCCAAGCATCAACCTCTTCTAGCTCCCTCAACACAAGGGGGTATGTTTACTAAATGGTCCTAATGTTACCGGCGCTAGTTGCAGCGATAACGTGAGGAATGCCATATAAGGTGTTGGGCGTGTCGGTGTAAAGGAGGCAATGGCGGGGTATCGCGCGATAGAGGGTGCCCTGGCCAACACAGCGCGATAGACACATCGTGCCACGTCATCGCGCGGTAACCTTAATTTCACATGCTGAGTTGTAATCAAAGGGCCAGAGGTGTGGCACACTGGTCAATACAATGACTGCTGATACAACAGTCATGAGTTCAGTCCCCCAGTGGGGATATGGAATGAGGCTGGCCAAGGCAATTCCTTTTCCTGCCTGTAACAGTCAGACACATCCCAACAATCTGTACTCTCATCCAAAAAAAGCCACATTCCAGTGCCGTAACCCAAATCAACTTCTAGGGCACAGCATGAGGCACATCATAAAGTGCTACATCAACCAAGGCGGATCAGAATGTGCCCCAGAGGGCACCAGGAATGGGTGGTACCCTCCAAGGCATCATATAAGGTGCCACATAAGCTGGAAGTACCTAAGGTGTCGCTAAAGACACCCCGAGGATGTAAAGGTAACTAAAGAAATGGCCAGGGGCAGTAAGGTGCACGAACCTCACAAGCATGAAATATATGGGTCAAACACAGATGTAACCGTAACACAGCATAAAGCAGCAACACAAGGCAAAGAAGAAGTGATGTAAGGAAGTAGATGTCTAAGGTGATGGAGCTGCTAAATCTGCGTGCAGCCCATGTGGCAGCTGGTAAAGTTGACAAATATATCTGGGGCAGCTGTACCGATGCACAGGGTGATGGTACTGTAAAGTACAACAAGCACAGTGTGTGGCAGAGGATGGGAATATGTGTCAAGAAGAGGAGCCAGAGGTGGCAGGATAAGTGCAATGACAGGAGGACAGAGGACTAGCAGTGCCATGCAGAGCCAACACAGGAGAGGCAAACATGAAGAGCTGCGATGCAGAAAAGGGTGCCAGTGCAGGACAAGGGGTAGCAGCCTGCACATTAGGGCAGGATGGCACACAGCTGGCAGACACAGATAGACAGACAGAAGGATGGTCGGCAACTTATTGAAGGTATAATGTGCCAGCAGCACAGATCCTCACAGATAAGACTGTTACAGGAATGCAAAGTAGTTGTGTAAGAGAGGCATTAAAATGATTAGAACCAACAGGAATCAAACCCATGACCACTAGCACAAATGTCAATGCACAAACCAGTAAGCCACAACACCAACGTGAGCACCACAGCAAAGGCTGCATACAAGAACACTGCAGGGCACCACACCAAAAGCCAGCTGTCTGCCAGGATAGGGCAACCCCAACAGTAACGAAGATGCACTGCAAATGCAGATCAGGTGTGTACAGCTAATATCACAGTCAGTAATTGGGACTACAGGCACATATAAACACATGCACATGCACAATGAAATGTTCTGCAGTGGATACAACATGCAAAAGAGCAAAGAACCCAAACCCAAAGGGTGGCAGGGGATGCTCTGTGGAGCAGGGCAAAATGGGGAAAAGAACGGAAAAGAGCATGTGAGAGCTGAACCTACAAACAGACATGGCCCAGATCAGATCAACAACAGCAATGCCAATCCCCCAAGCCGACATGGACAGTACAAAGAAAGAGCCATATGTAACAGCTAATATGCGATGGATAGGCTGGATCAAGGGCACACTGTGGTGTACAGGGAAGAGATGGAAGGGTGTGTGGAGAGGTGACCAATCATAACAGAGTTCATGGTCAGGTTAGCACAAAACCAGCAAAAATCAATGGAACATGCAGGAATTGAACATGCAACCTCTGGTGCTGCAACACATGCATACAACCACTATCCCAAACAACCACAGGAAGTGCAAAGCAAATATGTTCCCCAATAGGAATGTCGGAATGGAAACCCTTAGCACCCTGTGATATGGCAGACGGCTGCCACATAGACAGCTGCCACCGTACAAGGATGTGAGCACAGGTGGGCCATGTACATTACCCGGATACCACTAAATACATGTGTCAGTGTGGTAAAGCAGCAGCAGAGACAAATGTGCGTGAAACATTATTTTTTATTATGGGTAATCATGAGACATATCGTACAAAGTGCCTGTCATCATATCAAGGTAGTTGGTCTACAGTGAACAAACAGACACCACATTGAGCATGGAAGACACCCACATGTCACACAAAAGTCACTGCGCCGTCTAAAGATGATGGACAGGAGAGATAATGTGCTGCAGCTGCATGGTGTTCACTGTGCAGTAGCCCCCTACCCCCCACATGCTGCTGCAGGGTCCAAATGGCCTAGTCACATATGTGTTGTGGTAAGGAGAGCTGTACAGGAGGGATGGAATGGGAAGAAAGTGAGTCCTGTGCCTTTAAAAGCAGAGATCAGCAGAGTTCCCATAGTGACCACAAGCCTCCAAGGCAGACTACAGCTAGTACTAAGCCCCGCCCACTTAGTGACGTTAGAGCTAGGTCAGCTCTAACAAGCCTCATGTGTGCAGAGAGAAAGGCATGGTGCCTAAGAAGCACCAGTTTAAAAGTGCTTCAGTGTTTGAAGAAGCAGAAAAGGAGAGAAGCAGAGGCAAGGAGAGAAGCAGAAGCAGCAGCGGAAGGAGAAGAGAAGCAGTGTTTGAAGCTGGAGAATCGGGGGAGACAGAGGAACAGGAACAGGAGGTTTCTGTGACCCAAAGCAGGCAGCAGCAACCAAGGCAGAAACGTGTCTCAAGGTACCTCAGAGAAAGGAAACTGGAGGAGCCCATTCCCAGGTGGGGAAACAGCTCAGGGAAGCAGTTGAGTCCTGGAGGTAAAGAGAATGAGTTGTATGTAATTCCTAACCAGGCTCTGTCTGAAGAAGTAGTCAGAGAGCTAAGGATGAGTGCCAAACGCTGTGTTAGCCAGAACCCCATGAAGCAAGCTATAGGCAGACATAAGAAGTATGCCAGTGACTGCCATGACTCAGCAGTTAGAAGGCTGATAAAAGAGAGAGAAACTCCGTTCCTAAAGCCTGTTGCTGCAGAGCAGAGAGAACACTTATTGCTAAAGTTGAATGAGCTACTGCAGGGAGAGAATTACAAGCCTTATGATATCCATTCACAAGAAGACAGCTGTAGTGAATCTACTGAGGAAATGGAAGTAGATTTGTCTGTAAATCAGGGTGAAAGTGATGTTGAAGAAATGCAATGTTCTTATTGCAAGGCAAACGAGCTGAACATGTGCTGAGTCTATGCTCATGTGAAGGAGTGGTTTGTGAAAGCAATTAGGAGCTTGTTGCTGTGAAAGCTTGTTGTTGTGAACTGAGAAAAAGAAAGAAAACTTGCCAGAAGTTTAAAAGCAATTGTAACCTGTTTCAATGTGCTACTGAAGAAAGAAACTTGCTGGAAGTTTTAAAATCAGTTGTGACTTCTTTCCTATGGAAGTGGTACAAGAATGGAAGCTTGTTGAAAGTTAAAGTCATTTCCTAATATGGTCAACAGCCTTAGCTTCAGAAGGTGGTTACTGAAGTGAAGCTAATAGTTGACGTTGTAAAGGAGAAAATTCCTGTATATTTCTGTTAAGCCTGTTTGGACTTTATTTCCTTTGCCTTTGGAGAATTATCCTATTTGTGTTGGTGCAACGAATTTTGATGCGGAGGGGAAATCTCGAAAATAAATTTTCTCTGTTTTTGCCTAACCAACGGTGTGGTCACACTGCTTGCTCAAAGAATATCTGAACTACATCTCCCAGCAGCCCATGCTGGCAGCCATATCAGGAAACAGTATTCAAAAAGAGCAATTAGGCGAGCCCTCCTGCTCTCAGGCCACCGGCCCGGGCTGGAGGACGCGACAATGTGCATGTAGACACTAGGTGGTGCATGATGAGGGCCCAACACACATCAATCATGAATTGTCCCCCAAAACATATGTGCCTGCCAATACAGGAGGCAAACACCTTAAAACTCATAAATAGCAAGATGTAAGCAAGTGTACACACAGATAGAGATAGATATATTACAGCTCGTCCAAAATGCCTGATATAGCAATCAAAGTGTCACCAATGTAACCCAAAACAAAGGCGAATTGCAAAATTAGGATATGGGAACAGGTACAAGAGGCACATTATTCCAGAGAACACCATAAAAGGAACCTCACAAACATGCAGAGCTAGCACCATGCAGAGGTTCCTCTGCAATGGGTGGCGTGGATACATGAACCATAGACAGAGATCAGGGTACCTGGGATGCACACATGAAGGAAGAAATATGGACAATCACACAGCCACAATGCAAATGTAATCAGCCAATGTGAGTGGCGAAATGTCAGGGGATAAGGCCGACTGTGAAGACATGCAATGCTATGTTTGTAAATCAATGTACAGCGGCATGTCTGTACAGTAACCAAACAAAATGACCTGTATATGGAGTCTGAAATCAAGGTCAAAGATGGGCCAGTACCCCACAAAGAAGCCACACTGCCACATGCACTGATGTAGCAACATATTCAGTCACATGCACATGCACCGTGTACACTGAACCATGACACAGTGATGCCCCAGATGCACTGTAACCCCCTTGTTGAGCCAAACATCACTCCAAGATGTTGGTGGCCATTAAAGTGGTGTGGTGGTAACAACTATGTCATGTCCAAGAGCAGGGTAGGCCCACATATACAAGAGTACCTTTACAATGTTGCCCCTCTGCCAAACGCAGGGCTGTATGCCCCGGGTGACCGCAACAGATGAGGATATCCTGCGATGCATGTTACACACATGGGCAACACACACTAACAAAATGTCAGATGGATGTAGAACATACAGCGACTATGTCAGTCTGTGCTACACACGTAGAGACCATTACATAGTGTCCACACTGCAAAGGGCGTCTGCAACACAACATGTCCCGCTACGACTGTCCGTGAATCCATGGGCATGCATATTCAAGTGTGACACCTCAATGTGCTACAATCATCGAAAAGTCATATGTGTCTCACACATTCAACACGACACCCAGCCAGAGCACGGCAGTAAAGGTGTGTTGGACAGGCCTGGTAAAGTCAAAGTAGCAGTTGAACAGTAATGTTCATCATAAGCATGTGTTCCACTCGCAGAGGTAAAACATCCTATGGCACCATCTCCAAGGGATAGTTGCATGGTGTTGATGTGTCCCCCAACAGGTGGTTGATGTGGGCCGCAGATGCACTGTAGTAGATGTGCTGTGTGTGTCCTCGGCCCTGTGTCAGAATAAGGAGAAACAGTGTCTTGGTATGCTGTACGCAACATCAGGGCACATTGCAGGGAGTCAAACATCAATATCTATGTAATGCAATGTCACACAGGCAAACATTACATGATTACAGCACAGAACACTGTTGATGTTCTGGACATTTCGCAAAGGAACTGCATGCGAGCATGTCCTATGGATATGGTCATGTCCATGCCCATGCCCATGTCACACAGGTGTCTAACAGCCCCACCCCATGTCCATCAGCGCTGGTGCACAGACACCTAAAAGGAAAGGTCTATGAAACAAACAGCAAAACACGAACATATAAAGGCTGATGCCACACACAAATGAACCAAGGTGCAACCTACCATGTGTCAGCACAAAGTGTCTGGTTGGGAGTCTACGAGGCAGGCAAAGGCCACAAAACATCACAGTGAAGGCAGAGGATGTCAACAAAATGTGTCGAAACACCATGTCGCCATGTCCAGTCACCGTTGACGCATGTCCAAGTAATGGCGATATGTGTCATACATAAATGGTATTGCGCAGTGGTCTGTCAACACACAAGAGAAAGGTAAACCAATGACCCTCAACACATGCGCACAATGTTCACAGGGTCAACACCAGTAAGGTAGAGATAGCACAGTCACCACCGCTCCACAGGTGTACAGACACCCCCTACCACATGATAATGCAAACGGCATGCACACGGTATCATTACTGAGGCTCACCCAAACACACACACACATGATAAGGTGAGCATGCCAAGAGTAACATACGGCCTGTATGTGCACAATTGGGGATCAGTGGAGATTAAGGTCGTTGATATGCGATGATACACTGCTGCCGTCTGATGCTACAATGTAAGGGAAGGGTATAAGTGCGGGCCACCCCCAGAACACCTAGGACCTGTAGTCACATGCAGCTCTGTTGGATGTATCCCAGAAACAGTGCTGGATAAGACAAACTGTGCATGAGCACATGTGGATATGTGTGCCAACATCAAAATATGGTGTATGGGGGAGCATGCAAGATAGGTCCACCACAACATATGTGCAATAGACAGATATCCTCAGACATGTGTTGCTCAAGACTCTCCACACAGACAAATTACCTGCATGTCCACTGACCACAGTGCCCTGCACGCTGAATGATGTACACACAGCTGCCACTGCACCACAGCACCAGTAACGTCACCAAGCATGTCCTGTGGTATGAGAAACACAAGAGAAAGATACATACGAGTATGTTATGTTGGAGCTGTGCACCAAACACAGCACCTTCACATACCTACCTTGCATCCCCCCCCCCCCCCCGATCCGTCACAGTCTGGCAGTTCGTCATGACACTGTACCAAATTGCCGCCTCCCAAACACCCCACTGACATGTCCCTGGCCAAATACAAGGGCCTGTAGTCAGTCAGGCCCCTTCATGCCCTCTCTGATACCCTTGGTACCATTGACTGAAACTGTCTCCTCGCTACTCTGTCCTTACCCGGCCCAAAGGACTTCGTACAATCCTGCCACACCCATATCTCTCCCAGTGCACCCTCAGTGTGTGTTCCTTTGGATCCACCTCCCCTGGTAACCCGCTCACAGTTGCTGCACCAAAGGGATATATGCAGGAGCTGCTACGTTCCCCTGGCACCATACCCAGTTCGCCGGTGCAGCAAGCTCACCCCCTGGCGTTCAGGAGCAGCTGTATGGTGATGAGTCCCAAACATATCTCCCTACGCCTGAACTATGGTTCGCAATCCACATCGTGATCTCAGCTTGACTGCTGACATTGCTGCATGTTCCCCCGCTGCCTGAAAATGAGCATAGCCAATACTGGGCATCTGATCATCGCCCCCAAACCCTCCCCAACCTTCAGAGTGTCTGTGTCTAGGTTTGTACACCGTCCATCTACTTTGTCTGCAAGGTATTGTTTGTCAATGACTCATCTCTCCCCCTCTCCACACATATCCATCGCGTAGCTAGTGCCTGCCGGTAAGTTCCAGATACCTGCCCTCACCCCTGAACACAAAAATCAAGCACAGATGCTCCCCTTCATCATCTGCCACCCTATCTGATGTAACTTATATCTGCCTTTGGAATCCTCTCTGTCCGCTGCAATGTATGCCGCAGAGCGCTGCATGGCTAATCTACCAGTAGCCTCATCATGGCAATAATACACCACATGTCATGACACCTCACAGGCTCCCCATCTGTCTATGCGTACAGGTCAAGCCGCACCTGCTGATCCTTACATACAGTCACACTGTGGCTGCCCTGTACCTTTAATCGCATAACACATGTATGCATCGCTATACTGACACAGCGAACACACAGTCCCTGCTCATCTGAGCATACAACTCAAGTTATCCCCTCATAACCCCCAAATGTGATCCCCACACGTCAAGGCCACTGCTCCCATCTATGGCCTGCTCCCCTACTCTGGATGACAGACCACACACCTCTCACCTTGCAGCACCCAACGCCTACATCTAACCACTTGTCACTGTAGGGCAGCAACCCCCACCAACAAGGTCAAACCAATCTGTGACAGCTCAGTACATTGCTACCGCTTAATAAGCATGCCTACACCGATCCCCTCCACCCGCTGGTGTCCCCTGGCCACACCTGCTGTGTTATAGGTTTGACTACATTGTAAGCTGTGATGGCCTGGCATTGATTCAGCTATGTCAGGGCAGTGCTGCATATGACTGTTAGTGCGATACTAATGCTCAGTAGTAGTAGTAGTACATATATATCTAAAAAAGGTTATGTCCAACATATGCAGTACTTTGTCGTCAGGTGCCCCCAGTGGCCAGTGGCTGTAAGGGCATGCTGACGCATTTTTATTATTTTTAAGGAGCGAGGGCTCTTTAAGGCCCAAGTGCAGTTTGGTCCTTGGAGTTTTAGCTCCTTGTGAGAACAAAATTATATAAGCCAAGAGTGGAGGGTAATAAGGCTTTATTTCCCCTTTAACGCAAGGGTTCACTAAGACATAAGAAAATAAAGATAGTCCTTCTTTATAAAGGGTTCCACCAAAATAAGCAGACAAACAACTGTTATAAGCTTCACAATTGATTGCAGGAATTCTTTTATATTTACAGTTCTACTAAGGACTCACAGCTAGTAGCAACACAAAAGCTACAATCCATAGATTCATCTTGAGGGATGGGAATAGTATTTTCAAACACTGTTTCCATGGACTCTGCGTCACTGGCTTCTCCCTCTGAATAAGTGCTTTCCCTTGTGGCTACAACTTTACAGGGTCTGTCTCTGTTTCTTTGCTTCCAGTAAGACTGTCCTGTTAAGCCCTTAGGTATTGTTTTGAAAAGCTCTGCTTTGTTTCCTCTTCTCATATACTGAGCGTCTGCTTTATCAGAGCTTCTAGGAGCAAGGCTTTCTTTTAAAAGTAAAGAGCCACCATACCTTGGCTTCCTGCAGCTGCTACACCTGGAGCTTTCCCTCTGACGTACTTCTCTCTGGAAACAGGTTTTCTTGTGCAGTGCTTTGCCTTCCTGAAGCCCAGGAAAACCTGGTGAGGATTCCCAACCTCTGTGCTTCTGTGTAAAGGTAGCTTTGCTATAGGAACCTCTCCTTCTGGTACCTTGTAATCCTGATCCAGGGAACTCCGGTGAATGTAGGTTTCTCTCAAAGCATGGCTCCTTGGCTTTCTGTGCTCCTCTTTCAGCTGTTATTATTCTTGTCGTGCTGCTTGATCCAGCTACGTTACTTGGGCTGGGAGTGTCACTCCTTCCAGCCAAACTGCTTCTCCTGGCAGTCTCTCTCTGGACTCCGTCTCTCTGTGCTCTGCCCCTCTGGACTCTATCCATCTGGATTCTGTCCCTCTGGGCTTGCTCCGTGTGGACTCTCTCTTTCTCCACACTCCTCCTTCCTTCTGGCTGAACTGCTGCTGGCTGAGTTCCCTCCGAATGGATTCCTCCTGACTGGATTCCTCCTTCACACCTTGCACACCTCCACCCTCTGGCTGTCTTTCCTTTATAAAGGCATTTTACCTTTGAAACTCCCGGACTTACCTTCAGGTGCAGCTGGTTAACACTCATACAATCAGTGGCTGGGCACGTTGACTCAGCCTCTGTAGGATTACTCCTGCCCCCTCTAGCTGTGCTGCGAGGTAATTGCATCTTCTGCACATCCACAGCTCTATGAAAGACAGGGTTTTTTCTAAACCTGCACCTTCCGTGGCTCCAGCCTCATGACAACTTACATGAGAAAAGCTCCTCGATCAGCTGCCACTTGATTGCTGTGCCCTCACGTGTGTCACCATGGGCACGTACAGGAGGGCACGTTGGATCATCTTCCATATCCTCATTAATTTGGACATCGATATCGTGCCTGAGAGCAATGTTGTGCAGGATGCAACAGGCCATGATGATCTCTGCCACAGTCATGGGTTTGTACTGTAAGGCCCCGTCGGTATGATCTAGACACCTGAAGCGACTTTTCAAAACGCCAAAGCTGCACTCGATGACGGAGTGACCGGAGGCATGGGCCTCATTGTACCTCATCTCTGCACGTGTCCGTGGTAGACGCACAGAGGTCAGCAACCAGGGACGACACCCATATCCTGCATTACCTGCAGAAAGAAATGTTTAACGTTAAAGCACGAGCTGATGTCCACACACATGTATACAAGACTGTACATGCAAACCAACACCACAGACAGGTCAGACTGAAACATAGAACAACACATGATGGGACACAACAACTAGGCCCCCGTGTTCGGAGGTGTGAGCGACTGAGCAGGGGGGAGGTAGGAAGAGTGCAATCAACCTAAGCCCCCACCCCTGCAGACACATGGCCAGACACCGGAGGCGGAAAGGTATTCTCGCCCGCCCAGAACCCATTGGCAACACACTTGCAATGCATCCTGGACAAGGGAAGAGTTGCTGACCTGTGCATGCATGTGAAGGTCATGATACTGTCCACAGACAGGTGGTGGGACAGGAACAGGAACCTCACCTTGCCAGACAGGATGGCAAAGACAACTCTACACTGTTGAGAAACAGGCAGCATGCATGTGTGTTGTACTGTGACAACTTAGATACACAATGTTAAACAGCCAGAAACGTCAGAGGTCATTGTGCTGGCAACACACAGCACCGCAGCACAGAAGACCTTGAGTGACCCCCCTCCCCCCAGTGTTAGCCCTCACACACACATATGACACAGACACACAACCGGTCACTCATCTCAAAAACAAACATATGTGCATACGGTAGGTCAGGGGTACATGATGT
The DNA here is from genome assembly GCA_033557465.1 of Ichthyophis bannanicus. NCBI lineage: Eukaryota > Metazoa > Chordata > Amphibia > Gymnophiona > Ichthyophiidae > Ichthyophis > Ichthyophis bannanicus. The sequence goes on along the minus strand of CM066035.1, from coordinate 908,515,113 downwards.
GTATGTCAGAGATGACAAATACCCACCCAGCAGTATACAGTTCTCATATTGGCCAGCCTCAAATTGACCAAATATTGCAGAGTGACGCAGGATATAGGAGTCATGGGTGGACCCTGCAAACCGCGGGACCACATTCAGAATGCACATATTTGCATCACATACAACCTGAACATTCAAGGAGTGGTAGTGTTTGCGGTTGCGGAACATTGCCTCCCTGTCTCTGGGTGGGACCAGGGCAACATGTGTGCAATCGATCGCTCCCATCACGTGTGGTATCCCGGCAAATGCCTCAAACGCCAGGTTCAGGGCCCCCCACTGTTGCCTAGTGTTGGGAAACATAATGCAATTCCCCACCTGGCTGATCATGGCATGCAGTACCTGGTGGAGACAGCATGAGAAGGTGGGGCGGCTCATGCCACCCACTGCAGCCACAGATGACTGGAAACAGCCAGAGGCAAAGAAATGTAGGGCACCAAGGAGCTTGACCAGACCCGGTATGGCATGTGACCGACCAGTCAGGGGCTCGAGGTCAGGTCTTAGATCCTCATAGAGCTCCCTAATAGCCCCCATGCTCAGGCGGTAGAGGGAGATGACCTGGTCCTCACTCATGCCCTGGAGCTGGGCCCTGGGCCTATAGAGGTGAGGCTGGCGAGCCTGCAACTCAGCACGCCTCCTGTGCAGTGCCAGCACAGCCTATGCCTGGCCTCCCCCCACAGCTGCAGGTCTGTGTTGCAGCAGGACTGCACCCATGCCCGGTGCCTCAGCTCCAGGAACACCATCTCCCTTGTCAGGCAACCGCAGCCCCTGCACATCTCCCAGTGCACAAGAGGCAACCACAAAGCCCGCCATAATGGACACTATAAACTCAACCCCCCTCATCACCTCCACCTCACAATAACCCAGCCACTCACCTCCCCCACCACTCAACAACCGTGCCACTCCTCCCCACCAGACACCACCCAGCCACTCACCTCCCCCACCACTCACCAACCATGCCACTTCCCCCCACCAGACACCAACCCAGCCACTCACCTCCCCCACCACTCACCAAATGTGCCACTCCCCCCACCAGACACCAACCCAGCCCCTTACCTCCCCCACCACTCACCAACCCTGCCACCTACCTCCCACACCACCCACCAACCTAGCCGCTCACCTTCAACATCACACACCACACACCAACACCAGTACCCACCTCCAGCACCACTCACCAGCCCAGCCACTCTCCTTGCCTAACCTGACCCTGTCTCTGTCCTCGCCTCACCACCACCAATGCACGCCATTCTTTTTCCGTCGCCTATACAAACCCCTCAGCATGTGGCACGTCTGCATGTCTATTTATGCTTCATTTTTCATCTGCACGTGCATGCGCGCATTGCGCATGCGCAATGGTGGTGACGCGGCATTTGCGCATGCACAATGGCATTGACGCAGCGTATGCACAGCGGCAATGAGTGAGGTGCGTAGGCGGAACCTGGTGCTGCACATGCGCATGCAGACTATGTTTCTGCATAGGGGCCATATGCATGTGCGGCGCCAGCTCCCCCAATGCCCTGTCCATTGCAGCGTGCATGGAACTATGTGGCATACATGCGCATAGCCTGTACGTGTTTGTGCATGTATGGCACAAGGTCCCGCGCACACCGCAACTGACACAGCATTGGGGGAGCTGGTGCCGCACATGCTTACGCCCCCTACGCAGAAACATAGTCTGCATGTGCATGTGAGGTGCCAGGCTCCGCATACGCACCTCACACATTGCCGCTGTGCATATGCCGTGTCGCCACCATTGCACATGCGCAATATGTGCACGCACACACAGATGGAAAATGAAGCATAAATAGACATGCAGACGTGCCACATGCTGAGGGGTTTGTGTAGGCAATGGAAAAAGAAGGCATGCATTGGTGGTGGTGAGGCGAGGACAGAGACAGGGTCAGGTTAGGCGAGGAGAGTGGCTGGGCAGGCGAATGGTGGTGGAGTTGGGTGCAGGGTTGGTGAGTGGCGGAGGAGGGGTTGCAGGATTGGTGAGTGGTGGGGGTTGGGAGTGGCTGGGTTGGTGAGTGGTGGGGGTTGGGAGTGGCTGGGTTGGTGAGTGGTGGGGTGGTGAGTGGCTGGGTTGGTGTGTGGTGGGGGTGGTGAGTGGCTGGGTTGGTGAATGGTGGGGTGGTGAGTGGCTGGGTTGGTGAGTGGTGGGTGAGGTGTGTGGCTGGGTTGGTGATTGGTGGGGGAGGTTCGTGGCTGGGTTGGTGAGTGGTGGGGGAGGTGAGTCGCAGGAGGTCAGACATGGCCGGAATACAGAGGGGGGACAGGGAGAGCACGGATATGCCGGGGGCTGATATGACAGGTGGGGCATCTGGGGAAACACCAGGGACACGGCCCAATGAGCCAGGAGGGTTGGGACACCAGGTGTCCGAGGTTGCAGACTCATCTGGTATGTTTGGCCCCAACCAGGAGCAGACAGAGGGGTGCCAATCAGCCAAGCGGAAGCGGAAGCCTGTGCTCGATGAGGAGAGGAGGAGGGCAATATGATTCAGCCAGCAGGAGAACCACAACCTGCTGGCAAGTGTCCTTGAACACTATGAGGACCTCTATGGCCGCATGAGCTCACGCACACCTGTGAGCATAAGGACACAGGTGTGGGAGGAGGTGCAGGAGGCCATGGCACAGGCAGGGGGGCCACCAAGGGACCTCAACAGTCTGAGGAAAAGATTCAACGACATTAGGTGAGGGGTCCGTACACACATGACCGCCGAACGCAGACATGCTAGCGCCACTGGCGGGTGTGGTCCCTTCACCCCAAGCCTCACACCCCTGGAGCTGCAGCTTGCTGAGCATCTAGGCCAGATCTACCTCCATGGACTGTCCCCGGTGCTGGACACGGCCCACCCACAAGCAGGTACGTCTGAGACATGCAGCACATGTACAGCTATCCACCAAGCACATGCTGTGTCAGCCACGGGGTGGTGCGGGCCCATGTCCTAAGAATAGGTGTGCCCCAATAGATGCAACAGATGCAGTGGAGGACACAGGGGCTGCAACGTCCAGCGATGTGTCCCCAGGGAGGCTAGGACAGGTACCTGGGGGTGTGCTGCAGCCATGCACAGTGGTGGATATGATGCAGCACTGAACAGGTGTACTGGATGAGGGGGGGCCTCTCGGTCGGGCAGGTAGATTGACACCACTCCCCAACCGTGCACAGGTGAACACATTGATCTGCAGACAGGGATGGCCAAACCCCCCCTCCCCCCACATATCTGTCCATGCTGCATATAACCCTACCCGCCACATATGTCACACATATCAGACAAACGCATGAATGCAGCATCCAAACCTGTCACAGATGCAAACACACACCACATGCAGACCAGACAAAAGACACACCAAGTCAGCCAGGCATCCCACTGACCACCCCAGGACACCCAAAGCACGGGCATATGTGCTGATACACCCCCACCGACACAGTGAACACACCCTCCCACCTTCATGTTGTGTCCCTATTGCCAGACTCACTGGCCCCTGCAACAGATGCACCTACACCAACACCGACACCACCAGGGGTCAACCCCCTCACAGACACCGCATTGCCGGGGACACTGTTCCAATCCACACCCCCCCTAGTGCAACCTCATGCATGGCAGGGCCCCCCCACCCCCTGCATAGGCAGTCCACAGGATGCACAGTCCTGCATTTCTCCTCACACACGACACACATGGGCCAACACCGTACCTGTCCCCGCACACGTCTGGATGTCCGCCACACCACCAGCAACATCTCCTGCATGTACCCGCACTACCCCAGTGCATACATGTCACCCACACACAATGTCACAGGCTCCATCCACCTTGCAGGGTCCCACGCACACACCTGCCACATGTAGCTCTGTGCTCATAGTCCATGTCTCACACACAGTGCATACCTGGTGATGCGCAACATGTGCGCAGCACTCACCACCCCGACCCAGACTCCGAATCCAACTTGCCATTGTAGTGCTGCACCTCATGCACCACAACGTGCTGCCCACCCCACTCAGGTATATCATAGTCGACACACATGTGCTGACCCCATTGTAGGTGGTGTGACATTGCCTAGAGGCAGCACACACATTGCCCATTGTAGTGACGTCCCAATGGTCTCTACGTCTGTGTCAGTGTCAACCCCATATCTACTGGGCACCTTGTTCCACCCCCCAGGTGACATCCAGGCCATCGAGGTGGGCAAGGAGGGATATGGCGAAGAGCCTGAGCCAGTGTGGGACCCTGAGGAGCCATATACAGAGGCCGCTGCCAGCACCGCTCCAGACACCCCAGGGGCTGATGTGATGCCTGAGGTTGTTGGCACACCGGAGCATGAACATACACCACAGCAGTGTCTTCCTACCATCACCACAGTGGCTGGGGAGGGGCTGGAGGATGTGGGGGTCAGTCCCACAATGCCACCACCAGGGCCTGTGGCCACACCACCAAGCTCAATGCATGTCATCCTCCAGGAGCTGTGGGCACACACAATGTTGGCACACAGAGATGCTGCAGGTAGGTAACTGGCAGGATGCTTGCATGTGCTGGTATGACACACCAACCCCCAGACACAGCAGTGGGGGCAGATGCACGCACAATGACAGTGGCCCCCCACACATACATATGCCTCCCTGGTCATGTCTGGGGGGGTGGTGTGGCATGTTGGGGAATGGCCAGGTCATGCACGTATGGGTGTGTGCAGCAGATGTCTCATGGGTCACAATCCCTCCCACCCACAGGCACTCACCGGGCGTTGCTGGCACTATGGTTGGAACTGCGTGGACAGCGGGAGGTACAGCTTTCCTAATGCCAGGCGGTCCAGGCCCTCATACAGGTGGTGCTGGGGCTCCGCAGAAACATGCAGGAGCACAACCAGGAGACATAGCATCTGCGAGGGACAGACGTAGAGATCACAGTGTGGATAGGCTGGGTGGCTGATGCCCTCGAGGCCATAGTGGCTCGGGTCCAGCAGCGGTGCCAGAGGTATCGGCGACCCCGGCACAAAGGGGTGTGGGGGCTATGGGCATAAGCGAGGGCATGGGTGGCCACACAGGCGGTAGTGCTGTCAGTGTATGTAAGACAGGAACTTGCAGCAAATACAGCCTTTGTTTTGGTTAACTATGTGCACTTGTCCACTGTTTGTGTTGGGGGTCCCATGGGTGGTCTGTCCCCATTGGGGTCACCATGGGCACATGTGCCCTACCATGCCGCAGAGTGGCAGGGTGTCTGCACCAGCAGCTGACATGACAGAAAGCTCCACACATGCCCTGTGTGCCATGCACCGTGCCATGTGTGCACAGCTATACATATGCCAAGGGTTACACCCTACCTCCCCCTGCCACCTGCTGTATATGTCTGCTTGATCACTGAGATAGTGGGGCATCACCTCTTTGCCACCGCATATCATCCACATCGAGCTATCTACATGTGTGACTCATCTATCAGACACACACCAAGGTCTCCGTGTCATACTAACCACACACACTTTGACTACAGACCTGACGGACAGATCTACCTAGCTGCGGCCAGTTGAGTATATCCCTCCAGTGCCTGTTGGCAGCTGCTGCTTCCCCACACTAGCAGAGAGACCCTATCATAACCTCACCACCTCACCCCCGTCATACTTGAGTCCATCTCAGCTAACCAGCTTCACAGGTACAACTCTCTTACCTCTTCACCATCCTGTCACATGGGGCATCCCTGTTACAGACTGACTATCCGTGACAACGTGGATGTCTTCATGTCTGCTGAACTGTGCAGCACATGGTTACATCAGGGTGTCACCAGGGGATACATCCGTATGCGCAAATGGCGCACCCCACTCCCTGTTATGGGCCCTAGTCCATGTCTGTGTGACACATACACACTGGGACATGCACACAGGTGTCACACTCACCGCTACAGTATGTATTTACAGAGGACACATGACCATTGCAAGGGTTGCCTGACCACATGATGTTTTACTTCACATTTGTGTCAGTACTTGCCATACAAGTGTTGGGTAGTCCATAAAATACAACACTCACCCACAGGCGGGTAAACATCACATACCCTCAACAGCAGCTGTCAGCTGCGTGATGGTGTGGCCATGGTCTCTCAGGGACCTCATGACGGTGCCCATCGCCACACACAGGAGACCCACGCATTTGTCATCACACCCACACCAAGCGGCTGTTGTCTGGGTGATAGCATCTGCATGGCCCCTGTGTGTGGCAATGTGTGGGGGTCCCGCACCCAGGCCTACACCATGACCACGCACATGGGGCAGGTGGCAGGGGCCTCAGTGCCCTGTGCTGTCCTGTGTCTGCTCCAAGACATAGACTCCCCCTCCCTGCACTCCATGGACCCCCTGCCCTCCCCGCCCTGCCCGGACCCCTCATCTTCCTCCACGCCCTCCTCCTCACTATCCTCACCCACCCACACCACCTCCCCATCACCCTCAGACACCCCCTCCTCCCACCCCTCCCCACTATCCAGGCCCTCCATATCAGCAGACAGGGCTTTACCTTGGTCTGCTGTGGGCAGATACCACTGCCCCCTCCACCACCAGCACCCCTCCGCCACCATGCTGACATGCTCTTATGCGTGTGGTGCTGGTGGTGCATAGTCCCAGGCCATCCAGTGTCCCAGTAGGTGGCTGCCTATGGTGGGTAATCTGGGGTAGGGGTGCCTGCACTGCCTGTCAATGTTCTGTGCCCTTTGGGGTGTTTTCTGGGAACTGTACCCTGGGACACTGTGGGAGACACACACTCATGGGCATGTTTGACCTTGATCAGTTGCTGATATTCCATTTCTGCTTTTTTATGTGTCACCTAGGCAACTGCCTAGCCTGCCCTCTGCCCCAGCTGCCTCAGCTGCACCACTGCATGTCACACCTGCAGCCCCCTGTATCCCATGTGAAGCTTCACCATGGTGCCCTTTCGTACTTGTGCACTATCTGCTGCTGCTGCACATGTATCACTACTATCACTGTTCTTGGTCTCCCTGCCTTTGCTGCACATTGCTGACTGAACTGGTTTCTCTCTCCTTCACTTTTGCCTCTAACACCAGGTTTTCACTCGCACTATTTTTCAGACCTTCATTTCACAGCAAGAGTGTGCCTGGGGCCTCTCCCCGACCACTCTCTGCCCATTGACCCCTTCTCTCCACCCCGGGGAGCCTTACTCCACCCTCGGCGCACCTTACCGCCACAGGAGACGTTATCGCGCGATACGTGAGGTAATGCGCCATTATCATGCGATAACATCATGTATCGCGTGATAACATCGCAGCTGCGACGTTAGCGCCATTTAATAAACATACCCCAAGGTTTTATATGTACAGATTATATCACTAGCTCCTCCCTCTTAGAACAGCTCATTTGAATGTACACACCCACCACTACCTACGACTAGCAGAGATACTCTCTGAAGGCCTTCTCATATATTTAGAGCAGAGCTGCATAATTAAAGAGGGAAATTAATCAGTCTATAATGCCAGAAACTATTTTGTAGCAATTATGAACCGTGTTCATTAATTAAATGGTTGATGAACATTTGTCTCCTATCCTCTCCGATGGGGGGAGGGTGATTAGTGTTACTGATAAAAAGGGATCTGGATTATCTGAATATGGTATTAATGATATTATTTTAATCTCTTTAGTGTTCCAGGGAAGCAGAGCACTCATTCAGCTCCAAATCACATTTATGATCCTTCTGAACAAAATGACTTTAGAGCTGCCTTAAAGCTAGCTCTGTAGTTCTAGATATGCAAATAATCATTTAGGTTAAGTAGAAGTATAATTGTGAATATGCATAGAAAGATCACTGAAAGAATTATTTAGGAATTACTGTGCATATAGATTAAGACACAGACCCTTCTCATCAGAGCTTACAATCTAATCAAACATAGAAACATGACGGCAGAAAAAGATCATATCAAGTCTGCCCTTCCATATCAACTACAATAGTCCTCTTTTTACCTTTAGAGATTTTTTTCTCATCACTGTTGATTCTCCTTGTAAGATGGTGAATTTTGCGTCAGGTCACTGACCCTGAACCTTTTTTGCTTCAACAGCTCATAAGAGCTAAAATGAAGGAAGCATCAACAACCAACTCAAACCAAGAAAGGAGGGATCCGAATCTGCATCAACAGCTCTCGGTGTTGGGAGATTCATTGCTGTGCGTGGTTGTGTTTTGTGGGCTCATACAGTACTCGTATACCCCGGTTCATTTGCCAACTGCTTGTATGTCATTTTTATTCAGTTCACCGTGTTGACCGTAACATGCAACTGTTCTAATGGACCCAGAAATGTTCTGTGTCCTGGCAGAGAAAGCAGGAGCTGGACAATTAAATATGAACGTTATTGCACAAGTAATTTTATTTATCTGTTCACTGCTGCAATTTCGGTTTGACATTTTCACTGCTGAAGTTACTGTGAACATTCTGTATGAACCAGACGTGCTTCCATGATGAAACAGACTCCATCTCAGATGGACACCACATAAGCAACAATGCGGCCACATACAATTCTCCATGCTCCTGGCCAGATCTCTCCCTTGCTTTGACTGGTTAGAATGGTTCAATGCTCACTAAGGTAGTAAGATAATAGATTGGTTTTGGGGCTATGCATAAGGCAGTCTTAAGATCATAAGAACTGCCATGCTGCGTCAAACCAAAGTTCCATCAAGCCCAATACCCTGTTTCCCAAAGTGGGCAATCCAGGAAGCAGTTCCTGGCAAATCCCAAAAGTATGAGTCTCCAATGAAGATATTTGTTCACAAAACAGAGATCTTCGTAGGGCGTTTGTGATTTTAAAGTCTTCTGGGAGATACCCTTCGAGATCAATAACAGATTAAGGGGTATGTTTACTAAAAGGTGTTAAGGGAGCCAATGTGCCATTAATGTGCATTATCGGCACCCTTGCGCTCTTTACACAGCAAAAATGCTGCTTTAGCATGTGTTAAAGGCTCCGGCAGCGTAAAACGCATTGTGGGCAGAGAGTGGGCATTAATGGGGCGGAGAGAGAGCATTAACAATGGATGATCCTTTAACACATGTTGCACAAAAGTGTCCTAAAGTGCCTTAATGCTGGGAACCCTAACGCAAAGTAAAAACATGCGGAAACGATGTATTATGAGGAGAGAGCCTATTTTTATGTTTGCAATGTGATGCACAGACAGGGGAGCCCAAGAGAGTGATAGTAGTGCTCCATTAGCAGCAACAGCAAAATGCCCAAGTATGAAAGGGCACTATGTTGATGGTGCATATGGGGCAAAGAAGGTGGCATATGGATCATGCAGTGGGGATTGCAGCTGCCCAGGTGGCACAAAAGAACATACGATTACAAAATATGCCAGACTGTGTCAGACCAAGATCCATCATGCCCAGTATCCTGTGTCCAACAGTGACCAATCTAGGTCACAGTTACCTAACAGTTTCCCCAAAAGACACACAGGATCCATAATACTTGTATTGGGGCAAGCAGTGGATACCCCGGGTCCTCTCTAACAATGGTTTATGGACCTTTCCCCGGGAATTTGTCCAAACCTTTTTTAAACCCAGATACACTAAAAGCTGTTACTACATCGTCCAATAATGAATTCCAGAGTTCGAAAAAACAGTTTCTTCTAGTAGTCTTAAATGGATTACACTGTAGCCGCATTGCATGTCCCCTAGTCTTTCTACATTTTGATGGCATAAACAATAGATCTTCATTTACCTGTTCCACTCCAGTCAATAATTTATAAACTTATATCATATCTCCTCTCAGCTGTCTCTTCCCCAGGTTGAAGAGCCCCAACCTTCTTAGCCTTACCACATAGGGGTATCCTTCGATCTGCATAACCATCTGTGATGTTCATCTGATCCCACAGTGACAGAGGCATCACACAGACATGCTACTGCTGCAGAAAGGAGATGTGCCACATGTGGTGGTCCAAGGGTTCTGGCACCCCAGGCAGAGATCCCGGCTGGCCACTCCACCCAGCTGTAGGGGAAGAGGCCGATAGTGCCAGCAACTGGTAGTAAAAAACGTGTGAGAGAGTCAGTTGGACCATTAGATGATAGAGGGGTAAAAGGGGCAGTAAGAGGGAACAAGACTATAGCGGAGAGATTGAATGAATTCTTTGCTTCGGTCTTTACTGGGGAAGATTTAGGGATGTTACTACCCATGACTGAAGTGGTATTTAAAGGTGATACTGCAGAAGAATTGAAAGAACTATCGCTACACCGGGAAGATGTATTATAACTATTTGATAAACCAAAGAGTAGCAAAATCACCTGGACCAGATGGTATACATCCAAGGGTGTTGAAAGAACTGAAATATGAGATTTCAGACCTGCTATTAGTGATCTGTGAACTATCATTAAAATCATCTGTAATACCTGAAGATTGGAGGATCGTCAATGTAACGCCAATTTTTAAAAGGGGTTCCAGGGGTGATCCGGGAAACTACAGACCGGTGAACCTGACGTCAGTACCAGTTAAAATGGTAGAAACCATCATAAAAAAACAAAATTACTCAGCATGTAGATAGTCATGGCCTAATGGGAGACAGCCAACATGGCTTTAGGCAAGGAAGATCTTGTCTTACTAATCTGTTATGTTTTTTTGAAGGTGTGAATAAACAGGTGGACAAAGGTGAGTAGGTTGATATAGTGTATCTGAACTTTCAGAAAGCCTTTGACAAGGTCCCTCATCAGAGACTTTTGGCAAAACTAAAAAGTCATGGAATAGGAGGCAGTGTAGTATTGTGGATCAGGAACTGGTTAAAATATAGAAAGTAGAGGTTGGGGCTACATGGCCAATTTTCCCAATGGAAAAAAGTGAATAGTGGAGTACCCCAGGGATCTGTGCTGGGTCCGCTGCCCATGTCAGCATAGTAAGGGGGTGTTGACTGAGGGGGCAGCAGATCAAAGCCATGTCCTGGTCCTGTGCACATTGCACTGTTCTAGGTGGGTCCCTGTCCAACAGGGACAAGACACAGTGCCAGATGTGACTGGCACATACAGCAATTGTGCAGGGAACAAGGCAACTAGCATAATACACTGACAGTAACATAGACCAAGAACACAGCCAGCAGAAACCATCTCTAACAATACTGGTTCTGAGGACCAGGTGCTGGGCGCCCATCCTCACCCTCAGGATAACCACAGAAACTGCTCGGTAGCATGGCTTGTAGCTGCTCTGTGCTTGTATCACACACTGTCAGTGCAGCTTAGAGAACTGAGGTGATGGATCAGTGCATTCTCCATTTGGTGGTCAGCTGCAGACTGCTGTTCTGCATGTGTATGGCATCATGGGTACTGGAGGAGACTAACCGGCACACACAGCAGACGTTTTTTTAGGCAGTGACCTACAGTCTCTTTGTAACCAGCCATTGCTTTACAGAGAGGTGTGGAGGTGTAGCCTACTGGTTAGTACAATTTTTCTGTAAGCAGGGGACAGGGATTTGATTCATACTTGTTCTTTTTTTGTGACTGTGCTACTCAGAGCATTTCCATGCCTGTAAAAGTCAGGGCCCTGCACATCGGTGCTGCCAGCCCATACCACCCTCTTTACAGCCGCCATAAGAACATAAGATATGCTATACTGGGTCAGACTAAGGTCCATCAAGCCCAGTATCCTGTTTCCAACAGTGGCCAATCTAGCAGTTTCCCCAAAAGACACAGGTTCCACAGTGCTTGTATTGAGTCAAGTATTGATATCCTGGGTCCCTTCTTAATAATGGCCATCTTCCTTCAGCTCATCTGTTTGCCTCTGTCAGCTGTGTACAGTGATGTCTTTTTGTGCAAGCTGCTACACCATGACCTACACTGGTATTCTGTTCTGCATTTTGGTTTTTCACGCTCACCTCTCCTGTGCCTGATCTGCACGTCACCACTACTACTCTATCCTCCTGTCACTGCAAACATCCTGCCGCTTCTGGTTCCGCTGGGGGACACATCTTCCCCATCCTATGCCACACACTGACATTGCAGCACTTTACATTGCCACCACTCTGTGCATCAGTATAGCTGCCTCCCACATACTCATCCACTTTACTGGCTGCCACATAGGATGCTAATTGATATGGCAGGTCCATCAGCTCCCACCTGTCCTTTCTTCCATCACCTTTACATTGACTTTCTTTCGTTCGTTATCCAGCGCTTGGGTTACAGCCGTTTTCATGCCTTAAGGTGCACACTTTCCATCTTAAAGCATGCTTGTCACCTTAATGTGCGATGTCCTGTTAATGTGCGTTAAATGGCCAAGGCACCCTGTTGGCGTGTGCTAAACGACCCATAGGGCGCTTTAAGCTGGAACGTCCCCTACCTGCCCGACGCCTTTTGAGGATTAATGCCCTTTATCACTGCCATTAACACCTGTTACTTTAACGCGCTTTAATAAACATAACCCTAAGACTATCTTTTGAGTTTTATGAGCTGTCCTGGCTCTCTTTTGTAGGGATGGTGAAAATGCGATAGACCCCAGTGTGTGGAGCCACTTGGGGCGATTCATTGAGCTTTATGCCTATGCAACAAGTTAAGTGCTGTAATTCCTTCTATCGATAGTAATCGACTGGGAACGGCAAGGCCGCGGAGCCATGTGCACGTGGCCACCATTAACCGGGGGGGCGGCCGCGTGCATTCCAGCGTCGGTAGCGTGTCCATTCGGAGCCCGGGGGCGGAATGGAGGGGATACTACCATCCCATTGGCTGCGGCGTGTGACGACTGTGCGCGGCAGCCAATGGGATGAAGGAGACGTCGGGAGCTAGTGCGGGGACGCGGCATGAATCCGGCCTCTTGATTTCGGATGCCGGAGCCGCCGGACGCCCTCCCACCCTCCCTGGTTTCAAGTGGGTCTTGGGGGTTGTCGTGGGGGTGTTGCAGCTGGAGGGGGTTGGCGGGATCCCGGAGGTTTCCGGGGTCCGGAGCCGGATGCAAGCAGTACGGCGGGGGTGGGGTACCCCCGCCCGGACAATCCCTCGGCTTTTGCTAATAATATGGCGAAGCCGGATGAGGGAGTGCGAGGCAATTTTGTCGGGTCTGTACCCGGGGGAAGCGGCCGAGGCGTCACCTTGCTAATAGCATGGCGGGTGGTGGCTTGCGCTGCTGGTGGGGGGGGGGGATGTTAATTTGTTAATTGAAAAGTTGTGAATTGTTGTAAGTTAATAAAGCTGCGACCAGTTCAATTCCAAATGATGTGTAATGGTTTTCTTAAAGGTTTAAGGGTGCTGTTTATAAAAAAAAAAAAAAAAAAGAAGCGGGGGGAAAAGGGGAGGGGAATCAGGGTGGAATCAGCCGGTCCGCCTTACCCGGTTATAATTATTATTTAGTGCAAGAGAACTGATGGTAAGTAGTATAGAATTGTTAATAATAAAACGTGGTCAGTTGAAGAGGTGTTTTTTAGACCTGTAATGGTTTCCTTCAGCGATTCCTCTTCTGGCATGTATTAACTGCTGCATAGAGGAAGAACGGGATTACTGAGGTCTTTTCTCCTCTATTTTAGGTTTTTTCCAGAAGTGTTATATTTTGTGGGTTTTAATTAGATGGAATTAAAAGTAACAAGGCATTGAGGTTTTGTTAGATAATAGGTGTTTACATCCTCAGTGAGTGTTTTTGTATGTATAGTATTGGTACAATATCCCAAAAGTAGTCAGGTGTCCCTCACTACCATTAAGAAAGACTGCAACTGATAAAAAATATGGCAGTAAAACTTCTATAATTCATGGAAATTTGATTCAATCACACTTCTGCTCTATGAGCAGCACTGGCTCCGGATTTATTTCTGGATCAGATTTGAAACTCTTATGCCTATACATCAAGTTACTATTCAGGCCTTCCTCTTTACTCAAGATCCCTTCTGGTCCCTTATAACACCATCCACCCCTTGCGTTCTTCTCACGGAAATTTCCTTATCCCATCTACAACCAGATTGCATTTGGAATCTTCACGGAACAGGGCATTTAGTTTTTTTGGACCTTCCCTTTAGAATTCTTTGCCTTTAAACTTTCGCCTAGAGACCTCCTTTAAGAAATTCAAAGTTGGAGTTAAGACCTGGTCCTTTAGCCAGGCTTTTCCACCAGTTTGTTCTTAACTGCATTCATGGTACTGGGCAATTTAATCTCCCTTCTAGTATGGTTGTTCGTCCTAGAGCTCTTTGTTTATCAACATTTTTATGCTTTTCCTCAATTTAATTTCTGGAATGTGTAAACTGCTTTGACGGTGTCCCTGTTGGGGTATGAGGAGTGAAGCAGTTCCCTGTAAAATAGTTATCTCCAAGTTATAATACCCTGTTCAATGTAATTTCAGTTTGTTCAATGTAAACCGCACTGATGCAGAATAGCGCGGTGTATTAGAGAATGCAAACAAATAAATAAATAAATAAATAAAAGCTTGTTTGATTTCTATTAAATTGCTAAGTATGGATTACTGTTAGAAGCTTAAAGTAACTACAGGACGTGTATAAATACATGCTTGAAGGTGATGCCAAGCATAAAGCAGAAATAAGCATGTCTATTGGACCATGAGTGGTGGAAGGAGGACAACCAGTGGGACACTGTGATACCTGGGTACAAACTATATCGTAATGATAGAGCTGATCAAATTGGTGGAGGGGTTGCTCTCTATGTTAGAGAGGGCATTGAGTCAGAAAGGATTAAAGTTTTGCAGGAAACAAAATCTGCTGTAGAATCTATATGGACTGAAATTCCATGTAAAAGGGGGAAAGCAATGGCAGTGGGGGTGTACTATCGAGCGCCTTGCCAGAATGACCAAATGGATGATGAAATGCTCAAAGAAATCAAGGAAGCTAACAAAAGTTACAGTGCAGTAATAATAATGGGTGATTTCAACTACCCCGGTATCGACTGGGTCAGTGTCACGTCAGGACATGCTAGGGAGATAAGTTCCTAGATGAAATAAATGACTGCTTCTTGGAGCAGCTGGTTCATGAACCGACCAGACGGGAAGCCATATTAGACCTAGTCCTTAGTGGAACACCAGATCTAGTGCAAGAGATAAGGTTGTTGGGGCCACTTGGCAATAGTGATCATAGCATGATCGCCTTTGATTTAATTAGTGGAGGAGGGATAGTAAGGAAATCCACAGTATTACCTTTTAACTTTCGAAATGGAAACTATGATAAAATGAGGAAAACAGTTAAGAAAAAATTAAAAGGAGCTGTTGCAAAGGTTAAAGACGTACATCAGGCTTGGCTGTTGTTGAAAAATACTATCTTGGAAGCCCAGACCAGCTGTATTCCACGCTTTAAGAAAAGTGGAAGGAAGTCCAAAAAACTGCCAGCATGGTTTAAAGGTGAGGTCAGAGAGGCTGCTGTTGCCAAAAAAGCATCTTTCAGGAAATGGAAAAAAGAGCCAAACGACGAAACCTGGAAACAGCACAAGCACTGGCAAGTCAAATGCAAGGCATTGATAAGGCAGGCAAAGGGAGAATTTGAGAAGAAGCTTGCTGCGGAAGCAAAAACGCGAAGTAAAGACCTTTTCAAGTACATTCATAGCAAAAAACCTGTGAGAGAGTCAGTTGGTCCATTAGATGATAAAGGGGTTAAAGGAGCACTTTAAAAAGTTCAAAATCCATTACCACATATATGCAGACGACATTATGTTGTATATACCATTCACTATTCCTATGATCCCCCTCCAACTCTTAACAGACTGTTTCAACGAGTTAACAACTTGGTTAGAAGACCACAATCTTTTTATCAACCATTCCAAAACAGACATATTAATTGTAACAAGGAACAAATCCTTTTCCCCCTCTACCCACATTACACTCCAGAATCATGACATCTCCATAAAAAACGAAATAAAATACCTAGGGGTGTTACTCGACACCCAACTTAGTATGACCACACATATCAGAAGCACAACAAAGAAAATATACTATAAACTCAAAGTGCTAAAACAACTACGCCCTCTAGTCCATCTGCAAGATTTCTTAAGTATTATTCAAGCCATTATCACCCCACATTTCGACTTCGCCAACCTCGCTCTACTAGGCACAACAAACCAAAACATCAGAAAACTCCAACTGGCGCAAAATGCCGCAGCCAGAACTATAACGAAAGCTCATCCCTTCGAGCACATAACACCATACCTGGCCAAACTACACTGGCTCCCCATTCAATGTAGAGTAAACTACAAACTAATAATAACTACTTTTAAAGCACTAAATAATACTGCCCCAGAAACGCTAAATAAACTTATCATCAAAGACACACCCCACAGCGCTTATAGAAGAAGCAATGCCAATAAACTAAGAATACCAAAAGAATTCACAAAGTCCACGAAGACAACAAATAAAAAGGCATTCTCCCATGCAGCCCCCATGCTCTGGAACTCACTACCAGAAGACATCCGATCCACAACTGATATCAAAGACCTACGCAAAAACTTAAAAACACACCTATTTACCTCCTACTATGGCACGCTAAATAACTCCCAACAAGACGAAAAAGGATAAGCCAGACAATACATACAGACCAGCACCCCAAGACTTAAACACATCTAGACTCCACTACCACTTACACCGCTGAACTCCTCCTTCCACGCCTGTACATAGTTATGTGTACATAGTTACTAATGAAAGTTCAAATGTTAAAAAGTTAAATGTAATATGTACTTAGATTAGGTTATAGTTCTATTGTTCTATGTAAAAAACAGAAATGTCACTCTGTTTCTTTAATTGTTCTATGTAAACCGCACCTGATCTTCGGAAGGTTGT
Organism: Ichthyophis bannanicus; assembly: GCA_033557465.1. NCBI lineage: Eukaryota > Metazoa > Chordata > Amphibia > Gymnophiona > Ichthyophiidae > Ichthyophis > Ichthyophis bannanicus. The sequence goes on along the minus strand of CM066035.1, from coordinate 908,498,388 downwards.
GGTATATAAAAATTTGTTAAATAAAATAAATAAATAAATAAACTAAGAGGCGACAAGGCGATAGCGGAGAGATTGAATGAATTCTTTGCTTCAGTCTTTACTGAAGAAGATGTAGGGATGTTACCCATGACTGAAGTGGTATTTAAAGGTGCGGAAGAATTGAAGGAAATATCGATACATCGGGAAGATGTATTACAACTATTAGATAAACTGAAGAGTAGCAAATCACCTGGGCCGGATGGTATACATCCAAGGGTGTTGAAAGAACTGAAATACGAGATTGCAGACCTGCTATTAGTAATCTGTGAACTATCATTAAAATCATCTCTAATACCTGAAGATTGGAGGATCGCCAATGTAACACCAATTTTTAAAAAGGGTTCCAGGGGTGATCCGGGAAACAACAGACCGGTGAGCCTGAAATCAGTACCGGGAAAAATGGTAGAAACCATCATAAAGAATAAAATTACTCAGCATGTAGATAGTCATGAACTAATGGGAGACAGCCAACATGGCTTTAGACAAGGAAGATCTTGTCTTACTAATCTGTTATGTTTTTTTGAAGGAGTGAATAATCAGGTGGACAAAGGTGAGTCGGTTGATATTGTGTATCTGGACTTTCAGAAAGCCTTTGACAAGGTCCCTCATCAGAGACTTTTGGCAAAACTAAAGAGTCATGGGATAGGAGGCAGTGTACTATTGTGGATCAGGAACTGGTTAAAAGATAGAAAGCAGAGGGTAGGTCTAAATGGCCAATTTTCCCAATGGAGAAAGGTGAATAGTGGTGTACCCCAGGGATCTGTGCTGGGTCTGCTGCTTTTTGACATATTCATTAATGACCTGGAAAGTGGAATAACAAGTGAGGTTATCAAATTTGCGGATGACACAAAACTATTTAAAGTTGTTAAAACCCAAGAGGATTGTGGAAAATTGCAAGAGGATCTTGATAAATTGGAAGACTGGGCATCAAAATGGCAGATGAAATTTAATGTGGACAAGTGCAAGGTTATGCACCTAGGGAAGAACAACCCAAACTATAGTTACACGATGCAAGGTTCCATATTAGGAACCACCACCCAGGAAAAAGATTTAGGCGTCATTGTGGATACCATGTTAAAACCCTCGGCCCAGTGTGCAGCAGCGGCCAAGAGAGCAAATAGAATGCTAGGTATGATAAGGAAAGGAATGGAAAATAAAACAAAAGATATTATAATGCCTCTATATCGTTCCATGGTGAGACCGCACCTTGAATATTGTGTGCAATTCTGGTCGCCGTATCTTAAAAAGGATATAGCGATTTTAGAAAAGGTTCAGAGAAGAGCCACCAAAATGGTAAAGGGGATGGAAGGATAATCTTATGAAGAAAGGCTAAAAAGGTTGGGGCTCTTTAACCTGGAAAAGAGACGGCTGAGAGGAGATATGATAGAAATCTATAAATTAATGAACGGAGTGGAACGGGTAAACGTAGATCGATTGTTTATCTTATCAGAATATAGAAAGACTAGGGGACATGCAATGAAGCTACAGGGTAAACTATTTAAGACTAATAAAAGAAAATATTTTTTCACTCAACGTGTAATCAAACTCTGGAATTTGTTACCGGAGGATGTAGTAAAGGCTGTTAGTGTAGCTAGGTTTAAAAAACGTTTGGACAAGTTCCTGGAGGAAAGGTCCATAAACCATTATTAAGAAGGGACCCAGGATATCAATGCTTGAACCAATACAAGCATTGTGGAACCTGTGTCCCTTGGGGAAACTGCTAGGTACGTATGACCTAGATTGGCCACTGTTGGAAACAGAATACTGGGCTTGATGGACCTTGGTCTGACCCAGTATGGCATATCTTATGTTCTTATGTTCTTATGTGCAGTGACCTGCAGTCTTTCTGTAGCCAGCCAGCACTGTGTTGGAAGCTGTAGAGATATAGCCCACTGGTTACTACAATGACTGTGGAGGCAGAAGTCATGGGTTCTATCCCACAGTGGTGCTATTTAATAAGGCTGTCTGAGGCTTTTCCTTTTAATTTAAATCTGTGCTGCCAGCAAAAACACCCTTACAGTGCCATAACCTAAGGTGCCCTATAGGGCGCCCTATAAAACACACTATAGGGCACATTATAAGGTGCCTTGGTGGACAGGGCACTTTATAATGTGCCCTATGGAGCGCCTTATAGGGCGCCTTATGACGCACCTTGGGTTAAGGCACTGTGAGGGTATTTTTGCTGGCAGCACAGATTTAATTTAAAAGGAAATGCCTCAGACAGCCTTATTAAATAACACCACTGCAGGATCGAACCCATGACCTCTGCAGTCATTGCAGTAACCAGTGGGCTACATCGTTATAGCTTCTAACACAGCGCTGGCATGAACTTAAGGTTAACGCGTGTTAACGACACAAGGCGCCCTCTATCACGCAATACAGATTCCTTGCTACCTTCCCTCCGGAACGCCCACTGCCTTATATGGCATTCCTCACATTAACCCTGCAACTAGCGCCGGTAACATTAGGACAGTTTAGTAAACATCCCCCCTGGTCAGACCCTCACCAAGTACAGAATAAGTGACCGTAACCTAAAAATAGATAAAAATTAAACTGCAACCCCAAGAAGCCAGATTCTGCAGACAGTGCAATACCAGAGAAATAGAAAGAGATGAATTTCCATGTACTGTATAAAATATAAAGATAGCACCAAGTCCGATTATTAAATTGAAAATAAAATTCTCTTCTACCTTTGTTGTCTGACCATTTTATTCTCTGATCTGTTGGTCTCTGAGGTTTCTCTTTCCTTCACCTCCCAGTACCACCCCACCCCCCCCCCCACCACCTACTTCCCCCCAGGGGCGGCATGAAGGTGATGCAGAGCCATGTGCGGAGATTCACTGCAGCATCATTTGCATAAATTTATATATAAAATGTATATGTCAGCTACCTAAAATCCTAGGTGGCTTCCAAACATACACATGCAATTTAGTAAAGCAGATGTTACAATAAAACAAACATAATAATAATAAAACATTTCATTTGTTTAATGAAAAGTCATTTACACAGCCCCCCCCCCCCCCCATCAAATCATTATAAGTATCTGCATATCAGATTTATTTTGGTCATAGTTGCATTGACAGCTGTTTTGCCATGCTGAAATGCAATAACTGCAGGGGGATGTAACTTCCTCCCTGCAGTTAGCCTATTGCCCTGCATAATCAAACTCTGGAATTAGTTACCGAAGGATGTAGTAAAAGCTGTTAGCGTAGTTAGGTTTAAAAAAGGTTTGGACAAGTTCCTGGAAGAAAGGTCCATAAACCTTTATTAAAGAGGACCTGGCAAATCCACTGCTTGCTCCGGGACAAGCATTGTGGAACCTGTGTGCCTTTTTAGAAACCTGCCAGGTACGTCTGACCTGAATTTGCCACCATTGGAAGCAGGATACTGGGCTTGATGGACCTTGGTCTGACCCAGTATGGCATTTCTTATGTTCTTATATTCATATGTTAACAGTGCAAAGCCTAGGAAACATGCTGCTAAATATGCCAAACAAGAGGGACTCAATAGCACCAATGCAGCATCTGTCACTTCACAAAAACAAGAGTGACTTGGCACCCCAGTGCAACACTTCCCTTCCTCTTAAAAACAAGAGGGACTTTATGACCCTAACACAACACCTCCCACTCCAACATAAACACCAAGAAGGGCTTGGCAACCCCAGCATAACTCCTGAAACTGCACACTGGACCAGCATGGTGTTAATATAAATATATATTCCATAAAAATCAAAGGAAATGCAAGACGCTTGCACGCCTAAAGAACTAAAAAAAAAAAGTGAGAATCACAGCACAGTTTATAAGACAATATTATAACTCATTTTATTCTGTGATAAACTGCATTATGGTTCTCACTTTTTCTTTTTGAATATATATTCTGTGTGCACAGAAACCTCTCACTCAACAGTGGGTGCAGAACAGAAGCAGGACATTCACCCACAGAACTCATATATTTAATAAAAATCTGATTCTCGTCATCTCACTAACAACAAACATTCTCCAGTACCAGGAATATTGGGAACTAATATAAAACCCTACAAAAGTCACCAAAGGTCTAGAAGGCCAAATCTATCATACTATACCAGCATAAACTTCCAAAACTCATACAAAGGGCTTACCTAGAAAAAAGCAGCACTATAAATACTGCAGTGGGTCCTAGAACATCCATACACCTATTTGAAAAGCTGAACAAGTCAAATTACTACAGTACAGATCCCTACGGATAAACTCCATGTTGACAGAATGCCTGGCCTCAGTCACACACTCATCACAGACTCACAACAAGTACAGAATAAGTGACCACAGCTTAAAGTAAAAATAAAAATATGTAGACAAAAATTAAACTGAAACCCAAGAAGCCGGACTTAGCATGCGGTGCAAGACCAGAGAAATAAGAGATGCAGTTCCCCATACTATGTAAAATATAAAGACAGCGCAAAGTCCAATCACTAAATTTAAAATAAAATTATTTTTTCTATCTTTTGTTGTCTGACCATTTTATTCTCTGATCATGCTGGTCCCGATCTGAGGCTTCTGCTTTCCCTTGTCTTCCCTTAGCTCGCTTTCTACATTTTCTAGTCCATCTGCCATTTTTTGTTTCTCCTTTTGTTTTCTTCACTTCCTTCCATCTTTGGTACTGATTTTTTCCTTTCAGTTTTCTTCCATTTAATTCTCTCTTTCTGTCCACCCATGTTTGACTACTCCTTAGTATCCATTTCTCAATCTCCCTCTTTTTTACATCATTTACCTATCGCTTTTCAACCTTCTCCCCAGTCCTTCCATTCCCCAGCTCTTCTTTCCTGGTCCATTATTCCCCAGTCTTTTTCTCACTCTCTCTCCCACTCCATGTCTAACATCTCTCCCCCCATTATCCAGTATCTCTCTCTTCTGGCTCTCTCTTGCCTTCCATGTCTGCCGTCCCCCTTCCTATCCACCCTGCAACCAGCATCTACCCCATCTCCATACCATATAATCTCCTCTCTATTAATCCCATGTCCAGCATCTCTCTGCCTTTCTCAACCTATTTATCCCATGTCCATCTTCTCCCCTCTCTCACTCCCATGCCCTGCATCTCCTTCTCTCTTTATTGCCACATGCCCAGCATCTCTCCTGTGTCCCCCCCCCTCCAAGTCCAGCATATTCCCATAGCCTCCCTGGCCAATATCACTCCCCCATCTCCCCTCCTTGCTTCTCTCTTTGCCCCTTTCCATGTCCAGTATCTCCCTTTATCTCCCTAGCCCCCCCCCCACCTCAATCTTATCCTTGCTAACCCCCTATTCCCCTCCTGCACCCAGCATCTCCCTTCTGACTGACTGTGCCCATCCACGTGCACCTCCCAATGCCCCTTCATGTCCACTTCTTGTATGTATAAGGGGCAGAGCCTGCCCACGGAGCAGCATGTTCCATGGACTGGGGTAAACAGTGATCCCAGACCAGAGAGGCAGGGTACAATTGGCCTTGCACAGCCTCTGCCCCCAGGACATGCTACTCCTGCAAGCAGGTTTTGATCTCTAGGGCACAATTGCTGCTTTCCACATCCTTCTGCCTGAATGAGCAGCTTGTCCTGCAGGCATGGGTTGTGCCCCCCTCTGATGCATTGAAAAGCATGGGGTTTTCAAGCATCCGTGGGCTTGTAAGTCCTTGCTGGTTCCGCTCCTCTCTGATGCAAAAAGCATCATCGCGTCACAGGGGGGCGGAACCAGCAGGGACTTATAAGCCCACGGATGCTTGAAAACCCTGCATTTTTCACTAGATTTTTTTTCAGCATATGGTGAGAGCTCCCTGCCACTTCCCCAGTATCCTTGGATATGGGGCAGCGGCGGGGTGGGGGGGAGGGGCAGAAGAGTTGATTCTGCCACTGCTGAGAAGCAGTGGCGGCAGCTTGTCCACCTTTTTTTTTTTAAACCTTTGAAGGCTGTTTTGGGGGTATTTTTTGCCGCCCTCAAAACTTTGCCACCTGAGGTGATTGCCTCACTCCACCTCATTATGCAGCTGCCCCTGAGAATAGCAAATTAACATTCCCTTGAAGAGTATAGAGAACCAATGGCTCAGCTGAAAAAGCTCTATGAGCAGGAGGGAGTGAATGATGGGTTACAACATCTCATCTACAGTATTAGCAGAATCAAATACAAAAACATCATTACTATATTCAAAATCCTCCACAACCAATCCTCCGAATACCTAAAACTCCCCAATAACAGACAAAGTAGAAGCACCGCAGAACACCTCCTCACTTCTCACACAGATTTCATGAAGTACAACCAATCAGCATGTGGAAGAGCATTCTCACTCTATGCTCCAACAATATGGATCTCCCTCCCTGTAAAATTCCGAACAGCTACAGATCTTAAGGATGTCAAGAAATTTCTAAAAACACACCTGTTTCAAATGTGCTTTCAGAGCATAACATAAACAAGGAACCCACATAACTAGGAGTGGCTCAGTGGTTCGGACAGGTTACCTCAGGCTGGAGGGACTGGGGTCTCTAGTCCCATGGCCACTCCTTGTGGCCTTGGGCAAGCCACTTAACCCTCCATTGCCTCAGGTGCACTTAGATTGTAAGCCCTTTGGAAACAAGGGAATAAAAAAAAAGTGCCTGTTAGTATATATTTGTTTTTGGATTATTTACTGGTTCTTTGCAAAGTTATATGGGTTTCTTATATGTTGTTTAATGTTCATTGTAATGTTAACAGGTTCTATGTAATGCTATGCTCTGTTATACATAAACCGTATTGAACACTGAAAATGCAATACAAAAACTTCTCAAATAAATAAATAAATAAGCATCTCTTCTCAGTCTGACAATGTGAGCAAGCAATCTTGCAGGAAGGGAATTGTGATTCCTTATTCTCTAGGGAGTAAGTGTGACACTAGTGCAAGCCTGGGATCTTCTGCATCTAGGCTGCAAAAGACCAGGTCTTGTGAGTGGTTCACTCCAGAAATGCCTCAGGCTGATGCCTAGAGAAACTAACAGATTGGTTCCTTTCTCCATACATTGGAGTGGCACTGAGATAAAAGCCATAATTAAAGATTTTCCCAAAAATTGGGGAGGATCATCTAAAGTGGCAGCAAAAGTTGGAGGTTGTTTCTGATGCCTACGATCCTGTCTGTGTTGTTTTATGTTATGGTGTACTGATCAGCAAAAGGTGTATGGTGTACTGATCAGAAAAAGTGGAAGGAATATACAGAGTTTTTATATGATAAAGATCAAGTGGACCAACAGCCATTTCAACCTGTACCTTATGATCGGGAACCATTGGTGATGAAAGAAGAAGTTGAAGCAGCATTGAAAGCCTTATCAAAGAACAAAGCACCAGGCATTGATAGCATTCCCATAGAAGTATTACAGCAATCTGATGCAGCTGTTCCCGTTCTTACAAGGCTCTGCCAAGAAATATGGAAGACAACATCATGGCCAACTGACTGGAAAAGATCTGTGTTTATACCAATACTAAAGAAAAATGATCCGACTGACTATGGAAATTATCGCACAATTGCTCTAATCCCACATGCCAGCAAGATTCTACTGAAGATTATTCAAAAGAGACTACAACCATACCTGGAACAAGAATTACCTGAAGTGCAAGCAGAGTTCAGGAAAGGGCGAGGAACGAGAGACATCATTGCGGATGTGAGATGGATCCTTGAAAAGACTAAAGAATACCAAAAGGATATCTATTTGTGCTTTATCGACTATAGCAAGGCTTTTGACTGTGTAAACCATGAGAAACTCTGGGCCACATTAAGAAGCATGAGTATACCAGAACTCCTGAACGTACTCTTGCACAATCTGTACATTGATCAAGAAGCAACAGTTCGAACGGAACAAGGAGAAACAGAATGGTTTAAAATAATCAAAGGTGTAAGACAAGGCTGCATACTTTCCCCCTACCTGTTTAATTTATATGCAGAACAAATCATCAGAGAAGCAGGATTGTATGAAGACAACAGAGGTGTGAAGATTGGTGGAAAACTCATCAACAACCTTCGCTATGCTGATGATACCACATTACTGGCTGAAAGTGAAGATGATCTGAAACATTTGCTTCTCACAATCAAAGAACATAGTCTCAAAATGGGCCTGCACCTTAATGTAAAGAAGACAAAGATCATGACAACTGGCATAATCGACAGGTTCATCATTGAATGTGAAGAAATTGAAATCGTGAACACAGGGGCGGCCCAAGGGGGGTGCGGGGCCATGTGCGGAGACTCGGTGCGGGGCCTCATTTGCATAAGTGGCCTTATTTGCATAAATATTTGCATAATGTTACCATACACTAACTTTTAGTAAACATGTCTCTTAATGAGTGTATGGATAAAGAAAGACTAAAAGATTTCTACATTACTATAATCCAGTGCCAACCGCCAGGCACATTAGGAACTACTACAAACGCTGCCCATTTAGAACCCATAGCAAACCCACTGTATCCTGACAGCATTACCAGGACTCACAAAGCACCAGACCCTACCTATCAAAAGGAAACACTGCAAATATTAAACCAGTACATTTCAGAGAATACTGGGGAAAGAGAACAAGTGGCAATGTCAAATAGGAATTACATAAACAGAATACCTCAGCTCAGTTACACATGCAGAACATAGACCATCACCAAACAAGGAATCGCAATTTAGAAACAGGAAGACAATAATTAAACTGGGAACCCCAAAAAGCCAAACTTGGAATGTACAACAACACTGTAGAAATAAAACTATAAATCAATTTCCTCTTGTACCAAACAAAGCGCAGACGTTAATGATGCACATTTCCCAGAGCTTTCATATTCCAGTTAATAAATTCAAAATAAAGAGATATCTTTCTACCTTTTGTGCATTTTTTTTCAGTTGCAATTGCTCCAGCCACTTTCTTCTGGTTTCTTCATGTTTTCTGCTAACTCTCCATCGTCTGCTGTCCATTTGTCCTTTCTTCTCTCTTCTAGTTTTCTTTCCATCCTCTCTCTACATCTGCTTTAACATACTAATCTTTCTCCTTTTGCTCTTTCCTCATTCTTATTTCATCCACACAAATTTTACCCCTCCATCCTCAATCCCCACTTATTCTCCCAATACCCGGCCCATTGTAGATTTTTCATCCCTCCCACACAAAATATTTTTCCCCTCTCCATTTTACTCTCCCAGCCCCATCCCATTCTAATCCTCCCCCAACATCAGCTCCCTTCTAGTTCCAGTCTCACCCAGCATCCATTCCCTTCTAGTCCCTGCATCAGCCCATTTCCAGTCCTAGCCCCCCATCAACCCATTTCCAGTCCTAGCTCCCCCATCCATTTTCAGTCTGAGTCCCTTCATCAGCTCATTTCCAATCCTAGACCCCCATCAGCCCATTTCTAGTCATTTCCTAGCCCCACCATCAGCCCATGTCAAATCCTAGCTCCCCTCCACTCAGCCCAATTCCAGTCCAAGCCCCCCCATGAGCCTACTTCCAGTTCTAGCCCCTCCATGAGTCCATTTCAATTCAAGCCCCCACCACAGCCCATTTCCAATCTTAGCTCCCCCCCAACAGCCCATTTCCAGTCCTATCCTAGCTGCTCCATCAGCCCATTTTCAGTCCTAGCTCCCTTCCCTCACAGCCCATTTCCATTCCAAGCTCCCTCCCCATCAGCTATTTGCAGTTCAAGCCTCCCCGTCCACTCAGTCCATTTCCAGTCATAGCAATCCCCCAACCCATTACCAGTCCTAGCCCCCCATCAACCCATTTTCAGTTTAAGCCCCCCCTATAACCCATTACCAGTCCTAACCCCCCATCAGCCCACTTCCAGTCTTAACCCCATCAGCCCATTTCCAGTCAGCCCCCCATAGCCCATTGCCAGTCCTAACCCCCCCCCATCAGCCCACAGCCCATTACCAGTCCTAACCACATCAGCCCACCTCAAGTCCTAACCCCTCCCCATCAGCCCATTTCCTGTCCTAGCGCCCCCATAGCCCATTAGCAGTCCTAACCCCCCATAGCCCATTAGCAATCCTAACCCCCCCATAGCCCATTAGCAATCCTAACCCCCCATCACCCTATTTCCAGACAGCCCCCATCAGCCCACAGCCCATTACCAGTCTTAACCACCCCCCCCCAGCCCATTTCCAGTCCTAACCCCCCATCACCCCATTTCCAGTCAGCCTCCATCAACCCCCAGCCCATTACCAGTCTTAACCCCCCCTAGCCCATTTCCAGTCCTAACCCCCCCCCAGCCCATTTCCAGTCCTAACCCCCCCCCCCCCCACCCCATTTCCCAGTCAGCCTCCATCAGCCCCAGCCCATTAGCAGTCTTAACCCCCAGCCCATTTCCAGTCCTAACCCCCCCTAGCCCATTTCCAGTCCTAACCCCCCCTCACCCCATTGCCAGTCCGCCTCCATCAGCACCAGCCCTTTAGCAGTCCTAACCCCCCCCTTGCCCATTTCCAGTCCTAACCCCCCCCCCAGCACATTTCCAGTCCTAACCCCCCCTAGCACATTTCCAGTCCAAACCCCCCCCCCAGCACATTTCCAGTCCTAACCCCCCCCCAGCACACATTTCCAGTCCTAACCCCCCATCACCCCATTTCCAGTCAGCCTCCATCAACCCCCAGCCCATTACCAGTCTTAAACCCCCCCTAGCCCATTTCCAGTCCTAACCCCCCCCCCCCAGCACATTTCCAGTCCTAACCCCCCATCACCCCATTTCCAGTCAGCCTCCATCAACCCACAGCCCATTACCAGTCTTAACCCCCCTAGCCCATTTCCAGTCCTACCCCCCCAGCACATTTCCAGTCCTAATCCCCCCCCCAGCACATTTCCAGTCCTAACCCCCCATCACCCCATTTCCAGACAGCCTCCATCAGCCCCCCCAGCCCATTACCAGTCTTAACCCCCCCTCCCCTTCCCTTCCCTTCCCTTCTGGAAAATTTTAAAAAAAAAAACCTGGCTCTAGCTGCTGCCGCTGCCGCGTCCGTCGCAGCAGCGGCAGAATGGAGTGTCCCGCGGGGCCCCCTCTCCTTGTTGAGCCCTCTGCAAGGGCTTTCAGATTCGCGAAGGGAGAGTGCTCCCTCGCGTCTCTGTAAAGCCCGCAGGGGCTAATGGGAAATTTCCCATCAGCCCCTCGCGTCTAAAGGGGCAGATGGGAAATTTCCCATTAGCCCCTGCGGGCTTTACAGAGACGCGAGGGAGCACTCTCCCTTCGCGAATCTGAAAGCCCTTGCAGAGGGCTCAACGAGGAGAAGGGGCCCCGCGGGACACTCCATTCTGCCGCTGCTGCGACGGACGCGGCAGCGGCAGCAGCCAGAGACAGGTTTTTTTTTTAAATGTAATTAAAAAAAAAAGCAGCAGAATGTTCTTTGCACGGGGCCCCCTGAAACGCGGGGCCCTGTGCAAAAAACATTCTTGCTCAATGGACGGGCCGGCCCTGCGTGAACAACTTTAACCTACTTGGATCAACTATCAATAAAGAAGCAACAAGCAGTCAAGAAATCAGACGACGCATTGCTCTTGGCAGAATGGCTATGAAAGACCTACATAAGATTCTCAAGAGCAGAGATGTCTCTCTCCATACAAAGATTCAACTTGTTCAAGCCATGGTATTTTCAATAACATCATATTGATGTGAAAGCTGGACAGTGAAAAAAATAGACGGGAAGAGAATTGATGCCTTTGAATTATGGTGCTGGCGGCGAATACTGTGTATACCATGGACTGCCCAAAGAACAAACCAGTCGGTACTAGAGGAGATCAAACCTAAGCTTTCTTTAGAAGCTCAGGTGACAAGACTTTGACTTTCATACTTTGGACACATCATGCGAAGAGAGAGATCATTAGAGAAAGACATCATGCTTGGCAAGATAGAAGGTCAACGCAAAAGAGGAAGGCCAGCAATGAGATGGAACGCTACAATAACAGCAGCTACGGGTACCAGTCTGTCAACAATGAGCCGCCTGACTGAAGACCAAACACAATTTAGGATAGCTATCCAGAGGGTCACCATGAGTCGACTCCGACTCGACGGCACTTAACAACAACAACAACAACTGATCAGCAGGGGTGGCCCAAGGCAGGGGCAGGGCATGTGCGGAGACTTATTGCAGGGTTTCATTTGCATAGATATTTGCATAATATTAAGGTACACTAACTTTTAGTAAACATGCCTCTTAATGAGTGTCTGGATAAAGAAAGACTATCAGATTTCTACATTACTATACTCCAGTGCCTACCGCCAGGCACATTAGGAAGTACTATAAACACTGCCCATTTAGAACCCATAGCAAACCCGCCGTATCATAACAGCACTACCAGGACTCACAAAGCACAAACCCTATCTATCAAAAAACAACATTGCAAATATTAAACCAATATATCTCAGAGAATACCAATATATCTCCTACTGGAGAAAGAGAACAAGTGATACTGTCAAATCAAAACTACATGAACAGAATACCTCAGCTCGGTTACACATGCAGAACATAGACCGTCACCAAACAAAGAACAAGGGATCACAATTTAGAAATAATTAAACTGGGAACCCCAAAAGCCAAACTTGAAATGTACAACAACACTGCAGAAATAAAACTATAAATTAATTTCCTCTTGTAATAAACAAAATGCAGACGTTAATATTGCACATTTCCCAGAGCAGACATATTCCGGTTAATAAATTCAAAATAAAAAAGTATTTTTCTATCTTTTGTCGTTTGGGCATTTTATTTTTCAGTTGCAATTGCTCCAGTTACTTTCTTCTGGTTTCTTCGTGTCTTCTGCTAACTCTCCATTGTCTGTTATCCATTTGTCATTTCTTCTCTCTTCTATTTTTTTTCCATTCTCTCTCTACATCTGCTTTAATATACTGATCTTTCCCCTTTTGCTCTTTCATCCATTTCTTTCTTTATTCCTTTTTCATCCACACAAATTTTACTCTTCAATCCTCAAACCCCACTTACTCTTCCAATACCCGGCCAATCGTAGATTTTTCTTCCCTCGCACACAAAATATATTTTTCCCTCTCCATCCTCATTCCCCCAGCCCCATCCCCTTCTAGTCCTCTCCCAACATTAGCTCCCTTCTAGTTCCAGCCCCAGCCAGCATCCGCTCCCTTCTAGTCCCATTCTCCCATCCCCCCACATCAACCCATTTTCAGTCCTAGCCCCCCCATCAACCCATTTCCAATCATAGCCCCCCCATCAGCCATTTCCATTCCTATCCTAGCCCCACATCAGCTCATTTCCAGTCCAAGCCCCCCCATCAGCTCATTTCCAATCTTTGCCCCTCAAACAGCCCATTTCCAATTCTAGCCCCTATCAGCCCATTTCCAGTTCAAGCCCCATATCAGCCCATTTCCAGTCTAAGCCCCACCCCATTAGCCCATTTCTAATCCTAGACCCCTCATCAGCCCAGTTCCAATCCTAGCCCCCCAATCAGCCATTTCCAGTCTTATCCTAGCCCCCATCAGCCCATTTCCAGTCCAAGCCCCCCATCAGCCTATTTCCAATTCTAGCCCCCCATCAGCCATTTCCAGTCCTATCTAGCCCATCAGACCATTTCCAGTTCAAGCCTGCCCATCAGCGCATTTCTAGTCCAGCCACCCCATCAGCCCATTTCCAATCCTAGCCTTCCCATCAGCCATTTCCAGTCCTATCCAGCCCATCAGCCCATTTCCAGTTCAAGCCCACCCATCAGCGCATTTCCGATCCAGCCACCCCATCAGCCCATTTCCAATCCTAGCCTTCCCATCAGCCATTTCCAGTCCTATCCAGCCCATCAGCCCATTTCCAGTTCAAGCCCACCCATCAGCGCATTTCCGATCCAGCCACCCCATCAGCCCATTTCCAATCCTAGCCTTCCCATCAGCCATTTCCAGTCCTATTCTAGCCCTCTCCATCAGCCCATTTCCAGTCCAACCCCCCATCAGCCATTTCTAGTCCTAACCCCCATCAGCCATTTCTAGTCCTAGCCCCCCATCAGCCCATTCCAAGTCCTAGCACCCCCTATCAGCCCTTTCCAGTCCTATTCTAGCCCCCCATCAGCTCATTTCCAGTCTTTGCCCCCTATCAGCCCATTTCCAGTTCGAGCCCCATATCAGCCCATTTCCAGTCCAAGCCCCACCCCATCAGCCCATTTCTAATCCTAGCCCCAATCATCAGCCCAGTTCCAACCCTAGACCTCCAATCAGCCATTTCCAGTCCTGTCCTAGCCCCCATCAGCCCATTTTCAGTACAAGCCCCCCATCAGCCTATTTCCAATTCTAGTGCCCCCCCCATCAACCATTTCCAGTCCTATCCAGTCCATCAGCCCATTTCCAGTGCAAGCCCGCATATCAGCCCATTTCCAGTCCAGCCACCCCTTCAGCCCATTTCCAATCCTAGCCTTCCCATCAACCATTTCCAGTCCTATTCTAGCCCTCTCCATCAGCCCATTTCCAGTCCTAGCCCGCCATCAGCCATTTCTAGTCCTATCCTAGCCCCTCCATCAGCCCATTTGGAGTCCTATCCTAGCCCTCCACAGCCCAATTCCAGTCCAAGCCCCCCCCCCCCCCATTTCCAGTCCTAGCCCCCATCAGCTATTTCCAGTCCTAGCCCCCCATCATCCCTTTCCAGTCCTATCCTAGCCCCCCAACCAGCCTATTTCCAGTCCTAGCGCCTCCACCTCTGAAGAGTCCTGTATCTGTCTGACTGGCTTTAAAGGGAGCCAGAGGCCACTGGCGTACTGAGTGCCAGGAAACAGGAAATACCCTTTAACCTCCGGTGTGCCAGCAGCCTACACTAGAACACAGCTGCTGAAGTGCAGAAAAGAGCTCTCTTCACTTTGACAGCTGTACAGAGGTGACCGGAGGCCTTTGGCCCCCCAGCTCCTTCTGAAGCCGGCTCTGCTGGGAGTTGAACAGCATGTGTGGGATGTTGTTGGCGCGGGGCCCCCTGATGCATGGGGCCCTGTGCGAACAAAATTCTTGTACAATGGATGGGCCGGCCCTGCTGATCAGGTTTACATTACAATAGAAAGTGAAAATAAAATTGAAACAGCAAAGTGGGAAAAGTGTGTGAATTAAGTTAATATGTAAGCTGGAGAAATCAGAAAGATTCTGAAATCTCAGTAAGAATATACCCACTAAACATATGTGCATACGGTATGCTAAAAAAAAAAAATCCTGCAGGGATTTTAGAGGAATAGCAACACCCAAAGAAAAAACAGAAACGGATAAACTGCTAAATTTATCCAGCAATAGGTGAGGTGGTCAGCAGGGCTGTACCAAGCCATAAATACGCCCTTTGCCACTTGCACATCTAGTGCAACCCCCCCCCCCTCTCCCCATCACAAGTTTGCCATTTGCCCCAGGCCCAGCATCTTGCCTTATCCCCTACCTCCGTGTCTAGCCAGCTCCCCGCGCTGCCTGCCCTTACCCCGACGCTGCTTTTCATGGTTCCTTGACGGCAGCAGCGCCAGCAGCGGAGCGGACATCCAATTTAAAAAAAAAACAAGTGAGTCTTTCCGACTCCACACTTGAATGGCTGGTCTGGTCCCTCCTTCCACTGACACAAGCATAGGTCAGAGGAGAGAGGGATCAGACCTGCAGGCAAGCGTGGAATCCGAAAGAGCTGCATGGGTTTTTTTTAGAATTGGAGGTCCACTCCGCTGGTGCCACTGCTACTGTCAAGGAACCACAAAAACTGGCAGTGGGGCAAGGGCAGGCAGTGTGGGAGGGAGCCAAGGCCGGCAGCTCCAAATGTGCCCCTATTTCTTTGTGCCCTGTGTGGCTGCACCACTCGCCCAGGGCTGGGTATGGTGCTGGTGGTCAGATGTAGCAAGGAAAGCATTTACTTATCTTTCTGGCTGCCTTTGCATGACTGTCAGAGGGATATTTTGGCTTATGCACTTCTTTCATCTACTTTTTGCATGTCAGTAAGAGAATGCTCACTAGTATTAATGTCCTTTTGACACTAAAAGGACTGTTTAATTTATTTTTAATACATTTTATTTGTGCATTTTAGCACTCAGTCCTTTAGACTGGAAACTAGTCAATTTGTGAGACATATTTTATTAGAACATTTTAAGGGCTATTTTGGTATCAGAAGATAATATATTTCACAAGATTAAAGTCTTACTGGAACATATCTCAGGAATTAAGAAAAGGAGAAACTGCAAATAGTAAAAACATTTTAATGGATGCGGAAAAACATGTTTTAAGAATGTGCAATTGATAAACAAGAGAATGAGAAAGACAGGACTTAGGGGTATGTTTACTAAACTCCGGTAATGTTACGGTCATTAAGTTCTCCGGGAATGTTAAGGATGCCAATATAAAGGAGTGGGCGATGCATCGTTAAAGCAAGCCGTGTCAGGTAATGTGCGTTACAAGGTGCTTAATGCATGGTACAGTGCGCGGTACAATGCGCCATGGACACACCGCTCATGAACATCACAGCCGATAGGAAGCAACAGCATGTCCGAAGGGGTTTGCAATCTAAGGCGCGCAGAAAGTAGAAGACGCGCTGAGGGATCTGCAGACATGGTGCCTCATGAGAAACAGAGCCGTAGATGTAAGGCCATAGACCACAGGCAGCCGATATCGCAGTCTATAATGGGAATGTGAGCCACAGTTAACACATGCACACACACCATGAAATGGTGTGCAGTGAACACAGCATGCAGAGGAGTAAACAACAGTAATGGAAATGGCATCAGGGGTCGGTCTGAAGGGAAAAATGGGCAAGGAATCCAAAAAGGAGTAGGAGAGAATTGAATTGGTACACTGAAGAGCCCAAACACAGCTCCCAGACACCAATACCAAACCACTGAGCCACCTACACACCAAGGCAACCCAAAGAAAGGGAGCATATGTAACAGCTAGCATGTGACAGATAGGCTGCATGGAGGGGACACTGCAGTGTACAATGAACAGAAGGAAGGGTGTGTGGAGAAGGGATGAACCCGGAGGCATTGTATGGTAAGGAGAGCAGAACAGATGAAAAGAAAGGAAAAGGAACCTATGGGATCCAAACCCACAACCTATGTTGGCTCCACGCACGTCTGCAACCACTATCCCAAACAACCACATCAAACACAATGCAAATATGTTCCACTAAGTGGCCATCATGTCTGCTAGATTATCACACAGTAGTGTGTCTTACGCGCATTGTGGAGAATGCACGTAGCAGGCCGTCTGATGTGCAGCGCACACAATAACATGCGCGACGTTACAGACCGTCCTACGTGCCTTATGAAATACATCTAAGCACCTTAGAATATGTGGTCGGAATACAGCGCATAACAACACACGTTCCAAACAGATGTCACATGCAGTGTTATAAGCACTGTGCGTCCTCTGCACTGCAATGCGCGTTCACCACAACACACGTAAGGTGCAACACAGTAGTAGACTACCTGTCCATTGCCCTTCCTCAGTACTCCCACCAGTTCTAGAACTACAGCTTATCCCCAGGCCCCAATCATGGTCTGACATTCACCAGCAGGAACAGTCAGACTCTACCTGCTGCACTACACCAGGTGCTCCAACCATGCTCAAACTAACCGTGGCTGCTCCACTAGCCAGTCTATCCTGCATGTTCACAGTGGACGTGGGCTGTATAGCACAGGCAGGTGCCCCAGTGATTGGCCCTCCAAAACAAGGAGCACACACAAATTGCTTAAAACAGATACTATGCAGCACTATGTGGGAAAATTGCTGTGCCATGGTCACTGATTGCTCAGTGTGAGTGTGCCCTAACAGCAAGATGTGCTGTGGCCACCTTGTCCATGCAGGTGGTGGTTGGTCACTACAATGTCCCAGCCATTGCCCTACACACTCTGCTGATGCATCCTGCCCAGTTCGCCCTGCCCGGGCCATACCCACAATACCTTGCTCCTCATTATGCACATTTGCAGGCTAACGCTGGTAATAGTGGGACATTGTGGGCCCAGTGAGGTGTAGGCAACCACAAAACAATGGATAGACATACATACACACACACTCCTATTGCAGCATTGCGCAAAGATAGGGGTGGTTGGCAGTCCTGCCCGCCACACTGGTCCTGATCAAAGTGCCTACAATGCCAGACTGTGCAGGAGGTAGTAGTAGTGCTCCGGTGGTGCTCCATGCTGGGGCAAACAGCCTGAGTCTGCATGGAGCTTTGGATAGTGGAGCCTGTGTGAGTGGGTATTTGAACCCCTGTTGGCTGCTGCTTTGGGGATTGCACATTTTGATGTTGTATCTGCTTTGTATGGTAAAATATAGGGACATGCTCTGCAGAATCCACAGCTGGGACCTAAACCTGTGACCTTCTGCTCTGGGATCTACTGGCAGTGTGTACTGCACCACACTGTTGCCACAGAAGCTCAGCAGTCCCTGGGGCTACCTTTACTTCTCCTCAGCCAGACCTCTTCTGTTGCACTGTACACCACGTACTGGTACAGGGCATGGCCTAGGTGCACTGCAGGCAGGTGCCTCTGCCCCCTCCAGCACCAACAGATGCCCCCCTTCCATGCTGCCTTGCCATATGCTGTCGGTGCTAGTAGTGCGCAGTCCCAGGCCATCCACTGTGCAGGTAGGCGGTCGCCTAACAAACGGGGTCTGGGTTGGAGAGGCATACTTGGACATCCACACATCCCCCCCATCACTGCCTACCACTATTATGTCCTTTCCACTTGGGGGTGAGATGGCTGGGGGGATGTCACGTCAGTGCCCTAGCAACTATTGGCTAGGTTGGACCAGGTAGATTATGGGGTATGTTTACTAAACTGCGGTAATCGTACATAACGCGCGTTATGTAACATTAATGATCGTAAGCGCATCATAACGGACGTTATGATGCGCTTACGATCGTTAACATTACATAACGCGCGTTAATCATAGTTAACGATCGTAAACTCCCGCGGCGCGGTAAAACACCGCAGAAGGTGGAGAGAGGGCGGAGAGAAGGGGGTCAATGAGCGGAGAGTGGGCGGGGAGAGGCTCCCTTCACACTAACGCGCTGATCTGAAGAGCTCAATTCCAACGCGAATGAAAACCTGCCGTTAAATGCACATTACAGGGGAGAGAAACCATTTCAGTGTCAGCAATGTACAGCCCAGGCAGGGAAACCTAAAAAAATGTGATAAGTGTGATACATGTGCACAGAACAAAAGGGCACATAAACACTGAAACACTGAAAATGACCCCAACAAACTGGAAAAAAAACATAACCAAGCTGGCCAATAGTGGTATCAATGAGAAACATCAACCCTCCCCCCCCCCCTGAGTAAGCTCCATAGAACAGATATAAATCGTGGAAGGGTCTATAATCCGTCCCCATACAAGGTGAATGAGCCCACAGTGAAATAGCGCTGCTCAGGGTTTTCCCCACCATCGGACAGGGTTCCTATGGCATGCACATGTTCCGCAACATCAGGGCGGGCATGTCGGAACGGCAACTGGACAGATGCCGGAGAAGGGGATACAGAGGGCCGCAGGCGGCACATGCTGTGGTGCAGCTGGGCCACAGTGCAGACTAGGGCGATGCCTAGGTGGCCCATACGAATGCTGAAGCAGCAGAGCAGCCAGACAGCAACTGCTGAAGGCCCAACATGGGCACGACTGTGTTTCCCACAGTGTCACAGGGGATAGTACCCAGCAGCTACCCCCAAGATCACGGAACATTGCCAGGCGGTGCTGGGGGAAGCGTGGACACCTATGCAGGCACCCCTACCCCAGAACCCGCACCATAGGCAGCCACCTACCTGCACACTGGATGGCCTGAGATTGCGCACCACCAGCACCACCAGCAGAAGGGCATGTCAGCATGATGGCTGAGGGATACTGGTGGTGGAGGGGGCAGTGGCAGCTGCCCAGAGCAGACCGTGGCCTAGCCCTGTGTAGGTGGGTGCTGTGTACTGCAACAGATGGGCCCTGTCTGATGAACAGTCATGGTATCACCAAGGAACGCACTGACTTTGTGACAACAAGGTGGTGCAGTGCACAAAACCAGTGTATTCAGAAGCAGAGGGTCACAGGTTCAAGTCCCAGCTGTGGTTCCTGCCAACCCAGTCCCCATATTTTACCCACTACTACAACGTGCTAATACAGACAGCACCTGTATTGCAGATGACATAAACATGCCCAAGACACCTACATTTTACCCTACAGAGCACAGACACCATAAACATGCACATTACCTAGAGCAGAGCCTGTGTGTGGTGGCTGCCAACACCCTCCACAGCCCACACTGCTAGCAATGTTGCCAGTATTGGCCTGCCAATGTGCATAAGGAGGAGCAAGGTACCGTGGGAATAGCCTGGATAGGGTGGCCTGGCCTGGATGCATCTGCACATGGCATATGGCAATGGCTCGGACATTGTAGTGCCTGGCCACCATCTGCACGGACAGGGTGGCCATAGCACCCTGACTGAGTAGTGACAGGGTGGCCATAGCACCCTGACTGAGCAGTGACCATGGCATGGCTAGGTTCCCCCATAGTGCTATATAGCATTTCTCTTATGTGATATATATGGGTTTCCTTTTGGGGCCCAATCACTGACTTATCTGCTTGGTGTGTATGCTGACATCCCCGTTCTGGGTACATGCATCTCCTCCAGGACTATGGACTAGCTGGCGGACTGTCTGCAGCTAGTATGTGTCTTGCTGGAACCTCCCCCTCCCCCCCTTCCCCCTCTCCCCCCTCCTCCTCCCCTCTCCCTCCCCTCCCTCCTCCCCCCTTATAAGGCGCCTTGTAAGGTACCCTATAAGGTGCCTTGTTAGGTGCCTTATAAGGTACCTTGTAATGTGCCTTATAAGGTGCCCTACAAGGTGACTTGTAATGTGCCTTGTAAGGTGCCTTATGTGCCTTGAAATGTGCCTAATAAGGTGCCTTATAAGGTGCCTTGATAGGTGCCTTATAAGGTGCCTTGTAATGTGCCTTGTAAGGTGCCTCATAAGGCGCATTGTAAGGTGCCCTATAGGGCTCCTTAGGATAAGCGCCGTATTAGGCACCCCTGGACAAGGCACCTTAGAAGGCACCCTGGGTTATGGAACCATAGGTTAAGGTGGCCTATCAAGGTTACGGTGCCCTAGGTTAGTGTGCCCTAAGGGCTGCAAGGTGCTGCAGGATGACAAGCATGACCTGTGAGGCATAGAAACAGATGTAGCCCTAACACTAGATAGAGCACCGAGGAAAGGCAATGAACAGGTGAGTGAAGGAGGGAGAGGTGGGAGCTGCTGGACCTGCCATATCTGTGGGCATCCCATGTGGCTGCCAGTACTGTTGACAAACATGTTGGGGCAACTGTACCACAGCACAGGGTGTTGCCAATGTAAAGTACTGGAAAGACAGTTGGTGGCAGATGATGGGAGTACGTGTCCCCCAGTGGAGGCGGAGGTGGCAGGATAGTTACAATGATGGGTGGACAGAGGAGAGTGGTGGTGACCAAGTCCAAAAACGTAGCACAAGGAAGGGAAAACTTAAAAAAAAATTATTTTATACTTAATTGAGATTGTGTTTTTAATGAACTTTTTAAATGGTTATTTATATGTGATTCAATTATGTTTGTTTTATAATTTTAGTATGCCAATATCCCTGATGAAGGTGTGACGAAACATGGCCTGTGTTGGGTCTTTGGCACGCAATCTCAATTAAGTATAAAATAAAAAATTTTAAGTTTTCCCTTCCTTGTGCTACGTTTTTGGACTTGGTCTCCTGGTTTTTCGTGGCACAGTACTTCTTTGTTGGTTGTCAGAGGAGTGGTGGTGCCATGCAGATTAGGTACAGGCGAGGCAAGCATGAAGAGGCACAATGCAGGAAAGGGTAGCACTGCAGGACATGGGGTGGCAGCCTGCACAGGTAGACAGGACTCTGCACAGCTGACAGACGCAGATAGATGGACCGAAGGAATGTTGGCAACTATGACGAGGGTATTATGGGCTGGCAGCACAGATCTGCAAAAATATGGCTGTTACAGGCATGTAAACTATTTGAGTAGGACAGGCATGAAAGGAGGAAACAATGAGGAATTGAACCCACAAACACAGCTGAGAACCGCATTGTACTAACCAGTAGGCTATACCTCCATGGCATATCTCACAGTAATGGCTGGGTACAGAAGGACTGCAGGTCACTGCACAAACTGTCTGCTCTGAGTGCCAGGATAGGGTAACCCCACCAGTACCCATGATGCAATGCACATGCTGAATATCTGTTTACAGCTGATCACCAAATGGGGTCTGCACCTCTCCGGTACCTCAGCTTGGAAAGATGAACTGACAGTGTGTGATACTGGCACAGAGTAGCTACAGACCATGCCATTGTGCAGGTTCTGTGTTCACCCTGAGGGATAGGTTGGGCGCCCAGTACTACGTCTGCAGTACATGTTGCACTTGAGATAGGTCCTTCTGTATGTCCCCATCACTACCAGTGTGTGACAGCTGTTCCTTGTAGTGCATCTGAAGGTAATTTGGTGTCCGTCTGTATTCTGCAGTCACATGTGGCCCTCTGGAACCAGACACCACCCAGATTAGTGCATACCCAGTGTTAGGCTCTGGCTGATGTGGGCACCTGCTTTCAGGGCAGAGGGATTTCTAGACTTGCATGAGGTTCGTGTAGCAGTGCTTCTAGAGGTCAAAGTGGTATACACTATATACCCCAAAGGGCCCACAATCACCCTTTTTGTAGATGCCTGAGCCCTGGTGAAGCAACCTCCATCCTGCTGGTATAAGACAGCCCACCAGGGTTGGTGGGCCAGAGTGATACCTGTGACTGAAAGAGTGGCACACCAGCAGTAATGCTGGCATTAAATCTGGAAAACCTCAACTACCTCATACTATCATCTGCTATTCACCAGCAGATAGCACATTCACACTGTACCAACCACACACAGACTAACTGCAAACAGTCTACCAGTCAGTCCATAATGCATGATCATAGAGAAACTATGTACACCAAGCTAATATCTTAGTGATTATACCACAGCACTGGAACACACAAGTATCATTAGAAGCAAGTATTATAGAGTGCTATGTGGGAACCTAGACATGCCATGGTCACTGCTCGGTCAGAGTGAGAGTGTCCTCCCATCATGACATGCTGTGGCCACCCTTTCCATGCAGGTGGTGGTCAGGCACTACAGTGTCCCAGCCATTGCCCCATACCCTGTGAAGATGCATCCTGGCCAATCTGCCCTGTCCAGGCCATACCCACAATACCTTGCTCCTCATTATGCACATATTCAGGCTAATGCTGGTAACAGTGGGACATTGTGGGCCCAGTGAGGTGCGGGCAGCCACAAAACAATGGATAGACATACACACACTCCTATTGCAGCATTGTGCAAAGATAGGGGTGGTTAGCAACACTGCCCAACACACTGTGGACATTGATAAACTGTACAGGAGGTAGTAGTAGTGCTCTGGTGATAACTGCAGCTCTGTGCTGGGGCCAACAACCTGACTCTTCATGCAGCTTTGGATTGTGGAGCCTGTATGAGTGGGTGTTTGTACCCCTGTTTGCCGCTGCTTTGGGCTTTGCACATGTTGCTGTTGCATCTGCATTCTAGGGTAGAATGTAAGGACAGGCTGGGACTTGAACCTGTGACCGACTGCTTTTAGACACATTGGCTGTGTGTACTGCACCACACTGTTGCCCAAAAGTGCATTAGTCCCTGGAGCTACTTGTATGTTTCCTCAACAGGACCTTTTATGTTGCACTGCACACTACGTACTGCTATAGGGCATGACCTAGGTCCACTGCAGGCAGGTGCAACTGCCCCCTCCAGCATGGACACCCCCCCTGCCATGCTGACATGACCATATGCTGTTGGTGCTGGTAGTTCGCAGTCCCAGGTCATCCACTATATGGGTAGGCGGTTGCCTAAGGAGCGGGGTCTGGGGTTGGGAGGCATACATTGGCATCAAAAGGGTAGATAGAATTTGTCACATTCCTCCTTGATTCTCACCATTACCAAAAGGTTGTGTAATAGACACCAAAACGTTATGCACCTAGAAAAGAACAACCCAAACTATGGTTATAGAATGCAAGGTTCCACATTAGAAACCACCACCCAGGAAAAAGGTTTAGGTGTCATTGTGGATAACATGCTGAAACCCTCTGCCCAGTGTTCATCAGCAGCTAAGAAAGCAAATAGAACGCTAGGAATCATAAGGAAAGGAATGGAGAATAAAACAAAGGCTATAATAATGTCTCTGTATCGTTCCATGGTGTAATCGCACCTTGAATATTGTGTGCAATTCTTGTTGCCATATCTTAAGGATATAGCGTTATTAGAAAAGGTACAGAGAAGAGCCAACAAAATGGTAAAGGGGATGGAAGGATACCCCTATGAGGAGAGGCTAAAAAGGTTAGGGCTCTTCAACCTGGAAAAGAGACGGCTGAGGGGAGATATGATAGAAGTCTATAAATTAATGAATGGAATAGAATAGGTAAACGTTGATAGATTGCTCCATTAGCAGCAAGAGCATAGTGCCCAAGTATGAAAGGGCACTATGTTGATAGCTCAAATTGGGCAAAGGAGGGTGCATGCGGGTCATGCAGTGGGGGCCACTGGTGCACAGGGTGGATCAGGCAGTTGCCTAGATGGAACATAAGAACATACGACGTGCAAATATGCCAGGCCATGTCAGACCAAGGTCCATCATGCCCAGTATCATGTGTTCAACAGTGGCTAATCTAGGTCACAAGTGAAAGACTTTCTACAATTTTGAAGACACATCTGTTCATCGAGCATTATGGCAACTCCTATAATACATCCCAAGCCCAAGCTAATTGAGACACTTAACATTACTTGCTCTTGAAAATGTGGATACATAAATAATGAAGCACCTGAGTTTCTCCCTGTGTACATAATTATTGCTACTTTGTACATAGTTGTTTGTATGATAGTTCTACCATGTGAACTGTACATAGTTACTAAGTTCAATGAAAGTTTGTTTTGATGTTCTATGTAAACTGCCCTGATCTCTGAAAGGGGCGGTATATAAAAACACGTTAAATAAATAATGAAAAAAAAAAAAGTACCTAGCAGTTTCCCCAAAAGATACCCAGGATCCACAATTTGTGTATTGGGCAAGAAGGGGGTATTTTGGGCACCTCATTAGTAACGGTTTATGGACTGTTCCCCAGGAACCTGTCCAAACATATTTGAAACCCAGCTACACTAACAGCCTTTACGACATCCTCCGGAAATGAATTCCAGAGATTGATTATGTGTTGACTGAGAAACCATTCACTCCCAGTAGTCCTCAATGGCTTACCCTGTAGCTGCATTGCATGTTCCCTAGTCAAACTATGGGGTATGTTTACTAAACTGTCTTAATGTTCCTGGCGCTAGCTCCAGCGATAATGTGAAGAATGCCATATGTTCCGGTCCTAAGGTAGCAAGAATCACATGGTATCGCACGATAGTGAGCGCCGTGGCACGTTAACGTGTGTTAACCCTAAGTTAATGCCTGCGCAGTATCAGAAGGAATAAAGATCTAGCCCACTGGTTATGGCAATGACTGTGGAGGCAGAGGTCATGGGTTTGATTCTGCAGTGGGGTTATGTAAGAAGGCTGTTTGAAGCATTATGCTTTAATTTAAACCAGTGCCATCTGAGGCATTTTCTTTTTTAATTTAAATTAGTGCTGCCAGCAAAAACACCCTCACAGTGCCGTAACCTAAGGTGCCGCATAAGGCGCCCTATAAGGCACTCCAGAGGGCACATTATAAAGTGCACTGTCTGCCAAGGCACTTTATAATGTTCCCTATAGGGCACCTTATATGGCACTTTATAGGACGCATTATGAGGCACCTTAAGGTTACAGCACTGTGAGGGTGTTTTTGCTGGCAGCACTAATTTAAATTAAAAAAAGGAAATGCCTCAGAGAGCCTTTTTGCATAACCCCACTGTAGAATTGAACCCATGACCTCTATCTCCTCAGTCAGTGAAGTAACCAGTGGGCTACAACTCTATAGCTGCTAATAAACCCCTGGCTGGCTACAGAAAGACTGCAGGCCACCACACAAACTGTCTGCTGTGGTTACCAGGATAGGGTAAACCCACCCATACCCATGATGCACTGCACATGCAGATCAGCAGTTTACAGATCATCACAAGATGGGGTATGCACCCCCACAGCACCTCGGCCTGGTAGGGGGAACTGACCGTGTGTGTTACTGGCACAGTGTAGCTACAGACCGTCACATTGTGCGGGTACTGTGCTCACCCTGAGGGCGAGGTGGGGCACCCAGCATCAAGTCCGCAGCACCTGACTTAGCTGAGGTAGGTTATGCTGCAGGTTGCCATCAGTGTTAGTGTGTGATAGATAGTCTTTGCAGATGCACCTAAACTACACCCGTGTCCATCTGTATTTCCCAGTCACATCTAGCCCTTGTGGACTATGATGCACCCAGAACAGTGCATATCCTGTGTGAGTACCATGGTCACATGATTTAACAGAAGGGAGGGGTGCTTGGACCCATAAGCAGATTATGTAGTACCACCCAACTTGCCCTCTGGGATTCAGGGTGGGGGACAGGATCTTCCTCCCCCCCCCCAACAGATCCACTCTCTGCATCCCTGCAATGGTGGCAGTAGAGGGAACCATCAACCCCAGTCCTGCTGTGGAACAGGCACCCTACAGCATAGTCAATGCAGATCTGTCCGCATACATAAGGCAATGGTAGGCAGCCACAAAACAATGGATAGACATACACACACACTCTCTTATTGCAGCATTGTGCAAAGATAGGGGTGGTTGGCAATCCTGCCCACCACACTGGTCCTGATCACAGTGCCAACATTGCTAAACTGTGCAGGAGGTAGTAATGGTGCCCTGGTGATAACTACAGCTCAATGCTGGTGCCAACAGCCTGACTCTCCATGCATCTTTGGATTGTGGAGCCTGTGTGAGTGGGTGTTTGTACCCCTGTTTGCCCCTGCTTTCTGCTTTGCACATGTTGCTGTTGTATCTACATTGTAGGGTAAAATATAGGGACATGCTCTGCAGGAACCACAGCTGGGACTTTAACCTGTGACTCTCTGCTTCTGGACACACTGGCTGGGTGTACTGCACCACACTGTCGCTACAGATGTGTGGTAGTCCCTGGAGCTATGCAGTCTAAGTTTAATGTTGTTGCCATTGTCACAGAAATGTGATCCTCATAAGATAGTCATATAAAATAATTCTAGCATTTAGACTTGAATACATAGCTCTGATGAATATCTGCATAAAGCTATAAGGATAAATTATCTGATCTTGAATACTTTTCTCATAGAGTCTCTGTCATTTATTGGCCAACAACAAATACATAGCAAATGATTTTTAAGGTCAAGCAAGCCTTCAGGCTAAGAAGGATAGTCTTGAATTTTCTGCAGGGTTACCTCCACCTCATCGTCCCCCTCTTCATTACCAAATCCTTCCTCACTTTCGGTCACCCTTTCTTCCTTTTCTGAAATCACTCCAAACTGACTTTCTGCTCCTCAGATCCCATCCCCACCAGTCTACTAAGCTCTATCTCTTCCGCTGTCATCCCATCCATCTGTTATATCCTCAACCTATCGCTTTCTACTGCAACTGTTTCTAGTGGCCTTCAAACATGCTGTGGTTACATCTCTCCTCAAAAAGGTTTCACTAGATCCTACCTGTCCTTCTAGTTATCGACCTCTCTCTCTCCTCCCCTTTCCTTCAAAACAACTTGAATAAACAGTTCACCACTGCTATCCTGACTTTCTTTCCTCTCAAGCTCTTCTGGATTCACTGCAATCTGGCTTTCATTCTCTACATTCCACAGAAATGGCTCTTGTCAAAGTCTCCAGAGACTTGTTCCTCACTAACTCCAAAGGCCTTTCCTCGATTCTCATCCTTCTTGACCTTTCTGCTGCCTTTGACACTGTTGATCACCATCATCTCCTCGATATCCTGTCCTCGCTTGGATTTAGGGGCCCTGTTCTGTCCTAGTTTTCTTCTTATCTCTCCCATCGCACTTTTGGTGTCTGTTCTGGTGGATCCTCCTCTACCACCATCCTGCTTTCAGTTGTTGTACCTGAGGGCACTATCTTGGGATCTCTCCTTTTCTCTCTCTACACTTAGTCCCTTGGTGCACATATTTACTCCCATGGTTTTCAATACCATCTTTATTCTGATGGCTCTTAGATCTAACTTTCTGCACCTGAAATCTCTCCAGGAATCCAGGCCTGGATCTCTGCCTGCTCATCCGACATTGCTGCCTGGATGTCTCACCACTATCTGAAACTGAACATGGCCAAAACTGAACTTCATTGCCCCTAAACCCACCTCCCCCCGTTCCTCCCTTCTCTATTTCTGTGGATAACACTACACTCCTTTCTGTATCCTGAGCTTGCAACCTTGGGCTCATCTTTGAGTCACTTTCTCTGCACACATCCAACAGATAGCTAAAACCTGTCACTACTTTCCTATAATATTGGCACATGCTACTAAGACCCTCATCCACTCATTAGTCACCTCCCATCTTGACTATTGTAATCTGCTCCTTACTGGTCTCCCCCGAATCATCTCTCTCCCCTTCAATATGTTCAAAACTTTGCTGCATGGCTTATCTTCCGCCAGTGTCGCTGTGCTCATGTAACCCCTCTTCTCAAATCACTCCACTGGCTCCCTATCAGTTTCTGCATCCAGTTCAAACTTCTTTTGCTGACCTAAAAGTGCATTCACTCTGCAGCAACTCACTACCTTTTCTCTCTTATCTCTTCCTACAACCCCCCTCCCCCACCCCCTCCCAGGATCTGGCAAACTGCTTCTCTCTGTGCCCTTCTCTTTTATTGCTAACTCCAGACTTCACTCCTTTCACCTTGCTGCTCCTAGATGTATCCCATTTCTACAGCTACTGTGTTGTCTGACCTACAAGTGCATTCATTCTGCAGCTCCTCACTACCTTTCCTCTCTTATCTCGTTCTACACTCCTCCTCGGGAACTCCGCTCCTCTGGCAGATCCCTTTTATCTGTGCCCTTTTCTGTCACTGCCAACTCCAGACTTCATCCATTCCACCTTGCTGTTCTACATGCCTGGAACATGCCTCGAAAAAGTGACACCCCAAAACCACCTCAGGCTGACGAAAAGATCAGATTTGCAAGACCGCAGACCAAACCTACGGCTTGAGCTCCCGGCACAGGTAGAGCTCGCCGAAGCCACCTTTAACCAGCCGACCACCTGGATCTCCGAGCTATGATCTGATCTACCACCATCAAGATAAAACAAAGCCACGCTGCCTGAGCTTTACAGACGGAACTTAACTCGAGGAGGTAAGCTCTCAAGCACAAGATCAACAAAACTAATTAGCAGACATAACTAACTGAAGCCGGGTCACGACTAGCAACAGTCATTTGCCATATTATGCACCCAATAGCACGGACACCGATACTGCTAACCGTCACTAGCTTAGTCACTGTGTCACTGTTATATAGTATATAATACCATTTCTGTAATAACACTGTTACACTGCCACGTGCTCTGATACACTGCACTGCTAGACAGTTTACTGTTATAAATTCTGTCCATGTTATACATACTGCTCTGAGATATATACTGTTACTGTTACTGGGATATAGTGACATTAACAGTCCTACAGTTATACAGTTCCTGCTATTTGTACTGCTCTGTGATACATACTGTTACTGTTTACTGGGATATTTGCAAACACTATTCCAGTGTATACTGTTTACTGTAACACTAGCAACCATAATACTAACACAGACACAACGGGCTTCTGAACAGCTGTGAAATGGAATCACTCTACTTTTTTCTAATACTATGCATGTCTATATTCGCCCAAGCACACTCATGCCACCCCAATGTGCGCTATAGTTTGACTCACTTATTCAGACCCATCTACTACCTTTACCCCCTACCAATACCCCCACCTCCCTCACTCAATATAATCCACCGGGCTAACAACGAGCCATCACCAACTCAGAGCCATTTCGTGCCTAGCATAAACAGGGCTCAGAGATGCAAGAAACCTAAGTCGCTGAAAATGAAGGGAAACAAGCCTGGCCAAATCCAAACCAACCACTTACCTACCTCCCAAACAACGCATGATGACTATAGCATCATCCTCATCAACGCCAGATCAATAAGGAACAAAACGCACATCCTACACAACATCATCTCAGATGAACAACCGGACATCCTCTGTATAACTGAAACCTGGATCACTGACTCCGACCCTGCAATAATAAATCAACTAAACAAACCTGGATACAAAGTGTTCAACTGCCCACGCACCAATAAAAGGGGTGGAGGTGTCATCGTAATAGCCAAAACCATCTTACAACTAACAACCACCTCCCTAAACTCAAATATGGACATAGACATACTCAAAGTAGAAAACTCAGTTCTTTCCATCTGTCTTATCTACAGGTCCCCCTCATCAATGCACGAAACACCTGCCTCAGCACTAGAAAGCATCTCCACCACTCAGATCAGAAAATTCCAAATCATCTTGGGAGACCTGAACTTAGCATCACTACCAACTAGTCATGCAAACAATTTCATGGAAGCCATGGAACAACTGGGGTACCAACAAATCATAACTGACGCTACCCACGTGAAGGGAAATACCCTAGACTTGGTTTTCCTACCCACCAACCAACGGACGGGCGAGGAGAAACCCGTGATCAGAATAACTCCAGTACCATGGTCAGACCACCACCAAGTAGATCTCAAAGTAAAACTGCCCTCCCCACCCAAAAATGCAAAATTCAGGAGGACAACACACACGCAGAGGAGTTTCAACAAATTTAACAAGGAAAATCTCATAGGCTCCATTGCCTCCCACCTAGATATGGAATGTACGGACCTTGAGGTTCTAACCAGCAGATGGAACGAAGGTATACAAAAAACATCAAACCCTACATGGAAAACCACTACAGACTCAACTAAACCTCGATCGGAACCTTGGTACACAGCTACACTGACCGGAATGAAAAGGGCACTCCGTAAATCAGAGAGGAAGTGGAGACAAACAAAAGCCATTGTACACAAGACAGAATACCTGACCCTCCTCGCAAAATACAAAGAAGAGATTAACTCCGCAAAAAGAACTCATCATACAAATTTACTGAACAAAGCCATCAATAAGCCCCGCGAATTATTCGAACTGGTCAAATCTCTAACAAAAACAACACTGGTTGACCATG
This sequence comes from Ichthyophis bannanicus, assembly GCA_033557465.1. Lineage (NCBI taxonomy): Eukaryota > Metazoa > Chordata > Amphibia > Gymnophiona > Ichthyophiidae > Ichthyophis > Ichthyophis bannanicus. Next base: position 908,467,245 of record CM066035.1, on the reverse strand, counting down.
CTGACAACGTAATCAAGCCTCAAACTTTGGCAAACCACTATGCAAGCAAACTCACGGCTTCAACTCCCACGCAATACCGGGGCCCAACCCTCCCAGTGCCAAACCCAACCATGGCAACCACCGACAGTCAAGACATGATATGGAACACATTTCACAAACTTGATGACAAACAAATAACTAACATAATCACAAGCATCAACACCACCACCTCCCCACTAGATCCCTGCCCAGCCACTTGGATCAAGGCAGTGAAACAGGACATCACTCAACTTGTCTCGCACATAGTAAACCTATCACTGCAACAAGGAATCATGCCCACACAACTAAAGAAGTCTATCATAAGACCTGTCTTAAAAAACAAAACAAGCAATAGAGAAGACCCTGCTTCCTATCGACCAATATCGAGCATATCGTTCCTGGCCAAAATCATTGAAAAGGCCGTGTTACTACAACTGCAAGACCATTTGGATGACAACGAAACCCTGGATAAACAACAATATGGATTCAGACGATATCACGGCGTTGAAACACTACTCCTTGCGCTGCTTGACAACCTCCTCAAGGGTTTAGAAGATAAAAAGAAAATGTTTCTACTCATATTCATAGACATATCTGCAGCATTCGATACAGTTCACCATGGCACCCTCTTAAACAGGCTTAAATCCATTGGAATAACAGGAACCCCTCTAAAATGGTTCTCCTCGTACATATCAAACAGAATGCAACAGGTCCAGTTCAACGGAGAAAAGGCAGAAGCATTCACGCAAACACAGGGTATACCACAGGGTTCGGCTCTCTCAGCACTCCTGTTCAATATTTACATGCAACCACTTTGCAAAATCTTCCAACATCATAATATCAAATACCACGTCTATGCAGACGATATTATGCTGTACACTCAACTCGACACTGCCAACCCAAACTACACCCAACTCGAAGAATGCCTAAGTGAGATGCAAGCCTGGTTACTCCAAAGTAACATGACGATCAACCACAAAAAAACAGAGGTAATGTACATCTCCAGAAAGCCAAACTTCGATCCCCCCGCAACAATCACCTTATGTAACAATACTTACCAAACGAAGGAGGAAATAAAATATCTGGGAGTAACGTTCGATAGTAATCTAAAAATGGAGAAACACCTCCGCAAAACAAACAAAGCCGTTTTCCACAAGCTTAGGGTCCTCCAACCGCTAAGGAGCATTATCAAACCTCAGGACTTCAGGACCATTGCCCAGGCACTCATCATGCCACATTTCGACTACTGCAACGCCATCCTGCAGGGTCTCCCAAAGAAAACTCTGAACATTCTGCAAATGGCGCAGAATGTAGCCGCTAGGGTCATCACGAAAAAAGGCTTTGCTGATCACATCACCCCGGTATTGATTGAGCTCCACTGGCTCCCCATCACGGCTCGTATAAAATACAAATCACTCACGACCACTTTCAAGCTCCTACACAACATTGCTCCATCCTTCCTCTCCACCTTGATATGCTCACAACCACCCAACAGAAGCAGAAGAACCTGCAACTCCAACACCCTCCTCATTCCAGCTGATATAAGAACTGTTAAAACCAATACTAGTAATAGAGCGTTCTCATACGCAGCACCTACACTCTGGAATCATCTGCCGCCAGAGTTACGAGATTGCAAAGACCTAACTGTCTTCAGGAAAAACCTCAAGACTCATCTTTTCCAGAGTCATTATAATTTGAATTAACCTAAGGGGTCTAAGTACAGAACATATTTATGTACTCCTGCTCATTTATGTATAATGTATATATGTATATATGTAATTAGTACTCATATCCTTAACAAACCCCTCGTGTGATGTGCCTACCCTCCTGATCAACCTGTACACACCCAAATTTTACTGTACTGATTGACAGTCCTCCTTATGTTCTCCTTGTGTAATCAGACCGCTGCTGATCGCTGGAAGCAGCGGTATATAAATGTTTGCTAAATAAATAAAATAAAAATAAAAAAACAAACGACTTCAGTTGATGCGTCAGGCTCTTTTTCTGGGCCTATTCAAGTCTTGGCTGAAGATCCACCTCTTTGAGGCTGCTTTTGGATCCTGATGCTCCTCATTCTCTTGCCCACTACTTATGTGTATCTTGCCATACTCTAGTCCCCAGTTCTGCAATGTTTTTTCATCTTGATTAGATTGTAAGCTCTGATGAGCAGGGACTGTGTCTTACATCTATATGTACAGTGTTGCATATGCCTTGTAGCGCTGTACAAATGGTTAGTAGTAGATTACTAGTAAAGTGTCACAATTTACAACCTTTCAAGTTTTCACAATATGCAATTCCCATCCATGCTATAAAAAACAGATACCCTAAGTGGAGAGGGGTCACACTTACTAAGCATTTTTCCCATAGATGCAAAATATTTGCAAAAAAATTCTTATACCTGGTTTGACATTTAACTATAAAAAGGAAGAAAAGTCCAGAAGCTATTCTCAATGGGCCGGAAATAAATCTCCCTAATGAATGTTTTATGTCATCCACTGTACAGATACAAAGCCCAGCTAATTAATTTTTGATAGAATACCTCTACCTGCACACATAATTAAGAGGATTAAATTATAAATTGAACTCTTCAGGAGAGGTTGCCAGTGTTCTATGTAATTAGAAATTATAGAATTAGGAAATAATTGTTTCCAGCAGTCAGCCTGATGATGAAAGCTAAGTGGTACTGATTCAGCCTACATGATGGGTTTAGTTACATCTGGTCCAGAAATCTGAAAGAATGTAATGGGAAGATACGAATTATATGCACACCCCCCCACCTCCTCTCCTCACCTCACCTCACCTCACCTCACCTCACCTTTCTTTAGATCCTGGATTGCCAAATATTCTCTTGAGTGTCACTTGTTAGTCAGACTGGCGCAAGATCTTCGTCAGTCTGTGCAAATGAGGGCCCCACAAGAGATTTTTAGTCAGTGAGAGGTAGGCCATGAGTGGGTGGCAAGTTGGCCCTAAAGGAGGAAGTCAGAGAGGAGTCTTTGTATTTCAATCGCAAGGACTTGTATCCTCAGTCTGTCTAGTTGGAATAGTTTATGGGTGACCGATATAATTATGGTCAATTTAGAAGGAATGGTGTCTTTCAGGGGGTAATATCTTCAATAATTTAGTGCATACCATGACAGTAATGCACCTCACTCTTACGCCTCAGTATGTTTGATCTCAATCTCTTTTTCATTTCCTTTAACCTACCCTAACACAAAGGGGTATGTTTACTAAGCAGTCTTAACGTGCGCCCGGCGATAGTGTGCAGGCTGCCATAAAAGGAGTGGGCGTTTCGGTCTTAACGTAGCAAAACGAGATTATCGCGCGATAACGTTCACTGCGCACATTATCGGGCGAGAAGCCGCAAAGCACGTTAACGCGCGCTAATCTTAAGTAGGCACGCTGACATGCAAGCAAAGCAATAGAGGTGTAGCACAATGGGTAATACACTGACTGATGGTACATGGGGCATAGGCTTGATCCCCCAGTGTGAATAATGAATAAGGCTGGCTGAGGTATTGCCCTTTATGTTTAAGCAGTGCTTTGTGAGGCATTTTATTTTTATTTTAATTAGTGCTGCCAGAAAACACACCCTCAAACCTAAGGTGCCGCATAAGGCACCCTATAAGGCACTCCAGGGGGCACATTACAAAGTGCACTGTCCACCAAGGCCCCTATAATGTCCCCTATAGGACGCCTTATAAGGCGCTTTATATGAGGGAGCTTAAGGTTACAGCACTGTGAGGGTGTTTTTGCTTGCAGCACTAATTTACATTAAAAATAGACAATGCCTCAGACAGCCCTATCAAATAATCTCACTGTGGGATCAACCCATGACCTCTGGCTCCACAGGCAATGTAGTAACCAGTGGGCTAGAGCTCTATAGCTTCCAACAAACCCCTGGCTGGCTACAGAAGGACTGCACGTCACCACACGGACATTCTGCTGTGGTTACCAGGATAGGGTCAACCCACCCGTACCTATGATGCACAGCACATGCAAAGCAGCAGTCTACAGATGATCACAAGATGGGGTATGCACCCCATAGCACCTCCTCCTGGAAGGGGCAACTGACCGAGTGCACCCCCACAGCACCTCAGCCTAGTAGGGGGTGCCGACGGTGTGTGTTAGTGGCACAGAATAGCTACAGACCGTCACATTGTATGGGTATTGTGCTCACCCTAAGGGTGCAGTGGGACAGCCAGCACCAGTTCCGCAGCACCTTTCATGGCAGGAATAGGCCATGTTGCAGGTACCCATCAGTGCCAGTGTGTGTGATAGGTAGTTCCTGCAGACACACCTAGGATACATTAGTGTCCAGCTGTAGCTGTAAATCAGGTCTAGCCCTTATGGGCTATGATGCACCCAGAATAGTGCATATTCTGTGTTGGTGCCATGGTAACATGAGGGGAGGTGTTTAGACCCATAGGCAGATTATGTACCACCACCCAACCCACTCTCTGTGGCTCAGGGTGGGGGACAGGATCCCCCACCAACAGATCCACATTCTACCTCCCTGCAATGATGGCAGTAGAGGGGGGCATCAACCCCAGTCCTGCTGGGAAACAGACAACCTACAGGGCAGCCAAATGCAGAGCTGTATACATTCATAAGGCAATAGCAGAAAGACAGTAGGCCTGGAAATGCTCAGCTGCCCCCCACCACCATCTGACATTCTCCAAAAGCAAGCACAGTGAGTCACCAGCCACTGCACCCTGCAAAGTGTTCCAGCCATACACATATAACTGCAGACAGTCTGCTAACTAATCCACAGTGCATGTTCCTGGAGGATATGAGCACACCCACCACACAGATAAGCCAGTGATTAGGACCCAGAAAGGAAAACCCATACATTTCACTTGAGAGAAATACAACATAGCACTATGGGGGAACCCAGCCATGCCATGGTCACTGCTCAGTCAGGGTGAGAGTGACATCCCAGCAGGACATGCTGTAGCCACCCTGTCCATGCAGGTTGTGGCCGGACACTACAATGTCCGAGCCATTGCCCTGTGCATATGCATCCATGCCAGGCCACCCTGTCCAGGCTATACCAAAGGTACCTCGCTCCTCATTATGCACATTGGCAGGCTAACACTGGCAACAGTGCAAGCAGTGTGGGCTGAGGAAGGTGTTGGCAGCCACCACTTACTGGATAGACAGACACACATTTCCCATACCTATGCCAGCATTGTGCAACTATAGAGGTGTTTGGCAGCCCTGGCCACCGCACCAGTCCTGGGCACAGTGCAGGCATGGCTATGGTACGCACTACTGTTGGGGTCACTCCCCAGGGTGGTAAACACTGTTAGACACCAGACCTGAAGCATCAGAAGGGTTGCTATGATGCAGCTCAATCAGTAAATTGTGCTTAACTTAGGAATTGCTATCTGCCAGTAATCATAGCAACCTTTTGATAGATGTGTACCGTATTCCCAGGTGTAGGGTGGCATTGCTAAGGTATGCAAGTGCTAGTATTGGGAAATGCACGCAGGGCCCAACATCCTGCCTCTCCACGAGGCTTTGGATAATGGAGCCAGTGGGTGCGGATGTGTCTGCCCCTGTTGGCCGCTGCTCTAGGGCAGAGGTTCCCAACTCCAGTCCCGGTGGGCCAAACACTGTTCGGGTTTTCATGCTGTCCCTAATGAATATGCATGAATACATCTGCATACCATGGGGGCGGTGCATAGAACTGCAACACAGCCATATTTATTAGAAGCAGCATGGAACCTGAATGCTGTTTGGCCCTCCAGGACTGCATTTGGGAGACTCTGCTCTGGGTAATGCGCATGTTTATGGTGTCTGTTTTCTGTAGGGTAAAATGTAGGCGTTTTGGGCATGTTTACGTTATCTGCAATAAAGGTTCTGTCTGTATTACCATGTTTTGGTAGTGGGTAAAATATGGGGACTGGGTTGGCAGGAACCACAGCTGGGACTTGGACCTGTGACCTTCCGCTCCTGAAGGCACTGGCTGTGTGTACTGCACAACTGTGTTGCCACAGTGACAGTGTATTCCCTGGGGATACCATGACTGTTCGTCAGACAGGGCCTGTCTGTTGCAGTGCATGGCACCCAACTACACAGGGCTAGGTCACGGTCTGCTCTGGGCAGCTGCCACTGCCCCCTCCACCACCAGTACCCCTCTGCCACCATGCTGACATGCCCTTCTGCTGGTGGTGCTGGTGGTGCGCAGTCTCAGGCCATCCAGTGTGTGGGTAGGCGGCTGCCTTTGGTACGGGTTCTGGGGTAGGGGTGCCTGCATAGCTGTCCACGCTTCCCCCAGCACCACCTGCCAATGTTCTGTGCCTTTGGGGGTACCTGCTGGGTACCATCCCCTGTGACACTGTGGGAAACACATTTGTGCCCATGTTGGGCCCTCATCAGTTGATGTCTGGCTGCTCTACTGTTTCAGCATTCCCATGGGCCACCTAGGCATCACCCTACTCCGCACTGTGGCCCAGCTGCACCAGAGCATGCAGCCCTCTGTGTCCCCTTTACCAGCATTTGTCCAGTTGCCCGTTCCGACATGCCCGCCCTGCTGTTGCGGAACATGTGCATGCCATAGGAAACCTGTCCAATAACAAGGGAAAACCCTGATCAGCGCTATTTCACTGTGGGATCATTCACCTTGTATGGGGACAGAGCATAGACCCTTCCAAATTAATATATTATTTTTGGAGCTTTTTTGGTAGTGTTTTTTGATGTTTCCCATTAATATCACTATTGCCCAGCTTGGTTATGTTTCTTTCACATTTTCTTCCGGGCATTTTCAATATTTATTTGCCCTTTTGTTCCGTGCACATGTATCACACTTATCACTTTTTGTAGGTTTCCCTGGTTTTGCTGTACATTACTGACGGAAATGGTTTCTTTTCTCTTTAAATCTGCTCTAACGCCAGGGTTTCACTGGCGTTAGTTTTCAGCCCCGGATTCCACAGCGTTAGTGTGCAGGGAGCCTCTCCCCTCCCACTCTCCACCCATTGACCCTCTCTCTGCCCCTGGGGAGCCTTCCTCCGCCCTCCGGGAGCCTTTCTCCGCCTCCAGCGCTCGTTTGCGCCGCTGCGCACGTTATCGTGCACTAAGGTACCTTATCGCCTGGTAAAGTGCCATTATCGTGCAATAAGGTACCTTATCGCCCGATAACGTGACAGCAGTGCAAATAGCACCCTTTAGTAAACATACGCCAAAGAACCATGCCTGGTTAGTAAATTTGTATATAGTTAGTAACCCCCCTGTTAAGGCTACAGTGTTCATGTAGGAGTTCACCTACTTGTTAAATGTAATGTAATATGTATCTGTGTAAATAACTTTGTTGTGTTAATTGTAAACCGCCATGATCGCTGGAAGGGGCGGTATAGAAGAACCAAATAAATAAATAAATCTCATATTTACTGCTAGTGCTTGCATTAATTCTTAGGGGTATGTTTACTAAGCAGTCTTAACGTGCGCCCGGCGTTAGTGTGCAGGATGCCATAAAAGGAGTGGGCGTTTCAGTCTTAACGTAGCAAAACGGGATTATCACGCGATAACGCGCGCTGCGCACATTATCAGGCGGAACGCCGGTAAGCACGTTAACGCGCGATAATCTTAAGTAGGCGCGCAGACATGCAAGCATAGAAGCAGATGTGTAGCACAATGGTTAATACACTGAATGATAGTACAGGGGTCATGAGTTTGATCCCCCTGTGTGCCTAATGCATAAGGCTGGATGAGGCATCACCCTTTCTGTTTAAGTAGTGCTTTTTGAGGCAGTTGACTTTTATTTTAATTAGTGCTGCCAGCAAGCACACCCTCACGGTGGTGTAACCTAAGGTGCCGCATAAGGCACCCCATAACGCACTCCATAGAGCACATTATAAAGTGCACTGTCCGCCAAGGCACCCTATAATGTCCCCTATAAGACACCTTATAAGGCAATCTATAAGGTGCCTTATGGGGCGCCTTATGAGGCACCTTAAGGTTTCAGTACTCTGAGGGTGTTTTTGCTGGCAGCACTAATGTACATTAAAAATAAACAATGCCTCAGATAGCCCTATCAAATAACCCCACCATGGGTTTGAACTCATGACCTCTGGCTTCAAAGGAAGTGAAGTAACCAGTGGGCTACAGTTCTATAGCTGCTAGAAAACCCCTGGCTGGCTGCAGAAGGACTGCACGTCACCACACAAACTGTCTGCTGTGGTTACCAGGATAGGGTTAACCCACCCATACCCATGATGCACTGCACATGCAAAGTAGCAGTCGAGAGATGGGCACAAGATGGGGTATGCACCCCCACAGCACCTCGGCCTGGTAGGGGGAACTGACCGTGTGTGGTACTGGCACAGAGTAGCTACAGACCGTCACATTGTGCGGGTACTGTGCTCACCCTGAGGGTGAGGTGGGGCGCCCAGCACCAGGTCCACAGCACCTTTCATGGCTGAAATACACCATGCTGCAGGTCCCCATCAGTGCTACTGTGCGTGATAGGTAATTCTTGCAGACACACCTAGGTTACATCTGTGTCCTTCTGCATTTCTCAGTCATGTTTAGCCCTTATGGACTATGATGCACCCAGGATAGTGCATATCCTGTGTTGGAGCCATGGTCACATGATGTAGGTGAAAAGAGGGGGGGTGTTTGGACCCACCCTCTGGCTTAGGGTGGGAAACAGGATTTCCCACCAACAGATCCACATTCTACCTCCCTGCAATGGTGGCACTAGAGGGGACCATCAACCCCTGTCCTGCTAGGGAACATTCAGTGCCGATCTGTACACATCCATAAGACAAGGAAGACAGACAGTAGGCCTGGAAATGCTCAGCTGCCCCCCACCACTATCTGACATTTTCTAGGAGTAAGCCCCCAGCCCCTGCATGGTGTTCCAGCCAGACACATACTAACAGAAGACAGTCTGCTAGCTAGTCCATAGTCCATGTTCCTGGAAGAAATGCATGTACCCAGAACTGGGATGTCAGCATACACACCAAGCAGATAAGTCAGTGATTGGGCCCCAAAAGAGAACTCACATATATCACATGAAAAAAATACTGAATAGGACTATGGGGGAACCTAGCCATGCTGTGGTCACTGCTCAGTCAGGGTGAGAGTGACCACCCAGCAGGACATGCTGTGGTCACCCTGTCCGTGCAGGCGGTGGCAGGGCACTACAACGTCCGCGCCATTGCCCTATGCTCTGTATAGATGAATCCAGGCCAGGCCACCCTATCCAGGCTATTCCCACAGTACCTTGCTCCTCATTATGCACATTGGCAGGCCAATACTGGCAACAGTGCTAGCAGTGTGGGCTGTGGAGGGTGTTTGCAGCCACCACACACTGGATAGACAGACACATACTCCCCACACCTATGCCAGCATTGTGCAACTATAGAGGTGTTTGGCAGCCCTGGCCACCGCACCAGTCCTGGCCACAGTGCAGGCATGGCTATGGTACGCAATACTGTTGGGGTCACTCCCCAGGGTGGTAAACACTGTCAGACACAAGACCTAAAGCACACTCCACAGACATCAGAAAGATTGCTATGATGCAGCTCACTCAGAAAATTGTACTTAATTTCGGAATTGCTATCTGCCAGTAATCATGATGATAGTAATGATGATAATGCCCCAGCCACGTACACCACACAAGACTCTCACTGCTAGTTCAAGGTAGCGAACCCTACTCAGTGCACAATTGTAAATAGTTACCCCATGTTGTCCAAGTTTTAACACCTGTTCATTGTAAACACAGAGTACCCTAGGAAATGTGTAGTTCTATGTTTATTGTAAACCGCACTGATGTTGAATAGCGCGGTATAGAAGAGACTGGAAATAAATAAATAAATAAATCATAGCAACCTTTTGATAGCTGTGTACCGTATTCCCAGGTTTAGGGTGGCATTGCTAAGGTATGCAAGTGCTAGTATTGGGAGATGCACGCAGGGCCCAACATCCTGCCTCTCCAGGAGGCTTCGGTTAATGGAGCCTGTGGGAGCGTGTGTGTATGCCCCTACTGGCCGCTGCTCTAGGGCAGAGGTTCCCAACTCCAGTCCTGGAGGTCCAAACACTGTTCGGGTTTCCATGCTGTCCCTAATGAATATGCATGAGATACATCTGCATACCATGGGGGCGGTGCATAGAAATGCAGCACAGCCATATTTATTAGAGGCAGCATGGAACCTGAATGGTGTTTGGCCCTCCAGGACTGCATTTGGGAGACTCTGCTCTAGGTAATGCGCATGTTTATGGTGTCTATGCTCTGTAGGGTAAAATGTAGGTGTTTTGGGCATGTTTACGTCATCTGCAATAAAGGTTCTGTCTGTATTAGCATGTTTTAATAGTGGGTTAAATATGGGGACTGGTTGGCAGGAACCACAGCTGGGATTTGAACCTGTGACCTTCTGAGCACACTGGCTGTGTGCACTGCACCACCATGTTGCCACAGAGATAGTGCATTCCCTGGTGATACCATGACTGTTCGTCAGACAGGGCCTGTCTGTTGCAGTGCATGGCACCCACCTACACAGGGCTAGGCCATGGTCTGCTCTGGGCGGCTGCCACTGCCCCCTCCACCACCAGTACCCCTCTGCCACCCTGCTGACATGCCCTTCTGCTGGTGGTGCTGGTGGTGCGTAGTCTCAGGCCATCCAGTGTGTGGTTAGGCGGCTGCCTATGGTGCGGGTTCTGGAGTAGGGGTGCCTGCATAGCTGTCCACGCTTCCCCCAAGCATTGCCTGGCAATGTTCTGTGCTCTTGGGGGTACCTGCTGGGTACTATCCCCTGTGACACTGTGGGTAGCGCACTCGTGCCCATGTTGGTCCCTCATCAGTTGCTGTTTGGCTGCACTACTGTTTCAGCATTCCTATGGGCCACCTAGGTATCACCCTAGTCGGCACTGTGGCCCAGCTGCACCACAGCATGTGCCGCCTGCAGCCCTCTGTGTCCCCTTTTCAAGCATCTGTCCAGTTGCCCGTTCCGACATGCCCGCCCTGCTGTTGTGGAACATGTGCACGCCATAGGAAACTTGCCCAATGGAGAGGGAAAACCCTGCTCAGCGCAATTTCACTGTGGGCTCATGCACCTTGTATGGGGAAAGAAGCATAGACCCTTCCAAAATTCCTATCTTTTTTTGGAGCTTTCTCGGTGGGGGGTGGGGGGGGGTTGATGTTTCCCATTACTATCACTATTGGCCAACTTGGTTATGTTTTTATTACATTTTCTTCTGTTCATTTTCAATGTTTATTTGCCCTTTTGTTCCGTGCACATGTATCACACTTATCACTTTTTGTAGGTTTCCCTGGTTTTGCTGTACATTGCTGACGGAAATGGTTTCTTTTCCCTTTAAATCAGCTCTAACTGGCGTTAGTTTTCAGCTTCGAATTTCACAGTGTTAGTGTGCAGGGAGCCTCTCCCCTCCCACTCTCTGCCCATTGACCCTCTCTCTCTGCCCCTGGGGAGCCTTCCTCCGCCCTCTGGGAGTCTTTCTCTGCCCTCAGCGCTCATTTGCGCCGCTGCGCGTTATCGCGCGATAAGGTACCTTATCGCCCGATAACGCGCCTTCATCGGGTGATAAGGTACCTTATCGCGCGATAACGTGGAAGAGCGCATGTTAAGACGGTTTAGTAAACATACCCCTTATTTTCATAACATACAGCTTACTCGTTAGCAATGATATACTTCCTTTTAAAGAAGAGGACTGTGAGGTCTGAAAAGTTTATAGCTGATCACAACCTACAAAGACTCAACAACACTTCCTTAAATTACATATGGGTATGTTTACTAAACTGCGGTAACGTAGCAGCGGCTACGTTAACGCGTGTTAGGTAACGTTAACACGCGCTATGTAACTTTAACGGGCGTTAACGTAACCTAACGCACGTTAGCGTTCCCGGCTGCGGTAAACACTGCAGAGGGTGGAAAAAGGGTGGAGAGAAGGAGGTCAATGGGCGGAGAGTGGACGGGGAGAGGCTCCCACAACACCAACACGGGGAACTGAGGGGCTGGAAACTAACGCGAGTGAAAACCTGGCGTTAGATGCACATTTGTAGGAGAGAGAAACCATTTCAGTGTCAGCAATGTACAGCCTAGGCAGGGAGCTTGAGAAAGGTGATAGTAGTGCTCCATCTGCAGCAACAGTATAGTGGCCAAGTATGAAAGGCCACTATGGTGATGGTGCAAATGGGGCATAGGGGGACTGCAGGCGGGACATGCAGTGGGGGCAGCTGGGGCACAGGGTGAACTAGGCCATCACCCAGGTGGCACATAGGAACATAGAAACTGGAAATCAGCAGGACTACAGCTGACCAGGGCCAAACATGCCCAGTAGTCCGTGTTCCACAGTGTCCCATCCAGGAGACATTACCCAGCAAGTACCCCAAAGGTCACACAGGTACCACTATGCCTGTAATAGGGTAAGCAGTGCACATCTGGGGACCACACTAACAAGGGTCCATAGACCACACCCAGGGTGGGTCCCAAACAGTTCATAGACCCAGCTAACTGAACACTCTTTACGGCAGCCCTTAGTAAGGCATTGCAGGGTGTGCCCATACATTGTCAGAAACATATATTCACCCAGTAGGCCAAACTGAGTACACCGTACCTGAGGTGCATACCCTAGCCTGTCCACAGTCAGCAGTAACAACACACTCCACCTACATCTACCTGGTCCACCCTAGCCAATAGTTGCTAGAGCACCATCCTGACATCCCCCAAGCTATCACTCTCCTATGTGGCAAGGATATAACATTGGTAGGCAGTGATGGGGGGATGTGTGGATGTCCAACAGTATGCCTCGCCACCCCAGACCCTGCACCCTAGGCACCCGCCTACCTGCACAGTGGATGGCCTGGGATCACGCACGACCAGCACCGACAGCAAATGATCATGTCAGCATGGCAGGGGGTGTGTGTTTGTGCTGGAGGGAGCAGTGCCACCTGCCTGCAGTGGACCTAGGCCATGCCCTGTACCAGTACGTGGTGTGCAGTGCAACAGAAAAGGTCTGCCTGAGAAAAGTAAGGGTAGCCCCAGGAACTGCTACTTCTCTGTGGCAATAGTGTGGTGCAGTGCACAAGGCCAGTGTGTCCAGAAGCAGAGGGTCACAGGTTCAAGTCCCAGCTGTGGCTCCTACAGAGAATCTCCCCATGTCTTTCCCTACAATGTAGATACAACATCAACATGTGCAAACCCCAAAGCCATGTCAAACAGGGGTCAAAACACCCACTCACACAGGCTCCACTATCCAAAGGTTCATGGAGAGTCAGGCTGCTGGCCCCAGCACGTAGCTGCAGTAGACACCTTATAAGGCACCTTATAATGCGCCTTCCTTATAAGGCACCTTATAAGGTGCCTTGTAACGCGCGTTAGTCTAAGGCACCTTGTAACATGCGTTAGCTGATACGGCTTGCTGTAACAATGCACTGCCCACGCCTTTATATGGGCATCTGTATCTTTACCACGGAACCTAACGCAGGTGACATTACCGCAGTTTAGTAAACATACCCCATAGTCACATTAGAAACACCCAGAACCTAAAAGAGGGTATAGGACAACTAAACACTCATAAGAACATAACATTTACCAAACTGGGTCAAACCCAAAGGTCTATCAAGCCCAGTATCCTGTTTCCAACAGTGGCCAATCCAGGTCAAAAGGCCAACCAATTCAATGCTGCTTATCCCAGGATTAATCAGTGGATTCCTCTAGTCCTCTTTAATAAGAGTTTATGGATTTTTCCTCCGGGAACCTGTCCAAACCTTTTTAAAACCTAGCTACACTAACAGCTTTTAATACATCCTCCAGTAATGAATTCCAGAGCTTAATTAGGCACTGAGTGAAAAAATATGTTCTTTAATTAATCTTAAATTCGCTACTTTGTAGCTTCATTGCCTGTCCCCTGGTCTTTTTTACTTTTTGCGAGGAGTAAACAACCGAGTTACATTTACTTGTTCCACTCCATTCGCTATTTTATAGACCTCTTATCATATCTCCCCACAGGCATTTCTTTTCCAAGCTGAAGAGCCCTAACCTTTTAAGCCTCTCCTCAAGAGGAATCCTTCTAGCCCCTTTTATCATTTTGGACACTCTTTTCTGTAGCTCTTCTAATTCCGCAATTATCTTTTTTCAGATGTGCCGACCAGAACACAATGCTCAAGCTGAGGTCATATCCTGTAGCGATCAAGAGACTTTATCATTTCCTTTGTTTTATTCTCCATTCCTTTCCTTATAATTCCTACCATTCTATTAGTTTTCTTGGCTGCCGCTGCACACTGAGCAGAGGATTTCAATGTATCATCCACTAGAGATGTCCAGACCAAACAATTTTGTTTTGTATCATTTCATTTTAATTTTTCATTTTGTTTTGTATTGTTTCATTTTTTCCAATAATGCGCACTATTGCACAATAGTACATGCTAGTGCGCAATAACAACAACATTTCAGTCACTTCCAGAGTGGAAAATGTAGTCAAAAAATCAACAAATGCACTCCATACAAATCAAAAAGTTGTTATGTCCAGTCACTAACAGGAAAAGCAATTTACCACAGCTGATTGTTGAAGAATTTTTTTGCAAAAGATAAATCATGCGGATTTTATCTGTTTTCTGCTCTCATTTGTAGTTTTGTGCTGTTTCACGATGTTGGATGGTCATTGATGCAATAGGGCGATGGTATTTCAGATTTCATATGCCTGTGTAAAGCCCGTTAGGTCTGAGACCTCCATTATTCGTGATAATATGTGAACAAAGAAAACTGTGCTAAATTGTTTTTCCTGTTAGTGACTGAACATAACAACTTTTTGATTTGTATGGAGTGTGTTTTTTTATTTTTTGAGTGCACAATAACACGCACAGTTGATGAAAACACATCTCTACTATCCACGATGATACCTAGATCCTTTTCCTGGGTGGTGACTCTTAGGGGTATGTTTACTAAGCAGTCTTAACGTGCAGCCGGCGTTAGTGTGCAGGATGCCATATAAGGTAGTGGGCGTTCCGGTCTTAAGGTAGCATTTAGGGTTATCGTGCGATAAGGTACTTTTCGTGTGATAGAGGGAGCCATGGCACGTTAATGCACGTTAGCCTTAATTAGGTGCGCTGACCTACAGACACAGCAACAGAGGCAGCCCTGGCCACCACAACAGTCCTGGGCACAGTGCAGGCATGGCTATGGTATGCAATACTGTTGGGGTCACTCCCCAGGGTGGTAAACACTGTCAGACACCAGACCTGAAACACACTCCACAGACATCAGAGAGGTTGCTATGATACAGCTCAATGAGCAGATTGTGCTTAACCTAGGGATTGCTATCTGCCAGTAATCATAGCAACCTTTTGATATATGTGTACCGTATTCGCAGGTTTAGGGTGGCAGTGCTATGGTATGCAAGTGCTAGTATTGGGAGATGGTGCTGCACGCAGGGCCCAACATCCTGCCTCTCCAGGAGGCTTTGGATAATGGCGCCTGTGGGTGCGGGTGTTTCTACCCCTGTTGGCCGCTGCTCTAAGGCAGAGGTTCCCAACTCCAGTCCTGGTGGGCCAAACACTGTTCGGGTTTTCATGCTGTCCCTAATGAATATGCATGGATACATCTGCATACCATGGGGGCGGCGCATAGAAATGCAGCACAGGCATCTTTATTAGGGACAGCATGACACCTGAATGGAGTTTGTCCCTCCAGGACTGCATTTGGGAGACTCTGCTTTAGGTATTGCACATGTCTATGGTGTCTGTGCTCTGTAGGGTAAAATATAGGCATTTCAGGCATGTTTATGTTATCTGCAATAATGTTCCCTCTTTATTACCACGGTTTAGTACAGGATAAAATATGAGGACTGGGTTGGTGGGAGCCACAGCAGGGACTTGAACCTGTGACCTTCTGCTCCTGAACACAGTGGCTGTGTGTACTGCACCACACTGTTGCCACAGGGACAGTTCATTCCCTGGGGATACCATGACTGTTCGTCAGACAGGGCCTGTCTGTTGCAGTGCATGGCACCCACCTAAACAGGGCTAGGCCATGGTCTGCTGTGGGCAGCTGCCACTGCCCCCTCCACCACCAGTACCCCTCTGTCGCCATGCTGACATGCCCTTCTGCTGGTGGTGCTGGTGGTGCGCAGTCTCAGGTCATCCAGTGTGCCAGTAGGTGGCTGCCTATGGTGTGGGTTCTGGGGTAGGGGTGCCTGCATAGATGTCCACGCTTCCCCCCAGCACCGCCTGCCAATGTTCTGTGCCCTTGGGGGTACCTGCTGGGTACTATCCCCTGTGACTCTGTGGGAAACACACTCGTGCCCATGTTGGGCCCTCATCAGTTGCTGTCTGGTGGCTCTACTGTTTCAGCATTCCTATGGGCCACCTAGGCATCACCCTAGTCCGCACTGTGGCCCAGCTGCACCACAGCATGTGCTGCCTGCAGCCCTCTGTATCCCCTTTTCCAGCATCTGTCCAGTTTCCCATTCCAACATGCCCAACCTGCTGTTGCGGGACATGTGCATGCCATAGGAAACCTGTCCAATAGAAACGGAAAACCCTGATCAGCGCTATTTCACTGTGGGATCATTCACCTTGTATGGGGACAGAGCATAGCCCCTTTCAAAATTGATATCCTTTTTTTGGAGCTTTCCCGGTAGTGTTTTTGATGTTTCCCATTAATATCACTATTGCCCTTCTTGGTTATGTTTTTTTTCCAGTTTGTTCAGGTCCTTTTCAATGTTTATTTGCCCTTTTGTTCCGTGCACATGTATCACACTTATCACTTTTCTAGGTTTCCCTGGCTTTGCTGTACATTGCGGACGTAAATGGTTTCTCTTCCCTTTAAATCTGCTCTAACGCGAAGGTTTCACTCGCGTTCGTTTTCAGCCCAGGAATCCACAGCGTTAGTGTGCATGGAGCCTCTCCCCTCCCACTCTCTACCCATTGACCCTCTCTCTCCGCCCCTGGGGAGCCTTACTCCGCCCTCCGGGAGCCTTTCCACGCCTTCAGCGCTCGTTTGCGCCGCTGCGCACATTAATGCACAATAAGGCGCCTTATCGCCCGGTAAAGCTTTATTATCGCGTGATAAGGCGCCTTATCGTGCGATAATGTGACAGCAGCGCAAATAGCGCCCTTTAGTAAACATACCCCCAAATGTGGAACCTTCTATTTATTTATTTAACATCTTTTTCTTAATAATACCGTCTTTCTACAAGTCAAGACAGTTTACATGGAACTCAGTGAATTCAAACATAAATTAATTAAAGGTGCGAGCTACATTTAACGTTACAAAAGTTGGGTTTGAAGTATAAGGGTTAAAAGATGTATATATTAGCATAACAGGACATGCAGTATTGAAGGCTAACTCAGCCACTGCTGTGGTAATCCCCTGGGTGCCTGCATGTTTCAGCTACCTGGAGAGCCTCAGCTTCTGGCACTATCGGCCTCTTCCCCCACAGCTGGGTTCAGCGGCAGTGGTAGGGGGGGATCAGCCTGGATCTCTGCCTGGGGTGTCAGGACCCTTGGACTGACCCATGTGGCACATTGCCCATCTGCAGCAGCAGCATGACTGTGTGCTGCCACTGTCACTGTGGCATCATGACGGACATCACAGATGGTAATGTATATGGCAGAATACCCCTTTGTGAAGAGGCTAAAAAAGGTGGGGGCTTATCAACCTGGGGAAGAGATGGCTGAGTGGAGATATGATAGAAGTCTATAGATTATTGACAGGAGTGGAACGGGTAAACAAAGGTCGCTTTTTTATGCCCTCAGACTGTGGACAAACTAGAGGACATGCAATGTAGCTACAGTGTAGTCCCTTTAGAACTTCTAGGTGAGAACATTTTTTTCAGACAATGCATAATCAAACTCTGCAATCCATTACCAGAGGATGTATTAGAAGTTGTCATTGTAGCTGGGTTTAAAACAGTTTGGACAGGTTGCTGGGTAGGGGTCCATAAACCATTGCTAGATTATTAAACACCCTCACAGTGCTGTAATCTAAGGAGCCACATAAGGCGCCCTATAAGGCACTCCATATGGCACATTATAAAGTGCCCTGTCCGGCAAGGTACCTTATAATGTGCCCTATAGGGCTCTTTATAGGACACCTTATGAGGCACCTTAGGATACGTCACTGTGAGGGTGTTTTTGCTGGCAGCACTGATTTAAATTAAAAGGAAATGCCTCAGACAGCCTTATTAAATAACACCACTGTGGGATAAAACCCATGACCTCTGCTGTCATTGAACTGATCAGTGGGCTACATCTCTAGAAAAGTGGTTCTTAACCAATCCTCCTTGTACACCTAGGCTAGTCGGGTGTTCAGGATAGCCCTAATGAATATGCATGAGATATATATGCATTAGAGACATCCTCTAGGGCTGGATTCGGAGACCCCTGCCTTACATCTAGAATGTGAGCGGGCAAGGTGCAGATCTCCAAGACATCAAAAAGGTTAGATAGAATTTGTCACATGCCTTTTTCCTTCTCACCACCACCAAAATATTGTCTATTAGACAACTTTTTGGTGGTGGTGAGAATTGAGGAGGCATGTGACACATTCTATCTACCCTTTTGATGTCTAGGACATCTTCACCTTGCCCATTCACAATCTTAAATGGCAGAGGTGTAAGGCAGGGGTCTCCAAATCCAGCCCTAGAGGGCCACAAACCAGTCAGGTTGGCAGGATATCTCTAATGCATATATATCTCATGCATATTCATTAGGGCTATCCTGAACACCCGACTGGCCTAGGGGTTCAAGGAGGACTGGTTAAGAACCACTGCTCTAGAACATCTAACAAACTGCTGGCTCGCTACAGAAAGACTTCAGGTCACCACACAAACTGTCTGCTGTGGTTACCAGGATAGGGTAAACCCACCCGTACCCATGATGCACTAAACATGCAGATCAGCAGCCCACATCTGATCACAAGATGGGGTATGCGCCTCTATAGCACCACGGCCTGGTAGGGGGAACTGACCGTGTGTGTTACTGGCACAGAGTAGCTACAGACCGTGACATTGTGCGGTTCCTGTGCTCACCCTGAGAGCGAGGTGGGGCGCCCAGCACCAGGTCCACAGCACCTGGATTGGCTGAGGTAGGGTACACTGCAGGGCCCCATCAGTGCCAGTGTATGATGGGCAGCCCCTGCAGACACACCTGTGTCCATCTGTATTTCCCAGTCATGTCCAGCCCTTGTGGACTATGATGCACCCATATCCTGTGTGGTTGCCATGGTCACAAGTTATAAGAGAAGGGTGGTGGTTGGACCCAAAAGCGGATTATGTAGCACCACCCAACCCGCCCTCTGTGGGTCAGGGTGGGGGACAGGATCTCCCACCAACAGATCCACATTCTACATCTCTGCAATGGTGGCAGTAGAGGGGACCATCAACCCCAGTCATGCTGGGGAATAGGCACCCTACAGGGCAGTCAATGCAGATCTGTACGTAACACATAGGGCATTGGAAGACAGGCAGTAGGCCTGGGAAAGCTCAGCTGCCCCCAACCACTATCTGACATTCACCAGCAGAAGGCACAGTCAGTATCCACCTGCTGCACCCTGCAAGGTGTGCCAGCCATACACATGCTAACTGCAGACAGCCTGCCAGCTAGTACATAGCGCACATTCCTGGAGGAACTGTGTGCACCTACAAATGGGATATGAGCACACACCAAGCATGTTTATCAGTGATTGGGCCCCAGAAAAAGGAACTCATAAAAATCACTTGAGAGAAATACAGTACAGCACTATGGGGGAACCTAACTGTGCCATGGTCACTGCTCAGTCAGGGTGAGAGTGACCTCCCAGCATGACATGCTGTGGCCACCCTGTCCGTGAAGGTGGTGGTCGGGCAGTACAATGTCCCAGCCATTGCCCTATGCCCTGTGCAGATGCATCCTGCCCAGGCCACCCTGTCCGGGCCATACCTACAATACCTTTCTCCTCATTATGCATATTGGCAAGCTAACACTGGAAACAGTGCAAGCAGTGTGGGCTCAGTAAGGTGTAGGCAGTCACAAACACCGGATAGACATACACACACTCCCACACCTATCCCAGCATTGTGCAAATATAGAGGTATTTGGCAGCACTGCCCACCAAACCAGTCCTGGGCACAGTGCAAGCATTGCTATGGTACACAGTACTGTTGGGGTCACTCCCCGGGGTGGTAAACACTGTCAGAAACCAAAACTGTAACACACTTCACAGATATCAGAAAGGTTGCTATGATGCTTCTCTGTCAACAAATTGTGTTTAACTTAGGATTTGTTATCTGCCATTAATCATAGCAACCTTTTGATATATGTGTAACGTGTTCCCAAGTTTAGGACAGAATTGCTAAGGTATGCAGGTGCTAGTACTGAGAGATTCTGCTCCGCGCAGGGCCCAATAGCCTGACTTTCCATGAGGCTTTGGATAGTGGAGCCTGTGGGTGTGAGTGTTTGTGCCCCTGTTGGCCACTGCTCTAGGGCAGAGGTTCCCAACTCCAGTCCTGATGGGCCAAACACGGTTCAGGTTTTCATGCTGTCCCTAATGAATATGCATGAGATATATTTGCATACAATGGGGGCTGTGCATACAAATGCAGCACAGGCATCTTTATTAGGGATAGCATGAAACCTGAATAGTGTTTGGCACTCCAGGACTGCAGTTGGGAAACTCTGCTCTAGGGATTGCACATGTTTATGGTGTCTGTGCCCTGTAGGGTAAAATATAGGCATTTATGGCATGTCTATGCAATCTACAATAAAGGTTCCATCTTTATTACCATGGTTTAGTACTGGGTAAAATATAGGGATGTGGTTTGCAGGAGCCACAGCTGGGATGTGAACCTGTGACCTTCTGCCTCTGAACACACTGGCTGTGTGTACTGCACCAACCTGTTGCCACAGAAGCTAATCATTCCCTGGGGATACCATGACTGTTCGTCAGACAGACCTTGTCTGTTGCAGTGCACGGCACCCACCTAAATGGGGCTTGGCTGTGGTCTGCTGTGCACCGATGCCACTGCCCCCTCCGCCACCAGCACCCCTCTGCCACCATGCTGACATGCCCTTGTGCCGGTGCTGCTGGTGATGCGCAGTCCCAAGCCAGCCAGTGTGCCGGCAGGTGGCTGCCTATGGTGCGTGATATGGGGTAGGGGTGCCTGCCTAGACATCAATGCTTCCCCCAGCACCGCCTGCCAATGTTATGTGGGACACACACTCGTGGCCATGTTTGCCCTTGGTCAGTTACTGTCTTGCTAGTTTTCTGCTTCTACATTCCTATGTGTCACCTAGGCATCTGCCTATCCCAACCTGTGCCCCAGCTGCCCCACTGCATGTCCTGCCTGCAGCCCCCTGTACCCCATTTGCATCCTCACAGTAGTGCCCTCTCGTACTTGGGTACTATGATGTTGCTGCACATGTATCACTACTATCACTTTTCTTGGTTTCCCTGCCTTTGCTGCACATTGCTGACTAAAATCGTCTCTCTCCGCTGCAAATGTGCCTCTAGCACGAGGTTTTTACTGGTGCTAATTTTCAGACCTTTATTTCACGGCGTTAGTGTGCATGGAGCCTCTCCCCGCCCACTCTCCGCCCATTGACCCCTTATCTTCGCCCCTGGAGAGCCTTACTTTGCCCTCTGGAGAGCCTTACTCCACCCTCTGCGCACCTTACCACCACTGGAGACATTATCGTGCGATACATGACGTTCTCGCACAGTAATGCGCCATTATCACGCGATAATGTCTCAGCTGCGACATTTGTGCCGTTTAGTAAACATACCCCTTAGGGAAATTAAGGAACCTTAAATTGTTCTTTTGAACCTAATTTTCCAGGAATAGTACCTTCCTATTCAAGATCTCCTTTTATTTTATCTGTGCTGTACTCACAGCCTGAAGAGACTCCAATGCAGCTTCTACTTTCTCCATTCGAGCAATTTGCTGTACCAGAGTAGAATCGTACGGTCCCAGCTTAGACTGGACACTCACCTACTGAGCATCCAAGTTACCAGCATATCCTGCCAGAGTAGACTCCACAGCCTTGATTGCATCCCATAACGCATCCAGCGTAATCACAGCCGGTCTCTCAGTCACCGCCTGGTGCTGACCCGCCTCTAGAGGATTCACAGGAGCCTGCAACAAAGCCTTGAAATCTGAGGGGTGCTCTGCCATCAAAGAAACACTCTGGGAAACACCATTGGAATTTCCCTGCCCTCTCTTGGCATTCTCCAGTTGCGGCAGTGGCAGGGATGTTCTAAGTACAGGGCTCAAAGAGACCCCACTGCAGCTAGCATTGGATGCCGACGTGCCCGAAGGGGCCGAAGAACTCTGCGGCATGGTGACAGGCGTCAAAAACGATAGGAGAGACTGCACTAGCAGCTTCGGCATGGAGACGGACATAACTGCCAAAGTCTTCCCCTTCCTCTTGTGAGACATGGCACCACCGTTCTCTCCCCTCTGCCAGCTCACCCGTACCACAGCTCATGCTGCCATCTTGCCCCATCCAAATCTTGTTAATGGCACTTTTTATTAGGTTGGTATGATATTCTGTTTAGCTCTGAGGGTGAGTGCACAATATCTGTTCTGTTCCTCTGTGTATGTGGCTTGGAGATGTTGGCATTTGCATTCGATGCGGTGTAGCTTGCATTTGAGGTCTTTCAGTGTTGTTGAAAACCATAGGGTTAGACGTTGGTGAATATTTTTGTTGACTTTTCGAGGTGCCTGGGCAGTAACAGATATTGTTGAGTTCTATTTACTTATAAGGGCTTTGATATGATTTTCAGCTGGGAGATTTGGCAGTACTTTCTGAATAAAGGCTTGATTGTTGAATAGCAGGAATCTTCGAGTTGTTGGGTTGATGTTGTGACTTGGAGTGCATTTGTTCAAGTATGGAAACGTGAAATTTATCAGGCTATGGTTGGACCATGGGACTAGCACATTTGATGGGAGTGGTTGTTTGGGGTCACTTGCTAGGATGTTTGGGATGAATATAAGGTCCAGTATAATACCTTTAAAGTTGGTAGGGTTGTTAATAAGTTGGATGAACTGCAGACTGTCCATGGTTTCTGTGAATGCAATAGCTTTCCTATTGGGTATAGTTGATAAGTTGAAATCTCCGAGAAGGATGAAGTTAGCCTGCTTGTTGGAGTGGGTGCATGTGGCTTCAAGTATGTTGGATAACTCCTCAGAACTGGTCGAGGGGGCTCTTTATGTTAGGCAGAATGTGAAATGTTCATTTGTGATTGTGAGCATATATAAGTTTTGTGAGGATGGTGTTTCCATCGTGTTGAATTGTAAATGCTTGCTGGTTAGAATGCAGACTCCACCACCTTTGCCATCAGTTCTGGGACAGTTGTGTATTTTGGGAGTGGTAGAGTTTAACTGGTTTAATAATATTTTATCTGTTTCCAAAAACCATGTTTCTATAATGCACATGATGTCTATCTTTTGGTTTGTTATGGACTCAGATAAGGTAGGGATTTTGTTGCCGGCCGAATGTGCATTGACCAGGGAACAGTTTAGTGTTGGGAATTGATAGGGTAGCTGGGGTGCCCATATAGCATAGCTGTGAGGGCACTGGGTTGAATTCTGATTAGGCACTCAATCTTTCTGTTTTTACTTATGTGACTGAGGTTGCAGGAACTGTTGTGTTTTGACTGTCTTGGGTTGTGAATAATAGGGATGAACACCTGGTGATGAAGAGGGATAGCTTTGCCTGTTAGGAACAAGGCAATTAGGCCCCGAAGAGTGAGCCAGAGGCCCATGAGGAGCATTATGGTTTATGGTTTAGGCACTCGATATACCGCCCTTTACCCGGTGTATCAGAGCGGTTTACAGATATATGCTAACAGGCACTTTTTATTCCTTCATCCCTGAAGGGCTCACAATCTAAGTGTACCTGAGGCAATGGAAGGTTAAGTGACTTGTCCAAAGCCACAAGGAGTGGCCATGGGACTAGAGGCCCCAGTCCATCTGGCCTGATATTACTTGCCCCTATGAGGGAATTGAACCCCTGGCCCTCCAGCCTGAGGTTAAGGTTTTTGCAGTAGAGGTTCTGGCAGTTGCAGAACTCGTGTGGCTGTATCGCTGTCTATATGTTTAGATGAAGCAGGGCTAGGACATTGGGTGCTTAGTAGAGACTTTGGTTACCTGTCTTATGCGATGGAATGTTCCACTCTTCGGTCCACTCTAAAGACCATGCCTAAGGGTCCTTCGGCATGGCCCTTCAGGGCAGGCCCACTGCTCTGGAGAGTTAAAGGAGCTACTGCAGCATCACATTCTGATGTTGTCCCTGTGGGCAAGGTGATCAGCCGCATGTGCAGGGGCCTTCCCTAGGCCACAATGGAGCCCTATAACCCATCCCGTATGTGGGATCCCCGATGGAGCCCTTTAACCCATAGCCCTATAACGGATCCCCTATGTGGGAGAGATCAGGTAAGTCTTTGGACTGGAGAAGGGCCGGCGAAATCACTTACTTCCTGCAGCTCTGGCGATTTAAAGGAACTGCTGCAGCATTGTGTTCTGATGTTGTCCCTTTAGGTAGGGTGATCAGCATATGTGTAAGGGCCTTCCCTAGGCTGCAATGGAGCCTGGTAACCCCCGGATCCCTTATGTGGGAGCGATCGGGTAAGTCTTTGGGCTGGAGTTCTATCATGTAGCTATAGTTGGGTTGTTCTTCCATAAGTGCATAATTCTCCACATTAAGGGGTATGTTTACTAAACTGCGGTAATGTCACTTGCGTTAGGTTGCACGGTAATGGTACAGAAGCCCAAATAAAAGCGTGGGCAGTGCATTATTACAGCAAGCCGTATCAGCTAACGCACGTTGCAAGACACCTTAGACCAGGGGTAGGGAACCCTGGTCCTGGAGAGCCGCAGACCAGTCAGGTTTTCGGGATATCCCTAATGAATATGCATGAGATATATATGCATTAGAGATATCCTGCCAACCTGACTGGTTTGTGGCCCTCCAGGGCTGGATTTGGAGACCCCTGCCTTACACCTCTGTCATTTAAGATTGTGAGTGGGCAAGGTGCAGATGTCCAAGACATCAAAAAGGTTAGATAGAATGTGTCACATTCCTCCTCACTTCTCACCACCACCAAAATATTGTCTATTAGACAAGGTGTATGGGCTTTGGGCTTTGCACATGTTGCTGTTGTATCTGCATTGTAGGGTAAAATCTAAGAACATGCTCTGCAGGCTCCACAGCTGGGATTTGAACCTGTGACCCTCTGTTTCTAGAGGCACTGGCTGTGTGTACTGCATCATACTGTTGTCACAGAGGCAGGTTAGTCTTTGGGGATACCATGTCTGTTCATCAGACAAACCTTGTCTGTTGCACTGCACACCACCCACCTGAACAGGACTTGGCCTTGGTCTGCTGTGGGCAGATGCCACTGCCCTTTCCAGCACGGGCATGCTGACCTGACCATATGCTGTCGGTGCTGGTAGTGCGCAGTCCCAGGCCATCCACTGTGTTGGTAGGCAGTCGCCTAGGGAGCGTGTCTGGGGTGGGGAGGCATAGATGGGCATCTTCACATCCCCCCAACACCGCCTACCAATATTATGTCCCTTCCGCTTGGGGACGGGTTGGCTGGGGGGATGTCAGGTCAGTGCCCTGGCAACTGTTAGCTAGGGTGGACCAGGTAGATGTAGGTAGATTGTGTTTGGCCTTTGTCAGCTGCTGTCTTGCTGATTTCTGGTTTCTATGTTCCTTTGTGCCACCTAGGTGACTGCCTAGTCCACCCTGTGCCACAGCTGCCCCCACTGCATGTCCCACCTGCAGCCCCCTATGCCCCATTTGCATCATCGCCATAGTGGCCTTTCATACTTGGGCACTATGCTGTTGCTATAAATGGAGCACTACTATCACGTTTCTTGGGCTCCCTGCCTATGTTGTACATTGCTGACACTAAACTGGTTTCTCTCTCCTGCAAATGTGCATCTAACGCCAGGTTTTCATTTGCAGTACTTTTCAGCCCTTCATTTCCCCTCGTTAGTGTAAAAGGAGCCTCTCCCCATCCACTCCCCGCCCATTGACGCCTTCTCTCTGCCCTCTCTCCACCCTCTGCAGGACTTAGCGCGGCTGGTGATGTAATGCATGTTAGGTAACGTTACTTAACGCGCGTTAACGTAGCCATTGCTACGTTACCGCAGTTTAGTAAACATACCCCTAAATTTCATTTACCATTTGGATGCCGAGGCATCAAATTTCTCAAGGTCCTCTTCCACTTTTTCACCATCCTCTTGTGATTTAAGAGCTTTGAATAAGTTTGTGTCCTTTGCAAATTTTATCACCTTACTCAGTGTTCCCATTTCCAGGTCATTTATAAATATGTTAAAAAGCAGGTGGCCCAGCATACCAGAGTGCTCCACTATTCATCTTTCTCCATTGAGAAATCTGACCAATTAGCCCTACTCTCTGATTTCTACCTTTAAATCATTTCCCAGTCCACAACAGGACACTGCCATAGAAACATAGAAATATGACGACAGAAAAAGACCACATGGCCTATCTAGTCTGTCCTTCCATAACAACTACAACAGTCCACTTTTTGCCTTTAGAGATCCTCTGTATTGGTCCCATGCTTTCTTGAATTCAGTTACTGTCCTCATCTCTACCACCTCCACTGGGAGACTATTCCACGGATCCACTACTCTTTCCGTAAAGAAATATTTCCGCATATCACTCCTGAATCTATCTCCCTTCACCCTCATCCCATGTCCCCTCGTAGCAGAACTTGCTTTCAATTGAAAGAGGCTCTCTCCCTGAACATTTATGCCACAGAGGTATTTAAACATCTCAATCATATCACCTCTATCCCGCCTTTCCTCTAAGGTGTACATATTAAGATCCTTAAGTCTGTCCTCATATGCTTTATAATGAAGCCCATTAATCATTTTGGTAGCAACCCTCTGCACCGACTCCATCCTGTTCACATCCTTTTGAAGGTGCAGTCTCCAGAATTGCACACCATACTCCAAATGAGGTCGCACCAAAGACTTATACAGAGGCATTATCACCTCCTTTTTTCTGCTAGCCATTCCTCTCCGTATGCACCCAAGCATCCTTCTAGCTTTTGCTGTCGCCTTTTCCACCTGTTTAGCTACTTTAAGATCATCAGACACAACCACGCCTAGGTCCCGCTCTTCTTTAGTGGACAAAAGTACTTCACCTCCTATACTGTATTGCTCCCTTGGATTGCTGCAGCCCAAATGCATGACCTTACATTTTTTAACATTAAATCCCAGCTGCCAAATTCTAGACCATTCTTCAAGCTTAGCTAGATCCCTCCTCATGTTATCTACCCCTTCCTGGGTGTCTACTCTATTGCAGATTTTGGTATCATCCGCAAAGAGGCAAACCTTACCCGACAGCCCTTCCGCTATATCACTAACAAAGATGTTAAAAAGAATCGGACCAAGGACAGATCCCTGGGGCACACCACTGGTAACATCCTTCTCCTCAGAGTGAGCTCCATTTACTTGTACTCTTTGTCGCCTCCCACCCAACCAATTTCTAACCCAAGCAGTAACTTTAGGGTCCATCCCTAGGGTGCTCAGTTTGTTTATAAGTCGCCTGTGAGGAACAGTGTCAAAGGCTTTACGGAAATCTAAATACACCACATCTAGAGCTCTCCCTCGGTCCACCTCCCTGGTCACCCAGTCAAAAAAATCAATCAGATTTGTCTGACAAGACCTGCCTCTGGTGAATCCATGCTGCCTCGGATCCTGTAATCCGCTGGACTCCAGAAACCTCACTATTTTCTCTTTCAGCAGCGTTTCCAATAATTTACTCACCACCGAAGTTAAACTAACCGGCCTGTAGTTTTCAACCACATCCTTACTTCCGCTTTTGTGTAAAGGCACCACATGAGCCTCTCTCCAGTCCTTTGGCACCACTCCTGACTCCAACGAGGCATTGAAAAGGTCAGTCAGTGGAGCTGCTAGAACGTCCCCAAGTTCCCTCAGTATTCTAGGGTGTATCCCATCCGGTCCCATCGCTTTGTCTACTTTAAGTTGAGCTAGTTTCTCACGAACCCAGTCTTCTGAAAATAGTTCAAGATGTCCCTCGCTTCTGTTCTTATTTGTGGGTGTTTTCTGAGGTCCTGCTCCTGGTTCTTCATCTGTGAACACAGAACAAAAATATTTGTTAAGCAATTCCGCTTTATCCTTATCAGCTTCTACATATTCCCCCCCTGCACCCTTGAGTCTGACAATACCACTTTTGCTCTTCCTCTTCTCACTAATATATCTGAAAAATGTCTTATCCCCCCATTTTATTGCATTGGCTATTTCCTCCTCCTTTTGAATCTTTGTCTTCTTGACTACTTTGCTAGCTTCTCTAAGTTTTTCCAAATACAGATGCTTGTCTTCTGCTCTCTGTGATCTCTTGTATTTCATGAAGGCCTCCCTCTTTTTCTTCACTTTTTCAGCTACTTCCTTCGAAAACCATAGCGGTCTCCTGTTCCTTTTGCCTTTATTTACCATTTTAACAAAAAGGTTGGTTGCCCTTAAAATACCCCCTTTCA
The DNA here is from genome assembly GCA_033557465.1 of Ichthyophis bannanicus. Lineage (NCBI taxonomy): Eukaryota > Metazoa > Chordata > Amphibia > Gymnophiona > Ichthyophiidae > Ichthyophis > Ichthyophis bannanicus. The sequence goes on along the minus strand of CM066035.1, from coordinate 908,438,755 downwards.
GTTTTGCCCACTGTTTTTCTACATCCCCCAGCTGTTCCCATCCCACTAACGACTCCCTGAGGTATTGGCCCATCTTCGCAAAGTTAGTCTTCCTAAAGTCTAAGATCCTCACCTTGGAATGGATTCTAACAGCCCTAGTCCTAATACTGAACCACACCATCTGGTGATCACTGGAAGCAAAATGATCTCCCACTACAACATCAGAAACACTTTCACCATTGGTAAGCACCAAGTCCAGTATGGCCCCTTCACGTGTGGGGTCTGTTACCAATTGCCTGAATAGTTCTCCCTGTAGAGAATCCAGGATCTCCTTACTTCTAGATGATACTGCAGCAGGAATGTGCCAATCAACATCTGGCATATTGAAATCTCCTATCAGTAGCACTTCCCCTTTCTTAGCAATGCTGCGTATGTCTTCAATTAACTCTCTGTCCACCTCTTCCTCTTGTGAGGGAGGTCTGTATATCACTCCAATGCAAATAGATTTCTCTTTCCCTCTTTCTAGTTTAACCCACAATGCCTCCTCTCTCCCTTTTAAGCTCTGTAATTCCAAAGCTTTAATAGTAGTTTTTACATATAGTGCCACTCCTCCTCCTCTTCTTCCTACCCTGTCCTTCCTGAATAAAGTATAGCCAGGTATAGTTACATCCCAGTCATTGTTTTCTGTGAACCATGTTTCTGTAACTGCCACTAAATCCAAGTCAGCCACTCCCACCAAAGCTTCAACCTCAGGGATCTTATTTCCCATGCTACGGGCATTAATACACACTGCTTTCCATATGTTACCCCTGTTACCCATTTCCATAAAGGTATTTAATGTATCACCTACCTGGGGGCTTTCACTTACCTGGGGGCTTTCTTCACCCATCCCCAAGGAATCTAGTTTAAAGCCCTCTTCAGTAGATTAGCCAGTCTACTACCAAAGATGCGTTGACCTCTCTTGGACAGATGGATGCCATCTCTGCTTTGCAACCCTTGGAAAAGCATCCCATGGTCTAGGAAACCAAAACGCTCTCGATGACACCATCCACGCAGCCACGCAGCCATCTAGCCCATGACTTTTTAATTTCCTCAAAAGTCTCTTATCAGGATCTTTTTCAATTACTTTCTGAAATCCAGATACACTATTTCAGCCATCTCATCTTTTAAATGTCTATTCTCACCTTCAAAAATATGTAGCAGACTGATGAGGCAAGGCTTCCCTGGCTAAATCCAAATTGCTTTGTCCCAATAAACCATGACTATTTGCATGTTCATTGATTTTGTTCTTTATAATGGTTTCTACCATTTAGCCTAGCGCTGATTCCAGGTTCACCAGTCTGTAGTTTCCCAGATCACCCCTAGAGCCCTTTTAAAAAAGGTAATTTGCGGGGAGGCAAGATGGCGGCAGGTACCTGACGGTCGGCGTCCGCTCTGAGTTGGTCCGGTGTATTTTGTCTGGGCGGTGAACTCATGTTTCATCGGCGATGGGACGGAGAAAAAGGAAACAAGCAGGCTTCCCTGGAGCTCCACCGCAAGTTTCAGACGTCAGCCAGAGAACCCTGGAACACTGGGTCAGTAGCGGTGTCTTCGACGGCACGGCAGGAGGATTCCGTGCTGGGCGCATCAGGGGTGAGTCTAAAATAGCTCCCCCTTGTGTTAGTTCCTGAAGCAACATCTCCATGAAGTAGTCATTTATTTCATCTAGAAACTTTGGGCCTGATATTCAAAGGGATTTATGTGATTTGCAAATTATGCAAACTGCATAAACTCAGCTGAGGCCAATATTCAGCGACACTAACCAGCTAGTGCAACTGAATATCTCCACAGACCATCTCGACACTATCTGAATAGAGCCAGGGTGGTCCGTGGATTTTAAGCCTGTTTACCGGATAGATAGCCACAAAAAGTTAGGACAGTTCAATGGCTATCCTAACTTAATTTTTGTTTTGCTATCCAGTAGGGCGCGATTCCATAACATGCACATCTGGTCCGCAGACACGTCTAAATCAAAATCAGGTCCCCTTTGAAACTAATTCCGCAACTGCGGGTCTGGACATGCCTGTGTGACTGGAATCAGGGTGATAAATGTGTTTGGTGGGTACATGCAAGCAAGCGCTATCCAGCTGGCCCTGTGCCTAAAACGTGGGTAAACATTTTGGACGTCCCTGCGCCAACTGTATTCTGAAATGTTACACGTTTCAGATCCTGCTTGTCTCCACGATGTACCTGCGGATGCCATGCATCTCGGGAAAAATGTGCATCTCCTTGGCTGCCCATCACAGTCAGTAGTGTGCTGATGCACACTAGATATAAACACCATGGAGAAATGACAGCTACAGCCTAGACCATATACCTGTCCCCCTCATGCCCTGAAAGGTGCTAGGTAAGCCCAGTGCAACCCAATATGGTATACCAGAATGTAAATATGAACATGTATGTCAGGACATATCTTGCATCAAATGCTATGGGCATGAGAAACCGGCCCCACTGATTCCTGCTCTGGTTATCTCTACAAACATGCCTTAAACTGCTAGGGATGGACCCACACCAGGTCCACAAAACTCTGAACTAATCTTGCAGGTCCCCAAAGAATGCATAATATTGCTGAGCAACAAATACATGCCCTTTTCGTGCCTCTGGCTGTTCTACACTACCATTCCCCTCTTATCTCTCTTTACACCCTTCCTCATGAACACCGCTTTTCTGTCAGATTGCATCTATCTGTGCCCGTCCCTTCTCCTGCCAGATCCAGATGTTGTTCCCTTCACCTTGCAGCCCCATATGCCTGGAACAAACTACCTGAGTCTGTGTGTCTGGCTTTGTCTCTTGCCCCTCTCAATTCCAGGCTGGGCACTCACCTCATCGGTGCCACTGTTGGATCAGATCCACCTAAGCTCCCTTGTGTGTCCTGACCATTCCGCTTGGACGTATCCTGTCCACAGCTACTGTATTGTCTGTCCCGACTAGAATGTAAGCTCTGCTGAATAGGGACCATCTGTTACGTGTGTCTGTGCAGTGCTGCATATGCCTTTTAGCACTTTACAAATGATCAGTAGTAGTTGCTGTAGTTCTAGTAGGGCCTTATGTCTATGGCATAAGAGGCTCATCTATCTGGGTACTGGCATTTCGCACAGCAGTTACACCTATCCCATCGTGGTGTATGTCAGTCTGTATACATCTGCTATCTGTGGGGCAACCCTGTTTGCCTTCCCACAGCCAGCTTTGTGGCACTGCTCCCATGGTCAGGGCTGTGTGGACATGGGAGGGGAGATCCATGGCCATCACACCAAGTAGCCAGACTCCAGATATGTCACTGCTCTCACAGCTCTCATTGATCCTGGCCTGGGTAGGGATGTAGACTGCATGGGACAATTCGGAGAATGGTGGCACTACATCAGTCATGTTTCTCAGTGCCAGGCTCAGCAGATGTATGGCTGCCCTATCACACTGCCAACAATATCTGATCTAATTAGAGTACCCTATGTAAAATAATCCAGAAGGAATTGGTATAGGTTTAAATGTCAAAACATATCCCTGTCAATAATAAGAACCTCAGAATAAGGGCATTCAACAGTGCAAACAGCACTAATACATGCTCAACAGCAACACCTTTGGTCCCACAATATGTGCATTATGGGCATGTATTAGTGCTGTTTGCACTGTTGAATGCCCTTATTCTGAGGGTCCCTTATTATTGACAGAGATATGTTTTGATATGTAACTATAGTGAATCCTCTCTGACTTTGACTGCCCAATCACACTAGCACCTGGTGACACTGCGATCATCCATATGGTCCAGGTACTGGCCAGGTTTTCATGCCCCCCCCCCCCCCGAATTGCAGATGAGCACATCAGATCCCTCCATGCACCTCTCACACCACACACACACACACACACACACACACACACTCTCTAACTTTCTGTCACAAAAACATGATTTTGCCAAAGAGAAGCCCTAAACCTATATATAACAACTATGACATAACACCATCGCATGGGACACCAGGACTACAAATATGAACTCCGTTTCTCACCCAAAAAGGAATCCTTTGCCTGCACACACCCATACTATCTCTGCATCAGCAGTACCATTTTTCAGAACATAGAAATTGTTAGGGCCACATAGATTGGCTCCTTTAGCACAAACAGCACATAAGTGCATACAGTAGACTGAATAAGCACTGTTGCTCTTCTTAATATTTCTGTAAAGGTGTTTATAAATGTTTCTTTACCCTACAGCATTCCTTCACCTCTGCTCCCTGTACCTTAAGACTGCATCTTGTATTTTTCCAGACTGAGGTCACACCAGTTCAAAACATACTTGTCAAAACCATTCTGCAGAGCAGAGAAGAATATTTATTAAGTCCTAGCTTTATACCACATTTCAGCAGGACTAACGTGGACATTTGCGGGAAACAATACGTACACGGGCCTTTCCTGAATACGCTTTCTACGTCTCTTTGACTGACCACGCCCCCGTTCCGCCCTCTCCCGTCCACGTTCTGAGATCCCCGTGCTAGCGCCATGGATATGCATGTCAGCAGTGTTTCAGAATATGGTCTGGGATGTTTTCAATACATAAACATCACCGCCACATGTACAAACCCCTTATTTGTGTTCTGGAATGATCCCTTAGTGGCTGAATATCACTGCTGACCGGATAGCAAAACCTGTTGGTGGTGAAACCAGATGTTCAGCTCCGGATAGTTTCCGGTGCTGAATCTCCAGTTTCACTTTTGCTGCAGCGGTCAGGTGCTTTAGAAATACTGACCCCTGCAGGCTCAATATCAGGTCCTTCATCTTCCTAGCATGTTCTGATGTGACATTGAACCAGTCACTATCAGGGTAATTGAAATTGCTCATTATTATTGTATTATCAATTTTGTTAGCATCCCTAAATTCTGTTAACATTTCATCATCTGTCTGTTCATTCTTGCCAGGCTGATGGTAGTAGACCCCCACTGCTATTCCCTACCCCTTCTCACACAGAATTTCTACAGTGCATTTCCTGAAAAACCTTTATCCTGCTTGACTCAGTGCACTCTTTAACACAGAGCACCACCCCTCCGCCATTTTGATCTACCCTATCATTGCGATATAATTTGTACACTGATATCGCAATGTCCCATTGGTTAGCCCCCTTCCACCAGGTCTTTGAGAGGCTAATTATATTCACCTCTTCATTCAGGAGCATGCTTACTGTGCCGGTAACATGCATGTGAGTAGCATTACTAGCGCAGGGGGTTAGTGTTAACTTCAGGGATGTGTGCTTCTCTCCTCTTGCAGTTAGTGACGGCAAAGATGTGATACCAAGCAGGGCGATGTGGGCACGCTTAACACTATCTATTCAGATGGCATTAAGTATACTCATGCTAAGGACAGAAAGCACAGTTAGCATGGGCTACTAATGCCCACACTGGCTGTAAGGCACTGACAATGCCTGTGTTCTGCATCTGCGCCACGCAGTACCCACCCCAATGCAGGGTAGTGCAGGATTTTTGGCACAAGGGCCCAAGCTACTTTTTAGTGTGTCACCCAGACAATACACAAAACACTACGCAATGCGGTTTAGTAAAACATGCCCCACAGTGCTATGTATTCTAACTCTTCCATCTTATTTTTTAGACTTCTAGCATTTGTATACATGCATTTAAAAGGGTTTTTTTTTTGTTCATATTAGCAACCAGCTTATCAGTTGAGGGGGTAATTTGGAATCTTTCAACTCTGTCTGCTCTTTACTTAAAGGTATCTGGGCTTCTTTAACCTTTATTGCAACCTCTCTATCAGAATGCTTTAAACTCCCTATATAGTTAGTATCCTTCAAGAATACACCCATAACCAGCCTAACACAATTCAGGAAAAAACTCAAGCACTATCTATTCTCAAGCTACTTTCCAGTAGAGATTTTCCTAAGAGATATAGGGGTATGTTTACTAAACTGCGCTCATTTGCGCGGCACGCATTAGGGTGCGCTAAGGTACCTTAGCGCACACTAATGATGCATTTTGTGGCCCAAATGTGCCCGTACATGTGCGCGGCGCTCATGTGCGTGGCGCGCCAATGCGCGATGAAAGCAGGGAAAGGTTCCCGGAGGGCGGAGGAAGGGCCCCCGGGGGCGGAGAGACGGGGTCAATGGGTGGAGAGTGGGAGGGGAGAGGATCCCCGCACATGAGCGAGGCTGAAATCCGAGTTAAAAAATACCGCGAGTGAAAACCTCGCGGTAGAGCCGATTTAAAGGGAAGAGAAACCATTTCTGTCAGCAATGTACAGCAAAACCAGGGAAACCTACAAAAAAATGATAAGTGTGATACAAGTGCATGGTACAAAAGGGCAAATAAACAGTGAAAATGACCCCAACAAAATTTTAAAAAATCAGAATAAAGCTGGGCAATAGTGATAGTAATGGGAAACAGCAAAAAACACTCCCAAGAAAGCCCCAAAAAATAAATATGGATTTTGGAAGGGTCTACGCTCCGTCCCCATACAAGGTGAATGATCCCAAAATGAAATAGCACTAATCAGGGTTTCCCTCTCCTTTGGACAGGTTACCTATGGCATGCACATGTTCCACAACAGCAGGGCAGGCATGTCAGAATGGGCAACTGGACAGATGATGGGAAAGGGGATACAGAGGGCTGCAGGCGGAACATGCTGTGGTGCAGCTGGGGCACAGTGCGGACTAGGCAGATGCCTAGGTGGCACCTAGGACTGCTGAAACTGAACAGCAGCCAGACAGCAACTGATGAGGGCCCAACATGGGCACGAGAGTGTTCATCACAGTGTCACAGGGGATAGTACCCAGCAGGTACCCCCAAGGGCACAGAACATTGGCAGGCGGTGTTGGGGGGAAGCGTGGACGCCTATGCAGGCACCCCCACCCCAGAACACGCACCATAGGCAGCCGCCTACCTGCACACTGGATGGCTTGAGACTGAACACCACCAGCACCACCAGCAGAAGGGCATGTCAGCATGGTGGCACAGGGGTACTGGAGGTGGAGGGGGGCAATGGCAGCTGCCCAGAGCCGACCATGGCCTAGCCCTGTGTAGGTGGGTGCCATGCACTGCAACAGACAGGCTCTGTCTGACAAACAACCATGGTATCTCCAGGGACTGCACTGTCTCTGTGAGCACAGTGTGGTGCGGCGAACACAGCCAGTGTGTTCATAAGCAGAAGGTCACAAGTTCAAGTCCCTGCTGGGTCTACTGCAAGTCCAGTCCACATATTTTACCTGCTACTAAACCGTGATAGTAAGGACAAACCTTTATTGAAGAGAACATATGCATGGTTCAAACGCCTATATTTTACCCCACCGAGCACAGACATCAGAAACATGCGCATTACTTAGAGCAGAGTCCCCCAAAAGCAGGCCTGGAGGGCCACAAATCATTCAGGTTTTATGCTGTCTCCAATATAAGGCCATGTCAGCATGGTGGCGGAGGGATACTGGTGGTGGAGGGGGCAGTGGCAGCTGCCCACAGCAGTCCAGGCACAGTCCTGTGTAGGTGGGTGCCGCCCATTGCAACAGACAGGCCCTGTCGGATGTACAGTCATGGACACCCCAGGGAATGCACCATATCCATGGGAGCACAGTGGTGCAGTGCACACAGACAGTGTGTCCAAGAGCAGAAGGTCACAGGTTCAAATCCCTACTGTGGCTCCTGCCAACCCAGTCTCCTTATTTTACCCATGAAGATAACATGGTTGTAAAGACCAAACCTGTATTGCTGAGAACAGAAAAAATGCCTCATATGCATATATTTTACCCCGTAGAGCACAAACACCATAAACATGTGCAGTACCTAAAGCAGAGTCCCCCAAAGGCAGTCCTGGAGTGCCAAGCACCATTCAGGTTCCATGCTGTTTCCAAAACATATGTCTGTGCTGCATCTCCATGCACCGCCCCCATAGTATGCAGATGTATCTCATGCATATTCATTATGGATATCATGAAAACCCGAGCAGTGTTTGGCCCACCAGGACCGGAGTTGGGAACCTCTGCCCCAGCGCAGCGGACAACAGGGGCAGACACGCCTGCACTCACAGGTCCCATTTTCCAAAGCCACCTGGAGAGGCAGGGCTTCGGGCCCTGTTTCCTACCCCGAATACTAGCACTTGCATAACCTAGCAATGCCACCCTACACCTGGGAATACGGTACACATCTATCAGACGTTTGCCATGGGTAATGGCGGATAGCAAGTCCTACGTTAAGCACAATTTGCTGAGTGAGTTGCATCATAGCAATCGTTCAGATGTCTGTGGAGTGTGATACAGGTCCTGTGTCTGACAGTGTTTACCACCCTGGGGGGTGGCTTCTACAGTATTGCGTGCCATAGTCATGCCTGCACTGTGCCCAGGACTGGTGTCGTGGCCAGGGCTGTCAAACACCTCTATGGTAGCACAATGCTGGCATAGGTGTCGGAGTGTGTGTCTGTCTATCCAGTGTGTGGTAGCTGCAAACACCTTCTACAGCCCACACTGCCAGCACTGTTGCCAGTATTGGCCTGCCAATGTGCATAATGAGGAGCAAGGTACCATGGGTATAGCCCTGACAGGGTGGCCTGGCCAGGATGCATCTGCACAGGGCATAGGGCAATGGCTGGGACATTGTAGTGCCTGGCCACCACCTGCACAGACAGGGTGGCCACAGCATGTCGTGTTGGGAGATCACTCTCACCCTGACTGAGCAGTGACCACGGCATGGCTAGGTTCCCCCATAGGGCTACATAGTATTTTGCTTGGGTGATATTTATGGGTTTTCTTTTGGGGCCCAATCACTGACTTCTCTGCTTGGTGTGTATGCTGGCAGCCCAGTTCTGGGTGCATGCATCTTCTCCAGAAAAATGCACTATGGACTAGCTTGCAGACTGTCTGCAGCTAGTATGTGTTTTGCTAGAACACCTTGCAGGGTGCAGCGGCTGGTGGCCTGCTGCTGGTGAATGTCAGATAGTGGTGGGGGGCAGCTGGGCATTTCAAGGCCTGCTGTCTGTCTGCTATTGCTTTATGGGTGGGTACAGATATGTATTGCCTGCCCTGTAGGGTGTCTGTTCCCCAGCAGGATCGGGGTTGATGGTCCCCTCTACTGCCAACATTTCAGGGAGGTAGAATGTGGATCTGTTGGTGGGAGACCCTGTTTCCCACCCTCAGCCCCAGGGTACATAATCCGCCTATGGGTCCATGAGGGCTAAACCTGACTGGGAAATACAGATGTATCCAAGGTGTGTCTGCAGGAACTACCTATCTCACACACTAGCACTGCTGGGGACCTGCAGCATGGCCTATTTCTGCCATGGGAGGTGCTGTGGACCACCGCACCTTCAGAGCGAGCACAGTACCCGCACAATGTGACGGTGTGTAGCTACTCTGTGCCAGTACCACACATGATCCGTTCCCCCTACCAGGCCTAGGTGCTGTGGGGGTGCATACCCCATCTGCAGATCACCTGTAGACTGCTGCTTTGCATGTGCAGTGCATCATGGGTGCGAGAGGACTAACCCTACCCTGGTAACCGCAGCACACAGTCTGCAGATGTTATTTTGTAGCCAGCCAGACATCTCTTTACAGTTATAGAGCTGTAGCCCACTGGTGACTGCACTGCCTGTGGAGCCAGAGGTTGGTGGCTCGAATCCACAGTGGGTTTATGTATTTTATTTACCTTAATTATTTAAATTCCCCCATATACTGCGCTATTCTGCACCATTGCGGTTTACATTGCACAAACTGGACATACATTGAACAGGGCATTATAACTTGGGGATAGGTATTTTACAGGGTACATGGGGGGCTGTCTGGGCCAGTTTGTGTGTACTTTCAAGTAGTACGGCCAGCAGAAACACCCTCACAGTGCTGTGACCTTAAGGTGCCTTATGGGGCACCAGAAGATTACAGCACTGTGAGGGTGTTTCTCCTGGCAGCACTGCTGTAACGTAGAAAGGAGACTGCCTCAGGTAACACTGTTGTAACGTAAGAAGACATATGCCTCACGCAGCACTGATGTACATTAAAAGCACTATGCCTCACTCAGCACTGCTGTATAATAATGTGTAATGCCTGAGATAGGTAATAATTGACCCCACTGGGGGATTAAACTCATAACCCCTGGTTCAGCAATCCATGTATTAACCATTGTGCTACACCTCTGTTGCAATGTTTGCAGGTCAGCGCACCTACTTCAGGTTTTCATGCGTTCACATGCGCAGTGCTGCCAGCACAAGCAGTACTGTAACCTATCGGTGCCTCATAGGGCGCCCCATACAGCACCTTCTAAGGCTTCCTATGGGCAACATTATAGGGTGCCATGGCGGACAGTGCACTTTAAAATGTGGCCTCTGAGGTACCTTAGGAGGCGCCTTATGCAGCACCTTATGTTACCATACTTTGAGGATGTGTTTGCTGGCAGCACTAATTAATATAAAAAATAAAATGCCTCCTACAGCAATATTCCCCATAATTGGTAATGCCTCAGCCAGCCTTGTTCATTGGGCACAGTGGGGGATTGAACCCATGACCCCTGCACCATCAGTCAGTGTCTTAACCATTGTGCTACACTGCTGTTGCTGTTTGCATGTCAGCAAACCTATGTCAGCTTACCACACCTTAACATATGCAGTGCTGCCATCACAGTAGCCTTGCCGTGCCTCATTGGGCACCTTGTATGCCGCCCTTTGGCCACCCTTTCAGCAACATTGTAGGGTGCCATGGCGGACAGTGCACTTTAAAATGTGCCTTATGGGGCGCCTTATGTTAACACGCTTTGAGAGTGCATTTGCTAGTAGACGTAATTAAAATATAAATAAAATGCCTCCTAAAGCAATCTTACCCATAATAGGTAATGCCTCAGCCAGCCTTACTCATTGGGCACAGTGGGGGATTGAACCCATGATCCCTGCACCATTTGTCAGTGTCTTAACCATTGTACTGTGGCACTGCTTCTCTGCTTATATATCAGCGCGCCTGCTTATGCTTCCCGCACGCGTTTCTCATGCGCTAATGTGCGCGGCGCATATTAGGGCGCCGCGCACATTAGTGCATTATTACTCCCGGTTTGCTGACACGCCCACTCCTTATATGGCATCCCGCACACTAGCACGCCGCACACCTAACGGGGTTTTAGTAAACATACCCCATAGTCACACCATGTACAGATCCAGAGAATTTCGACTGTGAATAACTGTAAATAGTTTACCCTGTTTCTTCCAAGTTCTTAAACCCCTGTTACTTGTAAAATGCACTACAGTTACCCTGTATGTATATGCTCTGTTCCATGTAAACCGCGCTGATGTTAATAGTGCGGTATATAAGAAATGTTAAATAAATAAATTAATTAATTAATTAATTAAATAAAATCCTTCAGAACCATGTACTCCAGAGAGATTGTTGGGTTTTGCCCATTATCTAGTTTAAAAGCTGCTGTATTTCCTTTTTAAAAGTTAATGCCAGCAACCTGGTCCCCCCTGGAGCCCATCCATCTGGAAAAGGCCCCCTCTTCTCCAGAATGTTGCCTAGTTCCTAAGAAATCTAAAGCCCCTTTCTCTACACCATCATCTCATCCCTTGCATTGACACTCAAGCTCTGCCTGCTCAGTGCATGGAACAGGGAGAATTTCGGAGAACGCTACCCTAGAAGTCCTGGATTTCAGCTTCCTACCCAAAAGCCTAAATTTGGCTTCCACAACCTTCCTCCCACACTTTCTTATGCCATTGGTGCCCACATGTACCAAGACAGCCAGCTTCTCCCCAGCACTGTCTGGAATCCTATCTAGGTGACACGTGAGGTCCACCACCATCACACTAGGCAGGCAAGTGACCAAGCGATCTTCATGCCCACCAGCTGCCCAGCCACCATCTTAAAGGGGCCACAAGGATGCTGTTGACTTAGAGTGTCCCTCCTCCCAACACCACCAGGGAGTCTATACCCCCCTCCCCTCATACCTATCTGATCCCCCCTCCCCATCATAGCCATAGTAGAATCTGCACTAAACTATCCCTGCAAACCTTGCCCTGCTATTTCTTCTGGGCAGAGAAATGGTGGGAAAATTATGTGCATATAATTTGAAAAATCAGTTATGTAGGCATTGCTCGCTTCCCCAACCTAGTTATACATCTGCCAATGTCCAATTTTAAAAAGCTAAATATAGCTGCTCTGACATTGTATTTTTCACCTCAAGGGGTCTAGCAAGCAAACTCCTTAGCTAGCTTACTAGATCCTTTTTAAAATGTGAGTTCTCATGGGGATTATATGGCTTGGGGGAGCTAGGTTGTTAAAGTTGCCACCCTAGTAACCCTCTGATGGGTCTCTAAAAAGCAACTATAGTGCCTTAAGGATGCATTAAAGGAAAGCAGATGAGGCTTCTGTGGGTAAGTGAACATTACTTTGCTGTCAAGCTTAGTGATTTAAAGCTTGGGCTAGAGGAGAGATTTTGGGTTTATTTGGAAACGATTCTTTTTTATTTCATTACAAAAGTAAAAATAATTCTCAGCTTGCTTTAGAGGTTTTAACTTAATTCCTGTTAGATTTAGGTAGGTCCTTATAGAGGCCAATTCTGAAACATGGCCATCCAGATGTCCAAAATCTGGACAGCCAGGATCTAGCCCCGATTCTACACCTGCGGGAGCACTTGGACAGCCCAGACAAGCCCTGATTCAGGCCCACTGCACTTCCAGAAAAACCCCTGTCTAGGCTGCCCTATGCTCCTGCATAGAGCCTCAGTGCCGTGGTGTCCCATTGCCAAGGCACTGGGTCGCCATGCAGGAGCCCTGCTGCAACCACGACTGGGTCAAATTGCTTTTCCCCGCTGCCCATCCACTGGAATGGTCTGCCAAAGCTGGGATCGGGCAGCGAGGAACCCCTGCTGCTCCTCACCTGGGTTCGGTAGGTCCATGGGTGTAGATTCCCTTCCTCGGGGGGGACATTCCACCTCTGAGGTGGAAGAAGTCCCCTGTCCATCTCTGCCTCCCCAGATGTACAGGGCTGCAATCGGAATTAGCCCTGTATGTCTGGGGCCATGGTCCCACCTCTGCTCTACCCAGACTCCTCCTCCGGCCCTCCCCTCCCACCCCCGTCCAGAGCTCCCAGCACATCTCCTTGGTTCGTGCAGGGAGCTTTGGGCACTGAATCGGCCCTGAAATTTAGCGGGAGTTGTACGTCCAAAAGGACATACATCCCTGCTAAACGCTGTCTGGAATGATCCCATAGTCTGAAAAAAAAAACATATGCGCGGCGTCATCCATATGGAAGATATGAGATAGGAGACGCAGGCAGCAGCAGTATCTACTATGAGAGAGGATCTCCTGATGAAAATAGCACATTGAAACGCAGTAGTGGCGCCGAATTTGAGCATCGGGATCCGTTTCATTTAAAGAACAAGAGCCGCCGGAGTGATTCAGTTAAGCTCCTAGTATAAGAGTCTCCGCAAATATAAGAATTCCCATAAGGTCATTGATGCAAACAACAGCACTGAATGAAAGGACGCATGTCCAGATTAAAGTGCGGTTCAAGTCTGAGACCTTAATATAGTGTTACTATAAGTATGAAATGAATTGACTGATTGATTCTACTTGACTATAGTGTTTTGTATGAACGTATCCTTCACTAGTAATATACATCTACACGTTCGAAAAGAGACCATAACGATTTGTGAAAAAAAAAACAGACACATAGGGGGATGTTTACTAAAGTACGGTAATCGTGATTAACGCGCGTAAAGTACGTTTAATGATCGTTAGCACGTCCAAACGCGCGTTCTGACGTGCTAACGATCGTTAAACGTACTTTACGCGCGTTAACCACAGTTAACGATCGTAAACCTCCGCGGCGCGTTAAAACAGCGCAGAAGGTGGAGAGTGGGCGGAGAGAAGGGGTCAATGGGCGGAGAGTGGGCGGGGAGAGGCTCCCCTCATACTAACGCGCTGAATTTCTGAGCTCAATTCCAACGCGAATGAAAACCTGTCGTTAAAGGCATATTAAAGGGAAGAGAAACCATTTCCGTCAGCAATGTACAGCAAAACCGGGGAAACCTACAAAACGTGAGCAGTGTGATACATGTCCAAAGACCAAAAGTTCACATAAAACCTTAAGAATGACCACAAGAAACATTGTAAAAAGCACAATTCAGCTGGGCAACAGTGATAGCAATGGGCAACAATGACCAACACTCCCTGGAAAGCACCAAAGAAAGAAATGATGTTTGGAAGGGTCTACGCTCCGTAGACCCTTTCAAAGATCATTTCATTGTGATGGAGCTTTCCTGGGAGTGGTGTGTAATGTTACCCAATGATATCATTGTTGCCCAGCTTGGTTATGGGTGTTTGCCCCTTTTTTTGAGGTCTGTTTTGAGGTTTATGTGCAATTTTGTCTCCATACAAGGTAAATGAGCCCACAGTAAACCTGTGCAGAGCAGGGTTTCTGACTCGTCAGGCCGCTTTAACTAACTCCAGGGACAGCACCATTTCTGTGGCCACAGTGTGGTGCAACAGACACAGCCAGTGCCTGTAAGACCAGAGGGTCACAGGTTCAAAGCCCAGCTGGGGCTCCTGCCAACCCAGTCCCCATAGTTTTACCCACCACTAAACAGTGATAGTAAAGACACCCCTTTATTGCAGAGCACATACGCATGGTTAATACACCTATATTATACCACACCAAACACAGACATCAGAAACAGGCGCATTACCCAGAGCAGAGTCTCGCAATTGCAGTCCTGGAGGGTCCCACACCATTCAGGTTCCATGCTGCCTCTAATAAAGATGCCTGTGCTGCATATCTATGCACCACCCCCATGGTATGCAGATGTAGCTCATGCATATTTATGAGGGACAGCATGAAAACCCGAACAGGTTTGGAACACCAGGACTGGAGTTGGGGAACTCTGCCATAAAGCAGCAGCCAACAGGGCCAGACACACCCACAGGCCCCATTGGCCAATGCCTCCTGGAGAAGAAGGACATTGGGCCCTGCCTGTATCTCCCAATACTAGCAGTTGTATACCTTAGCAATGCCACCCTACACCTGGGTATATGGTACACAGCTATCAAACGTTTCCTGTGATAACTGGCAGATATCAATTCCTACATTAAGCACAGTTTGCTCAGTGAGCTCCATCATAACAATCATTCTGCTGTCTGTGGTGTGTGCTGCAGGTCTGGACTCTGACAGTGCGTACCACCATGGGGAGTGACCCCCAACAGTCTTGCGTACAATATCCATGCCTGAACTGTGCCCAGGACTGGTGTGGTGGGTATGTCTGCTGAACACCTCTATAGTTGCACAATGCTGGCATAGGTGTGGGGGTGTCTGTCTGTCTATCCAGTGTGTGGTGGCTGCAAACACCTTCCACAGCCCACACTGCCAGCAATGTTGCCAGTATTGAGCTGCCAATGTGCATAATGAGGAGCAAGGTACCATGGGTATAGGCCGGACAGGGTGGCCTGGCCAGGGAGCATCTGCACAGGGCATAGGGCAGTGACAGGCACATTTTAGTGCCGGCCACCACCTACACAGACAGGGTGACCTCAGTATGTCCTGCTGAGAGATCACTCTCACCCTGACTGTGCAGTGACCACAGCATGGCTAGGCACCCCCATAGTGCTATATAGCATTTCTCTTATGTGATAGATATAGGTTTTCTTTTGGGGCCCAGTCACTGATTTATCTGCTTGCTGTGTATGCTGACATCCCAGTTCTGGGTGCATGCATATCCACTGGGCACATGCATTATGGACTAACTAGCAGACTGTTTGCAGCTGGTATGTGTCTTGCTGGAGTGGCTTGCAGGGTGCAGTGGCTGATGGCTTGCTGCAGGAGTATATCAGATAGTGGTGGGGTGCAGCTTACCATATCCAGGCCTGATGTCTGTCTGTGTACAGAGCTGCGGTGCCTGCCCTGTGGGGTGTCTGTTCCCCACCAGAACTGGGGTTGATGTTCCTCTCTACTGCCACCTTTGCAGGGAGGTAGAAGGTGGATCTATTGTTAGGAGACCCTGTTTGCCACCCTTGGCACTTGGGGGGGGGGTACATGGACCACCTAGGGGTCCATGGGGGCTACACCTGACTGCAAGGTGTTTGTGCAGAAAAACAGAGTTACTTACCTGTAACGGAGTTCTCCGTGGACAGCAGGATAGGTCAGCCACACCTGGTGACATCATCCGACGGCGCCGAGACGGAGTGCTCTCTAGCTCAGAAGCTTCTGAGCATGTGTGTGGAGGTCCCACCTCCCCGGTCCGCCCCTAGCCCACCAGTTGGTAATTAGCTGCGCCCCGAGGCTAGTGCGCGGACCGTGCAGGCCACCCTCAGAGGGGAGGTGGGCGGGATCGTGTGGCTGACCTATCCTGCTGTCCACGGAGAACTCCGTTACAGGTAAGTAACTCTGTTTTCTCCTAGGACAAGCAGGATGTGTCAGCCACACCTGGTGTCTCCCAAGCTGTTAATCTGCGCAGTGGCTGAGGGGGGCCCTGAGGCCGGACGCCGGCAAGGAGGCACAGAGAGGCGTCAGTGAGGTGAACCACCATTTGTTTATTGAGTAAATAGTGCAAAACTTGTGCAATAACACTTCTTGTGTACTTGTGTAATAACAACAGTGTAAACAGAGAGGTGGACACAGCTGTGCCACCTGCATAGAGGTAGAACGACACGTGCAAAAACAACAATCGTGCAAATGAACATCAACTTTGTAAGTGCAACAACAACCGTGCAATGAGATATCAACTGTGCAATAGCATAGGTCAATAACAATCCTCAGGGTATGAGTCAACAGAGCAATGAAACATCAATTGCGCAAGAGCTTGTCAGGTGGGATCTATGGTAGCGGATCCTGCTACCGCAGATAGGACTGCTCGGCCAAAGGAACTGTCGGCTTCTGCCTGCAGGTCAAGGCAGTAGTGCTTCTGGAAGGTGAGATGCGAGGACCAAGTTGCGGCTTTGCAGATCTCGCTTACTGGGATGTCCTGTGTGTTGGCGAGGGAGGTGGCTAGCGCGCGGAGTTGGTGGGCGCTAGCCTTGTTCGCCGGATGCGCACCGGCCTTTTGTAGGCAGTAGGCGACACAGTCAGAAATCCAGTGGGAGAGTGTGCGCTTGGTGACAGGCCGCCCCGGTTTGTTGGGGTCAAAGGACACAAAGAGTTGGGTCCCTTGACGGATGGAGGCTGTCCTGTCGATGTAGATGCGCAGGGCTCGGACGCAGTCCAGTGAATGGAGGCGTTGCTCTTCTGGGGACCCATGGGGGCCGGGAAGAAGGAGGGCAGCTCCACAGATTGGTTGGCGTGAAAGGCAGAGGCGACCTTGGGGACAAACTTAGGGTGTGTCCGGAGGGATGCCCTGTTGTTGAAGATTCTGGTGTACGGGGGGTGCGCTACTAAGGCCTGTAGCTCACTAACCCTCCTCGCAGATGTCATGGCGATGAGGAAGAGTGTCTTCCAGGCTAGAAATTTTCCCGCCGCGGAGGGCAGGGGCTCGAATGGCTCTTGTGTGAGCTGCTGGAGGACAATGTTGAGGTCCCAAGATGGAACCGGTTTCTGAACCGGGGGTTGAAGGTTCCTGAGGCCTCTCATGAAGCGGATCACGATGGGAAGGGCGGCCATGGAGCCCTTGTGAGAGTCGCTGCGCAGCTGATGCATGGACGCGATGGCTGCGAGGTGTATCTTGATGGACTGGGGCTTTAAACCCAGGCTGAAGAGGGTGGAGAGGTAGTGTAGCACCAAAGGGACGGGACAGGAGGCAGGTGGGATGCCTTGTCCTGCACACCAGATACTGAAACGTTTCCACTTGAGGCTGTAGGACTTTCTGGTGGATGGTCTCCTGGATGCTAGCACTATTCGCTGTACCTCAGTGGGCAAGTGTAGGTCGAGGAGGCCTACCCTTTCAGCCTCCAGGCTGTCAAGGCAAGCGTCTGGAGATTGGGGTGCAGGGTCTTGCCGCCGTTCTGGGTGAGCAGATCCGGTCGCAGCGGTAATCGGATGGGAGGCTCCTGTGAGAGCTGTAGTAACAGGGAGAACCACATCTGCCGTGGCCAGTGGGGCGCAATCAGGATAATGTGTGCCTTGTCTTTGATGATGCGCTGGATGGTGGCTGTCAGGAGGGGGGTTGGAGGGAAGGCGTGGGCCAGTTCCCACTCCCCCCACGGTACTGCAAACGCATCGGAAGCCACTCTCCTGGGAGAGGGGCGTTTCGAGCAGAAGAGGGGGACCTGGAACTGACTTCGGTGGCAAAGAGGTCGATCCGTGGATACCCCCAACGTAGGAAGATGGACTCCGCCACGTCCTCGTGGAGCGTCCACTTTTGTGGTTGGAGCTGTCTGCTCAGCTTGTCCGCTAGTGTGTTCTGCTCTCCAGGAAGATAAGTTGCTTGCAGCAGGCAGTTGTGGGCCAGGGCCAAAGACCATATCTCGAGTGCCTCCCTGCAGAGAGGACGAGAGCCCGTACCCCCTTGTTTGTTGAGGTAGAACATTGCCACCTGATTGTCGGTCTGGATCAAGACCGTTTTCCCCGCCAGGTGGGGCATGAAGGTCTGGAGCGCATACTTGACCGCCCGGAGCTCGAGAACATTGATGTGGAGGGATTGTTCTCTTCTGGTCCAGGCACCTTGTGTGCGAAGTTGTAACAGGTGGGCTCCCCAACCCGTGGTGGAGGCGTCCGTGGTCAGGATGAGCTGATAGTCGTATGGCTGTAGGCTCTTGCCCACGGCGAGGTTGGCTGGGTTCGTCCACCAGCGTAGGCTCTGGCTCACCCTCGCTTTGAAGGGGATGAGGGTGGTGAGAGGTTGGGAGAGCTGCTTCCAGTGTGAGCGCAGGTGCCACTGGAGGGTGCGCATGTGCAATCTGGCAAAGGGCAGGACTGCCGTAGTTGCTGCCATGTGGCCCAGAAGGCATAGGATGTCGTGGGCCTTGGTATGCTTCGCGGTTGCCATCTTTTTGGCCATGTGGATGATGGTTTTCCGCCGGCTCTCGGGGAGGAAGGCCTTGGAGGAAGTGGTGTCGATTATTGCCCCGATGAACTCCGTGCGCTGTGTGGGTTCTAACCGGGATTTGTCCTTGTTGAGTAAGAATCCCAGCTTGGTCAGCAAGGCCGTCGTCTTTTGAACTGCTACTATAAGGCCTGGGGCAGAGGGTGCGCATATCAGCCAGTCGTCCAGGTAGGGAAAAATGGCGAGCCCTTGTTTGCGGAGGTGGACAGCCGCCACCGCTACACACTTCATGAAGACTCTGGGAGCTCGGGAAAGTCCGAAGGGAAGCACACGGTATTGGTAGTGGCAACCCATTGCTATGAATCTCAAGAATTTCCTGTGCGCGGAGTGGATAGGTATGTGAGAGTACGCGTCCTGCAGGTCCAAGGTAGCCATCCAGTCCCCCGGTCTGATGAGGGGAAGAATGGTGTTCAGGGAGTACATACGAAACCTCTCCTTCACAAGGAAGTTGTTGAGTTTGCGGAGGTCCAGAATTGGGCGAAGGCCCCCGGACCTCTTGGGAATAAGGAAGTACCGGGAGTAAAAGCCATTGTTTATTTCGTTGGAGGGAACCCGTTCGATCGTCCTTGTCTTGATGAGTTGCTGCAGGAGTTCCGAGAGCGCAGCTTCCAGATGTGGTGGAGGTATGCTGGAGGGTTGCGTGCGCTGCCACGGCGGGAAGGAGAACCGCAAGTGGTAGCCTGCTTGGATAATCTGGAGGACCCACTGTTCCGAGGTGACTTCCTGCCAGGCAGACAGGAAGCTGGAAAAGCGGCCTCCCACCGGCGTGGCCGAGGGGACACTCGTAGGCAGTTGGGGCAGATAGTCAGAAGGATGATGAGCTCTTACCAGACTGTTGCGAGTTCGCTTGCTTCTGCTTGCGTTCTCTTTGCGGTTGTCTTTGAAAGGACGATTTGCTGTAGTTCTGCTTGAATTTTGGGGCCTGCCACTGTCTGCTGGTCCCGTAGTATCTCTTTGACGAGGAGAAAGGCTTGCGGAAATAATTCCCTTTCTGCGACCAGGAGGGGCGTTCGAGTCTGTCCGCCGCTAACGTTTTCAAAGTGGTGCAGTCCTCCCTAAGGCCGTTCACCGTGGCCGCGACCTTGTCCCCGAAAAGGGAGTCTCCCAGGCAGGGCGCATCCGCGATCCTGTCATGAGTGTTGTCTGACAGGCCGGAAGCACGTAGCCAGGCCCAGCGGCGAGCCGCAATGGCCGTGCCCGCTGTCCGGATGGCCGGGTCAAAGGTATCGAAGGCTGTGCTCATAAGGTGCTTGGAGCATTCGGCCAATTCCTGGATCGTGGATGAGGTTGAGCGCTGGGACTGCTTAGGAAGAGTGAGCAGTTGGCTTTTAAGTTCTGCTAGCAGGGCGTCTTGGAACAACAGGTGCTGGAATTGGTGCGCTGATATCTTGGCACTCAGCATAGCTCCCTGGAATACTTTCCGCCCTAGGTCGTCGAGGAGCTTAGGATCCTGACCAGGGGGATGGGTATCCTGCGTGCGTGAAGACTTAGATCTCTTGAGCGCTGACGCTACCACAATGGATTGGTGTGACAGCTGAGGCTTATCAAAGCCGGGCGAAGTCAGCAGGAGGTATTTGCTGTCCAGGCGTCTGGCGCAGGCCTGAGCAGAGGCCAGTGACTGCCACAGGGTGGACTGCTTGTCCTTGAGTTTCCGGTGGAGGGGAAGAGCCAGAGCCGGCTTGGGGCCATTGAGGTACTTCATGACCTCCGGGTCCTTTTCATCTGAGGCCTCTTCCTTGGTAAGGCCCAGCTTGGCGATGACTTTCTTCAAGAATTTTGGATAAGTCAGGTCCTCCGGCATCTGTGGCTGCATTTCCTCTTGCTCGTTTGTATTGGATTTAGAGGAAGGGGATTCTGGGTGCTCTTCCTCCTCAGCACTAACTCCGGAGTCAGGTCCGAGCACAGGGGATGGACTCCTATCCCTTGAAGGGGTTTGTAGAGGCGAGGCCGGAGAAGGGGATCTGTTTCCATGTTCAGCTACCGGTTGTACATCCATGGGGGCAGCAGAGCTCTCCTGACCTGGAGGGGCAGTTTGCTGCACCAGGCGTGTCAGCAGCTGTAAAATAGCATCCGACGTGGTGGACCTTGAGGAGTTGCTGCTCCTGTGCCCTCTGCTGCAATGTGATCTGGATCGCCTGCTTTCCCTGCGGCCACGGGATGAACTGCTGTCAGCACTCCTGCTGCTGGATCGTGA
Organism: Ichthyophis bannanicus; assembly: GCA_033557465.1. Classification (NCBI taxonomy): domain Eukaryota; kingdom Metazoa; phylum Chordata; class Amphibia; order Gymnophiona; family Ichthyophiidae; genus Ichthyophis; species Ichthyophis bannanicus. Next base: position 908,417,626 of record CM066035.1, on the reverse strand, counting down.
ACGGCAGTCCCTCCTGTGCCTCTTGCTCCTGTGGGCACCCGCGTGTCTTTTTCCGCTATTTCCGCGCCGATGTGGGGACTCCCGGCTGTCGGCGCGGCGTTTATGTTGCCTGCTGTGTCCCTTGCTGCGAGAGTCGTCGGCGCGATGAACCAGCTCGGAGGCAGCCCTTTGATCGCCGGCTGGAGAAGGGGAACGGCGCTGTGGAAGCCGGATGACATCATCGCTGATGCGGGAGCCGCTCCGGTTAATCCGGTTGGAGGGGGATTCCCTGTGGGCGGAGACAGGCGAGGCCACGTGGGCGGCGCCATCTTGCCCACGGCTGCCTGAGCCGCATGGCTGAGGGGGAGGTCCCGTTGAGCCGCATGGCTGGGGAGAGAGTCCGGAGGTGGAAGGCAGGCTTTCCTCGGGCAGATCAGCAACCGGAACGCTGGAGCAGCGAGGAGTCATCTCGGAGGAGCTGCTAGCGGTGGGGGGGCTTGCCCGATGCACTGCAGGGGCCACGGAGGAGGCCGACTTTCCCGAGGAGGGAGGCACAGCAGAGCCCTTGGCTGCCCGATGCGAGGCATTGGCGGGGGCTTTCCCCTTGAAGGACTTACTGCGTTCAGGCCTGGCGTCGGTAAGGGGAGCTTGCTCCGGAGCAGTCAAAAAATCCTTAAGGGTGTAGTCCCTGAGTTTTCGTGCTCGAGGGGACATCCGGGCACAGCAGGAGCAGTCTTCCATGTTGTGGGATGCCCCGAGGCAGCGGAAGCAATTCAGGTGAGCGTCTGATATATTTATTTTCCTTTTGCATTGCGGGCATAGTTTAAATCCAGGTTTAGACATAATGATGGTGAGAGAGAGTAGAATCTGTCTTGAGGCAAAGGCGGAAGAATTGAAGCTGGTGGGCTAGGGGTGGACTGGGGAGGTGGGACCTCCACACACATGCTCAGAAGCTTCTGAGCTAGAGAGCACTCTGTCTTGGTGCCATTGGATGATGTCACCAGGTGCGGCTGACACATCCTACTTGTCCTAGAAGAACTACCTATCTTGCACATTAACACTGCTTTGCACCTGTGCCATGGCCTCTTTCAGCCATGGATGGTGCTGTGGACCTGGTGCTGGGCGCCTCACTGCACCCTCAGGGTGAGCACAGTACCAGCACAATGTGACGGTGTGTAGCTACTCTGTGCCAGTACAACACACGGTCAGTACCCCCTACCAGGCCGAGGTGCTGTGGGGGTGCACATGGTCACTTAATCCTACCTGTGGGGGTGCATTCCCCATGGTGTGTATCTGTGGACAGCTGATTTGCATGTGCAGTGCATCATGGGTGTGACTGGCACGATCCAACCCTGGGAAGATCCAGCGCCTGCTCTCAGGCTCTGATAAACCATAGGCCATCACACGTACATCTGTTAGCATAGTGCATAAGTGCAAGACACCCTAAAGTGTCTGTACTATAAGGTGCCCACGCTGGTAAAAACACACGTACCCACGCACGATTGTACGCATGTACCTACGCCCGTAACAATGCATGCAGCCACGCACGTACCAACGTACATGGCTATGCGCACTGCGAGAGTGTGTTTCACTAACAACTAAAGAAAAACATGCCTCCTCATTCCCTATGTAATGTACAGGGTGCTGCCTGGGACAGCATTCTGCGTTAGGCACACTGGGGACTCGAACCCATGCTGCCTATAACAGCGGTGAGTATACTAACCATTGTGCTACAGCTCTGTTTCAATGATTTGTGTCTGTACGCCTTCATATGCTTAACGCGCCACGGCGCCCTGTAACGCTCGTTAGTTTTTGGAACGCGCGTTAGTCATTACGATGTCCCGCCCATGTCCTTTTTTGGCTTTCCTTTCACTAACGCGGCTCCTAACGCGATTTGCACTAACGCAGTTTAGTAAACATACCCCATAGTTTTTTCCCACACACTTGCTGCAACTCCAATACACTCCAGGTTCATCCCTTAATTTATAGTTACTTATCCCAGTTAAGAGACAGTGAAATTTGACACCATGGTATATTTTCATCAGCAACAATTTATTATCAGTTCATTGGAAAGCAAACAGAAAATGATAGCATAAAAAATACTAAATAATTATTCTAAAGGCCATTATGTTAGTTTAGCTATCCCTAATCCTATAACAGCTCTAAACAATTAAACTCACTAATACAAAGATGCAAACAGCAGTCCAGCTAAGCCAAAAAAATGACCAATTACTCTATTAGTATGAGAATTCCTCACAATTAGTCTCTAACTTCCCACATTGCATTTAAAATGCATGTCATATGTTTATATATAGAAACCGGGTCTCAGACTTCCAGGAGCTATGGTATTAACTTTTTGACCAGGTGCTCCAATTTGCATCAATGACCCTTTTTTTTGTTATATTGTTGTCATTTTTATTAATTTAGTTTAAAGTAAAAATCTTTGAAAGAACAAGCGAGTCAGGCTTATCTTAATTGTAGAATCTCAACGCCAATTTCAGCACTGCTGCGTTTCACGAGTATATCGTTTCGTCAGGGGTTTGTGCTCTGACTTCCAAAGTTATCAACTTAAACACATACGATCCCCGCCGCCGGTTTTTCGTGCTGTGTGAAAAAACGCCGCACACAGCACGAAAAACCAGCGGCGGGGATTGTATGTGTTTAAGTTGATAACTTTGGAAGTCAGAGCACAAACCCCTGAAGAAACGATATACTCGTGAAACGCAGCAGCGCTGAAATTGGTGTTGGGATTCTACAATTAAGATAAGCCTGACTCGCTTGTTCTTTCAAAGATTTTTACTTTAAACTAAATTAATAAAAATGACAACAATATAACAAAAAAAAGGATCATTGATGCAAATTGGAGCACCTGATCAAAAAGTTAATACCATAGCTCCTGGAAGTCTGAGACCCGGTTTCTATATATAAACATATGACATGCATTTTAAATGCAATGTGGGAAGTTAGAGACTAATTGTGAGGAATTCTCATACTAATAGAGTAATTGGTCATTTTTTTGGCTTAACTGTGCTATTACTCTAAAAATATAAGACCATCTTTGACAGCAGTCCAGCAGCAAGATGGGGATTATTCAGTATTTTGCATTGAGTGCCACATGTAGGATTATCTCCCAGTTGGTGAGAGGTCATATGTGTGTACTTGGTGCAAAGATGTCCTGGTTCTCAGAGAACGAGTTTGTTCTTTGAAGGCTAGAGTAGCAGACTTGAAAAAGCTGAGGCAGACAGAGAGTTATACAGCAGGGCCAGTGGAACACCTTTTTAGTTGGAGGAGCCAAACAAACCAATCTCCAGCCCTACCCCCAAACTCTCTATTGCTCATACTGTGTTGTGCAAAATATTGGTAGCACCAGGGCTGTACCAAGGGCTGTGTGAGCAGTGCGGCCACACATGACACAAGTATTGAAAGAGCACCAATGTCATCACTGGGCTTGAAGAAAGCCCAAGACCAAACTCTTGCATACAACTGGGTGAAAGGGGGGGGGAGACCAGGTTTGCAAGTTGCACAGGGCACATTTCTTACTTGGTATGGTCCTGGCTGGGGCCATGGGCCTTGTGGCCCTCCCCTTTCCACTGCCTATATATAGGGTCCTACAAGGACACAGTAAGAAAGTCTTATCTCCAGTCTTGTGTCTTCAGTGCTGCCTTGGAGGTGAGAGGTCACTTGGAAGGAGAGCTTTACCTTGGTGTGGCAGGAAAGGATCCTGTAGCTAGGTCATGTCCTCCAGAGGATGCAACGTCCTCTCTCACTGAGTATGTGTCTCCAAGAGCTCCTGCCCTGGAGGGAAGGGTTAGGATGGCTGTTATCTGGATGCACCAGCTGGCATTATTTTTCTAAGAATACCATAGCCTGTGGTAAAGCATTTGAATGCTAATGAGTTGTTTTGCATGCATTTGCATACTTTATTTTATTTATTTATTTAACAGGGGGGGGGGTTTATACCGCTTTATCATTTCAGTCAAAACAGTTTACACTGTAACTTCAGCTTGGTGATGTACATTAAAAAGGACATTGATAACTTGGATTTTTCTGAGGCAATGGAGGGATAAGTGACTTTGCATCTCATTCATACTCAGTGTGCATTGCAGTGGGAATTTGTGTGTTGTGGCATAACAACACACTTTATTGTTCTTTAACGTGCATTAAGGGCCAGATAACATGTATTATTGCCTAATGCACTTGGGTAACTGCCCCCCCCCCCCCCACTAGACTGGGAGAAAATGCCTTGGCTGACATTAGCAGACACAGCAAATATACGTCCGCTTATTGTATCTTCCTGTCCTCGGTGCCAGAGAGAGCAGCTCACATTAAATCTGTCCCCTTCTTTGCCAGCACCAAATGTCAGATGTACACTTAAAAAAAAAGGCTAAATGTAGGATGTGGAAGGGAAATAATATCCTGCCAATTAAATTGTAAGCTAAAAGAAACTAATTTTAGAAATCAGACTAAAATACCTCTCAGATCAGGGAGTTATTAATGTTACTGACGTCTGGGCTTTGATAACAGTAAATTTGCTAAAGTATTTGAAACTGTCACGCGAGAGAGAGAGAATGATGGTGCCAGGAATTTTAAGTGCTACAGTATCTAACTAATCCATACAAGCTCTTTATTTTCAGCAAAAGCAAGACAAAATATCAAAAAGACAAAGATAACACTTTACAGGTATATAAATCTTCTTAAAATTGTGCTGGACTTCTTAGTTACGGCTGTTTCATAAATTTAAATCTGTCATAATATTTTCCTTTTTTCTCTCTAACTAGCTTTCTTTTCATGCTGAGACACAGTGTTTGCCAAGAATCTTAACATTTCATTTTGAAAGGCATGCACAAATTATCTGCTAGAGCAGTCCTTCAAAAAAAAATATAGAGAGAGAACTTCTGAAAGATGAAAATAGATGAGAAAAATACTGTATGTTGATACTGAAACCACTAAGCTTATTCCTTGCACACTGTGAGTTTACAGCCCCTGGTATTGCAAGATGGTCACCTATCCAACTACTAACTAGGTTCAACTCTGCTTATCCTTAGAAATCAGTCATTCAGGACAGCTGAAGACTTGTTGTTGTTAAGTGCCGTTCAGTTGGTGTCATCTCATGGCGACCCTCTGGATAGTTGTCCTAAATTGCATTTGGTCTTCAGTCAGGTGGCTCAGTGTTGACAGACTGGTACCTGTAGCTGCTGTTATTGTATCGATCCATCTCATTGCTGGCCTTCCTCTTTTGCATTGACCTTCTATCTTGCCAAGCATAATGTCTTTCTATAATGATCTCTCTCTTCGCATGATGTGTCCAAAGTATGAAAGTCGAAGTCTTGTCATCTTGTAGCAGCAGAGCGCAGACAAACCAATGATACCAGGAGTCTGTTCAGAAGGTCCAAATCATTTATTTGTGCACAAGTCTCAAGCAGAATCAAATTCAAAATGGCTGAGCAATGGTTTCTAGCAAAACAACAACTTTTATAGACTTCTATTCCATTCTAGGTATAGAAAAACATTTCATTGGTCCCGGTACCCTCCCGTACCCCTTCTATTGGTCCCGGTACTGATATGGCTATCCAATAATGTCCTTTGACTGGGCTTAGCACCTGCTCACCCCCCTTCTAGTCCCAATTACAATGGTCAGTTCACCAACTTTGATACTTTTTTCCTCCAAGGCCATTTGACTAGTTAGTCCATGTGGGGAAGCAGGGCACTGTTACATTTCTTTCAACACATTTAATTAAATGCCGTACAGCTGTACTCCCTATCAGTGGCAATTTAAACTTATTTCTCTGTATTTTCCAAGGTTCAATTCTGCTTATCTAAGCTGGTTTATGCTTTGCAAAGTTCTAATTCTACAATAGCAGCAGATTGGGGGATGTGCAATTCCTATGGGCCTCTTCACAGGCTTCATTTACAGGTCAAGCTTGTTAGGCCTGTCTGCTTATTTCAGACACCATGAATCATAGGCCTTCGCCTACCACATTCCACCCTTTGATTAATCTCACCCTATCACTTAATAAGGTGTGAGAGTTAAATCATTCAATTGGATCATACCATGGTCGGAGGATTCCGACTATATGCAGGAGGACTAGGATGCCATAAGGTCATAATTTTAGTCGCGGTCTTCCGCTCTACTGTGTTTTCAATAACACTGTTAATTGAACGCATACAACATGGGATTATACATGGTAATAGCAAAAATACAGCAACAATTATTAGTACTAGTATCAGGAAAGTTTTAAGTCCTCCTAGCCATGAGAAAATAGAGGCAAACCAGTTAGGAAAATGCAATCCATGCCAAGTCTGTACTGGCACGTAAGCTTGTTTTCGCATGTTTTCAGCAATCTCTTCAACTACTTGACCTTTATCATCTATCTTCAAACAACAATTGGTTAAATTCAATTTACCACATACTCCTCCTTCAGCTGCTAATAGATAATCTAGTGCTAAGCGATTCTGATATATGGCGGTACGCATTTGTGTGCTTTGTCTAGCTAAAAGTGTGAGTGCTTGGCTAGTCTCATTGGTTATTAATTCAACTACTGCCTGTAAGCGGATAATTCGATTAATCATGTATACCGGGGTGCGATAGCCCCACATACCATCATCATTCCATGTGGCCGGTCCATAATAGGCAATGATTCGCTCAGGTGGCCAATCATCACCCTCCCATTTCTCCCACTTGCCTATCTGTAGGGGTGCTCTCTTCTGTCTTTTAGTATATACTGGGTATCCTAATTGTTCTCCATGTTCCGTGGGTAAAAGAAAGAAAGAAGGCCTAATGGTCCCTAAGACACACGCCCCTCCCCAGTGTATAGGGAGTCGGGCATACGCTCGGGTCCCACAGATCCAATATAGGCCAGGTGGGGCTTGCCAGGCATGGGGCTTGGCAAGATTTGTCCATAAATCAGCAATCTCAGGGAATTTCGCTAATGGATTAGGGGGTTCAGGTTCCTTAACTCCGGACCACCAGGATGTCTTTTTGGTGGTGTCATTATAGAACCTCTGGCTGAGACAGACCAACTGTCCCACCTGTAGGTTAAACTGAGGACCAGTTCTGGCATAACAGAGACGTCCAACTATTGGGTGGGCTAGTACCCATTCACTTGTAGTTTTATGTAGTTCGGTATGATTGTAAGTCATAGAATAATTCAATTCTTTGGCTTCCCATGGCCACTGGTCACCCATTTGTGTCCCACCACAAAAGTAACAATCTGAGATATGGAGACTAGATACTACTGCTCCAGCTAATTCTAAGAATAAATTCTGGGAGGGATGAGGAATATCAAACTTGTTTATATGCATAGTCTCATAGAAAGTGTTATGGATATGGTACTTGGATGATCTATGGGCTTGGGTATTCAATCTTATATATACTCTGGTTCCTGGATCTGATCCAGTTCCTGCAATTCGTAGGCCAAATTTATACCCTTGTTTCCATGCACTGGGGTTTCGTATAAACAACTGTAATGGGTTACAGGCACCTTTCTTACATTTTGCTATATCTTTATCGTATGGCTTAAGTAAGGCTGCCATTCGATTGTCCCTGGTATTCTCCACCATACCCGTTTTCCATGTGGCATAAAAAACACATGCCCATTTCGGGCAATAGTAATCCGCAACTGGGGCTGTACTATATTCATTAGCTAAAACTCTTTTACCTGTACACTCTCCCCATCCAGTGGTTCCCTCGGGACACATATACTTGTCATTGTGTGAGTAGGTTTTTTCCCAATTACCACATTTGGAACGACTATCTCTATTTATGGCATCACAAGCATCAAAATACAGAAAAGCAAGCTGCGTAGGATCAGTGAGTGGGGGTGTGGCATTAAGCAGAGGTCCATCCGCATCATTCCATCGTATTTCTAAAGTGTAATAGGATGGATTCTGATGTGGGTTAAAACAAACTTTAGTTTTCCTTTTGGTGCAAACATTTAGTTCAGTGGTGTTATAAATACACCGAGTCACTTTACCAGTGCAGGTATAGTAAGAATGATAAAGCAAAGTCTGAGTTACTTTCGTTCCAGTCCGAGTGGAAGTAATGCAAGCAGTGCATGGAGGCAAGGCACAAGTTAGTTCAAAGCCTCCGAAACAGGCAACCAGGGCAAAGTAAAAGTAAAGATGCATGTTGATTGGAGTCCTTCTGAATCTTCAACTTGAAAATCTTGACCTCGACGTCCTATTCTTGGCACAACGCCGTCCCGTTTGCTAATGAAGCAATTCAACGGGTGCTGACTGTTGATTGAAGATCCTCGAAATATCCGTCACCGGCCAACTAGCTCATCAATTTCAGTTGGCTCTGACTATTTGTCAATCAATATAGTATCAAACAGTGTGCAAAACCGCACACATAAGGTTTGTTTGAGCTAAATCTTGCTGTATTGGAAACAGCAATCCTCTTCGAAAGACTTGGCTACTGCAACTATGGTTGTTGGGATGATCCCAAAAGTGTCTAGGTCACTGGTTGCCGTCTCAAGGTAAGTCGCAAAGGTACATCAGGATGCTGTACTGCTGTCCACTGCTCGGGTTCTGGAACGGCTGCGGGCTTGACTCTGCTGTGGTGGACCCAGGAATCGATTTCTGCTACCTTTACTGCAGTTGGGGTAGACAGGATGACGGTGTACGGTCCCTTCCAATGGGGTTCCAACGGTGTCTTCTTCCAATCTTTGATCCACACCGAGGTACCAGGCTGGTAGGGATGCAGGGGTTCCGTCAAGTTGATAGGCAACTGGTCCTGTATCCACGTATGAAGAGTCTGTAGAACAAAACTAAGAGCTAGAAGTTCTTGTCTGGTTATCTCTGAACCAATTTGCGTTAAACTACCCTTAATTCCCTGTACTATTGGTGGGGGTTTACCATACAGAACCTCAAAAGGGGAAAATTCTGTTGACTTCACAGGAGCTGAGCGTATTCTGAGTAATGCTATTGGGAGTACTTGGGGCCACTTCAGGCGAGTCTCCTGACAAAGCTTGGACATTTGGGCTTTCAAGGTACGATTCATTCGCTCAACTTTCCCTGAACTCTGGGGTCTATATGCAGTGTGAAGCTTCCATTGTATCTGTAGGGCTTTTGCTAACTGTTGAGTGATCTGAGACACGAATGAGGGCCCATTGTCTGACCCTATTACAGCTGGAATTCCAAATCTAGGGATAATCTCTCTCAGCAACACTTTGGTGACTTCTCTAGCTTTTTCAGTCCTGGTGGGGAAAGCTTCCACCCACCCAGAGAAGGTACAAACTAATACTAACAAGTAGTGGTATCCATTTGCTTTTGGCATTTCAGTAAAGTCAATTTGCAGGTGGTGCATGGGGGTTACACCTCCTGACTGAACTCGGGGTGGTGGTGTGGGACCCTGTTTGGCATTATTTTTGGCACAAGTTAGGCACTGACGTGCTATTGAGGCTGATAGGGCTGCCAGCATAGTAATGCAAAAATGTGGTCTGAGTGCTTTTTCCATAGCACTTTTTCCATAATGTGTGGCTTGATGGAAAGCCTTGACAAAGGCTGGTCCCAACAATTCAGGAATCACAATTCGTCCTGGGGGTTGACTGCCCTCTGCTGGTGGCAGCTCAATCCAACCATCCTTCAGCACTCCCTCTTCCTTAGTACAGTAGTACTCCAATTCTTTGGTGGTATATCGGGGTGTCCATAAATTGAGGGGTACTGGAAACAATGCTGCCTGCATTGGCATGGCTTGCGATGAAATTTGTCCTGTCATGGCTGCTTGTCGTGCTGAGGCATCAGCGAGCCTATTTCCTTTGGCAACATCTCCTTTGCCTGCTTGATGTCCTCTGCAGTGCATGACATCTACACGAGTTGGGGCCCATACTGCATCTAGTAGCATCAATATCTCCGGGCCATATTTAATTGATTTTCCTCCTGACGTGATGAGCCCTCGTTCTTTATAAAGAGCTCCATGGGCATGCAAAGTGGTGAAGGCATATTTAGAGTCTGTGTATACATTTAACACAAGTTTTGCTCCTAATACTAATGCTCGAGTAAGTGCAATTAATTCTGCTTTCTGGGCTGATGTACCTGATGCCAGAGCTGATGATTCCACTACTTCATACTGGGTGACTACTGCATACCCAGCACAACGTCGTCCATTAATGATGAGACTGCTTCCATCCACAAAGTAGGTTTGATCAGGATTCTCCAGGGGCACATCTGTCAAGTCCGGTCGACTTGAGAAAACAGTCTCCATGACTTCTATACAGTCATGCTCTGGTAATTCTTCACTGATAGGTAGCAATGTAGCTGGGTTCAAGGCATGGCTCACTTCTAATTGTATCTGTGGATTTTCACATAGCATACTCTGATATTTCAACATTCGGGAATTGGTGAGCCAATGATTTGCTTTCTGTTCCATGAGGGCAAATACTGCATGTGGCACAGTGACTCGTAGATTCTGTCCTAATGTGAGCTTGTCTGCTTCACTTACTAACAGGGCTGTAGCTGCAACTGCTCTCAAGCAAGGTGGCCATCCTTTAGCCACAGTGTCCAATTGTTTCGACAGGTATGCTACAGGTCGTTCCCAATTTCCTAATTTCTGAGTCAACATGCCCAAGGCATTCCCTTGTGTCTCATGTACAAACAAATGGAAAGGCTTGTGGACATCTGGTAGTCCAAGTGCTGGTGATGACATCAATTCTTCTTTTAACGTTTTGAAGGCTGTATCCTGCTCAGGTCCCCACTCTAGTGGCGACTTTTCTTCTCCTTTTGTTGCTTCATACAGTGGTTTGGCGATTTGAGCAAAGTTGGGAATCCAGATTCGGCAATATCCTGCTGCTCCCAGAAAGGCTTTGACTTGCTTTCTGGTAGTTGGGGTTGGGATTCTGCACACAGCTTCTTTTCTTTCTCTTCCTAATTGGCGGCTTCCTTTAGTCAATCGAAAGCCCAAGTATTTCACTTCTTTTTGGCATAGTTGTGCTTTTGCTCTGGAAACTTTGTATCCAGCTTCATCCAGTAACTGCAAGAGGTCTTTGGTGGCTTGTATACATTCACTTTCTGATACAGCAGCTATCAGCAGATCGTCCACATATTGGAGAAGTACTCTCTTCCCCTGGGCCACTGGATAGCTTGAAAGATCTTGATTTAGTGCAGCACTGAAGATGGTAGGTGAATTCTTGAATCCTTGGGGTAATCGTGTCCAAGTAAGTTGGCCCCGTCCTCCAGAGACAGGGTCCTGCCATTCAAAGGCAAATAGCAACTGACTAATAGGGGCTAATCTTATGCAAAAGAACGCATCTTTTAAGTCCAAAACAGTAAAGTGGGTAGCTTCAGCAGGAATCAATCCCAAGAGTGTATAGGGATTTGGCACAACTGGATGTATGGTCTCAACTGCTTCATTCACTCTTCTTAGATCCTGCACTGGACGGTAGTCATCTGTTCCAGGCTTTTTCACTGGCAGGAGTGGAGTGTTCCATGGTGACTGGCATTTTTTCAATAGGCCATATTCTAGTAATCTTAACAAGTGACGATGAATGCCTTCAATTGCTGCTCTTGGAAGGGGGTACTGTTTGACATGTATTGGTGTAGCACTAGGTTTGAGATTCACAATTATTGGAGCTATATGCTTGGCTAGGCCAGGGGGATTGCCTTCTGCCCATACTCCGGGCGGGGCATCAATGCTCTTCAAAGTTTGTTCAAAATAGGTATCCTGGGCGGATTCATCGCTGTAATATCTCCATTCTTCTTCTCGGGGTACAGTAAGCAGCATTATTCCTGCAGGTTTAGTTTAAGGATTTACTGTCATTTGCATCTCTCCTTTTTCAGAAAATGATATTTGGGCCTGTAACTTGGCTAACATATCTTGTCCCAGTAATGGCACTGGACATTCAGGCATATAGAGGAATTGATGAGTTATCTGCTGTCCTCCCAGACTGCATATACGGTTTTGAAGAAAAGGTTTTGTAGCTTTGGCACCAGTTGCTCCCACGATGGTGACTGCTCTTGCGGAAAATGGGGCAATCTTTTTGTCTACTACTGAATGTTCTGCTCCAGTATCAACCATAAAGTTCATAACTTGGTCTCCTATTTGTATTCCGACCATAGGCTCCTGGAGACCTAAAGCGAATTCGGAGCCCGGTCTGTCCTAATCCACATCATCCTCGTCATTGGCTGTTGCGGCCAATGCTTGAATGGCCTCTCCTCTTTCTCGCTGAAACTGCTCTCGGTTGGCTCCTCCGCGATTCCGGGGACGGCCTCTTCCTCTTTCTCTCCATTGAGTATTGTTCTCGTCATCCTGATGGGCGTCTTCAAGTTGCGGGCATGTATCTCTCCAATGTCCTTCCTCTTTGCAATAGGCGCATTGGTTCACGCCTAGTTGGGGCCGGCCTTCTCCTCGGCCCCTCCCTCTTCCTCTGCTCCTTCGACTAGGGAAACCTCCCCTTTTCTGTTCAACTATGGCCGCAGCCAAGAAATCAGCTTTCTTCTTCATCTTTCGATCACATTCTTTCTGCCTTTCATTATCACGATTCACATACACTTTATGAGCGACTTCCAGTAACTGAGTTGCATTCATGCCCGCAAACCCTTCTAACTTCTGTAATTTACGTCTAATGTCTGGTTGAGACTGATTTACAAAAGCAGAATTCACCATGCATAAACTTCCTGGTGCATCTGGATCATAGGGAGTATACATTCTATACGCTTCTGTCAATCTTTCATAAAATACTGCTGGACTTTCATCTATACCTTGGATGACTTCAGTGACTTTAGAAAGGTTCATAGCTTTCTGGCCCCCCCTTTTCAGACCCTGCATAAGGCCTTGGCGAAACCGGGCTAGGGCTCTGGATCCTCTTTCTGTATTCGGATCCCACCGGGGGTCCTCATTCGGGAATTCTCTTTGGGCTGCTTCTCGATTATCTATCCTTGCATCATCCCCTCCCCCTGGAGCTACGGGGTTGTCTGCCAGCCAGTCAACAGCTGCTTTTTTAATTCGTGTCCGCTCCTCCGTAGTAAATAAGGTGGACAAGAGCTGGCGGCAATCTGCCCATGTAGGTTGGTGGGTTTCCATAATGGTATGCACTAATTCTGTGAGTTCCTGGGGCTTATCGGTATAGGAGGCATAATGCGTCCTCCAGTTTAACAAATCAGTGGTAGAAAAGGGTACATACACGTAACTTAGAGGTCCCGCCACCACCTCATTGTCCTCATTCCTTATGGGCATTCCCGGGACTTGCCGTAAAGGCATCATCTTAGCAGTGGGAGTCCTTTTTGATCTGAGGGAGATTTTCGTAACTCTCCTAACAGGAGCCTTCTTCTTGTAAGTGCGTTTAGTCTGGGACGCTTTACTTTTAACTGAACTCATACTAACAGTCGTTTTCACACTATCAGCATAGCTCAAGGAAGCCTCCTCTTCCTCTTTCTCTTCTGTTCCTGACTCAACTCTCTCCTCAGTCTCAGTGGAATCATCCTCATCATCTGATGGGAGCTTATCTTCCTGCTCTTCGGGTAGTGGGTCTGGGGTTGGGTCCCTCTCCCGCTGTCTCCGGGGCTCTGGGGCGGGACGTGGGGGCAGCCTCACTGGGCGCTGGACTTGGGGCTGCCTAGTTATTACTTCCGGGGACTCAGGATCTGCCAGAATGGGTTTCCGTCTGGATTTCTCACCTGTCCCTGTCTTTTTAGACTGAACTACTTTCTGCATTGGATCTGCTCGTGCTAACATTATTCTGCACTGCTCTTCATAGCAGCGCTTCGCCCAAGGGGGCGGGTTCTCACAAATACTCAACCAAGAATCTATGTAGGGGTACTGATCGGGGTGCGCTACTCGCACTTTCTGGTGAACTGACTGAATAATTCCTATATTGAAGGTTCCCTCTCGAGGCCAGGTAGGGTCTAAATCGGGCCACTCCCTAGCACACAAAATCTGTAATCGTGGTGCAGTCCTTTTAATTCCATAATCTCCTGAATATCCTTCCTTAAAATGCGTGATCATACATTCTAATGGAGTGCTCCTAGTAGACCCTGTCCCTCCCATTTCGATGTGTGCGCGCAACAACAGACAGAAGGGAAAAGGAGGGCAGACCGTGGGTAAGGGGTCCTCACGGCCCTAGAAACATATAAGGGAAACAAATAACGAGACAAGACGACGGTCGCTTCCCCCTTTTTACGACCTGAACGCGGTCGCCCGGTCAGGAACTGCGTTACTCAGGGGTCCGCCTTCGCTTGGTCCGTGCTGCCAGACCTCTCATTCAAACTTCATTCACACAATCATGCTAGCAACGTATCCCAAACCCACAATTCAATCCTGTCTATTCTGACTAGTCTTATTCAAATTCCAAAATACAAGAAGACGGGAGTTTCACCCCGCGAATACTCATGCAGGGTTAATCGGTCCGTCTTTGAGAGGTGATCAAGCTCTCTTACCAAGTTCCAAGTTCAAAATTCAAGATTCAAATGGCAGTACTGCTCTGACTCATCTGTCTAGACATACCAAATCAAAACTCTACTCACCGGATCAGGTCCTCAAAGTTCCCAAGCAAGCGCATGAGTTGGACCTCGGACTCCCCTCACTCGGGTTCGAGGTGTTGGCTCCAGCCGGGCCCAGCACCCGCCGAGGTCCGGCCAGCTCCCTCCGATGCAAGGGACCGGTGGCGCCAGGGAGCGAGCCCCCGTCGGTAGGGCGCGATCCCGGTAGGACCAAACCTGTAGAGGCGGAAAGTCGTGGTATATTGCCCTATATACCCTCTATTACCACACCTTCCCGGCCAATGCACCAAGAATATGTAGCAGCAGAGCGCAGACAAACCAATGATACCAGGAGTCTGTTCAGAAGGTCCAAATCATTTATTTGTGCACAAGTCTCAAGCAGAATCAAATTCAAAATGGCTGAGCAATGGTTTCTAGCAAAACAACAACTTTTATAGACTTCTATTCCATTCTAGGTATAGAAAAACATTTCATTGGTCCCGGTACCCTCCCGTACCCCTTCTATTGGTCCCGGTACTGATATGGCTATCCAATAATGTCCTTTGACTGGGCTTAGCACCTGCTCACCCCCCTTCTAGTCCCAATTACAATGGTCAGTTCACCAACTTTGATACTTTTTTCCTCCAAGGCCATTTGACTAGTTAGTCCATGTGGGGAAGCAGGGCACTGTTACTTTTCTTTCAACACATTTAATTAAATGCCGTACAGCTGTACTCCTTATCAGTGGCAATTTAAACTTATTTCTCTGTATTTTCCAAGGTTCAGTTCTGCTTATCTAAGCTGATTTATGCTTTGCAAAGTTCTAATTCTACAATAGCAGCAGATTGGGGGATGTGCAATTCCTATGGGCATCTTCACAGGCTTCATTTACAGGTCAAGCTTGTTAGGCCTGTCTGCTTATTTCAGACACCATGAATCATAGGCCTTCGCCTACCACAATCTGAGCTTCTAAAGAAAGCTTAGGTTTGATCTCCTCTAGTACTAACTGGTTTGTTCTTTGGGCAGTTCATGGTATACACAGTATTCGCCGTCAGCACCATAAGGCATCAATTTTCTTCCTGTCTATCTTTTTCACTGTCCAGCTTTCACATCCATATGATGTTATTGAAAATACCATGGCTTGAACAAGTCGAATCTTTGTATGGAGAGAGACATTTCTGATCTTGAGAATCTTGTCTAGGTCTTTCATAGCTATTCTGCCAAGAGCAATATGTCGTCAGATTTCTTGACTGCTTGTTCTTTATTTTAGTTGATCCAAGTAGGTTAAAGTTCTCCACGATTTCAATTTCTTCTCCTTCACCGATGAACCTGTTGATTTTGCCAGTTGTCATGATCTTTGTCTTCTTTACATTAAGGTGCAGGCCCATTTTGAGATGATGGGGTATGTTTACTAAACAGTGCTAACGTCGCAGCGGCAACATTATTGCACAATAATGGCGCATTACCATGCGATAATCTCACGCATCACACGATAACGTCTCCGGCGGCGTTAAAGTGCACAGAGGGTGAAGTAAGGCTCCCTAGAGGGCGGAGATAAGGGGTCAATGGGCAGAGAGTGGGCGGGGAGAGACTCCAGGCACACTAACGCTGTGAAATCAGGGTCTGAAAATTAACGCCAGTGAAAACCTCGCGTTAGAGGCACATTTACAGGAGAGAGAAAGCAGTTCAGTCAGCAATGTACACCAAAGGCAGGTAGACCAAGAAAAGTGATAGTAGTGATACATGTGCAGCAACAGCATAGTGCCCAAGTACAAAAGGGCACGATGGTGAGGCTGCAAATGGGGTACATGGGGCTGCAGGCGGGACATGCAGTGGGGCAGCTGGGGCACATGGTGGACTAGGCAGATGCCTAGGTAACACATAGGAATGTAGAAATCGAAAACCAGCAAGACAGCAACTGACCTCAGTCCCACTTGAATAGCGAGAACTTCAGCAATAGTAGTAGTCAACCAGGCAAGCCCTCGCAACATGTGTCCCCAACAATGTAAAACACCAAACAGTATCCTTTTCTCGCTACACTTCTTATGTATATAGTTTACCCTGTTATCCAAGTTCCATATCCTGTTAATTGTAATGATCAGACATATGCAACTTGTCGGATGTTTCTGTTCCATGTAAACCATGCTGATGTCAAATAGTGTGGTATATAAGAAATGTTAATAAATAATAAATAAATAAATAAATAAACATGTCCATGAGTGTGTGTCCCACAGTGCCACAATGGACATTACCCAGCAAGTACCCCAAAGGGCACATAACACTGGCAGGCGGTGCCAGGGGGAAGCGTGGATGTCTATGCAGGCACTCCTACCCTCACGCACCATAGGCAGCCGCCTACCGGCACATTGGATGGCCTGGGACTGCGCACCACCAGAACCACCGGCATAAGGACATGTCAGCATGGTGGTGGAGGGGTGCTGGTGGTGGAGGGGGCAATGGCATCTGCCCCCAGCAGACCAAGGCCAAGCCCTGTTTAGGTGAGTGCCATGCACCGCAAAAGACAAGGTCTGTCTGACAAACAGTAATGGTATCCCCAAGGAATGACCTGCCTCTATGGCAACAGTTTGGTGCAGTACACATAGCCAGCGTGTTCAGGGGCAGAAGGTCACAGGTTCAAGTCCCAGCTGTGGCTCCTGCAGACCATGTCCCTATGTTTTACCCAGTAATAAAGAAGGAACTTTTATTGCAGATAAAATATACACGCCATAAACGTCTATATTTTACCCTACAGAGCACATACACCATAGACATGTGCAGTCCCTAGAGCAGAGATTCCCAACTGCAGTCTTGGAGGGCCAAACACCATTCAGGTTTCATGCTGTCCCTAAGAAATCTGCTTGAGATGCATTTGTATGCACCGCCCCCATTGTATGCAAATGTATCTCATGCATATTAATTAGGGACAGCATGAAAACCTGAATCGTGTTGGCCCCACCAGGACTGGAGTTGGAAACCTCTGCCCTAGGACATACACCAACAGAGCCACAAACACCCACACCCACACCCACAGGCTCCAGTATCCATAGCCCCATGGAGAGTCAGGCTGTTGGGCCCTGTGCGGAGCAGCATCTACCTATAGTAGCACCTGCATACCTTAGCAATGCCATCATAAACATGGAAACATGTTCCACATATATCAAAAGGTTGCTATGATCAATGTCAGATAACAGATCCTACATTAAACACAATTTGTTAACAGAGATTCATCATAGCAACCTTTTGATATATGTTGTGTGTGTTTCATATTTTGTTACTGACAGTGTTTCCCACCCCGGAGAGTGACCCTAACAGTATTGAGTACCAGAGCAATGCCTGCACTGTGCCCAGGACTGGTGTAGAGGCCAGGGCTGCCAAACACCTCTCTCTTTGCACAATGCTGACATAAGTGTGGGAGTGTGTGTTTTGTGGCTGCCTCCACCTTACTGAGCCCCCAATGCTTGCACTGTCTCCAGTGTTAGCCTGCCAATGTGCATAATGAGCAGCAAGGTATTGTGGGTATGGCCCGGACACAGCGGTCTGGGCAGGATAAGAACATAAGATATGCCATACTGGGTCAGACCAAGGTCCATCAAGACCAGTATCCTGTTTCCAACAGTGGCCAATCTAGGTCATACGTACCTAGAAGTATCCCTAAGAGACACAGGTTCCACAATGCTTGTATTGGGTCAAGCAATGATATCCTGGGTCCCTTTTTAATAATGGTTTATGGACATTTCCTCCAGGAACTTGTCCAAATCTTTTTTAAACCCAGCTACACTAAAAGCTCTTACTACATCCTCCGGTAATGCATCTGCACAGGGCATAGGGCAATGGCTGGGACACTGTAGTGCCCGACCACCACCTGCACGGACAGGGTGGCCACAGCATGTCATGCTGGGAGGTCACTCTCACCCTGACTGAGCAGGGACCATGGCATGGCTAGGTTCCCCCATAGTGCTATACAGTATTTCCCTCAAGTGATATCTCTGAGTTCCTTTTCCTGGGGCCCAATCACTGATGTACTTGCTTGGTGTGTGTGTGCTCACGTCCCGTTTTAGGGTACACACAGTTCTTCTGGGAACATGTACTATGTACTAGCTAGCGGACTGTCTGCAGTTAGCTTGTGTATGGCTGGAACACCTTGCAGGGTGCAGTGGGTTGAAACTGACTGTGCTCTTTGCTGGTGAATGTTAGATAGTGGTGGGGGGCAGCTGAGCTTTTCCAGGCCTACTGCTTGTCTGTCAGTGCCCTATGTGATGCGTACAGATCTGCATTGACTGTCCTGTAGGGTGCCTATTCCCCAGCAAGACTGGGGTTGATGGTCTCCTCTACTGCCACAATTGCAGAGATCTAGATTGTGGATCTGTTGGTGGGAGATCCTGTCCCCCAGAGAGTGGGTTGGGTGATGCTACATAATCTGCTTTTGGGTCCAAACACCACCCTTCTTTTATAACATGTACCCATGGCAACCACACAGGATATGCACTATTCTGGGTGCATCATAGTCCACTAGGGCTAGATGCAACTGGGAAATACAGATGGACACAGGTGCATTCTAGGTGTGTCTGCAAGTACTACCTATCACACACTAGCACTGATGAGGACCTGCAGCCCAGCCTATCTCAGTCATGCCATGTGCTGCGGACCTGGTGCTGGGCACCCCACCTTACCCTCAGGGTGAGCACAGGAACCACACAATGTCACAGTCTGTAGCTACTCTGTACCAGTTGTAGAAATGGACAGATAAAGGGGATACCAGAATCCCCAATATGTAATTGAAGATGGATGAATTTCTTGATACAGAATGAGTTTAGAAGTTTGGCTTTTCACCTACTTCCTCTTAAATAGAATAGGATGTCATGAACATGAGTTCTGTGTAACCATCTTTAAAATAGTTTGGAACATTGTTAACGCAAGCATAAAGAGTAAACATAGGCTATGAACTGCGCAACCATAGTTCATTGTACAGTCAATGCTGACACAACATAATTTTTGCAACTTTGCAATTATAAATAATTTTGTCATAATCAAGTAAATTTCATCTAATACACTGTAATCAGATCTTACTCTGTAAAAAGAACTTTGGCGACACCTTGTGTCATTTCACGTTTTATTATAAATGACTGTTACTTCCCCTTTTTCTTTAATAGAAAGAGCTTTCCAGGAGGAAGAATTTGAATCCGGCAGGCGTGGAACTGTGCGTGTCCACAGACTGTCTGCCATTTTCCCTCTGAGCTCAAAGAAAGTAGCACTTTGTGTATGTGATTGTGTTCTGTATTACTCTCTGCCTGTTTCTCACTGCTTGAGGGACCAGAGACCAAAAGAGCCGTGGTATTGTGGCCAGATCATGGGGTTTTCTTCAGTTGGTGCCGTTCTCGGATCTCTGTGTTTCTTCACCAGTAACACACACGGTCAGTTCCCCCTACCAGGCCGGGGTGCTATAGAGGCACATACCCCATCTTGTGATCAGATGTAGACTGCTGATCTGCATGTGCAGTGCATCATGGGTTTGGGTGGGTTTACCCTAACCTGGTAACCACAGTAGACAGTTTGTGTGGTGACCTGCAGTCTTTCTGTAGCCAGCCAGCGGTGTGTTAGACACTATAGAGATATAGCCACTGGTTACTTCAATGACTGTGGAGGCAGAGGTTGTGGGTTTGATCCCACAATGGTCTTATTTAATAAGGCTGTCTGAGGCTTTTGCATTTAATTTAAATCAGTGCTGCCAGCAAAAACACCCTCACAGTGCTGTAGCCTAATGTGCCTCATAAGGCACC
This sequence comes from Ichthyophis bannanicus, assembly GCA_033557465.1. NCBI lineage: Eukaryota > Metazoa > Chordata > Amphibia > Gymnophiona > Ichthyophiidae > Ichthyophis > Ichthyophis bannanicus. The sequence continues at coordinate 908,397,458 of CM066035.1, read as the reverse complement.
CTAAAAAGCACTTTATAATGTGCCCTATGGAGTGCCTTAGGTTACGGCACTGTGAGGGTGTTTTTGCTGGCAGCACTGATTTAAATTGAAAGGAAATGCCTCAGACAGCCTTCTTACATGACACCACTGCATTATCAAACCCATGACCTCTGCCTCCACAGTCCTTGCAGTAACCAGTGGGCTACATCTTTATAGCTTCTAACACTGTGCTGGCATGAACTTAGGGTTAACACGCGTTAATGTGCCATAGCACCCACTATCGCACAATACCGATTCCTTGCAACCTACCCTCCAGACCGCCCACTACCTTATATGGAATTCTTTACATTAATGCTGCAACTAGCGCCGGTAACATTAAGACGGTTTAGTAAACATACCCCTATGTTCTTTGATCGTGAGAAGCAAATGTTTCAGATCATCTTCATTTTCAGCCAGTAATGTGGTATCATCAGCATAGCAAAGGTTGTTGATGAGTCTTCCACCAATCTTCACATCTCTGTTGTCGTCATACAATCCTACTTCTCTGATGATTTGTTCTGCATAGAAATTAAATAGGTAGGGAGATAGTATGCAGCCTTGTCTTACACCTTTGCTTATTTTAAACCATTCTGTTTCTCCTTGTTCCGTTCAAACTATTGCTTCTTGATCAATGTACAGATTGTGCAAGAGAACGATCAGGTGTTCTGGTATACCCATGCTTCTTAATGTGGCCCAGAGTTTCTCATGGTTTACACAGTCAAAAGCCTTCCTATAGTCGATAAAGCACAAATAGATATCCTTTTGGCATTCTTTAGTCTTTTCAAGGATTCATCTCACATACGCGTTGATGTCTCTCATTCCTCGTCCTTTCCTGAACCCTGCTTGCACTTCAGGTAGTTCTTGTTCCAGGTATGGTTGTAGTCCTTGTTGAATAATCTTCAGTAGAATCTTGCTGGTATGTGAGATCAGGGCGATTGTGCGATAATTTCCACAGTCAGTTGGATCACCTTTCTTTAGTGTTGGTATAAACACAGATCTTTTCCAGTCTGTTGGCCATGATGTTGTCTTCCAAATTTCTTGGCAGAGCCTTGTAAGTATGGTAACAGCTGCATCAGTTTTCTGAAATACTTCTATGGGAATGCGATCAATGCCTGGCGCTTTGTTATTTGATAAGGTTTTCAATACTGCTTCAAATTCTCTCATCACCAATGGTTCCGGATCATAAGGTACAGGTTGAAATGGCTGTTGGTCCACTTGATCTTTATGGTATAATGACTCTGTATATTCTTTCCACCTTTTCTTGATCTCCTCATCATCATTCAACATAGAACCTTGAGCATCTTGTAATATTCCAATTCGAGGCTGGTATTTTTTCTTTAACTCTCGTAGCTTTAGGAAAACAGATCTTATTCTTCCTCTAATAGTTTCTGCTTCTATTTCCTTGCATGTGTCATTGTACTACTTTTCCTTGTCCTGTCTTGCTGCACATTGGAAATCTCTGTTGAGTTCTGCAATTGTCTTTCTTTCTCCTCTGGCTTTAGCTTCTCTGTGTTTCTGGGCAATTTTCCGTTATCCATTTTGGCCGGTTTTGCTTTTTCACCTTTTGTAGAGACTTCTCCCTTTCTTCCAACACAACCTTCTTGATGTTATTCCATAATTCTCCTAGAGCTCTGTCATTTGTATCTAAAGCAGCAAATCGATTTTGTAAGCAGTCTTTAAATTCCAGTGGTATATTTTCAAGGTCATATTTTGCTGCCTTCATGAGTGGTTTTCTCTTTTTCAACTTTAGCTTGAGTTTGCATACTAGTAGTTGATGATCTGAACCACAGTCAGCTCCAGGTTTTGTCTTTGTTGATGTTATAGAGCTTTTCCATCGTTGACGTCCACAGATGTAGTCAATTTGATTTTTGTACAATCCATTGGGTGAAGTCCATGTGTACAGTCGCCGCTTGTGTTTCTGGAAGAAGGTGTTTGAGATGAATAGATCGTTGGTCTTGCAGAATTCTATCAGTCTTTCTCCAGCTTCATTTCTGTTGCCAAGTCCATATTTTCCAACCACTTTGCCTTCTTCTTTGTTGCCAACATTTGCGTTCCAGTCACCCATGACTATCAGGATATTCTGTCTGTATGTTCTGTCAGTTTCAGCTTGAACTTGTTCATAAAACACTTCAATTTCATCCTCTTCTGCAGCTGTTGTTGGGGCATATACTTGAATTATAGTTGTGTTGATAGGCATTCCTCGTAGATGAATACAGATTAAGCATTCATTGACTGAATTGTATTTCATTACAGTTCTTGCAAGTTTCTTCTTTATTATAAATGCAACACCATTTCTTCTTTGTCTTTCATTTCCAGAATAGTAGACCATGTGATTATCTGATGCAAAGTGAGGTTAGCTTTATTCTGTTTTTAACTTTAACCCTTCTTGCCAGACATTCAACTTTGATTTTTTTCTAAAGAATTATTTTGATATGATTTAATTTGTTTCTTCATTCCAGTAAATATTTGAAGGAAATTAAAGGTTTGGGGAGGCAAATATGGTGGCAAAGTTTATATAGAAGAGAAAAATACCTTGACTATAATTAAAATGACTAATCCTAGATACAGTTTTGGGGTCCTTTAATTAATGGGCCTAAATTACCATGCAGTAAATGCAAAGCCCGTTTGGTAACTGCTGGGAACATGATTAATATCTTCCCATTTAGTAACATCAGAAAAAAAGCTTTCACTGCATAGTATATTGTCACAACGCCACCCTGGTGATTAAGGAGCGCCAAGGCAGGTTGGACATAAATATAAATAAGGTTGGGTTTGGTATGTATTTTCTAGGGCCCAGGGATTTATAGCCTTGGTAGCATCCTTATTACCAAATACCCAGAGAACACAAGTCTTCGAGTGGAGGGAAAATAAGGCTTTATTTCCCTTGTATTGCAAAAGGTTCAAACGGATCAGATTCAAACAACAAAAGAAATGTCCTTACATCAGGTTAGAAAGAAAAGGTACAACTCAGGTTCAAAAGCAAAAACTGTTTTCTTCACAGAGGGGATATAAAACAAGTTTTCCTAATTACACAAGTTTACTGCTCACTTGCTACACAAGGCTTCCAAGCTTCCAGTGGTACAAAAGCTACAATCCATTTCTTCCTCAGAAAGGGGCTCTACCACTTCCACTTGCATCGGTTCTTGCTCCAATGTATCTGACACAGAGTCAATGGTTCTGGGGAAGCTATAATCAGGCTTTTCACACAAATTCTGTATGACCTCCCAGTGCCTGGGGTTCAGCGTAGGGCGTCGGTCATGAGCTGTTCTACAGTGTGAGTATCCTTCTCTCTTCAAAGGTTTTACATTCGCTTCCTGCAAACCTTGCTTTGTTAAAAGTTTCTTATTTGATAAAAACTTTTCATACCTTGTCTTCTCCGATGTGTGACATGGACAGGGAGCTTCTGTTTCTTGTCCTCTCCATACACTAGCCCTCTGAAAGCTGTTTCCAAAAAAGTATGGGTTACCTTGTAACTCCGGCTTCTTTCCTTGGGACGAGGCTTGAGGCCTACTCCTGGTGAGACTCTGCCTTGCTGCTGCAATATGGCTTGGGTTTTTCACACAGCAGTCACAGTACGGCTTTTGCATTCCTGAATCTCCTGGACCCTTCTGTATTCTCTGGCCTTTCAGGTCTCCCTGGCCTGTACCTCTTTCCTGCACTCCAGCAGCGTCTGTAGCTTCTGCAGTTTCTCCAGCATCTGCAGTTTGTGATGTAGCAGGCTCTTATGAAGCAAGAGAAACTAATAGTGATCCGGTGGAGAGAACCGGTACTGCAGGGGAATGCAGGATTTTCTCTGTTGAGAGGAAAAAAGAATGCAGAGCTAATCAGGAACCACTCCTCACTTCAAGGCAGGTGAGAAGCCAAGTCCCTGATTGGGCACGCCCAAGCAGGAGGCGGGCAGTGCAGTACTCAGCTAGATTGTTAAAAACCCAGAAACAGTTAGACAAAGGAGAGGACCACCAGGAGAAAAACCAACGACACAAACACCTGGACGAGGATAGGTCAGATGACCAGGAACAGGAACCGAGAGAGAGAGAACCACTAAGCAGCTGTGATCCGAGAAGGAGCAGACAGGAGCTGGGAGACTCAGGGGCAGAGAAAGATTTCTGGAAGCAGAAGAATTCTAAGGCATTGAGAGACCCAAGGCTGCAGCTCAGGAGTTTAAAGGACCCAGAAGAACCTTGGAATAGGAGGCAAAGGGATAAGGAATTACCCTGGAAGAAGCCCAAGCACAAGGTATCTGGTGGGTGTGGCACGGCTAGCAAGCTTAACAGTGGAAAGCCAGAAAGAGTGAATTTTAATTGTGAAAGACAGGATAAAGGCAGAACGTTTGATACTAACTGGTTCAGTCAAGAAAAACCTGACTGTTTTCCTTTTAACACTCTGAGAGACTCTCTAGACACAGCAGGAACATTTTACCCTGCACTGCCATGTGGAGATAGGTGGGGGAAGGGAAATGCTTGCACGCTGCAATGTTGTCCAAGTAAAAGCACTGATAATTGCCTGCAGATAAGTAATATAAACAAGCATTTACCTGAAAGAGGATTTGCTCAGCCTAGCTCAGAAAATACACAGGCTGAATTACTTCTCACCGAATTCAGAGAGTTCCTTAAAAGCAGAGCAGTTTCTACTCAGAACGTAGCAAAGCCATTGATCAGCTGGCAAGAAGAAATGCCTTTAATTTCTTTGCCATCTACAGAACAGGAAGTCCCGATGGATTGCTCTACTTGTATGATTCCAAAGGACTTTTAACTGATTTCCTTGCCAGTGTTGTATGTAAGAAAATAGCAAAGTTAGCTCACTGTTTGCTGGGATAAAAGAGCTTATTTGAAGTGAATAAGTGGAAGCATATTCTGTGCAATTCAGGAGCAGTGCTGTGATCAGAGTCTTCTGTTACCTTAATGAAAAGGAGATCACATGACAGGGGAATGTGATCAGTAATGGACATTCAGTCAAGCAGTGAAAAAAGCCTTGTTTAAGTTCAGTTTCTCCATCTTGTTTTGTGCCATATTATTTCATTTTACATCTGCTGCATTTGAACTGCATAAGTGGGAAATAAACCTCATAAAAAAAGAAATATTCTTTGCCTTGCCTTATCACTTGAGCACCAACACAACTACAACATTAACCCTCAAGGGCATTCAAGGCCAGCCCCTCCCTTAACCCTCAAGGTCCAGGGAGTGGGTGGGTGGCAAAGTGGCGTAGTATTGAGGATACTGCGCAGGTGCAAGAAATAACTACAGCAAGATCTGCAGAAGCTGACTTCCAGGAGGTGCCCAGCCGAAGAGCTGACCAACCCAAACAAGGAAGGAGACTGCAGGACTACAGGATCTTCTGTTCCTGAGGTGCTTGTATACCACCTGAGCCAGGTAAAGGGTATCCACCCCGGGTAACCAGGATACCAGGGCAAGGGTGAAGCCTAGTGGTGACTAGGGAGAGAGAAAAAAAAAAAAGAGCAGATAGCCAAAGTGTACTGTGTTTTCCGCACTTGGGTCTCTTTTTTTTGATTTGTTTCAGGTATCCCAAGATGGCGATGGACGCCAAAGAAATTTTTCAATGGATGGCGACGCAGATGGAGCACCAGACAGACCTTGCGTTACAGGCCCAGGAGAAAGCCAACGCAAGCATGCGTGAACAGCAGCAGCCTCTACTCACTCTCATGGAGGAATGGATGAAAGAGAGGAAGCAAGCCGCTGGACAATCATCTACAACAGGTTCCAATATAACAGGCCCTGTACAACCTGTGGGTTTACAGGCGGGAACTGTGTTTAATTTTGGACAGCTTACCAATCAAGATGACGTTGATGACTATCTTGAGAGCTTTGAAAGAGTAGCTCGCCTTAGCTCGTGGCCTAAGGAGCACTGGGCTCTAAGACTGGCAGCATCCCTTACTGGGGAAGCGATGGCCGCTTACCGCGCCATGCCTGCTGCCATGGCTGGCAATTATGATGAAGTAAAAAAGGTGATTAGGGAGAGATTAGAGCTCAACTACTTTAGTCTACCACACACGTTTGAGGAGTGTGAGACTGAGGCCGAGTGAGACTCCTAAGTCATTATGTCATAGGATTCAAAGCTTGCTTGATAAATGGTTAACTCCAGAAGGGAGGTCTGTGGAGTCAATACTGGATGCTTTAGACATTAGAGCAGTACATGAACGCTCTACCACAGGGAATCCGCACCTTCCTAATCTTGCAGAATTGCAAAACTTCTCAAGAAGCTGTTGCACTCTCTGAGAGATATATAGAGGCAGAGCTAACTGCCCAGAGAGCTGGCACTACTTCCCAGGAGTCAGGCAATGGCAGATCAGAAAGGGACGGAAGGGTGTATGAGGACCCTGTAAAGATGTGCATGCCTTTATGGAAAAGCTCTAAGAGTAGGCTAAAATGTTACAGATGTGGGCAAGAGGGACATTTGCAAAAACAATGTGTTATAAAAACTGCATTGATAGCAGGCAGTCCTATGGATGATAGACCCGGATTTCTTCTGGCTATTGAAGTACAGGGAATTACCACTCAAGCTCTGTTGGATTCAGGGGCGAAGTTAAGCATGCTCTCTGAAGAGTTTTGGCAGAGAATAGAGGCCATGCAGGGCAAGGAAGTAATTCAGCCTGTGAGTTCAGTTAAAATAAGGTGCGTCCATGGAGGAACTTCTATCTACCCAGTATACAAGTTACGCATAGCAGGGTTAGGTGCACCAAAGACTGTCCCATTAGCAGTTGTCCCAGGACTTCCCCAGGCAGTAATTCTAGGCAGGGATTGGCCGCAGTTCTTCAGGGAGATGGAAAGAGAGTTGCAGGTGAAAGGTGCAATGGTCTCCACAAGAGCCCAGTCCTCAGCCTTAGAAAAGAAAGAAGATACCTCAGAGGATCTCAGAGAAGTTCTCCCCTCTGATGATGCGTTGATAGATACTCCAGACACTAAAGTCAGGAAGCCTAAATCTGAGAAACGTAAGGAGAAACAGTCTCGCTCTAAGAACAAGTCTGAAGTACGGACAGGGCAAGAGCTACCATGGGTACCAGAGGAGCTAATGAATATGTTTCCCACGTTCCCAAATGAACAGCAAGCGGACCCCGCTCTCACACAGGCATTCAAATGGGCTCAGACTACTAGGGATACCTTACCTAGATTTATCCTGACTGCAGGAATACTCTACAGGGAGAGTAAAGATCCTTTCACAGGGGATAGTAGAAAGCAGTTGGTTGTGCCAACGACCTTTAAAAATATAGTACTACGGTTGGCACACGACCATCCTTTTGGGGGGCATAAAGGCATTCAGGGAACCCTTGATCAAATCTTATCCAGGTTCTACTGGCCTGGTGTCTTCAAAGAGACGGCCAAGTTCTGTGAGGCTTGCCCCGCGTGCCAAAGGGTTTCAGCAGCCCATCCCAGGGATGTCCCCATGATACCATCACCAGTGATTAAGGATCCCATCCAGAGGATAGGTGTTGACATTGTCGGACCTCTGATTAAAACACCCCGAGGTTTCCGCTATATCTTACTGGTGGTAGACCACGCTACAAGGTTCCCGTGGGCCATGCCACTATGCACCATATCTGCCAAAGTGATTGCAAGCGAACTTATTAAGTTGTTTTGTGAAGTGGGTTTCCCTAAGGAAGTTCTCACCGACAGGGGGAGCAACTTCATGTCAAAATACTTAGGACAAGTGTGGGATGCCTTTGGTATTCACCACATCAAGACAGCAGCATACCACCCTCAAACGAATAGTTTACTCGAGAGACAAAACCAGACTCTTAAAAGGATGTTACGCAGAGGTTTGGAGGGGAAAATGGACAATTGGGATACAATGTTACCCTTTGTTCTTTATGCATGCCGAGAGAGAAAACAGGCTTCATTAGGAACAGCACCCTATGAGCTACTATATGGGAGGTCTCCCCGAGCCATTCTCGATATTTTGAGAGAACAGTGGGTAGAACCCGATCCTAGGGAAGTAGAAGTGCCCGAGTTCCTGAGAAACTTAAAGAAGCGGCTACGCCGGACTTCACAAGTTGCAGTGGATAACCTGAAGCGTAGTCAGGCCAAACAAAAAGCCTATTACGATAGGAACACAAAGCAACGTCAACTAAATGTTGGAGAGAAAGTTATTGTAATGGTGGCTGGGACAGAACCAAAATTTGAGAGCCATTGGAAAGGACCGTGTCGGGTAGTACAAGCTGTAGGACCTGTGTCTTATTTGGTGGAGAATAGGAAAGGTCGCAGGCAAGTTTACCATGTCAACGTGTTAAAACCATGGCATGAGAGAGTAGCTCTAGCCCAAATAGCCTCAATAGCCTCTCCCAGACAACAGCCCCAACAGAAGCTCATCGCCACTGAACCCATAGATAGAATCACGTGCTGTGCGGGCGTGGCTACGCCAGCCCGTGATATCTTAAGGGGGGGGATCTGTGATGTAGCAGGCTCTTATGAAGCAGGAGAAACTAATAGTGATCCGGTGGAGAGAACCGGTACTGCAGGGGAATGCAGGATTTTCTCTGTTGAGAGGAAAAAAGAATGCAGAGCTAATCAGGAACCACTCCTCACTTCAAGGCAAGTGAGAAGCCAAGTCCCTGATTGGGCACACCCAAGCAGGAGGCGGGCAGTGCAGTACTCAGCTAGCTTGTTAAAAACCCAGAAACAGTTAGACAAAGGAGAGGACCACCAGGAGAGGAACCAAGGACACAAACACCTGGACGAGGATAGGTCAGATGACCAGGAACAGGAACCGAGAGAGAGAGAACCACTAAGCAGCTGTGATCCAAGAAGGAGCAGACAGGAGCTGGGAGACTCAGGGGCAGAGAAAGATTTCTAGAAGCAGAAGAATTCTAAGGCACTGAGAGACCCAAGGCTGCAGCTCAGGAGTTTAAAGGACCCAGAAGAACCTTGGAATAGGAGGCAAAGGGATAAGGAATTACCCTGGAAGAAGCCCAAGCACAAGGTATCTGGTGGGTATGGCACGGCTAGCAAGCTTAACAGTGGAAAGCCAGAAAGAGTGAATTTTAATTGTGAAAGACAGGATAAATGCAGAACGTTTGATACTAACTGGTTAAGTCAAGAAAAGCCTGACTGTTTTCCTTTTAACACTCTGAGAGACTCTCTAGACATAGCAGGAGCGTTTTACCCTGCACTGCCATGTGGAGATAGGTGGGGGAAGGGAAATGCTTGCACGCTGCAATGTTGTCCAAGTAAAAGCACTGATAATTGCTTGGAGATAAGTAATATAAACAAGCATTTACCTGAAAGAGGATTTGCTCAGCCTAGCTCAGAAAATACACAGGCTGAATTACTTCTCACCGAATTCAGAGAGTTCCTTAAAAGCAGAGCAGTTTCTACTCAGAACGTAGCAAAGCCATTGATCAGCTGGCAAGAAGAAATGCCTTTAATTTCTTTGCCATCTACAGAACAGGAAGTCCCGATGGATTGCTCTACTTGTATGATTCCAAAGGACTTTTAACTGATTTCCTTGCCAGTGTTGTATGTAAGAAAATAGCAAAGTTAGCTCACTGTTTGCTGGGATAAAAGAGCTTATTTGAAGTGAATAAGTGGAAGCATATTCTGTGCAATTCAGGAGCAGTGCTGTGATCAGTCTTCTGTTACCTTAATGAAAAGGAGATCACATGACAGGGGAATGTGATCAGTAATGGACATTCAGTCAAGCAGTGAAAAAAGCCTTGTTTAAGTTCAGTTTCTCCATCTTGTTTTGTGCCATATTATTTCATTTTACATCTGCTGCATTTGAACTGCATAAGCGGGAAATAAACCTCATAAAAAAAGAAATATTCTTTGCCTTGCCTTATCACTTGAGCACCAACACAACTACAACATTAACCCTCAAGGGCATTCAAGGCCAGCCCCTCCCTTAACCCTCAAGGTCCAGGGAGTGGGTGGGTGGCAAGTTTCTGCTACTTCTCCGGCTTCTGAAGGCTCTGCAACTTCTCTGCTGCCTTCTCTGCTGCTTCTGGCTTTACAGACACTTCTGCTTCTCCAGCCACCTTCCTCTTTACCGCCACTTCTCCCTTTCCAGTCTTCCAGACTTTCTTTAAAAGGGGTTCCTGCCTTCCTGGATTGGAGGCTGGCTGGCTCTAGGTCACACCCTGTGGGGCGTGGATCCTCAGTCTTCCGGATGTCCCTCTTGCTCCCCCTACCAGGTTCCTGAGAATACTGCAGCTTGTGCATGTCTTTTTTCGCTTTTAAAACATTTTCTTCTATTCCCCGCTGGTCTACTGCATCACAATATACACTGACAGATAGGTGGCGGTGTCTTCATCAGTGCCCGATATTCAAAAAAAACTGAGCTCCTACATTTAGGAACCTAAGTTAGGCCCCTAAATTTGTGTCCTATTTTCAGTCACACAGGATCCTAAGGGGTATGTTTACTAAACTGCGGTAATGTTACCGTCGGCAAGTGCAGCGCTAATGCAACCGTTGCCATATAAGGTAGGTGGCATTCTGTTGTAAAGGTAGCAATGGGCTGTTAACATGCGGTAAAGGGCGCCTTGACCATATAACGCACGTTAATGGGACATTGCACGTTACAACAGGCAAACAGAGCACATCAAGGCTGACAAGGCGCCCTAAGGGCCCCAAGGTGCCCTGAGGTAAGGTGCACACACAGCAACGAAAGTTAGCGTGTCTTATAGGGTGCCTTGCCTAGGGCGCCTTGAAAGGCACCACAGGCTAAGGTGCCGTAGAAGTCGCCCTAGGCAAAGCACCACAGACGGTGCCGTATAAGGCACCTTAGGTGACGGCACCTCAGTATGCACCCAAGGCTCTGGTGCCCTAAAGATGTTATGGTGCCCTATGTTAGGGTGCCCAAAGGGCAGTAAGGTGCCCTAGGGCTGTAAGGTGCCGCAAGCTGACAGGCATGCACTGTACGGCACAAGAACAGATGTAACCCTAACACTGGAAACAGCACCAAGGAAAGGCATTGAATAGGTGGCAGAAGTGGGTGAGCTGGGAACTGCTGGACCTGCCATATCTGCGGACATCCTATGTGGCAGCCGGTAAATTGGACACATATCGGAGGCAGCTGAACCGATGCACAGGGTGTTGGCAGTGGAAAGCGCTACAATGACAGTGGCTGGCAGAGGATGGGAATACGTGTCCCCCAGTGGAGGCAGAGGTGGCAAGATACCTGCAATGATAGGAGGACAGAGGAGTAGTAGTGCCATGCAGAGCAGGCACAGGAGAGGCAAGCACGAAGACCCGCAAAGCAGAAAAGGGTACCAGTGCAGGACATGGGGTAGCAGCCTGCACAAGAAGACAGGACCCTACACAGCTGACAGAGGCAGATAGCTGAGTTGACAGATGGTTGGCAACAGAGGTGAGGATGGTATGGTCTGGCAGCACAGATCTGCAGAGATGTGACAGTGACAGGCATGAAAATGATTTGAGTAGGACATGCAGAATAAATGAGAACAAAGGGGAATTGAACCCATGACCCTTTGCTAAGGCGTCAATGTACTAACCAGTAGGCTACACCCCCATGGCTCTATGCACAGCAATGGCTGGAAACAGAAAGACTTAGGTCACGGCACAAAATGTCTGCTGTGTGTGCCAGGATAGGGTAACCCACACCAGTACCCATGAGGCAATGCACATGAAGAACAGCAGTCTACCGCTGATTGCCGAATGGAGAATGCACCTTTCCAGCACCTCAGCTTGGTGTGCGGAACTGACAGTGTGTCCTACTGGCACAGAGCAGCTACAGACCCTGCCACGGCACAGGTTCTGTGTTCACCCTGAGGGTGCGTATGGGCGTACATCATCAGGTCCGCAGTACCTGTGGTGCCAGAGGTAGACTCTGCTGCAGTTCCCCATTGCTATCTGTGTGTGGCAGGTGTTCCCTGTGTCTATCTGTGTCTATCTGTATGCCCCAGTTACATCCAGCCCTGGTGGACTGTAATCCACCCAGAACAATGCATACCCACTGTTACAATGTGGCTGCCATAGCCACCTATAAGCAGGGCAGAGGGGTGCCTAGACTTGCATGGGGTTCATATAGCAATGCCTATTATACTGCCATCTCAGGGTCAAGGTGGTTTGCAACATATGTCCCTTGTCCACAGGAAATGTATTTGTAATTGGGGCAGTGGAGGGACCAGCAACCACAGCCTAAAGGCCGTTAGCCAGGGGAGAAGAGTGGGGGGGGTTAGACCAGATTTGTGCTTGTTACAAAAGCACTGGCAGCCTCAGCAGTAGCAGTGGGGTACCTGAGCTGCCCCTACCAAGGTCTGACAGTCACCAGCAGAGAGCACAGTCAGACTGTACCTACTGCAGCACACCAGGTGTTGCAGCCATGCATATAGCAACTGCAGACAGTCTGCTAGCCAGTCCATATCGCATGTACATAGAGAAACAATGTGTACCCAGATATGGGATAGACAGCACAGACACCTAGCAGGTGCCACAGTGATTAGGTCCCAGAACAGGGAACACACAAATATCACTAGAGACAGAAGCTATAGAACACTATGTGGGAACATAGCCATGGCATCGTCACTGCCCAGTCAGTGTGAGAGTGTCCTCCCAGCATGACATGCTGTGGCCAACCTGCCCATGCAGGTGGTGGTCATGCACTATGTTGTCCCAGCCACTGCCCTACTCCCGATACAGACGTGTCCTGCCCATTCCGCCCTGTCTGTGTCATACCCACAATACCTTGCTCCTCAATATGCGTCATCCTCCAGGTATTTCTCATTATTTAAAGACTTCAGGGGCAGTGTTTTGCGCCGCGGCAGCACACACCAAAGGTGAGCGCACAAGGAGCAAGACGTGCTCCTTGGGCGAGCTCCTAGGGGCGACGACTGGGGTGATCAGGGCCTTCGGTCCCCTCCCAGCACTTTCCTTTTCTGGATGTGTCTCCTGCTTTCAGCTCTTTCTGCACCTCTACTCTCTCTCTCTGACTTCCCTCTGTCCGGGTCTGTACCTCTGCTATCTGGCACAGCTTCCTCTGCCCTGTTGAACATGGTCACCATCCCCATTTTTTGGGGCCACCGCCCACCTTTGGCTGCCTTTCCTCCCCCTGGTATCATAGCACGCAATCCACATAATCTTCTCCCCTGCCGCTCTTGTCCAGTCCCCTTGGTTCCTCTTCCTTCCTCATCACTATCTTCTTCTGCTGCCTCCTTCATTACGCTCTCACTGGCTCTCTTACACTGTCGCTCCCTATGTTCAAAAACCCATCTAGTCCATGACCTCCTGATCCAGTACTCCCTGGACGCCCTCTTTATCACGGAATCCTGGCTCCGTGATGGGGAAGATGCTCTTCTCCACCAATGTCTTTCCCCAGGCTACTCTGCCTTTCACACTCCTCGCCTCCGCCGCTCCGGTGGTGGCGTAGCGTTAATCTTCAGATCATCCCTCTCCCTATCACTTGTCTCGCCCCCCCCCCCCCCCGTACCTACCCTGAATCCCTTCTAGTCCGCTCTGACTTTTCTACTGCGATCTATTTTCTCCTCCTCTACGTTCCCCCTTCCTTATGTCCAGATCTCTGGGACTCTCTCTTACTCTCCTTATCTGATTCCGTTCTCTTGTCTCCTCATTTAGTCATCCTGGATGACCTCAACGTCCATCTGGATACCCAATCGCAATCACGTGATAAGGTTCTTTCCTCGCTCTTCGCTGACCTGTCTCTCACTCAGCATGTAGCATGCCCGACTCATGCCTCAGGTCAGACACTGGACCTCATCCTCACTCTCGACTCTTCCCCTCACTTTCCTTCTTGTATTCACTCTATTCCTGTTCCCTGGTCTGATCACCTGTGTCTCCTTTCCTCCTTTCCTTTCCCCTCTCTCCCTGGGACAGTAGGGCCCCACCCCCCGCCGTCCCTCCCGCTCTGTCTCTTAAACGACACATTACCCCACACACCTTACATTCCTTCCCATCGGCCAATTCCCTCTTCCCTTCAGAATTTTCCTCCCTACCCGTTGATCAACAGGTGGACTCTTGGTCCTCCACGCTCTCTGGCACTCTTAATACTTTAGCCCCCCTCCGCCCTGTATTCCCCCGTTCCTCCTCTCATCACTCCTGGTATCACCCTGGGCTTTACCTACATCGTACTCACCTTCATCGCGCAGAACGTCTTTGGAGGAAGCACCCATCAGCTACCTCCTACTCTGTATTTCATCAGGCTCACCTTTTCTATCGCTCCATGATAACGGCGGCTAAACACACTTATTACTCTCGTCTCATAACTTCGTCCTCTAACTCCTCTAGACGCCTTTTTCATATCCTTAAATCCCTCTCCTCTACCTCCACCTCCACCTCCTCTCCCCCTTCATCCCATTCTTCCCCCAACCCTTCTACTCTTGCCTCCTATTTCTCCCCTGCCTGACAAAGTTCTCTCCCTGTGTTCCTCTTTCCCTGCCTGCCCGCCTCCCCTTTCTCCCCTTCCGGTCTCTCCCGTATCCCCTGTTGCCGACTCCTCGCCCCCTTCCTGTACCTTCCCTCATACTTGGCGCTTCTTCGGGTCAATTACTTCCCCCGAACTCGTTAAAGCTATCTCCTCCGCCCATCAGACCACCTGTCCTCTTGATCCCTTACCTTCCTCCTGGCTGCTTAATCCTGATCTTGCGCTTACCCCCTACATTCTCTCTATTGTTAATTCCAGTCTTACCTCCGGTCACTTCCCTTCCAGCTGGAAACACGCCATAGTCCGCCCCCTCCTGAAAAACCCTCCCTCGATCCTGCCAGTGTTTGGACTATTGCAACGCTATCTTTGCAGGCCTCCCCTCCTCCCAGCTTTGTCGTCTTCAACTGGCACAGAATGTAGCTGCTCGCCTCATTACTTGCTCCCCCGCTCCCATGTCACCCCCTGCCTTCTCACCCTCCACTGGCTTCCGGTCAAGTTCAGGTTTATCTTCAAACTGCTCATCATTGCGCACAGAGCTCTCTATACTAGTACCCCCCAGTACTTGGCCGATATCATTCATCTTCAACCCTCCCCTCGCCTTCTTCGCTCAGCTCACGGCAATTGTCTTTTCCTCCCTTCCCCTTCACAGGCCCATTTGGAACTTACCTGTCACTCTGCATTCTTCTTTCTAGGCCCCGCCTTATGGAACTCGCTCCCATTACCACTTCGCACTGAACCGTCTTTTCCCCGCTTCAAAGGTCTCCTCAAAACCTATCTCTTTTGTCAAGCTTTTGATCTCCCCTTACCTGCCGATGGTACATTTTCCCCCAGCTGCACCCCCCACCCCCCATAGCATCCCCCCTTATAACTTCCCTTTGCTCCTCTTCCCCTATTCCTTCCCATCCCTCTCTCCTTTTCTGTTTTTCTGTCTTTTGACTGTCTCTTCCTGTCCTGTCATTGATGGTGTTCCTTTCTGACTTTATTTTCAGTAGCCCTTGCTAATTTTTTTTTGTATTGTACACCGCCCTGACGCCTTGGCATGGGCGGTTTATCAAATCCTGCGAATAAAGTGTAAGCACTGTGGGCCCAGTGAGGGGTAGAAAGCCATACACACATACACACCCACTCCTATTGCAGCAATATGCAGAGATGGGGTGGTTGGCAGCCCTTCCCGCCACACCAGTCCTGAACACGCTGCAGGCATTGCTAAGGCATGCAGGTGCTAGTAGTAGTGCTTTGGTGGTAACTGCTGCTCGGTGCTGGGCCCAAAAGCTGGACTCTTCATTAGGCTGTGGGTAGTGGAGCCTGTGTATGTGGCCCTGATGTTGTATGTGCTATGTAGGGTAAAATGTAGGAACATGGTCTGCAGGAGCCACAGCTGTGACTTGAACCTGTGATCTTCTGCCCCAGAACACACTGGCTGTGTGTACTGCACCATATTGATGCCACAGAGGCATGTCAGTCCCTGGGGATACCATTACTGTTCATCAGACAGACGTTGTCTCTTGCACTGCATGCCACCCACCTGAACAGGGCTTGGCCTTGGTCTGCTGTTGGCAGATGCTACTGCCTCCTCCACCACCAGCACCCCTCTGCCATCATGCTGACATGCCCATATGTTGGTGGTGCTGGTGGTGTGCAGTCCCAGGCCATCCAGTGTGCTGGTAGGCGGCTGCCTAGGGTGTGAGGTTAGGGGTAGGTGTGCCTACATAGACATTCACACATTCCACCAGCACCGCCTGCCAATGTTATGTGCCTGCCATTCCGGGGGGAGACGTCTCGGGGGTGTCAGGTTGGTGATCAAGCCACTATTGTCTAGGGTGGACCTGGTAAATGTGGGTAGATTGTGATATGCCAGCAGACTGTGGACAGGCTAGAGCATGCAACTCTGCTACGGTGTACCTGGTTTGGCCTACTGGGTGTAGATAGTTGCAGACAACGTGTAGTCAGACTCTGCACTGCCTTCCTACGGGCTACAACAAAGGGTGGTCATTTAGCTGGGTTTCCGACCTCTTTGTGACGCTTCCTGGGAGAGGTCTGTGGACCCTTGTTCGTATGGTCCCCAGATGTGCACTGATTGCCCTATTACAGGCATTGTGGTACCTGTGTGACCTTTGAGGTACCTGCTGGGTAATGTCCCCTGGATGGGACACTGTGGGACACAGAATCCTGGGCATGTTTGACCTTGGTCAGTTGCTCTCTCACTGATTCCAGTTTCTGTGTTCCTATGTGCCACCTGGACATCTGTCTGGTCCACCCTGTGCCCCAGCTGCCCCTCTGCATGTCCTGCCTGCAGCCCCCTATGCCCCATTTACAGCATCACCATGGTGGCCTTTCATACAGGGGCACTATGCTGTTGCTGCACATGTAGCACTACTATCACCTTTATTGGGCTCCCTGCCTATGCTGTACTGTACATTACAGACACTGAAATGGTTTCTCTCTCCTGCAAATATGTTTCTAACGACAGTTTTTCACTCGCGGTAATGTTCGGCCCTTCAGTTCCCCACGTTAGTGTAGCAGGGGCCTCTCCCCTCCCACTCACCACCCACTGATCCCTTCTCTCCGCCCTCTCTCCACCCTCTGCGGGACTTAACGCGGCCGGTGATGTTAGTGTGCATTATGTAACGTTACCGCGCGTTAACATTATGTTGACGTTCATTAACGTTACTTAACGTGCGTTAATGTAGCCACTGCTATGTTACCGCAGTTTAGTAAACATACCCTTATGTTTTCAGCTGAAAATTCATCCTAATTTGGGAGTTTAAAATTTATGCACCTACATTTAGGCCAGCCATTCATTTGCCTAGATTTATGAGCCTAATTTAAGTGACTAATGCTGAAAATCAGTGCTAAGCACCTACATTTGTCAGCTATCCTAAATCTGCCCTTATTGCTACCCACTTTTTATGCTCCTAAATTTAGGAGTTTACTGAAATTTAAAAAAAAAACATGTAGGCACTCAACCTTAATACATTTTCAAAGAAGCCAATTTAGGACCCAACTCTGAAAGTTGGGAGCATAAAGCCTTTGAATATTCGACCCTAAGGGGTATGTTTACTAAACAGCCCTAACGTCGCAGCGGCGATGTTATCGCGTGATAAGTAACGTTATCGTGCAATAATGTAACATTACCGCACGATAAAGTCACTTATCGCGCGATAACGTCTCCGGTGGCATTAAGGCGCAGAGAGGGTGGAGTAAGGCATTCCAGAGGGCGGAGAGAAGGGGTCAATGGGCATTGAGTGGGCAGGGAGAGGCTCCAGGGACACTAACGCTGTGAAAGCAGGGTCTGAAAATTAACGCCAGTGAAAACCTTGCGTTAGAGGCACATTTGCAGGAGAGAGAAACCATTTCAGTCAGCAATGTACAGCAAAGGCAGGAAGATGAAGATAAGTGATAGTAGTGATACATGTGCAGCAACAGCATAGTACCCAAGTACGAAAGGGCACTATGGTGAGGCTGCAAATGGGGTACAGGGGGCTGCAGGTGGGACATGCAGTGGGGCAGCTGGGGCACAGGGTGGACTAGGCATATGCCTAGGTGACAGATAGGAATGTAGAAACGGAAAACCAGGAAGACAGCAACTGATCAAGGGCAAACACGTCCAAGACTGTGTGTCCCACAATGCCACAATGGACATTACGCAGAAAGTACCCCAAAGGGCACATAACATTGGCAGGTGGTGCCAGGGGGAAGCGTGAATGTCTATACAGGGACTCCTACCCCATATCACGCACGATAGGCAGCCGCCTAATGGCACACTGGATGGCCTGGGACTGCGCACCACCAGCACCACCGGCATAAGGGCATGTCAGCATGGTGGCGGAGGGCTGCTGGTGGTGGAGGGGGCAGTGGCATCTGCCCACAGCAGACCAAGGCCAAGTCCTGTTTAAGTGGGTGCCGTGCACTGCAAAAGACAAGGTCTGTCTGACGAACAGTAATGGTATCCCCAGGGAATGAGCTGCCTCTGTGGCAACAGTTTGCTGCAGTACACACAGCCAGTGTGTTCAGGGGCAGAAGGTGACAGGTTAAGGTCCCAGCTGTGGCTCCTGCAGACCATGTCCCTTTATTTTACCCAGTATTAAACCATGGTAATAAAGAAGGAACCTCTATTGCCGATAAAATAAACACGCCATAAATGCCTATAGAGCACATGCACCACAGACATGTGCAGTCCTGGAGGGCCAAACACCATTCAGGTTTCATGCTGTCCCTAAGAAATATGCTTGAGATGCATTTGTATGCACCACCTCCATTGCATGCAAATGTATCTCATGCATATTCATTAGGGACAGCATGAAAACCTGAATCGTGTTGGGCCCACCAGGACTGGAGTTGGGAACCTCTGCCCTAGAGCAGGGGTGGGCAACTCCGGTCCTGGAGGGCCGCAGACCAGTCAGGTTTTCGGGATATCCCTAATGGATATGCATGAGATATATATGCATTAGAGATATCCTGCCAACCTGACTGGTTTGTGGCCCTCCAGGGCTGGATTTGGAGACCCCTGCCTTACAGCTCTGTCATTTAAGATTGTGAGTGGGCAAGGTGCAGATGTCCAAGACATCAAAAAAGTTAGATAGAATTTGTCACATTCCTCCTCACTTCTCACCACCACCAAAATATTGTCTATTAGACAACATTTTGGTGGTGGTGAGAATCGAGGAGGAATGTGACACATTCTATATACCCTTTCGATGTCTAGGATATCTGTACCTTGCCCACTCACAATCTTAAATGACAGAGGTGTAAGGCAGGGGTCTCCAAATCCAGCCCTGGAGGGCCACAGTTAGCGCCTGAATTAGTATGCACGGTTATGCTAGTGTTGTAATGGTTACCACAACCGGCACTAACAGTGGTTTTGTGCTAATTCACATGCTAACTGCTTAATGCACGTTAGTAAAAGGGCCCCTTAATGGGGGTAATTTTATAACATTTTCTACACATAAAAGAGCTTTTATTAAATTGCCCTAGGGACTGCGCATGTGAAAGGTACGCACGGGACAAAGAAGATGAGTATGTTCCGCAGCACTGGTGTAGGCATTTCTGAGGTAGCGCTTGCAAGGGGAGTGGGCAGAGTTGCAAAATATGTACATTCTTTATAAAATACACGTGATCACGCAAATTGTATGCATTTAAACACTAGCTCCTGTGGCTCCAATTGAGTCATGATTTCTGCCACTTTACACCTAGTATATCATAAGTCACCTAGGGTGCCTACGCATCTTTATGAAATAGGCTACAAAGTCCTAAATACAGTTGTGCTCAATATTAGTGGCACCCTTGCATTTTAGATATGTTGTGTACAATATCCTGAGAAATAATTGGAAATATTCCAACTGTATGTCATCATAATATTTTTCATAATGGTCCTCATTCTATTATACAGGTTGCGGGGCTGTAACGTCCCGCTGGTACGTGTAGCCTCACAATCCGCCTAAACCCTATTCCCCCATTGGCTCACCCTATTTGTCCTATGCTTCAGGATGAGGAGAGCTGGTGGGAGTGGGAGGGGGTGGGCCACCCAGCAGCATGTACAGGACTGATTCAGGTAATGGCCCTGTACATGCTGCCGGGCCTGCTTGGCCTTACTGCTTATACCATCTCAAAGGTGATATAAGCAATTTTTTACAGCAAATCGGGGCATGGCAGCCACCATAAGGGCTGGGGCTGGGTGCAGGTGGGGGGTTCCCCACTGCTCGATCCAGGCCGTGGGAGAACAGCCATGGGTCAGGCAGCTGGGATCCTGGGGTTCCGAGCAGCAGCAGTATGGGGCGCCCGTGGGGAGGACGTCCCTGCAGGCCAGAGGAGCACTCCAGGCCATCCTTGAGCCCGATTCTAGCTCCCGTGGGAATGTTTTGTTCCCACGGACCAGAATCGGGTCCTAACGGCCCCATCTTCAGTGGGGACGTCTAGACGGCCAGGATGTCCCACTTCCAGAATTCGGCTCAATATGTTCAAAGGTATACAGTAACAAAACGATGTCCATGCAACTTCGACATAGTAATTTCTGAGAAAATAACCTGGACAGGAATAATGGTACCTGTCATTAATGTTTGGTTGTACAACCCTTGGCAAAGAAGACAGCCTCCAAACGTTTCTTGCAGTCATCTATAAGTTTCGTACACCTATCTGCTGGTAATTTCTCCCACTCTTCAACAGTGATTTGTTCCAGCTCATGAATGTTTCCAGGATTCCTTTTACCACTGGCAGATTTCAGCTCTTTCCAAAGTTTCTTGATTGGATTGAGATCAGGATTCATTGCTAGCCAGTTTAAAGCAGTCCATTTTTTCCTTTTTAACCATTCTTTGGTACTTTTGAATGTATGTTTTGGGTCCCATGACCTTTGACCCAGACCTAGCTTTCTCACGCTAGCACATTTCACTTCAAAATACCTTGGTAGTCCTCTGATTTCATGATTCCTTTAATACGTTCCAGGCCTTCAGTTCCTGAGGCAGCAAAACAACCCCACAACATTATGGAATCTCCACCATATTTAACTGTAAGAAGGATGTTTTTTCCTTATAAGATTAATTTCTTCGTTTGCAAATGTATTGCTGGTCTGCATTGCCAAAGATCTCAAGTTTGGTTTCAGCTGTCCACAGAACATTCTCAGAGAAGGATTGTAGTTTCTCAAAGTGGGTTTGGGCAAAGATGATGTGTGCCTTTTTATGTCTGCCTTAGAGCAGAGGGGTCTTCCTTGACCTTTGTCCATGAAGTCCTCTTTGTTTAGTGTGCAGCATATGGTGTGGGTTGAAACCACCACTCCAGATTGCTCCATGTCAGCCTTAAGCTCTTTAGATGTTTTACGTGGTGTCTTTCCAAAAGTTCGCACTAACCTTCAAAGACTTCTTGGAATAATTTTCCTTTTCCCACTACATCCTGGGAGGTTCTTGAGTATTCTATGAGCAGAAACCTTCTTACAAACTGTAGACACAGGAATCCCAATGCCTTTGGAGATGGCCTTGTACCCCTTTGAATGATGTTTGGTGATAATGACTTTTCTGACAGTCTCAGGCAGCTCTCTTGTCTTTCACCATTTTGAAAATGGAACAGGGAGTGAATGTGGCCATTTTAAACATTAGAACCATCATTCGTTAGTTGATTCAAGTCATGAGAGTAGTGACAATTGATCACGGGTGTGTCCAATTTTACTGCAATGGGAATATGGTTCTTCTATTCAAACTGATTTGAATTGTTTAAAAGGGTGCCAATAATCATGTCCTATGATAGTTAACTAAATATAAAGCCCGAAGATATCACCACATATACTGGGTGGCCCAAAAAAAATGAGAACATCTCGTAGCATATAAGTTATTTAAAAATTCAAAAAGACAGATGTAAACGATTGACAAATTAAAAAGAAAAAGATGGTGACCGGAAATTGTCGAAATAAAGACATTATATAGCTAAAAAAGGTAAATAAGTAAACTATTTAAGCTTTTAATTTACGAGATGTTCTCACTTTTTTTGGCCACCCTGTATATCCAGAATTTAAGGTGAAAATCTATGAAAACAATACCCCTAATGCGATCTAAGTAAACCTCACTCTGATAATATTTTTGTTAGATCGCCTACCCTGAGAGGTAACCCTCTCTCGTAGTACAATGTAGGCCCTCCTTTTAATCAAATTTATAAAAAAGCTGAAACAGCCTTAAACACAACACTGTGTTTCAAGCGCCATATCTTCTCAGCTCTTCCTCAAGCAATGTAACCCAATCGTACTTCCACTTCTGGTTTTATTTATTTATTTTATTTATTTATTTATTTTTCTTATATACCGCGCTCTTAAATCAGTGCGGTTTACACATGAACAAATATAAACACAATTGTACAAACAGCATTGGTTTTTTACAATGAACAAGGTAAATAAACTTGGTAAAACATGGTAATTATATATAAATAACTATATACATGGTAACTATATACATGGATATTTTGGTTAATTTTGGTTTATATCCTCCTTAATGATCAAACAGCAGATGGTTGGATTCAAATAATTAAGGCGTCCAATTTAAAGACAAAAACATTTCACATGGAGACTATCATCAATGCAAAAACCACTAATCAATATCTGAATTAAGACCATAAGGAATCACTGATTGCAATGTGAAGCTCCAACGTTGTTCTTTATAGTGCAATTTAGAAGCCCAGTCCCCCCCCCCCTCACATAGATTTCCAGGGACTGAGTCAAGCACCAACCACCTTAGATCCTCAAAACAATGGCCTAATTGGAGACAATGTGAGACCATCGGAGCTGTCACAACTTGAGAATTGATACATGAAAAGGTTTTCATAGTTTTTCATCTTAAATTCTGGAATAATCATGTCCTGGCAAGGTCCCAGTTTTATACTATTTCCGAATATTTCCTTTTTTAATTGGTCTTGTTTTATTTGATCCTTTAATGTGTCAAATATGTATGCATTTATCATCCAAAACCATTTCACAGGTCACTTTTTTTTTAGGAGATATTGGGCATTAAGGGGTTGAACTGCAAGGGTGCCAATAATGTTGACCACAACTGTATGTATATTGTTGTTTATTTGTTTATTGTTGTTCTCTGTAAACCGCAACTGAACTGTGGAAGATGCGGTATATAAATGTGTATAAATAAAATAAATAAAATAAATAATGTTTACCCTAGAGGAGAGAAAGGGCAGGGAAGATTTGATGCAGACATTTAAATACTTAATCTATTTAAATGCAGACATTTAAATACTTAATCTATTTAAATACTTTATCTATTTACTTTATTTATTTATTGTTTTTTTTATACCGCCCCTTCCAGAGATCAGGAGTGGTTTACATTGAACATAATACAACAATGTTACATTATAACATTGAAAAAACAGTGATTAATATCTTCAAAACTGGTTAAGAATCAACTTATATACAATATACAGTGGAACCTCATTTTTTGTGATTAATCCGTTCCAAAAAGTCTGACTAAAACCGAATGTATGAAAACTGAAGCAATATTTCCCATAAGAAGTAATGTAAATCCAATTAATCTGTTCCAGACACCCACAAATATTAACAAAAAATACATTTTATAGAGAATAACTATATTTTTACATACAGAAAACAATGAGAAATGAATATAAATGACTAATGAAATGGATAAATGAACATTTAACATCACTTTTACCTTTATTGAAGACTCTTGTTGGCATATGGAAGACTGTCAATCAGCAAGAGAAACAAAATAAAGAAAATCCCACTTCTGGCCACAAGATGGTGCTCCATTTTCAACTGGACAAATGCCTGCTTGCTGTTGTTCAGGCCTCGGATAAGTTTGTCTATGAAGGTTAACAAGAGTGTCTCTACACTATGGAAAGGTCGGAATCCATGCTGTTGTTCGTCTAGAGGGGTGTTTATATCTATGAAATGCTGGAGTTGAATCTGTACGACTTTTCCAATAATCTTGGCCATGAATGGTAGACTAGATATTGGCCTGTAAGAGTTAAGGTGATCCTTATCAGTGGGTATTAATGAACAAGCAAACCTTTTTCAAAGAAGGAGATGCTGTAAAACTAGAGGGCATAAAATAAGGCTGCAAGGAGGTAAACTTAAAAGCAATGTCAGGAAATACTTTTTCACTGAAAGGGTGATAGAATGCTTGGAAGTTGTGGGGGGCAAATACAGTGATGGAATTCAAAATGGCATGGGACAGACACAGTGGATCCCTTCATAGCAAGAGGATAAAATCAAAATAAACGTAACTATCTTTTATATGTCAACAAAAAGAGAGGGATGACTTGCACGGAGCGGCGGGTACAATCCTAAACAAAGGCATAGGGAGGTGACCTTCACAGAGCGGCAGGCACGCCTACTCTAAGCTTCCTGGGAAGACTAGATGGACTATATTGGTCTTTATCTATCATCATATACTATGTTACTATGTCTTACTCTGTTAGCCTAAATAACCTGTTTATAAAATTGCTTCCAATATGCTTAATATGGTATGTGTAAGACTGGATATGAGAAACCTCAGTATAGTGCTACAGTACTGGAGAAGCACTTGCACAGTCACTCCAACTATGGTATCTTTAGCATGCCAGGCAAGCTACTTTGCCCTTAGAGGCAAAGGAAAAACATGAATGCAGGCCACTAGATGGGCATGACTGGCGCTGAAGAAACGTTTGGGGATATGTCTGTGGTACTCTCCCTATTTGCCCATCCAGGGTAAGAGCACATTTTGCCTTGGACTAGACAGTCAAGTCTTTTAAGCAATCCAAAAGAACAAAAAAAATCACACAACCCATGCACCCTAATTAATGGATGCAAAGAAACATCAACAAAACGTCAAGCAGCCAGTGTCAATTGTTGTAGTAGAAACTCTGTCATCATTTGCCTCTGCGAATTTAAATATACCATCACGTGCAAACTGTGTACTCAGCACTACGAAATATGAACAAAAACCAGGTCACATATCTTTTCATGTCCAAATGCATATGCTTTTTTATCTGCTCACATTTCGATCCTTCTTCCATTCAAGTCTTCAAGCAATGGCAGCAGAGGGGCTCGCAACAATACAGCTACTGGACACAAAAATTCAATGAAGTCTTATCAGAAGATAACAGAGGAATTTAATTTAGATAACAAGTATTTCTATGCTCTTTTGCAAATCAGGCACTACATTGAAACAATGCCACAACTAGATCTACAGGGCCCTCCAGCAAAAGAATTTAAAATAACTATAATGTATGCTGCCGCTCATTGAAAACTTATCTCACTCCGGTGCAAGGGCATAACCAGTCAAAGAGGAGCTGCACGTAGCCCAAGGGTGGGGGAGGGATCTTGGTCAGGAGATGATAGAGCCTGACAATATGCAAGAGAGTTTAGCTGCTACAGATGATTTAGTACAGGAGTGGGCAAGTCCAGTCCTGGAGGGCTGCAGACCAGTCAGGTTTTCATGATGTCCCTAATGAATATTCATGAGATCTATTTGCATCCACTACCTTCCATTGTATGGAAATAGGTCCATGAATATTCATTAGGGACATCATGAAAACCTGACTGGTCTGCAGCCCTCCAGGACCGGAATTGCCCACCCCTGATTTAGTAGAAAGTACAACATTCAGAGAAACGTGTAGGATTTATATGAACTTCAAGAAGGCTTGGGCGAGTGAGATTGCTGAATCGGGAACGTGTTCGAATGCAGAGAGGCAAAAGGCAATTATATGCAGTGAGTTGTATGAGTCCGTATAAGTCCATGTTATCATTATTATTTATAGCATTTAGCTTATGCCTTTCCAGGAGAAGATCAAGGCGAGTGTACTGGGCAAATGTCTTTAAGTACCTATCACAAATGTTGGCGGATAATGTATGTCTAACAGACTGAGCATGCCTTCTAGATATGGTGGAGAAGCTGCCTTTGGGGAGCACAGCAGAAGTACATTTTGTACAAAAAGCTTCAGTGCCTAGATGTTACATCACCTACCTTGACCATGTGGAAGATTCATATGCATGATCTATTTAGAATGAAAGCGTTGACAGTAGAACAAGTCAGGACTAACCGTAGAAAGCAATTCATAAATAGCTGGAACTCATCTCCGAGATTCATGGCCTCAGAGCTATGAAGGGAAGGGTTAGTGGTATGAAATGATGCATAGAAATGTACGTTCAGACCAAGCAATGGGTTAAGTAAATCAATGGAGAAGTGAGGGGAAGGGAGCAGAAATAGAATATCACTCAGTCGCATATAATGTTATTGTGCCCATTGTTAGCCTTTTGGGGACAGGGAAATACCTATATTACCTGATTGTAACTCACCTAGAAAGGTGTGAGCCATGAGCTAAATAAGATACCTGTCCTACCTTAACCCTTATAGTAACCTCTCTAACTTCCTTGTATTGTTAATATCCTTCAAGGATGCATCATTCTAAACCATGTGCTCCTAAGTGACTGCCGGTTTTCACCCATTATCTAGTTTAAAAGCTACTCTATCTCCTTTTTTAAAGGTTATGCCAGCAGCCTGGTTCCACCATGGTTAAGGTGGAGCCCAGCCTTGGAGTAAATCCTCCTTCCCCAGAATGTTGTCCAGTTCCTAACAAATCTAAAGCTCTCTTCCCTGCACCATCTTCTCTTCCATGTATTGAAACTCTGGAGCTCTGTCTGCCCTTTCAGTCCTGTGCGGAGAACAGGAAGCATTTCTGTGAATGATATCCCGGAGGTTCTGGATTTCAACTTTCTACGTAAAAGCCTAAATTTGGCTTCAAGAACCTCCTTCCCACACTTTCCTATGTCTTTGGTACCGACATGTACCAAGATATCCATCTCCTTCCCAACACAGTCTAAAATCATATCTAGGTGATGCGTGAAGTCTGCCACCTTCGCACCAGGCAGTCAAGTTACTAGGAAATCCTCACATCTGCCAGCCATTCAGCTATCTACCAACTACAATGGCCTTCTTACCCCTTTCCTCCTGGGCATGTGCTCCTAGAAAAATCCCTGGTGAAAGAGGATATTACATCACTTGGGGGCAGGTCCTAGTTATAGGATAACCTCCTGGTACTGCAAGTTGATGTTCTCCTTTCAGGTGACCTCTCTCCTCCATGGCAGTACAGAGGCTACCAGACTGAAGGTGGGACTTCTTTACCGTGTCCCTTAAGGTCTCTTCTAAATATCTCTCTATCTGCCTTTGCTCCTCCAAGTCCCACTCTAGTCGCCAACAATTTTTTTTTAGTTATGTAGTCATACTTTAATTAATATAAAACCCCTTAAACTTATTATATTGTATGATATTTATTTTATGATCACTGCAAGAGCTTAGAACTAATCAATTTTATTTAGCAAAGCTTATATACACCACTTTTCACCAGGTCAAAGCAGTGTACATTTCACTTGTCTCCTGATGGCTCACAATCTAGGCTTTATGCTTGAGGTAACTAAGGGTTAAGTGGCTTGGCCAAGGCCACAAGGAGCACCTATGGGACCACTGGTCCAAGATTGCTGTCTTCCAGTGGGATCTGAACCCCCAGCCCAAGGCAACTTGCCCCAACCACTAGGCCACTCCTCACTTGCTGATAGCTTGCTGCTAAAGGTAACTAGTTAAACCTGGAGGTGAAAACTTTCTCTCCTCTTAGGGGTATGTTTACTAAACTGTCTTAATGTTACCGGCGTTAGTTGAGGTCTTACTGGAACGAATGCCATATAAGGTAGTGGACGTTCCGGTCTTAAGGTAGCATTTCAGGTTATTGCGCGAAAAAGTCCGTTATCGTGCGATAGAGGGAGCCGTGGCACATTAACGCGCATTAGCCTTAATTAGGCACGCTGACCAGGAAACATAGCAACAGAGGTGTAGCACAATGCTTAATACATTGACTGATAAAACAGGGGTCATGAGTTTGATCCCCCAGTGAGTAAGGCTATCTGAGGTATTACCCTTTACTTTAAATCAGTGCTGTCTAAGGCATTTTCTTTTTTAATTTAAATTAGTGTTGCCAGCAAACACACCCTCACAGTGCCGTAACCTAAGGTGCCACATAAGGTGCCCTATAAGGCACTCCAGAGGGCACATTATAAAGTGCACTGTCTACCAAGGCACCTTATAATGTTCCCTATAGGGCGCCTTATAGGGCGCCTTATGAGGCACCTTAAGGTTACAGCACTGTGAGGGTGTTTTTGCTGGCAGAACTAATTTAAATTAAAAAAGGAAATGCCTCAGACAGCCCTATCAAATAACACCACTGTGGGATTAAACCCATGATCTCTGCCTCCACAGTCAGTGAAGTAACCAGTGGGCTACATCTCTATAGCTGCTAACAAACCCCTGGCTGGCTACAGAAGGACTGCAGGTCACCACACAAACTGTCTGCTGTGGTTACCAGGATAGGGTTAACCCACCCGTACCCATGATACATTGCACATGCAGATCAGCAGTCTACAGATGATCACAAGATGGGGTATGAACCCCCACAGCACCTCGGCCTGATAGGGGGAACTGACTGTGTATGTTACTGGCACAGAGTAGCTACAGACCATCACATTGTGCAGGTACTGTGCTCACCCTGAGGGCGAGGTGGGGCGCCCAGCTCCAGGTCCGCAGCACCTGACTTAGCTGAGATAGGCTATACTACAGGTTGCTATCAGTGCCAGTGTGTGTGTGATAGGTAGTCCTTGCAGAAACACCTGTGTCCATCCGTATTTCCCAGTCACATCTAGCCCTTGTGGACTATGATGCACCCAGAATAGTACATATCCTGTGTGGGTGCTATGGTCACATGATTTAAGTGAAGGAGGTGCTTGGACCCATAGGTGGATTATGTAGCACCATCCAACCCGCCCTCTGGGGCTCAGGGTGGGGGGACAGGATCTCCCACCAACAGATCCACATTTGTCATGAGGTAGACAGCACTGAGCCTGAGATAATAAAGGGAAAGGTAAAAGAAGAGCTTACCTCACAGCCACATGTGCAGTTGATACATTCAGGTTGCAGGAAAGCAGGGAATGGAGAAACAAACTTTCCTCACGGCATTAGTGACGCAGTAGAAATTCAGAGTCCTAATCAGGCTCACCTGAGGGAAGAGGCACGTTCTACGTCTAACAAGCAGGGAAATAAAACCAGGTGGGAAATCCCACAAAAGAGGATCAGTGAGATCAGCAGGAGGAGAGAGAAGGAGACAAGGACTCAGGAGCAAACACAGAGAGACACGCTGTCTTGGAGAAACAGGGCTGAAGGGAAGCAGGCTGTTGAACCCGAGGGGGCTGGGAAGAACAGTGCAAAAGACTTCCAAGCCAGAGGGGTCCTCGTGCAGAGGAAAGCAACCAAGCAGGCAGAGAGCAAAAGTCACACCCAGGAAGGCTCACTGAAACCAGGAAGTGATTTCAGCTCAGCTAAGCCCAGTGTCTGGGACTCACGGAGAAAGGCAGTTTGCACCCCAGAGAGGAAGCCTTGGCTGGAGGAGGAAGGGCTGGAAACAATCTTCACCCAGAAGAAAGATAAGTACCCTGTCTTCTATGGAGGGAAAGAAGTGGGTCCTTTTAGAAAAAGCCAAGCTTACAGGGTGCTAGAAAACCCCTATTGGAATAGGTGGTGGGAAGAAACCCCAAGCACAGCTCCTTGTATATCTGACTGTACAAAGCAGTCTCCTCTCCTAGAAGCTGAGGTCTCCCGAGGGCAAGGTTCTGAAAACAGTGATACAGAAACATGGTGCCCATATACAGGACCAGGTCCTGAGGTTATGCAGTGGGAAAGTTCAAACCCAGAGGTCATTCCAGAACCGATGGAGTATGCTTTATGCATTTCGGATGAGATAGAATCTCTTTGTTGAAAAGAAGCAAGAAGAAGCATTAGTATTATTTGGAAAAACTTTTATTTACCTGTGAAGCAACAGTTTATTTTGTGTTATCCTTGTTTGATGTATTCAAAAGGCAATCCTCAAGAGAAGGGGAATAAAGCCCAGCTTTAATTTACACTTTGGACACGACTACAGAGTATTCCTTTAACAACCCAGGCTATACCTCATGTCTAGGTGGGCGCCTAAGGCGGGTATAGTCTCACACATTCTACATCCCTGCAATGGTGGCAGTAGAGGAGATCATCAAGCCCAGTCCTGTTGGGGAACAGGCACCCTACAGGGCAGTCAGAGCAGATCTGTACACATCCATAAGGCAATGGCAGACAGACAGTAGGCCTGGAAATGCTCAGCTGCCCCCCCTCCCCCCCCCCACTATCTGACATTCTCCAGCCGCTGCACCCTGCAAGGTGTACACATACTAACTGCAGACAGTCTGCTAGCTACTCCATAGTGCATGTTCCTGGAGAAGATGCCTGCACACAAAGCTGGGATGTGAGCACACACACCAAGCAGATAACACAGGTCTGCGACTAAAAAGCTGTTTGAATTATTTTCATCTAATTTCCATGTATTTTGGTGTGCTGAAAACAAATAAAATATTGAAAAAACTCCTAGACGTCATGATTTGCCACAACATGCAAAATTGTCTTCAAATTTATCACATTTTTTCAAATTACTATTAATGAATTCAAATTACTATTAATTAATTCACATAAGTGCATTTAAGATATAAAATGCCAAAAAAACTTTAAAGGCATTGTCAGAGTTATGTAAAAAAAAATATAGCACTGTAAATCTGATGGTCAGCAATATATACATAAGCTAAGCAAGTTTTAAGTCCGTGCTTCTAATGGTAGAAGTGGTTAATCTTTCCTGAAGAATCCAGTGGGAGGGAGACACAGGGCAGATAGCAGCAGCTCCGGTCAGTGCAGGGGGGCGTGGCCAGCACTGTGACCTCTCGTGTACAGACACAGAGCTGCTCTCTCCTGCATGCCACACTTGTGCACGAATCATTTTTATTTATTTTTATTTAAACAGGTATTTGTATACCGCTCCTTCCAGCGATCAGAAGCGGGTATGATTACAAGAGAGAGCTGTCAAATCAAGACAGTAAAATTTATATGGTATATACATAGTTGATTCGGGAGGAAAAGATGGTATACAGCAAATTTAAAGGTATATTCATAATTGATGACACACAGGAAAGTATCCGTTTCTAGTCTAAGGGGAAAAGGATTACATATATACATTTTTACATGAAATGCTCTCTGGGTCTTTTGATAGATGGTTTCCCTCAAGTGGAATTAGAGCAGGTTGAAATGAGTTTGAAATAGGAGCGTCTTGAGTTTTTTTCTAAATTCTGCTAGATTTTTGCTGGCTCTTAGTGTGGGCGGTAGTTGGTTCCATAGTGTAGGTGCTGTGTATGCGAATGCCCTATTGGTGGTGGTGACTTTGGCAGATCTGATATTTGCAGGGGTGTGAAGGATATTGGAGTTAATGGCTCTTCTGCTTCTGTTGGGGGGTTGCAAGGCAATTAGAGTGGAGAGGAAGGATGGAGCAATGCCGTGGATAAGTTTGAATGTGGTTGTCAGTATTTTGTACTTTGAGCGAGCTGTAATTGGGAGCCAGTGCAGTTCGATTAGTACTGGTGTGATGTGGTCAGTAAGGTTTTTCCTCATGATGATCCTGGCCGCTACATTCTGTGCCATTTGCAGGATGTTGAGTGTTTTTTTAGGTAGTCCTTGCAGAATAGCATTGCAGTAGTCGAAATGTGGCATGATGAGTGCTTGAGCGACGGACCTGAAATCATGGGGGTCAATGATGTTCCGTATAGGTTGTAGGACTCTCAGTTTGTGGAAAACTGCCCTGTTTGTTTTGCGGAGGTGTTTTTCCATTTTTAGGTCGCAGTCGAAAATTACTCCAAGGTATTTTATTTCTTTCTTTGTTTGGTAGGTATTGTTGCATAAGGTTATTGTGGTTGGGGGGTCAAAGTTTGCTTTCCTGGACATATACATCACTTCAGTTTTCTTATGGTTGATGGTCATGCTGCTTTGTTTTAGCCAGTGTTGCATCTCCGTAAGGCATGCTTCGAGGGGACTGTAGTCCGGGTTGTTAGTGTCCAGTTGTGTGTACAGCATAATATCGTCGGCATATATATGGTAGTTGATTTTGTGCTGAGTGAAGATTTCGCATAGAGGTTGCATATATACGTTAAAATAGTTATCTCCAAGTTATAATGCCCTGTTCAATGTAATTTCAGTTTGTTCAATGTAAACCGCACTGATGCAGAATAGCGCGGTATATAAGAGAATGTAAATAAATAAATAAATAGGAGTGCTGAAAGTGCAGAGCCTTGCGGTATACCTTGTGTTTGGGGGAATGCTTCGGCTTTTTCACCATTGTACTGGACCTGTTGCACTCTGTTTGAGATGTATGATGTGAACCATTTTAGGGGGGTTCCTGATATTCCTATTGACTTGATCCTTTCTATAAGGGTTCCATGGTTAACTTTATCGAAGGCAGCTGAGATGTCGATGAATATGAGTATGTACATTTTCTTTTTGTTTTCTAGGCCTTTGAGTAAGTTGTTAAGCAGAACTAGTAATAGGGTTTCAACCCCATGATGTTGCCTAAATCCGTATTGATGGGCATCAAGGGGGGCATTGTCGTTCAGGTGGTCTTGGAGTTGGAGTAGGACTGCCTTTTCTATAATTTTTGCTAGGAATGATATGCTCGATATTGGGCGGTAGGATGCTGGGTCTTCTCTGTTGGGTGAGTTGTTTTTCAGGATCGGTCTTATAATAGATTTTTTTAGTTCGGCAGGCATGATTCCTTGTTGCAGGGATAGGTTTACTATGTGGGACATATATTGGGCTATGTCTTGTTTCACTGCCTTGACCCAGGCTGCTGGGCATGGATCGAGGGGGGATGTGGTGTTGTTTATGCTTGTGATTATGGTAACAATTTGCTGGTTTCCGATTTTGTGGAAATTGTTCCATACCTGGTCATGGGATGAGTGGGACTCAGTGTTGAGTGTGGGTGTAGGTAGCGTATTGCCTGGGCGGGGCGACGGATTTGTGGCCGTTAGTTTGCTCGCGTAGTGGTTTGCCAGGGTTTGTGCCTTGATTTCGTTGTTTTGGTTGTCGGTTTGAGATGTTTTGGTTAACGATTTGACGAGTTCAAATAACTCATGTGGTCTATTGATAGCTTTGTTCAGTATGTTAGTGTGATGTTTTCTCTTTGCAGCGTTGACGTCATCTTTGTATTTTGCAAGAAGAGTCATGTATTTGGATTTGAGTTCAGAGGTTTTGGTTTGCCTCCATTTTCTCTCTGTTCTGCGAAGCTCTCTCTTCGCTCTAGTTAGAGCTTCTGTGTACCAGGGTTCTGAGATGGGCTTGCTTGGCTTTTCTGAGGTTTTTGATGTTGGGTTCGATGTACTTTGTATGCCTGTGTTCCATCTACTTGTTAGTTTATTGAGGTCTGTGTGATCCAGGTTTATATGTGATGAGATGGTTGTTATGAGGTGCTCCTTGTTGGATTTGTTGAACTTTCTGAGAGTGTGTAATGTTCTTGTGTCTTTTGCGTTTTTGGGTATAGCTGGTAGGTTTATTTTGAAGTCAATTTGGTGGTGGTCAGACCATGGGACTTGGGTTATCTTTATCATAGCTGGTTCTTCAAATGGATGGAGGATGGTGGGTATGAAGACCAGATCCAGGGTATTTCCCCTATCGTGGGTGGCGCCACTTACTATCTGTTGGTAGCCAAGCTGGTCCATGGCTTCAAAGAAAGTGTTCGCGTGGGTTGTGGGAATGGATGCTAAGTTTAAATCTCCCAAAATGATTTGGAATTTCTTGTTTTGGGTATTGGTGATGTTTTCCAATGCTGTAGCTAGAGCTTCGTGGTGGGGTGAGGAAGGTCTGTAGATTAGGCAGATGGATGAGGTCGCATTTTCCACTTTAAGTAAATCAAGGTCTGTGTTTGTGATTGTGGACGTGTTTGTTAGCTTCAGGCTGGTTTTAGCTGCTATCAGGTTCTTGGTTCTAGGCTGTTCACACTTTTTCATTGCAATTCGTGTTAGCTCGTCATTCTTCAACCGTTATGTTATGGTTCCGCGAAAGTGTATTAATTCGCCAGACAGTTTCTGTTTCATCTGTGGTGAATATACAGTGTTGAAGCAATGGCAGAATATTACAGACTTTGTGAAAAAAGTATACTTTGCATACTTTGGACTAAAAATTGGAGATCAAGATAAAGTCTGGGTGCCTCATAAAGTGTGCAAACGGTGTGTTGAGGACCTCCGAAACTGGTTCAAGGGTAAGAAAAAATCTTTCCATTATGGGATTCCTATGGTATGGCGAGAGCAAAAGAACCATAGTGACGACTGTTACTTTTGTTTATGCAATGTGAAAGGGTTTAATTCCAAATGGAAGCATTCCATTTCATACCCCAATCTTCACTTGGCAATTCGTCCCATCCCCCATGGCACAGATATACCAGTACCCAAGCCCCCTGCTACCTTGGAAGAGATACCTAGCTCCGATGAAGGTGAAGTCATACCTGAACCAGATGACAAATCAAGTTCTGACTTTGAAGATGATACAAGACCAAAATTGTTTTCTCAGGAGGAGATGAATGATTTGGTAAAGATGCCACTGGGTTACTTGGATCAAGGCTGAAAAGCAGGAATTTATTGTTGCCAGGAGTGTCGTCTTCATGGTTCAGACATCGTGAAAAGGGGTTTGTTCCTTACTTCGCCCAGGAAGACAAGTTGGTTTATTGCATCGATGTCAAAGGTCTGATGGGTCAATTTAAAATCCAATATGATTCAGAGCAATGGCGTCTTTATATAGATTCTTCAAAAAGAAGTCTCAAAGCAGTTTTACTCCACAACGGTTTTTACGCTTCCATACCTGTAGGTCATTCCGTACACTTGAAGGAAACCTACGAGAACTTGGAATTGGTTCTTTGTAAACTTAAATATGAAGACCATGGTTGGCAAGTGTGTGGGGACTTGAAGGTCTTGTGCATACTGCTCGGGCAACAAGCTGGGTATTCCAAATATCCTTGTTTTCTGTGTCTATGGGACAGTCGAGACCGACAAAATCACTGGGCTAAGAAGAGTTGGCAGTCGAGGGTGCTAACAGTCGGTGAAAAAAATGTCCTCCGAGAAACTTTGGTACCTTCCCATAAAGTTCTTTTACCACCTCTCCACATAAAATTGGGATTGATGAAGCAATTCGTAAAATCACTTCCAAGAGATGGAGAATGCTTCAAATACTTGGTCACCAAGTTTCCAGGCCTGTCGGAGGCAAAATTGAAGGAAGGTGTGTTCGTCGCACCAGACATTAGAAGGCTTATAGTTGATCAAGAGTTTGTCAGTACCATGACGGATCCTCAAAAAGAAGGGTGGATTGCATTTAAAGAAGTCGTACAGAAATTTTTAGGCAATAACAAAGATCCTCACTACAAAAAGATCGTTGGACGAATGCTGAAAGCATTTCAAGCTTTAGGTTGCCTGATGAGTTTGAAAGTGCATTTCCTCCAGTCCCACCTTGACTACTTTCCTGAAAATTTGGGAGCTGTGAGTGAGGAACAAGGTGAACGATTCCACCAAGACATTAAAGAGATGGAAAGGAGATATCAGGGAAAATGGAGCATTACAATGATGGCAGACTACTGTTGGATGCTTCAGAGAGACATTCCAGATGCTACTCACAAGCGTAAATGCACCAAGAGGAGCCTCACAAGGAAGAAGAATCGAGTTTAGTGTGTGTAGGTGAGCTCATTTCAGTTCAAAAAAGGATTTTCATGAAAATATTGTGAGAAAACTTTAATTTTATGTCTATTTCCATTTATTTTGAGGTATTGCCTTATTTAACATAGTTACCTAAATTGTCAGGAAACGTGATGTCCTATGACAAAATGGAGGCCATTTTCGGATTCAGCGCACTAAAAAACATAAAGATTACATGGAATAACCAAAACAGCTCTCGAAAAAACATTTTTTGCAGACCTGTGAGTCAGTGACTGGTCCCCAGAAAAGAGAACGCATAAACATCACTTGAGGAAAAAAAGCTGTATAGCACTATGGGGAAACCTAGCCATGCCGTGGTCACTGCTCTGTCAGGGTGAGAGTGACCTCCCAGCAGCACATGCTGTGGCCACCCTGACCATGCAGGTGGTGGCCGGGTACTTCAATGTCCCAGCCATTGCCCTATACCCTGTGCAGATGCATCCTGCCCAGGCCACCCTGTCCGGGCCATACCCACAGTACCTTGCTCTCATTATGCACATTGGCAGGCTTACACTGGAAAGAGTGCAAGCAGTGTGGGCTCAGTAAGGTGTAGGCAGCCACAACACACTGGATAGACAGACACACACTCCCACACCTATGCCAGCATTGTGCAAATATAGCGGCTTTTGGCAGCTCTGGCCACCACACCAGTCCTGGGCACAGTGCAGGCATGGCTATGGTACACAATACTGTTGGGCTCACTCCCTGGGGTGGTAAACACTGTCAGAAACCAAAACTGAAACACACTCCACAGATATCAGAAAGGTTGCTATGATGCAGCTCTATCAGCAAATTGTGCTTAACTTAGGAATTGCTATCTGCCATTAATCATAGCAACCATTTGATACATGTGTAAAGTATTCCCAGGTTTAGGGGGCATTGCTAAGGTATGCAAGTGCTAGTATTGGGAGATGCTGCTGCATGCAGGACCCAACAGCCTGACTCTCCATGAGGCTTTGGATAGTGGAGGATGTGGGTGTGGGTGTTTATGCCCCTGTTGGCCGCTGCTCTAGGGCAGAGATTCCCAACTCCGGTCCAGGTGGGCCAAACACTGTTCAGGTTTTCATGCTGTCTCTAATGAATATGCATGAGATACATTTGCATACAATGGGGCGGTGCATACTAATGCAGCACAGGCATATTTATTAGGGACAGTATGAAACCTGAATGGTGTTTGGTCCTCCAGGACTGCAGTTGGGAAACTCTGCTCTAGGGATTGCACATGTTTATGGTGTCTGTGCTCTGTAGGGTAAAATATAGGCGTTTCAGGCATGTTTATTTTATCTGCAATAAAGGTTCCGTCTTTATTACCACAGTTTAGTACTGGGTAAAAGATGGGGAAAGGGTTGGCAGGAGCCACAGTTTGGACTTGAACTTGTGACCTTCTGCTCCTGAACACACTGGCTGTGTGTACTGCACCACACTGTTGCCACAGGGGCAGAATATTCCCTGGGGATACCATGACTGTTCGTCAGACAGACCCTGTCTGTTACATTGCATGGCACCCACCTAAACGGGGCTAGGCCATGGTCTGCTGTGGGCAGATGCCACTGCCCCCTCTGCAACCAGCACCCCTCCGCCACCATGCTGCCATGCCATTATGCCGGTGGTGCTTGTGGTGCGCAGTCCCAGGCCATCCAATATGCCGGTAGGCAGCTGCCTATGGTGTGGGTTTTCAGATAGGGGTGCCTACATGGACATGCGTGCTTCCCCCCCCCCCCCCGCCCTAGTGCCAATGTTATGTGCCCTTGGGGGTACCTGCTGGGTAATCTCCCCTGTGACACTGTGGCACACACACTTATGCCCATGTTGGACCCTCATCAGTTGCTGTCTTGCTGCTTTACACTTTTGGCATTCCTATGTGCCACCTAGGCATCTACCTAGCCCTTACTGTGCCCCAGCTGGACCACAGCATGTGCCGCCTGCAGCCCCCTGTATCCCATTTACAGCATCAGTACAGTTTCCCTTGCCTACATGCCCACTCTGCTGTTGCTGCACATGTGCACGCTATAACAAACCTGCCCAATCTAAACGACAGAAGCCCTGATCAGCACTATTTCAATGTGGGATCCTTCACTTTGTAGGGGGACGCGAGGGTTTCACTGACATTAGTGTTCAGACCCGGATTTCACAGCGTTAGTGTGCCTGGAGCCTCTCCCCTCCCACTCTCCGCCCATTGACCCCTTCTCTCCGCCCTCTGGGAAGCCTTACTCCACCCTTCAGACCCGGATTTCACAGCATCACTTATCGTGTGATAATAACACCGCTGTGACGTTAAGACGGTTTCGTAAACATACCCCTAAGTTGGCCTAACAGTCTATAAATCAAAGATTGAGCAAGGGGTTGGTGGTTGGGTGGGAAATACACATGAACAGAAAGTTTGGCTGTTAAGTTATGTCCTAACTGATTTTAGTAAACTGAATGTTTTTGATAAAACTCTAACACAAAGTTGCAAAGCTATATTCTAACTTTAATTAAAACTCTAACACAAAGGTCTGTAGCTAAGCTATGGGGTATGTTTTCTAAACGGCGCTAACGGAGCGGCTGCAATAATGTCTGCGGTGGCATTACGGTGCGCAGAGGGTGGAGTTAGGCTTCCCAGAGGGCGGAGTAAGGCTCCCCAGGGGCGGAGAGAAGGGGTCAATGGGCAGAGAGTGGGCGGGGAGAGGCTCTATGCATACTAACGCTGTGAAATGAAGCTCTGAAAATTAGCGCCAGTGAAATCCTAGCGCTAGAGGCACATTTGCAGGGGAGAGAGACAATTTCAGTCAGCAATGTGCAGCAAAGGCAGGGAACCAAAAAATGTGATAGTAGTGATACATATGCAGCAACATCATAGTGCCCAAGTACGAGAGGGCACTATGGTAAGGCTGCAAATGGGGTACAGGGGGCTGCAGGCGGGACATGCAGTAGAGCAGCTGTGGCACAGGGTGGACTAATTAGATGCCTAGGTGACACATAGGAATTTAGAAACGGAAAACCAGCAAGACAGCAACTGACTAAGGGCAAACATGTCCCCGAGTGTGTGTCCCACAGTGTCCCAGGGGACAGTACCCAGCAAGTACCCCAAAGGGCACATAACAATGGCAGGCAGTGCCAGGGGGAAGCATGGATGTCTATGCAGGCATCCCTACCCCATATCATGCACCATAGGCAGCCGCCTACCGGCACACTGGATGGCCTGGTACTGTGTACCACCAGCACCACCGGCACAAGGGCATGTCAGAATGGTGGCAGAGGGGTGCTGGTGGCAGAGGGGGCAGTGTCATCTGCCCACAGCAGACCATGGCCAAGCCCCGTTTAGGTGTGTGCTGTGCACTGCAACAGACAAGGTCTGTCTGACAAACTGTCATGGTATCCCCAGGGAATGATCTGCCTCTGTGGCGACAGTTTGGTGCAGTACACACAGCCAGTGTGTTCAGGGGCAGAAGGTCACAAGTCCACATATATCAAAAGGTTGCTATGATTAATGTCAGATAACAAATCCTAGGTTAAGCACGCTTTGTTGACAGAGATGCATCATAGCAATCTTTCTGATATCTGTGAAGTGTGTTTCAGTTTTTGCTTCTGACATTGTTTACTGCCCCTGGGAGTGACCCCACCAGTATTGCGTACCATAGCAATGCCCACACTGTGCCCAGGACTGGTGTGGCGGCCAGGGCTTCCACAAACTTCTAGATTTACACAATGCTGGCATAGGTGTGGGAGTGTGTGTATGTCTATCCAGTGTGTTGTGGCTGCCTACACCTTACAGAGCCCACACTGCTTGCACTGTTTCCAGTGTCAGCCTGCCATTGTGCATAATGAGGAGCAAGGTACTGTGGGTATGGCCCGGACAGGGTGACCTGGGCAGGATGCATCTGCACAGGGCATAGGGCAATGGCTGTAGTGCCCGACCACTACCTGCACAGACAGGGTGGCCACAGCATGTCATGCTGGGAGGTCACTCTCACCCTGACAGAGCAGTGACATTGGCATGGCTAGGTTCCACCATAGTGCAATACAGTTTTTCTCTCAAGTGATATTTATGGGTTCTCTTTCCTGTGGCCCAATCACGGACATATCTGCTTGGTGTGTGTGTTTTCATCCCAGTTTTGAGTGCATGCAGTTCCTTTAGGAACATGCACTATGTACTAGCTAGCAGACTGTCTGCAATTAGCAGTTTCTGAGATGGCATTGAGACTTGTACTTCAATCAAATGTCTCACTGCTGCTTTATGTACATTGAACTGTTTCTAAAATAACCCCCATAGTCAGTAAAGACATAGGGGTATGTTTACTAAACCATCTTAATTTAGAGCAGTGCTGTCTGAGGCATTTCCTTTTTGTAATTTAAATCAGTGCTGCCAGCAAAAAGACCCTCACAGTGCCGTAACCTAAGGTGCCGAATAAGGCGCCCTATACAGCACCCTATAACGCGGACAGGGCACTTTATAATGTGCCTCTGGATTGCCTTATAGGGCGCCTTATTCGGCACCTTAGGTTACGGCACTGTGATGGTCTTTTTGCTGGCAGCACTGATTTAAATTACAAAAAGGAAATGCCTCAGAGAGCACTGCTCTAAATTAGAAGATAATGCCTCAGACAGCCTT
The DNA here is from genome assembly GCA_033557465.1 of Ichthyophis bannanicus. Classification (NCBI taxonomy): domain Eukaryota; kingdom Metazoa; phylum Chordata; class Amphibia; order Gymnophiona; family Ichthyophiidae; genus Ichthyophis; species Ichthyophis bannanicus. The sequence continues at coordinate 908,357,406 of CM066035.1, read as the reverse complement.
CTTACGTAACACCACTACGGAATTGAACACCATGACCTCTGCCTCTGCAGTCATTGCAGTAACCAGTGGGCTACATCTTTAGAGCTGCTAATGCTGCACTGGCATGAACTTAGGGTTAATGCGCGTTAATGTGCCATGGCGCCCACTATCGCGTGATACCGATTCCTTGCAACCTTTCCTCTGGAACGCCCACTACCTTATATGGCATCCTTCACATTATCGCTGCAACTAGCGCCGGTAACATTAAGACGGTTTAGTAAACATATCCCTATGTCTTTACTGACTATGGGGGTTATTTTAGAAACATTTCAATGTACATAAAGCAGCAGTGAGACATGTGATTGAAATACAAGTCTCAATGCCATCTCAGAAACTGCTTTTGGTAGACGTGAGAATGCTCACCATGTCTGTCCAGCCAGAGGGATTGCTGGAGGCAGAGAGTAGGAGTGGTAGGGCAGGGCTGATATAGATTCCCCATTTTCTAAAGGGAATCCAAGTCTGGAACAAAATTGGTAGACATTGGCATTTACACCTGCTCACATGGGTCGATGTCAGCTGCCCCCCACCCCAGACTCCAGGACCTCCCTGTCTGCCCCTGACCTGGTATGGACACACTTCCCCAAGCATCAGATCAATGCCTTCCTCCCACACCCTTTGTAGCTTCAGATTGACACCCCCCCCCCCCCCGAAGCAGCAGATCAATCCCCACTCCCAACCCCTCGAAGCATCACATCGATCCGCACAAGCATCAGCCTGACCTCCCCTCCAGGCGAAAGCCCTCCCAACCACAAATTCAAACAGTGCTCCCACCTTTGAAAGCCTCTGCCCCCTGAGTGTCTAGGCCCCCCATCCTCCGATTAACACTGTCAGGCTTACCAGGGTCATTGGTGTCCAGCTAAAGCAGGAGTAAGGCCCACTTGTTCCTGCTTTGCCCACAGTTACTCTTCAAAATGGCACTGATGCCCTCTAGCACTGATGAACATCTAAATCCCTTTGAATACTGATTGAATGTAATTAGTAAGGTGTTTAGTGATCAAATGTATAGAGTTGTTTATAGTTGTATATAGTTACCCCTGTTAAATCCAAGTTGTAAAAACCTGTTATCTGTAATGTACACTGCATTGTTCTGCTGTGCTGTACAACTTATTGTTGCCTGTAAACCGCGCTGATTGTAAAAAGCGCGCTACAGAAATAATATAAATAAATAAATCTGGTTAACATTTAGGGCTGGATTTACTCCCATGCGCTATCAGGTTAGTGTGCATTCATGCAGTTAGTGCATGCTATTGGTAAGTAGTTCCCTCATGCATAAAATGGGACCTGCAGTAAATAATGCACATTAGTGCCTGGTAGCATGTTCTACTGATGGAAGGAAATCTCACCCTCACTTGTCCCACTGAAGCATAGATAGGCATGGTCTTGGATGTGACCAAACTGTTACCTACACAAATGATTGAATTTGGATACATTTAAGGAACCAGTTCCACAGGATGCTGAGTAATTCGGCCAACAAACTGAATGTTCATCCATCGCGGTCACTGGTACTACTCATTCTACAAGAAGCTCTGAGGTCATGTCACTCATCGTGGGGCTAATTATGAGTAGCCATTGTGGCCTCACTTGGCTACCTTTTCAGCAGTCTTTCTCAATATGGCAGCTTACCACTCAAATTGGAGTGGAGGAGTATCCTAATGGTTAGGAGTATCCTATTGGTTAGAGCAATGGCTTGGAGCCTAAGAGACCAGCGATTGATTCCTACTAGTACTCCTTGTGGCCTTGGGCAAGTCACTTAACCCTCCATTAGAAAAATCCATGTTTATTAAACCGCGGTAATGTAGCATCGGTAACATTAACGTGCAATAACGTTTCCTAATGTAACATTAACGCACGGTAACGTTACCTAATGTAACATTAATGTGCGGTAATGTTACCGGCAGTAGTAAATTTCCCAAAGGGTGGAGAGAAGGCGGAGAGTAGGAGTCAATGGGCGAGGAGTGGGCGGGTAGAAGCCCCTGCTACACTAACACTGGAACAGTAACACCAGGACTTTACCGCCAGTGAAAACCTGTCTGTAAATGCACTTTTAAAGGAGAGAGAGACCATTTCAGTGTCAGCAATGTACAGCACAAACTGGGAGCCCAAGATAAGTGATAGTAGTTCTCCATTTGCAGCAACAACATAGTGCCCAAGTATGAAAGAACACTATGGTGATGGTGCAAATGGGGAAAAGGGGGCTGCAGGTGGGACATGCAGTGGGGGTAGCTGGAGCACAGGGTGGACTAGGCTGTCGCCTAGGTGGCACATAGGAACACAGAAACTGGAAATCAGCAAGACAGTGTCTGACCAAGGTCAAACATGCCCAGTAGTCTGTGTTCCACAGTGTCCCATCCAGGAGGCACATACCCAGCAGGTATCCCAAAGGTCACACAGGAACCACAATGCCTGTAATGGGGCAAGCAGTGCACATCTGGGGACCACTCTAACAAGGGTCTACAGACCTTCCCCAGGATACATGCTAAACTGTTCATAAACCCAATTAAAGAACACCCTTTACTAGGTAAGGTAGTGCAGGGTGTGACCACACATTGTCTGAAACATGTATACACCCAGTAATCCATTGACCCCTACTCTCCACCTTCTCTCCACTCTCTGGGACATTTACTGCTGCTGGTAACATTACCGCGCATTAACATTAAATTAGTTAATGTTACCGCATGTTAATGTTACCGATGCTACATTACCATTACCTAAGTTACAATGTAAACTGCCATGACTGAAATGATAAAGCAGTATAAGAGACCTGTTAAATAAATTAATTACGTATAATCCTTAAATAGATCTATACTATTTTTTTGGACGTTTAGAATATAATCCAGCCCAGCTTCAATGAGACACAATGGATCCTTTTTAATTTATGAAAAAATTGCATTGGAGGTAACTAAATATAACTAAATGCATATTTGCTCCAGTTCAAACACATATCCCCCATTCAAACCTTTCATTTCCTATTTAATGCTCTACTTTCTGATTCCAGCTATTTGCACCTTGGCACTGTTTCTAAGTTGTATCTGGGTCCCATCTGGTGTACCCCATTCCTCTTCCTCTCTGTTTCTTATTTTTCCCTCCAACAGGCTAGCTAAAGGTGGGGAGCCCACACCACTGGCCCCACCCTGTTTGGTGCAGGGCCACAGTAGTGACTAGAAGCAGGTGGGGTAGCTGCACTCACAGAGGAGAGACATTAGATAGTTGATGATAGAGGTGTAAACTCTAACAAATGTCTGTACACTTTAGCCATCCTTCTGGCTTCCAGACATTGACGCAAAAATCTGTTCAGTCCTGAAAATAGCCAGACAGTTGGCAACCCTAGCGTCTTGAGTCCCGAGCATATCTAACAGGGACCCCCGATACATCGAGTCCCTAGGCATGTATCTGGTTTGCCTATGTTTTAATCCAGCTCCAATCACTTTATAACGTACTGCACAGAGCTCCTAATCAAACTAAATCAAGTTACATTTCTTCTCTCTTTCAATAGAGCGTCTGATGATAAAGTTGCATTCTCCAGTGAATTAATTAATTTTTTAGGAGCTCTACTTCAAAGTTATAAAGTACCAAAGTGAAAGATAACATTTAAAGGGTAGCTCACGTCTGTCCATCTATCTACTATGGCCTTGTTGTAGCTCCTAAACCTAGTAGGGGGCTGTCATGAAGTGTATGCCCCCTCCAGAGTTATTGAGCCCACTGTTTTTAATTAAGAGAGATCTGTAGTCTAGACAGAACTCAGCACCAGTCCTACACCTGTGAGCATCCAGTGGGAGGACACACTTTAGACTTACTTCTAAGATATTCATTTGCTATTGCTAGTGAATGTTATTTTTTTCTTTTACCTTTCTATTTATTAACATTCAAATTCTTGCATCTCATTTTAGTAATGTCCATTTGTTACATCAGCACTACATGGCATGTACCATTGAAGTGGGAACCCCTAAATTGAGTGACTTTGAGAGCTTTGTGAGCATGTTGGAGTGGGAAGATGTTGAGTTCAGTGTGCAGATGGACTTATGCAAAGAGGTGCTGAAAGTAAGGTTACCAGGTTTTTTTGCAGGCAAATCCGGAACACTTATCCGACGTGTGTGTGTATATGTGCGTGTGTGTGTGTGTGGGGGAGAGGGAGGCGGGATAGAGGAAGGGCCACGTTAGTTCGAGGTCTGAGCAACAAAATGTGGAGGAGGGAAAAGACGTCATTACCCCGCCCCCATTCATCCCATGACAGCAACAATATCACTTACAAGCAGACAAATTGACAGAGAAACAGGGATGCGTTTCCTCCATACTGTGCAAAATGTAAAGTGGGCGTAAATTCTAAAGGTGGAGTGGAGGAGTGGCCTAGTGGTTGGGGCAAGGTACTTCAGGCCGGAAGGTCGGGGGTTCAAATCCCACTAGAGGACAGCAACCTTGGGCCGGAAGGACTGGGGTTTCTAGTCCCACAGGTGCTCCTTGTGGTCTTGGGCAAACCACTTAACCCTCCATAGCCCATGTTCCCTGTAAAATAGTTATCTCCAAGTTATAATGCCCTGTTCAATGTAATTTCAGTTTGTTCAATGTAAACTGCCCTGATGCAGAATAGCACGGTATATAAGAGAATATAAATAAATAAAAGGTGACATGAAAATCACTAAATTGAAAATAAAATGTGTTCTCTGCCCCATCACTGGAATTGGGGACAGGAGGCAGCCAAGCAGGTTTGAATCAGTGACATAGCTCTGACATCAGAGACAATCCCTGAAAATCAGGAACATCTGGTAAATTTAGCTAACAGAGAAAGAAACTTCCAAAATCTGTGGCAGTGCGGGGAATGCCTTGGCTCCTGGTGAGGCCATGCAGGGGCAACCCAAGGGTGATGCAGGACCATGCGTGGCGACTCACTGAGGGGTCATATTTGCATATCCACTGGGCCTCATTTGCATGCATTTAATTAATTTTAACATTTATATGCTGCCCATCTAAAATTTTAGGAGGCTTCCAAAGGAGCTCTTCACAAATCAGTGAATTAGGGACATGTTAAGTGCCACTATGCCCATAGAAATAAACGGGTGCCGCTGCACTTAGCACGTGTTAAGATTTGTGAATGTGCATTAACCTTTAGTAAACATGCCTCTTAATGAGTGTCTTAATACCATTTGCATTTAGAACCAATAGCAGCAAACCTGCCGTACCATAACAGCACAACTAGAACTCACACAGCACCAAACCCTACCTATCTAAAGGCAGTATTGTAAATATAAAACCAATACATCTACAGTAATAGAAAACCAATACATCTCCTACTGGGAAAAAAAGAACAAGTAGGACTGCTACACAAAACTACACAAATGGAATACTGCAGCTCAGTCACATATGCAAAACATAGGCAGACCATCACCAAATACAGAACAAGGGATCACTATTTAGAACTATGAAGGCAATAAATGAACTGGGAACCCCAAAAGCCAAATTGGAATGCACCACAACACTGGAGAAATACCACCATAAATTCATTTTCTCTTGTACTGAACAAACACAAAGACATCAGTGATGCACATTTCCCAGAGCTGACATATTCCAGTTAATACATTCAAAATAAAATCATTTTTTTTCTACCTTTTATTGTTTGGGCATTTTATTTTTTAATCACAATTGCCCCAGTCTCTGTCTTCTGCTTTCTTCGTATCTTCTGCTAACTCTCCATTGTCTTCTGTCCCTTTATCCTTTCTTCTCTTGTCTCATCTTTTTCCACTCTCTCTCTCTACATCTGCCTGACCTATTGATCTTTCTCTTTTTACTCTTTCCTTCATTTCTTTCTTTACTCCTTCATCCACTGACACACACCCCTGTCCTCAACCCCCCTTTGGCTTTCACCTAGTAAATTTTCATTACTCCTCTAACCTCCAGCCCAACCCATCTCTCCCATTTCCCATCTCACTCTTTTGCTAGCCTCTTATTCCCTTCTGTCTTTCACTCGCTCCCCATTACAACATTTTCACCTCTGTAATCACCATCCTCTTCTCGCTCCTCTCCTTGCCAACTTCCCATGGCCTCTCTCATAGAGTTCTACTATGCCCACCACCTCCATCCTCTCTCTCTCACCACCCATATTCAGCATCTCCCAGTCTCCTCATCTTTCCCTTTCACCCCTAAGGTCCAGCATCTCCCTCTTTTTCCCACCTCCCCAGCCCTTTTTTCCTCCCCCCCCCCCCATAGACCATTCTCCATCCTCTCCCCCTCCAGTGGTCCAGCATTTTTCCTTTCTCCCCTCCCAGCCCAGCATCTCTCCCCCCGTCTCCCCCCCCCCACCCCATCCTCAGTCCAATATATCCTTCTCTCTCATAACCCAAAATCTCTCTCTCTTTCTCTGTCCCCCCCCCCATTCAGCATATCCCTTCTCTCTCTCATAAACCAAAATCTCCCTCTCTGTGTTCTCCCTCTGCCCCATGGCAAAAATATCATGTGGCACCATCCCTGGCATTATCTTTGTTTCTCTGAGTCAGCATGTGGCAGCCAGTGCTGCCTGTAGCATTCACTTCTGGTGCCCATTTCCCTGGCATCACACACTGGACGTGAATGCTACGGGCAGCGGTGGCTGCTGTCACTAACATGGATAGAGAAAGATGAGGCTTTGCATGGTGCCGCACAATGTCACAATCTTTCTGCAGCCGGGGCGGCATGCATAGTAAGTTGCGCTGGCCCTGGGCCCATTACCTAAGTCCCCACTTACTCTCCCAATACCCAGCCAGTTTTAGAGATTGTCTTTTTCTTTTCTACCACCCAATTTTAAAGTCTCCACCTAAATTCCAGTCCCTGCTCTCCCCCATCTCCCTATCCCCAGTACCTACCCTTCTGCCTCCTACATCTCTTCCGCATACCCACCCAGCTACTGCCTTCTCTCATATTCATTAATTCTGCCCGTCTTCCTCCTTAAACCAGCATCCATCTTATGCCTCTCCCTCTCAATCTTTCACTCTGTATGACTTGGTTCTTCCTTCCTACATAAAATATCTGTCCCCCTTCCCATCCTCACTCCCTCAGCCTTTTTCTCCACCCTGACCCCCAGCATCTTCCCTCTTTCAGCTCCCTAACCCTCATTATTACCCCTTTCAGTCCTCCCCGGCATGTTCCTTTCCGGTTCCAGCTCCTCCCAGCTTGAGCTCCCTTCCAGTCCTTGTGCCTCCCGGCATCAGATCTCCTTCAGCCCTGGCCTCCCAACAGTAGTCCTCTTCCAGTGCCCCCCATTGCTGAGTCACTCCCAGTCAGTCACCCCTTCTCCTCTCCTCCTTCCTCCTTTTCCAGGGGGAGTGAACCTTCTGCTGCAGTCACTACATAGCTGTGGGAGCATTTTACTTTGGTCCCACAGCTGTGCTAAGTTACAGCCACTGGCATCATCGCATTACCATCATTTTAAAAGGGAAACAGCTGGTGCCTCCTGTCTCTCGCACAAGACAGAACGTGCCCCGTTTCACTTTTAAAAGTGTGGCGATGCAATCATTCCGGTGGCTGCAGTTTAGCACAGCCCCGGGAACGACGGAAAACGCCCATGGCTGTGTACAGGAGAGCCGGTGAGGTGTGCCTGCAGTGTCCTGAGTCAGTGCCTCACTGTCTCACCACGTAAGCTGGCCAGGTGTGGTGTGGGGCCTGTTCTGGAGCAAGCAGCATGCCTGCACATGGCTAGGGCCAGCCCTGAGGTCATGAGCTCCAGGGAGGATTATACAATTCCACTTGTGAGAGCCAGTGTTGCTTTCTGCAGTTTTTCTGCCCAATTGGGTGACTTTTATACCTGGCCTGTGGAAAGAATTCACTGGTCACTTGTTGCAATTTTTTGGGCGATTTGTCCAGTCATTTTGGGCCAGAAACCCACAGAAAGTAAAATGAAAAAAAAAACTGAAAACCTTACTCCGGCTTCATAAACTCATTACAGCCCTTAGCTGCATCTCATTGGTCAGGACCCAGAGCAGCAAATTGGGAGCTAACAATGAGATATGACAGAATGAGGATCATTGATAGCCAAATACCAGCCTATCAGGGAAGGGGAGGGTGTGACCAGCATGGAGTTGCGAAGACCCATGTTTGAATGGCTAGTACGGTCCCTCTCTCCTTTGACCAAGCATACATCAGAGGAGGGAGGGATCAGACCTGCATGCAAGCGCAGAGTCGGAAAGACCTGCGTGTTTTTTTTTTAAATTGGATGTCCGCTCCACTGCTACCACCGCCAAAGAACCATGAAAGCGTTAGCGGGGAAAGGGCAGGCAGCGCGGGGAGTCAGCTGGACATGGAGATGTGGAGTAAGGCAAGATGCTGGGTATGGGGCAAATGGCAAACCTGTGATGGGGAGAGGGGGTGCATCAGATATACAAGTCGCATAGGGTGCACTTATAGCTTGGTACAGCCCTGGGAGGGACCATTTGGCAGAGAGGGCATGGCCACACCTGATGGGCTGCCAGACTAGCCAATCAGGGAAGAGAGATTAGGGTTAAGGGTGCGTTGCTGTTTTGGGCTCTTTCTTAACCCCATTTGGCTGGAAATTATGAGATCATCTGACAAGACTGGTGAGAGTTTTCCAGTCAGTGAGGAACATGGAAGATTACCAGTAGTAATTAAAGGCAAGTTACATTCAGGTACAGTAGATATTTCCCTGTCCCAAGCGGGTTGACAATCTGTCTAAGTTAGTACCTGAGGCAATGGAGTGTTAAAAGACTCGCCCAAGGCCACAAGGAACGTTAGTAGGATCTGAATCCTGGTCTCTCTGAGTCACAGGCCTCTACTCTAACCACTAGGCTCAGCACATGGATCTGAGTAAACTCTGCAAACTCACATTGCCTGTGAAGCTGTCTGTTGATACTTTTTCTTATAAATAGGAGTCAGGCCAATTTTGGAACAGCAGTTTTGAGGTTGTATTGATTGAATTAAAAGTGTCCCATCCCATCACCGAGAAGCACGGTCACCCTTTATTTTGGGTGCTTTCTCATGCTGTCCACAGCACCAGCAAATCGATCACAATTTAAATGAACGATAAGATCATTTAAGACTTCCTGTCAGATAAATAGCTGCGCTTTGTAGGCTGCTTAAAGTCTTTTGGAAATAAATGAAATTAATTTTTTGAATTTTGTTTTAATTACTCACCTTTCCAAACCCAGCTTCAAGGCAAGCTACATTTCAGGGATGACTTACTGTCTAAGAAGTCAATTTACTAAGCTGAGTTATTGGAAATAGTGTATGTTATTTACCAATAAAGCAGTTTTTAAAACAAGAATTTTTATTACAGTGCGCACTGAAAAATAATGAGCTTGAAGCATGCAAATATATGCAAAACAGCTCATTATTATGTAAAATGAATAACACAACTTGTAGGAAACTTAGCAAATTATGCTATTTGTTGAACGAACAACATCACAAAAGTGTTGTTAACATTTCCCCAGGAGAATTGACCTGCTAACATGAGAGCCAGCCTCACAGGGGCGTAAGTTAAAGGGGCCAGCACCGTTATCTACCATGTTAAATCCAGCAAAGATAATGAAGGTCGAGAATGGAATTTGGCTTTAGCTTGCATCTTTGTCAGTAGTACCTCAAGGTGTGTTACATCCAGATACAGCAGGTATTTTACTGTCCCTAGAGGACTTATAATCTAAGGAGCCTTTTTACTAACATGTGCTATGCCACCAATGTGCGAATTGGCGTGCTGTGACCGCGTGCGCGGGCCTGCAATAACATATATTTTGGGGTCATGGCAGTTATCGCGCGCTGATTTTCATGCTGCCAGTCACGTGTTAGGGTGCCGAATGGGCAGGTTAGGAGCCGAGAGTGGGCACGGTAACCGCATTGCAGGTAGCACCGGGGTCGCGCATGATCAATGTTGCAATTAGCGCGGGTGCAATTACCTTCATCTCAATAGGTCGAGGTAAGTGCAGATGCAGTAACTGCGCCATGTGTTAGGGTGTGCGTCTGCGCGTTGTTGGGAACCTACTGGCCACACCCTCAACGCTCATAAGTTCAAATACCTAATGCACTTTAGTAAAAAGACCCCTTAGCTGGTACCCAAGGCAATGGAGGGTTAAGTGGCATACCCAAGATCGCAAGGGGCAGCTGTGGGATTTCAACTTCGGTTGACTACCTGCTGCTCTAACCATTAGGCTACTCTCTACTATTTAACGCCTGGTATGCAGCACTTCCGTATGTGCGAAGTGAGATCAAATGATAACGGTAGATAAAACACTTTTTCCACTACAACATCCACTCCCTCAAATCCCTATTTCATTTGCTCGGCTTATTCAAGGGTCATATATACATTCAATAATCATAAAGAAAGCACAGAGGCAACCCAATTGGGGAGAAAAATCTATGCTAAAGTTGGGCATTGCAATTTAATTTGAAAATTTATCACAACCCACATCTGTAATCAACAAATGGGAGGCTGGGAGGTAAGCTCCTTTTTTAATTTAATTCCAATGTTTCTGGAGTTATATATTTATTTTTAATATCATACAAGAAATATTGGTTTATGCCTCTAGGCATGTCTGTAGCTTATGAAAAGGGCTGCTGAATATTATTACTATGTGGACCGAGATCATTGTTAGGCAGTCGGAAGAAGCATAATTTCAATGAGATATTGTCTTTCAACCTATGTTACTATATGAAAAGTGGAAATGGCCAAGCGGCTTACGGCACCTTATAGACTAATTGATCTTCTGAGGCTTGACCTTTTCAGAACAAGAGTCCCCCTCCTCGGATGCATGAAGTGTTGTGTTGTGTTGTGAAGTGTTGTGGAGGAAATGGGAATATATACATGGAGGAAGGCAAATGGTAAAATGCAAAGCGGAAAGGAGACACAAAAGAATGCAGAGCACAGCTTGGAAAAGACTTGATTATAGCCGCATTGTTAAGCGAATTGACAACCACAGTGGGTAAGACAGCAATAAAGTTGTGAGCAGACTGGACTATGCACAAAAGCAGAGAGTAAGGATGCCAGATGTCCCCGATTTTAGAACTGTGTCCCTGACGCCCACCTGCTTGGCTGCCTCCTGTCCCTGATTTTAGCAGTGAAGACAAAGGGGGTAAAAAAAATAATTATTCTCAATTTAGCAATTGGCATATGTCAGGTTTTGGAATTTACACCCATTATCTTTATATTTTGCACAGTGCGGGAGGAAACGCATCGCCGTTTCTATTTCTCTGTCGATTTGTCTGTTTAGAAGTGATATTGTTGCTGTCATGGGACGGAGGGGGGATAGGGAAATGACTCCTCTTCTTTTCTCAACACATTGTTGCTCAAACCTGGAGTTAAGGTGTCCCTTCTTCCTTGCCCCCCTCCACCTTTCAGATAAGTGTCCCAGATTTGCCTGCAAAACATCTGGTAACCTTAGCAGAGAGTCAACTCTCCAGCACCAGAATGACAGGATAAACTGAGCATCCTTGGCAGGGCCAGCCCAAGGACTGGTTCAAGATATTGGCATCCTAGGCAAACCGTAAGCCTTATGCCACCCTGGCTATCAGAATCTATTGTTTAGCTTTGAATGCTCTGCTCTTTGCAGCCACCCCGTCAGAAGCTGCCGCCCTAAATGGCCGCCAAGTTTGCCTAATGGTTGGGCCAGCCCTAATCCTTGAGTCCATTCATACTTCCAGTGGGCCATGAAGCCAATGTCCCTGTTCAGGCCTAAGGGGATGGGGTCAAATTTCCAATGAGTCCCTTTGAAGCTTTTTTCTAGGAGTATGGCAACATTAAGGTCAGCTAGAGAATGTCCTTGAAGGTAGAATTCTTCCCCTACTGGTTTTTGGATGCTGCCATTTCTGATGTCAGATTTGTGCCCACTTATTCCTTTACCTAGGGGTCAGACCTGTTGTCCTAGGCAGACAGAAGGATATTGCTGGTAGATGAAGGCATAGATTACATTAGAGAAAGAGCAGGTGAATGAAACATAAATAGAGAACCAGAAAAAATGAGCCGCGGGTATTGTAGTCAATGTTGTTGGATTCTGTAATAGTGTTGCCAGAAAGTTTGATTTGGGGAGTTGTGGAAGGTCTAGATCCATACGTTGATGCCATTGTGTGATTTGTATTGGCTGGTGAGCAGCGTAAAGTAAGGATAGGACTATCACCTAAGGGCTTCTAAGGGTGGTATTATTATCCAGAATGGGCTGCAGAACTTTGAAGAAACACAGAAACAGAGAACATTTTGGCAGATAAAGACCATACGGACTATCCAGTCTGCCCTCCATACCAACTACTAAGCTCTACAATCCATTAGAGATCCTCAGAGCTTGTTCTATGCTATTTTAAATTCATATGTGTACTCATCTCCACCACCTCCGCTGGGAAGCTATTCCACGTCTGCTATCTTTTCCTTTGAATACTCCCGAGTCTATCGCGTTTCCCTTTAATCCTATGCCCCCTTATTCCAGAGCTTTTCTTCAATAGAAAGAGCCCCACTTCCTGTGCAATTATGCCGTAGAGGTATTTAAACATCTCTGTCATTTATCCCTTCTCCTGCCTTTCTTCAAAGTATACACACTGATATCTTTAAGTCTATATGCCCTTATGCTTTATAATGAAGACTACTGATTTTTCAGTAGCTGACCTCTGTATAGATGGACCACATCCTGTTTATATCTTTTTGAAGGTGCGGTCTCCAGAATTATATACAGTATTCCTGGTGAGGTCTCACCAGAGTCACTATTTCCTCCTTTTCCTGATGACCATTCCTGAGGATGCATTTTAATGATTTTAACTGGGAGCTGTAGGTGACAGCTAAGGTGTTCTGTTATTTTCTTTTTTGGGGTGGTCCTGTAGATCATTCTAAGGGTATTTGTCTGGCTTTGTTCATTTTATTTACATTTTATTTTATTTATTTATTTACATTCTCTTATATACCACGCTATTCTGTATCAGTGCGGTTTACATTGAACAAACTGAAATTACATTGAACAGGGCATTATAACTTGGAGATAACTATTTTACAGGGAACATGGGCTATGGAGGGTTAAGTGGCTTGCCCAAGACCACAAGGAGCACCTGTCGGACTAGAAACCCCAGTCCTTCCGGCCCAAGGTTGCTGTCCTCTAGTGGGATTTGAACCCCCAACCTTCCGGCCTGAAGTACCTTTTATCTCTCACATTGTTGGGTGGGTACTGAAGAAGCACTGACAGCAGCTTGAACCTTTACCATGGCACCACCAAATACATTCAGAACTCATGGGACCACCTGTTTCCTTGGATCGCAACCTTGAGGTCGTCTTTGATTCCTCTCTCTCCTTCTCCACACACATCCATCTGATAGCTAAAGCCTGCCATTTCTTTCTCTATAACATCAACAAAATCCACCCTTTCCTTTCTGAACACACTACTAAGACACTTATCCACTCTTTAGTCACCTCCCATCTAGATTATTGTAACCTACTCCTTGCTGGTCTCCCTCTGAATCATCTATCTCCCCTTCAATCTGTTCAACACTCTACTGCACAGCTAATCTTCTGCCAGCCTCATTATGCTCATATTACCCCTCTTCTCAAGTCACTTCATTGGCTCCCTACCGTATAGTGCACCTTATATGGACGGTAACCATAAGGTGCCCTATAGGGCGCCCTATAAAGCGCCCTCTGAGGCACCTTATGGGTACAGTACACTGAGGATGGTTTTTGCTGGCAGCACTAATGTACATTAAAAATAGATAATGCTTTGGACAGCCCTATCAAATAACCCCACTGTGGGTTTGAACCCATGACCTCTGGCTTCACAGGCAGTGAAGTAACCAGTGGGCTACAGATCTATAGCTGCTAGTAAGCCCCTGGCTGGCTGCAGAAGGACTGCATGTTACCACACAAACAGTCTGCTGTGGTCACCAGGATAGGGTTAGCCCACCCGTACCCATGATGCACTGCACATGCAAATCAGACGTCTACAGATGAACACAAGATGGGGTATGCACCCCCACAGCACCTCGGCCTGGTAGGGGGAACTGACCGTGTGTGGTACTGGCACAGAGTAGCTACACACCGTCACATTGTGCAGGTACTGCACTCACCCTGAGGGTGAGGTGGGGCGCCCAGCACCAGGTCCCCAGCAGTGCTAATGTGTGAGATAGGTAGTTTCTGCAGACACACCTTGGATATATCTGTATGTCTCAGTCAGATGTAGCCCCTATGTACCCCTAGGAGGATTATGTACCACCACCCACCTCCTCCAGGGCTGAGGGTGGTAAACAGGGTCTCCCACCAACAGATCCACATTCTACCTCCCTGCAATGGTGGCAGTAGAGGGGACCATCAACCCCAGTCCTGCTGGGGAACAGACACCCTACAGGGCAGTCAATGCAGCTCTGTACTCATCCATAACGCAATAGCAGACAGACATTAGGCCTGGATATGCTAAGCTGCACCCCACCACTATCTGATATTCTCCTGCAGAAAGCCTTCAGCTGCTGCACCCTGCAAGGCGCTCCATCAAGACACATACCAGCTGCAGACAGTCTGCTAGCTAGTCCATAGTGCATGTTCCCGGTGGAAATGCGTGCACCCAGAACTGGGATGTCAGCATACACAACAAGCAGATAAATCAGTGACTGGGCCCCAAAAGAAAACCTATAAATATCACATGAGAAAAATACTGTACAGCACTATGGGGGAGCCTAGCCATGCTGTGGTCACTGCACAGTCAGGGTGAGAGTGATCTCCCAGCAGGACATGCTGTGGCCACCCTGTGTGCAGGTGGTGGCCGGGCACTACAATGTCCCAGCCAGTACCCTATGCCCTGTGCAGATGCATCCTGGCCAGGCCACCCTGTCCGGGCTATACCCATGGTACCTTGCTCCTCATTATGCACATTGGCAGGCCAATACTGGCAACAGTGCTGGCAGTGTGGGCTGTGGAGGGTGTTTTCAGCCACCACACACTGGATAGACAGACACACACTCCCACACCTATGCCAGCATTGTGCTACTATAGAGCAGTTTAGCAGCCCTGGCCACCACACCAGTCCTGGGCACAGTGCAGGCATGGATATGGTACGCAATATTGTTGGGGGTCACTCCCCAGGGTGGTAAACACTGTCAGAGACCAGACCTGAAGCACACTCCACAGACATCAGAAAGGTTGCTATAATGGAGCTCAATCAGCAAACTGTGCTTAACGTAGGAATTGCTATCTGCCAGTAATCATAGCAAACGTTTGATAGCTGTGTACCGTATTCCCAGGTGTAGGGTGGCATTGCTAAGGTATGCAAGTGCTAGTATTGGGAGATGCACGCAGGGCCCAATGTCCTGCCTCTCCAGGAGGCATTGGCTAATGGAGCCTGTGGGTGTGGGTGTGTCTGCCCCTGTTGGCTGCTGCTTTACGGTAGAGGTTCCCAACTCCAGTCCTGGTGTGCCAAACACTGTTCGGGTTTTCATGCTGTCCCTCATGAATATGCATGAGATACATCTGCATACCATGGGGGTGGTGCATAGATATGCAGCACAGGCATCTTTATTAGAGGCAGCATGGAACCTGAATGGTGTTTGGCCCTCCAGGACTGCATTTGGGAGACTCTGCTCTAGGTAATGCGCATGTTTCTGGTGTCTGTGCTCGGTGGGGTAAAATATAGGCGTTTGAACCATGCGCATGTTCTCTGCAATAAAGGTTTGTCCTTACTATCACGGTTTAGTAGCAGGTAAAATATGGGGACTGGATTGGCAGTAACCCCAGCTTGGACTTGAACTTGTGATTTTCTGCCCCTGAACACACTGGCTGTGTTCACTGCACCACACTGTGCTCACAGAGACAGTGCAGTCCCTGGAGATACCATGGTTGTTTGTCAGACAGAGCCTGTCTGTTGCAGTGCATGGCACCCACCTACACAGGGCTAGGCCATGGTCGGCTTTGGGCAGCTGGCACTGCCACCCTCCACCTCCAGTACCCTGTGCCACCATGCTGACATGCCCTTCTGCTGGTGGTGCTGGAGGTGTGCAGTCTCAAGCCATCCAGTGTGCAGGTAGGCGAATGCCTATGGTGCATGTTGTGGGGTAGGGGTGCCTGCATAAGCGTCCACGCTTCCCCCCAACACCGCCTGCCAATGTTCTGTGCCCTTGGGGGTACCTGCTGGGTACTATCCCCTGTGACACTGTGATAAACACTCTCATGCCCATGTTGGGCCCTCATCAGTTGGTGTCTGGCTGCTGTTCAGTTTCAGCATTCCTAAGTGCCACCTAGGCATCTGCCTAGTCCGCACTGTGGCCCAGCTGCACCACAGCATGTGCCGCCTGCAGCCCTCTGTATCCCCTTTCCCAGCATCTGTCCAGTTGCCCATTCCGACATGCCCGCCCTGCTGTTGTGGAACATGTACATGCCATAGGTAACCTGTCCAATGGAGAGGGAAACCCTGATCAGTGCTATTTCACTGTGGGATCATTCACCTTGTATGGGGACGGAGCGTAGACCCTTCCAAAATTCATATTTATTTTTTGGGGCTTTCTTTGGAGTGTTTTTTGCTGTTTCCCATTACTATCACTATTGCCCAGCTTGATTATGATTTTTTTTTATTTTGTTGGGGTCATTTTCAATGTTTATTTGCCCTTTTGTTCCGTTCACATGTATCACACTTATCACTTTTTTGTAGGTTTCCCTGGTTTTGCTGTACATTGCTGACAGAAATGGTTTCTTTTCCCTTTAAATCAGCTCTAACGCAAGGTTTTCACTTGCGTTAGTTTTGGCCTCGAATTTCACATCGTTAGTATGCGGGGAGCCTCTCCCCTCCCACTCTCTACCCATTGACCCCTTCTATCCGTCCCTGGGGAGCCTTCCTCTGCCCTCCGGGAGCCTTTCCACGCCTTCAGCGCTCGTTTGTTCTGCTGCGCGGGTGAGCGCACACTAAAGCGCATTTTTGCCCCGTAAAGCATCATTAGCGCGCGCTAAGGTACCTTAGCGCGTGCTAATTGCACAGCGCTCACGTTAAGAAGGTTTAGTAAACATACCCCTATGTTTCTAAAATCTAGCTTTGGGCAGACTGAAAGAATTACTCCTGCTGGAATTCTGCACACAATAATTCAACATTTTGCACTTTTTTGTGAATTTTCTGCATTGTATTTTAAATTAAGTCTCACTCAAAAACACTACGCTTTATTATTTTGACAAACAAAGCATGCAGAATTTTGCATAATTCAGACATTTTTACACAGAAATTTGAGCTTCGTGTGTAGAATTTCAGCAGGAGTGAGAAATGCTGAAATTAGATGAAGAGTCATTTTCAGAGAGAACTAGAGGAAAAAAGGAAAGAACACAGGAAAGAAACAAGAAATGGAAACGAGGCCCTGGAAAATGACACAGGAAAATATCAACAAAGAAACAAATGGAAATAGAGACCAGGACCATTAGAAAAATAAAAGAATCAGACAACAAAGGTACAAAAACAAATTTTAATTTCAAGCTTTTAGCCATCAGAATACATCAGCACTGGAAAAATCCCATTTCTTATCCGTTTGTGTTTTGCTCAATGCAGGGCTTTATGCATTTTTGTGTCCCTGTCTTCACTGTTCCACTGCTGAAAGAATCTGGTTTCTTGGCGTTTGTATTTCAGTTTTTCTCTCTGTGCTTCTGTTTTTAATTTACAGTGCATTTGTTGAAGGTCTGTCTGTGTTCTGTATGTGAGATATTCTGGTAGGATATAGTTTCTGTGTGGGGATGTCAGCGTCAACTGTCCAGCTTGTTATATTTTTCCGATAGGTGTCGGTGTTCTAGGACCTGGTATAATTTTACCATGCTGCCTTTTCCTAAGTAGGTTGTTGCTGTTTGAGTCAGTGAATCCCCAGGAAGGGAGAGGGGGTGTGCATCCCCAAAAGAGAGGAGGGGCTGCACAGAGGGTCATGCAGCCAATGCACAGGCTATGGACAAAATGTGCACTTGCTCCAGACCCTGCATATTAAGGGGGGCATCTTGAAGGAGCATACTGGGTTCTGTCTCTTCCCCAGTATTAATTAGTACCCCAAATTTTAGGCAGAAGAGTAAAGCCCTCTGCTTCCTTCTTCAACCCCCCTCCTTCCGGGTACTCCGCAAGGAACAGCAGCGGAGGAGGTGAACCTAGAGTGGACTGAGCAGAGCCTAGCAAAGAAGGCTCACTCTACTTCTTAATCCAGGGGTTCTTGGGGCACACCTAACCAGTCAGGTTTTTAGGAAAATCACAATGAATATGCATGAGAAAGATTTTCATATAGCGAGGCAGTGCGTGCTAATCTCTCATTGTGGTTATCCTGAAAACCCGACTGGCTAGGTGTGTCCCAAGGACTGGACTTAGAACCCCTGCTCGTATCTGTCTATAGGGACAGCTGGAGTTCATAAGGTGCGTACTTGTGCAAGGGTGCTTTCTATAATTGACTCTGCCAGTTGGAATAAGATTCCACCTTCTCTCTAAGAGCTGCCTGATTATTTGATTTTTCAAAAATTACTGAAGGCCCCCCTGTTAATATGAGATTCCACTGTTTCCTGATTGAATTTTGATGTTATGTTGTCTGTTTGTTTTATGTTTAATACAATGTTTGTATTTCTGTAACTCACCTAGTAATTATTGATAGGCAAGAGACCAGTGTCGTCGCAATCTGCTGCAGCCCCTGGTCAGCACCGAGTGAGAGAGCGTGTAACCTTGCTCCTCCCTGCTCGCCAGACCCAACACCAATCAAGGGCAACAAGGAACTTTAAATTTAAAGCGCCAGCAGGCACGCCCATGCCTGGTGGGCCCACGCCTGAGGGCCTTGCCAGAGAGTCCTTTGATGTGGCCCTGAGGTGTGAAAATTAGGCGCCTGAAGACTACTCCACACCACCAATCCGGATGTAAAGATAAAAGCTCTATAATATACCATACCAGAGCACTGTTTTACCTTTCCCTGCCCTCACTACTTCTGTAATCCCCATCTCTATCACCTGTAAGTACCATCATTGACCGAACCTAAGCAATCCTGGCTTCCCTAAGTACCTAATACAATACACAGCTATAACCAGCATCACCACTCATAAGATACTAAACTCCAGCCTTGCAACACTCCACTCAGACCAAATCAACATACAACAACACAATTGGGCAGCATCATAAGTACACAGAGCCCATGTAATAAAGCCCATACCCTATAATAGCACAAATGAAGTGATTACAAACTACACTACTCCTTTCCCTTTTATCAACCCTCCTAATTCGACCAGCCAAGGCAACTCACAACTGGAATTGTCGATTGCAATCCTCTACAATCCCAGACAACAGCTACCAACACCACCATGGCTTCCCAACCCTCAGAAAAAACCACACCGACTTATACACATACGCACAAAGAGAATTACACAGTCACAAATATCAGCCCCTCAACAAACCCAAACAATACAGTGCTGCCTAGTAAATGCCCACTCTATCCGCAACAAAATCCACACTATAGCAGACTACATACAAGATCAGAATGTGGAACTCGTGTATAACAGAATCATGGCTGACCAATGCTCACAACATCTTATTAAACTAACTTATCCCAACCACCATGGTCGCTCACCACTGCCCCAGAGAATGACGACGAGGCAGAGGAACCCTTATCCTATCAAATAAGCAACTGAACCTTAAGACAGTCAACACCATCTCATCCTCCACTCTAAACACCATAACGCTCGAAAACAAAGCACTAACAACTTAATATACAGAGCCCCTACCTCCGACCCGGACAACCTCTCAACCATAATCGAGCTAGCCACCAACTCCAGTAATAAGAGCAAACAAACAATAATTCTAGGTGACTTCAACCTGAATTCCCTACCTCCAGCTCAAGCTATGGCATTCCTTGATGCTCTAAACTCACTGGACCTCTCTCAGATCATCGAAACTCAGACACACACAGGCAAAAATACCTCTAACCTGGTTTTTGTACCCTCCTCCCTCCATTCCTTCAACTTCCCCATAACCGACCAAGTAACACAAGTACCCTGGTCAGACCACCATATGATATCCTTTAATCTCCCGATGAATCCCCCACAGACTAGACAACACCACTCAACCACCCAACGTCACTTCAAAGCCTTCAACAAGGACACACTGCTTGACCAAATACTCCCCAAGCTTGACACCAGCACCTCAGATCTGACAACCATAGTAGAAAATTGGAACAACACTGTATTACCAGTCGCCCTTGCACCACCCAAATAAAGAACGTCCAACGAGAAAACAGAGCTCCATGGTACTCCACTGAAATAAAATCTGCAAAGATCACATTAAGAAGAATAGAGAGAAGATGGCACATGTACAAGGATCAATCAGACCTAGAGGATTATAGAATAAAACAACAGGAATATAACAAGCTAATACTTAACCACAAGATACAGCATCATACAAACCTCATCATGAATGCCCTAAACTGACCCGAGAGCTATTCTCAATAGTAAAATAGTTAACCAGAGACCCACAGAGCCAGGCTGCAATCCCAATAACCCCAGAAATCTACGCAATTCATCTTCAGAATAAACTCAGCTGCATACAATCCTCACCAAACCAACTTCTCACATCAACGACCAAACAAGATTTCCCAAAGATCTGGACCTCATTCTACTCAATCACCAAGGATCATTGGCTCAACCTCCAAAAATCCTGAACACAACCACTTCCTCCCTCGACCCCTGCTGCACCACATGGATAAAAATGACTGCACAAGAGCTAGCACCGACACTCTACAGAATAATACATTTATCTCTCCCAAGGTTTTATGCTACCATCACTAAAAATATCATCCATAAGACCAATTCTAAAGAATGACGCAGCTGACCCAAGCTCTCCACCCTCCTACCGACCAATATCCAGCATATCGTTCCTCTCCAAATTAATTGAAAAATCAGTCCTATGTCAGCTTCAAGACTACGTCGACTCAACCTTCCCACTTGACCCTCAACAGCATGGATTCTGAGAGTTCCACGGGGTGGAAACCTTATTAACATCACTACTGAACACAATTTTCATAAGGATCAAAAACTTCAAGCAAAGCTTCATACTTATATTCATTGACATAGCATCAGCATTCGATTCAATAATACACGTCATACTCATAGACAGACTGATGAAAATAGGAATAATAAACACCCCACTATCATGGTTTTGCTCCTATATTTCAGAAAGAACAGCACGGGTCAGAATAAAAAATAACACATCAAAGTCTTTCCCATTAAACCAAGGACTGCCCCAAGACTCAGTACTTTCTGCCCTCCTTTTCAACATTTATATCCAGCCAGTCTGCAAAATTATACAGAAGCATAACATACAATACCACATTTATGCGGATGACCTGATGCTTTGCTCAACACTTGATACCACCAATCCTGACTATTCTACCATCTCCTCTTGCATGATGGAAGTCTCAGAATGGCTAATGCAATGCAACCTGGCAATTAACTACAACAAATCTGAAGCTCTCATAATCACAAAGGACACCGCCTTTCACCCCCCTCAAAACCTACTAATAGGAAACCAAGCAATCCCAGTTAAAAATGAAGTTAAATGCTTAGGAATACTCCTCGACCAGAGGCTCAACTTCCAATCCCATATCAAGAAATTAATCGCCAAAGCCTACTATAAAATGAAGATCCTAAAAAACCTGCAACCCATACTCGATCCTGATCACTTCCACTCCATCTGCCAGGCAATGGTCACGCCACAACTAGATTACTGCAATCTGATTCTTCAAGGTCTTCCCAAATGTATAACCCAAGCACTACAACTAGCACAAAATTCAGCAGCACAACTAATCACTGGAACCAAAAGACAAGACAACTTCTCCCCCACCCTCATAGCCCTCCACTGGCTACCCATCCAACCTTGGATAAAATACAAAGCTGTAATGGGAGGAGTAGCCTAGTGGTTGGGGCAAGGTACTTCAGGCCGGAAGGTCGGGGGTTCAAATCCCACTAGAGGACAGCAACCTTGGGCCGGAAGAACTGGGGTTTCTAGTCCCACGGATGCTCCTTGTGGTCTTGGGCAAGCCACTTAACCCTCCATTGCCCATGTTCCCTGTAAGTATTAGTGTATGTGTCTCATGTCCCCGCGTGTTAAACATATCCCCAATTGTGTTGTGACCGCTTTGATTGAAGGATAAGGCGGTATACAAAACTGTCTAAATAAATAAATAAAATAAATAAAATACTACACAATCAGTTCCCAGAATGTTTAAAAGAATTAGTTAAAAGAGTTCCAGACATTTGATTAAGAAGGAGGCAACTCCTCTCAATCAGCCCTTCACAGAGTATTTGAATATTGTCACACTCCCCCTGCTGGCCAGGCCAATAGGCAGAAGGGTGGCCTCATTTGCCTTTAAGTAAAGAGTCACTAGATTTTTCTCTCACCAGGGAATTCTGGGAGTTGTAGTTTCTCACAGTTACTTGTAGACAAAGTAGTTGCAACCACTCGGTTTGTTTAAGGCAAAACAGAAAATTTATTTTTGATCTGGGTTCCCCTTTCGCATCAAAATTCAAAACACAAGACAGTAAAGGATTATTCTCCAAAAGAAAACTCAACAGGAACATAAAGCGTCTGGAACATCAGAACTTGGTAAAACCCTTTTCACACACAGTAGCTGTTCACAGCCATTCTTCAGCAGTAAGAAAATCACAGCTACTTTCCTCAATTTTAAATCAGGTACAGTTCCTTTCTCTTTATCCAAAACTGTTCAGTTAACACTCAGGATTCCAGGAATGTTCTTTACTTCAAATGGAAGCTTTTGTTTCTCTTCTAGCTAAGAGGCACAGGCTATGCAAAGACTTCCCTTCATAGTCGTTCTTCTAGCACATGTGAAAGCTTCCCTTCTTACAATAAGAACAATCCATTGGTATTACATCGCACTCAGTTTCAGGCATACACTAATCTACTTGCATATCTTCCTGTATTGCAAGTTGTCTGTCCCTCTCTGGACTTTCACTAGCAGATTCAAGCTTACTGTTTGGAAGAAGCTTCTGGAATTCCCTTACAAACTGCTCTCCTGGAGAAAGGTTAGCTGTGCTTTGAGAATAAGCTCCTCTATCCTGCAACGGTTGCCTTAGCTTTTCAATTAGGTTCAGGTCTGTCTCACTGCCCTTGGCTGGGTTCTGGTTATTAGCATTTGTAATAGCTTTCACCCACCTTCTGGCAGCTCGGGTTCCTGGAGCACTCTGCTCTGCACTCTTTCTCAGTTTATAAGCAACGTCCTCAGCTAAGCTTCTGCTGGACTCTGAAGCAGACACACCTTTTTCAAAAGGATTGCTTCCCTTGTTGCTGGAGCCAAATTTCCCAGTGGAATAGAACCTTCCACGTCTCCCTTCTCTGGGCTTCCTTAAACCAGGTTTCTCCTTTGAACCCTCTGGTTTCAGTACTCCCTCTGAACAGGATCCTGGCCACGAGCTTCCCGCTCTCCCTGAGCCTTCTGTCCACTCTGACCTCTCAGCTCTCTCTGAACCTTCTGCTTCCTTTGCTCCTCCAGATTCTCCAGATCCTCCAGCTCTTCCAGCTTCCTCTGCCCTCTCTGCCTTCAGTGACGCAGGTTTAAAAAGGTGCTTTCCAGCCACCACGCCCTGCTCTCTGCACACGTGTTTGTTATCAGAGCTCAAACCTGACCCTATGTTAGGGCTTGGGCGGGGCTCTGCCTCAGCCAAAGCATGCTTCTCTAGTTTGTTTGTAGTTTAAGCTCTCTGGGAACCTTGCCTTTCTTCTGTCTTAAAGGTGTAGTCCCTATTTTCCTCTATTTCCATTTGCTCACTACAGCTCACATTGTCACAATATTATACCCCAGCACTATGGAACTCACTCCCATATCACCTGAGAGCAATCTCTGACATCACCAAATTCAGGAAACATCTCAAAACCCACCTTTTCACAGACCACTTCAACACCACAGAGAACACACAACCATAACAATAGCATTTCCAATCAGCAGCTCCCATCCACACCATGTCCTCCTTTAACTAAGTCGCAATCAGTTAAAATGTTGTAAGATTATTGTTGTAACACACAGAGAATGTTAACTGCTCATTGTAATTAATTTTGATTGTTAATTATTCAATGTAAATAGTTGCTACTGTACCGTTCTATTTATTTATTTAAGAATCATTTATATACCGCATCTTCCAGAGATCAGTTGCGGTTCACAATAAACAACAATCAACAAAGCAGAGTTTGTTTTACATGTAACATCTTATAACCACAAGCAATATTATAAGTAAACAGCAAATGTTAATACAGAACAGAACAGTGAAAACTATATACATATATATATACCTCGTTATGTTTCAATGTAAACCGCGCTGATAAAATTGAAAAGCGGCATATAAAAGACGTTAAATAAATAAATATACTGAATAATATACTATTGACTACTTTCTCCTCCTCAACACATTACCCTCTCTTGGTTTTAGAGACTCTGTGCTGTCTTGGTTCTCTTCTTATCTCTCCAATCGCTCCTCCAGTGTTTGTTTTGGTGGTTTCTCCTCTACTGCTATTCCTTTTTCAGTTGGTGTTCCCCAAGAGTCTGTTCTTGGCCCTTTCCTTTTCTCTCTCTATACCCAGTCCCTTGGTGCCCTCATCTCTTCCCATGGATTCAGTATCATTTTTATGCTGATGACTCTCAAATCTACCTATCTTTATCTGATGTTTCTCCTGCACTCCAAGGTGCCTGTTTATCTGACAATGCCACCTGGATGTCTCACCTCTGTCTGAAATTGAAAATGGCTAAAACTGAACCTCTTCTCTTTTCCTCTAAACCAGTGGTTCTCAACCTTTTTTGTACCGTGACCCCTTTTACCATTGGTCAACTTGTGGTGACCCCCAATGATAAAATCAAATGTGTCTCTCTTCCTTTACCGTTAAAGCATTGTCGCTGTAATCATTTGTTGAATTATTATTATAGGCCTTTGCAATGTTTTTATTTATAAAATTTACTTATTTAAACCACAATAATTAATCACAATAACAAGTAACAATATTTGATTTCAAAATTATGATGATTTTATAGTCAAATCACTAATATGAAATAAAATTATTTTTTCTACCTTTGTTGTCTGACCAATTTATTCTCTGATCATGCTGGTCCCGATCTGAGGCTTCTGCTTTCCTGTCTTCTCTTAGCTCTCTTTCTGTGGTCTATGGTCCATCTGCCATTTCTTATCTCTTCTTTCGTTTTCTTCACTTCTTTCCATCAGCCTATTTCCAGTCCCAGTAATCCTTCCCAGTATCAGCCCCTTTCCAGTCCTCACTCTCAGTACCTTCCAATGTCAACTTGCATTCCCATGACTGCCACTGGTGTCCATTCCCTTCCAGTCACCCTCCTTCCCCACTGACCAGTCCCTTCTAGTACAAATACCATGGCAGCCCCTCTCAGATCCACTCCTTTCCAGTTCCATTCTCCCATCCCCTCGTATCAGCCCATTTGTAGCCTTAGCCCCCAGTTTTCTTCCAGGGCCAGCAGCTCTATCCTCCCCTCCCCACAATCAGCCCATTCCCAGTCGAAGCCCCCCCCCCCAATCAGCTCGCTTCCAGTGCTAGTCCCTCCTCAACCCCATTACCAGTGCTAGCCTCCAATACCAGTCCTAACCCCCCCCCCAGCCTATTACCAGTCTTAGCCTGCTCTAATCAGCTCATTTCCAGTGCTAGTCCCTCCTCAACCCCATTACCAGTGCTAGGCTCCCCTAATCAGCCCATTACCAGTCCTAGCCCCCCCATCAGCCCATTACCAGTCGTAGCCTCCCCTAATCAGTTCATTTTCAGTGCTAGTCCCTCCTCAACCCCATTACTAGTGCTAGGCTCCCCTAATCAGCCCATTACCAGTTCTACCCCCCCCCCAATCAGCCCATTACCAGTCCTAGCCTCCTCTATAATCAGCCCATTTCCAGTCCTACTCCCCAATCAGCTCATTTCCAATGCTAGCCCTCCATCAGTCTATTACCAGTCCTACCCACCTATCAGCACATTACCAGTCCCAACCTCCCCCCCCTTGATCAGTCCATTCCCAGTCCTAGCCTTCCCTAATCAACCCATTACCAGTCCTAGCCAACCCCCCATCTGACCATTATAATCCTAACCCGCACTGTCTCTCCCCTCTGTCCAGCATTTATCCCCCGTCTGTCCACTATGTCCCCCTGTATCTTCCTTTTGTCCATGTCAGCCCCCCTCCCTCCCTCCCTCCCTCCCAGCCCCCCTCTGTCCATGTCAGCCTTCCCTCCCTCCATGTCAGCCCCCCTGTACATGTCAGCCCCCCTCCCTCTCTCCCTCTCTCCATCTCTCCATGTCAGTCCCCCCTCTGTCCATGTCAGCCCCCTCCATGTCGGCCCCCTCTGTCCATCTCAGCCCCCTCCTCCCTTCCTCCATGTCAGCCCTCCCTCCCTCCATGTCAGCCCCCCTCTCTCCATGTCAGCCACCCTGTCCATGTCAGCCCCCCTCCCTCCCTCCCTCCATGTCAGCCCCCCTGTCCATGTCAGCCCCCCTGTCCATGTCAGCCCCCTCCCTCCATCCCTCCATGTCAGCCCCCCTGTCCATGTCAGTCCCCCTCCCTCCCTCCCTCCCTGTCAGTCCCCCCCTCTGTCCATGTCAGCCCTCCCTCCCTCCGTCCATGTCAGCCCCCCTCTCTCCATCAGCCCCCCTGTCCATGTCAGCCCCCTCCCTCCCTCCATGTCAGCCCCCCTCTCTCCATGTCAGCCACCCCTATCCATGTCAGCCCCCTCCCTCCATCCATGTCAGCCCTGTATCTCCAGTATCCCCATCTTAGAGGGTCTCTTATCTAGGGTGTCAACCCCACATCCAGGCCACAAGGGTCATTTCTGGCAACAAAAGTAGTTAACATGCAAATCAAGGGGGTTGGTATGCAAATTAATTTCCCAGTGTCCTTCAGTTTAGACAAACATACACATCCAGCATCATAGTAAATTTCCCCCTCTCCCACCTTCTTAAGTCTCTGGTTCAGCCAGGATGCATCCCAGGGGTGAAATTTCCTGGACGTGCCACCACCTCCTATGTCCAAACAAAATAGAAGACCCAGCAAAACCGGTATTCCAACAAAATAGAATCAAAGTATCAAGAACACCTTAATCCCCATAGACAGTATCAATTTAATTTTTGTCGGGCATAAACCGCAGGAGGAAGAGGGAAATTCCATTTGCTCCCACGCAGTACATGCCCCTTTTATTCGTTTTTATTCAAAATGGTTTTTTCGTTCCTTATTCACAAAAATATAAAAGACCACCTATATAGCTACTTGGTGTTACAACCACCCCAAGTCTCGTGGGTTATCCACCGGCTGAGTGTCCATGGGTGTCTCGTCAGAAACTAGCTTTTCATCATTTCCCAGCTCTATCACTTCCTCCCACTGGATGTCTACCTCCATGTGGGTTTGGGGCAAATCCTTTAACTCACCTTCCATCTCTCTCCCATCCCAGGTATTATCAGGGAGTTGGGTCCTAAGCCTCCTGATTGGGGTGAGAACAGGGGTTTGGGTCTTTCCTTGGTCCCTGGTTCTTTTCCCGAATAGGTCCATACCCCCAAAGCAGGGAATTGGCACTGGGAGCCCCTTGACAATGGCCAGTCCTAGTAGGTGATTTTTATCTCGTAAGTGGGATCATTCTGCCTTGGCGGAGAGCCTTTGGCTAGTGGTATGATGGGATCAACCCAGTCTGGGTGGTCTTTCGCCCTCCCAGGACAGGAAATTCGCATTGCTATGGGCTTTTCCAGCCGGTGTTTGACTTATATGAAATATATGCAGCCCCTCCCAACTGCTCTACCAACTCCTCTAACCTGAGCATGGGGTAGGCATCAAAATTCGAGATGGCAATCACTTGACAAAAATCAATATAGAACCTGGTGGTTCCATCAGGTTTGGGCACTAGGACTATCAGGCTAGACCATTCACTGTTGGACTCTTCGATGACCTCTAAGTGCAGCATATCCTCTACCTTATTCTCAGTATCCCTTTGTTTGGCCTGGGGAATGCGGTATGGTTGTTGCTTTACAATTTCACCATCCCTGGTGATAATTCTGTGAGTTCTGAGATGGATTCTCCCAGGCAAGGACAAGAACATGTCTGGAAATGGCTAGTAAGTGCTTCACCATTCTCTGCTGGTCTCCTGACAACTCACTTCCGACTAAGACCTCTGTGGAGCTCCTTGTCTGGGCAATCTCTGGGTGCAGGTCCTCTTCCTCTTCATTTACTTGTGCTCCTAGCCCCTCCCAACACACCCAAAGTGTGAGCAAATTGATGTGGAAGGTCTGCACCTTCCTCTTCTGCTGCTCCACTTCATAATCTACAGGGTCCAGTTTCCAGCATACCCTAAAGGGGCTAGTCACTTATTATTGGAAGTGGACAGCATAGCTAATACCAGGTCTCCTGGGTTAAGACTCCTCTCCTGTGCCTGCTTGTCATAATAGACCTTTTGCTTCTCTTGGTTATTCCTCAAATGTTTGTTAGCCCACTGGGAGAAGGTTCTTAACTGGATTTTCAAATGGGTAACTGTTCAATTATGAGCTCTAACCTTCTTTCCGTTCCTGCCAAGGCTTCCTGTACCACATCCAAGAGTCCCCTGGATTGTCTCCCCATTAAAAGCTCAAACAAGGAAAAGCCCAATGTAGCTTGGGGAACGTCTCTATAGGCAAACAGGACAAATGGGATCACTTGCTCCCATGTCCGACTGATCTCACTTATACTTTTTCTAACCATTTGTATCAGGGTCTGGTTAAACCGTTCAACGAGACTGTTGGTTTGTGGGTGATAGGCGGTGGTCTTAATATGCCTGATCCCAAACAATGCCAAGATGACCTCTAACTGTCTGGACAAAAGGTTAGTACCCTAATCTGTCAAACGTTCTCTGGGGAAGCCTACATAACAAAATATTTTCAACAGTTTCTGTATTATCTGACCTGAGGTAACTTTCTGCAGACGAATTGCCCACGGATAGCAGGTGGCATAGTCAACAAGTATTAAGAGGTACTAGTAACTTGCCATGCTTCTATTGTCATGAGGCTGGAGCTAGAAAAGAAACAGTGTTGAAAAAAACTCCTGATTTTCATGGAACTCAGAAAAGGCAGAGAGCGCAGTTCCAGCGCAGCTCAGCCAGAGGGCGCATGAACAATTACACAGTACCTGAAGCAACGTGCTCTAGCATTGATCACATTAATAACAAGCAGTTTCACCTGTTCTCAAACTCAGAAAGTGCAAACCAGAAATCCCTTTATAAAGGAAACCAGATGATCAGTGAAACAGGAGGAAGCAAGAGCAAGTGCTGGGAAAGTGGCAAGAGCGAGGTCAGAAGGACCGGCAGCAGGACCAGTGAGAGAAGCCTGGAAGAGGAAGGCTTCCATGTGCAGCCAACTCAAGGAGACAGAATCCAAAAGAGGTATTCTCAAAGGGATAAAGTCCAGAGAGGCCAAAGGTATTGGAACGGAGTCCAAAGCCAAGCAAACCAAAGAAGCAGCTTGCCTGATGAAAGCAACTCTCCTAGCCCAAGTAAGTCTCCTATGCTAAACCAGAAAGGCACAAGGAAAGGAGATTCCTTCTACAGTGATACTTCTGCCAAGAAACACAGAGAGTGGAAATCCATGTCAGGTTTTCCTGGTAACTCTGATTGTAGAGCAGTGCACAGAATAGCTTGTCAGCCTGAGAAGCTACGTCGCAAGCTGAGTCCTGGGTGTGGCAGCCTACAGAAGCCAAGGTATGAAAAGCCTTTCATTATAAGGGAAAGTTTAAGTGATGAAAACCTTATGGAAATAGATAAGCCTCAGAAAGTTAGAAGAAGTAAAGCTAACTTTTTAAAAG
This sequence comes from Ichthyophis bannanicus, assembly GCA_033557465.1. NCBI lineage: Eukaryota > Metazoa > Chordata > Amphibia > Gymnophiona > Ichthyophiidae > Ichthyophis > Ichthyophis bannanicus. Next base: position 908,327,646 of record CM066035.1, on the reverse strand, counting down.
CACTTCCCAAACAGTGTGCTAAGGAAGTTGTATGAGAAACCAAAGAACCCCTGTAAGGAATTAACAGATACTGAAGACAGTCATAGCATTGAAGAAGGTAGTGACCCAGAATCAATGGACTTTGATTGTGAAACCAGTCTTCCCATTCCTCAGAGTGAACCAATGGAATGTAACTTCTGTTCAAGAACTAGCTTGATTGCCTTGCTAAATGTATAGAGAAAAGAGAACTCTGCATATGGTGAAGTTGATAACCATTTGTTTCCTGATGTTAATTTCTATTGATTTGAAAGAAGCCTTAACCCAGTTAAACAGTTAATTGTGAAGCCTACAACCCTTAACTGTTTATATAATGGTGGAACCTTTTTGTTAGAGGAAAGAATTACCTTCATTTTCTTTTGTGTCTTATTGAACCTAAGCATTGACCAGGGAAATAAAGCCTTATTACCCTACACTTTGGCGTAGATTGTTCTTTATAAGGAGTTCTGTACTACAAGGACCAGAATCCTCCTGGTCCTTCAGCTCAACCACTCCTTAAAATAAATTAAATGTCACCGGACGCCCTTATTTCCTACGCCAGTAGGGGCGCCTGGGGACACTATCTAATGTACCCACAATGTCCATGGCCATTCGATCCTAGGATGGTCTAACCTGATAATCCTAGTGCCCAAACCTGATGGAACCACCAGGTTCTGTATTGATTTTAGACAAATGAATGCTGTCTCGAATTTTGATGCCTACCCTATGCCCAGGATAGAGGAGCTGGTAGGACAATTGGGAGGTATCGGAATGAGGGGAGCTTTCTTGGTCTGGTTCTTATTTTTTTGTTGGCACATGGGACATGCCTGTCAGAAGTTAGTCACTTCCTGATGTCAGTTAGGCCAGAAGAACTGTTGTGTAAGATGTGCAATTACCCCCTGCTCCCCTAGGTGTGCTGCCAAGGGATGGCTGTGTGCCAAGATCAATAGGGCCTCCCAGAATATCGGGGGCACCATGAACTTGGCTTGCTCTCCTTTCCCTTCCCAGAATGTAATACAATATAAAAGGCTATTCCTCTTCCTAAAGAGAGGGTAATTATCCTTTCCCTTCTTGGAGCCTGCTCCTTCCGCCTTATCCCAGGCTTCCTGCAAGGAATGGTCTTTTGCTTGCTCTACAGAAAAAATTATCGCATTTGGAGAGAACCTCCTCCCCAAGAGCCTCTACTCCCCCAGCCTTTTTCCACTTTTCCACCCTCCACTGTGCCCTGCTTTTTCTAGTCTTTCCCCTCCCTCTGCCATTTCCAGGGTTGAAAAGGGGAATAACTCCCTGAGACTAGGGACAGACTTTTCCTTTGGGGTATAGCCTCAGGAATGGGTGGCTACTAAAGCAGAGTGGAAGCCAGATGATTCTAATAACCTCTTCTAATCCCGGTCTAGGATTAATGGCACTGGGAGCCCCTTGACAATGACCATTCCTAGGAGTTGTTTGTTGTCCTAAGTGATTTTTATCTCATAAGAGGGACCATTCGATATGTCCCTGTAGATACACCTCACTTGTACATGGCCTAGGTATCTACCCCGCCTCTTACTGACCTCTAGACTCCAGGCCAGATCTTGAGACATCAGAGACTGAATACTCCCAGTGTCTACGAGAGCGTCCAGGTCCGTCCCACCAACCCAGATCCCCTTTTTAAGGGGCCTACTCTAGCTTCCCAGGTACCCCGTGAGTCCTACACCAGAGAAGGAACATTTCCCTTTTGGACAATCCCATTGGAAATGGTCCAGCTCCCCACACCCAAAGCATTGTGGTCCTCTTCGGAACTCCTGAGTGGTTTTCTTCCCTGTGGTGTCCTTAGGGCTATCCCAACTTCCCTTTAGCCTAAGGGGTCCTTTTCCCACCGGAATCCCTTGGGGGATCTCTTTTCTCCCTTCCCTGGGGACTCAGGGTCCTTGGGATTCAGTGTCAACAAAATTCTCGGCCTCTGTTATGGACATGGACCCCTGTCTCGATACCCATGCCCGTACTTCCCTTGGAAAAATACAAAGAAATTGTTCTAGCACTATCTTCCTTATTATGGTAACTCCAGAGTTCTTATTGGATTCCAGCCACCTGGTGGCCAAATCAGTTAATCTATGGGCCACGGCCCTAGGCCTTTCTCCTGGGTGAAAGTCAGTGGCCTGAAAATGCTTTTGATAGTTCTCTGAGGATAGGCCCAACCAGTCCTGGATAGCCACTTTCACCTCGTAATAGTCTGTGACTTGAGAATTGTCTAGGGACTGATAGGCCACCTGGGCTTCCCCTGTAAGCAAAGGTGCTAAATGCATGGCCCACTGTCCAAGGGCCAATCTTCTGCTGTAACCATCCTTTCAAAAATCAATATGTATGCTTTGGGATCATCCTCAGGACCCATTTTTGCTAGGGTGAGGGTCCGGTTCCCCTCCAGTCCTTCCGTGACAACACATCCTTCAATTGGGCCCACCTCAGCTTTCGGTGTCCTTGCTGATCCAATCAACCCATCAGTGAGTTTCTTAAGCTCCTGAGTTTGTACCTCTAGTAGCTGGAAGAGTGGCTGGTTAAGTTGTGCCTGTCTTTCCAGGATCTGGATGATTCTCCGATTCATCGCCTCCTGCTGGAGTCAAGTCTGCTTCACCAGCCAACAAACCAGTTCCTTTGAAGCCATGGCTCTAAAGCAAACATAGAGAAAGCAACTCAAGTGCAGGTCTTTAGGAGAGTACACCCACTCTGCCTTTAACCAGACCAACTGTCCTACCCTGTCTCATGTCTAGATACTCCCTGTCTAGATATTCATACTTTCCGGGCAGATGGTTCTCAGTGTTGTTAGTCCATTGGCCTTGCTGGAATGGGCCCCTACTTTGGCTCCTACTTGTTCCTTTCTCAAGGGATCATCAGTTCTGCTCTGGGGTCTGGGTCCGGGTCTGGTACTGCTCAGCAATATCACTCACAAATAAATTGAACAGTACCTGTCCCAGGACAGAACCCTGGAGCACTCCGCTAATTACCTTCCTTTCATCCGAGTGAGTTCCACTTACCATCACCTTCTGTCATCTGTCAGTCAACCAATTTCTGATCCAATAAGGATTAAATGGAAAAGTCTGTCTTTTTGCAGATGACACGAAAATTTGCAACAAAGTGGATAACATGAGGAAAGATTTACAAAAGCTGGAAGAATGGTCTAATGCTTGGCAATTAAGATTTAATGTGAAGGAGTGCACTGTCATGCACTTGGGAAACAGAAATCCAAGGGTATTGTATGCAATAGGGGGCAAGAGGTTGGTGTGCATGGACAAGGAGAAGGACCTCGGAGTGACTGTTTCTGAAGATCTCAAGGTAACAAAATAGTGTGACAAGATGGTGGCAAAAGTCAGAAGGATGCTGGGTTGCATACAAAGAGGAGTTACCAGCAGAAAGGAAGAGGTACTAATGCAACTGTACAAGTCACTGGTAAGGCCTCACTTTGAATATTGTGTTCACTTTTAGAGACCATATCTTGCAAAGGATATAAAAAGACTGGAAACGGTTCAGAGGAAGGTGACCAACATGATATGGAGTCTGCGTCAGACGACTTATGAGAAGAAACCTGAAGACCTAAATATGTACATTCTGAAGGAGAGGAGGGACAGGGGAGATATGATTCAGACCTTTAAATACTTAAAGAGTATTAATGAACAAATAAACCTCTTCCAAAGACGGGGAAGCTGTAAAACTAGAGGGCATAACATGAAGCTGCAAGGGGGTAAACTGAAAGGCAATGTCAGGAAATACTTTTTCACTGAAAGGGTGGTGGATGCTTGGAATTCCCTCCTGATGGAAGTGGTGGGGGGCAAATACAGTGACAGAATTCAAAAAGGCATGGGACAGACACAGTGGATCCCTTTATAGCAAAAGGATAAAATCAAAATAAACATAACTATCTCTTATATCTAAACAAATAGGGGTGACTTATACGGAGCGGTGGGACACCCCTAAACAAAGACATGGGGAGGGGAGACTTGCACGGAGCGGCAGGTGCACCTACTCTTGCCGCCTTGCTGAGCAGACTAGATGGACCATTCTGGTCTTTATCTGCCATCATATACTATGTACTATGTAGCTACTTGTTGCTACAACTACCCCAAGTCTGGCAGATTATCCACCATGGGTGTCTCTTCAGGGACTAGCTGTTCCACATTTCCCAGCTCCATCTCCTCGTCCCGCTGAGGGTCTATCTCCATGGGGGTCTAGGACGAGTCCTTCACCTCCATTTCCACCTCCCTCCCATCCCAGGTCTTGTAAGGGAGTCAGGCCCAGGGAGGGAACAGGGGTTTGGGCCCTTCCTTGGCTGCTGGATGTCCTCATCTGATGTTCTAGGGGTCCCCTCCTGAATGGGTCCATATTCCCAGAGCAGGAACTAGCTGAGGTCCCCCGGGACTCTGGCAGTGACGGGAAGTACACCCCATCACAGATCCTTTATTAGCCAAATAGAATAGCACTACTTTGGGAGGGGACAAGGAAGAAGCACAAGTTGCTATGGCAAAGCTTTTTGATAAGCAGCCAAACAAACCTATTCCAGCCGCATTTCTTCCATATCCAATAGCTGATGATGTCATCATGAATTCAAAATCAGCATCATTTTCTTGCCATTTCTCTTCTGGATTTTGGAAGGAAAGAAGCTTGTATTTGGAAAATGTAGGCTTCATAGATAAAAGGGGTGAAAATGTTAAGGCTTAGAGAGAGAGAGAGAAAGGAAAGAGGACACAGAGGACACAGATATAGAGGTACTGAGATAGTTTGTATATCAGAGAAAATTGGGTTCTGTGGTGCAGATCAGATCGACTCCATATTAAGAAGCTTGATAGAAAATAAACTGAAAGAAGTACAGCAGAGAAAAGGCTGAGGCAAGTAGGACACACACCAATTGACTTTGTATATGTGAGAGTCACTTAACTTGGACAAGTCTGGAACATTCTGTGGGTCCATACAGATGGCAAAGTGACTGGCTGTGCTGCAGTATCCAATGGCTCTCTAGTCTACCACTAGAGTATAGTGTATGTACTGTGTTATATATTAACAGTATAATCCCCACACATGGAGTGGAGGAGTAGCATAGCGGTTAGAGCAACAGCTTCATACTCAAAAGATCAGGGTTTGATTTCCACTAACACTCTTTGTGGCCTCAGGTAAGTCACTCTCCACTCCATTGCCTGGGAAGAAAAGGCCTGGCAATCTACTTCCAGTCATACCTTGCCAAGAAAACCCAGGGGCTGCTGAGTTGCCAGGAGTCAGCATTGACTTGAAGACACTTAATAAATAAATAAATAAATAAATAAATATATATATATATATATATATATATATATATATATATATATATATATATATATATATATATATATATATATATATATATTTATTTATTTATTTATTTATTTATTTACTTATTGTCATGATGTGGGTATTGATAAAGTTGAAAACTTGAAAAGAAATCCTGTTTCTTTTAAGAATCTAGATGTGCAATTACCTCCAGGCACAGCTAGAGGGAGCAGGAAGGAACATTCAGGAGCTAATGAGCTTGAGAAGCCTAATGACTTGCACCTGGAAATGAACCCGGAAGTCAGGCAGGAAAGATTTCCTTATAAGCCAGAGCTGAATGCTTGCAGAGGAGGTCCAGATGCATTAAGGAAGAGGTGCACAGCTACACAGGGGTGCCCGGCTGCAGTAAGGAAGAGGTGTTCAGCTGCATTAAGGAAGAGGTGCACGGCTACACAGGGAGGTCCAGCTGCAGTAAGGAAGGGAGGTCCAGCTGCATTAAGGAAGAGGTGCACGGCTGCATCAGAGAGGAGAAGCACGGCTACACAGGGGAGCACGGCTTCACCAAAGAAAGAAAAGGACCTGAGAAGGAACAGAGACAGAGGGACGTCTTCCCAAGGGGGAACAGCTCTATCAAGAGGTTTATCTCCAAGAGAAGGAGTAACTGAAGAAATCCTAGAGGAGCAAGCCCACAGGTACAGGGTTCACAAGGGTGAAATCCAGAAGGGCCAGGCTGACTGTGCAGCTGTCCCAAGAAAGTTTGTTAGAGCCAGCTCTGAAGTTAGAGGCTGTGCCACGCCCTGTTCTCACAGCGTTCCTGACTCCAGAACAGAGAGACCTAAGCAAGGAGCCAAAGGGAATGGTTTGGAGAGAAGCTTAGAGTCTCTGAGAAATAATTATCCAGTTTTACCAAGCAAGAAAGGAAAGGCAATTTATAATAAACCTGAGTTCTTACCAAGAGAGAGAAGAGAATTCATACCAGGTTTCACCAAAATGCCAAGAAGCACAGCCCTGCCTAATGCTGACAGGCGGAGAAATTGCTACAGCAGGAAAATTGCTAAAAGGGAAAACACGGTGGATTCAAGCCAGCAAAGCTCCAGGTATGGAACCTTTATTTTTTTTTTTTTTTTTTTTTTATTTATGCAATTTTCCAAAAAACAACAAGAAATGTACAATCCCTTGCAAGAAAATAGAATACATGTCAATAATGCAATAAGACAAAAATAAAGATAATAATCCAAACATTATTCCAAGTAGTCCACATAAATGGGGGGAAAAAGCGAAAGAGATACTTCCAAGCAGAGGCACTTGAAAGAAATAAGAGGTAACCCACAATAAGAAAAATCAAAAAGCCACGGAGGACCCGAGAGTATCAACTCCTTAAGAGAAACATATATAGATGTTACCATTATTCTGACGACACTATTGCGGATAGTCTGGCATTAATGAAAACATTAAGATCATTTGGATCAGAAAAAACATATTTTACATTCTTTATAATAACCAAACATCGACATGGAAACCTGAGGAAGAAGGAGCCCCCCAGCTGGATTACACCTGACTTATACAAAAGAAATTGTTTCCTCCTTTTTTGGGTATCTTTAGTTATGTCAGGAAACATAGAAAGTGTTAAGCCCATAAAGGTTTCTAGCCGTTTTTTAAAGAAAAGCCTCAAAAGCCAATCTTTATCTGAAATATTAAAGCACATTGCACTAGCAACGTAGAAGCAACACAGGCTTCCCTCCCAACATCAGAAATCAAACCTGAAATATCCAGGACATCAAAATTAACTTCGGAAAGTACAACAGGATCCCCAGCTTTTTTCTTTGCTAGGGGAAGATAGTACACCTTTGCCAAAGGGGGGATTAAACCCTCGGGGACTTTTAAAACTTCTAACATATATCTTTTAAACATATCCAGAGCAGTGGTACCCGATACTCGAGGAAAGTTCAAAACTCTAAGGTTGGCAGCCCGGGAAGCATTCTCCAACGCTTCCAATTTATATTTAAAAGTCCCGTTTTCTTTAATTAAAGTCGACGAAACTGCGGAAGCATTGTCTAGCTGAGATCCTAAATTGGTAATCTGATTCTTCAACTGTTCATTAGTAGACATAAGAACATCAATATCAGCAGCATTTTTCTGGATAGCAGCGTCATGATCTTGAATTTGAGAGGTCAAAACTGTAGTACGAGAAATCATAGCTGTAGATAAAGTGGCTATAGCGTCCCAGATGGACTCCAACGTAAATACCTTGGGTCGGAGAAGAAAAGGTATGGAACCTTTATTGATGATATTGAATGTTTGAATCCTAAAGTCCCTGTTAAAATAAGTCCTCACTCTACAAAGAAGGAGAAACCATACTGGTTGTGATAAGGAAGCTTATCATAGCTCAGGAAGGGGCTATAGAAAAGGTGAAGTGTCTCTGAACAAGCAACCTGTCAGTGCTGGTAGAAATGAGAAAACAGAATTTTGCCATAAAAGACTACCAGTCCCAGAATGCACCAGGTTTCCAACAGCCATGAGAGGAGCTGAAGGTGAGAAAACGTGTGTTCAATCAAAAGGGCTATGAGGTAATCTCCAAGCACTCATTGCAAAGGGCAGGGCTGGATTCAGCACAGCTGTGCTGTGCTAGGATGGAACACTCATCTCAAAGGGCCAGGCCTGAGTCAGCACAGCTGCGCTGTGTTAGGGAGGAGCACTCATCTAAGCAGAATAAGAGTAGAGTTTATTCTACAGATGACCATCTTCATGATCACCTTGGATATCCAGAGAATGATCATCAGTTTCATCTGAAGGATCATCAGAAGCAGAAGCCAAACCGGACAGACAGAGAGGCAAGGAAACCCTCTGGAAGAAAGAGGAGAAAAGCCTTTGAGAGGTCTAGAAGAGTCCAAAGCAGTACGTATACTGGGAGGTATTCCAAGGGCCAGCATACACCATTGGACTGGGGAAAGCCAGAGGAATGGTGCTGCAGAGCTAGGAATCACCAGAGGCTACCTGTGAGGGAGACGGCGGCACGTGGAAGGGATCCTAAGACCTGTGCCAGAAGGTATGTGAAGAGAGATCCAGTGTCCAGGGATCTGGATTGGAAGGCTGGACATAAGAACTGGACTACATACTGGCCAGACTATATAGAGAGGAACTCTAGCAGCAATGGAAGCTCAGGTATGAACACTGATCTATGTCCTAGCTATAACCTTGAAAGACAGCAGGGAAACAAGTATTCTCCTGAAAATGCTCCATTGAGAGATTCATCTGTGCCAATTCATGATATTGAACCCATGCTTGTTGAACAAGGGGGAATAATAGCAGATGAGGATCCTGTTTATATGGACTGCTCTCTATCTAAACTCCGTTGGTAACTTTCTGTTATAAAGTACAGCAACCATCACAAAGAAATACAAATTTGTTCTTTAATCTACTCAGAAAAGCTCCTGAAGCAGGATTTGACCCACACAGTGGAAGGCAAGCCAGCTAAGGGGTTTCAGCTGGTGACTGCTAGCAATTAAGCCTTACCTAATTGCTTGTGAGCTAGGAGAGAATCACTTCTGTATCTATGTGGGAAGTAATCAGAAGTTAACCTGAAAAGAACAGTTTGTTTCTTGCTTTGTGGCTTTTCATTTGTTGTTTTCCTGATTTTGACTTTGTTTTTCCAAGTTAACACTGAAAGCAAGTTACCTAATTTATGTGCTACCAAGCATATCTGTGTTGGGAGAAATAACCCCATAAATAAATATCTTATTGGCTTTACCCAAGAGCACAACTAAATTATTGTCAGCAGCTGTGTCTGGTGTGAATGAACTACATTGCCCACAATACCTTGCAAATCATATAGATATATGCACTTGCCAAGACTGTGAAGATTTTCACCCAGGCAGCCGTCTGACATGGTTTAATAAAATCCCAAAAGCCCTGAGAACAGGCTGTTATTGGAGACAAGGCCCTAGAGGCATAGCACACCGACCCGAGTCAGACAGGGACAGTGTTTATTCCCCTGATGATTCTAGTGAAGAAGAATGCATGGAAACAGAATGCATAAATACAGTTTCCCTATCTCCACCAGAACAGATGGAATGTGACCTGTGCACAGCCTCATGTCAAGAGTCTGTATTTATTTATTTATTTTAGTTTAGTTTCTTATATACCGCACTATTTAGTATCAGCACGGTTTACATGGAACAGTGAAACATAATGAACAAACGTTATTTTTACAGAGAACAAGGAAATACAACTTGGATAACTTAGGGAAACATGCACATCAACTATTTACATATGTAGCAGTAAGCTTTGCATAGTGGGTTATGAACCTACAGAAAGATATTAAGTATAGGGACTAATATGTAGAGGTTTCTGGAAAGAAAGGTGTGGCTATGGTGGAGTATGGTTGATCTGGTAATGTTGAATAAATAAGTAATGTTTTAGTGCTTTCCTGAATTGTGTGAGATCGGTGATGGCTCGGATTGCTGGTGGTAATATGTTCCAACACTTGGGAGCATAAAAACTGAAAGCCCTGTTTGACGTTGTTAGTGTGCGTTTTGTTGATGCACTTGGGATAATTAGAGTGTTTGCTGATGTGGATCTTCTGGATCTGTTAGGTGGGGTGGGCTGAATTAGATCCACTAGTTGTGAAGCGGTTATGCCGTTGATGGCTTTAAAGGTAAGCGTCAGAGTCTTGAATAGTATTCTTCCGTGTGTTGGGAGCCAGTGGAGTTGAGTTAAGATGGGTGTGATGTGGTCAAATCTCGATGCTCCAGAAAGAACTCTAGCAGCGGCGTTCATGGCTAGCTGAAGGGGGTTCAAAGTAGACTGTGGGAGGCCTTGGAGAATGGCGTTGGCGAAATCAAAGTGGGGTAGGATAAGAGCTTGGTATACAGTCCGGAAGTCACTTGGGTCCAATAAAGATCTGAGGTGTTTGAGTGTCCGGATCTTGAAATATACGGCTCTGACAATGTAGGATATGTGAAGCTTCATGTCCAAGTGTTGATCTAGAGTAACTCCTAAGTATCGGATTGTAGACTTTGTTTGGAGTTCAGCTTCTCTCACTTTTATATGAGGTGGTGGGGTAAAATTCGGATTTCTTGTGATGAAGAGTACCTCCGTTTTCTTATGTTGAATACGGAGGTTTTGAGATAGAAACCATTCTGATACTGCATCAAAACATTCAATGAGAGGTGAGAGGTCCATTTGCTTTGTGGAGAATGGCATGTAAAGAAGGATATCATCGGCGTATATCTGACATTGGACATTGAAAGATCTGATGATGTTGCAGACAGGTTGTACGTAAATGTTAAACATGAGAGATGATAATGATGAGCCTTGAGGAACACCCTGATCTTGGTGGAAGGGCTCTGATTTTGTTGATCTTGATCTTACTTGTTGCCATCTTCCTTCAAGGTATGATTTGCACCAATCAAGGGCGAGGCCATTAATGCCTTTTTCTTTTAAGCGTTCTATGAGCAGGCCGTGGTGTACCGAATTGAAGTAGTCTCTGAATAACATAGAAGAGTTTATAGAATGTTTATGCTTTTGGAATGAACTGAATTCCTGTTACCCAAGCTCTGCATTAATTGTGAAGTGTAACAATTAAGCACATGTTTATGAATACTGGTACCTTTTGCAACAAAGGACTTTCTGTTTCATTATCCATCTCTTATGTTGAACCCTTGCATTGATGGGGAATAAAAGCCTTAATTCCCTCCACTTGGTCTTGTTACTGAGTTCTTTTAGGCAGCCGGAATTGGTAAGGCCATTTTACTACGTCGATGAACCTTACGTTCCCTGGGGCTCTCTAAAAATAATCTTTGCCGTGGATTGCCCATAGGCGTAGGGGGCGCTCCCCACGACAATATATATATATATATATATTTATATATTAACAGTATAATCCTCAAACATTATGCTATATATAGAAACTGTTTCTCTCTCATTGAATCATGCCAGCACCTGCTAGACATAGGCATGGAAATGGTGGGAGAAGCAGGGAGGAAAGGTTTTTGATCATTCAGAGAGACCTAGGGTCAGCGGCAGCACTAGTGGTGATGATTAGAAACATGTATCTCAGAACCCCTGTAGTCTACCAGCCTAGCTGAGAAATATATATTTTTAGGAGGAAAATACCAACAGCTGCAGATACAGGTCCCAGTGAAAACATGAAGTACCAGTTGTCTGCTCCCATTTCTACACAGGAGCAACAGAAAGCAGATAGAGTGCAGGGTGAGGAGAAAAGAGGTAGAAGGTCAGCAGGAAAAGCCGGCATACTGTACTAGTAGGTGCACCCTGTTCCCTCCTGAGAAGTGTATGAAGCAGGTTTGGAACGATACTGAATCAGATGACCCCTCATTTAAGGGATTTTGAGAATCTGAAGAGACTGAGGGGCTGATGTCATAAAATATGCTGGGTTTTGCACACAATGCAGTGCCCTACCATGGCTCAAGCGCATGGTTACTGCATCAGCCCTTGACGGTTTAGAAACTGAGAAGACTTTGGATAAGCTGGTTGCTAGTGTGATATGTAATGAGCAGCCACAAGAGGTAGGAAGTGATAGAGCCAGGACCTAGAGCAGGTAATGGAGAGTATGAGGGATGCCCCTGGCCTTTTACCTTCTGCCCTGGCCTCAACCCAGGTTCCAGCAGCAGCACCTAAGGTTGCAGAGAGGTGATCAAGATATTGAGGAAGATCCACAGTATCAAGCTGAAGCATGCTGCATTAACAGAAGCTCTGAAATTTCTATGTTAGAACAATAAGTTGAAAGTAGCAGCAGAAGCACAAAAACTGCGCAGATATGAAGAAAATAGAAAAGAAAGATCAAAATAAACTGTTTAGAGCGAACCCAAAACAGTTCTACAGGAAATTGAGAAAGAGCATCAATATGGCAAAAACACCACCAACCAAAGCTGAAATCTGTGAATCGCATGGAGAGGCAGAAGATCCTGAAATACCAAGAAATGTAGTCAGAGACAGAAATATTTCCCATTGTATTGGGAACCCACAGGTTTGATAAAGAAGAATTTCCAAGCACATCTTGACAAACTACCCATACATGTTACATCTTACAAACTCTAGAAGGAAGCTCTTTGGCACGATGCCGAGCATTAGCAGTAAATTTGATCATGCACCACATAACCTGGCTTAGAAGTGAGGTTCATCACTGTCATGGTCTGCGAACAACTAACCCATTTGGAGAAACTCCCCTGAGTGATTCTATAAAAAAAATTAAAGGGCTGGAGGCATTATACAGCATTTGAGGATTAGTATATTGCAGAATGCATTTACTGCCAGAAAGCTCGAGAGCGGGTGTAATGCTAGCACATACTTTACTTTACATACTTCCTGACTCTGCATGTTCCACTCAAACTCTGTCCCCTCAATGCCTACTGTCAGGGCTGCCCCAGACTTGTTTGAGGGTGGTGGCACCTTAGGGAAACCTTAAGTCGTATTTCCCCCTGGCTGTCAGAAATGGTATTTTAGTAGCAATAATTCTTTTAAAAATTAGCCTCCTCGTGTGCGGTTCAATTCGTTCATGACAACTACAGCTCTTCCTTCATTGGTGTCTTTGATAATGTCAACCTTGCTTACGAAGTTATGGATAGCTTCCCATTCCATGTGACCTAGATTCTGAGGCAAGTGGTGTGTTGATTATCTGGGTATAGCACTGAAAGTACTCTATGTAAAAATCAAGCTCAGAGGTATGGTCACCAGAGGGGGAATACTGGGAGACGCTCTTTTTTTCTGAGCCGCTGAGGTGCAGATCGTGTATCGTTGTCTTCTTCTATGTATAGTTATGTGGTGATGGGAAGTTGGTGCAGAAGTATTCCTTGAGCTGTAGATGGCACAAGTAGGCTTTCAGGTTACAGCAGAATTGTATCATCTGGGTGGATCTGATGGGGCAGAAGGAGGTGAACACAGATTCTTCTGCCTAGCTGAGTGAATGGTTTGATAGAGTTGTTGGAATTCGGGGTGGTCATTATGCATGGCTGATAGAAGGTCAAACAATGTGACCTCATTTTTTTTAGTGTTAAAAAATTTAGGGTAGGTGGTGTATCAAGTCCTGAAGACATCCTGTCCAATCAGGGGATTAATTGTATATTGGTTCCTTATAGCCCCTATTTACTAAGCCCCCTACAGTATTAAGGGGTTGCAGTCGATACACACTAACTGCAAATGTTAAGCTGTGATACCTGTGACAACTCTGCAGTAACAGTTGGGGGCATTCCGGGCACTTATGGGAAGGCAGCTGTGCTACCAATGTGTGGCAACAGTGATTACTGCGCTTTAACAGTATGTCTGCTAACACCAAATGCGGTTAATGACACCAGTGGTGGTGCCAATAACTGTTCCACATTATTTATTTATTTTTATTTATTTAGCATACATTTGTATACCGCTACTTCCAGCGATCAGTAGCGGTTTGATTAACGAAACAGAAATGTACAATCATGTCAAATTTTCGAAGTATACACACCTTGATTTGGAGGAGAAGGCACAGCACACGGGGGAAGGTCATATGGACGGACATTACATATTTTCATATTTACTTATTTACATATTTACATATTATCTGCTGCATTAGCCATTAACATGCATCAACAACATCTATGCTTTTTCCCCACCCCCTAATATCAATTTCTGTATTAGGTGTGCAGAGGATACCGTGAGATTCATTGCATTGGCAGCATAGTCCCAACCTGCGAGCACCTTCCGCTGACATCACCTGAGGCCTTTAAAAGTGCAGCCCTTACCACAGTCGGTGGGAGACTAGAAGATTTGTTGCTGCGGCGGCATGGTCCTGACCTGTGAACACCTTCCGGTGCAGATTGCTGGCATTGCCTGGGGGCCTTTAAAGGTGTGGCCCTTGCCATGGTCGGTGGGAGACCAGGAGATTCATTGCAGTGGCAGCATGGTCCCGACCTGAAATCACCTTCTGGCACAGATTGCTGACGTTGCCTGGGGGTCTTTAAAAGCACGACCCTTACCACGGTTGCAGACGCATCCTGCAGGCATGTGCCTGAAGCGACGTGCCCAAAGGGGCAAGCCACACCTCTTTGGAGCCCTTTCAGAGCACCTTTGGAGCAGGAGCAGGGGAGTTTGTTTATATGATGGGAAAAGGAAGAAGAAAATTGTACCCTCCATTACCACTGTCAAATCATCTAAAGTAGAAGGCTCCTTGGATAAACATCTTGTGAGGAAGACTATGGATAAAATATCTTCATCTCCATTGACATCTGTAAGTACCAACTCTCCTACTTGTATGGCTCTATTTGTGGCACTAACCCGATCACATCTGCCTATCATGTGGGGGAAGAGAAATCTCCTGGGAAGGTGATTCCTTTATCCCCATCACCAGCACCATCTCAGCTTCTTGCTGATAAAAGGCCTGATGTACATTTAGTGGTTCCTATGCCTAAGGTAGTGCAGTTACCATCATTTGCTACAGATGCAATTTCTTGATATATCACCCAGAATGAAGGGGCAACAGAACAGTTTATAATCACTACAAGCAGGTACTGGCTACACTCCTTCATCCCCAAAGGGGCTCACAATCTATGTGTACCTGAGGCAACAGAGGGTTAAGTGGCTTGCCCAAGGCCACAAGAGTGCCTATAGGACTAGAAACCCCAGTCCCTCCAGCCTGAGATTGCTGTCCCCAGGTGCGAATTGAGGCCCTGGCCCTCTGGCCTAAGGTACCTTATCCTAACCACTAGACCACTCCTCCCTCAGGGGGATGTGAGCTCTAAAGAGATTTCCTTAAAAGATATTTGGGCTGCGTATCATGTATTGAAGCTGTTCTGACTGGTACTTTGCAACAATGTGGCCAAGATTGTGGATTATGATAACATGTCACATAATGTGATAAGCGTTTAGGGCGGTGAGAATGAGGGGGACTTAAGCCGCGGGGGTCGGGGGAGCATGCGGGGAGGATGTCCCCACAGGCAGGCAGGGGCACGCCAGGCCAACTTCAGACACGATTCTGGTTACCGTGGGAACATTTTGTTCCCAAGGTCCAGAATCAGGTCCTAATGGGTCCATCTGGCTCGGGGCCATCTGGACGGCTCGGACATGCCCCTTCATGAATCAGGCTCTAAGGGGTATGTTTACTAAACAGCGCTAATGTCGCAGCGGTGATATTATCATGCGATAAGTGAAGTTATCGTGCGATAATGGCGCATTACCGTGCGATAACGTCACGTATCACGCGATAACGTCTCTGGTGGCATTAAGGCGCACAGAGGGTGGAGTAAGGCTCCCCAGAGGGCGGAGATAAGGGGTCAATGGGCAGAGAGTGGGCGGGGAGAGGCACACTAATGCTGTGAAATCTGGGTCTGAAAATTAACGCCAGTGAAAACCTTGCGTTAGAGGCACATTTTGCAGGAGAGAGAAACCAGTTCAGTCAGCAATGTACAGCAAAGGCAGGGAAACCAAGAAAAGTGATGGTAGTGATACATGTGCAGCAAGAGCATAGTGCCCAAGTACGAAAGGGCACAATGGTGAGACTGCAAATGGGGTACAGGGGGCTGCAGGCGGGACATGCAGTGGGGCAGCTGGGGCACAAGGTGGACTAGGCAGATGCCTAGTTGGCACATAGGAACTCAGAAACTGCAAATCAGCAAGCCAGCAACTGACCAAGGTCAAACATGCCCACGAGTGTGCGTCCCACAGTGTCCCAGGTGACATCACCAGGCAGGTATCCCAAAGGGCACATAACAGTGACAGGCGCTGCCGGGGGGAAGCGCGGATATCCATGTAAGCACCCCTACCCCAGATCCCACACCATAGGCAGTCGCCTACCGGCACACTGGATGGCCTGGGACTGCGCACCACCAGCACCACCGGCATAAGGGCATGTCAGCATGGCGGTGGAGGAGTGCTGGTGGTGGAGGGGGCAGTGGCATCTGCCCACAGCAGACCAAGACCAAGCCCTGTTCAGGTGGGTGGCGTGCAGTGCAACAGACAAGGGCTGTCTGATGAACAGTAATGGTATACCCAGGGAATGAACTGCCCCTGTGGCAACCTTTTAGTGCAGTACACACAGCCAGTGTGTTCAGGGGCAGAAGGTCACAGGTTCAAGTCCCAGCTGTGGCTCCTGCAGCTCATGTCCCTATATTTTACCCTACAGAGCACATCATAAACATGTGCACTTCCTAGAGCAGAGGTTTCCAACTGCAGTCATGGAAGGACAAACACCCTTCAGGATTTCATGCTGTCCCTAATAAATATGCATGACATGCATTGGTATGCAGTGCCCCCATTGTATGCAAATGTATCTCATGCATATTCATTAGGGACAGCCTGAAAACCTGAATCATGCTTGACCCACCAGGACCAGAGTAGGGAACCTCTGCCCTAGAACATCTGCCAACAGGGACACGAACACCCACACCCACAGGCTCCACTATCGAAAGCCTAATGTAGAGTCAGGCTGTTGGACCATGCGCGGGGCAGCATCTACAAATACTAGCACCTGCATACATTAGCAATGCCTGCACTGTGCCCAGGACTAGTGTGGTGGCCAGGGCTGCCAACCACCTCTATCTTTGCACAATGCTGAAATAGGTGTAGGAGCGTGTGTATATCTATCCAGTGTTTTGTGGCTGCCTACACCTTACTGAGCCCACATTGCTTGCACTGTTTCCAGTGTTAGCCTGTCAATGTGCATAATTAGGAGCAAGGGTATTGTGGGTAGGGCCCGGACACAGCGGTCTGGGTAGAATGCATCTGCACAGGGCATAGGGCAATGGCTGGGACATTGTAGCACCTGACCACCACCTGCACTGTCAGGGTGGCCACAGCATGTCATGCTGGGAGGTCACTCTCACCCTGACTGAGCAGTGACCATAGCATGGCTAGGTTCCAACATAGTGCTGTATAGTACTTCTCTTAAGTGGTATCTATGAGGTTTCTCAACTGGGGGGCCAACCACTGATGTACTTGTTTGGTGTGTGTATTCATGTTCCTTTTTTGGGTGTGTACCATTCCTCCAGGAGCATGCACTATGTACTAGCTAGCAGACTGTCTGAAGTTAGCATGTGTATGGCTGGAGCATCTTGCAGGGTAGAGATTGACTGTGCTCTCTGCTGGGGGAATGTCAGATAATATGGGGTGGGGGTGGGGGTGGGGGTGGGAGTGGGGGGAGCCGAGCTTTTTCAGACCTACTGCCTGTCTGCCAGTGCCCTATGTGATGCATACAGCTCTGCATTGACTGCCCTGTAGGGTGCCTGTTACCCAGCAGGATTGGGGTTGATGGTCCTCTCTTCTGCCACCATTGCAGAGATGTAGAATTGGATCTGTTGGTGGGAAATCCTGTCCCCCACCCTGACCCACAGAGGGCAGGTTGGGTGGTGCTACATAATCCACTTTTGGGTCCAAACACCACCCTTCTTTTATGTCATGTGACCATGGCAACTGTGCAGGATATGCACTATTCTGGGTACATCATAGTCCACAAGGGCTAGACATGACTGGTAAATACAGATGGACACAGGTGTGTCTGCAAGGATTACCTATCACACACTGGCACTGATGGGGACCTGCAGCACAGCCTATCACAGCCACACAATGTGCTGCGGACCTGGTACACAGGAACCACACCTCAGGATGGGCACAGGAACCACACAAAGTCACGGTCTGTAGCTACTCTGTGCCAGTAACACACACGGTCAGTTCCACCTACCAGGCTGGGGTGCTATAGAGGCGCATAACCCATCTTGTGATCAGATGTAGGCTGCTGATCTGCATGTGCAGTGCATCATGGGTATGGGTGGGTTTACCCTATCCTGGTAGCCACAGCAGACAGTTTGTGTGGTGACCTGCAGTCTTTCTGCAGCCAGCCAGTGGTGGGTTAGACGCTCTAGAGATGGAGCCCACTGGTTACTTCAATGACTGTGGAGGCAGAGGTCATGGGTTTGATCCCATAGTGGTGTTATTTAATAAGGCTGTTGAGACTTTTCCTTTTAATTTAGATCAGTGCTGTCAGCAAAAACACCCTGACAGTGCCGTAACCTAAGGTGCCTCATAAAGCCCCCTTTAGGGCACATTATAAGGTGCCTTGGCAGACAGGGCACTTTATAATGTGCCCTGTGGAGTGCCTTATAGGGCACCTCATGCAGCACCTTAGGTTACGTCAGACAGCCTTCTTACATAACACCACTGCAGGATCAAACCCATGACCTCTGCCTCCACAGTCATTGCAGTAACCAGTGGGCTACATCTTTATAGTTGCTAACACTGTGCTGGCATGAACTTAGGGTTAACGTGAGTTAACGTGCCACGACGACCACCTGCTGTAGACTGCTAATCTGCATGTGCATTGCATCATGGGTACTGGTGGGTTAACCCTATCCTGATAACCACAGTAGACATGCTGTGCGGTGACCTGCAGCCTTTCTATATCCTGAGATAAGAAACGATCACTCCATCCTAACATCAACATGCATATGGTAGAAAATACTGGAGCACAAAACAGAAACTGAGAGGAAGAATAGGTCTCAGATTAATATAGGACTGCATATCAGCCATGGGGAAGCCCGTCTAAGCTGCTGTCCCAACACATCATCCTTCTGTATCCAGCAGATAGGAGATCATAGAGCTGTGGAGGTGTAGCCTACTGGTTAGTACTGATACCTCACAAGGCAAGGGTCATGGGTACAATTCCCTCTTGTTTGTTTTTTTTATGCCAAACAGCCATGACACCCATTGCTCCCTTTTCGACGGAACGCCCCCTACCTGCCCATTGCCTTTTATGGCTTCAGGTACCTTAATTTATTTATTTATTTACATTCCCTTATATACCATGCTATTCTGCATCAGTGTGGTTTACATTGAACAAATTGAATTACATTGAACAGGGCATTATAACTTGGAGATAACTATTTTACAGGGAACATGAGCTATGGAGGGTTAAGTGGCTTGCCCAAGACCACAAGAAGCACCTGTGGGACTAGAAACCCCAGTCCTTCCGGCCCAAGGTTGCTGTCCTCTAGTGGGATTTGAACCCCCGACCTTCCGGCCTGAAGTACCTTGCCCCAACCACTAGGCCACTCCTCCACTCCACTTAATGCTGCACTTAATGCCGGTGACATTATCGCAGTTTAGTAAACACACCCCTTAATGTTATCGGCGCTAGTTGCAGCGATAATGTGAAGAATGCCATATAAGGAGTGGGTGTTCCGGCAGCAATGTAGCAAGAATCTGTATCACGTGATAGTGGGCAATGTGGCACGTTAACGCGTGTTGACCCTAAGTTCATGCCAGCACAGTGTAAGAAGCTGTAAAGATGTAGCCCACTGGTTACTGCAATGACTATAGAGGCAGAGGTCATGGGTTTGATCCTACATTGGTGTTATCTAAGAAGGCTGTCTGAGGTAATTCCTATTAATCTAAATCAGTGAAGCATTTCCTTTTTTAAGTTAAATCAGTGCTGACAGCAAAACCACTCTCACAGTGCCGTAGCATAAGGTGCGGCATAAGGTGCCCTATAAGGCACTCCATAGGGCACATTATAAAATGCCCTGTCTGCCAAGGCGCCGTCTAATGTGCCCTATAGGGTGCTTTATAGGGCGCCTTATAGGGCACCTTATGAGGCACCTTAAGTTTACAGCACTGTGAGGGTGCATTTTGCTGGCAGCACTGATTTAAATTAAAAGGAAAAGCCTCAACAGCCTTATTAAATAACACCACTTTGGGATCAAACCCATGACCTCTGCCTCCACAGTCCTTGAAGTAACCAGTGACTAACACACCTCTGGCTGGTTACAGAAAGACTACAGGTCACCACAAAAACTGTCTGCTATGGTTACCAGGATAGGATAAACCCACCCATACCCATGATGCACTGCACATGCAGATCAGCAGTCTACAGCTGATCACAAGATGGGTTATGCACCCTCACAGCACCTCGAGCTGGTAGGGGGAACTGACTGTGTGTGTTACTGGCACAGAGTAGCTACAGACCATGATATTGAGCAGTTCTTGTGCTCACCCTGATGGCTAGGTGGTGTGCCCAGCACCAGGTACGCAGCACCTGGTTTGGCCGGGATAGGCTGTGCTGCAGGTCCCTGTCAATGCTAGTTTGTCATAGGTAGTCCTTGCAGACACATCTAGAATACACCTGTGTCCATCTATAGTTCTTTGTCACATCTAGCCCTTGTGAACTATGATGAACCCAAAGCTATGCATATCCTGTGTGGATGCCATGGTCACATATTATAAGTGAAGGGTGGCGTTTGGACCCCAAAGTGGATTATGCGTATGTACCACCACCACCACCCAACCCACCCTCTCTGGCTCAGGGTGTGGAAGAGGATCTCCCACCAAGAGATCCACTTTACATCTCTGCAATAGTGGTAGTAGAGGGGACCATCAACCCCTGTCCTGCTGGGGAATGGCACCCTACAGGGCAGTCAATGCAGATCTGTATGCATCACATAGGGCAGTAGGCCTAGAAAAGCTCAGCTGCCCCCACCCCTATCTGACATTCACCAGCAGAGGGCACAGTCAGTCTCCATCCACTGCACCCTGCAAGGTGTTCCAGCCATACACATGCTAACTGCAGACAGTCTGCTAGCTAGTACATAGTGCATGTTCCTGGAGGAACTGTGTGCACACACCAAGCAGGTATGTCAGTGATTGGGCCCCAGAAAAGAGAACCCATATAAATAATTTGAGAAAAATACCATATAGCACTATGGGGGGACCTAGCCATGCAATGGTCACTGCTCAGTCAGGGTGAGAGTGACCTCACAGCATGACATGCTGTGGCCACCCTGTCCATGCAGATGGTGGTCGGGCACTACAATGTCCCAGCCATTGCCCTATGCCCTCTGCAGATGCATCCTACCCAGGCCACCCTGTCCGGGCCATACCCACAGTACCTTGCTCCACATTATGCACATTGGCAGGCTAACACTGGAAACAGTGCAAGCAGTGTGGGCTCAGTAAGGTGTAGGCACCACAACACACTGGATAGACATACACATACTCTCACACCTATGCCAGCATTGTGCAAATATAGAGGTTTGTGGCAGTCCTGGCGGCCACACCAGTCCTGGGCACAGTGCGGGCATTGCTATGGTACGCAATACTGTTGGGGTCACTCCCCGAGGTGGTAAACACTGTTAGAAACCAAAATTGAAACACACTCCACAGATATCAGAAAGGTTGCTATGATGAATCTCTGTCAACAAATCGTGTTTGTTAGCTGACATTAATCATGGCAACCTTTTGATATATGTGGAACGTGTTCCCAAGTTTAGGACGGCATTGCTAAGGTATGCAGGTGCCAGTATTGGGAGATGATGCTCCGTGCAGGACCCATCAGCCTGACTCTCTATGAGGCTTTGGATAGTGGAGCCTGTGGGTGTGGGTGTTTATGCCCCTGTTGGCCGCTGCTCTAGGGCAGAGGTTCCCAACTCTGGTCCTGGTGGGCCAAACACTGTTCAGGCTTTCATGCTGTCCCTAATGAATATGCATGAGATACATTTGTATACAATGCGGGCGGCGCATACAAATGCAGCACAGGCATATTTATTAGGGTCAGCATGAAACCTGAATGGTGTTTGGCCCTCGAGGACTGCAGTTGGGAAACTCTGCTCTAGGGATTGCACATGTTTATGGTGTCTGTGCTCTGTAGGGTAAAATATAGGCGTTTCAGGCATGTTTATGTTATCTGCAATAAAGGTTCCGTCTTTATTACCATGGTTTAGTACTGGGTAAAATATGGAGACAGGGTTGGCAGGAGCCACAGCTGGGACTTGAACTTGTGACCTTCTGCTCCTGAACACACTGGCTGTATGTACTGCACCACACTGTTGCCACAGTGATAAATCATTCCCTGGGGATACCATGACTGTTTGCCAGACAGAAACTGTCTGTTGCAGTGCACGGCACCCACCTAAATGGGGCTAGGCCATGGTCTGCTGTGGGCAGATGCCACTGCCCCCTCCTCCACCAGCACCCCTCCGCCACCATGCTGCCATGCCATTATGCTGGTAGTGCTGGTGGTGCGCAGTCCCAGGCCATCCAGTGTGCCGGTAGGCAGCTGCCTATGGTGTAGGTTCTTGGGTAGGGGTGCCTACATGGACATGCGTGCTTTCCCCCGGCACCACCTGCCAATGTTATGTGCCCTTGGGGGTACCTGCTGGGTAATAACCCCTGTGACACTGTGGGACACACACTCGTGCCCATGTTGGACCCTAGTCAGTTGCTGTCTTGCTGCTTTACAGTTTTGGCATTCCTATGTGCCACCTAGGCATCTGCCTAATCCGCACTGGGCCCCAGCTGGACCACAGCATGTGCCGCCTTCAGCCCCCTGATCCTTTTTACAGCATCAGTACAGTTGCCCTTTCCTACGTGCCCACTCTGCTGTTGCTGCACATGTGCACGCTATAACAAACCTGCCCAATCTAAACGACAGAAACCATGATCGGCGCTTTTTCAGTGTGGGATCATTCACTTTGTAAGGGGACAGAGCATAGACCCTTCCAAACATGATATCTTAAGTTTTACGCTTTGTCAGTAGTGTTGCTTTATGTTTATCATTAATATCACTATTGGCCAGCTTGGTTATTGGGATTTTAAATGTGGTTCTGGTCATTTTATATGTTTATTTGCCTTTTTGGTTCCTGCACATGTATCACAACTATCACTTTTCTGGGTTTCCCTGCCTTTGCTGCACATTGCTGACTGAAATGGTTTCTCTTTCCTGCAAATGTGCCTAACGCAAGGGTTTCAGTGGCTTGAGTGTTCAGACCCAGATTTCACAGCGTTAGTGTGCCTGGAGCCTCTCCCCGCCCACTCTCCGCCCATTGACCCCCTTCTCTCCGCCCTTTGGGAAGCCTTACTCCACCCTTCAGACCCTGATTTCACAGCGTTAGTGTGCCTTAATGCCGCTGCCACGTTATCGCTCGATAAGTGACGTTATCGCGCGATAATGTTACATTCTCGCATGATAACGTCACTTATCGCGCATAATACCACCGCTGCAAGGTTAAGACAGTTTAGTAAACATACTCCTTAGTATTAAAGAATAGAGGGAGTTTTTTAAGCCTGTGATGTGAAGCTCATTGGTTCCGCTGGGGCCATTATGTTGCCGCATAGTGGGACAAGTCATTTCCCTGAGGCTTTTTCTCACCCTAATTTAAATTATAAAAACTATTATAATGAAAAAATAAAAATTGATTAGAATAATAGATTGAATATTTATCTATACTGGTTGTATGCCGGTTTTGCTGGTCTTTGCTATTTTAAGGGCTTTAAATTTCAGCAGGTTTTGGAAGATGTAAGGTGAAAACCTTTTGGGGAATTGTTATCTCTAATTGGCTGGTGTTTTGGGAGTTTGTTTTGGTACTACTATATCCTTCAAGGATTCATCTATATACATTAGGAACCATCACCTAGATAAAGGATCAAGGAGTCGTGGATAATACATTGAAATCCTCTGATCATTGTGCAGCAGTAGCCAAGGAAGATAATAAAATGTTAGGAATTATAAAGACAGGAATGAAGAATAAAACAAAGGATATCATAATGCCTCTGTATCACTCCATGGTACAATTGTACCTTGAATATTGCATGCAGTTCTGGGTGTGTCCATCTAAAAAAAAGATAAATTAGAAACGGAAAAGGTACAGAGAAGGGTGACCAAAACAATAAAGAGGATGGAAGGGTACCTCTATGAGGAAAGGCTTTAAAGGTTAGGGCTTTTAAGCTTGGAAAAGAGACGGCTGAAGGGAGATATGCTAGATCTCCATAAAAGAATATGCGGAATAAGAGTAAACGTGAATCAGTTGTTTATTCCTTCGAAAAGTATAAAGACTGAGGGACATGCAATGAAGCTAAAAGTAGCACATTTAAGACTAATCAGAGAAAATATTTTTTCACTCAACACGTAATTAAGCTCTGTCGTTCATTGCCAAAGGATGCAGTAAAAGCTATTAGTGTAGTTGGGCTTTAAAAAGATTTGGCCAAGTTCCTGAATGAAATATTCCTAAATAATTCTTAAAGTGGACAGGGGGAAATCTACTGTTCACCCCTGGGATAAGCACATGGAATCTGTCTACCTTTTGGGGTCTTACCAGGTGCTTATGACCTGCATTGGCCACTTAGAAAACAGGATATTGGGATGGGGGCGGAGCCTGATGTCCAGCGGGTTAGACACTTTGCGTTGAAGCTCCCGAGAGGCCTACTCAGAATCCTGACTTAATGCCTACTTAAACTTAATATTTTGCTCCGAACTTGCTGGGGTGCCTTGGGGGAGATGGCGACCCATAAACCAGCGCGCTTAGAATTCGGGTCTCCCACTTCTTCACACGGAAAACGCTCTAAAATAGAGTCGTCCTCCCCACAAAAGATGGTTCCGTTTCGGGAACATCCCGAAATGCAACAGGAGATATTGGTGGAACTACGCGGTGTGAAGGAACTGGTACTGTCCAACGGAGAAGCGCTCCGTGCCATGCGAGAAGACTTCGGTATGCTTCAGGACCGTCTCGAAGGTCTCTCATTACGGCAGGACAAAATGGCGGGGATCCTCGACTCGCACGTGGTGCGTCTGGTGCAACTGGACAAGGCTGAGCGTCAGATACAGAATCTTCAAAAAGAGTTGGAGGATAGCAATAATCGAGCCCGTCGTAACAATGTGAGGCTCATTGGAGTACCGGAGGGGGCGGAAGCAGGAGATTTAAGAGAGTTCCTGGTTAAAACTCTTCCCTCCTTGCTGAAGACTACTTTTCACAGAGATTTGGAAATTGACCGAGCACATCGTGTTCCTCCCAATATGGCCCTCAATCGGACGACCCCCCGGCCCATCATCTTTCGATTACTGAGATATCAACAAGTTGAACAGATTTTAAATGCTGCCCGGGCGAATCATCATCTGGAGTTTGAAAGTCATAAAGTCTCCTTCTTCCCTGATTTGGCAAAGCCCACAGTAGACCGTCGGAAGAGACTCCTTGCTTTTCGCCCTAGACTTCAACAGTTACAGGCTCGCTTTGGCCTATTGTATCCTGCAAAACTCAGAGTGACTCTTCATAACCAAACTAGGACATTCGAAGATCCTGATCTACTCGCAGCATTTCTAGACTCCAAAGAAGCAGCTCAGATGCGCTAATCTAGCACTTGGATCTGTAACCCGCCGGCTCTGCCCGCCATTTTGAATGGCCCGCCGCGGTGGTCATGGGCTGGAACAGAGACTGCCTGGACTTTTCTTTCTAACTATAACTAATTTTCTTGGTCTCCTATCCCTCCATGTTATGCACCTCGGTTGGATTCGGAATCTGTACCGATATATGGGTTATGTGTCTCAATTTAGGCCTTCTCTGGGGTTTCTCCCCGCAGACATCAGGTCGCCAGAAATTTTTGGGTTTTGCTTCTTCTCTGAGGCGCTTCGGTGCTCATTTTATATGGGGTGCTTTACTGTTTTCAGTAGCTTTCCTTTTATTATGTCATGTGTACCGTCATATATAGTTAATATGAGGGACATTGTGAAATAACGTGGGTTATCGTGTTCTTTTTAGACTTTGTACCTTTCTGAATGATCTTATTTACGCTTTTATTACTGAATGTCAAAGGTATCACTAATCCAATTGAAAGACAGAAAATCCTTAGCTATTTTAATCATGAGCATGTTGATTTAGTGTTTCTTTAGGAAACGCATTTCTACTCCGCTGAAATTCTGAAACTTAATGTTCTGTCTTACATGGTGGCTGCCTATTCTCCCGCCGTTTCCGAGCGGTGTGGGGTGGCCATCTTGGTTGTGAGGTCTTTGCACGTTGCTGTACTGGATACTAGCTTTGATACGTGGGGTAGATGGGCCCGTGTATATTTTATGGTTGGAGATAGTAAATCATGTGTGCCCTTATAGTTCTGTAGAAAGCTCTTGCGTCAGTAAATATATGGCGGCTACTTCCCCCCCTGAATTAGAGTTCCCTTTTTCAGTCCCCCATTACTTACAATTCTGATAGCTCCCTACTAGATCAATCAGCTCTTTCGGTTGACACACAGGCCGTTATCTAAGTCTACTCTTATTTTAATTCATCCCCTTACATTGCGAGCTGGGCTTGGTGGGAGGGTTTCAAGGCGTTCATCCATGTCACTATAACTAGCTCTCAGATGCCAGTGTGGTGGATATTGAGGAGGACCTTTGTGGCCCCATCTCTCTTACTTATTTCCCCTATATGACTCTCCCATCAGACTCCCACTCTCCACCAATGTTCTTCGACCCTTTAGGTGCCTTTATACCCTTGAGCAATCTCTAAACTCCTGACTTTGTCTGCTCAATAGAGGTACCCCTACTGCACAGAAATCCTGGGAATGGGAAATGTTTGTAACTTTGTCCCCGGAGCTAGGGAGCCTAGCCTGGCACAGGGGGATCTAGGTCTTATGATCCGCCTCACTCACTCTGATGCTTTCTTTTTCGCCCACCGATGCCACTCTTTTTCCTGACAGATGCCGGACAAGCCAAGCGGCCATTGGTCCACTCACTTATGTTCAATATGAACGCCGCGCACTACAGTATTCCTGGAGTCGGGTCTGGGGTCGTCTTTAATTTATTTAGCGATTTCCAGAACCCCTCTCTTGGAAGATAGTGGGACTCCGCTCAGCCCTGGGGATCTCTTTCCTTCCATATCGGCTTACTTCCTGTAGACTTTATATTGGGCGTAGCTCTTTCCCTTATTACGAAATACTAAAATTAGCTCCCATCTGAGCCCTAATGAATGGTGGAATCATGTATGTCTTTACAGTAATATGTGCAATTACCTTGTATGTTGGCTTCTCCCGCTCAGACTCCCCACCACTAGTCTTAATGGACGATGTTCAACGATTATGTTTAAATTGTTTGACGCTCTCATCTGACTGTTCAAATCGGAGTAAATTTCTGTCACATGATTATTCTGTATCGCAGATGCTGTTCCTGTTTGTTTTGCTGTATAATCACTGGTGTTTATAAGCGCTCATATGCTGATACTTATTAGCTCAGAGAAGAAGCATAGGGGAGGGGGGTAATAGGGGTTGCTTTTCTTATTGTATGTTTGTATTTGTATTTTTTGGTGTGTTGTTTCTTTTGTTTGTTGTAAAATGAAAATAAATGTTTTAAAAAAAAAGAAAACAGGATATTGGGCTTGATGGTCTCTTGTTACCTTTCTGTCTGTCTCTGTTCCTCCAAGTCTGCTACTGTAGCCTCCAGAGATCCTATTCATTCCCCGAGAGCCAGGAGATCAGAAGAGATTAAAAAGGACATTTCAATTATACATGAAACATTCAAAAGCAAATTCTTTCACTGGGCTGGATTTGAA
This sequence comes from Ichthyophis bannanicus, assembly GCA_033557465.1. NCBI lineage: Eukaryota > Metazoa > Chordata > Amphibia > Gymnophiona > Ichthyophiidae > Ichthyophis > Ichthyophis bannanicus. The sequence continues at coordinate 908,300,080 of CM066035.1, read as the reverse complement.
GAATTAAGCAGATCATAAAATTAATATTAAACCCTAGATTCAGGGACAGACTTGAGTTTGATTCCTAGACTTAGCCTTTTGCCCTCTGTGCCAAGCAGGGCTAGGAATACTGCTGTGCATGGGCCACATAAAAAGCAGGCCTAATTTGTAATCCGGATAAATGCTGGCTGAACATTGTGCTGACCGGATAAGTGCTGTCAGTTATCCGATGGGGGCCGCTCAGCTCAGATATTCATCAGCAGCTTCACAAACTGCCGCAGAATATCCTGTCAATATTTAAGCACCGTGGCAGACCATCATAGAGTTTATTAGTCTTTTAGAATATTGGGACCACCGATGCTGTAACACCCTCCCGAGGGTCTTTAGAAAAATATGATCATGGTTTTTACAAGAAACCTCTGTACTTATGCCACTGTACAAGTCACTGGTGAGGCCTCACTTGGAATACTGTGTTCAGTTTTGGAGACCATATCTTACAAAAGATGTAAAAAGACTGGAAACTGTTCAGAGGAAGGCGACCAAAATGATTTGGAGCCTGCGTCAGAAGCCTTATGAGAATAGACTTGAAGACCTAAAAATGTACACTTTGGAGGAGAGGAGGGACAGGGGAGATATGATTCAGACCTTTAAATACTTAAAGAGAAATCATGAACAAACAAACCTCTTCCAAAGGCGGAGAAGCTGCAAAACTAGAGGGCATAACATGAAGCTACAAGGTGGTAAATTGAAAGGCAATGTCAGGAAATACTTTTTCACTGAAAGGGTGGTAGATGGTTGGAATGCCCTCCCAATGGAAGTGGTGGGGGCAAATATGGTGACGGAGTTCAAAAGGGCATGGGACAGACACAGGGGATCCCTTTACAGCAACAAGAAAATATCAAAATAATCGGAACCATCTAATTCCTTAACAAATAGGGGTGTCCTACATGGAGTGGTGGGATCACCCCTAAAAAAAGACATGGGGAAGGGGTCCTGCACAGAGTGGCAGGTGTATCTACTACCATACTGGTCTTTATCTGCCGTCATTTACTATGTTACTATGTTACTATCTGTCACAGAGCCAGGAAGTAGCTTAAGTGAAAAGTGCTGTTTGGTCTCATGATCATATTTTCAACAGCTAAGAGAAACTTGACATTTTGTGAGTAATTCAGCACTGAGAGTCCAGAATCCAACACAATTTCATTCTATGCTAAAAAGGATACAAGAAATCTGAGCTGTTGTTTTAGCTTTACAACAAAACAATATGTCTCTCGAGAAAATCAAGTAACTGAGAGCTGTAGAGCTTGGAATGATGATGACGACAGATCATATCCACAGTTATTACATTATAGTCTTGTTTTGACTGTTGAAATTGTCCTGTTTTTCTGTCGTACAAATAGCTTATTCTCTAGGTAGTTCTTGACCTCACCATGCTTCAGCATTCCACTGGAAATGTTTTCTTACACGATAGATTTCATTTTATCAGCTGTGGCAAACGTTAGCAAGGAAGACTCACTGAGGGAGAGATTCAAGGGCCAGGGTGAATGCGATGGGCCCGCTGCTTAATATGGTGGTGGACCCATCTGGAATCCCCATGGCTTGGCTCCTGCCCATTTAGTTGGCATTTACCCGAGCTGAACTGAAGAAAGACAACAAATTCTGACTGAGGGGCAGGGCACCCTACTGACAACAAGGTTGGGCACCCCGGAAAGTCCCCTCAGGTGATAGCCGACCAGGTGTAGGCAGCCCCACAAGATTGAAAGGAAGGGCAGCTGGCACGGTGGTAGGCCTAGCTCAGATCATCACAGTGGGCCCAACGCACTGTGCCTGCTAGCTGGCGTTGGTAGTAAAAAGTTCACCGCACATCAGCTCGGGTGATTAAGTAGGATCTCCGTGCCTTTTCCACTGTTGTTGTTGCTGTTAATAAAGCTGTAGCCAATTGACCCACGATACTGAGCTGAATGCTTTTGTGTGTGCTTTCAATGACAATTTGGGGGTGAGGCAGATGGACAGTTCCGACTGCCTACTTTATGACTAGAAAAGTGAGAGCAAAGATAGGGATAAGCCTGGGGAGTCTTTATCTACTCATTTCTCTAAGGTCCATTTTCAAAGGGGTTAGGGGCGTAACTTGGGAGATTAGGCACCGAAATCAGCCCTGTTGTGCAACTGATTAGAGTTAGGGCACTTAAGTGCCTAAAGTAAGGCACATGGGGCCTGATATTCAAAAGACATTTACACGGTTCACAGCCCAGAAACCATGTAAATGCCTTAGATGGGGATATTAAATGGCACCTACATGGTTAGTGCCGTTGAATATCCCCATCTATGTCCCCCTATGTGCCCTGATGCATTCCGATTAGCATTGCGGCATGTTGGAGCTTTCTGGGGAGAAGCAGAGGCGGGGAATGGCACTAACCGTGCAGCAATGATATTGGCTACAGCCTGGTTAGCAATCGGCGTCTTAAAAACAGGCGAGGAAAAACCTCATCTATCTTTAAGGCACCGATCGCTAACCGGGCAGCAGCCAATATCGCTGCTGAGTGGTTAGCTTCGGCGGTTCCGGCTTTGGCAGCAATCACCGGCTATTCAATGCCGTTGCCGTGGTGTTGAATATCCAGTTTGGAAGTTGGCGGGATCCAGGCAAATGAATATCGGATCCATGAATTTCAGGCCTCGGTATAAGTTGCAGGCATCTAAACTGAAGGCCATTTTCAATTGCAATGTTAGATTCCTCAGTTCAGCTGCAAATTCACCTAAAATTTAGAGGAGGAGGGATATTCAAATGCCTAAATGCTGCTCTGCGGGATATTCAGCGGCACTAATGCATCTGTCTCTGAATATCCTCTGTTTCAGTCTCTATGTGCCGACGCGCCAGCTACCATCAGGGCGTTCTGGGAACAGAGCGGAAGAGGCACCTGAAGATTACTGGGTAGCGACGATATTCAGCCACTAGCTGGTTTTCCTAAAGTGGCTAAAGTTAGGTCGTTCAATGACTGGCTTAACTTTTAGCCACTTTAGCTAACCGGCAGGCGGCTGAATATCGCCTCTGATTGGTTAGCTGATTCGTGATCCAGCCAACCCATATATTCAATGCCAGTGGTATAATATGACCCCAGAATTGGATATCCAGGTCCAATGTTCAGCAGCGACGACTAACTGCTTCACCAGCATTAGCCGCCACCGCTAAATGTCCCCCTCTAGGTTCCTAATCCTTATGTTGTACCCAGGTGAAACACCATGACTCCTCTGATTCTAGGAAGTTGTCGTACACCAGATAGGAAGGTGAGATGATGCATTTCAAAAGTTTGATGTTCGTTGTCTCGAGAAAGCCTTCTGCAGGGTGATAAGAAAGAACTGTGTATCTTCTTGTCCGATGATTCATTAATTCGTTTCTTTGATTACTTGTTTTCTAGAATTATTAAATAAGACCGACGTACCATCACCCAATCAGTGATACAAAGATGAAACCAAAAAGTTCAAAGACAAAGACTAGGGGCAATATAAAGCATTTCCCAACGTGTAACACAAGTTTCACATGCACAAAATGGCTTTTATAATATTGTGCAGATGCGGACACCTATACCGTTAGGTGTGCCGGCAAGAGCATGTGCTTTTTCTGCGGACCATGCTGAAACATTCCGGGAGCAGTGGCAGTCGTGATGCACACGCATAATTTAGGAAGTACAAATGCGCATGCATTGGGAGTAATTTTGCCTACCGTTGCGCAACATCAATATGCGTAAATCACAGTATTTTACTGACTCACACACATAAATGGACACTTCTGTGCAGACTGTAGCCATTGCTATTTTATAAGTACGCGCATCGGCCCAGTGGCATGTGCTTTCCTAAGTACATATGTAAATTATAAGATCTTATCATTTATGTGCGTTCTTTACAAACCTAGGCGGGGCACCTTAAATAAAGACGTATTTTCAACTACTTACACCAGTATTTTATAAAGAAAAGAAGATGCCTACCTTTCTTTATAAAATAGGGCCGAAGTAGGCACCTCCCTATGAAATTGCCCTCATAGAGTACATGCATTAATTTACACTTGCCTCAGATCAGCTGAAAATTTGGGTGAGATCATTTCTGCACTATAGGGAATTATTGCAGGAGCCTATTTTAAAAAGCTGTATAGACTCCTTTGTTGCCTTATAAAACGAGGCATCTTTTAGAGAATTTTAAGAGGTGCTCTTTTATAAAATAGTAGTCTCTTTGCAAAGAGAAACCTAGCACAATTAAGTTTTCGTACTAAGTTAAAGAAACTAATTATGTCATCTACTAGGCAAATCCCCAAACTCTCGCAAGACCCTCTGCCACACACAGATGAAATACAAAAGTCAGCAGTGCCAATTATTCAGGAGCTTACAGGGAAGTAAATTTCTACAATTAATGTGCGTACCTGCTTGGCAATGCAAGCAGGAGCCATTGTTCCCTGTGGCGAAATGGATGTCAAAGGCAGCATTACAAGCAAGGCTTGCTACCTGATCTATCAAAGGAACTGCTGCTCTCGGGAAATTACACTGGAGGGAAAATCAGGCTGCTGAATACCCAAGCCTCGGTACTCTGGTACTTTGAACAAGAAGAGACGTCATCCATCCTCTTCCATGCTTCAGTCCTCTCAATGCAGACCATCATTTATTCATCTAGTGTGCCCTCTGCAGCATTTATTTTTTGAAAAACCAGGGAAGGGTACAGAGATCTGGGATAAATGAAAAAGGAATTATGCCTGTTTCCTCTCTCCAGAAAACACACATGCCATGCTAATGTACTTAGAGGAGCACTGTAACAAGGTTAATTTTATGTCTTTGGTTTGGCTTGATGTGGAACAGCTGGTGTAAGATGACTCCACAGTATGCTTGCAGAGATTCCGAGTTACGCAGTTGAAGGAATGAGACTTTTTGGCCAGTTCTGGTTTTAAATTGTCATTGCAGTGCAGTATGGTATATTTAGTTCCTGATTTTATCCATTGGAATCCAAGCTACAGGTCCCAGAATGCATCAGGATGAGATTATCAGAAATCCAGGACTGGTTTATAATCTCATCCCTGGAACTGGGTAACTTGGCATCTCTGTGTCTGGGTAGGGAGATGTGGTGACAGACTCTATTAGATAATGCGACGACCTGGTGGCATTAGAAGCCATTGATGCCTGTAGGAAACTGAATTTGTTTAGTAACAGATTCAACATCTCGGTCCTGTATGTTACGTCTGTCTATCTACAGGCCAGAAATACGTATGAAAACCATTTTAATTTACTAAATTACTGGCACAAATGTGACACAAGCAAAGGAGAGGTTAGAGGCACTCCAGCTCCGCTCTGTCCAGTAGCAAAGAAGTATCCCTGGAAAAGTAGGGCTGCTAGAATGTACATACTCTAATCTGATTCCATGCTCCCCTCTGCTGGTGTACATTTTGGCCGGTATTCTGTCCCATGAATAGCAGGGTTGGTCGTCGAACCCACACTCAGCCCTGGGATGTAATTCCCTCTCCTCTGCTCCCCACACATACACAGCATTTGTGCAGGAAGTGCAGGAGGGGGCAAGAGGGGGGTGGCATTGGGGCAAAGTGGGGAAGGGCCCAACTGCCGGAATGTATAGAGCCTATTCCGGTCAGCCCACTGTTGGTCAGCCCACTGTACGTTCCCTGGCACTTGACTGCCCATCTGGCTTATTCCACCCGATGGTGGAATAAGCCCCGGGGGTCCCCATTGCATGGCGCTGCACACCCCCTCACACCATGCCACCGGCCATGCTGCGCCCCTGCAGCCGCGATCTGGGTCACAGGGGCCTCTGGTGCCAGCAGGATTGCAGTCTGCATGGGCGGATATGGGCAATGGCATTCTGAGCTGTCAGATAGATGGCTCGTTGCAAACTAGATAGGCCATGTGGTCTTTTTCTGCTGCCATGTTTCTATCTATGGTGCCAGAACACCACAGCTTCTACAGCCCAGCCACAGCGTTCTGGCGTGGGATGGGCAGCTCCCCATACGTCAATCTCATCGGCATATGGGGAGCACCCAGACATCCAGGTCCCCAATTCTGCCATCACGGGTACGTCTGGGCCCCGCGGTGGTAGAATCAGGTGCATCTTCCACATGCCCATTTTTTGCCCAGCCAATGCGGCCAAACATGCAGGAACTGGGATGTGCCTCCAGAAGTTTAACTGAGTTTTTAGAGCATATCTGTGTTTCATCTACCTCTGCAGGGGGTATGGAGTGGATTTCTCTCCTCTCTGCCGGCACTGCCACCACAGCAGATATACAGAAAGGAGCAGTTGTGGTCACCTTGCTAATCAAAGACGTTGATACTCTGGAAGCATGTGTGGTGCTCATTAGAGTCTTTCTACACTACAACATTTCTGCTACTGAGATGTTGTTAAAAAATCTTTTTTTTTTACATTTACACACCACCTCTGTAGCCTGAGGGTTACTCAAAGCGACTCAAAAAATAAACAGATTTATAAATACAGCATTCAAGGGTAGTGCATCCAGGCACAAAAAAGAAAGTTCACTGCACATAGGTGGAGTCATTTTACAAAGCAATTTTCTATGTGTAAAGGATGAGCTGAAGACCTTTTAGAGTAAACCCAGCATTTATGATGTAGTTGGATCAAAGCCCTCAGGACGTCTGACTGCTGATGTAGCTGATGAGAGTTAGAAACTGCAAAGATTTCTTACATATTGGAACATGGAAGGTATGAAGCATGAACCAAGGGAAGTTGGAAGTGGTCCAGAATGGAATGGAATGTGTACCACTCGATCTGTTGGGTGTCAGCGAACTGAAATGGACTGGCATCGGGCACTTTGCATCCAATGATCACATGGTCTACATGCTGGAAATGAAAGACAAAGAAGAAATGGTGTTGCATTTATAATCAAGAAGAAACTTGCAAGAACTGTAATGAAATACAATGCAGTCAGTGAACGCTTAATCTCTATTCATCTATGAGGAATGTTCATCAATACAACTATAAATTTAAGGATAAGGCGGTATAAAAAACAGGTTAAATAAATTCAGATATATGCCCCGACAACAGCTGCAGAAGAGGATGAGGTTGATGAGTTCTATGAACAAATACAAGCTGAAATTGACAGAACATGCAAACATGATATCATGATAGTCATGGGTGACTGGAACACAAAAGTTGGCAACAAAGAAGAAGGCAAAGTGGTTGGAAAATATGGACTTGGCAACACAAATGAAGCTGGAGAAAGACTGATAGAATTCTGCAAGACCAACGATCTATTCATTTCAAACACTTTCTTCCAACAAATCAAGCAGTGACTGTACGCATGGACTTCACCAATGGATTGTACAAAAATCAAATTGATTATATCTGTGGAAGTCAATGATAGAAAAGCTCTATAACATCTACAAAGTCGAAACCTAGAGCTGATTGTGGAACAGATCACCAACTACTAGTATGCAAACTCAAGCTAAAATTGAAAAAGAACAAGCCACTCATGAATGTAGCAAAATATGACCTTGAGAATACACCACTGGAATTTAAAGACTGCCTGCAAAATTGAATTGCTGCTTTAGATACAAATGACAGACCTCCAGAAGAGTTATGGGATGACATTAGGAAGGTTGTGTTGGAAGAAAGTAAGAAGTCTCTACAAAAGTTGAAAAAACAAAAATAGTTAAAATGGATGACCAAAGAAACTGAAAATTGCCCAGAAATGCAGAGAAGCTAAAGCGAGAGGAGAAAGAGAGGGAATCGCAAAACTCAACAGAGATTTCCAAAGTGCAGCAAGACAAGACAAATAGAAGTATTACAATGACACATGCCAGGAAATAGAATCAAAGACTATTAAAGAAAGAACAAGATTGGCTTTCCTAAAGCTACGAGAGATAAAGAAGAAATTCCAGCCTCGATTTGGAATGATACAAGATACTCAAGGATCCATGTTGAATGATGCTGAGAAGAGCAAGAAAAGGTGGAAAGAATATATGGAGTCATTATACCATAAAGATCAAGTTGGCCAACAGTTGTTTCAACCTGTACCTTATGGTCAGAAACCACTGGTAATGAAAGAAGAAGTCGAAGCAGCATTGAAAGCCTTATCAAAGACTGGGCATTGATAGCACTCCCATTGAAGCATTACAGCAATCTGATGCAGCTGTTACCATACTTACAAGGCTCTGCCAGGAAATTTGGAAGACAACATCATGGCCAACTGACTGGAAAAGATCTGTGTTTATACCAATACTAAAGAAAGGTGATCCAACTGTGGAAATTATCACGCAATCGCTCTGAGCCCACATGCCAGCAAGATTCTACTCAAGATTATTCAGCAGAGACTACAACCATATTTGGAATGAGAACTGCCTGAAATGCAAGAACAGTTATGGAAAGTGCGAGGCAGCAGAGACATCATTGCGGATTTGAGATGGATCCTTGAAAAGACTAAAGAATACCAAAAGGATATCTATATGTGTTGTATTGACTACAGCAAGGCTTTTGACTGTGTAAACCATGAGAAACTCTGGGCAACATTAAGAAGCATGGGTAAACCAGAACTCCTGATAGTTCTCTTGCACAAACTTTACATTGATCAAGAAGCAAAGGTTTGAACGTAAGAAGGAGAAACAGAATGGTTTAAAATCAGCAATGGTATACGACAAGCCTGCATACTTTAACCCCTATCTATTTAATTTATATGTAGAACAAATCGTCAGAGAAGCAGGACTGTATGAAGACAACTGAGGTATGAAGACTGGTGGAAGACTCATCAACAGCCTTCGCTATGCTGATACCACATTACTGGCTGAAAGTGAAGACAATCTGAAACATTTGCTTCTCAAGATCATAGTCTTAAAATGGGCCCACACTTTAATGTAAAGAAGACAAAGATCCTGACAACTGGCAAAATCAATAAGTTCATTGTTGCTGGAGAAGAAATTGAAATACTTGAGATCTTTAACCTATTTAGATCAACTATCAATAAAGAAACGACAAGCGGTCAAGAAATCCAACAACGCACTGCTCTTGGCAGAATGTCTGTGAAGGACCTAGACATGATTCTCAAAAGCAGAGATGTCTCTCTCCATACAAAGATTTGACTTGTTCAAGCCATGGTATTTTCAATAATGTCATATGGATGCGAAAATTGGACAATGGAAAAAATAGATAGGAAGAAAATCGATGCCTTTGAATTATGGTGCTAGCGATGTACACTGTGTATACCAGGGACTGCCTGAAGAACAAACCAGTCAGTACTAGAGGAGATCAAACCTAAGCTTTCTTTAGAAACTCACAACAAGACTTCGACTTTCATACTTTGGACACATCATTCGAAGAGAGAAAGACATCATGTTGGCAAGGTAGAAGGTCAACGCAAAAGAAGAAGGCCAGCAATGAGATGGATCGATACAATAACAGCAATGATGGGTGCCAGTCTGTCAACAATGAGCTGCCTGACTGAAGACTGAACACAGTTTAGGACAACTATTCTGAGGGTCGCCATGAGTCGACGCTGACTCGATGGCACTTAACAACAACAAAGCTTGTTTTACATGCTGAAAAGGGCTTTTATAAATTCATGTGACCACATGTGTGTATGAAAAGTGTGTGCCCAGAAAGTGTGCACCTACTTTTATGTGATCTGCATGTTGGTGTTTCCAGATATAGTTTGGGTGGAGCAGAAATGGGATTGTGATGTACACATGTATTTTAGAAAATATGAGTGTACAAGTCCCTTCAGACTGCTAGTCCTCTTGCTGGTTCTCCAAACTGGTTATAGGTGCTGTGCAGTGCCTCAAATCTCATAGGCATCAGAATGAGGTGGGCCACATGAGCCCTGGCCCTACTAAAATTTCCTTGCCACTCTGCCTTTTATCAACTATGGCAGCAAGCACCATGTAGCTGTGAAATCAGATAGCATTTACTTCCTGTCGTTGATACAATCCCCAGGACCCCACTGATTCATGAGCTCAACATTCACACTGTCAGCCTGGTAGCAAGGAGGTTAAAGGTTAATTCCCCTCTCAAACTCAGTCCTTTATTACCTCTAATATCTTATCAAACTCCGTTCCCAGTTTTCTAATTTGGGAGGCAGCTAGAAAATTCCACACACTTTTTCTACCTTTACATAGCTGCTAGAGTCAGTGATACCTCTGCGTATCACTTAATATACCTTCCATTGTAAAAGAGTCACTTCCTCCTTCAACACTAGGACACCCAGTGATCATAGGGGTTGCATACTTATTGTGAACATCCTGAAACCCGGATTACGCAGGGGGTCACAAGGGCAGGTTTAGAAAACCCCATTATAGAGACATATGGCTTCGTGCCTGTTATGTTGGCTACTGCCACTTCGAAAATGGTCACCTGAGTGCTGAAGCCTTTTAGATTAGGGTTTGATTAATTTTATTTTGCACTGTTAACCTTGGGTAGTTGTGGTGCTCATAAGAACATAAGATATGCCATACTGGGTCAGACCAAGGTCCATCGAGCCCAGTATCCTGTTTCCAACAGTGGCCAATCTAGGTCATACGTACCTAGCAGTTTGCCCAAAAGACACAGGTTCCACAATGCTTGTATTGGGTCAAGCATTGATATCCTGGGTCCCCTCTTAATAATGGTTTATGGACCTTTCCTCCAGGAACTTGTCCAAACCTTTTTTAAACCCAGCTACACTAACAGCCTTTACTACATCCTCCGGTAACAAATTCCAGAGTTTGTTTACACGTTGAGTGAAAAAATATTTTCTTTTATTAGTCTTAAATAGTTTACCCTGTAGCTTCATTGCATGTCCCCTAGTCTTTCTATATTCTGATAACATAAACACTTCAGTCTACTCTCAGTAAAATCTGCTGGTTCTTATTGAGAAGCAAGAGGTAGGCAATTTGAAAATTGAAGTGCATGTTTGACTTCCTTCCTACTCAGTGATAGTATCAGGATATTTTTATGAGCAAGGAGATTTATTTTATTTTATTTATTTATTTTTGATTAATAACATGTTTTGTGCTGTGGAGGCTGAAGCGGTGAAAAGCAGGATATAAATACAGTTAAATAAATAAATAAAAATAAATAAAATATTTACGGATTTTATATACCGCTTTATCAAATAATCAAGGCAGTTTACAGATAGCTCAATTCTTACTGCACTGAGCAGTTTACATAAAACATGGAACATATTTACAAGTTTATTACATATTAACAGGTATCATAAATTTATTACAACAAACTCTGGCCTGTAGTATAGTATGTAACGGCAAACTATTTACATTTAAGGGTAAATGTTATGGAGAGTGCATTGTTGAGCAGGGCCGGATTTACCTTGAGTGAGGCCCTACGCCAACAAAAATTGTGGGCCCCCAGCAGGGGCGGCCCAAGGGGGGTGCGGGGCCTCATTTGCATAAGGGGCCTCATTTGCATAAATATTTGCATAATGTTACCATATAGTAACTTTTAGTAAACGTGCCTCTTAATGAGTGTATGGATAAAGAAAGACTAAAAAATTTCTACATTACTATAATCCAGTGCCAACTGCCAGACACATTAGGAACTACTACAAACACTGCCCATTTAGAACCCATAGCAAACCCACCGTATCCTAACAGCACTACCAGGACTCACAACACCATACTCTACCAATCAAAAGGCAACACTGCAAATATTAAACCAATACATTTCAGAGAACAACAATACATGACCTACTGGGGAAAGAGAACAAGTGGCAATGTCAAATAGGAATTATATAAACAGAACACCTCAGCTCAGTTACACATGCAGAACATAGACCATCACCAAACAAGTAATCACAATTTAGAAACAGGAAGACAATAATTAAACTGGGAATCCCAAAAGCCAAACTTGGAATGTACAACACTGTAGAAATAAAACTATACATTAATTTGCTCTTGTACTAAACAAAGCGCAGACGTTAATGATGCACATTTACCAGAGCTGACATATTCCAATTAATAAATTCAAAATATAGAGATATTTTTCTACCTTTTGTGCATTTTTTTCAGCTGCAATTGCTCCAGCCACTTTCTTCTGGTTTCTTCGTGTCTTCTGCTAACTCTCCATCGTCTGCTGTCCATTTGTCCTTTCTTCTCTCCTAGTTTTTTTTCCATTCTCTCTCTACATCTGCTTTAACATACTAATCTTTCTCCTTTTGCTCTTTCCTCATTCCTATTTCATCCACTCAAATTTTACCCCTCCATCCTCAATCCCCACTTACTCTCCCAATACCCGGCCAATTGTAGATTTTTTATCCCTCCCACACAAAATATTTTTCCCTTCTCCATTTTACTCTTCCAGCCCCATCCCATTCTAATCCTCCCCCAACATCAGCTCCCTTCTAGTTCCAGCCTCACCCAGCATCCATTCCCTTCTAGTCCCTGCATCAGCCCATTTCCAGTCCTAGCCACCCATCAGCCCATTTCCAGTCCTAGCAACCCCCCAACCCAATACCAGTCCTAGCCCCCCATCAACCCACTTACAGTCCTAACCCCCCATCACCCCATTTTCAGTTTAAGCCCCCCCTATAACCCATTACCAGTCCTAACCCCCCATCAGCCCACTTCCAATCCTAACCCCATCAACCCATTTCCAGTCAGCCCCCCATAGCCCATTGCCAGTCCTAACCCCCTCCCATCAGCCCACAGCCCATTACCAGTCCTAACCCCATCAGCCCACCTCCAGTCTTAACCCCCCCAGCCCCTTTCCAGTCCTAGCCCCCCCATAGCCCATTACCAGACAGCCCCCATCAGCCCACAGCCCATTACCAGTCTTAACCCCCCCAAAGCCCATTACCAGTTCTAAACCCCCTCCAACAGCCCATTACCAGTCCTAACCCCATCAGTCCACCTCCAGTCTTAACCCCCCCAGCCCATTTCCAGCCCTAGCCCCCCCATAGCCCATTACCAGACAGCCCCCATCAGCCCACAGCCCATTACCAGTCTTAACCCCCCCCCCAAAGACCATTACCAGTTCCAACCCCCCCAACAGCCCACAGCCCATTACCAGTCCTAACCTCATCAGCCCACCTCCAGCCTTAATCCCCCAATCCATTTCCAGTCCCAGCCCCAGCCCCCCCAATAGCCCATTCCCAGTCCTACTCCCCCCCCCCCCCCCGGCCTAAAGTAAAATTTAAATTAAAAAAAACACCTGCTGGCTGCCGCCGCGGGGCCCCCTCTGCTGCCGCGGCAGCATGGACTGACCCGCGGGGGCCCCCTCTGCAATGTCGGTCGGTCGGTCGGTCGGTCCCTCCGTGCAGGCTGTGAGAGGCGCGAAGGCAGACTGTCTCCCTCGCGTCTCTGTTAAGCCCGCAGGGGCTGATGGGAAATTTCCCATCAGCCCCTGCGGGCTTAACAGAGACGCGAGGGAGACAGTCTGCCTTCACGTGTCTCACAGCCTGCACGGAGGGAGGGACGGAGGGAGGGAGGCATCGACATTGCAGAGGGGGCCCCCGCGGGTCAGTCCATGCTGCCGCGGCAGCAGAGGGGGCCCCGCGGCGGCAGCCAGCAGGTTTTTTTTTTAATTTTATTTTAAAAAAAAGCCTAACTTGTTCATTTTTGTGGGCCCTTGCCAGCTGTGGGCCCTACGCCATGGCGTACATGGCGTATAGGTAAATCCGGCCCTGTTGTTGAGGGTTACTTTACTTGATGGTTGAGTTACTGTTCTGGGTTGTTGAGTCTTGCTTGTCAATTATTGTTTGGTATGCTTCAGAGAACAGTGCAGTTTTGAGCTTTTTCCTGAATATAGAAAGATCTTTTATCTCTCTTACTGTAGGTAGTTAGGTAAAGAGTTCCAGAGGATCAGTGCTTACAATGAGAAGGCTCTATTTGTGATTGATAAGTTTGTTTTTCTTGACTCCACTGGTGTGGCTAGTAGGTTTCTCATGTTTTCCCTCCTACCTCTTGTTTCCGATTGGATATGAATTAATGAGGTCAGAAATGTAGGGGAAATATTGGTTATAATCTTGAATATAGTCAGGATGGCTTTGAATTTGATTCTTTGAGAGACTGGTAACCAATGTAGTTGATACAGGATTGGGGTTGGGTTATGTGTTCAAATATTGCAACTTTTATTATTGTGCGGACTACTGTGTTTTGAGCTATTTGGAGTGGTTTCAGGGTTTGTTTAGGAAGACCTTGTAGGATTACATTACTGAAATCGAAGTGCTATTGTGTGAAAATCATCTGTGGATAGTAGAGGTTTCAGGTTTTGTATCATCCGGATCTTGTATATTGTTCTCGTTATCATATCGATGTGTCTTGTCATGTTGAGGTTATGGTCAAGCAGAATACCTAGGTATTTTATTTCGTTTTTGATAGTGAGGGAAGAACCATTTACTAGGAGTTGTTGAGACAGTGAGAATAACACAGGTACACTACCAAAAAACTGCCTCCAGTTTTGCAACTGATTCCTATAGATTTTGGGGTGCTGAATCCAGGAAAAATAGCCAAAATGTTCCATCACGTCACGTTTTCTTGCAAAATTAGATTTCTTACCCATATAAGGAATGTTCACATAATTTTCTTTTTAGCCGACTGCAGTTTATTTTCTTGGCCCAAAATAGAGGTTGTAATGGTTAACTAACTAGAAACACTCCCTCATGATATTTTAGAGTGTTTTGTATTCATTTTATACATTAACAGGACAATTGGGAGGCGGGGGGCTAAATCCAGTACTCGCGCTGGCGCATGTTCTTTCCTGTTCGCCTCGCCTCGTTCGCTCGCTCAAACACGGTGGTTGCGACATGAACGTTCCTGTCAAATTTCAGTTTCTTGCAAGTTCATTATTACCTTTTGTTTGCTCAGTCGTAATCCAGCTTTATTCCGAAGTGGTTCACTACAGTTGTAGTTTGCAGTGCTGTGTATTTGTGATGGCTCACAGAGCCAGAGGTTGCGTCAACTCTCCGGACAGTTTTTGTTTTATTTGTGGGGAATATACCGTGAAAAAGCGGCAGAGGAACATTTCTGCATTTATTAAAAAAGTATATTTCGCCTATTTCGGTTTGAAGTTAGGCGATCAAGACAAACCGTGGGCTCCTCACAAAGTGTGCAAGACATGTGAGGAAGATCTACGCTTATGGATGAAAGGTAAAAAACAAGCATTTCGTTTCGGAATACCTATGATGTGGCATGAACAAAGAGACCACAGCAGTGACTGCTATTTTTGCTCTTGCATTGTGAAGGGATACAACTTAAAAAATAAGAACGTAATAAGTTACCCCAAACTTCCCTCAGCAGTTAGGCCTATGCCTCATAGCAACGAAGTACCTGTGCCTGAACCACCAAAATCTTTGGATCATATTTGTGTGGACGGTTCTGATCATGATGAGACTCATCAGATGGCTTTTCCCGATGAGTCCAGTACTTCCGAGTTTGAAACTGAACCAGATCCGAAACCTGAACTTTTCTCTCAAGCTGAATTGAATGATTTAGTCCGGGATTTAGGACTCCCAAAAGATGCTGCCCAACTGCTAGGTTCTCGGCTTAAACAGAAAAATCTATTGTCACCAGGAACAACTTTTTATTGGTACCGCAACCGCGAGACACAATTTTTGAAGTATTTCAGCAAAGAGGAAGATTTGGTATTTTGCAACGATATATACGGAGTGATGGAAAAGTTTAAACTCAAGTATGATCCTGCTGAATGGCGGCTGTTCATTGATTCGTCAAAAGACAGCATAAAAGGTGTTCTTCTTCATAATGGCAACACATTCGCTTCAGTTCCTATTGCTCACTCTGTTATTCTCCAAGAAAAATACGAGAATTTGGCCCTGATTCTTCAGAAGATTCGTTATGATGAGCATAAGTGGATGATTTGTGGAGACTTTAAAATTCTATCCATGCTATTAGGGCAACAATCCGGTTTCACCAAATATCCCTGCTTCCTTTGCTTGTGGGATAGCCGGGCCCGCGACCTACACTGGGGGAAAAAAGACTGGCCAATTCGGGAGTATTTGAGACCCGGTGAGAAAAATGTTCTTCATGAGAGCTTGGTACCTCGTGATAAAATTCTATTACCACCTCTCCACATTAAGTTGGGTCTCATTAAGCAATTCATCAAGTCCCTTCCAAAAGATGGTGAGTGCTTTCGGTACCTTTGCTCAAAGTTCCCCCGACTTTCTGAAGCAAAGCTAAAGGAAGGAGTGTTTATTGGCCCTGATATAAGGAAACTCATTTCAGATGGAGCATTCGCTGAAACGATGTCTGAGAAGGAAAAAGAAGCCTGGGATTCCTTCAAGGATGTTGTTCTCAAATTCTTGGGGAACAGGCGGGATGAGAACTATAAGGATATTGTTGCCAGGATGCTCAATGCCTTCAAAGAACAAGGCTGTAACATGAGCCTGAAAGTCCATTTCTTGCACTCCCATGTGAACTACTTTCCCGAAAACCTGGGGGCGTACAGTGAAG
Organism: Ichthyophis bannanicus; assembly: GCA_033557465.1. NCBI lineage: Eukaryota > Metazoa > Chordata > Amphibia > Gymnophiona > Ichthyophiidae > Ichthyophis > Ichthyophis bannanicus. The sequence continues at coordinate 908,283,716 of CM066035.1, read as the reverse complement.
AACAAGGTGAAAGGTTTCACCAGGACATCAAGGACGCAGAGAGAAGGTACCAAGGAAGATGGAACACCACTATGATGGATGATTTCTGCTGGTTGCTGCTGCGGGAAACCCCAGATGAAAAATACGCCAAGCAGCGCACCAAGAGAAGCATTCGGGGGAAGAAGAAACGGGCCCACCAGGAGATTGATTGACCCAAGAATGACTTTAAAATCTAAACTGTGTTGACAAATATCGTGTTTTTGCTAAACTTTGAAATAAAAATTTGCTAGTTATTACCACAGTGTCGGATCTCATTTATTAGAATTTTATTTTCACACCATCGGGTGTTTGTCTTCATGTATTGCAATGGTGCGGTTTGCGTTTTCTATTCTTACATACATACCTGTACAACATTTTTTGCACATTTCTTTGCTTTGCTTTGTGTCTAATCTTGCTCTTATATGCTCAATGTTTGTGCACATGTATGTGGCTGTTTTAAGTGCAGACAATTTTGCTACCATCACAGTGTGTTTTGTTGACATTACTCTATTCTTATGTGCTGCCTTGTTACAATTTTCTTTATTCTTATTTGAATAACTACTAAACAATTAGTATAAAGAATTCATCCAAGAAACTTTTATCTCGATTGCACTCAATCTGAAACGCTCACCTCAAACTGCTAACCCAATGTAGCAAAAAATCTGTACGTGATGGAGCAAATTGGTTACCAGATATGGATTCAGCGCACCAAAAAACGTAAAAATCAATCGAAACATTAGAGGCAGTTTAAAAAAAAATTTTTTTAGTGTACCTGTGTAATTTATTCCTGGAAATTATCATGACCTCTGTTTTTTTAAAGTTGATTGAAAGGTTCACAGAGTTGAGCCATTGTGAAATTTCATTGAAACAGCTGATGATGTTCTCATAGTTGGGGTCTTGTGTATTGAATGGTGTGACTAGCATGATGTCATCTGCATATATTCTATATTCAACATTGAAATTGAGGATTATGTCACATATTGGTTGAATATAAATGTTGAAAAGCAGTGCTGACAAGGCAGACCCCTGTGGGAGCCCTTGAGTTAGATTGAATGGTTTGGATAATGTATTGTTAAATCTGACTTGTTGTGTATGGTTGGTAAGATATGATGTAAACCACTGAATTATGGTGCCTCCGATTCCAAGGTGTTTTAGGCGTTTGATTAAGATTTCATGTTTTATGGAGTCGAAGGCAGAGGTTATATCCAGGAATATTAGTATGTTTGCTTGTTTGGTATTTTCGATTCCGCGGATAATATTGTCTAGGAGGGAGGTTAGTAGAGTTTCTACACCGTGGTATGCTTTGAAACCATGTTGATATTGGTCCAGGGGGGCATTTGTGTCTATGAAGTCTTGTTGTTGCTTCTGTACTGATTTTTCTATTACCTTTGAGAGGAATGGAAAACTTGAAATCGGTCTGTATGAGCTGGGGCTGCACTTGTCCAGTGAGTTATCTTTCAATATTGGGAGGAATGTGGTTTCTTTTAAGGCTTTAGGCACTAATCCTTGGGCTAAGGATAGATTGACGATTTTCAGGATATAGGGGGACAGCTTTGTCTTGGTTAGTTTAATCCAGTTTACTGGACATGGATCAAGCTGTGATGTTTTTGTGTTGATGGCTTTGATATATTGATTTAGCTGATCTGAGCAAGGAAGAAAGAACAGGTTCCATATAGAGGTGTGGGTAGGTCCATTAGGAGTTGTTATTAGGTCAGTTGTTGTGCATTGGATTTATCAGTATAATAATTTGCGAACAGTTGTGCATTAATTTCATTATCCTGGGAGTCGACTGTGCTTGGCTTTTTGATTAGATCATTAACTATGAGGAATAACTCTCTGGAACAGTTCAGAGATTTCTTTAGTATGTTTGCATAATATTCGTTTTTTCATTCATTGATGTGCATTCGGTATTGATTCAGTGTCTCCATGTATATCATCAGGTCGGTGAGATTTTGTGGATCTCCATTTTCTCTCGATTTTCCTTAAGGATCTTTTAATTGTTCTGATGGATTGTAAGTACCATGGCTGTGAGGTTCTTGTCTTTTTGGAAGAGTTGATATGCGGGTTGGCAGAGATTGCTTGCAAGGTTTTATTCCATTTGTTCAGGAGCGATTCAAGGTAATCACTCTCTTTGTTCAGGACAGGAATGGCGTCTTTCGGAAATGTTTCCTTATCAAATTTCTTGAATCAATGATGGAACTGTTTGCTGGAGTGAGGCTTGTGTAAGTTATATTTATGTTTGGTAGTGAAGTGAATTAAGTAGTGGTCAGACCGCGGTACTGGGAGAGTATTTATTGGGAGTATTTGGTTGCAATTTATAAGATCCTTTGGCACAAATATGAGGTTGTGTGTTTCCCTTTATGTGTGTAGGGTTATTGACGATTTGCTGAAAGCCTAAATCTTCCATTGCTTGAAGAAATGAAGCCCTTTGGGTGGAAGGTAATGAGGAGAGATTAAAGTCACCTAGTGATGTGATCCTTCCTATGATCCTTCCCAATTGGTATATCAAGGCAAGCTGATGAAAGAATATTGTCTAATGAATCGATATCAGCAGAAGGGGTCCTATATAATAGTGTGATTGCAATCCTCTTAGTTTCAATGGATAATAAATCAATACCTTCTGAACTTGTAATGGCGGTGTATTGAGCTTTTAATGTGGTTTTGCAGAGGATAATTACTCCCCCACCTTTTTTTATTGTGTCTAGAATAGTTGAAGATGTCATAGTTTGGTGTTTTCAGTTGGTTGAGGAGGACTGTGTCCGAGTCATAGAGCCAGGTTTCCATGATACAGATGATGTCTGGTGTGGAGTGTTGGATGAGATCTGTCAATACTGGAATCTTGTTCCTCAGTGATCTTGCGTTTATGAGTTGCCAGTTCAGAGGGGTAGTGTGGTTTGTATTGCAGCTATCTTGATTCTGTAGTTCATTGTGGGGTTTTATTTGAATAGTCCTTTGTTTTGTGCTGCGGAAGGGTATTTTATATTTATTTATAATAGCCATGTCACTGGATCGGTATTGATAGGGTAGTATTGGGATGGGACTTCTGAGGTGAGTAGGAGAATGTGTTAGGTTTATACAGGCTAGAGTCACGGTAATTAAAAGAAAGACAATTCACATTTTGTTTCCCATGGTGAGTTAGAGGTTCTCAGCAAGGAGAGTATGAGGCGAGGGGTGTGCGGGATGTTGATTCTTTGAGGCAGATTTATTGTTACTTACAGTTCCGATGAAGTAGTTTTCCTTAATGGGTGGTCTGTTTCTTCAAGTGGTTAGCTGTTTTTTTGCCTGCGTTCCCTGCCAAAGGGCCCTCTGGTGAGGCCCTCAGGTGTGGGCATGCCTTGGAGCACTAAAATTTAAAGTTCTGTGCCGGTGGTAATCTTCAGCCTGATTGGCCTTGTGGTGTGGAGCAGAAAGGAGCTTACCTGCCTGCTCCCTTCCCCGATGCCGATCGGGCCGGCAGCTGCTCTTCTCCTGCGCCTTGGAGCGCTGTAAAATTTAAAGTTCTGTGCCGGTGGTAATCTTCAGCCTGATTGGCCTTGTGGTGGGGATCAGGGAGGAGTTTACCTGCCTGCTCCCTTCCCCAATGCCGATCGGGCCGGCGGCTGCTATTCTGAAGATGTGTTCACAGTTCTTTGTATAACAGCAGCACCAACACTCAGGGTAAGACCAGCTGCTGTAGACTTGCTGCATGAGAGGAAGGCCTGTTCTGTGGCTGAATCAGCTTTGGAGGTTTTTCATATACGGTGGGGCTGGATGAGGTAGGCTCGTCATTCCCTATCCAACGGTACTGGCAAGTCCCCTTTCAGCAGTGGCGTGTTTCTGGCACATTCCACCACCTGAAAGCTCCTCTGGTTCTCAAACGTCTGATTGTACAACAGTTACCCTAAGGGATATGTTTACTAAGGTGTGCTAAGGGTTGCTGTGGGGTTTAACGCATGCTGAGCATTGTCATGGTAACTATTACTGTGCACTAAACATCCAGCATGGTAGAAATCCTCTAGTAACCACTTAGCATGTGTTGGGGCAGAGACTGTGCGGATTAGGGACAGAAAGTGCATGTTGACTGCCCATTGTGGTTAGCATGGAGATGAATAGTGCGCTCTAATCTTCAATATTGCAGTTAGCGTGGAGGTACTTAGCTCAATGAGTGGCGGTAAATGCACTCGCATTAATTGCGACTGCCTGTTTAGCGCACTGCCGGGGAATATGTTGAGCATGCTCCTGACAGCTTCGGGCCCATTTCCCTTCCTGTGCCACATTTTGCCTCTTCATGCATGCTCTCTTAGCTCCCTCATGTCCCCTAAAGCAGAGATCACGGGCCAAAAGTAGCAATCGAAAACCTGAAACAGGGACAGAGCTCCAGGGAGCTTAATATATGAAAGTTTGGTGGAGTTTTGCCAGTACTCGAATGAAAGTATATCAAGCGAATTCAAGTTTTAACAAGTTGCATTGTCCCGTCCCTATTACCAATGAAAACTGACAAGATTTTTTTTTTTAGAAACCTCAATGAGCCAGCAGGAAAGCTTTATTGAGATCTTTGCATTTTTAAGGTTTTTGCTTTGCACACAAAATGGAATAAAATGTTTTGTTGAATAGACTTCTCCGTGGTATAAAATGCTGCCAAACAGCACTTGCCTGAGACACCTTCAGGAATGAAGATTAGCATTTATAATATTGAATGAAGGTTTATTTCTGCAATAGGCATCTCTCAGAAGCAGAATTAAATATTAGAAATAGGGAGAGAGAGCGTGAAGAAGAGAAGAGAACAAGGTCTCACCGCGGCGCTTCATCTTTGTGTCTGAGAATAATAAACACAATTCCCATCTCTACCCTGGATTAAAAGAGATCTACAAGTATCTACAATATGCACACAGTGCAGTATCTCTACCCTTGAGCCCCTAAACTACGAGGTGATGAAATGCAATTTCAGTTTCATATCTCTAAAGGGAAACCAAAGGAAAGGACTTTGACAATTCCAAATTGCAGGGAGGGAGCTCCGAAAAGTAATTTCAGTGAGCGGTGTTTTTTTCTCCCTTCCCAATTCTTCATCACTCCTGCTGCAGGGTCAGAGTCCAATGCAACTCACTAAGGGGTATGTTTACTAAACCGTTTTAACGTCGCAGTGGTGGTATTATCACGCAATAACGCGGCTGCATCGTTAAGGCACACTAACGCTGTGAAATCCGGCTCTGAAGGGTAGAGTAAGGCTTCCCAGAGGGCAGAGAGAAGGGGTCAATGGGCGGAGAGTGGGAGGGGAGAGGCTCCAGGCACACTAATGCTATGAAATCTGGGTCTGAACACTAACGCCAGTGAAACCCTCACGTTAAGGCACATTTGCAGGAAAGAGAAAGCATTTCAGTCAGCAATGTACAGCAAAGCCAGGGAAACCCAAAACGTGATAGTAGTGATACATGTGCACGGAACAAAAAGGCAAATAAACATAGAAAATGACCTGAACCACATTTAAAATCCCAATAACCACGCTGGCCAATAGTGATATTAATGAGAAACATAAATAAACACTACTGAGAAAGCATAAAAAAGAAGATATCATGTTTGGAAGGGACTATGCTCTGTCCCCCTACAAGGTGAATGATCCCACATTGGAATAGCAGTGATCAGGGTTTTCCCTTTATATTGGGCAGGTTTGTTATGGCGTGCACATGTGCTGCAACAGCAGGGTGGGCATGTAGGAAAGGGCAACTGTACAGATGCTGGAAATGGGATACAGAGGGCTGCAGGCGGCACATGCTATGGTGCAGCTGGGGGACAGTGCGAACTAGGCAGATGCCTAGTTGGCACATAGGAATGCTGAAACTGTAGAGCAGCCAGACAGCAACTGATGAGGGTCCAACATGGGCATGAGTGTGTTTCTCACAGTGCCACAGGGGATAGTACCCAGTAGGTACCCCCCAAGGGCACAGAACATTGGCAGGCGGTGTTGGGGGGAAGCACACATGTCCATGTAGGCACCCCAACCCGAGAACCAACACCATAGGCAGCTGCCTACCGGAATACTAGATGGTCTGGGACTGCGCACCACCAGCACCACTGGCATAATGGCATGGCAGCATGGTGGCGGGGGAGTGCTGGTGGCGGAGGGGGCAGTGGCATCTGCCCACAGCAGACCATGGCCTAGCCCCGTTTAGGTGGGTGCCGTGCACTGCAACAGACAGGGTCTGTCTGACGAACAGTCATGGTATCCCCAGGGAATGAACTGTCCCTGTGGCAACAGTGTAATGCAGTACACACAGCCACAGCACCTCGGCTTCTTAGGGGGAACTGGCCGTGTGTGTTACTGGCACAGAGTAGCTACAGACCGTCACATTGTGGGGGGTACTGTGCTTACCCTGAGGGTGAGGTTTGGTGCCCAGCACCAGGTTCGCAGCACCTGGCTTAGTTGATATAGGCTATGCTGCAGATCGCCAACAGTGCCAGTATATGATAGGTAGTCTTTGCAGACACACTTAGGATACACCTGTGTCCACCCGTATTTCCCAGTCACGTCTAGCCCCTGTGGACTATGATGCACCCAGAATAGTGCATATCCTGTGTGGGCGCCATGGTCACATGACTTAAGTGAAGGGGGGTGCTTGGACCCATAGGCGGATTATGTAGCACCACCCAACCTACCCTTTGGGGCTCAGGGTGGGGGACAAGATCTCCCACCAACAGATCCACATTCTACAGGAACACGACGTGGCACGTTTCGGGGTAATTCCTATACTACCCCTGCATCAGGTCAAAACATTGCTCGGCAGCCATAATGCTTTCATGCAGGGGTAGTATAGGAATTACCCCGAAACATGCCACGTCGTGTTCCTGGCATTGCTGACTGGATGGAAACGGCCTCTGCTCTATAACTTCAGCTAAGTGAATGCTGGTTTTAATACATTTAATAATTAAAAGGAAAGGCCACAGCGGTGAGAGGGTTTACTCCTCTCTACTGGGATGGCTGTTCCGACAAAAAAAGTTTTCTTTGTAAAGATGGTGTTTTTGACCTGGTTTTGATTTTTTGGGTGGTCACTGCTCAGTCAGGTGAGAGTGACCTCCCAGCAGACATGCTGTGGCCACTTTACCCGTGCAGGTGGTGGCCGGGCACTACAATGTCCCAGCCATTGTCCTATGCCCTGTACAGATGCATCCTGCCCAGGCCACCCTGTCCGGGCCATACCCACAGTACCTTGCTCCTCATTATGCACATTGGCAGGCTAACACTGGAAACAATGCAAGCAGTGTGGGCTGAGTAAGGTGTAGGCAGTCACAACACACTGGATAGACAGACACACACTACCACACCTATGCCAGCATTGGGCAAATATAGAGGCTTTTGGCAGCCCTGGCCACCACACCAGTCCAGGGCACAGTGCAGGCATGGCTATGGTATGCAATACTGTTGGGGTCACTCCCTGGGGTGGTAAACACTGTCAGAAACCAAAACTGAAACACACTCCACAGATATCTGAAAGGTTGCTATGATGCAGCTCTATCAGCAAATTGTGCTGAACTTAGGAACTGCTATCTGCCATTAATCATAGCAACCTTTTGATACATGTGTAACGTATTCCCAAGTTTAGGGCGGCATTGCTAATGTATGCAAGTGCTAGTATTGGGAGATGCTGCTGCGCGCAGGGCCCAACAGCCTGACTCTCCATGAGGCTTTGGATAGTGGAGCCCATGGGTGTGGGTGTTTATGCCCCTGTTGGCCATTGCTCTAGGTCAGAGGTTCCCAACTCCGGTCCTAGTAGGCCAAGCACTGTTCGGGTTTTCATGATGTCCCTAATGAATATGCATGAGATACATTTGCATACCATGGAGGCGGCGCATACAAATGAAGCACAGGCATATTTATTAGAGACAGCATAAAACCTGAATGGTGTTTGGGCCTCCAGGACTGCAGTTGGGAAACTCTGCTCTAGGTATTGCACATCTTTATGGTGTCTGTGCTCTGTAGGGTAAAATATAGGCGTTTCAGGCATGTTTATGTTATCTGCAATAAAGGTTCCATCTTTATTACCATAGTTTAGTACTGGGTAAAATATGGGGACTGGGTTGGCAGGAGCCACAGCTGGGACTTGAACTTGTGACCTACTGCTCATGAAAATGCTGGCTGTGTGTATTGCACCACACTGTTGCCAGAGGGGCAGACCATTCCCTGGGGATACCATGACTGTTCGTCAGACAGACCCTGTCTGTTGCAGTGCATGGCACCCACCTAAATAGGGCTAGGCCATTTTCTGCTGTGGGCAGATGCCACTGCCCCCTCCGCCACCAGCACCCCTCTGCCACCATGCTGCCATGACATTATGCCGGTGGTGCTGGTGGTGCGCAGTCCCAGGCCATCCAGTATGCAGCTGCCTATGGTGTGGGTTCTCAGGTAGGGGTGCCTACATGGACATGCACGCTTCCCCCCAACACACCACCTGCCAATGTTATGTGCCCTTGGGGGTACCTGCTGGGTAATCTCCCCTGTGACACTGTGGGACACACACTCATGCCCATGTTGGACCCTCGTCAGTTGATGTCTTGCTGCTTTACAGTTTCGGCATTCCTATGTGCCACCTAGGCATCTGCCTAACACGCATTCTGCCCCAGCTGGACCACAGCATGTGCCGCCTGCAGCCCTCTATATCCCATTTACAGCATCAGTACAGTTGCCCTTTCCTACGTGCCCACTCTGCTGTTACTGCACATGTGCACACCATAACAAACCTGCCCAATATAGACGTGAAAAAACCCTGATCAGCACTATTTCAATGTGAGATCATTCACTTTGTAGGGGGACAGAGAATAGACCCTTCCAAACATGATATCTTATTTTTTGAGCTTTGTCAGTGGTGTTGCTTTATGTTTATCATTAATATCACTTTTGGCCAGCTTGGTTATTGGGCTTTTAGATGAGGTTCAGATCATTTTGTATGTTTATTTGCCTTTTTGTTCCATGCGCATGTATCACTACTATCAGGTTTTGGGGTTTCCCTGGCTTTGCTGTACATTGCTGACTGAAATGCTTTCTCTTTCCTGCAAATGTGCCTTAACGCGAGGGTTTCACTGGCGTTAGTGTTCAGATCCAGATTTCACAGCGCTAGTGTGCCTGGAGCCTCTCCCCTCCCACTCTCCGCCCATTGACCCCTTCTCTCCGCCTTCTGAGAAGCCTTACTCCACCCTTCAGAACCGGATTTCACAGCGTTAGTGTGCCTTAACGCCGCAGCCGCGTTATCGTGCGCTAAGTGATGTTATCGCGCAATATATCGCGCGATAACATCACTTATCACACAATAATACCACCGCTGCTACATTAAGACGGTTTAGTAAACATAACCCATATATTTGATCTGAAGAGGAAAGCTCCTTACCTCTAAAACAGCTCAACTCTTGTTAGAAAATAATTACTAGAAGGGGGTTTATAACATCAGCTATGACGCCTCTCCCCTCGCAGGGATTAAAAAAAATTGTCATTTGGTTATTTATGAATGCTCTTAGTGGTATTTTCTGTGTAAAAGAATAATCATTGTTCTCTAGTTCACATTTGGTGAAGGTTGGGTTATAAAATGAACGTAGAAGAATTTTGAATTTATAGACAAAAAGATATGCCATGAGTCATACAACAAATTAATATCATCATAAAAAAGACAATTTCAAAAGCCATTCATTGAGATAAAGAATTCCCTACCCAGGTAAAGGAGCAGTCTAAAAATTGCACTGTATTATTCCCTGGCTAAATGTATGCAATGGACACGCAGTGTGTGCGCACTTAGCTGCAGAACGGGTGGGCATTTCCAGGGGTGTGCTAAGTTGAGGGAGGTGAACATTCTGGGTAGATTTTATTTTCCATTGTACACATTATTTTGCATGGGAAAAATATCCAGGGAAAAATCAAACGTGGATACTGTGCCCCTGGGGCAGTCATCAAAGTGAAAGCACATGTAGGTGCTTTCCCTTTCAAAACTGATGCAAAAAGATGCTGGGTAAAACATGACAGCACATTTAGGAACATACGATATGTCATACTAGGCCAGAGCAAAGGTCCATCAAGCCCAGTATCCTGTTTCCAACAGTGGTCAAATCAGGTCACAAGTACCTGTTAAGTTCCCAAAGGTAGACAGATTCCATGTTGCTTATCCAAGAGATAAGCAGTGGATTTCCCCAGTCCACCTTAATAATGGTTTATGAACTTTTCCTCCAGGAACTTATCCAAACCTCTTTTAAACGCAGCTACACTAACAGCTTTTACAACATCCTCCGGCAACAAATTCAAGAACCATATCAACCCACTACAACAGTCCCTTTTTTCCTTTAGAGACCCTCTGTGTTTTTTTCCCATGCTTTTTTGAATACAGATACTGTCATCTTCTCTACCTCCTTTTTTCTGCTGGCCATTCCTCTCCCTATGCACCCAAGCATCGTTCTAGCTTTCACCGTCGTCTTTTCTGCCTCTTTAGCAACTTTAAGATCATCAGACAGAATCTCGCCCAGGTCCCCTTTGTCTTTTGTGGACAGCAGTACTTCACCCCCTACACTGTACCGCTCCCTTGGCTTGTTGCAGCCCAAATGCATGACCCTGCATTTTTTAGCATTAAATCTCAGCTGCCAAATTCGAGAACATTCTTCAAGCATGCCTAGATCCCTCCTCATGTTATCTACTCCTTCCTGAGTGTCTATTGCAGATTTTAGTATCATCCACAAAGAGGCAAACCATACCCGATAGCCCTTCTGCAATATCACTAACAAAGATGTTAAAAACCATTGGACTAAGGACAGATCCCTGGGGCACACCACTGGTAACCACCTCCTCAGAGTGAGCTCCAGTTACTTGTACCCTTTATCACCTCCCACTCAACCAATTTCTAGCCCAATCAGTAACTTTAGGGTCCATTCCTAGGGTGCTCAGTGTCTTTATGTCACCTGTCCAAACAGTGTCAAATGCTTTACTGAAATCTAAGAACACCACATCTAGGGCTTTCCCTTGGTCCAACACCCTGGTCACCCAGTCAAAGAAATCAATCAGATTTGTCTGACAAGACCTGCCTCTGGTGAATCCATGCTGCCTCAGATCTGGTAATCCGTTGGACTCCAGAAACCTCACTATTTTCTCTTACAGCAGCATTTCCAATAATTTATTTACCACCAAGTTTAAACTAACCAGCCTGTAGTTTTCAACCACATCCTTACTTCCGCCCCTCTCCAATCCTCTGACACCACCCCCGACTCCAAATGGGTATTGAAAAGGTCAGTCAGTGGAGTTTAAACTAACCAGCCTGTAGTTTTCAACCACATCCTTACTTCCGCCCCTCTCCAATCCTCTGACACCACCCGTGACTCCAAATGGGTATTGAAAAGGTCAGTCAGTGGAGTTGCTAGAACGTCCCCAAGATCCCTCAGTATTCTTGGATGTATCCCATCCAGTCCCATCGCTTTGTCTATTTTAATTTAGCTAGTTCCTCACAAACACAGTCTTCGGAAAATCATTCAAGATGCCCCTCGCTTCTGTTCCTGTTTGTGGGTGTTTTCTGAGGTCCTGCTCCTGGTCCTTCATCTGTGAACACAGAACAGAAATATTTGTTAAGCAATTCTGCTTTATCCTCATCAGCTTCTACATATTCCTCCCCTTCACACTTGAGTCTGACAATACCACTTTTGCATATTGAAATCTCCTATCAGTAGCACTTCTCACAGATATGCAAACACTTTCGGGGGTAGTTACTAAAGTGCGTTATAGGATTAACACGTTTTTGTCCTTTCCTGCATGGTATAGGGAAAACGTGTGCATTATGTTACTGTAACGCAAGATTTTGCACTGTACCATGTGGTGAAAAATAATGAGATGTGAAGCATGCAAATACATGTAAAATACCACATTAACATTCAATCAAATAACGCTGCTTGCAGTAATCACCCTAAGCAGTGTTATTTCACTGCAAGCTGTGTTATTGATGAAAAATTTACGCCCGATCAAAGCTGACATTATTCTTCCACTGAGAGCACTGGGCCACTAGCGTAAACTAAAGGGGCTGCACTGTAGCAATAAAACAGGTGGTCTGGGCATCCCTTTTCCCCAGCACCAAAAATAACTATGCTCCCCCCACACAAATAACCGTAGAGCACCTGTTGTATTTAACTTTGTGGCCTACAGCATTGGAGGCACTGTGGGTTAAACTAGAAAGAAGGTAAGAGAAATCCATTTGCATTGGTGTGATATACAGGCCTCAATTACAAGAGGAAGAGGTGGCAGAGATTTAATAGAAGGCATACGAAGCATTGCCAGGAAAGGGGAAGTGCTAGTGATAGGGGATTTCAACATGCCGGATGCTGTTTGGTGCATCTCTGCTGCAGTGTCATGTAGAAGTAAAGAGATCCTGGATTCTCTACAGGGAGGACTATTCAGGCAATTGGTAACAGAACCCACATGAAGGGGACATACTGGACTTGGTGTTTGCCAATGGTGAAAGTATTTCTGATGTTATAGTGGGAGATAATTTTGCATCCAGTGATCACCAAATGGTGTGGTTCAGTATTAGGACTAGGGCTGTTAGAATCCATTCCAAGGTGAGGATCTTAGACTTTAGGAAGACTAACTTTGCGAAGATGGGCCAATACCTCAGGGAGTCGTTAGTGGGATGGGAACAGCTGGGGGATGTAGAAAAACAGTGGGCAAAACTGAAAGGGGATATTTTAAGGGCAACCAACCTTTTTGTTAAAATGGTAAATAAAGGCAAAAGGAAAAGGAGACCGCTATGGTTTTTGAAGGAAGTAGCTGAAAAAGTGAAGAAAAAGAGGGAGGCCTTCATGAAATACAAGAGATCACAGAGAGAGGAAGACAGGCATCTGTATTTGGAAAAACTTAGAGAAGCTAGCAAACTAGTCAAGAAGGCAAAGATTCAAAAGGAGGAGGAAATAGCCAATGCAATAAAATGGGGGGATAAGACATTTTCAGATATATTAGTGAGAAGAGGAAGGGCAAAAGTGGTATTGTCAGACTCAAGGGTGTAGGGGGGGAATATGTAGAAGCTGATAAGGATAAAGCGGAATTGCTTAACAAATATTTTTGTTCTGTGTTCACAGATGAAGAACCAGGAGCAGGACCTCAGAAAACACCCACAAATAGGAACAGAAGCGAGGGACATCTTGAACAATTGTCAGAAGACTGTGTTCGTGAGAAACGAGCTCAACTTAAAGTAGACAAAGCGATGGGACCGGATGGGATACACCCTAGAATACTGAGGGAACTTGGGAACGTTCTAGCAACTCCACTGACTGACCTTTTCAATGCCTCGTTGGAGTCGGGAGTGGTGCCAAAGGACTGGAGAGAGGCTCATGTGGTGCCTTTACACAAAAGCGGAAGTAAGGATGTGGTCGAAAACTACAGGCCAGTTAGTTTAACTTCAGTGGTGAGTAAATTATTGGAAACGCTGCTGAAAGAGAAAATAGTGAGGTTTCTGGAGTCCAGCGGATTACAGGATCCAAGGCAGCATGGATTCACCAGAGGCAGGTCTTATCAGACAAATCTGATTGATTTCTTTGACTGGGTGACCAGGGAGTTGGACCGAGGGAGAGCTCTAGATGTGGTGTATTTAGATTTCAGTAAAGCCTTTGACACTGTTCCTCACAGGCAACTTATAAACAAACTGAGCACCCTAGGGATGGACCCTAAAGTTACTGCTTGGGTTAGAAATTGGTTGGGTGGGAGGCAACAAAGAGTACAAGTAAATGGAGCTCACTCTGAGGAGAAGGATGTTACCAGTGGTGTGCCCCAGGGATCTGTCCTTGGTCCGATTCTTTTTAACATCTTTGTTAGTGATATAGCGGAAGGGCTGTCGGGTAAAGTTTGCCTCTTTGCAGATAATACCAAAATCTGCAATAGAGTAGACACCCAGGAAGGTGTAGATAACATGAGGAGGGATCTAGCTAAGCTTGAAGAATGGTCTAGAATTTGGCAGCTGGGATTTAATGTTAAAAAATGTAAGGTCATGCATTTCGGCTGCAGCAATCCAAGGGAGCAATACAGTATAGGAGGTGAAGTACTTTTGTCCACTAAAGAAGAGCGGGACCTAGGCTTGGTTGTGTCTGATGATCTTAAAGTGGCTAAACAGGTAGAAAAGGCGACGGCAAAAGCTAGAAGGATGCTTGGGTGCATACGGAGAGGAATGGCTAGCAGAAAAAAGGAGGTGATAATGCCTCTGTATAAGTCTTTGGTGCGACCTCATTTGGAGTATGGTGTGCAATTCTGGAGACCGCACCTTCAAAAGGATGTGAACAGGATGGAGTCGGTGCAGAGGGTGGCTACTAAAATGATTAGTGGGCTTCATTATAAAGCATATGAGGACAGACTGAAGGATCTTAATATGTACACCTTAGAGGAAAGGCGGGATAGAGGTGATATGATTGAGATGTTTAAATACCTCCATGGCATAAATATTCAGGGAGAGAGCCTCTTTCAATTGAAAGCAAGTTCTGCTATGAGGGGACATGGGATGAGGGTGAAGGGAGATAGATTCAGGAGTGATATGCGGAAATATTTCTTTACGGAAAGAGTAGTGGATCCGTGGAATAGTCTCCCAGTGGAGGTGGTAGAGATGAGGACAGTAACTGAATTCAAAAAAGTATGGGATCAACACAGAGGATCTCTAAAGGTAAAAAGTGGACTGTTGTAGTTGTTGATATGGAAGGACAGACTAGATAGGCCATGTGGTCTTTTTCTCTCATCATGTTTCTATGTTTCTATATTCTTACCTATCCTTAAATAAAGCTCCTTAGCCAAGACTTTAAAAAACCAAACTTTTGTGCATCGATTGTTGGTGTCTCGGGGCAGTGCATACAATTAGATTACATTCTGTAATTTGTATGTTGGGCTGCAAACACCCACATGAATAGAAATTAGATCAGATTTGTTGTATTTGTCCTGTGGAACAAGTAGTGCTGTGGTGAAAATGACAAATTCCTAATTAGCAAATCTTCCACTGTAATCTGAAGTATTTAAATTGATAGGATGCAAACCATTTTGAAAGCAATTTCAAAACTGTTTCTCCAGGTAAATAGTGATTTTTGGAGATGTTTCTCCCAAAGATCTGTTGGTGGACTCTCAGTGACTAGTGGAAGGGGATGTGCTCTTTTAAACAATTTGTTTGATTTATTAAAGGGGTAATTCTATGAAGCATTTCCTGCACATAAAGCATATTTTATAGTTGTTCTTTATACATTGCCCCATTGGATTTCCTCTTAACCTTTGGTGGATTTGTATTTCATTGGATATGAAACATATTTTCTTTGATTTTGGGGATTTTTCTTATTTCTTTATTCTATTAAACTTTCTCTACAAGCTGTTTTGCTTCATTTGATTTAGGAGGCCGTTACAGAAGATCAATTCAAGATTTGCATGTCTGAAAACGCCAATTCAGATATGTGAATCGCAGTCCTGTCCCAAAAGCCATTTTACAAAGCCCAGGATTCACATGTGTCTGGTGTGAGCACGTCCAAGCCATATGGGGACATGGCGCAGGTATGTCCAAGGCAGTTTTCGACAGATGCACCCGTGTGGCCAATTTAAGAATGGCACCACATATTCCAAACCTCCGGCAGTCATGTCTATGGGGTATGTTTACTAAAACCCCGGTAATGTGCGCGGCGCGCTAGTGTGCGGATGCCATATAAGGAGTGGGCATTTCAGGCTGAAAAAAGCAAAACCGGGATTAATCATGCGCTAATGTGCGCTGCGCTCATGTGCGCCCCGCACATTAGCGCATGAGAAAGCTGCGCGGGAAGCATAAGTGGCGCGCTGATGTGCAAGCACAGGAACAGAGCCACAGTACAATGGTTAAGACACTGACCAATGCTGCAGGGATCAGGGGTTCAATCCCCCACTGTGCCCAATGAAGAAGGCTGGCTGAGACATTACCTATTATGGGGAAGATTGCTTTAGGAGGCA
The DNA here is from genome assembly GCA_033557465.1 of Ichthyophis bannanicus. Classification (NCBI taxonomy): domain Eukaryota; kingdom Metazoa; phylum Chordata; class Amphibia; order Gymnophiona; family Ichthyophiidae; genus Ichthyophis; species Ichthyophis bannanicus. The sequence continues at coordinate 908,267,779 of CM066035.1, read as the reverse complement.
TTTTATTTTTATTTTAATTATCACTACTAGCAAACGCACTCTCAAAGCGTGTTAACATAAGGCGCCCCATAAGGCACATTTTAAAGTGCACTGTCCGCCAAGGCACCCTAGAATGTTGCTTATAGGGCGCTTTATAGGGTGCCATATGAGTTACCGCAAGGTCACAGCACTGTTTTTGATGGCAGCACTGTGCAGTTTAAGGAATGAAAATCATAAGTAGGTGCACTGACATGCAAGGAGGAGCAGCAGTGGAGCGCAATGGTTAAGACACTGACCAATGATGCAGGAGTCATGGGTTCAATCCCCCACTGTACCTAATGAAGAAGGCTGGCTGAGGCATTACCTGTTATAGGTAATATTGCTGTAGGGGGCATTTTATTTTTATTTTAATTAGTGCTGCCAGCAAACACACCCTCAAAGTATTGTAACATAAGGTGCTGCATAAGGCGCCTCATAGGGTACCCCAGAGGGCACATTTTAAAGTGCACTGTCTGCCACGGCACCCTACAATGTTGCTGAAAGGGCAGCCTATAGGGCGCCATATAGGGTGCCCTATGAGGCACAGCAAGGTCATAGCACTGTGTTTGATGGCAGCACTGTGCATTTAAACGCATGAAAATCTTAAGTAGGTGCGCTGACATGCAAGGAGGAGCAGCAGTGTAGCACAATGGTCAAAGCACTGACTGCTGATACAGGGGTCATGAGTTTGCTCCCCAGTGTGCCTAATACGTAAGGCTGGCTGAGGCATCAGCTTTGCAATGTTTCCTGCAGCACTTTATTTGTATTTTATTAATTGCTGCCAGCAAACAGGCCCTCAAGTGTCGTAATTGAAGGTGCCGCATAAGGCACCCTATAAGGCACTCCATAGGGCACATTATAAAGTGCACTGTCTGCCACGGCATCCTAAAATGTCCCCTATAGGGCACCCTATAAGGTGCTCCACAGGATAACGTATAGTGCACCTTATATGGACGGTAACCATAAGGTGACCTATAGGGCGCCCTATAAAGCGCCCTCTGAGGCACCTTATGGGTACAGTACGATGAGGGTGTTTTTGCTGGCAGCAATAATGTACATTAAAAATAGATAATGCTTTGGACAGCCCTATCAAATAACCCCACTGTGGGTTTGAACCCATAACCTCTGGTTCCACAGGCAGTGAAGCAACCATTGTGCTGTAGCTCTATAGCTACAAGCAAGCCCCTGGCTGGCTGCAGAGGGAGTGCACGTCACCACACAGACAGTCTGCTGTGGTCACCAGGATAGGGTTAGCACACCCGTACCCATGATGCACTGCACATGCAAATTAGCTGTCCACAGATAAACACAAGATGGGGTATGCACCCCCACAGCACCTCGGCCTGGTAGGGGGTACTGACCGTGTGTTTTACTGGCACAGAGTAGCTACACACCGTCACATTGTGCGGGTACTGTGCTCACCCTGAGGTTGCGGTGAGGCGCCCAGCACCAGGTCCACAGCACCTTCCATGGCAGAAATAAGCCATACTGGAGGTCCAAAGTAGTGTTAATGTTTGAGATAGGTAGTTTCTGCAGAAACACCTTGGATATATTTGTCTGTCTCAGTCAGGTGTAGCCCCTATGGACCCCTAGGAGAATTATGTACCACCACCCTCTTTCTCCAGGGCTGAGGGTGGCAAACAGGGTCTCCCATCAACAGATCCACATTCTACCTCCCAGCAATGGTGGCAGTAGAGGGAACATCAACCCCAGACCTGCTGGGGAACAGACACCCTACAGCGCAGTCAATGCAGCTCTGTACACATCCATAACACAATAGCAGACAGACATTAGGCCTGGATATGCTAAGCTTCACCCCACCACTATCTGATATTTTCCTGCAGCAAGCCTTCAGCTGCTACACCCTACAAGGCGCTCCATCAAGACACATACCAGCTGCAAACAGTCTGCTAGCTAGTCCATAGTGCATGTTCCTGGTGGAAATGCATGCACCCAGAACTGGGATGTCAGCATACACAACAAGCAGATAAATCAGTGACTGGGCTCCAAAAGGAAACCCATAAATATCACATGACAGGAATACTATATAGCACTATGGGGGTGCCTAGCCATGCTGTCGTCACTGCACAGTCAGGGTGAGAGTGATCTCCCAGCAACACATACTGAGGTCACCCTGTCTGTGTAGGTGGTGGCCAGGCACTAAAATGTCCCAGCCAGTGCCCTATGCCCTGTGCAGATGCATCCTGGCCAGGCCATCCTGTCCGGGCTATACCCATGGTACCTTGCTCCTCATTATGCACATTGGCAGGCCAATACTGGCAACAGTGCTGGCAGTGTGGGCTGTGGAAGGTGTTTGCAGCCACCACACACTGTATAGACAGACATACACTCCCACACCTATGCCAGCATTGTGCTACTATAGAGGAGTTTAGCAGCCCTGCCCACCACACCTGTCCTGGGCACAGTACAGGCATGGATATGGTACGCAATACTGTTGGGGGTCACTCCCCAGGGTGGTAAACACTGTCAGAGACCAGACCTGGAGCACACACCGCAGACATCAGAAAGATTGTTATGATGGAGCTCAATGAGCAAACTGTGCTTAACATAGGACTTGCTATCTGCCAGTAATCATAGGAAACGTTTGATAGCTGTGTACCGTATACCCAGGTGTAGGGTGGCATTGCTAAGGTATGCAAGTGCTAGTATTGGGAGATGCACGCAGGGCCCAATGTCTTGCCTCTCCAGGAGGCATTGGCCAATGGGGCCTGTGGGTGTGGGTGTGGGTGTGTCTGCCCCTGTTGGCTGCTGCTTTACGGCAGAGGTTCCCAACTCCAGTCCTGGTGTGCCAAACACTGTTCGGGTTTTCATGCTGTCCCTCATGAATATGCATGAGATACATCTGCATACCATGGGGGTGGTGCATAGATATGCAGCACAGGCATCTTTATTAGAGGCAGCATGGAACCTGAATGGTGTGGGGCCCTCCAGGACTGCATTTGGGAGACTCTGCTCTAGGTAATGTGCCTGTTTATGGTGTCTATGCTCAGTGGGGTAAAATATAGGCGTATTAACCATGCGTATGTTCTCAGCAATAAAGGTTTGTCCTTACTATCACGGTTTAGTTGTGGGAAAAATATGTGGACTGGATTGGCAGGAACCCCAGCTGGGCTTTGAACCTGTGACTTTCTGTTCTTGCACACACTGTGTGCACTGCACCACCGTGTTGCCACAGATATGCTGTATTCCCTTGGGAGTCCATGACTGTACATCCGACAGGGACTGTTTGTTGCAGTGCACGGCACCCACCTGGACAGGGCTAGGCCATGGTCTGCTGTGGCCACCAGCTGCTGCCACCTCCACCACCAGTACCGCTCCATCCTTAGATTGGAGACAGCATAAACCCTGAAGGATTTGTGGCCCTCCAGGACTGCATTTGGGGTAATCTGCTCTAGGTAATGTGCATGTTTCTGGTGTCTGTCTGTGCTCTGTAGGGTAAAAGAGAGGTGTTTGAGCCATGCGTATGTTCTCTGCAATAAAGGTTCTTCTTTACTATCACGATATAGTTGTGGGTAAAATATGGGTACTGGATTGGCATGAGCCCCAGCTGGGGCTTGAACCTGTGACCTTCTGTCTCCAAACACACTGCTTGTGTGCACTGTACCACCGTGTTGCCCCAAAGACAGTGCATTCCCTGATGATACCATGACTGTTTGTCCGGCAGGGCCTGTCTGTTGCAGTGCATTGCACCCACCTACACAGGGCTAGGCCATGGTCTGCTCTGGGCAGCTGCCACTGCCCCCCTCCACCTCCAGTACCCCTGTGCCACCATGCTGACATGCCCTTCTGCTGGTGGTGCTGGTGGTACGCAGTCTCAGGCCATCCTGTGTGCGGGTAGGCGGCTGCCTATGGTGCAGGTTCTGGGGTAGGGGTGCCTGCATATCTGTCTGCACGTCCCCCAATCACCGCCTGCCAATGTTCCGTGCCCTTGGGGGTACCTGCTGGGTACTATCCCCTGTGACACTGTGATAGACACTCTCGTGCCCATGTTGGGCCCTCATCAGTTGCTGTCTGGCTGCTGTTCAGTTTCAGCATTCCTAGGTGCCATCTAGGCATCTGCCTAGTCCGCACTGTGCCCCAGCTGCACCACAGCATGTGCCGCCTGCAGCCCTCTGTATCCCCTTTCCCAGCATCTGTCCAATTGCCCATTCCGACCTGCCCGCCCTGCTGTTGTGGAAATGTGCATGCCATAGGTAACCTGTCCAATGGAGAGAGAAACCCTGATCAGTGCTATTTCACTGTGGGATCATTCACCTTGTATGGGGACGGAGTGTAGACCCTTCTAAAATTCATATTTATTTCTTGGGGCTTTTTTGGGAATGTTTTTTGATGTTTCCCATTACTATCACTATTGCCCAGCTTGATTATAATTTTATTATATTTTGTTGGGGTCATTTTTAATGTTTATTTGCCCTTTTGTTCCGTGCACATGTATCACACTGCTCACTTTTTGTAGGTTTCCCTGGTTTTGCTGTACATTGCTGACAGAAATGGTTTCTCTTCCCTTTAAATCGGCTCTACCGCGAGGTTTTCACTCGCGGTATTTTTTTACTCGAAATTCAGCCCCGCTCCTGTGCGGGGAGCCTCTCCCCTCCCACTCTCCACCCATTGACCCCGTCTCTCCGCCCCTGGGGAGCCTTCCTCCACCCTTCGGGAGCCTTTCCACGCCTCTATCGCACATCAGCGCGCCGCGCACATGAGCGGGCCCGTAAGTGCGGCGCGCACATGTGCGGGGCACAAAAACGCATCATTAGCATGCGCTAAGGTACCTTAGCGCACGCTATTGTGCGCCGCGCACTTGTGCGCCGTTTAGTAAACATACCCCTATATGTATACCTGCTCTGGGGCACACACAGAAATAGAAGTGCTCATTTCGGCATGCGAGCTATTGTACAGAGAAGAGGACTTTGTCCTGTAACTCCCAGAATATTTCTTGCATCTGGAAAAAAAGCATGCTGGAATGCTGCACTGCAACATGTCTCTACTCCTTAGATGATAGGCTGGGATGTGGAAACGTCGGCACATACACGTACTCTTTCTGAAATCTCGCTGGGCACGGCTATGTTGCCAGAACCAGCAGAGTTCTTTTCTGAGACATGCAAGTTTCTAAAATAATCTAGAAACTCGTACATCTTTGGCATGTCTCAGGCCTTTTTTATTTTCCGGAGATATTTTTCTTTTTGAGAGGTGTCAGGTCGTCTTTACAAGGCACTTACACGTGCCCACCTTCGCTGCTGTCTTATAATGTATAAACAAAAAAACAGAAAATGGGTCTTCTAAAAATATGTACAAATATACATATATAAAAGGCAAGTGCACTGCAAGATTGTGCCTGTTTTTATGCAATCTAGCTGAAAGTGTTCCTGGTGGGGGACATGGTTTATGCAGAGCTGGGGCAGAGGTGTAATGTGTATGTATATATATTATAAAATGCATATACGTTCATAGAGTACATGCACACAGTTGCACCTTCTTCAGAGTAGGTATAAATTTGTGCAAGAGCATTTGTGTACTATAGGGGGGAGGGACATTGTAAGAGTATAATTTATAAAGGCACATAGCATCTATAAAATATCCCCAGAATAACAGTCAAGCCCATTCTCTGTATATAACCCACTAATGTATTATTTATATACATGTAATTAGGATGGGCCATCATAATTCATTATCAGGCATACCCAATTCTGTTGTGCTGACTGGATAGTTTAGTAATAGGTCCTTTCTTGTATATGTTTTATTTAAGTTGTACCATTTTCAATTTAAAATCCATAGTCGGTAGTCCTGACAAAACACCCCAAGTAAAAAGTAAAGTAAAAAATATTTCACTTTTAAATCAGTCTATCCAACATGATATCATCTTTCAAGACCACGCTGCATCAGGAAATTCCAACCAATTCAATCAGTCCATCATTGTCCTCCCCATGCTTGTTTTCCTGTGAACTAGAAATAAAAATGGCGTCAACATCTCTCTTTATAAATAGTCCATGGTTACATGCTAATTTATCCAATTCAATACCCTAACGGTGCCATTATCAACATTATACAAACTTAAAATAAGGAGACCCATTTTTCATTCAAGCCAGACACTGTAATAGTTTTTAACATTAAGACCCAAAACTACTCTCTAAAATGTAGCACTCGCTCATTATGCACCCTTCCCTCCACCAGTCCTCTTCCACTCAATTAATGACTGTCCATATTGAATCACCAATTCTGGAGACCGCACCTTCAAAAGGATATAAAGAGGTTGGAGTCTGTGCAGAGGGTGGCTACTAAAATGGTTAATGGTCTTCGTTATAAAGTATATAAGGACAAACTTAAGGATTTTAATATGTATACTTTAGAGGAAAGGCGATATAGAGGTGATATGAATGAGACATTTAAAGACCTCCATAGCATAAATGCACAGGAGGAGAGCCTCTTTCGATTGAAAGCAAACTCTACTACGAGGGGACATAGAATGAGGGTGAAAGGGGTAGACTCAGGAGTAATATGAGGAAATATTTCTTTTTGGAAAGAGTGGTAGATGCGTGGAATAGTCTCCCAGTGGAGGTGGTAGAGATGAGGACAGTATCTAAATTCAAAAAAGCATGGGACAAACACAGAGGCTCTCTAAAGGATAAAAGGGGACTCTTGTAGTAGATGATATGGAAGAGCAGACTAGATAGGCCATGTGGTCTTTTTCTGTCATCATGTTTCTATGTTTGTATCCCTGGGATGGACCTCACTTTCTTTCAGAGCTTTTCTGGGGGTTTGGGGAGCAATTCTAGAGTCAACCACTGAAGGCCTTGGGCATTCTACTTTCCCTATCCTCCAGAATCCCCTTTTTAGGTTGGGGGTCATTTAATGAGGAGTGGCATAAAAATGCATGCCATCAACATGTGGAAATCATGTATATTTAATGACATGAATGCTCATGAATGGTCGTTATTCTATAAGCAGGCACGTTAGGCCGATGGCATGCACTTTCAATGTGGGTGTTCAAATAGGTGGAGCTTAGATGAAGCATCCATTTACACACATACTTTATAAAATACATCCATAAATGCATAAGATATGCACAGTCATTTATGCCAACCATAGGACTGGTGTAAGTGATCGTTCCCAGATCTGGCTTGCATTTCCTACTACTTAAGCCCCTATTTTATAAAGTAAAATACATACGTACTTTATAAAAAAGGTGTGATTGGAGTGTGTAAAATGTGGGTTAATCTAGGCACCCCTTATAAATTTATTCTCTCTGTGTTTTCATATCTTTTTGTGTACCCTTCATGGGCTACCTCACCCCATCATAGGGGGATGCATGCAAATGGCACCAAACAGGGACCTGGTGACTGGTTTCACATTTTGAATGGATTTGTTACCTTCAGTTTTTTAAGTGCAGTGTCTGGACTAATTTTTCACAAGATACAGGTGAGTCGCTACAAACTGGAGATCCAAGATGATCACCAAAACTTGCTAGTGGCCCACCAAGCCCATGAAAATTTGGCACCATTGCAAAAGTGACTTACCCAAAGGCATAGGAGCAGCAAATGAGAAGCAGGATGACATCAGGATCCCCATGCTTTAGAATAAGTATGCTGAGCACTGATCACAATACGCCACAAGGAAAGAGCTTGCCACTATCGTCCCCTCTATTCATGCCAACGTACAAGAAGGCATTTATTTATTTATTTGTTTTTTTTATTTATTTATTTATTTACAGTCTCTTATATACCGCGCTATTCGGCATCAGTGCGGTTTACATGGAACATAAACTCACAACAGGGCAGCAAGCCACTCTGTGTTTACAGAGAACGGGTACTAAAAACTTGACTAACAGGGGGGAACTATTTACACATAGGCATCATGTTTAAGTGCATTCCAAGGAAAACATCTTGCCATAATGGATCCTATCCTGGTGGCTGCAATGGAGAGTCTAGAAAAATTGAATTCAGAGGACCTCTTGATCACACTATTTCCCCAAGTTCAGGAGGGACAGGATAGTCCTTAAGGGCCTAGAAAATATGGGATGTATGGAGTGTCCACAGTGCTTTTATCCACATGAGGCTCAGGTGCATAGACTGCTAACGCCCAGTTTATGAACCTGAACCAAAGCATTTACTGTGACCTCGTTAGTGTTCTTGCCAGTGGAGGAATCCATTGAGCCAAGGACAAGACAGTCAGTTCCAGTAAGATAGGTAGCAGAGACCAAAACTGCATCAAAGTAGACCTGGGTAAGTGTGGTTATCTTCACAGGGTCCAGGGTTCATTCTGCATGGTCATGGGGTGAAGAAGGACCTAGTAGGCAACAGTTCTCTGTGATGCTAGATGAGCTGAGTAAGGATGGTGGGACAGGAACCTCTGAGTCCGATATGGCTGCAAAACCAGTCCATGATATAATGATGTCTTCTTGGCCATCTATCTGATATATTTGGGGATGTAACAGCAAAAACCTATAGTGAGATCCTGATCAAGTATCCTACCTTAACTCAGTCAATCTCAGCAATATTCAGTGAGTTCTAGGTACCCATGAGGTAACTGTGGAGCGGGGCAGAGACAGTGCAGCTTAAAGAGGAGCCAAGAGGAAACTCTGAGGGGAAACTACCAGTGAATATTCTTAGTCAGCCACAGGTTTCAAGAGAAGTAACCTTAAGAGCATTAAGGTCTACAGGATGTCCCCACAGCCCTCAAAGGAAAAAACTGAAACCAGAGTGGAGGCCATTGTGGTTTATACCACCCTTCGAGAATAGACCAATGTCGAATGGCTCTAGCTGACTGAGATTATACAGTTGTGGTCAACATTATTGGTACCTTTGCATTTTAGGTATGTTGTGTACAATATCTTCAGAAATAACTGGAAATATTTCAACTGTATGTCATCATAATATTTTACTTGTATGTTCAAAGGTATACAACAAAAAACAAGATGGCTTTGCAACTTACATGTAGTAATTTCTGAGAAAAAAATAAAATATGACCTGGACAGGATTAATAGCATCCTTCACAAATATTTGTTTTCACAATCTTTGGCAGTGATGATAACACCCAAACATTTCTTGTTGCCATCTATGAGATTCATACATCTGTATGCTGGTAGATTCTCCTATCCTTCAACTGTAATTTGTTCCAGCTCATGAATATTTCCAGGATTCCTTTTACCAATGGCAGATTTCAGCTCTTTCCAAAGGTTCTCAATTGGACTGAGATCAGAACTCACCGCTGGCCAGTTTAAAACAGTCAATTTCTTCCTTTTTAACCATTCTTTTGTACTTATGGATGTATGTTTTGGGTCATTGTCCTGCTGGAGGACCAATGTCCTTCGATCCAGACCTAGCTTTCTGATACTAAGTAGCACGTTTTGCTCCAAAGTCCTCTAACTTCATGATTCTTTTAATACGCTCCAGGCCTCCAGTTCCTGAGGCAGCAAAACAGTCCTACAACATTATGGAACCTCCCCCATATTTAACTGTAGGAAAGGTGTTTTTTCCTTATATGCTTCATTTCTTTGCCTGTAAATGTATCACTCGTCTGTATTTCCAAAGAGCTCAAGTGTGGTCTCATCTGTCCACAGAATATTTTCCAAGAACAATTGTGGTTTCTCAAGATGGGTTTGGGCAAAGATCATGTGTGCCTTTTTATGTCTGTCTTTGAGCAGTGTGATCTTCCTTGACCTTCGCTCATGAAGTCCTTCTTTGTTTAGTGTGAGGCATATGGTGCGGGTTGAAACCACCGCTCCAGATTGCTCCAGGTCAGCCTTAAGCTCTTTGGATGTTGTATGTGGTGTTTTTCCAACAGTTCACACTAACCTTCGAAGACTTATTGGATTAATTTTCCTTTTCCCACCATTCCTGGGGGCTCTTGATGGTTCCACAAGCAAAAAAACTCTTAATAACACTGCAAACTGTAGACACAGGAATCCCATGGTCTTTGGAGATGGCCTTGTACCCTTTTGAAGTTTGGTGATGATGGCTTTTTTGACGATCGCAAGCAGCTCTCTTGTTTTCACCATTTTGAAAATTGAACAGGGAGTGAATGTGGCCATTTTAAACATTAGAGCCATCATTCTTTAGTTGATTCAAGTCTTGTGAGCACTGACAATTGATCACAGGTGCGCCTAATTTTACTGCAGTGGGAATGTAGTTCTTCTGTTCAAACTGACTTGAATTGTTTATAAGGGTGCCAATTAAGCATGTCCTGGCAATGTCCCATTTTTATACTATTTCCTATTTCTTTTTAATTGGTCTTGTTTTATTTGATTCTTTTATGTGTCAAATATGTGTGCATATATAGTCCAAAGCCATTTCATCAGTCTATTTTTTAAGGAGATATTGGATATTAAGGGGTTGAACTGCAAGATTGTCAATAATGTTGAACACAATGCAAGTCAAGTGTACAAAGACTACCGCAGGAAGTGTACCAAACCCTACATCTTCCCTTATGGTTGATAGAGTGGAGATCTGGGAGGCAGAACCTAATGTGGCTGAATAAGCTATCCCTGTACCAGTTAGTGTAGCCTGTGCATGTCCTGGTAAAACCAGTGCAGAGTCCTACATGTCCGTGATAGATCACAACTCATATCTTCCATTAATCCGCATTATGGGCAATTACATCAGAATTTTCACTGCTCAAGAAAACTTTAAAAAAATCTGTAGAGCAGCAGCACTATCCATTGTCCCTACTAAATATTAGAGAAACGTCTAACATTTTCCATAATAGGGGAGGTTCTTGCTGCCAGTCATTTCATGCTGGGAGGAGACTCCTCTGGGTAGAAAATCCCACTTTGTAGATAAACCACTCCCAAAGATAGAACTCTGTCTTTGGCATACAACCATAGCACCACAAAGAGAGAGTAAAGCTTCTGCCTGTATGGGCAAGAGTCTTTGGCACACAGCTACTGCACTAAAAAGGAGAAGAGGAATCTTTTGCACCTAGCCATGCATATTATCCAGAGGGTGCAACAGAGTTTGAGCAGCTGCATAGGAGAAGAGAGCAGAGGGTTGATGTCTGTGCAAAACCTGTCAACATTTCACTGTCACAGAAGGAAAGTAACTCAACCTGTGACGAGGTTCTAAGAATTGTACCAGCAACCAAGCCTTCCAGTTCATCAGAGCCAGGAGCCTTGGATAGCAGCTCTGGGGGCCAGTTCTCAGGAAGAGAAGGAATCCAAGCAACCAACCTATACTAGTGGCACCGGATCCAAGTGAGACATCCAGCATAGTAGTGTGAACCTGTGATTGCTTCAAATACAGATTCGGGTACACGGGAAAAGCACTAGAAAGAGGAGAGAGGGATTTCCACTCAAGAAAACTAGACTAAATAATAAGGTGCATATGTGGTAAAGAAACTAGATTAACAAAGTGTGCAAGTGGTGAATAAAGGAGTGCTTATTCAGATTAAGATAAAGAGCAACTAAAAGAAGGTTGGTAAACATACCAAAACTGAGAGAAGAAAGAAGTAATCTATTTGTAGCCATTTTGATTGAGAAGAGGAAGTTAACTGCTTGTAACATAGTTATTGTGGAGTGGAGGAGTGGCCTAGTGGTTGGGGCAAGGTACTTCAGGCCAGAAGGTTGGGGTTTCAAATCCCACTAGAGGACAGCAACCTTGAGCCGGAAGGACTGGGGTTTCTAGTTCCACAGGTGCTCCTTGTGGTCTTGGGCAAGCCACTTAACCCTCCATAGCTCATGTTCCCTGTAAAATAGTTATCTCCAAGTTATAATGCCCTGTTCAATATAATTTCAGTTTGTTCAATGTAAACCGCACTGATGCAGAATAGCGCGGTATATAAGAGAATGAAAATAAATAAATAAATTGTTTGCTATTTCTGGTAATTGTTATTGTTGTTCTACTCAGTGACCCTAAACTTGAAGTAAACCCTTTGTTCAGAACACAGTTTATGGCCTGGACTCAGTTATTTGAGAAGGGAGTGGAGGGAGAGTATAGAGTGTCAAGGGCCTCCTGGCTTATGACAGTCCCCATTAAAAGAAACCTAGTATTAAACATTCATGAGCCCCAGACTAAAGACTGAACAAAAGGCTCATTGGATTGGTATGCTCCCTTGTCTGCTTGTGAGGTGGCTGCTAGAACCACACAGAAGGGGGCTTATAAATCTAAAATAGACATATAAAGGCACATTTTAGAAATGGCGTCCAGGCACAATCTGTACATCCAGGTGAAAAAGTTTCAAAAAAACGCCAGGCACTTCCAAATTCAATCACAATTCCAGAAACAAGAACATACCCAATATGGACATCGTCGGAGACGGCTTCATAGGCATCCCTATTGCGGTATTCCAGACAGGGAATGTGTCCCAGCCTGCCATTCTGCTAGCAGAGACATTTGACAGAGGGAGAACCACAAAGCAGCTTTCCCCAATATCTATCCATTGTCTTTACAACTGTGGACAGTACTGGGGATATTAGAGTACCATCTCCTCTAGACCCTCCAGATGCTTAACTGGTAAAACAAGCACTTTTCAAATGCCTATTCATGCCTTGGAGCAGGTGTAGACTTGGATGAGGGAAGTGATGTGCCGGCCACTTCTGAAATTGAGCATGCATGTCTAAGGTCTTCAGAATGTTCTAGACATACCAGTTCCATGGCACTATCCTAGATGGCCGTCTGTGCCAGGGATGTCTCTATAACCTTTTAGTAAAATGGCCACAGAGACGTCTCCATGATTGGGACACCTATGTACTCATTTTCAAACATCCAAAGCGCAAATGCAGCTTCTTAAATGACCCCCATAGGCTCAGCAAATTAAAATAAAGAAATGCAAAGCTTAAAATCTGAAAACAAATTAAACTTTTTAAAAAAGTAGAAAATAAAAAGGTTTTTAAAGTGCATCTAAAATCCATATAATTATCTTCAAAAATCAATTCTTTAGGTAAAGCATTCCATTCCATGCAAGCCTGTTAAGAAAATAATTTATCTTAAGTCTTCCTTAATTTAAGTTTAGATATAGATGGATAAGTTAATTTAATGACTTGAGCCCTACTAAATTGGTAGAATTCAAGCATATTATACATATAAAAGGAACCTGATCATTTAATATTTTAAAAACTAAGCACAACAATTTGAATTTCAATTCAATATGGATTGGCAACAGGTGTAAACAAATTAAATAAGGAGATGCATGTATTTTTTATATTAATTTTGCAGCCCTATTCTGGAGTACTTGTGATCTAGATATTTGCTTTATAGGTAAACCTAAATATTATATATTACAATAGTTTTCTAGTTGAGAAAGCAGAATGGCTTGAGCAAGAATTTGCAAAATGAGATTCTTCCAGAAAAGAATTAATCTATGGTAAGAGTCTTAGGGGTATGTTTACTAAACCGTCTTAGGGGTATGTTTACTAAACAGCGGTAACATTACAGACCGCGTGCTATGTAACGTTAACAATCGTTAGGTAACGCTAACGCACGGTATGTAATGTTAATGCGCGTTAACATTACTTAACAATCGTTAACGTCCCCAGCCGCGGTAAACACCGCAGAGGGTGGAGAGAGGGCAGGGGGAAGGGGTCAATGGGCGGGGAGTGGGCGGGGAGAGGATCCCTGCACACTAACACGCTGAACTGAAGGGCTGAATCCTACCGCGAATGAAAACCTGCCGTTAGATGCACATTTGCAGGAGAGAGAAACCATTTAAGTGTCAGCAATGTACAGCATAGACATAGACAGCATAGACAGGGAGCCCAAGAAACGTGATAGTAGTGCTCCATTTCCAGCAACAGCATAGTGCCCAAGTATGAAAGGCCACTATGGCGATGATGCAAGTGGGGCATAGGGGGCTGCAGGCGGGACATGTAGCGGGGTCAGATGGGGCACAGGGTGGATTAGGCGGGCGCCTAGGAACATAGAAACCGGAAATCAGCATGACAGCAGCTGACAAAAGCCAAACACAATCCACCTACATCTACCTGGTCCACCCGAGCTAACGGTTGCCAGGGCACTGACCTGACATCTCCCCAGCCAACCCTCCCCCAAGCGGAAGAGACAGACTATTGGTAGCCGGTGATGGGGGAGATGTGAGGATGCTCATGTATGTCCCATGCCCCAGACTCCGCTCCCTAGGCGACCACCTACCCACACAGTGGATGGCCTGGGACTGCGCACTACCAGCACCGACAGCATATGGCCATGTCAGCATGGTGGGGGGAGGGGGTGTGCCCGTGCTGGAGGGGGCAGTGGCACCTGCCTGCAGTGGACCTAGGCCATGCCCTGTACTAGTACATGGTGTGCAGTGCAACATAAAAGGTCTGGCTGAGGAAAAGTACAGGTAGCCCCAGGGACCACCATGCATCTGTAGCAACAGTGTGGTGCAATACACCCAGCCGGTATGTCCAGAAGCAGAAGGTCACACATTCAAGCCCAAGCTGTGGTTCCTGCAGATCATGTCCCTATATTTTACCCTACAATGCAGATTCAACAGCAACATGTGCAAAACCCAAAGCAGCGGCAAACAGGGGTACAAACACACACTCACACAGGCTCCACAATCCAAAGATGCATGGAGAGTCAGGCTGTTGGCCCCGGCATTGAGCTGCAGTTCTCACCAGGGCACTACTACTACCTCCTGCACAGTTTAGCAATGTCAGCACTGTGATCAGGACCAGTGTGGGGGGCTGGGTTGCCAACCACCCCTATCTGTGCACAACCTGCCAATGTTATGTGCCCTTGGGGGTACCTGATGGGTAATATCCCCTGTGACACTGTGGGACACACACTCGTGTCCATGTTGGACCCTCATCAGTTGCTGTCTTGCTGCTTTACAGTTTCGGCATTCCTATGTGCCACTTAGGCATCTGCCTAGTCCGCATTGTACCCCAGCTGGACCACAGCATAACAAACCTGCCCAATATAAATGACAAAACCCTGATCACTGCTATTTCACTGTGGGATCATTCACTTTGTAGGGGGACAGAGCATAGCCCCTTCCAAACATAATATCTTCCTTTTTACGCTTTGTCAGTAGTGTTGTTTTATGTTTATCATTAGTAGCACTATTGGCCAGCTTGGTTATGGGGATTTCAAATGTGGTTCTGGTCATTTAATATGTTAGTTGCCTTTTTGGTTCCTGCACATGTATCACTACTATCACTCTTCTGAGTTTCCCTGGCTTTGCTGTACATTGCTGACTGAAATTTATTTATTTTATTTATTTATTTAACTTCTCTTATATACTGCGCTATTCATATCAGTGCAGTGTACATTCAACAGAAACAATATACCGTGCGGAGGGTCCGCATGGTATTTACAGTGGACCGGGAATTAAAACTTGGATTTAACTGGGGTTACATTTCTACAGTTTATTTACAATGATGCCTATGTTTCAAGCTAAAGTCTAAATGGTTTCTTTCTCCTGCAAATGTGCCTGTAGCGCGAGGTTTTCACTGGCGCTAATTTTCAGACCTTTATTTCATGGCGTTAGTGTGCATGGGGCCTCTCCCCACCCACTCTCTGCCCATTGACCCCTCATCTCCGCCCCTGGGGAGCCTTACTCCACCCTCTGCGCACCTTAACGCCGCTGCAGACATTATCGCACGATACGTGACGTTCTCGCATGGTAAAGCACGATTATCGTGCTTTAACATCACGTATCACGTGATAACGTCGCAGCTGCGCCGTTAGCGCCGTTTAGTAAACATACCCCTGTGTGTGTTGCACCATAGTCCTGCCAAATAAATGCAATAATCCCTGGGGTTCACATGCTCCCCATCAGATAGACTTTGGCAAATGTTGCAGTGCGCATGGCAACAGGACCAGGACATGGCTTTGGGCTGCTGCAGGCAGGTGCCGCTGCCCCCTCCGCCAACAACCCCATACCATGTTGACATGCCCGCGTGCTGTCAGTGGTGGTAGTGTACAGTCCCAGCCTGTCCAAAATGCGGATTTGGCAGGGCCCTAGGCCACAAGGTTCGGATGGGGGGGGCAAAGGCACACATGGAGTGCTACACAGCCTCCCCAACTATCTGCCTCTGCAAGTACCTCATCACCGCCTGCCACCGATACGTCTAGGGGAGGATGACAGCCACTGCTGTGGTAGTTCCCCGTGCGTCTTGTGACAAGGCAGAGGCTCAGAAACAGGAGAAAATGGGTTTAAATCACTTTCTGTCACCTCAGAGGCTTGGAGAGGCAGGACAGGAAGGGGTTAAGTTTCCTGCTCACAAACATTCTCTGCAGAGAAGAGCAGGGAAAGAACCACACCCTAGCTCTAGGCTAACCCAGAGACATAGCCAATCAGGGAGGTGGGCGGAGTCAGACCGGATTGGGCCACTCTGCACTCATAACCAGGAAGCAGCAGTTAGCAAAAGATTCAGATTCGGATTCAGAGGCAGAGAGAGATCCAGACTCGAGAGAGGAATCGAGGAGGAGAGGAACTGGTTACAGAGCAGTGCAAGCAGAAAGGCTGAGCCCAGAGGAACTAAGGAGAGAACCAGGGAAGGGAGAGTTCCTGCAAGTGATCCAGGAAGAGACACAGGCAGACCTCAGCTCCATGAGAGAGAAAACCCTGGAGGTGACCCAGAGCTGGATTCAGAAGCCTGGAATACTGACTTGGAGTCAGGGGAGTTCCCCAGAGGCAGACGCTGCAAAAACCAGGTCAGAGCAAACTCTTCTAAGCCTTATAAAGTAAATAGCTTTGAGAGAAGTCAGTCTATAGGAACTGACAATATACTGTTTGCTAAAAGAGGCAGGGGTAAACCAGACCCTGAATATATACCTAAAGTTAATAGAAGGAGGAGGGACTATAGAAAAGTCCCTGTTAGAAAGCTACAAACATTTCCATGGTATAGACAGCGTGACCTAAGCTCTAGTTCAGAGGAGCACACACCTGCTTGCCAGCAAGAGGATAATTGGCAGCATTCGTGCAGAGAGCTAAGGGAACCCTTTGAGAACCAAGAGGAAGCAATGGAATTGGGTGCTCCATTATCTAGTTCCAGTGAGTCAGAAATGGAATGTGGAATTTGCATGTTAGAGTGAAGAACCATAAGTATTCCTAATTGATGATTGAGTGCTGTGAAGCCTTAAGCCAATGTTCTAGAACTTGCATGAGAGATAGCAGCGTTCTAGTGAATGGAATGAATCAAAGCTTCATGTGGTACAGCTGTGAATAGAAGGCAATAGAGAGAAACTGCTCCTACACAAGAAGGCAGTCATTAATAAGCCAGCGTTGTGGAGATTGCCATTTCTATGGGAAGCTGTTTAACACTAGAAAGAAGTACAACAGGAGAAAGATTCTTTATTACCAGCAGATACGGAGAAAGCAGTACTAGAGGATTGAAACCCTGTTGTAGTAATGAAGCTGGAAGAATGATGAAAGCTTGTAAATATTTTATGTGTCCCTGAGAAGTATCAGGAGAAGCTATATGAACACTTGAACTTTTATTTGGTACAGAAGGTTACCATTATACTTCTGTGGCGGGGGAGTAAGTCCTGTACGGTGTCCTTTGCTATACTTTGTGCAAATACCTTATGCATGAATAAAGCATTACTTACTTTGGAAACCCAACCTTGGCTGTCGTCACTCACTCCACAACTACAGTAGGAAGGCTTCAGCACTAACAAGGACTCTTTTAAACTCACCCCACTGTGTGGCTCACATCCCCTTGGCCTGCTTACGCCACAGGCTAGGCGGTGCGTTGTCACAGTCTGCATTTTACAGCTAACTGGAAAGCTACAGCTGCTGATGCTATCAGCCTCTTCCTCCACAGTTGGATTCAGCGGCAGTAGTGGGGGGGGGGGGAGTCAGGATCTCTGCCTAGGGTGCCAGGACCCTTGAACCATCCCATGTGGCACATCACCTTTCCGTAGCAGCATGTCTGTGTGCAGCCACTTTCACTGTGGAATCATGATGGACATCACAGATGGTAATGCGGATGGAAGGATATCCCTATAAGGAGAGATTAAAGAGGTTAGGGCTCTTCAACTTGGAGAAGAGATGGCTGAGGGGAGATATGATAGAAGTCTATATATTAACAAGTGGAGTGGAATGGGTAAGCGTAGATCGATTGTTTACATCATCAAAATGTAGCAAGACTAGGGGACATGCAATGAAGCTACAGTGTAACCCATTTAAGACTAATAAGAGAGAATATTTTTTCAATCAATCAAACTCTGGAATTCATTACCTGAGGGTGTAGTAAAAGTTGTTCATGTAGCTGGATTTCAGAAAGGTTTGGACAGCTTCCTGGAGGAAAGGTCCATAAACTATTAGTCAAGGGGACCCGGGAAATCCACTGCTTGTCCCAGTACAGGCATTGTGGAACCTGTGTATTTTGTGGAAACTGATAGGTACTTGTGACCTAGACTGGCCACTGTTGGACACAGGATACTGGGCTTGATGGACCTTGGCCTGACCCAGTATGGCATATCTTATGACCTTATGTGCACCTGGGCAGCTGCGTAGTCTGCCCTGTGCACCAGCAACCCCCACTGCATGACCCACATGACACCTCCTTTGCCCCATTTGCACCATCAACATAGTGCCCTTTCATACCATGCTGATGCTGCTAATACAGCACTACTATCACTGTCTGGGGCTTTCTTGTCAGTGCATCACATTGCACACATTAAATAGGCTCTCTCCCCTCTAAATAACCTTTTCCGCAAGGTTTTACTTTGCATTAGGGTTTCTAGCGTTAAAGAGCTTTTAAACATGTTGTGCAACAAGTGTTAAGGGAGCACATGCCGTTAACGTCCACTCTCCGCCCCATTAACGCCCACTCTGCCTACTGCGCCCTTAACGCTGCTGGAGCCTTTAACACTCATTTTCCGTGTTAAGGGTGCTGATAACAGGTGTTAATGGCACACTGGCTCCCTTAACACCCTTTAGTAAACAGGCCCTTCAGTAACAATAACATGAAATATCTAGGGGTGTGCAGCCAAAATAATTAGATTTTGTTTCATTTCCTGTGTTTTTTGCAGGATTGTTTCATTTTATTTTGTTTTGTTTCAATACATTTTCATTTTGTTTTGTTTTGTTTCTATAAATTTTTATTTCAGGGCAATTTTGTTAATTAAAGAGGTAGCTGTGGTTGCTTCCTAAACAAAAAACGTAGCAGAAAAAATACTAGGCAAATAAAAAACCTAACTGGCTTTTTTTTCTTGCACTCCAGACTTGGTAGGCATATTACAGAAGAGCCATCACATTTCCTTAGTGACTTGCTTTTGACAGCCTGCTTTTAACTCTTGTATTGCTGGTGATCTTCCTGTTTCCTGATTAGCCCAAAGTTTGTCAGGTCTGAGGTCTCTGGAACATGCTAACTGGATTTTTTTTGCCTTGTGAATCTATTGACTCCTGCTGTAGAGATTTACGCCAAATATTTTTCTTTTGCCATGTTCTTGTGCCAGAAATTCTGTAAAACCATGTCTAAGGGGTATGTTTACTAAACCGCGGTAACGTAGCAGCAGCTACATTATTGCGCGATAAGTAACGTTAACTCGCGTTAACGTTACCAGATGCAATGTTAGCGTGCATTAACGTCGCCAGCCATGTTAAGTCCTGCAGAGGGTGGAGAGAGGGCGGAGAGAAGGGGTCAATGGGCAGGGAGTGGGCAGGGAGATGCTCCTGCTACACCATCGCAGGGGGACTGAAGGGCCGAACATTACCGCAAGTGAAAACCTGTCGTTAGATGCACATTTGCAAGAGAAAGAAACCATAGTTCACAATGTATATAGCCCCTGTTCATAGTTTACAATGTATATAGCTCACCAGTTAATCAATCACACTGCTCGCCCACACCACACAAGTCAATGTATCCACTGCATGTATTCACCCTCCCACTCTTGATTGTTTGATGTGCTAACCAGTTTGATTTAAAGATAAAGTGATATATTAAATCATTTTAACTAAATACAATAAAATAAATTTCAGTGTCAGCAATGTACAGCATAGGCAGGGGGCCCAAAAAAAGTGATAGTAGTGCTACATGTGCAGCAAAAGCATAGTGCCCAAGTATGAAAGGGCACCATGGTGATGCTGCAAATGGGGCATAAGGGGCTGCAGGCAGGACATGCAGTGGGGCAGCTGGGGCACAGGGTGGACTAGGCAGATGTCTAGGTGGCACATAGGAACACAGAAACTGGAAATCAGCAAGACAGCAACTGACCAAGGTCAAACATGCCCAGGAGTCTGTGTCCCACAGTGTACCATCCAGGGGACATTACCCAGCAGGTACCCCAAAGGGCACATAACATTGGCAGGCGGTGCAGGGGGGAAGCATGGATGTCAATGTAGGCACTCCTACCCCAGACCCTACACCCTAGGCAGCTGCCTACCTGCACACTGGATGGCCTGGGACTGCACACCACCAGCACCACCAGCACCACCAGCATATGGGCATGTCAGCATGGTGGGGGAGGGGTGCTGGTGGTGAAGCGGGGCAGTAGCATCTGCCCACAGCAGACCAAGGCCAAGCCCTGTTCAGGTGGATGGCGTGCAGTGCAACAGACAAGATCTGTCTGATGAACGGTCATGGTATCCCCAGGGACTGGCCTGCCTCTGTGGCAACAGTATGGTGCAGTACATGCAGCCAGTGTGGGGCAGAAGGTCACAGGTTCATGTCCCAGCTGTGGCTCCTGCAGACCATGTCCCTACATTTTACCCTACATTGCACATACAACATAAACATGTGCACTCCCTAGAGCAGGGGTGTCCAACCCTGTCCTGGAGGGCGGCAACCCTAGCAGATTTTCGGGATAGCCCTAATGATATGCATGAGATATATATGCATTAGAGATATCCTGCCAACCTGACTGGTTTGTGGCCCTTCAGGACTGGATTTGGAGACCCCTGCCTTACACCTCTGTCATTTGATTGTGAGTGGGAAAGGTGCAGATATCCTAGACATCAAAAGGGTAGATAGAATTTGTCACATTCCGCCTCGCTTCTCACCACCACCAAAATGTTGTCTAAAGAGGAGGAATGTGACAAATTCTATCTACTCTTTTGATATCTAGGACATCTGTACCTTGCCCACTCACAATCTTAAATGACAGAGGTGTAAGGCAAGGGTCTCCAAATCCAGTCCTGAAGGGCCACACACCAGTCAGGTTGGCAGGATATCTCTGATGCATATATATCTCATGCATATTCATTAGGGCTATCCCAAAAACCTGCCAGGATTGCAGCCCTCCAGGACAGGGTTGGACACCCTGGTGTAGAGTGTGGATCTGTTGGGAGCGGATCCTGTCCACCACCTTGATCCAGAGACAGCAGTTTGGTAGGTGGTGCTACATAATCCACATGTGAGTCCAGACCTCTCCCTGCTCCTATAACAAGTGACCATGGCAAACCATACTGAATATGCACTACTCTGGGTGCATCATCGTCCACAAGGGCTAGATGTGACTGGGGAATACAGATTGGCACAGGATTATCCTAGGTGTGTCTGCAAGGAGTACCTGTCATGCACTGATGAGGACCTGCAGCAAAGCCTATCTCAACCAACCCGGGTACTGCGGACCTGGTGCTGGGTGCCCCACCTCACCCTCAGGATGAGCACAGAACCCGCACAATGGTCTGTAGCTACTCTGTGCCAGTAACACATATGGTCAGTTCCCCCTACCAAGCTGAGGTGTTGTAGAGGTGCATACCTCATGCAGTGATCAGATATAGACTGCTGTTCTGCATGTGCATTGCACCATGGGCACTGGTGGGTTTACCCTATCCTGGTAACCACAGCAGACATTTTGTGACCTGCAGTCTTTCATAGCCAGCCATTGCTATGATAAAAGCCATAGAGGTATAGCCCACTGGTTAATGCAATGACTTCCTAGGCAGTGGTCATAGGTTCAATTCCTCTTTGTTCTCCTTTTTTATGCCTGTCTTACACAACTACT
The DNA here is from genome assembly GCA_033557465.1 of Ichthyophis bannanicus. Classification (NCBI taxonomy): domain Eukaryota; kingdom Metazoa; phylum Chordata; class Amphibia; order Gymnophiona; family Ichthyophiidae; genus Ichthyophis; species Ichthyophis bannanicus. The sequence continues at coordinate 908,245,913 of CM066035.1, read as the reverse complement.
TGTCATTCGTGTAGCAGTAATATCTCTGCAGATCTGTGCTGCCAACACATAATACCCTCATCATAGTTGCCAACCATCCTTCTGTCTGTCTATCTGTGTCTGAGAAACAGTCACAGGCGTGAATAAAGGGAAAGACAGAGTCCTTTATTAAACCAATGACCGCCCGACACAGGCCATGTTTCATACCCTTCATCAGGGGCTATCCAGGCAAAGAAACTAAAAACATAAACATAAGAATCAAAAAAATGATAAAAGAACAAACAAGGCAAGCCAATAAAAACATTAAAACAATAATAGTAAAAAACATTAAAAACATTAAATATATGAAGCAAGATTAAACCAATATAAATATATAAAAAAATATATAAAATATATATATATATAAAACAATGATACAATAAATATAAACATGAAGATTAAAACAATAGTGCTTGGGACCTAATACAAAGTGTGTGTGAGTAAAGTTTACTAACCTCTGTTGCGATTCATAAAATAAATCTTACTTCACACTGTTTGTGCAAACATATAGATTATATACTAATGCTAGAAAACATAAATAATACAATTAAAAAAGTGATAAAAACATATGGCAAAACATTGCATTCCAATTAAAAATCGAAGAACACAATGAGAGGAGGAAAAGGACAGGATATGGAGACAAACCAATTAAAAATACTACAAGTGCAGCAATAATTTATGTAATCAGAGAACACAGAGAGAGGAGGAGAAGGACAGGATATGAGACCAAATACATGTAGTACCGCAAAAATTTGTGCATGAAAAGGGTATCAAAAAACAATGTTGTCTCAGGAGACCTCAATAGGAGTGAGTCAATAAAAATTATATAAACGTATAAGTTATAATATTGACCATGTGTTGTCAAAAAAGGGGAAAGTGACAACATGCACGTATAGAATAGGGCCAGCACATATGAAAACAGTCTAAAATATCAAACAAGAAGGAACCATCAGGGTGATGCTGCCGCATTTCTATATAAACAACAGTAAAAATCATATGGGTACAGAGGGTTAATTAGAGACCCGGAGATGCGTGTGTATATATCGATGCGTGTGAACTATATCGATCTGTATGATTATAGTGGTGGGCAATTTTTAGCTCAGTTTTATTTAGGTTAGAAATAAAACTGAGCTAAAAATTGCCCACCACTATAATCATACAGATCGATATAGTTGAGAATAAAATAAATTAAACATGCTAATGTAACTGCTGACCCTTATTATTAACCTGCTGAAATTTTGTTTTTAAAAAGGAGGAGCAGAAAGGCTGATGCAATCGTGTATCTATATGTGGACCGAAAAAACGTGGAAGTACCTAAGGGCACGAAACTACGTGTTGTAGATAAATTAAATTAAACTGTGAGCCACAATGTAAACAAAACATGATCACCAACCTTTATAGACTCTGACAACAAAAAATTGAATCATAAAGAACATGAAACGTTAAGTTGAGAGTGAGCACATACCTCAAGAAACTGCCGTCAAAACTCAGTTGACGCGCAGAGGGGAAGAGGACGCCCACACATGCGCTTAAGAAGAAAAAGAAAGAGGCGGAGTCTGAGATTGGCGGGACTCATAAAGAATATAGAAACTAAATGAACTGAATCAGACCACTCATATAAGGCATAAGAATATAGAGCTTAGAAAAGTAAAAATAAAAATATATGCTTAAAAATCTAAACAAAAGATGCTCGTGTGTCATCTAGAACTGAATACCATTTCCAGCATTAAACTATACACGATGTGGATAATACTAAATATGAGATAAAGACTAAATTGAAAACGATGGGTGTAGAGAATGGTCAAAGCAAACCTCTCCGATAGAACCACTAAGGAAGTAGCCCCACAAAGAGATAAGTGCCGTAAATAACTATGTCAAAATGCCAGATGTATAAAAGCATGACTGACTAAATGAATAAAATACTAAAACGCCTGCAGTCACATATGAATAAATAACAAGCAAACGAACCTAACCAAACAAAACACATGAGGAAGACCGTAAGATCAAAAGAAATCCATGATATGGGTGGTCCTAAATGTGATATAAAAACTGAATTAAAAAAGAGAAGTCGAGGAAAACCGCTCAGATAAAACAACTAAAGGAGGTGGCCCTACATCGAGATGAGTGCCATTGCTAACAAAACAATCAATGATATGGTGCCAAACGTAAAAGCATAAATAAATAAATAATTAAAATACCTGGGGGCACATGTGAATAAATAACAAAAAAACTTTACCAAACAGAGCACGTAGGGGAAACAGTAAAAACCAAAACATTGTTACAGTGCTGTCAGTACCTAGTGTCGACTCTAGGTCATGGTAAACAATTAAATGAATAGGAATTTGAAGAATCAAGATCCGTTCCACAAACAAAGGAGAACTGATATGGGAAAGGTGCCAGCCATTGCATCCAAGGGTCATAAGATATAAAGGACAAGACTCCCAACAAACTTAAAAATCAAAGAAGAATATCATTGAGCTAACCTATGGGCGCTGAAATGTATATGAACCATACGTAAATGATAGGAATACGAGTAAGCCAGCCTGGAAAACAAGCCAGGAGACCAAAGTTGTATTAGAAACAGAAAAGCGTTAATCAAACCAGACAACATTTGACATCTTAGAGGCGGTGAACACATATAATACAAGATCATAAAAAGACTGACAAGTCTGTCTCCAAGTTCAACCCCGCAGGAGCCAAGGAATCCAAACGGAAGATGAACCTTTGTTCAAGTCTCATAATAGTCTTGTTCATGTCTCCACCCCTCCAATTGGTTTTAACTTTCTTATTGACAAAAAACTTAAGATCCATAATTTTATGACATGCATCAAGCCAGTGTTGGACCAACGGCTTGTCAGTTAATTGGCGTTTGATGCAGCTTTTATGTTCCACTATTCTGGTCCTAATAGGGCGGGTGGTTTTACCTACATAGAGCGTTTTACATGGACACTGAATGACAGAGATAACATTGCATTCCAATTAAAACATTTTTTTAATTGAAATGCAATGTTTTGCCATATGTTTTTATCACTTTTTAATTGTATTATTTATGTTTTCTAGCATTAGTATATAATCTATATGTTTGCACAAACTGTGAAGTAAGCTTTATTTTATGAATCGCAACAGAGGTTAGTAAACTTTACTCACACACACTTTGTATTAGGTCCCGAGCACTATTGTTTTAATCTTCATGTTTATATTTATTGTATCATTGTTTTTTATATATTTTTTTATATATTTTTTTTATATATTTATATTGGTTTAATCTTGCTTCATATATTTAATGTTTTTAATGTTTTTTACTATTATTGTTTTTAATGTTTTTATTGGCTTGGCTTGTTTGTTCTTTTATCATTTTTTTGATTCTTATGTTTATGTTTTTAGTTTCTTTGCCTGGCTAGCCCCTGATGAAGGGTACGAAACACGGTCTGTGTCGGGCGGTCGTTGGTTTAATAAAGGACTCTGTCTTTCCCTTTATTCACGCCTGTGACTGTTTCTCTTGTGTTCAGCGTGATTTGTGCTTTTGCGGTGTTGTCTATAGGGTGCCTTATAGGGCGCCTTAAGTTAGGGCGCCCTATAAGGCACCTTATAAGGCACCCTATAGGGCACCTTATAAAGCTCCTTGTCAGCCTTGTAATGTGCTTTGGTCTTCAGCTTTAACGTGCAATGTCCCATTAGCGTGCGCTAAGTGGCCATGGCGCCCTTTACTGTGCATTAAACAGCCGGTATGCCCACTTCCTTATATGTCATTGCTCACGTTAACACTGCACTTAACACCGGTAACATTACTGCGCTTTAGTAAACATACCCCTAAGTACACTATCAGAGACATTTAGCAAGCCTAATCCAGATCCTGTTTGCCCAAGTAGTTATCATCAACCAGGAACTGGATTAGGCTTGATAAATGTCTCTGATAACATATTTAGACTTGATTTCACGGAATTTCTGGCACTAGAACTTGGCAAAAGAAAGATCTTGGATTTTTCACTTTCACATTTGGATTAAAAATGAATGCCCCCCCCCCCTTTTTTTACCTATGTTATAACTTCTCTCATTGTATTTCCCCCTTGATTTTGCAAACTGCTTTGACCTGGTGAAAGGCGGTATATAAGTACAGCTAAATAAATAAATAAATGTACATCGGAAAATAATCCAGAACTAAAATATGTATTTAATAAAACCGGGGATAAGGAAGAACACTGACATATACAACAATCAGTATTCCATCCTTCTGATAATTGCTGACCAAACTTTACTCTATAGGGTATGTTTACTAAACCACAATAAGGGTTAGGGACGGACACTGGGCAGTCCAGGGGTGGAGCATATGCACTGTGGTTAACGCGGGCATTTTTAATGCATACTAACCGTCAGTGTTACGCTTAGCGTGGGGGTGGTGTGAACCACACACTAATTACATGGGGACATGTCAGTCATGCCTTTATTTGCTACTGTGGGTCTGGTACCAACCTCACGTTATGTTTTGGGGCTGACTGCATGGTAAACTGCCACATTAAAGTAAAAATGCCCCTATATTTCCTATTGTTCAAAAAATCATGAAACCACTGGAATATCACATTCACTCGGTTTTAATAAAGAAAGCTTATGATTTCTAAGTCAAAAGAGGCTGTTAAATCCAAATGCACGAGACGAGCCTACCCATGTCTAATAATAAGCAGATTTCATAATTCAAAGGTTTCTTTACTGAAGAAACTACAGTAACCCAGTTGAGATGAATGCAAAAAATTACGCTGATCAAGCTATTGTTGTAGTTGCTTGTCAACAATTCCATCCATTAATTTGGTTACAAAAGGTAAATTGGCAAAAGGCTTATAATTTGATGGAAGAGATAAAGTGCCCTTTATAGCCTTAGGAATAGGAGTTAGGATTATATCACCAACCAATGGATAAAACATAGCTGCAGATAGTAAACCTAATAATACAAGCATAAACAATTTATGGAAACTATATCTGGGATATAAAGGAAAAGAGTTGTTGGTAAGGATCAAGCAGACAACTACTCCTAGCAGCTTTCTTAACCAATTTTCTAAATTCTCCAATGTTCACAGGAGCAAAAGTATTCTAAAAACAAACGGCCTTAATGGTGATATCCAAACAAACAGAACTACAGTAGCAATACAATCACCATAGTCTTGCACGAAAATATTTCCTTGGTCAAAAGTGGTAACAAAGGGGCATATTGACTAAGGGGCATGCTGTTAGTGTGCTTTTGAGCTGCAAAATGAGCACAGAGGCCCACACTAACATTTGGCAGTATGTGCGCCTCTCCCCCTCCTGTTAGCACATTGATAATGCACTGCACTGTGCTCTCTAGCACACGGATGCACTTACTGCAGCCCCTGGAGGTGGTGTTAAGTGCACCCACACTAATGTGCCAATAACACCGGCACTATCTCCAAAGCACCATCAATGCGCATTTCTCCCGTGTTAGCTGCAACCGCTGCAGGATAAATCTGCATTAACTCCCGGTAGGAGCTAACGCCCTTTAGTAAACATGCTCCTTAATGTAAAAGAGATGAAGTAATGATCAGTCAAAGTAACAAAGAAGTACTACAACTGGAAAATTGGGTGGTACCAATATAGCAGTGGAAGTAAACACTCTGTCAATTGGTCAGCTCTCAGAAAGTCTATCTTATTCTTCTCAATAATCTTTCCTCTATTAGATCTATAAGATTACTATTTCCCTATAGCGTAAATTTCTTTAAATGAACATTCTGTCTTGAAAGTTCTTCTTTATAGTTCCTGTTAATTAGACAATTATACGAACTCGGGGTCTCAGACTTATCGGGCACTACATTCCAGACCAAGTATTCAAAATAATGTGCACCGTTTGCATCAATGACCTCCCAGTTCAATTCTTAAACATCACTGATAATTTGTCAAATTTCTCACATCTTTAAGAAAAAATCTTTTCAAAACTGGAAAAGTGCTTAACTTAATTGTTCTTCTTTCCCCAACGCCATGCCCTGGCGCCGTGTCTGCGTTTCACATTCAGGAGTTTCTTCAGGGGGTTCTTTTTGTTAAAGCACTGTCAATAAAATACACGTGTCAAACTTATGAATTACATCTCTATTCAAATTGCTGTAAACTTCAGATGAACCACAGGCCATCCATAATCTATTCATGACGTACATTCGTTATGATACCAACTAGTGCCAATACTCTCCACTCTTCATGCGTTCCTCCGAGCCTAATGGCTTCCAAAAACGTCACACATGCGAGTTGATGCCAGTTGTGACATTTAAATAGCTCGCTACGGTGGTTTTCCCTTTAGCAATACATCATCACGTGCAAGATTTTCCTTCCTAAGGACCAAACTAATTACATTCTCTCCCGAATTCTCTCCCGTGGCACGTTAACCCTAAGTTCATGCCAACGCAGTGTTAGAAGCAGTAAAGATGTAGTCCACTGGTTACTGCAATGACTGCAGAGGCAGAGGTCATGGGTTTGATTCTGCAGTGGTGTTATGTAAGAAGGCTGTCTGAGGCATTTCCTTTTAACCTAAATCAGTACTGTCTGAGGCATTTCCTTTTTGTCATTTAAATCAGTGCTGCCAGCAAAAACACCCTCACAGTGCCGTAACCTAAGGAGCCGCATAAGGCCCCTATAACGCACTCCATAGGGCACATTATAAAGTGCCCTGTCTGCCAAGGCACCTTATAATGTGCCCTATAGGGCACTTTATAGGGTGCCTTATGAGGCACCTTAGGCTACGGCACTGTGAGGGTGTTTTTGCTGGCAGCACTGATTTTAAATTAAAAAGAAAAGCCTCATTAAATAACACCACTATGGGATCAAACCCACAATCTCTGCCTCTACAGTCATTGAAGCAACCAGTGGGCTACATTTCTATAACATCTAATGCACCACTGGCTGGCTACAGAATGACTGCAGGTCACCACACAAACTGTCTGCTGTGGTTACCAGGATAAGGTAAACCCACCCGCTCCCATGATGCACTGCACATGCAGATCAGCAGCCCAAATATAATCACAAGATGGGGTATGCGCCGCTATAGCACCCAGGCCTGGTAGGGGGAACTGACCATGTGTGTTACTGGCACAGAGTAGCTGCAGACTGTGACATTGTGTGGTTCTGTGCTCACCCTGAGGGCGAGGTGGGGCGCCTAGCACCGGGTCCACAGCACCTGGCTTAGCTGAGGCAGGCTGCAGGTTCCCATCAGTGCCAGTGTGTGATGGATAGTCCCTGCAGATACACCTAGGATACACCTGTGTTTCCCCAGCATGTCTAACCCTTGTGGACTATGATGCACCAAAAATAGTGCATATCCTGTGTGGTTGCCATGGTCACATGTTATATGAGAAGAGTGGTGGTTGGACCCAAAAGCAGAGTATGTAGCACCACCTAACTCACTTTCTGCGGGGCAGGGTGGGGGACAGGATCTCCCACCAACAGATCCATATTCTACATCTCTTCAATGATGGCAGTAGAGAGGACCATCAACACCAGTCCTGCTGGGGAATAGGCACCCCACAAGGCAGTCGATGCAGATCTGTACGCACCAGAGAGAGCACTAGCAGACAGGCAGTAGGCCTGGAAAAGTTCAGCTGCCCCCCACCACTATCTCACATTCACCAGAAGAGGACACAATCAGTCTCCACCTGCTGCACCCTGCAAGGTGCTCCAGCTATACACATGCTAACTGCAGACGGTCTGCTAGCTAGTACAAAGTGCACTTTCTTGGAGGAACTGTGTGCACCCAAAAATGAGATGCAAGCACACACACCAAACAAGTTTGTCAGTGATTGAGACCCAGAAAAAGAAACTCACAGATATCACTTGAGAGAAATACTGTATAGCACTAAGGGGGAACCTAACCATGCCATGGTCACTGCTCAGTCAGGGTGAGAGTGACCTCCCAGCATGACATGCTGTGGCCACCCTGTCAGTGCAGGTGGTGGTCGGACACTACAATGTCCCAGCCATTGCCCTATGCCCTGTGCAGATGCATCCTGCCCAGGCTGCCCTGTCCAGGGCATACCCACAGTACCTTGCTCCTCATTATGCACATTGGCAGGCTAACACTGGAAACAGTGCAAGCAGTGTGGGCTCAGTAAGGTGTAGGCAGCCACAGAACACTGGCTAGACATACACAAACTCCCACACCTATGCCAGCATTGTGCAAATATAGAGGTTTTTGGCAGCCCTGGCCGCCACACCAGTTCTGGGCACAGTGCAGGCATTGCTATGGTATGCAATACTGTTGAGGTCACTCCCCAGGGTGGTAAACACTGTCAGAAACCAAAACTGAAACACACTGCACAGATATCAGAAAGATTGATATGATGCATCTCTGTCAACAAATTGTGTTTAATTTAGGATTTGTTATCTGCCATTAATCATAGCAACCTTTTGATATATGTGTACCATGTTCCCAAGTTTAGGACGACATTGCTAAGGTATGCAGGTGCTAGTATTGTGAGATGCTGCTCCGCGCAGGGCCCTACAGCCTCACTCTCCATGAGGCTTTGGATAGTGGAGCCTGTGGGTGTGGATGTTTGTGCCCCTGTTGGCTGCTGCTCTAGGGCAGAGGTTCCCAAATCCGGTCCTGGTGGGCCAAACACGGTTCAGGTTTTCATGCTGTCCCTAATGAATATGCATGAGATACATTTGCATACAATGGGGACGGTGCATACAAATGCAGCATAGTCATATTTATTAGGGACAGCATGATACCTGAATGGTGTTTGGCCCTCCAGGACTGCAGTTGGGAAACTCTGCTCTAGGAATTGCACAAGTTTATGGTGTCTGTGCTCTGTAGGGTAAAATATAGGAGTTTATGGCGTGTTTCTTTTATCTGCAATAACTGTTCTGTCTTTATTACCACGGTTTAGAACTGGGTAAAATATAGGGACATGGTTTGTAGGAGCCACAGCTGAGACTTGAACCTGTGGCTTTCTACCCCTGAAGACACTGGCTGTGTGTACTGCACCAAACTGTTGCCACAGAGGCAGATCATTCCCTGGGGATACCATGACTGTTCGTCAGACAGACCTTGTCTGTTGCAGTGCATGGCACCCACCTAAACGGGGCTTGGCCGTGGTCTACTGTGGGCAGATGCCACTGCCCCTTCTACCACCAGCACCCCTCTGCCACCATGCTGACATGCTCTTGTGCCGGTGGTGCTGGTGGTGCGCAATCCCAGGCCATCCAGTGTGCCAGTAGGCGGCTGCCTATGGTGCGTGATATGGGGTAGGGGTGCCTACATAGACATTCACGCTTCCCCCCGGCACCGCCTGTCAATGTTATGTGCCCTTTGGGGTGCTTGCTGGGTACTGTCCCCTGGGACACTGTGGGACACACATTCGTGGCCATGTTTGCCCTTGGTCAGTTGCTGTCTTGCTGGTTTTCCGCTTCTACATTCCTATGTGTCACCTAGGCATCTGCCTAGCCCACCCTGTGCCCCAGCTGCCCCACGGCATGTCCCGCCTGCAGTCCCCTTTACCTCATTTGCAGCCTCACAGTAGTGCCCTCTCGTACTTGGGCACTATGATGTTGCTGCACATGTATCACTACTATCACTCTTTATGGTTTCGCTGCCTTTGCTTCACATTGCTGACTGAAATGGTCTCTCTCCCCTGCAAATGTGCCTCTAGCACGAGGTTTTCACTGGCGCTACTTTTCAGACCTTCATTTCACAGCATTAGTATGCATGGAGCCTCTCCCCGCCCACTCTCTGCCCATTGACCTCTTATCTCCGCCCCTGGGGAGCCTTACTCCGCCCTATGGGGAGCCTTACTCCATCCTCTGCGCACCTTACTGCCGCAGGAGACGTTATCGCACGATATGTGACATTCTCGCACGGTAATGCGCCATTATCGCGTGATAACGTCACATATCACGCGATAACATTGCAGCTGCTACGTTAGCACCGTTTAGTAAACATACCCCATTGTCTCCTAAATGATCAAGCATTTTTATTAAAACTTCTTCCTTACAACAACCTCGATAATTTGGTGCAAAATAGTGATGATGCATCTGTTAGTTGGAGGCATTCGATGCTTATAACGTCTCCAACACGGTTTAATAAATGAAATCCGATGCACCTTAGTTGACAAACTATTTTAGCTAAAATCCCCAAGCAAAAGAATACATAATACTAAAAAACTCCTCATGACTATTCAAGTAGGTTTATATAGAATTAAATTATATTAAACCTAATTATATATCATCAAATTACTTATTTGAGGAATAGGAGTCCACTCCTTTGTCTACAGGAAGGGTCGCTCAAAATCATAATGGGCATCTAGGTGGCAATGTTCCCACGAAACTGCTTGGGAATCCTCCACCCCTGCTGCTGCCTGTTGTGGGAGATATTGCGTTATTGCATTTTCAGGCAGGAAGAACAGCCATGGCTGGCAACAGTGCAGGCAAAGGACCAGTGATGGGATTCAAAACTTCCTAAGAATCGGTTCACACAAACCGGTTCCTAGCGTTTCCTATGTTCACTGAACCGGTCCCTACAGGCGGTGTCACTGCCGCATCCACACTGGCGGGATTCAAAACACCCACAGTCCAACACAGAAGCACTCCGAAAACTCACAAGAACAAAGGCTAATAAACAGGAGTGAGTCAGTAAAGAATGGTTCAAACTCTATATTCAGCTCTCCCAGGCGGGAACAAGCTTGCCAGAGCCGGAAACCGTGTCCCCCACTGTGCTCTGCCCAATCGGGGCAGCCAGGCACATTTAAAAAGGAGTGCCATCGGGCGCACCCACGCCTTGCGGGCCCGCGCCTGAAGGCCTCCCCAGAGGGCCCTTCGCTGTGGCCCTTAGGCGGGGTCCTAGGTCAAGGACGCCCCAGCCAAAAGCCGCCAGTACAACCACCCTCAGGAACTGAGTACGACTGAAGAACTACAACCCAGGTCAGCCTAAGAGAATCTCAATCACCAAGGATACAGCCAGAACCCCAAGGAAGAAAGACGCCCTCAACAAAGTAGGTGATCCAAGGCACACCAGGTGACTATGTTACCCACCACCTAAACCGTGACAGACAGCTCCTGCCCACTACGGCACAATCTAGCCTTAGTTTATCCACTTGTGTTATTGCATCCAGTGCCTGTTTTATTTGCCTGTGCTAGTGCATCCTGTGCCTCTTTTATTTGCCTATGCTAGTGCATCCTGTGCCTGTTTTATGTGCCTATGCCGTGCATCCTGTGCCTGTTTATTCACCCCTGCTGGTGCATCCTGTGCCTGTTATGTGCATATGCTAGTGCATCCTCTGCCTGTAATAGTTGCCGGTACTAGTGCTCCCCAGGCCTGTGATATTTCCCACTGCCAGTGCAGCCAGTGCCCGCAGTATCCCCCTGCACACCTGTGTTAGTACAACCTGCCTGCCTGTTGTCCACCTGCCAACCCACAGGAGGCCCCAGACCAGGGCAAATACCAATATGACGACCTACCCTACGGCCCTAGTCTGCTGTTACCTCCTCGCCGGGTGGATCAGCAACACAACAGCCTATGCTCCTACCCCCAATTACATACCAATCCTACAGGGCCATGGGAGGAGATTGTCAAGCGCTCCCCATCACAGGGCAAAGGATGACATGGCAACACAACACCCTCACTTACTACACATCGCTCTGCAACAGACAAAGAAAGCCAAGCAAGAAAAACACCCCCTTCCCCAAAATCTGAAATGTGCCCTCATAAATGCACGCTCAATCCATAAGAAATTGCCAGTCATCTCAGACTTGATATTCCTCCACGACCTCGACATACTCTTGGTCACAGAGACATGGCTATCTAGCGACGATACGGTCCTCCTCCACCAACTTATACCCACCAACATTTCCATCCATACATCTCATAGAGAAGGCCGAAGAGGAGGTGGATTGCTTGTCCTCTCCAAGGTGGATCTCCAATTCAAGCTAATAAATGCCACCAGCACAATCCATCTCGACACAATCACCATAGCCAACATGCAATGTTCCATCAACCTCTTGTACAGAGCCCCATCAGCTTCTCCTGACGATCTCTCAGCAATAATCGACCTTGCATGCAACACCCTGAACCCACGCACCCCATGCTGGCTTCTAGGTGATTTCAACCTGCCAGCCCTGCAAAACACCCAGGCCGCCGCTTTCCTTGAGGCAATCAACGAGCTAGGATACAAACAACTAGTCAACGAACCTACTCACGTGAGATGAAACAACTTGGACTTGATATTCGCCCCACCGGCAGCCATTGACCCGACCCACTACCCCATACCATCCATTACCACAGTCCCCTGGTCAGACCACAAATTAATCAGATTCCAAATACCCGTGCAGAAAAACCACCGCATAAGCTCCAGAAGTCTAGCCGACACCCCCAGAGCACCTCTGCGAAGATTCCGACCCTTCAACAAGGAAGCTATCTTGAGTAAAACCCTCCCACTCCTCTCCCTGACAGCGCATGACCTCGACGATCTGACCTCAAGTTGGGATAATAGCCTCAGCTCCATTGCTCAACTTCCACCCTCAAGCAAATCCCCAAGGAAAAGAGCCGCCTCACCCTGGTACTCCACAGAACTACGAACGTCACTCCTCCACCTAAGGAAGCTAGAAAGACGTTGGCATCGGTCACGCTCCACAGCTGACCTAACTAAGTATAACCTGCACCTGACGAAGCACCGTGAAACAGTAACAGGAAAGATGAGGCAATTCCACACTGACACCCTGAAACGATCATTAAACAAACCGCATGATCTGTTCACTCTTGTCAGTAATCTAACAAAAGAACCATCCCCCATCCAACAAAGCGAGATCCAACCCCAGGAATTCGCTGACTAATTGCAATCAAATTTATGTCAGACTAGTAAATCCACAATGGCCACCACCGTACGCGAACTACCCTATTCTACGCCACTGACCACCTTCTCCACCCCCTTGAAGAAAGACATTGAAGACACCATCGCTTCTATCAATACCACCACCGCACAAACTGACCCTTGTCCTGCCTTCTGGATAAAGTCGCTACGCAGCAAATTTAGCCCGATCATTGCCAGAATCATGGAACTGTCTTTCTCAACTGGATCATTCCCATGAAGCCTCAAACGCACATCTATTATACCTTTGATCAAAAACAACAAACTAGACCCCCAGAAGGTCGACTCATACAGGCCTATATCAAGCATACTACTACTCTCTAAGATAATCGAAAAAGTAGTCCAATGCCAGATACAGGGTCACATCGACTCCGCCGCTCTGCTGGACCCCTGCCAACATGGTTTCAAGGAGTCTCACGGTGTAGAAACACTCCTCACTACCCTCTTCAACAACATAATCACTGGAATCAACAACATCCGTCAAAGATTTGCCCTCATCTTTATGGATATAGCCACTGCCTTCGATTCAGTAAGCCACGAGCTCCTCCTGGTATGACTTAAGGAGAGGGGTATTCAAGACGCAGCCCTAAGCTGGTGCAAATCATACCTGTTGGAAAGATGGCAGCATGTAAGATCCGGCGCGACAACATCAAAACCTTTCCACCAGTGGCAAGGAGTTCCGCAGGGATCCTCCCTCTCTGCCCTGATGTTCAACATATACATGCAGCCCATCTGTACCCTCATCTGATCTTTCAACGTCAACTGCCTGATTTATGCCGACGATGTACTGCTCGACATGCCATTCAAAACCAACCAGCCAGACTTCTCCCCACTGACAAACTGTTTTGACGCCGTATCAGACTGGCTCCAAACACAAAACCTTCAAATACAACACAAGAAGACCGAAGTCCTCTTCATCACGAGGAACCAAAGCTTCACCCCTCCAGCCTCCTTAAAGGTCAAAGAAGCAGATCTAACTACCAAGTCTACAATCTGTTACCTAGGAGTCACCCTAGGCCAACGCCTCGACATGAAGACCCACATAAGCAACACAGTAAGAGCAGTTTACCATAAGATCTGGACTGGGGTATGCACCCCCATAGCACCTAGGCCTGGTAGGGGGAACTGACCGTGTGTGTTACTGGCACAGAGTAGCTCCAGACTGTGACATTGTGCGGGTCCTGGGCTCACCCTGAGGGTGAGGTGGGGCGCCAAGCACCAGGTCCGCAGCACCTGGCTTAGCTGAGATAGGCTATGCTGCAGGTCCCTATCATTGCTAGTGTGTGCAAGGTAGTCCTTGTAGACACACCTAGGGTACACTTGTGTCCATCTGTATTTCCTAGTCACGTTTAGCCCTTGTGGAACATGATGTACCCAGAATACTGCATATTTTCTGTGGGTGCCATGGTCACATGTTATAGGTGAATGGGGTGTTTGGACCCAAAAGCAGAATATGTAGCACCATCCAACCTTCCCTTCGTGGCTCAGGGTGGAGAGACAGGATCTCCCACCAACAGATCTCTGCAATGGTGGCAGTAGAGGGGACCATCAACCCCTGTCCTGCAGGGGCATAGGCACCCTACAGGGCAGTCAATGCAGATCTGTACGTATCACATAGGGCATTGGCAGACAGGCAGTAGGCCTGGAAAAGCTCAGCTGCCCCCCACCACTATCTGACATTCACCAACAGAGAGCACAGTCAGTCTCAACCCGCTGCACCCTGCAAGGTGTTCCAGCCATACACATTCTAACTGCAGACAGTCTGCTAGCTAGTACATAGTGCATGCTCCTGGAGGAACAGCGTGCACCCAAAAATGAGATGTGAGCACACACACCAAGCAGGCATGTCAGTGATTAGACCCCAGAAAAAAAGAACCCATAGATATCACTCAAAAGAAAGTTTGGATAGCACTATGGGGGAACCTACGGTAGCCATGCAACGGCCACTGCTCAGTCAGGGTGAGTGATTTCCCAGCATGATATGCTGTGGCCACCCTGTCCGTGCAGGTGGTGGTCGGGCACTACAATGTCCCAGCCATTGCCCTATGCTCTGTGCAGATGCATCCTGCCCAGGCTGCCCTGTCCGGGCCATATCCACAGTACCTTGCCCCTTATTATGCACATTGGCAGGCTAACACTGGAAACAGTGGAAGCAGTGTGAGCTCAGTAAGGTGTAGGCAGCCACAACACAATGGATAGACATACACACACTCACACACCTATGCCAGCTTTGTGCAACTATAGAGGTTTGATGCAGCCCTCGCCGCCACACCAGTCCTGGGCACAGTGCAGGTATTGCCATGGTACGTAATACTATTGGGGTCACTCCCCAGGGTGGTAAACACTGTCAGAAGCAAAGATTGAAACACTCTCCACAGATATCAGAAAGGTTGCTATGATGAATCTCTGTCAACAAATCATGTTTAACCTAGAACAGGGGTGGGAAACTCCAGTCCTGGAGGACAGCAGACCAGTCAGGTTTTCGGTATATCCCTAATGAATATACCTCTGTCATTTAAGATTGTGAGTGGGCAAGGTACCGATGTTCTAGACATCAAAAGAGTATATAGAATGTGTCACATTCCTTCTTGAGTCTCACCACCACCAATATGTTGTCTAATAGACAATATTTTGGTGGTGGTGAGAAGTGAGGAGGAATGTGACAAATTCTATCTAACCATTTTGATGTCTTGCATATCTGCACCTTGTCCACTCATAATCTTAAATGACAGCTCCGGTCCTGGTGGGCCAAACACTGTTCAGGTATTCATGCTGTCCTTAATGAATATGCATGAGATAGATCTGCATACAATGGGGGCGGTGCATACACATGCAGCACAGGCATATCTATTAGGGACAGCATGAAACCTGAATGGTGTTTGGCCCTCCAGGACTGCAGTTGGGAAACTCTGCTCTAGGGATTGCACATGTTTATGGTGTCTGTTCTCTGTAGGGTAAAATATAGGCGTTTCAGGAATGTTTCTTTTATCTGCAATAACGGTTCCATCGTTATTGCCACGGCTCAGTACTGGGTAAAATATAGGGACATGGTTGGCAGGAGGCACAGCTGGGACTTGAACTTATGACCATCTGCCTCTCAACACACTGGCTGTGTGTACTGCACCAAACTGTTGCCACAGGGGCAGATTGTTCCCTGGGGAAACCATGACTGTTTGTCAGTCAGACCTTGTCTGTTGCAGTGCACAGCACCCACCTAAACGGGGCTTGGCCGTCGTCTGCTGTGGGCAGATGCCATTGCCCCCTCCCCCACCAGCACCCCTCCGCCACCATGCTGACATGCCCTTCTGCCGGTGGTGCTGGTGGTGTGCAGTCCTAGGCCATCCAGTGTGCCAGTAGGTGGCTGCCTATGGAGCATGATATGGGGTAGGGGTGCCTGCATAGACATCAACGTTTCCCCCCGGCACCACCTGCCAATGTTGTGTGCCCTTTGGGGTACTTGCTGGGTACTGTCCCCTGGGACACTGTGGGACACACACTCATGGCCATGTTTGCCCATGGTCAGGTGCTGTCCTGCTGGTTTTCTGCTTCCACATTCTTATGTGTCACCTAGGCATCTGCCTAGCCCACCCTGTGCCCCATCTGCCACACTGCATGTCCGGCCTGTAGCCCCCTGTACCCCATTTTCAGCCTCACCATAGTGCCCTCTCGTACTTGGGCACTATGATGTTGCTGCACATGTATCACTACTATCACTTTTCCTAGTTTCCCTGCCTTTGCTGCACATTGCTGACTGAAATGGTCTCTCTTCCCTGCAAATGTGCCTTTAGCACGAGGTTTTCACTGGTGCAAATTTTCAGACCTTCATTTTACGGCGATAGTGTGCATGGGGCCTCTCCGTGCCCACTCTCCGCCCTTGACCTCTTAGCTACGCCCCTGGGGAGCCTTCCTCCGCCCTCTGGGGATCCGTACTCCACCCTCTGTGCACCTTAACGCCACAGGAGACGTTATCGTGCGATACATGACGTTCTCGCACAGTAGTGCGCCATTATCACATGATTATGTCATGTATTGCGCGATATGTTAGCGCCGTTTAGTAAACATATCCCCTGGTTTCTTGGTTACCAAGCCTATGCTCTAACCATGCCCGAATGACTAAGTAAATTATTAAATTAATAAAGTATGGCTTAATTTTAGAAGAGTCCTTTTTACACATCTAAAACAACATTTTTATTAAATGGCCCTGTTTAACTGATACAATGATATCATAGGAGGATGAGTGTGGTCTTTAATATGTTTTAGTGTATTTAGGTGATTGTGGTGCCATTGTTAATGTCCTCTCATTTTTATTATTTGTACAGCATGGCGATAAAGGGTTCAGCTTGTTTATAGTTACCCCAGTTATAAAGCCAAGTTACTGCGCCTGTTCAATGTAAGCACAATGCAGGTCCTCCCTGCACTGTACAAGGAAATATTAATTGTAAACCACACTGATTTTAAAGAGCGCGGTATAGAAAAGCTTTTAAATAAATAAATGAATAAATGAATGGGCCCGATTCAGAGACTTGGGTTGTGGGGCTGCACGTCCCAGTGGGACATGCAGCCCCGCAAGCCATCGGCACCCTTTTTCTCCTCCTGCTCTCCCCACACGTCCTGAGCAGTAGGATGGGGAGAGCAGGTGGGGCGGAGTGGGGACAGGTCGAGCCGACAGGACGTACAGGGCCAATTCCGGTCACAGCCCTGTACGACCTGCCAGGTCGAAGTAGATGTGCTGCTTATTCCACTTTCGAAGGTGGAATAAGCAGCACTAATCCGGCGATTGGGACCAGGGATCCCCCCCTTGGCCATGGCTGGGTGCAGGGGGTCCCCGCCACCCGATCCAGGCCCCAGCTGGCCAGCTGTGGGTCGGGCGGTAGGGAAGAGGAGAGCCAAGCTGCAGCAGCCAGGGGAGCCTGCGGGGAAGATGTCCCTGCAGGCAGACAGGAGCACATTGGGCCGTCCTCAGGTTGATTCTGTGTACAGCGAGAACATTTAGTTCTTGCAGTCCAGAATCGAGTCATAATGGGCCCATCTTCATCAGGGATGTCTGGACGGCCCGGACGTACCCATCTGGGAATTGGGCTCCACGCATTTTAATTTGCTGTTTATGTAATTTTATTGATTTTTTCATGCATGCGAATTTGTTCACCACCCTGAAATAGTTTTAGATGGATCCTGTAAGAAAGTGGGTATATCATCATTGATAACAGGAAGTGTATAATGCTTAGAGGAAGACGATTACTGTCAATCAGCAATTATAAGTGTACCCATGGGAAGGTTAGCCACATGCATGACTGAGGCATACGCTTGGTATATGAATATAAAAGAGATATGTCAGATGTTGCAAGGAACATCGCATTCAATATTTTCCTTAGTTTATCATAGTGTTCTGGAAAAGCCTCTTGTACTAACAGCCTGCATGTCATGGAAACATGGGGAGGGCTGCAAAGCAAATGAATTCTCCCAGCAAGCGCATGCGCTCTAGAAGTGGGTCAAATTTACAGCCTAGCTCCTGCAACTGTCTGGGAGAGTGTAATGTATGGTGACGCCTATATGCATAAGAAAAAGGAAGTGAAAGAGTAAATCAGAAGACCACTGATGTACGGTAACACTATCCGGGATGTCAGCTGGTAACAAGCTAAGCATTACGCAACCTCATAGCTAAGTCAAGAAGGACAAAAGGTATCAGGTCTGTCGCAGGGGATGAAGAGCTGCGGATACAATGGAGAAAATATTTGGGCACATAACAGGTAATTTTCTAAGGGGACACCTATGGAAAAATTCCACAAGGAATCCATTTTAAGGGCATTTTATAAAGGTAACATGAAATATACAGGCAAGCCCCATCAGTCATATAACAACTTTCTTTAAATTTATTAAAAAGACCTCATGAGAAACAGTCATTGGAGGGTATTGTCACCATGGCAACCACACTGTCATCATTGGTCCCAAATTCTATATATTATTTTAATGACCTCATAAAATAGTCCCTCCAAAAAAATCAGTCTTTCATATCTGAGCATATAAAATAGTCATTCATATAGTTTAGTCTTTCATAAACCTAGAAGCAATCTTCCATCAAAATCATTGTATCCTTCAGATCGTCCGTATATTTATGATAATGGTAAAATATTCATACACGTAGGCACTCATCCCTTTCATTAATCTATATACTTTGATATAAATCTGCCTCAGGGAAATGCTCTTTTCTTTTGTCCTCATATCAGTCTGATAGATGGAAAAGGGGAAGAGGTGTGTATTTCATAAAATACAAGTTTCTGTGCCAATTCCTATCCACACATGTATGCACAAACATATTCCTGACTCAGAACAGATATAACTTCGGGGCATGTTTACTAAACCACACTAAGGAGCATGTTTACAAAACTGCGGTAACGTTACAATACGCGCGTTATGTAACGTTAATGCGCGTTATGTAACGTTAACGCGCAGTATTGTAACCTAACGATCGTTGACGTTCTGCGGCACAGTAAACACCGCAGAAGGTGGAAAGAGGGCGGAGAGAAGGGGTCAATGGGCGGAGTGTGGGCGGGGAGAGGCTCCATTCACACTAACGCGCTGATCTGAAGAGCTGAATCCTAACGCGATTGAAAACCTGCCGTTAGATGCACATATGCAGGAGAGAGAAACCATTTACGTGTCAGCAATGTACAGCCCAGGCAGGGAGCCCAAAAACTGTGATAGTAGTGCTCCATGTACAGCAATACCATAGTGCCAAAGTATGAATGGCCACTATGGCGATGGTGCAAATGGGGCATAGGGGGCCACAGGTAGGACATGTAGCATGGGCAGCTGGGGCACAGGGTGGACCAGGCGGGCACCTAGGTGGCACATAGGAACATAGATACCGGAGATCAGCAAGACAGCAGTTAACCAAGGCCAAACACAATCCACCAATATCTACCTGGTCTACCCTAGCCAATAGTCACTAGGGCACAGACCTGACATCCCCCAGTCATCCCACCCCCATGTGGAGGGGACATAATAGTGGTAGGCAGTGATGGGTGGATGTGAGGATGTCCATGTATGCCCCCTCCACTCCGGAACCCGCTCCCTAGGTGGGTGCCTACCTACACAGTGTATGGCCTGGGACTGCGTACTACCAGTACCAACAGCAAATGGCCACATCAGCTTGGCAGGGGGGCGTGTGCCCGTACTTGAGGGGACAGTGCCACCTCCCTGCAGTGGACCTAGGCCATGCTCTGCATCAGTACGTGGTGTGCAGTGCAACATAAAAGGTCTGGCTGAGGAAAAGTGCAGGTAGCCCCAGGGACTACCATGCATCTGTGGCAACAGTGTGGTGCAGTACACCCAGTCAGTTTGTCCAGGAGCAGAGGGTCACAGGTGCAAGTCCCAGTTGTGGTTCCTGCAGAGCATGTCCCTATATTTTACCCTAGAATGCAGATACAACAGCAACATGTGCAAAGCCCAAAGCAGCGGCAAACAGGGGTGCAAACACCCACTCACACAGGCTCCACAATCCAATGATGCATGGAGTGGCAGGCTGTTGGTTCCAGCATTGGGATGATGTTATCACCAGAGCACTACTACTACCCCCTGCACAGTTTAGCAATGTCGGCACTGTGCTCAAGACTAGTGTGGCGGGAAGGACTGCCAACCACCCCTATCTGTGTACAATGCTGCAATAGGAGTGAGTGTGTTTGTATGTCTATCCATTGTTCTGTGGCTGCCCACACTTCACTGGGCCCAAAATGTCCCACTGTTACCAGCGTTAGCCTGATTAGATGCATAATGAGGAGCAAGGTATTCTGGGTATGGCCCGGACAGGGCAGATTGGCCAGGATGCATTTTCAAAGGCTGTGGGGCAATGGCTAGGACACTGTAGTGCCTGACCACCACCTGCATGGACAGGGTGGCCACCGCATGGCATGCTGGGAGGGCACTCACTCTGAATGAGCAGTGACCATGGCAGGTCTAGGTTCCCACATAGCGCTCTACACTATTTGTCTGTAATGATATATTTGTGTTCCCCAGCGCTGGGGTCCCAATCCCTGGGATGGCTGTTTACTGCACATAGCTCTTGGTGGACTGTCTGCAGTTAGACTGTGCATGGTTGGAACACTTTTAAGGTACAGTCTGACTGTGCTGTCTGCTGGTGACTGGCAGACAGTGGTGGAAGGCATTTGGGGTTTCCAGACCTAACCTCAGCATTGCTGCTAGTCTGCCACTGTCCCAGTTATAGGTATGGCTCTGGCCCACCAACCCTGGAGGGCTGTCTTGTACAAACAGGATTGAGGTTGCTTCCCTGGGGTGGGGGCACCGTTCTTTACCTACAAAAGGGTGTTGTGGGTCCTTTGGGGTATGTAGTGTATAACACTGTGACCTATACAGCCACTGTACACACACCTCATGCAATTCTAGGAATCCCTCTGCCCTGATAGCAGCTGCCCATGTCAGGCAGACCCTCACACGGGGTACACACTAATTTAGCTGGTGTCTGGCGCCACATGTGACTGCAGGATACGGATGGACACCAAATTACCTTCGGCTGCACTGCACGGAACACCTGTCACACACTGGTAGTGATGGGGATGTACAGCAGGACCTATCTTTAGCACCACATGTACTGCGGACCTAGTGCTGGGCACCCATCCTATCCCTCAGGGTGAACACAGAACCTGCACAATGGCATGGTCTGTAGCTACTCTGTGCCGGTATCACGCACTGTCAGTTTGTCTTTCCAAGCTGAGGTACTGGAGAGGTGCAGACCCCATTTGATGATCAGCTGTAGACTGCTATTCAGCATGTGCATTGCATCATGGGTACTGGTGGGGTTACCCTATCCTGGCACTCAGAGCAGACAATTTGTGCGGTGACCTGCAGGCCTTCTGTACCCAGACATTGCTATGACATACACCATGGAGTATAGCCTACTGGTTAATACATTGCTATTCTTGGCAGTGTTCATTGGTTCAGTTCCTCATTGTTCCCTCCTCTCATACCTGTCCTACTCAAATAGTGTGCATGCCTGTAGAGGTCATATTTTTGCAGATCTACGCTTCCAGCCTATAATACCCTCGCCACAACTGCCAACATTCCCTCGGTCCATCTATCTGCGTCTGTCAGCTGTGTAGAGTCCTGTCTGCCAGTGCAGGCTGCCACCCCATGTCATACCCTTTCCTGCATTGCGCCTCTTCATGCTTGCCTCGCCTGTGCCTGATCTGCATTGCAACACCACTCCTCTGTCCACCCATCATTGTAACTATCCTGCCACTTCTGCCTCCACTGGGGGACATGTATTCCCATTGTCTGCCACCAACTGTTTTTCTGGTACTTTACATTGCCAACACCCTGTGCTGTGGTATAGCTGCCCCACCATGTTTGTCATCAGTACTGGCAGGCACATGGGATGCCTGCAGACATGGCAGGTCCAGCGGCTCCCACTTCTCCTTCCTTCACTCACCTGTTCATTGCCTTTCCTGAGTGCTCTATCTAGTGTTAGGGCTACATCTGTCTCTGTTCCGCACAGGTCATGCATGTCATCCTGAGGCACCTTGCAGGCCCTAGGGCATACAAACCTAGGACACCATAACCTTGTTAGGCCACCTTAACCTATGGTTCCATGGCCCAGGGTGCCTTCTGCGGTGACTTGTCCAAGGGTGCCTAATATGGCGCTTAGCCTAGGAGGCCCTATAGGGCGCCTTATGAGGCACCTTACAGAGTACCTTACTAGGCACTTTACATGGCACCTTACAAGGCGCCTTGCAAGGTGCTTTTCAAGGTGCCTTGCAAGGCGCCCTGTAATGCTCGTTAGTCTAAGGCGCCATGTAACGCGTGTTAGTGGTCGCCTTGCTGTAACGATGCAACGCCCATGCCTTTATATGGGCATCTCTACATTTACCGTGGAACCTACCGCGAATGACATTACCGCAATTTAGTAAACATACCCCTAAGGGGCATGTTTACTAAACTGCGGTAACGTAGCAGCGGCTACGTTAAGGTGCGTTATGTAATGTTAATGCGTGTTAACGTTGCATAACGCGCCTTAACATTCCCAGCCGCAGTAAGTCCCGCAGAGGGTGGAGAGAGGGCATAGAGAAGGGGTCAATGAGCGGGGAGTGGGCGGGGAGAGGCCCCTTCCACACTAACGCAGGGAAATGAAGGGCTGAATCCTAACGCAACTGAAAACCTGGCATTAGCACACATTTGCAAGAGAGAGAAACCATTTCAGTGTCAGCAATGTACAGCATAGGCAGGAAGCCCAAGAAAGGTGATAGTAGTGCTCCATTGGCAGCAACAGCATAGTGCCCAGGTATGAAAGGCCACTATGGTGATGCCACAAGTAGGGCATAGGGGCTGCAGGCGGGACATGCAGTGGGGGCTACTGGGGCACAGGTTGGACTAGGCAGTTGCCGAGGTGGCACATAGGAATGCAGAAAATGGAAACCAGCAAGACAGCAACTGACCAGGGTCATACATGCCCATGAGTCTATGTCCCACAGTGTCCCATCCAGAAGACATTACCCAGCAGGCACCCCAAGGGGCACATAACATTGACAAGCGGTGCCGGAGGAAATGTGGACATCTATGTAGGCACCCCTACCCCAGAACCCACACCTTAGGCAGACGCCTACCTGCCCCCTGGATGGCCTGGGATGGTGCACCACTGGCACTGACAGCATATGGTCACGGCGGCATGGCAGAGTGGGTGGGTGATTGTGCTGGAGGGAGAAGTGGCACCTGCCTGCAGTGGACCAAGGCCATGTCCTGTACCAGTACATGGTGTGCAGTGCAACAGAAGAGGTCTGGCCAAGGAACGTAAGGGTAGCCCCAGGGACCACTATGCTGCTGTGGCAACAGTGTGGTGCAGTACACTCAGCCAGCATGTCCAAGAGCAGAGGTTCACATCCCATCTGTGGATCCTGCAGAGCATCTCCCCATAGTTTTAGCCCACAATGCAGCCACAACAACAACATGGGCAAACCCCAACACAGCAGTGTACAGGGGTACGGACACCCACTCACAAGGACTCCACTATTCACAGCTTCATGGAGTGTCAGGCTTTTGGCCCCAGCACAGAGCTGCAGTTATCACCAGAGCACTACTACTACCCCCTGCACAGATTACCAATGTCGGCACTGTGATCAGGACCAGTGCGGCGGGAAGGGTTGTCAACCACCTCTATATCTGCACAATGCTGAGATAGGTGTGGGCGTGGGTGTATATCTCTCCATTGTTATGTGTCTGCCAACACCTCACTGAGCCCACATTGCTCACACGGCTTCCAGCATTAGCCTGCAAATGTGCATAATGAGGAGCAAGGTATTGTGGGTATGGCCCAGACAGGGCGGATTGTCCAGGATGCATCTGCACAGGGTAGAGGGCAATGGCTGAGACACTGTAGTGCTCGACCACCACCTGCATGGACAGAGTGGCCACAGTATGTCACGCTGGGGGGGGGGGTGTCACTCTGAATGAGCAGTGCCCATGGTATGTCTATGTTCCCACATAGTGCCACACCTCATTTGTTTCCAGTGATACCTGTATGTTCCTGGTTCTGGAGCCTAATCATAGCGATATTTGCTTGGTGTCTGTGCTGTGTATCCCATCTCTGGGTGCACAGAGTTCCCTTGTGAGTATGGACTGGCTAGTGGATCATTTGCAGTTGGTCTGTGCATGGTAAGATCACTCTGTAGGATGCTGCAGGTGCAGTCTGACTGTGCTGTCTGTTGATGAATGGCAGATAGTGGCGTGAGGCAGTTGAGCCTTCTCCTGCCTATCCCCAAACATCACTGCTGGTCTGCAATGGTCACAGGTATAGTACTGGCCCAGCAGCCTTGGAGGACTGTCATCTGCCAGCAGGGCTGTGGTTGCTGTAACTACAGCTATTCTGAAGTGTGCAGGCCCTCACACCCTCACCTACAAAAGGGGTAATTGAGGCCTCTTGGGGTATATAGTGCATGCCACTTAAACCCATAGTGGCAATGCTACATAACCCTCATGCAAGTCTAGACACCCCACTGCCCTAATAACAGGTCCCCCCTGGCACCCAGACCTTAACACTGGGTACACACTAATCTGGGTGGTGTCCAGTCCCACAGGGCCATATATGACTGCAGAACACAGCTGGAACAGATGTACCTTCGGTTAAACTGCTGGGAACACCTGTCACACACTGGCAGCGCTGGGGACATGCAGCAGGACCTAACTCTAGCACTACATGTACTGTGGACCTAGTGCTGGGCGCCCATCCTATCCCTCAGGGTGCACACAGAACCTGCACAATGGCATGGTCTATAGCTACTCTGTGCCAGTATCACGCACTGTCAGTCCGTCTTACCACGCTGCAGTACCGGAGAGGTGCAGACCCCATTTGGTGGTCAGCTGTAGGCCGCTGTTCTGCATGTGCAATGCATCATGGGTGCTGGTGGGGTTACCCTATCCTGGCACACAGAGCAGATGGTTTGTGCGGTGACCGGCAGTCCTTCTGTACCCAACCATTGCTGTGCAACAAGCCATGGAGGTATAGCCTACTGGTTAGTACACTGATGCTCTAGGCAGAGGTCATGGGTTTAATTCCTTGTTGTTCCCTCCTGTCCAAGGCAGATATTTTGCTTGCCTGTGACAGTCATATCTTTGCAGATCCGTGCTGCCAGCCCATAGTACCCTCACCACAGTAGCCAAGAATCCTTGTAAGGTGTTATAAGGCTCCTAATTAGGCACTGTACAAGGCACCTTATTAGGCAGAGTACAAGGCACGTTATAAGGCACATTACAAAGCACCTTATTAGGCACAGTACAAGGCACGTTAAGGCACGTGCCTTGTACTGTGCCTAATAAGGTGCCTTGTAAAGTGCATTATAACGTGCCTTATAATGCACGTTACCTGACATGGCTTGCCATAATGATGCCCCACCCATGCCTTTATATGGGCATCTGTACCTTTACCACGGAACCTAACGCAAATGACATTACCGCAGTTTAGTAAACATGCCCCTACGAATCAGCATCTTAGGGGTATGTTTACTAAATAGCGCTAACATCGCAGCGGCAACGTTATCGCGCGATAACGTCACTTATCACGTGATAACATCTCCGGCGGCATTAAGGCACACAGAGGGTGGAGTAAGGCTCCCCAAAGGGTGGAGATAAGGGATCAATGGGTGGAGAGATGGGCGGGGAGAGGCTCCAAGCACACTAACGCTGTGAAATAAGGGTCTGAAAATTAATGCCAGTGAAAACCTCGCGTTAGAGACACATTTGCAGGAAAGAGAAACCATTTAAGTCAGCAATCTACAGCAAAAGCAGGGAGACCAAAAAAAGTGATAGTAGTGATACATGTGCAGCAACAGCATAGTGCCCAAGTACGAAAGGGCACTATGGTGAGGCTGCAAATGGGGTACAGGGGGCTGCAGGTGGGACATGCAGTGGGGCAGTTGGAGCACAGGGTGGACTAGGCAGATGCCTAGGTGACACATAGGAATGTAGAAATGGAAAACCAGCAAGACAGCAACTGACCAAGGGCAAACATGTCCACGAGTGTGTGTCCCGCAGTGCCACAATGGACAATACCTAGCAAGTACCCCAAAGGGCACATAACATTGGCAGATGGTGCAGGGGGCAAGCATGGATGTCTATGCAGGCACCCCTACCCCATATCATGTACCATAGGCAGCCACCTACCGGCACACTGGATGGCCTGGGACTGCGCACCACCAGCACCCCCGACATAAGGGCATGTCAACATGGTGGCGGAGGGGTGCTGGTGGTGGAGGGGGCAGTGGCATCTGCCCACAGCACACCAAGGCCAAGCCCTGTTTAGGTGGGTGTCGTGCACTGCAAAAGACAAGGTCTGTCTGACGAACAGTAATGGTATCCCCAGGGAATGCTCTGCCTCTGTGGCAACAGTTTGCTGCAGTACACACAGCCAGTGTGTTCAGGGGCAGAAGGTCACAGGTTAAGGTCCCAGCTGTGGCTCCTGCAGACCATGTCCCTATATTTTACCCAATACTAAACCATGGTAATAAAGAAGAAACCTTTATTGCAGATAAAATAAACACACCATAGACGCCTATATTTTAGCCTACAGAGGACATATACCATAGACATGTGCAGTCCCTAGAGCAGAGGTTCCCAACTGCAGTCCTGGAGGGCCAAACACCATTCAGGTTTCATGCTGTCCCTAAGAAATATGCTTGAGATGCATTTGTATGCACCGCCCCCATTGTATACAAATGCATCTCATGCATATTCATTAGGGACAGCATGAAAACCTGAATCGTGTTGGGCCCACTAGGACTGGAGTTGGGAACCTCTGTCCTAGAGCAGGGGTGGGCAACTCCGGTCTAATAGACAATATTTTGGTGGTGGTGAGAAGTGAGGAGGAATGTGACAAATTCTATCTAACCTTTTTGATGTCTTGGACATCTGCACCTTGCCCACTCACAATCTTAAATGACAGAGGTGTAAGGCAGGGGTCTCCAAATCCAGCCCTGGAGGGCCACAAACCAGTCAGGTTGGCAGGATATCTCTAATGCATATATATCTCATGCATATTCATTAGGGATATCCCAAAAACCTGACTGGTCTGCGGCCCTCCAGGAATGGAGTTGCCCACCCCTGTCCTAGAGCATAGGCCAACAGGGGCACAAACACTCACACCCACAGGCTCCACTATCCAAAGCCTCATGGAGAATCAGGCTGTTGGGCCATGCACGGAGCAGCATCTACCAATACTAGCACCTGCATACCTTAGCAATGCCGTCATAAACATGGAAACACGTTCCACATATATCAAAAGGTTGCTATTATCAATGTCAGATAACAGATCCTATATTAAATACAATTTGTTAACAGAGATTCATCATAGCAACCTTTTGATATATGTGGAGTGAGTTTCATATTTTGTTACTGACAGTGTTTACCACCCCAGAGAGTGACCCTAACAGTACTGAGTATAATAGCAATGACTGCACTTTGCCCAGGACTGGTGTGGCGGCCACGGCTGCCAAAAACCTCTATATTTGAGCAATGCTGGCATAGGTATGGGAGTTTGTTTATGTCTACCCAGTTGTTTGTGGCTGCCTACACCTTACTGAGCCCCCAATGTTTGCACTGTCTTCATTGTTAGCCTGTCAATATGCATAATGAGGAGCAAGATATTTGGGTGTGGCCCGGACACAGTAGTCTGGGCAGGATGCATCTGCACAGGGCATAGGGTAAAGGCTGGGACATTGTAGTGCCCAACAACCACCTGCACGGACAGGGTGGCCACAGCATGTCATGCTGGGAGGTCACTCTCACCCTGACTGAGCAGTGATCAAGGCATTGCTAGGTTCCCCCATAGTGCTATACAGTATTTCTCTCAAGTGATATCTATGAGTTTTCTATTTTGGGGTTCAATCACTGACATGCTTGCTTGGTGCGTGTGCTCACAGTTCTTCCTGGAACATGCACTATGTACTAGCTAGCAGACTGTCTGCAGTTAGCATGTGTATGACTGGAATACCTTGCAAGGTGGAGTGGGTGGAGACTGACTGTGCCCTTTGCTGGTGAATGTCAGCTAGTGCTTGGGGGCAGCTGAGCTTTTCCAGGCCTACTACCAGTGTCCTATGTGATGCGTACAGATCTGCATTGACTGCCCTGTATGGTACCTATTCTGCAGCAGGACTGGGGTTGATGGTCCCTTCTACTGTCACTATTGCAGAG
Source organism: Ichthyophis bannanicus (assembly GCA_033557465.1). Taxonomy (NCBI): domain Eukaryota; kingdom Metazoa; phylum Chordata; class Amphibia; order Gymnophiona; family Ichthyophiidae; genus Ichthyophis; species Ichthyophis bannanicus. The sequence continues at coordinate 908,217,360 of CM066035.1, read as the reverse complement.
ATGTAGAATGTGGATCCGTTGGTGGGAGATCCTGCCCCACAGAGGGCAGATTGTGTGGTGCTACATAGTCCGCTTCTGGGTTCATCCACCACCCTTCTCTTATGACATGTGACCATGGCAACCATACAGGATGTGCACTATTCTGGGGGCATCATAGTCCACAAGGGCTAGACATGTCTGGGAAACACAGGTGCATTCTAGGTGTGTCCGCAGGGACTACCCATCAAACACTGGCACTGATGGGGACCTGCAGCGCAGCCTACCTCAGCCAAGCCAGGTGCTGCGGACTTGGTGCTGGGCGCCCCACCGCGCCCTCAGGGTTAGCACAGGAACCGCACATTGTCACGGTCTGTAGATACTCTGTGCCAGTAACACACAGGGTCAGTTCCCCCTACCAGGCCGGGGTGCTATAGATGTGCATACCCCATCTTGTGATCAGATGTAGGCCTCTGATCTGCATGTGCAGTGCATCATTGGTACGGGTGGGTTTACACTATCCTGGTAACCACAGCAGACAGTTTGTGTGGTGACCTGCAGTCTTTCTGTAGCCAGCCAGCAGCGTGTTAGATGCTATAGAGATGTAGCCCACTGGTTACTTCAATGACTGTAGAAGCAGAGGTCATGTGTTTGATCCCACAGTGGTGTTATTTAATAAGGCTGTCTGAGGCTTTTCCTTTTAATTTAGATCAGTGCTGCCAGAAAAAACACACTCACAGTGCCGTAACCTAAGGTGCCTCATAAGGATCCCTATAGGGCACATTATAAGGTGCCTTGGCGGACAGGGCTCTTTATAGTGTGCCCTATGGAGTGCCTTATGCAGCACCTTAGGTTACGGCACTGTGAGGGTGTTTTTGTTGACAGCACTGATTTAAATTAGAAGGAAATGCCTCAGACAGTCTTCTTACATAACACCACTGCAGGATCAAACCCATGACCTCTGCCTCCACAGTCATTGCAGTAACCAGTGGGCTACATCTTTATAGCTTCTAACATTGCACTGGCATGAACTTAGGGTTAGTGTGCGTTAACATGCCACGGCGCCCACTATCACGCGATACCAATTCCTTGCAACCTTTCCTCCGGAACGCCCACTACCTTATATGGCATTCTTCACATTAACGCGGCAACTAGAGACGGTAACATTAAGACGGTTTGGTAAACATACCCCTTAGTGTGTGTTTAATGCTAAAATTAGCATAGGATATGTGGCCAACCCATGCTAACTATTAGGGGTGTTCCCAGCAAGTCCTTGTGCAGTTAACACGGTGGGAAGCACTTCACCATGCTACACCAGCAACTGTACACTAGATGGCAGTAAGTGCAATGTGCAGACAATGTCATTCTATAGCGCTAAACCACCCAGTCTCCCCAATCACGCACTAAGCAGATAGCGTGTGATTTTTACTGCTCTGGCATTTGTAGCATGTGGTTCCGCGCTGATCATTTACTGCATGGTAAACTCCGCACTAAAGGTTAGTAGACATGCACCTTTGTGCAAATGTTTCAGACACATAGGTACATCTGCCTTCCTTGACTATACGTCCTGTTATAATGTTATCCTCCACAAGCTTAGAATTAATCATGAAAGGTAAGTTCAAGGTAAATACTATATAAAGGAGACCTCAACGAAAAAGTATAAATTATAGAAAAAGTCACTTCTGATCACGAAGTTCTGAAGCAAGTCACAGTAACATTTAAACTTTGTTCTTAGAGAGATTACATAGCACAGTCAGCCCTTGAAAAATACCTGTCTGATTCTTAATGCAAAAGGCAATATGAAACCCAACAGCAGAATATATTACGAGATGTCCGCCACTGCTCCACTAGACACATAAAAAAATGTATTTTTCCTCAGATCTTTAATCATAATCTTAGAAATAGTCAAGTTTATTTACCTCATAGCCCCAGTACGTAATTATGTTTTATTGAGCCCTCTTGGTGTTTGTTTTATAAATTTAAAAGAATATATTTTTAAATTTCAGGCTTGTGCTCTCCCTTTTTATCTTTAAAAAAATAAAGGCCTATGCTTCATCTTCCCAGACTTGCTGGACTGTGGAAAACAGTTGTGTTGGTATTACATAGGGATGCACACAGAGAAAATAATTTTGGATTGTTTATGGATTTTTGGCCTATTCCCCCAGTTTTTGGATTTTTTTGCTTTGTTTTATACATTCATATTAAAAATAATTAACATATTAGGGAGGAGTAGCCTAGTGGTTGGGGCAAGGTACTTCAGGCCAGAAGGTCAGGGGTTCAAATCCCACTAGAGGACAGCAACCTTGGGTCGGAAGGACTGGGGTTTCTAGTCCCACAGATGCTCCTTGTGGTCTTGGGCAAGCCACTTAACCCTCCATTGCCCATGTTCCCTGTAAGTATTAGTGTATGTGTCTCCTATCCCCGCGTGTTAAATGTATCCCCCAATTGTGTTGTGACCGCTTTGATTGAAAGATAAGGCGGTATACAAAACTGTCTAAATAAATAAATAAATATTAGAACGTTATAGCATGCATAAATCAGCTTTACACATTAAATTTATAAGCTGATGCATATTGAATAAATTTTGCTCATAATAAATTTAAGGCTCACTAATGACCAGAAAGAATATCTCTAGTATTACCTAAGAACAATTTAATAGCTGAATTGACAGAATTCAAAGAGCCCAAAAGGGCAATGGCGCAACCATGACAAGAAGGTCAGGAATCATTATCTGGGATAATCAGATTATAGAAACATACGACAGCAAATAAAGGTGATACCCCCTATCCAGTTTGCCCATCTACAATTCCTTCCTCTCCCTCAGAAATCCTTTCTATTTGTCCCATGATTTTTTGATTTCAGATACAGTTCTCATCTCCACCACCACCACTGGAAGGCTATACCATGGATTTGCCACCCTTTCCGTAAAGGAATATTTCCTCAGATTTCTCCTATCCCCTTTCACCTTCATCCTACGACCCCTGGTTCCAGAGCTTCCTTTCAACTGGAAGAGGGACACCTGTGCATTTATGACCCAGTACAAAATGTGATTATATAAAACCAGAGTTTATTAAATGATTCTTACTGCCAACCCGACACAGGCCGTGTTTCGCACACTTCGTCAGGGGTTGATCAGGCAGATAAAACTAAAAACATAAATATATAAAATCAATTCATAATAAATACATAAATCACATTAAAACACATAAAACACATAAAAGAACAGATGCTACATAAGAAATAAAACCTCTATACATACACATCACCATTTATAAACTATAAAAACAATATTGTATGCGTAAAATAAACAAAGTGTGGATAAAAACTAATAAATAATAGCCTCATACCCCCTTACAATAAATATTGCACAAAAAACTCATTTGGCAAAATTCATAGGCACATCAATAACAAGAAATAAACGAGAAGGCATGTAGAATGCGACAAACAACACTGAAAGTAGGATAAATACCTCTGAGGTGATAATAGAGGACACCTTTATACTTGAACTCAGTGTATTGACAATCGTACTAAAAAAATAAAATAATATAAATAAAAATAAAAGCAAATACAGATTAATGTATACTAAAAACAACTAAAATGAACAATCTTAGGGGTATTTATTTATTTATTTATTTATTTATTTAAAGTTTCTTTTATACCGCGCTATTCGACATCAGCGCGGTTTACAGTGAACAGAAATTACACTTCACAAAATTGATCAGTGCTTACAATGAACAGGGCAATACATTAAACAGGTTTACATTAAACAGGTTTCTTAAACAGAGAACATAATAAACTATGTACAGAAGGCAACTATATACAAAGCCGCTAAGTGCAGCTATATGATTCCTGATGAGAGCGGAAGCAAGGTGAGATTGCCGCTCTTCGTGTTAAGACTATATGTTTACTAAACTGCGTTAGTGCAAATGTTTACTAAACGGTATGTTTACTAAACTGCGTTAGTGCAAATCGCGTTAGGAGTCGCGTTAGTGAAAGGAAAGCCAAAAAAGGACATGGGCGGGACATCGTAACCACTAACGTGCGTTCCCAAAACTAACGAGCGTTACAGGGCGCCGTGGCGCGTTACTGCGCGTTAATCATATGAAGGCGTACAGATACAAAACACTGAAACAGAGCTGTAGCACAATGGTTAGTGTACTGACCGCTGTTACAGGCAGCATGGGTTCGAGTCCCCAGTGTGCCTAATGCAGAAGGCTGGCCCAGGCATCACCCTGTAGATTACATAGGGAATGAGGAGGCATGTTTTTCTTTACGTTGAGTAGTGGTTACAGAAACACACCCTCGCAGTGTGCGTAGCCATGTACGTTGGTGCGTGCGTGGCTGCGTGCGTTGGTACGGGTGTAGCCCCGTGCGTAGCTACGTGCATTGGTACGGGCGTAGCCCCGTGCGTACAAACGTGCGTGGGTACGTGTGTTTTTACCAGCGTGGGTACCTTATATTACAGACTCTTTAGGGTATCTTGCACCTATGCATTATGCTAACAGATGTACGTGTGATGGCCTATGGTGTATCTGAGCCTGTGAGCAGGTGCTGGATTTACCCAGGGTTGGATTGTGCCAGTCACACCCATGATGCACTGCAGATGCAAATCAGCCGTCCACAGATACACACCATGGGGAATGCACCCCCACAGCACCTCGGCCTGGTAGGGGGAAGTGACCATGTGCACCCCCACAGCACCTCGGCCTGGTAGGGGGAAGTGACCATGTGCACCCCCACAGCACCTCGGCCTGGTAGGGGATACTGACCGTGTGTTGTACTGGCACAGAGTAGCTACACACCGTCACATTGTGCGGGTACCGTGCTCACCCTGAGGGTGCAATGAGGCGCCCAGCACCAGGTCCACAGCACCGTCCATGGCTGAAAGAGGCCATGGCGCAGGTCCAAAGCAGTGTTAATGTGTGAGATAGGTAGTTTCTCCACAAACACCTTGGATTTCTCTGTCTTTTTCAGTCAGGTGTTGCCCCCATGGACCCCTAGGTGGCCCATGCACCACCACCCCCCCCCCCCTCCCCTCCCCTCCCCCAGGGCCGAGGGTGGTCAAACAGGCTCTCCAAACAATAGATCCACATTCTACCACCCTGCAAAGGTGGCAGTAGAGGGGAACAGCAACCCCAGTCCTGCTGAGGAACAGACACACCACAGGGCAGTCAATGCAGCTCTGTACACATCCATAACACAATAGCAGACAGACATCAGGCCTGGATATGGTAAGCTGCACCCCACCACTATCTGATATTCTCCTGCTGCAAGCCACTCCATCACAACACATACCAGCTGCAAACAGTCTGCTAGTTAGTCAATAGTGCATGTGCCCAGTGGAGATGCATGCACCCAGAACTGGGATATCAGCATACACAGCAAGCAGATAAATCAGTGACTGGGCCCCAAAAGGAAACCCATATCTATCACATGAGAGAAATGCTATATAGCACTATGGGTGTGCCTAGCCATGCTGTGGTCACTGCACAGTCAGGGTGAGAGTGATCTCTCAGCAGGACATACTGAGGTCACCCTGTCTGTGTAGGTGGTGGCCGGGCACTAAAATGTGCCTGTCACTGCCGTATGCCCTGTGCAGATGCACCCTGGCCAAGCCACCCTGTCCGGCCTATACCCATGGTACCTTGCTCCTCATTATGCACATTGGCAGCCCAATACTGGCAACATTGCTGGCAGTGTGGGCTGTGGAAGGTGTTTGCAGCCACCACACACTGGATAGACAGACAGCCACCCCCACACCTATGCCAGCATTGTGCTACTATAGAGGTGTTCAGCAGCCATACCCACCACACCAGTCCTGGGCACAGTACAGGCATGGATATGGTACGCAAGACTGTTGGGGGTCACTCCCCAGGGTGGTAAACACTGTCAGAGACCAGACCTGCAGCACACACCGCAGACATCAGAATGATTGTTATGGTGGAGCTCACTGAGCAAAATGTGCTTAACGTAGGAATTGATATCTGCCAGTTCTCATAGGAAACGTTTGATAGCTGTGTACCATATACCCAGGTGTAGGGTGGCATTGCTAAGGTTTGCAACTGCTAGTATTGGGAGATACAGGCAGGGCCCAATGTCCTGCCTCTCCAGGAGGCATTGGCCAATGGGGCCTGTGGGTATGTGTGTGGGTGTGGGTGTGTCTGGCCCTGTTGGCTGCTGCTTTATGGCAGAGTTCCCCAACTCCAGTCCTGGTGTTCCAAACACTGTTCGGGTTTTCATGCTGTCCCTCATAAATATGCATGAGCTACATCTGCATACCATGGGGGTGGTGCATAGATATGCAGCACAGGCATCTTTATTAAAGGCAGCATGGAATCTGAAAGGTGTGGGGCCCTCCATGACTGCATTTGCGAGACTCTGCTCTAGGTAATGCGCCTGTTTCTGGTGTCTGTGTTTGGTGTGGTAAAATATAGGCGTATTAACCATGCGTATGTTCTCTGCAATAAAGGAGTGTCTTTACTATCACTGTTTAGTGGTGGGTAAAACTATGGGGACTGGGTTGGCAGGAGCCCCAGCTGGGATTTGAACCTGTGACCCTCTGGTCTTATAGAGGCTGGCTGTGTCCGTTGCACCACACTGTGGCCACAGAGACAGTGCCATCCCTGGAGATAGGAAAACCGGACTGACGAGTCAGAAACCCTACTCTGCACAATTTTACTGTGGGCTCATTTACCTTGTATGAAGACAAACGTGCACATAAACCTCAAAAAAGACCTAAAAAAAAGGGGCACACACCCATAACCAAGCTGAGCAACAATGATATCATTGGGCAACATTAAAAAACACTCCCAGGAAAGCTCCAATAAAATGAAATGCTTTTTGAAAGGGTCTACGGAGTGTAGACCCTTCCACACATCATTTCTTTTTTTTGGAGCTTTCCTGAGAGTGTTTTTTATTGTTTCCCATTGCTATCACTGTTGCCCAGCTGAATTATAATTTTTACACTGTTTCTTGTGGTCATTTTAAAGTTTTATTTGCAATTTTGTTCTGTGCACATGTATCACACTGCTCACGTTTGTAGGTTTCCCCGGTTTTGCTGTACATTGCTGACGGAAATGGTTTCTCTTCCCTTTAATATGCCTTTAACGACAGGTTTTCATTCGCGTTGGAATTGAGTTCTGCACTTCAGCGCGTTAGGGTGAGGGGAGCCTCTCCCCACCCACTCTCCGCCCATTGACCCCTTCTCTCCGCCCACTCTCCACCTTCTGCGCTGTTTTAACGCGCCGCGGGGCTTTACGATCGTTAACTACGGTTAACGTGCGTAGTATGACGTTAACGGTTGTTGGCGTGTGATTACGCGCATTATACTGCACTTACGATTGTTAACGTCGTACAACGCGTGTTATTCACGTTTACCGCAGTTTAGTAAACATACCCCTTAGACAAATACGTATTAGTATTGTAAAAAGGACCGGAAGAGAGCAACAAAAAGAGCACGTGGCAGGAGCGTATGGTGAAATAACATCCTCAATGGGGATAAGAAGCGCTTATTGTAAAAATGAATCAAACTTGGACCATAGCTAATTTAGGTAAAATATCACTTAAACTATAATAAAAAGCTTCATCCATAATTGAAAGAAATATAACCATCGCTACATGTACTACACCTATAATAAATAATAAATAAATAAGTGAAATATCAAATGAACCAAAAGGGCCAATCTCTCTTATACTGCTCTAGACAACTTCTGCAAAACGCCGGACCTGGCGTACTAAAACTGAAAAAAATAAGACATATGCTAAGAGAGATAAAAGGAATATTGAAACACAATGCAGTCTAAAAATTTAAAATCAAACCTGACAACCGGCTTAAGAATGGCTCTTTTTGTGCTGCCAAGAGGCTCTCTGGAAAAAACGCCGGCGCAGGTGCTCATCAACTATATCTAGAAGAACGAGAAAGGGGCGGAGCCAGGAGCAGCTAACCGGGACTCTGTGCCGAAACGTAAGATTATAAATAACAATAGAGATCTGACTACAAATTCTTGCTGGTGTATAAGATGAAAGCTACCACACTGTGCAGATTATCAATATTTGTAGGACAAATGACACATGCGACCTTATAAAAACAGGAACTGTATCTCTGATGTGAAACGAAACCTAAAATAGCACTTTATAAGGAAAGACATGAAAAATACATACAAATCATTTATTAAGAAGGAGATTGACAAGACTCCATCTTTTGGACACAATCTCATATGTGATATAAACCAATGTAAACCCCGCACCTAAAATATGAAATAACCAACCCATACCAAGGGATCTACACTGATACATTTTGTCAAAGAACAGAGGAGCGGAGAGGGGAACCAAAAAACAACATATGATAAGAGAGAGGAAGGGTGTCCTCAGTGTTGGCTCATGGCTCATACAAACCATAATAAAGGAACGGCATGCGATGGACCTTACCATCACATGAGGCAGGCTAGTGACCGTGGGAAATAAATACCCACTCGGTTGTCCTAAGAACTGTGCCTCCGATGTTATCAAGAAAAACTACATATAAGCCACTAATTAAAACATAAATAAATAAGTAATGCAATGCAATGTGTGCCTTCGAGTCAGTACTGACTCCTGGCGACCCAGAAGCTCCTGGGTTTTCTTGGCAGTGTCACCGGAAGTAGATTGCCAGGCCTTTCTTCCGAGGCAATGGAGGGTTAAGTGACTTGCCCAAGGCCACAAGGAGTGCTAGTGGGAATTGAACCCTGGTTGCTTGGTTACCAAGCCAGTGTTCTAACCACTAGGCTACTCCTCCACTAAATAAGTAATAAAACTCCACAAAAAATGCTCGAGGCCGCGGGCCGGGTCCCGCGGCCGTCAGTAACCTGGGCCCGGGCCCGGCCTCGGCCTCCAGTATGTGACGGGTGTGGGGGGGGGGGTGAGAGAGAGGAGGCCGTGCGTGCGGCGATTGAAATCGCTCCATCGCGATGTCAGAGCGATTTCATTGGCCGCGGGCTGAAGGGGGCGGAGCAGTGTCTGCGAGGAGCCGCGTGGCCGTCTCCTTCTTGCCGCGGCTCCTCGGGAATCGGACGCGTTTGCGTTGTCGGGTCCGGTGAGTGGGGTGTTCTTGGGGGGTTATTGAGTTCGGGTGGTGCTCTGGGGGTGGTTGTAGTCGGGGGGGTTGCTGGGCGGCGGGTTGCTGGCGGCGGGAGGAATCTTAGTACAAAAAATAAATAAATAAATAAAAGCAGCTTCCCCTGCCTCTGCAGCCAGCCGATCAGGGCAGGAGCACCGGTGAGAGGGCCAGAGCATAGCCGGTGGGAGCAAAGCCAGGGGGGGCGTCGGATGGACTGGCTGGGGGGGGAACTCGAGGAGGTCCTGGGGAGCGGGTGTCGCGCAAGGGGCCAGAGCAGGCCGTGGGAGTTTGCGTGGGGAAAAATAGGGGGGCGGGGAAGCGTGGGGTAGGGGCTGTGAAGCGAGGGGCTCTGCTGGCTTCTGCAGCCGCGTCGGGTGGTCCAGGGGAGGTGGTGGTGGAGCTGGGGGGGGGGAGCGGATGGGCTGGGGGGGGAGCGGGGGGGAGCGGATGGGCTGGGGGGGGGAGCGGATGGGCTGGGGGGGTGCAGATGGGCTGGGGGGGGGTGGGTTCAGGTCCCAGGCATTTGCCCTGCGGGGGTGGCCTGTGCGCCAGGTGGCGCGGGAGCCTAGGGGCCCGTTTCGCAGGGGAGGGGGCGGCCGGGTTTGCATGGAGAGGATTGGGCGGCCTGGTCCTCGGTGTCTGAGCGGTCTATGGGTGTGGGCCCATGGAGGGGGGGGGGGTTTGGGGAGGGGATTGGTGGGGGGGGGCCGGTTTCCAGAGTGGCGGAGGGCTGCTTCCCTGGGGAGCGGCGGGCTGGGCAGCTGGGGGGTTGGGGTCCTCGGGGGGGGGCGTAAGGAGGGGGAGCTGGGTGGGGGGTGGGGCCTTAGGGGATGGCTCCTCCGGGGGTTGGTGCTCCTCCTGCCCCGTGTGTTGGTTCTCCTCCCTCCCCGTGTGTTGGTTCTTCTCTCCCTCTGCAGGTTCCCGGGAGTGCAGTGGTGGCAGCTGGCGGTGTCGGAGTTGGCTCGACAGAGAAGTCGCAGAGCTTGGGCCAGACCGATCTGATCTCTGTGGAGCAGACGGGGTCCACCTCGGTGATGCAGGGGACGGAGGAGCTGGCTGCGCTAGGTGAGTGTACCGGGAATACGGTTGGGGTGTGGAGCCGTCGGGTGAGGGTGCGCCGCTGGCACGTCAAGCCTAAGCGTCGCGGAAGCAACGGCGGCATCATAGGCGGAGGGCGTCGTCTTCGTCCTCGTGGTCATCGGATACTTCCTTGGCGGCCTCCACGGTCGGGCCGCGGGCAGGTGAGGGGGCGGGGTCCTCGCTGGTGCGGTGTGCGGCGTTGTGGGAGAGTGTTCCGCGCAAGTTGTGGCGACGGATCGTAGCGTTACGTCGATATTTTCCGGCTGCTCGATGGGCAGCGACGCTCGGGGGAGAGTCGCGAGAACCGTAAGGAGGAGGAAAAGGCGGGAGTGTGTGCGAAAGGTGTCCGAGAACACCTTAGAATTGCCGGGGCGCACGAAGGTTGGGCCTGGCTAAATTACGATGGGGAGTTTCGGGATATGATGGAGGAGATTCGGCAACGGTCGAGGGGAATGAAGGATGTTAATCTTCGGCTGACGCAAATGTCGGCCAGGAAGGGTGGGGGCGGGGGGGGGGCAGGTCCGGTTATGGCATCGGGCAATGCAGCTATGCCGGGCTTTCGGTCCTTTTGGCCAGCGGGCCCGGGGCCCGATTCGAGAAAAAGCGCAGCGAGCTGTCTCGGCGGAGATCTTTGTTGGCGCTTCTCTGAAACATCCTGCCCATTTCCGGACTGCAAGTTTCGGCGCGCCTGCTGGCGTTGTGGTGCCGGTCACACGGCCGTCAAAGGTAGCCGACGGACGGTGCTGGGTGTGCCGGCGGCGGGTAGGTGAAGAGGGTAGCGGGGGGGCTGGCGCCTACCCCCCCTTCGGATTTAGGCGTTACAGAGGTGGCTGGGGCTTTATGCGAGTACCAGGCACGGTGAGGCGGAGAATATGTGGTGGGTGGGGGGTTTTTTCCGAGGGCTTTCGTTCCCATTTCAAGGGGAGGTCCGGGATGTGGCGGGGGGGGGAAGGCTAGCGCGGTGAGGCTGCGGGCGGAGGTGGCCCGCACGACGATCGCGGCAGAGTGCGCGCGGGGCTGAGTCGCAGGGTCATTTGACCGGCCGCCCTTTGCGCCGTTTATGGTTTCTCCGCTGGGGGGTTCTCCCGAAGACGGAGACGGGGCGTTATCGGCTGATACACAGTCTGTCTTGCCCCCTTGGGGCCTCGGTGAATGACCGCATCCCGCTGGAATTGTGCTCGGTGCGCTATGCCGCCTTCGATGAGGCCTTGGAGCTGGTGCGCCAATGCGGAAAGTGGATTTGCTGGCGAAGTTGGACATTGAATCTGCCGTTCGGATTTTGCCGGTTCACCCTTCCGCCTTCCCCTTGCTGGGAGTTCGTTTCGATGCTCAGTAATTTTGCGATAGGTGCATGCCAATGGGTTGTGCGATCTCGCGTGCTTACTTCGCGGCCTTCAGCTCGTTTTGCACTGGGTATTGGTGCGGAGGTCGGGGCGCCAGAGTATCGTGCATTATGTCGACGCTTTTGTTCGTGGGGCCTGCACGGTCCGCAGTCTGTGGATCCTTGCTGGGGCTTTTCCTGGGCCTGGCTGAGGAGTCGGCATCCCTTTGGCGGAGGGTACGACAGTGGGGCCGGTGACGTGTCTTTCGTGCTTGGGGAGCGAGATCGACTCAGTGAAGCTTGTGGTATGTTTACCTACGGATAACGCAGAGCGACGGCGGTTGTTGGTGGCAGAGGTGGGCTCCGCCTCGAAGGTGACGCTAACGGATCTTCAGAGGTTGGTCGGCCACTTGAATTTTGCTTGTCGAGTCATTGCAATGGGGAGGCCGCTGGCGTGGAGGCTATCCTTCGCGATGGCCGGTGAGCGCTGTGGGCATCATCGTATCCGGGTGACGTCGGGGATGCGGGCCGAATTGAGGGTGGGGGATGCGTGTCTGGGGGGTATATCGGCTGCTCGGTGTGGCGGTCTGCGGTACTATCCCAACGGGATTTGGAATTGTTTTCGGATGCTGCCGGTAGTTTGGGTATGGGAGGGTACGGCCCAGGTTCATGGTGTGCGGTGCCGTGGCCGGCATCCTGGACGGCGATAGGGGTTGACGCGTAACGTGGCGTTCCTGGAATTGTTCCCCCTTAGGGTGGCCTTCTGGGTATGGCTGGAACGGTTTGCGGGATCAGCGGGTGGTTTTCTGGTGCGACAACGCCGCGGTGGTGCAAGTCATCAATCGGCATCCGCCCAAGTGCCCGCGAGTAGCTGCTTGAGGTGTGTGTTGGGCTGGCTCGCCTTCGTCTCAATCTCCCGGCTCGGGCGCGCCATGTGCTGGGTGCTCAGAATGCTATTGCGGACGCTCTGTCTCGTTTTCAGTGGGAGCCGTTGCGGGTGTTGGCCCGGGGGCGGACGAGACCGCGGCATTGGGGCTGGAGCACCTGTGGCGGATGGGGGACGCGGGAATGATCTTCTTGTTGCGGTCCGATGGGGCAAGGCTGGAGAGGTGGTAGAGTTGGGGATGTCTTGGCGGGTTCCTTTATAGCGTGGGCACGCGAGTCTGGGTGGTCCCGGTCGGCGGCGCGGGCAGCGTTGGCCGGTTTCTCCTTGTTTCAGCAGGGCGGCGGCTGGGGCAGTCCGGGTGCCCTTATGGGGTGAGGCGGCTATTGGCTGGGTGGGCGCGAGCGCAGTCAACGGTCCCGGATTGGCGCCGTCCCGTGACTCATGAGGCCTACAGGAGGCGCGAGTGCAGATATTTGTGGCCCATTCGCAGACCGACCTGTAGGGTCGTGGGCGGGGGGTGCGGTTTTGGGCAATTCTGGGTCTGGGATCCTGTCCGGTGCGGAACTTGGCGTCTTATGGGCGTCCGCGACCGGTGTTGGCTGGTGGTTTCTTCTGTCACATGGACTGGAGTGCGGTTACCCAGTTTTCAATTTACGGCGGTGCTCCGCCGGTTCTTGTGGCGTCTGGGCTTGGATGAGCGAGAGTATGCGTCTCAATCCTTCCGGATAGGGGCGGCGACGAGCGCTGCTGCTGCTGGTCTGGGGGTGAGGTGGTTCAACGGATCAGGCGTTGGCCATCCGGGGCCTACGCAGGCTATGTGCGCCTGGACGAGGGGTGAGTGAGGGCGCGGGGGGGGGGGGGGGGGGGGGGGGGGTGCTAATGCTGTGTTTCTTTTTCAGGTGTACTGCAGGGCGGGCCTACATGGGGGAAGGCACGGGGCCCGCTGGGCTTATGGTGGATTCTTGGACATGCATTCATCTGGGCGGAACGCAGAGCCTCGAATCGCCAGCTGGGTCCGCACCTGGGCTTGGTGTCCTGCAATTTCCAGTTGGTTTGGCTGGGCGAGCGGGGCATGCGGTGGTGGCAGCTCCTTCCATGGATTCGGGAGCATGCGGAGCGACGACAGCGGCCAGTGGGACTACTGATGCATTTTGGTGGGCACGATCTCTCCAGTGGGACGTGCCGGCAGCTCATTCGAGCGGTGCGGCGGGTCCTTCGGGCGCTGCAGGAGCAGTGGCCAGACGTGGCAATCGTCTGGTTGGACATTATCCCGCGGCCGGCCTGCCTGCCTCAGCGACGGTGGCTGAGTGGGCTAGCAAAGGCGACAGGCAGATTGGCCGTTGGTTGCAGCAGGCCGGGGGAGGGCAGGTCCGGCACCTTGGGCGGACCCCCAGTGTGCTGGACTGTACCGTACTGACGGGGTACACTTGTCCCCGGTCGGACAGGACTAATTGCTTAATGATTGGCAGGAAGCACTAGAATTGATTGGTCGCAGCTTTATGGGGGGGGGGCGGTGCGAGGATAGTGAATACCTCGCACCGGTGGCGGGGTACAGAGCCAGCGCTCGCAGGAGCGGCGCGGGCTTGAACTGGTTTACGAGCAGTGGGGGCGAAGTGCTCCTGGGGGTGGGGCGAGACAGCCCGGTTGGGGGTCTCGGCCCGGTAGCGGGGGGGTGGGAGCCGGCCTTTGCTACTAGTATGGCGAGGCAGGCGGAGGGGTTTGGGGGGGAGGAGGATGCTCCGCCTTGCTACTAAGATGGCGGGGGGGGGGGCATCCTCCGGCAATGGGGTGTGGGGCTGGGTTATGTTGGATTGTTTTATATTCAGGCCCGTGTTGGGTCGGTTGTTACAGGTGTAAATAAAGCTGCGACCAAATGTTTGTACCAAACTACAGTTGTTGGTGAATTTGTGGGGGAATATTATTGTGGGATGCTAAGACATGGGAAGGAGGCGAGGAGGGCCTCCGGGTTACCAGAGTTAATGCTCGAGGCCGCGGGCCGGGTCCCGCGGCCGTCAGTAACCTGGGCCCGGGCCCGGCATCGGCCTCCAGTATGTGACGGGTGCGGGGTGGGGTGAGAGAGAGGAGGCCGTGCGTGCGGCGATTGAAATCGCTCTGTCGCGATGTCGGAGCGATTTCATTGGCCGCGGGCTGAAGGGGGCGGAGCAGTGTCTGCGAGGAGCCGCGTGGCCGTCTCCTTCTTGCCGCGGCTCCTCGGGAATCGGACGCGTTCCCGCCCTCCCGCCCATTATGGAGGTGGTTTTGAGATGTCGCAGCTGGTGGGGGCGGGGTACAGAGCCAGCGCTCGCAGGAGCGGCGCGGGCTTGAACTGGTTTACGAGCATTGGGGGCGAAGTGCTCCTGGGGGTGGGGCGAGACAGCCCGGTTGGGGGTCTCGGCCCGGTAGCGGGGGGGTGGGAGCCGGCCTTTGCTACTAGTATGGCGAGGCAGGCGGAGGGGTTTGGGGGGAGGAGGATGCTCCGCCTTGCTACTAAGATGGCGGGTGGGGGGGCATCCTCCGGCAATGGGGTTTGGGGCTGGGTTATGTTGGATTGTTTTATATTCAGGCCCGTGTTGGGTCGGTTGTTACAGGTGTAAATAAAGCTGCGACCAAATGTTTGTACCAAACTACAGTTGTTGGTGAATTTGTGGGGGAATATTATTGTGGGATGCTAAGACATGGGAAGGAGGCGAGGAGGGCCTCCGGGTTACCAGAGTTACTACTAAAAGCATGTATAGACCACTCATTAAACCATAAATAAATAAATAATGGATAAAAACCCCGACATGATTTGTTGAGAAACACCTAAAAAACCAAACCATAAATATTATATAAACAATGTGACCACAATAATAATAAAGGCTCTGAGGAAGCTTATTGTACCTCAACTCCTATTAAAGTACTAAAAAAGACAGGCAGAATCATGTACCGTCTCCATCATAGGATCCACCTATTATAAAAAGACGGAGAGGTCTTTATCCAAATTAAGAGCATGCGGGTCAAGAGACCTCAATAGATATATAAACCTCTGCTCCAATCGCAGCATGGTTTTGTTGATATTTCCGCCTCTCCAATTGATTTTAACTTTCTTGATCACAAAAAATTTTAAATCCATAATGCCATGTTGGTAAGCTTGCCAATGAGCTACCAGAGGTTTATCAGTTAGAGCTCTCTTAATGCAGCTTTTGTGTTCAGTGATCCTAATCCAAATGTGGCGGCTGGTCTTGCCAACATATAATTTTTTGCAAGGACATTGTATAACATAGATAACGTTCTGGGTGTCGCAATTCTAATAATCATTGATATAAAACTTCTGATTGGTAGTAGGGTGAATGTAGTATTCTCTAATTGGAAGCACATTTAAACAAACCAAACAATTCCCACATTGAAACTGTCCTCTATACTTGGGGGAATACCCTTTCTCTGTTAAAGCTGAAGGTACTAGAAGGTTCCGTATATTGATATTGTGCTTATGCGTGATCGTCAGTTTTTTGTCTTGAAAACACGTCAGGTTCTGAATGAGATGCCATTCATGCTTAAGGATTTTAATAATCTTAGAAGAATATTGTGAATACAACAAGGGACACACTATCCCTATCTCATCCTCCTTTTTTCTTGGTTGTAACAAGGACGTGCGCGAGGATTCCTTCGCTCTTCTGTAGGCTTGTTCAATGTATGACATGGGATACTGCCTAATCAAGAACCTCTTTTTCATATCATTTGCTTCTCTCTCAAAATCGTGTAACTTAGTACAGATCCTTCTCACTCTTAAAAATTGACCCACCGGAAGGTTCCTCTTCAGAGATGGATTATGATAACTACTAAAATGAAGGAGTTGATTCCTGTCAGTGGGTTTCCGGTAAAGTGTAGTGGAAAACCCATCATTTTCTTTTCTGATTAAGAGGTCAAGATAAGCTATTTGATGAGGATCATATGTAACCTGAAATCTCAACTTTACATCTAGTTGATTGATCCACGTATTAAATTCATCAAGTTTCTCCACAGACCCGTGCCAAAGAACAAGGATATCATCAATGTATCGAATCCAAAGGCCAATATCAACAATAAAAGCGTGTACCTTCAAAAACTTATTCTCAAAATCAAACATATAAAGGTTGGCTATGTCAGGAGCCATAGCAAACCCCATTGCTACCCCTTTGATCTGTTTATAAAACAAATTCCTAAAACAGAACAATTTTTCAAATAACGCGATTTGTGCCAAGGATAATAAAAATGAAGTAGAGATCCGACGGTGTTCCGTACGTCTCTGAAGGCATTGATCAATGATATCAAACGCCTCCTTTTGCGGCACATTAGTGTAAAGCGATTCCACATCGAGAGTCACCAAAATAATGTCAGTTCTGTAGTTCTTATAGGAAGATAAAATCTCTATAATGTGTGCTGAATCACGTTCATATGACCACATTTCTTTAACGAAAGGCTGCAAAAGTAGATCCAGAAACTTCGAAATAGGTTCTAAAATTGAACCAATGGCTGAGACAATCGGACGTCCAGGTGGGGCAACCAGAGATTTGTGAACTTTAGGAATAATGTATATTGTAGGAATCAAAGGTGATTCTACAATAAGAAAATCCCTCTCCTTCTTAGTTATATACCCGATCTCAAAGGCAGTAATGACCAGACTATCAATGCTCCTTTTAAGATCTGTGGTGGGATCTTTATCTAACCTCTGATAGAAAACGTGGTCTTTCAACTGTATTTATTTCTTGTATATAATAATCTTTATCTAATATTACGACCGCTCCACCTTTGTCTGCTGGCTTGATTATAATCTGATTGTTCTTTTGTAATGATACGATCGCTTTCCTTTCTCCTGGAGTAATGTTGTGAAAGGAAGTTGAATTATCTTTCATAACTGCTTCAACTTGTGTCAATACTACTTTTTCAAAAGCTTCTATAATAGGATCAGTTTGCTGAGGGGGAACCCATGCGGATTTCTTACTAACAATAGAGATGTCATTATAAGCAGTATCCCGGCTAGAGAAAAAATGTTGTATCCGTAACTTCCTAAAGAAGTTGTATAAATCAATATGGACCTCAAACGGATCCGCCTTATTTTTAGGAACAAATGATAATCCTTTGTTAAGAATGGACTCTTCGTCAGGCGTCAATTAATATTTAGAAATATTAATCACATTGCTCGGAGTCTTAGTATAAGATGACTTAACTAATATCTCCTTTCCTCTGACCAATCTGTCTTCCACATTCCCCTGCCCCGACCTCTTGCTTGGCCCCTGCCGCGAACGCGGCCTCTGTAAGGTTGTTCCTGATATTGGCCAAACACTCGATCTTGTTCTTGATCTCGATCTGATTTCTTTTGTTGCGGGTGGGACCGTGAATTGTCCCGTCCTCCCCCTTTCCAAAGCGAATCCATGCGGAAAAAAGGCTCCTGATTGCTATCATGATAATGCTTAACTGTATCCTTCCAATCTCTTTGAGGCTTACCTGCCCCCTCTGGGTGGAGAAAAGGGAGGCTGAAGCATCAAATTCACCAGATTCGCTCCTGCCACGCTTCTTTTTCTGCTCTAGGGGACTAATTAAATAAATGTTCCCTAGATCTCATGATCCTTTTAATTTCGACTGCAAATAAAAAATCAGAGATTTTGAAAACAGAAATAGATGAGAAGTTGTCTCCTTTAAAAGAATGTGACAAACAATTTGACACTGTATAAGAAGATTATCAAAGGAATATTCAGCAGTTTAAAACAGAAGTAAAGAACAAGAAAGTGGAGAAATTTAAAAGAGACGAAGATGATTATAGAGTAGGATATGTCTATTATTGGAGTAAGAAAATTGACAATGACCAGTTGTGGTTTAAGAAGAGGGCCTCTATTTTTGACCGGAAAGAGAGCATTACTACTGATGACAGAAATGATAGTCCCCTAGAGCAGAAAAAGAAGCGTGGCAGGAGCAAATCTGGTGACTTTGATGCTTCAGCCTCCCTTTTCTCCACCCAGATTGGGGCAGGGAAGCCTCAAAGAGATAGGAAGGATACAGTTAAGCATAATCATGATAACAATCAGGAGCCTTTTTTCCGCATGGATTCGCTTTGGAAAGGGGGAGGACGGGACAATTTACGGTCCCGCCCGCCACAAAAGAGATCAGATCGAGATAAAAAACAAGATCGAGTGTTTGGCCAATATCAGGAACAACCCTACAGAGGCCGCGGTCGCGGCAGGGGCCAAATAAGAGGTCGGGGCAGAGGAATGTGGAAGACAGATTGGTCAGAGGAAAGGAGATATTAGTTAAGTCATCTTATACTAAGGGGTATGTTTACTAAACTGCTGTAAACGTGAATAACGCGCGTTGTACGTAATGCTCTGCGGCGCGGTAAAACACCGCAGAAGGTGGAGAGAGGGCGGAGAGAAGGGGTCAATGGGCGGAGAGTGGGCGGGGAGAGGCTCCCTGCACACCAACGCACTGAATTTCAGAGCTGAATTCCAACGCGAATGAAAACCTACCGGTAAAAGCACTTTAAAGGGGAGAGAAACCATTTACGTGTCAGCAATGTACAGCCTATGCAGGGAACCCAAACAAAGGTGATAAGTGTGATACATGTGCACAGAACAAAAGGGCACAGAAACACCGAAAATGACCCCAACAAACTGGAAAAAAACAACAACCAAGCTGGCCAATAGTGGTAGCAATGAGAAACATCAACCCCCCCCCCCCCCGAGTAAGCTCCATAGAACAGATATAATTCGTGGAAGGGTCCATACTCCGTCCCCATACATGGTGCATGGGCCCACAGTGAAATAGCGCTGCTCAGGGATTTCCCCACCATCGGACAGGGTTCCTATGGCGTGCACATGTCCCGCAACATCAGGGCGGGCATGTCGGAACGGGCAACCGGGCAGATGCTGGAAAAGGGGATACAGAGGGCTGCAGGCGGCACATGCAGTGGCGCAGCTGGGCCACAGTGGGGACTAGGGTGATGTTCAGTTGGCCCATAGGAATGCGTAAACAGTAGAGCCAGACAGCAACTGATGAGGGCCCAACATGGGCACGAGTGTGTTTCCCAAAGCGTCACAGGGGAGAGTACCCAACAGCAACCCCCAAGGGCACGGAACACTGGCAGGCGGGGCTGGGGGGGAGCGTGGAAGTCTATGCAGGCACCCCTACCCCAGAACACGCACCATAGGCAGCCGCCTACCTGCACACTGGATGGCCTGAGACCACGCACCACCAGCTCCACCAGCAGAAGGGCATGTCAGCATGGTGGCTGAGGGATACTGGTGGTGGAGGGGGCAGTGGCAGCTGCCTGGAGCAGACCGTGGCCTAGCCATGTGTAGGTGGGTGCCATGCACTGCAACAGACAGGCCCTGTCTGACCAACAGTCATGGTATCACCAGGGAATGCACCATCTCTGTGAGAACATGGTGGTGCAGTGCACAGAACCACTGTAAGCAGAAGGTCACAAGTTCAAGTCCCAGCTGTGGTTTCCGCCAACCCAGTCCTCATATTTTACCCACTACTATTACGTGCTAATACAAGCAGAACCGTTCTTGCAGATGACGTAAACATGCCCAAAACACCAACATTTTACCCTACAGAGCACAGACACCATAAACATGCACATTACCTAGAGCAGAGCCTCCCAAATGCAGTCCTGGAGGGCCAAACACCATTCCAGTTCCATGCTGCCTCTGATAAAGATGCCTGTGCTGCATTTCTATGCGCCACCCCTATGGTATGCAGATGTATCTCATGCATATCCATGAGGGACAGCATGAAAACCCGAACAGTGTTTGACACCGCAGGACTGGAGTTGGGAACCTCTGCCGTAAAGCAGCAGCCAACAGGGGCAGACACACCCACACCCACAGGCCCCATTATCCACAGCCTTCTGGAGAGGCAGGACTGTGGGCTCTTCGTGCATCTCCCAATACTAGCACTTGCATACCTTAGTAATGCCACCCTAAACCGGGGAATATGGTACACATCTATCAAATGTTTGCTAGGATTACTGGCAGATAGCAATTCCTAGGTTAGGTACAAGTGTCTGAGTGAGCTGCATCATAGCAACCTTTCTGATGTATGTGGAGTGTGCTACAGGTCATGTGTCTGACAGTGTTTACCAATCTGGGGAGTGACTCCTACAGTATTGCGTACCATAGCCATGCCTGAACTGTGCTCAGGACTTGTGTGGTGGCCTGAGCTGCCCAACACCTCTATAGTTGCACAATGCTGGCATAGGTGTGGGGAGTGTGTGTCTGTCTATCCAGTGTATGGTGGCTTCCAACACCCTCCACAGCCCACACTGCTAGCACTGTTCCCAGTATTGGCCTGCCAATGTGCATAATGAGGAGCAAGGTACTGTGGGAATAGCCTGGATAGGGTGGCCTGGCCTGGCCGCATCTGCGCTGGGCATAGGGCAATGGCTCGGACATTGTAGTGCCCGGTACCACCTGCACAGACAGAGTGGCCACCGCATGTCCTGCTGGGAGGTCACTCTCACCCTGACTGAGTAGTGACCACGGCATGGCTAGGTTCCCCCATAGTGCTATATTTTGCTCATGTGATATATATGGGTTTTCTTTTGGGGCCCAATCACTGACTTATCTGCTTGGTGTGTATGCTGACATCTCCTGAGTTCTGGGTACATGCATCTCCTCCAGGACCATGCACTATGGACTAGCTGGCGGACTGTTTGCAGCTAGTATGTGTCTTGCTGGAACACCTTGCAGGGTGCAGCGGCTGGAGGCTTGCTGCTGGGGAATGTCAGTTAATGGTGGGGGGCAGCTGAGCGTATCCAGGACTGTTGTCTGTCCGCTATTGTGTTATGGATGTGTATCGCTCTGTCTGTTCCCCAGCAGGACTGCTGTTGCTGGTCCCCTCTACCGCTGCCATTGCAGGGGGGTAGACTGTGGATCTATTGGTGGGTGACCCTGTTTCCCACCCTAAGCTCCAGAGGGTGGGTTGTGTGGTTGTAGATGATCTGCCCATGGGTCCATACACCCCCCCCCCCTTCACCTACAGCAGGTAACCTTGGCACCAACACAGGATATGCACTATTCTGAGTGCATCATCGCCCATAAGGACTAGACATGACCGAGACATACAGCAGGGCACAGATGTATCCTAGGTGTGTTTAACGGAGCTACCTATCACACACTGACGGGGACCTGCAGCATGGCGTATTTCAGCCATGAAAGGTGCTGTGGACCTGGTGCTGGGGGCCCCACCTCATAACATAACATAAGAACATAAGATATGCCATACTGGGTCAGACCAAGGTCCATCAAGCCCAGTATCCTGTTTCCAACAGTGGCCATCTAGGTCATACGTACCTAGCAGTTTCCCCAAAAGACACAGAAGCAGGTCTTGTCATACAAATCTGATTGATTTCTTTGACTGGGTGACCAGCGAGTTGGACCGAGGGAGAGCCCTAGATGTGGTGTATTTAAATTTCAGTAAAGCCTTTGACACTGTTCCTCACAGGTGACTTTTAAACAAACTGCCACTCTTTTGGAAGGACGCTCTTTGGAAAGTAAAACGGCTGTAATCTGAAGACGACTGTTTTTATGCCATCTGACGCAGGGTTGGAGGACCCGAAACGCAGCGCTGGGTTATGGAATCCTGAAGAATTGTTTTCTCGATGAATTAATTTTGTGGAATTCTTCTGAAGATGCCTTCCCGTTGAAATACCTTGGGAGGTGGACGTATACCGCAGGACCCCATTGCCAGCTAAGTTTGACTTCAACTTTTTGGTCATTAAGAATCTATACTCTTAGCATTGTGGCTCTTTGGGTCTGCTTTGTTTTCATTAAGACTGTTGTAGAAGTTGAAATAATAATAAAAAAGATTAAAGGGAGAAGTCCGTTCATACGAGGGGGTTTCCTGTCCCCTGAATTGACGGATGTTCCTACATTTAATTATAATTTTATATGTTATATGTTGTAATTGTTAGTTTGTGTTTGTCCTATTTCATGATCTGACTTTTTAACAGGATTTATTATACAGATCTTAGATTTGGCAATTGTCTTGGTTATAAACAAACTGAGCACCCTAGGGATGGATCCTAAAATTACTGCTTGGGTTAGAAATTGGTTGGGTGGGAGGCGACAAAAAGTACAGGTAAATGGAGTTCACTCTGAGGAGAAGGATGTTACCAGTGGTGTGCCCCAGGGATCTGTCCTAGGTCCGATTCTTTTTAACATCTTTGTTAGTGATAAAGCGGAAGGGCTGTCGGGTAAGGTTTGCCTCTTTGCGGATGATACCAAAATCTGCAATAGAGTCGACACCCAGGAAGGTGTAGATAACATGAGGAGGGATCTAGCTAAGCTTGAAGAACGGTTTAGAACAGCGGTTCTCAACCTGTGGGTCGCGACACCGCCCAATGTGAGTGTCTGTGGCTACTCTGTGGCAGTGCCACACACGGTCTGTCCCCCCTACAGGGCCGAGGTACTGTGGGGGTGCATACCCGCTCTTGTGCCCATCTCTCGACTGCTGATTTGCATGTGCAGTGCATCATGGGTATGGGTGGGTTACCCCTATCCTGGTAACCACAGCAGAATGTGGGTGTGGTGCCGTGCAGTCCTCCTGTGACCAGCCAGTTGTTTGTTGGCAGCTCTAGCCCACTGGTTACTTCACTGCCTGTGGAGCCAGAGGTCATGGGTCCTAAACCCACAGTGGGGTTCATCAATAGGGCTGTCTTAGGCATTGTCTGTTTTTATTGTCTATTACTTCTGCCAGCAGGACCACCCTCAGGGTACTGTCCGCTTAGGGTGGCTCATAAGGCGCCCTATAGGGCGCCTTATTTGGCGCCCTATAAAGCGCCTTATAAGGTACCTTATATGGTGTCCTATAGGGGACATTATAGGGTGCCTTGGCAGACAGCGCACTTTATAATGGGCCCTATGGAGTGCCCTCTAGGGTGCCTTATGTGGCACCTTAGGTTACGCCACTGTGATTGTGTGTTTGCTGGCAGCACTATTCAGGTACAAGTAACCTTCCTCACAGCCCACTACTGAACCCTTTCCAGGCCAAGCCCAGTACTTTCGGGATCCAAACCTCTGCCTATATATTCCTATCAAATGGTATAGCATACATGACCATGCCAGAGGGAACGTCACTATTGGAACATATTGGATACGACGGGTACAATTTTCCTGACATGTGCAAACATTAACCCAGCTGCAGAATGTGGATTAAAATATTATAGTAGGCCTTCAAAGGGTTACACATGACACCTCAGCCAGCCTCATTCATTAGGCACACTGGGGAATCGAACCCATGACCCTTGTACCATCTGTCTGTGTAGTAACCATTGTGCTACAGCTCTCTTTCTGTATTTGGGTGTCTGCGCGCTGTCTTAAGCTTGCGTGCAGTAGCGCGCGTGCTGTAGCGATCATTGCTGCGCGGCGCGCACTAACGTGCGCATCTGCACGTTATCGGTTACGATGTACCGCCCATGTCCTTTTATGGCTTTCCTTCCACTAACGCGGCTCCTAACACGAATTGCACTAACGCAGTTTAGTAAACATACCCTTAAGACTCCGAGCAATGTGATTAATATTTCTAAATATTCATTGACGCCTGACAAAGAGGCCATTCTTAACAAAGGATTATCATTTGTTCCTAAAAATAAGGCGGATCCATTTGAGGTCCATATTGATTTATACAAATTCTTTAGGAAGTTATGGATACAACATTTTTTCTCTAGCCGGGATACTGCTTATAATGACATCTCTATTGTTAGTAAGAAATCCGCATGGGTTCCCCCTCAGCAAACTGATCCTATTATAGAAGCTTTTGAAAAAGTAGTATTGACACAAGTTGAAGCAGTTATGAAAGATAATTCAGCTTCCTTTCACAACATTACTCCAGGAGAAAGGAAAGCGATCGTATCATTACAAAAGAACAATCAGATTATAATCAAGCCAGCTGACAAAGGTGGAGCGGTCGTAATATTAGATAAAGATTATTATATACAAGAAATAAATAGACAGTTGAAAGACCGCGTTTTCTATCAGAGGTTAGATAAAGATCCCACAACAGATCTTAAAAGGAGCATTGATAGTCTGGTCATTACTGCCTTTGAGATCGGGTATATAACTAAGAAGGAGAGGGATTTTCTTATTGTAGAATCACCTTTGATTTCTACAATATACATTATTCCTAAAGTTCACAAACGAGAAGGCCGCGGAGCCACATACCTGCGTGCCGCTGATAACCAGGTGGGTGGCGTAGTGCGTGGCCCCGGCCTCGTTCAGAGGAGGGGGGGTCCAGGGAGGCGGGGGAGGGCATCTTTTGAATTCATTGGCTCCCGCAGGTTGTGGAGCGCGGGAGCCAATGAGGGAGGGCAGGAGGAGAGAGAGATGAAGACAGCCGGGAGCTTGCCGGTGAGGCGTCAGTCCGTTGGAGCAGTGTGAGAGGACTGGCATCCCACCCGCCCAGCCCTATGTGATTGAATTTGGGGGGTTGCAGCTGGAAGGGAGGACGGGATCCCAGAGGTGTCCGGGGTCCGGAGTTTTGGCAATACGCAGGGCAGGGGTGGGGTACCCCTGACCCGGAGAACCCCTTGGGGCTTTTGCTAATAATATGGCGAATCCGGATGAGGGAGGGATGGATATTGCCTGGGGGACGGTTCCCGGCGGAAGCGGAGGGAACTCACTTTGCTACTCACACGGCTGGTGAGGGTTCGTCCGCTGCCGGAACCCGTCTGATGACGGTTTGGTTGTTGACAGATTGTTGGAGAATGTTTACGGTTAATGTTTATGGTTAATAAAGCTGCGACCAGTTGAATGCCAATAAGTCTCAGAGTGTGGTTCTTGGGAGGGGGGTGTGGGGGTCCTGGCCGGGGCTGGAGCGCCGAGTCCGCCTTACCCGGTTATCTCTGGTTGCCCCACCTGGATGTCCGATTGTCTCAGCCATTGGTTCAATTTTAGAACCTATTTCGAAGTTTCTGGATCTACTGTTGCAGCCTTTCGTTAAAGAAACGTGGTCACATGTACGTGATTCAACACACGTTATAGAGATTTTATCTTCCTATAAGAACTACAGAACTGACATTATTTTGGTGCCTTTCGATGTGGAATCGCTTTACACTAATGTGCCGCAAAAGGAGGCGTTTGATATCATTGATCAATGCCTTCAGAGACGTACGGAGCACCGTCGGATCTCTACTTCATTTTTATTATCCTTGGCACAAATCGCATTATTTGAAAATTTTTTCTGTTTTAGGAATTTGTTTTATAAACAGATCAAAGGGGTAGCGATGGGGTCTGCTATGGCTCCTGACATAGCCAACCTTTATATGTTTGATTTTGAGAATAAGTTTTTGAAGGTACATCCTTTTATTGTTGATATTGGCCTTTGGATTCGATACATTGA
This sequence comes from Ichthyophis bannanicus, assembly GCA_033557465.1. Classification (NCBI taxonomy): domain Eukaryota; kingdom Metazoa; phylum Chordata; class Amphibia; order Gymnophiona; family Ichthyophiidae; genus Ichthyophis; species Ichthyophis bannanicus. Next base: position 908,191,650 of record CM066035.1, on the reverse strand, counting down.
TGATATCCTTGTTCTTTGGCACGGGTCTGTGGAGAAACTTGATGAATTTAATACGTGGATCAATCAACTAGATGTAAAGTTGAGATTTCAGGTTACATATGATCCTCATCAAATAGCTTATCTTGACCTCTTAATCAGAAAAGAAAATGATGGGTTTTCCACTACACTTTACCGGAAACCCACTGACAGGAATCAACTCCTTCATTTTAGTAGTTATCATAATCCATCTCTGAAGAGGAACCTTCCGGTGGGTCAATTTTTAAGAGTGAGAAGGATCTGTACTAAGTTACACGATTTTGAGAGAGAAGCGAATGATATGAAAAAGAGGTTCTTGATTAGGCAGTATCCCGTGTCATACATTGAACAAGCCTACAGAAGAGCGAAGGAATCCTCGCGCACGTCCTTGTTACAACCAAGAAAAAAGGAGGATGAGATAGGGATAGTGTGTCCCTTGTTGTATTCACAATATTCTTCTAAGATTATTAAAATCCTTAAGAATGAATGGCATCTCATTCAGAACCTGACATGTTTTCAATACAAGAAAACTGACGATCGCTCATAAGCGCAATATCAATATACGGAACCTTCTAGTACCTTCAGCTTTAACAGAGAAAGGGTATTCCCCCAAGTATAGAGGACAGTTTCAATGTGGGAACTGTTTGGTTTGTTTAAATGTGCTTCCAATTAGAGAATACTACATTCACCCTACTACCAATGAGAAGTTTTATATCAATGATTATTCGAACTGCGACACCCAGAACCTTATCTATGTTATACAATGTCCTTGCAAAAAATTATATGTTGGCAAGACCAGCCGCCACATTTGGATTAGGATCACTGAACACAAAAGCTGCATTAAGAGAGGTTTAACTGATAAACCTCTGGTAGCTCATTGGCAAGCTTACCAACATGGCATTATGGATTTAAAATTTTTTGTGATCAAGAAAGTTAAAATCAATTGGAGAGGCGGAAATATCAACAAAACCATGCTGCGATTGGAGCAGAGGTTTATATATCTATTGAGGTCTCTTGACCCGCATGCTCTTAATTTGGATAAAGACCTCTCCGTCTTTTTATAATAGGTGGATCCTATGATGGAGACGGTACATGATCCTGCCTGTCTTTTTTAGTACTTTAATAGGAGTTGAGGGACAATAAGATTCTTCAGAGCCTTTATTATTATTGTGGTCACATTGTTTATATAATATTTATGGTTTGGTTTTTTAGGTGTTTCTCAACAAATCATGTCCGGGTTTTTATCCATTATTTATTTATTTATGGTTTAATGAGTGGTCTGTACATGTTTTTAGTAGTTTTTGTGGAGTTTTATTACTTATTTATTTATTTATTTATGTTTTAATTAGTGGCTTATATGTAGTTGTTCTTGATAACATCGTAGGCACAGTTCTTAGGACAACCGAGTGGGTATTTATTTCCCCCCGCCTTTAGAGGCCCTAAACATGTTCCTTCCCATAAAATACAATACACCTCTTTTGGACTCAAACTGGTCGCAGTACCCTAATAATACCCTCCAAGGCCTCCTGCCAGTCGTTGAGGAGCAAATCCATCCCCACCGGGGATAGATGCACTCCATCAGACCTGAACAAACCCGCGCATTCCACATCAACCCATGTGTGCAAACCCCCTCCAGCTGCAACACCCACCACCACCATCTCCTTAACAAAAGGGTGGGTGGGCGGGCGTCCGGCGTCTCCGTCAGCAGAGCGAAAGAGGCCGGAGCCACGCCGCATCCCCGCTCAAATCCCCTACCAACGGCTCCCTCTCTCTCATTGGCTCCTGAACCGCCAAACAGCTATCAGGAGCCAATGAGAGCACATCACAACTCGCGTCCCGCTCCCCATCCCACAACACCTTACTACTGCCGCGAGGGACGCGCACGCTGCTGCCCCCCCCCCCCCGGTTAGTGCCAGCCACGCGCACAAGGCTCCGCGGCCTTGCTATAACCGGGTACGGCGGACACGTTGCTTACCGCCCTTACCTCTCCCCCCCCCCCCCCGCCTTTAGAGGCCCTACACATGTTCCTTCCCATAAAATACAATGCACCTCTTTTGGACTCAAACTGGTCACAGCTTTATTAAAATTTTTACAATAACCAACTTCAATCCAACACAGTAACTAGCCACAAACCCCCCACCCCCCAGCAGAGCGAGCCATCACCAGCCATGTTATTAGCAAGGTGACGCCGCTTCCGCTTCCGCCGGGTCCAGGCCCCGACTAAATCGCCTCGCCCTCCCTCATCCGGCTTTGCCATATTATTAGTAAAAACCTGAGGGATTGTCCGGGTCGGGGGTACCCCACCCCCGCCCTAATGCTTGCATCTGGCTCCGGACCCCGGAAACCTCCGGGATCCCGCCACCGGCTCAGGCACCACCGACCTGAGCCGCCCCCCAAAGGGTAAGCTGCGACCAGCCCTTATCCTATCCATAATACCCTCTAAGGCCTCCTGCCAATCGTTGAGGAGCAAATCCATCCCCACCGGGGATAGATGCACTCCATCAGACTGAACAAACCCACGCATTCCACATCAACCCATGTGTGCAAAATTTGGCACCCCCCCATGCTCAAGAACCCATCTGCCAATTTGGCGATTAATTTTTGTCAGCCCTCCGGACCACCGCCGCTGAACCTTGCAAGCCGGCCTTGGAATGATATCAGACCAAACCACAACTATGCCTTGGAACATTGCCACCACCGCCCCCAGGTCCTTGTGCACTGCACGAATCAACTGCCTGCAGGTCCAGGACATCAAGTCGTTGCCTCCAAGGTGAATCAACAAAATATCCGGCTTCCCTCTCACACGTTCGTGGTGCCGCAGCAAAGGCAAGAGCTGGATCCATCGCAGTCCGCGCTCGCCCAGCCATGAGACGGTCACCTCTGAAGCGTCCAATCCAATATTCGGGCCAATAGGCCGTGTTGCTGCTCGCCGACCAGCCCAGTAAACGAATGAGTGGCCAATCACCCAACAGCAACACACTCCTTGAACTACCTCTGTAACATAAAGAAATAAGAAGTTAGTCACCCCACCACCCCTATAAACGCACTTAGCTTTGGAACGCCCGTGACCTCCATCTGCCAATCCGCCATATCTCCCGCTCCGACAGCCCTTCAGCCGCCGCACTGGTAGCCGCCCCGATCCTGAATGAGTGCGGAGCAAACCGCCCAGGATCCTCCCCTATATGCTGCAGCGACATCCGCAATACCGCCGTAAACTGAAAGCGTGTAAGCACCCGCGTATCCTCATGCACAAAGAGACTGCCCGCACCAGTCGGCCGCATCGACAAGTACGCTTTTAGCAAAGTGACCGGGCACGTAGGAGTCCCATACACCTCTCTCAAAACTACCCACGCTCCTTTCCCCGACTGATCCGTTTTGGAACGCGCCAGGTGAATACGAACCCCGCCGTCCACCAACTTCACCTAGTGTACTTGCAATCCTACACCCCTCGAAAGTCGACCCGACTCCGCCACCAATTCTCCCACCCAAAAGGCACAAAAAAAGGCCACTGAAAATACTGCCCGAAACAGCAGGCCTTCATAGTGGGACGAGACCACCTGCGGTAACGCTATACACAATCGACACAGCAGGTCATGCGTGATAGGCTGCCACCCATCACCCGGCAATGGGAAGGACCGCTTCCATCCTTGCAAAAGCCTGCGTGTCAAAAAACCGCCTCCCGCAGTCCCCCACCCCACCGCTTTCATGAAAAATGAAAACCCCGCTATATTCCTCCGCACTGTTGACCGCGACAAACCCGCAACTTTTGCTGCCAAAACATACTGACCAATGAGCAAATCCGAGGCTGGGCCCTGCCGCCATCCCTGCTCCGCCAGGAAAGTCACCACACTGCTGCAGCCCTTCTGGTACACCTCCCACGTCACAGCCGACACGGAATTCTTCAGCAAGGCAGTCATGTCCCCAGGCCAATCTGCCATAAGTGCTCCGGGACCAAAACCCCTTCCTCTTCCGCTTCTGGCGCCAAGGTCCGAAACAGCTCCCACTTAAAACGGGAAAGAGCATCAGCAATCCTGTTAGTACTCCCCGGAATATGGCGAGCCTTGATCACAATGTCAATCGCAAACAAGCTAAGACCACCTGTCGCATTAAGTCGGCCACCTGTTTGCATCTCGGAGCATAATTATTCAGCACACTGACCACCGCCTCGTTGTCATACCACCACACTACCTGGCGATTCCGTAGCCTATCCGGCCACAACGCCAGCACCACCAGAATCGGGAACAACTCCAAGAAGGTTATGTTATTAGTAATGCCGGCGTCCCGCCATGACTGCAGCCATGCCACCGCACACCATGGGCCCCTGAAGTACATCCCCAAGCCCCCCCCCAGCCGCATCCGTATACAATTGCAAGTCCGCACTGGCTATCTCCCGCCCCCGCAACACAGTGATACCATTGAAGTCTCGCAGAAACTCATCCCATACCCCTAAATCCGCTCGCGTGCACCGCGAAACCCTGACCCTATGATGAGTTTTAATAACCCCCGCGGTAGCTGATGCCAACCGCCGCAAAAACACTCTGCCCATGGGAATCACCCGACATACAAAATTAAGGGAACCTATTAGGGCCTGCATCTCCCGCAACGTCATCTTCGTAGAGACCAACATGTTTGCCACCAATACACGCAGCCTCAGTACCTTGTCGGCCGGCAACTGTGCGATCATTAACTCCAAATCCAGCTCCACTCCTAAAAACGTAATAAATGTCGCCGGTCCCTCCGTCTTCCCGGCTGCCAACGGCACACCCCACTCCTGTGCCAACTGCATAAAGCCAGCCAGAAAATCCCGGCACTGCTCAGACTGCGCCGCCCCTACAAAAAAGAAATCGTCCAAGAAATGCACTACGTGCCGACAACCCATCTGCTCGACCAGAGCCCAATGCATGAATGTACTAAACCGTTCAAAATAAGCGCAGGATATCGCGCAACCCATTGGCATGCTTTTATCGAAATAAAATTGCCCCTCAAAACGGAAGCCCAACAAATGAAAAGCCGACGGGTGTACCGGCAACAAACGGAAAGCCGATTCGATATCCACCTTCGCCATCAAGCACTTCGGGCCACATTCCCTCACCAGATCCACAGCCTCATCAAAAGAAGCATAGCGCACCGCACATAGTTCCTTTGGAATGTGGTCGTTGACCGAGGAACCCACAGGGAATGAAAGATTATGGATTAAACGATACTTCCCCGGCTCCTTCTTTGGTATTATTCCCAAGGGGGAGACCACGAAGTCCTCAAATGGCTGCTCCTCAAACGGGCCAGCCACCCGTCCCAAACAGGATCTCCCCGGCCAACTTGTCCCTCACTATATGGGCAAACTGTCGAACCGAAGGCGAATTACTAGCCTTACCGGCGGCTACTCTACCCGTAACAGGAATCTGAAACCCACACTGAAACCCCCCATCCAAAATTACACTGTCCTTTCTCCTGGGATACCACCTCAACCATGTACGCAATGCATGGATCTTAATAGGCGTCGGAGCTAAGGCCCACACACTCCTATTGCTTAGAGGGGGGCGCAATGGCTCCCGCCGCACCTCTCTTAACACATTTGAGGGCAGAGTGTCCACCACTACAGATGGAGCAAGCGTGCCGGAATTTACAGTCCGGAAAGGGGCACGAAGACTTGTTGAATCGCCAACAGACGTCTCCGGTACCCCCCCCCCCCCCCCCGCCGTTCTCTGGACAGCCGGGGGCACGCCCACACGAAAGGGGCTTGCCCGCACCCGCTGGACTGAACAAGCCCCCTTTTGTCCCACTCGCCACTCCAATGCTAGGTCTAACCGCCATCTGCGTCAACCATAAATTGATATCTTGAGTCCCCCATGACAACATCTGGTTTTCTTCCATCTTATCACGGAACTTCTAATCATAGTTGAGCCAAGCCCAACTTTCATGCATCTGAGACGCCTCTAAGATGGAGTCCGCATATGCCAACAGCATACCGTACTGCTCCGGGTGCGCGTGCCCCCACACACTTGTGGTGATGAAAGCCCTTTGGAAAACATGGAACTGGATGAAGATCCTGAATTCCCCATGGAAGTGATTGGTAGTGCACAGGTGCAGGGGAATTACAGCCCAGGTCAGAAGCAAAGTCAGCTCCCTGCAAGAGTCAGACCACGCCCTAGCTCAGGGGTGAAGACAGGATTCCCTGCTGATTGGTCACATGGGGGCAGAGAGCAGGGAAGGCCCAGCAGGCAGCAGTGGTTAAAAAGATGTGCAAAGCAAAGCAAGGCAGAACCACCGAGGGGTAGCTGCAGAGAGGCCTCCAGAGTCAGCTGGAGAGAACCACCCAGAGGAGCACCGGGGACAGACAAGGAGAACCACCCAGGGAAGCGTGGAGAGAAGCACCCAGGGAAGGAAACAGAGAGGCAGTGGCAGTCTCAGGCTGGAGCCCGGACACAGATACAGACCGGGAGGAAGAAGAGACAGAGCCAGCAACTGAAGGCAGAGGCACGAGTGAATGGAGGAGAGCTGGACATCAGGCAAGGAACAGGAACAGCTGTGAGAGCTGGAAAGGTCCGAGAGAAAAGAAAGAAAGCACTCACCTCAGAGGGACTGGCATAGGAGAGAAGGAGCCTGCATTTAAAAGCCTGGAGAGACCCAGGAGGAAAGAAAGCAGTGCTTATGTGAAGAAACAGCCTCAAGGTAAAGCCAACACTTTCATTTCTGATAATATAGCAGAAAGACAATTTGCTAGCTTTAAAGGGCAGGAGGCAGAGCCCTCACCTACCACGATTAAGAAGTGGATAGAAAGCTTATCTGATGTTAAAGGCCATAGCTCTGATAACAGTGAAGCCTGTGAGACCTCTAAGCTACAGGCCTTAAGGAAGCTATTCTCTGAAGAGAAGTTTCACTCTCCAAAGTTAAAAGTGCCAACAAGGGCTGAGTTGCTGTGGGGCCATTTTCTGGAGTTCCGAAAAGAAAGGAAGTTTGAGGAAGCTCCTAATTGTGAGAGAGACTCTGTTTACCCCAACGATAGTGAGGGAATGCAAATAGATGCATCTGAGCCTTGCTCTGAATATTTGCCTATGCCCATGGATTGTTCTTTGGCACAAAGAAAGAATTTCATAGCTGTGAACAAGAACAGAGAGTCTGAAAACCCTATAGGAAAATAGGGGCAGTTCTTACCTTGTTTGAAGAAAGCTAATTCTGTGTATTGTATCACTGGCTGAAGCAAAGAAACAGTGAGGAACTGTGTGTTTGAAAAAGGAAACCCAGCAAAGTTTGTTGAAACTCTGCTAATTGACCACACGGGGCAGTCCCCGGTGAATGTATAGGAAAGCAGAACAGCTGAGAAGTGAAAAGATTTTTGTTTGTTAAGCTCCTGGTTTAAAAATCCTGATTTCATCTTTTTTCCTTTGGAGATGTATCCTACTGCCTTAGTTGTGTATAAGCCCTAGCGTGTTTTGGAAATCCCCACAAATAAATTTTTCTTGCATACCTTACCACCGACTCAACTACATTATTTCCCTAGAGGAGTAAAGAATACTACAAGACCCAGAATCCTCTGGTGTTTATAAAAGAACTTTATTCCAAAAGGACATACAAGGCCGTCTTCCAAGCTGTAAGCCCCTGGGCCCAGCTGGAGGCGTCGCACACTAGCCAGCCGAAGAAATGCCCGCTTCCAATTCACAACATTCCGGGCGACTCTCCAAACCCTACCAGCCTTCTCGTCCTCCTTCCTTTTCCGTCTGCTGTCCCCAGACCGCTTCCGGCCTTCCAATAACCGGAATATGTCGATATAGCGCCGCTTTTGGATTCTCCGCCACAAATTCCTCGGCACGCCCTCCCATAACGCTGAGAACGCTGCTACCGTAGGCATCGCCCCGCCTGTATCCCGCCTCTCCGCCGACACCCCCTGGTCTCGACCCTTACTTCCCTCCTACGAAGCTGAACTCGACGACGAGTCGGTGGACGAAGTGGAAGAAGACTGATCTCCTGCGCCTATGACAAGAATGTTTCCGCTTCCGGTCGCTTGTCTTTCGTCCCTTGCCAGTCATCCCTGTTTTTTCCTTAGCCGCCACACTTTGGTCGACTGCCAACTCACCTGAAACACTTTCCACCACTTCCGTAGAGACCCCAATCTCCTGGCGCTCCGACGCCGTCTGCATGGCTGCCTCCATCTCTCCCGCCGCTCTTCCGGCCACTTGACTTCCTGCCATGCTCAACCTCGCACCGTCTCCTTGTCGCAAAGCGCCGTCTCCTTGTCGCGAAGCACTCCACCAAGGACTCCCCACGTACTGCCAAACAGGAGGTACCTGCGGAGAGAAAACAGGAAAGGGCGAAGAGACACCCGCCATAGCCCACGGTGGCTGCCAAGCTCCCAGCCACTCCACACGAGAGGAGCCTTGGCCCCCGCCCTGCCAGTGCTCCCAGGCTGGTGAGGGACCACCTCTCACCTCCCCTTGCCATCCCAACATACCCGCAAACCCCCACCCATCTCTTTCCCCTGTCACGCCAACCCCCCTTTCTGGAGGAACTGGCTCCCAGCTTGGGTGTCACTCAGACCCACGCCCAGCCCCTTGCCCCATCGAACCCCTTATTAACCCTCCATACCTGCCGCCACGACTACCCCGGAAAGCCGGACGATCTCCCACTGGCTCACAGCTCTGCACCTCCCCAGCTACTTCGCCCTGTGCCAGGACCGACCCCCTTTTTTTTTACTGTCCCCCCGCCCCTTCTTCCCCCTGCTAGGCCCCCCATCCAGCCTATTGCCCCCCTGCCCACTTTTTCCATGGCTAGATGCTCCGCGCTTAGCACCCCCTCGCACCTTCTTTACTCTTACTGCTGCACCTGGCGGCCTGCCACCCTGCACTATGGTGCCACTAGCCTCGTGCTCTTCACCAGTCTCCAGCCCCACCTGGTCCTCAACCCGACCAACCATATCCGCCTGTCTCCCCCTGCTTGTCCGTTTTCCTTTTCCTGGACCCCCCCCCCCCCTCTTTCGCTGCTGTGCTGCATTATTAAGATGATTTTTATTCTTTGTTTTAATTGTAGTTGTTTGTTTTTTTTTAAATACAGACGCTGCTGAGCAATGCAGAAATCTTCTGTGGAGCTAAGCCTGCGACTCCGCTGGCCCGCACAACCGTTAATATCGGGCCACCCGCGCTCTGCGATCCTCGTCCTCCGCTCCCAAATAAATTAAACCGTTGTGAGCTCAAAGAGCACAATTACTATCCCCCCGCTCCCCCTTCACTGCCCCAGGCCCACCGTGCAAAATCGCCACTCTCCTCACACGTCCGGCGTCTCCGTCAGCAGAGCGAAAGAGGCCGGAGCCATGCCGCATCCCATCTCAAATCCCCTACCAACAGCTCCCTCTCTCTCATTGGCTCCCGAACTGCCAAACAGCTATCAGGAGCCAATGAGAGCACATCACAACTCGCGTCCCGCTCCCCATCCCACAACACCTCACTACTGCCGCGAGGGACGCGCACGCTGCCGCCCCCCCAGTTAGTGCCGGCCACACGCACAAGGCTCCGCGGCCTTGCTATTATGGTTTGTATGAGCCACGAGCCAGCACTGAGTGAGGACACCCTTCTTCTCTCTTATCATATGTTGTTTTTTGGTTCCCCTCTCCGCTCCTCTGTTCTTTGACAAAATGCATCAGTGTAGATCCCTTGGTATGGGTTGGTTATTCATATTTTAGGTGCGGGGTTTACATTGGTTTATATCACATATGAGATCGTGTCCAAAAGATGGAGTCTTGTCAATCTCCTTCTTAATACATGATTTGTATGTATTTTTCATGTCTTTCCTTATAAAGTGCTATTTTAGGCTTCGTTTCACATCGGAGATACAGTTCCTGTTTTTATAAGGTCGCATGTGTCATTTGTCCTACAAATATTGATAATCTGCACAGTGTGGTAGCTTTCATCTTATACACCAGCAAGAATTTGTAGTCAGATCTCTATTGTTATTTATAAGCTTACGTTTCGGCACGGAGTCCCGGTTAGCTGCTCCTGGCTCCGCCCCTTTCTCGTTCTTCTAGATATAGTTGATGAGCGCCTGCGCCGGCGTTTTTTGCAGAGAGCCTCTTGGCAGCACAAGAAGAGCCGTTCTTAAGCCGGTTGTCAGATTTGATTTTAAATTTTTAGACTGCATTGTGTTTCAATATTGCTTTTATCTCTCTTATCATACTTCTTATTTTTTTCAGTTTTAGTATGCCAGGTCCGGCGTTTTGCAGAAGTTGTCTACAGCAGTATAAGAGAGATCGGCCTTTTTGGTTCGTTTGATATTTCACTTATTTATTTATTATTTATTATAGGTGTAGTACATGTAACGATGGTTATATTTCTTTCAGTTATGGATGAAGCTTTTTGATTACAGTTTAAGTGATATTTTACCTAAATCTAATTAGTTAACTGTCCATGCCAATTTCAGCCCCTTTTCAGTGTACATTAATTCAGTTTTTACTGCATATTGCATGGAAGTTAGAATAGTTTTTATTGGCTATGGTTGAGTTTGATTCATTTTTACAATAAGCGCTTCTTATCCCCATTGAGGATGTTATTTCACCACACGCTCCTGCCACGTGCTCTTTTTGTTGCTCTCTTCCGGTCCTTTTTACAATACTAATACGTATTTGTCTGAGATTGTTCATTTTAGTTATTTTTAGTATACATTAATCTGTATTTGCTTTTATTTTTATTTTTATTTATATTATTTTATTTTTTTAGTACGATTGTCAATACACTGAGTTCAAGTATAAAGGTGTCCTCTATGAACCTTGGTACAAAACCAAACATTTACAAGGATATCTAAGAAAGAAAGTAGCAGAAATAGCGAGCAGTCTAGGTTTAAGGGCCAAAAAGGCCTGTCTCCTAGTCTGGGTCGCTCTACTAATATCCGGGAACATTTGAACCCTAGCACCACAGAACAGAGCTGACATATTCTTAAAATAACTACGAAAAACAAGCATTCTATCCTGGTCTGACAGAAAAGTTACCACCAAGGTTTATTTTACGCATACAATATTGTTTTTATAGTTTATAAATGGTGATGTGTATGTATAGAGGTTTTATTTCTTATGTAGCATCTGTTCTTTTATGTGTTTTAATGTGATTTATGTATTTATTATGAATTGATTATATATTTATTTTCTCTTATATACTGCGCTATTCTGCATCAGTGCAGTTTACATTGAACAAACTGAAATTACATTGAACAGGGCATTATAACTTGGAGATAACTATATTACAGTGAACATGGGCTATGGAGGGTTAAGTGGCTTACCCAAGACCACAAGGAGCACCTGTGGGACTAGAAACCCCAGTCCTTCCGGCCCAAGGTTGCTGTCCTCTAGTGGGATTTGAACCCCTGACCTTCCAGCCTGAAGTACCTTGCCCCAACCACTAGGCCACTCCTCCACTCCATATATATTTATGTTTTTAGTTTTATCTGCCTGATCAACCCCTGACGAAGTGTGCGAAACACGGCCTGTGTCGGGTTGGCAGTAAGAATCATTTAATAAACTCTGATTTTATATAATCACGTTTTGTACTGGGTCTGTTGTTACACGTGATTATTTGCCTTTTCGTGGTGGTGTCTCACCTGTGCATTTATATCATGGAGATACTTATATGTCTCTATCATGTCACCCCTCTACCACCTTTCCTCAAAAGAATACATATTGAGATCTTTGAAGTCTATCCCCATATGCCTTATACTGAAGGCAACTGACTGTGTTGGTAGCTTCCTTCTGGACCAACTCTATCCTGTTTATATCATTTTGAAGGTGTGATCTTCAGAATTGTATACAGTACTCCAAATGAGGTCTCACTAGAAACTTTAACAAAGACACTATCACCTCCTTCTTCCTTCTGGCTATTCTTATCCCTATGCACTCAAGCGTCCTTCTGGCTGTTCACTGTTGTCTTTTCTACCAGCTTGCCACTTTAAGATCATCTGATACGATCACCCCCAGCTCCCAATCTTTTTTTGTGCATTAAACTTTACCCCCTATAGGACCCCATTTTGATCGGGGCATGTCCGGCCTGTCCGGATGGCCAAAATCTGGATGGGCTGGATTTGCACCCGATTCTGTACCCAGAGGAGCTAGTTCCTGAAGGAGAAGAATCGGATGCAAAGGGCCTGGACGGGCAGGATGTGCCCCGATTCCATGCCACTGCATGTCCAGGTCCCACCCCTTCCAACCCAGCCAAAGTGCCTGCATGAAACCCTAGTGCTGTGGCATCCCATTGCCATTGCACTGGGACACAATGTAGGAGCCCCGGTTCCCCGCCACTGCTCAAATGTACATTTCCGGGATTGGGCTGCGGGGAACCTCCAGGTGCTCCTCACTATTTCCAGGGGGTCTGCTGGTGTCACTTCCCTTCTTCAGGAAGACTTATTCCACCTCCGAAGTGGAATAAATCCCCCATCCAGTTCTGCAGCCCCGGAAGTACAAGGGCCGCAATCAGAATCAGCCCTGTACGTTCAGGTCATGGGCACGTCTCCATCCTGCCCATGCTCCTCCTCCTGAACACCCCTCCCACCCCTGTCCAGAGATTCCCGCACATCTTTGTACGTGCGGAGAGCTTTGAGTTGGGAATCTGTCTCTGATGTTTAATGGGGATGTACATCCATACCGACATACATCCCGCTAAACGCTGCTCAGAATAACCCCCATACTGTAAGCTCCCTTGGGTTTTCACAACCCAAATGCTTGACCTTACGTTTTTTAGCATTAATTCTTAGGTACCAAACACTTGACCAATCTTCAAGCTTCACTAGATGCCTCTTCATGCTGTCCACACCTTCCAGTGTATCTACCCTGTTGCAGATTTTCGTATGATGTGCAAAACAGACCTTCTGCAATATCGCTTACAAAAAATATTAAAAAGAAAAGAATCTCCTCCTAATCTCCTTGTGAGAGTTGATATTCTTAGACTATTTTTCTATTAAGCATGACAAAACACTATCAAGAGGATACCATGATCTTTAATCTTCCGAAATTTAAGAGCAAGCCCTATATTGATTGGGCAATATAATCCTCCATTTGAACCTCAATGGCATACTAACACTCTTCTTGGCTGTCCTTTTCTTTTCCTGGTAATTCTACCTGTCCTCTTCCTCCTCTTGTGTGGGTCTGCAATCACTGAATGCTACTGGGCAAATTGGTATGCGCCAGTTATCCCTGTGTTGCAGGGTAACCTGGCCTATTCTAAAGCAATCCTGGGCATTCTTGGAGTTGGTGTATTAGAAGAATAGAAGAAGAGACTTAGCTATATTGTGTGAGTGAGGGAATTCCATGACATCTGTCAACCTAAGGATCTTTCCAACCCAACGGAATATTGCAAAGAAATTCTACATCTGGAGGGTAATTTTATGAATAATTACCCTCCAGATTATCTTTCATAAAATTAGATCACAACTAAAAGCGTGCAGGTGCAAACCAGTGTGTCTTGGTACAGTAGGCGTGCTCTTGAGAGGAATTTTGGTGGAGCATCGACAGAGTCGCAATTTATACATGCATTTTATAAAGCACATGTGAATACATGCAAAGTATGTGCTAACATGTATGTCTTCAATCGAGCACAGTGTCTTCAGAATTTGTGCCAGTATTTTACAAAGATACATGAGACGTTTACTGAAGTGCGCTAATGGTTAACATACACTAAGTGGTTAGCCTACAGCATGGTAACTGCTCCTGTACACTAAACCAGTGTGTTAAAATTCCCGTGCTAACTGCTTTATATGCGATGGGTGGGAAATGGGCGTGTTAGGGGCCGAGAGTGGACGTTGACTGCTCAATGGGTAGGATTATGAGGGGGTACCCAAAAAAAACAGGAATAACATTGCCGTGGGCGGAGCTTGTGTAGTACACACTTCTGCCGCTAGGCGTGTATAGTGCAACTCATTGTCAGTTCAGTGCCGCCTGTGTTGTCGACCTGGCTTGTTCTGTTCATCTGCAATGATTGTTTTTGCTAGCGCTGTTTTGTTCTTGTTTCTTTTTTTATGATGACAAGTTTAAGTGAACAACGTGCAGCTGTGAAATTTTGTTTTCTACTCGGTAAAAATGCTGCTGAAACTGTTTTAATGTTGAAAACAGCTTATCAAGATGACGCTATGGGAAAAAGTCAAGTGTACCAGTGGTTTGCTCGGTTTAAAAATGGCGACATGTCGATTGATAACAAATCTCGTTCTGGGCGTCCATCAACTGCCCGAATCGATGAAAATATTGAAAAAATTAGAGAGCTTGTGCTCACAGACCATCGACAGACAATTGATCAACTGTCAGAGATTAGTGGGTTATCTTGGAGCTCGGTTCAGTGAATTTTAACGGAAGATTTGAGAATGAAAAGGGTTGCTGCCAAGTTTGTTCCTCGGGTTCTGACTGACAATCAAAAGGAACATCGAGTTGAAACATGTCGTGTTTTGAAACAACAGCTTGAAACTGATCCAGATTTTCTGTCAAAGGTCATTACAGGTGATGAGTCATGGTGCTATGGTTACGACCCAGAAACAAAGCAACAGTCAAGCCAATGGAAGACGTCATCGTCACCCCGTCCAAAAAAATGTCGTCAAGTCAAATCAAACATCAAAACAATGCTGATTTGCTTTTATGATGCCAAGGGGGTAGTTCATTCAGAGTTTGTTCCCCCAGGTCAGACCGTCAATCAAACCTTTTATTTGGAAGTTTTAAGAAGATTGTGCAACAGTGTTCGTCAAAAAAGACCCGATTTGTGGCAGACAGGAGACTGGTTCTTCCACCACGACAACGCACCTGCACACACAGCCATCTCTGTTAGACAGTTTTTGGCTAAAAATGGCGTGGTTCCGCTGCCCCACGCACCTTACTCGCCTGACCTGGCTCCGTGCGACTTTTTCTTATTTCCACGCATGATAAGGGGCATGAAAGGACACCGATTTGACAACATTGAAGAAGTCAAGAAAAAAACAAGGGAGGAGCTGTCAGCCGTTTCTAAAGATGACTACAAAAAATGTTTCGAACAGTGGAAGCACCGGTGGGACAAATGTATCAGTTGTAATGGAGAGTATTTTGAAAGGGATAAGGTTGTTTTGTAAAGAATTTGAAATAAATAGCTTTTAAAAAATAATTCCTGTTTTTTTCGGGGACCCCCTCATATGTGCAGCCGCTTTAATTGCGAATGCTGATGATGTACATTAGGAAACTTTTCCGTGTGATAACTCCTGTGAACATGCTGGGTATACCCCTGACAGCATGGGATCATCTCACTTACCATGTGTTAGCTTTTGCTCCAAACACATGTTAAGTATAAACTCAGCACACTTTAGTAAGAATACCTCATAGGCACCTAAGCTAAGAAAAGGCACCTTCCTGCCTTGTTATAAAATTAGCCAAAAGTATCGAAAAATATCTGTTCATCTGTCTCTCTGAGGGAAAAATAATTCTCCAAAACTTTAATGGAATGAGACCAAATTTGATATGAAGTAAAAAATGGTAAGAAGACGCATTGAGTTCTAAAAGAGCTAGATTGGACTAAGGGGGATGTTTACTAAACATTCGTATCGTGCGGGTCCGCGGTAGTGTGCCTGTGCCATAAAAGGAGTGGGCGGGTCAGGCAGAAAAAGGAAAAAAGCCGACCGTGCGTGTGCGCGGTGCGCACATTTGCGGGCCCGACATTAGCGCGTGGGAAGGCTAAGTGGGGCGCTGCTGGGCACATATAGGAACAGAGCCGTAGCACAATGCTGAAGACACTGACCAGTGGTGCAAGGATCAGGGGTTCAATCCCCCATCGTGCGCCAGGAAAAAGGCTGGCTGAGGCATGAATTTTCATGGTTAAAACTGCTTTAGGAGGCATAATAATTTTGGGCGTCATTAGGCGTTGCGCTGTTAATTGTGGGCGGCAGTAATTAAGTTCGTGCGGCATTAGGCGTTGCGCTGCTAATTTTGCGCGCTGTCCATCTTGTGCGTTTTGGCCGGCATCAGGCGGTGCGCTGTCAGTTGTGAAGGGCATAAGGCAGTGCGCAAATGTCCAGACACAGGAACAGAGCCATAGCACAATGTTTGAAACAGTGACCACTGGTGCAGGGATCAGCGGTTTAATACCTCACAGTGCCCAGTGAACACGGCTGGCTAAAACAGTATGTATTATGTTGTGTTGTGGTGTAGGTGGCTGTTTTTCTTTTTGTATCACTACTAGCAAACGCACTCTCACAGCATGTTAACATAAGGCGGCCCATAGGGCACATGTTACAGTGCACTGTCCGCCAACGCACCCTAGAATGTCCCCTATAGGGCACCATATATGTTGCCACACAGGATAATGTATAGTGCACACTATATGGATGGCAACCATAAGGTGGCCTATAGGGCACCCTATAAAGCACCCTCAGACACACCTTATGGGTACAGTATGCCGCGGGTGTTTTATCATGCATAAAAATAGGTGGATTTGAGATGGATAATGCTGTGGACAACCCTATCACATTACCACACTGTGGTTTTGAACCCATATTCTCTGGCTACACAGGCAGTGACATAACCTTTGGACTACAGCACTATAGCTGTAAGCAAAAGCCATGGCTGGCTGCAGAAAGCCTGCACGTCACCTCACAGACAGTCTGCTGTTGTGAGGTGGATAGGGTTTGGCCACCCGTGCCCATGATGCACTGCACATGCAAATCACCAGTCCACAGATGCACACAGGATGGGGACTGCAACCTGACAGCTCCAGGCCTGGTATGGGGATGTGCCCGTGTGCACCCACACATCAACTCGGCCTGGTAGGGTGTACTGAGTGGGTGTTGTACTGGCACAGAGTAGCTACACACCGTCACATTGTGCGGGTACTGTGCTCACCCTAAGGGTGCGATGAGGCACCCAGGACCAGGTCCACAACACCCTCCACGGCAAATTTAGGCCATGGCAGAGCTCCAATGCACTATTACTCTGTGAGATAGGTTCTTTCTGCAGAAACAACTTGGATATCTCTGTCGGTCTGAGTCTGGGGAACCCCTTATGGATACCTAAGTGGGTTAGGTACCACCATTTGTCCCCCTCCCCCCCCCGTTTGCAACACAGGGTCTCCTCTCTAAATGCTACCTCCCTGCAATGGTGGCAGCAGAGTAGACCATCAACCCCAGTCCTACTGTGAAAGAGACACCCTACAGGCCAGTCATGGCAGCTGTATACACATCCATAACACAATATCTGACAGACATTAGGCCTGTATGTGCTCGGTTGCACCCCACCACTATCTGATATTGTCCTGCAGCAAGCCATCAGCCACTGCACCCTGCAAGGCGCTCCATCAGGACACAGACCAGCTGCGGACAATCTGCTAGTTAGTCCTGTTAGACATGCACATCCCTGACATAATTTCTGACAGACAGTATGCCTTGATATGCTACGTTGGGCCCCACCACTATCTGATATTCTCCCGCAGCAAGCCATCACCCGCTGCACAGCACTCCATCAGGACACAAACCAATTGAGGACAGTCTGCTAGTTGGTCCTGTTGGAAATGCATGCACCCAGAACTAGGATGGCCGTGCACACCAGCAGATAGGTCAGTGACTGGGCCCCAAAACACAACCCATATATATCACATGACAGAGATACTATCTATCACTATGGGGGTGCCTAGCCATGCTGTCGTCACTGCACAGTCAGGGTGTTGTACAACCCCAGCAGCACATACAGAGGCCACCCTGTCTGTGTGGGTGGTGGCCAGCCACTACAGTGTCCCAGCCAGTGCCCTCTGCCCTGTGCAGATGCATGCTGGCCATCCCACCCTGTCTGATCTATACCCATGGTACCTTGCTGCTCATTATGCACATTGGCAGGCCAATACTGGCAACAGTGCTGGCAGTGTGGGCTGTGGAAGGTGTTTGCAGCCAACACACACTGTATAGACAGACACACACTCACACACGTATGCCAGCATTGTGCTACTATAGAGGCGTTTGTCAACATTGGCCACCACACCAGTCCTGGGCACAGTACAGGCATGGATATGGTACGCAATACCGTTGGGTGTCACTCCCCAGGGTGGTAAACACTGTCTGAGACCAGACCTGATGCACCCACTGCAGACAACAGAATGATTGTCATGATGGAGCTCACAGAGCATAAGTTGCGTAACGTAGGGTTATCTATCTGCCAGTACTCATAGCAAGCATTTGACAGCTGTGTACCGTATACCCTGGTGTAGGGTGACATTGCTAAGGAATGCACATGCTAGTATTGTGAGATGCACGCAGGGCCCAATGTCCTGCCTCTCCAGGAGGCATTGGCCAATGTGGCCTGTGGGTGTGGGTGTGGGTGTGTCTGCCCCTGTTGGTTGCTGCTTTACAGCAGAGGTTCCCAGATGTAGGCCAGGATTACAACACACTGTTCTGGTTTTCCTGCTGTCCCTCATGAATATGCATGTGCTACATCTAAATGCCATGGCGGTGGTGCAGGGATATGACACACAAACATTTCTATGCGTGGCAGCATGGAACAGGAATGGTGTGTGGTCCGCCAGGACTGCATTTGTGAGACTCTGCTGTAGGTCGTGCCCCTGGTCATGGTGTCCGTGATCAGTGGGGTGAAAGATAGGCGTATGACCAATGCATATGTCCCCAGCAATAAAGGATTGTCCTTACTATCACATTTTCGTTGTGGAAACAATATGTGGGCAGGATTGGCAGGGCTTTGAACCTGTGACCTTCTGTTCTTGCACACACTGTCTGTGTGCAGTGCACCCCTGTGCTGCCACAGATTTGCTGGATTTTCTGGGATGTCCATGACTGTACATCCGACAGGGCCTATCTGTTGCAGTGGACGGTGCCAGCCTGCACATGGCTAGGCCACTGTCTTCTGTGGCTATCAGGCACTGCCCCCTTCACCACCTGTACCCTTCCGGCAACATGCTGCCATGTGCTTATCTTGGAAAAGCTGATGACATGTGTGCGTTGTAGCACTCCAGGAATGCATTTTGGAGACTCTGCTCTAGGTAATGGCCATTGTTATGGTGTGTGTGCAGTGTTGGGTACAAAATGTGTGTGTGCACCATTCTTATATTCTCTGCACTAAATGTATGTCTTTACTCTCTCTGTTTAGCGGTGGGTAAAATATGGGGACTGGGTTGGCAGGAGCCCCAGATGGGATTTGAAACTGTGACCCTCAGAAACTAGAGGTACTGGCTTTGTCCACTGCACCACACTGTGGCCACAGAGACAATGCAGTCCCTGTGGATGGCAGACCTGACCAACAGAGTCAACATGCCTGCTATGCACATTTGTGATGTGGGGTCTTTCACCTTGTCTGGTGACAAGGGTGCAAATAACTCCCCCAACTGACCTCGACAAAGGGGGAATGAATGTAACCAAGCAGAGCAACAGTGATGTTTATGGACAACCATAACAGACACTCCCAGGACAGCTGAGACACACGGAAGTGAATTTTGGTCAGGTCTCCGCTCCATAGCCCCTTCCACAGCTCCTGTCCTTCTACTGGGGCTTTCCTGGGTGTGTTTTTAGTTTTTGCCCATCAATAGTATCAGTGTTCCCCAGCTGTATTAGTATTTTGTTCTGATGTTGCTCAGAGAGCAAACAGTGCTTCATGTAGGAATGTCTATCTACCATTACTCCTAGCAAACATTTGAGGGCTGTGTACCGTGTACCCAGGTATAGGGTGGCATTGCTAAGGTATGCAGGTGCTGGTAATGGGAGATGCATGCAGGGCCCAATGTCCTGCCTCTCCAGGGGGCATTGGCCAATGGGGCATGTGGGTGTGGGTGTGGGTGTGTCTGCCCCTCTTGGCTGCTGCTTTACAGCAGGGGTTCCCAACCCCAGTCCTGGTATGCCACACACTATTCGTATTTTAGTGCTGTCCCTCATGAATATGTATGAGCTACATCTACATGCCATGGGGGTGTTTCATAGATATGCAGCACTGGCATTTGTATTAGGGGCAGCATGGAACCAGAATGGTGTGTGGCCCTCCAGGACTGCATTTGGGAGACTCTGCTCTGGGTAATGCACCAGTTCATGGTGTCTGTGCTCAGGGGGGTAAAATAGAGGGGTATTACCAATGCGTAGCATATGTCCTCACTACCACGGTGTGGGTGTGTGATAAATATGTGAAGAGGATTGTCGGTTATTCCAGCTGGGCATTGAACCGGTGACGTTCTGTTCTTGCATACACTGTCTGTGTGCACTGCACCACCATGTTGCCATGGATAGGCTGTATTCCCTGGGCAGACCATGACTGTACATCCCACAGGGCCTGTTTGTTGCAGTGGACAGTGTCAGCCTGCACATGGCTAGGCCACTGTCTTCTGTGGCTAGCACCCACTACCCCCTCCACCACCTGTCCTCGTCCGCCAACATGCTGGCATGTCCTTCTCTCAGGGACAGCATATGACCTGCTTGCGTTGTGGCACTCCGGGACTGCATTTGTGGGACTGGGCTGTGGGTACGGCTCATTGTTATGGGGGGTGTGCAGTGTAGGGCAAAATGTGGGTGTTTGCACTATGCTTATGTTCCCTGCAATACAGGAGTGTCTGTGCTATCTCTGCTTGGTGGTGGGTAAAATATAGGGACTGGGCTGGCAGGTGCCCCAGCTGGGATTTGAACCTCTGCCCTCTGGTCCTAGAGGTACTGGCTCTGTCTGCTGCACCACACTGTGGCCACGGAGACTGTGCAGTCCCTGGAGATAGTTGACCTTGCAGGATGGAGTCTCAACCCCTGCTCTGCACATTTTGACTGTGGGCTCATTCACCCTGTCTGGTGACACACGTGCAAATAAACCCCGGAATTGACCACAAGAGAGGGGGATGACATATAACCATGCTGGGCAACAGTGATATTAATGGCCAACCATATAAAACACTCCCAGGACAACTCCAAACAACGGACATGTTTTTTGGAAAGGTCTCCGCTCCGTTGACCCTTCCGACATTCATTTCCTGTTTCTGGAACCTTCCTGGGTGTATTTGTTATATTTGCCCATGGCTATCACTGTTCCCCAGCTGACTTACTGTTTTTAATATTTTTGTGCTGGTCATTTTCTATTTTTAATAGCACTTTTGTGCTGTGCACATGTATCACACTGCTCACGTTTTACAGGTTTCCCCGGTTTTGCTCTACATTGCTGACGTAAATGGTTTCTCTTCCCTTTAAATGCCCTCTACCGCGAGTGTTTCACTCGCGCTATTTTTTACTTGTAAATTCGGCCCCGCAACTGTGCGAGGGGCCTCTCCCCTCCCCTTCCCCGCCCATTAACCCCGTCTCTCCGCCCCTCGGGGGCCTTCCTCCGCCCTCAGTTAGCATTTCCACGCCTCTATCGGACATTTGCGGGCCCGTACTTGTGCGGGGCCCGTTAGTGTGTCGCGCACATGCACGGGGCTTCATCGCACATGTCCGGGGCGTTTAAGAGCGTTTAAGAGCGTTTAGGTGCCGCGTTTCCGTGCGCTATTGTGCGGCGCGCACCTTTGCGGTTTTTAGTAAACATCCCCCTAAGAGTTCCAGAGAAATGAAGCCCCCCCTCTCCCCCCCCCCCCCAATGATGACCCAATGCATTTCTACTAGACAAGCAATTCCAAGTAGGGATATCCATTTATTTGAAATGACATGGGATATTAAAATAGCATTTCCCATGTTGTTTCATGTCATTGTTAACCTAAAATGACAAAAACAGTCTTGAAATTTAGGGTTTTTTTTCCTTTACTATCAACAGTGCACCCTATTGCTCCATAGGCACACTATCGGGTAATAGAACACACGCACAATAGAATGCTCTATTGAGCAACAAAACTCCTCTGCTGTCACACCATCATTTAGCCCCACTATACTCTTCTGGCTCCAACACTGCCTCTGAGGCAAGTACTGACAGAGGTACAGAGCACAGGCCCTATCTCCTGACATCTCCACAGCACACAACACCAGCAGCCCTCTGAAACCTATCCGGTGCATATACAGATGTGAACAGCAGCATGTCAGTACAGCTTTGCTGTGTCCATGGTTGTTTGCCCACTGTCCCAGCAGGGTGACTGCAGACCTGAAGACCCCGGTGTTGAGGTTGTACCATGTCAGTTATACCATGCAAAGGATGAAGCTTGATAAACACAAACGGGATGAACTTGACTATAAAAATGACAATGTATACTTATGGTTGAAACCTAGGGCTGCTTTTAATGGTTCACGCCAAGTTAGTTTTAAAGATGATATTACTAATAATCGTGATAATGATCACTTCAGTAGACATGATGATCCTAATAACCGCAATAATGACTACTCTAGCAGACACGATTATTCTCATAATCAATATCGTAGGAGTTATAATTCAAATGGTCATCACTCAAAAAGACCAGAATCCTCTAGCCACAGGTTTGATGACTCTAGTAATTTTAGAAAACGTGATTCCCCAGTTCGTAAGTATGACGATTTAACAGAAAGGAGTAAGAAACGTATTCGCAGTGACTCAGAAGAATTGTTTGCTTCCTCTGTCTCCACCCCCCTCCCCAACTCTCCCTGCACTTCTAAGGATTTTTTATTCGAGGATCTGTGGGAAAGAGAATCAGCACAACGCAAATCCAAGAAACCCTTTCCATCTCGTCTAGAATTCAGAGGGAGAGGGAGAGGCAGAGGCCACTCATTCCGACCACCGCAAAATCATTCCCACGAACAATATTGAGTCAGGATATTCCTATAGTTACACAGAAATCAGCACAATTTGATCTACCTGTTATCAATCTGTCTCAAACTACTCTTACCAAAACAGAACTTGATCTGTTACAAAAAGGGTTGTCTTTTGTTCCTACAGCGCGCTACGATGCGTTCCAGACTCGGGTAGACCTTCATAAATTCTTTCGGAAATTACAAATTAAAAAATTCTTTTTTGAAAAGCCTTGCTCTACAACAGATTCCTCTGTCGTGCGAGCTAAATCACATTGGGTTCCCCCTGGCCCCGTTGACCCTTCGATTTATGCATTTACGCAATGCGTTTTAAGAGATATTGAAAGTATGGAAAAGAAATCTAGGTGCAGGTATTCCAACCTCACACGACAAGAGAGAGTTGCCCTGTCTAACCTTCATACACGTTCTGACATCATCATAAAACCGTCAGACAAGGGAGGTGGGATTGTGATTTTAGATCGCACATATTACATTCAAGAGTTGTCTAGTCAACTTAACGATCAAGATTTTTATCACGTTTTATCTTGCGATCCCACCGCTGCCTTGAAGATTGAGATTGACCTATGTCTGCAGTATGGCTTACAAGCAGGTTTTCTTACTTCTCGCGAGTATGCTTTTCTGGTGGTTAAGCATCCAGTTGTCCCAACGATATACACAATTCCTAAAATTCATAAGTCCCTTACTGCTCCTCCAGGACGTCCCATAGTTTCTGGCATAGGCTCCATTTTGGAACCCTTGTCCAAGTTTATTGATGTGTTCTTACGACCCTTCATCCCTGGCATTACTTCCTACGTCAGAGATTCTGCTGATATTATTACTTTTTTGGACACTGTTGACATTGACACCTCTTCCATCATACTTGTGACATTAGATATTGAATCATTATACACAAATATACCGCAGAAAGAAGCCTTGGTGATCCTCACCAAATATTTGAATTCACGCCCTTTGCCAGTTCGTGCACCCACCCACTTTCTCATTGAGTTGGCACAATTTGCTTTGACGCAAAATTATTTTTTATTTAATGGAAGATTTTACCAACAGATTAAAGGTACGGCCATGGGTGCTTCCATGGCACCAGACATAGCCAATCTGTACGTGGCTGAATTTGAGGCCACTTATCTTGTGGATTGCCCTTATTCTTCCCAGATATATTCTTGGAAGAGATACATCGATGACATCTTAATTTTATGGCGTGGTACTCAGGATCATCTTCAAGAATTTTATGCTTGGCTTAACACTCTTGATATCAACTTGAAATTTAAGATGCAATCAAGCACCACCGATTTACCATTTTTAGATCTTGTTATTAAGAAATCCACGTCGGGTCCTCCAATAAACTTTGTCTGCACAATAACACCGACGTGTAGGCCTGGTCCTTGGGTTCCGCTCTTGGTTCCTCTCACCTGACTCTGCGGATACCTCAATCTTCTCTTGGTTTTACTTCTTTATACCATGCAGCACCCCCAAAACTATGGCATAGGTATTCACCTTGGTATTCAGCTCCCATCTCCTATTGGCCCCCTATTGTTTCAATGTGTTGGCCCAGCTCCTGCCCTTCGTATTTATTTACACTCACATATGAACCACGCGGTTGGTGTGCGGGAGCATGACGCGTACAGCTAGCACCTGGTCAGAGACAGACATTAGCTGCCCCTAAGCTAACAGCGTTATTTCACACCTAGCATGTGAGTAGCGTACGTGCCCCTGGTGCGCACCTTGTCCTAGCCTTTCTCTGACCAGTCTCCACCCAGTCTCCGCCTTCACCCTGCTTACTCATGCATTGCTTCAGTAGAGGGAATTTTTAGTGTGGTGGCACAACCACATGCCAACTGCGTGTAAAACCCCACACTACCGGCTAGTGCACCTTAGTAAACATGCCCCTTAATGTTGCTATGTACGGTGACACCTAGAGCCCGATATTCAAAGTTACCCGTGCAAGGGCCTTTTCTGGGATATTCAAAGGGCACCTACATGGGCAGTGCCCTTCGAATATCCTGGCTAAGTCTCTAACATTCCCAGATGCTACCCACAAAACATGTTAGGGGCTTTCTGAGGCAGAGTGGGAGCAGAGGAAGGAACTACACAGGTAGCAGTGACTTTCGTTGCTACCTGCGTAGCCCTCTGCACCTTAATGATAGGTGAGAAAAACCTTGCCTATCTTTGAGATGCAGAGGCTAGGCGGGTAGCAATGAAAGTCGATGCTACCTATGTAGCCTCTGCAACTGCCAGAGCGTCTGAGTTAACGAAGATATTCACTTCCGCTGGCACGGAAGTGAATATCTGGGTTAGGGGGATCGGCGGGCAGGTTATGCGCCACTGCCGTGCACAGCTTGCCCACCTCAATATCGGGCCCCTAGTAACTGAACTGTGTTGTTTGTTTCTGGTTGCTAGGCTTACAGCCTCCTGGTAGTGGAGAAAGAATGCCTGTTGTATAGGAACTTTAGGACCCTGTGGCAAAACTTGAAAATCTAGTTTTGAAATTTGTTGACAGTGACATCTAGGGGTCAAGTTTCTAATGTGTGCTAATGTTAACATGCAATATTTAACATGTTATTCAATGCGACCTAGTTACTAATAATCTGTGTAAATGCTAGTACACCTCAATAACTAGATCCATACGTTTTATTTTATTATTCTTTCCAAAATGATGGAATAATTGGGTACCACTCCTTTCTAACTTCCCCACTCTTCTCTCCTCCAAGTCAAAGACACGTACAAACAGCACACACACACACACACACACATGCAAGAAACAGAGATAGAAACATATGCACATACATTCACATTCACATGCAGAGGGGTTGAAAGAATTCCATGTGCCTTGCTCTGCATGCTTTCCCCACTTCCTTTTCCATAGATCACAGACTATGAGAAAAACCTTCATAAATAAGGCCCTAAGTCTGCCTAAGAAGATTCATCTCCATGTCAGGGTTTTAGACCAGCTCCTAGGAAGGTGCATAGAGTGCGAACGGGTTTCGATTTTCTCCAAAAAGGAGGAGCCCAGCACAATTTGTGAGTACTATACATTATGTTATAACAGAGGCAGCAAACTATATGCAGGAGTCAATCAAAGGGAAAGTTGACATGAGCTTAAAGAGGCTATGTGCTGAGGGTTAGCACCTTCTGCATCAAGTGCTCTAACTCACTTTGAAATGATCTCTTATGAAGAGTAAGGTCCCACTCTCTCTCTCTCTGCTGTCCTGTAACTGTTGTGCCTATCTATTGTGTGAGAATACAGAAGATGGTTTTCAATGTCATTGAGAGAGTGCAACATGGATTCTTTTATTTCAATTGCCCGGCTACAGTGATAGAAAGGATGAAGTGTCGGATTGGAGAAAAGACACCTGAGGTCCACGTTAAGACCGAAGGCTTGTTAAGAATTCTAGCCTCGAGTGTTCTGGATGTCCAGGAAGGGAAACGCTTTTACTTCTGCTATTTTTATGAATCTCCCTGCTCTCTGGCACTTGCTAACAAGTCCAGCACAATGTCGTTTCAGTTTTCCTTTTTATTTGCGGCACTTTGTACCCCATTGAATTCCCATTACTACTACTACTTCTACTACTTACCATTTGTAAAGCGCTACAAGGCATACACAGCACTGTACACCTAGATGTGAGAGACAGTCCCTGCTCAACAGAGCTCACAATCTTTGCAGACAGACAAATGAAACAAACAGGAAACTACGGTAGAACTTATTTATTTATTTAACTGTATTTATATCCCGCTTTTCACCGGTTCAAAGCAGTTTAACAAAAAAGGGGGGAGGACAGTAATCAATTCATAGAGAGAGGGGGCTGTCACTGGGGGGGGGGCAAAATTGATGATCTGAACAGACAGTAAAGACATAGACAATAGACATTGGTCTCTTAGTAGATAGTTCTGGGGTTATGTTAGAAGGTCTGGAGGAGTAGTCAGTGATGGATGTTTGTTTCTGGTCCAAGGTATTTATGAAACAGGATGGTTTTTAGTTGTTTCCGGAATATGGAAAGATCTCTGTTGTTTCTGTTTTGACTCGGTAGGGAGTTCCAGAGGGAGGGTTCGTATAGTTCTAAGGCTTTGTTGCAGGTCCGTTGATTGTACTTAGCTCGTTCGTGGGGGATAGTGAGGGTGTTGGTGGTGGTTTGTCGGGTTGTCCTGTTGAGGGTGGGCTTGGGCAGTAGAGTGCAGAGTTCGGAAGTCTGTGTTTGATAGAGGGCTTTGTGGATAAGTAGGGCAGATTTGTATTTGATCCTTGCTTCGTATGTGCAGTTCTCTCAGGACTGGAGTGATGGGATCTTGTTTTTTTGCTTTCTGGAACTAAGGGGGAAATGGTTATAATTCACGTGAGTAGCAAACAATAGAATAAAGTGGTCAGGATTCAAAAACAGCCTTGATTTGAATAGGATTAGAGATGGAGCCTGACGTATTAACTGTTCCAGACATTCAGTGCAGCAAGGTAGAACGAACAAAGTCTGGAGTTAGCAGTGGAAGAAAAGGGCACAGATAGAAGGGATCTGCCTGATGAGTGGAATTTACGAGGAGGTGGTAGGAAGAGATAAGACAGGAAAAGTAGTGAGGGTTAGCCGAATGAATGCACTTGTAGGTCGGTAGGAGAAGTTTGCACTGAATGTGGAAACAGATAGGGAGCCAATGAAATGACTTGAGAAGAGGGGTTACATGAGCATAGCAACACTGGCATAAGATTAGCCGTGCAGCTGAGTTTTAAATGAATTGAACAGAAGAGAGATGATTCTGGGGAAGACCAGCAAAGAGCAGGTTGCAATAGTCTAAACAGGAGGTGACTAGAGAGTGAATAAGGGTCTTGGTAGTGTGTTCAGAAAGGAAGAGACAATTTTTGTTGATATTATAGAGGAAGAAACGACAAGTTTTAGCTATCTATTGGATGCATGCAGAGAAAGAGAGAAAAGAATCAAAGATGACCCCAAGGTTGCGAGCTGAGGAAAGTGGGAACTTGCTTCTCCTCACAGTGCTTTGTTAATATTAAATTTCTTGATGTTGGCCTTTCGGTAGCCTAGCATCCGTGTTTAGGAATTGTTTGGTCCTAGACAGGTCTTAACAACAACCCACGCTGTACAGTGATTACTGGATCACAAGGCGTTCTCTAAATTAACCTCAGTGATGCGATTTGGGGTCGAAAGGGAGCACAAAATAAAATTCACTAGCGTGAGTTGGTGAATTGCTGAGCTTCTCTTAAGGGAAGAGAATAAAATTTCTTCCTCAAGTCTTGCTGAGTAGCTTCACATGGTGACCCTGTTGTATAAAATCTATACTAAATCTCAGCAAGATGCACTACAATTGAAGTACGGTAGGAAAGAAAAAGAAAAATACATACTGGCCGCTTATCACCTAGGATAAAAAGGTGCCGACCCGTAGCCTACGCACTAAGGCTAACGATAGTGGTAGTGATAGTGCAGACACGGCAGATGTCACAGATAAAGGCCGTGGTGAGTCTGTTCATAGACCCACTGTGGCAGGAGATGAACCACAGAAATTAATGAAAACATTAAGAGGATTAACTAAAGTGGACTTCTGCAGATAAAGAGGAGATAATGTACAACTACCTTTATGCTACAAACCCTAAAATGGTGAGCATTAGCAGTCAACTTGAGAGGCTGAGATCCTACTCCATATACCTTGGCTTAGAAGTGAGGTTCATGACTGTCATGGTAAGCGCAAAACGAACCTGTTTGGATAAATGGCCATGAAAGAAACCTCACTGATGTTGTCTCCATTTGTCAGTGCATGTTCAACATCTCCTGCTTTTGCGTGGGCTGGAAAAATGCATCTTGCCAAGGTTTCCAGTAACTCTTTATACTTACCCAATGCTACCCCGGCACTCTCTGTCTACCTCCTGTAGACTGAAATCCCCCCTGCTGAAAACACCAACACATTAATCGACCAACGGCAAGAATTTCCAAGATTTTTCTGTGTTAGATCCAAATATTGTTCCAGTTGAGCAAAACTAGGAGTTCCTGCACATTCCTGCATAAAACATTTATTGTACACCAGTACATGCCGCTGCTGGTTTGCAGATGATAAAAGTCTTACCTTGGAAATTTATGTTTCCTAACTACAGGATTCTCTCAGTAGGGCTCTGTGGGAACTGGATATTATATTTTACATTAGCAGGTGACACAGATCAGAGATGCATAATCCTTTTCCTGTCATATTACAATAGGACGTTAACGACAAATAACTTGATGTTATTTGCTATAACCTGTGTTATGGTGCCAGTCACAGATTTAGAAGCCTGTATTTCATTATTTCTTTCTGTACTAGCTAAGATTAATTCCTTGGAGTTTGTTTTATTTTTTTTGTGATTGCAGTGGTCAGGAGGATGGTATCAGAAGCTACTTTTTATGTTGTAAAGACAGGATGTGCTGGCATACCATGTAGACAAATGGCATTGCGTTTTATTGACGATCATCAAAGAAAGCATCAAAGGTTCCTTTGAGAGGTGCACAAACAAGGACTACTTTCTCTTAGGAAACTGGAGACAGGGCTGGCACACCATTAGGTAAACTAGGTGGTCACCTAGGGTGGCAACTTCTGGGGCGACAAAGAACAGCATTCAAAGCTAAACAATAAATTTTGACAGCTGGGGGGGGTGGGGGTGGGATGGGGTGAAGGTGATTCTATTTTCGCTAGACAAAGGACTGGCGATGTTTCCTAACTTACAACTGCAGTTACTCGCGTGCGGTAGCAGTGTTAACACGTGGTGTTACTAAGGGTCCCTTTTTACTAAACTGCAGTAAGATTTTGCACTTGCTGTACCATGCACTTAGCACTAAACCAATGCACAGTAAGTGCAAAGTCTCCATGGTAACTGTGTGTCCAGCATGCTCCCAGCAGCCACTGCATGAGCAGGCCACCTAACACACAGCAGCGGCATTCACAATTAACACAAGTGCACTTAACGCCACTCATTGAAGTGTCATTAGGTACACACACGTTAATTAGAACGTCGACAGTTAGCATGCAATATGTTCTCCCGTGCTAACTGCAATGTGCTTTCTGTTCCCACTCTCGGCCCCTAACCCACCCACTCACTGCCCCATCATGCGATTTGTGGTTACCACAGGAATTAGCATGTGGTAACGGTCATGTCTGTGTGGTAAGAGCTACTGCAGCACTGCACTGACAGTTACCGAGCATCAACTGCACAGCGCACTTTAGTAAAAGGGGCCCTAAGTCTCATTGTGTTAACATAATGTATGTTGCCAATGTTAGTAAGAGTTAAGATGGTAATGCATATTGGTAACTAGCTGTTAACAGGGCTGGTCCCAGACTCGGGCCAAGGTGTTGGCACCTTAGGTAAACCTTGAGCCTTATAGCCACACCCCTGCCCCCCCCCCCCCCCGGTCAGAATCTATTGTTTAGCTTTGAATGCCCTGTTCATTGCTGCCCCTCCCCCAACAAAGTTGCTGCCCTAGGAAACTGCCTAGTTTGGCTAGTGGTTGAGCCAGCCTGGGTGAGAACGATGTTTGTCGCCATATCCGAAGGAACAGTGCAGCACAGGCATGTCGGTAGAGCTGAGGCTGCCAAATTTAAAGGAGACTACCGCTCTGGTGGAAGGTTCAGAGGGAATATAAAAGGCTGTGGCCTGCGCAGACCATAATTTAAAGGGGCCGCTGGTACTGAGGAAGCAACGCCAGAGATGGACATTCCTGGGTAAAAATGACACCATTATTTCAGCACTTAAAATGATGCAAGAACCGTGATGTTGGCGGTACTGTACTGCCACATTTAAATGTAAAGGGGCGGCAATAGCCTGATTTATTCAGCCCAGAGCAGGATATCCCCAATGAGAGGGGGTAGGCAGGCAAAGCCAGTGTAAAAATGTAGAACAGACTGTGGGCAGAAAGACAGAAGAAAGGGAGGTGAGGATGGAATGACAGGCTTCTGCTGCTGAATGGGTCAGTGCCATGCTGTGAGGGGTTGTATATCTATTCCCCCACCCCCACCCCAACACATTCATTCCCTTAGAAAACTGGTGTAATTTATGTGCATTCTGGCTCTACAGGTGAGGCAGCCTATTATAAAATTACCCTCCGATTAGCCATAAATAGCCCTCCCTTTGAAGATCCTATTTAAAATTTGGAGTGATTTGCTCAAGAGGGAAAGAGACGGAGACATGTATAAGCCAATTTTCAAAGGAAAAGAAGGCCATAGCAAGCTTACACGTCACCTGATAACCCTTGGATGCTATCCATGCTAAAAGTCTAGCTGCTGGGTTTATACCCATGATGTATCCACTATCCATTATTATTTACTACTGAGTCAACTGGAATGGAAGAGTAGTCTAGTACCCAGAAGATCAAGGGTTTGACTCCCACTGGTACTCCTTGGTCAAGTCACCTTTTTACCCTCCATGGCCTTGGAAGAAAAGGGCTGGCAATTCACTTCCAATGATACATTGCCAAGAAAACCCAGAGGCACTCAGTGGTACTAAAACAACGAGTCAATCCATTTAACACTTAGCTACAAGAAATGTGCCCTGTGCCACTAACGAATCTGGTGCCCTCCAGCCAATCGCTGTAGCTCACTCATTTTGAGCTTCCTGGAAGCGTACTGGTGATATCAGCGCCACTGTTCCCTCTAAGCTGTGCGCGTGTGCGCGCGCACATACCTCGCCGAGCGAGCGCACATACTTTACAACAGAGCGCACAAAAATTACGGCTCTGATTCTGATAGAAAACAACACAGATGTCTTAAAATTTAAAAGTTATGATTGTAATTACTAGAAATTGTCTATTTTCATTTAATTTGATTAAAATCAATGTGGTGTACATACTGTATTCTGACGTGTAGTCAAATTTTAAAGTACATAATTCCGAGTGTCATTATGTGGCGCACAAAAATTTAACCTTCCTTCAAAAGCTGCACACAGCTGATATTTTATGCGCACACAGCCTACAGAAAATTAGAGGGAACATTGATCAGCGCCCTTTCATGCTTGCGCCCTGTGCAGCTGCATCGCTTACACAGCCCTTGCTACGGCCCTGCCTGTCAGTATTTTAAATATCCAGTGAAAAATCCACAGTTCTATTATATAAAGGTAAATAAATGAAAAATAACATGTTTTGATCAGACTCTTATGCAGGATGTTTTGAGTGGGACTTTCATACAAGATGAATCGGCAAGTTAGGGCTGTATCAGATGTTGGATCCCGACACAGAACCAAAAGGAATTTGGATGGTTCTACGTTGATCCACTTGATGAACATTGGAAATTGAACTCTTCTAACAGACTGCAGTTAAGTGATTTATTTTTGATGAGGGGTGCACTGAAGAGAATTTTTGTGTGCTGATATGTTTTAATATTAAGGTGCTTTTTTAAAAAGAGTAAAATGTACCTAATTGTGACTTGAGGTATTGGCTTCACAACAACAGGTCCAGCAATAATTGTGATAAGATAAGGGTTTCGGTGTTCTTAAGGGCCTGATTCTCATTATTCAGGAAAAGATCGTCAAAACATCGAAGCATTTAGTTAGCAGGTACATGCATAAGCACCACTACCATGAATATTTCAAACCTCATTAGTGTTGATAGCTGTTCAGATTATTAAAGTGCTTGGTGCTAAGATAGGGGATGAAACATAAAAACATGACTGCAGGTAAAGACCATATAGCCTATCCAGTCTGTCCTTCCACATCAGCACCCTCGAACTTCTGTAGCTCAGTTCTTCCCTTATCTGACCATCACCTTTTAAGCTTTAATCTTCATCACCTGCTGCCTCAGCCTCGTCCTGTCTCCTCCATCCTATTTAGAAATCTTCATGCTATTGACCCCTTGGCTCTCTCTTCCACTATTTCTTCATCTCTTTCTTCCACTATGTCATCTAAGTGTTGACGAGGCAGTAACTTCCTATAATGCTGCACTCTCCTCGGCTCTGGATGCTCTCGCTCTGCCCATGCCATGTCCTGTGAGATGTTCTGCACCCCAGCCCTGGCTTTCATCCACTACCCGCTATCTACGTTCCTGTGCCCGTTCTGCTGTGTGTGCTTGGCTCAAATCCTGCTCCCCTGCAGACTTTCTACACGTCAAATTCATGCTTGTCTCTTTCCAGTCAGCCATAGCTCTTGCCAAACAAGACTACTATGTCCATCTGACTAACTCTCTTGCCTCTGATCCTCTGTCTCTTTACTACTCCCAGCTCTCTCCTCAAAGTGCCTCCACCTCTTATCCAAATTGTGCTTAACTTAGGAATTGCTATCTGCCATTAATCATAGCAACCTTTTGATATATGTGTAACGTATTCCCAAGTTTAGGGCGGCATTGCTAAGGTATGCAGGTGCTAGTATTGGGAGATGCTGCTGCATGCAGGGCCCAACAGCCTGACTCTCCATGAGGCTTTGGATAGTGGAGCCTGTGGGTGTGGGTGTTTATGCCCCTGTTGGCCGCTGCTCTAGGGCAGAGGTTCCCAACTCCGGTCCTGGTGGGCCAAACACTGATCAGGTTTTCATGCTGTCCCTAATGAATATGCATGAGATACATTTGCATACAATGGGGCGGCGCATATTAATGCAGCACAGGCATATTTATTAGGGACAGCATGAAACCTGAATGGTGTTTGGCCCTCCAGGACTGCAGTTGGGAAACTCTACTCTAGGGATTGCACATGTTTATGGTGTCTGTGCTCCGTAGGGTAAAATATAGGCGTTTCAAGCATGTTTATTTTATCTGCAATAAAGGTTCCATCTTTATTACCACCATTTAGTGCTGGGTAAAATATAGGGAAAGGGTTGGGAAGAGCCACAGCTGGGACTTGAATTTGTGACCGTTTGCTCCTGAACACACTTGCTGTGTGCACTGCCCCACAATGTTGCCACAGGGACAGTTCTTTCCCTGGGGATTCCATGACTGTTCGTCAGACAGACCCTGTCTGTTGTTTGCACAGCACCCACCTGAACGGAGATAGGCCATGGTCTGCTGTGGGCAGATGCCACTGTCCCCTCCACCACCAGCACACACTCCACCACCATGCTGCCATGCCATTATGCCGGTGGTGCTGGTGGTGCGCAGTCCCAGGCCATCCAGTATGCCGGTAGGCAGCTGCCTATGGTGTGGGTTCTCGGGTAGGGATGCCTACATTGACATGTGCAGTCCCCCCCCCCCCCCCCCGCACCGCCTGCCAATGTTATGTGCCCTTGGGGGTACCTGCTGGGTAATCTCCCCTGTGACACTTTGGGACACACACTCGTGCCCACGTTGGACCATCGTCAGTTGCTGACTTGCTGCTTTACAGTTTCAGCATTCCTATGTGCCACCTAGGCATCTGCCTAGCCTGCACTGTGACCCAGCTGGACCACAGCATGTGCCGCCTGCAGCCCCCTGTATCCCATTTACAGCAGCAGTACAGTTTCCCTTTCCTACGTGCCCACTCTGCTGTTGCTGCACATGTGCACGCCATTTCAAACCCACCCAATCTAAATGATAGAAACCCTGACCAGCACTATTTCAATGTGGGATCATTCACTTTGTAGGGGGACAGAGCATAATTTATCCGCTTTGTCAGTAGTGTTGCTTTATGTTTATCATTAATATCACTATTGGCCAGCTTGGTTATTGGGATTTTAGATATGTTTCTGGTCCTTTTATATGTTTATTTGTCTTTTTGGTCCCTGCACATGTGTCACAACTATTTCTTTTCTGGGTTTCCCTGCCTTTGCTGCACATTGCTGACTTAAATGGTTTCTCTTTCCTGCAAATGTGCCTTAACGCGAGCGTTTCACTGGTGTTAGTGT
Organism: Ichthyophis bannanicus; assembly: GCA_033557465.1. Classification (NCBI taxonomy): domain Eukaryota; kingdom Metazoa; phylum Chordata; class Amphibia; order Gymnophiona; family Ichthyophiidae; genus Ichthyophis; species Ichthyophis bannanicus. The sequence continues at coordinate 908,157,251 of CM066035.1, read as the reverse complement.
TCAGACCCGGATTTCACAGTGTTAGTGTGCCTGGAGCCTCTCCCCTCCCACTCTCTGCCCATTGACCCCTTCTCTCCGCCCTCTGGGAAGCATTACTCCACCCTTCAGACCCGGATTTCACAGCGTTAGTATGCCTTAACGCCGCCGCTGCATTATTGTGCGATAAGTGATGTTATCGCGTGATAATGTTAATACCACCGCTGCGACTTTAAGACAGTTTAGTAAACATACCCCATGGTCTAGGGCTGCAGGAGTTCTGCAATTACTACGTTTTGGTGTCTGTCAGGAGATAATCACTGGGACCAAACACAATCCCCAAAATAAAATTAAGGGGTATGTTTACTAAACTGCGGTAATGTCATGTGCGTTAGGTTCCGCGGTAAAGGTACAGATGCCCATATAAAGACGTGGGCGGAGTATCATTATGGCAAGCATGTCAGGTAACGCGCGTTATAAGGCACAGTACAAGGCACATGCCTTAACATGCCTTGTACTGTGCCTAATAAGGTGCCTTGTACTGTGCCCAATAAGGCGCTTTGTAACGTGCCTTGTACTGTGCCCAATAAGGCGCCTTGTATTGTGCCTTGTACTTTGCTCAATAAGGTGCCTTGTAATGTGCCTTGTACTGTGCCTAATTAGGAGCCTTATAAGGATTGCTGGCAACTGTAGTGATGATACTATGTGCTGGCAGCACGGATCTGCAAAGATATAACTGTCACAGGCAAACAAAATATCTGCCTTGGACAAGAAGGAATTGAACCCATGATCTCCACCTAGAATGTCAGTGTACTAACCAGTAGGCTATACCTCTATGGCTTGTTGCATAGAAATGGCTGGATACAGAAGGATTGCAGGTCACCGCACAAACCGTCTGCTTTGTGTGCCAGGATAGGGTAACCTCCACCAGGACCCATGATGCATTGCACATGCAGAACAGCGGCCTACAGCTGACCACCAAATAGAGTCTGCACCTCTCCGGTACTGCAGCGTGGTAAGATGGACTAACAGTGCGTGATACTAGCACAGAGTAGCTACAGACCATGCCATTGTGCAGGTTCTGTGTGCACCCTGAGGGATAGGATGGGCACCCAGCACTAGGTCCACAGTACATGTGGTGCAAGAGATAGGTCCTGCTGCACATTTCCAGCACTGCCGGTGTGTGACAGGTGTCTCCAGCAGTGCAACTGAAGGTACATCTGTTCCAGCTGTGTTCTGCAGTCACATATGGCTCTGGGGGATCAGACACCACCCATATTAGTGTATGCCTGGTGTTAGGGTCTGGCTGCCATGGGTACCTCGTATCAGGAAAGTGGGGTGTCTAGACTTGCATGAGGGCTATTTAGCACTGCCACTATGGGTTTAAGTGGTATGCACTATATACCCCAAGGGGCCTCAATCACCCATTTTGCAGATGAGGGTGTGGTGGGACAGGTGCCTGCACCCTTCAGAATGGATGTAGAACCAGAAACCACAGCCCTGCTGATGGATGACAGCCCTCCAGGGCTGCTGGGCCAGTACCATACCTGTGACCATTGCAGACTAGCAATGATGCTTGGGGTAGGCAGGGGAAGGCTCAGCTGCCCCATACCACTGTCTGCCATTCATCAACAAAGAGCACAGTCAGACTGCACCTACAGCATCCTACAAGGTGATCCCCCCCATGCACAGGTTAACTGCAGACAGCCCACTAGCTAGTCCAGGGGTGGGGAACCCTGGTCCTGGAGAGCCGCAGACCAGTCAGGTTTTCGGGATATCCCTAATGAATATGCATGAGATATATATGCAGTAGAGATATCCTGCCAACCTGACTGGTTTGTGGCCCTCCAGGGCTGGATTTGGAGACCCCTGCCTTACACCTCTGTCATTTAAGATTGTGAGTGGGCAAGGTGCAGATGTCCTAGACATCGAAAGGGTATATAGAATGTGTCACATTCCTCCTCGATTCTCACCACCACCAAAAAGTTGTCTAATAGACAATATTTTGGTGGTGGTGAGAAGTGAGGAGGAATGTGACACATTCTATCTAACCTTTTTGATGTCTTGGACATCTGCACCTTGCCCACTCACAATCTTAAATGACAGAGGTGTAAGGCAGGGGTCTCCAAATCCAGCCCTGGAGGGCCACAAACCAGTCAGGTTGGCAGGATATCTCTAATGCATATATATCTCAGGCATATTCATTAGGGATATCCCGAAAACCTGACTGATCTGCGGCTCTCCAGGACCAGAATTCCCCACCCCTGAGCTAGTCCACAGTGCATGATCATAGAGGAACCCTGTGAACCCAGAGGTGAGATGTACAGCACAGACACCAAGCAGGTATCTCTGTGCTTGGACCCCAAAACCAGGAACATACAAGTATCACTAGAAACAAATAATGTGTGGCACTAGGTGGGAACATGGACATGCCATGGTCACTGCTCGGTCAGAGTGAGGGTGACCCCCAGTGTGACATGCTGTGGCCACCCTGTCCATGCAGGTGGTGGTCGAGCACTACAGTGTCTCAGCCATTGCCCTCCACCCTGTGCAGATGCATCCTGGCCAATCCGCCCTGTCTGGGCCATACCCACAATACCTTGCTCCTCATTACGCACATTTGCAGGCTAACGCTGGAAGCAGTATGAGCAATGTGGGCTCAGTGAGGTGTTGGCAGACACAAACAATGGAGAGACGTACTCACACTCCCACACCTATCTCAGCATTGTGCAGAGGTGGAGGTGGTTAACAACCCTACCCGCTGCACTGGTCCTGATCATAGTGCTGACATTGCTAATCTGTGCAGGGGGTAGTACAAGTACTCTGGTGATAACTGCAGTTCTGTGCTGGGGCCAACAGCCTGACACTCCAGGAAGCTGTGGATAGTGGAGCCCTTGTGAGTGGGTTTCCGTACCCCTGTGCAACACTGCTTTGGGGTTTGCCCATGTTGTTGTTGTGGCTGCATTGTGGGATAAAACTATGGGGAGATGCTCTGCAGGATCCACAGATGGGACATAAACCTCTGACCATCTGCTCTTGGACATGCTGGCTGAGTGTACTGCACCACATTGTTGCCACAGCAACATAGTGGTCCCTGGGGCTATCTTTACGTTCCTTGGCCAGACCTCTTCTGTTGCACTGCACATCACATTCTGGTACAGGGCATGGCCTAGGTCCACTGCAGGCGGGTGCCACTGCTCCCTCCAGCACAATCACCCACCCCCTCTGCCATGCTGCTATGACCATATGCTGTCGGTGCCGGTGGTGCGCCATCCCAGGCCATCCAGGGGGCAGGTAGGCGGCTGCCTGAGGTGTGGGTTCTGGGTTAGGGGTGCCTACATAGATGTCCATGCTTCCCCAGGCACCGCCTGTCAATGTTATGCGCCCCTTGGGGTGCCTGCTGGGTAATGTCTCCTGGATGGGACACTGTGGGCCACAGACTCATGGGCATGTCTGACCCTGGTCAGGTGCTGTCTTGCTGGTTTCCATTTTCTGCATTCCTATGTGCCACCTCGGCAACCGCCTAGTCCACCCTGTGCCCCAGTAGCTCCCACTGCATGTCCCGCCTGCAGCCCCCATGCCCCATTTGCGCCATCACCATAGTGGCCTTTCATACTATTGCACTATGCTGTTGGTGCAAATGTATCACTACTATCACTTTTCTGGGGCTCCCTGGTTATGCTGTACATTGCTGACACAGAACTGGTTTCTCTCTCTTGCAAATGTGTGCTAACAGCAGGTTTTCAGTTGCGATAGGATTCAGCCCTTAATTTCTCCGCATTAGTGTGAAGGGGTCTCTCCCCGCCCACTCCCCGCCTGTTGACCCCTTCTCTCCGCCCTCTCTCCATCCTTTCCTGGACTTACCGCGGCCGGGAACGTTAAGGTGCGTTATGTAACGCTGCTACGTTACCGCAGTTTAGTAAACATACCCCAAAGTGTTTCTTTTCTTTCTAACAGTGCCCCTATTGAAAGCAGCTGATGCCACCAAAACATTGATGGCAGGTAAAGGAGCTGTGAAGTCACTGCACCATATTTTGCTGCAGGACTCAGCGCTATTGGATTGAGACACTGTCGCTGAGCAGGTTTGACATCGGAGATGCTGAGAGGTAGAATTGGTAGCATTGATACAAATAAATACCGGCCACTTCCTTTTTTCGATATGCAAAGTGAATCGCTGTGATTGACAAATGCCCGAAACGCTGTTATTTAGTATAAGGTACTGTAGAATACTTGTGCAACGGAGTGGCAAGGTCTATACAGTTGTGTGTGTTTGTGACTGTGCAGAAGATGATATGATTTTCTTGCAACATTTAAAAAATCTTTACCCACACTGACATTTTGATTTGCCCGGGAGACAAATAAAGAGGCAGGATGACAGCCTTAAGTTTGCTGTCTGCTGCTGCCTCCTTGAAGTTCACTTATTTTTTATGTCTGGAATTGTTTTTGCTCCTAGTGGCTTGTTTATTTTGATTGCACTTTGGGGCTCTTTTCACGTTATTTGTAACATTTGTTTTCTGGAGCTACTTACTAACAGAAGCCGATAAAAAGAAACCGTTTTTTACACTATCCCAAATGGCGCCAGACTAAAAAAAGATGCAATCCAAGATGATCCCTAGCTGTTCCATTGAGCAGATGATTGGTTTCCAAATGGGATTATTGCTACTAACTATTTCCCTACGCCTCCAGATTTATGCATGAGAGAGACCCTGCCCTATGCAGCTGTCACACAGACAAGACAAATAAACATCTTCGGGAAATTTATAATAGGAAGCACAATTGAAATTTTTCAGCCAGGATATACAAAAGGCCAGCCAGGGTGTAAGATTTAAAATCAACCTTGTTACAGTCCAGTAATTGTCTTAGGTGGTGCCGTGCAAAAGGGTTCTTTCATTCATGTCCTAGGCGAGAGGGCTCTCGTTTGAAAGTTTTCAATCAACTAAGCAAGATTACTAAGGTTCCCATTTTATTACAAAGGTTTTGAGTATGAAAAAAAGGCATTTTCTCTGCAAACAAAAATATCAAGAGATTTACAGTATTTCATTCTCTTTGTCAGTCGTGAGAACATTCATTTTCCTCAGGAGGATAGAGAACGATCCCTCCTGACGTGGTATCAGTCATGTGTGATTTGTTGGATATAGCAAAAACTTTCTGTCCTGGTGGAGACTGACAAGGCAGTGAATATATTCTTGGTGGTATGGAAAGGTTTTTTTTTAACATTTAATAAAGTATGGTAAAATAAAATGAAAGGTAATAATAATAATAATAATAATAGTAATAATAATAATAATGATAATGGCAATAATTTTATAAAAGGATTTTTCACATGTAAAGGCCTCTTATAAAATTACACCATAGGTTATGCGCGTAAAAATATGCACAATGCCAAAAAGGCGCAGACTTTTACATGACCCCATATGTAAGCGTGTCCAGAGCAGAGTTTGGGCAGAGCATGGGAGGCGTCATGATTTATGCCTATCTGCCTTCATAAAATAGGCTTAAAATAGATGCCTATGGGGTATGTTTACTAAACTGCGTTAGTGTGATTCGCGTTAGGAGCCACATTAGTGGAAGAAATGCCAAAAAGGACATGGGCGGTACATCGTTACCAATAACGCGCGTTATAACGTGCCGCACAGCAACGATCGTTACAGGGCACATTACTGCGCGTTAAGCTTAAGAAGGCGCGCTGACACCCAAATACAGAAACAGAGCTGTAGAACAATGGTTACTACACAGACTGATGGTACAAGGGTCATGGGTTTGATTCCCCAGTGTGCCTAATGAATAAGGCTGGCTGAGGCGTCATGTGTAACCCTTTGAAGGCCTACTATAATATTTTAATCCACATTCTGCAGCCGGGTTAAAGTTTGCATATGTCAGGAAAATTGTACCCGTCTTATTCAATATGTTCCAATAGTGACGTTCCCTCTGCCATGGTCATGTATTATATACCATTTGATAGGAATATTTAGGCAGAAGTTTGGATCCCGAAAGTTTTGGGCATGGCCTGGAAAAGGTTAAGTATTGGGCTGTGAGGAAGTTTAGTTGTACTTTAATAGTGCTGCCAGCAAACACACCCTCACAGTGGCGTAACCTAAGGTGCCACATAAGGCACCCTAGAAAGCACTCCATAGGGCACATTATAAAGTGCGCTGTCTGCCAAGGCACCCTATAATGTCCCCTATAGGACACCATATAAAGCACCTTATAAGGCGCTTTATAGGGCACTGTATAAGGCGCCCTATAGGGTGCCTTATGAGCCACCCTAAGGTGACAGTACCCTGAGGGTGGTTCTGCTGGCAGCACTAATATACAATGCCTAAGACAGCCCTATCGATGAACCCCACTGTGGGTTTTGAACTCATGACCTCTGGCTCCATGGGCAGTGAAGTAACCAGTGGGCTAGAGCTGCTAATAAACACCTGGCTGGCTACAGGAGGACTGCACGGCACCACACCCACATTCTGCTGTGGTTACCAGGATAGGGTCAACCCATCCGTACCCAGGATGCACAGCACATGTATATCAGCAGTCTACAGATGATCACAAGATGGGGTATGCACCCCACAGCGCCTCAGCCTGGTAGGGGGTGCCGACGGTGTGTGTTAGTGGCACAGAGTAGCTACAGACCATCACAGTGTGCGGGTCCTGTGCTCATCCTGAGAGAGAGGTATAGTGCCCAGCACCATTCTCACAGCACCTGGCTGTGCTGAGATAGGCTATGCTGCAGGTCCCCATCAGTGCCAATGTGTGATAGGTAGTCCTTACAAACACCCCTAGGATATGCCTGTGTTCATCTGTATGTCACATCTAGCCCTTGTGGACTATGATGCACCCAGAAAAGTGCATACCCTGTGTGGGTGCCATGGTCACATGATGTAAGTGAAGGGGGGTGTTGGGACCCACAGGGAGATTACATACCACCACCCACCCTCTGGGGCTCAGGGTGGGGGTCAGGATCTCCCGCCAACAGATCCACTTTCTACTCCCCTGCAATGATAGCAGTAGAGGGGACCATCACCCCAGTCCTGCTAGAGATCAAACACCCTACAGGGCAGGCAATGCAGAGTAGTACACATCCATAACGCAATAGCAGACAGACGGCAGGTCTGGAAATGCTCAGCTGCCCCCCCACCATTATCTGACATTCTCCAGCAGCAAGCCTCCAGCCGCTGCACCCTGCAAGGTGTTCCAGCAAGACATATACTAGCTGCCGACAGTCCGCCAGCTAGTCCATAGTGCATGGTCCTGGAGAAGATGCATGTACCCAGAACTGGGATATCAGCATACACACCGAGCAGATAAGTCAATGATTGGGCCCCAAAAGAAAACCCATAAATATCACATGAGAGAAATGCTACATAGCACTATGGGGGAACCTAGCCATGCCATGGTCACTGCTTAGTCAGGGTGAGAGTGACCTCCCAGCAGGACATGCTATGGCCACCCTGTCCATACAGGTGGTACCGGGCACTACAATGTCCGAGCCATTGCCCTATGCCCTGTGCAGATGCGGCCAGGCCAGGCCACCCTATCCAGGCTATTCCCACGGTACCTTGCTCCTCATTATGCACATTGGCAGGCCAATACTGGCAACAGTGCTAGCAGTGTGGGCTGTGGAGGGTGTTGGCAGCCACCACACACTGGATAGACAGACACACACTCCCCACACCTATGCCAGCATTGTGCAACTTGTGATAAGGAAGCTTATCACATAGCTCAGGAAGGAGCTATAGAAAAGGTGAAGTGACTCTGAACAAGCAACCTGTCAGTTCTGGTAGAAATAAGAAAACAGAATTTTCCCATAAAAGACTACCAGTCCCAGAATGCACCAGGTTTCCAGCAGCCATTAGGGGAGCTGAAGTGGGGAAACGTGTGTTCAATCAGGAGGGCTATGAGGTAATCCCTAAGCACTCATCTCAAAGGGCAGGGCCTGATTCAGCACAGCTGCGCTGTATTAGGGAGGAGCACTCATCTAAGGAGAATAAAGGTAGAGTTTATTCTACAGAGAATTATCCTGAGAATCAACTTGAGCTTGATCATCTTCATCATCAGGAGGATCATCAGAAGCAGAAGCCAAACCGGACGGACAGAGAGGGAAAGAAACCCTTTGGAAGAAAGAGGAGAAAAGCCTTTGAGAGGTCTAGAAGAGTCCAAAGCAGTACGTATACTGGGAGGCATTCCAAGAGCCAGCATACACCATTGGACTGGGGAAAGCCAGAGGAATGGTGCTGCAGAGCTAGGAATCTCCAGACGGTACCTGTGAGAGAGACGGCTGCACGTGGAAGGGACCCTAAGACCCGTGCCAGAAGGTATGTGAAGAGAGATCCAGTGTCCAGGGATCTGGATTGGAAGGCTGGACATAAGAACTGGACTACATACTGGCCAGGCTATATAAAGAGGAACTCTAACAGCAATGGAAGCTCAGGTATGAACATTGATCTATGCCCTAGCTATAACCTTGAAAGACAGCAGGGAAACAAGTATTCTCCTGAAAGTGCTCCATTGGGAGATTCATCTGTGCCAATCCATGATATTGAACCCATGCTTGTTGAAGAAGAGGGGGTGATAGAAGATGAAGAATCTGTTTACATGGACTGCTCTCTGTCTAAACTCCTTTGGTGATTTTCTGTTATAAAGTACAGCAACCATCACAAAGAAATACAAACTTGTTCTTTAATCTACTCAGAAAAGCTCCTGTGTAGGATTTTTAGCCACGCAGTAGAAAGCAAGCCAGCTAAGGGGTTTCAGCTGGATAACTGCTAGCAACTGAGCCTTACCTAATTGCTTGTGAGCTCTGAGAGAATCACTTCGGAATCTAGGTGGGAAGATATAAGAAGTTTACCTGAAAAGAACAGTTTTTTTCTTTCTTTGTGGCTTTTGGTTTGTTGTTTGATACATATGCTAAGAGAATATTAGCTAAAGCCTACAGAAAAGACCAGTTTGTTGCCAACCAGGTCTTATTTCTTTTGCTTTGATTGCCTGATAAGTTAAAATGTTGTTTTCCTGATTTTGTTTTTTCAAGTTTAACACTGAAAGCAAGTAACCTGATTTATGTGGTTCCAAGCATATCTGTGTTGGGAGAAATAACCCCATAAATAAATATCTTATTGGCTTTACCCAAAAGCACAACTAATTATTGTGAGCAGCTGTGTCTGGTGTGAATGAACTGCATTGCCCACAATCCCTTGCAAATCATATAGATATATGCACTTGCCAAGACTGTGAAGATTCTCACCCAGGCAGCCGTCTGACAAACTATAGAGGTGTTGGGCAGCCCAGGCCATCACACCAGTCCTGGGCACAGTGCAGGCAAGGCTATGGTACGCAATACTGTAGGAGTCACTCCCCAGATTGGTAAACACTGTCAGACACAAGACCTGAAGCACACTCCACAGACATCAGAAAGGTTGCTATATGCAGCTCACTCAGAAAATTGTACTTAACCTAGGAATTGCTATCTGCCAGTAATCATAGCAACCTTTTGATAGATGTGTACCATATTCCCAGGTTTAGGGTGGCATTACTAAGGTATGCAAGTGTTAGTATTGGGAGATGCACGCAGAGCCCAAAGTCCTGCCTCTCCAGGAGGCCTTGGATAATGGGGCCTGTGGGTGCGGGTGTGTCTGCCCCTGTTGGCTACTGCTTTACGGCAGAGGTTCCCAACTCCAGTCCTGCGGTGCAAAACACTGTTCGGGTTTTCATGCTGTCCCTCATGAATATGCATGAGATACATCTGCATACCATGGGGGTGGCGCATAGAAATGCAGCACAGGCATCTTTATCAGAGGCAGCATGGAACCTGAATGGTGTTTGGCCCTCCAGGACTGCATTTTGGAGGTTCTGCTCTAGGTAATGTGCATGTTTATGGTGTCTGTGCTCTGTAGGGTAAAATGTAGGTGTTTTGGGCATGTTTACGTCATCAGCAAGAAAGGTTCTGTCTGTATTAGCACGTTATAGTAGTGGGTAAAATATGAGGACTGGGTTGGCGGAAACCACAGCTGGGACTTGAATCTGTGACCTTCTGCTTCTGAATACACTGGTTTTGTGCACTGCACCACCATGTTATCACAGAGATGGTGCATTCCCTGGTGATACCATGACTGTTGGTCAGACAGGGCCTGTCTGTTGCAGTGCATGGCACCCACCTACACAGGGCTAGGCCACGGTCTGCTCTGGGCAGATGCCACTGCCCCCTCCACCACCAGTATCCCTCAGTCACCATTCTGACATGCCCTTCTGCTGGTGGAGCTGGTGGTGCGCAGTCTCAGGCTATCCAGTGTGCAGGTAGGCGGCTGCCTATGGTGCGGGTTCTGGGTTAGGGGTGCCTGCATAGACGTCCACGCTCCCCCCCCAGCCCCACCTACCAATGTTCCGTGCCCTTGGGGGTAGCTGTTGGGTACTATCCCCTGTGACACTTTGGGAAACACACTCGTGCCCATGTTGGGCCTTCAGCAGTTGCTGTCTGGCTGCTCCGCTGTTTCAGCATTCGTATGGGCCACCTAGGCATCACCCTAGTCCGCACTGTGGCCCAGCTCCACCACAGCATGTGCTGCCTGCGGCCCTCTGTATCCCCTTCTCCGGCATCTGTCCAGTTGCCATTCTGACATGCCCGCCCTGATGTTGCGGGACATGTGCATGCCATAGGAACCCTGTCCGATGGTGGGGAAAACCCTGAGCAGCGCTATTTCACTGTGGGCTCATTCACCTTGTATGGGGACGGCGTATAGACCCTTCCACAATTTATATCTGTTCTATGGAGCTTACTCGGGGGGGAGGGGTTGATGTTTCTCATTGATACCACTATTGGCCAGCTTGGTTATTGTTTTTTTCCAGTTTGTTGGGGTCATTTTCAGTGTTTCTGTGCCCTTTTGTTCTGTGCACATGTATCACACTTATCACTGTTTTTTGGTTTCCCTGCCTGGGCTGTACATTGCTGACACTGAAATGGTTTCTCTCCCCTGTAATGTGCATTTAACGGCAGGTTTTCATTCGCATTGGAATTTAGCTCTGAAAATCAGCGCGTTAGTGTGAGGGAAGACTCTCCCCGCCCACTCTCCGCCCACTGACCCCTTCTCTCCGCCCTCTCTCCACCTTCTGCGGTGTTTTACCGCACCGCGGAGCATTACGATCGTTAGCGCATCATAACACGCGTTATGTAACGTTAACGATCGTTAGCGCATCATAACACGCGTTATGTACGATTACCGCAGTTTAGTAAACATACCCCTATGTGTTCTTCACACAAAGCTGGCCTGTTATAAAATTACTTTCCATATGAACAGTGGTTTGATATGAACGTAGAATGATTGGTACTGACTGTGTAGGGAAGGGTTTAGATTCTTCTATTACATCACTTTCTTCTTGAGCACCTGGGCACAACTGGGAGATGTGGGACAAACAGACACCCCATCGGGAGCCCAGGTTTCTCAAACAGAGAAAAAGCAGACTTTTAGACCCTTAGGGCCCAATTCCCAACAGAGGAAGTCGCGATTCTGATCCCACGGGGCATGTCTAGCCCCGCGGGATCAGAATCATGAACAGGCCTGTAGGTGCAGGCCAGGACCCCGATTCCATTCGGCTTGCACATATAGGCCTTCCCCGGCTAACTCAGTCAGGCAGTTCAATGGAGCCACGACGCCATGGTGTCTGGTTGCCATGGAACTGCAGCTCTATTGAAAAGCCACAATCCCCAGCCGCCGGCTGCAAAGGTGCTTTTCTCGCAGTCTAACCCCCAATCTGGCCTCCTAAAGCCAGGTTGGACTGTGGGGAATCTCTTCTGCCCCCTCCCGCTGCCTCCCAGTCCCGGGCCTGCCTATCCCTGCCGACTTGAGAACTTATTCTATCTCCGAGGTGGAATAAGTTCCCTGTGCAAACCACTGGCCCCAGACATACAGGGTATTTCTCCTGCCCAGAAGCTTCAGACTATTATCATGTGGCCTGATGCTCTCCAGTGTCATCTTAAAGGGGCTGGTACCATTTTAAAATTGTGTGGACCCTCCCTTTCCCCAGTCAAGACCCCTAACATCACCAGAAGAAGATTCTTGACCAGCATACCAGATCTCCCATCCCAGCCCACAGTGACTGAGGACCTTCTCCTCCTGACTCTGCGAAGACCCCGCACTTCATCAAACATACACCATTCTCCCACAGGGTGCAAAAAGGTGGATGGCGATCGTTTATGGTTTAAGAAAAGATCTACTATGTTTGACCATAAGGACCATGGTAGGGATGAACAGCATACAGCTATCCCTTGTGAACAAAAGAAAAAATGCACTAGAAGTGAATCAGTGGAATCGATTGATGCCTCGGCATCACTCTTTTCATCTCAGAATGAACGACCTATGCCAGCAGGAGATTATAAGAAAAATGGAAAAGGAAAACATTTTTTAAATATGGATTCCCTTTGGAAAGGGGGAGGTAGAGACTCGTCTCGAGGCTGAGGGAGAGGACGGAGAGGATCCGAGAGATCCACAGAGAAGAGGTATTAAGGCAAGATATGGTTAGTAATGTTATCAACATCTCAAAATATAACCTCACTCCTGATGAAGAATCCATTTTAAATAAAGGCCTATCCTTTGTGCCAGTTAAAAGATATGATCCTTTTGAAACCCATATTGACTTGTATAAATTTTTTCGTAAGATCCGAATAAGACAATTTTTTGCTAACCATGAGTCATCCTTTAATGATCAATCTATAATAAAAAAGAAGCTGTGTTGGATCCCTCCTCCAAATACCGATCCCTTAATTGAGGCTTTTGAAAGAATAGTTACAAAAGAGATTGACCAAATAAGTATAAAGGGTAGGCCACCTTATGATAATCTTACTATTAAAGAGAAAGAGGCGATAAAATCTTTACAGAAAAATAACATCATCATAAAGCCGGCAGATAAAGGGGGTGCCATTGTTATTTTAGATAAAGATTTCTATATTGATGAGATTCAGAGGCAGTTAAAAGACACAGCATTTTATTCTCGATTATATGATGATCCTACTCTCTCTCTGAAGAGATCTATTGACAATTTAGTTTTAATTGCTTTTGAATTTGGACATCTTACGGAAATAGAAAAAGCTTTTCTTATAGTAGATTTTCCGATTATTCCGACTATTTATATTAATACCAAAATTCATAAATCTTTAGAAAGTCCCCCGGGACGACCTATTGTGTCAGCCATTGGATCACTCCTGGAACCAATTTCACAACTTATGGATGTTTTATTACGTCCCTGTGTTCAAGAGATGTGGTCATATGTGCGGGATTCATCACATGTCATCCATATTCTTGCTTCGATACAAGATTTGAATCCAGGTTTGCTCCTAGTTACACTAGACATAGAATCATTATATACGAACATTCCGCAGATGGAAGCTCTAAAAATAGTTGAGCAATATTTATGTAATAGGAAGACACATAAGCGTATCCCTACGGCGTTTCTAATAGACTTGGCTCGTATGGCCCTCTGCAAGAAAGGTACAGCCACGGGGCCACTTACCCGTGATCCGTGGTAACCGGGGGAGCGGCACGGGGAGCTCCTTCCGGGGACAGAGGGATTGGGAGAGCAAGGCATGGGGGGGGTAGGAGGGATGTTCAGGGCGGCGTAGTTTAAATTCATTGGCTCCCGCGGTTGATTGATGCGCGGGGGAGCCAATGAATGGTTCAGATTGAAGGCAACAGGGAACCTAGGGCCAGCAGCAATATCAGTTTGCTGGCGAGCGGCGGGAGGACGGGACAGCATTTTATCCTGTGAGCGGACAGCAATCGGGTCGTCGGCGGGGGGGGGAATGCGCGGGAGTCAAGCCCGGACTGCAGGAGGCATGAGGTCGACTGTCTGTGAGCAGGATTGAAGCCAGGCACGAGGAGGAGGATGTGTGCTGAGCACGTGCAGTGAGGAGCCAGAGGTCAGGAGGAAAGCAGAGCGGGGTGAAGGCAATCGCGCATTGGATTAGATTATAAAAAAAAAAAGAAAGAACACAACCAGAGTCTGCTCTAAGCGGTGAGCTAGAAAAGGGGAGAGCAGGGATTATAGAACAGGAGGTCAGGATGCCGGGCAGAGGGAGGCAGGGGAGGGGGAGGGGGGCCGGAGGTTTGGGTGGGGCGCGTAGCGGGCAGGCCTCAACTGCTCGGGGGAGGGGGGTTGGAGGACTGGGAGGATCACGAGGCGGGCATGCTTCCGACACACGGGTAGGGCAAGGGCGGGGTAGGGGGAGTGGAGTGGTCGGCCAGAGGCCTCCTAGAGCTGGGTTATCCCAGGATAGTCAGGGCGAGGCAGTGCACTCAGCGCAGGAGGGTAGGGGGTGGAGAGCAGTGCGAGGGGGTGGGGGGGCAGAAAAGGGGGATGCAGGGGGGAGCAGATCATGGGGGGGTAAGGGAAAGGGGGGATAATGGGTCGGCAGGGGGGATGGCACCAGCTCCAGACATCAGGAGTGGAATTGGGGAGGTGATGGGGGTGGCGAGGAGGGTGTTGGTAGCAGTGGGTCGGGTTATCAAGGGGAGGGATTGGGAGTAGGAGGGGGGAGGGGGGAGGGGCAGGGCAGGGTTTGAAGGGCCATGCTAGGCAGTGGGGGTGGCCGATGATGACGGGGGGTTACTACCCGGCAGCGTGGGATCACTGGTGCAGGGGGGCAGGGATCATCCAGGGTGGAGTGGATGGGAGCGTGGCAGTCGCCTTGGCCACAGGCAGCCCCCCTCTCGGTATTTTCCTTTTTTCCCCCACAGGTACCGGATGCGTGGCAGTCGCCGGGAAGGACAGCGCCTAGTCAGATACCAGGAGGTGTGATGGAGGTGGGAGCTGCGGGGCCGAGCGAGCAGATGGAGGTTGCAGCGGTGGCCTCGGACAGTGCGCCCATGGGGCGAGGAGAGCGACAGGAGACAGGAAGCGAGCAAGCGGGAGCAGAGCCCAGGATGACAGGGAAGGTGAGTTATCTGTGGGTCAGGAGTGGGGGAACAGAAGGGGAGCCGTGGGGGGGGGGGAAGGTACGAAGGAAGAAGAGGAATGCATGTAGGCGGTGGCGCAGCTCGGAGTCCTCTTCTTCTTCGTCTGAAGATGACTCGTCGGCCTCTTCTGGGGCGGAAGGGGGGGTTTGGGTGGGGGGCGACAGCTACGTTAGCCTCATTCGCCGAATTATGAAAAGGTGTGCCGAGGAAGCTGCGTAGGAAGATTAGAAAACGGCAGTACATTGACATTTTTCAGCTGTTGGAAGGTAGGAAAAGGTCAGGTGAGAGTAGAACAACACGGGATGTTGCTGGCCTATGCAGATTCAATCTTAGAGGCAGCACAGACACACGAGAGTTGGGCATGGCTCAACTATGATGCGAAGTTCAGGGATAAAATGGAAGAGAATAATAAGTCATTATCCTGGGGGACGCAGGATATTAATTTATGGCTAACGCAAATGTCAGCAAGGTCGGGTGCCGGGGAGGGAGCGGGGTTAGGAATGGTGCGCTGGGAGGGGCTGGGATGGGGCGGTCCTTTCGATCAGGGGGGCCCGCGCCCCTGCAGAGACCGGCCAGTGGAGGGGTAGGTTATGTTTGCTGGCGATTTAACAAGGCATCGTGTCCATTTCCAGACTGCAAGTTCCGACACGCTTGCTCCATCTGTAATGGCGGTCACAAGGCAGTCAAGTGTGTTAAAAAAGGCCCAGTCCCCACCACCTCATTTGGCTCCAAACAGCAATGAACTGTTGAGCCTGGCCCCGACGCTTATACAATGTGGGGCTTTGCAGCCGTGGCTCGAGCAGTATCCACGAAAAAAGGACAGGGAGTTGTTGGAAAGGGGTTCAGAGAGGGTTTTGTGATACCTGTGGAGGGGGGAGGTTTTCAGGGACAGGTTCGGAATTCAGTATCGGTTTGCCGTTTTTCGAACATTGTAAGGAACAAGTTGCGGGTGGAGTTGGATTTGGGCCGTATTGCGGGCCCCTTTTCGGCAGCGTCATTTGAGGACTTTGTGGTTTCCCCGTTGGGTATAATACCAAAGAAAGAGTCCGCTAAGTTTAGGCTAATTCATAACCTTTCTAGCCCAGCAGGGGCGTCCATGAACAATCACATACCAAAGGAGCTGTGTTCGGTTCGTTACGCTTCCTTTGATGCGGCGGCAGACTTGGTGAGAAGATGTGGCCCAGGATGCCTGCTGGCTAAGGTGGATATAGAATCTGCTTTTCGGTTACTCCTGGTACACCCGGCATCGTTTCGTTTGTTGGGGTTTCGTGTTGAGGGTCAGTGTTATTTTGATAAGTGTATGCCAATGGGTTGTTCGATTTCCTGTGCATACTTTGAGAAATTCAGCACCTTCCTGCATTGAACGGTGATCGAGCTAGTCGGATGCACGAATGTAGTGCATTACTTGGATGACTTCCTTTTTGTGGGGGAGGCCAAGTCAGGAAAATGCTAGGAGTTACTGAAGGGATTTGTGGCTTTGTCCAGGGACTTGGGTGTCCCACTGGCGGCAGGAAAAACGGAGGGCCCGGCAACGCAAATTACGTTCCTAGGTATGGAGCTGGATTCGGAGGCAATGGAGGCCCGTTTGCCGGAGGATAAGGTGGGTCGTCTGCGTGTCTTAGTGGCTAATGTGCTGGGATCGCGAAGGATAACGCTGAAGGAGATGCAGGCCTTGATAGGTTCTTTGAATTTTCCGTGCCGAGTGATTCTGATGGGACGAGTCTTTTTAAGGCGATTAGCGGCGTCTATGGTGGGAGTGAAAAAAACGCATCATCATATACATCTGGCAAATGAACTTCGAGCTGATTTGGGTGTGTGGGCAGTGTTTTTGGAAAAGTTCAACGGGACGATGATCCTGAGGGAAATGGAGATGTCCTCCTCCCACTTGCAGCTATTCACTGATGCGGCGGGGGAGCTCGGATTGGGGGTCTACTTTGGGGGGGCGTGGTGTGCGCAAGCCTGGCCACAGGAGTGGCGGGCGGAGGGCTTGACAGTCAACATAGCATTTTTAGAGCTCTTTCCAATGTTGGTAGTGCTGGAATTGTGGCCAGAGAGGCTGTGCAATCGAAAAATAGTTTGGTGGTGCGGTAATGAGGCGGTAGTGAGTGTGGTTAACAGGTATGCACCTCGTTGTCTTTAGGTAGCGGCACTGATGAGAGAGTTTGTGCTCGCATGTTTACGTTTAAATGTAGTAGTTAGAGCCCGGCATATTCCAGGTTGTACTAACAAAATTGCGGATGCTCTTTCCCATTTCAAGTGGGATCTTTTTCGGACTCTCGCACCAGAGGCGGACATCGAGGGGGCGACGGTCCCGGACCACTTATGAGAATTGGCCTCAAGAAATGATGTCCTTGCTGCGGAGTTCGGTGGCGACGGCGACCTGGACGGCTTACCAACGGGGATACAGCAAAGTTGTGGAATTTGTGAGAGCACATGGATGGCAGGAAGGAAGGGTGTCTGATCAGCTCCTGGGACAATATGTGGTGGCAGCCAAGTTAAGTGGGGTATCTAGAGCCTCGGTGCGGGCGCATTTGGCAGGGTATGCCTTCTTCGCCAAAGCCTTTGGTTGGAGCATCCCGGGTGGGGGGGTTCCTGACATGCTGGTTATTGCAAGGCTGGGAGTGGGCCTGCCCTACCCCTGGTGATGGCAGACGACCAATCACGCATGCTTTGCTGGTGCGGTTATGTGCCGCATTGCCCATAGTGGTGGCTTCGAACTATGAAGCTACCCTTTTTCAGGCTGTGTTTTGCGTAGCGTTTTTCAGGGCATTTCGCATCGGCAAGCTGGTGGCGGAATCCAGTAGGACAAAGAAGGAAGTGGGGTTGCAGCTTCAGCATGTCTGTTTTGGGGGTAGTGAGCTCAGGATATGGTTGACTCGTTCTAAGACAGATCAGCAAGGGAAGGGAACATGGGTGGTTATGAGGGAGGTGGGGGGGCTTCCACTTGTCCAGTGGCAGCGCTCAGAGAGTACTTGAGAGTGCAACCGATAGGTGAGGGAGCGTTTTTTGTACATGAGGACGCTCAGCCATTGACGCGATACCAGTTTTCGGCGGTGTTGCGGTTAACACTTCGCATCATCGGTATGGACTCGCGGCAGTTTGCACCCTACTCCTTTCGTATAGGCGTAGCCACCAGCGCAGCAGAGGTGGGTTTTGGGTAGCAGGAGATAAAGCGGATAGGTAGATGGCGATCTCGAGCATTCCATGGATATGTACGTCTGGAAACCGGGATGCCTTCTTAGATACTAACTGTGAATTTTCTTGCAGATGGGGGAAGCAGACCGCGGGTTTGCTGGTTGATTGGCCATTCCTTTGTTCATTGGGCCGGGCAACGAGCTGTGCACCAGCCGGTGGGGCCTAATATTGGACTGGATGAGAAAGTGGTGACCGTCTTATGGCTTGGTTAACGTGGTCTTCGATGGCCACAGTTGTTGCCTTTGCTTTGGCACCACGGGCGCAATCGGAGTCTCCCGTCAATTATATTGCTACATTTGGGTGGTAATGATCTCAGCGCATGGACATGTAAACAAATGATTCGAGCAGCAAAGTGAGATCTGGCGGAGGTTTTCCATATGTTTAATGAGATAATGTTGTTATGGTCGGACATTATTCCAAGGCCTGCTTGCTGGGTTCAGCGGCGGTGGTCGAGGGGATTGATAAAAATCAATCGCCAGATTGGCCGCTGGGTAATGGAGCATGGGGGACACCAAATACTGCATCCCTGGGCGGAGTTGTTGTGTGCTGGTTTATTCCAGCAGGATGGAGTACATTTATCCCCGATAGGGTTGGATTTGCTCCTGAATGATTGGCAAGAGGCTTTGGAGTATGTTCTGCGTGGTAGAGTGTAGGATGGTCGCTGGTCGCAGCTTAAAGATCGGGGGGGGGTTGCTGCTCAGAGACCAGTGTCCGCTGAGCCGGCGGTGGGATCCCGGAGGTTTCCGGGGTCCGGAGCCTTGGGCAATACCTAGGGCAGGGGTGGGGTACCCCTGACCCGGATAACCCCTGAGGGGCTTTTGCTAGCAATATGGCGAAGCCATAAGAAGGGGTGGATATTGAAGATAGCTGTTGGGGCTGTCCGCGGCGGAAGCAAAAGGCAGTCACTTTGCTAATCATATGGCTGGTGATGCCTGGAGCTGCGGATGGGATGACGAGAATGTGGGATCTAAAATGTTGTTGGAAGGTTATGTTCTGTTTAATAAAGCTGCGACCAGTTGAATTCCAATTGTTGTTGTACTGTGGTTATTATAAGGTAGTTGGGGGAGAGGGGTGGATCGCGTACGCTATCCTCGGTTAAGGAACGGCCACGGGGCCACTTACCCATGAGCCATGGTAACGGGGGGAGGCGCAGGGAGCTCCTTCTGGGGACAGGGGGATCGGGAGAACAAGGCGGCGTAGTTTAAATTCATTTGCTAATCATATGGCTGGTGATGCCTGGAGCTGCGGATGGGATGACGAGAATGTGGGATCTAAAATGTTGTTGGAAGGTTATGTTCTGTTTAATAAAGCTGCGACCAGTTGAATTCCAATTGTTGTTGTACTGTGGTTATTATAAGGGAGTTGGGGGAGAGGGGCGGACCGCGTACGCTATCCTCGGTTATTACTTTTGTTTTCGAGATTTGTTTTACAAACAGGTTAAGGGAGTAGCCATGGGCTCTTCTATGCCCCAGATGTCGCTAATCTATATGTTTTTAAATTTGAAGAGAATTATAAAAAAATAATTTGTTTAGAGCCAATATAAAACTATGGATAAGATACATAGGGGTATGTTTACTAAACCGTCTTAACGTGCGCCCGGCGATAGTGTGCAGGATGCCATAAAAGGAGTGGGCATTTCGGTCTTAATGTAGCAAAACGGGATTATCGCGCAATAACGCGCACTGCGCACATTATCGGGCGTAACGCCGCTAAGCACGTTAACGTGTGATAATCTTAAGTAGGCGCGCAGACATTCAAACACAGAAGCAGAGGTGTAACACAATGGTTAATACACTGCCTGATGGTATAGGGGTCATGAGTTCAATCCCCCAGTGTACCTAATGCATAAGGCTGGCTGAGGCATCACCCTTTATGTTTAAGTAGTGCTTTTTGAGGCATTTACTTTTAATTAGTGCTGCCAGCAAACACACCCTCACGGTGGCGTAACCTAAGGTGCCCCATAAGGCACCCCATAACGCACTCCATAGGGCACATTATAAAGTGCACTATCTGCCAAGGCACCCTATAATGTCCCCTATAGGACACCTTATAAGGTGCCCCATAAAGCACCTTATAGGGCGCCCTATAAGGTGCCTTATGGGGTGCCTTAAGGTTACAGTACTCTGAGGGTGTTTTTGATGGCAGCCCTAATGTACATTAAAAATAGACAATGCCTCAGACAGCCCTCTCAAATAACCCCACCATGGGTTTGAACACATGACCTCTGGCTTTAACAAGCAGTAAAGTAACCAGTGGGCTACAGCTGCCAACAAACCCTTGACTTGCTGCAGAAGGACTGCACGTCACCACACAAACTGTCTGCTGTGGTTACCAGGATAGGGTTAACCCACCCATACCCATGATGCACTGCACATGCAAATCAGCAGTCTATAGGTGAGCACAAGATGGGGTATGCACCCCACAACATCTCATCCTAGTAGGGGGAACTGACCGGGTGCACCCCCACAGCACCTCAGCCTAGTAGGGGGTGCCGACGGTGTGTGTTAGTGGCACAGAGTAGCTACTGACCGTCACATTGTGTGGGTATGGTGCTCTCCGCTGGGAGATCACTCTCACCCTGACTGAGCAGTGACCACGGCATGGCTAGGCTCCCCCATAGTGCTATATAGTATTTCTCTCATGTGATTTTCATGGGTTTCCTTTTGGGGCCCAGTCCCTGACGTATCTGCTTGGTGTGTATGCGGACATCCCAGTTCCGGGTGCATGCATTTCCACCAGGAACATGCACTATGGACTAGCTAGCAGACTGTCTGCAGCTGGTATGTGTCTTGATGGAACGCCTTGCAGGGTGCAGCGGCTGAAGGCTTGCTGCAGGAGAATATCAGATAGTGGTGGGGTGCAGCGTAGCATATTCAGGCCTAATGTCTGTCTGCTATTGCATTATGGATGTGTACAGAGCTGCATTGACTGCCCTGTAGGGTGTCTGTTCCCCAGCAGGACTGGAGTTGATGGTCCCCTCTACTGCCACCATTGCAGGGAGGTAGAATGTGGATCTGTTGGTGGGAGATCTGTTTACCCCCTTCAGCCCTGGAGGAGGAGGAGGAGGAGGAGGAGGAGGAGGGTGGTGGTACTTAATCCTCCTAGGGGTCCATAGGGGCTAAACCTGACTGAGACATACAGATATATCCAAGGTGTGTCTGCAGAAACTACCTATCTCACACATTAGCACTGCTGGGGACCTGGTGCTGGGCGCCCTACCTCACCCTCAGGGTGAGTGCAGTACCTGCACAATGTGACAGTGTGTAGCTACTCTGTGCCAGTACCACACACGGTCAGTTCCCCCTACCAGGCCGAGGTGCTGTGGGGGTGCATACCCCATCTTGTGATCATCTGTAGACTGCTGATTTGCATGTGCAGTGCATCATGGGTATGGGTGGGTTAACCCTATCCTGGTGACCACAGCAGACTGTTTGTGTGGTGACGTGCAGTCCTTCTGCAGCCAGCCAGGGGCTTGTTTGCAGCTATGGAGCTGTAGCCCACTGGTTATTTCACTACTTGTGGAGCCAGAGGTCATGGGTTCAAACCCACAGTAGGGGTTCTTTGATAGGGTTGTCCAAAGCATTGTCTTTTTTTAATGTACATTAGTGCTGCCAGCAAAACACCCTCAGGGTACTGTAACATAGGGTGCCTCAGAAGGCGCCCTATAAGGCGCCTTATAGGGCACCCTTTAAAGCGCCTTCTGAGGCACCTTATGGTTACAGTCTGTATAAGGTGCCTTATAAGGTGTCCTATGGAGCGCCTTATAGGTTGCCCTATAGGGGACATTATAGGGTGCCGTGGCGGACAGTGCACTTTATAATGTGCCCTATGGGGTGTCTTATAGGGTACCTTATGCGGCACCTTAGGTTACGGCACGTGAGGGTGTGTTTGCTGACAGCAATAAATAAAATGCCTCAGGAAACAATACTTACATGTCACAGCCAGCCTTATGCATTAGGCACACTGGGGGATTGAACTCATGACCCCTGTATCATCAGTCAGTGTATTAACCATTGTGCTACACTTCTGTTTCTATGTTTGGATGTCTGTGCGCCTACTTAAGATTACTGCGCGGTAACGCACTTAGCGGCGCTTTGCCCAATAATGTGCGCAGCAGCGCGCGTTATCGCATGCTACTCCCGTTTTGCTACTTTAAACTGAAACGCCCACTCCTTATATGGCATCCTGCACACTAACGCTGGGCGCACATTAAGAGGGTTTAGTAAACATACCCCATAAAGTACAAAGGGATAAGTGCAAAATGGTTGTCAAGGTTTTAAGAAAAAGGCTTTGATTTCTGAGATCTGCCGGTTAAACACTCTGTGGTTTCAGCATAAAACATATATATATATACTACAGAATTCTAGATGAGTAGTAACGAGTATATACAGCCATAAGCTTTAATTTAAAAAGAATAGCAGGGTTTGATACCCGCTTTTATGCTTTCAGTTTAATGGTATACAACAGTTGAAACTTGCTAAGTTTTCAAGGTTTAAAGTAAGCTACATATGCGCTTTTTTGTGGTGGGCGCTGTGTTTTTGGTTAAGCTCCGATATTTTTCTTTCATAGTGCAAAACTACGGTGGTTCAGGCAGCAACACCATTATCTTGGATGAGCATCAAGGAATAGTAAATAATACATTTTTACACACATTATATTTATTTTTGGACTATAGAGATAGTATACTTTAAAATTTGACATCTGCAGGTTCCTGTGTTGTTCAGGGATGTTAGTAATCTATATAGTATTTACAGTTAGACAACACGGCACATCTGAATAGAATGTTGAGAAATTATTCGACAATTTCCAGATCATTGATATGTCGAATTTATCCGGTTTACAACAATAATATTATTACTATATGAATAGATTTCCTATGTAGCATAATTAGAAATTTTGGAAAAATATTTTGGAAAAGTATATTTGATTTTTATAATGGTAGTCGTTCCCTGATTCCTTCTTTTGGTGCATTTTCTTCCCATTATTAATTAGCTTTATTCATTTACGTTTATTTTATTCTCCATTTTCAATTGTTTACATACAGATTGTACATTTATATCTTCTCTCAATGATATAGAATAATTTGATTATACAAGTGGATACAGAGGTAGGTTTTCATTGTTATTTATTGTATACCATATTTTTGCTACTTTTAGGGGTATGTTTACTAAACCATCTTAATGTGCGCTCTGTGACGTTATCACGCGATAAGGTACCTTATCGCGCGATAATGGCACTTTTTCAGGCACACAGGTACCTTATCGCGTACAGCGGAGCAAACGAGCGCTGAAGGCGGGGAAAGGCTCCGGGAGGGCGGAGGAAGGCTCCCCAGGGGCGGAGAGAAGGGATCAATGGGCGGAGAGTAGGAGGGGCGAGGCTCTCTGCGCACTAACGCTGTGAAATCCGAGGCTGAAAACTAACGCCAGTGAAACCCTGGCGTTAGAGATTATTTAAAGGGAAGAGAAACCATTTCTGTCAGCAATGTACAGCAAAATCAGGGAAACCTACAAAAAAGTGATAAGTGTGATACATATGCACGGAACAAAAGGGCAAATAAACATTGAAAATGACCCCAACAAAATATAAAAAATAAACATAACCAAGCCGGCCAGTAGTGATATTAATGGGAAACGTCAAAAAATACTCCCAAGTAAGCTCCAAAAAAAGGATATGAATTTTGGAAGGTTCTACGCTCCGTCCCCATACAAGGTGAATGATCCTACAGTGAAATAGCGCTGATCAGGGTTTCCCTCTCCATTGCACAGGTTTCCTATGGCATGCACATGTTCCACCACAGCAGGGCGGGCATGTCAGAATGGGCAACTGGACAGATGCTGGGAAAGGGGACACAAAGGGCTGCAGACGGCACATGCTGTGCTGAAGCTGGGCCACAGTGCAGACTAGGGTGATGCCTAGGTGGCCCATAGGAATTCTGAAACAGTAGAGCAGCAAGACAGCAACTGCCGGGCCCAGCATGGGCACGAGTGTGCTTCCCACAGTGTCACAGGGGATAGTACCAAGCAGGTACCCCCAAGGGCACAGAACATTGGCAGGCGGTGCTGGGGGGAAGCGTGGACATCTATGCAGGCACCCCTTCCCCAGAACCTGCACCATAGGAAGCTGCCTACCCGCACAATGGATGGCCTGAGACTGCACTCCACCAGCACCACCAGCAGAAGGGCATGTCAGCAGGGTGGCAGAGGGGTACTGGTGGTGGAGGGGGCAGTGGCAGCTGCCCAGAGCAGACCATGGCCTAGCCCTGTGTAGGTGGGTGCCATGCACTGCAACACAGGCCCTGTCTGATGAACAGTCATGGTATCCCCAGGGAATGCACTGTCTCTGTGGCAACAAGGTGGTGCATTGCACACAGCCAGTGTGTTCAGGAGCAGAAGGTCACAGGTTCAAGTCCCAGCTGTGGTTCCTGTCAATCCAGCCCCCATATTTTACCCACTACTACAACATGCTAATACAGACAGAATCTGTAGTGCAGATGACGTAGACATGCTCAAAACACCTACATTTTACCCTACAGAGCACAGACACCATAAACATGTGCATTACCTAGAGCAGAGTTTCCCAAATACAGTCCTGGAGGGCCAAACACCATTCAGGTTCCATGCTGCCTCTAATAAATGTGGCTGTGCTGCATTGCTATGCACCGCCCCATGGTTTGTAGATGTATCTCATGCATATTCATTAGGGACAGCATGAAAACCCAAACAGTGTTTGGCCCTCCAGGACTGCCCTCAGGGTGAGCACAGTACCCGCACAATGTGACGGTGTGTAGCTACTCTGTGTCAGTAACACACACGATCAGTTCCCCCTACCAGGCCGTGGTGCTGTGGGGGTGCATACCCCATCTTTTGATCATCTGTAGACTGCTGATTTGCATGTGCAGTGCATCATGGGTACGGGTGGGTTATCCCTATCCTGGTGATCACAGCAGACTGTTTGTGTGGTGATGTGCAGTCCTTCTGCAGCCAGCCAGGGTTTTTTTTTAGCAGCTATAGTGCTGTAGCCCACTGGTTGCTTCACTGCCTGTGGAGTCAGAGATCATGGATTCAAGCCCATGGTGGGGTTATTTGATAAGGCTGTCTGAGGCATTGTCTATTTTTAATGTACATAATTGCTGCCAGCAAAAACACCCTCAGTGTACTGTAACCATAAGGCGCCCCATAAAGCGCCTTATAAGGTGCCTTATCAGGTGTCCTCTAAAGCGCCTTATAGGGTGCCCTATAGGGGACATTATAGGGTGCCTTGGCAGACAGTGCACTTTATAATGTGCCCTTTGGAGTGCCTTATAGGGTGGCTTATGCGGCACCTTAGGTTACGGCACGTGAGGGTGTGTTTGCTGGCAGCACTAATTAAACTACAAATAAAATGCCTCAAAAATCAATACTTACACGTAAAAGTTAATGTCTCAGCAAGCCTTATGGATTATTCACACCTCTGTCTCTGTGTTCGCATGTCTGCATGCCTACTTAAGATTACCGCGCGTTAACGTGCTTAGCGGTGTCTCGCCCGATAATGTGCGCAGCGCACATTATCGCGCGATAATACCGTTTTGCTACATTAACACCGAAACGCCCACTCCTTTTATGGCAGCCTGCACACTATCGCCGGGCGCACGTTAAGACGATTTAGTAAACATACCCCCAATTCACAACTTCCAAACCCCAAAGTTATTAAGGCTTATGTGCAGGTCAAACAAACCTAAAACAGGCTATAATGGCTGAAAACGCAGTAAAACAGAAAGGGTTATGTTTACTAAACCATCTTAACGTCGCAGCAGTGGTATTATTGTACGATAACGCAGCGGCGGCGTTAAGGCACACTAACGCTGTGAAATCCGGGTCTGAAGGGTGGAGTAAGGATTCGCAGAGGGCGGAGAGAAAGGGTCAATGGGCAGAGAGTGGGAGGGGAGAGGCTCCAGGCACACTAATGCTGTGAAATCCGGGTCCGAACACTAACACCAGTGAAACCCTCGCGTTAAGGCACAGTTGCAGGAAAGAGAAACCATTTCAGTCAGCAATGTGCATCAAAGGCAGGGAAACCCAGAAAAGTGATAGTTGTGATACATGTGCAGGGACCAAAAAGGCAAATAAACATATAAAAGGACCAGAACCACGTCTGAAATCCCAATAACCAAGCTGGCCAATTGTGATATTAATGATAAACATAAAGCAACACTACTGACAAAGCGTATAAATTAATATATCATGTTTGGAAGGGTCTATGCTCTGTCCCCCTAAAAAGTGAATGATCCCACATTGAAATAGCGCTGATCAGGGTTTCTGTCATTTGGATTGGGCAGGTTTGTTATAGAGTGCACATGTGCAGAAACATCAGAGTGGGAACGTAGGAAAGGGCAACTGTACTGATGCTGTAAATGGGATACAGGGGGCTGCAGGCGGCACATGCTGTGGTCTAGCTGGGGCACAGTGCGGGCTAGGCAGATGTCTAGGTGGCACATAGGAATGCTGAAACTGTACAGCAGCAAGACAGCAACTGATGAGGGTCCAACATGGGCATGAGTGTGTGTCCCACAGTGTCACAGGGGAGATTACCCAGCAGGTACCCCAAGGGCAGATAACATTGGCAGGCAGTGCGGGGGGGGGGGAGGGTGAAGCGCGCATGTCCATGTAGGCACCCCTACCCGAGAACCCACACCATAGGCAGCTGCCTACCGGCATACTGGATGGCCTAGGACTGCGCACCACCAGCACCACCGGCATAATGGCATGGCAGCATGGTGGCGGAGGGGTGCTGGTGGTGGAGGGGACAGTGGCATCTGCCCACAGCAGATCATGGCCTAGATCCGTTTAAGTGGGTTCCGTGCAATGCAACAGACAGGGTCTGTCTGACGAACAGTCATGGTATCCCCAGGGAATGGACTGTCCCAGTGGCAGCAGTGTGGTGCAGTACACACAGCCAGTGTGTTCAGGAGCATAAGGTCACAAGTTCAAGTCCCAGCTGTGGCTCCTGCCAACCCTTTCCCCATATTTTACCCAGTACTAAACCGTGGTAATAAAGACGGAACCTTTATTGCAGATAAAATAAACATGCCTGAAATGCCTATATTTTACCATACAGAGCACAGACACCATAAACATGTGCAATCCCTAGAGCAGAGTTTCCCAACTGCAGTCCTGGAGGGCCAAACACCATTCAGGTTTCATGCTGTCCCTAATAAATATGCATGAGATGCATTAGTATGCGCCGCACCCATTGTATGCAAATGTATCTCATGCATATTCATTAAGGACAGCATGAAAACCTGAACCGTGTTTTGCCCACCAGGACCGGAGTTGGGAACCTCTGCCCTAGAGCAGCGGCCAACAGGGGCATAAACACCCACACCCACAGGCTCCACTATCCAAAGTCTCATGGAGAGTCAAGCTGGTGGGCCCTGCGCACAGCAGCATCACCCCATACTAGCACTTGCATACCTTAGCAATCCGCCTTAAACTTGGGAATACGTTATACATATATCAAAAGGTTGCTATGATTAATGGCAGATAACAATTCCTAAGTTAAGCACAATTTGCTGATAGAGCTGCATCACAGCAATCTTTCTGATATCTGTGGAGTGTGTTTCAGTTTGGTTTCTGACAGTGTTTACCACCCCAGGGAGTGACCCCAACAGTATTGCGTACCATAGCCATGCCTGCACTGTGCCTAGGACTGGTGTGGTGGCCAGGGCTGCCAAAAGCCTCTATATTTGCACAATGCTGGCATAGGTGTGGGAGTGTGTGTCTGTCTATTCAGTGTGTTGTGCCTGCCTACACCTTACTCAGCCCACACTGCTTGCACTGTTTCCAGTGTTAGCCTGCCAATGTGCATAATGTGGAGCAAGGTACTGTGGGTATGGCCCGGACAGGGTGGCCAGGGCAGGATGCATCTGCACAGGGCATATTGCAATGGCTGGGACATTGTAGTGCCTGCACGGGCAAAATGGCCACCGCATGTCCTGCTGGGAGGTCACTCTCACCCTGACTGAGCAGTGACCACGACATGGCTAGGTTCCCCCATAGTGCTATATAGTATTTCTTTCAAGTGATGTTTATGGGGTTCTCTTTTTTGGGGCCCAATCGCTGATTTATCTGCTGGATGTGTATGCTCACATCCCAGTTTTGGATCCTGCACTATGGATTAGCTAGCAGACTGTCTGCAGTTAGCATGTGCATGGCTATGGCTGGAACACCTTGTAGGGTGCAGTGGCTGGAATCTCACTGTGCTTGCTGTTGGAGAATGTCAGATAGTGGTGGGGGGCTGCTGAGCATCTGCAGGCCTACTGTCTGTCTGTCATTGCCTTATGGATGCATACAGATCTGCCTTGACTGCCCTGTAGGGTGCCTGTCCCCCACCCTGAGCCCCAAAGGGCGGGTTGGGTGGTGCTGCATAATTCACCAATGGGTCCAAACAATCCCCCCTCCCCCCTCCCCCTCCCCCTCCCCCCTCCCCCTCCCTCTTCCCCCCTCCCCTCCCCTCCCCCTCCTCCCCCCTCCCCCCTCCCCCTCCTCCCCCCTCCCCCTCCCCTCCCCTCCCCTCCCCCACCTCCCCCTTCCCCTCCCCTACCCCCTACCCCCTCCCCCTCCTCCCCCCCTCCTCCCCCTCCCCCTCCTCCCCCCCTGCCCTCCCCCCCCTCCCTCCCCCTCCCCCTCCTCCCCCCCTCCTCCCCCTCCCCCTCCCCCTCCTCCCCCCCTCCTCCCCTCCCCCTCCTCCCCCCCTGCCCTCCTCCCCCTCCCTCCCCCTCCCCTCCCTCTCCTCCCCCCCTCCCCCCTCCCCCCCCCTCCCCCTCCCCCCCCTCCCCTCCTCCCCCCCCTTCCCCCTCCCCCCTCCCCCTCCCCTCCCCCCTCCCTCTCCTCCCCTCCCCTCCCCCCCTCCCCCTCCCCCTCCTCCTCCTCCCCCTCCCCCGCCCCCACCGTTCACATAAATCATGTGACCAAGGCACCCGCACAGGATATGCATTATTCTGGGTGCATCATAGTCCACAAGGGCTAGATGTGACTGGGAAATATGGATGGAAATATTGTGCGGGTATTGTGCTCACCCTGAGGGTGAGGTGGGGCGCACAGAACCAGGTCCACAGCACCTGGCTTAGCTGAGGCTATGCTGCAGGTCGCAATCAGTGCCAGTGTGTGATAGGTACTGATTGCGACCTGCAGCATAGCCTCAGCTAAGCCAGGTGCTGTGGACCTGGTTCTGTGCGCCCCACCTCACCCTCAGGGTGAGCACAATACCCGCACAATGTGTCGGTCTGTAGCTACTCTGTGCCAGTAACACACACGGTCAGTTCCCCCTACCAGGCCGAGGTGCTGTGGGGGTGCATACTCCATCTTGTGATCATCTGTAGACTGCTGATCTGCATGTGCAGTGCATCATGGGTACGGGTGGGTTAACCCTATCCTGGTAACCACAGCAGACAGTTTGTGTGGTGACCTGCAGTCCTTCTGTAGCCAGCCAGGGGCTTATTAGTAACTATACCGATGTAGCCCACTGGTTACTTCACTGACTGTAGAGGCAGAGGTCATGGGTTTGGTCCCACAGTGGTGTTATTTGATAGGGCTGTCTGAGGCATTTCCTTTTTTAATTTAAATTAGTGCTACCAGCAAAAACACCCTCACAGTGCTGTAACCTTAAGGTGCCTCATAAGGTGCCCTATAAAGCACCCTATAAGGCGCCTTATAGGGCACCCTATAGGAAACATTATAAGGTGCCTTGGCGGACAGTACACTTTATAATGTGCCCTCTGGAGTGCCTTATAGGGCACCTTATGCGGCTCCTTAGGTTACGGCACTGTGAGGGTGTGTTTGCTGGCAGCACTAATTTATATTAAAAAAGAAAATTCCTCAGACAGCACTGATTTAAAGTAAAGGGTAATGCCTCAGACAGCTTTACTTATTAAACCCACTGGGGAATGAACCCATGACCCCTGTTTGATCAGCCATTGTATTAACCAGTATTAACAACTCTATTGCTGTGATTGCAGGTCAGCACGCGAAGCTAAGGATAATGTGCGGTAATGTGCGCGGCTCCCTCTATTGCGCGATAATGGACACGGCGCACTTTATCGCGCGATAACCCACAATTGCTACCTTAAGACCAGAACGCCCACTCCTTATATGGCATCCTTCACATTATCGCTGCAACTAGCGCCAGGAACATTAGGGGTACGTTTACTAAACCGTCTTAATGTTCCCGGCGCTAGTTGCAGCATTAATGTGAAGGATGCCATATAAGGTGGTGGGCGGTCCAGAGGGAAGGTTGCAAGGAATCGGTATCGTGCGATAGTGGGCGCCATGGCACGTTAACGCGCGTTAACCCTAAGTTCATGCTAGCGCAGTGTTAGAAGCTATAAAGATGTAGCCCACTGGTTACTGCAATGACTGTGGAAGCAGAGGTCATGGGTTCAATCTTAGAGTGGTGTTATGTAAAAAGGCTGTCTGAGGCATTTTCTTTTACTTTAAATCAGTGCTGCCAGCAAAAACACCCTCACAGTACCATAGCCTAAGGTGCCGCATAAGGCGTCCTATAAGGCACTCCATAGGGCACATTATAAAGTGCCCTGTCCGCCAAGGCACCATATAAGGTGCCCTATAGGGCGCTTTATAGGGCGTCCTGTAGGGCGCCTTATGAGGCACCTTAGGCTACGGCACTGTGAGGGTGTTTCTACTGGCAGCACTGATTTAAATTAAAAGGAAAAGCCTCAAACAGCCTTATTAATTAACACCACTGTAGGATCAAACCCATGACCTCTGCCTTCACAATCATTGATGTAACCAGTGGGCTACAACTCTATAGCGTCCAACACAATGCTGGCTGGCTACAGAAAGACTGCAGGTCACCACACAACCTGTCTGCTGCGGTTACCAGGATAGGGTAAACCCACCCGTACCCATGATGCACCGCACATGCAGATCAGCAGTCTACAACTGATCACAAGATGGGGTATGCACCCCCACAGCACCTCGGCCTGGTAGGGGGAACTGACCGTGTGTGTTACTGGCACAGAGTAGCTACAGACTGTGATATTGTGCGGTTCTGGTGCTCACCCTTAGGGTGAGGTGGGGTGCCCAGCACCAGGTCTGCAGCACCTGGCTTGGCTGAGACAGGCTGTGTTGCAGGTCCCCATCAGTGCTAGTGTGTGATAGGTAGTCCTTACAGTTGTACCTAGGATACACCTGTGTCCAACTGTATTTCCCAGTCAAATCTAGCCTTTGTGGGTTATGATGCACCCAGAATAGTGCATATTCTGTTTGGTTGCTATGGTCACATGTTATAAGAGAAGGGTGGTGTTTGGACCCAAAAGCAGATAATGTAGCACCACCCAACCTGTTCTCTGTGGGTCAGGGTGGGAGATAGGATCCCCCACCAACAGATCCACATTCTACATCTCTGCAATGATGGTAGAAGAGGGGACCATCAACACCAGTCCTGCTGGGAAATAGGCACCCTACAGGGCAGTCAATGCAGATATGTATGCAACACATAGGGCACTGGCAGACAAGCAGTAGGCCTGGAAAAGCTCAGTTGGCCCCTACCGCTATCTGGCATTCACCAGCAGAGGGCATAGTCAGTCTCCACCCACTGCACCCTGCAAGGTGTTCCAGCCATACACCCGCTAACTTCAGACAGTCTGCTAGCTAGTACTGTACATGGTGCATGGAGGAACTGTGTGCACCCAAAAATGGGATTTGAGCACACACACACCAAGCAGGTATGTCAGTGATTGGGCCCCAGAAAAGGGAACTCATAGATATCACTTGAGAAAATTACTATATAGCACTATGGGGGATCCTAGCCATGCCATGGTCACTGCTCAGTCAGGGTGAGAGTGACCCCCCAGCATGACATGCTGTGGCCACCCGGTCCTGGAAACAGTGCAAGCATTGGGGGCTCAGTAAGGTGTAGGCAGCCACAAAACACTGGGTAGACATACACCCACTCCCACACCTATTTCAGCATTGTGCAAATATAGAGGTGGTTGGCAGCACTGGCCGCCATACCAGTCCTGGGCACAGTGCAGGCATTGCTATAGTACTCAGTACTGTTAGGGTCACTCCCTTGGGTGGTAAACACTGTCAGAAACAAAAACTGAAAAACACTCCACAGATATCAGAAAGGTCGCTATGATGAATCTCTGTCAACAAATTGTGTTTAACTTAGGATTTGTTATCTGACATTAATCATAGCAATCTTTTGATATATGTGGAACGTGTTCCCAAGTTTAAGATGGTATTGCTAAGGTATGCAGGTGCTAGTATTGGTAGATGCTGCTCCGCGCAGGACCCAACAGTCTGACTCTCCATGAGCCATTGGATAGTGGAGCATGTCAGTGTGGGTGTTTGTGCCCCTGTTGGCTGCTACTCTAGGGCAGAGATTCCCAACTCCGGTCCTGGTGGACCAAACATGGTTCAGGTTTTCATGCTGTTCCTAATGAATATACATGGATACATTTGCATACAATGGGGGCGGTGCATACAAATGCATCACAGGCATATTTATTAGGGACAGCATGAAACCTGAATGGTGTTTGGCCCTCCAGGACTGCAGTTGGGAAACTCTGCTCTAGGGTTTGCACATGTTTATGGTGTATGTGCTCTTTAGGGTAAAACTATAGGCGTTTATGACGTGTTTATTTTATCTGCAATAAAGGTTCCTTCTTTATTACCATGGTTTACTACTGGGTAAAATATAGGGACATGGTCTGCAGGAGCCACAGCTGGGATTTGAACTTGTGACTTTCTGTCTCTGAATATACCGGCTGTGTGTACTGCACCAATCTATTGTCACAGAGGCAGATCATTCCCTGGGGATACCATGACTGTTCGTCAGACAGACCTTGTCTGTTGCAGTGCACGGCACCCACCTAAACAGGGCTTGGCCTTGGTCTGCTGTGGGCAGATGCCACTGCCCCCTCCACTACCAGCACCCCTCCGCCACCATGCTGACATGCCCTTGTGCCGGTGGTGCTGGTGGTACGCAGTTCCAGGCCATCCAGTGTGCCGGTAGGTGGCTGCCTATGGTGCATGATATGGGGTAGGGGTGACTGCATAGACATCCATGCTTTCCCCCGGCACTGCCTGCCAATGTTATGTGCCCTTTGGGGTACTTGCTAGGTACTGTCCCCTGGGACACTGTGGGGCACACACTCGTTGACATGTTTGCCCTTGGTCAGTTGCTGTCTTGTTGGTTTTCCGTTTCTACATTCCTATGTGTCACCTAGACATCTGCATAGCTACCCTACTGTATGTCCTGCCTGCAATCCCCTGTACCCCATTTGCAGCCTCACCGTAGTGCCCTTTCGTACTTGGGCACTATGCTGTTGCTGCATATGTATCACTACTATCACTTTTCTTTGTCTCCTTGCCTTTGCTGTACATTGCTGACTGAAATGGTTTCTCTCTCCTGCAAATGTGCCTCTAACGCGAGGTTTTCACTGGCGTTAATTTTCAGACCCTGATTTCACAGCGTTAGTGTGCCTGGAGCCTCTCCTCACCCTCTCTCCGCCCACTGACCCCTTCTCTCCGCCCTCTGGAACGACTTACTCCACCCTCTGTGCACCTTAACACCGCTGGAGACGTTATCGCACAATAAGTGACGTTATCGCGCGGTAATCACGCGATAACGTCGCCACTGCGACGTTAGCGCTCTTTAGTAAACATACCCCTAAGAGTAGAAAATATTCCGAAGAAACGTAGCAGATTGCTGTCTACTCCTGTCTCCAATACTGTAAATGCTGCAATCCGGGCAAAGTTGAGGCTTCTTTTATAGTACTTTTGACAGCTTTTCCTTCTTTTTAATTTTGTATACTGGGGCAGCCCTGCTGTCAGTCAATCAGTTTCAGCAAGAAAAGTCTCTTTCAATGGCAGCCAGCAGCCGGAGTGCAGCGTTTACAGTGCTGAACACAGAGCCTTTTCTAAAATACATAAAAAGATACTTGGGAAAACAAATATTAGTCCTGGCAACAGTCATTTTTGCCTCCTCCAGGATGTAGGTGCTATATTTCTACCTACATGAGCATGTTTTATCTTTTACAAGGCTACACATCCAAGTGTATCCAATTAACAAGCCATACAAAAAAACCCCATTTATTTTTAGACCTTTGTATAAAGTTTTACGCACCAGAGAAGCAGGTACAATTGACCCCTCAATGATTGGTGTGAACCTCAGTTCCTAACAAAGCACTTATTATTTACTCATGCCTGCCATAGAGCAGATATAAATGTCATAAATATAAATAATGCACTAATTCATAACTTGCAACAGGAATATATGTTCTCACCCAAACCACCTCAATGACAAACCCAGAGCCCAGCTCCTTCCAAACTGACTCACCACATTAGTTTACACCTTTAAAAACTCTAATAAATTGATATGGCAAGATTTCTCTTTGCTAAATCCATGCTGACTCATTCACTACAATCCATATCTATGTATGTGAAGAGTAATTTTTGTTTTTTTAGAATACTTTCTATAATTTTGACATGCGTCAATCTAAGGCTCACTGGTTTTTCCTGGTCTCACCTGCGTTTTCTTTTTTTAATTGGTGTTACATTGGCCACCTTCCAGTCCTCAGATATTGTGACAGTTTTCGATTATAAATTACAGATAACTACGAATAAGTTAGCAATTTCACGTTTGAATTCTTTCAAAATTCTAGAGTGAATACATCTGGTCTTGGTGATCTGTCACAATTTAGTTTCTCAATTTGCTCTACTACATCTTTTAGATGCAGTGTTTGCTTTAGTTGCACCAAATCCACACCACCAAAGAATGTTTCTGGTGTGCAAATGACCCAACATTTTCCGAAGGTAAAGAATTGGGGATCTGTCAAGATGGCTGCCTGAGCAGTGTGGTGCTCTGAGCTTTGCATGGGTAAGTAGAAAGTTAAAATAAGGTCGAGGAAAGGACTGTCAATGGCCCCGGCTTTATCTCCTGTTGTTCCGATGGATCCGTTTTCGTGGGAGCACCCAGCAGTATTTGACCCCAAATTATCTTTGGTGCTGTCGGAGGACCCAGTACCTTCTGCTGAGCATGACATCTCTTTGTCTCAGGAGGAGCATTGACCCCCATGCCTCCTGTTTCTGGGACGCAACTGCAGCAGGGTGTGGCAGGCTCCCCATCGGAAGTTGGCATTGGAGTGCCCTGTGATAGAGGGAGCGCAATTGTGGCTGGCGTTCTTCCATCCATTTTGTTGGGTAACAGCCCAATGACTCCAGGAGTGTCTTTGGGGGAGAGAGATGAGAGTGGACGGAGTGAAATAGGATCTTTAGCTGGGACCTCCACTGCAATGAGTGTGGCTGTGATTGGCATTTCCCCATCGTTGTTAACTGCAGTAAAATCAGTAGCTTCTATCTTGGAGACATTATGGGATGCGATTGCCAACTTGACATTGACGTTATCATCACAGACTCAGTCACTGCAAACACAATTACAAGAGCAAACTGGTGTGGTCGCCTCCCATATAGCAGATATTGCTGCATTAAAAGTTTCTGTAGTGTATCAAATAGTTTGAATTCACTCAGTCTGTGACTAATTTTGCCATTCTTAAAGATTTGACTTCTGCCCATTTGAAGTTAGAGACTCTTGAAAATGTTTCTCGGGCTTCTAACCTGCATTTCATTAATTTCCTGAAATCTTCAATGACTTTGCCTCGTGAAATGTTTCATATGTACTTAATGGATATATTGCAGGTTTCAAAGGATTTAATCCCCCCGGTCTCTCGAATGTTTTATCTTCCTACTGATAGAAGGCAAAGAGGGGGTGAGGGGGCGTCCATGGACATATTGAATGTTTCTGCCATTTGGGAGGATTCACAGTCTGAGTCTTTGGTCTCCTCTGCATTATTGGTATCATGTGCCCTATCTTTGGACAGAGAATGGATCTTGAAGTTATTCTTCAAGAAGCAGAATATTTCTTTTCTTGGCTTTAATGTTCTTCCATTTCAACTATGTCTCCCTGACGTTTTGAGGGCTAGTGAACCACATCCCCAAATTTCTTTTCCCTATGTCTTTCTTTTTCCTTAATTGAATTGTACTCTGGGATCTATTTCTTTTCTGTAGCAAGTGGATTGCTTGTGTGAACTTATAAAATTCAATAAATATAAAATAATTTTTTTTTTATGAATTTCGATTTTCTGCTCTTATCTCATCTTCCCTAAGTAATCCCTTATTGTCTAATGGCTCAAAAGACTCCCTTATAGGCTTTTATTTCAAATGGAAAAAGATTTTATGGGTAGTTTTTGCTTCTATTGCAAGCTTCTTTTCAAATTCTCCCTTTCTTGCCTTCTGCCTAAACTCCCGTCTAGCTACCTAAATACAAAGCCTTTTGATCTAAATTGCCTTCTAACAATCTAAACACAGGCTAAGAGATCAATATTCAGAAGCACTTATACAGCTAGCCGCACCTGCTAGCCCGATAAGTGCTGCTAGCCAGGGTTATCAGGCAATTTCCACTGGCTCTATTCAGATGATGGTGCTGAAAATTCTCATAACCATCTCAGCACTAACTGAATAGCGCCAGGGTAGTCCAAGGCTATAGCTGGTAATTGATTAAGGGTGATATCTGCAGGCCACTATCCAGACAACTATCCACATAGCGGATGGAATATGGCTGCTATCCGGATATCAACAGCACTCACCATATTATCTGGATACCAGCACTGAATATCTGAATTTAATTATTGGGTCAATATTTAACTCTTTCCACTCGAATAAATTTTCTGTCGTTCATGCCAGATCAGAATAAATTTTAACAAGAAACTAGCCAAATTACAACCGATATGTCATTCACAGTCATGTTGTATTTTGGTTAAGACGAACAAAAGACGTACCCCAAGGTTCTGCGTTATCAGTGCTTCTGTTTAACCTTTATATTCAGCCCATCTGCAGCATAATAAAGAGTCATTGCATTGACTACAACCTGTACGCTGATGACATTATGCTTTTCACCCAAATCAACACCAAACAGCTGAACTTAAAAAATATAAAAGATTGTTTCAACAACATTAGCACATGGCTATTAGAATACAATCTTCAAATAAATTTGAATAAAACAAATCATTTTCATCTCAAAGGACAGCTCCTACACTCCACCAGAAGCTATGAAGATAAAAGATGCTAGCATCCAAATCAAAAAAGAAGTGAGATATTTGGGAGTTACATTAGATCATCAGCTTAATTTCAACAAGCATGTGAGCAACATAACAAAAAACATTTACGTCAAGCTTAAGATGCTTCAGCATCTAAGGCCTCTACTCTCCACAAATGATTTCAGAACAGCAGTCCAGGCTATAATCTTCCCACACTTCGATTTTTGTAATGCCAATTTAATGGGTCTCCCAAAGCAAAGCATCCGACGCCTCCAACTAGCTCAAAATACAGCTGCTAGAGTAATATCACAAGCATCTATCAAAGAGCACATTAACCCAATATTAAAGCAGCCACACTGGCTACCTATTGAAAGTAGAATAAAATACAAAGTCATCCAGACCATATTTAAATCCATCCTAGCAGAATCTACCACCTGTCTGAAAGAGTTTATCTGAATCAGTCAAGAAAACAGACCACACAGAAGTCATAACAGAAACTCTATTGAGGTACACGCTGATTTCATAAACTGCAACTCAACTACATCTAAGAGAGCCTTCTCCCTTTACGCCCCTCTATTATGGAACTCACTTCCTTCATCCATAAGAGACACTAAGGGGTATGTTTACTAAACCGTCTTAATGTTACCGGCATTAACTCCAGCGATAATGTGAAGAATGCCATAAAAGGAGTGGGCGTTCCAGTCTTAAGGTAGCATTTCAGGTTATCGCGCGATAAAGTCCATTATCGCGCGATAGAGGGAGCCGTGGCACGTTAACACGTGTTAGCCTTAATTAGGCGCGCTGACCTGCAAACACAGCAACAAAGGTGTAGTACAATGGTTAATGCATCGACTGATGACATGAGGGTTGTAAATTCAAACCCCCAGTGGTCTTAATGAGTAAAGCTGTCTGAGGCATTATCCTTTACTGTAAATCAGTGCTGTCTGAGGCATTTTCTTTTTTAATTTAAATTAGTGCTGCCAGCAAACACACCCTCACAGTGCCGTAACCTAAGGTGCCGCATAAGGCTCCCTATAAGGCACTCCAGAGGGCACATTATAAAGTGCACTGTCCGCCAAGGCACCTTATAATGTTCCCTATAGGGCGCCTTATAAGGCACTTTATAGGGTGCCATATGAGGCACCTTAAGGTTACAGCACTGTGAGGGTGTTTTTCCTGGCAGCACTAATTTAATTAAAAAAGGAAATGCCTCAGACAGCCCTATCAAATAACACCATTGTGGGATCAAACCCATGACCTCTGCCTCCACACAGTCAGTGAAGTAACCAGTGGGCTACATCTCTATTTACTTAGTTGTTTGGTTTCATTTGTATACCGCTACTTCCAGTGATCAGAAGCAGTTTACTCTACACATCAAACATTGGTTACATATGATAGGAATCAACAATTTACATTTTCATTGGGGTGTACTTGCCTGTGCATTTATACATATTTACATTTTATATTGTTTTGCTTGCTTTTATACAGATTGAATATTGAAGTTTTGTTTTCATTTATACAGTGTAAGCTATCCAAAAAGTATTTAAATAGTATGAGCCATGTACAGTTTTGTTTCAGTGGTTGCAATATAAACATTTTGGTTACAAAGAAATCGATTCTGAACACTTTTGGTTTCATTTATACGGTGTAAGCCATCTAAATAGTGTTTAAATATTATGAGCCATGTACAGTTTTGTTTCAGTGGTTGCAATATATACGTATTGGTTACGAAGAAATCAATTCTTAATACTTTTGTTCAGTTGGGTTGCGAGGTATGTTCAATCTGGATTGGTTATGTTAAGTTGTAATGATCCTGGAAAAGGTGGGTCTTTAGTTTTCTTCTAAAGTCCTGTAAAATCTCTATAACTACTAACAAACCCCTGGCTGGCTACAGAAGGACTGCAGGTCACCACACAACCTGTCTGCTGTGGTTACCAGGATAGGGTAAACCCACCCGTACCCATGATGCACTGCACATGCAGAACAGCAGTCTACAGCTGATCACAAGATGGGGTATGCACCCCCACAGCACCTCGGCCTGGTAGGGGAACTGACCGTGTGCACCCCCACAGCACCTCAGCCTGGTAGGGAGAACTGACCGTGTGTGTTACTGGCACAGAGTAGCTACAGACCGTGACATTGTGCGGGTCCTGTGCTCACCCTGAGGTGGGGCACCCAGCACCAGGTCCGCAGCACCTGGCTTTGCTGAGATTGGCTATGCTGCAGGTTGCCATCAGTGCTAGTGTGTGATAGGTAGTCCTCGCAGACACACCTAGGCTACACCTCTGTCTGTCTGTATTTCTCAGTCATATCTAGCCCTGGTGGGCTATGATGCACCCAGAATAGTGCATATCCTGTGTGGGTGCCATGGTCATATGATTTAAGTGAAGGGGGGGTGTTTGGACCCATAGGCGGATTATGTAGCACCACCCAACCCACCCTCTGGGACGCAGAGTGGGGGACAGGATCTCCCACTAACAGATCCATATTCTAAATCTCTGCAATGGGGGCAGTAGAGGTGATTACATCCCTGCAATGGTGGCAGTAGAGGGGATCATCAACCGGTCCTGCTGGGGAACAGGCACCCTACAGGGCAGTTAATGCAGATCTGTATGCATCCATAAGACAACAGCAGACAGACAGTAGGCCTGGAAATGCTCAGCTGCCCCCCACCACTATCTGACAGTCTCCAGCCACTGTATCCTGCAAGGTGTTCCAGCCATACACATACTAACTGCATATAGTCTGCTAGCTAGTCCATAGTGCATGTTCCTGGAGAAAATGTGTACACCCAAAACTGGGATGTCAGCACACACACACACCAAGCAGATAAGTCAGTGATTGGGCCCCAGAAAAGAAAACCCATAAACATCACTTGCAAAAAATACCATACAGCACTATGGGGGAACCTAGCCATGCCGTGGTCACTGCTCAGTCAGGGTGAGAGTGACCTCCCAGCAGGACATGCTGTGGCCACCCTGCCCGTGCCGGTGGTGGGCGGGCACTACAATGTCCCAGCCATTGCCCTATGCCCTGTGCAGATGCATCCTGCCCAGGCCACCCTGTCCGGGCTATACCCACAGTACCTTGCTCCTCATTATGCACATTGGCAGGCTAACACTGGAAACAGTGCAAGCAGTGTGGGCTCAGTAAGGTGTAGGCAGCCACAACACACTGGATAGACAGACACACACTCCCACACCTATGCTAGCATTGTGCAAATATAGAGGCTTTTGGCAGCCCTGGCCACCACACCAATCCTGGGCACAGTGCAGGCTTGGCTATGGTACGCAATACTGTTGGGGTCACTCCCCGGGGTGGTAAACACTGTCAGAATCCAAAACTGAAACACACTCCACAGATAACAGAAAGGTTGCTATGATGCAGCTCTATCAGCAAATTGTGATTAACTTAGGAATTGCTATCTGCCATTAATCATAGCAAACGTTTGATACATGTGTAACGTATTCCCAAGTTTAGGGTGGCATTGCTAAGGTATGCAAGTGCTAGTATTGGGAGATGCTGCTGTGCGCAGGGCCCAACAGCCTGACTCTCCATGAGGCTTTGGATAGTGGAGCCTGTGGGTGTGGGTGTTTATGCCCCTGTTGGCCGCTGCTCTAGGGCAGAGGTTCCCAACTCTGGTCCTGGTGGGCCAAACACTGTTCGAGTTTTCATGCTGTCCCTAATGAATATGTATGAGATATATTTGCATACCATGGGGGTAGCACATACAAATGCAGCACAGGCATATTTATTAGAGACAGCATGAAACCTGAATGGTGTTTTGGCCTCCTGGACTGCAGTTGGGAAACTCTGCTCTAGGTATTGCACATGTTACATAGAAACAGAAACATAGAAATATGATGACAGAAAAAGACCACATGGCCTATCTAGTCTGTCCTTCCATAACAACTATAACAGTCCCCTTTTTACCTTTAGAGATCCTCTGTGTTTGTCCCATGCTTTTTTGAATTCAGTTACTGTCCTCATCTCTACCACCTCCACTGGGAGACTATTCCAAGGATCCACTACTCTTTCCGTAAAGAAATATTTCCGTATATCACTCCTGAATCTATCTCCCTTCACCCTCATCCCATGTCCCCTCGTAGCAGAACTATTCGGATAGTGCAGGAGCACTCCATTAGTGGCGATGGAGCAAACTGGATAAATGGTGACTTTAATGGTTAGCGGTGATTTTCAGACACCACCATGCCAGCCAATTTAGGCCATTTCAAAAGCTGTCCTAGGTTGCAAGCTGAATAAGTGATGACTGAAAATCACCACTAATGGGATAAAGTTGCCATTTATCCAAGTAGCGTCACTCAGCCCAGAAATTTAGTGGCAGTTCCTATCTAGTTACTGCCACTGACTATCCCAATATTTAAGTGCCATGACCGACCACTGTGGCATTTGAATATCGGCCGTTTTGGAAATCAGCTCCAATCTTATCCAAGTAGCAGTTTGATCTGCCTCACCCTCACCCAAAAGCCCATCAAAGGCCTGCTCTCAAAGAATAATGTTTTCTTAAATCCTCCAAATGAAGGCTCCTACAAGAGATATAAGGGAACGGTCTTCCACAAGAAAGAGGCAAAACTGCCAAGCAGAGTGCCGTGTCCGTTCGTATGTCACTCAATTACGAGATGGAATTGGTAGAAGGGCAGCTCGAGATAAGTGCAATCTTTTGGGCAGGTCTAGAGGGATAAGACAGTTTGCTAAATATTGAGGTTGGCCGAAATGGAAGGCCTGATGGGTCAGCAATACAATTTTTTTTTAATATACATTTGAAAATTTAATACAAAGAAATTATACACACTGGTATATTACACAATAGTCCACAATATAGAAGACGCTTCAAGAAACAGACTCCCAATAGTACAAATATTATAAACTCTAAATATTAGGTCAGAATGGAGAAAAAACAAATGAGAAAAACAATCTAACTCTTCCCCTGCAAAAAACTCTCTAGTCGATTAATCTCTAAGAACACATATCTACTACCCCAAAATGAAATAAAGCATTTATAAGGGACTAGCAACTTGTATGGGGAAGTTATTCCACCTCCAAGATGGAATAACTTCCCCAGACATTGTGGATCGGCGGGCCCGTGACGCAGATGGGGCAGGGGGGGGGCCAAGGACATTCTCCGCAGCCTGACCCTGGCTGTAGGTAGCCAGATCAGGGGTCGGGCTATAGAGAATGCTTTGAAAGAGCCAGCAGCCGGGATTACGGCTTTACAATGGAGCAGCGGTGCTATGGTAACCAGACGCCATGGCGTCATGGCTCCATTATAAAGCCCTGACTGAGTTAATCAATTATGTCCTGTACATGCAGGCCGGGCTAAATCTCTGTCCCAGCCTGCACGTACAGGACTGTTCACGATTCTGATCCCGTGGGGCTAGATGTGTCCCGCGGGATCAGAATCGCGACACCCTCTGTAGGTCCGATTTAGACCGGACGTACAGAGGG
Source organism: Ichthyophis bannanicus (assembly GCA_033557465.1). Classification (NCBI taxonomy): domain Eukaryota; kingdom Metazoa; phylum Chordata; class Amphibia; order Gymnophiona; family Ichthyophiidae; genus Ichthyophis; species Ichthyophis bannanicus. The sequence goes on along the minus strand of CM066035.1, from coordinate 908,114,582 downwards.
CTTCTACGTCCGGGAAAGAAACGGGCCTTTAGTAAATTAGGCTCATAGTCACATATAAAAATAGACCATGGGACAATGTTCTTTAAACCAAAGTGTATGTGTTTCCTACTGCATACAAGAGGACTTGCACTTTATCCCCCAAAGTTTTGGGGGATTATATTTGACTCCTATCATGTTTTACATCTTTTTAAGCAATCAGCAAGTGACTTTGGAGCTTGACAGTTACAAAAGTCTTGTGTGGACCATGGGTGCTGTTGGATTCCTGACTATAGGGTCCATCAAACAGCATGTAAAATAGCAAAAATATTTGTCCCATTACTTCCAAATGGGGAGAAAATTTGGAAAACGTAAGAATTTCATTTTCATAAGAGATATTATATCTGATTTATCAGTACTGTTGTACTGAGGGCAGAAACCACTGATCACTCTAAGGGGTCTGTTTACTAAATCGCGTTAGTGCAGTTCGCGTTAGGAGCCGCGGTAGTGAATGAAACCCCAAATAAGGACATGGGCGGTACATCGTTACCGCTACCGCGCGTTAGAAAAATTAACGAGCGTTACCGGGCGCCGTGCCGCGTTACTGCGCGTTAATCGTAAGAAGACGTACAGACACAAAGCACTGAAACAGAGCTGTAGCACAATGGTTACGGTACTGACCTCTGTTACAGGCAGCATGGGTTCGAGCCCCCAGTGTGCCTAACGCAAAAGGCTGTCTCAGGCATCATCCTGTACATTACAGAAGGAAAGAGGAGGCATGTTTTTCGTTACGCTGAGTATTGGTGTCAGAAAAACACCCTCGGAGTGTGCCTAGCCACGTACGTTGGTGCGTGCATTGGTAAGTGCGTAGCCGCGCGCGTACATTCGTGCGTGGGTACGTGTTTGTTTACGTGCGTGGGTACGTGTGTTTTTACCAGTGTGGGCATCTTATATTACAGACTTTGTAGGGTGTCCTGCACCTATGCATTATGCTAACAGATGTACGTGTGATGGCCTATGGTTTAGCAGAGCCTGTGAGCAGGTGCTGGTGTTTCACAGGGTTGGATTGGGCCAGTCACACCCATGATGCACTGCACATGCAAATCAGCTGTCCACACATACACACCATGGGGAATACACCCCCACAGCACCTCGGCCTGATAGGGGGTACCGACCGTGTGTTGTACTGGCACAGAGTAGCTACACACCGTCACATTGTGCGGGTACTGTGCTCACCCTGAGGGTGCAGTGAGGCGCCCAGCACTAGGTCCACAGCACCGTGCCTGGCTGAAAGAGGCCATGGTGCAGGTCCACAGCAGTGTTATAGTGTGAGAGGTAGTTTCTGCAGAAACACCTTGGACATCTCTGTCTGTATCAGTCAGGTGTAGCCCCCATGGACCCATGCACCACCACCACCACCCCCTCCCCCAGGGCAGCAAACAGGGTCTCCTATCAAACGATACAACATCTACCTCCCTGCAAGGTGGACGTAGAGGGGGAACATCAACCCCGGTCCTGCTGAGGGACACACACCCCACAGAGCAGTCAATGCAGCTCAGTACACATCCAGAACACAATAGCAGACAGACATTAGGCCTAGATATGGCATGCTGCACCCCACCACTATCTGATATTCCCCTGGTGCAAGCCATCAGCCACTGCACCCTACAAGCCACTCCATCACAACACATACCAGCTGCAAATAGTCTGCTAGTGCCCAGTGGAGATGCCTGCACCCAGAACTGGGATGTCAGCATACACAGTTAAATCAGTGACAGGGCCCCAAAAGGCAACCCATATATCACATGAGAGAAATACTAGATAGCACTATGGGGGTGCCTAGCCATGCTGTGGTCACTGCACAGTCAGGGTGAGAGTGATCTCTCAGCAGCACATACTGAGGTCACCCTGTCTGTGTAGGTGGTGGCCGGCCACTACAATGTGCCTGTCACTGCCCTATGCCCTGTGCAGATGCGCCCTGGCCAGGCCAACCTGTCCGGCCTCTACCCATGGTACCTTGCTCCTCATTATGCACATTGGCAGCCCAATTCTGGCAACATTGCTGGCATTGTGGCCTGTGGAAGGTGTTTGCAGCCACCACACACTGGATAGACAGACAACCACCCCCACACCGATGTCAGCATTGTGCTACTATAGAGGTGGTCAGCAGCCATACACACCACACCAGTCCTGGGCATAGTACAGGCATGGATATGGTACACAAGACTGTTGGGGGGTCACTCCCCAGGGTGGTGAACACTGTCAGAGACCAGACCTGCAGCACACACCGCAAACATCAGAATGATTGTTATGGTGGAGCTCAATGAGCAAAATGTGCTTAACAGAGGAATTGATATCTGCCAGTTCTCATAGCAAACGTTTGATAGCTGTGTACCATATACCCAGGTGTAGGGTGGCATTGCTAAGGTATGCAACTGCTAGTATTGGGAGATACAGGCAGGACCCAATTTCTTGCCTCTCCAGGTGGCACTGGCCAATGGGGCCTGTGGGTGGGTGTGTGGCCCTGTTGGCTGCTGCTTTACGGCAGAGTTCCCCAACTCCAGTCCTGGTGTTCCAAACACTGTTCGGGTTTTCATGCTGTCCCTCATAAATATGCATGAGCTACATCTGCATAACATGGGGGTGGTGCATAGCTATGCAGCACAGGCATCTTTATTGGAGGCAGCATGAAACCGGAATGTTGTGGGGCCCTCCAGGACTACATTTGCGAAACTCTGCTTTACGGTAATGTGCCTGTTTCTGGTGTGGTAAAATATAGGCCATGTGTATGTTCTCTGCAATAAAGGTGTGTCTTTACTATCAATGTTTAGTGGTGGGTAAAGCTATGGGGACTGGGTTGGCAGGACCCCCAGCTGGGATTTGAACCTGTGACCCTCTGGTTTTACAGACACTGGCTGTGTCTGTTGCACCACACTGTAGCCACAGAGACAGTGCAGTCCCTGGAGTTAGTTAAACCGGCCTGACAAGTCAGAAACCCTGCTCTGCAACAGGTTTATTGTGACCTCATTTACCTTGTATGCAGACAACGGTGCACATAAACCTCAGAGAATATCTCACAAAAGGGGCACACACCCATAACCAAGCTGGGCAACAATGATATCATTGGGAAACATTACACAACACTCCCAGGACAATCCATTACAATGAAATGATATTTAAAAGGGTCTGTGACGCGTAGACCCTTCCACACATCATTTCTTTTTTATTTGGTGCTTTCCAGGCAGTGTTGTTCCTTGTTGCCCATTGCTATCACTGTTGCCAAGCTGTATTATGCTTTTTAAAATGTTTCCTGTGGTCATTTTTAACGTTTTATGTGCTATTTTGTTCAGTGCACATGTATCACACTGCTCACGTTTTGTGTGTTTCCCCGGTTTTGCTGTACATTGCTGACGGAAATGGTTTCTCTTCCCTTTAAAAGCCTTTAACGGCAGGTTTTCATTCGCGTTGGAATTGAGCTCAGAATTACAGCGCGTTAGTGAGGGGGAGCCTCTCCACGCCCCCTCTCCGCCCATTGACCCCTTCTCTCCGCCCACTCTCCACCTTCTGCGCTGTTTTAACGCGCCGCGGGGCTTTACGATCGTTAAGCGCGGTTTCCGCGCGTAGTACGACGTTACCGGTCGTTGGCGCGTGTTTACGCGCGTTACACTGCACTTACAGTCGTTAACGTCATACTACGCGCGTTACTCACGTTTAGTAAACATACCCCTAAGAAACGTTTCCATGCAGAGCCAAATAAAATATCAAAACCGAGACTAAGAAAATCTTTTTATTCTCTCAGTATGCAGGTGGTGTAAGTGTCATCTATCTCTGAAGGTAACTTACATTAATCTCCAGGATCGAGTCATGACTCATTTTTCTTCTCAGACAATTTGGTGTTTGCCAGTGTGTTGGAAAACAGCAAAATTTATGGACGCTAATCTTTAAATAAGAATCGGATAAGTATTATATTTAACTGCAGTTATGAGAAGTGGCATTAACTATGTCATTATTTTCGTAGTGAAAGAAGTTAGCCTCTTACACCATAATTGATGACTCGCAATTGGGTCTCAGAGTATTGAAGAATTAAATTGCGATGACTCACACAAAACACACACATCATTTACTGCATTTTGCTATGCCACAAAGCATATCAGATGATGGGTCAGATCTACGTAGGAGCCGTGCAGTCTCCCTGTATAAGAGAAATTTGACACACTGAATTTACTCTATAACTGTATTAGTTCCAGGACATTTTTAGAAAAACAGAGAATGACTCAAAATAACGATATGTTTCATACTGCTGAGGGAAATGATGGCACAAAGTAGACTAGAGAAAATCAAGCTATATTTGTGGCAAAAAATGCTTCCTAGCAAATCTACTACCTAACTGGAAATACGGTCACCACTAGAAGGTAGAAAAAGTGGAACCAACTTCTTTAGAGACAAAGAAAGAGTTTTACGCCCAACAGGCTTGATAAAGTTGTTTTTGACAGTGAAAAGAGGAATTAAGGGCAAGGCACTTAACAATAACAATTAAGAACATAAGATATGCCACACTGGGTCAGATCAAGGGTCCATCAATCCCAGTATCTTGTTTCCAACAGCAGCCAATCCAGGTCACAAGTACCTGTCAGGTTCCCAAAAAGGTATACAGATTCTATGGTGCTTGTCCCAGAGGTAAGCAGTGGATTTCCCCAATCCTCTTTAATAATGGTTTATGGACTTTCCCTCCAGGAACTCATCCAAACCTCTTTAAAATCCAGCTACACTAACAGCTTTTACTACATCCTCCAGTAACGAAATCCAGAGTTCGATTGCACATTGAGAGAAAACATATTTTCTCCAATTAGTCTTAAATGTGCTATATTGTAGCTTCTTGTGTGTCCTCTAGTCTTTCTACTTTTTGAAGGAGTAAACAACCAATTTACATTTATCCATTCCACTCCATTCCATTCCACTCCATTTTATAGACCTCTATCATATCTCCCCTCAGTTGTCTCTTTTCCAAGTTGAAGAGCCCTAACCTTTTAAGCCTTCCCTCATAGGGATATCCTTTCATCCCCTTTACCATTTTGGTGGCTGTTCACTGTACCTTTTCTAATTCTGCCATATCCATATAGAAGCAAAACATAAGAACAATTTTCAAAGCCATTTAGACATGCACATTGACTGTCTGAAAATTGCCTTCCCTCGTACAGCTGAAATTATGCAATGTTTCACAACACACATGCTTTTATCTACATTTAGAGGAAACATTCCAGGGGTGTATTTCCAGTCCAACTGGAAAATCTGTCAACACAAAAAGTGGACACAAAAGACTGCAGGTACTTTGAAACTCTGACAAGTTTCAAACCAAATTTATGGCAGTATTTTCTCTATAACTTCGTGCATAGTTTGCAGGTAAGAAGTACCAAAGTAGATAGTCAGAAATTTGCTCCCTATGGCAGATAATTATATAAGGAACTGTAGTGTGTAGAACAGAACTTTACATTCTCAGGTTGGTGCTTACAAAATTGGCCGTGGGAGGCACTCAGTTACATTGAAGGTAATTCTATAAGGCCTGTATGGAAAGTTACTTGCTATTTAGACACGAAAGTCCCTATTTTAAAGGACTTACACTTGGTTTGCAGCTTGTTGTGCTGTGAGGGCTTGCATGCATCAGTGATGCTGAGAGCTAAACTATCGGTAGTTTAACTACTGGCAGGGTCTCCCAAGATGGACAGGTCTCAACTGAGGTGCCAGACCAAGACAAACCACCCATCTGGGCAGCAGCAGAATGGGATAGTGTTGACGGCGGAGGATCACATTTTTATGACAACGGCAAGAACACCAAACTTAAACTGCGCGGAAGAAAGGCCTGGCAATCTACTTCTGTATCTTGCCATGAAAACCCAATGGATAGTTACAACAAATCAAAGTGTGCTATGGTGCTGGAAGATGAGACCCCCAGGTTGGAAGGCACTCAACTAGCTACTGGGGAAGAGCTGAAGACTTTTCAGAGTAAAGCCACATTTATGATGTGGTTGGATCAAAGCCCTCGAGAAGTCTGACTGCTGATGTAGCTGCGCATGAAATGAGAGTCAGAAGCTGTAAAGATGTCTTACGCATTGGAACATGGAACGTACGAAGCATGAACCAAGGGAAGTTGGAGGTGGCCAAGAATGAAATGGAACATGTACAACTTGATCTGTTGGGTGTCAGCGAACTGAAATGGACTGGCATCGGGCACTTTGCATCAGATGATCACATGGTCTACTATGCTGGAAATGAAAGACAAAGAAGAAATGGTGTTGCATTTATATTAAAGAAGAAACTTGCAAGAACTGTAATGAAATACAAGCAGTCAGCGAACGCTTAATCTCTATTCGTCTACGAGGATTGCCTATCAACACAACTATAATTCAAGTATATGCCCCGACAACAGCTGCAGAAGAGAATGAAATTGAAGAGTTCTATGAACAAGTACAAGCTGAAATTGACAGAACATGCAAACAGGATATCCTGATAGTCATGGGTGACTGGAATGCAAAAGTTGGCAACAAAGAAGAAGGCAAAGTAGTTGGAAAATATGGACTTGGCAACAGAAATGAAGCTGGAGAAAGACTGATAGAATTCTGCAAGACCAATGATCTATTCATCTCAAACACCTTCTTCCAGCAACACAATCGGCGACTGTACACATGGACTTCACCCAATGGATTGTATAAAAATCAAATTGACCCCTCGGGGAGGGGACTACACGTTCTATTGCAAGCTATAAAAAAGCATTGGAGCCCTATGTGAGGCCGTTGGATTACTCGGCAGAGGAGGCTTCATGGGCGCGGGAATTGGGTTGTGAGGTGGAACCGGGTTCGGTTCGTGCTGCATTAACTCGGATAACTCAGCTATCAGAGGGGGCTAGATGGCGTGAAATGCAGTTTAAATGTATACTGCGAGCCCATTTCTCCCCTAGGCGGGCCCTGCGTAGCCACCTTGCAACCTATGGTGGATGCCCGAAATGCGCCTGTCCACTAGCAGATTTCGGCCATATGTGGTGGGGATGCCCTCATATACGCCGCTACTGGCTTAGGATAGTCAATTACTTGAGCGGCTTATTAAAACAACAGGTTTGCTGGACAGGGCGACTAGTGGTATTGGATCAATTGGGAGCACTCCAACCCAAAGGCAGATGGCAGAAATTGCTGATACGGAAAGCATGTCTGGTGGGGAAGGGTCCTGTGTTGCGGAGATGGCTGGAGCCTGCGGCTCCCTCCTTTTGGGAGTGGCGCAATGGGTTCCATCAGTTTATGCTTCTGGAGCGACAGAGTGCGAGGAGACACCCTCGGAGTTGGGCCTTCTTCCTCTTATTGTGGAACCCCTATATTCAAGCATTGAGACCAAAAACTCGTAGTGAGGTTTTGGGTGTGTAAAGATGCTAAGAGGGTCACTCGATAATTGTGGAGAGGATGTTCGATAGGTCCAGTAGGTCCCGGGAGTGGGGAGGGAGTGGGGGGTATGGAAGGGAGGGGTTGGTTCGGTAGTTAATAAGTGGGTGTTTTTTTTTTTGGTTTTTTTTTTGGGGGGGGGTTTTCCTCTCCTGGGTTTGTATTGTTGTACTCTCCTAGGGCGGTGGACAAGACACAGCCCCGTCCTGGGTATGCCTGCTTTTGTTATACTATATTGGAAAATGGAAAGAGTTATGCTATTCTGTATTGTGTTATGTGTTTCCAATAAATAAACCTTTGAAAAAAAAAAATCAAATTGACTACATCTGTGGAGGTCAACGATGAAAAAGTTCTATAACATCCAGAAAGACAAAACCTGGAGCTGACTGTGGTACAGATCATCAACTACTAGTATGCAAACTCAAGCTAAAGTTGAAAAAGAGCAAACCACTCATGAATGCAGCAAAATATGACCTTGAGAATATACCACTGGAATTTAAAGACTGCCTGCAAAATCGATTTGCTGCTTTAGATACAAATGACAGAGCTCCAGAAGAGTTATGGAATGACATCAAGAAGGTTGTGTTGGAAGAAAGCAAGAAGTCTCTACAAAAGGTGAAAAAGCAAAAGCGGCCAAAATGGATGATGGAAGAAACTCTGAAAATTGCCCAGAAATGCAGAGAAGCTAAAGCAAGAGGAGAAAGAAAGACAATCGCAGAACTCAACAGAGATTTCCAACGTGCAGCAAGACAGGGCAAGGAAAAATACTACAATGACACTTGCAAGGAAATAGAAGCAGAAACTATTAGAGGAAGAACAAGATCGGCTTTCCTAAAGCTACGAGAGTTAAAGAAAAAGTTCCAGCCTCGAATTGGAATGTTACAAGATGCTCAAGGTTCTATGTTGAATGATGCTGAGAAGATCAAGAAAAGGTGGAAGGAATATACAGAGTTTTTATATGATAAAGATCAAGTGGACCAACAGCCGTTTCAACCTGTACCTTATGATCAGGAACCATTGGTGATGAAAGAAGAAGTTGAAGCAGCATTGAAAGCCTTATCAAAGAATAAAGCACCAGGCATTGATAGCATTCCTATAGAAGTATTGCAGCAATCTGATGCAGCTGTTACCATACTTACAAGGCTCTGCCAAGAAATATGGAAGACAACATCATGGCCAACTGACTGGAAAAGATCTGTGTTTATACCAATACTAAAGAAAGGTGATCCAACTGACTGTGGAAATTATCGAACAATCGCTCTGATCCCACATGCCAGCAAGATTTTACTGAAGATTATTCAAAAGAGACTACAACCATACCTGGAACAAGAACTACCTGAAGTGCAAGCAGGGTTAGGAAAGGGCGAGGAACGAGAGACATCATTGCTGATGTGAGATGGATCTTTGAAAAGACTAAAGAATACCAAAAGGATATCTATTTGTGCTTTATTGACTATAGCAAGGCTTTTGATTGTGTAAACCATGAGAAACTCTGGGCCACATTTAGAAGCATGGGTATACCAGAACACCTGATCGTACTCTTGCACAATCTGTACATTAATCAAGAAGCAACAGTTCGAACGGAACAAGGAGAAACAGAATGGTTTAAAATAAGCAAAGGTGTAAGACAAGGCTGCATATTTTCCCCCTACTTGTTTAATTTATATGCAGAACAAATCATCAGAGAAGCAGGATTGTATGAAGACAACAGAGGTGTGAAGATTGGTGGAAGACTCATCAACAACCTTCGCTATGCTGATGATACTACATTACTTCCTGAAAGTGAAGATGATCTGAAACATTTGCTTCTCACAATCAAAGAACATCGTCTCAAAATGGGCCTGCACCTTAATGTAAAGAAGACAAAGATCATGACAACTGGCATAATCAACAGGTTCATTGTTGAAGGAGAAGAAATTGAAATTGTGAACAACTTTAACCTACTTGGATCAACTATCAATAAAGAAGCAACAAGCAGTCAAGAAATCAAACGACGCATTGTTCTTGGCAGAATGGCTATGAAAGACCTAGATAAGATTCTCAAGAGCAGAGATGTCTCTCTCCATACAAAGATTTGACTTGTTCAAGCCATGGTATTTTCAATAACATCATATGGATGTGAAAGCTGGACAGTGAAAAAGACAGACAGGAAGAAAATTGATGCCTTTGAATTATGGTGCTGGCGGCGAATACTGTGTATACCATGGACTGCCCGAAGAACAAACCAGTCTGTACTAGAGGAGATCAAACCTAAGCTTTCTTTAGAAGCTCAGATGACAAGACTTCGACTTTCATACTTTGGACTCATCATGGGAAGAGAGAGATCATTAGAGAAAGACATCATGCTTGGCAAGATAGAAGGTCAACGCAAAAGAGGAAGGCCAGCAATGAGATGGATTGATACAATAACAGAAGCTACGGGTACCAGTCTGTCAACAATGAGCCGCCTGACTGAAGACCGAACACAATTTAGGATAGCTATCCAGAGGGTCGCCATGAGTCGACTCCGACTCGACGGCACTTAACAACAACAACATGCGTGTGAAAGTGCATTTCATGCATGCTTTAGGTATTCACTATTCTGTAAATGTGTGCATCACATCATGCCTACTTTCAATTAGGATGGGCACAAGGGAGGAGCTTCAGCAGAGCATAGGCGGAGCCTAAACTTACATATGTAGGTTATAGAATATTATAACTTGTGTGCGTTTTCTTCAAATCTAAGTGCAAGCATTTACAAGTGCTCTAGAGCAGGAATAACTGCCCCACCCAGGTTAGGGTGTGTTGCTATGTCACTGCTTTATAAAGTAAAATACAGGCATACTTTACTTTATAAAATAGATTTCATACGTATGCCTGGCAATGTGTGTTAACTGCATGGGAGATTATGAAATTACTCTTTATGAGGGTGTGATGGGCTCTATAGAATACTACCCATCCCTCTCCAAAGGGATTATCAACAGTCCCTCTTAAGAGAGTCTGCAGCCCAAAGGCCAGGGCTGGGAGGGCGTGGCTCACAGGGAGAGGTTAAGAACCCAGCAGGCTGCAGGAGGGGGAGAGGCCCATGGAGTCAGGAGTCCTTCCTAGGCAAGACGTGCAGAGGAGTTCTGAGGTAAGAACTTTAACTGGGGCTGGAGGAAGGACCGGGAGGTTTAACAAGCTGGGATAGAGTAAAGCTGCTTTTATTTTCCCTGAACTGCTGTCTGTTCTGGGTTTTGCTTTGTGGAGGTTTAACAAGCTGAGAAGTAAAGCTGCTTTTGTTTTTCCTAAACTCCTGTCCTGCCTGTGTTGTACAAAAAACCCTTTCCCACTGCACGTCACACTACCACGGAGAGTAAATCTATAAACTCCCATGGAGTTAACGCACATTAGCACACACATATTTGAGGCCTATCTTCTAAAGTTTGCACAAATAGGCCTTAAAAATGCCTTCTCAGTGGTAAGTGTAAATGCCCATGCCTACAAGTTATAGTATTTATGATTTACACAAGTAAACTGGCACTATACCCAAACTCTACCCATGTGTACACACACACTAACGGGTATGTTTACTAAACCGTCTTAACGTAGCAGCGCCAAGGTTATCACGTGATACGTAACGTTATCGTGCGTTAATGTAACATTATCGCGCGATAACGTCACATATCGCGCAATAACGTCGGCAGCAGCGTTAAGGCACACTAACGCTGTGAAAGCCGGGTCTGAAGGGTAGAGTAAGGCTCCCCAGAGGGCGGAGATAGGGGTCAATGGACGGAGAGTGGGCAGGGGAGAGGCTCCAGGCACACTAACGCCGTGAAATCAGGGTCTGAAAATTAGCGCCAGTGAAACCCTCGCGTTAGACACATTTGCAGGAGAGAGAAACCATTTCAGTCAGCAATGTACAGCAAAGGCAAGGAAACCCAGAAACGTGATAGTTGTGATACATGTGCAGGAACCAAAAAGGCAACTAAACATAGAAAATAACCAAAACCACATTTGAAATCCCAATAATCAAGCTGGCCAATAGTGATATTAATGATAAACATAAAGCAACACTACTGACAAAGCACAAAAAAGAAGATATCTTGTTTGGAAGCGTCTATTCTCTGTCCCCCTACAAAGTGAATGATCCCACATTGAAATAGCACTGATCAGGGTTTTTTCTCTTTTATATTGGGCAAGTTTCTTAGGGAATGCACATGTGCAGCAACAGCAGAGTGGGCACATAGGAAAGGCAACTGTACTGATGCTGTAAATGGGATACAGAGGGCTGCAGGCGGCACATGCTGTGGACCAGCTGGGGCACAGTGCGGGCTAGGCAGATGCCTAGGTGGCACATAGGAATGCTGAAACTGTAAAGCAGCAAGACAGCAACTGACGAAGGTCCAACATGGGCACGAGTGTGTGTCCCACAGTGTCACAGGGGATATCACCCATCAGGTACCCCCAAAGGCACATAACTTTGGCAGGCGGTGCCGGGGGGGGAAGCGCGCATGTCCATGGAGGCACCCCTACCCGAGACCCACACCATAGGCAGCTGCCTACCGGCACACTGGATGGCGTGGGACTGTGCAACCCCAGCACCACTGGCATAAGTGCATGTCAGCATGGTGCTGGAGGGGTGCTAGTGGCGGAGGGGGCAGTGGCATCTGCCCACAGCAGACCACGGCCAAGCCCCGTTTAGTTGGGTGCCGTGCACTGCAACAGACAAGGTCTGTCTGATGAACAGTCATGGTATCCCCAGGGAATGATCTTTCCCTGTGGCAACAGTTTGGTGCAGTACACACAGCCAGTGTGTTCAGAAGCACAAAGGTCACAACTTCAAGTCCCAACTGTGGCTCCTGCCAACCCTGTCCCCATGTTTCACCCAGTACTAAACCGTGGTAATAAAGATGGAACCTTTATTGCAGATAAAATAAACATGCCTGAAACGCCTATATTTTACCATACAGAGCACAGACACCATAAACATGTACAATCCCTAGAGCAAAGTTTCCCAACTGCAGTCCTGGAGAGCCAAACACCATTTAGGTTTCATGCTGTTCCTAAAAAATATGCCTGTGCTGCCTTTGTATGTGCCGCCCCCATTGTATGCAAATGTATCTCTTGCATATTCATTAGGGACAGCAGGACTGGAATTGGAAAACTCAAAGCTAGAGCAGAGGCCAACGGGGGTACAAACACCCACACCAAAAGGCTCCACTATCCAACGCCTCATGGAGAGTCAGGCTGTTGGGCCCTGCGCAGAGCAGCATCTCCCAATACTGGCACCTGTATACCTTAGCAATGCCGTCCTAAACTTGGGAACACGTTTCACATATATCAAAAGGTTGCTGTGATTAATGTCAGATAACAAATCCTAAGATAAACACGATTTGTTGATAGAGATTCATCATAGCAACCTTTCTGATATCTGTGGAGTGTGTTACAGGTATTGATTCTGACAGTGTTTACCACCCCGGGGAGTGACCCCAACAGTTTTGCAGACCATAGCAATGCCTGCACTGTGCCCAGGACTGGTGTGACGGCCAGGGCTGCCACAAACCTCTATATTTGCACAATGCTGGCATAGGTGTGGGAGTGTGTGTCTGTCTATCCAGTGTGTTGTGGCTGCCTATACCTTACTGAGCCCACACTGCTTGCACTGTTTCCAGTGTTAGTCTGCCAATGTGCATAATGAGGAGCAAGGTTCTGTGGGTTTGGCCCGGACAGGATGCATCTGCACAGGGCATAGGGCAATAGCTGGGACATTGTAGTGCCCGACCACCACCTGCACGGACAGGTTGGCCACAGCATGTCATGCTGGGAGGTCACTCTCACCCTGACTGAGCAGTGACCACAGCATGGCTAGGTTCTCCCATAGTGCTGTACAGTATTTCTCTCAAATGATATTTATGGGTTCCTTTTTCTGGGGCCCAATCACTGCAATACCTGCTTGGTGTGTGTGTGTGTGTGTTCACATCCCATTTTTTGGTGCACACAGGAACATGCCCTATGTATTAGCTAGCCGACTGTCTGCAGTTAGTATGTGTAAGGCTGGGACACCTTGCAGGGTGGAGACTGACTATGCCCTCTGCTGGTGAATGTCATATAGTGGTAGTGGTGGTGGTGGTGGGGGGGGGGGGGGGTAGCTGAGCTTTTCCAGCATTCTGCCTGTCTGCCATTGCCTTATTGATGTGTACAGATCTGCATTGACTGTGCTGTAGGGTGCCTATTCCCCAGCAGGGCTGGGGTTGATGGTCCCCTCTACTGCCACAATTGTAGAGAGGTAGAATGTGGATCTGTTGGTTGGAGAGCCTGTCCCCCATCCTGAGCCACAGAGGGCGGTTTGGGTGGCGCTACATAATCAGCTTTTGGGTCCAAACACCCCCCTTTACTTATAACATGTGACCATGGCACCCACACAGAATATGCACTATTCTGGGTGCATCATAGTCCACAAGGGCTAGACGTGACTGGGAAATACAGATGGACACAGGTATATCCTAGGTGTGTCTGCAAGGACTACCTATCACACACTGGCACTGATGGGGACCTGCAGCATAGCCTATCTCAGCCAAGCAAGGTGCTGCGGACATGATGCTGGGCGCCCCACCTCACCCTCAGGGTAAGCACAGGACCGTACAATGTCATGGTCTGTAGCAACTCTGTGCCAGTAACACACACGGTCAGTTCCCCCTACCAGGCCGAGGTTCTGTGGGGGTGCATACCCCATCTTGTGATCAGCTGTAGACTGCTGATCTGCATGTGCAGTGCATCATGGCTATGGGTGGGTTTACCCTATGCTGGTGACCACAGCAGATAGTTTGTGTGGTGACCTGCAGTCTTTCTGTAGCCAGCCAGGGGTGGGTTAGTAGCTTGTCAGACGGCTGCCTAGGGTGAGAACTTACACAATCTTGACGATGCATATATTCATATGATTCTTGCAAAGTATTGTGGGTATTGTAGTTCATTCACTCCCAAACACAGCTGATGACAATAATTTGAGTTGTGAAACCAAGTGGTAAGATCAATAAAATACTTCTTTTATTGATGGGGTTTAATTCACCCAGCACATGTATGCTTGATAGCACTATAAATGAGGTTACTTGCTTGCAGTGTTTAAAATGGATAACAAAAAGTCACAAAGTAAACTAGAAAACAACCTTCAGCTTGTCAGGCAATTAGCTAATGTTTTCTTAGCAAATAATTACCAAATACAAAGGCACAAAGAAAAGAATAAACTTTGCTGGTTAGGTTAACTTCTGCTTATTTTCCATGCAGATCTAGCAGTGATTTTTCCTTTGCTCACACACACAATCAGGTGCAGCCCTAATTACTATCAATGGACCAGCTGAAAGCCTTTAGCTGGCTGGCTGCTACTGTGTGAGCCCAAATCCTGCTTTAAGAGCTGTTTGCAGTGGAAATAAAGAACAAAGTTAGGTTTCTTTGTGATGGCTGATGTGTTTGCTCATAGAAAACTAGCAATAGCATTTAGATAAAGAACAGTCCATGTAAATAGTTTCATCTGCTGTATTTCCCCCTGCATCAACAATCATAGGGTCAATATCATACATTGGCACAGATGAGTCTTTCATTAAGGCACTATCATGAGAATGCTTATTCCCTTGCTGCCATTCTCTATTATAGATAGGGTCTGGATCAGTGTTCATACCTGAGCCTCTCCTGCTATCATTATTCCTCTCTGTATAGCCTGGCCAATATGTAATCCAATTCTGATGTCCAGCCTTCCAATCTTGATCCCTGGACACTGGATCTCCTCTCACATACCTTCTGGCCTTGGTCTGAAAGTCCCTTCCACATGCAGTCTTCTCTCTTCCAGGTAGCCACTGGTGATTCCTATCTCTGCCACTCCATTCCTCTGGCTGAATCCAGTCCAATGGACTCTGCTGGCTTTTGGAATACCTCCCAGTATGAGTACTGCCTTGGAATCTCCCAGACCTTCCAATGGCCTTTCTTCTCTTCCTTCCAGAGAGTTTCCTTCTCTCTCTATCTGCTTGGCTTGGCTTCTGTTTCTCCAGGTGATACTGGTGCTTGTAGCCGTTGCTGTCTCTGTATCTCTTCCTCCCTCTGTAGCTGAAACTGTTTCCTGAAGAATAAGCTCTACTCTTATCCTGTTCTAATGTGTGCTGCTCCCTAACACAGCGCAGCTGTGTTGAATCAGGCCCTGCCCTTTGAGATGAGTGCTTAGGGATTACCTCATAGCTCTCTTGATTGCACACACATTCTCTCACTTCAGCCCCTCTCATGGCTGCTGGAAACCTGGTGCATTCTGGGACTGGTAGTCTTTTATGTGAAAACTCTGTTTTCTTGCTTCTACCAGAACTGACAGGTTGCTTGTTCAGAGTCACATCATCTTTTCTATAGCTCCTACCTGAGCTATGATAAGCTTCCTTATCACAAGCTATAGAGATGTAGCCCACTGGTTCCTTCAATGACTGTGGAGGCAGAGGTCATGGGTGTGATCCCACAGTGGTGTTATTTAATAAGGCTATCTGAGGCTTTTCCTTTTCATTTAAATCAGTGCATCCAACAAAATGCACCCTCACAGTGCTGTAACCTTAAGGTGCCTCATAAGGTGCCTTATACAGCCCCTATAAGGTGCCCCTAAAGCGCCCTATAGGGCACATTATAAGGTGCCTTGGTGGACAGTGCACTTTATAATGTGCCCTATGGAGTGCCTTATAGGGCGCCTTATGCGGCACCATAGGTTACGGCACTGTGAGGGTGTTTTTGCTGGCAGCACTAATTTAAATTAAAAAAGGAAATGCCTCAGATGGCACTGATTTAAATTAAAGGGTAATGCCTCAGACAGTCTTCTTACATAACACCACTGTGGGATCAAACCCATGGCCTCTGCCTCCACAGTCATTTCTCTATGGTAATGTGGCCTGGAAACTGCCTTAGCTGTGGGTCTCCCCTATCCCATTAAGCACAGCAGAATGTATGTGTGTTGACGTGCAGTTGTTGTGTAGTCAGTCCTAGCTATGACACTGGCCAGAGAGGCATAGCACAGTGGTCAGTACAGTGACTATACAGCTAGCTCTCCTAGGTTCAAATCCCCAGTGCAACAACATCAGGAAGAGTGTCTGAAGTGGCACCTTTTTGCATGGCTGTAGCAGTTAGACACATCTCTGTAGTGTGCGGGTAACGCCAACATACCCACTCACCCTAGTCCTGTAGACTACGGTGGCGCTGAGCATAGGCAGTAGAAGGCGCATTACAGGGCGCAGCAAGTTAAGGCGCATTACAGGGCGCCGCAAGTTAAGGCGCCCTATATGCGCCCGCTGGCCAACGCCGGGGAGCCTCATCGCCATAACGTAAACACCAATTCACCAATTATATTAATAAATGGTGGCGTGGTGGCGAGATCAGGTGTATGGGGACTTGAGAAGCGGCCCATTCCGTTCACGGTGCGTTTCACTGTTCCGATAAGAATACTATGACGTGATCTGGCTGTCAAAATCACACATGTGCTGTGTGCCATAATTGCGCCAGGTAGCGCGTAGTACCGCAAGATAGCGCTTGTACCTGCGCAACATGGCGCATGTGCCATGTGCGTCGTCACGCACATACACGTGCTATCTCGAGTGAAAAAATGGACAGGCGTTCACGGAAGCCCGCATTCATCCGGAGGGAGCTCAGGATCCTTTATGAATTGATCTGTACAAGACAGAGCCGTTTGTTCCTGGGCGCAGCAAAGAGGCAGGACCTTGGACGAGTGAGGAGAGCATGGGTGCGCCTCACCAGGCGGTACAACAGATCTGCCGACTACCCCCGTGAAGTAAGTGTATGGGGACAGGTCACACAATGACGGTTGTGCAACACAAATACAGCAAGCATCACATATCATACATGCAGAACATGGTGGACGTACGAGTCTGTGGGCCAAGCTGTTGCAACTGTAGATGCATATGTTGTGGATGGAAATCCTGCCCTATCCCCAGAACGGCCACAGACCTGATCACACAGGTCTATTACACATCCTGGTGTTATGTTACCTGCGTGTGATGTGGTCCCAAATGTCTGCTCCATCCCCAGGAGGCGTCACACATGGTTACAGAGGTCTAGTATAGATCCTGGTGTTAGGTTAACTGCATCTGTGTCAGTCTCAGAGCTCTGCCCTAACCCCAGGTGGCCCTTGACCTGATTATAGTGGTCCATTAGAGATCCTGCTTTCAGGGTGTCTGCATCTGTTTCATTCTCACAGCTCTGCTCTAACTCCAGGAGGCCCTGGACCTGATTACAGAGGTCTATTATAAATCCTGGTGTCAGGGTAACTGCATAAGTTGGGGTTTCACAGCTCTGCCCTAACTCCAGGAGGCCCTGGTCTTCATTACAGTGGTCCATTAGAGATCCTGGTGTCAGGGTACCTGCATCTGTTTCATTCTCACAGCTCAGCCCTAACTCCAGGAGGCCCTGGACCTGATTACAGAGGTCTATTAGAGATCATGGTGTCAGGGTAACTGCATCAGTTGGGGTTTCACAGCTCTGCCCTAACTCCAGGAGGCCCTGCACCTGATTACAGAGGTCTAATAGAGATCCTGGTGTCAGGGTAACTGCATCAGTTGGGGTTTCACAGCTCTGCCCTGTGTGAGCGATGTGCTTGCATTGCTCTGAGTAGTATGCACATTAGGTGTTGCAGGATGTGTCCATGTCAGCCAGACATGTATATGGGCCCTCCGCTTTGCAAGACACTGTGTGGTGTGGCTGGACAGCTATCCCATACTCCATGGGTGTGGTGGGGTGTCTGTGGGGATGGGTGGAGCACTGCTGTGTATGGGGTTGCACCATGTGTGGGGGTATGGGAATGTGTGTGTGGCACTGTGGGATGTATATAAGGGCTGATCCCAGGTGTTGTGGGGGTTGTACTATGTGCATTTGGTATGGGTGTGGCAATGTGCCTTTCAATGTCTGGTGAGGGTGGGTGCGGTATCCCCACTATATGTGGGCCCCGACAGAGTGTTAAGTGTGTGACATGTGTGTGATTTTTTTTGATGGTGTTTGTTTGCATCTATGTCATCATCCCCGTGTGTTAGTCCTTTCCCTGTCAGAGGTCTGTGATATGTCCCTGGATAGGTAGGTGCATACTGACATTAAATGTGTTTTGTTGGTGTGTGTGGGTACCCCCAGGCCAATGTTTTCTGGGCTAGTTGTATGTCCCTCTTGTATGTCTCCCCTGTCACAATGTGCTTGGTGACTGGCTGCAGAGGTATGATGACTGGCTGTGACCTATATGCCAGGTACTATTTTAACAAGTAAACCTCAGGGTGACAGAGAATGCAGGCTGGTACTGCTGAACACACCCCAAAAGGTGTAGGCACAAAACAATAACTCAATGTAAGCCCTCATAAGCCATATGTGATGAAGGAACGCAAGACCAATCTGGGTAGGACAACTCCAGTAGTAGAAGAATCTGACCTCAATTAGTCCCCTCAACCACATATCCTTAGGAGGAGGAGTACTTTGAAGGACAGACAGGCCCTGTACTCTCATGAACTCTGCATACATCAGTGGCCAAACTCACCTATATGTACAGCCCAGAGGGTCTAGCAGAACAGCCAAACTTCACAGCACTAGAGAGCAACAATGTAGAAATGATACAAGGAGGTTATCTGAATACTGTCAAGTGATATCCCAATGTGGCTCTTTACTGTTACATTGCTGCTCAGGTATGCTGTGATGTTCTTTGATTACAGTGGGATATCATTAGCCACTCCTCAGATAGGTCCTTTACATCTCTGTTACATTGCTGATCTGTAGTGCTGTGAATTGTTGCTATGCAGCTTAACCCTCTGGGCTTTGCATGTATGTTTTCTGGACCATTTATGTATGTAGTGTTCAATCAGATATGGGCCTTGTTCGCTACGCCCCCTGCCTCTCCACTGCTTTGTGGTCCTCAACTACATTCAGGACTGTGTCTGTCATGCACACAGGCCCAGGCACCTGTCACACACACCCTGTACCTACCCTGCCATGTGCTGCTGTGTCATCAACCCACAGTTGCCTGTGTTAAGGCACGCATGCTCTCAGGACATGGTCCCCCACCAATCCCCTCCATGTGCCACATGTGCTTGGGCATGCCCTGTACGTGTGCTGCATATCTACTTCTACTACACCTACTCCTACTCCTACTACTAAGCATTTATAGGGCGCTACCAAGCGCACACAACACTGTAAAAGTGAAAACACAAAACACAAAAAGACAATCCTTGCTCAATGCAGCTTATAATCTAAAAGGACAATGCACTAACAGGTGTGGAAGGAGGTTTGGAACAGGGGCAAAGAGACAAGAGCAGGGGAGACAGGTCAAAGGAAGGAGGTAGGAACAAGTGTGAGAGGAAGACAGAAAGGTGAGATTAAAAAGGGGAGGAATAGAGAACAGCACACTCTTGAGCCAAAGGCAGAGGCAAACATATGAGCTTTGAACCTAAGTGGGAGGAGGGCCATATAACTTGGGTGGAAACTGGGGTAACTGTCAAAAACTTATTTACATTATATACATTAATATACATTGATAGCTGTGCTGTGCTATAGATGAGCATATGCTACTGCTGGCATGCTCACCTTAGCATACTGTGTGGATGTGTGTTTTTGGGTTGGCTGTGTGATGATACAGAGTGCAGGCATTTTGCATTATCATGTGGTGTGAGGGGTCTGTAAACCTGGGGAGCGGTGGTGACTGTGCTGTCTCTATCTTACTGCTGTTTACCTTGTGAATATTGTGGACATGTGTTGTGTGTTGTGAGCTGACCTATCTCTTGTGTGCTGACAGACCACTGCGCGACAGTATTTTTGTATCACAGATATCGCCATAATGTGGACATGCGTCAACAGTGGCTGGACATGGGGACATGGTGATTCTACACATTTCAATGACATCTTCTCCCTTCACTGTGACGTGTTTTGGCCTTTGAGACCCTCAGGGGATCCCAAACAGACACTTCATGCAAACACACGGTAGGTTGCACCTTTGGTCTTTTGGCAGTGACATTAGCCTTTTAATGATTTGCCATTTGTTTCATGGACATTTCATGTTGGGTCTCTGTACACGAACGCTGATGCACATGGGGTGGAGCTGTGAAACGCCTGTGTAACATGGGCATGAAACAGTCTGTTATGGTCTATTGACTTGTGAGTGATATTACAGTTAAGCTGATATGTGATGTTACCACTCAAAAAATACCTTTTTAAAACTCCAGAAATTATAATCATCAACTAATACATATCTACATCAGGGATTATGAATATTTTTGTTATCTGGGTCTCAGTATGACAGGGAGCTATGGCATCAGTTGCTACGCCGTTAACCGCTCCTTTTTTACATCAATGACCCCGTATTTTTTTAGGTTTTTTTCAAAGCTTTCATAAAAATCTGATGTTGCCAATCTTTTCAGTGAACGTGTTTTGAAACCTTCAACTTAATAATATATAAAGTTAGGCTTATCTGAATAGTTGCGGTCCCAACGCCAACATTCAGCGCTGTTGCGTTTCACGAGCCAATGCTCGTTTCTTCAGGAGCTTGTAAGCCTTGTCTTTATATCACTTATTCATCTGGAAAAATAAGGCAAACACTTAAACACAACTCCTTTAAAAATTATGATTATTTTCTGAAGTGGTTTTAATATTATTGTTTATTATGTCTTAATTTGTATGCTGTTTACAATATTTCAATATGTTTGCAATGTTTCTACATGTAAACTGCTTTTATGTTATAATATGTTTTTAAAAATTAATAAAAAGATTTAAACATAAAAATTATCAAACAGAAGATGTAGCAGCTAGCATTCATATTTCAAGAAAACATTGCTCACCATGGCTGTTAACTCAACCTTCCTTCACTATACGTCTGAAGAACGCCGCGCATGCGGTTTACCCGGCCACTGAGGCTTTTTAATGACGAGAGCAATGGAAAGCTTTACGATGACGTAACTCAGCCATTAACTGCAGATAGGTCAATCAATTGAAAAATTCATTGAAAAATTCAACCCTCCTAAAGTGGCAATTTATAGCATGGTTCAAAAAATAGTTGGGCATTGTGTCAATCATATGCAGGTAGTCCAATCTATTTGGGCATTCAGCCCTCCCGGAATAACCGTTTGCAGGTCGAAGATCCAACGCTGTTCATGGTAGGTAAGGGTCTGATCTAATGATCTGCCCCTTGTTGCTTTATGTACTCTTTCTATACAAAAGCAGCGAAGATCATCAAAAGCGTGATGGAACGCCACGCAATGAGCCACTAAAGGAGCTGTAAGATATTTACAATGTAGCCTACTGCGGTGCTCTATCAATCGGGTTTTGAAGGAATGCAGAGTTTTCCCGACGTATAGCAGCTTACAAGGACATTGAATGGCGTACACCACCTGTGTGGTTTGACAATTGGTAGAATGTTTCAAATAATGGCATTTCCCTCCATATTCAAAAGATTGTAGAGTTAGATTTATTTCGCACATTGTGCACTCTCCACATCGGTAATGGCCTGCCAATTGCGCTGGTGTACATTCATCGAAAGCAGGTAAAACAGTAGGAAAGCAATTAATAAACATATGAATGTAATTCACAGCATTCCAGAACTTCACGATAAATCTATTCGATGTGTATGGACCCGTAATAGAAATATCAAAGAATTAATTAGTCCTACTGTTTTACCTGCTTTCGATGAATGTACACCAGGGAGGAGGGAGGAGGGAGGAGTGGCCTAGTGGTTAGGACAAGGTACTTCAGGCCGGAGGGCCAGGGGTTCAAGTCCCACCTGGGGACAGCAATCTCAGGCCGGAGGGACTGGGATTTCTAGTCCTATAGGTACTCCTTGTGGTCTTGGGCAAGCCACTTAACCCTCCATTGCCCATGTTCCCTGTAAGTATTAGCGTATGTGTGTCATATCCCCTCGTGTTAAATGTATCTCCCAATTGACCGCTTTGACCCAGGGAAAAGCGGGATATAAATACAGCTAAATAAATAAATAAATAAATGTCCTTGTAAGCTGCTATACGTCGGGAAAACTCTGCGTTCCTTCAAAACCCGATTGATAGAGCACCGCAGTAGGCTACATTGTAAATATCTTACAGCTCCTTTAGTGGCTCATTGCGTGGCGTTCCATCACGCTTTTGATGATCTTCACTGCTTTTGTATAGAAAGAGTACATAAAGCAACAAGGGGCAGATCATTAGATCAGACCCTTACCTACCATGAACAGCGTTGGATCTTCGACCTGCAAACGGTTATTCCGGGAGGGCTGAATGCCCAAATAGATTGGACTACCTGCATATGATTGACACAATGCCCAACTATTTTTTGAACCATGCTATAAATTGCCACTTTAGGAGGGTTGAATTTTTCAATGAATTTTTCAATTGATTGACCTATCTGCAGTTAATGGCTGAGTTACGTCATCGTAAAGCTTTCCATTGCTCTCGTCATTAAAAAGCCTCAGTGGCCGGGTAAACCGCATGCGCGGCGTTCTTCAGACGTATAGTGAAGGAAGGTTGAGTTAACAGCCATGGTGAGCAATGTTTTCTTGAAATATGAATGCTAGCTGCTACATCTTCTGTTTGATAATTTTTAAAGGAGTTGTGTTTAAGTGTTTGCCTTATTTTTCCAGATGAATAAGTGATATAAAGACAAGGCTTACAAGCTCCTGAAGAAACGAGCATTGGCTCGTGAAACGCAACAGCGCTGAATGTTGGCGTTGGGACCGCAACTATTCAGATAAGCCTAACTTTATATATTATTAAGTTGAAGGTTTCAAAACACGTTCACTGAAAAGATTGGCAACATCAGATTTTTATGAAAGCTTTGAAAAAAACCTAAAAAAATACGGGTTCATTGATGTAAAAAAGGAGCGGTTAACGGCGTAGCAACTGATGCCATAGCTCCCTGTCATAATGAGACCCAGATAACAAAAATATTCATAATCCCTGATGTAGATATGTATTAGTTGATGATTATAATTTCTGGAGTTTTAAAAAGGTATTTTTTGAGTGGTAAGATCACATATCAGCTTAACATGGGCATGGACATGACCATATCCATGTGACACCCTCATCTGCGGTTCCAATTCCAAATGTCCACAACATGCACTGTGTTCTTTGTTGTGATAATATTATGTATGCCTGTGTGACGTTTCATTACGAACATATTGATGTTTGACTCTCTGCAATTTGGGCTGATGTTGCAAGCAGCATACCAATACATTGTTTATCCTCTTCTGACACAGGGCAGAGGACACACAAAGCACATCTACTACAGTGCATCAGGCATCACCATCACCCACCTGTTGGAGGACACAACAACACCATGGAACTATCCATGGGAAATGGTGCCATAGGATGTATGACCTCTGAAAGTGGGACACATGCCTAGGATGGACAGTATTATTGTTGGACTGCTACTTTGGGCATGACAGGCCTGTCCAACACACCGTTGCTGCCGTGCTCTGGCTGGGTGTCGTGTTCATTGCAGGAGACACACATGACCTTTCCAGTACTGTGGCTTATTGGGATGTCACACTTGGCTATGCATGCCCAGGATTTCAAGGACAGTCTTAATGGGACTTGTTGGGTTGCAGACACCCTTTGCACTGTGGACACTGTGTACTGGTCCCCACGTGTGCAGCAGGGACTGACATTGTCGCTGTATGTTGTACATTCTTCTGACATTGTGTTGTTGTGTTTTGCCCATGTGTGTGACATGGAACGCAGGATACATACATCTTTTTGGTTCAACACGAGCATACAGCCATGCGTGTGGCACAGGGGGAATAATGGAGAGGTCCTCTTGTCCATGTCCTCCTACCCTCCACTTGGACATGACACACTATTTGCCACCACACCACTTTACTGCACACCAACATCTTGGATTGATGTTTGCACTCACCAAGGGTGTCACAGTGCATGTGTGGCATCACTGTATCATGTTTCAATGTACCCGGTGCATGTGCATGTGACTGACTATGTTGGTGCAACACAGCATGTGTCAATATGGCTTCTGTGTGGGTTACTGTGACATGTTTGACCTTTCTTTCCATCTCTATATACAGGTTATTGTGTTGGTTTACTGTACAGACGTGACGCTCTGCATTGATTTACAAACCTAGCATTGCATGTCTGCACAGTCCTATTTATCCCCTGAGGTTTCGGCACTCACATTGCCCCATTATATTTGGTGTGTGGCAGTGTGTGTGTCCATTTCCTTCCTTCATTTGTGCATTCCATGTACCGTGCTACATGTGTACAGACACTGTATCCACACCAACCAGTGCAGGGGACCTTCTGCATAGTGTTATCTCTGCATGTTTCTGTGGTTTGCTTCATTTGAATTCTCTGTGTTCATGTGCCTCTGCTACCTGTTAGCATATCCTCATTTTGCATTTGGCCATTGTTTTGGGTTAAATTGTTGCTGCTTTGATTCCTATATCAAAAGGACATAGAGCTCACCCCAATTAAAACAAAAATAGTCCCATCTTTAGCAAAAATACAAACAAATGGTTGTTTCAAGGAACCGCAATGGTGGAAACACAAAAGTGGTCAGCAAGGTCTCAGCTTTCATTGGGCAATGGCAAAAACCTAACTAGACATGAGTCCAGCTGAATGCCACTTTAACTTCAGCCCGTTAACATCAACGACCTGCCGCCACCACCTTCCACTCATGCACTTCTTACATCCAACAGCATAAACAATAACATGCGACCGTGATAACTCCCCAGCCAACTTAGCTTGTACATAAAGAAACAGGAGTTGAAAACAAGCCGCTTCTCGCGAAACGTACAAGAGCTCAATAAGTGACGTCGGGGTAGCGGCTTGTTTTCAACTCCTGTTTCTTTATGTACAAGCTAAGTTGGCTGGGGAGTTATCACGGTCGCATGTTATTGTTTATGCTGTTGGATGTAAGAAGTGCATGAGTGGAAGGTGGTGGCGGCAGGTCGTTGATGTTAACGGGCTGAAGTTAAAGTGGCATTCAGCTGGACTCATGTCTAGTTAGGTTTTGCCATTGCCCAATGAAAGCTGAGACCTTGCTGACCACTTTTGTGTTTCCACCATTGCGGTTCCTTGAAACAACCATTTGTTTGTATTTTTGCTAAAGATGGGACTATTTTTGTTTTAATTGGGGTGAGCTCTATGTCCTTTTGATATTTACACTCCTTAACGTGACCACAATAGCTGTTTGATTCCTATATCAGGCATTATGTGACAGCTGTACCATATATTTTGATATCTGTGTTTACACTTTCTTACTCTTAACAACATATGCTGTTTCATTTTTGTGCCTCCTGTGTTGGCAGACAGATATATTGTTATGAACAGATCATGATTGATTGGCGGTGCATGTTGGGCCCTCATCATGCACCGCCTACTGTCTACATGCACACATATGTAACTGACGCATTTGGGGCGTGCAGCAGCATGTGGGGTGTGGGGCTAATGCATACTGCACACCATGCACCTGATGCACATTATCTCTCCTGCCCATCATCTGTAGACGGGCCAGTGACTTTTCTGTAACATGTGGGTTGCTGCCCTGCAAAATGTGTTTTTGATTTTTGCCCTGTTATCCAATCACATTGATATTATGATAGGCGGTATCTACACTATCTCTGATGATTAACCAAAATAAAAATATGCGTTGGACGTACATTTGTCTGTGCTGCTACTTGACCACACTGACACACATATTTAGTGATTTCATGGTCATGTACATGGCCCACCTGTGCTCACATCCTTGTACGGTGCCAGCTGTCTATCTGCCAGCCATCTGCCATATCACTGGGTGTTACAGGTTCCCATACACATATTCCCTTTGAGGTAATATCTTTGCCTTGTGCTTGCTGTGGTTGTTTGGAATAGTGGTTCTAGACATGTGTTATAACACCATAGGTTGCAGGTTTGATTCCCACATGGGTTTTTCTTACTTTTTTGTGTTGTGCTAACCTGACCATGAGCTGCCTGCAGGTTCATCACCTATCCACACACCCTTCCATCTCTTCACTGTACACCAAAGTGTGCCCTCTGTGCTGCCTAACCATCACATATTAGCTGTTACATATGTCTCTTTCTTTGTAGTGTTTACATAGGCAGTCTGCTTGGGGGGTTGGCATTGCTGTGGTTCAGCTGGTCTGTACCACACCTGTTTGCAGGTTCAATTCTCACATGCTCCTTTTCTGTTCTGTTCCATATTTTGCCCTGCTCTACAGAGCATCCCCTGACACTCTTTGGGTTTAGGTTCTTTCCTCTTTTGCATGCTGTATCCACTGCATAACATTCCATTGTGTATGTGCATGTAGTTATATGTGGCTCTGGTCTCAATTACAGACTGTGATCTGAGCTGTACACACCAGATCTGCATGTGCATTCCATCATGGTTTCTGTTGGAGGTTTGCCTATCCTGGCAGACAGCAGGCTTCTTGTGTGATGCCCTGCAGTATTCTTGTATGCATCCTTTGCTAACAACCTCACATTGGTGGTATAGCCTATCGGTTTGTGCATTGACATTTGTGCTAATGGTCATAGGTTTGATTCTCTCTGTTTTCTTTCATTTGCATGCCTGTCCTGCACAGTTACTTTTCATTCCTGTAATAGTCATATCTGTGCAGATCTGTGCTGTTAGCACATTGTACCCTTATCACAGTTGCCAACTATCCTTCTGTCCGTCTATGTGTGTCTGCCAGCTGTGTGCTGTCCTGCCCTGATGTGCAAGCTGCTACCCCATGTCCTGCACTGGTACACGTTTCTGCATTGAAGCTCTTCCTGGTTGCCTCTCCAGTGTGTGCTCTGCATGGCACTGCTACTCCTCTGTCCTCCTGTCATTGCACCTATCCTGCCACCTCTTCCTCCTCTGCTGGACACGTCTTCCCATCCTCTGCCACACACTGTCATTGTTGCATGGTACATTACCATCACCCTGTGCATCGCTACAGCTGCCCCCAATATGTTTGTCCATTTTTCCAGCTGCCACATGGGCTGGACACAGATTTGTCTGGTCCATCAGCTCAGATCTATTTCCTTCCATCACTTATGCATTGTCTTTCCTTGGTGCTCTGTGCAGTTAGGGTAGCATCTGTGTTTGGCCCATGTCTTTCTTTCTTTTCAACTTGGGTGACCTTAGTGCCCTTGGCCAACATTTCTTGAGTCACCTATACATCCTTGGAGCATCTTTAGCCACACCTTAGATTCAGCCAGCTTGTGGGGCACCTAATATGGTGCCGTGGGGGTTGACAACCTTTCAACATGCCCTCTGGGACACATTATAACCTGCCTTGGCTAACATGGTGGTTTAGGATGTGCCTTCTGGTGCGCCCTAAAAGGTGCATTAGGTTATGGCACTGGGGTGCGGGTATTTTTTAGCTCGCAGCACAGATTGTTGGACTGTTTCAAGCAGGAAAGGGAATTGCCTTGGCCACCCTTATTCATTAGGCCCACTGGGGGATCAAACTCATGACCCCTGTCTCAGCAGTCATTGTATTAACCAGTGTGCTACACCTCTGTTGCTGTGATTGCAGATCGGCACACGAAGTTAAGGTTAACGTGCGGTAACGTGCACGGCTCCCTCTATCGCGCGATAACGGGCACGGCGCACTTTATCGCACGATAACCCGAGATTGCTACCTTAAGACCAGAACTTCCACTCCTTATATGGCATTCTTCACATTATCGCTGCAACTAGTGCCTGTAACATTAAGACGGTTTAGTAAACATACCCCTAAGAGTGCACACAATCGGACTTAAATGTGCACTTACAGAACAGCAACTGTATAAAGTATGCGCATAAGTAGCCATTCAAGTACATAAGCCCTTGAAGGCAAGTGACTTACGCAAATAAATGGCATGTATCTTTTCATGATTTCTTATAAAATCAGCCCAATAGAGGGTAATTTTATGAGGGGGCACCTCTATGAAGGCATTTGATAAAGACAAATAGGCATCTACATTTCTTTATAAAATACTTGCTCAAGTGGCAGATCTCGCACCTACATTGCAGACATAGATATGTAGACATGTAGGGCCCGATTTTCAGTTGGGCAGGGCTAAGCGCTGTAGCCGCATAGCCCTGCCCACGACCCCTTAACCCCGGATTCTCACTTCCATGGTGATGGAAGTGAACATTCGGGGTTCACCACACAGCCAGAAAGCCGCCGAGTCTAACTGGGCAGCAGCAATTTTGGACGCTATCCGGTTAGCATTCTGCACCTTAAAAATAAGCGAGGGTTTTCTTCACCTATCTTTAAGGTGCACAGCGCTACCTGGGCAGCATCCAAAATCTCTGCTACCCAGTTAGCACCATTCCCTGCCTTCACTCCACCTCGGAACACCCCCAATATGCCCCATTGCTCACCGGATAGCATTGGGGCACATAGGGGACTTTATTGGGGATTTTCAAAGGCACTAGCTGTGTAGGTGCCTTTGAAAATCCCCAATTAAAGTATTTACACAGCTAACATGGGTTGTTAACCGCGTAAATGCCTTCGAAAATCAGGCCTGTAAATGATACTATGTTATAATCTGCACATCTATTCATGCTCCATACAAACTCCGCCCCTGTGCACGCCTACTGGCAAAGTACTCAGCATCATGTCAAAGCACGTGCTTTTATGTTGATCTGAATTTCATAAGAGGTCATTTTCAAGTATACATGCCTACCTATGAGCGGAAATTACTTTATCAAATTACCTCCATAGCACCTCCTTTCACACAATATGAGCATAATTTTATAAAGTCATATCTCCGTGGATATGCAGGATAGCAAGTCCTCACCTATGGACGACATCGCCGATGGAGCCCAATATGGAAGCATTTTCCCAGTTCCAGATCCAGAACATTGAAAGTAAATTAAAAGTAAATAGACTCTGAAATTTCTTTTCATTTCAATCAAATCAGAGTATAGCTTAAACATTGAAATTATAGTAAATAGTTAGTGAAATATGGTGGTTTCTAGAGAGCTTTTTATTTAAATCAAATCAGAGCATAGCTTAGCATACAGGTAGAATAGTCCTGAGTAGGAAGAAATAAACTTGCTTCTAATGACCTTTACAAAGAGGCCTGCCAATTAGGAGGCAAAAATTCTGTGAAGTTGTCTTGCATAGGTATTAAAAGCAAATAACAGACCAATGGGGCCATTTAAAAGGCCCCTTCTATCAAACCAAGGGCTGCACAAGTCACCCAGGAAATTGGTAAGCCTTTACTTTAGAAGCAAGCCAACTTTTAATAGGTCTTGATTCCCTCTCTCCCTCCCTCCCTCCCCACTCTCACCCACCCCTGGGATAATCATAGCTTTATAGGCTCTTAAACCTCTTAAAGGGAAGAAGGTATCCATATTTACTCTCAGGTGCTGTTTATCCTCATCAAGCATACAATAAGGACCTGAGATTAATTAATCTTGAGGTGAACAAAGTCCATTAAACATATTAGATATAGTTTTATTAATATAAGTATCCCCAGAAAATCTGCATTAAGTAAACAACTAAATACATAAGCATAACCTTAAAAATAAGATGCAGACAGCAGTCCAGCAGCATGATGGGGGCTTTCCAGTCTTTTGCATTGAGTGTCATATGCATGATTTTCTCACAGTAGGTGAGGGGTATTACGTGTGCTCTCAGGGAATGAGTCTGATCTCTGGAGGCTAGAGTAGCAGACTTGGAGGACATAAGGAAGATAGAAAGGTACATAGACAAGACTTCCAGGGATGTAGTACTGAAGACCCACCTCCAGTCGGGCAGCATCTCTGTTGCCATGGAGAAGAGAGGTCACATAATAGGAGAGCATCACCGTGGCGTGGCAGGAAGTGATCCTGTAGCTAGGACCTGTCCTCCAGGTGATGTAAAATCCTCTCAACTGAGGAGGTATCTCCAAGGCCATGTGCCCATGAGGGAAGGGTTAGGGCAGCCATTATAGTTGGTGATTCAATCCTTAGGCATGTAGATAGCTGGGTGGCTGGTGGACGTGAGGATTGCCTGGTAACATGCCTGTCTGGTGCGAAGGTAGTGGACCTCACGCGCCACCTAGACAAGATCTTAGATAGTGCTAGGGAAGAATCTGCTGTCCTGGTATATGTCGGTATGAATGACATAGGAAAGCATGTTAGGGAGGTTCTGGAGGCAAAATTTAGGCTTTTCGGTAGGAAGTTGAAATCTAGAACTTCCAGGGTAGCATTCTTTGAAATGCTTCCCATTCCACGCGCAGGACCCAAAAGGCAGGCAGAGCTCCGGAGTCTCAATGTGTGGATGAGACGATGGTGCAAGGATGAAGGTTTTGGATTTGTTAGAAACTGGGGAACATTCTGGGGAAAGGAGGAGCTTTTCCGAAGGGATGGGCTCCACCTTAACCGGGATGGAAAAAGGCTGCTGACATTAACCTTTAAACAGTAGATAGAGCAGTTTTTAAACTAGATAATAGGGGAAAGCTGACAGTTCTCCAAGAGCACATGGTTTAGAAGGATGTATCCCTGAAGGATACTAGCAAAAGATTGAAGTTAGGACATATCGACAGAGAGGTTCCAGTAAAGACAAAGGTAACCCAAATGCCCTTAAGTACAGAGCAGACAGAACTTAAAGATTCCAAATTATCCCTGCCTACCAGTAACCAGATAAATATAAATAAAATACAGTGTCTAAAATGCTTGTATGTAAATGCTAGAAGTCTAAGCAATAAGATGAATATGTTAGAATATATAGCACTAAATGAGAAGCTAGATATGATTGGTATCTCAGAGACATGGTGGAAGGAGGACAACCAGTGGGACACTGTGATACCTGGGTACGAACTATATCATAATGATACAGCAGATCAAATTGGTGGAGGGTTTGCACTCTATGTTAGAGAGGGAATTGAGTCACAAAGGATTACAGTTTTTCAGGAAACAAAATACACTGTAGAATCTCTATGGATTGAAATTCCATGTAAAAAGGGAAAGGCGATGGCAGTGGGGGTGTAGTGTCGACCGCATGGCCAGAATGAACAAATGGATGATGAATTGCTCAAAGAAATCAGGGAAGCTAACAAAAGTTACAGCACAGTAATAATAATGGGTGATTTCAATTACCCCGGTATGGACTGGGTCAGTGTCACGGCAGGACATGCTAAGGAGTGTCACACCCCAGCCCTCTGCCTAAGGCTTAGAGGGGTAGGGTTGCCATTAACATCTCTTATAAAAGGTTGAATAAACTATTTTTCTCTAGTGAAGCATGCTGGGAGTTGTAGTTTTGGCCTTCTAAGATGAAGTGTAGTCATGAAACCAAAAGTAAAGGCAAATGACAAAATGTATTCCCCAAATGCAAGCAAAGTCCATGTAGACTGTAACAGGATACTTCTCCATTCATTCGCTCAAGGTTATTTACAACTTAGGCTGGATGAGCTTCACAGTCATTAATTATATGCGGCTGCTTATCAATATAATGGATAAAGAAAACACAGCTTCTTCATTCAACAAAGTAAAAATATCTTCTTTTTACCTTTGTCTTCATTAAGCATTCAAATGTACATGCAACAGGTATCTTCCCCTTAAAAAGAGCAAGTTCCTACCTTCAGTTCGGCCTAGGTTTCATTACTCTACTTTTCAGGAGACTTTATCTTTTCAGCTATTCTTTAGCAAAGGGACTCAATGCTAACAGCTTGACATAGAGTACAGTCCATGAGTACTTCTGGAGGCAATAAATCCTGCTCAATAGGTTCAACCTGCATTTCCTCTGGCTCCGGCAATGCAGTGCCCTGCTCTGAGCTTTTAACGTATGTCTCAGGGTCTATTCTCTCTGAGGATCCCTGTGTCTCTCTTGAGCACAGCTCCACCCGGTAAGGATAAATTGTACCTGAAGCTGTGGTCACTTCTCCCTGGCTGTGTTCACCAGTCTCCCTCCAGCTTCTGGGAAACAGCCCCTGGTTCACTTCCCTGAGTTCCTTCCTGGAGCTCTGCCACGGCTCCCTGTTCCAGGCTTGGCTCCTTTGACTCCTGTGATGAGTCCTGGGCTCCCACCTCTGAACTCTCTGAACCTTCTGATCAGGAACTGGGGTTTGAAGCCTTCTCTGCTCTCTCCTTCCATGCTCTCTCCCTCCTCCTGACTCTCCTCCTCCTCTGGGCTCTCCTCTTCCTCCGGGCTCTCCCGGGCTCTCCTCCCTGCTTTCTCTCTAGCCAAGGTTTATATCTCTGCTTCCCGGGCAGTGTCTCTCCCTCTCTGGACAGGTGCTTGCAATTATCTTTCAAGCCTGCAACTACATCAGCAGAGCTTGGGTGTGGCAGCCTAGGTTTGGTTTCTCTCTGGTTGCTTTCTTTATGCCAACGCTGAAACCTGTGCACTGCAGGGATGTCACTTTTCTTAAAAGCAAAATCATTAGTTTCTCCTATTTCCATAGGCTCACTACAAACTTCCTTATCACAGGAGATAACATTTCTAGATGAAATAAATGACTGCTTCTTAGAACAGCTGGTTTATGAATCAACAAGAGGGAAGGCCATCTTGAACCTAGTCCTTAGTGGAACACAAGAACTGGTGCAAGAGATAAAGGTGTTGGGGCCACTTGCAATAGTGATCATAGCATGATCACGTTTGATTTATTAAACTGAGGAAGGACGGCAAGGAAATCCACAGTGCTACCTTTTAACTTTCAAAATGGAGACTATGATAAAATGAGGAAAACAGTTAAAAAAGGAGCAGCTGCAAAGATTAAAGATTTACATCAAAAATGTATGTTATTTAAAAATACTATCTTGGAAGCTCAGACCAGCTGTATTCCATACTTTAAGAAAAGTGGAAAGAAGTCCAAAAACTACCAGCATGATTTAAAGATGAGGTCAGAGAGGCTGTTATTGCCAAAAAACATCTTTCAGGAAATGGAGAAAGGAGTCAAATGACAAAAACTAGAAACAACATAAGCACTGGCAAGTTAGATGCAAGGTATTGATAAGGCAGGCAAAGAGAGAATTTGAAAAAAAGCTTGCTGTGATAGCAAAAACACATAATAAAAAATTTTTCAAGTACATTCTTAGCAAAAAAACTGTGAGAGAGTCAGTTGGACCACTGAATGATAGAGGGGAAAAAGTTGCACTAAGAGGAGACAAGAACATAAGAACATAAGATATGCCATACTGGGTCAGACCAAGGTCCATCAAGCCCAGTATCCTGTTTCCAACAGTGGCCAATCTAGGTGATACGTACCTAGCAGTTTCCCCAAAAGACACAGGTTCCACAATGCTTGTACTGGGTCAAGCATTGATATCCTGGGTCCAATGTTCCCTCTAATTTTCTGTAGGCTGTGTGCGCATAAAATATCAGATGTGTACAGCTTTTGAAGGAAGGTTAAATTTTTGTGCGCCACATAACGACACTCGGAGTTATATACTTTAAAATTTGACTACACGTCAGAATACAGTATGTACACCACATTGATTTTAATCAAATTAAATGAAAATAGACAATTACTAAATGAAGCAGGAAATTTCTAGTAATTACAATCATAACTTATAAATTTTAAGAAGTCTGTGAAATTTTCTATCAGAATCAGAGCCATAATTTTTGTGCGCTCTGTTGTAAAGTATGTGCGCTCGCTCGGTGAGGTGTGTGCGCGCGCACGCGCGCACAGCTTAGATGGAACAGTGCCTGGGTCCCTTCTTAATAATGGTTTATGGACCTTTCCTCCAGGAACTTGTCCAAACCTTTTTTAAACCCAGCTACACTAACAGCCTTTACTACATCCTCCGGTAACAAATTCCAGAGTTTGATTACACGTTGAGTGAAAAATATTTTCTTTTATTAGTCTTAAATAGTTTACCTTGTAGCTTCATTGCATGTCCCCTAGTCTTTCTATATTCTGATAAAGTAAACAATCGATTTACGTTTACCTGTTCCACTCCGTTCATTAATTTATAGACTTCTATCATATCTCCCCTCAGCCGTCTCTTCTCCAGGTTAAAGAGCCCTAACCTCTTTAGCCTTTCTTCATAGGAGTATCCTTCCATCCCCTTTACCATTTTGGTGGCTCTTCTCTGAACCTTTTCTAATATCGCTATATCCTTTTTAAGATACGGAGACCAGAATTGCACACAATATTCAATGTGCGGTCTCACCATGGAACGATATAGAGGCATTATAATATCTTTTCTTTTATTTTCCATTCCTTTCCTTATGATACCTAGCATTCCATTTGCTCTCCTGGCCGCCGCTGCACACTGGGCCGAGGGCTCCAACATGTCATCCACAATGACGCCCAAATCCTTTTCCTGGGGTGGTGGTTCCTAATGTGGAACCCTGCATCGTGTAACCATAGTTTGGGTTGTTCTTCCCTAGGTGCATAACTTTGCACTTGTCCATGTTAAATTTCATCTGCCATTTTGATGCCCAGTCTTCCAATTTATCAAGATCCTCTTGCAATTTTCCACAATCCTCTTGGGTTTTAACAACTTTAAATAGTTTTGTGTCATCTGCAAATTTGATAACCTCACTCGTTATTCCACTTTCCAGGTCATTTATGAATATGTAAAAAAGCAGCGGACCCAGCACAGATCCCTGGGGTACACCACTACTCACCTTTCTCCATTGGGAAAATTGGCCATTTAGCCCTAACTTCTGCTTTCTATCTTTCAACCAGTACCTGATCTACAGTAGTACACTGCCTCCTATCCCATGAATCTTTAGTTTTGCCAAAAGTCTCTTTTGAGGGACCTTGTCAAAGGCTTTCTGAAAGTCCAGATACACTATGTCCACCTGTTTATTCACACCTTCAAAAAAACCATAACAGATTAGTAAGACAAGATCTTCCTTGTCTAAAGCCATGTTGGCTGTCTCCGATTAGGCCATGACTATCTACATTCTGAGTAATTTTATTCTTTATGATGGTTTCTACCATTTTTCCCGGTACTGACGTCAGGCTCACCGGTCTGTAGTTTCCCGGATCACCCCTGGAACCCCTTCCAAAAATTGGTGTTACATTGGCGATCCTCCAACCTTCAGGCACTAGAGATGACCTCAATGACAGTTCACAGACTACCAATAGCAGGTCTGCAATCTCACATTTCAGCTCTTTCAACACCCTTGGATGTATACCATCCGGCCCAGGTGATCTGCGACTCTTCAGCTTATCCAATAGTTGTAATGCATTTTCCCGATGTATCAATATTTCCTTCAATTCTTCTGCACCTTTAAATACCACTTCAGTCATGGGCAACATCACCACATCCTCCTCAGTAAAGACCGAAGCAAAGAATTCACTCAGTCTCTCCGCTATCGCCTTGTCGCCTCTCAGTGCCCCTTTAACCCCTCTATCATCTAATGGACCAACTGACTCTCTAACAGGTTTTCCACTACGAATGTTCTTGAAAAAGTCCCTATTTCACGCCTTTGCTTCCGCAGCAAGCTTCTTCTCAAATTCTCCCTTTGCCTGCCTTATCAATGCCTTGCATTTGACTTGCCAGTGCTTGTGCTGTTTCCAGGCTTCGTTGCTTGGCTCCTTTTTCCATTTCCTGAAAGATGCTTTTTTGGCAACAACAGCCTCTCTGACCTCACCTTTAAACCATGCTGGCAGTTTTTTGGACTTCCTTCCACTTTTCTTAAAGCGTGGAATACAGCTGGTCTGGGCTTCCAAGATAGTATTTTTCATCAACACCCAAGCTTGATGTAAGTCTTTAACCTTTGCAACTGCTCCCTTTAGTTTTTTCTTAACTATTTTCCTCATTTTATCATAGTCTCCCTTTCAAAAGTTAAAAGGTAGTACTGTGGATTTCCTTACTATCCCTCCTCCACTAATTAAAACAAAGGCGATCATGCTATGATCACTATTGCCAAGTGGCCCCAACACCCTTATCTCTTGCACTAGATCTGGTGTTCCACTAAGGACTAGGTCTAATATGGCTTCCCCTCTGGTCAGTTCATGAACCAGCTGCTCCAAGAAGCAGTCATTTATTTCATCTAGAAAATTTATCTCCCTAGCATGTCCTGCCGTGACACTGACCAGTCGACACCGGGGCAACTGAAATCACCCATTATCATTACTGCGCTGGAACATTTGTTAGCTTCCTTGATTTCTTTGAGCATTTCATCATCCATTTGTTCATTCTGGCCAGGCGGTCGATAGTACACCCCCACTGCCATCGCCTTCCCCTTTTTACATGGAATTTCAATTCATAGAGATCCTACAGCAAATTTTGTTTCCTGCAAAACTTTAATCTTGTCTGACTCAATGCCCTCTCCAACACAGAGCGCAACCCCTCCACCAATCTGATCAGCTCTATCATTACGATATAGTTTATACCCAGGTATCACAGTGTCCCACTGGTTGTCCTCCTTCCACCATGTCTCTGATATTTCAATCATATCTAACCTCTCATTTAGTGCTATATGTTCTAACTCTCCCATCTTATTATATAATCCCATAGCAGAGAGACTAAATGAATTCTTTGCTTTGGTCTTTACTGAAGAAGATGTAGGGAAGTTACCAATGCCTGAAATGGTATTTTATTTATTTATTTATTTATGTAGACAGTTTTGCATACCACCTTATCCTTCAATCAAAGTGGTCACAACACAATTGGGGGATACATTTAACACAAGGGGATATGAGGCACATACACTAATACTTATGAAAAGTGGTATATAAAAAAATGTTAAACAACTACTTACAGGGAACATGGGCAATAGAGGGTTAAGTGGCATGCCCAAGACCACAAGGAGTGCCTGTGGAACTGGAAACCCCAGTCCTTCCAGCCCAAGGTTGCTGTCCTCTAGTGGGATTTGAACCCCTGACCTTCTGGCCTGAGGTAACTTGCCCCAACCACTAGGCAACTCCTCCCTATATTTAAAGTTGATGCAGCAGAAGAATTGAAAGAAATATTGATAAACTGGGAAGATGCATTATCGCTATTTGATAAACCAAAGAGCAGCAAATCACCTGGACCAGATGGTATACATCCAAGGGTGTTGAAAGAGCTGAAATATGAGATTGCAGACCTACTATTACTAATCTGTGAACTATCATTAAAATAAGCAATAATACCTTAAGGATGGACAATAGACAATATAACACCAATTTTTAAAAAGGGTTCCATGGGTGATCTGGGATATTACAGATGTAGTAAAAGCTGCTAGTGTAGCTGGGTTTAAAAAAGGTTTGGACAAGTTCCTGAAGGAAAGGTTCATAACCATTATTAAAGGAAACCCAGGAAATCCACTGCTTGTCCCAATATAAGCATTGTGGAATCTGTGTCTTTTGGGGAAACTGCTAGGTACTTGCAACCTAGATTGGCCACTGTTGGAAACAGGATACTGGGCTTGATGGACCTTGGTCTGACCCAGTATGGCATTTCTTATGTTCTTATGCTCTTATTGTCCAGCATCTGTCCTCCTGTCCTCCCTCCCATATTGTTCATGCATTTGTCCTCCTCCCCCACCCCTGTTGTCCATCATCTGTCCTCCTGCCCCCTCCCCTGGTGTCCAGCATTTGTCCTCCTGCCCCTTCCCTGTAGTCCACTATTTGTCCTCCTGCCCCCTCCATCCAGCATCTGTCCTCCTGACCTGCCCCATGTTGTCCATCATCTGTCCTCCTGCCCCCTCCCCTGTTGTCCACTATTTGACCTCTTGCCCCCCATTGTCCAGCATCTGTCCTCCTGCCTCCCTGTTGTCCATCATCTGTCCTCCTGTCCCCCTCCCCTGTTGTCCAGCATTTGTCCTCCTTCCCCTCCCCTGTTGTCCACTATTTATCCTCCTGACCCCCCTGTTGTTCATCATCTGTCCTTCTGCTCCCCCCTGTTATTTATTTATTTATTTATTTATTTATTTATTTAACAAGAACTTATATACCGCTGCTTCCATAGTTCAGCTGCGGTTTACAGATAACAACATTCAACAAAGCATAGTTTGTTTTACATATAACATCAGATAACTATAAGCAATATAAAATAAACAGAGTAATATTAAACTGAATGGCACAGAACAGTGCAACTTATATACATTATTTACATATAGACATTATGTGGGGTATAATCATGGAGAGAAGTTCAGAATCTGATAGGGAGAGTTTTCTTTTTATGTTGTAGTGAGATGTCAGACAAAGAATGGTTAGCCTTTATCTAATTCTTTTGAGTGGATGTCTTTACTATTGTAGTGTATTGTGAATAGATGGGTTTTCAATTTTTTGCGGAATTCTTTAATCTCTGTTAGCATTCTTAGTTCTTCTGGGAGGGAATTCCAGGCTATTGGGGCTGCATGAGAGAACGCTCTGTTGTTTGTTGATTTATTTGTTTTTATGAAGTCTTTGGGGGGTTTTAGTTTATTTGAATGACCTTTTCTTTGAGAAGGTTTTGAGTGTTCTTTAGTAATTAATTTACTTAATGTATGTGGTGCCATATCGAATAGTGTTTTAAATGTAGTTGTTAATGTTTTGTATATTATCCTACTTTGAATTGGCAGCCAGTGAAGGGACTCTAGTATTGGTGTTATATGTTGATGAGAATGTGTTTTCGTTATTATCCTAGCTGCTGAGTTTTGTGCAATTTGAAGCCTTTTAATGTTTTGTTTTGTTGCGCCTAATAATATTAAATTAGCAAAGTCAAAGTGGGGGGTTATGGTGGCTTGAATTATGCTGATGAAATCATGTATGTATACAAGGGGTCTAAGTTGTTTAAGTATTTTAAGCTTGAAATAAATTTTCTTTGTAGTGTTTCTGATATGGGTATCTAATGTTAAATGTTTATCTATAATTACTCCTAAGTATCTGATTTCGTTTTTTATTTTGATTTCCTGGTTTTGTAGTGTTATATGTGTTGGTGGGGTATAGTCTTGGTTTTTAGTGACGATTAGCACTTCTGTTTTTGAGTGATTTATTTGGAGATTGTGGGCGTTTAGCCATAAAGTTATTTCTTTGAAGCAATCTGATAGGAGTTGCAACGGTATGTTAGGGACTGTGAATGGGATGTACATCATAATATCATCTGCATACAGATGATAGAGTACACCATATTTTTTAAAAATATTGCAAACTGGTTTTATGTATATGTTAAATAGGAGAGCTGAAAGTGCTGAGCCTTGAGGTAAACCTGTTTCAAATTTATATGATTCAGACATTTGGTTGCCTATTCTAACATTTTGGGTTCTATTGCTCAGATAGGATGTGAACCATTTATGAACTGTAGAATATATTCCTATATGTCTTAAGTTGTTAAGCATTATTGAATGGTGAACACTATCAAAAGCTGCTGATATGTCCATAAATAATAGGATGAAGGCTTTTTTGTGGTTGTCAATTCCTCTTAAAAGTGTGTCAATTAGTACGGTCAGGAGAGTTTCAACTCCATGCTTGGGACGAAATCCATATTGTTGGTCGTCAAGCGGATAGGATGAGTCTAGGAATTCTTGTGTCTGTATTTGTACAGTTTTTTCTATGACTTTTGCTAAGAATGGTATACTTGAGATCGGTCTGTAAGATTTTGGGGAGGTTTTGTCAAGTGAGTTATTCTTTAGAATTGGTCTGATTTGTACATGTTTAAGTGTAGGTGGGAGGTGACCTTGGAGTAGTGAAAGGTTGACCATAGGGAGTATGAAGGATAGAAGAGTTGGGAGTGTGTTTTTTATCCAGGCTACTGGGCAGGGGTCGAGATAAGAAGTTGTCGTGTTGAGATTGAGAATGATATTTTTTAATGATGTTTTGGATATCGGGTGAAATTCTGGCCATTCGTTTAGTATATGAGGTGTGTAGATTGAGTCTAGGGTCATTGGTGAGTGTTTTGTTTTGTTTTGATAATAGTTGGCTAAGGTTTGTGCTGATATATCAGTGATTTCCTTGCTAGAGGCTTGGGAATTGTTAGTTAGATTACTAACAATGGAAAATAGTTCTCTTGGTCTATTATATGCTTTTGATAGGATTGTAGCATAGTAATTTTTCTTTGAGTTATTTATTGCGTCTTTATAGATTGTAAGATGGTTGTAGTATAGTTCTTTCTCAATGGTGGATTTATCCAACACTTGTCCTCCTGCCCTCCCCCCTTTGTCGAGTATCTGTCCTCCTGCCCCCTCCCCTGTTATCCACTATTTTTCCTCCTGCCCCCATCCAGCATTTGTCCTCCTGCCCCCGCCACCACCCAAATCTGAGAACATAAATAAAATAAAATAAAAATAAATAAATAAATAAATAAATAAAAGCAATCAAAAAGTGTGGGGTTTGCAAGTCTCCATCAGCTTGTTTGTCCCTGCTGGTTCTGCCCCCCCCCCCCCCCCCCACTTCTCCTCTGCAGAAGCTAAAAGCATCTTCAGAGGGAGTAGGACCTTACAAGCAGTTTGTAAGGCCCTGACGGGTCCCGTCCCCTCTGATGATGCTTTTTGCATCAGAAGAGGCAGAACCAGCAGGGACATACAAGCCGATGGAGGCTTGCAAACCCCGAGTTTTTTGATTGCTTTTATTTTTAGCCAACAATGACTGTGCAAACTCCCTGACGCTGCCCCATTGTTCTTGGACCTGGGCAGCAGCACAGCATTGGCAGCAGGGTTGATTCTGTCGCTGCAGAGAAGCAGCGGCAGCAGCTTGTTCAATCTTTTTTTTCTTAATCCTTTGAAGGAGGAACGAGACGGCTATTTTGGGGGCTTTTTTTGCCACTCCCAAGACTTTGCCACCTGAGGCGACTACCTCACTTCGCCTCATTATAGAGTCGCCTCTGCGGGAAATCCATTGGTTGCCACAATGCAAGCATTGAAGAACTTGTGTGTCTTTTTGGGAAACTGCTAGGTACTTATGATCTTGATTGGCCACTTTTGGAAACAGGATACTGGGCTTAATGGACCTTGGTCTGACTCAGTATGGCATATCTTGTGTTCTTAACTATTAGGTAAACTAGGCAGCCGACTAGGGTGGCAACTTCTAAAGGCGGCAAAGAGCAGGGCATTCAAAGCTAAACAATTGGGTTTGACAGCTGGGGGGGAGAGGGGCTGCAGAGCTTAAGGTCTGCCTAGGGCGCCAACACCTTGAACCATCTCTGGTGCTGTCCCTTCACAGGACCGCCTCAGTCTTTCATTTTCCATGGAGCTATCAGGTCACATCTGTAAAAGCTCCACACACCCACCTCTTTTGTGGTATTTTTTGCACGTCACTTTCAGTTTTACGTTTTCTTTCTTTTTTTGTCCTTCACCTATCACAAACCTAAGCAGAGGCATCAGGTGTATTTTTTGTCAGAATCAAATTGTTGCTTTCACTGCAGCTGTATCTTTTAGAGATGTACATTCATTTGAAACATTATACGAAATATCAACAACATTTTCTATTTAGTTTCATTGTTTATTCATCCAAAAGGACACTAAAACAAATCCAAAACTGCCTTGTTTTGTTTGGTTACAGGCTAATCTCAATTCAGCATCTTTTAGGTTAGAAGACAGCTTTTGTACAGGTAGAGCTATTGCATCACCATAGGGGCCAGCTTTAGCCAGTCTGTTCTTAACCGTTTCAGATTGCTGGTGATCTTCATTCCTCTCTCCTGATTGGCACAAAGTATGGCTGTAAAGTGACTGCCTAAGCTGGTAGTGCACCAGAAAATTTGCTGATGCCAGGTGGTTCAAAATCAAATTATCTATGTAAATGGAATAAGCTTCTAAAATCATATCCTGTACACAAAAGTGTGTGAACCTCACGATCACATCATTGTGAGATAATCAGCATTGGAAGGGGGATGAGGAAGGAGGAAGAGGGTGACAAAAAAGGCTAGGATGCTAACTGTAAGTCAGTACACTAATGTCCATGCACACTCCCCTCCTGTGCAGCACAACAAGGTTTCTCATATGTTAATTTCTCACCTTCTGCGTGATCCCAAACTCTTTACCCCTAACCTCTCCCCCAACACAGGGAGTCTGGATGACTTTGTTTCAGACAGCTCAAGTTTGCAAATTTCAGGGAGGTGGGTGGCTGCGATGGGATGGAGCAGGATTAAATCTGGATTTAATTATTCCTAACTCCTAGCTTCCTTGATTCTCAGCATGCTGCTTTAACCACTAAAACTGTTCCAAAAATTATAGGGCCCAATATTCAAAGAATTTATGCTCCTAACTTTAAGAGTTATGCCTCTAAATTCTCCTAAATTTATATTCACAATTCCACTAAACTCCTACATTAGGAGCATAAACGTAGTGGCAACAGGGGCAGATTTAGGGCAGGGAAAGGAAACTAGGAGCTTAACACTGATTTTCAGCACTGGGTTTATAAATCTAGGCAAAGGATTGGCAGTCCCAAATTTATAAGCATAACTTTTAAGCTCCTAAATTAATATGAATTTTCTGCTGACAATTTAGGGGCCCTTTTTCTAATAGGCACTAGGAGGTATGTTTACTAAACCTTCCTAATGTTACCGGCGCTAGTTGCAGCGATAATGTGAAGAATGCCATATAAGGAATGGGCGTTCCAGTCCTAAGGTAGCAAGAATATGTATCGCGTGATAGTGGGCGCCGTGGCACGTTAACGCGCGTTAACCCTAAGTACATGCCAGCTCAGTGCTAGTAGTTGTAATAATGTAGCCCACTGGTTACTGCAATGACTGTGGAGGCAGAGGTCATGGGTTTGATTCTGCAGTGTTGTAATCTAAAATGGCTGTAGGAGGCATTTTGTTTTTAAATTTAAATCAGTGCTGCCAGCAAAAACACCCTCACAGTGCCGTAACCTAAGGTGCCTCATTAGGTGCCCTATAAGGCGCCCCACAGGTCACATTATAAAGAGCACTGTCTGCCAAGGCACCCTATAATGTGCCCTATAGGGCACTGTTTAGGGAGCCTTATAGGGCGCTTTACAGGGCGCCCTATAGGGCACCTATGAGGCACCTTAGGCTACAGCACTGTGAGGGTGTTTCTGCTGGCAGCACTGATTTAAACTAAAAGAAAATGCCTCAGACAGCCTTTTTAGATTACACCACTGCAGGATCAAACCCACAACTCCTGCCTCCACAGTCATTGACGTAACCAAAAAACTACATCTGTATAGCTACTACCACACTGCTGGCTGCCTACAGAAAGACTGCAGGTCACCACACAAACTGTCTGCTGTGGTTACCAGGATAGGTTAAAACCACCCATACCCATGATGCACTGCACATGCAGATCAGCAGCCTACATCTGATCACAAGATGGGGTATGCGCCTCTATAGCACCCCAGCCTGGTAGGGGGAACTGACCGTGTGTGTTACTGGCACAGAGTAGCTACAGATCGTGACATTGTGCAGGTCCTGTGCTCACCCTGAGAGTGAGGTGGGGCACCCAGCAACAAGTCCGCAGCACCTGGCTTAGCTGAGATAGGCTATACTGCAGGTCCCCATCAATGCCAGTGTGTGATAGGTAGTCCTTGCAGACGCACCTAGGTTACACCTGTGTCCATCTGTATTTCCCAGTCACATCTAGCCCTTGTGGACCCAGAATAGTGCATATCCTGTGTGGGTGTCATGATCACATGTTATAGGTGAATGGGGGTGTTTGGATCCAAAAGTGGATTATGTAGCACCACCCAACCCACCCTCTGTGGCTCAGAGGGGAGGGGAGGAGACAGAATCTCCCACCAACAGATCCACAGTGTACATCTCTGGAATGGGGGCAGTAGAGGGGACCATCAACCCCAGCCCTGCTGGGGAACAGGCACCCTACAGGGCAGTCGATGCAGATCTGTACACATCACATAAGGCAATGGCAGAACACTGGAGAAGCTCAGCTGCCCCCCACCACTATCTGACATTCACCAGCAGAGAAAACAGTCAGTCTCCACCCTCTGCAAGGTGCTCCAGACATACACATGCTAACTGCAGACAATCTGCTAGCTAGTACATAGTGCATGTTCCTGAAGGACCTATATGCACTCAAAAATGGGATGTGAGCAAACACAGCAAGCAAGTATGCCAGTGATTGAACCCCAGTACCAGAAAAGAGAACCCATAAACATCACTTGAAAGAAATGCTGCATAGCACTATGTGGGAACCTAGCCATGCCGTGGTCACTGCTCAGTCAGGGTGAGAGTGACCTCCCAGCATGACATGCTGTGGCCACCCTGTCCGTGCAGGTGGTGGTCAGGCACTACAATGTCCCAGCTATTGCC
Source organism: Ichthyophis bannanicus (assembly GCA_033557465.1). NCBI lineage: Eukaryota > Metazoa > Chordata > Amphibia > Gymnophiona > Ichthyophiidae > Ichthyophis > Ichthyophis bannanicus. Next base: position 908,070,183 of record CM066035.1, on the reverse strand, counting down.
CTATGCCCTGTGCAGATGCATCCTGCCCAGACCACCCTGTCCGGGCCATACCCACAGTACCTTGCTCCTCATTATACACATCGGCAGGCTAACACTGGAAACAGTGCAAGCAGTGTGGGCTCAGTAAGGTGTAGGCAGCCACAACACACTGGATAGATAGACACATAGTCCCACACCTATGCCAGCATTGTGCAAATATAGAGGTTTGTGGCAGCCTTGGCCACCACACCAGTTCAGGGCACAGTGCAGGCATTGCTATGGTACGCAAAACTGTTGGGGTCACTCCCCGGAGCGGTAAACACTGTCAGAATCAATAACTGAAACACACTCCACATATATTAGAAAGGTTGCTATGATGAATCTCTATCAACAAATTGTGTTTAACTTAGGATTTGTTATCTGACATTAATTATAGCAACCTTTTGATATATGTGGAACGTGTTCCCAAGTTTAGGACGGCATTGCTAAGGTATGCAGGTGCCAGTATTGGTAGATGCTGCTTTGCGCAGGGCCCAACAGCCTGACTCTCCATGAGGCATTGGATAGTGGAGCCTGTGGGTGTGGGTGTTTGTACCCCTGTTGGCCTCTGCTCTAGGGCTGAGTTTCCCAACTCCGGTCCTGGTGGGCCAAACACTGTTCAGGTTTTCATGCTGTCCCTAATGAATATGCATGAGATACATTTGCATACAATGGGGGCGGTGCATACAAATGCAGCACAGGCATATTTATTAGGGACAGCATGAAACCTGAATGGTGTTTGGCCCTCCAGGACTGCAGTTGGGAAACTCTGCTCTAGGGATTGCACATGTTTATGGTGTCTGTGCTCTGTAGGGTAAAATATAGGCATGTTTATTTTATCTGCAATAAAGGTTCCATCTTTATTAACACGGTTTAGTACTAGATAAAATATGGGGATAGGGTTGGCAGGAGCCACAGCTGGGATTTGAACTTGTGATCTTCTGATCCTGAACACACTGGCTGTGTGTATTGCACCAAACTGGTGCTATGGGGCAGATTGTTCTCTGGGGATACCATGACTGTTCGTCAGACAGACCTTGTGTGTTGCAGTGCACGGCACCCACCTAAATGGGGCTTGGCCGTGGTCTGCTGTGGGCAGATGTCGCTGCCCCCTCCGCCACTAGCACCTCTCCGCCACCATGCTAACATGCCCTTATGCCGGTGGTGCTGGTGGTGCGCAGTCCCAGGCCATCCAGTGTGCCGGTAGGCAGCTGCCAATGGTGTGAGTTCTCGAGTAGGGGTGCCCACATGGACATGCGTGCTTTCCCCCCCTCCCCCCCGGCACTGCCTGCCAATGTTATGTGCCCTTGGGGGTACCTGCTGGGTAATATCCCCTGTGACACTGTGGGACACACACTCGTGCCCATGTTGGACCCTCGTCCATTGCTGTCTTGCTGTTTTACAGTTTCAGCATTCCTATGTGCCACCTAGGCATCTGCCTAGTCCGTACTGTGCCCCAGCTGGACCACAGCATGTGCCGCCTGCAACTCCCTGTATCCCATTTACAGCATCAGTACAGTTGCCCTTTCCTACATGCCCACTCTGCTGTTGCTGTACATGTGCATGCCATAACAAACCTGCCCAATATAAACGACAAAACCCTGATCACCGCTATTTCAATATGGGATCATTCACTTTGTAGGGGGACAGAGCATAGACCCTTCCAAACATGATATCTTCCTTTTTACTCTTTGTCAGTAGTGTTGCTTTATGTTTATCATTAATATCACTATTGGCCAGCTTGGTTATTGGGATTTCAAATGTGGTTTTGGTCATTTTATATGTTTATTTGCCTTTTTGGTTCCTGCACATGTATCACTACTATCACTTTTCTGGGTTTCCCTGCCTTTGCTGTACATTGCTGACTGAAATGGTTTCTCTCTCCTGCAAATGTGCCTCTAGCGCGAGGTTTTCACTGACACTAATTTTCAGACCTTCATTTCACGGCGTTAGTGTGCATGGAGCCTATCCCCACCCACTCTCCGCCCATTGACCCCTATCTCCACTCTCTGGGGAGCCTTACTCCACCCTTCAGACCTGGCTTTCACAGCGTTAGTGTGCCTTAATGCTGCTGCCGATGTTATCGCGTGATACGTGACGTTATCACGTGATTTATCATGCGATAACATTACGTATCGTGCGATAACATCGGCGCTGCTACGTTAAGACGGTTTAGTAAGTATACCCCTAGAGTGTTGCACCTAATGCACAAAAACGATAGCGTGTTAGGTGCAACACTACTGCGTTAATTGGTGGGGGTGTGGAAAGCATTTCCCCAGCAGTTAACACAGAGCCCCACCCCTTAGCGCATGCCACATTAGCATAGATGCACTTAACTCCACCCATAAAGGTGGCGTTAGATGATCCTGCGCTAATATAGATGCAGGCCAATTCCAAATGGTCCACGGCCGGGCTGACGGGATTCCTAAAACGTGGATGGGGCCAAGTTGTACCCAATTCTACAACCATGGGATCTGTACGTACCAACGATTGTGGAACTGGACACTTAGACGACCCGGTGTGCACCCGATTCCATGGTGGGAGCAGTCTTGCAATCTGCCTGTTCAGCCCGGTACAGTGGTGTCCTGTTGCCGTGGCACTAGTATGTCCAGCCAGCATTGCAGAATGGCCTGTCCTAGAGCAGGCCTTGACACACTGCTGTCTGACCCTCTGTGGAGGCCCCCAAGGCCTGGATTGGGCAGCGGATGCTGTCCTATGGTGGTGGCCTGGGATATGGGGGTCTGCATCCCACGAATGGCACAGTGCCCGGGACTTATTCCACTATCAGGGTGGAATAAGCCAGGCATGCAACTCAGTGACAGGGTACATACAGAGGCACAACCTGAATGGCCTCTGTACATCCTGGCACCTTGCCCCACCCCCACTCTGCCCCCTCTCACCCATCTCCAGCACTCCCCACACAAACACTGTGTACGTGCAGGGAGCGCTGGCAATGCGATCACGTTCCAAGGCTGAACACAGGTTAAACACCCAACCCGGATGTCCAACCCCACTATTCACAGAACGGGGGGGGGGGCAGGGGCAGAGAGTGGCCCTGGAGCAACTGCACAGAGCATACCATGTCCACTCTCTGCCCCTGCCCCTACTCGCAACTCTAACATGGGTTACACAATTAGCACTAGCTGGTAACATGTGTCCCAACATGCATTCAGCTCATGCTTGAACACACATTGTCAGCTATCACTCTTTAGTAAAATACCCCCTTAGAGCCCAATTTCGAAAGGGGCACATCCAGGCTGTCCAGATGACCCCATGCAGGATGGGACCGTTAGGACCAAATTCTGTATCACGGAAGTAAAACGCTCCTATGGCACACAGAATTGGGCCCGAGGATCACCCGGTGTGCCCCTGCATGCCTGCGGGGACATCCTCCCCGCAGGTGCCCCTGGCTCCCACAGCTCAGACCCCCCTCTTCCCCCACCACCCAACCCATGGCTGGCCAACCAGGGCCTGGATCAGACAGCGGAGCCCCCCTGCACCTGGCCCTGGCCCCAGAGGGGGGATCCATGGCTTTTATCTCCCTGCCGATGCTGATTATTCCACTTTTGAGGTCATACAGAGCCATGTCCTGAATTGGCCCTGTACATCTTACCGGCTCAGCCCACCTCCGCTCCGCCCAGACCCCGCCGTCTCTCCCTATCCTGCAGCTCTAGACATGTGGGGAGAACAGGAGGGGGAATAGGGGTAGGAAAGCCTGCGGGGCAATACGTCCTGCCAGAACCTGCAGTCCCACAGGACCCATCTTGGAATTGGGCCCTTAGTCTCCTAATGTTTGCTGAAAATGGGATGTAAATTTAAGAGCCAAACTTAGGCGCCTATAAGTAAGAGCTCAATTTTCTTTGAATATCAGGACTACGGTGTATATAACCCCTTTCAAGAAAAATTCATTTAAATAATAAATGATGGCAGATAAAAAAAAGCATTGTCAATTTAGGGGTATGTTTACTAAACTGCGCTGTCATTCGCATTAAGTTCCGCGGTAAAGGTACAGATGCCCATATAAAGGCATGGGCGGTGCATCGTTACAGCAAGCCGTATCAGCCAACGCATGTTACAAACTAACGCGCATTACAAGGTGCCTCATAAGGCACCTTACAAAGCACCTTACAAGGCACCTTACAAGGCGCCTTGTAGGAGACCTTGTAAGGTGCCTAGTAAGGTGTCTTATAAGTAAGGTCCCTGATAAGGTGCCTTATAAGGTACTTTATAAGGTGCCTTGTTAGGTGCCTTATAAGATGCCTTATAAGGTGCCTTGTTAGGTGCCTTGTTAGGTGCCCTATAAGGTGCCTCATAAGGCGCTTTGTAAGGTGCCCTATACAGTAGGGCTCCTTAGGCTAAGCGCCATATTAGGCACCCCTGGATAAGGCACATTAGAGGGCACCCTGAGTTATGGAACCATAGGTTAAGGTGGCCTAACAAGGTTATGGCGCCCTAGGTTAGCGTGGCCTAAGGGCTGCAAGGTGCTTCAGGATGACATGCATGACCTGTGAGGAACAGAGACAGATGTAGCCCTAACACTAGATAGAGCACTCAGGAAAGGCAATGAACAGGTGAGTGAAGGAGGTAGAGCTGGGAGCCACTGGACCTGCCATATCTGAGGGCATCCCATGTGGCTGCCAGTACTGATGACAAACATGGTGGAGGCAACTGTACCACAGCACATGGTGTTGGCAATGTAAAGTACTAGAAAGACAGTTGTGGCAGACGATGGGAATACCTGTCCCCCAGTGGAGGCGGAGGTGGCAGGATAGCTACAATGATGGGTGGACAGAGGAGTGGTGATGCGATGCAGATCAGGCACAGGCGAGGCAAGCATGAAGAGGCGCAATGCAGGAAAGGGTAGCAGTGCAGGACAGGGGGTGACAGCCTGCACAGGCAGACAGGACTCTACACAGCTGACAGACACAGATAGACAGACCGAGGGAATGTTGGCAATTGTGGCAAGGGTATTAGGGGCTGGCAGCACAAATCTGCAAAAATATGACTGTTACAGGCATGCACACTATTTGAGTAGGACAGGCATAAGAGGAGGGAACAATAAGGAATTGAGCCCATGAACACTGCTGAGAATGGCATCGTATTAACTGGTAGGCTATACCTCCGTGGTGTATGTCACAGCAATGGCTGGGTACAGAAGGACTGCAGGTTACTGCACAAACTGTCTGCTCTGAGTGCCAGGATAGGATAACCCCACCAGTACCCATGATGCAATGCACATGCTGAATAGCTGTCTACAGCTGATCAGCAAATGGGGTCTGCACCTCTACGGTACCTCAGCTTGGAAAGACGAACTGACAGTGCGTGATACTGGCACAGAGTAGCTACAGACCATGCCATTGTGCAGGTTCTGTGTTCTCCCTGAGGGATAGGATGAGTGCCCAGCACTAGGTTCGCAGTACATGTGGTGCTAGAGATAGACCCTGCTGTATATCCCCATCACTACCAATGTGTGATAGGTGTGCCTTGTAGTGCATCTGAAGGAGTCAGTGTCCATCTGTATTCTGCAGTCACATATGGTCCTCTGGGACAAAACACCACTCAGATTAGTACATACCCAGTGTTAGGGTTTGGCTACCATGGGCACCTGTTTGCAGGGCAGAGGAATTTCTAACATCGCATGAGGTTTGTGCAGCAGTGCCTCTATAGCTCAAAGTGATATACACTATATACCCCAAAGGTCCCACAATCACCCTTTTTGTAGGTGAGGGAGTGGAGGAACAGGTGCCTGAGCCCCGATGATGAAACCTCCACTTTCCTGATATAAGACAGCCCTTCAGGATTGGTGGACCAGAGCCATACCTGTGACGGGGGGCAGTGGCAGACACACAGTATGCTGGGATTAGGTCTGGAAAACCTCAAATGCCTTCTACCACAGTCTGTCACTCACCAGCAAACAGCACAATCAGACTGCACCTGTAGCACCCTACAAGGTGCTCCAACCACATACAGACTAACTGCAGACAGTCCACTAATCAGTCCATAGTGCAGCAAACAGGTACTGCACTGATTTAACCCCAGCACTGGGAACACACAGGTATCACTGGAAACAGATAATGTAGAGCACTATGTGGAAACCTAGTCATGCCATGGTCACTGCTTGGTCAGAGTGAGAGTGTCCTCCCAGCATGACATACTGTGGCCAACTTGTACATGCAGGCGGTGGTCGGGCACTATAGTGTCCCAGCCATTGCCCTACACCCTGTGAAGATGCATCCCGGCCAATCCGCCCTGTCTGGGCCAAACCCACAATACCTTGCTCCTCATTATGCACATATTCAGGCTAACGCTGGTAACAGTGGGACATTGCGGGCCCAGTGAGGTGTGGGCTGCCACAAAACAATGGATAGACATACACACACACACACACTCCTAGTGCAGCATTGTGCAAAGATAGAGGTGTTTGGCAACCCTGCCCTCCGCACTGGTCCTGATCACAGTGCCGACATTGCTAAACTGTGCAGGAGGCAGTGGTAGCGCTCTGGTGATAACTGCAGCTCCATGCTGGGGCCAACAGCCTGACTCTCCATGCAGTTTTGGATTGTGGAGCCTGTTTGAGTGTGTGTTTGTACCCCTGTTCGCCACTGCTTTGGGCTTTGCACATGTTGCTGTTGTATCTGCATTGTAGGGTAAAATATAGAGACATGCTCTGCTGGATCCACAGCTGGGACTTGTACCTGTGACTCTCTGCTCTGGGACACACTGGCTGTGTGTACTGCACGACACTGTTACCAGCAGACCCTGGAGCTACCTGTAATTTTCCTCAGCCAGACCTTTTCAGTTGTACTGCACACCATGTACTGGTACAGGGAATTGCCTGGGTCCACTGCAGGCAGATGCCACCGCCCCCTCCAGCATGGACCCCCCCCCCCCCCTGCCATGCTGACATGGCCATATGCTGCCGGTGCTGGTAGTGCACAGTCCCAGACAATCCACTGTGTAGGTAGGCGGTCGCCTATGGGGCGGGGTCTGGCGTGGGGAGGCATAGATGGACATCCTCACATCCCCCCCATCACCACCTACCAATATTTTGTCCCTTCCACATGGGGGAGGGATGGCTGGGGGGATGTCAGGTCAGTGCCCTGGCAACTATTGGCTAGGGTGGACCAGGTAGATGTAAGTGGATTGTGTTTGGCCTTAGTCAGCTGCTGTCCTGCTGATTTCCGCTTTCTATGTTCCTATGTGCCACCTGGGTGACAGCCTAGTCCACCCTGTAGCCCAGCTGCTCCCACTACATGTCCTGCCTGCAGCCCCCTATGCCCCATTTGCACCATCGCCATAGTGGCCTTTCATACTTGGGCACTATGCTGTTGCTGCAAATGGAGCACTACTATCACAAAACTTGGGCTCCCTACCTATGTTGTACATTGTTGATGCTGAAATGGTTTCCCCCTTCCCGCAAATGTGCATCTAACGACAGGTTTTCAGTCCCGGTAATGTTCAGCCCTTCATTTCCCCACATTAGTGTAAAAGGAGCCTCTCCCCGCCCACTCCCCGCCCATTGACCCCTTCTCTCCACCCTCTCTCCACCCTCTGCGGGACTTTTACATTAACGCGCGTTGACATAGCCGCTGCTACGTTATCGGAGTTTAGTAAACATGCCCCTAAATCCCAGCTGCCAAATTCTAGACCATTCTTCAAGCTTAGCTAGATCCCTCCTCATGCTATCTACACTTTCCTGGATGTCTACTCTATTGCAGATTTTTGTATCATCTGCAAAGAGGCAAACTTTCCCCGACAGCCCTTCCGCTATATCACTAACAAAGATGTTAAAAAGAATCAGACCAAGGTATTAGAGACATTTACAAAGCCTAATACAGATGGTTGTTCCATCCTGTTTCCTCATAGCTATGAAAACTCAGCTTCAAAAGTGCTTCATATCTACCACCTGTGAAAATAAACAACTTCACCATACACTGCTTTTCAGGAAGGTTTTATTTTTGTGTTTCAGGTTAATATTTATTTAATTCATTTGACTCAATTTGTATGAACACCTCTGACAGGACCTGAAATTTGGAAAACGTCTTCTCTATTTTAAGTGCTTAAGGATTAGGAAGGGAATTGAAATTCCTCCTGGAAAGGGAACATGTAGAAAAGTTATTGATACTAATTTAAATCCAATTCTGTCATTTCCCTATGTCTCCTGATGCAAGTTATAGCCACTAGACAGGAAAGATTCTCAGAAACTCATTTTACATTCTTCTTTCTTATTTTAAACATCCTTGACCAACCCTGTCAATGCTTTGTTTCTGAGAGTTCCTAACACAGGATGGATTTATTTTGCTGAAGCCTCAGGGGCAGAGACTTCTGTAGAGAGAGCGAGAGACAGGTAGATAGGAGGGGCTGGGGTTGAAAGACAGCTACAGACAAAGGTTGGCAGGTTGAGAGATTCCTGTGGCAGACAGGTGACAAAGGTAAAGAATTAAATATTTTTTTGATTCTGAAAACTTTTGTAATATTTTATTTTCATTTTTAAGTCTTTAATATTTTAGGTGTAATAACTGACACATGCTTGATGCAGTTCTCTATTTATGTTTATTCTATTTTCTACAGTATTTAGCAAATGCTTTTTAACTTTCATATTTTGAAAAATAAAGGAAGGTAACCAGCAGAAAATGGCAGGTATAATTCTAGCCTCCTCACTAGGCAGACTAAGGGGTATGTTTACTAAACTGTGGTAACATTACAGACTGCGCGTTATGTAACGTTAACAATCGTTAGGTAACGTTAACGCGTGTTATGTAATGTTAATGCGTGTTAACGTTACTTAACGATCGTTAACGTCCCTGGCTGCAGTAAACACCGCAGAGGGTGGAGAGAGGGCGGGGGGTCAATGGGCGGGTAGTGGGCGGGGAGAGGCTCCCTGCACACTAACGTGCTGAACTGAAGGGCTGAATCCTACTGCAAATGAAAACCTGCCCTTAGATGCACATTTGCAGGAGAGAGAAACCATTTCAATGTCAGCAATGTACAGCATAGACAGTTTTCAGCCTCGAATTTCACAGCATTAGTGTGCAGGGAGCCTCTCCCCTCCCACTCTCCGTCCATTGATTCCTTCTCTCCGCCCCTGGGGAGCCTTCCTCCGCCCTCCGGGCGCCTTTCTCCGCCTTCAGCGCTCGTTTGTGCCGCTGCGCGCATTATCACGCGATAAGGTACCTTATTGTGCGATAACGTCACAGAGCGCACATTAAGACGGTTTAGTAAACATACCCCTTAGTCTTTGTAATCTTTTGTAAAGAGAAAACAACTGATTTGCTTTACCCATTCATCTCAATCACATCTCCCCTCGACCATCTATTTTCCAAACTAAAAAGCTATAGGACTAATCTAGTGGTTAGAGCAATGACCTGGAGCTGAAAATGTGAGTGTTTGAATCCCACTGATGCTCTTGTGGCTTTGCATATGTCACTTACCCCTGCATTGCCTCAGGTGCAAACTAAAATGTTAAGTTCTCAAGGAACAAGTGAATAACTCCTGTTCCACTCACATAGTTGATTCAAGTCATTACCATGTCATACAGACCCTCCAAAGGCCTCCGCAACCACCAACCACCGCTGAGGACAAAAGAACCAGCCACAGGAGCAGTGAGACGGTACCCCCCCCCCCCCCCCCCCGCTGCACCTGACATCATCACCCAGCACCACAAGGGACATTTAAAACTTCTGATCCTCAAGGCTCACACACACACACACCGGACCATTCACACAGCTGATTCCAGCCATCACCACGCCGTACGGACTCTCCAAAGGCCTCCACAACCACCACTGAGCACAAAAGAACTGGCCACAGGAGCAATGGGAAGGTAAGCCCCTCCCCGCTGCACTCAACATCATCACCCAGCTCCACAAGGGACATTTAGAACTTACAATTCTCAAGGCGCGACCACGCATTGTGGGCCCATACCTGAGGGCCTCACCAGAGAGCCCTTTGGCATGGCCCTTAGGCATGGACTGCCACAAAAAAGCACATCGCTGGAGCATCGCTTACACACATTCCAAAATCTTTACTCCAGAAAAGAACACGCACATCACACCCATACTAAAATCCCTCCACTGGCTGCCTATTGCCTCAAGAATCAAACACAAAGTCCTCACCATTATTCACAAAGCCCAGAACAACCTCACTGCGGAGCACTCATAACCTACTTAGCCAACTACCTCAAATCCGTAAGAGCAGTCAATACACTCACCTAAGAGCATTCACAATCTACGCCCCCACCCTCTGGAATACACTACCCCCCATACTGTGAAACACCCAGTCACCACTAGACTTTAGAAAAAACCTTAAGACATACCTCTTCCGAGAGCACTACGACACAGTTCAATTGAACTGTCCATTGCAGGAACACTCTTTTATAATACAGAGCATCCCTCCCAACCCACCACCGTAGACGACCACCAAAAAGACAACAACTCCCTTCCTATATTTCTCCGCCCACTATAAACTCCACTCCTAAGAGGTGGATATAACCTAAATTGTATTGCTACTCTTTACACTTTGTATTACAGACCTACCCAGATGTTTTATATTTGTGGGAATATTTACAGATTCACCATTATATCTAACTGTGAATTCTTAAATATTTCCACAAATCTAAAAAAAATCTGGGTATGTATATAATCCTTTTAAACTACAAACCTATTCTCAATGGGATTCAGATTGGGTAAACAACAAGCGCAATGGTCTCCTAATCCAATTTTCCTGATCAGTAAAAATGATGGCTTTTAAAATAGTAGCCTTGACTGTCAGATATATAAGGAGTCCTGTATGAATAAAAAAAAAATCATGATAAAGCTGAAAAAAAAGAATATACCAGTATTAGAATTAGAAACTTCACTATCATATTCACTATTAAGGATTCACTATTGGATTTGCAGGGTGTAGTGGTGTAGCCTAGTGGTTAACGCAGTGACCTACTGACGAAGAGACCAACATTCAATTGCAACTGGCACTCCTTGCGGTCTTGGGTGAGTCACTCTATTCTTCGTTGCCTTGGAAGAAATGCCTAGCAATCTATGGGGTATGTTTACTAAACGGTGCTAACATCGCGGCTGCGACGTTATCGCGCGATATGTGACGTTATCATGCGATAATGGTGCATTACCGTGCGAGAACATCACGTATCGCACAATAATGTCTCCGGCGGCGTTAAGGTGTGCAGAGGGTGGAGTAAGGCTTCCCAGAGGGCAGAGTAAGGCTCCCCAGGGGCGGAGAGAAGGGGTCAATTGGCAGAGAGTGGGCAGGGAGAGGCCCCATGCACACAAACGCCGTGAAATGAAGCCCTGAAAATTAGCGCCAGTGAAAACCTCGCACTAGAGGAACATTTGCAGGGGAGAGAGACCATTTCAGTCAGCAATTTGCAGCAAAGGCAGGGAAACCAAAAAATGTGATAGTAGTGAGACATGTGCAGCAACATCATAGTACCCAGGAACGAGAGGGCACTACGGTGAAGCTGCAAATGGGGTACAGGGGGTTGCAGGCGGGACATGCAGTAGAGCAGCTGGGGCACAGGGTGGACCAGGCAGATGCCTAGGTGTCACATAGGAATGTAGAAGCGGAAAGCCAGTAAGACAGCAACTGTCCAAGGGCAAACATGTCCACAAGTGTGTGTCCCACAGTGTCCCAGGGGACAGTACCCAGCAAGTACCCCAAAGGGCACATAACAATGGCAGGCGGTGCTGCGGGGAAGCGTGGATGTCTATGCAGGCACCCCTACCCCATATCACGTACCATAGGCAGCCACCTACCGACACACTGGATGGCCTGGGACTGCGCACCACCAGCACCACCGGCACAAGGGCATGTCAGCATGGTGGCGGAGGGGTGCTGGTGGCAGAGGAGGCAGTGGCATCTGACCACAGCAGACCACGGCCAAGCCCCATTTAGGTGGGTGCTGTGCACTGCAACAGACAAGGTCTGTCTGACAAACAGTCGTGGTATCCCCAGGGAACAATCTACCCCTGTGGCAACAGTTTGGTGGAGTGCACACAGCCAGTGTGTTCAGGGGCAGATGGTCACAGGTTCAAGTCCCAGCTGTAGCTCCTGCAAACCATGTCCCCACATTTTACCCAGTACTAAACCATGGTAATAAAGACAGAACCTTTATTGCAGATAAAATAAACATGCCATGCACACCTATATTTTACCCTACAGAGCACAGACACCATAAACATGTGCAATCCCTAGAGCAGAGTTTCCGAACTGCAGTCCAGGAGGGCCAAACACCATTCAGGTCTCATGCTGGCCCTAATAAATATGCCTGTGTTGCATTTGTATACACCACCCTCATGGTATGCAAATATATCTCATGCATATTCATTAGCCACAGCATTAAAATCTGAACCGTGTTTGGCCCACCTGGACCGGAGTTGGGAACCTCTATCCTAGAGCAGCGGCCAACAGGGGCACAAACACCCACACCCACACCCACAGGCTCCACTATCCAAAGCCTCATGGAGAGTCAGGCTGTTGGGCCCTGTGCTGAGCAGCATCTCCCAATATTAGCACCTGCATACCTTAGCAATGCCGTCCTAAACTTGGGAACACATTCCACATATATCAAAAGGGTGCTATGATTAATGTCAGATAACAAATCCTACGTTAAACACAGGTTGTTGACAAAGATCCATCATAGCAACCTTTCTGATATCTGTGGAGTGTGTTTCAGTGTTTACCACTCCGGGGAGTGACCCCAACAGTATTGCGTACCTTAGCAATGCCTGCACTGTGCCCAGGACTGGTGTGGCGGCCACGGCTGCCAAAAACCTCTATATGTGCACAATGCTGGCATAGGTGTGGGACTATGTGTCTGTCTATCCAGTGTGTTGTGGCTGCCTACACCTTACTCAGCCCACACTGCTTGCACTGTTTCCAGTGTTAGCCTGCCAATGTGCATAATGAGGAGCAAGGTACTGTGGGTATGGCCCAGAGAGGGTGGCCTGGGCAGGATGCATCTGCACAGGGCATAGGGCAATGGCTGGGACATTGTAGTGCCTGACCACCACCTGCACGGACAGGGTGGCCACAGCATGTCATGCTGGGGGGTCACTCACACACCCTGACTGAGCAGTGACCATGCTATGGCTAGGTCCCCCCATAGTGCTGTGCAGAATTTTCTCATGTGATATCTGTGGGTTTTCTTTTCTGAGGCCCAATCACTGTCATACCTGCTTGGTGTGTGTGTGCTCACATCCCAGTTTTGGGTGCACGCAGTTCCTCCAGGAACATGCGCTATGTACTAACTAGCAGACTGTATGCAGTTAGCATGTGTATGGCTGGAACACTGTGCAGTGGGTAGAGACTGACTGTGCTCTCTGCTGGTGAATGTCAGATGGTGGTGGGGGGCATCTGGGCTTTTCCTGGCCTACTGCCAGTGTCCTATGTGATGCGTACAGATCTGCATTGACTGCCCTGTAGGGTGCCTAGTCCCCTGCAGGACTGGGGTTGCTGGTCCCCTCTACTGCCAGTGCCCTATGTGATGCGTACATATCTGCATTGACTGCCCTGTAGGGTGCCTAGTCCCCAACAGGACTGGGGTTGCTGGTCCCCCTCTACTGCCAGTGCCCTATGTGATGCATACAGATCTGAATTGACTGCCCTGGAGGGTGCCTAGTCCCCAGCAGGACTGGGGTTGCAGGTCCCCTCTACTGCCACCATTGCAGAGATGTAGAATGTGGATCTGTTGGTGGGGGATCCAGGGGCGGGTTGGGTGGTGCTACATAAGCCAATTTTGGGTCCAACCACCTCCCTTCTCTTATAACATGTGACCATAACAACCACACAGGATATGAACTATTCTGGGTGCATCATAGTCCACAAGGGCTAAACGTGACTGGGAAATACACATGGACACAGGTGCATCCTAAGTGTGACTGCAAGGACTACCTATCACACACTGGCACTGCTGGGGATCTACAGCAGAGTCTATCTCAGCCAAGCCAGGTGCTGCGGACCTGGTGATGTGTGCCCCACCTCACCCTCAGGGTGAGCACAGGAACCACACACAGTCACGGTCTGTAGCTACTCTGTGCCAGTAACACACACAGTCAGTTCCCCCTATAATGCCAGGATGCTATAGAGGCGCATTCCCCATCTTGTGATCAGATGTAGGTTGCTGATCTGCATGTGCAGTGCATCCTGGGTACAGGTGGGGTTACCCTATCCTGGTAACCACAGCAGACAGTTTGTGTGGTGACCTGCAGTCTTTCTGTAGCCAGCCAGCAGTGGGTTAGATGCTATAGAGATGTAGCCCACTGGTACATCAATGACTTCAAAGGCAGGGGTCAAGGGTTTGATACCACAGTGGTGTTATTTAATAAGGATGTATGAGGCTTTTCTTTTTAATTTAAAATCAGTGCTGCCAGCAGAAACACCCTCACAGTGCCGTAGCCTAAGGTGCCTCAGAAGGCACCCTATACGGCACCCTATAACGTGCCCTATAAGGCGTCCTATAAAGCGCCCTATAGGGCACATTATCTGGTGCCTTGGCAGACAGGGCACTTTATGATGTGCATTCTGGAGTGCCTTATAGGGTGCCTTATTCGGCACCTTAAGTTACGGCACTGTGAGGGTGTTTTTGCTGGCAGCACTGATTTAAATTACAAAAAGGAAATGCCTCAGACAGCACTGATCTACATTAAAAGGTAATGCCTCAGACAGCCTTCTTACATAACACCACTGCAGGATCAAGCCCATGACCTCTTCCTCCACAGTCATTGCAGTAACCAGTGGGCTACATTATTATAGCTTCTAACACTGCGCTGGCATGAATTTAGGATTAACGCGCGTTAACGTGCCACGGTGCCCACTATCGCGCAATACAGATTCTTGCTACCTTGCCGCCGGAACGCCTACTCCTTATATGGCATTCTTCACATTTTCGCTGCAACTAGCACTGGTAACATTTAGTAAATATACCCCTATGTCTACTTACACCTTGCCTTGAAAACCCAAGGGCTGCAGGGTTGTCAGGAGTCAGCATTGACTCAACAGCACACATATTGCATTGCATTACATCTGGCATTCAATATCTAAGCATAGATCTCCAGACACCCACATCTGGAGTACTCTCACTGTCTTTCGTTCAGATATGTTTGAGATTTAATCTATAGAGTCCTTCGCACTGTGAGGTAAATTTCTTTGAGCTATTCAGGTTTTACATGGATTCCACTTCATTTTAGCATCTGAACCTTTACTGCATTTTGTACTATGGTCTCCAATTATCAGCATTAGCGCTCCAGAGACAGCGTTAACAAGATTTTCTTTTACATTCTATAAAGTCCATCTATCCATTCCTTGCTTTTTTATTGTGTTAAATAGATAACTACCTAATCCATTATGTGAACAAACCATGTCTGTTATAATAGTGAGATTAGCAATGATGACCATAGATGTTGCTAGTTCAAAACTGCTTCTAATCTAAGATGCTGAAAGCATATTATTCAAATATTGCTTGTCCTAAAATACAGTATTTTTATTTATTTATTTTATTCTATTTATTTAACATTTCTTATATACCGCCTTTCATGATATCAAGGCGGTTTACAGTTCATGAATGGGTTCTTTTACTGAAGTATGCTAAGAGTTAGCACGCATTTTGGCATGCGATAACCACATGCTCTATTCCGTGGTAACTGTTAGCACAGAGGCATGACTACTACCACGCGCTGATCACGTGCCAACTGCCACGCATGTATTGTAGTGAAGAATGGCTGGGTTAGGAGTGGAGATTGGGTGTTCTGAACACATTGCAGTTACTGCGAGGACGAGAGGATAACCTGAAAATGTTTTAGACAGCCAGGACATTATCATACTCTCCATTTAAGTAACTAGTAATCCTGGGGTAATTCTGCATAAAAACAATTAATTGAGCACAAAAAAAATAAAAATTCTATTCACAATTTTTTAATATTCTGCAAAATAGTGCAGACGTTATTTGATATAACGCAAGGAACTTTCTTTGTTTTGTGGTGGATGCCGGGCTCAATGGACCTTTGCCTGACTCTGACTCGGCAGGGTTTATCTCCAGGGCTGGCACTTCCCATTAGGCAAACTAAACGGTCACCTAGAGCACTAGCATTTTGAGAGTGGACCATTGTCACTGCTGCTGCCTTTCTCTGAGACTTGCAGCAGCAGTGCAGCGCTTACCGAAATCCTCTGATGCTGCACTACTGTTGTTGCTCGCTTTGCCCCCTCCAATGCAACCTTCCTTTGGCAAAGGGGCACTTCTGCCCCCATGCAACCAGGAAGTCAGCATCAGAGGGGGTGGAAGCAGCTGGTCAAAGCAAGCAGCAACAGCAGTGCAACATCAGAGCTTTGGGTAAGTGTGGCGTTGCTGTTAAATGTCATTGTTGCTGCTGCATGTCCCGGGGGGGGGGGGGGGGCAATGGATGCAGGAGCAGAGAGATGGCAGAAATTAGGGTTCGCCTAGGACACCTCATATCCTTGCACTGGCTGTTTAGCTTATATTCTTACAGTGTCACAAAATTAATTCATCTATTACCATATGTGGCATCACAGCAAACGTGGATCAGTAGAATCCTTTTGTATGCCAGGCGTACTGTGGAACTGCTTCAAACACGGCTGGTCTCGGGAATTTGGAGAAATTCAGGGAAGCCATAAAAGTCATTTAAAAGAAATAATGAATAATGTTCTGTTATTAATTGATGCAGAATGCACAGTGCAGCAAGTGCTTTTTTTAAATACAGTAACTGAAGCAATAACCAGAAATTGCTTCTCACTTACTTGCCGTTATCCAAAAACAATTATTGCTCTTATTAATACCACAAGTCAGCCTCTCGTCCTTTAAATCTGAATTATAAGCATGTGAGTCCCCGTACTGTGTCATCAAAGAAGAAAACGTATACCTGTGTCCCATTGAGCTTTCCAATTCATCACAGTAGATGTATGCTACCGAAAATCACTACTATTTCTCCATTACCCATTATCCATCCATTTCCCCAGCTGCTCTATATCCCTCTACCACAGTGTATGCTGGTATTGCCAAATCCTGACTTTTCTGACATCCCCATCCTGATACACTCTGCAGTGTACTGATTGCATATGGAAGCAATAGGACTACAAATTCCAAGATGCATTGGGACAGAATTTCAAAAACCAGGACTGTCCAAAAATCTCTCTCCCAAAGCACACTGCATCCCTGATAGCACGTGGTAGATATGTATTTCAACTGATCATATGACATATCGTCAACTAAAACCTATGCAAAATTCAAAACCAATAGCAAAACTGGAAATATCTAAAGAAAAATGTTTTAATAGAGATTAATGATGTAAATAACGAAATGTTGTATGTCCTAGGAAAAGCTGTTGTTGTTAACTGCCGTCGAGGCAGTAGATGTCCTAAACTGTATTCGGTCTGAAGCAAGAGACTGGATTTTCTCCATGGGCTCAGGTTTACCTATGTGATATCTCCCCATCAAGGAGCATGTGACTTCTGTTCTATATCATCACATCCTAGGAAGACTGTCCCCAGCCATTACGAAGGCATGATACACATCTACCAACATCACAGAGAGTCATATGGCTATTACTAAATATTGCAATACAGAAGCTGTTGAGAGATAAGGAATATTTAACCTACCCAGTCTGTCCTGTTCCCCTCATCTTCATTGCCTTAGCTAAAGATACCGTGGAAACCACCATGAGGGGAGAGTACCAGTGAACCTGTCAATGTGCCAGGACCATCAGGCCCCACGTTGAAGTTTCTTTTCTAAACTGCTGCTACTGCGGTTACAGGGCTAGCACCCTGGAGGAAAAAGAGCTAGAGACTTGCCACCAGATATCCCAAAGGACTTACCCATACAGTTCTGCATATAAGTCCTCTATTTGTGAATTTTCAGTGGCAATATGGGAGTAATTTAAAAATCCCTATTTGTGCTTTGGACGTCTGAAAATGGGCAAAGAGACATCCAAAGCATGAGGATGACCAAGTCTGAATGGAGGTGTTCCCAAGAACCTGGACGTCACTGCCTGATTTCAGAATCATCCTGGACATCCGAAGTCACATCTAAAGTTATACCTGCTTCAGGCATCGGCCATAAAACATCCTGCTAGTTTCGGCCATAAAACATCCTGAGAAGACATAATGCCACCATCTCCAATATTCTGCACAATCACAATGGGAGTCAAACCTTGGCTTCCCTGGGTCTTAGCCCCCTACTCCAATCATTAGGCTACCCCTAAATATTGGTAGTCTGGAATACTATTTGAGGGATGTCTATGTAGATGCCCCTGCAGACATCCATACAGGCATGCCCATGTTGATAAAATCGTGGCTGGTTTATTCTGAGACGTTCTGGCTTGGGTGTCCCAAATTACACTTGGACATCATTTGTAAAATTCCACTTCACATGTTTATTTGTATTTAGTTCACATCTTTCCAGGAGAAGATCACATCAAGTTATATTCAGGAACCATAGGTATTTCCCTATCCCTAAAAGGCTCATAGTCTAAGGGGTATGTTTACTAAACCGTCTTAATGTTACCGGCGCTAGTTGCAGTGATAATGTGAAGAATGCCATATAAGAAGTGGGCGTTCCGGCGGCAAGGTAGCAAGAATCTGTATCGCGCGATAGTGGATGCCATGGCATGTTAACGCGCGTTAACCCTAAGTTCATGCCAGCGCAGTGTTAGAAGCAATAAAGATGTAGCCCACTGGTTACTGCAATGACTGTGGAAGCAGAGGTCATGGATTCAATTCTGCAGTGGTGTTATGTAAGAAGGCTGTCTGAGGCATTTCTTTTTTTCTGTTTATCTATTTTAATTTTTTTGTTGTGTGTGTTCTGTACTGAACCAGCCAAGGCAAAGTTGCTCATCTATGGTAAACATCAGTAATACGCAAAGCATCCAAGTTATATCCAAAATATTTAGCACACGCCAGCTCTGCATGAAAAGAAAGTTCATCTAACGCCCAAAGGCTAATATCAGTCCTCCTTATTGCCTCCAGGTCGTTGGCGTTTTTTCTACTTGTGCTTTTTGTCATTTTGATCTTGCACACCCAGTTTTGTGGTCATGAAAAAGCCAGGGCTCAGGAAACAACGGTAAGCCAGAAGGCTTGGTCCCAGGGAATACAGGACATTGGTAAACAGAAAGAACCACCAAGTGTCTTCTGGGGTACAGTAGGTATAGGGGGTCTTGTGATGCAAGGATGAACAGATATGTGAGAACTGAGCCTGCGCCACAGCTCCAGCAAACACCAGCGGCCAGTCAAGCACCAACGTGCAACCGCTTCAATCAGTCCATAAATGCACAGGCAGAAGAAAGGGAGTACATAAAACAGATACACCAGCATCTGCACTTTAGGGTATGCGACAGGGTCCTTCAGGTAAGGCTCATACTGGTACAGATAGTTAAAACAGGAGTCTGCTGGGCAGTCAAGCACCACCAGCCCTCTGAAGAGAGTGAAGATAACAGCAAAGAGCAGATATGCTACCAATCCCAGGTCCAAGGGACGCTCATATAGCCATTTCCTCTGTTCCTCTACTACGTTCTCCGCAGAGCAGTAAGGAAGGGATTGGGGCTTCTTATAGATGTTCAGCCCAGCCTAGATAGGGAGCAGTAGATAAGGAATGTTAAATAAAAAGGCAGGTTGGAGCTGGGAGCCAAATTTCCCAATCATATTTGCAGGGAGGAAGACAACCATAATCATCATCAGTGACCCCAGCCAGTACAGACCAACGTTCCTGTAATCCTTTCTTTGGACAACTGCCGACAGCATCACGAGGTAAAATCCATAGTGAACTGTGCCATCCCAATAGCAGATCATAACCCCATAGGCGGTACGCAAGTAGGGTTCACCCTCTCTCATGTAAAACTCCATGAAGCCACTGAGGTACCCATCTTCTTCTAGTGAGATGATTAAATCAAGAAAACACTGTGAACACATAAAAGAGTGGATCCTGCGGAGGTCTCGTCTGGACTAATATGTACGTCACAAGAACCAGGGCCAGCAGCACTGCAAATCCTGTCGCTGCAATAGAAACAAGATCAGCTAGCCCAAAAATATTGTTTATCACATAGCTCACAGGAATGGCTAAGAGCAAAATTAAATGGACACCAGCTAGTTTTGAGAACTGCATGTTTTCCAGCTGGGATATTCTGGAGTGCTCGTTGGATTGTTTACGTTGAAAACAAAGCAGGTACGTTTTCCCACGTTTGCTTCCCTTCTGCTCGGTAGGAAAAGCAGTAATCCGAGCAGATCTTGCAGAGGCGGCCTCCAGCTACCAGGTTCATTTGGTTTAACAATCTAAATTTCTTCCTTTATAGAAGAGATGCGGCGAGCATGAAGCTATTTGGACGGTCTTTTGCTTTTCAAGGCATTTCCTTTTTTTAATTTAAATCAGTGCTGCCAGCAAAAACACCCTCACAGTGCCGTAACCTAAGGTGCCGCATAAGGCGCCCTATAAGGCACACCATAGGGCACATTATAAAGTGCACTGTCCGCCAAGGCACCTTATGATGTGCCCTATAGTGCGCCTTATGAGGCACCTTAGGCTATGGCACTGTGAGGGTGTTTTTGCTGGCAGCACTGATTTAAATTAAAAGGAAATGCCTCAAACAGACTTATTAAATAACACCATTGTGGGATCAAACCCATGACCTTTGCCTTCATAGTCATTGAGAAATTCAAAATAAGTGCAATACCGTAGATCCCCTCCTCAACCCGCTAAATATTTTTGTCGGGCATAAACCAAAAGAGGAAGAGAAACACTCTTTTCCTCCCATATAGTACATGCCCCTTTTATTCATCCAAATGTTCTCATGATACGTTCTTCAAGAAACACTGTGACGTACCCCTAAGTTTGCATTTGAGGAAATGGAGGGTTAAGTAGCTAGCCCAAGGCCACAAGGAGTATCAGTGCGATTTGAACCCTGTTCTTTCTGGCACTAGGCTACTCCTCCACTCAGTGCTACTGAACATTCATGCAGACTGCCCTGGCACTATCCATATAGAGCCAGGACAGGGAAAGGTCAGAGTGTGGGTGTTGCACCTAACTATACAGCTAGCTAGAGATAGCTACTGTAGCCATCTTCATCTGCTCCCCGGTCGGGGTAGAGCACAGGGCGTGCGGCAAATTCCCGCTCCTGCACTCCAACCCAATCGGGGTTGTGGGAGGTCCCAGCGGCCTACTTAAATAGGTGCCGCCGGCAGGAGAAAAGCCTCTTCAATACTGCAGCCATCTTCATCTGCTCCCCGGTCGGGGTAGAGCACAAGGCGTGCGGCAAATTCCCGCTCCTGCACTCCAACCCAATCGGGGTTGTGGGAGGTCCCAGCGGCCTACTTAAATAGGTGCCGCCGGCAGGAGAAAAGCCTCTTCAATACTGCAGCCATCTTCATCTGCTCCCCGGTCGGGGTAGAGCACAGGGCGTGCGGCAAATTCCCGCTCCTGCACTCCAACCCAATCGGGGTTGTGGGAGGTCCCAGCGGCCTACTTAAATAGGTGCCGCCGGCAGGCGCACCCGCGCCTGAGGGCCTCGCAAGAGGGCCCTTTGGCGTGGCCCTTAGGCGGGGCACGACAGGCGGGAATCATACCAGCAACCCAAGCGCACAACCTCCAGGCGAAGCACCAGATCGTCACCATACAATAGAGTTGGACAGGACTTGCTCACAAGTAAAGAGTCTATTTTTGGAAAGTCACCAGCTGAGTCCAGTTTTGTTCTCAAGTAATTGTGACCCTAGCTCTCCCAGGAAGGATCGAGCTCCAAACGAGGTTTACACCACCCACAATCATAGTCACACCTACATCAGGAACTGACCTTGACGACATCAGGAACTGCAAGTATTACCAACACTATTTGAACAGTATTAGCCTCTGTAATACTTCATATCCCAAAACGCTACCTATTGCCATTATTTACTGTTGCCAGTATATACTTTCATTTTACAGTATTTACTGTTACCATCACTTACTGCTGCCAATATTTTCTCTCATTCACTGCATCCATTGTTGCCTATATTTACTGTTGCCAGTATCTACTCTCATTTACTGTACTTACTGCTGCCTGTATTTACTGTTGCCAGTATCTACTCTCATTTACTGTATTTACTGTTGCCTGTATTTACTGTTGCCAGTATCTACTCTCATTTACTGTATTTACTGTTCCCTGTATTTACTGTTGCCAGTATCTACTCTCATTTACTGTATTTACTGTTGCCTGTATTTACTGTTGCCAGTATCTACTCTCATTTACTGTATTTACTGTTGCCAGTATCTACTCTTAATACAGTTGCCAGTGCACGACGGTTACCTTATGTACTATCGCCTCTATTGCTACTATCACCTGCATTCACATTACTATTGCAATTAATCTTTCCTTAGTGCAAACACTGCATCACACTGTACTGTAGCCAACATTTCCACAATTATCTCATTACTAACACCCAAGAGAATGTACAAAGTTCTGCTCTTATTTATGACCTTCCTTACCCTTGGTCTCCCTTACTCATCAAATGCTCTCAACCATGATACATATCACATACCAATCCTACGCACATACGGAAGGAGATGGTTCGAATTCCCCCACCACTCTACAGCAAAAAATAACTTTACATCCCACTCCCATCTACTCAACATTCCTCTCCAAACCATCAAAAGTATACAAGAAGAGAAGCAACATCACCAACGCCTGCTAAAATGTGCACTGATAAATGCCAGATCTGTACGATCTAAATGGCCCGCAGCCATCGACCTGATACCCCAATATAATCTCGACATCTTGATGATTACGGAGACATGGCTATCCGACTGTGACAACGTACTACTGAATCAGATGCTGCCACCAGGTTTTGTGATATACACATCTCACAGATCCAGTCAAAAAGGAGGCGGAACCCTCATCCTGGCCAAAGCTGATTTACACTTCAAGATGTGCAACTCCTCTAGCTCAACGTACCTTGACTCCCTCACTATAACTAATGAGCTCTGCACAATCCACCTTTTCTATCGGGCACCCTCCCCCTCACCAGATGATCTTCCAACCATAATTGAGCAGGCATGCTCCACATCCACCTCACGCTCTCCAAGTTGGCTAATCGGTGACTTTAATCTCCCATCTCTTCAAGACAGCCACTCAGCAGCATTCCTTGATGCCCTGGAGGACCTAGGTTACAAACAGCATGTCGATTCACCCACCCACACTAAGGGTGGTAAACTAGACCTCATTTTCGCACCTCTCTCCAACGACTCAATACCCCTAACTCTCGCATTATCGGTAATACCAGTACCCTGGTCGGACCACAGTCTTCTCAGTTTCAATATACCCATTAGTGCATTCCACAAAAGCCGAAAGTCCCCTAACACATCTGGATCCCACTCAACCCGCTTTAGACCACTCAACCAGAGCATAGTCCTAGAGAATCTCAGACCTCTCATGGCCAACACAACCATGGACTTAGATGATCTCATATCCAAATGGGATGAAAACCTGAGAGCTGCCTCCTGCCCATCACTCACCGAAAAGAAAATTCGAAAACGTGAACATACTCCATGGTTCTCCACAGACCTTCGTTCATCCCTCCACCATTTACGCAAACTTGAGCGACAGTGGCGACGAACTCACTCCCCCGAGGCGCTGGTAGCATACAGCTCATACCTAACTACCCACCGAGCAAAGATATCACAGAGCAGGAAAACTTACCACTCAGGATTAATAAAACGCTCCATCAACAAACCACATGCTTTGTTCAGCATAGTAAAGTCCATAACAGGTGAACCGGTCTCAGCTCAACCCCCTATGCCGCAGCCGCAGGACTACGCAAACTACCTGCAGTCAAAGATGATAAAAACCAACACAGACATAAATGCCAATAACGCCCCCACTTCACCTAAGACATCCCATGCTATGCCACTTCACAACTTCTCCACTGTATCAAATAGCGAGGTTGTGAACATTATTGCCTCAATCAACCCCAGTACAGCTCCTAATGACCCGTGTCCAGCCAGCTGGATCAAGGACATGCGACATGACCTCAGTCAAATATTGAGCAAAATACTGAACCAGTCTTTCTCATCAGGTTCATTCCCGCAGAGCCTAAAACACACTTCCATCAAGCCCCTACTGAAGAATAATAGACTGGACCCATCCAAGGTTGATTCCTTCAGACCTATCTCGAGCATCCCTCAGCTTGCAAAAATCATTGAGAAGGCCGCCCAACAACAAATCCAACATCATATTGACACTGAAGCACCACTAGATCCATCGCAACATGGCTTCAGGGAAGCACATGGAGTTGACACAGTCCTTACAACACTATTCAATGTTCTAGTAACAGGAATAAACAACATACAACAGGGTTTCGTCCTCATCTTCCTAGACATCTCCGCTGCTTTCGACTCTGTGAGTCATGATATACTCCTACAACGCTTGAAAGATAAGGGGATTCAAAGCACAGCACTCGAGTGGTGTAAATCCTACCTATCTAACAGGTGGCAACAAGTAAAAACAGGCCACGCATCCTCAGAACCATTCCTGCAATCACAGGGTGTACCCCAAGGATCGTCCTTATCGGCACTAATGTTTAATATCTACATGCAGCCGATATGTGACTTGATCAGATCCTTTAATGTACAATGTCTCGCTTACGCAGATGACATCCTCCTATATATGCCGTTCACAATTGAACATCCAGTATTCTCCCCAATAATCAAATGTTTTGAAGCTGTAGCTGAATGGTTGCTATCACAAAACCTTCGGATAAACCACAGCAAAACCGACGTTCTTTTTGTCACAAGGAACCGTAAGTTCATACCGCCTCCATCACTACTCGTCAACAACATAGAGTTGAAATCAAAAGCTACCATCCGTTACCTCGGCATCACATTGGATCAGCACTTAGATATGACAACTCATGTCAAGAACATCACAAAAAATGTATATTATAAGATCAAATCGCTACGTCACCTCCGCTCCCTACTAGATCCCACAGACTTCCGAACAACCTTCCAAGCATTAGTCCTCCCACACCTGGATTTTGCCAACATCATCCTACATGGCCTCCCTCAATCAACTTTAAACCCGCTCCGCCTAGCCATGAATACAGCTGCCAGAGTCCTCTCCGGCTCATCAAGATCTGACCATATAACACCCATCATGAAAGAACTGCATTGGTTACCATTACATGCCAGAATCCAGTATAAGTCTTTAGTCCTTACTTTCAAGGCACTAAATAACTACCCCCCTACGCCAATCAGCAAGCTCATCCATGGCACCCTGGAAAACAGAAAAAGGAGAACCACATCAATGAACACCTTAATTGTCCCGAAGATAATAACGAAGTGTACTAAGGCCACCTCCAACAGGGCCTTCTCCTTATTTGCTCCTCTAAACTGGAATGCACTACCTCACGAAATCCGTGCTATCAAAAACCTAATCCTATTCAGAAAAGCATTGAAATACCACCTGTTCACAAAATGCTACCCAGAAGTCAACCTAGTCACTAACAAATCTACCACCTCAATACAACCTGAAAAGGGCTAGTTGGTCAACCTTTCTCTCTAGTCTTATTAGTGAACCACATTGTAACATCCAATCGAGTTTGATATTACTGTATATACCATTAAGTTAATCTGTACATAGTTCCCCCGGTTGTCCTATTGTTGAAGTTCCCTGTTCAATGTAAAACTCAATGTTACTTGTATGCATTGTAGTATGTTCTTGTTCTATGTACACCGCACTGATTATAATAGCGCGGTATAAAAGAATTGTTAAATAAATAAATAAATAAATAAATATCAGTCATGATCTATATAGCCCCCTATGTCTAGGGATAGCAGAACTGAATATATGTAAAAGGGGTCATTCTGAGGCCCCTTCCCGACCCCGACTGACTTCCCCGCTCATTGTATGGGGAAGTTAGACTTGGGAGGGAAAGGGGCGGCGTTAGGGCTGGCAGAGAGTGGTCATCGGCCCTGGATGTACAGAACTGATTCCAATGTCGGTCTTGTACATCTGGGGCTATTGGCTTGAATGGGGAACTTATTCCGCCTTGGTGGAATAAGTTCCCCTAGTCGGCGGGAGGACGGTGGGTGTAGGGCTCAGAACGGGCAGGAGGGAGCAGATGAGATTCCCCGTGGCCCGACCCTGGCCTTGGGAGGCCAGATCGGTGGTCAGGCTGTGGGGGATGCACTTTCTGAGCCAGCTGCCGATGATCGCAGCTTTTCAATGGAGCCACGGTACCATGGCAACCGGACACCATGGCGCCACGGCTGCATTGAAAAGCCCTGATTGGGCTATCCGAGCAAGGCCTGTACGTGCAGCCTAGGCTGAATCGAGGTCCCAGCCTGCACATATAGGCCTGGTCGCAATTCTGATCCCATTCGGTTAGATGTGCCCCGTGGGATCAGAATCCCGGCTAACTCTGTGCATCCGGTTCCAACGTGAACAATCCAACGAGCACTCCAGAATATCCCAGCTGGAAACATGCAGTTCTCAAAACTAGCTGGTGTCCATTTAATTTCGCTCTCGGCCATTCCTGTGAGCTATGTGATAAACAATATTTTTGGGCTAGCTGATCCTGTTTTTATTGCAGCGACAGGATTTGCAGTGCTGCTGGCCCTGGTTCTTGTGACGTGCATATTAGTCCAGACGAGACCTCCGCAGGATCCACTCTTTTATGTGTTCACAGTGTTTTCTTTCACAAATGTGATTGATCTAATCATCCGGTTCTAACTGGATGCACAGAGGGCCAGGATGTCGATGTCGGAATCACACCAAAAATGTTAAAAAGCTGCTCCCTATATTGGAAAAAAATAAAGGTTGACTTCAGAGTTTAAATATTGACCCGTCAGAAATGAGGAAGCACCTCTGGAAGAGAGGAAAATCTGGACAGGGATGAATAGTAGTCCATCCGCCCCCCCCCTCCCCCCCCCCAATGCCTATGGGTGTCTGCAATGTAAATTCAGCCTTGAATATTTGAATTTCTATTGCATACCCCTTTGAGCATAGGCTTTCAGCATGCTTTTGAGGTAGGGACTGTCACAGTCAGCCCCACTCTAGTGGAACACAGGACCTAGGAAGTGCACCTTTACCTATGACAGCTCTCTTTCCCTTTGAGTTGAGCTCTCCAGCACTCAGAAACTGCCAGGACTTGAAGCACAAGTAGAGGTTTCTAGCAGAGTGGAGTAGATACCGGATGTCAGGCAAAGGATGAAACAGTCAAAAGATTCTGCGTTAAATATAACAAAAAGGGAAATACATCCACATCAAAACGCTGTTTGGGAGAAATTACTTAAATTTTGTTATCTTAACTGTATCAAATTTCTACCAGATGGTCTCAGAACTCTCAAGCTTCAATCCAAAAGACTCAAAGGTCAAACTGAAAGGGATAGAAACCAGATAACATCAACGACCACCAACGGTAGTTAACATTGATCAAGTTAAATAACCTGCTCTATATAAAAAATAATGTGCCACTTTGCTCGCTTTATTAAAGATTTCTTCCTTATCTTGACCGTTGCACTGAAGCAGGTATAAAACTTTCTTCTTAATACTGTTAAGAACACAACACTCCCAAAACAGACTCTTAAACTGATCCGTATTCCACACACATCCCGACACCTCCCCCCAGCGCCTTTGGAGCGTTTCTCCTAAACGGGTTCTTCAGGGGATTGATTCAGGGAATATCCTGGGATCACAAAAAACTGCTGCCCACGCCAAACCTCACAGAACCTTAGCTGCTTCCAGTCTTTCACCATGCATGGAAAGCTAAGCAAAAAGATATTCCCTGAATCAATCCCCTGAAGAACCCGTTTAGGAGAAACGCTCCAAAGGCGCTGGGGGGAGGCGTCGGGATGTGTGTGGAATACGGATCAGTTTAAGAGTCTGTTTTGGGAGTGTTGTGTTCTTAACAGTATTAAGAAGAAAGTTTTATACCTGCTTCAGTGCAACGGTCAAGATAAGGAAGAAATCTTTAATAAAGCGAGCAAAGTGGCACATTATTTTTTATATAGAGCAGGTTATTTAACTTGATCAATGTTAACTACCATTGGTGGTCGTTGATGTTATCTGGTTTCTATCCCTTTCAGTTTGACCTTTGAGTCTTTTGGATTGAAGCTTGAGAGTTCTGAGACCATCTGGTAGAAATTTGATACAGTTAAGATAACAAAATTTAAGTAATTTCTCCCAAACAGTGTTTTGATGTGGATGTATTTCCCTTTTTGTTATATTTAACGCAGAATCTTTTGACTGTTTTGTATAAGCGTTAATGAACTGACCACTAGATACGTGTCTACACGAAGGCAAAGGATGAGGCAGGAGAAGTACAAGGCTAAGAATCAATCTAAAACAGCAGGCCAAAGTACAGCCCAGAAACAGGCAGTGTTAGGACAGACGGACCACCAGAGGTCAGATACCAAAGACCACAGACAACAAAGTTCTCAGAGACCTATCTGAGCACTGGGAGTTCCAGGGTTATACAGGTGCAGGGAGTCACTCACCAGATATTTTCTGCAGGTACCAAACAGTCCAAGCTACAGGTTGCACCATATCATAGTGCTGCACCAGGTAAGAGTATACAAGGCAGGAAGAGGCCTAAGCTCACTTCTTATGTAAGGTTCAGCTCCTGAGAGCTTAAGTGCATAATCGGTCTCATCTTCTTCCTTCCCTGCTTTCCAAAGGCACAGTTCAGCTCTATGGTCTGAGTCTTCATGCATATAAGATGTTCAGCACAAGCTTACATTACTCCATGCAGTGAGAGTACAAAAGCTATGGGTGCGACTCTATCAAGAATTAGCCGCCTGACTGTCGACCAAATACAGTTTAGGACAACTATCTACAGGGTCGCCATGAGTGGACATCATCAATTCAGCAGCACTTAAAATAACAACTGAATGGGAAAATGCAAGGGATGCCCCAACTGTTAACTCAGAGGATTTAGCAATTACTCCACGCTAATGCTACTAGTATTACTTATCATTTCTATAGCACTACTAGGCATACACAGCGCTATATATATACATACAAGAGACAGTCCCCGCTCGACAGAACTTATAATCTATTCAAGAAAGACAAACAGAATAAAAAAGGCACTAGGGAGTTTCATTATAGGGAAAAGATTAAAACATGCAAGGGGATTAAACAGGAGAATCAGGAGGTCAAGATCCAAAAACAGCCACAGACATGTGGGGTTTTAGCCTGGGTTTGAATAGGCCCAGAGACGGAGCCTGACGTACTGATTCAGGAAGTCTATTCCAGGCAGCAAGGCAAAAGGAACGGAGTCTGGAACTGGTAGCAGAGGAGAAGGGTACAGCTAAAAGCTATTTATCTGATGAGCAGAATTCTCGAGTTGGGGTGTAGGGGAGACAGAAGAGAGGAGAAGTAATGAGAAGCCACAGAATGAATGCACTTGTAGTTCAGTAGCAAAAGCCTGAACTGGAGAAGAGGCGTTACATGAGCATAGCGACTCTAGTAGAAGATTAGTCATGCAGTTTTGAATAGATGTAAAGGGAGTCTAAGCGAGAGGTAATGAGAGAGTAGATCATAATGTTAACAGTAACTGCAGAACTGACCAATAAATAGGCTCCCAAGTGAGCAATAGCTTTTAACGAAATAAGCAGCAAACATACCAGGGAGATTTTTAACTGCGCCTGGGATAATTTGCTCCGACGCAGCTACTCACACAATTAGTAGGTGCGCAGTATGTATACTCCTGCAGCGTAGGTATTTTGATGTTGATAATTTTCAGAGAAAGAACACAGAATGTTTCCCTTGGAAAATATGCATAAAATATGCACGTTAAAAGCAGAGCTTCCAGCTAAACCAGTTTTATAAAAAGCGGCTGATAGATGACCTAACTCAAAGGCGAGGATATCTATAGAAGTCATGGACAGCTGTAGGGTTTATTTCCTTTTCAGCAGAAATCGATAGCAAGGAGCGTGTTGCTTAAGGGTATGTTTACTTAAGGTTAATGCATGTTAATAAACGTTAACGTGCGTTAAGTGCCACTGTGGTCATAGAAATAAAAGGGCTCTGAACATGTAACGTGTGTAAACTTTCATTCAAGCGCATTCAATCCTTTAGAAAACATGCCCCTTCGTGTACTGCATTTCATTTTCTTTAAATGTCATGCTCTTTGACTTACTCTTTTGCATTGACATCGCTCTCTGTCATAGTCTGTGCTTCTAATAACCCTCCCCTGATGTTTCTTTGCATTTGTTTCTCTTCCTACTTGATGGGGACCCGTTTACTAAGCTGCGCACTACAAGAGCTGCTGAAATAATTGCTAAAATGATCAGGGGCTGATGTAATGTGCGCTGCTGAAATATGTTCAGATGTGCATATAACCCACTGGTGAACTTTGTAACTCTGCCCATGTTGTTCCCCAAATTCAACTCCTAAATATGCCTACAAAAGTGTATGCTTTCTCGCCAACAGGTATACTGGTGCACATAGGGGAATTATATAAGAGGCCTTTTACACTGATCTACCTACATATACCTGAGAAAACACTTATAAAATTACTCCCACCAAGTACAGCTCCCCTAGTTTTTTCCCTTCTCCCATGTTCCTACATCTTATAAGACTTAAACAACAGTGATTAGGTTCTAGTGAGCTTCTTCTGTTTAACGAAGCAATTCAAAACTTGAAACAAATTGATTGCACCACCAAGGTCCAAATTCTAGTAAGCGAAAAATATGCAACATTCCAGATACTTAATTCATCAACCATACTGTTATTTTGGATAACTTTCCCTGCATTCATTGAAGTGATGTAGCAAGAGCAAGTGGGGAGGCGTGCGTGACCACCCCTGGGGGCCAGCCTAAGGGAGAGTGCCGCCCTACAGGATCTAGGAGAGAGCTGGCAGAGCAATGAGGACAGTGAGAAATGAAAAGATTCCTGCAGAGCCTATCCACTATTGCCAACAACTTTCCACAATCTGTTCGGACACCGCGAGCATGTTCAAAGCTCAAGGACCAACCACCCCTACATGATGAGTGGAAGAGTAGCTTCAGACCCAAGAGACCAGGGTTTAATTCCCATTAGCACTTCTTGTGGCCTTGGGTAAGTCACTTAATCCTCCATTGCCTCAGACAAATCCAAGTTATCTATGCCCCTGTTTAATGTGCATTACTAACAGTGTTAGTGCCACTAAATAACGTAGACGAGGGGATTAACATGGTTAGCAGATCTGCTAACCATATTAATCCCTTTGAATATCGGGTTCATAGAACCATGACGGCAGATAAAGACTACACAACCTATCCAGTTTGCCCTTCCATACCAACTGCTATATTCTTTTTTATCCTTTAGAGATCTTCTGTGTTTGCACCATGCTTTCTTGAATTCAGATACAGTCCTCATCTCTACTACCTCCACTGGAAGACTATTCCATGCATCTACCACTCTTTCTGTAAAGAAATATTTCCACAAATTACTCCTGAGTCTATCCCCTTTCACCTTCATCATATGCCTCCTTATTGCAGAGCTTTCTTTCAATTGAAGGAGGCTCTCCTCCAATGCATTAATGCCACAGAGGTATTTAAATGTCTCTATCATATCTCCCCTCTCCTGCCTTTCTTCCACATTGAGATCTTTAAGTCTGTGCCCATATGCTTTATGATGTCCACTGACCATATTGGTAGTCACCCTCTGCACCAACTCCATCCTGTTTCAATCCTTTTGAAGGTGTGGTCTCCAGAATTGCACACAATACTCCAAATGAGGTTTCAAAGACATATACGGAAGCACCATCACTTCCTCCTTCCTGCTGGCCATTCCTTGCTCTATGCACCCAAGCCTCCCTCTGGCTTTCGCCGTCACCTTTTCTACCTATTTCACAACTTTAAAATCATCAGAAGCAATCACCCCCAGGTCCTGCTCTTCTTTCATGGACAGAACTACTTCACCCCTATACTGTACTGCTCTCTTGGATTTTTGTAACCCAAATACATGACGCTGCATTTTTTAGCATTAAATCCGAGCTGCCAAATGGAGACATGGGGCAGACACTCCATAAAGAATTAGTGGAAACACTCCAGTGCAAGTTACTGCCTCTGGCCTTTCCACCTCGAGACTTGGTGGTGATGACCAGCAGTTTGTATCACGGGGATCTTCAAAGTACAAAGCACCACAAGATTCAAACTACTGATCAATGATTCACACAGGTAGAAGAGGAGAGGTAAATGGCAGCTAGAGGGAGAGGAAGTGATATCACCAGAGAAGATGGCAGCCTAAGAAAAAGGATCCCATCGGGGTGCAACATTAGAGGGACCTGAAAGCTGACTCCCATCTACCCCATAGAATGCAACTTACTTGGGGGAACCTGCTGCCTGCAGTGATGTTTGTGCATAAAAAATTGGAGAAGTTCAAGTCTTCATATGCGAGCAAGGCAACAGCAAATCAGATGATGATGAGATTGAGTGGACCGAGGATCAGTGCACAAGCGGGGACATCTGTAGCTTGTTTAGAGAAATACTCCATGAGATCACCTCTGTCAAAGAGGAATTGTGGGAAACACTGGTTGAGATACGAGGCAAAATTCAGGAGCTGGGGCAGCGCGTTGAAGTGGTCGAAGAGCACATGGACCGCCAGGCGGAGGCCGCAGGTCTCACTCGAGAACAGTTAACCCAACTTCAGAAGAAGCACAAGCAACTCAAGGATAAAATTCAAGATCTGGAAAGCACATCTCGTCGGTGTAATATAAGAATCCAGGGGGTGCTGGAGGAGGATGAGAATAAGCATGCCGCCAAGGTTGGCGGGTGGTCTGCCATAACCTGATGTAAAGACAGTACAGGAGACTTTGAGAACATCAATCTCAAGTGATCCCATTGAGTGCTAGATTTATGCCTTGGACACACTGAGACCAATTCCATTCATGCATGTCCAGCCCCCTGTACGGCTGGGCAGAATCGGGCATGCAAAGTTAGACCCGATTCTGATCCCACAGGCCCTGCGAGATCAGAATCGGGTCTAGTGCCTGGATGTGCAGGCCTAAACCCGATTCTGTCCAGCCATACATCCCAGCAACTACCCTGCTATCTCAGCCGGTCCCATGAATGGAGCCACAGTGCCATGGCATCCCATCGCCATGGCACCGCAGCTCCATTCACGAGCCACGATCCTGGCCTGCCGAACCTGGATGCCTCTTCCTTGCAGCCTGATCCCCAATGCAGTCTTCCAAGGCCTGGGTTGGGCTGTGATGAACCTCCCTGCACCCCCTCACTGTGTCCCTTGGTTCCCATGCCACAATCCCCCTCCATCCAGGGGGACTTATTCCACCTTTGAGGCCCCGGATGTACAGGGCTAATATCTGAATCAGCCCTGTACATTCAGGATCATAGCCAGCCCATGCCCCGCCCTCGCTCCACCTCTAAAATGCCCCCTCCCACCCACGTCTAGGCCTCCCCATACAAACTCGCTATATATACAGGGAGGGTATTGACGGGGCCAGCAGGGGGACGAATAGTGGGGATGGATGTCCCGTTAGGATTCCATCTCTGCTATTTGCAGGACAGAATGACCCCCACTGTCTGTAATCTCACTTTTTGGCCTTCAGTCTCACTCTGGGGCAAACCATCCTTGGCATCTCTGGGTTGTACCAAAGGCAATGGAGGGTGAAAATGATGGCCAACTTCCCTAGTTCTCAGCCCACTGCTCTAAACACTAGGACACGCCACACAAAGTTTGCGCAGTACCCATGCTCACATACAACCTGTTACTGTCACCACAACCACAACTATGCTCTGCAGTATTCCTTAAGCTTATCTGGAGAGGTAAAGTGTGGGGGTGGGAAAGCCATGAACGAAGATCCCAGAGGAGATGGGGTAGTAGGAAAAAGGTGAATGAGTCTCTATGGGAGGACTGAGAAAAGAAGTAAAAAGGGGTCTATGGTAGGGACCCACAAGTGAATGTTTGCTTAGGGCTAACTAAAGCAGTAATTTGTCCTGGGGTTACCAGTGTGATGAGCAGTGATGTAGGAAAGTTGTCACTTGGACATTATCATCCTTTCAGGTGGCTCCATGTTACACTCTGGGCTTTGAATCCAGTGATATGAGTTCATATCTGAGTAGAACCTCAATGAACGCTTTGAGTAGAGGAATAGCCTAAGAGTTAGAACCAGGGAATTAGCTTTCAAATCCCACTCTTGTTCCTTATGATCTTGGGCAGGTTACAGTACTTAACCCTCCATTGCCTGGGGTACAAGATTATAAGCCCTCTGGGGACAGGAAAATACCTACTGTACCTAAATGTAACTTATATTGAACTCCTGAGAAAAGGTAAGAGCTAAATGCAAATCCCTTTCAAGAGGAAGCAACTCCACAGAATTCAAGAAATGAAAAACTCAATTGTTGTTCTTCATCCATGTAAGTGCAGAATCACATTTAGACAATATGGGAGCTATTTTGAAAGCCCTATTCATGCTTCAGACATTTGAAAACAGTCATAGAGACGTCCAAAGCACACAGATGTCTCCAGAGCCTTTCCAGAAGTCTGATCTGTGGATGTTTCCAGCCGCGTCTAAGTTTAGACCTGCTCCAGACATGAATAAGCTTGTATTGGCTGAAAAACATCTAGAGGGTAGGGAGAAGAAAGCACTCCACCATCCCCAGTACTCAGCACAATCACAACGATAGAAGCAGGTAGATTTCAACCTCACTTCCCTGCTCCTTGCCCACTTCTCTAACCATTAGACTATTCCCCTAGGTCCAGGTTCTGAAATACTACTCTGGGGATGCTGAAGTAGACGCCCCCGCAGACGTCCATGTCAGGCACGTCAACGTTTGTGAAATCTTCTCTGCAGCTGGACATGCTTACTTTTCTTCCCAGA
Organism: Ichthyophis bannanicus; assembly: GCA_033557465.1. Lineage (NCBI taxonomy): Eukaryota > Metazoa > Chordata > Amphibia > Gymnophiona > Ichthyophiidae > Ichthyophis > Ichthyophis bannanicus. The sequence goes on along the minus strand of CM066035.1, from coordinate 908,035,365 downwards.
CGTTCAGGCTTAAATGTCCCAAATTGCACTTGGATGTCCCTTCTAAAATGCCCCTCCACATTTTTAATGTTTTATAAAAGAGGAAATGAACTGAAAACCAATATAAGAACTACGCTTGCTTTCTAATTTCCCCTTTCTAATTTTCAATTTTGTTATCCATTTTCCGTATCTTTCTTCTTCGTCTGCTACAGCTTCCATCCAGCCAGCCCTCAAACAAATCAGTTAATTAGAGCAATAAATTTGAGTTAATGTGGGTAACATTTTGTTAAAATAATATTTTTAAAATCTTATCAGTTGAGTCACGGAGACTTATCATACATACCGCGTAACTAGCAGCAAAGGGTCATGCCACAGTCTACACTAATTTATGGTCTGTTGTGGAGACAATAAATTACACAAAGCAAACTTATTTCATTACATATGAAAAGAAACCCATATGGCTGCAATGCAGCGACACAATGAGATTTAAATGCATAAACAGGCTGTTAATGATAAGATGTCAGCTAGCTCTAGCCCAAGACTTATTCCATTTATTTGCCTGCATAACGCCTTACAGTGGAATATACGAAACTGGAAGATTTGTGGAGAATTTACCTTTCAGTGAATTATGAGTACTTGCAAACAACAAATGTTGTCAACTATCATGCAGGATTCAGAACAAGGCTAGTCTTCAAAGAGCCTCTGCACTTGCAGACTCCCTGAACGATTGTAATGCAAGTGTATTATTCATAGGGAAACAACCTGTGGGGGTTTTTACCTTTGAAATTGAGCTGGTGCAAGGCACATGTGTCCAAAGAAGCCATGCACCTACACCTGTTATTTTTTCAGGTGGCTGAACCATCCGCAAAAGAGCACACAAACCACTGAAAAGCGCAGGTAGGCAAATTATTTTCCCCTGTGTCTTAAACAGGGGAAACAATTCCTTTTAATGCAGCTACCAAAAAAGCATTGTCTGCTATGGCAGAAGGGCAATTGGCATTGCAGTCACTTTAAATGGCTTTGAAAATTGCACTCATGCAGGGTAATCTTATAAGAGGATGCCTAGATTAAGGGGAAGATTTTTTTTTATTTTTTTTTTAGAAATCAGCAAGCTTGCAACTTTTATTTCTGATAGCGCCGCTTTAAGTGAACAATAGAGAAGTGGAAGAGTAGCCTAGTGGTTAGTACACTGGCTTGGTAACCAAACAACCAGGGTTCAATTCCCACTAGCACTCCTTGTGGCCTTGGGCAAGTCACTTAACCCTCCATTGCCTCAGAAGAAAGGCCTGGCAATCTACTTCCGGTGACACTGCCAAGAAAACCCAGGAGCTTCTGGGTCACCAGGAGTCAGGACTGACTCAAAGGCACACATTGCATTTGCAGAGAACTGGTACAAGACTGGAATTTAAAAAGAATAGGAAGATAGTTACTTTGCAGAATTATTATGGGTGAGGTAATAGGAACTGAGTATCCAGGAAAGAAAGGAAACGGTGATCGGAACAGCAGAAGAAGCCAGTGAAGACCTGGGCCCCGAAAATAAGTAGCGCTACCTACAAAACCTGACCCACAATGCACTTATATTTGAGCTCAAATATTGTTGCATTCCAGTAACTAGGAATTGTGACCTTGCATACACAACTATTTTGTGACCTCTGTCTTTTATTTTTTTTCGATACTTCAGAATGTTGGATAAATTTCTTAAACGAGAAATCTAGTTTAAAAAAAAAAAGATAGTAATGGGACTGAAACCCATAGAAGATACTTGCCTTTACTTCCTGTGAGGGAGACAAATATCTGAGAAAGAAAAGGAAACATTTCAAAAAGAATCACAGATGGGATAGCTGTTCTGATTGTTTAGATATGCTATATATACAGTATTTTTTTTAAAAAGATACATATCTGATTTGCTGAAGTTGTCTCTGCTAAGATAAAAAAAACCTGTGAAATAAAAAGTGAATGGATAGTATTTCAAAGTACTGTACAAATTTGCATTGCTATTGTAATCTCAGTTGTTTCTTCTAAGTAAATGAGAACAAAATTGATATGTGCATCTTAAAAAATTAGATTTAAGAACATATATCATTAAACAAGACGCCCGTTTGAGAGCAGGTGCAGATTACTGGAGTCCACGAGAAAATAAAAGTATTTATAATCTCCATGGGGGATGTTTACTAAACCGTCCTAATGTTACCGGTGCCAGTTGCAGCGTTAATGTGAAGAATTAGTGGGCGTTCTGGAGGGAAGGTAGCAAGGAAACAGTATTGCGCGATAGTGGGTGCCATGGCACGTTAACGCGCGTTAGCCTTACGTCCATGCCAGCGCTGTGCTAGAAGCTGTAGAGAAGTAGCCCACTGGTGACTACAATGACTGTGGAGGCAGAGGTCATGAGTTTGATCCTGCAGTGGTGTGATTTAATAAGGCTGTCTGAGGCTTTTCCTTTTAATTTAAATCAGTGCTGCCAGCAAAAACACCCTCACAGTGCCATAACCTATAGGGCGCTTTATAGGGTGCCTTATGAGGCACCTTAGGTTATGGCACTGTGAGGGTGTTTTTGCTGGCAGCACTGATTTAAATTAAAAGGAAAAGCCTCACAAAATAACACCACTGTGGGATCAAACCCATGACCTATGCCCCCACAGTTATTGAAGTAACCAGTAGGCTACATCTCTATAGCTTATAACACACCACTGGCTGGCTATAGAAAGACTGCAGGTCACTGCACAAACTGTCTGCTGTGGTTACCAGGATAGGGTAAACCCACCCGTACCCATGATGTACTGCACATGCAGATCAGCAGTCTACAGATGATCACAAGATGGGGTATGCTCCTCTACAGCACCCCGGCCTGGTAGGCGGAACTGACTATGTGTGTTACTGCCGCAGAGTAGCTACAGACCGTGACATTGTGCGGTTCCTGTGCTCAACCTGAGGGTGAGGTGGGGCGCCCAGCACCAGATCAGCAGCACCTGGCTTGCCTGAGATAGACTGTGTGGTAGGTCCCCCTCAGTGCCAGTGTATGCTAGGTAATCCTGGCAGCTGCACCTAGGATGCACCTGTGTCCATCTGTATTTCCCAGTCCTGATGGGCTATGATGCACCCAGAATTGTGCTTATCCTGTGTGGTTGCCATGGTCATATGTTATAAGAGAAGGGTGGTGTTTGGACCCAAAAGCGGGTTATGTAGCACCATCCAACCCACCCTCTCTGGGTCAGGGTGGGGGGACAAGATCTCCCACCAAGCGATCCACACTCTACCTCAGAGGCCGTAGAGGGGACCACCACCCCAGTCTTGCTGGGGAATAGGTACCCTCCAGGGTAGTCAATGCAGATCTGTAAGTATTTCATAGGTCACTGCCAGCTGGGCAGTAAGCCTGGAAATGCTCAGCCACCACCCACCACCACAATCTGACATTCACCAGCTGAGGGCACAGTCAGTCTCCACCCACTGCAAGGTATTCCAACCATACACATGCTAACTGCAGACAGTCTACCAGCTAAAACATAATGCATGCTCTTGGAAGAACTATATGCACCCAAAAGTGGGATATAAGCACACATACCAAGCAAGCATGTCAGTGATTAGACCCCCCCAAGAAATATCACTTGAAAAAAACACAGCATAGCACTATGTGGGAACCTAGCCATGCCATAGTCATTGCACGGTCAGGGTGAGAGTGACCTCCCAGCATGACATGCTGTGGCCACCCTGTCCGTGCAGGCGGTGGTTGGGCACTAAAATGTCCCAGCCATTGCCCTATGCCCTGTGCAGATGCATCCTGCCCAGACCGCCGTGTCCAGGGCCATGCCACAATACCTTGCTCCTCATTATGCACATTGGCAGGCTAACACTGGAAACAGTGCAAGCATTGGGAGCTCAGTAAGGTGTAGGCAGCCACAAAACACTGGATAGACATACACACACCCCCACACCTATTTCAGCATTTTGCAAAGATAGAGGTGGTTTGCAGCCCTGGCTGCCACACCAGTTCTGCCCCCTCCACCACCAGCACCCCTCCCCCACCATGCTGACATGCCCTTATGCCAGTGAGCTGATGGTGCGCAGTCCCAGGCCATCCAGTGTGCCAGTAGGCAGCTGCCTATGGTGTGGGATCTGGGGTAGGGGTGCCTACATAGACATCCGTGCTTCCCCCCACCACCGCCTGTCAATGTTATGTGCCCTTTGGGGTACCTGCTGGGTACTGTCCCCTGGGACACTGTGGGACAAACACTCGTGGGCATGTTTGACCTTAGTCAGTTGCTGGCTTGCTGATTTGCAGTTTCTGGGTTCCTATGTGCCACCTAGGCATCTGCCTAGTCAACCTGTGCCCCAGTTGCCCCACTGCATGTCCCACCTGCAGCCCCTTGTACCCCATTTGCAGCCTCACCGTAGTGCCCTTTTGTACTTGGGCACTATGCTGCTGCTGTACAGGTATCACTACTATCACTTTTCTGGGTCTCCCTGCCTTTGCTGTACATTGCTGACTGAACTGGTTTCTCTCTCCTGCAAATGTGCCTCTAACGCAAGATTTTCACTGGCGCTAATTTTCAGACCTTCATTTCACAGCGTTAGTGTGCATGGAGCCTCTCCCCGCCCACTCTCTGCCCATTGACCCCTTCTCTCCACCCTCTGAGGAGCCTTACTCCACCCTCTGTGTGCCTTAACGCCACAGGAGATGTTATCGCGCGAAACCTCACGCTATCGCGCGATAATGTTACTTTATCACGCGATAACATTACGTATTGCGTGCTAACTGCACCGCTGCAACGTTATCGCTGTTTAGTAAACATACCCCCATGTGTGCACCTGGCCCCTCCAGGAGCTCTACCCAGACTCCAGCCCCAGTGACACCTACAGTACAGTAAAATTACACATGTGCTTGTCATCGCGCATACTTTTACACCTGGCGCAATTTCATAAAACCTATTTTGCATGCGTATATTACCAAACGCGCTCGAGTAGAATGACTTTACAAACTGATCTCTCACAGTAACCTAAAACAAGCAATAAACCATGTACAAGGCCAAGACAAACATTTCTGCTGATATTTACTTTTAATTTGTTCCAAATTGCTTCTTCCTGTGGGAACATTTCAAACATGTCCATGGCGATATTTTTGATCTTGTAGCAAAGTTCCTCCACCTGGGAACAAGCCAGCAGGATGGACCTGAAACCAGATTTAAGGGATGGAAGAAAAGAGTGATATTTTTTAATCTCTTAGCAAGCGTTGTTTTTCATATGCAAGGTGTTGTCTGCTGTGAAATGTACAGCACTCAGAACTTGCTGTTTTGAAAATCATCTGACCTAAAGGACATGAGATTTTTTTTGGAGAATTTTTATTTGCACAATTGTATTTTGTTGCAGAATTAGAAAAGCTGCAGGACAAAAGCATTTGCTGTTTTGGATGAGGTACAAGGATAGTACAAAAACATAGGGGCATGTTTACTAAACCATCTTAATGTGTGCTCTACGACGTTATCACGCGATAAGGTACCTTATCGCGCAATAATGGCACTTTACCGGGTGCAGAGATACCTTAGCGCGCGATAACGCGCGCTGCGGCGCAAATGAGTGCTTAGGGTGGAGAAAGGCTCCCCGAGGGTGGAGGAAGGTTCCCCAGGGGCGGAGAAAGGGGGTCAATGGGCGCAGACAGCACATGCTGTGCTGCAGCTGGGCCACAGTGCGGACTAGGGTGATGCCTAGGTGGCCAATAGGAATACTGAAACAGTAGAGCAGCCAGACAGCAACTGATGAGGGCCCAACACGTGTGTTTCCCACAGTGTCACAGGGGATAGTACCCAGCAGGTACCCCCAAGGGCACAGAACATTGGCAGGTGGTGCTGTGAGGAAGCGTGGACAGCTATGCAGGCACCCCTACCCCAGAACCCACACCATAGGCAGCCACCTACCTGCACACTGGATGGCCTGAGACTGCGCACCACCAGCACCACCAGCAGAAGGGCATGTCAGCATGGTGGCAGAGGGGTACTGGCAGTGGAGGGGGCAGTGGCAGCTGCCCACAGCAGACCATGGCCTAGCCCTGTGTAGGTGGGTGCCATGCACTGCAACAGACAGGCCCTGTCTGATGAACAGTCATGGAATCCCCAGGGAATGTACCATTTCTGTGGCAACATGGTGTGCTTAGGAGCAGAAGATCACAGGTTCAAGGCCCAGCTGTAGTTCCTGTCAACCCAGTCCCCATATTTTACCCACTACTAAAATGTAGTAATACAGACAGAACCATTAGTGCAGATAATGTAAACATTAATGCAGATAGCAATTCCTAAGTTAAGCACAATTTGCTGATTGAGCTGCATCATAGCAACCTTTCTGATATCTGTGGAGTGTGTCTCAGTTCTGGTTTCTGACAGTGTTTACCACCCCGGGGAGCGACCCCAACAGTGTTGCGTACCATAGCCATGCCTGCACTGTGCCCAGGACTGGTGCAATGGCCAGGGCTGCCAAAATCCTCTATATTTGCACAATGCTGGCATAGGTGTCTATCCAGTGTGTGGTGGCTGCCAACACCTTACTCAGCCCACACTGCTAGCACTGTTTCCAGTGTTAACCTGCCAATGTGCATAATGAGGAGCAAGGTACTGTGAGTATAGCCCGGACAGGGTGGCCTGGGCAAGATGCATCTGCACAGGGCATAGGGCAATGGCTGGGACATTGTAGTGCCCGGACATCACCTGCACGGACAGGGTGGCTACAGTATGTCCTGCTGGGAGGTCACTCTCACCCTGACTGAGCAGTGACCACGGCATGGCTAGGTTCCCCCATAGTGCTATATTGTATTTTTCTCAAGTGATATTTATGGGTTCTCTTTTCTGGGGCCCAATCACTGACCTATCTGCTTGGTGGTTGTGCTTACATCTCCTTCAGGAACATGCACTATGGACTAGCTAGCAGACTGTCTGCAGTTAGCATATGTATGGTTGGAATGCCTTGCAGGGTGCAGTGGCTGGAGACTCACTGTGCTTGTTGCTGGAGAATGTCAGATAGTATTGGGGGCAGCTGAGCATTTCCAGGCCTACTGTCTGTCTGCCATTGCTGTATGGATGGGTACATCTCTGCATTGACTGCCCTGTAGGGTGTCTGTTTCCCAGCAGGACTGGGGTTGATGGTCCCCTCTACTGCCATCATTGCATGGATGAGATCCTGTTTCCCACCCTGAGCCACAGAGGGTGTGTTGGGTGGTGGTACATAATCTGCCTATGAGTCCAAACACCTCCACCTCTTACATCATGCGACCATGGCACCAACACAGATCATGTACTATTCTAGTTGCATCATAGCCCATAAGGGTTACATGTGACTGAGAAATACAGATGGATCCGAGGTGCAACTGCAAGAACTACCGAGCACTGGCACTGGCACTGATGGGGACCTGCAGCATGGCCTATCTCTACTATGAAAGGTGCTGCAGACCTGATACTGGGCGCCCCACCTCACCCTCAAGTTGAGCACAGTACCCGCACAATGTGACGGTCTGTAGCTACTCTGTGCCAGTAACACACAGGGTCAGTACTCCCTACCAGGCTTAGGTGCTGTGGGGGTGCATACCCCATCCTGTGATCATCTGTAGACTGCTGATTTGCATGTTGTAACACGGAAGATCTGCCCTCTGCCTCTGGTGGTACAGCCTCAAAATATTGCTCAAGGAGCACAGCGTCCATCAAAAACTCCACTGTTGCTTTCTCCGGAGCAAGCCATTTTGTTGCTAAGCCCTTTAGTCTTTGCATCAATGCTTTCGCCGTCTCTTTAGGCATGAGCTTTGCCTCTCTAAAAAGACGTCGATAGTGGGTAGGCGTTAACCCTAACCTATCTCTTACTGCCAATTTCACCTCCGGGTAATTGGATGCTAGGCCTGCGGGCATTGCCTTGTAGGCCGCCAATGCCTCTCCGGTCAAGGACATTGAAAATCTAATGGCCCACTGGTCTAGTGGCCATTTAGCCGCTTCTGCAATCCTTTCAAAGGCATCTGAATAATCATCAAAATTATCAGTACGTTGTAAGGGTCCCAGTGCCAATGCACTGCAATTTTGCAGTCCTACCACAGGTGGTACTGGTACGCCATCTTCATCTGCGGTATGTGTCCTCTTCACCAGCGTGGTTAGCAAGTCCAGGAGCGGGCGTTGCTGCGCGGCTAGCGCTGCCAGAGTCCGATCCTGAGCCTGTCGCGCGAGCTCACTTTGGGCTTTCCACTGGTCCTCCATCCACTTTAGCATATCCTGGGGATCCATCCCGGCGTCGAAGTATACCTGTAGGAAAGAAAAAAACAAGGCCCACCAAGTGCGGCACAATTTGCGTTTTTCTTTCTTTCTGCCTGCCTTTAGCAAGGTATAAACTTCTTCCCCTTTCTCAGCAATCCTCACCACTCGTGCCCACCTACACCTCACGTTGGATCTCACGTTGAGAAAGGTTCTTTGTCCACGCCTCCTTCAGGTCAGGATATGTGGAAATCCAGTTGCTGGAGAATTCTGGATCAGGTTTTTCCTCTTTCAGGATTTTCTTTACTTGACTGCTGCTTTTTCCTTCAGCCAGCTGTATCCTCTTGGAAAAGCCTTGGGTAGTATTTTTTTTTTTTTTTTAATCCAAAATACTACGCCATTTATGTCCCAGCCATTGCCCTCCAACCTGTGCAGATGCATCCTGGCCAGTCCACCCTGTCTTGGCCATACCTACAATACCGTGCTGCTCATTATGCACATTTGCAGGCTAACGCTGGAAGCAGTGTGAGCAATGTGGGCTCTGTGAGGTGTTGGCAGACACAAAACAATGGAGAGACATACGCACACTCCCACACCTATCTCAGCACTGTGCAGTGATGGTGGTGGTTGCCAAACCCACCCCCTGCACTGGTCCTGATCACAGTGCCGATATTGCTAATCTGTGCAGGGGGTAGTAGTAGTGCTCTGGTGATAACTGCAGCTCTGTGCTGGGACCAACAGCCTGACACTCCATGAAGCTGTGGATAGTGGAGCCCTTGTGAGTGAGTGTCTGTACCCTTGTGCACCACTGCATTGGGGTTTGCCCATGTTGTTGTTGTGACTTCATTGTGGGCTAAAGCTATGGGGAGATGCTCTGCAGGATCCACAGATGGGACCTGAACCTCTGACCCTCTGCTCTTGGACATGCTGGCTGAGTGTATTGCACCACACTGTTGCCACAGCAGCACAGTGGTCCCTGGGGCTACCCTTACGTTCCTTGGCCAGACCTCTTCTGTTGCACTGCACAACACGCACTGGTACAGGGCATGGCCTAGGTCCACTGCAGGCGAGTACCACTGCTCCCTCCAGCACAATCACCCACCCCCTCTGCTATGCTGCCATGACCATATGCTGTTGGTGCTGGTGGTGCGCCATCCCAGGTCATCCAGGGGGCAGGTAGATGGCTGCCTAAGGGGTGGGATCTGGGGTAGGGGTGCCTACATAGATGTCCACGCTTCCCCCGGCACCGCCTGTCAATGTTATGCACCCCTTGGGGTGCCTGCTGTGTGATGTCCCCTGGATGGGGCACTGTGGGACACAGACTCATGGGCATGTCTGACCCTGACCAGTTGCTGTCTTGCTGGTTTCCATTTTCTGCATTCCTATGTGCCACCTTAGCAACCGCCTAGTCTATCCTATGCCCCAGTAGCCCCACTGCAGGTCCCGCCTGCAGCCCACATGCCCCATTTGCGCCATCACCATAGTAGCCTTTCATACCAGGGCACTATGCTGTTGCTGCAAATGAAGCACTACTATCACCTTTCTTGGGCTCCCTGCCTATGCTGTACATTGCTGACACTGAAATGGTTTCTCTCTCTTGCAAATGTGTGCTAACGCCAGGTTTTCAGTTGCGTTAGGATTCAGCCCTTAATTTCTCCATGTTAGTGTGAAGGGGCCTCTCCCCACCCACTCCCTGCCCATTGACCCCTTCTCTCCGCCCTCTCTCCACCCTTTTCTGGCCTTAACGTGGCTGGGAACATTAAGGCGCGTTATGTGCCGTTAAGGCACTTAACAGCACATAATGCGCCTTAACGTAGCTTCTGCTACATTAACGCAGTTTAGTAAACATGCCCCTATGTTTTTGTGATGTCGCTTCCGCATGCCACCGTGCTAATGTCTGGTTTTCCCCACAGAGGATGGAGATGCTAGAGAGGGCCCATCCGCAGCAGGACAAGCCACCCCAAACCCAACAGAGATGGTGCAGACGGTGGAGTTGTTGGAGGGCGATGGAGCAGAGAAGCAACACATGGATGGGGCGGAGGATGTGAATGGGTGGGAGGGTGCGTGTGAGGCGGCAGGGGGGAGGACAACGGTGAGGAGAATGGGGAAGGGGATGAGGATGAGGGTGAGGGGAGTGGGGAGGGGGATGGGGACGAGGGGGAGGGGGTTGGTGAGGCAATGGTGGTGGAGGAGGAGGGTGTGGAGGGCGAGGAGGGCGTGGAGGGTGGGCCTGAGGGTGGGAGGGGCCACAGGGCAGCACAGGGTACCGGGGGTCCCTGCCACATGCCCCATGTGTGCAGTGATGGTGCCTGTCCGGGTGTTTCTGTGGCACTCATTGCCACAGACAGGGACCACGCAGATGCCACCACACAGACAGTGGCAACATGGTGTAGGTGTGGTGGTCACTGTGTACGGTACCTGGCTGTGGCAATGGGAACGCTGCTGCACCACCAGCGGGACCATGGCCACACCATCAGGCATCTGTCAGGTGCCCTAGAGCGGATGGGTGCGGAGATGCGCATGCAGCGTGGGCCTGGCAGGGGCTGCGTATCTCCGGACCCATCCGCTCATGGGCGGCCTTGGAGTGTGTGAGGTGCACAGTGCCACATCACACATGTTCCCTGTGCTGTCCTGTGACCCAGGACCAGCACATGTGGGCAGCTGTTAGGACAGGTTATGTAAATAAACACGTTATGGTTTGTTACAACATCACAATGGTCATGTGCCTCCCTTACAGACAGACTGTTGAGGTGTGCATGGGACATGTGTGTGGTTGTACATGAATGTCAGGTAGGGAGGCCAAAGTGTTCAATGAATAAGTGGGTTATTAGGTGTTTATGAAAAGTGGGTAGGTCTTATCGAGTCCAGAAGTGTGTTCCAGGTGGACGGAGCATATAGTTCAAAGACAATGACAACATAATTGGTACCCCTGCTGGATACTGTAAGACTAAACAAGCAACTTCAAAAAGAGCTCCTTCTTTACTGGCTTCCAAGCTTTGGAACTCTCTCCCATTGGACCTCAGGATTATGACCGATATTAAAGATTTTCGCAAGGCCTTGAAGACCCTGCTATTTGCTGAAACTTATGATTTGATATATAATCGATAGTTTTTTACTAATAGGTCCATTCTATTACATTAATTTGTCTTAGTTTGTTTGTTAATGTCTTATTTACCCTATGTTATTTGTAACCTTCCATTTGTATTGTGACCACTTTGATTGAAGGATAAGGTGGGATACAAATATGTCTAAATAAATAAAATAAATAAATATACACATGCATGTTGGGTAGACTTAGTTCTTGCGTGGGGGATGATAAGAGTGTTCTTCGTGGATTTTCTTCTAGCTCTGTTGTGCTGCTGAGTTTTGAGCAAGGTGGGCAGATGTAATGTAGGGTAGCTGTTAATAGCTTTGTGAGTTAAAAGGAGAATCTAGTATTTGATACGGCTTGTCAGTAGAAGCCAGAAGCTTCTGAAGAGTGGCTGTGATATGGTCATATTTTGATGATTCTTTCAAGGTGCATGTTGCTGACTGTAGGGCAGTGTGGAGGGGAAGTAGGGTGGATTGTGGGAGGCCTTGATAAATGGAGTTGCAATAGTCAATATGTGTGAGGATTATAGCTTGGAATGCGGAGCGGAAGTCTGGTGGTTTGAGGAAGGGGCGCATATGTTGCAGAGTTCTGGCTTTGAGGTAGATTGCTTTGGCAGTCTTGTGTACTTGTAATTTGAAGGAGAGATATTGATCCTTTATTTGGGATTTGTTAAGGGTAAGGGAGGTTGGGGGACTGAAGGTGCTGTCTTTTGTGATGAATAGGGCTTCTGTCTTCTTGCAGTTGTTGTCAGGTTGTTGTTTGCTAGCCATGGTGAGACTTCTGCAAAGCATTGAAGGAGGTTTGTGTTTGTAGGGTGCTTTTGGAGTGAATGGTCCATAGAGCATAATGTGGAAGTAGATGTTGTGGTCTCTAATGATTTTGCAGAGTGGTTGAAGGTAGATGTTGAAGAGGAGGGGGGATAAGGCAGATCCATGAGGCATGCCTTGGGTTTGTCAGTATGGGGCAAATATGTTGCCTCCTATTTTTATTTGCTGTTGCCTGTTGGTTAGGTAGAATTGGAACCATTGCTGCACAGTGTTCTGAATACTGGATGATTGAAGGCATTGCAGGAGGACTGATACCTGTCCTGTACATGTAGGCTCCATAGTTGACATCCCACAATATGGAGTCAACATACAGTCCCTACCCCCCCTGACGAAGGCTGTTGTCGAAACATGGCTGTGTAGGGTAGGACCATCAGACACCCTAATAAAGTATTTTTAGAATTAGCTCCATTGTCTTCTATGGGCTTTTTTCACCTTTCTCTACACGCGATCTTAAGACTTTTGACAAAAGTGCTACAGTGCCAAAGGGTCAATTTTCAGCTAGCATGACCGGTGCCAGCATTTCACTTAGTCTGTTTATACAGTACCCTACCTATATGGATAGTGCGTTGATTATGCAGCACTATCCATATAATTTGGACTGAATGTCACCGTTACAGATAAATGTTTGACCTGCCCTCACTCTGCCCATAAAAATATGGATAATATTGCATCATTTAGCTATCTTAACAGCTAGATATTATCCATATATTTTTGAAAATATATGCATACAGCAATTATGTATTCGCTGGCCTCTGGCAAATGTGAAATTGCTTATGAATATTAGCCCATAAGTTATGTGCGTTCACACCAACACGTGCATTTTTATGCCAGTCAGTATTTTATAACAGGGCATTTATGCGCATATGTAACCACATAGGAAATAAAATGACTTTGTAAAATTAACCCCTATAGTGCAGGGGGGAGCATGGGCAATGCCAGCAGTTATCTGGATAGTAACGATATTCAGTTTGCTGCCCAGATAAACTGCCCAGACAGCTTAGGCCAGCCTTTTTGCTATCCTATCTGGAATTTTTTGCCGGAGGATGTCGTACAAGCTGTTAGGGTAGCTGGGTTTAAAAGAAGTTTGGGCAAGTTACTGGAGGAAAAGTTCACAAACCATTCTTAAAGAGGACCTGGAAAATCTACTGTTCACCCCTGGGATAAGCAGAAAGGAATCTGTCTACCTTTGCAGAACCTGACAGGTACTTCTGACATAGATTGACCACTGCTGGAAAAAGGATACTGGGCTGGATGGATCCTTGGTCTGACCCATTATGGCATATCTTATGTTATTATTGGCACCCTTGAATTTTAGGTACGTTGTGGACAATATCTTGAGAAATAATTGGAACTATTCCAACTGTATGTCATCATAATATTTTAATAGTATGTTCAAAGGTGTACAATAAAAAAAGAAGTCTGTGCAACGTAGACATAGTAATTTCTGAGAAAAAAAAACACAATATGACCTGAACAGGATTAATGGTACCCTTCACTAATATCTGGTTGTACAACCCTTGGCAGTGGTGACAGCTTCCAAACATTTCCTGTAGCATGTATAAGTTTCGCATATCTGTCTGCTGGTAGTTTCTCCCACTCTTCAACTATGATTTGTTAAAGCTCATGAATGTTTTCCAGGATTCCTTTTACCAATGACAGATTTCAGCTCTTTCCAAAGGTTCTCGATTGGACTGAGATCAGGATTTATTGCTGGCTAGTTTCAAACAGTCCATTTTTTTTTAACCATTCTTTTGCACTTTTGGATATATGTTTTGGGTCATGGTCCTACCGGAGGGCCTATGACCTTCGACTCAGACCTAGGTAGCACATTATGCTCCAAAATACCTTGGTAGTCCTCTGACTTCATGATTCCTTTAATACGTTCCAGGCCTCCAGTCCCTGAGGCAGAAAAACAGACCCACGGCATTATGGAACCTCCACCATATTTAACTGTAGGAAGGGTGTTTTTTCCTTATAAGCTTCATTTCTTTGCCTGTAAATGTATCACTGCTCTGCATTGCCAAAGAGCTCAAGTTTGGTTTCATCTGTCCACAGAACATTTTCCCAGAAGGACTGTGGTTTCTCAAGGTGAGTTTGGGAAAGATCAGGGATGCCTTTTTATATCTGTCTTTGAGCAGTGGGGTCCTCCTTGGCCTTCGCCCATGAATTCCTTCTTTGTTTAGTGTGCGGGGTATGGTGCGGGTTGATACCACCACTCCAGATTGTTCCAGGTCAGCCTAAAACTCTTTGGATGTTGAACATGGTGTTTTTCCAATGGTTTTCACTAACTTTTGAAGACTTCTTAGATTAATTTTCCTCTTCCCACCACATCCTGGGAGATTCTTGACAGTTCCATGAGCAGAAAACCTCTTAATAGTATTATGAACTGTAGGCACAGGAATCCCACGGTCTTTGGAGCTGGCCTAGTAATCCTTTGAAGTTTGATATTAGGTGACAATGGCTTTTCTGACAGTCTCAGGCTGCTCTCTTGTCTTCACCATGGTGAAAATGGAACAGGAAGTGAATGTGGGCATTTAAACATTAGAGTCATCATTCACTGGTTGATTCAAGTCATGTGAGTACTAACAATTGATCGCAGGTGCATCTAATTTTACTGCAATGGGAATGTGGCTCTTCTGTTCAAATTGATTTGAATTGTTTATAAGGGTGTCAATAGTCATGTGTCTATATAAAATCTCTCAGACTCTCAACTCACTTACATAAATCCCAAAAAACTTGAAACAACAGCAAAAGCTTACAACGCAGTTGTACAAAACCCGCGCCAGAGAGACCAACAGAACTCTGTGGATCTATAAACAGGAATACCTGTACATATTAAAAATCCCAGCTAACTCATTCATGGGTCTCATCGGAGCACGTACAGAACAAATCCAAATCTGACATGATATCACGTTTCAGACCAAACATGTCTTGCTTCAGGGAAACATCTTAACAAATAACTGCACACAAAGCTAGCTCCACGGCAATGTCCCAGTTTTTATACTATTTCCTTGTTTAGTTGGTCTTGTTTTATTTGATTCTTTTATATGTCAAATATGTGTGCATATACAGTCCAAAGTCATTTCACTGGCCACTTTTTTTTTTAGGAAATATTGGACATTCAGGGGTTAACTGCAAGGGTGCCAATAATGTTGACCATGACGGTATTTCATGTAGCCGCCATGGCTGGCGTATTAAGAAATGCTGACTGTTGTGGCTGAAATGGCCCCATTTGCTTTTTGCCTGTACGGATAGCGGAGCGGGATATACATATTAATTTAGTCAACAGTGCTGCTACTTAAATTAATATGGTTGCTACATCACAGAAAATGTTCTCCTGTATTTCTACAAGCTTTGATACAAGTTGGACATATTTGTCATGTTTGCTATTCTAATTCAGACCAATTCACTTATCCCCATATGTGGCTGATAATTTGATTTGTATTAGATAATCTCAGTCTTAATGGAGTTATGCCAGCCAGATCGTTACAAACAGAGATGTGAAAAATGTCAGCACTTAAACAGGAAATCTATTCAAAGACATTCGACTCATGCTGCAGAGCAGTGTCTATTCTGCCTTCTTCTCACTCTCTGAAATGTTGCTCTCGGAGGGAGAACGTCCAAACCCCTCCCTTCATGTTCATTAAAAGAACATTCATCTGTACTTTGTCCACTGATTAGGAAAAGCTAATTACATGATTCTGCACATAGCAAGTTCTAAGATGGGGTTTTCTAAAATTTGGAACCTTTTATTCTGGGCCAGTCCAACCACCAGACAAACTAGGCAGTTACTTAGGGTAGCAATGTATGGGGGGGGGAGTTTGGGATGGCAAAGAGCAGGGCATTCAAAGCTAAATGATAGATATTGATAGTGGGGGGAGAGGGTGGCTGTAAGGCTTAAGGTTTGCCTAGGCACCAATATCTTGAACCAACTCTGGGGCCGCCCCCCTGATTGAGTGCTATACAGGATACCACAGAAAGAGTTGGACCTGGTACTGCTAAAGACCACCTCAAAACAAATTGCACATTTCTAAGGTGATCTGTGGTGATATTCAGTGGCACTAACCAGTTTAGGTGAGGCGCTAGTGGGGTTTAGGTAGTCAGCAGGTCCTGCTAACTAGCGAAACCCTTCGTGACGATCGACCCCTCTCTATTAAAATGAATGTATGAAACTAAGTAAAAAATAACACCCGAAAATCAGATTCATTCAAAAATGAAAACGAACCAAAATTTTCTTGTCTGGGTGCATCCCTACTGAACACCTGCCAGCCCATTCCCCAGGGTCGGTGCAAGAATATGAGGTGTACTAGGCGAAGCTCATTCCTAGCACCCCCCCCCCTCCCCCACCCCCCCCCCCCCCGCCATGCTCCAGCCACCACTCCGGGACATGAGGCATCGGCAATACTTTTAAAAAGCACCTCAGCACTTATCTTCACCTGCAGCACTGCAGTGCCAGTCATGCTTCTGCCCCTCCAGCCACCACTTCTGCTGCCATGCAAAAGGAAGTGGAATCGGAGGGAGGCGGAAGTATGAAACGGCACTGCCATGCTGCAGATGAAGGTAACTCCAGCACTGTGGTGATGTTTTAAAAGTACTGCTGCTACTGCCCCAGAGAAGGGTGGCAGTGGCAGAATCATTGGCGCTCTAGGCGACCACCTAGTTCATCTAATGATTGCACCGTCTCTGCCATTCCCATTTTACCATCCCTGACTGCATGGTTTTACTGGACATCAAAGGAAACTATAACCAGTAGAGCGGTGGTTCCCAAACTTGGGATCGGGACCCCAAATGGGGTCACCTCATCAGTGGATGGGGTCACAGAAACATGGTCATTTCCTTCTGGACTTTCACTGTGACCTTTGCCAAGTAGTGGCAATCACCAGTCCTCAGCATTTGGCCTCTGAGCCAGTGAACATTCGCAGGTCCTTGCCCCCTCCTGGGTAAGCTTCCTGTTAGACTGAGTATGGGGGTCTGTAAGCACACATTGCACACTGACACGAGGGTCCCTGTTCGGACTGTTTCTGCTGTTGCCACTACTGTTGCTGCTGCCTTCCTGCTTTAGAGGAGCGGAGGGAGGGGAAGGAGGCTGGAGACCTGCCATTTTGATTTCATCATCATCTGGGAGTCACATGAATTTTCAGTTGCTAAAAGTGGGTCATATGGGATAAAAGCTTGAAAAGCACTGCAGTAGAGCCGGATAGCAAGAGAACTTTAAAATATGCAATTTTGTATTACATTTTAGACTCATTGCTTCATGTGTGTTTTTTTCTCACCAGTGTACTTCAGCTGGCAAGCAAACCCTGAGAGAACTTGTAGTTTAATTACCAGAAGAGACATTTATACTTTTTATGCTGCCAACCTTTATCAAGTTCTATTCTACATACTGAAAAAAGGTAGTTACTCACCTGTAGCAGGTGTTCTGCATGGACAGTAGTAATAAGTCCTCACATAAGGATGATGTCACTGACAGAGCCCCACACAGGAACACTCACCAGCTTCTACTGGAAGCTTATGGGAGGCACCACCACGTCTACGTGCCTGTCTTCTCACCTGCACAGTACCATCTTCTGCTTTTCCATGGAAAAAAGGTAGTTACTCACCTGTAGCAGGTTTTCTCCATGGACAGCAAGAATAAGTCCTCACAACCTTCCCAACTCCCTGAGGAGTTATCTTCTGCTACAGCTGTGTTATCATACATAGTAACATAGTATATGACAGCAGATAAAAATCAATATGGTCTATCTAGTCTGCCCAGCAAGGCGATGAGTAGGTGCACCTGCCGCTCCATGCAGGGGTGACCTACATGGAGCAGTGGGGACACCCCTAAACAAAGGCATAGGGAGGGGTGACCTACATGGAGCAGTGGGTACACCCCTAAACAAAAGCATAGGGAGGGGTGACCTGCACGGAGCAGCAGGTGCACCTACTCTTGCTGCCTTGCTGGGCAGACTACATGGACCATACTGGCCCTTATCTGCTGTCATATACTTTTCTTGCAGTCCAGTGTGTGCAGTGCTGCTTCCCCTCTATGGGCATGAGGCCTTGGAAAGAAAGTCAGCAGAATGACCGACTTATTAAGGTGGGAAGCCGATATCACCTTTAGGAGGAATGGGATGAGTATGAAGGACCACTCTGTTATGATGGAACCTGGTGTACTGTGGATGAGCCACTAGAGCCTGGAGCCCACTAACACAGCATGCTGAGGTAACTGCCACCAGGAACAAAACCTTCCAGATCAAGAACTTCAAAGGGCAGGAGTCAAGTGGCTCAAAATGGGCTAACATAAGCTGCATCAGAACAACATTGAGGTCCCAAGCCACCATCAGAGGCTTGAAGGGAGGATTTGAAAGGAGCAAGCCTCACATGAAGCAAACCATTAAAGGCTCCAAACCATGATGGTAGGCCCCAATCATGCTGAGATGGATCCTGACAGTGTTGGACTTGAGACCCAACTTGAGAGATGTAGGAGATACTCCAGAAGTCTATTGATGGAACAATTAAAGGGATCCAGCACCTGTGCTGCACACCAGGAAGCAAATCTCTTCCATTTGAAAGCAAAAGACCTTCTCTTCGAGGCCCTCCTAGAGGTCAACAGAACTTCTGTTATGCCATCAGGAAGGTTAAGCTCTGACAGGACTAGCCTCTCAACATCCACATAGTGAGGGCAAAGGATCTGATGTTGGGGTGCAGCATTCTCCCATCCTTCTGTGATATAAGGTTTGGAGCAGAGCCCAACTGCCTAGGTTCTCACGGAGAGAGTTGAAGAAGAAGGGAAAACCATGACTGCCTGGGCCAATATGGCATGATGAGGATCATCGATCCCCTGATTGTTCAGCAGGGTCTTCGCTATGAGATGCATAGGAGGATATGCATTAAACACGCCCTCCCCCCCATGCAGGAAGAAAGCATCCAGAGCCAGCCTGCTGTGCAAGGCAACCCTGGAGCAGAACTGACCCATTTGGGCATTGTGCTGAGTGGCGAAGAGATCTATCAAGGGGAACCCCACATCCAAAAGATCTGGGCTATGACATCCTTGTGCAGAGTCTACTCTTGCAGCTGGAGGACACGGCTCAGCTGGTCCGCCAGGGTATTCTGCTCCCATGGCAGATATGTGTCCCTTAACTCCATACTATGAGGGATGGCAAACTTCCACAACTGGACTTCCACAACTGGACTGGACAGCACAGGAGGTATGACCACATGGTCCCTTGCTTGTTTATGTAGAACTTTGTGACCTGATTTTCAGTCTGAATCAGAGCAATCTGGTTGGTCAGGCGATTCCGGAAGGCCATGAGGGCATTCACTATGACTTCTAATTCCAAGAAATTGATCTGATGTAGGCTGTCCTGTTCGGACCAGACACCTTGAGCGTGGAGGCCATCCAGATGCACTCCCCAATCCAGCTTGGATGCATCCACACTCAGTGTCTTCTGTGGTGGCACCTTCCAAAAAGGGAAGCCCTTGGGCAGGTTCTGAGGATCCAACCATCAATGCAGGAACTGGATAAGACTGCCACCTGGTCCCAGAGGTGGCCAGTGGCCTGCTTTCACTGAGTATTCAATGTCCACTGAGCTTGTCTCATTGACAGATGAGTCAGGGGAGTGACGTGCATTGTAGAAGTCATATGGCCAAGCACAGTCAGCATCCCGTGAGCCATTGTCTACCGACTCCGCTGGGTATCATAGACCAAAGCCATCTCTGGAGTCGGTCCAGCGTGAGAAAGGCCTTTTGTTTGAGTCATGTCAAGAAGAGCCCCTATGAACTCCAGTTGTTGGGTGGGCTGAAGGTGTGACTTTGGGTAATTGACAGTGGAACCCAACAGCTCCAGCACCAAGATGGTCAACTGAGTTCAGTGCTGGACTCTATTCAGAGTGGTGCTTTTTATGAGCCAGTTACACAGGTAAAGGAAGACAAAAACCCCTAGTGTTCTGAGATAGGCAGCTACCACTGCGAGGCACTTTGTGAATCCTCGGGGTGCCAAGGCTAGCCTAAAAGGGAACACACAGTACTGAAAATGCTGTCCACCAAGGATATTTCCTGTGGGTGGAATGGATCGGTATGTGGGTATACGCATCATTGAGATCCAGGGAGCATAGCCAATTGTCTTTCTCAAGATAAGGGAGCAAGGTCCCTAGAGAGACCATCTTTAACTTTTCTCGCACCAGGAAGGTGTTGAGGTTTCCTTGGTTCCGGATGGGCCAACCCCCCCCCCACTCCTCCCCCCCCCCCCCCCCACACTTCTTGGGGACCAGAAAGTACCTGGAGTAAAATCCCCATCCGATCTGCTCCTAAGGCATAGACTTGATGGTGATATCAGCCTGAAGGGCAGAGATTTCCCTCTGAAGGAGGTTTAGATGCAGAGGCTTGAAGGGAAACACCCTCAGGGGGCAATGAGATGGCAGTATAGTGAAGTGCAACATGAGCTGCTTTGGATTATTTGTAGCACCCAAGCATCCGAAGTAATAACAGGCCACCTGTGGGCAAAAGGAGTGAGCCATCCCCACACCGGAGGATTCACCTCTGTGATCACCAGTAGATTGACTATGCTCCAAAGAAACCAGTCAAAATCCCATCCCCTTTTGGGGCTTCTCCCGACAATGTGGGCGAGGAACCTGTGACTTTTGCTGTGAGGCTTGAGGACCAGGAAAGTACCTGTGCTTACACGGGTAGTATGCCTTCTTCTGGCCTCCCGCTGATACTTCCTGCAATAGGGATCAGACATGCATCTCAAGAGCTTAGTGAGGGTACTGAGTTGCTTTTCTGAGGCCAGCTTTCTCCTCCATCTGCTCTCCAAAGAGGTTCTCTCCCCAGCATGGCACATTCACAAGCTTATTCTGTGCCATCTATTCCACATCATATTGTATTCCACGCTTTAAGAAAAATGGAAGGAAGACAAAAAAACTGCCAGCATGGTTTAAAAGTGAGGTCAGAGAGGCTGCTAATGCCAAAAAAGAACCCTTCGGGAAATGGAAAAAAAGAGCATAATGATGAACATTGGAAACAACATAAGCATTGGCAAGTTAAATGCAAGGCAGTGATAAGGCCGGCAAAGAGAGAATTTGAAAAGAAGCTTGCCATGGAAGCAAAAACACATAATAAAACTTTTTCAAGTACATTGGTAGCAAAAAACCTGTGAGAGAGTCAGTTGGACCAATGGATGATAGAGGGGTAAAAGGGGTAAAAGATTAGAAAAGGTAGAAAAGAAAGGACATAGCAGAGAGACTGAATGAATTCTTTGCTTTGGTCTTTACTGAAGAAGATGTAGGGAAGCTGCCCACGCCTGAAATTATATATAAAGGTGATGTAGCGGAAGAATTGAAAGAAATATTGATAAACTAGGAGGATGTATTACAACTATTTGATAAATGCAAATCACATGAACCGGAAGGTATACATCCAAGGGTGAAAGAACTGAAATATGGGATTGAAGACCTACTATTAGTAATCTGTGAACTATCATTAAAATCATCTGTAGTACTTGAGGTTTGGAGAGTGGCCAATGTAACTCCATTTTTTATAAAGGGTTCCAGGGGTGATCTGGAAAACAACAGATTGGTGAGCCTGACGTAAGTACCAGGCAAAATGGTAGAAACCATTATAAAGATTAAAATTACTGAACATGTAGATAGCCATGGTTTAATGGAAGAAAGCCAACATGGATTTAGCCAAGGAAAGTCTTGTCTTACTAATCTGTTATATTTTTTTGAAGGTGTGAATAAACAGGTAGAAAATGGTGAGCTGGTTGAAATAGTGTATCTGGATTTTCAGTACCTTTTTGACAACGTCCCTCATGAGAGACTCTTGGCAAAATTAAAAGTCATTGAATTGGAGGCAGTGTAGTATTGTGGATCAGGAACTGGTTAATAGATAGAAAGCAGAGAGTAGGGCTAAATGGCCAATTTCTCAATGGAGAAAAGTGAATAGTGGAGTACCCAGTGATCTGTGCTGGGCCTGCTGCTTTTTAACATTTTCATAAATAACCTAGAAATAGGGATAGCAAGTGAGATGATTAAATTTGCAGATGACACAAAATTATTCAAAGTTGTTAAAACGCAAGAAGATTGTGAAAAATTGCAAGAGACTTTGAAAAACTGGAAGACTGGGTGTCCAAATGGCAGATGAAATTTAATGTGAACAAGTGCAAAATTATGTATCTAGGAAAGAACAACCCAAACTATGGTTACACGATGCAAGATATCACCTTAGAAACTACCACCCAGGAAAAAGATATAGGTGTCATCATGGATAATACATTGAAACCCTCTACCCAGTGTGCAGCAGTGGCAAAGAAAGCAAATAGAATGCTAGGAATCATAAGGAAAGGAATGGAGAATAAAATAAAGGATATTATAATGCCTATATAGTGTTCCATGGTGCAACCACACCTTGAATATTGTGTGCAATTCCGGTCACCATATCTTAAAATGATATAGCTGAATTAGAAAAGGTAGAAAGAAGAGCGACAAAAATGGTAAAGGGAATGAAAGTATACCACTATGAGGAAAGACTTAAAAGGTTCGCGCTCTTTAACTTGGAAAAGAGATGGCTGAGGGGTCTATAAATTAATGAATGGACTGGAACAGATAAATGTAGATCGGTTGTTCAGGGCATCAAAAAGTAAAAAGATTAGAGGACACACAATGAAGTTACAACGCAACCTATTTAAGACTTACAAGAAAAAATACTTTTTCACTCAACGGGTAATCAAACTCTGGAATTCGTTAGTGTAGCTGCGTTTAAAAAAGGTCTGGACAAGTTCGTGGAGGAAAGATCCATAAACCATTATTAAAGAGGACGCAGGAAATCCACTGCTTACCCCGAGACAAGCATTGTGGAACCTGTGTGCCTCTTTGAGAACCTGCCAGGTATTTGTGGCCTTGATTGGCCACTGTTGGAAACAGGATACTGGGCTTGATGGACCTTGGTTTGACCCAGTAAGACATTTCTTATGTTCTTATGGAAGACTGAAGCCAGGCAAGCTGGTAGGCTCCATTGCCCACAGTTGCCACTCTAGAGACCATCTCAAAGGTATCATACATTGCCCTGACCGGTAACTTTAAGCTGAGGCCCACCAGGGTACGATAATGCTCTAGTTTTTCTGGAGGGAGGAACATGCTCATGGAGAGCCAGTAAAAGGCCACTCTAGCCACAAGCATAGAGCTCTGGAGTACCTCCTGATGAAGAAGTCCAATGTCCGATTCTCCTTACCCGGGGGCATTGAGAAATGAGTCTTGGCGCTCCTAATCCTTTTAAGGGTGGACTCTACCACTAAGGAGTGGTGTGGAAGCTGAGGCTTCTCGAAGCCTGGAGCCTTTTGAACCTGGTACATCGAGCCAACCTTCTACTGACTGAAGGCATAGGTGAAGAGATTCCCCCACATCCTCATTTGCAGACTTTGTAGGATATGTTGCACCTGCACAGGCACTACTTCCTTAGGAGCTGAGGAATACTGGAGGATCTCCAACTCCTCCGCCTTGGACTCATCCTCTGTCTCTAAGGAAATTGGGATGGCCTTGGCCATATCCCTCATGAAGTTCTAGAAGGACATGTCCTCTGGAGGAGACTTCTGCTGTTCGTGTGGAGGGGGAGGGGTCTGATGGAAGCTCAAGGGACCTGGCCTCCAACAGGTTCTATGATTCCACACTGGTTATCCAGACATCAGAGTCAGACTCAAAGAGGAAGTTGAAGTACCTCTGAGACTCTACCCAGGAGATCCCTTCAGCCTCAAGGGGAGTAGAAGCATCGACAAGATCGACAACGTATCGAGTGCTTTCGGGGCTTTATCAGGACTTCGGAACCCGATACACTCGAGAGAGAGATACACTCGAGAGAGAGATGGCTCCACCGTGAACTGGCATCAGATCTCTTCGATGCCCTGATGTCAATGCCTCTGCAGGTAGAGATGCATTTCGAAGATCAGCTGCACAACAGTCAATGACAATGCCCTGTGCACTGAAGGACCAGCCATCTGTTTCTCCAGCACTGATATAATATGAGCCTCATGTGCCTGAAGGCATACCTCCATAGCTGCCCAATCCAAAGACCTTGTGGCTTGAGCAACTTCGACCAATGTCTCTAGCATCCTTTCAGGGATATTGACATGGCCTCTGTCCCCGGGAGATGGTCGGTGTCTCTCCAAAACTTTGGAGGTCAAAGCCTCTCTCCGGGACACGCTGGTGGACCATTCATGGACATCACTCTCGACATCACATCAGGAAGGGCTCCCCCCTGTCTTCTCAGCTCATAACCTTCAGGTCATCTTTGATACCTTTCTCTCTTTCTCTGCACATATCCAACTGACCGATTATAACGGCACCAAAATCCATCCCTTCCTTTAAGAACACACTACCAAATGTTTTAAACCTCTGTCCATACTCTCAGAGCCTCCCGCTCAGACTGCTAATGCCTGTTCCTTCCAGGTCTCCCACAAAAGCATCACTCTCCCTTTCAGTCCATTAAAAAATCTGCTGCATGACTTGAATCCCACCATTGTTGCTGCACTCACATAACCCCCCTTCTCAGTTCACTTCATTGGCTCCCTATCCATTTGTGCATACAGTTAAAACTTCTTTTACTAACTTAAAAGTGTGTTCATTCTGCAACTTCTCATTACCTCTCATTTCTTATCTGTCTCTATACCCCACCTAACAACTCCAGTCATCAGGTAAGTTACTCTTCTTCAGTGGCGTATGATGGGCGGGGTGGTGGGTGTGGCCAGCCCCGGGTACCAGTCAAAAGGGGGTGCACCCCTGCCGGGCCCATGGAGGCAGCGCGGTAAACTTACCATAAAGTTGGCTTGCCACCCTGTCTCTGCTCTAGGCCCAGCTGCTTCACTCTCCTGGCCGAAGTCTCATGAATCGCGAGACTTTGGCTCAGGAGAGAAGAGTGGCCAGGCCTGGAGGCAAACCAGCTTTATGGTAAGTTTGCCACACCGCCTCTGTGGGCCTGGCAGGGGGTTTGTATTGTGGTGGTAGCATCGTGCTAGCGGGGGAGGGGATACCTGTCCCGTGTGCCAAGGGGGCTGAGAATGGCATTGCTCTTCTGGTTTTTTTAAATTAGAAATTTCCATGTTTACAATAAGAAAGGAAAAAGGCAACCTTTGAAATCCAGATGTAAATACATCCATTAACAAAGAAAAAAAACGTAATTAACATAAATCAGTATATCCATAGACCTCATCAAGGAGAGAAAGAGAAACATACCATACAACATACCATAAGAGAATCTTAAATAGTCACAAACTCAAAATCCATACCAATATAATAGAAAAGGAAATATAATCAAGATAAAGATTACCCTTTTTCACCAGGACCCAACCCCTCCCTGCCCTTCATGAATTCTTCAAGCTGCAGAGGATCCATATAAACATATTGGACCCCTTCAAGTCCCACCAAGCGTTTGCAGGGAAATTTCAAAAAGAAAGTAGCTCCCAGCACAATCACAAGGGGTTTCAATTGTAGAAAAGCTTTACGCCTTAATTAGGTGACCCTAGACACATTTGGGAAAAACTCAGAATCCTTTGCCCACAAAATGAACTCATTTTATGATGAAAATATAATTTCATAAACTGAGCCTTGTCAGAGTCAGCAACAAAAGAAGCCACTAGCGTAGGCCGAACAGGAATATAGTCCACCAACTGTTCCAAAAATTGGGACAAATCAATGGAGACCTGTGAGGTCTCATTGGCTTCACCTGTAGCTAATCTATCTGATAAGTAATATCTGCATTATCCATTTTTAAGTTTTCTTTAAAATATTTCCTCAACAACATGAGAGGAGAAAGATTAAATTTCTACTACGTACAGTATTCTCCATGGATTTGATATTCGAAGGGCAGTTACACGGTTTATGGCCCTATAAACCATGTCACTGATGTTGAGAGGGATATTCAACAGCAGTAACACGGTTAGAGCCACTGAATATCCGCAATTATCTCCCTTACAAGTCCCGATGCTAACCCCTTAGCATGGGGCATGTTGGGGGCGTTCCAGAGAGCAGCAGAGGTGGTGATTGTCCCTAACCAGTCAGCAGCGATATTGCATGCTGCTCAGTTAGCGACCTGCGCCTATCTTTAAAACCCTCGCCTATCTTTAAGGGGCAGGAGTTAACTGGGCATCATGCAATATCGCTGCTGCCCGATTAGCTAATGCAGCTTCCGGCGTCTGTGGCAAACTCTGGATATTCAATGCCGAGACCCCATATGACCCTGCCGTTGAATATCCAGGATTAGGGGCTGACGGGCATGGCTATGCGCTGTAACGACACATAGCCTGTCTAATTGAACATCGGGCTCCATATGTTCAAGCTGCCTATGCAAGGACAGGCTATCCTGAATACCTGCCACACCAACAGATTGAAGACTGGAGACCTGACATTCTAATTTGGAAATCCTGTTCCCTAATTGGGAAACAGCTGCATCATATTGTTCAACTTAACTACAACCTCTTTCGAAAAAGAGGCTGTTTGATCTATGACAGCTTTCAGATAAACATTAGTTTGAGCAATCATTTTCCAAATATCAGGTAAAGATACAGAGTCAGGAACTGTCCCCAGTGAAGGCTGTGGAGCTATATCAGGAAAAGAAAACTGCAAATTCTTCAGCATAAAAACAGAAGAGCCTTCTGGGGTTGCAACCTCTGAGAGGACTAAGGCAAAAGTACCTACTACAGGGGACTGCTCGCCCTCCTCCAGCTTCTCGGGTAAAACCAATGGCTGAGGTGGTGGAGTTCAAGTTACAGGGCTTAGAGTATACCCCAGGCTCGGAAGAAGATGATAGCTTAGGAGTACTCGCCCCAATCAAACCACTAACAGAGGCTACCTGTCTGTCCAAGGGACCCATGACTTTACTCATGGCAGAAGTGGCAACAGTTGACGATCTTCCTTACACTGGCAACAAATTGGCAATGAAGGGACAACAAAGGGACATGCCTCTTTGTTCCGTGCCCCTTCGAAGGTATATGTGCCCGTGGCCACATGGCAGACCCCTGGCTTTTATCGAGGAGTCGCGTTCAGATGATGTAGCAGTGTGGGTGGAGCTGATCTCCAATGCTCCATTCAGGCCTCCGGGGAACCAGGACACTGCAGCGTTCAGACCTCCTCTACCTAAAACATATTCATTCCACCAAGCCTTTGACTTTGACCCACAATGAATCTGGGCTCCTGCATTTGTTAATTCCATCCTTAGGCTCCCTTTCTTATTTTACCCTGCCCACCTTATGTCCCATTCTGTAAAATGTGTGTTATCACCCGCTCCTCTCTTTTCTGTTTTGCGTTGGCGTTCTTTTTCCTTTATTTAATTAATTTTATAATTTCAGAGTTTATCCTCTTGTATTTTATTATTGTAAATCGCTCTGCTGCCCTGAAGGGCGGTATAGAAATTTTAATGAACCATAAACCATTCCTCCCAGTCTAGCAGCTCTCCACTCCCTGAAAGCAACCTCTCCTCTCGGTGCTTTTCTCTTCCACCAACACCAGACTCTGTTCCTTCCACCTTGCTGCCCCATATCCCTGGAATAGACGTCTTGAGTCAATAGATTGCCCACTATTTTGAAGATGTTTTTAATTCTTTCCTCTTTATTCTCTTGTTTATACCAGTGGAGGGGAATTTTAGAAAGGATGCCCAAGTGCAAATGGGATGTCTAAGCCAGAACATCAGGGAAAAGAGCAGACACATCCAGGTGCAGACATGATTTCCCCAAAGTGAACTTGCCCTATGAGGTCTGCAAGGGCATCTACATAGACATCCCCAGAACCATGTTGCAGAAGCCAGACATCTAGGATAGCCTAATGGTTAGAGTAAGTGTCTAAGACCAAGGAAACCAGGGTTCAAATCCCTACTGTTGTTATCACTAACACTGTACTGGGGATGATAGCCTGTCTTCTTCTCTACATCCCCTAGATGTTTTCCAAAAGGAACACTGTTTGTGCCTGGAGCAGGTCTAAATTTAGATGCAACGTTTCTGAAATCAGGCATGGATTTCCAGGTTCCTGGGAACGCCCCAGCTATGCCTCCACCATACCACAGTTCATACTTGAACATCCTCAGATCTGGCTTCTAAAATGGCTCTGGAGATGTCTCTGTCCTTTGGACATTTCAGTACCCATTGTCGGATGTTCCAAGCATGAATGGGGCTTCTAAAATCTCCATTAATTTGATATACCACTATTTGATAAATTCCGTTACTAGCACTGCAGTGTACAGTAAGGCAAAATATCATGCAAAAGAAACAGGACAAAGGTGAAAAAGAAAGACAATGCACATCAAGGGGAGGAGTGGGATATCACAGCAATGTAAATCTTGCACAGTCCATATTTATTTAGCAATGCTTATATACCACTTGTCACTCGGTCAAAGCGGTGTACATTCAGGTACAGTCCCCAAAGGGGCTCACAATCTACATTTTGTACCTGAGGCAACGAAGGGTTAAGTGGCTTGCCCAAGGCCCCAAGGAGCACCTGTGGGACTAAAACCCTCAGCCCCTCCAACCCAAGCTTGCTGCCCTCCAGTGGGCTTCAAACCCTCAGCCCAAGGCAACATGCACCAACCAGTAGTCCACTCCTCCCTCTAACAAACAAGGAGGAAGAGAGCACTGCCCCAGTCAACAAACGCCTGCTGGTAGAACCATGTTTTAACTCCAATTTTAAACCTAAAGGGAGAAGGCGATAGGAAACCAGCGTTCCTTGAAGAAAAAGATGGAGACATGTTTGAAGCAACATGCATTATGTAGTAGCCTAGCAGCTGTGTTCTGTAGCAGCTAGAGACCAGTCCAAGAGGGAATTACGATAATATAATATAAGAGCATGAATCAAGTTACATGGAGTACTCCTGCCAGAATTCTGCACACAATAATTCAAAACTTTGCACTCGCTTATGATATTTTTTTCTGTATTGTATTGTAAATTAAATCTCACTCAGAAACAATACACATTGTTATTTTGACAAAGCATGCTGTGTTTTGCATAATTCAGACATTTTGACATAGAAGTTTGAATTTTGTTTACAGAATTTCAGCAGGGGTAAAAGAGTCCTGGCTTCCAGAAAATGTCTGAGAGATCTAATTAGTCCTGATGCACAGAAGGAAATATGGACCATTGTTGAAATGTGGGAAGAGATAGAGTCAAGCAAGACTCCCAGATACCTGGCAGAATTCTTAAGAGGAATTTCATTGTTAGAGACTGGAAGACTGAACGAAGGGATTGAATCATTCAAGGTGAACCAAATGGCTTCACGTTATGGAATTTCTGGATCATTTGGTGAGACTGAATCCAACTACAGATAGTTTCCAACTGATGGCTGCACCTGATGTGGAAGTCCAAGCCCCGGTTTCACTAGCTAAAATAAGCTGAATGTGATTTTGGCAGAGAGGTAAATGCTGAAGCCCAATTCATGGATCAGAAAACCCAAAGAGGCAAGGAAAACATTAAAGAGGGTAGGAGACAAGACAGAACCCTGTGGAATGCCACAACCCAACCGATATTCACCACCAATATCCATATAGTGGAACTGCATAAAGTTAGGACTGCCTTTTTTCTGGTCTAACTTTAAGAGTCAGATTCAAGAAAGACAGCCAGAGCTGTTAAAGTGGCTGGCTGTCGTTGCTTTAAATAATACCCAGATATTCAATTCCAGGGCCATTTCTGGCTACTGGTATTGACTATTCGGGTTGCTCAGTTAGTGTTTTAGCTAACCAGTCAGTGGCGATATTCAGCTGCCGAATGCATAGCTAAGCTGGCTAAAGTTAGGACAGCCTTGTTTCTGCCTAGTCGGTTTAGGTTAGCCGGTTAGTGGCGGAATATCGCTACTAACAGGCCCTTGCTCTACCCCCGGAACACCCCGATGATAAGTGGTTAGTGTAAGAACATTTAAACTGGATAGAGGAGGATATTCAGCCGCACCAACCACTTTAGGGCTGCCAAATATCCCGCCGAGTACGGTTTAGCCAGTAGCTGGTCTGCTAACTGCCTCAACTGCCTTAGTTATCTGATTAGTGAACTAAATACTGCCATTAACCGGATAACCTGGAACTACATCCCAAATCTGTCCACAGACCACCCCGGCATTATCCAGAGTCAGAGGGAACATTCTGCAGCGCTATGCGGATAACACCACTGAATATCGCACTAGCCGGCATGTATCTGGTTAGCAGGTGCTACTAACAGGATAATTCCCAGATAATTCCCTTTGAATATCGACTTAATGAGGTTTAAGTGGCTCCTGCATCTCTGAACCCACAATTACCTGCTATATAGGGTAGAAAATGCCTTATAGCAGTCTGACCCTGCCCGGTGCATCCCAGAATACACTGCACAGGGCCAGGCACTGCCATTTTTTAAGATGGTGGCACAGGAGTGGGGGCGCATGGGCAACTCTCCTGCTCCTTTGTAAAGATATTGGGAGAGGGGTGGGGCGTTCAGGACCACTGGCCCACCAGGATTATTTTTAGTTGAGTGATGTTTTTGAATTGAGTCAGTCAGTTGCTGGCCAGCGTCTGACTAAGAAGCATCAAGAGGCTGCTCCTCGTTTTGGGAGAGAAAACCTGGGAGTTGGGTTTCTACTGTTCTCTGAGTTCCAAACCTTGGGCTCAGACTTAAAAAAAAACCAGCAAGGATTTATTCTACACCAGCTCTGGATCAGAGGAAAAGGTTCTCCATTACCTGACAACCCTGAAACTTCAAGGTTCCCTTGGAAACAGGTTGAGCCTTGAAACTGCCAGAGACCAAATTGAACTGCTGTCCAAACGGTGAGATCTAACCATAAATAAACTAAAGAAAGCCAGATTTTTTTCACTAGCAGGAAAAGGCACCAAGAATTTGGATGGGAATAGGCCTGCATTTGGATCCAAACAGAATTTTCAGTACTTGTGCAATATTCTCAAAAATCATTGGCTTTCAATTACCAACTTAACTAAATTAGCTGGATTTAAAAAAAACTGCCTTGATTTCTGTTCTTAGTCAGCAGAGCAAACTTTTAATTTACATATTCTACCAGTTTACCTTAAGTGCTGATTTATGGAAGATATTGGGGTATGTTTACTAAACGGCGCAAACGTAGCAGCTGCGATGTTATCACACGATAATGGTGCATTACCATGCGAGAACGTCACATATCACGCGATAATGTATCCTGCAGCGATAAGGTGAGCAGAGGGTGGAGTAAGGCTTCCCAGAGGGTGGAGTAAGGCTCCCCAGGGGCGGAGAGAAGGGGTCAATGGGCGGAGAGTGGGTGGGGAGAGGCTCCATGCACACTAGCACTGTGAAATGAAGCTCCGAAAATTAGCGCCAGTGAAAACCTCACGCTAGAGGCACATTTGCAGGGGAGAGGGACCATTTCAGTCAGCAATGTGCAGCAAAGACAGGGAAACCAAAAAACATGAAAGCAGTGATACATGTGCAGCAACATCATAGTGCCCAAGTACGAGAGGGCACTACGGTGAGGCTGAAAATGGGGTACAGGGGCTGCAGGCGGGACATGCAGTGGAGCATCTGGGGCACAGGGTGGACTAGGCAGATGCCTAGGTGACACATAGGAATGTAGAAGTGGAAAAGCAGCAAGACAGCAACTGATCAAGGGCAAACATGGCCACGAGTGTGGGTCCCACAGTGTCCCAGGGGACAGTACCCAGAAAGTACCCCAAAGGGCACATAACCATAGCAGGCAGTGCCAGGGGGAAGCATGGATGTCTATGCAGGCACTTCTACCCCATATCACGCACCATAGGCAGCCACCTACCGGCACACTGGATGGCCTGGGACTGCGCACCACCAGCATCACCGGCACAAGGGCATGTCAGCATGGTGGCGGAGGGGTGCGGGTGGTGGAGGGGGCAGTGGCTTCTGCCCACATCAGACCACAGCCAAGCCCTGTTTACGTGGGTGCCATGCACTGCAACAGACAAGGTCTGTCTGACGAACAGTCATGGTATCCCCAGGGAAAGCCCTGCATCTGTGGCAACAGTTTGGTGCAGTACTCATAGCCAGTGTGTTCAGGGGCTGAAGGTGACAGGTTCAAGTCCTAGCTGTGCCTCCTGCAAACCATGTCCCTATATCTTACCCAGTACGAAACCGTGGTACAAACGACAGAACTGTTATTGCAGATAAAAGAAACATGCCATAAACTCCTATATTTTGCCCTACAGAACACGGACACCATAAACATGTGCAAACCCTAGAGCAGAGTTTCTGAACTGCAGTCCTAGAGGTCCAAACACCATTAAGGTGTCATGCTGTCCCTACTAAATATGCCTGTGCTGCATTTGTATGCAAATGTATCTAATGCATATTCATTAGGGACAGCATGAAAACCTGAACAGTGTTTGGCCCACCAGGACCGGAGTTGGGAACCTCTGCCCTAGAGCAGCGCCCAAGAGGAGCACAAAGACCCACACCCACAGGCCCCACTATCCAAAGCCCCATGGAGAGTGAGGCTGTTGGGCCCTGCGCAGAGCAGCATCTCCCAATACTGGCACCTGCATACCTTAGCAATGCCGTCCTAAACTTGGGAACATGTTCCACAGATATCAAAAGGTTGCTATGATTAATGTCAGATAGCAAATCCTAGGTTAAACACAATTTGTTGTCAGAGATTCATCATAGCAACCTTTCTGATATCTGTGGAGTGTGTTTCAGTCTTTGCTTCTGACAGTGTTTACCACCCTGGGGAGTGACCCCAACAGTATTGCATACCATAGCAATGCCCGCACTGTGCCCAGGACTGGTGTGGCGGCCAGAGCTGCCACAAACCTCTATAGTTGCACAAAGCTGGCATAGGTGTGGGAGTGTGTGTATGTCTGTCCAATGTGTTGTGGCTGCCTACACCTTACTGATCCCACACTGCTAGCACTGATTCCAGTGTTAGCCTGCCAATGTGCATAATGGTGAGCAAGGTACTGTGGGTATGACCCGGACAGGGTGGCCTGGGCAGGATGCAGCTGCACAGGGCATAGGGCAATGGCTGGGACATTGTAATGCCTGACCACCACCTGCATGGACAGGGTAGCCACGGCATGTCATGCTGGGAGGTCACTCTCACCCTGACTGAGCAGTGGCCACGGCATGGCTAATTTCCCCCATAGTGCTATACAGTATTTCTTTCAAGTGATATTTATGTGTTCCCTTTCCTGGGGCCTAATCACTGACATACCTGCTTAGTGTGTGTGCTCACATCCCATTTTTGGGTGCACATAGTTCCTCCAGGAACATGCACTATGTACTAGCTAGCAGACTGTCTGCAGTTAGCATGTGTATGGCTGGAACACCTTGCAAGTTTCAGTGGGTGGAGACTGACTGTGCCCTCTGCTGGTGAATGTCAGATAGTGGTGGGGGCAGCTTTGCTTTTCCAGTGTTCTGCCTGTCTGCCATTGCTGTATGTGATGTGTACAGATCTGCATTGACTGCCCTGTATGGTGCCTGTTCCCCAATATGACTGGGGTTGATGGTCCCGTCTACTGCCACCATTGCAGAGATGTAGAATGTGGGTCTGTTGGTGGGAGATCCTGTTCCCCACCCTGAGCCACAGAGGGTGGGTTTGGTGGTGCTACATATTCCGCTGTTGGGTCCAAACACCCCCCCCCCTTCACCTATAACATGTGACCATGGCACCCACATAGGATATGCACTATTCTGGGTGCATCATAGTCCACAAGGGCTAGATATGACTGGGCAATACAGATGGACACAGGTGTCTACTAGATGTGTCTGCAAGGACTACCTATCACACACTGGCACTGATGGGGACCTACAGCATAGCCTACCACAGCCAAGCAAGGTGCTGCGGACCTGGTGCTGGGCGCTCCACTTCACCCTAAGGGTGAGCACAGGACACGCACAATGTCACGGTCTGTAGCTACTCTGTGCCAGTAACACACACGGTCAGTTCCCCCTACCAGGCCTAGGTGCTGTAGGGGTGCATACCCCATCTTGTATCAGCTGTAGACTGCTGACCTGCATGTGCAGTGCATCATGGGTACGGGCGGGTTTATCCTATCCTGCTAACCACAGCAGACAGTTTGTGTAGTGACCTGCGGTCTTTCTGTAGCCAGCCAGCAGTGTGGTAGTAGCTATAGAGATGTAGCCCACTGGTTATTGCAATGACTGTGAAGGCAGAGGTCTTGGGTTTGATCCCACAGTGGTGTTATTTAATAAGGCTGTCTGAGGCTTTTCCTTTTAATTTAAATCAGTGCTGCCAGCAAAATGCACCCTCACAGTGCCGTAGCCTAAGGTGCCTCATAGGGCGCCCTATACGGCACCCTGTAATGCGCCCTATAAGGTGCCCTATAAAGCGCCCTTTAGGGCACATTATAAGGTGCCTTGACAGACAGGGCACTTTATAATGTGCCCTCTGGAGTGCCTTATAGGGCGCCTTATTCGGCACCTTAGGTTACTGCACTGTGAGGGTGTTTTTGCTGGCAGCACTGATTTAAAGTACAAAAAGGAAATGCCTCAGACAGCACTGATCTAAATTAAAAGATAATGCCTCAGACAGCACTGATCTAAATTAAAAGGTGATGCCTCAGACAGCCTTCTTACCTAGTACCACTGTGGTATCAAACTCATGACCTCTGCCTCTGCAGTCATTGCAGTAACCAGTGGGCTACATCTTTATGGCTTTTAGCATTGCACTGGCATGAACTTAGGATTAACGCGCATTGGTGCCATGGCGCCCGCTATCACGCGATACAGATTCTTGCTACCTTGCCACTGGAATGCCCACTCCTTATATGGCATCCTTGACATTATCGCTGCAACTAGCGCCAGTAACATTAAGACGGTTTAGTAAACTTACCCCATTATTTAATGATTCTATTTCTTTCTTTGGTTTGCTTTGGTAAATAACTGCATTGTTTTTTTTCTTTCTGAGCTGTTCATTGTTCATAAGAGTAAAAGAAAAGGTGGTTCAAGTATGTTTCTGTCTACTTTTATTCTGAACACAGTGCATTACACCACAGGGCTCAGTACACACTATTTCATTTAA
This sequence comes from Ichthyophis bannanicus, assembly GCA_033557465.1. NCBI lineage: Eukaryota > Metazoa > Chordata > Amphibia > Gymnophiona > Ichthyophiidae > Ichthyophis > Ichthyophis bannanicus. The sequence continues at coordinate 908,000,290 of CM066035.1, read as the reverse complement.
ATTTAACCAGTCTCATTACATTTGATACAAGCTCTTTGAACCCTGCAAATTTTCCAGGGCCTAGAACACATATCTAAGCACCAAAAATCTCCAGCTTCCTGAATGTGTCTCTGGGCTTGTTTCCTGTAGATTTTAAGCAACTGCAAGGCAGAAAAGGCAGCCATGGGTTACTTTTCATTTAGTTTTTATGAGTGTTCATTTTAGGGCAATTTTATTAATTTAAGAGGTAGCTGAAAGGTCACTAGAGGTTTCAAGCAAATAAAAATCCCAACTGACTTTTTTTCTCGCAGTCAGAGGCTGCATCTCCATGGGGGCTATCTCCAGCCAATCTACTCAATTCTTGTACTGCTGATGGTCTTCCTTCCTGTTTCCTAATTGGCCTGGGTCCAAAGTTTATCTAGTATGGAGTTCTATGAAAAATGCTAACTGGATTTTTTGCCTTGCGAATCTATTGACTCCTGCTGTAGAGATTTACTCCAAAGATTTTTCTTTTGCCATGTTTTGTAGCCAGAAATTCCATGAAAGCATGTCTAAATATATTATTGGAAACATTTAGCAAGCCTAATCCAGATCCTAGCTGCTCATCGGTATGACAGTACCACATGACACATGTTTCTGCAAAGGCTAGACTCCCATGCTCTGTTTAGATCAGTGGTTCTCAACCCAGTCCTCTGGACCGCCAGGCCAGTCAAGTTTTCAGGATATTCACCATGACTATGCATGAGATAGATCTGAATACAATGGAAGCAGTGCATGCAGATCTATCTCATACATATACATTGTGGATATCCTGAAAACCTGACTGGCCTGGGGGTCCCAGAGGACTGGGTTGAGAACCACGGGTTTAGATTTAACCCCACCTGATTTCAGCTTTTGCACTCTTGCTACAGCCAGCAATGCATTTCTCTTGTATGACGCTCCACTCTCTTCTCACGTCCTTCTCATAAATCAGTGACGAGCTGTTCAGCTGTTCACAGATTCATAAAAACCTTGCAATGCCTGTTATGGGAATGCTTCTGCTGTGACCAGCACCTCATTTCACAGAGGCCAACTTTTTAATTTCCTACTGATCTGGGCCAGATGTAAACCAATGACCTCGAAGCGAAAAGCTCAGTGTAATACTGAATCAATTCCTTTGAGCCATCCAGTTCCAAGATGGTATACTATCCCTGTGCTATATGTACCAGAGGAATTTCTGAGCAGACAACAACTATAAGCAGGTCTGAACTCTGTTTTACCTTGAATAACTATGCATGTGTTGATACTGCATGTTTATTATCATTCCAAGGATGTCCCAAGTTTATTTTTCTACATTTGTTCAACAAATTATGCATTGGGTTTTTTTTTAAAGCAGATGTGATACAAATCATACCCAGGAGAACAGCAGGGATAATAACAGTAACAGCTGGATTTTCACTCAAAATTTCCAAAATTGGATTTAATAAATATAATTTATTGAATGCTGGCAGATTTGAAATATGCTTACAGAAAAGACATATGCAGGATTGAATTTTAGAAGGGACGTCCAAGTGCAATCTGGAACGTCCAAGCCAGAACGTCTGAATAAAAGGCAGCACGTCCAGGTGCAGACACGATTTCAGAAAAGTGGTTTAGCCCGATATGGACATCTGTGGGGTGTCTACATAGACATCCCCAGAGTCTTAATTCAGAACCTGTATGTCTAGGAATAGCTTCATGGTTAATGCAGTGGGCTAGGAATAGGGCAGCCAAGGTTCAGATCCTACTGCTGCTATTGTTGAAATAGTGTTGAGTCCTGGTAATAATGAGTGGAGGAGTAGCCTAGTGGTTAGAACACCAAGCAACCAGGGTAACCAAGCAACCAGGGTTTGATTCCCACTAGCACTCCTTGTGGCCTTGGGCAAGTCACTTAACCCTCCATTGCCTCGGAAGAAAGGCCTGGCAATCTACTTCCAGTGACACTGCCAAGAAAACCCAGGAGCTGGTAATAATAGAGTGCTATCTTCTCTACACTCTCTGGATGTTTTTCATCCAAAACAAGCACTTTTCAGGTGCCTGGAACAGAGCAGGTCTGAACTTAGATGCGACACCAGACGTCAATAACGTTTTCTGAGATCAGGAGGGGTCATCCAGGTTCCTGGTAACACCCCAACCATGCCTCCACCATGCCCCCGTTCAGACTTGGACGTCCCCAAAGCTGGCTTCTAAAATGGTTCTGGAGACATCTCTATGCCCGTTTTTTGATGTCCAAAGCACAAACAGGGCTTCCAAAATGATCCTCATGGTGTTATTTCACCAATAAAATGTTTTCACTAATTCTTTTTTTATATATTTTTTAATTTAAATATATATATCTTTATTGCAGGATTCAAGGATATACAATGATGGGCTTCCACTCGCTCCCATTTTTACAAACGTGATATAACATGTTAAAAGCAAACACATTTAACAGAATCAGTAGTGTCCTGTACCTAAGAATAAACAAGTATCCCTGCTATTAACATATGACGGATCTCATAGCTTCCTTCATAAGTAAAGCTTTGAGGGGCATTTTCAAAATGGTTTAACTGGGGTCAGCAGGATATCCAGTGGCACTGAAACATTTCCCCTCGTACTGGATTTGAACATCCCGATGCTAAGTGCTTAGCATTGGGGCATTCCAGGGTCGGAGTGGAGATGGCACTGGGAGTTAACTGGTCAGTGGAGATATCGAGCCACTGGTCAGTTAACCCTAACCAGCTAAAGTTAGGACAGCCAGTTTTGCAATCCAGCCTGCAGCTCAATATTGCCGCTGACCGGATTGCAAAATCTCAGTCCAGCCAACCGAGATAGTCAGTGAATATCAGGTTATGATTTAAAGCACTAGCGGCCAACTGCTTTCATGGGGCCAGCTGCCGCTGCTGAAAATGCCCCCTTATAATCACAAAAATGTTTAACCATCTTCAGTTCTTCTTGAATCCCCATTTTCATCCCATCCCCCCATACACCCTCCCATCCCATTCACTCCAGTTACAACTTACACTTCCTCGTTCACGCATTCATACAAATCCAGCGCTCGCTTCTGAACACTCATCATTGACCAGTTGACTTTCCCGGTTCAGAAGATTTAGGGGGTTATTTTAGAAGCCCTGTTTGTGATTTGCACATCCGAATCTGACCGCTCACATGTGCAAATTATATTCAAGGCCAAACAGTCTTCTGCCCTGAGCACATATAAGTCACATGGGGGGGGTGTCAGAGGTGTGGGGTGAATGAAGTGGCAAGATACACATATAGCTCCAATTTCACATAGGGGTTGCATGTGAGCACTGGAAATTATCCACGTCTGTATTTCCATCTGCTCCCAAGCAGGTTTCTAGAAAGTGCTAATTTGGGCCAGTCCTTTACAAGAGGGATTAAGGGGTCATCTCTCTGAATCCCCTAATGAGTATTTCCCCCTCCGCAAGTTACTCTGGTAAACAATGAGTTGTCTATAATGAATGGAGAGCAGCGGGTCGACCAAGTTTGCAAAACGGCCAGGATACATGTGCGCATGCCAACATTTACATGTGTGCGTTCTGAGATCCTGTCACATACATGTGCAAGTTGCCGGGATTCCTTTGGCCACTTTTCACACACGTGTAGCTATAAAATAGCATCTCCCGCTGCACGCGGATGCTCATCCCAGTGTGTAGCTGTGTTTCCAAGTTTGATTTAACACACATGTCTAGCGCAAAGAGTGGAGATATGTCAATTTTAGATTGGACGTACATGTGCCCATACTCTCTTTGAAAACGGACAAAGAATTGCAGAGGTTTACACATAATGGCCTGTCTAAAATACTCAATTCATCGAAGCAAAAAATAACACTGAAAATTATTATACTAACCACTTGAACATAAAGAAATGAAAACTTAATAGAGGAGGAAAAAGATCTAAGATTGTGTCCATATAGCTACTTCAATTTTCAAAACCTTTACACTTATGTTGTTCAGTTTAAAGTCAGGACTAATCTTATTTATTTATTTTTATTTTTATTTAACATATTTTTATATAAAGGCGGTTTACAGGGAACATAAAGGGGAACTTTACATTGAAACTTCAATAACTTATGTACATTTAACTTTTAAGAACTATGTTACAACAACTATATATAATGTTACAGCAGTTATAATCTTGGGAACTTTATTGCAATGACTATATACAATGTTGCACCAACTATATACAATGTTGTAGTAGGTATAAACTTTGGGAGCAAAATTGTGCTGGAAGTAATTAATTAGGTTGAGTTTGGGGTATCTCAGGAGAGTTACCATAATACTCAATGAATAGATGAGTATTTAGTTATTTTCGTCACTGCTGTAAATCTTTTATTGCTCTTAGGAAGAGCATTCCATAATACTGTGGCAATGTAAGAGAAGGCTCTTGAGCTGGTAGATTGGTTAGTGGAACGGAAGTGATTAGGTATGGCATAGGTGTTTGAGAGCAGTACCTTCTTATTGTAGAGTATGTGGGGGCCATAATGAGAGAGGATAGAGGTGTTGTGGCTATTTTGTTGTGGTGCTTGAATATAACCATTATGTATTAATCTTCACAGCAACATTCAGAACTGTCATACCAAGTTCCTTCCATCTTCTAGCCCTCATATGAGGGAATACCCTTCAAATGATTTTCCTTATTTCCCATTTTGCTTATGAGCCCATCAACCTATTTACCAGTCCTCCAATCACTAATCAAACACACTGGACTAGGGTCAACTTCTACATGTTACCCATATGAGTCTGCTCTTTTCTACTTGAGCAGCTTTTCCCCAATTTGGAATCATTACCCAGGTTAGTCTACTTTTCAGGCCCTGTACCATCCGTGGCCACCATTTGACTTTATTATTTCACCATTCCACCCCTTAGTTCCAGAGAACTCAGCCTTTGAGGCCTTTAAATAGGCTTTAATATGCCGCACTATATGCTGTGCATGTTTATAACAGAAGATAAGCAATTATTCTGTTTCACTGCCTCACAGAAAATTGTCTTTCCTATATGCTCATCATGAAAGTGTATAGTTCTTTGGCTTCTCAAAACTCAAATTTTTATTTTGATACAAGCCACCACTAAGAAATCCTGAAAAATAAGTATTTTGGAGCCTCTGTGTTCCAAACTTCTCTGCTGGCGATAGCATACCAGTATTTGATCCTTAATGGCAAAACTGAGTGTACAAGCAATTATTGGCTTCAGTCTATGATCATCATCACTCTTCGTATCAACACAATGGGCCCTCTCCACGTGGACTGGGCCGTCCTCCACCCAAAAAGTCAAGGATATTTGGCAGCCAAGTCTCCACCTCTCAGTTCATCTCTGTGAAAGTCTCCAGAAAGCTGATAAATCAAAAATTCTCTCTTCCCCCTAATTTCCTGATCTTCCAGTTGTTCCACCAATTGATCGCTTAGGGGTATGTTTACTAAACCACGATAATGTAGCAGCGGCTATGTTAACGTGCATTAAGGGTACCTAACACGCGTTAATGCAACCAGCCGTGGTAAGTCCCGCAGAGGATGGAGAGAGGACAGAGAGAAGAAGTCAATGGGTGGGGAGTGGGCAGGGAGAGGATCCTTTTACAGTAATGCAGGGAAATGAAGGGCTGGACATTACCAGGACTGAAAACCTGTTGTTAGATGCACATTTGCAGGAGGGTGAAATCATTTCAGCATCAGCAATGTACAACATAAGCAGGGAGACCAAGAAAAATGATAGTAGTGATCCATTTGCAGCAACAGCATAATGCCCAAGTATGAAAGGCCACTATGGCGATGGTGCAAATGGGGCATAGGGGGCTGCAGGCGAGACATGTAATGGGGGCAGCTGGGGCATAGGGTGGACTAGGCTGTCGCTTAGGTGGCACATGGGAACATAGAAACTGGAAATCAGCAAGACAGCAGCTGACCAAGGCCAAACACAATCCATCTACATCGATCTGGTCCACCTTAGCCAATGGTTTCTAGGGCACTGACCTCACATCCCCCCTGCCATCTCTCCCCCATGTAGAAGGGACATAATATTGGTAGGTGGTGATGGGGGGATGTGTGGATGTCCATGTATGCCTCCCCACCCCAGACCACACTCCCTAAGTGACTGCCTACCTGCACAGTGGATGGCCTGGGACTGCGCACTACCAGCACCGACAGCATATGGTCAGGCAGCATGGCAGGGGGGCGTGTGTTGGTGCTGGAGGGGGCAGTGGCACCTGCCTGCAGTGCACCTAGGCCATGCCCTTTACCAGTACTGGTGTGCAGTGCAACAGAAAAGGTCTGGCTGAGGAGAAGTAAAGGTAGCCCCAGGGACTGCTGGGCATCTGTGGCAGCAATGTGGTGTAGTACACACAGCCAATATGTCCCAGAGCAAAGGGTCACAGGTTCAGGTTCCAGCTGTGGCTCCTGCAGAGCATGTCCCTATATTTTACCCTACAATGCAGATACAACATCAACATGTGCAATCCCCAAAGCAGCAGCCAACAGGGGTACAAACACCCACTCACACAGGCTCCACTATCCAAAGCTCCATGCAGAGTCAGGCTGTTGGCCCCTGCATGGAACCGCAATCACCACCGGAGCACTACTACTACCTCCTGCACAGTCTGGCAATGTCGGCACTGTGATCGGGACCAGTGTGGCGGGCAGGGTTGCCAACCACCCCTATCTTTGTGCAATGCTGCAATAGGAGTGTGTGCATGTGTATGTCTATCCATTGTTTTGTGGCTGCCTACACCTCACTGGGCCCACAATGTCCCACTATTACCAGTGTTAGCCTGTAAATAAATGTGCATAATGAGGAGCAAGGTATTGTGGGTATGGCCCGGGCAGAGCGTACTGGGCAGGATGTATCTGCAGAGGGTGTAGGGCAATGGCTGGGACATTGTAGTGCCCAACCACCATCTGCATGGATAAGGTGGCCACAGCACATCTTGCTGTTAGGGCACTCTCACACTGACCAAACTGTGACCATGGCACAGCTATGTTCCCACATAGTGCTAAATAGTATCTACCTTAAGTGACATATATGTGTCCTCTGTTCTGGAGGGCTAAGCACTGGGACACCTGCCGTGTACCTCTGCTATACAACCCAGGTCTGGATGTGCATAATTCTACTGTGACCATGCAAGCTAGACTGGCTAGTGGAGTGTCCATGCTTAGTTTGTGCATGGCTGGAATACCTGGCATGGTGCAGCAGGTACAGTCTGACTGTGCCTGCTGCTGGTGAACACCTGTAGTCCTACAACTGGTGGGAGCACAGAGGAAGGGTAATGGACAGGTAGTCTACTGTAGTGCGCAGTGTTGTGTCTTATGCATGTTATGGAGAATGCGCATTGCTCATAATACTGCCTGTGATGTCTGCTTGGAACGTGTTTTGTTACACGCCATAATCCGACCACATATTCTATGGCGCTTAGACATATTTCGTAAGGCACGTAGGAAAGTCTGTAACGTCACACACGTTTTTGTGCATGCTGCGCATCAGATGCCCTGCTACGCGCATTCTCCACAATGCGCATAAGACGCAACATGTGTAAAATGTAACACACGTACGCCACACTACGTGATAATCTAGCAGACACGATGACCACTTGGTGGAACATATTTGCGTTGTGGTTGTTTGGGATAGTGGTTGCAGATGTGCATTGAGTCAACATAGGTTGTGGGTTTGGGTCCCACAGGTTCCTTTTCCTATCTTTTTGTTTGTTCTGCTCTCCTTACCATACAATGCCTACGGCTTTGTCCCTTCTCCACACACCCTTCCTTCTCTTCACTGTACGCTGCAGTGTCCCCTCCATGCAGCCTATCCATCACATGCTAGTTGTTACATATGCTCCCTTTTTTTGGGTTGTTTGGGTGGGTAGGTGGCTCAGTAGTTTGGTATTGGTGTCAGGGAGCTATGTTTGGGCTCTTCAGTGTACTGGTTCAATTCTCTCTTACTCCTTTTTGGATTCCTTGCCCATTTTGCCCTTATACACACCCATTCACACAACTGGCCCTTCAGACCTACCCCTGGTGCCCTTTCCATTACTGTTGTTTACTCCTCTGCATGCTGTGTTCACTGCACACCATTTCATGGTGTGTGTGCATGTGTTAACTGTGGCTCACATTCCCATTACAGACTGTGATATCAGCTGCCTGTGGTCTATGGCCTTACACCTATGGCTCCGTTTCTCATGAGGCACCATGTCTGCACATCCCTCAGCATGTCTTCTACTGTCTGCGCACCTTAGATTGCAACCCCTTTGGACACGCTGCTGCTTCCCGTTGGCTGTGATGTTCACGCGCAGTGGGTCCATGGCGCACTGTACTGTGCGTTAAGCACCTTGTAACGCGCGTTACCTGACACGGCTTGCTTTAATGATGCACCGCCCACTCCTTTATATGGGCATCCATAACATTACTGGGGAAATTAATGATGGTAACATTACAGCGGTTTAGTAAACATACCCCTTAGTGTTTCCAGGATTCTCATACTTACCTCCTGACCCTCAGTACGATCCAGATTTCTGTCTGCTAGATTTTAGCCCTTCCTTGATTTCTTCTATTGATGTCTGAATTTTTGATGACTTGTCTTCTAGAACTGCAGTGTGTGTGTGTGGGGGGGGGGGTGTTAGCTCTTGTGCCACCATAAGGTAAAAATTAGGACTACTTCCTCCATCCACTATCATTTTCCCTTCTTGCTGCCAACCTTTCTCTTTGGCAGTGTACTGCAGTTTACCCGACGTAGTCTCTCATTTCAAATTTTGATCAAGTCCTTCATTTCTGCTATCGGGGGTCACTGGGTCCTCTATATTTTTTTATTTGAAGTTTGAGAGGTCCATCCCAAAGTTGCACTTTCCAACATCTGCTCAACTCCTGATCATTATGTGTCCCCCCACTTTCACTAATTCTAATATGATAGTGAATGTACATTCACTCCAGACCACTATTGCTTGTATTCAACTCTAGAAAGAGGCTGAGGAGGGATTTTACATTAATCCTGGAATAACTAATCTAACCATAGAGGTGCTGTCACTCCTAGATGAGTTATTACAGGACTGTCTAATATTGGATTTCTATGTATGGAGTCAACTGCAATACTAAAAGACACATTTTGGATTGTACCTGGAAATCAGAATTGAGACATGGAGGTCGGCATTTACACAATTTCAGTAGTATTTTAGAAAAGGCTTTTCTAACATGAAGCCTTTTCTAGAACAGTGCAAGAGTGCAGAAATATTTGCTGACACATTTTGCAAATCTACACCTGGGAAAAATCAATGGGGGGGAGGGGAGAACATGGCAACGTACACATGGAAATTGGTATTTCACAGCTTCCACTTGTAAGGGCCTGCACTTATGCATGCATGTGGGCCATTTTGCAAAGATACACATACAAAAGCCGTCAATAAACTACAGAGGTTGCTTTCTTTATTCAATTTCCGTTTGGAAGGGGGCATAAGCAATGGGGGAGTAAGGCGGACAATCCGCTTTATTTATTTATTTTAATTTTATTTAGTTAGAGTTTTTTCTATACCGCGCTATTCATCATCAGTGCGGTTCACAGATAACATAAATGTCTGGTGTGGGGGATCTACAGCGGACTTACAGTAAAACAGGGGAGTTTAACTTGGAGAACAGATAAAACTATATACAAGTTAGTAACAGTTCAGCATGGGGTTTGGTAATGTTAAAGAATGAATGAATGGTGTGACTCATATATATACATAATGTTTACACTTTAATCACTCCTGTAAAGAGCTGGCTGAAACGAGCACTTTCCCAATACCTAAATGTGCCAAGAAGCAAGTGTAAACCCAGATGTGGACAATTGCAGTCATGCACTCTCAAACAATCCCACCGACACGCCCCCTTGCAATTTCTTCATAGTAAGGACATCTACGTGTAAATTCAGCCCTTTCTGTAATTGCCGTTTACGCATGGATGTCATTTCCACATGTAAATGCCTGATTCTACACACAGAAATTGTAAATAATGCTTCTAAAATAACCCCTCTAAATGTGAACTCAACGGGAATCTAACCCATATGTAATCCTGGGCAGTTTTCATATAGCTCGTTTACTTGGGTAAATGGCTTGTGAGCGTTGTTTTATACACCCAGTATATCCATGAAGAGGGTAATTTTATAAGGGGGTGCCTACCTAAAGAGCATTTTAAGATGCCTTTGGTAAGCCCATTACATCAACACAAGTAGGCACCTCCTGGTCTTCATAAAATACTAATATAAATGGCTCACCCATGTCTACATTGCAGACACAGAAATTTATACCATCCATAGAACTGTACGCCTTTTGCCTGTATTTCTCATGCAAGCACGTAAACTATAGTATTTTATAATCTCTGTGTGTTCTTGTGTGCTCCGCCCATGCCACACCCAAGTACACACCCATCAACAAAATAAACGCCGTCGTGTGAATGTGTACACTTTTATACAGGGCCGTATTTTATAGTAGGCAAGTCTCGTGTGCATGTGGCCAGGCACATGCATAAATGACTCAAATTGCACCAAAGCAGCATTTTACTGCTTAAATTATGCACATTATAAAATTATTCCAATTAGGGCACAGCTTAACAAGTACAAGATGATGTTCAGTTATGCATTTTTGCAAGTACGTATTGAGAGGGGTAGGATGGGGCTGGTTTAAGTATCAAATTCTTGAGGAGTGTGAGTGGTAGAAGCTTGAACGTTAATTGAAGGGGGCACAAAGTTGAAGATTCATTTTGGGCATCTCAAACCCTTGCACTGTCCCGATCATAACATAAATACATCGAAAAACTTCCACCAATGGAGCCCCATGTGGTTCTGACTGTCAAGGAAAACCAGCAGAGGAGGAAGGAAAAGTTAAAGAGCACTACTCACTGACCCATCCTAGCAACTGGAGAACAGTAGACAAGAGGTGAGGGGAACGGACAAACCTCTGCAGGCACTGGTGGCCCTGATTCTCCCTCCCCAAGCGTCCCACTCCCAATTCTTCTGACTAACCAGGGCAAAAATCGGCCTTAGGAGTGACTGACTAAAAAGTCAGCAGCACTGGATGGATAATGCCATAGATTATTCTTAGAGAATACCGCGGCCCTATCTGGATAGTGCTGCGGGGGGTCAGTAGGCAGAATCGGAAGGTATCCATTTAGCAGGCGACATTCAGTGCCACTATGCAGATAACTATTCAGATAATCTAGGACAGCAAAAAAACGATGTTCTAAGGCTACACAAATAGTGTTTATAAGTAGAACTGCTGAAGGGGCAGTATCCAAATATTCTGCATCAGCTACAATCCGTGTACCGGCACTGAATATCCAAGGGGTTATATCTAGCCACAGCATCTGGGGTTTAAAAAACAAAAGCACTGACTGCTGCAGCTCAGTGTTGACACTCTTGGTCTTAGGCCCAGGCCTAGTTTGCCCGTGCTTTGATGCTGTCGAGAGAGGATATTAAAAGCTGCATTAACATTTCTATTTATTCTTGAACCTCCAATGTATCCAACAGTCATTTTGGTACATTGTGTGACATGAAAGTTTGATCTTCCAGAAATCAGAGCCATGTTCATGAGATTGCATCTGTTTTCTTTGTCGAAATACAGTGATTGAGTTCTGTGCTCAAACCCAGAGGAACACGCTTCTACAGATAGCTTTGTCTTATCGTCTGATCTCATTGACTGAAAGCATGTTGGGTAAAATAATTGCAAAGCTTCTAAAACTTTAATGGAATTTTGCTTCAGAATGCTAAAGTAAAAATAAATGTTTGTTTTTTTTAATGTAGAAAAGTGCATCAGTGCTTCCCAAACTTTTTCCCTGAGGTGATCCCATTGTAACGGCTGAAAAGTCACGGGACCCCAGATGGCAACCAAAGCAAATTATTACTCCTCTCAAAGTACTTAAACAGCACATTCATTGTGTTTCTTAAAGATCCAATAAGATATAAATCCATAGGCCTGTGCTTTTTAAAATAATTACCTAATGCGCTCTCCATGTCAGAAACATACGAGCTGATGAGTAGCAGCAAGGTTTCTCAGGCTCTGTCCGCAGCGCAGCCTCTCCATCCGATCAGCCTGATGCTTTTTAGGTGGAGGCTGTGGGTAGGTGGGGTGAGGGTGTCTATAAGTGTGTAGTTGGAATCTGCATCTGTGTGTGTGTGTGTGTGTGTGTGTGTGTGTATGCGTGCACATGAGTGAGTGACTGAATGGGTGTGGGTGTGTGACTGAGTGAGTATATGTGAGTGTGTGGGTAACTATGTAACTGCATGGTGGATATGGTACGTTTCAGAGGGTGAGAGGATGTCTACAAGTGTGTGTGGGTTTGAATGAGTGCATCAGGGCGAGTGTGTGATTGAGCAAGCAGATTTAAGTCACTGCATCGGTGGTATGTGACGGGGTGCAGCAGGACCTGTGCAAAGATTGTCGGTGCCCTAGGTGAAACCCCCCCGCTATCCTCCCACCGCCCCTGTCCGGGGCCTGCATCAGTGACAATGGCTCAGAAATAGCGAGGCAGCACTTTCTGGAACTTGCAGGTGCTGCCCCATGGTTTCTGTCCTGGTTTGAAGTCTGCATCAGAGGGCGTGGAAGAGACGAATAGTAGGTAGCGCTGGCGAGTTGAGGTAAGTGCTGCCTCATGGTTTCTGTCCTGGTTTGAAGTCTGCATCAGAGGGCGTGGAAGAGACGAATAGTAGGTAGCGCTGGCGAGTTGAGGTAAGTGCTGCCTCATGGTTTTTGAGCCATTGCTGCTTCTGCAGTCCTTCCAGCTCACCCTCATCACCACTCCCATAAGCTCACTTCCTCCCAGCTCAACCCTTTTCTCTAATAGTCCAAGGTTCAGTCCCTCATTCCCTCTCTCTCCCAGGCTCACCTCCTGATACTATTACCTCTCCATCCCCCATCAGGCTGGCTCACCCAAACACTGTCCCAATCATTCCTTCTTTCTCAGCCCTTCTCCTCTCTTCTGCAGGCTCGTGTCCTCACTCTCCCCTCTTATCTTCCCCAAGGAAACAATCAATCAATCTTCCAATCCGCTCTCTCATTGCTTTTCTCTCCCCTGGTACACTCACCCCTTCATATTTCCATTCCCCTGCCACTATACCTGACACCTCCTTTCCCTCATTCTCTTTGTGTTTTTAACTCCCTTTCCCCTGTTCTACAAGACCCCTTTGAGCACTGCCAGCAGGAAGAGAAAAAAGAACAAGGGTATCTAGGGCTATCTTCTCCTCTTGGGTTACACTGGCTACTATCTATTAATGCATCTTTCATAATAGCTGTGAGGGCTGAAGTCTTGATGAGTGATCTAACACTCATGTAAAGAATACTTGGATGTTACTGAATGAGCAGCAGCACCATCCAGTGTCCCTACAAGATTACTACAATGAAGGTTAAAGAAAAGGCTGGTGGGGAGGCTCTTGCTGCCAGTCACTTCATTCTGGGAAGGGACTCCTCTGGGAGGGAAAATCCAAATTAAGATATAAACCACTCCCACAGACAGAACTCTGTTTTTGGCACCCAGCCACTGCACCAGGATGAAGCATGGGCATCAGCCTTTTGGGTAGATGTCTTTAGCACACAGGCACTCATAGCATCCAGAGTGAGAAACAGATTCAGGGAAGCAGCATAGGACAAGAGAGCAGAGGGTTAATGCCTGTGCAAAATCTTCCAACACCCCACTGTCTCAGAAGGAGAGTGTTTCTCTCTGTGAGAGGGTTCCAAGAATGTACTATCAACTCAGTATTCCAGTCCACCAGAGCCAGGAGCCCTGCAAAGCAGTTTTGGGGACCTGCATCTACAGAATCCATGCGTTCTCAAGAAAAAAAAGAATCCAAGCACTCATCATACACAAGTGATACCAGACCCACGAGTGAGCCTGCTCCATATCGGGGACCTGTGTCTGCATCACCACTAACTTCACAAACGGAGTGTTGGTCTTATCAGCTTCTAATATCTTTGCTGGTATGAATAAAACCCTGAAACAGAGCCAGTGCTGCCAAAACAAACCCTGCAGTCATTTGCTAACAGTTTCTGGAATGGATTGTTTTAGGCTTTGTGAGAACCTCACTAAAATAGAGGCCCTTGTGTCTATTTAAAATTGACTGATAAAGACTTACCCCTTTCCAGAGGTTTCTGCTTTAAGGACAAGAATCCTGGTATGGAAGAATGTTAGCAGATGTGAGAATCACAGGCCTAAGCATACAGATTGCAAACAGCAAACCCCAAAGTGGATTAGAATAAGCAGGGCATTAAAACTGCCAGGAAGTGCTGGATTGATTTTATTCAGGGACAGGGGAGTTGGTTATTGCATGAGACTGCAGCCCTCTGTGATTGGGTGAAACCTACTGAGTTTTTTTAATTGAGTCAGTTAGACGCTGGCCAGTTTCTAGCTAAGTAGTATCAAGAGGATGCTCCTTCTTTGGGAGAGAAAAGCCTGGGAGTTGGGATTCAACTCTCCTCCAGAGTTTCAAGCCTTGAACTCAGACAGCAAGGATTTATTCCGCCCCAGCTCTCGGTCAGAGTTCAGAAGAAGATTCAGCATTTTGCTGAAAGCCATGCAACTTCAACAGCTAGAGATCAAGTGAACTAACATCCTAGACGGTGAGCTCTTAACATAAGTTATTCAAAGAAAGCAGAATTTTCCTAGCAAGAAAAGCATCTAGGACTTTAGATAGGACTGGGCCTGCATCCTTATCATACCCAAATTTATAGTACTGGTCGTTTACTGCATTAAAAGAACATTGGGTTACCGTTACTAAATTGAGTATTCTTGATTTAGAAAAGCTGTCTTCATTTCTGTTATCATCTAGCAGGCAGTTCTGTAAGCATCATACGTGTGCATGTCATCACTAATCCACACTGAGTAGAATGGAAGAGAGGTGTCTTTCTTGACCTAGAACATGGTTGTTGGGGCTTGTGGATGGTGTTTGGCATTTCATTGCAGGGTCAGTTGTAAATCCTTCTCACGTTATCATCTCTGTTGCCCCTTTTAACCCTCTGCTGCTTCCACCCTACACTCCCTGTTATCCTCAGCCTCTCTGTAGTATTTTCTGTCCTCCAAATTCCCCAGCCCCAATCGCTGCCCCCAAAACCCTGCCCTTTCTTTCATGTACATCAGCTTCTCTCTGTGTGTCTCTCTCCTCCTGGAATGTGTTGTGTGTTCGTCTGGGTGTTGCAGTGAGACAATTTTTCCAAATAGTTAGTTTTATGAGAGACTTACTTTGTTTGGCAGTCCTGAAAACGTTAAGTTCTACAGGAGAGTTGGGTCATATTAAATGTGGAAAATGTCCATTTTATAGTATTATGGAGGAAGGTACCTCTTTTATCTATAAGAATAAGACCTACCTTTTGAAGTATTCTCTACATATATGACGGCATATGTAGGATACAGTTTAAAAAGTCCCTGCTTGAAATTGTACATTGGGAAAACTACTCGACCTTTGAAGACCTGTTGACAAAATATAAATATAGTTTGTCGAAAGTAAGGGTTGAAACATTTTTGGTGAAGCATTGCATTTCATCTAAGCATGCATTTGAAGATCTGCGGTGTATGGTTTTTGGAACACTTTCCATCTAATATACAAAGAGGTGATAGAGCAAAACTGTTCTTACAACGTCAGCAGCATTGGATCGTCAGATTGGACACTTTAGAACCTAATGGATATAGCACCCACCTCTCTAATCGAATTGTACCTACCCCTAATTGCTGGCCAGTACAACCAGCCTTACCTTGTTTTGCAACCGCTGCTGATCACTGGAAGCAGCGGGATACAAATTTGTGCGTAAATAAATAAAATAAATAAATAAATAGCAAAATTTGGTAGTGGTGGGAGTGTGTTAGATTATAATTAGTATTAAAATTGACTTGTGTGGGTATTTTAGGTTTATCTAAGGGTTTTTTTCCTAGTTTTAGACAATGTCTCCCATAGTGCAGTGAGATTTCAGTTAATTAGTTTTTCGTATACCATGACAGTCATGAATCTCACTTCTAAGCCAAGGTATGTGGAGTATGACCTCAGTTTCTCAAATTTACTGCTAACGCTCGCCATAGTACTTGCATTGTGCCAAAGGGCTTCCCTCTGGAGTTCATAAGACGTAACATATTTAGGTAATTTATCAAGATATAATTGGAAATTCCTCTTAATCAGGCCTGTGGCTCCTAATATGATGGGAAATATTTCTGTATCTCTCTGCCACATTTTCTTTGTCTTGGTACTTCAGAATCTTCTCCCTCTCCACGCGATTCACAGGATAATCACTTGGAACCGACACCTCAATTATAATGCCGTTCTGGTATTTTTCTCCTTTACCACTATGCAGGTTTTCCTCACATCCAGTTTCTCTGTCAGAATGGGACGGTCCCAAGTTATCAGAACTTCTTCATTCTCTGTAATTCTCTTAGGGCCATGATCCCAGTGCCTTTCTGGTATGGCGATCTTGTAGTGCTTACAAAGTTTCCAGTGGATGAGATGTGCCACCTTGCTGCACATCAATTTGCTGATTTTTCTCAGATCAGTTGATAACTGGGACATACAGTTGCGGTCAACATTATTGGCACCCTTGCATTTTAGGTACGTTGTGTACAATATCTCGAGAAATAAATGGAAATAGTCCAACTGTATGTCATCATAGTATTTTAATAGCATGTTCAAAGGTGTGCAACAAAAAAAAAGATGCCTGTGCAACTTAGACATAGTAATTTTTGAGAAAAAAACAAAGTATAACTTGGACATGATTAATGGCACCTCACACTAATATTTGGTTGCACAACCTTTGGCAGTGATGACAGCCTCCATACGTTTCTTGTAGCCATCTATAAGTTTCGTACATCCTGTCTGCTGCTAGTTTCTCCCACTCTTCAACTTCAATTTGATCCAGCTCATGAATGTTTCCAGGATTCCTTTTACCAATTGCACATTTCAGCTCTTTCCAAAGGTTCTCAATTGGATTAATTTCAGGACTCATTGATAGCCAGTTGAACAGTCCATTTGTTCCTTTTTAATCATTCTTTTGTACTTTTGGCTGTATGTTTTGGGTCATTGTCCAGCTGGAGGAACCATGACCTTTGACTCAGAGCTAGCTTTGTGACACTAGGGGGCATGTTTACTAAACCGTCTTAATGTGCACTCTGCGATGTTATCACGCGATAAGGTACCTTATCGCGCAATAATGGCGCTTTATCAGGTACACAGGTACCTTAGCGCGTGATAACGCGCGCAGCGGCACAAATGAGCGCTGAAGGCGGGTAAAGGCTCCTGGAGGGCGGAGGAAGGCTCCCCAGGGGCGGAGAGAGATGGTCAATGGGCGGAGAGTGGGAGGGGAGAGGCTCCCCGCACACGAACGCTGTGAAATCCGAGGCTCAAAACTAACGCCAGTGAAACCCTGGCGTTAGAGCCGATTTAAAGGGAAAAGAAACCATTTCCATCAGCAATGTACAGCAAAACCAGGGAAACCTACAAAAAGTGATAAGTGTGATACATGTGCATGGAACAAAAGGGCAAATAAACATTGCAAATGAACAGAAGAAAATGTAAAAAAAAACATAACCAAGCTGGGCAATAGTGATATCAATGGGAAACATCAAAAAACACTCCCAAGAAAGCTCCAAAAAAAAGAAATGAATTTCGGATGAGTCTATGCTTCGTCCCCATACAAGGTGAATGAGCCCACAGTGAAATTGCGCTGAGCAGGGTTTCCGACTCCATTGGCCAGGTTTCCTATGGTGTGCACATGTTCCACAACAGCAGGGCAGGCATGTCGGAATGGGCAACTGGACAAGGGGACACAGAGGGCTGCAGGCGGCACATGCTGTGGTGCAGCTGGGCCACAGTGCAGACTAGGGTGATGCCTAGCTGGCCATAGCAATGCTGAAACAGTAAAGCACCAGACAGCAACTGCTGAGGGCCCAACATGGGCATGAGTGTGCTCCCCACAGTGCCACAGGGGATAGTACCCAGCAGGTACCCCCAAGGGCACGGAACATTGGCATGTGGTGCAGGGAGGAAGCATGGACAGCTATGCAAGCACCCCTACCCCAGAACCCACATCATAGGCAAC
The DNA here is from genome assembly GCA_033557465.1 of Ichthyophis bannanicus. Classification (NCBI taxonomy): domain Eukaryota; kingdom Metazoa; phylum Chordata; class Amphibia; order Gymnophiona; family Ichthyophiidae; genus Ichthyophis; species Ichthyophis bannanicus. The sequence continues at coordinate 907,982,281 of CM066035.1, read as the reverse complement.
CGCCTACCCACACACTGGATGGCCTGAGACTGCGCTCCACCAGCAACACCAGCAGAAGGGCATGTCAGCATGGTGGCAGAGGGATACTGGTGGTGGAGGGGGCAGTGGCAGCTGCCCAGAGCAGACCGTGGCCTAGCCCTGTGTAGGTGGGTGCCATGCACTGCAACAGACAGGCCCTGTCTGACGAACAGTCATGGTATCACCAGGAAAGGCACTCTCTCTGCGGCAACACAGTGGTGCAGTGCACACAACCAGTGTGTTCAGAAGCAGAAAGTCATAGGTTCAAGTCCCAGCTGTGGTTCCTGCCAACCCAGTGCCCATATTTTACCCACTACTAAAACATGCTAATACAGACAGAACCTTTATTGCAGATGACGTAGACATGCCCAAAACACCTACATTTTACCCTACAGAGCACAGACACCATAAACAGGCGCATTACCTAGAGCAGAGTCTCCTAAATGCAGTCCTGGAGGGCCAAATACCATTCAGGTTCCATGCTGTCTCTAATAAAGATGCCTGTGCTGCATTTCTATGCACCGGCCCCATGGTATGCAGATGTATCTCATGCATATTCATGAGGGACAGCATGAAAACCCGAACAGTGTCTGGCCCACCAGGACTGGAGTCGGGAACCTCTGCCCTAAAGCAGCGGCCAACAGGGGCAGACACACCCGCACCCACAGGCTCCATTATCCAATGCCTCCTGGAGAGGCAGGATGTTGGGCCCTGCGTGCATCTCCCAATACTAGCACTTGCATACCTTAGCAATGCCACTCTAAACTTGGTAATACGGTACATAGCTATCAAAAGGTTGCTATGATTACTGGCAGATAGCAATTCCGAAGTTAGGTACAATTTTCTGAGTGAGCTGCATCATAGCAACCTTTCTGATGTCTGTGGAGTGTGCTACAGGTCTTGTGTCTGACAGTGTTTACCACCCTGGGGAGTGACCCCAACAGTATTGCGTACCATAGCCATGCCTGCAGTGTGCCCAGGACTGGTCCGGTGGCCAGGGCTTCCAAACACCTCTATAGTTGCACAATGAAGGCATAGGTGTGGGGAGTGTGTGTCTATCTATCCAGTGTGTGGTGGCTGCAAACACCCTCCCCAGCCCACACTGCTTGCACTGTTGCCAGTAATGGCCTGCCAATGTGCATAATGAGGAGCAAGGTACTGTGGGAATAGCCTGGATAGGGTGGCCTGGTCTGGATTCATCTGTACAGAGCATAGGGCAATGGTTCGGACATTGTAGTGCCCGGCCACCACCTGCACGGATAGTGTGGCCACAGCATGTCCTGCTGGGAGGTTTCTTTCACCCTGACTGAGCAGTGACCACAGCATGGCTAGGTTCCCCCATAGTGTTATATAGCATTTTTCTCATGTGATATTTATGGTTTCTCTTTTGGGGCCCAATCACTGACTTATCTGCTTGGTGTGTATGCTGACATCCCAGTTCTGGGTACACGCATCTTTTCCAGGAACATGCACTATGGACTAGCTAGCAGACTATCTGCAGCTAGTATGTGTCTTGCTGGAACACCTTGCAGGGTGCAGTGGCTGGAGGCTTGCTGCTGGAGAATGTCAGATAGTGGTGGGGGGCAGCTGAGCATTTCCAGGCCTACTGTCTGTCTGCTATTGCTTTATGGATGTGTACAGCTCTGCATTGCCTGCCCTGTAGGATGTCTGTTCCCCAGCAGGACTGGGGTTGCTGGTCCCCTCTACTGCCACCTTTGCGGATGTGGATCTGTTGGTGGGCGATCTTGTTTCCCACCCTGAGCCCCAGAGGGTGGGTTGTGTGGTGGTATATAATCCGCCTATGGGTCCAAACACCCCCCCCCCCTTCACCTACATCATGTAACCATGGCACCAACGCAGGATATGCACTATTCTGGGTGCATCATAGCCCATAAGGGCTAGACATGACTGAGAAATACAGAAGGACACAGATGTATCCTAGGTGTGTCTGCAGGGACTACCTATCACACACAGTAGCTCTGATGGGGACCTGCAGCATGGCGTATTTCAGCCATGAAAGGTGCTGTGGACCTGGTGCTGGGCGCCCCACCTCACCCTCAGGTGAGCACAGTACCCGCACAATGTGACGGTCTGTAGCTACTCTGTGGCAGTAACACACACAGTCAGTTCCCCCTACAATGCCAGGATGCTATAGAGGCTCATTCCCCATCTTGTGATCAGATGTAGGTTGCTGATTTGCATGTGCAGTGCATCATGGGTACGGGTGGGTTAGCCCTATCCTGGTAACCACAGCAGACAGTTTGTGTGGTGACGTGCAGTCCTTCTGCAGCCAGCTAGGGGTTTGTTAGCAGCTGTAGCCCACTGGTTACTTCACTGCCTGTAGAGTCAGAGGTCATGGGTTCAAACCCATGGTGGGGTTCTTTGATAAGGCTGTCTGAAGCATTGTCTATTTTTAATGTACATTAGTGCTGCCAGCAAAAACACCCTCAGTGTACTGTAAACATAAGGCGCCCCATAAAGCGCCTTATAAGGTGCCTTATCAGGTGTCCCCTAAGGCACCTTATAGGGTGCCCTATAGAGGACATTATAGGGTGCCTTGGTGGACAGTGCACTTTATAATGTGCCCTATGGAGTGCCTTATAGGGTGCCTTATGCGGCACCTTAGGTTATGGCACGTGAGGGTGTGTTTGCTGGCAGCACTAATTAAACAACAAATAAAATGCCTCAAAAATCAATACTTACACGTAAAAGCTAATGCCTCAGCCAGCTTTATGGATTAGGCACACTGGGAAATCAAACTCATGACCTCTGTACCATCAGTCAGTGTATTAACCATTACACTATACCTCTGTTTCTGTGCTTACATGTCTGCGCGCCTACTTAAGATTACCGCGTGTTGACGTGCTTAGCGGCATCTCGCCCGATAATGTGCGCAGCGCACGTTATCGCGCAATAATCCCGTTTTGCTACTTTAAGACCGAAACGCCCACTCCTTTTATGGCATCCTGAACACTAACGCCAGGCGCACGTTAAGACAGTTTAGTAAACATACCCTTAGGAGCACATTTCACTCCAAAATACCTTGGTAGTCCTCTGACTTCATGATTCCTTTAATACATTCCAAGCCTCTAGTTTCTGAAGAAGCAAAACAGACCCTCAACATTATGGAATCTACACCATATTTAACTGTAGGAAGGGTGTTTTTTTCATTATAAGCTTCATTTCTTTGCCTGTAAATGTATTGCTGGTCTGCTTTGCCAAAGAGCTCAAGTTTGTCCACAGAACATTTTCCCAGAAGGATTGTGGTTTCTCAAGGTGGGTTTGGGCAAAGATCAGGTGTGCCTCTTTATGTCCTTCTTTGAGCAGTGGTGTCCTCCTTGACCTTCACCCATGAAGTCTTTCTTTGTTTAGTGCACGGTGTAAGCTGCAGGTTGAAACCACCACTATAGATTGCTCCAGGTCAGCCTTAAGTTCTTTGGATGTTGGACGTTTGTGTTTTTTTCCAAGTTTGCACTATCCTTTGAAGACTTCTTGGATTAACTTTGCTCTCCACCACATCCTGGGAGGTTCTTAACAGTTCCATAAGCAGAAAACTTCTTAATAGCATTGCGAACTGTAGACACAGGAATTCCAAGGTCTTTGGAGATGGCCTTGTTTCTCTTTGAAGTTTGATGTGTGGTGATAATGGCTTTTCTGATGGTCTTAGGCAGCTCTCTTGTCTTCACCATTGTGAAAATGGAACAGGAAGTGAATGTGGCCATTTAAAACATTAGAGCCATAATTCATTGGTTGATTCAAGTCATGTGAGAACTGAAAATTGCTCACAGGTGCATCTAATGTTTCTGCAATGGGAATGTGGTGGTTCTGTTCAAACTGATTTGATTTGTTTATAAGGGTGCTAATAGTTATCTCCTAATTTAACACTGCTACCTCCTATGTTTCCCACATACATATCCAACTAAACAAGAGAACACATATAACTATTTTTGTTGGAACCTACACCTTGAAGGAAACTCCCTCTCATGGTGCAATGTTCCGTTTTATTCTTTTATTCAAATTAGGGACGCAACCCTATCAAGGATTAAAGGGGACTTCAACCCCTCAATGCCCACCGGTTATCTTTCATTCAAACAGGCAGAAAACCAAATGAAAGTCACTTATCTGTAACATAGCCCTCCACCAATCTCAAGAGGCCTCATTCAGATGTCCATGAAAACAACCTCCTCGGGCTGAATAATCAGCTACTAGCTTTCCCCGACATAGCTGATTATTCGGCCCGAGGAGGTTGTTTTCATGGATATCTGAATGAGGCCTCTTGAGATCGGTGGAGGGCTATGTTCCAGATTAGTGACTTTCATTTGTTTTTCTGCCTGTTTGAATGAAAGATAACCAGTGGTCCTTGAGGGGTTGAAGTCTCCTTTAATCCTTGATAGGGTTGCGTCCCTAATTTGAATAAAAGAATAAAACGGAACATTGCCCCACAAGAGGGAGTTTCCTTCAAGGTGTAGGTTCCAACAAAAATAGTTGAATAGTTATTTCCTGGCAATGTCCCAATTTTTATACTATTTCCTACTACTTCCTTTTTTAATTGGTCTTGTTTTATTTTATTCTTTTATGTGTCAAATATGTGTGCATATTTAGTCCAGAGCCATCACACTGGCCACTTTTCTTTTTAGAAGATATTGGGCATTAAGGGGTTGAACTGCAAGGGTGCCAATAATGTTGACCACAACTGTAGTTCTAGGGAGGTGGATACCTGTTTTACAAGTTAAAAGTCATTGACATATAAATAATGCAGTACTGCTAGTTTCTGGATTAGGAGGCCTAGATCTCTAATATAAATGTTAAATAAAAGAGGGGATGGGGAGATCCTTGTGGAACGCCACATTCTGGTGTCCATTTGTTTGATATTTCCCCTCTGCTGGCCAGATAGCAAATCAGTTATCCAGTCAGCAGCAATATTTAGCCAGTGGCCAGATAGCCAAACTGGCTAAAGTTAGGTCAGATATTTTTGGCCTAACTTTAGCCGGTTAGGGTTAACCAGCCAGTAGCTCAATATCGCCGCTGACTGGCTAACCTATGGTGTTGCCCTCAGAACGTCCCAATGCTAAGTGGTCAGCGTCAGGGCATTCGGTACGTTTAGGAAGGGATATTTAGTGACACAAAACAGGTATTTGTCGCTAAATGTCCCACTCACTGGGATTAATGCAGTTAGCAGGTCTGCTATGTTAATCCCTTTGAATATGCCCCGTTTGAGAGCTGATTGCAGGAGTGTGAGATGGTTTTCGCTCTGTACATCGGGTCATCAGAATACCACTGCTATACCTGTGCGGCTGACTCTGCTACTACTCTGCTTCCATCGGGCAGGCGCGCCCGGGACAGCCTGCTGCTTGTGGGTCCTCGGAGGATTTAAAATTCTACCTCAGGTACTTTGACGCCAGAGCTGATTGCAGGAGTGTGAGATGGTTTTCGCTCTGCACATCGGGCCATCAGAATACCGCTGCTGTACCTGTGCGGCTGACTCTGCTACTGCTCTGCTTCCATCGGGCAGGCGTGCCTGGGACAGCCTGCTGCTTGTGGGTCTTTTCTTGCTATAAGTTTGTTTCCTTTTCTCTCTGTGATTGCGGAGCGCGATTGCGGAGCATATCTGAAGGGGCGTGTCTAAAGGGGCAGGTTCTGCCCCTTTGACGTCCCTTCGACGTCAATGTGACGTTAAGTGGCGTTTTGGCAAGTACAGTGTAGGATCGGGGGCTGAGTGTTTAGGTTTGTGGCTGCTTGTTGCCCTCCGATGCTTTAAATTATAGTTTTTTGGTGTGTCTTGATATTTTAGTATGGGTAATAGGAAGGCTAAGGCTCAGCCCAAGCCCCAGGATGCCGTTTCCAGTGTTTCTAAACTGGTCGCCCCTCTGGATAAGCATTTTGCCCCAGTACCATTGGCACAGTCTTCCCCTGAGGGAGCTTCTTTAAGCCCTGGTGGGAGGTCCCCTCCACCCTGTCCTATTTTGGGGGAAGATGTTAGTTTAGGGATTATACCTGAGCTCGGCCGGAAAGATAAATTAATACATTTGCCAATACCAGCTCATTTAGCAACATTGGGGGGTTCCTCTGAACTTCCAGTCTTGCTCCCAGATGCAGAAATTACCTTAAAAGATCTATGGGGGGCTTTGAAATGTATTGATACTGAGATATCCCTAGCTGTTAATTCTTTATGTAAATTTTCTCAGGAAGCAGCTGTATCCGTACGGCAGCTTGACGAGAACGTTTCTTTGATTGATGTGGCTGTTTCTAAATTAGAATCCCAGGTCATTCCTCTTCAGTCTACTAATGTGGTTGGAATTAAGGATTCTTTATTTCTGCATTCTAAATTGGAAGGTCTTGAGAATTCTATGCGGGCTTGTAATTTACACTTTTTGAATTTTCCTCAGTCTTCTTTATTGTCAGCTAAGATTCTTTTAGATAAATATCTTAAGGAAATATTAGCCATATCAGATCCTATTGATGTTTTGCAGATTTATTATGCTCCCTCTGGCTCTAAAAAGGTTAACTCTGCAGAGGGTGAACTGGATGAGATAGTTTCCCCTATGACTAATCTTACTGCGTTTTTGGAGGACTCCCTAGATATAATCTCCTTGCGTTCCACTTTGCTGGTGACCGTTTCTTCAATATTGGTGAAGCAACGGATTCTAAAAGCTTTTTTTAAGGTTAAGTCAGCTAGGGTTTGTGGACAGACCATAAACAGTTTTCCAGATGTGTCATGTGCTACCCAAATGTGCCGGAGGCAATTTCTAACTCTTAAGCCCCGGGTTTTAGCTTTGGGAGCCTCTCTTCTTATGGCTTCCCTGTAAGTGCATCATTAACTTTGATAGTACTTCATATATTTTCATGGATGTATCACACCTGGAGAAATTTTTGTTGGATAGGCAGGGTTTAGAGGGAGATGGTAATGTCTGATTGAATTGCCTCTATCAATGTGGTCCATATGGACTTGTTTTCTGATTATTAAGGATGCTTGTTTTCCCCTATAGTTTGTATTGCAGTCATGCTCTCTTGATGTGGTCTATATTGTTTGCCTCCCATGGTATATTATTTTCTTCTGTGAATTGCTTTATTAATTGTTTATACTGTGTATGGGAGCTTACAATTGTCCTGTTCCATATTTGGTTATTGTATTTGAGTAAATTCTAATTTAAAAAAAAGAATATGCCCCTTTGTCTTGTGGTCCGTGAGGGAACGTACTAGATGAAGACCTAGCATAAATCACGAAAGGAGACCGAGAGACTGCTTGTAATACACAGAGAAGGCAAAGATTGCATTCTTTCAACAAACAAGTGAAATAAAAGAATCAATAAGAGAAAGAAATGCCAAATAAAACTTAGGACTGGTACTTCAACATAAACTGAACAGAAATAAGTGAAAATTAGACGTTGCAAGGCTGAGGAAGGAAAAAGAAATAGCTTATGAACAACATATTGGAGCCCTTCAGCGCATGCACTATGTAATTTACTTCAGGCAAGAAATGTGTGTGTACTAGTTCTCTCCTAGTTGTCATTGTGTGCTGGTAGGCTTGTGGGGGAGTGAGTTCCTGGGGATCTGCTGCATCACGCTCCTCATCACTCTCTGTGTTTGGTGGCAGAGGGTCTCTGGTTCCAGAATCCCGCGCGTGAGGGCAAGGTTGAGCAGCATGAAGCAAGCAAGAAATATTTCACATGATTTGGCTGGGTGTAGAGCAATTCACCCTTGACCTGTCCGGGCACCTGACTATACTTCTCAGAATTCCAAAAGTCCTTTCCATTACAGCCCCGGTCTGCCTGGCAGCCCTCCCATAGTTCTGTTCAGCTTCTCCCTCGGAACGGGCTATTGGGGTCATCAACCAGGTCTTGAGGGAATAGCCTATAGGAATAAGAGCATAGGAAGTATGAGTGAGCACATATGTAATTGAAGATAAGTCGGCACATCAATTCGTAGGTGTTCCCTTATGCACATGAGAGTTTGCTGTGGAGAGTGAGAGCTAGTTTGTGTGGAGTACACAGTTCTGAGATGCAAAGACATTCCTTCAAATTTCTATCTCTACTATATGTTACTAATAGTTGTTTTTCTTTAAAACAAGTGTGTGTTTTCATCATTTCCCAATATTTCTGTAAAATGTTATTAATCTTAGGTGTCAGCTGTGAATGTCTTATTATCTCTTTTCTTTTTGTAGAGTATTTCATTAATAGAATGAAATGGAACTTGTACAACTCGATCTGTTGGATATCAGCGAACTGAAATGGACCGGCATCGGGCACTTTGCATCTGATCTCCCTAACATCCAGCAGTAACATTGGCCCAGTCGATACCGGGGTAATTGAAATCATCCACGTTGTAACTTTTGTTGGCTTCCCTGATTTCTTTTAGCATTTCATCATCCATCTGTTCATTCTGACCAGGCGGAGGGTAGTACACCCCCACTGCCATCGCCTTCCCCTTTTTATATGGAATTTCTATCCATAGAGATTCTACAGTGTATTTTGTTTCCTGTAGAACTTTTATCCTGTGTGACTCAGTGCCCTCTCTAACATACAGCACAACTCCTCCACCAATTTGATCTACCCTGTCATTGTGATATAGTTTGTACCCAGGTATCACAGTATCACAGTTTTCTTCTTTCCACCAGGTCTCTGAGATGCCAATTATATCTAGACTTTCATTTAGTGCTATATATTCTAGCTCTCCCATCTAATTTTTTAGACTTTTAGCATTTGCATACAAGCATTATAGAGGTTGCTTAAGTGGTGGGACAGAGGTGTAGACCCAAGCTTAGGCTGTTTAAGAGGTGGGGCAGGCCTTCAGAACTAAGCTTTGGTTGCCTAACAAATGATTTACAAACCAGCTTAGGCTCCCTAAGGAGTGGAACAGGACTTCAGAACCAAGCTTAGGCTGTGCGCATGACAGCACACCACAGTGTGCATGATCCGCGGGGAAGCAATCTTATCAAATGATTAAACTGTACTCTTCTTTGCTTCGATGGCATTAATCTGATGATACAGATATCTTAAAAGCTTACTGCCAGAACTTTCATTTGATGCAATCGCAAATTCTTTTTTATTTGTGTTTAATATAGCTCCGAGTTGCTCAGTATCACACTGTCAGCTCAGAATACTTGATAGCTCAGTGAAAATGCAATCAAGACTCATCACTCGTTTCAGGTTAAAACCTTTAAAAAACCTTTCATTGTAATGTTCATTGATCAAATTAAGGACCAGAGAAGTCACTGTCCCTTGGGGAGGGGACCATATAGCTCCAGCTGTTTTGGAAAGCTCACCTCTTGTTGATATCTTTATTTTTATTGCTTTGAAGTATAGAGGGAATTTTTCAAAGAAATTTGCATGAGTAACTGAAAATTACCTTCATCTCAGTGGACAAAAGTATGTACACTGTACTTTTCAATATGGTATAAAGAGGATGAGCAGGGATACTTCACACTCACTACAACACTACCTATAGGTTACTGCCAGTCCCAAATTTTCAAAGGGAAAACCTATTGGGGGGGAGCAGGGGAGGAGGTTGAAAATTGTCTCCTCAATGAAAGGGTTAAGAATTAATTTATCTTTGTCACAATGACACCAGTTCCAAACTGTGCACATTCGGCCCGTCCAGACATCCAAAGCATGGACGGAGCACAGTTGTATCTGATTTTGCAACCGCGGGAGCTATATGTTCCCGCAGCAACAGAATCAGGTGGCTTGGACGGGTCTGCGGGCACAGTATTCTGAGCAGGGAGACGTACAGCGTGCTGCCCATCTCCACTGCTCAGTGCTCCTGCTGGTGTGCCAGTTCCATGGTGTCCCATCACCATGGCACCCAGGGGTAGCCCAAGGGGGGGTGCAGGGCCATGTGCAAAGACTCATTGTGGGGCCTCATTTGCATAAGTATCTAATTTGCATAAATATTTGCATAACATTCATGTGCACTAACTTTTAGTAAACATGTTTCTTAATGAGTGTCTGGATAAAGAAAGACTACCAGATTTCTACATTACTATACTCCAGTGCCAACTATCAGGCACATTAGGAAGTACTATAAACACTGCCCATTTAGAACCCATAGCAAACCCGCCGTATCATAACAGCACTACCAGGACTCACAAAGCACCAAACCCTACCTATCAAAAGGCAACACTGCAAATATTAAACAAATACATCTCAGAGAATACCAATACATCTCCTACTGGGAAAAGAGAACAAGAGGGACTGTCAAATAGAAACTACATGAATAGAATACCTCAACTGGGTAGAACGTAGACCATCACCAAACAAAGAACAAGGAATCACAATTTAGAAATAAAAAGACAATGATCAAACTTGGAACCCCAAAGGCCAAAGTTGGAACATATAACAACACTGGAAAAATAAAATTATAAACTAATTATCTCTTGTACTAAACAACAACACAAAGACGTTAGCAATGCAAATTTCCCACAGCTGACATATTACAGTTAATAAATTCAAAATAAAAAAGTATTTTTCTACCTTTTGTTGTTTAAGCATTTTATTTTGCAGTTGCAATTGCTCCAGTCACATTCTTCGTGTCTTCAACTAACTCTCCATTGTCTGCTGTCCATTTGTCTTTTCTTCTCTTCTAGTTTTTTCCCATTCTCTCTCTACATCTGCTTTAACATACTGATCTTCTCCCTTTTGCTTTTTCCTCCATTTCTTTCTTTTTTTCTTTTTCATTCACTCAAATTTCACCCCTCCATTCTCAATCCCCACTTACTCTCCCAAAACCTAGCCAATCATAGATTTTTCTTCCCTCCCACACAAAATATCTTTTCCCCTCTCCATCCTCACTCCCCCAGCCCCATCCCCTTCTAGTCCTCCCTCAACATCAACTCCGTTCTAGTTCCAGCCCCACCCAGTATCCACTCCCTTATATTCCCATTCTCCCATCCCCCTACATTAGCCTATTTCCAGTCCTAGCACCCTCCCTCAGCCCATTTCCAGTCCAAGCTCCCCTTCATCCCATTTCCAATCCTAGCCCCCCCATCAGCTATTTCCAGTCCTATTCCAGCCATTTACAGTCCAAGCTCCCCCCAACCTATTTCCAATTCTAGCCCCACCGTCAGCCCATTTCCAGTCCTAGCTGCCCCCATCAGCTCATTTCCAGTCCTATTCCAGACCCCAATCAGCCCATTTCCAGTCCTATTCCAGTCCCCATTTACAGTCAAAGCTCCCCCCTCAACCCATTTTCAATCCTAGCCCCCCCCCATCAGCCCATTTCCAGTCCTAGCCCCCCCCCCATCAGCTCATTTCCAGTCCTATTCCAGACCCCCATCAGCCCATTTCCAGTCCTAGCCCCCATTAGTCATTTCCAGTCTCATCCGAGCCCCCATCAGTCCATTTCCAGTCCTAGCCCCCCCATCAGCTCATTTCCAGTCCTAGCCCCCCATCAGCCATTTCCAGTCTTATTCCAGCCCCCATCAGCCCATTTCCAGTCCAGGCTCCCTACCCCATCAGCCATTTCTAGTCTTAGCCCCCCATCAGCCATTTCCAGTCCTATTCCAGCTCCCATCAGCCCATTTCCAGTCCAGGCTCCCTACCCCATCAGCCCATTTCCAGTCCTAGCCCCCATTAGCTCATTTCCAGTCCTAGCTCCCCATCAGCCATTTCAAATCCTATTCCAGTCCCCATCAGCCCATTTACAGTCCAAGCTTCCCCCTCAACCCATTTTCAATCCTACCCCCCCCATCAGCCCATTTCCAGTCCTAGCCCCCCCATCAGCTCATTTCCAGTCCTATTCCAGACCCCCATCAGCCCATTTCCAGTCCTATTCCAGTCCCCATCAGCCCATTTCCAGTCCTAGCCCCTATCAGTCATTTATGTTTATGTTTATTTTATTTGATATACCGCCCTTTGGAAGGAACATAGCGGTTTACAATATACAAAAATGAAACTTTAAAGTAGGCACAAGGCCAGAGAGGAGGAAAGGGAAGTTACAATGTTGACAGGAAAGCAGGAGAGAGGAAGAACACAAAACAATGTACAGAAATTGAGATCATACAGAGGGGGAGGGGAGGTCGAAGGCTAGGGAAAAGGGGTGGGTCTTCAGCTCGCGCCTGAAAGTTGGGTGGTGGGGCTCGAGTCGGAGGGATGCGGAGAGTGAGTTCCAAAGGGCAGGGCCTGCAAAGAAGAAGGCTGAGGAGCGAGTGGAGTGAAGATGTGCAAGGGAGGGGGGGGGGGAAGAACAAGGCGGTTGAGATGAAATGAGCGAGGAGTGTATCTGGGAGTGTGGAATTTCCACTCTCATGTGAGCCTCCCAGTCCATTTCCAGCCCTAACCCCCCCATCAGCTCATTTCCAATCCTAGCCCCCTATCAGCCATTTCCAGTCCTATTCCAGCCCCCATCATCCCATTTCCAGTTCAAGCTCTCCACCCCATCAACCAATTTCTAGTCCTAGCCCCCATCAGCCATTTCCAGTCCCATCTTAGCCCCCCATCAGCCCATTTCCAATCCTAGCCCCACATAAGCTATTTCCAGTCTTTTTCCAGCCCCATCAGCCCATTTCCAGTCCAAGCTCCCCCCTCAGCCCATTTCCAATCCTAACCAACCCCCCCCCCATCAGCCCATTTCCAGTCCTAGCCACCCCATCAGCTCATTTCCAGTCCTAGCCCCCTATCAGCCATTTCCAGTCCTATTCCAGCCCCCATCAGCCCATTTCCAGTCCAGGCTCCCTACCCCATCAGCCCATTTTCAGTCCTAATCCCCATTAGCTCATTTCCAGTCCTAGCCCCCATCAGCCATTTCCAGTCCTATTCCAGCCCCAATCAGCCCATTTCCAGTGCAAGCTCCCCCCTCAGCCAATTTCCAATCCTAGCCCCCTTGTCAGCCCATTTTGTATTCTAGCCCTCCCCATCAGCCATTTCCAGTCTTATTCCAGCCCCCATCAGCCCATTTCCAGTCAAGGCTCCCCCCAGCCCATTTTCAATCCTAGCCCCCCCCATCAGCCCATTTCCAGTCCTAGCCACCCCATCAGCTCATTTCTAGTCCTAGCTCCCTATCAGCCATTTCCAGTCCTATTCCAGCCCCCATCCGCCCATTTCCAGTCCAAGTTCCCCACCCCATCAGCCCATTTCCAGTCTAGCACCCCCATCAGCCCATTTCCAGTCCATTTCATGTTCTATCCTAGACACCTCCCCCAAAGAGCCCCATGCCTATCTAAACTTCTTCAGAGGTGAGCCAGGAAAGCTGTACGAGGCCCCCAGTTTACCTCTGCATAGCCGCCAGTGTGAAAAGTGCCGTTTTCCCTCATGCTGGTGGCTGTTACTTTGAGGCGCGCTGAATGCCGGGAAAGGTTAAAGGGCATTATCCCAGCACTCATGCGCTTCACAGTAACAGCCGCCAATATGAGGGAAAATGGCACTTTTCAAGCTGGCGGCTGTGTAGAGGTGAGCCGGGGCCTCACACAGCTTCCCCGGCTCACCTCTGAAGCTGTCCATTGTGCAAGAATGAAGTTCACGTGGGGTCCCCTGAAGCGAGGGGCCCTGTGTGACGGATGTGCCGGCCCTGATGGCACCAGGATGCTCAGCAGAAGCAAGCAAGGCCCGGCAACAATCAAAATCTCTTTTCTCCACTACCCGACCCTCAGAGGGGGCACCCAGGGCCAGGATCGGGTGGCAGGGGCTCAACTATGGTGGCCCCGTTGTCCTGGGAGGGTAAAAGCCCAGATCACAATGGCGCCTGGCACTTATTCCACCTCCAAGGTAGAATAAGCTGGGTGTCCAAAGTGAGACCACCAGACATACAAGGCTCTGACCAGAATAGGCCCTGACACCCAGGTGCATGCAAGGAGTCCTGGTAGTTGAAAACAGTCCCAGCGAATAATGGGGGTTGTATGCCCAAACCAGACATACATCCCCATTATTCACTGGTCAGAATGACCCCAAATGGGAGGAAAATAGACACGGGCCAGTGCTAGGGTTTCTGGTGCTCCCCTGCATCCTTTAGATTGTCCCCCCCCCCCTCCCTCATTATTATTAATGCTGGCTACTCCCCACCCAAAAAAAATCAGCACTGTAAATGCTGCAACGGGCTCTGGAACATCCCAAAAGATGAACAATCCAGATTATTACAGTACAGATCCCTACGTACAAACTCCATGTTAACAGAACATCTGGCCTTCATCACATATTCAGAACACAGACCCTCACCAAGTACAGAATAAGTGACCACAACCTAAAAATAAAAATATGTGGACAAAAATTAAACTGCAGCCCCAAAAAGCTAGATTCTGCATACAAAATAACACCAGAGAATAGAGAAAGAGATGCATTTTCCTGTACTGTAAAAAATATAAAGATTGAAAATAAAATGATTTTTCTACCTTTGTCGTCAGACCATTTTATTCTCTGATCATGCCAGTCCCAATCTGAGGTGTCTGTTTTCCTCTGTCTTCTCTTAGCTCTCTTTCTATAGTCTCTAGTCCATCTGCCATTTCTGGTCTCCTCTTTTGTTTTTTTGGATATTGATCTTTTCCCTTCAGCTTTCTTCCATTTATTTTTCTCTCTATCCAGTAGACTTCACTACTCTTTCTTACTATCCAGTCCTCACTCCCCCTCCCTCTTTTTTACCTTTTTTACTCCATCTACCTACCACTTTTTAGCCTTAACCCCAGTCCTCCCATTCTCCACCTCTTTTTTCCTAGTCCATTATTCCACATTCTCACTCACTCTCCCTCCCCTCACCCTCCCCCCTCCAGCATATTCTATCTCTCTTTATCTTGAAAAAATATTCTGTGACACCATCCCCGGCATCTTCTTTCTTTTTCCGAGTCAGCAGTAGAATGATCTCATAGCACCATCCCCAGCTTTATCTTTATTTCTCTGAGTCAGCAGCCAGTGCTGCCTATAGCATTCACGTCGGTGAATGGCCCTGCATACTAGAAATGAATATTATGGGCAGCAGTGGCTGATGTTGCTGACTCAGAGAAAGAAAGATGAAGCTGGGGATGGTGCTGCATGATGCTGCAGCTGCATACACAGTGAGTTGTACCAGCTTCTGAGCCCATCATCTGAGTCCCCACTTACTCTCCCCATACCCAGCCAATCTTAGATTCTGTTTTCTTCTTTTCTGCCACCGAATTTTAAAGTTTCCACCTGTCCCAGTCCCTGCCGTCTCCCATCTCCCCTTCCCCAGTACTACCTCCCTTATGCACACCCATCCAGCTACTTCCTTCTCCAATATTCATTAACCTTGCCATTCCTCCCTCTTACCCCAGTATTCATTTGTATGCCACTCACTCTCAACTGTTCACACTGTATGACCCTTTTTCATCCCTCCCACACAAGCTATCTGTCCTCCTCTCCATCCTTACTCCCCTAGCTTCTTTATTTTTCCCCCCAAGCCCCATTCCCTTCCAGTTGTCCCCAAGCATCAGATGTCTTCTAGTTCCAGCCCCTGCCTGCTTCATCTCCCTTCCAGTCCCAGTCCTTCCATTTCCCAGTTTCAACCCCTCCAGTCCAGTCCCTCCCAGCATCATCTCCCTTCCAGTCTCCCCATCCCCCAGCATTAACCCACTCCAGTCCTAATCCCCCCCCCCCCCCCAGTGTCAGTCCCCTTCCAGTCCCAGTCCTCCATGTATCATCTCCTTTCCAATCCCAGGCTCCCCATCTTCCAGCACCATCCGATTTCCAGTACTAGCCCCCCAGTATCAGTCTTCCTCCAGTTCCAGTCCCTCCATCCCCCAGAATCATCTCATTTCAGTACTCGCCCTCCAGTATCAGCTCCTCTCCATTCCCAGCCCCTTCCAGCATTATCTCCCTTTCAATAGCAGTCTCCCCATACCCCAACATTAACGCATTTCCTGTTCTAGTCCCCAATCCTCTTACAGTGCCAGTGGCTCCTTTCCCCCCCCCCCCCCCACACACACACACATACATGCCAACTGCAGTGTTTAAATATTGACCAAGACGTTTCTAGCTGCTAAAAATGGCTACTTCATGCAGCAGCTGGTCTTAGATTCAATTAGAGGGAGAATAACTTTAGATAAAATCTTCACTGCAATGCCAGAACTGGTGTGAGGCATAAGGGTGGTGGAGCTGCTTGACAATAGTGATTATAATACCGTCAAAATTGACATGATCACTGGAGAAAGGACATTAAGGAAGACTACTACAGTGGGATTTAACTTTTGTTGGGATGAAGGAGGTTAAAGCCCACTTTATACCATGTCCTAAAGCAGCGGTTTTCAACCTGTGGGTCGCGACCCCCACGGGGGTCACCACAGGATTTAGCGGGGGTCACCTCGCCTCACCTCACTCTGCCATTAAAAAAATAAAACACCCAAGTTGCTGCCGCTGCCGAGTCTGCTTCTCGGCAGCGGCAAACTCACCGCCTCCCAGTCCCTTCTAATGCAGCCGTGGCTCCATGCCTCTTAGGGAACTGCGGCTATGCCAGTAAAACCATTGTGGAGCTTTCCTGTCTCTTGACGAGCTCCGTGCAGCATTGTCTCGCCTCCAAAGGAAGTTGTTTACCACTTCCTTTGGAGGCAGGACAATGCTGCATGGAGCCCATTGAGAGACAGGAAGGCTCCGCAACGGTTTTACAGGTATAGCCGTGGTTCCCTAAAAGACAGGGAGCCGTGGCTGTAGAAGAACAGCAGAGCAGCAGCAGGCAGACAGGGAGAGGGGAGGAGGGGGCAGGGAACCTGCAACGGGGCTGACATGGAGGGAGGGATGGATGGAGGGAGGGAGGGAGGGGGCTGACATGGACAGGGGGACTGACATGGAGAGAGAGAGGGGCTAACATGAATGGAGGGAGGGGTGGGCTGACATGGTGGGTGGGGGCTGACATTGATGGATGGAGGGAGGGGGCTGACATGGACAGAGGGGGGCTGACATGGAGAGGGAGGGCTGACATGGACGGGGGGCAGACATGGACAGGGGGGCTGACATGGAGGGATGGAGGGAGGGAGGAAGGACTGACATGGAGAGAGGGGGGCTGACATGGATGGAGGGAAGGAGGGAGGGGAGAGCTGACATGGAGGGAGGGAGGGGTGGCTGACATTGATGGATGGATGGATGGATGGAGGGAGGGAGGGAGGGGGCTGACATGGATGGATGGAGGGAAGGAGGGAGGGGGCTGACATGGACAAAGGGAAGAGACAGGGGGACATACTGTACAGACGGGCAATAAATGCTGGACAGAGGGGAGAGACAGTGCGGGTTAGGATTATAATGGGCAGATTGTGGGCTAGGACTGGTAATGGGTTGATTAGGGAAGGCTAGGACTGGGAATGGACTGATCAAGGAGGGTTGGGACTGGTTATTGTGCTGATAGGGGGGTAGGACTGCTAATGGACTGATGAGGGGCTAGCACTAGAAATGAGCTGATCGGGGAGGTTAGGGCTGGTAATGGGCTGATTAGGAGAGCCTAGCATTGGTAATGGGGTTAAGGAGGGACTAGCATTGGAAATGAGCTGATTAGGGGAGGCTAGCACTGGTAATAGGGTTGAGGAGGGACTAGCACTGGAAATGAGCTGATTAGGGGAGGCTAGGACTGGTAATGAGCTGATGGGGGGGTAGGACTGGTATTGGGATGATTAGGGGAGGCTAGCACGGTCATCCTTCTCCCTCTCTAGCTCCGTCCCTTTCCAACACTCCCATATCCTTGGTTACCACCTTTCGCTATCTCGGTGTCCTCTTCGACTCAGACCTTACCTTTCACGCTCATATCTCCCACATCACCAAAACCTCTTTCTATTTTTTACGACAAATTCGCGCCATTTGTCCTTTCCTCTCCCCTTCCGCTCTCTCCACTCTACTTCTCTCCCTAGTTATGTCCCGGGTCGACTTTTCTAATTCTATTCTAACCGGCCTGGCTTCCTCCCAACTTCACCGCCTTCAGAGAATCCAAAACACCGCAGCTCGTCTTATCACTCATTCATCCCCTTATCACCACATAACCCCTCTTCTCCTCCATCTACACTGGTTACCTGTCTCATTTCGCTCCCAATATAAACTACTCACCCTGGTTCATAAAACCCTACACACCAGTACTCCACAATATCTAGCTGATCTTATTCATTTTCACACCCCCAGACACCCCCCCCGCCCCCCGCTCGTTCCATTTAAACTGTCTCACCCTTCCTCCCCCGTCCGCTGCCCATCTTCACTCCACCCGCTCCTCAACTTTTTTCTTCATAGGCCCCGCCCTTTGGAACTCCCTTCCCACTTCCCTCCGCCTAGAACCCTGCCACGCAGCATTCAAACAACAGCTAAAAACCCACCTCTTTTCCCTAGCCTTTAACCTCCCCACCTCCCCTCCCCCCTTGTAGCTCTACTCTCCTTCCTCTGCTGTTCCTTAACCCACTTTGCTTTTATAAAATTGTAAATTTCTTTTCCTTTTTCCGGCCCTGTGCCTTGCTTTTATTGCTTTTACTTATTGTAAACTGCTTTGATTTTACTGAAGGGCGGTTAATCAAGTTTTAATAAACATAAACTTAAACGTAATGGGGTTGAGGGGGAACTAGCACTGGAAGCGAGCTGATTGGGGGGCTTCGACTGGGAATGGGCTGATTGTGGGGAGGGGAGGATAGAGCTGCTGGCCCTGGAAGAAAACTGGGGGCTAAGGCTACAAATGGGCTGATACGAGGGGATGGGAGAATGGAACTGGAAGGGAGTAGATCTGAGAGGGGCTGCCATGGTATTTGCACTAGAAGAGACTGCTCAGTGGGGAAGGAGGGGGACTGGAAGGGAATGGACACCAGTGGCAGTCATGGGAATGCAAGTTGTCATTGGAAGGTACTGAGAGTGAGGACTGGAAAGGGGCTGATACTGGGGAGGGTTACTGGGACTGGAAATAGGCTGATGGAAAGAAGTGAAGAAAACGAAAGAAGAGATAAGAAATGGCAGATGGACCATAGACCACAGAAAGAGAGCTAAGAGAAGAGAGGAAAGCAGAAGCCTCAGATCGGGACCAGCATGATCAGAGAATAAATTGGTCAGACAACAAAGGTAGAAAAAATAATTTTATTTCATATTAGTGATTTGACTACAAAATCATCATAATTTTGAAATCAAATATTGTTACTTGTTATTGTGATTAATTATTGTGGTTTAAATAAGTAAATTTTATAAATAAAAACATATTGCAAAGGCCTATAATATATTAATAATTCTGTGGCAGGTGCAGGCCTGTGACCCACAGTGTCCGAACATAAGCAGGCCAGCATGGCTAGCTTGACCTGTAAATGAGGCCTGTGGAGAGGCATATAGGATTGCACATCCCCCAATATGCTGCTATTGTAAGATAGAACTCAGTAGAAGTATTGAATTAGCTTAGGTAAGCAGAACTGTAGTATTGAAAGATGGAAAAATACAGAAAAACATGTTTAAAAGTTACTGATAAGAAAAAGTACATCTGCAAAGAAATAATTGGGAGTGCTGACAGATGAGTTGCAGAGCCCAGCTCCTCTGCACGTACAAATTGGTTCTATAACCTTGAGAGTGTGAAAGTAACAAGTTGATGAACTGACCATTGTAATTGGGACTAGAAGGGGGGTATGCAGGTGTCATGCCCACTGGAGGGACATAACTGGATAAACTTATCAGTACCGGGACCAATAGAAGAGGTACGGGAGGTACGGGAGAGTACCGGGACCAATGAAATGTTTTTCTATACCTAGAATGGAACAGAAGTCTATAAAAGTTGTTGTAATGCTTGAAAACTTTGCTCAGCCATTTTGAAATTGATTGGTTCGAGACTTGTGCACAAATAAATGATTTGGACCTTCTGAACAGACTCCTGGTATCATTGGTTTGTCTGCGCTTTGCTGCTACATATTCCTTGGTGCGTTGGCCGGGAAGTTGTGGAATCAAAGTGTATATAGGGCAATATACCACGACTTTCCGCCTCTATAGGCTTGGTCCTGCCGGGATCGCGCCCTTCCGACGAGGGCTGCTCCCTGGCGCCACCGGTCCCTTGTATCGGAGGGAGCTGGTCGGACCTCGGCGGGTGACGAGCCCGGCTGGAGTCAACGCCTCGAACCCGAGTGAGGGGAGTCCGAGGTCCAACTCATGCGCCTGCTTGGGAAGTTTGAGGACCGGATCCGGTGAGTATAGTTTTGATTTTGGGTCTAGACAGAAATAGAAAGCGCAGTACTGCCATTGGAACTTGGAACTTTGGAATTTGTAATCTCGAGATATTGGGAATTGGTAAGAGAGCATGATCACCTCTCAAGGAAGAGCCGAGTAGCCTGGCATGGGAATTCGCTGGGTGAAACCCTCATCCTTTTTGTAATTGGGAAATTGGAAAAGACTAGTCAGAATAGATAGAAACAAATGCATTCTGGGATACGTTGCTAGCATGATTGTGTGAACGAAGTGTGAATGAGAGGTCTGGCAGCACGGACCAAGTGAAGGCGGACCCCTGAGTAGCGCATTTCCTGACCGGGCGACCGCGTTCAGGTCGCGAAAAGGGGGAAGCGATTGTCGTCTTGTCTTGTTATTTGTATTCCCTATACGTTTCCAGGGCCGTGAGGACCCCTTACCCATGGTCCGCCCTCCTTTTCCCTTCTGTCTGTTGTTGCGCGCACACATGGAAATGGGAGGGGCGGGGTCTACTAGAAACACTCCACTAGAATGTATGATCGCACATTTTAAAGAGGGATATTCAGGAGATTATGGTATTAAAATGACAGCAGCCCGTTTGCAAATTTTGTGTACTAGGGAGTGGCCCGATCTAGACCCCATCTGGCCCCGAGAGGGAACGTTCAAAGTAGAGATTATTCAGTCAATACACCGTAGAGTGCGGATAGCGCACCCCGACCAGTACCCCTATATAGATTCCTGGTTAAGTATTTGTGAAGATCCGCCCCCCTGGGCGCAGCGCTGTTATGAGGAACAGTGCAGAATAATGTTAGCTAAGACAGATTCTAGACAGAAAACGGAACAGCCTAGAATGAAAGAGCAGGATACGAAAGCCAGAAAGAAGCCCATCCTGGCAGATCCTGATTCCCCAGAAATAACTCTCAGGCAGCCCCGAACCCCAGGTCCAGTAAGAGTAGCCCGGCGTCCTGCCCCAGAACCCCAGAGACGGCTAGAGCCGAGGCGGGACCCAACCCCTGATCCCCCACCCGGAGGAGAGAAAGAGGAAGAATTAGCGGGAAAAGAAGAGGAGGACCTAAAAAGCGAGTCAGAAGTGGAGACAGAAGAAGGAGAAAGAGAGAATCCCCCAGATGAGGAGGAAAGTGTACAAATAATTGAGAAAGCCAGCGCTAGCACTAGTACGCCAGTGAGAGAGAAACCCAAAGCAAAACCTGTGGAGAAAAAGAAAGTGACTCCTGCAAAGGCAACAACGATAACCCTTAGATCCCAAAGGACACCCATTGCAGCCAAACTGTTTCCCTTACGGCAAGTCCCGGGAGTGCCCGTAAAGAATGATAATGATGAAGTGGTAGCGGGACCCCTAACTTATGTGTATATCCCTTTCTCTACAACTGATTTATTAAATTGGAGGTCGCATTATGCCTCCTATACTAGTAAGCCCCAGGAGCTGACAGAATTAGTAACTAGTATTATGGAAACTCACCAACCCACTTGGCCAGATTGCCGTCAGCTCCTGACCACCCTATTCACGACAGAAGAGCGAGCAAGGATTAGAAAAGCAGCTATTGAATGGATGGCAGAGAACCCTGTAGCTCCGGCACAGGGGCAGAATATAATAGACCGTCGAGAAGCAGCTCAGAGAGAATTCCCGAATGAAGACCCCCAATGGGATCCAAATACAGATGAAGGATCCACAGCCCTAGCCCGTTTTCGCCAAGGCTTTTTACAAGGCCTGAAAAGGGGGGGCCAGAAAGCTATGAACCTTTCCAAAGTTACAGGAGTTATCCAAGGGATAGATGAGAGCCCAGCAGATTTTTATGAGAGATTAACTGAAGCATACAGAATGTATACTCCCTATGATCCCGAGGCACCAGGAAGTTTATGTATGGTGAATTCTGCTTTTGTAAACCAGTCTCAACCAGACATTAGACGCAAATTACAGAAGTTAGAAGGGTTTGCGGGCATGAATGCAACACAGTTATTGGAAGTCGCTCATAAAGTGTATGTGAATCGTGATACTGAAAGACAGAGAGAATGTGATAGAAAGATGAAGAAGAAAGCTGATTTTTTGGCTGCGGCCATAGTGGAACAGAAAAGGGGAGGTGTCCCTAGTCGAAGGAGCAGAGGAAGAGGGCGGGGTCAAGGCGGAGGCCGGACCCAGAGACTAGGCGTAAACCAATGCGCCTATTGCAGAGAGGAAGGACATTGGAGAGATATGTGCCGCAACTCGAAGACGCCCAGCATGATGACGACAGCAGCCATCAGTGGCGAGAAGAAAGACGAAGCTATCCCCGAAGCCGAGGAGGAGCCAATCGAGAACAATTCCAGCGAGAAAGAGGAGGAACCATTCAAGCATTGGCCACACCAGCCCATGATGAGAATGACGTGGATTAGGACAGACCGGGCTCCAAGTTTGCTTTAGGTCTCCAGGAGCCTATGGTCGGAATACAAATAGGAGACCAAATTATGGACTTTATGGTTGATACTGGAGCGCAACATTCAGTAATAGACAAAAAGATAGCCCCATTCACTACAAAAGCAGTCACCATCATAGGAGCAACTGGTGCCAAAGCCACAAAGTCTTTTCTTCAAAACCGAATATGCAGTCTGGGAGGACAGCAAGTAACTCATCAATTCCTTTACATGCCCGAATGTCCAGTGCCACTACTGGGACGAGATATGTTAGCCAAGCTTCAAGCACAAATATCTTTCTCTGAACAAGGAGAAATGCAAATGACAGTAAATTCCCAAACCAAACCAGCAGGAGTGATGCTGCTGACAGTTCCCCGAGAAGAAGAATGGAGATACTACATTGATGATTCGATCCAAGATACCTATTTTGAACAAACTTTGAAAAGTATTGATGCACCACCTGGAGTATGGGCAGAAGGCAGCCCCCCAGGCCTAGCCAAACATATAGCTCCAGTGATTGTAACCCTTAAGCCTAGTGCTACACCAGTGCACGTCAAACAGTACCCTCTCCCAAGAGCCGCAATTGAAGGCATTCATCGCCACCTACAAAGATTGCTCGAGTATGGCCTACTGAAAGTATGCCAATCCCCATGGAACACTCCACTTTTGCCAGTAAAGAAGCCTGGGACAGATGATTATCGCCCAGTGCAAGATTTGAGAAGAGTAAATGATGCAGCTGAGACCATACATCCAGTCGTACCCAATCCTTACACCCTCCTAGGACTGATACCTGCTGAAGCTACCCATTTCACTGTATTGGATTTGAAAGATGCATTCTTTTGCATAAGATTAGCCCCTGTAAGCCAAATATTGTTTGCATTCGAATGGCAGGACCCCATCTCTGGAAGAGGGGGCCAACTTACCTGGACAAGATTACCCCAAGGATTCAAGAATTCGCCTACCATCTTTAGTGCCGCACTGAATCAAGACCTTTCAAGCTATCCAGTAGCCCCGGGGAAGAGAGTACTTCTCCAATACGTGGATGATCTGTTGATAGCTGCCGTATCAGAAAGTGAATGTATACTAGCCACTAAAGATCTCTTGCAGTTACTAGAGGAAGCTGGATACAAAGTTTCCAGAGCCAAAGCACAGCTATGCCAAAAAGAAGTGAAATACTTGGGTTTTCGTATCACCCAAGGAAGCAGAAGATTAGGCAGAGAAAGAAAAGAAGCAGTATGCAGAATTCCAACTCCAACAACCAGAAAGCAAGTCAGAGCCTTTCTGGGAGCGGCAGGATATTGCCGAATTTGGATACCCAACTTTGCCCAAATTGCCAAACCACTGTATGAAGCCACAAAAGGAGAAGAGAAGTCACCACTGGAGTGGGGACTTGAGCAGGACACAGCCTTCCAGAAGTTAAAAGAAGAACTGATGTCATCACCAGCACTTGGACTACCAGATGTCCACAAACCTTTTCACTTGTTTGTACATGAAGCACAGGGAAATGCCTTAGGCATGTTGACTCAGAAATTAGGAAATTGGGAGCGACCTGTAGCCTACCTATCGAAACAATTGGACCCTGTGGCCAAAGGATGGCCACCTTGCTTGAGAGCAGTTGCAGCTACAGCGCTACTAGTGAGTGAAGCAGACAAACTCACACTAGGACAGAACATACGAGTCACTGTGCCACATGCAGTCCTTGCCCTTATGGAACAGAAAGCAAATTATTGGCTCACCAATTCCCGAATGTTGAAGTACCAGAGCATGTTATGTGAAAACCCACAGATACAACTTGAAGTGAGCCATGCCCTGAATCCAGCCACCCTGATACCCATCAGTGAAGAACTCCCAGAACATGACTGTATCGAAGTCATGGAGACTGTGTTCTCCAGCCGACCCGACTTGACAGATGTGCCCATAGACAATCCTGACCAAACCTATTATGTTGATGGGAGCAGTCTCATCCTTGATGGACGACGCTGTGCCGGATATGCAGTCGTCACTCAACATGAAGTAGTTGAATCATCAGCCCTAGCCTCAGGCACATCAGCCCAGAAAGCCGAATTGATAGCACTCACCAGAGCATTGTTGTTAGGAGAAAAACTTATACTGAATGTATATACAGATTCCAAATATGCCTTCACTACCCTGCATGCCCATGGAGCTCTCTATAAAGAAAGAGGACTCATCACATCCGGAGGAAAATCAGTCAAATATGGTCCCGAAATATTGATGTTACTTGATGCAGTATGGGCCCCAACACGTGTAGCTGTCATGCATTGCAGAGGACATCAAGCAGGAAAAGGAGAAGTTGCCAGAGGAAATAGATTTGCAGATGCCTCAGCACGACAAGCAGCTATGACAGGACAAATTGCCCCACAAGCTATGCCAATGCAAGCAGCATTGTTTCCAGTACCTTTGAATCTATGGACCCCACGATATACCACCAAAGAATTGGATTACTATTGTGACAGAGAAAATGGAGTACTGAAAGATGGATGGATTGAGCTGCCACCAGAAGAGGGCAGTCAACCTCCAGGATGAATAGTAATTCCTGAACTGTTAGGACCATCCTTTGTCAAAGCTTTCCACGAAGCCACCCACTATGGGAAGAGTGCTATGGAAAAAGCACTCAGACCACATTTCTACATCCCTCTGATGACAACCATATCAGCGTCAGTAGCACGACAATGTCAAACTTGTGCCAAGAATAATGCCAAGCAAGGCCTTATTACAGCACCCCGAGTTCAGTCAAGAGGTGTGACCCCCATGCACAACCTCCAAGTTGATTTCACCGAAATGCCAAAAGCCAATGGGTACCATTACCTATTAGTATTAGTATGTACTTTCTCTGGGTGGGTAGAAGCATTCCCAACCAGAACTGAGAAAGCCCGAGAAGTTACCAAAGTCTTAATGAGAGAGATTGTCCCCAGATTCGGAATTCCAGCAGTAATAGGGTCAGACAATGGACCCTCATTTGTCTCCCAAGTTACTCAACAGTTAGCAAAAGCCTTGCAGATACAATGGAAACTCCACACTGCATACAGACCCCAGAGTTCAGGGAAAGTTGAGCGAATGAATCGTACCTTGAAAGCCCAAATGTCTAAGCTTTGTCAGGAGACACAATTGAAGTGGCCCCAAGTGCTCCCCATAGCTTTATTCAGAATACGCTCAGCTCCTGTAAAGTCAACAGGATTTTCCCCTTTTGAAGTTTTGTATGGTAAACCCCCACCAATAGTGCAGGGAATCAAAGGAAGTCTAGCCCAAATTGGTTCAGAAATAACCAGACAAGAACTTCTAGCTCTTAGTTTTGTTCTGCAGACTCTCCATACGTGGATCCAAGACCAGTTGCCTATCAACTTGACGGAACCCTTGCATCCCTACCAGCCTGGTACTTCGGTGTGGATCAAAGATTGGAAGAAGACACCGTTGGAACCCCATTGGAAGGGACCGTACACCGTCATCCTGTCTACCCCAACTGCAGTAAAGGTAGCCGAGATCGACGCCTGGATCCACCACAGCAGAGTCAAGCCCGCCGCTGATCCTGAACCAGAGCAGTGGACAGCAGAACAGCACCCTGATGTACCCTTGCGAGTTACTCTGAGACGGCAACCAGCAGCATAGACACTTCAGCACAAGTGCTTTGCAGTAGCCAAGTCTTTCGAAGAGGATTGCTGTTTTCTATGCAGCAACAGTTTTGTTTCAACGAACCCAATTTGTGTGTGATTTGACACACTACTTTGAGACTACATTGACTAAGCCAGACTCCACAAGCCAACTGAAATTGCTAAAAAGTTGGTCAATGTGTACTGGACAACTTGAGGATCTTCAATCAACACTCAGCAACCGTTAAATTGCTTCATTAGCAAACGGGACGAAGAATAAAAGACCGTCGTGATCAAGATCAGCAAGCTGAGGATTCAGAAGAACTCCAATCAACATCGACATGCATCTTTACTTTTGCTTTACTTTGGTTGCCTTCTTTGGAGGTTTTGAACAGACTTATGCTTTACCTCCATGCACTGCCTGCATTACTTCTACTAGAATTGGACTGAAAGTAACTCAGACTTTGCTTTATCATTCTTACTATACCTGCGAGGGGACAGTAACTCGGTGTATCTATAACACCACTGAACTAAATGTTTGCACTCATGGAAAAATTAAAACATGCTATAATCCGCATCAGAATCCATCCTATTACACGATGGAAATAAGATGGAAGGATGCAGATGGACCTATATTAGCTGCAACGCCACCACTTAAGGACATTACTAAACCTGCTGTTTTGAATTTTGATGCATGCAATGCTATTAATAGAGATAGTTATTCCACCTGTGGTACATGGGAGAAAGCGTATCGAAATGACCATAAGTATATGTGTCCAGAAGGTGCCACAGGATGGAGAAAGTGTACAGGTAAAAAGGAACCAGGCTATAGTACTGCCCCAGCAGCAGACTACTATTGCCCGTATTGGGGATGTGTTTTTTATGCTACCTGGAACACTGGTATAACTGATGAGAAGATAGATAAACGAATGGCTACTTTAACCAAGCCAACCACAAATGATAAATGTCAGAAAGATGCTTGTAACCCCTTACACTTACGTATACACAATCCCCATGCATGGAAACAAGGATATAAGTTTGGTTTACGTATTGCTGGAGGAGCAATAGATCCAGGGACCATTGTGTATATCAGATTGAATACCCAAGCCCACAAGTCATCTAAATATCATATTCATAATACTTTTTATGAAGCCATGCATGTAAATAAGTTTGAGATCCCTCACCCCTCACAGAATTTATTTCTAGAATTAGCCGGAGCAGTAGTATCTAGTCTTAAGATCACAGATTGTTATTTCTGTGGCGGAACCCAAATGGGAGATCAGTGGCCATGGGAAGCCCAAGAATTGAATTATTCCATGATTTACAATCAGACTGAATTACATAAGACAACCAGTGAATGGGTGTTAGCGCACTCAATCGTTGGACGTCTTTGCTATGCCAGAACTGGACCCCAGTTCACCCAAAAGGTAGGACAGCTGGTCTGTCTTAGCCAGAAGTACTATAATGCCACAACCAAGAAGATAGCATGGTGGTCAGGAATTGGACATCCTGAACCTCCTAACCCATTAGCCAGATTTCCTGAACTTGCAGGTCTATGGACTAACCTTGCTGAAGTCCAAGCCTGGCAAGCCCCACCTGGCCTATATTGGATCTGTGGAAACCGAGCATATGCACAACTCCCACCACACTGGGGAGGAGCATGTGTCTTAGGAACCATCAGACCTTCTTTCTTCCTGTTAAACACTGAGCATGGAGAACAATTAGGATACCCAGTATACACTACCCACCGACACAAGAGCACTAAGACAGAAGAGAGAGGCCTTACAGATAGGCAAGTGAGAGAAATGGCAAGGTGATGATTGGCCACCAGAAAGAATCATTGAATATTATGGACCCGCCACTTGGAATGATGATGGTATGTATGGTTATCGTACCCCAATTAATATGATTAATCGTATTATTCGCTTACAAGCAGTAGTTGAAATAATAACCAATGAAACTAGTCATGCTCTCACGCTTTTAGCTAGACAAAGTACACAGATGCGCACTGCGATATATCAGAACCGCTTAGCACTTGATTATTTGTTAGCAGCTGAAGGAGGAGTATGTGGTAAGCTGAACTTAACCAATTGCTGTTTGAAAATAGATGATAAAGGTCAAGTAGTTGAAGAAATTGCTAAAGATATGCAAAGACATGCTTATGTGCCAGTACAGACGTGGCACTCATTGAAATTTCCTAATTGGTTTGCTAACCTCTTTTCATGGGTGGGAGGATTTAAGACTTTCATCGTATTGGTACTAATCCTTGTTGCTGTTATCTTCTTATTACCATGTTTAATCCCATGTTGTATGCGTTCCATCCATAACACTATTGATAGTACAGTAGAGCGGAAGACCGCAACAAAAATCATGGCTTTATATACAGCCAGTCCTGGTAGAAATCCTTTAGCCAGGATGTGATTCTTCAGAAAGTGATTTAATTCTCACACCTTATTAAGTAATAGGGTGAGATTAATCAAAGGGGGGAATGTGGCAGGTGCAGGCCTGTGACCCACAGTGTCCGAACATAAGCAGGCCAGCATGGCTAGCTTGACCTGTAAATGAGGCCTGTGGAGAGGCATATAGGATTGCACATCCCCCAATATGCTGCTATTGTAAGATAGAACTCAGTAGAAGTATTGAATTAGCTTAGGTAAGCAGAACTGTAGTATTGAAAGATGGAAAAATACAGAAAAACATGTTTAAAAGTTACTGATAAGAAAAAGTACATCTGCAAAGAAATAATTGGGAGTGCTGACAGATGAGTTGCAGAGCCCAGCTCCTCTGCACGTACAAATTGGTTCTATAACCTTGAGAGTGTGAAAGTAACAAGTTGATGAACTGACCATTGTAATTGGGACTAGAAGGGGGGTATGCAGGTGTCATGCCCACTGGAGGGACATAACTGGATAAACTTATCAGTACCGGGACCAATAGAAGAGGTACGGGAGGTACGGGAGAGTACCGGGACCAATGAAATGTTTTTCTATACCTAGAATGGAACAGAAGTCTATAAAAGTTGTTGTAATGCTTGAAAACTTTGCTCAGCCATTTTGAAATTGATTGGTTCGAGACTTGTGCACAAATAAATGATTTGGACCTTCTGAACAGACTCCTGGTATCATTGGTTTGTCTGCGCTTTGCTGCTACAATTCAACAAATGATTACAGCGACAATGCGTTAACGGTAAAGGAAGAGAGACGCATTTGATTTTA
This sequence comes from Ichthyophis bannanicus, assembly GCA_033557465.1. Taxonomy (NCBI): domain Eukaryota; kingdom Metazoa; phylum Chordata; class Amphibia; order Gymnophiona; family Ichthyophiidae; genus Ichthyophis; species Ichthyophis bannanicus. The sequence goes on along the minus strand of CM066035.1, from coordinate 907,952,992 downwards.
TCATTGGGGGTCACCACAAGTTGACCAATGGTAAAAGGGGTTGCGGTACAAAAAAGGTTAAGAACCACTGCTTTAGCATCAAGGTGCATGCATGGCCAGAAGGCTAGGCCGGGGCTACCCACTTGTCTTTATAGAATAGGTACCTACATAGATGCCTTTGTAGGCTTCTATCCCTCTTATATAATTACCCTCAACATATTCAGCTGCAGTTTATAAGGCAGAAGCCATGTTTGAGCCTTTCATAACCCCTTACTCTAGAACTTTCTTTCCACTGAAAAATGTTGGCTTCCTGTGCAGTATTTATACCCTTCTGGGGCAAACTGATGGATACTTTCACCCAAAGGCATTACACCAATTTTCCGGCAGTACAAGCCTAAAAAGCCTTCAAAATTTTCCCCAAGAAAGATGCATGGATACATTAGCACCTACTTTTTCTTGAGTACTTTTTCCCCTTATAAATAATGAATTCAGATTTTAAAAGCAATCTATATTTATTATTTTATTTACGGTTCAAGGTAGCTCACAAAAAAATTAATAATGCATTCAAACAGCACAGAAAGCATAAAAGAGATCCAAACATAAAATTGAACCATGAATATTTTAAAATGCTTGAGTAAATAAAAGTGTCTTAACTCTCCAGTGATGAACGCTACAATCAGAATATATTCTAATGTCAGCAGGTAATGAATTCCAGAACTGGAGCTAATACCAAAAAAAGCCCGGGAAGGTGTAAAATGCTTCTTAGGTTTTTTAATGGAGGCAACCACAAGAGAATTTTTTTTTTCATTTAAATTTTTATTCAATTTTAACAATTATTACATCCAAGAAACATCATTGAATGATACAGACATGAGCATAGTTATCAAAAGAAATACACTGTACAAAGGTAATCAATAACCCCCCAAAGGCTATACACAACAACCTAATCATAACTAACGCTCATATTATAGACCACAAAAACCAAGAAAGTAAAGGTCTAAAAACTAAGACCTGAACTACCTAAAATACACAGGAAATTTAACCTTGTGCGACAGGTAGGAACTTAAGCATCAGCCAGTACCGGGGGTCCTGACAAAGCAACATTAACAACTTCCCTAGCCTCCAGGAACTCCAACAACTGCCCAGGGTCAAAAAACAAAAAACATTTTTGTTTAAACATCACAAAACACTTTGCAGGAAATTTAAGCTGGAAGGAGGCTCCCAGTGCCACCACCCTAGGGCGCAGCACTAGAAACTCCTGCCTTCTCAGCTGCTTATTCCGGGCTATATCAGGAAAAATACGTATTTTAGACCCCAGAAATTCCTCACTGAGGTTCCTAAAGTACAATCTAAGGATAAAAAATTTATCATATTCTAGTGCAAAGGTAACAAGTAGAGTAGACCTCTCTGAGATGACCTCTAGGGAAGATTCTAAAAACCCCGTAAGATCATCTCTAACACGGGCAGCCTCAGGGTCATTTGACCTAACGGCCCCCTGACCCCTAGACAAAGGGGTCTGCAAGATCTCTCCAAAGTATTTATTTACCATCTCCATCGGTGACATTATAGGAGATCGTGGAAAGTTCAAAAAGCGTAAAGTACAACGCCGAACTTGATTCTCCAAATACTCTAATTTCTTAGCGGTTACAACTCTGTCTTTTACTTGGGCAGCTACCATCTCCCGCAGCTGTCCAAGTTCCTGCTCCACTGTAGAGAGTCTCTCTGCCTGCTGCACTTGTACACCAGAAAGAGTTCCACATGAAGCTTGAATCTCTACCATCTCAGTACTCACATGACGAAAAATGTCCTTTAGGGAAGCATTAAGCGCTGTGAGACCATCCCAGAGTGCCTCCAAAGATATCACCGCAGGTCTCTCCAAAGCAGGAAGCCCCGAAAGAGCCTCTACTCGACTGGGCATCCCAGGTAGACTTCTTTGCCCGGAACTCGCCGACTCCGCAGATCCTTTCTGCCTCCCAGCCTCTACAGGGCAATTTCCAACAGCCAGAGTACCTCCTTCCGCCCCATCCACCGGTGTACTCCCCAGCAAACCAGTGGGAAAGGCAGCCTCTGGTGAAAAAACACTTCCAGGGCGCGGTGGGGGGGTACGTTCCTCCGAAGAAAAAAGAATACCCGATGCACCCAGCGACGGATCCTCCACTCTCGCCGCTGCCGAAGATGCAGCCTGTCCTCCGACCCCAAAGCCGCTGTCAGGCAAGGTTCGCTGGGTCGATAGCACCGGCAAGCCAGCCCCAGGAGGAAGGGCTGCCTGCTTCCGTTTCTTCCGCCCATCAGAATCCAAACGGGGCCAGCCACGGACACACCGGAGCTTCAACAGACGCAGCTCAACAGGTCAGAGCGTCCTGCCGCCATCTTGATTACCTCCCCCTCCACAAGAGCATTTTGAGCACAAGGTCAAACAGGCGGAAGAGCCTTGGGGGCATGTTTACTAAACTGCGGTAATGTCATTCCGCGGTAAAGGTAGAGATGCCCATATAAAGGAGTGGGCGAGGCAGCAGTAAAGCTGTGTGTCAGATAAGGTGCGTTAGAAGGCACCGTAGAAGGCACGTGCCTAATAAAGCACTTTATAACGCGCCGTATAAGGTGCATTATAAGGCGCCTTGTACTGTGCCTAATTAGGAGCCTTGTAATATATTTTAAGGAGTTTTGATAGCTGTGGAGAGAGTACTGTGGCTGGCAGCACAGATCTGCACAGATATGACTGTCACAGGCAAGCAGAATATCTGCCCTGGACAGGAGGCAACAACAAGGAATTGAACCCATGACCTCTGCCTCCACAGTCATCAATGTAACCAGTGGGCTACAGCTCTATAGTGTCTAACACACTGCTGGCTGACTACAGAAAGACTGCAGGTGACCACACAAGCTGTCTGCTGTGGTTATCAGGATAGAGTAGACCCACCCATACCCATGATGCACTGCACATGCAGATCAGCAGCCTATGTCTGATCACAAGATGGGGTATGCGCTACTATAGCACCCCGGCCTGGTAGGGGGAGCTGACCGTGTGTGCTACTGGCACAGAGTAGCTACAGACCGTGACAGCATGCGGTTCCTGTGCTCACCCTGAGGGTGAAGTGGGGGGCCCAGCACCAGGTCCGCAGCACATGGCATGACTGAAATAGGCTGTGCTGCAAGTCTTCATCAGTGTCAGTGTGTTATAGGTAGTCCTTGCAGACATACCTAGGATACATCTGTGTCCATCCATATTCCCCAGTCATGTTTAGCTCTTGTGGACTATGATACACCCAGAATAGTGCATATGCTGTGTGGGTGCCATGGTCACAGAATAGGTGAAGAGTGGTATGCAGACTCTAAAGCTGATTATATGAGCACCACCCAACCTGCTCCTGTGGGTCAGGGTGGGGAACAGGATCCCCCACCAACAGATCCACAGTCTACATCCCTGCAATGGTGGCAGTAGAGGGGACCATCGACCCCAGTCTTGCTAGGGAACAGATACCCTACAGGGCAGGCAATGCAGATCTGTATGCATCCATAAGGCGATGGCAGACAGACAGTAGGCCTGGAGATGCTCAGCTGCCCCCCCCCCCCCCACCACTATCTGACATTCTCCAGCAGCAAGCCCAGTGAGCCTCCGCCGCTGCACCCTGCAAGGTGTTCCAGCCATACACATATTAACTACAGACAGTCTGCTAGCTAGTCCATAGTGCAGGGGTCCTCAAACCTGTCCTGGAGGGCCGCAATCCTGGCAGGTTTTTGGGATAGCCCTAATGAATATGCATGAGATATATATGCATTAGAGATATCCTCCCAACCTGACTGGTTTGTGGCCCTCCAGTACTGGATTGGGAGACCCCTGCCTTACACCTCTGTCATTTAAGATTGTGAGTGGGCAAGGTACAGATGTCCTAGACATCAAAAGGGTAGACAGAATTTGTCACATTGCTCCTCGATTCTCACCACCACCAAAAAGTTGGCGTTTTCAATTACTCATTTTATTTGTCAGTTTTAGATTCGGTATATAAGGCACAGTTTATTATCGATTTGTGTTTTTAAGGTACTTTTAAGGTATTTATAATGGTTTTTTGTAAGCCGTGGCAAGCCAGCGGCTTGAACCCATGGCGTCTGGCAACAGGGCTTAACTCTTTAGATTTCATTTGTTTTTATTTCATTTGTTTTTACCTCATTTATCTAAATATATTTTATTAATGGTTTATTTATGTTTTAATGCAGGTTTATCTAATTAACATTTTATTATGATTTCCACACTGTCATGAACTTTTTTACCAATTAGGGTCAAGAAAGCAGCATCTAGTTTTTGCTAACGAAAATGATTGATGTTTCGAATAAAGCCTTTTAGCCAGCTGACAGGTCTTGTATCAGTAGCTTCCCTTGGCCCGTTCATGAAACATCATACCTTTAAAATTTGTTGAAATCATATGATTAATATATGAGAGACTTTTTAATTTCCTAATGTAACTCCTAGTTACAATGGATATTGTGTCTGATTTTGTTTTGTCTTTTTTAAAAATAGTACGTGTGTCCTTTTAAAAATATAGTATGTGTTCTCTAAAGTTTTATTTTCTTTTACAGAAGACTCTCTATTTATTTTTTGACAAATAAGTGACTTCATTCACAAAGGTGGTGCTTTGTGTAATTAGTGACCAACACACACTAACCAGGTAATGTCCACATTTTCAACTCACTCCGGCTTCCCATTGGTCCTCCTCATTCCTTTGGTTCACTCCTCATCTTTATGCATTATTAAAGTATATGATTGAGTAATTTATCATTCTCTTTTTCTGGTCCGTGTTGATTATATAATTTAATAGTCCATAATTTTTAATGGTTAATATTCTTTAGGATACTTTATGTATTGTCACGGGTCGTCAAGGTAAGAGACTCCGTGTGTCCACTAGGCGACTGCCTAGGGTATTGTGGATACTTAACTGCCTCCTCTTCTATACACAGAGTCAGTCAGTCAGAGTGGTAAAGTAAAAGTGGGGTTTTATTCCCGTTCCCTGGCGGATATCATTACTTTGCAAACATACAGAACGAAGAAACAAACTAAACAAAAACAGCTGGAATAATCTTTCTTTCTTCCTTGTTCCTTTCACAAGACTTCAGCATAAAGATGTTATTTCATCTGACAAACATATCATGCAATCCATCGGTTCAGGCTCAGGGTAAATGTTACTGCTTTCCCATTGTGTTAAATCTGGACTGCGTCTGTTACTCCCTGGGTCACATTCAGTACATGTGCTGGAGCTGGGTTCACTTACTGGGGGAAGATAAATTCTCTCTTCTCCCAGGCACTTATCTAAATCAGGATTGTAGAACCCTTTTGTAGAGAAAGTCTCTTTGTGATAAGCCTCCCCTGGCTCCCTTGCTTGGAAGTCTGCACACCTTCCTGTATTAAAACTTTGCTCAGTGCAGGGCTTATTAAAACTCTCAGCTTCTCTCCTCTCCCAAACACAAGGCTTTAAACCTGTTACCTTATAAACGGGTCTGGTGTCAGCTGTGGAGTTTCTCTCCCCTGGCAAAGCTTCTCTGGCTTGAAGAAAGTTTCTTCTCCGTGATTTGGGTAAACTTTCTGAGGCAGTGCACCACTTCCTGCTTGTGTGAAAAACCTCTCCGGGACTATCTCTCCAGAGATCAGTTTCTCTACTGCCCCAGTTCCCTTTCCTGGAGCTTCTCTTGAGAGTTCTGGGTCCTCCCAGACCTCCAAAGCCTCCCCTGGAGTTAGAACGTCTCCTGGGATTCTGTGTCTCTCTCTGCCTCTGAGCCTTGCTTGTCTGATGCTGGAACTCCACCTGCATCTGACTGCCACTCTCCTCCTCAGAGTCAGTTTGGCTTTCTCTCTGGTTTCCTTTCAAACACCGACTTCCCTTGATGCCTTCCTGGGTGCCTCTGGTGCTTCTGGTACCAACGCTACTTCCTCCCCTTCCTGGTTCTAACCAGGGCTTTTTGTACCTTCCCCCTCTGCACATTACGTCAGCTTCTGGGGACAGGTGATTTTGATGAGATCCCTCAATTCTATCTGCGTCACTGCTAAGGAAAGGAAACCTCATTTTAAACCTCTTCTGCCCTATTTGTGCTGATGGCACCGGGTGCTCAGCCCTTCTTAAACATGCTGAATCCTCCTGCCTAGGCAAGTTTGAGGTGAGTTCTTCCTTTTTGCTAGTTTCCACAGATTCTCTATAGCTTACTGTATCACAGTATGTATTTATTTAATTTATTGAAATCTTGTTGTAAAGTAATTATGTGCATGATATGATGCAATGATTTATTTATGTTTTTAATTTTTTATTGTTTTATATTTTATGGTTTAGCTTTTAGACATATATTGATTATCTTAGCCTTTCCATATTATTTTAATTTTATTTATTGCTTTTATATGTTTTTTAGTGTGCCCTGATAACCCCTGATGAAGTACAACACGAAACACGGTCCTGTGTTGGGTTTAGGCCACTCATTTATCAATTAATAAACATTTTGTGTGTGAACCTGTCACTCCTTTGTTTTTGGTTTTGTTCTGCCTTGAGTGGCGGTTGCTGTTTTCTTGTTGGTCCTGCAGGCGGAAGAGGCATGCTGGGAGCTACTGTTTTGTTCCCGCGGACCAGAATCGGGTCCACACAGCCATCTTCATCGGGGATGTCCGGATGGCCCAAACATCCCCCTCCATGAATCAAGGCTCCATATCTCAGTCACATAGGCAAAACACATTTAGACCCTCACCAAATACAGAATACATTTTAATAAGCTTGAAGTAGAAATATGTATATAAAATGAAAGTGAGACCTCAATAAGCCAGACTGTATGCAGTGTAACACAGGAAATAGAGAAGGCAGGTGACACTTTACCTCACCTTTGCTGAGCAGTAGCATGAGATATACAGGTCTCTCTGATCCCACATGCAGGCAGTGCACCCTTTCCCCATAGTCTTCTCTCTCCGTCAATCTCAGTGCCACTTGCTCAGAGGTGGTCATATTGCTGATTAGGTGCAGTGCTGGCTCTCACTACAGTCCATCTCTGAACAAGAACTATGGGATCAAGGGAAGGGGCAGACCAATGGGAGAGGCAGTGTTGCAAGCATATGGGATCAGAGACAAATGTGCCTTATGTTACTGCTCTTCCAACTATACACCCATGGAAATCAACCACAATAAATCCAAAAAACCTCTTGATTTCCCCTACATTCAGTATACAGGAACTAAAATGAATCCCCTAAAATACCTCCAATAGTACCCACTTAAAGAATAACTTATTTTAAATATTTTTTGTCGGATCGCTCACCTTGAAAAGAAATCTTTCTTCTCTCCGAGTGAGCCCTCCATTTTAATCGTTTTTCAGTGACCGTAGTCCGGTCCTTAACCCGACTAAACAACACTTGTTGCTGTCATTACCAATGTCCTTATCAAATATTTGAATCTCAAATTTATATTTTAGGACACAAACAATGGTATCATTGAAATCTCAGTCCCACTCCCTGCTGTTAATTAATCAAAATACAGGGAGAAAATTACTTAGCTGGACCGATGTTATGGAGAAGTTCTATCGTCACTGATAGTCATGCCTCTTCGGTACATTCACCGATATGTTCTTATATGAGACTCAATCTCCTAGGACAAACTCATCTGTCCCATCCATTTAAGAGCATATAGGTGAATGTACCGAGGAGGCATGACTATCAGTGACGACAGAACTTCTCCATAGTATCAGTCCAGCTAAGTAATTTTCTCCCTGTATTTTGATTAATTAACAGCAGGGAGAGGGACTGAGATTTCAATGATACCATTGTTTGTGTCCTAAAATATAAATTTGAGATTCAAATATTTGATAAGGACATTGGTAATGACAGCAACAAGTGTTGTTTAGTCGGGTTAAGGACCGGACTACGATCACTGAAAAACGATTAAAATAGAGGGCTCACTCGGAGAGAAGAAAGATTTCTTTCAAGGTGAGCGATCCGACAAAAAAAATTTAAAATAAGCTATTCTTTAAGTGGGTATTATTGGAGGTATTTTAGGGGATTCATTTTAGTTCCTGTACACTGAATGTAGGGGAAATCAAGAGTTTTTTTGGATTTATGTTACTGCTCAGCAAACATAAAAGCAGCACTAGCAGAGAGGTGCACATGGTGATGGGACATTGTGCAGCTGTGCAGCCTATAGCTGGTGCCAAAATTCCAAACATGCTGTGCCTCTATTGCAGGCTTCAACAAATTTTGTGTGGATTTAGGAGCCAGGCCAAAATCTTAGGAGCCAGTGCTTGTGACCTCCTTGTGCCCCCTCCCCCCCCCCCCCCTCCCCACCATGGGCTCTCATGCTGGTCTCGTGTTCTCAAGTCTCACAAAACCAGCACCAGAGGTCCTATACTGTGTGGCATCTTTAGACAGAAATACAGATAAGAACAGCTATAGCTTCAGATATTAAGTGTTTATATGTGTGTGCAGTGCAACAGTGGTGTGCCTGTCTGTGTGTGGGAGGAGATATGGTGGTAGGTGCCTTTGTGTGGGTGGGGTTCAGAAGTAGGGTGCCCATGCATGTGTTTGTGGTGTGGGGATTGGCATGTGGTGCTTGTGTGTGTTCTGGGGGGGGAAGGGAATGTACTTTTTGGCAACATCTTGCAATCTTCCCTCCCCTTCCAACCTCTCTTCTGCTGGCTCACCTCCTCTTCCAGACTCTCCCCCATCCTTCACCAACCCCCCTAGCATGCCCTAAAATCCCCCATCCTCCTTTTTTAAATAGGCCCCCTGCCTCTTTAAATTGTCCCTGCATTCTCTACCTCACTTGAACCCCCTCCTCGCCCCCACCACCTATCTTGCTGCAGGCCACAACAGAGCCTTCCTCTTCTTTTCTGTCCACAGAGATTTGATCCCCATGAGCAGATTGCTTATTTCTGCAGCCCCTTCTCTTATGCCCATGGGGAATCGGAATCCCGTGGGCAGGCAAAGTTTGCAGCAATTCATTTGGAGGGGCGGTGCCTTCCCTCACCCCCCCCCCCCCTCCCCAAACTATCCCCATGTGATCTGATACATAATCGGAAGCCAGGACAACTGAATCAGACTGAGTATATGCTCAAATCTAAGTTTACAAGGTATAACTCTAGCAGCAGAATTCTTCAGACCTTGTAGTACTTTAATAGATGAAGATGGGAGCCCTGCAAAAATAAAATTATACAGAAAACAACAGCCTGAAATACTTTGCGAAACTTATCCTAATTTTTAAAAAAGGCTGCCCCTACCATTCTCGTTTTATGTTGTTGCAATGTCAATTGGTATCCAAAACAATCCCCAGATAAGTCACTTCTGAATTAAAGGAAAGTGACATCATTTAGGGGGTCCCGTTTATTAAAGCCCGTCAGGGTTTTGCACTTAACCTACATTTAGTGCAAAAACTAACATGCACTGTGCAAGCCTTCATGGTAACTGTCAGCGTCATCAGCTGTACGCTTCCTACAGTTACTGCATGAACACGCACCCTAATGCATGGCGCAATTAACGTCGATGTGCCTAACGCCACCCATAGAGGTATCGCCAGGTGCACCCACATTAACTGCAACATTGACAGCACATAATATGTCCCTTTGCACTACTGCAATATGCTCTCCAGGCCCACACTCCCCCCATACCCTGACCAGGCCCCACCCCTTCGCACAATGGGCAATTAATGCACATTTTACCGGCCAATCGTTATCCTGTCCATGAACTGCTGGTCACCAGAGGCTGCTACCACTCGCTGAAACATGCGTTAACTACTTCGTGGGCTTTAACAAAAGGGCCTCTTTCTTGTGATCGACGATATTTGAGCAACCACAAGATTCCTGGAAATTATCATAGCCTCAGTTTTTTAAAAAGCTTATATAGCCAAAACATGTGTTAAGCACAGCATCTTTGCCTGAAAACATGATGCAACTGGAGTAGAAAGAACCCCCCAATTACATGAAAATAAGATACTCCAGAATTTGTTATCATGTTGCACAAAAGCTGGATATATCGGTTTAACAAAAGCGAAGATAATACTGAGGCCAAAGGGACATCTTGTTTCAATCCAATTAGATGTTTTTGTCCCAATTCTAGCTTGTTGAAAGCACCTAGTCAGATATGATTGGAATCATGTTAAAACAGTCAAACTAATCCCTATTTTTTTTTCATTTTAAACTTTATTAGCTTTTTAACTTTACAAAGATATACACAAAAACAGCCCACCCACATTCCCCCAGCCCTTGAGTTCAAACATACCATAATACAGATGAAGCGGAAGAGGTCGTCAACTCCCAATAGAAATAAGCCCTCAGCTACTTTATAACTTTGGGTTTGCCATCTTCAGAATTTTATCTTGAATCTCCATCTCATGAGCAAAGACTTGCCAAATTTAGGAGTACCGCTCCAAATTCCAAAATTTCAGGGCCATGAGACGTATTATAGACATAGCACAAGCACACATGCACCCCTTCTATGGATGGAACAAAAGTGGATTTCCAGGCTTGGGCAGCAGTCAGACTTGCTGTCGTTACACCAAACCTTATCAACTGGGATTCCACAGGGGACTCTTCTGGTAGGGGTGCATTTAATAAAGCCACCTCCATTTGTGTTGGCACAGGGCATTGAATCAATGTACTAAAAAAACTGAAAAACATCCCCCCCCAAACCCCCCCCCCTGAATTTTATCACAATGTAACCATTTATGTACCTTCTTCCCCATAACCTCACCAACCTAGGGTAGAGCCTTTCCCCTGTATTTGAACCAGACTGGCATGTGATGGCTTCTATAATCATTTTATAGCTATTTTCTATTCAATCTTGTATAAATTGTCCCCACCAAGTCTCCTCTCTTCCTTCTCCTAAGTCCTCTTCCCATTGCAATTGGAATTTTGGTTTATTCCCTTCCACACTGTCCATGAACTTACAGAATTTAGAGATCATTCCCATGGAGGCCAATTCTGTCAGGGCACGTCTGCCCGTCCGGACATGCAGAATCTTGATGGGCCAGATTTGGCCCAGATTCTGATCCCACAGGGGCTATACGTCCCCGCGGGATGAGAATCAGGTACAACCAGCCTGGACAGGCAGGATGTGCCCCAATGCTGAGCCGCCAGATGCACAATGCACACCCCGTTCATCCCAACTGCAGCACCTGCATAGAGCCCCGGTGCCATGGCATCCCATTGCCATGGCACTAGGACGCCATGCAGACGCCCTGATCCCACGCCGAATCCCAAAAGCTGTTTACCCGCTGCCCAACCCCTGAACGGGCCTGCCGAGGCCGAGTTTGGGCTGTGGTGAACCTCCTGGGCCTGTCTTACCATTCGGGGGGGTCCACCACCTCTGATTGCTTCCCACTGGGTGACTTCTCACCCCCGAGGTGGAATAAGTCCCCAGTCCTTTTCCTCCAGCCCAAATGTACAAGGCTGCAACCAGAATCAGTCCTGTACGTCCGGGGTCAGGGTCATGTCTCCAGTATACCCTCGGTCCTCCTCTCCTCTTTAGATAAAAGAAGTTTACAAGTAACCATAACAACTTTACATATTAACTAGAGAGCCCTTAACAGAAAAATACATGATGAATAAAATGAACGTACAATATCTATTAGACACCTAACTCTTAGCCTTGCCTGAATTAGGCAAGCTTTGCAAATAAATCTTAAACGTTTTTACACTATGCATTAGCAGAGTCATGGTCTATGTGAGTTCATGTTCAGTTAAGCCATCGGGTAAGCTACTGTTTCGTTTCCAAAGTGTTCTTTAAATAGTAGGCTTTTTATTTCCTTTCAAAAATTCATCTCCATCTATTTAGGATCCTCCTGTACCACCTCCCTGATATTTGTCCTTAAGTAGTGTCACGCTTTACAATATTGAAAAAAAAAATCTCTTTCTTCTAGTCCTCAGGAGTGGAGGATTAGCCTAAATGATTAGAGCACTGGTTCGATTCTCTAGCACTCCTTGTGGCATTGGGCATGTCACTTAACCTTCCACTGCTTCAGAAGAACAGCCGGGTGATCTACTTCTGGTCACACTGTCAAGAAAACCCAGGAGCTGCTGTGTTGTCAGGAGTTAGCGCTGGCTCGAAGGCACACATTGCATTGTTCCTTTAGGGATTCAAACATGGAGATGCCATCTGAATCCAGAAACTGCCCCACACTATGTAAAGCCATCTGCTCCCACCTGGAAAACCTCCCATGCTGACTCCTGGGGGGGAAATCAGGGTTAAACCTCAAATGGGTATAGTGGGAATGCCCCTTTTTCCTCAAGGTGACAATCATCCGGAAACGAAAGCCCCTACTAAGTTACAATGATTTCAGAACAGTCCTACAGGCCATCATCACACCAGTATGGGACTTTTGTAATTCAATCTACCAAGGCCTGCCAGCAACAACAATCCTTCCTCTTCAGATGGTACAAAACACTACTGCTCGTATTCTCACAGGAACAAACAAATGCGAACACAACACCAACCCTGGCACAACTTCACTGGCTCCCAATCAGGAGTCGTGCAAAATACAAAGCTATTATCAACATAGTCAAAATACTCCAGAATGAATCAGCTGAGTCACTCCAAAACCTAATAAAAATATACACAGAAAACGGCCCGTCAAGAACAAACAACAGAAATACGCTAAACACACCTAAGGATTTCTCCAAAGCCAAACAATGCACTTAAACAGAGCTTTTTTACTATACTGTATGCATCAAACCTATGGAACTCCCTACCGAACAATATCAGATGCACTAAGGACACTAAAGAATTCAGGAAACTGCTGAAGACATTCCTATTCACTGAACATTTCGGCAACATCACATAAAATATCCTATACATCCATCCACACCAGCTGGACAATAACTACAGATCAATGGCAGTGATCATGCAACATAACCTCAAGCAGTAAATAAGTTACTTATGTAAAAAGTTATGAAAATACTCTGTTACAATCTAATTATAAGTTAGGAAGGTGGGTAAGGGGCTGTGCGGGGGCAGAGTTAGGGAAGGCAGTGGGCAGTCCGTGGCCCTAATGTACAGGGCCAAATCTGATATCAACACTGTACGTCTGGGGCCGGCAGACTGAACAGGGAACTTATTCCACCTCTGAGGAATAAGTTTCCCTAGACGGCAGGGGGTTGCAGGCCTAGGCGGCGGAAAAGATTCCCTGCAGCCCAACCCTGGCCTTGGGAGGCCAGATTGGGAGTCGGGCTGTAGGGAATGAAAGAACTGGTCAGCGGCCGGGGATTACAGCTCCTGAATGGAGACGCAGTATCAATAGCAACCAGACATAATGATGCCGCAGCTCCATTCAGGAGCCTTGACTGAGTTAGCCAGGCAGAGGCCTTTACATGCAGGCCGACCGAAATCGGGTCCCAGCCTGCACATACAGACTTAGACAAGATTCTGATCCCGTGTGGACTAGATGTGCCACGTGGGATCAGAATCCTGTCTATCTCTGTGCGTCTGGTTTTGACCGGATGCACAGCGGGCCAGGATGTCCAAAATAGAATGAGGCCTAATGTAAATAGTTGCTTTCAAAATGAAGTCTAATGTAAATTACTAGCTGGTAAAATTGAGCTCAATGTAAACCACCTTGATTTAAGGAAAAGGTGGTATATAAATACTGTTAAATAAATATAAATAAATAAGAAAACAGATATTCATTTCTCTTAACCCTATAGTGTCACTTTTGGTGAAAATCTGTGATAATGCTGCAAGCTGTATGCAGTGTGGAGTACAGAGAAAGTGGCATTTAAATCTATTATCTCCTGATGAAGGCGCTGGCGAAACGCTATTTGGACGTCCTAAGGGGGCATTGGGAAGTAGAAAGTGTAATGCTACCGACGGCACTGCAGTGCAGCGGGATACAAACCTGAAGTTTGAGAAGGATTGCGATTGCTCATAAACAGATGGATTGAGTTAAGTTAAGCATCGTGTAGTTGTTCCTTCCTGTATAAGAAAGCACTGTATAGCTATGCTGTGATGAAGATTAAGGCAAAAAGGAGGAGTTGTTGTTGGGTCGCTGATGTTTTGGGGATGTGAGATAGCAGAGATATTTCCAGGCTATTCACACATAAGCCCCGCTGGTTCTGAGACCCTTTTCTCCTTCTGTATGCTTTTTGTGATTTTGTGCTATAAAGTGTGGTGGAAACAAGTGGAGTATTATTTTGTTATAAGTTGAGCCACCAAAAGGGGAGCCCGCCATTCATTGTTGTCATTACTTCCTGTCGCATTGTGAGATTAAGGATCTCTGATTTAGAAGTATTAACTCTAAAAACAGAAACTTCACCAAATCCTCTCTCTCATCTACCAATGGCCCCAACAAGCCCTCAGGATTTGACACTGAAAATAAGATATCATTGGCAAAAAGGGAACTTTTATATCCCACCATAATCCATCGAATCTCTGAATCACTAGTGTAAACAAGAATGGAGAGAGAGGACAACCTTTACAGGTTATAAGTATCCATATAGCCTGACTTGATCTTTAAATGGGCAGGGGGTTCAGAATATAATATGGTAACCCACTTAAAGATGTTCCCAATCATTCCAAACTTTTCTAATACCTGAAACAGGTAGAGCCAAAAAGCATAGTTTATCACTTGTAACAGGTGTTCTCCGGGAACAGCAGGAATCAGTCCTCACATATGAGTGATGTCAGTGCCGACAGAGCCCACGTGGAGCATTTCCCCAGCTTTCAAAGAAAGCCTTTGGGACATGCTACCACGCATGCATGGTCCCCTTCCCACCCAAGGATGCCATCTTGCTCGGTCAGATGACATAGCTAGGATGGCAGTAAAAAATTAACACAAGGTAGGGAGGCAACTCCCAGGGGAGGAGGGAGGGTTGTGAGGACTGATTCCTGCTATTCCCAGAAAAAAACTGTTATAGATGAGTAACTACGCTTTCTCCACAAACAAGCAGAAAGTCAGTCCTCACATATGAGACTCCCTAGCTCTAGGCTGCAAAGGACTGAACCAGAACAGCACCAACAGCGGCCAATCAGGTAGCTGTGAGTTGCAGAAGTTGAGTCCCCACTGAGAGGCTCTGCAAGACTCTAGCGTCCAGTGACACTATCACTCTGGTAGCCTGAACACAGAAGGGTCAGAGGGCAGGAGTTTCCTACACCTCGAAAATATTACAAAATACTGTCTGACTGAAAGCACTATCCCTGTGGGACTTGCTCTCCAGGCAGTAGTGAGCTGCAAATGTATGAAACGAAGACCATGTGGTGGCCTTGCAGATCTCCATCACCGGCACTGAGCGGAGGTTGGCCACCGATGTGGTCATCGCCCTCACGCGATGTGCTGTGATCCGGTGCTCAAGATAGAGGCCAGCTCACTCATAGGCGAGGGCAATACAGTCCGCCACCCAAGTGGACAGAGTTTGCTTAGTCACGGGGATCCCCAGTCTACTGGGGTCATAAGACACGAAAAGCCGAGGAGCTTTTCAATGGCCCTGAGTTCATTGCAAGTAGAAGGACAGGGCACGCTTGCAATCTAGTATATAAAGAATTAGTTCCTCCCTGCAGGCATGAGGCCGCGGAAAGAAGGTGGGGAGGACCACCTCTTGGTTGAGGTGGAAAGGAGATGATACCTTTGGAAGGAATTTGGAAGGTGTGTGGAGCACCACCCTGTTCTTATAGAACCTCGTATATGGTGGATTCAACATCAAGGCCTGGAGTTCACTCACTCTTCGAGCAGACGTGAGGGCCACTAGGAATGCCACTTTCCAAAACAGGTATCTCAGGTAGCAAGTGGCTTGGAGCTCAAATGGCGGTTTAGTGGGCTGGGAGAACACCATGTTGAGGTCCCACTCTTCAGCCAGAGGACGGAAGGGGGACTTGGATAACAGGAGGCCCCGGAGGAATCTAGAGACCAGGAGCTGGCTAGAGAGGGGCTTTCCCTCGATAGAGTGGTGGTGTGTGGCTATGGTGCTCAGATGCACCCTTAAAGAGTTGGATTTCAGCCCGGCGTGTGACAGGTGCAACAGGTACTGAAGAACCAGTTGCACATGACCCTGGTGCTGTTTCCACTTTATCATTCAAGTTTAAGTACTCTTTTGATATGATCCTCTATTTGTTCTTTTACTTCTTCAACATTTAATAGGGTATCATTAACTTTTTCTTCTTACCCAATGCCAACTCAAACCACAGTGGTGCATGGTCTAACTATGTAATGTTATCTATTTCCAAAGTCTTCCGCTAGACAGGAGGCTTTTATCCAAGCATAGGAAATCAATCCTAGAGACAGAATTATGGACCCCAGAATAGAAGTAGTAGTCCCAAGTAGCAAGATGTAGCTCTCTCCGTACATCTACAATATAAGATCCAGACTCTCTACAAGCATTCTCAACTCTCTTCTATTTTTCATGGTTCCCATGGCTCACCCTTTAGCGTTATCCAATGGGATAGCTTCACCGTGATGTTGGAGTCCCCACCCAGGATAACTTGCCCTTCTGCAAATTTGTGAAGCTTCTCTCCAGTTACATTAAAGAACATAGTAACATAGCAGATAAAGACCAGTATGGTCCATCTAGCCTGCCCAGTAAGGTGGCCAGATTGGTTGAAACCGCAGCTCCGTGCAGGTCACCCCCCTCTATGCCTGTGTTGAGGGTTGTACCTGCCGCTCTGTGCAGGTCAGCCCCCCCCCCCCCCTCTATTTATTGAAGTTTAAAAGATATGTAAGTTTGCTTTGATTTTATCCTCTTGCTATAAAGGGATCCACTATGCCTGTCCTACTCTGTAGTAAGAGTTGAGTGCATAAATGTTGGCAAATGAGAGGGTCCATCCACTGAATATCCGCTTTAAAAATAAATAACATCCTTCAAATCTCTCAACTCTTCTTGTACTTGTAAATTGAGGTCCAATAAGATCAAAGTTCCAACCCCCACCCCTTTTTTTTGTTCTCTTTGATTAGAGACATACATCTGGATAAAACGTTTGGATAGCAGAGTAAATGCTCATCACCTGAATCTCCTGCACAAAGCTAGTCCCCACTTGTAACCTCAGCAATTCTTTACACAATAGTTGCCTCATTCTGAAAGAGTTTAGCCCTTTCACATTTAAAGTAGCAATGTGATTTTAGTCATTCCTTAATATTCCTACAGTCCAAGTTGCTTTCATCCTAACTGCCCCCACCCGCATGCTACTTCACCATAGGTAAGCCAACTGCCCCATTACCCCAACCCCTCTCACTACCCTTACCACCTCCCCAAGCTTTTCTCCCCACAATCCTGAAAAATCTAACCCACCCTCATGGCTGGCCCAGGGGTTTCTGCCGCCCCAGGCAGAAGCCCCCGCCACCACCCTCCTGCCGCTGCCCCCCAAATCCATCTTCTCATCCTGTGGCAGCTGGAAGGGGGTGGCAGCGGCACAACTCCATTTTGAAAACATCAGCACAAAGTCGCCACTTTCAAAATGGAGTCATGCCACCATCTCAAGATGAGAAGATGGGTTCAGGGACAGCAGTGAGGGGGAGGGGGAGGGTGGCACAATTCCATTTTTAAAGTGACGGTTTTGTGCCACCAGTTTCAAAAGAGTCGTGCCACCTTAGGCAGCTGCCTAGTCTACCTAGAGGCCGGGCTGGCCCTGCCCACCCCTGCCCACCCCTTCCAACTCCTTACCTCCATCTCACCACTCACATGACTTCCAATCAGGCACCCCCCAAGCCAGAAAGCCCCTATCAGCTCACATACCTCCAGAAATCACCCACCTACAAGTCCATCAATCATACTCACCCCCCCAGTAAAATAGCACACATACCTCACACATACCAAGAAGGTAATTTTGTAAAAAAAAAAAAAAAACACTGACAATGTGCATCATTCTGCATGTATATCTGCCATATTTTATAAAGTGACACACACATGTGCTTCACTTTATAAAACAGTGGTATACTGATGTGACATATCCTAGGTGCAGCAGTTACACCTGCCCTACAGCAGGCATAACTTGCCATGCCTAGATCAGTGCAGGGACACACATACAACACAGTATTCTATAAAGAATATGTGTCCCTTGAAGCCACACCTATGTTCTGCACATGCCCCACCTCCATAACCCCCATATCCAATAAAGGCATGGTGGACACTTCCATGAGCTCTTACAGAATCACAACCAGCCAAATCATGCATGGAAGTGTCTATAAACCCACTTAAGTCCTGTAAAATACAGACTTGTGTGCATAGGAGGCAGGTTTCTTTACAGTGCCTTTATAAAATCTCCCCCAAATGTCCAGCATATCTTATCTTGAATGGCAATAGCGGCTTATTCTTCTCTGCCAAACGTCTCTGCCGATATTTTTTTTTTTTTCTATACTGGGTCAGACCAAGGTCCATCAAGCCCAGTATCCTATTTCCAACAGCGGCCAATCCAGGTCACAAGTACTTGGCAGGTTGTCAAAAAGCACACAGGTTCCACAATGCTTGTCCTGGGGCAAGCAGTGGATTTCCTGGGTCCTTTTTAATAATGATTTATGGACCTTTCTTCCAGGATCTTGTCCAACCCTTTTTAAAACCCAACTACACTAGAAGCTTCTACTACGTTCTCTGGTAACGAATTCCAGAGTTTGATTAAGCGATGAATGAAAAACTATTTCTCTTACTAGTTTTATTAGTTTCATCCTCTACTTAGCACTGCAGGCATTTACCACTCTTTCCCAAACACTGCCATCATGGACCCACAGCTTTGTTCACTGTTTGTGCCATTTCTTCCTCTAGTGTAGATGAGACTGCAAGATTCGTCCATCCAGCTTTTCGCATCTCTTTTAGAGCTTCCCCAGCTGTTTTTGCTCTGGTGGTCACTCCAGATATCATGTTATGTAATCTAAAGGGGTGTAACCATCAAAACTGGACAGTTCTGCCCAAACTCTTTTAGTAATCTCCTAAGATCTCTGTGTTGCTTTAAAGTTAGTGCACATAGGGCAGAGTACATCTCAATAGCACAGTCTTCACATTTAATCTGGGCACGTTTTCTTCAGGCTTGCAAAATAGTTTCTGCCCCCATCCTGCTCTCCCCACACAGCGGCTCTGAGCGTGTGGGCAGAGAGGAATAGGGAATCGGGGTAGCATGGCTGGTGAGGCTGCACATCACACTGGGAGGTTCAGCTCCACTAGTCACCTCACAAAATCGGGCCCATAGTGTATCTTGATTTTCAGAAACAGGGTCATTGCGAGGCACGAATAGCGGGGATGGATGTCCCGTTGGGATGTACATCCCCTCTATCCAGGCTCTCTTCCAACCCTGACTAACTTCCCCGCACGTTGTACAGGGAAGTTAGATAGGGGTGGGAAAGGGGCGGAGTGGGGGCGGCATTAGGGCGGGCAGCATGCGGTCGGCAGCCCCAGACGTACAGAGCCGATTCCAATGACAACATGGTGCCTTGGCACCTCAGCTCCATTCAAAAACCCTGGCTGAGTTATCCGGGCAAGGCCTGTACGTGCTGGCCGACCTGAATTGGGGTCCTGGCCTGCATGTACAGGCCTGGACACAATTCTGATCCTGTGGGGCTAGACGTACCCCGTGGGATCAGAATCCAGGCTAACTCTGTGCATCCAGTTCCGACCAGGTGCACAGAGGGCCGGAACATCCACGACCGAATCGGGCCTAAAGCCTTTAACAAGGTCCTTCATGAGAGACTCTTGGCAAAATTTAAAAGTCATGGGATAGGAGGCAATATAATATTGTGGATGAGGCTAAATGGCCAACTTTTTCAATGGAGAAAGGTGAATAGTAGAGTACCCCAGGGATCTGTGATGGGCCCGCTGCTTTAACATATTCATAAATGACCTGGAAATGCAAATGAGTGAGGTGATCAAATTTGCAGATGACACAAAATTATTCAAAGTTGTTAAAACACAAGAGGATTGGGAAAAATTGCAAGAGGATCTTGATAAATTGAAGACGGGACGTCCAAATGGCAGATGAAATTTAATGTGAACAAGTGCAAAGTTAGGCACCTTGGAAAGAACAACCCAAACTACGGTTCCACAATTCAAGGTTCCACATTAGGAACCATGACCACAGAAAAGGATTTAGGCATCATCATGAATAATACTTCAAAACGCTCCACCCAGTGTGCAGTGGTGGCCAAGAAAGCAGATAGAATGCTAGGAAATATAAGGAAAGGAATGGAGAATGAAATCAATGCCTTTGTATTATTCCATGGTGCAATTGCACCTTGAATACTGTGTACAGTTCTGGTTGACATATCTTAAAAGGATATAGCAAAATTAGAAAATGTATAGAGGAGAGCCACCAAAATAGTAAAGGGGATGGAAGGATATCCTTATGAGGAAAGGCCTAAAAGGTTAGGGCTCTTCAACTTGGAAAAGAGACGGCTGAGGGGAGATATGATAGAGGTCTATACTCCATCAAAAGGTAGAAAGAGTAGGGGACAAGCAATGAAGCTACAATGTAACCCATTTAAGTGTAATAAGAGAATATATTTTTTCACTCAACGCGTAATCAAATTCTGGAATTCGTTACCGCAAGATGTAGTAAAAGTTGTTAGTGTAGCTGGGTTTAAAAAAGATTTGGACAAGTTCCTGGAGGAAAGATCCATAAAGCATTATTTAAAAAGGCCCAGGAAATCCACTGCTTACCCCAGGACAAACATGTGGAACCTATGTACCTTTTTGGGAACCTGACAGGTACTTGTGACCTGGATGGGCCATTGTTGTAAGCAGGATACTGGGCGTGATGGACCTTGGTCTGACTCAGTATGGCATTTCTTATATTCTTATGTTTCACCAAATCAGCATAATCAGTTGTTTCATCCTCCTCTGTGATTTCCCTAATTCTTATTGCATGTTGCTCTGCTGAGCTCTGTTTTTTGTATCTTCAATTTAGGATCATATCTTGAAATTGTTCCAATCCATCTCCTCACTTATATGCTATAAGTTCTCCAGGGAGTCTTCTTGATTCTCTAGTTATGTTTCAGCCTCCTCTACTCTCCGACCTAAGTCTGTTAAGTCAGTACAGAGGTCCTCCATCTAAGAGCACATCTCACTTGAAGATAATATTGCGTTTTAAGTCTGCAAACTAACCCTTCAAATCTACTCTCGGTTTGAAATATTCCCCACCATCTTCCACAATTGCTACCTCCTTGTGCCGCTCTGTTTCCTGGTCACCATGCATAGACCTGGCCTCCATCTCTATTCTGCTGCCAGAGGCTTTAATAGCACTTTTACATGCAAATGTGGTGAGATCAATATAAACCCCTTTCCCAGACATTCATCCCAAGGCCACCTCAATTTGGGACAAGCATTACTTCTCCAGTCACTGCAGAAGTCCAGTCCAATACCTATTTGATGCAAGTACAACAGTAACAGCTCATGCATGATCTACAGAGTCAACGTAGAAGCAATATTGCCAAAAACATTATCAAGAATGCTGTATCAGTTTTCTCCATTACCTGCAACAGGTTATCAAACATTCCAATTAAAAGTATCTCCAATCCATGTCCTTTGCGAAATCCATGTTGTTGAGAGTCCCAAAGGGAGAGGACCTCTATGAAGTCTTGCAATTGCATAAAAACAACGTACAAGAGTCGAAGACCGTCAGGATAAATTCAAAAGTTCTTTATTAGGGTCGTCCCCGACGTGTTTCGGCATACAATGCCTTCCTCAGGGGGTAACAGCTAAAACATTAAACATAAAGAGCTTACACCAATAATAAATACTGAACAAAATCAATGTACAAAAACATTAATACATGTAAATAAGGGGGCTAGTGACCATTAAAACAATACATATAAATGGACTTTAAAATGAGATCCAAACTGTCATGTGGAACAAGACTCATCAAATACTGTTATCCCCTGAGGAAGGCATTGTATGCCGAAACGCGTCGGGGACGACCCTAATAAAGAACTTTTGAATTTATCCTGATGGTCTTCGACTCTTGCTCCTTGTGTACCCTGTAGTCAGCTGCAAGAGCAGCACTCCTTGTTTTGTTTGGTTTAGAAAAACAACGTACTCCGTTAATTTAGGGAGCAACAGTAGACTACCAATTGGATAATAAGAATTAGAAATACAATGATCCAAATTAGATTTTTTTCAAAATTGGATGTACACTAGCCTGAATTAAACATGCTTTCTGGAACACCTACTCCCTTGCTGGTTAAAAGTTCATACATCGTTCCTTTTGAAAATAACATAGAAACATAGAAACATGATGACAGAAAAAGACCACATGGCCTATCTAGTCTGTCCTTCCATATCAACAACTACAACAGTCCACTTTTTACCTTTAGAGATCCTCTGTGTTGGTCCCATGCTTTTTTGAATTCAGTTACTGTCCTCATCTCTACCACCTCCACTGGGAGACTATTCCACGGATCCACTACTCTTTCCGTAAAGAAATATTTCTGCATGTCACTCCTGAATCTATCTCCCTTCACCCTCATCCCATGTCCCCTCGTAGCAGAACTTGCTTTCAATTGAAAGAGGCTCTCTCCCTGAACATTTATGCCACGGAGGTATTTAAACATCTCAATCATATCACCTCTATCCCGCCTTTCCTCTAAGGTGTACATATTAAGATCCTTAAGTCTGTCCTCATATGCTTTATAATGAAGCCCACTAATTATTTTAGTAGCCACCCTCTGCACCGACTCCATCTTGTTCACATCCTTTTGAAGGTGTGGTCTCCAGAATTGCACACTATACTCCAAATGAGGTCGCACCAAAGACTTATACAGAGGCATTATCACCTCCTTTTTTTCTGCTAGCCATTCCTCTCTGTATGCACCCAAGCATCCTTTTAGCTTTTGCCGTTGCCTTTTCTACCTATTTAGCTACTTTAAGATCATCAGACACAACCACGCCTAGGTCCCGCTCTTCTTTAGTGGACAAAAGTACTTCACCTCCTATACTGTATTGCTCCCTTGGATTGCTGCAGCCCAAATGCATGACCTTACATATTTTTTAACATTAAATCCCAGCTGCCAAATTCTAGACCATTCTTCAAGCTTAGCTAGATCCCTCCTCATGTTATCTACACCTTCCTGGGTGTCTACTCTATTGCAGATTTTGGTATCATCTGCAAAGAGGCAAACCTTACCCGACAGCCCTTCCGCTATATCACTAACAAAGATGTTAAAAAGAATCGGACCAAGGACAGATCCCTGGGGCACACCACTGGTAACATCCTTCTCCTCAGAGTGAGCTCCATTTACTTGTACTCTTTGTCGCCTCCCACCCAACCAATTTCTAACCCAAGCAGTAACTTTAGGGTCCATTCCTAGGGTGTTCAGTTTGTTTATAAGTCGCCTGTGAGGAACAGTGTCAAAGGCTTTACTGAAATCTAAATACACCACATCTAGAGCTCTCCCTCGGTCCAACTCCCTGGTCACCCAGTCAAAGAAATCAATCAGATTTGTCTGACAAGACCTGCCTCTGGTGAATCCATGCTGCCTCGGATCCTGTAATCCGCTGGACTCCAGAAACCTCACTATTTTCTCTTTCAGCAGCGATTCCAATAATTTTCTCACCACCGAAGTTAAACTAACTGGCCTGTAGTTTTCAACCACATCCTTACTTCCGCTTTTGTGTAAAGGCACCACATGAGCCTCTCTCCAGTCCTTTGGCACCACTCCCGACTCCAACGAGGCATTGAAAAGGTCAGTCAGTGGAGTTGCTAGAACGTCCCCAAGTTCCCTCAGTATTCTAGGGTGTATCCCATCCGGTCCCATTGCTTTGTCTACTTTAAGTTGAGCTTGTTTCTCACGAACACAGTCTTCTGAAAATTGTTCAAGATGTCCCTCGCTTCTGTTCCTGTTTGTGGGTCTTTTCTGAGGTCCTACTCCTGGTTCTTCATCTGTGAACACAGAACAAAAATATTTGTTAAGCAATTCCGCTTTATCCTTATCAGCTTCTACATATTCCCCCCCCCCCCCTACACCCTTGAGTCTGACAATACCACTTTTGCCCTTCCTCTTCTCACTAATATATCAGAAAAATGTCTTATCCCCCCATTTTATTGCATTGGCTATTTCCTCCTCCTTTTGAATCTTTGCCTTCGTGACTACTTTACTAGCTTCTCTAAGTTTTTCCAAATACAGATGCCTGTCTTCCTCTCTCTGTGATCTCTTTTAAGGTATTTTAATTTCTCTATCATTTCCACCTCCCCTCAAATTCACCCCCCCCCCCCCCCGGTTCCTCCGTATGCTATGCTTATGTCCTTAAGTCTGATTAAACGGGGCTTTTATGGTTTATTTAACATTTGTTATACCGTCTTTTAGAACAAACTAAGTTCTGTGTCATTTCAACAAACCGATAAGACACACAGAATGTGACAGTTCTGTCCACTTTCTAATACTTCAAAGGTATAAATAATGCAAACATTTTTTAGTGGACAGGACTCTATGGTACAAGATTGCATGATAAGAAAATTAAGGTGATAAACCCAGAAGAAATCTAAGAAAGCATTTCTTCTTGGAAAGAGTAGTGGGTACATGAAACAATCTCCCAGTGGAGGCAAAGACATGGAAACAGATATTCGGGAAGACAGGTATAACCCAGGGCTACCTTTTCTGCCCTGCACTTTCTTGAAATCTGCAGGAGACGAGCCCCAAGACACCTTCAAGAGGCTGGAGACTTTTAGTGTGTTTCCACCTCTGAAAAATACAGGGTTCAAAGGACTTGCATCAGATGTAGTAAGATTGGTGAATTCTAAATGACATAGTGGGTACTGAGCCCTGTGGTACAATGAACTATGTTGAGAATAAAGGCAAACAAAAAATACTTGAACCAAACCTTTTCTCACAAAGAAAAGACTATATAGATTTTATTTATTTATTTACATTCTCTTATATACTGTGCTATTCTGCATCAGTGCAGTTTACATTGAATAAGCTGAAATTACATTGAAGAGGGCATTATAACTTGGAGATAACTATTTTACAGGGAAACTGGGCTATGGAGGGTTAAGTGGCTTGCCCAAGACCACAAGGAGCATCTGTGGGACTAGAAACCCCAGTTCTTCTGGCCCAAGGTTGCTGTCCTCTAGGGGAATTTGAACCCCTGACCTTCCGGCCTGAAGTACCTTGCCCCAACCACTAGACCATTCCTCCACTCCTCCACTTACCAAAGCAAACCAAAGACAGAAATAGAATCATAAAATAGCAATATCTTCCAAAATAAATCAGCAAGTAAGGTAAACTGGTAGAATATGGGGCCAATTCTGTTGTAGATGTCCTGCCCCTGTACGGCCGATCAAAAGGTGCTGGGATCAGAATTGGGTCTACTGGCCTGGACGTGCAGGGCGGGCCCCGATTCTGATTGGCTGCACATCTGACACCTACCTAGCTAACTCAGCCAGGCTCCTGAATGGAGATGCAGTGCTATGATGTCCCATCGCCATGGCACCATGGCTCCATTCAGGAGCCGATCGCCGGCTACCATCAAAAACCTTCTTTCCCCACAGCCTGACCCATGATCCGGCCTCCCTTGGCCAGAGTCGGGCTACAGGGATGCTCCTGCACCCCTCACCTGTCCATCGCCCCCAGTTGCCACTGTCACCCCGTGTCCAGGGAGACTTATTCCACCTCTGAGATGGAATAAGTCCCCTGTTTAACAGACCAAGCCCCGACATACAGGGCCGACCTCAGAATCGACCCTATACATCTGGGGTAATGGCCTGCCCACACCCTGCCCTCGGTCTGCCTCCAGACTTCCCCCTCCCACCCCCGTCACAGGTTCCCCATACAACACCATTGTACATACAGGAAGCCTTTGCATCGGGACTGGCAGAGGGACAAATAGCGGGGATGTATGTCCAGACAGGACATACATCCCCGCTATTTGTGGCACAGAATGACTCCCTATGTAAATTAAAAATTTACAGTGCATGGCTGACAATAGAAACCAAGACCGTTTTGTTTTTGACCCCAGCTAAAGTAGTCAATTTGCTAATTGAAAATCAATGATTTTTGAGAATGTTGCACAAGTATTATGAACTCTGTTTGGATCTGAATATAAGCCCAGTCCCATCCAAATCCTTATTCATGGTTAGATCTCACCGTTTGAATGGCAATTCAATTTGGTCTCTGGGAGTTACAAGGCTCAACCTATTCCCAAGGGAACCTTGAAGTTGCAGGGTTGTCAGAAAATGCAGAATCTTTCCCTTCTGAACTCTGACCCAGAGCTAGGGCAAAATAAATCCTTGCTGTCTTTTTAAATCTGAGTCCATGTTTTCTCTCTCAAATCCAGGAGCAGCCTATTGATCAGAAGCTGCTCAGCAACAGACTTTTCAAATTCAAAAAATATCAGTAGGTTTCAACCAATCACAAAGGGCTGCAGTCTGATGCAAGAGTCAACCCCTTTTGTTGCAGCGAAGTGCATGCAACGAATAATACCAGGAGTCAGTGCAAAGATCCAAGCCAATTTATTGTGCACAAGTCTCAGGCAATGTCACATACAAAAAGGTCTGAGCAATGGAGTCCAGCAAACAACACCTTATATACCTTTCTTCTTCAGTTTAACATAGGCAAACTTTCTATTGGTCCCACACCTATCCAATTGGGAACTCTTTCTGGGCCTAACATTGTTCCCCCTGCTCAGAATCCTCTAACAAAGGCACAGTTCTTAGAGTTTGATACATTTCTCCTACAAGGTCACTTCTAGCTTAGAGAATGTGTGAATACAGAGCACTGGAACATGTCTGTCATCAGCATAGAATAATTCAATAAAGGATTCATACAACCTTATCAAAAGCAGTTTAAAGCAGTTTCTCTAACTTTTACTGACTTTGGTCTTTCTCAGCATTATTATTCTCAGGTGGGGGTTGGGACTCAGGCCTAGCTTATAGGCCTCTCATACTTTTACAGGCTATTCTAGGCCATAGCCTGCCACACTTTGTTGCTGCCTAAAATGCCAGTCCAACTCTTTTTGGCAGTTTTAAAAATTTGCTTATTGTGATACAGTTTGGAGTTTGCTATTAGCCATCTGTATGCTGAGGTTTGTAATTCTCAAAGCTTGTAACAAGCATCCATTCCAAGATTTGTGTCTTCAAAGGCAGGAATCTCTGTAAGGGGGTAAGTCTTTATTGATCAATTTTGAATGTATACAAAGGATGGAGCCTCTATTTTTAGTGATGTCTTCACACAAAGTAGACCTAGTTTTCCTTTGTATTCCCCACACAATCCTGCTTTATTTTGATCTGCTTAAATTGTTCACTGGGCTCTCTCCCTCCTTGCCATGTTTGCCTCCATTGCAGGTAGATCTTTGCTGTCCCTCAGAACTGTGATGATAATTGGCTCTTTGATGATTTCATAATGCACAAGAACGTTACATTTCAGAGCCAGAGAAACAGGCATCCTGTCATGAGCAGCATAATGCATCAGAGTAACCAGAACAAAATCTCGAGATGCTTCCAAATTAGAATTATATGGGCTGCTCTAGAACATTTGCGACTCAGGTGTCTTGTACGCAACATTCATTCATCTGATCTCAACTTTTATTTTTAGTTCTTTACTATGGACCACTGATAAGAGCACTGGCATCAAACCCCCTAAATCTCCAGATACTTTGCAGAGGCCTACGTGCTTCTAAACCTTGAGTGGAATTTCCATGGCAATAGACTCAAGTGAACCCAATGGTAACAGCAGGAAATCAAAACAAAGTGAGGAAGCGAGGTGTACTTTACTGGAGGAGAGAGCACATGCTGTTGTTATAGCAGCCGAATTGTCCCATAATAAAAGTACAGAAAAAATGGTGCAGCCATTGACTCGACAGCACAGAACAATATTAAAATGTCATTCCATCACTGGCCATGCTGTGGGTTATCCACTTCTCAGCCATCCCAAATACACTTCGAAACGCCATTCAATTGTCTGCATATTTCTTTAGCACAGCAAGATACTATGTGCTCCAAGCAACTCTAGCAGCACAATTAAGCTATTTAGAAAGAAACTGCAAAATCTATCCTAATATACAGAATCATTTCCAGTAACAATGGAACTGGTTTCTTTCCTTTGTTCTTGCGAGGTGGCAAAAAGAAGCTGAACATCCACTCTAAGCACTTGCCTTTTCTCGTTTCCTGTTGAAACAACAGCAGTATGGAAAGGTCACCTAAGTCTCATCCTGTCTTGTCTATTCACTCTGTTCTCTGCTTTAGAAGCCACTCAATTGACTTAGTTTTCAGTATGAATAATGGATGTCCCGCTGTACACTATTATTGGGCTGGGACTCTGCTAAGAATTTCTATGTTGTTAGTGGGAGGCACCCTGTAGCCAATAGATCTCATGGAGACAAGCTTCACAGGAAAAAAGTTATGATTTCTTTATTTCAAGAGGTTCTTACACTGAAAGATTAGGAAGCCGTCATTGGTGCCATAGGTTTGACAGGTTAGATAAAACAGGCCAAAGGCTGGCCCAGTTGGGGTGGAGCAGGTACTTTGTCATAGGCAATGGTCTGGCCCTGTTATCGAGGTGTCTTGCTCTGACATCATCTCATGGACAGATACCATGACGGGTGTCTTCCTGCAGACCCACTATTACTACCTCTGGGTTCTTCCCCTGACACTTTGCTCTGGCATGGTAAGAAGAGATATTTTAGGTGAACCAGCAGCAGGGCCGACCCCAGAGTTGTTGGTGCCCTAAGCAAATCTTAAGCTTTACACACACACACACACACACACACACACACCTCTTTGCCTTCAGAAGTTGTTACCCTAGGTGGCCACCTAGTTTGCCTGATGGTTGGGCCGGCCCTGACCAGTAGAAGCTAGAAGTCATCAGCGTACCCGGAATGCCTATGGTTATGGTTTATTGTTGTTTAATATACCGCCTCTTGGGTTACCAATAAAACAGTTTACAATCAAACCAAATCAATTTAAAAAAATAAAAAAGGGAAACAGGAACTACAATACTACTAGGAAAGAAGAAAGAGAAAGGAAGGTAGTCACAGGTAACTTCCCACCAGCCCAACTGTCATGCCACCCCTCACCTATTCCCAAAAGCTAGCATGAAGAGATGAGTTTTTAGACTTGCTTTAAAGGTTTTGAAAGAAGGTTCAGTATGTAGGTTTGATGGCAGTGCATTCCACAGAGTAAGAGAGATGAAGAATTAGACCAAACGTCTTCTAATCTCCCGCCTTGTTTGAGATCTGGGGGACTATTTAGGTGGTTTCCATGAAGGGACCACAGAACTCTATCTTGAGCATGAAGGGAGACTGAGAAGGCTAAGTAGGAAGGGATATCCGAATATAAAGCATAGTTACTCACCTGTAACAGGTGTTCTCTGGGGACAGCAAGAATCAGTCCTCACATATGGGTGACGTCGGCCCCACGGAGCTCTCGTGGAAGCACCCCCCCCCCCCCCAGATTTCAAAGAAAGCCTTTGGGAGATGCTACCACGCATGTGTGGTCCCCTTCCCGCCCAAGGATGCCATCTTGTTCAGTCAGATGACATAGCTAAAAGACGGCAAAATAAAAGATGGTAAAGGAGCAACTTCAAGGGGAAGAGGGAGAGCTGTGAGGACTGATTCCGGCTGTCCCTAGAGAACACCTGTTACAGGTCAGTAACTACACTTTCTCTGGGAACAAGCAGGAAGTCAATCCTCACATATGGGACTCCCCGGCTACAGGCTACCGAGAGCCCATATCAAAAATAGGGGCTCCCTCATGGGGAGCCGCAAGCAGCAGCAATTTAGTCTGTGTCACAGACCACAGTAGGACCCTTGTGTCAGATGAACCAGCACTCCGGTAGCCTGAACACAGAAGGGTCGGAGGGTAGGAGTTGCCTAAACCCCGAAAAGGTTACGAAGCACAGCCTGACCAAAGGCAGTAATGGGCTACGAAGGTATGGACTGAAGACCAGGTGGCGGCCTGGCAGATGTCCATCATTGGGACGGACCGCAAGTTTGCCATTGAAGCCGCCATTGGCTTGACACGGTATGCTATGATGTGGCTTTCCAGTGAGAGCCTCACCTGCTCATAAGCTAGGGCGATACAGTCCGCCACCCTTGTGGACAGCGTATGCTTGGTCACCACCTCCCCCAACCTACTGGGGTCGTAAGAGATGAAAAGCTGAGAGGCTTTGCGGTGGCCCTGAGTGCGATGGATATAGAAGGACAAAGCCCTTTTACAGTCCAAGGTGTGGAGGATTGTCTCTGCCCAACTGGAGTGAAGTCTTGGAAAGAAGGTAGAGAGCACCACTTCCTGGCTAAGGTGGAAGGGCGACACTACCTTCGGCAGGAATTTGGGGTGCGTGCAAAGAACCACTCTGTTCTTGTAGAACTTGGTATAGGCTGCATCCGCCACAAGGGCCTGGAGCTCACTAACTCTGCGAGCGAAGGTAAGTGCAACCAGGAAAGCCACCTTCCAAGAGAGGTAGCGAAGGTGACAGGTAGCCAGAGGTTCGAAGGGCGGGCGAGTGAGCTCTGCCAGTACTAGATTGAGGTCCCATTCAGTTGCCGGAGGGTGAACCGGGGGCTTCGATAAGAGCAGACCCCGAAGAAAACGGGTCACCAATGGTTGGACTGAGAGGGGCTTACCATGCACCAGATGGTGGTGCACTGCCAGGGCACTAAGGTGCACTCGGACAGAGTTAGACTTGAGCCCAGACTGACAGAGATACTGTAACACCCGAGCCACCAAGCAGGAGAAAGAGTCAGCCCTGTGTTTGGCGCACCAAACAGAGAACCTGTGCCATTTGAGAGCATAAGCTGGAGGAGTGGGCCTGCTGGGAGCAGCAGTGGGACAACTGATAGTTCTCCAGACTGATGTACAGGCCCATTACGGGCTCTCCCCAGAGCCGGAAAAGCTGGCTAGCTACCCTTGGGTTCAGCTACCACTCGTGCAGCTGGAGAACTCTGCTGAGCCTGTCGGCCAACAGGTTGTCCTGGCCTGGCAGGTGCACTGCCTGCAGGAGGATACCCCTGTTGGACTGTGTACGAGCAGAGGGCCAGTGCCTTCTGACAAAGGGTATGAGAACCCGTGCCCCCCTGTTTGCTCACATAGAACATCGCCACCTGGTTGTCCATCTGGACCAGCACCGGCTGGTGATGAAGGTGGTGACAGAAGACCTTCAGGACTAGGCATATGGCTTGGAGCTTCAGGAGGTTGATCTGCTGGGAGCTCTCGCCTGGTGACCAGTTGCCCTGAGTACGGAGATCTCCACAGTGGGCTCCCCAGTCGAGCAGGGAGGCATCCGTGGTGAGGACCCTTGAGGAGCTTGGGGCCTGAAAGGACATGCCTGCCTCAAGATGCTGGGGAGACTGCCACCAGACCAGAGAGTCTTCCAATAGGCGGGTCACAGAAACTCTGTCTCGGAGACGGCCCATGGCTTGAGACCACTGGTCCCGGAGACACCACTGCACTGCCCTCATGTGGAGGTGAGCGTCGGGGGTGATGTGGACCATGGAGGCCATGTGCCTGAGGAGGCGCAGGAGAAGCCAAGCAGGCACCGAGGGACGGTACTGTACTTCCTGGGTCAGAGTCCTGAGATGATCGGCTCGGTCCCTGGGAAAAAAGGCCTTCGACTGGAGAGTGTCGATCTTTGCCCCAATGAACTCCAGACACTGTGTCGGGAGGAGGTGAGACTTGGGGTAGTTTATGACAAATCCCAAGTGTTGCAGAACCTGGATGGTGCGTGTGGTGGCCTGCTGCACCTCTGAGACCATGCCCCCTTTATCAGTCTGTCTTCCAGGTAGAGAAAGACGATGAACCCTGGAGCCAGAGGAAGGTGGCATTTTATGAAAACTCTTGCAACAGAGGCTAGGCCGAAAGGGAGCACACTGTACTGAAAATGCTTGCCCCCCACTATGAACCACAGGTACTGCCTGTGGTTGGGGTGGATGAGGATCTGGGTATAAGCATCCTTGAGGTCTAAGGAGATTGCCAGTATCCCTGCTGGAGGTATGGCAGCAATGTTCCAAGGGAGAGCATCTTGAACTTCTCCCTCATCAGGAATTTGTTGAGGTTGCATAGGTCAAGGATGGGCCTTAGGCCCCATGTCCTTTTTGGCACATGGAAGTACCTGGAGTAAAACCCCTTGCCCTTGAGGTGGTGGGGCATCGGTTCCACCACTTTGTCCTCGAGAAGACTGTCAGCATACACCAGCAGGACATCATGCCTAGCATAGGTGTCAGGGCTGTTCCCAGACCTTGGATTTCAAGCAGCTTTGTTACTCTGGTGATATCAGTCTCCAAACTTAATGAGGGTAGTTTACAAGATGAGATTAACTCTGACCCCCTGGTGATGTCAGTCTCCGGGCCTGATGAGATTGGTCTGCAGCCCCTCCTTGCTAAATCAAGAATAGCAGACCTCAAAGGGAGGTGACTGAAACAACAGCAGACCTCAAAGGGAGGTGCTAGAGAAAATTCACTATAAAAGACAGAAATACTTCCTCTTTCTCTTTTTAGGTTGCCTCCCAAATGAAGCACAGGTTACACAGGAGGAAACATGATCCTGTATATCATGTTTCATTTCTGGCCACCATACCAACCTATTGAGGATAGTCTGCATTTCTCCTGTTTTAGGGTGTCCCATAGGACCTGCACCATGAACCCAATGCATCCACTCTTTACCTTGAGCTCTAGGGATAGCTATAACCAAGCCTTCCTCTCTTTTTGCACATAGAATGTCTTTCTCTATAGCGAGTATGAGAAAGGGTGTGTGCTGATATAGGTTATCTGGGGCGTCCTGCACAAGCTTCCTCAAATTGGAAAGCTCAGGGTCCTTTGTCTGCAGTGCTACGAAGTAATCTGGTGGTATTATCTGATCATAATCTGTGGAACGTGTAGCAATAGCAACCATGCGTGTCTGCTCATACCAGGGCCATATGAGGCCTACATGGCATGCTTCCTTGGCTAGTGAGTCTGCTAATGTGTTTCCTTTCACTAGAGGGCCTTTCTTCCTATGTGCCTTTACTTTAACTAAATGTACTCTCTGAAACTTCTCACTCAGTTCTTGTGCCATAGTCCACAGTGATGAATTTTTCACTGTGGACCCATCCGTAGATTTAAATTTATTTGCCAGCCACCACGGTAACAGGGCAATGGCACTTTTAAAGACATAATCAGAATCTAAAATGATTTGTATCTCTGGGTGTGAATCCTGATATTGTTGCATACAAGCTACAAAAGCAGCCAGCTCACAGTACTGTGCTGACGCTGACCCACAGGAATACTGTCTCTGCAGTCCAATTGTACAATTGCAAAACCTGCTAGTCGCCTGCCTCCTTCACATTGGCTACTACCATCAATATATACTGTAGGAAGAAAAGGTGAAATTTTGTCTAGTCCCAGTTCCCTAAAGATCATGCGATTGGGGGCACTGGGTGAGGACTGACAGTCATGAGGTTGCCCCTCCAGCAAAATTCCAGCCACTTGCACGTTAGGTTCTTTCAGCAATTCAAACTTTACATTCTGTGCTTGCAACATGAGAGTCCACTGCACTATTCTCTCAGTCCTAATCTTGCTACTTGCTAACTTTCCCTCTACAATGAATTTGAGGGGGGTGTGATGGCTGCATATGTATGTGGTTTGAGCACCAATGATGTATGTAAATTTCTGTATAGCAGCATAGGAAGCCAGTACATGTTTTTCACAGTTTCCCATTTTGAGTTCAGGAGAAGTGAGAATTCTGGAACAGAAGGCAATAGGGCGATCTACTCCTCCTAGGCGTTGTGTTAGAGCTGCACCTATACTGTTCTCTCCAACTACAGGGTACAGGAAAAAATGTGTGTGATCTGGGTGTGCAAGCACAGGAGCAGAAGTCAGAATGTGTTTTAATTTAGTTACAGCTTCTGTATGTTCTTCCTCCCAAACATAACTTTTACTTTTTAGCAGGGAGTAAAGTGGAGCTGCCACTTCAGCATAATTGTGCATGAAGTCACGACAGAAACCAGTGAGCCCTAGAAATGACTGGAGTGATTTCTGATCTGTAGGAAGTGGAAGTTTCTGTATCAGCTCTATCCTCTGAGAATCTACAGATTTACCATCCTGGCCAATAGTAACCCCTAAAAAGGAAACCTGTGATTTGCACAGTTGAACCTTGGCAGGATTAACTTTAAGACCAGCTTGTAAGAGGGCTTTTAAAACTTCTCTTACATGATTCCAGTGTACAGCTTCATTCTCAGACTGAATCAGAATGTCATCTACATACTGAATTATATTATCTCTGCAAGACAATAGTGACAGGGCTTCCTGCATGTATTTATGAAACATTGAGGGGGAATCCTTATATCCCTGTGGAAGCACAGTCCATGCATATTGTTTATTCAGCCACTGAAAGGCTGTTTTGTACTGGCATTCAAGGGCCAGGGGCAGACTCCAAAACCCATAAAATATGTCTAAAACAGAGAAAAATTTACATTTGGGGTTCAGTTTAGAGATCATTTCAGGGTATGAGACTACCACGGGCACTACAGATTTTGAAACTTGATTCAGGGCACGGAAGTCCATAGTGAGCCTGAAGGAACCCCCCGGTTTAACTATCGGCCAGGCTGGTGAATTGCATGTGGAAGAAATAGGTCTAATCAGATCCCTCTCCTCCAGTATCTTCACAATTTTAGTCACTGGTTCTATAGCCTGATGAGGTACTGTGTATTGTTTCTGTGGTGGAAGATCCTCGCCTTCCAACAGTATTTCTGTGTGCGTTTTCCCACAATCTAACTTGTCTTGAGCCCAGACTGGAATATCAGCCACCTCTGAGGGAATTACACACAGATCATACTGCTGAGCTGTCTTGGTGCACTGAGTTGCTAACTGCATGGGAATGACTTCATGCACTAAAGTTTTAGAAGCACTTGAAGTTCCTGCATACTGCCACAATTTAAGATTAGCCATATCCACCACCAAATTTAACTGGTTGAGAACGTCAATTCCAATTATTTCTTTTGGCGTGTTCACTATAGTGGAGGCAGTGGTTTCCAACATTTCCTTGTTTTGTTCATTGTGCACAGGGATACCCCATTTAACTGGGATAGCCACACATTTGGAAGCTGTGCCATTAATTCCTTGAATTTCATAAATTTCCATATTTTTCTGATCTGCAGTGGGAGAAGCTCTGTTTGTAAAACTAATTCCAGCCCCTGTGTCAATCAAAGCTAGTTTATCCTGACCCCCTATTCTACTGATAACATTGGGGCGTCCACAAGAGTCCAGTATCAAGGATGTTACAAGCCTTAAACTGTATTCTGGGCCTGTATCTGTTTCATCATCCAGAGGCTCTGGAATCGCGTCCTCTGCTGAGGGAACGGAGGCAGGCTGGGCTATGAAGGCTTGAGACATTTTGATATCTGAACCCAGGAGGTCAGGACACCCCTATGCACTAGCCTTGTGTTTGTCCTGTGCTGCTTGTAAGTCCTGTTTTAATTTATCTATTTCTACCTGCAGTATGTGTTTGTCCTGTTCCCATTTAATTTTCCTCTCCTTTTCTAATCCATCTGTCTGTGCTTTGAGCTCTTGAAAGGGGATGTAACCTGAGGAATTTCTAAAAGTCCCTCTGCCTTGTCCTCTCCAAGGTGTCTGTCCTCTGTATCCTTTGTCTGTGTTTTTTGTGTATTGGGAGAATCCCTCAGCTTGCCACTTCCGTGCTACTGATACTGTTATGACCTGCGAGGGCTGTGTCTTCCAAACAGACCCAATTCTGAGCATTAAAGTATCAAAAGGGGTTGCTTTAGGGTCTTCAGAAAATAACAGAAGGTGTTTTGTAATCTCAGGGGATAGCAATTCTAATAAAAATGTTTTATGTGTGCTCTCCCCATAATTTTCTGCATTGGGCCAGGACTCCTGCTCATTAAGAACTGCTTTTAAAATCCAGGCTCTATATGCAAACTCTTCCAGTGTATCATTTGGTAGAGGTGAAATAATTTTAAATACTTGCATTGGGGAACAGTGAAATAGTTTCTCAATGCCCCTTTTAACCAACTGGTATGGGTGAGTGAGAGAGACAACTTTATAATAGTGTGGCCCCAGAGCCAGATGCATAAGTCTATCAAAGTCTGATTGTTTTCTTCTGTATTTCCCTAGACCCCAGTGAATCAGAATATCAGTGGCCCATTTGCACCAATCATTTACATTAAAAGGCATAGGGCCAATTTTCTCAACTATTCTTTCCATGTCTCTATCTTTTAAATTGTCCTGCAGCATCACTTTAACTGGTGCTCTGTTCAGTACTGGGTGCCATGTCTTAGTCATCTGAATTATCCTCCTGACACAGATCCTGATTATTGCTCTGTTCTGGCTGAGATAAACTATTAGGATTTTCTTCCTGTGATTCATCTTTATTTTTTCCATTCCTAAGTCCAGCTATGCATACTTTTGTATTCTTTTGTTTCTCAATAGCTTGGATGCATGGCTTATAGGGTGTGTCAAAGGATCTGGTCATCCTGAGTTTCTGTTCCGTACAGGACAAGCCAGTGTTCTATTCATTAAACATCACTCAAGTACAGTGGGAGCCACCAGTTTCCACTTCTCTAGAAAGGACACAAGAATTGAGGGCACCTCCAGAACATTACTTTCTAGGTCCTCCTGCCTTGATTTTGTACAATATTTCCTGTCAGGACAGAGGTACCTGGAAAATAACTTATACATGGGTTGTGAGTGATCAACAGCACATCACTGAGACTTCATTCCTTTTGGATGTATCTTGTTTACCTACCACCCCTCATCCCACCCCTCCCACCACTTCTGCTCCTCCTGTACTCTACCTTTCTGATATCCACCCATTTCAGGAAGGACATCCCTTTCAGATTAAATATGATGCACCACACGATGTTTTATATGATGTAGAATACCATTTTCTTACTTGGCATCTATTTCCCAATTTGTTTCTAGTTACTCACAAATATCCAAATTGCTCTCAGTTTGTTGCCAACCACATACAAATGCTCAATACTTGGTTTGATATGCAGTCAGTAACACCCCGAGCCAAGCAATTTCGACACAAGCGTGAATTAATTGATACAATTTTAAGTGGCACAGGGACTGCACTGGGTGCCCTTAATATAATTGATATAGAGGTGCTCCGTAATAAAATGGGATCCACTGCTCAGCATGCTGCTGATGGTTTTACCTCACAACATATTAATGAAGCTTCCTCTAAACTGTCCAATGTAGTTGTAGATACCTTTGCTCTTATATCTCCCATTATAGAACAGAAAATTGTTACCTTAGCACATGCAGAATATAGACTGGGAAAGAATATTTCCTGGGCTCTTGCCTGTGATCAAGTACAGATCGAGCTTATTACTATACTAAAGGATAGCTCACCTTGATTGGTGGACAGTTAGTGTTCCCATTTGTTCACCACAAGGCTGCTCTATCTGTACTTTGATCCCATGGTCAGGACAACACACAGTTATTTATCATATTGTTAATATTGGGGTGCAGTTTGATAATATGCTTATGTATCCTGTGCAGGGGCGGCCCAAGGGGGGTGCGGGGCCATGTGCGGAGACTCGGTGCGGGGCCTCATTTGCATAAGTGGCCTTATTTGCATAAATATTTGCATAATGCTAACATACACTAACTTTTAGTAAACATGTCTCTTAATGAGTGTATGGATAAAGACAGACTAAAAGATTTCTACATTACTATAATCTAGTGCCAACCGCCAGGCACATTAGGAACTACTAGAAACACTGCCCATTTAGAACCAATAGCAAACCCGCCGTATCCTAACAGCACTACCAGGACTCACAAAGCACCATACCCTACCTATCAAAAGGCAACACTGCAAATATTAAACCAATACATTTCAGAGAACAATAATACATGACCTACTGGGGAAGAACAAGTGGCAATGTCAAATAGGAATTACATAAACAGAATACCTCAGCTCAGTTACACATGCAGAACATAGACCATCACCAAACAAGGAATCACAATTTAGAAACAGGAAGGCAATAATTAAACTGGGAACCCCAAAAGCCAAACTTGGAATGTACAACAACACTGTAGAAATAAAACTATAAATTAATTTCCTCTTGTACCAAACAAAGCGCAGACGTTAATGATGCACATTTTCAGAGCTTTCATATTCCAGTTAATAAATTCAAAATAAAGAGATATCTTTCTACCTTTTGTGCATTTTTTTTTTCAGTTGCAATTGCTCCAGCCACTTTCTTCTGGTTTCTTCATGTTTTCTGCTAACTCTCCATCATCTGCTGTCCATTTGTCCTTTCTTCTGTCTTCTAGGTTTTTTTTTCCATTCTCTCTCTCTACATCTGCTTTAACATACTAATCTTTCTCCTTTTGCTCTTTCCTCATTCCTATTTCATCCACTCAAATTTTACCCCTCCATCCTCAATCCCCACTTACTCTCCCAATACCCGGCCAATTGTAGATTTTTTATCCCTCCCACACAAAAATTTTTTCCCCTCTCCATTTTACTCTCCCAGTCCCATCCCATTCTAATCCTCCCCCAACATCAGCTCCCTTCTAGTTCCAGCCTCACCCAGCATCCATTCCCTTCTAGTCCCTGCATCAGCCCATTTCCAGTCCTAGCCCCCCATCAGCCCATTTCCAGTCCTAGCAACCCCCCAACCCAATACCAGTCCTAGCCCCCCCATCAACCCACTTCCAGTCCTAACCCCATCAACCCATTTCCAGTCAGCCCCCCATAGCCCATTGCCAGTCCTAACCCCCCCCCATCAGCCCACAGCCCATTACCAGTCCTAACCCCATCAGCCCACCTCATAGAAACATAGAAACATAGAAACATAGAAATATGACGACAGAAAAAGACCACATGGCCTATCTAGTCTGTCCTTCCATAACAACTACAACAGTCCACTTTTTGCCTTTAGAGATCCTCTGTGTTGGTCCCATGCTTTCTTGAATTCAGTTACTGTCCTCATCTCTACCACCTCCACTGGGAGACTATTCCACGGATCCACTACTCTTTCCGTAAAGAAATATTTCCGCATATCACTCCTGAATCTATCTCCCTTCACCCTCATCCCATGTCCCCTCGTAGCAGAACTTGCTTTCAATTGAAAGAGGCTCTCTCCCTGAACATTTATGCCACGGAGGTATTTAAACATCTCAATCATATCACCTCTATCCCGCCTTTCCTCTAAGGTGTACATATTAAGATCCTTAAGTCTGTCCTCATATGCTTTATAATGAAGCCCATTAATCATTTTGGTAGCAACCCTCTGCACCGACTCCATCCTGTTCACATCCTTTTGAAGGTGCGGTCTCCAGAATTGCACACCATACTCCAAATGAGGTCGCACCAAAGACTTATACAGAGGCATTATCACCTCCTTTTTTCTGCTAGCCATTCCTCTCCGTATGCACCCAAGCATCCTTCTAGCTTTTGCTGTCGCCTTTTCCACCTGTTTAGCTACTTTAAGATCATCAGACACAACCACGCCTAG
Organism: Ichthyophis bannanicus; assembly: GCA_033557465.1. Taxonomy (NCBI): domain Eukaryota; kingdom Metazoa; phylum Chordata; class Amphibia; order Gymnophiona; family Ichthyophiidae; genus Ichthyophis; species Ichthyophis bannanicus. The sequence continues at coordinate 907,913,717 of CM066035.1, read as the reverse complement.
GTCCCGCTCTTCTTTAGTGGACAAAAGTACTTCACCTCCTATACTGTATTGCTCCCTTGGATTGCTGCAGCCCAAATGCATGACCTTACATTTTTTAACATTAAATCCCAGCTGCCAAATTCTAGACCATTCTTCAAGCTTAGCTAGATCCCTCCTCATGTTATCTACCCCTTCCTGGGTGTCTACTCTATTGCAGATTTTGGTATCATCCGCAAAGAGGCAAACCTTACCCGACAGCCCTTCCGCTATATCACTAACAAAGATGTCCTAACCCCTCCCCATCAGCCCATTTCCTGTCCTAGCCCCCCCATAGCCCATTATCAGTCCTAACCCCCCATAGCCCATTACCAGACAGCCCCCATCAGCCAACAGCCAACAGCCCATTACCAGTCTTAACCCCCCATAGCCCATTACCAGTTCTAACCCCCCCAACAGCCCACAGCCCATTACCAGTCCTAACCCCATCAGCCCACCTCAAGTCCTAACTCCTCCCCATCAGCCCATTTCCTGTCCTAGCCCCCCCATAGCCCATTATCAGTCCTAACCCCCCCCATAGCCCATTACCAGTCCTAACCCCCATCAGCCCACAGCCCATTACCAGTCCTAACCCATCAGCCCACCTCCAGTGTTAACCCCCCCCATCAGCCCATTTCATCCTAATCCCCATCACCCAATTTTCAGTTTAAGCCCCCCCATAACCCATTACCAGTCCTAACCTCCCCATCAGCCCACTCCCAGTCCTAATCCCACCAGCCCATTTCCAATCCTAATCCCCCATCACCATATTTTTAGTTTATGCCCCCCATAGCCCATTACCATTCATAACCCCCCCATCAACCCACTTCCAGTCCTAATCCCATCAGCCCATATAAAGACTTAGCTCCCCCATAGCCCATCACCACTCCTAACCCCCCCCCAGCCCCCCCATAGCCCATCACCACTCCTAACCCCCCCCAGCCCCCCATAGCCCATCACCACTCCTAACACCCCCCCAGCCCCCCCATAGCCCATCACCACTTCTAACCCCCCCCAGCCTCCCCATAGCCCTTCACCACTCCTAACCCCCCCAGCCCATCAGCACTCCTAACCCCCCCATAGCCCATCACCACTCCTAACCCCCCCCAGCCCCCCCCCCCATAGCCCATCATCACTCCTAACCCCCCCCAGCCCATCACCACTCCTAACCCAACCAGCCCCCCCATAGCCCATCAGCACTCCTAACCCCCCCAGCCCATCACCACTCCTAACCCCCCCAGCCCCCCATAGCCCATCAGCACTCCTAACCCCTCTCCGCCCATCAGCACTCCTAACCCCCCCCCAGCCCATCAGCACTCCTAAACCCCCCCCCCCAGCCCATCAGCACTCCTAACCCCCCCAGCCCAGCCCAGCCCAGCCCAGGGAAAATTAAAAAAAAAAAAAAAGCTTTCTTCTCCCGCTGCCGGGGCCGCCGCGGCAAAAACGAGTGTGCCGCGGGGCCCCCCCCCCCCTGCCCAGCAAAGCCTGCCCTCCCCTGTATCCGCTGTCTCTACAGCTACCTGCAGTCTCACGCGCCGGCTTTCAGAGCGCGAAGGGACTAGTTTCCCTTTCGCGGCTCTGTTAAGCCCACGGGGGCTGATGGGAACTTCCCATCAGCCCCCGCGGGCTTAACAGAGCAGCGAGGGAGAAACTCTCCACTCGCGCTCTGAAAGCCGGCGCGTGAGACTGCAGGCAGCTGCGACGAGAGAGCGGATACAGGGGAGGGCAGGCTTTGCTGGGCAGGGGGGGCCCCGCGGCACACTCGATGCTGCCGCGTCGGCCCCGGCAGAGGGAGAAGACAGCTTTTTTTTTTTTTTTTTTAATTTTACTTTAGGATCAGAATGTTTTTTGCGCGGGGCCCCCTGAAACGCGGGGCCCTGTGCAGAAAACATTCTCGCTCAATGGACGGGCCGGCCCTGATCCTGTGGACCATCTCACATGGGTGCAGCCACTGGATGACACCTGGACTTCATTCAAGCCGATGGACCCCAGTTTGTGTGAGCAGACTACATTTCAGTTCAAGTGTCAACCTCACCAGTTTAAAGAGGCTGACACCTCCTGCTGGAACAACTCCTCCTTCTGCTCCCTGACTGTTAAGCTCTCATATTCCCTAACTACCTCACACAGTTTGTATTACCTTGGAGCTGGACACTTTTGTTTTCATCTGTTCTTTCCCCAGAATGTTTCTTTTTCGATTGCTCCCAGAATGCATGACATTCGCCTTCCCAAGAACACTTTGTTGTACAGTTCAAACTATTTACCAAACAATACCTGGTGCAGTCATACACCACTGGTCTCCATCACCATTAACGGGACAACTTATTCCACACCGCTGGTTACCAATGACTCTATGGACATTCCAGACTTTGGGGCATGTTTACTAAACTGCGTTAACGTTACATAACGTGCGTTATGTAACGTTAACGATCGTTACGTGCGGTTAACGCGTGTTCTGAGACATTAACGATCGTTAACGACTCAGAACGCGCGTTAACCGCACGTAACGATCGTAAAGCTCCGCGGCGCGGTAAAACACCGCAGAAGGTGGAGAGAGGGCGGAGAGAAGGGGTCAATGGGTGGAGAGTGGGCGGGGAGAGGCTCCAGGCACACCAACGTGCTGATCTGAAGAGCTGAATCCCAACGCGATGGAAAACCTGCCATTAGATGCACATATGCAGGGGAGAGAAACCATTTCAGTGTCGGCAATGTACAGCATAGGCAGGGAAACCTAAAAAAAGTGATAAGTGTGATACATGTGCACAGAACAAAAGGGCACATAAAGCACAGTTACTTACCTGTAACAGGTGATCTCTGGGAACAGCAGGAATTAGTCTTCACATATGGGTACATCGGTACCGACGGAGCCTGCACGGGAATGCTCCCCAGCATCCAATCAGAAAGCCTTTGGGAGCATCCCTCGCGCCTGCGCGCTGACTTCCCGCCTTTCCCACTGCCTCTCCTCAGTTGAGTTTCATAGCTGAGACAGAAGGAGAGAAAGAGGAAAGGAGATAGATAGATACAACTCCTAGGGGAGGTGGGTGGGTTGTGAAGACTAATTCCTGCTGTTCCCAGAGATCACCTGTTACAGGTAAGTAACTGTGCTATCTCCAGGAACAAGCAGGAATGAGTCTTCACATATGGGGACTCCCTAGCTGTGGGTGCCAGGGGAGATCCCATAAAATGCATATCCCTGGAACAGGACGGCATTTCCCAAACCTGGATCCCCGGCATCCCCTGAGGGATGGGGGGTAGGAGTTGAATAGAGAAGAGCTGTAGAGGAACAGCGAAGCTAAAGACTACAGAGAAAAAGAGTCTTTAGAATGTAAGTCAAGTATCATTAAAATATTTAATGAACTAGTACAATATAGATCTTACCTACTGGATTGTAGGAAGTAGAATTGTGATGGAGTGTACTGTAGATGCAGTAGCGGAATCCTCAAGGTAACTTCACAGCAGCGAGGATGAAGTTCCAAATCTGGAATGGGCAGGTGACCCAGGTGTCAACTGGGGTAGGAGAAGAACGGCAGGTCTTCAATGGAAAGCTTTATGGGAAAAAGCTGAAAACTCTTTTAGGTACAGCGTTATTAACATTGAGGACTAAAAGAAGAAGACTGACCGATCTGGAGAATTAGCCCAGTCCTGAAGGGAAGAGGGGGTATGGAAAAAAGCCCCTATTCCCAGGGAGAACAGAAGTGTACTCAGAAATACTGAAGATGTACACTGTCTTTCCTAGCTGGTAAGAGATAGGAAGACATTGAAGTCTAACACTTCATAGACAGGGAGATCTATAACAAAAATAGAAGCTGTTGACATCACAGCAATAATTGTGTGTATAACCGCTCCCACTTACTGAGCCGTATGAGAATAGGCAAGTGGACTGTCTGGACCCCTGAAGAAGGGAAAAACTTTATAGCACAGACAGTTAGGGAGATAGCAGGTAATACTTAGCGTCCTATGGACATCTCCCAATGGGCACACATATATATAGATATATATATAGATATATAGATATATAGATATATAGATATAGATATATAGATATATTTAGAGAGAGAGAGAGAGAGAGACATACATATCTATATAGATGTGTATATATGTCTAGATATGTGTGATATATATATATATATATATATGTATATATATGGGCATGACTTATGCCCACACAGACTACAGAAAATATGTATGTATAGGACATATACATACATGAATATAAGTCTGAGGATACATGCCTGCAACTGAGCCCCACAAAAACATTCACATAGGGAATGTGATGGGAAAAGATTCATCTAATAATGAGGGAGTAAAAACCACCTGAAGATATATAGAGAATCTATTTCTGCGGTGCAGGAATGTAGTTTAGTGGAATAACCAGTATGGTTGCGTGAAAAAACAGAGGATAATAGCAGTCTGGCAAGAGCACGTCAGGAGTACTTTAGGACTCTGACATGTCCAAACGACAAAAAAACGCATAGACTAAGGGGTATGTTTACTAAACTGCGTTAGTGCAAATCGCGTTAGGAGCTGCGTTAGTGAAAGGAAAGCCAAAAAAGGACATGGGCGGGACATCGTAACGACTAACGCGCGTTCCAAAAACTAACGAGCGTTACAGGGCGCCGTGGCGCGTTAAGCATATGAAGGCGTACAGACACAAATCATTGAAACAGAGCTGTAGCACAATGGTTAGTGTACTCATCGCTGTTACAGGCAGCACGGGTTCGAGTCCCCAGTGTGCCTAACGCAGAATGCTGTCCCAGGCAGCACCCTGTACATTACATAGGGAATGAGGAGGCATGTTTTTCTTTACGTTCAGTAGTTGTTAGTGAAACACACTCTCGCAGTGCTCATAGCCATGTACGTTGGTACGTGCGTGGCTGCATGCGTTGTTACGGGCATAGCCCCGTGCGTTGGTACGTGCGTACAATCGTGCGTGGGTACGTGTGTTTTTACCAGCTTGGGCACCTTATAGTACAGACAATTTAGGGTGTCTTGCACTTATGCACTATGCTAACAGATGTACGTGTGATGGCCTATGGTTTATCAGAGCCTGAGAGCAGGCGCTGGATCTTCCCAGGGTTGGATCGTGCCAGTCACACCCATGATGCACTGCACATGCAAATCAGCTGTCCACAGATACACACCATGGGGAATGCACCCCCACAGCACCTCGGCCTGGTAGGGGGAAGTGACCATGTGCACCCCCACAGCACCTCGGCCTGGTAGGGGGTACTGACCGTGTGTTGTACTGGCACAGAGTAGCTACACACCGTCACATTGTGCTGGTACTGTGCTCACCCTGAGGGTGCAGTGAGGCGCCCAGCACCAGGTCCACAGCACCATCCATGGCTGAAAGAGGCCATGGCGCAGGTCCAAAGCAGTGTTAATGTGCGAGATAGGTAGTTTCTGCACAAACACCTTGCAGTCAGGTGTAGCCCCCCCCCCCGGGTGGCAAACAGGGTCTCCTAACAATAGATCCACCTTCTACCTCCCTGCAAAGGTGGCAGTAGAGAGGAACATCAACCCCAGTTCTGGTGGGGAACAGACACCCCACAGGGCAGGCACCGCAGCTCTATACGCAGACAGACATCAGGCCTGCACCCCACCACTATCTGATATACTCCTGCAGCAAGCCATCAGCCACTGCACCCTGCAAGCTACTCCATCAAGACACATACCAGCTGCAAACAGTCTGCTAGTTAGTCCATAATGCATGTGTCCAGTGGATATGCATGCACCCAGAACTGGGATGTCAGCATACACAGCAAGCAGATAAATCAGTGACTGGGCCCCAAAAAGAAACCCATATTTATCACATGAGAGAAATACTATATAGCACTATGGGGGTGCCTAGCCATGCTGTGGTCACTGCACAGTCAGGGTGAGAGTGATCTCTAAGCAGGACATACTGAGGTCACCCTGTCTGTGTAGGTGGTGGCCGGGCACTAAAATGTGCCTGTCACTGCCCTATGCCCTGTGCAGATGCACCTGGCCAGGCCACCCTGTCCGGCCTATACCCATGGTACCTTGCTCCTCATTATGCACATTGGCAGCTCAATACTGGCAACATTGCTGGCAGTGTGGGCTGTGGAAGGTGTTTGCAGCCACCACACACTGGATAGACAGACAGACACCCCCACACCTATGCCAGCATTGTGCAACTATAGAGGTGTTCAGCAGCCATACCCACCACACCAGTCCTGGGCACAGTTCAGGCATGGATATTGTACGCAAGACTGTTGGGGGTCACTCCCCATGGTGGTACGCACTGTCAGAGACCAGACCTGCAGCACACACCACAGACAACAGAATGATTGTTATGGTGGAGCTCACTGAGCAAACTGTGCTTAATGTAGGAATTGATATCTGCCAGTTATCACAGGAAACGTTTGATAGCTGTGTACCATATACCCAGGTGTAGGGTGGCATTGCTAAGGTATGCAACTGCTAGTATTGGGAGATACAGGCAGGGCCCAATGTCCTGCTTCTCCAGGAGGCATTGGCCAATGGGGCCTGTGGGTGTGTCTGGCCCTGTTGGCTGCTGCTTTACGGCAGAGTTCCCCAACTCCAGTCCTGGTGTTCCAAACCTGTTCGGGTTTTCATGCTGTCCCTCATAAATATGCATGAGCTACATCTGCATACCATGGGGGTGGTGCATAGATATGCAGCACAGGCATCTTTATTAGAGGCAGCATGGAACCTGAATGGTGTGGGACCCTCCAGGACTGCAATTGCGAGACTCTGCTCTGGGTAATGCGCCTGTTTCTGATGTCTGTGTTTGGTGTGGTATAATATAGGCGTATTAACCATGCGTATGTTCTCTGCAATAAAGGGGTGTCTTTACTATCACTGTTTAGTGGTGGGTAAAAATATGGGGACTGGGTTGGCAGGAGCCCCAGCTGGGATTTGAACCTGTGACCCTCTGGTTTTACAGGCACTGGCTGTGTCTGTTGCACCACACTGTGGCCACAGAAATGGTGCAGTCCCTGGAGTTAGTTAAAGCGGCCTGACGAGTCAGAAACCCTGCTCTGCACAGGTTTACTGTGGGCTCATTTACCTTGTATGGAGACAAAGGTGCACATAAACCTCAAAACAGACCTCAAAAAAAGGGGCAAACACCCATAACCAAGCTGGGCAACAATGATATCATTGGGCAACATTACACACCACTCCCAGGAAAGCTCCATCACAATGAAATGATCTTTGAAAGGGTCTACGGAACGTAGACCCTTCCAAACATCATTTCTTTCTTTGGTGCTTTCCAGGGAGTGTTGTTCATTGTTGCCCATTGCTATCACTGTTGCCCAGCTGAATTGTGCTTTTTACAATGTTTCTTGTGGTCATTCTTAAGGTTTTATGTGAACTTTTGGTCTTTGCACATGTATCACACTGCTCACGTTTGTAGGTTTCCCCGGTTTTGCTGTACATTGCTGACGGAAATGGTTTCTCTTCCCTTTAATATGCCTTTAACGACAGGTTTTCATTCGCGTTGGAATTGAGCTCAGAAATTCAGCGCGTTAGTATGAGGGGAGCCTCTCCCCGCCCACTCTCCGCCCATTGACCCCTTCTCTCCGCCCACTCTCCACCTTCTGCGCTGTTTTAACGTGCCGCGGAGGTTTACGATCGTTAACTGCGGTTAACGCCCGTAAAGTACGTTTAACGATCGTTAGCACGTCAGAACACGCGTTCGGACGTGCTAACGATCGTTAAACGTACTTTACGCGCGTTAATCACGATTACCACACTTTAGTAAACATCCCCCTAAGACACCAGGATGACCCAGCCAAGGGACACAGGGGTATCATGTACACTAAAAGAGTATGCGTTGTCCAAGTGGAGCAGAAAAGCATAATGCCAAGCTGAAAGGAAAAAAGGGGTAGATTCCTGCAAGATTGGGAACTCCTTGGACATTCACGCCATGGAATGATTATATAAGCTTTTTCTACTATATGGAATAAAACCCTCAGAGACAAAGTTCAATGCTCTGTAGCAAGGGCCCATAGTAGAAAGCTTCTCTGAAGATTGCAGAGAGCATTGTGCAGGAGAATTATAAGAGAATACTGACCGAAGTCAGGTGTGTTGCCACATCCTAGGAAAGGATATGGCTAGAAGAAAATAATCTGCAGTGAGTAGTATTATGCAAGATAGTTGAAAGTAGCTTGCAATGCGTATTAAGTAATCACTGGAACTCCTGCATACATAGCAGCTGAACAAAACAGCAGAGGGGATTCTCCTGTATAAAAACAGAGAGAAAACAGGCAAAGGGAGCGGAGATATTCACTTCCCTGTCTGATGAGTTGTTCAGAGCATGCATTGAAGGATAACAAAAAATCTACACTGGAAGAAAGAGAAGTGTTTCAGTATGGTACCAACCCAAGCAGGGGAAACCCTGGAAGAGAGGGGGTTGGAAAGTGACTTACCATATGGCAAGTCAGCTGAAGGAAAAGATGTCCATGTGGGGACAGAAACTATCATGGGATAGTTGTAACCTCCCTTCGTAGTAGTAAGAAGGGGAGAATTCTGTAACCCATGGACAAAAGTATCCTAACAGCTTAGCATACTGAAAAGGAAAAAGCAGTGTAGGGTTTGAGAATAAACTGCTGCGAAGAAGAAGTTAGCTGTAGATTGCAACATACAGGAACCTATGGTTGCTGGTTATGATTAGACTGGCTAGAGTCTGGAGACTTCAGACTAGGATGAGATGTCCCTTGCTTGGGTACATCTGGAGGATGGGCAGGAGAAGGGTGAAACCTTCTTTTCTTAGGGAAAGAAGGTTTGGCAGGACATTTCTTATGTCCTGGGTTAAAAGAAGGCTTAGGATGGTTTCCAGAACCAGGGAAGTCAGTGGAGCAATGAGCAACCTGACGTAAAGCCTCTTTATTGAAGAGATTTTCTCCAGTACAGGGAGAATTACCCAGTGTATGTTGTGCCCATCTGCTCAAGTCTGAAGCTTGCAGCCAGGCTGTACGACGTGCTCCAATGGCAATAGCAGAGGATCTGCTAACAGACTCAAAAGAGTCTAGAGAAGCACGAGAAAGAAACCAAGAGATATTCCTGCTATGATTAAGAAGCAAGGAATAGTCAGTGGCCTTAGGCTCTGACAAAAAAGGGGACAAAAGAGATAATTTCTCTGTGACCTCCTGAAGTGTCAGACTCATATAAAAAATATATGAAATAATTCTTGAAGCCAGCATAGAAGTTTGGAAGGCATCAAGTGCTTTAGATGCACGACCTGGCGGATAAGAAGAATGCTTCTTCTTGCTTCTTACCTTCCTCATTGCTGATTCCACTACAATGGAATGATGTGGAAGTTGGTTTTTCTGAAATCCCGGAGAGGGAGGCACCTGATACAGAACATTAATGGCTGTAGAAGGCGAAGGAACCTTTAAAGGTGATTCCCACATCCTCAGAAGAAGATCCTGCAAAGAATGATGTAAAGGAAGCATTATATTTTCCTTTTCTGCAGGATCGTGTCCAAGAGTAGAGCCAGGAATAGGAATGGCAAGAAAGGTTGCCATGTCAAGGAGAAATTTCTGAAAAGAAGGATCTCCAATAGGAACTATTCCTGGGTAGGCTGAGGTTGAAGGAGCAGCTTGAGCACCAGAAGACATAGTGGACTGGTGCAGAAAAAGAATCCTGCTAGATGGACAGTGATACTGACAGTTCTGATTCGAGGCAGTTAGCACTGCATCGTCAGTGCCCGGTATCGATTCCAAGCTAGGCATAGAAAGGATGGATGGCACCGATGGAACTGCAGGAATCGACATTGATACCGATAGCGGTATCGGACACGGTAATGCCATCGAAGCAGGTATCGGAGGCTGCTGAAGCGGTACTGAGGTAACCCGAGAGGCTTGGTAAATATTCTCGGTACTGCATAATCGGGAACGATATGGGTCGGTTCCCAAACGCGTCGGTACCAAATCATCTAGACTGGATAGCGATTCCAGACTGGGCATCGAGGGGAGCAGGTCTATCGATGCATGCCTAGAAGGTTCTGTATCGGTGGTGGTATCGGCGATGCCGATACAGGAAAGTAAATTGGAATCGTATCGATCGGTTCTGAAGGTACCGAGGACGTCCGAAGACGATGCCTGGTGAAGAGAGGAATACTCGACACCGGCGCCAATGTCGGGGTATCGGTACCACTCGAAGCCGATATCAACCCCAAGCATGGCGAAGATACAGGAAAGTCAATCTGGGTGATATCGATCGGTCCCGAAGGTACCGAGGATAGCAGATGACGATCCCTGGTGAAGAGTGGAACACTCGACACCGATGCCGATGCCGGGGTATCGGTACCGCTCGAAGCCGGTACCAACCCCGAGCATGGCGGAGATACAGGAAAGCCAATCTGGGTCGCATCGATCGGCCCCGAAGGTACCGAGGACACCAGATGACGATCCCTGGTGAAGAGTGCAGCACTCGACACCGGTGCCGGTGCCGGGTTATCGGTACCGCTCAAAGCGGATACCACCCCCTGGCATGGCTCAGGTATGTTCTGTGAGGGGTGAGCCCCAGGAACAACCTGAAACCCCGTGTATGCTTTGGAGCCCGAAGACTCCCGCTGGGGTTTTATTGCCAATGGGATCTTGAGGGCAAGGCCGGAGCCGTCATCATGCTGTGCATGAGACTTGCCCTTCAAGAATTGGCTAGTCTTAACAGACTGTTTGTGGGTTACCTGATCCTGGAGAGAAGAAAAAACCGGTGTCCTCACCTCAGGAGGAAAAAGGGCATCGAGGGAAACTCGAAAAAGGGAAGGTCTTTTCCCAATAGTACAGCCTGACGGTTCAGGGGAAAAAGGGTCAGGACCCAAACAGGTTAGACACCAAGCCTTGGAGTCTAAAAAGAAAACTATGTTTCCACAATGAAGGCACTTCTTAGGAGAAGAAGGCTCCATGTTGGAGAGGCCTGGTAGGCCCAAAAAGTTAAGACAAAAAACTGAGGAGAAAAAATGTTTCTAATTTTAGAAAAGAAAAGAATAAAGCACCGGCGGTACCGGTATCGGCGAGAAGAACAGCCGCGACCACAAGAAAACAAGAAATAAGAATTTTAAAGAGAAAAGTTTCTGCGGTGACAGGAGGACGTCCTGTCGGCTCCGCGGAAAAATGAAAACTGAGGAGAGGCCGTGAGAAAGGCGGGAAGTCAGCGCGCAGGCGCGAGGGATGCTCCCAAAGGCTTTCTGATTGGATGCTGGGGAGCATTCCCGTGCAGGCTCCGTCGGTGCCGACGTACCCATATGTGAAGACTCATTCCTGCTTGTTCCTGGAGATACATTGAAAATGACCTCAACAAACTGGAAAGAAAACATAACCAAGCTGGCTAATAGTGATATTAATGGGGAACATCAACCCCCCCCCCCCCCCGAGAAAGCTAAAAAAAAAGATATTAATTGTGGAAGGGTCTATGCTCCGTCCCCATACAAGATGAATGAGCCCACAGTGAAATAGCGCTGAGCAGGGCCTTCCCTTGTTATTTGACAGGTGTCCTATGGCGTGCACATGTCCCGCAACAGCAGGGTGGGCATGTCGGAATGGGCAACTGGACAGATGCTGGAAAAGGGGATACAGAGGGCTGCAGGCGGCACATGCTGTGGTGCAGCTGGGCCACAGTGCGGACTAGGGTGATGCCTAGGTGGCTCATACGAATGCTGAAACAGCAGAGCAGCCAGACAGCAACTGCTGAAGGCCCAACATGGGCACGACTGTGTTTCCCACAGTGTCGCAGGGGATAGTACCCAGCAGCTACCCACAAGGGCACGGAACATTGGCAGGCGGTGCTGGGGGGAAGCGTGGACACCTATGCAGGCACCCCTATCCCAGAACCCGCACCATAGGCAGCCGCCTACCCGCACACTGGATGGCCTGAGGCTGCGCTCCACCAGCACCACCAGCAGAAGGGCATGTCAGCATGGTGGCAGAGGGTTACTGGTGGTGGAGGGGGCAGTGGCAGCTGCCCAGAGCAGACCGTGGCCTAGCCCTGTGTAGGTGGGTGCCATGCACTGCAACAGACAGGCCCTGTCTGACGAACAGTCATGGTATCACCAGGGAACGCACTGACTCTGTGACGACACGGTGGAGCAGTGCACAAAACCAGTGTATTCAGAAGTAGAAGGTCACAGGTTCAAGTCCCAGCTGTGGGTTCCTGCCAACCCAGTCCCCATATTTTACCCACTACTAAAAAGTGCTAATACAGACAGAACCTTTATTGCAGATGACGTAAACATGCCCAAGACACCCACATTTTATCCTACAGAGCACAGAGTCTCCCAAATGCAGTCCTGGAGGGCCAAACACCATTCCGGTTCCATGCTGCCTCTAATAAAGATGCCTGTGCTGCATTTCTATGCGCCACCCCCATGGTATGCAGATATATCTCATGCATATTCATGAGGGACAGGATGAAAACCCAAACAGTGTTTGGCACCGCAGGACTGGAGTTGGGAACCTCTGCCATAAAGCAGCAGCCAACAGGGGCAGACACACCCGCACCCACAGGCCCCATTATCCAAAGCCTCCTGGAGAGGCAGGACTTTGGGCTCTGCATGCATCTCCCAATACTAGCACTTGCATACCTTAGTAATGCCACCCTAAACCTGGGAATATGGTACATATCTATCAAAAGGTTGCTATGATTACTGGCAGATAGCAATTCCTAAGTTAAGTACAATTTTCTGAGTGAGCTGCATCATCGCTACCTTTCTGATGTCTGTGGAGTGTGCTACAGGTCTTGTGTCTGACAGTGTTTACCAACCTGGGGAGTGACTCCTACAGTATTGCGTACCATAGCCATGCCTGCACTGTGCCCAGGACTGTTGTGGTGGCCTGGGCTGCCCAACACCTCTATAGTTGCACAATGCTGGCATAGGTGTGGGGAGTGTGTGTCTGTCTATCCAGTGTGTGATGGCTGCCAACACCCTCCATAGCCAACACTGCTAGCACTGTTGCCAGTATTGGCCTGCCAATGTGCATAATGAGGAGCAAGGTACCGTGGGAATAGCCTGGATAGGGTGGCCTGGCCTGGATGCATCTGCACACGGCATAGGGCAATGGCTCGGACATTGTAGTGCCTGGCCACCACCTGCATGGACAGGGTGGCCATAGCATGTCCTGCTGGGAGGTCACTCTCACCCTGACTGAGCAGTGACCATGGCATGGTTAGGTTCCCCCATAGTGCTATATAGCATTTCTCTCATGTGATATTTATGGGCTTTCTTTTGGGGCCCAATCACTGACTTATCTGCTTGGTGTGTATGCTGACATCCCCGTTCTGGGTACATGCATCTCCTCCAGGACTATGGACTAGCTGGAACACCGTGCAGGGGCTGGAGGCTTGCTGCTGGAGAATGTCAGATAATGGTGGGGGACAGCTGAGCATTTCCAGGCCTGCCGTCTGTCTGCTATTGTGTTATGGATGTGTACTGCTCTGTCTGTTCCCCAGCAGGACTGGGGTTGATGGTCCTCTCTACTGCTACCATTGCAGGGAGGTAGAATGTGGATCTATTGATGGATGATCCTGTTTCCCACCCTGAGCCCCAGAGGGTGGGTTGTGTGGTGGTACTTAATCTGCCTATGGGTCCATACACCCCCCCCCCCCCTCTCTCCCCCTTCACCTACAGCAGGTAACCATGGCACCAACACAGGATATGCACTATTCTGGGTGCATCATCGCCCATAAGGACTAAACATGACCGAGAAATACAGAAGGACACAGATGTATCCTAGGTGTGTCTAACGGAACTACCTATCACACACTGATGGGGACCTGCAGCATGGCGTATTTCAGCCATGAAAGGTGCTGTGGACCTGGTGCTGGGCGCCCCACCTCAACCTCAGGGTGGGCACAGTACCCGCACAATGTGACTGTCTGTGGCTACTCTGAGCCAGTACCACACACGGTCTGTTCCCCCTACCAGGCCGAGGTGCTGTGGGGGTGCATACCCAATCTTGTGCCCATCTCTCGACTGCTGATTTGCATGTGCAGTGCATCATGGGTACGGGTGGGTTAACCCTATCCTGGTAACCACAGCAAACAGTTTGTGTGGTGACGTGCAGTCCTTCTGCAGCCAGCCAGGGCTTTGTGCACAGCCTTATAAGGAGTCCTATAGGGGACATTATAGGGTGCCTTGGCGGACAGTACACTTTATAATGTGCCCTATGGAGTGCGTTATGGGGTGCCTTATGCGGCACCTTAAGTTATGCCACCGTGAGGGTGTGTTTGCTGGCAGCACTACTTAAAATACAAGTCAAATGCCTCAACAATCACTACTTAAATGTAAAGGGTGATGCCTCAGCCAGCTTTATACATTAGGCCCACTGGGGAATTGAACCCATGACCCCTGTACCATCAGTCAGTGTTGTAACCATTGTGCTACAGCTCTGTTGTTGTGCTTGTATGCCTGCGCGCCTTCTTAAGATTAACGCGCGGTAACGTGCCATGTAGCGCTCGTTCATTTATGGCGCCTGGTAACGCGCGTTATCGGTAACGATGTACCGCCCATGTCCTTATTTAGGATTTCTGTCTCTACCGCGGCTCCTAACGCGAATCACACTAACGCAGTTTAGTAAACATACCCTTTATCTCATATGCTGTGCATCCATTACTACTTGGCATGGGAGAAGAGACACTACATAAACTGCTCAACTTTACAGAACTCCATGTCTATATTGATCACCTTAGAACAACATCCACTGAAGTGAATCACACCATCGCTTATGAGAATGGACACACTAGCTACAAGATGCTCATGCGTCTGTGTGGGAATTGTTATTTGGTTACTCACCTAATGCTGATCATGTCTGTGATGTTTTTAGTCACCCTATTATTTTAACTGCTGTACAAATATTGCTATGCATATCATAATTTTCCTGTGTTGTAAAATGAAACACATGCAACGCATGTCCTACAAAAACACCAACAACATTTTAAGGTAGTTACACTTCCCTACTGCTGATCATGTCTGTAATGTTTTTTATTCACCCTATTATTATTTTAACTGCTGTACAAATATTGCTGTAAAATGAAACACATGCAGCGCATGTCCTACAAAAACACCAACAACATTTTAAGGTAGTTACACTGATTTTCTCCAGCATCTACCCCTACATCCAGGCTCATTTGGCCTGCTAATTTGGCTAATTTGGCATTTCCTATTACATTGAATACCAGAGTCAGCTGCAGTCTACTATTGCTTCCTATCCTCACTCATAGCATCCTGGTACCTTTCGGCTTTAACCTCCTCAAAAATTCCTGCAGCCCTTATGCACTGTTCACTCTCTCTAAGACGGGCACGGTGGTTGCATTTTGGGTTCCTCCCCCCCCCCCCCCCCAGTAGTGGCTGCCCTACCTAAGACATGACGTTTGGACTCATAAGGGGACTTGTTTATCTCTAGAACACTAGAGACAGTACTGTGTAGGACAGGGGACCTGCTGGACATAGCAAGGTATTTAATACAGGAGGTATTAGACAAGCTGTCTACTATCATGTAATGAAGGAAAAGGAGAAGATAGCCTTCCGCAAATGATCAGGAACAGAGAGTACAGCGGAATGCAATAACCACGGCCTACCAGGGATTATAATCAAATTCTTTATTAAGGACCCGTGATGGCATATCTACAAGTGGAACGAAGGACACAGACAAACTTATCGTTAGATTGTTTAACCTTAGGCAAAAGTAACTGTGATCTTGAGGAGGACTGAGCACGTTCAAAACCCTTTTGAACACACTCTCTCGGATAACCTCGAGCATGAAAACGCGCTGCCATGTGAAAAGATTTCTCTTTAAAGTCATCATTATTGGAACATAGACGCCGCAGGCGTAGAAACTGTGATAGAGGTAAATTCTTTTTGAGATGCTGTTGTGAAAGCTTTCAAAACGAAGAAGCTTATTACGGTCGGTGGGTTTGCGGTAAATGGTGGTGGTGAAGTCATATTGGGATTTTCTTATAAGAATGTCTAAGAAGGGGAGTTCTATAGCACTAGATTGCATCTTAAATGTAAGATTGACATCTAAACTGTTAAGCCAATTGTGGAATTGATGTAATTGCAAATATGCACCAATTTGCAATTACATCAATTCCACAATTGGCTTAACAGTTTAGATGTCAATCTTACATTTCTGTGTCCTTCGTTTTTCTCACCTCTCTTCTAAAATACAAAGAATTTTGAGGTCTCATTGGCACATTCTGCAAACACGTCCCTGTTTTTCCAGCCAACCTCTTACCATTGCACATAGCAGACAACGCAATTTAGGCGATATGCTGGTTTCTTCATTTATGCCCTCGGTTTCCACTCTTTCACACAGAGAAAAAGGGCATTATAAATGCAATAAATGTTCCACTTGTAGATATGCCATCACGGGTCCTTAATAAAGAATTTGATTATAATCCCTGGTAGGCCGTGGTTATTGCATTCCGCTGTACTCTCTGTTTACTATCATGTAATGGCAGCTGGGACAGGTACCACAGGTTTGCTTCCACCATTTCCAGGCACAAATAATAAATAAAAATAAAAAAGGTGTGGGAGATGTCAGCATACACCAGCAGGACATCATGCCTAGCATAGGTGTCAGGGCTGTTCCCAGACCTTGGATTTCAAGCAGCTTTGTTACTCTGGTGATATTAGTCTCCAAACTTAATGAGGGTAGTTTACAAGATGAGATTAACTCTGACCCCCTGGTGATGTCAGTCTCCGGGCCTGATGAGATTGGTCTGCAGCCCCTCCTTGCTAAATCAAGAATAGCAGACCTCAAAGGGAGGTGACTGGAAACAATAGCAGACCTCAAAGGGAGGTGCTAGAGAAAATTCACTATAAAGAACAGAAATACTTCCTCTTTCTCTCTCTCTTCCTATTTTCATCGGACACACCTTGCCATGAGGCTCTGACACCCACTTCTCTCCCCTCCCCCTTGTTCTCTCTTTCTCTCCCTATTCTTCTTACTATGAGGCTCTGACCCACATTTTCTTACCTCTCCATTTGGTCCTGGGTTCATTTCACAGAGACAGTAGGGTAAGCAGCACAAATAAGATAACCAAACAGGTGTGGCTTGGAAAAAACGTTTTATATAGAAATAGGCTTATTACAAAGTTACAGAACAGAGGTAGGAGGTTGTTAGAAAGCTGCTTCAGTTTACTTCAATGAATCTGTGTGTGTGTGTGAGAGAGAGAGAGGTAAGAAAATGTGGGTCAGAGCCTCATAGTAAGAAGAATAGGGAGAGAAAGAGAGAACAAGGGGGAGAGGAGAGAAGTGGGTGTCAGAACCTCATGGCAAGGTGTGTCCGATGAAAATAGGAAGAGAGAGAGAAAGAGGAAGTATTTCTGTCCTTTATAGTGAATTTTCTCTAGCACCTCCCTTTGAGGTCTGCTATTGTTTCCAGTCACTTCCCTTTAAGGTCTGCTATTCTTGATTTAGCAAGGAGGGGCTGCAGACCAATCTCATCAGGCCCGGCGACTGACATCACCAGGGGGTCAGAGTTAATCTCATCTTGTAAACTACCCCTCATTAAGTTTGGAGACTGATATCACCAGAGTAACAAAGCTGCTTGAAATCCAAGGTCTGGGAACAGCCCTGACACCTATGCTAGGCATGATACTTCAGGCTGGAAGGTCGGGGGTTCAAATCCCACTAGAGGACAGTAACCTTGGGCCAGAAGGACTAGGGTTTCTAGTCCCACAGGTGCTCCTTGTGGTCTTGGGCAAGCCACTTAACCCTCCATAGCCCATGTTCCCTGTAAAATAGTTATCTCCAAGTTATAATGCCCTGTTCAATGTAATTTCAGTTTGTTTAATGTAAACCGCACTGATGCAGAATAGCGCGGTATATAAGAGAATATAAATAAATAAATAAATGATGTCCTGCTGGTGTATGCTGACAAAGACCTGCCAGCTCCTTCAGAAGAAGATCCCAGTGGAAGGGAGACCTGAGGGGCTCTACTGGGAAATAAGGGGGAGGTGAGTCAGGTAGAGGAGGTAACCCTTCCTGACTACCAGAAGTGCCCAGGAATCAGTGGTGATGGACATTCACCTTTGGGCCCTGAGGGCTGCTGATCTCCTTGGGGTAGATAGTTTATGCTCAAGGCGTCAAAAACCTCCCCCTGGCTGGGCCAGAGCCAGTGCCTGGGGTTTTGGAGCCTTCTGCTTACACGGGCCATGCCCATGTCCCTTGGTCTGCTGACCCTGTTGGGGATCAAGGGAGGCCTGATAAGGTGGGTAGTTTCGGTAAGCAGCTCTCTTCCTCACTGCTCAAGGTCGGACGACAGTAGCAGCATGCACCAATGCCAATCACGCTACTCAAGCTGCCGACTTGAACCTGTCATAGGCCGTTCGAGACATAAATTTGGAGCATTCACAGACTGCTTTGGCCGGGTTCTTGAACCACTGCAAGGGTTCCTCAGAGAGACCAGCTGAGAACCCAGTGAGTTCCTTCATCGGGTCTCTCAGGTACATGCCCATATATAGCTGATAGGCCTGGATGCGGCCAATGAGCACTTTCTGCTGATGGCATCCAGGGTTCGGGCCTCCCTACTGGGGTCACCAAGGAGTGCGTCTTCTGGCTTTTCAGCCGACTCTACCACCAAGGAGTAATGCGTTAGCTGTGACTTTTGGAAGCCTGACTCCGGCGTACTCAATACATTGAGTCGAGCCGTTTGATCAACACCGGCACTGAAGCCGGTGTCTCCCTCATTCGGAGCATCAGCCATTCCAGGATGGAAGGGATGGGCACCGTGAGCAATTCCCACGGAGGGGCCTCATACTGGAGGATTTCTAACTCATCCACCTGAGGGTCCTCTTCCGACTTGGTTGGAAATGCCAGGGCCTTAGACATGCCCTTGACAAAATCAAGGAAGCCCATATCCTGTGGCAGAGATTGCCCTCGAGGCTCCAAGACGGGGGAGTCAGATGCGAAGTTGCGGTGGTGGCGGGTATTGGGGGACTCCTCGTCCTCCATCTCCAACTCAGAGTAGTCCGTTGAGGACTCATAGGAGGGCTGTTTCACGGGCCTCAAGGCCCCTGATGCCCTGCGGCCGGTGCCCGGCAAAATTGCTGGGGATGACTGTGGTCCCATCAAGTGGGACTCGGATCATGACCTCGGCCGAGGATCGTCTCGGCCTCCCCGGGACGTCTTGGATGTCAAAGGCCCAATGGTCAGGGTGGATGAACCAATCATTCCGGGCTGGTCCATGAAGGCAAACCAACTGTGCTCCAGGGCTGCTATGCTGGACTCCAGACCGGAGGTCTCCTCAGCTTTCTGTGTGGGCACTGAGGGAATCAGTCCCGACGCTGGCTCCCCCAAAGGGGAATCCTCGATAAGGATAGTGTCTGGGGACTGAGGCCAGTCCGTGTTCGGATCCTTCCGGGGGACCTTCGCAGGCCACTACTTCTCGGACTGAGGGACCGGGCCCGGGGAACACCCGGCCAGTCGGAACCATCCAAGGACGCCATCCTCAAGGGTTTCTTCTTCTTCCTGGGTTCCCTCGAGGAAGACCCCCTTTCTGAGGACACACAACGAGGCTCAGGTTTGGGAGGTTCCACCCAAGATGCAGGGGCCTCAGACGAGGCCCTGGCTTTCGGAGGCACTAGGGATTCAGGGAAAAACTTTATTGTGTTGCTGCTGGTGGCTCTTGAGGGCCTTACTGGACATTCTCTTGCAGAGACTGCAGGCTACTGGGTCGTGGTCTGGCCCAAGGCAACAGAGACAGCAGTCGTGTGTGTCGGTCAAAGACATAATTTTAAAGCACTGATCATACTTTTTAAAGCCACTGGTAACCATGGGGGAAAAAAGTACCTCTGCAAGGTCGAAGACTCTCCGGGCTGCCAGTGGGAGAAAAAAGGCGTGAAGATGCCAGAAAAAGAAAAGAATGAAAGACTACAAAAATCAACCGAACTCGATGCCGAGGCAATGAGGCCGGTAGGCGGGAAGAGTACCAGTGCAATACCGGAGGAGAGTATGAAACTTGGAGAGAAAAATCAACTTTTTCTGGGGACAAGCCAGACAAACATCTGAAGGGCTCCGCGGATAAAAGGAGACTGGATGGGAAGGAGATCACGCATGCGTGATGGCATCTCCCAAAGGCTTTCTTTGAAAGCTGGGGGGATGCTTCCGCAAGGGCTCCATCGGTGCCGACGTCACTCGTATGCGAGGACTGACTTCCTGCTTGTTCATGAAGAAAACTTTGTGTCTAGATAATAGAAGGGGTTACTTAGAAACAATTCCATTGATGTTAATAGATAGCGTAGTTACTCACCTGTAACAGGTGTTCTCCAGGGACAGCAGGAATCAGTCCTCACATGGGTGATATCGGCATCGACAGAGCCTGCGTGGAGCAATTCCCCAGGTTTCAAAGAAAGCTTTGGGATTGCTGCTATGCATGCGTGGTCCTCTTCCTGCCCAAAGGTGCCATCTTCCTCAGTCAGGTCCCAGAGCTAGAGCCCTACTAAGCAGATGGCAAGGGAAGGATAAAAAATTGCAACTCTTCAGGGGAGGTAGGAGTGTAGTGAGAACTGATTCCTGCTGTCCTTGGAGAACACTTGTTACAGGTGAGTAACTATGCCTTCTCCAGGAACAAACAGGAAGTCAGTCCTCACTTATGGGACTCCCCAGCTACAGGCTACCAAACCTGTAAGCCAAAAATGCCTCCATGAGCAGAAGCTGATGTCCGAAAGAAGCCTGAGTCCTTGGGCCTTCAGGGCAAGCTCTCGGTAGCCACAGAAGAAGGGTCGGAGGGCAGGAGTTGCTTATACCCCAAACAGATTACGGAGTACAGCCTGGCCAAAGGTGCTGTCCTGGCGGGACTCCCTCTCCAGGCAGTAGTGCGAAGTGAAAGTGTTCACTGAAGACCAGCTCACAGCCCAGAGATGTCCGCCAGAGGCACTAAGTGCAGCGAAGCCACTGATGCCGCTTTGTGTGGTGACCTGTCGATCCAGCAGGGCCACAGCATTTGCCTGGGCAAACGTGATGCAGTCCGCCACCCAGATGGAGAGGGTGCACTTGGTAACTGCCAGCCCCAGGCAGTTGGGATCGTAGGCGACAAAGAGCCGGTCGGACTTGCGATGATCCCAAGTGCACTGTAGATAGAAGGCAAGAGCCCTCTTGCAGTTGTGAGTATCCAGGACCTCTGAAGCCCGGTCGGTGTGAGGTCTCGGAAAGAAAGTCAGCAAGACTATCTCCTGATTAAGATGGAAATCCAAGATCACTTTCTGAAGAACTTGGGGTGGCAATGAAGGACCACCCTATTCCCGTAGAACCTGGTGTAGGGGGCCTCTGCCATGAAGGCTTAGAAACATAGAAAAAATGACGACAGAAAAAGACCACAAGGCCTATCTAGTCTATCCTTCCATATCAAAAACTACAACAGTCCCCTTTTTTTCTTTACCGTCCTTATCTCTACCACCTCCATTGAGAGCTATTCCACGGATCCACCACTCTTTCCATACAGAAATATTTCCGCATATCACTCCTGAATCTATCCTCTCACCCTCATCCCATGTCCCCTAATAGCAAAACTTGCTTTCAATCGAAAGAGGCTCTCCCTCTGTGCATTTATGCCATGGAGGTATTTAAATGTCTCAATCATATCATCTCTATCCCGCCTTTCCTCTAAGGTGTACATATTAAGATCCTTAAGCTGTCCTCATTTGCTTTATAATGAAGACCACTAACCATTTTGGTAGCCACCGTCTGTACTGACTCCATCCTGTTTATATCCTTTTGAAGGTGCGGTCTCAGAATTGCAAACAATACTCCAAATGAGGTCGCACCAAAGACTTATACAGAGGCACTATCACCTCCTTTTTTTCTGCTAGCCATTCCTCTCCGTATGCACCCAAGCATCCTTCTAGCTTTTGTTGTCGCCTTTTCTACCTGTTTAGCTACTTTAAGATCATCTGACACGACCACGCCTAGGTCCCACTCTTCTTTAGAGAACAAAAGTACTTCACCCCCTATACTATATTGCTCCCTTGGATTGCTGCAGCCCAAATGCATAACCTTGCATTTTTTAACATTAAATCCCAGCTGCCAAATTCTAGACCATTCTTCAAGCTGAGCTAGATCCCTCCTCATGTTATCTACACCTTACTGGGTGTCTACTCTATTGCAAATTTTGGTATCATCCACAAAGAGGCAAACCTTACCCAACAGCCCTTCTGCTATATCACTAACAAAGATGTTAAACAGAATCGGACCAAAGACAGATCCCTGGGGCACACCACTGGTAAATTCCATCTCCTCAGAGTGAGCTCCATTTACCTGTACCCTTTGTCACCTCCCACTCAACCAATTTCTAACCCAAGCAGTAACTTTAGGGTCCATCCCTAGGGTGCTCAGTTTGTTTATAAGTCGTCTGTGAGGAATGGTGTCAAAGGCTTTACTGAAATCTAAATACACCACATCAAGGGCTCTCTCCCTTGGTCCAACTCCCTGGTCACCCAGTCAAAGAAATCAATCAGATTGGTCTGACAAGACCTGCCTCTGGTGAATCCATGTTGCCTCAAATCCTCTAATCTGCTGGACTCCAGAAACCTCACTGTTTTCTCTTTCATCAGCATTTCCAATAATTTACTCACCACTGAAGTTAAACTAACCGGCCTGTAGTTTTCAACCACATCCTTACTTCTGCTTTTGTATAAAGGCACCACATGAGCCTCTCTCCAGTCCTTTGGAACCACTCCCGACTGCAACGAGGCTTGAAGTTCACTGACTCGCCACGTCTAGGTCAATGCCACCAGGAAGACCACCTTCCAGGAGAGATGCTGGAGCAAGCACGCCATCGGCTCAAAGGGCGGCCGCGTCAAATGCACGAGCATGATGTTCAGGTCCCATTCCATTGGCGGAGGCCGGACGGGGAGCATGGAAAGCAAGAGGCCCCGCATGAAGCGGGAGACCAGAGGCTGGCCCGAGAGGGTTTTACCTCCAACAGGGAAGTGGTTGGCCGAAATGGCACTCAGTTGAATCCTGATCGAGTTGGATTTCAGCCCCACCCGTGAGAGGTGGAGAAGGTACTGGAGAACCCATCGGGTGGAGCAGGAGAACGGGTCGATCTGGAGCTCGAAGCACCAGGTCGAGAAGCGCTGCCACTTCAGGGTGTAGGCCCGTCTCATTGAGTCCTTCCTCAACGCGAGGAGGACTTCTTCAATCTCCTCCAGAAGATGCAGTGAGGCTAAGGAGACCCCTTCTTTTTCCTCATCTTTCCAGCTACTTCGAGAACCATAGCAGCCTCTTTTTCTTTTACATTTACTTACTTTCCTAATAAAAAAGGTTTGTTGCCCTTAAAATATCCCCTTCCAGTTTTGTCCACTGCTTTTCTACATCTGCCAGCTGTTCCCATCTCACTAACTCCTCCTTGACGTATTGTCCCATCTTGGCAAAGTTAGTTTTCCTAAAGTCTAGGACTCTCACTTTTGAATGGATTATAGCAGCCTTTGTCCTAATACTGAACCACACTATCCGATGATCACTGGATGCACAATGATCACCCGTTGTAACAACGGAAACATTCTCCCCATTTGTAAAATTCAGGTCCAGTATGGTGCCCTCACATGTGGGTTCTGTTACCAGTTGTCAGATTAGTTCTCCCTGTAGAAAATCTAGGATCTCCTTACTTCTAGATGACACTACAGTAGGGATACACCAATCAACATCTGGCATACTGAAATCACCTATCAGTAGCAGAGCCGTACTGCGCATGAATCGTGCCCTGTGCGACTTGCACATTGGGCGCACGCCTCCCCCCTCCCCCCGCACCTCCATCTAGCCACTTTCTGGATGGGGGCGGGAGAGGAGAGGCGCACCCAATGTGTAGTCGCCGGTGTGCTAAGCAGATCTGTCCCTGCTTGCTCTGATGTTGTGTCAGAGGAGGGAGGGACCAGACCTACTTAGCGTGCCATGAGAAGGCTTAAGGGGCACATTTCAGCTGTCTGCCATTGCCTGCCGCCGCTGAGAGATGAAAAAGTGATGGCAGCAGGCAATGGCAGACAGTTGATATGCGCCCCTTAAGCCTTTGCGCCCTGTGCGGCTGCACCGCTCGCACAGGGCTAGGTACGGTCCTGATCAGTAGAACTTCTCCTTTCATGGCAATACTGTGAATGTCTTCGATTAAATCTCTGTCCCCTTTTTCTGCCAGTGAAGGACGTCTATGTACACAATACCAATTCAAATGGATTCCCCATACCCTCTTTCTAGTTTAACCCACAGTGCCTCATCCTTCCCTTATGGGCCCTGTAATTCTGTAGTTTTAATATTAGTTTTTACATATAGTGCCACTCCTCCTCCCCTTCTTCCTACCCTGTCCTTCCTGAATAAAATATAGCCTGGTATAATTACATCCCAGTCATAGTCCCATTATAGGTTTCTGTAACTGCCACTAAGTCCAAGTCAGCCTCTTCCATTAATGCCTTAACATCTGGAATCTTATTTCCCATACTATGGGCATTAAAAAACACCGCTTTCCAGATATTGCCCATTTTACCCATGATAGAGCTATTTGATGTTTTACTTACCTGAGGGCTTTCACTTATTTGGGGGCTTTCTTCACCCATCCCCAACAAATCTAGTTTAAAGCCTCTTTAGTAGGTTATCTAGTCTGACCATCACATTTATTGCGTATAAGTGAGTTGAAACAAATGGGTCTTAACCTACCCCCCCCCCCTCCCCCCCGCCATGAAAGTCAAAATAGTGTGTGCTAGCCCATAACACGAGGGGAGGAATTCTATAGCAAAGGCGCACCTACTGAATAAGCATAGGTCTTTACATATCAGTGCCACTGGTGGTATGTTTAATAAGAGAGCCCGGGAAGGGATATAAGGAGTCAACAGGGAACATAAAGTATTTACAGTAGACAGAAACTGCTATTTGAATGATACGCATACACATTTAAACTGAGATTGAAAGTGCACAGGCAGCCAATGTAAATTAATAAGCACTGGGGGTAATGTGGTTGAATATCTTTAGGTCATAAATCATGCTTGCAGCAGCATTCTGTGAATATTGCAGCGGTTTAACTATCTACTGGGGTAAGTCTCTCTCTCTATATATATATATAATATGTAGCAGTAATCTAGCTGGTGCAACATCAGCTACTGGACTATTGTTTTCAAGCAGCAGACTAGCTGCAGTTTAAAGAACACACTTACTCCTGCTGGAATTCTGCACACAATTCAAAATTTTGCACTTTTATGTGCTATTTGTTTCTGCACTGTATTTTAAATTATTGCTCAAATACAATATGTCTTGTTATTTTTACAAAGAAAGCATGCAGACTTTTGCATAATTCAGACCTTTTCATGCAGACTTGAATCCTGGATGCAGAATTCCAGTAGGTGCAACACATTATGGAGCACATTAGCAATCCGGAATTGAAAGAAAGAATGAGCGTAGAGTATAATACTCAGGCAATGAATCTTCTTTTATTGGAATCTCATTTCCATGCAAGGCAATAGAGAAAGGGGTAACATAGCCAGGGGCGCCCAAGGGTGATGCAGGACCATGAGACTCATTGCAGGGCCTCATTTGCATAGCCACTGAACCTCATTTGCATACATTTATTTTATTTTCAATTGTATATGTTACCCATCTAAAATTTTTGGCAGCTTTCAAAAGAGCTCTTCTTAAGCCTCGTTTTTGTCCTGGCAATGAGTCTTAGGGGCATGTTTACTAAATATCGATGTGCGTTGAGTGCTACTGCGCCAATACAAATACATGGATGTTGCTGCACTTAGCGCGCATTAACATTTGTGAATCCGCATTAACCTTTAGTAAACATACCTCTTAATGAGGCTCTCAATATTATTTGCATGGGAAGTGAGGATAAAGAGACTACCAAATTTCTACATTACTATACTCCAGTGTCAACTGCCAAGCACATTAGGAAGTACTATACACCCTGCTTATTTAGAACCCATAGCAAACCCACCGTATCATAACAGCACTACCAGGACTCACAAAGCACCAAACCCTACCTATCAAAAGGCTACACTGCAAATATTAATCCAATAAATCTCAGAGAATAGCAACACATCTCCTACTGAGGAAAGAGAACAAGTGGGACTGTCAAACAGAAACTACATGAACAGAATACTGCAGTTCAGTTACACATGCAGAACACAGACCTTCACCACACAAAGAACAAGGGATCACAATTTAGAAAAAGGAAGATAATAATTAAACTGGGAACCCCAAAAGCCAGACTTGGAATGTACAACAACACTGGAGAAATAAAACTATAAATTAATTTCCTCTTGTACTAAACAAAATGCAAAATGTTAAGGTTGCACATTTCCCAGAACTGACATATTCCAGTTAAATAAATTCAAAATAAAATATTTTTTTCTACCTTCTGTTTGGGCATTGTATTTTTCAGTTGCAATTGCTCCAGTTGCTTTCTTCTGCTTTCATGTCTTCTGCTAACTCTCCATTGTCTGTTGCCCATTTGTCCTTTTATTTATTTATTTGGAAACTTTCTATACCACCCGTTCCAGAAATCAGGGGCGATTTACATAGAACAGACAATGAAATAAATGTTCTCTCTCTTCTATGTTTTTCCATTCTCTCATCTGTCTCTAACATACTGATCTCCCCCCTTTTGTTCTTTCCTCCATTTCTTTCTTTATTCCTTTTTCATCCACTCAAATTTCACCCTTCCATCCTCAATCCCCACTTACTCTCCCAATACCCAGCCAATCATAGATTTTTCTTCCCTCCCACACAAAATATCTTTTCCCCTCTCCATCCTCACTCCCCCAGCTTCTTTTTTTCTCCTGCCAGTCCCAGCCCCGCCCCATTCTGGTCCTCCTCCAGCATCAGCTTCCTTCTAGTTCCAGCCTCTCCCAGCATCCGCTCCTTTCCAGTCCCACTCCCCCATCCCCCCACATCACCCCATTTCCAGTCCTAGTCCCCCATTATCAGTATTCCTCCAGTCCCTCCCAACATCAGCTCCCTTCTAGTCCCAGTCCCCATCCCCAGCCCATTTCCAGTCCTAACTCCCCCAGTATCTGTCTTCCTCCAGTCCCTCCCAGCATCAGCTCCCTTCTAGTCCCAGTCCCCTATCCCCAGCCCATTTCCAGTCCTAACTCCCCCAGTATCAGTTCTCTTCCAGTACCTCCCAGCATCAGCTCCCTTCTAGTTCCAGTCCCTCCCAGCATCCACTCCCTTCCAGTCCCACTCCCCACATCAGCTCATTTCCAGTCCTAGTCCCCCAGTATCAGTCTTCCTCCAGTCCCTCCCAGCATCAGCTCCCTTCCAGTCCCAGTCCCCCATCTCCCAACATCAGCCCATTTCCAGGCCCGGCCCCCTGTTCCCGTTCTAGCCCCTAGTCCACTCCCCTGTTCCATTCTAGTCCCCCATTCCCATTCTCATTCTCACCCCCCCAGTACCCCCTTCCCCCCCCCCCTGCCAGAAGAGGCCCTGCACCTAACTGGCTGCAGAGGTTGCCGTGGAGGTCCGAAGCCCTGGCTGACCTCTGAAGAGCTGCAGGAGTAAAGAGCGGCGTTTGCCTTCTCTCCCACAGCTGTGATAAAAAGGAGCCCACCAGCATGCTGATTGCTGGGAAGGCAGGGTATGTTAGACATGCCCCCATTTGACCTCCCAGCACTCAGCGCGCCGGTGGGTTCCTTTTTATCACAACCACAGGAAAGAAGGCAAACGCTGCTCTTTACTGCCACTTCTGTTCAGAGGTCAACCCAAGAGGATTGTGGAAAATTGCAAGAGGATCTTGATAAATTGGAAGACTGGGCATCAAAATGGCAGATGAAATTTCATGTGGACAAGTGCAAAGTTATGCACCTAGGGAAGAACAACCCAAGCTATGGTTACACGATGCAAGGTTCCACATTAGGAACCACCACCCAGGAAAAAGATTTAGGCGTCATTGTGGATAACATGTTAAAACCCTCGGCCCAGTGTGCAGCGGCAGCCAAGAGAGCAAATAGAATGCTAGGTATCATAAGGAAAGGAATGGAAAATAAAACAAAAGATATTATAATGCCTCTATACCGTTCCATGGTGAGACCGCACCTTGAATATTGTGTGCAATTCTGGTCACCGTATCTTAAAAAGGATATAGCGATTTTAGAAAAGGTTCAGAGAAGAGCCACCAAAATGGTAAAGGGGATGGAAGGATACTCCTATGAAGAAAGGCTAAAAAGGTTAGGTCCCTTTAACCTAGAAAAGAGACGGCTGAGGGGAGATATGATAGAAGTCTATAAATTAATGAACGGAGTGGAACGGGTAAACGTAGATCGACTGTTTACATTATCAGAATATAGGAAGACTAGGGGACATGCAATGAAGCTACAGGGTAAACTATTTAAGACTAATAAAAGAAAATATTTTTTCACTCAACGTGTAATCAAACTCTGGAATTTGTTACCGGAGGATGTAGTAAAGGCTGTTAGTATAGCTGGGTTTAAAAAAGGTTTGGACAAGTTCCTGGAGGAAAGGTCCATAAACCATTATTAAGAAGGGACCCAGGATATCAATGCTTGACCTAGTACAAGCATTGCAGAACCTGTGTCTTTTGGGGAAACTGCTAGGTACGTATGACCTAGATTGGCCACTGTTGGAAACAGGATACTGGGCTTGATGGACCTTGGTCTGACCCAGTATGGCATATCTTATGTTCTTATGTCAGCCAACATTTCAGGCCCCCTCTGCAATCAGTCAGGCACAGGGCCCACTGACGTGTGGGCAACATTCCCACACAATGGACGAGCCAGTCCTGAATATAGTCCTTGTCCTTACAGACTACGAAGGCCTGTGTTCTTTCTTGAAACAGAGGAGTAGCCTAGTGATTAGAACTGTGGACTGGTGAACAAAGCGACCAGGGCCAAATCCCACAATCTCTCCTTCTGGCCTTGGGCAGATCATCTAATCTTCCATTGCCTCAGGTACATATTTAGATTGGAAGCCCTCTAGGGACATGGAATTACTGTCCTGAATGTAATTTGCCTTGAATTACTACTGGATGGATGGGAGCTAAATACTACTAAATAAACTATTAGCCATCCAGTCAGTTATACGATGGAAATTATGCAACAGCTTCAAAAAAAATAAAGCAGAACTCATTAAAAATGATTCAAAAATTAATATATCATCGGCAAATGGTACTAATGCCACTGTATAAGTCACTGGTGAGGCCTCACTTGGAATACTGTGTTCAGTTTTGGAGATCATATCTTGCAAAGGATGTAAAAAGACTGGAAACTATTCAGAGGAAGACAACCAAAATGATTTGAAGCCTACATCAGAAGCCTTATGAGAAGAGACTTTAAGTCCTAAATATGTACACTCTGGAGGAGAGGAGGGACAGGGGAGATATGATTCAGACCTTTAAATACTTAAAGAGAAATAATGTGGACAAGTGCAAACGGTACCAATGACATAGGAAAATGTTGTCTTGATACATGTCGGTACCAATGACATAGGAAAATGTGGTAGGGAGGTTCTGGAGGCAAAATTTAGGCTTTTAGATAGGAAGTTGAAATCCAGAACTTCCAGGGTAGCATTCTCCGAAATGCTTCCTGTTCCACGCACAGGACCCAAAAGGCAGGCAGAGCTCCGGAGTCTCAATGCGTGGATGAGACAATGGTGCAGAGGTGAGGGTTTTGGATTTGTTAGGAACTGGGGAACATTCTGGGGAAAGGAGGGGCTCTTCCGAAGGGATGGGCTTCACCTTAACCGGGATGGAATCAGGCTGCTGGCATTAACCTTTAAAAAGGAGATAGAGCAGCTTTTAAACTAGATATTAGGGGAAAGCCGACAGTCGCCCAAGAGCTGATGGTTCGGAAGAATGTATCTTTGAAGGATACTACCAAAAGCAGAGAGGTTCCACAAAAGAGTAAAGTAGCCCAAATGCCCTCAAGTATGGAGCAGACAGAGCTTAAAGATCCCAAATTACCCATGTCTAACAATAGCCAAATTAATATGAATAAAATACATTCTCTAAAATGCTTGTCTCTCACTTGGTTTGCAGCTTGTCGTGCTGTGAGGGCTTGCGTGCATCAGTGATGCTGAGAGCTAAACTATCGGTAGTTTAACTACTGGCAGGGTCTCCCAAGATGGACAGGTCTCAACTGAGGTGCCAGACCAAGACAAACCACCCATCTGGGCAGCAGCAGAATGGGACAGTGTTGACGGCGGAGGATCACATTTTTGTGACAACGGCAACAACACCAAACTTAAACTGCGCGGAAGAAAGGCCTGGCAATCTACTTCTGTATCTTGCCATGAAAACCCAATGGATAGTTACAACAAAACAAATTGTGCTATGGTGCTGGCAGATGAGACCCCCAGGTCAGAAGGCACTCAACTAGCTACTGGGGAAGAGCTGAAGACTTTTCAGAGTAAAGCCAGCATTTATGATGTGGTTGGATCAAAGCCCTCTGGAAGTCTGACTGCTGATGTAGCTGCGCATGAAATGAGAGTCAGAAGCTGTAAAGATGTCTTACACATTGGAACATGGAACGTACGAAGCATGAACCAAGGGAAGTTGGAGGTGGTCAAGAATGAAATGGAACGTGTACAACTTGATCTGTTGGGTGTCAGCGAACTGAAATGGACTGGCATGGGGCACTTTGCATCAGATGATCACATGGTCTACTATGCTGGAAATGAAAG
This sequence comes from Ichthyophis bannanicus, assembly GCA_033557465.1. Taxonomy (NCBI): domain Eukaryota; kingdom Metazoa; phylum Chordata; class Amphibia; order Gymnophiona; family Ichthyophiidae; genus Ichthyophis; species Ichthyophis bannanicus. The sequence goes on along the minus strand of CM066035.1, from coordinate 907,883,101 downwards.
ACAAAGAAGAAATGGTGTTGCATTTATAATAAAGAAGAAACTTGCAAGAACTGTAATGAAATACAATGCAGTCAGCGCACGCTTAATCTCTATTCGTCTACGAGGATTGCCTATCAACACAACTATAATTCAAGTATATGCCCCAACAACAGCTGCAGAAGAGAATGAAATTGAAGAGTTCTATGAACAAGTACAAGCTGAAATTGACAGAACATGCAAACAGGATATCCTGATAGTCATGGGTGACTGGAACGCAAACGTTGGCAACAAAGCAGAAGGCAAAGTAGTTGGAAAATATGGACTTGGCAACAGAAATGAAGCTGGAGAAAGAGTGATAGAATTCTGCAAGACCAATGATCTATTCATCTCAAACACCTTCTTCCAGCAACACAAGCGGCGACTGTACACATGGACTTCACCGAATGGATTATATAAAAATCAAATTGACTACATATCCGGAAGTCAACGATGGAAAAGCTCTGTAACATCAACAAAGACAAAACCTGGAGCTGACTGTGGTACAGCTCATCAACTACTAGTATGCAAACTCAAGCTAAAATTGAAAAAGAGCAAACCACTCATGAATCAAGCAAAATATGACCTTGAGAATATACCACTGGAATTTAAAGACTGCCTGCAAAATCGATTTGCTGCTTTAGATATAAATGACAGGGCTCCGGAAGAGTTATGGAATGACATCAAGAAGGTTGTGTTGGAAGAAAGCGAGAAGTCTCTACAAAAGGTGAAAAAGCAAAAACGGCCAAAATGGATGACGGAAGAAACTCTGAAAATTGCCCAGAAACGCCGAGAAGCTAAAGCCAGAGGAGAAAGAAAGACAATCGCAGAACTCAACAGAGATTTCCAACGTGCAGCAAGACAGGACAAGGAAAAGTACTACAATGACACTTGCAAGGAAATAAAAGTAGAAACTATTAGAGGAAGAACAAGATCGGCTTTCCTAAAGCTACGAGAGTTAAAGAAAAAGTTCCAGCCTCGAATTGGAATGTTACAAGATGCTCAAGGTTCTATGTTGAATGATGCTGAGAAGATCAAGAAAAGGTGGAAGGAATATACAGAGTTTTTATATGATAAAGATCAAGTGGACCAACAGCCGTTTCAACCTGTACCTTATGATCGGGAACCATTGGTGATGAAAGAAGAAGTTGAAGCAGCATTGAAAGCCTTATCAAAGAACAAAGCACCAGGCATTGATAGCATTCCCATAGAAGTATTGCAGCAATCTGATGCAGCTGTTACCGTACTCACAAGGCTCTGCCAAGAAATATGGAAGACAACATCATGGCCAACTGACTGGAAAAGATCTGTGTTTATACCAATACTAAAGAAAAGTGATCCAACTGACTGTGGAAATTATCGCACAATCGCTCTGATCCCACATGCCAGCAAGATTCTACTGAAGATTATTCAAAAGAGACTTCAACCATACCTGGAACAAGAACTACCTGAGGTGCAAGCAGGGTTCAGGAAAGGGCGAGGAACGAGAGACATCATTGCGGATGTGAGATGGATCCTTGAAAAGACTAAAGAATACCAAAAGGATATCTATTTGTGCTTTATCGACTATAGCAAGGCTTTTGACTGTGTAAACCATGAGAAACTCTGGGCCACATTAAGAAGCATGGGTATACCAGAACACCTGATCGTTCTCTTGCGCAATCTGTACATTGATCAAGAAGCAACAGTTCGAACGGAACAAGGAGAAACAGAATGGTTTAAAATAAGCAAAGGTGTAAGACAAGGCTGCATACTTTCCCCCTACCTGTTTAATTTATATGCAGAACAAATCATCAGAGAAGCAGGATTGTATGAAGACAACAGAGGTGTGAAGATTGGTGGAAAACTCATCAACAACCTTCGCTATGCTGATGATACCACATTACTGGCGGAAAGTGAAGATGATCTGAAACATTTGCTTCTCACAATCAAAGAACATAGTCTCAAAATGGGCCTGCACCTTAATGTAAAGAAGACAAAGATCATGACAACTGGCATAATCAACAGGTTCATCGTTGAAGGAGAAGAAATTGAAATTGTGAACAACTTTAACCTACTTGGATCAACTATCAATAAAGAAGCAACAAGCAGTCAAGAAATCAGACGACGCATTGCTCTTGGCAGAATGGCTATGAAAGACCTAGATTAGATTCTCAAGAGCAGAGATGTCTCTCTCCATACAAAGATTCGACTTGTTCAAGCCATGGTATTTTCAATAGCATCATATGGATGTGAAAGCTGGACAGTGAAAAAGATAGACAGGAAGAAAATTGATGCCTTTGAATTATGGTGCTGGCGGCGAATACTGTGTATACCATGGATTGCCCGAAGAACAAACCAGTCGGTACTAGAGGAGATCAAACCTAAGCTTTCTTTAGAAGCTCAGATGACAAGACTTCGACTTTCATACTTTGGACACATCATGCGAAGAGAGAGATCATTAGAGAAAGACATTATGCTTGGCAAGATAGAAGGTCAACGCAAAAGAGGAAGGCCAGCAATGAGATGGATCGATACAATAACAGCAGCTACGGGTACCAGTCTGTCAACAATGAGCCGCCTGACTGAAGACCGAACACAATTTAGGATAGCTATCCAGAGGGTCACCATGAGTCGACTCCGACTCGATGACACTTAACAACAAAATGCTTGTATGCAAATGCTAGAAGTCTAAAAAATAAGATGGGAGAGTTAGAATATATAGCACTAAATGAAAGGTTAGATATGATTGGAATATCAGAGACATGGTGGAAGGAGGACAACCAGTGGGACACTGTGATACCTGGGTACAAACTATATCGTAATGATAGAGCTGATCAAATTGGTGGAGGGGTTGCTCTCTATGTTAGAGAGGGCATTGAATCAGAAAGGATTAAAGTTTTGCAGGAAACAAAGTCTGCTGTAGAATCTATATGGATTGAAATTCCATGTAAAAGAGGGAAGGCAATGGCAGTGGGGGTGTACTATCGAGCGCCTGGCCAGAATGACCAAATGGATGATGAAATGCTCAAAGAAATCAAGGAAGCTAACAAAAGTTACAGCGCAGTAATAATAATGGGTGATTTCAATTACCCCGGTATCGACTGGGTCAGTGTCACGGCAGGACATGCTAGGGAGATAAAGTTCCTAGATGAAATAAATGACTGCTTCTTGGAGCAGCTGGTTCATGAACCGACCAGAGGGGAAAGCCATATTAGACCTAGTCCTTAGTGGAACACCAGATCTAGTGCAAGAGATAAGGGTGTTGGGGCCACTTGGCAATAGTGATCATAGCATGATCGCCTTTGATTTATTTAGTGGAGGAGGGATAGTAAGGAAATCCACAGTTATACCTTTTAACTTTCGAAAGGGAGACTATGATAAAATGAGGAAAACAGTTAAGAAAAAACTAAAAGGAGCAGTTGCAAAGGTTAAAGACGTACATCAAGCTTGGGTGTTTTTGAAAAATACTATCATGGAAGCCCAGCCCACACTTTAAGAAAAGTGGAAGGAAGTCCAAAAAACTGCCAGCATGGTTTAAAGGTGAGGTCAGAGAGGCTGTTGTTGCCAAAAAAGCATCTTTCAGGAAATGGAAAAAAGAGCCAAACGACGAAACCTGGAAACAGCACAAGCACTGGCAAGTCAAATGCAAGGCATTGATAAGGCAGGCAAAGAGAGAATTTGAGAAGAAGCTTGCTGCGGAAGCAAAAACGCAAAATAAAGACCTTTTCAAGTACATTCGTATCAAAAAACCTGTGAGAGAGTCAGTTGGTCCATTAGATGATCAAGGGGTTAAAGGAGCACTAAGAGGTGACAAGGCGATAGCGGAGAGACTGAATGAATTCTTTGCTTCGGTCTTTACTGAGGAAGATGTAGGGATGTTACCCATGACTGAAGTGGTATTTAAAGGTGTGGAAGAACTGAAGGAAATATCGATACATCGGGAAGATGTATTACAACTATTAGATAAACTGAAGAGTAGCAAATCACCTGGGCCGGATGGTATACATCCAAGGGTGTTGAAAGAACTAAAATATGGGATTGCAGACCTGCTATTAGTAATCTGTGAACTATCATTAAAATCATCTCTAATACCTGAAGATTGGAGGATCGCCAATGTAACGCCAATTTTTAAAAAGGGTTCCAGGGGTGATCCGGGAAACTACAGACCGGTGAGCCTGACATCAGTACCGGGAAAAATGGTAGAAATTATCATAAAAAATAAAATTACTCAGCATGTAGATAGTCATGACCTAATGGGAGACAGCCAACATGGCTTTAGACAAGGAAGATCTTGTCTTACTAATCTGTTATGTTTTTTTGAAGGAGTGAATAAACAAGTGGACAAAGGTGAGTCAATTGATATTGTGTATCTGGACTTTCAGAAAGCCTTTGACAAGGTCCCTCATCAGAGACTTTTGGCAAAACTAAAGAGTCATGGGATAGGAGGCAGTGTACTATTGTGGATCAGGAACTGGTTAAAAGATAGAAAGCAGAGGGTAGGGCTAAATGGCCAATTTTCCCAATGGAGAAAGGTGAATAGTGGTGTACCCCAGGGATCTGTGCTGGGTCCGCTGCTTTTTGAATATTCATAAATGACCTGGAAAGTGGAATAACGAGTGAGGTTATCAAATTTGCAGATGACACAAAACTATTTAAAGTTGTTAAAATCCAAGAGGATTGTGGAAAATTGCGAGAGGATCTTGATAAACTGGAAGATTGGGCATCAAAATGGCAGATGAAATTTAATGTGGACAAGTGCAAGGTTATGCACCTAGGGAAGAACAACCCAAACTATGGTTACACGATGCAAGGATCCACATTAGGAACCACCACCCAGGAAAAAGATTTAGGCGTCATTGTGGATACCATGTTAAAACCCTCGGCCCAGTGTGCAGCGGTGGCCAAGAGAGCAAATAGAATGCTAGGTATCATAAGGAAAGGAATGGAAAATAAAACAAAAGATATTATAATGCCTCTATATCGTTCCATGGTGAGACCGCACCTTGAATATTGTGTGCAATTCTGGTCGCCATATCTTAAAAAGGATATAGCGATTTTAGAAAAGGTTCAGAGAAGAGCCACCAAAATGGTAAAGGGGATGGAAGGATACTCCTATGAAGAAAGGCTAAAAAGGTTAGGGCTCTTTAACCTGGAAAAGAGACGGCTGAGGGGAGATATGATAGAAGTCTATAAATTAATGAACGGAATGGAACGGGTAAACGTAGATCGATTGTTTACCTTATCAGAATATAGAAAGACTAGGGGACATGCAATGAAGCTACAGGGTAAACTATTTTATTATTAAGAAGGGACCCAGGATATCAATGCTTGAACCAATACAAGCATTGTGGAACCTGTGTCTCTTGGGGAAACTGCTAGGTACATATGACCTAGATTGGCCACTGTTGGAAACAGAATACTGGGCTTGATGGACCTTGGTCTGACCCAGTATGGCATATCTTATGTTCTTATGTTCTTAATGAATTAACAAACCTCTTCCAAAGACGGGGAAGCTGTAAAACTAGAGGGCATAACATGAAGCTGCAAGGGGGTAAATTGAAAGGCAATGTCAGGAAATACTTTTTTCACTGAGAGGGTGGTGAATGCTTGGAACGCCCTCCCGATGGAAGTGGTGGGGGCAAATACAGTGACAGAATATAAATTGGCCTGGGACAGACACAGTGGATCCCTTTACAGCAACAGGATAAAATCAAATTAACTTAACTTTCTAATTTCTCAACAAACAGGGGTCTCCTACACAGAGCGGTGAGTTCACTCCTAAAACACAGACATGGGGAGGGGTGGCCTGCATGGAGCAGCAGGTGCACCTACTCTTGCCATCTTACTGGGCAGACTAGATGGACCATACTGGTCTTTATCTGCTGTCATTTACTATGTTACTATAAACAAAAAAGGACCAGATAAATTTTAAACAGGTTTATGAAACAGCTGACCCCTGAGGCAATCCATGTATCAGGTTATGCCAAGAGGAGATGTCATTACAAAGACGCATCTGTTGTTCTCTATCTGATCAGCCAAGTGCTTCAAGAGTAACATAGTAAAGAGTACTGTGGGAATTATGGAATCAAACGCAGAGGACACGTCAGCGAACGAGAATAAATAAGCTGTCTGTCTCTGCTCCAAGTCTCATGGCATTTTATCAATTAGAGAAGCCACTAACTTGAATTGCCTCTATCTTTAAAATGAAGAAAATTCCCTTCTCCTAATGTGATCTGTCAGCAGAGCCGGTGCTACATTTCTTGCTGCCCTATGCAAGTGATTACCGCAATGACCCCCCCACTCTAGGAGATCCCAATGGAGCCCTCCATAAGACCCTTTTGTCCCAACATGATGACAGTTTTCCAAGGAGTTGCTGTATTAGTCTGGAGTAGCAAAAATGTCAGAGGCAGGTGACGCCTTATAGATGATGACACCTTATAAATTAAGCAATGTATTAAGGTTCACACCTCACTGAATTAGTCTATAGGGTGCCACCTGCCTCTGTCATTTCTGTCCCAACCATAACTTAATAAGCGAATGAGTGTCTGAACATCATTTGCATGTGCAGTGGAGTTAGAGAGAGGCCACCAGATTTCTACATGACTTCCCTCCAGCGCCACCTGCCTTATACACCAGGAAGTGCTATAAAACCTTGCAAAAAGAACAGAGGCCATAACAAATCTGACATAATATAATAGCAGGACTCACACAGCACCAATGCCACCAATTAAAGACAATACTACAAATATTAAACCAGTACAGCTTAGGGAAAACCAGTATCTTTCCTACTGGGAAACCAGAACAAGTGGGACTGCTACAGATCTCTACACAGAAACTACTTTCGGTCATACATACAAAACACAGACAGACCCTCACCAAACAGTAATCAAACAAGGAATTCCAAGATCTCAAACTCCGCATTGATGGCAACGATAGAGAAATCAAAGTAGAAATGAGAAATGCAAAACACAGACATCAGTAATGCAAATTTCCCAAAGCTAGCATATTCCAGTTCATAAAATCAAAATAAAACATTTCTTTTCTACCTTTGTTGTCTGGGTATTTTCATTTTTTCAGTCACAATGTGCCCAGTCTCTCTTCTGAGACCCTCTGTCTTCTCTTAACCCTCTCTCAGTGTCTGCTGTCAATTTGCCACTTCTCCTTGGCCCCTCCAGTTTTCTTCAATGTCAGAGACAGATATAGAGAGGGAATACATCTTTAGTTTTTAGCTCCTTCCTCCATGTCTTTTATGGTTTAGGCATTTGATATACCGCCCTTAACTTTTGCATCAGAGCGATATACATGTATGTATATACTAACAGGTACTTTTTAATCCATCTCTATCCATTCAGATTGCACCCTCTCTCCAGCCCTCAGAACCCAGCATCTCTCTCTGTCCACTGCTAAAGAGATCAGAAATTCTCTGTCCAGCCCTCGCCCTCTCTGCTGCCCACATCTCAAAGTCAAGCATCCCCCTCATAGCTCAGCATCCCCACTCTCTCTCTCTGTTTCCCTCCCCCCCCCCCCCCCGGGTTTGCTATGGGCTCTAAATGAGCAGGGTTTATAGTACTTCTTAATGTGTCTGGCAGTTGGCGCTGGAGTATAGTAATGTAGAAATCTGGTCGTCTTTCTTTATCCTCACTGCTCATGCAAGTGATATTCAGACACTCATTAAGAGGCGTGTTTACTAAAAGTTAATGCGCATTCAGAAATGTTAATGTGTGCTAATTGCAGCAGCACCCATTTATTTCTATTGGCGCAGTGGCACTTAACGCACATTAATAATTAGTAAACATGTCCCTAAGTCATTGCCAGGACAAAAAAGAGCCTTGTGAAGGGCTCCATTGACAGCCACCTAAAAGTTTAGATGGGCAACATATACATTTTGAAATAAAATAAATTAAGTTTATGCAATGAGGTCCAGTGGCTATGCAAATGAGAACCTGCAATGAATCTCCACACATGGTCCCGCATCACCCTTGGGCCGCCCCTGCTAGGCCAAAGCAAGAGAAGATCTGAAGAGGTGCAGACCTATATAAAGGGTCTGCAGAGAAGAACTAGTGTAATTTCTGGGTATACCTCAGGAAGTGAACAGGAATAACCTGGTGCATTCCATTTTTACCTCTCAGAACTCCAATCTGCGTGTTAGGGACCAAACCCCGATACATCCCTAGCAACCAGAGAAGGAGTGCTATGCAACATGAGAATGTAAGAGACATGCTGAGAAGTGTGTTGAGAGATGATTGGTACTTCTGGGCCCAATATTCAGCCCACAGCGGTCAGTGTGTGTAAAGAGCCTGACTGCTACAGGCAAAAAGTGAAACCGGACATTCAGCACTAGACACCGGATATCTTCCAGTGATGGATATGCAGTTTCAGCACCAACCACCAACCACCATTGCTATCTGGCTAGCGGCGATAGCACAATCACATACAGTTAGGTCAGCTATTGGCATGTCCTAAGTTTAGGCAGTTACCTATACAGTTAGTGTGCTGAAAATCAGGTAAGTGCTGAGATTGCCTATGGACCAACCCATCACTATCCAGATAGTACCAAGGAGATGTGTAGAGATATACAAACTGGGACATGTTTACCAATGTGCCCACATTCACTGTCGGGGGCGCACCCAGTATGTCCTGATGCAGTTACTGCATTGGGAAGCACCTTACTGAGCTAAAATTGCAATTGAGTGATATTGCTGAAGGACTGAATGGAAAAGTCTGTCTTTTTGCAGATGACACGAAAATTTGCAACAGAGTGGACGCCCCAGAGGGAGTGGAGAACATGAGGAAAGATCTACAAAAGCTGGAAGAATGATCCAATCCTTGGCAGTTAAGATTTAAATGTAAAGAAGTGCAGAGTCATGCACTTAGGAAGCAGAAATCTAAGGAAATGTACATGATAGGGGGCGAGAGATTGGTGTACATGGACCAGGAGAAGGACCTTGGAGTGATTATTTCTGAGGATCTCAAGGTGGCGAAACACTGCGACAAGGTGGTGGCAAAAGCCAGAAGGATGCTTGGTTGCATACAAAGAGGAATTACCAGCAGAAAGGAAGCGGTACTAATGCCGCTGTACAAGTCGCTGGTGAGGCCTCACTTGGAATACTGTATTCAGTTTTGGAGACCATATCTCACAAAGGATATAAAAAGACTGGAAACGGTGCAGAGGAAGGCGACCAAAATGATTTGAAGCCTGTGTCAGAAGATTTATGAGAAAATACTTGAAGACCTAAATATATACACTCTGGAGGAGAGGAGGGACAGGGGAGATATGATTCAGACCTTTAAATACTTGAAGAGTATTAATGAGCAAACAAACCTCTTCCAGAGGCAGGAAAGCTGTAAAACTAGAGGGCATAACATGAAGCTGCAAGGGGTAAATTGAAAAGCAATGTCAGGAAATACTTTTTCACTGAAAAGGTGGTGGATGCTTGGAATGTCCTCCTGTTGGAAGTGGTGGGGGCAAATACAGTGACAGAATTCAAAATGGCATGGGACAGACACAGTGGATCCCTTTATAGCAACAGGCTAAAATCAAAATAAACTTAACTATCTCTTATATCGCAACAAATAGGGTTGCCCTACATGGAGCAATGAGTACATCCTTAAACATAGGCTGAGGGGAGATATGATAGAAGTCTATAAATTAATGAACGGAGTGGAACGGGTAAACGTAAATCGATTGTTTACATTATCAGAATATAGACAGACTAGGGGACATGCAATGAAGCTACAGGGTAAACTATTTAAGACTAATAAAAGAAAATATTTTTCACTCAACGTGTAATCAAACTCTGGAATTTGTTACCGGAGGATGTAGTAAAGGCTGTTAGTGTAGCTGGGTTTAAAAAAGGTTTGGACAAGTTCCTGGAGGAAAAGTCCATAAACCATTATTAAGAAGGGACCCAGGATATCAATGCTTGACCCAGTACAAGCATTGTGGAACCTGTGTCTTTTGGGGAAACTGCTAGGTACGTATGACCTAGATTGGCCACTGTTGGAAACAGGATACTGGGCTTGATGGACCTTGGTCTGACCCAGTATGGCATATCTTATGTTCTTATGTTATGTTCTTATGTTCATGGGAGGGGTGACCTGCACGGAGCGGCAGGTGCCAAGCAGAAGGTGCATCTACTCTTGCCGCCTTGCTGGGCAGACTAGATCACCATACTGGTCTTTATCTGCCCTTCTTATACTATGTTACTATACAATTAACACGGATGCACTTAACTGCAGCAGTGATAGTGTGATACCGCCCCCATGCTAACCACAATGTGCAGCCAATGCCCACTCTCCACCTCTAACCCGCCCAGGTCCTGCCCATGATATGCTAAGCAGTTAGCATGAGATTTTTATTGCCGTGGATGCTAACCACTTAGCACAACAACAAAAAAAAACACTCCACAAACAAAACACTAGACACTTCAAACAATTTGAAAGAAATCCTTCCTCAACATTTCCTCACTTCTCGATGGAGATACAACCAACTTAGATGCAACCATATCCACCTGGAACTGAACCATCTCAGAAGCTGTCTCAGCCACAACACACTTAACAGCACATGAACAATAATCAACCCAAAACCCTATGGTACACTCCAAGCCTCTGTGAACTCAAAACATGGTCCGCAGATTGGAACACAATGGAGAAAACCAAAATTCTCTTCAGACAGAAACAGCTACATGGCTCTCCTTAAAGAATACAACACCGCAACAGACCACTCCAAGGAAACCTACCATACAAAACTGGTCTAAAGCTCATTCTACTGACCAAGAGAACTATTTGACTTAGTAATAGAACTCACAAAAACACCCACCGAAGACATCCCTAAAATCTCCATCACCCCACAACAACTAACCAACCATTATAGTGCACATAACACCCAGCCACCAATGAAAATGGATCTGCCCACCCCCTCTGCTCCTCACGCCTACTCATGGACTACATTCGACTCAATCAGCAACAAAACCATAGAAATCACCAACTCATCCCTCAACACAACAATGTCCCCCACTCGACCCCTGCTCAGTGAGTTGGATCAAATCCACAAAGACCGAACTCACCCCCCTTCTCACAAAATTCACTCAAACCTCCCTGCAGAAAGGTCACATGCCATCATGCCTGAAAACCTCCTCAATACACCCAATCCTAAAAAAAAGCATCTTGACCCCACAGACCCCACTTCCTACAGACCAATCACCAGCCTACCTTTCATGACCAAAATAATTGAAAAACCCATCCAACAACTCCAAGAATACCTGCACAAATACACCCTGCTTGATCCACAGCAACAGGGATTCTGTCCACATCACGGAGTGGAAATCCTAATAACCTCTCTCATGAACAAACTCATGAAATGAATTCAAAATATGCACCAAGGATACATCCTAATATTCCTTGACATATAAGAAGCTTTTCATACCATCAACCACAACATACTCCTATGATGACTACAAACAATCAGAATCCAAGGCACAATATTAAAATGGTTCCAATCCTCCCTAAACAACCAAGAACAACAAATAAAATTTGGTGCTGTCACATCAGCCCCCTACCCTCAGACTCAAGGAGTTCCACAAGGATCAATTCTCTCAGCACTGCTATTCAACATCTACCTACCACCACTCTGCTCAATCATCCAATCACATAACATCTACTACCATATCTACACTGATGACATCATGCTAAACGTAACATTCAACACAAACCAAGCTTCATACTTTGGACTACAATGATGCTTCACCAATGTATGGGGGGCTTAAACGCACTTATCCATAACCCTCAAGAAAATGGAATCACTATTCATCACCAAGGATGAATTATTCACTCCCCCTACCCACCATCTCCCTAAACAACACCAAAATCCAAGTTCAATTGCAAATAAAATACCTGGGTATCACCCTAGACTGTCACCTAACCATGAAGCTGCAGATAAAAAACACAATGAGGGCAATTATCTAAAGTCTAAAACCCTACAACATCTCTGCCCATTGCTGGTACCATCTGACTTCTGCTCAGTCCTACAGGCACTAATCATCCCCCACATTGACTACTGCAACTCCATCTACTACAGATTACACCAATCAACCCTATTACCCTACAAATAGCTCTTCACAGAACAGTCCACATTATTCAATTAGCATCAAGATACAACCACATCACACCTATCCTGAAACAACTCCACTGGCTCCCACTACAGTGCAGAATCCAATACAAAATCCTCCTAATGATCTTCAAAAACACTCAACAATCAATCAGCCCTATACCTACAAACTCATCAAAACAACACAGTCCAACAGACCCAGAAGACGATACACCAAGAACATCCTAGCAATCCCCTGCGAAAAAACAGGAAGCACTCAACAAGCATGCACAAAATCATTAGAGCTCTATGCTCCAACCATCTGGAACTCAAAATAAGAAATACCAAAGACCTTCTCAAATTCCGTAAACTCTTAAAAACCCACCTAGTCATAGAACACTTCGGATCCACTACCCAACCACCCCCATCGCACCTACAATTTAGTCCCTGATAACTATATAACCATGCTCTGGCATTTATAAAGATGCTTTTGTACATAAATTAAGATTACTTGTATATGTTGAAGAGTTAATGTGAAAAGTTACAGTTCCATGTAAACATTGTTCACCTGAGTTAAATGTACACCACTTTGACGCGGTGAAATGCAGTATAAAAGAACAGCCAAATAAATAAATTTAGCACATGGTAAATGTTAGCACACTTTAGTAAACGTGCCCCATATATGCTGTATATGCTGAGAAAGCAGGGAAAGATGATTCTTCTTTCATTTAAAAATGCTTTATAAAGAAAACCAAAAATCATTGAGTTCAAATGTGTTTGGGGCTTCTTTGCTCTGCAGGTATTGATGCCAAAGGTTGCATCCTCATAAGTTTCTTGCCTGTGGCTACATGCATTTTTGATAGCAAGGCTTTTTATTGTTTCACAAACACATATTGTTTCATCGAATGGGTAGTGCTTTATTACATTAGACACGAATAAGAAATCACTCTTGGAAAACTTATTTCATATAGCTCAGCACTACAAAACAACGGTGATCCAACCTTAATTTAGAAGAATAAAATAACATAAATCCTTTGGGAACTCAAAGAAGTTAGTCAAAATTCTGTTGACATCCATCAAATTTTCACCATCTGTGACAATTCAAATTCCTATCCAGATAATCTGAAATTCATTTGTTTTCATACACTGACACCAATATTGAAAAGCTGAGAGCCTTACAAAGATGCCTCAGTTTTTAGAACTTAAACGTTAAACAAAAGTATCAGCTGAATTTAGCACCTAAATCAAGACCTGCTAGTCAGCCACCTACCTTTAGAAACTTAAAGTCCCAAATCTGGTCTTGACTCTGTCCACATGCAGTGAACAGTAAATTTAGGAATCTCGAAAAAATGAGTGGAGTGGAATGGGTAAACATGCATTGGCTGTTCACCCCTTCAGAAAGTCGAAAGACTAGGGGGCATGCAATGAAGCTACAATGTAGCACATTTAAGACTAATCAGAGAAAATATTTTTTTCACTCTGTGCGTAATCAAACTCTAGAATTCGATGTCAGAGGATGTAGTAAAAGCTGTTAGTGGGTTTAAAAGAGGTTTGGAGGAAAAGTCATTATTAATGTGGGCTGGGTAAATCCACTGCTTACCCCTGGGACAAGCAGCATGGAATTTGTCTACCTTTGAAACCTGACAGGTACTTGTAATCTAGATTGGCCTCTGTTGGAAACAGGATATTGGGCTCCATAGATCCTTGGTCTGAGCCAGTATGGCATATCTTATGTTCTTATGAAAGAGATCTTCAGGCACTGCTTGCGTTGCATGCAAATCTCTGATACATATTCACTGTGGATATCCTGAAAACCTGACTGGCTAGGGGCTACACGAGGACAGGGTTGAGAACCACTGCTTAATGTTTAATGTTCGAGTTACAAAAAATTTGCTTAGACCATTCCTAAAAAAAAGAAAACAAAAATTTCACATCAAAACATTTTGCTAAACAGTTTAGCCAAAAAAACTAAACAAATAGAAAACAAACCAAATTATAAACATAAAGGACAAATGTCACTGTCAACAGATTCCAAAGTGCCAAGCTTCTCCTTCACTAGTTTGCAGTACATATAGCAACTGTTACGAACTACACCGTTCAGTCACTAGGTGCCAGCATGACTGAACAATTAAAGCCATATGATTCTGTCACAGCTTTCCGAATAGAATTTACAAGAAAGAACATGAAATACACCTCTGAATCACCAAGAGCTAGGGGTATGTCAGCAGTCAGAGGGAGAATGTATGGGTGGGGGAAGCCTCATGGAATTCATTCTAAGATTTTTGGCATGTTTTGTGGGTGTGGGTGGGTGTGGATGTCTGAGGGTGCATCGTATTGGCTTTTGTGTGTGCCTTATGACCAAAAGATAGAACAGAGGGGGGAGGGACTTTGAAAGGATCAGCTCTTTAACTGCTTTGCTATATCAAAGCTACTAAGCTGCAGAACCCACTGCTCCATGTAGGATACCTCTGTTTGTTGAGAAATTAGATAGTTAAGTTTATTTTGATTTTATCCTACCCCTTTACAGCAACAGGATACAATCAAAATAAACTTAACTATCTAATTTCTCAACAAACAGGGGTGTCCTACACGGAGCGGTGGGTTCACCCCTAAACAAAGACATGGGGAGGGGTGACCTGCACAGAGCGGCAGGTGCACCTACTCTTGCCATCTTACTGGGCAGACTAGATGGACCATGCAGGTCCTTATATGCCGTCATTTACTATGTTACTTCTCCCATAGAAATGCTTTGGGTCTGATTTGACCCATTTTTTAATTTGGTGTGTCTTTTTAACCAATTTTTCCCCATGCCATAATTGGTTAGTCCTGTTCTGCTACATTTTCAGAGAACTATTTTGCTGCCAGACAGATAGACATCGTCAACTCCTTATATATAATTTTTTGCCAACATTCCATTGCGTAGGAAAGAATTTTTTTAAACTCTCCAGACTTGCTTCTATCTCCCTACTTTGGCAGGCTCCCTCAGAGTCCAAAGGAGTAGAAGTAATCCACAATAGCTCCTGCCCCCACTGGTAGCACCCTCCATAAGGGCATTGACTGACCTGAGGCTAGAACCATTTTGGAAAACAATACCAGCAGGACAGGAGCAACTGGAGATCACTTTCGTACCTTTGAATGTCAGGGACAGCAAGTAAGCTGGGAGGGTCCTCGGAAGAGAAAGTCCACAGGGGCCATATTTTTAAAGACAGGTTTTATGAGTGGTGTGAGAGAGAATTCAGCTAATATAAAAGAAATGAAATAGGACACGTCACTTCAAACGAAATTCATCTCTATTCAAAATACTATTGTTGACCGCAGCAGTAGCCAGAGTTCAAATCCCACTGATGTTCTTTGGGACCTTGGCAGGTCATTTAACCTTCCATTGACTCGAGTCCAAATTTAGATTGCAAGCCCTCCGGGGACAGGTAAATATTTGGCATCCCTGAACGTAATTCGTTTTGACCTGCTACTGACAAGACCTGAGCTAAATCAAAATAAATTTCAATTATTTCCAAAACCTGGGGGCTCAGTTTATTTTTGCACATCCAGCTCGTACGCTCCTTTAATAGTCCATGTGTTCATCTCCAACAACATGCATGATAAATTGGAGCTGCTCTAAAATACATAAGCTGCCATTCAGAATTATAAATCTATGATGCGCACAATGTGCTGAGCAGAGCTTCCTGTGGAAAATAAATATCCTCTTCTTATTTTGGGTATCTAGCATTACCACCCCCTTACCCCGCCTCTCTATCAAATCTTGCTGTCCTAATAATTTTAAAACTGTACAATGCTATTTCATCTTGCCATTATGTTCAAAATGCCATTTGCTCTTATGTTTGACTGGAAGCACTCCAAATACGGTTAGCAAACCACATAAATATTTATTACACTTTCAAAAGGACAACACTTCCAAGTCTAATAAATAATTATAATTTCAGTCAAGCGGGACTGGATGATGCTGCAGATATGGTGTGTTTTACTTCGGCATCAATGACCAGGGAGAAACAAAAAAAAATAACGTGGAGCGCACTAATTGTCTTTCTGGCAGACTCAAACCAGGATTAAAACACATTTAGGACTATAAACATTCACTTGCCATGTGTGATGGGCTACGCAGCCCCAGCAGTGGGGAAGAAGATAAATGATCATGCACGGGAGGCAGCTAGAGACGTCCTAGAGAGTAACTTATCTTCTGCCAAGACTTTGAGCCAGGGATGGCAGAGCTGGTGGGTGGGAGAAATAGGAAGGTGGATGAGTTTGAGTCAAACTGCTCGTTGACAAACTTGGGTCAAGAAGCAGGGAGAGATTAGACCTCTGGCTTTAGCACAGAAATATGTAAATGCTAATATTAAAAATTGCCCTTTTTCCTTTTGAGGTGAGAGAGATTTGTTATTGACGTCTTTTCATGACTCCAACTGCATGGAAAGCACTTCTCTGAAGGTCCATCATTTACATAATTTGTATTTTATTTTAACCATTATTTTCATTTAGTAATAACATGTAATTCAACTAGCTAAAGTCTCCACCCTTCCACATTCCTGCCTAACCTCATTCAATTAGCAGATGCTTGCTACAGTCTGAGATTCATTTATCTTTTGAGAACACCTGCACACTATCTTCACGGATACATCCGTTTCACTGTGCACAGTGGATTTACTGGGTACGAAATCTCAAAAGAAATTGTAATTCAGGAAGTTAAGTGCAGGTTAAGAGGACACTCTTTCCTTTGTGAAGATTAAAGATCAAGAACAACATTTGGAGAGCATGTTTTCCAAGTAACCAAAATTTGAAAACTTGCAACCAGTTGCCTTGATTATTGAGCTATAGACCCCTTCTGCTGGATCATTTGTATGGTATTTTTCTCTTTTTGTAATTTTATGAACTTTCTTTTGTTAACAAAACAGCAAAGGTCTACTAACCCCACCCACATTGTGTGTCTCAGCAATTTTCTTCCTTATTTGGTAGACCGCCTCCCCCCCCACTCCCCGCTCCCCCAGTGCATTTCTTGGATGAACTGCACGTGCTCAGATGCTGGCGTTTTCAGGAATGGCGGCAGGGGAGGCAGGAGCATATAGGAATCGCTCCTGCCTCCAGTTCACTTAAAGGCACCATGAGGAGCAGGGAGGATTATTGGAGGCCGACAGATCCACCAATGACCTTTCTGAGAGGCTGGGGGGCTTTGGAGCCTATGGGCCACCAATAGATGTGTGAAAGAGGGGGGGGGAGAGGCTTCAGGGCTCATGGGTCACCAATGATTTTTTTGTGAAACGGTAGGAGGGACTGGGGGTCACAGGTCACCAATGATTTTTGGTACCTGACGGGGGGAGGGCAGTGTCCCGGGGCAATCACCCCCTCCCCCCATCGCTTTTCTGAAGGCATATGGTCCTTCTGTACCCAGCTGGATCTTTACACCTCCCGGAAGCTGTCATGAAGATACAGCATTAAATATAATGTAAAAATCGGTGCTGAACGTGCAGTTTTTTACATCGCTAGGAAATTAATTATGCAGCAGTTTGCATGCGATTTGCATTCCCACTGTGCTGTACTTTAGCGTACTGCTTTTTCTGGCAACTTTTCCCACACTAACTTGCTTTCTGCATTGGAGAGCAAGCCTAGGGTGGGAAAATCACCAGAAAACTGCTGCGCCAAACCTTTCTGCATCATCCTCAAAGAGACGAGAAAAAAGGGAAAACGCTAAGTGACCACAACTGCCAAGCCACTCTCCTGTGGTTTCCGGACTTGAGTAACACTGAGTTTGCACATAACAGGGCTGCAGAAAGTAGCCATAAGAATCCAAAATAACAGGGCCATGCTGTAAAGTAGCCTTCAGTGATAAAAGTCAATATAGTGAAATACCAAACTTTGGAAGACGTTTTCAAGAGTTGACGTTTTTCAACAATGGATGGGATTATCAAAGGATCCAGTCCCCGAAACTTTTATTGTTTATTTATTTTATTTATTTATTACAAGTTCTTATATACCGCACTATTCGGCATCAGCGCGGTTTACATTATAACATAAAGACCATAACAACAAGCTGTTTGGTTTACATCGAACAGGAGTACAAACTTGGAGAACCGGGGTAAACTATATACATGAGATAATTACATAGAACAGAATAGAGTCTTAATAATATAAAGAACGGCATGGTGTGTTTCATGAGTGGGTCACTTCCTCTGGTTCAATTGCTGGTAGGGTAGTATTGAAGGAAGAGGTGGTATTTGAGTGCCTTCCTGAACTGGAGTAGGTCAGTAATGGCCCTTATATCGGAGGGTAGAGCGTTCCAGCATTTGGGGACATAGAAACTGAAGGCTCTGTTTGAGGTTGTCATGTTGCACTTTGTCGACGCCTTAGAGGTTGTCAGTAGGTTTACGGCTGTTGCTCTTCTGGATCTGTTGGGGGGTACAGTGTGAATCAGATCTGTGAGTGAGGAGGATGAGATACCCTTGATTGCCTTGAATGATAGGACTAGGGTTTTAAAGATGATCCTCCCATGGATGGGGAGCCAGTGAAGCTGTTTAAGAATGGGAGTTACGTGGTCGCTTCTGGAGGCTCCATAAAGGACTCTTGCTGCGGCATTCATGGCCATCTGTAATGGGCTAAGAGTGGATTGAGGGAGACCTTGTAATATGGCATTTGCAAAGTCGAAGTGTGGCAGGATTAGCGCTTGGTATATGGTTCGGAAGTCATCCGGGTCCAACAGGGAGCGCATATGCCTAAGCGAGCGTATTTTGAAGTATACAGCTTTGACTATGTTATTTATGTGATGTTTCATATCCAGACGTTGGTCCAATGTAACTCCAAGGTATCTTAAATACAGAAAAAGATGGATTTTAATTGTAGATTGAACAGATATGGTCTGAAGGTTGTAAATTTGCCATATGTAGGCAGGGCCAGCCCGTCCATTGAGCGAGAATGTTTTTTGCACAGGGCCCCGCGTTTCAGGGGGCCCTGCGCAAAAAACATCTTGCATCAGCGGTCAGCCCAGCTAGATTAACAAAAAACACAAACCAGCTGCCGCTGCCGCCGTGGCAGTGGTAGAATCGAGCACCCCGCGGGGCCCCCCCCTGCCCTGCAGAATCCTCCTTAAAGCATCAACTCCCTCAGCGTCGGCTGCCAGAGCCGCGAAGGGAGAGCTTCTCCCTTCATGGCTCTGAAAAGCCTGCGCTTTGGGAGCTGATGCTGAAAGGAGGATTCTGCAGGGCAGGGGGGGCCCCGCGGGGTGCTCGATTCTGCCGCTGCCATGGCGGCAGCAGCAGCCGGTTTGTGGTTTTTTTTATCTAGCTGGGCTGATGGGGGGGTTAGGACAGGTAATGAGCTATGGGGGGGCTAGGACTGGAAATGGGGTTATGGGGGTTAGGACTGGAAGTGGGCTGATGGGGGGGAGTTGGACTGGTAATGGGCTATGGGGGGCGAGGACTGGAAATGGGCTGATGGGGGCATTAGGACTGGTAATGGGCTATGGGGGCGGGGGGCTAAGACTGGAAATGGGCTGATGGGGGGGTAGGATTGGTAATGGGCTTAGGGGGCTAAGACTGAAAATGGGGTGATGGGGGTTAGGACTGAAAGTGGGCTGATGGGGGGATTTGGACTGGTAATGGGCTATGGGGGGATTTGGACTGGTAAAGGGCTGATGGGGGGCGTTAGGACTGGTAATAGGCTATGTGGGGGGCTAGGACTGGAAGTAGGCTGATGGGGGCTTAGGACTGGTAATGGGTTGTGGGGGGGGCTTAGTTCTGGTAATGGGCTGGGGGTTGCTAGGACTGGAAATGGGCTTAGTGGAAGGGGGGCCTGAACTGCAAATAGCTGATGGGGACGGGGGCTTGGAATGGAAATGGGCTGAGTGGAAGGGGGGCTTAAACTGCAAATAGCTGATGGGGAGGGGGCTTGGAATGGAAATGGGCTGTGAGGGGAGGGAGCTAGAACTGGAAATGGGCTGAGTGGGGGGGCTAGGACAGGAAATGGGCTAATGGAGGGGCTAGGATAGGTTTGGAAATGGGCTGTTGGGGGGTGCTAAGATTGGAAATGGGCTGTAGTGGGGGTTTGAATTGAAATGGACTCATGGAGCGGCTAGAACTGGAAGTAGGCTCATGGGGGGCTTGGATTGAAAATGGGCTGAGTGGAGGGGGGCTAGGATTTGACATGGGCTGATGGTGGGGCTAGGAAAGGACTAGAAATGGGCTGATAGGGGCTGGGATTGGAAATGAGCTGATGGAGGGACTCGGATAGGACTGGAAATGGATGGGGGAGCTAGGACTGGAAATGGGCTGATGGTGGGGCTAGGATAGGATTGGAAATGGGCTGATGGGGGGCTAGGACTGGAAATGGGCTGATGCAGGGACTAGAAGGGAGCGGATGCAGGGTGGGGCTGGAACTAGAAGGGAGCTGATGTTGGGGGAGGATTAGAATGGGATGGAGCTGGGAGAGTGAAATGAAGAGGGAAAAAATATTTTGTGTGGGAGGGAAGACAAATTTACAATTGGCCGGATATTGGGAGAGTAAGTGGGGATTGAGGATGGAGGGGTAAAATTTGAGTGGATGAAATAGGAATGAGGAAAGAGCAAATGGAGAAAGATTAGTATGTTAAAGCAGATGTAGAGAGAGGATGGAAAAAAACTAGAAGAGAGAAGAAAGGACAAATGGACAGCAGACGATGGAGAGTTAGCAGAAGACACGAAGAAACCAGAAGAAAGTAGCTGAAGCAATTGCAACTGAAAAAAAATGCACAAAAGGTAGAAAAATATCTCTTTATTTTGAATTTATTAACTAGAATATGTCAGCTCTAGGAAATGAACTGAATATAATACAAATGATCCCTCCACGTAATTAGAATTGTGTACTCTAATAACGATCAGTCTTTCAATATCTCAAAAAGCATAGCATGTCTTCTACTGGCTGTATGAATAGCTGCAACCCTTAGTCATATGTATCAAAAAGCAACTATTAATAAAGGGATTATAGAATGTAAAGACATGTGGTAAAGAAAAAAGGTGCGCGGCGTTTTTGTGTGCTTGAGACCACACCAAGTAATGGATGAATTAAGAGTTTTCTAAGACTATTGGAAGCTGAACGCTCACAAATGCCAGAAACTGAAGCATCACTTGTTACTTATAATGCTTAACTGATTGTAAAACAACCCCCTGAAGAAACTCACCAGTGAAACACAGGAACTGCGCCGAGAGTTAGCGTTGGGGATTTCTACATTTGTTTCAGATAAGCATCAGTATTCAATATTCAATATCGTTAGGTTTATTGAACATCAAGTTTATTCAACATCAACATCAATATTAATCTTGCAAAGGGTACAATACACATGGGTCGTTGATGCAAACGGGCACTTTGGCTTGGACTTTGTCTGTTTGCCAGTGCCATGAGAAGTCTGAGACTCATGTACCCCTTTTTTCTTTACCACATGTCTTTACATTCTATAATCCCTTTATTAATAGTTGCTTTTTGATACATATGACTAAGGGTTGCAGCTATTCATACAGCCAGTAGAAGACATGCTATGCTTTTTGAGATGTTGAAA
Source organism: Ichthyophis bannanicus (assembly GCA_033557465.1). Taxonomy (NCBI): domain Eukaryota; kingdom Metazoa; phylum Chordata; class Amphibia; order Gymnophiona; family Ichthyophiidae; genus Ichthyophis; species Ichthyophis bannanicus. The sequence goes on along the minus strand of CM066035.1, from coordinate 907,861,487 downwards.
GACTGATCGTTATTAGAGTACACAATTCTAATTACGTGGAGGGATCATTTGTATTATATTCAGTTTATTTACCCTCTGGAAACTGACGTGGAAAATTAGTGTTATTACATAGCTCTAGGAAATGTACATCATTAACGTCTGTGCTTTGTTTAGTACAAGAGGAAATTAATTTATAGTTTTATTTCTACAGTGTTGTACATTCCAAGTTTGGCTTTTGGGGTTCCCAGTTTAATTATTGTCTTCCTGTTTCTAAATTGTGATTCCTTGTTTGGTGATGGTTTATGTTCTGCATGTGTAACTCAGCTGAGGTATTCTGTTTATGTAATTCCTATTTGACATTGCCACTTGTTCTCTTTCCCCAGTAGGTCATGTATTGTTATTCTCTGAAATGTATTGGTTTAATATTTGCAGTGTTGCCGTTTGATAGGTAGTATGGTGCTTTGTGAGTCCTGGTAGTGCTGTTAGGATATGACGGGTTTGCTATGGGTTCTAAATGAGCAGTGTTTGTAGTAGTTCCTAATGTGCCTGGCGGTTGACACTGGATTATAGTAATACAGAAATCTTTTAGTCTTTCTTTATCCATACACTCATTAAGAGGCATGTTTACTAAAAGTTAGATTATGGTAACATTATGCAAATATTTATGCAAATGATGCACCTTATGCAAATGAGGTCCTGCACTGAGTCTCCGCATATGGCCCCGCACTCCCCTTGGGCCGCCCCTGTATGTAGGCACCTTAAAGATTTATTTTTTCTAAGTAAGTTTCAGCCCAGTCTTTCGGCCCAGTGGTTAGCATGTGTCTTGCACATAGGAAGTGTAATTCTGAAAGACATTTCTGTAGGTAAGAGAGTGCATTATGGGGCATGTTTACTAAAGTGCACCACCCGGAATCGCAGGGGTTACCATGTGGTTTGGGTGCCATGCTAAGAAGTAGCATGGCGCCTCTATGCTAAAAATCCCACACTACCCTGTGATGGGGACTGGACAGGACATAGACAGAATGGAGGCGTTGCCAACTCATCATGGCTACCATGGATATTAGTGGTTTGTGCTAATCGTGCTTGATGCCATTTGTGAGGGTGCACTTAAAGCCATCTCAATATGTGGCATTCAGTGCACCTACATGCTGGCTTGCACAGTGCCACGTCCAGGGCCCCGCACTAACTGCAGCAGGACAGGAGCACACACCCCTGAAGTTAGCACTGAACCCCCATGCTAATAACGAGGTCCACAGGCGCTTTAGTAGCACAGAGGTTAGTGAACATGTCCCTGTGTGCAGAAATGGCCTATTATACATTTATGTGTCCAATATGCAGTAATCTGACATACATACAGCCCCCTGTACACCACACGTCTTACAGGGAACATTTAGTATTTCCAATCTTCTGTTGCAGCACAGCTAAATATACCAAAAAGTGCAAGCACGTACATTAAACATGGGAGGAGAAAAACATATTGTAAGTGTAAAATATATATGAACTAATAACATTAGTAACAAATACAGAAAAATATCACAGGTTTCAAATGGGTGAGCTTTAACAGCAATCGTTAAGATGGAAACAGTGATACTCATACGTTTCAAATGCTAAATCAAGCTCATTGCTGTTAAGTACAGCTAAATCCAACCAGAGCTGTTATTTTCTTTACATTCTTTCTGGTATCAATATCTTGACAAGTTTGAATATTCCCATCTGGAACGAGCACAGTCCAGCCGGGAGAAGCAAAGGGCACCCGGCAATCCATTTCTGAACACACACATGGACTGGATGCACCTAGCACTGAAAGCATGAAACTCCACACCACCATCATCTTTAACATGAATCAGACCTCATAAAGTTCTGCAATTTTCTGGGAGAACAGAGACGGCATTGCTGTAATTCATTGTCTCCTGTCCTGTCGTCATCGAACACACAAGATGATTTTAAGATGTTGCTTGAACGCAGCATTAAAGATCAATAGCCTGCACCTGTTTAAGCCCATCAAAGATTGACATCTTCAGGGAGTAAGAAGAAGAGAAAAGGGTTGTGATTGGTTTTGTGGATCAAAAGCTTCCTGGCGTGATAGAGACAATACACATCAATATTTGCATTTTGATGACACATAATTGGACTACATGATTAGTAATTGTCTAGGGAATATGAGTCATAGCAGGGAAACTGGAGGTTAAGGTGGAAGCGTTTAAAAAAGGAATTGCTAAATAGAAGAAATGCCAGCTAGATTCACTCCTTCGAAAATCAATTATTTATTCTTGGCCCATGGATTCTGGCTCACTTGTCCTAAAGGCTCAACATTCACAGGACATTCTGAACAGAGCCAGTCCTACCACTAGGCAGCCTAAGCATCTGCCTAGGGTGGAACTTTGCACTCTAGCCCTGCCACATTCGTCCCCCCTCTGAGAGGACATTTACATCAGAAGGGGTGGGGCATGGCAGCACTTGACTATGGATCTGTGCTGGAAGGACCCAAGCAATGATGATTTGATTTTGTTTCTTTCAGCCCAGGTGGAGGTAGGATGGCGGGGGTGATGGTGGCAGTTGCAGTAGAGAGAGGGGAAGGAAAGATGAGATGTTGGACATGCAAGGGAGGAGTAGAGAAGGGAATAGGGGATGAGATGCTGGACACCTTGGGGAATAAGGAAGAGAGAGGGTGAAGCTGGCCATTGTGGGGGAGTAGGGAAGGGAAGGGGAGATGTTGGACTGTGGAGCAGGGATAAGCAAGGGAAATGGGGTGGAAGGCCTTGAGCTCTTCCTGGAGGGGGACACATGTCTGAAGGTTCACCAAGGACATCAGATACTCTTGGGATGGCCTTAATTCTGAAGTTAGTATTTCAAGTCAACCAGGATCTTATCAAAAAGCCTTGCCATAGAGCAAGGGTTGCACAGACTGCAAAGCAGAGGAGCCGAATAGGGGTGCTGAACACAACCCAATATCCTCTCCCCCATGCCACCACTAAAAAGAAAATAGAGTCTTGCATTTTATTATGCCTTCTGTTTATTAAGGTTTACATATGTTAGTGATAATTACAAAACCAGAAGTAAGAGATCCATAAAAGGTGCGGGATCAGTACTTTTATACTGTCAAGAATGTGTTCCTACCTACAGCACCTCTGCTGATTAATTCATTTACAACCGCCTCATCATCTACTGCATTGACTCTTGGTGAATCTGCAGCACTTCAATGCTATTCAGTCTGGCTTGACCCATCCTTGACCAGAGAAATGTCTTTAGCCAATGTAGTGCTCACTAGTGCAAGTTTTGATTTAAATTGTTAAACTTAGTCAAATAAGCTTATACACTTCAGGACACGTAATGTGAAATGTGAGATCGATGTCCTGTATATTCTTCATGTTGCTGAGGGATTGTCCAGCTCATATTATACCCAGCGTCATGTTGCACTGGGAAGTTAATGCATTACTATCAACATCTCTTCCACGGAATTGAAAAACCCTTTCTCCTGAATTTTCCCCAGTCACAAATTTCCCAGCTTGCATATGGCAATGCAAGTTTTCTTCACCAAATATAACAACATAGATATAACATAGATATAACATAGATATAACAAATATAAAAGAAATAGTTAAAAAACATAGAAACAAGATGGCAGACAGATTAAGACCGCGGCCTATCCAGTCTGCCCTTCCATACCAAGTATTATGCTTTATAGCCCCTTTTTTCCTTTAGAGATCTTCTCTGTTTGTCCCATGCTTTCTTGAATTCAGATACAGTCTTTGTCTCTACTACCTCTACTGGAAGACTATTCCACACATCTACCATTCTTTGCATAAAGAAATATTTCTGCATATTATCCCCTTTCACCTTCATCCTATGTCCCCTCATTGCAGAGCTTTCTTTCATTTGTAAGAGGCTTTCCTCCTGTGCATTTAAGCCATAGATGTATTTAAACATTTCTATCATATCTCCCTTCTCCCATCTTTCTTCCAAAGTATGCACGTCCTATACGCCTTATAACAAAGCCCATTGACCATGAAAAGTGGTCAGTGCACCATCAAAAACTTCACAATACTGGCACATGTAGAAACCTTCAACTGTGCAAACAGTGTGCTGCTCACTGTGACTTGATTCCCGCTGCGTTGGTGCTCTGCGCTTGCAGGGCAGTAGGTCTCTTCAGCGTTCAGACCGTCTCTTCAGCGTTCAGATTGTTTGCCTGTTCTTTTACTTGTGACCAGAATATATCAAAATTATTTCTCAGATACTAAAAGGTGGTTTTCCAATTCTCAGTAACTCATGATGCTTGCGAGATGCATGGAGCACTGGCTTGCAATGCCCTGTTTGCTATGTCAGTATGACAGCAGACCTTCAGAAGCAGACCCGATGTGAAGTACACAGGAAATTTCTGTGGACGCAAAAAAATCCATTTGCTTTGGCCTCAACCTCTTTAAAATCATCTGTAGTACTGGAAGATTGAAGAATGGCCAATGTAACACCAATTTTTAAAAAGGGTTCCAGGGTGATCTTGGAAACTGCAGACTGGTGAGCCTGACGTCAGTACCAGGCAAAATGGTAGAAACCATTATAAAGAATAAAATTACCGAACATGTAGATAGTCATGACTTAATAGGAGACAGCCAACATGGCTTCAACCAAGGAAGATCTTGGCTTATGTTTTTTTGAAGGTGTGAATAAACAGGTAGACAAAGGTGAGTCGGTTGATATAGTGTATCTGGACTTTCAGAAAGCCTTTGACAAGGTCCCTCATGAGAGACTTTTGGCAAAATTAAAAAGTCATGGGATAGGAGGCAGTGGACTGTTGTAGATCAGGAACTGGTTAAAAGATAGAAAGCAAAGAATAGGGCTAAATGGCCAATTTTCTCAATGGAAAAAGGTGAATAATGGAATACACCAGGAATCTGTGCTGGGCCTGCTGCTTTTTAACATATTCATAAATACCTGGAAATAGGAATAATGAGTGAGGTGATCAAATTTGCAGATGACACAAAATTATTCAACACTGTTAAAACACAAGAGGATTGTGAAAAATTGCAAGAGGACCTTGATAAACTGGAAGACCGAACATCCAAATGGTAGATGAAATTTAATGTGGGCAAATGCAAAGTTATGCACTTAGAGTGTGATTCCATAATGTGCACGTCTGGCCTGTGGACACATCTAAATAAAAAATGGGACCCCTTTGAACCTAATTCCGCATCCATAGGTCTGGACATGCCTGTGGGTACGGAATCAGGGAGATAGACGTGTTCGATGGGCACATGCAAGCGCTATTCAGCCGGCCCCATGCTTTAAATACGGGTAATGCTTTGGAAGTCTCCACGCTTGCACATTTCAGATCCTGTCCATCCCCGTAATGTACCCATGGATGCCACGCCACTTGGGAAAAGCGTGCATCTCCTAAGCTGCTCATCACAGACATTAGTTTGCTGATGCACACTAGACATAAATACCAATGAGAAATGGCAGCTGCTGCAACCTAGACCATATGCCAGTCCCCCTCATGCCCTGAAAAGTGCTAGGTAAGCCCAGTGCACCCCAATATGGTATACCAGAATGTAAATGTGAACATGTTTGTCAGGAGATACCTCGCATCAAATGGTACGTGGTATTAGGAATCAGCCCTAGTGATTCCTGCTCTGGTAATCTATTCAAACACACCTTAAACTGCTAGGAATGGATCCTCGCCAAGTGCACAAAAACCTGAACTAACATTGTAGGTCCCCAAAGGATGCATAATATTGCTAAGCAACAAATGTATACCTGTTTCATGTCTATGGCCTATAAATGCACTCATTCTGCTACTCCGCACTACCATTCCCCTATTATCTCTCCCTACACCCCTCCCCATGAACTCCGCTCTTCTGGCAGATTGCTTTTATCTGTGCCCTTCTCGTCTACTGCCAAATCCAGATGTCGCTCCTTTCACCTTGCTGCTCCTTATGCCTGGAGCAAACTATCTGAGTCTGTACATCAGGCTTCTTTATCTTTATTTTAAAATTTGATATACCGCCCTTTACCCAAGCACTAGGGCGGTTTACAATAAAACATGGCTGCTAAGAACAAAGAAGGAAAGGCACGCCAAATGCAAGATAGAATAAAACACAATGCAAGAGTGAATAGTAGAAATGCGGGAGAGGAAGGGAGGATCGTGCAGTGGGTGGCGGGAGGACAAAGGCAAGGGAGAACAGATAGGTCTTTAACATGGCTTTAAATATGTGGAAGGATAGCTCAAGGTGGAGGTTGGGGGGAGAACATTCCAGAGGGCAGGACCCAGGAAAAAGAAAGCAGAGGTGTGAGAGGATTTCAGGCGTGCTTATGAGGCAGAGGGAAGGTACAACCTGTTGACGTGTAGGGACCGGAGGGTACAATGGGAGCAATAAAGACGGATAAGGTCGAAAAGATATTGAGGGGAGCCGGTGTGAATGACTTTGTGGACCAAAGTGAGAATCTTGTACTGAATCCGGAACCAAATTGGGAGCCAGTGGAGGTGAATAAGTGTGGGCGTGATGTGATCTGTACATGAGGTTTGAGTATCTATGCAGGCGGTGGTACACTGGAGGAGCTGAAGGTGGTGGATTTGATACAATGGAAGTCCAGCTAAGGCAACATTACAGTAATTGAGTCGAGATGTGATGAAAGAGAGAACGAGAGTGGTAAGAGAGGAGGTGGGCAGGAATGATCGGATAGCTCAGATATGATGCAAAGCAAAGAAGGAACAGCAGATTAATAAGGAGAAGTGATCCTGGAAAGATATGGAGGAATCTAGGCTAACATTTAGGTAATGAAGAGTGGATACCACGGAGATGAGGGCATGGGGGAGCATGGGAGGCAGGGATGGACAGGGGGCATCGAACGTGAACCAGATGGCTGCAGACGTAGATGGATTAAGGTGCAGGAAATTGGAAGATAACTGAGAGTTGATGGCTGCAAGACAAGAATTAAGGGGAGAAATCTGGAGCTGAAGGAGTAGTGTGGTACAGAAATATGATATCATCGGCATATGAATAATGTGAGATTTCATACTGTTGGATGAGGAGCAGCGGGGGGGGGGGGCACAAGAAAATACTGAAGAGAAGGGGAGCTAAGACAGAGCCCTGGGGGACACCATAGGGAAGGGGAACAGGGGCAAAACAAGTGGAGCCAGATAGAACAAAAACAGATCTGGAAGAGAGAAAAGAGTGGAACCAGTGCAGGACAGTTCCTTGAACACCAGAATCATGAAGTTGAGAGGGAAAATGTTCGACAAGTCAAAAGCAGAAGAGAAGTCAAGGAGATGACTAGGGAGATGTCATCTGAGTCATGGGAAACGTGCACCTCACTAAGAAAAGACAGAAGAACAGTTTCGGTACTATGACTAGAACGAAAGTTAAACTAACATGGATGGAAAGTGAAAGTAGCAGAAAGGTGCAAGGAAAGCTGACAAAACACCAATTTTTCCAAGACCTTAGAAAGGAATTGAAGGTTAACCGTATGCCAATATGCTAAGGTAGAGGGATCAAAGAAGGGTTTTTTGATAAGGAAATGAATAAGAGCATGCTTCCATGGGACGGGGAAGGTACCTGAAGAAACACCGGTATTAAACATGATAAGAATGGGGGGAAGAAGAGCTAGAGTGGGTTTGGACAGTCAGTGGATGGGATCAGAGTGGCAAATGGTTTTACAAGAGGAGGAGAGGATTTTAGACAGTTCAGAAGAGGTAATGGGATGAAATGAAGTCCAGGTGTGGGAAAGGGATGGTGGGACAGTTGGAGAGCTAGGAGGGGTTAGCAGAGGTGGGCAATCCGGAAAAGTGGATCGGAGTGAATGAATCATGTTGGAGAAGAAAATTGTGAGCTGACCTGGATCTGGGGAGGGAGAACTGGAAGGTACGGAGGTCAGGGTACGAGGTGCTGATAGGGCACAAAGAACAGAGTAGAGCTGGTGGGACAAGTTGGATGAGGATGAGATAAGGTCTACATGTTAGGATTGTTTATCATGGTGAAGTGAAGAATGATAGTGGTGATGACACTGGTGGAAGTGTAGGAGGGACTCAAGAGAGGGATACATCCGCCAGAGGTGGTTGGCATTATGAAGTTGGGAGCAGAGGGTACAGAGGCTAGGGTGAAACCAATGGTGATGTGAGGGTGAGGAAGGGATGGGACGGGACAGAGGGGAGCCAACTGATCGAGGGCAGCAGTCAGGGAGGAATTCCAGGTGAGAGCTTGGATGTCAGAAGGAAGCGAGGCGAAACCAGAGGGAAGGAGGGCTTCAGATGAAGGAAATCACTGGAGAGTGCCGAGAGACAGCCAGGAGGGAGCTGGAGGGGCAGACTGGGCCAACAGAGAGGGGGAAGTTAGGGGAAGTTCCAAAGAGAAGAGAATACAAAAATGATTAGACCAGGGCAATGGGATGGCAGAGAGAGAGATGAGAGTGGGATATTGGTTAGCAGAGGTGAGAATCTGGTCGAGAGTATGACTGGCAACATAGTTGGAGTAGGGAACATTCTGGGATAGTGAGAGGTCATATAATAGGGTCAAGAAGAATGTATCATGGAGCCTGGAAGGGTGATCAAAGTGCACATTAAAGTCACCAAAAATCAGTAATTGAGGATAGAAAAGGGAGAATTCAGAGATGGACAGAGCAGGGAGTCCCAGAGATAGGGACAGACAGAGGGAGGGCATAAACCAAAAGGAAGTGAAGGGATGGAGAGGCATTGAGATGGAGGAGAAGCGTTTCTGGGAGAATAGGCCTCATAGAGAGGGAAGAGCGAAAAAACATGACTACGCCACTTCCACTGTGACCCATGTGGGGTGTGGAGTAGGCTGAGAAGCCTAGGGGAAGGCAATGATTAAGAGCAACATCATCGCCCTGGTGAAGTCAGGTCTCAGTCAGGAACACCACATCTAGTAGGTGCTGTTCAATGAGGTCGTAAGCAAGGAGAGACTTTGAATGAAGAGACCTGCAGTTGATTAAGGCTAAGCTTAACAGGAGAGTCTGCAGGGCCACTGAAGAGAGACAAGTGGGAGGGATAGCGCAGAGGCGACATGGTATGAGATTAGTAGGGACAAGTGAAAGGTAGCCAGATAAAGGAGGGACAGGCTGAATGGGGTGCCAGCTCCTGTGGACTGGAATAGCTAACATAAGAAAGCAGGAGAGTACAAAAGCAAAGAAGTAGACAAAGGGAAGGGAGAGAGGCCGATGGAGCTTACCAGAGAGGCAAGAGTTAGGACCAGCTGAAAGATGTGAAGAAGCGTGATTGGACAAGTGAAGGAGAGTGGGCAGTGTAGCACAGACATCACCCCCAGAGTCACCCCAAGGAGCTCGCCCAAGGAGCATGTCCTGCTCCTTGGGCATGCTCCTTCGGCGCATGCCGATGGTGCAGAATGCCGCAGAAGACGTCCTTTTCTCTCTAGGCAGTGTACCTTGTGAGATGCGACTGCATGAACACAGCCACTCCACTTCCTGGCAGGCGGGAACTAGTGGCTAATTGGCAGCAGCAGAGGACTTGAAAGCACAGTGTAGGGGATATACAACAGACACAGCAGGACAAAGGCAGAGCATGTAAGCAGATTGGCCCCTCTTAAGTCCAGGCTGAGTGCTCACCTCATCGTTGCTGCTAATGAATGATCTGCATAAGCTCCCTTGTATTTCCTGATCATTCCTGTCCACAGCTGCTATGTTGTCTGTCTCGACTAGATTATAAGCTCCACTAAGTGTGTCTGTGTAGCACTGTATATACTTTGTAGTGTTATACAAATGATCAGTAGTAGTTGTAGTAGAGCTTTCTGTCTATGGCATCTGAGGCCCACCTTCTGGGTACTGGCATTTCTCACAGCAGCTACACTTGTCTCATGGTGGCATATGTCGGTCTATATATATCCGCTACCTGTGGGGCAACCCTGTCTGCCTTCCCATGGCCAGTTTTGTGGCACTGCTCCCCTGGTCAGGGCTATGTGGGCATAAGAGGGGGGTTCCATGTGCCATCACACCAAGTAGCCAGACTCCAGATACATCACCACTCTCACAGCTGTCATTGATCCTGGCCTGGGTAGGGATGAAGGCCACATGGGGCAATCCGGGAAATGTTGGCACTACATCAGTCGTGTCTCATAGTGCCAAGCACAGCAGATGTATGGCTGCCCTCTCACACTGCCAACAATATTTAATCTTATTAGAATACTCTTTGTAAAATGATCCAGAAGGAATCAGCATAGGTTCCCTATGGCTCAATGTCAAAACATATCCGTGTCAATAATAGGGACCCTTGGAATACGGGCATTCAGCAGTGCAAACAGCACTAATACATGCTCAATAGCAACACCATTGGTCCCACAAAATGTGTACCATGGGCATGCATTAGTTCTGTTTACACTGTTGAGTGCCCTTATTCTGAGGGTCCCTTATTATTGACGGAGATATGTTTTGACATGTAGCTATAGTGAACCCTCTCTGAGTTTGACTGGCCAATCACATTGGCACCTGGTGATGCTGCAGTCATCCATATGATCCAGGTACTGGCCAGGTTTCATGTCCCCCCTGAATTGCAGATGAGTACACCGGATCCCCCTGTACACTCCTCAAACCATACACACCTTCCCTTTCTGTCCCAAAAACATGATTCTGCCAAAAAGATGTCCTGAACGTATATATAAAAAAGTCCCTGAAACAGTCCCAAAAATGATATCTACCAATATTTTGTCGGACACTACTGAGGGAGGATTCGATTTTAACTGATCCACACCAGACTGGTGAAATCCATTTTATTCTCATTAAAGTTCTTTATATGAGTATTTTTCGTACTTTCTATATAAAAATCGCAACAATCTTCACTTAGCTTATTCGAAGATATCCAAAACCCGTGACTTAATGTATCCAATGCAGCAGTCTCAAAGATATCTAAAGCACGACGTGCATGTTTCGGGATATGTGTAATCCCTGTAACAAGTGCCCCATCAATCGGTCTTCAAAGCCAACCGCCGCTAAATGCCGCTGTCAAACAGCAACCAAGCATCATATAGGACCACAGATTTTGTCATTGGCTGGCTGATCCTGCCATTCAACTAGAACACCCAATGGATGTTGAAGAAGCCACAAATGGCAGGAAAACCCCACTTCTGAATTGTCCGTCAACGTTAACCCACCACATTTAAAAACAGTAAATCAATCTGAGTGGTTTATAAGTCATGTCGTTCCGAAAAAAGAAAGAACTTCCAACCAGAATGGTGAAATCCCACAGAGATTGGGAAACCCCAATTACGATTGGTCCGTTGTCAAAACAAACTGGCCCATTCAATTTCCTGGTTAAGACCGAAAGGGTGAACTGTCTTCAACAAGTGGATCCAACGCTATTCACATCATTGCAACTTGGTAATGCGATCTCCCCCCTCCACTCCCCCTCCACCCCCGCGGATCCTTTGGGACATGATCCATGATGGTTCAGGTAAGCTCCTCAAAAGAATGATTTTTCTCCACACAATGCCCCACTATCGGTGCCGAAAGCACCCAATGTCGTAACCTAGACTCATGTTCGCCTAACCAAACTTTGATAAGACGAGTGGTCCGGCCCACATAAATCATTGGACAGGCGCATTGCATTGTATAAACCACATAATTAGAGGTACATGTGGTGGACCAACGACGATGAAAATTACAATTAGTGTTAGGGTCCACCCAAGAAATCCCAGATATGGTTGTTGCACAAAAAACACAATTATGACACGGGAAATGACCCCTAGAATCCTCCAGAGGGCAATCCGGTCTATCAATCTGAGTGGTGTATTTCACCAATATGTCACGCAAATTGGCTCCCTGAGTGAAGGCTATCATTAACGGTCTGTCGAAACAGGGATGTAAAGATAGGACCGGCCAATGTTTATGAAGAATGTCCAAAACTGCAGAACTATGGCACATATAAGGGAGAACGCCCACCATCTGATCCTCTGCAGGAGCAGAAAGAGTAGTTTGCAACAGCCATTCCCGATGTGTATAGCAGGCTTGCTGATACGCAATGCACCTGTCCGATGATTTATGTGGGCCGGACCACTAGTCCTATCAAAGTTCAGTTAGGCGAACATGCATCTAGGTTACGACATCGGGTGCTTTCGGCACCAATAGTGGAGCATTGTGTACGACATGACTTATAAACCACTCAGATTGTGGCTTCTTCAACATCCATTGGGTGTTCTAGTTGAATGGCAGGATCAGCCAGCCAATGACAAAATGATGATTGGTTGCCATTTGAAAGAGGCATTTAGCGGCGGTTGGCTTTGAAGACCGATTGATGAGGCACTTGATACAGGGATTACACATATCCCGAAACATACACGTCATGCTTTGGATATCTTTGAGACTGCTGCATTGGATACATTAAGTCACGGGTTTTGGATACCTTTGAATAAGTTAAGTGAAGATTGTTGCGATTTTTATATAGAAAGTATGAAAAATACTCATATAAAGAACTTTAATGAGAATAAAATGGACTTCACCAGTCTGGTGTGGATCAGTTAAAATCTAATCCTCCCTCGGTGGTGTCTGACAAAAATATTGGTAGATATCATTTTTGGGACTGTTTCAGGGACTTTTAGTTTCATTTTTGTCACTAATTTTGGGATATTTCTTTTTGGACTGAACGTATATATAACAGTTATGACATAACATCATCACATAGAGCACCAGGACTACAAATATGATCTCCGTTTCTCACCCAAATAGGAATCCTTTCCCTGCTCATGACCATTTTTCTGAACATGGGAATTGTTAGGGTCCCATAGATTGTGCTAAAGGAGCCAAACAGTACATTAGTACATAGGCTGAATAACCACTATTGCTCTTCTAAATATTTATGTAAGGGTGCTTATTAATGTGTCTATACCTTTGAGCATTCCCTCACCTTTGTTCCCTATACCTTAAGACTGCATCTTATGTTTTTTCCCGACTGCAGTCACACCACTTCATGACGTACTTGTCACAACCATTTTTCAATATGGGCCGCATTGCAGAGAAGAGCAGAATTTTTTCTAAGTCCTGGCTTTAGTCAATGTTTTAGCAGGAATAACATTAATTGTTTCCCATAAATGTCAATCTGTACATGGACCTTTCCTGAATATGCTTTCTACATCTCCATGACTGACCTCGACCCCGTTCTGCCCTCTCCTGCCCTCGTTCTGAGATCCCTGTGCTAGCACCATGGACATGCATGTCAGCAGTGTTTCAGAAGATGGTCTGGGACATTTTTGGCACATAAACATCCCTGCCGCACATACAAACCCCTTATGCGTGTTCTGGAATGACCCCCTTAGGGAAGAACAATCCAACTTACAATTACACAATGAAAGGTTCCACATTAGTAATCACCACCCAGGAAAAGGATCTAGGCATCATTGTGAATAATACATTTAAACCCTCCGCCCAGTTTGCAGCAGCAACCAAGAAAATAAACAGAATGCTAGGAAGCATATGGAAAGGAATAGAGAATAAAACCAAGGATATTATAATGCCTCTGCATTGTTCCATGGTGCGACCATATCTTGAATATTGGGTACAATCCTGGTCACCATATCTTAAAAATGGTACAGCAAAACTAAAAAAAGGTACAGAGAAGAGCCACCAAAATAGTAAAGAGGATGAAAGGAACCCCCTACGAGGAAAGGTTTAAAAGGTTAGGGCTCTTGAACTTGGAAAAAAGATAGCTGAGGGGAGATATAATAGATGTCTATAAAATAATGAATGGAGTGGAACGGGTAAACGTAGATAGGTTGTTCACCCCATCAAAAAGTAGAAAGACTAGGGAACGCGCATTGAAGCTGCAATGTAGCCCATTTACATAAGACTAATAGGAAAAAATATTTTTTTACTCAACGCATAATCAAACTCTGGAATTCATTACCAGAGGATGTAAAGCAGCTAGTATAGCTGGGTTTAAAAAAGGTTTAAAGAAGTTCCTGGAGGAATCGTCCATAAACAGTTATTAAAAAGGACCTGGGAAATCCACTTTTGCCCCAGGATAAGCAACATGGAATCTGTGAACCATTTTGGGAACCTGATATCTACTTGTGACCTGGATTGGCCATTGTTGGAAACAAGATACCGGGCTTAATTGACCTTGGTCTGTCCCAGTATGTCATCTCTTATGTTCTTATTGAGGCATCTATGCCTCTACCTCCTCCTGACTATGAACAGGGTGTAAAAAAGTGCTTATTTTATGGCCATAACTATTTGAGAGGGTAGAGAAATATGTGCTTTCACCGCCATAGTTAATATCTTCTAACCAACAAATCTACCATGTAAATACATACTGCAAACATACTAGTGGGTCACTGCCGCATGTCTGAGTTTCTGAAATGGCCAGCCAGATCACGCATGTCACTGAACATGGCCATCCTCCTTCTGAAATGCATCTGCCAGGACATCCAAGCACCTGTTTCTGTGACTATCCAATTTGGGGATGTCATATTTCTAAAATAGCCTACAGCTGTGCATGTACCCGACCTTGCTAGCTGCCCAGGCCTGCATCAAATCCCGGCTGCTGGGATGCCCATCTTTCAAGGCAGGAACAAAGCGATTTCAGACAGCACTTATACATGCCTCCCTTCACTGTTGCCACTTCCCAGATATTTTGGGGCTGTGCTCTGGATGTCCCAGATTCTCCCTAGACGTCCCTTCTAAAATGCGACTTTACATGAATATTCAAATTATGGCATCATCTTAGTAGCTATAAAAAAATGGCTATGTCAGATAACAATTTTCAATAGCTCTGAGATAGCTCTAAGACTTAAAAACATAGAAACATGATGACAGAAAAAGACCACATGGCCTATCTAGTCTGTCCTTCCATAACAACAACTACAACAGTCCACTTTTTACCTTTAGAGATCCTCTGTGTTGGTCCCATGCTTTTTTGAATTCAGTTACTGTCCTCATCTCTACCACCTCCACTGGGAGACTATTCCACGGATCCACTACTCTTTCCGTAAAGAAATATTTCCTCATATCACTCCTGAATCTATCTCCCTTCACCCTCATCCCATGTCCCCTCGTAGCAGAACTTGCTTTCAATTGAAAGAGGCTCTCTCCCTGAACATTTATGCCACGGAGGTATTTAAACATCTCAATCATATCACCTCTATCCCGCCTTTCCTCTAAGGTGTACATATTAAGATCCTTAAGTCTGTCCTCATATGCTTTATAATGAAGCCCACTAATCATTTTAGTAGCCATCCTCTGCACCGAGTCCATCCTGTTCACATCCTTTTGAAGGTGCGGTCTCCAGAATTGCACACCATACTCCAAATGAGGTCGCACCAAAGACTTATACAGAGGCATTATCACCTCCTTTTTTCTGCTAGCCATTCCTCTCCGTATGCACCCAAGCATCCTTCTAGCTTTTGCTGTCGCCTTTTCTACCTGTTTAGCTACTTTAAGATCATCAGACACAACCACGCCTAGGTCCCGCTCTTCCTAAGTGGACAAAAGTACTTCACCTCCTATACTGTATTGCTCCCTTGGATTGCTGCAGCCCAAATGCATGACCTTACATTTTTTAACATTAAATCCCAGCTGCCAAATTTTTACAACTTTTACAACTCAACTGGAATATTGGTCACCAGGATTAACAAATTCTTAATGCAGTATTCCCCCAGGATACCTTATATCATACCAATCTATTCCAGTCTATTTGTTCATTTAGCCCATGAGGATACACTGTATCCAATGTAAAAATCCAGAACTGTTCTCTGTAGCTTAATCTGGCCTCACGCTTTCCACCTCTCCAAAGTTCTGGTACATGTTTGATGATTTCCCTGTTTACTTCCATGTTAATTTTCCTGTTACTTGTAATAGGTCTGTTATATCTGACCAATTGTTGTATTGTTTCAATGTAAACCGCACTGATGACAAATAGCGCGGTATATAAGAAAATTAAATAAATAAATAAATAAATGTTCTACAATGTGCCAGGTTAGATCAGCAAAATTATGATTTAAGTGAAGGCAATGATCCACTATTAGTGCCGTTCTATTGTCTCTATTCGGTCTAGATCGATGTTCTCTTAGTTGATTCACCATGGGACATTTAGGGGTATGTTTACTAAAGTGCGGTAAACGTGACTAACGCGCGTTATACGACGTTAACGACCGTAAGTGCCGTATAACGCGCGTACCGACGCGCTAATGACCGTTAACGTGATACTACGCGCTTTAAGCATAGATAACGATCGTAAAGTCCCGCGGTGCGTTAAAACAGCGCAGAAGGTGGAGAGTGGGCGGAGAGAAGGGGTCAATGGGCGGAGAGTGGGCGGGGAGAGGCTCCCCTCACACTAACGCGCTGAATTCCTGAGCTCAATTCCAACGCGAATGAAAACCTGTCGTTAAAGGCATTTAAAGGGAAGAGAAACCATTTCCGTCAGCAATGTACAGAAAAACCGGGGAAACCCACAAAACGTGAGCAGTGTGATACATGTGCACAGAACAAAATATCACATACAACGTTAAAAATGACCACAAGAAACAGTTTAAAAAGCATAATTCAGCTGGGCAACAGTGATAGCAATGGGCAACAAGGAACAACTCTCCTTGGAAAGCACCAAATAAAAAAGAAATGATGTGTGGAAGGGTCTACGCCCCGCAGACCCGTTCAAAGATCATCTCATTGTAATGGAGCTGTCCTGGGAGTGCTGTGTAATGTTGCCCAATGATATCATTGCTGCCCAGCTTGGCTATGGGTGTGTGCCCCTTTTATGAGGTCTTTTCTGAGGTTTAGGTGCACCTTTGTCTGCAGACAAGGTAAATGAGGCCACAGTAAACCTGTGGCAGAGCAGGGTGTCTGACCCGTCAGGCCGGTTTAACTAACACCAGGGACTGCACTGTCTCTGTGGCTACAGTGTGGGGCAACAGACACAGCCAGTGCCTGTACAACCAGAGGGTCACAGGTTCAAATCCCAGCTGGGGCTCCTGCCAACCCAGTCCCCATAGTTTTACCCACCACTAAACAGTGATAGTAAAGATACTCCTTTATTGCAGAGAACATACGCATGGCCTATATTTTACCACACCAAACACAGACACCAGAAACAGGCACATTACCTAAAGCAGAGTCCCGCAAATGCAGTCCTGGAGGGCCCCACACCATTCCGGCTTCATGCTGCCTCCAATAAAGATGCCTGTGCTGCATAGCTATGCACCACCCCCATGGTATGCAGATGCAGCTCATGCATATTCACGAGAGACAGCATGAAAACCCGAACAGTGTCTGGAACACCAGGACTGGAGTTGGGAAAACTCTGCCGTAAAGCAGCAGCCAACAGGGCCACCCACCCACCCACAGGCCCCATTGGCCAATGCCTCCTGGAGAGGCAAGACATTGGGCCCTGCCTGTATCCCCCAATACTAGCAATTGCAAACCTTAGCAATGCCACCCTACACCTGGGTATATGGTACAGAGCTATCAAACGTTACCTATGATACCTGGCAGATATCAATTCCTACGTTAAGCACAGTTTGCTCATTGAGCTCCACCATAACAATCATTCTGATGTCTGCGGTGTGTGCTGCAGGTCTGGTCTCTGACAGTATTCACCACCCTGGGGAGTGACCCCCCAACAGCCTTGTGTACCATATCCATGCCTGTACTATGCCCATGACTGGTGTGGTGGGTATGGCTGCTGACCACCTCTATAGTAGCAGAATGCTGGCATAGGTGTGGGGGTGGCTGTCTGTCTATCCAGTGTGTGGTGGCTGCAATCACCTTCCACAGTCCACACTGTCAGCAATGTTGCCAGTATTGGGCTGCCAATGTGCATAATGAGGAGCAAGGTACCATGGGTATAGGTCGGACAGGGTGGCCTGGCCAGGGTGCATCTGCACAGGGCATAGGGCAGTGACAGGCACATTGTAGTGCCCGGCCACCACCTACACAGACAGGGTGACCTCAGTATATCCTGCTGAGAGATCACTCTCACCCTGACTGTGCAGTGACCACAGCATGGCTAGGCACTCCCATGGTCCGATCCAGTATTTCTCTCATGTGATACATATGGGTTTCCTTTTGGGGCCCAGTCACTGATGTATCTGCTTGCTGTGTATGCTGACATCCCAGTTCTGGGTGCAGGCATCTCCACTGGGCACTAGCAGACTGTTTGCAGCTGGTAGGTGTTGTGATGGAGTGGCTTGCAGGGTGCAGTGGCTGATGGCTTGCACCAGGGGAATATCAGATAGTGGTGGGGTGCAGCATACCATAGCCAGGCCTAATGTCTGTTTGCTATTGTATTATGGCTGTGTACAGAGCTGCATTGACTGCCCTGTGGGGTGTCTGTTCCTCAGCAGGACTAGGGTTAATGTTCCCCTCTACTGCCACCTTTGAAGGGAGGTAGAATGTGGATCTTTTGATAGGGGCACCTGTTTGCCACCCTCAACCCTGGGGGAGTGTGGGGGGGGGGGGGGGCTATGCCTGACTGAAACAGACAGAGATGTCCAAGGTGTTCCTGCAGAAACTACCTATCTCACACAGTAACACTGCTTTGGACCTGCACCATGGCCTCTTTCAGCCATGGACGGTGCTGTGGACCTAGTGCTGGGCGCCTCACTGCACCCTCAGGGTGAGCACAGTACCCGCACAATGTGACGGTGTGTAGCTACTCTGTGCAAGTACAACACACGGTCAGTACCCCCTATCAGGCCGAGGTGCTGTGGGGGTGCACGTGGTCAGTTCCCCCTACCAGGCCGAGGTGCTGTGGGGGTGCATTCCCCATGGTGTGTATCTGTGGACAGCTGATTTGCATGTGCAGTGCATCATGGGTGTGACTGGCACCTGCTCACAGGCTCTGTTAAACCATAGGCCATCACACATACATCTGTTGGCATAATGCATAGGTGCAAGACACCCTACAGAGTCTGTAATATGAGATGCCCACACTGGTAAAAAAACACACGTACCCACGCACGTAAGAACACACGTGCCCACGCACGTAAGAACACACGTACAGCTACGCACGGGGCTACGCACGTAGCCTCGCACGTACGTGGCTAGGCACACTCCGAGGGTGTGTTTCTGACACCAATACTCAACGTAACGAAAAACAAGCCTCCTCATTCCCTCTGTAATGTACAGGGTGATGCCTGGGACAACCTTCTGCGTTAGGCACACTGGGGACTCGAACCCATGCTGCCTGTCACAGCGGTCAGTACCGTAACCATTGTGCTACAGCTCTGTTTCAGTGCTTTGTGTCTGTACGTCTTCTTACGATTAACGTGCAGTAATGCGCCACCGCGCCCGGTAACGCTCGTTAATTTTGTGAACGCGCGTTAGTGGTGACGATGTACCGCCCATGTCCTTATTTGGGGTTTCTGTCACTACCGCGGCTCCTAACGCGAATTGCACTAACGCAGTTTAGTAAACATACCCCTTAGTTTGTCCTATATAGATTTTACCACAGGAGCAGCAAATGGCATATACTACATAAGATGTTTGACATGATGTCCTCCAATATGATTTTCATCTTAGTAGCGACAAAAACTTCCTCTACTGTCTGCCAAATTATGAAATAATAGAAATCCCTGAAAAAAACACACTCCAGAACTATAGAACAAACCTACCATACCATAAAAATCTTACAGGACTCAACCAACCACCCTAAGTATAAAGAGGCAGTATTTCAAAAATCACTGGGATCTAGAATACCAGTACACCTCCTACTGGGAAAATTCAGAAGGAGTTTTGCCTCCCAAAGTATAGTTTTTATCCTATTCCAGCAGGCAAAACGTGCAAACTAAGGCATGCTAGCATACCACTAAAAGCAACAAAACATAGTCAAAAACTAAAAAATAAATATATGATCCAAAAGGCTGCGCATCAGTTATAAATTAGATTTTCACTGTTTATTCTACCAGTCTCTTTTTTGTTTTGAATTCTCGACTGACACTGACTCACTCTCAGCTGCTGGCAAAGTGTTTTGTCTCTCTTCATTTTTGCCTTTTTTCTTTGAGAGTCAGAGTTTGGGAGAGGAGCAATGCACTTCTGCTGTCAAAAACACTTTCAAAATTCGCAGCCACTCCTTTGAAGATGTGTGAGCCAGCAGCCTCAAATTTTGAAAGTGTTTTAATGGTGGATGGCTGTGGATGCGCAGCGCTGACACACAAAACGGAGCCAGCCCACGAAGATTATGATCTGACGATCAGATCACAGCTACTGCGACCGTGGTGATGTCAGAGGGAACAGAAACAAGCAGCGATGAAAATGCAGGCTGCAGCATTTGCCCGATAAAACAAGAAGGTCCCCGCCCAACCTCAGTATTGCTGATCTGATGATGTAAAATAGGCATGACCTAGTCTGAAATAGATTGGCAATTCGAGCCTAGCAAATGAGAAGACCTGGACTGGTGAGATCACAATATTGGGGCTACTTGAACACCCACAGCATTGACAGAGCTGGTGCTTATGCTGCAAAGCATAAATCATGACCCTCCTGTCTTAGGTACATTCATTTCAGGATCTCATCCCAGTTCAAGACAGCAATGAAGTGGAAGCAGAAGAACTCTCAACCACCAAGCACCTCAAACTCCCAGAGTCCATTGCAAATGATGATGTCATAGAGCAGTGTTCCCCAACTCAGCCCTGGAGACACACCTAACGAGGCAGATGAATATACATGAGATAGATCTGCATATCATGCTACAGCAGGCAAACCTGGCTCATGCTATTCATATTTATAGATAACCTGAAAGCCAGACTGGTTAGGTGTGCCTCCAGAACAGGGTAAGATTTTCCATTCTGGGTCAGACCAAAGGTCCATCAACAGTGGCCAATCCAGATCAGAAGTACCTGTCAGATTCCCAAAAGGTCTACAGATTCCATATGGCTTATCCCAGGAGTAAGCAGTGGATTTCCCCAGTCCACTTTAATAATGGTTATGTACTTTTCCTCCAGGAACCCGCCCAAACCCTTTTTAAATCTACTTACATGAACAGCTTTTACTACATCCTCTGGTAACGAATTCCAGAGCATGATTATACGTTGAATGAAAAAATATTTTTTCTGATTAGTCTTAAATGCGCTACATTGTAGCTTCATTGTGTGTCCCCTAGTCAGGGCCGGCCCGTCCATTGAGCAAGAATGTTTTTTGCACAGGGCCCCGCGTTTCAGGGGGCCCCGCACAAAGAACATTCTGCTTTTTTAAAAATTCAATTTAAAAAAAAAGAGCTGGCTGCTGCGGGCTTAACAGAGACGCGAGGGAGACACTCTCCCTTCGCGAATCTGAAAGCCCTTGCAGAGGGGCTCAGCGGGCAGAGGGGGCCCTGCGGGACACTCCATTCTGCTGCTGCTGCGGCGGCAGCGGCAGCAGCCAGCTTTTTTTTTTTTTTAAATTTCCTTGAGCCGATGTGGGGGAGTTAGGACTGGTAATGGCCTGGGCTATGGAGGGGGTTAGGACGTGACTTGAGGTGGGCTGTGGGTTGATGGGGGTTAGGACAGGAAATGGGCTGATGGGGAGGGGTTAGGACTTGAGGTGGGCTGTTGGGGGGGTTAGGACTGGTAATGGGCTATGGGGGGTTATGACTGGTAATGGGCTGTGGGCTGATGGGGGCTGTCTGGAAATGGGGTGATCGGGGTTAGGACTGGTAATGGGCTGGGGGAGGCTAGGGGGGGGCTAGGACAGGAAATGGGCTATGGGGGGGCTAGGACAGGAAATGGGCTGACGGGGAAGGGTTAGGACTTGAGGTGGGCTGTTGGGGGGGTCAGGACTGGTAATGGGCTGTGGGCTGATGGGGGTTAGGACTGGTAATGGGCTATGGGGGGGTTAGGATTGGTAATGGGCTATGGGTGGTTAGGACTGATAATGGGCTATGGGGGGGCTAGGACAGGAAATGGGCTGATGGGGAGGGGTTAGTACTTGAGGTGGGCTGATGGGGTTAGGACTGGTAATGAGCTGTGGGCTGTTGGGGGGTTAGGAGTGGTAATGGGCTATAGGGGGTTACGACTGGTTTTGGGCTGTGGGCTGATGGGGGCTGTCTGGAAATGGGGTGATGGGGGTTTAGGACTGGTAATGGGCTATGAGGGGGTTAGGATTGGTAATGGGCTATGGGGGGTTAGGACTGATAATGGGCTATGGGGGGGGCTAGGACAGGAAATGGGCTATGGGGGGCTAGGACTTGAGGCGGGCTGATGGGGTTAGGACTGGTAATGGGCTGTGGGCTGATGGGGGGGTTAGGACTGGCAGTGGGCTATGGGGGGGCTGACTGGAAATGGGCTGATGGGGTTAGGACTGGAAGTGGGCTGATGGGGGTTAGGACTGGAAGTGGGTTGATGGGGGGCTAGGACTGGTAATGGGTTGGGGGGTTGCTAGGACTGGAAATGGGCTGAGTGGAAGGGGAGGCTTGAACGGCAAATAGCTGATGGGGACTGGGACTTGGAATGGAAATGGGCTGAGTGGAAGGGGGGCTTGAACTGCAAATAGCTGATGGGGAGGGGGCTTGGAATGGAAATGGGCTGTGAGTGAAGGGAGCTAGGACTGGAAATGGGCTGATGGAGCAGCTAGGATAAGACTGGAAATGGGCTGTTGGGGGGGAGCTAAGATTGGAAATGGGCTGTGGTGGGGGCTTGGATTGAAATGGACTCATGGAGGGGCTAGAACTGGAAGTAGGCTCATGGGGGGGCTTGGACTGGAATTGGGCTGAGTGGAGGGGAGCTAGGATTTGACATGGGCTGATAATGGGGCTAGGAAATGACTAGAAATGGGCTGATGGGGGGCTAGGATTGGAAATGAGCTGATGAAGGGACTCGGACTGGAAATGGATGGGGGAGCTAGGACTGGAAATGGGCTGATGGGGGGCTAGGACTGGAAATGGGCTGATGCAGGGACTAGAAGGGAATGGATGCTTGGTGAGGCTGGAACTAGAAGGGAGCTGATGTTGGGGAAGGATTAGAATGGGATGGGGCTGGGAGAGTAAAATGGAGAGAGGAAAAATATTTTGTGTGGGAAAGATGAAAAATCTACAACTGGCCTGGTATTGGGAGAGTAAGTGGGGATTGAGGATGGAGGGGTAAAATTTGAGTGGATGAAATAGGAATGAGGAAAGAGCAAAAGGAGAAAGATTAGTATGTTAAAGCAGATGTAGAAAGAGAGAATTGAAAAAAAACTAGAAGAGAGAAGAAAGGACAAATGGACAGCAGACGATGGAGAGTTAGCAGAAAACATGAAGAAACCAGAAGAATGTGGCTGGAGTAATTGCAACTGAAAAAAAATGCACAAAAGGTAGAAAGATATCTCTTTATTTTGAATTTATTAACTGGAATATGTCAGCTCTGGGAAATGTGCATCATTAACGTCTGCGCTTTGTTGGGTACAAGAGGAAATTAATTTATAGTTTTATTTCTACAGTGTTGTTGTACATTCCAAGTTTGACTTTTGGGGTTCCCAGTTTAATTATTGCCTTCCTGTTTCTAAATTGTGATTCCTTGTTTGGTGATGGTCTATGTTCTGCATGTGTAACTGAGCTGAGGTATTCTGTTTATGTAATTCCTATTTGACATTGCCACTTGTTCTCTTTCCCCAGTATTCTCTGAAATGTATTGGTTTAATATTTGCAGTGTTGCCTTTTGATAGGTAGGGTATGGTGTTTTGTGAGTCCTGGTAATGCGGTCAGGATACGGCGGGTTTGCTATGGGTTCTAAATGGGCAGCGTTTGTAGTAGTTCCTAATGTGCCTGGCAGTTGGCACTGGATTATAGTAATGTAGAAATCTTTTAGTCTTTCTTTATCCATACACTCATTAAGAGACATGTTTACTAAAAGTTAGTGTATGGTAACATTATGCAAATATTTATGCAAATAAGGACACTTATGCAAATGAGGCCCCGCACCGAGTCTCCGCACATGGCCCCGCACCCCCCTTGGGCCGCCCCTGCCCCTAGTCTTTCTAATTTTGAAGGAGTAAACATCTGATCTATGTTTATCTGCTCCGTTCCATTCATTATTTTATAGACCTCTATCCTATCTCCCCTCAGCCATCTCCTTTCCATGTTGAAGAGCCCTAACCTTTTAAGCTTTTCCTCATAGGGGTCTCCTTCCATCCCCTTTGTGAGTTCTAATAAATAAATGCCAAAAAATCTTCTACATAGCATCCAGCCTCTTCCCCTGCTCCTCGGCTACTGGCCACTCCCCCTGTGCCAGGGGGCAGGATCCTGCTGAGTAGATCGATGAGCCCTGCTGCAAAGACTCGGCGTCACTTAGGCTGCAGACACCCAGAAAGCAGTTTAGAGGAAACAAGGGATTTTGCCAAGGGAAAGAGAATGGAACCTCCAAGAACTCAACTGGCTTATGCATATCAACAGCACCAGCACCGCAGATACACCTTTCCCCACCCCCCACCCCCCACCCCCCCACCCTGGGGGCAAAGCCAGTGAAACATCCACAACCAGAGCGTCCACCCAGCACTACAGGTTGCCACCAAGCACAATCACCCATAACCTGGTTGCTTCAGCCACAGCAGGAAGTGTGCACGGAGACCACAGAACAGGGTGGAGGGTGAAGAGCTTCAGTCTCCTGCTGGGCCCCGTGAAGACATCAATTGCCTAAGGAACACTTTCAGTTTACTGGGGGGCTTATTACGAGGGTTATTTTTAAAGTAAGGTCCGATTGGCTGTAGCTTTATAAATTTTTTCCCCTTGTAGAAACAAGCATGCATGCCTGCAAGTTCCCAGCATGCCTTGTTGAAAAGCAGATGTCATTTGCCGTCGTAGCATCACTTTGTATGGTTTATACTGAGACGTTAAAATGTTTAAGACAATTGAGCGGCCCTCCTTCATAGGATACTCCTATGAAGAAAGGCTAAAAAGGTTAGGGCTCTTTAACCTGGAAAAGAGACGGCTGAGGGGAGATATGATAGAAGTCTATAAATTAATGAACGGAGTGGAACGGGTAAACGTAGATCGACTGTTTACGTTATCAGAATATAGAAAGACTAGGGGACATGCAATGAAGCTACAGGGTAAACTATTTAAGACTAATAAAAGAAAATATTTTTCACTCAACGTGTAATCAAACTCTGGAATTTGTTACCAGAGGATGTAGTAAAGGCTGTTAGTGTACCTGGGTTTAAAAAAGGTTTGGACAAGTTCCTGGAGGAAAGGTCCATAAACCATTATTAAGAAGGGACCCAGGATATCAATGCTTGACCTAGTACAAGCATTGCAGAACCTGTGTCTTTTGGGGAAACTGCTAGGTACGTATGACCTAGATTGGCCACTGTTGGAAACAGGATACTGGGCTTGATGGACCTTGGTCTGACCCAGTATGGCATATCTTATGTTCTTATGTTCTTATGTTCTCCGACTGTGAAATATGGTCTGTGATTCGGTTTTTGACAGCAAGGACTGTGTCATCAGCAGACATTCATCACCAGACATGTGAGGTGTATGGCCCCAATGCGATAAGTGACAGCAAAGTGCGTAAATGGGTGAGATTGTTCAAGGATGGGCGGGACAAACTGTGCTCACGATGGTTTCCCAGGTTGCTTTCCAAGGAACACCAAAAAAGAAGAATGGCTAGTGCTTTGACATTTTTGATCCAATACAATGAGGAAGGAGATGAACTTTTGGACCACACTGTCACAGGGGACATGGGTTTCTCACATGACTCCAGAATCAAAGCGGCAGTCGATGGAATGTAGACACACGTCATCTCCAGTCAAAGTGAAAGCCAAACAGACAATCTCAACATGCAAGATTATAGCAACTGTGTTCCTTGGAAAGCAGCCTGGGAACCCATCGTGAGCACAGTTTTCTGAACTGCAATTTTTCAGAAACGATTTTGTATAGCACTGACCTTGAAACTTGTGGAAATTTCAGTGACAAAGTGGAAATTGTGCATCACCGTTCTTCATAAATTTCTGCGTCAACTGTGCGCACCAAATCTTCTTTGATTACTGAAGGTCGACCCTATCGCGGTTCATCATGGACATTGTCCCGCCCGTCCTTGAACAATCTCACCCATTTACACACTTTGCTGTCACTCATCGCATTGGCGCCATACACCGGCACGCATGCTTGTTTCTACAGGGGGAAAAAATTTTACAAAGCTACAGTCAATCGGACCTTACTTTAAAAATAACCCGTATCTATGCAGCATTAAAGGCATTTTTCCAAGATTTCCCTTAAAGGAGACAGCGCTGCCCTTTTTGCCCATTAAAAACGAAATAATCGGACACAATTATTTTCTTTCCACAGACTCTGAAGATACTTCATCACCAGCTGCCTCATTTCAGTGGCTGTACTTTCGATACCACTGCCGAGCTCTGCATTTTTTTGGCTTTGGTTTGGAGTACATCTAAGTAAAATCTGCTTGAAGAACAGGCTTTACTCATAAAAGCTTAACTATACTAAGCACTCCCCCCGCCCCCCTCCCCCCCCCCCCCCACCCCCCACCACCCCCCCCCCCCCCTCCCCCCCGCAGTGCCAAATAAATGTGGAAAATTTCATTTGGTATGACTTTTATAGATGTGTAAATAAAACTAGGTCCCCGATGTCTGACATTCCCAAAAGGTTGATCTTCTCTTCCAGGAAATAGGGACATCCAGACACCGATGAATCCCAAAACCAATATTTAACATCACTTAGTAAGTATAGGCGGGAGGAGGTGAAAAATATATAGGAAAACGTAGAAGCCAGAAAACTATATATGTTTTCGCTCCTTGATATTGCTCTTGTTCTGTTCATTTTTTAAGGTTTTTATTTATCTATTTTGCTTTTCAGAATGCTAGATAGCAGGTGTCAAATGTTAAAGGAACTGTCCCCGAAGGAGCATGTATGAATGGCAGACACAGAAAAACAAGCAAGACATTAAATTCTGGTGCGGTAACTGAGACAAAAGAGACCAAAGTCTGGGAAAGAGATAGCTGATTGCCTCTGACATCAGAAGGCGCCTTCTGAGAAATGAAATAATCTGCAAACCCTACTGCCTTTATGTAAAATTTTACTTTCTATTACTGCTGTCAGCCATAGGAATAAATGAATCTATTTGCCATAAAACAATACCTAAGAAGCCCTATTACATTATCCAATGGATTAAATTATCACCAGTCATGAAGCACTTTGGAAAAATGGTGCTGAGTTGTGCAGTATTAGGGATGCACTTTCAGTCCAAAATAAACTACAAACATAAGAACATAAGATATGCCATACTGGGTCAGACCAAGGTCCATCAAGCCCAGTATCCTGTTTCCAACAGTGGCCAATCTAGGTCATACGTACCTAGCAGTATCCCTAAGAGACACAGGTCCCACAATGCTTGTATTGGGTCAAGCATTGATATCCTGGGTCCCTTTTTAATAATGGTTTATGGACCTTTCCTCCAGGAACTTGTCCAAACCTTTTTTAAACCCAGCTACACTAACAGCCTTTACTACATCCTCCGGTAACAAATTCCAGAGTTTGATTACACGTTGAGTGAAAAAATATTTTCTCTCATTTGTCTTAAATAGTTTACCCTGTAGCTTCATTACATGTCCCCTAGTTTTTCTACATTCTGATAGCGTAAACAATCGATCTATGTTTACCTGTTCCACTCCATTCATTAATTTATAGACCTCTATCATATCTCCCCTCAGCCGTCTCTTTTCCAGGTTGAAGAGCCCTAACCTTTGTAGCCTCTCTTCATAGGAGTAGCCTTCCATCCCCTTTACCATTTTGGTGGCTCTTCTCTGTACCTTTTCTAATAACGCTATATCCTTTTTAAGATACGGCGACCAGAATTGCACACAAAATTCAAGGTGCGGTCGTACCATGGAACGATACAAAGGCATTATAATATCCTTTGTTTTATTTTCCATTCCTTTCCTTATGATACCTAGCATTCTATTTGCTTTCTTGGCCGCCGCTGCACACTGGGCGGAGAGTTTTAACATGTTATCCACGATGACTCCTAAATCTTTTTCCTGGGTGGTGGTTCCCAATGTGGAACCTTGCATCGTGTAACCATAGGGGTTGTTGTTGTGGGTTGTTCTTTCCTAGGTGCATAACTTTGCACTTGTCCACATTAAATTTCATCTGCCATTTGGATGCCCAGTCTTTCAGTTTATCCAGATCCTCCTGCAGTTTTCCACAATCCTCTTGGGATTTAACAACTTTAAACAGTTTTGTGTCGTCTGCAAATTTGATAACCTCACTAGTTATTCCCTTTTCCAGGTCATTTATGAATATGTCAAAAAGTAGCGGACCCAGTACAGATCCCTGGGGTACTCCACTATTCACCTTTTTCCATTGGGAAAATTGGCCATTTAGCCCTACCCTCTGCTTTCTATTTTTTAACCAGTTCCTGATCCACAATAGTACACTGCCTCCTATCCCATGACTTTTTAGTTTTACCAAACGTCTCTGATGAGGGACCTTGTCAAAGGCTTTCTGAAAGTCCAGATACACTATATCAACCGACTCACCTTTGTCTACCTGTTTATTCACACCTTCAAAAAAACATATCAGATTAGTAAGACAACATCTTCCTTGTCTAAAGCCATGTTGGCTGTCTCCCATTAGGCCAGGACTATCTACATGCTGTATAATTTTGTTCTTTATGATGGTTTCCACCATTTTCCCCGGTACTGACGTCAGGCTCACTGGTCTGTAGTTTCCCGGATCACCCCTGGAAACCTTTTTAAAAATTGGCGTTACATTGGCGATCGTCCAATCTTCAGGTATTACAGATGATTTTAATGAAAGTTCACAGATTACTAATAGCACGTCTGCAATCTCATATTTCAGTTCTTTCAACACTCTTGGATGTATACCATCTGGTCCAGGTGATTTGCTACTATTCAGTTTATCAAATAGTTGTAATACGTCTTCCTGGTGTAGCGATATTTCTCTCAATTCCTCTGCAGTATCACCTTTAAATACCACTTCAGTCTTGGGTAACATCCCTACATCTTCCTCAGTAAAGACCGAAGCAAAGAATTCATTCAGTCTCTCCACTATAGCCTTGTCTCCTCTTACTGCCCCTTTTACCCCTCTATCATCTAACGGTCCAATTGACTCTCTCACAGGCCTTTTGCTACGCATGCACTTGAAAAAGTCTTTATTTCGTGTTTTTGCTTCTGTAGCAAGTTCCTTCTTGGTACTAAGATGTGTCGGGGCAATAATGCAAAACAGCTCCTAATTAAAATAGGTAACATAGCAATAAGGTGCATTATTTTTCAGAAACAAGGTTAACGCTGCACGTTGCACGCAAAACAGCTCATTATACAAAATGAATAATGCAGTTTGCATTAAACCTCACAAGCTGCATTAGTCATGGGAAAGCAGCATCACCTAAAGAGATTTTGTTAACTGTCCTCTCCTGGTGCATCAGGCCACTACTGAGCAGCTCGATATTCCTGGGCAGCAACTTAGAGCGTCTGGTGCTTAGTTAGAAATCCCCTTCACCTCCAATCCCTTATGAAATGACGGTGTCCATCTCCTATACTCCACCCCAGATCTTCGTTCCCGTGAAGCTGTGTGGGAGTCCTCTACCCATGCTGCTGCCAGTGGGGAGAGGTGCTGTAATATTGCATTTTCATTCACGAGGAGCAAGCACAGGAGCCCCAGGAAACTGCAGCTGCCTCCCCCTCCCCCCCCACACCCCTGCAACTACTCACCAGAGAGACCATTGTGGGTGGGTACAAGGGAGAGGGTCTGATTTACACTAATGCATGGGCACTGCCTGCCGCTTATGACTGGAGATATCACAGCAGTTCCCCCCACTAGCAGCAGCGCCACAGAGGACTCCCGTGGAGCTCAGCGGGAATGTTGCCCCAAATCCATTTTCAAATCAGAGTCTCCCCCCTATACCCATCCATCCCTAGAACTTACAGAAGATCTTCCCTGGTAAGTACTGGAAGGACAGGCATGATCCTATAGAGCTCCTGTGCCAGCAGGTCCCTTTATCAAAATGGCAGCATCGACCCCTGCGTGGTGATTATTTGGCAGCTAGACCTCTAGTGGTAGTACTGCAAGACTAACACTAGGGGGCTGAGGCCATCATCTTGATTAAGGGGGATTGCTCCTGGCCCCACTACCCACCAGGGAGATCACTTGTAGGTGTCAGTGGGATGCCTGTTAGGTAAGATCAAAGTGAAAATGGATTGGAGGTGGGGGAGTTTGGGGTGTTTGGAGGTTGCTGTCACTTCATAATGAATGGGGGTATGCTGAGGGTATACAGTATTTGGAGGCAATGTCATAAGAGATCAGGGACGGGGCTATTTTTTTCACCTGCAAATTAAGCCTGTTAAAGACAGCGGGCATTATTTGGGGCATGCTGTCTTTGCTTTGCTGTGGCTGGGAACGCAGAATGCACCCAGATGTAAATTTGCCACAGGATTCGCTATCCTCCATTGAAAAGAAAAAGCAAAGGATGTGAATGATGCTGTTCAGTCAATGCTGACTCCTCCGGACTTTTTTTCTACACAGTAAGTCTTCAGCACCTGGTATTCCAAAGTTGTCACCCATCGAAGTCCTAACCAGCCCAACTGTGCTTAGCTTCTGAGATCAGCCAAAATCAGGCTTATTCAAGGCAGCAAATCCATAACATCCTTCAGTAATTCCTGGTAAATATTTGCATGGTAAAAAAGTACAACATGCTATTTTACTGCAGCTTAGTAATAGGGGTCAGCGTTCACTCTTTTGTTCTGTTATTTTAAAAACAAAATGACAGAAAAGCAACTCACCAATGAGAAAACAAAAACCCTGCACAGCCCTTTAAAGAGCTCGTACAGCACAATTCCTCCAGCAGACAACAAAGAATCTATGTTTAAATAGCTATTGCTTGTCCTATTACACAAAGAAGGTAGTCACGTATTGAAAATATAGTAAGATCATTAAGGAGATGGTTTCAAGAATGGGTTGGAGCAGTAAAAAGTCCTCAAGCACTTTTTAAATAGAAACAGAGCAACATAGAAAATGATAGCAGACAAACCCCATATGGTTCATCCATACCAGCTACTAAGCTCTACAATCCCCACCTCTGCCTCAGAGATCCTCTGTGTTCGTCTCATGCTGCCTTGAATCCAGATACAATCCTCATCTCCGCCACCTCCACTGTGAGGCTGTTCCCACATCCATCACCTTTTCCATAAACAAATATTTCCTTAGATGACTCCTGAGTCTACCTCCTTTTATCTGCATCCTCTCATCCCATATGCTTTATTTCTATTGACCAAGACTCCTCCAGCTCACCGATCCGGCATCGGGGGAGGAAGCGGGAGCTGCTCGCCCCTCCTGCTCTCACCACCAAGACCCAATCGGGGCTCTGCTGCACAAATTATTTTATTTATTTTTAATTTAACAAGTTTTTATATACCGCCCCTTCCAGAGATCAGGGGCAGTTTACATAGAACAATTGAGAACATTTTACATTGAACACGATAACTTATGTACGGTTAACGTATGGAACTCTCTTACAGAAACTATGTACAGTGTTGGAGTAACTATGTACAATCTTGCAGTAAGGGGGTAGCATTCTTAATGAGCCAGTGAATCTAGGTGTGCCTATGTATCTGGAGATTGGGCCGTATTATAGCAGCTTACAGACCCCAGTACTCGTTTCCAGTCTAACAGGAGGTTTACCCGGGAGGGGGGCAAGGACCTATGAATGTTCACTGGCTCACAGGCCACATGCTGATCGGTGATTGCCACTATTTGGCATAGGTCACATTGAAAGTCCAGAGAGAAGGGGAAAGGCCATGTTTCTGTCACCTCATCCACTGATGACCTGACCCCATTTGGGGTACCGACCCCAAGTTTGGGAACCACCGGACTAGACCGTAAGCTCTATGGAACAGGGCATAGCTCTCTTTTATATATCTTTACAGTGCCGCATAACCTGATGGCACTTTGGAAATTATGGGATGGGGGGAGGGGGGATATTCAGCGATAGTGGCTAGCTGGCTCCGCCGCCGAAACGTAAACCTGAATATTCAATGCCGGGGTCATATCCTGTCCCAGCACTGAAGAGCTGCATTGCCAGGACTGGTAGGAAGCTAACCAGGCAATGGCGATATTCAGCGAAAGTTAAACCAGTATTTGCTGCATCTCACTTTTTCCACTTAGCCATACCTGGGGCGGGCGCACATCATCGCATCATGCAGCGGGGGATCTTCAGGGGCACTAAACATCTTAGTGCTGCTGAATACCCCAGATAGAGCTATTGACACAGTTAGCAGGCCCCCTAACCACGTTAATCCTTTAGAATATCCCTCCCTAGAAGTACTAGTAATGGTAGCGTAATCTCTATGATTATTTCACACATATTTAGCTGAGATCAACAGGAGCAAGGTGGCAGCTACAAGAAAGTTTAACAAAGTTTAAATTGTTGGTGTTTCCCCTGTAGCAAAATTTGGAAATAGTGGAAAGGTTCTAAATGCAGCGTTGTGTCGGGGATATAGGACAGCTTTGGATAAATGTTTCACGTGATGATAAAAAAAAAGATAAAATGGACTGGTAAACATTAATTAGTTGTAGCTGTGCTATGTTTGGCATAGTGAGTCTGACAAAAAAAATTGTAATAAGTAGGAAGTTATTGGGTCTGGCCATACATATTTTGGCTGAAATTACTTTAAGAGCAAATCATTTTCAGTCATTCGTATCCTCCTGCAACTGTTCTATTGGTTGGAAGAAGCCTTTTAGCGGAATGCAAGGTGGAACTCTTTCTTGAAGCTAGATTAGCTCTAAAAATAAAAAAAGAATCATAAACAACTCTTAATTATTTTATCTTATATTAGACAGCTTTTCTTTACAGTCGGTCCATGAGAAAGTCTTAGAAATCACTTTGCTGTCTCTGCTTGTACGATAGATACACTAAGGGGTATGTTCACAAAGTAATGGTAGTGGCCTCCGTGTGATATTGGAGCAATGGCCCATGGGGCTTCGATATCACATGGAGGCCACTACCGCTGCTTTGTAAACATACCCTTAAGTGGTCAATCATCTTAAGGGTAGTAGTAAAGGCTGTTACTGTAGCTGGGTTTAAAAAAGGTTTGGACAAGTTCCTGGAGGAAAGGTCCATAAACCATTATTAAGAAGGGACCCAGGATATCAATGCTTGACCTAGTACAAGCATTGCGGAACCTGTGTCTGTTGGGGAAACTGCTAGGTACGTATGACCTAGATTGGCCACTGTTGGAAACAGAATACTGGGCTTGATGGACCTTGGTCTGACCCAGTATGGCATATCTTATGTTCTTATGCTCTCTCTGTCCAACACACATTGGTGCATTTCCCTATATTAGCTAGCAATGCTGACAAACTTGGAAAACAAGCAAGCACACTCTTCTCTGCTTCTAACAGAAATGTGTGTCACTCACTAGCCCTTTCTCTCAGTTCCCTCACTGACCCTATTCTGATCCTCCCAGCTGGCAGAAGATAAGCTTCCATTCCCTCAAATGCCCAGCAACCCCACTTAAGAACTGCCATACTGGGTAGGACCAAAGGTATATCAAGCCCAGTGTCCTGTTTCCAATAGTAGCCAATCCAGGTCACAAGTCCCTGACTTATTCCAAAAGTAGTTAGTTCCATGCTACTTGTTCGGGTTAGTTTCTCCAAATGGATTAGTTTTGCGCATACTATGCAGTCGTGAACCCCACTTCTAAGCCAGGATATATGGAGTATGATCTTAGTCTCTCAAATTTACTGCTAATGGTGGGAGGGAGTGGTGGTCTAGTGGTTAGGACAATGTACTTCAGGCTGGAGGGCCGGGGGTTCAAGTCCCACCTGGGAACAGCAATCTCAGGCTGGAGGGACTGGGATTTCTAGTCCTATAGGCACTCCTTGTGGTCTTGGGCAAGCCACTTAACCCTCCATTGCCCATGTTCCCTGTAAGTATTAGCATATGTGTCTCATATCCCCTCATGTTAAATGTATCCCCCAATTGACCGCTTTGACCCAGTGAAAAGCAGGATATAAATACAGCTAAATAAATAAATAAATGCTCGGCGTAATACTTGCATCATGCCAAAGAGAGCATCCTGCTGGAGCTCGCAAGATGTAACATGTACAGTATGGGTAGTTTTTCAAGATGTGCTTCGAAATTCTTCTTTATCAGGCCTGTGGCTCCCAGTACAATGGGAAATATTACTGTATCTTTCTGCTACATTTTCTTGGTCTCTGTCTGCATTTCTTGGTTCTTCAGGATCTTCTGCCTCTCCACATGATTCACAGAATAATCACTCAGTACCGACTTCTATTATCAATGCCGTTCTGGTATTCTCTTTTACCACTATGTCAGGTTTCCTGGCATCCAGTTTCTTATCCGTCAGAATGGGAATGTCCCAGGTGATCATAACCTCTTCATTCTCTGATATTCTCTTAGGGTCACGATCCCAGTGCTTTTCAAGGACAGTGATGTTGTTGTGTTTACAGAGATTCCAGTGGAGGAAGTGTGCTACTTTGTTGTGCCTTGCTGTATAGAAATTTTCCACCATCAGAACTTCACAGCCTGCTATTAGTTAAGTCACTGTTTCCAGCTCTTTCTTACAGAATCTGCATATGTCTGTTGTGCCAGTTTTTTCAATACTCATCGTAAACCATCTCATCCATAAAGCGGTGGTTTTCTCTTGGACTACCTTAACAATGGTTTATGGACCTTTCCTCTAGGAATTTGTCCAAATCTTTTTTAAACCCAGCTACATTACCCTAACCAACTTGAAAGCAAGCACACTTTTTCTGCTTCTAACAGATGCTTTTGTGCTGTGGGCTCTGAGTGATTTTTTTTTATTGTTTTTAACACCTTCTAAACTTCTGCAATTTGTTGCTGAAGCACTGGAGGAAATCAGCACAGGATTCCCTCTCTGAAGCTTCATGAGAAAATGATTCTCTGCCTTGATGCCGTGTTCTGTTTTCCAGCCCACCTGTGACATCATCACCCATGTGATTGCGATAAATCAAGCAAGGATAGGCTTATTTGGCTGTTTGACAAAACTATAAAGCCTATATCGAAGCCTACAAATGATACCTCATAAATTTAAATAAAAGACTTCAGCAAATCTAAACATATTGCAAACATTTTAAACATAGCCAGCGAGTGAGAGCCTCAGAATCAACTCACTGATAAAACCAAATCAGGAGTTAGAATAACATCAACGGTTCTCACTCGCTATACACCCCCATCCAAATTCACGATATTATATTCATAAACAATTTTCCATTAAACATCATTTAACATCATCACATCTCCAAACTTTTAAGATATCACCAAATTCACAAATCGTGAGTCAAGATGGAATTGAGTGTCCCCGACGCCTTTTCAAGACATCTTATGTTAGCGTTTCGCTACAGCTGTTTCAAGGGGATCCAACTCTAAAAAATAAAATAAAAATAGCTTAATATAATGCCGCAACCTATGAAAAACTCCTTATACACACTGCAACAAGATCCTAAACGCTTACCAAAAATCACTTCAAATACCAGCCAGACATCTCAAAACGGTTCATCGTCTCTCATCAGAGCTGAGCTTAAAGACCGCTATTCACCACCATACATCAACACTGGTTTCAAGACAGCATATACTTCCAGACACATGATACATACCCGGAACTCCCCCACAGCTATCACAATCAACTGAAATAATACTTAACCGAACAAAATGGGAGAGAGGTTTTTCTTTCTTTCAATTAGTTTAATGAGGGTGATTAGTTGTTTTGTTCGGTTAAGGACATCCCGTCGGGCCATTCATCCCCACTATTCATAGCTCAGAATAGTCCCTATATACAGTATATATATGTAAATCAGCCTTCAGGAACAGTAAATCTGAAGCGGTAAATAGGCATATTTTGGGGGAAAAGCCCCCTCATGCGATGTTGGTGATTAAAAAACAGTAATTAACAAAATAAAAATTGTCATACAGACCGACTTACACTCACCAGCACTCACCTCACACTCTTACACAGCACCCTATTCTCCCAATCAAACACAAGCATATCACACTCAGATGACACTCAGCACAATTCTCACTTTATACCTTAAGTGACCCTTAAATCCTCTCCTGAACACTTAAGAAATCTTAACTACTATCCAAGTTGCTCTCCAGTAAACCCAGCTAGGTCCTTCTTTTCCCAACTTAACTCACTTTACCTCACCTGAACCTCATTAACAAAAAAACCACCAGAAACCTCTGATAATATATCAAACTAACCTATCAGTTCCCTTTACCTCTCCTCCCTAAGGGACTCTTTCCCCCTTTACGGTCCACTTACCTTTTCCTTACTTCACTACGGAGCAATTTGAATGAAATTAAAATTGAATCATTCTTTAAATAATTTAAATTTGGATTGCATAAGAATTTAACTTAGAATAAAACCCTTTCTGCCCTTTTTCCTGCACTTTCCTGCTCTCTGTTGCCGCCTTCCCAATTTCTCAGAAATTAAAATCAAAACCACTCAAACTCAAACATTCTACATTTAACTCTTTTACTCCCTTTAACAACCACCCAAAATTTACATTGTCTGACCCCATGCCTAGGCCACTAGTCAAACCAACATGCACCCTCTCCCATTCCCAACCACCAACTGCCTCTTTCCAGTCACACTCACATTCCAGTAACGGAAAATCAGTGTCCTTGTACCCAGTGAGGTAATCAAATAAACCCCGGGGGTCCCTGCTCTAGCCCTTTATCCCCACTCCTCGAAAACCCAAATAATTTTCCTTTATCCCTAACCCACACGGGATTTTTACAGCCTGTCATTTATTCAGGGAGAGATTTTAGCTTAACTACCTCAGGGACAGCTTGGTAAACAGCTGAGCCAAAGAGCAACAAAGTGGCTTAGAAGTGAGCTTCAGGACTGTTATGGTTTGCGCAAAACTAACCCATATGAAGAAACTGCTCCATCAAAGTAACAGCTGGGATCACTCCACTCTACTCCCATTGAAGCACATTGTAAAACTAATAAACTCCAATTTTTTCCACTAAATTAGCATTATAATCATTCATTTTCACATCAACTGATTTCATTTAACAGACTCACTATTTTTAAAATTTATATAAACTCGTTTCCTTCCTTACTTATAAACTTGTACAAATTCCCATTAAACTAACCTTTCAACAACTTTAAAATCACTTTACAAAGTTTCCCAAACCCCTGTCATCTCCCCAAACCCTTTTCATACCTTAGTATTGCAGTTTTGTCTTTCTTTTTCCTCCTTCTCACCACTGAGCCAAAAACTCTTTAAAAACCCCACAGCAAACCCCATCGGGTTCTTTCCTAAGCCCCCCCCCCTCCCCTCCTTAACCCTTTCCTACCCTTAACAACTCATTTCTCCCTTTCTATAACTTTTCCTTACATTTCAGGGCAAAACTGCATTTAATCATTGAAGCTTCTCTTACCTTTTCTGCAACTCTCCCCTCTCTCCTCCTCCCCTTGCTCTCCTTAAATTTTATTTTTATTTTTCAACCATTTTTCTTCAATCAGTTTGGGACCAGGATCCTTTAAGATGAGCTCCTCCCCTGGCCTGTCACGAGAGGTTACCCGTGTAAAGGCCTTCGGAAATCAGGCCCCTGGCCCCGTCCTCAGCAGCGGCGATAGCTATTGTAAAGCAGCTAGCCAACACCGCTGAACTAAAAACCCAGATATTCAATTCCGGGGTCATATCCGGCCACCAGCATTGAATATTCATGTCAGCCATGGAGCGTAGAAGCTACCTGGGTAGCGACAATATTCAGCCTCTGCCTGGTTACCTTCTGCAGTGAAAGTCAGGCCACCCTTTAAGGTGCCTAACTCACCACTTAAGGATAACCGGGCAGCAGCTGAGGATCACCGCTGCCTTTTCATTGCCAGGCGCTGCCTCCACTTCACCCACAATGCCCCAATGTCTCAAGGCATTAAGCAGCAAGTCCCAGGGATATTCAGCAGCACTAACGGCATATCCCAGTCACCACCATTAACGCAGGCCTGCTAACCTCGTTCATTGTTTGAATATCAGGCTTTAAAAATAAGAACGTAAGATAGGCCATACTGAGTCAGACCAAGGTCCATCAAGCCCAGTATCCTGTTTCCAACAGTGGCCAATCCAGGTCACAAGTACCCACAGGTTCCACAATGCTTATATTGGGGCAAGCAGTGGATATCCCGAGTCCCTTTTAATAATGGTTTATGGACCTTTCCTCCAGAACTTGTCCAAACTTTTTTTAAACCCAGCTACATTAACAACTTTTACTACATTCTCCAGCAACTTTACCAACAATATTAACAAATAAATATATTGATGCCCTGATGGCTTTCTGCAGCCAGCCACAGAGGGGAGAGAGCAGCGCTGGTAACAGTGCCCCGCCATGCAAGAAGCAGAGCTTCTCTGAGTCCTGAGGAGCATCTTGAACCGTGTTTCCAGGGTTCTCCCTGAGCAAAGCAGCGCCCTCTGTGGCTACAGAACAAATGTTTGGGGGAGCCATAGAGGACGCCCCTGAGTTCAACAGCTTAACATTGGTGTGACTTTCAACCTCCAGGAGAGCGCTGCTGGTGTTATCGAAGTGTAGCAACTAGTGGGACCAACCTCAAAGAGTGAGGAGGATTCGGCTGCAAAGGTAGGTGACTGCCTTTCTGAACTTAGAATTCCCTTGTCAAGGTTTTCTCATTGGAGGCAGCGGTCTATAAGAGATTTGAATACATTTTGGGTCTATAACTTTACTAAAGGCCCAGGTGAACCAGCAGGAACAGCATTTATCAAAACAAGAAGCTAAGTAGATGTGGAGAAGTCGATGTTCGCAATGCAGGAAATCACCTCTATCAGAAGAACAGAAATGCCATACTAGGTCTGACCTAATGTCCATCAAGCCCAGTGTCCTGTTTCCAACAGTGGCCAGTCAAGATCACAAGTACTTGACATACCCCAGAAGTAGCCAGGGATAAGCAATGTCTTTCTCTTGGTCTACCTTAACAACAGTCTACGGACTTTTCACCTGGGAATTTACCCAAACCCTTGTTAAGCCTAGCTACACTACCTGCTTTTACTGTGTCCTCTGGCAATGATTCCAAAGACTAATTATATGTGGAGAAAAAATATTTTCTCCTGTTTTCAATGACTCTTTAGCCCTTCCTCATAGGAGAGCCATTTCATTCCCTTTATCGTTTTGGTCACCCTTCTCTGTACCTTTTCTAATATCATGATATCTTTTCCGAGGTGCGAAGACCAGAATTCCACACAATACTCAAGATGACGTCAGACTATGGGGCGATAGAGAGGCATTATGACAGTTTTATTCTCTATTCCTTTCCTAATAATTCCTGCAAATAAAGGTCAACAAACAAAATT
This sequence comes from Ichthyophis bannanicus, assembly GCA_033557465.1. Classification (NCBI taxonomy): domain Eukaryota; kingdom Metazoa; phylum Chordata; class Amphibia; order Gymnophiona; family Ichthyophiidae; genus Ichthyophis; species Ichthyophis bannanicus. Next base: position 907,822,291 of record CM066035.1, on the reverse strand, counting down.
AATGTATTTTTGTCAAGCTTTCAAGAACTATGCTCCCTTCATCAGGTACTATGCTGTAAGTACTGCAAACTCATCTGGACTCTGGCTTTTCAGCATATGTCATTACATATTGAAGCCTAATGTGGGATACAGTGAAAATTTACATCACACAGGTCTAGTCTGATGTTAGGCAGTCTCCATTTGTCACTGTAATTTAATGTCTTTCATTGTAATTTAATGACACATGTAGACTGCCTAAGATCAGTCTAAACCCATGTGATGTAAATTTTCATTGTATCCTATACTAGGCAGAGGGAATTGCTCCCACCCCATCCACTAGACAACCAGGGATATCCCTGGGTAAGTCTGGGGGAAGGTCAGGTTGTGACCCTTTTTGTGGGTGGGTGACTGGATTGAGGGGGGGGGGAGTCAGGACTTGCTGTGAGGTGGGTGATGAACTACTAGCTTCTATTTATCATTTGTATAGCGCTACAAGGTGTACACAACGCTGTACAGACACATGTAAAAGATAGTCCCTGGTCATCAGAGCTCACAATCTATTCAAGACAGGCAACACAACAGCTGAGGACAAGGATATAGCTAGGGGAATGGTAAGGAACCACATAGGAGGCTAAGTGAACCAGGATCCAAAAGCAGCCTCGAAGAGGTGAGTTTCAACCTGGATTCGAAAAGGGCCAGAGATGAAGCCTGATGTACAGATGCAGGTGATTTGTTCCAGGCATAAGGAACAGCAAGGTGGAAGGATCGAAGTCTGGAGTTGGCAATAAAAGAGAAGGGCACAGATAGAAGGGATCTGCCAGAAGAGCGGAGTTCCCGAGGAGGGGTATAGGGAGAGCTAAGAGAGGAAAGATAGTGAGGCACTGCCGAATGAGGGCACTTCTAGGTCAGTAGAAGTTTGAACTGGATACAGATATGGATAGGGAGCCGGTGAAGCGACTTGAGAAGAGGGGTTATATAAGCATATCGAGGCTGGCGGAAGATTAGTCGCGCAGCTGAGCTTTGAACAGATTGAAGGGGAGAGAGATGATTCAGAGGGACACTAGCAAGGAGGAGGTTGCAATAGTCTAGGCAGGAGGTGACTAAAGAGTGGATAAGTGTCTTAGTAAGGTCTGTAGAAAGGAAGGGATGAATTTTGCCAATGTTATAGAGAAAGAAATGACAGGTTTTAGCTATCTGTTGGATGTGTGTAGAGAAAGAGAGAGTAGAGTCAAAGTTGACCCCAAGGTTGCGAGCCAAAGAAACAGGGAGGAGTGCAGTGTTATCCACAGAAATAGAGAAGAGAGGAGGTGGGTTTAGGGGGAAAGATCAGGAGCTCAGTTTTGGCCATGTTCAGTTTAGGACGGTGCTAAGACATCCAGGCAGCAATGTCGGATAAGCAGGCAGAGATCTGGGCCTGCATTCCTGGAGAGATTTCAGGTACAGAAAGGTAGATCTGAGAGGAGTCCGCATCTATTTTGTTATTTATTTAACAGGGGTTTTTTTTATACTGCTTTATCATGTCGGTCAAAGCGGTTTACATTGTAACTTAAACTTGGTAATGTACATTAAACAAGGACATTGATAACATGGATTTTTCTGAGGCAATGGAGGGTTAAGTGACTTGCTCAAGGCCACAAGGAGTGCTAGTGGGAACTGAACCCTGGTCTCTTGGGGCCCAATATTCAAAAGGCCAGTTAACCATGTAAATGCCTGCTAACTGGATAATCAACAACACATACACAGGTAGTGCCACTGAATATCCCTGACTAAGTCCCCTATACACCCCAATGCTAGCTGGCATGCCAGGGACTTTCCAGGGCAGAGCAGAGGTGGGGACCAGTGTTAATCACACAGCACCGATATTCAAATATCGGCGCCGAAGCTAAGCGTGCAGCATCCAATATCAATGCCGCACAGTTAGCCTTGACAGCTTCCGAGCAGCATTGCCAGACCCAGATATTCACTTCCGTTGCTGTGGAAGTGAATATCTGGAGTTTGGAGGTCAGTGGACAGTGCTAAGCGGTTATGGCGCTTAGCCCTGCCCAGTTGACTATCAGGCCCTTGGTTCTCAAGCCGGTGCTCTAAAAGTGATACTGAAAAACCATGGGAGGAAATAAGTGCACCAAGGGACTAACTGTAGAGAGAGAAAAGGAGAAGTCCCAAGACAGAGCCCTCAGGTACACCAACTGAAAGCGGAGTGGCAGTAGAAGAGGAACCAATCTATTTAAACCAAAACCTCAGTATCACCTAATTTTCCTTGATACTATATTCCTGAAAGACACTCCAACAAGAAGGAAAAAAGACCTCGGTAATCATGCTCTCCCTCTATGTGGCAGCGATGCTTGCCTGAAGAGGAACCGCTTTAGAACACCATCACCGGTCTAAAAAACTCCTTCTCCACAAACGTCTAATTAGATTTCAATTTATTAATTTAAAAAAAAATTATAATCAAAATTTCATAGTCAAAAAGACTAGAATACTTTAGATATACTGCTCAACAACTCAATGCGGCTCAGTGCAGCTCAGTGCAGCCAAACTCAAGAAATCCATAGCTTGCCAGTTCAATATTCTAGGGTTCACAGCATTCACATCTACCCTACGGTAAAAGGCAAAACCTAAGAGCCAAATACTTCAACAAACTTGCAAAATGATCTCATGTAGGTACTTATATTTTGGAGTGTCTTCCAGAAGAATATGCTTAAGCTTCTAGCCTTTTACCCTGGAGTATTGAGCTGGCAAGCTATGGATTTCTTGAGTTTGGCCGCACTGAGCTGCACTGAGCCGCATTGAGTTTTTGAGTAGTGTATCTAAAGTATTCTAGTCTTTTTGACTGTGAAATTTTGATTATAAAAAAGTTTTAAAAAATTTAAAAAAATAATAAATTGAAATCTAATTAGACGCTTGTGGAGGAGTTTTTTAGACCAGTGATGGTGTTCTAAAGCGGTTCCTCTTCAGGCAAGCATCGCCATTGCATAGAGGGAGAGCAAGATTACTGAGGTCTTTTCTCCTTCTTGTTAGAGTGTCTTTTAGGAGTATTGTATCAAGGAAGATTAGTTAGATGATACTGAAGTTTTGGCTTAAATAGATTGTTTGTTACCTCAGTTAGTGTTTCATGGTAGTGGGTAGTAGAAGATGAACCACTAGAACATACATTAAAAGTGTGATGGGCGAGATAAGAAGAAAACCAGGACTGAACAGAGCCCCTAAATCCAAGTGAGGACAGGGTATCGAGGAGAAGGTGGTGATCAGCAGTGTCAAAGGCAGCAGAAAGGTCAAGAAGGATGAGAATCGAGTAGAGGCCTTTGGATTTGGCGAGGAACAAGTCACTGGAGACTTTAGCAATAGCCGTTTCTGTGGAATGTAGAGAAAGAAAGCCAGATTGCTGTGGGTCCAGAAGGTCTTGAGAGGAAAGAAAGTCAAAACAGTGACAGTGAACTGCTCGTTGAACTAGTTTTGAAGAAAAGGGGAGGAGAGAAATAGGCTGATAACTGGAAGGACAGGTAGGATCTAGTGAAGGCTCTTTGAGGAGAGATGTAACCATAGTATGTTTGAAGGCTATAGGAACAGTTGCAATGGAAAGCGATAGATTAAGGATGTGACAGATGGACAGGTTGATGGCAGAAGAGATAGAGCTCAGCAGACGGGTGGGGATGGAATCAGAGGAGCAGGTAGTCAGTTTGGAGGAGGAAAGAAGATTTGCAGTTTCCTCCTCGGTGATTTCAGAAAAGTAAAGGAAAGATTTGGGATTGAAGGGGGGGAGATGATGTGGAGGTGATCCTGCAGGGAATTCAAGGCTAATCTTCTGGACTTTGCCATGGAAGTAGTCAGCGAAGGTCTGGGCAGACAGTGAAGGAGGGATTGGAGGATGTAATCAGGGGTTGGAGCTTGCAGCGGGAAGAGGTTGAGTAATGCAGTTGGAAAGCTGGGACTGGCTGCGGGGGATGATGTGAATGGGGGTTGGAGTTTTCTTTCTTTCTGGGCAGCAGCTGCATAAACTGCTACCTGCACAATCAGCAGTCCTGACAGCACACAGTACATTACCGCATGCTATCTGTCAGTGCTGGCCACACCCTAACTCACCCCTATCCCACCCCAACCTGCACTGTGCAATAGCCATTAACATAGGCTCGAACATGCATTAAATCCTATACAAACTGCTTAGCACACTTTAGTAAACATCCCCCTACATCTTAAATCAGGGGTCCTCAAACTTTTTAAACAGGGGGCCAGTTCACTATCCCTCAGACCGTTGGAGGGCTAGAATATAGTTTAAAAAAAAAACTATGAACAAATTCCTATGCACACTGCACATATCTTATTTTGAAGTAAAAAAACAAAACAGGAACAAATACAATATTTAAAATGAAGAACAAGTAAAGTTAAATCAACAAACTTACCAGTATCAGTCCATTACCAGTCCTAAACACCTAGCGACATCAACTTAAACACAAAGTAAAACCGGTGCAGACTGCGGAGCCTTCACGTGCAGCGGCGTCCCGCCCCCAAAGGAAGTAACTTCCTTTGCAAACAACTTCCTTTGGGGACGGGACGCCGCTGCACGTCAAGGCTCTGCAGTCTGCACCGATTTTACTTTGTGTTTAAGATGGATTATTTTTTTAGAAGTTGAAGTGAGGCGGCTACTTAGGGGGCAAAAATGCCGCCTTTGACATTTCTCCGCCTGAGGAAGCCGCCTCACTTCGCCTCATGGTAGAGCCAGGGGCGGCCCAAGGGGGGTGCGGGGCCATGTGCGGAGACTCGGTGCGGGGCCTCATTTGCATAAGTGACCTTATTTGCATAAATATTTGCATGATGTTACCATACACTAACTTTTAGTAAACATGTCTCTTAATGAGTATATGGATAAAGAAGGACCAAAAGATTTCTACATTACTATAATCCAGTGCAAACCGCCAGACACATTAGGAACTACTACAAACACTGCCCATTTAGAACCCATAGCAAACCTGCCGTGTCATAACAGCACTACTAGGACTCACAAAGCACCAGACCCTAACTATCAAAAGGCAACACTGCAAATATTAAACCAATACATTTCAGAGAATACTGGGGAAAGAGAACAACTGGAAATGTCAAATAGGAATTACATAAACAGAATACCTCAGCTCAGTTACACATGCAGAACATAGACCATCACCAAACAAGGAATCACAATTTAGAAACAGGAAGGCAATAATTAAACTGGGAACCCCAAAAGCCAAACTTGGAATGTACAACAACACTGTAGAAATAAAACTATAAATTAATTTCCTCTTGTACCAAACAAAGCGCAGACGTTAATGATGCACATTTCCCAGAGCTGACATATTCCAGTTAATAAATTCAAAATAAAGAGATATCTTTCTACCATTTGTGCATTTTTTTCAGTTGCAATTGCTCCAGCCACTTTCTTCTGGTTTCTTCGTGTTTTCTGCTAACTCTCCATCGTCTGCTGTCCATTTGTCCTTTCTTCTCTCTTCTAGTTTTTTTCCATTCTCTCTCTCTACATCTGCTTTAACATACTAATCTTTCTCCTTTTGCTCTTTCCTCATTCCTATTTCATCCACTCAAATTTTACCCCTCCATCCTCAATCCCCACTTACTCTCCCAATACCCGGCCAATTGTAGATTTTTCATCCCTCCCACACAAAATATTTTTCCCCTCTCCATTTTACTCTCCTAGCCCCATCCCATTCTAATCCTCCCCCAACATCAGCTCCCTTCTAGTTCCAGCCTCACCCAGCTTCCACTCCCTTCTAGTCCCTGCATCAGCCCATTTCCAGTCCTAGCCCCCTATCAACCCATTTCCAGTCCTAGCTCCCCTATCCATTTCCAGTCCGAGTCCCTTCATCAGCTCCAATCCTAGCCCCCCATCAGCCCATTTCTAGTCCTTTCCTAGCCCCACCATCAGCCCATGTCAAATCCTAGCTCCCCTCCACTCAGCCCAATTCAAGTCCAAGCCCCCCATGAGCCTACTTCCAGTTCTAGCCCCTCCATGAGTCCATTTCAATCCAAGCCCCCACCACAGCCCATTTCCAATCTTAGCTCCCCCCAACAGCCCATTTCCAGTCCTATCCTAGCTGCTCCATCAGCCCATTTCCAGTCCTAGCTCCCTTCCCTCACAGACCATTTCCATTCCAAGCCCCCCTCCCCATCAGCTATTTGCAGTTCAAGCCCCGCCTTCCACTCAGCCCATTTCCATTCCAAGTCCCCGTCCCCATCAGCTATTTGCAGTTCAAGCCTCCCATTCCACTCAGCCCATTTCCAGTCCTAGCAACCCCCAACCCATTACCAGTCCTAGCCCCCCATCAACCCACTTCCAGTCCTAACCCCCATCACCCCATTTTCAGTTTAAGCCCCCCCCCCTATAACCCATTGCCAGTCCTAACCCACCATCAGCCCACTTCCAGTCCTAACCCCATCAGCCCATTTCCATTCAGCCCCCACATAGCCCATTGCCAGTCCTAACCCCCCCATCAGCCCACAGCCCATTACCAGTCCTAATCCCATCAGCCCACCTCAAGTCCTAACCCCCCCCCCCCAGCCCATTTCCTGTCCTAGTCCCCCCATAGCCCATTCTCAGTCCTAACCCCCCCATAGCCCATTACCAGTCCTAACCCCCATCACCCCATTTCCAGACAGCCCCCATCAGCCCACAGCCCATTACCAGTCTTACCCCCCCCATAGCCCATTTCCAGTCCTAACCCCCCCAATAGCGCACAGCCCATTAAAAGTCCTAACCCCACTGCCCACCTCAAGTCCTAACCCCTCCCTATCAGCCCATTTCCTGTCCTAGCCCCCCCATAGCCCATTATCAGTCCTAACCCCCCCATAGCCTATTACGTGTCCTTACGCCCATCACCTCTTTTCCAGACAGCCCCCATCAGCCCACAGCCCATTACCAGTCTTACCCCCCCATAGCCCATTACCAGTGCTACCCCCCCTACAACAGGCCTCAGAACATTACCAGTCCTAACCCCATCAGCCCACCTCAAGTCCTAACCCCTCCCCATCAGCCCATTTCCTGTCCTAGTCCCCCGTAGCCCATTATCAGTCCTAACCCCCCCATATCCCATTACCAGTCCTAACCCCCCATCACCCCATTTCCAGACAGCCCCCGTCAGCCCACAGCCCATTACCAGTCTAACCCCCCATAGCCCATTACCAGTCCTAACCCCCCCAACAGCCCACCTCAACTCCTAACCCCTCCCCATCATCCCATTTCCTGTCCAAGCCCCCCCCCCATAGCCCATTACCAGTCCTAACCCCCCATCACCCCATTTCCAGACAGCCCCCTTCAGCCCACAGCCCATTACCAGTCTAACCCCCCATAGCCCATTACCAGTCCTCACCCCAACAGCCCACCTCAAGTCCTAACCCCACCCTCTCAGCCCATTTCCTGTCCTAACCCCCCCCCATAGCCCATTACCAGTCCTAACCCCACCCAACAGCCCACAGCCCATTACCAGTCCTAACCCCATAAGCCCACCTCAAGTCCTAACCCCCCAATCAGTCCATTTCCAGTCCTAGCCCTCCCCAGAGCCCATTACCAGTCCTAACCCCCCCCCCCAACAGCCCACAGCCCATTACCAGTCCTAACCCCATCAGCCCACCTCCAGTCTTAACCCCCCCCATCAGTCCATTTCCAGTCCTAGCCCCCCCATAGCACAGAAAGCGGCGGTAAAAACACCCGGCGGGCTGGGTAAATGTCCTCGGCGGGCCGCATGTGGCCCGCGGGCTGTAGTTTGAGGATCCCTGTCTTAAATGCTTGCCAGACCACCTCTTGAGCAGTAAATCAAAGCAGTTTACATCAACAGAGCCAATACAAAGAATCAGAGTTTGAAATCAAGGAAAACAGGTTAGAGTTACAACCTTGGAGACCAGGAGAAAGGGAGAGGAAAGTGGAAGAAAGTTACTATTGTGAAAGAATCAGGAGGGAGACAGAAGAGGAAAGTAACGGAGGAATAGACACCTCGAGCTATTGCTCCAATGGATAGCAGGCCAATACAACTGCTGAGATTCTTGCTGGGGCATCCTATGTCCAATCTAATGTCTCTTGAAGAGCCAGGGTTTTAGTCCAGATATGAAGGCCATGTACGTAAAGTTTGCTCTCAAGTAAGGTGGGATGGAGATCCAGAGATAAAGCATCATGTAGGTGAATGCCAAGCAGTAGGTAGATTCCAGTTGAATTCTACAAAGAAGGAATGTTGTAGACATTCAAATACCTCCAAGATGGAGAAGGCAATTTTTAAAAGTAAAGTGGACTGACCAAAAACCGCCTCTCTTGAATGTGAATCGAGTACAAGTGGTTACATATACAGTGCCTTGTCAAAGTATTCATCCCCTCGGTTTTTTGTCCCATTTTGTTGCATTATAACCTGAAATGAAAATGGAGGTTAATTTGGATGTTAGGTAGAAATGGACCTAACAATATAGTCCAAATTGGTGAAGTGGCATGACAATAAAATACCATGTATATATAAAAAAACAAGTAAACTGAAGAGTTGTGAGTGTATATGTATTCATCCCTTTTGCTATGAAACCCCTAAATAAGATCTAGTCCAACCAATTGACCTCAGAAGTCACATAATTAGTTGATTAGGGTCCACCTGTGTGCAATCAGTATCACATATCTGTCACATGATGCCTGCATAAATATATGTGTTCTGAAAGGCCCCTGACTCTGCAACACCACCAAGCGAGCAACATGAAGACCAAGGAGCACTACAAACAGATCAGAGACAAAGTTGTGAAGAAGTATAGATCAGGGTTGCGTTATAAAAAAAAAAATCCCAAATTCTGAATATCCCACAGAGCACCATTAAATCCATTGTAACAAAATGGAAAGAATATGGCACCGCTACAAACCTGACAAGAGAAGGCTGCCCACCAAAACTCACAGACCGGACAAGGAAGGCATTAATCAGAGATGCCACAAAGTCAACAAGGATAACACTGAAGGAGCTGCAAAGATCCACAGCGGAGATGGGAGTATCTCTCCATAGGACCACTTTAAGCCGTACACTCCAGAGAGTGGGGCTTTATGGAAGAGTGACCAGAAAAAAGCCATTGCTTAAAGAAAGAAATAAGAAAAACGTTTGGAATTTGCAGAACAGCATGTGGCGGACCTCCCCAAACACATGGAAGAAGGTTCTCTGCTCAGATGAGATGAAAATTGAACTGTTTGGCCATCATGGGAAATGCCATGTGTGACACAAACCCAGCACTTCCCATCACTCTGAGAAGACCATTCCCACAGTGACATATGGTGGTGGCAGCATCATGCTGTGGGGATGTTGTTCATCGGCAGGGACAGGAAAGCTGGTCAGGATTGAAGGAATGATGGATGACACTAAATACAGGACACTTTTGGAAGAAAATCTGCTTCAATCTGCCAGAGATTTGAGGCTGGGATGAAGGTTCACCTTCCAGCAGAAAAATGGCCCTAAACATACTGCTAAAGCTCCTGGAGTATTTAAATGCCTTGGAATGGCCTAGTCAAAGCCCAGACCGCAATCCAATTGAGAATCTGTGGCATGACTTGAAGATTGCTGTACACCAACACAACCCACCTAACTTGAAGGAGTTTTTCCCAGTGGCTAGATGTGCTAAGCTAATAGAGACATACCCCAAGAGACTTGCAACTGTAATTGCAGCAAAAGGCAGCTCTGCAAAGTACTGACTTTGGGGGGGGGGGGGGGAAAACCTATGCACACTCCTGATTTCTGTTTTTTTTTCTTTATCTTAATTATTCTTTGTGTCACAATAAACAATACTTTGCACCTTCAAAGTGGTAGGCATGTTGTGTAAATCACATGGTACTAACCCCCAAAACCCCATTTTAATTCCAGGTTGTAATACGACAAAATATCGAGGGGATGAATACTTTCATAAGGCACTGAATTGTGCATGCTTTTAGCCACATTGAAAAGAGGTGTGCCCATGGGTATGTTAAGGAGATAAGTGCAGAAGCCCCTCAATGTAAGGAAATGTCCATGTGATTTATATTTCATGGCTGATGACAGAACAATTAAGACTTTAGAGCCTGTCCAATGGAAGCGGAATTCAGTGGGTGTAAATAGCTCAGCTAATCCATTATACTTGCAAGTTTGCTCTTCTCGTGAGTTGTCTAATCTACAGACGTCAAGAAACATTGGAGAGAAGCCAGCAGCACAGGTATTGGAGGAAAAAGTAGAAGATCAATATATCTACTGCTATATGTTGTCTAAAGAAAGGATTCTTGAGCGCCTACAAGCAGGGCCGGCCCGTCCATTGAGCAAGAATGTTTTTTGCACAGGGCCCCGCGTTTCATGGGGCCCCGCGCAAAGAACATTCTGCTTTTTTTCAAAATTAAGTAAAAAAAAAAAAAAGCTGGCTGCTACCGCTGCCTCTGCCACTGCCGCCACGGCAGCGGCAGAATGGAGTGTCCCACGGGGCCCCCTCTGCCCGGCTGAGCTCTCCCTCTGCGATGGCTGAGCCCCTCTGTGCCGGCTTTCAGATACGCAAAGGGAGAGTGTCTCCCTCGCGTCTCTGTTAAGCCTGCAGGGGCAGATGGGAAATTTCCCATCAGCCCCTGCGGGCTTAACAGAGACGCGAGGGAGACACTCTCCCTTCGCGTATCTGAAAGCCGGCACAGAGGAGCTCAGCCGTCGCAGAGAGAGGGAGGGAGGGACTCAGCCGGGCAGAGGGGGCCCCGCGGGTAACTCCATTCTGCCGCTGCCGCGGCGGTAGCAGCAGCGGCTGCGGTAGCAGCCAGCTTTTTTTTTTTTTTTAAATGTTCCTTGAACCGATGAGGGGGGGGTTAGGACTGGTAATGGGCTATGGAGGGGGTTAGGACTTGACTTGAGGTGGGCTGTGGGTTGATGGGGGGTTAGGACTGGTAATGGGCTATGGGGGGGCTAGGACTGGAAATGGGCTGGGGGGGTTAAGACTGGAGGTGGGCTGATGGGGTTAGGACTGGTAATGGGCTGTGGGCTGATGGGGGCTGTCTGGTAATGGGCTATGGGGGGGGTTAGGACTGATAATGGGCTATGGGGGGGCTAGGAAAGGAAATGGGCTGATGGGGAGGGGTTAGGACTGGTAATGGCCTGTGGGCTGATGGGGGCTGTCTGGTAATGGGCTATGGGGGGGGGGGTTAGGACTGATAATGGGCTATGGGGGGGCTAGGACAGGAAATGGGCTGTTGGGGAGGGGTTAGGTTAGGACTTGAGGTGGGCTGATGGGGTTAGGACTGGTAATGGGCTGTGGGCTGTTGGGGGGGGGTTAGAACTGGTAATGGGCTATGGGGGGTTAAGACTGGTAATGGGCTTTGGGCTGATGGGGGCTGTCTGTTAATGGGCTATGGGGGGTTAGGACTGATAATGGGCTATGGGGGGCTAGGACAGGAAATGGGCTGATGGGGAGGGGTTAGGACTTGAGGTGGGCTGATTGGGTTAGGACTGGTAATGGGCTGTGGGCTGATGGGGGGGTTAGGACTGGCAATGGGCTATGGGGGGCTGACTGGAAATGGGCTGATGGGGGGTTAGGACTGGTAATGGGTTATAGGGGGGGGCTTAAACTGAAAATGGAGTGATTGGGGGTTAGGACAGGAAGTGGGTTGATGGGGGGGCTAGGACTGGTATTGGGTTGGGGGGTTGCTAGGACTGGAAATGGGCTGATGGGGGGCTAGGACTGGAAATGGGCTGATGCAGGAACTAGAAGGGAATGGATGCTGGGTGAGGCTGGAACTAGAAGGGAGCTGATGTTGGGGGAGGATTAGAATGGGATGGGGCTGGGAGAGTAAAATGGAGAGGGGAAAAATATTTTGTGTGGAAGGGATGAAAAATCTACAATTGGCCGGGTATTGGGAGAGTAAGTGGGGATTGAGGATGGAGGGGTAAAATTTGAGTAGATGAAATAGGAATGAGGAAAGAGCAAAAGGAGAAAGATTAGTATGTTAAAGCAGATGTAGAGAGAGAATGGAAAAAAACTAGGAGAGAAGAAAGGACAAATGGACAGCAGACGATGGAGAGTTAGCAGAAGACACGAAGAAACCAGAAGAAAGTGGCTGGAGCAATTGCAGCTGAAAAAAAATGCACAAAAGGTAGAAAAATATCTCTTTATTCTGAATTTATTCATTGGAATATGTCAACTCTGGTAAATGTGCATCATTAACGTCTGCGCTTTGTTTAGTACAAGAGCAAATTAATGTATAGTTTTATTTCTATAGTGTTGTACATTCCAAGTTTGGCTTTTGGGATTCCCAGTTTAATTATTGTCGTCCTGTTTCTAAATTGTGATTCCTTGTTTGGTGATGGTTTATGTTCTGTTCATGTGTAACTGAGCTTAGATATTCTGTTTATATAATTCCTACTTGACATTGCCACTTGTTCTTTTTCCCCAGTAGGTCATGTATTGGTATTCTCTGAAATGTATTGGTTTAATATTTGCATGTTTCCTTTTGATAGGTAGGGTATGGTGCTTTGTGAGTCCTGGTAGTGCAGTTAGGATACGGCGGGTTTGCTATGGGTTCTAAATGGGCAGTGTTTGTAGTAGTTCCTAATGTGTCTGGCTGTTGGCACTGGATTATAGTAATGTAGAAATCTTTTAGTCTTTCTTTATTCATACACTCATTAAGAGGCATGTTTACTAAAAGTTAGTATATGGTAACATTATGCAAATATTTATGCAAATGAGGCCCCTTATGCAAATGAGGCCCCGCACCGAGTCTCCGCACATGGCCCTGCACCCCCTTGGGCCGCCCCTGCCTACAAGAATGGAATAGTATGAAATTCTGTAGGGACTTGTAAACTTACTTTCATGTGATGTCAAAGGAGCAAGGGAGAATTAGCACAGTAACTAGAAATCCAGAAGTAGAATTTTAAAATTGTGTGACAATTTCAGTGGAACTTTAAAGTCTTCTTAAGATGTATATGAAAAAAATCAATTACAGTGGAAGCAAAGGGTCAGATTTTTAGTCAGCACAGTCTCGGAATTAAGTACTATTTTGCCCTTTTCTTCCACTGCTAATTCCAGACTTCAGTCTTTTCACCTTGCTACCTATTAGCCTAGTGGTTAGAACACTGGCTTGGTAACCAAGCAACCAGGGTTCAATTCCCACTAGCACTCCTTGTGGCCTTGGGCAAGTCACTGAACCCTCCATTGCCTCAGAAGAAAGGCCTGGCAATCTACTTACGGTGACGCTGCCAAGAAAACCCAGGAGCCTCTGGGTCGCCAGGAGTCAGGACTGACTCGAAGGCACACATTGCATTTGCACCTATTATGCCTGGAACAAACTCCCTGTATCTCTACGTCAAATCTCTTCCCTTCCCCTCTTTAAGTCCACGCTAAAAGCTTCTCTCTTTGTAGCCGCTTTGGGGTCCTAATCCCTTGTTCTCCTTGTGTCTCCTTTCCCTATTGAACCCCTTGTTTCTCTTGTTCTGTACTATTTGTCTTGATTAGATTGTAAGCTCTATGAGCAGGGACAGGTCTTCTATATGTGTTTGTATAGCGCTGCTTATGTCTTATTGTGCTTTATAAATGATTAATAGTAGTAAGTACTGGTGCTTAACTTCATCCACGGCACCAATATCCATATATGTAGGGTGCCAAATATACAGATTCACCCGTTACTGCATTGGCACAGTCCATTTTGTTTAGGCCTGTAATTCAGGCCAGTGTTGGCACCGTACAGGCTCAACATTAGGACCTAAATATCTAGATTTAGGGTAATTTTCAGCTGAAAACTTAGAAGTCCAGATTTGGCTGGCAGGTCCCGAAATTCAGGTACCTAAAACTTAGGATTCTAAATGAGGTATTGAGTATTTGTTTTTAATTGATCCCATGGGGGTCAAATTTTCAGGAGTTAGTTGGGCTTTGCCTTGGTAATATACATAAGTAATACTGGACCCAATGGTGTAAATTGCACCCAAGCAACCCCTGCAAGGCGAGGGAGCCTAAGCAGAAAGAGGGCCAACATGGCGGCAGTAAAGCAGCATGGAAATTTTATTTTATCATCTTTGCTGTGCTGGCTCCGCTCTTGTAAGTTTTCAGCTGTTTCTCATTGGGCCAACATCTCGCGATAACAGCTGCACCATGAGATTTTGGCCCAGTGGGGAAGAACCGCCAAGTCTGCGACAAACTTACAGCACGGCAAAGATGATAAAGTAAGTTTGCCACAGCATGGGGGGGGGGCCATCACCATGACAGTGGAGGGGCCCTCAGCAAAGTTTTGCTTGGGGGCCCCTCATGGAACTTAAGCCACTGACTATAACAGATAATTTTAGTTTATAAGCATTACCACAATCTCAGTGCTAATAGTGAGGTAGACTCCCAAGAGTCCCAAGGATTTGTATGAGATACTATCGCCCTGGTAATTCACACATTGGGATAGAAACTAATCTTTCTTTATTTAGCACACACAATATCTTATGCAAGTTCCACTACAAACATTCAGCATTATTCACGGCACTACACCAAATAACTATTCAGAACAGCCCACACTTAGTTTACGTTCCAATTCCTATCTATCCCGTAATAGATTTAAAATGGAGAAGAAAGTAAATCCCTACCTCTCAGAACCTAACTTACACAAATTCTCATATGACCTATTAAGTCAGCTCTAGCAATCGGAATGAAAAAGTTCTTTATGGGGTACTATGTCAGTGTTTGTCAAGCAACTAATAAGGTAAACCCTACATGTGAATGAGATTCTAGAGAGATATGGGTAACCACGGACACTATGGCCATACACCACTACTACTGATTATCATTTATATAGCACTACATGGTGTACACAGCACTGTACATGTACAAGTAAGAGACAGTCCCTGCACATCAGAGCTTACAATCTAATCAAGATGAACCAGATCACAAAACTGGGGACTAGAGTATGGTAAGATTCACATCAGTGGTGAACAAGAGAGTGAGAAGCATCAGGGTCCAAAAGCAGCCTCAAAGAGTTGAGTTTTTAGCCTCAATTTGAATAGGGCTAGAGAAGGAGCCTGATGTATTGATTCAGGTAATCTGTTCCAGGCATATGGAACAGCAAGGTGGAATGAACGAAGTCTGGAGTTGGCAGTGGCAGAGAAGGGCACAGATAAAAAGGGATCTGCCAGAGGAGCAGAGTTCCCACAGGGTGAGGTAGTGAGGAGCAAAAATAATGAATGCATTAACAGCTCAGAAGTTCAAAGTGGATATGGAAATGGATAGGGAGCCAGTGAACTGACTTGAGAAGAGGGGTTACATGAGCATAGCGACACTGGTGGAAGATAAGCTATGCAGCTAAGTTTTGAGTAGATTGAAGGGGAGAGAGATGATTCAGAGGGAGACCAGTGAGGAGCAGATTGCAATAGTCAAGACAGTAGATGACTAGAGAGTGCATAAGGGTCTTAGTACTGTGTTCAGAAAGGAAGGGACAAATTTTGCTGATGTCATAGAGAAAGACGTAACAGGTTTTAGATATCTGTTGTAGGTGTGTAAAGAAAGCGAGAGTAGAGTCAAAGATGACTTTATGGTTGCAAGCTAGGAAACAGGGAGGAGTATGGTCTTATCCACAGAAACAGAGAAGAGAGAAGGAGAGGGAGGTGGGTTTGGTGGAGCTTAGTTTTGGACATGCTCAATTTCAGATGCCGGTGAGAGATCCTGGCAGCGAAGTTAAATAAACAGGGAGAAATCCGAGTCTGGATTCCTGGAGAGATTTTGGATGCAGAGAAAGAGATCTTATAGATGTGCCAGACCCTCAAATCTATGTATATATTATCCCAATTATTCTGTCCTGATTGACAACTCCCAAATTTTATAATCAAACCGCCACTGATCGCTGGAAGTAGCGGTATATAAGTGTACACTAAATAAATAAATAGTCATTAGGGTAAAGATGGTACTGAAAAACATGGGAGGAAATAAGTGCACTAAGGGATTGAGTGTAGAGAGAGAAAAGGAGAGGTCCCAAGACAGAGCCCTGAGATACACCATTTAAAAGTGGGATGACAGTAGGGGAGGATCCACCAGAATAAACACTAAAGGTGCAATGGGAAAGAGAGGAAGCAAACCAAGACAGAACAGAGCCCCTAAATCCAAGCGAGAACAGGGTATTGAGAAGAAGGTAATTAATAGTGTCAAAAGCAGCAGAAATGTCAAGAAGGATGAGGATCGAGTAAAAGCCCTTGGATTTGGTGAGAAACAAGTCACTGGAGACTTTGACAAGAGCTGTTTCTGTAAAATGTAGAGGATGAAAGCCAGATTGTAGGGATCCAGAAGGGCTTGAGAGGAAAAAGTCAAGACAGCAGCAGTGAACTGCTCATTCAAGTAATTTTGAAGCAAAGGTGAGGAGAGAGATAGGCCAATAACTGGACGAACAGGTAGGATCTAGTGAAGGTTTTTTGAGAAGTGTAACCAGAGCTTGTTTGAAGGCGGCAGGAACAGTTGCAGTGGAAAGCGATAGGTTGAAGATATGAGAGATGGAAGAGATGACAGTGGAAGAGAGAGAGCATTGGTAGGAATGGGATGAGAGCAGCAGGTAGAGAGTTTGGAGGAGGTTAGAAGATTTGTACTTTCCTCCTCGTCGATTTTGGAAAATGAAGAAAGGATGACAGAAGTTGAGGGAAGGATATGGGTCTGAAGTGGAAGGCGGGGTAGAAGTGACCCTGTGGAGCATTCAAGACTAATCTTGTGGTCAAAATCTGTACAGTACTCCTCACAGGGCATGGAATGGGAGGAGTGAGTGCATCCAGAGTAGAGAAGAGTATAGTGTTATAGGAAGACACTGCCTCATCAACAGACTCAAACAACATAGTGGAGGAAAGAGGTGATCAGACAGCGGTGGAGAGAGCTGAAGGGTCAATGATGGAGATCAGGAAAAAACAAGCAGGGGGGTGGTCAGATAAGGGAAGAAATGAGGTGCAGGAGTTTAAGAGTGAGAAGTTGGAAGAAAAGATGAGGTTGAGGCAGTGGCCATGCTTGTTAGTAGGAGCAGTAGAGCACAGCTGGAAGTTGAATGAGGAAGTTAGGGAAAGGAGCTTTAAGGCATAAAGGTCATCAACTCGAACATTAAAATCCCCAAGAATAAGAACGTACATAAAAACAAGAAATGCCATACTGGGTCAGACCAAGGTCCATCAAGTTGAGTATCCTGTTTCCAGTAGTGGCCAGTCCAGATTACAAGTACCTGGCAGGTTCCTAAAAAGGCACACAGGCTCCACAATACTCATCCTAGGGCAAGCAGTGGATTTCCTGGGTCCTCTTTAATAATGGTTTATGGATCTTTCCTCCAGGAACTTCTCCAAACCTTTTTTAAATCCAACTACACTAACAGCTTTTACTACATCCTCCAGTAATGAATTCCAGAGTTTGATTACACAGTGTTGGGTTACATTGTAGCTACATTGTATGTCTTCTAGTCTTTCTACATTTTGTTGGTGCACACAACCGATCTACGTTTACCCATTCCACTCCATTCATTAATTTATAGACCTCTATCATATCATAAGGTAAAGGGAAGATGCATCCAGAAAGGAGGAGAGCCAGAAGTCAAAGTCGGTGAGAAAGGTAGAGGTGGATTTGTCAGGGGGTCAATAAATGACAGCTACCTGAAGAAGTAGTGGACTAAATAGGCAGATGGAGTGGACTTCAGAGGAAGAAAAGGAATGAGACTGAGACAGAAAGAGGGGCTGAAATTGTTAGAAATGAGAGATTAAAAACCCAACACCACCACCATGGCCAATGGGCCAAGGTGTATGGGAGAATAGGTAGCCTCCATGACAGAGGGCAGCTGCTGAAGCTGAGTCTTCAGGGAGAAGCCAACTTTCAGTAAGAACCAGAAGACAGAGAATTATAGATATGAATGAAGGCAAGTTTACCGGAGACTGAACATGCATTCCACAAGGCACATGAAAATGTGAGAGAAGAGGAAGAAAGGAGAGGGATATGAATAAGGTTTGAGAGATTGCGCATTGATCTCCCTGGGGGGAGGGGGGGGCAGGATTGGGATTAATATCTCCAGATGAAAGGAGGAGGAGCAGGAGAGTACGAGGGAGAGAATAGGCATGACAATGATGAGGGTGAGGTTCTCTCAGCAAGAATGGAGATGGCTGAATGAGAGAAAGAAAATGGTGATAGGTATCTAATAGAAGAGACACTAATCTCTTTATTTCACAATATATATTTAAGTACAGTCACAACAAAAAAGTCATTAAGTTTAGCCCACACTAAAATCTACTATCTTATATTTATCTATCCCCTTGTGGATCTCCCTTCACCCTCTCTGAATGGAAGCCTCTCACCGTGGCAAAGAGTAGGAAAAGTAGATCTTCCCTGTGCCGCCTTTTGGCTGAGGTCTTCTTCCTGATGACATGTCCTTCTGCTCTCCCTGCTGGTATTTATTTATTTATTTAACTGTTTTCTATACCGCTTTTCTCCGGGTCAAAGCAGTGTACATTAAACAACATTGATACATAGAACAGTGTGAACTTATTTTCATAGAACTGTTTGAACTTATTTACATTGATATATGCAACAGTATGAACTTAATTACATACAACTATTTAAACTCATTTACATAGAGTAATACAAGCTTGTATTTATTTGTTTATTTAGCATTTCTTATATACCATCTTTCCGTATTATCAAGGTGGTTTACATTGAACAGAACAGGGGTTTTTTTTACATAGAACAGTTGACATTATAATTTTATACATCACAAAGCTGAACTGTATGTAGATGTAGTAACATATTTACATTTGGTATGGGGTTATGTGTGATAGGGGGTTGTGGTAATATGGGGTGGGGGAGAATTGGGGGGTTATGGTGTGGGACTGAAGTGTTCGGTGAACAAGTGTGTCTTTAGTAACTTTCAGAAGGTGAGTAAGTCGTTGGTATTTCTGATATTTTCAGAGAGTAGGTTCCACAGGCTTGGGGCATAGAGTTCAAATGCTCTTAAGCATGCATATTGTGTGCTTTTTATTTTTTCATGCAGGATGGTCAACATTCTTGGTGGTTTCTCTTTTACTTCTGGTGGTATTTTTGTTTAGTAGGGTTTGTAGGTAATAGGACTATTAGATGATAGTTTTGAAGGTGGAGTATTTTGTATTTGATGCGGCTTGTTAGGGGGGAGCCAATGGAGTTGTCTCAAAATGGGGGTTATGTGGTCAAATCATGTGGCTCCTTGGATAACTCATGCTGCTGTGTGTAGTGCTATATGTAGTAGAAATGTGGATTTTGGTAGGCCTTGGAGGATTGAGTTGCAATAGTTGATCTGTGGTGAAATGATTGCCTGAAAGGCTGTGCGGAAGTCAGGTAGATCTAGGATGGGGCAGAGATGTTATAATGTACAGATTTTGTGGTAAATGGTTCTTGTGGGGTTTTGTATGTGGAGTTTGAGAGAGAGGCGTTGGTCAAGGGTGATGCCCAGGTATTTGATTTTTTTCTTGGTTGATACTTGAATGTTGCTTAGGGTTAGTGATAGAGGGGGGTGGAATGCTTCATTCTTGCTGATGAAGAGTATTTCCGATTTCTTGTAGTTGATCATGAGTGAGTTTGTTGCCAGCTAGTAAGAGATGTCTGTGAAGCATTTTAGGATTCCACTGTAGGTGGGTTTGTTGGTGTTGAAGGGTGTATAAATCATTATGTCATCTGCATAGACATGGAAGTGGATATTATGAAAACATATGATTGTGCATAATGGCTGCAGGTAGAGATTGAAGAGGAGTGCTGATAGTGTTGATTCTTGTGAGATGCCTCAGGTTTGTGGAAATGGCGTTGATGTGTCTGACCCCACTTTCACTCGTTGTTGGTGTTCTTTCAGGTAGGGGTGGAACCATTTTAATACTTTGTTTTGTAGTCCAATTGATTGGCGTCTTTGGAGAAGGAGGTTGTGGTTGACAGATTTGAATGCTGCTATGATATCCAAGAATATCAGGATGAATCCTTGTTGTATTTTTTGTGTTCCTTTTATTAGTGTGTTTATTAGAGAGGTGATGAGGGTTTTGACTCCATTGCGTGGGCTGAAGTCATGTTGCTGTGGGTCATGGTTGATGACATATTCTTGGAGTTGTTGTAGGATGGTTTTCTCTATTATTTGGGATAGGAATGGGAGACTGGCAATTGGTCTATATGCTGAGGGGTCTTTAGAGTCTAGTTTTGTGTTTTTTAGTGTGGGATGGATAGAGGAGGTTTTTAGAGTATTTGGCATGTGGCCTTATGATAGGGATAGTTGTGTGATTTTCAAAAGGAGTGGGCTTAGGTCAGACTTGGTTGCCTTTATCCAGCTGCAGATCTTCTTCAAATATCTGGAATCCAGAAAATCTATTATTATATTGGGTTTTATGTCCATAGGCTGTAATGTCTTTTGCCCGTTAGTGACAGCAGTCAGGCAAGCTTTGGTACAGTGCCTCACTGGCACTTCAGGATTGGTCCATCTCTCAGAGACAGAGTAGCCTGACTTTATCATGATCTCGGCATCTACCGCTCTTGTGCAAAGTCAGTACATGTATGAAGAGCGCACCTTAACATAGGCCTCCTCCTGGCACATGACTTTAGTTGATTATTTGCAGAGATGGTTCAAAATTTTCTGTCAGTTCACTTAATGTTCCTCCTAAAGCCTAGTTCAGAGGCTTCAACTCTGTGTCCCTTGGTTTCTTGATATAACTGTCCTATTTTAAATTAATCTAGCATGTATTGTCTCCCCTCCAAATTTTATCATAATGCCACCAATTTTCTAATGGGACATATGCACTTACTTTCCCTTTGAAAGTTATCCTATGGAAAGTGCGTGCACACCGTTACCCTGCTATTTAGTAGGCACAAAATACCCAGCTTGATTTGTGTGCATAGTTTATAAAGTATGGAGCACTATATGTCCTTTGGACGTTGAAAATGGGTACAAAGATGTCTCCAGAGCCATTTTAGAAACTAGTCCTATGGATGTCCCCATTGTGAGGACATTCAGGTCTGAATGGGGGCATAGTGGAGGTGTGGCTGGGGAGTTCCCAGGACCCACCTGATCTCACGTCTAAGTTTAGACCTGCTCCAGGCAGGACCCATCTGCTCCCAGGACCCATCTGGTGTCACGTCTAAGTTTAGACCTGCTCCAGGCAGGACCCATCTGCTCCCAGGACCCATCTGGTGTCACGTCTAAGTTTAGACCTGCTCCAGGCAGGACCCATCTGCTCCCAGGACCCATCTGGTGTCACGTCTAAGTTTAGACCTGCTCCAGGCACGAATAAACATCTGAAAACCATGCAAATGCCTTTGAATATCGCGTCCTTCAAACATAAGCAAGTAGCTTTTCTGTGTAAGTCAACCTGCTCTTTCTGCCAGTACAAAGCACCCGCAATATGCTGCCTCTAAGCCGCTCACTCAGAATTGCTCCGATGTTTCTTATCTATTTTCCCACTAAAATGTTCTCTTTTTTCTACTTAGAAGTAGCAAATGCCACTCAAATCAATCTCTGCAGCAAAACAATGTAATCAAAAAAATCCTCCATCAACAGGAGCTCTCAGCACATAAACATTTCAGCGAAAGTGACACCCATGGCATGCCCTGACTGACACCGTCGAGCTAATGACACACTCTCTCTGACGGCAGGGAAAATAAGGGCACGACGGGCACTTCGCTAGCCTAACTTTGCTAACAGGAAAGCAGCTTGAAACTGAGCATACAGACAGTATGTTTATATTGAACTCGTATTAAGCACAGGGATTTCATTTTTAAAAAGCAGATTAGGTCCGTAATAATAAAACCCAGTCCTTTCATTACTAATTCTGAGAGAAATATGTCATTTCTGCCCAATTATACATATTGCTTCTGGTGTTAGTGACTTGTGTTAAAACATAATGCAGAAATGACATTCAAACAAGCCTGACTATGACTCCCCTGTATGAACCACATTTGTACAATCTAGGAGATTCCAGTGCTAATACATAACAAATTTCAGGATAATCTGCCTCTTTTCTGGAAAGCGTGAATTGCGCAAGAGATATGCCTCTGTTAGCACACATTCCATTCATTAGCGTATCTTTAAAAACTGTATGGCAAGCAAAATGAAGTAAATGCATGTTAACCTATGAGTGAGTGTATGTTGTTACCTCCAGGGGGCACTCTCTTGCTCCTCATGTATGTTTTAGGGCTAGTCCCACTCCCAACCAGCTAGCTCAGTTCTGTAAACAAAAGATGCTAATCACAGTTTGACACAAACCTCTTAATGGGTTTTAAGTGCCTAGCCTGGCTACCATATCACAGTTCTGTTTCCAAAATGTCCCTCAAACCTAAATCCAAAGAGGCACAGTTCTTGGGGTCAGCTCTCACGGTTTGCAATGTCAGAAGCCGCCATTTACAGCCAGCAGTCAGCAACACTTTCAGCTCCTGAAAATCGCAGTTAGGAACTGTGCCGTTCACACACCTTCATTCCCTGTAGGCTACTAATTAGTTGGCTGCAGCAACTCCAGTCCATAGATTCCAGGCAGCCATGAAGGCTGAAGCCTAGCTCTGCTTCACTCTCCCCTCTCCATTCTCTGGGTTTATTCTCTGCCCTGCAGTACAGAAATCAAAAGGAACGTTTCTAACGACTGCAGAGTTTCTTTTCAATAGTCCACACTACCACAAACATCTCTTTTGACAAAAGAGCAGACCAGAGGCTCCAGTGAGGTTTCTTCAATCTCTACTTGTTCTTCCTCTCAGCTGCCCTCCACTCATCCCTACCTCTGTCCCGACTCTCAGCTGCCTCAAGGGAAGTGAGCGCAAAGGTCTCTGGTATGGGGAACTTCTCCCCTCCCCCAACCCTTTCTCCCTTACAAATAGCTTGCTGGGGCATGAACCTGGGTAAAGGCACTTAGAATTTAAAAGGGCCCTGACCTCCCCCCTGTCCCCCCTATAACTGGGCCTTGCTCTCCTCTCCTGTTTCACCTACGCGCCCTCCTTCTCTTTAAGCCACTGCCTGGCTTTTCTAGTGCCTCCTGTGGTCCTTCCAAACCCTACAGTCTATTTGCACATTAAAAATGTCTAATGCATGATAAAAAACTTAGTAAAAATGAATGTGTCCAAAACATTCAAAAAGAACAGAAAACTTTGCCATTGCACATTCCCATGGCTGTGGAATGGACTTGTAAACTGTGGCCCACTTGGGGAAGAGAGGACATTCTACTCAGGGCTGACCCAAGGGCTGTTGCTGCCCTAGATAATCCCAGCATGCCACCCAATGCTGCGCTTCACCTGCTGCCCCTCCCATCTCACCTGGGAGAAGGGGCAGCATGGTGATCCCTCGATGCTGCTTTCTACCACCTCTTCAGTGCCGCATTCAGTGGGAAAGCGAGGGCAGACCCGCCCTCCTGGCCTACCACTCCTGCCCCCTCTGACTGGAAATGTGTTGGAAGGGGCAGGAGACACAGCTGTACATAATACAGAGGTAGTTTTATAAGGAGGCACCTGTTTCTGAGCGCTAACAGTGCGTGTAAATGTTAGTATTTTAGTCACATATGCACACAAGTGACCACATACAGGCATAAATGACCTCTTGTAAGTTATTAACCAGAGTACCCAGTATGTGTGCTTGCATGATGCATGGATTCAGCTGTGGGCATGAGCATAGGTGGAGTTTGGGCATAGTGTGGGGGGCGCAAGCCAGTAGATATATAGACTATAAAGTACAATCATTCATAGGTGTACTTGCAGTCAAGGGCTGCTGTAAGTGATTCCACCTTCATTTAAGGTGGGCTCTCTCCCATCCACTAGTATTTTATAAAGACAAGAAGGCCCCCAGAACTGTTGAAGCTACAAGGAGACTATGGGGATCTTTTACTAACGGGCGCTAAGTTGTTGCACATAACAGCAGCACCGCGACTATCGCTCGTTAGGTGCAACACCATGGCATGGTGCCCGCAGCAGATCCTATACTTCGGCCTGTGTCGGACGGGTGTCAGAAGCAGCAGGCCATGTATGCTGAAGCAGATGGCCCGCTGCTGCCGCCGCCGCCGCCACACCACACTACACAAAGCCATCTCCCCTAACTCTGCCAACAGAATCAACGGCCGCGGGGAGCAGTGGCGTGGCTCAGCACTGGGGGGTGCCGCACAGCTGAGGCTTCTGCCGGGGGTGGCAGAAACCCTTGAGCTGTTTCTACATCTATGTAAATATCTGATTTTACACATGAGAATTGTGACTACAGCTTCTATAATAACTCCTTTATGTTCTGCTGATTGGGGTTTCATTTTTATAAAAAGGAAATAACAGTCTAATACAGGACATAACTGTGCCCTTGGAGATATACTACGACACTTCATAAATCCTTTAAGAACATCTCTGCTTGTGTTCACAGATGCATGATTTTCAGTAATATAACTTTTGGCCAATATCTTTGCTTATGTGCCTTCATCAGCCTTTCTTATATTCTTTGTATGTTTCCTACATACTTCATGTGGGTTTTCAGAAATGTTTCATTCTGTCTTTTTCCAGTGTCTCTACATACTTGACATTATAATAATGGATTGTGCAATTTACACAAAACCTATCCCAGTCTTAGCAGTATTCTACCTAAATTAACTTTTGTCTTTATTTTGTATTAATCTCAGGCAAAGCCTTTATGTACAATTGTAACCAACATTTGCATGGCCAAATCATGAGAGTAAGGCTGAAAGATCTTGGCCAATGCTTCCCCTTAATCTGGCACTATTTCTCAGTTGTAGAATCACTACTACTACTACTATTTAGCACTTATAAAGCGCCACGCACGCAGCATTGCACAGCTAACCTACAAGAGGTAGCCAACATACAAGAGACAGTCCCTGCCCGTCAGAGTCATGCTCATCGGAGCTTACAATATAATTGAACAGAACATTAGTTAGAACGGTACAGAGCATGTCAGTTCTGCGCAAGGTATGGTGTGGTACAGTTTGGTCTGTAGTTTGATCATAAACGTTGACGGGGGTTAAGGTAAGATGAGGAAGGAGTCAGGATCTGAATGCAATGGTGAAGAGATGGGTTTTCAACCTGGATTTGAAGAGGGCCAGAGAGGATGCCTGCCGCACAGACACAGGTAGGCTGTTCCAGGCGTACGGTGCAGCAAGGTGAAAGGAGCGCAGTCGGGAGTTCGTGGTGCGGGTGAAAGGCATTGATAGAAGTAATTTGTTAGCGGAGCACAAATTTCGAGAGGGGACGTAGGGCGAGATAAGAGATAAGAGGTACTGAGGGGCCATAGAGTGAATGCATTTATAGGTCAGCAGGAGAAGCTTGAATTGCATGTGGAACTGGACAGGGAGCCAGTGAAGCGACTTGAGAAGAGGAGTAATGTGGGCATGGCGAGGCTGGCAGAAGATTAGTTGAGCAGTGTGATTTTGTATAGATTGAAGGGGAAGGAGGTGGCTCACGGGAAGACCAGCGAGGAGTAGGTTGCAGTAATCGAGGCGATAGGAGATTAAGGAGTGGATAAGCATCTTGGTAGTGTGTTCAGAGAGGAAGGGGCGGATCCTGCTGATGTTGTAGAGAAAGAAGTGGCAGGTCTTAGCAACAAGTTGGATATGAGCGGAGAAGGAGAGAGAGGTGTCAAAGATAACCCCTAGATTGCGGGCTGAGGGAACAGGAAGGATAGTAGATCCATCCACATGGATTGAGAGAAGGGGAAGTGGGGGGGGGGGAGGAGTCAGGTGGAAGGACAAGGAGTTCAGTCTTGGCCATGTTCAATTTCAATCAGCGATGAGACATCCAGGCAGCAATGTCCAAAAGACAGGCAGAGATTTTGGACTGGGTTGCCGGAGAAATATTGGGTGTAGAGAGGTAGATTTGGGAGTCATCGGCATAGAGATGGTACTGAAAGCCATGGGAGGAGTTAAGCATGCCAAGGTCTTGGGTATAGAGAGAGAAGAGGAGGGGGCCCAAGACAGATCCCTGGGGTACACCTACATGGAGCGGGGTAGCGGAGGAGGAGGAGCCACCAGAGCATACACTGAATGAGCGATGGGAGAGGTAGGAGGAGAACCAGGATAGTATGGAGTCCTTGAAGTCAAGCGAGGAGAGGGTGATGAGGAGAAGGTCATGGTCATCGGTGTCAAAGGCAGCAGAAAGGTCAAGAAGGATGAGGATAGAATAGAGGCCCTTGGATTTAGCCAGGAACAGGTCGTTTGTGACTTTTGTGAGTGCCGTTTCAGTGGAGTATAGGGGACGGAAGCCAGATTGAAGTGGGTCCAGGAGGGCCTGGGAGGTGAGGAAGTCAAGGCAGCGACGGTGGACTGCTCGTTCTAATAGTTTGGATATGACGGGAAGGAGGGAGATGGGTCGATAGTTAGAAGGGCATGTCGGATTAAGTGAGGGTTTCTTGAGGAGGGGTGTGACAACAGCATGTTTGAAGTCAACAGGGACAGTTGCAGTGAAGAGTGAAAGGTTGAGGATATGAGTGATGGAGGGGCAATGGAACGTAGGAGATGGGTGGGGATAAGATCTGATGAACAGGTGGTGGGTTTGGAGGAGGACAGAAGGAGTGTGGTTTCTTCCTCAGAGATTGGAGGGAAGGAGGAGAGGGTGGCAGAGGGAGTATGGATGGGGGAGGAGAATTGGGGAGGAGGGGAGGTAGATGGGGGTAGGGAATTGGAGGGCAATCTTGTGGATTTTGTCGTGGAAGTAGTCAGCTAGGGTTTGGGCAGAAAGGGAGGGCGGGAGTGGGGGCGGGGGGACCTTGAGGAGAGAATTGAGGGTATTAAAGAGACGGCGAGGATCAGAGGCAAGGGAGTTGGTCAGATGGATGTAGTAATCTTGTTTGGCAAGTGCTAAGGCTGACTGGAAGGAGCCAAGCATGAATTTGAAGTGTAGAAGGTCTTCTGGGGAGCGGGATTTGGACCAAGCTCGTTCGGTAGAACAGGCACAGATGCGTAGGTAACGGATTGTGGATGAAATCCAGGGTTGGGGAGTAGATCATTTGACAGGACATGGGGTGGGAGGGGCAAGAGTGTTAAGGGCTGAGGATAATGTAGCATTGTATGAAGATAATGCCTTGTCGACAGACTTGGAGGAAAAAATAGCAGAAAGAGATGGAGAGATGGTGGAGGAGAGAGTCAGGGGATCAATATTATGAAGGTTTCTAAATAAGTCAGAGGAGACAGGACGAGGTTGGGATGGCGGAAGTTGAAGAGTAAATGTTAAGAGGTGATGGTCAGATGAGGGAAGGATTGATTGCGGAAGTTTGAAGGAGAGGAGTTGGAGAAGAGTATTAGGTCAAGGCAGTGGCCGTGTAGATGTGTGGGGGCAGTGGAGCAAAGATGGAGGTCAAACGAGGAGGTAAGAGCGAGGAACTTTGAGGCATGGGGGTCAGAGGGGTTGTCGATGTGAATGTTGAAATCACCAAGAATAAGAGTGGGGGAGGAGGGATCCATAAACGCAGAAAGCCAGGAGTTGAAGTCGGTGAAGAAGGTTGATTTGGATTTGTCCGGTGGGCGATAAATTACGGCTATTCGGAGGGGAAGTGGTGAGAGGAGGCGAATGGAGTGGACTTTGAAGGAGAAGGGGGAGTGTGATTGGGGTGGCAGGAGGGGTTGGAATTGGCAGGAGGGAGAGCGTAGGAGACCAACGCCACCACCGCAACCAGTAGATCGAGGTGTATGGGAGAACTGGTAGCCCCCATAGCAGAGAGAGGCAATGGATGCGGTGTCGTTTGGGGGGAGCCAGGTCTCGGTCAAGGCAAGAAGATGTAGGGCATTGGAGATAAAAAGGTCATGAATAAAAGGGGTTTTTTTTAATGACTGAGCATGCGTTCCATAAGGCGCATGAAAATGGGAGAGTGGAGGGGGGGAGGGGAGGGATATGGATAAGGTTGGATAAGTTACGTGTAGATTTCTTATCAGAGTAGCATGGGGATCTATTTCTAGGGTAATGCCGAGATTTAGAGGGAGCAGGGTGTGGATGGGTGTGTCTGGGTGAGTGTGCTCTCTAAGAGGCACATGAGGGAGGGGGAATGAGGGGTAAATTGATGGTATCGGGTAGGTTATGTGAGGGATTATTTTTGGGGGTAGGGTTGGAGTTGATATCAGAACTGCCCAGGCATTTATACTAGTTTATTTATTACTTACAAATTAGAATTTGCATTTGGTGTTTGGTCTTAGGTTTGCAGATCGTTTTCACTGTGGGAGTACCTGCGCACATTTGAAAAACAAATCACTTTAACATCTTTATAGAGCTGGGTACACATCTCAAGAGCTGGATCTTGGGCATTTGAGATCAGTGACAGCATCTCTGAAGCCTATGAATATATAAACTTCATGGCATAGTCCAAATAAGACAAGTAGCTCGGATCATCGCCTACGGAACTGCCCCATTTTATTCTTTCCAGCCCAACAGAATGTCGGAACGAAATCACACATGAAAGGGAATAAGCCTCGATCTGTGTGTCAGAAGGCAAAATAATTGTACAAAAACTTAAACAGCATGGGACCAAATTTTGGTTTGTGGGGTGGAGAGCTGAGGAAAAGACACATCAAGATTGAAAATGGTCCAGATTAGACGGGGGTCTCCAAAAAATGGCCCAGTACATTTCTACAGGAGAGACAATTCCAGCAGCTGAAGCATAGAGGCATTCCTACACTGAAACACAGCAGTTAGGAAAATGTCCTTTCAAACTGCTCCTCCCCTCCCTTCCCCGCTCCTCCCTCTGCCACAGACATACAGAGAGAGATCTACAGACATATACATGCAGAACCGCACACACACAGCCACAAACATACGCAGACAAAAATACACACCCACACTCACACAGGCAAGAGTTCCGATGACTAGCAGGAATGAGTGAGATTCCACAAGCACGCATAGGAAATGAAGCAACAGAATTTACGAAAGAAAAAACTCCACAAATAATTATATCAGCAAACAAGGAAAAACAAGTGACAAATGCACAAATACAGTGGGAAATACAAAGTGTTAGTCCAGGAACCCTTTGTTGATCAAGAACAGACACGTGAATGGTTAAGGAGAGGTGAATAGAAATCGAAGGATGAGAGATTGATAGTTGCAGCCCAGGACAGCGGATTACAGACAAGATGGTTTACAGCGAGCATTGAAAAAACTGGCAAAACAAACAGACATATGTTGATTATGTAGGAAAGAACTGGAAACAGTGACTCACCTTATAGCTAGCTATGAAGTTCTGATGGCGGAAAATTTCTATACAGAAAGGCACAAAAAAGTAGCACGTCTCCTCCACTGGAAACTCAGTAAACACTACAACATCACTGTCCCTGAAAAGCACTAGGATCATGACCCTAAGAGAATATCAGAGAATGAAGAGGTTATGATTACCTGGGACATTCCCATTCTGACGGATAAGAAACTGGATGCGAGGAAACCCAACATAATGGTGAAGGAGAAAAACATCAGAAGAGCATTGTTAATAGAGGTGTTGATTCCAAGTGATTATTCTGTGAATCACGTGGAAAGGCAGAAGATCCTGAAGTATTGACAAGAGTGTATTAAGATTGGGGCAATGAACTTTAAGGTGATGAAATTTTGATTTGAAATTATGTGAATGGAGCAAGGCTATCATGCTTGTCGGCTTCAACTACTACTATTACTACTATTTAACACTTATATAGCGCCAAGCACGCAGCACTCTACAGATATCCATACAAGAGACAGTCCCTGCTCGTCAGAGGCTTGCTCGTCAGAGCTTACAATCTAGTCACGACAATACAGAGCATAATTCAATCAGTGCAAAGTACAAAATGTTTTTTACAGTTTGGTCATGAGGTGAGGGTTAGGTTAAGATGAAGGATAGAAGTCAGCATCTGAAAGCAACGGAGAGTGAGGTGAATTTGTTTCTTGATCCTGGAACCCACGGCTTGCCAAAATAAGTAAACACTATCCTATTTTTATAGGTATTTGCAACATTTTGCTTATATAGCTTTTTGATTCTTTACAGGAGAGCAGCATATAATTCCAGAATAAGTGGGTTCTGGTATTCTTTAATGAAAGCCGGAGACGCTGTTGCTGCTGTTGATGTTTTGACGTTGTAATGAGATAATATTGGGAATCCCGAAAAGTACTTTTTTGGATATTAATGTTAAATTTGTGATTGGTATGTTTAGGTATTAATTAAAGTGTTTACATATAAATTTTAAAAAGGGGGAGAGGTTGGAGACCAGTGATGTGAGCGTCTGCTAATCCCTATGGTGATCTTGTCGCCACATGCAGGGCATATAGCCATCCTGAGGTCTTCTTTAACCCCTAGTGCAGTGTTGGTTGCTAGCCACTGTTTTAAGTGGATTATTTGAAATAAGGTGCTTTGAATAAGGGGTTTTGAATGAAGGTAGTGTGCTAAGAGATTTTGTTGGTTGGATTTATTAGGCTCTTAGACAGTTGCTTTTTGTATGCACAAAACTAAGCCATTTGGAGAAAGTGGTCCGAGTGAAACCACACACATATTCGCACACAGAGACATACGCGTCCACAGATACAGACGCACAAGGACACACACACACACGGAGGAGCTGGAAATAATT
The DNA here is from genome assembly GCA_033557465.1 of Ichthyophis bannanicus. Classification (NCBI taxonomy): domain Eukaryota; kingdom Metazoa; phylum Chordata; class Amphibia; order Gymnophiona; family Ichthyophiidae; genus Ichthyophis; species Ichthyophis bannanicus. The sequence goes on along the minus strand of CM066035.1, from coordinate 907,791,872 downwards.
CCACGAGGCATATTTCTCCATTCATTCTCTGCTTCACATCAAAACCACTGCGCATGCAGCATCAGATGCGTTCCGTCGCATTGCTTGATGAGGGCTGGTGCCACTCATAGTGATGTAATGAGGAACCACCGTGAATTGACGTCAGTAAATTGAATGCTCTCATCGGCCATTGAGGGAATCCCCAGGCATTAAGATCTCTGCGCGTGCGGAGAATGAATGGGGAACCACTGCAGAGACGATAGTACGTGCAACACAGAACTGTGGCTATCGGCTGAGTTTTTCTTGATTCAGTTGATGTGAAATAGAAACATAGAAACATAGAAATATGACGACAGAAAAAGACCACATGGCCTATCTAGTCTGTCCTTCCATAACAACTACAACAGTCCACTTTTTGCCTTTAGAGATCCTCTGTGTTGGTCCCATGCTTTCTTGAATTCAGTTACTGTCCTCATCTCTACCACCTCCACTGGGAGACTATTCCACGGATCCACTACTCTTTCCGTAAAGAAATATTTCCGCATATCACTCCTGAATCTATCTCCCTTCACCCTCATCCCATGTCCCCTCGTAGCAGAACTTGCTTTCAATTGAAAGAGGCTCTCTCCCTGAACATTTATGCCACGGAGGTATTTAAACATCTCAATCATATCACCTCTATCCCGCCTTTCCTCTAAGGTGTACATATTAAGATGCTTAAGTCTGTCCTCATATGCTTTATAATGAAGCCCATTAATCATTTTGGTAGCAACCCTCTGCACCGACTCCATCCTGTTCACATCCTTTTGAAGGTGCGGTCTCCAGAATTGCACACCATACTCCAAATGAGGTCGCACCAAAGACTTATACAGAGGCATTATCACCTCCTTTTTTCTGCTAGCCATTCCTCTCCGTATGCACCCAAGCATCCTTCTAGCTTTTGCTGTCGCCTTTTCCACCTGTTTAGCTACTTTAAGATCATCAGACACAACCACGCCTAGGTCCCGCTCTTCTTTAGTGGACAAAAGTACTTCACCTCCTATACTGTATTGCTCCCTTGGATTGCTGCAGCCCAAATGCATGACCTTACATTTTTTAACATTAAATCCCAGCTGCCAAATTCTAGACCATTCTTCAAGCTTAGCTAGATCCCTCCTCATGTTACCTACCCCTTCCTGGGTGTCTACTCTATTGCAGATTTTGGTATCATCCACAAAGAGGCAAACCTTACCCGACAGCCCTTCCGCTATATCACTAACAAAGATGTTAAAAAGAATCGGACCAAGGACAGATCCCTGGGGCACACCACGGGCAACATCCTTCTCCTCAGAGTGAGCTCCATTTACCTGTACTCTTTGTCGCCTCCCACCCAACCAACTTCTAACCCAAGCAGTAACTTTAGGGTCCATCCCTAGGGTGCTCAGTTTGTTTATAAGTCGCCTGTGAGGAACAGTGTCAAAGGCTTTACGGAAATCTAAATACACCACATCTAGAGCTCTCCCTTGGTCCAACTCCCTGGTCACCCAGTCAAAAAAATCAATCAGATTTGTCTGACAAGACCTGCCTCTGGTGAATCCATGCTGCCTCGGATCCTGTAATCCGCTGGACTCCAGAAACCTCACTATTTTCTCTTTCAGCAGCGTTTCCAATAATTTACTCACCACCGAAGTTAAACTAACCGGCCTGTAGTTTTCAACCACATCCTTACTTCCGCTATTGTGTAAAGGCACCACATGAGCCTCTCTCCAGTCCTTTGGCACCACTCCCGACTCCAACGAGGCATTGAAAAGGTCAGTCAGTGGAGCTGCTAGAACGTCCCCAAGTTCCCTCAGTATTCTAGGGTGTATCCCATCCGGTCCCATCGCTTTGTCTACTTTAAGTTGAGCTAGTTTCTCACGAACACAGTCTTCTGAAAATAGTTCAAGATGTCCCTCGCTTCTGTTCTTATTTGTGGGTGTTTTCTGAGGTCCTGCTCCTGGTTCTTCATCTGTGAACACAGAACAAAAATATTTGTTAAGCAATTCCGCTTTATCCTTATCAGCTTCTACATATTCCCCCCCTGCACCCTTGAGTCTGACAATACCACTTTTGCTCTTCCTCTTCTCACTAATATATCTGAAAAATGTCTAGGAAATGTAGATGGATAAGACAGCACAGCTAGTTTATTTTGGACAGTGACATTATTTTCCATTTTTTAGACAGACACTTTCTGACGCAACGTATGCAAAATGCTGATAGCGTCGTCGGAGGATATTGAAATCATAGACTGACTGAGAGTTGAATGTTGGCTGGTTGAAGATTGCACACAATACATTGGATGAGTGATCACTACATCTATATTTCACATTAGTTAATAAGGGCCTGATTTTCGAAGGCATTTACACGGGTAACTTACATGGTTTTTCCGCAAACATGTAAGTTACCCATTTAAAGGATAAAGGGAAAAAACTGATGCCTTCGAATTATGGTGCTGGCGGTGAATATTGCATATCCCATGGACTGCCCGAAGAACCAGTCAGTACTAGAGGAGATCAAACCTAAGCTTTCTTTAGAAGCTCAGATGACAAAACTTTGACTTCCATACTTTGGACACATCATTCGAAGAGAGATATCACTAGAGAAAGACATCAGGCTTGGCAAGTTGGAGGTTGGCACAAAAAAGGAAGACCGGCAATTCGATGGCCAGGCCCGACACTACCTGGTCAGACAAAGGAAGAAAAAATAATTTTATTTTCAATCTTTATATTTTATACAGTAGATGGAAATACATCTCTTTCTATTTCTCTGGTATTGCACTGTCTGCAGAATCTGGCTTCTTGGGGCTGCAGTTCAATTTTTGTCTACATATGTTTATTTTTAGGTTGTAGTAACTTATTCTGTACTTGGTGAGGGTCTGAGTTCTGAGTGTGCAACGAAGGTCAGATGTTCTGTTAATATAGAATTTGTATGTAGGGATCTGTACTGTAGTAATCTGAATTGTTCAGCTTTTCAAATAGGTATTTGGATGTTCCAGGACCTGCTGCAGTATTTACAATGCTACGTTTTTTGGGTAGGCTCCTTATGGAGGAGGGTGGGGTGTAGCCAGCATTAATAATAATAAGGGAGGGAGGCACCGATCTATAGATTGCAGGGAGGGACCTGCTCTGTCAATGGCTCGATACAATAACAGCAGTTATGGGTGCCACCCTGTCAACAATTTGGCACCTAACTGAAGACTGAACACAGTTCAGGACAACTATCCAGAGGATCGCCATGAGTCAGCACAGACTCGACGGTACTTAAGAATAACATCCATTTAAAATTATGCCAGAATTTTCAGAGTTCAGGCTTGAATACATGAAATGGCAAGAGGGTTAACCAGGAAGGTCTACAGCAGTATTTCCCAAACATGAGAGAAATTTCAATGCAGTGCAATGTATGCAAATTTATCTTATGCATATTCATAGTAGTTATCCTGGAAACAAGACTGGCTAGGGAGGACAACCAGGACCAGCCTTTGCAACAGTGGTCTGTAGCAGTGGAAGTATCAAATACTGCTGCAGTCTTGCTAATTGATTGAGGCACAAACTCTCAAGGCCAAAAGTCCATAGAACCTCCCCACCAGCTAATCACTTCAGTGGGCACTATTTGATGATAGGGGCCTGTTGTATCTTGTTACTTATGCAGACAAAATGTTCTTTATTCAGAATGCATTTTTTAAATTTAAAATTCCATTCCTAATAGCAATAGTTGTGATGTTTCTTATAGGCTTGCAAGCAATTTTTAATTAATACAAGACTTTTGTCTGCTGCTTTCTGCAGTGGTTTATGGTGAAAATAAAGTCATTCAAACATTTCCTTTTCTACAACAGGCAACCTATCTCATGCTCTGTTCAATGCATTCTTAATTAAACGATTACTATATGCCGGGGCGATGATTTCCAGGAATGCTTATTACGTTATGAATTGAAGCAGAATAGATTTTAAAGAAAATAAATAAAAGCAGTTAAGCTACTGTAGCTTCTTGTTCAACGTCTTGAGGCTGACTTGTTGGGGGAGGGGAGGGGCTGGGATTCCCTTCTTTGTTTATTTGCTAATGTATGATTTGCATATTTATTGCACACCGCTGTGTTCCCATGGAACGATGGTTCATCCAATGTCTTTAAACGTTTCAAATATATAGGAAGATATTCAAACCTCGGATAGTGATCAAATTCTCATTTCATGCAAGTAATTCAGTCACAGGTATCGGTATACTGGAGGGAGATAAGAGTATACTTTAAAAGAAAAAGCAACATAACAACTATTTTCAAATAAAATAAAGAAATCTCAGTCTCTCGTAAAGCAGGTAACACCAAACTTCAATCGATTTATTAGATAAGAGGGTTATTTTGGAAGCCCTATTCATGCTTTTGACATCTGAAAACAGGCATAGAGATGTCTCCAGAACCATTTTAGAAACCAGGTCTGTGGACGTCCAAGTCTGAGTGGGGGCATGGCGGAGGCGCAGCTGGGGTGTTTCCAGGAATCTGGACGTCACTGTCTGATCTCAGAAACGTCCATCTCGAGTCATGTCTAAGTTTAGACATGCTCCAGGCACGAATAGGCAGCATGAAAGTGCTTGTTTTGGCTGAAAAACACCCAGAGGGTGAAGAGAAAATAGCACTCCATCGTCCCCAGTACCCAGCAAAATTACAATGATAGCAGTGGTGAGATTTGAATCCTGGCTTCCGTGGTTCTAGCCCAGTACTTAGAAACATAGAAACATAGAAACATGATGACAGAAAAAGACCACATGGCCTATCTAGTCTGTCCTTCCATAACAACAACTACAACAGTCCACTTTTTACCTTTAGAGATCCTCTGTGTTGGTCCCATGCTTTTTTGAATTCAGTTACTGTCCTCATCTCTACCACCTCCACTGGGAGACTATTCCATGGATCCACTACTCTTTCTGTAAAGAAATATTTCCGCATATCACTCCTGAATCTATCTCCCTTCACCCTCATCCCATGTCCCCTCGTAGCAGAACTTGCTTTCAATTGAAAGAGGCTCTCTCCCTGAACATTTATGCCACGGAGGTATTTAAACATCTCAATCATATCACCTCTATCCCGCCTTTCCTCTAAGGTGTACATATTAAGATGCTTAAGTCTGTCCTCATATGCTTTATAATGAAGCCCATTAATCATTTTAGTAGCAACCCTCTGCACCAACTCCATCCTGTTCACATCCTTTTGAAGGTGCGGTCTCCAGAATTGCACACTATACTCCAAATGAGGTCGCACCAAAGACTTATACAGAGGCATTATCACCTCCTTTTTTCTGCTAGCCATTCCTCTCCTTATGCATCCTAGCATCCTTCTAGCTTTTACTCTAACCATTAGGCTATTCTTAAAATATCCAGGTTCTGAAATACTATTCTGAGGATGTCTATGTAGATGCCCCCACAGACATCTATACTGGGTGCGTCCAGGTTTGTGAAATCATGTCCGCACCTGCATGTTTCTGCTTTTGTTTCAGATGTTCTGGCTTAGACGTCCCAGATTGCCTTTGGATGCTCTTTCTAAAATGCCCCTCCACAGGCTTCCTTATCAAATAACCTGAAATAATTGAACAAAATGGATATTTTGCTTGACTGCTTAATGAAGGAAGCATAGACGATGACATGTCTTTATGAAATAGACATCAACCACCAGCCCCAGTTGTGCACAAAAGGACATATTTACTAAAGTGCACTATCGAGTAGCATAAAGTTAAGGGTGCACCAAGTCATTGTAGTAAAATGTACTGTGTGCCGAAAAACTCCCACACTAAAAATACTGTGCTACCTGAGTAGTGTGGGTGGAGGTGGGCAGGTCAGGGGCAGAGCATGCAGATTGGAGGTAGCAGGGGTGTCTAGTTCATCATCAATGCAGCAAATAGTGTGGGTGCACCATGCATTTACCACCACCTCAATGGGTGATGTCAACAGGGCCAGCCCATCCGCTAGGTGGCCGCCTAGGGTAGGACGGCTGGCCTGGGTGGGTGGTGGCGGCAGCATGGGTGGAGGGCAGCAGGGGCAGTGGCACACATGGGTGGCTGCACTGCCCCCCCCCCCCCCAGCTGCTGCTGATTCCGTTTGGGGAGGGGAGGAGAGGCGGGCAGTGGCAATATTTCCAAAAGTAGTGGCAAAAAGCTGCTGCTTTTGAAAATACTGCCACTGCCTGCCTCCGCCTCCCAAGACGGAATTGGCAGCAGTTGGGGGGGGGTGGTTGCGGTGACAGCTGGGGGAGGTAGCAGTAGCTAGGGGGGCAGTGGCAGCTGGGGGGTGACAGTGGCAGCTGGGAGAGGTAGCAGTAGCTGGGGGGCAGTGGCAGCTGGGGGGTGACATTGGCAGCTGGGAGAGGTAGCAGTAGCTGGGGGGCAGTGTCAGCTGGGGGGTGACAGTGGCAGCTGGGAGAGGTAGCAGTAGCTGGGGGGGCAGTGTCAGCTGGGGGGGGGGTGGCGAGGCTGGGGTTTCCGCCTAGGGTGGCAGAAACCCTTGGGCTGGCCCTGGATGTTAAGTGCACAGGCACTGATTGCGCCAAACAACATGAGCACAGGGGTGGGATAAAACATGCACTAGCTACACAAGGACATGCCAGGCAGGCCTCCATATTATAGCATGGTTCAAGCGCCTTCCCTGCATTCTCTTTGGGGCCCCAACACAAGTAAGCTACCGCACTTTACTAAACATACCCTAAACCCTCAACCCTCATGCATAAATTTAACTGGATCACTGCTCCAAGCTCTCGACACGTTTACTCAGCCTCATCAGAGCAAATCTCCTATTTCAGAAACTAGATTATTTCTTTCAAAGGGTATTCTTTTACTAAAGAAGAAATGACCATCCAGGTAGAGACGGAGGCAACCACAGCAACAACAACATGCCACTGCTCTTCATGTCGTTAGCATGGATCTTTGGAACATTCTTCCCCAAGCAGGTATAATGCTTTGGGATACCTTCCTGGCGGGACATCGGATTGGTCTTTTTCAAGGTGGATTCTACTATAACTGAGTGGTAAATAGATTGGATTATAATCAAAAGCCAGGCTGGATGGGATTTTGCATTTAGAGGGTAATTTCATAAACTCCCACGCAGTTAATGCACATTACCACATGAGTATTTGGGGTCTATTTTACCTATGCAGTAGTGTTATCCTTGTAAATAGATTGTAAATAATTACCCTTGTTATCCAAGTTCCTTCCCTTGTTATCTGTAAACTCATGCATGTTGACTGTACTGAGATTTTTGTTCTATGTGAACCGCGCTGATGCTGAATAGTGCAGTATATAAGAGAATATAAATAAATAAATAAATAAAGTGAAGTACACGTAATTTATAAAATAAGGATGTAAAGACGCACCTTGATCTATCGCGGCAGTTACACTTGCTCTGGCGCAAGCGTAAATGGCAGCACCTAGATTTTTCAAAAACACTCACCAAGTTACAGTATTTTATAATTTAACATGTGTAAATTTGCAATCTACCCAAACTCCACATGCCCACACTGAAAGTACGTGCGATAGGACTTATGTGCATGCTTATGCCCGGCATAATACTTGCATCATGCCGCTTTGTTGTGCCTTTCTGTATAGAAATTTTCCGCCATCAGAACTTCACAGCCTGCTATTAAGTGAGTCACTGTTTCCAGCTCTTTCTTACAGAATCAGCATATGTCTGTTGTGCCAGTTTTTTTCAATACTCGCCATAAAACATCTCGTCCGTAATCCGCTGTCCTGGGCTGCAACTATTAATCTTTCATCCTTCGGTTTCGGTCTACCTCTCCTCAACCATTCGTGTGTCTGTTCTTGATCGACAAAAGGTTATTGGAGTAACACTCTGTATTTTCCGCAGTATTTGTGCATTTGCCACTTGTTTTTCTTCACCTGCTGATCTAATTCTTTGAAGAATTTTTCTCTTGTTTTGCAAATTCTGTTACTCCCTTTCCCATGTGCGCCTGTGGATTCTCACTCATTCCTTCTAATTGTCAGAAGGATTGTCCAAGTTTGATGATGGAGACAGATTCTGGACATTTACTTTCATATTTCAGCACTTTTTGTGTATTTAGATCTGATGATGCTGTCAGATAGGCTTGGAGGCCTACGATAGTAGCTCTTTAGGTGTAGTCAATCTCTATAAGTCCTAGCCCTCCTTCAGCTCTAGGGATGTATAATCTTGGCATACACTGATTCTTGTAAATTACTTTGTGAGCATGGAGGAGTTTTCTTGCTCACACATCCAGTTTTTCAAGCTCTTTATGAGGCCAATCCACAATCCCAAAACTGTAGGAGAGTACAGGAATTGCCAGCTGATTGATGGCTTGTATCTTATTTTGTGATGTTGAAGCACTTTTCAATAACAGTTTAAATCTCCAGTTATATTCTTTACTGATCTTCTCTCTCAATAGTTTCTGCTCGAGTGTCATTCCTTCCTCTATTCCGAGATACTTATATATGCCTTCCTGTTCAAGGTCCTTCATGTCACAGCCCTCAGCAAGGGAGATGTTTTCAGTTTTGCTCAATTTTCCTCTGAAAAAAATTGAAACCACCCAAATCTCCATTGTCTGAAACCAAAATGAGCACATGACCAGTCTGCGAACTGTATATACTGTTATTGTATATAGTTACCCTGTTAACCAAGTTGAATTTCCTGTTCATATGTAAACACAAAGTACTATTGGAAATGTGTGTTTTCATTGTTTCTTGTAAACCGCGCTGATGCTGAATAGCGCGGTATAAAAAAGACTATAAATAAATAAATAAAATAAATAAATAAATTTGTCAAGGCCAAAAGTCATCCTGATGTCATCAGAAAAGCTTTTCATCATACAAAGCTGCTCTGCTAATTGTTAGCAGATGGGAAGTTGCTTTTGGGTTGGTACAGTCTTTAGAATTCAGGTTAAATCCATACCCCAAAGAGTTGATGACAGCACTCATTGGATTATCTATGTGTGTACTTGTGTGCTCGCTCATGCTACATCCAAATTCCCCCCATGCACACATCCACCAGCAAAGGAAGGCAGAAATGCATGACCATACGTAAATGGATAACATAAATTTAGGACCACACAATCAGCAGTCCAACTTAAGATGGCAATTTTATAGCAGGGTGTCTAGATGGGACGGCCAAACAGATGCCTATTTCTTGCCTATTTTGTAAAGAAATCACAATAGAAGCCATTGACATTACATCTGCTTATACAGAGTACATGTGTATGCGTATATTTTCTAAAATGCATGCATAAATTGCAACTTTGGCCCAGAATACGCCTACATATAGTCCCCATAAAAGCATGCACTGTCTTGTCTCATCTATTAGTTTTACATACAAGGTGTGACAAAAAAGAAATGAGACTGTGGCAGCGATGCCCATGACTCAACGTCAGTTGGCTAACTGCTTATGTCACGGTGTTGTGCAACATCTTGCCACTATTCTGCTATAATATTTTTCATCTGTCTCACTCTGTTTTTCTTTTTCAGGTTTTTTTGTAGCACACTGCTCCATCGCTTTGTCACGCAACTGGAGGTGGCAGAAATATGGAGCAAAGAATCAACTTGAAATTTCTGGTTAAGTTGGAGAAGGGCCCAACTGAGTGTCTCCAACTTCTCCAAAAGGCTTATGGAGAAGATGCAATATTTTATTTTATTTATTTATTTATTTTAAGTCTCTTCTATACCGCACTATTCAGCATCAGCGCGGTTTACATTGAACAAAGAATTTACACATTTCCGATGGCACTTTGTGTTTACATATGAACAGGAATAAATAACTTGGATAACAGGGGTAACTATTTACAAATTAAGACAGGTAACTATTTACAAATTAAGACAGAATCATGAACATTTCTTGGTTTCAGCGTTATTGGTTTTGGGAGGTCTGTGAGGTGGTTGAAATAACTGCATTGGTTACTGGGTAATACAAGAGGAAGAGGTGGTGTTTCAAAGCTTTTCTGAATTGCAATAGATCCGGGATTGCTCGGATGTCTTGAGGGAGGCTGTTCCAACACCTTGGGGCACAGAACCTGAAAGCCCTGTCTGCTGTTGCTTTGGTACAGTGTGAAATTGATTTTGGGACTACAAGTGTGTTGAGTGTTACTGACCTTCGGTCTCTATTTTGAGGTGTCACCTGGATCAGATCTGTTAGTGACTCAGATGAGAGCCCTTTGATGGCCTTGAATGTCAGTAGTAATGACTTGTAAATGAGTCTACTTCGTATCGGGAGCCAATGGAATTGTTTTAGGATGGGTGAGATATGGTCTTTCCTGGATGCTCCATGTAGGACTCTTGCTGCGGCGTTCATTGCCAGTTGTAGTGGTTGCAAGGTGGATTGAGGGAGCCCTTGTAAGATTGAATTCGCATAATCAAAATGTGGCATGATTAGGGCCTGATAGATGGTTCTGAAATCATTCAGCTCTAGCAGGGATCGTAGGTGTCTAAGGGAACGGATTTTATGGTATACCGCTCTTACAATGTTTCCAATGTGCGCCTTCATATCTAAGTGCTGGTCTAGAGTGACGCTGAGGTACCTGATAGTGGGTTTGGTCTGGAGGTCTGCATCCTTCACCTTCAAGAAAGACGGAGCAATGAAGTTTCGGTCTTTTGTGATGAACAACACCTCCGTTTTCTTGTGTTGGATCTTTAGGTTTTGGGATCGCAGCCAGTTGGATATTTCATTTATGCAGTTTGTTAATGAAGTGAAGTCGGGGTTCTCTGTTGTAAAAGGCATGTATAACAGCACATCATCCGCATATATCATACATTCGATATTGAAAGACCGTATCAGGTTGCAGATAGGCTGCATGTATATATTGAACATAAGGGCGGAGACGGAGGAGCCTTGTGGGACCCCTTGCTTTTGATGGAACAGATCTGATGCAGTATTGTTGGATCGCACCTGCTGCCACCTGTCAGAGAGGTAGGATCTGCACCACTCGAGTGCTTTATCGGTAATTCCCTTACCCTCGAGTCGTTCTAGGAGACGTTCATGGCTCACGGAATCGAATGCCGCTGCTATGTCTAGGAAGACCAGGACGAACCCTTGGCGGATATTGTTGATGCCTGTTAATATGTTGCTGAATAGAGTAGTGAGCAGTGTTTCCACACCGTGGGCTTCTCTAAAGCCATGTTGACAAGGGTCTAGTGGTGCGTTAGTTTCTATATGCTCTTCGATTTGTCTTTGTACCTCCTTTTCCATTATTTTTGCCAGCAACGGTATGCTTGATATTGGCCTATAGGATTCAGGCTTCAGAGGGTCAAGTTTGTTGTTTTTTAGCAATGGCCTTATGGATGTGCGTTTGAGGGTATTTGGGAAAGTTCCTGTTGTGAAAGAAAGTTCCATAAGGCTGGATACGAATGGGCTCAGGTGGTTTCGTAGTTCCTTGATCCAGAACGCAGGGCATGGGTCGGTTTGGGCGGTGGTCATGTTGATGCCAGCAATGGTGTCCTCAATGCGCAGTTTGGGTGGTATTTTGAAGGTAGTGAGTAGAGTCTGATCGTATGGTTCAAGGATCTTGCAAGGTGTAGGGATATTGTCAATCTGGCAGAGTTTTGATTGTAAATAGTTAGCGAAAGTTTGAGGGTGGATTTCGCTAGCATGTTGAGAGGTGGGTTCATTTGTCAAACGCTTGACGATAGCAAACAAGTCATGAGGTTTGTTGAGAGATCTTTTCAGCGTGTCTGCATGGTGGCGTCTCATTGATTTTGTCACCGCGGCACGATGAGCCACTAGTTGTGACATATATGCAGTTCTGTCTTCCTCTGAGTGTGAGTGCCTCCATCGTCTCTCAAGTTTCCTTAGTGTTGTGCGTGAGGCCTTCAGTTCTGTTGAATACCAGGTTGCAGAGTGTCGCTTTCCATGGAGGTTGTTATTTGATGGGCAGGTGGCGATCAAACTAAGTTTATTATTCCAGTCGGTGACTAACTCATCTGGGTTGTGAGCCGGTGGGATAGTCAGTGGAAGCATCGTTTTCAGTATTAGGTCTTTGTCAAAAGGCTGGAACCGTCTCCGGGGGACATCGTGATGGTTACTTGGTTCTCTTTCTTCCTTTTGGTTACTTCTGGGAAGGGGAATTTTGAATAGGATTAACTTGTGATCAGACCATGGAACTGTGTTGATTGATAGCTCCAGGGTGGTTGGACTGATGAGGGTTGCCTCAGTTGTGAATAAGAGATCTAGGATGCCTCCTTTGTTATGGGTTGGATCCTTGATTAATTGATTATACCCCAAATCCTGTAGAGCTCCAAGAAAAGCTGTTGCATGGGAGTCTTGCAGTGATGGTAGGTTGAAGTCTCCAAGTATCCAACTCGTTTTATAGCGGTTCTGGTTATTGGAGGCCAAGTCAATTATTGTTGATAGGGCGTCTGGGTCGGTTGATGGAGCACGGTATAATAGAGTGAGGGAGCAGCACTTGTTTGCTATTGAGATTGTGTCCAGGAGTGTTGAGCTGGTTGCTTCTCTGAGGTTGAACTGGAGGTCAGATTTGGAGATGGCTAGGACACCTCCTCCTCTTTTGCCATTTCTATGACATGTATGTATGGAGAAATTGGAAGGCAGGAGTTGGTTGATTAACACGTTGTCGTCGCAGGAAAGCCATGTCTCGGTGATTAGGATTAGGTCGAGATTGTGTAGTGATATCATTTCAGAGATGACTGGCCATTTCTTACGTATCGATCTGGCATTTATCAGTGCACATTTCAGGTGTTGTGGGATTGAGTTATCATCCTGTTTCTTCTTTGCATCATGTTGTAATGAGATGAGTAGAAGGTGGTGGTGGGGAGTTCGGGTAGACTCTCTTGAGTTGTAGAAGGGAGTATCTGGCCATCTTCTTCTGTAATTGTGTATTGTTGGTATGTGATTGTGGTTAGTGTGCAGACTGGTAACGTTGCCTATACCTATAGTGATAAGGTAAAGGGTCATTGCGATAATGCAGGACAGTGTCATTTTGAGTGTGTGGAGTGGAGGTGGGTCAGAGATGGAGTCTTGGCTGATTGGGAGTTAGGAGTGTTACTCAGTCTCTTTGTTCTTGTAGTGGAAACTGCACGGTTGTATGGGAAACTGCTAGTGATGGTGACTATCAGTATTTCAGAGGGATTGGGATGGGCTGTTACATAATTACCAATTTTCAGTGGTATCAGGATAATAGGGGCTGTCAGGTTACGTAATTAATTACTATGTCAGAGGTAATCGAAGATCTCCGGTAAATCTACCATATGTTAGAGGCAGGTTAAGGGATGGTAGATTATACAATTATGTCTTATATCAGAGGAAACAGGTTGAGCAGATCACAGTATAACAAAGGTAATTACACAGAATATTAGAGGCAATTATAACCTATTACATAGTATTACATAGCAATGTGTCAGACGGCTGCCTAGGGTGAGAACTTACACAATCTTGACGATGCATATATTCATATGATTCTTGCAAGGTATTGTGGGTATTGTAGTTCATTCACTCCCAAACACAGCTGATGACAATAATTTGAGTTGTGAAACCAAGTGGTAAGATCAATAAAATACTTCTTTTATTGATGGGGTTTAATTCACCCAGCACATGTATGCTTGATAGCACTATAAATGAGGTTACTTGCTTGCAGTGTTTAAAATGGATAACAAAAAGTCACAAAGTAAACCAGAAAACAACCTTCAGCTTGTCAGGCAATTAGCTAATGTTTTCTTAGCAAGTAATTACCAAATACAAAGGCACAAAGTAAAGAATAAACTTTGCTGGTTAGGTTAACTTCTGCTTATTTTCCACGCCGATCTCAGCAGTGATTCTCCCTTGCTCACACACACAATCAGGTGCAGCCCTAATTACTATCAATGGACCAGCTGAAAGCCTTTAGCTGGCTGGCTGCTACTGTGTGAGCCCAAATCCTGCTTTAAGAGCTGTTTGCAGTGGAAATAAAGAACAAAGTTAGGTTTCTTTGTGATGGCTGATGTGTTTGCTCATAGAAAACTAGCAATAGCATTTAGATAAAGAACAGTCCATGTAAATAGTTTCATCTGCTGTATTTCCCCCTGCATCAACAATCATAGGGTCAATATCATACATTGGCACAGATGAGTCTTTCATTAAGGCACTATCATGAGAATGCTTATTCCCTTGCTGCCATTCTCTATTATAGATAGGGTCTGGATCAGTGTTCATACCTGAGCCTCTCCTGCCATCATAATTCCTCTCTGTAAAGCCTGGCCAATATGTAATCCAATCCTGATGTCCAGCCTTCCAATCTTGATCCCTGGACACTGGATCTCCTCTCACATACCTTCTGGCCTTGGTCTGAAAGTCCCTTCCACATGCAGTCTTCTCTCTTCCAGGTAGCCACTGGTGATTCCTATCTCTGCCACTCCATTCCTCTGGCTGAATCCAGTCCAATGGACTCTGCTGGCTTTTGGAATACCTCCCAGTATGAGTACTGCCTTGGAATCTCCCAGACCTTCCAATGGCCTTTCTTCTCTTCCTTCCAGAGAGTTTCCTTCTCTCTCTATCTGCGTGGCTTTTGCTGAAGCTGTTCTTCCAACTGTTGTTGTCTCCTTTCCTGAAGCTGTTCTTGAAAAACTCCTTGAAGCTGGGCTGGAGCTTGTAGTAACTGTTTCCTGAAGAATAAGCTCTATTCTTATTCTGTCCTAATGTGTGCTGCTCCCTAACACAGCGCAGCTGTGTTGAATCAGGCCCTGCCCTTTGAGATGAGTGCTTAGGGATTACCTCATAGCTCTCTTGATTGCACACACATTCTCTCACTTCAGCCCCTCTCATGGCTGCTGGAAACCTGGTGCATTCTGGGACTGGTAGTCTTTTATGTGAAAACTCTGTTTTCTTGCTTCTACCAGAACTGACAGGTTGCTTGTTCAGAGTCACATCATCTTTTCTATAGCTCCTACCTGAGCTATGATAAGCTTCCTTATCACAAATGTCACGGCCGCGAGTCTTCGAGTAGCACAAATGCTTCAAGACTGGCCGCGAGGAGGTGGAGGATGACCCCAAGTCAGGACGGCCTTCCATGACAAAGACGGCTGAGAGCATTGACAGAGTGAACCAGCTGGTGCAAAGTGATCACAGATTGATGGTGCAGATGATAGCTGAGGAGCTCAGCCTGAGCAGGGAGTCAGTGCGAATCATCTTGGTGCAGGAGCTGGGGATGCAGAAGGTGTGTGCCCAGATGGTGCCCAGGCTTTTATCGGATGACCAGAAGGAGTACAGGGTCAATGTTTGTCGAGACTTGCTAGAGAAGATCAGAGAAGATCCAGAGTTTGTTGGCCGAGTCATCACAGGAGACAAGACTTGGGTCTTCCAGTACGACCCTGAAAGCAAGAGACAGAGCCTGCAGTGGAAGACTCGACTGTCACCCAGACCCAAGAAGGCATGCATGTCCAAATCAAGGTCATGCTAAATGCATTCTTCGACCAGAAGGGAGTGGTCCATCATGAATTTGCGCCTGATGGTCAGACAGTCAACCAGCACTTTTACCAGCAGGTCCTCAATCGCCTCCATGACCAGGTTCGGCGCAGCAGGCGGGCTCTGTGGAGAGACAAGTCGTGGCTGCTCCATCATGACAATGCGTCCGCACACACCGCGCTCAGTGTGAGGCAGTTCTTGGCCAACAAACAGATCACAGCTCTTGACCACTCTCCTTATTCCCCAGATCTCGCACCGTGCGACCTCTGGCTCTTCCCCAGACTGAAGACTGTGCTCAAAGGAACTCATTTCACCTCTGTAGAAGAGATCAAGGCCACTGTGACGAGGGAGCTGAGTGCTTCCATACGTAGCAGAAGCAAATGCAGAATTGCATTATCTTTAAGGGGGCTTACTTTGAAAGGGACAATGCGTAATTTCTCTGTAGATTTTGTAATAAAACATTTATAGGACAGTCTCATTTCTTTTTTGTCATACCGCGTAAATCCTACATAGTAACATAGTAACATAGTAAATGATGGCAGATAAAGACCAGCATGGTCCATCTAGTCTGCCCAGCAAGATGGACCATGCTGGGCATATCCTTTAATAGACAGTGTGGCTGAAAATATGCTTAAAGATAGCTGGATCATTTATCTAGGTCACTTTAAGCAGTGGCCACCCCACTCAATATCAACTTCATAATCTAAATAACTAAATTTCTTTTATTATAAGTTTGCTTATTTGGAGATTATTCAATAAATTGTTCTAAAAGCAACATTACCATGTTCATTTCTATGAAGGTCTATTACTGGCGGGTGATAGCTGCCAGAGATGTTCTGGCGTGTGCTAAAGCCACCCTGGGACACGTGTTGCCAGATGGCACAGGGCCATGAAAGCACAGGATGATTTGTACGCTGTGTAACCCACACTACAGGTGCTAGTGGGTATGGTAGGGGTGTAGAGTGGGCTTGGTGGGCTCAGCACACCTAATGCCACCTCATAGGACCATTGGGGAGATAGATGTCAGGGGGAACCAGTGGGGGAATCATGTCAGGGGACACACAGGGAGTGGGGATCCATGTTGTGGGTGTTGGGAGGGGATCAGGAGAGGGCTGGCCATAGCCTTTGCATAACCTAAAGCAGGCACTTATGTTTGCCTCAATAGCTGGCATTAGGTGCACAAGCGGTAATGCAGCATGTGCTATGGGATAGGGCTCCACCTTACCTGCCAGGGAAATGCTGTCCACGTCCCCAACAGTTAATGCAGGGGTGTTGTAATAATGCATCATAGTTTCAGCACTAATCACACGTGAGGTGCAGCAGCATAGCGCCCGTTAATAAAAGGCTCCCTATGTTTTACCAGCAGGGACAATTTTCAAAGCCATTGACCCAGGTAAAATGATCTATCTAAAAATTGCTTTTCTCATGCCAGTGAAAATGAAATGTGCATGCTGCTAGCTCGGCTTTGAAGAGACATCCTCAGAGACATGGTTTGGTGAGGGGTGTTTGGATGTTAGTCAGGAGTAAGAGGGAATAATCCACATGCAATTTCCCCCTCTTAGCCCCCACACAAAAGAGGAGGTTCAAAATATGTGGACATTGCAGTAATTTTCAGAGAGAAACTGCCTGCACGGTTTCTCTTTGAAAGCTGAAATAAAGCAGGCATGAAAAGTAATCCATATGAGCTACTGGAAAATAGCCCCTCAAAGTGGATAAAAGATGAAGGAAGAATATAAACTAACAAGCCTGCTATTCAATAATGTTAACTGTGACACAGCTGCCAAGCAGTTGCTGCTTCAGTGGAACTAATGTTAAACTGAGGGGTCGGTATTCACTGGCAGCGGTCAGCATTGTTAAAGCGCCTGACCGCTGCCATTGAAACTAAAACTGCATAGTCAGTGCTGGTGTTCAGTATTGCTACCCACGCAGCAGTGATGTTCAGCCACTAACAGAATAGGAAGGATCGCAAAAAGTTGGGGCTGCCATTGACCTGTCCCAATGTTACATGATTTGGCTATCCTGTTAGTGGCTGAATATCGCCGCTAACTGGACAATTGATGGGACTGTCCCCAGCTCCACGTTCAGACTGCCCTGAAAATAAGCATCCATTTTTAAGGTGGTCTGTGCCGATAACCAGTTAATGCTGCTGAAGATCGAGATCGCCAGGGTTGATGCATTTTGCAGGAGCTGCAAACCACATTAACCCTTTAAAAGATCAGGCGTAGGCAGAACTGGGAAGCTGCTCTTTTCTAAAACTGATTAAAAGCAAATTCAGAAGTCTTGACATTGTACATTTTTATGATCACGCTCTCTTTCAAATGTGAGCTGTACCCATGTTTCCATCCAGCAGCAAAATCTCCTCACTTGCTTTTCTCAATAACAACTCTCCACCTGTACTACAAATAATTTTAAAATGTCCTCCATGCTGGGCTGTATTCCTATTAGAACTGTAATCACCTTCTGCTCTCACACACCCTGCTCTTATACTTGGGGCTCCTTAGAGCTCTGGGTGTCATTATTAAATGAGATCTCCTGCCACGTCTTTCTGTTATTACCCACACAGAGCTCCAGGCATGCCAGCAGGTCCAGGCTTAATGGATCTACCCACTTCCACTTACTTAGGACAGGGAGCACTCCTTAATGCCCTTCTGATCACGCAGATACATTTGGCCAGAATTACCCACTTTGTTTTCACCAAAAATATCCCGAAGACAACCAGGGCTGTTTGTTTTTTGCATGACACTTCATAACAAAACTAAATGTTTATCGAAATGACTGTGACCACAGTTTGCTAGCCATAGATTGTGCACGGTGCAGCCTATTATCCATCTACAGACTCAGTTATTAAAATTGGTGCCAGAACAGGCAGATACTTCCATTTAATGGAAAATAATAACAAAAATAAATCACGGTTCTAGTTCTATATATCATGCATAAATCAAAGTAAAACAAACAGAGGGGAAGGATGCAGCAGTATGGCTTTTGGGACACTTTCCAGTAGAACAGAGTGTGTGTGTGTGTGTGTGTGTGTGTGTGTGTGTGTGAAGGGACTGTATTTGGGGGAATGGGAGCATGTGGTTAAATATGGGGAGGTGGGGGATCGTGAAGGTATATTGTGTGCATTTTGGGGTACAGAGAGTATAGAACTGTGTATATGGGTGTAATGGTCTATGTAGACATAGGTGGGGGTCAGGATTGTGTGGGAAGGATGTTTGAGGGATTGTGGTAAGGATCCGTAAGATGAGTTTTGTTGTCCGACGGTGTGGATAAGTACAGAAAGTGGTTGTGATGATGAGGGGTGTGTGTGTATGGATAGAGGACTATGTGTGGGAAGGGTGTGTGGGAGTATGGAGGTGCGTGTTTGGCAGGTTTGGAGGTATGTGTATGTGTGTTTGTGAGGTGTATGTTCATGTTTGGGGACATATAAGCTTTTGTGTGCACAGGAGTTGTGAGGAGGGTTTTTAAGAGCTAGTGCTATGGCTGAGCAAGTGCAGCTGGGGCAAGTGTGTGTGGGGGTGGGTGGGTATATTTGAGGTTTGTGCTGGGGGTTGTGAACGGAGAGGTTTAGGGGGAGATGGCTTGGAAGCTGCTTTCTGACACAATGCTTCACTTGCTGAAGCAATGATTTCCCCCATCTGTCTGTCTGCAGAGCTAGAGGTATACGTGTAAATGGATCGATCTATGCTGGGGACAAGTGTGTGACGTGGGGGGTCTGAGTGCATGTGGATGGAGATATAATGCATGAGTGAAACTTTGGGAGTATGGGGGAGATGGCATTGAAGGTGCTTTCATTTATCAGCTTCTAGTTATTTCTTACTGTCTCTGCCTATGTTGCCCTGGGGCAAAATATTGAAGGGATGAAGAGGAACTTTTAGAGTGGAGCACTGATCAACATTCTCCCACCTAGAACTGTTTCCCATGAACGGCTCAACAGCCACGCAAGGTTTAACATCAGCTTGCATGAAACAATCAATATTTTCAGATTGCGTGTTCAATGCAATGGACACCAGTGAAGCTATGGAGAATATCTGAGCAGACTTAAGTCTTTTTTGGAACTGTCAGAAGTTGGCACGTTTGCGCATCTATTTTATGAATGTTCTGCTATAAAAGAAAGAGGTTTGGAAAGAAGTATGGAACATTATTCAATAAATACGACCCAATATAAGGGAACTCTCATATAAGAATGTAATACTTCATTCAGCAGCTATGTAAACATGTTTATTAGATGAACAAAGTAAATTATTTTATTTTCTTGTTGCCATTGCATTGAAGCAAGTCCTTTCGGACTGGAACAATCTGTTAAATACAGAGGTTGGGGCACTGGGTTCAGTCCACCCAGGTGCCAGCCACGAGGGGGGTAACTGAAATTCTGTTCCCTCCTGCAGGTTCATCGGGGGGGGGGGGGAGGGAATGTCTACTCAAGGTGACATATAGGCTCAGCATGCCACACGCTTTTGGTGAAATTTAGTACTGATGTATTATAAATATGAAGCTGCTCTAGTGCTGAGGGATAATAGAGTGGAATCATTTGAAAAAATGGGTTCCCAACATCTGCACAATGATGGCGATGGGGTACAACATAAGAACATAAGATATGCCATACTGGGCCAGACCAAGGTCCATCAAGCCCAGTATCCTGTTTCCAACAGTGGCCAATAGAGGTCACAAGTACAAGGTAGGTTCCAAAAAAGCTGCTTGTTCCAGAGGTAAGCACTGGAGTTCTCCAGATCTCTTTAATGATGGTTTATGGACTTTTCCTCCAGGAACTCGTCGAAACCTATTTTGAACCCAGCTATACTAACAGCTTTTACTATCCTCCAATAATGAATTCCAGAGTTTGATTACACACTGACTTAGAAAGCGTAGTTACTCACCTGTAACAGGTGATCTCTGGGAACAGCAGGAATTTAGTCTTCACATATGGGTATCATCGGCACCGACGGAGCCTGTGCGGGAACGCTCCCCAGCGTCCAATAGGAAAGCCTTTGGGAGCATCCCACAGCACCTACGTGCTGCCTTCCCGCCTTTCCAACTGTCCCTCTCCAGTTGAGTTTATAGCTGAGACAAAAGAGAGAGTGAGAGAGAGAAAGAGAGAGAGAGATACAACTCCTAGGGGAGGTGGGCGGGTTGTGAAGACTAAATTCCTGCTGTTCCCGGAGATCACCTGTTACAGGTGATTAACTACACTATCTCCAGGAACAAGCAGGAATGTAGTCTTCACATATGGGGACTCCCTAGCTGCAGATTTATTTATTTACTTACATTCTCTTATATACCGCACTATTCTGCATCAGTGCGGTTTACATTGAACAAACTGAAATTACATTGAACAGGGCATTATAACTTGGAGATAACTATTTTACAGGGAACATGGGCTATGGAGGGTTAAGATGCCAGGGAGATGGCTCCAGGAAGTTGTCAGCCATTGTGAAAGGGCCCCACTTCCCCCCATGGATCTCTGGCATCCTACCAGGGATGGTGGGTAGGAGTTGATTAAGTCTGAAAAAGGTGTTGAAGAACAGCTTGGCCAAACAAGGCATCCCGGCGGGAGTCCTTGTCTAAGCAATAGTGGGCTGAGAAGGTATGTACCGAAGCCCAAGTAGCTGCTCGACAGATGTCGTCGATAGACACAGAGTGAAGATGAGCCATTGAGGCTGCCATGGCTCTCACATTGTGAGCGGTGAGATGGCCTTCAAGAGGAAGGTTCTTACTCTCATAGGCAAAGGATATGCACTGTGCGATCCAGTTGGACAGTGTTCTTTTGGAAACTGGAAGTCCCAAATGACTAAGATCAAAAACAACAAAGAGTTGAGAAGATTTTCTATGTTGCTGTGTCCTTTGCAAGTAAAAGGCCAAAGTTCTTTTACAGTCCAAGGTATGAAGATTCCTTTCTGCACTGGAGGCATGAGGCCTCAGAAAGAATACAGGAAGGTAAACCGCTTGGTTTAAATGGAAAGGCGAAACCACCTTCGGCATAAAGTGTGGATGAGTCCTAAGAACTATCATGGTGGAACCTTGTATAAGGAGGATCAGCCACTAACGCTTGCAATTCACTGATGCAACGTGCTGATGTGATTGCAATGAGGAAGATGACTTTCCAGGAAAGGAATTTCAAAGATGTAGTGGCTAATGGTTCAAAGAGCGGTTTCATGAGCTGCCCGACCACCAGATTTAGGTCCCATGCCACCGGTAGTGGCTTTATGGGAGGCTTTGTTAAAAGAAGGCCTCTCATAAATCTCATTATGAGAGGATGAGAGGAAATAGATTGTCCTCTTAGAGGCTTGTAAGAAGCTGCAATAGCACTAAGATGGACTCTTACTGAATTTATCTTGAGACTCGCATTTGACAAATGAAGGAGACACTCCAGTATCGATTCCAGAGGTATCGCAAGAAGGTTAAGACCCTTCTGCGAGAACCATATGGTAAACCTTTTCCACTTAAAGGCATACAAGCATCTTGTGGAGAGTTTCCTAGAAGCATGAAGGATATCCTTTACCTGTTGGGAAAGGTTAAGATCCTGAAGTTCTACGCTTTCAGCAACCAGGCCCTGAGATGCAGAGACTGGGGATTGGGATGCCACAGCATCCTGTCCTCTTGGGAGAGAAGATCTGGAGTGGATCCCAACTCCAGAAGCGGAGCTTGAGAGAGATGTAGGAGCAGAGGGTACCACGTTTGCCGTGGCCAACGTGGAGCTATGAGGATCATATGACCTCTGTCTCTCTGAAGCTTGAATAGGGCTTTGGGGATGAGGGGAATGGGTGGGAAGGCATATAGGAAGTCCTGACCCCAGTGAAGGAGGAAGGCGTCCCTTGCCTGACAACATCGAGCTGGAATTCTGTAACAGAACCGGGGAAGTTTGGCATTCAGCGGACTAGCAAAGAGGTCTATGTCTGGGGTTCCCCAAATCTGAAATATTTGGGCAATCTGGTCTGCATGGAGAGACCATTTGTGTGGAAGCAGAACTCGACTGAGTTTGTCTGCCCAAGAATTTTGAATGCCCGGAAGACACACCGCAAGGAGATGAATCTGATGCTCTCTGGCGAGGGCCCATAGTCGCAAAGCTTTGTTGCATAGCGACAGAGAGCCTGTTCCGCCCTGCTTGTTCACATAGAACATGGCTACTTGATTGTCCGTTTGAACTAGGACTGTCTTGTAGCTGTGCTGGACGTGAAATACTCGAAGAGCAAGGAAGATTGCTCTGAGCTCCAGGAGGTTGATGTGAAAACAGGCCTCCTGTGGAGTCCAGGTACCCTGGGTAGAGAGCTCGTGCAGGTGTGCTCCCCATCCCACTTGTGAAGCATCTGTTGTTAGAGTGGCTTGGGATAGGGGTTGCTGGAAAGGAGACCCCACCAGAAGGTTTCTGGGTGATTGCCACCATTGGAGGGACGAAATAAGACGGTCTGAGTTTGTTATTTTGTCCGACAGGCAACCTGAGGCCTGTGTCCACTGAGTGGATAAAGTCCACTGGACTGCGAGCTTATGGAGGCAAGCATAAGGAACCACGTGCATGGTGGATGCCATGTGGCCTAGCAATTGTAGCATTTCCCGAGCAGTGAGACAAGGTTTGAGCACTGCTTGGGAAGCTAGTTGTACTATGCGAAGACAGCGGGGCTGCAGAAGGAAAGCCCTTGTCTGTCTGGTATCCAGATGAGCTCCTATGAACTCTAGGGACTGAGTGGGAGCAAGATTGGATTTTGGGTGTTTTATGACCTGTCCCAAATACTGACAGATTCGCATTGTGCGAGATAAAGCAGAGCTGGCTTCTGGCACTGTAGGGGCTCGAATGAGCCAGTTGTCTAAGTAAGGGAAGACAAATATTCCCAGAGTGTGGAGAAATGCTGCTACCACAGCCATGCATTTTGTGAACACTCTTGGCGCAGATGCCAGGCCAAAGGGAAGAACCTTGTATTGGTAGTGCTTTCCTTGAAACAGGAATCGGAGGAATCTCTTGTGATTTGGATGGATGAGAATATGAGTATACTGTGGTAAGGAGAGCTGTGCAGAGGAAATGGAATGGGAGGAAAATGAGCCCTGTTCCTTTAAATCTGGAGAGAAAGGCAGTTCCCATAGAAACCACAAGCCTCCAGGGCAGAGTATTCCGAGTGCTAAGCTCCGCCCACCTAGTGATGTCAGGGCTAGGTTGAGCACTGATGAGCTGCACATGGACAGGAAGAAAGGCGTGGTGCCTGGAAACCAGCAGTTAAAAAGTGTTTCAGTTTTAGAACAAACGGAGAAAGAAAGGGAAGAAGGAGCACAACAGAGAGGAACACAGCAGCAGCAAGACGAGCAGGCAGTGTTTGGAGTCCGTCAAGTTCCAGAAACAGTTCAAGTAAGAGGAGCTGATTCTAAAGGGGACAAGCTTGGAAGCAGAGACTTGCTGAGTTTGGTGGATTCTCAGGCAAGAGTAAAGGAGAAACAGAGGGGGTCTGGAACTCAGTGTAGGACACTATTGCCAAGACAAAGAAGTGTTTCCAGATGGGGAAATAGTACAAGACAGCATTTAAACTCTGAAGGTAATGAGAATGTCTTTTCTTTATTTCCTAACCAAAGCCATACTGAAGGCATTGTTCAAGAGTTAAGAGACAGTGCTAAACGCTGTATGCCCCTGAACTCTGGAAAGAAAAGCTTTAGTAAACCCAGAACTTATGCCAGTGACTGCCAAACCTCCACTCTAACAGAGCTTGCTAAATTCTTAAAAGGGAGAGAAACTCCGTTGCAAGAGCCTGTGGTTGGAGAGCATAGGGAACAGCTGTTACGTTTGCAGGAGCTGATAAGGCAGGAGAATAACCAAACAGCTGATATTCAAGATAGACGCAGTGAATCTGGAGATGAAATGGATATAGACCTGCTGGAGGAACCTAACGGTTCAGATGTTGAAGAAATGCAATGTTCTCTGTGTCTGGCTAAGAGCCTGAATAGCTGTTGAGTATTTGCCTAGCTAAAAGACTGTATCATGAAAGCCATTTAAAGACTTGTGCTGTGCATGGCTTGGAGAAAGGAAGCTGTTTGAAAGTAAATGACAAAGAAGCTAATCTGGAGTACAGATTAAGCTTCAGAAGCCTGTTCCTCACAGGAAGTGGAATATTGATGTTTTAAAAGAAATCCTGTATTTTTCTGTTCAACCTGTTTCACATTCTTATTTTGCCTTATTGGAGAATTATCCAGTTTGAGTTGAGGTTCATATGAATTCATTGCGGAGGGGAAACCCCGAAATAAAATTCTCTGTTTTGCCTATTTACCGTGTGGTCACACTCCTTGCTCAACAAAACTACATTACCCAGCAGCCTTCCTTGGCAGCCATATTGAAAGTAATCGTAGAGAGTAAGACAGGCGAGTTCACCTGCTCCCAGGCTACCGCCTGGACGGGTGACTACGACAATACGCATCCTTGATCTAGAGAACAAAGCCAATCCTGACTTTGAAGGTATGGCAGCAGAGATCCTAGAGAGACTATTTTGAACTTCTCTCGGAACAGATATTTGTTCAATTCTCTGAGGTCTAAAATGGGTCTCTGTCCTCCTGTTTTCTTTTGAATAAGGAAATAGGGGGAGTAGAACCCTGTACCCTGATGGGGAATGGGTACTTCCTCTATTGCTCCTTCAGCAAGGAGCATTGTGACCTCTTGACCTAAGAGATTGTCGAGAGAGGTCTGAGAATTGAACTGTCTTATAATTGTAGGAGGAGGCAGGCTGTGAAAATGAAGCTTGTACCCCTCTCGTATAATGGACAGAGTCCAATTTTCTGCTGTTATTTGGTACCATCTGTGGGCAAAATGACATAATCTGCCTGGGATGGTTAAGGGTTCTGAACCCTTCAGGGGCAGGAAGGCGAAGTTCTCTAGAAAGGAGTCAAAGCCCCTGAGGTGGCTGAGCCTGCTGAGCTGGCTGAGGTTTTACAGCTTTTGTCTTTTGTTGTCTAGGTTGTTGCTGCTAACCTTTTGGACAGTCTGACCTGGACAGTGTCCCTTTTGGGTATAGGAAGGATAAAACTTCTTTTTCTTATTGAAAAATGGTTTCTTAGAGGTTCTTTTCTTTGCAGGATCGGCTGTAGATTTGGACAATCTATCCCCAGTGTGATATTGTCGGCATCTATTTCATTAACCTTCTCCTGCCAATTCTTGCCAAAGAGATTTTCTCCTGTGCAAAGAATGTTTTTCCTAACTTATCCTGTACCCAAATTTCCAAGTCAGATGCCTGAAGCCAGGCGATCCGACGTGCACCAATGGCAATAGCAGAAGTTCTGCTTATGCACTCAAAGGCTGCATGCAGGGCCGGCCCGTCCATTGAGCAAGAATGTTTTTTGCACAGGGCCCCGCGTTTCAGGGGGCCCCGCGCAAAGAACATTCTGCTTTTTTTTAAAATTTCATTAAAAAAAAAAAAAAAGCTGGCTCTGGCTGCTGCCGCTGCTGCTACCACCGCGGCAGCGGCAGAATGGAGTGTCCCGCGGGGCCTCCTCTGCTCGTTGAGCCCCTCTGCAAAGGCTTTCAGATTCGCGAAGGGAGAGTGTCTCCCTCGCGTCTCTGTTAAGCCGGTAGGGGCTAATGGGAAATTTCCCATCTGCCCCTTTAGACGCGAGGGGCTGATGGGAAATTTCCCATTAGCCCCTGTGGGTTTAACAGAGACGCGAGGGAGAATAAGTTTGGCTTTTGGGGGGCTTTTGGGAGAATAAGTTTGGCTTTTGGGGTTCCCAGTTTAATTATTGCCTTCCTGTTTCTAAATTGTGATTCCTTGTTTGGTGATGGTCTATGTTCTGCATGTGTAACTGAGCTGAGGTATTCTATTTATGTAATTCCTATTTGACATTGCCACTTGTTCTCTTTCCCCAGTATTCTCTGAAATGTATTGGTTTAATATTTGCAGTGTTGCCTTTTGATAGGTAGGGTATGGTGCTTTGTGAGTCCTGGTAATGCTGTCAGGATACGGCGGGTTTGCTATGGGTTCTAAATGGGCAGCGTTTGTAGTAGTTCCTAATGTGCCTGGCGGTTGGCACTGGATTATAGTAATGTAGAAATCTTTTAGTCTTTCTTTATCCATACACTCATTAAGAGACATATTAGTGTATGGTAACATTATGCAAATATTTATGCAAATAAGGCCACTTATGCAAATGAGGCCCCGCACCAAATCTCCGCACATGGCCCCGCACCCCCCTTGGGCCGCCCCTGGCTGCATGATTAACAAACTTGGAAACATCCTGAGCATGTTTGACAAGAGTGAGATAGTCTTGTCTTTTGTCATCAGGAAGAAGGGGACTCATAAGCTCCAAGTCTCCTGTGACCTCTTTAAGGAACATTCCCATATAGAAGATATAGAAGCTGATATAGAAACTGAGAGCATGGAAGCTTGGAAGCATCGACGCCCAAAGACATCGAGAGTTCTGCATTCACAACCTGGAGGACTGGATGCATGTCTTTTTGCACTTTTCATCCTTCTCATGGCTGATTCCACCACCATTGAATGGTGTGGTAATTGAGTTTTTTGAAAGCCAGGACAAGGTGGAACTCGATACATGGCATCGAGTCTCTGAGAATGAGGAGATATGGTTAAAGGTGTTTCCCACATCCTTAACATAAGATCATGTAAGATCTCATGAATAGGCAGAGTAGCTGCCTCTTTGGGAGCCTTAGGGTATTGGAGGATTTCCAACTCCTTTGCCCTAGGCTCTTTTTCAGGAGCTATTGTGATGGAAAGCCCTCGGGCCACATCACGGATAAAGTCCTGAAAGAACATATCCTCTGGTGGAGACATTCTGCGCTGAGGAGAAGAGGAATCCTCGGGGAGAAGCACTCTGGTATCGGCAGAGTCTTCGGA
The DNA here is from genome assembly GCA_033557465.1 of Ichthyophis bannanicus. NCBI lineage: Eukaryota > Metazoa > Chordata > Amphibia > Gymnophiona > Ichthyophiidae > Ichthyophis > Ichthyophis bannanicus. The sequence goes on along the minus strand of CM066035.1, from coordinate 907,764,684 downwards.
GTCTTCAGTCTCATCTGAGGATTCAAAATATCTCCGATCCCGGTGATCGTGCAAAGCACGGTACCGGTATCGATCGAAGTTGGTATCGAGTTGTTCAGGTACCGATCTGTTGATGCCGGAGAGAGAAGCATGACTCGGTACGGGTGGCATATCCACCAATGTCGATGCAGTCGGTACCGGTATCGGTTGAGGTGTCTGAAGCAGTTTCAACGGTACCGAAGCTGTGAGAAGAGCTGCTAGACTGCATTTGATAGCAAGTAATCTCTGGTCTATCGATGCTGCCGATGCTTGGGTGTGAGTTTCGGTAGAAGCGGCCGGAACCCCAGAGCATGGCGCCAGTAGTTCTGCCAAGGTTGAGGCCTCAAGAACATCCTGGAGCCCCGTTAATGCTTTGGAAGCCGAAGCCTCCCGCCGGGGCAGTTTTGCCGGTGAAAATTCCTCAGGGGCAATGCCAGGGGCATCTCGATACTTAGAAGGAGACCTACCCTTTGAGGACCGGCTAGATTTATGTTTAGTTACCTGAGATCCATGGGAGGAAGATGAAGCCCTGGAGGACGTCGATGCAACAGACGCCACGTCTGAGGGAAAAAGGGTGCTAAGTTTAGCAGCTCGGTTCTGCCAGCCCCTTTTTGAAATCATTCCACAGGAGAGGCACTCTGAAATAGAGTGGTCAGGACCTAAACATTTGAGACACCAATCATGGGTGTCGGTGATGGAAATGGTACCGCCACATTTAGAACATGTCTTAAAACCTGAAGCAGGTTTTTCCATTTTTAAGGAAAAATTGGGCCTAGTGCCCAAAATGGCGCCTAGCACCAAAGAAAAAAAGTTTCTGAAGTAAACCACTTCAGAAACTATAGGCTGCTTCTTTTTTTTTTTTTTAGAAGAAAGAAAGAACCGGCAGTACCAGTATAGCATCAAAGGAAGGTAGACACGACCACAAAAGAAGATTAAAGACGAAATTTCTGCGGTGACAGGGTATGCGACCTGTTGGCTCTGCGGAAAACGAAGAACTGGAGAGGAACAGTTGGAAAGGCAGGAAGGCAAAACGCAGGCGCTGTGGGATGCTCCCAAAGGCTTTCCTATTGGACGCTGGGGAGCGTTCCCGCGTGGGCTCTGTCGGTACAGAGTAGTTACTCACCTGTAACAGGTGTTCTCCAGGAGCAGCAGGAATCAGCCCTCACATATGGGTGACATCGACATCGATGGAACCCTGCGGAGTATTTCCCCAACTTTCCATGAAAGCCTTTGGGAATGCAGGCACGCATGCGCAGTCCCCTTCCTGCCTAAAAATGCCATCTTACCTCCAGTCAAATGACATAGCTAAGAAACAGCACAGAAAAATGAAAAAGTAAACTATGTACAACTGCAACTCCCAGGGGAGGAGGGAGGGTTGTGAGGACTGATTCCTGCTGCTCCTGGAGAACACCTGTTACAGGTGAGCAACTACTCTTTTTCTCCAGGACCAAGCAGGAAGTCAGTCCTCACATATGGGTGACTCCCTAGCTCTGGGCTACCAGGAACCCAGGCTGAACAAGAGAACTCCCTCTAGTCCCAGCATCAAAGAAAGGCTTTTCACTGAAAGAACCTCCACCGGTAGCCCAACGGAGGGCTGGAGGGAAGGAGTTGCCTAAACCTCAAAGAGATTGCGGAGTACTGCCTGGCCAAAAGCACTGTCCCTACGAGACTCCCTCTCCAGACAGTAATGGGCCGCAAATGTCTGGCTTGAAGACCAAGTTGAAGCCCTGCAGATGTCTACCAATGGTACAGAGCAGAGATGAGCCACTGAGGCAGCCATCGCACTGACACGATGGGCCGTGACCCGACCCTGCAAAGGAAGGTCAGCCGCCCTGTAAGCCCAGGTGATACAGTCAGCCACCCAAATGGATAAGGTACGCTTGGACACAGCCAACCCCAAATTATTAGGGTCAAAAGATACGAAGAGCTGAGTAGCCCTTCTATGCCCCTGCGTATGGTCAAGGTAGAAGGATAAGGCCCTCCTACAGTCCAGGGTATGCAGAACTGCTTCAGCCTGGCTTGCATGAGGCCTAGGGAAGAATGTCGGAAGAACCACCTCCTGGTTGAGGTGGAAAGAGGAGACAACCTTTGGGAGGAACTTTGGATGAGTCCTAAGGACTACCCTGTTCCTATAGAAGTGGGTGTAAGGCCTGTCACAGACCAGGGCCTGAAGCTCACTTACTCTCCTGGCCGAGGTAAGGGCTATAAAGAAGAGTGTCTGTCTTCCAGGACAGGAAGTGGAGAGGACAAGTAGCCATCGGCTCAAAAGGTGGGTGAGTCAGTTGCTGCAAGACCACATTCAACTCCCACTCAGGAGCTGGAGGACAGATTGGAGGCTTTAGCAAGAGCAAGCCTCTAAGAAATCTGGACACCAAGGGGTGAACCGACAGAGAATGTCCCTCTACCAGTGAGTGGTGAGCTGCTAGAGCTGAGAGGTGGACCCAAACAGAATTAGACTTAAGTCCCTGATTGGATAAGTGCAGCAGGTACTGAAGCACTACTGGTACAGTACAGGAGAAAGGATCCTCTGTACGTAGCTGACACCACACAGAAAACCTTTTCCATTTCAGGGCATAGGTTTTCCTAGTGGACTGCTTCCTAGAGGCTAGGACGACCTCCTCAACTTCCGGAGGTAGGCCCCAGGGAGCTAAAACTACCCTTGCAGCCTCCATGCCATCAAATTGAGAGCTCTGAGATTTGGGTGCAGAAGGGACCCCTGATCCTGAGAGAGAAGGTCGGGCTGCAATCCCAGAGGCAGTGGGGGATCCACTGCCAGCTGAAGCAGAAGTGGAAACCAAGGCTGTCTCGGCCATCTGGGAGCTACCAGCAGGACCGAGGCCTTGTCCTGAAGAATTTTGAACAGGGTTTGAGCCACCAGGGGCGTGGGAGGAAACGCATACAGGAGGCCCTTGGACCAGGAAATCAGAAAAGCATCGGCTGCCAGTCGCAGAGGATGCGGTTGCCTGGAGCAGAACCTTGGCAGTTGTCTGTTCGATGAACTGGCAAACAGATCTATGGTTGGAAGTCCTCATTTCAGGAAAATCTTCTGAACCACTAAGGGATGGAGCTGCCATTCGTGGGGCTGCAGAATCCTGCTTAACCTGTCTGCCAGGTAGTTTTCCTGGCCAGGTAGATACACAGCCTTGAGGAGCTTGTTGTGCCTGAGAGCAAACAAGCAAAGGTCCTGCGCCTCCTGACAAAGGAGCCTGGACCCAGTTCCGCCCTGCTTGTTCACATAAAACATGGCTACTTGGTTGTCTGTTTGAATTAGGACAGACTGATGAGCCAGTGTTTGAGAGAAAGTCTTGAGGGCTAAACGAATAGCCCTGAGTTCCAATAGATCTGCTGTGTGGCCACCCAGGGAGACCACAGGCCCTGGGTGCACTTGCCCAGACAATGAGCCGCCCAGCCTTGCAGGGAGGCATCCATGGTCAACACCACTGTGAACCCAGGAATCTGAAAAGGCATCCCTTGCAGTAGATTGGGTGGGTGCAGCCACCAGCGGAGGGAGTTCAGAAATGGTCTGGACACCCTTACTCTGTCTCTGAGGCTGCCTGTGGCCTGTGTCCACTGAGTCCTGAGGCACCACTGCGCAGGCCTCATATGGAGCCGGGCATTGGGGGTCACATGTACTGTCGAAGCCATGTGGCCAAGAAGCCTCAGGCAGAGCCTGGCGGAGACCAGTGACCTGCTGAGAAACGGGTTTGCCAAGTTTTATCAGTCTTTGGGCTCTGTCTTCTGGTAAGAACGCCTTTGCCAGAAGAGAGTCCAGCCTTGCTCCTATGAACTCCAAGTTCTGGGAAGGGAGCAAAGTGGACTTTGCGAAGTTTATGACAAACCCCAGGTGTTGAAGAAGAGCAATAGTTCAGAGGGTGGCTTGTCTGGCCGCCTGGCACGTCTGACCCCTGATGAGCCAGTCTTCCAGACAGGTGAAGACAAAGATACCCTGATTTCTCAGGTAGGCCGCCACCACTGCCAGGCATTTGGTAAAGACCCTGGGAGAGGAGGTGAGGCCAAAAGGCAGTACTCTGTACTGATAATGGTTTCCTCCCACAATGAACCTGAGGTACTTTCTGTGGTCTGGATGAATGAGGATGTGAGTGTATGCATCCTTTAAATCCAAGGAGCATAGCCAATCTCCCTCCTGGAGGTAGGGCAGAAGTGTTCCAAGAGTAAGCATCTTGAATTTTTCTTTCTCTAGGAACTTGTTGAGATTTCTGAGGTCGAGAATAGGCCGGAGGCCACCGGTTCTTTTTGGTACGAGAAAGTACTTGGAGTAGAACCCTTGACCTTGGTGGTGGGGAGGCACAGGCTCCACTGCCTTGTCTCGCAACAGACCTTGGAGCTCCTGAAGGAGAAGATCTGTGTGCAGGGGAGGCCTTGGAGGCTCCCCTGGAAAGTATGGAGGAGGTAGCTGTTGGAAGTGTAGCATGTAGCCCTTTTGGACGATGCTTAACACCCAACTGTCTCCAGTGATGAGTGGCCACCTGTGGGCAAACAGGATAAGTCGACCTCCTGTGCAGGGTTGTGAGAGCAGGGACGGAGAGGCTATGCCTAAGGAGTCAAAAACCTCCACCCTGCTGAGTGGGAGCAGGGGCCGGAGGCTTGGGCGTCCTCTGCCTAAGGGGCCCATTCCCTTGCCCCTTGGCCTGCTGACCCTGTGGGGGAGCTTGGGAGGCCTGGTACTGTGGGTACTGTTTGTAGGCAGGTCCCTTCCTCGGGTAAAAGGGCTTTTTACCCGAGCCCTTCTTCTTGTGAGAAGGGGCAGAAGTCTTTCTAGACAGCCTTGTCCTCGTGAGGTGCTCGGTTTCAAGCTGTGCGGCCTTCTTGGTCATGGACTTGCCAAAAAGGTTCTCACCTCGGCAAGGGACATCGACCAACTTGTCCTGAACCCATGGCTCGAGGTCCGATGACTGCAACCATGCCCGGCGTCGAGCTGCGATGCCGGCTGCCGCAACACGGGCCGAAGCCTCGAAGCCATCGTAGGCAGTGCGGGACATAAACTTGGAGCATTCCCGTATCTCCGAAGACAAGGACTTAAACCTCTGCAAGGGTTCCCCGGAGAGACCAGAGAACCTGGCCAGCTCCTTGGCCAGGTCCCGCAAGTACATGCCCATGTACAGCTGGTAAGACTGGACACGGCAAGCAAGCATCGAGCCCTGGAAGCACTTTCTACCAAAGCCATCCAGGTTCCGGGCCTCCCTGCCAGGGGGCACCGCGAAGTGCATCTTCTGACTTTTCAGACGATGCATGGCTGATTCCACCACCATGGAATGGTGTGGTAGCTGCGCCTTTTGAAACCCAGGACTCTTCCGGAGTCGATAAATGGAATTGACTCGCTTGCTTAGAACCGGCGCCAAGGCCGGTGCCTCCCACATCCGGAAGAGGAGCCGTTCCAGCATCGGAGGAACCAGAACAGTAAAGGCCTCCTTCGGAGGAGAGTCATACTGAAGGGCCTCGAGCTCCTCGGCTCGAGGCTCCTCCTTGGGATCTGCCGGGATAGCCAACGCCGTGGCCATATCCCGAACGAACTCCGAGAACCGGGTATCCTCCGGGGGGATCTACTCCGGGGCTCGGACTGCGGTGAGCCCGATGGGACGCACCGAGTCCGGAAGGTGTCGGGGGACTCCTCGTCCTCCGTCTCCCAGGCGGACTCGTCCGATGAGGAATCGGGGTCCGACCTCGCGGGGGCTGTGAGCACCCGCCCCGATGCCGAAGGCACCGGCATCGACGCCCTCAGTCCCGAATGGGAGGTCGAGGGTGACCACGACCGAGGTCGACCTCGAGCCTTCATGGTCTCGAGTATCGGCTCGGTCTCCGGGGTCTACTTCGACATCGATGTCCCGGTGGTTGGGGCAGATGCACCAGACAGGCTGGCCATCAGCACCCGCTGCTGTTCCATGAAGGCAGACAATCTGCACTCCAAGGCTGTCAGCCTGAGACCCAGCTCAAGAGACTCAGCAGCCACCGATTCGGGCCCCGGCGGCGCCGGGCCCGACATCGGCTCTCTGGGAGGAGAGTCCACGAGGACTACAGGACTTGTGTCCAGCAGAATCTGGCTCCACATGAGGTACTTTTCGCGACTTCTCCTGTTCCACGGGCCCGGGATGGCGATTGGGGGTCTGAGACCTAGCTCTCGAGGAACCAGGGACCTCCTCCGACGCCGCCCTCGTGAGCCGCTTCTTCCTCTTTCGTTCCCAGTCGGGGGACCCCCTGTCCGAGGAGCCCCGACGGTGCTCAGGATCAGATTCCCGAGATGTCGAGGCCTCAGATGAGGTCTGGGCCCGGCCGGAGGCCGAGTCAGAGAAAAGCCTTTCCTTTTGGTGCTGACGACCTTGAAGCGCCTTAGTGGACATTTTACCACATGGTCCACAGGTCTCAGGATTGTGGTCTGGACCGAGGCACCGAAGACAGCAGTCGTGTATGTCGGTGAGAGACATTAGTTTCTTACACCGATCACACTTCTTGAAACCACTGGAAGCCATCGGGGGAAAAAAGAGTCCCCGCGAGGTCAAAGGACCGGCCTTCCAGGGAAAAAGAAAAAAGGGCGCGAACACCAGCCACGAAGGGCAAAAACCGAAAAAAGAAGATCGGGTTTGATACCGGCATACCGAACCCAGCGGGAGGGGAACCGGCGTCGAACCGGAGAAAAAATAGCAAAGGAATCGCCAAAAAATCTAACACTTTTCCGGGAGAACTAGGACACACGTCCGACAGGCTTCACGGAAAAAGACTGAGCAAGATGGCACCTTTAGCCAGGAAGGGGACCGCACATGCGGGCCTGCATTCCCAAAGGCTTTCATGGAAAGCTGGGGAAATGCTCCGCAGGGCTCCATCGACGTTGATGTCACCCATATGTGAGGACTGACTTCCTGCTTGGTCCTGGAGAACGACGATACCCATATGTGAAGACTACATTCCTGCTTGTTCCTGGAGATAATATTTTCTCTTATTAGTATTAAATGAGTTAGATTGTAGCTTCATTCCGTGTGCTATAGTCTTTCTACTTTTTGATGGTGTAAACAACCGATCTACGTTTACCCGTTCCAATCCATTCATTACTTTTTAGACCTCTATCATATTTTCCCTCAGTCATCTCTTTTCCAAGTTGAAAAGCCCTAACCTTTTAAGCCTTTCCTCAAAGGTGTATCCTTCCATCCCTTTTACTATTTTGGTGGCCCTTCTCTGTACCTTTTCTAATTCTGCTATATCCTTTTCAAGATGTGGTGAATTGTATACAATATTCAAGGAGCAGTCATGCCATGGAAAAATACAGAGGCATTATAATATCCTTTGTTTTATTTCCCATTCCTTTCCTTATGATATCTAGCATTCTATTTGCTTGCTTGGCTGCGGCTGCATGCAGGGCAAAGGGTTTCAACATGTTATCCACGATGACGCCTAAATCTTTAAATCTTTTTCCTACATTGTAAGGTTCACATTAGGAACCACCATGTGTAACCATAGTTTGGATTGTTCTTCCTGGGTGCATAACTTTGCACTTGTCCACATTAAATTTCATCTGCCATTTGAACGTCCAGTCTTCCAATTTATCAAGGTCCTCTTGCAATTTTTCACAGTCCTCTGGGGTTTTAACAACTTTGGATAATTTTGCGTCACTGCAACTTTGACACATTATTCCCATTTCTAGGTTATTTCCGAATACTCGTATGTTAAGAAGCAGCAGACCCAACACAGATCCCTAAGGTACACTATTCACCTTTCTCCATTGGGAAAATTGACCATTTAGCCCTATCTTCTGCTTTCTATCTTTTAACCAGTTCCTGACCCACAATAGTACACTTCCTCCAATCCCATGACTTTTTAATTTCACCAGGAATCCTTCTCATGAGGAACCTTGGCAAAGGATTTCTGAAAATCCAGATACACTATATCAACCATCTCACCTTTGTCTTCCTGTTTATTCATACCTTCAAAAAAATATAACAGATTAGTAAGACAAGACCTTCCTTGACTAAAGTCATGTGGCTTTCTCCCATTAAACCATGACTATCTACATGTTCAGTAATTTTTTTCTTTATGATGATTTCTACCATTTTGCTCATACTGATGTCGGGCTTAATGGTCTGTAGTTTCTCGGATTACCCCTGGAACCCTTTTAAAAAAATTGGAGACAGGCCAATGTAATGCCAATCTTCAGATAATACAGATGATTTTAAGGATAGTTCACAGATTACTAATAGTAGGTCTATAATCTCATATTTCAATTCTTTCAACACCCTCGGATGTATACAATCCAGTCCAGGTGATTTGCTACTCTTCAGTTTATCAAATAGTTGTAATACATCTTCCATGTTTATTAATATTTCTTTCAATTCTTCAGATACATCACCTTTAAATACCATTTAAGACATGGGTAACTTCCCTACATCTTCAGTAAGAACCAAAGCAAAGAATTCATTCAGTCTCTGCACTATGGCCTTGTCCTCCCTTAGCGCCCCTTTTACCCCTCTATCATCCAATGATCCAACTGATTCTTTCACAGATTTTTTGCTATGAATGTAATTGAAAAAGTTTTTATTATGCATTTTTACTTCCATGGCAAGCTTTGTTTTCAAATTCTCTCTTTGCCTGCATCTAACTTGCTAGTGCTTATGATGTTTCCTGTTTTCATCATTTGGCCCTTTTTCCTGAAAGGTGTTTTGTTTTGGCTACAACAGCCTTCCCAGTCCCTGGAGTTCCTGGGAGCACATCTTGCCACTCGAGTGGGCAGGGTCTTCCTGCCAGAGGAAAAAATAGAAGACTGTTGAATTGCCTGGCACTGTTCTGTTCACTGCAGGCTCCTAGAGTCTGGAATTATCTTCAGCTTCTCAGATTGATGTCAGCATCCATTGAGATGGTACTGTGGGTATGTGCTCACATGCAGCTACTCCAGCAGTCCTTGTTGACTCATTAATTCCCGGGTTCCCAGTAATTTGAGCATAGTCTCCTGCTCCCACTGCTGGTGGTTAGCTCGCAGTGGTGGCAGCAGCCCTGTCATCTGAGGAAGGACATTCCACTGGACAATTTCTCCTGGATCCTTCTGACAATAGATGTTAGTCTCTCTGGCTACAGAACCCATTGCCAGAACATGTGGATCAGGGTCATTGGAACCACAGGGAAGCAGTGTGGTCCATCAACTGCCTTAAAGCAAGGGCTATCAGGTTGGCTCCTCTGTATTTCTGTCCCCTGGTCAAGGTCTGGGTGGTTCAAGTTTTCAGACAACGTCACGGTAGTGGCTTATGTCAATCGGCAAGGTGGCACGAGGAGTACCAGAGTAGCTTTGGAGATGGCTCTCCTGTTTGCCTGAGCAGAGAAGAACCTCCTGGCCTTGTCAGCCTAGCACATTGTTGAGGTGAACAATGTGGAAGTGGATTTTTTTAGCTGGAACTCTCTGGATCCAGGAGAGTGGATGTTGAGTCAGGAGGCATTTCAGTTGATTCTGTACCGCTAAGGTCACCCTGAGATGGATCTGATGGTGACTTGCTCCAATGCCAAAGTGTGCCATTTCTTCAGTCACTGCACAGAGATGGGATCTGAAGGTGTTGACCTCTAGCCCAGCTTTGGCCAAGTCTGTGCCTGCTGTATGTGTTTCCTCCATGGCCCCTGTTGGGGTGTGTGATTTGGCATATAGAGTGCCACCCAGGAAGGATTATTCTGATGGCACCAGGCTGGCCGAGGACAGCGTGGTTCAGAGATCTGATTTGGCTTCTGAAAGTGCCACCTCCTTTGGTTGCCTCCATCCCAAAGCCTGTTGGCAGCAGGGACCAATCATCCTGAAGGACCCAGTTCCCTTTTCGCTTACAACTTGGCTCTTGAAAGGAAATAGCTAGTGCATATGGACTACTCTCTGGCAGTGGTTTCCCCTCTATGCGGGGCCCACAGGAGGTCTACCATGCTGGCCAACGTGTGAGTCTGGTGCCTCTTTGAGGGATGGAGTGGCACATGACAGCTAATTCCTGTGGTGGCCAAGGTGCCCTCTCTGTTGGCCTTTCTGCAGGAAAGGCTAGAAAAGGGCTGTTCTCTTAGTTCCCTGAAATTGCAGGTGGCACTTTGGCCTGTTTCCAAGATCCAGTAGCTGGTAAGCCTCTAGCCTTACACCAGCTGTTCTGCACTTTCTCCAAGAGGTTCGGTATCTGCGTCCTCCCCTCTGATCTGTGGTTCCTTCCCGGAATCTGTCTGGTGCTCAGGGCCCTAATGTTGGTATCATTTGAGCCACTGAAGTGTGCTACTCTGAAAGATGTAATGCTTAAAATAGTCTTCTTAGTTGCGAATTGTTCCACAAGTTGAATATCCGAGCTGCAGGCTCTCTCTTGTTGGTATCCTTACCTATCTTTTTCTAAGGAGGCCATTTTCATTCAGCCTGTGCCTGCCTTCTTACTGAAGGTGCTTTCTCCCTTTCATGTGAACCAGGTGGTTTGCCTGCCCTCCTTCTCTAAGGAGCAGTGTCGAGGGAAGGATGTCCGGAGGGTGCTTCTCTGGTACTTGGAGGTTACGATTTTCTTTTTGTAAGTCAGACCATCTTTTTTGTGCTGTTTGCTGACCCATGTAGAGGTATCATAATGAATAAATCTGTTGGGGCATTGGATTAAGGAGGCCATTGCCTCAGCGTATCTGTTGTAGAACCGGCCGGTTCTGGAAGGTTTGCGCACCAACTCTACCTGAGCGCAAGAGCCTTCATGTGCGGAGTGGAGCATGGTAGCTCCTGCTGACATTTGTCAGGCAGCAACATGGGCATCACTTTCCACTTTTGTCATTACCGCTTGGATGTTCACACGCGGGTGGACACTGCCTTTGACTCTAAGGTTTTGCGAGCTGCTGTGTCATCTTCCCACCCAGTGGAGTCATAGCTTTGGTATATCCCACTTGTCTGGACTGGTCTAGCAAAACAATATGGAAGGTGACATTTTACTTACCAGGTAATGTCCTTTCCTCGAATCCAGCTAGACTAGTCCAGGGCCTGCCTCTGAAACTGTGTCTTTGGGTCTGCTATGATTTATATTTCAGGCTGCGTAGGTTGATCCTCTACCGACAGCCTTCTGTTGAAGTTTTTCTGTACATACTTTTTTACTGTTTTGCTTGTTCATTGTTGCCCGTGTTGAGGTTATGTGAGGCTTGTCATGTTCTCTCATATGCTTTAGGATGGATTCTGAAGAGACCTCTTGTGGCTGAGGCAAATAGAGGCATGGGAGTGATGTCAAAAACCTGGGCTTTTCATTGGTTCTTTGTCTCCGCCAATCTGCTGGTAGGGGAACACAACCCACTTGTCTGGACTGGTCTAGCAGGACTCAAGGAAAGGACATTATCTGGTAAGTAAAATGTTATCTTGTTGGACTTTTCCTTCAAGAACTTGTCTAAATATTTTTTTAAAACCCAGCATCCTTTGGCAATGAAGTCTCTGGAGTCCAGAGCTTAATTATGTGCCAAATGAAAAAATATTTCCTCCAATTTGTTTTAAATTTACTACTTAGTAGCATTGTGGCACATCCCCTAGTCTTTGTACTTCTTGAAAGAGTAAACAATCAATTTGTATTTACCCATTCAACTCAATTCAGGATTTTCTACCCTCAGCTATCTCTTCTCCAAGCTGAAGAGCCCTAACTTCTTTAGCCTTTGCTTATAGGAGATTTGTTCCAACCCCTTTCTCATTCTTGTTGCCTCCATTGCCTCAAAAACAAACTTAGACAGTGCCTGAATGCACCTTACCTTGAGCTTCTGTTGAAATGGCTAAATAATAAAAAAGCCAGTAACATATCTGGATCTAACTGGCAAGCTATGCAGGGGAACTAGGAAGTTGGATGTTTAGTCAATGACAGTCTAAATAGTCAGCAATGCTAACATATTACAGAGCTTTCTGTCTTTACTTAAAACTCAGTCTTTAGCGGATTATAATTAATATACACAATAAAATTCCATAAACATGACAAAGGCTAAAGACTGCAATTAAACATGAGAAAGATGGAGCGTGGAAGGGGAACTCAGTGGGATTCTCTATGCTCCTCTGAAGATGGAAAGTGCATCTACAAGACCATTCTCTACCTTGCTCAAAATGAAATGCACAAGTGGGGGAGAAAAGAAATAGAGAGAACCCTGTTTATCAAAACAGAATGAGATGGCTGCTGTGGAGAAGGCCAGTTTGGCAGTGATGTTAAACAAGTGGGGAAAGCATGCGGAGCATACCTCATGGAAATTTTTCCATGCGCATGTATGTGTTGGCATCCATGTTGCCTCTATGGATGCATGTGTTTCTATCTGTGTTACCTGTATACGTTGCGTCTGTGACCTGGTAGAGAGTGGAAGGGTGGTTAGAATGCAGTAGTACACAAACATTCATTGATGTGGAAAGAATGAGATCATTAAATGTAAATGTCAATAGATTTCAAAGAATGGATTTTACAATCTGAAGGCAACAGGTATTGCCATGCTTCTCCACCACTAAGAGGCCATAGACATAGCAATCAGCAACAAGATATAGAGTTCAGTCACTAGGTTTCACCATATATAGCAACTATTAAGGTAGCTACTGTATACAGTTCAGTTACTAACTTTTGCAGTGGGCTATACAACAAAGACAAGTACGGAAAGCATATGAGCATGGCACATAGAATTCTTCCAGCCCTTTTGTATGTGTGTGAAACAGTGCCACACTGTGGGTCTGATTTTCGAAGGCATTTACATGGGTGGTGCCTTCAAAAATTCCCTGGTTTGTCCCTTACGCTCCTTGATGCTATGCGTTAGCATCTGGGCGTCTTGGGGGCACTCCCGGGCAGCGCGAAGGCAGGCGATGCTGCTACCCATGTAGCACCAATTTTTGTTATTACATGGTTAGCGCTCTGTGCCTTAAAGATAGGAGAGGGTTTATTGTAAGGTGTCGGGACTAACTATGTAGCATTGAAAATCGGTGCTACATGGGTAGCTCTTGTGGCCCTCCTAGCTGTGCGGCGATACACAGATTTTTGATGCCGGGGCTGCAAATGACCCCAGCATGGAAAATGTGGCTTAGGCGGGAGGGGGGGGGGGGGCTATGCTCATATTACCCCTCTTCTCAAGTCATTTCATTGTCTCCCTATCCATTTCCGCATCCAGTTCAAACTTCTCCTGCTGACCTATAAGTGCATTCACTCTGCGGCTCCTCACTACCTTTCCTCTCCTATCTCTCCTTACAACCCCCCTCGGGAACTCCGCTCTTCTAGCAAACTGCTTCTATCTGTGCTCTTCCATTAGAACTCCAGACTTCGCTCCTTTCACCTTGCTGCACCTTACGCCTGGAACAAACTTCCTGTGTCTGTACGCCAGGCACCTTCTCTGACCCTCTTCAAATCCAGGCTGAAAACTCACCTTTCTGCTGCTGCTTTTGAATCTTGACTCACCTGATCTCCTTGTTTCTTTATCTTTCCCCCTTGTTTTATCCCTGTCTACAGCTACTGGGTTGTCTGTCTTGACTAGATTGTAAGCTCTGATGAGCAGGGACTGTCTCTTACATGTCTGTGCAGTGCTGCGTATGACTTGTAGCGCTATACAAATGCTCAGTAGTAGTAGTAGTAGTATGCGCTGATGCGGCACATATCACCTACCAGGTCAAAATCCTGTTCCTGTTTCCCATCAGTGCCGTGGGCTCAGCTTTAACAGAGCCGCGGTTAAGGGAAACACTGTCCCTTCACCGCGGCTCTGCAAAGCGGAGCCGGGGAAACTAGCAGGCTCTCCAGGGGGGGAGCGGGCGGGCGGCCGCGGGGATCCTCATTCTGCCACTGCTTTAGCAGCAGCAGCTGCTTCTTACGCCGGAGTTTTGGTTTTTTTTTCAATTTCCCTGGATTGGGGGGGGGAGGGGTCTAAGACTGGAACTGGGCTGATGGGGGGGGGGGGGGTAGGACAGGAACTGGACTGATTGTGGGGTTTAGAACTGGAAATGGGCTGATGGGGGAGTTAGGAATGGTAATGGGATATGGGAGGTTAAAACTGGAAATGGGCTGATGGGGGGTTAGGAATGGTAATGGGCTATGGGGGGTTAGAACTGGAAATGGGCTGATGGGTGTTAGTACTGGAAATGGGCTGATCGGGAGGGGGGCTAGGACTGGTAATTGTCTATGGGGGGGGGGTTAGAATTGGAAATGGGCTGATGGGGGTTTAGAACTGGAAATGGTCTGATCAGGAGGGGGGCTAGGACTGGTAATGGGCTATCGGGGGGGCTTAGAACTGGAAATGGGCTGATAGGGAGGTTAGGACTGGTAATGGGTTATGGGGGGTTAGAACTGGAAATGGGCTGATGGGGGGGGGTTAGTACTGGAAATGGGCTGATTGGGGGGGCTAGGACTGTAAATGGGCTATGGGGGTTAGAACTGGAAATGGGCTGATGGGGGGGGGTTAGGACTGGAAATCAACTGATGGGGGTTTAGAACTGGAAATGGACTGATCAGGAGGGGGGTTAGGACTGATAATGGGCTATCGGGGGGGGTGTAGAACTGGAAATGGGCTGATGGGGCTTAGGACTGGAAATGGGCTGATCGGAGGGGGCTAGGACTGGTAATGGGCTGTCGGGGGAGGGCTAGGACTGGAAATGGACTGATGGGGGGGCTTAGGACTGGTAATGGGCTATGGGGGGAGACTAGGACAGGAAATGGGCTGATTGGGGTGCTAGGACTGAAAATGAACTTATTGGAGGGTTACGACTGGTAATGGGCTGAGTGGGGGGCTAGGACTGGGGTGGGCTGATAAAGGGGATAGGACTAGAAATGGGCTGGGACAGGAAATTGGCTAATAGGGGAGGAGAGTGCTGCTGGCCCTGGAAGAAAACTAGGGGCGAGGGCTACAAATGGGCTGATGCGGGGGGGGGGGGAAGGTAGAATAGGACTGGAAGGGAGCGGATACTGAGAGGGTCTGCCAGAGGAAGAATGGGGCAGGAAGGGAAGGAGGGGGCTGGAAAGGAGCTGACACCTGGAATGTACCGAAGGGGGACTGGAAGGGAGCTGACACTTGGGAATGGTAGGTAGCTGGGTAATAGGGAGGAGGCTGGAAGGGAGCTGATATGTGAATGCCACTGGAAGAGAGATGGACAGAGGGTAGGGTGGCTGAAAGGGAGCTGACTGGGGGGTGGCACTGAGAGTGAACCTGAGCTGATACCTGGGATGGTATTTGGACTAGAAGGGGCTGGACAGTGGGAAAGGAGGGGGACTGGAAGAGAATGGACACAAGTGGCAGTCATGGGAATTCAAGGTGGTTGACATTGGAAGGTACTGGGAGGGGAGGACTGGAAAGGGGACTGATACTGGGGAGGGTTACTGAAACTGAAAATGGGCTGATGGAAGGAAGTGAAGAAAACAAAAGAAGAGATAAGAAATGGCAGATGGACCATAGACCACAGAAAGAGAGCTAAGAGAAGACAGGAAAGCAGAAGCTCAGATCGGGACCAGCATGATCAGAGAATAAAATGGTCAGACAACAAAGGTAGAAAAAATAATTTTATTTAATTTTGGTGATTGGACTTTGTGCTATTGTTATATTTTACACAGTATTGGGGAACTGCATCTCTTATCTGATGTTGCACTGCATGTGGACTCTGGCTTCTTGGGGTTTCAGTTTAAAGTTTGTCTACATATATATATTTTTACTTTAGATTGTGGTTACTTATTCTGTACTTGGTGAGGGTCAATGTTGTGCGTGTGTGACTGAGGTCAGGTGTTCTGTTAACATGCAGTTTGTATATAAAGATTTATACTATACTGTAGTAATTTGACTTGTTCAGCTTTTCAAATAGGTGTATGGATGTTCCAGGGCCCACTGTAGTATTTACAGTGACGCTTTTTTTGGATGGGCTCCTTATGTGATTTTTGGAAGTCTGTGCTGATAAGGTATGGTATGGTAGGTTTGCTTTTTGTTGTAGGGTTTTTTATTAGTTCACAATATGCCTGGTACTGGAGAATAGTGGTGGTGGTTGTTAGTGAGATGATCAGAATCAGATTTTTTTTTTTTTTAATATTGAGT
Organism: Ichthyophis bannanicus; assembly: GCA_033557465.1. Classification (NCBI taxonomy): domain Eukaryota; kingdom Metazoa; phylum Chordata; class Amphibia; order Gymnophiona; family Ichthyophiidae; genus Ichthyophis; species Ichthyophis bannanicus. Next base: position 907,748,688 of record CM066035.1, on the reverse strand, counting down.
TCTGTGGGTGAATGTCCTGGTTCTGCTCTGCCCCTACTGTGGATGCAAAATATATGTTGAAAAAGAAAAAGGGAGAACCATAATGCAGTTTATAACAAAATTAAAAATAGGTTATAGTGTTATAAACTGTGCTATTGATTCTTGCTGTCTTTTAGTTCCTTGGTGTGCAAAGAGGACCGTACCTAGCCCTGTGCAAGCAGTGCAGCCGCACAGGGCGCAAAGGCTTGGGGGGCGCATTTCGGCTCTCTGCTGTTGCCCTGCTGCCGCTGGCAGGACAATAGCAGACAATTAAAATGCGCCCAAAGCCTTTTTGCAGCACTTTAAGCAGGTCTGTTCCCTCCCTCCTCCGACACGATGTCAGAGCAGGGAGGGACAGATCTGCTTAGAGTGCCGGCGCCTTTCAGATGGGGTGCATGCCCCGCCCCGCCCCCCTCCTCTTCCCCATACCTCCGTCCAGTGCTGCCTGCTCTTTCCCTGCTGCTGGCGCTGCCGTGAAAAAAACAGAGGGCGGCAGCAGCAGGGAAAGAGCAGGCAGCGCTGGATGGGGGAGATAAGGGGGGGTGTGCGCGCGATTGCAGTTCGATACGGCCCTGTGTGCAAACATCTTGCATTTCTTCCATATAATCGAATCGGCTTTTTGATTTGGTTCAGTCTCTGATTGGATTTCTGAAAAAGCCCTGCCCCCCTCTAAGGTGATGGTGGGGGGTGCCATCTCATTCTTCGACTCAGGCAGCAGACTGCCTTGAGCCGCCCCTGATACCAAGGGCTGTGCAAGCAGTATGGCTGCAAAGGACGCATGCACAAAAGGGGCACTAATAACATCACAGGGTCACAGTGCTTACAAGAAGCTCAAAAAGAGTGAATTGCTGAACATAGCTGGGTGGAAGAGGGGCACCAGATTTGTTAATCACACAGGGTGCATTTCTAGCTTGATATGGCCCGGGGTGGGGGGCAGGAGGTAGTTGCAGATGGGTATGAGAAATCATAGAGGTAGTTTACAGTGGGATTAGTTGTAGGGATTTGTTTTGTGGGCGGAGGTAGTTTAAGGAGGTTGTTTTGAATGGTGCAGTTAAGCGATGGGGATAATTGGGAGAATGGGAGGGTAGCTGCAAGTGGTAGTTTTAAGGACTGGGGTGGGAAATAATTTTGGGGTAGTTTTTTGAGAGGGCAGTCCAATAAGTAGCTTTGAGAGGGGGTATTTGGGGATGAGGAAGTTGTGGGGGTTTTAAGAAGTAGGGATAGTTGGTGGTATGGGGGTAGTTGTGGGTTGAAAATTTGGGGGCATGCAGTAGTTTTAGAAGGGGGTTGTTGCAAGGGTAGTTTTAGGGGTGAGGACAGGTGCAAGAGTGGAAGGTAGTTTTGAGGGAAGGGGATAGTTGCAAGAAGTGTTGCATGAGCTGGGATAGATGCACGGGGTAACTGAGGGGTGGAGGGTAGTTTTGAAGGGTAGAGGTAGTTGGAAGGGTGAAAGGTAGTTGCAAGAAGGGTAGTTTTGGAAGTGTGGCGATAGTTGAGGGAGAGTACAGAACATGGGAGTGGCAGTTGGAAAGGAGCGATTTCCTAACTGCTGATTCACTATTTTTAAGTTTCTACTGTATACTGCAGAAGTTGGAACTGCTTCTCCCATAGAAATGGATTGGGACATATTTTTGAGTGGGGGGGGGGGGGGGGTTATAGCTCTGGAAATCCTTTGAACTCAATGTGTCTTTTTACCATTTTTCCCCATGTCAAATTTCATCCCATTCTGTTAAAGTTTTGGAGAGTTATTTTGCTCACCAAAAGGCAGACAGACATCCTTGACCAGTTTTGTGTAATTCTTTCCAAATTAATAAAAATAAAATACACACCTGAATCACTAACTGCCAGCACAGCAAGGAAAGGTGTCTGGCAGCGCCGGGAAGGGGGGGGGGGGAATTGGTGGGAAAAGAATGTGAAAATTTTCTAATCCTATGTGTGTTTTGTTTGTATTTGTGGGTCATGTAAGTGCGTGTGTGTGCATATTTGTATATGTGTGCATCTGTTATTCACTGTTGACTCTGTGTGTCTGTGACCAAGTGAAGGACAGGCGCAATTTAAAAGCTGCGATTCCCTGCTATGTCTCAATGTATCAGTGTATACCACAGAAAACATTTTCCTATAGAAATGCAGAGGGGCTATTTTTTTGGGGGACTTCATTTCTTTGGAAACCACAGCCCGATCTCGCCATTTTCAATCTTGTTGTGCCTTTGTACTGGTTTTTATTCTTTTCAACACAAAGAAAGTAGGAAATAATTATACAAAAGGTGTTGAGAAATATCTCCCACCACCTCTCTCGCTTCTTTTTTTCCAGACAAATCCTTGTAGCCTTCCTAACTCTTGGACCATGGCTCCAACTCACAAAAAGGGTGCACTCCTCTCAGCTGCTATAGGGCAAAACCCAAAGATTTGTTTTTAAACACACTAGAAACTATTTTTAGTTGTTGTTTTAAATTGGGCCCCTGGTCCTTTAATAATTGAAGCAATAATCCCTTCCTCCCTGTTGGCTTAGAACCTCCCCCCCTCCCCGTAAGCCTCATAACGAAAGAATTTATGCTCCTAACTGTGAAAGTTATGCTCTGAAATTGGCCTCTTGGAAAATTTACTAAGGCTAAGTTAGGCCTTCACAAATTTTGTGCTGATTTAGGAGCCAGGTCAAAATTTTAGGAGCCAGCGCTTGTGACCTCCTTGGTTCTCTCACAATGGTCTCATGTTCGCAAGTCTCATGAGACCGATGCCAGAGTTCCTATACCTTGTGCCATCTTTAGATAACAGCAGCTCTAGTTTCAGATAGCAAGTGTCCGTGTAGGTGTGTGGTGCAATGGTGGTGTGCCAGTCTGTGTGTGGGATGTGGTGGAGGGTGCTTGTGTGTGGGATGTGGTGGAGGGTGCTTGTGGGTGGGTGGGGTGCAGGGCTGTGGTGCATGTGCATGTGTGCTGCAGAGCTGGGGAGCTTGTGTGTGTGCAGTGCAGAGGTGAGGTTCCTGTGTGTGTACATAGTGTGGAGATGGAGTATGTGTTTGTCCTATGGAGGTGGGGTGCCTGTGTGTTTGAGTATGTGGTGTGGTGTGCTTGTGTGTGTGTTCTTGGGGGAAGGGAAAGAGTAGTTACTCACCTGTAACAGGTGTTCTCCAGGAGCAGCAGGAATCAGTCCTCACTTATTGGTGTCATTGACACCGATGAAGCCCCAGCAGACCATTTCCCCAGCTTTCCATGAAAGCCTTTGGGGATGCTGGCACGCATGCGCGGTTCCCTTCCCGCCTAACGGTGCCATCTTACCTCAGTCAAATGACAGTTTAATTTTTACATTTTGTGTGCTGTTCTTAGCTATGTACAACTGCAACTCCAAGGGGAGGAGGGAGGGTAGTGAGGACTGATTCCTGCTGCTCCTGGAGAACACCTGTTACAGGTGAGTAACTACTCTTTCTCCAGGACCAAGCAGGAAGTCAGTCCTCACTTATGGGTGACTCCCCAGCTCTGGGCTACCAGGAACCCAGGCTGAAAAAAAAGAACTCCCTCTAGTCTCAGCAACACAGTAAAGGCTTTGCAAGGACACACCCTCCACAGGTAGCCCAACCAGAGGGCAGGAGTTGCCTAGACCTCAAAGAGATTCCGGAGTACTGCTTGGCCAAAAGCACTGTCCCTACAGGACTCCCTCTCCAGACAGTAGTGGGCTGCAAAAGTCTGGCTTGAAGACCAAGTAGCAGCCCTGCAGATGTCTTGCAATGGAACAGAGCGGAGGTGAGCCACTGATGCAGCCATTGCCCTCACACGGTGGGCCGTGACCCTACCCTGCAAAGGAAGGTCAGCTGCCTTGTAAGCCCAGGTGATACAGTCAGCCACCCAGATGGACAAGGTACGCTTGGACACAGGCCTCCCCAAGTTACTGGGGTCAAAAGAAATGAAGAGCTGAGAAGCCTTCCTGTGACCTTGCGTACGTTCAAGGTAGAAGGATAAGGCCCTCCTACAGTCCAAGTTATGGAGAACTGTTTCAGCCTGACTTGCATGAGGCCTAGGGAAGAAAGTAGGAAGAACCACCTCCTGGTTGAGGTGGAAAGAGGAGACAACCTTAGGAAGGAACTTAGGGTGAGTCCTGAGGACCACCCTGTTTTTATAGAACCTGGTGTAAGGTCTATCACAGACCAAGGCCTGAAGCTCACTCACTCTCCTAGCCGAAGTAAGGGCTATTAGAAAGAGAGTCTTCCAGGAAAGGAAGCGTAGAGGGCAAGTAGCCATAGGCTCAAAAGGTGGGCGAGTCAGCTGATGCAAGACCACATTAAGCTCCCACTCAGGAGGAGTACGTATGGGAGGGTTGAGCAGAAGCAAGCCTCTGAGAAACCTAGACACCAAAGGGTGCACAGACAAGGAATGGCCCTCAACTAGGGAGTGGTGAGCTGCTAAAGCAGAGAGGTGGACCCGAACAGAGTTGGACTTGAGACCCTGATTGGACAAGTGTAGCAGGTACTGAAGCACTACTGACACAGTACAGGAGAAAGGATCCTCAGCACGTAGCTGACATCACACAGAGAACCTTTTCCACTTGAGAGCATAGGTTTTCCTAGTGGATTGTTTCCTGGAGGCTAGGAGAACTTCCTCAACCTCGGGAGGCAGGCCCCAGGGAGCCAACACTACCCTTGCAGCCTCCATGCCATCAGATTGAGAGCTTTGAGATTGGGATGCAGCAAGGAGCACTGATTCTGAGAGAGAAGGTCGGGTTGCAATCCCAGAGGCAGATCCACTGCCAGTTGAAGCAGGAGGGGGAACCAAGGCTGCCTTGGCCACCTGGGAGCTACCAGGAGGACTGAGGCCCTGTCTCGGAGAATCTTGAACAGTGTTCGGGCCACCAGAGGGGTGGGAGGAAACGCATAGAGTAGGCCCTGAGTCCAGGGAATCAGAAAAACATCTGCTGCTACTCTCAGAGGATGCGGTTGCCTGGAGCAGAACCTTCAATAAATGCGGTCTTGTTTAGCAGAGGGTTTTGGATAACCAAAGACTAGAAAGTATATATCCCTCCAAATACATCAAGAGATATATGGATTAAAGTTTATCACTCAACTGTGACCATTCTTTTAATCACAGAAGAGCATTAGAACCCGGGGTCTCAGACCGTAAAAGCAACTTCCTGGGCTTTTAGCTCCTACAAGGAAGACGTTGCTCCTTTGCATCAATGACCTCTCCGGTTCAGAAGATTTATACGATAATCTTAATATCTCTTGAGTTTTGTTAAAGTTGTAACTTCTCAATTAATGTTCACACTCATTTATGGCTTAATCTCAAAAAATTGTAGAAAATCTTTAAATAAATGTGCTTATCTCAGAACAAGAAAGACGAGTTGCCCCAACGCCACCATTCGGGTGCCGGCCCTGCGTTTCGATTCTTCCTTGGGGGGGGTCATCAATTTATGAAATAGCACTAGTGATAAATAAAGAGATCATGCAATTTATAAAAGCTCAAAACATAATGCCATAATCTGTATTTCAATGCGAACATAAAACCATTCACTCTCACCGTTGAATCTTTATGGTTAGGAATCTGAAAGTAACAAGTAATCATTTGGCCACTCACTGGCTCACCGACTAGCTTTCAGATGCCACGCATGCGTGTCAACATCGCAGCTGGGATTTAAATAACCCTGTGCTGACGTACATTGACTGCAGAAAGGGGTAAAGCAATCACCGCACTTTTCTCAAGAAAAACAGGATTAAATACAGGCTCTCCACTCGATCATGTTGTTTAAACCTCCCGGGGAGACGGATTGCAATCTGTATATCCATGCTTGTTCTTGAATGAGCAAAGTTTTGGCTCGAGATCTTCCTGCTCTTCCCGCTGGTAATGCTTCAATACCAAAACATCTTAGCTCTTCAAATGTATGCTGACGTTGTGCACAATGTGCCACCAAGGGAGCCTCCAAAACATGACATTTGAGCCTACTCCGATGTTCGTTCATACGAACCCGAAATTGTCAAATGGTTTTGCTGACATACAGCAAACCACATGGGCATCTGATGCCATAAACAATGTAGTCGGAACCGCAAGAAGTGAAGTGTCTCAATCTATAAGTTGCTCCATGATAGGTGAACTCTGTTATCTCATCAGTTATGGAACAAATATTGCAACTGCCACACTTCGAATGTCCCACTTTTCTCTCTTGTATACCTGGTGAAAAGGACTGCAATTTGGCTGGACTCAGCTTTTCTTTTAAATTTTGAGGCTGGGTCCAAACACAGCGGATAGTTTTATTCTGTAGCCCAGGTAATGTGCTCAATACATTTTGATGTTTTAGCACACGTTTAATACTACCGCTAAGTGGGGAGAATTTGGTGATAAAATTAATAGTACCGGTGTCCAAAAGCTCGGATTTGTTCTGCGGTTGCAGCAATAATGCTCTGTTATATAAAGCCCTCTTATAGGCCATTTTAATAATTGGGGTAGGATAGCCCCTATCTATAAACATGCGTGCCAAATCACCAGCTTGCTGCTTGTATTTTTCTGGATTGGAACAATTTCTACGATATCTAATAAACTGGGACAGAGGAAGACTGTCCCGTAATTGTCGTGGATGTTTACTATGATAGTGAAGGATCGTGGTTCTGTCGGTAGATTTTTTATGTACATAAGTGACCCAACCTTGACTGTTTTTTTGTACTACTACATCCAAAAAAACCACTTGCTGCTCGTGAAAAGTACATGTGAATTGTATGTGAGCATTCACACCGTTCAACTAGCACATGAACTCTTGTAGTTGATGGACAGTGCCTTTCCATAATAAAAACGTCATCTATATAACGCTTCCATACTACCAAACAATCCTTATACGGTGATAGTGCAAGCCATTGGCGCTCGTAGGCTTCCATGTACAAATTTGCTACTGATAGGGCACAGGTGGCTCCCATGGCCACCCCGGATAATTGCTGGTAAAGAATACCCTCAAATTCAAAATAATTCCGAAAGATGGTAAGTTTAGCCAAACGAGAAACAAAATCAATGTGTGCAGTAGATAGATCTCCACGGTTCCGCATAGAGGACATTATTACTTCATAAGCTGCTTCTTGCGGTATACTCGTATACAAAGAAGAAACGTCCAGCGTTATTAGCAAGACGTCTGTCCTCAAAGCCCATTTGGAATGGTCAGCTAACATGTTAAGAAAATGAGAGGTATCCTTTATGTAAGAAGGGATATTTACCATCAACGGACGCAAAAAAGAATCCAAATACATTGAAAGCGGTTCCAAGATAGTTCCTTTTGTGGACACTATCGGTCTTCCCGGTGGATTATGCTCATCTTTGTGTATTTTGGGAACCAAATAAAATCTTGCAACAGTAGGAGAAGGCTCATTAAGGAAAGCCCATTCTTTTTTAGTAATTAAACCGTTTTCAAATGCTTGAGAAGTAATAAGCTTAATCTCCTTTTGGAGAGCTACAGTAGGATCCTGTGACAGAATCTGATACGTATCCACCTGAGACAATTGCCGCTCCGCTTCTTGTAAGTATTGTGATCGATTCATGATGACCACAGCTCCACCTTTGTCCGCCCGATGAATCACTATGTTAGGATGAGACTGTAGTTCTAACAAGGCAGCATTTTCCTCCGAAGTGAAAAACGTTGATATCCGTTTACTAGTTTTTTCCAATTTTGCTATATCGTTTAATACCAAATCCTTAAACAGAGCTAAAGCTGGATGTAGAGGCCCCGGGGGCATCCACGTAGATTTTATAGGTAAAGAAATACGTCCTTTGTCAGTTAGAGGGCACGTGTGTTGTGGGGGAGACTCTTGAGTGGCAAAAAATATTTTTAATTGAAGTTTCCTCAAGAGGTTTTCAATATCCACCCAAAACTGAAAGCCATTGAACCGAATCTCCAGGACAAATGACATACCCTTGTTCAGGACCGTCAAATGATGTTCAGTTAAAGGGAATTGTGATATGTTAATAACCAAGGATTCCACTAAAGAGATATTAAGATTATCGTATAAATCTTCTGAACCGGAGAGGTCATTGATGCAAAGGAGCAACATCTTCCTTATAGGAGTTAAAAGCCCAGGAAGTTGCTGTTACGGTCTGAGACCCCGGGTTCTAATACTCTTCTGTGATTAAAAGAATGGTCACAGTTGATAGTGATAAACTTTAATCCATATATCTCTTGATGTATTTGGAGGGATATATACTTTCTAGTCTTTGGAGCAGAACCTTGGCAGCTGGTTGTTCAGTGGACTGGCAAACAGGTCTATGGAGGGAAGCCCCCATTTCAAGAAAATCTTTTGAACCACTAAAGGATGTAGCTGCCACTCGTGTGGTTGCAGAATCCTGCTCAATCTGTCGGCCAGGGAATTCTCCTGGCCTGGAAGATAGACTGCTTTGAGGAGCATGTTGTGCTTCAGGGCAAAGGAACAGAGGTCCTGGGCCTCCTGGCAAAGGGGCTGGGAACCAGTTCCGCCCTGTTTGTTTACATAGAACATGGCTACCTGGTTGTCTGTCTGGATCAAGACAGACTGTTGTGCCAGGGAAGCAGTAAAGGCCTTGAGGGCCAAGCGGATAGCTCTGAGTTCCAGTAGATTGATCTGCTGGGACGCCTCCCAATGAGACCACAGGCCCTGGGTGCACTTGTCTAGGCAGTGTGCTCCCCAACCCTGCAGAGAGGCATCGGTGGTCAGTACCACTGTATGAGGTGGGATCTGAAAGGGCACCCCCACCAGCAGATGGGGGGGGGGGTGTAATCACCAGTTGAGGGATGCCAGGGAACGGTGGGACACTCTGATCCTGTCTCTGAGACTGCCTGAGGCTTGTGACCACTGAGTCCGAAGGCACCACTGGGCAGGTCTCATATTGAGCCTGGCATTGGGGGTCACCTGTACTGTCGACGCCATGTGGCCCAGAAGCCTGAGACAGAGTCTGGCGGAGACCAGGGACCTGTGCAGAAACTTGCTGGCGAGGTCCATGAGCCTTTGTGCTCGGTCCATCGGTAAGAATGCTCTTGCCAGCTGAGAATCCAACCTTGCTCCTATGAACTCCAAGTTCTGGGAGGGGAGCAAAGTGGACTTTGCGAAGTTGATGACAAAGCCCACCTTTTGGAGCAGTTCTATGGTCCTGGTGGTGGCCTGTTGAACTTCTAGGTAAGTCTGGCCTCTGATGAGCCAGTTGTCTAGGTAAGGGAACACAAAGATGCCCTGATTTCTCAGGTAGGCTGCCACCACTGCCAGGCACTTGGTAAATACCCTGGGAGCGGAGGTCAGTCCAAAAGGCAGTACTCTGTACTGATAATGGTTTCCTCCCACAATGAACCTGAGGTACTTTCTGTGGTCTGGATGAATAAGGATGTGAGTGTAAGCATCCTTTAGATCTAAAGAGCAAAGCCAATCTCCCTATTGGAGGTAGGGCAGAAGTGTTCCAAGAGTAAGCATCTTGAACTTCTCTTTCACTAGAAACTTGTTCAGGTTTCTGAGATCCAAAATGGGTCGAAGACCACCAGTTCTTTTTGGCACCAGGAAATACCTGGAGTAAAACCCGTGACCTTGGAAGTGGGGAGGCACAGGCTCCACCGCCTTGTCCAGCAACAGACCTTCTAGCTCCTGGAGGAGAAGGGCTGTATGCAGGGGAAGCCGGAAAGGTTCCCCTGGGAAGTGTGGCGGAGGCAGTTGGTGAAAGTGCAGGGCATAGCCTCGATGGACTATGTCCAGCACCCAACTGTCTTGGGTTATCAAGGGCCACTTGTGGGTGAACAAGGCTAGGCGGCCTCCTGTGCAGGGCTGGGTCTGCAAGGGAGGTATGGCTATACTCAAGGAGTCAAAAACCCCCACCCTGCTGAGTGGGAGCAGGGGCCGGAGGCTTGGGGGTCCTCTGCCTACGGGGCCCATTACCCTGGCCCTTGGCTTGCTGACCCTGGGGAGCAGCTTGGGCAGCCGTATATTGTGGGTACTGTTTGTAGGCAGTGCCCTTCCTCGGGTAAAAGGACTTTTTACCCGAGCCCTTCTTCTTATGAGAAGGGGCAGAGGTCTTCCTCGACAGCCTTGTCCTCGTGAGGTGCTCTGTCTCGAGCTGAGCGGCCTTCTCGGCCACAGGCTTACCAAAAAGGTTTTCATCTCGGCAAGGGACATCGACCAACTTGTCCTGAACCTATGGCTCGAGGTCCGATGACTGCAGCCATGCCTGGCGTTGGGCCGCGATGTTGGCTGCCGCTACTCGGGCCAAAGCCTCGAAGCCATCGTAGGTGGTGCGGGACATGAACTTTGAGCATTCCCGGATCCTCGAAGACAAGGACTTAAAACTCTGCAAGGGTTCCCCGGAGAGACCAGCAGAGAATCCGGCCAACTCCTTGGCCAGGTCTCGTAAATACATGCCCATGTACAGCTGGTAAGTCTGGACACAGCAAGCAAGCATCGAGCCCTGAAAGCACTTTCTACCGACGCCATCAAGGCTTCGGGCTTCCCTTCCAGGAGGCACCGCGGAGTGCATCTTCTGACTCTTCAGACGATGCATGGCCGATTCCACAACCATGGAATGGTGTGGTAGCTGTGCTTTCTGGAAGCCAGGACTTTCGGAACCGATAGATGGAATAGACTCGCTTGCTCAAAACCGGCGCCGAGGCCGGTGCCTCCCACATCCGGAAGAGGAGCCGTTCCAGCATCGGAGGAACCGGGACAGTAAAGGCCTCCTTCGGAGGAGAGTCATACTGCAGTGCATCGAGCTCTTCGGCTCGAGGCTCCTCCTCGGGGTCAGCCGAGATAGCCAGGGCAGCCGCCATATCGCAGATGAACTCCGAGAACCTAGTATCCTCCGGAGGGGATCTACTCAGGGGCTCAGACTCTGGTGAGTCTGAAGGGACATACCGAGTCTTGAATGTGGCAGGAGACTCCTCATCTTCAGTCTCCCAAGCAGACTCGTCTGATGTCGAGTCGAGGTCCGACCCCGCGGGGCCTCTAGGCACCCGCCCCGATGCCGGTGGCACCGGCGTCGAGACCCTCGGTCCCAAACGGGAGGTCGAGGGAGACCTCGACCGAGGATGACCTCGAGCCGCAAGGGACTCTAATATCGGCTCGGTCTCCGGGGTCGACTTCAAAGTCGATGTCCCGGTGGTCGGGGCAGATGCGCCAGACAGGCTGGCCATCAGTGCCCACTGCTGATCCATGAAGGCAGACATTCTGCTCTCCAAGGCTGTCAACCTGAGACTCAGCTCGGGTGACACAGCAGCCCCCGACTCAGGCCCCGGCGGTGCCGGGCCCGACGTCGGTACTTGGGGAGGCGAGTCCACGAGGACAACAGGACTTACGTGTCCAGCAGACTCCGGCTCCATGCGAGGAACTTTAGTTGACTTCTCCTGATCCATGGGCCCGGGACGACGGTCGGGGGTCTTAGACCTGGCCCTCGAGGGCTCAGGGACCTCCGCCGCCCTCGCGAGCCGCTTCTTCCTCTTATGTTCCCAGTCGGGGGACCCCCTGTCCGAGGAGCTCCGACGCCTCTCGGGATCAGAATCTCGAGATGTTGAGGCCTCAGACGAGGTCCGGGCCCGGGCAGAGGCCGAGTCCGAGAAAAGCCTTTCACTTTGTTGCTGACGACTTTGGAGGGCATTGGAAGACATTTTTTCCACATGGTCCGCACGTTTTAGAATCGTGGTCCGGGCCAAGGCACCAGTCATGTGTGTCGGGGAGAGACATTATCTTCTTACACCAATCACACTTTTTAAAACCACTGGAAGCCATCGGGGAGAAAAGGGTCCCCGCGAGGTCAAACGACCGGCCTTCCAGGGAAAAAGAAAAAGATTTGGCGCGAGCGCCTAGCCACTAAGGGCAAAAACCGAAAAAGGAAAAAAGGGATTCAATACCGGTGTACCGAACCCAGCGGGAGGGGAACCGGCGTCGAATCCGAGGTAAAAAGCGAAATAACGCCAAGAAAAAACTTCTCTTTTCCGGGAAAAAAAGGACACACGTCCGATGGGCTTCACGGAAAAAAAGAGACTGAGGTAAGATGGCACCTTTAGGTGGGAAGGGAACCGCGCATGCGTGCCAGCATTCCCAAAGGCTTTCATGGAAAGTTGGGGAAATGCTCCGCTGGGGCTTCATCGGCGTCGATGACACCCATAAGTGAGGACTGACTTCCTGCTTGGTCCTGGAGAATGCACCTTTTAGGTAAATTTGTCCCCATACATTCATCCCTTTAACCTTTCACTCTTCCTTCCCCATCTCCAACCCTTCCTCACACTGTTCCCTTCCATAGTCAGATAGCCAGGGCCGGTCATGCTGCTGCAAAGGTGTTCCAAGCCTCAGGCACCAGGTCTGATTTTTTTTTTTTTAGTCACCATGGTAACCTGGTGCCTGTAGTTTGTTGAGCTCTGGGCTAAGTGCCTAAACATATGCTCAAAATTTCACTAAACTCTTGAACTTAAGAGCATAAAAAGTGGATGGTAATAGGGGCAGATTAGAGTACGGAAAAACATTAGGAACTTAGCAAAGAAATGGCAGTCCTAATTTTGTAGGGGGGGGGGCAGTGGCTGCTTTAAATTAAGCCCAGTACTAAAAGCATATTTACTCACCTGTAACAGGTGATCTCCGGGAACAGCAGGAATTTAGTCTTCACATATGGGTGACATTAGGTATCGCTACCAATTGGAAAGCCTTTGGGAGCACTCTACTGCACCTGCGCCACTGCCTTCCCACTCTCCCAATGCCCTCTCCTCAGTTGAGTTTGTAGCTAAAGAAAAGGAGTGAAAAAACAGAGAAACAAAAAACAACCCTACAACTCCAAGGGTTGTGAAGACTAAATTCCTGCTGTTCCTGGAGATCACTTGTTACAGGTAAGTAACTACACTATCTCCAGGACCAAGCAGGAATGTAGTCTTCACATATGGGACTCCCTAGCTCCCAGATCTCTGAAGAGTTGGACAGGGTCAGAAAGTTGGACAAGGTCATTTGAACCTAGACTGTGTGTTCGAGTATGTGGTGTGGTGTGGTGTGCTTGTGTGTGTATTCTTGGGGGAAGGAGACCTGGCAGAAATGGGCAGGGGGTAGGAAATGTATCTATGTCCCAAAGAAATGCTGAAGGACCCCTGGCCAAAGGCTGAATCCAGGCAGGAGTTCTTGTCCAAGCAGTAATGGGCTGCAAAGGTATGGATAGAGGACCATGTAGCTGCTCGGCAAATCTCGTCAATGGCTACTGAACGAAGGTTAGCCACAGAGGATGCTATTGCATGGACATTATGAGCAGTGACATGTCCCATGAGGGAAAGACCTGCTTTTACAAATGCAAAAGAAATAGAATCTGATATACATCTGGATAGCATACATTTGGTTACTCGAAGGCCCAAGTGAGTAGGATCAAAAGAGACAAAGAGCCGGGAGGATTTCCGAATGTTTTCTGTCCTTTGAGAATAGAGGGCTAGAGCCCTTTTACAGTCAAGTGCATGTAAGGTTGCTTCTGCACGAGAAGCGTGAGGTCTTCGGAAAAAGATCGGTAGGATTGCTGACTGATTGAGATGTTTGCCTCTGTCTGCTCTGGGAAGAGCAGTGCCCTCACAGTGCTGTGCTAGAGAGGTGGATATTTAACTCCTGTGACGACTTTGCTGTGAGTTTTAGCTGTCTATTTATTTATTTGTTGTCTTTATTGGTGTGCTACTTCACCTCCCTGTTCCCTTTAGTTTTGCACTTCAGCTTTCTCAGCTGTATAACTTACCTTGCCTCTCTCAACTAACTGGGCTTTGTGTGGTAGCCAGGTTAACTGTTACTTTAAATTAAATATCTCTCCCTGCTCTGTCCCCAGAACGTGCTTCGTTTTAAACTTTTTTTTCCTGCTCTAGCCTACCTGAGGGACTACCCCCCTGCTGAGGTATTGTGTAGCCCTTCTTCCTGTCTCCTCCTCCCAGGTGTGCATAGTCTGTTCTGTTTGCCTCTCTCTGTTCTGGGAAGAGCAGTGCCCTCACAGTGCTCTGCTCTAGCCTACCTGAGGGACTAACCCCCTCCCCCCCTGCTGAGGGTACAGGACAGGGTACCTTGTAACAGCCCTCTTTTAATAGGTCTTATTTCCCTCCCTCCCTCCCCAACCCCTAGGGTAATTGTAGCTTTATAGGTACTTACACGTCTTAGAGGAAAGGGGCTGCTCTCAGGTGCAACTCTTTATCCAAATCAGTCATACATTGAGGACCTGAGATTGATTAAGCTTCAGGTGAACAAGGTATATTAGAGGTATTAGATACACTTTTATTAGTATAAGCATCTACACCAACCCTTAGTAAATACAGAATTTAAAGACCTAAACACAAGCTTTAAACTAAGATGCAGACAACAGTCCAGCAACAAGATGGGGGCTTCCCAGTTTTTTGCATTGAGTGTCACATGTATGTTTTCTCCCAGTTGGTGAGAGGTCTTACGTATGCACTAAGTGCAAGGAGCTCTTTGCTCTCAGGGAACAAGTCTGTTCTCTAGAGGCTAGAGTAGCAGACCTGGAAGACATAAGAAAGACAGAGAAGTACATGAACGAGACCTACAGGGATATAGTCCTGAAGTTCCACCTCCAGTCTAGCAGCATCCCTGTTGCTATGGAGGAGAGAGGTCACGTAACAGGAGAGCATCACCCTGGTGTGGCAGGACATGATCCTGTAACTAGGACCTGTCCTCCAGGTGATGTAAAACCCTCTCGCACTGAGGATGTTTCTCCAGGGCCATGTGACCATGACGGAAGAGTTAGGACAGCTGTTATTGTTGGTGATTCAATCATTAGGCATGTATAGTTGGGTGGCTGGTGGACGTGAGGCTCGCCTGGTAACATGCCTGCCTGGTGCGAAGGTAGCGGACCTCACGCACTGCCTAGATGAGATCTTAGATAGTGCTGGGGAGGAGGCTGCTGTCTTGGTACATGTCGGTACCAATGACATAGGAAAATGTGGTAGGGAGGTTCTGGAGGCTAAATTTAAGCTTTTAGGTAGGAAGTTGAAATCCAGAACTTCCAGGGTAGCGTTCTCTGAAGTGCTTCCCGTTCCACGTGCAGGACCCAAAAGGCAGGCAGAGCTCCGGAGTCTCAATGCGTGGATGAGACGATGGTGCAAGGATGAGGGTTTTGGATTTGTTAGGAACTGGGGAATATTCTGGGGAAAGGAGGGGCTCTTCCAAAGGGATGGGCTTCACCTTAACCAGGATGGAACCAGACTGCTGGCATTAACCTTTAAAAAGGAGATAGAGAAGCTTTAAAACTAGAAAATAGGGGAAAGTCGACAGTCGCCCAAGAGCGCATGGTTCGGAAGAAGGTATCCTTGAAGGATACTACCAAAAGCAGTGAGGTTCCAAAAAAGAGTAAAGTAGCCCAAATGCCCTTGAGTATGGTACAGACAGAGCGTAAAGATTCCAAATTACCCATGCCTACCAACAGTCAGATTAATATTAATAAAATACAGTCTCTAAAATGCTTGTATGCAAATGCAAGAAGTCTAAACAATAAGATGGGAGAGTTAGAATATATAGCACTAAATGAGAGGTTAGATATGATTGCAATCTCAGAGACATGGTGGAAGGAGGACAACCAGTGGGACACTGTGATACCTGGAAACAAACTATATCGTAATGATAGAACTGATCAAATTGGTGAAGGGGTTGCGCTCTATATTAGTGAGGGCATTGAGTCAGAAAGGATTAAAGTTTTGCAGGAAACAAAATTTGCTGTAGAATCTCTATGGATTGAAATTCCATGTATGAAGGGGAAGGTGATGGCAGTGGGGGTGTACTATCGACCGCCTGACCAGAATGAACAAATGGATGATGAAATGCTCAAAGAAATCAAGGAAGCTAACAAAAGTCACAGCACAGTAATAATAATGGGTGATTTCAACTACCCCAGTATCGAGTGGGTCAGTGTCACTGCAGAACATGCTAGGGAGATAAAGTTTCTAGATGAAATAAATGACTGCTTCTTGGAGCAGCTGGTTCATGAACCAACCAGAGGGGAAGCCATACTGGACCTAGTCCTTAGTGGAACACCAGATCTGGTGCAAGAAATAAGGGTGTTGGGGCCACTTGGCAATAGTGATCATAGAATGATCGTGTTTGATTTAATTAGTGGAGGAGGGATAGTAAAGAAATCCACAGTACTACCTTTGAACTTTCGAAAGGGAGACTATGATAAAATAAGGAATATAGTTAAGAAAAAACTAAAAGGAGTGGTTGCAAAGGTTAAAGACTTAAATCAAGCTTGGGTGTTGTTTAAAAATACTATCCTGGAAGCCCAGACCAGCTGTATTCCATGCATTAAGAAAAGTGGAAGAAAATCCAAAAAACTGCCAGCATGGTTTAAAGGTGAGGTCAGAGAGGCTGTTGCTGCCAAAAAAGCATCTTTCAGGAAATGGAAAAAAGAGCCAAACGACAAAAACTGGAAACAGCACAAGCACTGGCAAGTTAAATGCAAAGCATTGATAACGCAGGCAAAGCGAGAATTTCAGAAGGAACTTGCTACGGAAGCAAAAACACGAAATAAAGACATTTTCAAGTACATTCGTAGCAAAAGGCTTGTGGGAGTGTCAACTGGACCGTTAGATGATAGAGGGGTAAAAGGGGCAGTAAGAGCAGACAAGGCTATAGCGGAGAGACTGAATGAATTCTTTGCTTCGGTCTTTACTGAGGAAGATGTAGGGATGTTACCCAAGACTAAAGTGGTATTTAAAGGTGATACTGCAGAGGAATTGAGAGAAATATCGCTACACCGGGAAGACGTATTACAACTATTTGATAAACTGAATAGTAGCAAATCACCTGGACCGGATGGTATACATCCAAGAGTGTTGAAAGAACTGAAATATGAGATTGCAGACTTGCTATTAGTAATCTGTGAACTTTCATTAAAATCATCTGTAATACCTGAAGATTTGAGGATTGCCAATGTAACGCCAATTTTTAAAAAGGGTTCCAGGGGTGATCCGGGAAACTACAGACCGGTGAGCCTGACATCAGTACCGGGGAAAATTGGTAGAAATCATCATAAAGAACAAAATTACACAGCATGTAGATAGTCATGGCCTAATGGGAGACAGCCAACATGGCTTTAGACAAGGAAGATCTTGTCTTACTAATCTGATATGTTTTTTGAAGGTGTGAATAAACAGGTAGACAAAGGTGAGTCAGTTGATATAGTGTATCTGGACTTTCAGAAAGCCTTTGACAAGGTCCCTCATCAGAGACTTTTGGCAAAACTAAAAAGTCAAGGGATAGGAGGCAGTGTACTATTGTGGATCGGGAACTGGTTAAAAGATAGAAAGTAGAGGGTAGGGCTAAATGGCCAATTTTTCCAATGGAAAAAGGTGAATAGTGGAGTACCTCAGGGATCTGGTACTGGGTCCGCTACTTTCTGACATATTCATAAATGACCTGGAAAAGGGAATAACTAGTGAGGTTATCAAATTTGCAGACGACACAAAACTGTTTAAAGTTGTTAAAACCCAAGAGGATTGTGGAAAACTGCAGGAGGATCTGGATAAATTGGAAGACTGGGCATCCAAATGGCAGATGAAATTTAATGTGGACAAGTGCAAAGTTATGCACCTAGGAAAGAACAACCCACACTATAGTTACACAATGCAAGGTTCCACATTGGGAGCCACCACCCAGGAAAAAGATTTAGGAGTCATCGTGGATAACATGTTAAAACCCTCCGCCCAGTGTGCAGCGGCGGCCAAGAAAGCAAATAGAATGCTAGGTATCATAAGGAAAGGAATGGAAAATAAAACAAAGGATATTATAATGCCTCTGTCTTTCCATGGTACAACTGCACCTTAAATATTGTGTGCAATTCTGGTCGTCGTATCTTAAAAAGGATATAGCGTTATTAGAAAAGGTACAGAGAAGAGCCACCAAAATGGTAAAGGAACTGGAAGGCTACTCCTATGAAGAGAGGCTACAAAGGTTAGGGCTCTTCAACCTTGAAAAGAGATGGCTGAGGGGAGATATGATAGAGGTCTATAAATTAATGAATGGAGTGTAACGGGTAAACGTAGATCGATTGTTTACGCTATCGGAATATAGAAAGACTAGGGGACATGTAATGAAGCTACAAGGTAAACTATTTAAGACAAATAAGAAAAAATATTTTTTCACTCAACGTGTAATCAAACTCTGGAATTTGTTACCGGAGGATGTAGTAAGGGCTGTTAGTGTAGCTGGATTTAAAAAAGGTTTGGACAAGTTCCTGGAGGAAAGGTCCATAAACCATTATTAAAAAGGGACCCAGGATATCAATGCTTGACCCAATACAAGCATTGTGGAACCTGTGTCTCTTGGGGACACTGCTAGGTACGTATGACCTAGATTGGCCACTGTTGGAAACAGGATACTGAGCTTGATGGACCTTGGTCTGACCCAGTATGGCATATCTTATGTTCTTATGATCATATGGAAAGCATAATGTGCAGGTCTGCATATGCACTGGCAAGATTTATTTAGCCAGTTTTGTATACCACCTTTATCCTTCAATCAAAGTGGTTAGGGATATGACAAGGGGTCTACATTAACCATAGGTGACAAGACATACATATATTTCTGGGGATAGAGTCCCAGGTGGGTTTTCAGAGATTTGCGTAAGTCCTTGAGGTCCTTAGTTCCTCAGGAAGCAAGTTCCATAGGTCTGGCGCCGAGAGTGAGAAGGCTCTTCTGGAAGTTGATTGCTTCCTTTTGTGGTATCCGGCCGGGGTGAGGAGTCTGTTGCTGCCTTGGGTTCGCCTGGGTCTGCTGCTTGTGTCTTTGGTTATTGTGGTCTGTAGAATTTCTGCTGAGCAGTGGTGTATGGTCTTAAAGATGATTAGTGTTGCCTTGAATTTTGCCCGTGCCGTTATGGGTAGCCAGAGCAGCTGTCGGAGTACTGGTGTTATGCGTTCGTATTTGGACGTGCCTGCTGCAGTGTTCTGAACCAATTGAAGTGTGTGTACAGTGTTTGGGTAAAGCGTAGTTACTCACCTGTAACAGGTGTTCTCCAGGGACAGCAGGAATCAGTCCTCACATATGGGTGACGTCGGCCCGACGGAGGCCTCGTGCGGAGCAATTCCCCAGCTTTCAAAGAAAGCCTTTGGGATTGCATCGCGCATGCGCGGTCCCCTTCCCGCCCAAGGGTGCCATCTTGCTCAGTCAGATGACATAGCTAAAAAGACGGCAAAAAATGAGAAAAAATTAATCAAAAGATCGCAACTCCAGGGGAGGAGGGAGGGTCGTGAGAACTGATTCCTGATGTCCCTGGAGAACACCTGTTACAGGTGAGTAACTACGCTTTCTCCAGGAACAAGCAAAAAGTCAGTCCTCACATATGGGACTCCCAAGCTATAGGCTACCGAGAACCCATAACTGAAAAAGGCTCCCTCTAGAAGAGCCGCAGCAGCAGTGATAGGATTTTGCTCCGAGAACGCAAGCCCCCCCCCCCCCCCGGTAGCCTGACACCAAAGGGTCGGAGGGTAGGAGTTGCCTAAACCTCGAATAGGTTATGGAGTACCGCCTGACCAAAAACACTGTCCCGCCGGGACTCTCTCTCCAGGCATTTATGGGCTGCAAAAGACTGGCTTGAAGACCAAGTTGCGGCCCGGCAGATGTCTGCCAACGGAACAGAGCGGTGGTTAGCCATTGATGCGGCCTCAGCCCTGACAGAGTGGGCCGTGATTCGGCCCTGCAGCTGGAGGTCAGCTGCCCTGTATGCCCAGGCGATGCAGTCTGCCACCCAGGTGTATAACGTGCGTTTGGAGACAGGTAGACCTAGTTTACTAGGGTCATAAGAGACGAAGAGCTGGGAAGCTCTCTGATGTCCCCGCATACGCTCCACGTAGAAGGCGAGCACCCTCTTACAGTCCAGGGTATGCAGAACCGCTTCTGCCCTGCTGGTATGTGGCCTGGGAAAGAAGGTTGAAAGAACCACCTCTTGGTTGAGGTGAAACGAGGAAACCACTTTTGGAAGGAACTTGGGGTGAGTACATAGTACCACCCTGTTTCTATAAAACCATGTATATGGTCTATCCGATACTAAAGCTTGCAGCTCGCTCACACGTCGGGCAGATGTGAGTGCCACCAGAAAGAGTGCCTTCCAGGAAAGGAAGCGGAGATGACAGGTGGACATTGGTTCAAAAGGTGGGCGAGTAAGTCGCTGCAAGACCACATTTAAGCCCCACTCTGTAGCTGGTGGGCAAATCAGAGGCTTCAAGAGTAGGAGGCCTCTGAGGAATCGGAATACCAAAGGGTGAGCCGAAAGAGGTTTCCCGTCCACTGGAGAGTGGTTAGCTGATAGCGTACTCAAGTGGACCCTGACAGAGTTAGACTTGAGGCCCAACTCTGAGAGGTGGAGCAAGTACTGTAATACCTGAGGTACTTGGCAAGTGAACGGGTTCTCCTTATGCTGGGCACACCACACTTCGAATCTACGCCACTTGAATGCATAAGATTTCCTAGTGGATTGCCGCCTAGAAGCCAGCAACACTTCTTCAACCTCTTTGGGAAGGAGTAGAGGAGCGAGTACTACCCTCTCAGCAGCCATGCCATTAAGTTGAGGGATCTGAGGTTGGGGTGTAGTAAGGAACCCTGTTCCTGGGTCAAGAGGTCGGGCTGCACCCCCAGTGGGAGTGGAGTTTCGACCGCTAGTTGAAGGAGAAGAGGGAACCAAGCCTGTCTTGGCCACCTGGGGGCTATCCGGTTTTCATCCTTTGCACTCTACTGAAACTGCTCTTGTCAAAGTCTCCAGTGACTTGTTCCTGGCGAAATCTAAAGGCCTTTACTCTGTCCTTATCCTCCTTGACCTTTCTGCTGCCTTTGACACTGTTGACCATAATCTTCTCCTTGACACTTTGTCCTCGCTTGGCTTTAGGGACTCTGTTCTCTCCTGGTTCTCCTCATATCTTTCCCATCACTCCTTTAGTGTATGTTCTTGTGGCTCCTCCTCCTCTGTTACCCCGCTCTCGGTTGGTGTCCCCCAGGGTTCTGTCTTGGGTCCCCTTCTTTTTTCTCTCTATACCCAATCCCTTGGTGCGCTTATTTCCTCTCATGGTTTTCAGTACCATCTCTATGCTGATGAATCCCAAATCTATCTCTCTACTCCTGATCTTTCTTCTGCTTTCCAGTCCCAGATCTCTTGCTGTCTCTCTGCCATTGCTGCCTGGATGTTCTATCGTCGCCTGAAATTGAACATGGCCAAGACTGAACTTCTCGGTTTTTCTCCTAAAATTTCCCTTTCTCCTTCTTTTTCAGTCTCTGTTGATGGCTCTGTTCTCCAACCTGTTTCATCTGCTTGCAATTTGGGTGTTATTTTTGACTCTTCGCTCTTTCTCCTCTCATATCCAACTCATCGCTAAGACCTGTCGCTTCTTTCTAGTCAACATTGGCAAAATCCGCCCCTTTCTCTCTGAGCTCACTACTAAAACCCTCATCCATTTCCTAATCACCTCCCACCTTGATTATTGTAACCTCCTTCTTGCTGGTCTCCCTCAGTCTCATCTCTTCCCTCTTCAGTCTATTCAGCACTCCGCTGCCCGTTTGATTTTCCGTCAGCCTCGTTTTGCCCACATCACTCCTCTCCTCAGATCTCTTCACTGGCTCCCTATCCATTTCCGTATTCACTTTAAGCTTCTCCTTCTGATCTATAAGTGCATTCACTCTGTGGCTCCTCAGTAACTTTCTTCTCTCATTTCTTCCTATTTCCCCCCTCGTGTACTCTGTTCTTCTTCCCAGTTGCTTCTTGCTATGCCCTTCTCCTCTATTACCAACTTCAGATTCCGCTCTTTTCACCTTGCTGCTCCCTACACTTGGAATAAACTTCCTTTGTCTATACGTCAGGCATCTTCTTTGCCCCTCTTCAAACTCAAGTTAAAAGCTCATCTTTTCGCCTCTACCTTTGGCTCTTAATTTTGCTGTTCTCCTTCCTTCCCCTCTTTTATTTCACCTTTCTTTCTTCCTCTTACACTTGTTCTTACCTCTTTCCTTTGTCCTGTCTCTCCTGCTCTTGTCTCTTTGCCCTTGTTCTCATCTTTTTTCTACTCCTTTTCTTGCTTTGTCTTTTTAGATTGCAAGCTCTTTTGAGCAGGGACTGTCTTTTTGTGTTTTCATTGTACAGCGCTGGTACACCTGGTAGCGCTTTATAAATGCTTAGTAGTAGTAGTACCAGGATGACAGAGGCCTTGTCCCGAAGAATCTTGAACAGAGTGCGTGCCACCAGGGGTGTGGGTGGGAACTCATAGAGAAGGCCCTGTGCCCATGAGATTGGGAAAGCATCTGCCGCCACGCTCAGCGGATGCGGCTGCCTCGAGCAGAACTGGGTCAACTGGTGGTTTTGCGGACTGGCAAAGAGATCCATGGATGGGAGACCCCAGTGGTTGAAGATCTGCTGGGCTACATCCCTGTTCAGTTGCCATTTGTGAGGATGAAGAATCCTGCTCAACTTCTCGGCCAGGAGGTTCTCTTGACCTGAGAGAGAAACTGTCTTTAGGGACATGAGATGCGCCACTGCAAAAGAGCAGAGGTCCAGAGTTTCCTGGTATAGGATGCGAGATCCTGTGCCTCCCTGTTTGTTGATACAGACAATCAAGTAGCAATGTTCTATATCAGCACCGACTGATGCGAAAGAAGATGACAGAAGGCTTGAAGACCTAGGCGGATGGATCAAAGCTCTAGAAGATTGATTTGAAGTGCGGCCTCTCGCAAGGACCACGGACCCTGAGTGCATGAACCCTGGCAATGGGCTCCCCAGCCCAGCAAGGAGGCATCTGTCGTCAGCACTCTGGTGTGAGAGGGAGGTTGGAATGGTACTCCCTGAAGCAAATTGGGGGGGGGGGGGGGGTGTGAAGCCACCATTGCAAGGCTGTCACCAGTAGCTTGGAAATTGCTACCCTGTCTCTGAGGTGGCTGGTGGCTTGTGTCTACTGGTATCTGAGGCACCATTGAGCTGTGCGCATGTGGAATCGAGCATATGGAGTCACATGCACCGTGGAGGCCATGTGGCCCTGGAGGTGTAAGAAGACCCTTGCGGAGACATGAGGTCTGAGGTCTGTGCTGGACCTGTTGTACCAAGTCCAGCAACTGCCTTGCCCTGTCCAGTGGTAGGTAAGCCCTTGCTTGAAGGATGTCCAGTCTTGCCCCTATGAACTCCAAGTTCTGAGTGAGGAGTAAAGTGGACTTTGTGTGATTTACAACAATCCCTAGGTGCTGGAACAGGGTGACTGTGCGAGCAGTGACATGCTGTGCCTCCTGTGCCGATTGGCCCCTGATGAGCCAGTCGTCCAGGTATGGAAAGACGAAGACTCCTTGACTTCTGAGGAAGGCTGCCACCACTACTAGGCATTTGGTGAATACTCTGGGAGCGGAAGCTAGGCCAAAGGGAAGCACCTTGTACTGGAAGTGGTTACCTCCGACCACAAATCTTCGATATCGTCTGTGGTCTGGGTGTATGAGGATGTGGGTATAAGCATCCTTTAAGTCTAAGGAGCATAGCCAGTCTCCGTGGTGGAGGTAAGGCAGTAGGATCCCAAGGGAAAGCATCTTGAACCTTTCCCTCACCAGGAACTTGTTAAGATTGCGCAAGTCTAGGATGGGGCGAAGGCCTCTTTTTCTTTTTGGTATGAGGAAATACCTGGAATAGAAGCCTTGCCCCTGATCCTTTAGCAGACTTGCCAACTCCTGCAGGAGAAGGTTCCTGTGAAGAGGGGGCCTGAGAGGCTCCCCTGGGAAAAAGGAGGTGGGCACCTGGTTGAAATGAAGTAAGTAGCCCTGTTGGACTATTTTGAAAACCCAGGCGTCGGTGGTAATGGCTGGCCACCTGTGAGCGTACAAGGCCAGCCTTCCTCCTGTGCAGGGCCAAACCATTGGTGGGAGAGGAGCTATGCACTGGGACTCAAAAACCCCCTCCCGGCTGGGTAGGAGACGGAGCTGGAGGCTTGGGAGTCTTCGGCTTACGTGGGCCATGCCCCTGTCCCCTGGCCTGCTGCCCCTGTTGGGGAGCTGGGGTGGCCTGGTAAGTGGGGTAGTTTCTGTAAGCCGTACCCTTCCTCGGGAAAAAGGGATTTTTTCCCCGAGCCCTTCTTGTGAGAAGGTGCAGATGTCTTCTTCAACAACCTTGTCCGGGTCAAGTACTCGGACTCAATTTCTGCAGCTTTTTCAGTCATGGGTTTGCCGAACAGGTTGTCACCTCGGCACGGGACATCGACCAACTTGTCCTGAACCCATGGTCCAGTTCCGACAATATGAGCCAGGCCTGATGGCGTGCACCGATGCTGGCCGCGGCTATTCGGGCCAAAGCCTCGAAGCCATCATAAGCTGCTCAAGACATGAACTTCAAGCACTCTCTGATCCCCATGTACAAGGCCTTGAAGCGCTGCAAGGGTTCCTCGGAGAGACCAGCTGAGAACCCGGCAATCTCCTTTGCCAGGTCCCGTAAGTACATGCCCATGTACAGCTGGTAGGTTTGGACACGGACAGCATTGAGCCTTGGAAGCACTTTCTGCTCAGGGAATCCAGGTTCCAGGCCGGAAGGCACCAAGGAGTGCATCTTTTGGCCTTTCAGCCGTTGCATGGCCGATTCCACAACCATGGAGTTGTGCGGCAGCTGCGCTTTCTGGAACCCAGGACTCTTGTGGACTCGATAAATGGAATCAACCCATCTGCTGAGCACCGGCATCAAAGCCAGGGACTCCCACCTGTGGAGCACCAGCCGTTCCAACATTGGAGGCACCGGTATAGTAAGGGCCTCCTTCGGGGGAGAGTCATACTGGAGGGCTTCGAGCTCCTCGGCTCGAGGCTCCTCCTCGGCGTCCGCAGAGAATGCCAAAGCCTTGGCCATGTCCCTTACGAAGTCCGAGAATCGAGTGTCCTCCGGAGGGGACCTTCTCCGAGGCTCAGAACCCGGAAAGTCCAATGGGATACACCGGGTTTGGTGGGTATCTGGGGAGTCGTCCTCCGAGGAGGACTTGATGGGCTCCGGCCTTGAGGGCTTCAAGCCCAACCGCCCCGATGCCGAGGGCACCGGCGTCGACGACCTCTGTCCCGAACGGGAGGTTGAGGGGGACCTTGGCCAAGGATTGACTCAAGACCTGATCGACTCGAGGATCAGCTCGGCCTCCGGCTTTGGCATTCCCTGCGGACGCCGAGGAGGAGCCTCGAGCCGAGGAGCTCGAAGCCCTCCAGTATGACTCTCCCCCGAAGGAGGCCCTTACTGTACCGGTGCCTCCGATGTTGGAACAGCTGGTGCTCCGCATGTGGGAGTCCCCGGCTTCGATGCCGGTGCTCAGCAGACAGGTCGATTCCATTTATCGAGTCCACAAGAATCCTGGGTTCCAGAAAGTGCAGCTGCCGCACAACTCCACGGTTGTGGAATCAGCCATGCAATGGCTGAAAAGTCAAAAGACGCACTTCTCGGTGCCTCCCGGCCGGGAGGCCCGGAACCTGGACGCCCTCGGCAGAAAGTGCTTCATAGGTGGTTGGGGCGGATGGACCGGCGAGGCCGGCCATCCGCACCCGCTGCTGCTCCATGAAGGCAGCCATGCTCCTCTCCAGGGCTGCCAACCTGAGACCGAGCTCAGAAGGTTCCGCAGCTCCCGGTTCGGGTCCCGACACCATCGGGCCTGACGCCGGCTCTCCTGGAGGAGGTCCATGAGGACAATAGAAGTTACCTTGTCTGACATCTCCAGCTCCTTGTGAGGTTGTTTAGCCTGCCTCTCCGACTCCAAAGACACGGGGCGATGGTCCGGGCTCCGCAGCCTGGCACCTGAGGGCCCAGGCCGATCAGAGGCATCCAGCAATGCCGCCATCACAAATTTCTTCTTCCTCTGGTGGTCCCTGGAGGGAGACCCCTGCTCAGAAGACACACGACGGAGCTTGGGCTCCAAGTCCCGAGATGTCGAGGCCTCAGACAAGTTCCGGGCCTGGGCGGATGCAGACTCAGGAAAAATCCTGTCACGCTGGTGCTGCCTGCTCTTCAAAGATTTCGAAGACATCTTACCACACGGCCCACAGACCACTGGGTCATGGTCAGGACCGAGGCATCGGAGGCAGCAGTCGTGTGTGTCGGTGAGAGACATCAACTTCTTACACCGATCACACTTCTTGAACCTGCTAGCAGCCATCAGGTCAAACGACCGGGCTGCCAGTGAAAAATAAAAAGAGTGCGAACACTAGTCACGAAGGACAAAAAACGAAAAATATGACCAGACTCGATACTGGAGTACCGAGCCAAAAGGCGGGAAAGGGAACCGGTGTCGAACCGGGAAGCTGAAAGAAATTATTCAACTTTTCTACTTTTTCCACGGTAAAAATGTGACCACGTCCATTGGGCTCCACGGAAAAAAGAAGACTGAGCAAGATGGCACCCTTGGATGGGAATGGGGCCGCGCATGCGCGATGCAATCCCAAAGGCTTTCTTTGAAAACTGGGGAATTGCTCCACACGAGGGCTCTGTCGGGCTGACGTCACCCATATGTGAGGACTGACTTCCTGCTTGTTCCTGGAGAACCCGATCTAGTGAATTTCTGTAGTCCAGTATGGGGGCAATCACTGCCTGGCATACTGTGCGGAAGTGTTCTTGGCTGAGGAGTGGCTTGAGTCGTCTGATCTTTAAACGATATTAGAGAGCAGCTGCTGTGATGAGCTGGGGAGGGGCTAGAAGACAGGGTATGTCCTCTGTGAATCTATCAAAATGGGCCACTCAGGCAGTGTTGGAGATGGCTGAACAGAGTTAGGGATGGGGCATACAAATGAGGTGTTGCACTACTGGCCAAATGTTGGTCTGGCATAGATATGTGCAGTCCAACCACCACTTCCCCTGCATGGTGGACCACATATCGATGCACATGGGCACCTGGGAGGCCATGCTGGTGCCATGGGCTGTGTTTCTGAGGGCACATAGCTGCTAACCCTGACCACAGGAGGTCTGAGGTATATTGGCTCAGAGCGCAGGCTTACATTTAAACCACAAAAGAAGGACTAGTTCCATTTAGCTACCTGGTCAGTGTTCATCACCTGGCATGTCAGAGGGGTTGAGGTGTTCTTCCTACATGGGAAGCATCTGTGGGCTTCATAGGGCTGGGGGGGGGGGGGGGGGAATGCTATTGTGCTTGGGCAGATGACTAATCAGAGATACTCTGTTCCATGATGGTGTGTTGGTTGTACTTGGTGCAACCTTGGAGCCCTCATCATGGTAAGAGGATGGGTGGCTACTGTAGAGTACCTTCCTTCTCCCTCCCAGAACACCAGTTTTCTGTGGGGTGGGTAGCTTATATGCCCGTCCTAAAGGCTGTATCTAAATAGCTGCTATCCCTACTGGTGGGAGGGTTGATGGCAGAGAACCCCTGCCATATCTATGTGGTCTCTGTGTTGGAGCAACCACAGATCTGCAACAGGCCATGGCGCTACCCCCCCCCCCCTTTACTCACATGGGAGGGGTCTGCACTCCCTCCCCTAGCAAGGACTCCATGCCAGATGTCTGAGAGGAGCAACAGAGAAAGGTCCCACAGTCTCCTTCCCCAACCCGGCATGTTTTCCCCTTGCTAACTTTAGTAAATATGCCCCTAAAGGTTTTGGACTGTAAACATTATGAAGGAGGGAACGAGTGCTGGGCTGAGCTCAGAAAGAGGTGGGAGGGCAGAGGGTAAAGAGTGCTGAAATTGGATTGGGTGGGGGAGGGGGGAGGGGGCAGAAGCAAATATCGTTTGTTAAATTTTCAACAGGTTCCAGCTAGTAGGTGTTAAGTTGCTCTGGTCAAGTTATGTGTGCTTTTGAAGACTCAGAGGACATAAATGTTTTCTAATTGTTCTTAATTCCTCTAACTTTAGTATTAGTTTAAAGACATGAAAGAATGTGTGATGATTTAATGGCCAGCTCTGTTCATGGTTAACGCACAGAGCAGGCAAGAATCAGAGTTCTACTTGCACCATGCCAGCTCATCTCTAGCAAAATGATAAAAAAAAAATTATATGTTTGAGGATCTGAATAGAATTCTGAAAATCAAGGACAGTGTTAATCATGACTTAATGATCTCCGTGCAGCAAGAATATGCCAAATGGGGCAGGAAATAAAGGCGGCGGGTTCCCCGAGGAGACTGTCATTTGTAGTCACTGGGAGGCAGCCTCTTTGCTCTCAAGGTTTCACACTCTCTAAAGTACTCCGTAATCACACAAGATAAAGGAAACATCATACTGCTTTCATACTTTTTATTTTCTTCTTTATGGGAGAAGTTTCTGCTACTTTAGTTTTTATTTTGCTCTGAGGCTCAAAGATCTAACATAAAAGACAAGAAAGTGTATAAGAGCCATTCCTTGCAGAAAGGGATGATTAATGTCTTTATTCACCTCAAATTTAAACTCTTCCCACAGAGGTTAGTCAGTCCCTGCTGAAAGAGAAGGAAACAGTTATTGCACATGTACAAAATGAACACAGTGAAAGGCAAGACAGGATAATGATTTAATTACTAGTCACACTGAATCCGCAAGCACAGTGAATAAAGTAGCAGTACAAGGTAACTCAAATATTGGTAAAAGACACTTTCAACCGCTCCAGCTTGAGCACAGAAAATAATAGAAGAAGGATGAATCGACCGAGTGCAGGAAGTCCACTTTTAAAGCTCATTATTAGTGTTGCACGGATTTACAAGGACTCCAATTATCGCCAGTCTGCTTGCTGTTGTCTGCCAGGAAAAATACGTTTTTTGCTCTCAAAGATGTCAAAGTGGTATTCTGGAACAATGAACCTGGCATGCAAATCAAATTTTCCCTTCATGTGGTCTTTCTTCCTCCTAGTCTGAAAGAAAGCAAAACAAAAGTTCATGAAAAGCAGGACACCTATGTGAGAAGTTCAAAAAGGCGCCTAAGTTATTGTGCCTGTTATATGTATAATACTCAGATATTGTATTCTGTCTGATGTTTTCTTGTTCTATGTAAACCGCGCTGATTATAAATAGTGCGGTATATAAAAGATGTTAAATAAATAAATAATAAATAAATAAATAAGATATGCCATACTGGGTCAGACCAAGGTCCATCAAGCCCAGTATTCTGTTTCCAGCAGTGGCCAATCTAGGTCATATGTAACTAGCAGTTTCCCCAAGGGACACAGGTTCCACAATGCTTGTATTGGTTCAAGCATTGATATCCTGGGTCCCTTCTTAATAATGGTTTATGGACCTTTCCTCCAGGAACTTGTCCAAGCCTTTTTTAAACCCAGCTACATTAACAGCCTTTACTACATCCTCTGGTAACAAATTCCAGAGTTTGATTACACGTTGAGTGAAAAAATATTTTTTTTATTAGTCTTAAATAGTTTACCCTGTAGCTTCATTGCATGTCCCCTAGTCTTTCTATATTCTGATAAGGTAAACAATCGATCTATGT
Source organism: Ichthyophis bannanicus (assembly GCA_033557465.1). Lineage (NCBI taxonomy): Eukaryota > Metazoa > Chordata > Amphibia > Gymnophiona > Ichthyophiidae > Ichthyophis > Ichthyophis bannanicus. The sequence goes on along the minus strand of CM066035.1, from coordinate 907,719,378 downwards.
TTACCCGTTCCACTCCGTTCATTAATTTATAGACTTCTATCATATCTCCCCTCAGCCGTCTCTTTTCCTAGTTTATTATTAGGGCAACGCAGGCACCTCTGTTCTTCTACAAAATAGGCTCCCAGGCCCAAATTTACACCTATTCCAAAGGTACAAAGTTAGGCATTCACTCTACACATGCACAAATGTATTTTATAAAACATGCGACTCCACCTCCACACCATCCAAACTATGGCCCCAGGCACGCCTATGCACAGAGTGCATAAAAGTGTACACTTTCACTGCGTCTACTTTTTATAAATGCATACAGTCACGCAGTTTTATAAAATTGCTTTTCTGCATGTAAGACAAGCTTTATCAGTGGAAACAGATTTATAAAACTACCCCCTTGAAGACAAACATTCAAAACATGCGTCTGGGTTACTTCAAAATTCTCCCCTGTTGATGAACTTGCCCACCCAAGTTGAGCGTTGAGAGACAGCACTTTCAGGGCCAGTGCAAGGATTTGCGGCACCCTAGATGGGGCCAGCAGCAGCAGTAATTGCAAGGGAACCAAGATGCAGTACTTTACCAAAGGTTCCGGCGCTGTGTCGCAATTCCTGCTTGCTAACATCGTTCACTTCGAACTCCCTCTTCGATGCAGATTTCTGGAAGTAAGTGCTGCATCGTGGTTCCCTTGCGATTGTCACCACTGCTAGTCCCAGAGAGGGGCAACAGCGGTGGCGATGCGCGCCTCCAACGGGTCGGCACTCTAGTCGACAGCCTAGTTCACAGAATGGAAGCACCAGTCCCTCAGCACTTTGGGCATTCTGAGGGTGCGGCTTTAGCTTAGTTGGAGAGCGATGAGTATCACACGCGTACGATTCAGGGAAAGGCATCGGCAATCAAAAATTTGCTGATGTCAGTAAAACTGGAATGAAATTATGGAGCTTATTTGAGAAGCATCTCCACTTGTATATAGAGTAATTTGCATGTGCATATCGCATACACGGGTAACTAGTGATTTCAGATAGCTGCCATTTAAAACGCAGAGATGCACACCATGCAGAGATTCCAGGGAGGCATAGTCTGGGTGGGCCAAGCAAGGTTGGCCAAAGAGCTTCTGCCACCCTAGGCAGAAAAACCTGGCTGCACTGCCCCTCCCCCCAGTGTCTGCTGCCCCCCCCAGCTGTTGCCACTGTTGCCCTTCCCCAGCTGCTGCCGCCTTAGTCTTGGGAGAGAGAGGCGGGCAGCGGTAGTATTTCATAAAGTGGCAGCAAAAAGGTCGCTTTTGGAAATACTGCTGCTGCCCACCTCCCCCTCCCGAGACAGAATCAGTGGCAGCTGGGGGGGGGGGGCAGTGGCAGTAGCTGGGGGGGGGGGGGCGCGGTCGGTGATGTGTGCCACTGCCATCCCTAGGCCACTTAGCTTGCCTAGTGGGCCAGCCCTGGGACCAAGCATCTACAAATATGCCAAGCCATCATCGCCCTCACCCACATTACTGTAATATCCTATACCAAGGGCTACCAAAACAAGCATTTTACCCACTGCAAATGGCCCAAAACACTGCTGCCAGAATCATAACCATCTCACCCAGACAGGATCAGATCACACCCATTCTAAAAACTCTCCGCTGGCTGCGAATAATACAAAGGATCAAGTATAAAGCAATCATCGCCATCTTTAAGCTATTACATAATCAAGCAGCACCCAGCCTCCAAACACTAATTAGCAAAGCCCCAGACACACGGTTAAGGCGAGGCGACCGGCAGAACCTACTCACTATCCCACCCTCAAAAGAAAAAGCACTCAACAAGCATGCTACCAGCCTTCATCCTGTTTGCGCCAACCATATGGAATGCTCTCCCAGAAATTGTACAGACTGCTGAAAGGTTAAATTAGACTTACCTGCTAATTGTTGTTCCTTGAGGAACTCTAGTCCAGTCCCGGAACCTGAGAGTTGTGTACCTCTTCCAGCAGCTATGGAGACTGAAACACGTCATCGCTTCGACGAGACTGGTATAAGTAGGCAAGGACTGCCTCTCCCCACCAGTACCTATTGACAAAGCAGACTCAGCAGAGCAACAAATAAGTAGTTAAATCCTACATTCTTTTCTCAGTGTCAACTTTTTTTTTTGTTTTTTTATAACATAACCGTAAAAAGAAACTTCAATGCCATTTCCAACAGCCTAACACCTCTGCGAAGATCCCCTGGTCGAAGATCTTATGCGAAGAAACTCATTACTACTTAGGAAAGCTGCTCCCTCCCTGCTCGAGAACAGAAGACTTAAAGAGAGAGCGAGAGGGGGAGATAAATCCGCAGCGCGTCTGAAAACTCCCTTAGTTACACTGCGCTTCGCAAAGTCTTCAGGCTGACTTGCACCTGAAACAACACCCCGGGTGGGATCCGGGACTGGACTAGAGTTCCTCAAGGAACAACAATTAGCAGGTAAGTCTAATTTAACCTTACTTTTCGTCCCTCTAGTCCAGTCCCGGAACCTGAGAGGATGTAACAGAGCAGTACAGATCAACGGGTGGGCCCAGCAAGAGCAGCCTGAAGCACTGCCAACCCAAAACGCACATCCGTCGCTGCTTGCACATCCAGCCTATAATGCTTCACAAACGATTTCAAGGACGACCAAGTCGCCACCTTACAAATCTCTACAGGCAGCACCAAGCTAAACTCGGCCCAGAAAGACACCTGAGCCCTAGTCGAATGAGCTCTGAGACCCTTGGGCACCAGCCTACCCTTTAAGATATATGCCGCTGCAATTGCCTCCTTCAACCACCTGGCAATAGTCGTAGCCTCTCCCTTGCACGGACCGCCGAACAGCACAAATAAACGATCCGACTTACGGAAGCCCGCAGACCTACGGAGGTACTGCTTCAGCACCCGACGAACATCCAACAAACGTAATCTACCTCCGAATGCCTCAGTCTCCTCACCGGAGAAGACCAGCAACGAAGCAGTCTAGTTGACGTGAAAAACCGAAACCACCTTGAGCAAGAACACGGGAATTGTCCTCAGCACCACCTTCTGGTTCGAAAAAGTCAGGAACGGTTCCCTACAGGACAAAGCCTGCAATTCTGAAATCCTGCGAGCTGAACATATGGCTACCAGGAAAATCGTCTTCAGCATCAAATCCTTCAGAGACGCCTTACCTAATGGCTCAAAGGGAGCACCGACTAACGCTTCCAAAACCAAATTCAGGTCCCACGTAGGAACTGCACACCGACGAGGCGGCCTGAGTAACAACACGGCCCGCAAAAACCTCTTCACGTCCGGTTGCACCCCCATGACCTCACCTTGAACCTTGCCTCGGTAGCACGAGATCGCTGCCAATTGCACCCGCAAAGAACTGGCCGCCAGCCCTTTCTCCAAACCATCCTGCAAAAATGAAAGGATCTGTGAAATGGATGCTGCTGAAGGACGAATCTCTCGGTCTGCACACCAGGCCTCAAAAATACACCAGACCCGCACATAAGCTAAGGAGGTAGAAGAGTGTCTTGCCTTCAGCAAAGTAGAAATGACTGCCGCCGAATAACCCTTGGCTCTCAGCCTCGCCCTTTCAAGAGCCAAGCCGTAAGCGAGAATCGATCCACCCGAGGCATGCGAAGCGGTCCCTGAAGCAACAGATCCTCCTGCACTGGGAGCTGCCATGGACTGTCTACCAGCAACTGAACCAGATCCGCATACCACGGCTGTCTTGGCCAGTCTGGCGCCAGCAGAATCACTAGACCCCGGTGCCTCTCTATGCGCTGCACCACCTATCCGATGAGGGCCCACGGCGGAAACACGTAGATGAGCCCCTCGACAGGCCACTGCAGCATCAGAGCGTCGAGCCCCTCCGACATCCACTCTCGCTGTCTGCTGTAAAACTGAGCCACTTTTGCTGACTCGAAGGTCGCCATTAGATCCATAACCGACATCCCCCAGCGCTCCGCTATTAGAGCAAAGACATCCGGATGAAGCGCCCATTTGCCTGGTTCCACCATGCGGCGACTCAAGTAATCTGCCTCCACATTGTCCACTCCTGCTACATGCTGAGCTGAGATGGCCTCCAGATTTAGTTCGGCCCAGGACAACAACTGGTCCGCCTCGGCCTCCAGCGCCGCACTCTCCATGCCGTACTGCCGATTCATGTAGGCTACCGTGGTCGCATTGTCGGAGAGCACGCGAACAGCTGATCGACCCAGCCATGCCTGGAACTCTACTAAGGCTAAATACACCGCTCTCATCTCCAGCCGGTTGATTAACCATGCTTTTTCCACTACTGACCACTGCCCCTGCGCAAACCTTCCCTCAAAGTGAGCTCCCCAACCTGAGAGACTGGCGTCTGTTGTCAGGGGCCGCCAAACCGGGGCCTCCAGGGGCATTCCCTTCTCCAAGTTCTCTCGCCGGGACCACCAGAGAAGCGCTTGCCTCACCTCCCACGGGCAGACCAACCGCTGAGACAGCGCATCCGACTGATGTGACCAGCGCCTCAAGAGAGCCCTTTGCAGCGGCCTCATGTGAGCCCTGGCCCACGGCATCACCTCTATCGTGGCCGCCATTGTTCCGAGCAATTGCAGATACTGCCAGGCTGTAGGAGCCTGCTGAGACAGGAACTTTCTCATCAACTTCCGCAGGCCCTGCAAGCGTGCCACTGGGAGAAAAACCTTCCCTTGTGCCGTGTCGAACCACGCCCCCAGATATTCCAGTGATTGGGATGGAACCAGCTTGCTCTTGGAGAAGCTGACCACCCAACCTAGGCTTTGCAACATTTGCACCACCCGGGAGGTGGCTCTTTCGCTGTCTTCCTCTGACTTCGCCCGAATCAGCCAGTCGTCCAAATATGGATGCACCAGTACCCCTTCCTTGTGGAGAGCTGCTGCCACCACCACCATAATTTTTGTAAATGTCCGCGGAGCCTTCGCCAGGCCAAACGGCAAGGCTTGGAATTGAAAATACCCCATTGGCACCGCAAACCGGAGAAACCGCTGGTGCTCCCGGCGAATGGGGATGTGTAAATAGGCCTCAGTCAGGTGCAACAACGTAAGAAATTCTCTCCCTTTCTTACCGCCAGAATCACGAACCTCAACGTTTCCATGCGGAAATAAGGCACCCAGAGACAATGATTCACTCCTTTTAAGTCTAGAATGGGCCGAAACGCTCCGTCTTTCTTTGGCACTACAAAATAGATGGAGTACCAACCGAACCCGCACTGTTCCGGTGGGACCGGCACCACCACTCGGAGCTGCAAGTCGCTACGTCTCCTGCACCACCTGGCACTTGAGCCATGCCCTGCACAGTGACTGGGCAAACAAATCTCTCATTGGCCGTTGGAGCTCTAGGGCGTAGCCCTCTCGAATGACCTCCAACACCCACCGATCCGACGTTAACTGGACCCAGGCCAGGTAAAAGTCCTGTAGGCGCACCCCTACTGACACACACCCCACCTGAGTCCCCCTCATCTCATTGTGGCTTTTTAAGGCTCGAGGACGAGAAAGGAGCAAAGCCTCTACCCGCCCCTCGAAATCCTCTACATGCTCTCGCCACCCAAGCCCCCGCGATCGAGGCCTGCATGGACAGAGCGCTGATGTCAAATACCTGCTTCAGCAACATATCCAATTTACTACCTGAAAGTATGTTTGTTTGTACAGGGTAGTGTACACTATTAGACTGACTAAACCTGAGAGAGTTAATTCTGTTCAGAACCTTGCTTAGAAATAAACTTCATATAAATGCTTACTAAGTAGGGGAAGAGGTACATGTCCTGTAAACAAGAAAGGGCAGGTTGTACTCTACTGCTGACTGCTTGATATCTACTAACCCTGAGACTGCAAGGCTAAACAGTTATGTCTTGGAATATGTGTATGTTTCCTCATACTGACCTAGTCAGCAGTAAACAGTTATGTCTTGGAATCCATGTATGTCTCCTCATATTGACCTACACTGATTAGAAGTTGACCTACGATATGATAAATGCGTAATGTCTGACGTGTAATAATAATGTGAAATTATGCTGTATCATCCAAAAGAGCCTTATTAATAAAGTGAACCATGGCTAGTAGTTAGAGTAAACAAAGAGAACTTTGTTTCTGTTTGTTTCTCTCCACTAAAGCTTTGGTGTATGTATATAGATGTGTGTATTTTATTGCTGTCTTTTAGATTACCTTCCCATTGTTTTGAATGTAGTCTTCTGTAGCTCCAAGAGCCCTGCAAGGTTGCTGGTGAGGAGGGGGCTAGTCTAAGCCCACAGTTGGTACCGTGTCCGTTCTACAGATTTCAACATTCCTGGCAAGGGCGGAAGGTGTTTGAGTATTATATGGTGCCAGCAATGAGCAATCTGTTGGGTGAACAGGATTTGTCTCAATTGTGTGAATGGCATGACAAAGCTATGGTTTTAGCTGTTCAGAAAGGTAGCCCCCCTTATTGTATGCGTGAGAAGTATGGGGATATAGCTACTAATTATGTTGTGCACTGGTATGCAGTGACTAATGATAATGTGCTTTTACAGTTTCCTTTGGAGGGAACATTTTCTATAGATAAGCTTTGTTATCTGAAATGTGCTTTGCAGGCTAAACACAGTGTATGTGATGCCCGTGAAGGGCTGGTGTTTGGTTGGTGGCAGCAAAAGGCACATGTTATGAAAATTGGTTTGTTTATATTAGAGAATGCTGGTAAAACGAGTGGACCACAGGAGAAAGAGTATGGTAATGACTGGGCAGGGAAGTTCCCAGTCATTTTTTCTCCAGAGTATGATGCAGAGGTGGCTGCAATTGGAGCTGGAAGGGTTCCAGGTGTATTCCCGACGTCTCACCCTGTTTGTTCTGAGAGTTATGTAGTCACTCGTGCAGCGAAGTTAAGAGATGAGATAAGGAATAAACAAAGAATATTGGGGAATGCACAAATTGAGAATTTTTGGTACTTGCAATGTTTCTCAGCTCAGAGAAATGAATGCCCTTCTTAGTCGTGAAATAGAATGCATTGTACATATAATAGATTCCTTAAAGGGAACAGTAAGAAATGATATTTCTGCTACAAAGGAATTGGGAATTTCTAGTAAACTTGTTGATATTGAAAAGGGTCTGGATAATTATTTTATGACCTATAGAGAGAAATGTATTCAATTACATGGTGCTATAAGTTTTCTTCAAACTGTTTTACGTCAGCATAATAGTTCATGTTCTACTTGGGCTGCTTTAGATAATTTGCTTAGAACTGCGTTTTATAACCCAGCTGATTTTTATCCAGTTTGTGACATACCCTGTGATAAATTTCCAAGAGAAAACTCAAAGAGATAATTTTGTTTTAGTGGTTAATAAAAGAAAAAAAAGATGATTTTTTGTTAGAATCACTTACAGTAGTATGCAAATTTGTGAAAGGATTGGTTGAGATTAACATCTTTAAGGCAGGATTCACCAATTGTTTTTGTAAATGGTTTAATCCCGTGAGTAAAAGGTATTTTTTAAAGCTTCAATAACAGATTGACCGGCTAGAACAGCTGCTGTATGTTTCAGTACAGTAAGCTGATACTTGATATGAAATGACTAACTTGCTCAACTTCTCCCAGGAGCAGGGGGAGGGATAGGATCGGAGCAAGAGAAGGTCATAGGAATCCTCAGCGAGACAGTTCAGATAAGCTTGTTACTGAGCATTTGCAGCGAGACTGTCTCCGGAATCGGAGTCTTGATGGTCAGAGAACTCCGGTAGCTGCTGATTGCACTCTATCCTGGCTGAGTGTGAAGATATTTTCAACTGTGTTCTCTCTGAAGTGCCGTGTTCTGCAGATCTCCAGAAATCATTCATCCTGGAGAACTTTCTTCTTCTTTATGGACAATGCTGGGATCAGATATCGGATGCATTTCTATCCTGTCTGTGCGAATCGTCGTGAAACCTGGAATTCAGTTTCCTAGACTCAAGCTGTGTCCACTGCCAGCAGCCGCTGGTGAAGAAGTTGTTTTGTGCTTGAAGATCTCCAGACACAAAGTGTCACTCCAGTATGTAAGACTTCAATTCTTCCTGTGCTAAAGGCGAGACTGTCTGCGGAAGGCTGACGGTAAGACACATAGATTTGTGCAGAACCTGTGAGCAGTAAATAATGTGATTTTGCTACTTTCTCACTTGGTACTTTCAAGGGCCACCTGGACTTTTGTTGTAGATTTGCGATTTGCTTATTTTTCAGTATGACTTGGCGAAGAAAAGCAGTTTTGTTTTTATTTGTTCTTTTTGAAGGTTAGTCCTGCATATTTGCGCAGGCCCTAAAAAACTGCATTATTTGATGTAAGACTCAACCATTCCTCTTTAGTTTATTGTGTGAATGACTTGTTTTTTAATGTAGATTAAATTACGTATGTTATTGGTTAGATTTCCTGTCTTTATTAGCTTATATTGCTCAGTTAGGTTTGAGGGTTAAATCTGTCTCAACTGCAATTTGTTTCCCGAAATGTTGTTATTGCGTAGCTTCCACATTATCGCAGTGGGAGGTTTGTTTTAAATGTAGAAATGTACTGGGAAGAGTGCCATGGTTATTGTAAACTATTCAAATTGTTTGTGGCTATTTCTGATGTCTCTGTTATCTGTGTGTTTTGTGAGCTTTTTCGACTGATTGTAAGCCAGTGGGCTCTTATTCAGAGTGAATTAATGATGTGTCTGTGTAGTGGTGAATTTTTGCAATTGAATCTTATTGAGTTTCTGGTTCTACAGTGCTTCTTGCCAGCAGACGTCGCAGTTTTGAAATCCAAAGGACACCATTTTATGAACCGAAAAGACGCTCTTCTGGTATCAGTGTCACTGATATTGCTGTATTTAGCACTGTTAAAGATGACTTTGTTTTTCCTTTTATCCTTCCTGCAGCAATAGTAAGATTTTTTTTTGGAACACAGTTTTGGACTTCGTGATGTTCCGGGAAGTTGGAAAGCGACTCATCTGTTTATTTGCCCTGACCGTCTTTTGTTTCTACTTGCCCTGTTCCTGCAGCAGAAGCTTTACCGCCGTGGTTATGCATTTTGTCTTTTTGTTATTGTTTTCTTTGGTACAATCTGTTTGCACTGTTTCAGGATTGGCATTGTAGGGTTAGTTTAGGGACAGTATATATATGCCTGCTTGCTGAATTCATTTTGTTTTGATTTTGCAACCTGTTTTGTAGATCTGCCCTGTATCAGAGGAGGGAGGTGGTATTCCCAAAAGGTCACTTATGCACTCTGATACAGCCTCCGATTGAATAAAAGCTTTTCCCTTTGCCCTTATGGCAGTGTGTATTTCCTCTAGCCTGACACCATTTGAAATAGTTAATGGATGTATAGCTCCTTCTCCATATGCCTTGGCAGTTATCCCAGACACCCGGTGTTGCGCAGCGCTATCTTAACTTATTGTGTACGGTTGCACTCAGTCCTATTTTGTTTCCCTTTTATTGCAAGTGACTCCTTACCGAGATGACAAGTTCTTTATATCCTGGATCCGCAGAATTATTTTATCAGAAGTGAAGTCACCAGATTGGGTCCTGATTAAGTCTGCATCCGAAGACACTCCTGGCTCCCAAGTTCCTGGTCCATGTCGTGTGTTCCTGGTGGGATACTCAGCTTGTAAAGTGGAAAGACATTCTCGTTAGATGCATCTTATTCAGTGACCCCCTCACAAGATCAGAAGGTGGCTTCTTGTGTCGGTAAATCAAGAGTTTGCAACGCAGAGACTTATTGGACAACAGTGATATTGAAGAAAAGGACTTTTATGATTTAAAGTATTTTCTGAAAGAACAGTGACATTACAGAGAGATTGTTGTATTAAGTAAATTCTAAATGGACTATTCATGTAAAATGCATTTATTTAGCATTTATAGTAAGGCTTAGAGGGATGAGGTTAGTTTAGATGAGTATTTTCCTGATATATATGTAATGACCTTTAGGTACTTAACCTCTACTTAATAAAGTAATTGAGAATTAGAGGGCCAGTATAGCTATAGTATATCTCTTCATCATCTTAAGAAAAGTATTAAGAAGAGTAGGTATATCTTTAGTTTGTTTTAGAATATTTTTGTTGCTATGCATATTTCCTAATCTGGTCCTAGATGTGCTGTGGTGTATTATTAATGAAGCAGTATTGCATTCAGAATCATGGGGATGTTAGAGGGAATATCCAAATATTTTTGAGGCACATTTACACTTGATGACAAAACCATTTCAAGTTATCAAAGGTTGCTATTTGTCTTCCAACAGTGACAGCTACTCAGCATGGATTTCTACCAAGAGTTAGGCCTAAGATCTTCGAAGAGTCTTGTGACATATGGTCTTATACAAACACAGAACCTAGAATAATTAAAGATATAAGTATGAAGATCCCATGTGCAAGTTCCTATATTTCAGTATTGTACAAGTAATGCCAGTTAAAGGGAACCAAGTGTGTAGTTCTGGCTACCCTTTTGGATGCCTCTAGTTCTGACCTAGGCATACCTAACCAGAGTTAAAGTGGTTTTGAGTAATTGTATACAGAATATATCCTGTCCTCCGAATTTGACAATCTGAGCAGAGAGTTTAGTGGTTTTAGAAGGAGATTATTTTGTGTGTGTGGTACTTTGTGTATACAGAGCTTCCCAGAGGTTGGTCAGGTACTTGATATATAGCCCTGGGGGATACCCCATAGTGAATTGAACTTTACTATATTAATTTGTTATCAATCCTGAACAAATCTTTAGGAAGAAACTGGGATGTTTCCCCTCAGGATGAAGTCATAGTGGCTGCTCTGCTTCTTACTGAGGCAATTAGTGTGTATTGCAAGGTCCAGTAAACAAAGTGTCAGCTTATGCAGCCCAGAACCGAATGGCTTTAGATTTTCTCCTAGCAAAGGAAAATGATGTGTGTGAAGTAATAGTTGGTTGTTGTTGTAGTGTACTTGATAATAATGGGAAAATAGTAAAAGGCCTATTGGATAAAGTTAGCAACCGTACTTTTGTTTCAAGTGAGAGTTATGTAAGTTCCTTTTCAGCTCTCTTTGATTCTGTTTCTTCATTTTGGAATTCATTATCCAGGCCTTTGCATGGCTTATTAGCTTCTTTGCTTGGTACTTTGGGAATTAATCCTCTATGTACCTTGGGGCTGTTTCTCTATGTCAGCACTGGTTTCTTTCCACCTCTTCACTTCTCACAGCTTCCTGTAAGAAAGCCGTAGAATCATCCTCGAAATCCCCGGCCACTGTCTCCAAATCCTCCGAGGGAGTATCCGCTAACGCCTCTACCCCCGCTGGCCTACTTCTCTTAGCCGGGGTACCGGCCGCCTCAAAGCCACAGCGGGCTCGCCAGACGTTTCTCTCCCTGCCCTCCGGCTGTGAGCGAGGCCATACCGGGCTGCAGGAGAGCAAACACCTGGTGCATCAGCAAAAAGAAGTCCGGAGGGACCACGGGCGGGCCTACTGCCGGACCCTGACCCGGCTGAATAGACGGGTCTGCCACCATAGAAGGCCCGGCCAAGGGCTCTGAGGAGACCAGGGACAGAGGAAGGCCATCTCCCTGACTCTGGGACAGCACCCCCTGCCCCCCAGTCCCCCCCTCCAATGCCTGCTTCATCACCGTTGCTTCCTGCATGCAGCCTCTACAAACGCCGGACTCTAGGAGTGCGCCTCGCCTCGAACCACACACTAGGCACCGAGGCCTAGGCGGCATTCTATTCCTGAGTAAAGAACACTGGGAAATAGACCAGGCGGAGCCTCCAGACTCTCTACGGGTGGCACACTCCTCTCTGCAGGCTATCGTGTTCTGTCAAAAGAAAGAATTTTTTTTTTTTTTTTTTTTTTTTACTCTTTGGCTGTCTAGAGACCTCAGGACCCCCCAAAAGGCACCCCCGAAGAAACAACTGCCTTTATCTCCCCTGACCACGAGCCTGCACAGGAAATCTTCCCCAGATCTCAAAGTCCGCTTCGGCGCTTCCTGCCACGCGGCCCGGCAAGACAAACACGTGTGCTCTGCAAAACGGTACAAATCGTGCTCTCCGGCCTCCCTGCACATGGCCGGCTTCCCCGCAACAAGATAAACTCTTACCGCGGCTTCTCCGCCAACTGGGGGGGGGGAGGCCTCAATCCATCGCAGGAGCTCAGCCGAAACGGCGGCTTCAGCTCCGGGCAGAGAGGCGCACCATTGCAGGCCGCTGATCCTTCACCGCGTTCCCCGCTGCCGGCTGCGCCTGCCACCTGCTCCTCACCCTTTCAAGCGGGATTGGGAGCAGGGAGGGTCTGCCTGCCGGTTCTGCAGGCTTTCCTTTTTACTTCGTGCGCTGGGGAGGTAGGGGGGAGGGTGGGAGTAGAAGAACAGGAAAAAGAGAAGCAGAGGAAGCAAGCTAACCTATGCAGTCCTGCTCTAAAGCAATCTGCACTTAAGTGAAATCAATCTAAAATTAAATTAAAATCAATTCAAAATACTCTGCTTATTTGTCACTAGTTCGAGCCCAGAACCTAGACTCAGCACCTTCTCCAGCTGCTATGGAGACTGAAGACTGGCGGGGAGAGCCGATCCTTGCCTACTTATACCAGTCTCGTCGAAGCGATGATGTGTTTCAGTCTCCATAGCTACTGGAAGAGGTACGCAACGCTCAGGTTCCAGGACTGGACTAGAGGGACGAAAAGGAACTGTACCAGAGCTACAGGAAAAACGCAAAACTTGCCTTTACACCGATTTTTTTAGATCCAATGAAACAGCTTAACCATCGCTCCCCACATACTCACTACCAAATGGTACATGTTTCTTCAACCTCCCCGTTAAGCTAAGTTTACACCCCCTACCCCACTCCTATGTAAATTAATGCTTTCTTTATTGCTTCTCTTACTATGTTCAACCCAAGATATGTGACCCCTTTAGTTCTCTGTAATCTAGTTCTGTTAATGTTATATGTAAAACGCTTTGACTGAAAGAGAAAGCAGTATATAAACACAGATAAATAAATAAACAGATGTGGAATCCTATCTTGCAATGGGAATGCATGTAAATAGAAAACAATTACAAAAATAATTCTGAGGTAATGTATAAAAGTCAGCTATAGAAGAGAATCTAACATATGCACGTGAAAAGGTTATGTGAAAGAAGGAAGGCGTATGATAATGAAGTGAGCTATATCACAGATCTCCCGTGAATCGGGGATCCAAGCTCATTCATAATAATCATATATGTAGCTCTTGCTCTACACAAATCAATAACGTGCCTGATTCTCTGCTTTACCAAGTGCTTCATCGGTCACAAATCCAAAATTTTCATTCAAATGTTAATCCCCAGGCCAGCGTTTCCAGAGATATTCTGCCTTAGTCAAAGGACACCTGTCGGAAGGTCTGTTGCTGCACAAAAACTATGTGAAAGGACTAAGGGGTATGTTTACTAAACGTCGCTAATGTCGCAGCTGCAACGTTATCGCATGATACGTGACGTTATCGCGCAATAATGGCGCATTACCATGCGAGAACGTCACGTATCGCGTGATAACGTCTCTGGTGGCGTTAAGGTGCGCAGAGGGTGGAGTAAGGATCCCAGAGGGCGGAGTAAGGCTCCCCAGGGGTGGAGATAAGGGGTCAGTGGGCGGGGAGAGGCCCCATGCACACTAACGCCGTGAAATGAAGGTCTGAAAATTAGCGCCAGTGAAAACCTCGTGCTAGAGGCACATTTGCAGGGGAGAGAGACCATTTCAGTCAGCAATGTGCAGCAAAGGCAGGAAAACCAAGAAAAGTGATAGTAGTGATACATGTGCAGCAACATCATAGTGCCGAAGTACAAGAGGGCACTACGGTGAGGCTGAAAATGGGGTACAGGGGGCTGCAGGTGAGACATGCAGTGTGGCAGCTGGGGCACAGGGTGGGATAGGCAGATGCCTAGGTGACACATAGGAATGTAGAAGCGGAAAGCAAGCAAGACAGCAACTGACCAAGGGCAAACATGTCCATGAGTGTGTGTCCCACAGTGTCCCAGGGGACAGTACCCAGCAAGTACCCCAAAGGGGACATAACATCGGCAGGCGGTGCTGGGGGGAAGCGTGGATGTCTATGCAGGCACCCCTAGCCCTTATCACGCACCATAGGCAGCCGCCTACCGGCACACTGGATGGCCTGGGACTGCACACCACCAGCACCACTGGCAGAAGGGCATGTCAGCATGGTGGCGGAGGGGGCAGTGGCATCTGCCCACAGCAGACCATGGCCAAGCCCCGTTTAGGTGGTTGCCGTGCGCTGCAACAGACAAGGTCTGTCTGACGAACAGTCATGGTATCCCCAGGGAATGATCTGCCCCTGTGGCAACAGTTTGGTGCAGTACACACAGCCAGTGTGTTCAGGGGCAGAAGGTCACAAGTTCAAGTTCCAGCTGTGGCTCCTGCAAACCATATCCCTATATTTTACCCAGTACTAAACCGCGGTAATAAAGAAGGAACCTTTATTGCAGATAAAATAAACATGCCATAAACGCCTATATTTTACCCTAGAGAGCACAGACACCATAAATATGTGCAATCCCTAGAGCAGAGTTCCCCAACTGCAGTCCTGGAGGGCCAAACACCATTCAGGTTTCATGCTGTCCCTAATAAATATGCCTGAGCTATATTTGTATGCCCCGCCCCATTGTATGCAAATGTATCTCATGCATATTCATTAGGGACAGCATGAAAACCTGAATCGTGTTTGGCCCACCAGGACCAAAGTTGGGAACCTTTGCCCTAGAGCAGCGCCCAATAGGGGCACAAACACCCACACCCACAGGCTCCACTATCCAAAGCCTCATGAAGAGTCAGGCTGTTGGGCCGAGCGCGAAGCAGCATCTCCCAATACTAGCACCTGCATACCTAGCAATGCCATCCTAAACTTGGGAACACGTTCCACATATATCAAAAGGTTGCTATGATTAATGTCAGATAACAAATCCTAAGTTAGTCATAGCAACCTTTCTGATATCTGTGGAGTGTGTTTCAAGTTTTGCTTCTGACAGTGTTTACCACCCCAGGGAGTGACCCCAACAGTATTGCGTACCATAGCAATGCCCGCACTGTGCCCAGCACTGGTGTGGCGGCCAGGGATACCAAAAACCTCTATATTTGCACAATGATGGCATAGGTGTGGGAGTGTGTGTATGTCTATCCAGTGTTTTGTGGCTGCCTACATCTTACTGAACCAACACTGCTTGCACTGTTTCCAGTATTAGCCTGCCAATGTGCATGAAGAGCAAGGTACTGTGGGTATGGCCCGGACAGGGTGGCCTGGGCAGGATGCATCTGCACGGGGCATAGGGCAATGGCTGGGACATTGTAGTGCCCGACCACCACCTGCACGGACAGGGTGGCCACAGCATGTCATGCTGGGGGGGGGGGGGGGTCACTCTCACCCTGACTGAGCAGTGACCATGGCATGGCTAGGTTCCCCCATAGTGCTATACAGTATTTCTCTCAAGTGATATCTATGGGTTTTCTTTTCTGGGGCCCAATCACTGATATACGTGCTTAGTGTGTGTGCTCACATCCCATTTTTGGTTGCACACAGCTCCTCCAGGGACTGCCCTATATACTAGCTAGCAGAGTGTCTGCAGTTAGCATGTGTATGGCTGGAACACCTTGCAGGGTGCAGTGGGTAGAGACTGACTGTGTCCTCTGCTGGTGAATGTCAGATAGTGGTGGGGGGGGGGCAGCTGAGCTTTTCTAGGTCTCCTGCCAGTCTGCCAGTGCCCTATGTGATGCGTACAGATCTGCATTGACTGCCCTGTAGGGTGCCTATTCCCCAGCAGGACTGGGGTTCATGGTCCCCTTACCTGCCACCATTGCAGAGATGGAGAACGTGGATCTGTTGGTGGGAGATCCTGTCCCCCACTCTGACCCACAGAGAGCAGGTTGGGTGGTGCTACATAAATCCGCTTTTGGGTCCAACCACCGCCCTTCTCTTATAACATGTGACCATGGCAACCACACAGGATATGCACAATTTTGGGTGCATCAGAGTCCACAAGCGTTAGACATGACTGGGAAATACAGATGGACACAGGTGTAGCCTAGGTGTGTATGCAAGGACTACCTATCACACACTGGAACTGATGGGGACCTGCACCACAGCCTATCTCAGCCAAGGCGGGTGCTGCGGACCTGGTGCTGGGCGCCCCACATCAACCCTCAGGGTGAGCACAGGAACCGCACAATGTCACGGTCTGTAGCTACTCTGTGCCTGTAACACACACGGTCATTTCCCCCTACCAGGCCGGGGTGCTATAGAGGCGCATACCCCATCTTTTGAGCAGCTGTAGGCTGCTGATCTGCATGTGCAGTGCATCATGGGTACGGGTGGGTTTACCCTATCCCGGTAACCACAGCAGACAGTTTGTGTGGTGACCTACAGTCTTTATGTAGCCAGCCAGCGGTGTGTTAGATGTTATAGAGATGTAGCTCACTGGTTACTTCAATTACTGCAGAAGCAGCAGTCATGGGTTTGATCCCACAGTGGCTTTATTTAAAAAGGGAAGCATTTCCTTTTAATTTAAATCAGTGCTGCCAGCAAAAACACCCTCACAGTGCCGTAGCCTAAGGTGCCTCATAAGGCACCCTATAAAGCGCCCTATAGGGCACATTATAAGGTGCTTTGGTGGACAGGACACTTTATAATGTGCCCTATGGAGTGCCTTATAGGGCGCCTTATGCGGCACCTTAGGTTACGGCACTGTGAGGGTGTTTTTGCTGGCAGCACTGATTTAAATTTTAAAAAAGAAAATGCCTCAGACAGCACTGATTTAGATTAAAAGGAAATGCCTCAGACAGCCTTCTTACATAACACCACTACAGAATCAAACCCATGACCTCTGCCTTTGTAGTCATTGCAGTAACAAGTGGGCTACATCTTTAGTGCTTCTAACACTGTGCTGGCATGAACTTAGGGTTAACGCGCGTTAACGTTCCACGGCACTCACTATCGCGCGATACAGATTCTTGCTACTTTGCCACCGGAACGCCCACTCCTTATATGGCATTCTTCACATTATCGCTGCAACTAGCGCCGGTAAAATTAAGACGGTTTAGTAAACATACCCCTAAGTCTTTGGTGCAACCTCATTTGGAGTATTGTGTGCAATTCTGGAGATCACACCTTCAAAAGGATATAAACAGGATGGAGTCAGTACAGAGGGTGGCTACTAAAATGGTTAGTGGTCTTCATTATAAAGCATAAGAGGACAGACTCAAAGATCTTAATATGTACACCTTAGAGGAAAGGCGGGATAGAGGTGATATGATTGAGACGTTTAAATACCTTCGTGGCATAAATGCACAGGAGGAGAGCCTCTTTCGATTGAAAGGAAGTTCTGCTATGAGGGGACATGGAATGAGGGCGAAAGCGGATAGATTCAGGAGTGATATGAGGAAATAGAGTAGTTACTCACCTGTAACAGGTGTTCTCCAGGAGCAGCAGGAATCAGTCCTCACATATGGGTGTCATCGACGCCGATGAAGCCCTAGCGGAGCATTTCCCCAGCTTTCCATGAAAGCCTTTGGGAATGCAGGCATGCATGCGCGGTTCCCTTCCCGCCTAAAGGTGCCATCTTACCTCAGTCAAATGACATAGCTAAGAACAGCACACAAAAAGTAAAATTAACTATGTACAACTGCAACTCCCAGGGGAGGCGGGAGGGTTGTGAGGACTGATTCCTGCTGCTCCTGGAGAACACCTGTTACAGGTGAGTAACTACTCTTTCTCCAGGACCAAGCAGGAAGTCAGTCCTCACATATGGGTGACTCCCTAGCTCTGGGCTACCGAGGAACCCAGGCTGAACAAGAGAACTCCCTCTAGTCCCAGCAGCAAAGAAAGGCTTTTCACTGACACAACCTCCACCAGTAGCCCAACAGAGGGCAGGAGGGCAGGAGTTGCCTAAACCTCAAAGAGATTCCGGAGTACTGCCTGGCCAAAAGCACTGTCCCTATGGGACTCCCTCTCCAGACAGTAATGGGCCGCAAAAGTCTGGCTTGAAGACCAAGTTGCAGCCTTGCAGATGTCTACCAACGGTACAGAGCGGAGATGAGCCACTGAGGCAGCTATTGCCCTCACACGGTGGGCCATGACCCGACCCTGCAAAGGAAGGTCAGCCGCCTTGTAAGCCCAGGTGATACAGTCAGCTACCCAGATGGATAAGGAACGCTTGGACACAGCCAACCCCAACTTATTAGGGTCAAAAGACACGAAGAGCTGAGTAGCCCTTCTATGCCCCTGCGTACGGTCAAGGTAGAAGAATAAGGCCCTCCTACAGTCCAGGGTATGCAGAACTGCTTCAGCCTGGCTTGCATGAGGCCTAGGGAAGAATGTTGGAAGAACCACCTTCTGGTTGAGGTGAAAAGGAGACAACTTTAGGGAGGAACTTTGGATGAGTCCTAAGGACTACCCTGTTCCTATAGACATGAGTGTAAGGCCTATCACAGACCAGGGCCTGAAGCTCACTCACTCGCCTGGCCGAGGTTAGGGCTATCAAGAAGAGTGTCTTCCAGGACAGGAAGCGTAGGGGGCAAGTAGCCATCGGCTCAAAAGGTGGGCGAGTCAGTTGCTGCAAGACCACATTCAACTCCCACTCAGGAGCAGGAGGACGGATTGGAGGCTTGAGCAAAAGCAAGCCTCTGAGAAAGCGGGACACCAAGGGGTGAAACGAGAGAGATTGTCCTTCCACCAGTGAGTGGTGAGCTGCTAAAGCTGAGAGGTGGACCCGAACAGAATTGGACTTAAGTCCCTGATTGGATAAGTGCAGTAAGTACTGAAGCACTACTGGTACAGTACAGGAGAAAGGATCCTGTGTACGTAGCTGACACCACACAGAAAACCTTTTCTATTTGAGAGCATAGGTTTTCCTAGTGGACTGTTTCCTAGAGGCTAGGACAACCTCCTCAACTTCCTGAGGTTAGCCCCAGGGAGCCAAAACTACCCTTGCAGCCTCCAGGCCATCAGATTGAGAGTTTTGAGATTGGGGTGCAGAAGGGAACCCTGATCCTGAGAGAGAAGGTCGGGTTGCAACCCCAGAGGCAGTGGGGGATCCACTGCCAGCTGAAGCAGAAGTGGAAACCAAGGCTGTCTCGGCCACCTGGGAGCCACCAGCAGGACTGAGGCCTTGTCCTGAATAATTTTGAACAGAGTTCGGGCCACCAAAGGCGTGGGAGGAAACGCATACAGGAGGCCCTGAGACCATAAAGGAGGCCCTGAGACCATGGTATCAGAAAAGCATCGGCTGCTACCCTCAGTGGATGCGGCTGTCTGGAGCAGAACCGAGGCAGCTGTTTTCAGTGGACTGGCAAACAAATCTATCAAAGGAAGACCCCATTTCAGGAAGATCTTCTGAACTACCAAAGAATGCAGCTACCACTCGTGGGGCTGCAGAATTCTGCTCAACCTGTCGGCCAGGTAATTTTCCTGGCCTGGAAGGTATACAGCCTTGAGGAGCATGTTGTGCTTGAGGGCAAATGAGCAAAGGTCCTGTGCCTCCTGACAAAGGAGCCTGGACCCAGTTCTGCCTTGCTTGTTCACATAAAACATGGCTACCTGGTTGTCTGTCTGAACCAGGACAGATTGATGAGCCAGGGCAGGAGAGAAAGCTCTGAGTGCTAATCGAATAGCCCTGAGTTCTAGGAGATTGATCTACTGTGCGGCCTCCCAGGGAGCCCACAGGCCCTGGGTGCACTTGTTAAGTCAATGAGCCACCCAGCCTTGCAGGGAGGCGTCTGTGTTCAGTACCACTGTGTACCCAGGAATTTGAAAAGGCACCCCTTTCAGTAGATTGGGTGGGTGCAACCACCAGTTGAGGGAGTCCAGAAAAGGTCTGGCCATCCTTATCCTGTCTCTGAGGCTGCCTGTGGCCTGTGACCACTGACTCCGAAGGCACCACTGTGCAGGCCTCATATGGAGCCTGGCATTGGGGGTCACATGTACTGTCGAAGCCATGTGGCCAAGAAGCCTCAGGCAGAGTCTGGCGGAGCCCAGTGACCTGCTGAGAAACTGGTTTGCTAAGTTTATGAGTCTTTGAGCTCTGTCTTTTGGCAAGAATGCCTTTGCCAGCACAGACTCTAGCCTTGCCCCTATGAACTCCAAGTTCTGGGAGGGGAGAAAAGTGGACTTTGCGAAGTTTATCACAAACCCCAAGCTTTGAAGAAGAGCAATAGTCCTGAGGGTGGCCTGTCGGGCCTCCTGGCACGTCTGACCTCTTATGAGCCAGTCGTCCAGATAAGGAAAGACAAAGATGCCTTGAGTTCTCAGGTAGGCCGCCACCACTGCCAGGCATTTGGAAAAGACCCTGGGAGCGGAGGTTAGGCCAAAAGGCAGTACTCTGTACTGATAATGGTTTCCTCCCACAATGAACCTGAGGTACTTTCTGTGGTCTGGATGAATGAGGATGTGAGTGTACGCATCCTTTAGATCTAAGGAGCATAGACAATCTCCCTGCTGGAGGTAGGGCAGAAGTGTTCCAAGAGTAAGCATCTTGAACTTTTTTCTCTAGGAACTTGTTGAGATTCCTGAGGTCCAGGATAGGTCTAAGGCCACCGGTTCTTTTGGGTACCAGGAAATACCTGGAGTAGAACCCTTGACTTTGCATTTGAAGAGGCACAGGCTCCACTGCCCTGTCCACCAACAGACCTTGGAGCTCCTGGAGGAGAAGATCTGTGTGCAGGGGAGGCCTTGGAGGCTCTCCTGGAAAATATGGAGGAGGCAGTTGGTGAAAGTGTAGTGCATAGCCCCTGTGGACTATGTTTAACACCCAAATGTCCCCCGTGATGCGGGGCCACTGGTGGGCAAAGAGGGCGAGGCGACCTCCTGTGTAGGGTTGGGGGAGCAGGGGCGGAGAGGCTATACTTGAGGAGTCAAAAACCCCCACCCTGCTGAGTGGGAGCAGGGGCCGAAGGCTTGGGGGTCCTCTGCCTACGGGGCCCATTACCATGCCCCTTGGCTTGCTGACCCTGGGGTACAGCTTGGGCAGCCTGATACTGAGGGTACTGTTTGTAGGCAGTGCCCTTCCTCGGGTAAAATGGCTTTTTACCCGAGCCCTTCTTCTTGCGAGAAGGGGCAGAGGTCTTCCTAGACAGCCTTGTCCTTGTAAGGTGCTCGGTCTCGAGCTGAGCGACCTTCTCGGCCATGGGCTTGCCAAAAATGTTTTCACCTCGGCAAGGGACATCGACCAACTTGTCCTGAACCCATGGCTCGAGGTCCGATGACTGCAGCCATGCCTGGCATCGAGCCGCGATGCCAGCTGCTGCAACTTGAGCCGAAGCCTCGAAGCCATCGTAGGCGGCGCGGGACATGAACTTGGAGCATTCCCAAATCCCTGAGGACAAGGACTTGAATCTCTGCAAGGGTTCCCCGGAGATACCAGCAGAGAAACCAGCCAACTCCTTGACCAGGTCTCGCAAGTACATGCCCATGTACAGCTGGTAAGACTGGACACGGCAAGCAAGCATCGAGCCCTGGAAGCACTCTACCAAAACCATCGAGGTTTCGGGCCTCCCTGCCAGGAGGCACCGCGGAGTGCATCTTCTGACTTTTCAGGCGATGCATGGCCGATTCCACCACCATGGAATGGTGTGGTAGCTGTGCCTTCTGGAAGCCAGGGCTCTTCCTGAGTCGATAGATCGAATTGACCCGCTTGCTTAAAACCAGCGCCGAGGCCGGTGCCTCCCACATCCGGAAGAGGAGCCGTTCCAGCATTGGAGGAACCGGGACAGTAAAGGCCTGCTTCGGAGGAGAGTCGTACTGCAGGGCCTCGAGCTCCTCGGCTCAAGGCTCTTCCTCAGGGTCCGCCGGGATAGCCAATGCGGCGGCCATATCCCGGACAAACTCCGAGAACCGGGTATCCTTCGGAAGAGATCTACTCCGGGGCTCAGACTGCGGTGAGTCTGACGGGACGCACCGGGTCTTGAATGTATCGGGGGACTCCTCATCCTCCGTCTCCCAGGCGGACTCGTCCGACAAGGAGTCAGGGTCCGACCCCGCGGGGCCCGGGAGCACCCGCCCCGACGCCGGAGGCACCGACGTCGACGCCCTCTGTCCCGAATGGGAGGTCGAGGGAGACCGCGACCGAGGTCGACCTCGAGCCTTCATGGTCTCGAGTATCAGCTTGGTCTCTGGGGTCGACTTCGATGTCGATGTCCCGGTGGTCAGGGCAGATGCGCCAGACAGGCTGGCCATCAGTGCCCGCTGCTGCTCCATGAAGGCAGACAGTCTGCACTCCAAGGCTGTCATCCTGAGACTCAGCTCGGGAGACGTAGCAGCCACCGACTCGGACCCCGGCGGCAGCTCTCTGGGAGGAGAGTCCTCGAGGACAACAGGACTTACGTGTCCAGCAGACTCCGGTTCCACACGAGGAACCTTGGCAGGCTTCTCTTGTTCCACAGGCCCAGGGCGACGGTCGGGGGTCTTAGACCTGGCCCTCGAGGAGCCAGGGACCTCTTCCGACGACGCCCTCACGAGCCACTTCTTCCTCTTGCGTTCCCGGTCGGGGGACCCCCTGTTCGAGGAGCCCCGACAGTGTTCGGGATCCGAATCCCGAGATGTCGAGGCCTCAGACGAGGTCCGGGCCCGGCCGGAGGCTGAGTCAGAAAAAAGCCTTTCTTTCTGCTGCTGGCGACTTCTCAGTGCCTTGGAAGACATCTTCCCACATGGTCCACACGTCTTAGAGTCGTGATCAGGACCGAGGCACCGAAGGCAGCAGTCGTGTGTGTCGGTGAGAGACATCAATTTCTTACACCGATCACACTTTTTAAAACCGCTGGAAGCCATCGGGGAAAAAAGAGTCCCTGCGAGGTCAAAGGACCGGCCTTCCAGGGAAAAAGCAAAAAAGGGCGCGAACGCCAGCCACGAAGGGCAAAAACCGAAAAAGTAGAAATGGGCTCGATACCGGTGTACCGAACCCGGCGGGAGGGGAACCGGCGTCGAACCGGGAAGAAAACAATAGCGAGAATCGCCGAAAAAATCAAACTTTTATCCGGGATGACAGGACACACGTCCGGTGGGCTTCTCGTAAAAAGAGAGACTGAGGTAAGATGGCACCTTTTAGGCGGGAAGGGAACTGCGCATGCGTGCCTGCATTCCCAAAGGCTTTCATGGAAAGCTGGGGAAATGCTCCGCTAGGGCTTCATCGGCGTCGATGACACCCATATGTGAGGACTGACTTCCTGCTTGGTCCTGGAGAAATTTCTTTATGGAAAGAGTGGTGGATCCGTGGAATAGTCTCCCAGTGGAGGTGGTAGAGATGAGGACTGTATCTGAATTTAAAAAAGCATGGGACAAACAGAGGAGGATCTCTGAGGGAAAAAAGGGGACTGTTGTAGTTGTTGATATGGAAGGACAGACTGGATAGGCCATGTGGTCTTTTTCTGTCATCATTTTTCTATGTTTCTATGATATATCAGCTGTTTTCTAGAGGTGCAGGACATCTGTACTGCAGATGCAGGTTTTGTGTGACTGCAAGTGAGAGAGTGTGTGTGTGTGTGTGTGTGTGTGTGTGTGTGTGTGTGGTCAGAGGGGATGCATGGGGGGACCTGATGTGCAACCGCAATTTTGGAGGGGCATCGGTGCCTGGCCAGTATCTGGTCCATAGGTTTGATCGCAATGTGACCAGATGCCAGTGTGATCAGCCAGGATACAGTAAAACGGGGTCTCTATAGCTAAATGTCAAAGCATATCCCTGTCAGCGATAAGGGATTCAGGGCATGCAACAGGGTACACAGCATCATCAGCGGTCTCACAAATGTGTACATTTGTACAGACAGATGCTGGTGCCCTTGGGCATCTAGTGGTGCTGTTCATGCTGGTGCATGCATTCAGTCTGAGGGTTCTATTTAATGTCAAGGATATGCTCTGACATTTAACCATAGAGGACCATTTCTGGTTTCTTCTGGTCCATACATAGCATTGTACAGACTGTTGTCAGAGATGACCAATGCAAGCACAACTAAAATGTTCACCTACTGCCATGTATGTTGTGCTGCAAGATATGTCAGGACATGCATATCACTTTCTACTGGCTGTTGTAACATCTCTGAGTGCACAGAGATCACCTTGCAGTGTCCTGGTCATGTAAAGAACTAGCTTATACTGTCTGTTTTGCATCAGCACATCTGTCTCATGCATTTTCATGGGTAGTTGACAGACACCACACTGTCAGTGTGAGGAGCAGCTTCGGGGATGCATGTTTTAACTGAGGAGGCATGGCCGCACGGAGATAGGCAGCAGCGGAGCTGTATATCTTTTTGGAATTTGCCAAGGGTAGAGACGTCCACACCTCTTGCTACGTTTACCTGTGTCCCTGGGTTTAGGTGTGCCACGCCAAACACGTCTCTATCCTTGATTCTGGACCCACGCATGCAGAATTAGGGTCAAACGTGGCCCGTTTTTCATTTAGATATGTCCGCAGGCTGGACGTATACATTATGGAATCGCGCTCCACTTCTCCTGTTCACCTCCTATGTGCTTCCTTCCCCTAAATATGTGCTATATTCTAGTCCCCGGTTGTTGTGTTGTCTGTCTTGACTAGACTGTAAGCTCTTATGAGAAGGGACTGTCTCTTACATGTCACTGTATAGTGCTGCATATGCCTTATAGTGCTTTACAAATGATAAACAGTCATAGTAGTAGCAATTTACAATACAAAACTTTCAATAACAGAAAAGAAAGAAAAATCAACAGCTCCCAAAATCCAAGGGGAAGCGTCACTAACCCACAAAGGCCTTTGTAAAGATATTTTTAACAGCTGCTCTGAAGGGCAGACGATTGGTCTCGTTCCTCAAAGAACAAGGTAAAGCATTCCACAATAAAGAAGCTTGAGGGCCGATATTTAGTGCAGGGGTCAGTGCTGTTAAAGCGGTTGGGCATCGCTGCTTTAACTTAGACTCAGATATTCAATGCTGGGGTCATATCCGGCCACTGGCATTGACTATTCGGGATGGCCAGCTTGTGCCAAAGCTCACTGGGCTACGGTGATATTAAGCTTCTGCCCAGTTTGCTAAAGCGGCTAAGGTAAGGACTGTCTTTATTCTGCCTATTTTTAGCTTCTTTAAGACAGCTGGGCAGTGGCTGAATATTGGCACTTCTTGATTATCTTTGGTGCTGCCCTTGGAATGATCAGTGCTGAGCGCTTAGCATCAGGGCATCCAGTTGCATTAGAAGGGGATATTCAGCGGCATAAACTGACTCTGTGCCACTGACTCTCCCACTCAGCGTGATTAACATGGTTAGTCGGTCTGCTCACCATGTTACTCGTTTTGAATATGGCCCCCCTCATGGTACCCAAAGAAGTCCTTTGCATCATTTGCAAATGAATTTGGGTACGGGAGGGTAAGACAAGCTGAAATGAGATGGACAACTTGTTCTGAAGGGAACTAATAGACTGGAGAGGTAGGTGGGGGGAACCAGTACAGAAAACTTTATAAATGAAGGATGATGTTAAACTGAATTCTATATACAACTAGTAATCAGTGAAAGTTTACCAACATAATCATGTGCTAATCTTCTTCCTGCAAAGTCTAAAACTTCAGATACTGGGCTATCATTCTTTCTCAAATCCGCTAAAGTTAACTGTGAGGTCAAAATGCTAAAATTTGCTAAGTGAGCCACATACTCAGCTAGATTGAGTGCTGCCAGGTAAACCTAGTAAGTCTGGGGGTAATTTAATAAGGAGGCGTCTATTTTTAGGGGCTAACACCCTACATAAATATTGGTATTTTAATCAAGTCCCCTGAAGAAGGCCCCAGGCTGAAATATGTGTCGGGCTGACCTCATGTTTGCTGAATAAATACTTGTCCTTCCGCAGTTGTTTTGTGTCCTGCTTTCTGTTTGTGTCTGGGTATTTTAGCCATTTACAGGCATAAATGATCTCTTATAATATACTGACCAGTGTAAAAGTTGGCAGTCTTTTGCATGGCACTTACTTTCACTGTGTACATGCCCATAGATGGAATTTGGGCAGAGTGTAGGCAGTGTGAGCAAATATGCATGGTGATTATATCATACAATAATCTACGCGCATACTTTCAAAAAGCAGACACGGTAATTTACACCAGCTCTACGGCTGCTGCAAGTGACTGCGCCTTAATTTAAGACACATTCTCTGCTACGTACGCTAGCTTTCTATGAAGACAAGTAGGCGTCTACTTATCGCTATAAAATAGGTTTCACTTGCAATGCAATGTGTGCCTTCGAGTCAGTCCTGACTCCTGGCGACCCAGGAGCTCCTGGGTTTTCTTGGCAGTGTCACCGGAAGTAGATTGCCAGGCCTTTCTTCCGAGGCAATGGAGGGTTAAGTGACTTGCCCAAGGCCACAAGGAGTGCTAGCGGGAATTGAACCCTGGTTGCTTGGTTACCAAGCCAGTGCAGGTGTGTTAAAATGCACTTTGACTAAGTGTCATTTGAATTAATTTACCTCCACCTTCTATTGTCTGTTGGACAACCGTTTTCTAATCCAGTTCATAACCTCACATTCTAACATCAGGCTGCTTGGTTTATTCATGAATCTCCTATGAAGAGCAGTATCAAAGGCTTTGCTGAAATCCAACCAGACCGTATCAAGCACATGTCCTTACTCTAGTTCTCTGGTCTCCTCATCAAGTAGGCTCTTAGAAAATTGCCCAGGGATAGACATGTCTTCAAAGCCGGTGCACAGAGACATAGCACTCACTCATGCGATTTACAAGTAGGTATTCCTGGGCGGTGAACAGACACAGCATATGCACCTCTTCTAACCCGCATATCCATGGACATCTCAGAGCAGGTGTAAATTTGTGCGCCTACTTTCCCTGGGGTAGTTTTATAAAGGGACATATGTTGCCTTTCTTAAACCTGCACAACACGCCCGGTGATAAAATTATCCTCCACGTGCAGTATTTTGGCAGCCTGCGTATAAATTTTGGCATGACAAAGTTTTCCTCACCAGTGGGGGAGGGCTGAGAGAGAGAGAGGGACCAATGGTGCACCTCTCTCTCTCTCTCTCTCCTCCTTCCCTTATGCTTTACCTATGTCATGATGATGACAAAGCGTCACCAGCAGGTAAGTGTGCTGCTCTCTTATGCCTCCTGAGGATAAGAAGGGTAAGGATCACACTGTGACTAAGGGGTATGTTTACTAAACGGCGCTAACGGCGCAGCTGTGACGTTATCGCGCAATAATGGCGCATTACTGTGGGAAAACGTCATGTATCGCGTGACAACGTCTCCTGTGGTGTTAAGGTGCGCAGAAGGTGGAGTACGGCTCCCCAGAGGGCGGAGTAAGGCTCCCTAGGGGCGGAGATAAGGGATCAATGGGCGGAGAGTGGGCAGGGAGAGGCCCCATGCACACTAACGCCGTGAAATGAAGGTCTGAAAATTAGCACCAGTGAAAACCTCTCGCTAGAGGCACATATGCAGGGGAGAGAGACCATTTCAGTCAGCAATGTGCAGCAAAGGCAGGGAAACCAAGAAAAGTGATAGTAGTGCATGTGCAGCAACATCATAGTGCCCAAGTACGAGAGGGCACTACAGTGAGGCTGCAAATGAGGTACAGGGGGCTGCAGGCGGGATGTGCAGTGTGGCAGCTGGGGCACAGGGTGGGATAGGCAGATGCCTAGGTGACACATAGGAATGTGGAAGCGGAAAACCAGCAGGACAGCAACTGACCAAGGGCAAACATGGCCATGAGTATGTGTCCCACAGTGTCTCAGGGGATAGTACCCAGCAAGTACCCCAAAGGGCACATAACATTGGCAGGCGGTGTCAGGGGGAAGCGTTGATGTCTATGCAGGCACCCCTACCCCATATCACGCACCATAGGCAGCCGCCTACCGGCACACTGGATGGCCTGGGACTGCGCACCACCGGCAGAAGTGCATGTCAGCATGGTGGCAGAGGGGTGCTGGTGGCGGAGGGGGCAGTGGCATCTGCCCACAGCAAACCATGGCCAAGCCCCATTTAGGTGGGTGCTGTGCACTGCAACAGACAAGGTCTGTCTGACGAACAGTCATGGTATCCCCAGGAATGATCAGCCCCTGTGGCAACAGTTTGGTGCAGTACACACAGCCAGTTTATTCAGGGGCAGAAGGTCACAAGTTCAAGTCCCAGCTGTGGCTCCTGCCAACCTTGTCCCCATATTTTACCCAGTATTAAACTGTGATAATAAAGACGGAACCTTTATTGCAGATAAAATAAACATGCCTGAAAAACCTATATTTTACCCTACAGAGCACAGACACCATAAACATGTGCAATCCCTAGAGCAGAGTTTCCCATCTGCAGTCCTGGAGGGCCAAACACCATTCAGGTTTCATGCTGTCCCTAATAAATATGCCTGTGCTGCATTTGTATGCACCGCCCCCATTGTATTCAAATGTATCTCATGCATATTCATTAGGGACAGCATGAAAATCTGAACTTTGTTTGGCCCACCAGGACCGGAGTTGGGAACCTAAGTCCTAGAGCAGTGGCCAACAGGGGAACAAACACCCACACCCATAGGCTCCACTATCCAAAGCCTCATGGAGAGTCAGGCTGTTGGGCCCTGCGCGGAGCAGCATCTCCAAATACTAGCAACTGCATACCTTAGCAATGCCGCCCTAAACTTGGGAACACGTTATACATATATCAAAAGGTTGCTATGATTTATGGCAGATAACAAATCCTAAGTTAAACACAATTTGTTGACAGAGCTGCATCATAGCAACCTTTCTGATATCTGTGGAGTGTGTTTCAGTTTTGGTTTCTGACAGTGTTTACCACCCCGGGGAGTGACCCCAACAGTATTGCGTACCATAGCCATGCCTGCACTGTGTCCAGGACTGATGTGGTGGCCAGGGCTACCAAAAACCTCTATATTTTCACAATGCTGGCATAGGTGTGGGAGTGTGTGTATGTCTATCCAGTGTGTTGTGGCTTCCTACACCTTACTGAGCCCACACTGCTTTGCACTGTTTCCAGTGTTAGCCTGCCAATGTGCATAATGAGGAGCAAGGTACTGTGGGTATGGCCCCGACAGGGTGGCCTGGGCAGGATGCATCTGCACAGGGCATAGGGCAATGGCTGGGACATTGTAGTGCCCGACCACCACCTGAACGGACAGGGTGGCCACAGCATGTCATGCTGGGAGGTCACTCTCACCCTGACTGAGCAGTGACCATGGTATGGCTAGGTTCCCCCATAGTGCTATACAGTATTTTTCTCAAGTGATATTTATGGGTTCCCTTTTCTGGGGCCCAATCACTGACATACCTGCTTGGTGTGTGTGCTCACATCCCATTTTTGGGTGCACACAGTTCCTTCAGGAACATGCACTATGTAGTAGCTAGCAGACTGTCTGCAGTTAGCATGTGTATGGCTGGAACACCTTGCAGGGTGCAGCGGGTGGAGACTGACTGTGCTCTCTGCTGATGAATGTCAGATAGTGGTGGGGGACAGCTGAGGTTTTCCAGCATTCTGCCTTTGCCTTATGTGATGCATACAGAACTGTATAGGGTGCCCGTTCCCCAGCAGGACTGAGGTTAATGGTCCCCTCTACTGCCATCATTGCAGTGATATAGAATGTGGATCAGTTGGTAGGAGATCCTGTCCCCCACCCTGACCCATAGAGGGTGGGTTGGGTGGTGCTACATAATCCGATTTTGGATCCAAACACTCCCCTTCACTTATAACATGTGACCATGGCACCCACACAGGATATGCACAATTTTGGGTGCATCATAGTCCACAAGCGCTAGACGTGACTGGGAAATAGAGATGGACACAGGTGTATCCTAGGTGTGTCTGCAAGGACTACCTATCACACACTGGCACTGATGAGGACCTGCAACATAGCCTATCTCAGCCAAGCCAGGTGCTACGGACCTGGTGCTGGATGCCCCACCTCACCCTTAGGGTGAGCACAGGACCCGCACAATGTCATGGTCTGTAGCTATACTGTGCCAGTAACACACACGGTCAGTTCCCCCTACCAGGCCGAGGTGCTGTGGGGGTGCATACCCCATCTTGTGATCAGCTGTAGACTGCTGATCTGCATGTGCGGTGCATCATGGGTATAGCTGGCTATAGAAAGACTACAGGTCACCACACAAACTGTCTGCTGTGGTTACCAGGATAGGGTATATCCTGGTAACCACAGCAGACAGTTTGTGTGGTGACCTGTAGTCTTTCTATAGCCAGCTAGGCATGTGTTAGAAGCTATAGAGATGTAGCCCACTGGTTACTTCAATGACTGTGGATTCAGAGATCATGGGTTTGATCCCACAGTCATGTTATTTAATAAGGCTGACTGAGGCTTTTCGTTTTAATTTAAATCAGTGCTGCCAGCAAAATGCACCCTCACAGTGCTGTAACCTTAAGGTGCCTCATAAGGCGCCCTATAAAGCGCCCTATAGGGCACATTAGAAGGCGCCTGGGTGGACAGGGCACTTTATAATGTGCCCTTTGGAGTGCCTTATAGGGCACCTTATGCGGCACCTTATGTTACGGCATTGTGAGGGTGTTTTTGCTGGCAGTACTGATTTAACTTAAAAAAGGAAATGCCTCAGACAGCACTGATTTAGATTAAAAGTAATTGCCTCAGACAGCCTTCTTACATAACACCACTGTGGGATCAAACCCATTACCTCTGCCTCCCCAGTCATTGCAGTAACCAGTGGGCTACATCTCTACAGCTTCTAACACAGCGCTGGCATGAACTTAGGGTTAACGCGCGTTAACGTGCCACGGCGCCCACTATCGCACGATACAGATTCTTGCTACCTTGCCACCGGAACACCCACTCCTTATATGGCATTCTTCACATTATCGCTGTAACTAGCGCCGGTAACATTAAGATGGTTTAGTAAACATACCCCTAAGTTGTGTAGCAGGTTGCATGGACTGGGTCTACCAAATTTTATTCCTTCACAAGAACAACCCTGCATTTGAACAGTGGCACCTTTTATTCTAGAAAAAAAGTACTGTTAATAACTAATAGAGAAACCCCCTTCTGTTTCATTAAAATAAAGGAACTTTCTAATCCTAAACTTAAATACATTTTCTATCATTTAGTTTAGAAGAACCATAACTGAAAATTTGGGCTGGAATAACAGTTATGTAAAGTCATAGAACTGTTTTTGAAACATCATGCCAAGAAAGAAAGAATTAAAATCCCTTGTGTTGAGTAATGAGGATTCGTATGGATTTGTCGACATATCCAACAGCGTTATAAATTCCTTTGCATTTATGGGTGAGCATAATTGGCTGGTGATTATCTTACTTGGGGAGGCTAACAGAGGGGGTGGGTGGATTGGAACCAAAAAATCCAGAGAGTGGGAAGGGGATTGTTTCTTTGTCTGAGCCTATAGTTGTTTTGACATAATTAAAAATAAAGGAAAGCAGAACAGTTGCAGGTGATACTTTTTTAAATTCAGATTTTACATATTTTATACAAATAAATGAATAGATCTGTAGTAATCAGCAAAGGACATATAAGCATGCATTAATCAGCGTCGGTATTCCAAAATCAGTTCTTGAGCGCGCTGCTTCTTTCATCCATGCGAAACAAAGACAACATGAAAAGATGATGGCGAGATATTTGAAGGCCTTTACACAGTTTGTACTGTAGACCTGCAAACTGTGTAAATGCCCGTTAGTGAATATTTAGCGGTACTAACACAGTTACTGCCACTGGATATCCGAGGGTGCCGCTGTTACATGCCCGGTGCTATGCAGTTAGCAGCGGGGCGTGTTGTGGGCGTTCCGTGGCAGAGTGGATGCGGCACCCATCGCTAACCAAGTGGTGGCGATATTGAGCTGCTGCCTGGTTAGCGACCTACGGGTAAAGTCAGGTGTGGCAAAAGCTGGCCTATCTTTACCCGCAGAGGCTAACTGAGCAGTGGCTCAATATCACTGCTGCCCGGTTAACTTCCAGGCTGTGTGGAGACCCAGATATTCAATGCCAGTTGCTGGATAAAGCCCCAGCATTGAATATCCGGGGTTAGTATTCAGCGGTGACGACTATGCACTTTACAAGAGCTAACTGCCACCGCTTAATATTGGGCCCGATATTATTAAGTAAAATCCAGGACTGGATTTGGCAGCGCAGGTGTCGATGATCTGCTCAGGGATCAGTATCTCCGATAAGGTTGCTTTCAGCATGCAAATAAAAAACTGTCAGTCTCTTGAAACCCATTGTGGACCTCATCCATTTCCATATGTGTTGCAAGGAAGAAATGACCTTTCGCAGGCAGCATTGCCAACAGAGAATATAAGTTTCAAAACTCTTGTAAAATTTGGATGAAAAAGAGCTGAAGCAGCTGCTCTGAGAGTCTCAAAGTGCTATCTGTGTTTGGCAAATCAATTTTTATCAACTCCATCTCTGTGTGAGCGAGTTTTGCATTGATTGAAAGGGTACTTGCATACTGACTGAGTAGCCCCTGAAAACCCTCCTAATCACATTTCTGCACTGCACCTACACTTTTAGCTATTTTCATTGATTGGGATGAAAACCTGTGATTGCATTCACAGGAAAAGACAGCTGCCTGCCCTGTTTCCTCTAGCACTCTCGTCTTAAGCTTCTGATCCAAGTGTTCTTACAACAAATGAACATTCAAATGAGGCTGTTTTCTTTGCAGGTCTTAACTGTCCTCATTTGTGAGTATGCTCTTCACCTGTCAGAATTAAATTGAAATTACACTTACCTGGTAATTGTAGTTCCTTGAGTGATGACAGTTTAGTCCTCCACTTCTGGGTAGTGCACCTCCTCCTGCAGCTTGGAGACTGGACCAATCAGAACTCTGACATCACTGGATGCAGCCTGCAGGCATTCCCCATAAGCCCCAGTGACCTATTGACAAAGCAGACTCAAAAGAGCAAGAAATAAATAGCTAACCGGTTAAACACTTGAAACTGTAAGGAAAAACAAACCTTCCCTGAAGCAGGAAAGGAAAAGATTCTTCGAAAGAAACACCCTCTCTCCTGCCGAGACAATTAAACAAGGCTGCGAAAGAAGAGGAAAGGCAGAAAGTACTAGAGGGTTAGATCTCCCGACAAGACACTCACCTGTAAAATCGTACTTCAGGACTGACTGCGTGCCGAGTCAAACTAGAAAAGTGAGGGCGGGAATGAGGACTAAACTGTCGTCACTCAAGGAACTACAATTACCAGGTAAGTGTAATTTCAATTTCCTTATCGTTCCTCCAGTTTAGTCCTCCACTTCTGGGATGTAACAGAGCAGTACTAACGGGAGGAACCCTGCCAGCCGGCACGCAAAACCGCTGACCCGAAACTGGAATCCCCCGCCGCCCGTCTAGCCAGCCGGTTATGCTTGCTGAAGGGAAGCAGCAACGCCCCAGTTGCTGCTTTGCCAAACCCCACCGGCGGAACTACACGATGCTCTGCTCAGGGAGCTGCATGCGGTCCAGCAGAGTGCTCCCCACTCAGCTGGAGGAAACCACCCCGGCAACATGTAAGCCGAGACGAACGTCTCTTTGAGCCAACTGGCAATGGAGGCCTAAGCCTCAGCCTCACCCTGCCTGGGACTCCCAAACAAGTACAAAGGCACGCTCTAATATACGCAAGGAGCCTGGGACTGCGAAATAACGACCCCGAAGCCCCCGGACGTCCAAGCGACCCAGTCGCCATTCAGAAACGTGTACTCCTCCTGCCCAGAAGCTCGGGAGAGACACTGTTTGACGTCCCGGAAAAGGCAAAGACACCTTAGGCAGAAAGGCCAGAACCGGCCGTAGCAGTACTTTGGACAGAAAGGCAAAGGAAAGAAACTTCTAACCCGACAGAGCCTACCGCTCCGAGATGCGCCGCGCCGAGCAAACCGCCCCAGAAAGCGCATCTGTGAGAGTCAAGTCTTGGACCGAAACTTGGCTTAAGGGCTCAAATGGAGCCTTAGTCGAGCTCCTGAACAGCAAGTCGAGACCCCACGGCGGAACAGAAAACCAACTCGCTGGACGCAACCGAGTAACCGCTTGAAGAAAACGCACTATACCATAGTGCGGCCCAAGAGCTACGCCTCGAACCTCACCTCAGTAACAGGCTATGGCCGCTAACTGACCTGTTCTCTGTAAAACCAAACAGTTTGTTGTTCTGGTCTGTTATATTGTGAACCGAGCTGATGCTAAATAGAGCGGTATATAAGAGCCTGTAATAAATAAATAAATAAATAAATAAAACTGTACTCGCAAGAACTGGGAGCCAGCTCTTTAACAAATCCATCCTGCAAAAAATCAATACCACCGATACTGATGCCGTGGTAGCGCGGACCTGAAGACCGGAACACCAGCCGTCAAAGACGCGCCAAACCCGAACATAGACCAGCGAAATTGACTGGTGCTGTATTTGAAGGATCCGGGAGCAAAACCCAAAGAGGGAAAGGGACTGGAGACAGACAGTGGCGCTCACCCGGGACGGCCTAGTCCACAGCAGATCCTGACTTCATCACCAAACCTCATGCAACACCATGAGGACCTCTGGCACCTTCATACAACCGAAAGTCCCCCATTACTGTAGTAAGTACCTTAGCCGGACAATACCGACGAAGCCAAGAAATGCAGTCTCACTCAGCAAAGAGTGTATCGAACAATCAAGCCTAAACAATTGAGAGCACATACCAAATGCAAATATGGGAGCCCTAGTACCTGGCTCCCAAACACAGCGCAGAAAATACGCTGGAACATAGGCTGAATGCACGGAACATACCCAGAGAATCGACGTCCTCTATGAAACCTTCCAGTGCCCAGGAGCACGAAGTTCCCTACTGTGCTACCGAGACATCCTTCACTGCACTCTCAACGGAACCCGCAACAAGATGGCGGAGACGGAACAGCGCCCTTGCTAAGCGTAAAAACCCCCTCTGACAGCACAGGCTCTAGAAATAGATGAGAATTTCCTGGGAAGGACAGGAGAAGAGGAGCATCCCTCTGGCCGTCCTGCAGTCAGAGAAATAGCAGTGGATAACATCGGCCAACGTGCAAGAGGATGTTCTAGAGGATGCTGCCTGCATGAATCGGACAAAAAATACGATTTCACATTTTCCAAGCTTCCTCAGGGATGGGGACACTGAATACTATATGTGAGCCATGAGCAGCGCTGCTATCCATCGGCCTTTAGACACCAGAGAGCAAAACCTGGGACAGAAAATCTCGAACAGGACGGTGGCTTGCGTAGTCACGAACCACAGAGAAGCCAAGAGGCCCTGCGGTTAGAACGGCCCTGACGTGCAGAGAGTAATCTGAAGATGACTGCATACACCTGGTCACAGAAACGCCTTATTGAGTGCCCCCCGCGTCCTCCGGAGCCCCTAGACCGTAACACAGGCACGTTCTGGTTTATAGTCTAACTGTAATTATGAGTAAAGAGACAAATTCTTATATCCTAAGGCTTCCTAAATGCTCATGCCCCTAAAAGCTGACAGGCCTTAAGAGATGCTCCTCCGAGACATGAGCAGGAGGGAGAGAACAGGTGGCATCAGAGCAATGCGAAAACTGCTGGCACATAAAAGGAAGAATGACACGAAGCATAAACTGAAAAATAAAGGAAATCAGCTCCTAACTACTAAAGGGAACTAATCCCTCATTGTCAACAAAGCAAAGGTAACTGAAGTAAAAGGAAATTAGAATATGTCACACGAAATGTTCGTGATATGTTCCCCCAAGTGACCCTTAAAGAACAAGTCTGAAGCAGAGGGATCCCTGAAGACAATGAACTAGGCCCGGGAGTGTCGTGCTGTAAGCCCCACACGGAGGGGAACTGGAGTGGAGGAGTGGCCTAGTGGTTGGGGCTGCTGCATCTTGCCCTCAAAGAGGACAGCAACCTTGGACCGGAAGGACTGGGGCTTCGAGTCCCACAAGTGCTCCTCGAGGCCTTGGACAAGCCACTCAACCCCCCATAGCCTATGAGCCCTGTAAAATAGTTATCTCCAAGTTATAATGCCCCGTTCAAGGAAAATTCAGTTTGTTCAATGAAAGCTGCACTGGTGCCAAATAGCGCGGTATAGAGAAAATGTAAATAAAGAAATAAATACAAGCCTGACCACGCGTAGGCCTGCTCCCGATCCCGACAGACCCCAGGGAGGGGCTTGGAGAAACTGCAGATCAAATAGGAAATAAGAAGGATAAGAATAAGGATAAACCCCCTGGTCCCCCTGGTCGCAAGCTCCTACTCCAACCATGGGGGTGTGTGCAGGGACAAGTAACTACCAGTACTCTACCTGCCCACCTAAATAAAAAACTGAAAACTAGAACCATGCAAGGCCCGCAGACCATTATTTAGAAGGGACCCAGGATAGCCAGGCATGACCCAGTACCAGCATTGTGGGAACTGTGTCTGTTAGCAAAACCGCTAGGTACTTGGGACCTAGATCGACCACCGTTAGAAAGGGAAACAGGATACTGGGCTGGAAGGACCCTGGAGTGGCTCAATATGGCCGCTTTGAGGACCTCAGGTTCCTATGTCCAAAAGGACAATTGAAGGGCTGGGAGCTTGCAACCTATAGAACTCTGGGTGTGGAATGATACCATGGCTGGCGTTGGTCTGCGGCGTCCTTTTTTTTTTTTTTTTTTTTTACCACCGCAGTGCTTCTGCAAGCCTGTGGAGTGAGATAGAGGGGAAATTGAATAGAGCCCTTAGCCTAAAAATCCCCACACATGAGACCATTCATTGTGCTTCGCCATGGAAAAAACATGCCTGGAAGCAAGAGCAACAGTTTCACCTTCTTCTCCATCTGGGCATAGAGTTTAATGCCTCTGTAGCCTGCCTGACTAACGTGTTCACAGACTTAGGGAGGTTTGAGAGTTGAGTATTCTTCTTTCTTTTTTTTTTTTATACATGTTGCAATCAGGCACCCTCACTGCCTAGACCGCCCGTCAAATAAATGCAAAAAGGAAAGCAAAATTGAATACCACAAAGAAATAAACCGCTAAGAAACGAAAGAAAAGGAAAAGAAATCCTCACCAAAACAAATGACTTTGCTTTTGAGGGAGCAGAGCCCACATCGGGAGAAGCTCAGACCCGGGGTTCAGTTTTGCCGCCGAGAAAATATGTAACGCTGAAGAGACCGCATGCTCAAAATGGCCGCGATCTCCATCCAGCTTGCTTGTTTTGGCACGCTGAATAGAGAAGCCCCTCTCCGAAGCCAAAATTTATTTATTTATTTAGCTGCATTTATATCCCGCTTTTCACCGGGTCAAAGCGGTTGGGGGATACATTTAACACGAGGGGATATGAGACACATACACTAATACTTACAGGGAACATGGGCAATGGAGGGTTAAGTGGCTTGCCCAAGACCACAAGGAGCACCTGTGGGACTAGAAACCCCAGTCCTTCCAGCCAAAGGTTGCTGTTCTCTAGTGGGATTTGAACCACCGACCTTCCGGCCTGTGGTACCTTGCCCCAACCACTAGGCCACTCCTACCTTTTGCAGAGGAGCTGCACTCCAACTATACCTAAGGACACAAAACAGGCCACCCTTTAAGAAACAATACACTTCCTGTATGTTCAGACCCTGTGCTGTGTATTCCATTGGGGAAAAATTAACACATTTTAAAATGAACTCGGCTGTTTAGACCAGCGTTTCCCAGACAAAGTGGCCTGGAGAGTTCTGTATATTTAGTTTCAGATTCTACAACATGTCCCAGTGCACCACAGGTTATCTGGTGATGGTGATGGTAACCTAAAACAGTCACAGACTGACAGTACGAAGGGACTACTGTCTCAAGCTCCCCTCGATTTTACCCTCCCTTCATCTACGAGCTGGGGGACCGCCTTTGGAGCTCACCCAGAGCCTAGTATTCAGGGCCCTAACGGGTGCTCCTCAGAGAGATAGTCAGGAGGGCAAAAAACTGTACGGTCCCAGCAATCAAGTAAACACTGCTGACGTATAGGAACTGAAAACTCAAAACAAAGTAAAAAAAAATTAAATTAACGAAGGGAAGCCCCAAAAAAGGGAGGAAGCTACCTCAGCGGACCGCCTGCAGTTGTACTCAGGCAAGCCGCCGCAACTCCCACCTCGCGGTCCAAAATCACACGAAAATGGCCACCCCCTCATCGCCGAATTGTGGCGCCAAACAGAAACCGCCGTTGCAAAAGAACAGCTCTGCTTAAAACGACAGGGCCCGAAGGTCTTACCTGCCTGCCCGAAAGCAACCTATCCTGTTTGTCGCTGCGATGCCAAAACGGCACAGAGACTGCGCTGCCACGAGCAGCCGTCGCAGCGAGGGCTGCTCAGCCGGTTCCAGCACATAATAAGGATCCCGCAAGTATGGAGAGCCTCCGTCTCCCACAGCTAAAGAGTGACTATGCGGTCCCTCGGAGCTCTCTCCCGTACAGTCCAGGGAGAGAGATCCGCACCGGCAAATGACTGCAGTCAAATGACAAGACTGACAAGAGGTAAAAGGAGGGAGCTGCTAACCAAAAAGAAAAAAACTTTAAAGGGCCAGAAACCAAATTGGAAATTACAGAAACCCGAAGGAAGACGGCTCCTGAGCACTACAGAGGACCAATCCCCCCCCCCCTTTTTTTTTTTTTTTCAACTACTCTGAAAGCTAAAGTAAGGTAAAAGCAAAGAAAAATAAGCAAAACTAATCATAAAAGTAGAATCCCACTAAAGACTCCTCAACTATTACTTAAGTGAGCCCAGACCTAGGCTCACTACGTCCTCCTGCTGCATGGAGACTGGACACACTGGGGCTTATGGGGAATGCCTGCAGGCTGCATCCGGTGATGTCAGAGTTCTGATTGGTCCAGTCTCCAAGCTGCAGGAGGAGGTGCACTACCCAGAAGTGGAGGACTAAACTGGAGGAACGATAAGGAACAGGACATCGTGCAGCTCACAGACCTTTTGGGCTCCCATCCAAATATCATCCCATTTAGCACCCACTAGCAGATTCTCCAAGACATCAACAATTCTCTGCAATATATTAGAGGCCTGAGAAAGTATAATATCTTTCATCTGCGATGCTCTTTGGCTTCTATGTACAACATGTGGTAAGGTTTTGCAGCTATCATGCAGTAATTATCAAAATTAACATGAACTAACTGCAGAATATCTCTGGGCACTGGGATGGCAGCCATTCATTTAACAGAGAGAAAAAGTTGCTACTGTGTATTAAGAGGGTAGCTTTATAAGGTGACGTCTCACTAGAGCGCGAGTTAAAGCACCTGTGTTAAGTCTATTTTATAATGACAAGCAGCATCGACTTGTCTTTCCTTTCACAAGTAGCCTAACATGCACCTGATCTAAGCTGATCCGCTAATGTAAGCTGATCTAAGTGTCAGCGCCTATATTTTGAAGGTACATGAATAAATCATTAGAGCCCAATATTCAAAACAATTAACGCAGACAGCAGAGCGGCTAACCCAGTTAATCGCGGTAATCGGGACAGCCAGCGGCACTAACAGAGCCGCTGAATAACCACAGGTGCCACTACTGAACGTCCCGATACTAGACAGCTATCATCAGGGCATTCTGGGGGTGCCGTGGAAGCGGCACCCAGGGATAATATTCAGTGCTGTCCGGATATCCCTAAGCAGCGAAAGTCAACCATCTTAAAGGGTGGCCTAACTTTCGCCACAGAAGCTAACCGGGTAGTTGCTGGATAGTGCCGCTGCCCAGTTAGCTCCCACACTACCCGGCTGGCCCAGCTATTCAATGCTGGTGGCCAGATATGGCCCTGGCATTGAATATATGGGTTCTAGGCTAAGCGGCGATGGCTAGCTGCTTTCCTAGGGCTACCCACTGCTGCTGAATATCTTCCTCATAGAAGTCTGTAATCTATGCACGTTCTTGCACGCTTCATCCAAGCTCCATCCATGTGCACGTCCACTGACAAAGTACATCCCTTGATGCCAAAGCGCATACTTTTACGCCAGTTGGTATTTTATAAGACATCATTTATGCAGGACTGGATGTTTGACATAACGTCATTAGTCACTGCAGGTAACATGTAATGCAATTAGCTACACTTCTTGAGGTGATGTCAACTGTTCTGAGTTATCTGCTGCATTAAGGCGCAGTCCCCACCTATTCCATGCCCAAAATGCCATTTTCTGTGTTGGCTACTTAACATGGCAATTGCTGCACATTAACCACAAACACTCTATATTTACTGTTAGCATACAGCAGTAACTGTGTTAACTAGCTAACGCTGCTTAGTAAATAGGCCCCTTTGTGTGTTATGTGAATTGCACCAAAAAAAGGTTCCAATACTCAGAAAATTCGAACTTGCACATTCTTCAACATTTTCCCCCAGTCCTGCACCATTTTGTAAACAAAAATTAAATTAAAACCCCAAGAAGCCAGGCTCTGCATGCGGTGCAATGCCAGAGAAATAAACTGAGGCAGTTCCCCCCGTATTGTACAAAATATAAAGATGACACATATAAAATACATAAACTGCCATATTCCAGTCTTTAAATAGAAAATAAATAAATAGATTATTTACCTTTGTGGTCTGACTATTTTAATTTTTCTAATTGACTTGGTT
The DNA here is from genome assembly GCA_033557465.1 of Ichthyophis bannanicus. Taxonomy (NCBI): domain Eukaryota; kingdom Metazoa; phylum Chordata; class Amphibia; order Gymnophiona; family Ichthyophiidae; genus Ichthyophis; species Ichthyophis bannanicus. The sequence goes on along the minus strand of CM066035.1, from coordinate 907,679,008 downwards.
CCTGTGTCTGGTTTCTGCATCCTATCTTCTCGTAACACTTTTCCAGAGACCGCAGTCCATCTGCCACTTCTCTCCCACAACCTCTTATTCCCCAGTCTTTACTAACTCACCCCCCCCCATGGGCATCTCCCCCCTCACATTCTCTTCCAAGCATCTTCCCTTTCTCTTTCACCCTCACCCAATTTTTCTCCCCTTTCTGTCCCTCATCCGGTCTCCTCCCCTCCTCCCTGCCCAGCATCTTTCTCCTCTCTAACCCTCCCAGTCCAGCGTCTTCCCCTTCCCTCTGTCTCACTCACATCCGCATCTCCCCCACTCTCCCTATTCCCCCACGTCTATCATCTTCCTTCTCTCTCTCCCTAGCCTCAGTATCCCCTTGACCCTTCCTTCCCCCATCTAAAATTACCTCTCTGTCTCCCTATGTCCCCCCCTGATGTCCAACAATACCCCTCTGTCACCTAATTTCTCCCTCCCCCCACCACATGTCCAGCTTCTCCTGAATCTCCCTCCACCCCCCATGCCTCAGAACTTGTTTTTCATCCTTCCCCTGGCTGTGCAATGATCCTCCAACCTCCCAACCTGCGTAGCAGAACTTTATGTCTAAATCTAACCCTCTTCTCCACTGCCCGCCATAAGAACATAAGATATGCCATACTGGGTCAGACCAAGGTCCATCAAGCCCAGTATCCTGTTTCCAACAGTGGCCAATCTAGGTCATACGTACCTAGCAGTTTCCCAAAAAGACACAGGTTCCACAATGCTTGTACTGGGTTAAGCACTGATATCCTGGGTCCCTTCTTAATAATGGTTTATGGACCTTTCCTCCAGAAACTTGTCCAAACCTTTTTTTAAACCCAGCTACACTAATAGCCTTTACTACATCCTCCGGTAACAAATTCCAGAGTTTGATTACACGTTGAGTGAAAAAATATTTTCTTTTATTAGTCTTAAATAGTTTACCCTGTAGCTTCATTGCATGTCCCCTATTCTTTCTATATTCTGATAACGTAAACAATCGATCTACGTTTACCCATTCCACTCCATTCATTAATTTATAAACTTCTATCATATCTCCCCTCAGCCGTCTCTTTTCCAGGTTAAAGAGCCCTAACCTTTTTAGCTTGCCTTCATAGGAGTATCCTTCCATCCCCTTTACCATTTTGGTGGCTCTTCTCTGAACCTTTTCTAATAACGCCATATCCTTTTTAAGATACGGTGACCAGAATTGCACACAATATTCAAGGTGCGGTCTCACCATGGAACGATATAGAGGCATTATAATATCTTTTGTTTTATTTTCCATTCCTTTCCTTATGATACTTAGCATTCTATTTGCTCTCTTGGCCGCCACTGCACACTGGGCCAAGGGTTTTAACATGTTACCCACAATGACGCCTAAATCTTTTTCCTGGGTGGTGGTTCCTAATGTGGAACCTTGCATTGTGTAACCATAGTTTGGGTTGTTCTTCCCTAGGTGCATAACTTTGCATTTGTCCACGTTAAATTTCATCTGCCATTTTGATGCCCAGTCTTCCAATTTATCAAGATCCTCTTGCAATTTTCCACAATCCTCTTGGGTTCTAACAACTTTAAATAGTTTTGTGTCATCTGCAAATTTGATAACCTCACTTGTTATTCCACTTTCCAGGTCATTTATGAATATGTCAAAAAGCAGCGGACCCAGCACAGATCCCTGGGGTACACCACTATTCATCTTTCTCCATTGGGAAAATTGGCCATTTAGCCCTACCCTCTATCTTTTAACCAGTTCCTGATCCACAGTAGTACACTGCCTCCTATTCCATGACTCTTTAGTTTTGCCAAAGGTTTCTGATGAGGGACCTTGTCAAAGGCTTTCTGAAAGTCCAGATACACTATATCAACCGACTCACCTTTGTCCACCTGTTTATTCACACCTTCAAAAAAACATAACAGATTAGTAAGACAAGATCTTCCTTGTCTAAAGCCATGTTGGCTGTCTCCCATTAGGCCATGACTATCTACATGCTGAGTAATTTTATTCTTTATGATGGTTTCTACCATTTTTCCCGGTACTGACGTGAGGCTCACCGGTCTGTAGTTTCCCGGATCACCCCTGGAACCCTTTTTAAAAATTGGCGTTACATTGGAGATCGTCCAATCTTCAGGTATTAGAGATGATTTTAATGATAGTTCACAGATTACTAATAGCAGGTCTGCAATCTCATATTTCAGTTCTTTCAACACCCTTGGATGTATACCATCCGGCCCAGGTGATTTCCTACTCTTCAGATTATCTAATACTTGTAATACATCTTCACGATGTATCGATATTTCCTTCAATTCTTCCGCACCTTTAAATACCACTTCAGTCATGGGTAACATCCCTACATCTTCCTCAGTAAAGACCGAAGCAAAGAATTCATTTAGTCTCTCCGCTATCGCCTTGTCGCCTCTTAGTGCCCCTTTAACTCCTCTATCATCTAATGGACCAACTGACTCTCTCACAGGCTTTTTGCTACGAATGTACTTAAAAAAAATCTTTATTTCGTGTTTTTGCTTCCGCAGCAAGCTTCTTCTCAAATTATCCCTTTGCCTGCTTTATCAATGCCTTGCATTTGACTTGCCAGTGCTTGTGCTGTTTCCAGGTTTCATCGTTTGGCTCTTTTTTCCATTTCCTGAAAGTTGCTTTTTTGGCAACAGCCTCTCTGACCTCACCTTTAAAACATGCTGGCAGTTTTTTGGACTTCCTTCCACTTTTCTTAAAGCGTGGAATAAAGCTGGTTTGGGCTTGCAAGACAGTATTTTTCAACAACTCCCAAGCTTGATGTAAGTCTTTAACCTTTGCAACTGCTCCTTTTAGTTTTTTCTTAACTATTTTCCTCATTTTATCATAGTCTCCCTTTCAAAAGTTAAAAGGTAGTACTGTGGATTTCCTTACTATCCCTCCTCCACTAATTAAATGAAAGGCGATCATGCTACGATCACTATTGCCAAGTGGCCCCAACACCCTTATCTCTTGCACTAGATCAGGTGTTCCACTAAGGACTAGGTCTAATATTGCTTCCCCTCTGGTCGGTTCATGAACCAGCTGCTCCAAGAAGCAGTCATTTATTTCATCTAGGAACTTTATCTCCTTAGCATGTCCTGCCGTGACACTGACCCAGTCGATACCAGGGTAATTGAAATCACCCATTATTATTACTGCGCTGTAACTTTTGTTAGCTTCCTTGATTTCTTTGAGCATTTCATCATCCATTTGTTCATTCTGGCCAGGTGGTCGATAGTACACACCCACTGCCATCGCCTTTCCCTTTTTACATGGAATTTCAATCCAGAGAGATTCTACAGCAAATTTTGTTTCCTGCAAAACTTTAATCCTTTCTGACTCAACGCCCTCTCTAACATAGAGCGCAACCCCTCCACCAATTTGATCAGCTCTATCATTACGATATAGTTTGTACCCAGGTATCAGTGTCCCACTGGTTGTCCTGCAAAGGAAGGTCAGCCGCCTTGTAAGCCCAGGTGATAGTCAGCCACCCAGATGGACAAGGTACGCTTGGACACAGCTAACTCCAACTTATTGGGGTCAAAAGATACGAAGAGCTGAGTAGCCCTTCTATGCCCCTGCGTACGGTCAAGGTAGAAGGATAAGGCCCTCCTACAGTCCAGGGTATGCAGGACTGCTTCAGCCTGGCTAGCATGAGGCCTAGGGAAGAATGTTGGAAGAACCACCTCCTGATTGAGGTGGAAAGAGGAGACATCCTTAGGGAGGAACTTTGGATGAGTCCTGAGGACTACCCTGTTACTGTAAATCCTGGTGTAAGGCCTGTCACAGACCAGGGCTTGAAGCTCACTTACTCGCCTAGCCGAGGTAAGGGCTATGAGGAAGAGTGTCTTCCAGGAGAGGAAGCGTAGTGGACAAGTAGCCATCGGCTCAAAAGGTGGGCGAGTCAGCTGCTGCAAGACCACATTCAGCTCAGGGGCAGGACGACGGATGGGAGGCTTGAGCAAAAGCAAGCCCCTGAGAAAGCGGGACACCAAGGGGTGACCTGACAGAGACTGCCCCCCTACCAATGAGTGGTGAGCTCAATGTTCCCTCTAATTTTCTGTAGGCTGTGTGCGCATAAAATATCAGCTGTGCAGCTTTTGAAGGAAGGTTAAATTTTTGTGCGCCACATAACGACACTCGTAGTTATATACTTTAAAATTTGACTACACATCAGAATACAGTATGTACACCACATTGATTGCACTAGAAAATATTGTAGAACTTGTGAAAACCATAAATACACAACAACTTTTCAATTTTAAGAACGTCTGTGTTGTTTTCTATCAGAATCAGAACCGTAATTTTTGTGCGCTCTGTTGTAAAGTATGTGCGCTCACTCGGCGAGGTGTGTGCGCGCGCACAGCTTAGAGGGAACAGTGGTGAGCTGCTAGAGCTGAGAGGTGGACCCCAACAGAATTGGATTTAAGACCCTGATTTGACAAGTGCAGTAAGTACTGAAGGATTACTGGCACAGTACAGGAGAAAGGATCTTCTGTACGTAGCTGACACCACACAGAAAACCTCTTCCATTTGAGAGCATAGGTTTTCCTAGTGGACTGTTTCCTAGAGGCTAGGACAATGTCCTCAACTTCCTGAGGAAGGCCTCAGGGAGCTAAGACTACCCTTGCAGCTTCCAGGCCATCAAATTGAGAGACTTGAGATTGGGGTGCAAAAGTGAACCCTGGTCCTGTGTGAGAAGGTCGGGTTGCAATCCCAGAGGTAGTGGAGGATCCACCGCCAGTTGAAGAAGAGGAAACCAAGGCTGTCTCGGCCATCTGGGAGCTACCAGGAGGACCGAGGCTTTGTCCTGAAGAATCTTGAACAGGGTTCGGGCCACCAAGGGTGTGGGAGGAAACGCATAGAGGAGGCCTTGAGACCAAGATATCAGAAAAGCATCCAGTGCTATCCACAGAGGATGTGGTTGCCTGGAGCAGAACTTTGGCAGTTGTTTGTTCAGTGGGCTGGCAAAAAGATCCATCAAAGGAAGACCCCATTTGAGAAAGATCTTCTGAACTACCAAGGGATGCAGCTGCCACTCGTGGGGCTGCAGAATCCTGCTTAACCTATCCGCCAGGTAGTTGTCCTGGCCTGGAAGGTACACAGCCTTGAGGAGCATGTGGCGCTTGAGGGCAAAAGAACAAAGGTCCTGAGCCTCTCGACAAAGGATCCTGGACCCAGTTCTGCCCTGTTTGTTCACATAAAACATGGCAACCTGGTTGTCTGTCTAAATCAGGACAGACTGGTGAGTTAGGGTAGGTGTGAAAGCTTTGAGTGCTAATCGAATAGCTCTGAGTTCGAGGAGATTGATCTGCTGTGCAGCTTCCCAGGGAGACCAGAGGCCCTGGGTGCACTTGCCCAGACAATGGGCCCCCCAGCCTTGCAGGGAGGCATCTGTTGTCAGCACTAGAGTGTACCCTGAAATCTGAAAAGGCACCCCTTTCAGTAGATTGGGTGGGTGCAGCCACCAGTTGAGGGAGTGCAGAAATGGTCTGGACACCCTTATCCTGTCTCGGAGGCTGCCTGTGGCCTGTGACCACTGAGTCCGAAGGCACCACTGTGCAGGCCTCATATGGAGCCTGGCATTGGGGGGTCACATGAACTGTCGAAGCCATGTGGCCCAGAAGCCTCAGGCAGAGTCTGGCGGAGACCAGGGACCTGCTGAACAACTGACTTGCCAAGGCCATCAACCTTTGGGCTCTGTTTTCTGGCAAGAATGCCTTTGCCAGGAGAGTCCAACCTTGCCCCTATGAACTCCAAGTTCTGGGAAGGGAGCAAAGTGGACTTTGCGAAGTTTATGACAAAACCCAGGCGTTGTAGAAGAGCAATGGTCCTGAGGGTGGTTTGATTGGCCTCCTGACTTGTCTGACCCCTGATGAGCCAGTCGTCCAGATAGGGGAAGACAAAGACGCCCTGATTTCTCAGGTAGGCCGCCACCACTGCTAGGCACTTTGTGAAGACTCTGGGGGTGGAGGTGAGGCCGAAAGGCAGCACTCTGTACTGATAATGGTTTCCTCCCACGATGAACCTGAGGTACTTTCTGTGGTCTGGATGAATGAGGATGTGTTGGCAGGCTTCTCCGGTTCCACAGGCCCGGAGCGACGGTCGGGGGTCTTAGACCTGGCTCTCGAGGAGCCAGGGACCTCTTCCGACGACGCCCTCGCGAGCCGTTTCTTCCTCTTGCGTTCCCGGTCGGGGGACCCACTGTCCGAGGAGATGTCGAGGCCTCAGACGAGGTCCGGGCCCGGCCAGAGGCTGAGTCTGAGAAAAGCCTTTCCTTTTGCTGCTGGCGACTTCGAAGTGCCTTGAAAGACATTTTTCCACAGTCCCCACACGACTTAGGATTGTGGTCGGGGCTGAGGCACCGGAGGCAGCAGTCGTGTGTGTCGGTGAGAGACAGTTTCTTACACCGATCACACTTCTTAAAACCACTGGAAGCCATCAGGAAAAAAAGAGTCCCCGCGAGGTCAAAGGACCGGCCTTCCAGGGAAAGAGAGAAAAAAGGGCGTGAACACCTGCCACGAAGGGCAAAAAACGAAAAAGAAGAATCGGGGTCGATACCGGCGTACCGAACCCGGCGGGAGGGGAACCGGCATCGAACCGGTAGAAAAAAACAAAACAATCGCTGAAAAATCAAATTTTAACCGGGAAAACTGGACACACGTCCGGTGGGCTTCACGGAAAAAAAGAGACCGAGGTAAGATGGCACCTTTAGGCGGGAAGGGAACCGCGCATGCGTGCCTGCATTCCCAAAGGCTTTCATAGAAAGCTGGGGAAATGCTCCGCTGGGGCTTCATCGGCGCCGATGACATCCATATGTGAGGACTGACTTCCTGCTTGGTCCTGGAGAATAACTCTCTGCATATTATTCATCGTGAAAGTGAAACCAAAAAGATCAAAAGCACAACAGGCGCGATATAAAGCCATTGAGTATTACCAAACTTTTAAACCCAAGGACAGCAACTCGTGCTAATGAGGGTCCAAAGAACTAATCTAACATACCTGGCTTAAACTAAGGTAAAAAAAAAATTATTATATGCTTATAGATATTACCAAATTTTTAAGACAAAGATTAAGAAATAGTGTTAGAGGTGCAAAAACCTAATCTAACATATATGGCTAAACGTAAGCTCAAAAAATGAACTATATGCTTATGCCCAACCTTAAAAACGTGTACTACTTCAAAAAATGACGCTGGCAGTAATCAAACCCGATTGTTCATCTATCTTCTTAGCTTTCATTGCACATGTTAAATGCTGACCACTCCAAACAACCCCATATTATTTAAAACATATTGGCATTCTTGCTAGTCACGTAGAAATCTGATAACTAAAATAAACATAAAAGTAGAGAGGGCCTTACCTCTTCCCAGCGATAACTAAAATGTAATGATCAAATGCAAAAGACTGCTCTCAAAGTGTCCACAAACTGCTTCCAAAGTGGAACTGTTCTTTTTAGTAAAGACGCCGGCGGCTGCGCTGTAAATAAAAGGGAGAACTGCCGCGGGAAAACCGACGTCACTGAAAATGACAGATGGCCACTCCCACTAATGAAAAGGTTTGGTGAATACATTCAAGAGCGCTTTTTATAAAAAGTCTATCAGCACTACATTTAAAACTAACCACTAAATGTATTAAAATGTAGCAAAATATATACAAGAAATTAAAACTGTCAATCTATATACTACCCGTGCATGGAGCGCTCCTTTCAGGGAAATGTATCAGCCTTGTATTTAAAACTAACTACTAAATGTGGCAAAATGTATCCAGGGGATTACAACTGTCAATCTATATACTACCAATTCCAAAGGCTCCCCACTCTCTAAAAAACCAGCGGGGAAAAACGTCACTGAGACTGCAAGATGGCCACTCCCACTAATGAAAAACTAATGAATGCATTCACCAAACACTTCTTACAAGGAGTACATCAGCACTACCTTTAAAACTAACCACTAAATGTATTAAAATGTAGCAAAATATATACAAGAAATTAAAACTGTCAACCTATGCACTACTAATTCAAGAAGCGCTTCTTTCAAGGAGTGTATCAGTACTGCATTTAAAACTAACTGCAAAATGTATCCAGGGGAATTAAAACTATCATTCTATATGCTACCAATTCCAAGGAATCCCCACTCTCTAAAAAACACAGGCAACTCTACTATAAAGAAAAAACTGAGCAGGGGAATACCAATGTGCATAAATGAATTATAGATTATTTTATTTTATTTATTTATTTCAATTTTTTATATACCGCACTATTTATAATCAGCGCGGTTTACAGAGAAACACAATGACCAGAACAACAGGTTGTTCGCTGTTACATATAACAGGAGTATAAACTTGGATAACATGGGAGAACTATATACATAGAATATATAATTAATTATTTCGATATCATGAAAAACTATTTACATAAGATAGCAGTAATGCTAGGGTCAGGAAGAGATTGTGGTTAAGTTTGTGGTAAGGCTAATCTAATGCACTTTATTTGGGTAATATTTGATAAATAGGTTATATTTGAGGGCCTTTCTGAACTGGGCTAGGTCGGTTATGGCACGTATGTCAGGTGGTAGGGAGTTCCAGTGTTTTGGGGCGCAAAACATGAAGGCTCTGTTCGCTGTTGATCGGCTGCATGTTGTTATGGCCTTTGGCATTATTAGAGTGTTTAGCGCTATTTGTCTTCTGGATCTGGTTGGTGGTACAGTTTGTGTGAGATCAGTTAGTGAGTTGGCTGACAAACCATGGATGGCCTTGTAAGTGAGAATCAGTGTTTTGAAAATGAGCCTGGCTTGTATTGGGAGCCAGTGAAGCTGCTTGAGGATTGGTGTCACATGATCATTCCTGGACGCTCCATGTAGAACCCTTGCAGCAGAATTCATAGCAAGTTGTAGAGAACTTAGGGTGGATTGTGGGAGACCTTGTAGAATTGAATTGGCGAAATCGAAATGCGGCAAGATGAGTGCTTGGAAGATGGTTCTGAAATCCTCTGGGTCCAGTAAGGAGCGTAAATGCCTGAGTGTGCGTATCTTGAAGTATACAGCTTTTACAATATTGTTTACGTGTGATTTCATATCGAGACGGTGGTCCAGCGTAACTCCGAGATATCTTATTGTTTCTTTGGTGGATAGATCAGCTCCCTTAACACTTATATGTGATGGTGGAATGAAGTTGGGATCTCTTGTAACAAAGAGAACCTCAGTTTTCTTGTGCTGGATGCGGAGGTTCTGTGAGAGAAGCCACTCTGAGACTGCATCAAAGCATTTTATTATGGGCAATAAATCCATTTGCATTGTGGAAAAAGGCATATAAAATAGGATATCATCTGCGTATATCATACATTTAACATTGAATGATCTGATGATATTGCAGATCGGCTGCATGTATATGTTAACATAGATTATATGTAATTACATAGATTATATGTAATTCTAATGATTAGTTATTTTGATATTCTCAAAATCCCCCTATTATTCCAAAGGAATCACTGCCCATATCAAATTATCTAACCCTCTTATTTTTGAATTGTCTATAAATATAAATCCATTACCATTGCTAAAAAAATCTTGTATCACCTAAAGGAAAACAGAAAAATCTTCATCCATATTCAGACCATTAAGATGCACACTGGCCAAAAAAATATATACCACTGTTCTGTAGATGAATTATAGACTATATATTATTCTATTAATTAGTCATTTAGATATTCTCAAAACCTCCTATTATTCTAAAAAGATCACTACCCTTATTAAATTATCGAACCCTCTTATTCTTAATTATCTATAAATGTAAACTCATCATCATTACTGAAAACCTCTCATGTATCACCTAAAGGAAAACAGAAAAGTCCTCATCCATATTCAGACCATTAGAACAGCGGTGCATCTTTTATTTGGATAGTCTGCATCCTAATGGTCTGAATATGGATGAGGACTTTTCTGTTTTCCTTTAGGTGATACATAAGAGGTTTTCAAGTAATGATAATGGCACAGTCGGATGTCAGAGTGAAAAAAATGGAGGACTCTATTTCCCGGTTTGGTGAGATAGAATCTACTTTGATGCAAGATAAGTTATTGACTGCTCGCTAATTAGAAAGTCTGGACAATACTGTTCGGGCTTTGAATCTTCGATTTGTAAATTTTCCCAAGACTCATTTGCTTTTCCTCAAGCCATATTACATAAATATTTTTGGGATCTCTTGAAAATTCCTGAAAATGTCCTCTCCCCCACCCATGGCTAAAGGTTTTTACCTTTCACTCAGGATGGAGTCTGGTCCTAGAACGGAACCCTTGGGGGTGGGGGTGTCTCAGATAGAGTCTATGGTTTTAACAGGTTTACTGGAAAGTTCCCAGTTTGAGGTGGTGCAACAAGGAACTTTATTAGTTTCTTTTGTTTTTCCTTAGGATAGAGATCATGTTCAGCGTTTTTCTTTTCAGTCACAGATCTGAGTTGTGTATGGGGGCGAAAATATGGGCATTTCCTGATTTTGCTAGAGCTACACAGGAGCGAAGGAGGACGTTTATGGGTATGCGACAAGCTGTATTCGATTTAGAAGCCTCTTTTAGTCTCTGGTTTCCTTGTAAATGTGTTTTACATTTCGAAAATAATAGGTATTTGTTTTTTGAGCCCTCTCAACTCAGATTTTTTCTGGACTCTAACAGACTTATTCCATCCCGGATGTACACCCCCTCTGTACATCCGGTTTGACCAGAGATACAGAAGGGTTTACGATTCTGATCCTGCAGGGCATGTCTAACCCCGCGGGATCAGAATCACAATCAGTCATGTACAATCAGGCCAGGACTGCGATTCAGCCCAGCCTGCACATACACGACAAGCCCAACTAACTCAGTCAGGGTTTTAAAATGGAGCCAAGGCACCATGGCTCCATTTAAAAGCCGCGATGCTGGCCACTGGATAAAAGTGCGTATTTCCCGCAGCCCGACCCCCAATCTGGCCTCCTAAGACCAGGGTCGGGATGCGGGGAATATCCTCTGGCCTCCCTGCCCCATCTGCGCTCCGGCCACAAATTAAAACAAAAAAAAAAAACGCCCAGGGAAGTTATTCCACCTCGGAGGTGGAATAACTTCCCCGCACATGTCGCCGGCCCTGGACCTACAGGATCGACATTAGAATCGGCCTTTTATGTCCAGGGCCGGCGACCACCCACTGCCCACCCACCGCCCACCTAGACTCCGCCCCTTCCCCGGCTCCATCTAACTTCCCTGCACAACCGGTGGGGAGGTTAGATGCTGGAGGGGGAAGGCATGAAAAGCGGGGATAGACGTCCCGTTAGGACATCCATCCCCGCTATTCGTGGCACAGAATCAGGTCCTAAGTGTCTGCTTGGCCAGACTTCAACTCCAGTGGGTTAAAGCCTTAATTTAGTTGTATGGATGTGTGTCGTCCCTCTTTTTCCTACCTTGAATGTACACTTCTCCTGATATTGGATCTTAATTATAGGGAACAAAATGCAAATTACATGTTGTAGGTTGATGAGCCATGTACAGTTTCTCAGTGAGTGATGAGTCCAAGAGACACCCTCAATGGTGTTATCACACCAGTGACAGCTACCATATGTAGAATGGATCCCCTCAGCAGGAGACACTGCCCCTCCTCCCAAATAGTTGCAGATAATCTTACCCCATCTAAATGCAAAACATGAGGACGGGGAGCAAAATAGCATTTTTGTGGGATGACAAGTTAGCTGCTCTTTCTCTCATATTTTTTGTCTAATATGCGCTGTATAATTTTCCTTTTTGTAAATCGATTATTATGGGATATATTTTTTTTTGGCACTTTCCCTATTGCAAGTATATTGCATGCATATTTTGTTGCAAAATCAATAAAAATAAATAAAATAGAAACATGGGGGGCTTGAGGTGAATATATCATGTGCCTGCAGGGTGCACCAATGAGACCCGATCAGCTGCATTATCCGGGAAGCAATACCAGAGTAGGGTAAGACACATACCAATCTTTTATCTAGAGATCTATTAATCGGCTGCGATAACCATTCCCGATGGACATAACATGCTCATTTAAATGCTTTTTTATTGCCGAACTGGGGTAACCTGGCAGTAATAAACAAGCTTCTAAATCAATAGCTTTAACTAAAAAATCAACTGAAGAGCAGATACAATGCAAACGCAGAAATCGACCTACTGGAAAGCTTTCTTTGAGGCGCCTAGGATGATCACGTTGAAACCGTAGCAATGTGTCTACTGCCTAACGAAATAAAGACATACTGATCCCATCTGAAGTATGAGTAACCAGTACATCCAAAAACTCTATTTGATCAATAGAAAATTTCATTGTGAATTTTAAATGATCATTCTGCATATTCGACCATTGTAAGAACTGCTGAAGTTCCTTTCCATAGAATAACTCTAGAAAAGAAATCAGACACATACACTACTGATTCCTCAAAATGAGTCATATATAAGGTAGCTAGCGAAGGCATCTTCGAGGCCCCATTGCTATACCATGGTGTTAAAGATATTATGAACCGGCATAATAAGCCTGAAACATGATGCCTTGTTGGGTTTTTAGTGGTGTTCTTCATCTCTATTAAGAAAATTGTGACTTTGATATAATTCTTATTATTTTGTAATATTTTGTAACTTTAGATAATGATATGTTTGTAAAGGCTTGGTGGATTTAATAGATGAGACTGATGAATGATATTGTTGGGACCTGGTAATAAGGGATTCATCCTCTTTTGGAGTCCTTATACACAAAATCTGAAGGTTTCTCCATTCCTTATTTATGCTATGTTTGCTTAGGGCACTAAAAGCTGGATATTAGGAGTATAACTGTGATGTGATACAAATATATATAGCCATTGGGCAGGGCCGGCCAAAGGGTTTCTGTTGCTCTAGGCAGAATCCCGGCCTCGCCACCCCCCACCCAGCTGCTGCCACCCCCCCATCACTGCCGCCAACCCTGCTGCTGCCCCCCCAGCTGTCGCCAATTCTATCTCGGAAGGGGAAGGCTTTTTACCGCTGCTTTTGGAAATACTGCTGCTGCCTGCTCCCCCCCAAATGGAATCAGCGGCAGCTGGGGGGCAGCAAGGCCGCCCATGTGTGCTGCTGCCGCTGCCACCGCCACTTTCCATTTGTGCCGCTGTTGCCACCCACCCAGGCCGGCCTCCTAGCTCGCCTAGTGGACGGGCTGGCCCTGCAATTGGGTGATCTTGCAGAATTGTTTGCTGTATGCCGTTTACATGGTCTGCCGTGACATTGGGCCTGTCATAACTAATAAGTCAGCAATCCCCAATACTTGTAGAAATTGCTTAATGTTCTAAGAGATGGCATTAACATTTTCTAGCTCAGAGCAATCAACAAACTCTAGACAGGCTTCTTTAATTTGCAGATTTCCTGTGTGTCTCACTCACACTTATTTCTTCTTATTCAAAACTGCTTGCTTCCTCAAAAGAAGAGGAACAAATCCATACTTCTGATGGCCAGCTTGGGAAGATGTGACAGTGTTTGTCAGGCATTGATTAAACTACAATGACTGCCTATACATGTCAAGGCTTTGGTGTTGTTCCTTCTTATTTGAAGGATAGTGCAAATTGGTATGAACCGCACAGGCCTCTGCAATCATAGTAAAGGAAACAATTACATTTTCCTATTAAGTTTGAGGCCCTTTTGGGATGTTGGAGGTTGTATGCTTTTATGGTGATTGTACCGCAGTTGTGCAACAAGCTTCCAATGGCTCCGAGAACTGAGACTGGACTTCTGAGTTTTAGGAAACTTCTTACGATTTTTTTGTTTCAGCTCCGAGTCTGTGGTTCAGTGGAAATGGAGTATTGTTAGGCTTTGGGGTGATGTGTAAGCTCACGTTTGCAGTGTTGTTATCTATGCTATTACGATGTTTTATTGTTTTACTTGTATACTACTACTGTATTTTTTTCTGTGAATAGTTTTGAATGAATATACAGGCATGGGATATAGAAGTGTTTTTAAAGAAATAAAACTTTCTGACGGATATTTAGTTTTCAGAAAATCAGCAAGCAGCTCATTTGGAATCCTGTGGCCTATGAAACTGAAAGAACCCCTCAATTTCCTTGCAAATGCACCATTATATTTTGAAAATAAACTGTATAATTTCATGAAGCTTCCCCAGTTTGCTGATTTTTCTCTATTATTCTGCCTCTGCAGTGTGATTTCTTGTGTAACCAGAAAAAGCAGTAAATCAGTGGATTTTGCAGCACAGTCTCTGCTTCTTTCACCATCATCCTGTGGAAATTTGACAACTCTGCTCCAATAGAGCCCATTTCTCTGAATTACTTGAAAGAAATGCTACTTCTTAGAACAGGATGCCTTGTTAATGTTCTTAAACCCTTGCACATTTCTCAGATTCTGCTGTCTAAAAATATATAATGCAAAGCACATTAAGGCAGTAATTTGTTCCACCAATCTACACAACATGGGGGCCATTTTAGAAGTCCTATTTGTGCATTAGACATCTGAAAATGGGCAAGGAGATGTTCAATGCCGGCTCTATGAATGTCCCCGGGGTGAGGATTTCCAAGTCTGAATGGGGGAGTGGAGTAGGCATGTCCGGGGTGTTCCCAGAACTTGGACGTCTTTGCTTGATTTCAGAAATGCCCTGTATGTCCTGAGTCACATCCAAGCTTATACATGCTCAAGGCACAAATAGGCATTGGAAAAGTTCTTGTTTTGTCAGACATCTAGAAGGTGTGGAGAAGGAGCTCCACTCATGTCCTCTGTATTTTCCATGCTAATAATGAACACTTATAGGGAATGAAGGTTCATGTTTTCATTTTGCTACTCTGCTGGACGTCCACTTATGCTAGCTTGCATGAGATGGACGTCCCTGCCTCCCGCTTTCCTGAGGGAGACATCTGTGTGACCTCCAGCGCAGATGTCCACATCTGGGATGTCTATGTTACTAAAATCGGGAGGAGAGATAGATGTCCCTGGAATTTCTCAGCATGTTCTGCCTTATCCAGATTTGACTTGTCTTGTTTTTCTTTTTAAAAGTCCCTAACTAAATCCTACTTAATGATTCCTGCAGTGAGTCCTGAGCCCCTGGGCTCACACCTCCTTCCGCTGCTTGGAGACTGAGAACTGGAGCAAGGAGGCGGTCCCTGGAATACTTATACTGGTGTCATGCTCAGTCTCCAAGCTGCGGGAGGACGTACACAACTTCTAAGGTCCGGGACTAGACTGGAGGGACGCTAAGGAACAAACACTTAAAGAGCGACTGGAGAGATAAAAAGAGAACCAAGACAGTACAGGGCCTCTAAAACCAAAAGAGGATAAAATGTCAAGGAGGAGGAGGTGGTCAACAGTATCAAAAGCAGCAGAAAGATCAAGAAGAATGAGAACTGAGAAAAGGCCTTTGGACTTAGCGAGGAACAGATCACTGCAGACTTTGGCAAGAGTTGTTTCAGTGTAATGAAATGAACAAAAACCAGATTGAAATGGATCAAGGAGGGCTTTAGAGGAGAGACATTTGAGACAGCAGCGGAGAACTACACATTGAAGAATTTTGGAAATGAATGGGAGAAGGGAGATGGGTTGATAATTAGAAGGACAAGTAGGGTCAAGTGCTTGCAGTGAAAAGTGAAAGGTAGAGAATATGTGAGATGAAAGGTATAATGGAGGAGGTGGAGCTATCAATATGAAAATTAAAGTCACCAAGAATAAAGGAGGGGGAAGAAGAATCCAGGAATAAGGACAGCCAAGAGTCAAAATCAGTGAGGAAGGTAGAAATTTGTCACAGGGTCTATAGATGACAGCGATCCAGAGAGGTAAGGGATTAAAAAGATTGATGGAATGAACTTCAAAGGAGGGAAATGAATGAGATTGAAGGAAAAGGAGGGGTTGAAATTTCAAGAAGTAGAAAGTAGAAACCCAACACCATGGCCATTGGGACGAGGAGAGTTGGAGAACTGACAGCCACCACGGCAGAGGGCAGCAACCGAAGCAGTGTCATCAGGGAGGAGCCAGGTTTCAGCAAGAGCGAGAATATGGAAAGCGCGAGAGATAAAGAGATCATGAGTAAAGGGAAGTTTATTAGAAATGGAATGAGCATTTCATAAAGCACACGAGAAGGGGAGAGGAGGGGAAAGGAGAGGATGTGATTGAGATTAGGGTGGTGGCAAGAGGAACTAATATGGGAGTGAGAGAGAAGTGAAGGACGACTGGGTTGGGATTAATGTCACCAGATAACAGAGGGAGAAGGAGAAGAAGAGTGCAAGGGAGAGAGGAGACAGCACATCGGAAACGGGGATGAGGTTGTTTTAGAGAGGAACGAGAAGGATGAAAGAGAGGAAGGAGAAGGTGAAGCTCAACAGCTGAGGAAAGGATGGAGGATAAGATGGGAGAGGAAATAGGGAAGATGGAGAGAGGGTGAGAAAGAGGGGCTATTAGGCTGATGGACTGAGAGAAGAAGGTTAGGGAGGATCAGAAAAAGGAACAAAGAATGATGTGGAGCCATAAGAAATGACAGAGAGAGCAAGTAAAGTTAGAAGGAGAGGAATAATAGGTAGTAAGGGAATAAAGGTAAAATTAATGAAATAAAGTAGAATAAATAAAATAGAATAAGATTACAGCTAAGCAAAAGTCTTAAAAGACACTGGGCCAGATTTTCAATTAGGCAGCCTGCCCGCCGACCTCCTTAACACTGATTTTCACTTCCGTGGTAGCGGAAGTGAAAATCTGGGTTTGTCTGGATGCACCGGCAGCCGCCGAGGCTAAACGGGTAGCAGCGATTTTTGATGCTACCCGCTTAGCCCCTGCGCCTTAAAGATAGGCAAGGAAATGATCGCCTATCTTTAAGGCACAGAGGGCTACATGGGTAGCATCGAAAGTCGCTGCTACCGATTTAGTCCTTTCCTCTGCCCCGGAATGCCTCTAACAGGCCCTGATGCTACCCGCACAGCCTGCCCAGAAGAATATCAGGCCCTATAAGCCCATAAAGTGTAAAATATAAACTATTAAATTTTTAGAGACATCAGACATGGATCAGTTGAAGTCATGTAAGCAGCCTCGGTGCAATGGGAATAAGGGTCAACAGCCCAGAATGACTGAGATGCAATAAAGAAACCAACAGGTATAAGAACATTAGAACATAAGATATGCCATACTGGGTCAGACCAAGGTCCATCAAGCCCAGTATCCTGTTTCCAACAGTGGCCAATCTAGGTCATACTTACCTAGCAGTTTCCCCAAAAGACACAGGTTCCGCAATGCTTGCACTGGGTCAAGCATTGATATCCTGGGTCCCTTCTTAATAATGGTTTATGGACCTTTCCTCCAGGAACTTGTCCAAACCTTTTTTAAACCCAGCTACACTAACAGCCTTTACTACATCCTCCGGTAACAAATTCCGGAGTTTGATTACACGTTGAGTGAAAAAATATTTTCTTTTATTAGTCTTAAATAGTTTACCCTGTAGCTTCATTGCATGTCCCCTAGTCTTTCTATATTCTGATAACGTAAACAATCAATCCACGTTTACCCGTTCCACTCCGTTCATTAATTTATAGACTTCTATCATATCTCCCCTCAGCCGTCTCTTTTCCAGGTTAAAGAGCCCTAACCTTTTTAGCCTTTCTTCATAGGAGTATCCTTTCATCCCCTTTACCATTTTGGTGGCTCTTCTCTGAACCTTTTCTAATAACGCTATATCCTTTTTAAGATACGGCGACCAGAATTGCACACAATATTCAAGGTGCGGTCTCACCATGGAACGATATAGAGGCATTATAATATATTTTGTTTTATTTTCCATTCCTTTCCTTATCATACCTAGCATTCTATTTGCTCTCTTGGCCGCTGCTGCACACTGGGCTGAGGGTTTTAACATAGTATCCACAATGACGCCTAAATCTTTTTCCTGGGTGGTGGTTCCTAATGTGGAACCTTGCATCGTGTAACCATAGTTTGGGTTGTTCTTGCACTTGTCCACATTAAATTTCATCTGCCATTTTGATACCCAGTCTTCCAATTTATCAAGATCCTCTTGCAATTTTCCACAATCCTCTTGGGTTTTAACAACTTTAAATAGTTTTGTGTCATCTGCAAATTTGATAACCTCACTCGTTATTCCACTTTCCAGGTCATTTATGAATATGTCAAAAAGCAGCGGACCCAGCACAGATCCCTGGCGTACACCACTATTCACCTTTCTCCATTGGGAAAATTGGCCATTTAGCCCTACCCTCTGCTTTCTATCTTTTTTTTTTTTTTTAAATACTTTATTTTATAACCACCAACAAATACATCAGATATACACATCTTCAAGAGGGGTGGACTCTGATCCCCCCACAGAGTAGTAACAGAGCAGAACAGAGGAGGTGGAAGATCATTTTTCCCCCTTATATTCCCCCAACCCCATCACCCGCCACCCCCCTCCCCTCCCCCCCCCCTCCACCCTCAGCACACTCCCCAAAAACCTGGAACCCTCAGTGGAACAAATCCACCCCACATCTCCCACCAATAGCTCAGCTACCAACTTGTAGGATCTCATTACGACTCCTGGCACTTAACTGTTGAATGTAAGGCTCCCATACACGCATGAAGGCTGTCCAACGTTTGACACTGCCCCGCGCCCCCCATCTCTCTATTGACATCATTTGATGGAAGCAGTTACGCCACTCACCAAAGGTAGGCGTGCTGCAATCCCTCCAAAGACGAAGAATGGGACCCTTCCCCACCAAACTGGCCTTGCGTACCAACAAGCGTTCCCCCTCTACCACCGGACAAAAGGGGTCAAGCCGATCGAGCACCACAAGGGCCCCGGACCAGCGCACCCGTCGCTGTAGCAATCGATTTAGAAAAGCACCTATCTTGGCCCAATAGGAGCGCAATACTCTACAACCCCACCACATATGTAACAAGGTCGCTAATGGTTCCGCGCATTTAGGGCAGCAGCCATCGGTGGTCAGTCGACTATGGAACGCCCTCCGCGGAGAAAAGTGCGCTCTAGTTACACATTTAAATTGTATCTCTCGCCAGCGTGTTTCCTGTGTCAGCCTCACAATCCCTTTTAAAACCTGCCGGACTGACCCGGGGGCCAAAACTTCTCCCAACTCCACTTCCCAAGCCACCTCAACCCCTCGAAAATCATGGCCTGTGCTAAACCGAGCCAAACGCTTCTTGAGATCTTTGATCGACGGGGGATTTTCCCCCCCTAACCCAAAAAATTCCAATATTCGGGCTGACCTGTCAACGTGTAACTCCTCTCGAGGCAGAGAGGACACATAATGAGCAATCTGCATATAAGCAAAGGAATGGTTATTGGGCAAATCATACTCCCTACTCAAGGTCAAAAAAGATTTGCACTGCCCTGACGGCTCCACTGCGTGTCCAACATTCCGTATTCCCCGATCACTCCAGTCTCGAAAGGTCTCCGTATCCGAACCAGGCGTAAAAGCAGCATTGCCCTGTAAGGGCAGCCAACTAGAAACCTTCCAGGCTGTATTCCAGTGGACATTAAGTTGTTTCCAAGTCTTGATAACCGAACCAATCAACGCACTCCGCACTACCTGACTAGGGAGAGTCTGATGCGTCCCATGTAAGACTCCCAACAACGTCAATGGCGCCACAAAGCACTCCTCCAAAGCCCGGGGTGTATACACATCTGTCCCTCCCAACCAATCTCCAAGATGTCGAGCCTGGCAGGCCAGAGCATAACCTACAAGATCTGGAAGACCCATCCCCCTGTCACGCCACGTCCCCAACATCCGCGACCAAGAAATACGCGCCTTCCCTCCCTTCCACAGGAACCATCTAATAGCGGCTTCAAAGCGGCGCACATCTCGGCGCAATAACCAAACAGGCAATGTCTGAAACCAATACAACAGCCGCGGTAGGAGCACCATTTTAACCGCCGCTATCCTCCCTGATAAGGAGAGAGGCAGGGGATCCCAGGCTTTCAACTGTACCTGCAGCCGTCGCAGTGTTCGCTCAAGGTTACGCACATAAAGGACCCGGGGATTACGGGTTAGCACTATGCCGAGATAGATAAATTCATCAATCGCCCACTTAAGAGGAAAGGCTCCCACCCAACTCCCCCGCAGTTGGTCCGAGACATCTAGGGCTTCAGATTTATCCTTGTTGATCCGCAGCCCCGCAATACCACCAAATCTCATAAACTCCTCCAACAACTTTGGCAGCGACTGATCAGGGGTAAGTAGGTGTACCAAAAGATCATCCGCAAAGGCGGAGAGTTTAAACATCTGGGTGCCCATTCGCACTCCCTGTATCTCACGGGAGGCTTCGATGGTCCATATCAGGGGGTCGAGTGACAGGACAAACAATAAAGGGGAAAGGGGGCATCCCTGACGTATACCCCGTTCCAAGGGAAAGTCTTCAGAGAGTACCCCATTGCACAAGACCCCAGCTGTTGGCTGGGCATAAAGACTCTCCACCATTCTACAAAACTGAACACCCAATCCGTAGCGCGGGAGAAGGTTACGTAGGTATTGCCAGTCCACCCTGTCAAAGGCCTTTTCCGCATCAAAGCTGACAAGCAGGGACGGTAACCGATGAGCATGCACCCATTCCAAAGAAGCTAAGATCTTATGCAGGTTCCGAACTGCATAGCGCCCCTTGACAAACCCCACCTGCGAGTCATGCACCAAATGCCCTAAAATTGCTGCCAGTCTCAGTGCCAAAACATTTGCATTTAATTTGATATCAAAATTAAGCAAGGATATAGGACGATATGATCCTACTAGCAAAGGATCTTTACCCGGTTTAGGGATCAGCGTAAGATGGGCATGATTACGTCCCCAACGAAAGGCCCCCTGTTCCGCCCGCTTATTAAAGACCTCCGCCAGGACAGGGCTCACGGATTCGTCTAGAAGTTTATAAAACTCGGCTCCCAAACCGTCTGGTCCAGGCGCTTTGTTACAGTTAGCTGCCAAAATCGCAGAGTGCACCTCTTGCGGGGTTATAGGCTGCTCTAACATCTCCCGCTGTTCAACAGTAAGCTGCGGTAAGTCCAACTCTTTCAAATAATCCCCCAGCTCCATCGTGGATGTAGGTTGCGCCTTATATAAATCCTGAAAAAAACCCCGAAAGACCCGGGCGATTGCCATGGACTCCCGTTGCAGTTGTCCCTGATCATCTCGGACTGCTGCCACTAACGAGGAGCCCCGTTGACCCTTCAGACAACGGGCCAGCAACTTCCCCGGTTTATTCCCGTAACAATGTAGCTGATATCTATAATAAAGGATAGATTTCTTGGCTCTCTGATGTATCAGCTCATTGAGATCCACCTGAGCTTCCCAAAGCTTTTTCTTATTTGCGGGTATCGGACAACGCGCACAGAGCTTGCGCAACTTGTTAACCAGTCGCTCTAAACCAATTATTCGCTCTGCTATTAACCGATGTTTCCGGGCTGCAAATCCAATGATATCGCCCCGTAACACTACTTTTGCCGTCTCCCACACCAACTCAGGATCCTCACTATGGCACTGGTGATCACTCATAAATTCCCTCCATCGCTGCCTCAGAAAATGCTGAAATCGAACATCCTGACACAGCCCCAGGGGAAGTCTCCAAAGTCGTGCCCGGGCATTGTCTATCCCCCAGTGCAGCTCCATTCGGACCATCGCATGATCAGATATCTCTAGTGGGCCAATCTGCACCTCCCCCGTATGAGCAAACAAGACCCCCGACACCAAGATATAATCAATTCGAGCACTAGAGCCGTGTGCCCGGGACTGGTGGGTAAAATCCCTTTCCAAAGGATGTAATAGGCGCCAGGGGTCGACCAAATCCAGTCTACTACGAAAATGCTGCAACATCCGAGTCGTCGGGATCCTATCTCTCGCCTCCCCTCCCCTAGAAGTGTCAAGGTCCACATCTAAAACCCCATTAAAATCCCCGGCAAGAAGCAGCGGATATTCCGGGAGCTGCTCTATTTTGGAGGCCAGGCCATTGTAAAAGCTAGGGTCCATCACATTAGGACCGTAAAGATTCCCGATAATCACTGGTTTCCCCTCTAGCCGACCAGCCAGCAAAAGAAATCGCCCGTCCTCCGCAACGATAGTTTTTTCCAAGGCAAAGCGGACTCGTTTGTGGAACAGGACTGCTACTCCTCCTTTCTTCCCTCGCGCAGGAGCCCCCCATACCTGCTCCACCCAACCTCCATGGAGTTTACTATGTTCTTCTACCGTCTGGTGCTTTTCCTGAAGAAGGGCAACATCGCACTGCTGTCGGGCCAGGGCCTGCAAGATTTTATATCGCTTTATAGGATTCCCCAACCCATAGACATTCCAGGTAATAATCTTCAGAGGCATGGGGCAGCGTCAAGATCCAGCCATGCAGAAAACTCTAAACGTAACAAAGGAGCTCCCCTAGCCTGGAGCCCCCCCCCCTCCTAACAGCCAGCAAAAAAAAAATGCAGAGCCACCTACAAGTAAACAGTGAAGTGTGTGCTATCCTACCCCCTCTTCTCCCTCCCCCTCCCACCCCCCCACCCCCCCTCCACTTCCCCACCCCTAAACTATCAAGTCCACCCATCAGGCTGGACAACTTCCCTATGGCAATCGGGTCTGCCCCATACTTCCCCGGATCCAACATTGAACCTAACTATCTGATAGAATTCCATTCTCTCTTTAACCACCCCAAGATTAAGATTACAGTACTCCCCACCACTCCCCCTCTCCACTCATCCCTAGGGCCCCAGCACTCCCTGACCTACTCCATTAGGTATTGGGACTTAGTACCACCAGGCCCCTCCCCCCATCCAATACCCCTACTTACTTTTGTCCCCCAGGTCTCCTACCCCCTCCGTTCCCAAGTCGAGAGCCCTACACCTCCCCTCCGTATCACCCCCCCACCCATCCGATATTAATATAACCATATTTCACCTCTGATGTATATTCTAAGGCCACCATATTAAATCTACCCATACCACACCCCCACTCCTCGATTCGGTAGGGCTGCCACCTTATTATTCACGAAATGGCATAGGGGGGCACCATCAAGCCTCTAGAGGCCACCACAGGAATTAAACTAAACATCTAGAAAATGTCATAGGTATAACATAAACAACCCACTCATCCGCTCATTTCAAGCTTACACCCATAACACCCCCCCCTCCACATTCTTCTACCTCATTCAACCTAACCTATCTATCAGCATCCCCTCGTACAGATGTAATCCCCAGGGTGACAACAGAGGAACTGCTAGATTGATCTCCTCGCGCCCCTCTAGGGGCTCCACCCACTAGTGTCAGCCCCTCCCAGAGCTGCCCACCCAATGTCACTTAATTCCAACGGGATATGTAAGTATGATCACCCTCCCTCCTACTAGCAGCAAGCCAACTAACCCATGGCCCACCTCCCCCGGCTCCTCGCCTTCGGCCGTATAAAGATTAGGGACTTGCAAGGCACAGCTCTCCCTCCTACACTATACTTCTCCTCAGTATAAATGAAGAAGGAAAAAAAAAGAAAAAAGAGGGAAGGGAGCACAAATAAGACTTTACAAATAATTACCGTTGTCAATAATATAACCCCCCCCCCCCCCCTCTGGGCCTGCAGCAGACCTTCACCTGGCCACACATACAAATATACCATTCACCCAGCTCAAACAGTAGCAAACTGCACACACAATTGCTTAGCCAAACAATTGAAACATAATAGCTTAAACAAGGGAGCAGTTGACACAATATGGCCAAATGTAACAAGTTACAGCTTAAACAAACCAAGAAAGTAACAGTGCAACACTAGAATCAGAAAAAGACTAGCTGCTATAGTCCAGAGCTACATCAGGCCCTTGGGCCTCTCTCTGTCTGTCAGCGAGACATCCAAATGCCATTCCCATTGGCAATCCAAGATTCACGAGGGCGAAGCAGCCTGGGCATTCAAGGTTTCCAGAAGAGCAGCAGCCGCTGCCGGTGTCGTCAGATAGCGGGTCTGTCCCTGGATCTCCACTCGAAGCCGAGCAGGATACAGCAGCGAGAATCGCACTCCTTTATTCAGCAATTGTGTGCAGACCCCCGAGAAGGCCCGGCGCTGCTGACTAACTAAGGCCGAGTAGTCTTGAAACACAAGTATCGGTTCCGAATCCTGCTGTCGCATCTTTCGACTCCGGGCAGCTTTTAACACAGCTTCTTTTTGTCGGTAATCCAAAAAGCGTGCAATAACCACTCGTGGTCATCTCGCCTGCTCCCTCCGCTGGCCAAGTCTATTATGCATGCGCTCCAACTTTACAGGATCACCGTCCTGGTTTTGCAACAGGTTTTCAATCCAGGTCTGCAAATAACCAAAAAGGGCGCCATCCGCCACACTCTCCGGTATCCCGATGAAGCGCAGGTTCTTGCGCCTCCCCCGGTTTTCAAGCTCGTCCAGCTTGTCACCTTGTTGCTTTACCAGAGTCTCCAAGGCCTCCACTTTAGCTGCCAGGGAGTGCTGGGTGTCCTCCACATCTGAGACTCGGTTCTCTACTTGGTCTAGCCTCCCGGTAAAGTCAGTAAAACGTTGGCTTACAGTCTGTATCTGGTCTGCCAGGTCTTGGAATCGGGTATCTAGCGCCTGAACCACCGCGGCACTCACCTCCGTGACCAGATCTGGAGTGCCACCAGATTTCGGGCTAGCTGGCGCTCCCTCCGCCATTTTTCCCTCCGTGGCACGCGGCTTCTCCCTTCGTGGCGCTTTTGACGCCGTTCGGTTTCGTGGCGGGAGGGAAACTGCTTCCAGCACTAGATGAATACCCCCTTTGGTAAGGATCAGTAAATATGGAGACAGGACCCACTCAGCGAGTATGGGTATTTTTCAGCAAAGTTGGTCAGGGTTAATCTGCAGCACACACCGTTGTTTGCAATTGTCCTTAGATAAAGGGCAACGCCTAAGAGGTCACTCCAAGAAGCCCTCCGGCAAGGCCCTCAAGCGCAGGCCCGTCAATCGCAGTCTCGTCTCAGTGTGCTGTCTCTTGCGTGCTGTTACCTGCCCCAACCGGGCAGGGAAGGCCGCAGGCCTCTTCGCCGCTAGAGGCACAATACCCCAGGGGGGGGAAGTTGAAGAAGGCGGTGGAAGAAATGTCCGATCGCGCCTTGGCGCACTTACTTTTATGTGCAGGTATCCGCTCCGGTCAGGCAGAGATGGCCGCAGGTCCCCTCACCGCTGGAGGCACTTCACCACGTGAGGGGAGCTGATGATGGCGATGAAGGACGTGCTCGATCGCGCTGTCTTTTGTGTGCCGTTGTCTGCCCCGATCGGGCAGGGATGGTCGCAGGTCCTTTCTCCGCTGAAGGTACAATACCCCCTAAGGGGAAGAGCTGATAATAGCGGTGGGGGAGGTGCTCGATCGCGCCCCGGTGCGCTTTCTTTCTTGTGCCGTTGTCTGCCCAGGCCGGGCAGAGGCAGCCACAGGTCTCTCCACCGCTGGAGGCTCAGTTCCCCGTGAGGGAAGAGCTGATGATGGCGGCAGGGGGATTACCCGATCGCGCCCCGTCGTGCTCTCTTTTGAGTATAGTTGCCTGCCCCGATTGGGCAGGGATGGCCGCAGGCCTCTTCACCGCCGGAGGCACAATAACTCGTGGGGGGAAAGCCGATGATGGCGGTGGAGGAAATGGCCGATCGTGCCCCGGCACACTTTCTATATATGCAGTTGTCCTCTCCGATCGGGCAGGGATGGCCACAGGTCCCTTTACCTCTGAAGGCACAATACCCCGTGAGGGAAAAGCTAATGATGGCGGTGGGGGAAGTGCCCGATCGCGCCCCGGCGCGCTTTCTATTATATGGAGTTGTCTGCCCCGATTAGGCAGGGATGGCCGCAAGTCTCTTCATCGTTGGAGGCTTAATACCCCGTGAGGGGAGAGTCGATGAAGGTGGTGGAAAAAGGTTTTAGAGGGTTTTATAGCTGTTTTGCGGGGTAAGTTGCCCGGAGCTGATCGTGACCTGTCCGATCAGCTCATTGCCAAACCGGAAGTCTCCCTGCTTTCTATCTTTTAACCAGTTCCTGATCCACAATAGTACACTGCCTCCTATCCCATGACTCTTTAGTTTTGCCAAAAGTCTCTCATGAGGGACCTTGTCAAAGGCTTTCTGAAAGTCCAGATACACAATATCAACCGACTCACCTTTGTCCACCTGATTATTCACTCCTTCAAAAAAACATAACAGATTAGTAAGACAAGATCTTCCTTGTCTAAAGCCATGTTGGCTGTCTCCCATTAGGTCATGACTATCTACATGCTGAGTAATTATATTCTTTATGATGGTTTCTACCATTTTTCCCGGTACTGATGTCAGGCTCACCGGTCTGTAGTTTCCCGGATCACCCCTGGAACATTTTTTAAAAATTGGTGTTACATTGGCAATCCTCCAATCTTCAGGTATTAGAGATGATTTTAATGATAGTTCACAGATTACTAATAGCAGGTCTGCAATCTCGTATTTCAGTTCTTTCAACACCCTTGGATGTATACCATCTGGCCCAGGTGATTTGCTACTCTTCAGTTTATCTAATAGTTGTAATACATCTTCCCGATGTATCGATATTTCCTTCAATTCTTTCGCACCTTTAAATACCACTTCAGTCATGGGTAACATCCCTACATCTTCCTCAGTAAAGACTGAAGCAAAGAATTCATTCAGTCTCTCCGTGTGGCCATGGAAGCAAAAAGGGCCCCTGCAAGGTCGAAAACCCTCAAGGACAGCAGTTAGGAAAAAGAGAGCATGAAAAGGGCCCAAAAGAGAAATACTAAATAGAGACAAAAAAAGAGGTCCCCTAGCCCACCACCGAAGCAGGAGCAAGGGGGGGGGGGGGGAGGGAAGAGGACCGGTGCTACCGGAAAAATAGCCAAAAGGTTGGATCATGAAAAAACATTTTCCGAGGGACAAGGACGTGTGTCCGAAGGGCTCCACGGATAAAGGGAGATGGAGCAAGATGCACCTTTGGGCGGGAAGAGAACCATGCATGTGTGGCAGCAAACCCAAAGGCTTTCTTTGAAATCTAGGGAATTGCTCTGTGCAGGCTCCATCGGTGCCGACGTCACACATAATTGAAGACTGACTTCCTGCTTGTTCATGAAGAAAAATATATCTGAGGACTTTTTATAGTAGGTCATGTGAGAAATTAAAGTAATTGCATCTTTCAAAGGTGAGGGGGGGGGGTGTAGTGGGCTTCTAGATCGTACGGGTTTCCTCTTTTTTTCTTCTGCCAGTGCTGTTTGTACTCGTTTAGGCATTAGGTAAGCTGCAGGCTGTTCGTCAGTGGTTGTGCAGAACTGTTATGGAGTTTGGTATTACCCGATCGGCTAATAAAGTACCCAGTCTTGTTCATATATATAAGACACAGATGGACCGGAGGTTGTAGCTACCAGCACTCAGAGGCCACTCTAAGGGCCACTTCTAAGGGCCCTTAGGTGCTGGCCTGCCTGTTAGCTCTTTAAATTGAAACAGTTTGTCGGGCTGCCTGGTTGGAGGAGCGGGGGAGGAGCTTACCTCCTTGCTCTCTGCTGCCGCTGAATATCTGCAGATGCCGCTTCTACTTGCCCTGATTCTAGCCGGTTATCATCAGGGTGTTCCAGGGGCAGAATGGAGGCAGCATCTGACGATAACCAAACAGCGGCCATATTGGTCTAACTTTCACTGTAGATTCTAACCGGGCAACAGCTGAATATTGCCGCTGCCCGATTAGCTTCATTGCAATCCAGGCAACCAAGATATTCAAAGTCAGTGCCTGGATATGGCCCCAGCATTGAATATCTGGGTCTAAAGTTCAGCGGCAGTGGCTAGCCGCTTTAGCAGCACTACCCGCCACTGCTGAATATCGGGCACATTCATTTGTGCAGGCACAAGATGAGGATTTATTTTGAGAGGGTCTGCGTATTTCTGCAAGACTGGACAGATGCCAGTTTAGTTGCACCTTAACGTAAGAGTCACAGCTTTCTGCGATTTTCATTGATTCTTTTGAGGATCGTCTGTCTAATTCTGAAATTATGGTATCCAAAACAACAACTATTGACATCACCTGTTTGTTTCTGTGGCAGATATAGTTTCTTCTGTTTGATGTTTTCCTTTATGCTCTCTTTGACCCAGAGTTGTTGTGACGAAGAAATTAGTAAGAGCTGTTGATCTTTTGCAAACTCCTTTTCTTTATGGTGAGTACACTCTGTCTTCATCTGCCTCTGCAATATTGTGCTGTGACTGAATTCAATGATTTCTTTCCACAAATCATTCCAGTCATCTCCTTGTCTGCATTTCTCACAGTAGGTTTTCATTTTTTTCCATTAGTGCCCCAAAGTCCTTTATGAAAAACATGCACAATTTTCATGATCTCTTCAAGGATAGACATGCAGTGAATAAAACTGTAGTCATCTGATGGTAAATGCTACTCGCTTCCTCAGACCACTTTTTGCCTCTTTCTGTCAGATCTTTTAGACAACTCATAATGGCAGCATATTGTATTTTAATTGCAAAAACACTTCTCCACTTACATGCCCTGCGGGTTTCACCAGGTTGCACGATCTCTTTCTGTTTCTGACAAAGTTTTCTGTATGTCAAAGACAGAGTAAAGTTGATCAAGGACATTTAGAGATCCCGCAGTGCTATGATTTCCTTTCCGTTTGTTTGCTATACAATGAATATACGTTGCAAACTGGTGGTCTTCTTTCATTCACTGCTGTATCCTGGACACATGCCCTGACATAGCACAAGCACCATCATAAGACTGGGCAATAATGACCATATTTGTTTCCAAACCTTTCCCTATGGCAGTATAAATCCCATCTGTGTCTCTGGAGGATGAGCAGTTAATGAAGAACAGAAATCTCTGATCACAGGTTTTTCTGTGTATCCAACACAAATTGAAAGCTGCTTGGTCTTAAAAGACCTGGGCTCATCTGCCATGACTTTCAGGGAAACCGGTTTCATTCACTGCTGCCTCTACAATCTGTTTGTAAATTAAATAGGCACAAATCTGCACCATTTTATTTTGGAATTCTGGGCTTCTGCAATTAAAATAAACCTTCTGCACCTTTTGGAAACTTTTGTAATACTCTGAAAAGAAATCACAGAATTCACGGAAAATTCCTCTAAAATTGGAATCTCTTCCTTCCTCATAGCCTCAAAAAGGTGAACCAAGCTTTGAAGGTAATTTAACAATATCACAGACCCTTGCAGAGGTAATCGCTGTTTCGCTGGATTGCACTCTTATGACTCTCAGAAAGCTGTGCTGTTTCCAGGTTTTTCTCTGTGTTTGAAGCATTGCCTCTTCTCTACATATTTCACATGAATCTGTGAAGATCCAAATATGATAATTACACTTACCTGGTAATTGTAGTTCCTTTAGTGACGACAGTTCAGTCCTCTACCTCTGGGTTGTGTGGTGCCGCAGACCCTATGCAAACAGAAAAAAAGGTTTTAAATTCAGAAAAAAGATTCCAACACCAGATGCGACATTACGAGGAGCCAGATAGGGGGAGCAAGAGAGACCTTCCAGGGCCTAGAGAGCCGCACCCCAGAGCTTGTGATGTGATGCCGGCCAACAGCCAATCCAGGAAAGGGGGAGTTCCTTTTAAGAAAGGCTGGGAAGTTGGAAAAGGGAGGGGAAGGAGTTCTTGGCAACAAGACAGAAGGAGTTCTTGGCAAAGAGACACCGGGAGGAAAGGTACCCGGAGAGAAACAGAAGGCAGAGTCTTAGCTGATGGAACGGTGCCAGCGGACTCAGGACCCTGTGGAAGTTACCAGAAGGAAGATGAAGCCATCTCCATAGGAGGTAACACTCTTTGTTCAAGGAGAAAGAGGTATGGGGTGAAAGGGAGATAACTCCACCCGAAGGCCAGCTGGACAGTGGGAAGCCTGCTAACAGAGTAAGGCTGAATTGCAGCAGGACTAGGCCTCAAGCCTCAGCTCACTGGGATAGGCCCAGAGGAAAAGGTAATCCATATTTTTCTACTACTAACCGTTATAACCTGGTGACACAGGGAGCACAGGAAACAAGGGAGTGTTCTCCTCATCAAGCTGTTTGTAAAGCAAGACACAAGCTGTTACCAAAAGAAAGACTGTTTAATGAAAGGCACAGGGACAAAAAAGGTTGCTCTCATAGTAAGCATGCACATGACCGAGGCCTAAACTTAAGCCCAGAGCATTGGAGGCTGGTACAAACTTCATATGAAAAGCCTCATCATATTCCACCGGACTATATTGATACAGAGTCCCAGCTTTCAGATCCTCAGCCCATGCAGGTGGAATTTACCGAGGACCCTACCGAAATGGCAATGGATTGTAGCTACTGTCAGGCAGGAAGCCTAGAATCCCTGCCTAATGTCTAGAGCTATGCTCAGCAAACAGAGACTGTGGGTTTCATGTGTATAAATTCCTGTGAAGATAACAGAGGATAAAGCAATAACTGTTTATGTTTCTTTCTACCTGAAGTAAGGTTGCTTTGTGTTGATGTAGATTCCAATATTTGAATCTTTGTGCATTAAGGGAAATAAAAAGCCTTTCTTTCCCTACTCTCGGACTTTGTATTCATTTGAGGCTTTGGTACACGGAAGGCCACTAGGAACAGAATACCCAGACCCCGCACTCAAGGACCAACTCAAACTTAAAAATATAACTCATGTTCACCCGACCTGCCTTAACAACCTCTGGCCACTAGGGCGGCGGTGCGACAGTTGTCAATCTCCTCCTGCAGCTAGGAGACTGGTATGTCAGAATGATGACATCACTGGATATAGCCTGCTTCACTCCCACTTGCATCCCAGTGTAAACTATAACAAAGCAGACTCAAAGGAGCAACAAATAAGTAGCTAAAGAGAAAAACACTCTCAGCAAAATACAGTCTACCCCTTTCGACAGGCTTTCTTACCACCTGCCCCGCCCGTGAGGACGGAACAAACAAGAGAAAGGAAAGAAAGTAAACCCGACTCACCTGTAACACTCATCGGCACGGCACCAAGCTGGAAACCTCCTACAAAACTCCGGGCGGGAAGGAGGACTGAACTGTCGTCACTAAAGGAACTACAATTACCAGGTAAGTGTAATTATCATTTCCTTAGTGTTCCTCCAGTTCAGTCCTCTACCTCTGGGATGTACCAGAGCAGTAATCAATGGGAGGGACCCTTCCAGCCAGCGGCCAAAACCGCCAAGCCGAAACGAGCATCTGAAGCCGCAGCAACATCCAGACGGTAATGCTTGCTGAACGAATGCAGAGACGACCAAGTCGCCGCTCTACAAATGTCTCCCGGGGGAACCAAGCTAAGCTCCGCCCAGGAGGACGCTTGCGCCCTGGTACAATGCGCCCTGAGTCAGAGAGGCACAACACGCCCCTTAAGCAAATACGCGGACGCAATCGCTTCCTTGAGACAGCGGGCAATGGATGCCTTAGCCACTGCCTCGCCCTTACGAACACCACCGAACAGCACAAATAACCGCTCCGACCGGCGGAAGGGCGCCGTAGCCCGCAAATAGTGACACAAGACCCTTTTCACATCGAGACGCCGAAGGCCGCGATCCGATTCTCCGCCCCCCAACGATCCCAGCACGGGCAAACACACGGTCTGGTTCACATGAAAGGGAGACACCACCTTAGGCAGAAAGGACGGAACCGTACGCAAGACCACCTTTTCCTTAGAAAAAGACAGAAAGGGCTCCCGACACGACAACGCCTGAAGTTCGGACACACGCCTCGCGGAACAAATTGCCACCAGAAAAACCATCTTGAGCGTCAAGTCCTTAAGAGACGCCCGACGCAAAGGCTCAAAGGGAGTCTCTGTCAAGGCCGTGAGAACGAGATTCAGATCCCACGGGGGTATAGATATCCGGCGCACCGGGCGTACCCGGGAGACCGCCTTTAGAAAACGACTGACGTCCGGATGAGCCCCCAACGACGCCCCCTGAACCTTGCCCCGATAACAGGACAGGGCCGCCAACTGAACGCGCAAGGAACTTGCAGCAAGACCTTTATCAAAACCCTCTTGTAGAAATTCCAAGATCAACAGGATGGGAGCCGAGGTAGGCCGAACCTGCCGTCGCGAGCACCAATCCTCAAAGACCCGCCAGATCCGTACATATGCCAAGGAGGTGGAAGGCTTACGCATCCGAAGCAAGGTGGCCACCACAGCCGACGAATAACCCTTCTTCATGAACCTAGCCCTCTCAAGGGCCATACCGTAAGCGAGAATCGTTCCACCTGAGGCATGAGGAGCGGGCCCTGGAGTAAGAGATCCGACCTCACCGGGAGACGCCAAGGCTCTCCGTCCAAGAGTCGTATCAGGTCCGCGTACCAGGGACGCCTCGGCCAATCGGGCGCCACCAACAGCACCCGACCCGCATGCGCCCCGATCCTCTGAACCACTCTGCCGATCAACGCCCAGGGCGGAAACACATAGAGAAGGCCGTCCACCGGCCACCGATGAAGTAAGGCGTCGATACCTTCCGACATCCGCTCCCGTCGCCTGCTGAAGAAGCGGTCGACCTTGGCTGACTGAAAGGTCGCCATGAAATCCATGACCGGAATCCCCCAGCGCCGAACTATTTGACGAAATACCGCGGGATGCAGTTCCCACTCCCCTGCATCTACGTGCACTCTGCTGAGGAAGTCCGCGGTGACATTGTCCTTGCTGGCAATGTGCGCCGCTGATATCGCGGACAAGTGAAGCTCTACCCACGCGAACAAGTCGTCGGCCTCTGCTTCCATTGTGGCACTGCCTGTGCTGCCCTGTCGATTGATGTACGCTACCGTCGCCGAGTTGTCAGAGAGGACTCATACTGGGCGACCGTGCACCAAGTTCTGGAAGGCCTGAAGGGCCCGGAACACCGCGCGAAGCTCTAGGCGATTGATCGCCCAAGACGCCTCCTGTGTCGACCAAAGCCCTTGCGCAAACTGACCCGCGCAGTGGGCTCCCCAGCCCCCCAGACTGGCATCCGTCAGCAGCAGAAGCCATTCCGGCTGTTCTAGCGGCAAGCCGGCCGCCAGCGACGAGGGACGAAGCCACCAGCGAAGGGACATCCGAACTTTGCTTGGACACGGCAGATGCGTGCCCAACGAATCGTTCTGATGGGACCAACGACGGAGTAGCGCCCTCTGGGGAGGCCGCATATGAAACCTGGCCCAAGGCACCGCTTCCAACGTTGCCACCATTGTGCCCAGCACTCGGAGATAATCCCACGCTGAAGGTGCTGGCTTCGACCGAAACTGTCGTACCAGGGTCCGCAACACCTCGGCCCGCTTGCGCGGTAGGAACACTTGCCCCTTGGAGGTATCGAACCTGACCCCCAGGTATTCGAGCTCTTGGGTGGGCTGAAGACGACTCTTGGTCGGGTTGACTACCCACCCCAGCTCCTGCAAGAACTGAACCACCCTGCTGGTGACCCGGAGACTCTCCTCCGCGGACTTGGCTCGAATCAACCAATCGTCCAGGTAAGGGTGGACCAGAATAACTTCCTTGCGCAACGCCGCCACTACCACCACCATAATCTTGGTGAAAGTTCGCGGCGCTGTTGCCAGGCCGAAGGGCAACGCCCGAAACTGGAAGTGACCCCAGGGAAGAGCGAACCGCAGGAAACGCTGATGTGCCTCCCGAATAGGGATGTGCAAGTACGCCTCCGACAAGTCTAGGGACGTCAAGAATTCTCCGCGCCGTACCGCAACAATGACTGACCTCAACGTCTCCATTCGAAAGTGCGGCACTCGCAAACAGCAGTTCACCCCTTTCAGATCGAGAATGGGCCGCAAGTGCCCTCCTTTTTTGGGCACCACGAAATAAATGGAGTAGCAACCCATGCCGTAATAGACCTTTGGAACCTCCACGACGGCCCCCAATTGAAGGAGCCGTTGCAAGGTGTCGCGAACCGCCGCCGACTTCGCGGGACCCCGGCAGGGAGACATGACAAACGAGTCCCGCACGGGGCGTGCCAGCTCTAACGCATAGCCGTGTTGAATGATATCCAACACCCACCGGTCTGAGGTGATGTGGGCCCAGGCGGGAAGAAACCCCCGAAGCCGACCGCCAATGGGGGGCTCTCCCGCCGGGACCTGCCTCGCCTCATTGAGACTTACGGGCAGTGGAAGCTGGGGCGGAAGAGAAGCCTCTATTCGCTCCCCGAAACCCCCAGAAGCCCTGGCCCCTGGAGGGGAAGCGCCCCCTCTGGAAGGCACCGGGTTGCGGCGAACGAAATCTCCGGAAGTCCCGAAACTGACCCCGACCACCCTGAGCAGTCTTGGCCTGCTTCGGTTTGTCCTCGGGCAAACGGACCGCCTTAAACTCTCCCAAGTCCTTCACCAACTTATCCAAATCGTCTCCAAACAACAAACCGCCCTTAAAGGGAAGCTTGCTTAGGCGGGACTTAGAAGGGCCGTCCGCGGCCCAGTTGCGCAGCCACAAAGAGCGACGGGCAGCCACCAGCGAGCTGGTGCTGTTGGCCAGCACTCGAATTAAGTCATAATGCACATCCGCCAAGTAGGCCGCACCCGACTCCAAACGATCCAACTCTTTCATCTCTTCCAATTCAACGCGCGAGGATTGTCGCAACCGTTGTCCCCAACGCAAACACGCCAGGGCCACCCAGGCCCCGCAAATGGAGGCCTGCAACGAAAGAGAGTCCGCTTCAAAGGCCTGCTTGAGGAGACCATCAACCCTACGGTCCTGAGCATCCTTCAGGGCTGCACTGCCCTCAACGGGAATGGTGGTCTTCTTGGTCATAGCGGACACCACCGCATCTATTCGCGGAGTCCGGAACCTGTCCTTAGCGGTATCCGCCAATGGATACAACCTATTTAAAGTACGAATGCCTCGAAGACCGGCCTCCGGTTTATCTCATTCGTCTTGAATCATCTTCTCAACCACCCGGTGCACAGGAAACACCACCTGTGTCTGCCGAACCGCCTGGATGACAGGATCCTCCACCTCGTCCTCCACCGCCGCTGGTGGAGTAAGGTTCAACATCTGCAAGGTCTCGGAAATCAAGGCGGCCAACTCTTCACGGCGGAAGACCCGAATGATCTTCGCTTGATCCTCGGGCTCCTGGATCTCACCTTCCTCTAGAGCCTGCGAGCCCTCCTCGAGATCCCAGTCCGGATCCGAAGGCTCTAACCAGGAACCCTCCAGCGGATCCGAAAGCCGGGCTTGCTTTGGCGCGGACAACTCCGCAGCCGCTCCACCTTCCGCCACCACCT
Source organism: Ichthyophis bannanicus (assembly GCA_033557465.1). NCBI lineage: Eukaryota > Metazoa > Chordata > Amphibia > Gymnophiona > Ichthyophiidae > Ichthyophis > Ichthyophis bannanicus. The sequence continues at coordinate 907,643,867 of CM066035.1, read as the reverse complement.
GCGTTGGCCGAGAAGTCGGAGACGCGGAGCGCGGTCTCTTCCCCTGCTGCCGGAGACAGAAGGCCTGATGCATCAGAAGAACAAACTCCGGACTGAATCCGCTAAGACCCGATGCCTGAGGAGTGCAGGACTCGCCTGAGGGACCGGGCATCTCCTCCAAATCTGGCTCTGGCACCGGGGCTTGTGGGGAACCCGCGCTCAGCCCGACCGGCACTCCCTGCGCCTCGGGAGAGACATGCACCTCCATTTGGGTCTCCACTGCGGAGGACAGGTCCGCACAGCTTCTGCACACCCCGGTGTCTGCGAGTTTGCCCCTCCTGGCCCCACAAACGAGGCACTGGGGCCGAATAGCCATGGAGAAGAACCAAACCTCCCAAGTTCGAGGTGGCTCCTGCGAATACTGTACTGCACCTGCTTTCTTTAAGGTTTTTTTTTTTTTTTTGAAAATAGCAGCTATCCTTGATAAAAACAAAAACAAAAGCCCCCCCTCCAAAAAAAATGAAGGGCTGACTGAACCGAGAGAAACCGCAGGAAAATGAAAATGAAAAACCAAAACCAAAATGTAAAGAAAGCAAAATAAATAACAAGAAAGAACCAGAAAGGCTCACAACAGTGCCCGGGCCCGAAGCAGCACGTTCGGGTTTCAATCAGCAGCCACGCGGTTGCATCGCGGTTCACAAAATGGCCGCCGCGATGCAAACCGCTGCGGGGAGAAAAAAGGCACCAAAATCCGCGGCAGACGCCGATCACACAAATGAATGCTGCCTGAAGAACAGGGCCCTGCCGAGCACCAGAAGACTTACCGGCGCTGTCTGCTCCACTGCAAAGCGACTCATGCACCGTCGGTACCCCCGGGGCTTTAAAAACAGCGTGCTCCTCAAATGAGACCTACTGGAGCAGCCCCTGCAGGGAAGGACTGAAGTGCCGGTGTGCACAGCTGAACAGAACGGCTCACCTCCGTAGCTTCAGGGAGGTGAGACTTCTGGGCCCCACGGGGGACGGGGTGTAACTCGACTGCCTGAGTCAAACTCCCCTCAGGAAGAAAGAGCACAATACCGGCCAGACAGGTATAAGAAAGCCTTTCTTCCTATAAAGCAACCAGTGCTTTGCCTTTTTTTTTTTTATATTTAAAGGGCACTGCTCAGATTAAACCTAACTTAACTATCCCCAAAAACAACACCTGCTCCTTATCCATTCTTCCAAAAGAGCCTCTCCTAAGGCTCGTCAAACCTCCTGCTGCAAGGAGACTGGTTACACTGGGATGCAAGTGGGAGTGAAGCAGGCTATATCCAGTGATGTCATCATTCTGACATACCAGTCTCCTAGCTGCAGGAGGAGATTGACAACCCAGAGGTAGAGGACTGAACTGGAGGAATGCTAAGGAATTACTCTTTTGTAGGGTTGTATTTTACATCACAGAGTGGAGGGAGTTTGTGTTGCTGTTATCTCAATAACAGCAACACAAACAACAAAAGGTAAAAAGTGGACTGTTGTAGTTGTTGTTATGGAAGGACAGACTAGATAGGCCATGTGGTCTTTTTCTGTCATCATGTTTCTATGTTTAGAAAGGACAGAGGCATTTATGACTACATATATGCTCAGAAAGGGGCTCCTGCATGTCTAAGAGACACTTGAGCATCACAAAAAAGTACACACTAGCAGAGTATTGTGACATGATGAATCACCTTCCGTAACATCATAAGGGCACATCTAACCAACCACATATCAAACACAAGGGGCACGGTGACTGCACCATACAATATTTTAACAAACAGCAAAAGGACACAGCGATCCTGCCATACAGTTACCAAACATGTAAATTGCCCAACGCTTTCCCACTCTCTCTTGTTCCTTGATGTCACTCACCCCTTCACGTTGGACTTCCGTTCTCTATCCCCTAAATATATCCTAGTCCCCAGTTTTTGTATTGTCTGTCTTGACTAGAATGTAAACTCTAATGAGCAAAGACTGCCTCTTACATGTCTCTGTAGAGTGCTGCGTACACCTTGTAGCGCTATAGAAATGATAAGTAATAGTAGTATCCCCACCCTCCAACCCTCAGTATACCACCGTAGAAGAGTTGCTGGAGTGCAGGATGAAAGGTGGGATGCAGAGAGCAAGGGCAAGAGCAGGGAGAGAGATGAACGCAGGATGAAGTGTGTTGACCCTCACCCGTGTCCTGCTCCCTACTTCCCACCCCTTCACCCCATAATCCCTTTCTCTCAACATACTTACCCCCTGCCTTATTTTTACTTATCCATTTTACACTTTGGGAAGGGGTGAAGGCAGAGAGACAGGAGTGCAGGGCAACACCTAACAAGGGTTGTATGAGCAGCGTGGCTTGGTCTGCTGCTGGTGGAAAGTGGAAAATCTGTGTTGAGAGAGAGGAAGAGATTTTAGACCTGCAGACAGAAGGAGAGAGGAAAGATGCTGGATCTATGGGAAGGGGATGGAAAAATTGTTTGACGTAAGGATCACCGGAATAAAAGTCAATGGACCTGTAATGGCCAAATCTCCCATCCACTACCCACCAGATTTTCCCCCAAAGAATTATCCAAAGATTTTGCTATACAAGAGCTTCCATAACTATAGTACATGCTGTTACTGCTGCCTTGTTTAGCTACAGTACTTCAAATTTCTGCTGCTTACCATATGTTTTATTATGCTGATTTTATGCACATAATCAAGTTGATATTCAAAGGCACTTATGTGGTCAGAGCCTGGTATTGACTGCTAAGTGTTTTATTTAAAGAATTTCTTCTCAGGGAATGGATTAAATGTGTCTATACAAGTCAATATGTGCCCAAAGTAAAACAAGGCCAAGGGTGTTCCGAGGGACAGGACCAAACTTTCTGTAGACAGCAATGATAAAAAGCCACTATCTGGGTTCTGTTTATGGGGGGGGGTCACACACATAGGAGCCCTAACTTTAGACAAATAGACACGTTTATCTGTTTACGTTTAGGGCCACATACAGTATGCTATGGTCCATCTTAATGGACAGGTTGGCTGAAAATGCATTTAAAGATAGCCATTCTGCTGAACATTTTGCATAGAGGCAAACCAGAAATCAAAATACATAAATATACACCATTTTTCAGGTTTTAAAGAAGAGTCCACCATACAAGAAATCACAAGGCAGCAAATTCAGATACTTTAATCAAATAGGCAGACGTGACCTCTATCAAGCCTGCTCCCCTCCCCTCCTAACTAATGAACAAGCTGTAAGTGGATCTGAAAGAATTTACAAGGTAACCAAACAAGCCAAGCATCTGTCGGAGCTGTCCGACTGCTTGTGATGGGTAAGCTATGCAGTCTGAAATTCCCAGGACTGCCAAATTTCCATAGTAATTGCTAGGCCTGATTCTTGTAAGCACTGGCTTCTTACTGTTTCCAAGCTAGGACTGCCAGTTCTGGCGCGACTGAATCCAATTCCAGCCTTGCGGCTTCTCAAAGAACATTGGATGATGCTCCAGGCTCCCTACCTGCTGGCCGACGCAACCACCTTGAGACAAGATAAGGTGGCACCTTCTAGTATTGCTGCGCCCAGGTCATGCAGTGAGTCCTGCACTATAAAGATCCTGCTACCCATGGTCCACGGGTTTTAATAACCGACTCCTGCCCAATCTTCACTGTTCCCACAATCTTTTCTCTCTCAGGAGATCTCACTAGGGAGTTTCTACTGAGGCCAGCAAACAGAGAGGTGGTATCTGGGGTATAGTTTCATATTATAGTGTGGCTTCATGCACTAAGGAACTGAGCAGAAACAATCCCATACCAAAGTACTACACAAAAAAACTTTAGGTAGCAAGTCTCAAAGAACCCTTATGGTAGCAAAGTATGTGGGTTAACTTTAGCTTTATGCCGGTTTTCAAAGAAAAGTTATCCAGAAAGTTTTCATAACATTGAATTATGCATGCAAAAAGCAACCCGTTCCACCTGCTATTTTGTACAGGCAGCCAAGAGAGAATGAAAAGCACGCATACATTTCAAAATGTCATGCACATGCCCTGTTTTCTCCTTCATCTTAAACACAACTCCAGGAAAGCCTCCTTGTACTCCAGTTAAAAGGACACACACATGGTAGTCTGCACGTCCTTATAGCAAAGGCATCGAGGGCTCTTTTCATATGGAGCAATCTAGGTGCATTAATCTGGCTTAATACAGTTAGAATGCTTTCAGGCAGCTCCTCAAATAAACCAATATTGCAAAGCAGTATTAATGAATGCAAAATACACCTGAAATTTCAACATGCAAAGAAAACTGCAATCGTAGATTGCCTGCCAGTAATAAGAAAAATGCTGAATATCTCAGTTTAGGAAATTAGTAGCCTGAAGGTTATTCTGCAAACACAGAAAAACAATTATTTCAGATGTTGTAATGGCAGAACTCGTCATCCTTAGATAAGTATTTTTATAGCCAACTAATTATATCCAGCAGCATAAGGGATTCTCTTTCCCCCTCTCATAAGCTCTAACTTCCTCCCAAAAGGAAATCAAGCATTGCAGTAACAGCCTGTGGGCTGCCAATAACTCTGACGTACCAGCTGCAGGTGCCACTGCTGGGCAGTGTCCAGGGCTCCCTTCTCCCAGCTGCTGCAAGCCCTGCCTCCGCAACACTCCCGCCCTGTGCAGTCTAAGTCAGGACACAAACGGAAGTCTCATGCCCATCTTCACACTGCTCCCGTCCGTTTTATTTGCTGAAGTTTTTTGGCACAAAGTTTGACTGGATAACTTGAATGTAAAAAGGCTCTTTATTTCTGGTAACTATGAGAAAAAAATTGTCACCTGGCTGAAGTAAGTCATTTAGAGGCAGAGCCGGCGCTACCATTATGGAAACTAGGCAGTTGCCTAGAGCGCTGGCCCTCCAGGGCCTGCAGCAGCAGCAATGGCCCCCAAAGTACAATGCAGTGCTTACCTGCACATGCCGGAGCTGTTGCTGTTTCCTTTGCTTTGTATCTTCCGCTTCTGCTCCCCTCCAGCGACGCATTGCCAGCATGTGCAGGTAAAGCACTGCCTTGCGTTCTGGGGTCCATTGCTGGAAAGGGGCAGCAGAATGGAGGGACCACCTAGGGCACCTCCAGGCCTTGCACTGGCCCTGCTTAGGGTCCTTTACTAAAGCCTGGTAACCGGTTAACGTGTGTTTTAACGCATGGCAGCTGGGAGGAAATACTGGGGGGTGGGGGGGACATGCCAGCGACCACATGGTGATCGGCCATCACACAATGGGGCGGGGATGGGTGGAGTGTGGACGTGGACAGCACATTGCTGCTAGGGCGAGTGGCAATGTAGCAGTTAGCACGAGTATACCTAACACCACCTCTATGCTCTTCATGTTAAGCACCCCATCACGCATTCACTTCTGGGAAAATGCTGGTCACACCCCGACAGCTAATGCGGAGGCTTTGCACCCAACATGCTTAGCAGGCTTTAGTAAAAGGACCCCTTAGTGGCATGTTTACTAAAGTGTGGTAAGTTCTTGCACTTGCTGTGCGTTAAGAGCAGAAATTAGTGCACAGTAACTGCAAAGGCTGTGCATTAACTGTTAAGGGTGTGCCCAATGTGTCCTCTGCACTTACCACACAGAAAAGCCCCTTACTGCGTGGTAACATCATTTGCAATGAACATGGCTGCACTTAGTGCCACTCACTGTGTAAACCACAATGTGAAGTCCACATCTGCTTTCCATCTCTAACACGCCCAGTCCCTGCCCCAAAGCACATTAAGCAGAGCAAGACTTTTACTACACTGACTGCTTTTAGCACACAGCTGTTAGCACATGCTAAAGGATGCATTAACTGTTAGCGCAGTTTAGTAAATATGTACCTTAGAGAAACTAATAATAAAACGAGAATTATTAATAATATTGCAGAGAATAGACCTATTTCTTATTTTATTTACGATAAAATATGTCCAATGTGCAGTAACTTGTTACATCCTACCAGCCACTCTCCTTCTAAAGGTCATATTCATTTTTACCATTTTTAGGTCTTCCATCCCTTGATTACAATACGTGTGGAAGGGGATATTCACAGGCATTTAGGTGGTTTGCAAACCTGCAAGCTGCCTAAATGCCGCTTAGTGGGATATCCAGCTAAGATGCTTGGTTTCTAAGTGCACACTGAAAAGATTGGGATGCACTTTTGATGTGCAATTGTCCTTTGGACCACAAATTTCAGAAACAGTGAAATCTTGTTTGTTTGCCTTTCGAACGCTCAGAGCTGTCTGCCTTCTTTTGAATACGTCAGCCCTTATCATATTAACCACTGCTCTAGCGATTAGTGGATTTGACTACAGTAACTCCCTTTACAATGGTTTCACCCTTCAATTTATCAAGCATCTACAGAGAACACAAAAAGTAGCTATTAAACATCTCGCTCACTCCAAGCACATCAGATCACATCACCCCATTTCTGAGAGTCCAACACTGGCTTCCTATAGCTTACAGAATCAAATTGAAAGTATTGCTCTTAGGTCATAAGGCCTTTCACTCAGACCTTCCTTTTTACTTACCGGCTGCAGTTATACCTTACAAGCCATCTAGGATATTGCACTAACAGTTGTGCCCGTGATGAGTCCACTCGCCAAACGACACTTTTCTTCTTGGCCCCTGCTCTATGGAATACAATTTCCCTATACATCCAACAAGACACTTTGAAATCTTTAAAAAAACAAACCTCAAAACTTACTTCTTTGAGCAAGCCTACAGTGGTCTCTTGAAAGATGGGTTCAGCAGTCTACTGGTCTGTTCTTCTTATCAACCCCTCCCTTTGTGTATCCCCCCCAACAGAACTAATCACTTTATTTTATTCCTTCTATTTTCCTTAATCAAACCATGTAATGTTTTTATTGTTTTTAAATGATGTGTAAACCACTTTGTCGCCATTGGCTGAAGGTGGTATATCAAGTGTACAAATAAAATAAAAACAGTATGGTCTAAGAGCAAAAGCAAAGAAGACCTGTACAAAGGTCAGGGGTCAGGACTTGACCTATAGCACTGAAGGTAAAATTGGGGAACAGCTTAAGGAGGTACTCACATGATAAAAGAATCCTTCTGTAGCATATCACTGAGCTAAACTAAAAGAGGCTACAGTGAGGGCAACACAACTTTATATCAGGAAAGTAAATACAAGTCAGAAGAAAGAGTAGTTACTCACCTGTAACAGGTGTTCTCCAGGAGCAGCAGGAATCAGTCCTCACATATGGGTGTCATCGGCGCCGATGAAGCCCCAGCGGAGCATTTCTCCAGCTTTCCATGAAAGCCTTTGGGAATGCTGGCACGCATGCGCGGTTCCCTTCCCGCCTAAAGGTTCCTAGCCAAAATTATGGAAAAAATAGTCCAACGACAACTAGACCACCACATTGAAAATAACTCACCCTTGGACACCTGACAACACGGGTTCCGCGAGTCACATGGGGTTGAAACTCTCTTAACCACGTTATTTAACACCCTAACTGTAGGTATCGACAACCTCAGGCAAGCCTTCGCTCTCATTTTCCTAGACATCGCAGCTGCCTTCGACTCCGTCAGTCACGACCTACTTCTCTCCCGCCTTGCTGAGAAGGGAGTTCACGGCACTGCGCTATCATGGTACACATTATATCTAAATGAAAGATGGCAAAATGTTTGCTCCGGCCCCTCAAGATCAGATCCATTCCTGCAAGCGAAGGGTGTACCACAAGGGTCCTCACTTTCAGCACTTCTTTTTAATATTTACATGCAACCCATCTGCGCTATCATTAGATCCTTCCACATCAACTGTCTAATATACGCTGATGACGTTCTGATGTACACAACAATATCAACTGAGCACCCAGATCTCTCCCGCCTGTCCTCATGCTTCGATGCGGTTACAGACTGGCTACACACTCAGAAGCTAAAAATAAACTTCAAGAAAACAGAAGTCCTATTCGTCTGCAGAGACCAAGCATTCACTCCATCATCCATAAAAGTGCGTGATGCCGAACTCTTCACCAAACCTACGATACGATACCTTGGTATCATCCTTGACCAACAACTCAATATGAAGGAGCAGATCTCTTATATGGTAAAGGCAGTATACCATAAAATCCGAACACTGCGCCACATTAGACAACTGCTAGACCCGACTGACTTCAGAACAGTATTTCAAGCTCTAGTAATGCCTCATTTCGACCACATTAACTCCATACTGCACGGACTTCCGAAGAGCACCCTACATCCTTTACAGTTGGCAATGAACGCTGCAGCAAGAACTCTACATGGAGCCTCTAGAATGGAACACATTACCCCCATACTAAAACACCTACACTGGCTCCCTGTCCACTACAGGATTTCATTTAAGATTCTAACAATGACTTTCAAGGCCATCCATAACTGCACATCCACCTCCCTCTCTGACTTAGTCCAGATAACTCCCCCCAACAGGATGAGGAGGTCAGCTGCTACTAACACTCTCATCCTTCCCAAAGCAATCATTAAATGCTCCAAGACTACGAGCAACCGTGCCTTTGCCTTCTACGCACCCTCCTGCTGGAATGCTCTCCCATCTGACATCCGCGCCATCAACAACCTTCTTCAATTTAGGAAAGCGTTGAAACGTCACCTATTTACCCAGTACTTCTCCATCTCAAATGACAGCTCTCAGCCACCTTCAATCATGTCCAACTCTCTCCACACGAGCCCCATGCCCACAACACCTCTACCTTCCGAACCCACCTCTATTTAATTTACAGAATGTCATTGTCGTATCAACTGTACTTACTAACGAGATAATTGTACAAGCCTGCATACTAAATTGTAAATAGTTGTTTACCTGTTAACCTGTTATACATGTTTATTTACCCTGTTTATTGTAAGTGCATTGAAAGGCCCTCTTTGCACAAATACGTTTCCTGTAAACCGCGCTGATAATAAATAGTGCGGTATACAAAAGCAAATAAATAAATAAATAAATAAAGGTGCCATCTTATCTCAGTCAAATGACATAGCTAAGAACAACACACAAAAATGAAAAAATTAAACTATGTACAACTGCAGCTCCCAGGGGAGGAGGGAGGGTTGTGAGGACTGATTCCTGCTGCTCCTGGAGAACACCTGTTATAGGTGAGTAACTACTCTTTCTCCAGGACCATGCAGGAAGTCAGTCCTCACATATGGGTGACTCCCTAGCTCTGGGCTACCAGGAACCCAGGCTGAACAAGAGAACTCCCTCTAGTCACAGCAGCAAAGAAAGGCTTCCCAAGGACACAACCTCCACCGGTAGCCCAACAGAGGGCAGGAGTTGCCTAAACCTCAAAGAGATTCCGGAGTACTGCTTGGCCAAAAGCACTGTCCCTACGGGACTCCCTCTCCAGACAGTAATGGGCCGCAAACGTCTGGCTTGAAGACCAAGTTGCAGCCCTGCAGATGTCTACCAAGGGCACAGAGCGGAGATGAGCCACTGAGGCAGCCATTGCCCTGACACGATGGGCCGTGACCCTACCCTGCAAAGGAAGGTCAGCCGCCTTGTAAGCCCAGGTGATACAGTCAGCCACCCAGATGGACAAGGTACGCTTGGACACAGCCAACCCCAACTTATTGGGGTCAAAGGAGACGAAGAGCTGAATAGCCCTCCTATGTCCCTGCGTACGGTCAAGGTAGAAGGATAAGGCCCTCCTACAGTCCAGGGTATGCAGGACTGCTTCAGCCTGGCTAACATGAGGCCTAGGGAAGAATGTTGGAAGAACCACCTCCTGATTGAGGTGGAAAGAGGAGACAACCTTAGGGAGGAACTTGGAATGAGTCCTGAGGACTACCCTGTTCCTATAAATCCTGGTGTAAGGTCTATCACAGACCAGGGCCTGAAGCTCACTCACTCGCCTAGCCGAGGTGAGGGCTATCAGGAAGAGAGTCTTCCAGGAAAGGAAGCGTAGAGGGAAAGTAGCCATCGGCTCAAAGGGTGGGCGAGTCAGTTGCTGCAAGACCACATTCAGCTCCCACTCAGGAGCAGGAGGACGGATTGGAGGCTTGAGCAAAAGCAAGCCCCTGAGAAAGCGGGACACCAAGGGGTGACCTGACAGAGAATGTCCCTTGTCACACCCTCAGCGGGCCCTACTGGAGGGGTCAGGTATCGCACAATGATTCCTCTCCTGGCTCTGTATGAAGATGCAGACAGCCCTGCCTGCCCCTCTAGGAGTTGTAGTTTATGCCTTCTCTGGTAAGAATTAGTTGTGCACACAGGTAAGGTTTCAAACAAGGGCTTTATTTCCCCGTCCACGAGGTTTTTCTCAACTTGGCAACACAAATAATAAAGCCTCTCCGGGCATATAACAAAAGAATAGAGTAGAACAGAAATAGCTTTACTTCAGCCTTTAAATCTAGCAAAAGAAAGGTATTTAAATAGTCCTTCTGTTAGCAAACAGACTTTCCTTTTGCTGCTTTACTACAGCCTAGTTTTACTGCTTAATTGAGAAACCTTTATCAGCAAATATATTGTTGCTTTAACTTCTGGTTAAACTCATTACTTTATCTTAGAGAGAACATGTGGTCAGCAGTTGATAAAGAACAATCCATATCTTCTGGACTCACTTGTATATCAGAAGTATCACACTGCATCTGTTCATAACCATTTGTACATACGTTAGTTTGATCAGCTGGTTCACTAGAGTGAAGTTGACTTGCTCCGTCTAACAGGAAATCTCCTCTCTTCTCTGAGCAAATGCCCTGCTGGGGGTTACCGTATGCCTCTGTGAATGGCTCATAGAAGCTCTTTCCCTGCTGGTGGTTAAAGGGAAACTGAAAACATTCACTGGTTCTGCTATTAGAATGTTCGTGATAGGCTTTGAGCCTGGTAGGGCTTAGCTCCCTCTGCACAGCTGTGTGTGATTGCACTGCTCGAGACGGCACTTTGTTAAAAGCTTGGTATTTAAGATTGCTAGCAGAGTTACAAGCTCCTGTAGGTAAGAAACCTTCCTTTCTCCTGTTGCTGCTAGCACAAGGAAAGAAGTTACCCTCTGCTTCCTTTAAACTTGTTCCTGGTTGGCTTTTCCTAATAACTCTGGGTTTTACCCATTCAGGTAGGAAACAGCCTCTCTCTGTATTTACTGCTCTGTTACCTTCTGTAAGAGTCTTCCCATGTCTCTCGTGACTTTCATTCACACATTCAGCGTCCAGCTGCTGACTTCCATACGTATCAAACAGGTCCTGGGACTCACTCAGACTCTCCTGTTGGTTTTCACGCTGACACAATTGTTCATTCTCTCTCTGCCACCGGTCTTGATTCTGAGTATGAGACTGATTACCCGTCTCTCTCTCTTTTTCCTTCTTTCCCTTTCTTCCCCTAACTGTTTGTGAGCATGCCTTATGTACGTGTCTCTGGGCTCCACCTCCTCCCAGCTGATCCGCATCAGGTAATGAAATTTCCATTCCCCTGCTACCTGGGTGTGTCTTCTTAGCCCTTGACCACGTGTGTCCTAGTTGCTTATAGCAACTGCCTGACAGGTTTTTGTTTATGCTGTCAGATTCTCCCTGATCTTCCATGCTGATCTCCATCTGTATAGGCTCTGTTGGGTCTACCCTGTGACACCCTCCACCAGTGAGTGGTGAGCTGCTAGAGCTGAGAGGTGGACCCGAACAGAATGGGACTTAAGTCCCTGATTTGATAAGTGCAGTAAGTACAGAAGCACTACTGTCACAGTACAGGAGAAAGGATCCTCTGTACGTAGCTGACACCACACAGAAAACCTCTTCCATTTGAGGCCATAGGTTTTCCCAGTGGACTGTTTCCTAGAGGCTAGGACAACCTCCTCAACTTCCTGAGGTAGGCCCCAGGGAGCCAAAACTACCCTTGCAGCCTCCAGGCCATCAAATTGAGAGCTTTGAGATTGGGGTGTAGAAGGGAACCCTGCTCCTGTGAGAGAAGGTTGGGCTGCAACCCCAGAGGTAGAGGGGAATCCACTGCCAGCTGAAGCAGAAATGGAAACCAAGGCTGCCTCGGCCACCTGAGAGCTACCAGCAGGACTGAGGCCTTGTCCTGAAGAGTCTTGAAAAGAGTTCGGGCCACCAAGGGCGTGGGAGGAAACGCATACAGGAGGCCCTGAGACTAGGACATCAGAAAAGCATCTGGTGCTATCCTCGAAGGATGCGGTTGCCTGGAGCAGAACTTGGGCAGTTGCTTGTTCAGCGGACTGGCAAAGAGATCTATCCAAGGGAGACCCCACTTCAGGAAGATCTTCTGAACCACCAAGGGATGCAGCTGCCACTCGTGGGGCTGCAGAATTCTGCTCAACCGGTCGGCCAGGCAGTTCTCCTGGCCTGGAAGGTACACTGCCTTGAGAAGCATGTTGTGCTTTAGGGCAAAGGAACAAAGGTCTTGAGTCTCCCGACAAAGGAGCTTTGACCCAGTCCTGCCCTGTTTGTTCACATAAAACATGGCTACCTGGGTGTCTGTTTGAATCAAGACTGAGCGGTGAGCCAGGGCCGGAGAAAAAGCCTTGAGAGCTAAGCGGATAGCTCGAAGTTCCAGGAGATTGATCTGTTGGGCTGCCTCCCAGGGAGACCAGAGGCCTTGGGTGCACTTGTCCAGACAATGAGCACCCCAGCCCCGCAGAGAGGCGTCGGTGGTGAGGACCACCGAGTATTCTGGCATTCGGAAGGGCATCCCCTTCAGCAGATTGGGTGGATGTAGCCACCAGCTGAGGGAGGCCAAAAGGGGTCTGGACACCCTTATCCTGTCTCTTAGGCGGCCTGTGGCCTGAGACCACTGAGTCCGAAGGCACCACTTTGCAGGCCTCATATGGAGCCTGGCACTGGGAGTCACATGCACTGTTGAAGCCATGTGGCCCAGAAGTCTGAGGCAGAGTCTGGCGGAGACCAGGGGCTTGTTTAGGAACTGTTTGGCCACGTCCATCAGTCTCTGGGCCCTGTCCGCTGGCAAGAATGCCTTTGCCAGTTGAGAATATAACCTTGCCCCTATGAACTCCAAGTTCTGGGAGGGGAGCAAAGTGGACTTTGCAAAGTTTATGACAAAGCCCACGTTTTGAAGCAGAGCAAGGGTTCTGAGGGTGGCTTGTCTGGCCTCCTGGCACGTCTGACCCCTGATGAGCCAGTCGTCCAGATAGGGGAAGACAAAGATTCCCTGATTTCTCAGGTAGGCCGCCACCACTGCCAGGCATTTGGTAAAGACCCTGGGAGCGGAGGTGAGGCCAAAAGGAAGTACTCTGTACTGATAATGGTTTCCTCCCACAATGAACCTGAGGTACTTTCTGTGGTCTGGATGAATGAGGATGTGAGTGTACGCATCTTTAGATCTAAGGAGCATAGTCAATCTCCCTGCTGGAGGTAGGGCAGAAGTGTTCCAAGAGTAAGCATCTTGAACTTTTCTTTCTCTAGGAACTTGTTGAGGTTCCTGAGGTCCAGAATGGGTCGAAGGCCACCGGTCCTTTTGGGTACCAGGAAATACCTGGAGTAGAATCCGTGACCTTGCAAGTGGGGAGGCACAGGCTCCACCGCCCTGTACACCAACAGACCTTGGAGCTCTTGAAGGAGAAGGTCTGTTTGCAGGGGAGGCCTCAAGGGCTCCCCTGGGAAGTAAGGAGGAGGCAGTTGATGAAAATGCAGGGCATAGCCCTTTTGGACTATGTCCAGCACCCAACTGTCGGTGGTGATGAGAGGCCACTGGTGGGCAAAGAGTACAAGGCGGCCGCCTGTGCAGGGCTGGGAAAGGAGGGACGGAGTGGCTATGCTCAAGGAGTCAAAAACCCCACCCTGCTGAGTGGAAGCAGGGGCAGAAGGCTTGGGGGTCCTCTGCCTACGGGGCCCATTACCCTGGCCCTTGGCTTGCTGACCCTGGGGGGCAGCTTGAGCAGCCTGATACTGAGGGTACTGTTTGTAGGACTTTTTACCCGAGCCCTTCTTTGTATGTGAAGGGGCAGAGGTCTTCCTCGACAGTCTTGTCTGGGTAAGGTGCTCGGTCTCAAGCTGAGCGGCCTTCTTGGTCATGGGTTTGCCAAAAAGGTTCTCACCTCGGCAGGGGACATCGACCAACTTGTCTTGAACCCATGGCTCGAGGTCCGATGACTGCAGCCACGCCTGGTGTCGAGCCGCGATGCCGGCAGCCGCAACTCGGGCCGAAGCCTCGAAGCCATCGTAGGCGGCGCGGGAAATGAACTTTGAGCATTCCCGAATCCCTGAGGACAAGGTCTTAAATCTCTGCAAGGGTTCCCCGGAGAGACCAGCACAGAATCCGGCCAATTCCTTGGCCAGGTCTCGCAAGTACATGCCCATGTACAGCTGGTAAGACTGGACACGGCAAGCAAGCATAGACCCCTGGAAGAACTTCCTACCGACGCCATCGAGGTTGTGGGCCTCCCTGCCGGGGGGCACCACGGAGTACATCTTCTGGCTCTTCAGACGATGCATGGCCGATTCCACAACCATGGAATGGTGTGGTAGCTGTGCTTTCTGGAAACCAGGGCTTTTGCGGAGTCGATAGATGGAATCGACTCGCTTGCTCAGAACTGGCGCCGAGGCCGGTGCCTCCCACATCCGGAAGAGGAGCCGTTCCAGCATCGGAGGAACCGGGACAGTAAAGGCCTCCTTTGGAGGAGAGTCGTACTGTAGAGCATCGAGCTCCTCGGCTCGAGGCTCTTCCTCGGGATCGGCAGGGATAGCCTAGGCAGCGGCCATATCCCGGACGAACTCCGAGAACCTAGTGTCCTCCGGAGGGGATCTACTCTGGGGCTCAGACTGCGGTGAGTCCGACGGGACGCACCGAGTCTTAAAAGTATCAGGAGACTCCTCGTCCTCCGTCTCCCAGGCGGACTCATCCGAGGAGGAGTCAGGGTCCGACCCCGCGGGGCCCCGAGGCACCCGCCCCGACGCTGGGGGCACCGGCGTCGACACCCTCAGTCCCGAACGGGAGGTCAAGGGAGACCTCGACCGAGGACGACTTCGAGCCACGAGGGTCTCGAGTATCGGCTCGGTCTCCGGGGTTGACTTCGAAGTCGACGTCCAGGTGTTTGGGGCAGATGCACCAGACAGGCTGGCCATCAGTGCCCGCTGCTGCTCCATGAAGGCAGACAATCTGCACTCCAAGGCTGTCATCCTGAGACTCAGCTCGGGAGATGCAGCAGCCACCGACTCGGGCCCCGGTGGCGCCGGGCCCGACGTCGGCTCTCTGGGATGAGAGTCCACGAGGACTACGGGGCTTACGTGTCCAGCAGACTCCGGCTCCACGCGAGGAACTTTGGCAGGCTTCTCTTGGTCCATGGGCCCAGGACGGCGGTCGGAGGTCTTAGACCTGGCCCTCGAGGGACCAGGGACCTCCTTCGATGCTGCCCTCACAAGCCGCTTCTTCCTCTTGCGTTCCCGGTCGGGGGACCCCCTGTCCGAGGAGCTTCGACGGCGCTCGGGATCGGAATCCCGAGATGTCGAGGCCTCAGACGAGGTCCGGGCCTGGCTGGAGGCTGAGTCCGAGATAAACCTTTCCTTTTGATGCTGTCGACTTTTGAGTGCCTTGGAAGACATCTTCCCACATGGCACACACGACTTGGGGTCGTGGTCAGGGCCGAGGCACCGAAGGCAGCAGTTGTGTGTGTCGGTGAGAGACATAAGTTTCTTACACCGATCACACTTTTTGAAACCACTGGAGGCCATCGGGGAAAAATGAGCCCCTGCGAGTTCAAAAGACCGGCCTTCCAGGGAAAAACGAAAAAAAGGGGCGCAAACGCCAGCCATGAAGGGCAAAAACTGAAAAAGAAAATAAACGGGCTCGATACCAGTGTACCGAACCCGGCGGGATAGGAACCGGCGTCGAACCGGAGAAAAATAGTGAAAAATCGCCAAAGAAAAAATCACTTTTATCCGGGAGAACAGGACACACGTCCGGTGGGCTTCTCGGAAAAAAAGAGACTGAGGTAAGATGACACCTTTAGGCGGGAAGGGAACCGCGCATGCGTGCCAGCATTCCCAAAGGCTTTCATGGAAAGCTGGGGAAATGCTCCGCTGGGGCTTCATCGGCGCCGATGACACCCATATGTGAGGACTGACTTCCTGCTTGGTCCTGGAGAACAAGAGAGACTCACAAGGTTTTCCAAAGGAGGCTGGGGCAAATGTAAGGGCAAAAAAGATTAGCATTTGAAAGGTACAAAGGATCCCAGAAAGAAATGGATAACAGAGAATATCTGGAAAAGCTGAGAGACACAGGAAGGGCAGTCAGAATGGCAAAGGTGCAAACAGAAGAAAAGATAATGTGATGATCAGCCAGGTAAGACCCAAAGAGAGCGTCCCTTTGCGATAGTCTAGGGACCTTTGCGGCCACAGGGAAAGCCTCGAGGCTGCAGGTCTGACAAAAACCTGGCGTGGCCTCCAGAAAGGAGGAAAGCTAAATCTATGCCACCGGCTTGAAAGGCGAGGAGACAGTCAATCAGAACACAGCAAGTTTTTGACAAAGCCCAGTATACCTGGCTTATCAGGCACTTCCTCCACAAATAAGAGACATTCAACTATTGCAAGACTTCAGAACATTCTTGAAAACCCTCTTAATCACAGAATACTATGGCCCAGCAACAAAAGACAAATAACTTGCACATCAACTCCGCGTATATAATACACACATTTGGCATCATGCAGTTTATATCACTTCAACACAATATGTACATAGTTCATTAACTCTGATGAGAATAGCTTCTGTTACAATGTGTTTAATATGTTCGCTGAAATGTGCACCACTGTTTAAGTTTCCTGTTATCACACTGAGTTACTTGTAAACCATCTTGACTTGTAGAAAGACGGTATAACCCTCCCTCCCCCAGTTAAATAAATAATTATTCCCTAGAACCAAAGGGAGGCTGGAAGGGGGAGGGGTGGCCTGGCCCTTTCTGTGAAAATGGCCCTGGACTTCAGACTGAAGGAGAGGAAGAAGCAGAACTGGAAGAGCCGATGGAAGCTATAGCATTTGAAGAACAAGAGTCTTCCGAACCTACAGAGGTACTTGCTCTTGAAGCAGTTAATGGATCAGCCCATGGGGATGTTCAGGAGTAAAATGAAATCTGAATAAAGGGAGGGAGGGCTGCAACCACAGCTGGTAGAGCTGTGGGGTCCTGCAACATTGCTACTAACACAAGGAAGACTGTTCATGTGCCGGAGGTGATGGGAAAAGTGCTTTCTACTTGGGGACTTCCAGGAGAGACACAAAGGATTTTCTTGCACTGCTAAGGAACTGCATATGGATGCTTATTTTTGTTTTTGCACTTTTGAATTAAGGGCACAACATGGCACTGTTGTTAAAATAGAAACAGTGTCTAAGTGTTGGACTATAGGGGAACTCACACAACTGGAACACGTTCCTGATAGTTGTGGTGTTTGGAAGGTTGCTTGTTGGGGACTCTTATAAAACCCTGGATTGGATTGGAAGCTCAGAGTGGACTGTTCAAGTGGAGAGCCAGGGGAGCGAGCGACCTGGATGCCCCTTGAAAGAAGGGAGCATAAAAGTAGAACGGTTATTTATTTATTAATTATTTAAATGCATTTCTATTCTGCACTATATAAACCTAGGTGGATTACAACATAATGTACATAAAAATGAATAAAAACTTAACTACATCAATAACACAGTCCATAACATAAAATATTTAAACACAAACTTCCATTAAAAAATAAAAATATTGAAAATGCACTTAAGGAATCAAGGTATAGGACTGAGAGCAGTAGAGTTGAAGGTGAGACCTCACCTAAAATATTGTATCCTATTCTGGAGGATATACCTCCAATGATCACAATTCTCTTCTCTCCCGCACTAATGGTTGATTTTGTCCACTCCATTTAAGAATATTTATTTATTTATCTGGCATGAAGGAGTAGCCTAATAATTAGAGCACTGGCTTGGGAACCAGGAGACCAGGGTTCAATTCCCTCTAGTACTCCTTGTGGCCTTGGGCAAGTCACTTAACCCTCCATTGCTCAGAAAAATCCAAGTTATCAATGTCCCTGTTTAATGTACATTACCAAGTTTAAGTTACAATGTAAACCACTTTGATTGACATGATAAAGTGGTATAAAATAAATTTAAAAATATGTACAAGCCACAAACTGTCTTGCCCAGGAGGCTCTGTGTCTGATTGCCTTCCACTGAAGGGAGCACTTCACATAATATGCCTCAGTCTGCAGCCCAACAAAATGCTCCAAGAATAAAACAGGTGCCAGTGCTGTGTTCCACATCAGCCACTAAAACCAGATCTGGGCTTTGGCTTAGAAGTGAGAGAAGACCATTCTATGCATGGTAGCCATCCCCTTCTGCTAGTGTCCATGCTATCTGCCAAACCCCAGTAAGAATCAACTATCAACCTACCAAGACTGTCACTTCTCATGTGCAAAAGACAGAGAAGATGCACTCAGCAACTATCCACTTTCAGCTCTGTAGAGTGCAGGATCCCTGCATACTGTTAGGTCAAATACATAATGCCTTAGTAGTTTCCGAAGACCTGTTTGGCTCAGCAAGGTATCAGTCCTGTTAACCCCCTGGCAGCCATGGTCTGCAGCTGCACACCAGTTGCAACTACTCTAGACGATCAGGCCTTGTGAATCCATGGCAGACAATGGGGTCAGGAAGACTAAGATAAATGAGTGTAAGAGCGCCTGTGACCTAATGGCATTGCAAATGTAGGCAGATCTTGGTCTCTGAAGCATCCAAACACAAATGCAACACTGGATCAGATCCATCAAGATCAGTATCCTGTTTCCAAAAGTGACCAATCCAGGCCACAAATACTTGGCAGGATCCCAGACAACAGCAAGATGCCTTCAGAAGCTTCCTCCAATTTGCTTTTAACTGTACTATTCTGTAATGTCATGGCATGTCCCCATGTCTCTGTACTGTATGAAAGATTAAATAATCAGTCTGCATTCACCCCCTTTCACTTCACTCATAATTTTAAAGACCTCTATCATATCTCCTTCCCTTTTCTGTCTATTCTCCATGCGGAAAAGCTGTGAGCTTTTTAGCCTTTCTAAACGGGAGATTTGTTGTATCCTCGTTATCATATTGGTCACTCTTCTCTATACCTTTTCTAATTCTGCTGTATTTCTTTTGAGAAGCAAAGATGCAGAAACACACATAATATTCAAGGTGCAATCAGTACCATGGAGTGACACAAGAATTACAATATTCTTGATTTTATTCTCTATTCTTTTCCTAAACGTTCTTAACATTCTATTAGCTTTTGTGACCACTGTCACTCACTGAGCAGAGGATTTCATATATTTTCCTAGATCCTTTGCCTGGGTGCTGACTTTTATAGGATAAGAGCCCGATTTTCAAAGGCGGTTACATGTGTAAATGCCGTAACTGGGATTTTCCAAAGGCACCTACATGGGAAGTACCTTTGGAAAATCCTGGTTAAGTTCCTAACGCGCCCAAATGCTATCCGTGGGGGCAGAGGCAAGTGCTAACCGGGTAGCAGCGATTTGATGCTACCCGGTTAGTCCTCGGCACTTTAAAGATAGGCATGGAAAACCCTCACCTATCTTTAAGGCAATGGAGCTAACCGTGTAGATCAAAAATCGATGCTATCCGGCTAGCTTCTGTAGCTTCCGGATTGTGCGGTGATAACCAGATTTTCAATGCCAGGGCCGCATATGTCTAACGGCATTGAAAATCCAGCTTAGATGGATGGCGGGCTATGTGCCAACACAGGACATAGCACGCCCAACTGAATATTGGTCCCTCGGTTTATAATAGGTTGCCTAGATTAATTGGGTAGGAAAGTGCCAGTTTTATAAAGAAACATAGGCACTTGTGTCTTTATAAATTACTGGCACAAATACTGCAGAAATCGCGTCTACCTTGAAGGCATCGACATTTACACTGCTCAGGAGCAGCGTGCATTAGGGATGAAAAATTAGTGTGGGATGGGACCCACGTTAGCTGTGAGGGGGTGTACCTAGCATTTTCCCCGGCTGTTAGTGCGGTGAGAAGCATCCCAGTGCAATTAACCGGCAAGCGCATTTAATGTGGGGTTAAGCCCCATTGAGGCTCCTTGTGGTCTGAGGCAAACCACTTAACCCTCAATTACCTTAGGTATGGACTTAGATTGTGAGCCCTTTGGGGAAAGGGAAATGCATATAGTACCTGAATGTAACTCCCTTAACTGCGTAGCTGCCACTCACCATAGGCGGTATATCAAATAAACTAAACTAAAACTTTAGTAAACATGCCCCTAAGTTTGTATCTGAGGCAATGGAGAGCTAAATGACTTGCCCACGGCAACAAGGAGTAACAGTAACATTTGAACCCTGGCTTCTCTGGTGCCCAGCCTGTTGCTCTAACCATTAGGCTATTCCCCCACTTCACATCACATGTATGTGAATACTTTACACACTAAGGGGCATGTTTACTAATGTGCGTTAGCCGTTAGCACGCGGTTGGCACACATTTGGGCCAAGTGGTAGCAAGGAACACACGGCCCAAAGGTGACCACGCTAAAAAACCCGTGCTGGCCAAGCAGCGTGTGAATAAGTGGGTTAAGGTGTAGATGGGGCAGATTCAGAGCATACGGTGGGACAGGTACGGTAGTCATGTGCTAGTTGCACAACACACCGCTAACACGGGTATAGCTAATACCAACCTCTGACCAAGTGCTAGCTGCACTAGCCATGCTTGCAGGCTCCATCTGTATGGTTTGGATGCATGTGTTAGGAAATATGAACCCCCTCTGCATTCTAGCCAGCTGAGACCTTCCTGAATGTGTGCTTGGGGCACACTTCCTACTGTCCACAGTGTTTCCTTTGCCCCCCGCTGCCCTATAAACCTGCCTGTACCTTTCCTTTCACCGACGTGCGGTGTAACCACATGCACTAACTACTACCCTGCCAGTGATGCAACTAGCATGGTGGTGGTAATGTAGCGCCACCACATCTTGTGTCTACCATGGCCGCTGGGCTCCGTCGCAGAAGGAACTCGTGAATTTTGCATGCTAACCCCACAATTCCTGCCACACTTTAATAAACATGCCCCAAACGCTTTGACGGCAGGGAAATGCCTACAATACTGTACCTCACTGTAACTCATCTTGAACTACCACTGGAAAGGCATGAACAAAAATATGTAGGGCTCCATATTCAGTGCTACCAGCTAGCACTGCTGCCCGCCAGTGCTGAACATAAAACCAAGATATTTAATACCAAGGCCACATCCGGACCCTAGCACTGAATATCCAGGCTGCCCAGACTGCTGCAAAGCTAACCGGGCAGCAGTGATATTCAGCCACTGCCTGGTTAGCCAGTCTTTACTGCACCTGACTTTTGCAACGTGGCGCTAACAGGGCAGTGTCTCAATATCACCGCTGCCAAGCTGGGGACAGATGCTGCCCTGGAGCACCCCCAGTACACCCCAATTCTAAGCAGGGTGTGTAACGGCGGCACCCACGGATATTCAGCAGCATGGCTCTGCAAACCGTGTAAATGCCTTTAATTATCCCCCCATAAGTTTTATAAAATATGCACAGAAATCATGACTCCACCCATGCTCCATCAAACTCCTCCCCTCAGTACGCCCAGTCTACTACTACACGTCTTTGTGGTGTCCATACTTTTAGGCATGATCTAATTTTATAAGAAGCAGCTTACGCACAAAAAAAGGTTTATAAAATGACCTTGTTAATGTGGAACCTAGCATCATGTAGCTATAGTTTGGATTATTTTCCCCACGTGCATCACTTTGCAGTTGTTCCCATTACATTTCATCTACAATTAGGAAGATAAGAACATAAGATATGCCATACTGGGTCAGACCAAGGTTCATCAAGCCCAGTATCCTGTTTCCAACAGTGGCCAATCTAGGTCACAAGTACCTAACAGTTTCCCCAAAAGACACAGGTTCCATAATGTTTGTTTTGGGGCAAGCACTGGCTATTCTGGGTTCTCTTTAATAATGGTTTATGGACCTTTCCTCTAGGAACTTGTCCAAACCTTTTTTAAACCCGGCTACACTAACAGCTGCAATTTCTCACAATCCTCTTGTAATTTAACATTGAATAATTTTTTTGTTATTTTCAGATTTGATCACCTTACTCATTGTTTCCATTTCCAAGACGACTTATTCTCTTTCCTGATTACAAGTGGTTGAGCGCAAGACGCAGGTACCAGGATAATAGGGCTTCCTGCTGCACAGACTTGCTGGCTTGGCTGTTTGGAGAACCTATGTTCAGATTTGATTGTGTTGCAGGCTTCCTCATCAGCACTGAGTGGCAATAGGAAGATAAAAGATTTAAGTCTGGTTATTAACATGACAACTCATGAAGCAGGTCATGTTTTAGATTTAAGTATAATACCAGATGAGATGAATGCACAGGAGAGTTTTTACTATGAAGAACATATCATAGTCGCACCATTAAAGGGTGTATATGAGAAGCCAGAAAAGCCAAAGATAGTGAGGCATGTAAGGAAATTAGTGGAAAAATATTTTATACATATGTTTGGGGAAATGGATTTGGTAGGAAAGAGATTATCAATTGAGGAAGAACGAAGTGAATGGATGAAAAACATGAGATCACTAAATGACAAAGTGATTCCAAAATGAAAAGTTGTAATCTATCCAGGAAAATGTAAGCCCCGATACACAGAGGAATTGAGGAGACATCATGAACGGAGGTGGTGGATAAAAGGGGGGGAGGGTACATAGGGAAGATTGTAGGTGGGAGCAAAAAAGAGTTACAATGATACGATTAGGACACTTAAGAACATATATATTGGCAATGAATGAATTAGAGAAATGGAAAAATAAAAATCTAAAAATAAGGAATTATTTCAGGTGATGTATAGTCTGGAAGGTGGTAAGAAGAGAAATTGGGCTCAGTTTGAAGATGTTCCATGTAGTTTAGATTTGTCAAACTTTAAGGGCAAGGTTATAACTATTCCAAAACGTTTTGAAATAGGGAATGATGTTGGATAGCAGTTGGAGGAGGGAAAAGGGGTCAGGAGAGGGGCGGTATTAAGGCAGAGGAAGAGAGGAGAAGAAAGATAAAGGAGGGTGGGGATATAAGAACGCAGGTTTGTATGGTGTACTATGCCTCAACAGGGGCAGCTCACGGTAATCTGCTGCCTGAGGCGAGGGATGAGATGTCACCACCTGCATCCCCCCCCCCCACGGAGCGGGGGTGGGGGGTGTCTTTCTCAAAACTCCAGTCAGGGACTGAACCAAACCAAAAGGGCATATTAGATACTGTGGAGGAAATGCAAAATGTTCGCACACCAATGAACTTTTTAAAAGAAAGAGCGAGAACCACAGCACAGTTTATAACACCAAATTATAGCTCTTTCTTATTTTGTTGTTATAAAAAGTATTATTGTTCTTGCTTTTTCTTTTTGAACATATATTTTGCATTCACAGAACCCCGTTCAACTGTGGATGCAGAGCAGAACCACGACATTCACCCACAGAACTCAATATCTTTAAAAAAAAATCTGATTCTGATCATCTCATTAACAATGACAACAAACATTCTCCAGTACCAGGCATATTGTGAACTAATACAAAACCCTACAGCAAAGTCAATAAGGATCTGTAGAGCAAATCTACCATACCATACCATACCATATCAGCATCAACTTCCAAAACTCACATAAGAAGTCCATTAAAAAAAAAAGCATCATTGTAAATACTACAGTGGGCCCTGGAAGATCCAAACACCTATTTGGACAGCTGAACAATTCAGATTACTACAGTACAGATCCCTACATACAAACGCCATGTTAACAGAACACCTGGTCTTGGCCACAAGCTCGGAACACAGACCCTCACCAAGTACAGAATAAGTGACCGTAACCTAAAAATAAACACATGTAGATAAAAATTAAACTGCAATCTCAAGAAGCCAGATTCTGCATACAGTGCAATACCAGAGAAATAGAAAGAGATGCATTTCCCTGTACTTTATAAAATATAAAGATAGCACCAAGTCCGATCATTAAACTGAAAATAAAATTCTCTTCTACCTTTGTTGTCTGACCATTTTATTCTCTGATAATGCTGGTCCCAATCTGAAGTTTCTGCTTTCCTCCACCTCCCAGTGCCCCCCCTGTCTGCTTCCCCCCAGGGATGGCATGAGGATGATTCAGAGCCATGTACAGAGATTCACTGTGGCAAAAATTTTAGTATACTTTATTTTAAAATGTATATGCCACCCATCTAAAACCCTAGGTGGCTTCCAAACATACACATACACAAGTCTGATAAGCGATAAGTGATAACATACAATTTAGTAAAACAAATGTTACAATAAAACAAACATAATAAACATTAAATTTGATTAATGAAAATCCACTTACACAGCCCCCCAGTCAAACCATTTTAAGTATATTCACATCAGATTTATTTTGCTATGACCAGATTATCGATGAAGAAGGAAGATACATAATGTGAAAAACTAATTCTGGTAGCCATAAATTCAAAGGCTGGATTGGATTGTGCTGAACAAATCAAATTACTATAGTACAGATCCGTACATACAAACACCATGTTAACAGAATGCCTGGCATCAGTCACATACTCAGAACACAGACCCTCACCAAGTACAGAATAAGTGACCACAACCTAACTTAAAAATAAGAATATGTAGACAAAAATTAAACTAAAATCCCAAGACGACAGATTCCACAAGAGGTGCAACACCAGAGAAATAAAAGATGCAGTTCCCCATACTGTGTCAGATATAAATATTGTCTAAAGCTCAATCACTAAACCGAAAATAAATTATATTTTCTACCTTTGTTGTCTGACCATTTTATTCTCCGATCATGCTGGTCCTGATCTGAGGCTTCTGCTTTCTTCTGTGTTCTCTTAGCTCTACGGTCTCTAGTCCATATGCCATTTCTTGTTTCTCCTTTTGTTTTCTTCACTTCTTTCCATCTTGTATTTTGAATTTTTTCCTTTCAGCTTTCTTACATTTATTTCACTCTCTCTGTCCACCCAGATTTCACTACTAATTACTATCCAGTTCTCAATCCCCCTCTTTGTTACGTCATCTACCTACTGCTTTTCAGCCTTCACCCCAGTCCTTCCATTCCCCAGCTCTTCTTTCATGGTCCATTATTCCCTAGTCTTTTGCTCACTCTCTCTCCCCCTCCATGTCTAACATCTCTCACTCTCTATCCAGTGTGTGTGTCTATCTCTGCCTCTCTCTTTCACTCCATCCAGTACCACTGCTCTCTCTTTCCTTCCATGTCTGCTCTCTCCCTTCCTATCCCCCTGCAACTAGCATCTACCCCATTTCCATACTATACAATCCCCTCCCTATTACTCCCATGTCCAGCATCTCTCCATCTCTTTCTCAACCTATTTACCCACGTCCATCTTCTCCCATCTCTCTCCCTATTACCCCTATGTCCTGCATTTCCTTCTCCCCTTATTACTCTGTGTCTAGCATCTCCCCTCTGTCCCACCTCCCCAAGTCCAGCATTTTCCCATAGTCTCCCTATAACCCCCGGGCCAACATCACCACTCCATCTCCCCTCCTTGCTTCTCCCTATGTCCCTTTTCATGTCCAGTATCTCTATCTCCCTAGCCCCCCTTCTTAATCTTATCCCCGCTGCCTCCCTATTCCCCCCCTGCAACCAGCATCTCCCTTCTAACTCACTGTGCCCATCCATGTTTAGATTTTATGTTTTATGTTTTATTCATACTTAATATACCGCCCTTTGTGGGTCACACCGAGCAGTTTACAAAATAAAAACTAATCACACACAAAGAAAAGAACTACAATATTAGAAGGAATAGCACACAGACACAAACAGTAGGAATCATGCAAACCAACAGAAGCTATATTCTAACCAAATCAGCTGTATGGAATGCTTAAGAAGTCTGAGAAGAAAATGGCCCAAAGGCATGTTCAAAGAGATAGGTCTCTAATAGAGATTTGAATTTTGGCAAGGAAAGTACCAATTGAATGTATGTCCACCTCACAATGCCCCCTCATGTCCAATCCTCCCTTCAGTGCTCCTCCCATGCATGTAAAGGGGGCAGAGCCTATCTACGGAGCAGCATGTCCCACAGGCAGGGGCTGTGCAAGCAGTAATCCCCGCCAGGGGTGGCTCTATAATGAGGCGGAGTGAGGCAGTCCCCTCAGGCGGCAACGTTTTGGGGGGTGGCAAAAAATGCCCCCAAAACTGCCTCACTCTGCCTTCAAAAAAGTTAAAAAAAAAAAAAGTGGACATGCTGCTGCCGCTGCCCATCCGCCTCTTGGCAGCAGCAGAATCAACCCCTCTGCCCCCACCGCTGCAGCCCCAGATCCGAGGACAATAGGGCAGCGGTGGGGAGCTAAGTTGGCCGAAAGTAAAAGAAATTTGAAAAGCGCAGGGGTTTCAAGCCTCCGTTGGCTGGTAAGCCCCTGATGGTTCTGCTCCCTCGCTGACGCAAATAGCATTATCAGAGGGGGTGGGATCCATCAGGCATGTAAGGCCCTCATGAATTCTGCCCCCTCTGATGATGCTATTTGCATCAGAGAGAGGGTGGAACCAACAGAGGCTTGAAACCCCTGCACTTTTCAAATTTCTTGCCGCCCCCCCAAAACATTGTTGCCTGAGGTAGCCGCCTCATTATAGAGCCACCCCTGTGCCTCAAACATTTTTTAGTAGATGTGTAGTTAAATATGGAAAACAAAAATAAATAAGGAATGGGGGCATTTGGGAGCTATCGTGCATGGCAATAGGAAAAACAATAGCAGATATATAAAGACATTCTCATGTAAGTTAGATCCGATTGCTATGAAATTGGTAAAAATGTTAGGAGAAGTAGGTTATACCCCACAACAATACATAGTTTACTGATGGACTTTTCCTATGGAGCTGAGAATAGCAGAGATTAGATCCTTGTTGAAAGGACTGAATTTGTAAGATAGTAAGTTTAAAAACTACAGTATAGGCTGATTACAAAACTGATTCTTGAGTAGGTTATTGGAGAAGATCTGCTAATCAGATATCTATCTAGGTGAGTGCACAAGGTTTATTATCTTCTTTTCAATCAGCTTTTCGGAAGAGGTATTGAGGAAATGGATAAAGTACTGTGACACTGTTGTGTGGAGTTTATGGCACTAGAGTGTCACATTCACAGTATAAGCTCCTGGAAATTAAATCAGGTCTCGCTGTTCTTTAGAAAATGTTTTGTTTTGAGAAAGAGATGTTGTTCTCAAACTTGTTACCAACACGACGAGAATACAAGGACAGAAGAATGCAGACGTATGCATATTTTCACTCTTAGCTAAACCACAATACTTATGCAAATTGTTTTCCTAGTGTAGAAAAATGTAGGTTTTCATATCTGTATGGTAGAATCGGAAAATGCCAATCTCCTTTTCCTTGTCTAGACATGCTGGGCCTGAAATTCAACGATTAGCCCCAGCCCCAGCATTGAATATCCGGGGCTGCTGCAGAGCCCGATTGCTAACCAGGCAGCGGCTTTATTGAGCAGTTGCCTGGTTAGCAATACGCAGTTAAAGTTAGGCCAGGGTTTCCTGCACCTGGCTTTCACCGCAGATCACAAACAGGCAGTGCTCAATATTGCTGCTGTTTTGCGATCAGCTCCAGCTCCGCACTGCCCCGGAACACCCCTGACAGGCCCCGATGCTAAGCGGCTAGCATCAGGGTGTATAGTGCTGGTACTTGGGGATATTAAGCGGTACTAACCATTTTAGTGCTGATGAATATTTATTTATTTATTTATTTATTTACAGTCTCTTATATACCGCACTATTCAGCATCAGCGCGGTTTACATGGAACAAAATGCTCATTACAGTTAACATGTATGAGTTTACATATAACAGGGGACAGAAACTTGGATAACAGGGGTAAACTATTTACAAAACTTACTACATGGAGTCATAATCAAAGAAGTTGTATATCCTGCTTAGGGGCATTTCCACGGTTTACAGGTCTGTAAACCTTGCAAATGCCTTGGAATATCAGGCCCACTATTGCTAAATCAACATTTATATGTATATTTCTTGTAACTGAGGCTCTTGCTTATCATTTACATTGAAAATTCTACAGTATAGTTTGAAAATAATATTAGATGAGGATAATTATCTGCATACAGCATTAGCAAAGGGAGGTGGAGTGGTTTGGGTTTTATTAGATTTAATAGCAGCATCTGAAACAGTTGAGTCTTTTTTATTGGAGCAGTGTTTAAGACAGTATGGATTTTATGCAAAAGTATTAAGCTGGCTTTTATCTTTTGTATCATCTAAATGCTCTGATGGAATGAGAAAGAATCCCTTATAGCTGGCCATGTGGAATCCCAGAAGGACTGATTCTTGCTCCATTATTCTTTAATTTATATATGGCCCCTTTGGAAATAATTGTCAGTATGATATGAGAAGCCACACTTGCACTGATCCTATTCAGCTGTTGTATCGCATACAGTAAATGGAGATGAGGAAATAGTGTTGCAGAGATTAAATAAGTACTGTCACGCCCTTGTCCCTTACTTCCAGTATGGAGGGGCGTGGTTATCATAGAAAGTTTCACCTTTTAACCTTTAACTGACTGGTTCCTTTGCCATGGCCTTTGGGAAAGGTAGTTCAGTCACAATCCACTTGGCTTCAGGTAGAAAAAAACACTTGTAGTTGGCTCGAATGATAAGGCACACAATAGTACACACAATAGAACCGGCTCTCGCCCACTCAGATAACTCCTACACATAACAGCAATCCAGAACAAAGGATCAAAATGTGAAAACACTGTATTCTTGTCAAATATCGAATCTTGATGTAACCTATTCAATGTATATATAATTATGTATAATTATGTAGATAGTTATCCCCAGTTCACACCCAGTTTATCTTCCCTGTTATATGTAAACCTAGATCAGTCATGTATTGGCAGGTATATTGTTGTTCAATGTAAACCGCACT
This sequence comes from Ichthyophis bannanicus, assembly GCA_033557465.1. Classification (NCBI taxonomy): domain Eukaryota; kingdom Metazoa; phylum Chordata; class Amphibia; order Gymnophiona; family Ichthyophiidae; genus Ichthyophis; species Ichthyophis bannanicus. Next base: position 907,615,007 of record CM066035.1, on the reverse strand, counting down.
GATGAATAGTGCGGTATATAAAGCACAGTTACTTACCTGTAACAGGTGATCTCTGGGAACAGCAGGAATTAGTCATCACATATGGGTACGTCGGTACCGACGGAGCCCGCGCGGGAAAGCTCCCCAGCTTTTCAGATTAAAAGCTTTTGGGGCCTCCCACTGCACATGCGCGCTGCCTTCCCGCCTTCCTGAGCAGCTCTCGTCAGTTCGAGTTTAAAGCTGAGACAATAGAGAGAGAGGACAGGAAGATAGATAGATAGAGATACAACTCCTAGGGGAGGTGGGTGGGTTGTGATGACTAATTCCTGCTGTTCCCAGAGATCACCTGTTACAGGTAAGTAACTGTGCTATCTCCAGGAACAAGCAGGAATACGTCATCACATATGGGGACTCCCTAGCTAAGATGCCTGGGAGATCCCCCTCCAAGGGTAAACCATCTTCGCATGGATCTCAGGCATCCATCCAGGGAAGGTGGGCAGGAGTTGTTTAAGTATGGAACAGGTGTTTGAGGACAACCTGACCAAACAAGGCATCCCGGCGGGAGTCCTTGTCCAAGCAGTAATGGGCTGTGAAGGTATGAACCGAGGCCCAAGTGGCTGCTCGACAGATCTGATCTATGGACACAGAGTGAAGATGAGCCATAGAAGTGGCCATGGCCCTCACATTGTGAGCTGTGACATGGCCCTCCATAGAAATGTTCTTACTCTGGTAAGCAAAAGAAATACACTGAGCGATCCAATTGGAAAGTGTACGCTTGGTGACTGGAAGTCCCAAATGAGAAGGATCAAAAGCCACGAAAAGTTGGGAAGACTTTCGATGTGGTTGAGTCCTGTTGAGGTAAAAGGCAAGAGCTCTTTTACAATCCAGAGTATGAAGGTTCCTCTCTGCACTGGATGCATGAGGAGCCGGGAAAAAGACAGGTAGATATACCTCTTGATTAAGATGAAAGGGCGAGACCACTTTGGGCATAAAGTGGGGATTCGTCCTAAGGACCACCTTATCATGATGAAACCTAGTATAAGGTGGATGAGCCACTAAAGCCTGCAGTTCACTGATGCGGCGAGCCGAAGTGACTGCAATAAGGAAAACAACCTTCCAGGAAAGAAATTTGAAGGAGGTAGAGTCCAAAGGCTCAAAAGGTGGCTTCATAAGCTGACCTAGAACTAGGTTCAAATCCCATGCTACCGGAGGAGGTCGGATGGGAGGTTTAGTTAGAGTCAGGCCTCTCATGAAACGTGAAACAAGAGGATGAGAGGAGACAGGTTGTCCATTTATAGGTTTTAAGGATGCTGCAATAGCACTCAAATGGACCCTTACTGAATTCGTCTTAAGGCCTGCATTTGAAAGATGCAGGAGATAGTCCAAGAGGGAATTCAAAGGAAGTGCTAGAGGGTCAAGACCCTGCTGAGCACACCAAATGGAAAAACGTTTCCATTTGAAAGCATAAGAACGCCTCGTGGAAGGTTTCCTAGAGGCATGAAGGATATCTGTCACAGGTTGAGAAAGATTAAAGTCTTGAAGACTTAGGCCTTCAGTAACCAAGCTCTGAGATGTAGGGATTTGGGGTTTGGGTGCCACAAATTCCCCTCCTCCTGAGACAGAAGGTCTGGCGCAGCTCCCAGGTCCAGGGAGGATCCCTGGGAGAGATGCAGAAGTAGAGGGAACCACACCTGGCGTGGCCAGCGGGGAGCTATGAGGATCATAGTCCCGTGATCCCTCTGGAGCTTGAACAGAGTCTTGGATATTAGAGGAATGGGTGGAAAGGCATAGAGGAATTCCTGACCCCAATGCAGGAGGAAGGCATCGTGGGCCTGAGCTCCCTGACACTGAGTTCTGGAACAGAACCGGGGAAGTTTGGCATTCCACGGACTTGCAAAGAGGTCTATGTCCGGGGTCCCCCATTCCTGAAAGATTCTGCGTATCTGGTCCATATGTAGGGACCATTCGTGTGGAAGCAGAACTCGACTGAGTCTGTCTGCACGAGAGTTTTGAACTCCTGGAAGATACACTGCAAGAAGGTGAATTTGATGCTCTCTGGCGAAGGCCCATATTCTGAGAGCTTCGTTGCAAAGCGACAGAGAGCCTGTCCCTCCTTGTTTGTTTATATAGAACATGGCTACCTGATTGTCTGTCTGAACTAGGACAGTCAGATTGACAAGGAGGGTATAGAAGACCTTGAGGGCAAGGTAAATTGCTCGCAGTTCCAGGAGGTTGATATGAAGGGTGGCCTCCTGCGGAGACCAAGTGCCCTGAGTGGAGAGGTTCTGAAGATGAGCTCCCCACCCTGTCTGGGAGGCATCTGTTGTGAGGGTTGCTTGGGACAACAAAGGTTGGAAGGGGGCCCCCAACAACAGATTCTTGGTGGATGTCCACCATTGGAGGGACCAAAATAGACGGCTTGAGGTGAGTATTTGGTCGGAGAGCGCTCCAGATGCTTGAGTCCACTGGGTGGCCAAGGTCCATTGAGCTGCTCTCATATACAGACGAGCGTAGGGCACCACATGTACCGTGGAGGCCATGTGGCCCAGAAGTCGCAGCATTTCCCGGGCTGTCAAATGACTGCTGGACTGAGCTTGGAAGGCCAAACTCAGCAGGCGTTGGGCCCTGACCTGAGGCAGGTAGGCCCTTGCAGTGATGGTGTCTAACTGGGCCCCTATGAACTCGAGAGACTGAGTAGGGATTAGTTGAGACTTGGGAAGGTTTACTACCAGTCCTAGATACTGCAGAAGACGCCTTGTGCGGTCCAGGGAAATTTGGGCCTGGGACTGAGAGGGAGCTCGGATGAGCCAGTCGTCCAGGTATGGGAATATGAAAATTCCCAGGCCTCTTAGAAAGGCAGCTACGACTGCCATGCATTTGGTGAACACTCTTGGAGCAGAGGCTAGACCGAAGGGGAGTACTCTGTACTGGAAATGTTTTCCCTGAAACAGAAATCGAAGGTATTTTCTGTGGGATGGGTGGATGAGTATGTGTGTATACGCATCCTTTAGATCTAGAGAACAAAGCCAATCCTGACTCTGAAGGTATGGAAGGAGAATGCCCAGAGAAAGCATTTTGAATTTCTCCTTGAAAAGAAATTTGTTCAATTCTCTCAGATCCAGAATTGGTCTGAAGCCCTCTGTCTTCTTTGGTATTAGAAAATAAGGGGAGTAGAATCCCGTCCCCTGTTGAAGAAGAGGGACCTCCTCTATTGCCCCCTGGGCAAGGAGGGAGGAGACTTCCTGACCCAAGAGGGCCAGGAGAGATGGGGGAGAATTGAACTGCCTCACCATAGTATAAGGAGGAAGGTCGGAAAAATGGAGTTTGTAACCCTCTCTGATGATAGAGAGGGTCCATTGCTCTGATGTAATTTGCTCCCATCTGGGAGCAAAGTGAGCTAACCTTCCGGGTATGGTGAGGGGCTCTGGTTGTTCTAGAGCCAGAAAAGTTAAGTTCTCTAGGGGCAAGTCAAAACCCCTGAGGGGGTGGAGCCTGCTGAGGCGTAGCAGACGCCGCCGGCTTTGACCTTGCCTGTTTAGGTTGCTGACGTTTAGCAGCAAAACGAGGCTGAGAGGATTGTTGGCCAGTATTTGTAGAAAATCTGGACTTCTTGTAATAAGGCCTCTTAAAAGACTTCTTCCTGGCAGGAGTGGAGGTAGACTTAGAAAGTCTATCTAAGGTGGCATTTTCTGCATCCATTTGAGTGGCCTTAATTTGCCACTCCTCACCAAATAAGTTCTCACCTGTACAGGGCAGATTTCTTAAGCCATCTAGGACCCAAGGTTCTAGATCAGAAGCCTGGAGCCAAGCAAGACGTCGGGCTGCTATAGCAATGCCCGAAGCCCTACCAGCACCCTCAAAGGAATCAAAAGCTGCCCTGTTGGAGAACTTTGAAATATCCAAAAGGAAATGAACTGCTCCCTCTTATCCTCAGGGAGAAAGGGGGCAAAATGCCGAACTTTTAGAGCGATTTCACTGAGAAACATGCCCATGTAAAGACTATAGGAATTAATCCTGGCTATAAGCATAGTAGCCTGGAAAATTTTCCTGCCAAAAGAGTCTAGAGTCTTACATTCTCGCCCTGGAGGAGTAGAAGAGTGCCTTTTGGTACTCTTTATCTTCTTCATTGCAGACTTCACCACAATAGAATGGTGAGGCAACTGGGTTTTTTGGAAACCAGGAGAAGGGGGGACACGGTACATGGTGTCCAACCTGCGAGAAGAAGGAGACAATGTTAGAGGAGCCTCCCATAAGTCCATCAAGTGTTCTTGAAGGATTTCATGGATAGGCAGGGTGACTGCCTCTTTAGGAGACTTAGAGTATCCTAAAATATCCAGTTTCTTTGATCTGGGTTCCTTTTCAGAGGATGAAGCAATAGAAAGACCTTTAGCCATTTCTATGATGAAGTCCTGAAAGGACAAATCCTCTGGTGGAGACATTCTCCTGTTAGGAGAAGAAGGCTCCTCAGGAAGATCAAGGGAGAACTCATCAGAATCATCAGAGGAGTTAAAATCCTCTGAAGAAGCAGAGTATCCTCTATGTGCTTCCAACGCACGATACGCATACCGTTCGGTATCGACATCGGGCGTACCGGGTATGGGATCGGTACCGGGCAAAAGCCTGGATCCGGCATGAGGAACCGATCTGCGTTTGGAAGACGATGGCCTCGGTTCCGGTATGGAAGCCATTACCGGAACTGGACCCGGTACCGCTGGCTGCGGTACCGAGGGCGTAGCAGCATTAATAAAAGCCAGAATGGCCTGCTGCATGACTTGGACAGTATTGCCCATAGACGCCACTGCTGCCTGGATGTCGGTACCGGTATGGGCCGGTACCCCAGAGCAGTACAACAGGTGATCTGTCGAGGCCGCGCCATCGATGTCAACCTGTGACCCCATGATTGCTTTGGAGGCCGGAGCCTCCCGCCGGGGTTTTTTGGCCTGGGCAGAATCCTCGAACTCAGAATTGAGAGCCTCTCGATCTTTAGAAAGAGATTTGCTTTTAGAGGATTTGCCCACTGGAGTTTTGGTTACCTGAGATCCATCCGGAGAGGAAGACCTGGATGACTGTGATGCTTCTGAAGGAAACAGCACATGGAACTTGTTGGCCCGGTTCTGCAATCCACGTTTCGACATCTGGGAGCAGGATGGGCAGTCCGGTATGGAATGGTCAGGTCCTAAACATTTAAGACACCATTCATGGGTGTCTGTAAGAGGAATGACAGCACTGCACTTGGTACACTTTTTAAAACCAGGAACTGGCTTTTCCATGAGGAGAAATTGTGTAGGCCTGAAGGCCTAACAAAGTACCAAGCTGTGCTGAAGAAAAGAAAAATATATATATTTTTTTTTTTAAAAGAAAGAAAGAGAGACCGGCAGTACCGGTTTCAGAATGGGGAAGGCAGGTACGCGGTCTAAAGAAAACAATAAAATTAACAATTTCTTCAGCGGTGACAGGAACACGACCTGCTGGCTCCGCGGAAAAAAAGAAACTGACGAGAGCTGCTCAGGAAGGCGGGAAGGCAGCGCGCATGTGCAGTGGGAGGCCCCAAAAGTTTTTAATCTGAAAAGCTGGGGAGCTTTCCCGCGCGGGCTCCGTCGGTACCGACGTACCCATATGTGATGACGTATTCCTGCTTGTTCCTGGAGATAAAATGTTAAATAAATAAAATAAATAAATAAAGGCAATGACAGAATTTATTGACTCAAATGCAAGATTCACAAATACTACCCTTGGATACTTTCTCCAGGGCTTATAGTGTTCTTCAACTCAAAGGAAAAGCCTTTTAACAGTCAATGCTACCAGCTTGGCTAGCATTGCTGTTTAAAGCAAACAAAAACAGCATTTCTCAATGGCAGTTTTCTGTTCTCATAGTCCCAAACACCTCCAGGCTGGTTTGTCTCCTTACAAAGTAAAACTTTTAACAGGACAAAAACTTCTCATAAGCAAATAATGCTCTATTCCATGCTTTAGGAATATTCAAAAAACAAAGCCAAAACCTTTCCTTCCTTTCACTATTAGCTCGGCTTCTTGCCAGTGCACTGCTCTGGATATCAGGTGTTTATCAAGCACAATCAGAGAGCTTCAGCTTGCTCTTGCTTTCTCCGCAAACGTATTTCTTCTTTAACACAGGACATGCACAAAACCATCTACAGGCTTTCAAGGTTACCTGACTCTGAAGGTTTTCTCTTAAGGGTGGTTTTCTTTCAATCCGTCTGCAGTAAAGGATTGGTACAAGGAGCAATCCATGTATGAGTCTTCATCATTAACAGCTAGGTCTGGTTCACCTAGTTGCATAGGCTCTACCTCTCCTTCCAGTTCACAGGGTTCAGCTGACTGCCTTCCGTTAGAGCTGAGTGTATCCCTTGCAACTCTGCACTGCTCTGTATTAGACAAGCTTTCAAGGCTCATACCTGGGCCTGGGCTTGTAGCAGCTTCTCCTCCCTCATGCTCTGGCCACCATTCTCCTGTGCTTCCTCGTCCTGTCCTCCAGCTTGTGTTTCTGCTTGGGTCTCTCCCTGAGACTCTCTCTGGGACTCTCCTCCTCCTCTCTCCTGCTTCTTTCTCTATCCTAGACTTAAACCCACAAGGCTCCAGCCCCACCTCTTCTCCTCTCAGGTGACGGAGATCAGCTTGCCTCCACCTCTTCTCCTCTCAGGTGACGGAGATCAGCTTGCCTCCTGGCAGCTGGGTAACTAGGGAACTCAGTGACGTAAGGGTCCTTTTCCCTGGGTCTGTATTCCCTCTCCTTTTCTCCACTAGGGGAACTCTGAAACCTATCCCATCTGGGAATTTCCTGCTTTCTAGGTGTGATTGGGGTTTTGTTTCTCTGACCTTGCAAAATAGGTCCTTTTATAAGGGTGAATTCCTTTCCTTTATCCCTTTCTCCTCTGTCATGATAAGCTTCCTTATCACAGTACTTAGAGGAAATCAAACTGTGGTTGAATTAGCATCATTTGAAATGGAATCTATTAAAGACTGAGGCAGTACGGTTTTATCTAGATAGTCTTTACAAAGCTGTGATGTTAACACACGCTTGTGCGCACACTAATGGGCCGCGCTAAACAAGACAGTGTGGGCTAATTCCACACTATCTCCTTGGCGTGTGAGGGCGGAAATGGGTGGATGGGGCAGGGCATGGGCATGTCTGCACAGCATGACTAGCTCAGGGGCTGACACTGTGCGTTCACCGTCAATGTAGCAGTTAGCACGGATGCATATAACGCCACCTCAATGGGCGGCATTAAGTGTATTCACGTTATGTGCACATGCCGTGAGAGTGTGTTAGTGTTTGAATTAGTGTGGTATCTGCTGAGGCCATGCTATTCATGTCCCAACAGAAAGCGCACAACTGTTGCTCGTATTGCGCATCGATTTCTACCCTCAATGTGCACTATCTGCAAAACCGTAGCTCACTTTACTAAACATGCCCCATAGTTTAGTTAGAAAACCTAAAATTGGAGAAGTGGAGATTGAATTTAAAAAGAAAGTGAAAAATTTGGGGATATGGTTGGATGAGGCTTTGTCATTTAGAAAACAGACTTCTAAAGTTCTTAAATCTTCTTTTTACAATCTGAGAAGGATATGAAGATTGTGGGGTTATTTAGATCAGAATATGTTGTGAGTACAACAGATTATGGTACTATTGTGTATCGAGATTAAATCGGAAATGCTTTATTTATTTATTTATCTAGTTTGATATACTACCTTATCCTTCAGTCAAAGTGGTTTACAGAGTGAAATTAGGTACATTTTAGGAAGGTAGGGAGGGGGTAAGGGGAAGGGTACGGATAACTATAAGAGGCATTGGTTGACTGTAGCTGGTTATGAGCTTTGGGAGAGTCTGTAGTGTTCAGTGAACAGAAGTGTCTTCAACATCTTTCGGAAGTCCTTAATGTCTTTTGTGGTTCTCATTAATTCAGGCAGTGAGTTCCATAATGAAGGTGCCGCAAGTGACGGAGCTCTTTTTGTTGTAGACTTATTAGATTATTGATATTCAGCAGGTGTGATGAGCTTGTATCTTACGTGTGAGAGAATGGGCAGCCAGTGTAGCTGTTGAAGGATTGGGGTGATATGTTTGTTTCTTGCTGTATTTGTAGTAATTCGGGCCGCCGTATTTTGAACCAGTTGGAGAGGGTATATTGAACCAGTTGGAGAGGGTGAAGGGACTTTTAGGTAGTCCTTGGTAGAGCAAGTTTGCATAATCCAGTATTGGCATGATTGTTTGGCAGACTGAGCGGAAGTGATCATTGCTTAGAATGGGTTTGAGTCTTCTGATGAGCTTCAATCTGTGGTGCGCTTTGGTGGCAGTTCTGTTAATGTGGGTCTGAAGAGTCAGGGTTTTGTCCAATGTGACACCCAGGTACTTTACTTCTTCTTTCACTGATATAGATTTGTCGTGGACATTGACAGTTGGAGGAAGAGTAAAGGTGGTGCTTCTGGTGATGAACATCGTTTCCGTCTTGTCACAGTTCACCGAGAGGGAGTTGTTGGTGAGCCACGTAATCATATCTTCTAGGCACTTGGTTAAGGGAGACAGGTCCGGTTCATGTATGTTGATGGGAGTGTAGACCATGATATTGTCCGCATTTAGGTGGTGATGCTCTTATGGCGCCTGATGATGTTGTAGATGGGCTGTATGTATATGCTGAATAGGATGGATGACAACACAGGCCCTTGAGGGATGTCATGCGGTACGTCAAAATTTGTGGATTTGTTTTCACCACATTTCACTTGCTGGGTTCGGTTGTTGAGGTATGATTTGAACCATTTTATAGTGTTGCTGCATAGGCCGATTTCTTGTAGTCGTATCATTATAGAGTGGGATATTGTATCAAAGGCAGCAGAGATGTCCATGAAGACTAACAGGAATCCTCTTTTGGCATTATCAATGCCCCTTATGAGGTTATCAAATAGGGAGGTTAGTAGGGTTTCGACATTGTGCTGTGCAATAAACCTGTGCTGGTGTGTCCAGTGATGCTTTCAGGTCGATGTGATTCTGTAGTTGCATTTGTATGGATTTTTCAATGACTTCTGCAATGAATGGCAGGATAGAGATTGGCTGGTAGGATTTCGAGTCTGCTGGATCGAGGGTGTTCTTCTTGAGAACTGGAAGTTTGGTGGCTTGTTTGAGGGCAGACGGCATGTAGCCCTGTTGTAGAGATAGCTCTACCATTTCTTGGAGACGCTTGCTGAGTTGATCCTTCGAGGCCTTGATCCATGCCACAGGGCAAGGGTCAGTTGAGGAGGTTGTTGTATTAAGTGAGTCTATGATGTGCTCAATCTGTGACAGAGAGGGGATAGTAAAATTATCCCAGGTTTTCTTGTGTGCAGAGGTTGTTGGACTGGTCAGTATAGGTGCCTGATGTTGCAAAAGATTGTTGTGCTTGCTGATTAGGAAATTTGTGAAGTGTTGGGGGTCGATGAGGTGGGCATCCTGCTGGGCAGTATCTTTGGTGAGCTGCCGCACAATACTGAAGAGCTCTCTGTATCTGTTTGCTGACTTCATGATGGTGTTGGTGTAGTATTGTTGTTTGCATTCATTAATTAAGTTATTGTATTCTTGTTGCTTGGATCTGTATTGTTGAAGTGTGTCCTGAATTTTGTTACATCTCCATTTTCTTTCAAGTTTCCTCAGTGTACTTTTAGCTTCTCAGATGTTATCCGAGTACCATGGTTTGTTGGGTCTTTTATGGGTACGTGTGTGTTTTATGCTCATGATTGTGGCAGCTTTCGAGATAGTAGTGTTCCAGTTTTCGATGATTTTATCTAGGTCGTGGTTGTCCTGCTGGAGCTCCGGGGTTATCTCCTGTAGGAATGTGTCCTTGTTGAAGGTTCTGAACTTTCTGGTTTGGGTGCCATGAATCCTGGTAGTTGTCAGAGATCCTGATGAGCATTGAGAACGTTACTGAGTGATAGTCAGACCAGAGCACAGGAGTGATTGTTGGTGATGATGCCTGATCTTGCTCTATGAGTTGTGTTGGTATGAAGATCAGATCTGGTCTTGTTCCGTGTTGGTGAGTGGGGGCATTTACTATTTGGGTATATTTGAGGGCATCCATTGCCCTGAGGAACGTGTTGGCTTCTTTGCTAGATGAGGAACATAGGTTAACGTCCCCAAAGGTAATAAGTGGTTTGTGCTGTGAGCCATTTGCACAGATTGACTCCAGGATGGTGGAGAGTTCCTTGTTTTTGGCATTCAGTGACCGATAGGTGAGGCATATACTCAGATATTTATTGGAGATGATGATTGTGTTGATCTCTGTAGAGTCTGTAGTTGAGATGCTCCTGAATCTGTAGTGGTTTCTTATTTTTTTTTTATTTCTTGCCAGTATCAGTACACCACCTCCTCTCTTGTGTGTCCAGGGGCAATTGAATGCTGCAGAGTCAGGCAGGGTGATTTGGTTAAGGATAACTTGGTCTGTGTCCATTAGCCAGGTCTCTGTAGGATGTGATGCCGATGATGTCTACCTTGTGGGTTTGTATATAGTCAAATGCTTTGTAGTCAAAAGCTTTGTAACGTCTTCAATTGCTGCAAAATACAGCTGCAAAATTACTGGTCAGAGAACATAAATATGACCACATCATGCCGATTTCTATGGATCTTCAATGGTTGCCAACTACCAGAGGATCAATTTTAAGGTACTAGTGATCATTTTTAAATGTCTTTTTTGGGAGCCATCTTATTATCTGATCTGAAATATTATATACCTAAAAATTCCTGAAATCATAAGACCAATTATAGTGTCGATTCCCATTGGCACTCCTTGTGACCTTGGGCAAGTCACTTTATCCTCCATTGCCTCACAAGAAAAGGACTGGCAATCAACTTCCGGACATACCTTGCTGAGAAAACCCAGGAGCTGCTGGGTTCTCAGGAGTCAATATAGACTTGATGGAACTTAAAAAAAATAGCTAAGAGTACCAGTTTTTTCAGATATTAAGTAGACATTATCTAGCAATCAAGCCTTTTGCTATTATGGTTCTCTGTTATAGAATAAGGTGAAATTAGACTTACCAGCTAATTGTTGTTCCTTAAGGAACTCCAGTCTAGTCCCGAAACTTAGAAGTTGTGTACGTCCTCCCGCAGCTTGGAGACTGAGCATGTCACAATCTTGCTGACACCAGTATAAGTAATCCAGGGACCACCTCCTTGCTCCACTTCCCTATTGACAAAGCAGACTCACCAGAGCAATAATTAAGTACAGTAACTATAAACATTCAAAACTGTAAATAAGTGGCAACCAGAGCCATGAACTAAAGGAGAAAAATTCCCCCTATTTTTTTTTTTTTTTTACTTGTACTCTAATCTTAACCCAGACAAAAGTACCCCCTCCGTTCTGCATTTTCCCCCCTGAACTAACGACTCACTCCACACAGTCACAGACTGGCAATACTATTTCCTTTGCTTCAGGGTGTCATCAGCAGCCAAGAACAGGGAGGGATGCGGGACTAGACTGGAGTTCCTTAAGGAACAACAATTAGCAGGTAAAGCACAGTTACTTACCTGTAACAGGTGATCTCTGGGAACAGCAGGAATAAGTCTTCACATATGGGTACGTTGGTACCGACGGAGCCTGCGCGGGAATGCTCCCCAGCGTCCAATCAGAAAGCTTTTGGGAGCATCCCTCAGCGCCTGCGTGCTGCCTTCCCGCCTTTCCAACTGTCTCTCCTCAGTTGAGTTTTATAGCTGAGACAAAGAGAGAGAGAGAGGAAAGGAAAGATAGATAGAGATACAACTCCTGGAGAGGTGGGTGGGTTGTAAAGACTTATTCCTGCTGTTCCCAGAGATCACCTGTTACAGGTAAGTAACTGTGCTTTACCTGCTAATTGTTGTTCCTTAAGGAACTCCAGTCTAGTCACAGGTAAGTAACTGTGCTATCTCCAGGAACAAGCATTGTGGAACCTGTGTCCCTTGGGGAAACTGCTAGGTACGTATGACCTAGATTGGCCACTGTTGGAAACAGAATACTGGGCTTGATGGACCTTGGTCTGACCCAGTATGGCATATCTTATGTTCTTATGTAAGCAGGAATGAGTCTTCACATATGGGGACTCCCAAGCTGAGATGCCTGGAGTCCGAGCATGGCATAGGTTGGAACATGCTATCCCCCACAACACCAGGCATCCTGAGGATGGAGGGTAGGAGTTGAAGAAGGAAGATGCTGTGGAACAGCTAACCTAGCACAGGACTGCAGGAAAGGCGTCCATGTGTGGATAATGATTGTTATCAATGATATTGCAAAGGATATTGCAATGTGGACCTCCGCCAACAGGATTTTATAGAAGTATGGAGGTTCATGGATCTACTGGGAAGCCAGTAGAGGAACCGTGAAGAGGACCTCACTGAAAAATGGAGGTAATAAACCTGTAGGAAAAACAGAGGAGGTCAGAATCCTGAAAGGTAACAGGTACCCCTGGTAGAAAAAACTGGAGTAGTACAAAAACGGTGGGCCTTCAGCGAAAGCTGTATGGTAAAAACCAAACTCTTTTGGCGGCAGAGTATCTCACTCTTGGGAGCAAAAAGAGAAAGGCTAACCGATTTGGACAAACAAGCACAGTCCTTGTGGGGAGAGAGGGTATGGGAACCCCTTGTATCCCAGGGTGAAGACAAATGTCTGAGGCGTTAAGCCTGTGAGTAACTGAATATCCACAATATCTCTCCTAACTGGGGTAAGCTAGGAGAGATATTAGGTACGGAGAGCTTCAGAGGTACCTAAACCTGTTAGGTTATGGTATAAGAATTGTTGACTACCACAGGAGTGGTTGTATGTGTAGAATCCCAAACCTGCTGAATAGCAGAGGTATGGGCAAAATCCCTCTGTCAGAAACAGATAGCTATATGAGCATAGATAGTGAGATAGATAAGTATGTGGAGACAGATCTATCTATAATAAAATATCTCATCAGATACATACATATACATACATATATATATATACATATACATATACACATATACATATACATATATACACATATACATATACATATATACACATATACATATACATATATACACATATACATATACATATATACACATATACATATACATACATACATACATATACATATATACACATATACATATACATACATACATACATATATATATATACACATATACATATACATACATACATATATATATATACACATATACATATACATACATACATACATATATATAGATATATAGATATAGATATATGAATAACATATCAGAATATATCTATAGTGAGATATGGAAGGGCATAAAATACACACAAAGATAAATATGAATATGTAGGCCTAAATATGGGTGTCTGTATTTAAACAGACAGATATATGCCTACAGCATGGAATTCACATAGGACATGTGGAGAGGAAAGATTCATCTAATAACAAGGAGGTGCAACCTACTTGAGAAGATATATAGAGAATCTATTCCCCTTGGTTATGATCCGCAAGGATGCTAGCTAGGAAAATAACCAGGATGGTCATATGAAAACAGAGGATGATATCAATCTGTAGCCAGCAAGTCCTTAGTCATCCAAGATGCTAGCATGGTAAGTAGACAGAAGACAGATAAGGATGAGGTATCATGTTGACCTGCTGAAGGGCAAAAAGTATCATACGTTCTTACCATGAGGACGAGCTGCAAGGAGAAAGAGCATATCCCCGATTGGGAATGCTATGGACCAAAGCAGGGAATTGGCAACTCCTTAAGCCCTTAGGTAAGAGAAGGCCTATGTCCTTTATGGCAAAAGGAGATAGTAAAAGAAGGGAGAACCTTCTAGTCATGGGAGACATGACTGAAAAGCCTTTTCTACCATCTAAGATAGCTGTTGGAGAAAAAAAACCCATGCTCTCTAGCAAGGGCCCATAGTGGAAAGCTCCTCTGTAGAATTGCAGAGAGCATGATGCAGGAGAATGAGGAGATAGAACTGGCTGCTAGAGAGCCAGTATCTGCCAACTATGCTGCCAAACCCAGGAGAATGGGGATGGCAGAGATAGAACACCATTTAGAAAGCTTGTAGTGAGATAATCTCCAAGATAGATGGAAGCACTGACTTGGAGCCACTACTAAGACTAGATAGAATATTAGTGGAGGACAAATCTGGTTGTTTGTGGACAAGAACCAGTGGTCGAAACATTAAGGCTCCTGCATAGGCAGCTGTTAGCAAGATAGCAGAAAGAATCTTACTGTTGAAAAACAGAAAGAACAGACAGAAAAGGAGTAGAAACTCTGGACATGTCTGATAAGCTGCCCAAAAGTAAGATGGAAATAGAGGAGGTAACTCAGAGAGGAAAACTCCACACTGGAAAGTGAGAAAACTAGAGAGGCTGAAGAAAAAAGCCCTCTGTAATTAATTCCGCTCTTACAGAGGAAAAAGCTTGGTAAGAGGGTGAAGAGAATAGAGCTGAAGAAGACTTACCAAGTAGTAAGTCTATAGAAAGGAAAAATACATGCTGGCACAGGAACTACCATTTAATAGTGGTCAGACCTCTTTCCTTAGCAGGACCTATAGGCATGAACATCCTGACAGCTCATAGGAATATAGAAAAAATGGATGTCTTTTGGAAAGAGATCCATGTGTAGGGGTTAGAATGAAGCAGTGGATTCTAACCCCAAGAGTCACAAGCATTTGATGATGACTGATCAGAAACCCTGCAGAGGCCGGGTTTGCTGAGCCTGGTGAAAAGTTGGATCCTTCAGACCAGGACGATGGCTTCCCTGTAGGGGAACATCTGTATGATGGGCAAGTGAGGAATAAAACCTTCTCCTGTGGGAAGAAAGTTTGGTAGGACATTTCCTACTTACTGGGACAGAAGAAGGTGTAGAAGAACCCTTAGGAACAGGTAAATCAGTGGACAAATGAGCAACCTGACATAAAGACTCCTTGTTGAAAAGATTTTCTCCAGTGCAAGGAGTATATCCCAGTAGTTGTTGTTCCCACTTGGCCAAAGCTGAAGCTTGGAGCCAGGCTCTACGTCGTGCCCCTATAGCTATAGCAGAAGTCCTGCTAACAGACTCAAAAGAGTCTAGGGAAGCACGGGAAAGAAACCAAGAGATATTCTGGATATGCTTAAGCAGTGAGGAATAGTCTGTACTCCTGGAAACTGGAAGGAAAGGAGTCAAAAGATGTAATTGCTTTGTGACCTCCTCAAGAGAAAGACTCATATAAATATATATGAGAGAATTCTTGCAAAAAGCATAGATGTCTGGAAGGTTTGACGTCCAAAGGCATCTAGTGTCTTAGACTCACGACCTGGCGGATAAGAAGAGTGCTTTTTCTTACTCTTTATCCGCCTCATTGCTGATTCCACTACTATGGAATGATGAGGAAGTTGAGTCTTTTGGAACCCTAGAGAGGGGGGCACCTGATATAAGAGATCAGTTGCTCTGAGAGGTGGGGGTACCCTTAAAGGTGTTTCCCACATTCCTAGAAGGAGATCCTGCAAGGAATGATGCAAAGGAAGCATTATATTATCCTTTGCTTTGGTGGAAACAGAGCCTGGTGCAGGATCATGTCCTGGAATAGGAATGGCAAGGGATCTTGCTATATCCAGGAGGAAACTCTGAAAAGAGGGATCCCCAACAGGAATCTCCCTTGGACAGGTTAGATCTAAAGAACTAGCCTGAGCACCCACAGAGTTATCCAAAGATATAGAAATAGAAGATCCTGCAGGGTGCAGTGTGGAATGTTTAAGGGATTTATTTTATTTTATTTATTTATTTAGTTTAAACTTATATACCGCTACTTCCAGCGATCAGTAGCGGTTTGATTACAAATTTGGGAGCTGTCAAATCAGGACAGAAAAACTGGAATAATATATACATAGATTTGGGGTCTGGCACACCACGCAGGGTTAGGCACTTCTAGGTTAGATTTACAGTTTATACAATAATTACGATTATACAGATCGGCTTCATGATTTCACATTGGTTGCTTGGACTGGTTGTCAGGAACAGCAACCGTCCTTACCACATTGTCCATGCCAGGTATAGAATGGAGCGATGCTGTTGTAAAAAGCATGGTAGGAGTTTGCCATGATGCTACTGTGGATACCGGTACTGGAGTCAATACCGGTACTGATGTCGGAGTCGGGCTCGACAAAGACATCGGAGTAGTCATCGGTGATACTTCAATCGGTACCGAGGGAACCGAAAACCTCCGGCTGCTATCCTTGGTACCGAGCCACCGGTATCGATCGGTGTCGGTACCAAAATTTATTGGTACCCAGTCTTCCAGACTAGAAATGGATTCCAAACTCGGCATCGAGGGTAAGGAGCCTGAGAAGCGAAGCATGGAAGGCACCGACTGTGAGGGTAATGAAGACATCGGTACCGACTTCGGTACCGTGTCCGATACCAGTGAATGAAGGTCTACCAGTGGCAATTCAAGAGGCCTCAGGAGAACCGAGAGTTGCGGATCCAAGTCATCGGAACTGAGCCTTCAGTACCGCTGCGAGACGGTACCAAGGCGAGTCGGTACCCAGTCCTCCAAACTGGAGATCGATTCCAGACTCGGCATCGAAGGAAGCGAGGCTGTCGATGCACATCTGGAGGGTACCAACGTCGGAGGCAGTATCGGTGTTGGAACCGATAAGGGAAAGACAATCTGGGACGTATCCATCGGTCCCGAAGGCACCGAGGAGGCCAGATGACGATCCCTGGTGAGGAGTGTTTCATCCAACACCAGTGCCGATGCAGGGGTATCGGTACCGCTCAAAGCAGATGCCACCACCGTGCACGGCTCAGGTATGTTCTGTGGGGGGTGAACCCCAGGAACAACCTGAAACCCCTTATCCGCTTTGGAGACTGAAGACTCCCGCCGGGGTTTTGAAGCCAGGAGGCCATCGAGGGCAAAGCTGGAGCTGTCTACATGCTGTGCATGAGACGTACCACTCGAGGACTGGCTAGTCTTAACAGACTGTTTGTGGGTTAACTGAATCAAAGTGGAAGAAGAAGGGGACGGTGCCCCGAAGTTGGAGGGCAACCGTGTATCGAGGGATTCTCGATGTTGAAGATGTCTTTTCACCAAACTGTTGTCAGGACCCAAACAGGTTAGACACCGACTTCGAGGGTCTAAACATAAAGTTGTACCGCCACAAACTGAACATTTCGTGGCCATGAAGGAAAAATAGGGGAGGCCTGAAAGGCCTAAGACCCCGTGACACTATGAAGAAAAAATATTCCGTTGAAAAGGAAAATCTTCCAAGAAAGAAAAGAAAAACACCGGCGGTACCGGTGGCGTCAGGAAGACAGCCGCGACCACAAGAAAACTAAAAATAAAAAATAAGAATTTTCTGCGGTGACAGGAAAAATGAAAACTGAGGAGAGACAGTTGGAAAGGCGGGAAGGCAGCATGCAGGCGCTGAGGGATGCTCCCAAAAGCTTTCTGATTGGATGCTGGGGAGCGTTCCCGCGCAGGCTCCGTCGGTACCGACGTACCCATATGTGAAGACTCATTAAGAACATAAGATATGCCATACTGGGTCAGACCAAGGTCCATCAAGCCCAGTATTCTGTTTCCAACAGTGGCCAATCTAGGTCATATGTACCTAGCAGTTTCCCCAAAAGACACAGGTTCCGCAATGCTTGTACTGGGTCAAGCATTGATATCTTCGGTCACTTCTTAATAATGGTTTATGGACCTTTTCTCCAGGAACTTGTTCAAACCTTTTTTAAACCCAGCTACACTAACAGCATTTACTACATCCTCCGGTAACAAATTCCAGAGTTTGATTACACGTTGAGTGAAAAAATATTTTCTTTTATTAGTCTTAAATAGTTTACCCTGTAGCTTCATTGCATGTCCCCTAGTCTTTCTATATTCTGATAACGTAAACAATCGATCTACGTTTACCCGTTCCACTCCGTTCATTAATTTATAGACTTCTATCATATCTCCCCTCAGCCGTCTCTTTTCCAGGTTAAAGAGCCCTAACCTTTTTAGCCTTTCTTCATAGGAGTATACTTCCATCCCCTTTATCATTTTGGAGGCTCTTCTCTGAACCTTTTCTAAAATCGCTATATCTTTTTTAAGATACGGCGACCAGAATTGCACACAATATTCAAGGTGCGGTCTCACCATGGAACGATATAGAGGCATTATAATATCTTTTGTTTTATTTTCCATTCCTTTCCTTATCACACCTAGCATTCTATTTGCTCTCCTGGCCGCCGCTGCACACTGGGCCGAGGGCTTTTAACATGGCATCCACAATGACGCCTAAATCTTTTTCCTGGGTGGTGGTTCCTAATGTGGAACCTTGCATCGTGTAACCATAGTTTGGGTTGTTCTTCCCTAGGTGCATAACCTTGCACTTGTCCACATTAAATTTCATCTGCCATTTTGATGCCCAGTCTTCCAATTTATCAAGATCCTCTTGCAATTTTTCACAATCCTCTTGGGTTTTAACAACTTTAAATAGTTTTGTGTCATCTGCAAATTTGATAACCTCACTCGTTATTCCACTTTCCAGGTCATTTATGAATATGTCAAAAAGCAGCGGACTCAGCACAGATCCCTGGGGTACACCACTATTCACCTTTCTCCATTGGGAAAATTGGCCATTTAGCCCTACCCTCTGCTTTCTATCTTTTAACCAGTTCCTGATCCACAATAGTACACTGCCTCCTATCCCATGACTCTTTAGTTTTGCCAAAAGTCTCTGATGAGGGACCTTGTCAAAGGCTTTCTGAAAGTCCAGATACACAATATCAACCGACTCACCTTTGTCCACCTGTTTATTCACTCCTTCAAAAAAACATAACAGATTAGTAAGACAAGATCTTCCTTGTCTAAAGCCATGTTGGCTGTCTCCCATTAGGTTGTGACTATCTACATGCTGAGTAATTTTATTCTTTATGATGGTTTCTACCATTTTTCCTGGTACTGACGTCAGGCTCACCAGTCTGTAGTTTCCCGGATCACCCCTGGAACCCTTTTTAAAAATTGGTGTTACATTGGCGATCCTCCAATCTTCAGGTATTAGAGATGATTTTAATGATTGGCACATTCCTGCTGCACATTCCTGCTTCCAGATGTTGATTGGCACATTCCTGCTGCAGTATCATCTAGGAGTAAGGAGATCCTGGATTCTCTACAGGGTGAACTATTCAGGCAATTGGTAACAGACCCCACACGTGAAGGGGCCATACTGGACTTGGTGCTTACCAATGGTGAAAGTGTTTCTGATGTTGTAGTGGGAGATCATTTTGCATCCAGTGATCACCAGATGGTGTGGTTCAGTATTAGGACTAGGGCTGTTAGAATCCATTCCAAGGTGAAGATCTTAGACTTTAGGAAGACTAACTTTGCGAAGATGGGCCAATACCTCAGCGAGTCATTAGTGGGATGGGAACAGCTGGGGGATGTAGAACAACAGTGGGCAAAACTGAAAGGGGGTATTTTAAAGGCAACCAACCTTTTTGTTAAAATGGTAAATAAAGGCAAAAGGAACAGGAGACCGCTATGGTTTTCGAAGGAAGTAGCTGAAAAAGTGAAGAAAAAGAGGGAGGCCTTCATGAAATACAAGAGATCACAGAGAGAGGAAGACAGGCATCTGTATTTGGAAAAACTTAGAGAAGCTAGCAAAGTAGTCAAGAAGGCAAAGATTCAAAAGGAGGAGGAAATAGCCAATGCAATAAAATGGGAGATAAGACATTTTTCAGATATATTAGTGAGAAGAGGAAGGGCAAAAGTGGTATTGTCAGACTCAAGGGTACAGGGGGGGAATATGTAGAAGCTGATAAGGATAAAGCGGAATTGCTTAACAAATATTTTTGTTCTGTGTTCACAGATGAAGAACCAGGAGCAGGACCTCAGAAAACACCCACAAATAAGAACAGAAGCGAGGGACATCTTGAACAATTTTCAGAAGACTGTGTTCGTGAGAAACTAGCTCAACTTAAAGTAGACAAAGCGATGGGACCGGATGGGATACACCCTAGAATACTGAGGGAACTTGGGGACGTTCTAGCAACTCCACTGACTGACCTTTTCAATGCCTCGTTGTAGTCGGGAGTTGTGCCAAAGGACTGGAGAGAGGCTGATGTGGTGCCTTTACACAAAAGCGGAAGTAAGGATGTGGTTGAAAACTACAGGCCGGTTAGTTTAACTTCGGTGGTGAGTAAATTAATGGAAACGCTGTTGAAAGAGAAAATAGTGAGGTTTCTGGAGTCCAGCGGATTACAGGATCCGAGGCAGCATGGATTCACCAGAGGCAGGTCTTGTCAGACAAATCTGATTGATTTCTTTGACTGGGTGACCAGGGAGTTGGACCGAGGGAGAGCTCTAGATGTGGTGTATTTAGATTTCAGTAAAGCCTTTGACACTGTTCCTCACAGGCGACTTATAAACAAACTGAGCACCCTAGGGATGGACCCTAAAGTTACTGCTTGGGTTAGAAATTGGTTGGGTGGGAGGTGACAAAGAGTACAAGTAAATGGAGCTCACTCTGAGGAGAAGGATGTTACCAGTGGTGTGCCCCAGGGATCTGTCCTTGGTCCGATTCTTTTTAACATCTTTGTTAGTGATATAGCGGAAGGGCTGTCGGGTAAGGTTTGCCTCTTTGCGGATGATACCAAAATCTGCAATAAAGTAGACACCCAGGAAGGTGTAGATAACATGAGGAGGGATCTAGCTAAGCTTGAAGAATGGTCTAGAATTTGGCAGCTGGGATTTAATGTTAAAAAATGTAAGGTCATGCATTTGGGCTGCAGCAATCCAAGGGAGCAATACAGCATAGGAGGTGAAGTACTTTTGTCCACTAAAGAAGAGCGGGACCTAGGCATAGTTGTGTCCGATGATCTTAAAGTAGCTAAACAGGTAGAAAAGGCGACGGCAAAAGCTAGAAGGATGCTTGGGTGCATACGGAGAGGAATGGCTAGCAGAAAAAAAGGAGGTGATAATGCCTCTGTATAAGTCTTTGGTGCGACCTCATTTGGAGTATGGTGTGCAATTCTGGAGACCGCACCTTCAAAAGGATGTGAACAGGATGGAGTCGGTGCAGAGGGTTGCTACTAAGATGATTAGTAGTCTTCATTATAAAGCATATGAGGACAGACTTAAGGATCTTAATATGTACACCTTAGAGGAAAGGCGGGATAGAGGTGATATGATTGAGATGTTTAAATACCTCCGTGGCATAAATGTTCAGGGAGAGAGCCTCTTTCAATTGAAAGCAAGTTCTGCGACGAGGGGACATGGGATGAGGGTGAAGGGAGATAGATTCAGGAGTGATATGCGGAAATATTTCTTTACGGAAAGAGTAGTGGATCCGTGGAATAGTCTCCCAGTGGAGGTGGTAGAGATGAGGACAGTAACTGAATTCAAAAAAGCATGGGACCAACACAGAGGATCTCTAAAGGTAAAAAGTGGACTGTTGTAGTTCTTGTTATGGAAGGACAGACTAGATGGGCCTTGTGGTCTTTTTCTGTCATCATGTTTCTATGTTTCTATGATAGTTCACAGATTACTGATAGCAGGTCTGCAATCTCATATTTCAGTTCTTTCAACACCCTTGGATGTATACCATCCGGCCCAGGTGATTTGCTACTCTTCAGTTTATCTAATAGTTGTAAGACATCTTCCCGAGGTATCGATATTTCCTTCAATTCTTCCGCACCTTTAAATACCACTTCAGTCATGGGTAACATCCCTACATCTTCCTCAGTAAAGACCGAAGAAAGGAATTCATTCAGTCTCTCCGCTATCGCCTTGTCGCCTCTTAGTGCTCCTTTAACCCCTTTATCATCTAATGGACCAACTGACTCTCTCACAGGTTTTTTGCTACGAATGTACTTGAAAAGGTCTTTATTTCACGTTTTTGCTTCCGCAGCAAGCTTCTTCTCAAATTCTCTCTTTGCCTGCTTTATCAATGCCTTGCATTTGACTTGCCAGTGCTTGTGCTGTTTCCAGGTTTCGTCGTTTGGCTCTTTTTTCCATTTCCTGAAAGATACTTTTTTGGCAACAGCCTCTCTGACCTCACCTTTAAACCATGCTGGCAGTTTTTTGGACTTCCTTCCACTTTTCTTAAAGCGTGGAATACAGCTGGTCTGGGCTTCCAAGATAGTATTTTTCAACAACACCCAAGCTTGATGTAAGTCTTTAACCTTTGCAACTGCTCCTTTTAGTTTTTTCTTAACTGTTTTCCTCATTTTATCATAGTCTCCCTTTCGAAAGTTAAAAGGTAGTACTGTGGATTTCCTTACTATCCCTCCTCCACTAATTAAATCAAAGGCGATCATGCTATGATCACTATTGCCAAGTGGCCCCAACACCCTTATCTCTTGCACTAGATCTGGTGTTCCACTAAGGACTAGGTCCAATATGGCTTCCCCTCTGGTCGGTTCATGAACCAGCTGCTCCAAGAAGCAGTCATTTATTTCATCTAGGAACTTTATCTCCCTAGCATGTCCTGACGTGACACTGACCCAGTCGATACCGGGGTAATTGAAATCACCCATTATTTTTACTGCGCTGTAACTTTTGTTAGCTTCCTTGATTTCTTTGAGCATTTCATCATCCATTTGGTCATTCTGGCCAGGTGCTCGATAGTACACCCCCACTGCCATTGTCTTCCCCCTTTTATATGGAATTTCAATCCATATAGATTCTACAGCAGATTTTGTTTCCTGCAAAACTTTAATCCTTTCTGAGTCAATGCCCTCTCTAACATAGAGCGCAACCCCTCCACCAATTTGATCAGCTCTATCATTACGATATAGTTTGTACCCAGGTATCAGTGTCCCACTGGTTGTCCTCCTTCCACCATGTCTCTGATATTCCAATCATATCTAACCTTTAATTTAGTGCTATATATTCCTGCTTGTTCCTGGAGATATCTAATTTCACCTTCCTTAGCGTCCCTCCAGTCTAGTCCCGAACCTTAGAAGATGTAACAGAGCAGTAACACCTTAACGGGAGGGCCCTGCTAGACCAGCCTGAAGCACCGCCGCTCCAAAACTAGAGTCCCTCTTCGCTTGAACATCAATCCTGTAATGCTTCACAAACGTATGCAATGACGACCACGTCGCTGCCTTACAGATTTCCACTGCCGACCCCAAACTAAACTCCGCCCATGAAGCAGCTTGTGCCCTTGTCGAATGCGCTTTCAAACCCTTTGGGACCACCATACCTCTCAACAGATAGGCTGAAGCTATCGTTTCCTTAATCCACCTAGCAATAGACTTAGATGCCTGCTCACCTTGCTTCGAACCACCAAATAACACAAACAATCTGTTGGTCCTACGAAATGATGCTGTCCTCTGCAAATACTTTAAGGCTCGGCCAACATCTAACCTATGTAGCTGAACCCCATCCTTGCCTTTCCTTGCCTTCTGAAACACTGGCAATGACACCACTTGATTCACGTGAAAAGACGACACTACCTTCAGTAAAAACAAGGGCACCGTCCTCAACACCACTTTGTTGACCTGAAAAACCCAAAAAGGCTCTCTACACGACAATGCTTGCAACTCTGAAATCCTCCTAGCCGAAGAGATAGCAACCAAAAACACCACCTTTAGGGTAAAGTCCTTCATTGTCGCCTTCGCTAAGGGCTCAAATGGTTCCTGAGCCAGCGCCTCCAGGACTACGTTCAAATCCCAGATGGGAACCGATACCCTGTGCGGCGGCCTCAAAAGCGAAGCCGCTCTCAAAAATCTCTTCACCTCTGGATGCATTCCCAGTGACCTCCCCTTTGCCTTTCCTTGATAACAAGAGAGCGCTGCCAACTGCACTTTAAGAGAAGCTGCCGCCAACCCTTTATCAAAACCATCCTGCAAAAACGACAACACTTGCGGTACTGACGCCCCTAATGCCCTAATCCGCCTGTCATCACACCAAGCTTCGAAAATCCGCCGGACCCAGATATACGCCAACGAAGTGGACCTCCGAGATCTTAACAGCGTTGCAATCACCTCAGCTGAGTACCCCTTGGGTCTTAACCTTGCCCTTTCAAGAGCCAAGCCGTAAGCGAGAACCGATCCACCTGCGGCATTGTTAACGGACCATGCAACAGCAGGTCCTTCCTTATCGGGAGCCTCCACGGGGACTCCACTAGCAGCCGCATTAAGTCTGCATACCAAGGCCTCCTTGGCCAGTCTGGCGCCACCAGAACTATGAGCCCCCTATGTCTCTCTATCCGCTGCAACACTTGCCCTATCAGTAACCACGGTGGGATAATGTATAGAAGCTGCTCCTCCGGCCACCTTTGTATCAGGGCATCCAGCCCTTCTGACATCCTTTCTCGTCGCCTGCTGAAGAATCTTTCCACTTTTGCTGATGCGCACGTTGCCATGAGATCCATCACCGGAAATCCCCAGTGTTTACCAGCAAATCGAACACCTCCTGATTGAGTACCCACTCTCCTGGGTCCACCTTTACTTGACTCAAAAAATCGGCGGTCACATTGTCCACTCCCGCTACATGTGCTGCCGATAAAGCTTCCAGGTGCGACTCGGCCCACTGGAGTAACTTGTCTGCTTCCTCCTCGAGGCCCACGCTGCTTGTGCCGCCTTGCCGACTGATGTAAGCTACCGCTGTGGCACTGCCCGACAACACCCGAACAGCATTCTCCCCCCAGCCATTGCTGAAGGGCCCTCAGAGCTAAAGAGACCGCTCTCAACTCTAACCTGTTAACTGACCACGTCCTCTCTTGTTCTGTCCACTGGCCCTGCGCAAAATGCCCTTCAAAGTGCGCCACCCAGCCAAACAGGCTTGCATCGGTCGTTAATGACTTCCAGACTGGAGACTCTAGAGGCATCCCCTTTTCCAGACACCCTGGAGCCAACCACCACTGCAGAGACTGTCTTGCCTCCGGCGTACAGAACAGTCTCTTGGACAACTGATCGGACTGATGTGACCATCTCCTGAGCAGAGACCTCTGCAACGGTCTCATGTGAGCTCTGGCCCATGGCACCACCTCTAGCGTGGCTGCCATCGTCCCCAATATCTGCAAGTACTGCCACGCCGAGGGATCCCGCTTGCTCAGGAAGGTGCGAACTAGGTGCCTTAATTTGTCAATTCTTAGCTGTGGCAGGTACACCCTGCCCTTGTTCGTGTCGAACCGAGCCCTCAGAAATTCCAAGTTCTGCGACAACTGCAACTTGCTCTTCGCTAGGTTCACCACCCAACCCAGCGATTGCAAAAACTGAACCACTTGTCTGGTCGCCACTATGCTCTCTTCTTCCAACTTTGCTCTGATCAGCCAGTCATCCAGATACGGATGCACCAATACTCCTTCCTTTCGCAACGCTGCCGCCGCCACCACTACCATGACCTTGGTGAATATCCTTGGAGCGGTCGCTAATCCAAACAGCATTGCCTGGAACTGAAAATGTCTCATGGGCACCGCGAAACGAAGAAACCTCTGATGTTCTGATCTGATTGGAATGTGTAGATACACTTCCGAAAGATCTAGCGCCGTGAGATACTCTCCTTGCCGAACCGCCATTATCACTGACCGCAATGTTTCCATGCGAAAATGCGACACCCTGAGGCATCTGTTTACTCTTGAGGTCCAGAATAGGCCTCAAGGTGCCCTCCTTCTTTGGCACTACAAAATATATGGAGTATCGACCACAGCCGTACTGATCTTCCGGTACTGGTACTACCGCCCTTAGTGCTAGTAGCCTCCCCAAGGTCTCCCGCACCTCTGCCCTCTTTGCTTGAGTCCTGCAGGGAGACTGTACAAACGCATCTCGCAATGGATGTTGAAACTCGAGCGCATAACCTCCTTGCACGATTTCCAACACACACTGGTCTGAGGTAATTTAGGCCCATGCTGGAAAGAACTCCCTTAAACGAACTCCAATGGGAACGATTCCAGCCTGGACCCTCCTCGCATCATTGCGGTTTCTTAAGGCTTGGGGAAGAGGCGGCGGTCCCAAAACCTCTGCCTGCTCCCCTAAAACCCCGAGGCTCTGTACTGAAAACGTCCTCTCTGAAACTGACAAAACCTTGATTGTCGAAAACGCCGAAACTCTCGCTGCTGACTTCTCGAAGGCATCCCTGGACGCCCTAGCTTCTGCTTATCTTCCAGCAACCTGCCCCCCTTGGACTCTCCTAAATCCTTCACCAACTTCTCCAGATCTTCCCCAAAGAGAAGTTTACCTCAAAGGGGAGCTTCCCTAGCCGGGCTTTAGACGCCGCATCTGCCGCCCAATTACGCAGCCATAAGGATCTCCTAGCGGCCACAACCGACGCCATACTCTTTGCTAATCCTCTTATAAGATCGTATTGACTATCCGCCAAATACGCGGCTCCTGATTCCAACTGAGCCGCTTCCTCAGCTGCCTCTTCTTCCTGCAAACCCTTCAGCCTTTGGGCCCATCTTAGGCACGCCCTTGCCACCCAAGCCCCACAAATCGAAGCTTGCATGGAAAGCATAGTTACTCACCTGTAACAGGTGATCTCTGGGAACAGCAGGAATTTAGTCCTCACATATGGGTATCGTCGGTACTGATGGAGCCTGTGCGGGAACGCTCCCCAGCGTCCAATCAGAAAGCTTTTGGGAGCATCCCACAGTGCCTGCGTGCTGCCTTCCCGCCTTTCCCAACTGCCTCTCTCCAGTTGAGTTTTAAAGCTGAGACAAAGAGAGAGAGAGGGAAAGGAAAGAGATAGAAAGATACAACTCCTAGTGGAGGTGGGTGGGTTGTGAGGACTAAATTCCTGCTGTTCCCGGACATCACCTGTTACAGGTGAGTAACTATGCTATCTCCAGGAACAAGCAGGAATCTAGTCATCACATATGGGGACTCCCTAGCTTTAGGTGCCAGGGAGAGACCCCAGACGTTGTGTGTCCCTGAGAAGGGCTCCACTTCCCCCCATGGATTTCTGGCATCCTACCAGGGATGGTGGGTAGAAGTTGATTAGGTATGGAACAGGTGCTTGAGAACAGCCTGACCAAACGAGGCATCCCGGCGGGAGTCCTTGTCCAAGCAGTAATGGGCTGTGAAGGTATGAACAGAGGCCCAAGTGGCTGCTCGACAGATGTCATCAATAGACACAGAGTTCAGATGAGCCATTGAGGCTGCCATAGCTCTCACATTGTGAGCTGTGACATGGCCCTCCAGAGAAAGGTTCTTACTCTGATAGGCGAAAGAAATACACTGAGCAATCCAGTTAGATAGTGTTCTCTTGGAGACTGGAAGTCCCAAATGAGAAGGGTCAAAAGCAACAAAGAGTTGGGAGGACTTTCTATGTTGCTGTGTCCTTTGTAAGTAAAAAGCTAGAGCGCTTTTACAGTCCAGGGTATGAAGATTCCTCTCTGCATTTGATGCATGAGGTCCTGGAAAAAAAAAAAAAAACAGGTAGGAAGACCTCCTGGTTGAGATGAAAAGGCAAGACCACCTTAGGCATAAAGTGTGGATGAGTCCTAAGGACTACCTTGTCATGATGGAACCTTGTATAAGGTGGATTAGCTACTAGTGCTTGCAATTCACTAATGCGGCGTGCTAATGTGATTGCAATGAGAAAGATAACCTTCCAAGAAAGGAATTTCAAGGAGGTGGTAGCTAAGGGTTCGAAAGGTGGCTTCATGAGCTGCCCAAGAACTAGGTTCAAGTCCCATGCCACCGGAGGTGGTCTAATGGGAGGCTTAGTTAGAAGGAGGCCTCTCATGAATCTTGCTATAAGAGGATGAGAGGAAATAGGTTGTCCATTTAGAGGCTTAAGGGAAGCTGCAATAGCACTCAAATGGACTCTTACTGAATTTGTTTTAAGGCCTGCATTAGACAAATGGAGAAGATACTCCAGCAAAGATTCCAGAGGTATGGCAAGGGGGTTAAGACCCTTTTCAGAACACCAAATAGTAAACCTCTTCCACTTGAAAGCATAAGAACGTCTAGTGGAAGGTTTTCTGGAAGCATAAAGAACATCTTTCACTTGATGAGAAAGATGAAGATCTTGGAGATCGCAGCCTTCAGCAACCAAGCTCTGAGATGCAGAGACTGGGGATTGGGATGCCATAACATTCTGTTCTCCTGAGATAGGAGATCTGGAGCAAACCCTAACTCCAGGGAGGGAGCTTGAGAGAGATGTAGAAGCAGAGGGTACCACACTTGCCATGGCCAATGTGAAGCTATGAGAATCATGTGGCCTCTGTCTCTCTGAAGCTTGAAAAGGGTTTTGGGAATTAGGGGAATGGGTGGAAAGGCATACAGGAAGTCTTGACCCCAGTGAAGGAGGAAAGCTGCCTGAGCCGGAGTTCTGGAACAGAACCGGGGAAGTTTGGCATTCCACGGACTTGCAAAGAGATCTATGTCCGGGGTTCCCCAAAGTTGAAAAATCCTAGTCACCTGGTCTGCATGCAGAGATCACTCATGTGGAAGGAGAACTCGACTGAGTCTGTCTGCCCAAGAGTTTTGAACGCCTGGAAGATACACTGCCAGAAGATGAATCTGATGCTCTCTGGCGAGGGTCCATTGTCGCAAAGCTTCGTTGCAAAGCGACAGAGAGCCTGTTCCCCCCTGCTTGTTCACGTAGAACATGGCTACCTGATTGTCCGTATGAATAAGGACTGTCTTGTAGCTGAGCAGGGTGTGGAATACTCGCAGAGCAATGAAGATTGCTCTGAGCTCCAAGAGATTGATATGTAGACAACTCTCTTGTGGAGTCCAGGTGCCTTGGGTGGAGAGGTCTTGCAGATGAGCTCCCCAACCCATTGGAGAAGCATCTGTTGTAAGAGTTGCTTGGGGCAGGGGTTGCTGAAAGGGGGACCCCAACAACAGGTTTTGAATGGACTTCCACCACTGGAGAGACAAAATGAGGCGACTTGTGTTTGCCTTTTTTTCTGACAGGCAACCTGATGCCTGGGTCCATTGGGTGGATAAAGTCCACTGAGCTGTCCTCTCATGTGAAGGCGAGCATATGGTACCACATGCATGGTGGATGCCATGTTGCCTAGTAACTAACATTTCTTGAGCAGTTAAAAAGGGAAGCGAAGGCAACGGGCTTGGGGAAGATAGGCCCATGCCTTTGTGGTATCCAGCAAGGCTCCTATGAACTCTAGATACTGAGTAGGAGTTAGACTGGATTTTGGGATGTTTATTACCAGCCCTGAAGGATACGCATTGTGCGGGATAGAGAAGTCTTGGCCTCTGACTGTGTTGGAGCTCAAATGAGCCAGTCGTCCAAGTAAGGGAAGACAAATATTCCCAGAGTGCATAGAAATGCTGCTACCACAGCCATGCATTTCGTGAACACCCTTGGTGCAGAGGCCAGACCAAAAGGAAGCACCCTGTATTGGTAGTGCTTTCCTTGAAACAGGAACCGAAGGAACCTTCTGTGGGCTGGATGGATGAGAACATGGGTGTACGCATCCTTGAGATCTAGAGAACAAAGCCAAACCTGACTCTGAAGGTATGGAAGCAGAGCTCCAAGAGAAATCATTTTGAATTTCTCTTTGACCAGGAATTTGTTCAATTCTCTGAAATCTAAGATAGGTCTGTATCCCCCTGTTTTCTTTGGGATAAGAAAATAAGGGGAATAGAACCCTGTGCCCTGTTGATGAAGAGGCACTTCTTCTATTGTCCCTTGGGCAAGAAGGATGGTAACCTCCTGACCTAACAGGTCGATGAGAGAGGTCGGAGAATTGAACTGCTTCACTATTGTGGGAGGGGGCATCCTTGAAAAATGAAGTTTGTACCCCTCTTTTATGATGGAGTGTCCAATGCTCTGCTGTTATTTGCCCCCATCTGGGAGCAAAATGGCATAACCTTCCTGGAATGGTGGACGGTTCTGGTCCTTCCAGAGCCAGAAAGGCTAAGTTCTCTAGCTGAAAGTCAAAGGCCCTGAGGAGGCTGAGGCTGCGGGCCGGTTGAGGCCTAGCAGCCTTTGCTTTCTTCTGTTTGGGTGGTTGCTGACGTTTGGTTGAAAACTGATCTGCAGAAGATGCCTGCTGACCATAAGCAGGATAAAATCTTTTCTTTTAGAAAAAGGTGTTTTCTTGAACAACTTTTTCCTAACAGGATCAGCAGTAGACTTGGATAGTCTATCCAAAGTGGAATTTTCAGCATCCATTTCATTGGCTTTTTCTTGCCAACCTTTACCAAACAGGTTCTCACCAGTACAAGGGATATTTCCCAATTTATCTTGTACCCAGAGCTCTAAATCAGATGCTTGGAGCCAAGCAATTCTACGTGCACCTATGGCAATAGCCGAGGTTCTGCTTATACATTCAAAGCAGTTGAAGGCTGCACGGTTGGAGAATTTAGAGACATCTTGGGCATGTCTGAGCCAAGTGAGAAACTCCTGCCTTTTATCCTCAGAGATGAAAGGACTTAAAGTCTGCAGTTGATCAGTAACTTCCTTTAGGAACATTCCCATGTAGAGACTATAGGAACTGATTCTTGCAGCAAGCATGGAAGCTTGAAAGACTCTACGTCCAAAAGCATCCAGAGTTCTGCATTCACGTCCTGGAGGATTAGAGGCATGTCTTTTTGCACTTCTAATCCTTCTCATAGCAGATTCCACCACAATAGAGTGGTGAGAAAGCTGAGTTTTATGGAAGCCAGGACAAGGAGGTACACGATGCATAGTATCTAACCTACGAGAATGAGGAGAGGTGGTAAGAGGTGTTTCCCACATCCTCAACATGAGATCATTTAGAATCTCATGAATGGGTAGGGTAGCTGCCTCCTTAGGAGTTTTGGGATATTGTAAAATATCCAACTCCTTGGCCCTTGGCTCTGTCTCAGAGGCCACAGTGATAGACAGGCCCCGAGCCACCTCTCGAATGAAGTCTTGGAAAGACATGTCCTCTGGAGAAGACATCCTGCGTTTAGGGGAGGAGGACTCCTGTGGAAGAAGCATCGCTGCATCGACAGAACTTTCAGAGTCCTCAGATTCTTCTGAGGAATCGAAGTACCGTCTGTCCGGATGCTGTTGCAGAGCCCGATACCCGTAGCGAGCAAAATCGGTATCGGGAATAACCGGTACCGGCGGGCATCGGAGGACAGGGTACCAGCATAGCAGACACCAATGCCGATGTCAATGCTATCGGTACCGATGCCGGTGCTAGTGCTGGTACCGGTGGAGTTGTTTGTCGCGGTACCAAGGGCGTCGATGCCACAAGGAAAGTCGCTAGACTGCGTTCTATGGACAGAATTCTCTGGTCTATAGACGCTGCCAATGCCTGGAAGTCGGTACCGGTGGAAACCGCCGGTACCCCAAAGCATGGCACCAGGAGATCTGTCGAGGCCGAGCCATCGAGAACATCCTGGAACCCCGATGATGGTGCTTTGGAAGCCGAAGCCTCCCGCCGGGGTAATTTTGCTGGTGCAGAATCCTCGAGGGCAATGCCAGAGGCATCTCGATGCTTAGAAGGAGATCTACCCTTCGAGGACTGGCTGGATTTATGTTTAGTTACCTGAGATCCACGGGAAGAAGAGGAAGCCCTGGAAGACGTCGATGCCACTGAAGCCGCATCAGAGGGAAACAGGGTACTGAGCTTAGCAGCTCGGTTCTGTCGACTTCTTTTAGACATCATAGCACAGGACACACAATCTGTGATGGAGTGGTCAGGACTTAAACATTTTAAACACCACTCATGGGTGTCAGTGACGGAAATGGTACCGCCACATTTTGTGCACTTTTTAAAACCTGAGGCAGGTTTTTCCATGTTAAGGAAAGTTTTTGGGCCTAAGGCCCAAAAAGGCGGGTGCACCTGAAGAAAAGGAAAAAAACAGATTTTTTTTTTAAAAATAGAAAAGAAAGACCGGCGGTACCGGTAGAGCGTCAGGAAAGGCAGACGCGACCACAAAAAGAAATTAAGAAATAAGGAAATTCTTCTGCGGTGACAGGAACACGACCTGCTGGCTCCACGGAAAAAGAAGAACTGGAGAGAGGCAGTTGGGAAAGCCAGGAAGGCAGCACACAGGTGCTGTGGGATGCTCCCAAAAGCTTTCTGATTGGACGCTGGGGAGCGTTCCCGCGCAGGCTCCGTCAGTACTGACAATACCCATATGTGATGACTAGATTCCTGCTTGTTCCTGGAGATAGAGCATTAACCTCAAATACCTGCCTCAACAGCGAGTCTACCTTCCTATCCTGGGTATCCTTAAGAGCTGCACGACCCTCTACCAGGATAGTAGTCTTCTTAGTCATCGACGAAACAGCTGCATCCACTCTCGGAGCTCTAAATAGATCCTTATCCGCCTCTTGCAACGGGTACAGCCGGTTCAACACCCTGGAACCCTTGAGGCTAGCCTCAGGCAAATCCCATTCTTCCTGAATCATTTCCTTAAAAACTCTATGAATCATAAACGCCCTCTGAGACTTCCGTACCGCCTGCAATAATGGATCCTCCAACGAAGTATCCACCCCCTGCTCTGCGGTCGGCATATTCAATGCCTTCATAGTTTCTGCAATGAGCGCAGTCAGCTCCTCTCTCCTGAATGCCCTGATAAACCTTGACCGGTCTTCAGGTTCAGCCAACTCTCCTTCCTCCAACTCCGGGTCCCCGTCCGAGTCCTCTAAGACCTCTGACTGCTCCTCTAGGACCCCGTCCAGGTCTGCTCTGTCCTCCGACAACCTGGCCCTTTTAACTGGGACGCCATCCGACGCCTTGTCCAGCGGTGCCCCCTTTCTTTTGACCCCCGTGGAATTCTCCTCCACTCCACCAGCCATATCACTGCCAGCCCTGCCAAGGGTCTGCTGTAGCAGCTCTAAAAACTGCTGCGAAAAAATGGGCCCTAGACCTCCCTGCATGGAAGCCTGGGCCAGCGGGACCTCTGGCACCGATGACGGACATGGCATCGGCTCTTGCGGTAACGCAGGAGGGTATAGGGAGACCTCCGCCCCAAAAACCTCCTTAGTCCCTTCTGCCTCACACCGCACCTCCATACCTAATAGCGCCGCCTTGTGTGCACACCCCCTGCACACCCCTGCCTCCGAAATGGTCCCTCTCTGGACTCCACACAAGAGGCAGCGAGGCCTAGAAGGCATCAAGAGCTATGTGCCCATTTCAGATCCCTTTCTCTTTTTTTTTTCCCCAATAACTCACACTGCCATCAGATACACTCAAGCCCCAGTTCTTCCCCGCGTACTCACCTGCCCAGGCACTGAAACCTGAAAACAGCATAACTCCCTGCTCCCGCGCCCAAAACCACGCGGTCCTAAAATGGCCGTCTGACTACTCGAGCTCCTGGCCCTTAAACCGGCTGCCTTCAGCTGCTCCTCGCTCCGCTTACCTCCGGGACACCGACAGAGCTCGTTTCAGCCGCTCTGCTTCTGCCCGCTTGTTTGGCAATCGTACGCCAGCACCGCCGGCCTGTCCAGAGCCGAACACCACCACCGCGGCTCTTCTCAGCCCTGCAGACATCGAGCGGCGATCCTGAACGGTCCATCACCCACCTCAGGGGATCTGAAATCCGGAGGCCCTACACGCTACTCCCTCACTCCGCTCTGCACCGCTCACACCTTTTCAGAGAGGGGGGAGAAGGGGGGCAGCTTGTTTCCTCAATTGAATTCTAAATTAATTTAAGGCTGTAATCGCAGATTTAAAAGGGCAGTAGCCCCTTACCGTGAGTTAACTGTTTCTCTCCTTTCTTTTTTGTTTTTAAACCAATCCTACTTAATGATTCCTTCAGTGAGTTCCTGACCCCTAGGCTCAAACCTCCTACCGCTGCTTGGAGACTGAGAACTGGAGCAAGGAGGCGGTCCCTAGATTATTTATACTGGTGTCAGCAAGATTGTGATATACTCAGTCTCCAAGCTGCGAGAGGACGTACACAACTTCTAAGGTTTGGGACTAGACTGGAGGGACGCTAAGGAATCTGCCATTATAATTATATGAGGATAAGAAATATTCACAATTTTAGAAATTAATAAAAGCTTCATTGCATACTCAAGCATTCAAAAGCTGTTAATAAGTAGAGTCTGATGGAGGAGATTTCTATTTTCTTTTTTGTCAAAAGTTTTTATATTTATATATATATATATATATATATATATATATATATTTTTTTTTTTTTTATATTTATAAATTTTTAACAATAAATCAAGCAAAAGCTTGTACAGAAATATACAACTTGCAGCAATATACACAAAAAGAATAACCAAAAATAGTAATGGCAAGAAATATCACTAGTCCACCAAACGTGGGGGTAGGGCCTACACAAACACAAAGGGGACAGGATCTCCCCACTGGCATAATAGAAGAAACAACTTTATCAAAATCAAGTGAAGGCGGAGGTCCAAGAACCTACATACACATGAATGGGTAAACAACAAACCTACTCAAGGAGGAAAAGAGATAGGCACATGGGTGCTAATGAAGGAAGAGAGGTCTTCAGGTTGGAAAAACACATATTTCTGTGACTTATATACTACTACACATTTACAGGGAAATTGTAACACAAAAGAAGCTCCCAGTTGCATTACTCCCGGTCTACATAATAAAAATGATTTCCGACACTTCTGCGTTTCCCTGGCAACATCCGGGAACAACAAAATTTTTTTTCCATGAAACAAATTAGCTCTTATAATACAACTTAAGAAGCTATTCTCTATCAGAAGACAAAGCCAATGTCACAAGCAACGTGGAAACAGGCAGTTCATCATCCTTGGGAGTTTGAAGCAAATCAGAGACATTGAGGAAGTCTATTTCCAGGGCCCCAATTGAAGTTTTACCCTCCTTTTTCCCCAATGGTAAATAATACACTTTTGTTACAGGTGGCATCAATTCAAGGGGTACAGATAACACTTCCTGGAGATATTTCTTAAAAAGATCTAAAGAAGTCACCCCCAACAATCAGTGGAAAATTTAACAAATGTATGTTAGAGGATCGGGCAGCATTCTCCAATGTCTCCACCTTCACCCGTAGGGCAGTATTATCTTTAACCAAGGAATAAGTCAATTCAGAAACCTGATTAAGCTTCTGATCCGAAACAGATAACTTTGCATTTGTTTCCGACATATCACTGTTCAACTTAAGAACAGTTTCCTCAAGAGCAGAAAGTTTTGTAGAAGAAAGAGCCAACTGATGACCAACTACCTTGGATAATTGTGCAATCGCGTCCCAGATAATGTCCAGGGTCACAGAGGCCGGACGAGAAATTTCTAAAGAAAATGGAGGTGCAACAGCCACAGAATTATCCGAGGCCTCCTTCGACTCCACAGCACTACTCACTCCTTGGGTTTTAATCCCTCGTGATGGAAACTGTCACTCCAGGCGAAACGGCCAGGAAATCTCCCAGCTGAACTCCAGCTAGTTCCTCCGACAAGTCCCGCTCCAAAGCCGCAGAAGCACCCACATCTGGAGAGCCCGCAGCCCCACTCGATGGAGAGAACACCGAGGAGCCTAGTAGGACTAGAGAGATACGCCCATTTGGGAAGAGAGAGACATCCAAGGCGGAGGACGCCAAGAGTTCCTCCACCGGCGCCTCCAAGCCCTCTCGAATCTCCCGGATCTGGTTCTCAGTGAGCCGGACATAGCGGTCCATAGGCCCCACACCATCAGACAAGTGCTCCGCGGGGAAAGTCCTAGGTTTGCCTTTACGTTTAGGCATCTCGGTTCAAATAATCACCACAGCCACCATCTTGCTGTTAGCCACTCCCCCTTTTTAGATATATTTTAATATTTGTATGCGTATTTGCTTTTACAAGCTCCTTAAATATGGATATGTTTAGTGGCTAAACAAAAGTAAATAAATAAGGGGGGCATATTCAATGACGGTAGCTAGGCTAGTTAAAGTGCCTAGTTGCAGTTCCTTTAATAAAGACCGGAACATGCACTGGGAAAGAACTTTGGTAAGACTATAGACTTGTTCAAGTGAAATTCTGAAACCCCTTTTGGAAGAAACCTGGGATGTGTTCTAAAGACTACTTGGTTGTGGTAGGACTGCGAATATGGAGGGTAGTGAATGATAGCTTGAAGTTCATTAATTCCGCTTGCTGAATTAATGGCCACCAGGAATACAGTTTGCCACATGACGTGTTTTAAAGCAGAACCTAGAAGTTTAAATGGGTTCTCTATGAGCCAGGTGATAACTATTTTTAAGGTCCCAATCTGAAAGAAGAGGTTTGAGAAGCGGGCACATTTTCATGAGGCCTCTCATGAATCTGGAGACAAGAGGATCTGTGGGAAATAGGCTTTTCATCAATGCGGTTATGTAAGCTAATATAGCCATAAGGTGAAGTTTAAGTAAAGAAGTTTTAAGACCCAATGGAGACAAGTGAAAAAGATGTGAAAGGATCCGGATTGTTGGACAGCTCAAAGGGTCCTGTCTGTGGGCACTGGCCTATTAAATGAATCAAACCCATTTGATCTGATATGACTTGTGTGTTAATGGTCTTCTAGAAGTCAGAATGTCATTTTTCACTTCATGGGAGACAGGAAAGTCATCTAGTACTTACAATTCAATGTCCATGCTGCCAGAGACAGGCTCTTGAGGTTGGAATTCTGCCTGGGAAGTGTGGAATGATGTCCTAGGAGTAATGGTGGTGCTGAGGTTAGGACTAGAAGCTTTGAAAGCTAGATTTGCCTGGGTCAATTCAGGGCTACAAGAATGAACTGTGACTCATCCTTGTGAATTTTCAGCTTACAGCAGACCTTTGGATTGACTGACTGCAAAAGTATTGTGTGCCAGGCACTCCATACTGGGCCAAATGGAGCACAAGAATGTACACTGCCTGGTTATTTGTGTGGCGAAATGCGTAATTACTCACCTGTGGCTGGTGTTCTCCATGAATAGCAGGAATAAGTCCCTGCATATGGGGTAACATCACCAACGAAGCCCTGCATGGGAACACTCCCCAGCTTACAAAGGAAGCTTTTGGAGGCACACCGCAAATGCACGTCTGCATTCCCGCCTGCTGCAGTGCCATTTTCTCCAGTCTAATAGCATAGCAGGAGCCAAAAGGCAACTCCCCGGGGAGGAGGGCAGGTTGTGAGGACTTATTCCTGCTGTTCATGAAGAACACCTGCTACAGGTAAGTAACTATGCTTTCTCTGTGAACAAGCAGAAAATAAGTCCTCACGTATGGGACTCCCAAGCTGAAGGCTACTGGAATCTGAGGAGATAAACAGCCCAACAGGGGCAACCAACTGGAGAATCAGGAAGAACAGGAAGATAGTCCCGAGAAACTCATCTGATTCAGCATCCATAACAGACATTGACCCTGAGGGGTTTTAGCATGTAGCCTGGATAGACAGAAGTTGACTAAGACCCAAAGAGATGCCAGAGCAAGGCCTGGCCAAAACTGCTGTCCTGTAGGGAATCCCCATCCAGACAGTAATGGACTGTGAAGGTATGCACTGAAGACCACACAGCAGCCTTGCAGATTTCCTCTGCAGAAACCGAGCTGAGGTTGGCCACCGATACAGCCGTAACTCGGACATTTTGAGCCGTGACATGACCTTCAAGGTTCAACCCAGCCTGGGAATAAGCATGAGTGATGCAGCCAGCTAACCAAAGGGATAGTGTGCACTTCAAGACAGCGGAACCCAGCATACTGGGATTGAAGGAAACAAACAGCTGAGTGGACCGATGTTTCGTCTTTATGCGCTCCAGCTAGAAGGCTAAAGCCTGCTTGCAGTTCAAGGTATGCAATGCTGCCTCACCCTGGTTGGCATGAGGCCAGGGGAAAAAAGTCGGTAAGACTACTGACTGGTTGAGGTGGAACACGGAGACCACCCTCAACAGAAAGTGGGAGTGCTTGCAGAGAACCACCCTGTTCTGGTGAAACCTGGTGTATGGTGAGTGAGCCACCAAGGCTTGGAGCTCACTGATGCATTGGGCTGACATAACTGCCACCAAAAAGAGGACCTTCCAGGTCAGGAATTTCAGAGGGCAAGAGTCCAGAAGCTCAAACAGAGCCTGCATTAGCTTTGCGAGCACCACATTGAGATCCCGAGCTACCATAAGGGGCTTGAGAGGAGCAGGCCCCACATGAAAACCTTCCCTCCTTTCTCAGTCTCTGTGGAAAACTCTGCAATCCTTCCTTTTTCTTCGGCCCGCAATCTGGGGGTTTTCTTTGACTCCTCTCTCTCTTTCTCCATACATATCCAGCTCGTTGCTAAGACCTGCTGTTTCTTTCTCTACAACATCAGCAAAATCCGCCCCTTCCTTTCTGAGCATACTACTAAAACCCTTATCCACTCCTTAGTCACCTCTCGTCTTGACTACTACAACCTCCTCCTTGCTGGTCTCCCTCTGAGTTATCTCTTTCCCCTTCAATCTGAAAGTAAGTTAGTCTGTACAGGGCTGTGTATATGGCCAGGGTACTCAACAATATAGTACTAGCCCTAAGAAAGAGTTAATACCATTCAGAGCTTTTTACTCAGTAACATTCTTGAAAGACTCTACTAGGATAATTAGGTGAAAGGTTCCTAGTAATATAAACACTAGTCTATGTTTATATAAGATAAGTAAAGGGCAAGTTGTCTCCCAGTCTCGGGTTAGAGATATCAAACTGTCAGTATTAGAATTAATTAGAATTAATGCCTACATAATTATGTCTGGGAATATGTGTATGTCTCCTCATGATGACCTATGCTAATGAGAACTGAACTATGATGGTATGGATACGTGATGTTAGACGTAGAACAATAAAGTGAGAATTATGCTGTATAATCAAATATTTACCTATAAATAAAGTGGCCTAAAGCTATGATGGCAAGTAAACAAAGGCAGAAGCTTAGTTTGCTCTCCCAAAGCTTAGGTTGTTTTTAATAATACAAGTGTGTTGTGTATTATTTACTGATTTTTACAGATTCCCTTCTCATTGCTTTGTGTGTGGATTTCCTTTACCCAAGAGCCCTGGTGTGTTACCGGTGAGGGGAGGGCCAGAGTACACTTTCAGTTTGTGCCATGACTCGGATACGGATCTCTGCATTCCAGGCAAGGGCAGAAGGTGCACGCAGATTTGTGAGTATTACCAGTGATGGGTAATCTGTTAGGTAGACAGGCTCTGTCTCAGACGCAGGAATGGCATGACAGAGCTAAGGTTTTAGCATTTAAGAAAGGTAGCCCTTCTTATTGTATGCGTGAGAAGTATGGGGATGTGGCTATCAGTTTCATTGTACATTGGCATGCAGTGACTAAAGGTAATGAGATTATGCAGTTCCCTTTGGAGGGAACTTTCTCTGTAGATAAGATTCGTTACCTGCGAAGTGCATTGACGGTTAAGAGTAAGCCGTGCAATACCCCTGAGTGGATTGTATTTACATGGTGGGAACAAATGGCATATGAGGAGAAACATAGGAACAATGTTCAGAATTTGAAAAACGATTTGTTTGTGTTAGAGAATTCTAAAACCAGTAAGTTGTGTGATGCAAAGGGGGATGGTACAAGTGAGGGGGAATTCCCGGCTGTTGTTTCTCCAGCATATGAAGCAGATGTAGCTGCACTGGCAGTAACAGCTGGAGCGGTCCCAATTATATCTCCCCCTCCTGGTTTACTGGGCCAGGAAATAGCTGAACGAGGGCGGGTCACTCGTGCAGCAGATTTGACAGAAGAAATACTTCATAAGAAAAAGAAGTTAGGGAGAGAAGGATTGAGTAATTTGAATATTTGTAATATCTCTCAGCTCAAAGAATTGAGAGCACGTTTGGACCATGAAACAGAATTGAGAGTTCCTAGGGACATTATTGATAAGATTGAGAGAGATTTGGATAGACATTATGAAACCTACAAAGAGGAGTGTGATCAATTATATTATGATTTAGGCTCTATTCAGGAAGCTCTACATCAGCATACTAACTCATGTTTTGGCACTGTTAAATCTGAAGTAGCAGTAGGAAATGATATTGTGCCTACTTATCCTTTTCGTTTATATCCAACAGGTGGTACAGGTTCTATGATTGTGCCTGCAAATTGGAGTCCTAAAGAAGTGTTTGATTTGGCTAAAACCTTTCCTAACTACAGGGATAATCCTGGTAGATTTGTGTCTTTATGATCTCAAATAATTAACAGTTATAATCCTACTTGGGCAGATCTAGATAATTTGCTCAGATCTGTTTTCTTTAATCCAGCTGATTTTCATAGGGTTACTCATCCAATTAGGGATGATAACTGGCAATTGCCACTGACAGACCCTGTGACAGATTTTTAAGAAAAGGCACAAAGAGATAATTTTGTTTTATGTAGAGAAAAATTGTTAGAATCTCTTAAAGCAGTATGCAAACCTGTAAAGGATTGGTCGAGATTAACATCTCTAAGGCAGGATAGACGTGAAAAGGTTACAGATTTTCACACTAGGTGTATGCTAGCGTTTAAAGACTATTCTGGTGAGGCAGAAGACACACCTTCAGGATTCACTAATATTTTTGTAAATGGTTTAATCCCGAGAATAAAAGAAATTTTAGAAACTTCAATAATAGATTGGCCAGCTAGAACAGCTGATGCAATTCTGGAAGGAACTTGATACAGTGAGTTGAAATTTCTCAAGGAACAGCAAGAGCAACAAACCAGAATAGATGTGAAAAAGAATAAATTACTCAACTTGCAGATTGCTTCTATGCAACCACCCATGGGCAGGGGGAGAGGTAGAAACAGAGCCAGAGGAGGTCATGGGAATCCTCAGCGAGGGCGTGGACAGTCCAGAGAAATGCGTACTTGTTATACTTGTGGTGAGATTGGGCATTTGCAGCGCGACTGTCCCCGGAATTGGAATCTTGACGGCCAGAGAGCTGATTTCCCTCCTCCCCCTCCGGTAACAGCTGAATTCACTCCCATATATCAGTGCTTCTCTAACCCAGAAGATTGTGGAGATGGTACATGGGATGCATGACTATTGTTAAGTTTGAATGTAACTCCTCAGGGTGAGTTGGAAGCTAAGCTGGGAGGATCTACTTTGAAGTTTGTGTTATTGATACTACTAGAGCTACAACATCAGCACTGCGTTTACAGGATTTGCCTGCCATTTATCACACTCAACTAGCACAAGCTCCGATAGTACATTGTGAAGGCATTGAGGGTAAGATAATACCTCATCGTAAACTTGCATTTTTACCTTTGCAGATTGGAGAGACTGTATATCCTACTACCTTTCTTGTAGGAGACACTTTACCAGTGAATCTTTTAGGTCGGGATTTTTTGGCTTCACATCATGCTACTCTATCCTGGATGAGTGGAAAGTTATATTTCCAGCTGTATTCTCTCTCTGAAGTGCCGTCTCCTGCGGATGCCAGTACCATTCATCCTGCTCTTGGAGAACTTCGTTCTACTTTATGGGCAGTGCCGGGATCTAATGTCGGATGCCTTTCTATCCCTCCTGTGAAAATCACCGTGAAACCTGGAGTTCAGCTTCCTAGACTCAAGCAGTATCTACTGCCAGCAGCTGCAATAGAAGGAATTCGTCCTGTGATTGAAGATCTCCAGAAACAAGGTGTCATTTATTCTACGACGTCACCATGTAATACTCCAATTCTTCCTGTACTAAAGGCTGATGGTAAGACTTATAGATTTGTGCAAGACCTGCGAGCAGTAAATAATGTGATTTTGCCAATTTTTCCCTTGGTGCCTAATCCACATGATATCTGGACACAGATACCTTCAGGGTCTACCTGGTTTTCTGTTGTAGATTTGAGTTC
The DNA here is from genome assembly GCA_033557465.1 of Ichthyophis bannanicus. NCBI lineage: Eukaryota > Metazoa > Chordata > Amphibia > Gymnophiona > Ichthyophiidae > Ichthyophis > Ichthyophis bannanicus. Next base: position 907,573,492 of record CM066035.1, on the reverse strand, counting down.
TGCTTATTTTTCAGTACGAATTAGCAAAGAAAACCAATTTTTATTTGCTTTCCATTTTGACAATAAGCAGTATACATGCACCACTTGTGTCAAGGGTACACCGACAGTCCTGCATATTTTACGCAGGCCCTAAGAACTGCATTATTGGATGTAAAGCTCGACCATTCCTCTTTAGTTCAATATGTGGATGATTTGCTTTTATGTTCACCAAGTTATGAGAGTTGTTTGTCAGATTCCTTGTCTCTATTAGCTCATATTGCTAATTTAGGTTTAAAGGTTAATTTGTCTAAACTGCAATTTGTATCTCAAAGTGTTACCTTCCTTGGTGTTGTTCTAACACCATCTGGTCGTGCAATTACCTCTGCTAGATTGAAACCTATTCTGTCATTACCTTTTCCAGCAACACCAGTGTTATTGCGTAGATTCCTGGGTTTATTAATCTTCTGTAAACAATGGCTAGCAAATTTCTCAGACCTTACTGCTCCGCTTTATGCTCTTATTGGTAAAGGAGGACCTGAAGGTCTCATTGTACCCACATTAGCACAGTGGGAAGCTTTTGTAAATATAAAGACTGCACTGGGCAATGCGCCATGTTTATCATTGCCAGACTACTCGTTACCATTCAAACTGTATGTTGCTATTTCTACTTCCTCTGCTACTTGTGTACTTTTACAACCTTTCCCAACCGGTCGCAAGCCAGTAGGTTATTTCTCAAAGCGATTTGATTCAGTGACTTTGGGACTCCCACCATGTTTATGCAGTTTGGTAGCAGTGGCTTTTGCAATTGAAATTACTGATTTTCTGGTTTTACAGCACCCTCTTGAAGTGTATGTGGCACATTCAGTTTCTAGGTTGCTCCATTTAACCAAGACTCAGTCTTTGTCCTCCACACGTTTGTTAACATTGGAATTAAGCATTTCTCAGCCTCATGTTAAAGTATGTACTACAAAGCTATTCGGTCAATTACTGAACGCTTATATCAGTGACAAAGTTCCAGATGCGTTCAATCAAAACATAAGCACAGTAGAGCTTTTCAATCTAATAGGCAGTGACACTCCTTTTTAATCAGTATTCGAAACAAGGTCTCAGACTTATAATGCACTTTAATCTAGACTTGCGTCCATTCATATAGTGCTATATTTGCATCAATGACCTTCTAATTCAACTTCCGCTACTGTGCAAACTATGCAAACTTGTGCTGGATAAACAATGACTTAGCTAGGTTGCTCCACCGACTCTTCATCAGCTCACAAAGCGAATCCCGACGCACTACTCAGGCGCCACAAAGGCGTTTCAAAGCTCAATTTCATCAGGAGATCCGTTCCCGTATTCTAAAATACAAACAATCCTAAACTAAAAACCCTAAATAATCTTTGTGTCGCTCTCTACTCTATAAAACATTCTAAAAAACAATAAGACGCTCGTACTTACACGAAACAATGCTGCCCGCGTCTTCATTCACTCATCGCCCACATGGCTATCAACCTCCGTGTATGCTGAAGACACTGCGCATGCGAGATGGAACTACCCACTGACATTTAAAACCCTTTCTCAGGATTCCATAATCTCATGCACCTGTCCCTTACACCTTATACTATTCCCCTTCCATACCTTTCAACTCAACACATAAAAATATAACAATATATAATATACCTTAACCATTGATTGAAAACCAACCCTAGCACCAACCTTACTTTATACCGCTGCAAAAATCTATTATGCAAAATCCCTTAGAGCTGCAAAAATCTCTGGTGCAAAGTCCCCTAAAGCTATTTACTATCGATCTTAAACCCCATGTTAGGCAGGTCCTTCAAGTACAAACCAACCAATCTATGGTCATATTCAATCCCTTCGGGGAAACCGTACCTAATCTGTATATCCATCTCTACTCTTTCAACAGAAGGGTTTCATCCAGAGTCTTACCCCCCACTGCATGTGTTACTTCTTCGATAACGAAACTATGTAACTGCTCAAACGTGTGTCCCTGTGATAAAGCACAGTTACTTACCTGTAACAGGTGATCTCTGGGAACAGCAGGAATAAGTCTTCACATATGGGTATCGTCGGTACCGACGGAGCCTGCGCGGGAACGCTCCCCAGCGTCCAAAAGGAAAGCTTTTGGGAGCATCCCACAGCGCCTGCGCGCTGCCTTCCCGCCTTTCCTAACCGCCTCTCTCCAGTTCGAGTTTTAAAGCTGAGACAAAGAGAGAGTGAGGAAAGGAAAGAAAGATAGAGAGATACAACTCCTAGGGGAGGTGGGTGGGTTGTGAAGACTTATTCCTGCTGTTCCCAGAGATCACCTGTTACAGGTAAGTAACTGTGCTATCTCCAGGAACAAGCAGGAATGAGTCTTCACATATGGGGACTCCCCAGCTAGAGATGCCTGGGAGATCACCCAGGTTGTGAGTCCCTGGGAAGGGCTCTACCTCCACCCATGAATCTCAGGCATCCAGCCAGGGATGGAGGGTAGGAGTTGGTTAGGTATGGAACAGGTGTTTGAGAACAGCCTGACCAAACAAGGCATCCCGGCGGGAGTCCTTGTCCAAGCAGTAATGGGCTGTGAAGGTATGAACCGAGGCCCAGGTGGCTGCTCGACAGATCTGGTCGATGGACACAGAATTTAGATGAGCCATAGAGGCTGACATGGCTCTCACATTGTGAGCTGTGACATGGCCCTCCAGAGAAAGGTTCTTACTCTGGTAGGCGAAAGAAATACACTGAGCAATCCAATTGGACAGAGTTCTCTTAGAGACTGGAAGTCCTAAATGAGAGGTATCAAAAGCAACAAAGAGATGAGAGGACTTTCTATGTTGCTGTGTCCTTTGTAAGTAAAAAGCAAGAGCTCTTTTACAATCCAGGGTATGAAGATTCCTCTCTGCACTTGAAGCATGAGGTCCTGGAAAAAAGACAAGTAAATAAACCTCCTGGTTCAGATGAAAAGGTGAGACCACTTTAGGCATAAAGTGTGGATTAGTCCTGAGGACTACCTTGTCATGATGGAACCTTGTATAAGGAGGATTAGCCACCAAGGCTTGCAGCTCACTGATGCGGCGAGCTGAAGTGACTGCAATGAGAAAAATAACCTTCCAGGAAAGGAATTTCAAGGAGGTAGTGGCTAAGGGTTCAAAGGGTGGCTTCATTAGCTGGGCAAGAACCAGATTCAAGTCCCATGCCACTGGAGGTGGTCTGATGGGAGGTTTAGTCAAAAGAAGGCCTCTCATGAATCTTGCTATAAGAGGATGAGAGGAAATAGGCTGTCCATTGAGAGGTTTAAGGGATGCTGCAATAGCACTCAAATGGACTCTTACTGAATCCATTTTAAGGCCTGCATGGGATAAATGCAGCAAATACTCTAGTAAAGAATTCAGAGGTATTGCAAGAGGGTTAAGACCCTTCTCTGCACACCAAATGGTAAACCTTTTCCATTTAAAAGCATAGGAACGTCTAGTGGAAGGCTTTCTGGAAGCATGAAGGATATCCTTCACTTGCTGAGAAAGATGCAAATCTTGAAGGTCTAGGCCTTCAGCAACCAGGCTCTGAGGTGAAGAGACTGGGGATTTGGGTGCCACAACGTTCCCTCCTCCTGGGACAGGAGGTCTGGAGCAGATCCCAAGTCCAGGGAGGGAGCTTGAGAGAGATGCAGAAGTAGAGGGTACCACACTTGGCGTGGCCAATGTGGTGCTATGAGGATCATAGACCCCTTGTCTCTCTGAAGTTTGAAGAGTGTCTTGGGAATTAGGGGAATGGGTGGAAAGGCATAGAGGAAGTCTTGCCCCCAATGGAGGAGGAAGGCATCCCTGGCCTGAACTCCCTGACACGGAATTCTGGAACAGAACCGGGGAAGTTTGGCATTCCACGGACTTGCAAACAAGTCTATGTCTGGGGTTCCCCAAATTCGAAAGATTCTGGCTATCTGGTCCCCATGGAGGGACCATTCGTGTGGAAGCAGAACTCGACTGTTTGCGCAAGAGTTTTGAACCCCTGGAAGATACACTGCCATGAGATGAATTTGATGCTCTCTGGCGAAGGCCCACAATCTCAGAGCTTCGTTGCAAAGCGACAGAGAGCCAGTCCCGCCCTGCTTGTTCACGTAGAACATGGCTACTTGGTTGTCCGTGTGGATGAGGACTGTCTTGTTGCTGAGCAGGGTGTGGAAGACAGAGCTAGAAAAATTGCTCTGAGCTCTAAGAGGTTGATATGTAGAGATGTCTCCTGTAAAGACCAGATGCCTTGAGTGGAGAGATCTTGAAGATGAGCTCCCCAACCTCTTGGAGAGGCATCTGCTGTAAGGGTTGCTTGGGGTAACACCTGTTGAAAGGGGGACCCTAGCAACAGATTTTGAGTGGACCTCCACCACTGGAGAGAGCAAAAGAGGCGACTGGAGGTTGCTATTTTGTCTGACAGGTATCCTGATGCCTGGATCCATTGGGTGGACAGAGTCCATTGAGCTGCCCTCATGTGAAGGCGAGCGTAAGGAACCACATGCACAGTGGATGCAATGTGGCCTAACAGTTGCAACATCTCTCGAGCAGTTAAATGGGATTTTAACTGAATTTGTGAGGCTAACTGCACCAAGCGTAGGCAACGGGCCTGGGGAAGATAGGCCCTTGCAGTTGTGGTATCCAGCAAGGCCCCTATGAACTCTAGAGACTGAGTAGGGGTGAGATGGGATTTTGGAATGTTTATTACAAGTCCCAGATACTGAAGGATACGCCTTGTGCAGGTTAGAGAAGTCTGGGCCTCTGACTGTGATGGAGCTCGGATGAGCCAGTCGTCCAGATATGGGAATACGAATATCCCTAGAGTGCGTCGAAATGCAGGTACTACTGCCATGCATTTTGTGAACACCCTTGGTGCAGAGGCCAGACCGAAAGGAAGCACTCTGTATTGGTAGTGCTTCCCTTGATAAAGGAACCGAAGGAACCTTCTGTGTGTTGGATGGATGAGGACATGGGTGTACGCATCCTTGAGGTCTAGAGAGCAAAGCCAATCCTGACTCTGAAGGTATGGAAGGAGAGTACCGAGAGAAATCATCTTGAATTTCTTCTTGCATAGAAACCTGTTCAATTCTCTAAGATCTAATATGGGTCTGTAGCCCCCTGTTTTCTTTGGGATAAGAAAGTAGGGGGAGTAGAACCCTGAGCCCTGTTGAAGAAGGGGTACTTCTTCTATTGCCCCTTGGGCAAGAAGGGTAGCAATCTCCTGACCCAGAAGGTCGAGGAGAGATGTCTGAGAATTGAACTGTCTCATCATGATGTGAGGAGAAAGGTTTAAGAAATGAAGCTTGTACCCCTCCCTTATGATGGAGAGGGTCCATTGCTCTGCTGTGATTTGTTCCCACCTGGAAGCAAAGTAAGCCAACCTTCCTGGAACGGTGAGAGGCTCTGGATGTTCTAGAGCCAGAAAGGCTAAGCTCTCTAGTTGTAAGTCAAAGGCCCTGAGGAGGCTGAGGCTGTTGGGCCGTAGCAGTCCTAGCAGCCTTAGGCTTGGCCTGTTTCGGTTGTTGCTGTCTCTTTGTAGCAAAACGACCTGCAGAAGATGACTGCTGACCATAAGCAGAATAATATTTCCCTTTTTTGGGAAAAAAAAACCAGTTTGAACAACCTTTTCTTAAAAGGAGCAGAAGTAGACTTTGAAAGTCTATCTAAAGCAGAATTTTCAGCATCCATCTGGGTGGCCTTTGCTTGCCAATCTTTGCCAAAAAGGTTTTCACCTGTACAAGAAAGGTTTCCTAGGCCATCTTGAACCCAGGGTTCCAAATCAGAAGCTTGTAACCAAGCAACTCTGCGTGCACCTATGGCAATTGCCGAGGCTCTGCTGGCACCTTCAAAAGAGTCAAAGGCTGCATGGTTGGAAAACTTGGAAATATCCAGGGCATGTTTGAGCCAGGTGAGGAACTCTTCTCTTTTATCTTCTGAAATAAAAGGAGATAAAGTTTGCAGGTGATCTGTAACTTCTTTTAGAAACATCCCCATATAGAGACTATAGGAGTTGATTCTGGCAACAAGCATACTAGCCTGGAAAATTCTCCTGCCAAAGGCATCTAAGGTTCTGCATTCTCTTCCTGGAGGAGCAGAAGAGTGCCTTTTTGTACTCTTTATCTTCTTCATAGCAGACTCCACCACAATGGAGTTGGTGAGGAAGCTGAGTCTTATGGAAGCCAGGACAAGGAGGAACACGATACATGGTGTCCAACCTGCGAGAATGAGGGGAAGTGGTGAGAGGAGTCTCCTATATGCCCAACATGTGATCATAAAGAATCTCATGTATTGGTAAAGTGGCTGCCTCTTTAGGAGCCTTAGGATATTGTAAAATATCTAATTTTTTGGCTCTAGGCTCTGTCTCAGGGGCCACTGAGATGGAAAGGGCCCTGGCCACTTCCCTAATGAAGTCTTGAAAAGACAAGTCTTCTGGAGGAGACATTCTCCTTTTTGGAGAAGAGGGCTCCTGAGGATGGATCACCGATGCTTCGACAAAGACCTCTGATTCATCAGAGTCTTCAGAGGAATCGAAGTATCGCCTGTCTGGATGCTCCTGCAGAGCCCGATACGCGTACCGGGTGGTATCGACATCGGGAGTGATCGGTACCGATTCGGTACCGATGGGCATCACAGAACAGTGTACCGCTGCAGTCGCCACCGAAGCGGATGTCGATGTAATCGGTACCGGCACCGGAACTGTATAAAATTTCGCTGTGGTGGGAGTAATGACATTCAAATAATGAAATTTCTATTCAATTCCTCGTAGATTTTGAGGGATTGATGCGGAAATTGCAATTGAAATATTATTTCTCTACACATTCTCAAGTAGAAGAGCAAGTTGATTTACATACAATGTCAGACGAAGTTTTAAATCGGGTTCCATTACCTTTACGCTCTAACTGGACACCGCCTATACCCATGCATCCAGCATTAGCTACTTTTAAGGAGCTGGTTTTACGAGATCTTATAAATTTAGAAAGTACCACCAGACTACGCGGAAAGGCTTTAACTAATGTGGAGAATCAGGCTTTGCGAGATCTTCAGGATAGAACTGATATAGTAATAAAGAGAGCGGATAAGGGGGGGAGCTGTAGTGGTTATGGATCGTGGGAAATATGTGGAAGGAGCTATGCTCCAGTTACAAGATAAAACAACTTATATGGAACTACTGGATGATCCACAACGAGATCTCAGTTGGAAATTAGACAAATCACACAACTGGCATTACAAAATAAAATAATTTCTACAAAGGAATTTCATTATTTGAATGTTATTACTCCCACCACAGCAAAATTTTATACAGTCCCCAAAATTCATAAAAATTTGAAGAATCCACCGGGTAGACCCATAGTGTCGACCAGAGGGAGTCTATTGGAGCCTTTATCTACTTACTTGGACTCTTTTCTACGCCCGTTATTGTCCACAATACCGTCTTATTTAAAAGATACGACCCATTTTTTGAATATTGTGGAAGGGATGGCAGAATGGTCAGAACAGTTAGATACTTTGCTAGTCACCATGGATGTAATATCCCTATACACTAATATACCAAAGCAGCACTGACTATAGTCCACCACACACTTTCTTTAAGGGGGGATCTTTCCGCTCTACACATTAATTTTCTGTTGGATTTAGCACGCCTGGCAATATACAGGAATTATTTTGTCTTTGAGGGACACTTGTACTAACAAATAGCCGGGGTTGCGATGGGCGCTACATGCGTTCCGTCGATAGCGAATTTTTATATGAGTGTGTTTGAAGCACGTTGTTTGTCGAATTCTCTTTTCTGAAAGAATTTGATAGTGTGGAGGAGGTACATAGACGACGTATTTGTACTTTGGAAAGGGACCCAAGAGTTGCTGTTGGAATTTTTTCAATGGATTAACCAGCGAGATAATATAAAATTTACATATGAATATCATAGGGACTGCATCACTTATTTGGATGTGCAGGTCACTAGGGGCAGTCATGAGTGGCATACGTCAGTGTTTAAGAAATCTACAGATAGGAACACCTTTCTCCATTATACTAGTAAACACCCTAGACAGTTGAAAGAAGCTCTTCCTTTTTCACAGTTTCTGCGATTTAGACGGAACTGCTCGGATGTTCAGGATTTTAAACGGCGAGCAAATGATCTTAAAAAAGATTTTTTGGATAGGGGATATCCTAAGATAATAGTGCAACGAGCCTACCGGAGAGCGCTTTATAATCATAGATCAGGGCTGTTGCAAATGAGATCGCCACCGATGGCTGTACGAGCTGATTCTAATGTGGTTAACCTGGTAACAGCTTTTTCTCCAATGAGTTATCATATACAATGGCTTTTACATAAACATAGGAATGTTCTCACAGTGGTCCCTGGGTTAATAAATAAGAGGATACGTTGTGTGTGGAAGCGAGGACGGAATTTGAAAGAATATTTAAGCCCTACAGTGCTTCCCGCGTTAGAACCGAAAAGATTAGATGGTAGTCATAAGAAGTGTGGAGGTTGTGATACCTGTGAAGTGATGTTAGAGATATCCCTGTTTAAGTATCAAGGGGCTAGCTATAATCTCCGGTCCCATACTACATGTGATTCAGAGGCAGTAGTGTATAGTATTTTGTGTCCGTGCGGATTGATGTATGTGGGCAAAACATTACGTCCCTTTAAGGTGAGACTAAGGGAGCATAGGAGTCGATTAAAGTGTCGTAGATTAGAGGCCCCGATAGTAGCGCATTGCTTATCACACCGACACACGTTTGAGCAGTGCGACGCTCCTGCCCCTGCCCTAGGGCTAACGGACAGGAGTGGCCTATTGTCCCGTGAGGAATGGAGGTAAACTGTTCCCTTGGAATGATGGGTAATGTAGTTTGTTCTCCCTTCTCTCAGGAATAAATGTAGTTGTGCCAGAGACGGTAAGGCTTTTGCAAGAATATTTATTCGTGTTGGGGAAATTCCTCCAGCACATCAAAATTCAAATACATTAACATAAATAGTGCTTTTAAATAGGAACAGAAGAAACTCAGGAATATAAGACAACCAAAAATAGGATCAGCTTTCCTTCTTATGGAGCTTAACTCAGCTCTGCCTCAAGAGGTGACTCACATACATTGCAGCCTCATAACAGTCACTGTTCCTTTCACAGTGTGAGCTCAAACTCAGGTGCAAACAATCAAGTTTCCAAGCACGGCAGCAGAAACTACCACGTTGTATTCTTTCCATACAAGGTATAGCAAGCTTCTTTATACTGTTATTTCCTTACAGCATATTGAACAGTCCATGCTACAATTGTCAGAGTTTGTAGAAGGTAAGGCATAATCTATCTGCATTAAATCTTCTGACTGCACAGAACTAGTGTCCTCATTCAGCTTTGGCTGTCTGCCTGCTTTCAACTCTAAGAACTGTTTAAACTCCTGGAGGAGCAATTCAGCCTGTTCATTTCCCGACAAGCAGTTGTCAGCAAATACTGGGTTTTTCTCCCGGTCAGTAATGCTTCCCCCTTCAGCTCTGGGCTTAAATAAATCAGGGTAACAATTGGGATCCTTTAACAAAGCCCCAAACATAGGAGATTGAATTTTACCTTCTCTATCATGACTCCTATTGGAACTGCTTTCTCTCTGCCAGGGTCTTCTCCTCTTAGGTAGCTCAAAAGCCTTCCAGCTGTGAGTGCTTCTGGGTCTCTCCGGTCCAAATTGTATCCCATAGAATGAGTTACCTTTTGCAGGTGTCTGCCTTGGAGGCTTTCTATTTGAGGGTTCTGCCTTTTCCCAGGACTCTAAACCAGGGCTCCGTCCACTTCTCACAGGACTTCCTTTCACAGGACCTGTAAAAATCCTTGCAGGTCCTCTGTTGCTACCAGGCTCAGATGTGCATCCAAACTGCTTCCTGGTCTTGCACTCACTGCTTGACTCGGTCTCATCTGACGTCCCAAACGTCCTCTCACAGCTCGTCTGTTCACAGGCCCTCTGCTCACAGGTCATCTGCTCATGGCTTTTCTTTTTCTGTTTCCCTTTAGCAGCGTCATTCACCACTTCAAAAAGGGATTCTTTTCCAGCCACACCCCGTCCAACCCCTGGGTGTGCCCAATCAGCACTGCTCAACTCCTCCCCTGGGCTGGTCTCCATTCTCAGCTCAACAGAAGAGGGGTTTTTTCTTCTAGGATTGAATATCCTGGGTAAATCCTGCTGCCTTTCAGGATTTCCTTCAGTCTCCATTTCCTCAGGAGGGCGCTCTTCACCACAGCAGTTACATAGTTTCGTTATCGAACAAGTAACATATGCAGTGGGGGGTAAGACTCTGGATGAAACCCTTCTGTTGAAAGAGCAGAGATGGATATACAGATTAGGTACGGTTTCCCCGAAGGGATTGAATACGACCATAGATTGGTTGGTTTGTACTTGAAGGACCTGCATAACATGGGGTTTAAGATCGATAGTAAATAGCTCTAGGGGACTTTGCACCAGAGATTTTTGCAGCTCTAAGGGATTTTGCATAATAGATTTTTGCAGCGGTATAAAGTAAGGTTGGTGCTAGGGTTGGTTTTCAATCAATGGTTAAGGTATATTATATATTGTTATATTTTTATGTGTTGAGTTGAAAGGTATGGAAGGGTTATAGTATAAGGTGTAAGGGACAGGTGCATGAGATTATGGAATCCTGAGAAAGGGTTTTAAATGTCAGTGGGTAGTTCCATCTCGCATGCGCGGCGTCTTCAGCATACACGGAAGTTGATAGCCATGTGGGCGATGAGTGAATGAAGACGCGGGCAGCATCGTTTCGTGTAAGTACGAGCGTCTTATTGTTTTTTAGAATGTTTTATAGAGTAGAGAGCGACACAAAGATTATTTAGGGTTTTTAGTTTAGGATTGTTGTTGTTTGTATTTTAGAATACGGGAACGGATCTCCTGATGAAATTCAGCTTTGAAACGCCTTTGTGGTGCCTGAGTAGTGCATCGGGATCCGCTTTGTGAGCTGATGAAGAGTCGGTGGAGCAACACAGCTAAGTCATTGTTTATCCAGCACAAGTTTGCATAGTTTGCACAGTAGCGGAAGTTGAATTAGAAGGTCATTGATGCAAATATAGCACTATATGAATGGACGCAAGTCTAGATTAAAGTGCATTATAAGTCTGAGACCTAGTTACGAATACTGAATAAAAAGGAGAGTATCGCTGCCTATTAGATTGAAAAGCTCTACTTTGCTTATATGTTTTGATTGAACGCATCTGGAACTTTGTCAAAGTATGTACTACGTCAATATGCAACCCTTCAACACTTCTAGCTCCATTGACAGATCTTGTAGAAGAGGATGGGTCTCATGATTTGTTTCCAAAGTATTTTAACATTTTCCCGGGCTAGGCCTGATCTTTCCCCTATACCTTTACCAGCCCCGGATGTGACTTTATTTGTGGATGGTTCTGCTTTCAGAGATGAAAAGGGAAAACTTTGTGTAGGCTATGCAGTCACTACAGTTGATGATGTAGTGGAATCAGCTTCTTTGCTGTTTACTAGTGCACAGTTAGCAAAAGTGTTTGCATTGACACGTGCATTTGAACTTTCCAGGTATCTTTTGGCAAATGTCTATACAGATAGCTCCTATGCATTAGGCATATTATGGGATTTTGGAAATATTTGGCAGCAACGAGGGTTTTTGACTTATGCTAATAAACCAATTAAGCATGCTGAATACATTCACCGTTTACTACAGGCTGTTCTCTTGCCAGCACAAGTTGCAGTTTTAAAATGGGATCTCTGCTGGAGATTTCATGTCAAAGGGCAACCGTTTTGCAAACCAAGAAGCGCGGCAAGCTGCTCTTCAGGCATCGGTGTCACCAACCTTGCTGTATTTAACACCATCTAATATGACTTTCCCTTTCATCTCTTTTACAGCAATATCAAGATACTTCCCTTGAAACCCAAACTCTATGGACTTCGTGGGGTGCAACCCGTGATACACAGGGCTTCTGGAAAAAGGACCATCTTCTCGTCTGCCCTGACACTCTATTGTTCCCACTTGCTCTGTTCTTGCATCATAGACTTCACTTATTTTATTTATTTATTTATTTATTTAACAATTCTTATATACCGCACTATTTATGATCAGCGCGGTTTACATATAACAACAACATCCGACACTATACAAATGTCTGGTCATTACATTGAACAGGGAATGAACTTGGAGAGAGGGGGCAACTATATACATACGAAGTTAATAGGGGAGGAACCTGTTTGGTGTTTACATATTTGAGGACGAGCTATACGAGGGTTCAGAGCCGTCAGTAAGATATTTGACAAAAAGGAAGTGTTTCAGCTGCAGCTATGCAACTCGCCTTTTCAGTTCTGTGGTATCACCCGAAGTTTATTACTGTGGCACAGGCTGTTTATGCTGCCTGTTTGGATTGTTTGAAGGCTGGCAGGGTGGGATCCCTCCTGAAGATTGCTGCTGCCCTTCCTAGGCCTTCTGGACCCTTTTTGATTTTGCAGCTTGATTTTACTGATCTGCCCTGTGCCAGAGGGGGGAAGCGGTATTTGTTGGTGGTCACTTGTCTTTTCTCTGGATGGGTAGAAGCTTACCCCACTACCAGTATGACTGCTGGGGTTGCCATCAAATTATTGCTCACCCAGTTTATTCCTGTTTGGGGTGTTCCTTTTATTCTGTCTTCTGATCAGGGTCCGGCCTTCACTGCGAGTGTCTGGGATGGTATTGAAAATTGGTTTGGTATAAAGAGACAACTGCACACTCCTTATCATCCGCAAAGCTCTGGCCAGGTGGAACGGATGAATAGGACAATCAAAGGTCATTTGCGCACTATGACACAGGATTGGGCTACAGATTGGACAGAAGCCCTTCCTTTTGCCCTTATGGCAGTGCATAATTCCCCCCAGCGTACTCGGGGAGGCCTGACACCATATGAAATAGTTACTGGACCTCCAGCTACTTCTCCACATGAATTGGCAGTTATCCCGGATCCTCAATTGTTGCGCAGCGATATTTTGACTTATTGCTCACAATTGCACTCAGTCCTATCTGTTTCCCCTTTATTGCAGGTGAATCCTCAACGAGATGCTCCTTCAGAATCATCACATCCAGAAGTGAAGCCAGGGGACTGGGTCCTGATTAAGAATTTGCATCCAAAGACACTTCTGGCTCCCAAGTTCCTAGGTCCATTCCGTGTGCTCCTGGTGGGATACTCAGCTTGTAAAGTGGAAGGACATTCTCGTTGGATACACCTTACACAGTGTAAAAAGGCTCCTTCACAGAATCCAGAAGGTGGTTCCCTGCATCAGTGAATCAAGCGAATACAACGCAGAGACTCATTGGACAATAGTGATATTACAGAAAAGACTATCAGGATTTAAGTGTTTTTGAATGAACTAATTATGCAAAACACCTTTGTTCAGCATTTTACTGCTGATTAGGTGGATAAAGTTAGTTTGAATTAGTATTTTACTGATATATAAGCAATGACCTTTTGGCACTTAACCTCTACTTCACGAAGAGATTGAGAATTAGAGGGTAGTTATAGCTATAGTATATAGCTTCATCATATTAAGAAAAGTAGGTGTATTTTCATTTTGTTTTAGAATGTTTATTTTTGGAGTAATTATAGCTACAGATATTTCGAGGTTTGCTAAGAATGTTTCCTTATCTGGTCTTAGTTGTGCTGTGGCATATTATTGTTAATGAAGCAGTACTGCATTTAGAATCTTGGAAATGTTATGGGGAATATCCAAATATTTTTGAGTCACATTTACAGTCAGTTACGAAACATTTTAATCTATCAAATTGTGCGGTTTGCCTTCCAAATGTGACAGCCACTCAACATGGGTTCCTACCACGAGCTAGGCCTAAAGCCTTTGAAGAGTTTCATGATATAGCCTTTAATCTAACTACTGTACAATGGTCACATACAAACACAGAACCTAGGGTAGTTAGCTCTATGCCTTTAAAGTCCCCTCCAATATGTTTTATGGCTCAAGGTACAGGGAAAAAAGTAGGGGACACACCATGGAACATCTGTAAAATAGTAATGCTACATAATTCTTCTATCTGGTATAAGAAATCCCACGTAAGAAAATCCTATATTTCAGTAGTACAATTAATGCAAGTTCAAGGGAACCAAGTGCATGATTATGACTTGTTACAGTATAATAGTTCTGGCTACCCTTTGAATGACTCTAGTTCAGACCTACTCCAAAAAATATATCCTTGGTTCAGTCAGCTATAAACAATCATAATAAATAGAACCAAACGCAACAGTGGGATCTCCCGGTTAGTTGATTGGAGCTCCTTTTTGAATGGCAGAAAACTATTATCCAATAGCAAGTCTTTTCTCTCTTTAAAACTTCAGTATGGTGAGTTCACTCGGGAAACTTTTAAAAGCGGTGATTTGTAAGAGCGTGAACACTTGAAACAGGGCCAGGGGCCCGAAACGTACGTCGTGGACTGCTACAAATCCGCTGTGTGGAAATACTTTTGGCACAAGGAGTGTTGGAACATTTCACTGATAATTTTGATAAGCTAAGTATAGCGTTTTTAGCTACACTATAATTAAAAGGGATAAGGTTGCCTGGTGTGACTGGGTTACATTTCAGTCGCCTCCAGCCTTCTCCGACAAAAAGAAATTCCTTAGAATTGGGAGATATTATTGTTGGGTTTGGTTCTAGTTCAGACCTAAACATACCTAACTGGAGTTTCCCTTTGTTAGGGTATTACCATCCCTGGGAACGTAATTTATCTGCTGGAATTAAAGAAATGAACATTACTCAGTGGGCTTTGAATAATTGTACACAGAATATATTTTGTCCCCACAACTTGACAATTTGGGAAAATGGATTAGTGGCTTTAGAAGGGGATTATTTTGTGTGTGGTAATCTTGTGTATACAGAACTTCCCAGAGGTTGGTCAGGTACTTGCTATGTTGCCCAGTTAGACACCCCGTGGCGTTTTTTACCTTACCAAAATATTACTTTATTATCAACCCGGAATAATTCTTTAAGAAAAAGGGATGTTTCCCCTCAGGATGAAGCCATAACAGCAGCACAACAGCTGGTAGACTCTACAAGTCCTTTAACTAAATCTCAGATAGATGTATTTACAGGTACTGTTTGGCTCAACATTTGGAGCCATAGCATCCACCAGAGAATATGGTACCCAGATTATGTGGTTACAGGCACTTGTTGAACTTACAGCCCTGGATTTCACAGAGGCCATTAATGTGTTACAAGGTGCAGTGGACAAGGTGTCTGCTTATGCAGCCCAGAATCGTATGGCTTTAGACTACCTCCTAGCGAAGGAAAATGGCGTGTGTGGCCTAATTTTTGATCATTGTTGCAGTATGCTTGATGATGAAGGAAAAATAGTGAAAGGCCTACTAGATAAAGTTAGAAATCGTACTTTTGTATCAAGTAGTAGTTATGTAAGTTCTTTTTCTGACTTTTTTGATTCTGTTTCTTCGTTTTGGAGTTCATTATCTAGGCCGTTGCAAGGCATGTTAACGTCACTATTTGGCTTTTTAGGGATTATCATTTTAGGAGCATTAATTCTCTGTGTAATATCTGCTTGCTGTAAGAAATCAGTGGAGGCACTGACCCCTAAAATAATGTTACAGATAGACCCAGAATCTAGTTACAATCCTTCTTTAATATCAATGTCTGAGTTGCCTTACCTTTGAAATGATTCTTTACAGAATCAGAGGAGGGACTGAAAGTAAGCTAGTCTGTACAGGGCTGTGTATATGGCCAGGGTACTCAACAATATAGTACTAGCCCTAAGAAAGAGTTAATACCATTCAGAGCTTTTTACTCAGTAACATCCTTGAAAGACTCTGCTAGGATAATCAGGTGAAAGGTTCCTAGTAATATAAACACTAGTCTATGTTTATATAAGATAAGTAAAGGGCAAGTTGTCTCCCAGTCTCGAGTTAGAGATATCAAACTGTCAGTACTAGAATTAATTAGAATTAATGCCTACATAGTTTTGTCTGGGAATATGTGTATGTCTCCTCATGATGACCTATGCTAATGAGAACTGAACTATGATGGTATGGATACGTGATGTTAGACGTAGAACAATAAAGTGAGAATTATGCTGTATAATCAAATATTTACCTATAAATAAAGTGGACTAAAGCTATGATGGCAGAGTAAACAAAGGCAGCAGCTTAGTTTGCTCTCCCAAAGCTTTGGTTGTTTTTAATAATACAAGTGTGTTGTGTATTATTTACTGATTTTTACAGATTTCCTTCTCATTGCTTTGTGTGTGGATTTCCGTTACCCAAGAGCCCTGGTGTGTTACCGGTGAGGGGAGGGCCAGGGTACACTTTCACAATCCATTCAACATTCTGCTGCGCGACTAATCTTCCGCCAGCCTCGCTATACCCAAATTACTCCTTCTCAAATCACTTCACAGGCTCCCTGTCCGCTTCTGCATCCAGTTCAAACTTCTCCTCCTGACCTTTAAGTGCATTCACTCTGCGGCTCCTCAGTATCTTTCATCTCTTATCTCTCCTTACAATCCCTCTCGGGAACTCCTCCAACAAACTACTTCTGTCTATGCCCTCCACTCCTACTGCTAATTCCAGACGTCACTCCTTTCACCTTGCTGCACCTTACGCCTGGAACAAGCTACCGGTATCTGTACGCCAGGCACCCTCTCTAGCCCTCTTTAAATCCAAGTTGAAATCTCACCTCTTCACTGTTGCTTTCAGATCTTGACCTCTGTGTTTGTCATGACTAGATTGTAAGTGCTGTGTTTTTGTCTTGTCTAGATTGTCAGCTCTGATGAGCAGGGACTGTCTCTTACATGGCTGTACAGCGCTGCGTACAACTGGTAGCGCTATATAAATGCTCCATAGTGGGCTGAAATGGGCTTTCCCCCGGAGCCATGATGGTATGCTCCTATCTCGCTGAGGTGAATGCACACCGAAGTGAACTTACGGCTCAAGTCCAAAAGGTGCAGGAGGTACTCCAGGAGCTGATCCACAGCACAAGAGAAGGTGTCCAGCTCCCTGCCCGCACACCAGGCGGCAAACCTCCACCACTTCAGCACGTAGGCTTTGCATGTCAAGTCCTGGCGGGATGCCAGAAGGATGTTTGTAACACCCTTGGGAAGACTGAGCTCTGAGAGGAATACCCGCTCAGCATCCACACCATGAGGGCTAGACAGCGGACACTGGAATACAGCAGGGTTTCACCCTCCTGAGAGACAAAGTCTGGGATGTAGTCCAGGTGGAAAGGTTCCCTCTGTAAGAGCTGCAGCAGTAGTGGGAACCATGGCTGCCGAAGCCAATAGGGAATGATGAGGAACATAGAGCCCTTGTCGGCCTGAAGCTTCAGGAAGGTTTTTGCCATGAATGGGTGCACCACCGTCCTGTTGAGGGTCCACTCTTGTGATTGAAGGACTCGGCTGAGCTGATCCATTAGGACCTTGAGCTCGCCAGGCAGATAAGTCACTCTCAGGTCCATGACAAGGAGCACAGCAAACTTCCACAATTGAACAGCCACCTAGCAGAGAAAGTATGAGCCTGTGCCCCACTGCTTGTTCACGTAGAACATTGCCACTTGGTTGTCTGTTTGGATTAGGATCATCTGATTGGCCAGCTGCACTTGGAAGGCTTGGAGAGCATTGGCTATCATCTGATTGGCCAGCTGCATTTGGAAGGCTTGGAGAGCATTGGCTATCGCCTGAAGCTCGAGAAAGTTGGTCTGGAGCAAGCTTTCCTGTTTGGACCACAGGCCTTGCGTGCGCGGGATGTCCAGGTGATCTCCACAACCGAGCTTAGACTTGTCCATTGTGAGCGTCTTGTGGGGGACTGCCATCTGGAACAGAAGGTCTTTGAGCAGATTCTCTGTGTTTAGCCACCAGTCGAGGGACCGCATCAGAGGTGTGATGACTGCCACTCTGTCCTGAAGGCGGCCTATCACTTGCTTCCATTGCATGCTTAAGATCCACTGGGCTTGCCACATGAAGAGACAAGCCTGTGAGGTGGCATGCACCATGGCAGCTATATGACTTGCCCTCTGGAGCTCCCCCCAACTGATCTGTCTGTATGTTCCAACCTATATGTTGTCTATTGGTTAGTTACATTATCTTTTATGATTATTGGTATGATTTGATGTTATTTTGTCAATGTCAATTACATGTAATTTATTATGATTTATTGTTTGAATAATTTCTTGTGAGCTGTCTATTTCTTTTCTTTACTTCTTTCCTGTCTACCTTTGGCGTTCTTTTCCTGGTTTGTGGTGCAAATTATTTTTTAACTGTACACCGCTTAATGCTATTGCCCAAGCGGTATATCAAATTTTAATAAAGATAAAGACCAAGGACCCTCACCATACCTCGGGCCATTCTGCAGCACTGGCACTGCACATCGCCCACCACTGCTACCAGAGGAAAGGTCCATGTCCCAGTGGTATCGAGGAGGGGCCCAATGAACTCCAGCTGCTACGTGGGCTGGAGATGGAACTTCAGGTAGTTGATCACAAAGCCCAGTTGCTAGAGCATCTGAATGGTGAGGTCGGAAAGACTGCCAGAAGCCATCCGGCATGAGATCTTTGATGAGCCAGTCATCCAGGTATGGGAAGACGAAGACCCCCATGGTCCAACAGTCAGAAACTTTGTGAAGACACGTGGAGGAGAGGCCAGCCCAAAGGGTATTGATAGTGCTGGCTTCCCAGCACAAACCGTAGATACTGTCTGTGATTTCGGTGGATTGGGATGTGTGTGTGCATAGCCAATCGTCCTGTAGAAGGTACAGGAACAGCATCCCCAGCGAGACTATCTTGAACTTTCTACGCACCAGGAACCATTTGAGGTTTCATAGGACCAGGATTGGCCTGAACCTGGCAGTCTTCTTGGGAACCAGAAAGTATCTGGAATAGAAGCCCTGTCCAACCTGAGCCAAGGGGACCAGCTCGATGGCTAGACTGGCTAACAGAGTGGAGACTTCTTTCTGTAACGAAGGGTCCATGGGATACTCCCTTGGGGTATTTGGAGGCGGCAACTGGTCACTGTGCAGCCAATATCTGCTTTGGACAATCTGCAGCACCCAGACATTTGACGTGATGAGGGGCCACTTGTGGGCAAAGTGGACGAGCTGCTCCCCTACCTGAGTGGGTATCCTGACGGACAGTGACTGGCTGGCTATGCTGCTGAAGAACCCGTCAAAAGTCCACCCCTAGCTTGGGTTGTGGGGCTGGTTGAGCCTTCGGAGCTTTCTCCCTCCACTGCTGGCAGGGGGCCAACGCTTTTGACTGGGCTGGGTAATACTGGCGCAGCTGCAGGTAGAAGGCCTTTTTACCCTGATGTTTCTTCTGTGAAGGATCTGCGGATCATATGCTCATTTTCAAGCTTCTCTGCCTTCTCCTCCGCTGGCTTCCTGAAGAGGCTCTCACCCTGGCAGGGGACATTGGCCAACTTGTCCTGGACCCACTGTTCCAGGTTGGAGGACTGCGGACACGGAAGCCAGCAGGCAGTGATACCCAATGCCACCACTCTGCCGGTGGACTCAAAAGCATTGTAGATGCCATGTACCATGAATTTAGAGCAGTTCTCGCCATGGCCCACCAGGGTCTGAAAGGCCTTGAGGTGATCCACAGGGACATGAGCAACAAATTCCACCAGGTCCAGCATGATTTTTTTCAGGAACATACTCATATACTGTAGGTCTGGTAGGCCAGAACCCTGGCCACCAGCATGGAACTCTGATAGCATTTTCACCTGAAGGAGTCTAGGGTTCAAGCCTCCTGGCCCGGGGACACAGACGAATGGGTCTTGGTGCTCTTAACCTGCTTCAAGGCTGACTCTACCACAATAGCATGGTAGCTGAGGCTTTTTGAAGGCCGAGGCCATCTGGACCCGGTAGAGGGAATCGAGCAACCGGCTGACAACTGGAACCGTGAGAGGGGTTTCCCACAGCTGCAGTAGCAGCTATTGTAGGACGTGGTGCACAGGTACTGTCACCACCTCTCTGGCGGCTGAGGGCTACTGAAGAAGTTCCAGCTCCTCTGCCCTTCCTCCAGTTCTAGGGAGGATGGCCTTGGCCATGTACCTGATGAAGTCCTGAAAAGACGTCTTCCGGCGGTGACTTACGCCACTTGGGGAGAGGTGATTGGCCAGACAAGAGGTCAGGGGACCGGAGGTCTGGCGCTGTTGATTCCTCCTTGGTCTCCCATTCTGACTCGGATTTCGAGAATAAGTCGAAGTAGTGCCAGGTATCCTCCTACCTTTGGCTCCGCAATTGGGGAGAGGGCAGATATCGGTGGTACCTGTGCTGCCCTGCATGTGGGCGCTGGTAGCCCTGGGCATCGGACTCTGACACTCTGGACAGGGAGATTGCTGGTGGAATTGGTGTTGATTCCGACTTCACACCCGATGCGCCTGCCTCGGTAGGCAGCGCATGGGTCTCCAGAAAAGGCTGGAAGGAGCGTGATGACGATGATGCCGGCACGGCAAAGCTTGTGTTCTGCAAAGCTAGTACCACTGCCAAATGAGCTTCGAGGGTTTGAAGACGTTCCTCCAGCACCACCACCACCTGTGAGGGGGCCAGTGCTGCGGCCACCAGTGTCGATAATTTGGGTGGGGACTCCACGCTGATTGGTACATCGGGAGACAACCGGCTGCCCTCCTGAGCAATGGGAGTCAACTTCTTCCTTCTGGGGCTTGATTCCCCCTGCCAGGGAAGCTTGGCTTGGCCATTTCCGGCCATCGCTCTCCATGTCGCATCAAGAAGGGCTCCGATGGAAGATGCATCCAGACCTTATCCAAGTGCTCTCCCTTCAATGTTGACAGGGTCTCGTTAGAGTCTCCTCTCACTTCTTGTACCCCCTGGTTCCAATTGGGCATGGACTTCATTCTCCATGGACGCCTCCGCAAAAACCTTGGAAGGCGTCAATGTCAGTGTCAGCGCCGAGGATGCTGAATCCGATGAGCCGAAGAGGGACTCTGTTTTCCCCGACCCTTCAGTCCTTGTTGCGTCATCTGCAGGCACAGATTGCAGCCCGAGGGCTGATGATCAGGTCCAAGGCACTATAAGCACCAATTGTGTCGGTCAGCGACCAAGATGGTCCTGCCACACTTGGTACATTCTTGAAGCCACTAGCTGGCTTAGACGTGTCAAAAAATACCACCGCGACCAAATTAAACTCAGTAATTGTTGCAGGTCAGAAAAAAATCACCAGTGGGGACAAAAACGCCACAAGCGAGAGGGAAAAACAAAGGAAAAACTAGCCTGTCGGTTGGGACCGACTAAACTGATGACAAGATATAAGAAAGGCAGGGAAAAAACAGCCTACGAGGGCCAAGAGAGAACATTTTTCCTGCATGCAAGAACACATTCTAGGGGCTCTGTGGAAAAAAGAAGACTGGAGAAGATGGTGCCGCAGCAGGGAGGCACGCATGTGCGGTTTGCCTTTTAAAAGTTTCCTTTGAAAGCTGGGGGAGCGTTCCCATGCAGGGTTCCGTCGGTGACATCACCTCATACTTGAGGACTTGTTTCCTGTTTGTTCACAGAGAAAGATCTATTTTTGGAGTTCCCCAATGATTGAGGAGTGTGAGTGTAGCCTCCAGGTTGAAGGACAACTCAAGCAGGTCCAACTGCTGACAGAGTCTGCTAATTGATTTTGTTTTCTAGGTAGACCGACCACTGGAAGCGTGATTTGAAGGGAACGGGCCAGATGCTAAATTTTTGTTGCTTCCAGACGGAGTCACAGAGATCCCAACCTGCCTTCTTTGTTGATATAATGGGAACTTCTGTTTGTTTAAACACAAATGTAATAGCTCAAAAACCACGCAATTTATATACCAGCTGCTATTTGTTTGTTGATATTTTTTATTTGCTGATTTATATATAACTATAAAACATAAATCAGGAAAAGAAGGCAAGATTTGAAAAAAGATGGCTTTAGGGCCTACGATTATATTTATGGGCTGTCAGTATTTGTTCTGATAATGCCTGATATATAAGGGCTGCCTTTACCTTTCACTTTTTTTCACATGTTGGTGGTTGAAAATACAACATATTATACTGTGGTATTAGAAGCTGTTGGAGTATCATAACACACAGCCATCCATCCGCTCACCAAACCTGAACCAAGCACGTGGATAGATAACATTAATCAGCAAGCTGTAGAGTTGTCTAAGTGTTAATGACACGGTAATCCTAGTAAGAAATATGCAAGGCAGGAAGGAGAGGGATGTGGTGGAGGTCTCAAGGGAACAAGAGGCTTTGCCCGGACATAACACACAGTCTCATGGCAACTGCACACTGAAACATGAGGAGGCCCAGTAAGACTTTATTTTATCTTTTAATTCTTTTCAACCCAATGAAGTTGGAAAGAATTATGTAAAAGGGGTCAAGAAAGCTGCCTGTCAGTCATCCATCTGTTGGCATGTGAGAAAGACACATTGATTTTGAAAATGGGCCAAATCAGACCAGGGGCTCCAGAGAAATAAGCCCCCCAAAAAACTAGCTCAATGAATTCCTATAGGAGGAGTTCCAGCTTCTGCAGCATAGAAACTTACATACACTGGAACTTAGAAGTTAGGGATTTGCTCCTTTGAAACATTCTCTCCCTGTTCTCTACTCTCCCAACCCCCCCAAACTGCCCCACCACCAAAAACTGCCTCATCACCACACACACTGCCTCACCCCTCCCAAAAAATACCCCCCCCCCCCCACAACTGCCCCTCACCTCAAAAACTGTCCCCATGGAAAAACCTAACCCCTCCTACAACTGCCCCGCCACCCTATCACCTATCCCCACCCCCAAAAACTGGCCCTGCACAACTGTTCCACCCCCAAAATCTACCCTGATGCAACACCCCCACTGTTCCGCAAGTTGCCCAACCGCCAAAAACAATATCTTGCAAATGCCTTACCACCCTGCAAACTGTCCCACCCACAAAAACTCAAAAAATACTCTCCTACAACTGCACTGCTTTGCCACAAACTGCCCCACCCCAAAAAACTACCCCCTAAAACTGCCCCACTGGGAAAACGTAACCCTCCTTGCAATTGCCCACCACCCTATCAACAACCCCACCCTCAAAAACTAGCAACTGCCCCACCATCCTGCAAAGTGCCCGTCCCCCACAAATTACTCCACTGCAACTATCCCACTAGATGCCCCACCTCAAAAAAATATCCCCATGCAAGTGCCCCACTACCCCGCACACCGCCCTACTGCTAAAATATATGCCTTCACAAATACCCCACCAGACCGCAAACTGCCACATCCATAAAACATCCCCCAAAATTGCCCAACTATTCTACCTCCTTACTAAATGCTCCCCCCTTCATTTGTCCCTCCACCCTGCAAACTCCCCCCACTTAAAAAAATCTACCACCTCACAATTGCCTCACCACCCTGCCAATTGTTCCATCCTCAACACTCAGGAGATTAGGATTGACAACTGTCTGGTTTATTCTATGATTCTACTGATTTTCACATTTATGTCTGGAAGCTAGAAGGAAGTCTAGCATGTCTAAGGACACACACACGCACACACGGGTTGGAAAGAATTCCATCAGTCATGATTCTGCATGCTTTTCCCTCTTGTTTCTTTTTAAAACCAAGTGCAAACACAAAGAAACAGGCTTACTAGTGTTAAGCAAAGAGTTAAAGCACACAGACAAAAAAAAGAAAATGTTAGAACAAAAATGATAAAACTGTCTCTATTAGAAATATAACCAGACGTGTGTTATGTGTAAAAAACCCCCCTCAAACAAACAAAAAACTCATTCAGGGAAATCACAAGTAGAAAATATTGAAAAGGTTTAAGCATAATGTTTTCCTGTCATCTTCAGAATGAAGTTGCTTTGGGCAACCAAAATTGATTGTTCTATCAGTATTACCAAAGCAGACAGGACTGAATGAAGGTCACAGTACAACACAGTACCCAGATTCCAACCCTGTCACTGCCAGCAGTCTCACAACACCATAACAATTTGCAAATAATTTTTCAATCAAATAAACAAGAGGGGAAAACATGCAGAGTACGGCTCATGAATTCTTTCCGACCCCTGTGTGTGTGTGTTTGAGCATTTCCCTTTGTTTTATTTGTGTGTGTGTGTGCGTGCTTGTGTATATTGTTTTCAGTGTGTGTGGTTTCCAGTCCACAATAAGACATGGCCTCCTATGCAGGGGCAGCTCTATAATGAGACAGAGTGAGGCGGTCGCCTCAGGTGGCAAAGTTTTGGGGGTGGCAAAAAATGCCCCCAAAACCAGTTCACTCTGCCTTTGAAGAGGTTTAAAAAAAAAAAAAAAGTGGACAAGCTGCTGCCACTGTCCCATCTGTGTCTCGGCAGCAGCAGAATCTACCCCGCTGCCCCAGATCCGAGGACAATGGGGCAGCTGCAAGGAGCAAGTTGGTCGAAAGTAAAAGAAATTTAAAAAGCAAGAGGGTTTCAAGCCTCTGTCGGCTTGTAATCCCCTGCTGGTTTTGCACCCTCTTGGACGCGAATAGCATCAGAGGGGGCGGGATCCATCAGGGCAAGCCAGCGGTTAGAAAAGATGCGAAACTACGCTGGGGAAAAAAACCCTAAAATGGTTCTGAGACTCAAAGCTGATGCGACGGGGCTCAGAAGCGGGAAAGGGACCGGTGCTAACTGGAGAAGGAAATGCACTTTAATGCACAAGAAAATCAACTTTTTTCTGGGTGAAGACGACAGACATCTGAAGGACTCTGCAGAAAAAGGGAGACTGAGTAAGCTGGCACCTGTGTTGGAGTGAGGTGAGATTTGGGATGGTTTATCACAGACCCCAAATGCTGTAGGACCTTGATGGTGCGGGCCATGGCCTGTTGCACCTCAGTGGCCATGTCCCCTTTCACGAGCCAATCACCCAGGTATGAGAAGATGAAGGCCCCTTGGAGCTGGAAGTAGGCGGCCATCACTGCCAGGCATTTGGTGTCTTGGTGTGGAGGCCAGACTGAAGGGTGTACTGGTAATAGTAGTCAATCTCCCTGCCGGAGGTAGGGCAGCAATCTTCCAAGGGAGAGTATTTTGAACTTCTCCCACACCAGAAACTTGTTCAGGTTTCACGGGTCCAGAATGGGCCTCAGGCCCTCAATTCTTTTTGGTACCAGAAAGTGCCTGGAGTAGAACCCTTTCCCTCTTAGGTGGTGGGGTACTGTCTCCATGGCCCTGTCCCTGAGAAGGCCTGCGAATTCCTGCAGTAGCAGAGACTGGTACAAGGAAGTCTGAGGGGGCTCTCCAGGGAAGAAAGGAGGAGGTGTCTGGTCTAGGTGAAGGAGGTAGCCTTCTCTGACCACTTGAAGTGCCCAGGTGTTGGTGGTGATGGGCAAACTGAATCAGAAGCGCCCCTGTTGGCAGCTGCTCCCCCATGGGTGAAGAGGCTATGTTCAGGGAGTCAAAACCCAGTCCAGCATGGGCAGGAGCTGGTGTTTGGGGCTTAGAGCCCTTAAGCATGAGTTGGCCCTGGCCCATTCCTTTGCTCTGATGACCCTTTTGCGGGGTCTGGTGGGCCTGGTATTCGGGATAGCCTTGGCAAAGCTGGCCTTTTCTGTGGAAGGGGAGCCTTTCCTTCGATGTTTTTTTCCTGGGGAGGGTGGAGATCTTCCTGGAGAGCCGAGTTCTAGTGACAAACTTGATCTCAATCTCTGCCGTCTTATCCTCCATTGGTTTGCCAAAGAGGTTTTCACAGAGGCAGACAACGTCGAGGAGTTTCTCCTGGACTCATTGCTTGAGGTCCAATGCCTGGAGCCTGGCCTTGTGTCGGGCACCGATGCCTGCAGTGGCCACCCTCGCGTTAGACTCGAAGCCATCGAGACATGTACTTTGAGCACTCCCCAACACCCTTTGTGAGGGTTTGGAATCGCTGGAGGTGATCTCCACTAAGACCCATTCAGAAACCTTTGAGTTCTTTTGCTAGGTCTCGGAGATACATGCCGATATACAGCTGATATGCTTGTATTCGTCAACCCAGCATCAAGCCCTGGTAGCATTTTTGCCCAAGGGCGTCGAGGGCACGGGATTCCCTGCCCAGTGGCATGGAAGAGTGAGTCTTCGGGATTTTCTGCCGGTGCGTGGTCAACTCTACCATCATAGAGGTGTAAGGGCGTTGAACCTTCTAAAAGCTGGGGTCCCGCTGGACCCGGTACATGGTGTCCAGGCACCGGCTATCAGCACTGATGCCAGTGTCTCCAACATCCAAAGGAAAAGTTGCCCGAGGATGGCAGGGACGGGAACCGTCAAGGCCTCCTTAGGTGGAACCTCATACTGGAGGATTTTGAGTTCCTCCGTGCGAGGGTCCTCTTCTGATGTCATCATGAGACAAGGCCTTTGCCATGTCCTGGACAAACTCGAGGAACAAGGTGTCCATGGGAGGGGACCAGCATCTCAATGCCGGGGGAGACAGATCCGAGGGAAGATTGCGGTGTTTACGTATCTCCGGGGAAGTCTTGTCCTGGAACTCTGCACGGGACT
The DNA here is from genome assembly GCA_033557465.1 of Ichthyophis bannanicus. NCBI lineage: Eukaryota > Metazoa > Chordata > Amphibia > Gymnophiona > Ichthyophiidae > Ichthyophis > Ichthyophis bannanicus. The sequence goes on along the minus strand of CM066035.1, from coordinate 907,547,082 downwards.
TGCAGTGTTGTCCAACTCCCAGGATGAGGAGGATTTCTTCTTCTTCTTGTGCTCTTGTTCCGGAGAACCCTTGTTGGAGCGTCCGTGGACCCGACTGAGTGCCATGTAGGCTTTACGTGACTCCAAGGATCCATGCAGGGCCTTAGAGCGCGAGGTTACCAGGAACACCGGGGCTGAATCTAATCTGTGGAATATGTCATCCTGCTTCTGCCTTGGCGGACATCTTTTTGAACAGGGCGCAAACCTCTGGGTCATAGCTGGCACCTAGACATCGGAGGCAGCAGTAGTGTGTATTGGTTAATGACATGTTCTTTGCACACTGATCACACTTTTTGAAGCCACTGGCCAATGGGGAAAAAAGGATCCCTGCGAGGTCAGAGACCCTTGACGGGGCCAGTGGTTAGAAAAGGCGCAAAACCACGCTGGGGGGAAAGAAAGCTAAAACTGTTCCAAGACTTGAAGCCAAGGCGATGGGGCTTGGAGGCAGGAAAGGGACCGGTACTAACCGGAGAAGGAAATGCACTTTAATTCACAAGAAAATCAACTTTTTTCTGGAGGAAGAAGACAGATGTCTGTAGTGCTCCTCGGAAAAGGGAGACTGAGTAAGATGGCATCCTTGGGCAGGAAGGGGACCATGCATGCGTGGTGGCATCTCCCAAAGGCTTTCTTTTAAAACTAGGCAGATGCTTCCGTGGGGCTTCGACGTCAACGTCACCAATATGTGAGGACAGACTTCTTGCTTTTTCCTGGAGAAATATTAAATACAAAGCTGTACAGGTGAGGTGATGTGGCTGGGTAAAAATATGGGGTTCAGTGGATAAACATTATAAAATTTATCAACAGATGTGCCATGTAGGTAGATCAAGCTGCATTTCTCCATTGCCTATTTAGTATTGTGGTTATTTGCATTTTGTTTTGTTATGTATATTAAAGTAGAAAAGTCAAATGAACTGGACTTCAATATGCATGTGTGTGTGCAGGGGACAGAGTACAGTGTATATTCACAGGTCCACATCACCACTGATAGAAAAGCTTTTCTGTGGCATGGTATAGAGAGATTCGGTGTGACCCACGGGATACATTCTATCAGTCAGCCAAAAACACAGTCAGAAATTGTGCGACCAGCATCAACAATTAGAAGCTGCAGTAATCCATCACCATCTGCAACTAACTCTACGGGCTTGAAAAGAGCTACGATGGGTTGCCAATTGTGGCACTATCATGGACTGCTGACGATTTATAGCTGCTGGCACTGTATATAATCAGAGGAATAAAAGGAAGAAAAAGGGAGTGGGCCAGAACATCATGCAGAGCAGGTCCAACTAATGTAAAATAAATAGCATCATAATAAAACCGAGAGAATGCTGACTGCTGCTATATATCAGAATAACCTACGAATAGCCATCAATTATTTTTAGAAAATAAAATTGTCTTTTTCGTTCCAGTGCAAGAATCAAAACTCTTCAGCAGGGGAAGAACTCAATTGCTATGCAGCAAGCCTTACTGAGGAGGGAAAGCTGTACATCCTAATTACCTCACTGCAATCAGATTTCTGTTCAGTAAAATAAGCTGCTGACCCGTATAGCCCCTCTACACTTTTCAAATTAACCTTTAGTGTATCGGTAATGCAGAAAGACTCCTTTCTCCTTCACGCACCATTGCCAACATTAGATATTTTGGGGATAATTCTATAAAACATTTTACATAAGAATATAAGATACGCCCTACTGAGTGTCACACCATCAAGCCAAGTATCCTGTTTCCAACAACGGCCAATCCAGGTCACAAGTACCTGTCAGGTTCCCAAAAAGATAGACAGGTTCCTTGCTGCTTATCTCAGGGGTAAGCTGTGGATTTCCCCCAGCCCTCTTTAATACTGGTCTATGGACTTTCTTCTAGTAACTTATTTATTTAGGGGTTTTATATACTGCCTTTCAGTAAAATCAAAGTGTTTTGCAGGTAACTAAAATAAACTTTACACATTAACAGATTTTTAACAAGCTTTTGACAAGTTTTAACACAGAACAATAAGGAAATTGCCATATTTACAATATAACTTATTTACAATTGTGAACAATATGTACAGGGAAAACTTGCCCAAATCTCTTTTAAACCCACTACAGCTTTTACTACATCCTCCAGTAACAAATTCCAGAATTTGATTAAGCATTGAGTGAAAAGAGATTTTATCCGATTAGTCTTAAATGAGCTACAAAGTACTGTAGCTTCATTGCATGTCCTCTAATTTTTCTACTTTTTGAAGGAGTAAACAACTAATCTACGTTTACCCATCCCACTCCACTCATTTTTATAGACCTCTATCATATCTCCCCTCAGCTGTTTCTTTTCTAAGTTGAAGAGCTCTAACCTTTTATGCCTTTCCTCATAGGGGTATCCTTCCATCCCCTTTACCATTTTGGTGGATCTTCTCTGTACCCTTTCTAATTCTGCTATATCTTTTCTAAGATACGGTGACTGGATTGCACACAATATTCAAGGTGCAATCGCACCATGGAGTGATACAGAGGCATTATTTTACGCATGCAAAAAAATCTGAGGTGATCAAATTTGCAGACGACACAAAATTATTCAAAGTTGTTAAATCACAAGAGAATTGTAAGAAAATGCAGGAGAACCTTGCAAGATTGGGCATCCAGAGGGCAAAGGAAATGTGAAAGGGGATTTTAGAAAGGACGTCCAGGCTCAAACGGGGATGTCCAGGGGATTACGTTCAGAAAAACGCCAGGGATGTCTATGTCTCTGGCTTATTTCAGGCACAGAGATGTTCCAGCCATGGGCGTGAACGCGGGCAGGCATAAAGAAGTCTTCAGCAGGGATGCTTGGATTGGGGATGTCTATCTCAGGCAATCTAGTATAATGAGACCTCCAGCGGCATAGCAAAGTAAAACCTGTCAGACGGCTGCCTGGGTGAGAATCTTCACAGTCTTGACAATGCATATATTTATATGATTTTTGCAAGGTATTGTGGGTAATGTAGTTCATTCACACCAGACACAGCTGCTGACAATAATTTAGTTGTGCACAAGTGTTAAAGCCAATAAGATACTTCTTTATTTATGGGGTTATTTCTCCCAGCACAGATATGCTTGGTAGCACATAAATTAGGTTACTTGCTTGCAGTGTTTAACTTGGTAAAACAAAGTCAAAAATCAAAATCAGGAAAACAACCTTCAAACTTGTCAGGCAATTAGCTAATGTTTTCTTAGCATATCTCTAACAAACGAAAAGCCACAAAGAAAGAAACTGTTCTTGTAAGGTTAACTTCTGATTACTTTCCATACAGATCCAGAAGTAATTCTCTCCTAGCTCACAAGCAATTAGGTGCAGCTCAATTGCTATCAGTTATCCAGCTGAAACCCTTTAGCAGGCTGGCTTTCTACTGTGTGAGTCAAATCCTGTTTCAGGAGCTTTTCTTAGTGGAATAAAGAACAAATTTATAATTTCTTTGTGATGGCTGCTGTGCTTTATCACAGAAAGTTACCAACGGAGTTTGGATAGAGAGCAGTCCATATAAACAATATCTTGATCTGCTATTATTTCCCCTTCATCAACAAGCATAGGGTCACTATCATGAATTGGCACAGATGAATCTTTCAATGGAGCACTTTCAGGAGAACACTTATTTCCCTGCTGTCTTTCAAGGTTATAGCTAGGGCATAGATCAATGTTCATACCTGAGCTTCCATTGTTGCTATAGTTCCTCTCTATATAGCCTGGCCAGTATGTAGTCCAATTCTTATGTCCAGCCTTCCAGTCCTGATCCCTGGACACTGGATCTCTCTTCACATACCTTCTGGCATAGGTCTTAGAGTCCCTTCCACGTGCAGCCGTCTCCCTCACAGGTAGCCTCTGGTGATTCCTTGTTCTGCAGCACCATTCCTCTGGCTTTCCCCAGTCCAATGGTCTATGCTGGCCCTTGGAATACCTCCCAGTATATGTACTGCCTTGGACTCTTCTAGACCTCTCAAAGGCTTTTCTCCTCTTCCTTCCAGAGGGTTTCTTTCCTTCTCTATCCGTCCGGTTTGGCTTCTGCTTCTGCTGATTCTTCAGATGAAACTGATGATCCTTCTCTGCATCTCCAAGGTGATCATGAAGATCATGATCATGGAGCTGATGCTTGTCATCTGTAGAACAAACTCTATTCTTATTCTGCCTTGATGAGTGCTCCTCCCTAATACAGCGCAGCTGTGCTGAATCAGGCCCTGCCCTTTGAGGTGAGTGCTTAGGGATTACCTCATAGCCCTCCTGATTGAACACACGTTTCCCCACTTCAGCTCCTCTAATGGCTGCTGGAAACCTGGTGCATTCTGGGACTGGTAGTCTTTTATGGCAAAATTCTGTTTTCTCATTTCTACCAGCACTGACAGGTTGCTTGTTCAGAGACACTTCACCTTTTCCATAGCCCCTTCCTGAGCTATGATAAGCTTCCTTATCACAAACCGCAGGTCCCCATTCTCCACTGGCGTTCATTGACCTATGGTAAAATACAGGGGGTAGTAGTGTGGCTCCTTCTCCACACATTTTAAGCGTTTGCCTGACAAAATGAGCACTTTTCAGATGTCTGTTTATGCCTGGAGCAGGCTTAACTTTGGATGCAATTTGGGATGTTCAGGGCATTTCTAGTATCAGATGGGAAAATCCAGGTTCTTAGAAACATCCCGGTCACATCTCTGCCATGCTCCCGTTCAGACTTGGATATTCTCGCACTATAGACATTTATAGCCCAGTTGCTAAAATGGTTCTGGGAACGTCTCTGTGATTTGGACAGCTGCATACCTGTTTGCAGACATCCAAATCCTGAATAGCGCTTTTAATATAACCCCCTTAATGTAGGCAAGTGCTTACTGAGGCACCTAGGGAAAACAAATCCAATTTATAGCTACATAAATGCAAGGTTTCACATTAGGAGACACCACCCAGGAAAAAGGTCTAGGTGTTATTGTGAAAAATACTTAAAATCCTCTGCTCAGTGTGCAGCGTTGGCCAAGAAAGCTAATAGAATGCTAGGAATTATAAAGAAAGAAATTGTGAATAAAACAGAGAATATTATAGTGCCTCTGTATTACTCCATGGTGCGAATGCACCTTAACTATTATGTGCAGTTTTGGTTGCATCATCTTAAAAAAGATATGGTAAAATTAGAAAAGGAACAGAGAAGGACAACCAAAACAATTAAGGGTGATGCAATGACTCACGTTGAGGAAAGACTAAAGAGGTAAAGGATCTTCAGACTGGAGAAGAGTCAGCTGAGAGGAGACATGATAGAGGTCTATAAAATCCTTGAGTGAATTGTTTATTCTTTTAAAAAGTACAAAGACTAGGGGCTACGCAATGAAACTAGGATCTTTAACTACAGCAAATCTGAATGAGAAATGTTGAGTACACTACCATTGATTGGGACTAGTTCTGGATAAAGACAGTAAGGATTACTGCATCAGTTAGTCTCCTGCAATCTGCCTTTTTTGCAGCACAAAGGGTATACTGGGCACCTCTAAGAATGTATAGATCCAAGCTTCTTGGGAATAAGACCACCTGAAAGTGAGGAGCAGACATTGGTACTTACTCCTATTGCACCAGCACCAAGGCGTTTTGGAACAAAATGTGCATGCGTTGTCCTTGTCTGCTATCAAATTCATGCCGACTCCTGGTGACTCTGTGGATAGTAGGTTTTCATGGCAAGGTATGACCAGAAGTAGATTACCAGGCCTTTCTTCCATGCAGTAAGGTGACAAATATAAGGCAGGCAAAGAGAGTATAAAGCAAAAACACGTAATAAAAACCTTCTCAAGTATATTTGTAGCAAAAAACCTGTGAGTCAGTTGGACCATTAAATGATAGAGGGATAAAAGGGGTGCTAAGGGAGGACAAGGCCATAACAGAATGAATTCTTTGCTTCAGTCTTTACTGAAGAAGATGTAGGGAAATTACCAATGTCTGAAATGGTATTTAAAGATGATGTATCAGAAGAATTGAAACAAATCTTGATAAACCAGGAAGATGTATTACGACTCTTTGATAGACTGAAGAGTCGCAAATAACCTGGACAGGATGGTATACATCCCAGGATGCTGAAAAAACTGATATATGAGATTACAGACCTGCTATTAGTAATCTGAGAATTAGCATTAAAATCATCTGTAGTACCTGAAGACTGGAGAATGGCCAATGTAATGTCAATTTTTAAAATGAGTTCAAGAGGTGATCCGGGAAACTATATACCGGTGAGCCTGAAGTCAGTACTGAGCAAAATGGTAGAAACTATTATAAAGGATAAAATTACTGAACATGTAGATAGTCATGGTTTAATGGGAGAAAGCCAACATGGATTTAGCCATGAAAAGCCTAGTCTTACTAATCTGTTATATTTTTTGATATCAGATTTCCATTGTTAGTTGGAAACCCAGTGGTATGGATTTGTCATTAGTATTCTCTATATGTCTGCTTCCAAATCTCAGCTGTTGCGCTACGTGCCACCTTTGAACCCTAGAGTGCAGAATTCCAGTAGTTATTTTCATCAAAGAGAAAAAAGGAAATAGTTGTGGGCTGTGATACTGTTTAATTGAACAAGCGGAATAGCCAGTTGTACATCAATTTTCCAGACAATATTTCTACTACTAGATGCAGCGCTGTACATATAGATATAAGACACAGTTCCTGCTCATCAGAGCTTACAATTTAAACAAGAAGAAAACATGTCGCAAAACTGGGGACTAGAGTATGGCAAGATACACATAAGTAATGCGCAAATGAATGAGGAACATCAGGATCCAAAAGCAGCCTCAAAGAGGTGGGTCTTCAGCCTGAACTTGAATAGGACTAGAGAAGGAGCCTGACGTACTGACTCAGGTAGTTTGTTCCAGGCACATGGAGCAGCAAGGTGGAATGGATGACGTCTGGAATTGGCAGTGGCAGAGAAGGCACAGATAAAAGGGATCTGCCAGAGGAGCGGAGTTCCTGAGGAGGAGTGTAGAGCGAGATAAGAGAGGAAAAGTAGTGAGGAACTGCAGAATGAATGCACTTGTAGGTAAGTAGGAAAGTTTGAATTGGATGCAGAAATGCATAGGGAGCCAGTGAAATGCCTTGAAAAGAGGGGTTGCATGAGCATACCGACACTGGCAGAAGATAATTCATTGCAGGTTAACATACAAAATCCTTCTCATCATTTTCAAGATCATCAATAACCTAGCCCCCATGATACTCAGTGACCTTATCACTCTCACCCCGAAAAACAGATTGCAAAGGTCGATAACTGACAACACCTTGATTGTCCCTAAAGAGTCCATCAACTGCACCCAGACGATCAAGAAAAGAACCTTTGCCTTCTACGCCCCAAAGTGCTGGAACGACCTTCCACCAGAAATAAGATCAATCAAAGACCTTATTCAGTTCCGTAAGGCAATCAAACACCACATTTTCCTACTTCACTTTGCACAATCATCCACCCCGCCTCTGATCATCCACACACCAACGCCCACAAACCTTTCTTTCTCCACATAAATAACTCTGTCACAAGTATTTTTGAGATTGCCTTAGCTCTTCTTGAATATGCCAATCTGATCTAATTATGTTTGATGTACATATGTATATAGTTACCCTGTTGATCCAAGTTTAAACTCCTGTTTCAATGTAAGCACAGAACAGTCTTCTGACTGTGCAACCTTTGTTATATGTAAACCGCACTGATAACAAATAGCGCGGTATATAAAAATTGTTAAATAAATAAATAATAAATAAGCTGTGCAGATGAGTTTTGAACAGATTGAAGGGGAGAAAGATGATTCAGAGGGAGACCAGTGAGGAGCAGGTTACAATCGTCAAGATGGGAGGTATCTAGTGAGTGGATGTGGGTCTTAGTAGTGTGTGTAGAAAGGAAGGGACTATTTTGCCAAAGTTATAAAGAAAGAAGTGACAGATTTTAGCTATCTGTTGAATGTGTGCAGAGAAAAAGAGAGTAGAGTCAAAGATGACCCCAAGGTTGCGAGCTGAGGAAACAGGGAGGAGTGTAGTATTATCCACAGAAATAGAGAAGGGAGGAAGGAGGAGGTGGGTTTAGGGAGAAAGATAAGCAGCTCAGTTTTGGCCTTGTTCAGTTCAGATGGTGGTGAGACATCCAGACAGATATCCGGGCCTGGATTCCTGGAGAGATTTCAGGTGCAGAAAGGTAGATCAGAAAATCATTGGCATAAAGATGGAACTGAAAACCATGGGAGGAAATAGGTGCACCAAGGGACTGAGTGTAGAGAGAGAGAGAGAAGGAGTTGTCCCAAGACAGAGCCCTGAGGTACACCAACTGACAGCGGGATAGCAGTTGAGGAGGATCCACCAAACCATACATTAAAAGTGCAATGGGAAATATAATAAGAAGAAAACCAGGACAGAACAGAGCCTGCAAATCCAAGCAAGGACGGCGTATTGAGGAGTTGGTGGTGATCAACAGTGCCAAAGGCAGCAGAAAGGTCAAAAAGGATGAGAATCAAATAGAGGCTTGTGGATATGGCGAGGAACAAGTCACTGGAGCCTTTGGCAAGAGCCATTTCTGTGGAATGTAGAGAATGAAATCCAGATTGCAGTGGATCCAGAAGAGCTTGAGAGGAAAGAAAGTCAAGACAATGGCAGTGAACAGCAACATAGATCATGAAACTCTCTCCTCTCAAGCCCTCCTGGATCCTTTACAATCTGGCTTTTGTCCTTGACATTCTACTGTTCCTGGCTAAATCCTCATCCTTCTTGACCTTTCTGCTGCTTTTGACACTGTTGACCACAACCTTCTCCTCGATACCTTGTCCTCACTTGGTCTTAAGGACTCTGTGCTATCATGGTTCTCTTCTTATCTCTCTCATAGCTATTTCAGTGTTTGTTCTGGTGGATCCTCCTCTACTGCTATCCCGCTCTTGGTTGATGTATCCCAAGGATCTGTCTAGCGTCCACGCCTTTTATCTCTCTATACACAGTCCCTTGGTGCACTCATCTCTTCCCATGGCTTTCAGTACCATCTTTATGCTGATGACTCCCAGATCTACGTCTCGTCACCTGAAATATCTCTGGAAATCCAGGCCAGGATCTCTGCCTGCCTTTCTGACACTGCTGCTTGGATGTCTCACTGCTGTTTGAGATTGAACTTGGCCAAAACGGAGCTTCTTATTTCCCCCCCTAAACCCTCCTCTCCCCTTCCTCCTTTCCCAGCCTCTGTAGGTGCATCTTATAGAGATGCAGGTGGCACTGAATGAGGTGCTTCATCAGAGAGCAAAGACATCTCTGTTATACTACAAATACCAGCTGTATCAATATGGTGGTAAGTCTGATAAGATGTTGGCTCGTTGCCTGAGGAGAATCATTGGCTCTCAATATGTGGTTGCACTAAAGGATCGGAGGGGAATTGTACAAAAAAGTATGCAGGCGATCTCAGGAGTTTTCTGGGAGTTTTATCGTTATTTGTACAGTGGGAAGTCAGTAACATCGTCAAGTATCTCTGACAATTTGGCTCAGGTGGATTTGCCCAACTGTCAGACCAACAAGCAGATCAGCTTGGGGCTCCGATCTTGGTGGATTTGGTGCAGAGAGTCATACGTAGAGCCCCCTGTTGTAAGACGCCAGGCCTGGGATGGGTTTAGTTCAGAGTTTTACAAACTATTGCAGGACAAGATCATCCCCCCTATGGTAGCGATGTTCAACACCAGAGAGACAGAGGTGCATTTGCTCATGTTAACTTAGCGCATATCACTGTGCTCCCTATGCCCGGCAAAGATCCTTTAAAGGCCAAGCCTTACTGCCTCCTTTCATTGCTCAACTTTGATTCAAAATTGTTGGCCAAGATTATGGCAGATTTGGCTCTGTTACTCCCAGAGATGATTCACTGGAATCAAGTGGGGTTCATTCAGGGATGATACGCGGTAGCAAATTTAAGGAAGATCCTAGCTTCATTGGAGCAAGTTCATTATAAGCGGACATCATCCTTAATAGTTTTGACAATGAAAAGGCATTTGAAAGGGTGGGGTGGGCATATCTGTTAGAGGTCATGGCAGTGTATGGGATGGGGGACAGGTTTTAAAGGACCTTTTGTATCATAGTCCTAAGGCTTTGGTCTTGATAAATGGGTCTTTATCCTCTTGCTTTGAATTGCAGCAGGGAATTTGACAAGAGTGTCCCTTATCCCCTCTTCTTTTCTTACTCTCTTTGGACCCCTTATTGTGGAAGATTCATGAGAATCAGAAGGTTGAAGGGGGTCCAGGTGGAGCATAGCAAGTTTAGGTTGTTGACCTTTACAGACAATTTGTTGGCCTATATTTCAAACCCGTGTCGGTCTTTGACTTGTCTTTTTCAGGAATTTCACTAGTTTGGGCAGTTGCAGGTTTGAAATTGAACATGGATAAATCTGAAGCGTTGGATGTTTGGGGGACATTGTAGAGTGTTTGGGGCTCCAAGTTCCTGTTGCAATGGGCTGGGGAGGCCTTTCAGTATTTGGGAATTCAGCATCCGGCCGATCCATGTAGGCTCTCCTCCTTGAATTTCAGTGCCCTGCTAGGTTTCCTGATAGTCAGGCTGAGAGATTGGAGGCCGTTGCCCCTTTCTAAGCTGGATAGAGTGGCAGCCTTTTGAATGACCTTATTCCCCAAAATTTTGTACATGCTTCTGCCACTCCAATTGTTAAAGAAGGTGAAAAAGACTGAAAAAGAGTTCAGTGTTCTTTTGTTGCAAGGGCAGAAACTATGGGTGGCGCTGGACCGGTTAACGGGCAACTGGAGAAAGGGAGGAGTGAGATTGTTGGATTTGACCTTGTATAATATGGCAGGCCAGTTGTGCCACTTTCAAGACTGGTTGGGGTTTATCTCAGTATTCACTCTTCAGGAGTTTGAAGAGGAGTTTGTTTGTCCTTATAGATTGTTGTCTGTCCTGCATGCAGATTCGAGTTCATTGCCGGATTACCTTAGGGGCAGTGTGTTAATATGCCCACTTAGAGGTGTTTGGTGATATCTATGCAAATAATGGCAGAGGAATGACTGGATTTTTACCTATCTGTGGAAATGGTGGTTTTCCTCTGAGTTTGGAGCCGGGCCCTTTTCGCTCCTAGGAAGGCTAGGAATTAAAATTACTGTGGCAGGTGGTTGATTCTCAGGGAACGCTGCTAACAGTTTGGGGTAGATAATAAACATTTCTTTGCATTACCTGCAGTGAGACATCACTGGAGGAGGGCACATGCTAAACTGTCTCCCACCTTGAGAAAGTAGAGCAGTTCTTTGAATTTGAAGATCAAACCGTCATATCAGTTTTGTTGTTCTATCAAAAGTTGGGGGGATTGGGTTTCCCTTAGAGGTTTTGTGGATTTGGAATCAAAGTAGTCCATGAATCTGGGCTGCTTGGTGGTTGAGGGCACTTTGTATAAGGCTATAGCTCAGATCCCTGGTTTGATCAAGGGAGCTTGTTTATGAGAGATGTAATATAAGGTGTTATGTAGAGTACACCTTTCCCTGGTACCTGCGCATCGAGCAGGGTTAGCGGATTCAGGGGTGTGCCCATGGTGCTTATGTCCCCTTGCGACGTTGGGACATTGTGGTGGATGTGCGATAAAATTCAGGTTTACTGGAGGCATATACAGCAGTATATATAATGGCTATTGCATCAGGACTTGGTGTTGACTTTAGAGTTGGTTATTTCTGATGACATCAAAAATTTATCGGTTCGAGGGACGGTCTTTTGGTCAGGAAAGCGATTCTGAATGGGAAACGATGTATTCTGTGGCACTGGAGGGATGGTGAGCCCCTATCCTATTGGAAATGGCACAATTCTTTCCATAGTTTGATGCTGATGGAGCGTTTGGCATCTCATGGACATCCCAAGGCAAAGGAGGCCTTTTTGGCCAAGTGTGGGGGGGGGGGGGGCGCACATACAAACTCTGGTCCCTCGCATACATAATGAATTGCTAACCCTATAGGACATGTGGTGTTCTTAGGAGTTTTTGTTTTCTTTATTTCTTTTTTTGGTTCTGGTTCACAGACCCCGGGTCTTGGATGTTTGCTGGGAAGTGAGAATGATTGCCGGGCTGATACAGTGGAGTTAATCTGAGCTACCATTGGTTTCATGTGGGGATAGTGGGCTAGTAAGGGGTGGGAAGGGGTTGGGGGTTGAGATGGGTAGGGCTGCCTTTGCTTGAGTGCTTCTTTGTTTTTGCTGCACCTCTGTGTGGGTGGCTGACCTGTTTCTAGTATGAGGGTTTGGAGGGTAAAGGGGGGTTAAAGGGGGCAAAAGAAAACTTGTAAAAGGTTTGGTTTATTTAAACTGTGGTTGTGCTCCCAGTGATGTGTAAGTATATCCATGGGCTGGGAGTGTTGGTGTTCTTCTTAATAGATATGATTAAACGAAGAAAGTGGTTTCTAAATCATAGCATGTTCAACAGACAAAACTGTCCTGTCAGCACAACTGACAGTTACAAAGAAGACCACCTTCTCTCTTGTTGGTCCAGTACTATGGAATTCATTGCCAGCAACACTGAGGGAGGAAGCATGAATTACAAACCTTTAGCAAACATTTACAGAGTGTGACTGCTTAAATTGATGGTGCACCAGAAAATCTGCTGCGGCAATATAGCTTAAAAACAAGATTTTTCAGATATTTCTAGGATTTATATCTGATCCTCTCTCTGGCTTAAAATTTCAATAAGCCACTGTTTTATGTATGCTAGTCTATAAAATGTCAAACACCCATTTACCTTTTACCCAGTTCTTAAATTAAAGTTAATTCAAAAATCAAAATGCTTTCTATATTCAAAGAAACTAGCTAAGGCTCCACTCCAACCCACAATCTCCTTCATTCCTAGCATCCCAGCACATCAAAAAATGTTTCAGTCTTATAAAATGCAACATATTCCCACCAAGAACCTACAGGTTTGCAGAATAATACAGTAACACACAGAGACCCTCAACAAATACAGAACAGGTGACTACACCTTAGAAATGGAAATGTGCAGGCAAACATTAGTAGACCCCCAAGATGTGCAGAAACACAAGCAGAAATGAATTTTCTTCTGTACTGATTGTTAAACTGAAAATAAAGCGGGGCATGTTGAGCGGCGGCGGCGAGTGACGTTAAAGCAGCTGGCCATTGCCGCTTCAATTTATGACTTGATATTTAGTGCCAGGGCACATCCAGCGATCGGCAATGATTATCCAGTTTGCCGATCAGCGGCATTCAGCCACTCGCCAGACAGCTAAAACGTCTAAAGAGGACAGCCTTTTTCTGCTCTAACTTTAGGCATTTTTGTTAGCTGGTTAGCGGGGATCAGTATCGCCACTGATCGGCTAACTAAGGTTGCTACCCCAGCTCCATCCCCAAATGCCCCAATGCTGACTGGTTAGCATCAGGGTTCAGAGGGGCTATTCCGTGGCACTAACCACTTTAGTGATATTGAATATCCCAGTGAGCAGTATTTCCGTGGTTCGCAGACCGGCAAACCATGTAAATTCCTTTGTATATGACCCCCAAAATGTTGTTTATTTACTTGGTGGTCTGGATGTTTTCTCTAATCACATTTTCACATTCCACGTCTGTCTCTTTCTAAAGCCATGACCAGGGTTTCCATTCTCCATCTGTCATCTTCGTTTCTTCCCCGGCATTTCTTTACTTACAGTTCTCTTTTCTATGCTCGCATCACTGAATGTCATTCCTTTTCCCTTTCCATGCCAGTTCTCAATCCCTCTTTTCCACATCTCACCTAGTCAGCTTTTCATCTCCTTGCTCTCATTCCTTCTCCAGTGTCTTATTCCCTCAATTCCTACTCCTTTATATCCACTCTTTCTACTCACTTCCTCTGCAGTATCTGCCTCTAATCCCCCTACCAGCCCTAGACACTCCTCCCCTGCCTCCAGCCTCTTTCTGTCTTATAGCCTCTACCCAGCTTCCTAGCATTATTTCACCATCGCCACAGTCCCATTCCCATCCTCTCCCACTCGCAGATTCATCCTATTCCTCTTACCCCTCCAAAGTACCCCATCCTTTTCCACTGCTTCTCATCCTCTCCTCAATCATCCAGATCATTCATGCTACCTCTTTCGCCTCTTCAGCCCCCTTCTCTGATCCCATCTCACACCCACACTCATATACCCAGCCCAACTACCACATCCCACTTTATATTCATCCAATTCCCAAGTTTCCACTTACCTTCCAAATCTCCAATCAGTTTCCAAATTACTACTACTACTGATACTTATCATTTCTACGTCATAGTGCTACAAGGAGTACACAGCACTGTACAGAGACATGTAAGAGACAGTCCCTGCTCATAAGAGCTTACAGTCTAGTCAAATCTCAGTTCCCTCAATTCTCAAGTTCCTGCTTTGCTCGTCAGCCCACACTATCTCTGAGTTTCCATTCTCCCCTTAATCCCTGACTCCCCATGCTTATTCTGCTCTTCTCCCCAATCCCCATGCTCCTGCTGTCTCTTCAATCCTCGGCCAATCCCTGAGCTGTATGATTCCTCTGCTGTCCTTCCTCCCAGAGAACTCCCAAGTCCTCCCCTTCTCTATCCCACTGCCAGAGTCCTGATTCTTCCCACTCTCTCTGTCTGAACTGCATGGTTCTCTGTATCTACGGGACCTGAGTGATTCAAAAAGCTGATATCTGAACTATGCAGGCCAGAGGACAGACGGAAGAGGTGGTGGTCTTCCTACAGGAAGAACCTTCTTCTACAGCACTAACACTGATGCGGAGTAAGTAGCAACGCGGCCAGGCAAACTCACCTGTCAATGAGCCATAGGGTCAGCTTCTTCCAGTTACTCTTGGGAGAGGGGGCATTACCCTCCCAAAAGCTGCCTACACCTTCCTCCCCAAGTCCCCATTAGTGCAGCCACATGGTTCACTGATCATCTGATGTTTGAATCGCGCAGTGCTCTGCAGATACAGTAGCCACATGGTTCAACCAACTGATGATCAGTGAAAGAGTAGTTACCCACCTGTAACAGGTGTTCTCCAGGAGCAGCAGGAATCAGTCCTCACATATGGGTGTCATCGGCGCCGATGAAGCCCCAGCGGAGCATTTCCCCAGCTTTCTATGAAAGGCTTTGGGAATGCAGGCACGCATGCGCGGTTCCCTTCCTGCCTAAAGGTGCCATCTTACCGCAGTCAAATGACATAGCTAAGAACAACACACAAAAATGAAAAATAAACTATATACAACTGCAACTCCAAGGGGAGGAGGGAGGGCTGTGAGGACTGATTCCTGCTGCTCCTGGAGAACACCTGTTACAGGTGAGTAACTACTCTTTCTCCAGGACCAAGCAGGAAGTCAGTCCTCACATATGGGTGACTCCCTAGCTCTGGGCTACCAAGGAACCTAGGCTGAACAAGAGGACTCCCTCTAGTCCCAGCTGCAAAGAAAGGCTTTTCACTGACACAACCTCCACCGGTAGCCCAACAGAGGGCAGGAGTTGCCTAAACCTCAAAGAGATTCCGGAGTACTGCTTGGCCAAAAGCACTGTCCCTACGGGACTCTCTTCAGACAGTAATGGACCGCAAAAGTCTGGCTTGAAGACCAAGTTGCAGCCCTGCAGATGTCTGCCAAGGGCACAGAGCGGAGATGAGCCACTGAGGCAGCCATTGCCCTGACACGGTGGGCCGTGACCCGACCCTGCAAAGGAAGGTCAGCCGCCCTATAAGCCCAGGTGATACAGTCAGCAACCCAGATGGACAAGGTACGCTTGGACACAGCCAACCCCAACTTATTAGGGTCAAAGAATACGAAGAGCTGAGTAGCCCTTCTATGCCCCTGCGTACGGTCAAGGTAGAAGGATAAGGCCCTCCTACAGTCCAGGGTATGCAGGACTGCTTCTGCCTGACTTGCATGAGGCCTAGGGAAGAATGTTGGAAGAACCACCTCTTGGTTAAGGTGGAAGGAGGAGACAACCTTAGGGAGGAACTTTGGATGAGTCCTAAGGACTACCCTGTTCCTATAGAAGCGAGTGTAAGGCCTATCACAGACCAGGGCCTGAAGCTCACTCACTCGCCTAGCCGAGGTAAGGGCTACCAAGAAGAGTGTCTTCCAGGACAGGAAGCGTAGAGGGCAAGTAGCCATTGGCTCAAAGGGTGGTCGAGTCAGCTGCTGTAAGCACATTCAGCTCCCACTCAGGAGCAGGAGGACGGATTGGAGGCTTGAGCAAAAGCAAGCCCCTGAGAAAGCGGGACACCAAGGGGTGAACCGACAGAGAATGTCCTTCCACCAGTGAGTGGTGAGCTGCTAGAGCTGAGAGGTGGACCTGAACAGAATTGGACTTAAGTCCCTGATTGGACAAGTGCAGTAAGTACTGAAGCACTACTGGCACAGTACAGGAGAAAGGATCCTCTGTATGTAGCTGACACCACACAGAAAACCTTTTCCATTTGAGAGCATAGGTTTTCCTTGTGGACTGTTTCCTAGAGGCTAGGACAACCTCCTCAACTTCTTGAGGTAGGCCCCAGGGAGCCAAAACTACCCTTGCATCCTCCAGGCCATCAAATTGAGAGCTTTGAGATTGGGGTGCAGAAGGGAACCCTGCTCCTGTGAGAGAAGGTCGGGTTGCAACCCCAGAGGCAGTGGGGGATCCACCGCCAGTTGAAGCAGAAGTGGAAACCAAGGCTGTCTTGGCCACCTGGGAGCCACCAGCAGGACCGAGGCCTTGTCCTGAAGAACTTTGAAGAGAGTTCGGGCCACCAAGGGCGTGGGAGGAAACGCATACAGGAGGCCCTGAGACCAGGGAATCAGAAAAGCAACCGCTGCTATTCTCAGAGGATGCGGTTGCCTGGAGCAGAACTTTGGCAGTTGCTTGTTCAGTGGGCTGGCAAAGAGATCTATCAAAGGGAGACCCCATTTTAGGAAGATCTTCTGAACTACTAAAGGATGCAGTTGCCACTCGTGGGGCTGCAGAATCCTGCTCAACCTGTCGGCCAGGTAGTTGTCCTGGCCTGGAAGGTACACAGCCTTGAGGAGCATGTTGTGCTTGAGGGCAAATGAACAAATGTCCTGAGCCTCCCGATAGAGGAGTCTGGACCCAGTGCCGCCCTGTTTGTTCACATAAAACATGGCTACTTGGTTGTCTGTCTGAACCAGGACAGATTGATGAGCCAGGGCAGGAGAGAAAGCTTTGAGTGCTAATCGAATAGCTCTGAGTTCTAGGAGATTGATCTGCTGTGCCGCCTCCCAAGGAGACCACAGGCCCTGGGTGCACTTGTTCAGGCAATGAGCTCCCCAGCCCTGCAGGGAGGCGTCTGTGGTCAGTACCACTGTGTATCCAGGAATTTGAAAGAGCACACCTTTTAGTAGATTGGGTGGGTGCAACCACCAGCTGAGGGAGTTCAGAAATTGTCTGGACACCCTTATCCTGTCTCTGAGGCTGCCTGTGGCCTGTGACCACTGAGTCCAAAGGCACCATTGTGCAGGCCTCATATGGAGCCTGGCATTGGGGGTCACATGTACTGTCGAAGCCATGTGGCCCTGAAGCCTCAGGCAGAGTCTGGCGGAGACCAGTGACCTGTTGAGAAACTGGTTTGCCAAGGCCAGTCTTTGCGCTCTGGCAAGAAAGCCTTTGCCAGCAGAGAGTCCAGCCTTGCTCCTATAAACTCCAAGTTCTGGGAGGGGAGCAAAGTGGACTTTGCGAAGTTTATTACAAACCCCAGGCTTTGAAGAAGAGCAATAGTTCTGAGGGTGGCTTGTCTGGCCTCCTGGCACGTCTGACCCCTGATGAGCCAGTCGTCCAGATAGGGGAAGACAAAGATTCCCTGATTTCTCAGGTAGGCCGCCACCACTGCCAGGCATTTGGTAAAGACCCTGGGAGCGGAGGTGAGGCCAAAAGGCTGTACTGATAATGGTTTCCTCCCACAATGAACCTGAGGTACTTTCTGTGGTCTGGATGAATGAGGATGTGAGTGTACTGTCAGACGGCTGCCTGGGTGAGAATCTTCACAGTCTTGTCAAGTGCATATATCTATATGATTTGCAAGGTATTGTGGGCAATGTAGTTCATTCACACCAGACACAGCTGCTGACAATAATTTAGTTGTGCTCTTGGGTAAAGCCAATAAGATATTTATTTATGGGGTTATT
This sequence comes from Ichthyophis bannanicus, assembly GCA_033557465.1. Classification (NCBI taxonomy): domain Eukaryota; kingdom Metazoa; phylum Chordata; class Amphibia; order Gymnophiona; family Ichthyophiidae; genus Ichthyophis; species Ichthyophis bannanicus. The sequence continues at coordinate 907,528,997 of CM066035.1, read as the reverse complement.
TCTCCCAACACAGATATGCTTGGTAGCACATAAATCAGGTAACTTGCTTTCAGTGTTAACTTGGAAAAACAAAGTCAAAATCAAGAAAACAACAAATGCAAAGCCACAAAGCAAGAAACAAACTGCTCTTTTCAGGTTAACTTCTGATTACTTCCCACATAGATTCAGAAGTGATTCTCTCCCAGCTCACAAGCAATTAGGTAAGGCTTAATTGCTAGCAGTTATCCAGCTGAAACCCCTTTAGCTGGCTTGCTTTCTACTGTGTGGGTCAAATCCTACTTCAGGAGCTTTTCTGAGTAGATTAAAGAACAAATTTGTATTTCTTTGTGATGGTTGCTGTACTTTATAACAGAAAGTTACCAACGGAGTTTAGATAGACAGCAATCCATATAAACACATTCTTCATCTGCAATCATTCCCCCATCTTCAACAAGCATAGGTTCAATATCATGGATTGGCACAGATGAATCTCTCAAGGGAGCACTTTCAGGAGAATACTTGTTTCCCTGCTGTCTTTCAAGGTTATAGCTAGGGCTTAGATCAGTGTTCATACCTGAGCTTCCATTGCTGTTAGAGTTCCTCTCTATATAGTCTGGCCAGTATGTAGTCCAGTTCTTATGTCCAGCCTTCCAATCCAGATCCCTGGACACTGGATCTCTCTTCACATACCTTCTGGCACAGGTCTTAGGGTCCCTTCCACGTGCAGCCGTCTCCCTCACAGGTAGCCTCTGGTGATTCCTAGCTCTGCAGCACCATTCCTCTGGCTTTCCCCAGTCCAATGGTGTATGCTGGCCCTTGGAATACCTCCCAGTATACGTACTGCTTTGGACTCTTCTAGACCTCTCAAAGGCTTTTCTCTTCCTTCTTCCAAAGGGTCTCTTTCCCTCTCTGTCCGTCCAGTTTGGCTTCTGCTTCTGATGATCCTTCAGATGAAACTGATGATCAAGCTCAAGCTGAATCTCAGGATAACCAAGGTGATCATGAAGATGGTCATCTGTAGAATAAACTCTACTCTTATTCTGCTTAGATGAGTGCTCCTTCCTAACACAGCGCAGCTGTGCTGAATCAGGCCCTGCCCTTTGAGATGAGTGCTTAGGGATTACCTCATAGCCCTTTTGATTGAACACACGTTTTCTCACTTCAGCTCCTCTCATGGCTGTTGGAAACCTGGTGCATTCTGGGACTGGTAGTCTTTTATGGCAAAATTCTGTTTTCTCATTTCTAACAGCACTGACAGGTTGCTTGTTCAGAGACACTTCACCTTTTCTATAGCCCCTTCCTGAGCTATGATAAGCTTCCTTATCACAGTACGCATCCTTTATATCTAAGGAGCATAGCCAGTCTCCCTGCTGGAGGTAGGGCAGAAGTGTTCCAAGAGTAAGCATCTTGAACTTTTCCTTCTCTAGGAATTTGTTGAGGTTCCTGAGGTCCAGAATGGGCCGAAGGCCACCAGTTCTTTTGGGCACCAGGAAATACCTGGAGTAGAATCCGTGACCTTGCAAGTGGGGAGGCACAGGTTCCACCGCCCTGTCCACCAACAGACATTGAAGATCATGAAGGAGAAGGTCTGTGTGCAGGGAAGGCCTCAGGGGCTCCCCTGGAAAGTATGGTGGAGGCAGTTGGTGAAAATGTAGGGCATAGCCCTTGTGGACTATGTCCAACACCCAACTGTCCCCGGTAATGAGGGGCCACTGGTGGGCAAATAGGGCGAGGCGACCTCCTGTGCAGGGTTGGGATAGCAGGGACGGAGAGGCTACGCTCAAGGAGTCAAAAACCCCCACCCTGCTGAGTGGGAGCAGGGGCCGGAGGCTTGGGGGTCCTCTGCCTACGGGGCCCATTACCCTGCCCCTTGGCTTGCTGACCCTGGGGTGCAGCTTGGGTAGCCTGATATTGAGGGTACTGTTTGTAGGCAGTGCCCTTCCTCGGGTAAAAGGGCTTTTTACCCGAACCCTTCTTCTTATGAGAAGGGGCAGAGGTCTTCCTAGACAGCCTTGTCCGTGTAAGGTGCTCTGTTTCGAGCTGGGCGGCCTTCTCGGTCATGGGCTTGCCAAAAAGGTTTTCACCTCGGCAAGGGACATCGACCAACTTGTCCTAAACCCATGGCTCGAGGTCCAATGACTGCAGCCATGCCTGGTGTTGAGCCGCGATGCTGGCTGCCACAACTCAGGCCGAAGCCTCGAAGCCATCGTAGGCAGCGCGGGACATGAACTTGGAGAAGTCCCGAATCCCTGAGGACAAGGACTTGAATCTCTGCAAGGGTTCCCCGGAGAGACCAGCAGAGAACCCGGCCAACTCCTTTGCCAGGTCCCGCAAGTACATTGCCATGTACAGCTGGTAAGACTGGACACGGCAAGCAACCATCGAGCCCTGGAAGCACTTTCTACCTACACCATCAAGGTTCCGGGCCTCCCTGCCGGGGGGCACCGCAGAGTGCATCTTCTGGCTCTTCAGACGATGCGTGGCCGATTCCACAACCCTGGAATGGTGTGGTAGCTGTGCTTTCTGAAAGCCAGGGCTCTTCCTGAGTCGATAGATCGAGTCGACTCGCTTGCTCAAAACCGGCGCCGAGGCCGGTGCCTCCCACATCTGGAAGAGGAGCCGTTCCAGCATCAGAGGAACCGGGACAGTAAAGGCCTCCTTTGGAGGAGAGTCATTCTGCAGGGCCTAGAGCTCTTCAGCTCGAGGCTCTTCCTCGGGGTCCGCCGGAATAGCCAAGGCAGTGGCCATATCCCGACAAACTCCGAGAACCAAGTATCCTCCGGAGGGGATCTACTCCGGGGCTCAGACTGCAGTGAGTCCGATGGGATGCACCGAGTCTTGAACGTATCGGGGGACTCCTCATCCTCCGTCTCCCAGGCGGACTCATCCGACGAGGAGTCAGGGTCCGACCCCGCAGGGCCCTGGAGCACCCGCCCCGATGCCGGAGGCACCGGCGTCGATGCCCTCAGCCCCGAGCAGGAGGTCGAGGGAGACCGTGACCGAGGTCGACTTCGAGCCATGATGGACTCGAATATCGGCTCTGTCTCAGGGGTCGACTTCGAAGTCGATGTCCCTGTGGTCGGGGCAGATGCGCCAGACAGGCTGGCCATCAGTGCCCGCTGCTGCTCCATGAAAGCAGACAATCTGCTCTCCAAGGCTGTCATCCTGAGACTCAGCTCGGGAGACGCAGCAGCCACCGACTTGGGCCCCGGCGGCACCGGGCCCGATGTCGGCTCCCTGGGAGGAGAGTCCTCGAGGACTACAGGGCTTATGCGTCCAGCAGACTCCGGCTCCACGCGAGGAACTTTGGCAGGCTTCTCTTGGTCCACGGGCCCGGGGCGACGGTCGGGGGTCTTAGACCTGGCCCTCGAGGAGCCAGGGACCTCTGACGACACCCTCGCGAGCCGCTTCTTCCTCTTGCGTTCCCAGTCGGGGGACCCCCTGTCCGAGGAGCTCCAACGGCACGCGGGATCCGAATCCCGAGATGTCGAGGCCTCAGACGAGGTCCGGGCCCGGCCGGAGGCTGCGTCCGAGAAAAGCCTTTCTTTCTGCTGCTGGCGACTTCGGAGTGCCTTGGAAGACATCTTCCCACAGGGTCCACACGACTTAGGGTCGTGATCAGGACCGAGGCACCGAAAGCAGCAGTTGTGTGTGTCGGAGAGAGACATTAATTTCTTACACCGATCACACTTCTTGAAACCGCTGGAAGCCATCGGGGAAAAAAGAGTCCCCGCGAGGTCAAAGGACCGGCCTTCCAGGGAAAAAGCAAAAAAGGGCGCGAACGCCAGCCACGAAGGGCAAAAACCGAAAAAGAAGAATCGGGCTCGATACCGGTGTACCGAACCCGGCGGGAGGGGAACCGGCGTCAAACCGGGAGAAAAAACAGCGAGTATCGCCGAAAAAAATCAACTTTTATCCGGGATGACAGGACTCACGTCCGGTGGGCTTCTCGGAAAAAAAGAGACTGAGGTAAGATGGCACCTTTAGGCGGGAAGGGAACCGCGCATGCATGCCTGAATTCCCATAAGTTTTCATAGAAAGCTGGGGAAATGCTCCGCTGGGGCTTCATTGGCGCCGATGACACCCATATGTGAGAACTGACCTTCCTGCTTGGTCCTGGAGAACTGTGCAGCTGTAGTGAGTGAAAGAAAAACGACAGAGGTGCCTGCTGCTGGGTTAGCATGCAGGACTGGGAAGATGTTACAGGCTGGGACAGCACTGGTAGTGCCTGGCATACAACCTTCCTAAGCTGGTGGTGCATGTGCGCCACTGTTTACGATTGATGCTATGCCCATGTTCGCAAACATTTGAAGGCATGGCTATTTGTGCATGCTTATGGTGCAATAACTTGTGAGTAAGTCACCCATTAACAGCGCAACCTCAAAAGAGCACTGATGTCCATATTTATTTTGTAGATGTTTTATAGATGTTTGCATTGTAATCTGCCTATGGCTATTTGATGCCTATGGCTATTTGATGGAATATGATTTGAATAAATAAATAAGTATTAACACTACAGTATACATGAAGCTGATTCCATTACTATCACCAACAAACTGGCAACCATCTATCTGCCTCATATACAGGATGCCATCCGCCAATGTCAACGACCTGTCAGTTATCCTGGACAGAGTGATAACAGCAACAAAAACTGGAAAAGACCTCCTAGTACTAGGAGACTTTAACCTCTCTTGCTACAACACAACCACATCCTCACCTTCATCCAAGCTATGTCAGCAATGGGCCTTACACAACTAGTGAACATCTCCAACACCCTAGACCTAATTTTCTCTAACAAGCATACAACGCAAATGGGTCCCCCACACTCCATCCAGACATGTCCAGTACCCTGGTCAGATAACAAACTAATCCACTTCTCCCTCCCACATACTCTCATCAACAAAAATCACAACTCATCCCCATCAATACAGAGATTCAAACCTTTCAATAAGGACAACTTCATTTGCGACACCCTAAAACACTTTCATGAAGGACCATGGACCCCGATGTCCTCAATGAAAACTGGAACACCATCACCAGGGAAGAAGTCATCGCCCCCAATTCCACAGTCCAAACATATGAAAAAAAACAAAACTGAATGGTACACCCCAGCTCTTTGACATCAAAAACGACAACTCCGCAAACATGAACGAAAGTGGTGCAAAACAAAAAGCAACGAAGAAAGGCTCCAATACGTTCGACTTCTAAATGACTACCTTGCTGCAAAAGATATGGCAAGACAGGAACACCATACTAAACTGCTCAACTCTGCAATCATACAGACAAGAGAGCTCTTCAACATCGTAAAACATCTAAAAAAAGCACCAACTACTGAAAACACTGAAATAACGTTCACTCTCAACAACTGGCTAAACACTACAAGCAACTGCACCCCCAACTGGAAGCCCCTCTCACACCCTCTCTCGAAGACAATTTCACTCTCATGGACCCCTGGACCTCCTTCACAGATATCATAAAGTAACAAATAGAAAATACCATTGCATCCCTAAACACAACAACTTCCCCTCTGGATCCCTGCATCATCTCATGGATTAAGGCAGCCAAGAAAGAACTAAGTGGAGCACTCACCAAAATCACAAATGCAATACTACAACAAGGCACTATGTCCATATGCCTGAAGACGTCATCCATACATCCAACTCTGAAAAACCCACTCTGGACCCATCAGACCCTGCATCATACAGACCCATCGACTGCCTACCCTTCACTGCCAGGATCATGGAGAAAACCTTCAAACATCAACTTCAAGACCATATTGACCAACACAACCCTCAACAACATGGATTCCATCCACACCACGGAGTGGAAACACTTTTGACCACCCTGGTAAACACTCTAGTTCAAGGAATACAGCACATCAATCAAGGCTGCCTACTAATCTTCTTAGACATCTCATCGGCATTTGACACTATAAACCACAATATCCTCTTGCAACTTCTCTGCACCTAAGGAATCCAAGGAACAGTACTAAAATGGTTCACTTCCTACCTCACAGATCAACAGTAGCAAATAAAGATTGGACAAAACATCTCCACCCCTTACAAGCAGACCCAAGGAGTTCCCCAAGGATCCATCCTCTCTGCTCTTATTTTCAACGTCTACCTTTGACCACTCTGCACAATCATAAGATCTCACAACCTATACATCCACATCTATGCCGATGATATCATGATCAATGGGCAAATCAACATACACCAACTCACACTATCCGCCCACTCAGAATGCTTCCAGACATAATCAACTGACTGAAAGACAACCTTCAAATCAACTATAACAAAATGAAGACCCTCTACAAAACAAAAAATACCACCTTTGTCCGATCCCCCCCCCCACAACACTGAACACCACAACAGTCAAAACTAAGAATGAAGTCCGATATCTAGGGATCACCCTTGATCAATACCTCACTTTAAAAGCCCACGTCAGCAAAATCACCAAGACAATCTACTTCAAAACAAAGACACTAAAACGCCTCGGACCTTTCCTTGAACCGGAAGACTTCCAGACTGTTCTGCAAGCATTTATAATACACCACCTGCATTTCTGCAACGCTATCTACCAAGGCCTGCCGCAGTCCACACTCCTCCCATTGCAAACAGATCCCCACTCAACAGCAAGGACCCTACAAGCAGCAACAAGACAGGATCATACTCAAACAGTTCCACTGGCTCCCTTTACAGAGCCGAATAAAATTCAAAACTCTCATCCTAACCCACAAAGCAATTCACACCAACTCTCCCACACCTATGCATGCTTCTCCAGACCACCAAGCAACTCAGAACTAGATGGACCTTCACTATGAACACCCTGGTCATTCCCCACCTCAGAACCAAATCTAACCAGCAAGCATGTAAACAAGCATTCCAACTGTACGCACCCTCTATTTGGAACACTCTCCCAGACCATCTCAGGAACATCACAAATCTCAAAACCTTCAGAAAGCATCTGAAAAAACACCTATTCACCGAGCACTTCACCCCCTTAACATAGGCTAGTTGAATGCACCTGTACATAATCTAAGGGCCCAATTTTCAAAGGCATTTACACGGGTAACTGGCCTAGTTACTCATATAAATTCTTTATCTGAGATTTTCGAAGGGCACCTACAAGGGTAGTGCCCTTCGAAAATCCCGGATATGTCCCTAATGCACTCAGATACTATGCAGTTAGCATTGGGGTGTGTTAGGGGTGTTCCAAGGTGGAGCGGGGGCGGAGGAAAGGGCTAACTGGGTAGCAGCAATTTTTGATGCTACCCACTTAGCCCTCTGCGCCTTAAAGATAGTCAAGGTTTTTCCTCGCCTATCTTTCAGGCGCAGGGGCTAAGCGGGTAGCATCAAAAATCGGTGCTACCCGGTTAGCTCCTGCGGCTTTCAGGGTGTGCGGCGAGACCTGGATTTTCAAAGAAGGGCCGTATATGACCCTGGCATTGAAAATCTGGGTTAGGTGGAAGGGGGCGGGCTATGCGCCGACGTGATGCATAGCACTGCCCAGTTGAAAATCGGGCCCCAAGTCTATGTAGTATAAATAGTTCAGGATTGTATATAGTTATAAACTCTTTTATATCAACTGTATGTTGTATATAGTTGAAGATGCTGTAACATTGTATTTTCTCTTGTTCGATGTAAACCACCTTGACCTGGTGAAAGGTGCTATATAAATTCAGCTAAATAAATAAATAAAATAAAACATTATGTTACTCACAGCTCAAGGGCTTCAAGTTGGCTCAGACTCAGTGGACTCTTTCTCCGAAGAACTGTCTTCACTAAGATCACTGTAACTGAGGGGAAAAAAGGAATTAAGAATAGAACATATACAGTTGTGGTCCACATTCATCTGCCATCATTTACTATGTTACTGTATTACTAGCACCCTTGCAGTTCAACCCCTTAATGTCCAATATCTCCTAAAAAAAAGTGGCCAGTGAAATGATTTTGGACTATATACGCACACGTATTTGACACATAAAAGAATAAAATAAAACAAGACCAATTAAAAAAGGAAATAGTATAAAAACTGGGACATTGCCAGGACATGACTACTGGCACCTTTACAAACAATGGAAATCAGTTTGAACAGAAGAACCATATTCCCACTTCAGTAAAATTAGATGCATCCATGATCAATTGTCAGTACTCACAAGACTTGAATCAGTCAATGAATAATGACTCTAATTTTTAAAATGGCCACATTCACTCTGTTCCATTTTCACAATGGTGAAGACAAGAGAGCTGCCTGAGACAATCAGAAAGGCCATTATCACCAACATCAAACTTCAATGGGGTACAAGGCCATCTCCAAAGACCTTGGGATTCCTGTGTCTACAGTTCGAAATGTTATTACGATGTTTTCTGCTCATGGAACTGTCAAGAACCTCCCAGGACGTGGTGGGAAGAGGAAAATTAATCCAAGACAACTTTGAAGGTTAGTGCAAACTGTTGGAAAAACACCAAGAACAACATCCAAAGAGCTTAAGGCTAACTTGGAGCTATCTGGAGTGGTGGTTTCAACCCGCACCACATGCCACGCATTATACAAAGAAGGACTTCATGGGGAAGGCCAAGGAGGACCCCACTGCTCAAAGACAAGCATAAAAAGGCATGCCTGATCTTTGTCCAAACTCACCTTGAGAAACCACAATCCTTCTGGGAAAATGTTGTGAACAGATGAAATCAAACGAGCTCTTCGGCAATGCAGACCAGCGATTCATTTAGAGGAAAAAATTGAAGCTTATAAGGAACAAACACCCTTCCCATAGTAAAATAAGGTGGAAGTTCCATAATGTTGAGGGTTTGTTTTGCTCCCTCAGGAACTGGAGGCTTGAAACATATTAAAGGAATCATGATGTCAGAGGACTACCAAAGTATTTTGGAGCAAAATGTGCTACCTAGTGTCAGAAAGCTAGGTCTGGGTCAAAGGTCATGAGTCCTCTGGCAGGACAATGACCCAAAACATACATCCAAAAGTACAAAAGAATGTTTAAAAATTAACAAACGGACTGTTTTAAACTGGCCAGCAATGAGTCCTGATCTCAATCCAATCAAGAATCTTTGGAAAGAGCTGAAATCTGCCATTGGTGAAAGGAATCCTGGAAATATTCATGAGCTGGAACAAATCACAATTGAAGAGTGGGAGAAAATACCAGCAGACGGATATACAAAACTTATAGATGTCTTGGGAACCCAGAGACCAGGGTTTGATTCCCACTAGTACTCCCTGTGGCCTTGGCCAAGTAGCCTAACCCTCCATTGCCTCAGAAAAATCCAAGCTATCAATATCCGCGTTTAATGTACTGTGATAAGGAAGCTTGTAGTGAGCCTATGGAGATAGGAGAAACTGATGATTTTGCTTTTAAGAAAAGTGACATCCCTGCAGTGCACAGGTTTCAGCTTTTGCCTAAAGAAAGCAAGCAGAGAGAAACTGAACCTAGGCTGCCACATCCAAGCTCTGCTGACGTAGTTGCAGGCTTGGAAGATAATTGCAAGCACCTGTCCAGAGAGGGAGAGACACTGCCCGGGAAGCAGGGATATAAACCTTGGCAAGAGAGAAAGCAGAGAGGAGAGCCCAGAGAGGGAGAGCCTGGGAGGAGAGAGAACTGGAGGAGAGAGCAGAGAAGGCTTCAAACCCCAGTTCCTGATCAGAAGGTTCAGAGAGTTCAGAGGTGGGAGCCCAGGACTCAGCACAGGAGTCAAAGGAGCCAAGCCTGGAACAGGGAGCCGTGGCAGAGCTCCAGGAAGGAACTCAGGGAAGTGAACCAGGGACTGTTTCCCAGAAACTGGAGGGAGACTGGTGAACACAGCCAGGGAGAAGTGTCCACAGCTTCAGGTACAATTTATCCTTACTGGGTGGAGCTGTGCTCGAGAGACACAGGGATCCTCAGAGAGAATATACCCTGAGACATACGTTAAAAGCTCAGAGCAGGGCACTGCATTACCGGAGCCAGAGGAAATGCAGGTTGAGCCTACTGAGCAGGATTTATGGCCTCCAGAACTACTCATGGACTGTACTCTATGTCAAGCTGTTAGCTTTGAGTCCCTTTGCTAAAGAATAGCTGAAAAGATAAAGTCTCCTGAAAAGTAGAGTAATGAAACCTAGTCTGAACTGAAGGTAGGAACTTGCTCTGTTTAATGGGAGGATACCTGTTGCATGTACATTTGAATGCTTAATGAAGACAAAGGTAAAAAGATGATATTTTTTTACTTTGTTGAATGAAGAAGCTGTGTTTTCTTTATCCGTTATATTGATAAGCAGCTGCCTATAATTAATAACTGTGAAGCTCATCCAGCCTAAGTTGTAAATAACCTTGAGCGAATGAATGGAGAAGTATCCTGTTACAGTCTACATGGACTTTGTTTGCGTTTGGGGAATAAATTTTGTCATTTGCCTTTACTTTCGGTTTCATGACTATACTTCATCTTAGAAGGCCAAAACTACAACTCCCAGCAGGCATCACTGGGAAAAAATAGTTTATTCAACCTTTTATAAGAGAGGTTAATGGCAACCCTACCCCTCTAAGCCTTAGGCAGAGGGCTGGAGCGTGACAGTACATTACCAAGTTTAAGTTACAATATAAACTGTTTTTACTGAAATGATAAAGCTGTATATAAAAAATCCTGTTAAATAAATAAAATAAAAATTTGAAGGCTGTCATCACTGCCAAGGGTTGTGCAAACAAATAGTAGTGAATGGTGCCATTATTCCTGTCCAGGACATATTTTGGGTTTTTTTCTCAGAAATTACTACGTCTAAGTTGCAGACATCTCTTTATTTATTGTATATCTTTGAACATACTATTAAAATATTATGATGACTTACAGTTGGAATATTTCCAATTATTTCTCAAGGTATTGTACACAACATACCTAAAATGCAAAGATACCAATAATGTTGACCACAAATAGGAATTACACTTACCTGGTAATTGTGGTTCCTTGACTGACTCCAGTTTAGTTTTCAACCTCTGGGTAGTGAACCTCCTCCTGCAGCTTGGAGACTGGGCATGTAAAAAACTCATGACATCACTGGATATAGCCTGCTGGTCTCTCCCATCAGCCCCTAGTGAACTATTGACAAAGCAGACTCAAAGGAGCAAAAAATCATTAACTTTTTTTTTTTTAACTTATTATATTCAAGGACACGCAGAACATATAACCTATCTACCTACTACTCCCCTTCCAGAAGGAAAGGGACTGCTTCCTGCATGCTCTCCTTTCCGTCGAATGCCTAGCCCTAAACAATCCAGAGCAATATAGCAATATATATTGGTCAGAAGGTCAGTAACACTCAATACTCTGTTAGTCCCTAAATCAATATCACAGTGTACCAAAACTACTTCAGACAGGGCCTTTTTATTCTGTGCACCAAGGTGTTGGAATAGCCTTCCTCAAAACATCCGAGCAATACCAGACCTTTTGCAGTTTCGCAAAGCTTTGAAACACTACCTCTTCCTTTTATCTTATCCAGTAAACAATAAAGACATCTCAACCAACCCACAGACCTTCCACTCATACACATACAATACAGATACCCCACAGACCACATACACACAAAACTGAAGCCATGATGATATTATGACTATGTTTATTAATTATATACCCTGTTATCCGAGTTATATTCTCCTGTTTTCTGTAAACACAAAGTACTGTTGAATTGTGTATCTCACTGTTTTTTGTGAACCGCGCTGATGCTTAATAGTGCGGTATATAAGAGTCTATAAATAAAATAAATAAATAAATATAGCAATATCATAATATAATAACACAATATAGCGCAAAACAAATGGAAGCATCAAAACGACTGAATACCAGTGAAGGCCTATATCCGCTTTTAACCTTGCACTTCCCCCAACAGAAAAAACACTGCTAAGACCCCATCCCCAGGCGGGAATGAGGACTAAACTGCAGTCACTCAAGGAACCACAATTACCAGGTAAGTGTAATTCTTATTTCCTTATCGTTCCTCCAGTTTAGTCCTCAACCTCTGGGATGTATCAGAGCAGTAATCATTGGGAGGGACCTTTCCAGCCAGATCTCAACACCGCCTCCCTGAAAACGGCATCCTTAGCCGCCAGAACATCTAGGCGGTAGTGCTTACTGAAAGTATGGAGAGACAACCAAGAGGCCTCCCTACAGATGTCCACTGGCGGAACCAAACTGTGCTCCGTCCAAGAAGACGCTTGCACTCTGGTAGAGTGAGCTCGTAAGCTCCCTGGGACTATACCTAGGTATCCCACCTAAGAAATAACCATATATTTTCCCTATGTTACTGTTACTCCAATCTTGTATTTATAATTATATCATGTATATAGTTCACCCTGTTATCCAAGTTTGTACTCCTGTTCTATGTAAAACCAAACAGCTTGTTGTTATGGTCATTGTGTTATAATGTAAACCGCGCTGATACCGAATAGTGCGGTATATAAGAAATTGTAATAAATAAAATAAATAAATAAATATACGGTCCCATAGAAGATAAGCCAATGCACTCGCCGCTCCAATCCATCCAGAAATGGACTCCTTCGCCACCGCTTCCCTTTGCGGGGCCCTCAGAACATCCCGAAGAGAGACGATCCGCCTTGCGAAAGTTTCTGAAACCTTTAAACACTGCCACAGCGCTCTCTTGACGTCCAAACAGCGCAAGCTATAGTTCAATACACTCCCCTCTGCCGCACCTAGCGCTGGAAGAGAGACCATTTTAGTTAAGTGACTGTAGAAACCACCTTTGGCAACAACGACGGAACCAGCCGCCAGGTCACCTTCTGTCTGGAGACAGACAAAAAATTATTACTGACAGGTCAACGCCTGCAACTCCAAAAATCGCCTCACCGAACAGATGACCATCAAACATACTGTCTTCAAGGCAAAACCCTTAACCTATGCCTGTTGCAAGGGCCCCAATTGGGCACTAGCTAACGCTCCTAAAACCAACTTGAGCTTCCCCGGTGGAATTAATATCCTACGACAGGGCTACAAGTCTGGTAACCGCCTGAGAATGCGTACCACATCGACCTGTGCATGAGAGCCCCTATAGCAAGACAGAGCTGCTAACTGAACTCTCCAGGACCTGCCTTTACCAAATCCGTCCTGCAGAAAACTTAATAGCAAGTGTGCCTCCGCGAGCACCCATCCTGAAAGATGCGCCCAATACGCACATATGCAAGGGATGTAGACTTTTTTTTTTTTTGCGGCAAAGTGGCAAAGACTGCTGTCGAACAACTTTTTTTCTTTAAGTTTGCCCTTTCAATGGCCACCCCGTAAGCAAAAACTGATGCACCTGAGGCATTCAAAGGGAACTCCGTAGCAACAGAATCTCCAATGTCGGAAACCCCCATGGATTCCCGTCGAGCAACCATATGAGGCAGGCATACCACGGGCGCCTCGGCCAGCCCGAGTCCCCCAACCACACATTTCCCCGAAGCGCTTCGATACGCAGAACCACTCGACCTATGAGTGCCCCCGGTGGAAAGACATAGAGAAGACTGGACGACGGCCGCCGTTGAAACAGTGCGCCGATGCCTTCCAACCTCCTTTCGCGTCGTCTGCTGAAGAAGCGACCCGTTTACGAAGAGTGAATCGCCGCCATGAGGTCCATTACTGGCTGTCCCCATATGCGACCGATCTGTGCGAACACCTCTGGATGCCACTCCCATTCTCTGGCATCTACTCGGACCTAACTGAGGAAATCCGCCGTCACAATGTCCTTACCCGCAACATGCGCCACCGAAAACGCTGGCAGCCAAAGCTCTATCCACACACACAGACCCTCTGCCGCGGCCTCTATGGCCACACTTCCAGTTCTGCCCTGCCGATTGATGTAGGCCACCGCCGCGGAGTTGTCAGACAGTACTCACACTGCCTGTCACCATAGCTTCGAACATCTGCAACGCCTGGCGTACGCTCGCATTTCCAGTCGGTTCATTGACCACTGGGTCTCCTGTGTACTGCAAGAGCCGTGCGAGAAACGATCTCTGAACGTAGCGGAGTTTAACAAAGTTTTTGGCCAAGCTCCCGGAGGAAAGGTCCATAACCTTTTATTAGAGAGAAGCTGGAAAATTATAATTTTTTTTTTATACCAACTTTCACCAATTCAAGATGTTCTACAAGGCACACAACCCAACAGAGCGTCACATCTGTTGTACATGTTTTATGTTTATGTTTTATTAAAATTTGATATACCACCCACACCAAATTAGGCATCTGCGTGGTTTACAATTAAAATTACAGGCTGCAGAAATAGGAAAAGAACGCCATCAGATTAAAACAGTAAAGAGGAAAAGAGAATTACAAGACGAATAAAACGAAAGACATGACAACAAGGGTGGGTCAGAAAGAGAGCAAGAAAGAAAAGCAAACATAAGGGCAGGGCTTATGGGGGGAGGTTAAATGCCGTAGTGAATAAGTGGGTTTTGAGCTTTGCTTTAAAGTGCTGGAGAGATGTTTCAGAGCGGAGGGAAAGGGGGAGCGAATTCCAAAGTCGTGGACCCAAAAAGTAAAAAGCGGAAGAACGAGTGGATTCCAAATGGGCATGTGAGGGGGGGAGGAGAAGGAACATACGATTAAGATGAATAGAATGAAGGGAACGGTGGGGGGTGTGAAAACGAACCTGATCGGTAAGATAGAGAGTACCACCTGTGAAGAGGGCCCTGTGAACAAAGACAAGAATCTTATAGTGGATGCGAAAAGGAACCGGTAACCAATGTTGTTGCAGGAGGAGAGGGGTGACGTGATCATACCGGGAAGCGTGAGTTAGGAGACGAACTGCGGTATTCTGAATACGCTGGATTCGAGCAATTTGGGACTTTGGGAGACCCGCCAGGACGACATTGCAATAGTGGAGCCTGGATATAACTAAGGAAAACAGAAGTGTGGCTAGTGCAGGAGGAGAGAGAAAGGGGCGAACAGCTCGTAATTGTTTAAGAGAGAGAAAAGACCGTTGGACAACTGAAGAAATGTGTTCCCGAAAAGAAAGAGCAGAGTCGAGAACCACACCGAGGTAACGAAAGGAAGAGACTAAGGGAATAGGCTGGGAGGAGAAAGTCGGGGCACATGTGGGTGGGGTGCTCCCTAGTGTAAACCAAGTGGCGAACGATTTAGAAGGGTTAACGTGAAGATAGTTAGAGGAGAACCAGGAAGCAACAGCAGAAAGACAACTGTTAAGAGGTGAAATGTCCGGAGTAAGAGAGTCAGTGTGGAGTAAGAAAAGAATATCATCCGCGTAATAGTACGCGGAGATACCAAATTGCTGGACAACAAGTGCAAGGGGAGCCAGGAAGACGTTAAAGAGAAGTGGGGCAAGGACAGAACCCTGGGGTACACCACAAGAGAGGAGTTGGGGCAGAAGAGGAGGACCCAGAGACAACAGTGAAGGAGCGGTTGAAAAGAAAAGAGTGAAACCACCGAAGAACAGTACCTGAAACACCAGCGTCGTGAAGACGAGCAAGAAGGGTGCGATGGTCCACCAAGTCGAAAGCTGCAGAAAGATCGAGAGAAACAACAAGAGAAATAAGACCGTGATCGTGCGCATGGTGAAGTTCATTAAGAAGGGAAAGAAGAATAGATTCTGTGCTGTGGCCAGGGCGGAAACCAGATTGCCGAGGGTGAAGGGTGAGAGAAGTTTCGAGGTGAGAAGAAAGTTGGTGAAAGACAAGTTTTTCAAGAAGTTTCGAGAGAAAACAGAGGTTAGAAATAGGGCGCCAATTAGAGAGGGTAGTAGGGTCGGAAGTGTGTGATTTCTGAATGGGACGGACAACAGCATGCTTCCAAGGTGTAGGAAAGAGACCAGAGGAGAGACTAGAGTTGAAAAGAATAAGTATGAAGGGGGACAGAAACAATGACGGCTCCAATAGCCAACGTGAAGGAATGGGATCGGCAGAACAAGTTGTTTTGCGGGTGGAGAGAAAGATCTCATGTAGAGTGGCTGAAGAGATTGGCTCAAAAGAGGACCAGGAGTGTGACAAGGTAGGGGAGGGAAAGGTAGGGGAGGGAGAGGAAGTGGGAGGAGACGTAGGGGGAGGGGAAAGAGGTGGGGGGCATGAGGAGAAAGACTGACGAAGATTGTGAACCTTAGAAACAAAAAAGGAGGCAAGTGCGGAGGGATCAGGGGGAGCAGAGGAGGAGGAAGAGGGAGAAGGAACAGATGAGTGTGATGCAGTGAGAGTGCAGAGAACAGTATGCAATTGATGAGAAGAGTTGGAAGAGGAGGAAATAAGATTAGAATAGTAGTTGCGTTTGGCGGAGTGAAGGAGAAAGCGGTAGTGTCTGTGACATAAATGGAAGGACTGCAAGGAAGATGGGGATGGGTGAGCACGCCAAAGACGTTCGGCCCGAAGGTATTTCCGATGTAAAAGAAGACCAGAATGATACCAGGGGTGGTGCGGGTGACGTCGGGAAGGTGGGCGGGGGCGAAGGGGAGCGACACTGTCCAGGGCAGAAGAGAGGGAGGAGTGCCAGAGATGTGCCTGGGTGTCAAGAGGAAGAGATCCAAAATCATCTGGGAATAGAGAGGTGGAAGGGGGAAATTGAGATAGGGTGTCGGATGAAATCGCACGAGTAAGTAACGGTTGAGCTGAAGTGCTACCAGGTGCAACAGAACCCTTAAAATATGAGCATACATGAATCCACCGCTTGCCCCGATACAAGCATTGAGTAGCCTATTCGTCTTTTTGGAAACCAGTCAGGTCCTTAAGACCAGGATTGGCTACCCTAGGAAACAGGATACTGGACCTGAAAGAGCTTGGTCTGACCCAGTATGACATTTCTCGTATCCTTATGAACGGAACCTCCCCAAGGTCTCTGCCTTGGAAGTAACAGGCTGCGCCTGGCCCTATGACCCTGTGACTAGCTCACATGGAGCAGGGCGGCCTAGTGGTTGAGGCAAGTTGCCAGAGGACCAAGGGTTTGAATTCCAATCGAGACCACCAACCTTGAGCCATAAAAACTGGGGTTTCTTGTCCCACAGGTGGTCCTTCTGGCCTTCGTTAAGCGACTTAACCCTCTGCCTCAGATACCAAAACATAAATTGTGAGCCCTTCAGGGACAAGGGAAATAGAAATACCGTAATCGACTGTATGCCACCCTGACCTGTAGGCAATCAGTATACTCAAATAACTGACTGGGAATATGTGACTGGAGCAAACACTGGCAGTGGAGAGACATCAGAGCTGGTGCTGGTTCCTGGTCTTCCATTCTCGCTCTCCCAGTCCTTCTGCCAGCATTGAGAAAAGGCTGAGAATAGATTGTCCAGTGGGCCGGGG
This sequence comes from Ichthyophis bannanicus, assembly GCA_033557465.1. Classification (NCBI taxonomy): domain Eukaryota; kingdom Metazoa; phylum Chordata; class Amphibia; order Gymnophiona; family Ichthyophiidae; genus Ichthyophis; species Ichthyophis bannanicus. Next base: position 907,511,749 of record CM066035.1, on the reverse strand, counting down.
ATCTTGCGTCCTGGACATCAGAGAGAAAGAGGGGCTAGGATCTGGGAGCAAAGCCCAAAGAGAAAGGGAAACTGGTGACTCTGACACTGCAGCTCCTCCGGACGGCTCACTCCACAGCAGATCCCACGACTGCATTTCCAACCCCATGTAACACCATGAGGACCTCACGCACTTTATTACAATCAACATCCCCCCATTACTGGAGAAATTACCTTAATCTGATAATACAGTCTGAGCAAATAAATGCAATCTCATTCTGCAAGGAGTGCACCCAAAAATCATGCCTAAGCAATTGTGAGTCCATACAAAATGCACATCTACATATATGGGTGACCCAGCACCTGTCACCCAAACACAGTGCAGTGAGCACGCTTGAACATAGGCTGAATGCATGGAGCATACACAGAGTATTGACTTCCTCTATGAAACCTTCCAGTGCCCTGGAGCGCTAAGCCCCAGACTGTGCTACCTAGACGTCCTTCTCTTCACCCTCTGCACGGGCCCTTTAACAAGATGGCACAGACAGGTCAGTGCCCCTGCTAAGTGCTTAAAGCCCTGCTCTGACAGCACAGGTTCTAGAAATAGATGAGAATTTCCTGGGAAGGGCATGCTAAGTGGAGCTATGAAACACACAGGCACCTCCCCCCCCCCCCCCCGGCCTTCCTGCAGTCAGAGAAATAGCAGTGGGATACACCGACAACTTTGCAAGTGGAGGTATTAGAGGTTGCTGCCTGTGTGAACCTGATGAGGAATACAATTTTGTATTTTACCACCCCTCCCTCCCAGGGATGGGGGCACTGAATACTATATGTGATTCATGAGCAGCGCTGCGATCCAGTGGCCTTTAGGGCACCAGAGCCCGACAAACGATACAGAAGTTAAGAGCTTTAAATCTTGGTCATATAATCTTGATTTGCAGAACATTACAGTTGCTTGTTTAGTCACTAACCCCTGAGTACCCTGTGGTTATTTCTTCCCTGACTTGCAGAGATCAATCTGATGATGGCTGCATACACACGGTCACAGAAAGGCACTATTGAGTGTACCAGCTGCCCTCTGGTGGCCATAGACCGTAGCACAGGCACTTCTTGGTTGACAGTTTAACTGTCATTATTATTATATATTTTTTTATATCCTAAGGTTTCCTAAACCTGTCCCTGTGAAACCACAGGCGTTTGGGCAACTTTCACTATAGAATACACAAAAGCACACTTCCAGCTTGTCCCTCCTTCCAACTACAAGTTAGGGCTCTGCCCTTGAAGAACCTAAAAGCTGGCAATTTGCCTAATATCCCAGGACTTAACAGATGCTCCTCAGAGACATGATTAGGAGGGAGAGAACATGTGGCATCAGAGATCAATGCCAAAACTGCTGTCCTATAAAACTAATAATAAACTTAAAAATTAAGAGGACTGACAACAGCCCCCTTAAGGATGAGGAACCCCCCGAGCCTCAAAAAACCTACAAAAGAAAGAAACACTAGACCTAAAAATCTAGCTATTCTGCCTGTCGTCTTCCTCACACAGGCAGCTCACTGCAACTCTCGCCATGCAGTCCAAATACCTAGAGAGAAAATGGCCGCCCCTTTGCCTACGAATTTTGGCACCAAGAACAGCCGCTGCAAAAAGGAGGCCTCAGCAGACCGACAGAGCCCGAAGGCCTTTCCTGCAGGGCCAAAAGCCACGCAGCCTGCTCCTACCGCCTTGAATTCATCCGATCCTCAAGCCGCGCTGATGCGCCTGGCAGCCGTGGTGAGGACTGCTCAGCCAGTTCCACAGAATAAAATTAAAATCTCGCAGCAACGGAGAGGCTCCATCTCAAACAGCTTCATTGTGGCTGTACGGGTCCCGGAGCTCTCTCCCATACCGTCAATGGAGTGAGATCTGCACCAGCAAATGCCTGCAGCAAGTGAAAATAACTGACAAGGAGGGAAGGCGAGAGCTGCTACTAATTTAAAGAGCCAAGCTCAAATTTAATATAACTGTAAATATAAGGAAATTTGCTCCTAACAACTAAAGGGAACTAATCCCTGATTGCGAATTAACCAAAGGTAACTGAATTAAAAGTAAAATTAAAAGTAAAGGTAAAAATCAAAAGTAAAATCAGAATAGAATTTGTCACACTAAATGCTCCTTCCCTCACTTGGTTTGCAGCTTGTCGTGCTGTGAGGGCTTGTGTGCATCAGTGATGCTGAGAGCTAAACTATCGGTAGTTTAACTACTGGCAGGGTCTCCCAAGATGGACAGGTCTCAGCTGAGGTGCCAGACCAAGACAAACCACCCATCTGGGCAGCAGCAGAATGGGATAGTGTTGACGGAGGATGATCACATTTCTGTGACAACGGCAACAACACCAAACTTAAACTGCGCGGAAGAAAGGCCCGGCAATCTACTTCTGTATCTTGCCATGAAAACCCAATGGATAGTTACAACAAAACAAATTGTGCTATAGTGCTGGAAGATGAGACCCCCAGGTTGGAAGGCACTCAACTAGCTACTGGGGAAGAGCTGAAGACTTCTCAGAGTAAAGCCAGCATTTATGATGTGGTCGGGACGTCTGACTGCTGATGTAGCTGCGCATGAAATGAGAGTAAGAAGCTGTAAAGATGTCTTACGCATTGGAACATGGAACGTACGAAGCATGAACCAAGGGAAGTTGGAGGTGGTCAAGAATGAAATGGAACGTGTACAACTTGTTGGGTGTCAGCGAACTGAAATGGACTGGCATCGGGCACTTTGCATCAGATGATCACATGGTCTACTATGCTGGAAATGAAAGACAAAGAAGAAATGGTGTTGCATTTATAATAAAGAAGAAACTTGCAAGAACTGTAATGAAATACAATGCAGTCAGCGAACGCTTAATCTCTATTCATCTACGAGAAATGCCTATCAACACAACTATAATTCAAGTATATGCCCCAACAACAGCTGCAGAAGAGAATGAAATTGAAGAGTTCTATGAACAAGTACAAGCTGAAATTGACAGAACATGCAAACAGGATATCCTGATAATCATGGGTAACTGGAACGCAAAAGTTGGCAACAAAGAAGAAGGCAAAGTAGTTGGAAAATATGGACTTGGCAACAGAAATGAAGCTGGAGAAAGACTGATAGAATTCTGCAAGACCAACGACCTATTCATCTCAAACACATTCTTCCATCAACACAAGCGGCGACTGTACACATGGACTTCACCCAATGGATTGTATAAAAATCAAATTGACTACATCTGTGGAAGTCAACGATGGAAAAGTTCTATAACATCAACAAAGACAAAACCTGGAGCTGACTGTGGTACAGATCATCAACTACTAGTATGCAAATTCAAGCTAAAATTGAAAAAGAGCAAACCACTCATGAATCAAGCAAAATATGACCTTGAGAATATACCACTGGAATCTAAAGACTGCCTGCAAAATCGATTTGCTGCTTTAGATACAAGTGACAGAGCTCCAGAAGAGTTATGGAATGACATCAAGAAGGTTGTGTTGGAAGAAAGCGAGAAGTCTCTACAAAAGGTGAAAAAGCAAAAACGGCCAAAATGGATGACGGAAGAAACTCTGAAAATTGCCCAGAAACACAGAGAAGCTAAAGCCAGAGGAGAAAGAAAGACAATAACAGAACTCAGAGATTTCCAACGTGCAGCAAGACAGGACAAGGAAAAGTACTACGACAACGCATGCAAGGAAATAGAAGAAGAAACTATTAGGGGAAGAACAAGATCGGCTTTCCTAAAGCTACGAGAGTTAAAGCAAAAGTTCCAGCCTCGAATTGGAATGTTACAAGATGCTCAAGGTTCTATGTTGAATGATGCTGAGAAGATCAAGAAAAGGTGGAAAGAATATACAGAGTTTTTATATGATAAAGATCAATTGGACCAACAGCCGTTTCAACCTGTACCTTATGATCAAGAACCATTGGTGATGAAAGAAGAAGTTGAAGCAGCATTGAAAGCCTTATCAAAGAACAAAGCACCAGGCATTGATAGCATTCCCATAGAAGCATTACAGCAATCTGATGCAGCTGTTACCGTACTTACAAGGCTCTGCCAAGAAATATAGAAGACAACATCATGGCCAACTGACTAGAAAAGATCTGGGTTTATACCAATACTAAAGAAAGGTGATCCAACTGACTGTGGAAATTATTGCACAATCGCTCTGATCCCACATGCCAGCAAGATTCTACTGAAGATTATTCAAAAGAGACTACAACCATACCTGGAACAAGAACTACCTGAAGTGCAAGCAGGGTTCAGGAAAGGGCGAGGAACGAGAGACATCATTGCGGATGTGAGATGGATCCTTGAAAAGACTAAAGAATACCAAAAGGATATCTATTTGTGCTTTATCGACTATAGCAAGGCTTTTGACTGTGCAAACCATGAGAAACTCTGGGCCACATTAAAAAGCATGGGTATACCAGAACACCTGATCGTACTCTTGCACAATCTGTACACTGATCAAGAAGCAACAGTTCGAACGGAACAAGGAGAAACAGAATGGTTTAAAATAAGCAAAGGTGTAAGACAAGGCTGTATACTTTCCCCCTAACTGTTTAATTTATATGCAGAACAAATCATCAGAGAAGCAGGATTGTATGAAGACAACAGAGGTGTGAAGATTGGTGGAAGATTCATCAACAACCTTCGCTATGCTGATGATACCACATTACTGGCTGAAAGTGAAGATGATCTGAAACATTTGCTTCTCACAATCAAAGAACATAGTCTCAAAATGGGCCTGCACCTTAATGTAAAGAAGACAAAGATCATGACAACTGGCATAATCAACAGGTTCATTGTTGAAGGAGAAGAAATTGAAATCGTGAACAACTTTAACCTACTTGGATCAACTATCAATAAAGAAGCAACAAGCAGTCAAGAAATCAGACGATGCATTGCTCTTGGCAGAATGGCTATGAAAGACCTAGATAAGATTCTCAAGAGCAAAGATGTCTCTCTCCATACAAAGATTCGACTTGTTCAAGCCATGGTATTTTCAACAACATTATATGGATGTGAAAGTTGGACAGTGAAAAAGATAGAGAGGAAGAAAATTGATGCCTTTGAATTATGGTGCTGGCGGCGAATACTGTGTATACCATGGACTGCCCATAGAACAAACCAGTTGGTACTAGAGGAGATCAAACCTAAGCTTTCTTTAGAAGCTCAGATGACAAGACTTCGCCTTTCATACTTTGGACACATCATGCGAAGAGAGAGATCATTAGAGAAAGACATCATGCTTGGCAAGATAGAAGGTCAATGCAAAAGAGGAAGGCCAGCAATGAGATGGATCGAGACAATAACAGCAGCTACGGGTACCAGTCTGTCAACAATGAGCCGCCTGACTCAAGACCGAACACAATTTAGGATAGCTATCCAGAGGGTCGCCATGAGTCGACTCCGACTCGACGGCACTTAACAAATGCTCCTTATCTGTTCCCCCAAGTGAGCCCAGAAGCTAGGCTCGCTACGTCCTCCTGCTGCATGGAGACTGGACACACTGGGGGCTGATGGGAGAGACCAGCAGGCTATATCCAGTGATGTCATGAGTTTTTGACATGCCCAGTCTCCAAGCTGCAGGAGGAGGTTCACTACCTAGAGGTTGAGGACTAAACTGGAGGAATGATAAGGAACTGTATGTTTTCACAGTGGAGTAGTGCATAATGACCCCCGAGTCGGGAGACTTCCACAGTGAGGCAGTTCAAAGTATAATTTTTTTAATATAACAGAATGGCCTACGATTCATCAAGCTTGAATTTGTTTTCATATTTTGTACTAGTGGAGGTATGTTTATACCAGGACGCCTATGTGAGAAGGCCATAAAGTTGTCTCTTTTAAGGTCATTTTAAAGCGTAACATAGGTGCCTATGTGCCCTTAGCAAATAGGCCCCAGAACCAGTCCTAACAGAGCACAAATGCTCTACACAGCTTTATACCAACTCTGAAAAAGGTGTATATCTGCTCTGACAGGGTAATTTTCTAAGGAGCCACAGAAAGATGTGCACCATATTTGAATGTAAATTGCAGTAGTTTAGTGACTTACGCACGTAAATGGATCTTTATGCACATACTTCAGCTGGTTGCTATTTTATAAGTACACGCATATGGACCAATGATAGGTGCTTTGCACTGTGGGCGTGCACAGGGGTGGAGTATACAAGTACACACAAATTATAAAATGCTAAAATTTCCTGGCACTGGCCATTGGGTTGGTGTAAGCGTGCCTTAATTGGGCATGCATTTTATAAACTATGCATTTACTTTATTTAACAGGTTTTGTATACCACTTTATTATTTCAGTCAAAGCAGTTTACATTGTAACGTAAACTTGGTAATATGCGTTAAACAGGGACATTGATAACTTGGATTTTTCTGAGGCAATGGAGGGTTAAGTGACTTGCCCAAGGCCACAAGGAGTGTTAGTGGGAATCAAACCCTGGTCACTTAGTTTGCAAGCCAGTGCTCTAACTATTAGGCTACTCCTCCACTCCTATAAAGTAGGTGTGAAATATGTGCAGAAAAATGCACATTGACTACACAGGACTTTACCAGTTATGCATGTGAATGGGCTTTTATGAAATTAGATCATGACAAAATATGCACAGGGCAAACCAGCCCATACTTGCATATTAGGCGTGTTTAGAAGTGGAGTCAGGGCAGATCATAGGCAGAACCATGATTTACATGTGTATTTTATAACATGCACGTACACACATAAGGTAAGCGCTAACGTTTATACCTGCTGGAGAGCAGGCATAATGTTCAAACCTGAATTCTTAGCATGATTTTGTGATAGTATTTTACAAAGATAAATAGGCTCCTTCCTGCCCATTTAACATAGGAGCCCAGTTAACATAGCCACCCTGTTATAAAATTGTCCCCTAAGTTCTAGTACCTTTAAAAATAGCAAAGTGGTTTACAATCAAATAAAAACAAAACAAAAACAAGGAAAGAATGACAAAGGTTATAGGAATAAGAGTACAGAGAAAGGTGTCCATGCAGGAACTGTCGGGTACTATGAAGGCAGTAGTGCGGGGCATTTCTATTAAGTAGGGGGCAAGGAAGAAGAGGGAGTGGGGCAGGCCATGTGGCAGGGCTTGGAGAAGCTGGGGGAGTTAGGAAAGAGCTAATGAAGAGAACCAACTAAGGTAAATAGTAAGGCCTTACGACACATGAGACAGAAGCTGCAGGATATGCAGTTGGAGGACACAGAGTTTGGCCTCAACAGATTAAAGCAAAAAATATCTGAATTTGGAAATAAACTAGCAAGTGGTTGGTGAGGACTCTGAAGAGGAGAGTAGTGGTAACTAATGTGCAAAATTGGAGGTGGTAAAGATGAGGACAGTGTCTGAATTCAAGAAGTGGACTGTTGAAGTGGTTGATATGGAAGGGCAGACTACATAGGCCATGTGGTCTTTTTCTGCCATCATGGTTCTATGTTTCTAAAGGGCCTGGGAGATATCTGAAGAAGAAAGAGTTAGGTTGAATGGCCCTATATTGGGGGTGGAGGTTGATTGGGTAATAGGAAAATTGCCAAGTGCAAAGGCCCCGGGGTTGGATGGAATACTGGGAGCTTCTATAAAAAATTTCAGGGTTGAGTTAGTGGGGAAATGGCTTCATTATTTAATACTTTTGCACAGCAGGGGACCTTATCGCAATCAATGTGTCAAATAGGGATTACAGTTTTGCCAAAAACCAGGGATGGATCCCACTGTCTGTGGGTCGTATAGGCCTATAATCACTTCTTATTAAGGATGCAAAATATTTTGATTGGTAACCAGAAAACTAGGGTTCAAGTCCCACTTGCACTTCTTGTGGATTTGAGCACGTCACTTAACCCTCCACTGCCTCAGAAGAAAGGCTTGGTAATCTACTTCCAGTTACACCTAAGAGCTACTAGATCGCCAGGAGTCAGCCTTGATTCTAAGGCACACATTGAATTTGCATTAATCCACAGACTGACAAGGGAAATTCCAGATCTGGTTCACTAGAAGCAGACAGACAGTGGATAATATTAAAAGCACAATACACATGATGTGGGCAGCACAGATGGAAGGAAGGACAGAGGTACTGTTAGGTCTAGATTCTGAATAGAGTGAGATGGGAGGTGGTAAACAAGGTTGAGACAGAGGAGCCAGGCCTGATCTAACCTTTAGACAAGGCTAGGTGGTTGCCTAGGGCAGTAGTTTCTGGGGAGGGGAAAAGCAAAGAAAGTATAGTTACTCACCTGTAACAGGTGTTCTCCGGGGACAGCAGGAATCAGTCCTCAAATATGGGTGCCGATGGAGCCTTCACGGAAGCATCCCCCCAGCTTTCAAAGAAAGCCTTTGGGAGATGCCACCATGCATGCATGGTCCCCTTCCTGCCCAAGGGTGCCATCTTGCTCATTCAGATGACATATCGAAAGATGGCAAAAATTCAAAGATGGTAAAGAAGCAACTCCAAGGGGAGGAGGGAAGGTTGTGAGGACTGATTCCTGCTGTCCCCGGAGAACACCAGTTACAGGTGAGTAACTACGCTTTCTCCAGGAACAAGCAGGAAGTCAGTCCTCACATATGGGACTCCCTAGCTACAGGCTACCGCAAGCCCGTAGGAAAAAAAACGCAATTGCCCTCAAGGGGAATCATGAGCAGCAATAATTTAGTCCGTAGATACAGACTGCAGTAGGACCCATGTGTCCGATGGAACCAGCACTCCGGTAGCCTGAACATGGAGGGTAGGAGTTGCCTAGAACCCAAAAAGATTACGGAGCACGGCCTCGCCGAAGGTACTGTCCCATTGTGACTTCCTTTCCAGGCAATAATGGGCTGCAAACGTATCCAAAGACCAGGTGGCAGCCTGGCAGATGTCCAGCATCAGGATGGAGTGCAGGTTTGCCACAGAGGCTGCCATGGCCCCAATATAGTGTGCCATGACCTGGCTATCCAGCATGAGCCCCGCCTGCTCATAGGCGAGGGCGATACCGTCCTCCACCTAGATAGACAGTGTTTGTTTGGTCACCGCTTCCCCCATCTGACTGGGGTCATAGGAAACGAAAAGCTGAGAGGCTTTCCGGTGGCCCTGAGTACGCTGAATGTAGAAGGACAGGGCTCTCTTACAGTCCAAGGTGTGGAGGACAGTCTCTGCCCTACTGGCGTGGGGCCTTGGGAAGAAGGGGGATAGCACCATCTCCTGGTTGAAGTGGAAAGATGATACTACCTTCGGAAGGAATTTGGGGTGTGCGTGGAGCACAACCTTGTTCTTGTAGAACCTGGTATATGGTGCCTTTGCCACTAGGGCTAACCCTGTGAGCAGAGGTGAGCACCACCAGGAACATCACTTTCCACGAGAGGTATCGCAGGTGGCAGGTAGCCAGAGGCTCAAAAGGTGGGCGAGTGAGCATGCGCCAATGCCGGGGGGGGGGGGGGGGATGGGGAGTTTTTACAGCAGGAGTCCCCTTGAAATTGGGTTACCAGCGGCTGGACTGAGAGGGGTTTGACATCCACTGGGTGGTGAGGCGCCACCAGGGCGCAGAGGTGCACTCTGACGGAGTTCAATTTGAGCCCAGATTGCGAGAGAGAGAAGGTAATGCAGCACCAGCTGCACTGGGCAGGAGAATGGGTTAATCTTTGCTCCATCAGACCGAATATCTGCACCATTTGAAGGCATATGCTTTCCTGGTGTAAGCCTTACGGGAGGCCAGCAGGATCTCCTCTACTTCTCCCAAGAAGTTGAAAGGGGCTAGAGTCACCCTTTCAGCAACCACATCAGTGATAGGGACCCTGGGTTGGGGTGCAGGAGAGGGCCCCTCTCCTGAGACAGGAGCCCTGGGGATTTGAGCCAGATGCGCTCAGCTGAGGGGACACAGGAGCGTAAATAAAGGGTAGTTGAAGACAGCCAAGGCTAAGGTATAGTGCGCCTCACAGGATGTGAGCTGGGTGGAGCAAGAGCATCCAGAGCAGAGGAGAGTGAAGTATTATAGGAAAACTACAGCCTCATCAACAGTTTTAGAAGACAAGGTGGAGGAAAGAGGTGATCAGACAGTAGTGGAGAGAGCCGATGGATCGATAGCATGAAGATTTCTAAAAAGGTAGGAGACTGGGCAAGATTGACGTGGGGAGTGATGAAGAGTGAAGCTTAGCAGGTGATGGTCAGCTAAGGTAAGGACTGAGGTACGGAAATTAGAGGGTAAGCAATTAGAGAAGAAAGCAAAGTCAAGACAGTGACCATGCTGATGAGTGGGGCAGTAGAGCAAAGCTGGAGGTTGAATGAGGAGGTAAGGGAAAGCGTAGTTACTCACCTGTAACAGGTGTTCTCCAGGGACAGCAGGAATCAGTCCTCACTTATGGGTGACGTCAGCACTGATGGAGCCCGCATGGAGCAATTCTCCAGCTTTCAAAGAAAGCCTTTGGGATTGCTACCATGCATGCGTGGTCCTCCTCCCGCCCAAGGGTGCCATCTTGCTCAGTCAGGTCCCTTAGCTCGAGCCCTACCAAGCAGATGGAAAGGGAAGGAAAGTGTCAATAATGCCTCCACCTTACCTGAGGCATCCCAAGTAACGCCACTACATAATTTCTCCACGGTATCAAACAGAGAGATTGTGAACATCATTGCCTCTATCAATCCCAGCACAGCACCTAATGACCCCTGCCCAGCCAGCTGGATCAAGGACCTGCAACATGACCTAAGTCAAATATTGAGCAAAATACTGAATCAGTCTTTCTTAACAGGCTCATTCCCGCAGAGTCTGAAACACACCTCCATCAGGCCCCTACTGAAGAACAGCAGGCTTGACCCATCCAAAGTTGAATCCTTTAGGCCTATCTCGAGCATCCCCCAACTTGCAAAAATCATTGAGAAAGCCGCCCAACAACAAATCCAGCATCATATCGACAATGAAGCACCACTAGATCCATCTCAACACGGCTTCAGGGAAGCACATGGAGTCGACAGTCCTTACAACCCTATTCAACGTCTTGATAACAGGAATAAACAGCATACAACAAGGATTCGTACTCATCTTCCTGGATATCTCTGCCGCTTTCGACTCTGTGAGTCATGACATACTCCTACAACGTTTGAAAGATAAGGGGATTCAAAGCACAGCACTTGAATGGTGCAAATCCTACCTATCTAACAGGTGGCAACAAGTCAAAACAGGCCACGCATCCTCAGAACCATTCCTACAATCACAGGGAGTACCCCAAGGATCGTCCTTATCGGCACTGATGTTCAATATCTATATGCAGCCGATATGCGACTTGATCCGCTCCTTCAACGTACAATGCCTCGCGTACGCAGATGACATCCTCCTATACATGCCGTTTGCAATTGATCATCCAGTGTTCTCCCCAATAATCAACTGCTTCGAAGCTGTAACCGAGTGGTTGCTATCACAAAACCTACGGATTAACCATAGCAAAACTGATGTTCTTTTCGTCACAAAGAATCGTAAGTTCATACCTCCCCCATCACTACTCGTCAACAATATAGAGTTGAAATCAAAAGCTACAATCCGTTATCTCGGCATCACATTGGACCAGCACCTAGACATGACAACACATGTGAAGAACGTTACAAAGACTATATATCATAAGATCAAAACGTTACGTCACCTCCGCCCCCTACTCGATCCCACCGACTTCCGAACAACCTTCCAGGCATTAGTCCTCCCACACCTGGATTTTGCCAACATCATCCTCCATGGTCTCCCTCAATCAACTTTAAATCCGCTCCGCCTGGCTATGAATACAGCTGCTAGAGTCCTCTCTGGCTCATCAAGATCTGACCATATAACACCTATCATGAAAGATCTACATTGGTTACCTTTACATGCCAGACTTCAATATAAATCACTAGTCCTTACGTTCAAGGCACTAAATAACCACCCCCCCATGCCAATCAGCAAGCTTATTCACAGCACCCTGGAAAATAGAAAAAGGAGACCCACTGCATTGAACACCTTGATAGTCCCCAAAATGATAACGAAGTACACTAGGGCCACCTCCAACAGGGCCTTTTCCATATATGCTCCTTTAAACTGGAATGCGCTTCCCCATGAAATCTGCGCCATCAAAAGCCTAAACCTATTCAGAAAAGCTTTGAAATACCATTTGTTCACAAAATGCTACCCAGAAACCATCCCAGACAATGCCAAAACTAGCACATCAATACAACCAGAAAAGGTTAAGCCTACATTCTCGTTGGTCAACCTTCCCTCCAGTCCACGGCGAACCACCCGAAAAGCACATGCAATATCCAAACGAGTTCACACTATTGTAAATAGCATTAAGTTAACTTGTACATAGTTACCCCGGTTGTCCCTTGTTTGGTTCCCTGTTCATTGTAAACTCAATGTTGCTTGTATGCATTGTAGTATGTTTCTTGTTCAATGTACACCGCACTGATTGTAATAGCGCGGTATAGAAGAAATGTTAAATAAATAAATAAGGATAAAAATCCAGCAACTCATCAGGGGAGGTGGGAGGGACTGATTCCTGCTGTCCCTGGAGAACACCTGTTACAGGTGAGTAACTACGCTTTCTCCAGGAACAAGCAGGAAGTCAGTCCTCACTTATGGGACTCTCCAGCTACAGGCTATGGAATCTGTAACCAAAAATGCCTCGCAAGGTCGTGAACAGAAGCCGATGCCCGCAGGAGCCCGATTCCTTGGGGCGAGGCCCTCGGTAGCCGTGAAGAGGGGTCGGAGGGTAGGAGTTGCTTATACCCCAAACAGATTACGGAGTACGGACTAGCAACAGTCATGGGTGTCTGTAAGTGACATGTTCTTAGAGCATCTATCGCATTTTTTGAATCCGGTGGCCATGGGGGCAAATATGGTCCCCGCGAGGTCAAAGAACCACACAGCCAGCAGTTGGAGGAAAAAAAGGGCACGAAGCCTGTTAGCAAAAAAGGTGAGAAAAAACGTCCCCCAGAGGCTCTTAAAAGGTAGAATGGGGGAAGGATGGGTAGAGGACTGGTGCAACCGGAAAAGACACGGCCAGCAGGCTGAAAAAGAAACACTTTTTCCGAGGGACAAGGACGTGCATCCGAAGGGCTCTGAGGAAAAAGGGAGACTGAGCAAGATGGCACCCTTGGGTGGGAAGAGCACCATGCATGCGTGGTAGCAATCCCAAAGGTTTTCTTTGAAAGCTGGGGAATTGCTCCGCGTGGACTCAGTCCTCACTTATGGGTGACGTTGGTACTGACGGACTTCCTGCTTGCTCCTGGAGAATGCAGACTTCCTTTCCAGGGTGAGGCAAGCATTCAACGGGGCATGGTTGAGCTGAGGGGGAGGGTGTGTGATGGTGTCTATATAATGCTACCTGTCCCTCCCTAAAGGGATTATCAACAGTCTCCTTTAAGAGTCTTCAGTCCAGAGTTCAGAGCTAGGAGGGTGTTGTTCACAGGGAGAAGTTAAGAACCCAGCAGGCTGCAGGAGGGGGAGAGGCCTGTGCAGTCAGGAGTCCTTCCAAGGCAAGCCATGCAAAGGAGTTCTGAAATAGGAATTTTAACTGGGGCTGGAGGAAGGGCTAGGAGAACCAGCTTGTGGAGGTTTAACAAGCTGGGAGAAAAGTACTGTAAGTTGGTTTTGTTTTCCCTGAACTGCTGTTTGTTCTGTGTTTTGCTTTGTGGAGGTTTAACAAGCTGGGACAGAATAAAAACGGCTTTTGTTTTTCCTGAACTGCTGTCTGGCCTGTGTTTTAAAGAAAACCCCTTCCCACCACATGCCACACTACCACGGGGCCCTATTTAATAACGAAACATTTAACATAAAGTGGTTCTTAGTGAAATGTATCCTTTGGGAAGTGCAAAAATACCATGTATTCAAACAAGGAAAATATTCTCAAAGTGTTGTTAAGTATAGATATTCAAAGGATCCCATTTATTATGGAAACCACTATATCCTTAACCCTATTCAAGCCAAATTTGTGTTTGCTAAGATCCTTTAGGAAAAAAATATTTCTAAAATGGGTTTGCTGGTTTTAGTAGCTATCTGCATTATTAGAAAACTCGGTGACTAGGTTTAGTGTTGGTCTGTAAGAGTCAGAGAGGAAGATGAGCAAGCCTGAAAGAGCTTACCAGCGGAAGCAAAAGAACCAAGACTTTAGCAGATTCTGGGCATACTCAGGACTGATATGGAGGGCAGTGTTAGGAAAGGGACTGTGGGTTCAGATAAAGGGGGATGGAGAGCTAGGGCTGAATATGGTGATTTATATACTCATCTCCTGAAAGCGGATGGGCCAAGCTAGGCTTTCATTTACTGCTTTGCTATGTTATTAAGACTTAACATCAGCTTCATATGACATCTGTTATCAGATCTTTATCATAAAGAATAAATAGCAGTAATTGCATTTTACCTACATAATGGAAGCCTCTGTAAATATTTAATTGTGAAACAAGCTACAATGTAAAGAGTAATGAGTGTTTAAAAAGGCAGACACAAAACTTGCTTTGTAATTAATGGGGCTTGCTAGAGCTGTCCAATACCTTCAAGAAGCTGGCATGGTTTTAAATGTTCAGTTTTAAAAGATTGGATTTCTGCATTGTGCCTTTTATGCACAAGATCCACACTAGAGCACTGCCTAGGGAAAGGAAGTCTCAGATGGGATTGCAGGTGCTGCTGGAAGCAGAACTGCAGTAAATCGCATCTCGGCACATCAGTCCAGCAGGGAAAGCAAAGATGGGCAACTATTGGCCAAATGATGCTAGTGAGCTAGCAAATTAAATCAGTCTTACTCTTGTGGCTCCTAAAACAGGTCTGCTTTTCAGCATATCCAAAATGTATGGAATGTCCATGTTATGTAAACTACATTAGACAAAAGGAGTAATAACCCATACATACTGTAATTTATATAAACTACAGTGAATATACACAATCCTAAATTTAGAAAAAAAAATATTTATATATTTTACTATGCTTAACGAGGCATATATAGTGTATATAGCAGCCGAATCGTCATATTGAAAAGTCTGACCAGTTAATCTGACCTCTTTGGTGAGTAAATTAATAGAAACACTGCTAAAAGAGAGAATGGTGTAGTTTCTGGAATCCAAGGAATTACAGGATCCGAGACAGCATGGCTCTACTAAAAGTAGGTCAACAAACAAATTGGATTGATATTTCTGACCGGGTCACCAGAGAACTGGATCAGGGGTGAGGGCTAGATGTGGTATACTTAGATTTTAGCTGGGCCTTTGACACCAATCCGCATCGGGAACTTATAAATAAACTGAGTGTCTTTGGGATGAACCCTAAAGTGGCTGACTGGGTAATAAATTGGTTGAGTGGGAGATAAGAGGATAGTAGTAAACGTAGTTCACTCTGAAGACGGGGTTTACCAGTGGCATGCCTCGGAGATTGGTCCTTGATCCTGTTCTTTAACATTTTTATAAGTGATATTGCAGAAAGTCTGTTAGGAAAGGTTTGACTCTTTGCTGCTGGTACCAAATCTACAACAGATCAGACACTCTGGAAAGTGTGGATAACATGAGGAGGGATCTAGCAAAGCTTAAAGAATGGTTGAGAATTTGGCAACCAAGATTTAATGCTAAAAAATACATGGTCATACAAGTTTCCAAAGGAGCGGTACAGTATAAGGGGAGAAGTACTTCAGTGCACAAAAGAAGATCAAAACCTGCAAGTGATATTACAAAATGCAGTGCATGCCATTGAGTCAATGCTGACTCCTGGCGACCCAGCAGCCCTGGGTTTTCTTGGCAAGGTGTGACAGGAAGTAGATTGCCAAGCCTTTCTTCTGAGGCAATTGAGGATTAAGTTACTTATCGAAGGCCAAAAGGAGTGCCAATGGAAACTGAATCCTGGTCTCTTGGTCACCAGGCCGCTGCTCTAACCACTAGGCTACTCCTCCACTTGAAAGATCTTAAAGTGGCCAAACAGGTAGGCATAAGCAAAAGCCAGAAAGATGGTTGGGTACATAGAGAGAAGAATGTCAGCAGGAAAAAGGAAGGATAGTGCCTTTGTACAAGTCTCTAGTGGGCCCTCAATTGGAGTACTGTGTAAAGTTCTGGAGCCTGCACCTTCAAAAGGATATAAACAGGATGGAGTCAGTCCAGAGGGTGGCTACTAAAATGGTCAGTGGGCTTCATCATACGGCATATGGGACTGAGCTGGAAAGGTGGGAGAGGGAAGATATGACAGACATTTAAATAACTCTGTGGAAAAAATGCAGAGGAGGTGATCTTCTTCCAGTTGAAAGGAAGCATAAGATGAAGGTGAAAGGGAATAGACTCAGGAGTAATCTAAAGAAATATTTCTTTACAGAAAGGGTGATGGATGCATGGAATAGCCTCCCAGTGGAAGTGGTGGAGATGAGAACTGTATCTGAATTCAAGAAAACATGGGACAAGTATAGAGAATCTCTGAGGGAGAAGAAGGGATGTAGAACGGAATAGTTCTTATGGATGGGTAGACTGGATAGGCCATAAGGCCATAAGGAAAATTTTAAAGAAGGATGGGTCTGTCTTCCAGCAGCAACAGAGTGCCTAATGTTTCAAACAATGCAGAATGGAACATAGACTATTTAAATATGATTATTTTGAATAAGCGCAGAAATTCCATCATGATTGCAGGTTTTCCAGAAAAACGTTCATTTTGATTTATGATGTGTATGTTATATAGAAGCTAAGACCCATAAATAACAGAATCATGCATTGAAAAATCTATAAAGCAGACGTCATGGAATTGATCAAAGTTACACTGAGAACTAATGAGACTTCAGAATTCCATGGGGCCTGATAGAAAGTTCAATACAAAGGATTCAGAATTGTTTGAATATATAGGGTGGGGGAAAGCCATTGTTAGGCAGGTCATCATAGTTACAAAGGCCTACACTGCTCACAGAGAAGAAAGCTTTCATACACTGTGAGCAGCAAAATGAAAATGGCTCATTAAGAGACAGTGTGGCACATGAATGTCAAAATGAAAAATCACCTGCAAAAAACCCAAACAGACCACCTATTGAAAAATACAGCGCCTTTCAACATAAATTGACCTATTAAAAATAGCACCTGAAGAAACAAATACACCTTTACTCAAAGCACCAGACTGCCTTGAAAAGGCACAGCTGTGTAAAAACTCTGGACTGGGACCTTTCACAATACTACACATATACTGGACCTTTCACAATACTGTCACAGCCAGTACATTAAACAGATGAGGCTGAAACAATTAGGTTAGCAAATAAAAATATTTGCTATTCCAAGCTGATGCGGATAATGTGCTGCAGGTTGAATGACAGAAAATGGCGCATTTAATAGGACACGTCTGCTTTTATTAATTCAAGCTACAGAAACCCCATATTGGCAGTTTTATTTCCCTGTGCATAAGCCCCACTATCCATTTTTGGACATGCAACATAACATAGGGAGAAGAACAATCAGCCTATCTAATTTGTCTATTTATTCTACCCACATTGCTAAGGATACATCGCAGCTACAGGTCAAAGAGTATGATCACTTGCAAGAAAGCATAGTTACTCACCTGTAACAGGTGATCTCCGGGAACAGCAGGAATTTAGTCCTCACATATGGGTATCGTCGGTACCGACGGAGCCCGCGCAGGAACGCTCCCCAGCGTCCAATCAGAAGCTTTTGGGAGCATCCCACAGCGCCTGCGTGCTGTCTTCCCGCCTTTCCCAACTGCCTCTCTCCAGTTGAGTTTTAAAGCTGAGACAAAGAGAGAGAGAGGGAAAGGAAAGAGACAGATAGAGAGATACAACTCCTAGGGGAGGTGGGTGGGTTGTGAGGACTAAATTCCTGCTGTTCCCGGAGATCACCTGTTACAGGTGAGTAACTATGCTATCTCCAGGAACAAGCAGGAATGTAGTCATCACATATGGGGAATCCCTAGCTTTAGGTGCCAGGGAGAGACCCCAGAAGTTGTGTGTCCCTGAAAAGGGCTCCACTTCCCCCCATGGATCTCTGGCATCCTACCAGGGATGGTGGGCAGGAGTTGATTAGGTATGGAACAGGTGTTTGAGAACAGCCTGACCAAACAAGGCATCCCAGCAGGAGTCCTTGTCCAAGCAGTAATGGGCTGTGAAGGTATGAACAGAGGCCCAAGTGGCTGCTCGACAGATGTCGTCAATAGACACAGAGTGCAGATGAGCCATTGAGGCTGCCATGGCTCTCACATTGTGAGCCGTGACATGGCCCTCCAGAGAAAGGTTCTTACTCTGATAGGCGAAGGAAATACACTGAGCAATCCAGTTAGATAGTGTTCTCTTGGAGACTGGAAGTCCCAAATGAGAAGGATCAAAAGCAATAAAGAGTTGAGAGGACTTTCTATGTTGCTGTGTTCTTTGTAAGTAAAAAGCTAGAGCTCTTTTACAGTCCAAGGTATGAAGATTCCTCTCTGCATTTGATGCATGAGGTCCTGGAAAAAGACAGGTAGACCTCTTGGTTCAGATGAAAAGGCAAGACCACATTAGGCATAAAGTGTGGATGAGTCCTAAGGACTACCTTGTCATGATGAAGCCTTGTATAAGGTGGATTAGCTACTAGCGCTTGCAACTCACTAATGCGGCGTGCTGATGTGATTGCAATGAGAAAGATAACCTTCCAAGAAAGGAATTTCAAGGAGGTGGTAGCTAAATGTTCGAAAGGTGGCTTCATGAGCTGCCCAAGAGCCAGGTTCAAGTCCCATGCCACCGGAGGTGGTCTAATGGGAGGCTTAGTTAGAAGGAGGCCTCTCAAATCTTGCTATAAGAGGATGAGAGGAAATAGGCTGTCCATTTAGAGGTTTAAGAGAAGCTGCAATAGCACTCAAATGGACTCTTACACAATTTGTCTTAAGGCCTGCATTAGATAAATGGAGGAGATACTCCAGCAAAGATTCCAGAGGTATCGCAAGAGGGTTAAGACCCTTTTCCGAACACCAAATAGTAAACCTTTTCCACTTGAAAGCATAAGAGCGTCTAGTGGAAGGTTTTCTGGAATTGGGATGCCATAACATTCCGTCCTCCTGAGATAGGAGATCTGGAGCAGACCCTAACTCCAGGGAGGGAGCTTGAGAGAGATGTAGAAGCAGAGGGTACCACACTTGCCGTGGCCAATGTGGTGCTATGAGAATCATACGGCCTCTGTCTCTCTGAAGCTTGAAGAGGGTTTTGGGAATTAGGGGAATGGGTGGAAAGGCATACAGGAAGTCTTGACCCCAGTAAAGGAGGAAAGCATCCCTGGCCTGAGCCCCCTGAGCTGGAGTTCTGGAACAGAACCGGGGAAGTTTGGCATTCCATGGACTTGCAACGAGGTCTATGTCCGGGGTTCCCCAGAGTTGAAAAATCCTGGTCACCTGGTCTGCATGCAGAGACCACTCGTGTGGCAGCAGAACTCGACTGAATCTGTCTGCCCAAGAGTTTTGAATGCCTGGAAGATATACTGCCAGCAGATGAATCTGATGCTCTCTGGTGAGGGCCCATAGTCGCAAAGCTTCGTTGCAAAGCGACAGAGCCCGTTCCCCCCTGCTTGTTCACATAGAACAACTCGCAGAGCCAGGATGATTGCTCTGAGTTCCAAGAGATCGATATGTAGACAACTCTTGCGGAGACCAGGTGCCCTGGGTGGAGAAGTCTTGCAGATGAGCTCTCCAACCCATTGGAGAAGCATCTGTTGTGAGAGTTGCTTGGGGCAGCGGTTGCTGAAAGGGGGACCCCAGCAACAGGTTTTGAGTGGACCTCCACCACTGGAGGGACAAAATGAGGCGACTTGTGTTTGCTATTTTGTCTGACAGGCACCCTGATGCCTGGGTCCATTGGGTGGATAAAGTCCACTGAGCTGCCCTCATGTGGAGGCGAGCATATGGAACCACATGCACGGTGGATGCCATGTGGCCTAGTAATTGCAACATTTCTCGAGCAGTTAGATGAGGCTTTAGCACTGCTTGAGAAGCTAACTGCACCAAGCGAAGGCAAAGGGCCTGGGGAAGATAGGCCCTTGCCCTTGTGGTATCCAGGAAAGCTCCTAAGAATTCTAAAGACTGAGTGGGAGTTAGACTGGATTTTGGGATGTTTATTACCAGCCCTAAATACTGAAGGATACGCATTGTACAGGATAGAGAAGTCTTGGCCTCTGACTGTGTTGGAGCTCGAATGAGCCAGTCGTCCAAGTAAGGGAAGACAAATATCCCTAGAGTGTGGAGAAATGCTGCTACGACAGCCATGCATTTCGTGAACACCCTTGGTGCCGAGGCCAGACCAAAAGGAAGCACCCTGTATTGGTAGTGCTTTCCTTGAAAGAGGAACCGAAGGAACCTTCTGTGGGTTGGATGGATGAGGATATGGGTGTACGCACCCTTGAGATCTAGAGAACAAAGCCAATCCTGACTCTGAAGGTATGGTAGCAGAGTTCCGAGAGAAATCATCTTGAATTTCTCCTTGACAAGGAATTTGTTCAATTCTCTGAGATCTAAAATAGGCCTGTACCCCCCTGTTTTCTTTGGAATAAGAAAATAAGGGGAATAGAACCCTGTGCCCTGTTGATGAAGAGGTACATCTTCTATTGCCCCTTGGGCAAGAAGGATGGCAACCTCCTGACCTAACAGGTTGATGAGAGAGGTCGGAGAATTGAACTGCTTCACTATTGTGTGAGGGGGCATGCTTGAAAAATGAAGCTTGTACCCCTCCTTTATGATGGAGAGTGTCCAATGCTCTGCTGTTATTTGCCTCCATCTGGGGGCAAAATGACATAACCTTCCTGGAATTGTGGACGGTTCTGGTCCCTCCAGAACCAGAAAGGCTAAGTTCTCTAGCTGAAAGTCAAAGGCCCTGAGGAGGCTGAGGCTGCTGGGCCGGTGGAGGCCTAACAGCCTTTGCTTTCTTCTGTTTGGGTGGTTGCTGATGTTTGTTTGAAAACTGACCTGTAGAAGATGCCTGCTGAACATAAGCAGGATAAAATCTTTTCTTTAGAAAAAGATGTTTTCTTGAACAACTTCTTTCTAACAGGATTAGCAGTAGACTTGGATAGTCTATCCAAGGTAGAATTCTCAGCATCCACTTCATTGGCTTTTTCCTGCCAATCTTTACCAAACAGGTTCTCACCAGTACAAGGGATATTTCCCAATTTATCTTGTACCCAGAGCTTTAGATCAGATGCCTGGAGCCAAGCAATTCTACGTGCACCTATGGCGATAGCCGAGGTTCTGCTTATACACTCAAAGCAGTCAAAGGCTGCACGGTTAGAAAATTTAGAAGCATGTTTGACCCAAGTGAGAAAGTCCTGTCTTTTATCCTCAGAAATTAAAGGACTTAAAGTCTGTAAATTATCTGTGACCTCCTTTAGGAACATTCCCATGTAGAGACTATAGGAACTGATTCTGGCAGAAAGCATGGAAGCTTGGAAGACTCTACGTCCAAAAGCATCCAGGGTTCTGCACTCACGTCCAGGAGGATTAGAGACATGCCTTTTTGCACTTCTGATCCTTCTCATAGCTGACTCCACCACAATAGAATGGTGAGGAAGCTGAGTCTTATGGAAACCAGGACAAGGAGGGACTCGATACATAGTATCCAATCTACGAGAATGAGGAGAGGTGGTAAAGCACAGTTACTTACCTGTAACAGGTGATCTCTGGGAACAGCAGGAATTAGTCCTCAAATATGGGTACGTCGGTACTGACGGAGCCTGCGCGGGAATGCTCCCCAGCTTCCCAGAAAGAAAGCTTTTGGGGCATCCCACAGCGCATGCGCGCTGCCTTCCCGCCTTTCCTACCAACTCTCCTCAGTTCAAGTTTAAAGTTGAGACAATAGAGAGAGAGAGGAAAGGAAAGAGAAAGAGAGATACAACTCCTAGGGGAGGTGGGAGGGTTGTGAGGACTAATTCCTGCTGTTCCCAGAGATCACCTGTTACAGGTAAGTAACTGTGCTATCTCCAGGAACAAGCAGGAATAAGTCCTCACATATGGGGACTCCCTAGCTAAGATGCCTGGGAGATCCCTAAGGGTATGAGACCCTGAAAGGTTCCTCGTCTTCCTATGGATCTCAGGCATCCATTCAGGGAAGGAGGGCAGGAGTTGTTCAAGAATGGAACAGGTGTCTGAGGACAGCCTGACCAAACAAGGCATCCCGGCGGGAGTCCTTGTCCAAACAGTAATGGGCTGTGAAGGTATGAACCGAGGCCCGGGTGGCTGCTCGACAGATCTGGTCGATGGACACAGAATGAAGATGAGCCTTAGAGGTGGCCATGGCCCTCACATTGTGAGCTGTGACATGGCCCTCCAGAGAAAGGTTCTTACTCTGGTAAACAAAGGAAATACACTGAGCAATCCAATTGGACAGTGTTCTTTTAGAGACTGGAAGTCCTAAATGAGAAGGATCAAAAGCAACAAAAAGCTGGGAAGATTTCCTATGTTGCTGTGTCCTGTGTAAGTAAAAGGCAAGAGCTCTTTTACAATCTAGAGTATGAAGGTTCCTCTCTGCACTGGATGCATGAGGAGCTGGAAAAAAGACAGGTAAATATACCTCTTGATTAAGATGAAAAGGTGAGACCACTTTAGGCATAAAGTGAGGATTTGTCCTAAGGACTACCTTATCATGATGGAACCTTGTATAAGGTGGATTAGCCACTAAGGCCTGCAGTTCACTGATGCGGTGAGCAGAAGTGATTGCAATAAGGAAAATAACCTTCCAGGAAAGAAATTTCAAGGAGGTAGTGGCTAAGGGTTCAAAAGGTGGCTTCATAAGCTCACCAAGAACCAAGTTTAAGTCCCATGCCACCGGAGGAGGTCGAATGGGAGGTTTAGTTAAAGTTAGGCCTCTCATGAATCTTGCAATAAGAGGATGAGAGGAAACAGGTTGTCCATTGATAGGCTTAAGGGATGCTGCAATAGCACTTAAATGGACCCTTACTGAATTTGTCTTAAGGCCTGCATTGGAAAGATGCAGGAGATATTCCAATAGAGAATTCACAGGAAGTGCCAGAGGGTCAAGACCCTTTTGAGTACACCAAATGGAAAATCTTTTCCACTTAAAAGCACAGGAACGCCTAGTGGAAGGTTTTCTGGAAGCATGGAGGATATCCTTCACTTGCTGAGAAAGATTGAAGTCTTGACGGTCTAGGCCTTCAGTAACCAAGCTCTGAGGTGAAGGGACTTTGGGTTTGGATGCCACAAAGTCCCCTCCTCCTGAAATAGAAGGTTTGGTGCAGCTCCCAAGTTCAAGGAGGGGGCTTGGGAGAGATGCAGAAGTCGAGGGTACCACACCTGGCGTGGCCAGCGTGGAGCTATGAGGATCATAGATCCTTGATCCCTCTGGAGTTTGAACAGAGTCTTGGGAATCAAAGGAATGGGTGGAAAGGCATACAGGAAGTCTTGACCCCAATGAAGGAGGAAGGCATCCTTGGCCTGAACTCCCTGACACGGAATTCTGGAACAGAACCGGAGACGTTTGGCATTCCACGGACTTGCAAAGAGGTCTATGTCCGGGGTTCCCCATTCCTGGAAGATTTTGAGTACCTGATCCATGTGCAGGGACCATTCGTATGGAAGCAGAACTCGACTGAGTCTGTCTGCCCAAGAGTTTTGAATTCCTGGGAGGTATACTGCCAGGAGATGGATTTGATGCTCTCTGGCGAAGGCCCATAATCTTAGAGCTTTGTTGCAAAGCGACAGAGAGCCAGTTCCTCCTTGCTTGTTTATGTAAAACATGGCTACCTGATTGTTCGTCTGAATGAGGACTGTCTGGTAGCTGAGGAGGGTATGAAAGACCTTGAGAGCTAGGAACACTGCTCGAAGTTCCAAATGGTTGATATGAAGAGAGGCCTCCTGTGGGGACCAAGTACCTTGGGTGGAGAGGTCTTGTAGCTGAGCTCCCCAACCTGTTTGAGAGGCATCTGTTGTGAGGATTGCTTGGGGACCCCAACAACAGATTTTGAGTGGACATCCACCATTGGAGAGAGACCAAAAGAGACGTTTGGAGTTTGCTATTTGATCTGAGAGAGCTCCTGAAGCTTGAGTCCACTGGGTGGACAAAGTCCATTGAGCTGCTCTCATGTGTAGGCGAGCATAGGGCACCACATGTACTGTGGAAGCCATATGGCCTAGCAGCTGTAGCATCTCCCTGGCAGTTAAGTGGCTCTTTGACTGAATCTGGGAGGCTAACTGCACTAGACGTTGACAACGGGCTTGGGGAAGATAGGCCCTTGCAGAAGTGGTGTCCAACCAGGCCCCTATGAATTCCCGAGTAGGGGTGAGCTGGGACTTTGGGAGGTTTACCACAAGTCCCAGGTATTGCAGAATGCGCCTGGTGCGGTTCAGGGAGATCTGAGCCTACGACTGGGTTGGAGCTCGGATGAGCCAGTCGTCCAGATATGGGAAGACAAAGATTCCCAGAGTGCATAGAAATGCAGCAACTATTGCCATGCATTTGGTGAACACTCTTGGAGCAGAGGCCAGACCGAAAGGAAGGACTCTGTATTGGTAATGTTTTCCCTGGAACAGAAAACGTAGGAATTTTCTGTGAGATGGATGGATGAGGACATGAGTGTACGCATCCTTGAGATCTAGAGAACAAAGCCAATCCTGACTCTGCAGGTATGGAAGGAGAGTACCTAGAGAAAGCATCTTGAACTTCTCCTTGCATAGGAATTTGTTCAATTCTCTGAAATCTAGAATGGGTCTGTATCCCCCTGTTTTCTTTGGAATGAGAATGAGTCACCTCCTGATCCAGAAGGTCGAGGAGAGATGTGGGAGAATTGAAGTGTCTCTGAGAAGTGAAGTTTGTAGCCCTCTCTTATGATGGAGAGGGTCCACTGCTCTGATGTGATTTGCTCCCATCTGGGAGCAAAATGAGCTAACCTTAAGTTCTCTAGTATCAAGTCAAAAACCCTGAGGGGGATGGGACTGTTGAGTTGTAGCAGCCCCTGCAGGTTTAGGCCTGGCCTGTTTAGGTTGCTGACGCTTAGTCGGAAAGCGACCTGTAGAAGATTGTTGGCCAGAAGTGGAAGTAAACCTGCCCTTTTTGAAAAAAGATTTTTTAAAAGTCTTTTTCTTGGCAGGAATGGAGGTAGACCTTGAGAGTCTATCCAAAGCAGAATTTTCTGCATCCATTTGAGTGGCTTTAATTTGCCACTCTTTGCCAAACAGATTTTCACCTGTACAGGGCAGATTTCCTAAGCCATCTTGAACCCAGGGTTCTAGATCAGAAGCCTGGAGCCAAGCAATTCTTCGAGCAGCTATGGCAATGCCTGAGGCTCTGCTGGCACCTTCAAAGGAGTCAAAGGCTGCCCTATTGGAAAACTTTGAAATGTCTTGAGTATGCTTAAGCCAAAGGAGGAACTCATCCCTTCTATCCTCTGGTATAAAAGGGAGAAAGTTGTGCAGCTTTAGTGCAACTTCCTTTAGAAACATACCCATATAAAGGCTATATGAGTTGATTCTGGCAATAAGCATACTGGCTTGGAAGATTTTTCTACCAAAAGCATCCAAGGTCCTGCATTCTCTTCCTGGAGGAGCAGAAGAGTGTCTTTTGGTACTCTTTATCCTTTTCATAGCTGACTGCACCACAATGGAGTGGTGAGGAAGCTGAGTTTTCTGAAATCCAGGACAAGGAGGGACACGGTACATAGTGTCCAATCTGCGAGAATGAGGAGAAAGGGTGAGAGGAGTCTCCCAATAAGTCAATCATATGTTCATGAAGAATTTCATGAATTGGCAAGGTGACTGCCTCTCTAGGAGCCTTAGAGTATCCTAAAATATCTAATTTTTTGCTCTAGGCTCTGCTTCAGAGGTTACTGAAATAGAGAGTCCTTTAGCCACTTCTATTATGAAGTCTTGAAAGGACAAATCCTCTGGAGGAGACATTCTCCTTTTTGGTGAAGCAGGCTCCTCAGGAAGGGTAATGGATACTTCAGGAGACTCATCTGAGGAATCAGAATCAGAGGAATCGAAGTATCGTCTATCCCCTTCCAATGATCGATACGCGTATCGATCGGTACCGACATCGGGCGTTCCCGGTACCGGATCGGTACCGAGAAATAGCCCTGGACAGGGAACCTGAGTCGGTATCCTGGCCGATGTCGATGCAATTGGTACCGGTATCAGTGCTGGTACCGGTACCGGCAACGAGCCTCGTTGCGGTACCGTCGGCGTCGCAGCCTTAATAAAAGCCATTATAGCCTGCTGCATGGATTGAACAGTGTTATCCATGGACGCCACGACTGCCTGGATGTCGGTACCGGGAGATTGTGCCGGTACCCCAGAGCAGTCTAACAGGTGATCAGTCGAGGCCGTGCCATCGATGTCAACCTGTAACCCCATAGGAGGAGCTTTGGAAGCCGGAGCTTCCCGCCGGGGTTGTTTGGCTGGGGCAGGATCCTCAAGGGCAAGCCCGGAGGCATCTCGATGCTTGGAGGGAGATTTGCCCTTCGAGGACCTGCTAGGATTATGTTTGGTTTCCTGAGACCCATCGGGAGAGGAAGACCTGGAAGATGTCGATGCCACCGCCGGTGCATCCGTGGGAAACAGCACATGGAGCTTGGCTGCTCGGTTCTGTAACCCTCGTTTAGACATTAGAGAGCAGGACTGGCAATCCGGAATGGAGTGTTCAGGCCCCAAACATTTAAGACACCATTCATGGGTATCTGTAACAGAAATTGTACTGCTACACTTAGTGCATTTTTTGAAGCCGGAGGCTGGTTTTTCCATGAGGGAAAAGTTCTTGTGGGCCTGGAGGCCTAAGAAGAAAAATACACCAAGTGAGGTGAAATATATATATATATTTTTTTTTTTTTAAAGAAAAGAAAAGACCGGCAGTACCGGTCCGGCGTCGGGGAAGGCAGACACGCGACCAAAGAAATAAATTAAAATAAAGAACTTCTTCAGCGGTGACAGGAACACGACCTGCTGGCTCTGCGGAAAAGAAGAACTGAGGAGAGTTGGTAGGAAAGGCGGGAAGGCAGCGCGCATGTGCTGTGGGATGCCCCAAAAGCTTTCTTTCTGGGAAGCTGGGGAGCATTCCCGCGCAGGCTCCGTCGGTACCGACGTACCCATATGTGAGGACTTATTCCTGCTTGTTCCTGGAGATGAGGTGTTTCCCACATCCTCAACATGAGATCATATAGAATCTCATGAATGGGTAAGGTAGCTGCCTCCTTAGGAGTTTTGGGATATTGTAAAATTTCCAACTCCTTGGCCTTTGGCTCTGTTTCAGGAGCCACAGTAATGGACAGGCCCCGAGCCACCTCCCTGATGAAGTCTTGGAAGGACATGTCCTCTGGAGGAGACATCCTACGTTTAGGGGAGGAGGACTCCTCTGGAAGAAGCATCGCTGCATCGACAGAACTTTCAGAATCCTCAGATTCTTCTGAGGACTCAAAGTATCGTCTGTCCGGATGCTCCTGCAGAGCCCGATACCCATACCGACCAAGGTCGGTACCAGGAATAACCAGTACCAGAGAATCGGTACCGGAGGGCATCGGAGGACAGGGTATCGGCAGAGCAGACACCAATGCCGATGTCGATGCCGGTGCCGGTGGAGTTGTCTGTCGCTGTACCAAGGGCGTCGATGCCGCAAGGAAAGCCGCCAGACTGCGTTCCATAGCCAGAACTCTGGTCTATGGACACCGCCAATGCCTGGATGTCGGTACCGGTGGAGACCACCGGTACCCCAGAGCATGGCACCAGGAGATTTGTCGAGGCCGAGCCATCGAGAACATCCTGGAACTCCGATAATGCTTTGGAAGCCGAAGCCTCCCGCCGGGGTAATTTTGCCGGTGCAGAATCCTCGAGGGCAATGCCAGAGGCATCTCGATGCTTAGAAGGAGATCTACCCTTCGAGGACCGGCTGGATTTATGTTTAGTTACCTGAGATCCATGGGAGGAAGAAGCAGCCCTGGAAGACGTCAATGCCACCGAAGCTGCATCAGAGGGAAACAGGGTACTGAGCTTGGCAGCTCGGTTCTGCCGACCTCTTTTAGACATCATGGCACAGGACACACAATCCGTGATGGAGTGGTCAGGACCTAAACATTTTAAACACCATTCATGGGTGTCGGTGACGGAAATGGTACCGCCACACTTGGTGCACTTTTTGAAACCTGAGGCAGGTTTTTCCATGTTAAGGAAAAAGGTTTTGGGCCTAAGGCCCAAAAAGGCGCATGCACCTGAAGAAAAGGAAAAAAGAATTTATTTTTTTTTTGCAGAAATAAGAAAAGAAAGACCGGCGGTACCGGTAGAGCGTCGAAGAAGGCAGACGCGACCACAAAAAGAAAGAAAGAAAAAAGAAATTCTTCTGCGGTGACAGGAACACGACCTGCTGGCTCCGCGGAAAAAGAAGAACTGGAGAGAGGCAGTTGGGAAAGGCGGGAAGGCAGCACGCAGGCACTGTGAGATGCTCCCAAAAGCTTTCTGATTGGACACTGGTGAGCGTTCCCGCGCGGGCTCCGTCGGTACCGATACCCATATGTGATGACTACATTCCTGCTTGTTCCTGTAGATATAACAAATAACCTGTATTATGTTTAGTCTGAATCTCTGGAATCACATTTCTTCTATCCTTCATGACCTGACAGCTGCCTGTAGACGCCAGGCTGAAATTTGGGGTGTTTAAGGCGCTGTTCAAGAATGCTACTAAATACCTGTGTATTAAGTATTTAAGTTTAAGTATTAAGTTCCTGGCAAGGCCTCGTATCACTGTCGAAAGGGAGAGCAAGTGGTCCACCCTTTAAGGAGATGGATACTGAGCAGACAACATTCTCTTGCTTTCCTCTAGTGGGTGGAACTCTATGACTGTAGATTTAAAGCTATACAGTGAATATTTTCAGTTCAAGAAATGGGTGAGGTTCTCACTTTTCTGACTTGAACGAATGGTGAATATACACTTATACATCATCTGCTTGGAGCTATTTTTCTATTTTTATGTTTCTGTTAAATTGTATTATTTTAACCTTTTTTATTTGTGTTTTATTTGTGCATGTATGCCTCAATTACATGTGTGTTACTACTAGATCACTTGTTTGACCAAGTAATATATAAATTTGAACTACTGCTTAAATAAATCTCTCCTTATCCAGACAGTCTTTTTGTCTTCCTCCTCGGCACTTCATCTTTTGTTTTTGTTCCAGCTGCATTCTCCCTAATCCAGTTATTTGACTTTCCAGGATACTTTTCACATAAAAAGGAGAGAAAGTTTAGGCTAGTTGTGACACCTGTTCTTTTTCAGCTGTTTCCTTGGAGGCAGCTTGTAGCTAGTGATTCTCATATCTGAGGACTTTACCCTGCTTGTCCACAGAGAAAGTAAGGTTATTCGCCTTTGTAGCAGGGCCAGTCCAAGGACTGGAGATGCCCTGGGTGGGCCCTCCATTACTCCCCCCTGTGCCCATTGTCGCCTCTCCCCGGGTTCAGCAATGACGGCAATGATTCTGAAACTGCAATGCAGCACTCACCTATCATCTCTGGGGCTGTGTCGCAGTTTCTCACTTGCACAATCTTCTACTTTTGATCCCATTCCAAAGCAGACTTCTGGTTTATGCAAAAGAGAAAGCTAGTGTTGGAAGGGGTGAAAGAAGCAGATAGTGCAAAAGAGAAACTGCAACCCAGAGCTACTGCCAGAGAGGGGCAGCAGCATAAGCAATGGGTGTGCCTGAGGGGATGGCATTCTAGGCGACTGCCTAGTTTGCCTAATGGTAGCACCGGCCCTGTGTAGCAGATGTTCTCCATGGACTGCTGCCTTATTTGTAAATACGCCTTCCTATGCAGCTGAGTGGCTTGCATTATGTCAAGAAACAACCAAATCACAAAAGGACATGCTTTTATACTGTACATGAAGTGATGCTTGAAGACCATATTTTTGTCTGATTCAGCATGAAAGGAAACAAGCAAGGTGGCACAGAAGAAAGTATTATCTTGTGAAGTTTACAAAAACACCGATAGCAATAGGCAGCTGAGATGGTAGCCATACTCCCTTCCTCTTCCTCAACCTGGACTCCAGCTGGAATGCGATATATCTTAGAGATCCTAATGTCATCAACATTGGGAAACTTGTAAATATCTCTAAGATACATCTGGAATAGCTCCATTGGAGACAGCAGTCTTACTTTGGGAAAGATCAGGATCCTCAAATTCCAAGCACTAGATGCATT
The DNA here is from genome assembly GCA_033557465.1 of Ichthyophis bannanicus. Classification (NCBI taxonomy): domain Eukaryota; kingdom Metazoa; phylum Chordata; class Amphibia; order Gymnophiona; family Ichthyophiidae; genus Ichthyophis; species Ichthyophis bannanicus. The sequence goes on along the minus strand of CM066035.1, from coordinate 907,481,668 downwards.
CTCCAGAGCCTCTAAGCATGGCTTGACAAGCTCTCTTTAATATACAATGTTCTTATGGCTTGTAATGAGGATACCTGCAATCCCAACTTAAGTACCTGATCTTCCAAGCCTCCCATCCTGTTGTCATACTCAGACAACTTAGCAACAGTCTCTATTGAAAAATCAAATAACTGAGTCAAGCAGTAGAGTCTCCATTCGAATCACTATTCTCCATTCGAATCACTATTCTCCATATATCTTCCAGGGTTATGTTACTGCCAGCAACAAAAGGGTCCAAATTACCCTGCCCCACAGGTGGCTACAGGCATAGCTACACCAACTTGTTCCACCACTGCTCCAGTAGCAACACTAAAGAATCATCTTCCCTAAGCTAAGATCTTCCTGAGTTGGCCATCAATGCATCTGAGTTGTTACCACTGCGGACTGCAGCTTGTCACACATCCGGGTTCTATAGGCATGTCATCACTAATACTAGAGTTGTTAGTTGGGGATGGTAGGGGAGGTTTCAGCCCTGGAGCTTAAGGTCCTCTCAAGCTACAGGAGGGAGTCCAATGACTGAACTTTCACCAACACAGACCAAGTACACTGAGGCTATCCATCCTGTAGACAAGGGCTAACTAGGCTAGGCCCCAAACATACATTGGATATAATCAGTGAAGTGGATGAAACAGCTGCTGATAAACAAATTTATACACCTATGATTCACCCAGGATATGTAGATTTGGAGTTGTCAGATTCAGAGACAGACAGCGGATCAGGATCGATAATATCTATAGGGATAGAAGGCAGGGCCTCTATACATGAAACCGAAATGTAGAACCTAACTTAGCTATAGGCCCAGAAAGTACAGGTCTGAACTGCATTAAAAACTCTCTAAAAGGCATTTCTGCTTCTTCTAGGACATTGAATTTAATAACTAGAGCTTGTGTGATTAGCAAATAGAGTCTGTGTAGAAATAGATATTAGGTCAGAGTGAACTTCTCTAAATAAAACATAGGGGATAGTTGCTCATCCTGCAATCTGATAGGCTAAAGAGGTTGCTGGGTCAGGATGCGCTGCTCTTGTGAAACTGGCATTGATTCAATTAGCAAATATAACGAATATAGCTTGTATAAATAGAAACATAGAAACATAGGATCCTCATTATCCTCCTTACTCTTCAATATCTACATGCAGCCCATATGTAATATCATAAGATCATTCAACGTAAGCTGCATGATATATGCAGATGACATTCTTTTATACATGCCTTTCTCCACAACCCACATGGACCTGACCCCACTCACAGATTGTTTCAATGCAGTTTCAACATGGCTCCAGACACAGAACCTACGTATCCAGCATAAAAAAACAGAGGTCCTTTTCATCTCCAGAGACTCCAACTTTACGCCCCCATCCCACGTCAGTGTCAAGGAAGCTGATTTGCAAACTAAAGATGCAATAAAATATTTGGGAGTTACACTGGACCAACATCTAGACATGAGACGCCACATAAGCAGCGTAGTCAAAGCCATATACTTCAAAATCCGTTCCCTCAAACACCTACGCTCCCTGCTGGACCCAGACAATTTCCGTACCATATATCAAGCGCTGATCCTGCCGCATTTTGACTTTGCAAATGCCACCCTACAAGGTCTCCCCCAATCCACACTAACTCCCTTACAGTTGGCCATGAATGCCGCAGCTAGGGTCCTCTACGGTGCATCCAGAAACGACCACGTGACTCCTATTCTCAAACAGCTACACTGGCTACCAATTCACGGGAGAATCACCTTCAAATCCCTTGTATTAGCATTTAAGGCAATCAAAGGCACCTCATCTCTCTCACTCACGAATCTAATCCACATGGTCCCCCCCAACAGAGCAAGAAGAACATCAGCTGTAAACCTGCTAGCAATACCAAAGGCTTCAACAAAGTCCAACACGAACACCACAAACAGGGCATTCAGTTTTTATGTACCTAAATGCTGGAACACCCTACCCCCTGACATTAGAGCCATTACCAATCTATATCAGTTCAGAAAGGCTCTCAAAACACACCTTTTCTGCCAATATTTCCCAGACAGCAACTGAACTAGATATCCCCTCCAAGAAATGACCCAATCTAGAAATGCCCTCACACTGCAGTGTAAATAGTTTATGTATATAGTTAACCCAGTTATCCAAGTTTGTACTCCTGTTCAATGTAAAACCTGACAGTTTGTCGTTATGGTCGTTTTGTTATAATGTAAACCGCGCTGATTCTAAATAGCGCGGTATATAAGAAACTGTAATAAATAAATAAATAAAAAAAATAGAAATATGATGACAGAAAAAGACCACATGGCCTATCTAGTCTGTCCTTCCATAACAACTACAACAGTCCACTTTTTACCTTTAGAGATCCTGTGTGTTGGTCCCATGCTTTTATGAATTCAGTTACTGTCCTCATCTCTACCACCTCCACTGGGAGACTATTCCATGGATCCACTACTCTTTCTGTAAAGAAATATTTCCGCATATCACTCCTGAATCTATCTCCCTTCACCCTCATCCCATGTCCCCTCGTAGCAGAACTTGCTTTCAATTGAAAGAGGCTCTCTCCCTGAACATTTATGCCACGGAGGTATTTAAACATCTCAATCATATCACCTCTATCCCGCCTTTCCTCTAAGGTGTACATATTAAGATCCTTAAGTCTGTCCTCATATGCTTTATAATGAAGCCCATTAATCATTTTAGTAGCAACCCTCTGCACTGACTCCATCCTGTTCACATCCTTTTGAAGGTGCGGTCTCCAGAATTGCACAATAAGCAAATATAATAAGTAACTAATTAGCTTCTGCTGAAAGGTACAATCACAGCGACACCTACTGAATTTAGTGAACATAGTCATGAGATGTAACTTCTGTTTTCTATATGATAATGTTGCCTATGTTAGCAAAATTTATGTACACGTTGTAATTTGGAAAGTGCCAGATGTTAAAGATTAACTGAATCAGCTGATATTTTCTAATAAAAACGGGAGCCCTATGAAGCCAACTTTGAAGAGGCTCGATGGATATGTCTGAATTAGACTCCATGAGTATCTTCCCTATAGATCTCCATAGTGATTGATTAATTAATTAATTGTGTCGTGTCTTTCCTTCCTGTTGAGCGGTACGGGGATATGTGATAAAGAATCCGGGTATTGTGTGTAGGATTCCGGACCCCAGGAGGGCTAGAGTCAACAGTTTCGTGCCGTGACTCGGATTCCTCTGCCTTTCAACAGGAATGATAAACACTGAAGGACATAATCTGTGAGGCATTGGTATGAGCATACAGCTGTTTGACAGATATCTGTGTTAAGTGTGCATTATAATGGGTAATAAAACAGCTAAAGTGAAGCAGAGGTCTCAGTTAGAAGACTGGGATGAGAAAGCTCGTGCTATAGCAATAGATAAAAAAGGGAGTCCCAATTATGTGATGAAGAGAAAATTTGGGGATGGCTCTTTAACTTATGTAGCTAAGTGGCATTCAGTGACTGCTGCTAATCCCAAGTTGCAGTTTCCCCTTGGGGGGACGTTTCATGAAGATAAATTGAACTGGCTGCGCTCTGTGTTAGCATTAGATGTACATAACTCTTGTAGTAATCATGAATGGATTACATATAACCTTTGGTGTTCACAGGCTGCTGAAAAAAAGCAAACACACTAATGATTCTGTAATTAAACAGGTCAAGGATCAGGTGTATAAAATGGAAGAGCAAATATGTGTTTTAACTAAAAGAGATAGTGGTAAAAGTGAAAATGTAAGCAGCTGTGAACCTTGTACCGTGGCGTCTGCGCCGCCAGCGTATGAAGAGGTTAATGCATTAGCTATTTCCCTGTCTAGGAATAATGCTCCAGCTTTAGCTGACCGTCAGGATCGAGAGGCGCCCCCGATCTGGCTGGGTGCTGTGTCTGGTGTCTCTACCCCTGTTAAGTCTGATGTGTCAAGTATAGTATCACCTTCTGTTGATTCCCTAACTGGGGCAGTTGGGGGTGTTGATTTCCTTGCCTCTACCCCTGTAGATTCTGCAGATATTCCCCGTACCACTAGAGCTCAGGAGTTAACTAAGGATATTTTAGAGCTTGAAAAGTTAATAGGAATAGAAGCTAGTCGGCTAGGAGGGTTAACTACTATGGACCAATTGAAACAGTATCATGTCTTTCTCTTAAACAAAGCTCGTACATTAACTGAAATGATTACAGCTATCCTTGAAGCACTCGATGTGCAAATAAAACAGCATACTGTAGGTTTGCTGTCGTATAGCCAGAATAAGGAAATTATAGCTGAAGCGATATCTGCTGTTGCCAAGGGAGTTGGGCATTGGACCAAGGCTCCATTGATTTCTAATTGGCAGTGTTTGCAGCATTTAACTTTGGCATTAGGTGAATCATTAACTTTAGATAAACAGAGTAAAGAAATCGATCTATTAGCTCCATTCAGAGCATTTCCTAGGGGGGATGGTGGGTTAGTTACCCTAACATCACAGTGGTCGCCAGCTGAGGTCTTTAGCTTGGCTAGATCCTGCCCTGATTCAAGAGAAAAACCTGGTCAATTTGTAGATTATTGGTGGCAGCTAATAACTACTTATGATCCTTCATGGGTAGATTTACAAAATTTATTGAAAGCAGTTTTTCTGAATCCCATAGAGTTAAGGGCAGTCACCCACCTTCAACTGCCTGATAATGTAGCATGGGTGTGGCCCTGTGCTGATCCTGTTATTAATGCTTCTGACGCTGCTCAAATGACTGCTTTTAGGGAACACAGGGATAATCTATTAAAAGCAATAGAGAAAAAATGTAGGCCAGTCAGGGATTTGTCCAAACTCTTAGATCTGAAGCAGTGTGGGGGTGAAACTGAGCCAGTTCCACACCAAGTGCTGCCTAGCATTCCGAGATTTTTCTCCTCAGAATGGTGAGATGGAGGGTTTTGCTTCAATTTTTGTGAATGGACTGCAACCAGAAATAAAAGATATTCTTGAAAATGCTTTGCTTGGATGGTCTGCTAAGTCTGCACAAGAGATCCTGGAAGCTGCCTTGCATGCAGAGAAGCGAATCCAGAAGCAGAAAGAAGCTGACAAAGGTAAACTTGATCGTCAACGTCAAAAACCTTTAAATCTACAAGTAGCAAGTGATGAATCCAATTTCAGAGGGCGAGGTAGAGCAAGAGGTGGTAGAAGTGTGGTACCCTTTAGAGGAAGAGGTCATGGCTATATGGGAGGACAGCAAGGAGATCGTGCCTGTTATGGTTGTGGGCAAGTGGGGCATATGATCAGAGATTGTACTAAGCCAAGGGGCAATTTTCCCCAACCTGGGGTGCGACAGGATGCTGCTAATTATCCACCTGTTTCATACCCTGTGCCTACCCCTAACCAGCCTTCAGTGATGACCCAATATTATGCAGAGACTGATGTGAACTATAGTGAGGACTGACTAGGCTTGGTTGTGTGTCCCAACACACAGGGGGAAATACGTGCTACTATTATAGGGTATGAATTGCTTTTCCTGTTAGATACAGGTGCCTCCACATCAGCCATAGACTAAAAAACTGTGAATGCTATCCCACTATTATCCACAACCTATAAAGAGATAGTCAACTATCCATTTAAACTAGCCCGATAATTCAGTATCCTTTTAAACCCAATATTTTTGTCGGATCGTTTGTCTTATAAGTAGGGACTTCCCCCTCTCACTTGTGACAAACCCTCCTTTTTTTCTTTTTTTAAAAATTCTGAGGAAAATCCTCCTTTCAAGGATTCGCCCGAGGCAGAACACTGTAATTCCCCTCAGCTTATCCCAACAGTCTTAATGGAGTTGTCCCAAAAGTGGTAGAAAATTGAACTTATCTGAGGAATCCCGGGAAGGCACAACTAAGGATCACAGGTGTCCCTGCTGGCTTTAAAGGTCTTCAAAGGTCTTCCCGAAGCCAAACGACTTGTATCAGTATTCCACCCTATGAAGACTGCCAATCAATCCCGGATCCAAGTCCTTCATGAGATAATTCCAAACACGACACGCCACAGCAATGAATTCAATAGACGTCTCTATTTTCTATTGAATTCATTGCTGTGGAGTGTCGTGTTTGGAATTCTCATGAAGGACTTGGATCCGGGATTGATTAGCAGTCTTCATAGGGTGGAATTCTGATACAAGTCATTTGGCTTCGGGAAGACCTTTGAAGACCTTTAAAGCCAGCAGGGACACCTGTGATCCTTAGTTATGCCTTCCCGGGATTCCTCAGATAAGTTCAATTTTCTACCACGTTTGGGACAACTCCATTAAGACTGTTGGGATAAGCTGAGGGGAATTACAGTGTTCTGCCTCGGGCGAATCCTTGAAAGGAGGATTTTCCTCAGAATTTTTAAAAAAAGAAAAAAAGGAGGGTTTGTCACAAGAGAGGGGGAAGTCCCTACTTATAAGACACGATCCGACAAAAATATTGGGTTTAAAAGGATACTGAATTATCGGGCTAGTTTAAATGGATAGTTGACTATCTCCACATCAGCCATAGCACTATCACAGTTGCCACCCCCTCTGTCTGAGGCACTACCTGCAGCTCCTAAAGTACCTTGTGAGGGAATTGAAGGAAAGACTATAATGCATCAAAAGTTATCTGATGTGCCAATTATAGTGGAGGGAAAATTGTATCATACAGATTTTTTGGTTGGCCCTACTTTGCCTGTCAACTTGCTTGGTCGAGATTTTTTATCCAGAAACAAGACTGTTATAAGCTGGGAAACTGGCACTTTGACTTGTACCTTGTGTCCCCTGCAAGTACAACAGCCTATAGCTGTGACACCGGCTGTTGTAACTACTCCACCATTGGACACTCTTCCTTCAACCTTGTGGGCAGTACCAGGTGATGATATTGGGCATCTCAACATTCCTCCGGTCAAGATTGAAGTACAACCAGGAGCTCCACTACCATATGTGCGTCAATATCCATTGCCTGCAGCGTCGGTGGCTGGAATACGGCCAGTAATTGAAAATCTGCTGTCTCAGGGTATGTTGGTACCCACTTCTTCTCCTTGCAATACTCCTATCTTACCTGTGTTAAAGGCTGATGGTAAGTCCTACAGATTTGTGAAAGATTTGAGAGCAATTAATCGTATTGTCCTACCAATTTTTCCTCTTGTACCCAATCCTCATGATATTTGGACTCGCATACCATGTGACTCCACCCACTTCTCAGTTATAGATTTAAGCTCCGCCTACTACTCCATAGCAGTGGGGGAGGAGTCGAGATATTTACTGGCATTTACGTTTGAAGGGCGCCAGTATAATTGGACTACGTTGTCTCAAGGCTACACAGAGAGTCCTGCTTACTTTTCGCAGGCCCTTAAAGCTGCTTTGCAGGACTTGGCGTTGGACAAATCTGTGCTGATCCAGTATGTAGATTTACTTATTTGTTCTCCTTGTTATGATGCTTGCATTGCTGATACTATTGTTAGCTCTTGTACATCTCTCTCATTTGGGATTGAAAGTGAATCAATCAAAATTGCAATTTGCTGTACCACAAGTCATATTTCTGAGTGTATGTCTTTCCTCTGCTGGGCGCTCTATTACTGCTCAGAGAATTGGGCCTATTATGTCTATGCCTTTTCCTGCTACTGTACCTCTAATACGCCGCTTTTTAGGCCTTCTGGTGTTTTGTCGTCAGTGGATACCAGATTTTGCTGAACTTGCTGCTCCACTGTATGCCCTGCTTGGCTGTGAGGCTCCAGAGGGTATTATAGTTCCTACTGAAGCTCAGCACAATGCTTTCCACTCTCTGCGGCAAGCACTACTGAAGTCACCTTGTCTTTCATTTCCGGACTATAACTTGCCTTTCTGCCTTTATGTAGCGACATCTACTTCTGCTGCTGTGTGTGTTTTGGCACAACGCTTTCCTACTGGACTTAAGCCTTTGGGCTACTTCTCTCAAGCTTTTGATTCTGTTGTTTCTGGCATGCCGCCATGTTTTCAATCCTTAGCTGTTGTGGTATTTGCAATACAGACTACTGACTTCCTTGTCCTTCAACATGAACTACATGTATACATATCTCACTCAGTAGCTAGGTTATTGCATTTGGCAAAGACTCAACCTCTATCCAGTTCTCGTTTATTGTTATTTGATCTGGCTATTTCCCAAGCACATGTAACTTTACATGAAGTTTCTTTGTTACAACCAGCTCAAGTTCTGGCTTCTTTAGAGCCATTGTTACACTTCTCTGACCCTGATGGAACTCACGATTGTCTTTCCTCTGTAACAACCCATTCAAAGGCTAGGCCTGATTTGTCTGCTGTACCTTTGTCAAACCCTGACTGGGTTCTATTTACTGATGGATCTGCCTTCCGTGATGAACACGGGCAATTACTTGTGGGGTATGCTGTAACTACTGTTGATGCTGTAATAGAAGCAGGAGTGTTGCCGTTTGCAAGTGCCCAGTTGGCAGAAGTGTTCGCTCTCATTCGGGCCTTGGAAATGTCTACGCATTTGGTTGTTAATATCCATAGTGACAGTAGTTACGCAATCGGGGTTCTATGGGACTTCGGCAATATTTGGGCTCAGCGGGGGTTCTTGACTGCTGTTCATAAACCCATCAAACATGCCCGCTATATTGAATGTTTGCTTGCTGCAGTACTTAAGCCAGCTCAAGTGGCTGTGTTGAAATGCAAAGGACATGATCTTAATGGTACTATGGTGTCACAAGGCAATCAGTTTGTAGATCAAACTGCTAAAGCTGCAGCAGCAGGACCTGAAGTTCCATCACACCTTTTATTAACTCTTTGTTCACCAGCAGCTTCTACTTCTGGCTCATTATCTCTGGACTTGATGCGTTCTCATCAGGACTCAGCTGACTTCACCGAAAAACAGGATTGGCTCACTTGGGGAGCATCACCTGATGGTACTGGACTTTGGATGAGGGACAATTTGATTATCTGTCCTAAATCATTGTTATATCCTGTTGCCTTGTTCTTGCATCATAAGTTGCACTTAAGTGTTTTGGCTATGACAAAAGCTTTTGCTCAATTGTGGCATAATCCTACATTTGCTTCTGCTGCTCATGCTGTGTGTGTTTCTTGTCTCCCGTGTTTGCAAGCAGGAAAATCTGGATGCACTCTGCGTGCATCACCTTCTCCATCTTTGCCTAGGCCTCGGGGACCCTTCCTCTTCTTGCAAATGGACTTTACTGACCTGCCTTGTGCCAAGGGGGGAAGGAAACATCTTTTGGCTTTTACTTGCTTATATTCTGGATGGCCTGAGGCCTATCCAACAAATTCATTGTCTGCTGCTACAGTTTTGAAATGTTTGCTTACCAAGTTTATTCCTTTGTGGGGTGTGCCTCTGGTTTTGTCTTCTGATCAAGGTCCAGCATTTACAGCAGAAGTCTGGAAAGGCATAACTGCATTTTTTGGCCTTCATCAGCAACTTCATCCTCCGTATCATCCGCAAAGCTCTGGCCAAGTGGAACGGATGAATCGGACACTGAAGGCGCTTCTCCGGTCCCTGACTCATGATTGGAGCCAGGATTGGGTGGAAGCTCTGCTGTTTGCTTTGTTTTCAATTCGTAACTCTCCTCAGAGAACTCGTCAAGGGCTTACCCCTTATGAAATTGTGACTGGACGTCCAGCGACTACTCCAGCCCATGTTATAATTCCACCAAATCAATTGCCGGATCCACAATTATTGCGCAGCGACCTATTGTCCTATTGTAAATATTTGTACCAAATGCTGGTATCTCCTTCCTTTTTGCAGCTTACAAAGCAGGGTGCTCAGGCATCACAATCAACCCCAGACATGGAACCAGGAGACTGGGTACTCATCAAGGATCCAGCACCAAAGTCAGCTCTAGCAGCGAAGTTTCTGGGACCATTCCAAGTGTTGCTGGTGGGATATTCGGCATTGAAAGTGAAGGGGCGAAAAGCATGGATACATCTGGACCAGTGCAAGAAGGCACCGTCCCCTGGATAAGACAACTTCCACCTAGACCAAACCCTGAGGAATTAATTGAAATTGAACTGGACTCATTTCCTCCAAGTTCATCTCCACTTGACCAACAGAGTGACTGTGAAATTGTTGGACAATCACAACCTAATCCAGAATTGGTTATTGATAATTGGCTAATATGCATATTCGCAGTAGCATTGGCACTATTTCTGTTTTTCTGGGTTTGGTGTCTCAGCTCTTTTAGCAGTATCGGAAGTATAGATGAGTTGATAAGGAGATTATCGGAAAAACCAACAATGCCCCCTAAACAGGCAGTAGTAGATAAGATGCTTCGGGAGTTTGGGTTTGTCACTACTCCTCCTCCTGCGGCCCCAGCTCATACAGTTCCTGACCATACAGTTCCTGAATATGATCCACATGCTCCCTGGGCAAAACATGGTACTTTTTATAATGTGTTTCATTCTCACATTTACTCCTTAATTCAGCGTTTTAATATTTCCAGCTGTGCAGTATGCTTGCCTCATCCAGCAGCTACGCAGTTTGGATTTTTGCCTAGACCTCGACCTATTTCCTTGCAAGAACTAAAGGAGTTGTCTGTGAATGAAACTTTTTTAATCTTAATATAACATGGCCAGATGGAGTAACTCCTGCTCCAAGAATTATCAGTCCTCAGCCGGTGGCTGACCCTCCTATTTGTTTCCAAAGGAAAGGAGCATATCCTGTGGGAGAAACCCCTTTGTCTAAGGGTCAGACTGTTATGACTAACAATCATGTCCATTTAGTGATGGAATCTCCTACAGTAAGTTCTGTACAAGTCCTTTCAAATTTAAAGGTAGTCAATGTCATCCCTGACCCCAAGACTCGTCTTGATCAGTATGAATTACAATATTATGATCAGGATGGGTTCCCAGCATATGGGAAGTATAGATTGCAGAACAGCAAAGATGGGTTGTCATCTGGGTATGTTGACAACTATGTGTATCCCTACTTAGGATATTATTACCCATGGTTAAGAAATATTTGGCCTGGAACTGAAGTTCTAATTACAGAACCTAAAGATTTTAAAATTTAGCCTGATGGACTACTTGCCTTGGTAGGTCACTATTTTGTGTGTGGAACTTTAGCTTATGTTCGATTGCCTGCTGATTGGTCTGGCAATTGTTACATAGCTACTCTTGACTTGCCATGGAAACTGGTCCCTTATGAAACTTTACTAGGAGTGCCTTCTAGTCGTCATCGTAGAGCCATAGATGACTCCAGTGCTGATATACGTGCAGCAAGGAAATTACTAGAGGATACCACTATGTTAACCCAACAAGAAGTAAGCACCTTTACGGGAACAGTGTGGCTAAGTACTTTTGGCGCCATACGTCCTACTCAACGTTATGGTGAGCAATTATTGCGGATTTATGCTCTAATTGAAGTAACAGCCCAAGATTTGACTGATGCTCTTACAGTCATGCAAGGTACTGTAGATAAACTGACTGCTTACTCTGCACAGAATAGGATGGCCTTAGATTATTTGCTAGCCAAGGAAGGCGGAGTCTGTAATATTGTACGTGAGCACTGCTGTACGCTCATTAATTCACAAAGTAAGGTGGTCTCTGGTATCCTAGAACAGGTGAGAAAAGAAACTCACTTCTCCAAAGATAATATAGAAGGAACTTCTGATTCTGTATGGCCCTGGTTTGATAACATGTGGAGTGGCTTGTCAGGCCCAGTAAAAGCGGTACTGACAGGCCTGTTTGGCTTCTTAGTAGCCCTCCTACTCTTATGAATATGTCTTACTTGCATTATGAAGTGTTGTACTACATACTTGTCCAAAACTACGAATACTATTGCAGTTTTGAAATTGCGGAGTGTTCCTAGTACTGGAGACTTGCTTCGTGAAATGCCCTTTTATGAAGAATGTGGTTCTGGGCAGAACCAAAGGGAAGACTGTAGACAAGGGCTATCTAGGCTAGGCCCCAAACTTACATTGGATATAATCAGTGAAGTGGATGAAACAGCTGCTGATAAACAAATTTATACACCTATGATTCACCCAGGATATGCAGATTTGGAGTTGTCAGATTCAGAGACAGACAGCGGATCAGGATCGATAATATCTATAGGGATAGAAGGCAGGGCCTCTATACATGAAACCGAAATGTAGAACCTAACTTAGCTATAGGCCCAGAAAGTACATTCAAGCTTGAATTTTGTATATAGTTAAATATATATATAATATAATGTTGATTGTACATAGTTATCCCTGTTATTCCATGTTATATATGCCCCGTTCTCTGTAAACTCAATGTTGCCTGTATGCATTGCAGTATATTTTGTTCAATGTAAACCACGCTGATTTTAATAGCGTGGTATAGAAGAGATGTTAAATAAATAAATAATAAATAAATTTCTGCTTCTTCTAGGACATTGAATTTAGTAACTACAGCTTGTGTGATTAGCAAATAGAGTCTGTGTAGAAATAGATATTAGGTCAGAGTGAACTTCTCTAAATAAATAGAACACAGGGGATAGTTGCTCATCCTGCAATCTGATAGGCTAAAGAGGTTGCTGGGTCAGGATGCGCTGCTCTTGTGAAACTGGCTTTGATTCAATTAGCAAATATAACGAATATAGCTTGTATAAATAGACAATCAGCAAATATAATACGTAAGTAACTAATTAGTTTCTGCTGAAAAGTACAATCACAGCGACACTTACTGAATTTAGTGAACATAGTCATGAGATGTAACTTCTGCTTTCTATATGATAATGTTGCCTATGTTAGCAAAATTTATGTACACGTTGTAATTTGGAAAGTGCCAGATGTTAAAGATTAACTGAATCAGCTGATATTTTCTAATAAAAACGGGAGCCCTATGAAGCCATCTTTGAAGAGGCTCGATGGATATGTCTGAATTAGACTCCATGAGTATCTTCCCTATAGAGCTCCATAGTGATTGATTAATTAATTAATTGTGTCGTGTCTTTCCTTCCTGTTGAGCGGTACAGGGATATATGATAAAGAATCCAGGTATTGTGTGTAGGATTCTGGACCCCAGGAGGGCTAGAGTCAACACATCCGTCTCTGCAGAATCGTCATCTGCCCTTTCCTCTTTCCCATGTCCAAAGAAAAAGAAAAAAAATCAAACAAAGCGGGTAGATAAGCAGAAGGAGGAAGATATGGGAACACTTTCCTATATGCCTATTTTTTTTACACAAGTATATATCTGTGCAATTTTATAACCACCTTATTCTATATAGAGAACATGCTTTACACATGAAAAATACTTTATAAAATTACCCTTTAAGTTTTGCATTTAAAGTTATGCTGGAATTTTCATGTTTCAGCTTTGACTGCATAGTCTGGCTGAAAATCTGCATACACTTATCCATACACAAGTGCCATGCAACAATCTTCACATATTATGAGGGGACTTTTATAAACTCTTGTGCTATCAATGTGTGTTACCATGCGCATATTTAGGACCTATTTTATCAAGTGACGCTCACATGTACTTTGTAGAAGAGGGGTGTGCTGACACGCTGTAACCTAGTCGCAGCAGTTATGTCACTGCCGGCACCTAGATTTGTAGAAAACATGCATAAGTTATAGTATTCTGTAACTTATGCGCCTACACTCTGCCCAAAGCCCCGCCCCTGCACAACACCCCAACAGAAAGTACGCACAATGGGATTTGCAGGTGCACTTACAAAATAGCAACCGCTCAAAGTGCATGCGTAAGTGATCATTAAAATAAATCCTTTAAAATAAGCGTTTGCAAGTATAAATAGCGAATAACTTTGTGCGCCCCTTATAAAATCAGTCCATTTATGCATTCTGCTGTCTAAGAAATACAATTTGAAAAGCAGTAAATTAGGAATTTGTTCTAATAGTCTACACAACAGATTCTACACTTTCAATATTAAAGAACAATGGAAATATTCACAAAGTAATTAAGAAAAGAAACCCCAAAAATCTTAATTACCTAAGTCTTCACACTCCTTGACTAAGTACTAAAAGGATGCCCCTTTTGCAGCAGTAACAAACATGAGTCATTGAGGATAAGTGCTTACCAACTTTACACAGCGTGATAGTGTAGTTTTTCTCACGTCTTGGCAGAATAGTTAAAGCTTTATCAAGCTGACTGGGAATTAAGTCTTGCCAAATATTATCTTGGGATTCAGGGCTGGACTGTGGACCACTAGAGGACATTCATTTTTTTTTTGCTGAGCCGCTCCATTGTTGCTTTTGCTTTGTGCTTAGGATTGCTGTCCTGCTGAAAGGTGACTCTTCCCCCCGCTTCCAGGCCTATGGCAGGCTGGAACAGGTTTTCCTCCAGGATCTACTTGTACTTTGCACCATCCATTTTACCTTCAGTCTTTATTTATTTAGCTGTGCTTATAGTCAATGTGGTTTACAATAAACAAGTGGGGATACATTAAAACAGGTCATTTCATATTTACATGGGGGGGGGGGGCGGTGATACCATCACCAAGGGAGTTTAAGCATATTAACATTCCTGATTTGTATGCATCAGGGTTTCTTATCTAAGTTCTGCTTTTTTCTCTCAGTCTCAGTAAATCTGATGTTCATCGTGGAAAAGACTTCAATCGGTGCTGTTCTGTTCTAATCCTAGGTGTTCACTGAATAGATGTGTTTTAGTTGTTTTCTAAATGTGGAGAGGTCTTTGTTGTTCCGGATTTTGGTAGGAAGAGAGCTCCACAACGAAGGGGCATACAAGTCGAATGCCCACTTACAGGTTTGTTGATTGAACTTTGTTCTTTCATGTGGCACAGTGAGTGTATTGTTTGTGACCTGCTGTATAGGTCTTCCAGAGCTCAGTCAAGTTAGTAGGGCTTGAAGATGAGATGTTTGTTGTTAGTAAAGCGCTTTATGGATCAGTACCAATGTTTTATACTTGATACATGCTTCCATTGAGAGGATGTGGAGATCTCTCAGGATCGGGGTGATGTGATTGTATTTCTTCATTCTTTGGATAATTCTGGCCATTGTGTTGAGGGCTGTCTGTAGCGGGTTGAGAGTGGTGATTGGGCGTCCTTGGTATATTGCGTTACAATAATCCAGGTGGGGGAGCGTCATTGCTTGCATGGCTGATCTGAAATCCTCTGGGTCTATGAGTGGTCTGAGACGTTGTATCATCTTTGCTTTGAAGAATATTATCCTTGTGGTTTTTGCGATCTGTTGCTTAAATGATCAAGAATGATTCACAGGTATTTTATGTGCGAATGGACTCTGATTTGGGTTGTTCCCAGGGTGAGGTGTGCTGGGGGGGTGAAGGTTTGATTTTTGTAACAAATAAGACTTCTGTCTTTTTGAGGTTTATCGTGAGATTGTTTTCTTGGAGCCATCTGGAGACATTGTTGAAACAGTTTATTAACTGTGGGTTCGTTGGATTTGTGGTTGTGATGGGTCCATAAAGCATAATGTCATCCGCATATATGTGGAAGTTGATACTGTGGGTCAGTAGTATTGCGCAGAGTGGCTGAAGGTGGATGTTAAAGAGCATAACGGAGAGTGCTGAGCCCTGTGGTATTCCTTGGGTTTGTTGAAATGGGGAGGAAGTTGCGGTACTGGTTCAAATTAGTTGATATCTGTTGTTTAGGTAAGACTGGAACTATTATAGAACTTTGCCTTGTATGCCAGTCACCTGTAATCTGCGTAGGAGAATATTTACTAGCCTCTATATTCCCCACTGCTTCAAAGGACTCCACAACATAATCATAACCATGCAGTACTGTAGGGATGGTCTTAGCAGGGTAATGTGCTATGTTTGTTTGATGCCATACACATCACTTAGTATTGAGAAAAAAAACTTCCATGCCTATATAGTCAGCCTGCAACAGTCAGCATTTTTTAAAAGCCTAAGTCACTAGGTACAAAAGATCCGAATGCATACAGACCCATAGTCAGTATCCCGTTTATTGTGCAAATAATTGAAAAAGTAATGCAAATGCAACTTCAGGATTTCATCGATCTAAACACCCCCCCTAGATACATACCAATTTGGATTTCGCCCTTTCCACGGCGTGGAAACCCTGTTGATATCCCTAATGGACAATCTTATCAGAGGCACAGACAACCTTAATCAAGCATTTATCCTCCTTTTCACTGATATCACATCAGCTTTTGATAACCTTAACCACACCACCCTAATTACAAGACTGTCACAAATAGGATTAGAATGCACAGTCCTACAATGGTTCATATCATACCTCTCAAACCGTAAACTACGTGTCCAAGTAGGTCAGGAAACATCAGATACATTCCCCCAAGACCAAGGGATACCGCAAGGATCAGCACTTTCAGCATTACTTTTCAATCTATACCTACAGCCAATTACTAACATTTTCAAAAAATACAGCATCGAATATTACATTTACGCAGACAACATTATGTTGTCCCTCCCAATAGACATAAACAACATTAACTACCACATACTCTCAGAATGCATCAAAGAAACTCAATCCTGGTTGATCACCAACAATCTGAATGCAAATGCAATGTATGCCTTCGAGTCAGTCCAGACTCCTGGCGATCCAGAAGCTCCTGGGTTTTCTTGGCAGTTTCACCGGAAGTAGATATAAACCTCAAAAAAACAGAAACCCTATTTGTTTCAAGAAATCAAAATGTCCCCCCCCCCAAACAATCACAATTAATGACGTAACTCTCCCAGTTAAGCAGGAGGTAAAATACCTCGGAATAATATTAGATCAATCCCTCAGCATGATACCCCATCTAAAACAAACAGAATCGTCTACTTCAAGCTAAAAACTATCCAACACCTAAGATTCCTACTTCATATTCAAGATTTCAGGTCAGTAGTCCACACTCTCATTACGCCCCACGTAGACTACTGTAATAGCCTGTTACAGGGCCTACCAGTCAAAACCTTAACAATCCTCCAAAGAGCGCAAAACTTAACAGCAAGAATAGTATACAAGGCCTGACTGACTGAACACATAACTCCGATCTTATACGACCTTCATTGGCTCCCAGTGGGGAGCCAAATAAAATACAAGCTGCTGATAACATTCAAACTGATCAACAACATAGCCCTTCATACCTATCTACTCTCATATAAACCCAGACAGACTCCAGATCCCATAGGCAAAATGCAAAACACTCACTGGTAACACCAACCTCCATACGCAAGACAAAACAGTCCACCAGCCCCAGAACCTTCTCCAACACTGCTCCTAGTCTGTGGAACTCACTGCCGTTGTCAATCCGTGCGACCAAAGACCTACAGTTATTCAGAAAAGAAATCAAAACATACCTCTTTACTGAACACTATGGTAACATCAATGATTTTATTTATTTATTTATTTATTACAGGCTCTTATATACCGCTCTATTCAGAATCAGCGCGGTTCACAATATAACAACATACCATAACAACAAACTGTTAGGTTTTACAGAGAACAAGGTCAGAGAACTTGGATAAAACATGGGACGTCATTTCTGCAACTATTTACAAGAGTATTTACAAGAGTATTTACAAGTATACATAACAGGATATGTTCTTAGTTTGGGTAGTGATTGAGATTGGTTAGTTGGTCAAGTAATATTGGGGGAAGAGGTGGGATTTGAGAGCCTTTCTGAAAAGGGATAGATCAGTGATAGCACGAATCTCTGGGGGTAGAGCGTTCCAGTACTTAGGGGCATAGAATCTGAAGGCCCTGTTAGATGTCACTGATAGGCATTTTGTCGCTGCTTTAGGGATGATTAGAGTATTTGTTGATATCGTTCTCCTGGATCTGTTGGGTGGGACGGCCTGAATGAGGTCTATTAGAGAGGAGGAGGTGATACTTTTAGTGGCCTTGAAAGTTAGTAGTAATGTTTTGAACAATATTCTGCCATGTATGGGGAGCCAGTGGAGTTGCTCTAGGATGGGTGTTACATGGTCCCTTCTTGATGCTCCGTAGAGGACTCTAGCAGCGGTATTCATGGCGAGTTGCAAAGGGTTTAATGTGGAGTGTGGGAGGCCTTGGAGAATGGCATTGGCATAGTCAAGGTGTGGTAAGGTTAAGGCTTGAAATATAGTTCTGAAGTCATCAGGATCAAGCAGGGGGCGAAGATGTCGAAGAGTCCGGATCTTGAGGTAGATTGCTCTGACTACGTTGGTTATGTGTAGTTTCAGATCCATGCGTTGGTCAAAAGTGACTCCAAGGTAGCGAATGGAAGGTTTTGATTGGAGCTCAGCTTCTTTCACCTTTATATGGGATGGGGGGGTGAAAAGTGGGTCCCTGGTGATGAAGAGAACCTCGGTCTTTTTGTGTTGGATTCGGAGGTTCTGGGATTGAAGCCATTCGGATACTGCATCAAAACATTTAGCTAGTGGGGAAAGGTCCATATGAACTGTGGAGAAAGGCATATATAGGAGGATGTCATCTGCGTATATCAAGCATTCAACCTTGAAGGACCTGATGATATTGCAAACCGGTTGTATGTATATATTGAAAAAGAGTGAGGATAGAGATGATCCTTGTGGTACGCCTTGCTTTTGGTGGTAAGGTGTGGATGTTGTGGTCCCTGAGGTAACGTACTGCCATCTCTGATCAAGGTATGACTTGCACCACTCCAGGGCAGTGTTATTGATGCCTTTTTCTTTTAGTCGCCCTATTAACAGATCGTGATGTACAGAGTCAAAAGCCGCAGCAATGTCTAAGAAGATGAGAGCAAAGCCTTGGCGGATGTTATCAATGCCTGTGATGATGTTGTTGCAGAGAGTGGTAAGGAGGGTTTCAACACCGTGGAACTCTCTGAAGCCATGTTGGCAGTGGTCAAGAGGGGAGACGGTGTCAATGTGGTCCTGTAACTGTCTTTGAGCTTCCTTTTCAATTATTTTCGCTAGAAGGGGTATGCTAGCTATGGGTCTATAGGATTCAACCTTTTGTGGGTCGAGTTTGTGGTTTTTCAGGAGGGGTCTTATGGATGTTCTCTTGAGGGCTGGTGGGAAGGAGCCGGTTGTAAAGGATAAGTTCATCATTTTAGTGATGATGGGGCTGAGATCTTGGCGTAGTTCTTTTATCCAGTGGGCTGGGCAAGGGTCAGTTTGTGCAGTAGTCGTGTTAAGAGCAGCGATGGTGTCTTCAACATGTTTTCTGGATGGTGTGGAGAACATGGATAGGTTTGATATGCATATGGTGACTTGAGAGGAGATTGTTGCAATGTTGTTGGTTTGAAGCAACTTGGATTGTAGGAAATCGGCGAATGCTTGGGGATGGATGGGTTCAGGATGTTTTGGTGAAGGTTCTTTAGATAAGGTTTTGACTAAGTTGAAAAGATCGCGTGGTTTATTTAGTGATCTTTTCAGCGTATCGGTATGGAATTGTTTCATCTTGGCCATGACTGACTCCCTGTGCACAGATAGATGTGCTTTATAGGCTGCTTGGTCTTCTGAGGAGTGTGAGCGACGCCATCGTTTCTCCAGTTTTCTTAGGTGTGTGAGGGAGGCTCGTAGGTCAGGGGAGAACCAAGGAGAAGATTTTCTTTTCTTTGGGTTGTTACCCTGGACTGGTTGCAGTGCAATGGTACTGATAGTGCTGTTCCAGGATAACACAATGATAACACAATGATAACACAATGATAACACAATCTCACACAAACACCTACCTCACCTCACCTTATGATCACCACCCAACCACCTGTACCCCCCCAATCAATAATCCTTATCCATATCTAAACTCACAAATATACACAAACAGTAAACTGTAAATACTTACTAGTCATCAGTTCAGACAACTACGTATATAAAGCAATCGCTTCATGTTAAATGAACCTATGGATCTATGTAAATAGTTCAACCTCTGTTCTTTGTAATATGTTGTGTTAAATATAAACCGCCCCTGATCTCTGGAAGGAGCGGTATAGAAGAACCAAATAAATAATAAAAAGCCGGCAACCATGACAAAAGTGAAAATGCACATTCAGCGGAAGTGCTCAGCTAGCAGCTTTTGCTAAATAGCTGGTTTTAGCAGTGACCATTGCTGGCTAGTCAGATAGCAGTGATATTCTGTCGCTACCTAGATAACCAGACTGCATAAAGTTAGGACTCTTTTTTTTGCCTAAGTTTATCCAGTTAACAGAAAAAAATTCTAACCAACCAGATAAATGCTTGCACCATCCTAACCTGACCCACAGACCATCCTGGCACTATTCAGATAAATGCCAGGGCGGTTAGAGTGAATATTAAGTGGCACTATGACCCTTATTTCGATCCTCGTTTAACGGGACTGGACATCCAATCCGGATATCCAGACCTGCTAAATGCCTGGATCGATCCTGAGGCCACAGAGCTCCCCGCACATCTGTTCGTGGGTGGGAGAGGGTGGACCAGGGGAGGATTCTGAGGTCGACCATCCGGGGTCAGCCAGTTAGACAGAGGACTTATTCCACCTCGGAGGTGGAATAAATCCCCCTGGACATCAGGAGCGGCATCGCCAAGGGGTGAGATGGAGATGAGGGGATGCAGGGGGTTCCCTGCAGCCAGAGCCTGGCCATGGGAGGCCCAATTGGGGGTCGGGCTGCGGGGAAGAGGTTGGATACCGCTGCCGCCGGGGAAGTGGCTGGACGTCTGGGATGCCTGAATCAGGGCACCTCCCAGACGTCCAGCCACTGTGATGCGATTCTGCTCCTGCAGGGATGTCCAGCTCCCATGGGAGCGGAATCGAGTGCATCTCCGGCCGTCCGGATGTCTGAATGTCCGGACGGCCTGGAGACGCACATGTCGGAATGGGCCTCCACCCAGATAGTGCCAGTGAATATTGGGCTCCACGGGGTTTATCTGGTTAGAAAGCCCTTCTGAATATCAGACCCTTCCATTTCTGTCTCATCAGATCACAAAACCTTCCTCCACAATTGAGTAGTGTTTTCATTATAAGCACTATATGGGTATCAAGAAAACACGAGGCAAAAACAGAGGATCTGTAGGGGAAAGGAAGGGATTGTAGACTTTAGTAGCTGGTATGGAAGGGCCAACTGGATAGGCCGTATGTTCTTTATCTGCTTCTGTTTCCTTTAGCAGTATCTTCCTTCTTGCTGCCTTCCCATTTAGACCATATGTGTAGAGCAGTCTTGAAATTGTTGAATAGTCAACATTTTTCTCAGTCCAGACAAAGACAGCGTAGTTACTCACCTGTAACAGGTGTTCTCCAGGAGCAGCAGGAATCAGTCCTCACTTATGGGTGACGTCGGCGCCGACGGAGCCCCCGCGGAACAATTTTCCCCAGCTTTCAAAGAAAGCCTTTGGGAATTGCAGCGCGCATGCGCGGTCGTCTTCCCGCCCGAGGGTGCCATCTTAGCCAGTCAGATGACATAGCTAAAAAAGACAGCATAAAAATATTTGCAAAACATAAGCAGACGATTGCAACTCCAAGGGGAGGAGGGAGGGTAGTGAGGACTGATTCCTGCTGCTCCTGGAGAACACCTGTTACAGGTGAGTAACTACGCTTTCTCCAGGACCAAGCAGGAAGTCAGTCCTCACTTATGGGACTCCCAAGCTCAAGGCTACCGGAGACCCTAAGCACAAAAATGAGCTCCCTCTAGCTCAGCAGCACAGAAGGATAGAATCTTCGCTGAATTATCACCCACCGGTAGCCCACATCCGGGATGGAGGGTAGGAGTTGCTCAGACCTCAAAGAGATTACGGAGGACTGCCTGTCCGAAAGCACTGTCCCTACGGGACTCCCTCTCGAGACAGTAATGGACCGCAAAAGTCTGGCTCGAAGACCAAGTAGCGGCCCGGCAGATGTCTGCCAGCGGAACAGAGCGGAGGTAAGCCACTGACGTGGCCTTTGCCCGAACGCAATGAGCCGTGACTCGACTTACTAAGGAGAGTCCGGCTGCCCCATAAGCCCAAGAGATACAGTCCGCAACCCAGATGGACAGAGTACGCTTGGAGACCGGGAGCCCCAATTTATTGGGGTCAAAAGACACAAAAAGCTGAGCAGCTTTACGGTGCTCCCGCGTACGGTCAAGGTAGAAGTTCAGTGCCCTTCTACAGTCCAGGGTATGGAGGACCGTCTCAGCTCGGCTGGAGTGTGGTCTGGGAAAGAAGGTTGGAAGTACCACCTCCTGATTGATGTGAAAAGGGGAGACCACTTTAGGCAGAAATTTTGGGTGAGTCCGTAGGACTACCCTATTCTTGTAGAACCTAGTGTAAGGGGGATCAGACACGAGGGCCTGCAATTCACTTACGCGTCTAGCGGAAGTGAGGGCTATCAAGAACAGTGTTTACGGAGAGAACAGGTAGCCATAGGTTCAAAAGGCGGACAGGTGATCCGCTGCAAAACCACATTCAGGTCCCAGTCAGGCGCTGGCGGGCGCAGAGGTGGTTTAAGTAGAAGGAGACCTCGGAGAAACCTCGCTACGAGAGGGTCATTGGAGAGAGGTCTGCCGTCCACCGGCACATGATGTGCTGAAAGAGCACTGAGGTGAACTTTGACGGAGTTGGACTTAAGTCCCAGATTAGAGAGGTGGAGCAAGTACTGCAAGATCACCGACACCGGGCAGGAGAAGGGATCCTGAGACTGTTGGGTACACCAGACTGCAAAGCGACGCCATTTAAGGGCGTAGCATTTGCGGGTAGAAGGCCGTCGCGAAGCCAAGACGACCTCCTCCACCTCCGCCGGCAGGAGAAGGGGAGCAAGGACTACCCTCTCAGCAGCCAGGCCATGAGGTTGAGAGACCTGAGGTTGGGGTGCAGGAGGGACCCCTGATCCTGAGTGAGGAGATCCGGTTGCACCCCCAGAGGGATTGGATCCTCCACCGCCAGTTTGCAGCAGGAGCGGAAACCACGGCTGCCTGGGCCAGCGAGGGGCCACCAGGATCATGAAAGCTTTGTCTCGGAGAACCTTGAAAAGAGTCCGAGAGACCAGCGGGATGGGAGGGAAAGCGTACAGAAGGCTCCCCGACCACGAGATCAGAAAGGCGTCCGCCGCCACCCGAAGGGGGTGTGGCCGACGAGAGCAGAAGCGAGGAAGCTGCCGGTTGTGAGGACTGGCAAAGAGATCCACCGTGGGGAGACCCCACTTGAGGAAGAGCTTCTGAACTACCAAGGGATCCAGACGCCACTCGTGCGGCTGGAGGACCCTGCTGAGTTTGTCTGCAAGGCAATTTTCTTGGCCCGGGAGATAAACTGCCTTGAGGAGAATGCCGTGACTGACGGCCCAAGAGCAGAGCCTCTGTGCCTCCCGGCAGAGGAGGAAGGAGCCCGTGCCCCCCTGCTTGTTCACGTAGAACATGGCAACTTGATTGTCCGTCTGGACAAGGACGGACTGTTGGGAAGTCAGGTGGGAGAAGGCCTTGAGAGCCAGGCGGATCGCCCTGAGCTCCAGGAAGTTGATCTGCTGAGCAGACTCCCACGTGGTCCAGAGGCCCTGAGTACGTGCCTCTTGGCAATGTGCTCCCCAGCCCAGGAGGGATGCATCGGTGGTCAGCACCCGGGTCGGCTGAGGTGACTGGAAAGGCATTCCGAATATCAGGTTCGGCTGCCGGAGCCACCACCGGAGAGACGAGACCAGCGGCTCGGAAACGCGCACTAGGTCTGCTAGGCCGCCCGTGGCTTGCCGCCACTGCTGGCGGAGACACCATTGAGCAGACCGCATATTCAGGCGGGCATTGGGGGTCACATGGACGGTGGAAGCCATATGGCCGAGCAGTCTCAGGAAGCGCCTGGCGGAGACCAGGGGCTGGCTGCGAAAGCGGTCGGCTAGGTCCATGAGCCGTTGAGCCCTGTCGAGCGGTAGGAATGCTCGCGCCTGAGGAGTGTGCAGCCTTGCGCCGATGAACTCGAGATCCTGTGAGGGGAGCAAAGTGGACTTTGCGAAGTTTATGACAAAGCCCAAGTGCTGCAGCAGAGTCACCGTGCGGCACGTGGCGTTGGTGACCTCCTGAGCGGACGCTGCTCTGATGAGCCAGTCGTCGAGGTACGGAAAGACATAGAGGCCGTGAAGCCGGAGATGGGCCGCCACGACCGCGAGACATTTTGTGAAGACTCGCGGTGCGGAGGACAGGCCAAAGGGCAGTACTCGGTACTGGTAATGATTTCCTGCCACCACAAACCTTAGGTATTGGCGGTGGCTTGGGTGGATGAGGATGTGCGTGTAGGCATCCTTTAGATCCAAGGAGCATAGCCAATCTCCCTGCTGGAGGTAGGGCAGAAGGATTCCAAGGGTAAGCATTTTGAACTTCTCCCGCACAAGGAACTTGTTGAGGTTGCGCAAGTCCAGGATGGGTCTGAGGCCCCCTGTTCTCTTTGGTATCAGAAAATACCTTGAATAAAAGCCTTGACCTCTCAGGTGGTGTGGCACCGGTTCCACCGCCTGTTCCTGCAGAAGACCTGCTAACTCCTGAAGGAGCAACTCCCTGTGCAGAGGGGGGCGCGGAGGTTCTCCCGGAAAATAGGAGGGAGGGACCTGATGGAAGTGGAGAAGATAGCCTTCTCGCACGACCTGAAGCACCCAGGCATCCGCGGTGATGCTGGACCACCTGTGGGCGAAGTGAACCAGCCGGCCTCCGGTGCTGGGAGGAACCAGCGGGGGGGGAGAGGCTATGCTTAGCGAGTCAAAAGCCCCCACCCTGCTGAGCAGGGGCTGGTGGTGCAGGCTTGGGGGCTTGCTGCCTACGGGACCCGTTACCCCGTCCCTTGGCCTGCTGGCCCTGTTGGGGAGCTGCAGGGGCCTGATAATGGGGGTATTGTTTGTAGGCAGCCGCCTTCCTCGGGTAAAAGGACTTTTTCCCCGAGCCCTTCTTTTTCTGGGAAGGGGCGGAGGTCTTCCTAGAAAGCCTGGTCCGGGTGAGAGTCTCAGTCTCAATTTGCGCAGCCTTTTCCGCCATGGGCTTGCCAAAGAGGTTTTCGCCTCGGCAGGGGACATCGACCAACTTGTCCTGCACCCAGGGCTCAAGGTCTGACGACTGAAGCCAAGCCTGTCGGCGGGCACCGATGCCGGCTGCGGCCACTCGAGCCGAGGCTTCAAAGCCATCATAGGCCGCTCGGGACATGAACTTTGAGCATTCCCGAATGCCAGTGGACAAGGCTAGGAACCTCCACAAGGGCTCCTCGGAGAGACCAGCGGAGAATCCGGCTAGCTCTTTAGCCAGATCCCGGAGATACATGCCCATGTATAGCTGGTAAGTCTGGACACGACATGCGAGCATAGAGCCCTGGAAGCACTTCTTGCCAAGGCCATCCAGGTTACGGGCCTCCCTGCCAGGAGGCACCGAGGAGTGCATCTTCTGGCTCTTAAGACGATGCATGGCCGATTCCACTACCATGGAATGGTGTGGCAGCTGTGCCTTTTGAAAGCCAGGGCTCTTGCGGACTCGATAGATAGAATCGACCCGCTTGCTCAGGACCGGCGAGGAGGCCGGACTCTCCCACATGCGGAAGAGTAGTCGTTCCAGCATAGGAGGAACCGGCACAGTAAAGTGTTCCCTCGCGGGAGAGTCATACTGGAGGGCGTCGAGCTCTTCGGCTCGAGGCTCCTCCTCGGGATCCGCAGGGAAGGCCAAAGCCTTGGCCATATCCCTAACGAAGTCCGAGAACCGGGCATCCTCCGGGGGGGACTGCTTCCGAGGCTCGGACTCCGGTGAGTCCGATGGGACACACCGAGTCCGGAAAGAATCAGGTGACTCTTCCTCCTCAGACTCCCAGACCGACTCCGACGAGGACTCGGTGGGGTCGGCCCGGGCAGGGTGCGGCGCCAGCCGCCCCGACGCCGAGGGAGTCGGCGTCGGCGACCTCGGTCCCGAACGGGAGGCCGAGGGCGACCTCGACCGAGGATCGACTCGAGTTCTCATCGACTCGAGGATCGGCTCGGTCTCCGGGGTCGACTTGGACGTCGACGTCCCGGCGGTCGGGGCAGCGACGCCAGCGAAGCCAGCGAGCAGTGCCCTCTGCTGGTCCATGAAGGCAGACAGTCTGCTCTCCAAGGCCGTCAACCTGAGTCCGAGCTCAGGTGACCCAGCAGCCCCCGACTCGGGCCCCGACGGCGTCGGGCCCGACGTCGGCTGTCGCGGAGGCGAGTCCAGAAGGACCACAGGACTTACCCGGGCAGGCATCTCCGACTCCAGGCGAGGTCGCTTCGGGACGTGTTCCTTCTCCAAGGACCCGGGGCGGCTGTCGGGGCTATGCGACCTGGCCCTCGCGGAACCAGGAGCGTCCACCGACGCCGCCCTCGCGGGTTTTTCCTTCCGACGATGGTCCCCGGAGGGAGAACCCCGGTCGGAGGAGCTCCGGCGACGGTCCGAGCTGGAGCCTTTCGACACGGAGGCCTCCGACGAGGTCCGGGTACGGCTGGGGTCAGCGAAGATTCTCTCACGCTGATGCCGCCGACTTCTCAACGCCTTTGAGGACAGTTTGCTGCAGGGCCCACAGATCAGTTCCTCATGATCCGGGCCCAGGCAGCGGAGGCAAAAGTCGTGTGTGTCGGTTAGTGACATATTTCGGTCACACCGACCACACCGCTTAAACCCACTGGCAGCCATCGGGGGAAAAAGGGCCCCTGCGAGGTCAAAGGACCGGGCTGCCAGGGAAAACGAAAACGAAAGCTGACTAAGTCAGAAAAACCGAAAAAAGTAAGAGGACTCGAGACCGGCGTCGCGAGTCCGGGCGGGAAAACGATCGGCGTCGAACCGAAAGAAAAAAGGATAAAATAAAGAAGAAAATCAACTTTTTCGCGGGGACAAGACGGGGACGTCTGTAGGGCTCCGCGGAAAAAAGAAGACTGGCTAAGATGGCACCCTCGGGCGGGAAGACGACCGCGCATGCGCGCTGCAATTCCCAAAGGCTTTCTTTGAAAGCTGGGGAAAATTGCTCCGCGGGGGTCCGTCGGCGCCGACGTCACCCATAAGTGAGGACTGACTTCCTGCTTGGTCCTGGAGAACTCTGTAATTCTTTTAAAGTAATCTTAGATCTCACAGTGATAGACCTCAGCAGTTTCCTTAGCTCAAGGCTACTGACTTTGGAGGGACAGCCAGATCAAGGCGGTGCTGGTGGTGTCAAACTGTGTCCACTTTATTATGATGGACCTAATAATGGTCCAAGGGATATTCAAACATACTGAAATTTTCTTATAGCCTTCCCCCAATCTCTACCTTTGAATAACTTTAACCCAGAATTTTTTGGACAGTTCTATGTCCAACATGTTCATTTTTAAGTGCCATCAAGTCAATGCTGACTCCTGGCAACCCAGCAGCCCCTGGGTTTTCTTGGCCAGGTATGACCAGAAGTAGGTCCTTTTCTTCTGAGACAATGGAGGTTAAAGTGACTTGCCCAAGGTGTTCTAGTGGGAATCAAGAACTGACCTCCTGGGTATTAGGCTGTTGCACTATCCACTAAGCTACTCCTCCACTCCGGCTTGTTTATTTAAAATTCACTTCATACAACAGAAGCAGCTTGATTCAGATCAGATCAGCAATTGTGACTGGAGAAAGGTGGGGGTCCGTGTAACTTATTATGCTTCTTGCTAAGGCAGTTTTTGGAAATTGGGCTAATTTGGACTTTCTACGAAAAAGGATGTAGAAACATATGCAGTTAATACTTTCTGGTATCTTTTTCTTAATTACTTTTTGAATATTTCTATAATTGTCTTTTACATTGAAAGTGTAGCGTATGTTGTGTAGATCAGGGAAATAAACATCTACGTTATTGTATTCTGAATTGTAGTTTTAGCAGAAAGTGAAAAATGTACAGAGCACAATAACTTCGTATGTTGTTGGCCATCCCATAAATAATGACCTCAGTATCAATTGTAAATCTCCAGGTAGAAATGAGGTGTCTGGCCAAAAATATTAGACCTAACTGTAAATAAAGCATCAGGACTTTATCAATATATCTAAGGATGTGAAATCCATGAAGTACAAATTTCAGAGATTCCGAACAGACATGTCAATGATGGATGACTAACAGAATCAGTTTAAAATGGGTAAAATGATTCAATCAAGCCATCATGAAACTTTCTGCTGTAGCAATGAAGAAGCCTGAAAAAAGTACCAGATCAGCTAAGTCATAGCAGGAGAAATATCAAGCATTCAGAGCAAATTAATCCAAGTACAACAGCTTGATTTTTTTCCACCCTGTGATAGCTTGGACTCAGACATCACAAGCAGTGTTGGTTTTATTATGCTGGATTCTGTCACAGCATTTGACATTCTGCGTCAAAATAGCTTGTAAAAAAATAAGTTAGGGACACAGAAATATGTGCAAAATATACAAATGGATTTAAAACTGGATACATGGTTGAAAACTGTGGCTCATTATAAACAGAGACGCATCAGGTCAGACAGCTATAACTTCAGTATTTGGTTCATGACCCTATATAAGAATTGGCTTGTGGTGAAATTTACATTCTTCGCAGAGGGAAGGAAGTTGGCAGGAAGGCTAACCTAAGTCAGGTAAACAGCACTGCAAGGGACAATCTAGTTTAGCCCCAAGGGAGAAGAATACACAGAAACATGACAGCAGATAAAGACCATACGGTCTATTCAATCTTCCCTTCCATATGAACCACTAAGCTCTACAGCCCTTTAACCTTTAGAGATCCTCTGGGTTTGTCCCATGCTTTTTTGAATTCGGATACAGTTTTTGTCTCTGTTACCTCCACTGGGAGATTATTTCTTGCATCTACTAGTCTTTCTGCAAAGAAATATTTCTGCAAATTATTCCGAGTCTATCCCCTTTCACCTTCATCCTATGCCCCCTCGCTGCAGAGCTTTCTTCAGTTGAAAGAGGCTCTCCTCCTGTGCATTTATGCCATGGAGATATTTAAATGTTTCTATCACATCACCCCTCTACCATCTTTATTCCAAAGTATACATATTTAGATCTTTAAGTCTTTCGCCATATGCCTTATGGCGAAGACCACTGACCATTTTGGTAGCCACCCTCTGCACCGACTCCATTCTGTTTATATCCTTTGGAAGATGTGGTCTCCAGAACTGCGCACAATACTGTAAATTAAGTCTCAGCAAAGACTTGTACAGAAGCACTATCACCTTCTTCGTGCTGCCCATTCCTCTCCCTATGCACCCAAGCATCTGTCTGGCTTTCACCATTGCCTCTACCTGTTTGGCCAGCTTAAGATCATCAAAAACAATCACGCCCGGGTCCTGCTCTTCTTTCGTGGACAGAAGCACTTTGCTCCTTTACTGTACCACTCCCTTGGGAATTTTGCAGCCCAAATGCATGATCTTGTATTTTTTAGTGTTAAATCTCAGTTGCCAGATTCTCGACTATTCTTCAAGCTTTGCTAAATGTTTGTGTTTATTAAGCTTGATACACCGCCCTTCACATCCCTCCTCATGTTATCTACACCTTCCTGGGTGTCTACAGGAAGGTGAATACAAAGAAGAATAGAAAGCCTCAAAGCAGAGGCAAAAGGGTCTCAAGAAGAGTTCAGTGGAAAAGGAGGTTCCAGGACTCCAAGCCAAAGAAGGAATGATGATGGGCATGGAAGGAGTATGGCACACCAGAGCCTCACTTCTGCAGGTTACAGGAGGAGCTGACCCAGCCTGTAGAAGACAGAAAAGAAGCTTTGGTGAACTCCTGTGACTGAGATAAAGGTAAGCACAAATATGAATACATATTAGCTTTGGGATTAATTCATTTTAAGGAACCAATAATCCTGGAGAAATGTAGGCTGAACAGAAGCCTGGAATCTAGAATGCTCTTCACTAGAAGCTACGTGAAAGGCATGAAGTGGCAACACTACATGTTGGAGTAGCTATATTAATTGTAATCTGCCAATTCACCTTTAAACCTCACATAAGCAACTTATCAAAACAAATATATCACAAAATCAGAACTCCCTGTCATCTTCGCCCTCTAGTTGACCCAGCCAACTACCGCTCAGTTTTCCAAGCAATCGTAACACCCCCCTTTGACTATTGTAACTCAATTTACCAAGGGCTGCTGAAAACCACTCTACTTCCACTAATCACTGCCTTGCATATTGCAACATGCTCAATTCAAGGGGCATCAAAGCATGAACATACAACTCCTAACCTCAAACAGCTCCATTGGTTGCCACTACTCAGCCGCATACACTACACGATCTTACTCCTGACTTTCAAAATCATCCACAATCAATCTTCACATTACCTACAGTCAGTCACTCCAGAATGCCACCAACCCTTGCAGGACAAAAAAGACAAAACACAATAAACGTGTTAAGCATACCACAAGGAAAAAACAAAAGCACCCAGTATGCCTGCAACGGAGCTTTCGAACTGTATGCGCCATCCCTCTGGAACTTTCTACCCGGTACCCTCCTATCAACAAACAAACTGTTTAAATTTAGAAAACTTCTTAAGACTCATCTATTCAACAAACTCTTTGGAACCATTACATAACCTTCCCATCCCCTACTGTATCAAAAATAGCAGTTGTTTATGTATATAATCTATTGCTCCTCCCATCCAGGCAACTCTCATGGATATGTTATACTATTCTATGTAATATTTATTGCATATAATAAGTAGTCTTGTAAATAAGTTCCATTGTTCTATGTAATACCAGTTTGTTGTAATGTACACTGCTTTGCTCCAGTAAAAAGCGGTATAGAAAAGCAGTCAAAATAAATAAAGTGGTGGCTCATAGGTCTTGTCTGCAACAGTCCTATAATAAAAATGAGAAATGCGTACACAAACCAATCCTGCTATATTTATATTATATTTACAGGTTACAACAAAATAAGTGGTAAATCCAATAACAGCAACGATGGGCAAAGGTGCACACAGATCTTGACAGACTGCCAACAAATCAAGAGTTTGATTCACTAAGGGGCATATTTACAAAGCTGAGCTAACGGTTAACACACGCTATTTGTAACTAGATCCCATGTCATCCAGTGGAACCTAGTTACAAACAGCATGCGCTTAGTAAACATACCCAACATAGCCCAGCATAGTAAACATACCCCAAGCTTTCTCCTCACAGGCAAAGAAGGGGAGGAAGCCCTTACTGAATTAAAATCCATATGCCTAAAATGGCAGTTCCTAAGCTATTGGTCAAGCCCCTAAATGAGGCCACATCATCAGTGGATAGGACCACAAAAACACGGCTATTTTCCTTCCCTCTTGACTTCTATTGTAGCCTATGCCAAGTAGTGGCAGTCATCATGGGCCCTGTGTGTCAGGGAACATTCACAGGCCCTGCCTCCTCCTCGTTTGGGTTTCTTGTTAGAATGATACTGAGGTTCGTTAAGTTCAATGATGCCCAGGGCCCTGTGCTCACTGCTGCAACTATTGACACCACTGCAGCTGCTGCTGTTCATGTTTAGAAAGATGGGGGAAGAGGAAGCAGATAAGGGAGAGAAGGAAAATGAAGGGCTAATATTTTGTTTTTGTCACTATCTGGGAGAAGTGTTAAAATGGAATCATATTGGATAAAAGTTTGAGCACTGCCTTAGAATAACGCATGCGAAGGTGACATTTTACTTACCAGATAATATCATTTCCATAAGTCCTGCTAGACCAGTCCAGGCAAGTGGGTTGTGTTCCCCTACCAATAAATTGGTGGAGACAAAGAACCAATGAAAATCCCTGGTTTCAATGACATCACTCCTATGTCTCTATTCACTTCAGCCACCAGAGGTCTCTTCAGTATCTGTTCCAAAGCAAATAGGAGAACATGGCAAGCCTCACACAACCTCAATCATGGGCAACAATGAGTAATCAACCATAGAGAACTACTGTATGTACAAGAAAGCAGAAACAGAAGGTCGTTAGTAGAAGATGAACCTGCAGAGCCAAGCATAAAAATCACAGCGGACCCAAGGATACTGCAGCAGAAGAACAGAGCAAATACAGTTCCAGGAGCGGGCCCTGGACTGGTCTAGCAGGACTCAAGGAAAGGACAGTATCTGGTAAGTAAAATGTCACCTTCCATATTGTCCTGCTAGACCAGTCCAGACAAGTGGGGCGTAACAAAACTACTATTCCACTGAGCAGGAAGAAGACACAGCAGCTCGCAAAACCCTTGAGCCAAAAGCCATGTCTGCCCATGCATGGACATCCAAGCGGTAATGCTTGATAAAAGTAGAAAGTAATGCCTATGTTGACACCTGATAATGTCTGAAGGGGCTACCGAGTTCTGCTCCACACACATGGACACTTGTGCTCGGGTAAAATAGGCGCATAAATGTTTCAGAACCAGACAGTTCCGCAATACATATGGCGAGGCAATGGCCTCCTTAATCCAGTACCTCAAAGTAGACTTCGCACCATGTCATCCTTGCGTGGGCCAGTAAACAGTACAAAAAGATGGTCAGACTTACAAAAGGAATTCATAATCTCCAAGTGCTGGAGAAGCATCCTCCAGAGATCTGCAAGGCAAAGATCCTTATCCTTCCCCTGATACTATTCCTTAGAGAAGAGAGAAATCACCTTAGGTAAGAAGGAAGGCACAGGCCAAATGGAAATGGCTTCCTTTGAAAAAGACAGATAAGGATCTTGGCAAGACAAAGCTTGCAGCTCGGAAATCCACCTTCCAGAACAAATCACAACCAAGAAGACTATCTTGAGCATCAAATCTTTCAAAGTAGTGCGCTTCAATGGCTCAAAGGGCGCTGACATCAAGGCCCTGAGCACCAGACACAGATCCCAGGAAGGGACAACAGACCGGACTGGAGGATGCAGATGCCAAATCCCTTGGAGAAAGCATGAGACATCTGGTTGCATGGCTCGAAACTTACCAGCCACCAAACCTCAAAAACAGGCCAAGGCTGCCACCTTAACTTTCATGGAGCTCAGGGAAAGGTCCTTCGACACCATCCTGTAGATAGGCCAACAGAGATGGCACCGTGGCTGCCTCAAAAGCCAACTGCTGAGCACCATGCCATCATTCAAAGAAGCAGCAGACCTGCACATATGCTAGCTTGGTAGACCTTCTCCGGGCTCCGAGCAGAGTGGAGACCATCGCTGGAGATTAGTCCTTACGCACTAGCTGTCTCCTTTCAAGAGCCAAGCTGTAAGCGCGAAGGGACGTGGGTCTTCCAGGATGATCAGTCTCTGCCACAAGAGGCCCAGAGACGGAGGTAACCGAAGAGGAGGTGCCTGCAGGGGCCGCATTAGTTCTCCGAACCACGCTCTCCTCAGTCAATCCAGCACCACTAGAATAATCCTGCCTGGGTGGCGTTCTATATGCTGAATCACATGCCCCCCCAGGAGTCACAGAGGAAACACGTATAGCAGGTGCAGACTTGGCCAAGGCATCAATGCCATTGGACCTCATCTCCGTGCGGTGACTGAAGAAGTGACAAACTTTGGCATGGAGCAGGTTGCTATCGGGGTGACTCTAGCTGAGAAGAATCAACTGAAATGCCTCCTGACTCAATTCCCATGCTCCAAGATCCAGAGAGTGCCAGCTGAGGAAGTCCGTTTCCATATTGTCCACACCAGCTATGTGCTGAGCCAACAAAGCTAGGAAGTTCTTCTCCATCCAGGCAAACAGAAGAGCCATCTACAGACCTACTCTGGCACGCCTCATGAAACCTTGCTGATTGACATAAGTCAATGCTGTGGCGTTGTTCGAAAACATTGAAACCGCCTGGACCATGACCAGGGGCCGGAAACCTAGAAAAGTCAACTTGATAGCTCTCATCTTGAGGCAGCTGATGGACCACAACACTTCCCTGTGGTTCCAATGGCCCTGGGATGTACGGCTTTAGAAATGGGCTCCCCAGCCAAGAGACTGGCATGAATCGTCAGAAGGATCTAGGAGAAATCGTTCAGTGGAACACCCTTCCTCAGATGACATGGCTACTGCCACCACTGCAGGCTGGCCTTCAGCACCATTGGGATCAGGAGCTTGCACTCAAACTCCTGAGAACAGCAAGGATCATTGGAGAGGTCACATATCAGCACACGCCCATGGCACCATCTCTATGGTTGCTGCCATCAATCCGAGGAGCTGAAGATAGTCCCAGACTCTGGGAGTCTGCTGTGCCCACAACAGCACCAGGCAATCCAACAGTCTTTTGACTTTCTCCTCCGGCAGGAAAACTCTGCCAACTCAAGTGTCGAAATGTGCTCCCAGGAACTCCAGGGACTGGGAAGGCAAAAGCTGACTCTTTCCCCGATTGATCACCCAGCTGAGGCTTTCCAAAAAGGACACCACTTAGGATGCCACCCAAAATGCTTCCGAAAGGAAATGGACCTGGATAAGCCAGTCGTCCAGATATGGATGCACACAGATCCCTCTGCGCCACAGCCGTCACACCCATGATCTTAGAGAGTCCTTGGGGTGGTGGAGAGCCTGACAAGGAGGGCTGCAAATTGATAGTGAGAGCCAAGCACAGCAAAATGCAGATACTTTTGCTGATCTGCAGGTCCCAAGTCCCCCAGAGGTTTGGCCAGTGTGTCCTCGGTGGACAGATGGAGGCTGATGAGAAAGGGGCACAATTCCTCTTTACAGGCCACCTGGACCTGTTTTCCAGAAGGCAGTAAAATTTTGTCCTTCACCAGCTTCTCCAAATTGGCTCTAAAAAGAAGCTTCCCACCAAAAGCCAATTAGGCCAACTGGGCTGGAAGATGTGTCCACTGGCCAGAGCCAAGTCCAATGCCGTGACACCGTCATCAGGAAACTGTCCCTGGCCACCAAACATACCAGGTTATACTGTACATGGCACCAGAAAAAAAAAGACCATAGCCCACTCTAAAAGAGGGGTAGTATTATTCAGCGTTAGAGATTGAATCCATTTGAACAGGACTCGAGACATCAGGGTGGTACATACAGCACCACAAGCTGAAGAATAGCAGCCACTGCAGCAAACTTGTTCTTCAACAACGAAGCCACCTTTCAGTCCAGAAAATCCCTTAAGGCTGATCCGCCTTCCACAGGAATGGTTGTCTGTCTGGTAACTGCCTTGACCTGTATATCCACCTGGGAATATCAAACCATCCAATGCACTCCTTCTCTGGGAAAGTATATATCCTCTTACACACCCGTAGCCCCTTAGGAGGGAAGTCCGAAGAGTCTCACTCTGACCGGAACATATCCTTGATCACATCCAGAAATGGGAAGACAGTAGTGGATTTCCATACCTTCAGCTCCTGTTCTGCACTGGGAGCATCCGTCAAATTTAAGATGGATGAGACCCTGGCAATTAATGTCCCCAGCTCCTCTTTCCAGAATAGGTGGATCACACCGG
This sequence comes from Ichthyophis bannanicus, assembly GCA_033557465.1. NCBI lineage: Eukaryota > Metazoa > Chordata > Amphibia > Gymnophiona > Ichthyophiidae > Ichthyophis > Ichthyophis bannanicus. The sequence continues at coordinate 907,446,568 of CM066035.1, read as the reverse complement.
CCTCTTCACAATCCTCCAAAGGCAAGAGTACTTCATCCATGTCACAGCCCAGTACCGAGCCATCTGAATCCAAGTCACAGTCAGTCTAGGACATCTCCCAGCTGTTCCCCATCTCCAGCAGTTGCCCTTTGCTGAGGATGCTTAGCCAAAGGTAAACAAACAGGTCTTCCGCTCTCAGTCTGCCCCTCACGAGACTGCGCCCGGGGGCATCCAGAGGCTGAGGTTCTGGATTTCTATGACAGAAGGACAAGGCCTGCTGCGAAAAGGAAAAGAATTCCATGGAGGACAATCTGGAGTCTGGAAGATCTCCTCTCGGAAATGACCCCCCAACACCAAGGAGCATAGCCACCGCAGACCCCCAGGAGAATGAGGAGCGGCTCACAGCACAGTCACCGGAACCTCCAGCAGACTGGATATCTCTACCCATAGCGCCATCCATCACCTCCTGCCCTGAGGCAGGCAAGGCTGGACTAAGTGCATCCACTGGCTGAGAAAGGAGGAGCAGGCCCTCCAGAGATGACTCGGAAGCTGCCATGCAAGAAGAGCAGAGTCCAGAATCTGGGGATGAGACACCTCACTTGCCACAGGTCAAACAACATTTCTTGGAAGAAGACAGACAGTGTGCGCTGATGTGCTCCTTGCCTTAACTAAGGCTGCAGAGGCCCAAAAGGCACGCATTAACTGTGCTTTTACTGCAATGCACCTTACAGGCACTAGGGTAGGAATGCGTGTTGGAGCTGCTTGGGCAGAACACGTGCTAGGACTGCACATCCACCAGGCGCTCAATAGATAGAAACGCTACTAATATGTGCAAAAATGGCAAGAAACACCCACACCCACAGTTGCCAGTGGCTCACCCCAAATTCAGTCCCAGGCAGACAGAATCAGGAGCCCTCAACAAGGACAATGACAAGATCAAGCCTTGGTACTCACTCTGTGAGAGCCCCAGGCAGAAGATCTATGCCAGGCTCAGCTCTACTCCCCTGAAATTGTTTCACTGGCTTTGCAGCACTGTGTTTAAGGTGGCTGGCAGGCAGATCCCTCTGAGAGCCTTCTGTGATCTTCAGGAGAGAGCAGGGGATACAGAGGAGGAGGGAGGGAGCGTTGAGGTTGCATGAGGCTGCTGCACTCTTCAGTTCCTTCCAAATCCTTCCAATTTCTGTCTGCTCAAGAGGCTGCTCAATCATGATAAGCGTATAGAGCTGAACCAATTTTCCCTCCTCCTATGGCTACCGAAAAGACCGCAGTCTAGAGGAGCCTGGCACATCATGCTCAAGTGAGGAAGTGAACTTATCAGCGAAACAAAAAAGGGAGCACCACACAAACACCATACAGAAAGCCTACAACAAGCCCAGAGAGCTCGAGATTGTAAAAAATCTAACCAACGAACCAAGCTCCGACAAAGACATACAGATCGACCCACAAGCCTTCGCAGATCATCTTCAAGAGAAACTAGGCCACGCACCAAAACAACCAACTACAGGAACCAGCAACCCAACCATACACAGCACAAGTTGGGACAAATTCAACACCCCTTCCACAAAGCAAATCTCAGATATCATCTCAGCCCTCAACACAAGCACCGCACCCACCGACCCGTGCCTGGTCCCATGGATCAAGACAACCAAGGAAAGCTTCCTCAGCCTAATACACAACATGGTATGCAACTCCCTGACCCAGGGAACCATGCCAGAACAGCTGAAACTAGCCACAATAAGGCCGATCCCTAAGAAGACAGACCTAGACAAAAGCAATCCAGCAGCCTACAGACCAATCTCCAGTATACCGCTTCTGGCTAAAGTTATAGAGAAGGCAGTACAACAACAGCTCCAGGACCACATCGACGAACATGCCCCACTGGATTTACATCAACACGGCTTCCGCCCAAACCACGGAGTCGAAACACTTCTGCTATACCTTTTCAATGACATCATCCAAACCATAGACAACCTCAAACAAGGAGCACTGATGATCTTCATAGACATCTCAGCTGCATTTGACACAGTGGACCACAGAATCCTCCTAACCAGACTACAGAACATTGGAATAACCGGCACCGTACTAAATTGCTTCAACTCTTACCTAACAGACAGACAGTTCCAAGTCAGGATCGGAGCCAACATCTCACAACCCGCAAAGATCAAGCAAGGAGTGCCACAAGGATCCGCACTATCACTACTGTTCAATCTATACATCCAACCAATCTGCGACATCATGAAAACCCACAAAGCACAGTTACTTACCTGTAACAGGTGATCTCTGGGAACAGCAGGAATAAGTCTTCACATATGGGGTACGTCGGTACCGACGGAGCCTGCGTGGGAACGCTCCCCAGCTTCCCAAAAAGGAAAGCTTTTGGGAGCATCCCACAGCGCCTGCGCGCTGCCTTCCTGCCTTTCCTAACCGCCTCTCCTCAGTTCGAGTTTTAAAGCTGAGACAAAAGAGAGAGAGGAAAGGAAAGACAGATAGAGAGATACAACTCCTAGGGGAGGTGGGTGGGTTGTGAAGACTTATTCCTGCTGTTCCCAGAGATCACCTGTTACAGGTAAGTAACTGTGCTTTCTCCAGGAACAAGCAGGAATGAGTCTTCACATATGGGGACTCCCTAAAGATGCCTGGGAGATCCCCAAGGATATGAGACCCTGGGAAGGGCTCTACCTCCTCCTATGGATCTCAGGTATCCATCCAGGGAAGGAGGGCAGGAGTTGATTAAGAATGGAACAGGTGTTTGAGAACAGCCTGACCAAACAAGGCATCCCGGCGGGAGTCCTTGTCCAAGCAGTAATGGGCTGTGAAGGTATGAACCGAGGCCCAGGTGGCCGCTCGACAGATCTGGTCGATGGACACAGAATTTAGATGAGCCATAGAGGTGGCCATGGCCCTCACATTATGAGCTGTGACATGGTTCTCCAGAGAAAGGTTCTTACTCTGGTAGGCGAAAGAAATACACTGAGCAATCCAATTGGACAGTGTCCTTTTAGAGACTGGAAGTCCCAAATGAGAGGGATCAAAAGCAACAAAGAGCTGGGAAGACTTTCTATGTTGCTGTGTCCTTTGTAAGTAAAAGGCAAGAGCTCTTTTACAATCCAGAGTATGAAGATTCCTCTCTGCACTTGATGCATGAGGAGCTGGAAAAAAGACAGGTAAATAAACCTCTTGATTAAGATGAAAAGGTGAGACCACTTTGGGCATAAAGTGTGGATTGGTCCTAAGGACTACCTTATCATGATGGAACCTTGTATAAGGTGGATTATCCACTAAGGCCTGCAGCTCACTGATGCAGCTCACTGATGCGGCGACCTTCCAGGAAAGAAATTTCAAGGAGGTGGTGGCTAAAGGTTCAAAGGGAGGCTTCATAAGCTGACCAAGAACCAGATTTAAATCCCATGCCACCGGAGGAGGCCTAATGGGAGGTTTAGTTAAAGTTAGGCCTCTCATGAATCTTGCAATAAGAGGATGAGAGGAAATAGGCTGTCCATTGATAGGCTTAAGGGATGCTGCAATAGCACTCAAATGGACCCTTACTGAATTTGTCTTAAGGCCTGCATTGGAAAGATGCAGGAGATATTCCAATAGAGAATTCAAAGGTAGTGCTAGAGGGTCAAGACCCTTTTCAGTACACCAAATGGAAAACCTTTTCCATTTAAAAGCATAGGAACGTCTAGTAGAAGGTTTTCTGGAAGCATGGAGGATATCCTTCACTTGTTGAGAAAGATTCCAGCCTTGAAGGTCTAGGCCTTCAGTAACCAAGCTCTGAGGTGATGGGACTTGGGGTTTGGGTGCCACAAAGTCCCCTCCTCCTGGGACAGAAGGTCTGGAGCAGCTCCCAAGTCCAGGGAGGGGGCTTGGGAGAGATGCAGAAGTAGAGGGTACCACACTTGGTGTGGCCAGCGTGGAGCTATGAGGATCATAGATCCTTGATCCCTCTGGAGTTTGAACAGAGTCTTGGGAATCAAGGGAATGGGTGGAAAGGCATACAGGAAGCCTTGACCTCAGTGAAGGAGGTAGGCATCCTTGGCCTGAACTCCCTGACACGGAATTCTAGAACAGAACCGGGGAAGTTTGGCATTCCACGGACTTGCAAAGAGGTCTATGTCCGGGGTTCCCCATTCTTGGAAGATTCTGAGTACCTGATCGGTGTGCAGGGACCATTCGTGTGGAAGCAGAACTCAACTGAGTCTGTCTGCCCAAGAGTTTTGAATTCCTGGGAGGTATACGGTCAGGAGATGGATTTGATGTTCTCTGGTGAAGGCCCACAATCTTAAAGCTTCGTTGCAAAGCGACAGAGAGCCAGTTCCTCCTTGCTTGTTTATGTAAAACATGGCTACTTGATTGTCCGTATGAATGAGGACTGTCTTGTAGCTGAGCAGGGTATGAAAGACCTTGAGAGCTAGAAAAACTGCTCGAAGCTCCAGGAGGTTGATATGAAGAGAGGTCTCCTGTGGAGACCAAGTGCCCAGAGTGGAGAGGTCTTGTAGATGAGCTCCCCAACCTGTCTGGGAGGCATCTGTTGTGAGGGTTGCCTGGGGCAACAACTGTTGGAAGGGGGACCCCAGCAACAGATTCTGGGTGGATATCCACCATTGGAGAGACCAAAAGAGACGTTTGGAGGTTGCTATTTGGTCTGAGAGAGCTCCTGATGCTTGAGTCCACTGGGTGGACAAAGTCCATTGAGCTGCTCTCATGTGAAGGCGAGCATAGGGGACCACATGCACTGTGGATGCCATGTGGCCTAGGAGTTGTAGCATCTCCCGGGCAGTTAAATGGCTCTTTGACTGAATCTGGGAGGCTAACTGCACTAGGCGTAGGCAACGGGCCTGAGGAAGATAGGCCCTTGCAGTGGTAGTATCTAGCCAGGCCCCTATAAACTCTAGGGACTGAGTAGGGGTGAGCTGGGACTTTGGGAGGTTTACCACAAGTCCCAGATACTGCAGAATACGTCTTGTGCGGTCCAGGGAAGTCTGGGCCTCTGACTGAGATGGAGCTCGGATGAGCCAGTCGTCCAGGTATGGGAATACAAATATTCCCAGAGTGCGTAGAAATGCAGCTACTACTGCCATGCATTTGGTGAACACTCTTGGAGCAGAGGCCAGACCGAAGGGAAGCACCCTGTATTGGCAATGCTTTCCTTGGAAAAGGAAACGGAGGAATCTTCTGTGAGATAGATGGATGAGGACATGGGTGTACGCATCCTTGAGATCTAGAGAACAAAGCCAATCCTGACTCTGAAGGTATGGAAGGAGAGTGCCCAGAGAAAGCATCTTGAATTTCTCCTTGCATATAAATTTGTTCAATTCTCTGAGATCTAATATGGGTCTGTAGCCCCCTGTTTTCTTTTTTTTTTTTTTTTAAGAAAAGAAAGACCGGCGGTACCGGTCCGACGTCGGAGAAGGCAGACGCGTGACCAAAGAAATAAAATAAAACAAAGAACTTCTTCAGCGGTGACAGGAACACGACCTGCTGGCTCCGCGGAAAAGAAGAACTGGGGAGAGGTGGTTAGGAAAGGCGGGAAGGCAGCGCGCAGGCGCTGTGGGATGCTCCCAAAAGCTTTCCTTTTTTGGGAATCTGGGGAGCGTTCCCGCGCAGGCTCCGTCGGTACCGACGTACCCATATGTGAAGACTCATTCCTGCTTGTTCCTGGAGATAAGGCTGCTTATAGCCTTAGCAAAATTGAAACTGCAAAGAAAAAAGGAAGGGGTGGGTATGCCTGATTTTCGAACTTGCCATGCAGCTTCGCTTTTGCGTTATGGGGTGAAATGGGTTTTGGGAACTTCCTCACCTCCATGGTTTGTAATGGAGAAAGTACTTACCGCGCCTTTTTGCTTATTAGCTCTACCCGCAATGAATATTCCTGGCTCTAAATTGGGTGGTCCACTTATTTGTAGCACTATTAAAGCATTGAAAGAACTTGAAGCTTGTTGTGTGGTGCCCTATTCAGCTTCTGTAGCATTATCTCTTTGGTATAATCCATTAGTGTGGGTTAACGGGAGGAAGGTTTTTTGGAAAGAATGGTTAGTTAAGGGGATCGATAGTGTTGGCCAAGTATTTGTGGGTGGGGTCATTATTACTCAAGAGCATTTGAATGAACCCTTTGGTCTGTCAACAGCCCAGGCCGCCAAGTTTGGCTGCCTAATTTGGAGCTTGACATAGGACTCACCTTGGTCGGAGGGGATTAGTCTTACTTCTGACCTACCTGATATAGACCAAAGAGCTATGATGAATGGAAGACAGACCTCATATTTCTGTAAGTTATTTATATGTAATTTCCCCCTGCTGACTCCTTTTTCCTCCTCCTTTTTCTCTCTTTCTGTGGATGAACAAACAGATCTCTGGACTTCCACACTCACTGCTACGCTAGATCAACTTGCTCTTCTCCGTTCCCTTCCTTCATTTCGCTCTCAGTCCCATCATGCATGGTTTCACCCTGGTCTTTATCTCCAGCGGACACATCTTCGCCATGCGGAGCGAGCATGGCGTAAACACCCTACCCCTTGTTCCCTCACTAATTTCCATGCCGCCCATTCATATCATGAAATGATCACCAAGGCCAAATGTTCATACTACTCTGATCGTATCTCTGCCGCCTCCAATTCTCGCAACTATTCAGAGTTCTCCGTTCCATCTCTGCATTATCCACTTCCTCTGAAATCTCCACATTTCCCCCCAATGCGCCCGATTCTGATTCCCTTGCTTCTTTCTTCTCCGGAAAAATTACATCTCTTCGCGCTACTTTTCTATCTTGTCCCCCACCGCTGTCTCCTCCTCCGCTACCTCACTCTCCTTTATCCGCATTTTCCTCCTCCCCCCCTCTTGACAGGATTTTTCCTCATACCTGGAGTATGTTTCAGCCCATTACTTCAGCAGAGCTTTCCAAGGCCATTGCTACCGCCCACAAAACCACCTGTCTTCTTGACCCCATACCCTCCTCCTGGCTGTCTGACCCCCTCCCTTACACTGCTTCCCTACATACTTCATATTTTAACAGCCTTTCCTCTAGTGTCTTCCCTTCAGCTTGGAAACATGCCCTTATCCGTCCACTTCTAAAAAATCCTTCTCTTGATCCTTCCACGCCAGCTAACTGGCGTCCCATATCAAACCTTCCCTTTCTGTCTAAAATCCTTGAAAAACCAATGTTCGCTCAGCTTTCTGCTCATCTGGACTCTACCCTCTCTCTTCACCCACATCAATTCGGGTTTCGTACAGGTCACAGCACTGAAACTATTCTCACCTCCCTTCTGAGTGAAGTCCATCAAGCTCAAGACCGAGGTGATCTTTCTCTTGTGGTGACCCTAGACCTTTCTTCTGCTTTTGATATTGTGGACCATCATACACTTCTAACTTGGCTGGCCAACCTTGGAATCTGCGGGTTTGTCCTTGCTTGGTTTCGCTCTTTTCTTTCCTCCTGCACTTTCTCAGTAAAGACTAGCTCGACCACCTCCTCTTCGCTACCTCTTCTATGCGGGGTTCCCCAGGGTTCAGTTCTTGCTCCTCTTCTTTTCAACATTTTTCTTGCCCCTCTAGCACTTATTGTTCAACAGTCAGGGATTTACGGATACTTCTATGCTGACGACATTCTTCTTGTTCACCACACACGCTCCCTCTCTCCGGATCTTTCTACCCTTATCCTCTGGCTCACCAGTGTCGCTACATGGATCAACGATAACTTTCTTCATGTTAACCCTTCCAAATCAGCCGCACTTTGGCTGTCCTTTAATACATCTCCACCTGCCTGTTCTCCTCTCTTTCTCTCTACTCCTATTCCTTTAGTCTCTTCCCTCTGCTATCTTGCAGTCACCCTTGATGTCTCCCTCTCATTTCACCATCATATTTCCTCACTTATCCGTTGTTCCTTCTTTTTTCTGCATCAGATACGAGCTGTCCGCCCTTTTCTTCCTCCCTCCTCTCTTACCTCTTTAGTCATTTCTCTAGTACTCTCCAGGTTGGATTATTGCAATACCGTTTTAGCAGGTCTTCCACAATATCAGCTTTGGCGTCTCCAACTGGTCCAGAATACGGCTGCACGTTTGCTCACCTATTCCTCCCCCGTGATCACATCACTCCCCTCCTTCTCCATTTACACTGGCTCCCACTTAACTTCCGTTTCCATTAAAAAATTCTCATACTCGTCCACAAAGCATTGCACACCGGCTCTCCTCAGTATTTAGCCGATTCCATCCGTCTACAGCCTTCCCCCCGTCCTCTTCGTTCGGCACATGGTTACCGTCTCTATCTCCCTGCCCCATCCTCAACTCACCTAGAAATGACACGTCATTCCACCTTTTACTTTCTGGCCCCAGCCCTCTGGAACTCACTCCCGTTTGCTCTCCACACCGAGTTATCCTATCAAAGATTTAAGTGCTCACTCAAAACTCATCTTTTTCAGCAGGCCTTCGATCTCCCAGACCCTTAAGACCGGTTTCTCCACCGGTATCTTTCTTGACCTCTCTCTCTTACTCATTCGTCTTTCTCCACCTCTTCCTGTCCTGTCTAAATAATGGCGTTCTTTTCCTTTCTTGCTTTTATTGATTATATTGTACACTGCCCTGATGCACACGCTTGGGTGGTATATCAAGCAATGAATAAAGATAAAGATAATAAAGGTCCATCCTTATTGGGCCTCTGCAGGGCATGGGAATCTGATGCTGGCCATCCATAGGACAGCGTTGTTACTCACCTGTAACAGATGATCTCCGGGAACAGCAGGAATCAGTTTTCACATATAGGGTGACGTTCAGTATGGACGGAGCCCATGTGGCAATGCTCCCCAGCGTCCAATTGGAAAGCTTTTGGGAGCAATCCACTGCACCTGTGCATCTGCCTTCCTGCCTTCCCAAGTCCTCTTCTCAGTTGAGTTTGTAGCTGAGAGACAGAGGAAAAAAGAATACCCTACAACTCCTAAGGGAGGAGGGCAGGTTGTGAAGACTGATTCCTGCTGTTCCTGGAGGAGATCACCTGTACAGTTGAGTAGCAATGCTATCTCCAGGAACAAGCAGGAATGCAGTCTTCACATATTGGACTCACTAGTTCCCAGATACCAGACTGGAAGCAGGTAGCCCTAGTATCCCTGAGGCTAAGGGACAGAGCCAAATGTTTGGATAGAATGTGGCCCCACTGAACTCGACTGCAGTCTGTTAGACCTCCTCTAATGGAAGTCTGGTGCCAGAAAGAAGTCCAGGACGGAGGGTAGGAGTTGCAGTTAAGCCCCAGAAAGGTGCTGGAGTACAGCCTGGCCAAAGACAGCATTCCAACAGGATCCCTGTCTAGGATGTAGTGTGCAGTGAAAGTATGAATGGAGGACCAGGTAGCTACTTGACAGATCTCGTTAATAGAGACGGAACAGAGATCGGCAACTGAGGTTGTCATGGCTCGCATGTTGTGAGCAGTGACGTAACCCTCGAGGGAGAGTCCCGCCGGCGCAACTTTATCTTTAAACATTTGATATATCACTCAGGCGGCTCTGGCATCAGAGCTGTTTACAATAACAAAAGCAGGTGACTATTGGAAGACTGGAAAGGAATGCCAAAAATTCAGACAGGACAGAAAAGAAGGAAAGGATAGAAAAGAGGGCAAGAGGAAGGCAAGATGAAAGACATCAGATCAAGAAGGGAGGAAGGGGGGAGGGTAAAAATATCCTGCTGTGAGGTCAGGAAAGGGAAATTAAATGCAAGGTAGAATTAGTGAGTTTTCAGCATTGACTTGAATTTGGGGAATGAGATTTCTGAGCGCAAAGGGGGAGGGAGGGAGGATAGAGAATTCCAGTGTGGGGCTCAGGAAAAAGAATGCAGAGTTGCATGTTTGCTCCAGGTGTGCACGGGAGACTGAGGGGAGCGTGAGACGGTTGACAGGGGTAGATCTAAGGAGGTGGTGGGGGGTATAGAACTGGAGGAGGTTTGAGAGATACTGTGGAGTGCCAGTGCAGATACCTCTATGGACCAAGGTAAGAATCTTGTACTCACTCCGCCGGCCCGATTGACATCGGTGGAAGGAGCGGGCATGTAAGCTTCCCCCCACTCCCCCCCACCAAAGCCAATCAGGCCTCCACAACCAGGACTTTTAAATCCAAGCCAATCAGGCCTCCACAACCAGAACTTTTAAATCCGAGTGCTGGCAGGCATGAAGACTTTATTCCGCCAGCCCGATAGACATCGGGGAGAAGGAGCGGGCAGGTAAGCTCCTCCCCACTCCCCCCACCAAAGCCAATCAGGCTTATGCAACCAGGACTTTTAAATCTGAGTGCCAGCCTGCGCCTAGGGCCTCGCCAGAGGGCCCTTTGGCATGGCCCTTAGGCGGGGACTAGATCATCAGAAGCCTCCCCCCTCCAGACACCAACGAAATTACACTCCTAGAAGGCCTCAACCCCCCCAAGAACAACTAAACCATCGGAATAGAACAGGAACTCCTCCTCCATTGAGCGCATCCCCTGCGGTCACTCAAGAACATCCACAACCACTTAATCGAAAAAGGTGCCACTGCCTGGACCAAGTTTACCATTGTCCATATCTCACACACCAACACACAATACGCTCTAGAGCACCACCATGCTCTCCATATACATTTCTAGCTCTCATAGTGCTAACCTTAACCTCCAATGCCTACCTACTCCCCCACAATCACATCATAATCACTCCCTGTACATCCTACTCCTCACCCACTCCTCAATATGCACACACTCAACCAAGGAATTTCCCCCGCCTAATACACATTCCTACCCTTCCGCGGCAAACAAACATGCACCCACCCTCCTCCTGCCTCACATTCACACTTAGCTGTGCATTATCTCATGTATATGTATGTATGTATATAGTTTACCCCGGTTCTCCAAGTTTGTACTCCTGTTCGATGTAAACCAAACAGCTTGTTGTTATGGTCTTTATGTTGTGATGTAAACCGCACTGATGCCGAATAGTGCGGTATATAAGAACTTGTAATAAAATAATAAATAAATAAATAAATTAATAAATGCACATTCAGTCAAGAAAGAGATCCAATTAATCAGAGACCTCACCATAAACAAAGATCTTGACATCCTGTGTAAGAGTAGTTACTCACCTGTAACAGGTGTTCTCCAGGAGCAGCAGGAATCATTCCTCACATATGGGTGTCATCGGCGCCGATGAAGCCTGTGGGAATGCTGGCACGCATGCGCTGTTCCCTTCCCGCCTAAAGGTGCCATCTTACCTCAGTCAAATGACAGCTAAGAACAGCACACAAAAATGAAAAAATTAAACTATGTACAACTGCAGCTCCCAGGGGAGGAGGGAGGGTAGTGAGGACTGATTCCTGCTGCTCCTGGAGAACACCTGTTACAGGTGAGTAACTACTCTTTCTCCAGGACCAAGCAGGAAGTCAGTCCTCACGTATGGGTGACTCCCTAGCTCTGGGCTACCAGGAACCCAGGCTGAACAAGAGAACTCCCTCTAGTCACAGCAGCAAAGAAAAATCTTTCCAAGGACACAACCTCCACCGGTAGTCCAACAGAGGGCAGGAGGGCAGGAGTTGCCTAAACCTCAAAGAGATTCCGGAGTACTGCTTGGCCAAAAGCACTGTCCCTACAGGACTCCCTCTCCAGACAGTAATGGGCCGCAAACGTCTGGCTTGAAGACCAAGTTGCAGCCCTGCAGATGTCTACCAAGGGCACAGAACGGAGATGAGCCACTGAGGCAGCCATTGCCCTGACACGATGGGCCGTGACCCTACCCTGCAAAGGAAGGTCAGCCGCCTTGTAAGCCCAGGTGATACAGTCAGCCACCCAGATGGACAAGGTACGCTTGGACACAGCCAACCCCAACTTATTTGGGTCAAAGGAGATGAAGAGCTGAGTAGCCCTCCTATGTCCCTGCGTACGGTCAAGGTAGAAGGATAAGGTCCTCCTACAGTCCAGGGTATGCAGGACTGCTTCAGCCTGGCTAGCATGAGGCCTAGGGAAGAATGTTGGAAGAACCACCTCCTGATTGAGGTGGAAAGAGGAGACAACCTTAGGGAGGAACTTGGGATGAGTCCTGAGGACTACCCTGTTCCTATAAATCCTGGTGTAAGGTCTATCACAGACTAGGGCCTGAAGCTCACTCACTCGCCTAGCCGAGGTGAGGGCTGTCAGGAAGAGAGTCTCCCAGGAAAGGAAGTGTAGAGGGCAAGTAGCCATCGGCTCAAAGGGTGGGCGAGTCAGTTGCTGCAAGACCACATTCAGCTCCCACTCAGAAGCAGGACGACGGATGGGAGGCTTGAGCAAAAGCAAGCCCCTGAGAAAGCGGGACACCAAGGGGTGACCTGACAGAGAATGTCCCTCCACCAGTGAGTGGTGAGCTGCTAGAGCTGAGAGGTGGACCTGAACAGAATTGGACTTAAGTCCCTGATTGGATAAGTGCAGTAAGTACTGAAGCACTACTGGCACAGTACAGGAGAAAGGATCCTCGGTACGTAGCTGACACCACAGAGAAAACCTCTTCCATTTGAGGGCATAGGTTTTCCTAGTGGACAGGACAACCTCCTCAACTTCCTGAGGTAGGCCCCAGGGAGCCAAAACTACCCTTGCAGCCTCCAGGCCATCAAATTGAGAGTTTTGAGATTGGGGTGCAGAAGGGAACCCTGCTCCTGTGAGAGAAGGTCGGGTTGCAACCCCAAAGGTAGTGAGGAATCCACTGCCAGCTGGAGCAGAAGTGGAAACCAAGGCTGCCTCGGCCACCTGGGAGCTACCAGCAGGACTGAGGCCTTGTCCTGAAGAGTCTTGAAAAGAGTTCGAGCCACCAAGGGCGTGGGAGGAAACGCATACAGGAGGCCCTGAGACTAGGACATCAGAAAAGCATCTGGTGCTATCCTCAAAGGATGCGGTTGCCTGGAGCAGAACTTGGGCAGTTGCTTGTTCAGCGGACTGGCAAAGAGATCTATCCAAGGGAGACCCCACTTCAGGAAGATCTTCTGAACCACCAAGGGATGCAGCTGCCACTCGTGGGGCTGCAGAATTCTGCTGAACCGGTCGGCCAGGCAGTTCTCCTGGCCTGGAAGGTACACCGCCTTGAGAAGCATGTTGTGCTTTAGGGCAAAGGAACAAAGGTCTTGAGTCTCCCGACAAAGGAGCTTTGACCCAGTCCCGCCCTGTTTGTTCACATAAAACATGGCTACCTGGTTGTCTGTTTGAATCAAGGCTGAGTGGTGAGCCAGGGCCGGAGAAAAAGCCTTGAGAGCTAAGCGGATAGCTCAAAGTTCCAGGAGATTGATCTGTTGGGCTGCCTCCCAGGGAGAACAGAGGCCTTGAGTGCACTTGTCCAGACAATGAGCACCCCAGCCCCGGAGAGGCGTCGGTGGTGAGGACCACCGAGTATTCTGGCATTTGGAAGGGCATCCCCTTCAGCAGATTGGGTGGATGCAGCCACCAGCTGAAGGAGGCCAAAAGGGGTCTGGACACCGTCATCCTGTCTCTTAGGCGGCCTGTGGCCTGAGACCACTGAGCCCGAAGGCACCACTGTGCAGGCCTCATATGGAGCCTGGCATTGGGAGTCACATGCACTGTCGAAGCCATGTGGCCCAGAAGTCTGAGGCAGAGTCTGGCGGAGACCAGGGGCTTGTTTAGGAACTGTTTGGCCACGTCCATCAGTCTTTGGGCCCTGTCTTCTGGCAAGAATGCCTTTGCCAGTTGAGAATCCAACCTTGCCCCTATGAACTCCAAGTTCTGGGAGGGGAGCAAAGTGGACTTTGCGAAGTTTATGACAAAGCCCACGTTTTGAAGCAGAGCAATGGTTCTGAGGGTGGCTTGTCTGGCCTCCAGGCACGTCTGACCCCTGATGAGCCAGTCGTCCAGATAGGGAAAGACAAAGATGCCTTGATTTCTCAGGTGGGCCGCAACAACTGCCAGGCACTTGGTAAAGACCCTGGGAGCGGAGGTCAGGCCAAAAGGTAGTACTCTGTACTGATAATGGTTTCCTCCCACAATGAACCTGAGTTACTTTCTGTGGTCTGGATGAATGAGGATGTGAGTGTACGCATCCTTTAGATCTAAGGAGCATAGCCAATCTCCCTGCTGGAGGTAGGGCAGAAGTGTTCCAAGAGTAAGCATCTTGAACTTCTTTCTCTAGGAACTTGTTGAGGTTCCTGAGGTCCAGAATGGGTCGAAGGCCACCGGTCCTTTTGGGTACCAGGAAATACCTGGAGTAGAAACCGTGACCTTGCAAGTGGGGAGGCACAGGCTCCACCGCCCTGTCCACCAGACCTTGGAGCTCTTGAAGGAGAAGGTCTGTGTGCAGGGGAGGCCTCAAGGGCTCCCCTGGGAAGTAAGGAGGAGACAGTTGATGAAAATGCAGGGCATAGCCCTTCTGGACTATGTCCAGCACCCAACTGTCAGTGGTAATGAGAGGCCACTGGTGGGCAAAGAGTACAAGGCGACCGCCTGTGCAGGGCTGGGAAAGCAGGGACGGAGTGGCTATGCTCAAGGAGTCAAAAAACCCCACCCTGCTGAGTGGAAGCAGGGGCCAAAGGCTTGGGGGTCCTCTGCCTACGGGGCCCATTACCCTGGCCCTTGGCTTGCTGACCCTGGGGGGCAGCTTGGGCAGCCTGATACTGAGGGTACTGTTTGTAGGCAGTGCCCTTCCTCGGGTAAAAGGACTTTTTACCCGAGCCCTTCTTTTTATGTGAAGGGGCAGAGGTCTTCTTAGACAGCCTTGTCCGTGTAAGGTGCTCGGTCTCGAGCTGAGCGGCCTTCTCGGTCACGGGTTTGCCAAAAAGGTTCTCACCTCGGCAGGGGACATCGACCAACTTGTCCTGAGCCCATGGTTCGAGGTCCGATGACTGCAGCCACGCCTGGCGTCGAGCCGCGATGCCGGCAGCCGCAACTCGGGCCGAAGCCTCGAAGCCATCGTAGGCGGTGCGGGAAATGAACTTTGAGCATTCCCGAATCCCCGAGGACAAGATCTTAAATCTCTGCAAGGGTTTCCCGGAGAGACCAGCAGAGAATCCGGCCAATTCCTTGGCCAGGTCTCGCAAGTACATGCCCATGTACAGCTGGTAAGACTGGACACGACAAGCAAGCATAGACCCCTGGAAGTACTTCCTACCGACGCCATCGAGGTTGCGGGCCTCCCTGCCGGGGGGCACCGTGGAGTGCATCTTCTGGCTCTTCAGATGATGCATGGCCAATTCCACAACCATGGAATGGTGAGGTAGCTGTGCTTTCTGGAAACCAGGGCTTTTGCGGAGTCGATAGATGGAATCGACTCGCTTGCTCAGAACCGGCGCCGAGGCCGGTGCCTCCCACATCCAGAAGAGGAGCAGTTCCAGCATCGGAGGAACCGGGACAGTAAAGGCCTCCTTCGGAGGAGAGTTGTACTGTAGAGCATCAAGCTCCTCGGCTCGAGGCTCTTCCTCGGGATCGGCAGGGATAGCCAAGGCAGCGGCCATATCCCAGATGAACTCCGAGAACCTAGTGTCCTCCGGAGGGGATCTACTCCGGGGCTCAGACTGTGGTGAGTCTGATGGGACGCACCGAGTCTTAAAAGTATCGGGAGACTCCTCGTCCTCCGTCTCCCAGGCGGACTCATCCGAGGAGGAGTCAGGGTCCGACCCCGCGGGGCACCGAGGCACCCACCCCGATGCCGGGGGCACCGGCGTCGACACCCTCGGTCCTGAACAGGAGGTTGAGGGAGACCTCGACCGAGGATGACTTTGAGCCACGAGGGTCTCGAGTATCGGCTCGGTCTCCGGGGTTGACTTCGAAGTCGACGCCCCGGTGGTCGGGGCAGATGCACCAGACAGGCTGGCCATCAGTGCCCGCTGCTGCTCCATGAAGGCAGACAATCTGCTCTCCAAGGCTGTCATCTGAGACTCAGCTCGGGAGATGCAGCAGCCACCGACTTGGGGCCCGGCAGCGCCGGGCCCGACGTCAGCTCTCTGGGAGGAGAGTCCACGAGGACTACGGGGCTTCATGTCCAGCAGACTCCGGCTCCACGCGAGGAACTTTGGCAGGCTTCTCTTGGTCCACGGGCCCGGGACGGCGGTCGGGGGTCTTAGACCTGGCCCTCGAGGGACCAGGGACCTCCTCCGACGCCGCCCTCACGAGCCGCTTCTTCCTCTTGCGTTCCCGGTCGGGGGACCCCCTGTCCGAGGAGCTTCGACGGCGCTCGGGATCGGAATCCCGAGATGTCGAGGCCTGAGACGAGGTCTGGGCCCGGCCGGAGGCTGAGTCCAAGAAAAACGTTTCCTTTTGATGCTGTCGACTCCTGAGTGCCTTGGAAGACATCTTCCCACATGGCACACACGACTTGGGGTCGTGGTCAGGGCCGAGGCACCAAAGGCAGCAGTCGTGTGTGTCGGTGAGAGACATAAGTTTCTTACACCGATCACACTTTTTGAAACCACTGGAAGCCATCGGGGAAAAAAAAGAGCCCCTGCGAGGTCAAAAGACCGGCCTTCCAGGGAAAAACGAAAAAAGGGGCGCGTACGCCAGCCACGAAGGGCAAAAACCGAAAAAGAAAATAAACGGGCTCGATACCGGTGTACCGAACCCAGCGGAAGGGGAACCGGCGTCGAACCGGAGAAAAATAGCGAAAAATCGCCGAAGAAAAAAATCACTTTTATCCAGGAGAACAGGACACACGTCTGGTGGGCTTCTCGGAAAAAAAAGAGGCTGAGGTAAGATGGCACCTTTAGGCGGGAAGGGAACCGCGCATGCGTGCCAGCATTCCCAAAGGCTTTCATGGAAAGCTGGGGAAATGCTCCGCTGGGGCTTCATCGGCGCCGATGACACCCATATGTGAGGACTGACTTCCTGCTTGGTCCTGGAGAATAACCGAAACCTGGACACATGAAACAGACCTAGTACTACTGAACCATCTCACCCCCCAGGGTCATCAATTACATCACTGCCCTCGTTCTCAACATCAAGGGGGCAGAGTATTCATCCTCTCCAAACTTCAACACAACTTCAGCACCCAAGCCTCTGACAGCTCAAGAAGATCAGACATCCTCACCATCTCAAATAAATTCATCAAATTTTGCCTTGTATACCAGCCACCATTCTCTCCTGCCTCCGATCTAACTAGTATTCTAGAATATACACTTACGATCACCAGGACAAACAAAACCACCATACTATCAGGGGACTTCAATCTACCCTCCCTCCATCAAAACTAGGCCACTACCTTCCTAGATGCAATGAGCCATGGATTTTGAGCAGATAGTACAAACTCTAACCCACGACAAAGGCAACATTCTCAACATGATCTTCATCAATAACCACCCCCCCTCCTCACCCCATACTCCCTACACAAATACAAATACAACCAGTTCTCTGGTCGACCACAGTCTCATCAACTTCCGTCTTCCACCCTCCATCAGACCCTCCCACACTTCATCTAAACCAATAAAAGAGAAGATTCAAACAATTCAACAGAGAAGAATGCCTCAACAACGTACTCTATTTACTCAATGACAGAGTCAACGATCCCGAATCCTTTCCAGATTTATGGAACAATACCATCCAGACAGCCTCAGCAGCACCAAGCAACTTACACCACATGTCTAAAAAACTCCCTAAAATGTCCTGGTATGCACCAAAACTCCGGAGAATCAAAACCCACCTACAAACACAAGAAAATGGCGAAAAACCAGACATTGATCAACACACAACACTGCACCAAGGGAAAACAAATTCTACTACAACCAAAGCAATCCCTTGAATCTGCCTAAACTTTCCTGTAAAGACCAATATACTCTAACACACTCCTATAACTGCTCCAAAAAATACCTTTAAGGGAGAAAATGACCTCAGGATTACTCTTCACTCCCAGCATGTGGCAAAATTCATCACCATAGGGGATTTCCAAGATCATAGGTCCAACAACTCCCATTCTTTAATATATACAATTTTTTACCAATACCAAAAAAAGTACTTTCAACATATTCAATATAAACAATAATTTTATTTATAAGTAATTAAACACGGACACCATTTCAGTGCTATTATATGCAATTATAATGACGTCCAACTGATTCTGCAAAAGAAAACCAAACAGCCTTATCAATTAATAAACCATTTCTCCAACCAAGATATACATAATTCACTTATCTGCATAGATTCACTCCACAGATCCAAACATCATTGCCTGTTCAAATATTTCCAGTGCTGTACACCCAACAAAGATCTTCGTTTCTCCTTCACAAAGGCTACATTAGGGGTATATTCGTGTTACAGACGAGTCTCAGGATATAACTACAGGGTCTGACCTCACCAAATTTAAACACCTATCAACCAAAACTAAACACCTTCATGTGTACACTTTTTCCCAGGAGGAGTTCCCAATACAATTAAGGTAGCCTACACTAAACCCACACTCATACTCCCATAATACTAATCCCTCTTACCCTACCTACCTTAAAACATAGAATAAAGCTCCACAGCCACCTATGGCAATACTGCTATAACACACTGTATATTCAAAAAATTAAAAGAAGAGGTTCCATTCAACCTTATCAGTAAGTCCATTAGGTTCCAAAGTATCCAGTCTGAAAATCCAACGCTGCTCCCATTGCAGCAACGCGCTTCCTCTATCTCCTCTTCTCACATCTTACGGAACATAATCAATTACAAAGCAACACAGCTCTTCAAATTTATGACTGAAAGCAACACAATGTTTCACTAAAGAAGTTTCTACTTGAATCTTCTAAAGACTATACTTGTGTTCTGCAAGTCGAGTTTTCAATGGTCTAGTAGTCTTGCCAATATACACTTTCAAGCAAGAGAATCTTAAAACATAAACCACAAAATCTGTTTAAAACCTATTCATTAAAATTTACTTATTCTTCAGCAAAAACGAAACCTCCTCTTCCATAATATCACAGAAAGAGCATTTTCCACATCAGGTATGACCCACTGCCTTAAGGGGTTTAAACACACGTGGAACAGCGGAGCAAAGTAGATCTTTCAAATTACGCCCTCTATTGTATGCTATTCGAGGCTGAAAATTCATCAAAATCGGATGAGCTGAAAAGATCTTCCATCGTCTCTTAACAGAAAATGCCAAATTATGTGACAATTTAGAATACTGAATCACACAAGTAACTATCTTGTCCAATGAATCATCTTCTTGTATTTGTCCTTTATACTCGGGAGACAATAGCCACTCTCTATGATTAAATCAAGTTCTCTTAAAAGTCTTCTGCAATACATCTTCAGGATAGCCTCGTTCCTGAAACTTGTCCAGCATAATTTTAGCTTGCACTTTAAACTCTCCTTCTCCTTCTGTAAAGTATATTCATCTGCACCTCAATAGTTGAGAATAAGGAAGACTGTTTTAAATGCTGAGAATGGTAACTAGAATAGTGCAACAATGTATTTCTATCCGTTGCCTTGAAAAAACTGTCATGGAAAAACCAACAGCACTCTTTCTTACTTCAACATCCAAAAAATGAACAAATTCATGGCAACACATTTCAAACTGAATGGCAACGGCCTGTAGTTTGAAAGAGGCTCTTGGGTATCAAGGGATAATAACTACAGGAATCGATAACATCCGCCAGGGTTTTGTCCTCATTTTCCTTGACATAGCAGCTGCTTTCGATTCAGTATGTCACGAGCTACTACTGGAGCGCCTCAGAGAGAAGGGTATTGGTGAAACAGCGATAGACTGGTGCAAATCATACCTCTCGAACAGATGGCAGCACGTACGCTCAGGGGCCTCAACATCTAAACCATTCCATCAGAAGCAAGGAGTTCCACAAGGATCCTCCCTCTCCGCCCTGATGTTTAACATATCCATGCAGCCTATCTGTAACCTCATTCGGTCTTTCAGCGTAAACTGCTTGATATATGCGGACGTACTACTATACATGCCCTTCGACAGAAAATCCTGACCTCTCACCACTTACAGACTGCTTTGATGCAGTATCCAACTGGCTCCAATCCCAGAATCTTAGAATTCAGCACAAGAAAACTGAGGTTCTGTTCATCACGAGGAATCCAAATTTCAACACACCACCCCATATAAAAGTCAAGGAAGCTGAACTACAAACTAAATCCTCGATCCGGTACCTTGGAATCACCTTGGACCAACGCCTGGACATGAAGGAACACATAAGCAACGTAGTCAGAGCGATATACCACAAGATCCGTACCCTCAGGCACCTCTGTTTCCTACTAGAACCGGACAACTTCCGGACAATCAGGCGCTAATTACACCCCATTTTGACTATGCCAATTCAATCCTGCATGGTCTCCCTCAATCTACTCTAAACCCTCTACAGCTCGCGATGAACGCTGCAGCGAGAGTTCTAATGGGAGAGTCAAGGAAAGTCCTCATCACACCCATCCTGAAACACCTTCACTGGCTCCCTATACAGGCCAGACTCACATTCAAAATTCTGCTGCTTACTTTCAAATCCATCAAAGGGCTAGCCTCCGCATCAATGGCAGAGCTTATCCAAATCACGCCCGCCAACAGGTCCAGAAGATTGGCAGCGATCAACACATTAGTAGTCCCAAAAGAAATAACCCAATGCACCCAGGCAACAGTAAACACAGCTTTCAAACTATGTGCACCGAGATACTGGAATTCTCTGCCACCCAGCATACGTGCAATTCCTGACCTGGTCCAGTTTAGGAAGGCAGTAAAACACTATCTATTCCTCTTATATTACCAGGTAGACGAAGATCCAATAGTCCCACCCACAGTCTAGTCTAGTCTGCACAACTAAATCTGGCCCTATAAGACACTCATAAGCATAGCTAATGTGATACTAATTCTATGAAATCTGGTGTAAATAGTTATCCCAAGTTATCCCAGTTTTATATCCTGTTTTTTGTAAGCACAGTTCATTATATGCAACGTGTATGTTTTATGTTTCATGTAAACCACACTGATGTTGAATAGCGCGGTATAAAAGAAAATCTAAATAAATAAAATAAATAAGGGGATGGGAATGAATGCACAGAGCAGACTTTGTCCCCACTGGAGAAGGAACGCATCCATCGCCTGTCTGTGCAGGGAGGGAAGAAGTGAGCAGAACCGTGGAAGTTGTGCATTCTCTTGGGTGGCAAACAGATCTATGAGTGAGGTCTCCCACACGTGGAAGATCCAAGATGCCGTTTCGTGACTGAGGGTCTACTTGTGTGGACATAGATAAGGCTGAATCTGTCCGCAAGGAGATTGAGTTCGCCTGGGAGATACACCGTTCTGCGGTGGATCCAGCGTGCAATTGAGAAAAAACAGAGGTGAAGCTCTTCCTGGCAGAGGGGGATAGGATCCTGTTCCTCCCTGCTTGTTCACACAGAATATGGCTACCTTGTTATCCATTCTGACTATGACCTGGTGACATGAGAGTTAGAGTTGAAAAAACAAAGGGTGTTTGTAAGTGCACATAGTTCCAAGAGATTTATCTGTAACTGAGATACCTGGTATATCCATTGTCCCTGTGTGGTTAGATCATTCAAATTAGCTTGGAGGCATCCGTTGTGAGGGTGCATTGAGGTGGAGGCATCTGAAAAGATGACCCCCCCCCCCCCCGAGTAGGTGTTGAGGGGAGCACCACCACTAAAGAGAGTTGAGAAGTGGAAGGGTGATGGATATTTTGTCTGAAAGATGCTTGGTTGCCTGTGTCCAGTGAGATGAAAGAGTCCATTGGGCTTGTCTCATGTGCAAGCAGGCACAGGGGACTACATGGACTGTGGAGGCCATGTGCCCCAAAAGGCATAGCATCTCTTAAGCTGTTACCAAGGGTGACTTATTTTGTGGGTTAGCTAGATGAATCAGGTAGAGCGATCCAGGGGGAGGGAGGTTCTGGCAAGTTGAGTGTCCAGAAGTGCTCTGATGAACGCGAGCCGTTGGGTTGGCACCAGGTGCAACTTGGGAAAGTTTAAGACAAATCCCAGATGTTGGAGCAAAGTTATGGTGCAATGTAGGAAGAGTTTTACCTCTTGTGGGGATTCTCCCCTGATTAGCCAATCGTCTAAGTAGGGGAAAACGAAGACCCCCAAAGTATGAAGGTAGGCCGCCATGCACTTTATTTAACAGGTTTTATATACTTCTTTATAATTTCAATCAAAGTGGTTTACATTGAAACTTAAACTTGGTGATGTACATTAAACAAGGGCATTGATAACTTGGATTTTTCTGAGGCAATGGAGGGTTAAGTGACTTGCCCAAGGCCACAAGGAATGCTAGTGGGAACTGAACCCTAGTCTCTAGGTTCCCAAGCCAGTAGGCTACTCCTCCACTCCACTTTGTGAATACTCGAAGTGCAGAGGCTGAGCCGAAGGGAAGCATCTGATATTGGTAATGGTTCTGCTGGAACCAAAAACGCAGATACAGTCTGTGCTGAGGGTGGATCAGTAAATATGTGTATGCCTCCTTGAGGTCTAGAGAACACAGCCAGTTGGTTCCTCTGAAGGTATGGCAGGAGTGTGCCAAGGGAAAACATTTTTAATTTTTCTCAAATGAGGAATCTGTTTAGATCCCCTAGATCTAAGATGGGCCTGAACCCTCCTGTTTTCTTGGGAATAAAAAAATAAGGAGAGTAGAAGCCCATGCCCTCTTGCGGCAGAGGAACTCTTTTAATGCCCCCTGAGTTAACAAGGTGGACACCTCTTCTGAGAGGAGATTTGTCTGCAGAGGGTTTCTAGGATAATCTCCTAGGAAGGTGGTGGGGGGTAAACTTTTGAAAAGAAGTAGATATCCCCTTTGGACGATGCTGTCAGTCCTCTGCTCTGATGATATGAGGTGCCACCTGTGGGCATAGGAACAGAGCCTGCCTGCTATGTGTAGGCTGCAGAGGCAGAGTGGCTATACTTTCCAGGAAGGAGTCAAAAAACAGGTGCTGGTTGTGGCTGTGCAGCTGGCTAGGGTTTAGGAGCCTTAGGCTTCTTTGGTTGGCGAGGGCCCTGCTGGTGCTGCTGTGCTGTTGAGGTTAGTAAGCAGCTGCAAGTGGGTAAGATAGATAATATCTCTTCTTCTTTGGACAGAAAAACTTCTTTGGATTAGTCCTTCTGTTAGATGGGTCTGCGATCTTTCTTAAAAGGCGCTTGAGGGTGGGATCATCCATCGATCTCTCTAGCCTTTTCCCTCCAACCTTTTCCAAAGAGGCTTTCTCCAGAACAGGGAATATTAGCCAATTTGTCTTGGACCCACTGTTCAAGATCCGATGCCTGGAGCCAGGCCATCCTGCAAGCACTGATGCAGACTGCTGAAGCTCTGCTGGATGACTCAAAGGCATCAAAAGATGCTCTGGTAAGAAATTTGGATGTATTTTGATTCTGCCTGATTAGGGCTTGGAATGCATTTTGTTTGTCATTGGGAAGGAGAGGTGCAAATGTTTCCAGATCCCTGGATACATCCTTCAGAAACATGCCCATGTAGAGCATGTAGGAGGTGATTTTGAGGTGAGCATGCATGCTTGAAAACATCAACGGTCAAAGCATCGAGAGTTCTAGAGTCTTTGCCTGGAGGCACGGAAGAGTGATTCTTAAAACTCTTGAGGAGACGCATCGCCAATTCCACTACCATAGAATAGTGTAGAAGTTGAGGCTTCTGAAAGCCTGGGCATGCTGGAATTCTGTACATGGTATTAAGTCGTTTGCTGATAGGCAGAACCATTAGAGGAGCCTCCCACATACGAAGCACTAAATCTTGCAAGATGAGGTGTATCGGCCAAGTGGCAGCCTCTTTTGGTGTCGAGGGGTATTGGAGAATTTCCAGTTCCTCTGCCCTTGGTTCAGTCTCCTATGTCACAATAGTCTGTAGGCCTGCTGCCATTTCCCTAATGAAGTCTTGGAAAGACATATCCTATGGTAAGGATTGACACTGCTCATGAGAAGGGGATGGGTTTGAAGGAATGTTCTGGCTTTCTCGGGAGTTCTCCAATACGTCATCGGAATCAGAGGAAGTAGAGTCAGAGTCTGAGAGAAAGTCAAAGTATCAATGATCTCGTTCTTGATCACAATACTTATTTTATTTATTTATCATTTTTTTACACTGCTTTATCATTTTAGTCAAAGTGGTTTACATTGTAACTTAAACTTGATAATGTACATCAAACAGAGACATTGATAACCTGGATTCTTCTAAGGCAATGGAGGGTTAAGTGACTTGCCCAAGGCCACAAGGAGTGCTAGTGGGAAACAAACCCTGGTCTCTTGGGTCCCAAGCTAGTGCTCTAACTACTAGGCTACTCCTCCACTTAATTGATAATTCCTCGATATCGCTGATCAATGCTGGCACCGATGATCAATCGGTGCAGTATTGGGAGCCTGCTGGGTACCAACGATGTCCGTCAGTTCCAAAGGGGTATCGGAGGGAAAAGCTCCCCTGATGCAGGTTCAAGTGCCGGCATCGGCCCCAGAATCGGCAGTTGTTGACAGGGTGCCGTCACTTGCACAGCTGGAGCTGTTGATACCATCAGTACCAAGGCTGCCAGGAGAATGCACTGGTCGAGGGAGCTGGGTCGAATCTCGTATGGGGCTTTGAGCCATCGTCCCAGAGCATGGAACCAGTAGCTCTCCGGAGGTCAATGCCTTAGGCACGTTCTGGAGCCTGTCTTGTGCTTTAGAGGACAGCGCCTCTGGGGCTGTTTAGCAGGTCGGTCAGCATTGGATACACCTTTCAGTGAGTCTCGATGACAATGAAGGGACTTACCCCTGGCATCGGTATCGGTCCTCAACTTAGTTTTGTGTTTGGACTTTGAGGAGACCTGAGAACTATGAGAGGAGGCCGATGTCCTCAACAATGTGGAAGCCACTGAAATCGAGTCTGGGGCAAACAGAGAACCATATTGTCTGGCCCTGTTCTTTAGGCCTCTTTTTGTAAATCCTTTTGGGAGAGGGTATGGAGATTCATCTGTGATGTCTTTACGCTGAACACTGCTCTATCCTTGCAGGTAGTTCTGTTTAGATTCTTGTGTATGCAAGATGTAGTTACCAAGTATGACAGAGTGCCATTTGATGTAATGATGTCCATTGCAATTCAGCAATTCTTGTAAAATTGGAAAGATACATCTCTACCACTGTTCCCTCTAAGCTGTGCGCGTGCGCGCGCACACACACCTCGCCTAGCGAGCGCACATACTTTACAACAGAGCGCACAAAAATTACAGTTCTGATTCTGATAGAAAACAGACGTCTTAAAATTTAAAAATTGTGATTGTAATTACTAGAAATTTTCCGCTTCATTTAGTAATTGTCTATTTTCATTTAATTTGATTAAAATCAATGTGGTGTACATACTGTATTCTGATGTGTAGTCAAATTTTAAAGTATATAACTCCGAGTGTCGTTATGTGGCGCACAAAAATTTAACCTTCCTTCAAAAGCTGCACAGCTGATATTTTATGCGCAAACAGCCTACAGAAAATTTAGAGGGAACATTGATCTCTACTAAATGTTACCTTTTGGTAGCATGCTGTTTGACTCAAAAATTGGAAGGTGCTAACTTTACTGATGATAGAGAGGGTCTGGAGAACCCTAGATGATCACCTGAATAGTATCTGACTTATTTCTTTTACTTTTATTGTTCTGTGTGGACTCTGCCTTTTTTTGTTTGTGGGGAGTACATGTGTAATGCTATACGATTTGTACCACTTGTACTGTTTCTTATATTATATTTAAAATAAACATTTATTTATTTATTTATTTTATTTATTTATTTTTCTTATATACCGCGCTCTTAAATCAGTGCGGTTTACACATGAACAAATATAAACACAATTGTACAAACAGCATTGGTTTTTTACAATGAACAAGGTAAATAAACTTGGTAAAACATGGTAATTATATATAAATAACTATATACATGGTAAGTATATACATGGATATTTTGGTTAATTATTAATGCCGTGGATAAGAGGTTAATTAAATTAAAGAGTAAATATGCTAAATATAGTGAGAATAAATATGTCCTATAGTGAGCAGGTAATAATCATCGTAATTATCCATTCTCTACAGGGGTCAAATATGAAAGATCTGCATGAGAGCTGTTTTCAGATGGAGTAGCTTCGGATGGAGTAGCTTCGGGGTAGTATGTTAGGAACAAATAGTGCTTCAGTGCCTTTCTGAACTTAATCAGACTTGAGATAGCTCTGATTTCGGGTGGAAGGGCATTCCAGGCTCTGGGTGAAAACAGAGAGAAAGCTCTAGAGGCTGTTGATTTAGAACATTTTGTGATGACTTTTGGTAGGTCGATGGAGTTTAATGTAACAGATCTCCTGGATCTGTTATTTGGGGTGATATGAATCATATTGCTGAGAGGTGATTGAGATGGGCACTTTGATGCTTTAAAAGTCATGACCAGGGTCTTGTATAGAGTTCTGGCTTGTAGGGGTAGCCAATGTAAGCTCATCAATATTGGGGTTATGTGCTCTGATCGTGGAGCACCTACGAGGATTCTCGCGGCTGCATTCATGGCTAGACGGAGGGGATTTATGGTGGATTGCGGGAGACCGTGTAGAATGATATTGGCGAAATCCAAGTGTGGTAATACCAGTGCTTGGAATATGGTACGGAAGTCGGAGTAGTTAAGTAAAGGTCGGAGATTACGTAATGATCGTATCTTGTGGTAGATTGCACTCGTTGTTTTCTTAATGTGGGCTGCCATATTAAGCTGTTGATCTAATATAATTCCCAAGTATCGAATTGTGGGTTGTGCTTTCAACTCAATGTTGTTTACCTGGAGAGAGGTAGGTGGTATGAATGTTGGGTTCCGTGTAATGAATAGAACATCTGTTTTGTTATGGTTTATCCGTAAATTCTGATTGAGGAGCCAGTTGGATACAGCTTCAAAGCAGTGAACTATTGGTGTAAAATCTGGTTGTTTTATGTTGAATGGGGCAAACATCAGGATGTCATCAGCATAGGCAAGACATTGTATGTTGAAGGTGCGTATGAGATCGCAGATTGGCTGCATATAAATATTGAACATTAAGGCGGACAATGAGGAACCCTGCGGGACACCTTGTTTAAGGGGGAATGGATCAGACGTTGATTCTCCTGTTCTGACTTGCAGCTGTCTATCAGATAAGTAGGATTTACACCATTTCAGGGCTAGTCCTTGGATTCCCTTGTCTTGGAGGCGCTGAAGTAGAGTATTGTGGTTTACTGAATCGAATGCTGCAGCTATGTCGAGAAAGATAAGAGTGAACATGTTAAAACAAATTTAAGCATTGGTCCAGGGCCAGCCCTTCCACTAGGCGAGTTAGGTGGTGGGCCCGGGTGGGCAGTGGCACACATAACCAGTCGCAACACCCCCATCCCAGCAGCCGCCAATTCCGTTTGGGGAGAGAAGTAGGCAGCGGCAGTATTTCCAAAAGTGGCTGCTTTTCGCCGCCGCTTTCTTGCCTGTGGCAGGCCATGTCCTTCAGCACACATGGCCTTCCACTTCTGTCCCCCCCTTCCAACAGTAAATTGCATCAGAAGGGGATCAGAAGCAGCAGGCCATGTGTGCTGAAGGACATGGTTTGCCACAAGCAAGAAAGTGATGGCAAAAAGCGACTGCTTTTTTTAAATATTGCCGCTGCCCACCCACCCACCCCCCTCCTGAGATGGAACTGGTGGCAGCTAGGAGGGGGCTGGTGAGGTCGGGGGTTTTGCCCTTGAGACCAACAAAGAAGATCTCTAAAGAAAAAAAAAAGGATTATAGCAGTTATTCTCCAGGACCAAGCAGGAAGTCAGTCCTCACATACGGGTGACATGGGAATGCAGTGCGCATGCGCGGTCTCCTTCCCGCCCAAGGGTACCATCTTGCTCAGTCTTCTTTTTTCCACGGAGCCCGACGGATGTGTGTCCTAGTCACCCAGTTAAAAGTTGATTTTTCCTTCGAAAATTTGTGGTTTTGCCGGTTCCCCTTCCCGCCTGGGCACGGTACACCGGTATCGAGCCTGGAGCCGTTTTTTCGGTTTTTGTCCTTCGAGACTAGAGTTCGCGCTCTTTTTCTTTTTCACTGGCAGCCCGGTCTTTTGACCTTGCAGGGGTCCTTTTTCCTCCAATGGCTGCCAGGGGGTTCAAGAAGTGTGATCGGAGTAAGAAACTGATGTCTCTCACCGACACACAGGACTGCTGCCTCCGGTGCCTCGGGCCCGATCATGACCCGATGATCTGTGGCCCATGTGGCAAAATGTCCTCGAAGGCGTTGAGGAGCCGTCAGCATCAGCGAGAAAGGATCGCGTCTGGCCGGGCCAGGACTTCGTCAGAGGCCTCGATTGCTCGGGAGTCCTACCCTGAGCATTGTCGGGGCTCCTCTGAGCGGGGAACTCCCTCACAGGAACACAAAAGGAAGAAGAAACCCGTGAGGGCGGCGTCGGTGGACACTCTTGGTCCCTCGAGGGTCAGATCGCATAGCCCCGACCGCAGTCCCGGGTCCTCGGAGCCGGAGAGGCCTGCAAAATTGCCTCGTGTGGAGCCGGAGTCCCCGAGTCACGTCAGTGCTGCAGTCCTCGTGGACTCTCCTCCGGGGGAGCTGCCGTTGGGGGCCGAGTTGGGGGCTGCTGAGTCTGAGCTCAGACTCAGGTTGACGGCCTTGGAGAGCAGTTTGGCTGCCTTCATGGAACAGCAGTGGGTGCTGATCACTGGTCTGACCAGTGCATCTGCCCAGACCACCGGGACCTCGACGTCCAAGTCGACCCGGGAGGCCGAGCCGATCCTCGAGTCCATGCGGTCTCGAGTCAATCCTTGGCCAAGGTCTCCCTCGGGGCCGAGATCGTCGACGCCGGTACCCTCGGCATCGGGACGGATGGCATCGGTGCC
Source organism: Ichthyophis bannanicus (assembly GCA_033557465.1). NCBI lineage: Eukaryota > Metazoa > Chordata > Amphibia > Gymnophiona > Ichthyophiidae > Ichthyophis > Ichthyophis bannanicus. The sequence continues at coordinate 907,417,863 of CM066035.1, read as the reverse complement.
CACCCGGCCGGAGCTGCTCGATTCCTCCTCGGAGGGGTTGAGGTGGGAGACAGAGGATGAGGAGTCCCCAGACACTTTTCGGACCCAGTGCGTCCCATCGGACTCACCGGAGTCCGAGCCTCGGAGAAGGTCCCCCCCCCCCCCCGAGGATACTCGGTTCTCGGACTTCGTGAGGAATATGGCCAAGGCCTTGAAGAGTCAGAAGATGCACTCTTTGGTGTCCCCCGGCCAGGAGGCCCGGAACCTGGAAGCCCTCGGTAGAAAGTGCTTCCAGGGCTCTATGCTGGCGTGCCGTGTCCAGACTTACCAGCTGAAATAGTCCAACAAAAAAGGCAAGAAATTCCTTTAACACCAAAGACACAGTCCAAAAACGTGACTAAAGTGGAAAAACAATTTTATTTAGCAAAAGGCTCTTGTCAACCAGACACAGGCCGTGTTTCGCAACCCTTCGTCAGGGGTTGATCAGGTAGAATCCTACAGACATAGAAAACATAGACATTTGGTACTAAGACATAATTAAAATAATGTGAAAGAACAGAACAATAGATATAATCCATTAAATATACATATATACCTAGATAATTATCATAAATAATTGGAAAAACTAAAAACATAATAAATATAATATAAAACCATAAAAAGAAGGGAAAGTGTGGATACGCAATTATTTATTTATTTAGACAGTTTTTGTATACCGCCTTATCCTTCAATCAAAGCGGTCACAACCCAATTGGGGGATACATTTAACACGCGGGGATATGAGACACATACACTAATACTTACAGGGAACATGGGCAATGGAGGGTTAAGTGGCTTGCCCAAGACCACAAGGAGCATCTGCGGGACTAGAAACCCCAGTCCTTCCAGCCCAAGGTTGCTGTCCTCTAGTGGGATTTGAACCCCCGACCTTCCGGCCTGAAGTACCTTGCCCCAACCACTAGGCTAATCCTCCCTTCACTCCTCCCTTCACTTCTCCCTTCACTTCATTTATTAAAAATAATAAATGTGAACTGATAAAAATGATTAAAAGACAGAGCAGAAATGTGACAAACAAAGGGTACCTCTACAGGAAGACCCAGCAAATGGTGGTCTTCAAAGGAAACTGTACTTGTCAAGCTAAAATAAATAAGCCACAGACAAATAAATAACTATAAATAGCAATTACCTATAAAACATCCATAGTAAACAGTAAAATCCTAAAAACGAATAAGTACAACTAGGGACAAGGTAAAACAAAAAGCATCAGGAGCAAAAAATATATATTAAATAGCCCTCAAACAAATAGTTAAAAATAGCGTTAGCTTTTAAAACGCACATAATAAATAACATTGCTACAAAATCAAATAAAACTGGGGACGTGGTAATTGAAGAGAACAGAACGCAGCAGGAGCAAAAATGGACAGAGGAGTTGCAAATATTGTTCCTCTAAATAACGTCTTCATTATCTTCTAAAAGCAATTCGTAGTGTTATTTGCTAGAGCAGAGGGATGACCGTATCAACAATGGCAGGCTCAAAATCTTGAGCAAGCGGTGATAGGGACACAATACTGTTGCTGTCTAAGATACAATGTAAAATAAGTAGCTCTGGGTCAGCAATCTCGTATGAAGCCATGCCTAAAAATATCCTGTAAAAATCATAAAAAACGTAGCACTTAGACATGATCCGCCTGTAGTCAAAACCGGATGGTCAGGAGGCTATGTGCTAACTGGGAATAATCAATAACACCGAGCTTGTGAAACTATTAACATTAAGACCGGCGTTATTCCCAGTTAGCACATAGCCTCCTGACCATCCGGTTTTGACTACAGTTTTATTATTTGATTTTGTAGCAATGTTATTTATTATGTGCGTTTTAAAAGCTAACGCTATTTTTAACTATTTATTTGTTTGAGGGCTATTTAATATATATTTTTTGCTCCTGATGCTTTTTGTTTTACCTTGTCCCTAGTTGTACTTATTCGTTTTTAGGATTTTACTGTTTACTATGGATGTTTTATAGGTAATTGCTATTTATAGTTATTTATTTGTCTGTGGCTTATTTATTTTAGCTTGACAAGTACAGTTTCCTTTGAAGACCACCATTTGCTGGGTCTTCCTGTAGAGGTACCCTTTGTTTGTCACATTTCTGCTCTGTCTTTTAATCATTTTTATCAGTTCACATTTATTATTTTTATTAGTTGTGTATATATATAGTATGATTTTACTTATTTATAATTGCGTATCCACACTTTCCCTTCTTTTTATGGTTTTATATTATATTTATTATGTTTTTAGTTTTTCCAATTATTTATGATAATTATCTAGGTATATATGTATATTTAATGGATTATATCTATTGTTCTGTTCTTTCACATTATTTTTTTTTTATTTTTATTTTTTTATAATTTGTTTATTGAGATATTAGTAACCAGTACAAAATCCACCTGACACAGCATTCTAAATAAACATCAGTATACACAAAATGGCAAAGCACAACAAACCTGGTTAAAAGTACACCAACATCCCCCCCCCCTCCACTGACACCACCTCACAGCATGGGTCTAACAAAACTTGGATTATTACTCTGTCCAATGAATGTATTTATCCCACACCCTCCGGAATGTGGCCTGATTAGCCTTCTTTTGTGCTGTAAGATGACACATCAGGTAAATCTGCGATAACATAGTTTGAAATTCAGAGACGGTAGGCACATCCAATTGTTTCCATTTCCTAGCGATAAGGATACACATAGCTACACACCCCAGATCAACAAACCTCCCCTCCAGTTTGGGCAACCCCGGGATAGGAACCCCCAAAAGCACATTCGCCGGTAGATATGTCAAGGGTCGTCCCAATATCCCCCCAAGCAGCCCCATCACCGCCCCCCAAGCAGAATGTACCGCCCCACACTCCCACCAGATATGCAAATACATACCCCTCTCTCCACAGTTCCTCCAGCACTGCTCCGATATAGATGCATGCATCTGATGGAGCCGAAACGGGGTGAGATGCCATCTATAGAGCACCTTATAATTGTTTTCTAACAAGTTGGTGGCCAAGATACCTTTATATCTACTCACGTATATCTGATCCCACACATCATCGGCCACTTGCCAGCCCAGGTCCGCCATCCACGCCCTCTGATAACTCGGAACGCTTCGTGTACTTACCATACACTGATAGAAAGTAGCTAAAACCCTCCTAGATTGTCCCCCCAGGAAGAATCGTTCAATATCAGTAAGCTCTGGGGTCAAATGGGGGAGCACCTCCCTCAAAAGATAATGCCGCAGCTGCATATAACCAAGGAAAGCCCGATCGTCCAGCTTGTATTCCTGGGCCACCGCAGCAAAGGTCTTCACTTGTCGCCCCTCGAGGAGTTGCCCCACCCGACACAGCCTCTGATTGTTCCAACTAGCAAATATAGAGTACCCCATGGTGGGTCGAAACTCCGGGTTCCCCTGAATCGGCATCAACCTAGAAATCCCCCGTTCCCCCAGCCAAAGACATTTCCATTTATTCCAAACCCTCAGGGAGCCCACAACATATGGGTTACGGCCCGGGAAACCTCCCAAACTCACCAGCGGTCGCCAAACCCAGTCCCCCAGACACCCCTCCTCTAACTCCTCCACTTCCATACCCACCCACTCCTTGGGGTCCTCCACTTGCCATTCCACAACCGCACTCATTTGCGCCGCCTCCCAATACTTCAGCAAGTTCGGGACCACTAGCCCTCCCCGCTCCCTTCTCTCCATCAAGGTGGAGGCTGCTACCCTGTTGCTCTTCCCCCCTCCCACAAAGGTCATAATGATCCTCTGCAACCGGGCAAGGTAACTCTTGGGCAACCCAATGGGAAGGTTCATAAAGAGATACAGCCACCTAGGTAAGGCCATCATTTTAACGGCCGCGATGCGCTCCAGCCAAGATAACTGCTTATGTTTCCACTCCAGCAAATCTTTTTGAATGGCCCTCTCCACCCGTACATAGTTGGCCTGAAACAAATCAGCCTCCCTGGCCGTCAAATAGATCCCGAGGTAGCGTATACTCGATTTCGCCCACCGGAACGGGAAAGAATTCCTAATCTGGCGTTGCGTATCCCCACTTGCCGTAATATTCAACAGTTCCGATTTGGTATCATTAACCTTAAAACCCGAGTACCTACCGTATTCCTTCAGGATCCTCTGTAGAGCCCCTAGGGAAGTTAGCGGTTCTGTTAACATAAACAAGAGATCATCCGCAAACAGGGCCACCTTAGTCTCCCCGGACTTCCATTTGATCCCCTGGATCTCCACACAGTCCCGCACTTTCTGAGCAAGTGGCTCCATAGATAACACAAAAAGCAGCGGGGACAGGGGACATCCTTGCCGCGTCCCTCTATGCAACGCAAAAGAGCTAGAATATTCCCCGTTAATCCGGATCCGTGCCATTGGCTGATGATAGATAGCCTTGACCCATGTCAAAAAGTTCCCGGACATCCCCATTCTTTCCAACACCTTAAAAAGAAAAGGCCACGACACTCGATCAAACGCCTTTTCGGCATCAATGGCCAACAGCACCATTTGATCTGCACCCCTCTTGCCCTTCCACATAGCAGACAGCACCTTCCGCAGATTATCTACAGTTTGGCGCCCCGGAATAAACCCAGATTGGTTCTCATGGACCAGCCGTGGCATATGCTGCAGCAACCTGTTGGCTAAGATCTTCGTGAAAATTTTGAAATCCGTGCCCAATAAAGAGATCGGCCTATACGAGCCACACAAACTCAAATCTTTCCCGTCCTTAGGCAAGACTGTAATCCCTGCTGTACGTAAGGTTTCAGGGATAGCCTCCCCTTCAGTAAAAGCATTAAATAAACGCGCCAACGGCCCACAAAGCAGCTCCCGGTAGACTTTGTAGAATTTGTTCGTAAAGCCATCCAGCCCCGGCGCCTTGTGCGTTGGAAGACCCCTGATCACCTCTGCTACCTCCTCTTCGGTTATTGGTCGAGAGAGCTGAGCCCCTTCCACATCAGTCAAACACGGAAGGTCCATCTGAAGATATCGATCCAGGTCATCCCCCCCCGGAGCCTGCTCCGCCGCATAAAGCTGTTGGTAAAAATTTACAAAGCTCTGTTGAATGAGATCTATGCCCCTCACCACCTCTCCTTTGGCATCCCGTATTTTAGCAATAAGATTTCTAGTCCGATGGCGTTTCAACGTTCGCGCAAGCAATCTACTGGGCTTATTGCCAAATTCAAAAAACTGTTGTTTCAGGATATCTTGAGCGTGCTTGAGCTCCGCTAACTCTAGTTCGTTGATTTCCCTACGCACCGTAAGTAACTCTTGCACTATCCCCGAACTCCCGCCCCTCTTCTCCACCTCGCTTTCCAACTCTCGGAGCCTCTCACGGAGACCTGCTTTCCGCCGCTCCTTCTGTTTTTTCACATAGGTCCCCATCGAGATCAAATCTCCTCTAATGACCGCTTTCATACATTCCCACAGTGTCCCAATCGCACACCCATCCCGGTCATTAAGCTCAAAGTACTGCTTAATTTTCACCCCCACCTTCTGCGCTATATCCCCATCATCTAGGAGGGACTCATTCAACATCCACATCCGACCTTTCCTCGTCTCTCTCCCCAGACCCACCTCCACCCACAGGGGCGCATGATCTGACCAGGTCCTATCCCCCACTTCGCATTCATACACCTCCGACAACAGGGGTTTCGACACCCACAGCATGTCGATCCGTGAGAAGGAATGATGTACCGGGGAATAGAAGGTAAACCCCTTCTCTTTTCCCCTCAGTTCCCTCCAGGCGTCCACTAATCCCATGCTCCGCACCAACGCTTTCAGCTTCCGCCTCCCCGTAGCATGGCCTAAGCCCTTCCCAGAGGAAGTATCCAGAGCAGGGTTTAGGGTAACATTAAAGTCCCCGCCCATAATAATATGGCCTTCCGCTACCTTTTCCACAAGACCCTGGAGTTGCCAAAAGAAGGTCCCATGCCCCGTATTCGGCCCATATACATTAATCAGGGTGAACATGCATTCTTGAATGCGGAGTTTAACAATAAGATAGCGGCCCTCCTTATCCCGATGAACCTCACAATCCGTATAGTCTATCGTCCCCCTAAGCATAATCCCCACTCCCCCTTTTTTCAGGGCCACCCTGTTAGACGCAAACCACTTCTCAGGAAAGCTTGTATGTGCCACTCTCCACTCATCACATTTTTTCAAATGTTTCTTGGACAAAAATAATGTCCCCGTGGAGTCTCTGAATTTCCTTGAACATTCTCTGTCGTTTCACCGGAGAATTTAAGCCACGAACATTCATGGACACTACTTTAAGCCTATCCACCAAACCACCCCCTCTCCCTCCTCCCCTGCCTCCAGACCCGGCTCCTAAACCCCCCCCTCCCCTCCCCTCCCCCCCCTCCCTCACCCCCCCCTCACCCCCTCCCCCTACTCCCACTCTCCGCACCACCTCAGCGAGTGCTCCCGCCATCCCGTTCCGACCACTCCTCCCCCCCACCCCACCTAGACACCACACATCCACCCCTTAACCGCCCTCCCACCCCACAGTAGCCCTCCAATGAACCCCCCTGCTACCTAGGTACCCACATGCACAGTAACATAATACAAGTATACAAGCAGCAAAGCACAATACCCCCCAGCAAGAAATCACCCACACACAAACAATATTCATAACCTCCAACTCCTCAGCTCAAACCCACCAGGCTCCCGGCAAGTCCAAAATCAAACAAACCATCAAAGCCCCTAGGGGCTACCCGAATGCAGTCACTCTCCGGTCTCATCCAACCGCTCCTCGGCCCCGGGCCTCCGGGTCCGTTGTCGCTTGCAATCCACCTGTTGCCATCGAGGCCGGCCAGCCTGACTGCCCCCGCTGCCTGTAGGCTCGCCGGGCAGGCCTGTCATGCCCGCAGACCGCAATGCGTGTACAGCTTCCTCTCGGGTTTTCACTCGGATATTCTGGCCATTATAAGTGATGGATAGTCCAAAGGGGAAGGTCCACCCATACCGGACACCCTCCTCCCGTAATTTGCTCACAACATCTTTCATCTGGCGCCTCTTCTGAAGAGTAATCTGCGCTAAGTCAGTGTATATATCCACTTCACACAAACTCCATTGTACACCCCCATGACCACGTGCTGCTCGCTGCACTTGCTCCTTAGTTTGGAAGTCCTGGTAGCATGCAATGATATCTTGGGCCCGATTTCCGCGCCCTGCTCCTGCTGCCGCTACCCGATGAGCGCGCACAATGCGCAAATCCATATTGTCCAATGTAATGCCAGCTTTGTCTAGCGCGGCCTTGGATATGGCCTGCACCACAGCCGGACAGTCCAGGTAGGGCTCCCCCTCGGGCACCCCGCGGAACCACAAATTGCACCGGCGTGACCTATTCTCTAGGTCCTCAATTTTCTCCTCCAGCCCCAGATGGTGTTGTTGCATGAGCTGCAGTTTGCCCTCCATGGATTCCAAACTTTCCTCCTGGCTCTCTACACGTCCTTCAACTTCCTCCACTCTCCGGCCCATGTCCGTCATTTCCCCCGCGTAGGCTGTCCACGCTGGCCACCACATCTGCTCTAATTTGCAAGATATCCTTCCTGAGGTCAGCGAACCACATGCGGACATCACTCTGAAAGTCACCGGACTCCCCTCCAGCCTGTGTACTGTTCTCTTCAGACCCCTTCTCCGGGCGTTCCCGCAGGTTACGCTTGCCCGCCGTAGTTTCCGCGGTCTTACCCTCAGCCCCCGCCATCTTATCTTTGCTGGGCCGAGGCGGCGTACTTTCCCCGTAGGCAAACTCCTTCAGGTTCACCTTCTTGGGTTTCGTAGACATCGCAGCCGGTCACCGCCGCTTTCCCCTACAGCTGAGGCAAAAACAGGGTGGAAGCCGCGCCTAATACCCGGAATCAAGGCACTTTGCGGTGGGGTCGGGTGGGAGCTCACGACTCAAGCGGCCATACTAGGTGATAACGTCACTGGCACTCTCCTTTCACATTATTTTAATTATGTCTTAGTACCAAATGTCTCTGTTTTCTATGTCTGTAGGATTCTACCTGATCAACCCCTGACGAAGGTTTGCGAAACACGGCCTGTGTCGGGTTGACAAGAGCCTTTTGCTAAATAAAATTGTTTTTCCACTTTAGTCGCGTTTTCAGACTTACCAGCTGTACATGGGCATGTGCCTCCGAGACCTGGCAAAGGAGATTTCCGGGTTCTCTGCTGGCCTCTCCGAGGAACCTTTGCAGAGGTTCAAGGCTTTGTCAACGGGGATTCAAGAGTGCTCGAAGTTTATATCTCGAGCAGCCTATGATGGCTTCGAAGCTTCGGCCCGAGTAGCAGTGGCCGGCATCAGTGCACGCCGTCAGGCCTGGCTACAGTCATCTGACCTTGAGCCATGGGTCCAGGACAAGTTGGTCGATGTCCCTTGCCGGGATGAAAACCTCTTTGGCAAACCCATGGCTGAAAAGGCTGCAGAAATCGAGACTGAGACTCTCACCAGGACAAGGCTGTCCAGAAAGACTTCTGCCCCTTCTCAGAAGAAGGGCTCGGGGAAAAAGCCCTTTTACCCGAGGAAGGCCTCTGCCTACAAATCCTACCCTCAATTCCAGGCCTCTACAGCTCCCCAACAGGGTCAGCAGGCCAAGGGGCAGGGACATGGGCCCCGTAGGCAGAAAACCCCCAAGCCGCCAGCTCCGGCTCCTGCACAGCAGGGAGCAGGGTTTTGACTCCCACTGCATAGCCTCTCCCCCACAGCTGGCTCCACTCAGCACAGGAGGCCGGCTGACACTGTACGCCCACAGATGGTCAGTTATAACAGGGGATACCTGGGTACTGAGCATAGTCCAAAAGGGCTACTTGCTCCACTTCAACCAGTTACCTCCCTCCTATTTTCCAGGGGAGCCTACAAGACTCCCTCTGCACAGGAACCTCCTCCTTCAGGAGTTGGCAAGTCTTCTACAGGAGCAGGCGGTGGAACCGGTGCCTCACCACCTGATAGGAGGAGGCTTCTATTCCAGGTACTTTCTGGTACCAAAAAGGACAGGAGGCCTCAGGCCCATCCTAGACTTGCGGAATCTCAACAAGTTCCTGGAGAGGGAACAGTTCAAGATGCTTACCCTTGGAATACTGCTGCCCTCCCTCCAGCAGGGAGATTGGCTATGCTCCTTAGACCTAAAGGATGCTTATACTCACATCCTCATTCATTCAGACCACAGACAATATCTCAGATTTGTAGTGGGAAGGAATCATTTTCAGTACAGGGTACTTCCATTTGGCCTAACCTCCGCACCCAGGGTTTTCACCAAATGCCTGGCGGTGGTGGCGACCTATCTCAGAAACCAGGGCATCTTTTGTCTTTCCATACCTGGACGACTGGCTCATCAGGGGTCATTCTCCACAGGAGGCCAGACAAGCCACTCTTCGCACTGTCTCTCTTCTCCAGCACCTGGGCTTCATCATAAACTTTGCAAAGTCCACTTTGCTCCACTCACAGGACATAGAGTTCATAGGGGCAAGGTTGGATACCTTACAAGCAATGGCTTATTATTTGCCCGGGACACAGGGCTCACAGACTGATGGCTCTGGCCCAGCAGTTTCGCAGTGGATCTCTGGTCTCTGCCAGACATTTCCTGAGGCTTTTGGACCATATGGCATCCACGGTCCATGTAACTCCAAATGCTCGTCTGCATATGCGGCCTGCTCAATGGTGCCTCAGAGCTCAGTGGATACAGGCCACAGGAGACTTAAGAGACAGAGTAAGAGTGTCCAAACTACTAGCGGCCTCCCAGCAGTGGTGGCTGCATCTCCCAAACCTGATCAAAGAAGGGGTGCCTTTCCAGGCACCACCACACATACAGGTGCTGACGACCGATGCTTCTCTTCAAGTTTGGGGTGCACATTGCCAGGGGGCATGCACTCAGGGCCTCTGGTCCCCTTGGGAGGCCACACAACAGATCAATTCGATTAGCTCTGCAAACTTTCTCTCATGTCCTCTCTCACCAGTCTGTCTTGATTCAGACAGACAACCAAGTAACAATGTTCTATGTGAACAAACAAGGGGGCACAGGATCCAGGCTCCTGTGTCAGGAAGCACAGGCCCTGTGCGCCTTTGCAGTCAAGCAAGGCATGTTTCTCAAGGCAGTTTATCTACCTGGCCAAGAGAATTACCTGGCAGACAGGTTGAGCAGGATTCTACAGCCTCACGAATGGCATTTGAATGCCCTAGTGGTCCAGCAGATCTTCCTAAAATGGGGTCTTCCAACCATCGATCTCTTTGCCAGTCCACTGAACTGTCAGCTGCCCAGGTTCTGTTCCAGACAACTGCATCCTCTGCGAATAGCAGCAGATGCCTTCCTAATCTCTTGGTCTACGGGCCTGCTGTATGCGTTTCCTCCAACGCCTCTAGTGGCCTGAACCCTATTCAAGGTTCTTCGGGACAGGGCCTCGCTGATTCTGGTAGCCCCCAGATGGCCGAGGCAACTGTGGTTTCCACTCCTTCTGCAGTTGGCGGTGGACACCCCACTCCCTCTGGGGGTGCAACCAGATCTCCTGTCTCAGGATCAGGGATCTCTCCTGCACCCCAACCTCCAGTCCCTCCATTTGATGGCCTGGTTGCTGAAAGGGTAGTTCTAGCCCCCTTACTTCTGCCTAGGGAAGTGGAGGAGGTGGTGTTGGCCTCTAGGAGACAATCCACCCGGAAATCTTATGCCCTCAAGTGGCGTAGGTTCTCCACCTGGTGTGCTCAGCACCAAAAAGGATATGTTTTCGTGCCTGGTACCAGTGGTGCTGCGGTATCTACTTCACCTGTCGGACCTAGGCCTTAAATCCAACTCTGTTCGGGTCCACCTCAGTGCTCTGTCAGCGCACCACTCGTCGGTGGAGGGCCAGTCTGTCGGTCCACCCCTTAGTGACCTGCTTCCTCAGAGGCCTGCTTTTGCTCAAGCCTCCGATTCGTCCACCAGCCCCTGAGTGGGATTTGAATGTGGTCTTGCAACAACTTACTCGCCCATCGTTTGAGTTGATGGCTACCTGTCATTTACACTTCCTTTCCTGGAAGGCGTTGTTCTTGGTGGCTCTTATCTCGGCCAGGCGTGCGAGTGAAATACAGGCTCTGGTTTCTGATAGACCGTACACACGGTTCTATAGGAACAGAGTGGTCTTACGGACTCATCCTGTTCCTTCCAAAGGTTGTCTCCTCCTTCCACCTCAATCAGGAGGTGGTTCTTCCGACCTTCTTTCCCAGGCTGCATGCCAGCTGGGCTGAAATGGTCTTGCATACCCTGGACTGTAGGAGGGCGTTGTCTTTCTACATTGACCGTACGCAGGGGCATTGAATGGCTGTTCAGCTCTTCGTATCTTTTGACCCTAATAGGCTGGGGTTACCTGTCTCCAAGCATACCCTGTCCATTTGGGTAGCAGACTATCGCCTGGGCATACAGGGCAGCCGGCCTCTCCTTGCAGGATCGAATCACGGCTCACCGTGTCAGGGCAAAGGCTGCATTCTTGGTCTTCAAGCCAGACTTTTGCGGCCCATTACTGCCTCAAGAGGGAGTCCCACAGGGACAGTGCTTTCGGACAGGCAGTACTCCGTAATCTCTTTGAGGTTTAGGCAACTCCTACCCTCCGGCCCTTGTGTTGGGCTACCGTACAGGGGGCGTTCTCAGAGAAGATTCTTATCTCGCATGCTGAGGCTCTAGAGGGAGCTTATTTTTCAGCTTTGGGTTCTCGGTAGCCTAGAGCTGGGGAGTCCCATATGTGAGGATTGACTTCCTGCTTGGTCGTGGAGAAAGCGTAGTTACTCACCTGTAACAGGTGTTCTCCAGGAGCAGCAGGAATCAGTCCTCACAACCCTCCCTCCTCCCCTTGGAATTGCAGTCATATATTTCATTTTGTTTTTTTGCTGTCTTTTAGCTATGTCATCAGACGGAACAAGATGGCACCCTTGGGCGGGAAGGGGACCGTGCATGCGCGCTGCATTCCCAAAGGCTTTCTTTGAAAGCTGGGGAAATGCTCCGCACGAGGGCTCCGTCGACACCGACGTCACCCGTATGTGAGGACTGATTCCTGCTGCTCCTGGAGAACACCTGTTACAGGTGAGTAACTACGCTGTATGGAAGGACTGGATAGGCCATATGGTCTTTTTCAGCTGTCATGTTTCTATGTTTATAAACTCAAAAAGATAAACCTCAAAAGATATAGTTAAACTGCCCCGGAGCTAACATACCTCCTGATTCTCTCAAGACATACAGACCTCCGATCCCTAGGGGACATCTAACCCTGAATGAAGATTATCACTCTTTCCATGGCAGATCCAAAGCCTCCAATTGCCCACTCCCAAACCAGATGCTCCCCCCCCCCTCCCAACCACCTTCCTGGAAATCCTCCTACCATTTCAACAGATGGCCTGTTGTAGCAAAGAAAAGGGGGCCACTGTGTCAACTGGTGCTATTCTGAATTACAACAACGTGTGGATCAGGAGTGTCTGGTATTAGTTGCCTTTGGGAAAGAAATGTTCTGGAAGAGACAGGAGAACCTAGGGGTAAATTTTGGAGTATTCAGGACACAGGGTTTGTAGCCAGAGTGGGGGGAGCAACTGCAGGCCATCTGTTTTGGGAAGATGGCAGAGGGGCCACATGGTTTGGGGGTGGGAGAAATTTTTGGATCTTCTGTGGGGGTAGGAGGGTTTAAATTCTGTGGCAGGGAGGGAATTTTTACCCTGGCTAACCGTTCCTTTAAAGGCCACAGCCCTCAAGGCCAGGAATGAGGGATTTATTCAAGTTAGGCATTCAGTTAGTACAATTTAGTAAATCCTGAAGAAAATAAAATGTATCAAGACATGTTTGAATGCACTTCTTAATAAGGGCCTTTAATTTACTGCATGAATGGAAAATTAAATTTCATTTTCACTTATTGAATCCTCTGAGTTTTTCATTTATTCACCCAGAGAAAATGAGGCTATGGAAGTGCTGAAGTTTGTAGAAAAAATAATCTTCCATTTAAAGTACAGTGGCCTAGATGCACTAAAGGGCTTTTCTTAGTCTCTGCTTAAGCTCCTTCAAACATCACACACACCTTAAATGCCCTTGATCTGCTTCGGTAAAGTTATTTTATCAAACTTTTACAGACTCTGAGAGTTTGCGATTATCTGCTTTTGCTGGCGAGACATGATTAGGCTGGAGAAAGCTACCCTCAGCTTCCACTGTGATTAACTTCTGTTCCGTTCACACTATCTCCCTGTTCTGGTGTTTTATATCAGCAGATGATAGGCCACCTGACAAGGATGCTGTTCTCTTCATCAGTCAACGCTATTTCTTCTTGTGGCTTGAATTCACTTCCACTTATCTCACCCTCACCTGTCCTCTCTCCACCTCAAGCATGCCACAAAATGAAGTTACTTTAATATGCCTTATTATAGAATAGAAAGCTAAAGCTCTGCAATCTCTGCAACACTATAGAGGGATAGCAGAGTACAAAGCTGGCACCCATTACCATTAATAGGTAGAAAATTGATAGAAGGTATCAACTTCCGCAAAATGGAACAATCCATACACACAAAAAGCAGAGATAGACCATGGAGAACAAACTTCTTTACTGGAAACTGGGCAATTTCCAATAAAGAAATTTGTTCTACTCCATTTTAAAGGGAGCCTAGTTCTGAAGGTGAAGTTCAAGGCTTACTGAATACCACTGACAAACAGCAGCGAGATAGGGGCTATCTAGTCTTTTGCACTGTTACATGTATGATTTTCTCCCAGTTGCTGAGAGGTTTTATGTGTGCACTAAGTGCAAAGAGCTCTTTGCTCTCAAGGAATGAATTTGATTTCTGGAGGCTAGAGTAGTGCACTTGGAGGAGCTGAGGCAGACAGAGAGGTATATAGACGAGGCCTACAGGAATATAGAAACATAGAAACATGACGACAGAAAAAGACCACAAGGCCCATCTAGTCTGTCCTTCCATAACAACTACAACAGTCCACTTTTTACCTTTAGAGATCCTCTGTGTATAGAAACATAGAAACAGTAGAGACGTCTCTCTTTAAGTCTGACACCTTTCTGCTGACATGGAAGAGAGAGGTCACATGAAAGGAGAGCATCACCTTGGTGTGGCAGGAAGTGATCCTGTAGCTAGGACCTTCCTCTAGGTGATATAATACCCTCTCGCACCGAGGACGCTTCTCCAGGACCATGTGCCCATGAGGGAAGGGTTAGGACAGCCGTTATAGCTGGCAATTCAATCATTAGGCATGTAGATAGCTGGATGGCTGGTGGAGGTGAGGATCGCCTGGTAACATGCCTGCCTGGTGCAAAGGTAGCAGACATCACATGCCACGTACACAAGGTTTTACATAGTGCTGGGGAGAAGCCTGCTGTCTTCGTATATGTTGGTACCAATGACATAGAAAACTGTGGGAGGGAGGTTTTGGAAGACAAATTTAGGTTTTTAGGCAGAAAGTTGAAATCCAAACTTCCAGCGTAGCATTCTCAGAAATGCTTCCTGTTCTATGTGCAGGATCCAAGAAGCAGGCAGAGCTCCAGAATCTCAATGCATGGATGAGACGATGGTGCAAGGCAGAAGGTTTTGGATTTGTTAGGAACAGGGCAACGTTCTGGGGAAGGGCAAGCCTTTTCCAAAAGGATGGGCTCCACCTTAACCAGGGTGGAACCAGGCTTCTGGCATTAACATTTAAAAAGGAGATCAAGCAGTTTTTAAACTAGATAATGGGGGAAAGCCAACAGTCACACATGAGCACATGGTTCTGAATGATGTATCTTTGAAGGATACTAGCAAAACAGGGAAGTCAAGGCATCCCGATAGAGAGGTTCCAATAAGGATAAAAGTAACTCAGGTGCCATTAAGTGAAAATCAGACAAGAGTTGAAAGAGTGGCCTAGTGGTTGGGGCAAGTTACCTCAGACTGGAAGGTCAGGGGTTCAAATCCCACTAGAGGACAGCAACCTTGGGCTGGAAGGACTGGGGTTTCTAGTCCCACAGGTGCTCCTTGTGGTCTTGGGCAAGCCACTTAACCCTCCATTGCCCATGTTCCCTGTAAGTATTAGTGTATGTATCTCATATCCCCTCATGTTAAATGCATCCAATTGTGTTGTGACCACTTTGAAGGATAAGGTGGTATACAAAACTGTCTAAATAAATAAACCATATCATCAATTAGCCTGACTGTTAATATTAGCAAAAAACAAACTTTAAAATGCCTGCATGCAAATACTAGAAATCTAAAAAATAAGATGGGAGAGTTAGAATATATAGCAATGAATGAAAGGTTAGATATAATTGTCATTTTAGAGACCTGGTGGAAGGAGGATAACCAATGGGACACTGATACCAGGCTACAAACTATATCGTGATGATAGAGCCACCCCTCCACCAATGTGATCTACCCTATTACTACTACTATTACTGAGCATTTGTATAATGCTACAAGACATATGCAGTGCTGCACAGACATGTAAGAGACAGTCTCTGCTCATCAGAGCTTACAGTCTAGTCAAGACAGACAACATAGTATGTGTAGACAGGGAAAAATCTAGGGGGAATGGTAAGGAAACACAAAGGAGATTAGGTGAGTCAAGATCTGAAAGCGGCAGCAAAGAGGTGAGTTTTCAGTCTGGATTTGAAAAGGACCATGATAAAGAGGGCATCGAGTCAAACAGGATAAAGGTTTTACAAGAAACAAAATACACTGCAGAATCTCTATGGATAGATATTCCATGTAAAAAAGGGGAAGGGAATGGTGGCGAGGGTATACTACCATTCACCTGGACAGAATGAATAGACAGATGATGAAATGATGAAATGATAACAGAAATTAGGGAGTTAGCAAAGTTTACAACACAATAATGGGAGATTTCAATTACCCTGGTAGTGACTGGGTCAATGTCACATCAGGACATGCTAGGGAGATAAAGTTTATAGATGAAGTAAATGTCTTCTTCATGGAGTAGCTGGTTAAGGAACGCTATTATAGACCTAGTACTCAGTAGAATGTAGGATCTAGTGCAAGAGGCAACTGTTTTGGGGCAGCTTGGCAATCGTGATCATAACATGATCACATTTTATTTAATAAATGGAGGGAAGATAGCAAGGAAATGGACTGTGCTAGTATTTATTTATTATTTTTTTTATACCGCTATATCTACCAGTCACAGCGGTTTACAAATAACAAAACTTTACCATTAAAAACATGTTAAACAGTTTACAAAAAACTGTAGAGTAACAATAAAGGAGACTATAATAAAATAAGGAAAACTGTTAAGAAAAAACTAAAAGGAGCAACTGCAAAGATGTGGCTGGCTACCTGCAGGACAAGTCATCATTTGTGTGGTTGAAGGACCCAGCTGAAGCAGTCCACCAGTAAACTGCCCTGACCGGGAAGATACACTGCTTGGAGGAGCATACTGCTCTCGCTCGGAAAAGTGCAGAGATGACCAGCTTACTAGCACAGGAGATACGAGCCCGTACCTCCCTTCTTGTTGACATAAAATATTGCCACTTGATTATCTGTCTGGAACAAAAGAACATAAGATATGCCATACTGGGTCACACCAAGGTCCATCAAGCCCAGTATCCTATTTCTAACAGTGGTCAATCTAGGTCCTCCAGAAACTTGTCCAAACTTTCTTTAAACCCAGCTATACTAACAGCTTTTACTACATCCTTCGGTAACAAATTCCAGAGTTTGATTACACGTTGAGTGAAAAAATAATCTCTTATTAGTCTTGATAGGTTACCTTGCAGCTTCATTGAATGTCCCCTAGTCTTTCTATATTCTGATGATGTAAACAAATCAATCTACGCTTACACGTTCCACTCCATTCATTAATTTTTAGACCTCTATAATATCTCCCATCAGCCGTCTCTTTTCCAGGTTGAAGAGCCCTAACCTTTTTTAGCCTCTCTTCAAAGAGGTATCCTTCCATCCAATTTACCATTTTGGTGGCTCTTCTCTGTACCTTTTCTAATAACTATATCCTTTTTAAGATAAGGTGACCAAAATTGTACACAATATTCAAGGTGCGGTTGCACCATGGAATGATATAGAGGCATTATAATATCCTTTGTTTTATTTTCCATTCCTTTCATTATGATACCTAGCATTCTATTTGCTCTCTTGGCTGCCGCTTCACACTTGGCGAAGGGTTTTAACATATTATCTACGATGATGCCTAAATCATTTTCCTGGGTGGTGGCTCCTAATGTGGAACCTTGCATCGTGTATCCACAGTTTGGGTTGTTCTTTCCTAGGTGCATAACTTTGCACTTCACCACATTAAATTTCATCTGACATTTGGATGCCCAGTGTTCCAATTTATCAAGATCCTCTTGCAATTTTCCACAATCTTCATGGGTTTTAACAACTTTAAATAGTTTTGTGTCATCTGCAAATTTGATAACCTCACTCGTTATCCCATTTCCAAGTCATTTAATATGTTAAAAAGGAGCGGACCCAGCACAGATCCCTGGGGTACTCCACTATTTACCTTTCTCCATTGGGAAAATTGGCCATTTGGTCCTACCCTCTGCTTTCTATCTTTTAACCAGTTCCTGATCCACAATAGTACACTGCCTCCTATCCTATGACTTTTTAGTTTTGCCAAAAGTCTCTGATGAGGGCCTTGTCAAAGGCTTTCTGAAAGTCCAGATACACTATATCAACCGACTCACCTATCTCTAGGAACAAGCAGGAATAAGTCATCACATATGGGTACGTCGGTACCGACGGAGCCTGCGCGGGAAAGCTCCCCAGCTTTTCAAATGAAAAGCTTTTGGGGCCTCCCACTGCACATGCGCGTTGCCTTCCCGCCTTCCTGACCAGCTCTCCTCAGTTCTTCTTTTTCCGCGGAGCCAGCAGGTCGTGTTCCTGTCACCGCTGAAGAATTTGTTACTTTTGTTTGTTTCTTTAGACCGCGTACCTGCCTTCCCCATACCGATACCGGTATCGCCGGTCTTTTTCTTTCTATATACAAAAAAAAAAAAAAAAAAAACAAACAGACTTTTTTATTTTTTCTTCAGCACAGCTTGGTACCCGGCGTTAGGCCTTAAGGCCTACACAATTTCTCCTCATGGAGAAGCCAGTCCCTGGTTTCAAAAAATGTACCAAACGCAGTGCTGTCATTTCTGTCACAGACACCCATGAATGGTGTCTCAAATGTTTGGGACCTGAGCACTCCATACCGGACTGCCCATCCTGCACCCAGATGTCTAAACGCGGTTTGCAGAACCGGGCTAACAAGCTCCATGTGCTGTTTCCTTCAGAAGCATCACAGTCGTCCAGGTCTTCCTCTCCGGATGGATCTCAGGTAACCAAAACTTCTGTGGGCAAATCCTCTAAAAGCAAATCTCTTTCTAAAGATCGAGAGGCTCTCAGTTCTGAGTTCGAGGATTCTGCCCAGGCCAAAAAACCCCGGCGGGAGGTTCCGGCCTCCAAAGCAATCATGGGGTCACAGGTTGACATCGATGGCACGGCCTCGACAGATCACCTGTTGGACTGTTCTGGGGTACCGGCCCATACCGGTACCGACATCCAGGCAGTAGTGGCGTCTATGGGCAGTACTGTCCAGACCATGCAGCAGGCCGTACTGGCCTTCATTAAGGCTGCGACGCCCTCGGTACCGATTTCATCGGTACCGACCCCGGTTCCGGTATCTACACCGGAACCGAGACCATCGACTTCTAAACGTCGATCGGTTTCGCATACCGGATTCCGGCTTTCGCCCGGTACCGATCCCATGCCCGATACGCCCGATGTCGATACCGATCGGTATGCGTATCGTACATTGGAAGCACAGAAAGAGTACTCAGATTCTTCTGATGAATTTAATTCCTCTGATGACTCTGTTGAGCTTACTCTTCCTGAGGAGCCCTCTTCTCCCAAGAGGAGGATGTCTCCTGCAGAGGATTTATCCTTTCAGGATTTCATTGTTGATGTAGCTAAAGCACTTTCTATTACATCATCTTCTGAAAGAGAACCCAGATCAAAAAAATTGGACATTTTAGGATACTCAAAAGCTCCTAAAGAGGCAGTCACTCTGCCTGTCCATGAAATCCTTCAAGAACACTTGATGGATTTGTGGGAGACTCCTTTAACACTGTCTCCCCATTCCCGCAGGTTGGACACCATGTATCGGGTCCCTCCTTCGCCTGGGTTCCAAAAAACTCAGCTGCCTCACCACTCCATTGTGGTGAAGTCTGCTATGAAGAAAATAAAGAGTCCTAAGAGGCATTCTTCTACCCCTCCAGGGCGTGAATGTAAGAACCTAGACTCTTTTGGAAGAAAGATGTTCCAGGCTAGTATGCTTATAGCCAGGATCAACTCTTATAGCCTTTATATGGGCATGTATCTTGGGCAACTTGCCCTAAAAATACAGAATTTTGCCCCCTTTATCCCTGATGATCAAAGGGCGGACTTCTTTTCTATGGTGACACAACTTTCAGAGGTCTCCAAGTTCTCCAACAGGGCAGCCTTTGATTCTTTCGAGGTTGCAGGCAGAGCTTCGGGAATTGCTATTGCAGCCCGATGTCTCGCTTGGCTCCAGGCTTCTAACCTAGAACCCTGGGTTGTAGAAGGCCTCAGGAATCTGCCCTGTACCGGTGAGAACTTATTTGGGGAAGACTGGCAGATTAAAGCTGCTCAAATGGATGCAGAAAATGCCACTCTAGATAGACTTTCCAAGTCTACTTCTACCCCTACCAAAAAGAAGCCTTTTAAAAGGCCTTACTATAAAAAGACCAGATTTCCCACAAATACTGGCCAGCAATCTGCTCAGCCTCGCCTTGCGGCTAAGCGTCAACAATCTAAGCAGGTAAAGTCAAAGCCTGCAGTGTCTGCTACATCCCAGCAGGCTCAACCCCCTCAGGGGTTTTGACTTCCCTCTAGAGAACTTGCCGTTTCTAGCTCTAGCACAGCCAGAGCCCCTCACCATTCCTGGAAGGCTAGCTCACTTTGCTCCCAGATGGGAGCAAATAACATCAGAGCAATGGACCCTCTCTATTATCCGAGAAGGCTACAAACTTCATTTCTCCAGCCTTCCTCCCCATACCATGGTGAGGCAATTCAGTTCTCCCCCATCTCTTCTGACCCTGTTGGGTCAGGAAGTCTCTTCTCTTCTTGCCCAAGGGGCAATAGAGGAGGTTCCTCCTCCACAACAGGGGTTAGGTTTCTACTCCCCTTACTTTCTCATAACAAAAGACAGGGGGCTTCAGACCTATCCTAGATCTGAGAGAATTGAACAGGTTTCTATTCAAGGAGAAATTCAAAATGCTCTCTCTGGGCCTTCTCCTTCCATACCTTCAGAGTCAAGATTGGCTTTGTTCTCTAGATCTCAAGGATGCGTACACTCATATACTCATCCATCCATCCCACAGAAAGTATCTAAGATTTCTGTTCCAGGGAAAACATTTCCAGTACAGAGTACTACCCTTCGGTCTGGCCTCTGCTCCAAGAGTCTTCACAAAATGCATGGCAGTCGTAGCCGCATTTCTCAGAGGCATGGGAATCTTTGTCTTCCCATATCTGGACGACTAGCTCATCCGAGCTCCATCTCAGTCAGAAGCCCAGATTTCTCTGGACCGCACAAGGCGTATTCTTCAATATCTGGGACTTGTGGTAAACATTCCCAAATCCCAACTCATCCCTACTCAGTCTCTGGAATTCATAGGGGCCCAATTGGACTCCACCACTGCAAGGGCCTACCTCCCTCTGGTCCGAGGCCAAAGGCTAATAAGCTTGGCCTCCCAAGCTCAGTCCAGAAGTCACTTGTCAGCCAGAGCAATGCTGCAACTTCTGGGCCACATGGCCTCCACGGTTCATGTGGTGCCCTATGCTCGTCTCCATATGAGAGCAGCTCAATGGACATTGGCCACCCAGTGGTCTCAAGCATCGGGACTGCTGTCAGACCAGGTACTCACCTCAAAACGTCTGTTTTGATCTCTCCAGTGGTGGACATCCTCCAAAAATCTGTTGTTGGGGACCCCCTTCCAACCTTCGTTGCCCCAAGCAACCCTCACAACAGATGCCTCCCAAACAGGGTGGGGAGCTCATCTTCAACATCTCTCCACTCAGGGAATCTGGTCTCCCCAAGAGACCGCCCTTCATATCAATCTTCTGGAACTGCGAGCAATCTTCCTTGCCCTCACAGTCTTCCATACCCTCCTTGCCAACCTGACTGTCCTAGTTCAGACAGACAATCAGGTGGCCATGTTTTATATCAACAAACAAGGAGGGACGGGCTCTCTGTCGCTTTGCAACGAAGCTCTCAGATTATGGGCCTTCGCCAGAGAGCACCAAATTCATCTTCTGGCAGTATATCTTCCAGGAGTTCAAAACTCTCGGGCAGACAGACTCAGTCGAGTTCTGCTCCCACACGAATGGTCCCTTCATATGGACCAGATATGCAGAATCTTTCAGGAATGGGGGACCCCGGACATAGACCTCTTTGCAAGTCCGTGGAATGCCAAACTTCCCCGGTTCTGTTCCAGGACTCCGTGTCAGGGAGCTCAGGCCAACGATGCCTTTCTCCTGCATTGGGGTCAGGAATTCCTGTACGCTTTTCCACCCATTCCTTTGATTCCCAAGACTCTGTTCAAACTTCAGAGGGATCACAGATCCATGATCCTCATTGCTCCACGTTGGCCACGCCAAGTGTGGTTCCCTCTCCTTCTACAGCTCTCCCAGGGCTCCTCCCTGGACCTGGGAGCTGCACCAGACCTTCTGTCTCAGGAGCAGGGGACTTTGTGGCATCCAAACCCCAAGTCCCTACATCTCCGAGCTTGGTTACTGAAGGCTTAAGCCTTCAAGAGTTTAATCTTTCTCAACCAGTGAAAGATATCCTTTATGCCTCTAGGAAACCCTCTACCAGGCGTTCCTATGCTTTCAAATGGAAACGTTTTTCCATTTGGTGTGCCCACAGGGTCTTGACCCTCTGGCACTTCCATTGAATTCTCTACTAGACTATCTCCTGCATCTCTCCAATGCAGGCCTCAAGACGAATTCAGTACGAGTCCATTTAAATGCTATTACAGCATCCTTAAAACCTATAAATGGACAATCTGTTTCCTCTCATCCTCTTATTGCAAGATTCATGAGAGGCCTAACCCTCACTAAGCCTCCCATCCGGCCTCCTCCGGTAGCATGGGACTTGAATTTAGTTCTGGGTCAACTTATGAAGCCACCTTTTGAACCGTTGGTATCTACCTCCCTGAAGTTTCTTTCTTGGAAGGTCCTTTTCCTTATTGCAGTCACTTCGGCTCGCCGCATCAGTGAACTGCAGGCTTTGGTGGCAAATCCACCTTATACCAGATTTCATCATGATAAGGTGGTCCTTAGGACGAATCCTCACTTTATGCCTAAAGTGGTCTCGCCTTTTCATCTTAATCAAGAGGTATATCTACCTGTCTTTTTTCCGGCTCCTCATGCACCCAGTGCAGAGAGGAACCTTCATACTCTTGACTGTAAAAGAGCTCTCGCCTTTTACCTCAATAGAACTCAGCCACATCGAAAGTCTTCTCAGCTTTTCGTGGCTTTTGATCCTTCTCATTTGGGACTTCCAGTCGCCAAACGCACACTTTCCAACTGGATTGCTCAGTGTATTTCCTTTGCTTACCAGAGTAAGAACATTTCTCTGGAAGGCCATGTCACAGCTCACAATGTGAGAGCCATGGCCACTTCTATGGCTCATCTTCACTCTGTATCCATAGATCAGATCTGTCGAGCAGCCACTTGGGCCTCGGTGCATACCTTCACAGCCCATTACTGC
Source organism: Ichthyophis bannanicus (assembly GCA_033557465.1). Classification (NCBI taxonomy): domain Eukaryota; kingdom Metazoa; phylum Chordata; class Amphibia; order Gymnophiona; family Ichthyophiidae; genus Ichthyophis; species Ichthyophis bannanicus. Next base: position 907,395,112 of record CM066035.1, on the reverse strand, counting down.
TTGGACAAGGACTCCCGCCGGGATGCCTTGTTTGGTCAGGCTGTCCTCAAACACCTGTTCCATACTTAAACAACTCCTGCCCACCTTCCCAGAATGGATGCCTGAGATCCATCCGAAGATGGTTACCCTTGGAGGGGGATCTCCCAGGCATCTCAGCTAGGGAGTCCCCATATGTGATGACTTATTCCTGCTTGTTCCTAGAGATAGCACAGTTACTTACCTGTAACAGGTGATCTCTGGGAACAGCAGGAATTAGTCATCACAACCCACCCACCTCCCCTAGGAGTTGTCTCTCTATTCCTCTATCTTCCTGTCCTCTCTCTCTATTGTCTCAGCTTTAAACTCGAACTGAGGAGAGCTGGTCAGGAAGGCGGGAAGGCAGCGCGCATGTGCAGTGGGAGGCCCCAAAAGCTTTTCATTTGAAAAGCTGGGGAGCTTTCCCGCGCAGGCTCCGTCGGTACCGACGTACCCATATGTGATGACTAATTCCTGCTGTTCCCAGAGATCACCTGTTACAGGTAAGTAACTGTGCTTTCTCTACCTGTTTATTCAACCTTCAAAAAAAACATAACAAATTAGTAAGATAAGATCTTCCTTGTCTAAAGCCATGTTGGGCTGTCTCCCATTAAGCCATGACTATCTACATGTTCAGTCATTTTGTTCTTTATGATGGTTTCTACCATTTTTCCTGGTACTGACGTCAGGCTCACTGGTCTGTAGTTTCCCAGATCACCCCTGGAACCCTTTTTAAAAACTGGCGTTACATTGGCCATCCTCCAATCTTCAGGTATTACAGATGATTTTAATGATAGTTCACAGATTACTAATAGCAGTTCTGCAATCTCATATTTCAGCTCTTTCAACACCCTTGGATGTATACCATCCGGTCCAGGTGATTTTCTGCTCTCCAGTTTATCAAATAGTTGTAATTCAACTTCCCAATGTATCAATATTTTTTCAATTCTTCCGCATTATCACCTTTAAATACCACTTCAGTCATGGGTAACATCCCCACATCTTCCTCAGTAAAGACCGAAGGAAAGAATTCATTCAGTCTCTCCGCTATGGTCTATTGTCCCCACTTAGTGCCCCTTTTACCCTCTATCATCTAATAGTCCAACTGACTCTCTCACAGGTTATTTTGCTACGAATGTAATGAAAAAGTCTTTATTATATGTTTTTGCTTCCACAGCAAGCTTCTTCTCCAATTATCTCTTTGCCTGCCTTATCAATGCCTTGCATTTAACTTGCCAGTGCTTGTGCTGTTTCCAGTTTTTGTCATTTTGCTCTTTTTTCCATTTCCTGAAAGATGCTTTTTTGGCAACAGCCTCTCTGACCTCACCTTAAAACCACGCTGGCAGTTTTTTGGACTTCCTTCCACTTTTCTTAAAGTGTGGAATACAGCTGGTCTAGGCTTCCAAGATAGTATTTTCAAACACCCAAGCTTGATGTAAGTCTTTAACCTTTGCAACTGCTTCTTTTAGTTTATTCTTAACTATTTTCCTCATTTTATCATAGTCTCCCTTTCAAAAGTTAAAAGGTAGTACTATGGATTTCCTTTACCATCCCTCCTCCATTAATTAAATCAAACGCGATCATGCTATGATCACTATTGCCAAGTGGCCCCAACACCCTTATCTCTTGCATCAGCCACTAAGGACTAGGTCCAAAATGGCTTCCCCTCTGGTTGGTTCATGAACTAGCTGCTCCAAGAAGCAATCATTTATTTAATCTAGAAACTTTCTCTCCCTAGCATGTACTGCCGTGACACTGAACCAGTCAATATCAGGGTAATTGAAATCACCCATTATTATTACTGTGCTGTAACGTTTGTTAGCTTCCCTGATTTCTTTTGAGCATTTCATCATCCATTTGTTCACTCTGGCCAGGCGGTCGATAGTACACCCCCACTGCCATCGCCTTCCCCTTTTTACATGGAATTTCAATCCATAGAGATTCTACAGCAAATTTTGTTTCCTGCAAAACTTTAATCCTTTGTGACTCAATGACCTCTCTAGCACAGAGTGCAACCCCTCCAGCAATTTGATCAGCTCTATCATTACGATATAGTTTGTACCCATGTATCACAATGTCCCAGTGGTTGTCCTCCTTCCACCATGTCTCTGAGACATATATCTAATCTCTCATTTAGTGCTATATATTCTAAATCTCCCATCTTATTTTTTAGACTTCTAGCATTTGAATACAAGCATTTTAGAGACTATGTTATTCATATTAATCTGGCTATCAGTAGGCAGGGGTAATTTGGACAAGTTACAACAAAACAAATTGTGCTATAGTGCTGGAAAATGAGACCAACAGGTCGGAAGGCACTCAACTAGCTACTGGGGAAGAGCTGAAGACTTTTCAGAGTAAAGCCAGCATTTATGATGTGGTTCAATCAAAGCCCTCGGGACGTCTTGGATGCTGATGTAGCTGCGCATGAAATGAGAGTCAGAAGCTGTAAAGATGTCTTACACATTGGAACATGGAACGTACGAAGCATGAACCAAGGGAAGTTGGAGGTGGTCAAGAATGAAATGGAACGTGTACAACTTGATCTGTTGGGTGTCAGCGAACTGAAATGGACTGGCATAGGGCACTTTGCATCAGATGATCACATGGTCTACTATGCTGGAAATGAAAGACAAAGAAGAAACGGTGTTGCATTTATAATAAAGAAGAAACTTGCAAGAACTGTAATGAAATACAATGCAGTCAGCGAACGCTTAATCTCTATTCGTCTACGAGGAATGCCTATCAACACAACTACAATTCAAGTATATGCCCCAACAACAGCTGCAGAAGAGAATGAAACTAAAGAGTTCTATGAACAAGTACAAGTTGAAATTGACAGAACATGCAAACAGGATATCCTAATAGTCATGGGTGACTGGAACGCAAACGTTAAGTAGTTGGAAAATATGGACTTGGCAACAGAAATGAAGCTGGAGAACGACTGATAGAATTCTTCAAGACCAATGATCTATTCATCTCAATCACCTTCTTCCAGCAACACAAACGGCGACTGTACACATGGACTTCACCCAATGGATTGTATAAAAATCAAATTGACTACATCTGTGGAAGTCAACGATGGAAAAGCTCTATAACATCAACAAAGACAAAACCTGGAGGTGACTGTGGTACAGATCATCAACTACCAGTATGCAAACTCAAGCTAAAGTTGAAAAAGAGCAAACCACTCATGAATGCAGCAATATATGACCTTGAGAATATACCACTGGAATTTAAAGACTGCCTGCAAAATTGATTTGCTGCTTTAGATACAAATGACAGAGCTCCAGAAGAGTTATGGAATGACATCAAGAAGGTTGTGTTGGAAGAAAGCGAGAAGTCTCTACAAAAGGTGAAAAAAAACAAAAAACGGCCAAAATGGACAACGGAAGAAACTCTGAAAATTGCCCAGAAACACAGAGAAGCTAAATCCAGAGGAGAAAGAAAGACAATCACAGAACTCAGAGATTTCCAATGTGCAGCAAGACAGGACAAGGAAAAGTACTACAACGACGGATGCAAGGAAATAGAAGCAGAAACTATTAGAGGAAGAACAAGATCGGCTTTCCTAAAGCTACGAGAGTTAAAGAAAAAGTTCCAGCCTTGAACTGAAATGTTACAAGATGCTTAAGGTTCTATGTTGAATGATGCTGAGAAGATCAAGAAAAGGTGGAAGGAATATACAGAGTTTTTATATGATAAAGATCAAGTGGACCAACAGCCATTTCAACCTGTACCTCATGATCGGGAACCATTGATGATGAAAGAAGTTGAAGCAGCATGGAAAGCCTTATCAAAGAACAAAGCACCAGGCATTGATAGCATTCCCATAGAAGTATTACAGCAATCTGATGCAGCTGTTACCGTACTTACAAGGCTCTGCCAAGAAATATGGAAGACAACATCATGGCCGACTGACTGGAAAAGATCTGTGTTTATACCAATACTAAAGAAAGGTGATCCAAGTGAGTGTGGAAATTATCGCACAATCGCTCTGATCCCACATGCCAGCAAGATTCTACTGAAGATTATTCAAAAGAGACTACAACCATACCTGGAACAAGAACTACCTGAAGTGCAAGCAGGGTTCAGGAAAGGGCGAGGAACGAGAGACATCATTGCGGATGTGAGATGGATCCTTGAAAAGACTAAAGAATACCAAAAGGATATCTATTTGTGCTTTATCGACTATAGCAAGGCTTTTGACTGTGTAAACCATGAGAAACTCTGGGCCACATTAAGAAGCATGGGTATACCAGAACACCTGATCGTACTCTTGCACAACCTGTACATTGATCAAGAAGCAACAGTTCGAATGGAACAAGGAGAAAAAGAATGGTTTAAAATAAGCAAAGGTGTAAGACAAGGCTGCATACTTTCCCCCTATCTGTTTAATTCATATGCAGAACAAATCATCAGAGAAGCAGGATTGTATGAAGACAGAGGTGTGAAGATTGGTGGAAGACTCAACAACCTTCGCTATGCTCATGATACCACATTACTGGCTGAAAGTGAAGATGATCTGAAACATTTGCTTCTCACAATCAAAGAATATAGTCTCAAAATGGGCCTGCACCTTAATGTAAAGAAGACGAAGATCATGACAACTGGCATAATCAACAGGTTCATCGTTGAAGGAGAAGTAATTGAAATCGTGAACAACTTTAACCTACTTGTCTCAACTATCAATAAAGAAGCAACAAGCAGTCAAGAAATCAAACGACGCATTGCTCTTGGCAGAATGGCTATGAAAGACCTAGATAAGATTCTCAAGAGCAGAGATGTCTCTCTCTATACAAAGATTCGACTTGTTCAAGCCATGGTATTTTCAATAACATCATATGGATGTGAAAACTGGACAGCGAAAAAGATAGACAGGAAGAAAACTGATGCCTTTGAATTATGGTGCTGGCGGCGAATACTGTGTATACCATGGACTGCCTGAAGAACAAACCAGTCAGTACTAGAGGAGATCAAACCTAAGCTTTCTTTAGAAGCTCAGATGACAAGACTTTGATTTTCATACTTTGGACACATCATGCGAAGAGAGAGATCGTTAGAGAAAGACATCATGCTTGGCAAGATAGAAGGTCAACACAAAAGAGGAAGGCCAGCAATGAGATGGATCGATACAATAACAGCAGCTACGGGTACCAGTCTGTCAACAATGAGCCGCCTGACTGAAGACCGAACACAATTTAGGATAGCTATCCAGAGGGTCCCCATGAGTCGACTCCGACTCAACAGCACTTAACAACAAGTTCTGTCTGCTCCGTACTCAAGGGCATTTGGGCTACTTTTGTCTTTATTGGAATCTCTCTGCTGATATGCCCTAACTTCATTCTTTTGGTAGTATCCTTCAAGGATACATTGTTCTGATCCATGTGCTCTTGGGCGACTGTCGGCTCTCTCCTATTATCTAGTTTAAAAGCTGCTATCTCCTTTTTAAAGGTTAATGCCAGCAGCCTGGTTCCATGCCAATTAAGGTGAAGCCCATCCCTTCGGAAGAGCCCCTCTTTTCCCCACAATGTTCCCCAGTTCCTAACAAATCCAAAACCCTCATCCTTGCACCATCATCTCATCCACGCATTGAGACTCCAAAGCTCTACCTGCCTTTTGGGTCCTGCCTGTGGAATGGGAAGCATTTCGGAGAATGCTACCCTGGAAGTTCTGGATTTCAACTTCCTACCTAAAAGCCTAAATTTAGCCTCCAGAACATCCCTACCTCATTTTCCTATGTCATTGGTACCGACATGTACCAAGACAGCAGACTTCTCCCCAGCACTATGTAAGACCTTGTCTAGGTGGCACGTGAGGTCCGCTACCTTTGCGCCAGGCAGGCATGTTACCAGGTGATCCTCACCTCCACCAGTCACGCAGCTATCTACAAGCCTAATGATCGAATCACCGACTATAATGGCTGTCCTAACCCTTCCCTCATGGGCTCATGGCCCTGGAGAAACTTCCTCAGTGCGAGAGGGTTTTACATCACCTGAAGGACAGGTCCTAGCTACAGGATCACTTCCTGCCACACCAGGGTGATGCTCTCCTGTCACGTGACCTCTTTCCTCCACGGCAACAGGGATGCTGCCAGACTGGAGTTGGGACTTCAGTAGTATATCCCTGTAGGTCTCGTCTATGCACCTCTGTCTTCCTTATGTCCTCCAAGTCTGCTACTCTAGCCTACAGAGATCAGACTTGTTCCCTGAGAGCTCCTTGCACCTAGTGTACACGTAAGACTCCTCACCAACTGGGAGAAAATCATACATGTGACACTCAATGCAAAAGACTGGAAAACCCCTATCTCGCTGCTGGACTGCTGTCTGCATCTTAGTTTTAAGGTTGTGCTTAGATATTTAAGTTCTTTACTTACTAAGGGTTGCTGGGGATACTTATACTAATAAAACTATACCTAATACATTTAATGTACTTTGTTCACCTGAAGCTTAATTAATCTCAGGTCCTTAATGTATGCCTAATGAGGATAAACAGCTACACCTGAGTGTGAATATGGCACCTCCTTTCCTTTGAGAGGTTTAAGCACCTATTGTGGTACCGAAAGCATTCCTGAGCAGTGTAAACGGGGGCGCTGGGTGAGAATGTCCACAGTCTTGGCAAAGGCAAATATTAATATGACTTGCAAAGGATTGTGGGAAATGTAGTCCATTCATACCAGACTCAGCCGTTCACAATAAATTAGTTGTGCTTGCTCGAATGTAAAGCAAAGAAGATATTTTATTTATGGGGTTATTTCTCCCAACACAGATATACTTGGTAGCACATAAAAAGGAATACTTGCTTTCAGTATTATACTTAGAAAAACAAATAAGGAAAAACAAAAGCTGAACTTGTTAAGCAATCAAATCAAAGCATAAAGACCTGGATGGGAACAGAGAGGTCTTTTCTGTAGGCACCTGCTAATATCTTCTTAGCAGTGCTTCAAAGAACAAACAAAACCCCACAAAGTAGGAAAAAAACTGTTCTTTTTTTAGGGATAACCTCTTGTATCTTAGGCAAGGCTCAATTGCTAACAATTACCAGCTGAAACCCTCTTGGCTTGTTTACTTTCTATTACGTGGCTCAAATCCTACTCAGAAGCTTTTCTGAGTAGATTAAAGAACAAGTTTATATTTCTTTGTGATGGTTGTTGTATTTTATGACAGCATATTACCACAGAAGTTTAGACAGAGAGCAATCCATGTACTCAAAATCCTCATTTACCACATCTTCAAATTATCATAGGTTCACTATCATGGATTGGCACAGAGGAATTTCTCAATGGAACACTCTCAGGACAATACTTGTTTCCCTGCTGTCTTCCCAGTGAAGAGCTAGGGCATAGATCAGTGTTCATACCTGAGCTTCCATTGCTGTTAGAGTTCCTCTCTAAATGTCCTGGCCAGTATGTAGTCCAGTTCTTATGTCCAGCCTTCCAATTAAGATCCCTGGACACTGGATCTCTCTTCACATACCTTCTTGCACTGGTCTTAGGGTCCCTTCCAAGTGCAGCCGTCTCCCTCACAGGTGCCGTCCGGGGATTCCTGGCTCTGCAGCCCCACTCCTCTGGCTTTCCCCAGTCCAGTGGTGTATGCTTGCCTCTGGAATGCCTCCCAGTATACGTACTGCTATGGACTCCTTTAGACCTCCCAAATGCTTTCCTCTTCTTTCTTCCAAAGTGTTTCTTTCTCTCTCTGTCCGTCAGCTCTGGCTTCTGCTGATGATGATCAAGATGAACAAAGGTGCTTCTGATGATCAAGATGAACAAGGTGCTTCTGATGATCAAGATGAACATGATTCTCTGTAGAATAAGCTTTTCTTTTATCCTGCTTAGATGAATGCTCCACCCTAGCACAGCGCAGCTGTGCTGAATCAAGCCCTGCCCTTGGAGATGAGTGCTTGGGGATTACCTCATAGCCCTCCTGATTGAACACACGTTTCCCCACTTCAGCTCTTCTAATGGCTGTTGGAAACCTGGTGCATTCTGGGACTGGTAGTCTTATGGAAACATTCTGTTTTATTATTTCTACCAGAACAGACAGGTTGCTTGTTCAGAGTCACTTCACCTCTACTATAGCTCCTTCCTGAACTATGATAAGCTTCCTTATCACAGCAGACAGAAGGGGAAAAGGGCGAGCACTGCACCTTTAAAAGCCAGGAGCAAGCCAGGTTTCCATGACAGCAGGAAGCTTTCAGAGAGAATGCAGCTCAGTCAGATTCATGACGTAAGAGCTGGAAGCAGCCCTAACGAGTTGCACCTGGATAGTCAGAAGGGCGTGCCTGAACAAGGAAGCCGTTTTAAACCAGCTTCAGGGCTAGTCTTGCAGAGCAGCACTGAGAATCAGGACGTACAAGAAGGCAGGGAAAAGCATTTACAAGTGTCTATTCCACTTCAGCAAGGAAGGCAGCAACTGAGGGAGTCTTGGAACCCAGTCCCAAGCAAGAAGGATTCTGGTGGGTCCATTACTGGTTACCTGAAGCTAAACCTAAGCCGTTGTGGGAGCTTCCTGAAGACAGGGCAAAGCCATTTCCCTGGAGAGAGGAAGAGAGCTCCGAGCACAGACAAAGCAAGGTCAGCAGAAAAGGTACGTCAGGGTTACTGCCAAGCCAGAGTTTTGTGGAAGACGTTGTGAAACAGTTAAGAGCAAGTGCTAAATAGGTGCCAGGGTAGCACGGCTGTGAAAGCACCTAGCAGATACTCTTTTGACAAATGGTTTAAAGCTAATGTGACAACCATAAGGAAGAGCTTACGTTCTAACCCATTTCCTGCACTAGAAGAAGTCACAGTCAGTGAGAGTGGAGTCTTCTTAGAACAGCTGCAAAATAGCTATCCCAGGATTGCAGCCAAGAAGTTCTCCTAAACAGAGCTTTGAGAATGCAAGCAAGGAGATGTTTAATGACGTAGCTGATATTCCTGACTCACCTGATTACTATAAGAGAGACTGTTCCATGTATAAGGTAGAAAGACTGCTCCTAAGATAAACAAGCTTTGGTAAGAAGAATTACAAAGTTGTTTGGAAGTTTTGTGCTGCTGTGAAGAAACAGTTTTTTCCACTTTTATTTGATGCTTTTCATTTGCTCCTGTTTTTCTGTTTATTCTGGAAAAGAATTATATTGCTTTGCTTATTTGCCTGAGAACCTCTGTGAGGGGAAAAACCCAACAATAATAATAAATTTATCTGTTCCAAAAGACCCTTGTGCCAGAACACATTTTTGTGAAAGTGAAACAAAAAACTACATATCCCAGCAACCCTTGCTGCTAGATAGTATAAAGGACACTCAGAAGCAAAACAGCGGTCACCCCTACTATAAAGCCTTCGGCCAGTAGCAGGGGAGCGTGACACTATATCACAGAACAACTTGGTCTCCAAGTACTGTTGGAACACTCACAAGGTATTTATGATTTGGTAGAGACTCTGCTATTGACCAGATATGCAGGGTCTGCAGGTCCCCCAGTCTAGTTTGGAGGTATCCATGGAGAGGATCCTCTGAGGCACCAGGGCTTGAAAGGGTACCCTTGCCATTTTTATTTATTTAACAGCTTTTTTACATTGCTTTATCATTTCAGTCAGAGCAGTTTGCATTCTAACTTAAACTCTGTTAATGTGCATTAATAACTTGGATTTTTCTGAGGCAACAGAGAATTAAGTAACTTGCCCAATGCCACAGCAGTGCTAATGGGAATTGAACCCTTGTCGCTTGGTTACAAAGACAGTGCTTTAACCACTAGGCTACTCCTCCACTTTGTGCAGTGGTCACTGCCAGTTAAGGGATTTGGAGAAAGGAGCGGTCACACAGATCCATTCCTCCAGGCGGCCCGTCGCCTGAGTCCACTGAGTGCAGAGCGTCCACTGGACCTGACGCATTCAGAGAGGAGCATAGAGCGTAACGTGCACCGTCGAGGCCATGTGCCCCAGGAGGCGCAACAAGAAGGTGGCTGAGGCCATTGAACGATCCTGCACCTCCATGGCAAGGGCCGCTAGGCACTGAGTCATGTCCAGAGGAAGGAAGGCTTTCGCCTGGATGGTGTCCAGGAGGACCCCTATGAATTCCAGATGCTGCACTGGCTGCAGATGAGACTTGGGGTAGTTGATGATGAAACCCAAGTGCTCAAGAATGAGAATGGTGTGATGTGCTGTTAATGGACCTCGTCAGAGGAGCCGCCCTTGATGAGCCAGTCATCCAGGTAGGGGAAGACAAACATCCTCTGCAGTCTGAGGTAGGTGGCGACCACCGCCAGGCACTCTGAACACTCGCGGGGCGGAAACCAGTCCAAAGGGATGGACCCTGCACTAGTAATGTCAGCCTCCGATGATGAAGCAGAAGTACTGCAGGTGACGAGGATGGATCAGGATGAGGGTATAAGTATCTTTTAGATCCAAGGAGCATAGCCATTCTCCCTGCTGTAGGTAGGGCAGCGACGTTCCAAGGGAGAGCATCTTGAACTTGTCCTTCACCAGGAACCAGTTGAGATCCCACAGATCTGAGATGGGCTAAAAGATGCCTGTCTTTTTGGGGTCCAAAAAGTAGCGGAGGAAACCCCTTGCCCTTCTGAGGTGGCGGGACAGGTTTGACAGCTTTGGCTGTGAAGAGACCTTGAAGCTCCTGCTGCAGAAGATCTCGGTGAAGAGGAGTCATGGGAAGTTCTCCGGGGAAGAACAGAGGGGGTGTTTGTTTGAAATGGAGGAGGTAACTGTCCCTCACCACTTGGAGGGCCCAGGCATCGGTGGTTATGGTGTTCTACTAGTCGGCAAAGAATATCAGATGGGCCCCCCCCCTCCCCCGTGTGCTGCGGCCCCTGACGCTGCACAGGGAGAGAGGCCATGCTCAAGGAATCAAAAGCCCACCCCCCTCAGGTTGCAGCTGCGGCATGGGCTGGGGTTTGGGTGCCTTAGGCTTATGAGGGCTGTGCCCTTGACCTGCTGACCCTGTTGGGGATCCGGGTAGGATGGATACTGGGGGTAAGTTCTGTAAGCCTTCCTCTTCAAGTAAAAAGACTTTTCCCTGAAGCCTTCTGTCGGGAGGGGTCTGCATTTTTCTGGGACAGCCTGGTTCTGGTCATGTACTTGGACTCCAGCTCTGCAGCCTTGTCCATCATGGGTTTGCTGAAGAAGCTCTTCCCCTGGCACAGGACATCGACCAACTTGTCTTGAACCCACTGCTCCAAGTCTGAGGACTGTAGCCATGCCAGGTGGTGACACCAATGCCCACCGCAGCCACTCTAGCCACAGACTTGAAGCCACCTTAGGCCACTTGAGTGACGTATTTGGAGCACTCCTTGACCATGGACACCAGGGTCTGGACAAGCTGAAGAGGTTCCTCAGAGAGACCAGTCAAGATCCTGACCTATTCCTTGGCCAGGTCCCTCAGGTACATGCCCATCTACAACTGGTAAGCCTGGATGTGGGTAACACTTCTTAACAAAACAATTCATGGTGTGGGCCTCCCTGCTAGGAGGCACTGAGGGGTGCATCTTTTGGCTCTTGATCCTATACATGGCCAACTCCATCACCATGGAATTATGTGGCAGCTGTGTCTTGTGGAACTCAGGGCCCTTACAGACTTGATACATGGAATCGAGCCACTTGCTTACAATGGGCACCATAACAGGCGATTCCCACATCCTGAACAACAAGTGTTCCAAGATAGGTGGAATGGGCACCGAGAGCCTCCTTGGGAGGGGCTTCATACTGCTGGATCTCAAGATCCTCCACCCAAGGCTCCTCCTTGGACTCCATGGTAAAGGCTAGAGCTTTCGCCATATCCCAGATGAAGTCCAGGAAGGAGAGGTCCTCAGGTTGGGACCTCTGGCACCACTGAGGCAGAGACGGGTCAGAATGTCCCAATGTCGCTGGTATCCGGGGGCTCGTCATCGGTCTCCCATTCCGAGTCGGAATCGGTGGAGACATCGAGAACCCGATGGGCCTTGTCCAGACACCCTGCCAGGGGCATCAATGGGGTCACAGGGCCCTGGCTCTCCGAACCAGAGGCACTCATGAGTGAGACCCGAGGCCTCGAGCTGAACTAAAACCGATGCCAGGAATCAGCTCAAAGGCAATGCCACTTGAGCACCGGCTGGATTTCCTCAGGCGACACCCTCACAGTGGAGGGACCAGCTGCCAGGCCCAATGACCCAGAAAAACTGGGCACTGGGCCCTGCTGCTGGACCAGGAAGGCAGCAAGGCTGCATTCCAAGGCCATCATCCTGACTTCCAGGCCAAGAGGCTCCGCAGTCACCAGCGTGGGTACCGAGGGAATTGGTCCCGATGCAGACTCCATCAAGGGAGGATTCCTCGATGACGATGGCCTCAGAGGACCGGTGTCTATTCCCTGATGCCGATGGAGTCTCCTCCCGCCTGGGCAGCTTTGAGGGCTACTCCTGGCCAGCACATTTGGCATTACACTGAGGGCTCTGATGCCGGTGGCCAAGGGTCTTACCCCCAGTCCCAGGCCGAGGGTCTTACCCTCTGAGGACAATTCCCGATCTGATGCCCCTCAACCTTGGGGCTCCAAATGGGCGCGGCCACCAGGAGTCCAAGGTGGCCATGGAGGCAATTCCGCGCTCGAAGCTGGAGCTGAGGAAAAGGTCTTGTGGCCAAACAGCATCCCCCACTGCCTTTCACGGTTCTGACAGCTCTTGCTCATCATCTGAAGACAGAGCAAGCAGGCAGAGGCATTGTGGTTGGCTCTGAGGCACTGCAGGCAGCAGTTGTGTGGATCTATATGAGACATGGTGTGCCCGCAGTGGTCACACTGCTTAAATTCACTAACAGAGGACATAGCGGGGAAAACGGTCCTGATTAGGCAGGGTGCGAGAAAATCCCACGCACCCGAGAACAAGAAAAAAGAAAAAGGAAACCCAAGAAAAACACAACACTGAGGCGGCAGTGGTTCCAGAAACCAAGGAGGTGACGGCACACAACCGTATGAAAAAGAAAGGAAGAACAGAGACAAAATAGACCAACGTTTTCCGGGGTGCAGACAAAGACATCCGATGGGCTCCTACAGAAAAAAGAAAACTGAGGGTAAATGGCATCTTTGGGTGGAAAGGTGACCATGCATGTGTGGCAAACTCCCAAATGCTTTCTTGAAAGCTGGGGAGTGATTACCGCATGGGCTCCGTTGGTGCTGACGTCACCCCATATATGAGGACTGACTTCCTGCTTGTTCCTGAAGAAAATATTTTTCACTCAACACGTAATCAAACTCTGGAATTCATTACTAGAGGATGTACTAAAAGCTGTTAGTGTAACTGGATTTAAAAGAGGTTTGGCAAGTTTCTGGAAGAAAAGTCCATAAACCATTATTAAAGAGGACCGGGAAAATCCACTGCTTACCTATTAGACAAGCAGCATGGAATCTGTGCATCTTTTGGGAACCTGCCAGATACTAGTGACCTGGATTGGCCACTTTTGGAAACAGATACTGGGTTTGATGGACCGTTGGTCTGACCCAGTATGGCACTTATGTTCTTATCAAATAAAATCCACAAGAGGAATTGTAAAGCTTCTGCTTTATCTTAAAGTGTAAGAAAAAAATGACAATATAAGTTATTTTATTAACTAATAATCTTTAATGGAATGTTACATTTTACTGATAGACTGAGTGAATTGCATGGGAAGCGGTTAAAATTTCAGCTGATGATGCATCTTTGCTTTTTTATATTTATGCTTTGACACTTATATTGTAAGCTCCCTAGTATATTTCTTCTTGTTACACTGCTTGGCATGAAAGGGCAGAAGATAAATCTTAAATTAAATTAAGACCTGAAAAATATAGAAGGTAACAGTGATCTTGAAGCAATTTACTGGTTCATGTACATTGAAAATGGAGTTACTTACCTGTAACGGAGATCTTCTATAGACAGCAGAGGAAAAGAGACACACTTCATAGTAGTTAGAAAAAAAAAAGAGAAACAAAAAAGGAAAATAAGGCGATACCTTTTTTATTAGACTGACTTAATATATTTTTGGATGAACTCCTCTCCTGGAGCCACTTTTAACTCAACAACTGTACTAGTTTCATTGACCAAATGCTTGGCTTTCCTTCTCTTTTTCTTACTCCTTGTGGCATGGTTCCTCCTCTTAAAATATTATATCAGAACGCAGAGGGTTCCCTTCACCAGCGGGAAGAATTCTGGGTTTTAAGCCCCTTACAGACAGATAGTTTATAGCTTGTCCTGAGACCTTTCCTGTCATAGCATTGTGATCAAGGGGTTCACCCAGGATCCCCTCCTGGTGATCTGGTAGCCTCAGGTTTCTTCAGAAGTGATGCTCTAACCCGAACAAAGAGTGTATTAAGTTAGTCCAATAAATACTTTATTTTCTTTTTTTGTTTCTCTTTGTTTCTAACTACAATTAGAGTGGACTAACACGGCAAGCGCAATACACTTCAGGGTGAGATCAACCTGAAAGCACCTGTCCCAGACATTTGCTGTCCTAAAAGTTAGGAAACCCCAAGCATGCGCAGGATTCATTGCTGATTGCTTTTCTCCCTTTCTCCTCTGTCAATGTTTAGCTATCCTAGTAGCAGCATCAAAGAATGGAAGGTGGATGGAAGAGTGTGGCTGCATTCTCCTACTATCTACACACGTTACAGCTAGGAACTCCACCTTTTCCATCAGCAAACAGGGGAAATGCAGAAACACTTCGAAGTGATTACCAAGACAGTGGTTGCCTTCCATGCCCTAGTGATTTGAATGGTTAGGCAACCTGGAGAATGAACTTGGGAGGCTGGCACTATAGTTGCAGATAAGCAAAAAGATTCTGAAATACGGACTGTAGAAAGAGGAGAAATGCAAACAGTAATGCCTAGTTAAAGTGTAGATAGATACTCAGTTTGCAGCTTTACAATACCTGCTATGGAGACTGATCAGAGGTTGGTGTTGGATGTTGCTGCCACCACTTGGATATGGTAAATACCAACATGGCATGGCAGTGGGATGTGTGCCCTGAGGCAGAAAAAATTCAATGCAGTCTGACACCTAGTTGGAGAGGTTGCACTTGGCAATACGTGTGCCTGGGCTGTTCAGATTGAAAGAAAGAAATAACTGGGAACATTTTCTGACATTCTTTGTGCCCTGAAAGTAATACAGGAGGTCATGCCTGAAATCCAGAATATATAGTGTTTCTTTCCCTTTATGTCAATAAGGTTTTGGGAAGAATACTAGAAGGATGATGGTCTGATTGAGATGGAATTCAGAAACAACTTTAGGAAGGAACTTAGGTTGGGTGCAAAGAAATGCTGTCGAGAAAGAATTCTGTGTGTATGGAGGGTAGTGCATGAGAATTTGCAGTTCACTGCAACTCTTCTAGCAGAAGTGACTGCAACCAGGAATATTCTTAACCAGGAAAGGTATCTGAGAGGTGCTAGCCAAGGATAGTTGCTGGTCTGTAAAATCCTGAATGGAAAAAGACCTGACATTGTACACTGAAAACACTAAACCACAAAAAGGGATCTAATCAGAGGTTATTACTGTGAAAATATTTATTTATTTAACTGAAGGAGTTGTTCGGCTGTTTAGCTGATGGAAGCGGTTCTATGCTTTGGAGAGAAGAGTGAAACCAACTGCAATCAGTTAAGTAATCTTTCCATTGGGCTAGTTGCCTGTGATATATAAGTATGTACTTTTACCGGTTGGTATTGAGGAGTTAGGATTCTTCTAATACCTTGCTGTTAGGGTTGCGTCCCTAGTTAAAAGATAAAAAGGAACATCACACTACGAGAAGGAGTAGATTCTTCAAGGTGTAAGTTCCGACAAAAATTTGTTATGTTTGTATGTTTCCATTGATGGTTGGATCAGTATGATATTGTAGCACAAGTCGGCAAAAAGAGAGTAGCTCCACGGGGCAGGAGACGGGGTGCCACTGCCGGGAACAGAAGCAGGGCAGTTGGGCATTGGCTGGGCGGACAAAGAGGTTCATCCTTTGGAACCCCCAGTGCCGGAATAGACAGTCGGCTACATTGGGGTCCAGCCTCCACTCATGCAGCTGAAGGACTTGGCTGAGCTGATCTGCCATGGCACTGTCCTGGCCTGGGAGGTATACTGCCTGCAGGAACATCCCATTGCTGCTAGCATATGAACAGATGTTCACCACTTCCTGGCAAAGCATAGATGACCCCGTGCCTTCTTGCTTGTCGATGTAAAGCATCACCACCTGACTGTCAGTCTGGACCAGTACTGCTTGGTCTCACAGGTGGTGGCGAAAAGCCCGGAGGATTAAAGCCACAGCATGGAGCTCCAGAAGGTTGATATGCTGGAAGCTGTCCGTCGGTGACCAACTGCTCTGAGTGCAAAGGTCATCGCAATTTTCCCCCCATCCCAGTTTGGAGGATCCGTCGTGAGGACCCTCTGGAGTGTGGGGGTCTGGAAAGGCATCCCTGCCAGTAGGTGTGGGAGTTGTTTCCACCAGCCAAGAGAGTCGGCCACGGGACGGGTAACAGTCACCCTGTCTTGCAGGCACCCCGTGGCCTGGGACCACTGAGAGAGGAGATCCCACTGGGCTGTCTGCATCCGCAAGCGGGCATCTGGGGTGATGTGCACCATTGATGCCATGTTTCCCAGTAGGCAGAGTATGTGGCGGGCTGACGCTGCACGATGGTGCTTGATGCCCTCTGTGAGCGCCAGGAGGTGCAGGGTCCTTTCCCTTTGGGAAAAAAGCCTTGGCCAGGATGTGTCTACTTGTGCCCCTATGAGCTCCAGCTCTTGGCTGGAGATAGGACTTTGGGTAATTGACCACAAATCCCAAGTGCTCTAGGACAAGGATAGTGCGGCCCATCGCCCATTGTACTTCAGCGGTGGTGTTGCCCTTTACCAACCAATCATCCAGACAGGGGAAGACAAACACCCCCTGGAGCCTGAGGTGAGCAGCGACTACCGCCAGGCACTTGGTGAATACCCATGAGGTGGCAGCCAGCCCAAAGGGTAGCACCCTGTAGATAATGAGCTTCTCCCACCACGAAGCGGAAATACTGTCTGTGGAGGGGTTGGATAAGGATGTGAGCATATGCATCCTGTTAAGTCCAAGGAGCATAGCCAGTCTCCCTGGTGGAGGTATGGCAGCAACGTGCCAAGGGAGTGTATCTTGAACTTCTCCCTCATCAGGAACCTGTTGAGGTCCCACAGATCTAGGATAGGATAAACCCCTCTGGTTCTTTTGGGAACCAGGAAGAACCCTTTGCCTCTGAGATGGACAGGGACGGGTTCCACCTTGCTAGGAGACCTGCGAGCTTCTGCTAGAGCAGGGGCCAGTGAAGGAAAGTCCTAGGAGCTGTCCCGGGAAGAATGTTGGGGGCATCTGCTGGAGGTGGAGGTGGTAACCCTCCTTGACCACCTGAAAGGCCCATGTATTGGTGGTGATGGTGGGCCAACTGTGGGCGTAGAGCACCAGACGACCCCCTGTGTGCTGCAGGGCTGTGCCTCCTGGGGGAAGAGAGGCTATGCCCAAGGAATCAAAAGCCCCTTACAGGTTGCACAGGGGTGCAGTCTGGGGCTTGGGGGCCTTAGGCTTATGTGGACCATGCCCCTGTCCCTTGGCCTGCTGACCCT
Organism: Ichthyophis bannanicus; assembly: GCA_033557465.1. Lineage (NCBI taxonomy): Eukaryota > Metazoa > Chordata > Amphibia > Gymnophiona > Ichthyophiidae > Ichthyophis > Ichthyophis bannanicus. The sequence goes on along the minus strand of CM066035.1, from coordinate 907,377,549 downwards.
GTTGGGGAGCTGGGAAGGCCGTGTACTGGGGGTAGTTTCCATAAGCCTTCCTCTTCTTCAGGTATGAGGGCCTGCTACCCAAAGCCTTCCTCCGGGAAGGGTCAGCGTTTTTTTTTGAGAACCTGGTCCTTGTCAGAGACTCCAACTCAGCAGCCTTATCTGTCATGGGTCTGCCAAAGAGGTTCTCTCCCTGGAAGAGGACATTGATCAGTTTGTCCTGCACCCATTGCTCCAGGTCAGACGACTGTAGCCAGGCATAAGAACATAAGATATGCCATACTGGGTCAGACCAAGGTCCATCAAGCCCAGTATCCTGTCTCCAACATTGGCCAATCTAGGTCATAAGTACCTAGCAGGCATGGCATTGGCAATAATGCCCGCTGCAGCTACTCTAGCCGCCAACTCAAAGCCATCATATGCTGCTCGAATGATAAATTTGGAGCACTCTCTGACTGTGGAGACCAGGGTCCGGAACCACTGGAAGGGTTCCTCTGAGAGACCAGCGAGTTCCTTCGCCAGGTCTCGCGGATACATGCCCATGTACAGCTGGTAGGCATGGATCCGGCTGACAAGCATCAAGGCCTGGAAACACTCTCTGCCTATGCTATTTATGGCACGGGCCTCCCTACCCGGGGGCATCAAGGAGTGCGTCTTCTGGCTTTTGAGCCAACGCAAGGCCAACTCCACCATCATGGAGTCATGAGACAGTTGGGCTTTCTGAAAGTCAGGGCTCTGGAAGACCCAGTACATCAAGTCCAGCTGCCTGCTCACTATGGGCACCGAGGAGGGGGTCTCCCACATGTGGAGAAGCAGCCGCTCCAGGATGGGGGGGAATGGGCATCGTACGTGCCTCCTTCGGGGAAGCCTTGTAAGGAGGATCTTGAGCTCCTCCATGTGAGGGTCCTCCAACTCAGTTGTGAAGGTGAGGGCCTTCGCCATATCTCTCACGAAGTCGAGGAAGGCCATGTCCTCGAGTGGGGATCATCGCTGCGTCTCCAGGGGAGAAAGGGTCCAAAAGCACATCCCAGTGGCGGCGGATGTCCAGGGACTCATCATCCTTGGTCTCCTAGTTCGACTCCAAATCAGAGGAGTCGCCGCGGATTCTCTGGGTCTTGGGGTTGTGCGATGGCCCCAAGGGCTCTGGTGCCCCGGCCTCCTTCGCTCAGAGCTGAGAGCACTAAGTGGGGAGACTGCAGCCCCAAGGAGCAGTACTGATGCCGAGGTGCCTCTTGAGGTCCATGGCACTCAAGGATCAGCTTGACTTTCAGGGAGTCCCTCAATGTGGAGGGCCCTGTGGTTGAGAGTGATGACCCGGAGGAACCGAGCATCAGAACCCGCTGCTGGGCTAAGAAGACAGACAAACTGTGCTCCAAGGCCCCCATCCTGACCTTGATACCAGACAGCTCTGCAGCCTTCGGTGCAGGCACTGAGGATTTTGGGCCTGGCACCGGCTCCATCAATGGGGAGTCCTCAACAAGAATGGCCTCGGGGGTCCGAGGCCGATCCCTCGATGTTGACGGCTCCCATCGGGGCAACTTGGAATGCCTATCCCGGCTGTTGCCTTCAGCGTCGCGTCGGGGGCTGCGGGTCCTGGACCCATGGGATTTCCCTACTTTCTCTGACTCGTCTCCTGATGCAGTCTTCAAGGGCTTCTGGCTCTTCGAGCAGCCCTTGTCGGTGGAGCTCCGGATGGAGGCTCCGTGGTCTTGGGGCTCCGAGGCTGCTTGGTCCCCGCAAGGGTCTGAGGAACCGGAGGAGGTCTTGGAGCATGGTCTCATGGACAACTCCAGGTCTGAGTCGATCTTCTGGAAGATGGACTCCTGCTGCTGCTGATAGCTCTTGAGGGCCAGAGACTGCAGACCAAAGGATCGAGGTCCGGCTTGAGGCATCGAAGACAGCAGTCATGCAGATCTGTGCGCGACATGTTATGTGTGCAGCGGTCACACGGCTTGAAGCCACTGACCGAGGCCATGGTGGGGAAGACGGACCCTGTGAGGTCAAACTCACTTGGCCCTGCCAGGAAAAAGGCGCGAACCCATGCCAAACAAAAAAGAGAAAAAGAAAGGAAAAAGAACCCAAGAATGTGACACCGAGGCAAGTGGACTCAGGGGTAAGAAGGGACTGGTACGCAACCAGAGAAAAGCAAATATTAAGACAAAAATCACCAACGTTTTCCAGGGGGAACAGACACACATCTGATGGGCTTTGCGGAAAAAAGGAGACTGAGGTAAGATGGCACCCTTAGGCGGGAAGGGGACCACACATGCGTGGTGCATCTCCCAAAGGCTGGGGAGAGGTTACCGTGCGGGCTCCATTAGTGTTGACTTCACCCATATGTGAAGACTGACTTCCCGCTTGTTCCCGGAGAATAGAGGAAACCCTAGAAAGAAGGAATTACTTCAAGGCCTTACAAGAGACCTGGTCCCTAATACATAACCATCCAAACATTACATACTTTGATCCATACACACCTGTTTAAAATTCTTATACTTACTCACAAAGCTTTTTATTACAGGTCTCTCATTGTACTTGTCCACTTTATCATATTGTCCAACTCAAGCCTTCCACTCCCAGACTGCAAATTCACTATTAATTCTGTCAGTATCTTAGGCAAGACTGGAGACTATTTGAAGCTTGCTGTAGAGGTTTTAAATTAACGTCTGTTAGATTTGGATAGGCTCTTAAAGTCGTAAAAGAAAGCAGGCTAATAGGAGCTTGCTGTATAAGTTTATAAATTAATTATAAATTATAAATGAATTTCAGTTAGATTGAGATGGGCTCTAAGCAGGCATCTAAACAGCAGAAGAAATTTAATTTGGACAAGTGCAAAGTTATGCACTTAGGAAAGAACAACCCAAACTAGCTATATGATACAAGGTTCTATTTAGGAGCCACCACCCAGGAAAAGGATCTAGGTGAAATTGTGTCCCGTGTTTACAGCTAATGTGTTGTCTGTCTTGACTAGACTAAGTTCTGATGAGCAGAGACTGTCTTTTACATGTGTCTGTGCAGCGCTGCACACGTCTTATAGCTCTATCCAAATGCTCAGTAGTGGTAGTAGTACAGTAGTAATATGTTGAAATCCTCTGCTCAGTGTGCAGCAGCAGCCAAGAAAGCTAAAAGAATGCTAGAAATGATAAGGAAAAAATGGAGAATTAAACAAGCTGAAAAGCGTACACTGGAGGTTTGAAATAATGGGACATTTTCCCCATTCACAGAATCAGGCAGGTGACAGGGTGCATGTGTGTGTGTCATGACAGCATGTGAGGGGTGTGTGTGTGTCATGGAGAGTATCAGGGGGTGCATGTGTGTCATGGAGAGTATCAGGGGGTGCATGTGTGTCATGGGGATGTCATGGAGTGCGTAAATGTTTGTGTCCTGGTGTGTGTGTGTGTGTGTGTGTGTCGGAAGGATGCATATAGGTTTGTATTTATCATGGTGGTGTCAGGGATATGCGTACATGTGTATACGTGTCATGGAAGGTGTCAGGGGTGTGTGTGTGTATGGGTGTGAGGGGGTGCGTGAGCGTATATGTGTGTACGTCATAGGGAGTTTTGGGGTGTGTATGTATGTGTCATCCCTCTGGATCCAGCATTGCTTCCTCTCCCCACCCCCAGGTCCAGCATCTCCTCCTCTCTCTCTCCTCTATTCCTCCCCTTCGCTAGCACCTCTCCTCAAACATTTTTTCCTGCAGCGACTGCAACAATGAATAAAACAGCCATACCAGAGCTGGTCCCAAAGCCCATGTGCTCTAAAGCTTCTCCGGGAACAAGCAGGAAGTCAGTCATCACATATGGGTGATGTTGGCACCGACGTAGTCCACGCGGAAGCATCTCCCCAGCTTTCAAAGAAAGCTTTTGGGAGATGCATCACACATGTGGTCCCCTTCCTGCCCAAGGGTGCCATCATGCTTCAGTCTCCTTTTTTCCATGGAGCCCTCCAGACGTCTTTCCAGTTTCCCCCGGAAAAAGTGTGATTTTGTCAGATTTGAGTACCAGTTCCATCCTGCTCCCGAGCCAGCTCACCTCCTCGGTTCATTCCTTTGAGGTTTTTTTCCCCTTCTTACATTGAGATGTTCCTCAACTGGCATTTTGGCCCTTTTTCAGCCGAAGGCCTCGGATACCTACCGGGCGATGGTGACCCCCTTTTTCCAATGGCCTCCAGTGGCTTCAAGAAGTGCAATCGGTGCAACAAAATAATGCCCCTCATTGACCCACACAACTGCTGCCTCCGGTGCCTCGGCCCAGAACATAACAACTCGGACTGCAAACTCTGCAGAACTATGACCTCAAAGGCCCTAAAGGGTCATTATCAGCAGCAGGAAAAGTTTGTCCAAAAGTCTGACTCCGCTCTGGGGCCTCCAGTGACACAATGCTCCAGAGCCCCCTCCGGTATCTCAGTGTCCCGCAAAGCCCGAGCCTTCTCGGAGTCCCACAGCCGTGGTTCCTCCGAGAGGAAGTCCCAGGAGGTGGAACACAAGACAAAGCCCTCGAAGACAGCCTCGGAGGATGAGTTTGGGAAAAAGGGGAAATCCCACTCCAGGTCCCAATAGGAGGCACCCCCTAAGGAAATGTTTACAGTTTTTGTCTCGAGCAGCCAACGATAGCTTTGAGTCTTCAGCCAGGATGGCCGCCGCAGGCATTGGGGCATGATGCCAAGCATGGCTGCAGTCTGACCTAGAACAATGGGTGCAGGACAAACTTATTGAGTCCCTTGCATTGGAAAGAATCTCATCAGGAAACCCATGGCAGACAAGGCTGCAGAGACAGAAACAGAGTTCCTGACGAGAACCAGGCTCTCGAAGAAGACCTTGGTACAGCTCTGGGGAAGAAGCCCTTCTTCGAGGAAGGAGAGCTTTGGCAGTACCCTGCATTTCCAAGCCTTCTCGGCCCCTCAACAGGGCCAGCAGCATAAAGACCAGGGACATGGCTCCGAAAGCAAAAGACCCCAAAGTCCCAGGTGCCAGCTTTTGACTGCTTGGGTGTGACCTCCCCCCCCACCAGGGGATCCTCTGTAGCCCACGGAGGGGGGGGGGGCACCTAGCCCTGTTTGCCCACAGGTGCCCAGCCATCACTACCAATACCTGGGTGCTACAAGTGCTAAAGGAAGGCTACCTCTTCCATCTACAGTGGGCGCCACCCTCGTACTTTCCAGGAGAGCCAATTGACCCTGCTCCTCACCGAGCTAGCAGGCCTACTCCAGGACAAAGCAGTGGAGCCAGTGCCAAAATATCTCTGGGGCATCGGCTTCTACTCCAGGTATTTCCTCATCCCCAAGAGAACAGGGGGCCTCAGGCCCATCCTGGATCTGCAGAAGCTGAACAGGTTTCTGGTCAGGGAAATGTTTAGGATGCTCTCCCTTGGAATACTGCTGTCATTCCTCCAGCAGGGAGATTGGCTATGCTCCTTAGAGCTAAAGGATGCCTACACACACATCCTGATCCATCCCAGCCACAGAAAATACCTCTGGTTTGTGGTGGGAGGAGAGCATTACCAATACAGGGTGCTGCCCTTCGGACTGGCCTCATCACCAAGGGTCTTCACAAAGTGCCTCGCAGTGGTCACAGCCCATCTCTGGCTCCAAGGGGTCTTTGTCTTCCCTTATCTGGGCGACTAGCTCATAAAAGTAGGCACAGCTGCAGGGATGCACCATAAATGCCCTGCAGCATCTAGGGTTCATCATAAACTACCCCAAGTCCCACCTCACTCCAGCTCAAGGTGGACAAGCTGAGCAGAGTCCTCAAGCCGCAGGAATGGCACCTGGATCCGAAGTAGCCTACCGGCTATTTCGTCTCTGGGGCATCCCCCTGGTGGAACTGTTCACCAGTCCAGATAACACACAGTTACCTCGTTTCTGCTCCCGCCAGCCGCACCCATCCCGGGTGGCAGCGGATGCATTCCTCCTCCCATGGACGGAAGGCCTCCTGTACACCTTTCCACCAACACCTATGGTTGCCAAGATCTTATTCAAGGTCCAGCGTGACAGAACATCACTAATGCTGATAGCTCCTCATGGCCCAGGCAACCTGGTTCTCACTGTTTCTCTCCCTATTGGCTGCGTCGCCGATTCCCCTAAACAGAGCCCCAGGACTACTCTCACAGGAGCAGAGCTCTCTCCTACACTCCAACCTGGGGTCCTGTCACTCACGACTTGGCTGCTGAAAGGGTAACATTAGCTCCCTTCAACCTCCCACGGGACGTGGAAAAGGTTCTTCTGGCCTTTCATAAGGCTTCCACAAGAAGGGCATATGCCTTCAAGTGCCACTGATTCTTGGTATGGTGCGCTGAAAGATGGGCAAACCCATTCTCCTGCTCGGTACAAGTGGTACTCCAGTATCTGCTCCACCTGTCGCAGGTGGGACTAAAGTTCAACTTGGTCAGAGTACACATGAGCGCTATCGCAGCACACCACCATCCCATTGAGGGAAAGTCTCTCGGCTCAGCCCCTTGTTCCCAGTTCTTGCTATCCAAACTACCACACCCCCCACCCCCCCGCAGCAGAGTGGGATCTCAATGTGGTGCTTTTGCAGCTCACTAAGTCACAGTTTGAGTCTTTGGCTACCTGCCACCTGAGATACCTCTCCTGGAAGGTCATCTTCCTTGTAGCACTCACATCAGCTTGCAGAGTCAACAAGCTCCAGGCTCTGATGGCAGAGCCCCCCTACATGAGGCTCTACAAGAACAGGGTGGTGTCCACACCCCCCCCAAGTTTCTGCCGACAGTGGTGTCCCCTTTCCACCTCAGAGGTGGTGCTTCCCACCTTCTTTCCAAGGCCTCACATCATCAGGGCGGAGACCGTTCTGCATACTCTGGATTGTAAAAGGGCCCTGTCATTCTATCTGCAACGGACCCAGGGCCACCAAAAAGCACTTCAGCTTTTCGTTTCCTATGATCCCAGCCATCTGGGGCTCTCAGTGACTAAGCCAACTCTGTTTGGGTGGCAGAATTCATTACCCTTGCCTATGAGCAGGCAGGGATTTCACTGGACCAGAAGGTCACGGCGCACCTCATCAGGGCCATGGCTACTTCCGTGGCAAATCTGAGTTCTGTCCCTGTGATGGAAATCTGTCTGGCCACCACCTGGTCTTCGGTCCATACCTTCGCAGCTCACTACTGCCTGGAGAGGGAGTCCCAATGGAACAGTGCCTTCAGCCAGGCTGTACTCTAATCTCTTTGGGGTGTAGGCAACTCCTGCCCTCTGACCCTTCTGTGTTCAGGCTACCAGTGCTGGTTCTCTGCCAGACACTTGGGTCTTGTGAGAGTCTCTCGGTAGGGACTCGACTCCTGCTGATCATGGCTCGCCCTTTGCAGATCGCTGTGGCCTTTTTACAGGTTCTCAGTAGCCTGTAGCTGGGGAGTCCCATATATGAGAACTGACTTCCTGCTTATTCCCTAAGAAAGCATAGTTACTCACCTGTAACAGGTGTTCTCCGGAGACAGCAGGAATCAGTCCTCACAACCCTCCTTCCTCCCCTTGGAGTTGCTTCTTTACCGTATTTTATTTTTGCTGTCTTAGCTATTTCATTAGACTGAGGCAAGATGGCACACCTTGGGTGGGAAGGGGACCACACATGCATCTCCCAAAGGCTTGCTTTGAAAGCTGGGGAGATGCTTACCCATAGGCTCCATCGGTGCCAACGTCACCCATATGTGAGGACTGATTCCTGTTATCCCCGGAGAACACCTGTTACAGGTGAGTAACTATGCTTTTATTATGCCCCACCCCCATGGCAACAGGAAGTGTGTGTCACGGGCAGGATGCAGAACAGCTCAAGACTGCATGGGCTGAGAGAATCATGGCTGGCTGCTGAAGGCATGTGTTATTACTGGATTTGTAATTGCTGCAGTTATTGCAGGAAAACAAGGTTTGAGATGAGGTGCTGGCCGAGGAAGTAATTGAAGAGAGAGGGAGAGATGCTGGATGAGGGTGGAGGGAACGTTGGAAGGTGGCACCTACGGGCGGTGGTGACAACAGAAGCAGTGGACAGTGCACATCAGGGCAATAGGCGTCCATTTGTTTTCTATACTTCTCGCAATCAAACAACCCCTCCCCACTTAGCACACCCCAACCCCTCCAAGTAGCCCCTAAGACTACACAAACAAATTAGGACAAACTTAAACAGCAGACCTATACCAACCCGATGCGTACATAGTAGATAAATGCCATGGTCTCTATCCATTATATAAATAGCTTACCTTGTAAATACACCAAGTATCTAGCCTGATCAATATACGTGTATATAGTTTACCTTGTTAATGCTCCAAGTTACCTATCCTGTTATAATGTAAGCGCAAGACAGTTTTGACTGAATTGAGCAAATATTGTTATTTGTAAACTACACTGATAACAAAGAGTGCGGTATATAAGAGCTGTTAAATAAAATAAAACATATATGCGCAAACAGATGCATATGGACAAACTCGAAAACAAAATGATTGAATGCAGCCTCCCCAGTAGGCACAACGCTTACGTGAAATGCATCTAACAAAGGATACCATAATGTTTCTGTATTGCTCTATGGTGCGTCCACACATTGAGTATTACATGCAGTTCTGGATGCCACATTTAAAAAAAAGATACAGGGTGGCCCAAAAAAAAAAAGTGAGAACATCTCGTAAATTAAGCGCTATAGTTTACTTATTTACCTCTTTTAGCTATATAACGTCTTTATTTCGACAATTTCCGGTCGCCATCTTTTTTTTAAAATTTGTCAATCGTTTACATCTGTCTTTTTGAAATTTTAAATAACTTATATGCTACGAGATGTTCTCACTTTTTTTGGGCCACCCTGTATAGTGAAACTGGAAAAAGTACAGAGAAGACTGACCAAGATGATAAAGAGAATGGAAGGATACCCATATGAGGAAAGGCTTAAAAGGTAGGACTCTTCAATTTGGAAAAGAGATGACTGAGGGGAGATGAGAGGTCTATGAGTGAATAGAACAAGTAGATGTGAATTGGTTGTTTACTCCTTCTAAAAGTATAAAGACCAAGGGAACATGCAATGAAGCTAAAAAGACTAACCTGAGAAAGTATTTTTTTCATTCAACACATAATTAAGTTCTGTAAATTTGTTGCCAGAAGAAGTAGTCAAAGCTGTTAGTGTAGCTGGGTATAAACAAAAGGTTTGGACAAGTTCTTGGAGGAAAAGTCCATAAACCATTATTAAAGAGGACCAGGGAAATCCCCTGCTTACCCTTGGGATAAGCAGCATGGAATCTATCTTTTGGGAATCTGACAGGTACTTTTGACTTGGATTGGCCACTCTTGGAAACAGGATACTGGCCATTTTTATTACATGCTTTTGAGTTCTGAGCTTGTCTGTCTATATGTATATATACATATATATTTCTTAATCATTGTTAGTATGTTTTTTATCTTATCTGTACTTTTTTTGTAATACTGTTCAACTGACTGCTAACTTCTGCTGGCTGTCTCTTCCTCCTCTTATCTTCTTTATTATCCCTCCCTTCCACCCCACAGCCCTGGCTAACAGTCTCTTATTACCACTATTACTCATGGGTGCACTCTAATCCCCTGAGATCCCTCTTCTGCCTATCCTTCATATATTTCTTCAGACTTCTCTCCATATCTTTCTTATGGTTCCATATCATTTTCTCTTCCTATTGCTGACACTCCCTAATATTTCCTCATTCCAACAACTTCAAGCCCCCCTCCTTATCATCCCCTCTTTACCATCCTCACTTCTCCCACCATCTTGTCATCTATCCTATAATCCGCTCTTGAGCTTCACCATTTTCTTCGTCTCATTCAGCCATATCCTCTCTCTCTGAAAGAGTCTCACCCTCGTTACTGCCGTGCTGCCCCTCACTCTCTACTCTGCACACTCCTGCTTCTTCTCTTCTCATCTGGAGACATAAATCCCAATCCTGGCCCCCTATTTATTTATTTATTTCACATTCTTATATACCGCCTTATCTGGCAATCAAGGTGGTTTATAATTAACAGAACTTGAACATTACATCTAACAGTGTTAACTATGTACAATAACAGTAGTAAGCTATTTACATTTTAACTGGTATGAAAGTCATAGGAGATTTAAGACACTTTGATGTTCCATAAATGGTAAATAACCATGTTTGCGTGAAAAGGGATAGATGGTTATTTGATTGGTTGTAGTGGGCTGAGAATAGTTACAGAGTGGTATTAATTTACCTTCTGCTAGATAAAGAAAGATTCTGAATGGGACTGACCATAGTGTTCATTGAAAAGGAATGTCTTTAATCTTTTTCTGAAGTCGGTAAGATCTTTTATTTCTCTTATTGTTGAAGGAAGGGAATTCCAAAGAGTTGGGGCATAATGAGAGAATGCTCTTTTGTTTGTTGTTTTGTCTGTCTTGCAGAAGTCAGATGGTATGCATAGAGAAAACCCCTACTTTGTCTAGTGTCTGGGGATTTGGATATTAGTGATGTTATGTGCGATGGTGATATGTCATGAAACAGCTTGAAAATAATAACCAGATTCTTGTATTTGCTTCTACTGGCTATAGGGAGCCAGTAAGACTGTGTAAGATTGGTGTGATATGATCTGAATTAGATGTTTGCATTATTACACGTGCTATCATGTTTTGTGCAAGCTGGAGGTGTGCTAGTGTTTTCAGTCTATATGTGGATCGATCATTGCTTGGATAACTGTTCTAAAGTCTGAAGGTTCGAGTAGGGGTCTTAGTTGTTGTAGCATTTTAATCTTTCTATATACAGCTTGGGTGGATTTAGTTATGTGGGTGGAGAGACTGAGGGCTTTATCTATGGTGATTCCCAGGTATTTTATCTTTTACCGTGATTGCTACTTTTCCAAGGTGTATCTGTGGAGGTGGGTTGAATTCCCCTGAAGAACCTGAATAGGAGAAACGCTCTGAGGCGCTGGGGAGAAGCATCGGGATCGTATAAATACATAAACGAAGTGTCCAGCTATGTGGCTTGGTGTATGATAAGTTATGAAGGGAAGAGGCGCTGGGGAGAAGCGTCGTCAATTGATATAGAGATTTTGATCAGTATGAATATCAATGAATTTCATTAGCATGTTTAATGCTTTCAGATAAATTCCCAAGAAACTGAGTCCAGCCAGCCATATTTGCTGATATAGGCTACCGTGGAGGTCGTTGATGCAATTGAGCACAGGTGCTTTCGAGTAGGCGTTTAGTCTCCGGAGCAGGTGCTAGTCTGAGACCTCCTGGTAGGATTTAAGAAGATTCATATAGTTTAAAAAAAAGGTGGAACCGTTTAGTTGAATACGAAGAGAGGAGAATCCAGTTATTAAAGAACATTCCATCAATTTGTTATATTGGACGTGTTTGAGTTGTTTAACTGAGACCTGGCTTCTCTCTGAAGACTCAGCTTCAGTCTCTACTCTCTATCATAGCGACTACCAATTCTCCCACATGCCTTGTCCCATCAGCCATGGTGGTGGTGTTGGGATTCGACTTTCTCATTCTTGCCAATTTCAACCCTTCTTTCTGCCTCAGTCTCACTCCATCCATCTTTTTACTCCACTACCTCACCAGATAGCTGTCATTGATCAACCCCCTGACACGTCCACCTCTGCCTTTCTCAATGACTGACTCATGGCTTTCCTTATTTCTGGATTCATCTTCCCCCACACTTATTCCAGGGGATTTTAAAATTCATGTTGATACCTCCTTTACCTTACCTTCTCATTTAACCTCCAGCTGTGCTCTACTGCCCCTACTCACCAGCATGGCCACTATTGTGGCCTTTTCTTCTGCTTACCCTCAAACCTCTGTGCCTCAGCTCTTCCATTATCTGACCATCACCTGCTAAGCTTTGCTATTCTTCACCCCCCTTCCACCTCAGTCTCACCCAATCTCCTCCAACCTCTTTAGGAATCTTCATGCTATTGACCCATCGGCTCTCTACACTACTGTCTCATCACCTCTTTCCCCCCTAAGTCATTTGAGTCTGTTGATGAGGCAATATCTTCCTATAACACTGCATTCTCCTCTGCTCTGGATGCTCTTGCTCCTTCCATGCCACGTCTTGTGAGGCATACTGTATTTCAGACCTGGCTGTCCTCGATTACCCACTATCTACATTCTTGTGCCCGCTCAGCTGAACATATTTGGTTCAAATCTCGTACTCTTGCGGAATTTCTACACTTCAAATTCATGCCAGCCTCTTTCCAGTCAGCCACAGCACTCGCCAAACAAGATTATTATTTCCATATTACAACTCTCAACTCTCTTCTCAAGGTGTATTTACCTCTGACCCCTCCTTCCCTTTTTGCTCCGATTTTGGATTACTATTTCCATAACAAAGTCCACAAGATTACACTCTAATCCCCATGAGGTCATCTCTATTCCCTCTTCACCATTCCCAATGCTCTCCTCAACCTTTGCCACCCTTTCTTCCTTTTCTAAGAGTGCTGAGGAAGGAACCACACATCTTCTTTCCTCCTCAAAACTCACTACCTGCTCCTCTAGTCTTATTCTCACCCATCTCCTAAGCTCCATCTCCTCCACTGTCATCTCTTTTATCTGTCATATCCTCAACCTATCGCTTTCCACTACAACTGTTCCTGCAGCCTTCAAGCGTGCTGTGGTTACACCTCTCCTCAAGGAGCCTTCACTAAACCCTACGAGCCTGATATTCATTTGCGACGACTCTGTGCCTCTAAGGCACATAGCTGTCACCACTGAACTTTAACCCTGGATATTCAATCCAGGGCTATATCTGGCCACCAGCATTGAATATCAGGGGTTGCAGTACAGCTGCACACAGCACAGAGGCTAACCATTCAGCAGTGATAATAAGATGCCAGTTAGCTCCAGTGGCAAAGGTTAGGACAGTTTTTCCTGCATCTAACTTTTTCTGCTGAGGGATAACCGGCAGCGGCTGAATATTACCAGGCACACCCCAAGAATGCACCCGACATGCCCTGATGTTACACGGTTAGCATCAGGGTGTATAGCGGTATTACCAATTACCACAAATTCCTCAAGACAACGACCAACAGAGCATTTAGCTTCACTGCACCAATGATATGGAACTCCCTCCCAGATAAGCTAAGATCCACATCGGCCTTATCCATTTTCAGGAAATTGAAAAGACACCTGTTCATAGAACATTTCAGAGCATATGATCCAACCCAAGACCCCATGTAACACTGACCTTAATACAAACACATTGCTGACTCCCCCCTCCCCCTCATCTCTTCTCCCCTTTTCCTACTCCTCTGACTACAGCCATTTTCATGTACATAGACTAAAATCAGAGGCTGTATGCTTACAGTTGACCCACTGACCAGTGGATATACTCACCCCTATAAATAAGTTCTCTTGTACATATTGTTCATAACTGTAAATAAGGTATCCTGTTATATGACGATATCCTCATTGTTCTATGTTGAAATTGTTAATATTTAATACCCTTTCTGTTCTATGTGAAAACTATTAAATATTACATATTAACAGGTTATCTGTAAACTGCTTTGATTTTAATGAAAGGCGTTATATAAAACCCATAAATAAATACATTACTCAGGGATATTCAGCAGCACTAATCGTGTTGGGGCCGCTGAATATCCCACTTAGGGGCATTTACATGGTTTACAGATCTGTAAACCGTGTAAATTTATTTATTTGACATGTTTTGTATACCACCTTTTCCTTCAATCAAAGCGGTTCACAACATACTACAAAGGTCATACAAAGGCAGGGAGGACATGCACCACCTTATCATTACATCAAAGTGGATGGAAGTGAGACTACATAGCACAGGGAATGACAATACATACATTACAATACAATTAACTAACAGTCATACCTTCAAACAGAGTTACCAACTATATAGCAAGGAGCAGATGTTTCTTTTGCCTCGCACGGTCCAATGCCTAAGGGCCACGCCAAAGGGCCCTCTGGCGAGGGCCTCAGGCGCAGGCCCACAAGGCGAAGGCACGCCCCAGCAGTGACAGTTTAAAAGTTCTTTCCTCGCGATCCACTTAGCAGGGGGAGGGAGCATTTACAAACAGCTGTTCTTGCTGGCTTCTGCTCTCCTGCTACTGTAAATGCCTTTGAATACTGGGCCCTACCTGTTTCTATAATTATCAACCTATCTCCCTCCTCTCCTTTATTTCTAAACTACTTAAATGTGTGGTTCACCGCCATTGTCTTGACGTCCTCTCCTCTCAAGTCCTTCTGGATCCACTGTAATCTGGCTTTCGTCCTCTACATTCTACTGAAACGGCTCTTAAAGTCTCCAGCGACTTGTTCGTGGCCAAATCAAAGGGCCTTTACTCAATCCTCATCTTTCTTGACCTTTCTGCTGCTTTTGACATTGTTGACTACCACCTTCTCCTTAATACCTTGTCCTCACTTGGTTTTAAGGACTCTGTTCTATTCTGGTTTTCTTTTGATCTCTCCCAACACATTTCTAGTATTTGTTCTGGTGAATACTCCTCTCCTAATATCCCACTCTTGGGACCACTCCCTTTCTATACACAGTCTGTTGGTGCACTCATCTCCTCCCATGGTTTTCAGCACCATCTTTATGCTGATGACTCTCAGATTTCTCTCTCTACACCTGAAATCTCCCCAGGAATTCAGGTCCGTATCTCTCCCTGCCTATCTGGCATTGCTGCCTGGATGTCTCGCTGTCGTTTGAAATTGAACATGGCCAAAACGTAGTTTCTTATCTTTCCCCTTAAACCCAACTTCTCCCTTCCTCCTTTTTGTATTTCTGTGGATAAAGAGTAGTTACTCACCTGTAACAGATGTTCTCCAGGAGCTGCAGGAATCAGTCCTCACATATGGGTGACGTCGGCGCCGACGGAGCCCTCGTGCGGAGCATTTCCCCAGCTTTCAAAGAAAGCCTTTGGGAATTGCAGCGCACATGCGCGGTCCCCTTCCCGCCCAAGGGTGCCATCTTACTCAGTCTGATGACATAGCTAAAAGACAGCAAAAAATTAGCAAAATAAATCATATGACAGCAACTCCAAGGGGAGGAGGGAGGGTTGTGAGGACTGATTCCTGCTGCTCCTGGAGAACACCTGTTACAGGTGAGTAACTACTCTTTCTCCAGGACCAAGCAGGAAGTCAGTCCTCACATATGGGACTCCCCAGCTTAAGGCTACCGGAGACCTCAAGCCAAAAAAAATAAACTCCCTCTAGCTCAGCAGCACGTAAGGAAGGAATCTTCTCTGAGAACGCCCCCGACCGACAGCCCAACACCAGGGCTGGAGGGTAGGAGTTGCCTAAACCCCAAAGAGATTATGGAATACTGCCTGTCCGAAAGCACTGTCCCTGCGGGACTCCCTCTCAAGGCAGTAATGGGCCGCAAAAGTCTGGCTTGAAGACCAAGTAGCGGCCCGGCAGATGTCTGCCAACGGAACAGAGCGGAGATGAGCCACTGACGCAGCCTTCGCCCTGACACGATGAGCCATGACTCGACCCTCCAACGAGAGGCCGGCTGCCCCATAAGCCCAGGCGATACAGTCAGCGACCCATATGGACAAAGTACGCTTGGAGACAGGTAGCCCCAACTTATTGAGGTCAAAAGAAACGAAGAGCTGAACAGCCCTCCGATGCTCCCGCGTATGGTCAAGGTAGAAGGACAACGCCCTCCTACAGTCCAGGGTATGCAGGACCATCTCAGCCCGGTTGGCATGCGGCCTGGGAAAGAAGGTCGGAAGAACCACCTCCTGATTGAGGGGAAAAGGGGAGACAACCTTAGGAAGAAACTTAGGGTGAGTCCCCTCCAACATTGTGTAAATTAATGTTACAACCTCAAAATCGCAAGTAACCATTGTAATATCCTTGTATACAAACAAAATTGTCTCTTAATCCACCTAAATATAAGTACTATAATTTATTTAAATACCCTTTCAATATATCCTCTCCTTCTACAACTATTAAGTTATCTTTATATATACATTCCAGTAACTACAGAGTTAAGCACTATTATTTATTATATGTACTTATTCAACCTGTCAACTGTAATTATCCTGTTATCACTGAAACACTGTTAACTATGTCATAGTTCCTCATTCATCCTATAAGCTTCAGTTAACCTCCTGTTACCACATATCACTGTAATACTGTAATAGTGTTTTAGCTTTTCATCCATCCTGTACGCTCCAATCAGCCTGCTATCACTGTAATACTGTAATAGTGTTTTAGCTTTTCATCCATCCTGTAAGCTCCAATCAGCCTGCTATCACTGTATTCACTAATTGTACATTTAAATTTCACTTACACATACAATATGGCCTTACTCTACATTATAACATTTACCTTCTACCTTATCACTATAGGAAAGCGTAGTTACTCACCTGTAACAGGTGTTCTCCAGGAGCAGCAGGAATCAGTCCTCACTTAGGGGTGACGTCGGCGCCGACGGAGCCCTCGCGGAGCAATTTTCCCCAGCTTTCAAAGAAAGCCTTTGGGAATTGCAGCGCGCATGCGCGGTAGTCTTCCCGCCCGAAGGTGCCATCTTAGCCAGTCAGATGACATAGCTAAAAAAGACAGCATAAAAATTTGCAAAAAGAACATAAGCAGACGATTGCAACTCCAAGGGGAGGAGGGAGGGTAGTGAGGACTGATTCCTGCTGCTCCTGGAGAACACCTGTTACAGGTGAGTAACTACGCTTTCTCCAGGACCAAGCAGGAAGTCAGTCCTCACTTATGGGACTCCCAAGCTCAAGGCTACCGGAGACCCTAAGCACAAAAATGAGCTCCCTCTAGCTCAGCAGCACAGAAGGAAAGAATCTTCGCTGAATTATCACCCACCGGTAGCCCACATCCGGGATGGAGGGTAGGAGTTGCTCAGACCTCAAAGAGATTACGGAGGACTGCCTGTCCGAAAGCACTGTCCCTACGGGACTCCCTCTCGAGACAGTAATGGACCGCAAAAGTCTGGCTCGAAGACCAAGTAGCGGCCCGGCAGATGTCTGCCAGCGGAACAGAGCGGAGGTAAGCCACTGACGTGGCCTTTGCCCGAACGCAATGAGCCGTGACTCGACTTTCTAAGGCGAGTCCGGCTGCCCCATAAGCCCAAGAGATACAGTCCGCAACCCAGATGGACAGAGTACGCTTGGAGACCGGGAGCCCCAATTTATTGGGGTCAAAGGACACAAAAAGCTGCGCAGCTTTACGGTGCTCCCGCGTACGGTCAAGGTAGAAGTTCAACGCCCTTCTACAGTCCAGGGTATGGAGGACCGTCTCAGCTCGGCTGGAGTGTGGTCTGGGAAAGAAGGTTGGAAGTACCACCTCCTGATTCAAGTGAAAAGGGGAGACCACTTTAGGCAGAAACTTTGGGTGAGTCCGTAGGACTACCCTATTCTTGTAGAACCGAGTGTAGGGGGGATCAGACACGAGGGCCTGTAATTCACTTACGCGCCTGGCGGAAGTGAGGGCTATCAAGAACAGCGTTTTCCAAGACAGAAAACGGAGAGAGCAGGTAGCCATAGGTTCAAAAGGCGGACAGGTGATCCGCTGTAAAACCACATTCAGGTCCCAGTCAGGCGCTGGCGGGCGCAGAGGTGGTTTAAGTAGTAGGAGACCTCGGAGAAACCTCGCTACGAGAGGGTCGTTGGAGAGAGGTCTGCCGTCCACCGGCACATGATGTGCGGAAAGAGCACTGAGGTGAACTTTGACGGAGTTGGACTTAAGTCCCAGATTAGAGAGGTGTAGCAAGTACTGTAAGATCACCGACACCGGGCAGGAGAAGGGATCCTGAGACTGTTGGGTACACCAGACTGCAAAGCGACGCCATTTAAGGGCGTAGCATTTGCGGGTAGAAGGCCGTCGCGAAGCCAAGACGACCTCCTCCACCTCTGCCGGCAAGAGGAGAGGAGCAAGGACTACCCTCTCAGCAGCCAGGCCATGAGGTTGAGAGACCTGAGGTTGGGGTGCAGTAGGGACCCCTGATCCTGGGTGAGGAGATCCGGTTGCACCCCCAGAGGGATTGGATCCTCCACCGCCAGTTGCAGCAAGAGCGGAAACCACGGCTGCCTGGGCCAGCGAGGGGCCACCAGGATCATGAAAGCTTTGTCTCGGAGAACCTTGAAAAGGGTCCGAGAGACTAACGGGATGGGAGGGAAAGCGTACAGAAGGCTCCCCGACCATGAGATCAGAAAGGCGTCCGCCGCCACCCGAAGGGGGTGAGGCTGACGAGAGCAGAAGCGAGGAAGCTGCCGGTTGTGAGGACTGGCAAAGAGATCCACTGTGGGGAGGCCCCACCTGAGGAAGAGTTTCTGAACAATCAAGGGGTCCAGACGCCACTCGTGCGGCTGGAGGACCCTGCTGAGTTTGTCCGCCAGGCAATTTTCTTGGCCCGGGAGATAAACTGCCTTGAGGAGAATGCCGTGACTGACGGCCCAAGAGCAGAGCTTCTGTGCCTCCCGGCAGAGGAGGAAGGAGCCCGTGCCCCCTGCTTGTTCACGTAGAACATGGCAACTTGATTGTCCGTCTGGACAAGGACGGACTGTTGGGAGGTCAGGTGGGAGAAGGCCTTGAGAGCTAGGCGGATCGCCCTGAGCTCCAGGAAGTTGATCTGCTGAGCAGACTCCCACTTGGTCCAGAGGCCCTGAGTACGTGCCTCTTGGCAATGGGCTCCCCAGCCCAGGAGGGATGCATCGGTGGTCAGCACCCGGGTCGGCTGAGGTGACTGGAAAGGCATTCCCAATACCAGGTGCGGCTGCCGGAGCCACCACCGGATAGACGAGACCAGCGGCTCGGAGACGCGCACCAGGTCTGCTAGGCCGCCCGTGGCCTGTCGCCACTGCTGGCGGAGACACCACTGAGCAGGCCGCATATTCAGGCGGGCATTGGGGGTCACATGGACGGTGGAAGCCATATGGCCGAGCAGTCTCAGGAAGCGCCTGGCGGAGACCAGGGGCTGGCTGCGAAAGCGGTCGGCTAGGTCCATGAGCCGCTGAGCCCTGTCGAGCGGTAGGTACGCTCGCGCCTGAGGGGTGTGCA
This sequence comes from Ichthyophis bannanicus, assembly GCA_033557465.1. Taxonomy (NCBI): domain Eukaryota; kingdom Metazoa; phylum Chordata; class Amphibia; order Gymnophiona; family Ichthyophiidae; genus Ichthyophis; species Ichthyophis bannanicus. The sequence goes on along the minus strand of CM066035.1, from coordinate 907,358,594 downwards.
GCCTTGCGCCGATGAACTCGAGATCCTGTGAGGGGAGCAAAGTGGACTTTGCGAAGTTGATGACAAAGCCCAAGTGCTGCAGCAGAGTCACCGTGCGGCACGTGGCGGTGGTGACCTCCTGAGCGGACGCTGCTCTGATGAGCCAGTCGTCGAGGTACGGAAAAACATAGAGGCCGTGAAGCCGGAGATGGGCCGCCACGACCGCGAGACATTTTGTGAAGACTCGCGGTGCGGAGGACAGGCCGAAGGGCAGTACTCTGTACTGGTAATGATTTCCTGCCACCACAAACCTTAGGTATCGGCGGTGGCTTGGGTGGATGAGGATGTGCGTGTAAGCATCCTTTAGATCCAAGGAGCATAGCCAATCTCCCTGCTGGAGGTAGGGCAGAAGGATTCCAAGGGTAAGCATTTTGAACTTCTCCCGCACAAGGAACTTGTTGAGGTTGCGCAAGTCCAGGATGGGTCGGAGGCCTCCTGTTCTCTTTGGTATCAGAAAATACCTTGAATAGAAGCCCTGACCTCTCAGGTGGTGTGGCACCGGTTCCACCGCCTGATCCTGCAGAAGACCTGCTAACTCCTGAAGGAGCAACTCCCTGTGCAGAGGGGGGCGCGGAGGCTCTCCCGGAAAATAGGAGGGAGGGACCTGATGGAAGTGGAGAAGGTAGCCCTCTCGCACGACCTGAAGCACCCAGGCATCTGCGGTGATGCTGGACCACCTGTCGGCGAAGTGAACCAGCCGGCCTCCGGTGCTGGGGGGAACCAGCGGGGGGGGAGAGGCTATGCTGAGCGAGTCAAAAACCCCCACCCTGCTGAGCAGGGGCTGGTGGCGCAGGCTTGGGGGCTTGCTGCCTACGGGACCCGTTACCCCGTCCCTTGGCCTGCTGGCCCTGTTGGGGAGCTGCAGGGGCCTGATAATGGGGGTATTGTTTGTAGGCAGCCGCCTTCCTCGGGTAAAAGGTCTTTTTTCCCGAGCCCTTCTTTTTCTGGGAAGGGGCGGAGGTCTTCCTAGAAAGCCTGGTCCTGGTGAGAGTCTCAGTCTCAATTTGTGCAGCCTTTTCCGCCATGGGCTTGCCAAAGAGGTTTTCGACTCGGCAGGGGACATCGACCAACTTGTCCTGTACCCAGGGCTCAAGGTCGGACGACTGAAGCCAAGCCTGTCGGCGGGCACCGATGCCGGCTGCGGCTACTCGAGCCGAGGCTTCAAAGCCATCATAGGCTGCCCGGGACATGAACTTTGAGCATTCCCGAATACCTGTGGACAAGGCTAGGAACCTCCGCAAGGGTTCCTCGGACAAACCAGCGGAGAAGCCGGCTAGCTCTTTAGCCAGATCCCTGAGATACATGCCCATGTAGAGCTGGTAAGTCTGGACACGACAGGCGAGCATAGAGCCCTGGAAGCACTTTTGCCAAGGCCATCCAGGTTACGGGCCTCCCTTCCAGGAGGCACCGAGGAGTGCATCTTCTGGCTCTTAAGACGATGCATGGCCGATTCCACTACCATGGAATGGTGTGGCAACTGCGCCTTTTGAAAGCCAGGGCTCTTGCGGACTCGATAGATAGAATCGACCCGCTTGCTCAGGACCGGCGAGGAGGCCGGACTCTCCCACATGCGGAAGAGTAGTCGTTCCAGCATAGGAGGAACCGGCACAGTAAAGTGCTCCCTCGCGGGGAGAGTCATACTGGAGGGCGTCGAGCTCTTCGGCTCGAGGCTCCTCCTCGGGGTCCGCAGGGAAGGCCAAAGCCTTGGCCATATCCCTAACGAAATCCGAGAACCGGGCATCCTCCGGGGGGGACTGCTTCCGAGGCTCGGACTCCGGAGAGTCCGATGGGACACACCGAGTCCGGAAAGAATCAGGTGACTCTTCCTCCTCCGACTCCCAGACCGACTCCGACGAGGACTCGGTGGGGTCGGCTCGGGCAGGGTGCGGCGCCAGCCGCCCCGACGCCGAGGGAGTCGGCGTCGGCGACCTCGGTCCCGAACGGGAGGCCGAGGGCGACCTCGACCGAGGATCGACTCGAGTTCTCATCGACTCGAGGATCGGCTCGGTCTCCGGGGTCGACTTGGACGTCGACGTCCCGGCGGTCGGGGCAGCGACGCCAGCGAAGCCAGCGAGCAGTGCCCGCTGCTGGTCCATGAAGGCAGACAATCTGCTCTCCAAGGCCGTCAACCTGAGTCCGAGCTCAGGCGACCCAGCAGCCCCCGACTCGGGCCCCGACGGCGTCGGGCCCGACGTCGGCTGACGCGGAGGCGAGTCCAGAAGGACAACAGGACTTACCCGGGCAGGCATCTCCGACTCCAGGCGAGGTCGCTTCGGGAGGTGATCCTTCTCCAAGGACCCGGGGCGGCTGTCGGGGCTATGCGACCTGGCCCTCGCGGAGCCAGGAGCGTCCACCGACGCCGCCCTCGCGGGTTTTTCCTTCCGTCGATGGTCCCCGGAGGGAGAACCCCGGTCGGAGGAGCTCCGTCGACGGTCCGAACTGGAGCCTTTCGACAGTGAGGCCTCCGACGAGGTCCGGGTACGGCTGGGGTCAGCGAAGATTCTTTCGCGCTGATGCCGCCGACTTCTCAACGCCTTCGAGGACAGTTTGCTGCAGGGCCCACAGATCAGTTCCTCGTGATCTGGGCCCAGGCAGCGGAGGCAAAGGTCGTGTGAGTCGGTGAGTGACATATTTCGGTCACACCGACCACACACCGCTTAAAGCCACTGGCAGCCATCGGGGGAAAAAGGGCCCCTGCGAGGTCAAAGGACCGGGCTGCCAGGGAAAAAACGAAAACGAAAACTGACTAAGTCAGAAAAACCGAAAAACCGTTAGAGGACTCGAGACCGGCGTCGCGAGTCCGGGCGGGAAAACGACCGGCGTCGAACCGAAAGAAAAAAGGATAAATACAGAGGAAAATCAACTTTTTCGCGGGGACAAGACGGGGACGTCTGTAGGGCTCCGCGGAAAAAAGAAGACTGGCTAAGATGGCACCTTCGGGCGGGAAGACTACCGCGCATGCGCGCTGCAATTCCCAAAGGCTTTCTTTGAAAGCTGGGGAAAATTGCTCCGCGAGGGCTCCGTCGGCGCCGACGTCACCCATAAGTGAGGACTGACTTCCTGCTTGGTCCTGGAGAATATGTAATGTTACCAGCCTACACACTAGCTATAATAGAATACCAACAATCCATAATCACAGAAGAAAGCGGTCTGATACTCCCTTCTACAATTCTAGAGTATCTACCCAAAATTCCCACCATCATCTGTTACTCATCTCATTACAAAACACCACAAAAAAGAAACAAGTAGGAAATCCAATTCCCCAATATCTGAAATGTGCATTAATAAATGCCCGATCCATACGCAAGAAATGGCCTATCATCTGACATAATTTCATTACATAGCCTTGACCTTCTCCTTATCACTGAGACATGGCTTTCTTGTGCTGACAATGTATTAATCAACCAATTTTTGCCTTCTAATTTTTCTATACATACATGTCATAGAAGTGGCAAGAGGGGAGGTGGTGTTCTAGCCATCACCAAATCTGACCTTCATTTCAACCTTAAAGAAGCAACAAGCTCATCACTCCTAGATACTTTTATAATAGCAAATAAATGTTGTTCTTTCACTTTACTATACCGCTCTCCTTCTTCCAATTCTGATTCTCTATCTATGATAATTGACTTGGCCTCCAATACACAAAACCCCCACATAGCAAGTTGGGTGCTAGGAGACTTTAATCTCCCTTCTCTCCAAGACTCCCATGTAACAGCTTTTCTTGAAGCTCTACAAGTTTTGGGGTATAATCAATTAAAGATCCAACCCATATTAAAGGTGGTATATTAGATCTAATATTTACAACTGAAACAACCGCCAATTTACCATCTATCTTGGATCTATCAATCAACCCAGTTCCATGGTCAGATCACAAACTAATTATATTCAAGGCTAGATGTAACCAAAAGGATGAAAGAGGAATAAACGACCATCCTAGTACCCCTCTGAGAAGATTCAAGCCATTTGACAAAGACCTAATCCTAAAATCAACACTTCCACTAACCAACTTACCAGAGTGCAGCATTGATGATTTAGTTTCTAATTGGAATAGTACTTTCAGTTCGATTGCCACATGTCCGTCGACCAACAAACTACAAAGCAAGCGACACTCTGCTATATGGTACTCATCTGAGCTGAAGGCCTCGCGCACAACCCTAAGGAAACTTGAAAGACGATGGCGACACTCACACTCTGAAGTTGACAGAGCTGTATATATCCAACATCTCACATCTCATCGCATGGCAGTTACTGAATCAATGAGACGTCACCATGCAGTCACTTTAAAAAGATCTCTGAACAAACCTCATGACCTGTTTGCCATAGTTAAGTGTTTGACAAATGAACCTGCCTCACAACTTAAATACGAAATCCACCCTCAAATATTTGCTAACTATCTACAATCCAAACTCTGCCAAATTGACAATAACTCGGCTCCTAACATAGTTCCAGTTCCAGTAGATCAAACTCTACTCACTATCTTCTCAATACCATCTAAACGACAAATCGAAGACACCATTGCTTGCATAAACATGACCACCGTTCATACTGATCCTTGCCCTGCGTTCTGGATCAAAGATCTACGAGCTGATCTCAGTCCCATCATATCCAGACTCATGATTCAATCATTTACAACAGGAACGTTCCCTCGTACCCTTAAGCAAACATCCATAAGGCCATTACTAAAAAACAACAAACTTGACCCTCTTAAACCAGAATCATATAGACCTATTTCAAGTATTCCATTACTAGCAAAAATTTTGGAAAAAGAAGTACAAAAACAAATTCAGGATCATATAGATCTTAACGCCCCACTGGACTCATGCCAGCACGGTTTCAGAGAATTCCACGGTGTGGAAACGCTTCTAACTACTCTGTTCAGCAGCTTATTATCAGGAATTGATAACATCCGCCAAGGGTTCGTCCTTGTTTTTCTTGATATCGCAGCCGCTTTTGATTCTGTTAGCCATGAACGCCTCCTTGAGCGTCTCAAAGGGAAGGGAATTACTGATAAAGCACTTGAGTGGTGTAGATCCTACCTTTCTGACAGATGGCAACAAGTACGATCCAACGATACTTCATCAGATCAGTTTCATCAAAAACAAGGGGTCCCTCAAGGCTCATCCCTTTCCGCCCTTATGTTTAATATATACATGCAGCCTATCTGTAACCTGATTCGATCCTTTAGAGTTAACTGCATGATATACGCGGATGATGTACTTTTATATTTTCCTTTTACAACTGAGAACCCTGATCTCAATCCATTAACTAACTGCATAAATGAAGTATCCAACTGGCTACAATCCCAAAATCTAAGGATCCAACACAAGAAAACGGAGGTGTTATTTATTACACGTAACCAAAATTTCACTGCTCCATCCTTTTTGAAAGTGAATGATGCTAACCTCCAGACCAAGACCACCATCAGATACCTCGGTGTCACTTTAGACCAGAAATTAGATATGAAAGCACATATTAGTAATATTGTAAGAGCAGTATATCACAAAATACGCTCCCTTAGACACCTTCGATCCTTGCTAGAGCCAGATGATTTTAGAACCATCTATCAGGCGCTAATCATACCTCATTTTGATTATGCGAACTCAATTTTACAAGGTCTTCCACAAACCACCTTACACCCACTTCAAATGGCTATGAATGCTGCAGCTAGAGTCCTTCATGGAGCTTCCCGGAAAGACCATATCTCACCTATTCTAAAACATCTTCATTGGCTCCCAATTCAAAGTAGACTCACTTTCAAAATTTTACTAATTACATTCAAAGCCTTCAAAGAACTCTCATCTTCATCAATATCAGACTTGATCCAAACACCACCCCTCAATAGAGACAGAAGGTCAGTAACACTCAATACTCTGTTAGTCCCTAAATCAATATCACAGTGTACCAAAACTACTTCAGACAGGGCCTTTTATTCTGTGCACCAAGGTGTTGGAATAGCCTCCCTCAAAACATCCGAGCAATACCAGACCTTTTGCAGTTTCGCAAAGCTTTGAAACACTACCTCTTCCTTTTATCTTATCCAGTAAACAATAAAGACATCTCAACCAACCCACAGACCTTCCACTCATACACATACAATACAGATACCCCACAGACCACATACACACAAAACTGAAGCCATGATGATATTATGACTATGTTTATTAATTATATACCCTGTTATCCGAGTTATATTCTCCTGTTTTCTGTAAACACAAAGTACTGTTGAATTGTGTATCTCACTGTTTTTTGTGAACCGCGCTGATGCCTAATAGTGCGGTATATAAGAGTCTATAAATAAATAAAAATAAATAAAAATACCCTATTCCTGTAGAACCTAGTGTAAGGGGGATCAGACACTAGTGCCTGCAGTTCACTCACTCGCCTAGCAGAAGTAAGGGCTACCAAAAACAAGGTTTTCCAGGAGAGAAAACGGAGAGGGCAGGTAGCAATAGGTTCAAAGGGTGGACAAGTAATCCGCTGTAAGACCACATTCAGATCCCACTCAGGGGCTGGTGGACGCAAAGGAGGCTTAAGAAGAAGGAGGCCTCTGAGAAAACGAGCCACCAAAGGGTGGTTGGAAAGAGGCCTTCCGTCCACCGGCGAGTGGTGCGCTGAGAGAGCACTGAGGTGAACCCTAACCCTGACAGAGTTGGACTTAAGGCCTAGATTGGAGAGGTAAAGCAAATATTGCAATACTACCGCTACCAAGCACGAGAAAGGATTCTCGCTATGCTGAGCACACCATGCGGAGAATCTACGCCACTTAAGAGCGTAGGATTTCCTGGTGGATTGCCGTCTAGAGGCTAAGACTACATCTTCCACCTCTCGAGGCAGTAGTAGGGGAGCCAGGACTACCCTTTCAGCAGCCAGGCCATCAGATGAAGGGACTGGAGGTTGGGGTGCAAAAAAGAGTCCCCTGATCCTTAGATAGGAGATCGTGCTGAAACCCCAGAGGAAGAGGGGTGTCCACCGCCAGTTGCAGCAGAAGCGGGAAACACGGTTGCCTCGGCCACCTGGGGGCTATCAGGATCATTGAGGCCCTGTCCTTGAGGACTTTGAACAGTGTTCTGGACACTAGTGGCGTGGGAGGAAATGCATACAGTAGGCCTGTGGACCACGAGATCAGAAACGCATCCGCTGCTACTCTGAGAGGATGCGGTTGTCTGGAGCAGAATCTCGGGAGTTGCCAGTTCAGAGGACTGGCGAAAAGATCCATGGTGGGGAGGCCCCACCTCAGAAAGATCTGCTGAACCACCAATGGATTCAATCTCCATTCGTGTGGTTGCAGGATCCTGCTCAGTCTGTCTGCCAGGTAATTGTCTTGACCTGGGAGGTAGACTGCCTTGAGGAGGATTCCGTGATTGACGGCCCAAGAGCACAGCCGTTGTGCCTCCTGACATAGAAGGAAGGAGCCTGTGCCTCCTTGTTTGTTCACGTAGAACATGGCAACTTGATTGTCCGTCTGGACTAGTACAGACTGGTGAGAGGCGAGGTGGGAGAAGGCTCTCAGAGCTAGGCGTATCGCCTGTAGCTCCAGGAAGTTTATTTGTTGAGCAGCCTCCCAAGGGGTCCAGAGACCCTGAGTACATGTCCCTTGGCAATGTGCACCCCATCCCAGAAGAGAAGCATCTGTCATCAGCACTTGAGAATGCGGAGGGGATTGAAAAACCACTCCGAGTACCAGATTCGGAAGATGAAGCCACCATTGCAGAGAGGAGACTAGCAGGTCGGATATTCTTACTGAGTCCGCTAGGCTCCCTGTGGCCTGATGCCACTGAGTGCGAAGGCTCCATTGAGCAGGCCGAATGTGCAGGCGGGCATTGGTGACATGAACCGTGGAAGCCATATGGCCGAGTTGTCTCAGGAATTGCCTGGCAGAGACCAGGGAATTGCTGTGAAACTGCCTGGCCAGATCCATCAGCCTGTGAGCTCTGTCCATTGGCAGAAAAGCCTTCGTCTGAAGAGTGTCCAGCCTTGCTCCTATGAATTCTAAGTTCTGGGACGGGAGCAAAGTGGACTTTGCGAAGTTTATGACAAACCCCAAGTGCTGAAGCAGAGCCACAGTGCGAAGGGTGGCTTGACTGACCTCCTGGGCCTCCTGGGAAGACTGGCCCCTTATGAGCCAGTCGTCCAGGTACGGAAACACAAAAAGACCTTGAAGCCTTAGGTAGGCCGCCACCACTGCCAGGCACTTGGTGAACACCCTGGGAGCGGAGGTCAGGCCAAAGGGTAGTACTCTGTACTGATAGTGGTTTCCTCCCACAACAAATCTGAGATATTGTCTGTGGTCTGGATGAATAAGGATGCGAGTATAAGCATCCTTTAGATCCAAGAAGTATAGCCAATCTCCCTGCTGGAGGTAGGGCAGCAGGATTCCAAGGGTAAGCATCTTGAACTTTTCCCTCTCCAGGAACTTGAGGTTGCGCAAGTCTAGGATGGGTCTGAGGCCTCCTGTTCTTCTTGGTACCAGAAAGTACCTGGAATAAAAGCCGTGACCTCTCAGGTGGTGAGGCACCGGTTCCACAGCCTGTTCCTTTAGTAGACTTGCTAACTCCTGAAGGAGTAGGTCCCTGTGCAGAGGGAGTCTGGGAGGCTCCCCTGGAAAATAGGAGGGAGGTACCTGGTGAAAATGGAGAAGATAGCCCTTTTGGACTATATAAAGCACCCAGGTATCCGATGTGACGCCTGACCACCTGTGGGCAAAGTGGGCCAGCCGGCCTCCCGTGCTGAGAGAAGCCAGCTGAGGAGAAGAGGCTATGCTTTCTGAGTCAAAAACCCCCACCCTGCTGAGCAGGGGCCGGTGTTGGTGGCTTGGGGGCCTTCTGCTTACGGGGCCCATGACCCTGCCCCTTGGCCTGCTGACCCTGTTGGGGAGCTGCAGAGGCCTGATAATGAGGGTATTGTTTATAGGCAGATGACTTCCTCAGGTAAAAGGTCTTTTTTCCCGAGCCCTTCTTCTTCTGAGAAGGGGCAGAGGTTTTTCTGGACAGCCTAGTCCTGGTCAAAGTCTCGGTCTCGAGTTCTGCAGCCTTTTCAGCCATGGGCTTGCCAAAGAGGTTTTCACCTTGGCAGGGGACATCGACCAACTTGTCCTGTACCCATGGCTCGAGGTCGGATGACTGTAGCCAAGCCTGTCGGCGGGCACCGATGCCGGCCTCGGCTACTCGGGCCGAAGCCTCGAAGCCATCGTAGGCTGCTCGAGAGATAAACTTTGAGCACTCTCGAATACCGGTGGACAAGGCCTTGAAACTCTGCAAAGGTTCCTCGGCGAGACCAACAGAGAACCCAGCAATCTCCTTTGCCAGGTCTCAGAGATACATGCCCACGTAGAGCTGGTATGTCTGGACATGGCAAGCAAGTATAGAGCCCTGGAAGCACTTCTTACCGAGGGCATCCAGGTTCCGGGCCTCCCGGCCGGGAGGCACCGAGGAGTGCATCTTCTGACTTTTCAGTCGATGCATGGCCGATTCCACAACCATGGAGTGGTGCGGTAATTGTGCCTTCTGGAACCCGGGGCTCTTGCGGACTCGATAGATGGAATCGACCCGCTTGCTTAACACCGGCGTCGAGGCTGGGGTCTCCCACATGTGGAAGAGCAGCCACTCCAGCATCGGAGGAACCGGTACAGTAAAGGCCTCCTTCGGGGGAGAGTCATACTGGAGGGCCTCGAGCTCCTTGGCTCGAGGCTCCTCCTCGGGATCCGCGGGGAAGGCCAAGGCCTTGGCCATATCCCGCACGAAGTCCGAGAACTGGGTATCCTCCGGTGGGGATCGTCTCCGAGGTTCGGACTCCGGTGAGTCTGATGGGACACACCGAGTCCGATAGGTGTCGGGTGACTCTTCGTCCTCCGTCTCCCAGCCCGACTCTTCGGAGGAGGTGTCGAGCGGCTCCGGTCCCGAACAGGAGGCCGAGGGAGACCGTGGCCGAGGATCGACTTGAGCCCGCATGGACTCGAGGATCGGCTCGGCCCCGCTGCTGTTTTTCATGAAGGCAGCGAGGCTGCTCTCCAAGGCCGTCAACCTAAGTCCGAGCTCAGGAGACCCAGCAGCCTCCGACTCGGGCCCCGACGTAGGCTCCCTTGGAGGAGAGTCCGAGGACTACAGCACTTACGTGTCCAGGAGACTCCATCTCGAGACGAGGTTACTTGGCAGGCCTCTCCGACTCCGAAGACCCGGGATGGCTATCGGGGCTATGCGACCTGGCTCTCGAGGAACCAGGAGCATCCACCGATGCCGCCCTTGCGGGTTTCTTCTTCCTGCGCTGTTCCCGCGGAGACCCCCGCTCAGAGGAACCTCGACGCTGCCGAGTCCCGAGACGTCGAGGCCTCCGACGAGGTCCGGGCCCGTCCGGACGCGGAGTCAGAGAAGATCCTATCCTTCTGGTGCTGCCGACTCAACGCCTTCGAGGACATTTTGCCACACTGACCACAAATCGGGTCATGATCGGGTCCGAGGCAGCAGTCGTGTGTGTCGGTAAGAGACATACGTTTTACACCGATCACACTTTTTAAAACCCGCTGGCAGCCATCGGGGGAAAAAGGGCCCCTGCGAGGTCAAAAGACAGGGCTGCCAGTGAAAAAAGAAAAAATGGCGCGAACGCTAGTCACGAAGGACAAAAACCGAAAAAAGGTGAGTGGGCTCGATACCGGCGTATCGGGCCCAGGCGGGAAAAGGATCCAGCGTCGAACTGAAGGAGAAGTACAAAAAATAGGGAAATCAACTTTTTCCTCGGCGAAAAACGAACTACGTCCGTCGGGCTCCGTGGAAAAAAGAAGACTGAGCAAGATGGCACCCTTGGGCGGGAAGGGGACCGCGCATGCGTGCTACAATTCCCAAAGGCTTTCTTTGAAAGCTGGGGAAATGCTCCGCACGAGGGCTCCGTCGGCGCCAACGTCACCCATATGTGAGGGCTGACTTCCTGCTTGGTCCTGGAGAATGTTCTAGTCCTCAGCTTGCAACCTTGGGGTTGTCTTTGACTTCTCCCTCTCCTTCTCTACATACATCCAACTAATAGCTAAAACCTATCATTTCTTCCAGGGCCGTACCAAGCCATAATTGCACCCTGTGCTATTTGCACATCTGGTGCACCCCCCCCCCCCCCCTGCCGGTTGCCTGCCCTCCCCCCCCTGCCAGTTGCCTTCCCCTGCCTTCCCCACGTTGCTCTGCTGCTGCCGCAATTTTTTCGTTTTCTCGGAGGCGGCTGCGGCAGCAGTGAGGCAGATCCAAGTTTGTAGGCAGGTCGAATCCCTCCTTCCCTTCTCTGATGTAGGTCGCATCAGAAGAGGGAGGGACCAGGCCAGTCATTTAAACACTGAATTGCAAAGACCCGCGTTTGAATGGCTGGCCTGGTCCTGCCCTCCTCTGAGAAGGGAAGGAGGAACCTGACCTGCCTACAAACACAGGTCTGCCTCACTGCTGCCGTGGCTGCCTCCGAAAAAACAAAAAAGTTACAGCAGCGGCAGAGCAACGTTGGGGGGGGGGGGGGGGCAGGCCAGGGCCGGCTGCCTGAAATGCGCCCCTAATCCTTTTGCGCCCTGTGCAGCTGCACCGCTCGCACAGGACTGGGTATGGCGCTGGTTTCTTCCTCTACAACATCAGCAAAATTCGCCCCTTCCATTCTAAATGCACTACTAAGACACTTATCCACTCTTTAGTTACGCCCCATCTAGACTATTGCAAACTTCTCCTTGCTGGCCTCTCTCTGAATCATCTCTCTCCCCTTCAATCTGTTCAAAATTCAGCTGCACGGCTAATCTTCCGCTAGTCTCGCTATGCTCATGTAAATCTTCTTCTTAAGTTGCTTCACTGGCTCCCTATCCATTTCCATATCCAGTTCAAACTTCTTCTGCTGACCTATAGGTGCCTTCAATCTGCTGCTCCTCACTATCTTTCCTCTTCTCTCTCCCTACACCCCTCCTCAGATCACTTCTATCTGTGCCCTTCCCTTCTACTGCCAACTCCAGACTTCGATCTTTCCACTTTATGCTTGGAACAAACTACCTGAGTTGGCACGTCAGGCTTCATCTCTGGCCCTTTTCAAATCCAGGCTAAAAACTCACCTCTTCGAGGCTGTTTTTGTGACCTGATCTGCATATTCCCCTGATCTCCAACTAGGTGTTTCCTTACCATTCCCCTATACATATCCTAATCCCCAGCTGTTGTATTGACTGTCTTGACTAGATTGTAAGCTCTCATGAGCAGGGACCATCTCATACATGTCTCTGTACAGCATTGTGTATGCCTTGTAGCACTTTACACATGATCAGTAATAGTAGTAGTACGAGTAGTGGGCTTGATGGACTACTGGTCTGACTCAGTATGGCAAATCTTACGTTTTTCTGTTCTGAGCTTTCTTTTTCTTAGCCCCAATCCTACGGCATTCATAAATGTTTTATATTCGTTCTGAAACATCATTTAAAAAATTTAAGACAGCCTTGAAGGAAAATTTCTTTGAGGCTGTTTTTGAAGGTCAGGTATGAAAACCCTGTCCAGGCTGCGGGTAGTGATAGGATGGGACCCCTCTGCTTTTCTGTCCTCTCTCCTTTTCACATCTTTTCTGTTTTATTTTGGATGTTCACCTTTATGAACTAATTGGAGTTCTTTTCTGTTTTTTAGGCGTGTTTTGCATAAGTGATAGTGCCTATTGGGGAGACTCCAGCTGGCTGTGGATGTTTGTATGCATCTACTTCTTTGCACAGGTACAAACAGATGCATACAGCCTAAAGAAGTGGGCGCTCAGGAGCCACCCCACCCCCCTGCTGGCAAAAGAGGAAAACAATGTGGCAGCGGCAGCAGCTCCGGAGCTGGCAGGGATCCCACTCCCCCACCAGTGATACAACAGGAACCAGAGGGGATCCTACTCCCTCATCGGCAGTAGAGTTTCAAGAAATGCAGTGGTAGCAGCAGCTTTGAGCCAGCGGAGGTTCCCATTCCCCCACTGGCAGACGAAAACAATGCAGTGGCAGTTCGGTGACGGATCCCACTCCCTTACAGGCAGAGGACCGAAAAAAAAAGAGGCGACATCCCCAACTCTTCTCTGGGGTTTCCTCTCTTGTTGGGGAGGCAAGCTCTCATCTCCTCATCCCCCTGCCCCCTCCCAATGAGAGAGCAACCTGACAGGGAAGCCCTGAAGGAGTCGTGGTTGGTGAGAATACTGGGCCCCTCCAATGAGAGCGAGCCCATGGAGCTGCGGGTGACGGCAAGGTCAGGCCCTCTCCACCACTGAAAGAGAGAGAGAGAGTCTGTGGGGGCAGCACATAAGGAGCTGCAGGGTGACCAGGCCCCGACCACCAGTTAGAGGAGGAAGGCAACGCCAAGCCCCAGTCAAGGCCACAGAATTGGAATCTGCAGCCTGCAGAGCTAAAGCGAGTGAGGGGAAGAGGGAGGAGAAATGAGAGAGTGCAAGGGACGGCAGGGAAGGGAAGGAAGAAAAGAAAAAGACTGGCAAGAAAAGAAGAAGACTGCAAAAGTGTAAGAGGGACAGGGAGTTTAATGTAGTGCAAAGGGCAAGGGAAAAAAATCATACATGCTGGTCACACCCTTGTCCCCCAGCCCACACACACACACTTCTCTGACACAGCATCACCCACAGCCATCCACTCTGAGACTGAGACACACACAGATCTGATGCAGCTTCACCCATGTTTCCCGTACACCCTCACATACCCACCCTCACCAAGACATATGCTGCTGGCATACCCTTGCACACACATACCTCCGAGACACATATACACAATACCCCACCTTACTGAGTGCCATCCACCCACACATTCTCACATATAAACAGCTAAATTTTTCCCATGGAGATAAATACGTATATCGTATCACTAACACACACACACACACCTATACACACAGTTCAAACACCATACTCACTATCCCTACCAGCACACACATCTCTTGGTGTCCTGAGATATGTTTTACCATGGTTGTTTTCCCCAAACAAACATGCCCGAATCTATGAATGTAGGAAAAGTGGAAACATGTCATTATGTTACACTCTAAGTGGGTCATTTTATAAACTCCCATGCAGTTAATGCGTACTGTCAGGCACATATTTGGGGCCTATTTAAAAAAGTGAATTATGCATGCACTTTACTTTATAAATGGGGCGTAAAGACACGCCTCAAGCAAGTAACGGTAGTTATGCCTGCTCTAGAGCAAGTGTAAATGTCCTCTGAAGATTACCAGGCTAAGAATGACTGATTTGGGCAGGTGCCTCTAAAAAGGGCAGATAGAGAAGACATGATGTGATGGTATGCATAAAACTAACCCATCTGGAGATATTGCCCCCAAGAAGATATAACATTTCTTAACAGGTAAAAGGCCATCTCAGCTGCACAGGTGAGGCCAGTCCATAAAGGCCACATGCATACATTCAGGCCAGCTGCCACCACAGGGAGAGCAAAATAATGATACCCAATGGCAATTATGTTCAGGCCCCGAAGCTGCTGCAATCCACAGCCTCAGACCATGGCAGGCACTCGAAGAACCTGCTCCAGCCATACTATTAAGCCCATGCAGCAATTCCACCTGCCCAGGGCTAAGGGGTAACAATGGGCTCTTGATCCCTTCGGATAAGAGCTGCTAGAGTGACCTTTTCCATCTTGACCATAGCCCATTTGCCCCAAAGGGTCCAGTCTAGACCTCTCGCACAGCTGAAATTCCAGTGCCACAGGAGTTAGGAGCTCAACACCTGTAAGGCGCTAGCGTGCCTGTGGGGAGAATTAGCCTTCAAACCCCTGAAAAGATATCTTCAGGAACAACTAAAACAGAAACAACTTCACCCCTGTTCCCCTCAAAGTTCTGCCATAGCCTCACCAGCGGCCAGCCAGGCTACAGTCCGGGACCGCAAAAAGCAACCCATACCCCCTAACCATGGAGCTCTGATCGTATGGTCTATCATGCCCCAGCTGCAATGATAGAGGGGGAAGTGGGAGCTCACTACCCTCAAGCCTGATAGAGCAAGAGTTTCTTGCCTGATACCACCAAAAATACAGAAAAATACCATACCAAGGAAACAAATGCCACCTGCTGAGCCCCAAAACCTGCTGGGGACTAAATCCAACCCTTCCTCAGCTTTCTCTGGCACCAGTATGGGAGAAACAGTATAAGTAATGCAGGTATCAGAGCCAATTTTAAAATGTTCCCGTCCTCTTTTATCCTCCAGAGGCCTCTGGCACAAAATGGCAGCTGCCTCCGCATTGCCCTGCGCAAAGCCGCGTCCCCCTAAGAAATGAATACATTGTCAAATGCTTTGCTCAATAAATGACCTTCATTCTCACACTGCCTAGGAAACTAAGCCTTCTACAGAAATAAGCTTCTTAAAAACAGCCGAAATATGCACCTCTGTGGCAATAGCTGCCTTCTTCTGTGCTTTCTCTGCTTCAACAGCATAAGATAAATTATTATGTGGGAGTAGCCTTAGGTGCATTTGACTGGCACCGTCCACCGCAGCCTCTTCCAGGCTTAATGCAAAAAGAAAAATCACACCAACTATAACCCTGAGCGCCTCCAGTCACCAGAAGTACTTTGCACTGCTCCCAGCTCTGCCATAAGAATTTGCTAAATGAAGTCAGAGACCTTGTGCTACACCCAGTGATGTCCAGCCGCTGCTCCTGCTGAAAGAACATACGCCATTTCCAGAGCTCCAAAGAGGTGAACACATGTATGTCCTGATGCTGTAAAAAATTCACAGCATTCCCGGCTTTGCTAACAAGTTAACTGGAACAGGCCCCACTGCAGCCAAATGATAGTGGATGTCCGCTGTCCGTGCTTACTTTTCCTCCTCCTTCAGCTCCCGCAGCACTGCCGCCTGATTCTCACCTTGGCTGCTGCTTGTGATAAGGAAGCTTATCATAGCTCAGGAAGGAGCTATAGTAAAAGGTGAAGTGACTCTGAACAAGCAACCTGTCAGTTCTGGTAGAAACAAGAAAACAGAATATTTCCATAAAAGACTATCAGTCCCAGAATGCACCAGGTTTCCAACAGCCATTAGAGGAGCTGAAGTGGGGAAACGTGTTCAATAAGGAGGGCTATGAGGTAATCCCCAAGCACTCATCTCAAAGGGCAGGGCCTGATTCAGCACAGCTGTGCTGTGCTAGGGTGGAGCACTCATCTAAGCAGAATAAAGGTAGAGTTTATTCTACAGAGAATTATCCTCATCCTCAGTTTCATCTTGGAGATCCTCATCTTGGACAGTTTCATCATCCAGAGGATCATCAGAAGCAGAAGCCAGAGCGGACGGACAGAGAGGGCAAGAAACCCTTTGGAAAAAAGAAGAGAAAAGCATTTGGGAGGTCTAAAGGAGTCCAGAGCAGTACGTATACTGGGAGACATTCAAAAGGCCAGCATACACCATTGGACTGGGGAAAGCCAGAGGAATGGTGCTGCAGAGCTAGGAATCTCCAGACGGTACCTGTGAGGGAGACGGCTGCACGTGGAAGGGACCCTAAGACCCGTGCCAGAAGGTATATGAAGAGAGATCCAGTGTCCAGGGATCTGGATTGGAAGGCTGGACATAAGAACTGGACTACATACTGGCCAGGCTATATAGAGAGGAACTCTAACAGCAATGGAAGCTCAGGTATGAACACTGATCTATGCCCTAGCTATACCCTTGAAAGACAGCAGGGAAACAAGTATTCTCCTGAAAAGTGCTCCATTGAGAAATTCCTCTGTGCCAATCCATGATTTTGAACCCATGATTGTTGAAGGGGGAGAAGTCTTAGATACAGGCTGTGAATACATGGATTGCTCTCTGTCTAAACTCCTTTGGTAATTTACTGTTACAAAGTACAACAACCATCACAAAGAAATACAAACTTGTTCTTTAATCTACTCAGAAAAGCTCCTGAGTAGGATTTTGAGCCACGTAGTAGAAAGCAAGCCAGCTAAGGGGTTTCAGCTGGGTAACTGCTAGCAATTGAGCCTTACCTAATTGCTTGTGAGCTCTGAGGAAATCACTTCTGAGTCTATGTGTGAAGATATAAGAACTTAACCTGAGAAGAACAGTTTTTCCCTTCTTTGTGGGTTTTGCTTGTTGTTTGATGCACAGCTAAGAAAATATTAGCTAGAGCCTACAGAAAAGACCAGTTTGTTACCAACCAGGTCTTTATTCTTTTGATTTGATTGCCTGACAAGTTCAACTGTTTTCCTGATTTTGTTTTTCTAAGTTTAACACTGAAAGCAAGTATCCTGTTTTATGTGCTACCAAGCATATCTGTGTTGGGAGAAATAACCCCATAAATAAATATCTTATTGGCTTTACACTCAAGCACAACTAATTATTGTGAGCGGCTGTGTCTGGTGTGAATGGACTGCATTTCCCACAATCCCTTGCAAATCATATTGATATATGCCTTTGCCAAGACTGTGAACATTCTCACCCAGGCATCCGTCTGACATGCTGCAGACTGAGTCTCCCTCACACATCCGGGAAGAATCCTTTTAGGCTGGCTCACTCCTGTTAAGTCATTGCCTTTATTCTACTTTTTTTTTCAATACATTTTATTCATTAGATTCTGTCTCTACTGGGCCCTTGAATCCCCTCAAAAGTACATAACGAGAAGTACCAGACCCCAAAGCCTATGGAAGGGGGAAGAAACAAAACCTCATTGGGTTTAGCACTTCTAGGGCCCTAAGCCCAGTGTAAAGAGGACCCATGTCCTCTTCACCTGCCTCTTCCTAGGCTGCTGGTAGGCCTGCACTGAATATCTCAGACTGCAGAGGTCTGCAAGGGCCCCATTTGCTGGAGAGAGAACGATACTGGAGTTCTGAGGGCTGCACAGGATTCTTTACAGAGTAATGTCATCAGATCAGTTCTCTGTCTCCATCTGCTGATAAAGGAGCATAAATTGACAATGCAAACTTGTTTGTTAAAATGGTGGTTGTTATTTGGATACGTTGCTTAATAAACAGATTTTGAAAAAAAAAAAGGAGCATAAATTGACATGTCGGGATTGGTCTAGACTTGGATGATAATAATGCATGTGCCTTTCCCATGACATTTTAGGTATTTCACAAAGGGCTATGAGGATCATTCCAGAACACAAATAAGCCCTTTGGACATGCAGCATAGATGTTTTTCTAGCAAAAACGTCTACTACCGTATTCTGAAACCACTGTGGCCCTGCACGTACACGGCGCTAGCATGGGGATCTCAGAGGAGGGGATGAAATGGGGGCCTGGACAGCAGCAGAGATGTAAAATGTGTATTCAGGAAAGGTCCGTATATGTCCTGTGTATTTCCTGCAGGCGTCCACGTTATACCAGTGGAAATGTGGAACAAGGCCAGGACTTAGAAACTTTTCTGTTCTGCTGTGCAATGCGTCTCATATAGATGAATGGCTGTGACAAAGATGTTTTGAATAGGTGTGTCTGCAATATGGAAGACCACAAGATACAGTTGTAAAGAACAGAATGCAGAGGTGAGGGAAAGTTGTATGGTAAAGACACATTTATAAATACCCCTACAGATATATTCAGAGTTGCAATAGTGATTATTCTGGCTATGCTGACAATTGCTGTGTGAGCAAGAAGAGACAATCTAGGGCACCCTAACAATTCCTGTCTTCTGAGAATTAGGACTGTTGATGTAGGGATTGTATGTGGGTGAGTATAGGACCGATGCATGTGTGGGTGAGAAACGCAGATCAGATTAGCAGTCCTGAGACTCCATGCCATTATGTTACAGCTGTTTTCTAGAGGTGCAGGGTAACTGTACTGTGGAGATATTTATTTAGACAGATTTATATGCCACCTTTTCCTTCAATCAAGGTGGTCACGTCACATCACAATTGGAGGGTTACATTTAACATTAGGGTACCTGTAATCATTTAGACAGCACAGTTACGTAACAGTATTTAGACATTTACACAATGTTTAGACAGTACAATTGAAATAACATTTAACAAAGGTATTTACTAATGAGGTGTGTTGAATTTGTGTGTGTGGATGGGATGGGTGTGTGTTTAGTTGGCGGAGGTAGTAGTGTTGCTGTTTGGGTAAGAGATGTTGCTTGAATGCTCATAGGTTTCTATAAATAACCATGTTTTGAGGTCTTTGTGGAAGTCTATGAGGTCTTCTAAAGCTCTCAGGCTCAATGGTAGGGAGTTCCATATTGAGGATGCCAATAGTGATGGTGCTCTTTTTGAGGTTGTTTGGTTTTGTGGTAGCCTGCAGGTGTGCCGATCATGTTATTGGTTCTTCTTGGTCTATTGCTGATGTCTCTTGTTATAACGTTTTGGAGTATGTCTGCTGAGAGATGGTGAATGACTTTGAAGATTATCATGATTGTTTTGTATTTAGCTCTTGCCACCATTGGAAGCCAGTGTAGTTGTACGATGGGAGTGATGTGCTCGGTTCTTGGGGTGTCTGATGATGCGTGCTGTGGTGTTTTGTACCATCTGTAGTGGGTGTAGTGTCTGATGAGGAAGGCCTTGATATAGTGAGTTTCCATAATCAAGCAATGGTGTAATGAGTGCTTGGCACACTGTGCGGAAGTGGTCTTGATGGAGCATTGGTTTGATTTGTCTATTTTCAATCAATGATATGCCTTGTTTGCAGTTCTGGTGATGTGGGATGTTAGGTTCAGAGCTCTGTCTAGTGTTATGCCCAGATACTTAACTTCTTTGACTACTATGTGTTTGTCCAGGATGCTGATAGCTTGTGGAGGCATGAAGGTGGGGTTCCTGGTGACGAACATTGCCTCAGTTTTTTCGTAGTTGACCGTTAAGTTGTTGGCTATGAGCCATTCATTCATGTCTTCGAGGCATTTTATTGTTGTAGTGTTTAGTGCTAGTAAGTTGATTGGAGCATACACCATGATGTCGTCAGCATAAATGTGGTAGTGTAATTTGTGGTGCTTGATGTTGCATATGGGCTGTATGTAGATGTTGAAGAGCACTGAGGATAGGGCTGAGCCTTGAGGTATTCCCTGCGTGACGGGGAATTGTAGGGATTTCTTTTGATCGTATTTGACTTGTTGCGTTCGCCCTTCCAGGTATGATGTGAACCATTTCAGGGTATTCTTGCAAAGTCCTATCTGTTGTAAGCATTGCAATAGCTTAGGGTTTGACACAGTGTCGAAGGCCACAGAGATGTCCATGTCTAGCAGGAAGCCGTTTATGTTATCTGACAGTCTCCTAAGAGGCATAGATAACATAAACGGCTTCCTGCTAGACATGGACATCTCTGTGGCCTTCGACACTGTGTCAAACCCTAAGCTATTGCAATGCTTACAACAGATAGGACTTTGCAAGAATACCCTGAAATGGTTCACATCATACCTGGAAGGGCGAACGCAACAAGTCAAATACGATCAAAAGAAATCCCTACAATTCCCCGTCACGCAGGGAATACCTCAAGGCTCAGCCCTATCCTCAGTGCTCTTCAACATCTACATACAGCCCATATGACAAAGAGGGAGGTGAGTAGTGTTTCCACTCCGTGTTGGGGCTTGAATCCATGCTGATGTATGTCCAGTGGAGCATTGATATTTATGTGGTCTTGAAGTTGCCTTTGGACTGCTTTTTCCATGACTTTAGCAAGGAATGGCAGGCTGGAGATAGGACGGTATGACTTTGGTTCAGATGGGCTCAGATTGCTAATTTCAAGTATTGGTCATATCATTGCGTGCTTTAGCAGTTGTGGCATGTATCCTTGTTGGAGTGAATCTTTGACGATTTTTTGAATGTGATGAGAGAGCTGACTTTTTGTGGCTTTGATCCATGACACTGGGCATGGGTCTGATGGTGAAGTTGTTGTGTTTAGTCCAGATATGATGTTTTCTACTTGCTGTTTTGTTGGTATATTGAAGCTTTCCCATGCTTGGTGTTGCTTTTTTATCGTGTGGTCATTTATTTGTGGTGAAGCAGAGTATGTTTGGTTAGTGTTTTTTGACTTCATATAGTCTGCATATTTTTGTGGGTCAAGATGGTGGGTGCTTTGTTGCGTGTCATCCTTGGGTGAGCTTTTGTACAATGCTGAAAAGCTCTCTTGGTCTATTGGCAGATTTCATGATTAGGTTGGTATGGTGTTGCTGTTTACGCTCATTTATTAGATTGTTGTATTCCCGTTGTTTGTCTCTGTATTGTGTTAGGAGGTTGTGTGATTTGTTCCGTCTCCATTTTCTTTCTATTCTTCTTAGTGTGCGCTTTGCGACTCTGACTTCGTGTGAGTACCATGGGGCGTTGGATCTTTTGCGGGTTTGTGGTTCTTTAATGGCTGGGGCAGATGCTGCGTTGGATATTATTGTGTTCCATTCTTCTATGTTTAGGTCCAGGGTGTCGCGATCCTGTTGAAGTTGTGGGGTGATGTCGTTTATGAATGAGTCTCTGTTAAATGTTTTAAACGGTCTGTTTATTCTTTCTTCTTTGCGTTGGGTAGGGCTATTCAGGGTCATGGTGAATTCAATTACATGGTGGTCCGACCAAGGGACTGGGGTGATTGTTGGTTTTGTGGTTTTGTTCTGTTCCACTAGTTGTGTTGGCATGAATACCATGTCCGGAGTTGAACCATGTTGGTGCGCTGGGGCATTAATTGTCTGGCAGTATTTTAATGACTCCATGGCTTTTAGGAACGTTGCAGATTCTCTGGTGAGTGCGGATGTTAGGTTGTAGTCTCCTAGTGCAACGAGGGGTTTGTGCTTTCTGTTATGTGCGCATATTGTTTCAATTACTGTGGATAAGTATTCAGTTGTGGTTCCAGGTGGTCTGTATGTGAGGGAGATGGTTAGATACTTGTTGGTTATAGTTAGTGTGTTGGCTTCGCGTGTGTTAGTGGTGGCGATTGTTTTGAATCTGAATTCCTTTCTGGTAAGTATTAGTACTCCTCCCCCTCTCTTTTGTGCTCTGATGCAGTTAAATGCTGAGTATCCTGTTGGTTACTTGATTTAATATGACTTATTCTGAGTCGTCTAGCCAGGTCTCAGTGATGCATATTATATCAAGCTTCTTGTTGTGGATTAGGTCAAGGATAGTATTTGGTTTGTTCCTGATAGATCTGGTGTTTAGTAGAGCACACCTGATGTTTGTTGAGATGATTGGGTTTGTGTGTTCATTATTTGTGTAGTGAGAGGGTGTGTCACGTGTGGCATTGTATGGTTTGTGTGCTGTATTCTTTGATTGTTGGCGTTCTTTGGATATGTGTGATGCTGGTGTAGATATGGGTTGGGTGGTATATAGGTTTATCAATGGGATTTGTTTGTTGAGTCTGATGCTGTGTGTGCAAAGTGCAAACATGTGTAGGAATGTGAGGTAGGCCATGAAGTAGTGATTAGTGGAGTTCATTTTATAACTTGTATTTACTGACCTAGTATAGGGTTTGTAGTTTACTGATCAGGGCTCGACTTGATTTGTCTCCTATAGATGTAATTTTGCATTAGTAGTAGTGGAATCTTTACTCGTGTCTTGTGTTGCATATGGTTAGTTTGCAGATTAGTTATGAGGTGGTAGTTGAATTGATGTAGGGCTTGTGCAGCATGAGTTGTTTTGCAAACTAAGCTATGCAGAATTGGGTAGTAGGTTCTATGCAATTAGTCCTATAAGCAATGGATTGTCCAGGCAGGATTACAGCATTAACGTAGGCATGCAATGGATTGTCCAGGCAGAGTAAGGCAGTAGGCTTAACTTACAATCAGTGGAATGTTCAGACAGGGCACGGCAACAGATTTAATTTCGATGAGGGCATGGAATGTAGCTCTTTGGCCGCTACTTGGTCTGCGCCTAAGGGCCACGCCAAAGTGCCTGCCGGCCCGCTCAGTGGCTCAACCCCGATCGGGGGAGCCTGACAGATATGTTTCGTGTGATGGCAAGTGTGAGTCTGTGTGTGTATGGTTAGAGGGATGCATTGGGGGATTTGGTGTGCACAACCACAATTTTAGGGGGACATCAATGCCTGGCCAGTACCTTGTCCATAGGGATGACCACAGTGTGACCAGATGCCAGTATGATTGGCCAGGATACATTAGAATGGAGTCTCCATGGCCAAATGTCAAAGCATATCCCTCCAAGTGATAAGGGACCCTTAGAATGAGTGCATACAACAAGGTACACAGCACCATACGTGGCCTCACAAACAGGGCCGGCCCAAGTGTTTCTGCCACCCTTACCCCCAGCTGCCGCCACCCCCCCCAGCTGCCACCGATTCTGTATCAGGAAGAGGAGGCGGGCCACAGCAGCTGCAGTATTTCAAAAAGCGGAGGCAAAAGCCAGTCACTTTTGGAAATATTGCTGCTGCCGCTCCCTGCCTTCACCGCAAACAGATCCAGCGGCAGCTGGGGGGGCGGGGCAGCAGCACAGCCGGTCATGTATGCCGCTGCTGTCGCTCACCTGGGCCAGCCACCCTAGACAGCCGCCTAGCTCACCTAGTGGATGGACTGGCCCTGCTCACAAATGTGCACATTTGTATAGACAGATGCTGGTGCCCTTGGGCATCTAGTGGTGCTGTTTACACTGGTGCATGCATTAAATCCGAGAGTCCCTATTTTTTATCAGAGATATGCTCTGACATTGAGATGCAGAGGACCACCTCTGATTTCTTCTGGTCCATACATAGCATTGTACAGGCTGTTGTCAGAGATGACCAATGTAAGCACAACTAAATGTTCTCCTACTGCCATGTATGTTTTGCTGCAAGGTATGTCAGGAGAATATCACTTTCTACTTGCTGTTGAAACATCTCTGCACAGAGATCATTTTTCAGTGTTCTGGTCATGCAAAGAACTCTTATATGGTCTGTTTTGCATCAGCACATCTGTATTATCCATTTTCATGAGCACTACCCCATCAGTGTGAGGAGCAGCTTTGGGGATGCACAGTTTAACTGAGGAGGTGTGGCCACACGGAGACGGGCAGCAGCGGATCTGTACATCTTTTCGGAATTCGCCGAGAGCGGGGATGACCATGCCACTTACTGTAGGAGGTTGTCGCAGCTGCTGGCTGCATAGTTTTGAATATCCATTTGTTTATTTATTTTATTTACTTATTTGAGCACTTGATATACCGCTAGGGCCGAAGCATAAAAGCGGTTTACGGTGTGATGACTGCTAGAGAAAAAAGAAAAAAAAAAAGGAACGCCAGCAAATAGGACAGAGGAGCAAAGAAAAGAAAGGCCAAAGTAGGGGAAAGAATGGGACATAAACAAGAAGACCCAGAGATAACAACACAATGAGGGAATCTTACATAACTGACAGGTCAAGGGGGTTGAGGCAGGAGATTAAATGCCAATTGAAAGAGATGGTTTTTTTAAAGCAGCTTTAAACCATGGAAAAGACAGCTCAGAGTGAAGGGAAATAGGGAGAGGGTTCCCGAGAGCTGGACCTAAGAAGAAAAAGGCAGCCCCTCGAGTACGCTCAAAGCGTGCCATGGAAACTGAGGGAAGGACTAATCGATGAGTGTGAACAGAGCGGAGCAAGCGGAGGGGATGATGGAACTAGAGAAGATCAGTCAAGTAACGAGGGGTAGCAGAGTATGATGTTATGAGCAAAAATAAGAATTTCAACCAGTGAAGGTGAATGAGAAGAGGAGAGATGTGATTGAACAGTGAAGAATGGGTGAGGATACGAGCAGCTGTATTCTGGAGTAATTGTAATCTATGGAGCTGACACTGTGGGAGACCAGTGAACACTACATTGCAGTAATCAAGCCTAGAGACAATAAGCGAGAGAAGAAGTGTGAACAAAGTCGACAAGGAGAGGAATGGGCGGTGCAAATCTGGCGTAGGTGGAGGAATGTGCGGCGGGAAACGCCAGAAATGTGTAATTTGAAAGAAAGGGAGGAATCCAGAATAACCCCAAGATACCTAAAAAAGGGCAACAGGGGAACAGAGGAAAAGGCAAAAGAGAGAGCCAGGAAAGGTGTGGGAGCCCCAAAGGTAATCCAAGTGGCAGCTGATTTAGCTGGATTCAGATGAAGGTGATTGGAGTTTAACCAGTCATGGATGTGGGCTAAACATGAGTTCAGTGACGAGATATCGAGACAGGCAGAGTCAGTGCAGTGGAGGAGTAGTGTGTCATCTGCATAATAGCATAATATGTGGAAATAAGATTGCTGAATGAGAAGGCATAGGGGAATCAAGAAGACATTAAACAGGAGGGGCAAGAGTACTGATCCCTGTGGGACCCCACACATCAGGGTAGTGGACAGAGAAGAGGAAGCCTTGGAGGAAACATAAAAAGATTGTGTAGTGAGAAAGGATCGGAACCATCTAAGCGGAATGCCGGCGATGCCGAAATCAGAGAGATGAGTAAGAAGGGTCCCTATTTTTTATTTGGGAGTCATTCTTGATAGAACTCTCAGCTTCACTTCCCACATTAAGAAAATAACCAGAACAATCTTCTACAAGCTTAGAACTATCCAGCAACTTAGACCACTTATAGAAAGTGACGACTTCCGGACCATTACTCAAATTTTAATAACACCTCACCTTGATTATTGCAATGGTATCCTTAAAGGCATAACAAAGAAAAATCAAAATATTCTCCAAATGGCTCAGAATGTTGCCGCAAGAATAATTTCCAAGGCTAAATTATCCGATCACATTTCTCCCATTTTATACTCCTTACATTGGCTCCCCGTTGCATGCAGGATACATTATAAAATTATACTGACTACATTCAAGTTAATTAACATCGCTCCATCATATCTACCCTTATCCATAGCCCCTCAGATAGTAGACTAAGAAGGAGGAATCTCAATACAATGCAAGTACCAGATACAATAAGAAAGACAAAGCAAACAACAAGCAACAGCGCCTTCTCATACATAGCACCTACACTTTGGAACAACCTCCCTGATCTAAGAGAGACAAGAGATCTCCAAACGTTTAGAAAGGAACTAAAACCACTTATTCACCCAACATTATTGCCAATTCTCAGATCTGGCCTCCCACTCCCCATAGCTCATCCTGCCAATCTGCCAAAAATACTCACTCACTTAATAACATTATCCAAAACTGATTTATGTCACAGGTTGTAAATGTCACAGTTCTGTAAATAATCAAGTTTTTTTGTTATAATTCTGTAAATAATTAACTGCCTAAATAATCAAAGGTTCATGTTATGAGCTATATATGATTACTTTTATTTATACTGTTCCTTGTACATAGTTGCAATGTTGCATAATGTTCCATGTATTTTTCACCATTGTTCTCTGTAAACCGCCACTGATCCTGGGAAGGGGCGGTATATAAAAGTCTTCAAATAAATAAAATAAATAAAAATAAATAAAAGGGTCCTGTGATCCACTAGGTCAAATGCCAAAGATAGATCGACTGAAACGACAGAGAGGTCACACTGATCATGTGCCACATGTATGTCGTTCAGCAAAGCCAGAAGGATGGACTCTGTGCTGTGACCTTCACGAAAGCCTGACTGTCGAGGGTGGAGAGCATTGGTAGACTGAAGGTGAGCAGATAGCTGGGTAAAGACAAACCGTTCCAGAAGTTTAGACAGAAAACAGAGGTTGGATACAGGACGCCAGTTAGCAAGCACAGAGGGGTCGAAGGAAGGTTTTTTGAGGATAGGGTGCACTAAAGCATGCTTCCAAGGGGCAGGAAAGACTCCTGTGGTAAGACTAGAGATAAGCATACTGAGGAGAGGTGGAAGGAGGATGAGTGAAGGTTCAAGAAGCCAGATGGAGGGAAATGGATCCAGAGCACAAATGATTTTCCGAGAGGCGGAAAAGGTAGTAGCTAATTTGGAGGGAGAAATCATATGGAAAGAAGACCAGGTATGCAAAAGAGAGTGGGATGGGAGGGTATAGGATGGAGAAAGAGGAGGGAGGGCAGGAGAAAGTGGAAGTGGGCATGAGGGGAGTGCTGCATGCAGGAAAAGAACTTTATCTGAGAAAAAGTTAGCCAGTTCAGCTGCTTCTGGCATTATTGATAGGGACGGGGAGGAAAAAGAGGGAAGGGACGAAAGAGCACCAAAACTGAATATAACTGCCGGGATGAGACCAGGTGACAATAATAATCATGTTTGGCTTGGTTTATCGCGGAGTGGTATTCCCAGTGCCACTGTCGGAAAGTGAGAAGTGTGGTGGGGAAGGGACAGGAGCGCCAAATACATACTGGCTGGCATAGGTAGGACCGAAGAAGTCAGAGTATAGAGTGGAACCAAGGATGGTGAGTAGGTATGGCAGCAGCAGGGGGGAAATTGGAGGGAGCCAAAAGATCAAGTGTGGTGGCTAGAGAGATGTTCCAAGTTTGACCCTGGGAATATTTCTTTAGGGAACAAGCGGGTTTCTCTTCTGCTCCTTTCAATTTCTCAGAAGACCCTTGCAATACTATTCATGGTTTGGACCTTAATGACCTGCTTCCAAATGGACACATTACACGTACCATCTCTCACCTAAGTCCCAAGAGCACATTTAAGTTATAGTTAAGACTAAGCACAATTAACCACTGCATTTTGGGAAGGGAAAGTTTAAAATCCAGACTAAGCTACCCTTAAAATCACTTAACATAAGAACATAAAAGGAGAAAAAAAGGAGGCGACAGTGCCTCTGTATAAGTCTTTGGTGCGACCTCATTTGAAGTATAGTGTGCAATTCTGGAGACCACACCTTCAAAAGGATGTGAACAGGATGGAGTCGGTGCAGAGGGTAGCTACTAAAATGATTAGTGGTCTTTGTTATAAAGCATATGAGGACAGACTGAAGGATCTCAATATGTACACCTTAGAGGAAAGGCGGGATAGAGGTGATATGATTGAGATGTTTAAATACCTCCGTGGCATAAATGTTCAGGGAGAGAGCCTCTTTCAATTGAAAGCAAGTTCTGCTACGAGGGGACATGGGATGAGGGTGAAGGGAGATAGATTCAGGAGTGATATGCGGAAATATTTCTTTACGGAAAGAGTAGTGGATCCGTGGAATAGTCTCCCAGTGGAGGTGGTAGAGATGAGGACAGTAACTGAATTCAAAAAAGCATGGGACCAACACAGAGGATCTCTAAAGGTAAAAAGGGGACTGCTGTAGTTGTTGATATGGAAGGACAGACTAGATAGGCCATGTGGTCTTTTTCTGTCATCATATTTCTATGTTTCTAATTATATAACAGGGCACAGGCTAAGTGTGCCAGAAAGTACCTATGGGCCCGATTCCAGGACGCGGGTTGCGGGGCTGCACGTCCCGGTGGAACGTGCAACCCCATAAGTCGTCTGGGCCCGATTCTCCCTCCAGCTCTCCTCATACATCCTGATGATCAGGACAGGAGAGCTGGCGGGGAGCGGGAGGGGGCGGGATTGGGGCACAGCAGAGCGGGGGCAGGCCAGCCCGGCAGTACATACAGGGCCAATTCAGGTCACGGCTCTGTATCTCCTGCCAGGTCTGTAGGGATGTGCTGCTTATTCCACTTCAAAGGTGGAATAAGCAGCACTTTTGGCACAATCAGGGCTAGGGCTAGGGCTAGGGCTAGGGGGCTAGGGATCCCCCCCCCCCGGGGCTTGGTGTGGGACGTCCCTGCTGCCCGATCCAGGTCATGGCAGGCCAGCCTTGGGTCGGGCGGCAGGGAAAAGGGGGGCCGGAGACATGGGAGTCAGGGGTGCCTGCGGGGAGGATGTCCCTGCAGGCGGCAGTGGCATGCCAGGCCTTTCTCAGGCCCAATTCTGGCCACTCCAGGAACGTTTTGTTCCCTCGATCCAGAATAGTGTCCAAATGGGCCTGTCTAGCTTTGGACAGTCCAGATGGCCCGGAAGGGCCCTTCTCTGAATCAGGCTCCACATGTATGCTTATGATAAAAAAAGCAGGTTTAAATGCTAATTTGATTTTAATTTTGTAAACCGCCTTGATGTGCTTTGCTCGAGGGGACGGTAAATTAAATTTTATTATTATTGCTATCATTACATGCCAGCCTGCACCATGTGTACTTGGTGCGGTCTGGCATGTAATGATAGCAATAATAATAATAAGCGTGACCTAATTTCATAAAGGCCCATTTACTTAAGTAAAATGTTGCTTATGTGCTAAAGTATTCAATAAAATTAGCTTCAAAAAGTGCCGTGCTGGATCAGATCAAAGATCCATCAAGCCCACATCCTGACTCCAACAATGGGCAATTCAGGTCACTTGAAAGTGCCCGGCAGATTTCATTCCTTGCTGTTCACTCCCAGGGATAAGTAATGCCTTTCCCTAAGTATCCTCAACTAATAACTGTTTATGGACTTCTCCTGTCCAAACCCTGTTTGACCCTTACCATGCCGGAAGCCCTGATCACATCCTCTGGCAACAAATTCTGTATCTTAATTGTGCATGGACTGAAAATAATATTTTAAATCTACTACTTCTTGATTAATGGACTATCCCTCTGTTCTAGTTTTAGTTGAAAGGGTAACCCCGACATACTTAGTCGCTGAAAAATTAAATGCTGAGACACAATGTAAAAATATCACACTGTCCAATTACAGCGTGCTGCTAAAGTCTTCATGCCCTTGTACATTTTTCACATTCTCCTTTATCAAAAATCAGTTCAAAAGGAATTAAATTAGGAGTTTGCTTCACTAATCTACAAAACATATTTTACTAAAGGGCGTTAGCTGACAATGCGTATTCTGGAACATGCTGAATGTGCGTTGGGACATACATTGTCAGCTAGCACAGGCGGGACAATTCCTGCACTGTCTAACTTGTGTTAGAGTAGTGAGTGGGCTGGGTAGGGGCGGAGAGTGGGCATTGTTTGCTCGATGCAGTTAGTGCTGGGTTCACCTAATGCCAACTCAATAGGTGGCATGAAGGGCACCTGCACTAAAGTGGCATGTGCTAAAGGACAGGGCTCTGCGGTAACTGCCAGGGAAATTTCCATGCCCCCAACAGTTAATACAATGATGTTGCACCTAACGTGCCATAGTTTCAGCCCTGTTGGTGCATTCCTAACACCCTAGCGCCCTTTAGTAAAAGGGCCCCCTATATTTTTAGTGTCAAAGAACAATTATAGAAATATTCAAGTAGTAAGTAGGAATAAGAAAACAAAGTCTTGACTGCATAAGTCTCCATACCCCTTGACTCAGTATTTGATGGAAATCACATTTAGAGTAGTAACAGCCATAAGTCATTTAGGGTAACTGTCTACCAAGTTTACACACCAGGATACTGCAGCTTTTACCGGTTCCTCTAGACCAGGGGTGTCCAAGATACGGCCCGCGGGCCAGAGTCCAGCCCGCCAGGCATTTCTATCCAGCCCAAGATGCACATGAGTTTTTGTCTAGTTCGGACGTACAGGGTATGTGCACCCCTATTTGGAAAGGCTTGGAACTGAAAAAAATGTTTACTGGCGATTGTAGTGCACCCCCCCCCCCGCCCCCCTTAGTGCTGCCAGCCCAGCCCGATCCAGCCAACCTCCACTTCCTTCTTCCTCGAGGAAACTCCTTCTGCAGCACCTGCCCCCCTCTGACATCACTTCCTGGGGCGCTGCAGAAGGAGTTTCCTAGGACAACTGGAGGGCTTCTAACAGGTTTCTTTACCTTTTCAACTTAATTGTATTGCAGCCGCTGCTCTGTGAAAAGCAGAAGCAGTGGCTGCACGAGGGATTGCGTTCGCGGACTGAGGGAGAAAAGCCGGTTTTTTGCTCTGGCCGCTCCCAATCTCATGGCCAGAGCAAAAAAACAGCTTTTCAAGGGCCGGGCACCGATCAAGAGTACTTCAGAGTACAAGGAAGTGGAGGTTGGCTGGATCGGGCCGGGCCGGCAGCACTAAGGGGGGTGCGCACTACATTCGCCAGAGGGCTAGAGAGCAGTGTTTGCCTCCGAATGTAATGCACCCTCGAATGTAATGCGCACCCTGAGTTTTATAAAGAACCTCTTTTTGACCAGAAAAGGTGCGCATTACATTCAAGTAAATATGGTAATTTTTACTAACTTTTTGCTGCGATGTGCTGCACGTGCTTCATCTGTGGTCATTTGCAGTCGTCTGTGGTCTTCTGCGTTTTTAGACAGACCGTACTAAACTGGAAAATTTGTAAAGTGTAAACAAAGAATGGCGGCGGCGGTGAGTAAAAGTAGTCCGGGGAAAAAACGTAAAGTTGATGTCGAGTGTCGCGCATTCAAAAGTTCGTGAACAGAAGATTTTTTGGTGATGGAACATTCTGGTTGCTTTTTGTGCTTGATTTGCCAGGAAACCATCGCTGTTCACAAACAGTACAAAATGGCCTGCTACCATTGACCTGATTCCGCTATACAATCTTGACATCCTAATGATCACGGAGACATGGCTATCTGACTGCGACAACGCCCTATTGAATCAGATGCTGCCACCTGGATTTGATTTATACACATGCCACAGGACCATCCAGAGAGGAGGCGGGACGCTCATCCTTGCAAAAGCTGATCTACACTTCAAACTATGCAACTCCTCTAGCTCAGCCCACCTTGATTCCCTCACCATAGCTAATGAGCTATGCACAATTAAGCTTTTATATCGGGCACCCACCCCTTTACCAGAGGACCTTCCAACAATAATTGAGCTTGCCTGCATGTCGTCCTCCTCACGCTCCCCAACTTGGTTGGTAGGCGATTTCAACCTCCCATCTCTTCATGATAGCCACTCAACAGCATTCCTAGACGCCTTAGAGGATCTAGGCTACAAACAACATGTCGACTCCCCCACACACGCTAAGGGAGGTAAACTGGACCTCATCTTTGCCCCCCATTTCAACGACTCAACAGCCCAAGACCTTGCACTGTATATATCACCTGTGCCTTGGTCAGATCACAACCTCCTTAGATTCATTATACCCTTTAATACATCCTACAAGAGCCAAATGTCAAACATTTCTGATACCCATACTGCCCGCTTCCGTCCATTCAACCGGAGCGTAGTCCTGGAAAATCTTCTGCCACTTATGACCAACACGTCTCTAAACTTAGATGATCTCATCTCCAAATGGGACGAGAACCTTCGAGCTGCCTCCTGTCCATCCCACACTGAAAAGAGAACGGGAACACGCACCATGGTTCTCTTCTGACCTTCGCTCATCTCTCTACCACCTGCGCAAACTTGAGAGACGGTGGCGACGATCACACTCCTCAGAATCACTTGATACATACAACTCTTACCTAATAACCCACCGTCGAAAGATAACACAGAGCAGGAAACTCTACCACACAGATTTATTGAAACGTTCCATCAATAAACCACACGCCCTATTCAGACTAGTAAAATCCATAACAGGCGAACCGGTCTCCGCCCAACCCTCAATGCCCCAACCACAGGACTTTGCAAACTACTTGCAATCAAAGATGATTAAGACCAACATAAACATGTGTAGCAGTACATCACCCATACCGTCTAAGACACCCCTAGCAACTCTACTATGTAATTTCACTGTGGTCTCAAATAGAGAGATGGAGAACATTGTCGCCTCTATCAATCCCAGCACAGCACCCAACGACCCCTGTCCAGCCAGTTGGATCAAAGAGCTGCGTCATGACCTAAGCCAAATCCTGTGCAATATATTGAACCAGTCTTTTCTAACAGGCTCGTTCCCACAGCGCCTGAAAAAACACCGCCATCAAGCCCCTACTAAAAAATAGCAGACTTGACCCGTCCAAAGTCGAATCTTTTAGGCCAATCTCGAGCATCCCCCAGCTTGCAAAAATCATAGAAAAAGCTGCTCAACAACAACTCCAGCACCATATTGACACTGAAGCTCCACTGAACCCGTCACAACACGGCTTCAGGGAAGCGCATGGCGTCGACACAGTCCTCACAACCCTATTCAACGAATTGGTCACTGGAATGGACAGCATCCAACAAGGATTTGTCCTCATCTTCCTGGACATCTCCGCCGCCTTTGACTCTGTGAATCATGACATACTTCTACAACGCCTGAAGGAAAAGGGGATTCAAGACACAGCACTTGAATGGTGTAAATCCTACCTATCCAACAGGTGGCAACAAGTAAAAACAGGTCATACATCCTCGGAACCATTCCTGCAGTCTCAGGGGGTACCTCAAGGATCGTCCTTATCGGCATTAATGTTCAATATATATATGCAGCCGATATGTGATTTGATCCGATCTTTCAACGTACGATGCCTGGCTTACGCAGACGACATCCTCCTCTACATGCCGTTCAAAATTGACCAACCGATGTTCTCCCCAATAATCAATTGTTTCGGAGCGGTAGCTGATTGGCTGCTGACACAAAACCTTCGGATCAATCATAGTAAAACTGATGTCCTTTTTGTTACGAAGAACCGTAAATTCACACCCCCCCCCCATCGCTACTTGTCAACAATGTAGAATTGAAGTCCAAACCTACAATCAGATATCTTGGCATCACATTGGACCAGCACCTAGATATGACCACACATGTGAAGAACGTTACAAAGTCTATATATCACAAGATCAAAACGTTACGTCACCTCCGCCCCCTACTGGAATCCAATGACTACCGGACAACCTTTCAGGCATTAGTCCTCCCACACCTGGACTTTGCGAACATCATCCTGCACGGCCTGCCTCAATCAACTTTAAATCCGCTCCGCCTGGCTATGAATGCCGCCGCAAGAGTTCTCTGGATCATCAAGAACTGACCACATAA
Organism: Ichthyophis bannanicus; assembly: GCA_033557465.1. Lineage (NCBI taxonomy): Eukaryota > Metazoa > Chordata > Amphibia > Gymnophiona > Ichthyophiidae > Ichthyophis > Ichthyophis bannanicus. Next base: position 907,325,019 of record CM066035.1, on the reverse strand, counting down.
CACCAATCATGAAAAATCTGCATTGGCTGCCGTTACACGCCAGACTCCAATATAAGTCACTAGTCCTTACTTTCAAAGCCCTGAATAACTACCCACCTACACCGATTAGCAAACTAATCCACAGCACCCTGGAAAACAGAGACAGGAGATCCACTTCAATGAACACCTTAATAGTCCCCAAGATGATGACGTCCTGTACTAAGACCACTTCCAACAGGGCTTTCTCTATATTCGCTCCCCTAAATTGGAATGCCCTTCCACATGAAATCCGTGGCATCAAAAGCTTAATCCTATTCCATAAAGCTCTGAAACACCTATTCACAATATACTACCCTGACACCAACCCTGACACCCACACATCGGGTAAACTTCCCTCATGTCTCAGCTACCATAGCACCTTATTACAACCAGAAAATGGTTAGACTATACTACTGCCCACCCACCACTTTTACGCCTGTCCCTCCCACACAAAATGAAGATGATACCAAATTGGCTTAGAGTATTGGTGACAATACTAATTTAACCTGTAAATAGTTACCCCGGTTATCCTATGTTTTTTTCCCTGTTCTATGTAAAACTCAATGTTGCTTGTATGCATTGTAGTATGTTTTGTTCGATGTACACCGCGCTGATTGTAATAGCGCGGTATAGAAGAAATGTTAAATAAATAAATAAAATATAAAGCGACACTACACTACGAAGCATGCTAGTAAATTCGATAGCTTTGTTGGCCAGCAACGAACCAATCGCATAATTTCAATGAAACAAAGCATAGTTGGTCAACAGTCTTTCTTCAAAGAAGCTAATAATAGTTCCAAAGCAGCAACAAAGGTAAACTTTCTAATAGCAGAATCCATAGCCAAGAGAGGAAAACCATTCACAGATGGAGAGATTGAGAAGGATTGCTTGGAAAGTTTTACGGATGTTGTTTGCCTGTTCCACTTCTCCTGCTGACCTATAAATGCATTCACTCTGCGGCTCCTCAGTATCTCTCCTCTTATCTTCCCTTACAACCCCCCTCGGGAACTCCGCTCTTCTAGCCAACTGCTTCTATCTGTGCCCTTCTCTCTTACTGCTAACTCCAAACTTCGCTCCTTTCACCTTGCTGCACCCTATGCCTATAACAAATTACCTGTGCCTGTACGCCAGGCACCTTCTCTAACCCTCTTCAAATCCAGGTTGAAAGCTCACCTCTTCCCTGCCGCTTTTGGATTTTGACTCACCTTATCTCCTTTCCTTCCCTTGTTTCACCCCGCTTACACCTTCTGTGTTTTTTGACACGGTCTGTGTTTGACTAGATTGTTTATTTTTTACTAGATTGTAAGCTCTGATGTGCAGGGATTGTCTCTTATATGTCTGTGCAGCGCTGCGTACGACTGGTAGTGCTATACAAATGCTCAGTAGTAGTAGTAGTAGTAGTAGGATAAGAAGTCTCTGGTGAAAAATGTCAGTCTCTCATCAGACAGTTGCTTGAAGGGTTGACGATCTGGCCAGAAATATTCAGGAATCTCTGATCAAGAGACTTGATTGTGAATTTTACAGCTTGGCACTTGATGAGAGCACCGACATTAGTGACACTGCCCAACTTGCGATATTCGTGAGAGGAGTTACTGGAGCGTTTTCTGTCGTCGAGGAACTGTTGGATATTTGTCCGATGAAAGGCACGACAACTGGAAAGGATGTTTTATGAAAGTCAACCAAGTAATGGAGAAATTCAATCTTCCCAAGAACAAACTTGTTGGCATAACAACTGATGGGGCACCGGCCATGACAGGGAAACAGAATGGCTTTGTGGCCTTATTGGCAAAATCTGTGCCTCAGGAAATCATACACCACTGTATTATTCATCAAGAAAAATTTATGCGCCAAGATCCTTGAAATGATGCACGTGATGGAAACAGTTGTATCAGCTGTTAACTTCATCCATTCAAGAGGCCTCAATCACAGGGAGTTTAAAGCGTTTCTTGAAGAAGTGGGCTGCGATCACAATGATATGGTATACTTCTGCCAGGTTCGGTGGCTGAGCAGGGTAGCCACCTTATCCAGGTTCTGGAGTTTACGTGATGAAATAAAGACCTTCATGACTAAGAAAGAAGGATGCAAAATTTCTGGATGATAACATATGGTTAAATTACTTGGCGTTTCTGGTGGACATGACCAAATAGATGGCTGAATTAAATGTCAGACTTCAAGGAAAGGATCAGCTGGTTCACAAACTGTATGAACATGTTACATTTGTTCAGAAGTTGGAGCTAATTCAGACTCATTTGGTTGAGAAGAAATTTGTACATTTCACAGTCCTTTCTACTAGATCTGCAGACACAGTACAACACGAGAAGTACTCTGAAATAGTTGCCAAACTAGCTGATGACTTCAGACACAGATTCAAAGATTTCAGAAAACATTCTGACATGATAAAACTGATGAGTAATCCATTTGAAGTTGATCCTACAGGTGCTGCTGATAAATATCAAATGGAACTTATTGACATTCGAAATAACAGTGACTTGAAGAGAGCTTTCACTGAACACGATCTGCTGAGCTTTTACAGTTGTTAGGTTTATCACACAGATATCCCAATCTGTCACAGGATGCAAAGAAATTTCTTGCTCTGTTTGGTAGCACCTACTGCTGTGAGCAATTATTTTCAAGAATGAAGAACACAAAAACAAACACAAGGTCTCTGCTTAGCGATAAACACTTGATAGTGTCATTGCGTGTTGCGACTTCTACTGTTGGAGGAGACAGACTATTTATGCAAGCAGAAACAATGTCAGATTTCACACTAAAGTGATTAGCTCACGAGGGACTATAGTCAATAGTGCTGCAATAAAATTTATTTTGCGTTTTACTTGTGATAGTGCTGCTCTGGCCCACGACCTTTTTTAAAAATTGCCCATGTGGCCCTGCAAGCTAAAAGGTTGGACACCCCTGCTCTAGACAAAATAACTCTAGTTATGTCAGGTTAGCTGGGGATTGTTTGCAGACTGCAGACTTCAAGTTCTGCCACAGTTTTTCTATTGGATTCAGGTCTGAGTTTTGACTGGGTCGTTCAAAGTCATTCGCTTTCCTCTTGTTGAACCACCCACTGCTGCTTTTGCTTTGTGCTTAAGGTCATTGTCCTGCTGAAAGCTGAATCCATTGCCAGGTCTATGATAGACTGAGCAGGTTTTCCTCCAGAATCTGCCTGTACTTTGCAAAACCCATCTTTCCCTCGATTCTTCACAAGCCTCCTTGTCCCCATGCCTCCTAGGCATTTCCACAGTGCTATGCTGCCACCACTATGATTTACCGTAGAGGTGGTAGTTGCCGGAACACTGAGCACCCACAACTAGTTCAGTCTCAGTCTCACTCTGCTGTAACAGCAGGTCATATTTGTGGCCTCTCTCTCAAGAGGGTTCAAGGGGGTGACTATACTGCTATAGGCTAAATGTTACCTCTGGGTTGCGACTCAAATGCCACACCACCTCTCATACGGCCTGCTCCAAAGACCACCTATTAGAGTCATTACAAGCGTCTTCACAATGCTCCCGATTTACATCTATCTATCAGGACTTGAGTTTGCTGAGAAGCAGATAAAGGTGCAGGCTTCCTCTACCAAGTCTTCCCCTAACTACTACTACTACTAATCATTGTATAGCGCTACAAGGTGTATGCAATGCTGTATATATACCCTATAGATGTAAGATATAGTCTTGCTCGTCAGAGCTTACAATCTAATCAAAATGAAAAAATATCACAAAACTAGGAACTAGAGTATGGCAAGATATATATAAGTAGTGGACAAGAGAATGAGGAGCATCAGGATCCAAAAGCAGCCTCAAAGAGGTGGGTCTTCAGCCTGGACTTGAATAGGGCCAGAGAAGGAGCCTGACAGTTAACCATCAGAGGAATAAAGGGTGGGCTCTATTTAATTTACTATAGGCCTATTTAAGGCAATTTTTAGAAATTGGCTAATTCCTTATTCTTATTTACTTTTTGATTATTTCTAGAATTGTTCTCTCTCATGCAGAGTACATTATATAGACAGTTGAAACAAATGCCTAGCCTAATGCATTTTAAAGGTGTACTTTTCAGGCAGCTGACTGTGAAAAATGCACAAGAGTGTGAAAGGCGAAGTCAGAGAGGCTGTTGTTGCGAAGTCAGAGAGGCTGTTGCCAAAAAAGCATCTTTCAGGAAATGGAAAAAAAAGCAAAATGACGAAATGTGGAAATAGCACAAGCACTAGTAAGTTAAATACAAGGCATTGATAAAGCAGGCAAAGAGAAAATGTGAGAAAAAAAAAAAACTTGCTGTGGAAGCAAAAACGCATAATAAAGACTTTTTCATTCATAGCAAAAAACCTGTGAGAGGGTCATTTGGAACATTAGATGATAGAAGGGTAAAAGGGGGCAGAAAGAGGGGACAAGGCTATCGCAGAGAGACTGAATGAATTCTTTGCTTCAGTCTTTACTGAGGAAGATGTAGGGATATTACCCATAACTGAAGTGGTATTTAAAGGTGATGCAGCAGAAGAACTGAAAGAAATATCGCTACACTGGGAAGATGTATTACAACTATTTGATAAACTGAAGAGTAGCAAATCACTTGGACTGAATGGTATACATCCAAGGGTGTTGAAAGAACTGAAATATGAGATTGCAGACCAGCTATTAGTAATCTGTGAACTATCATTAAAATCATCTGTAATACCCGAAGATTGGAGGATCGCCAACGTAACACCAATTTTTAAAAAGGGTTCCAGGGGTGATCCGGGAAACTACAGACCGGTGAGCCTTACATCAGTACCAGGAAAAATGGTAGAAACCATCATAAAGAACAAAATTGCTGAACATGTGGATAGTCATGGCTTAATGGGAGACAGCCAACATGGCTTTAGACAAGGAAGATCTTGTCTTACTAATCTGTTATTTTTTTTGAAGGTGTGAATATACAGGTAGACAAAAGTGAGTCAGTTGATATAGTTATCTGGACTTTCAGAAAGCCTTTGATACAAGGTCCCTCAGAGACTTTTGGAAAAACTAAAACGTCAAGGGATAGGAGGTGATATACTACTGTGGATCGGGAAATGGTTACAAGACAGAAAGCAGAGGGTAGGGCTAAATGGCCAATTTTCCCAATGGAAAAAGGTGAATAGTGGTGTACCCCAGGGATCTGTGCTGGGTCCGCTGCTTTTTAACATATTCATAAATGACCTGGAAAAGGGAATAACGAGTGATGTTATCAAATTTGCAGATGACACAAAACTATTTAAAGTTGTTTAAACCCATGAGGATTGTGGAACATTGCAAGAGGATCTTGACAAACTGGAAGACTGGGCATCCAAATGGGAGATGAAATTTAATGTGGACAAATGCAAAGTTATGCACCTAGGAAAGAACAACTCAAACTATGGTTACACAATGCAAGATTCCACATTGGGAACCACCACCCAAGAAAAAGATTTAGGAGTCATCATGGATAACATATTAAAACCCTGCGCCCAATGTGCAGCGGCGGCTCAGAGAGCAAATAGAATGCTAGGTATCATAAGGAAAGGAATGGAAAATAAAACAAAGGATATTATAATGCCTCTGTATCATTCCATGGTGCAACCGCACCTCGAATATTATGTGCAATTCTGGTCGCCGTATCTTAAAAAGAATATAGCGTTATTAGAAAAGGTACAGAGAAGAGCCACCAAAATGGTAAAAGGGATGGAAGGATATTCCTATGAAGGGAGGCTAAAAAGGTTAGGGCTCTTCAACCTGGAATAGAGAAGGCTGAGGAGGAGATATGATAGAGGTCTATAAATTAATGAATGGAGTGGAACGGGTAAACGTAGATCGATTGTTTACGTCATTAGAATATAAAAAGACTAGAGGACATGCAATGAAGCTACAGGGTAACCTATTTAAGGCTAATAAGAGAAAATATTTTTTCACTCAAAGTGTAATTAAACTCTGGAATTTGTTACCGGAGGATGTAGTAAAAGCTGTTAGTGTAGCTGGGTTTAAAAAAAGGTTTGGACAAGTTCCTGGAGGAAAGGTCCATAAACCATTAGTAAAAGGGACACGGGATATCACTGCTTGACCCAATACAAGCATCGAGGAACCTGTGTCTTTTGGGGAAACTGCTAGGTACCTATGACCTAGATTGGCCACTGTTGGAAACAGGATACTGGGCTTGATGGACCTTCGTCTGACCCAGGATACTGGGCTTGATGGACTTTGGTCTGACCTTGGTCTGGCATATCTTATGTTCTTATGGTCTTAAAGGCAGTTACTCACTTGTAGCAGGTGTTCTCCGTGGACAAGCAGGAATGAGTCCTCCCACTCCCATATGAGTGATGTCCTCCAACGGATCCCACGCAGGAATGCTCCCAACACCAACTGGAAGCTTTTAGGAAGCTCCACTGTGTCTGTGTGCCTCCTTCCCGCCTGCCGCTGTGACACCATCTTAAACCAGTTTGACAGTATACTATAGCAGCAACTCAGAGGAGGTGGGAGGGTTATGAGGACTTATTCCTGTTATCCATAGAGAAGACCTGCTACAGGTGAGTAACTACCTTTAATTCACGAACAAGTAGGAATGAGTCCTCAAATATGGGACTCTCTAGCTACAGGCTGCCGAAAACAGGAGAATGCAGAGAAGCCCAACAGGGGCAACAACCAACAGCATAATGGCAACAAGCCTTAGCAGTCAAGGGACCAATTATGTACAATATGAGTGATTCTCTTTTCCCTTATTTTTTTTGGTAGCCTGGACAAAATAGAATGGGCCTAGCAGTGATGGAGTTGGATTCTAATCCCTATAGAGATTTCAGAGTACAGATTGGCCAAAGTTTGTTGCGTCGGGAGTCCCCATCTAGACAGTAGTGAGATGTGAACGTGTGGACAGAGGATACTTTGTAGCCCTGCAGATCTCATCCATGGAGATTGAGTGTAAATTGGTCACTGACACAGCCATAGCTCTGATACTGTTAACTGTGACATGACCATCAGTTCTCAGGTCTGCCTGGGCATGAGCTAAAGAGATGCAGTCTGCTAGCCAAACTGAAAGAGTGTTTGGAAATGGCAGCTCCTAACTTGCTGGGGTCAAAAGAAGCAAAAAGGTTGGAAGGACTTATTGTGGAATTTTGTCTGCTCAAAATAGAAGGCTAAGGCTTGCTTACAGTCCAACATGTGCAACACAGCTTCCCCTTTGTGAGCATGTGGTCTTGAGAAAAATGTTGGTAGAACAATTGACTGATTAAGATGGAAATCTGATACCACTTTTGGAAGGAATTTAGGATGAGTACGGAGGACCACTGTATTATGATGGAATTTGGTGTAAAGCAGATAAACCACTAGAGCTGGAAGCTTGCTCACTCTGCGTGCTGAAGTGACCACCACCAGAAACAACACCTTCCAGGTCAAGAACTTCAGAGGACAGGAATTGAGTGGCTCAAAGCGAGCTTTCCTGAGCTGCACCAAGAACCACTTTGAGGTCCCAAGACACTGCAGAAGGTCTGTAGGGAGGGTTCAAGAAAAGCAAACCCATACAAAATGAACAACTAAAGGGTGTACTAAGATGGACTTTCCTTCCACACCTCAATGATAAGCTCCAGTTATTTTATTATTATTTATTATTTAACAAATTTTTATATACCGCAACCTTCCGAGGATCAGGTGCGGTTTACATCTAACAGTTAAGGAAACAGGCATTTCTGTTTTTTACATTGAACGATAACATGAACTATGTGCAATTAACATTTGAACTTTTAACTTTTTGTAAATATGTACAATTAACTATGTACAGTTATAGGAGAAGTTCAACAGTATAAGCATAATAGACAGTATTGAGGTCAAAATTTCTATAGTCCTTGCGGTGTGGTATAGTTTATCCCTTTTCATATTGAAGTTGAGAGTTTGCTAATGTGCCGTAGTAGGAGGTAAAAAGGTGAGTTTTTACGTTTTTGCGTAGATCCTTAAAGTCGGTTAGGGCTCTGATTTCATCAGGTAGCGAGTTCCAGAGCGTAGGGGCTGCATGGGAGAATGCCTTTTTATTTGTTGTTTTTTTGGACTTTGTGAATTCTTTTGGAATTCTTAGTTTATTGGCGTTGCCTCTTCTATGTGCACTATGGGGTGTGTCTTTAATGATTAGTTTATTTAGGGTTTCTGGGGCAGTATTATTTAGTGCTTTAAAAGTAGTTATTATTAATTTATAGTTTATTCTACATTGAATGGGGAGCCAGTGTAGTTTGGCTAGGTAGGGTGATATGTGCTCGAAAGGGTGAACCTTCATTATAGTTCTGGCAGCAGCATTTTGAGCCAGTTGGAGTCTTCTGATGTTTTGGTTTGTTGTACCTAGTAGAGAGAGGTTGGCGAAGTCAAAATGTGGGGTGATAATAGCTTGAATGATGCTTAGGAAATCTTGCAGGTGGACTAGGGGGCATAGTTGTTTTAGTACTTTGAGTTTAAAGTAAATTTTCTTTGTAGTGTTTATGTGCGTATTCATACTGAGTTGTGTGTCTAGTAACACCCCTAGGAATTTTATTTCGCTTTTTATGTGGATGTCGTGATTCTGAAGTGTAATGTGGGTGGGGGGGTAAAGGATTTGTTCTTTGTTACAATTAGTATGTCGGTTTTGGAATGGTTGATAAAGAGATTGTGGTCTTCTAACCAAGTTGCTAATTCGTTGAAGCAGTTTGTTAATAGTTGGAGTGGAATCGTAGTTGCACTGAGGTGGACCCTGATGGAGTTGGACTTAATTCCAGATTCTAAGAGGTGTAGTAGAAGATACTCAAGCAGTTTTTGTGCGAGACAGATGAAAAGGTCTAGAGCCTGGCCATCACATCAGACAACAAACCTCTTCCATTTGCAGGAATAAGACTTTCTTGTTGAGGCTCTCCTGGAGGTCCAAAGAACATTGGTCACACTGGTTAGCAAGTTGAGCTCAGACAAATTAGCCTCTCAACATCCACGTCATGAGGGCCAAGGACTGGACGCTGGGATGCAACATCATTCCGTCTTCCTGCAAAATCAGATCCAGTGCGTGGCCCAGCCAGAGTGGCTCCTGACAGGAGAGTTGTAGCAGAAAAGGAAACCAGGTCTGTCTGAGACAGTAAGGAGCGATGAGAATCATCGTGCCTCTGTGTGTTTTGAATTTCAGGAGGGTCTTTGCAAAGAGAGGTATTGGAGGGTACACATACAGAAGACCCTCCCTCCAGTGTAGGATGAAAGCACCCGAAGTTAGTCTGCTATGTGATCTTACCCTGGAACAGAACTGATCCACTGGGGCATTCTGTGGAGTGGCAAACAGATCTATCGAGGGGGGTACCCACTCTTGAAAGAAGCAAATCGCAACCTCCCTGTCCAGTTTTTACTTGTATGGTTGAAGGACTCGACTCAGTCTGCTTGCCAGAGTGTTTTGTTCGCCTGGCAAGTATGTGGTTCTCGAGTCCATCCCGTGCGTGATGGCAAACTTCCACAACCTAACTGCTTCCTAATACTACTACTAATCATTTGTATAGCGCTACAAGGCATATGCAGCACTGTACATGTAAAATATGGTCCCTGCTCAGAGCTTACAATCTAGTCAACAGACAACACAACAGCTGCGAACAAGGATACATCTAGGGGAATGGTAAGGAAACACATAGGAGACTAAGCGGATCAGAATTCAAAAGTGGAATTAACACAGGAAGTATGAGCCTGTTTCTCCCTGCTTGTTGATGTAGAACATAACAACTTGATTGTCAGTCTGAACCAGAACAATATGGTTGGCCAGCCAATCTCGGAAAGTCTTTAGGAAGTTTGCCATGGCTCTTAATTCCAAGAAGGTGATCTGGTGGAGACTTTCTTGGATGGACCAATCACCCTGGGTGTGAAATCAATCGAGATGAGCTCCCCACCCCAGTTTAGATGCATCTATCACCAAAACGTTTTGGGGTGGAACAATTTGGAAGGGGAGACTTCTGAACAAATTGTGATGGATTGTCCACTAGTGCAGAAACTGAACAAGGAGATTGGTGACATACAGATGATTTCTGAGTTGACCTGTGGCTTGGGTCCATTGAATCCTCAGAGTCCACTGAGCCTGCCTCATCTGGAGGCATGCCAAGGGTGTGACATACCCTCTGAGGCCATGTGGCCTGGCAGTCAACATCCTCTGAGCTGATACTTGATGACTCGATTGAGTCTCCTGCACTAGTGCTGTCAGTCTGAGAAGTTGGTCGTGCAGGAGGAAGGTTCTCGCCTGAGTCATGTTGAGCATGGCTCCTATGGATTTTAACTGTTGACATGTTAAAGGTGCAACTTGGGGTAATTTATAACGAACCCCAGTAGTTCCAGCACCAGAAGGGTCAATCATATTGATTTTTGAACTCCTTCCAGAGTGGTATTCTTGATCAACCAATCATCCAGATAGGCGAAGACAAACACTCCCAGTGTCCAGAGGTACGCAGCTACTAACACGAGGCATTTTGTAAACACGCAAGGTGCTGAGGCTAGGCCAAAACGCAACACTCCAGGATGAATCTGAGATACGTCCTGTGAGTGGGATGTACCTGTATGTGGGTATATGCATCCTTCAGATCCAGGGAGCATAGCCAATCTCCTTTTTGAAGATAAGGAAGCAGGGTGCCCAGAGAAATCATTCTGAACTTCTTACCAAGTACGTTTTCAGGTCTCTAAGAGAATCAGGAAGTACCTGGAATAAAACCCTCGCCCTCGTTGCTCTGGTGGCACAAGCTCGATCACAAAATCTGACAAGAGGGCGGTGATTTCTGTCTGAAGCAGTTCCTGATTCAGAGGGTCAAGGTGATGCACTCTCAGGGGGCGATTTGGTGGCAGATCCAATAAATATAGTTTGCAACTGCTTTGGATTATCTGTAAAACTCATGAGTTATGAGAAGCCACCTTTGGGCAAAATGAGTGAGCCTTCCCAGGACTGGAGTTTTCTACTGCTGTTACTGGTAAAGTGGCTATGTTCCGAAGGAACTAGTCAAAACCCCAACCCAGTTTTGGGTGAGGAGTCAGCTGGGCCTTCTGAGGCTTCTCTCTATGCTACTGTAGGCGAGAAGCCTGTTTGGGCTGGGAGGTTTGGGGCCCAGGAAAGTACCTACACCTATGAGAGTAACAGGTATTCTTCTGTCCCACTCCCTTGTACCTCCTGCGATAGGAGGCCAGCTCAGACGTGCACCTTGAGAGGTTACAAAGGCTGACATGCTGCTTTTCAATGTAGCCAACTATTCTCCGAAGAGATTCTCTCCATGGCATGGCACATCAGCAAGCTTGTTCTGCACAGATTGGTCTAGGTCTGAGGACTGGAGCCAGGTTAGTTTCCGGGCACCAATACCTATGGCAGAAGCTCTTGATGCTGTTTTGAAGATGTTATAGGTTGCCTGGACCATGAACTTCGAGCAGTCCTTGCCATGAACCAGTAGGGAACAATACTGCTCCAATCTCTCTGGAGGGAGAAACAGATAGCTCAGTGAGGTCGCACATGATGTTCTTCAAGAACTTGCCCATGTAGAGCTGGTAAGAGGCCATGCAGGCTATGAGCATGGAACTTTGAAAATACATTCTCCCTAAAGAGTCCAATGTCCGAGCCTCCCTCCCTGGGGGTGCCAAGGAATGAATCTTGGTACTCTTGGATCTCTTAAGGGCATATTTGACCACCAAAGAATGGTGAGGAAGCTGAGGCTTCTCAAATCCGGGAGCCTTCTGAAGTCTATAGTTGGAGTCAAGTCTTCTACTGAGGACTTTCCCAGATTCTCATCTGCACTCTCTGCAGGATGTGGTGCACGGGCACTGTCACTGCCTCCTTAGGTGCCAAGGAGTACTGCAGGATCTCCAGCTTTTCTGCCCTGGGTTCATCCTCAGTCTCCAAAGAAAATGGTATGGCTTTTGACGTGTCCCTTACAAAATCCTGGAAGGTCATATCCTCAGGAGAGGACTTACGCCACTCATGAGGTGGAGAAGGGTCTGATTGAAGTTCGGGAGACCTGTCCTCCAACAAGTTTTCAGATTCCACATCGGTTGCCCAGCCTTCTGAATCAGACTCAGAGAAGAAGTTTGAAGTACTTCTGAGTCTCTGCCTGGATCTCTCTCCTGGATTGGGAACTCCTTCAAGAGCAATAATGCACCAATGCTCTTCTAGATTTTGAGGGTGCATCGAACCCCAAAACACTAGAGAGGGACATTGGCCGGGCAGGCACTGGTATCAAGGCCCTTCGATGCCCCAATATCGATGCATCTTGAGGATCGGAATGTGTCTCGAGGATTGGCTGTACGTTGAGGCCTTGGCATGCTGCACCTCCAACACCACCACAATGCATTCCTCAAACGCTTGCAGAAGGCGCTTCTCCATGGATGCCTATTCTGAAGGCTGTAGGGCCTCAGCAACTTTGACCGATGTACCCAATATCTGTAAAGGGGTATTGGCTGCTTGGTCTTGGCAGGCTGTTGATGTCCCTCCAGTGCTTTGAAGGATGAGTTCTCCTCCCATCGAGGCAGCTTCGAGGGACGCTCTCGCAGACCCTCATTCCTCTTGACGCCATGCCTCGATGGGCTCCAATGCACTAGAGTTTTCAATTGGTGCTCAGTTTGATCATTTTTGTCGTCGATGAAGTCGAATCCTTCCTCATCTTCGAGTGGAGATCGATCGATCGATGGCCGATGCTCTGGGGCACTACGAATGCTTGGTTCTGAGTGGGCTTGAGAACTCCTCAATGTTGATGCACTGCCAGCATCTGATGCAGCCTTTGAAGCCAATGAGACTGGTGCCGTCAATGCTGATGACGATGGAGCAGACTTGTGAGCACCAAAAAGTGATTTGCACTGCTTCTCTCTATCTTTGAGTCCTCTTTTTGTCATCTGCAAACACAAATTACAAGAAGAGGACTGATGATCGGGTCCCAGGCACCAACTATGGGTATCCATGGTGGATATGGCCCTAGCACACTGGAAACGCTTTTTGAACTCGCTGGCCAGTTTTTGGGAAATAGCATCTGGAACGATAGCAGCAGTGAAATCAAATGACCGAGAAGGACAAAAACAAAAGAGAAAAAAACGTGATGGCAGGTGATCGCTGAGTGAAATCGAAAACGTAGGATCTCCTGCAGGGGAAAAAATGAATTACCAAGCAAAGATGACCGGAACGTGTCTGTAGGGCTCTGTGGAAAAAGACTGGTTTAAGATGGTGTCGTGGCAGCTGGCAGGAAAGAGGTGCACAAGCACAGTGGAGCCTCCTAAAAGCTTCCATTAGGAGCTGGGGAGCGTTCCTGAGCAGGTTCTGCTGGAGGACATCACCCATACGTGAAGACTCAATCCTGCTTTGTATATGTCTTTTGTCAATTTGCTTCTGTGATGATTAACAAAAAAGAAACTCAGAAAAACAACTGAAAATAAGAAATGGCATACCTATGTTTCAACACATCTAGAATTCTGACAGCCACAAAATTTTACTTTTAGAATATGCTTGAGGTGTAAGTAGCAATCTGAGACCCCAGTACTTAAGCTACAATTTTTACTCACAGATAAAATGTTATAATGACAGAACACGAGACTAATAGGATGAATAGTTATCCCTCATTCTGCCTGCATTATATGGAATAGTTTATAGAGGTAGATGTTCTTTACTTATTTATCGCATTATTTGATAGGCCGCCTTTCATAACAGTGGCTACATCGAGGTTTTAAATAACACTTATTTAAAAAGACAATGTTTAAGAAAAAATATAAAGCTAAACTAAAATTAAAAACAGACTTAAAAATGATATACACTAATCAGACACAAGGCAAAGATCACACCAAGTCTGTGGAGGAGAATAGCAAAAACAATTCTCTCTTTCAGACTTCCAAATCTGCAGACCAAAGTAGGAGTCACTTTCATGACATCTCGCCACACCTCATTATGTACAGGGCTCTGAATTTATCAACCAAAATATTTTTTACTGTCTTTATTATAATGAGCAGCACACCTAAGGTGCTTGTCATACAAGCAGCAAACATCTATTACTTAACCACTTTGTTTAAAGCTACCCATTGATGCTTATCTTTACATTTGGGATTAAAAGTACTAACGAAAACAGATATGAAGAGGCTGAAATTGTTCTGATGGTTAAGTCCTGCAATATCGTATTCTTGTTGGGCCTTTTATTCCTATCTGAGAATTAAGTGCACTGAGGGCTGGTGCTAGGATCTCTGGTGTCCTCCTGCAACCTAAAGATTGGCACCCCCTCCTTCATTACTATTAATGATAGGTTGCACTCATTCTTACTTAAAAACTCCTTTGTACACTCTGTTCATATAATGCTGATACTTCTTAAAATCAAATGTTCTAACAAGACAATTGCAGTGAAGGGGCAAATGCATAGCTGGAATAAAAAGATGTACTGAGGAGTAAATATTTAACATTCTATAAACAGACTGTGATAGAAAAGAGTTACCCGTATATACTCGAGTATAAGCCGACCCGAATATAAGCCGAGGTACCTAATTTTACCACAAAAAACTGGGCAAAACTATTGACTCGAGTATAAGCCGAGGGTGGGAAATGAGGCACCTACTAGTCAATGTAAAAAATAAAGATAGAGACCAATAAAATTACATGAATATTTATTTAAACGAAAAAACAGTAAAAATAGCTCTGTAAGTGGAAAATGGGGTCAACAAACTCACTATGGTATCAAAAATACCGTATCTTTAAAAGTACATCAACCTTAGCTTAATCAGCAACCAAGCTAACACACAAGAGCTAAAATCCTTCAAAACTGGAGTTCTCCTTCTCAGCACATTACCAGTCCTAAACCCCCCCAGCCCACAGCACATTACCAGTTCTAACCCCCCCAGCCCACTACCAGTTCTAACCCCCCCCCCAGCCCACAGCACATTACCAGTCCTAACCCCCCCCCCTCAGCCGCGGCAAAATCGCATGTCCCGCAGGGCCCCCCCTGCCCGGCAGAGCCAGCCCTCCCTCCCTCCATGTCAGCCCGCCTCCCCAATCCATCCATATCAGCCCCCTCCATGTCAGCCGCCCTCCCTCCCTCCATGTCAGCCCCTCCCTCCCTCCCTGTCAGCCCCCCTCCCTCCCTGTCAGCCCCCCTCCCTCCATCCATATCAGCTCCCTCCCTCCATGTCAGCCCCCCTCCCTCCCTCCCTCCATGTCAGCCCCCCTCCCTCCATCCATCCATATCAGCTCCCTCCCTCGTCAGCTCCCTCCCTTCTTCTGCAGCCGCGGCTCCCTGCCTCTTAGGGAACCGCGGCTGTGCTTGTAAAATCATCTCAGAGCCCTTCCTGTCTTGACGGGCTCCGTGCAGCATTGTCCCGCCTCTAAAGGAAGTTGTTTACCACTTCCTTTGGAGGCGGGACAATGTTGCACGGAGCCCGTCAAGACAGGAAGGGCTCTGAGATGATTTTACAAGCACAGCCGCGGTTCCCTAAGAGGCAGGGAGCCGTGGCTGCAGAAGGAGGAGTCGGTGAGTTTGCCGCTGCCGAGAAGCGGACTCGGCAGCGGCAGCAACTTATGCGCAGAGACGTTGACTCGAGTATAAGCCGAGGGGGCCGTTTTTCAGCACAAAAAATGTGCTGAAAAACTCGGCTTATACTCGAGTATATACGGTAATGTTATCAAAACAAATGCAATCAATGTGTTATTTATTTAAACAATAAAAGAACTACAAAGGTTATAACCACGTAGCTTTTCCTGCCTCTTCTCTCGCCTGTTATTGTTGCTGCAGATACTACTGCCGCTTTATCTCTGCATGTACAGTTGCGCAGCACTTTTTTTAAATCCGACAAATAAGGATAAGATGAATAGTGTAGGTAGGCTTAAAAAAAAGACAATAGACTGTTATTAAGACAGACCTGGGGAAAGCCACTGCTATCCCTGGGTGTAAGCAGAATGGAAGCCGCAGTGAGCTAAGAGAAAGACTCACTCCCAGAATTCATGACAGCAGTCCTGACAGTCAATGGTGGCAGCATCAATGTGAGAAATACCACTTGGCTGGACTTTGGGATTTCTCTGAGAGCACTGTTTTGCTGCTGCAACTGTGAAACGTGCCGAGACTTTGCTGGCATTGCAGCCAGGCTGGACAAAAGTGACAAGATCACTTCATCGCCTTCCAGGAGAGCCAGCAGTGATGCTCCTTATAGTGGATTGGCAGTGACGCTAATTACAAACTTCAAGCACTGCACTTTGGCACATGTGTGCCTGACTCCGACCAACCAACTTGCTGCACTAGAAGCTCTCCCCACTCCCTCTGTTTTCTGTGGCTGGTGGGCTGGCTGCAACATAAAAGGTAAATATTACAACAGCAGTGTGCCATGAGAGGGAAAATTCTAGGGCCAAGACAACCATCAGTAAAATTAGGCAGTTGCCAAAAGTGGCAACTTCTAGGGGGGAACAGCTGGGCATTCAAAGCCGGTGTGTGTGTTTAAAGCTTCGGGTATGCTTAGGGCGCCAACACTGTGAACCAGCTCTGAGGCCAGTCCTGCTTAGAATCTAGAGCTGCGGAGATGTGTGATGAAAGCACAGTTACTTACCTGTAACAGGTGATCTCTGGGAACAGCAGGAATAAGTCTTCACATATGGGTATCGTCGGTACCGATGGAGCCTGCGCGGGAACGCTCCCCAGCGTCCTAAAGGAAAGCTTTTGGGAGCATCCCACAGCGCCTGTGCGCTGCCTTCCCGCCTTTCCCAACCGCCTCTCTCCAGTTTGAGTTTAAAGCTGAGACAAAGAGAGAGAGAGGGGAAAGGAAAGATAGAGAGATACAACTCCTAGGGGAGGTGGGTGGGTTGTGAAGACTTATTCCTGCTGTTCCCAGAGATCACCTGTTACAGGTAACTGTGCTATCTCCAGGAACAAGCAGGAATGAGTCTTCACATATGGGGACTCCCCAGCTAGAGATGCCAGGGAGATCCCCAAGGTTGTGAGTCCTGAGAAGGGCTCTACCTCCCTCCATGGATCTCGGGCATCCAACCAGGGATGGGGGGTAGGAGTTGTTTAAGCATGGAACAGGTGTTTGAGAACAGCCTGACCAAACAAGGCATCCCGGCAGGAGTCCTTGTCCAAGCAGTAATGGGCTGTAAAGGTATGAACCGAGGCCCAGGTGGTCGCTCGACAGATTTGGTCGATGGACACAGAGTTTAGATGAGCCATAGAGGCTGCCATGGCCCTCACATTGTGAGCTGTGACATGGCCCTCTAGAGAAAGGTTCTTACTCTGGTAGGCGAAAGAAATACACTGAGCAATCCAATTGGACAGGGTTCTCTTAGAGACTGGAAGTCCTAAATGAGAGGGATCAAAAGCAACAAAGAGTTGAGAGGACTTTCTATGTTGCTGTGTCCTTTGTAAGCAAAAAGCGAGCGCTCTTTTACAATCCAGGGTATGGAGATTCCTCTCTGCACTTCATGCATGAGGTCCTGGAAAAAAAGACAGGTAAATACACCTCCTCATTCAGATGAAAAGGTGAAACCACTTTAGGCATAAAGTGTGGATTGGTCCTGAGGACTACCCTGTCATGATGGAACTTTGTATAAGGAGGATTAGCCACCAAGGCTTGCAGCTCACTAATGCGGCGAGCTGAAGTGACTGCAATGAGAAAAATAACCTTCCAGGAAAAATTTCAAGGAGGTAGTGGCTAAGGGTTCAAAGGGTGGCTTCATAAGCTGGCCAAGAACCAGATTCAAGTCCCATGCCACTGGAGGTGGTCTAATGGGAGTTTTAGTCAAAAGAAGGCCTCTCAGGAATCTTGCTATTATAGGATGAGAGGAAATAGGCTGTCCATTGAGAGGCTTAAGGGATGCTGCAATAGCACTCAAATGGA
Source organism: Ichthyophis bannanicus (assembly GCA_033557465.1). Lineage (NCBI taxonomy): Eukaryota > Metazoa > Chordata > Amphibia > Gymnophiona > Ichthyophiidae > Ichthyophis > Ichthyophis bannanicus. The sequence continues at coordinate 907,307,227 of CM066035.1, read as the reverse complement.
CTCTTACTGAATTTGTTTTAAGGCCTGCATGGGATAAATGCAGCAAATACTCTAGTAAAGAATTCAGAGGTATTGCAAGAGGGTTAAGACCCTTCCCTGCACACCAAATGGTAAACCTCTTCCATTTGAAAGCATAGGAAAGTCTGGTGGAAGGCTTTCTGGAAGCATGAAGGATATCCTTCACTTGCTGAGAAAGATGCAAATCTTGAAGGTCTAGGCCTTCAGCAACCAGGCCCTGAGATGAAGAGACTGGTGATTTGGGTGCCACAATGTTCCCTCCTCCTGGGATAGGAGGTCTGGAGCAGATCCCAAGTCCAGGGAGGGAACTTGAGAGAGATGCAGAAGTAGAGGGTACCACACTTGGCGTGGCCGTGGTGCTATGAGGATCATAGACCCCTTATCTCTCTGAAGCTTGAACAGTGTCTTTGGAATTAGGGGAATGGGTGGAAAGGCATAGAGGAAATCTTGCCCCCAATGAAGGAGGAAGGCATCCCTGGCCTGAACTCCCTGACACGGAATCCTAGAACAGAACCGGGGAAGTTTGGCATTCCACGGACTTGCAAACAGGTCTATGTCTGGGGTTCCCCAAATTTGAAAGATCCTGGTTATCTGGTCCGCATGGAGGGACCATTCGTGTGGAAGCAGAACTCGACTGAGTCTGTCTGCCCAAGAGTTTTGAACCCCTGGAAGATACACTGCCATGAGATGAATTTGATGCTCTCTGGCGAAGGCCAACAATCTCAGAGCTTCGTTGCAAAGCGACAGAGAGCCAGTCCCCCCCTGCTTGTTCACGTAGAACATGGCTACTTGGTTGTCCGTGTAGATGAGGACTGTCTTGTAGCTGAGCAGGGTGTGGAAGACTGAGAGCTAGAAAAATTGCTCTGAGCTCTAAGAGGTTGATATGTAGAGATGTCTCCTGTGGAGACCAGATGCCCTGGGTGGAGAGATCTTGTAGATGAGCCCCCAACCCTTTGGGGAGGCATCTGTTGTAAGGGTTGCTTGGGGTAACACCTGTTGAAAGGGGGACCCCAGCAACAGATTTTGGGTGGACCTCCACCACTGGAGAGAGCAAAAAAGGCGACTGGAGGTTGCTATTTTGTCTGACAGGCACCCTGATGCCTGGGTCCATTGGGTGGACAAAGTCCATTGAGCTGCCCTCATGTGAAGGCGAGCATAAGGGACCACATGCACAGTGGATGCCATGTGGCCTAACAGTTGTAACATCTCTTGAGCAGTTAAATGGGACTTTAACTGAATCTGGGAGGCTAACTGCACCAAGCGTAGGCAACGGGCCTGAGGAAGATAGGCCCTTGCAGTGGTGGTATCCAGTAAGGCCCCTATGAACTCCAGAGATTGAGTAGGAGTGAGATGGGATTTTGGGATGTTTATTACAAGTCCCAGGTATTGAAGGATACAGCTTGTGCAGGCCAGGGAAGCCTGGGCCTCTGACTGGGATGGAGCTCGGATGAGCCAGTCGTCCAGATATGGGAATACAAATATTCCTAGAGTGCGTAGAAATGCAGCTACTACTGCCATGCATTTTGTGAACATCCTTGGTGCAGAGGCCAGACTGAAGGAAGCACTCTGTATTGATAGTGCTTTCCTTGGAAAAGGAACCGAAGGAACCTTCTGTGTGTTGGATGGATGAGGACATGGGTGTACGCATCCTTGAGATCTAGAGAACAAAGCCAGTCCTGACTCTGGAGGTATGGAAGGAGAGTACCGAGAGAAGTCATCTTGAATTTCTCCTTGCATAGAAACTTGTTCAATATTAGTCTTAACTCTACTGGTACACTATTCCATTCTGTAGGACCAGCAACAATAAAAGAGCACTGCCTAGTTTCTGCCAAATCCAAAGGATCATCTGCAGGAATTTACTGCAAACCAGACACCATAGACCTAAGTGTGTGATTTGGTTTCTACAAATGTAAAGCCAGCATAATATAGAACGGAGCAACCTCAACCAAGGCTTTTTGAATCAAGTTTCCAGATCCCACTTAGCTCCTCTGTTTTTTTTTCATGAATCACTGCATTTTCTCACCTCTAAGATTTTGCATTTCTACTTATTTCTCTCTCTTTCAATCTATATGCACGTTCTCCCAGCACACACAGTGCTGTTCAGCCGGCAGCCTAAGACTCCCTATCGAGAGTCCCTCTGAACAGATGAAACGAATGGGGAGGGAAAATTAGCAGAACTGCAGAGAAGATGAACTGCCCCATTAAGAAGAGATCATACCCATCATATTTTAGAGAAAACCAGAGCCACACGCAATCCAATGGAGCACTTTTGATTTTCCCTATATGGGATTATTTCTGAATGACGATATTCTCAGAATTAGTGATTTTACATTTTTTTAAAATAATTACACCCATTTCTGTTACTGACTATTGTGAGAACATATCTTTTCTCTGAAAGGACCTGGTGTTTTTTTCTTTTTAGCTGTTTTGATATGGTAGAGCACTGAATTACAGACAATGTTATGTATGTCAGCACTACACACACCTGATTAAAATTTCAATATAGTTAACATTTTTGTGTTGGCTTGACCAAAGTGCCTCTTTGAATGTGCAATGGATTGCACTAATATTCACCAAATTCAGTAGAAGAAAAATTCATTCACTATCTCCACATCACAAAGAGAGCTGTGTGCCAAAGTTAAATGGAATAACTCTCATCCGGCACTAAGCATTGCTTTATTGTTGTAATTATATTATTGTTATGTTCATCCTCTAAACATCTGTTCGTCTGTTTGTCTCAACAAAATGGAGATGTGCAATAACCGAAAACAAGTTAATTAGGTTTTTAAAAAATTACCAATATCATATTTAGGCTCCATTGAGGGGGTGTTTTAAACCTACATACATGTGCTACTTTTCTCTGTGTGGACTTTGAAAATTCACAAAGTGAAAATGGATGCTTGCATATTAGGTGCAACAGCACCTACATTAACCGCTGGGGCACTGAAAACATTTCTGTCAGTTAACATGGTATACCCTGCCCTAAAATGGCATAAAACTAATGCAGGTACACTTACTGCCATTCTCCTCCCCTAACCAATGTTCCCGCTGAGCAGCCTGAAGTTGTGCGGGAGACCTCCGCCGGCATTCCTTCTGGTGGGGGATGGTGCAACGCAATCACGCTTAGGAACATGCGACATAGGCAGATCCTGAGGGAGAGGCAGATCTGTACCTGCCTATCCTTTGGGACCTGCCTATGCTGCGCGATCCTAAGCGTGATTGCGTTGCACCATCCCCCACCAGAAGGAATGCCGGTGGAGGACTTCCGCGCACTTTTAGGCTGCTTTGTGGAAGCATTGCTCCTAACCCATCCACTTGCTCCCCTAAAGCGCCATGGACAGTTAACATCAAATGGTGACACTAATTGTCATAGCCCCACACTAGATGCCAACACGTGTCCCAGCGAGCCTTTAGCACACGCTAGAACCCAAGCTAACAGTTAACATTCTTTAGGGAAAGGCAAAGGTTTCACACATTTATACCAGCTCTTTAGAACACACACATTTTCTTAATTAGTGCATATATGGATAGGTTTTCAAGAGTATGCACATAGATGCAAATCCCTCTCCAACCCCATCCTCAGAAATGCCTCTGCTCTGTCCAGATAACCAAACAAGTGTGCAGGCTGCAAGTATATGTTTATCTACATATCAGTTGGGCATTTTCATAAAAACCCCTTTCTGCGGGTAACGCACTTCTTTACCCATGGAAAGGTTTTTGAAAATTAGCCTTTGCATTGCTAAAGAAAAACCAGACTAAAGGCAGAGAAGGCTCAAAGACACCTTTCATTTATTTGGAGGTATTACCGCGGGCAAACTGACAAAAGGAAAAGAGGCTACCTGGGAGAGAATTTGCATCCATTCTGCAAGAACGTGCCGAGCATTCCAGCTGCTGCCAGCATTAGCCCAAGGTATGGAGGCGAGGGCTTCATGGGTCTTGAAGAAAACTCCGGATGAAACTGCACACCGACAAAGAAAGGGTGATCTAAATAAAGACAGAGTCATAGACTTTACAGACATGTTAGCAAACAGAAAAGGCCACATGGACACATAATAAAAAATAATGGCAGAGAAGCTAAACAATACAGGAAAATATTTACATAAGAACATAAGTGCTATGCTGAGTCAGATCAATGGTCCCTCCAAGCACTGCATCCTGCCTCTGAATGTGGCCAATCCAGGTCACTTCAATGTATTAGAACATATGAATAGGAAGATCCCTTCCCCAATGCTTATTTCCAGACAGAGGAGCTTTGGGACTCCTATATCTACCTGGCTAATAATTGTCAATGACCCTGAATTCCAGGAACATCTCCAAAATGTTTAGAAACCAGCTATACTCTGAGTCCCTGGTCTCCTGTAATTCTATGGCAATGGGAAGAGCCACAAAATTCAGCTCTTTCCAAAGAATCACTAAGGAGCCAGGAAGTCAGCAGTGGTAGTTCTCTCCCCCCCATCCCACACCCCCACCGATCCAAGCTAGTTAGGACAGCAGCAATGTGGTGCTATAGACCACAACCTCCTTCTGTGCTGTTACAGCCTGGAATGTCATGCTTTGAATTAAAAAGGACTATGCTGTCCTACATAGTTTAAAGTGTAGTACTGGCCCCAAGCAGCAATAGAGAAGGATATAACCTGAGGCACTGCACTATCCTTCTCCTATAGCCAAGATGGGATGAGAAAATGAGTGATAAGATCAGAGAGAGAGGAAGAAGAGTGAGGAATGTGAATGTGGGGAGTGGGCAAGAGACTGAAGGTGACATTTTACTTACCAAGTTAATGTCCTTTCCTTGGGCCCTGCTAGAGTAGTCCAGACAAGTGGGTTGTGTTCCCCTACCAGCAGGTTGGTGGATACAAAGAACCAATGAAAAGCCCAGAATTCAATGACATCACTCCTATGCCTCTATTTGCTTCAGCAACCAGAGGTCCCTTCAATATTCGTCCCGAAGCATATGGGAGAAACATGGCAAGCCTCACACAACCTCAATTGTGAGCAATGATGAGTGATCAACAGTAAAGAACTATTTACAGGAAAGCATAAGCAGAAAGCTTTCCGAAGAAGATGAACCCGCACAGCCAAGTGAAAAAAAATCATAGCGAATCCAAGGGTACCGCAGCAGAAGAACAGAGCAGATACAGTTTAGGGACAGGCCCTAGAATGGTCTAGAAGGACTCAAGGAAAGGACATTAACTGATAAGTAAAATGTCACCTTCCATATTGTCCTGCTAGACCAGTCCAGACAAGTGGGATGTACCAAAGCTACAACTCCACCAGGGGAAAAGAAGATACAGCAGCTTGCAAAACCTTAGAGCCAAAGGCCATGCCTCCTGCGCATGGACATCCAAGTGGTAATGCTTGACAAAAGTGGAAAGTGATGCGCACACTGTTGCTCGACAAATGGCTGCAGGGGCTATCAAGCTCTGCTCTGCTCACAAGGACGCTTGTACTCGGGTAAAATGGGCGTGCAAACCCTTCAGAACCAGCCAGTTCCACAACAGATACGCCAAGGCAATGATCTCCTTAAACTAGCGCCTCAAAGTTGACCTGGCCGCAGAGTCACCTTTTCAGGAGTGAGCAAACAGCAAAAAACAGATGGTCTGACTTACGAAAGGAATTCATAACTTCCAAGTACTGGAGAGACACCTCCGGACATCCACAAGGCACAGATCCTTATCCTTCCCCTGACACCGCTCTTTCGAGAGGGAGGGCAGATTCACATGAAAAGAGAGAAAGCACCTTAGGCAAGAAGGAAGACAGACCAAATGAAAACAGCCTCCTTTAAAAAAAGACAGAGCCTGCAGGTCAGAAATACGCCTTGTGGAACAAACCGCGACCAAGAAGACTGTCTTGAGTGAAAATCCTTCAAAGTAGTATGCTTCAACAGCTCAAAGGACACTGACATCAGGGCCCTGAGCACCAGATACAGATCCCAGGCAGGGATCACAAACTGAAGGGAAGGATGCAGACACTGAACCCCCTGGAGAAAGCGAGAGGCGTCTGGATGCAAGGCCACTGGACCTCTGAAACAGAACAAAGCTACCACTGACTTTCATGGAGCTCAGGGAAAGGCCCTTCTCCAAGCCATCCTGTAGAAAGGCCAAAAGAAGTGGCCCCTAGATCGCCTCAGGAGCCAAATGCCGAGTGACGCACCATCACTCAAATAGGCACCAGATCTGCACGTATGCCAGCATGGTAGACCTCTTCCGGGCTCCCAGCTTTGTACAGACCACCGGTGGAGAATAGCCCCTAAGCACTAGTCATCTCTTTTCAAAAGCCAAACTGTAAGCAAAAAGGGAGCCAGGTCCTCTAGGACGATCAGTCCCTGCCGCAATACGCCCTGAGACAAAGGCAACCGAAGAGGAAGTGCCTGTAGGTGACGCATCAGGTCTCCGAACCATGCTCTCCTCGGCAAATCCGGCACCACCATAACAATCCTGCCCAGGAGACATTCTATACGCTGAAGCACACACTCTACCAGGGGCCATGGAGGAAACATGTACAGCAGGTGCTGACTTGGCCAAAGCTCAGTCAGGGTGCCGCAGCCCTCGGACCCAGTCTCTGTGTGGCAATTGAAAAAGCAGCAAACTTTGGTGTTGTAGCAGGTCACAATCAGATCCATTTTGGGGCTACCCCAGAGGTGCAGAATCAACTGAAAGGCCTCCTGACTCGGCTCCCACTCTCCAGGATCTAGAGAGTGCCAGCTGAGGAAGTCTGCTTCCATATTGTCCACCCTGGTGATGTGGCGAGCCGACAAGGCTAAGAGGTTCTTCTCTGCTCAAGCAAACAGGAGAGTCATCTCCAGAGCTACCCAGGCACTCCTTGTGCCACCTTGCCGATTAACAGACGCTACCACTGTGGCGTTGTCTGAGAATACTTGAACTGCCCAGCCCTCGAGCAGGGGCCAGAAATGCAGAACATCCAATATGATTGCCCTCACCTCAAGGCAGTTGATGGACCACACCACTTCCCTGCGATTCCAACAGCCCTAGGCCGTATGGTCTTGGCAATGGGCTCCCCAGCCCAAAAGACTGGCATCGTTGCTAGGAGGATCCAGGAGAAATTGTACAGCAGCATGCTCTTCCTCAGATGACCAGGTGCTGCCACCATCTCAGGCTGATCCTCACCATCAATGGGAGTGGAAGCCTGTGTTTGAACTCCTGAGAACCTGGCCACCATCAGTCCGAGGAGCTGAAGATAATCCCAGACTCTGGGAGCCTGCTGCACACAGAAGAGCACCAGGCAATCCAACAAGCTTTTGACTTTCTCTTCTGGTAGGAAATCTCTGCCCACTTGAGTGTCGAAATTTGCTCTCAGAAACTCCAGGGATTCGGAAGGCAACAGCTGGCTCTTTCCCCAATTGATCACTCAGCCAAAGCTCTCCAAAAAGGACACCACTTGGGATGCCATCTGAATGCCTCTGAATGGAATAGACCCAGATGAGCCAGTTGTCCAGATATGGATGGACATAGATCCCTTGGTGCTGCAGTGCTGAAGCCACTACCATCATGACCTTGGAGAATGTCCTCCTGGTGGTGGATAGCCCTTAAAGGGAGGGCAGTGAACTGAAAGTGAGAGCTAAGTCGGCAAAACGCAGATACTGCTGCTGATCTGCCTGGATTGGGATATGAAAATATGCCTCGGTCAGATCCAGAGAAGCCAAAAATTCCCTTCGGGGCACTGCTTGAATCATGGAGTGCAAGGTTTCCATTCAGAAGCGCAGGACATGCAAGTGTTTGATAACCTTATTGAGGTCCAGATGGCCTGGAAGGAACTGATTTTTTTGGGCACCATGAAATCGATGGAGTATCTGCCCTTGCCTTGTTCGTCTGGTGGGATGGGCACCACTGCCTTTAGGTGCAGCAACTTGTCCGAGGTAGCCCACACAGAGGCACTTTGCAGACTCACAAGGGGAGATAATGAAGGCATCAAGAACTGGCTCTTTGCACTCCAGAACATGGTCGAACTGAATGGTGTCTAGCACCCAGCGATCCATGATATCCTCAGACCATTCCTGAAAGAAAAGGTAAAGCCTGCTTCCAAATGGAGGAACTAGGAAATGGGCCCCCAAACCTTCACTGGGCAGCCCGGGAGGGTTCTCCTCTGGAAGGGACTGAGTCCCTGGGCTCAAGTGCCCGAAAGCAGAAGGGAAACAAAGTTTTCTAGGTCGGCAATGATGAGAGGCTTAAGTCCTCCGGGAATCTGGCCAGCAGCCCTCTATAGATGGGTGGAGGCTGACAAGAAAGGGGCACCAGCCCGCTTTAGGGTTTCCAACTGGCTCCAGATGCGCCCGACAGGCTTGATCCAGTCCTGGGTTTAACACCTTGCATGCAGGGACTTGTAGTCTTGCTTTTCTTATGGAGTACAATAGAGAAACAAGAACTACATATCCCTGCATGCAATGGGGTAAACACAAAACTGGATCTAGCCTGTCGGGCGCATCTGGAGCTACTTGGCAACCCTAGCCCACTTCACAGGCCCTTTGGACCTGTCTTCTGGAAGGTGATAAGATTTTGTCTTACCCAGGTCCTTCACATCAGCTCCAGACAGAAGCTTCCCCTTAAAAGCTAGTTGGGCCAATCAGGCTTTGTAAGATGAGTCCACTGTCCAGTGGCAGAGCCAAAACCAATGCCATGACACCATTGTCAGGGCACCATCCCTACTGCCAAATGTACCAGGTGATACATGGCATCAGAAAGGAAGGCCGTAGCCGACTCCAAAAGAGGTTTAGTATCATCTGGAGGAAGAGATGGAATTCACTGAAACAGGGCTCGAGACGTCAGGCTAATACATACCATCAGCTACAGAATAGCTGTCGCCATGGTGAACTGGTTCCACAACAACGAATCCACCTTGCAATCCAGAAAATCCTTTGAGACCAATCCTCCTTCCACAGGAATGGTGGTCCTTCTGGTAACTGCCGTGACCTATGCATCCGCTTTGGGAATGCTAAATAACTCAATGCACTCCTTCCTGGAAGAGTGTAGACCTTCTTATACCCCTTAGCCCCTTAGGCGGGGAGTGGGGAGAGTTCCACTCAGACCAGATCATATCTTTGATTACATCTGGGAATGGGAAGACAATAGTGGATTTCTGCACCCCTTGGAGTGGGTGTACCTTCAGCTCCTGCTCCATACCGGAAGCATCCAACAAGTTCAAAGGTGGATGAGACCCTGGCCATCCATGCCACCAGCTCCTCCTTCAGGAACAGGCAGATCACTCCAGCCTCTTCACAGTCTTCTGGTGAGAGTACTTCATCCATGTCATAGCCCAGTACCAAGCCATATGAATCAGAGTCAGTCAAAATCTCAGAGAGCTCTCAGCTTTTCCCCATCTCCAGGGGGCGCCCCTTGCCAGGGACGCTTCGCTAAGGGTAATCGAACAAGGCTTCCACTCTTAGCTTGCCCCACATGAGACTGTGCCCGGAGGTACCCAGACACCGCTGGGTCTGAATTTCCACCCGAGAAGGACCAGGCCTGCTGCAAAATGAAAGGGGAGGACAGTCCTGAGTCTGGAAGCTCTCCTCTTGGAAATGACCCCCCCCCCCCGACACATGGAGCACAGCCACTACAAACCCCCTAGAGGACAATGAGTGGCTCACAGCACACAGTCACCGGATCCTCCTGCTGGCTAGATATTCTTACCCATAGCACCATCCGTCACCTCCTGCCCTAAGGCAGGTAAGGCCAGAATAACTCCCGGCTGGGAGAGGGGAAGCAGGCCCTCCAGGTTGACTCAGCAGCTGCCATACAAGAAAAGCAGAGTCCAGAATAGAGAAATGAGCCACCTCGCTTGCCACAGGTCAGACAACATTTCCTGGAAGAAGACAAAGTGTTAAGGCAAGTATCATAACAGCACGCGCTAAGGTTGCGGTGGCCCAAAGGTACGCATTAAGATTAAATTAGACTTACCTGCTAATTGTTGTTCCTTGAGGAACACTAGTCCAGTCCCAGAACCTGAGAGTTGTGTTTCTCTTCCAGCAGCTATGGAGACTGAAACACGTCATCGCTTTGACGAGACTGGTATAAGTAGGCAAGGACCGCCAGTACCTATTGACAAAGCAGACTCAGCAGAGTAACAAATAAGTAGTTAGTCCTTACATTTCTTTTTTGTGTCTTTTGGGGGGGGGGGGGTTTGTTTTTTTAAACATAACTGCAAAAACCTCAATGCCATTTCCAACGACCTAAGACCTCTGAGAAGATCCCCTAGTCGAAGACCTTCTGAGAATAAACTAATTACTGCTTAGGAAAGTTGCCCTCTCCCTGCTCGAGAATAGAAGTCTTAAAGAGAGAGAGAGAGAGAGAGAGAGAGAGAGAGAGAGAGAGAGAGAGAGAGAGAGAGAGAGAGAGAGAGAGAGAGAGAGAGAGAGAGAGAGAGAGAGAGAGAGAGAAAGCCGCCATGTACCTGAAATTCCTTATTTACACTGTGCTCTGCAAGGCCTTCAGGCTGACTCGAACCTGGAACAACACCCCGGGCGGGATCCGGGACTGGACTAGAGTTCCTCAAGGAACAACAATTAGCAGGTAAGTCTAATTTAACCTTCCTTTTCGTCCCTCGAGTCCAGTCCCGGAACCTGAGAGGATGTAACAGAGCAGTACATATCAACGGGAGGCCCAGCAAGAGCAGCCTAAAGCACCGCCGACCCAAAACGCACATCAGTCGCTGCTTGCACATCCAGCCTATAATGCTTAACAAACGAAGTCAAGGATGACCAGGTCGCCACCTTACAAATCTCTACAGGCGGCACCAAGCTAAACTCAGCCCAGGAAGTCTCCTACGGTCTAGTCGAATGAGCCCCGAGACCCTCCGGAACCAGCCTACCCTTTAAAATATATGCCGCTGCAATTGTCTCCTTCAACCACCTGGTAATGGACGCTTTAGTCACCGCCTCCCTCTTCCGCGGGCCGCCGAACACCACAAATAAACGATCCGACTTACGGAAGGCCGCAGATCTACAGAGGTACCGCTTCAGCACCTGACGAACATCCAACATAATCTACTTCCCAATGACTCCTTCTCCTCTCCAGAGTACACCGGTAATGAAACAGGCTGGTTGACGTGGAAGACCGAAACCACCTTGGGCAAGAACACGGGAACCATCCTCAGCACCACCTTCTGGTCCGAAAACGTCAGGAACGGTTCCCTACAGGATAAAGCTTGCAATTCCGAAATCCTGCGAGTGGAACATATCGCCACCAGGAAAATCGTCTTTAATGTCAAATCCTTCAGAGACTCCTTACCTAACGGCTCAAAGGGGGCTCCGACCAACGCTTCCAATACCAGATTCAGGTCCCACGGAGGAACCGAGCACCGACGAGGAGGCCTGAGGAGCAACACGGCCCGCAAAAACCTCTTCACGTCCGCGTGTGCCCCCAAGACCTCTCCTTGAACCTTGCCTCAGTAGCATGAAATCGCTGCCAATTGCACCCGCAAAGAACTGGCCGCCAGCCCTTTCTCCAAACTATCCTGCAAAAACAAAAGGATCTGCGAAATAGACGCCGCTGAGGGACGTATCCCTCGGCCCGCACACCAGGCCTCAAAAATACGCCAGACCTGCACATAATCTAAGGAGGTAGAAGTGCATCTTGCCTTCAGCAAAGTAGAGATGACTGCTGCCGAATAACCCCTGGCTCTCATCCTCGCCCTTTCAAGAGCCAAGCCGTAAGCGAGAATCGATCCAACTGAGGCATGAGAAGCGGCCCCTGAAGCAACAGATCTTCCAGCAACGGGAGCCGCCACGGAGCATCTACCAGTAGCCGAACCACATCCGTGTACCATGGCCGCCTCGGCCAGTCTGGCACCACCAGAATCACGAGACCCCGGTGCCTCTCTATGTGCTGCACCACCCATCCGATGAGGGCCCACGGCGGAAAAACGTAGATGAGCCCCTCAACAGGCCACTTCAGCATCAGTGTGTCGAGCCCCGCCGACATCCGCTCCCACTGCCTGCTGTAAAACCGAGCCGCTTTTGCCGACTCGAAGGTAGCCATCAGATCCATAATCGGCATTCCCCAGCACTTCGCTGGCAGTAAGAAAGGGAGAATTCCTTACGTTGTTGGATCTGACCGAGGCCTGCTTACATGTTCCCATTCGCCGGGAGCACCAACAGTTTCTTCGGTTTGCGGTGCCTATGGGGCATTTTCAATTCCAAGCCTTGCCATTTGGCCTGGTGATGGCTCCGCGGACATTCCCCAAAATTATGGTGGTGGTGGCAGCAGCTCTCTGCAAGGAAGGGGTGCTGGTGCATCCATATTTGGACGACTGGCTGATTCGGGCGAAGTCGGAGGAAGAGAGCGGAAAAGCCACTTCCCGGATGGTGCAGATGTTGCAAAGCCTGGGCTGGGTGGTCAACTTCTCCAAGAGTCAAGCTGGTCCCGTTCCAATCACTGGAATACCTGGGGGCACGGTTTGATACGGCACAGGGGAAGGTTTTTCTCCCAGTTGCACGCTTGCAGGGCCTGCGGGAGCTGGTGAGGAAGTTTCTGTCTCAACCGGCTCCCACAGCCTGGCAATATCTGCAATTGCTCAGAAAAATGGCGGCCATGATAGAGGTGGTGCCGTGGGCCAGGGCTCACATGAGACCATTGCAAAGGGCTCTTTTGAGGCGCTGGTCACATCAGTCAGATGCGCTGTCTCAGCAGTTGGTCTGTCCCCTGGACGTGCGGCAAGCGCTTCTATGGTGGTCCCGGCGAGAGAACTTGGAAAAGGGAATGCCCCTGGAGGCCCCAGCTTGGCGACCCCTGACAACAGACGCCAGCCTCTCAGGATGGGGGGCACATTTCGAAGGAAGGTTTGCGCAGGGACAGTGGTCGGTAGTAGAGAAGACCCTATAGGAAAAATGTTACAAAAACACTACATCAAGGAAATAATGCATGCAAAAAAATTCCAGCTAATTTCATCTTTATGGAATACTGGGGCCAAAGACCTCAGTTATGATGGATCTCCGTGCAATGACAAAAGAAAGCAGATGAGAGGGTTCCGAAAAAAACATAGGAAACAGAATGTAGCTTAACTATATATTTACATGGTAATTTAAGGAAAAACAAAGTTCCCAGCCGCAAGACACCCAAACGCAGCGAAAGGAATTCCCTCCTTCTCCGCTGAGTATCCCTAGATGTCAGGAAAAATTTGTACCAAACACCTCTTGAACAGAACATTTCTCTTCTTGAAAAAACATCTTCAGCATCCATTCATGATCAGCCATTAAAGCAAAAGTGATCAACAAAGTAGACAGAGTTTCTGCCTCTACATCAGAATTCTACAAAATAGCGGGTATACTCAATAAGTCTGCCTTTTGCAAACCTGGTGTCGATGCTCCTCTATAAATCTTCTTAGCTGATGGATGATAATAAATACGAGTCATAGGGGGATGTGATTCAGAGGGGACCCAGAGAACCTCAATCAAATTAGACTTGAACATATCCTTTGGCAAGACCAATGATGATTTAGGAATATTAACCAGTCTTAAGTTAGCTGATCTAGAGCAATTCTCCAAATGGTTTTACCTTGACTTTAATTGCTGAAATATCCTTTACAAAAGTTTCTGAAAGCCCCTCAAGGTATGTAGCTTGTGATTTAACCTCAACCACAGATACTTGCAGAGAGGCAATATCTTCCACATTTTTTTGGTAATAGCAGTCATATTACCTTGAACTTGCTCCGATAGGGCTTGCATTTGCAGCACCAATACTTCACCCAGCTTTAATATAGCTGACCAAATTGATTCCAAGGTAAACTCCTCAGGGCATGTCAGGGAGAAAGGTGGTCTGTTGATGGAATACCTTGCTGCGCCCGCCATAACTTCAGCAAACATTGATCCAGAATCCTGGGATGGCAATGCAGCTGCTCCTGCAGCCGTCTCTGTCACTCCTAACGGAGATCCCTTCTCCATTTCTCTCATCTGAGATCCTCCTTCCTTCCCATCCTTAAGATCCCTTTCTTCTCTATCCCCTTCCTCCTTTACAAAAATCAACCACTGCAATCCCTTTTCTTTAAAAAAAAAAATGAAGCACATAAAATGGACAAGCAAGATATGCCAGAATACAATTTTTAGTAAAGTAAAATAAAAATTACATTAGCATTCAAATATATGTAGATTTATTCAGATATGCCACAAAACTGCCACAGAATTTCAGAAACTTTGAGACTAAATTCTTCTACTCTTGTCAGTTATTTCCCTAACACTGCCACAAGAAACTGGCGGCTGTAGCGATACTAGTAGCCTCGACCATATCATCTGACCACAAACATGGAAACAAGGCCGATGCAAGAATAATGAGCATCCTATGCAAACCTTCAGCCTTACATCCCCCCTCCAAGATTTTGATAATTGAACTCAATCATGATCAACCCAACACCAGCACTCCCACAAAAATCCTGTAAAAATGCACAAAATGAGCGTGTGCCCACTCTTCCTGCAGGTAAAACACTGCCATTAGTTCTTTGTTTGTGTGGCTGTCAGGATCTATTGTTTTGCTTTGACTTCTGCTGCTCTTTGCCACCCCTCAGGTGCTGCTGCCTTAAGCGACTGTCAGGTTTGCCTAATGGTTGGCCCAGCCCTGAATCATCAAGAGGCCAAAGAGAACACCAAGAAAGGAAAAGAGCATTTTTTATGTTAAGCGCTGCTATAGGACCTGAATTTTCATGTCTTGTGCAAGGGATTTACAAGACCATGGCTATCTTTTTTGGATACTCATCTTCCTTTGCTCCTCCTTGAGTTGCTTGTTATCTTTAGAGGGCATTTTAAAAAGCCATTTATTGGATGAATAGGCTGCCAGTGTGCAGGTAAAAGTATGCACAGGAAATCAATGATGCTTGTGCTTTTACTCAGGGCCCCTCCAGCTGCTGCTGATTCCGTCTTGGGATGGGGAGGCGAGCAGCGGCAGCAGCAGTATGTCTAAACGCGGCAGCTGGGGGGGGGGGGATGGCGGCAGCTGGGGAGGGAGCAACACGGCCAGTCATATGTGCCACTATCACCACCCACCTGGGCCAGCTGCCTATCTCGCCTAGTGGACAGCATGGCCCTGCTTTTACTGGCAGGAAGAGAAGGCAGGCTCAGAGATGGGATTAGGTTGAAGGAAGCAACAACATATACGGGTCTGTTTATTAAACCGCAGTCACTGCTTTTGCAGCTACTGCACGGCATATGTAAAAATGCCATTCAGTAGCTGTAAAAGCAGTGTGGTATCTGCGGGGACAGTGTCCAGCTCCTGCCCTGCAGATACCACAGAGGTTTTGCAATTATTGCAGTGACCTGTGATCCCTGCATTGACAGGTACAGCAAGAACTCCCACGGTGCCTGCTAATGCAGGGATCATGGGGTCCATGGCAAGAGCAAGGGGAGGACAGAGCAAATCCTATGGAGAAGCACCCTTCTTATTCCCCTACCCATCCCCCTAAAGAAGGGCTGCTGCATGGCCCCCCTTCAGTACCCACCCACCACCTGGGCAGCCCCCAACCCCTATCGGGAACTGTCCAAAGGGAATCGGGACACACCCCGTCACAAGAGTCACAATCGGCTAGTCAGTTGGCCCCACTCCTATCACCTCAATTATTAAAGCCCTCACTCCCTCCTTACCACCCATCCCCTTCTGCAACAACAACCCGACTAGCCAGTTGGCAAAATGATAATGAGGCGGTTGCCAAAAAAGCATCTTTCAGGAAATGGAAGAGCCAAACGACGAAACCTGGAAATAGCACAAGCACTGGCAAGTCAAATGCAAGGCATTGATAAGGAAGGCAAAGGGAGAATTTGAGAAAAAGCTTGCTGCGGAAGCAAAAACGCGAAATAAAGACTTTTTCAAGTACATTCGTAGCAAAAAACCTGTGAGACAGTCAGCTGGTCCATTAGATGATAGAGGGGTTAAAGGGGCACTAAGAGGCGACAAGGTGATAGCGGAGAGACTGAATGAATTCTTTGCTTCAGTCTTTACTGAGGAAGATGTAGGGATGTTACCCATGACTGAAGTGGTATTTAAAGGTGTGGAAGAATTGACGGAAATAATCGATAAATCAGGAAGACGTATTACAACTATTTGATAAACTAAAGAGTAGCAAATCACCTAGGACGGATGGTATATATCCAAGGGTGTTGAAAACTGAAATATGAGATTGCAGACCTGCTATTAGTAATCTGTGAACTTTCATTAAAATCATCTGTAATACCTGAAGATTGGAGGATCACCAATGTAACACCAATGTTTAAAAAGGGTTCCAGGGGTGAACTGGGATACTACAGACCGGTGAGCCTAACGTTAGTACCGGGAAAAATGGTAGAAACCATCATAAAGAACAAAATTACTCAGCATGTAGAGAGTCATGGCCTAATGGGAGACAGGCAACATGGCTTTAGACAAGGAAGATCTTGTCTTACTAATCTGTTATGTTTTTTTGAAGGTGTGAATAAACAGGTGGACAAAGGTGAGTCGGTTGATAGTGTATCTGGACTTTCAGAAAGCATTTGACAAGGTCCCTCAGAGACGTTTGGTAAAACTAAAGAGTCATGGGATAGGAGGCAGTGTACTATTGTGGATCAGGAACTGGTTAAAAAGATAGAAAGCAGAGGGTAGGGCTAAATGGCCAATTTTCCCAATGGAGAAAGGTGAATAGTGGTATACCCCAGGGATCTGTGCTGGGTCCGCTGCTTTGACATTCATAAATGACCTGGAAAAGGGAACAACGAGTGAGGTTATCAAATTTGCAGATGACACAAAACTATTTAAAGTTGTTAAAACCCAAGAGGATTGTGGAAAATTGCAAGAGGATCTTGATAAATTGGAAGACTGGGCATCAAAATGGCAGATGAAATTTAATGTGGACAAGTGCAAAGTTATGCACCTAGGGAAGAACAACCCAAACTATGGTTACACGATGCAAGTTTCCACATTAGGAAACACCACCCAGGAAAAAGATTTAGGCGTCATTGTGGATAACATGTTAAAACCCTCGGCCCAGTGCGCAGCGGCAGCCAAGAGAGCAAATAGAATGCTAGGTATCATAAGGAAAGGAATGGAAAATAAAACAAAAGATATTATAATGCCTCTATATCGTTCCATGGTGAGACCGCACCTTGAATATTGTGTACAATTCTGGTCACCATATCTTAAAAAGGATATAGCGTTATTAGAAAAGGTTCAGAGAAGAGCCACCAAAATGGTAAAGGGGATGGAAGGATACTCCTATGAAGAAAGGCTAAAAAGGTTAGGGCTCTTTAACCTGGAAAAGAGACGGCTGAGGGGAGATAGATAGAAGTCTATAAGTTAATGAACAGAGTGGAACGGGTAAACGTAGATCGTTTGTTTACGTTATCAGAATATAGAAAGACTAGGGGACATGCAATGAAGCTACAGGGTAAAATATTTAAGACTAATAAAAGAAAATATTTTTTCACTCAACGTGTAATCAAACTCTGGAATTTGTTACCGGAGGATGTAGTAAAGGCTGTTAGTGTAGCTGGGTTTAAAAAAGGTTTGGTCAAGTTCCTGGAGGAAAGGTCCATAAACCATTATTAAGAAGGGACCGAGGATATCAATGCTTGACCCAGTACAAGCATTGTGGAACCTGTCTTTTGGGGAAATTGCTAGGTACGTATGACCTAGATTGGCCACTGTTGGAAACAGGATACTGGGCTTGATGGACCTTGGTCTGACCCAGTATGGCATATCTTATGTTCTTATGTAACCCCCCAGACCTTACATCCAAAATCCAAGGTGGTGTCATGGGCACATATAGGTGACATTGACGCTGATGGAGCCCTCGCGGAAGCATCTCCCCAGCTTCCAAAGAAAGCCTTTGGGAGATGCCACCACACATGCATGGACCCTTCCTGCCCAAGGAATGCCATCTTGGTCAGTCAGATGACATAGCTAGAGCCCCATCAAGAAGTGGCAAAAATGGACAGCAACTCCAAGGGGAGGAGGGAGGGTTGTGAGGACTGATTCCTGCTGTCCCTGGAGAACACCTGTGACAGGTGAGTAACTACGCTTTCTCCGGGTACAAGCAGGAAGTCAGTCCTCACATATGGGACTTCCTAGCTCCAGGCTACCAAGGACAGGTAGAAAAAGCACGGCCCAGCCTTGACCCCCAGTGACCAGGGAGCACCATGGCTCCAGAAGCCTGAACAAGAAGGGTCGGAGGGCAGGAGCCGCCTAAACCCGAACAGATTACGGAGTACAGCCTGGCTGAAGGCACTGTCCCGTTGGGACTCCCTCTCTAGGCAGTAGTGAGCTGCAAAAGTGTGGACCGAAGAACAGGTGGCAGCCCGGCAGACGTCTGCCATGGGAACCGAGCGGAGGCTAGCAAGTGAGATTGCCATAGCTCTGACATTATTCGCTGAGAGCCGGCGCTCCAGCAGCAGCCCAGCCCAGCTGTGGGTGAAAGTGATGCAATCTGCCACCCAGGTGGAGAGGGTCTGTTTGGTGAAAGCCTCCCCCAGACAACCGGGGTCGTATGAGACAAAAAGCTGTGCGGCACCGTAGATAAAATGACAGGATCTTTTGCAGTCCAAAGTATGGAAGACGGCCGACACTTTGTCAGTGTGGGGCAGTGGAAAGAAGGTAGGGAGTACCACCTCCTGATTGAGGTGGAAATCCAATACTACCTTCGGAAGAAACTTCGGGTGAGTGTGGAGCATTACCCTGTTCTTGTAGAACCTGGTGTAGGGTGGCTCAGCCACCAGGGCTTGGAGCTCACTGACTCGGCATGTCAAGGTGAGTGCCACCAGGAAGGCCACTTTCCAGGACAGGTATCGGAGGTGGCAGGTAGTCAATGGCTCAAAGAGCGGCTTAGTAAGCTGTGCCAGGACCGTATTGAGATCCCATTCTGCCGGGAGTTGCCGGATGGGGGATTTTGAGAGCAGCAAGCCCCTCATGAATCGGGTAATAAGGAGCTGCACAGAAAGACGCCTGCCCTCTATGAAGTGGTGGTTCACGGAAAGTGCACTCAGGTGCACTCATGGAGTTGGATTTAAGCCCAGACTGAGAAAGGTGGAGCAGGTACTGCAGTACCACCTGTACCGGGCAGGAAAATGGGTTCACCTGTTGCTCCATGCACCATAAGGAGAACCGGCGCCACTTGAAGGCGTAGGTCCGCCTCATGGAGTCCTTGCAGGAGGGGAGGAGGATCTCCTCCACCTCCTTGGAAAGTTGAGGGGCGCTAGGTAGACCCGTTCAGCAGCCATGTTGTGAGGGACAAGGAACCCAGGTTGGGGTGGAGAATGGAGCCCTCTCCTGAATAAGAAGCCCCAGTGAGCTCCCAAGAGGGTCTGGGGGTTTTGTTGCGAGATGGAGCAGGAGAGGAAACCAAGGCTGCCTGGGCCATCTCGGGGCCACCAGAATCAGGGAAGGCTTGGATCACTGGGCCTTGAAGAGGGTCCGCGCTATCAGAGGCATGGGAGGGAAGACATGCAACAGGTCCTCTGACCACGAGATGAGGAAGACATCTGGTGCCACCCGGGCTGGATGCGGCTGTGGACCACAGAAACGCAGCAGCTGAGTGTTGGTTGGGCTGGCAAAGAGGTCGAGGCTCAGGGTGCTCCATTACCTGTAGAGCTGCTGTGCCACCCCAGGATCCAGGTGCCACTTGTGCGGTTGGAGGACCCTGTTCAGTCTGTCCACCAGGGTATTTTACTGGCCCGGGAGGTACACTGCCTGAAGGAGCTCCCCTGTCTGGTCACATACAGAGGGCTACTGCCTCCTGGCAAAGGCGGTAGGAGCCTGGGGCCCCCTACTTGTTCAGGTAGAACATCGTGAAGTGGTTGTCCGTTTGAACAAGCACTGACTGATGCTGCAGGAGGTGCTTGAAAGCCTTGAGCATCTGGAAAATGGCCTGGAGCTCCAGCAGGTTGATCTGCTGCTGGCTCTCCTCGTAGGACCAGACACCCTGGGTGCGCAATTCCTCGCAATGGGCACTCCATTTCAATAGGGAAGCATCTATCGTAAGGACCTCTGGGGGCTCAGGAGTTGGAAGGGCATGCCCCTCCGCAAGGTTTTCAGAACCTGACACCAATTGAGGGACTCCACCCTCTGACGGGACACCAGGACCCTGTCCCATAGCCTGCCCGTGGTCTGGGCCCACTGTGAGCGGAGACACCACTGAGCTGCCCACATGTGGAGATGGGCATCGGGGACAACATGGACTATGGAGGCCATGTGGCCGAGGAGGCAAAGCATCAACCGCACTGATACGGTACGATGGCGCTGCACCTCAGACGCCAGGCCTGCAAGGCGACCCGCCCTGTCTTGGGGAAGGAAAGCTGCGGCCTGGAGGGTGTCCAGCTTGGCCCCTATGAACGCCAAGTCTTGAGTTGGGGTGAGATGGGATTTAAGGTGATTTATCACAAAGCCCAAGTGTTGCAGGACCCTGATGGTGCAGCCTGTGGCCTGCAGCATCTTTGCGGCTATGTCCCCTTTTACAAGCCAGTCATCCAGGTAAAAGGAAGACAAAAGCCTCTTGGAGACGGAGATAGGCTGCCACCACAGCCAGGCATCTGGTGAAGACCTGAGGGGCGGAGGCCAGACCAAAGGGAAGTACCATGTACTGGTAGTGGTTGCCTCCAACCATGAATCTCAGGTACTGTCTGTGACTGGGATGGATAAGGATGTGGGTATAAGCATCCTTTAGATCCAAGAAGCATAGTCAGTCTCCCTGCTGGAGGTAGAAGAGCAATATTCCAAGGGAGAGAATCTTGAACTTCTCTTGCACCAGGAATATGTTCAGGTTTCTCAGGTCCAGGATGGGCCTTAGTCCACCTGTTCTTTTTGGGACCAGAAAGTACCTGGAGTAAAACCCTTTTCCTTTTAGGTGGTGAGGTAAGGGTTCCACAGCTCTATTCCTGAGAAGGCCTGAAAGCTCTTGCATGAGCAAGGTCTGGTGCATGGGAGACTGAGGGGGGGTCCCCTGGAAAGAAGGGTGGAGGCAGCTGGTCTAGGTGGAGGAGGTAGCCCTCCCTGACCACTTGAAGTGCCCACAAATCGGTGGTGATGGAAGGCCACCAGTGGGCAAAGTGGACCAGATGCCCCCCCCCCCCCCGTCGGTAGCTGATCGTCCAGAGGGAGAGAGACTATGCTGGGGGCTGGGTTCTGGAGACTGGGGCTTGGGGCCCTTGGGCTTGCGTGGGCCCTGACCCTTGGCCTGGTGACTCTGCTGAGGGGTCTAGGTGGCCAGGTATGGAGGATAGCCGCGATACGGTTGTCCCTTTCTATGGAAAGGGGGCTTCTTTCCTAGATGCTTCTTTTTTGGAGTCCGAGTCACGTACTCGGTCTCGATCTCAGCGGCCTTGTCCTCCATGGGCTTGCTACTCCCCAAGACATGGGATGTCCAGCAGCTTCTCCTGCACCCATTGCTTGAGATCGGATGTCTGGAGCCAAGCCTGGCGTCGGGCCCGGATACCCGCGGCTGCTATCTGTGCACTGGACTCAAAGCCATCATAGGCAGCCCAGGAGGGGTACTTAGAACACTCCCCGATGGACTTCGTAAGTGTCTGGAAGTACCAGAAGTGATCCCCATCGAGGCCAGCTGCAAAGCTTCCGAGCTCCTTCGACAGGTCTCAGAGGAACATACCGATGTAAAGTTGGTACGTCTGGATGTGAAAGGCAAACATCGAGCCCTGGTAGCATTTTCGCCCGAGGGCATTGAGGGCACGGAATTCCCTACCCAGGGGCACTAAAGAATGCATCTTTGGGTCGTCTGTCGATGCATGGCCGATTCCACAACCATGGAGGTGTGGGGGAGTTGGGTCTTCCGGAAACCCGGCCCATGCTGGACCCGATACATGGTATGCAGGTGGTGGCTGACAATCGGCACCAAGGCCAGGGCCTCCCACATCCGGAGAAGGAGTCTGTTAAGAATGAAGGGGACCGGGACCGTCAAGGTCTCTTTAAGTGGTGCCTCCTTCTGGAGTATGTCGAGTTCCTCCATATGAGGGTCCTCCTCCGACTCTGTAGTGAGGGAGAGAGCTTGCGCTATGTCCCAAACTCAAGGAATGAGATGTCCTCAGGTGGGGATCGGCGCCTAACCGCCGGCAGGGACGGATCCAAAGGGAGGTCCCGATGGGCTTGGGACTCCGGGGATGTCTTGGCGTCAGACTCCCAAGCTGAGTAGTCTGAGGAAGACTCGAGGCCCGGTGGCTCCAAGGGCATCATTGGCTCTGGTCTTTGATGCTTCGAAACCGAGGCATGGCCAAAGCCAGAGGTACTCGCCTGCGAAGACCTCGCCCCCGAGGAGCGGGAGCTAGATCAAGACCTTCACCGAGTATCTACCCGAGGCGTCTGGCTCTCGGTGATTACTTTGGCAGCCCGGGAAGTTCTCAGTATCGAGGTCCCTGAGGTCTCGGCATGAGCACCGGCAGGGCCGGATCTCAATGCCTATTGGGATGCGAGGAACGCAGAAATGCTGCAATCAAGCACCAACATATAAGTTTCCCACTCGGGGGTGGATGTCCAAGACACCGACACCGGGGTTACTGGGTCTGGCATTGAGGAGGAGAGGGGGTTCTCGGTGGGACAGCCCTTGGGAGGCCGAGGTCCTTCACCGGTTGCCTCGACTTCTGTCCTAGGTACCTTCCAGGGCCACTCCCTCTCTAACTCCTCGGAGGCCCGTTGGGGGCTGAGGGACCATGCACTGGATTTCCCTTGCTTGTCTATCTCCCAGGACGAGGTCCTTGAGGTCTTTTTTTCTTATTACGCTCTCGCTCCAGGGACCCTTGCTTGGAATGTCTGCAAGCCCACTCGAGAACAGCAGGGGCCTTACGCGACTCCGAGGATCCATGCAGGGCCTTTCAGTGTGAGGCTACCGGTGAAACCAGGGTTGAGTCCCTGTAGAAGATGCCCTCTTGCTTTTGCCGGCGGCTCTGGATGGCCTTGGTAGACATTGTTTTGCAAAGGGGGCATTCCTCTGGGTCATGGTCAGCACCCAGACACCAGAGGCAACAATCATGAGTGTTGGTGAGTGACATGTTTTTTGGAGCACCGATTATATTTCTTGAAACCAGTGATCATTGAGGCAAAAAGGACCCCAATGAGGGCAAAGACCCTCGGCGCGACCAGCGGTTGAAAAAGGAGTAAAACAATGGAGTAACTTAACAAAAAATAAAACTAAAATTGCGAGATCCGACACCGGGGCAATGGCCTTCAAAGGCGGGAAAGGGACTGGTGAAGGCCGGAAAGGTGTAGGGCTCCGTGGAAAAAGGGAGATTGACCAAGATGGCACCCTTGGGCAGGAAGGGGACCATGCATGCGGGGTGCATTCTCCCAAAGGCTTTCTTTGGAAGCTGGGGAGATGCTTCCACGAGGGCTCTGTTGGCAAAGATGTCACTCATATGTGAGGACTGACTTCCTGTTTGTTCTTGGAGAAAATAGATCTATCAACACTCTTAAAGATCCACTCCCAATCTTTATCCTATCCTGCAAATGCTCTCCCAGATCTTTTTCCCAATCCCTTACATACGAATACTACTCAAATGAAGACTTCCCCAGAATCTTGTATGAAATAATAAATCAGTCCTCTAGTTTTCTTATAGCCCCACCATAAGGACTCCAAATACTTATAGTTGCCTCATAGTATATTCTCTTTTTGGGGTCACGCAGATAATGACTTACTTGTAAATAAACAAAATGATCGGCAGGACCTAACTCATACTCCTCCTTAAGATCAAATGAGTGCAGCTCACCATCAATCAGTTTAACACACACATCTAAGCCTAGTTTTGCTTACCTTTAAAAAAAAATCTCCTCCTTTCCTGGTGCAAATTCATATGCAAACCTTATGGTGCATTGCAGAAAAAGTACCCTGCTGAACTATCCTCCTTGACCCTCACCTCCACACACTCCAGGAATGTTGCATTATGGATTACCCAACTGGAATCTCTTCACTTGAATATAATCCAACCAGGGCAAATAATGTAAATAGTACTGGGGAATACAATGTTGCTCCACCTGTTCATATCATTTTAGTCTCTAATGCCTTCCAATCAATGCCTGCCAAATCTGAGCAGTCAAATAAATTTGGATATTAGGGACTCCCAACCGTTCTGCCCCTTTAGCTGCCAGGAGCACCTTATGTTCTTTGCCACCTTGCTGGGCAGACTAGATGGACCATACTGGTCTTTATCTGCCATCATTTACTATGTTACTCTTGGTGGCTGCTTCTGCCCGATAAAATGAAATACTTTCATGTGCAACTGCAATAAGATTGCCTGGGGTATATCTAGGTAATGCTTGGAATAAGTATAGCAAGTGTAGTAACAGATTCATTGTAATAACGGTTATTCTACCCAGCCAAGAGGTCTCTATTTTCTGCCATTTATCCAAATCCTTTTCTAGTCTGGAGAACAGTGGTATATATAGTTAACTTTAGAAACCCCTAAATTTTAATTGAGTGGGGTCCCATTAAAAGGGACAGTTATCCCACACTCTCCATACCTCTATCTCACTCCATTCAGGGCCACAGATTTATCCATATTTACCGTAAAACCCGATATTTATCCATACCAATGTAATTCCCTCATCGGTAGTGGTAGGGATATATGAGGGCAAGTGATATAGAGCAGAATATCACTGCACAGATATCCAGATTAGTCCTAATCATCTGTGCTAGGGGCTCCACTACCAATCCGAATAAAAGCGGCAAGAGCAGACAGCCCTGACAAGTGCAAGTGGAAGTCCTCTGAATAACTGCCAATGATTTTCATATAGGGAGTAAGAGCTGAATACAGCTCCTGTGCAGGGCTGGCCCAAAGGTTTCTGCTGCCCTAGGCTGTGCCACCTCCCCCCCTGCATTCCGGGTCATGCCGCCCTCCCCTTTCCCCATGCTGAGCCACACTGACGCCCCCCTACAACTGATGATTCTGGCAGTGGGGTCGAGGGGTGGCTCAGCAGCAGCAGCAGGCTATGTGCTTTGGCACACATGGCCTCCTGCTTCTGATGCCTCCAACACAACTTCAAGGGGTCAGGAGCGGCAGGCCACGTGTGCCAAAGCACATAGCCTGCCGCCGGCTACTGCCGAGCAGACCCCGCTGCTAGAATCAGCGGCAGCAGCGCAGTGCGGCATGGCTCTGCATGGAGGGGAGGGAACGGCAGGCCATGTGTGCCATGCTGCCCACGGAGGTCTGCCACCATAAGCGGCTGCCTAGCCTACCTAGTGGACAGGCCGGCCCTGCTCCTGTAGCCACTGAAAAAAATGCAGTCTCATCCCCACCTTGAACAGAACAGCAAACAGAAAATCCTAGTGAACACAACCAAATGCCTTTTCAGCATCGATCACGAGCAACATTGCAGGCACCTGCTCCTGCTGTGCAATCCATGCCAAATGTATGGCTCTCTGGAAATGATCTGCCATTTGGCTGTCCTGCACAAAGCCTGTCTGATCAGGACTCACCAAGTCCAGGGAAGATACTGGTTAACCTACCTATTAGCTAACACTTTGGCTAGGATTTTAACATCAGTGTTAAATAATGATACTGCAGGATATGTACCACAGCTAGCAAGATTCCGCCCTGGCTTATAGATTATGGATCCGCTCTCCCCACAGAAGACAGCAAAGGGGTATCCACCAAGAGCTCATTAAATAACCGCACCAAGAGAGCGTTCACTTTTAATCTGAAAACTTTATAAAATCAGGTGGCAAGGCCATCAAACCTAGGGATTTATTAACAGATAGTGACGTGAAGCACTTCCATTACCGAAATATTTGCCTTTAAAACTCATTGTTCCACCTCCAATAATAGTTAGCATATTGTGCCTAGATTTCACTATCTTTATTAAATATTGCATCCTCAGCTCCCTTGATTTTAGGAATAGAAGAATGAATAGTTTGATCTTTCAACATTTTGGCCAATAGCACCCCCACCTTGTTAATAAAGTCACAGTATGTCTGGTTCACCTTTGCAAGTGGAAGTTCAAACTATTCAGCTGCAAGTCCCTCAGTGAATTTGTACTTTCTCCAACTTAAAGAGCACCATTTTAGAGCCCTCCCATTAATGCTTCTGCTCAAAAATCTTGCATCATTCTATATAGCTCCTCCTCTCTCTCTGTCCTTACTCTTCTTCTTCACTGCCTACATGGTAAATCGAACACCACTTTCAGTCCATCCCATAAAACATCTATCCCCTCTTCTCTATTATCATTAAAGAGCATATATTTATCAATCTTCTTCTCAGTATCCTGAACCACCCTCTTTGTCTCTCATTAAGGGGATCATTCTGAACGCCAAATAGCGGGGTTGGACATTCGGTTTGGACTCCAACCTGTGCTTAACTCTGGAACCATATTCTGACCCTTTGGCTCCCTGCACGTACATAGCCATTGTGCGGTGAGCACTGGATAGGGCCAGGAGAGGGTGGTACTGGGGCAGAGTGAAGGCGGAGCAGGGGTGTGGCCAGGCACCGGGATGTACAGAGGCCATTCAGGTCAGGCCTCTGTATGTCCACTGCCAGCAGGTTAGATGCCCGACCTATTCCAACCCAAAAGGTGGAATAAGTGCTGGGCAATGTGTTGTGCATGCCTGCAGCCCCCCTGCACTCCTGGGATTCCATGGGAGGGCCCTCACTACTCAATCCCAGCTTTGGAGGCCTCCACCGAGGGTCAGGCAATGAGATGGGGCCGCGATTGATTTGGGGGATCTGCTGCACATGCTGTTCTATGGCAACAGGATGCCGCTGCACCGGCACACCAGCCAGAGCATTGAGCAGTGGGGACGGGCAGCCTCAGGGACATCTCCCCGCACAGCACTGTGTGCACACTGGGTCGTCTAAGTGTCCTGATCACGCAACGTATAGCTCCCGTGGTTGCACAATCAGGTACGAATGGGCCCCATTCATTTTTTGGGCGTCCAAACGGCCTGGCCGTGCACATGTCAGAATCAACCTTCATGACTCAGGTATGTCCGACCTTTTTGTTGCTCAACCATGGAGAATTCCATCCAGGCTGGAGAATGAGTGGAACATGCAATAACCTCAATCCGCACTGCACCAACCATCTGCAGCCAGAGGTGATCACCCAGCACAAGATCAGTCTAGATATAGCTGTCATGTGGCTTGGAGTAAAATGTCTGATGCATCACCCTCCATAGATATGTTAAATACCAAGCATTCATCCAATCTTTTACTGCCCTTTGTGCCGATGTCAAAACCTCCTCTGCCCATTGAGACCTATCAAATTTAGTATGAAGGGTCACACTGAAATCCCCTGCCACTAGCTAATGTCCTTTAATTTGCCCTTCCATCCAACCTCCCAAAGAGACTCAGAAATCCACCTCTCTCTGTTTCGGACCATATATATTCAACAATCTAATCCTGCCCATAAAGTTCTCCCTGTAGGAGCAGCACCCTCACATCCTTATCCTTCTTGACATCTCAAGCTCTAGAAAGGAGATCTCTCCTAATCAGTATGGCCATACCTGCCTTCCCTCTAGAGCAGGAGTGGGCAATTCCGGTCCTGGAGGGCCGCAGACCAGTCAGGTTTTCATGATGTCCCTAATGAATATTCATGAGATCTATTTGCATCCACTGCCTTCCACTGTATAGAAATAGGTCCATGAATATTCATTAGGGACATCATGAAAACCTGAGTGGTCTGCGGCCCTCCAGGACCAGAATTGCCCACCCCTGCTCTAGGAGTTCAAAAAACACTGAGAATATCAAATGTCTATGTTTAAGTGGCTTTCTTGTATGAATTCAATCTGCCAGTCTAATCTCTTAAATTCTTTAAAGAGTAGCATCCTCTTATGAGGCTAGTTCAATCCCTTCACATGTGAAGTTGCATTTGACAAATGATGTCCAAGTGCAATCTGGGATGTCCAGCCAGACCATCTGAAAAAAAAAAAGGCGGCACATCTAAGTTCAGGCAAATTTCACAAATGTGGAAGTGCCCAATATGGACATCTGTGGGGAGCGTCTACATGGAGATCCCCAGAAGAGTATTCCAGACTGTGAATGTCTAGGAATAGCCTAATGATTAGAGTAGTGGGCTAGGACCAGGGTTCAAATCCCACTGCTGCTACCATTGTGAATGTGCAGAGTACTGGTGATGGTGGAGTGCTATCTTCTCTACACCCTCTGGATGTTTTAGAGGGTGTAGAGCCAAAACGAGCACTTTCCAGATGCCAATTGATACTTTTAAAATGTCTTTGGAGACATTGCTATGCCTGTTTTCAGACATCAAAAGCACAAATAGAGCTTCTAAAATAACCCCCTAAAGGTGTCAGCCCTCAAAGTAATAGTCCACATCCCTCTCAAAAAATAACCTCCAAGCCTCTGGTTCCCTCCCCTCCCCCAACCCAGGCCACTGCTCTAACCAATAGGTTACTCTTCCACTCCCATAATCACTCTCAACATCTAAACTCAACAAATGTCTGCAAAAAAGAAAAAAAATCCAACATGTGTCTCTATATTAGAGCACACAAACACAGTAGGGAGAACCTCCCAATAAGGGAGATTAGTGGAAAGCACTTGGTTCATATTTAGCCATCAGTCCTCCAGTACACCATCCTTCTGATCTGGTTGGCCCGATGTCTCCGCTGTCTTTTAGAACGGACGAAGCCGCTTAACCTTAAGGTGTTGCTGCCATTTAAGGTGGCTCCCAGTGTCCTATATAGGTCTTTTCTGCATCTAAGCCTCTTCAGCACTGCAAACCCTTTCAAATACAACTTTAATAGTAAAGAAAAGAACAAAAGTAAAGAGTCATTCGTAACGAATATGCTCTCTGGTCAGATATCCAGTCACCTCTTTCATGGCCACAAAAAGAGCAGATGCAAATTTCCGCAGGCACTTTTTACCTAGAAAATTTTCAAAGCGAAAACAATCAACTGCAATATTTCTCTTGATGTTTCACCACAGCACTACTTCTTTTACTGTGTAAGGTTCAAGAGACAGAATTATAATGCAGAGTGACTGAAAGGAAGACAATGGGAGATGTGACAAAAATACTTAAATATCTAGCAGGCTTCAATAAAGTACCGGAAGAAAACATCTTCCATATAATGAAAAGCTGGAGACAATGGGCCATCGAAAAATGCTGAAAGGATGGAAGCTTAAAAGGAATGCGAGAAAATAGTTTTTCAATGACAGGGTGGTGGACATGTGGAACAGACTTTCAGCAGAGGTAGCAGGAGCCAAGATGTTATGAAAAAAAGAGAATTCAAGCATTACAGATACAGAAAAGAATATGAAGGGCAGGCAAGAGAGGGAAAAAGATCAGCAATTAAGGGAGGTCTGTGATGGCACAGTAGAGAACAAACAGGCAGGCTAGGGAAGC
This sequence comes from Ichthyophis bannanicus, assembly GCA_033557465.1. Classification (NCBI taxonomy): domain Eukaryota; kingdom Metazoa; phylum Chordata; class Amphibia; order Gymnophiona; family Ichthyophiidae; genus Ichthyophis; species Ichthyophis bannanicus. The sequence continues at coordinate 907,277,966 of CM066035.1, read as the reverse complement.
AATCTGCTCGTATCTTTCACATCTCTACAACAGTGGCTCTTAACCCTGACCTCGGGACACACCCAAAGACTCTGGTTTGCAGGATATCTACAATGCTTATGCATGATATAAATTTGCATGCCCTGCCTCCAGTATATGCAAATTGATGTCATGCATGGAGGGTCAGTGCAAGGATTGGAGGTGCCCTAAATGAGCCCCTCCATCCTGTTGCCCCTGCCTCCCCATAAGTGTGCATCAGAGCGGGGCAGAAGATGAGGGTTGAGGGCAGAAACTATGAGACAGCGCCGGCGACATAATGTAAGTGCTGCCTCACGGTTTCTGAACTGTTGCCACCATTACAAGACCTGGAAAAAAGGCTATAGGTGCCCCCCAGAGGGCTCAAGATCTAGGCGACTGCCTCTTTGCCTAATGAAACGCCGGCCCTGCATGCATATTCACTGCAGATATTCTGTACACCAGACTGTGCTGAGTCCTAAGGAATGGCTTGAGGACCACTCACCTAGAATTAATGGGCATGTGAATTATACCCTACTCATAACTATGTGGACTAGAAATCGGTCCTATTGAAAAGCACAGGAGACTTCGGGCTATTAAAAGGCTAAATTACTACAAAGCATATTCCCCTTTTGAAAATAGCTTTCCACTGAAAATGAATTTGGGATCCCAATGGAGCTTACTGCGATGAATTAAAGGTCCTTACTGCTCCATTTATTGTCTCCCCTACTACTATAAAATTTTAAAAGCCTCCACTGCTTCCCCAGTGCCTACTGCAATGAAACCATTTCATCTGTCAGAGAAAGACACCATGAAAATCACTGCTAGCATTCAACTGGAAAGAAGTTATCTTCTAATTCAGCAGCAGAATTACAGGGATTTCATCTCTGCAAAATGCACCAAGCCTGCTTATTTAAGAGAAGTGTATGAGCCTCTTGTGTGTCTTATTCCTAGCGACTGTGAACTCCTACCAGACTGCAAAGCCAGCAACAGGAAAAAAGATAATCCTTTTCTTCAGATATCATAGAGTCAATGTTTTATTCGAATGACATTTAAACACACAGAAACCAATATGCACATACTGTATAAATGCTTTAAAAAAGATATCCAAGTTTATCTGGCCAGAAAGAGGGGGTGTTTTGGGACAGGGTGATGGCAGCAAAATAGAGTTTTGCATTAAGCGGTGAAATTCAGCCTCTGAATATATAACTTATCCGTCAAAGTGGCGAAGAGTAAACATCAGGTCAATGTCCAGCAGCGGTAGCTTGCCATTCTAGCAGAGTTAGCTGCTGTCGCTGATTATTGGGCGTCCCCCTTATAAAATACACATGTATGTGCATAAAGTACGCAGTAACATTTGAAGATTTTTAGCTGCTCTTTCGGTAGGATTTGTGCCTGTGTGTCTTTATAAAATAAGGTTAAATAGGCGCTGTCTTATAAAACTGCCCTGTAAGGGGCATTCACAAAGGGAGCTCTAGTTAACAAAACTCATTCTAGAGACCTGTAAAATATATATGGCCTTCTTTTTATTACTATCGAATTTTTCAATTAGGGACTCTTTTACTGAAATGTACTAAGTAGTTAATGTGCATTTGAATGCACAGTAACCATTAGCGTGAACTTGCACTAAGGCCTATTGCACATTAAAAATAACCAGCTGCGGTAGAAACCTGCAACAGCAACAGCTTAGGGACAGGAACTGGATGGGTTAATGGCGGAAAGTGAGTGTGAAGTGCGCAAGGCAGTTAGCGCACAATACTTATCGCATGCTGTCAATTAAGTGCACCCGTGCTAACTGCGAATGAACTTAGTGTGGTAAGGGTCTCTTCTGTGCAACAGCCATAGCGGCATGCTAGCCATGCTCCTGACAGCACGCAGGCTTTGCACGCACCGCATGTTGATTTTTGCTGCTAATGCACAGAAAGTGTAAAACCTTACCGCACATTAGTAAAAAGGCCCATAAATCTCTCCATAGTAAACTAAACACAAGCTAAAACAAACTTGCATCTACTTTATACTGACAAGGAATACCCCACCAGCACCAACTAAAATGATTTTTACATCATTTAAACATTTTTAAGCAGTCCTTTCCAAATGTATCTACCCTTGGGAAAAGTTATTATTGCACCCTTGGTGGATTTCATTTTGGGTCACTTTGGCTGTGATGCGCAGTTGAGAGTACTGTAATTTGCAAAGGTTTTTCACATGCATCCGCCTTAATCCGTGCATAAAAGGACGCTTATGACTTCCGGTGACGTCACCTACTGAATGGCGGCGTAGCGGAGGAGCTCCGCCACCAACCCGCAATAATTGGAGCATTTTAGCCCCCACGGGCAACGGAGCGGTGAGCCGAGGGGCGACGGAGAGAGCGGGGAGTGCCGGCGAGCCGCGGCGGCGGCGCAACAAGCGGGTGCGGAGGGGCAGAGAAGCTGGTGGGAGCGGACCGGACGAGGCAGCCTGACTTTCAGGGGGCTTCTGGGCCGGAGGCCGCGCTGAGCCGGACTTGCTGGGAGAGAGTCAGCAGGGCCAAAAGAGGCTTGCCGGTGAGCAGAGGCAGTGTGCTTCCCCGTGGAGGACGCCACGCCGCCGACCCCCACAGACCACGTGGTGGCAGAAGAGGGTGGCCAACAGAGAGGTGAATCCGGAGACAGAGGGGGCCGAGAAGGCCTCGCACGTGGCTGGGAGAAGCAGGAAGCAGGGACCTATGCTAAGCTGCAGCCCACAAGACGCAGAGTGCAGAAGCAGCCAGCAGTGGTGAGTCTCATGCCCCCCCCAACTGCACTAAGAAAGGGAGCAGAGGCAGAGAACTCCCAAACACCAGATTTGTTCCCAGCAGCAGCTATAGTGTGGTGTGTGGACGCCCTACCAGCTCTATAGGCCGGGGAGACCGGGGAGAGAGGGGCTAATCAGCCCAAAATGGAAAAAAATAATAAAAAAGAGACTCTGGCAAAAAAAAAAGCTGGCCGAGTTCCGCTCCCCATATGCAACCCCCAAAGGAGGGAAGGAGGCGGAAAAAAAAGCAGGGAAACCTGTGACAGAAACCCCACAGAGCCCGGAGGGGAGTGAAGGAGGAGAGGAGAGCTTGTCGACAGCAGAACAGATTAAACAATGGCTCCTAGAGTTAAAGGAGGAACTGAAGATGGAGATGTGTGGGGTTAAAAATGAAATTAAAGAAGCAGTGCAGACTATGCGCCAAGACCTGCTGGAGCTGGGGGGACGTATGGAAGAGGTGGAGACCAAGTTGGAGAGTCAAGAGGAGACCCTGACGCAGGTCCAGAGCAGCTGGGAAGAGCTTCAGAGGATGCAGGAGACCCTCAAAGCCAAAACAGAGGACCTGGAGGACCGCTCGCGCAGATGCAACCTCCGAGTGAGAGGGGTGCCGGAGGAACCACAATATAAGAACTGTGAGGAGGTGGTCCAGCGGATCTTCCGGGAACTACTCGCAGCAGCTGGCCCAGGGAGACCTGCAGAGGAGACCCGCCTCGAAATGGAGAGGGCGCACAGGGGTATGGGGCCCATCCGAGACAATAGGCCAAGAGACATTGTGGTCTGCCTGCACTCCTTTAAGAGTAAGGAACTCCTGCTGGGTGCCAGCCGCAAGCTGAAAAATTTCCGTTGGGAGGGGCATACGGTGGAGCTGTACCAAGACCTGTCCCAAGGCACGCTACAAAGACGGAGGGAGATAAGAGAGGTCACCGCATATCTCAGACATGCTGACCTGCGCTACAAGTGGCTCTTCCCCTTCGGCCTCTTTATTACGGTGAAAGGACGATCGAGGACGGTGAGATCCAGTGTGGAGGCGTGGAGAGCACTGAGAGAGCTAGGTGCTGAGAATTTACCAGAGCAAGCCGAGGGCTCTTTCACTCCGCCGAGAACGGGATCCAGGACCGGAGGAGCAGCACAGATGAAATGGCAGAGGGCAAGTGGACGTAGACTGGCAAGAACCACCAAGGACGTGCACCAGAACCGGACTACAGAACAAGAGACTGGCTGAGCTGAAGCATCTTTATAATGGACTGGTATTCTTGAATAAGTTGGGCTGTGGGCGGGGGGGGGGGGGGAAGGAGAGATGGGCAGTGGGTTAAGGGGTAAGGGGAGAGGGAGAGAGCCCAGGCTGGGTGGAGAGGGGAGGGGGTTTCGAGGGGGGAGAGTTGGCAGCGAGGGGGGCTTAGGCAGGGGAGTGGGGGGGGGGGCTGGGGAACAGTTGAGGTGGGTAGGTGGGGAGGGAGAGAAGGTCACCGAATTGGAAGTCGTATCTCCGCAGAGGAGAGTTACGAGGGGGGGAGAGGGAGGAGGGGAGGGAGTAATAGCGAGGGGGGGGGGAGAGGGAGGACGGGAGAGGGAACAGCGGGAGGGGGAGTGGGGGGTGGGGGGAGGAGGGGGTGGGTAGGGGGGGGAAAGAGGGGGCCAGAGTGGGAGGTGGGGGCGGAGGGACTTAGGGGGACGAGGCAGGGATCTGGGGGTAGGAAAGGAGTTAAAAATTCTCACGTTAAATGTGAAAGGACTAAATTCACCAATGAAAAGACAGAAATTATATAAGGAGTTAACAAGACACAATGCAGACATAGTGCTGTTGCAGGAGACACATCTATTGAGACAACATGAGACATTGGTGCAACCCCGGGGGTACAAGCACCGTATGTTCGCTTCTAATCTTAAAGAGAAGAAGAAAGGCGGGGTGGGGGTCTTCATCAGAGAGACAGGCCCCATGGAGGTCCAGGTAGTGTCCCGGGATAGGGGGGGGGGCGGTATCTCCTGCTGAGGGTAAAGATAGGTGAGGAGTGGTTTTGCGTGGTAAATGTGTATGCCCCTACGGGCCCGCAAACTGAATTCTGGGATGCTTTGAGTGCGCAAGTGGCGGCAATGGGGGATGGGGTCCTAATCTGTGGTGGGGATTTCAATGTGGCATGGGAGGTAGGGAGAGATACGACTGGGCGCAGGGAGGGGAGAGGCACCGATAGGAAACATTACCACAATTTTGTGCGGGGAGAACGGCCTGATAGATGTATGGCGGACATTAAACCCGGGGCGGAGGCAATTTTCTTTCTATTCTGCAGCACATGGCACTTACTCCCGGTTGGATGCCATATGGGTAGGGAAGGAGTTATCAGGGCGGCTTCTAGGGGGCGAGCTGGAACCCATTACCTGGTCCGATCATGCTCCGGTGGTGGTGGTGCGGGTGCGGGTGGAAGGGGAAGATAGAGGCCGCCAGTTCTGGAAGTTGAATGAGGGGCTCCTTGAGGACGAGAGGGTGGTGCGGGAGATTGAAAGGCTCATCCCGGAGTACTTTGACCAAAATGGCGGTGGGGAAGTGCGGGATGGAACAGTCTGGGACGCCTTCAAGGCTGTAATTAGGGGGGTTCTCATAAAGTGGGGAGCCCGCCTAAAGCGAGAGAGGGCGGAGAGGGAGGACCGGTTACGCCGGCAATTGCGGGAGATGGAGGAAAGAGATGGTCAGGACAGAACTGGACAGGTACGGGGTGAGGTGCTGGCACTACGAGCCCAGGTGAATGCTCTTGAAGCGGAGAAGATACAATTTCGCCTGCAGCTGTTAAAACAGAGGTTCTTTGAAGGGGGGAATAAAGCGGGGAAACTTCTCGCGAGACAATTGAAGAAGCGGAGGGAGTGGAATAGGATTACACAGATTAGGAGTACAGGGGGGGGTAGTGCGAGAGGCTCCACGAATAAGGGAGGAATTTGTGTCCTTCTATAGCAACTTGTATGCAGCCCGCGCTGCAAGGTCGGGAGAGGACGTTCGGGAATATGTGAGGGAAGCAGGGCTCCCGACTCTAACGGGAGACGAACAAGAGGGGCTCGACAGGGAAATACAAGCTGACGAAGTCAGCCAGGCTATCAAGGGCTTTAAAAAATGGAAAGGCCCCAGGGCTCGATGGACTGACGGCAAAGTTTTACAAGCGCTTTGGGAGCCTCTTGCTGAATCCATTGACCAGGGTATTTAATGGACCGGGAAGGGGGGAGGCACTGCCTGAATCAATGGGCTGGGCAGGTATTACGCTTATCCACAAAGAGGGGAAAGACCCGCAGGAGTGTGCGTCTTACCGCCCGATCTCGCTGCTGAACCTAGATGCGAAACTGCTGGCGAAAGTACTAGCGGTGCGCCTCAATGGAGTGTTAGGTAAATTGGTGCATGAGGACCAGGCTGGATTTGTACCAGGCCGGCAAGTGGCGGATCATATCCGCAAAGTGTTAAATGTGATGTGGTCGACACAGCGGCAGAGAACGGGGGCCTTGTTGGTATCACTGGATGCAGAGAAGGCCTTTGATCAGGTGTCCTGGGATTTCCTCTACGCGGTGTTAGAGGCCCAGGGGTTCGGACCGGGGTTCACACAGTGGATAAGGGCTCTCTATGCTAGGCCGAAGGCATGTGTCCGCGTGAATGGGGGGTACTCTGGTTTCTTCCCCCTAGAAAGAGGAACGCGGCAGGGATGTCCACTGTCCCCCCTACTTTTTGTGCTATCCTTAGAGCCATTGGCAGCGAAGTTGCGCGGCAGCCCTGATATCACGGGGGTTAGGGTGGGACGGCAGGAATGCAGAACATCCCTCTTTGCAGACGATATACTGCTGACACTCACGAATCCCAGCGAATCCCTGAGGGCAGTGATGAGAGAGATTCAAGATTATGGTGAAAGGGCGGGCTTCCGGATTAATTGGGGGAAATCGGAGATCTTGAGTGTAGGGGGAGAGGGGGAGGGGCAGCGTGACTGGCAGCAGAATTTCCCCTTCAAATGGGCAAAGACATCGATCCGGTACCTCGGGGTTCATCTCGGTAGAACCTTGGAGGAGTTGTATGATTTAAATTACAAGAAGATGGTGGGGCAGGTGGAGGCGAAGCTACAAGGCTGGAGCAGGGGGTATTACTCGTGGTTCGGACGAATAGCGACGGTTAAGATGATGCTTCTCCCCCAGTTCCTCTTTCTGTTTCAGGCATTGCCAGTCCCAATCCCCCCGAAAGTGCTAAAGAAGATCCAACAACAGGTCGAGCGGTTTATCTGGGGGTCGAGGCGTCCACGGGTGGCGGCAAGGACGCTACAAGTCTCGGTACGGGAAGGAGGGATGGGGGTTCCCAATTTCCGACTATATTATGCGGCAGCACAATTGCGAGCAGTCTACGCGTGGTTGCGGGAACCCCAGAAGCAGTGGGTTCAGCTGGAACTGGCCGAATACAGGCCGGGTGCACTTGAACGGTTAGTATGGGAGGGGCGGGGAGAGAGAAGGGGAGGAATCCCATTGTGGGGCATACTTTGAAAGTGTGGCAGCAGTATAGAAAGCGGCTGGTGGGTGACAAACGATGGTCGGCCACCATGTCATTACAAGCCTGCTGTGCGGAGAGCGGGGGACCGGGAGCCATAGTGCTCCGTAACTGGGCGGCGTTAGGATTGTCCCAGGTGTCTCAGATTGTGGTAGGAGGACATTGTAGAGGATTTGAGGGGGTCCGGGACCTCTATCGTTTGGGGGAGGTAGATAGATTCCCGTATAGGCAGCTATGTTCGGTAGTGAGTACAAAGGGAAGGGAGCAAGGGGGATGGGGGGGGGAGGTGAATGGTTTGAGGGTGCCTGTCTGGGATCCCTGGGAAGCCAGGGGATGCTCTCCAGGATTTACCGAGGGTTGACAGCGAGGGGGGAAGACAAGTTGAAATACATGGAAGCGTGGGAGAAGGATTTAGGGGTAAGCTGGGGGGTGGAGGAGTGGGAGACAATGGCCTTAGGTATAGCACGATTCTCCATTGCCACGACATTGCGAGAGAATGGGTTTAAGGTGCTGAGTCGCTGGTATCTCACACCGGAGCGGTTGTGTAAGGCAGGGGTGTTGCAAACGGATGAATGTTGGCGAAAGTGTGGGGAGCGTGGCTCCTGGCTGCATATGTGGTGGACGTGTCCGGTAGTGGGAGAGTACTGGCACCGCATAGGGGCAAACATCAACAAAATGATGGGGGCGAACCTTGAACTTGGCCCTGAGATGTGTCTCCTGCATAGACCAGATGGGAAATGGGAGGGGGATTGGAAAATTATTTGGTATTGTGTCACAGCGGCCCGCTGCGAAATTGCATGGTACTGGAATAGACCAGCTCTACCCTCCATGGCGAGCTATGCACGCAGGGTGTCGCATCTTTATGCCATGTATAAATTGACTGGGGAGCGGAGAGGGAGAGGGGAGCAAATGGAGAAGCGGTGGGCAGGGGTTTGGAGGTGGTTGCGGGAAGAGGGGTGGAAGTAGGGAGGGGGTGGGGGGATGGCAAATAGGAGGAGAAATGATTAGACTGTGTGTTAGTTGAAGAGTTGTCTCTTATGCTGTTTGCTGAACCCTTGATGCCTTGGAGTTGTTGAGTATATGCTAATGTAACTGTTACAAATGTTAATAAAAATAAAAAAAAATAAAAAAAAAAAAGGACGCTTATAAAATTATCCCACACGTAAAAAGCATGCACATCGACAAGAAGGTATGCGCTTTCCATGGCTGGGTTTAGGCATGTTCAGGAGAGTAGCTGGAGCGCAGCCTGGGTGGAGGTACAAAGTGCACATGCAGTTTAATTTGGGGGCCCTTTTACTAAAGGCTTTAACACAAGTTAATTAAATTAACACCCATAAGTGCTCTTAACCATTTTATTTCTATGGACACACTGGCACTTAATGGGCTCTAACTTCAGCAACATGTGCTAACCTTTATAGTAAAAGGGCCCTTTAGTTCTGTTTATTTGTATTTACTCGACTGCATCATCTATGCACGTACTTCAGATAAGCCTATTTTCAGTTGTGGCCAACATTATTGGCACCCTTGCAGTTCAACCCCTAAATGTCTAAAATCTCCTAAAAAAAGTGGCCAGTGAAATGGTTTTGGACTACTGTATCTATGCACACATTTGACACATTTGTCTTGCCCTTTCCAAATTTCCACTTTTGCAACTTTACATAACTGCCATATTGGGTCAGACGAAAGGTCCATCAAACCTAGTGTCCTGCTGCCAACAGTGGCCAATCCAGATCATAAGTACTGTAAAAGGGGTGCTTGTTATGAAGGTACCATCACCTTGGCAAGTATGTAAATTACCTGTCTTGCAAAGGATTGTGGTTATTGAAGTCCATTCACACAAAGCTTGCCTTTTAAATAAATGAAGAAACTTGTAGTTGGTCGAGTGTAAGGCAAAATTAGAGTTTATTTATGGGGTGAATATTCCACACACAGATATACTTGGTAACACCATCCAGATAACTTCTCCAGGGTTTATTCAACATAAACAAAGGCAACTGAAAAGCTTATGTAAATAAGTATCAAAGTCCTTTATGGAACAGAAAGGCTTTCTTACAGCCACTGCTAATCAACTCCTTAGCAGTGCTAAGGTGGAAACAAACCAAAAAGGAAAAACTTCTTTTTACAAAAACATAGCTCTCTTTCTCCACACAGAAAAGAACTTTTAAATCCCACGTGTGCACGGCTTGTGCTGTGCTCTACCAACAGGTGACAATTAGCTGCAATCAGTAGCTTGTTTTCAGCACACGTGCAAACTTTCCCAAAAGCTTTTTCTTTCAAACAAAACTTTATGGGAAGCCAGTATTTATTTATTTATTTTATTTTTCTTATATACCGCACTATTCAGCATCAGCGCGGTTTACATGTAACGATAACTGTTCAGTGAAGACAATCTACACTGAACTTCCAGTATAACAGAAATGAAACATTTTTAGAATGTTTCCTTTTGATGTTTACTCTTATTTGGAGGATTTTTCTAAACTAACAACCTATTCAAAGAACAGTCCATATAAACATTCTCTTCATCAGATATTAAACCTTGTTCCTGAAATTGCATAGATTCACTTTCACTGTCTGGCTCAGAAGGTTTTATGAACTGACCTCTATAGGGAGAGAAACTGTTTCCCTGCTGTTTGCATTGCTCAAAGCTAGAGAAACGTTCACAGTTCATACCTGAATCCAGGCAAGCATCAGGCTGCTTCTTCTGGTATTCTGGCCAGTATGCAATAGAGCTTCTGTGTCCTGTCCTCCAGTTGGTATCTCTGGACCTCAGGATCTTTTCTCCAGACGTCCTCCAAGAGGTATTTGGGCTCCTTGTCTCCTTAGCTGCAGCAGACCTCTTCCTAGGTGCTGCTTGAGGGTCCCTGGCTGTGGATCTCCAGACCTCTGGCTTTCTCCAATCCTCTGAAGGTTGTTTCCCCCAGGAATCTCTCCAGGCATACGTACTTAACTGAGCTCCTCTCTTGGACCGTCTGCTTCCTTGTCCTTGTTCCTTTAGGTTCCGGTTGTTCCTCCTCTCCTTCGTTCTGGTTCTCCTTTCCTGAATAATCCCTTCTAGTTTTAAAGGGCATAGATTGCAACTCCTCCCTTGCATTCTTCAGGTGTTGTGAATCAAGCTCTCTCCTAGAAGATGATTGATTAGGGATGACATAATGCTTTCTCTGATTAGACTCATGCTTTTCCACTCTAGCTCCCCTAGGGACATTCTGTATACTGGTGCATTCTGGAACATGTAGTCTTTTAGGGAAACAAGCTGTCTTATTTCTATAACCTGCCAGCACAGGTCCCTTAATCAGAGTAAATTCTCCCCTTTGTCCTTACTCCCTGAGCTTTGATAAGCTTCCTTATCACAGTACATAGCATATCCCAAAAGGAGCTAGTTCCATGCTATTTACATACTGTAGTAACATAGTATAGGATGGCCGATAAAGACCAATATGATCCATCTAGTCTGCTCAGCAAGGCGGCAAGAGCAGGTGCACCTGTCACTCTGTGTAGGTCACCCCTCTGCATGCCTTTGTTTAAGGGTGTACCAACCACTCCATGTAGGTCACCCTTATTTGTTGAAATAGTTAGTTATGTTTATTTTGATTTTTTCCTGTTGCTATAAAGGGATCCTTTTTATCTGTCCCATCTCTAAAGTGGCTCAGTGTTTGGGACAGGTTACTTCAGGCCAGAAGTTCAATTTCCGCATGGGGACAAGCAACCTCAGGCCAGAGAGACTAGGGTCTCTAGTCCCATGGCCACTCCTTGTGGCCTTGGGCAAGCTACTTAACCCTCCATTGCCTCAGGTACACTTAGATTGTGAGCCCTTCAGGGACAAGGGAATAAAAAGTACCTGTTAGTATACATGTAAACCGCACTGATTCTAAAGAGCATGGCTTAAAAAATAAATAAATAATGCCATTTTGAATTCTGTCACTGTCTTTGCCCCCACCACTTCCATTGGGAGGGCATTCCAAGCATCCACCACCCTTTCAGTGAAAAAGTATTTCCTGACATTACCTCTCAGTTTACCCCCTTGCAGCTTCATGTTATGCCCTCTAGTTTTACAGCTTCCCCGTCGTTGGAAGAGGTTTGTTTGTTCATTAATACACTTCAAGTATTTAAAGATCTGAATCATATCTCCACTGTCCCTCCTCTCCTCTAGAGTGTACATAGTTAGGTCTTCAAGTCTCTTCTCATATGTCTCCTGTCGCAGGCTCCAAATCATTTTGGTCACCTTCTTCTGAACCCTTTCCAGTCTTTTTATATCCTTTGCTAGATACGGTCTCCAAAACCGAACACAATATTCCAAGTAAGGCCTCACCAGCGACTTATACAGTGGCATTAGTACCTCTTCCTTACTGCTGGTAATTCCTCTCTGTATGTAACCCAACATCCTTCTGGCTTTTGCTACTGCCTTGTCACACTGTTTCGCCACCTTGAGATTCTCAGAAACAATCACTCCAAGGACCTTCTCCTGGTCCTTGCACACCAACCTCTCGCCCCCTATGTGAAAAAAATATTTCTTTACGGAAAGAGTATTGCATCCGTGGAATAGTCTCCCAGTGGAGGTGGTAGAGATGAGGACAGTATCTGAATTCAAAGAAGCATGGGACAAACACAGAAAAAAAAAAAGGAAAAAAGGGGATTGTTGAAGTGGTTGATCTGGAAGGACAGACTAGACAGGCCACGTGGTCTTTTTCTGTCATCATTTTTCTATGTTTCTATCGCATACAATTCCCTTGGATTTCTGCTTCCTAAGTGCATGACACTGCACTTCTTCACATTAAATCTTAACTGCCAAGGGTGGTTCGTGAGTGGTTTCAAGATGGCTGCAGTAAGGCATTTGTAGGTGCTGCGTTTCTTGCTTATGGGTAAAAGGAAAATTAGAGGTGGCTGCTTTACCTTTGATTTCCTCGGTTCCGTTGGACTCATTTCTAGTTCACACACCACATCAGACCAGCAGTACACCGGCGATGTTGTCCCCAGCTGTCTGCCCGTCAGAGCCAGGAAGCTTGTCAAATAGCTTGGGGCTCGATCACTTTTCACCAGAGCAGCAGCGTGTGGCAAAGATCCTTGTTTTGGAGTCGTCTGGTTCAGAGGGCTTGGTTTCGCTAGGTGCTCCTATTCTTGGCGCTCCGATGGATCCTCAAGGGCAGCCCTCTGAACAGTTGCCAGAGGAAGTGGGACTTCTTCCGGGTCATTGCTCCAACGTTCAGGTCCACGCGCTTCCAGCCGGAGATTTGGAGATCCCAGGAGGAATGGCTTCTGCAGCAGTATCTTTGGGGGCTTTGGTGCTGACCTTGGATGCGATGGCTGGTTCTTTGGTTTTTCTTTTACTGCGTCCTGCTGTCTTCACCTTGGAGTCGATCTGGTCGGCGATTCAGCAACTTGGAGACTCTATATCTCATCAGGTACAATCTCTCTCAGCCCAAGTACAGTTAAATGTTAATTCTATGCAGCAACAGACGGGAGAGCTTTCGGAGTTGCGAGGGACTATTTCCTCAATGGAGGCGAGAGTTAACCGTATCGAGGACTCTGAAGTTACCCTGACTAAGGATGCTCTGGGGTTGAGGACTCCATTGGAACATTTGGAGAACTTTTCTAGATATCAGAATTTAAGATTTATTTAATTTTCCTAAATCACCTAATGTAAATGCAAGAGATATGTTTAAGTGTTATATGGTTGAAGTGTTAGGTGCTCCTATTGAGTCACATCCCCCTGTTACTAGATTGTATTATCTTCCAACTGGATGGAAATCTTCGGGGGAAGGGGCTAATCCAGGGGTGCAGTGGGCAGACTCATTTGATGTCTCTATGATATTGGTGACATTGGGTGAGGAAACCTGCAGCCCTTCTACCCTTTTGGTGACTTTTTCATTATCACATGATAGGGATTAGTTTCTAAAAGGTTTTTTTCAGAAACGTTTGATTATGTTTAGAGGGTTTCAGGTTTGGGTTTACCCAGACCTATGTAAGGAAACTCAGAAACGGAGGTGAGAGTTTCTTCTTTTACATCCAGGAATACAGCAGTTGGGGGGGGGTCAGTTTTTTCTAAAATTTCCATGCAAGTGTTCTGTTAGGTTACAGGCAGTTTCCTATATTTTTTATGACCCTTCCCAGCTGTCAGCGTTCCTGAGTTCACGGAGAGTAATTGAGGCAGAGACATGGAATGCTGTTATAATTTAATAATTGCTGGCTTTAGCCTTACTTTCCGCTGCTTTTTCCTTCAGTTTTGGTTTGTGGCTATTGTAACACGCTAGTACCCCACAGCCTGGGCATGCAGAGTTAAGCGGCCTGATCCCTTCTTTAGATAGTAGAACAGAGCTTGGGGAAAGCACTGCCTCCTGGGAGTTGTAGTATTTACTATTCAAATAAAAGAGAGTAGTTGAGCATGAATGGTTTCAGGCAAATAAATAGGATTTTAATTCCCCTCCGGGCGGCTTTACATACAGGAAATGAAGAATAAATTGCCATACATCTTCTGGCAGGAAATAATATAAGAATTGAACAAAAATAGCTTCTTATATCAGCATCACATACGTTTCACAGTAATCCAACTTAAACAAGCATTTCTCTGCTCAAACCTTTTGTGCTTTTCTTCCAGCTGCCTCCTGCAGCTCTCTGAACAGCTTAGTATTAGCACACAGGTATTATATTATCAGAAACAGACAATGTACAGTCCATTTCTTCCACTGGCATGTATTCTACAGCTGGATCTGTCTCCATTGCTTCATAATGGTTATCAGCTGGGAATGTTTGAAACTGGCTACACGGTGTTTCCAAGCACACACCCAGTTCCTCAGCCCGAGGCTTTTCCCTGCAGCCTTCTGCTAGATACGGTTGAGAATTACCACAGCATTTACTATGAGGAGAGCCCCACCCTTCTGGGCTAACACAAGACCACTTCTTAAAAACAGTTTGATCTTTAAACCAATCTCTCAGCCTACCTTTTGGCTTTCTTACAGGAGATTCTCTCTGCACTTCAGGGTCCGCTAGAGATCCAAACCTTGGAGTTTGTGAGTGCTCCCAAGTCAGCCTTCTTGGTAATCTTTCCCTTTGGCTGCCTTTCAAACACGGCACCAAACCTGGGCTGTTTCTATCTGGCCTCTTGGCACTGGTTCTCCAATTGTTTCTCTTGCTGGTTTCCCTCTCTGAATTAAACCTCAGAGAATCTTCTATTACCATCAGCTCCTCTGGGTCCTCAGTCCCAAGCAGTTCCTCTGCTCCTGAGCTTAACTCCTGTTCTGGCTTTGGTCTTTCTCTCCGTTCCTGTAGCTGTTCTCGTGGCTGTTCTCCACCTTGTTCGCCCGGCTGTTCTAACTTTCTCTCTAATGAGCATTCTTTATATCTCTGCCTTCTAGGGCTTAACCTGACCCCTCCTCCCAGCAGGTGTTCTGCCTCAACTCGTGACTGTGGAGCTAAACTGCAGCAGGGGCGTGTTTTCCTTTCTTGTGACTCACTTTGCTTGTGGTTTCCCTGGAAACCATGAGCCATGTGCTTTTGTTTTCTGTCAGCTACTGAAGCTAACTCTTCCGTTTTACCTCTCTCTAAGGGATCAGAGGGACCTTCTACACCACACTATTTCTTTCCATTCTTCCCCATGGTTGTGGGCTAGTGGGTTACGGTCTTTATTTGTGTTTATTTCCTCTGAATGTTTGATGTTCTTTCCTTTTTGTATTGCTAGACTGCTTCCTTTTTCTTTGAGTTATATTATGCTTGAATTTATTGCAAAATTCATAAATATAAAATAAAAATAAAAATCTTAACTGCCAAGCATTAGACCGTTCATCCAGCTTTTGTAGATCTTTCCTCATGTTCTCCATTCCCTCAGGGCAGTCCACTCTGTTGCAAATTTTCATGTCATCTGCAAAAGACAGACTTTTCCATTCAGTCCTTTAGCAATATCACTCACAAATACATTGAATAGTACAAGCCCCAGGACTGAACCCTGGGGCACACCACTAATCGCCTTCCTTTCATCCAAGTGAGTTCCGTTTACCATCACCTTCTGTCATCTGTCAGTCAACCAATTTCTAATCCAGTTCACCACCTTGGGACCCATCCTCAAGCTGTTATTGATAAACCTCCTATGAGGAACAGTATCAAAGGCTTTGCTGAAATCTAGGTGGATCACATCCATCACATGCCCTTGATCTAGTTCTCTGGTCACCCAGTCAATCAGATTTGTTTGGCAAGATCGCCCTTTGGTAAAGCCATGTTGTCTTGAGGATAAGCAGTGGTTGCCTCCTGGACTATCTTAGTAGCTGTTTATGGATTTTTCCTCCAGAAATTTGTCAAAACCTTTTTTTTAAATTCAGCTACACTACCTGCTTTTACCACATCTTCTGGCAATGAGTTCTAAAGACTAATTATAAATTGAGAGAAAAAAATATTTTCTGGTATTTGTTTTAAATATACTACTTTCTTCAGATTCAAGCAGGGGGATGCAGGCACACTCTAGGTGCTGTCCGCTGACAGCGCCTGTGTGCTCGGCTCTCCCTGAGCTCAGTGAAGTCCTTTGGACTTCTGAGAATGTGAGCCACTTCCCGCCTTGCCATCCAGTACTGAGCCACTCCAGTCTCTTCTTACTGCTCAGCGAGTGCTTCATGGCTCTCCCCTCCTCCGTCAGAGTTCACACGCTCTTTACTTTTATTTCTTTGTTTTTGTCTCCTGCATTATTTTCTCTGTTCCCGGGCAGTCTGTTAAAAAAAACAAAAACGTGTTGCTAGTGCAGCTACTGCCGTGGGGCTTTTTCCCATGCTGTTTTTTCTCCTCACAAAAAAAAGAAAAAAGTTTGCATCACTGGTGAGGTTCTGTGAGGTCTTCTACCACCTCAGCTTCTTTCACTCTTTATAAAAAAAAATTTAAAAAAGAGAGGAAGAGGAGCCAGCAGCTGTCAGGAGCAGTGTTTTAAAAAACAAAACAAAACAGTAGCAACATAAGAGCAGCACAAGCACTGTGCTCCAGCAGTGTCAGACTTTTTCTGGGAGTCACCCTTCTCCACATCTCAGCGTTTGGGACCTGCTCCATAATGGCTTCTGCTCCATCAACCTCAGTCCCATCGGGCCCAGACAAGGCACGATCAGGAGTCAAAGGGGCTGCAGCGCGCTTAGTGGCAGAACCCTTACCCGCGTCAGCATCGAAGAAGATGGTCCAGAGCCTCACATGTAAGGCCAGAGGCCCAACTCCATATCCTCCTCACCTGGACTCTCTGGCTCAATCCCCGAGGCCGCCTACTCCGGTAAGCCACATAAGCCTAAGTCCAGGCATACCTGTAAGAGCAACCCCACTAATATTAATAGATCTGAGTCGCGACCCCCAAGAGTATGTCTGAGGGAGATTCAGCAGAGACTTCCTCCCATACCTCTAGGAAGATGAGGCAGCACTTTGGCCCTGTCCAGACCTCATCTCCCTTCTCTAGGGATCCCTTCCTGCAGTTGCTATGACAATTCATCCAGGACCGTGCAGCCCTCCTGGGAGCTGCTCCTCTTGTTGAACAATTGCCATCCCCAGAGGTTCCTTCTTACCAGCCTCCAGTGGCTTTCCCACGGGGTCCGCCACCCCTCCTCGATTGCCGGGATCCTGAACCTTTGGGTAATGGTGCCTACTTGACAGTAAGTCCCTCCTACACCCATCTGTGCAATACAGCACCCTCCCTCTCAGGAGATATCACGGTGGCACTATCTTCAGCAATAAAGCACGAACCTCCTGAAGATTTTTCCTATCTGAAGTTTCTTCAAAAGCTAACTAGGGGCCCTTGCCCTTAGTGATTCTCAATCCCCAACTAATAAAAAGGATTTTCAATGCATCTTTCAGGTTTGTGGTACTCCCAAGGAGGTCTTAGCCATGCCAGTTTCCCAGGTCTTGCAAGATCTCCTTGTGTCAGTTTGAAGTACACAGGCATCAGGACATGCCACGGCTCATCGCCTAGACCTTAAATACAAAGTGCTGCCTGCACCAGGTTTCTAACATCAACAGCTTCCTCATGCCCAGACTCTCAGTCTCAAGGTCCTCCTACTATTTCTCACAATCCGCATGCAGTTTACCGACATTGAATAATTTGCTGTTATTGATTTATTTTATTTATTTATTTAGAGGTTTTCTATACCACCTTATCAAGTAATCAAAGCAGTTTACAATGAGCAAATTCAAAAAAACGTTTTACAATAAACAGTAGTTAGCAGTATATACAAGTTAGTAATCAACAAAACTTTGATTCAAGATAACAGGCAGTAACTTATTTACATGATTGCATATATATGCAATGAGGGTTTGGGATTATTTACATATTTACACTTATGTGTTGCCCTTACATAGGTCTGAAGATGAAGAGGGTGCTGGGGGTGTATGTTGACTGTCTTAACCAGTGGGTATGCTATGTTGGTGGAATATCACTTTGGATTTGCTTGGTTCCATAATATTCAGAGAACAATAGTATCTTTATATTCTTTCTGAAGGTGGATAGGTCTCCAATGTTTCTAATTCTAGCTGGGAGGGAGTTCCATAGATTAGGGACGTAATATGAGAAGGCTCTATTACTTCTTGACTGTTTAGTCTTCCTGCATTCTGTTAGGACGTCTAGTGAGTTTTGTGCTTGTTTTCTTCTTCTTCTTCTTATCCGCAAATTTAATCAGCTTGGTTGGTGTTACCAATTACAAATCATTTATACATATGTTAAAAAATATCGGTCCCAGTGCAGATCCCTGGGATACTTTACTATTCACTTTGTTCGATTGAGAAAACTGACCATTCATCCTTACTCTCTGTTTTCTATCTTTCAACCAATTCCCAGTCCACAACAGGACACTGCCTCTCATGCTACTCGCAACAGCATTGATCCCCCCATATCCACACTCCCCAACAAAAGCAGGCTCCCCTGCAATCCTCAACATCATCAATACCACTCAACTCCTCTGACATCATCAGTATCTTCCCCCTCCCCTGACATCATCAGTACCCTCCCTGAACCATCTTGAATCCCTTGCAACAAAGACAGATCCCCCTCGACAAATACCCCGACTCTCCCCAGGTCTTATCAGGGGTTTATCCTGGTGTTCAGTGGTGACAGGAGCAATCCATAATCATTCTTGCCCCATCGGGCACTGGGGTTCAAAATGGCACTGGTCAGCACCAGCACCAGTCTCTCTGAAGCCACACCTAGTCCTGCATTTTCAACCCTGTTTGTCCCTTCTCTAATAGTCCAGTATCTCCTCCTCTCTAATAGTCCAGCTTTTCCTCTCTCTCTCTCTATTGCCTCTGTAAAAACCCTATATCTTCTCCTCTCTGTAGTAAAAAGATTCTCTCTCCATTCCTCCTCCCCCCAATCCAGCATCTCCCCTCTCTGTACCCATGCTTAGCCTGCACTTAAAACCTTCTCTCTTTGCCCCCTCTCTAATAGTCCAACATCTCCCTTCGCTCTCTCTTTCTTCCTTAATAGACCATTTTCTTTCTCCCCCCTCTGTAATAGCCCAGCATCTCTTCTCTCTCTCTCCCCTCTATAATAGCACAGCAGTTTGCAGTTAATGTTTATACCTATAAAAAGTTCTATGTAACTGAATACGTACCCTCCACAGTACTATTCAAAATGTTGTTCCATATAAACCACATTTGATCTTCAGGAAAATGCAGTACAGAAATGAATAACAAATAAATAAGTAAATAAATATGCTATACTGGGACAGATCAAGGTCCATCAAGCCCAGTATCCTGTTTCCAACAGTGGCCAATCTAGGTCATAAGTACCTAGCAGTTTCCCCAAAAGACACAGGTTCCACAATGATTACTTATATTGGGTCAAGCAGTGATATCCCAGGTCCCTTTTAATAATGGTTTATGGATCTTTCCTCTAGGAACTTGTTCAACCCTTTTTTAAACCCAGCTACACTAACAGTTTTTACTACATCCTCCGGTAACAAATTCCAGAGTTTGATTACACGTTGAGTGAAAAAATATTTTCTCTTATTAGTCTTAAATAGGTTACCCTGTAGCTTCATTGCATGCCCCCTAGTCTTTCTATATTCTGATGACATAAACAATCAATCTACGTTTACCTGTTCTACTCCATTCATTAATTTAGAGACCTCTATCATATCTCTCCTCAGCTGTCTCTTTTCCAGGTTGAAGAGCCCTAACATTTTTAGCCTCTCTTCATAGGGGTATCCTTCTATCCCCTTTACCATTTTGGTGGCTCTTCTCTGTACCTTTTCTAATAACGCTATATCCTTTTTAAGATACGGCGACCAGAATTGCAAACGATATTCAAGGTGCGGTCGCACCATGGAACGATACAGCGTAGTTACTCACCTGTAACAGGTGTTCTCCAGGAGCAGCAGGAATCAGTCCTCACATATGGGTGACGTCGGCGCCGACAGAGCCCTCGCGGAGCAATTTTCCCCAGCTTTCACAGAAAGCCTTTGGGAATTGCAGCGCGCATGCGCGGTCGCCTTCCCGCCCAAGGGAGCCATCTTAGCCAGTCTGATGACATAGCTAAAAGACAGCATAAAATTTGCAAAAAAAACTTAAGCAGATGATTGCAACTCCACGGGGAGGAGGGAGGGTTGTGAGGACTGATTCCTGCTGCTCCTGGAGAACACCTGTTACAGGTGAGTAACTACGCTTTCTCCAGGACCAAGCAGGAAGTCAGTCCTCACATATGGGACTCCCAAGCTTAAGGCTACCGGAGACCCTAAGCACAAAAATGAGCTCCCTCGAGCTCGGCAGTACAGAAGGATGGAATCTTCGCTGAATTAGTACCCACCGGTAGCCCCCATCCGGGATGGAGGGTAGGAGTTGCTCAAACCTCGAAGAGATTTCGGAGGACTGCCTGTCCGAAAGCACTGTCCCTGCGGGACTCCCTCTCGAGACAGTAATGGACCGCAAAAGTCTGGCTCGAAGACCAAGTAGCGGCCCGGCAGATGTCTGCCAGCGGAACAGAGCGGAGGTAAGCCACTGACGTAGCCTTCGCCCGAACAGAATGAGCCGTGACTCGACTTTCTAAGGAGAGTCCGGCTGCCCCATAAGCCCAAGCGATACAGTCAGCAACCCAGGTGGACAGGGTACGCTTGGAGACCGGGAGCCCCAATTTATTGGGGTCAAAAGACACAAAAAGCTGAGCAGCTTTACGGTGCTCCCGCGTACGGTCAAGGTAGAAGTTCAATGCCCTTCTACAGTCCAGGGTATGCAGGACTCGTTCAGCTCGGCTGGAGTGAGGCCTGGGAAAGAAGGTTGGAAGTACCACCTCCTGATTGATGTGAAAAGGGGAGACAACTTTTGGAAGAAATTTTGGGTGAGTCCGTAGGACTACCCTATTTTTGTAGAACCGAGTGAAGGGAGGATCAGACACGAGGGCCTGCAATTCACTTACGCGTCTAGCGGAAGTGAGGGCTATCAGGAATAAGGTTTTCCACGAAAGAAAACGCAGAGAACAGGTAGCCATCGGTTCAAAAGGCGGACAGGTGATCCGCTGTAAAACCACATTCAGATCCCAGTCAGGTGCTGGCGGGCGCAGAGGTGGTTTTAGTAGAAGGAGACCTCAGAGAAAACGAGCCACAAGAGGGTCGCTGGAAAGAGGTCTGCCGTCCACCGGCACATGGTGTGCTGAAAGGGCACTGAGGTGGACCTTGACGGAGTTGGACTTAAGTCCCAGATTAGAGAGGTAGAGCAGGTACTGCAAGATCACCGACACCGAGCAGGAGAAGGGATCCTGAGACTGCTGTACACACCAAATGGAAAAACGGCGCCATTTAAGGGCGTAGCATTTGCGGGTAGAAGGTCGCCGAGAAGCTAGGACGACCTCTTCCACCTCTGCCGGCAGGAGAAGGGGAGCAAGGACTACCCTTTCAGCCGCCAGGCCATTAGATTGAGAGATCTGAGGTTGGGGTGAAGCAGAGACCCCTGATCCTGTGTTAGGAGATCCGGTTGAAACCCCAGAGGGAACGGATCCTCTACCGCTAATTGCAACAGGAGTGGAAACCACGGCTGTCTGGGCCAGCGAGGAGCCACCAGGATTATGGACGCTTTGTCCCGGAGAACCTTGAACAGAGTTCGGGAGACCAGCGGGATGGGAGGAAAAGCATACAGAAGGTTTTCCGACCATGAGAGCAGAAATGCATCTGCCGCTACCCGAAGGGGATGTGGCTGACGCGAGCAGAAGCGAGGAAGTTGCCGGTTGAGAGGACTGGCAAAGAGATCCATCGTGGGGAGGCCCCACTTCAGAAAGAGTTTCTGGACTACCAAGGGATCCAGACGCCACTCGTGCGGCTGGAGTATCCTGCTGAGTTTGTCCGCCAGGTAATTCTCCTGGCCTGGGAGATAAACTGCTTTGAGAAGAATGCCGTGACTGACGGCCCAAGAGCAGAGCTTTTGAGCTTCTCGGCAGAGAAGGAAGGAGCCCGTGCCGCCCTGTTTGTTCACGTAGAACATGGCAACTTGATTGTCCGACTGGACAAGGACGGACTGGTGAGAAGTCAGGTGGGAGAAAGCCTTGAGCGCTAGGCGAAGAGCTCTGAGCTCCAGGAAGTTGATCTGTTGAGCAGATTCCCACGCGGTCCAGAGACCTTGAGTACATGCCCCCTGGCAGTGAGCTCCCCAGCCCAGGAGGGAAGCATCGGTCGTCAGCACTTGAGTCGGCTGAGGCGACTGAAAAGGCATTCCGAGCACTAGGTTCGGCCGATGAAGCCACCACTGTAGGGAAGAGGTCAGCGGACTGGAGAGGCGCACTAAGTCGGCTAGTCCGCCGGTGGCTTGTTGCCACTGTTTGCGAAGGCACCATTGAGCCGGCCGCATATTCAGGCGAGCATTGGGGGTCACGTGGACGGTGGAAGCCATGTGGCCGAGCAATCTCAGGAAGCGCCTGGCGGAGACCAGGGACTGGCTGCGAAAACGGCCGGCTAGGTCCATGAGCCGTTGAGCCCTGTCGAGAGGCAGGAAAGCTCGAGCCTGAGGAGTGTGCAGTCTTGCGCCGATGAACTCGAGATCCTGAGAGGGGAGCAAAGTGGACTTTGCGAAGTTTATTACAAAGCCCAAGTACTGCAGAAGAGTCACCATGCGGTGTGTGGCATTGGTGACTGCCGGAGGAGACGACGCTCTTATGAGCCAGTCGTCGAGGTACGGAAAAACATAGAGGCCGCGAAGCCTGAGATAGGCCGCCACCACCGCGAGACATTTTGTGAAGACTCGCGGTGCGGAGGACAGGCCAAAGGGCAGTACTCTGTACTGGTAGTGATTTCCGGCCACCACAAACCTTAGGTATTGGCGGTGGCTTGGGTGGATGAGGATGTGCGTGTAGGCATCCTTTAGATCCAAGGAGCATAGCCAATCTCCCTGCTGGAGGTAGGGCAGAAGGATTCCAAGGGTAAGCATCTTGAACTTTTCCCGCACAAGGAACTTGTTGAGGTTGCGCAAGTCCAGGATGGGTCTTAGGCCTCCTGTCCTTTTTGGTATTAGGAAATACCTGGAATAAAAGCCTTGACCTCTCAGGTGGTGGGGCACCGGTTCCACAGCCTGGTCCTGAAGAAGACTTGCTAACTCCTGAAGGAGTAAGTCCCTGTGCAGAGGGAGTCGCGGAGGTTCTCCCGGAAAATAAGAGGGAGGGACCTGATGGAAGTGGAGAAGATATCCTTCTCGCACGACTTGAAGCACCCATGCATCTGAAGTGATGTTGGACCACCTGTGGGCGAAGTGAACCAGCCGGCCTCCGGTGCTGGGAGGGACCAGCTGAGGGGGAGAGGCTATGCTGAGGAAGTCAAAAACCCCCACCCTGCTGAGCAGGGGCTGGTGGTGCAGGCTTGGGGGCTTGCTGCCTACGGGACCCGTTACCCCGTCCCTTGGCCTGCTGACCCTGTTGGGGAGCTGGAGGGCCCTGATATTGGGGGTAGTGTTTGTAGGCAGCCGTCTTTCTCGGGTAAAAGGACTTTTTTCCCGAGCCCTTCTTTTTCTGGGAAGGGGCGGAGGTCTTCCTGGAAAGCCTGGTCCTGGTGAGAGTCTCCGTCTCGATTTGTGCAGCCTTTTCAGCCATGGGCTTGCCAAAGAGGTTTTCACCTCTGCAGGGGACATCGACCAACTTGTCCTGCACCCAAGGCTCAAGGTCAGACGACTGAAGCCAAGCCTGTCGGCGGGCACCGATGCCGGCTGCGGCCACACGAGCCGATGCTTCAAAGCCATCATAGGCTGCTCGGGACATGAATTTGGAGCATTCCCGAATACCAGATGTTAAGGCCAGGAACCTCCGCAAAGGTTCCTCGGACAGTCCAGCAGAGAATCCGGCTAGCTCTGGACACGACAAGCCAGCATAGAGCCCTGGAAACACTTCTTACCAAGGCCATCCAGGTTACGGGCCTCCCTGCCAGGGGGCACCGAGGAGTGCATTTTCTGGCTCTTCAGCCGATGCATGGCCGATTCCACTACCATGGAATGGTGTGGTAGCTGTGCTTTTTGGAAGCCAGGACTCTTGCGGACTCGATAGATGGAATCGACCCGCTTGCTCAATACCGGCGACGAGGCCGGACTCTCCCACATGCGGAAGAGTAGTCGTTCCAGCATGGGAGGCACCGGTACAGTAAAGTGCTCCCGGGCGGGAGAGTCGTACTGGAGGGCGTCGAGCTCTTCGGCTCGAGGCTCCTCCTCGGGATCCGCCGGGAAGGCCAAAGCCTTGGCCATATCCCTGACGAAGTCAGAGAACCGGGCATCCTCCGGAGGGGACTGTTTCCGAGGTTCGGACTCAGGTGAGTCCGAGGGGACACACCGAGTCCGAAAGGAATCAGGTGACTCCTCCTCTTCAGACTCCCAGACCGACTCCGAGGAAGAATCAGTGGGGTCGGCTCGGGCAGGCGGAGGCGGAGGCCGCCCCGACGCCAAGGGAGTCGGCGGCGACGACCTCGGTCCCGAACGGGAGGCCGAGGGTGACCTCGACCGAGGATCGACTAGAGTTCGCATGGACTCGAGGATCGGCTCGGTCTCCGGGGTCGACTTAGACGTCGACGTCCCGGCGGTCGGGGCAGCGGCGCCAGCGAGGCTAGCGATCAGTGCCCGCTGCTGGTCCATGAAGGCAGACAATCTGCTCTCCAAGGCCGTCAACCTGAGTCCGACCTCAGGTGACCCAGCAGTCCCCGACTCGGGCCCCGACGGCGTCGGGCCCGACGTCGGACATCTCGGAGGCGAGTCCAGGAGGAGCACAGGACTTACCCGAGCAGGCAACTCCGACTCCAGGCGAGGTCGCTTCGAGAGGTGCTCCTTCTCCAAAGACCCGGGACGGCCGTCGGGGCTATGCGACCTGGCCCTCACGGAGCCAGGAGCGTCCACCGACGCCGCCCTTGCGGGTTTTGTCTTCCGTCGATGGTCTCCGGAGGGAGAACCCCTGTCGGAGGAGCTGCGGCGATGTTCAGAGCTGGAGCCTCTGGACGCCGAGGCTTCCGACGAGGTCCGGGTACGGCTGGGGTCAGCGAAGATCCTATCCCGCTGATGCCGCCGACTCCTCAACGCTTTGGAGGACATTTTGCCACAGGCTCCACAGATCATTTCTTCATGATCAGGGCCCAGGCAGCGGAGGCAATTATCGTGTGTGTCAGTGAGTGACATATTCCTGTCACACTGACCACACCGCTTGAAACCACTGGCAGCCATCGGGGGAAAAAGGGCCCCTGCAAGGTCAAAGGACCGGGCTGCCAGGGAAAAATCGAAAATGAAACTGACTAAAATCAGAAAAACCGAAAAATAAGGGAAGGACTCGCAACGGCGTCGCGAGTCCGGGCAGGAAAACGACCGGCGTCGAACCGAATTGAAAAACGAGTAAAACTCACGAAAATCAACTTTTTAGCGGGGACACGACGGGTACGTCTGTAGGGCTCCGCGGAAAAAAAAGAAGACTGGCTAAGATGGCTCCCTTGGGCGGGAAGGCGACCGCGCATGCGCGCTGCAATTCCCAAAGGCTTTCTGTGAAAGCTGGGGAAAATTGCTCCGCGAGGGCTCCGTCGGCGCCGACGTCACCCATATGTGAGGACTGACTTCCTGCTTGGTCCTGGAGAAAGTGGTATTATAATATTCTTTGTTTTATTTTACATTCCGTTCCTTATGATACCTACCATTCTATTTGCTCTCTTGGCCGCCGCTACACACTAGGCAGAGGGTTTTAACATTTTATCCACGATGACACCTAAATCTTTTTCCTGAGCGGTGGTTCCTAATGTGGAACCTTGCGTCATGTATATATATATATATATATGTATATATCAGTATATATCATCTATATATTAGTTTATATCCCAGTTATATTGCCTGTTTTAATAGTAATTACACTTACCTGGTAATTGTAGTTCCTTGAGAGACGACAGCTTAGTCCTCACAGATGGGTTGTGCACCTCTTCCTGCAGCATGAAGACTGGACCAATCAAATTTCAGCTCCTCTGGAATCAGGCATCCAGGCATCCCTGAAGCTCCAGTGACCTATTGTCAAAGCAAACTCAAGAAAGAGCTAACCTTTAAAAGGTTCCGTTAGTTGAAGTTCCTATGTTGTTTTTTTTTTTTTTGTTTTTTTTACTGTTAAGCGAACTTAAAGCCACAGATACAGAACGTCCCGCTCCTGCCACAGCATAAGCCGATAGCGAGAGAGAGAAAAAGGAATGACAGCGAAGCCCAAGAACTAAGAAAGGACACTCACCTGGAAGCACGTACGGCTGAACCCAAGGCGTGCCGCTCTAAAAATAGAGAATATAGGGAGGGCAGGAGGACTAAGCTGTCGTCTCTCAAGGAACTACAATTACCAGGTAAGTGTAATTACTATTTCCTTATCGTTCCTCCAGCTTAGTCCTCACAGATGGGATGTAACAAAGCAGCCTAACGGGCGGGATTCTTCCAACCGGCACGCAGAACAGAAGATCCGAAACGTGCATCGCCCGCTGCCATGACATCAAGTCTATAGTGCTTACTGAAGGTGTGAAGAGAAGACCACGTTGCCGCCCTACATATCTCTTCCGGAGATACAAAAACTAAAACTCCGCCCAGGACGCAGCCTGCGCCCTGGTGGAATGGGCGCGCAAACCAACCGGCGGTAGCCGACCGTGCAACAGATAGGCCGAGCCAATCGCCTCTTTAATCCACCGAGCAATGGAGGCTTTCGCCGCAGCCTCACCTTTGCGAGGCCCGCCAAACAGCACAAATAAATGATCCGATTTACGAAATTCACTGGTAACTTTCAAATATCGCCGAAGAACCCTCTTAAGATCCAAGCGACTAAAACCGCGATCAGAGGCGTGCTCCCCCGATGCCGGAAGTACTGGGAGCGAAACCACTTGATTCACGTGGAAAGGAGAGGATACCTTAGGCAAAAAAGGAAGGCACCGGCCGCAGAACGACTTTCTGGGCCGAGAAAGATAAGAAAGGTTCCCTACAAGAGAGTGCCTGAAGTTCGGAGATACGCCGCACCGAGCAAATCGCTACTAAGAACACCGTTTTAAGAGTCAAATCCTTTACCGAACTATGACAAAGAGGCTCAAAAGGAGCCGCAGTGAGAGACCGCAAAACCAAGTTGAGATCCCAGGAAGGCACAGAAGGTCTGCGGACCGGCCGCAGCCGAGAGACGGCCCGCAAGAAGCGAACGACATCGACATGGGCCCCCAGGGACACGCCGTGAACCTTACCTCGGTAGCAGGAGAGCGCCGCCAACTGCACTCGCAAAGAACTGGCAGCCAAACCTTTAGCAAACCCATCTTGCAAAAAATCAAGAACCACGGGGATTGAGGCCGTAGCGGCTCGAACCTGACGGCGAGAGCACCAATCCTCAAAGATGCGCCACACTCGGACATAGGCCAGAGAAGTGGAGCTCTTGCGCGCTTGTAACAGGGTCGCCACGACAGACTTGGAATAACCGCGTTTTCTCAGCCGCGCCCTTTCAATAGCCAGGCCGTAAGAGAGAATCTCCCCACTTGTGGCATGCGTAGAGGACCCTGACACAAGAGATCCGGAGCTAGCGGCAGCCGCCACGGAGAGCCGTCTACCAATCTCATCAGATCGGCATACCACGGACGTCGAGGCCAATCCGGGGCTATCAAAAGTACTTGGCCCCGGTGGGCCTCGATGCACTGAATCACGCGCCCCACCAGAGGCCACGGAGGAAACACGTAAAGAAGACCCGAGGAGGGCCACGTCTGTAACAGGGCATCGAGACCTTCTGACATCGGCTCCCGTCGACGACTGTAGAAGCGAGCCGCTTTTGCTGAGCGAAACGTGGCCATCAGGTCCATAACTGGCTGGCCCCAACGCTGAACCAGCTGCGTGAATACCTGCGGGTTGAGCTCCCATTCGCCGGGATCCACCTGAACCCTGCTGAGAAAGTCGGCCGTCACATTGTCTTTCCCGGCAATGTGCGCTGCCGAGATGGCTGGTAGCCGAGGCTCGATCCACTCGAACAAACAGCCGAGCCTCCGCCTCCAAGCCGACACTGCCGGTGCCGCCCTGTCTGTTGATGTACGCGACTGTCGCTGCATTGTCGGAGAGCACCCGTACTGCCCGAGAGGCTATCAAGGCTTCGAAACTTTGCAAGGCCAACCGCACTGCTCGAAGTTCCAGGCGATTGATGGACCAGCCGCTTTCCTCCGGAGACCAGAGACCCTGAACGAACCGGTCGGCGCAGTGGGCGCCCCAGCCCGACAGACAAGCATCCGTCAGAAGCGGAAGCCAGCGCGGTTGCTCCAGAGGCATTCCCGCTCGGAGCGACGACCGTCGCAGCCACCACTGAAGATCTCGCCGTACCGTCAGGGGGCAAGGAAGTCGTTTGTTCAGGGAATCCGATTGGTTGGACCAGCGACGGAGCAAGGCTCTCTGAAGGGAACGCATGTGAAAGCGAGCCCAAGGCACGACCTCCAGGGAAGCCGCCATCGTTCCCAGCAACTGAAGGTATAGCCACGCCGAGGGAGCGGGGTTCTGTCGAAACCGACGGACGAGAGACTGGAGCGCCAACACCCTGCGGTCGGGAAGGAAAACCGCTCCCCCGCAAGTATCGAACTGTACGCCTAAATACTCCAAACTCTGCGTCGGAACCAGATGGCTCTTGCGCGTGTTGACGACCCAGCCGAGAGATTGCAATAGCGCCACGACCTTGGACGTCGCTGCCATACTCTCCTCGCGAGACTTCCCCCGAATCAACCAGTCGTCTAGATAAGGATGGACAAGCACGCCTTCCTTGCGCAAGGCCGCCGCGACTACCACCATGATTTTGGTGAACACCCTCGGCGCGGTAGCGAGACCGAAGGGCAATGCCTGGAACTGGAAATGACCCCACGGCACGGCAAATCGGAGGTACTTTTGCTGATCCTCCCGAATCGGGATATGAAGATAAGCCTCCGTGAGATCTAGGGAAGTGAGGAACTCGCCCTTGCGGACGGCGACCAGCACTGACCGAAGGGTCTCCATGTGAAAGTGGGGTACCCGCAGACAGCGGTTCACCCCTTTGAGATCCAAAATGGGGCGAAGGTCGCCACCCTTCTTTGGCACCACGAAATAAATGGAGTACCTTCCGATACCATACTCCGCCGGCGGCACGGGAACTACCGCCCCCAGCTGGAGTAGGCGATCGAGGGTTTGGCGAACGTGAGCTGTCTTTCGAGCTCCCCGGCAGGGAGACGCCACAAAGGAATCGAGAACGGGCCTGGCCAAGTCCAGGACATACCCGTCCCGGACGATGTCCAAAACCCACTGATCGGAGGTGATCTGGGCCCAAGCGGAGAGAAAGCATCGAAGACGCCCCCCGATCACTGGAATCTCCGCCGAGGCCCGCTGCCCTTCATTGGGGCTTGCGAGTAGACGCAGGGGTTGTGGTCGCAAAGCCCCTACTGGCTCCGCGAAAACCTCGAAAGCTCGAGGTCCTTGAAAAATATCGGCCACGCTGGAATCCTCCAGAACGGGGCGATCGAAACCTACGAAAGTCCCGAAACTGCCCCCGAACCGCTGGCAGCGGCCGTCCTCGCTTGGCACGGTCCTCTGGCAGGCGGCCGCCCTTGGACTCACCCAAATCCTTGACCAACTTATCCAAATCCTCACCAAAGAGCAGCCGACCTTTAAAGGGTAATCTGCCCAGACGCGACTTGGACGACCCATCCGCCGCCCAATTCTTCAACCAAAGAGCTCGACGTGTCGCTACCACGGACGCCATGCTATTAGAGAGGGCTCTGATGAGATCATACTGAACATCCGCCAAATATGCCGACCCCGATTCCAAGCGGTGAAGCTCACCTAACATGTCGGCCTCTACGGAGGACGATTGTTGAAGCCGCTGAACCCAGCGCAGACAGGCACGCGCTACCCAAGACCCTCATTCCGAGGCCTGTAACGCCATGGCATCTGCCTCAAACGATTGTTTCAATAGACTGTCCATCTTCCGGTCCTGCGGCTCGCGCAAGGCTGCACTGCCTTCTACGGGAATCGTGGTCTTTTTAGTCACCGCCGAGACGGCCGCATCCACCTTAGGCGAGCGAATACGCTCCAGATCGGTGTCCGACATAGGGTAGAGCCGACGCATAACCTTTACCCCTTTGAGGCCTGATTCAGGAGTATCCCATTCGGACTGGATCATCTGATCAATAACCTTGTGCATGGGGAAAACCACGCTAGTCTGCCGAACCGCCTGAATAATGGGATCCACGCCGTCCGCCTCTTCTATCGGCGGAGTCGGAGCCAAACCTAGAGTCTGGAGCGCCTCTGAAACAAGAACGGGTAACTCCTCCCGCCTGAAAACCCGAATAATCTTTGCCTGATCTTCCGGTTCAGGGAGCTCGCCTTCCTCCAAGGCCTCCCCTTCCGCCTCATGGTCGAGATCAGGATCATCACCTTCAGGCCATTCAGTCTCTGTCTGAAAGGAGTCGTGCAGACGTTGTCGCTTGGGGGCCTTGAGCCCGGGAAACTGACTCTCCACCGCCGAGGCGGGAGCCAATCCCCGTGGCACCAACGGAGGAGCAGCGTCCAAGCTCTGGCGCCTACGGCAAAATGCCTGATGCATCAACAAGACAAAATCGGGAGAAAACTCCTCCAAGGGCAAAACCCCCCCGAGGTCCATTTGCCCCCAGAAGCCAAGGAGCCCGTGGAAGGAAGCCCCGAGGGTCCCTCCAGCGGCGACTCCAAGTTCACCGCCGCGGAACCGGACTGCGCCACTGCCGGCAATGAACTCTCGAGGTGCTGCTCCATGGTGAGCGACACCGAAGTACAGCGCTGACAGACGCCTGTGTCAGAAACTATACTCCTCCGAGATCCACAAATCAGACAAATGGATCCCGCGGGCATGGGCACGCCCTGACCCCGAGAGTAGGCGGGAAAGAAATGCCCCTTATCTGTGAGAGTGAAAAGAAAGGCTGATAACCCAGCAGAACCAGCACACAAAGTGGGAACTGGGCGCCCAGGAGAAATAGAAGAGCAGAGAGAGAACCCAAGCACAGTTGTTCTCACCCCTGTCAAAGGCGCTGTCCTTCTCTTTTTTTTTTTTTTTTTAAATGACCCCTGAAAGGAAACTTAAGTACAGAAGCACACACTGCTTAAAAGAAAAAAACCGGGAGACCCGCACAAAAGAGACAGAAGAGAGAGAGAGAGAATCGCAAACCCCCCCCCCCCCCCCCCGCGGGACAAAATAATGCGAAGGAAAGGGATCAACTAAAAGAAAACAGCTGAAGGGAGCCAAGAAAATAAAGGAAAATAAAGGCAATAAAGGAAAATCAATCGCTAAAGGTAGGAACAGCGCCGCGTGTAAACCACGCTGACAAGACCAGGGAAGCTAAAATGGCCGCTGATAGCAAGAGGACTTTGGCGCGCTTTTAACCCCCGCAGGAGAAACCGCCGGAGACCAAAAACCCTGGTAGTCGCCCGATCCCCAAAGTCCCGCTGGCGCGTAGGCTGCCCGAAGAAACACCGACAAGCACTACCAAAAGAAAAGGGAAAAAAGAAACTCCAGTAAGGCCGGGCAGAGGCGCGGGAGCCTGACAGGACCGGCTCTGACCGCCTCCAGCCGCCAAAAACTTACCGACAGGGAATCAGCTGTCTCCCAATGCCCTGGAGAGTAACCGCTGTGTACCGGCAATAGAGGAGCTCTGCCCCGAAAAACCCTGGGGCAGAGATCCCAATAAAGAGACACAGACAGTCAAGCAGATAAAGGCGGCATAGGCTGAGCAGGAGAGAGACCTTCCACAGGTCCTCCCTCCCCCCGCACAGTGTGCTCAAATAACAATTTGAGATTTAAAGAAACAGGAACCTCTGAAAGGAGAAATAAAAAGAAGTCCTAATAGGACAAAAATTAAGCATTAAAAGGGTAGCTAAGGAAAAGCAAGGGTATACTAAACCCTGAAACTAGTGAGCCCAGCTAGACTCACTACGTCTTCCTGCTGCATGAAGACTGGACACACAGGAGCTTCAGGGATGCCTGGATGCCTGATTCCAGAGGAGCTGAAATTTGATTGGTCCAGTCTTCATGCTGCAGGAAGAGGTGCACAACCCATCTGTGAGGACTAAGCTGGAGGAACGATAAGGAATTGTAAATACAATACAGTCACGACTGCATTGTATGTCACAGTTAAATGTACACCGCACTGATATTGAATAGCGCGGTATAGAAGAGAAATTAAAGAAATAAATAAATAAAATAAATGTAACTATAGTTTGGGTTGTTCTTTCCAAGGGGCATAACTTTGCACTTGTCCACATTAAATTTCATCTGCCATTTGGATGTCCAGTCTTCCAATTTATCAAGATCCTCTTGCAATTTTCCACAATCCTCATGGGTTTTAACAACTTTAAATAGTTTTGTGTCATCTGCAAATTTGATAACCTCACTCGTTATTCCCATTTCCAGGTCATTTACGAATATGTTAAAAAGCAGCGGACCCAGCACAGATCCCTGGGGTACACCACTATTCACCTTTCTGCATTGGGAAAATTGGCCATTTAGCCCTACCCTCTGCTTTCTATCTTTTAACCAGTTCCTGATCCACAATAGTACACTGCCTCCTATCCCATGACTTTATAGTTTTGCCAAAAGTCTATATCAATCGACTCACCTTTGTCTACCTGTTTATTCACACTTTCAAATAACATAACATATTAGTAAGACAAGATCTTTCTGTCTAAAGGCATGTTGGCTGTCTCCCATTAAGCCATGACTATCTACATGTTCTCCCCCAGCAGCCAAAAGATTCTCTCTGTCCCTCCCCCCCCCCCCCCAGTACAGCATGTCCCCTGTCTCTCCTTGCTCCCTCTATCTCCCTCCCACCCTTTGTAATAATCCCTCTTTCTTTCAGGGGGCAAAAACATTCTCCATTGAGCAGCAGCAGCAGCCGGTGCTACTTATCTCATTCATTTCTGGTGTACAGTTCAGTGGCCCATGAACAGGAGCTAAATGCTATAATCAGCGCTGGCTGCTGCGGCTGGCTCAGAAGGGGCAGGCCACGGCGTTTTCTGCTGCTGCTGCCACCTATTTGAGATCGTCTCTGCCCAGCTCAGCACTGTGTCCTCACCGCCCCCCCCTCAGTGCCTCTGCCCTGTGCAAGTGCACCATTTACACAGTGGGTCATGACAGCTCTGCTTCTAATCTAGAGTTTCTTTTAAAGAGATGCAATTTTTGGCAACATCAAAATATACAAGAAAGCCATTCCTCTTTGGTGCCCTAAAAATTCTCTGTATTTCTACAGCACAGCATATTTCATAATTTTTCTATCTCTTTCTTTTATTACTTTCTATCAGTTCTATTGATTGCTTGGAAAGAAAAAATGAACAGCCTCTGACTTCTCTAGATAGTCTGGCAGTCAGTCATTGAAAGTGAAATAACTTCTACGCCACCAAAGGCCCTTGGCTGCAGAGTATACTGCCAGCTTTGATCAACCATTTGAAATATGCTCCAACCTTAGGTTAAGTCACAAATTTATTTATTTTAATTGCAGAGCTGAACTGCAAGGAGGTAATTGTAAAAGACACTTCCATGGATGAAACAGTGTTTTATGGACAGTAATAGTCTTCTATAAAATTTCCCTGACTATATGCATGTAAATCTATGTGCATACAGCCAATCAGACCTGAATGAAGGGTTCCTAGGGGTTGGGCTGAGGAAGGGCTAGCATTTACACCCATACTTTATAAAAGTGTATGTAAAATAAGACTGGTATAAATGTATGAGGT
Organism: Ichthyophis bannanicus; assembly: GCA_033557465.1. Lineage (NCBI taxonomy): Eukaryota > Metazoa > Chordata > Amphibia > Gymnophiona > Ichthyophiidae > Ichthyophis > Ichthyophis bannanicus. The sequence goes on along the minus strand of CM066035.1, from coordinate 907,244,578 downwards.
TATTTTCCCTTGGGTAACTTTCAAAGGGGAAGCATAAGCATACATAGTAACATAGCACCAAACACTAATCATAGGGGGTTATTCTGAGACGCGAATAGCGGGGATGAATGTCCCAACGGGATGTCCATCCCTGCTATTCGTGCCGGTGGCAGTCCCCGACTAATTTCCCTGCCGGTTGTGCAGGGAAGTTAGTCAGGGGTGAGGAATGGGTGGCCTAGGGGTGGAGAGTGGGCAGGCAGTGATTCTAATGTTGGCCCTGTATGTCCAGGGCCGGCGAAATGGCCGAGGAAGTTATTTCACCTCCGAGGTAGAATAACATCCCTGGACATGGTTTTCTTCGCGGTCTGGGGCGCGAAAGGGGCTGGGGGGGGGGGGCAAGGTTTATTCCCTGCAGCCCAACCTTGGCCTTAGGAGGCCAGATCGGGGGTCAGGTTGCGGGGAATAAACTTTAGATTCAAGTGGCCGGCATCGCGGCTTTTAAATGGAACCGCGGTGCCATGGCAACATGACGCCATGGTGCCGCGGCTCCATTTAAAAGCCTGACTGAGCTATCCAGGCAGTGCCTGTACGTGCAGGATGGGACTGAATCGCATTCCCGGCCTGATCGTGATTCTGATCCTGCGGGGCTAGACGTGCCCCGCGGGATCAGAATCACGCTCTCCTTTGTATGTCCGGCTCAGACCGGACATACAAAGGGGATATACATGCGGGTCAGAATCGGGCCCATAGTAAATAACGGCATTGAAAGACCTGCATGGTCCATCAAGCCTGCCTTGTGTGGGGTCGAGGGATATACCTACCACTCGATGCAGGTTATCCCCTTCTGTGCCTTTGTTCAGGGTTGTACCTGCCACTCCATGCAGGTTACCACCCTCCCCCCCTCTATTTTTTGAGTGTAAAAGTTATTTACATTTGCTTTGATTCCATCTTCTTGCTATAAAGGGGTCCTCTGTGACTGTCTCATACCATTCTGAATTCCATCATTGATTTTGCCTCTACCACCTCCACTGGGAGAACATTCCAGGCATCCACCATCCTTTCTGTGAAAAAGTATTTCCTGACCTTGCTTTTGAGTTTATCTCCTTGCAGCTTCGTTTCATGTCCTCTAGTTCTACAGCTTCCCTGTCTTTGAAAAAGATTAGTTTGCTCATTAAGGTAACATTTTACTTACCAGATAATGTCCTTTCCTTGAGTACTACTAGACCAATCCAGACAAGTGGATTGTGTTTCCCTACCAGCAGAATGGTGGAGACAATGAATCAATGAAATGTCCAGAATTCAATTATTCCAAAAAAAAAAAAAAGGTTTATGTTAAAGTGAGACAATAACCCTGAGGCATATATTACTAATGAAAGAACACCCCACATAAACTGAAAATGGGGTGATAACTTGTTCTTGTTCTAACCTCTTGGGAGAGAAATTGTAGGGGCCTCAGGGCTAGAGCTAGGGCTAGTGACTTAATAATGGCAATGTTAATGCCTACTAGAAAAAGCACACTGATATTGCCCTTATATATCATTCATAGGCCCCTGACAGAAGCGTGTTTGATTTACAATTTTTAAATGCATTTAAAAGAACTGAAAAAAACACTTAGGGAGTTATTTCAAACCATGAATAGCAGGGATGGATGTCCTAACGGGAAAGGTGGCTAGCAGGCAGATTCCTCTGAGCAATCTTCAGGAGAGAGCGGGGGGGGGGGGGGGGGAGAGGATGAGGGAGGGGGCGTTGAAGATGTGTGAGGCTGCTGAACTCTTCCAGATCCTTTCATTTTTCTGGCTGCTCAACAGGCCCTTAACATAAGAGCGTGGAGCTGAACCAATTTTCCCTCCTTCTATAGCTACCGAAAAGCCTCAGTCTTGTGGAGCTTCCCACGCCGCACTCAAGTGAGAGAGTCACCCTCAAGATGGTCGTTCATGAGTGTTTAAATCAATCTTTTCAGATTTTATTCAGAGTGTAGAAAATTCATCCACCATCTGCTGGAGACAAAGAAATATCAAAGAGACCTCTGGTGAGGCATGGGAGTGATGTTATTGAAACTAGGACATTTCACTGGTTCTTTGTCTTCACAATCTGCTGGAAGGGGAACACAACCCACTTGTCTGGACTGATCTATCAGAGCAACAGAAACATAGAAACATGACAGCAGAAAAAGACCACATGGCCTATCTAGTCTGCACTTCCATATCAACTACAATAGCCTCCTTTTTACCTTTAGAGATCCTCTGTGTTTGTCCCATGCTTTTTTGAATTCAGATACTGTCCTCATATTCACCACCTCCATTGGAAGACTATTCCACGCATCTACCACTCTTTCTATAAAGAAATATTTCTGCATATTACTCCTAAGTCTATCCCCTTTCACTCTCATCCTATGTCCCCTCATAGCAGAGTTTGCCTTCAATTGAAAGAGACCCTCCTGTGCATTTATGTCACGGAGGTATTTAAATGTCTCTATCATATTGCCCCTATCCCACCTTTCCTTTAAAGTATGCATATTAAGATCTTTAAGTCTGTCCTCATATGCTTCATAACGAAGACCACTAACCATTTAGTAGCCACTCTCTGCACCAACTCCAACCTGCTTATATCCTTTTGAAGGTGCGGTCTTCAGAAAGGCACACAATAACTCCAAATAAGGTTGCACCAAAAATTTATAGAGGCATTACTGTCTGTCATAGATCCCACTTCTTCTTGTGGACGAAGTACCTCACTCCCTACATTGTACCGCTCCCTTGGATTTTTGCAGTCCAAATGCAATACCATGCATTTTTTAGCATTAAATTTCAGCTGTCAAATTCTAGACCATTCTTCAAGCTTAGCTAGATCCCTCCTCATGTTATCTACACCTTCCTGGGTGTCTATTCTATTGTAGATTTTGGTATCATCAGCAAACAAGCAAACCTTGCCCAACAGCCCTCCCGCAATATCACTAACAAAGATGTTAAAAAGAATCAGACCAATGACAGATCCCTGCAGCACACCACTGGTAACCTCTTTCTCCTCAGAGTGAGCTCCATTTACCTGCACTCTTTGTCACCTCCCACTCAATTTCTAACCCAATCAGTAACTTTAGGGTCCATCCCTAGGATACTCAGTTTGTTTATAAGTCACCTGTGCGGGACGGTGTCAAAGGCTTTACTGAAATCTAAATGCACCACATCTAGAGCTCTCCCTCAGTCCAACTTTCTGGTCACCCAGTCAAAGAAATCAGTCAGATTTGTCTGACAAGACCTGCCTCTGGTGAATCCATGCTGCCTTGAATCCTGCAATCCATTGGACTCCAGAAACCTCACTATTCTCACTTTTAGTAGCCTTTCTAATAATTTACTAACCACAGAGGTTAGACTAACTGGCCTATAGTTATCAATGCCATCCTGATGTCTGCTTTTGTGTAAAGGGATCACATGTGCCTTTCTCCAGTCCTCTGGTACCACTCACAACTTCAAAGAGGCATTGAAAAGGTCAGACAGTGGAGCTGTTAGAACATCTCCCTCAGTATTCTTGGATGTATCCCATCTGGACCCAAAGCTTTGTCTACTTTTAGTTTAGCTAGTTCCTCACAAACACAGTCTTCTGAAAATTGTTCAATATCCATGTCACTTCTGTTCTTGTTTGTGGGTGTTTTCTGAAGTCCTGCTCCTGGCCCTTAATCTGTGAACACAGAACAGAAATAACCCATAAATATTTAAATGTCTGTATCACATCTCCCCTGGCCCTCTTCTCCTCCAGGATATGCATTTTTAGGTCTTCAAGTATCACCTCTTTCTCTATCCCTCTTCCTTTCCTCCTTATGGTACACTCTCGCTTCCTCTCTCCCACCCGGAACTCAAATCTCTTTCTCCTTCAATCTCCCACCCAGTCATGGCATACACTCTCACCGCACTATGTCTCACCTTCCTTGAGTAATCTCTCCCCTCTCAGCACAATCTGTCTGTTCCTCCCCAGGGGTACTCCCTTTCTTCTCTCTCCCTCACCTCCTCAGCTCCAATGACCCCAAACACATCTCTTCTGGCAGCACCAATGCATCAGAAAAATTTTCTCTCTCACTTGAGCCAAAGAAGAAATACTCCAGAAGAACCCTACAGCAGGGCCAACTTATACCCTTTTAGCTGGAGGAGCCCAAGCTCTGTCCTCAGCTGTATCCCTTAGCTTCCATGGTGATTTCTCACTTTATATTTTTTAACTGCGCATGAAATGAGAGTCAGAAGCTGCAAAGATGTCTTACATTTTGAGACATGGAACGTACGAAGCATGAACCAAGGGAAGTTGGAGGTGGTCAAGAATGAAATGGAACATATATAACTCGATCTATTGGGTGTAAGCGAACTGAAATGGACTGGCATAGGGCACTTTGCATCAGATGATCACATGGTCTACTATGCTGGAAATGAAAGACAAAGAAGAAATGGTGTTAAATTTATAATTAAGATAAAACTTGCAAGAACTGTAATGAAATACAGTGCAGTCAGTGAACGCTTAATCTCTATTTGTCTATGAGGAATGCCTATCAACACAACTATAATTCAAGTATATGCCCAAACAACATCTAGATAGAATTCTTCAAGAGCAATGATCTATTCATCTCAAGCACCTTCTTCCAGCAACACAAGCGGCGACTGTACACATGGACGTCACCCAATGGATTGTACAAAAATCAAATTGATTACATCTGTGGAAGTCAACAATGGAAAAACTCGATAACATCAACAAAGACAAAACCTGGAGCTGACTGTGGTACAGATCACCAACTACTAGTATGGAAATTCAAACTAAAGTTGAAAAAGAGAAAGCCAGTCATGAATGTAGCAAAATATGACCCTGAGAATATACCACTGGAATTTAAAGACTGCCTGCAAAATTGATTTGCTGCTTTAGATACAAATGACAGAGCTCCAGAAGAGTTATGGAATGACATCAAGAAGGTTGTGTTGGTACAAGCAGTGGTTGTGTGGTACACACCACTGCTGTTAAAAATGATCTGCACAAGTTGGAATACCTTGCACTCCTAGCCAAATACAAACATGAGATTAACCTTGCCAAAAAGACGCACCACACCAACTTACTTAACAAGGCCATCAATAGACCCAGAGAGCTGTTTGAGCTAGTTAGGGGGCTCACAAAACCCTTACACGAACATGACTGCAATGGCAAAATCTCGGCCCAAGAACTGGCTGATCATTATGCTACAAAGCTCAATCCTCCACGACAACCCCTGGACATTACCACAAATCACCCAAACTGCCAGGAAACAAGCTATAAACCGATAGAAAGTTGGTCTACGTTCCAGACAATTGATGAGAATCGCATCATCCATACCATCTCAAACTTAAATACAACTACTTCTCTCCTGGATCCTTGTCCAGCAGACTGGATCAAAGCTACGAAACACGAAATTGCACATATTATAACGCACATAGTGAATCAATCCCTGCAACAAGGTATCATGCCTGTTCACCTAAAAAGATCACCAATCAGGCCTATTCTAAAAAATAAGGCACTCAACAAAGAAGATCCAACCTCATACCGGCCGATATCAAGTATATCATTTCTTGCAAAGATCATCGAAAAAGTGACACAACAGCAATTACAGGACCACCTAGATGAAAACAAAATCCTTGATGACCATCAATACGGTTTCAGACTGCACCATGGAGTAGAAACCCTGCTAATAGCTCTCCTTGATAACCTCATCCGGGGTCTGGAAAACAAAAACAAGATGTTCATACTCATATTCATAGATATCTCAGCAGCATTTGACACAGTTCACCATCAAACTCTACTGCGCAGACTGGCATCTATAGGTATATCAGGAACCCCGTTAAAGTGGTTTGAGTCCTACCTAACAAACCGAATGCAGCAGGTACGCTACAACAACGAACAAGCTGAGCCCTTCCCTCAAACACAAGGAATACCTCAGGGCTCAGCCATCTCCTCCCTCCTATTCAACGTTTACATACAACCAGTTTGCTTGATCTTCCAAAAGTTCAATATCAGCTACCACTTGTATACGGATGATATTATGATTTACACTCCTCTTGATATAAACAATCCCGACTACAACCAATTAGAAAAATTCCTACTAGAAATGCAAAATTGGCTACATCTCAACAATATGTCAATTAACCACAAGAAGACTGAAGTAATGTTCATGTCAGGGAAACAAGACTTTGATCCTCCGGCATCCATCACCCTGAACAATAACTCCTATCTCTCTAAAAAATAAATCAAATATCTGGGCGTACTGATTGACGATAACTTAAAAATGGACAAACACCTCCGGTCTACCAACAGAGCAATATTTCACAAGCTGAGAGTTCTTCAACCTTTACGCTGCATCATTGACCATTCTGACTTTAGAACAGTAGCACAGGCCCTCATCATTCCCCACCTTGACTACTGTAATGCCATCCTTCAGGGTTTACCAAAGAAAACACTGAACATCTTGCAATTGGCACAGAATGTTTCAGCCAGGATCATCATGAACAAGAACCTAGTTGATCACATTACACCAACCCTGATTGAACTACACTGGCTACCCATCCCAGCACGAATAATATACAAAGTGCTAATAACAACTTTCAAGATCATCCACAAAGTATCCCCCTCTTTCCTTTCCACCCTCATCACCACACAACCTAATAACAGAAGCAGAAGGACCACAAACCTTAACACACTCTCCGTACCAAGTAGCATAAGAGCAGTCAACACACGGACAAGCAACCGGGCTTTCACATACTCAGCTCCCATGCTCTGGAACCACCTGCCTTATGAGATACGCCAGATCACCGACCTAAAGGACTTCAGGAAGAAGCTTAAAACCCATCTTTTCCAATCCCATTACGGCATCACTTAGAAAGATCATTGATGCAGTTATGTATATATGTAAATATGTGAATATCTGTCCCTCTCCTTAAGACCCTACACTGTGAATATCTGTCCCTCTCCTTAAGACCCTACACTGTGTGCTGTGCCGTGCTTTCCCTTCCAAATCAATTGTATCCTCCTTTAAATTTATGTAATGATTTGTCAGTATCACGCCTGTAATCAAGCCGCTACTGATCACTGGAAGTAGCGGCATACAAATATATACACTAAATAAATAAATAAGAAAGCGAGAAGTCTCTACAAAAGGTGAAAAAGCAAAACGGCCAAAATGGATGACGGAAGAAACTCTGAAAATTGTCCAGAAATGCAAAAAAGCTAAGCCAGAGGAGAAAGAAGGACAATTGTAGAACTCAACAGAGATTTCTAACGTGCAGCAACGGACATACAACCGAGCATTTGAACTTTATGCACCTTCCTTATGGAACTCACTACCGAGCCACCTCAGGAACAATAACGATCTACCGTCATTCAGAAAACAGCTAAAAACCATCCTGTTCCAAGAATACTTCAAGACAACCCCCACCAAACAACGCACCAACTCATGAACTGCCTCATCCTGTACCCCTGAGCAACAACTGCTCTGCACTGTCCATGTCTAAAGTCTGTCTTATGTTGAAATCATCAATGTTGCCTACCTGGTGATGGTCCCACCCTGTAACTTAATTCTCCCCACCCCTATATGTAACACCGCTTTGACCCGGTGAAAAGCGGGATATAAATACAGTTAAATAAATAAATACATTTTCTCCCTCATGGATCAAAACACAAGAAAGGTTAAATTAGACTTACCTGCTAATTGTTGTTCCTTGAGGAACTCAAGTCCAGTCCTGAACATTTGGGGGTTGTGATCCTCTTCCAGCAGCTTGGAGACTGAGAAACGTCATTCTTGTGATGACACTGGTATATAACCACAGGATCCGCCTCCTCACTCCAGTAACCTATTGACAAAGCAAACTCCCCGGAGCAACAATTAAGTAGTAACCACTATCAAGAAACTATGAACAAATGGAACCTGTAGCAAACTAAGGAACCCCATTAACAGTCTTTTGTTGTGTTCCCTTACCAGACTAAAATACCTTAGAAACACTGAGGTCCTTCCTCCCCCCCCCCTTCTGAAGGATGTTGACCCCAACTAGCATTCCCCTCCTGACCTTAAGCCCCCCTGAACCAGACCCCGCAGGAAAAATGCTTCTTACCTTTCATAGATCTCCTGCTTCAGGCCATAGTCCAAGGATAACCGGGCGGGATACGGGACTGGACTCGAGTTCCTCAAGGAACAACAATTAGCAGGTAAATCTAATTTAACCTTCCTTATCGTCCCTCAAGTCCAGTCCCGAACATCTGGGGAGGTAACAGAGCAGTACAAAGAAATCAATGGGAGGGACCTGCTAATCCCGCCTGAAGCACTGCGGAGCCAAAACAGGCATCCCTCTGCACCTGAATATCCAGCCGATAATGTTTGACAAACGAAATGACCGACGACCAGGTTGCCACTCTACAAATCTCCACCACTGGTACTGACCCGTACTCCACCCAAGACGCCGCTTGCACTCTAGTGGAATGAGCTCTGAGCCCTTCAGGCACCGCCTTACCTTTTAAGAGATACGCTGACCCTATTGCTTCCTTAAGCCATCTAGCTATGGAAGCTTTCAACGCCATGTCACCCTTTCTACGTCCTCCAAACAAAACAGTCTATCAGACTTTCGAAAAGTTGCAGTCTTACTTATATACTTCTTTAATGCCCAACGGACATCCAACAGACGTAATTTCCGCGCCGCTGGCTCAACCTCATGGGCCCTGAAAACCGGCAAGGAAACTACCTGATTCACATGAAAAGCCGAAACTACTTTGGGCAAAAAGGCTGGCACTGGACACAATACCACCTTCGAATCATAAAAAGACAGAAAGGGTTGTCTACAGGATAAAGCCTGTAACTCGGAAATTCTTCACGCCGAACAGGTAGCAACCAGAAATACCACCTTAAGAGTGAGATCTTTCATTGATGCTCGCGATAACGGCTCAAAGGGCTCTCGCACCAACGCCTCCAACACTATCTGTAGATCCCAAGTCGGAACTACTTGCCTACACGGTGGCCTTAACAGAACCACTGCTCTCAGGAAACGCTTTATATCCGGATGGCTTCCCAGTGCCTCTCCTTTTACTTTTCCCCTGTAACAGGACAACACTGCTAACTGCACCTAAAGGGATGCGGCCGCCAGGCCCTTCTGAAAACCATCTTGTAAGAATGCTAAAACTTGTGGTACGGAGGCCCGTAACGGCACCAGCTCCCTGTCAACACACCAAGCCTCGAAAATACGCCATACCCGGACATATGCTACCGAGGTAGACCGCCGCCGCACATTCAGCAAGGTTTCAATGACTGCCGCGGAGTAGCCCTTCGCTTTCAGCTTTGTCCTTTCAAGAGCCAAGCCGTAAGTGAGAATCGATCCACCTGAGGCATAACCAACGGTCCCTGCCACCCTGTGTGATCCAGAATCTCCACCCCCTTCCTATCCCCATTGATCCAGCATTTCTACTTTCTCCTTATCCCCACAATCCAGCATCTCCCCTAGCTCTCCCCGCACATGGTCCTACATCAGCTACTCTCTTTCTCCTCTTTTCTCTTCAAGACTCACCATTTCTTCCCTCTCTGCAAATTAGGTGATGCAATTATTGACCCCTGCCTCTCCTGCATTGGGAGGGCATGTAGCTGCTGCCATGGGTCATGTTCCTGTGGGCAGATGGCCCCTCCCCTAATCAAGGGAGGATGTAGTTGAGGCCTACCAGCTCTGAGCAGCTGCATAATACTTCTGTCAATGAGCATGGGCCTCCAGTATTATAGCTTATAGATCAGTGTCCCCTTCCTGGCCCACTTACCCAAGGCCAGAGGCAACCCAGGGATCTGAGGAGCTCTTTTTATCTTCCCTGGTCTGGTGGCCTGTTGCCATGGCAGCTGGGGTGCTTAGCCCGGGGGCTGTTTGGGATTCCCCACCTGCATGTGGTATTCTCCCTGAGCTCCTGCTGGTAGGAGGGAGTATGGGGACCCTTTATGCCTCCCACCCCCTTGCTATAAAGCTTGGAGCACAGGCGGGTGCCTCATGACCCTATGGCCCCAATGTTCATGCTTCCCTGAGCAGGTGTACCGATTGTGGTCTCTGTCCCTTGCACTCTTCCCCCAATATGGGGGACACACTCCCCAATGGCTATGCTCCTGCCTAAGCCATAATCAAAGGAAGGAAAGAAGCATGTAGTCCATCCCTCCTACACTCCAAAGGCCTCGTACTGTGTTCCGTGCAGCCTAGGTAAGGTGGATTCATATCCCTGTCCCTCATGTTGGACATTGTGAACATCCTGCCTGATCCCATACTAGGCCCCCTGCATCTCCAGATGCCACATTTGCAACCTATCACCTACAGTTTGAGACGCAGCAAATACTCTCTGCATAGGTTTGCTTTGCTGATTTGCATGCCCTGCCCTCTTGTACTTAGCCCCTATGCTCTGAGCTGTACAAGCAGTTTAGACCATTCCCAGTCATCCCTCTCTGTTCTGAACTGTATGTGTGCTAAGGACACATTTCTTACTATCCACAGCGGAACCAAAGCCCGCATCCTCCCTAATATCATGCTTGTAGCTTTCTTTTTCCCGACACGTGTTGTGACTGCGCACACTATGTGTACACGCTACGACTGCACATTCCCTACTACAGAGCTAGTGACGCAACTAGAGTGGTGGTAATAGTGTACTGAGACCACACCCCCTACATCTACTGTGGCCGCTATGCCCTGGCACAGTAAGAACACGCACTATTTGCTCATTAGCCCCAAGCTACTCGCTGAACTCTAGTAAACACGTCCCTCAGTACATAACTTTGCACTTGTGAACATTAAATTTCATCTGCCATTTGGAAGACCAATCTCTCAATTTTTCAAGGTCCTTTTACAGTCTTTCGCAATCCTCTTGTGATTTAACAATTTTTTTTTATTATTATTTATATTCATCACTTTACAGAAATTCCAAGCAACAATACTTGAAATAGAAATTAGGGTACAGAAAGAAAAACAAGTTGAAATACAACTATAATTTACAAGAAACAAGTCAGCATGAATTATTACATTTGCTGACCCTACTATAGCCCACAAATTAGAGGAAGACTTCCAAACACAGATAATATTCAAACCTGGAGGAAAACAACTGAGGGCAAACAGTCAGGCCAAAAACCTACTGCAGTGGAACCTGAACAGCCTCGGAGGAGCGGTGAGCACTAACAAAAGCCAGCAACTGAGATGGATAAAAAAAAATATAAGAAACAGAATTCAGCTTAATCATACATTTACAAAAAAACTTCAGAAAAAACTGACCCCCCAACAAAAGAACACCTGGACGAAGAACCAAAAAATTCTTTCCTGCGTTTCTGAGTCTCCATAGATAGATCTGGGAAGACATGAACAGTTAACCCTTGAAATGCTACACTGCGCTTCCGAAAAAACATTCGGAAGAACCAATCTCAATCCGAAGAAACAGCAAAGGTTACCAATAAGGTAGAAAGAAAAACAGAGTCAGTTAACCTTCTAAAATAGCGGAAACATCTAAAGAATCAACTTGTTCCACACCAGAAATAGTCCCACCACCCGCCACCTTTTTCCTCATTGGGAGATAATAGTGTTTCACCATAGGGGGATGGGATTAATTTGGAACTCCTAACACTTCAACCAAATATTTCTTAAACATTTCTTTTGTGCTAATACACTGAGGCTTAGGAAAGTTTACAAGACGGAGATTTAAATATCTTGATGAATTCTCCAACTTTTCAATCCTTGACTGCATAGCCAGAACATCCTTCTAATATGAAGAACTAGAATTCTCGACCCGAGATACTTTCTGCTGGAGATCAGACACAGTCGTTTGGACAGAGGAAATTTCCAAAGTGTGTTGCTGTAGAAGGACAGTATGAGACTGAAGCTGGGTGGATAAAGCGGTAACCTGAGGAGCAAAAAGTTCCCCAAGTTTCACAATCGCAGACCATATGGACTCCAAAGTAAACTCAGCAGGTCTTTCGAAGGAAAAAATTAGCTGATTCTGAGCTTCTGTCGTGCTGGCCTCCATGGGTCGCCGCCCCTCTACCGAAGCACCAGAAGCAGGCAAGGTGTCAGCCAGTCTGCCAGAAGACTTCCGAGCTGTTGTAGGAACCTGAGAAACACCGGGGGGAGACAAAGCAGCGTGACCACCACTTCCCAGTGCAGCCGACCCTCTGCTCTCAGCACCCCACTCTGCACCAGAGGGGGACGCTTCCGCCAGCTGCGCCGAGCTCGACACCAATAAGGTTCCTTAGGAGGGTGTCACTGCTCCAGCAGTGAGATGTCTGGCCCGGAGCCTCCCGCCAAGCTAGCAAACTCCGCCGAAAGGTCCCAAGGGCTCTGAACCGCCGGCTCTTCCGACTGCTGCCGCGGCGCCAAAAATTGATCAAGCGGACCAACCACTTGATGAGGTAAGGAAGATGAGGCTGCAGGGGCAAGCAAGGGTTTCTTAGCCCCTTTGGCCTTCCTTTTACCCATGAGGAAAAAGACGCTGCCGCACAACGATCCCCTCAGTCTGCCCCTACAGCCTTTCCTTCTAATATATCCCTGGCTGATCGTGATTTAACAATTTTGAATAATTTGTGTCATCTGCCAATTTGATCATTTCACTTGCTGTTCCCATTCCATTTATAAAAATGTTAAAAAAGTAGCCAGCCGAACACAGATCCCTGGGAAACTCCACTATTTATCTTTCTACACTAAGAAAATTGGCCATTTAGCCCTACTCTCTGCTTTCTATCTTTTAAGCAGTTCCTGATACACAATAGTACACTGCCTCCTATCCCATAGCTTTTTAATTTCATCAAGAGTCTCTCATGAAGGACCTTGTCAAAGGTTTTCTGAAAATTCAGACACACAATATCAACCGGCTCACCTTTGTCTACCTGTTTATTTACACCTTCAAAACATCTCTAGCAGATTGGTCAGGCAAGACTTTCCTTGGCTAAATCCAGCTTGACTGGGACTGTCCATATGTTCAGTCATTAGTTCTTCATTGCAGATATCACAAAGATTAGCAGAACAGATTTGAGTGTTAATAAGTAAAAACATCATTGCAAGGGCAAAGGCGTAAGTATGCTTTTGCTTTTCTCATCGTTTGATCTCTTTCATTTATTATCACTGAATCTATTGAGCTAGATTACTGTTCAAATATGCATTCACAATAATGGGCAAAAACAACACATGCATTCAAATTTCTATCTATTTCATGCTTGCGTGGCGAAACACTGCACATTCATTCTGAGCTAATAGTTAACCAAAAACTGCACAGATTAGAAAATTAAACCCATTAATGAAGCTCTGTTTTTCAAAAGCTGAAAGCCATCTACAGTTCTATCAATCTTATAGATCTTTTTCATGCTGAACTAGAGAAAGTATTACGATTTATTTTCTTTTTTTTACCAATGGAAATTATATTAGAACTATACCTTTAGGCCACTTCTGAAAGTTGGATTTTTTTTTATATGTATCCAATTTTAATTGACTAAGCTGAAAAACAAAAATAGCCACTGGTATGATTGAATAATTATTCCCCCTCAAAAGTGATATACTACAAATCTTCTCAATAAGCTGCTGTTTCAAGGTTTTTTGTTAGCTTCAAACTAAAATGTCAGTGTACTAAACTGTACCAAACTTGATCTGGACTTCTCAGGCCAGTCCTGGGAAACCCACAGCCAATCAGCTTTTCTGAATATCTGTAATATCTATGCAGGAGATAAATTTGCATCTGAGAAAGGCAGTGCATGCAGATCTATCCCACGCATATTCTGAAAACCCAGTGGGTTGTGGGGTCCCAGGACAGATTTGGAGAGTCCTGGAGTAGTGCCTGCTAATTTGCTACCGGTTATTATATGTAAACACGCCCAAGAGTAAGACAACCCCAACCTCCAAAAACTATCCCCATGCAACTGCCTCTCCACTTGTACACTGCCCCTACTGCTAAACAATACTCCCTGTAACCTGTCCCATCCCCAAAAGCTATCCCCCTGCAACTGTCCCACCACCTCGCCAACAGTTCCCTGCAATGCTTGTGTCAGAAAAGGGAGGGACCAGACCAGCCATTCCAGTGCAGAGATGTAAAGATCTGTGTTTGAATGGCTCTTCTGATCCCTCCCTCCTCTGATGTGAGTATATATCAGAGGAGGGAGGCATCAGATTGGCATGCAAGCACAGAGTCGTAAAGACCCGCGTGTTTCTTTTTCAATTGTAGGTCCGCTCCGCCGCCACCATGGGAACACGAAAAGCTGCAGCAGTGCAGGAAGGGCAGGCATCGTGAGGGCAAGAGCCGGCTGGACATAGAGGTGTGGGGTAAGATGGAGAGGTGCTGGGCATGGGACAAATAAAAAACATGATATGGAGTGGGGGAGGGCAGGGTGCTAGTTTTGCAAGTCGCACAAGGCGCATTTATGGTTTGGTACGGCCCTGGCTCCCTGCATTTGCCCCAACGTCCTGCATATGGCCCCACCCCAAAGACTTCCCTCCACAACTGTCCAACAATCTTGCAAACTGCCCACCCACAAAAAATATTCCCCTGCAATCATCCTTACTCCAAAAAAACTCCCCATTGCAAGTAGGACCGGCCCAAGGGTTTCTACTGCCCTAGGCAAAAACCCCAGCTGTGCTGCCTCCCCCCCCCCCCCCATGCTGAGCTGTGCTATCACCAATTCCGGCGGCAGAGTCAAGGGAGCTCGGCTTCTTACCCTCCTCCAACATAATATCGGAGGTTCAGAAGTGGCAAGCCATGTGTGCTGAAGTACATGGCCTGCCGCCAAGCTTAGCCATACCCTCCACCACCGGAATCAGCGGCAGCAGTGCGACATGGCTCAGCAGCGGAGGGAAGAGCAATGCGCCTTGGTGCAAGCAGGGAGGCAGCAGACCATGTGTGCCAAAGCACATGGCCTGCCACCCACAGAGAGCTGCCACCTTGGGCAGTCACCTAGCCAGTCTAAGGGATGGGCCGGCTCTGACTGCGAGCTTACTGCTAGGGGTCATCAGCACATTTTGAAGAGGGACCTCATGCTGAGCAGAAGTGAGTGGGCCTCACGCCTGTTCCCACTGACCACCAACGCCCCGGTAAGCCCGGGGATGTTCATCGGGGGGGGGGGGGGGGGTTAAATTTTTTGTTGGGGGGTCTTTGGGTGAAGGGAGGCTCACTGTGATGCCTCAGGAGGAAGGGGGGTTCAGGTTGATAACTGCATGGGGGGAGGCCTATCTGGTTGGAGGCAGCTGGGGGTAGGGGCCGAGACATCATCATTTAAATCTGTTTCTAACAACAGGCCCTTATTTGTGACTGGGGGCAGGTGTAAATTGCAACATCCATATTTTGTTTTCCAGATGTGGATTCCCTTTCTAAAATCACAAATCCATATCTGCATGGTGGATCCTGTCCATATCACTCCTCTCTCTACCTAACTACTCCCCCTGGCTCTTTGAATGTGTTGAGCATTCCCATGTCTATAAAATCTGGTTCTGAAATGGCATTGAGACGTGTATTTCAATCTACACATCTCAGTGCTGCTTTTTCTATGTGGGAATGCTTCTAACAACTCATAACTTCCTTAGTTTTGATCTTAAATAATGCTTTTCTATTTTTGGTCTCCTCTTGTGTTCTTGTAGCTCCTATGATGGTTTGTATTGTGTATAACGTTTTGTTATGGCTTCATATATGTCATGTATATTATATAATTTTTTTAGATGTTATTTGTTAATAAATTGCCCCAGATGGTTGGTGATTCATGCAGAAGCATACCTCTCTGGAATTCTCACCACTCCGGCTGTGCCTTTTTGTGTTGACTTTTCTTGTGGGGGGCGGGGAGGGCTTCTTGTGGTAGTGTGTCCCTTCCTTTTCATGTTGTTCCTGGTTGACATATATGGACATTTTTTAGAGTTTCAAATCTTTATCTGCGGTTTTCTAAGAAAAAACTAAAAGGAGCAGTTGCAAAGCTTAAAGATTTAATCAAGCATGGGTGTTGTTTAAAAATACTATCTTGGAAGCCCAGATCAGCTGTATTCCACGCTTTAAGAAAAGTGGAAGGAAGTCCAAAAAACTGCCAGCATGGTTTAAAGGTGAGGCCAGACAGGCTGCTGTTGCCAAAAAAGCATCTTTCAGGAAATGGAAAAAGGAGCCAAATGACGAAAACTGGAAACAACATAAACACTGACAAGTTAGATTGATAAGGAAGGCAAAGAGAGTATTTGATAAGAAGCTTTCTGTGGAAGCAAAAATGCGTAAAGCACAGTTACTTACCTGTAACAGGTGATCTCTGGGAACAGCAGGAATAAGTCTTCGCATATGGGTATCGTCAGTACCAACGGAGCCTGCGCGGGAACGCTCCCCAGCGTCCAAAAGGAAAGCTTTTGGGAGCAGCCCACAGCGCCTGCGCGCTGCCTTCCCGCCTTTCCTAACCGCCTCTCTCCAGTTCGAGTTTTAAAGCTGAGACAAAGAGAGAGTGAGGAAAGGAAAGAAAGATAGAGAGATACAACTCCTAGGGGAGGTGGGTGGGTTGTGAAGACTTATTCCTGCTGTTCCCAGAGATCACCTGTTACAGGTAAGTAACTGTGCTATCTCCAGGAACAAGCAGGAATGAGTCTTCACATATGGGGACTCCCCAGCTAGAGATGCCTGGGAGATCACCCAGATTGTGAGTCCCTGGGAAGGGCTCTACCTCCACCCATGAATCTCAGGCATCCAGCCAGGGATGGAGGGTAGGAGTTGGCTAGGTATGGAACAGGTGTTTGAGAACAGCCTGACCAAACAAGGCATCCCGGCGGGAGTCCTTGTCCAAGCAGTAATGGGCTGTGAAGGTATGAACCGAGGCCCAGGTGGCCGCTCGACAGATCTGGTCGATGGACACAGAATTTAGATGAGCCATAGAGGCTGACATGGCCCTCACATTGTGAGCTGTGACATGGCCCTCCAGAGAAAGGTTCTTACTCTGGTAGGTGAAAGAAATACACTGAGCAATCCAATTGGACAGAGTTCTCTTAGAGACTGGAAGTCCTAAACGAGAGGGATCAAAAGCAACAAAGAGTTGAGAGGACTTTCTATGTTGCTGTGTCCTTTGTAAGTAAAAAGCAAGAGCTCTTTTACAATCCAGGGTATGAAGATTCCTCTCTGCACTTGAAGCATGAGGTCCTGGAAAAAAGACAGGTAAATAAACCTACTGGTTCAGATGAAAAGGTGAGACCACTTTAGGCATAAAGTGTGGATTAGTCCTGAGGACTACTTTGTCATTATGGAACCTTGTATAAGGAAGATTAGCCACCAAGGCTTGCAGTTCACTGATGCGGCGAGCTGAAGTGACTGCAATGAGAAAAATAACCTTCCAGGAAAGAAATTTCAAGGAGGTAGTGGCTAAGGGTTCAAAAGGTGGCTGCATAAACTGGCCAAGAACCAGATTCAAGTCCCATGCCACTGGAGGTGGTCTGATGGGAGGGTTAGTCAAAAGAAGGCCTCTCATGAATCTTGCTATAAGAGGATGAGAGGAAATAGGCTGTCCATTGAGAGGTTTAAGGGATGCTGCAATAGCACTCAAATGGACTCTTACTGAATTCGTTTTAAGGCCTGCATGGGATAAATGCAGCAAATACTCTAGCAAAGAATTCAGAGGTATTGCAAGAGGGTTAAGGCCCTTCTCTGCACACCAAATAGAAAACCTTTTCCATTTAAAAGCATAGGAACATCTAGTGGAAGGCTTTCTGGAAGCATGAAGTATATCCTTCACTTGCTGAGAAAGACGCAAATCTTGAAGGTCTAGGTCTTCAGCAACCAGGCTCTGAGGTGAAGAGACTGGGGATTTGGGTGCCACAACGTTCCCTCCTTCTGGGATAGGAGGTCTGGAGCAGATCCCAAGTCCAGGGAGGGTGCTTGGGAGAGATGCAGAAGTAGAGGGTACCACACTTGGCGTGGCCAATGTGGTGCTATGAGGATCATAGACCCCTAGTCTCTCTGAAGTTTGAAGAGTGTCTTGGGAATTAGGGGAATGGGTGGAAAGGCATAGAGGAAGTCTTGCCCCCAATGAAGGAGGAAGGCATCCCTGGCCTGAACTCCCTGACACAGAATCCTGGAACAGAACCGGGGAAGTTTGGCATTCCACGGACTTGCAAAGAGGTCTATGTCCGGGGTTCCCCAAATTCGAAAGATCCTGGCTATTTGGTACCCATGGAGGGACCATTCGTGTGGAAGCAGAACTCGACTGAGTCTGTCTGCCCAAGAGTTTTGAACCCCTGGAAGATACACTGCCATGAGATGAATTTGATGCTCTCTGGCGAAGGCCCACAATCTCAGAGCTTTGTTGCAAAGCGACAGAGAGCCAGTCCCGCCCTGCTTGTTCACGTAGAACATGGCTACCTGGTTGTCCGTGTGGATGAGGACTGTCTTGTAGCTGAGCAGGGTGTGGAAGACTCTGAGAGCTAGAAAAATTGCTCTGAGCTCTAACAGGTTGATATGTAGAGATGTCTCCTCTAGAGACCAGATGCCTTGAGTAGAGAGATCTTGAAGATGAGCTCCCAAACCTCTTGGAGAGGCATCTGTTGTAAGGGTTGCTTGGGGTAACACCTGTTGAAAGGGGGACCCCAGTAACAGATTTTGAGTGGACTTCCACCAGTGGAGGGACCAAAAGAGGCGACTGGAGGTTGTTATTTTGTCTGACAGGCAACCTGATGCCTGGGTCCATTGGGTGGACAGAGTCCACTGAGCTGCCCTCATGTGAAGGCGAGCGTAAGGAACCACATGCACAGTGGATGCCATCTGGCCTAACAGTTGTAACATCTCTCGAGCAGTTAAATGGGATTTTAACTGAATTTGTGAGGCTAACTGCACCAAGCGTAGGCAACGGGCCTGGGGAAGATAGGCCCTTGCAGTTGTATCCAGCAAGGCCCCTATGAACTCTAGAGACTGAGTAGGGGTGAGATGGGATTTTGGAAAGTTTATTACAAGTCCCAGATACTGAAGGATACGGCTTGTGCAGGTTAGAGAAATCTGGGCCTCTGACTGGGATGGAGCTCGGATGAGCCAGTCGTCCAGATATGGGAATACGAATATCCCTAGAGTGTGTAGAAATGCAGCTACTACTGCCATGCATTTTGTGAACACCCTTGGTGCAGAGGCCAGACCGAAAGGAAGCACTCTGTATTGGTAGTGCTTCCCTTGATAAAGGAACCGAAGGAACCTTCTGTGTGTTGGATGGATGAGGACATGGGTGTACGCATCCTTGAGGTCTAGAGAGCAAAGCCAATCCTGACTCTGAAGGTATGGAAGGAGAGTACCGAGAGAAATCATCTTGAATTTCTCCTTGCATAGAAATTTGTTCAATTCTCTAAGATCTAATATGGGTCTGTAGCCCCCTGTTTTCTTTGGGATAAGAAAGTAGGGGGAGTAGAACCCTGAGCCCTGTTGAAGAAGGGGTACTTCTTCTATTGCCCCTTGGGCAAGAAGGGTAGTAATCTCCTGACCCAGAAGGTCGAGGAGAGATGTCTGAGAATTGAACTGTCTCACCATGGTGCGAGGAGGAAGGTTTAAGAAATGAAGCTTGTACCCCTCCCTTATGATGGAGAGGGTCCATTGCTCTGCTGTGATTTGTTCCCATCTGGGAGCAAAGTAAGCCAACCTTCCTGGGATGGTGAGAGGCTCTGGATGTTATAGAGCCAGAAAGGCTAAGTTCTCTAGTTGTAAGTCAAAGGCCCTGAGGATGCTGAGGCTGTTGGGCCGTAGCAGTCCTAGCAGCCTTAGGCTTGGCCTGTTTCGGTTGTTGCTGTCTCTTTGTAGCAAAACGACCTGCAGTAGATGGCTGCTGACCATAAGCAGAATAATATTTCCCTTTTTTGGGAAAAAAACCCTTTTTGAACAACATTTTCTTAAAAGGAGCAGAAGTAGACTTTGAAAGTCTATCTAAAGCAGAATTTTCAGCATCCATTTGGGTGGCCTTTGCTTGCCAATCTTTGCCAAAAAGATTTTCACCTGTACAAGGAAGGTTTCCTAGTCCATCTTGAACCCAAGGTTCCAAATCAGAGGCTTGTAACCAAGCAACTCTGCGTGCACTTATGGCAATGGTCGAGGCTCTGCTGGCACCTTCAAAAGAGTCAAAGGCTGCACGGTTGGAAAACTTGGAAATATCCTGGGCATGTATGAGCCAGGTGAGGAACTCTTTCCTTTTATCTTCTGAAATAAAAGGAGATAAAGTTTGCAAGTGATCTGTAACTTCTTTTAGAAACATCCCCATATAGAGACTATAGGAGTTGATTCTGGCAACAAGCATACTGGCCTGGAAAATTCTCCTGCCAAAGGCATCTAAGGTTCTGCATTCTCTTCCTGGAGGAGCAGAAGAGTGCCTTTTTGTACTCTTTATCTTTTTCATAGCAGACTCCACCACAATGGAGTGGTGAGGAAGCTGAGTCTTATGAAAGCCAGGACAAGGAGGAACACGATACATGGTGTCCAACCTGCGAGAATGAGGGGAAGTGGTGAGAGGAGTCTCCCAGAGTCTCCCATATGCCCAACATGTGATCATAAAGAATCTCATGTATTGGTAAAGTGGCTGCCTCTTTAGGAGCCTTAAGACATTGTAAAATATCTAACATTTTGGCTCTAGGCTCTGTCTCAGGGGCCACTGAGATGGAAAGACCCCTGGCCACTTCCCTAATGAAGTCTTGAAAAGACAAGTCTTCTGGAGGAGACATTCTCCTTTTTGGAGAAGAGGGCTCCTGAGGATGAATCACCGATGCTTCGACAGAGACCTCTGATTCATCAGAGTCTTCAGAGGAATCGAAGTATCACCTGTCTGGATGCTCCTGCAGAGCCCGATACGCGTACCGGGTGGTATCGACATCGGGAGTGATCGGTACCGGTTCGGTACCGATGGGCATCACAGAACAGTGTACCGCTGCAGTCGACACCGAAGCAGATGTCGATGCAATCGGTACCGGCACCAGAACCGATGTCGGTACCGGTGCTGGAGTCGGTACCGGCAACAGAGTTTGTTGCGGTACCGAAAACATCGCAGCTTGTATGAATGCCATGATGGCACGCTGCATGATCAGGATATTCTGATCCATTGACGCAACCAATGTCTGGATGTCGGTACCAGTGGGAACCACCGGTACCCCAGAACATGGCAACAGGTGATCGGTCAAGGCCGAGCCATCGATGTCAACCTGTGACCCCATAGATAAAGCTTTGGAAGCCGGAGCCTCCCGCCGGGGTAATTTTGCCGGTGTGGATTCCTCGAGGGCAAGCCCGGAGGCATCTCGATACTTAGAGGGAGATCTACCCTTCGAGGACCGGCTGGATTTAAGTTTGGTTACCTGAGATCCATGTGAGGAAGAAGAAGCCCTGGAAGACGTCGATGCAACCGAACCTGCATCCGAGGGAAACAGGGTACTGAGCTTAGCTGCTCGATTCTGTAGACCTCTTTTAGACATCATGGAGCAGGACTCACAATCCGCAATGGAGTGGTCAGGACCTAAACATTTTAGACACCATTCATGGGTGTCAGTGACAGAAATAGTGCCGCTGCACTTCGTGCATTTTTTAAACCCAGAGGCGGGCTTTTCCATGAGGAAAAATGTCCTAGGCCTAAGGCCAAAGAAGAAAATGCACTGAAGTGAGAAAAAACAGTAGGTTGGGTTTTTTTTTAGAATAAAGAAAGAAAAGACCGGAGGTACCGGTCCAGCGTCGAGAAGGCAGACGCGCGACCAAAGAAATAAAATAAAATAAAGAAATTCTTCAGCGGTGACAGGAACACGACCTGCTGGCTCCGCGGAAAAGAAGAACTGGAGAGAGGCGGTTAGGAAAGGCGGGAAGGCAGCGCGCAGGCGCTGTGGGATGCTCCCAAAAGCTTTCCTTTTGGACGCTGGGGAGCGTTCCCGTGCAGGCTCCGTCGGTACCAACGATACCCATATGTGAAGACTCATTCCTGCTTGTTCCTGGAGATTAAAGACTTTTTCAAGTATATTCATAGCAAAAATCCTGTGACAGAGTCAGTTGGAAGATAGAGGGGTAAAAGGGGCACTAAGCGGGGGACAAGGCCATAGTAGAGAGACTGAATGAATTCTTTGCTTTGGTCTTTACCGAGGAAGATGTAGGGATGTTACCCATGACTGAAATGGTATTTAAAGGTGATACCACAGAAGAATTGAAAGAAATATCAATACACCAGGAAGATGTATTACATATATTTGATAATCTAAACTGTAGCAAATCACCTGGACCGGATGGTATATATCCAAGGGTGCTGAAAGAACTGAAATATGAGATTGCAAACCTACTATTAGTAATCTGTGAACTATCATTAAAATCATCTATAATACCTGAAGATTGGAGGATGCCAATTTTTAAAAATGATTCCAGGGGTGATTTGGGAAACTACAGACTGATGACCCTGATGTCAGTACCGGGAAAAATGGTAGAAACCATTATAAAGAACAAAATTACTGAACTTGTAGATAGTCATGACTTAATGGGAGACAGCCAACATGGCTTTAGCCAAGGAAGGTCTTGTCTTACTAACCTATTATGTTTTTTTGTAGGTGTGAATAAACAGGTAGACAAAGGTGAGTCGGTTGATATAGTGTATCTGGATTTTCAGAAAGCCTTTGACAAGGTCCCTCATGAGAGATTTTTGGCAAAATTAAAAAGCCATGGATAGGTGGCAGTATACTATTGTGGATCAGGAACTGGTTAAAAGATAGAAAGCAGAGGGTAACGCTGAATGGCCAATTTTCCCAATGGAGAAAGATGAATAGTGGAGTACCCCAGGGATCTGTGCTGGATTCGCTGCTTTTTAACTTATTCATAAATGTCCTAGAAATGGGAATAACGAGTGAGGTAATCAAATTTGCAGATGACACAAAATAATTCAAAGTTGTTAAAACTCATAAGGATTGTGAAAAATTGCAAGAGGACCTTGATAAACTGGAAGACAGGGCGTCCAAATGGCAGATGAAATTTAATGTGGAGAAGTGCAAAGTTATACACCTAGGAAAGAACAACCCAAACTATGGTTACACGATGCAAGGTTCCAAATTAGGGACCACCACCCAGGAAAAAGATTTAGGCGTCTTCATGGATAACATGTTGAAACCCTCCGTCCAGTGTGCAGTGGTGGCCAAGAGAGCAAACAGAATGCTAGGTATCATAAGGAAAGGCATGGAGAATAAAACAAAGGATATTATGATGCCTCTGTATCATTCTATGGTACGACCACACCTTGAATATTGTGTGCAATTCTGGTTGCCGTATCTTAAAAAGGATATAGCGTTATTAGAAAAGGTACAGGGAAGAGCCACCAAAATAGTAAAGGGGATGGAAGGATACCCCTATGAAGAGAGACTAAAAAGGTTAGGGGTCTTCAACCTGTAATAGAGATGGCTGAGGGGAGATATGATAGAAGTCTATAAATTAATGAACGGAGTGGAACGGGTAAACGTAGATCCATTGTTTACACCATCAAAATACAGAAAGTCTAGGGGACATGCAATGAAGCTACAGGGTAACCTATTTAAGACTAATAAGAGAAAATATTTTTTCATTCAACGTGTAATCAAACTCTGGAATTCATTACCGGAGGATATAGTAAAAGCTGTTAGTGTAGCCTGGCTTAAAAAAGGTTTGGACAAATTCCTGGAGGAAAGGTCTATAAACCATTATTTAAGGGGACCCAGAATATCCACTGCTTGCCCCAATACAAGCATTGTGGAACCTGTGTCTTTTGGGGAAACTGCTAAGTATTTGTGACCTAGATTGGCCACTGTTGGAAACAGGATACTGGGCTTGATGGACCTTGGTCTGACCCAGTATGGCATATCTTATGTTCTTATGTTTCTAATCCTCCTCTCTGTCTGAGTGATCCTGCCAGGGCCAGCGCTACCATTTGGCGAACTAGCCATTAGGCCTTTAGACCTAGAGCACTGACATTCTGGGGTACCCCACTGCCCCCCTCCCCACTGCTTCCCCTCTCCAGGGCCTGTAGCAGCAGTAATGCTATTGAAACCGCGACACAGCACTTACCTAAACTCTCGGGGCGCTAAATCGTGATTCCTGCCTTCTAAGACCTGCCACTTCCATACACCCCCTCCAGACTCCCAGTTTGCATAAAGTGCACGCATAGATTATAAAATGCTATAATTCATGTGTGTTCTTGCAAACATCTAGGCCCAGGCATGTACACCACCTAGCCTAGAGCTGATGTAAATGCCCGTGCTTTAATATACGGCACAATTTCTGATACTTCCACTAATATTTTATAAGGACAAGCGAGTGTCTATATGTTTTTTATAAATAGGCACCTTAACAACACTTTATCTAGGTGCCCCCTTACAAAATCAGTAGACATTAACATCTTTTTCAGAGAAGGTATAAGCTGGTGCGGGGGAATATGAGTACTACTGGGGCTGGATCTCGGAGCCTATTTTATGAAGGCACAGAGATGCCTAGATTGCCTTTATAAAATAGATCTAAAATATTTGCTTATTTGGACTTCTCACACAGGCACCCTGTTAAATTGAGACACTATGAAGTCACCTAAATTGAGATGGAAAAAAGGTGCCTATTTGTAATCTAATTTATAAAGATACAAAAGTCCATTTTAGAGAGGTCATGGAGGGGAGAATTAAGACATCCAGTTCGGGATGTGGAAAATTGCCCCTCTTGAAAAATACATATAGAAACATAGAAACATGACGACAGAAAAAGACCACATGGCCTATCTAGTCTGTCCTTCCATATCAACAACTACAACAGTCCCCTTTTTTCCATGTTTGCCCCATGCTTTTTTGAATTCAGATACTGTCCTGATCTCTACCACCTCCACTGGGAGACTATTCCACGGATTCACCACTCTTTCTGTACAGAAATATTTCCACATATCACTCCTGAATCTATCCCCTTTCACCCTCATCCCATGTCCCCTCATAACAGAACTTGGGTTCAATCGAAAGAGGCTCTCCCCCTGTGCATTTAGGTATTTAAACGTCTCAATCATATCACCTCTATCCCGCCTTTCCTCTAAGGTGTACATATTAAGATCCTTAAGTCTGTCCTCATATGCTTTATAATGAAGACCACTAATCATTTTAGTAGCCACCCTCTGTACTGACTCCATCCTGTTTTTATATCCTTTTGAAGATGCGGTCTCCAGAATTGCACACTATACTGCAAATGAGGTTGTCCCAAAGACTTATACAGAGGCACTATCACCTCCTTTTTCTGCTAGCCATTCCTCTCCCTATGCACCCAAGCATCCTTCTAGCTTTTGCTGTCGCCTTTTCTACCTGTTTAGCTACTTTAAGATCATCAGACACAACCAAGCCTAGGTCCCGCTCTTCTTTAGTGGAGAAAAGTACTTCATCCCCTATACTATATTGCTCCCTTGCAGCCCAAATGCATGACCTTGCATTTTTTTACATTAAATCCCAGCTGCCAAATTCTAGACCATTCTTCAAGCTTAGCTAGATCCCTCCTCATGTTATCTACACCTTCCTGGGTGTCTACTCTATTGCAGATTTTGGTATCATCCGCAAAGAAGCAAACCTTTCCTGACAGCCCTTCCGCTATTTCACTAACAAAGATGTTAAAAAGAATCGGACCAAGGACAGATCCCTGGGGCACACCACTGGTAACTTCCTTCTCCTCAGAGTGAGCTTTATTTACCTGTACCCTTTGTCGCTTCCCACTCAACCAATCTCTAACCCAAGCAGTAACTTTAGGAACATGCAGGAATGTCCAGTGAGGGCACTAATCTTAAAAAGTTCTTCATAGGGAGAAAGGTGTTCAGCAACTTTTTAAAACTGCTGCTTCTGACAGCAACCATCCCAAAAACACCATGATCTTCTCCCATGCAAGCAGCATATAGCCCCTCACCCCTAACAACGGCACCCTCTCCTGATACCAGCAGCTCTTCCCCTGAATTCCCCTTACAGTAGCAACCTCTTCCCGAAGTCTCCTGACAGCATGAAACCCCTGACTGGACTCCCCCAAGACAAGCCCCCTGATCCCAGCATAGGTTTTATCGGGGGTCCCCTGGTGTCTAGTGTGGAGCAGAAATGGTCCCCAGTCACTCCTATTCTGTCAGTGTCCCAGCTTGAAAATGGTGCCTGTGACCCCTAGTGGAAGTCTGGCAGAACCACTGCTAGGTGTCAAGCTGCCAAATAAGGGCATTTTGAAGCTGGGATTCTGACAGAGCAGAAGCACTAGGGTCCTCTGCTGCTCCCTAGACACCAGTGACCCCCAGTAACAGCCAGAGATGGTGGAAGAGGCTTATCTTTGTGACACCGATCGGGGGCTTCTTGCTGTTGAGGGCATCTGGAGGGGTTGCTGATGTCAAGGGGATGTCAGGAGGGATTGCTCAAAACAAGAGGAGGGGCCCTTGGCCTTTGCACATGCTCTTCAAGCAGGCAATTATGTGTGACTCTGGGCGTGTAAAAATGCCACTGTTCAGAATTTTGGATATGCGCATTTCTCCAGGACCAAGCAGGAAGTCAGTCCTCACATATGGGTGACGTCAGCGCCGACGGAGCCCTCGCGGAGCAATTTCCCCAGCTTTCAAAGAAAGCCTTTGGGAATTGCAGCGCGCATGCGCGGTCCCCTTCCCGCCCAAGGGTGCCATCTTGCTCAGTCTTCTTTTTTCCGCGGAGCCCTACAGATGCTGTTTGAGATCGCCGCAGAAAAAGTTGATTTTATTTCCAATTCTTTTCTCGAGTTCGACGCCGGATCCTTTTCCCGCCCGGACCCGCTATGCCGGTTTCGGGTCCGTTCTTTATTTTTCGTTTTATTGTCCTTCGTGACAAGCGTTCGCGCCATTTTTTTCTTTTTCACTGGCAGCCCTGTCTTTTGACCTCGCAGGGGCCCTTTTTCCCCCGATAGCTGTCAGCGAGTTTAAAAAGTGTGATCGGTGTAAGAAACTTATGTCTCTTACCGACACACACGACTGCTGCCTCCGCTGCCTCGGACCCGATCATGACCCGATGATCTGTGGTCCGTGTGGCAAGATGTCCTCAAAAGTGTTGAGGAGTCGGCAGCATCAAAAAGAACGAATCTTCTCTGACTCCACGTCCGGCCGGGCCCGGATCTCGTCAGAGGCTTCGATGTCCCGGGACTCCGGTCCTGAACATCGTCGGAGTTCCTCTGAGCGGGGGTCTCCTGCCCGGGAACATCATAGGAAGAAGAAACCCGAGAGGGCGGCGTCGGTGGACGCTCCTGGTTCCTCGAGGGCCAGGTCGCATAGCCCAGATAGCCGTCCCGGGTCCTCGGAGTCGGAGAGGCCTTCGAAACATCCTCGTCTCGAGATGGAGTCTCCTGGACACGTGAGTACTGTAGTCCTCGTGGACTCACCTCCGAAGGAGCCGACGTCGGGCCCCGAGTCGGGGGCTGCTGGGTCTCCTGAGCTCGGACTCAGGTTGACTGCCTTGGAGAGCAGTTTGACTGCCTTCATGGACCAGCAGCGGGCATTGATCGCTGGCCTCGCCGGTGCATCTGCCCCGGCCACCGGGACGTCGACGTCCAAGTCGAACCCGGAGACCGAGCCGATCCTCGAGTCCATGCGAGCTCGAGTCGATCCTCGGTCGCGGACTCCCTCGGCCTCCCGTTCGGGACCGAGGTGGTCGACGCCGACACCTTCGGCGTCGGGGCGGAGGGCATCGGTGCCCGCCCGACCGGAGCCGCTCGATTCCTCCTTCGAGGAGTCAGCCTGGGAAACGGAGGACGAAGAGTCACCTGGTACTTTTCGGACTCGGTGCGTCCCATCGGACTCGCCCGAGTCTGAACCTCGGAGACGGTCCCCCCCCGTAGGACACCCTGTTCTCGGACGTCATGTGGGATATGGCCAAGGCCTTGGCATTCCCCGCGGATCCCGAGGAGGAGCCTCGAGCCGAAGAGCTCGATGCCCTCCAGTATGACTCTCCCCCGAAGGAGGCCTTTACTGTACCGGTTCCTCCGATGCTGGAGCGACTTCTCTTCTGCATGTGGGAGAGCCTGGCGTCGGCGCCGGTGTTAAGCAAGCGGGTCGATTCCATTTATCGAGTCCGCAAGAGCCCCGGGTTCCAAAAGGCACAACTACCGCACCATTTGTAAACGGGGGCGCTGGGTGAGAATGTCCACAGTCTTGGCAAAGGCAAATACTATTATGACTTGCAAAGGATTGTGGGGAATGTAGTCCATTCATACCAGAATCAGCCGTTCACAAAATAATGAGTTGTGTTGCTCGAGTGTAAGCAAAGAAAAATATATTTTATTCATGGGGTTAATTCTCCCACACAGATTTACTTGGTAACACAAAAGGACACTTGCTTTCAGTATTGTACTTAGGAAAAACAAATCATGATATAAGCAACTGAGCTTCTTAAGCAATCAATCAAACAATAAAGACCTTGATGGGAAACAGAAAGGTCTTTCTGAGGGCTCCTGCTAATACCTTTTAGCAGTGCTCCAAAAGCAAAAACAAAACCCAAAAAGTAACCAAAAACTGTTCTTTTTCAAGGATAACTTTCTTGTATTTTCACACACAAACAGTAGTTTCCTTTCAGAGCTCACGTGCAACTGTGCATGGCTTAATTACCAATAATTAGCCAGCTGCAAACCCCTTTGCTGGTTCACTTTCTCTACGTGGCTCAAATCCTACCCTAAAGCTTTCTTGTAAACTTTTCTGGGTAGATAAAAGAACAAGTTATATTTCCTTTTGATGGTTGTTGTATTTGTGAAAGTATTTTACCACAGCAGCCTAGACAGAGAACAATCCATGTATTCATTCGGATCATTTAAAATATCTCCTTCTTCTTCAAATATCATAGAATCAATATCATGGTCTGGCTCAGAGGAATTCCTTAATGGAACACTCTCAGGATAATGTTTGATTCCCTGCTGTCTCCCAGGTGAAGAGCTAGGGCATAGATCAGTGTTCATACCTGAGCTTCCTTTGCTGTTAGGTTTCCTCTCCAGATATCCTGGCCAGTATGTAGTCCAGCTTTTATGTCCAGCCTTCCAATCAAGATCCCTGGACACTGGGTCTCTCTTCACATACCTTCTTGCAATGGTCTTAGGGCCCCTTCCAAATGCAGCCGTCTCCTTCACAGGTGCCGTCCGGGAATTCCTGGCTCTGTAACCCCACTCCTCTGGCTTCCTCCAGTCCAATGGAGTATGCTTGCCTCTGGAATGACTCCCAACACACGTACTGCTATGGGCTCCTTCTTTAGACCTCCAAGATGTTTTCCTCTTCTTCCTTCCACGTTGATGCTGCTGCTTCCTCTCTCTGTCCTTGAGCTCTGAGTTCCTCCACTCCATCTGATTCTGTGTAGAATATGTTTTACTTTTAACTTGTTTAGAGGGATACTCCACCCTAGCACAGCTCAGCTGTGCTGAATCAAGCCCTGCCCTTGGAGATGAGTGATTGGGGATTACCTCATAGCTCTCCTGATTGAACACACGTTTCCCAACTTCAGCTCTTCTAGAGGCTGTTTGAAACCTGGTGCATTCTGGGACTGGTAGTCTTTTATGAGAACATTCTGTTTTAGTATTTCTAACAGCTAAGAGAGGTTGCTTGTTCAGAGCCAATTCACCTCTATTATAGCTCCTTCCTGAACTATGATAAGCTTCCTTATCACATTCCATAGTGGTGGAATCGGCCATGCATCGACTCAAGAGTCAGAAGATGCACTCCTTGGTGCCTCCCGGCCGGGAGGCCCGGAACCTGGATGCCCTCAGTAGGAAGTGCTTCCAGGGCTCTATGCTTGCTTGTCGAGTCCAGACCTACCAGCTCTATATGGGCATGTATCTCCGAGACCTGGCAAAAGAAATTGCCGGGTTCTCTGCTGGTCTCTCCGAGGAACCTTTGCAGAGGTTCCAGGCCTTGTCCACTGGTATTCAGAGTGCTCAAAGTTTATCTCTCGAGCAGCCTACGATGGCTTCGAAGCATCGGCTCGAGTAGCCGGAGCCGGCATTGGTGCCCGCCGACAGGCTTGGCTTCAGTCATCCGACCTCGAGCCATGGGTACAGGACAAGTTGGTCAATGTCCCCTGCAGAGGTGAAAACCTCTTTGGCAAGCCCATGGCTGAAAAGGCTGCACAGATCGAGACCGAGACTCTGACCAGGACTAGGCTGTCCAGAAAAACCTCTGCCCCTTCTCAGAAGAAGAAGGGCTCGGGGAAAAAGCCCTTCTACCCGAGGAAGGTGGCTACGTATAAACAATACCCTCATTATCAGGCCTCAGCAGCTCCCCAACAGGGTCAGCAGGCCAAGGGACGGGGTAATGGGTCCCGTAGGCAGCAGGCCCCCAAGCCCACAACACCGGCCCCTGCTCAGCAGGGTGGGGGTTTTTGACTCCATCAGCATGGCCTCTTCCCCTCCGCTGGTTTCTCTCAGCACAGGAGGCCGGCTGGTCCACTTTGCCCACAGGTGGTCAGCCATCACATCAGATACCTGGGTGCTTCATATAGTTCAAAAAGGCTATCTTCTACACTTTCACCAGGTACCTCCCTCCTACTTTCCAGGGGAGCCTCCAAGACTCCCTCTGCACAGGGACTTACTCCTTCAAGAGTTGGCAAGTCTTCTTCAGGAACAGGCTGTGGAACCGGTGCCCCACCACCTGAGAGGTCAAGGCTTTTATTCCAGGTACTTTCTGATACCAAAACGAACAGGAGGCCTCAGACCCATCCTGGACTTGCGAAACCTCAACAAGTTCCTGGCAAGGGAAAAGTTCAAGATGCTTACCCTTGGAATCCTGCTGCCCTACCTCCAGCAGGGAGACTGGCTATGCTCCTTAGATCTAAAGGATGCCTATACTCACATCCTTATTCATCCAGACCACAGACAATATCTCAGGTTTGTTGTGGGAGGAAATCATTACCAGTACAGAGTACTGCCCTTTGGCCTATCCTCCGCCCCCAGGGTGTTCACCAAATGCCTAGCAGTGGTGGCGGCCTATCTAAGGCTTCAAGGCCTTTTTGTATTTCCATATCTGGACGACTGGCTCATCAGGGCCCAGTCTTCCCAAGAGGCCACTCATTGCACTGTGACTCTGCTCCAGCACTTGGGATTTGTCATAAACTTCGCAAACTTTGCTCCCCTCTCAAAATCTCGAATTCATCGGTGCAAGGTTGAACACACTTCAGGTGTGGGCCTTCCCGCCTCTAGACAGGGCACACAGGCTCATGGATCTCGCCAGCCACTTTCGCAGCAATTCCCTGGTCTCTGCCAGGCAATTTCTGAGACTGCTCGGCCATATGGCTTCCACGGTCCATGTGACCCCCAATGCCCGCCTGAACATGTGACCTGTTCAGTGGTGCCTTCGCACTCAATGGCATCAGGCCACGGGGAGCCTGGCGGACTCAGTACAGGTATCCAACCTGCTGGTCTCTTCTCTGCGGTGGTGGCTTCATCTACCAAACCTGGTGCTGGGAGTGGATTTTCAATCTCCTCCACCTTCTCAGGTGCTGACAACCGATGCTTCTCTCCTGGGTTGGGGAGCACATTGCCAAGGGACATGTACTCAAGGCCTCTGGACTCCTTTTGAGTCTGCTCAGCAGATAAACTTCCTGGAGCTCAGAGCCATCCGCCTAGCTCTGAGAGCCTTCTCCCACCTCACTTCTCACCAGTCTGTGCTGGTCCAGACGGACAATCAAATTGCAATGTTCTACGTGAACAAACAAGGCAGCACAGGCTCCTTCCTTCTCTGTCAGGAGGCACGAAGACTGTGCTCTTGGGCCGTCCTTCACGGCATTCTCCTCAAAGCTGTCTATCTCCCAGGTCAAGAAAATTACCTGGCAGACAGGCTGAGCAGGATCCTCCAACCTCACAAGTGGAGATTGGATCCGTTGGTGGTTCAGCAGATCTTTCTCAAGTGGGGCCTCCCCACCATGGATCTATTTGCCAGTCCCCTGAACCGGCAGCTTCCCAGATTCTGCTCTCGACAACCGCATCCTCTCAGAGTTGCGGCGGATGCTTTTCTGATTCCATGGTCCACAGGCCTCTTGTATGCCTTTCCTCCCATGCCACTGGTGTCTCGGATGCTCTTCAAAGCTCTCAGAGACAGAGCCTCGATGATCCTAGTGGCTCCCCGGTGGCCGAAACAACCCTGGTTCCCGCTTCTAATGCGGCTGGCGGTGGACACTCCTCTTCGTCTGGGGTTTCAACCCGATCTCCTGTCACAGGATCAGGGGACTCTCCTACACCCCAACCTCCGGTCCCTTCATCTGATGGCCTGGCTGCTGAAAGGGTAGTCCTTGCTCCCCTCCTGCTGCCTCGGGAGGTGGAAGAGGTTGTCTTGGCCTCCAGGCGGCCCTCCACCCGGAAGTCCTACGCTCTTAAGTGGCGTCGGTTCTCCGTGTGGTGTGCTCAGCAGTCTGAGAATCCCTTCTCCTGCTTGGTGGCAGTGGTCTTGCAATATTTGCTTTACCTCTCCAATCTGGGCCTTAAGTCCAACTCTGTCAGGGTCCACCTCAGTGCTCTCTCTGCGCATCACGCACCGGTGGATGGCAGGCCTCTTTCCAACCACCCTTTGGTGGCTCGTTTTCTCCGAGGCCTCCTTCTCCTTAAGCCTCCTTTGCGCCCACCAGCCCCTGAATGGGATCTGAATGTGGTCTTGCAGCGGATTACCTGTCCGCCCTTTGAACCTATGGCTACCTGCCCTCTTCGTTTTCTTTCCTGGAAAACCTTGTTCTTGGTAGCCCTTACCTCTGCTAGGCGCGTTAGTGAACTGCAGGCCCTAGTATCTGATCCTCCTTACACTAGGTTCTACAGAAATCGGGTAGTCTTACGGACTCACCCTAAGTTTCTTCCAAAAGTGGTTTCTCCTTTTCATCTCAACCAAGAGGTGGTTCTTCCAACCTTCTTTCCCAGGCCACACACCAGCCGGGCTGAAATGGTCCTGCATACGCTGGACTTTAGGAGGGCCTTGTCCTTCTACGTTGACCGTACACGGGAGCATAGGACGGCTGTTCAGCTCTTCGTTTCTTTTGACCCCAATAAGTTGGGGCTACCTGTCTCCAAGCGTACTTTGTCCATATGGGTTGCTGACTGTATCGCTTGGGCTTATGGGGCAGCCAGCCTCTCGTTGGAGGGTCGACTCACGGCTCATCGTGTAAGGGCGAAGGCTGCATCAGTGGCTCATCTCCGCTCTGTTCCGTTGGCAGACATCTGCCGGGCCGCTACTTGGTCTTCAAGCCAGACTTTTGCGGCCAATTACTGCCTGGAGAGGGAGTCCCGCAGGGACAGTGCTTTCGGTCAGGCAGTCCTCCATAATCTCTTTGAGGTTTAGGCAACTCCTACCCTCCGGCCCTGGTGTTGGGCTACCGGTCGGGGGTGTTTTCAGAGAAGATTCCTTCCTTCTGTGCTACTGAGCTAGAGGGAGCTCATTTTTCCGCTTG
This sequence comes from Ichthyophis bannanicus, assembly GCA_033557465.1. NCBI lineage: Eukaryota > Metazoa > Chordata > Amphibia > Gymnophiona > Ichthyophiidae > Ichthyophis > Ichthyophis bannanicus. The sequence continues at coordinate 907,211,270 of CM066035.1, read as the reverse complement.
AGGTCTCCGGTAGCCTTAAGCTAGGGAGTCTCATATGTGAGGACTGACTTCCTGCTTGGTCCTGGAGAAGGAGTAGTTACTCACCTGTAACAGGCACTGTTCCCTCTAAGCTGTGCGCATGTGCGCGCGCACATACTTTACAACAGAGCGCACAAAAATTACTGATTCTGATAGAAAACACAGACGTCTTAAAATTGAAAAGTTGTTGTGTATTTCCAGTTTTCACAAGTTCTACAATATTTTCTAGTGCAATCAATGTGGTGTACATATTGTATTTTGACGTGTAGTCAAATTTTAAAGTATATAACTCCGAGTGTTGTTATGTGGCGCACAAAAATTTAACCTTCCTTCAAAAGCTGCACAGCTGATATTTTATGTGCACACAGCCTACAAAAAATTAGAGGGAACATTGGTAACAGGTGTTCTCCAGGAGCAGCAGGAATCAGTCCTCACAACCCTCCCTCCTCCCCTTAGAGTAGCAGTCCTATCATTTCGTTTTTGCTAATTTTTTTGCGGTCTTTTAGCTATGTCAACAGACTGAGCAAGATGGCACCCTTGGGCGGGAAGGGGACCGCACATGCGCGCTGCAATTCCCAAAGGCTTTCTTTGAAAGCTGGGGAAATTGCTCCGCGAGGGCTCCGTCGGCGCCGACGTCACCCATATGTGAGGACTGATTCCTGCTGCTCCTGGAGAACACCTGTTAAAGGTGAGTAACTACTCTTTATTGCCCTTATAATATGGGCACATTGAAATTTTGGGCCAAACCACTCTCTCTCCATGCTTTAACCATGCCTCTTTGCAATCTCTGCATTGTGTGGATTACCAAGCGTCAACAGCAGCTTTCTAAATGCACGTGTAGGCAATCTGGTATTTAGACATATGGATGCTTCTAAAATAAAGGTCAATAAAGCAACTATGTGTCTTTAGAAAATACTAATACAAATCCTACATAAATCATGGGTAAAATGAACACAGGCACATTCACACCAGCTGAACGATGTTTACACAAACAATAAACTCTGCTAATGCTCCAATCAAACTTCGCCCCAGAACATGCCTATACCAAAGTTGCATACATGTTCTTGTCATTGCGCATGCTTGTACACATGGAATAAGCTTATAAGAGGCTTTCTTTTAAATTACGATTTTCAGTCAATTACAATAACCAAAAAAAAAATAAAGGCAAATCCACATTAAATATACAAAGAAATACAAAATAGGAATAATAAACAATGATAAAGCCCACATCAAGGGATACCGACTGCTAATAAAAAAAAGAAACATGATACAATAAGAAAATAAGGCAAAAAGTAGGAGCTACTACAATCATCTATTATTATCCCCTCTTAAGGTGCCCTGACACTCAGACAAGAATCTTTCTAAGTGAGATACATCAACAAAAGCAAAGGAAGCCCCTTCAAAATTAATAATACATTTACAGGGAAAAAGCAAAAAAAAAAACGTAGCCCCCAAAGTGAGAACCTGAGGCTTCAATCGCAAAAATTGCCTCTGTCTAAGTAGAGTCTCACAAGAGACATCAGGAAAAATATTCACAGTTTGACCACAGAATTTAGCTGACTTAACCTTAAAGAAAGCACATAAAATACGCTGCTTCACCTCAATAGATGGAAAAGTAGCCAATAATGTGGAACGCAAATTAATAGTATCTGAAGAGTCCTCTAAGAATGCAGTCAAATTAGAAATAGAGGGAACAATCTCATCCAGCCCTCCCTCAATGGGATTAGTATTCTTGATGCTTGACGGGAGATAAAGCACAGTTACTTACCTGTAACAGGTGATCTCTGGGAACAGCAGGAATAAGTCTTCACATATGGGTACGTCGGTACCGACGGAGCCTGCGCGGGAACGCTCCCCAGCGTCCAATCAGAAAGCCTTTGGGAGCTTCCCACAGCGCCTGCGTGCTGCCTTCCCGCCTTTCCAACTGACTCTCCTCAGTTGAGTTTTATAGCTGAGACAAAGAGGGAGAGGGAAAGGAAAGAGAGAGAGAGAGAGGGAGAGACAACTCCTAGGGGAGGTGGGTGGGTTGTGAAGACTTATTCCTGCTGTTCCCAGAGATCACCTGCTACAGGTAAGTAACTGTGCTATCTCCAGGAACAAGCAGGAATGAGTCTTCACATATGGGGACTCCCTAGCTTTAGATGCCAGGGAGAGAGCCCATAAGTTGTGTGTCTCTGGGACAGGGCTGCACTTCCCCACCTGGATCTCTGGCATCCCATGAGGGATGGTGGGTAGGAGTTGATTAAGTATGGAACAGGTGTTTGAGAAAAGCCTAACCAAACAAGGCATCCCGGCGGGAGTCCTTGTCCAAGCAGTAATGGGCTGTGAAGGTATGAACCGAGGCCCAAGTGGCTGCTCAACAGATGTGGTCGATAGACACAGAGTTCAGATGAGCCATTGAGGCTGCCATGGCTCTCACATTGTGAGCTGTGACATGGCCCTCCAGAGAAAGGTTCTTGCTTCTGATAGGCGAAAGAAATACATTGGGCAATCCAGTTAGAAAGTGTTCTCTTGGAGACTGGTTGTCCCAAATGAGAAGGATCAAAGGCAACAAAGAGTTGGGAAGACTTTCTATGTTGCTGTGTCCTTTGTAAGTAAAAAGCCAGAGCTCTTTTACAGTCCAGGGTATGAAGATTTCTCTCTGCACTTGATGCATGAGGTCCTGGAAAAAAGACAGGTAGGTAGACCTCTTGGTTGAGGTGAAAAGGCGAGACCACCTTAGGCATAAAGTGTGGATTAGTCCTAAGGACCACCTTGTCAAGATGGAACCTTGTATAAGGTGGATTAGCTACTAGTGCTTGCAATTCACTGATGCGGCATGCTGATGTGATTGCAATGAGAAAGATAACCTTCCAAGAAAGGTATTTCAAGGAGGTGGTAGCTAAAGGTTCGAAAGGCGGCTTCATAAGCTGACCAAGAACCAAATTTAAGTCCCATGCCACCGGGGGTGGTCTAATGGGAGGCTTTGTTAAAAGGAGGCCTCTCATGAACCTTGCTACAAGAGGATGAGAGGAAACAGGTTGTCCATTTAGAGGCTTGAGGGAAGCTGCAATAGCACTCAAATGGACTCTTACTGAATTTGTCTTAAGGCCTGCATTAGACAGATGAAGGAGATACTCCAGCAACGATTCCAGAGGTATGGCACTGGGGTTAAGACCCTTCTCAGAACACCAAATGGTAAACCTTTTCCACTTGAAAGCGTAAGAACATCTAGTGGAAGGTTTTCTGGAAGCATAAAGAACATCTTTCACTTGTTGAGAAAGATGAAGATCCTGGAGATCTAGGCCTTCAGCAACCAAGCCCTGAGATGCAGAGGCTGGGGATTGGGATGCCATAACTTTCCGTCCTCCTGAGAGAGGAGGTCTGGAGCAGACCCTAACTCTAGGGAGGGAGCTTGAGAGAGATGTAGAAGCAGAGGGTACCACACTTGCCGTGGTCAATGTGGAGCTATGAGAATCATATGGCCTCTGTCTCTCTGAAGCTTGAACAGGGTTTTGGGAATTAGGGGAATGGGTGGAAAGGCATACAGGAAGTCTTGACCCCAATGAAGGAGGAAAGCATCCCTTGCCTGAGCCCCCTGAGCCGGAGTTCTGGAACAGAACCGGGGAGGTTTGGCATTCCACGGACTTGCAAAGAGGTCTATGTCCGGGGTTCCCCAAATTTGAAAAATCTTGGATACCTGGTCCATATGTAGGGACCACTCGTGTGGAAGCAGAACTCGACTGAGTCTGTCTGCCCAAGAGTTTTGAACACCTGGAAGATAGACTGCCAGAAGATGAATGTGATGCTCTCTGGCGAGGGCTCACAGTCACAGAGCTTCGTTGCAAAGCAACAGAGAGCCAATTCCTCCCTGCTTGTTTATATATAACATGGCTACCTGATTGTCTGTGTGGATAAGGACTGTCTTGTGGCTGAGCAGGGTGTGGAAAACTCGCAGCGCAAGGAAGATTGCTCTGAGTTCCAAGAGATTGATATGTAGACAAGTCTCCTGTGGGGACCAGATGCCCTGGGTGGAGAGGTCCTGAAGATGAGCTCCCCAGCCCATTGGAGAAGCATCTGTTGTAAGAGTTGCTTGAGGTAGAGGCTGTTGAAAGGGGGACCCCAGCAACAGGTTTTGAGGGGACTTCCACCACTGGAGGGACAAAATGAGGCGACTTGTGTTTGCTATTTTGTCTGACAGGCAGCCTAATGCCTGGGTCCATTGGGTGGATAAAGTCCACTGAGCTGCTCTCATGTGAAGGCGAGCATATGGTACCACATGAACGGTGGATGCCATGTGGTCTAGCAACTGTAACATCTCTCGAGCAGTTAGCTTCTCAAGCAGAGTTGAAATCCCTACTAACTGCATCAAGCGAAGGTAACGGGCCTGGGGAAGATAGGCCCTTGCCCTTGTGGTATCCAGCAACGCCCCTATAAACTCCAGGGACTGAGTAGGGATCAAATTGGATTTTGGGATGTTTATCACCAGCCCTAAATACTGAAGAATACGCATTGTGCAGGTTAGAGAAGTCTTGGCCTCTGATTGAGTGGAAGCTCCAATGAGCCAGTCGTCCAGTTAAAGGAAGACAAATATTCCCAGGGTGCGCAGAAAAGCAGCAACCACTGCTATGCATTTCGTGAACACCCTTGGTGCAGAGGCCAGACCAAAGGGGAGCACTCTGTATTGATAGTGCTTGTCCTGAAAAAGGAACCGAAGGAACCTTCTGTGAGCTGGATGGATGAGAACATGAGTGTACGCATCCTTGAGATCTAGAGAACAAAGCCAATCCTGACTCTGAAGGTATGGCAGCAGAATTCCTAGAGAAACCATCTTGAATTTTTCTTTGACTAGGAATCTGTTCAACTCTCTGAGATCTAAGATGGGTCTGAAGCCCCCTGTTTTCTTTGGAATAAGAAAATAGGGGGAGTAGAACCCTGTGCCCTGTTGTTGAAAAGGCACTTCCTCTATAGCCCCCTGGGCTAGAAGAGTGGCAACCTCCTGCTCCAACAGGCTGAGGAGGGAGGTTGGAGAATTGAACTGGTGCACTCTTGTGAGAGGGGGACAAGCTTGAAAAATGAAGTTTGTACCCCTCTCTTATGATGGAGAGTGTCCAATGCTCTGCTGTAATTTGCCCCCACCTGGGAGCAAAGTGACATAACCTTCCTGGAATGGTGGAGGGCTCTGGTCCTTCTAGAGCCAGGAAGGCTAAGTTCTCTAGCAGAAAGTCAAAGGCCCTGAGGGGGCTGAGATTGCTGGGCTGGAGCAGGCCTCGCCGCCTTTGCTTTGCTCTGTTTGGAGGATTGCTGACATTTGGAAGGGAACTGAACTGCAGAAGATGCCCGCTGACTATAAGCAGGATAGAATTTCCCTTTTTAGAAAAAGATGTTTTCTTGAACAACCTTTTCTTAGCAGGAGCAGCTGTGGATTTGGATAGTCTATCCAAAGCAGAATTTTCAGCATCCATTTGATTGGCTTTTTCTTGCCAATCCTTACCAAACAGGTTCTCACCTGTACAAGGGATATTTCCCAATTCATCTTGAACCCAGATCTCCAAATCAGATGCTTGAAGCCAAGCAATCCTACGTGCACCTATGGCAATAGCTGAGGCTCTGCTTACACATTCAAAGAAATCGAAAGCTGCACGGTTGGAGAATTTGGAGATATCCTGGGCATGCTTGAGCCCAGTGAGAAATTCTTGCCTTTTATCTTCAGACATAAAAGGACTTAAAGTCTGCAAATGGTCAGTGACTTCTTTTAAGAACATTCCCATGTAGAGACTATAAGAATTAATTCTTGCAGCAAGCATGGAAGCCTGGAAGACTCTTCTACCAAAAGCATCCAGGGTTCTACATTCACGTCCTGGAGGATTAGAGGCATGTCTCTTGGCACTTCTAATCTTTCTCATTGCAGACTCAACCACAATAGAGTGGTGAGGAAGTTGAGTTTTATGAAAACCAGGACAAGGAGGGACACGATACATGGTGTCCAACCTGCGAGAATGAGGAGAGGTGGTTAGAGGTGCTTCCCACATCCTTAACATGAGATCATACAGAATCTCATGAATAGGTAAGATAGCTGCCTCCTTAGGAGTTTTAGGATATTGTAAAATATCTAACTCCTTGGCTCTAGGCTCTGACTCTGAGGCCACTGTAATAGAGAGGCCCCGAGCCACCTCTCTGATAAAGTCTTGAAAAGACAAGTCCTCTGGAGGAGACATCCTTCGTTTAGGAGAGGACTCCTCCTGTGGAAGAAGCATCACTGCATCGACAGACTCTTCAGAATCCTCAGAGGAATCGAAGTATCGTCTGTCGGGATGTTCTTGCAAAGCCCGATACCCGTACCGACTGGGATCGGTATCGGGAATCACCGGTACTGGGGTATCGGTATTGGAGGGCTTCAGAGGGCAAAGTACCGGCATAGCGGACACCGATGCCGATGTCAACGCCACCAGTACTGGGATCGGTGCCGATGGCGATGCCAGAGCCGGTACCGGCGGAGTAGTCTGTTGCGGTACCACGGGCATTGATGCCACATGGAAAGTCGCCAGACTGCGTTCGATGGACAGAATCCTCTGATCCATCGACGCTGCCAATGCCTGGAAGTCAGTACCAGTGGAAGCCACCGGTACCCCAGAGCATGGCACCAGGAGATCTGTCGAGGCCACGCCATCGAGATCATCCTGGAACCCCGATGATGATGCTTTAGAGGCCGAAGCCTCCCGCCAGGGTAACTTTGCCGGTGCAGAATCCTCGAGGGCATCTCAATGCTTAGAAGGAGATCTACCCTTCGAGGACCGGCTGGATTTGTGTTTAGTTACCTGAGATCCATGTGAGGAAGAAGCAGCCCTGGAAGACGTTGATGTCACTGAAGCCGCATCAGAGGGAAACAGGGTACTGCCGACCTCTCTTAGACATCATGGAACAGGACATACAATCTGTAATGGAATGGTCAGGACCTAAACATTTTAGACACCAGTCATGGGTGTCGGTGACGGAGATAGTACCGCCACATTTTGTGCACTTCTTAAATCCTGAGGCAGGCTTTTCCATATTTGAGGAAAAAGGTTTTGGGCCTAAGGCCCAAAACTGAAGTGCACCTGAAGAAAAAGAACGGAAAAAATGTTGTTGGGTTTTTTTTACAAAAAGAAAAGAAGAAAGACCGGTGGTACCGGTACAGTGTCGAAGAAGGCAGACGCGACACAAAAGAAATAAAGAAAAAATAAGAAAATTCTTCAGCGGTGACAGGAACACGACCTGCTGGCTCCGCGGAAAAAGAACAACTGAGGAGAGACAGTTGGAAAGGCAGAAAGACAGCACGCAGGCGCTGTGGGATGCTCCCAAAAGCTTTCTGATTGGACGCTGGGGAGTGTTCCCGCACAGGCTCCATCGGTACCGACGTACCCATATGTGAAGACTCATTCCTGCTTGTTCCTGGAGATTAAATTTGAGAAACTTCAATAAATTCCTGAATGGCTAATATTTCCTTAAGATATTTATCCAAAAGAATTTTAGGAGATAATAACGTAGACTGAGGAAAATTTAAGAAACGTAGATTACAAGAACGAATGGAATTCTCAAGGACTTCCAACTTAGAATGGAGAATCAAAGAATCTTTTATCCCAGCAACATTAGCAGCACAAAGCGGAAGCACTTGAGATCCCATTTTAGTAACAGCCATATCAACTGCCATGATCTTCTCATCAAGTTAACGTAGAGGACATTTTTTTATCAATACAGAGTAAAAAAACCCAAACATCCTTTAACGTGATCTCCATGTCTGGGAGCTTAACCAGAAGCTCAGTAATACTGCCCAAGGCTGAAAACTGAACTGGAGAAGGCAAACTAACAGAAATTTTTATATTGCTTACCTACTCCGAGGACTCTCCGGATAAAACAGGAAAAAGAGAGGGCACAGGAGGAGGAGACCTCCCACCAGAACTCAGGGAGGCTCCCTCCGGAGAGGACTGTGCAAGCGGAACAGGTGCGAAGTGTTTGTCCAAGGGGCCGGCCAGTTTAACTCCGGCAATGGCTCCCAGAATCCTACTCGCAGCTTTAGTTATATAAGAGGCATTTTATGTGCTTATGTAGGAATATACATACAGAAGTGCCTTTATAAAGTGACCCTCTATGAGGGTCATTTTCTAACAGGTCACCTACGAAAGAAGTCCAAGTAGGTGTCTATTTTGGAGCTATTTTACAAAGACACATAGGCTTCACAAAGCCTGCAATTGTGGGCAAAATGCACCTGCACACATTTCCACCTGTTTGAGAGTTGCTGTAAATCCACATGCGTGAAGTGTGCATATTCTATGAAATATGTGTGTACTTCTCCACTCCACCCAAACTCCTCTCTGATCACGCTTACAGACAGATCACATACAGTACACATAGACGTGAACATTTTTTGCACTTATTTGATGAGGGTTATTTTACAAGGAGGCACCCAATTAAAGTACGTTTTAAAGTGCCTATGCTAAGCCTATTTTAAAAGGACAATAGGCTCCTGCTTGCTTTCTAAAATGCTAGCATAAGTGGCCTAACTTATGCCTACGCTGCAGGCATGGACAGCCAACTATAAAGCTGCTGTAAATGTCCACATCTGTAGTTTTCAAGCAGGCACATAAATTATAGCATTTTATGATCTATGCACATATCTGTGCACTTCGCCTATACTGCACCCAAACTCTGCCCATGTGCACGCCCACTGGCAAAGTACATAAGAACTCCACCCATGCTCCGCCCAGACTGTGCTCATGGCTAAGCCAATGGTCAAATATGCACCTTTATGCCAAAGTGCGTTCCTTTAGACTGGTTGGTATTTTATAAAAGGTCGTCATGCGTATATGTGACCACATGTGCCCAGGAATGACTCTGTCAAATTACCTCCTATATCCCTGTAACCCACAGGGTGGTTCTATCAAAGCCCTTTCTGTGGGTATAACAGAAATTATCTGAGGAAAAAGGTTTATAAAATGACCCTCTTTAGGGAGTATATTGTTTAAACTTGGTCTTTTTTCCTAAGGCCAGTACTGTATATTAGAAAGATTATACCATCTGTAGCAAAAGTTAAACAAAAGTATAAATTGAAGGTATCACCATATTGAAAACCCCCCATTAGGAAGAGAATGTCTCGTCTCTTCTTTGCAAAAGTTAAACTCTCATTGTGTTCCTAGTTTTATAGGATAATGTCCCTTTAAACCTGTCTCAATACATTCTTTCAAGAGGATCTAGCCTCAACCCTGTCCTCGGGACCCCACTAGCCAGTCGGGTTTTCAGGCTATCCACAATGAATATGAATGAGATATATATGCATTAGAAATAGCCTGCCAAACTGACTGGTTTGTGGCCCTCCAGTGCTGGATTTGGGGACCCCTGCCATACACCTCTGTCAAGTACGATTGTGAGTGGGCAAGGTACAGATGTCCTCGACATCAAAAGGGTAGATAGAATGTGTCACATCCCTCCTAGTTTCTCACCACCACCAAAAAGTTGTCTAATAGACAATATTTTGGTGGTGGTGAGAGGCGAGGAGGTATGTGACATATTCCATCTAATCTTTTTGATGTCTTGGACATCTGTACCTTGCCCACTCACAATCTTAAATGACAGAGGTGTAAGGCCGGGGTCCCCAAATCCAGCATTGGAGGGCCACAAGCCAGTCAGTTTGGCAGGCTATTTCTAATGCATATATATCTCATTCATATTCATTGTGGATAGCCTGAAAACCCGACTGGCTAGTGGGGTCCCGAGGACAGGGTTGAGAACCACTGATAGCGCAAGGCTTCCTAAGCCTGTCCTGGGGACCCCACAGCCAGTAGGGCTATCCAAAATGAATATGCACAAGGATAAATCTGCATACATTTGAAACCTAGTAGATGCTAATTTCTCTCATGCAAATTCATTATAGTTATTCTGAAAACACCAACTGGCTGTGGAGTCGCCAGGACAGATTTGGGAAGTCTTAGTCTGGCACAATTGGCAATTGAAGTCAAACGAGAGAGCACCTTACTACCCCTGCTTTTTTCTTCTTCATTTCTACCCCAGCCAACTCCATCTAATGAGCAAATGCCATAAAATCTCGCCTATATGAGCTTGATTCAGTAAAATGCACCCCGACACTGAACTTGTTGCCTTTGCTAGCACAGAAAATGAAGCACAGAAATAAAACATGGACTATAGTCTGTCGAACTCCATTCCTGCTGTAGTGCCACAGTCCCTGGGTTATCTTCAACGTTCACCTCCCTTCTTCACAGTCAGTAATCCTCTGTGCTTCCTGGATTCTGTCATGGTTTCTGTCTCCAACGCTTCCCTCAGGAAGTCATTCCATGCATCACCTCCCTTTCCATCAGAAAATATTTCCAGACGTTGCTCCTACAACTTCATCTGCTGTCAAACATACACTATTGTTTTGCGTACATGGCCGTAAGGTATAATTGCAGATCACAGGCAGTGTGCCCTGCTGCCATTTCATCATTAATCTCTCAATGAAGCAGAAACTACCCACTGTTCAAGAAAAAGAGTAAAAGCAGTCCATGGAAGAGGCATTATATCAGTTCCTCTTGCACGTCCTTTAAGTTCAATCAGTCTTTTGCTGTTGAATGACTGTCTCTCTTCATGTGAAAGCATTTGTCTTTGATCATTTTCTTCAAAACAGATCTGAAGAGTGCAACAAGAGGAAGATGCTATAATGAAAGGTCACTTGAATCATCACAACGTGTCCCAGTCCAGCACTGTTAATTTGGAGGACATGAACACCTGTCCTAGGTGCAGCTGTTTCATGCGGGCGCTCCATGGGCTATCAAGGTGAGGCGGAAAACAGTTGTCAGACAAACTGAGATCAGTGATTAAGTTGGAATTGCTAAATACTTTAGATGCCTTTAGGCAGCAGGTACTGAAAACTGAATTGGGAGACCTGTCACCATCTGGAAAGAACTGAATATATGCAGAACAACTGTACATCTTCCTTAAAACAAAAACAGGCAAAAGACATGGAACAAGTAATTGACTGTCATTTGTATATACTGGAATGGATGAAAGGATTCTTACATCTCTGAAACTGGTAACGTTTAAATATAGAGAAAGTCATAAAATGCTTTCTAAAATATGTGGTTCTTCATCCTTTTATGCAATAAAAGGCTGATGATAAAAATGAGTCAAACAAAACTGGTATAATACTAATTTTGTTAGAAAAGAAGGACGGGAAGGAACAGGAAAAAAAACAGCATAATCCTATCCATTTATTTTACAGTGCTATAGGAGTTTAATATGACCCTCCCAGCATGGCTCCTTGTAGTTATGACTATATTGAAACTAATAAAGAAAACAAATATACTGCAGAGCCTCACATTGAAGCATGCTCGAAGCCCCTGCAGGTCCCAACCTCATAACACAAGGAAATGACATCAGAGGGGTGGGACCGACAAGGGATTCCATCCTGCTTCAGTAAGAGGCTCCACCCCCATACAAACAGGAAGTCAGCATCAGGCATTGGAGGGGGCGGAAGCAAACAGCCAAGTGGTGCTGAGGTTTTAAGGTCAGTGCCGTAGGGCTGTTTGAAATCACTGCTGCCACAGCAGGTCACAAAGAAGGTCAGCAGTGGGAGGCAATAGACTGCTTCTGGACCACTGGCATTCTAGGCAGCTGCCTAGTCACCTGATGGTCGCGCTGATCCTGGGTCTATAAAATCCTGAGTGGAGTGGAACAGGTAGACACAAGTTAGTCTTTCAAAAAAATACAAGGAATATGGGATATGCCACTAAACTACAAAGTAGAATATCTAAAGCAGATAGGAGAAAATATTTTTTCTCTCAATGTATAATCAGTCTTTGGAACTCATTGCTAGCAGATGTGATAAAAGCAGGTAGCATAGCTGGGTTTAAAAAAGGTTTGGACAAATCCTGGAGGAAAAGTCCATAAAGCAGGCAAAGGGAGAATTTGAGAAGAAGCTTGCTACGGAAGCAAAAACGTGTAATAAAGACTTTTTCAAGTACATTCATAGCAAAAAACCTGTGAGAGAGTCAGTTGGTCCATTAGATATAGAGGAGTTAAAGGGGCACTAAGAGGTGACGATAGCGGAGACACTGAATGAATTCTTTGCTTTGGTCTTTACTGAGGAAGATGTAGGGATGTTTTTTGGGTTGTTTTTTTTAAAGTGCCTTCAAGTCAGTGTTGACTCATGGCGACCCAGCTACCTCTGGGTTTTCTTGGCAATGTATCACCAGAAGTAGATTGCCAGCCTTTTCTTCTGAGGCAAAGGAGGGTAAAGTGACTTGCCCAAGGTCACAAGGAGGGCCAGTGGAAATTGAACCCTTTATCTTCTGGGTATGAGGCAGTTGCTCTAACCACTAGGCTACTCCTCCTCTAGGGATGTTACCCATGACTAAAGTGGTATTTAAAGGTGTGGAAGAATTGAAGGAAATATCAGTACATCGGAAGATGTATTACAACTATTTGATGAACTGAAGAGTAACAAATCACCTGGACCGGATAACATACATCCAAGGGTGTTGAAAGAACTTAAATATGAGATTGCAGACCTGCTATTAGTAATCTGTGAACTATCATTAAAATCATCTGCAATACCTGAAGAATGGAGGATGGCCAAAGTAACGCCAATTTTTAAAAAGGGTTCCAGGGGTGATCCGGGCAACTACAGACTGGTGAGCCTGACATCAGTACCGGGAAAATGGTAGAAACCATCATAAAGAACAAAATTGCTGAACATGTAGATAGTCATGGCTTAATGGGAGACAGCCAACATGGCTTTAGACAAGGAAGATCTTGTCTTACTAATCTGTTATGTTTTTTTGAAGGTGTGAATAAACAGGTAGAAAAAGGTGAGTCGGTTGATATAGTGTATCTGGACTTTCAGAAAGCCTTTGACAAGGTCCCTCATCAGAGACTATTGTGGATCAGGAACTGGTTAAAAGATAGAAAGCAGAGGGTAAGGCTAAATGGCCAATTTTCCCAATGGAGAAAGGTGAATAGTGGTGTACCCCAGGGATCTGTGCTGGGTCCGCTGCTTTTTGACATATTCATAAATGACCTGGAAAAGGGACTAACGAGTGAGGTTATCAAAATTGCAAATGACACAAAACTATTTAAAGTTGTTAAAACCCATGAGGATTGTGGAAAATCGCAAGAGGATCTTGATAAATTGGAAGACTGGGCATCAAAATGGCAGATGAAATTTAATGCAGACAAGTGCAAAGTTATGCACCTAGGGAAGAACAACCCAAACTATGGTTACACGATGCAAGGTTCCACATTAGGAACCACCACCCAGGAAAAAGATTTAGACATCATTGTGGATAACATGTTAAAACCCTCCGTGCAGTGGCGGCCAAGAGAGCAAATAGAATGCTAGGTATCATAAGAAAAGGAATGGAAAATAAAACAAAGGATATTATAATGCCTCTGTATCTTTCCATGGTGCGACCGCACCTTGAATATTGTGTACAATTCTGGTTGCCGTATCTTAAAAAGGATATAGTGTTATTAGAAAAGGTTCAGAGAAGAGTCACCAAAATGGTAAAGGGGATGGAAGGATACTCCTATGAAGAAAGGCTAAAAAGGTTAGGGCTTTTTAACCTGGAAAGGAGACGGCTGAGGGGAGATATGATAGAAGTCTATAAATTAATGAACGGAGTGGAATGGGTAAACATAGATCGATTGTTTACATTATCAGAATATAGAAAGACTAGGGGACATGCAATGAAGCTACAGGGTGAACTATTTAAGACAAATAAGAGAAAATATTTTTTCACTCAACGTGTAATCAAACTCTGGAATTTGTTACCGGAGGTTGTAGTAAAGGCTGTTAGTGTAGTTGGGTTTAAAAAAGGTTTGGCCAAGTTCCTGGAGGAAAGGTCCATAAACCATTATTAAAAAGGGACCCAGGATATCAATGCTTGACCCAATACAAACATTGCGGAACCTGTGTCTTTTGGGGAAACTGTTAGGTACGTATGACCAAGATTGGCCACTGCTGGAAACAGGATACTGGACTTGATGGACCTTGGTCTGACCCAGTATGGCATATCTTATGTTCTTAAGTTCTAAACAGATATTAAGGTAGTCCAAGAGAAAAATAGAAATTACACTAATCTGGTAATTGTAGTTCCTGGAGGAACTCCAGTTTAGTCCTCCACCTCTGGGTTGTGCACGACCTCCTGCAGCTTGGAGACTGGGCATGTCAAAGTCATGACATCACTGGATGTAGCCTGCTGTCAATGCCCACCAGCTCCAGTGAACTATTAACAAAGCAGACTCAAAGAGCAGCAAACAAGTAGCTATTATAGAAAAAGTATACTTAACTAACTATAGAAGTGACTACAGAACTCAGAGCATATCGGCCAACAGACCGCCTGTTGAACAGAAGAGCCAGGCGTTAGCCCCTTTCGCTGCCCCCCCCCCCCCCCCCGCCAATCCAGGAACCTGGCAAGGGAAGTACAGAGTGACAGAAACAGAAAGGAATCAGGATGAATGTAGTCATATGAAAAAATAACGCTCACCGGTAATGTTCACATCTCTCTCCACTGAATGTGCTCCGCAAAAGAAACCCACACCCCGGGCGGGAATGAGGACTAAACTGGAGTTCCTCCAGGCACTACAATTACCAGGTTAGTGTAATTTCTATTTCCTTATCGTCTCTCCAGTTTAGTCCTCGACCTCTGGGATGTAACAGAGCAGTACTATAGGAGATGGTCGTTCCACCCGGCACGCAATACCGCCGACCCAAAGTAAGCATCATTTGCCACTAGCACGTTGAGGCAGTAGTGCTTACTGAAAGTATGCAGAGAAGACCAAGTGGCCGCCTTACAAATCTCCACTGGTGGAACCAAGCTGTGTTCTGCCCAGGAAGTCGCTTGCACCCTAGTGGAGTGAGCCCTCAAGCCCACAGGCACAGTACGCCCCTGAACGATATAAGCCGATGCAATGGCCTCCTTGATCCATCAGGAAATGGAAGCTTTTGCTTGCGAGGACCCCCGAACAACACGAATAGATGGTCCGACTTGCGGAAGGTCTCGGACACCGTCAAATAGCGTTGCAGGACCCTTTGTAAGTCCAAGCGGCGCAAGCCAGGGTCTGAAACATTGCCCCCCTCTGCCTGTAGGACTGGCAGAGAAACCGACTGATTCAAGTGAAACGGCGAAGAAACCTTTGGCAAAAAAGATGGAATTGGCCGAAAAAACACCTTTTCCCTGGAAAAACACAAGAAAGGTTCCCTACAGGATAACGCTTGCAACTCCGAAATGCGCCTTGCCGAACAGATGGCTACCAAGAACACTGTTTTTAAAGTCAAATCCTTAATAGATGCCTGGTGCAGGGACTCAAAAGGTGCCTTCACTAATGCCCCTAAAACCAAGTTGAGATCCCACGGCGGGATTGTGATCCTACGCGAAGGCCGGAGTCTGGTCACTGCTTTAAGAAAACATACCACATCGGCGTAAGAACCTAGTGATACCCCTTGAACCTTATCTCTATAACAAGACAGCGCCACCAATTGGACTCTCAAGGAACTGGCTGCCAGCCCCTTATCAAACCCATCTTGCAAGACCAAAGCCACGGAAGCTGTAGCTGTGCGTACTTGATGCCGCAAACACCAGTCCTCAAATATACGCCAGATGCGTACATAAGCCAACGACGTGGACTTCTTTTGCGCCTGAAGCAATGTGGCAACCACCGATCTGGAATAACCTTTCTTCCTCAACCGAGCCCTTTCAATGGCCAAGCCATAAGCAAGAACCAATCCACCTGATGCATTTGCAGTGGACCCTGTACCAACAGATTCTCTGATGGTGGGAACCTCCAGGGCACGTCATGGAGCAACCGAACGAGATCTGCGTACCACGGATGTCACGGCCAATCCGGGGCTACTAACAGTACACGCCCCCGATGTGCCTCGATACGCTGAACCATGCACCCGATGAGCGCACATGGCGGAAAGACATAGTAGACCCGTTGACGGCCAAGGCTGTATCAAGGCATCGAAGCCTTCTGACATCCTCCCTCCGTCTGCTAAAAAAACAACTCGTTTTCGCGGACTGGAAGGTCGCCATGAGATCCATAATCAGAGTCCCCCAACGAAGGATCAGCTGCTCGAAGACGTCCGGATGCAACTCCCATTCTCCCGCATCCACCCGGACTCTGCTGAGAAAATCTGCTGTCATGTTGTCCTTCCCGACTATGTGCACCGCCGAGATCGCTGGTGACCGGGTTTCTACCCAAGAGAACAGCAGTTCTGCCTCTTCCTCCATAGCCACCCTTCCTGTGCCGCCCTGTCGATTTATGTAAGCCACCGTCGCGGCATTGTCGGACAGGACTCAAACCGCTTGACCTCTCACTGCAGCCTCGAACTTCTGCAAGGCAAGGAAAACTGCTCTCAGCGCCAACCGGTTGATCGACCATGTGCTCTCTTGGGGAGACCAAAGACCCTGCGAAAAAGCTCCCCACAATGAGCTCCCCATCCAATGAGACTGGCGTCCGTTAGCACTGGGAGCCAGACCAGTTGCTCCAGAGGCATCCCCGCCTTCAGAGACCTGGGCCTCAGCCACTACCGCAGAGACTGCCTGAGCCGGAGGGGGCACGGTAGTCGTTTGCTTAACGAGTCAGCCTGATGTGACCAATGACGGAGCAGTGCCCTCTGTAAGGGTCTCATATGAAATCTGGCCCACAGGACTACCTCCAAGGTCGCTGCCATCGCTCCCAGTAGCCGAAGGTAAGTTCACGCCGTGGGTGCTGGCTGCGAGTGGAAGCTGTGCACCAACCGCTGAAGCGCCTGTGCCCTCCGATCTGGCAGAAAAACCGCCCCACTCTGAGTGTCAAACCGCACTCCCAGATACTCGAGATGCTGAGATGGGACCAGGCAGCTCTTGACCGGATTGACCACCCAGCCGAGGCTCTGTAGAAACTTCACAAATTTGTCTGTAGCCTGCACACTCTCGGCTGCGGATTTTGCTCGGATCAACCAATCGTCGAAGTAAGGATGCACCAAGACTCCTTACTTTCGCAACGCCGCAGCCACCACCACCATGATCTTGGTGAAGATGCGTGGTGCCGTCGCGAGCCCGAAGGGCAAAGCTTGGAACTGGTAATATCCCCAAGGGAGAGCAAACCGCAAAAATCTTTGATGAGAGGCTCGTATTGGAATGTGAAGGTACGTTTCCGTGAGGTCGAGACATCAAATACTCCCCCTTGCAGACTGCCACAATGACGGACCACAGCGTTTCCATTCGGAAATGCGGTACCCGAAGACAGCGATTCATGCCTTTGAGATCCACAATAGGGCGCAAGGAACCGGCCTTTTTTGGGACCATGAAATAAAATGAGTATCGTCCCACACCATAGTCCGCTACTGGGACCGGAATGACGGACCCCAATCGCAACAGTCGATCCAGAGTACGGCGAACTGCTAGGGTCTTTACTTGACCTCTGCAGGGTGACATCACAAACGAGTCCAACACTGGCCTTTGCAAATCCAGGGCATAACTTTCGCAAATGATCTCCAAGACCCACTGGTCGGATGTTATCTGGGTCCAGACAGAAAGAAAATCCCAAAGCCTTCCACCTATCGGCTCTTCTTCTGCTGGGACCCGCCTCCTTTCATTGTGGCTATTGAGCGGCCCCTGCGGTCGCCGCTGCGAAGCCTGTTTGCTCCACGAAACCCCCGAAATCCCGGAGTTCTAGTAGCAAATCTTCCCCGTTGGGAACCACCCAAACGAGAAGTACAAAATCTCCGAAAGTCTCTAGACTGCCCTCGAAAGGCAGGCAAGGACTTTCCTTGTTTGGGCTTGTCCTCCGGAAGCCTTCCCCCTTTGGAGTCTCCTAAATCTTTAACCAGTTTGTCCAAATCCTCGCCAAACAACAACTTCCCTTTAAATGGAAGCTTACTGAGTCGCGACTTGGACGAACCGTCGGCTGCCCAATTCCGCAGCCAGAGAGACCGACGCGCAGCTACCAGTGATGCCATGCTATTCGCCAATGCTCTGATGAGGTCATAGTGTACATCTGCCAGGTAAGCCGATCCCGACTCCAGACGGTCCAGCTCTCTAGCACCCTCTCATTCCAAAGGAATGGCCTGTCGCAAGTGCTGAGAGCACCGAAGACATGCTCTCGCTACCCAAGCACCACAAATGGAAGCCTGCAAGGCCACGGCATCCGCTTCGAATGATTGTTTCAACAAGCCATCCACCTTCCTATCCTGAGCATCCTTTAAGGCCACACTACCCTCCACCGGAATAGTGGTCTTTTTTGTAACTGCGGATACCGCCACATCAACTCGCGGGGAGCGGAATCTCTCTTTGTCCTTATCTGCCAAGGGATAGAGCCTGTTCATGGTCCTAAGCCCTCTGAGACCTGCCTCTGGCTGGTCCCACTCATCCTGTATCATCCGTTCCACCACTCGGTGAACAGGAAACACCACCTGCGTCTGACGTACCGCTTGAATGTTAGGATCTTCCACCTCTACCTCGTCTGCTGGTGGCACCGTAGCGAGCTTTGGCATCTGGAGGGATTCCGTGATAAGTGCCGCCAGCTCGTCTCTGTGGAATACTCAAATGATTTTTGCCTGATCCTCAGGCTCCGGTATCTCCCCTTCTTCTAACTCCTCCATCTCTGCATCAGGATCGAACTCTGTCTCCTCGGCCTCCTGCCACCCTACCTCAAGAGGGTGCGGGGTCCGACAGAAGTCAGCGCTTCTGAGGTCTCAGGGAAACGCTCCCAGTAGCCACCATCCCGGAATGTTGTACAGGCACAGAAAGGGATAAGGGTTCAGGCACCTTGCCCTGACGGCGCAAGCAAAATGCTTGATGCATGATCAAGACGAAGTCTGGGCAAAAGCCCCCATCTGCGACCCAGAACCTAGGCCTGGTGATGCAACAGGGACCCCTGGTGAGGTTTACGCGCCAGGTATAGGCGGAATAGCGAAACCCGCTTCCCCGTGTCTACCCCTGCTGACGTCCCCTGGGAAACTGCAACAGCTGAACTTTCCATCTGCTGTTCTAGAGTAGCTGAAACCGCGGCATAGCCCCGACAGATGCCAGAGTCGGCGACTGTGCTGCTGTGGGTGCCACACACCACGCACTGCAAGCGTGATGACATGTGCGAAATGTTAAGCGGGCTGCAACCAGGACAAAGGGCCCGGACGGACTCGCCGAAACCCCACTCTGAGTCAGATATTTATCAAATGACTGCTGCTTTCATTTAATTTATTTTATTTTTTTTTATTTAGAAAATAAAGAAGAAGGGAGCCGCAAACCTGTCCGCTCTGGGAGCCCCCAATGCCAAAAGACCCCCCCCCCCCCTGCGGCAGAACTAGACGGCACCTATAAACTAAAAACAACCAAAGGAAAGGCTAAAAAGTGAAATAAAAGACAACTTAAAATAAACCTGAGTGAATATGAAGGAGAGAAACGTCCCCTAAGCGGGCCCCACCACGGCCGTCAGACCTCGCTGAGCACCAAGCCGACATGCGGTTAAAATGAGTGTTCAAAATGGCCGCGAGAGCTGAAGGGAAACATTTTGGCGCGCAAACGAGCACTCAGAGCGCAAGGAGACCTTCAAACACTCTCCCCGCCCCTTCACGCTGTTGAAGAAAACTGCCCCAAAAATGAAGAGACAGCTTACCGGCAGAACAGAGCCCTTCAAGCTGCGACGTCGCTCTACGCTGCCTGGAGCGACGTGAGCAGCAAGGGCTTTCTCCGCGTCAGCTGATCCCGCTCCCTTTTGAATCACACCGATCAGAGTCCAGCGCTGCGCGGGAGCTGGTCAGTCAGTGCGCCGTTAGAGCTCTCCCCCGTGCCTTCCTGGGATAGAGATCTCAACAATAAGCCAGCAGCCCTGGACATGGCAGGGAAAGGTGTAAGCCCTTTAGGACGCTTCCCCCTTTTTTTTTAAAGCTATACCAACCAGTTAAATTTAAAGGGACTCTACCAAAATAGTAAAATTAACCTTAAAATTAAAATTTGATAATCTCTCCAAATTAATGAACTAAATCCCTTAAGGGAACTTTGGCGAACTAACTAAATTGCTGCTTATTCATCTCTCTAGTGAGCCCAGCACCTAGGCTCACTACGTCCTCCTGCTGCATGGAGACTGGACACTGGAGCTGGTGGGTGTTGACAGCAGGCTACATCCAGTGATGCCATGACTTTGACATGCCCAGTCTCCAAGCTGCAGGAGGAGATGCACAACCGAGAGGTGGAGGACTAAACTTGAGAGACGATAAGGAACCACTGCTCAACCCTAGCGATAAGAAGAATAGAACTTTTCAGCATACATCAGCATGACATTATGCCTAGCATAGGCGTCATGGCTTGTTCCCAGACCTTGGATTTCAAGCAGCTTTGTTACTCTGATGATGTCAGTCTCCAAACTTAATGAGGGTAGTTTACAAGATGAGATTAGCTCTGACCCCCTGGTGATGTCAGTCTCCAGGCCTGATGAGATTGGTCTGCAGCCCCTCCTTGCTAATCAAGTGATAGCAGACCTCAAACAAACCAAATTATGACAGAGGGAGGTGCTGGAGAAGATTTTCACTATAAATACAGAGAAACACAAAAATATCTCTCTCTTCCTATTTTCATCGGACACACCTTACCCCCCACCCTCCCTTCTGCTCTTTCTTATTCATCGGACATGAGGGACATGAGGCTCTGACACCCACTTCTTTCTCTCTACATATATTCTTCTTACTATGAGACTCTGACACACACTTCCCCCCACCCTTCTCTCTCTCTCTTCCTATTCTCTCTCACACTTCACACATGCACACACACACACAGATTCATTGATGCACACTGAAGCAGCTCTGTAACAACAACTATATAACTCTGTTCTGTACCTATGTAATAGGCCTATTTCTATATAAAACTCTTTTCCAAGCCACACCAGTTTTGGTTGTCTTATTTGTGCTGCTTACCCTACTGTCTCTGTGAAATGAACCCAGGACCAAATGGAGGGTAACCAAAAGTAGAGAGCGGCGAAAGATTACATTTTCCAGAAGATTACATTTATGGGGGCCGTCTCAGACTTCACAGCAGATCTCCAGTTGGGTAAGTAATAATTTTGTTTGATACATTAAAGTGGATTTCAGACAGGGCGCGACAGGAAAATCAAAAGCCCTTGTGACCATGTACAATTGACAATTTTGGTTACAAGCTGGATGACACGTGAGTGAAAAGACTCTGTAGACAGGCAGAGTGACACTATTTAGTGAAAAGTTCCAGTGAAACCTTGGTTTTGTGGGTTAGACGGTGAGACTTTTATTGTCAAAAGGCTCTGTAATAATCCTGAATTTTAATATTACCTACACCTAGGGACATTACATAGAGTGGCTTGCAATTTTCTTATTTGTAGGTAGAGGCTTGTTATGGTTTGTTACAAGGCACAGATTTTTCTCTAGTATTTGAGCTGCTAAGAAAAGACAGAGAGATAGTCCAGCTTTAGTTTGGAAGTGGTACACAGGTAAACAGTCCCTCACTGAATACAATATACATATTTCCTGGTAACATTATTACCTCCTGTCCCTTTGCCTTTTATTTCTCAGTCTCCTGTCAGTAGGTATCTTGGTGAGAGCAGGCTTAAAGTTTGCTGCAATTGATACAGTAATAATTTCATCCTAAACTTCCACCCTGTTGAAAGGTGGTAAGCGCTTTTTATTCAGGTATAATTTTAAGGCATGGTCTTTATGCCAGTACTCTTTACTGAACACCCATAAAATTTATGCCATTCCAACTATAATTCTAAGTCTCACTTCTTCATAAAAGTGAGCATTCCTCCTTCCAAGGTTGCACATTTGAGATAGTGTGGCGCTGCATCCTGTCTAGGCGGTCGCCTAGAAGGGGCCACGTGCCAACTGTTCTTGCTTAACACCAGAGCAAATGCTGCTGGGACTTTTGTAGTTGTGGTCAGTAAGTCCGAGTGGTTTTAGGCAATACGCAGGAAATTTATTAATTTTCTCTTGTATCATCAAACTTTAACAAAGCAAATCCTCTTCAGAATATGAACAAGTAGTAACAGAAACCATAATGAACTCATATAGCTTTCTTCAACATACAGGAACTAATGCTTCAAACAAAACACAGTTGTAATCAATGTTCCCTCTAATTTTCTGTAGGCTGTGTGCGCATAAAATATCAGCTGTGTGCAGCTTTTGAAGGAAGGTTAAATTTTTGTGCGCCACATAACGACACTCGGAGTTATATACTTAAAAATTTGACTACACGTCAGAATACAGTATGTACACCACACTGATTTTAATCAAATTAAATGAAAATAGATGATTACTAAATGAAGCGGGAAATTTCTAGCAATTACAATCACAACTTTTAAATTTTAAGACGTCTATGTTTTTTTTCTATCAGAATCAGAACCGTAATTTTTGTGCGCTCTGTTGTAAAGTATGTGCGCTCGCTCTGTGAGGTGTGTGCGTGCGCACACGCGCACAGCTTAGAGGGAACAGTGGTTGTAATCCTTTCCCTTTAGCTTTCAGGGTTCAGAAACCTCAGAGCATTTAACACAGTTCTGAAATATTTTTTCAGCTGGCAAGTCAGCCTTTCTCCTATGAAACATAGGATGTTGAACAATCCATTGGAGACTCTGTATCCTCCTCCAATCCAGTTAAGTCCGTTTCCATATCTTCACATTCACTCTGAAACAGCTCTGGGTCTTTATGTGCATAATCAGGTTTTAACTGCTGCATTAGCTTAAACAGTTTCTCCCAGGGATTCCCTTTTCTCCCTTCAGGTTTTCTACGTGAGCTGCACGGCTTTATTTCTCTGGGCAAGACATTAACATGCTTCAGCTGTCTTCCCTCTCTTCTAGGAACAGATTTCCTTTCAGGCTTTCTAGAGGGATAAACCTCCCCTTCTGAATCCTCAGTAGCTTCACTGCTATCTGAACTATATTCCACAAGTCTCCCAGAGTTTGGTTTCCTTCCTTCACCAAGGCATGCAAACTCTGTATAGCTGACTCTGCTCGGAGAGCTGCTGTTAGAACCCCTTCTGTATTGAAGGTCAGCCTTTCTCTGCCGTGTTCCAAAACCTCTGGTCAGACTCCTCAGGCTTTCTCTTTCTTTCTCCTGCTCACGCTCTGACCTCTGCTTCTGTTCAAAGCCCAACTCCTTCTCTCCTGATCCTGTTCCTGTTCCTGATTCTCGTCCTGTTCCTCTCTGCCTTTGATTCTGAGAGGTTAAATGCTTGAGTGTGAAGCTCGTTTCCTTGCCCCTCCTCCCCAGGTGTTTCTCCTTTGCACTCTGTGTTGCCATGGAGGCAGGGTGTGGCTTGTACTCAGCACACTCAATCCTGTGACTTTTCTCTCTAGGTGCTAATTTAAATGAATGCCTGTCTGAGCCCTGCTCTAACTCAGAAGAAAAAGTTTTAAAAGCAGCCCTTTTTCTCTGCTTGTCAGTAAGCTCATCACCACAGATAGTCGCACAAAACCAAATAAAAACATAATAAGCTAGGCCCCTGTACCAACTACCGTCTTTCTGCAGTCTCAAATATGGAAGCCTTTGATTTTAAAGAACTTAAAGAAATAGTATTGACATACTGTAAGAGAAAAGGTGGTCCCTTTGAAGGGGAATTCCCTGAGGCATCATGGTATAATATTCAAAGGCAAATGTTAAACCATTATCAAGAATTCAAAAAGAAAACAAATAAAAGAAAATGCCTATTTATCCAAGGCATGTGCAGGGGGCTCATTAGCATGAAACAGGACAATACTGAACTGACTTCTCATTGTACACAATTAACCAAAGACCTTGAGGAGGCACAAATTTGCATTTCTATGCAAAGGGCTCAGGTGATACAAGCCACAAATTCCTTTATAAATGTTAGTGAGCAATTAGAAGCACTTAAACTTGAATTGAGGCACGTTAAGGATGAATTGGCCTCTGAAAGACAAAAGAAATATAAGCTCTGCACTATTTCACCCTCAGCCCCCCCCCCCCCCGCCTATGACACACCCTATAAACAAAAGAATACAGAAGTATCTATAGCTGGGCTTAGGAATGGAAAAAATAAAAATGAATCAGACAGCACAGAGAAAGAAAATCCTAATAATTTATCTCAGCCAGAACAGAGCAATAACCAGGACCTGTGTCAGGAGGATAATTCAGATGACTCAGACCCGGCAGCCAGTACCGAACTCAGAGCACCAGTTAAAGTGATGCTGCAGGACAATTTAAAAGATAGGGATATGGAAAGGATAGTTGAGAAAGCGGGCCCTATGCCTTTTAATGTTAATGAATGGTGCAAATGGGCCACTGATATTCTGATTCACTGGGGTCTAGGGAAATACAGAAGAAGACAATCAGACTTTGATAGACTTATGCATCTGCCTCTCACCCATACCAGTTGGTTAAAAGGGGCATTGAGAAACTATTTCACTGTTCCCCAATACAAGTATTTAAAATTATTTCACCTCTACCAAATGATACACTGGAACAGTTTGCATATAGAGCCTTGTTGAGAAGGAAGCACAGTCTGACTAGTAGGGCTGTAGTCTGACGCATTGCTCTCCTGAGCTCGGGGGCAGAGGGCGCCGACAGCAGCCAGTCGTCCTGGTAGGGAAAGATGGCAACGCCTTGTTTGAGTAGGTGTGCGGCGGCCACTGCCACGCACTTCGTGAAGACTCTGGGTGCTGGGGAGAGTCCGAAGGGCAGGACACGGTATTGCTAGTGGCACCCCAGTGCTATGAACCTCAGGAATTTCCTGTGGGAGGCGTGGACTGGGATGTGGGAGTAAGCATCCTGCAGATCCAGGGTAGCCATCCAGTCCCCCGCTCTGATGAGGGGAAGGATGGAGTTTAGCGAGTACATTCTGAACTTCTCCTCTGTGATGAAATTGTTCAGCTTGCGGAGGTCCAGAATAGGGCGGAGACCACCGGACGTCTTGGGGATAAGGAAGTACTGGGAGTAGAAGCCAGTGTTGATTTCGCCGGGGGGCACCCGTTCTATCGCCCGGGCCAGGAGAAGTTGCTGCAGGAGGTTCGAAAGTGACGTTTCCAGATGCAGTGGAGGCTGGCTGGTGGGTTGCGTGCGCTGCCACGGTGGGGAGGAGAAGCGTAGACGATAGCCCGACTGGACGATCTGGATGACCCACTTGTCTGTAGTGATCTCCTGCCAGGCCGATAGGAAGTTGGACAAGCGACCCCCCACTGGTGGTGTTGCCGTTGTACTCAGCGCAGGGCCCAGCCAAGTTGAATTGTCAGAAGGAGGAGGCGTTCTTACCGGACTGCTGGGGATTTGTCTGTTTCTGTTTGCGCTTCCATGGCTGCTGCCTCTGAAAGGACGATTTATGGTAGGTCTGCTTGAATCTCGGTGCTTGCCAATGTCGGTTGGAGCCATAGTGTTTCTTAGAAGAGGAAAAGGGCTTGCGGTAGTAGCTCCCTTTCTGTGACCAGGAGGGGCGTTCGAGTCCGTCCACCGCCAGTGTCTTTAGAGTGGTGCAGTCCTCTTTGAGACCGTTCACAGTGTCCGCAACCTTGTCTCCAAAAAGGGAGTCACCCGTGCAGGGGGCATCAGCGATTCTGTCATGAGTATTGTCTGAGAGACCGGACGCACGAAGCCATGCCCAGCGGCGGGCCGAGATGGCCGTGCCCGCCATCTGGACGGCAGTGTCAAAGGCATCGAAGGCTGTACTCATCAGGTGCTTGCTGCATTTGGCCAGCTCCTGCATAGTGGCTGAGATTATCATCCGTGATTCCTTGGGAAGGTTATGCAGCTGGCTTTTGAGGTCGGCCAGGAGGGTGTCCTGGAACAAGACATGCTGAAACTGATGCGCTGATATCTTGGCACTGAGCATGGCCCCTTGAAAAACCTTCCTCCCCACGTCGTCGAGGAGCTTGGGGTCTCGGCCTGGTGGGTGGTTTGCTTGCGTGCGCACAGACTTAGTTCTTTTTAGTGCCAGCGCCACCACAATTGACTGGTGGGGCAGCTGAGACTTACTGAATCCTGGTGCCATGTGGAGGAGTTATTTGGTGTCTAGGCATCTGGCGCAGGCCTGGCTGGAAGCAGGGGACTGCCAGAGAGTAGCCTGCTTGTCCTTCAGTTTCCGGTGGAGGGGAAGAGCCATGGCCGGTCTAGGGCCGTTGAGGTATTTCATGACCTCTGGCTCCTTCTCGTCTGAGGCCTCCTCAGTGGTTAGACCCAGCTTGGTCACAACTTTCCTGAGGAATTTGGGGTAAGTAAGATCTTCAGGCACCTGTGCAGGTGGATCCTCCGGTTCATTAGGTGAGGTCTTGGAAGTGTCCGAACCTGGTCCCATCTCCTCTACGTCGCTCCCTCCGGAATCTAGGTGATGCTCCGGGGAAGGGGTCCGCACTCTGGGAGGTGATTGGTCAGGTGAGCGCGGGGAGAGGGACCGCTCAAGGCTGAGCAGGGTAACAGGAGGTGGAGGCATGTCCATGGACGCTACCAGCTCGTGGTCCAGATGCGGGGGCGCTGTTTGCTCCACAAGGCGAGTCAGCAGTTGCAGTATGGCAGAAGAGGTGCTAGACTCTGCAGAATGGCTGCTCCTGTGCCTTCTGCTGGAGTCTGAGCTGGCTCACCTGCTCTTCTTGCGGCCGCGGGGGGAATCGATGTCAGCGCTTCTCCTGCTGGAATGAGAATGACTGTCCCTGTGTCTCCGGTGCCTGACTGCCGCATCTGTATCGTGCCTCCTGTGTTTCCTGTGTCCATGGACCCTGTCACCGCTGCCACGCCTATCAGAGGCTTCTCTGCTGTCCGAGCGGCGTTTCCGGCTCCCGCGCCGTTGCTCACCCTCGGCGCAGTCATCTCCATCGGCGCGGTCAATTGCAGCGCCTCACTGATGGTTTATGGTTTATTTCGGTGCGGTCTTCCAAAGCGCTAGCCCGAGGAGAGGGCTGTCGGCGCTGATCAGGAGCGGAGGAGCGATTGGACCTGCCCTGACCAATCAGGGCAGAGTGGGAGTGACTGGAGGAGGAGCCAGGTGGGGCCACATGGGTGGTGCCATCTTGGCTGGATGCAGGGGAGCCGCATGGCCGAAGAGACTGTCCCGATGAGTTGACTGCCGTAGGGGTGCTTACCCTGGAAGCCGCGGTAGCAGCGGAGCAGGTCGGGATCTCTGCAGGGGGCGAAGCACTGGGCCCCAGGCGAACAGGAATGGCCGCAGTGGAAGGCAAATTCCGTGTTGCTGCCTTGTGCCGCTCCGAAGTCCCGGATGGTGCAGGAGACGTTTGCGATGAAGCAGAAGAAGCTAGCAAGTCTTTTAAAGTATGTCCTCGATGTTTCCTTGCCCTGGGGGACATGCGAGCGCAGCTGGAACAGTTCTCCACCTCGTGAGAAGCCCCGAGGCATCTGAGGCAACGCTGGTGAGTATCCGTAATGTTCATCTTTCGACTGCAGTGCAGACACTTTTTAAACCCTGGTTTGGGCATTTTAACTGTTGACTGTAGCGGAGAGCTGAAAATCCGTCTTGAGGCAAAGGCGGAAGAAGAAAGACTGACCGGGCTAGGGGTGGGCCGGGAAGGTGGGGCCACCTCACACATGCTCAGAAGCTTCTGAGCTAGAGAGCACTTCCGTCATGGCGCCGTCGGATGACATCACCAGGTGTGGCTGACACATCCTGCTTGTCCTAGGAGAAACAAAATACCTGAATTTGCTATAGCTCACCTTGATTGGTGGACAGTTAGTGTTCCCATTTGTTCACCACAAGGCTGCTCTATCTGTACTTTGATCCCATGGTCAGGACAACACACAGTTATTTATCCTGTTGTTAATATTGGGGTGCAGTTTGATAATATGCTTATGTATCCTGTGGACCATCTCACCTAGGTGAAGCCACTGGACGACACCTGGACTTCATTCAAGCCGATGGACCCCAGTTTGTGTGAGCAGACTACATTTCAGTTCAAGTGTCAACCTCACCAGTTTAACCCTTTCTAGGCCGAGCCCGAAACTCTTGGGATCCAAAATTCTAACTAAATATTCCTATCAAATGGTATATAATACATGACCATAGCAGAAGGAAAATCACTATTAGAACATATTGAATAAGACGAGTACAATTTTCCTGAAATATGCAAAAATTAACCTGGCTGCAGAATGTGGATTAAAAATTTAAAGTAGGCCTTGAAAGGGTTAAAGAGGCTGACACCTCCTGCTGGAACAATTCCTCCTCTTGCTCCCTGACTGTTAAGCTCTCATATTCCCTGACTACCTCACACAGTTTGTATTACCTTGGAGCTGGACACTTTTGTTTTCATCTGTTCTTTCCCCAGAATGTTTCTTTGTCGATTGCTCCCAGAATGCATGACATTCGCCTTCCTAAGAACACGTTGTTGTACAGTTCAAACTATTTACTAAACAATACCTGGTGCAGTCATATACCATCACCATTAACAGGACAACTTATTCCACACCGCTGGTTACCAATGACTCTATGGACATTCCAGACTTTATCTCATATGCTGTGCATCCATTACCACTTGGCATTGAGGCAGCCATGAGGTAGCTGTAGGTAGCCCTTTCCCCAAGCCATGCTGCAAGCCATGAGGCTCTGATCAGCCTGACCCTTCCCCCGCAAGCCATGAGGTAATCAGCCTGCTAAGAGAAAGACAATGAGATTCCAGTAGGCACCCTTCCCCCACTCCAGGTCTGAGCACAGTATTTCCCTAGCCCTGAAACCAACAGACCAGAGCATACCGGTTTGGACAGGTCACCCAGGTACCTCCCCAGGGGCTGCTGATTGGTGGGCAGGAAATACCTGTGGCAAATGGGATTGTAGAATGAGTTTAAAACTGTACTGTATATAAGGCATTGTAGGCCGTCCCTCGGGGTTCAGACTTTTTTGTGGAGGGTACCGGCTCTCTGTCTGATCCTGTGCACATTAAAGATCCTGTTTGCATTCCAGCCTGCCTGTGAGTTTTCCTTCTGTGGGTGAGTGATTGAATAAGAGCTTTTCACAGCGTTTGCTATAACAGCATGGGAGAAGAGACACTACATAAACTGCTCAACTTTACAGAACTCCATGCCTATATTGATCACCTTAAAACAACATCCACTGAAGTGAATCACACCATCGCTTATGAGAATGGACACATTCGACATATTGTTGGACACTTGCTACAAGATGCTCATGTGTCTGTGTGGGAATTGTTATTTGGTTACTCACCTATTGCTGATCATGTCTTTAATGTTTTTATTCACCCTATCATTATTTTAACTGCTGTACAAATATTGCTATGCATTATCATAATTTTTCTGTGTTGTAAAATGAAACAAATGTACATCTCCTTGCAGCACATGTCCTACAGAACATCAACAATATTTTAAGGTAGTTACACTGAATTTCTCCAGCATGTACCCCTACATCCAGGCTAATTTGGCCTGCTAATTTGGCTAATTTGGCATTTCCTATTACATTGAATACCAGAGTCAGCTGCAGTCTAGTATTGCTTCCTATCCTCACTCATAGCATCCTGGTACCTTTCGGCTTTAACCTCCTCAGAAATTCCAAATTCCTGCAACCCTTATGCACTGTTCACTCTCTCTAAGACGGGCACTGAGGTAGCATATTGGGTCCCCCCCCCCCCCTCCCCAGTAGTGGCTGCCCTACCTAAGACACGAGGTTTGGACTCATAAGGGGACTTGTTTATCTCTAGAACACTAGAGACAGTACTGTGCAGGACAGGGGACCTGCTGGACATAGCAAGGTATTTAATACAGGAGGTATTAGACAAGCTGCCTACTATCATGTAATTGCAGCTGGGACAGGTACCACAGGTTTGCTTCCACCATTTCCAGGCACAAATAATAAATAAAAATAAAAAAGGCGTGGGAGATGTCAGCATACATCAGCATGACATTATGCCTAGCATAGGCGTCATGACTTGTTCCCAGACCTTGGATTTCAAGCAGCTTTGTTACTCTGGTGTTGTCAGTCTGCAAACTTAATGAGGGTAGTTTACAAGATGAGATTAGCTCTGACCCCCTGGTGATGTCAGTCTCCAGGCCTGATGAGATTGGTCTGCAGCCCCTCCTTGCTAATCAAGTGATAGCAGACCTCAAACAAACCAAATTATGACAGAGGGAGGTGCTGGAGAAGATTTTCACTATAAATACAGAGAAACACAAAAATCTCTCTCTCTTCCTATTTTCATCGGACACACCTTACCCCCCACCCTCCCTTCTGCTCTTTCTTATTCATCGGACATGAGGGACATGAGGCTCTGACACCCACTTCTCTCTCTATAAATATATTCTTCTTACTATGAGACTCTGACACACACTTTCCCCCACCCTTCTCTCTCTCTCTTCCTATTCTCTCTTACACTTCACACATGCACACACACACACAGATTCATTGAGGCACACTGAAGCAGCTCTCTAACAACAACTATATAATTCTGTTCTGTACCTATGTAATAGGCCTATTTCTATATAAAACTCTTTTTCCAAGCCACACCAGTTTTGGTTGTCTTATTGGTGCTGCTTACCCTACTGTCTCTGTTAAATGAACCCAGGACCAAACGGAGCGTAACGAAAAGTAGAGAGCGGCAAAAGATTACATTTTCCAGAAGATTACATTTACTCTACTTTGAGGATATGTCATTACTTGTGATCTGGATTGGCCACTCTTAGAAACAAGACACTGTGCTTGATGGATCTTTGGTATGACTCAGTATGGTAAGTTCTTATTTTTAATCACAGCAACATCGTAACATAGGGTCCGATATTTGAAAGGCATTTACACAGTTTATAGCCTAGTAAACCATGTAAATGCCTTAGATGGGGATATTCAACGGCACTTACACAGTTAGCGCTGTTGAATATCCCCATCTAAGTCCCCTATGTGCCCCAATGCTATCCAGTTAACACTGGGGCGTACTGAGGGCGTTCCGGGCAGAGCGGAGGCGGAGAAAGGCGCTAACTGGGCAGTAGCAATATTAGATGCTGCCCAGTTAGCGATCTGCACCTTAAAGATATGCGAGGAAAACCCTTACCTGTCTTTAAGGTGCAGGAGCTAACCGGGCAGCATCCAATATCACTGCTGCCCAGTTAGCTTCGGCAGCTTCCGGCTTTTGTGGCGATCACTGGATATTCAGTGCTGTCGCCGTGGCATTGAATATCCGGGTTTAAGGGTCAATAGCCAGGGCTATGCGCCGTAGCGGCGCATAACCGGTCCAGTTAAAAATGGGCCCACGGGATATGACAGCAAAAAAACCCAGTATTGTCCATCTAGTTTGCCCAGTAAGGTGGCTAGAGTTGATGTACCTGCTGCTCCGTGCAGGTCACTGCCCTCTATACTCTTGTTTAGGATTGTATCCGCCGCTCTGTGCAGGTCACCCCCCTCTATGCCTTTGTTTAGGGTTATACCCTCCGCTCCATGTAGGTCATCACCCTCTATGCCTTTGTTTAGGGTTGTACCTGCCACTTTTTGCAGGTCACCCACTCTATTTGTTGTAGTAAAAAGACAGTCAAGTTTATTTTGATTTTATTCTCTTATTACACTGGTCAACATTGAAATCGTTACTGACTTTAAAAGGCCCTAATCTGTAGTATCCTGGTGAGCTGAACACGAAGATAACATTAAAAAAAATTTATTGGCTCTTGTTTTGAAGATATTGCATGTAGTTCATTTTTGACGTTTCACCATGTAAATTTATCCAGTAGGACGTCAACAACATTCCAAATAAGCCTTGAATGATGTAATATTGCATCACATTGTATAATACCAGCATGCACACATCATCCAGAATTGATTGCGTCATTTTCTGATGCAGTGCAATACTACTGCCAGACGGCTGCTGAAGTCATCTGACGTCAGCAGTGTACTATACACAGTCGGAAAGGAAAGTAATCTGGTATTCTGTTCCGATATTGAAAGCCTCATGAATGCCTTAAAAATCACTCATGACCCACAATACTGGAGACGATTTATAGACTCTTTGAAACTGAGTCTGAAGGCTGTGCTTTTGAACAATGGAAACTGTCTTCCATCTATTCCAGTAGCGCATGCCGTCCACAAGAAAGAGATATACGATAACTTAAAGCATCTACTGACTTCCATTAACTATAACAAGTACAGCTGGCACCTCTGTGGTGACTTGAAGGTAGTTGCCTTTTTAATGGGACTGCAGCAGGGATATATAAAATACATGTGTTTCTTATGTGAGTGGGATAGCCGAACAAGGGATTGGCACTACTTGCAGAAGGAATGGAATCGCAGACAAAATGTAACAGTTGGAGAGAAAAATATCCAGCACCCAGCTCTGGTTGAGGCACACAAAATCCTGCTACCACCCCTTCACATCAAACTAGGTTTGATGAAAAACTTCGTGAAAGCCATGGACCGCACTTTGCCAGCTTTCCGATACCTGCATGAAAAATTCCCTCGACTCAGCGAAGCAAAGATTAAAGAGGGAGTTTTTGTGGGTTCTCAGATTCGAGAGCTCTTCAAAGATGACCGGTTTAACAACTTGCTGCAACTTGAATGCTTTTCGCCTAGTGTCAACAAACTTTCTAGGGAATGTTAGGGCAGAAAACTACAAGGAACTAGTAGAAGACATGCTGATGCAGTATCAGAAACTTGGCTGCAATATGTCTCTAAAGATCTATTTCCTTGATTCCCATCTTGATTTCTTTCCTGACAACTGTGGTATGGTTAGTGATGAACAGGGCGAACGTTTTCACCAGGATATCTCAATGATGGAGCAAAGATACCAGGGAAAATGGTCCACTACAATGCTGGCTGACTAATGCTGGACACTCCCCAGAGAAGCTCCTAAACAGCTGTACAAGAGACAGGCGAAAAAATCTAAGAAGTGGTCTATGACTTGGTTTTTTACAGGTATTAACCGAAGGCCTATTATATTTACTACTGACATGCATTTTGTGATGTTAACATTAATTCTTGTAGATTACAAAAAAACTAGAGCCAACTTTGCAATTTCACTGTCATATTCGTGTTCAGTATATAACAATTGATAAGAAATGACTATTTTTATTTGAGTAACATGACTTTTGTAAAAATTTGTTGACCAGTGTTATAAAAGGATCTGTGTCTCTTCCATGCCATTTTGAATTCCATCACTGTATTTGTCCCCACTATCTCCATTGGGAGGTGGTGAGGCCAAATACACAGGTCAAAGTAGAGACGTCCATTCAACAGGGAGCCATAGATTTAGGGGCTTGTTTACAAAGCCGCGGTAGCGGTTCACGATCGTTATCGCTACCGCGGCTTTGTAAACAAGCCCCTTAGTTTAAGAATCCAAGACTTTTCATAGTAGTTCAATCTACAGTCATGATCTCCACCCAGCACTTGCTCTGGACACATGTCAGTAAACTGCCACGTCAAAGTCTCTACAGTGGGTTGTTTTTCAATCTAGCGCTCAACCAGTGGAGCTGCCGGGGGCGGACCGGGGGTTTCAAGAGAAGTAAGCCTCTCAGGAACCGAGAGACCAAGGAGTGGGCGGAGAGAGGCTTCTCATCCACTGAAAAGGGGTGCGCCGCAAGGGCACTGAGGTGCACCCTGACAGAGTTGGACTTGAGGCCCAAATCAGAGAAGTGAAGAAGGTATTGCAGAACCACCCCTACTGGGCAAGAGAAAGGATCTATCTCCCGCTCCTTGCACCATGATGCAAACCTGCACCACTTCAAGGTGTACGCCCATCTAGTCAACAGCCTCCGCGAGGCCAGCAAGACCTCTTTAATATTCTTTGGAAGGAGGAGCGGAGTGAGAATTACCCTTTCAGCAGCCACGCCATCAAGTTGAGGGAGCTGAGATTGGGGTGCAGAAGACAGCCTCCCTCCTGAGACATGAGACATGGGGAAGGCCCCAAGGGGATTGGGGCCTCCACCGCTAGCTGCAGAAGAAGCGGGAACCAGGGTTGCCTGGGCCACTATGGGGCAATAAGGATGACCGAGGCTCTGTCCTGGAGAATCTTGAACAGCGTCATGGCTACCAGAGGTGTTGGGGGAAACACATACAGAAGGTCCCCGGACCATGATATCAGAAATGCATCGGCGGCCACCCTGAGAGGGTGGGGTCGTCTGGAGCAGAAAAGGGGCAACTGGTGATTGTCTGGACTTGCAAACAGGTCCATCACCGGCCGCCCCCAAGTCTGGTAGAGACAATTGGTTACCCTGCAGTCCAGCTGCCATTCGTGGGGTTGGAGAATCCTGCTGAGCCTGTCGGCTAGTCAGTTGTTCTGGCCCGGCAGGTAGACTGCTCGGAGATGAATGCCATGCCGGGCTGCAAAGGAGCATAGGTCCAGGGTTTCCTGACATAGGGGACGGGACCCCATACCACCCTGTTTGTTCACAAAGAACGTGGCCACCTGATTGTCTGTCTGCACCAAGACAGACTCATGAGCCAGGAGCTGTCTGAAAACTTCTAGTGCTAGGTGGATGGCACATAGTTCCAAGAAATTGATTTGTTGGGTTCTCTCGCTCAGGGACCACACTCCCTGAGTACGGAAACCCTGACAATGGGCCCCCCAGCCCAGTAGGGATGCATCTGTGGTTAGGACCCTCATGTGCAGAGGAGCCTGGAAAGGCATCCCTGCCTCCAAGTGATGTGATTGGAGCCACCAGGACAGGGACCATACCAGGTCTGGATACTTTGACCCTGTCCCGAAGGTGCCCTGAGGCCTGAGACCACTGGTCTCTGAGACACCATTGAGCGGTCCACATATGGAGGCAGGCATCCAGGGTCACATGGACTGTGGAAGCCATGTGCCCGAGGAGGCGCAGGAAATGTCTTGCTGACACTGCAGACTTGTGACTCACTTGCCTTTCTAGAGCCATGAGTCTGCCTGCTCTATCTGCAGGCAGATAGGCCTTCGCTTGAAGGGTATTGAAGGTGGCCCCAATGAACTCTAGCTGCTGAGTCGGAGTGAGGCTGGACTTGGGGTAGTTGATCACGAACCCCAGGTGTTGCAGCACCTGGATGGTGCGAGTTGTGGCCTGGTGGGCCTCGGTAGCTGAGGAGCCTCTGATGAGCCAGTCATCGAGGTAGGGGAATACAAAGACCCCTTGGAGCCTGATAAAGGCGGCAACCACAGCTAGGCACTTTGTGAACACCCTGGGGACTGAGGCAAGGCCGAAGGAGAGTACCCTGTACTGGTAGTGGTTGCCCCCACCACAAAGCGCAGATACTGGCTGTGGCTTGGGTGTATTAGGATGTGGGTATATGCATCTTTTGGGTATAAGGAGCATAGCCAGTCTCCCTGGCGGAGGTAAGGCAGCAATATTCCAAGGGAGAGCATCTTGAACGTCTCCCTCACCAGGAATTTGTTGAGGTTGCATAGGTTGAGTTTGGGCCTGAGGCCTCCTGTCCTTTTTGGTACCAGAAGGCACCTGGATAGAAGCCCCTTCCCTGCAAGTGGTGGGGCACCAGTTCTACTGCCTGATCCTCGAGAAGACCTGCTAACTCCTTCAGAAGGAGTTCCCGGTGAAGTGGAGACCTGATGGGCTCTCCTGGAAAATAGTGAGGAGGGATCTGGGCTAGGTGAAGAAGATTGCCCTCCCAGACTACCTGCAAGACCCAGGCATCAGTGGTAATGGCTGTCCACCTGCAGGTATACAGAGCAAGCTGGCCTCCTGTGATCTGCCTGTCTCTTGTGGGAAGAGTGGCCATGCTGTAGGAGTCAAAAGCCACTGCCAGGCTGGGCCAAAGCTGGTGCCTGGGGTTTGGGGGCCTGCTGCCCCTTTTGGAGAGCCGGAGAGGCCTGAAAATGGGGGCAGCTTCGGTAAACAGCACCCTTCCTCGGGAAAAAGGGCTTTTTACCCAAGCCCTTCTTTCAAGAAGGGGCAGAGGTCTTCTTGGAGAGCCATGTCCTCGTCATGTACTCGGTCTCCAACTCTGCGGCCTTGTCGGTCATGGGTTTGCCAAACAGATTCTCCCCTTGGTATGGGACATCGACCAACTTGTCCTGAACCCATTGTTTGAGATCCGACGACTGCAGCCAAGCCTGGCGGCATGCACAGATGCCAGCTGCGACTACCCGGGCCGCCGACTCAAACCCGTCATAGGCCACCTGAGACATAAACTTCGAGCACTCACGGACAGATTTGGACAGGCCCCTGAAGCGCTGCAAAGGTTCCACGGAGAGACCAGTTGAGAACACGGCGAGTTCCTTTGTCAGGTCCCTCAGGTACATGCCCATGTACAGCTGGGTATGCCTGGATCCGAAAGTCAGCATTGAAACTTGGAAGCACTTTCTGCTGAGGGCATCCAAGTTGCGGGTCTCCCTGCCAGGAAGCACCAAGGAGTGCGTCTTCTGGCTCTTCAGCCTGTGCATGGCTGATTCCACAACCATGGAGTTGTGCGGTAGCTGCGACTTTTGAAATCCAGGACTCCGGCGGACTCAATACATGAAGTCGAGCCATTTGCTGATCACTGGCACCGACGCCGGTGTCTCCCACATGCGGAGCATCAGTCGTTCCAGGATCGGAGGCACGGGTACAGTAAGGGCCTCCCGAGAGGGGGCCTCATACTGGAGGATCTCAAACTAGTCGGATCGAGGATCTTCCTCGGACTCCATGGGGAATGCCAAGCCTTGGACACATTCT
Organism: Ichthyophis bannanicus; assembly: GCA_033557465.1. Taxonomy (NCBI): domain Eukaryota; kingdom Metazoa; phylum Chordata; class Amphibia; order Gymnophiona; family Ichthyophiidae; genus Ichthyophis; species Ichthyophis bannanicus. The sequence continues at coordinate 907,174,735 of CM066035.1, read as the reverse complement.
CAGAGGCTCGGATACCGGGGAATCAGAAGGTACATCCCTGTGCCGGCGGGTATCCGGGGACTCCTCATCCTCAGTTTCTCATGCCGACGCCTCCAAGGAGGAATCAAGGGGCTCATCAGGCATCGAGGGCCCCAGTGCCAACCGCCCCAATGCCGGCAGGCTGGGCGGTGACAACCTCCATCCCGAATGGGAGGCCGAGAGGGACCTTGGCCAAGGATCGACTCAAGCCCAAAAGGCTTCGAGGATCGGCTCGGCCTCCGGGGTCGACTTTGACATCGAGGGCCCGGTGGTCGGGGCAGAGGAACCGGACAGGCTGGCTATCAGCGCCCGCTGCTGCTCCATGAGGGCAGTGAAACTGCGCTCCAAAGCAGACATTCTGAACTTGAGTCCGGAAGGCTCTGCAGCCGCCGGCTTGATGCCGGTTCCCCCAGAGGGGAGTCCTCAACAAAGACAGTTGATACTTGCCTCGGCTGCTCCAATTCCCGACAAGGCATCTTTGCTGGGCGCTCCTTCTCCGAAGATCCCGGCCGGTGCTTGGGGCTCTGCAACAGGCCCCAGGAGGAGCCGGGTCACTTGGAGCCATCCAGAGATGCCGCCTGCAAGGACTTCTTCTCCCTCTTGTGCTCCCTCGAGGGGGATCCCCTTTCCGAGGAACCTCGATGCAGCTCGGGCTCGGAATGCTCCCCTCCGAGACATGGAGGCCTCGGATGAGGTCCGGGCACTCAGAGGCAGGGACACAGAAAACATCCTATCATGCTGCTGCTGGCGGCTCTTCAAGGCCTTCGAGGACATTTTCCTACATGGGCCACAGACCGTCAGGTCATGGTCGGGCCCGAGGCACCGGAGACAGCAGTCGTACATAAGTTTAACACACCGATCGCACTTTTTAAACCCGCTGGCAGCCATCGGGGGAAAAAGGGCCCCTGCAAAGTCAAAGACCCGGGCTGCCAGTGAAAAAGAAAAGAAGGCGCGAACACCAGACACGAAGGACAAAAAACGAAAAAAGGAGACGGACTCGATACCAGCATACTGAGCGGAAGGCGGGAAGAGATACCGGTGTTGACTGGTCGATGATAGAGAGAAAAAAAATCAACTTTTTTACGGGGACACAAGGACTACGTCCGTAGGGCTCCGCGGAAAAAAGGAGACTGAGCAAGATGGTACCATTGGGCGGGAAGGGGGCCATGCATATGTGATGGCAACTTCCAAAGGCTTTCTCTGAAATCTGGGGATTTGCTCCGCACGAGGGCTCTGTCGGCGCCGACATCACCCATATGTGAGGACTGACTTCTGGCTCGTTCCCAGAGAAGTAACTGTTTTTCATGCATTGCCCTGCTTTTCAGCCCCACTTTTTAGCCCCTAGTTACTTATGCAAATGAGACCACACAATGAGTTTCTGCACATGAATCCACATCCTGTATAGGCCACCCTAGTTTACAATCACTCTGCATGCGTTTATCTGTGTTATCTGTGTGTTTGCTTCATCTTGAGAGAAATGCATGTGTTTTGTGTGTGTGGCTATAAGTGTGTATGTCTATGCAAGCCTCCATGTATGTGTGTTGGTTCTGTGTGTGCCTGCTACCAGGAGAGCAAAGAAGAAGGAAGAGGGAGTTTGAAAGTGCAGGGTATCAGTGTTTCAGGATATCAGTGTTTCTATGATGCAGAAGCTGAAACTGCTACTCATATAAAAATGCATTGGGTCTTTTTTGAGGGGACTTTATTTGTCTGGAACCCTAGGTCCATTCTGTTTTCTTACCAGTTTTTCTCATGTCAAATTTGTTCTTTTCCATTAAAACGGAGAGGCATTCTCAACCCCGTATGTATAACATTCTTCCCAATGACCTCTTGGGTTGGATTTTATTGCTAATGCAACATGTGACTTGTCATGAGGCGTGTGTTAATAAAGATGAGTGGTTGAAAAGAAATCCTGTTTCTTTTGAGGAACTAGGTGTGCAATTACCCCCAGGCACAGCTAGAGGGAGCAGGAACAGACATTCGGGAGTTAATGAGCCTAGGAACTCTGATGACTTGCAGCTGGAAGGGAACCAGGAAGTCATCCAAAACAGTTTGCTTTATAAATCAGAACAGAATGCTTCTAGGACAGACAAGCTTGGGAGCTACCGAACAGACAAGCTTGGGAGCTGTACTGGAGACAAGCTTGGGAGCTACCGAACAGACAAGCTTGGGAGCTGTACTGGAGACAAGCTTGGGAGCTGCACTGGAGACAAGCTTGGGAGCTGTACTGGAGACAAGCTTGGGAGCTGTACTGCAGTCAAGCCTGGGAGCTACCGAGGAGGAAAGGCTGGGAGCCACCGAGGAGGCAAGGCTGGGAGCCACCGAGGAGACAAGCTTGGGAGCTGTAGTGGAAGCAAGGCTGGGAGCCACGGGTGGAAGCAAGGCGGAGAGCCTAGAGCGAGAGAAAGCTGTGAGCCACCGAGAGAAGGCTGGGAGCCGTCAAGAAAGGACTGAGAAGAATCTGAGTGGAAACAGACTTCACAAGGTTGGGAGCCAGAAGGCCCAAACTGACCCTGTTGCACAAGGGGAGTTTGGTAGAGCCAGCCCTAAGGTGAGAGTGTTTGCCACGCCCAATTCTTATAGTCTGCCTGAATAATATAGAACAGAGAGACGGAAGCCAGGAACCAGGGAGAAGGGTTCTGAGGAGAGCTTACAATCTCTGGAGGATTATTGCCAAGTTTTACCAGGTCAGAGAGAGAAGCACTTTTATAATCAGCAGGAGTTTTTACCCAGAGTGAGAGGAGAATCCGGGACAGGTTTTACTCAACTGCCTAGAAGCACAGCTGTGTCCCACGCTGGCAGGCAGAAGTTCAGCTATCGAAGGAGAGGGACTGGAAGAGAAAACATTGTGGATTCTAACTCAGCTAAACCAAGGTCTGAAACATTAACCAGTGACTGTGATTATTGTGCTCCTAAAGGCTCTGCTAAAACACATGTTCCTTATGTGAGGAAAAAGAAACCAGATTGGTTCAGTAAAATACCAGCAGCCTTGAGAACGCCTGGCTATGGGAAGCCAGACTCCAGAACATTAACTTACAAGGCTGGGCTAGACATGGACAGTGACCATTCCTCCACTGAGGGTAGCGAAGGGGAATCCATGGAGATTGAATATCCAAATACTGTTCCCTTATCTCTGCCAGAACTCATGGAATGCGATTGGTGTATGGCCTCAGTTCCAGAATCTGTATGTTCCATATAATGAGGATGAATGAAGGAAATATAATTAATGTTTCTTGCACTGAATTCTGCTATTTGAAACCTGCCTTAGTTGTGAAGCAACAATTAAGCAACTCATTATAAATATTGGTACCTTTTGACACAAAGGACTTTCTGTTTCTTGAATTATCTCTTATGTTGAACCTTTGCATTAAGCAGGGAATAAAAGCCTTATTTCCCTCCACATGGTCTCTTTAATTAATAATGCCGCGACATAACGTTGCGACAGACTTCATAACTAAGCCAGCATCCATTATAACTCTGAGGATCTTTACTTGCTCCTCAGGTTCCAAAACGTCACCCTCTCAAACAATACTTGGGGTTAATAAATTCAGAGATGATTTCTTAACCCATCTGTCTTTGAGGTATTTAAGTTATTTACTCTCATCCGCTGCACTAGTGTTTCTGACACGCAAGTAAAAATAGCAGGACCTCCTCTCACTGGGAACCAAGCTCCACACACAGCTTAACACTGGCCTCAATGCAGAAAACCTGTGCTGGAGCCCAGTGCTAAAGTTCTAACGCAGGATTTCCTAATGCAAGTTTAACACAGGTTTGCTCAGCGATGCTGTAAGCAAATAGCATGCAAATGAGCTCTGCACCAAACGTCTGCACTAAACAAGGACAGTATGCCAGAAGCATGCGCACAGGGGTCTGCATTAGGGGCACCTATATCTTGCACAAAGAAAAACAACAGTTTGGCACTTGTTTGCATGTGCTGGAATGCTATCTGGCACACACAGCAATGTTATTCTGCACAGAAAGTTTGTGCAGGATGTTAATATTTATGCGCTAGATAGCATTCCAGCACCTGCGCATATACTGTCCCAGCAAACTTCCCGTCGTTTTTTTTTTCAGCATTCGCTTCGGCAAAACCAGAAAAATATTGTGGGTGCAGTACACTCACAAAACAGGCTTGAATTCCTCACCAGAACTGATCACAGAGCAGAAGGCTGAGCACTGGTCTTCTGTACACTTCTCTGCATCTGTGCTGAATAGCTGACTGCTTCGTTACCATCCATTTAAATGCACTGTACACTGCCAATAGCGCAGTCATTTGCGCATTGTTTATGCTCACGTTAAATCCTTTTCTGCATTCTGTGTCCACACTAGCACAGAAAATTGTGCGCAAATACAGCACTAATGCCTGTGTTAATGTAGGTGCACTCTGGTGCATCGAAGCCATTGTCTGCATACATCTGGGACTTGGGCCCTCCTACTGTGATAAAACAAATGTGATGTACAAATTAAACAGATCTGGTGAGAGAATGAGCCACTGAGGGTATGAAATGTATGCAGTCATGTTTTCTGAGGTATAATTTTGCTTGAAAAGCATGCATGTAAATTTAAAAACATCATCTGATGCTAAAAGCACAAGTATGCAAATATACCTCATGCACATTAATTATGTTTATGCCTTTCAAAACTGGTAATCATATACTGCTCAAATTAAGTCAGTGTGACACTTCCCGTCAGCCTCTCTCTCTACTCTTATTTCTTTTCCTCTCTCCTATCCCCATTCTCTCTCACTCTCTCTTCCAACCTCTCACTCTCTCCTCAACCTCCACCTCCAAGACCAATCCCCAACTTCTCAATCCTACCCTCTAGTCTTTTTCCCCTAATCTTCCCAAGCCTCTCTTTCTTTCATATTTCCCCTCTCCCTCCCTCCCCAGTCCCCAACTCCCAATTTCTCTCCCATCCCCACTCCCTTTCAGCTGATGCATTATTTGTAGCCATAGCCTCATATTTCTAAACTCCCAAACCGCCTCCTCATACAGAAGACCGACAATCTCACCAGTACCGTGGTCAGACCACTACATCATTAACATATCCCACACCTATCAACTCAAAAATAACAGAGAAAACGAACACCACGCAAGGAGATTCAAAGCATTTAGCAAGGAAGACTTCCTAACGCAAACCCTGCCTAACCTACACACAAACTCCAACAATCTTGATGACCTGATCCACCACTGGAATACCACAATCTCCTCAGCAGCCAGCACAACTAGAAACAACACCAATACCAGACCCATCTCCTCAAAAGCCCGATGGTTCACCCCCAGACTCCGAAAACTGAAAACCAGACTTAGAAGAACCGAAAGGAAATGGAGAAAAACCAAAAGCGACAGAGACAAAGCAAAATACCTCCACGAACTCAATGCATACCACTCAGAAACTGACAACGCCAAAACAACCTACCACACCAAAATCATCACAACAGCCATAAACAAACCTCGAGAGCTCTTCCAAATTGTCAAAAAACTAACAAGGGCACCCAGTAACTCCGACCAGCTGCCAAATATCCCCCCTGACCTTCTAGCCCGACAATACAAACAGCTTTAATTACCACAAAGCTCACATCACTATGCTGAAACAACCAAGACAAATTCATACCCCATCCTGAACAGAGACTGGACTACATTCGACACAACCTCAAAAGAAGAAATATCTTCCACCATCTCCTGCTTGTACACCACCACCTCCCCGCTGGATCCCTGTCCTACCGACTGGATAAAGAAAACCAAAGAAGACCTCAGTGCACCACTAACCCACATGGTAAACGAATCCTTTACCCAAGGACACATGCCAGACGCCCTCAAGACCACAATCATTCGACCACGCCTAAAAAAGCACAACCTAGATCCCCTAGACCCCACCTCCTACAGACCAGTAGCGAGCCTCCCACTCACCGCAAAGATAATCGAGAAGATAGTCCAACGTCAGCTTCAAGAACACCTAGACGTCAACAACGTACTGGACCCGCAACAACACGGATTCCGACCATTACATGGGGTCGAGACCCTCATGACCACGCTGATGAACACCCTCATCATAGGAACCCAAGAGAAACACTCAAGATACATCCTAATTTTCCTGGATATATCAGCAGCCTTCGACACCATCTCCCATAACACCCTTATCCACAGACTCCAAACAATTGGGATCAAAGATACTGTACTCCAATGGTTCAGGTCCTATCTAACCAACCGACAGCAACTGATCCGCACCAAAACCTCAACCTCACCCCCCTTCCAGCAACATCAAGGAGTACCTCAAGGATCCACATTATCAGCCATGCTTTTCAACATCTACCTCTGGCCACTCTGTTCAGTCATACGCACTCACAATGTCAACTTCCACATATACGCTGACGACATAATGCTCTACGCCCCAATTACAACCACAGACCCAACAAACGACCAACTATCAACCTGCTTCACTGACGTATCCAACTGGCTACAAGAGAACAACTTATCCATTAACATAAAGAAGACCGAAGCTCTTATAGTGACAAAAGACCCAGACTTCAAACCACCCACTCATCTCACCATAGGAACCACGCAAATTCAAATACAACCACACATAAGATATCTCGGCATTATCATAGACCAAGCCCTAACCTTTAAGCAGAAAATCAACAAGACCACTAGAACTGTATTCCACAAAGCGAAAACGGTACAACGTCTCCGACCTCTCCTCGAACCGCAGGACTTCAGGACAGAAATGCAAGCTCTGACACTCCTTCATCTGGACTACTGCAACATAATCTACCATGGCCTACCTGCCACACAAACCAATCCCCTCCGAACTGCCCTAAACACCACGGTGAGAATAATTCACAATGCAAAGAAACAGGACCACATCACCCCAATTCTGAGAGACTTTCATATTCTCCCCATCGAAGCAAGAATCAAGTACAAAGCTCTTCTACTCACCCACAAAACCATCCACCAAACACAAGGCACCCCACTCCGCGCCCTACTGCCTCGCCCAACCCACAGCAGAACAACCAGACAAACCTCCAACAGCTCCATTGCCGTCCCCCACAAAAGAACCAAGGCAGCACAACGGACCTGCAACAGAGCCTTTGAACTCTATGCCCCATCCCTCTGGAACTCTCTACCAAACCACATCAGGAACAACGGTGATCTCCCATCTTTCAAAAAGCAGCTAAAAACCGTCCTATTCCAAGAACACCTCTGAATAGGAACCCCCCCCCCCCCTATTTCTCTTCAAGAACTCCAGACCAGTAACTCTGCTATCCTGTCAGTCTCTATGTTCATCCCAAAAATCATCAATGTTGAGCCCCCGGTGATGGGCCCCCCCCCCAACTATTGATCCCCCCCCCCCTGTTATATGTCCCACCGCTTTGACCCGGTGAAAAGCGGGATATAAATACAGTTAAATAAATAAATAAATAAATAAAATAAATAGCTGCCACCAATGTTGCAACCAACAGGGCCCTCACAGGACGATATTGCCATTGTTGCTACTGACTCATCTCGGTCCCCACAGACTGGCAGTGCCGCTGTGGCCACTTCCTCCTTCCACTCGCATGATCTAATGTTGCAGCTGCCATCACCCTTCTTACCAGTGCGAGCAGATGCTGAAGCCAGTGCATCTGCTCTGTTTCCTGTTACCTGTCACACCGAGGCCCTGCTGCCTCAAAAACCTGAAATTCTGCAGGACTGGGGGGAATTCTGTGCCAATTCTGCTTTGCATCGTGGCACAAATTTCCCCCAGAAAAAAAAAATCATGTGGGTACGGACTTCCCATCATTGATGTGCTCAAAGAAAATAGCCAGCTAAAGCACTCAGCAGTTACAGTATTACTGTGCTGCGATTTCAACCTAGGGCCCAGTTTAGTACAAACTTTCTCCCGTTTTGTCTATGAGAAAGAAGCTTAGTAAATCATGCCTTTAGTGACAGTCAAAATGTTATGCAGAAAGAACAACTTACCTTCCAATTCAACAACCTCCATTCTCTTGCCCTCAATATCTCGACCAACAAACCTCAATCCTTTTTCTTCAAAATGGCATGCCAACTCTGGATTCACCTAGAGAAACAAAATGCAAATTTTTAGAAAGAGACTGGCATTTGGGAGCAACAAAAAACAAGCTTCACTGGAATTTACAGGAATTGTATTTCTTTTTTGAGAATCAGGAGTAAAATAAAGTAGGAAATATGAAGCGGCACATATTGCGTTGAATTTACTAAAGTGCACTACTGCGTTGGTGTGCGTCAGCATGCATTAATGTGTTCTATTTATCGCAGGTCCCATCTTATGCAATGGGATCTATTTACTAGTAACACAGCTTTAATAAATCTAGTCCATTGTTACTGAGCAGTTTTTGTGGCCTATCTGAAACATTTTTTTAATCTGATTTCTTCCTCCCTTATACTTCTATCTCAGTTGGAATTGGGGCTGGGATCTTCTGCCACAAACCTTCATTCACAACTACCATGGAATTCTTTCCCTATTTTAATATCTCCCTCCCTTCCTCCAACATACCTAGTTTGGTCACTGCCAATGACAATCCTCTCCCAGGGGCCTTTTACCAGGACTCCTTCTGGAACTCTGCAATCATGGTCCCTTAATCCAACCACTAGGTGTTGCTCTTAATCACTGATTACTATTCCCCACCATCCTCACTTGGAACAACCCAAGCCCCAGCCAACCAAGGAGTGGGAAGGCCTGATTTGGGATTAAACTGGGGACCTTCCATGTCACAATGCACAGCATTTACCACCTGCGCCACTGGGCTGACCTAGATGATATGCTTTAACAACGCTCAAAAGTACTGAGCCCATTCAAGGAAATAAGTGGCTGATTAAATAAACAAATATAGGGACTGTTATTCAAAAGCCTTATTTGGAAAGCCCACAGGGGGTTATCCAGATAAGGGCATAGACCGTTCTGGCATTATCCAGTTAATGCAGGGTAGTCCGTAGGTGGAGAAGGGGCAGTACGACTGCTATTTGGATAAATGCAATCTTTAACTAGATAGCATCGATTTTCAGCCGGCTCTTATCCAGATTGCCTTACTCAATAATTCATAAAAAGCACGCCTAAATTACTACTGGATAAGTGCCGGCTGAAAATCGATGCTACCCAGTTAAGACCAGAACTTATCTGAATCTCGTCCTCAATCCGGATATTCAGCAGCAGCTACTATCTGGACCCTGCCCCTAAATATCCCGCTGATATTTACGCACTGTGGCTGACCACCGTGGCGTTTAAAACAAGACCTTTTCAAAAATTGGGCCCACAGTCTCTAAACAATGTTATAGCAGATCTTTCAGAAAATTACTGCTATATAAAAAGAGAAAGGATTACGAGCAGTGAAAAAGGACAGCATATTGTATGTAGATTACCATATCCCATAATTGCATACTTCAGGCAGACTGAGAAGCTGAATGACTTCAGGCCCTTGAAGCTTGTAACTTCAGAACAAATACCTACCCTGCAGTGCCATACTGTGACAGCAAAACAGATTTGTGATGTGCAGTACAGTTCCTCTATCTGGTTTGCTTGCGTTCTGACAGCTGGGCTTTTAAATGCTCCACACCGGTGCTAAATACTGGTAAGGTGTGATGGCTTGATGCCAGCAACTCTGCAATTCCTGTCTTCCAATTATGGATCTATTATTCACAGTCAGTCAGTAATGCTATATCAATTTAATTTCCTAATTCAAGGTTATGATTTAAAGATTAGTGTACCACTTCAACTTAAAGTAACCTTCAGTGTCTAAGCGTAAAAAGTGTAGTCCCTGAGCAAGTAGACTGTCCGAACGCTGCCCCACCTTCCATGTGCCTGAAGTCCTAGACGCATTGAGAGGAGGCATTTCCCGGGACATGTTTAGCTCAGGGAAGGAAAAGTGTATGCATGGATGGCATATTCAAACCTAAAGGTGGTGGAACTAAGATGATGGCACGATGTAACTTCTGCACTGAGTCCCGGCATTTCTGCTTTCCTAAATTGTTTTTTCATTATAGTGAAATATAAGCGTTCTGTCAAGGACAGCTACCTTCAGTTCTGCAGGGAGAAGGTCTAGATCACGTGTCGGTTCTCATTTCCTCCAGCCACAGCAGGAGTCATGGTGGTGCCTCCGGGACTGTGGGGCATGGAGATGCATCTCCCTCGACGAGACTGTGGTCTCGCTAAGTCCACAGGAGCGCGGTACTTCCCAGATGCCAGGAATGAGCTGTCAATCCCCAAGTGTTCTGGCAGAGCTGCTAGCAGAGAAATCAAGTTTAGCAGCCATAGGTGAAAGACATGAAGTGCTATCAGCACCTCTGCCCCCTTTGAAGATTTCCATCTCTCCAGACCCTGTTGTGGCTGGCACTGGTGAATGGAGAACCGACTGGGGAACCAGGGGTAAAGGTTCAAGTCACCTTTGATGTCTCTGGATCAAGGGGATAATTAGCGTTGCTATCTTATGCCCATGATATCACTAAGAAAACTATTGTGGTGATACTAGACAATATCTGAAATACTTTGGTTCATATGAAAGATGACATTTTACTTACCAGTTAATGTCCTTTCCTTGAGTTCTGCTAGACAACTACAGACAAGTAGGTTGTGTTCCCCTACCAGCAGATTGATGGAGACAAAGAACCAATGAAAAGCCCAGGTTTCAATGACATCATTCCCATGCCTCTATTCGCCTCAGCTAACAGACGTCCCTTCAGTATTCATCCCAAAGCATATGTGCAAAACATGGCAAGCCTCACACAACCTCAACCATGGGCAACAATGAGTGATCAACGGTAGAGAAGTATGTACAGGAAAGCATAAACATAAGGCTGTCGGGTGCTGGAAGATGAGACCCCCAGGTCGGAAGGCACTCAACTAGCTACTGGGGAAAAGCTGAAGACTTTTCAGAGTAAAGCCAGCATTTATGATGTGGTTGGATCAAAGCCCTCGGGAAGTCTGACTGCTGATGTAGCTGCGCATGAAATGACAGTCAGAAGCTGTAAAGATGTCTTACACATTGGAACATGGAACGTACGAAGCATGAACCAAGGGAAGTTGGAGGTGGTCAAGAATGAAATGGAACGTGTACAACTTGATCTGTTGGGTGTCAGCGAACTGAAATGGACTAGCATCGGGCACTTTGCATCAGATGATCACATGGTCTATTATGCTGGAAATGAAAGACAAAGAAGAAATGGTGTTGCATTTTTAATAAAGAAGAAACTTGCAAGAACTGTAATGAAATACAATGCAGTCAGCGAACGCTTAATCTCTATTCGTCTACGAGGATTGCCTATCAACACAACTATAATTCAAGTATATGCCCCAACAACAGCTGCAGAAGAGAATGAAATTGAAGAGTTCTATGAACAAGTACAAGCTGAAATTGACAGAACATGCAAACAGGATATCCCGATAGTCATGGGTGACTGGAACGCAAACGTTGGCAACAAAGAAGAAGGCAAAGTAGTTGGAAAATATGGACTTGGCAACAGAAATGAAGCTGGAGAAAGACTGATAGAATTCTGCAAGACCAATGATCTATTCATCTCAAACACCTTCTTCCAGCAACACAAGCGGCGACTGTACACATGGACTTCACCCAATGGATTGTATAAAAATCAAATTGACTACATCTGTGGAAGTCAACGATGGAAAAGCTCTGTAACATCAACAAAGACAAAACCTGGAGCTGACTGTGGTACAGATCATCAACTACTAGTATGCAAACTCGAGCTAAAGTTGAAAAAGAGCAAACCACTCATGAATGCAGCAAAATATGACCTTGAGAATATACCACTGGAATTTAAAGACTACCTGCAAAATTGATTTGCTGCTTTAGATACAAATGACAGAGCTCCGGAAGAGTTATGGAATGACATTAAGAAGGTTGTGTTGGAAGAAAGCGAGAAGTCTCTACAAAAGATAAAAAAGCAAAAAATGGCCAAAATGGATGACGGAAGAAACTCTGAAAATTGCCCAGAAACGCAGAGAAGCTAAAGCCAGAGGAGAAAGAAAGATAATCGCAGAACTCAATAGAGATTTCCAACGTGTAGCAAGACAGGACAAGGAAAAGTACTACAATGACACTTGCATGGAAATAGAAGCAGAAACTATTAGAGGAAGAACAAGAACGGCTTTCCTAAAGCTACAAGAGTTAAAGAAAAAGTTCCAGCCTCGAATTGGAATGTTACAAGATGCTCAAGGTTCTATGTTGAATGATGCTGAGAAAATCAAGAAAAGGTGGAAGGAATATACAGAGTTTTTATATGATAAAGATCAAATGGACCAACAGCCGTTTCAGCCTGTACCTTATGATCGGGAGCCATTGGTGATGAAAGAAGAAGTCGAAGCAGCATTGAAAGCCTTATCAAAGAACAAAGCACCAGGCATTGATAGCATTCCCACAGAAGTATTGCAGCAATCTGATGCAGCTGTTACCGTACTTACAAATCTCTGCCAAGAAATATAGAAGACAACATCATGGCCAACTGACTGGAAAAGATCTGTGTTTATACCAATACTAAAGAAAAGTGATCCAACTGACTGGAAATTATCGCACAATCGCTCTGATCCCACATGTCAGCAAGATTCTACTGAAGATTATTCAAAAGAGACTACAACCATACCTGGAACAAGAGCTACCTGAAGTGCAAGCAGGGTTCAGGAAAGGGCGAGGAATGAGAGACATCATTGCGGATGTGAGATGGATCCTTGGAAAGACTAAAGAATACCAAAAGGATATCTATTTGTGTTTTATCGACTATAGCAAGGCTTTTTGACTGTGTAAACCATGAGAAACTCTGGGCCACATTAAGAAGCATGGGTATACCAGAACACCTGATCGTTCTCTTGCGCAATCTGTACATTGATCAAGAAGCAACAGTTCGAACGGAACAAGGAGAAACAGAATGGTTTAAAATAAGCAAAGGTGTAAGACAAGGCTGCATACTTTCCCCCTACCTGTTTAATTTATATGCAGAACAAATCATCAGAGAAGCAGGATTGTATGAAGACAACAGAGGTGTGAAGATTGGTGGAAGACTCATCAACAACCTTCGCTATGCTGATGATACCACATTACTGGCTGAAAGTGAAGATGATCTGAAACATTTGCTTCTCACAATCAAAGAACATAGTCTCAAAATGGGCCTGCACCTTAATGTAAAGAAGACAAAGATCATGACAACTGGCATAATCAACAGGTTCATCGTTGAAGGAGAAGAAATTGAAATTGTGAACAACTTTAACCTACTTGGATCAACTATCAATAAAGAAGCAACAAGCAGTCAAGAAATCAGATGATGCATTGCTCTTGGCAGAATGGCTATGAAAGACCTAGATAAGATTCTCAAGAGCAGAGATGTCTCTCTCCATACAAAGATTCGACTTGTTCAAGCCATGATATTTTCAATAACATCATATGGATGTGAAAGCTGGACAGTGAAAAAGACAGACAGGAAGAAAATTGATGCCTTTGAATAATGGTGCTGGCGGCGAATACTGTGTATACCATGGACTGCCCGAAGAACAAACCAGTCAGTACTAGAGGAGATCAAACCTAAGCTTTCTTTAGAAGCTCAGATGACAAGACTTCGACTTTCATACTTTGGACACATTATGCGAAGACAGAGATCATTAGAGAAAGACATCATGCTTGGCAAGATAGAAGGTCAACGCAAAAGAGGAAGGCCAGCAATGAGATGGATCGCTACAATAACAGCAGCTATGGGTACCAGTCTGTCAACAATGAGCCGCCTGACTGAAGTCCGAACACAATTTAGGATAGCTATCCAGAGGGTCGCCATGAGTCGACTCCGACTCGACGGCACTTAACAACAACAACAAGGCTGTCAGTAGATGATGAACCTGCAGAGCAAAGCATAAAAATCATAGCGGATCCCAAGGGTAGCAGCAGAAGAACAGAGCAATATAGTTACAGGGCCGGCCCTGGACTGGTCTAGCATGACTCAGGAAAGGACATTAACTTGTAAGTAAAATGTCACCTTTCATATCATCTTGCTAGACCAGTCCAGACAACTGGGATGTTCCAATGGGCAGAAAGAAGACACAGCAGCTTGCAAAATTCTTGAGCCAAAGGCCATGTCCACCCTCACATGGACATCCAAGTGGTAATTTTTGACAAAAGTGGAAAGTGATGTCTACGTTGCTGCCCGACAAATATCTGCAGGAGCTACCAAGTTCTGTTCCACCCACAAGGATGCCTGCATTTGAGTAGAATGGGTGTGCAAATCCTCTGGAACCAGCCAGTTCCGTAACAGATACGTCGAGGCAAGGCCTCCTTAATACAGTGCCCCAAAGTCAACTTAGCCACCACGTCACCCTTGTGCGGGCCAGCAGACAGCACAGAAAGATGGTCAAACTTACGAAAAGTATTTGTAACCTCTAAGTACCGGAGAAGCACCCTCTGGACATCCACAAGGTGAAGATCCTTATACGTCCCCTGACACAACTCCTTAGAGAAGGAGGGCAGGCATACCAATTTGTTCATATGACAGGGAGAAGGCACCTTAGGCAAGAAGGAAGGCAAGGGCCAAATGGAGACGGCCTCCTTGAAAAAGACAGATAAGGATCTCGGCAAGACAGAGCCTGCAGCTTGGAAATCCACCTTGCGAAATAAATCGCAACCAAGAAGACCATCTTGGGCATCAAATCCTTTAAAGTAGCACATTTCAATGGCTGAAAGGGCACCGCTATCAGGACCCTGAGCACCAGACACAGATCCTAGGAAGGGATCACAGATCGGAGGGGAGGACGCAGTCACTGAACACCCTGGAGAAAGTGTGAGATATCAGGGTGCACGATTAGAGACTTACTAGCCACTGGACCTCATAAACAGGACAAAGTTGCTACCTGAACTTTAAGGGAGTTAAGGGAAAGGCCTTTCTCCAGGCCATCCTGTAGAAAGGTGACAAAAGCAGAGCACAGGTACCTGCACTGCAGTACTAGGGGACAAAGGGAGATGGTACGCAAACTGGCAGTCAAACAGGTCTTTATTGTGCCTATACGCGTTTCAGCTTCTTCAGGGGGGAAAAAAAGCCTGTATCTAGTGCCGCTAAAATGTATCAACAAGAGGGAGCTCCAAACTATCAGACAATAAGCACACTGTCAGAGGGCAATAAAAACTCACCGTGTCAGAGATAAGAAAAACAAAGTTGCTACCTGAACTTTCAGGGCGCTAAGGGAAAGACCATCCTGTAAAAAAGGCCAACAGGGAGGAGACTTTGGCCGCCACAGGAGCCAACTGCTGCGTGCCGCATTAGTGCTTAAAAGAGGCACCAGATCCATACGTATGCTAGCTTGGAAAACCTCCTCTGGGTTCCGAGCAGAGTGGAGACCACTTCGGGAGAGTAACCCTTACGTGCTAGCCATTTCCTTTGAAGAGTGAAGCCGAAAGCGAGAAGGGAACCAGAACAATCGGTCCCTGCCGCAATAGGCCCTGAGACAAAGGCAACCAAAGAAAAGGCACCTGCAGGAGCCATATCAGGTTTCCGAACCACGCTCTCCTCAGCCAATCTGGCACCACCAGTACAATCCTACCTGGGTGGTGTTCTATATGCCAAATCACACACCCCACCAGGGGCCATGGAGAAAACACATACTGCTGACTTGGCCAAGGTTGGGTCAGGGCATCAACGCCCTCTAATCCCATCTCTGTGTGATGACTGAGGAAGCGGAAAACTACGGCACTGAAGTGGGTCGCCATCAGATCCATTTCTGAGCGATCCCAGCAGCAAAGAATCAACTCAAACACCTCCTGACTCAACTCCCACTCTCCAGGATCCAGAGACTCATGGCCGAGGAAGTCTGCTTCCACACTGTCCACCCTGACAATGTGCTGAGCCGATAAGGCTAGGATGTTCTTCTC
This sequence comes from Ichthyophis bannanicus, assembly GCA_033557465.1. NCBI lineage: Eukaryota > Metazoa > Chordata > Amphibia > Gymnophiona > Ichthyophiidae > Ichthyophis > Ichthyophis bannanicus. The sequence goes on along the minus strand of CM066035.1, from coordinate 907,158,855 downwards.
CACCCAGATAAACAGAAGAGCCATCTCCAGAGCTACACTGGCACTCCTCGTGCCACCTTGCCAAGTAACATAAGCCACTACCGTGACGTTGTCTGAAAACACTCAAACCGCCTGGCCCTTGATCAGAGGCTGGAAATGCAGAAAAGCCAAACTGGTGGCCCTCGCCTCGAGGCGGATGATGGACCACACCGCTTCCCTGTGGTTCCAATGGCCCTATCCGTCAAGTTCAAGGTAGATGAGACCCTGGCAATCAACGCTGCCAGATCCTCCTTCCGGAATAGGCAGATCACACCAGTCCCCTCACAATCTTCTGAAGGCGAGAGTACTTCTACATCTACGTCAGAGCCCAGTACTGAGCCATCTGAATCCTAGTCAAAATCTCGGACAGCTCCCAGCTGTTCCCCATCTCCAGAAGGCATCCCACGCTGGGGACGCTTAGTCAAAGGCAATCAAACAGGGTTCCACTCTCTGCCTGTCCCACACAAGATTGCGGCCAAGCCACCCACAGGCCACTGGGTCTGCATTTCCACGCCAGAAGAACCAGACCTGCTGCATAAAAAAAAGAATTACGGGAAGGACAATCCAGAGTCTGGAAGCTCTCCTCTCGGAAATGACTCCCCAACACCAGGGGGCACAGCTGCTACAGACCACACAGAGGATGATGAGTGGCTCACAGCAAGGTCGCCGGATCCTCCGGCTGGCTGGATATCCTTATCCACAGCACCATCTGCCACCTCCTGTCCTGAGGCAGGCAAGGCTGGACTAATCGCATGCCCCGGCTGAAAGAGGGGGACTGGGCCCTCCGGGGACATCTTAGAAACCGCCATTCAAGAAGAGCAGAATCTGGAGATGAGGCACCTCGCTTGCCACAGGTCAAACAACATTTCCTGAAAGAAGACATAGAGAGTTAAGGCAAGTATCACAAAAGCATGTGCTAAGGCTGCAGAGGCCTGAAGGAGCGGGTTAATTGCGCTTTTACTGCAGCAGGTGTTGACTGCACTTAAATTGTGGTGCATGTTAACTACACTTTTACTGCAATGAGCATTACAGGTGCTAGGGTAGAAATGCACATTGGAGCTGCTAGGGTGGAAAACGTTTACCGACCGCATGACCGCCAAGTGCACAAGAGGATTCTCCTCAACCTACAAAGTTTGCAGCTGAAGAGAGAATTAACTAGGAGGCCATCCCCTGCTCTATTCCTCTCAGGAAAAATATGTGGAGAGCCATCATCTGAATGCTTTTGGACCCCTCAAGAGAGAGGAAGGACATCATGACTCTGCTAGTTTGTGACAGCTTCATCAATTGCGACCACTGTTGGAGCCACATGATCTTGCTACCTTGGTGCAATTATTTGTAACAACTCAATTAGATTATTGTAATGCTGTTTACATTGCACTTCCAAAGTATCTACTTAAATGGTTGCAGCTTGTACAAAATATGACTGCTCAGCTGTTAACATTTAAGAAAGCACAAGAACATGTTACCCCAATTCTGGTTTGGATTGGTTGCCGGTGGAAGATTCAGTTCAAAATATTATGCTTAGTCTATTGAGCTTTGTATTGTAGTGGCCCAGTTTATTTGAAATCGTATCTGTCTTTTTATGTTCCCAGTAGAAGTTTATGTTCTTCTCAACAGGCATTTCTTGTAATATTGATACCTGCAGATGTTTGATTGCCTGCGGCCTTTTGCTGTCCAGGGTCCTTGTCTTTAGAATATGCTTTCTTTATCTATATGTAATGAAGAGTCTTATTTTTCCTCTCAAAAAAAGTGAAAGTTTGGTTGTTTAGTGGTAGAAGGGGGGAAAGGGGGTATAGAAATTATTTAATTTGCCAGGAATGTAGATAGCGGATAGTGGAAGACAGCCATGTCCTGAGGTCACAGGACGTGGCATGGGTGGAACAAGAGCATCCAGAGAAGAGGAGAGTGCAGCATTATAGGAAGCTACTGCCTCATCAACAGACTCAGATGACATAGTGGAGGAAAGAGGTGATGAGTCAGTGGAGGAGAGAGCCAATGGGTCAATAGCATGAAGATTTCTAGAGGTTGGAGGAGACAGGGAGAGGTTGAGGTGGCGGGTGATGAGGAGTGAAGCTTAGCAGGTGATGATCCGATAAGGGAAGAAGTGAGGTATAGAAGTTTGAGGGTAAGCAATTAGAGAAGAATAAAAGGTTGAGACAGTGGCCTTGCTGGTGAGTAGGGCAGTAGAGCAAAGCTGGAGGTTGAATGATAAGGTAAGGGAGAGGAGCTAAAGCATAAGGGTCATAAGGGTTATCAACATGAATGTAAAAATCCCCAAGAATAAGAAAGGGGGAAGATGAATCCAGAAAGAAGGAAAGCCATGAGTCAAAGTCAGAGAGAAAGGTGGAGGTAGACTTATCAGGGAGAAAACACTACTAACGCATGCAGAAAATGGCAGAAAACTCCCACACTGTGCCAACGGTTGTTAGCAGTCTACCTCGAATTGCATCCCATACAGACAGAATCAAGCGCTCCCAACAAGGACAATGATGAGGTCAAGCCTTGGTACTTACCCCCTGAGAGCCCCATGCAGAGGATCCATGCCGGGCTCAGCTCTATTCCCATGATACTGTTTCACTGGCTTTTGCAGCACTGCATTCAAGGTGGCTGGCAGGCAGATCCCTCTGAGAGTCTTCTGCAATCTTTGGGAGAGAGCAGCGGGGAACAGAAAGGAGGGAGGGGGCACTGAGGTTGTGTGAGACTGCTGCACTCTTCCAGATCCTTTCAAATCCTTCCAATTTGTGGCTGCTCAACAGGCCCTTATCATGGTAAGAGCATGGAGCTGAACCAATTTTCCCTCCTCCTATGGCTACTGAAAAGACTACAGTCTAGTAGAGCCTCCCATGTCGTGCTCAAGTGAATCACGCTCAAAATGGTTCTTCACAAGTGCTTAATCAATCTTTTCCTCTCAATCCTCAGATTTTCTTCAAAGAAAATGTATCCACCATCTTAAAATGCTAACTTCAGAATTAAGGCCATCCCAAGAGTATCTGATGCCCTTGGTGAATCTTCAGCCATGTGTCCCCCTCCAGGAACAGCTCAAGGCCTTCCAACCCATTTCCCTTGCTTATCCCTACCCCACAATCCAACATCTCCCTTTCCCTTCCCTATTCCCCCTAGTGGCTAGCATCACCCTCTCCCTTCCTTATTCCACTCCAAGGTGTCCAGCATCTCATCCCCTGTTCCCTTCTCTACTCCTCCCTTGCATGTCCAACATCTTCTCTTCTCTTCCCCTTCTCTACTGCAACTGCCATCACCGCCACTGCCATCCTACCTCTACCTGGGCTGGAAGAAACAAAATCAAATCATCATTGCTTGGGTCCTTCCAGCACAGATCCATAGTCAAGCGCTGCCATGCTCCACCCCTTCTGATGTAAATGTCCTCTCAGAGGGGGGAGGAATGTGGCAGGGCTAGAGTGCAAACTGCAGATGATTAGGCTGCATAGTGGTAGGACTTGCCCTGTTCAGAATGTCCTATGAACATTTAGGACAAGTGAGCCAGAATCCAAGTCATACCAAGACCTTTTCCGCATCCAGTTCAAACTTCTCCTGCTAACCTATGAGTGCATTCACTCTGCAGCTCCTCACTGCCTTTCCTCTCTTCTCTCCATACACCCCTCCTCGGGAACTCCAATCTTCTGGCAAATCGCTTCTATCTGTGCCCTTCTCTTCTATTGCTAACTCCAAACCACTCCTTTCACCATGCTGCTCTTTATGCCTGGAACAAACTAAATCCAGACTTCATCTGAATATCCCCGCAATTCAGCATCCTCCCAATATTGTACTTATGACTGCAAATAACTCTTGCTAACCATGTAAATAACTTGCCATTTTTGGTTCCTTGTAACATAGTTATGTTCCTTTCATTAATAGCTTACACACTGTTTCTATGTATCATAGTTCTTATGTAATACCTAATGTTTAATGTAATGCAATATTGCACTGTTCTGCTGTATTGTTGTTTTAAGTTCCTTGTAAACCGCCCTTGATCTCTGGAAGGGGCGGTATAGAAAAGCACATAAATAAATAAATAAAATAAATAAATCTGAGTCTGTGCATCAGGCGCCTTCTCTGACCCTTTTCAAATTCAGGCTGAAAATTCACTTCTTCACTGCTGCTTTTGGATCTTACCTCACCTGATCTCCTTTGTATTTTCTTACCATTCACCCTAGATGTATCCCATTTCTACAGCTACTGTGTTGTCTTGGCTAGATTGTAAGCTCTGATGAACAGGGACCGTCTTTTACGTGTGTCTGTACAACGCTACATACGTCTTGTAGCTCTATACAAATGTTCAGTAGTAGTAATTGTATTTGATTTGTGTGTGATTCATTTTATTGTATTTCACCTTGCATGTTAAGAGAAGGCATGTATATCAAGTTTGTGAAAATATAATAAATAAATCACACAAGAAGAGAAAAAAACGTGAGCAACACCTGTGCACAGGCCCAAAGCACTAGATCCACAACCACCATCCCGGAGCCTAGAGTATGCAGGAAGGACTATGCTTTGGGTGTACACAGAAAAGGAAGATCTGGAAACCCAGGCGAGAGACCTTGAGCCTTTTCCTCCAAGGGCAAAGAACTTTTGGTTTTTTTTGAGGCAAAGGAATTCCCATACACCCCACAAGCTGGGAAGGAATAAAAATCGTTCCTCACAAAATCTATCCCCTCTGCTAGTGGTTCCAGCACTTTAAAGATCCTTGAACATGACCAAACAACTCTCCTGACTTGCTGAATAGCCAGTTGACAGAGTAAAACCCAGAATCTCTCCTATTATAAGGAGATCTTTGCTACCATCCCATTAGATAAAGTGTAGTTACTCCAGGGACAGCAGGAATCAATCCTCATATATGAGTGAAGTCAGCACCGATGGAGCCCTGCAGAAGCATTTCCCCAGCTTTCAAAGAAAGCCTTTGGGAGATGCCACCATGCATGCGTGCTCCTCTACCCGCCCAAAGGTGCCATCTTACTCAGTCAGATGACACAGCAAGAGCCAACAAAGCAAGATGGCAAAAATTGTACAGCAACTCCAAGGGGAGGAGGAAGGGATGTGACAGATGATTTCCGGGAACAGCAGGAATTTAGTCTTCACATATGGGTATCATTGGTACCAACGGAGCCTGCGCGGGAACGCTCCCCAGCGTCCAATAGGAAAGCTTTTCAGAGCATCCCACAGCGCCTGCGTGCTGCCTTCACGCCTTTCCAACTGTCCCTCTCCAGTTGAGTTTATAGCTGAGACCAAAGAGAGAGGGAGAGAGAGAAAGAGAGAGAGATACAACTCCTAGGGGAGGTGGGTGGGTTGTGAAGATTAAATTCCTGCTGTTCCCAGAGATCACCTGTTACAGGTGAGCAACTATGCTATCTCCAGGAACAAGCAGGAATGTAGTCTCCACATATGGGGACTCCCTAGCTACAGATGCCAGGGAGATGGCTCCAGGAAGTTGTCAGCCCTTGTGAAAGGGCCGTGCTTCCCCCCATGGATCTCTGGCATCCTACCAGAGATGGTGGGTAGGAGTTGACTAAGTCTGAAAAAGGTGTTGAAGAACAGCCTGGCCAAACAAGGCATCCCAGCAGGAGAGCTTGTCTAAGCAGTAGTGGGCCGTGAAGGTATATACCGAAGCCCAAGTAGCTGCTCAACAGATGTCGTCGATAGACACAGAGTGAAGATGAGCCATTGAGACTGCCATAGCTCTCACATTGTGAGCTGTGACATGGCCTTCAAGAGGAAGGTTCTTACTCTTATAGGCAAAGGAAATGCATTGTGCAATCCAGTTAGATAGAATTCTTTTGGAAACTGTAAGTCCCAAATGACAAGGATCAAAAGCAACAAAGAGCTGAGAAGATTTTCGATGCTGCAGTGTCCTCTGCAAGTAAAAGGCTAAAGCTCTTTTACAGTCCAAAGAATGAAAGTTCCTTTCTGCACCAGAGGCATGAGGCCTTGGAAAGAATACAGGAAGGTAAATCGCTTGGTTTAAATGGAAAGGTGAAACCACCTTTGGCATAAAGTGTGGATGAGTCCTAAGAACTACCTTATCGTGATGGAACCTTGTGTAAGGAGGATCAGCCACTAAAGCTTGCAATTCAATGATGCGACGTGCTGATGTGATTGCAATGATGAAGACGACTTTCCAGGAAAGGAATTTTAGAGATGTAGTGGTTAATGGTTCAAAGGGCGGTTTCATGAGCTGCCCGAGCACCAGAATCAAGTTACATGCCACCGGTGGTGGCTTAATGGGAGGCTTTGTTAAAAGAAGACCTCTCATAAATCTCGCTATGAGAGGATGGGAGGAAATAGGTAGTCCACTTAGAGGCTTGTAAAAAGCTGAAATAGCACTAAGATGGACTCTTACTGAATTTGTCTTAAGACCCGCATTTAACAAATGAAGGAAATACTCCAGTATTGATTCCAGAGGTATCACAAGAGGGTTAAGACCCTTCTGTGAGCACCATATGGTAAACCTTTTCCACTTAAAGGCATATGAGCGTCTTGTGGAGGGTTTCCTAGAAGCATGAAGGATATCCTTTACCTAATGAGAAAGGTTAAGATCCTGAAGCTCTAGGCTTTCAGCAACCAGGCCCTGAGATGCAGAGAGAGGGGATTGGGATGCCACAGCATACCGTTCTCTTGGGAGAGAAGATCTGAAGCAGATCCCAACTCCAGAGGTGGAGCTTGAGAGAGATGTAGAAGCAGAGGGTACCACGTTTGCCTTGGCCAACATGGAGCTATGAGACTCATATGACCTCTGTCTCTCTGAAGCTTGAATAGTGTTTTGGGGATGAGGGGAATGGGTGGGAAGGCATATAGGAAGTCCTGACCCCAGTGAAGGAGGAAGGCGTCCCTTGCCTGACAATGTCGAGCCGGGATTCTGGAACAGAACCGGGGAAGTTTGGTATTCAGCGGACTTGCAAAGAGGTCTATGTCCGGGGTTCCCCAAATCTGAAATATTTGGGCAACTTGGTATGCATGGGGAGACCATTTGTGTGGCAGCAGAACTCGACTGAGTTTGTCTGCCCAAGAATTTTGAATGCCTGGAAGATACACTGCAAGGAGATGAATCTGATGCTCTCTGGCGAGGGCCCAGAGTCGCAAAGCTTCTTGCATAGCGACAGAGAGCCTGTTCCGCCCTGCTTGTTCACATAGAACATGGCTACCTGATTGTCCGTTTGAACTAGGACTGTCTTGTAGATGAGCTGGGCGTGAAATACTCGAAGAGCAAGGAAGATTGCTCTGAGTTCCAGGAGGCTGATGTGAAGACAGGCCTCCTGTGGAGTCCAGGTATCCTGGATAGAGAGATCGTGCAGGTGGGCTCCCCATCCCACCTGAGATGCATCTGTTGTTAGGGTGGCTTGGAATAGGGGTTGCTGGAAAGGAAAGCCCACCAGAAGATTTTTGATCGATTGCCACCATTGGAGGGACAAAATAAGACGGTCTAAGTTTGTTATTTTGTCCGACAGGCAACCTGAGGCCTGTGTCCACTGAGTGGATAAAGTCCACTGTGCTGCTCGCATGTGGAGGTGAGAATAAGGAACCACATGCACGGTGGATGCCATGTGTCCCAGCAGTTGTAGCATTTCTCGAGCAGTGAGATGAGATTTGAGCACTGCATGGGAAGCTAGCTGTATTATGCGAAGACAGCGGGGCTGCGGAAGGAAAGCCCTTGCCTGTCTGGTATCCAAATGAGCTCCTATAGGGATTGAGAGGGAGCAAGATTGGATTTTGGGAGGTTTATGACTAGTCCCAAATACTGAAGGATTCGCATTGTGCGAAACAGAGCAGAGCTGGCTTCTGGCACTGTAGGGGCTCGAATGAGCCAGTCGTCTTAGTAAGGAAAGACGAATATTCCCAGAGTGCGGAGAAATGCAGCTACCACAACCATGCATTTTGTGAATACTCTTGGTGCAGAAGCCAGACCAAAGGGAAGAACCCTATACTGGAAGTGCTTTCCTTGAAACAGGAATCAGAGGAATCTTCTGTGATTTGGATGGATGGGAATATGAGTATACGCATCCTTGAGATCTAGAGAACAAAGCCAATCCTGACTTTGAAGGTATGGCAGCAAAGTTCCTAGAGAGACCATTTTGAACTTCTCTCGGAACAGATATTTGTTCAATTCTCTGAGGTCTAAAATAGGTCTGTGTCCTCCTGTTTTCTTTGGAATAAGAAAAAAGGGGGAGTAGAACTCTGTACCCTGCTGCGGAATGGGTACTTCCTCTATTGCTTTCTGTGCAAGGAGTGTTGTGACTTCTTGACTTAAGAGATTGTCGAGAGAGGTATGAGAATTGAACTGTCTCACAATTGTAGGAGGGGGCATGCTGTGAAAATGAAGCTTGTACCCCTGTCGCATAATGGACAGAGTCCAATTTTCTGCTGTTATTTGGTACCACCTGTGGGCAAAATGACATAACCTGCCTGGGATGTCCAAGGGTTCTGGACACTTCAGGGGCAGGAAGATGAAGTTCTCTAGAAAGGAGTCAAAGGCCTTGAGGAGGCTGAGCCTGCTGAGGTTTTGCAGCTTTTGGCTTCTTTTGTTGTCTAGGTTGCTGCTGTTGTCCCTTTTGGGCAGTCTGACTGGACGGTGTCCCTGCTGGGTATAGGAAGGATAAAACTTTTTTCTTATTGAAAAATGGTTTTTTAGAGGATCTTTTCCTTGCAGGATCGGCTGTAGATTTGGACAATCTATCCAATGTGATATTGTCTGCATCTATTTCATTAGCCTTCTCCTGCCAATTCTTGCCAAAGAGATTTTCTCCTGTGCAAGGAATGTTTCCTAATTTATCCTGTACCCAAATTTTGAAGTCAGATGCCTGAAGCCAGGCAATCCGACGTGCACCAATGGCAATAGCAGAGGTTCTGCTTATGCACTCAAAACAGTCAAAGGCTGCACGATTTACAAACTTGGAAACATCCTGGGCATGTCTGACAAGAGTAAGATAGTCCTGTCTTTTGTCATCAGGAAGAAGGGGGCTCATAAGCTCCAAGTCTCCTGTGACCTCTTTAAGGAACATTCCCATATACAAGATATAGGAACTGATCCTAGCTGAGAGCATGGAAGCTTGGAAGCATCGACGCCCAAAGGCATCGAGAGTCCTGCATTCACGACCTGGAGGATTGGATGCATGTCTCTTTGCAACTTTTCATCCTACGCATGGCTGATTCCACTACCATTGAATGGTGTGGTAATTGAGTTTTTTGAAAGCCAGGACAAGGTGGAACTTGATACATAGTATCGAGTCTCTGAGAATGAGGAGATGTGGTCAAAAGGTGTTTCCCACAATCTCCAGGAACAAGCAGGAATGAGTCTTCACATATGGGTACGTCGGTAGTATCGGTGCTGGTACCGATAATGGAAAGTCAGTCTGGAGTGTATCCACTGGTCCCGAAGGCACCGAGGACTCCAGATGACCATTCATGGTGAGGAGTGTCTCATCCAACACCAGTGCCGATGCCGGGGTATCGGTACCGCTCGAAGCGGCTGCCACCACCGGATACGGCACAGGTATGTTCTGTGAGGGGTGAACCCCAGGAACAACCTGAAACCCCTGAAAGGCTTTGGAGACCGAAGACTCCCGCCGGGGTTTTGAAGCCAGTGGGCCCTCGAGGGCAAGGCCAGAGCCGTCTACATGTTGTGCATGAGACCTAACACTCGAGGGCTGGCTAGCCTTAACAGACTGTTTGTGGGTTACCTGATCCTGTGTGGAAGAAGAAGGGGACGGTGCCCCGAAGTTGGAGGGAAACCGTGTATCAAGGGAACCTCGATGTTGAAGACCTCTTCTCACCAAACTGTTGTCAGGACCCAAGCAGGTTAGACACCGACTTCGAGGGTCTAAAAATAAAGTTGTACTGCCACAGTCTGAACATTTCTTGGAGAAAGTGGCTGGCGGTTCCATGAGGAAGAGGCCTGAAGGCCTAAGAAACCACGGGACACTATGAAGAAAAAATATCCCGTGAAAAAGGAAGATTTTACAAGAAAAGAAAAGAAAACACCGGCGGTACCAGTGGCGTCGGGAAGACAGACGCGACCACAAGAAAACTAAAGAAATAAAACAAGAATTTTCTGCGGTGACAGGAGGACGTCCTGCCGGCTCTGCGGAAAACGAAAACTGAGGAGAGGCAGTTGGGAAAGACGGGAAGGCAGCACGCAGGCATGGTGGGATGCTTCCAAAAGCTCTTTGATTGGACGCTGGGAAGCGTTCCAGCGCAGACTCCGTCGGTACCGACGTACCCATATGTGAAGACTTATTCCTGCTGTTCCCAGAGATCACCTGTTACAGGTAAGTAACTGTGCTTTCTCAGCATAAGATCATGTAAGATCTCATGAATAGGCAGAGTAGCTGCCTCTTTGGAAGCCTTAGGGTATTGGAGAATCTCCAACTCCTTTGCCCTAAGCTCTTTTTCAGGAGCTACTGTGATGGAAAGGCATCGGGCCACATCACAGATAAAATCCTGAAAGGACATATCCTCTGGCGGAGACATTCTGCATTGAGGAGAAGAGGAATCCTCTGGGAGAAGTACTCTTGTATTGGCAGAGTCTTCGGAGTCATCAGACTCATCAGAGGATTCAAAATACCTCCGATCCCGGTGATCGTGCAGCACACGGTACCGGTATTGATTGAAGTCGGTATCGGGTTGCTCCGGTACCGATCTGTCGATGCCGGAGACAGACACATGACTCAGTACGGGTGGGATACCCACCGATGTTGATGCCGTCGGTACCGGTACCGGTATCGGTTGAGGTGTCTGAAGCGGTTTCAACGGTACTGAAGCCGTGAGAAGAGCTGCTAGACTGCGTTCGATAGCAAGAAATCTCTGGCTGCTGATGCTTGGGTGTCGGTACTGGTAGAAGCGGCCGGAACCCGAGAGCATGGCACCAGTAGTTCTGCCAAGGTTGAGGCCTCGAGAACATCCAGGAGCCCATTAATGCTTTGGAAGCTGAAGCCTCCTGCCGGGGCAGTTTTGCCGGTGAAAATTCCTCAAGGGCAATGCCAGTGGCATCTCGACTTAGAAGGAGATCTACCCTTTGAGGACCAGCTAGATTTATGTTTAGTTACCTGAGATCCATGGGAAGAAAATGAGACCCTGGAGGACGTCGATGCAACAGACATCGCGTCTGAGGGGGAAAGGGTGCTAGGTTTTGCAGCTCGATTCTGCCAACCCCTTTTTGACACATTCCACAGGAGAGGCACTCCAAAGTAGAGTGGTCAGGACCTAAGCATTTGAGACACCAATCATGAGTGTCGGTGACGGAGATAGTACCGCCACACTTAGAACATTTTTTAAAACCAGATGTTGGTTTTTCCATTTCTAAGGAAAAATTGGACCTAGTGCCCAAAATGGCACCTAGCACCAAGGAAAAAGAGTTTCTGAAGTAAAACACCTCAGAAACTATAGCTTGTTTGGTTTTTTTAGAAGAAAGAAGAATGAACCGGCGGTACCGGTATAGCGTCGAGAGAAGGCAGACGCGACCACAAAAAGCTAAGATTAAAGATGAAATTTTCTGCGGTGACAGGGTATGCGACCTGCCAGCTCCACGGAAAACGAAGAACTGGAGAGGGAAAGGCGGGAAGTCAGAAGGCAGGCGCTGTGGGATGCTCCCAAAAGCTTTCCTATTGGGCGCTGGGGAGCGTTCCCGCACAGGCTCCGTCGGTACCGACGATACCCATAAGTGAAGACTACATTCCTGCTTGTTGCTGGAGATCTACGCTTTCTCCAGGAACAAGCAGCAAGTCAGCCTCACATTTGGGATTCCCTAGTTACAGGCTACCGAAAATCTGTAGAAAAACATGACCCAAGCAGCAAGTGAGTCTGAGGGAAGACTCTAAGGACCCCAATATCCAGGGAGAACCATGGCTCCAGTAGCCTGAACAAGAAGGGTCAGAGGGAAGGAGTTGCCTAAACCCTGAACAGATTATGGAGTACAGCCTGGCAGAAGGCACTGTTCGTCGGGACACCCTCTCCAGGCAGTAGTGAGCTGCAAAGGTGTGAACTGAGAACCAGGTGGCAGCCCGGCAGATGTCTGCCTTAGGGACAGAGTGCAAGCTTGCAACAGAGGTCAAAATAGCCCTTACATTGTGTTCCGTGACCCGGTGCTCCAACGAGAGCCCAGCCTGATCATGGGCGAAGGCGATGCAGTCTGCCACCCAGGTGGACAGTGTCTGCTTGGTAACAGCCTCCCCTAGTTGACTGGGATCATAGGAAATGAAAAACTGCGACACTTTGCGGTGGCCCTGGGACAGGGCCCTCTTACAATCTAGAGTATGGAGAATGGCCACCGCCTTGTTGGCATGGGGCCATGGAAAGAAGGTGGGGAGCACCATCTCCTGGTTGAGTGGAAGGCGGTTGGTTACCTGTAGGCAGAGGTGTGAGTGCCACCAGGAAGATGACCTTCCAGGAAAGATAAAGCAAATGGCAGGTAGCCAGAGGTTCAAAAGGCAGTTTGATGAGCTGCGTCAGAACCACGTTGAGGTACCATTCTGCCAGGGGTGGGAAGATGGGAGGCTTAGAGAGCAGAAGGCCGCACATAAATTGGATAATAAGGGGCTGCACAGAGAGAGGTTTGCCCTCTATGGAATGATGGTGCACCAAGAGCACGCGCAGGTGTGCTCTGATGGAGTTTGGACTTGAGTCCAGTTTGCAAAAGGTGAAACACGTACTGCAGCACTGTGTGCACTTGGCAAGAGAACAGGTTGAGCCATTGCTCCACACACCAAACTGAGAATCTGTGCCATTTGAAGGCATAGGCTCATCTCCTGGGATTCTTACAAGAGGCCAGGAGGACTTCCTCCACATCCCTTGGGAGGCTGAAGGGTGCTAAAGCTACCTGTTCAGCAGCCATGCTGCTAGCGACAGGGAACCCAGGGGGTGAAGAAGGAAGCCCTCCTTCTGGGTCAGTAGCCCCGGGGCAATCCCCAGAGGAACTAGGAGCTCCGCCAAGAGGCGAAGCAGCAGGGGAAACCAAGGTCGCCTGGGCCACTGTGGGGCCACCAGGATTATGGAGGCCTTGTCCCATAGGACCTTGAAGGAGGTCTGGGCGATTAGAAGTGTGGGAGGGATGGCACACAGAAGGCCATCCAACCACGAGATGAGGAAGGCATCCACCGCTACCTGGGACAGATGCGGTTGGGGACAGTGTAAGTGGGGCAGCTGAGCATTGGTTGGGCTGGTGAAGAGGTCTGGACTTGGTGTTCCCCACAGTCGGAATAGCCACAGCGCCACCTTGAGGTCTAGTCACCATTCGTGCAGCTGGAGGACCCTGCTCAGCCTGTCCGCTAGGGCATTGTCCTGGCCCGGCAGGTATACTGCCCTGAGGAGCATTCTTGACTAATCGCATACCAGCAGAGGCCTACTGCCGCCTGGCAGAGGCGCTGAGACCCTATACCTCCCTGCTTGTTCAGGTAGAACATCGTGATTTGGTTGTTCGTTTGGACTAGCACTAACTGGTTCTCCAGGCGGTGGTGGAAGTCCGTGATCACCAGAAAAATAGCCTTGAGCTCCAGCAGGTTGTTCTGTTGCTGGCTTTCTGTCAGGGACCAGTTGCCCTGCATGCGCAGTTCTTCGCATTGGGCACCCCAGCCCAGTAGGGATGCGTCCGTGGTGAGGACCCTCTGGGGATTTGGGGACTAGAAGGGCATGTCCTACTTCAGGTGCAGTGAGCCCTGCCACCAGTTTAGTGACTCTGCTAGTTGACGGGACACTGATACCCTGTCTCGGAGCCTGCCTGTGGCTTGTGTCCACTGCGAGTGGAGATAACACTGAGCTGACCGCATGTGGAGGCGGGTGTTGGTAAACATATGGACTGTGGATGCCATGTGGCCTAGTAGGCGGAGCATGGACCATGCCGACACTGAGTGCTGGCGCTGTACCTCGGTGGCCAGGGCCCTGAGCCGATCTGCCCTGTCCAGGGGGAGGAAGACCCTGGCCTGGAAAGTGTCCAGACAAGCTCCTATGAACTCCAAATCCTGAGATGGAGTGAGGTGAGATTGGGAGTGGTTTATCGCGAACCCCAAATCCTGCAGGACCTTGATGGTGCAGGCTGCAGTTGTTCAGGTATGGGAAGACAAAGGCCCCGTGGAGACGGAGGTAGGCAGCCACCACTGCCAGGAATTTGGTGAAGACTCTTGGTACGAAGACTAGGCCGAAGGGTAGTACCATGTACTAGTAGTGGTCATCCCCGATCATGAACCTTAAGTACTGCCTGTGACTGGGATGAATAAGGATGTGGGTATAAGCATCCTTTCGGTCCAAGGAGCATAGCCAATCTCCCTGCTGGAGGTAGGGCAGCAATGTTCCAAGACAGAGCATCTTGAACTTCTCCCACACCAGGAACTTGTTTAGGTTTTGCAAGTCCAAGATGGGCCTTAGGCCTCCTAATCTTTTTGGGACCAGAAACTAAAAGGAATAGAACCCCTTGCCCCTGAGATGGAGAGGTACTGGTTCCATAGATCTGTCCCTGATGAGGCCTGCGAGTTCCTGCAGGAGCAGGGCCTGGTGCAGGGAGTCTGAAGGGGCTTTCCTGGAAAGAAAGGGGGAGGCATCCGGTCCAAGTGAAGGAGTTAGCCTTCTCTGACCACTTGGAGGGCCCAGGTGTCAATGGTTATGGCCAGCCATCGATGGGCAAAGTGGATCAGACACCTCCCTGTTGGCAGCTGCTCCCCTCCAGGAGTAGAGGCTATGCTATAATATATATACAGCATATATATATATATATGTATATATACATATATATATATATGCTATATGTTATAACCTATAACCTGTATATAGTTTAAAATCAATGTTCCAGCTAACGTTTAAAAATATGTTCCCTGTAATCACACTTATATATAGTTAAAACCTTGTTCCATGTAAAGTATACAGACGTATACAAATTTTTGTTCACTGTTCAATGTAAACCGCCCCTGATCTCTGGAAGAGGCGGTATAGAAGAAACTGTTAAATAAATAAATAAATATGCTCAGGTAGTCAAAATTCCGACCCAGCCTGGGCAGGAGTCAGTGTTTGGGGCTTAGAGCACTTAGGCTTACATTGGCCTTGGCCTGGTCCTTTGCTCTGTTGACCTAGCTGTGGGGTCTAAGGGGTTTGGTATTGGGAATAGCCCCGGTAAGGATGGCCTTTTCTGTGAAAAGGGGGCCTCTTCTCTGACTGTTTCTTCTTGGGAAGAGTGGAGGTCTTCCTGGAGAGTCGAGTTCGTGTGATGTACTCTGTCTCAGTCTCAGCTGCCTTGTCCTCTATCAGTTTGACAAACAGGTTTTCACCGAGACAGAGGATGTCGAGGAGTTTCTACTTTACCCACTGCTCGAGGTCTGATGTCTGAAGCCAGGCTTGGCATTGGGCACCAATGCCTGTGGCGGCCACCCTCACATTAGGCTCAAAGCCGTCGTAGACAGCTCAAGACATGCACTTTGAGCACTCCCTGACACACTTTGTGAGGGTTTGGAATTGCTGGAGGCGATTTAGCGTAGTTACTCACCTGTAACAGGTGTTCTCCAGGAGCAGCAGGAATCAGTCCTCACATATGGGTGACGTCGGCGCCGACGGAGCCCTCGCGGAGCAATTTTCCCCAGCTTTCAAAGAAAGCCTTTGGGAATTGCAGCGCGCATGCGCGTTCCTCTTCCCGCCCAAGGGTGCCATCTTGCTCAGTCAGATGACATAGCTAAAAGACAGCAAAAATTAGCAAAAACGAAAGCATATAACTGCAACTCCAAGGGGAGGAGGGAGGGTTGTGAGGACTGATTCCTGCTGCTCCTGGAGAACACCTGTTACAGGTGAGTAACTACGCTTTCTCCAGGACCAAGCAGGAAGTCAGTCCTCACATATGGGACTCCCAAGCTTAAGGCTACCGGAGACCCTAAGCACAAAAATGAGCTCCCTCTAGCTCAGCAGCACAGAAGGAAGGAATCTTCTCTGAATACGTCTCCAACCGGTAGCCCAACATCCGGGATGGAGGGTAGGAGTTGCCTATACCTCGAAGAGGTTACGGAGGACTGCCTGTCCGAAAGCACTGTCCCTGCGGGACTCCCTCTCCAGGCAGTAATGGGCTGCAAAAGTCTGGAATGAAGACCAAGTAGCGGCCCGGCAGATGTCTGCCAACGGAACAGAGCGGAGGTAAGCCACTGACGTAGCCTTCGCCCGAACACGATGAGCGGTGACTCTACCTTCCAGCACGAGGCCCGCAGCCTCGTAAGCCCAAGCGATGCAGTCCGCAATCCAGATGGACAGAGTACGCTTGGAGACAGGGAGCCCCAACTTGTTGGGGTCATAAGACACGAAGAGCTGAACCGCCCTTCGGTGCTCCCGCGTACGGTCCAGGTAGAAGTTCAGCGCCCTTCTACAGTCCAGGGTATGCAGGACCATTTCAGCTCGGCTGGAGTGTGGCCTGGGAAAGTAGGTCGGAAGTACCACCTCCTGGTTGATGTGAAAAGGGGAAACCACTTTAGGAAGAAACTTAGGGTGAGTCCGTAGGACTACCCGGTTCTTGTAGAACCTAGTGTAAGGAGGATCAGATACCAGGGCCTGCAGCTCACTAACGCGTCTAGCAGAAGTGAGGGCCACCAAGAACAAGGTTTTCCAGGAAAGAAAACGAAGAGGACAGGTAGCCATAGGCTCAAAAGGCGGACAGGTAAGCCGCTGTAAAACCACATTGAGATCCCAGTTCGGGGCTGGCGGGCGCAAAGGTGGTTTAAGGAGAAGGAGGCCTCTGAGTAAACGAGCCACCAGAGGGTGGCTGGAAAGAGGTCTACCATCCACCGGCACATGATGCGCAGAAAGAGCACTGAGGTGGACCTTGACCGAGTTGGACTTAAGGCCAAGATTGGAAAGAGAAAGCAAGTACTGCAAGACCACTGATGTGGAACAGGAGAAGGGGTCTTGCGACTGCTGAGTACACCAGACGGAGAACCGACGCCACTTAAGAGCGTAGGACTTCCGGGTGGAAGGTCTCCTGGAGGCCAAGACGACCTCTTCCACATCTGGAGGTAGCTGGAGAGGAGCAAGGACTACCCTTTCAGCAGCCAGGCCATCAGATGAAGGGACCGGAGGTTGGGGTGCAGGAGCGTCCCCTGATCCTGCGACAGGAGGTCGGGCTGAAATCCCAGTGGAAGAGGAGTGTCTACCGCTAGCTGCATCAGAAGCGGGAACCAAGGTTGTCTCGGCCACCGGGGAGCCACTAGGATCAGCGATGCTTTGTCTCTGAGAACCTTGAAGAGCGTCCGAGACACCAGTGGCATGGGAGGAAAGGCATACAAGAGGCCGATGGACCATGGAATTAGAAAAGCATCCGCCGCTACCCGGAGAGGATGCGGCTGTCGAGAGCAGAATCTGGGCAGCTGCCGGTTCAGAGGACTGGCAAACAGATCCATGGTGGGGAGGCCCCACCTGAGAAAGATCCGCTGAACCACCAGCGGATTCAACCTCCACTCATGTGGCTGGAGGATCCTGCTGAGCTTGTCGGCCAGGTAATTTTCCTGACCTGGGAGATAGACAGCCTTGAGGAGGATGCTGTGGTGGACTGCCCAAGAGCACAGTTTTTGTGCCTCCTGACAGAGAAGGATGGAGCCTGTGCCGCCTTGTTTGTTCACGTAGAACATTGCAACCTGATTGTCTGTCTGTATCAGCACCGACTGGTGAGAAACCAGGTGAGAGAAGGCTTTGAGCGCTAGGCGGATGGCTCTGAGCTCCAGGAAGTTTATCTGCTGAGCAGACTCCCAAGGAGTCCAGAGGCCTTGAGTACATGTCCCTTGGCAATGTGCTCCCCAACCCAGGAGAGAAGCATCGGTCGTCAGGACCTGAGAATGCGTAGGGGGCTGAAAAGTCACTCCTAGTACCAGGTTTGGCAGATGAAGCCACCGTTGTAGAGAAGAGACCAGCTGGTCGGAGATCTGTACGGAGTCCGCTAGGCTCCCCGTGGCCTGATGCCATTGATTGCGAATGCACCACTGAGCAGGACGCATGTTCAGTCGGGCATTGGGGGTCACATGGACCGTGGAAGCCATATGGCCGAGCAGTTTCAGAAATTGCCTGGTCGAGACCAGGGAATTGCTGTGAAAACGGCTGGCGAGATCCATGAGCCTTTGGGCCCTGTCCAGAGGCAGGAAGGCCCGCGCCTGAAGAGTGTCCAACCTGGCGCCGATGAATTCGAGATCTTGAGAGGGGAGCAAAGTGGACTTTGCGAAGTTTATGACAAAACCCAAGTGCTGGAGCAGAGCCACAGTGCGATGAGTAGCCTGAGTGGCTTCTTGGGCAGACTGGGCCTTGATGAGCCAGTCGTCCAGGTATGGGAACACAAAGAGACCTTGAAGTCTCAGATAGGCCGCCACCACTGCTAGGCATTTGGTGAACACTCTGGGGGCGGAGGATAGGCCGAAAGGCAGTACTCTGTACTGGTAATGGTGTCCGCCCACAACAAACCTGAGGTATTGCCTGTGGTCTGGATGAATAAGGATATGAGTATACGCATCCTTTAGATCTAAGGAGCATAGCCAGTCTCCCTGCTGGAGGTAGGGCAGCAGGATTCCAAGGGAAAGCATTTTGAACTTTTCCTTTGCAAGGAACTTGTTGAGGTTTCGCAAGTCTAGGATGGGTCTGAGGCCTCCTGTTCTTTTCGGAATCAGGAAGTATCTGGAATAAAACCCTTGACCCTTCAGGTGGTGGGGCACCGGTTCCACGGCTTGTTCCTGAAGAAGACTTGCTAACTCCTGAAGGAGTAAGTCCCTGTGCAGAGGGAGTCTGGAAGGCTCTCCTGGAAAGTAGTAGGGAGGTACCTGGTGAAAATGAAGAAGATAGCCCTTTTGAACTATCTGAAGCACCCAGGTATCTGTGGTGATGTTGGACCACCTGTGGGCAAAGTGGACCAACCGGCCTCCTGTGCTGAGAGAAACCAGCTGAGGGGGAGAGGCTATGCTGAGGAAGTCAAAAACCCCCACCCTGCTGAGCAGGGGCCGGTGGTGCAGGCTTGGGGGCTTGCTGCCTACGGGACCCATTACCCTGTCCCTTGGCCTGCTTTCCCTGTGGGGGAGCTGGTGAGGCCTGATACTGAGGGTAGTATTTATAGGCAGCACCTTTCCTCGGGTAAAAGGGCTTTTTCACCGAGGCCTTCTTCTTTTGAGAAGGGGCAGAGGTCTTCCTTGAGAGACGAGTCCTGGTGAGAGTCTCCGTCTTGATCTGTGCAGCCTTCTCATCCATGGGCTTGCCAAAGAGGTTATCACCTCGGCAGGGGACATCGACCAACTTGTCCTGTACCCAGGGCTCGAGGTCGGACGTCTGAAGCCAAGCCTGGCGGCGTCCACCGATGCCGGCCACGGCTACTCGAGCCGAAGCCTCAAAACCATCATAGGCTGCTCGAGAGATAAACTTGGAGCACTCCCGAATACCATGAGACAAGGATTGGAACCTCTGCAAAGGTTCGTCGGAGAGACCAGCAGAGAACCCGGCTATTTCCTTAGCCAGGTCTCGGAGATACATGCCCATGTAGAGCTGGTATGTCTGGACTCGACAAGCAAGCATAGAGCCCTGGAAGCACTTCCTACCGAGGGCATCCAGGCTTCGGGCTTCCCTACCAGGGGGCACCGAGGAGTGCATTTTTTGACTCTTCAGTCTATGCATGGCCGATTCCACCACCATGGAATGGTGCGGTAGTTGTGCCTTTTGGAAGCCGGGGCTCTTGCGGACTCGATAAATGGAATCGACCCGCTTGCTTAACACCGGCGACGACGCCGGGCTCTCCCACATGCGGAAGAGAAGCCGTTCCAGCATGGGAGGAACCGGTACAATAAAGGCCTCCTTCGGGGGAGAGTCATATTGGAGGGCATCGAGTTCTTCGACTCGAGGCTCCTCCTCGGGATCCGCAGGGAAGGCCAAGGCTTTGGCCATATCCCTCACGAAGTCCGAGAACCGGGTATCCTCCGGGGGGGACCGTCTCCGAGGCTCGGACTCAGGGGAGTCCGAAGGGAGACACCGAGTCCGAAAGGAACCAGGTGACTCTTCGTCCTCAGATTCCCAGGCCGACTCCTCGGAGGAGGAGTCGACAGGCTCCGGTCGGGCGGGCACGGATGCCATCCGCCCTGACACCGAAGGAGTCGGCGTCGACGACCTCGGTCCCGATCGGGAGGCCGAAGGAGACCTCGACCGAGGATCGACTCGAGCCCTCATGGACTCGAGGATCGGCTCGGTCTCCGGGGTCGACTTGGAGGTCGACGTCCCGGCGGTCAGGGCAGAAGCACCAGCGAGGCCAGCGATCAATGCCCGCTGCTGGTCCAAGAAGGCAGACAAACTGCACTCCAAGGCCGTCAACCTGAGTCCGAGCTCAGGAGACCGAGCAGCCCCCGACTCGGGCCCCGACGGCGTCGGGCCCGACGTCGGGTCCTTCGGAGGCGAGTCCACGAGGACAACAGTACTTACGTGAGCAGGCAAGTCCACCTCGAGTCGAGGATGTTTCGACGGCCTCTCCGACTCCAAGGACCCGGGACGGGAATCGGGGCTATGCGACCTGGCCCTCGAGGAACCAGGAGCGTCCACCGATCCCGCCCTCGCGGGTTTCTTCTTCCGATGATGCTCCCGGGTAGGAGACCCCCTTTCAGAAGAACTCCGACGATGCTCAGGACCAGAGTCCCGAGACGTCGAAGCCTCTGACGAGGTCCGAGCCCGGCCGGAGTCAGAGAAGATACGCTCCTGCTGGTGCTGCCGCTTTTGAGGACATTTTGCCGCATGGCGTGCAGATCATGGGGTCATGATTGGGGCCGAGGCAGCGGAGGCAGAAGTCATGAGTGTCTGTAAGAGACATAAGTTTCTTACAGAGGTCACGCTTTTTGAAACCACTGGCCGCCATCGGGGGAAAAAGGGCCCTTGCGAGGTCGAACGACCGGGCAGCCAGGGAAAAAAGGAAAAAAGCACGAAATCTGTCACGAAGGACAAAAAAACGAAAAATAAAGGACGGACTCGTAACCGGCGTCGCGAGTCCGGGCGGGAAAAGAACCGGCATCGAACCGAAGAAAAAATAGATAAAAATAGAGGAAAATCAACTTTTCTGTGGGGATTCACAGGCAACGTCTGTAGGGCTCCGCGGAAAAAAGAAGACTGAGCAAGATGGCACTCTTGGGCGGGAAGAGGACCGCGCATGCGCGCTGCAATTCCCAAAGGCTTTCTTTGAAAGCTGGGGAAAATTGCTCCGCGAGGGCTCCGTCGGCGCCGACGTCACCCATATGTGAGGACTGACTTCCTGCTTGGTCCTGGAGAACCAGTGAGACCCGCTGAGAAACCTGTGAGTTCTTTTGCTAGGTCTCGGAGATACATGCCGATATACAGTTGGTAAGCTTGGATTTGGCAACCCAGCATTGAGCCCTGGTAGCATTTGCATCCAAGGGCATCAAGGGCATGGGACTTCTTGCCCAGGGGCACTTTATTTATTTAATTTATTTAGACAGTTTTTGTATACCGCCTTATCCTTCAATCAAAGCGGTCACGACACAAATGGGGGATACATTTAACACGTGGGGATATGAGACACATACACTAATACTTACAGGGAACATGGGCTATGGAGGGTTAAGTGGCTTGCCGAAGACCACAAGGAGCATCTGTGGGACTAGAAACCCCGGTCCTTCCGGCCCAAGGTTGCTGTCCTCTAGTGGGATTTGAACCCCCGACCTTCCGGCCTGAAGTACCTTGCCCTAACCACTAGGCTACTCCCCACTCCCGCTTTAGAGTGAGTCTTTGGCCTTTGCTGTCAGCGCATGGTCAACTCCACCACCATAGAGGTGTGAGGGAGTTGTGCCTTCCGAAAGCCGGGGCCCCACTGGACCCGGTACATGGTGTCAAGGCATCGGCTAGCTATTTGGCACTGACGCCAGTGTCTCCCACATCCAAAGGAGTCGCCCGAGGATGGTGGGGACAGGGACTGTCAGGGCTTCCTTAGGTGGAACCTCATACTGGAGGATTTCCAACTCCTCCATGTGAGTCTCCGTAGTGAGAGACAAGGCTTTCGCCATGTCTCTGACAAACTCGAGAAATAATGTGTCCTCGGGTGGGGACTGGCATCGCGACACCAGGGGAGACAGATCCAAGGGGAGATCGCAGTGCTTATGCGTCTCCGGGAAAGCCTTGTCCTCAGACTCCCAGTCCGAGTAGTCGGTTGAGAACTTGAGCCTGGATGGCGCCTGAGGTGTTGGGCTCAGTTCGGGTCTTCGGTGACCCATGGCGGCTGCTTGGCTAGAGCCACAAGCACTTGCTGAGGAGGATATGGCTTCCAAGGAGTGGGAGTGGATCGAGACTCTCGCCGAGGATCGGTTCGAGGCTTGGGGCTTGAGGATTGTCTCGGCGGCCGCGGGAGTCCTCAATATCAAGGTCCCTGCGATCTTAGCATGAGCACCGGCAGGGCCAGGCATCAACTCTTGCTGCGAGGCAAGGAAGGCAGTAACACTGCGTTCCAATGCCATCATCCTGGCTTCTCACTCAGGAGTTGCAGCCTTCAACGCAGACACTGGTCTGACCGGGTCCGGCATCTGTGAGGAGTGGGAGTCTTCGAAGGATAGTCCTGAGGTCCGGGACCCGTCACCGGAGGCCTCGGCGTCTGTTCTGGACACCTTCGCCGGCCGCTCCTGCTCTGATTCCTCCAATACCCTCCGGGGACTGTGGGACCTGGCACGGGATTTGCCGTGCATGTCCGATTCCCAGGATGAGGTCCTCAAGGATTTCTTCTTCTTCTTGTGCTCACACTCCAGAGAACCCTGGTTGGAGTGTCCGTGGGTCCGAATGAGTGCCAAGGAGGCTTTAAGCAACTCCAAGGATCCATGCAGGGCCTTTGAGCATGTGGCTACCAGGGACACTGGGGCAGAATCTGACCTGTGGAAGATGTTGTCTTGCTTCTGCCGACGACTTTGGATGGCCTTTGTGGATATTTTTTACACAGGACGCAAACCTCTGGGTCATGGTCGGCACTTAGATACCGGAGGCAGCAATCATATGTATTGGTTAAGGACATGTTTTTTGCACACCGATCACACTTTTTGAATCCACTGGTCATTGGGGCAAAAAGGATCCCTGCGAGGTCGAAGACCCTCGATGCGGCAGCAGTCAGAAAAAGGCGTGAACCACGCTGACAGAAAAACTAAGAAACTAAAAAATGGTTCTGAGCCTCAAAGCTGGGGCAATGGGGCTTGGAGACGGGAAAGGTACTGGTGCTAACTGGAGAAAGGGCGGCAGTTTGATGTACCAAAAAAATCAACATTTTTCTGGGGAAAGAAGATGGACGTCTGTTGGGCTCCACGGAAAAAGGGAGACTGAGTAAGATGGACCCTTGGGCGGGAAGGGGACCATGTATGCATGCTTGTATCTCCCAAAGGCTTTCTTTTAAAGCTGGGGAGATGCTTAAGCGGGGCTCCGTCGGTGCCGTCACCCATATGTGAGGACTGACTTCCTGCTTTTTCCTGGAGAAATAAAACTTTCTTGGCCTATTTCCTGGTCTGAACATGTTTATATCTCTTTCATAAATTGCTTGATTTTTGGCATCTTTCTATATGGCCACATGTGACTGAGTTCATCACTATAGTAGGGCCTCACCACATGTCTTATCCCCCTGGCTTTCTGTTCAATTACAGGAAAAAATACTGTGGAATGTATAAAGCTGAGCAAGTGTGGCGCAAAGTGCAGAGTGCCACCTCTAGAGAAGTCTATTGTCGAACATTTCATGCATATCATACTGCATATGTTCTGAATTTAAACATGCTTATTTTTTGAGCTAAAATAATTTCAGCACTTTCTCGCCCTGCTGAGTTGTGTTCTGTAGTTAGAACCCTGGCTTTTCATAGGATGTGATTCCTACTGCAGAGCAATTTGGGGAATTTTATAGTCGGAAACAAAGTCTCCTGGGTGATCCCAGTTATACTCCCTGTTTTGGGAAGGGTAGGGATTCATTTATGGAAAAGGTAAATTAGACTTACCTGCTAATTGTTGTTCCTTAAGGAACTCAAGTCTAGTCACGACCTCTGGGTTTTGCTCCTCCTACAGCGGCTTGGAGACTGAGAAACGTCATCCTTTTATGATGACACTGGTCTATCCTGTGAGGATCCTCCTCTCCGCTCCAGTTATCTATTGACAAAGCAAACTCACCAGAGCAACAATTAAGTAGCAAATATAGCCAGCAATATAATCAACTAAAACTTCCCTCGTTTTTTTTTTTTAATAATTCCCTGTAACTCATGCTAGAACTACTCAGGCCTGCACTCCCCTGAAACAGAGGTTAGCCACCAAACTCCAACCCGATGCCTAGAAGCTATTACTTCTTACCTGTGCTGTTCACCTGCTTCAGGCACTAGCTTCCTGAAAGAAACCCCTGGGAGGGATCCGGGACTAAACTTGAGTTCCTTATGGAACAACAATTAGCAGGTAAGTCTAATTTACCTTTCCTTAGCATCCGTCAAGTCTAGTACCGACCTCTGGGTATGTAACAGAGCTGTAAATCATTGGGAGGGACCTGCTAGACCAGCCTGAAGCACTGCTGATCCAAAGCACGCATCCCGTTGTTGCTGAACATCAAGACAGTAATGCTTGACAAAAGGATTCAAGGATGACCAAGTAGCCGCTTTACAGATCTCCACCGCCGGCACTAGACGATACTCTGCCCAAGATGCTGCTTGCGCTCTAGTCGAATGAGCTCTTAAGCCTTCCAGTACTGGCTTTCCCTTCAGAACATATGCGGACGCTATGGCCTCTTTAATCCACCTGGCAATGGAAGCTTTTGACGCCGACTCACCTTTTCTCGGCCCTCCAAACAGGACAAATAGTCTATCTGACCTGCGGAAACCCTCCGTCCTCTTGAGATACTTCTTCAAGGACCGACGAACATCCAAGGCATGAAACTTACCGGTGGCGGAACCCTTCGCAAAGTCTCTGAACACCAGTAAGGAGACCTCTTGATTCAAGTGAAACGGCAACACTACCTTGGGCAAAAACGATGGCACTGGTCTCAACACCACCTTCATATCATAGAAAGACAAAAAAGGCTTCTTACAGGACAAAGCCTGTAACTCTGAAATTCTCCTAGCCGAGCAAATTGCTACCAGGAACACCACCTTGAGAGTGAGATCCTTCAAGGATGCTCTCGACAACGGCTCAAACGGTTCTCGACTTAACGCTTCCAACACAAAAGGGAGACTGCACCTCGGTACTACCTGTCTACCGGGAGGCCTGATAAGGACCACCGCCCTCAAAATTCTCTTAACATCCGGGTGTGACCCTAACGCCACACCCGCTACTTTCTCTCTGTAACAGGACAACGCAGCTACCTGCACCTGCAAGGACGCAGCCGCTTAGTCTTTCTCTACTCCATCTTGCAAAAATGCCAACAGTTGCGGAACTGACGCTCTTAATGGCTGCTTGTTCCAACATCACTGCTCAAACACTCGCCAGACACGAATGTACGCCAAAGAAGTAGATCTTTTCCTTGCCTTAAGTGGAATAACCTTTCTTTGCTAGCCGCGACCTCTCAATAGCCAGGCCGTGAACGAGAACTGATCCATGTACGGCATGTGCAACGGCCCCTGAGTCAAGAGGTTCTTCCGACGAGGCAGACGCCATGGTTTCGCTACCAGGAGCCGCATCAAATCCGTGTACCATGGCCGCCTGGGCCAATCTGGTGCTATCAAGATCACCTGCCCCTGGTGCCCCTCGATGCGCTGTACCACCTTTCCGATCAGTACCCAAGGTGGAAACACATAAAGGAGTTTGTCCTCCGGCCACACCTGAATGAGAGCATCCAGACTTTCGGACATCCGCTCTCTTCTTCTGCTGTAAAATCGACCGACTTTTTCCGACTGGAACGTTGCCATGAGATCCATTACTGGCGGACCCCACCGATTCACCAGCATCTCGAACACGTCCTGATGAAGGATCCACTCCCCCGGGTCCACCTTTACTCAACTCAAGAAGTTGGCTTCCACACTGTCCACTCCCACTACATGTGCTGCCGATAACGCTGGCAGATGGACCTCGGCCCACTCGAACAATTGATCGGCTTCGGCTTCCAGGTGTACGCTGCTTGTGCCGCCCTGCCGATTTATGTAGGCCACTGCGGTCACATTGTCGGAAAACACCCAGATCGCTCACCCGCGCATCTTCCGTTGAAACACTTGTAAAGAGGGTTACCGCTCTCAACTCCAACCTGTTGATCGACGAGCTCTTCTCCTGAGCGGTCCAGTGACCCTGAGCCAAGCTCCCTTGAAAATGAGCTCCCCAGCCTACCAGACTGGCGTCGATCGTTAGAGGCAACCAACAAGGCGTCTCCAATGGCATCCATTTCTCCAGATTCTCGGGGAGCAACCACCATTGAAGCGATTGCCGTGCCTCTGCCAGACAATACAGCACACTTGCCAGGGAATCATTTTGGTGAGACCATCGCCTGAGCAAGGCCCTCTGCAATGGCCTCATGCGCGCTCTTGCCCACGGGACCAACTCCAGAGTCGCCGCCATGGTTCCCAGCAGCTGTAGGTAATGCCATGCCGTAGGCCTCGCTCTGCCCAGAAACTGCCGGACTAGTGCCCTCAACCTGCTTGCACGTTGTTGCGGTAGAAAAATCCTTCCCTCCTCCGTATCGAAGCGGGCTTCCAGATACCCCAGTCGCCGCGAGGGGATCAACTTGCTCTTTGCCATATTGACTACTGTCATGAGGTAGAGTCATCAGAGCCTATGGAAATATGTAGAACAGATGAAAACAGATCTGAAAATGACAGCTCAGATCAGCACATGGAGCAGAGTTGCTATAGGCAACCAAAACAAACACTATCACATGGTGGGAGAACACGCCCGAGCAGCAAGCAGGTTCCTGATTCATTAGGAAATGAAGGGCAGCTGAGAAGGGGTGGAGCCCAACCAAGCACAGGGACACGCGTAGTTAAAACATGCTCACCTGAGGTTAGTGAGGAGAGGAGAAGAAGAGGCAGGGCGAGGAGCAGAACAAGTTCCAGTTCTAGAAGCAGAGACACAGGAGTGAGAGAGAGTTCAGAAGCCAGCAGAACTGAAAGGTATACGGGAAGAAACACAGCAGCCTGTTGCAGAGAGCAGTGCCCAGCTAAGGACGTGCCCGGTGAAACTTACCAGAAAGCTAGGAGAAGCTACGGTACAGAAGCCAGGCTCAGGAAAGCTGAGGAGTTTTATCTTCCTAAAACCAGGTACAGCACAAGAGGGAAAGTCTGTTCTGGGGAAAGTTTTATGCTGAAGGAAAAGCCAAGACAGAAAGGCAGAGAAATGTCTCAGTCTCAGCAGTGCTCTGATAACTCACTCACACGCAGGAGCTCAGAGAAAAGGCAGTTGGGAAGTAGGCCAATTCCTTCTAATAGAAGAGCCTTTGAATATAGTGATTTGCCCTGTACGTATAAGGAGTTGTGTGACTCACAAAGGGAGCTCTCAAGAGAGGGTGGTAATTATTCACTGCACTCTCTTAACCAGGAAGAAGGGAAGTGTAATTACCAAGAACAGAGTTTGCCTAAAGATAACGTTTTCTATAACTCTGAGGAATGTTATTCAGAGGAGGAACCAGAGGAAATGCAATGTAATGATTATGAAGAAGTAATATCAGATACATGCATGGACTGTACTTTAATTATGTCAGATGACATTACTTCTTTCTGTTGAAGAAGCTATTAAAGTATAAGCAAACTGCAGTGAGGAAAACTTACCTGTTTTGAACGGACTGTTTGTGTCACTTTTGAGTTCAGCTGAAGATAAGCATATTTTGGTTCCAGTTTGTTCCTTTTGATTTTTGTACCAGAAGCATGGTGTTTTGCCTTTTGTTCCCATTGCTTTAAAAATCCACCCGGAAGGGGAATTAAAAGTCCTGTTTGAAAGCCTTACTATTCATCCACGACTCACCTTCTTTATTCAGCAATTGGGACTACAACTCCCAGAGGGCATTGTAATCATCCACTTTTGCTAGTATTGAAGTAGCCCCAGTGAATTACCCAGGCTCCAGCCCCTGGGGACCCTCACCGGGTGACACTACCCAGCCTAGACTCCGTAAGAACGTTATCACTCTCTGTGTCACCACCTCGCTCTCGGCTCTGGACTTCACTCAGATTAACCAATCACCCAAGTACGGATGCACGAGGACACCCTCTTTTTGCAACGTTGCCGCTACGACCATCACCTTAGTGAAGTCCTCGGTGCCGTAGCCAGACCGAACGGCAAGGCTCGGAATTGAAAATGGCCTACCGGAACCGCGAACCTGAGAAATTTCTGGTGCTCCTGCCGAATCGGAATATGCAAGTACGCTTCCGACAGGTCGAGGGCAGTAAGAAACTCGCCCTTTCTGACAGCCACAATTACTGACCTCAGAGTTTCTATATGAAAATGAGATACGCGAAGGCAACGATTTAGTTTCTTGAGATCCAGGATTGACCGAAAAATCCCTTCCTTTTTGGGAACTATGAAATATATGGAGTACCGACCACAGCCGTATTGGTCTAAGGGAACCGGCACAATAGCATTTAGATCTAGCAGCCTCTGCACCGTTTCCCCCACCGCTGCGCACTTGTCTGGCGCCTTGCATGGGGACTGAACGAATGAATCCCTTACCGGCCTTTGAAACTCCAACGCATAACCTTCTCGAATCACCTCCAATACCCACTGGTCTGCCGTTATTTGGACCCAAGCAGAGTAAAAATCCCGCAGCTGACCCCCTACGGGCACTAGATCTACCTGTTCCCCTCCGATTTCATTGTGGCTTTCAAAGATTTGCGGTGGAGGAAGAAGAGGCTGCAAAACCTCTTCAAGCTCCCCGAAAGGACCGAAATCCCTGGTTTCGAACGGAAAACGTCCTCTTTGAGCCTGATTGAACTTAGGAAAATGGAACCGTCAAAATTCCCTCTGCTGACCTCTGGACAATGGAGCCGAGCGAACCTGCCTCTGCTTATCTTCTGGCAGCCTGCCCTCTTTTGACTCCCCTAGGTCCTTAACCAGCTTGTCCAAATACTCTCCAAACAAGCGTCCCCTGAACGGAAGCTTACTCAGTCTGGCCT
Organism: Ichthyophis bannanicus; assembly: GCA_033557465.1. Taxonomy (NCBI): domain Eukaryota; kingdom Metazoa; phylum Chordata; class Amphibia; order Gymnophiona; family Ichthyophiidae; genus Ichthyophis; species Ichthyophis bannanicus. The sequence continues at coordinate 907,129,837 of CM066035.1, read as the reverse complement.
TGGAAGACCCATCCGCTGCCCAATTGTGCAGCCAAAGGTACCGCCGGGCCGCTATTACCGATGCCATGCTTTTCGATATGCCCCAAATTAGGTCATAATGTATGTTGGCAAGATATGCCACTCCTGACTCCAATCTGGATGATTCCCCGATAGTATTCTCTCCATGCTCACCCTGAAATCGCTGCGATCAGCGAAGGCAGGCTCTCGCCACCCATGCCCCACAGATCGCTGCGTGCATGGAGAGAGCATTAACTTCAAAGACTTGTTTTAACAGGGTATCCAGTTTCCTATCCTGGGAATCTTTAAGGGCTGCACTACCCTCTACTGGGATGGTAGTCTTTTTCGTCACTGCCAAGACAGCAGCATCCACCTTTGGTGACTTGAACAATTATCGATCCTGCTCCACCAGTGGATATAGACGACCCATAACTCTGGAACCCTTGAGACTCGCCTCCGGCATGTCCCATTCCTCCTGAATCATCTCTTGGATCACCCTATGCACCGGAAACGCTCTTTGATTTTTCCGAAACACCTGTAACAACGGATATTCCAACGTAGAATCCTCTGCTGGCCCGGGCGCCGACATATTAAGCGCCTTCAGCGTTTCAGCAATAAGAGTTGGCAACTCATCACTCTGAAACAAGCGGACCACTCTAGCTTGGTCCGCCCTGCCTGTGATCTCGCCTTCCTCCAACTCATCATCAATTTCCAAATCAGGGTCCCCTTCGTCGGAGTGAATTCCCTCCGAGGCCACCGACTGATCCTTCAGTTCCACCTCCATTCTGGCCTTCTTTGCCCCGCTGCCTGTCGCCCCTGTGCTCAGCGGAGTACCCAATCTTTTTCCTCCTTTCCTCATCTACGACACTTGTCGCCCTCTTCTTTTGCAGACCCCCACAAGCCTGCTGCAAAACAGCCATAAAATCTTGGGAAAAGATCGCCACAAAACCCTCCGGCAATGATGCCCGCGAGGACGGGAGATCCGGTGTGGACGATGTCCCCACTACCGGCTCCCGACACGTTAAATCCAGAGGACCTGACTCCTGCCCCGCGACTGGGGTATCTTGCAGAGCATCCCCCTCTAAGGAACTCTCCATCGCGACCGCCTCTTGTATGCAGCCCCTGCAGACACCTGTGTCTGACAGCGCCCCCTCCTAGAACCGCAAACCAAGCACAGTGGTTGAGAGGGCATTACGCTGAAATTGGCACCCTGCCTACCAGACCTGAGGTAGAAACTGGGATACGGAGCCTTTAATTTTCAAATTACCATTCAGGCTGAAACTGAAATGAAAAAACTGAAATGAAAACTGCAGGGGAAAATCTATATATATATATTTTTTAAACGATCGAGACTGCTTCCACTAAGCCCCCCGAGCTTAAAAATGTCTTCCTCACAGAAAAACGAAGCTTCCCGCTTAAACTAGATGTCTCTGTAGGGCCCGAAAAAAGACCGCGTTTTCCCGCCTTTCCGCCACGCGGCTAGGCCCGCTGAGTTGACTCGCGCTCAAAAACTCTCTTCACAGCCGCACTGCGATCCGGTCCCCGCTTACCTCCTGTGCTGGCGCCGGCAGCTGTGCGGTCTGGAAATGCTGCCGCCTACGCGCTCCACCGACCTGCTGTTTCCAGCGTCGGGAGCACCGCGGCTTGAGAGGGAGAGTGAGAATGTGCTCTTCCTTCTGCCGGCGTCTGCCTGCCTCTGGTTTCGTCGCAGCGACTAACAGGCAAAGCTTCTGCACTCGCTGTCTGCCGGAGCTGCGGAGCCTCCGCTGAACTGGTGTGCTACTCCATCTTCAGAGCCCCACTGTCCAGCCGAAACCCCCTGCATGGATGAGGAGGTGAGGGGAGGAGGGGGGGAGGGTGGGTAGGAGAGAGAAGGCCTCAACAGCCCCTTACAGCTACAGAACCCCCCCACCCCCAGCACGCTATACTTCTATTTTTTTTTCTTTTTCCTGTCTATTAAATACATTAACTCCCAAACAAAAAAGACCCCAACTTTTAACTAAATTTACAACTATCTCTCCTTAATTGTTTCTCCAGTGAACCAGGAGCTCCTGGTTCACTGATCCTCCAGCTGCTTGGAGACTGAGGCAACTGGAGCGGAGAGGCGGATCCTCACAGGATAGAGTAGTTACTCACCTGTAGCAGGTTTTCTCCAGGAGCAGCAGGAATCAGTCCTCACATATGGGTGACGTCGGCGCCGACGGAGCCCCCGTGCGGAGCATTTCCCCAGCTTTCAAAGAAAGCCCTTTGGGAATGCAGCATGCCTGCACGGTCCCCTTCCCGCCCAAGGGTGCCATCTTGCTCAGTCTGATGACATAGCTAAAAGACAGCAAAAAACAAAATAAAGTATAAGACTGCAACTCCAGGTGAGGAGGGAGGGTCGTGAGGACTGATTCCTGCTGCTCCTGGAGAACACCTGTTACAGGTGAGTAACTATTCTTTCTCCAGTTCCAAGCAGGAAGTCAGTCCTCACATATGGGACTCCCCAGCTCTAGGCTACCGGGAATCCAAAGGGGAAAAAATGGCTCCCTCTCAAGAGCCTCAGCATCCGTGATGAGAATATTCTCCAAGAACGCCCCCATACGGTAGCCCAACACAAGGGCCGGAGGGTAGGAGTTGCCTAAACCTCAAAGAGATTACGGAGTACCAGCTGTCCGAAAGCACTGTCCCTTCGGGACTCTCTCTCGAGGCAGTAGTGGGCTGCAAAAGTCTGGCTTGAAGACCAAGTAGCGGCCTGGCAGATGTCTGCCAAAGGAATAGAGCAGAGATGAGTTACTGGCGCGGCTTTCGCCCTGACACGATGGGCCGTGACTCGACCCTGCAAGGGGAGGTCGGCTGCCTTGTACGCCCAGGCGATACAATCTGCTACCCAGGTGGACAACGTATGCTTGGAGACAGGTAACCTTAGTTTATTAGGGTCAAAGGAGACGAAGAGCTGAGTAGCCCTTCAATGCCCCCGCGTACGTTCTATGTAAAAAGACAACGCCCTCTTACAGTCCAGGGTATGCAAGACTGTTTCAGCCCAGCTGTTATGCGACCTGGGAAAGAAGGTCAGAAGAACCACCTCCTGGTTGAGGTGGAAAGAGGAGACGACCTTTGGAAGGAACTTCGGATGGGTCCGTAGGACCACCCTGTTCTTATAGAACCGTGTGTACGGTCTGTCAGATACCAGAGCTTGTAGTTCACTCACACGTCTGGCCGAGGTAAGAGCTACCAGGAAGAGCGCTTTCCAAGAAAGGAAGCGCAAATGGCAAGTAGCCATCCGCTCAAACAGTGGGCGAGTAAGTTGCTGCAAGACCACATTCAAATCCCACTCAGTCACCGGTGAACGAACCGGAGGCTTGAGAAGAAGCAGACCTCTGAGGAAGCGGGACACCAAGAGATGATCCGACAGAGACTGTCCCTCCACCGGTGAGTGGTGCGCTGATAGAGCACTGAGGTAGACCCGAACAGAGTTAGACTTAAGACCTAGATCTGACAGGTGAAAGAAGATACTGCAGTACCACTGGCACAAGGCAGGAGAAAGGATCTTCATTGCGCTGAGCACACCATAATGTAAACCTACGCCACTTGAGGGCATAGGACTTTCTGGTGGACTGCCTCCTAGAGGCCAAAACCACCTCTTCAACCTCCTTAGGCAGAAGCAAGGGAGCTAGCACTATCCTTTCAGTAGCCAGGCCATCAGATTGAGGGACCTGAGATTGGGGTGCAGAAGGGAACCCTGATCTTGAGACAGGAGATCGTGTTTGGAAAGGGAAAGGAGTTTCCACCGCCAACTGTAGCAGAGGTGGAAACCAGGGTTGCCTCGGCAATCTGGGGGCTACCAGAATCATCATGGCCTTGTCCCGGAGAATCTTGAACAGAGTTTGGGCCACCAGGGGCGTGGGAGGAAACGCATACAGGAGGACAATAGACCAAGAGATCAGAAAGGCATCTGCTGCCGTCCGCAGGGGATGCTGCTGTCTGGAGCAGAGCCTGGGCAGCTGACAATTCTGTGGACTTGCAAAGAGATCGATGGATGGAAGTTCCCAGCGGAGGAAGATCTGCTGGACCACCAATGGATTCAACTGCCATTCGTGAGGCTTGCCACCCACCCGCTCCCTAACCTTGAGGGTTTAAGGAGGGGTTGGCCTTGAGGTTGAGGTTGTAGTTGTGAAAGGTCAAGTGATAAGGCAGGCAAAAGAATATTTTTTTACATAAGGATTTATTTCTCCCGCTCCGCGGTGGAATGGAACAGACGTAAAGGAATATTTTAGCCAAAGTAAGAATAAAGCAAAAACAGGCTCTTCAATGCTGTGCTCAAATGTCCTTTAACGCTAGGGTTCACATTCAGTCATGTGACCTCTGCTTTTAAATCAAACAAACACTGGAAAAACAAGAATGTTCCTGAGTTGTGAACAAGATATGCTTTAGCTTATTTTTACTTCTTCATAAGCTCTTCAGCAAGGTACTCATACAGGATACGTTTAGTATATTATAGCATATGACCATTCAAGCTTTGCTTCACTTCTCTGTCAATAAGACAGGTTGAACAGTCCATTGGCTGGTCTACTTCTATCATTGGCAAAGGACAAGCCAAGGGCATTTCTGCTTCAGGACTATTTTCTGGTTGTGCTAGCTTCTGGTCAGAAATTGCTCGTTTGTCTAAGAATTCCTTAAATTCTCTAAGGAGTAATTCAGCCTGTCTTCTAACTGGGCTAAGCTGAGGATCTGCTCCTTCCTTAGGTAAGCATTTGTTTGTAGTCCTTATTTCAGGATAGCTAGTAATGCCGTCTCTGGTAAAACAATCATTCAATGTGCTGGAGTTACCCCTCCCCCACTTGTCTCTGAAAGTAAGTGTCGGGTTACCAACTTCAGTTGTATGAGGAGTGCTTCTAAAGAGTGCTTCAAACGCAGGACCGTCTAACTTCTCCTGGCTTATTTCTCTGCCATACAGGTCAGCTGTTTTCTTTCTATTAGCTTGCTTGCTAAAGCTTTCAGCTGTCTGGTGAGAATAGCTGGGACTGTTTAAACGATTTTCAGGCTGCAGCCAACTGCCTTCATATTGACTGAGTCTGTCCTGAGTTTTAAAATCAGCATTCACTCTTTCTGGCTTCTCATTATAAAACTTGTCATCTGTATCAAACACACCATGTACCTTGTATTGAGGCTTGTCTGAGAATTCCTTGCCACTCTGCCTTCCTTTCCACGGGTCAGCTCTCCCCTCCAGAAGCCTGGGCTTTATCCCTGGGTCTCTCCGTGCTTCAAACCTCTCCTGTTCACAGAAGATTCTATCAGCCTCTGAGTGTCCCTGGTACCTGCTTCTTGGGTCTGAGTCCCTTCTCCTTGGATTACAGCTGGGCAGTGTTTCTCTTTCCAAGTCAAGGATTTCTGAGTCAAAGGCTGTTTCCTGCCTTTCTTCCTGCTTCTTTCTTTCTCCTTCATGCTTCGCTCGCCCTTGCCTTGCTCTCTCTTGCTTTGCTCCCCCTTGCTTTCCATCTTGTCTGCTTAACAAGCTGCCTCTGCTTTGGACAGCCCGCCTCCTGCTAGGGCGTGCCCAATCAGTAACTCTGCTTTTCCTCTCCCCCGAGGTGAGCTGTGTTAGCTGATTAGCCATGTGTTTCTTGTTCTGAACAGAGAAAATCCTGCATTCACCTGCAGTACCAATACCTTCCACAGGGTCACCATCTGTTTCCATGGCTTCTGGGGATGCTACCACGTCACAGGCTGGAGAATCCTGCATAGCTTGTCTGCTAGGAAATTCTCCTGACCAGGTAGATAAACTGCTTTGAGAAACATGCCTTGTTGGACTGCAAAGGAGCAAAGGGCCTGTGCCTCCTGACATAGGAGTCTGGACCCTGTGCCCCCTTGCTTGTTCACATAGAACATTGCTACCTGATTGTCTGTCTGAACTAAGACAGACTGGTGAGAGAGGGCATGAGAAAATGTTCATAGAGCCAAGTGGATTGCTCGCAGCTCCAGAAGATTGATCTGCTGTGTGGCCTCCCGAGGAGACCAGAGGCCTTGAGTGCACATGCCCTGGCGATGTGCACCCCAGCCCTTTAAGGAACCATCGGTCGTCAGCACCCTTGTGTGTGTCAGGGCCTGAAAAGGTACACCCTTGAGAAGGTTTGGGAGATGTAGCCACCACTGCAAGGAGTCCAAAAGTGGTTTGGACACCTTTACTCTGTCTCGGAGGTCGCCTGTGGCTTGCGCCCACTGAGCTCTGAGGCACCACTGAGCAGCCCGCATGTGCAGACGGGCATTCGGAGTCACATGTACCGTGGATGCCATGTGGCCCAGGAGCCGCAGGAAGTGCCTGGCGGAGACCTGAGAAGTGCTTTGGAACTGGTTGGCCAAGTCCATCAGTCTGTGGGCCCTCTCCTCGGGCAAGTAAGCTTTTGCCTGCAGGCTGTCTAATCTTGCCCCTATAAACTCTAGGTTCTGTGAGGGGAGCAAAGTGGACTTTGCATAGTTTATGACAAAGCACAGATGCTGAAGAAGAGAGACAGTGCGATGAGTGGCTTGTCTGGCCTCCTGGAGAGACTGGCCCCTGACGAGCCAGTCGTCCAGATATGGGAAGACAAAAATTCCCTGATTCCTGAGATAGGCCGCCACCACCGCCAGGTATTTGGTGAAAACCCTGGGGGCGGAAGTTAGGCCAAAGGGAAGTACTCTGTACTGAAAATGGTTTCCTCCCACCACAAATCTGAGATATTGTCGGTGGTCTGGGTGAGGCACCGGTTCCACCACCTGTTCCTTTAGAAGACTTGCCAACTCCTGAAGGAGGAGGTTTTTGTGCAGAGGGAGTCTTGGAGGCTCCCGGGGGGTAGCTGGTGGAAGTGGAGCATATAGCCCTTCTGGACTATGCTTAGAACCCAGGTATCCCCTGTGATGGCTGGCCACCTGTAGGTGTACAGAGTCAGCCGTCCTCCTGTGCTGAGTGGAGCCAGCTGTGGAGGAGAGGCTATGCTGTGAGAGTCATAACCCCGCTCCCTGCTGTGCAGGAGCCGGAGCTGGCAGCTTGGGGGTCTTCTGCCTACGGGCCCATGCCCCTGCCCCTTGGCCTGCTGGCCCTGTTGGGGAGCTGGAGAAGCCTGATATTGAGGGTAGGATTTGTAGGCAGCACCCTTCATCGGGAAAAAGGACTTCTTTCCCGAGCTCTTCTTTTTCTGAGAAGGGGAAGAAGTCTTCCTGGACAGCCTTGTCCTGGTGAGAGTCTCAGTCTCGATTTCTGCAGCCTTTTCAGTCATGGGCTTACCGAAAAGGTTTTCACCTCGACAGGGGACATCGACCAACTTGTCCTGCACCCATGGCTCCAGGTCTGATGACTGTAGCCAGGCCTGACGGCGTGCACCGATGCCGGCCGCTGCTACCCGGGCCGAAGCCTCGAAGCCATCATAGGCTGCTCGAGAGATAAACAAGCACTCTCGAATCCCTGTTGACAAAGCCTTGAACCTCTGCAAAGGTTCCTCGGAGAGGCCAGCTGAGAACCCGGCAATCTCCTTTGCCAGGTCTCGTAGGTACATGCCCATGTACAGCTGGTAGGTCTGGACACGGCAAGATAGCCTAGAGCCCTGGAAGCACTTTCTACCAAGGGCATCCAGGTTCCGGGCCTCCCGGCCGGGGGGCACCAAGGAATGCATCTTCTGAATCTTCAGACGGTGCATGGCCGATTCCACAACCATGGAGTGGTGCGGTAGCAGCGCCTTTTGGAACCCAGGGCTCTTACAGACTCGATAAATAGAATTGACCCATTTCCTAAGAACCAGCGTTGAGGCCGGTGCCTCCCACATACGGAAGAGCAGCCGCTCCAGCATCGGAGGAAACAGTACAGTAAAGGCTTCCTTCAGAGGAAAATCATACTGGAGGGCATCGAGTTCCTCGACTCGAGGTTCCTCCTCGGCGTCCGCGGGGAAGGCTAAGGCTTTGGCCATGTCCCTCACAAAGTCCAAGAACCGGGTATCCTCCGGGGGGGACCGTCTCCGAGGCTCGGACTCCGGTGAGACCGAAGGGACGCACCGGGTCCGGAAGGTGTCCGGGGACTCCTCATCCTCCGTCTCCCACTCCGACTCCTCCGAGGAGGAATCGAGCGGCTCCGGCCGTGTGGACCTCGGTGCCACCCGCCCCAATGCCGAGGGTATCTTGGGGACGTTCTAGCAACTCCACTGACTGACCTTTTCAATGCCTCATTGGAGTCGGGAGTGGTGCCAAAGGACTGGAGAGAGGCTCATGTGGTGCCTTTACACAAAAGCGGAAGTAAGGATGTGGTTGAAAACTACAGGCCGGTTAGTTTAACTTCGGTGGTGAGTAAATTATTGGAAATGCTGCTGAAAGAGAAAATAGTGAAGTTTCTGGAGTCCAGCGGATTACAGGATCCGAGGCAGCATGGATTCACCAGAGGCATGTCTTGTCAGACAAATCTGATTGATTTCTTTGACTGGGTGACCAGGGAGTTGGACCGAGGGAGAGCTCTAGATGTGGTGTATTTAGATTTCAGTAAAGCCTTTGACACTGTTCCTCACAGGCGACTTATAAACAAACTGAGCACCCTAGGGATGGACCCTAAAGTTACTGCTTGGGTTAGAAATTGGTTGGGTGGGAGGCGACAAAGAGTACAAGTAAATGGAGCTCACTCTGAGGAGATGGATGTTACCAGTGGTGTGCCCCAGGGATCTGTCCTTGGTCCGATTCTTTTTAACATCTTTGTTAGTGATATAGCGGAAGGGCTGTCGGCTTAAGGTTTGCCTCTTTGCAGATGATACCAAAATCTGCAATAGAGTAGACACCCAGGAAGGTGTAGATAACATGAGGAGGGATCTAGCTAAGCTTGAAGAATGGTCTAGAATTTGGCAGCTGGGATTTAATGTTAAAAAATGTAAGGTCATGCATTTGGGCTGCAGCAATCCAAGGGAGCAATACAGTATAGGAGGTGAAGTACTTTTGTCCACTAAAGAAGGGCGGGACCTAGGCATGGTTGTGTCTGATGATCTTAAAGTAGCTAAACAGGTAGAAAAGGCGACGGCAAAAGCTAGAAGGATGCTTGGGTGCATACGGAGAGGAATGGCTAGCAGAAAAAAGGAGGTGATAATGCCTCTGTATAAGTCTTTGGTGCGACCTCATTTGGAGTATGGTGTGCAATTCTGGAGACCGCACCTTCAAAAGGATGTGAACAGGATGGAGTCGGTGCAGAGGGTTGCTACTAAAATGATTAATGGGCTTCATTATAAAGCATATGAGGACAGACTTAAGGATCTTAATATGTACACTATAGAAGAAAGGCGGGATAGAGGTGATATGATTGAGATGTTTAAATACCTCCGTGGCATAAATGTTCAGGGAGAGAGCCTCTTTGAATTGAAAGCAAGTTCTGCTACGAGGGGACATGGGATGAGGGTGAAGGGAGATAGATTCAGGAGTGATATGCGGAAATATTTCTTTATGGAAAGAGTAGTGGATCCATGGAATAGTCTCCCAGTGGAGGTGGTAGAGATGAGGACAGTAACTGAATTCAAAAAAGCATGGGACCAACACAGAGGATCTCTAAAGGTAAAAAGTGGACTGTTGTAGTTGTTGTTATGGAAGAACAGACTAGATAGGCCATGTGGTCTTTTTCTGTCATTATGTTTCTATGTATCGGCGTCGACAACCTCGACCCCGCACAGGAGGTCGAGGGGGACCTTGACCGAGGATCGACTCGAGACTTCATTGACTCAAGGATCGGCTCGGTCTCCGGGGTCGACTTAGACGTCGAGGTCCCGGTGGTCGGGGCAGATGCACCTGTCAGACCGGCGATCAGCACCCGCTGCTGTTCCATGAAGGCAGCCAAGCTGCTCTCCAAGGCCGTCAAACTGAGTCCAAGCTCAGGAAACTCAGCAGCTCCCGACTCAGGCCCCGACAGTGTCGGGCCCAACATCGGCTCCCCCAGAGGAGAGTCCACGAGGACAACTGCACTTACGTGACTCGGGGACTCCGGCTCCACACGAGGTAGCTTGAAAGGCCTCTCCGACTCCGAGAGCCCGGGGCGGCGGTCAGGGTTACGCGACCTGGCCCTCGAGGAACCAGGGGCCTCCACCGACGCCGCCCTCGCAAGCTTTTTCTTCCTTCTGTGCTCCCATGTGGGAGACTCCCTTTCAGAGGAACCCCGACGGCGCTCAGGGTCAGACTCCCGAGATGTCGAGGCCTCTGACGAAGTCCGGGCCCGGTCAGACGCGGAGTCAGAGAAAATTCGCTCACGTTGATGCTGACGGCTCCAAAGCGCCTTCGACTACATTTTGCTGCACGGGCCACCGGCCAGCGAGTCATGGTCGGGCCTGAGGCATTAGAGGCAGCAGTCATGTGTATCGGTGAGAGACATAAGCTTCTTGCACTGATCACAGTTTTTGAACCCGCTGGCAGCCATCGGGGGAAAAAGGGCCCCTGCAAGGTCAAACGTCCGGGCTGTCAGTGAAAACACACAAGGACAAAAACCGAAAATCAAAACTCCGGACTCGATACCGGTGTACCGAACCCAGACGGAAAGGGGAACCGGCGTCGAACCGGATAAAACAATGCGAAAATCGCAGAAAAAAATCAACTTTTCCCGGGTGACACGAACATACGTCCGTCGGGCTCTGCGGAAAAAGAAAGACTGAGCAAAATGGCAGCCTTGGGCGGGAAGGGGACCACGCAGGCGCACTGCATTTCCAAAGGGCTTTCTTTGAAAGCTGTGGAAATGCTCCGCACGGGGGCTCCGTCGGCACCGACGTCACCCATATGTGAGGACTTCCTGCTTGGTCCTGGAGAAAGATCAGTGTCATCATAAAAGAATGATGTTTCTCAGTCTCCAAGCTGCTGTAGGAGGAGCAAAACCCAGAGGTTGGGACTAGACTTGAGGGACACTAAGGAATCACTGTTGACACTACCAGGCAGGCACTTTCCCAACTGCGTGCAGCTGGTTCATCAATGGATCTAATTCCTGCTATCTTGGTGAAGCTAGCACAAGAGGATGTTAGTTCCTTTTTAACTGTTGTGATTAAAGCTTCTCTTGTCCTAAACAAGCAGTTGTAAGCCCAAAATTCAAAAACGCACAGTTGGTGCCATCTACTGTGGATAACTATTGACCAATTTCTAACCTTCCTTTTATAAGTAAGATGACTGAACAAGTAGTTTGTCCTCAATTAGACACGTGGCAACAGAGTTTCTGGTGTGGGCATAGTCCAGAGACATTACTGGCCTCCCTGTTTGATCAATTATTGTGTGGTCTAGATAGAACTGGACCAGCGTTCTTGCTTATTTTTATTCAAATCTCTCATCAGCTTTTGATTCAGTATTGCCTGATATTTTATGAAATAGATTACTGGCTTTGAAAAATTGGGGGATTAGTCTTGTCATGGTTTCAGTCTTTTTTTATCAGACTGATCATAGTGAGGTTTAGCTGGTGATACCCTGTCCCGCCTATATTCACTCATGAAAGGAGCTCTGCAAGGCTCATTTCTCTCTGCATCTCTAATATATATTTGATTCCGTTTTGTCAGCTATTTAAACAGAGGAATATCTTATTCAGTATTTATGAAGATGATATTGTACTGTTTGTCCCTTTCTCAATGGATAATAATTTTATGCAATTTCCATTGATGCAGAACTTCTAGGCCATTTCTTCATAGTTATTACAAAATGGCATGAAGCTAAATTCTAGAAAGACTGAAGCAATAGTAATCACCAACTTTCATATTGAGCTTTGGGGTCGCTACTCTTTGCTTGGACGGTTATTTTGTCCCTCCTTGTCATGAGGTCCATTACCTTGAACTACATACTTTCATTACGTCCTCAGGTCTTATATGTTATTCGCTCTGCATTTTAAAAACTGCGTCAGGTTAGAAGCCTTACGCATCATTTGACTGCCAAAGATTTGCATTTGGTTGTCCAATTAACTGTTTTGCCTTTATTAGATTACTGTAATATTATTTATTATGGGCTGCCTCAGAATCTGTGGTGTTCTCTTCGATCAATACAGAACGCTGTGGAATTTATCACCAAAACAAAATGGTAGCCAGTCCAAGAAGGAAGAAAAGCTACAGAATAAATTCTGTTTTTTTTTAAAAAGCAAGTTCATTAGGTCATATGCAGTTTACCACTTATTATGATGAGCACTCTGTGTCATGAGAAGCCAAACTCACTACTGCAGGGCTGAAGTGGGTAAGCTGTGGAATATACCATCTACATTCTTTCACAGCCATTTAACTGGAATTTCTTTCAAAATAAAACTTTAAGGTTCTAGAAGTTAATTGTGTTATACTGTGTCTGCATGCTGGCTCAGATTCTGATCAATACAGCATGTGCTAACCAACAGAACTGAGTAGGAGACAGTAAAAAGTTTTGGGTCTCAAAGTGGAGGGCTCCACCTCATTCTAGGAGAGGCCTGGAAGATCCTCGAAACATATGAAAATACTCTATCCACCAGGAGTAAACAAGGCAAGACAGACAATGCAAAAGAGGGAAGAATTCAAAGGGGCTTCATCAGTACCCCAAACAGCTGGGTATCCACAGAGGAAAAGCACTGGGATCATGACCCTAAGAGAATTATGGAGAATGAAGAGGTTATGAGTATCTGGGATACTCCCATTCTGACTGATAAAAACCTGGATGCAAGGAAGCCAGATATAGTGGTAAAGGAGAACACCAACATGGCATTCTGAACACATTACTAAGACACTTATCCAATCCTTAGTCACCTCCCATCTAGACTATTGCAACCTACTCTTTGCTGGTCTCCCTCTCTATTATCTCTCCCCCCTTCAATCTGTTCAACACTCTGCTGCACAGCTAATCTTCCACCAGCCTCAACATGCTTATATTGCCCCTCTTCTCAAGTCACTTCATTGGCTCCTGCATCCAGTTCAAACTTCTTCTTCTAACCTGTAAGTGCATTCACTCTGCAGCTCCTCACTACCTTTCCTCTCTTAACTCTCCCTACACCCCTTCTCGGGAACTCCGCTCTTCTGGCAAATCTCTTCTTTCTGTGCCCTTCTCTTCTATTGCTAACTCCACACTTCGCTCCTTTCACCTTGCTACTTCTTATGCCTGGAACAAACTACCTCAGTCTGTACATCAGGCGCTTTCTCTGACCCTTTTCAAATCCAGGCTGAAAAGTCTTCGATGCCGATTTTGGATCTTGACTCACCTGTTCTCCTTTGTGTTTCCTTATCTTCAAGCTTCGGCGTCGCAGCACTGTTTGCTTCCATCCCTCTCCAATGTCTAATACTGTCTTCCTGTTTGCATAGGAAGTCGGCATTGGGCATCAGACAACAGCAGAAGCAAACAACCCCATGGCACCAAAGCTTAAAGGTAAGCTCTGCGGGGCTGTTTGCGGCTATTGCCGCCACTATCGGTTCCAGGGGATGAGGGCATAAAGATGAGGTTCACCCAAGATGCCTCATCTCCTTGCACCGGCCCTGCCAATAAATGTAGTTACTCACCTGTAACAGATGTTCTCCAGGGACAGCAGGAATCAGTCCTTACATATCGGTGACGTCAGTGCCGACGGAGCCCATGCGGAGCATTTCCCCAGTTTTCAAAGAAAGCCTTTGGGACATGCTACCACACATGCGTGGTTCTCTTCCCGCCCAAGGGTGCCATCTTGCTCAGTCATTTGACATAGCTAAGATGGCAGCAAAAATAAAACAAAGTAGGGAGGCAACTCCCAGGGGAGGAGAGAGGGTTGTGAAGACTGATTCCTGCTATCCCTGGAGAACACCTGTTACAGGTGAATAACTATGTTTTCTCCAGGAACACACAGGAAGTCAGTCCTCACATATGGGACTCCCTAGCTCCAGGCTGCCGAGGACCTGAACCACGACAGCACCAATGACGACCTATCGGTTAGCCGTGAGTTAGAGAAGGTGAGTCCCCACTGAGAGATTCTGCACGATCCTAGCATCCAGAGACACTATCACTCCAGTAGCCTGAACACAGAAAGTTCAGAGGGCAGGAGTTGCCTACCCCCGAGATGCCTGGCCAAAGGCACTGTCCCTGCAGGACTCGCTCTCCAGGCAATAGTGAGCTGCGAACATATGAACTGAAGACCATGTGGCAGCCTTGCAGATCTCCATCACCGACACTGAGCGGAGGTTGGCCACCAACGTGGCCATCGCCCTCACGTGATGCACTGTGATCTGGTGCTCAAAGAAGAGGCCAGCTCGCTCATAGTCGAGAGTAATACAGTCTGACACCCAAATGGACAGAGTTCACTTAGTCACAGGGAGCCCCAGTCTACTGGGGTCATATGATACGAAAAGCTGACGAGCTTTGCGATGGACCTGAGTCCACTGTAAGTAGAAGGACAGGGCCTTTTTGCAATCCAGTTCCTCCCTGCTGGCATGAGGCTGTGGGGAGAAGATGGGGAGGACCACTTCTTGGTTGAGGTGAAAAGGAGATACCACCTTCGGGAGGGATTTGGGGTGTGTGCAGAGCACTACCCTGTTCTTGTAGAACCTTGTATATGGTGGATCTGCCACCAGAGCCTGGAGTTCACTCACTCGACGAGTGGACACGAGGGCTACCAGAAAAAACACTTTCCATGATAGGTAACGAAGGTGACAAGTGCCCAGGGGCTCAAACAGTGGTTTGGTGAGCTGAGAGAGCACCACATTGAGGTTCCACTCTGCTGCTGGAGAGCAGAGAGAGGGCCTGGATAACAGGAGGCCACAGAGGAACCTGGAGACCAGGGGCTGGCTTGAGAGGGGTTTCCTCTCTATAGGATGGTGGTGTGCGGCTGTGGCATTCAGATGCATGCTCACTAAGTTGGATTTCAGCTCAGTGTGTGAGACATGTAGTAGATACTGAAGAACCAGTTGCACATGGCAGGAGAAGGGATTCTCCTCCTTCTCCACACAGCAGGTGGAGAATCTCCTCCACTTAAAGGCGTAAGCCTGTCTGGTGGGTCCGAGTCTTGGAAACTTGCCGGGGAGGACCAGATGCCTGAGGAACGGGACCGGGGCTGAGGGCTTACCTGACGCCAGTGGCACTCAGCTTAACAACCGGGGACTCCCCCGCAGTTGGGGGCCTGGTCGTCGGGGCAGATGATGCGGACAAAACTGACATCACTGCCTGCTGCATGTCCAGGATAGCAGTGATGTTCTGCTCCATGGTTGCAATTCTGGATTCCAAGCCAGAAAGCTCCGCAGCTTTCGGCATGGGCACTGAGGATTTCAGGCCCGGTGCCGGCACTCTCGCGAGTGCATCATTAATGAGGACTATGGCCTCGAGGAATCTCACATGGTCTCCGCCAGCCTAGGAATCCTTCTTGAGGACCTTGGTGGGATGCTTCTCGTCGCCCAAGTCCTTTTGATTTATCTTACCGGCTTTTCCCGGTGGAACCTCGACGGACTTCGAGGACTTTTTCTTCTTTCGCCTTGGGTCCGAGGTCTTCTCGGAGGAGCCGCCACCACAGGATTCCGAGGACGCTCGGGCCTCATGAGAAATGCTGGGCTTCGAACTCGGCGACAGGGAGGCCGGTGCCAAGTCGGACCTCGGGAACAGTTTCTCCTGCGACCTCTTTTTATTAGTTTTGAACATCATGGCCTGACACAGGTCACAAGAGGTGATATCATGGTCCAGTCCCAGGCAGCGCAACAGCAAACATGGGTGTCGGTGACAGAGATGGTTTGACTGCAGCGGTCACAATTTTTGAACCCGCCGGCAGACATGATGGGAGACACCCAGCCGGGGTCAACGACCCCCAGGTGAAAAAGGGTGTGAAAGCCAGTCGAGGCAAATCTCAATGAAAAAAAGATGGAAAGAGCCAAGAATAGCGCTGGACCCGGTGCCAGCTCGAGGCAGGAAGAGGAACCGGTATGCAAACCAGAAACAGCTAATTTTTTAAGGATATAGCAAAGAGTTTTTCTGGGGAAACTGGATGTATGTCCATTAGGCTCCGCGGAAAAAAGGAGACTGAGCAAGATGGCACCCTTGGGTGGGAAGGGGACTACTGTGGTGTCGAAAGCCCTCTAGAAGACATGGAACTGGATGAAAATCCTGAATTCCCCTTGGAAGTGAATGGCAGTGCACATGTGCAGGGGAATTACAAGCCAAGTCAGAGGAAAAGTCAGCTCCCTGCAAAAGTCAGGCCACGCCCTAGCTCAGGGGTGGAGACAGGCTTCCCTGCTGATTGGTCACACAGGTGCTGAGAACAGGGAAGGCTTAGCAGGCAGCAGTGTTTAAAACCACGAGCAGAGCAAAGCAAGAATCATCAAAGAAGTGGTGGTCATCAGAGTGGTGATCGAGGAGGTGAAGGAAGTGAAGGAAACAGAGGTTCAGGCTGGAGCCCTGACACAATCTCAGACACGGGAGAGAAAGACCCGGTGGAGAGAGATACAGAGACAGCAACTGAAGGCAGAGGCACAAGTGAACGGAGGAGAGGTGGACCTGGAGCAAGGAACAGGAACTGCTGTTGGAGCTGGAAAGCTGAGAGAGGAAAGAAAGAAGCTGAAGCTGTGCTTAGCTGGAGGAGAAAGCCAGAGGGAATTTCCCCAGAAAGCAGCTACCTCAGAGGGACTGGAGTAGGACGGAAGGACCCTACATTTTAGAGCCTGGAGGAACCCAGGAGGGGAGAAAGCAGCGTTTGTCTGAAAGAAAAGCCCCAAGGTAAAGTCAGCAGTTTCATTACTGATAATCTAGCAAAGAGACAATTTGCCAGTTTTAAAGGGCAGGAAATTGAGTCCTCACCTTCCACTATTAAGGAGTGGGTAGAGAGCTTATCAGAAGCTAAAAGCCATAGTCCTGTTAAAAGTACAGTCTTTGAAACTTCAAAGTTAGAGGCATTAAGGAAGCTATTCTCTGAAGAGAAGGTTCACTCCCCTAATTTAAAAGTGCCAACGCAGGCTGAGTTGCTGTGGAGCCAATTTCAGGAGTTCTTGAAAGAGAGAAAGTTTGAGAAAACTCCTAACCTTGAGAGAAACACTATTTGCTCTGATGATACTGAAGGAATGCAAATAGACTCATGTTTGCCTAGTTCTGAATGTTTGCCCATTCCAATGGACTGTTCTTTAGCCCTAAGGAAAGATTCTGCAGTGAAGAATATGAGCTGAGAATCTGGGAAATGCTATAGGAAGACTAGGGCAGTCTCTGCTTTAAGCTGAAGAAAGATAAGTTTGTGTTTATTGAGTTTTTACCACTGGCTGAAGTTAAGCAGTGCTGTAAAGAACTGTGTGCTTTCAATAGAGAAACCACGGCTGTTACAAGTTTGGTGTTACTGCTAATTGACCACACGGGGCAGTCCCCGGTGTGAATGTGTATGAGAAGCAGAATAGCTGTGAAGGAAAGCTTTTGTTACGTTATCCTGATTTAGTTCTGAGTTCATCTTTTACGTTGGAGATGTATCCTTCTGCTTATGTTGTGTACTGAACCTTTTGCATGACCTGGAAAATCCCCACAATAAATTTCTTGCCGCCTTACAACCACCGACTCAACTACAATTCTTGTCCCTCAACGAGTAAAGAGCACTACAAGTCCCAGAATCCTCTGGTCACTTTAAAGGGAACTTTATTCAGGGAGGACATACAAGGCCGTCTTCCAGTCTGTAAGCCCTTGGGCCCAGATAAGGATGTGGCACTACGCATACATGGAAGCATGTCCCAAAGGTTTTCTTTGAAAGCTGGGAAACGCTCCACGTGAGCTCGGTCAGCACCCATATGTAAGGACTGCCTTCCTCCTTGTTCCTGGAGAAAGCGTAGTTACTCGCCTGTAACAGGTGTTCTCCAGGGACAGCAGGAATCAGTCCTCATATATGGGTGACGTCGGCGCCAATGGAGCCCTCGTGCGGAGCAATTCCCCAGCTTTCAAAGAAAGCCTTTGGGATTGCATCACGCATGCGCGGTCCCCTTCCCGCCCAAGGGTGCCATCTTGCTCAGTCAAATGACATAGCTAAAGAGATGGCAAAATGAACAAAATATAATAATGATAAGACTGCAACTCCAGGGGAGGAGGGAGGGTCATGAGGACTGATTCCTGCTGTCCCTGGAGAACACCTGTTGCAGGTGAGTAACTACGCTTTCTCCAGGAACAAGCAGAAAGTCAGTCCTCACATATGGGACTCCCTAGCTATAGGCTACTGAGAACACATAGCTGAAAAATGGCTCCCTCTAGAAGAGCCGCCACAGCTGTGATAGGAATTCAGCAGAGAACTCAACACCTCCAGTATCCTGACACCAAAGGGCCGGAGGGTAGGAGTTGCCCATACCTCAAATAGGTTACGGAGTACCACCTGGACGAAAGCACTGTCCCGTCGGGACTCCCTATCCAAGCAGTAATGGGCTGCAAACGTCTGGCCTGAAGACCAGGTGGCAGCCCAGCAGATGTCTGCCAGCGGAACAGAGTGGAAATGAGCCACTGATGCGGCCTTAGCCCTGACACGGTGGGCCGTGATTCGACCCTGCAAGGGGAGGTCAGCTGTCCTGTACACCCAGGCAATGCAGTCTGCCACCCAGGGGGACAACGTGCGCTTGGAGACAGGTAGCCCAGCCTACTGGGGTCATAAAAGACAAAGAGCTGAGTAGCCCTTCAATGTCTCCGCGTACGCTCCAGGTAGAAGGCTAACGCCCTCTTACAATCGAGGGTATGCAGGACCACCTCTGCCTGGCTGGCATGTGGTCTGGGAAAGAAAGAGTAGTTACTCACTTGTAACAGGTGTTCTCCAGGAGCAGCAGGAATCAGTCCTCACATATGGGTGACGTCGGCGCCGACGGAGCCCTCGCGGAGCAATTTCCCCAGCTTTCAAAGAAAGCCTTTGGGAATTGCAGCGTGCATGCGCGGTCCCCTTCCCGCCCAAGGGTGCCATCTTGCTCAGTCTGATGACATAGCTAAAAGACAGCAAAAAAATTAGCAAAATAAATCATATGAATGCAACTCCGAGAGGAGGAGGGAGGGTTGTGAGGACTGATTCCTGCTGCTCCTGGAGAACACCTGTTACAGGTGAGTAACTACTCTTTCTCCAGGACCAAGCAGGAAGTCAGTCCTCACATATGGGACTCCATAGCTTAAGGCTACCGGAGACCTCAAGCGGAAAAATGAGCTCCCTCTAGCTCAGTAGCACAGAAGGAAGGAATCTTCTCTGAAAACGCCCCCGACCGGTAGCCCAACATCAGGGCCAGAGGGTATGAGTTGCCTAAACCTCAAAGAGATTATGGAGGACTGCCTGACCAAAAGCACTGTCCCTGCGGGACTCCCTCTCCAGGCAGTAATGGGCCGCAAAAGTCTGGCTTGAAGACCAAGTAGCGGCCCGGCAGATGTCTGCCAACGGAACAGAGCGGAGATGAGCCACTGACGCAGCCTTCGCCCTTACATGATGAGCCGTGACACGACCCTCCAACGAGAGGCCTGCTGCCCCATAAGCCCAAGCGATACAGTCAGCAACCCAAATGGACAAAGTACGCTTGGAGACAGGTAGCCCCAATTTATTGGGGTCAAAAGAAACGAAGAGCTGAACAGCCCTCCTATGCTCCCGCGTACGGTCAAGGTAGAAGGACAAGGCCCTCCTACAGTCCAGGGTATGCAGGACCACCTCAGCCCGGCTGGAGTGCGGCCTGGGAAAGAAGGTTGGAAGAACCACCTCCTGGTTAAGATGAAAAGTAGAAACCACTTTAGGAAGAAACGTAGGGTGAGTCCGTAAGACTACCCTATTCCTGTAGAACCTAGTGTAAGGAGGATCAGACACTAGGGCCTGCAGTTCACTAACGCGCCTAGCAGAGGTAAGGGCTACCAAAAACAAGGTTTTCCAGGAAAGAAAATGAAGAGGGCAGGTAGCCATAGGTTCAAAGGGCGGACAGGTAATCCGCTGCAAGACCACATTCAGATCCCATTCAGGGGCTGGTGGGCGCAAAGGAGGCTTAAGGAGGAGGAGGCCTCGGAGAAAATGAGCCACCAAAGGGTGGTTGGAAAGAGGCCTGCCATCCACCAGTGCGTGATGCGCAGATAGAGCACTGAGGTGGACCCTGACAGAGTTGGACTTAAGGCCCAGATTGGAGAGGTAAAGCAAATATTGCAAGACCACTGCCACCAAGCAGGAGAAGGGATTCTCAGACTGCTGAGCACACCACACGGAGAACCGGCGCCACTTAAGAGCGTAGGACTTCCGGGTGGAGGGCCGCCTGGAGGCCAAGACGACCTCTTCCACATCCCGAGGCAGCAGGAGGGGAGCAAGGACTACCCTTTCAGCAGCCAGGCCATCAGATGAAGGGACCGGAGGGTTGGGGTGTAGGAGAGTCCCCTGATCCTGTGAAAGGAGATCGGGTTGAAACCCCAGAGGAAGAGGAGTGTCCACCGCCAGCTGCATCAGAAGCGGGAACCAGGGCTGTTTCGGCCACCGGGGAGCTACGAGGATCAGCGAGGCTCTGTCTCTGAGAACCTTGAAGAGTGTGCGAGACACCAGTGGCATGGGAGGAAAGGCATACAAGAGGCCTGTGGACCATGGAATCAGAAAAGCATCCACCGCTACTCTGAGAGGATGCGGCTGTCGAGAGCAGAATCTGGGAAGTTGCCGGTTCAGAGGACTGGCAAACAGATCCATGGTGGGGAGGCCCCACTTGAGAAAGATCCGCTGAACCACCAACGGATCCAATCTCCACTCGTGTGGTTGGAGGATCCTGCTCAGCTTGTCTGCCAGGTAATTTTCCAGACCTGGGAGATAGACAGCTTTGAGGAGGATGCGGTGGCGGACGGCCCATGAGCACAATTTTTGTACCTCCTGACAGAGAAGGAAGGAGCCTGTGCTGCCTTGTTTGTTCACGTAGAAAATTGCAACTTGATTGTCCGTCTGGACCAGCACAGACTGGTGAGACGTGAGGTGGGAGAAGGCTCGCAGAGCTAGACGGATGGCTCTGAGCTCCAGGAAGTTTATCTGCTGAGCAGACTCCCAAGGACTCCAGAGGCCTTGAGTACATGTCCCTTGGCAATGTGCTCCCCAACCCAGGAGAGAAGCATCGGTTGTCAGCACCTGAGAAGGCGGAGGAGATTGAAAATCCACTCCCAGCACTAGGTTTGGCAGATGAAGCCACCACTGCAGAGAAGAGACCAGGAGGTTGGATACCTGTACTGAGTCTGTCAGGCTCCCCGTGGCCTGATGCCATTGAGTGCGAGGGCACCACTGAGCAGGTCGCATGTTCAGGCGGGCATTGGGGGTTACATGGACTGTGGAAGCCATATGGCCGAGCAGTCTCAGAAATTGCCTGGCAAAGACCAGGGAATTCCTGCGAAAGTGGCTGGTGAGATCCATGAGCCTGTTCGCCCTGTCTAGAGGCAGAAAGGCCTGCGCCTGAAGTGTGTTCAACCTTGCACCGATGAATTTGAGATTTTGAGAGGGGAGCAAAGTGGACTTTGCAAAGTTTATGACAAATCCCAAGTGCTGGAGCAGAGTCACAGTGCGATGAGTGGCCTCTTGGGAAGACTGGGCCCTGATGAGCCAGTCGTCCAGGTATGGAAATACAAAGAGGCCTTGAAGTCTTAGATAGGCCGCCACCACTGCTAGGCATTTGGTGAACACCCTGGGGGCGGAGGATAGGCCAAAGGGCAGTACTCTGTACTGGTAATGATTTCCTCCCACAACAAACCTGAGATATTGTCTGTGGTCTGGATGAATAAGGATGTGAGTATAGGCATCCTTCAGATCTAAGGAGCATAGCCAGTCTCCCTGCTGGAGGTAGGGCAGCAGGATTCCAAGGGTAAGCATCTTGAACTTTTCCCTTGCCAGGAACTTGTTGAGGTTTCGCAAGTCCAAGATGGGTCTGAGGCCTCCTGTTCGTTTTGGTATCAGAAAGTACCTGGAATAAAAGCCTTGACCTTTCAGGTGGTGGGGCACTGGTTCCACAGCCTATTCCTGAAGAAGACTTGCTAACTCCTGAAGGAGTAGGTCCCTGTGCAGAGGGAGTCTTGGAGGCTCCCCTGGAAAGTAGGAGGGAGGTACCTGGTGAAAGTGTAGAAGAAAGCCCTTCTGAACTATATGAAGCACCCAGGTATCTGATGTGATTGCTGACCACCTGTGGGCAAAGTGGATCAGCCGGCCTCCTGTGCTGAGAGAAACCAGCGGAGGGGAAGAGGCTATGCTGACGGAGTCAAAAACCCCCACCCTGCTGAGCAGGGGCCTGTGTTGTGGGCTTGGGGGCCTGCTGCCTACGGGATCCATTACACCGTCCCTTGGCCTGCTGACCCTGTTGGGGAGCTGTTGAGGCCTGATAATGAGGGTATTGTTTATAGGCAGCTGTCTTCCTCGGGTAAAAGGGCTTTTTCCCCGAGCCCTTCTTCTTATGAGAAGGGGCAGAGGTTTTTCTGGACAGCCGAGTCCTGGTCAGAGTCTTGGTCTCGATCCGTGCAGCCTTTTCAGCCATGGGCTTGCCAAAGAGGTTTTCACCTCTGCAGGGGACATCGACCAACTTGTCCTGTACCCATGGCTCGAGGTCGGATGACTGAAGCCAAGCCTGTCGGCGGGCACCGATGCCGGCTCCGGCTACTCGAGCCGATGCTTCGAAGCCATCGTAGGCTGCTCGAGAGATAAACTTCGAGCACTCTCGAATACCAGTGGACAAGGCTTGGAACCTCTGCAAAGGTTCCTCGGAGAAACCAGCAGAGAACCCGGCAATTTCTTTTGCCAGGTCTCGGAGATACATGCCCATATAGAGCTGGTAGGTCTGGACTCGATAAGCAAGCATAGAGCCCTGGAAGCACTTCCTACCGAGGGCATCCAGGTTCCGGGCCTCCCGGCCGGGAGGCACCGAGGAGTGCAACTTTTGACTCTTGAGTCGATGCATGGCCGATTCCACCACCATGGAATGGTGCGGTAGTTGTGCCTTTTGGAACCCAGGGCTCTTGCGGACTCGATAAATGGAATCGACCCGCTTGCTTAACACCGGCGCCGACGCCGGGCTCTCCCACATGCGGAAGAGAAGTCGCTCCAGCATCGGAGGAACCGGTACAGTAAAGGCCTCCTTCGGGGGAGAGTCATACTGGAGGGCATCGAGCTCTTCGGCTCGAGGCTCCTCCTCGGGATCCGTGGGGAATGCCAAGGCCTTGGCCATATCCCGCACGAAGTCCGAGAACCGGGTGTCCTCCGGGGGGGACCGTCTCCGAGGTTCGGACTCGGGCGAGTCCGATGGGACGCACCGAGTCCGAAAAGTACTGGGTGACTCTTCGTCCTCCGTCTCCCAGGCTGATTCCTCGGAGGAGGAATCGAGCGGCTCCGGTCAGGCGAGCACCGATGCCTTCCGCCCCGACGCCGAGGGTGTTGGCGTCGACAACCTCGGTCCCGAACGGGAGGCCGAGGGAGATCGTGACCGAGGATCGACTCCAGTTCGCATGGACTCGAGGATCGGCTCGGTCTCCGGGATCGACTTGGACGTCGACATCCCGGTGGTCGGGGCAGATGCACCGGCGAGGCCAGCGATCAATGCCCGCTGCTGGTCCATGAAGGCAGCGAAACTGCTCTCCAAGGCAGTCAACCTGAGTCCGAGCTCAGGAGACCCAGCAGCCCCCGACTCGGGCCCCGAAGGCATCGGGCCTGACGTCGGCTCCTTCGGAGGTGAGTCCACGAGGACTACAGTACTCACGTGTCTAGGAGACTCCATCTCGAGACGAGGAAGTTTCGAAGGCCTCTCCGACTCGGAGGACCCGGGACGGCTATCGGGGCTATGCGACCTGGCCCTCGAGGAACCAGCAGCGTCCACCGACGCCGCCCCCGCGGGTTTCTTCTTCCGATGATGTTCCCGGGCAGGAGACCCCCGCTCAGAGGAACTCTGACGATGCTCAGGACCGGAGTCCCGGGACGTCGAAGCCTCTGACGAGGTCCGGGCCCGGCCGGGCGCGGAGTCAGAGAAGATTCTTTCTTTTTGTTGCTGCCGACTCCTCAACGCTTTAGAGGACATCTTGCCACACGGACCACAGATCATCGGGTCATGAGTGGGTCCGAGGCAGCGGAGGCAGCAGTCGTGTGTGTCGGTAAGAGACATAAGTTTCTTACACCGATCACACTTTTTAAACCCGCTGGCAGCCATCAGGGGAAAAAGGGCCCCTGCGAGGTCAAAAGACAGGGCTGCCAATGAAAATGAAAAATGGCGCGAACGCTAGTCACGAAGGACAAAAACAAAAAAAATTACGAACGGACTCGATACCGGTGTATCGGGTCCGGGCAGGAAAAGGATCCGGCGTCGAATCCGAGAAAAGAAAAATAACGAAAATCAACTTTTTCAGCGGCGATCACAAACAGCGTCTGTAGGGCTCCACGGAAAAAAGAAGACTGAGCAAGATGGCACCCTTGGGCGGGAAGGGGACCGCGCATGCGCTGCAATTCCCAAAGGCTTTCTTTGAAAGCTGGGGAAATTGCTCCGTGAGGGCTCTGTCGGCGCCGACGTCACCCATATATGAGGACTGACTTCCTGCTTGGTCCTGGAGAAAGTTGGAAGAACCACCTCTTGGTTGAGGTGGAACGAAGAGACCACTTTCGGAAGGAACTTGGGGTGGGTGCACTCTGTTTCTATAAAACCTTGTGTACGGTCTATCCAAAACAAGAGCTTGCAGCTCACTCACTCGTCTGGCAGATGTGAGTGCCACCAGGAAGAGCACCTTCCAGGAAAGGAAGAGCAGATGGCAAGTAGACATTGGCTCAAAAGGTGGGCGAGTAAGCTGCTCCAAGACCACATTCAAATCCCACTTGGTTGCCGGGGACGAACCGGGGGTTTTAGTAGAAGTAGACCTCTAAGGAATCTGGATACCAAGGGGTGAGCCGAAAGAGGTTGTCCTTCTACTGGAGAGTGGTGTGCTGACAAAGCACTCAGGTGGACCCTGACAGAGTTAGACTTAAGACCTAATTCTGAGAGGTGAAGCAAGTACTGCAATACTACTGGTACAAGGCAAGCAAAAGGTTTTTTCATTGTGCTGGGTACACCACACCTCAAACCTGCGCCACTTAAAGGCATAGGTTTTCTAGTGGACTGTCTCCTTGAGGCCAGTAACACGTCTTCAACATTCTTAGGTAGGAGGAAAGGCGCCAGCACTACCCTTTCAGCAGCCATGCCATCTGGTTGAGGGACCTGAGGTTGGGATGTAAGAGCGAGCCCTGCTCCTGGGACAGGAGGTTGGGCTGCGTCCCCAGCGGGAGTGGGGATTTCCACTGACAGCTCAAGGAGAAGAGGAAACCAAGGCTGCCTCGGCCATCTGGGGGCTACCAGAATGACAGAGGCCTTGTCCTGAAGGATTTTGAACAGAGTCCGGGCCACCAAAAGCGTGGGAGGAAACGCATACATGAGGACCCCTGACCATGAGATCAGAAATGCATCTGCAGCCACCCTCTGAGGGTGTGGCTGTCTGGAGCAAAAGCTGGGCAACTGGTGATTTTGCGGACTGGCAAAGACATCTATGGACGGATGCCTCCAACAGTGGAAGATCTGCTGGGCCACTTCCAGATTCAGTTGTCACTCGTGAGGTTGAAGAATCCTGCTTAGCTTGTCTGCTAGGAAGTTCTCCTGACCTGGCAGGTAAACTGCATTGAGGGACATACCCTGCCTGATTGCAAAGGAGCACAGGTTGAGTGTCTCCTGACCAATGTTCCCTCTAATTTTCTGTAGGCTGTGTGCGCATAAAATATCAGCTGTGCAGCTTTTGAAGGAAGGTTAAATTTTTGTGCGTCACATAATGACACTCGGAGTTATATACTTTAAAATTTGACTACAGGTCAGAATACAGTATGTACACCACATTGATTTTAATCAAATTAAATGAAAATAGATGATTACTAAATGAAGCGGAAAATTTCTAGTAATTACAATCACAACTTTTAAATTTTAAGACGTCTGTGTTGTTTTCTATCAGAATCAGAACCGTAATTTTTGTGTGCTCTGTTGTAAAGTATGTGCGCTCGCTCAGCGAGGTGTGTGCGCGCGCACACGCGCACAGCTTAGAGGGAACAGTGCTCCTGACATAGGAGACGGGACCCTGCACCTCCCTGCTTGTTCACGTAGAACATCACTACCTGACTGTCGGTCTGCACCAAGAACGACTGCTGTGAGAGAACATGACAGAAGGTTTGAAGAGCTAGGCGAATTGCCCGAAGTGCTAAGAGGTTGATTTGGTGTGTACTCTCCTGAGGAGACCACAACCCCTGAGTGCATGATCCTTGGCAATGGGCTCCCAAGCCCAGCAAGGAGGCATATGTCGTCAGCACTCTTGTGTGCGAGGGAGGCTGAAAAGGCACTCCCTCGAGCAGGTTGGGTGGCAAAAGCCACCACGCCAACGACTTCATTAGTCGTTTGGACACTCTGATCCTATCTCGGAGTCATCAAGTGGCTTGTGTCTACTGATCTCTGAGGCACCACTGAGCTGTCCTCATGTGGAGACGGGCGTTTGGGATCACACGTACCATGGAGGCCATGTGGCCCAGGAGGCGTAGAAAGTGTCTCGCTGAGATCTGAGACTTGTGGCTGACTTGGTGCACCAGTGCCAGAAGTCTCTGTGCCCTGTCCTCCGGCAGGAAAACTCTTGCCCGAAGGGTGTCTAGTCTTGCTCCTACGAACTCTAAGTTTTGAGTGGGGAGCAAAGTGGACTTTGCCTGATTTATGACAAAGCCTAAACTCTGTAGCATGTTGATAGTGCGAGCTGTGGCCTGTTGGGCCTTCTGAGGCGACTAGGCCCTGATGAGCTAGTTGTCCAGGTAAGGGAAGACAAAAATCCCTTGGCTCCTGAGGAAGGCCGCCACTACCGCCAGGCATTTGGTAAACACTCTGGGAGCAGAGGCTAAGCCAAATGGTAATAATCTGTACTGAAAATGGTTTCCTCTCACTACAAATCTGAGAAATTGCCTGTGGTCTGGATGTATGAGGATGTGCGCGTAGGTATCCTTAGGTCTAAGGAGCATAGCCAATCTCCCTGGTGGAGGTAAGGCAGCAATATTCCAAGGGAAAGCATCTTGAACATTTCCCTCACCAGGAACTTGTTTAAGTTTCGAATGTTGAGGATGGGTCTGAGGCCCCCTGTTCTCTTTGGTATCAGAAAATACCTGGAGTAGAAGCCTTGTCCCTACAGGTGGTGGGGCATTGGTTCCACCACCTGATCATGTAGAAGACCAGCCAACTCCTGCAAGAGGTGGTCCCTGTGTAGAGGGGGTCTGAGAGGCTCTCCTGGAAAGAAGAAGGGAGGTACCTGGTTGAAGTGGAGCAAATAGCCCCTTTGGACTATTTGAAGGACCCAGGTATCTGTGGTGATTGTTGGCCACCTGTGGGCGTACAGACTTATCCTTCCTCCTGTGCAAGACCTCACCCCTGGTTGGAGAGAGACTATGCTTTGGCAGTCAAAAGTCCCCTCCCGGCTGGGTTGGACCCGGGGCTGGAGGTTTGGGGGTCTTCTGCTTACGTGGGCCATGCCCCTGTCCCTTGGCCTGCTGCCCCTGTGGGCGAGCTGGGGAGGCCTGTTGAGTGGAGTAGTTGCGGTAAGCAGCACCCTTCCTCGGAAAAAAGGGCTTTTTACCCGAGCCCTTCTTTTTAGAAGGGGCAGACGTCTTCTTGGATAGTCTTGTCCGGGTCAAGTACTCGGACTCAATTTCAGCAGCCTTCTCATCATGGGTTTCCAAAGAGGTTGTCACCTCGGCAAGGGACATTTACCAACTTGTCCTGAACCCATGGCTCCAGGTCCGACGACATTAGCCACGCCTGGCAGCGGGCACAGATGCTGGCTGCAGCTACTTGGGCCGAGGCCTCGAAGCCGTCATAGGCTGCTCGAAATTATTAACTTCGAGCACTCCCAAATCCCTGTGGAAAAGTTCTTGAAGCATTGCAAGGGTTTCTCAGAGAGGCCAGCTACAAACCCGGCAATCTCCTTTGCCAGGTCCCGCAAGTACATGCCCATGTACAGCTGGTATGTTTGGACTCGGCATGACAGCATCGAGCCCTGGTAGCACTTTCTGCCGAGGGCGTCCAGGTTCCAGGCTTCCCTGCCAGGAGGCACCAAGGAGTGCATTTTTTGGCTCTTGAGCCTGTGCATGGCCAATTCCACAACCATGGAGTTTTGCGGCAGCTGTGCTTTCTAGAACCCAGGGCTCTTGCGGACTCGACAGATGGAATCAACCCGCTTGCTGAGAACCGGCATCGAGGCCGGTGACTCCCACATGCAGAGCATCAGCCGTTCCAACATCAGAGGAACTGGTACTGTAAGGGCTTCCCGAGGGGGAAAGTCATGCTGGAGGGCTTCGAGCCCCTCGGCGTCTGCCGGGTATCCTCGGGGGGGGGGGGGGGGAGACCTTCTCCGAGGCTCGGAACCCAGCGGGTGCCCGGGGACTGCTCATCTTCCGTTTCCCATGCCGAGTCCTCCAGCCATGAGGGCTTTGGTCTCGACTGCCCCGATGCCAAGGGCCGAGGGCACCGGTGTCGATGACCTCGGTCCCGAACGGGAGGTCAAGGGAGACCTCGGCCGAGGTTCGACCCGAGTCCGAAGAGAAGGACTGGCTTGGCCTCCGGGGTCGATTTGGACGTCGAGGTCCCGGTGGTAGGGGCGGAAGGACCGGTGAGACCGGCCATCAGCGCCCACTGCTGCTCTATGAAGGCAGGCATGCTGCACTCCAGGGCCGCCAACCTTAGACCGAGCTCAGAAGGTTCCGCAGCCTCCGGGTCAGGTCCTGACGCTGTCGGGCCCGGCTCCGGTTCTACCGGAAGAGAGTCAACGAGGACAGCAGCAGTTACCTTCCTCGGCATCTCCGGCTCTGTGCGAGGCACTTTTGCAGGTCGCTCTGACTCCAAGGACCCGGGGCGGCGGTCAGGACTCCGTGACCTGGCCCGCGAGGATCCAGGCCGATCAGAGGCATCCAACGCCGCCGCCCTCGCAGGTTTCTTCTTCCTCCGGTGTTTCCGTGAGCGAGACCCCCGCTCAGAAGAGACCCGACGATGTTCGGAGTCAGATAGCTCCTGAGACATCGAGGCTTCTGAAGAGGTCCGGACCCGGGTGGATGCGAACTCGGAGAAAATCCTTTCACGCTGCTGCTGCCTACTTCTAAGTGCCTTGGAAGACATCTGACCACATGGGCCACAGACCTTCGGGTCATGATTGGGCCGGAGGCAGCAGATACAGCAGTCGTGCGTGTCGGTGAGAGACATTAATCTTTTACACCGATCACACTTTTTAAACCTGCTGGCAGCCATCGGGGGAAAAAGGGCCCCTGCGAGGTCAAATGACCGGCCTGCCAGTGAAAAATAAAAAAAGAGCGCGAACGCTAGCCACTAAGGGCAAACCCCAAAAAATAGTGACCGGACTCGATACCGGTATACCGAACCGAGGCGGGAAGGGGAACCGGCGTCAAACCGGGCCGAGGAAGAGAATCTTCAGTAGTTTTGACACACTTTTTCTGCGAGGGAATTTGGACTATGTCCGTTGGGCTCCGCGGAAAAAGGGAGACAGCAAGATGGCACCCTTGGACGGGAAGGGGACCGCGCATGCGTGATGCAATCCCAAAGGCTTTCTTTGAAAGCTGGGGAATTGCTCCGCACGAGGGCTCCGTCTGCGCCAACGTCACCCATATGTGAGGACTGACTTCCTGCTTGTTCCTGGAGAACTTGTTATATCTTAAGAGCTCCAGAAGGAGGCTGTCTTTGGCATGATGCAAGTACTATGTTGAAAATTAGCAGTAAATTTGAGAGACTGAGATCATGCTCCATATATAATGACTTAGAAGTGAGGTTCATGACTGTCATGGTATGCGCAAAACTAACCACACCAAAGAACTGCAAGGAAGGGAAATAAGACAAACTACCTAGCACCAACCTTCCTTAACTCCCCCTTTTTTTTCAAATTCCAATTGTTATATCCAATCAACAATTCAATAAAGGCAAACAGGCCTCAGAGAAATCTTCCCCAACACTTGGCGAAACGAGTCACCATAGGGGTAGATGGTAAATTCCACATCACGGGCCCCAAGCCTTTTTATAATTTATTATTCCAATTAAATATCACTAATTCTTATCAAATTATATCTTTATTAAAAATTCACACAATCACCTAAAAGTACTTTTTCGGGATTTCAAAATTTTTTTTTAATATACTCAATATATTCCAAGTGTGTATGGATATCCAAGGCAGCACTAACCAGCCCCGTAGAGGCTATTCAACCTACAAAGAAATAATAAAGGAGTTTTATAAAATGAAGCATAACAACATCTCCAATGGAAATAGTATACTCAACTTTGAGGTTTTGTTGAAGATTCTCACGCCGTCACAGGACCACACACACTTTTGACAGTTTCCAAATACAAAATCCGACAGCCAGAGAAGCAGAGTCAATGCCGAGACAGTTCTTAATAGTCCAACAAAAGCTTTCGTTTCGCCTTAACTGGCTTCCTCAGGGACAATGAACTCAAGCATAGTAACTACATCTCTATAACAGTAAGAAGTTGTTAGTGTGGGCAACAAGTGCCTCCAACCTAAAGAAGCGATCACTGCTAACATCACATGCTGAAGCACCCACCTTTATACTCCAATACGCTGTCAAAAACTAACGTCACTTCCTGCAGAATCTAACTTAACTACTACCTAAAAGAATGTAGGTCACGAACTCCACAGAGACTAATTAAAAGAACAAAGTCCAATCTATTTTATCGTTGAGGCCATGTGGGGCAAGTGTATGGAAATTAAAGATCCATCGTTGTTCTTGCTGCAGCAGCAACTTCCCCCGATCACCTCCACGAAGATTAACAGGAACATAGTCTAGCACCGTGCATCTAAAATCAACAATTGTATGAGCACTAGAAAGACAGTGTTGAACTAACGATGTTTCTAACTTTGCTTTCAATATACTGTACTTATGTTCACTTAATCTTGTACGAAGAGGACGAGTTGTCTTGCCAATATACAATTTAGAACATGTGCACCATAGGGCATAGACGACATAGGAGGAATTACAATTGGTATTAGCTCGCAGCGAATAAGATTTAGAAGAAATAATTGCTGGTAAAGTGGGATCCAAGTGTTGGGGAAGATTTCTCTGAGGCCTGTTTGCCTTTATTGAATTGTTGATTGGATATAACAATTGGAATTTGAAAAAAAAGGAGGTATGCGCAAAACTAACCCATTTGGAGAAATTTCCCTAGAAAATGCAATTACAATGCAGTCATGAATCAGAGTAACAGTAAAGTGACAGGATCTAGGTAGCAGACTATAGAGGTCTTAGAAATTTTCATATTGGTTAGGGGCCGACACTCACCATAACGAAGTCTGAAAATGTAAGCAGCATACAGAACTGATCCCTATATTTGAGGTCAAGAAGGAATATTTTTTATTACTTCAGAACTGCCTACAGAAACATAGTATTTTTTTTTAACCTTTACTTGAAGCTTGTAATCAGGACTAGGTTTTATGATAAAAAAGACAAGCCAGATCACAGCAAAGTAAACTGCATGACAATGTTATGTGTGTAATCAATAGTTGCAATTGGTTAAACGCATACATTTTTATTCAATTCACCGTTCTGTGCTCTAGCTTGTTTTTTTTCCTGGTATATGTGAGAGCACTGAGCCTCTGTTCTGTTTACTAGATTTCAGTATTACCAAACTATGGAGTTAACCTATTTAAGAGATCAAAGGAAAGCATGGTAGGCACATGGAATGGTCTTTCACAAAAGCCTGTGACAGGCACGGAGCATTCTGAGTTGTGAAAAAGTGAAGGGAAAGTTAGAGATTACCTGCAGTATGTGGCTTTATATCAGGAGGTAAACTGAGCAGAATGGATGGGCCTTGCAGTCGTTATCAGCACAGGGACGGCACTTCCATTAGATAAACTAGGCAGTTGCCTAGACTTGAGAGCGGCAAAAGGCAGGAGGCAGGTCTTTTAAATTCAATTCTTCCCAGTTCCTGTTTTCTCAGAGGCCTTACCCCAATGCTTAGCTCAGTGGCTTGGCCCTCCTGGCCAGCAGAAAGGAGAGCACTTAATAGTGCAGTTTCCTCTTCAGTGCAGGGTAAATCTTGTGGCATGAACTGCAGTTGATACCGTGAGAGAGGCCCGGTGGGGCAGAGGAAGCAGGCATACTATTAAGCAGCCTTCCTCCTTCCAGGCACAGGGCTTCTGGGAGAACCAGGACCAAGCCATTAAGTAGGCTTAAGGAGGGAGTGAGAGGCCAGGGGACTGGGGTGCAGGAGCCCAGGAAGCACTGGAGTGCAAGATTAAAGGTTTGCTTAGGGCGTCTAATATCCTTGCAGGGGCCCTACATCTGCTCCCATATTCTCTGCAAGTGTAGCCTAGTAACATAGTAAATGACGGCAGATAAAGACTAGCACAGCCCGGCACTTTTACTTTAGGTTGGAACTGTCACGCCATACTCGATCACCCTCGCTGTGTGCTTTTATTTTTGGTGTATGCAAACATACAGGTTAATATTCAAAAGCACTTAGCAGGTTAGCAGCAGCACTAAGAGTGATATTCAGCACTTAGCAGCAGCACTAAGAGTGATATTCAGCACTTAGCAGGTTAAGTGACACTAAATGGAAATTACACTAACCTGGTAATTGTAGTTCCTGTAGGATCCAGTTTAGTCCTCCACAATCGGGTAGTGCACCTTCTACTGCAGCCTGGAGACTGGACCAATCAAATCTTCTGTAGTACATATCCAGCAGGAGCTCCCAGAAGCCCCCCAGTGTACTAGTAACAAAGCATACTTAACGAAGCAACACATTAAATAATCATTAAATTATCATTACATTATCAGTAAACCCTTTTCTTCCCCCCCTGTAATAACCAACTCCCTCCCCAAACGAGGAAGTCAGAACACCGCCTGGCGCCGAAACCGACGCCTTCCAATTTACACAGAGCTCCCCTTCACAGAAATCTAGGGAGCTGACTGAACTCCAAGAAAGGGAAGAGCCATAGCGATAAGCACGACTGTCAACAGAACCCGAACGGGACGAAGAACCGTCCTACAGTCAACCGCTCGGAACAGCGCGCCGCAAGACTACACAGAGAGTTGGGAGGGAAGGAGGACTAAACTGGATCCTACAGGAACTACAATTACCAGGTTAGTGTAATTTCCATTTCCTGTGCGGATATCCAGTTTAGTCCTCCACAATCGGGATGTAACAGAGCAGTTAAGACCGGGCGGGACCTTGCCAGCCGGCGCGCAGAACCGCCGATCCAAAACAGGAATCCCGAGCCGCTAATACATCCAGGCGATAGTGCCTGCTGAAAGCGTGCAGAGACGACCAAGTGGCCGCCCTACAGATATCCGCTGGCGGAACCAGGCAATGCTCCGCCCAAGAGGTCGCCTGAGCTCGAGTAGAATGAGCTCGAAGCCCCTCCGGAACTGGCCGCTGCTGCAACAGATACGCAGATGCGATCGCTTCCTTGAGCCATCTAGCAATGGAGGCCTTAGCCGCCGCCTCCCCTTTTCTTGCGCCCCCAAAGAGCACAAAAAGCCGATCGGTCTTACGAAAGGACTCCGTAGACTGCAAATACCGACGCAGCGTGCGACCCACATCGAGCCGGTGAAGACCCTTGACCACCGACTCGACCGAGTTCGCCGAAAGAACCGGCAGAAACACTGCCTGATTCAAGTGAAAGGGAGACACCACCTTTGGAAGAAAAGAAGGCACCGGCCGGATCACAATCCGGTCCGCGGAAAACGACAAGAAAGGCTCTCGGCAGGACAAGGCCTGAAGATCCGAAATGCGCCGAGCCGAGCAAATGGCTACAAGAAAGACCGTCTTCAAAGTGAGATCCTTCAGGGACGCCCTCCGCAAGGGCTCAAAAGGTTCCCGCACCAGAGCCCGCAGGACTAAATTCAAATCCCACGGGGGAATCGGTGCTCTGCGGGAAGGCCGCAAATGAAAAACAGCGGTCAAGAAACGCCGCACATCCGCATGAGCGCTGAGAATGCGGCCTAAAACCTTGCCTCTATAGCAGGAGATCGCTGCCAACTGAACCTTCAGGGAACTGGCCGCGAGGCCTTTCTCAAACCCATCCTGAAGGAAGCTTAACACGACGGGCACAGAGACCGTCGCCGCCGCCCGGACTCCCCGCCGGGAGCACCAGTCCTCAAAATCCTCCAGATTCGAACATAAGTAAGAGAAGTGGATGACTTTCTTGCCCGCAGTAGGGTGGAAATCACCGCGGGCGAATAACCCTTCTTTTTCAGCCGAGCCCTCTCAATGGCCAAACCGTAAGCGAGAATCGAGCCACCTGGGGCATCCGCAGGGGGCCCTGAAGAAGAAGGTCCGGCAGCGCGGGCAGGCGCCAAGGCACGCCGTCTCGAAGTCTGACTAACTCGGCATACCAGGGCCTCCGGGGCCAATCCGGAGCCACCAGCAGCACTCTGCCCTGATGACCCTCGATGCGCTGGACGACCCGGCCGATCAGCGCCCACGGACGGAAGACATACAGAAGCCCGGACGTCGGCCACGGCTGAATGAAAGCGTCGAGCCCTTCGGACATTCGCTCCCGCCGTCTGCTGAAGAAGCGACTCGTCTTGGCCGTCTGGAAGGTCGCCATGAGATCCATGATGGGCGGACCCCACCGCCGCACTATTTGCGCATACACCTGTGGATTTAACTCCCACTCTCCGGGGTCCACTCGCACTCTGCTGAGAAAGTCGGCCTGGACATTTTCCGCGCCCGCTATGTGCGCCGCTGATATTGCCGGCAGACGAGTCTCCACCCAACTGAACAAGGCTGTCGCCTCTGTTTCCAGGGCCACACTCCCCCTTGGCGATTGATGTAAGCCACCGTGGCCGCATTGTCCGACCAGACCCGGACAGGTCGACCCCGGACCAGTGGCTCCAGGGCCAATAGTGCTAGTCGCACCGCCCGAAGCTCGAGACGGTTGATCGACCAAGACGCTTCCTGGGAGGACCACACCCCCTGAGTGAAGCGGGTCTCGCAGTGCGCTCCCCAACCGGCTAAGCTTGCATCCGTTGTGAGGGGAACCCACAGAGGAGGCTCCAAGGGAACCCCCCGCGTCAGATTCTCGGGAGAGAGCCACCAACGGAGCGAAAGACGCACCGCCTTCGGGCAGGGCAGTCTCTTGTTCAAGGAGTCGCACTGGTTGGACCACCGGCGAAGGAGCGCCCTCTGCAGCGGGCGCATGTGGAACCGCGCCCACGGTACCACCTCCAAGGTCGCCGCCATTGTTCCGAGAAGCCTCAGGTACCACCACGCCGACGGAGCGGGCATGCCCCGAAAGAGTCGGACAAGAGCCCGCAACGCCCGGACGCGGCGCTCGGGGAGGCACACCAGACCCCGGGTGGTGTCGAAGCGCACCCCCAGATACTCGAGGTCCTGCGTGGGACGCAGACAACTTTTTCGTTCGTTCACCACCCAGCCGAGAGACCGCAGCAGAGCCACTACCCTGCTCGTGACTCGCAAGCACTCCCGACTGGACTTTGCCCGAATCAACCAGTCGTCGAGATATGGATGGACCAAGATGCCCTCCTTGCGCAAGGCCGCCGCAACGACCACCATCACCTTTGTGAAGGTGCGCGGAGCCGTGGCTAAGCCGAACGGCATGGCCCGGAACTGGAAGTGGCCCCACGGAAACGCAAAGCGGAGAAACCGCTGATGAGATGGATGTATCGGGATGTGCAAATAGGCCTCTGTAAGATCGAGGGACGTCAAAAACTCCCCCTGTCGTACTGCTACAATGACTGACCGCAGAGTTTCCATACGGAAGTGCGGCACCCTGAGCGCGCGATTGACGCCTCTGAGATCCAAGATCGGACGCAGAGAATCGCCCTTTTTGGGGACCACAAAATAGATGGAGTAACGACCGGCGCCTCTTTCCAAGAGAGGAACCGGGACCACCGCTCCCAGTGCTAACAACCGAGCCAGGGTCACGCGGATGTCCCGCGTCTTTTGTTCGCCCCTGCTGGGCGACAGAACAAAGGCATCCGGAAGCGGGGATGCAAATTCTAGAGCATAACCCTCTTCTATAATCTGTAGCACCCAGCGATCTGACGTAATTTGGGCCCAAGATGGAAGAAAGTCGTGCAAACGACCCCCGATAATCGGGCCTCCCTCCAGAGCCCGCCTCGCGTCATTGCGGCTTGCGCCCAAAGGAAGACGCCGAGGGAGAGGCGGCTCCGGAGAAGCCTCTGCCGGCCCCTCTGAAACCACGAAATCCCTGATTACGGGCTCCAAACCGGCCCCGCTGCGAGGCCCACAGGCGGGAGGACCGAAACCTGCGCTGATCCCGAAAGGACCCCCGCGCCGAGGTGGAGGACCTGTTGGCCCTTGGCCTATCCTCCGGAAGCCGGCCCCCCTTGGACTCACCGAGCTCCTTTACCAGTTTCTCGAGAGCCTCCCCAAATAACAATCTGCCCTTAAAGGGCAGTTTACCGAGGCGGGACTTGGAAGAACCGTCAGCCGCCCAGTTGCGCAACCATAGGGACCGGCGCGCTGCCACCGCGGACGCCATACTATTAGCCAATGCGCGGATTAAATCATAAAACAGATCCGCCAAGTAGGCCGAGCCGGACTCCAGCCGGGTAACCTCCAACAGGCCTTGCTGGTCTAAGCCGGGGCTCGAGCGCAAGCGCTGCGACCACCGCAGACACGCCCGAGCCACCCAAGCCCCGCAAATAGAGGCTTGCAATGACACGGCATCCGTATCGAAGGTTTGCTTCAGCAAATTATCAATCTTCTTATCCTGCCCGTCCTTGAGGGCCGCCGCCCCCTCAACCGAGATGGTGGTTTTCTTGGTCACTGCGGAAACCGCCGCATCCACTCGCGGAGACTTAAACAAGTCCCTGTCCTTGTCGGCGAGGGGATAAAGCCGATTCATGGTCCGAATCCCCTTCAAACCGGATTCCGGGTGCTCCCACTCCGCCTGTATCATCTGTTCCACCACGCGGTGGACGGGAAAAACCACCTGGGTATCCCTGACGGCCTGAATGAGAGGATCCTCCAGACCCTCTTCCTCCAGGGACCGCACTGCTGAAAGGTTAAGTGCCTGAAGGGACTCCGTAACCAGAGGAACCAGCTCGTCCTTCCGAAACACCCGAATGATCCGAGCCTGATCCTCCGGCTCGGGGATCTCCCCATCCTCCAATTCCTCCGCTTCAGTCTCAGGATCGCCCTCCGCCTCGGACTCCAGAAGCCCCAGGGCGTCCTGCTCCTGTTCCTCCAACCGGAGCCGCTTGACCCCGGGTGGAGAGGAGCGCTGAGCCACCCCAGTGACCCCCGAGGGGAGAGAGGGGGGCCCAACCTCCGGCCACTGACCGTACCTGCTCAAGTGGAAAGCCTGATGCATGAGGAGAACAAAATCAGGGGAGAATTCCATAGGTGGGACAACTATAGCCCCCTGCTGGAGCGCAGCCACCGACCCACTGGCCGGTGGAACCGACCCAGACTGAGGGATGCTCGGAGAAAGGACACTGTCCCCTGAAGTAGAAGCATCCCCAGGGGTAGCCTGCTCCTGGACATGCACAGAGTGTTCCAGCTCTGCGGGCACTGCAGCGCAGCCCCTGCAGATGCCAGAGTCAGTCCCTGCCGCTCTGCGGGACCCACAAATCACACATTGGGGTTTGGAAGCCATCCCAAGACCACCTCTGCCCAGCGGGATAGAAGGGAACCGGCACAGAAAAGCCCACACCACAGGGGCAATCTCATGCAAATCAGTCCCGGTTGAATAATAAAACGTTTTTTTTTTTTTTTTTTTTTTGCAAGAAACAAACACACTCCCCAGACTCCCAGGGGTGCCCTGAGCAAAATCGCCAGCAAAAGGAACCCCAAAAACCCCAGGGGAACCTGTGCACAAGTGATCAAAAGTGCCTCTAAAAGCACACTTTATAAATCCAAAATGGCCGCCGCACTTTTTCATCCGCGGTAAAAAACGGCGCGAAAATACAAAGACAAATAAATAATATGTAAAAGAAAGAAAACGACCCTCAGATACAGGGCAAACGATCAAATTTAGGAAAAATTGCCAAATGGACTCAGGAGAGCCTACAGAACGCTGGCAGCTCTGACAAGAGAGCACTGCTCACAAATACAGACATAAAATGAAAACTCCTACCAGCTCAGGAACAGCAAGGACACAGCCAACTTCACACAGTGTCAGCCACTGCTGTATCAGGTATGGCTTTTCCCCGTACAGTCAAGGGGAAGCTCACCCAAGGCTGATAAAATTAGCCAGGCAAGAAGACAGGAGCCTGCAGGTCTGACTTCCTCCCGAGTCTCCTGTGCCAAAGCACTAGAGAGGCATGTTTCTTTCACTTTTCCTTTTAAAGATACAACTAGCTATTAAATAAATAGCAAATAAATGTCCCAAAAACAAACCCTAAAAGACTAACTAACAAGTGCTGCTCCTTCAAGAGTCACTCAGTGTGCCCAGCAAGGGCACAGACGTCTTCAAGCTGCAAGAGACTGGACACACTGGGGGGCTTCTGGGAGCTCCTGCTGGATATGTACTACAGAAGATTTGATTGGTCCAGTCTCCAGGCTGCAGTAGAAGGTGCACTACCCGATTGTGGAGGACTAAACTGGATATCCGCACAGGAAAAGTGATATTCAGCACTTAGCAGGTTAAGTGCCACTAAGAGTGATATTCAGCACTTAGCAGGTTAGCAGCAGCACTAAGGGGTATGTTTACTAAACCGTCTTATTGTGCGCTCTGTGACGTTATCGTGCGATAAGGTACCTTATTGCGCGATAAGGTACCTTAGCGCGCGATAACGCGCGCTGCGGCACAAACGAGCGCTGAAGGTGGAGAAAGGCTCCCGGAGGGCAGAGGAAGGCTCCCCAGGGGCGGAGAGAAGGGGTCAATGGGTGGAGAATGGGAGGGGAGAGGCTCCCTGCACACTAACGCTGTGAAATCCAAAGCCAAAACTAACGCCACTGAAACCCTGGCGTTAGAGCTGATTTAAAGGGAAGAGAAACCATTTCTGTCAGCAATGTACAGAAAAAACAGGGAAACCTACAAAAAAGTGATAAGTGTGATACATGTGCACTGAACAAAAGGGCAAATAAACAGTGAAAATGACCAGCAGAAAATGGAAAAATAAAATAACCAAGCTGGGCAATAGTGATCTCAATGGGAAACATCAAAAAACACTCCCAAGAAGGCACCAAAAAAGGATATGAATTCTGGAAGGGTCCATGCTCTGTCCCCATACAAGGTGAATGAGCCCACAGTGAAATTGCGCTGTGCAGGGTTTTCCTCTCCATCAGACAGGTTTCCTATGGCGTGCACATGTGCGGCAACAGCAGGGCGGGCATGTCGGAATGGCCAACTGAACAGATGCTTGGAAATGGGATACAGAGGGATGCAGGCGGCACATGCTGTGGTGCAGCTGGGGCACAGTGCGGACTAGCGAGATGCCTAAGTGGCACTTAGGAATGCTGAAACTGTACAGCAGCCAGACAGCAACTGATGAGGGCCCAACATGGGCACGAGTGTGTTTATCACAGTGTCACAGGGGATAATACTCAGCAGGTACCTCCAAGGGCACAGAACATTGGCAGGCGGTGTTGGGGGGGGGGAAGCGTGGACGTCTATGCAGGCACCCCTACCTCAGAACCGCACCATAGGCAGCCGCCTACCTGCACACTGGATGGCCTGAGACTGCGCACCACCAGCAGAAGGGCATGTCAGCATGGTGGCAGAGGTGTACTGGTAGTGGAGGGGGGCAGTGGCAGCTGCCTAGAGCAGACCATGGCCTAGCCCTGTGTAGGTGGGTGCCATGCACTGCAACAGACAGGCCCTGCCGGACGAACAGTCATGGTATCACCAGGGAATGCACTGTCTCTGTGGCAACACGGTGGTGCAGTGCACACAGCCAGTGTGTTCAGAGGCAGAAGGTCACAGGTTCAAGTCCCAGCTGTGGTTCCTGCCAACCCAGTCCCCATATTTTACCCACTACTAAAACGTGCTAATACAGACAGAACCTTTAATGCAGATGACGTAAATATGCCCAAAACACCTACATTTTACCCTACAGAGCACAGACACCATAAACATGCGCATTACCTAGAGCAGAGTCCCCCAAATGCAGTCCTGGAGGGCCAAACACCATTCAGGTTCCATGCTGCCTCTAATAAAGATGCCTATGCTGCATTTCTATGCGCTGCCCCCATGGTATGCAGATGTATCTCATGCATATTCATGAGGGACAGCATGAAAACCCAAACAGTGTTTGGCACACCAGGACTGGAGTTGGGAACCTCTGCCGTAAAGCAGCAGCAAACAGGGGCAGATACACCCGCACCCACAGGCTCCATTATCCAATGCCTCCTGGAGAAGCAGGACATTGGGCCCTGCGTGCATCTCCCAATACTAGCACTTGCATACCTTAGCAATGCCACCCTAAACCCGGGAATACGGTACACAGCTATCAAAAGGTTGCTATGATTACTGGCAGATAGCAATTCTGAAGTACAATTTTCTGATTAAGCTGCATCATGGCAACCTTTCTGATGTCTGTGGAGTGTGCTACAGGTCTTGTGTCCGACAGTGTTTACCACCCTGGGGAGTGACCCCAACAGTATTGCGTACCATAGCCATGCCTGCACTGTGCCCAGGACTGGAGCGGTGGCCAGGGCTGCCAAACACCTCTATAGTTGTACAATGCTGGCATAGGTGTGGGAGTGTGTGTCTGTCTATCCAGTGTGTGGTGGCTGCAAACACCCTCCACAGCCCACACTGCCAGCACTGTTGCCAGTATTGGCCTGCCAATGTGCATGAGGAGCAAGGTACCATGGGTATAGCCCGGACAAGGTGGCCTGGCCAGGATGCATCTGCACAGGGCATAGGGCAATGGCTGGGACATTGTAGTGCCCGGCCACCACCTGCACAGACAGGGTGGCCACAGCATGTCCTGCTGGGAGATCACTCTCACCCTGACTGAGCAGTGACCACGGCATGGTTAGGTTCCCCCATAGTGCTCTATAATATTTCTCTCATGTGATATTTATGGGTTCCCTTTTGGGGCCCAATCACTGACCAATCTGCTTGGTGTGTATGCTGACATCCCAGTTCTGGGTGCATGCATCTCCTCCAGGAACATGCACTATGGACTAGCTAGCAGACTGTCTGCAGCTAGTATGTGCCGTGCTGGAACACCTTGCAGGGTGCAGTGGCTGGAGGCTTGCTGCAGGAGAATATCAGATAGTGGTGGGGTGCAGCTGAGCATTTCCGGGCCTAATGTCTGTCTGCTATTGCTTTATAGATGTGTACAGAGCTGCATTGACTGCCCTGTAGGGTGTCTGTTCCCCAGCAGGACTGCGGTTGATGGTCCCCTCTACTGCTGCCATTGCAGGGAGGTAAAATGTGGATCTGTTGGTGGGAGACCCTGTTTCCCACCCTCAGACCCTAGAGGGTGGGTTGGGTGGTGGTACATAATCCGCCTATGGGTCCATAAGGGCTAAATCTAACTGAGAAATACAGATGTATCCAAAGTGTGTCTGCAGGAACTACCTATTTCACACACTAGCACTGCTGGGGACCTGCAGCATGGCCTATTTCTACCATGGATGGTGCTGTGGACCTGGTGCTGGGCGCCCCACCTCACCCTCAGGGTGAGCATAGTACCCACACAATGTGACGGTGTGTAGCTACTCTGTGCCAGTAACACACACGGTCAGTTCCCCCTACCAGGCCGAGGTGCTGTGGGGGTGCATACCCCATCTTGTGTTCATCTGTAGACTGCTGATTTGCATGTGCAGTGCATCATGGGTACGGGTGGGTTAACCCTATCCTGGTGATCACAGCAGACTGTTTGTGTGGTGACAAGCAGTCCTTCTGCAGCCAGCCAGGGGTTTGTTAGCAGCTATAGAGCTGTAGCCCACTGGTTACTTCACTGCCTGTGGAGCCAGAGGTCATGGGTTCAGACCCACAGTGGGGTTATTTGATAGGGTTGTCCAAAGCATTATATATTTTTAATGTACATTAGTGCTGCCAGCAAAACCACTCTCAGCGTATTGTACCAATAAGGTGCCTCAGAAGGCGCTTTATAGGGCGCCCTATACAGTGCCTTCTGAGGTACCTTATGGTTACCGTCCATATAAGGTGCCTTCTAAGGTATCCTATGGAGCGCCTTATAGGGTGCCCTATAGGGGACATTATAGGGTGCCGTGGCAGACAGTGCACTTTATAATGTGCCCTATGGAGTGCCTTATAGGGTGCCTTATGCGGCATCTTAGGTTACGGCACGTGAGGGTGTGTTTGCTGGCAGTAATAATTAAAATACAAATAAACTGCCTCAGGAAACAATACTTACATGTCAAAGCTGATGCCTCAGCCAGCCTTATGCATTAGGCACACTGGGGGATCGAAC
Organism: Ichthyophis bannanicus; assembly: GCA_033557465.1. Lineage (NCBI taxonomy): Eukaryota > Metazoa > Chordata > Amphibia > Gymnophiona > Ichthyophiidae > Ichthyophis > Ichthyophis bannanicus. The sequence continues at coordinate 907,087,617 of CM066035.1, read as the reverse complement.
TCATGACCCCTGTATCATCAGTCAGTGTATTAACCATTGTGCTTCACCTCTGTTTCTATGTTTGCATGTCTGGGCGCCTACTTAAGATTACCGCGCGTTAACGCACTTAGCGGCACTTCGCCCGATAATGTGCGCAGCAGCGCGCATTATCGCGCGATACTCCCGTTTTGCTGCTTTAAGACTGAAACGCCCACTCCTTTTATGGCAGCCTGCACACTATTGCCGGGCGCACAATAAGACGGTTTAGTAAACATACCCCTAAGAGTGATATTCAGCACTTAGCAGGTTAGCAGCAGCACTAAGAGTGATATTCAGCACTTAGCAGGTTAAGTGCCACTAAGAGTGATATTCAGCACTTAGCAGGTTAGCAACAGCACTAAGAGTGATATTCAGCACTTAGCAGCAGCACTAAGAGTGATATTCAACACTTAGCAGGTTAAGTGCCACTAAGAGTGATATTCAGCACTTAGCAGGTTAAGTGCCACTAAGAGTGATATTCAGCACTTAGCAGGTTAGCAGCAGCACTAAGAGTGATATTCAGCACTTAGCAGGTTAGCAGCAGCACTAAGAGTGATATTCAGTACTTAGTAGGTTAAGTGCCACTAAGAGTGATATTCAGCACTTAGCAGGTTAGCAGCAGCACTAAGAGTGATATTCAGCACTTAGCAGGTTAGCAGCAGCACTAAGAGTGATATTCAGCACTTAGCAGCAACACTAAGAGTGATATTCAGCACTTAGCAGGTTAAGTGCCACTAAGAGTGATATTCAGCACTTAGCAGGTTAGCAGCAGCACTAAGAGTGATATTCAGCACTTAGCAGGTTAAGTGCCACTAAGACTGATATTCAGCAGCAGTATTCGGATAGCGCCGGGGTGGTCTGGGGGCAGAACTGCAAGTTATCTGTATAGCGGCGATTCTCAGTGATTTTCAATTTCACTTGCATTTTTCATCATAGCTGTCCTCAATGGCTACTCAGCTAGCTATCTGTACAGCTGCACTGAAAATCATCACTATATGATAAGCACAGTGATTAGATATTCAGCACTGGTCACTATCCGAATATCGGTAGTGAACATCCAGCTTTTACTGAGCCAAAATGGCCAGCATTTTAAAAAACACTGACCACCATAAATAATACTGTCCCAATAATTCGTAAATATTCCTTATGGGTTTCTTGAAAGAAAGGCCTGATTTAGGATCCCAGTTCTTAGGAATCTCTGCCTTTTGATGCCCCTCCTAGTGTAAGTAACAATTAGCAGAGGCTGTACTCAACACACCACCTACCCAACCATGTAACAACATTACTAAGATCGAGCATCAAATGGCCCTCAGAATCATAAGGCAGCGGTGGTGAAGTGGGACTGGGGAGACAGGGGAGGTATCACCTCAAACACTGCAGGCATGCAGAATCAAGAAAAGCAGGAGCTCAAAGCTTTAACTTTTACTATTTAAACTCAACACACAAAAAAATAAATCACCTCAAAAATATCAAAAATAATTCTTGCATTTTATTTCCAAAATCGTTGAAAATAAGGTCTTTAAAAGGGTTGAGAGCATCCACAGACTTGCCCAAGTTCATTCCTCAAGGGCAGGAAACAAGCCAGATTTTCAGGCTATCCCTAATGAATAGGCAAGTGATAAATTTGCATGCATATTTACCTCCACTGAATGCAAATCTCTCTCATGCATAAGCTTTAGGGATATCCTGAAACTCTGGCCTGTTTGCGGTCCCCCTGAGGACTGCTGCTGATCAATGTCAGATCATGCTATAAGGCCTCACCTCATACCGATGCCTGTGTCTTTCTTCTACAAAAGGAGCATCGCCGTAAAGCTTCCCTAAAGAAGGAAATAAGAAAGATACCAAGATACATGTGAACTTAACACTCAGAAGTGCAGAACACTTACAGGATCAGGAGAATGGGCATAAGGAATCTGAATGGCAGTAACTGATACACGAGTTCAGGGTGTGAGGGACTTGCTTGGGACTCCAGGAAACTCTCTGTGTGGCCACGTGTGATAAGCAAATACAAATGAATCAAAGTTAACATTATCATTTATTTCCTCCCCCTGCCTTATCAGAAGGCAGAGTCTTGACCTCCTTCTGGTCCCTTATATGAACTTTCATTTGCCTTCTTGCTTTCTCCTCTCCCATAGATATAGTTACCTATTATTTGAGTTTTCATCTTTTGTCTACCACATCAAGGCAGCGTAGATACGATGCTCTAACAATACTAAATCACATACACGTTAAGGCACGATTTAGATAGTACTTGGTGATCGAAACTGAGACACGCGGGTGATGCTGCTTAATTACAAAGGAAACTACCTTTACATCAAGACCATTTGGACGTGGAAAGAAACATTGGAGGATTAAGGGGGATATCCTCTTTAATCCCTCCTGTAAAAGGAGGAGCACGAGGAGTACTTTTTACATACCTGTTCGTGTGAGGAAGAAGGTATAAATCTGAACGTGCACAATATTGGTCTTGCAAAAATCGGGAAATGCACACGTAGATGTTTGTCCCATCCAGGCCACACCCCTGTCTACTTGCCATGTGCTATGGGCATCCATTTGTAAAATGAGCCTTTTCTAAAATGATCATTTACGTGTGGATGAAATTTACATATGTAAACCATGTATAGGGATATAATATGTAAATATAACTCAGCTTATATCCTTTAACTGCTGTACTTGTATGCCAACTCATTTAATGACCTGTTTACTTTTACTGCTCTGCTACATTGTTCCATCTTAACAGTCCAGAGCAGAAACTGCTAACATGTATCACTGTCTCTGCTAATACATAGCGCTTTTATTGTTGTATAGCTCACTAGCTCAGATCTGATTATGATTAACAGCCCCAACAAGTCTACGTCTAATCTGTTCAAAATTTAAAGGACTGAAATACATTTCTCACAGTAGCTACTTTTATTGGAAGGTTCTATTATAAGTGTATGTTCCCTATAAAAACAAACATTTCCACCCAACTGGTACCGCACTTTCCTGCCAAACCCAACAACTTCACAACACTCTTAATTACATTACCCCATTCCTTACTGTAAAAACCTTGCTGCAATATATAAAGTCACAAAATATAGGAACAGCAAAAATGTATTCCCACCCAATATTATCTATAATACTCGGAACAATAATACTCTCCTGTCTAACACAGAAATTAAATGCTCAGCTATCAACCTACACTAACACTGAACCAATCCCAATACTCCGCAGGTTTCATGACACCCAAAAAATTAACACATCACCCAACCCACACCACAGGGCTACAAATTGCTCTCAAACCCGTAGACTAATCTATATTAGCACAACTGTATTACCCACCAATGAAAAACAGATAGTCGCAAGTAAAAGTATAACTCTCAAATGTGCCTACATAAATTCAAGATCTATAAAAAAGACGATCCAATTAATAGTTGACTATGCAAATGATGCTAAACCAAACATAATATTCATAATGGAAACCTGGCTCAGCGATTTAGATAATGCTAAACCATTTAAGTATACTCAATTACAAAATATTTCATACCCCTACAACAGGCAAGCGAGGAGATGGAGTATTAATCTTAATAAAAGACTCATTAATGTCACTAACACATAGCTCTAGTACAATATCTGACATGGATCTCCTACTAATTGAAAACAGAAACATTGCATTTTGTCTGGTCTATAGACCACCAACTTCAGAACCTGAGGGATTAACAAACATCCTTGATGAAGTCTGTAGCTTAGCAGCAAAGAAAAAAGTAATTCTCCTAGGTGATTTCAATCTCCCCTCACTACAAAACTCACGCACCTCATCCTTTCTGAGCGCCATGGAACAATTAAACTACAAACAAATCATTAATAGCCCCACACACAAAAAAGGGAATATACTTGACCTAATCTTCATATCACAAGAGATCCAATTATAACTTAATTCTTCCCCTCAGCTCACCCCAGTCCCATGGTCAGACCACCACCTTATAGAATTCACACTAGCGAGAAAAAATACACCAAACAATACTCTAAATACAAACATTTTGAAAAGTAAGTCTTCATTGACGGCCTCCTAGAGTCCATGGACACAAATACAACCTTGATGAACTCATAAATAACACAGGTACACAACCAAAAAACTGCCTCCAGTTTTGCAACTGATTCCTATAGATTTTGGGGTGCTGAATCCAGGAAAAATAGCCAAAATGTTCCATCACGTCACGTTTTCTTGCAAAATTAGATTTCTTACCCATATAAGGAATGTTCACATAATTTCTTTTTAGCCGACTGCAGTTTATTTTCTTGGCCCAAAATAGAGGTTGTAATGGTTAACTAACTAGAAACACTCCCTCATGATATTTTAGAGTGTTTTGTATTCATTTTATAAATTAACAGGACAATTGGGAGGCGGGGGGCTAAATCCAGTACTCACGCTGGCGCATGTTCTTTCCTGTTCGCCTCGCCTCGTTCGCTCGCTCAAACACGGTGGTTGCGACATGAACGTTCCTGTCAAATTTCAGTTTCTTGCAAGTTCATTATTACCTTTTGTTTGCTCAGTCGTAATCCAGCTTTATTCCGAAGTGGTTCACTACAGTTGTAGTTTGCAGTGCTGTGTATTTGTGATGGCTCACAGAGCCAGAGGTTGCATCAACTCTCCGGACAGTTTTTGTTTTATTTGTGGGGAATATACCGTGAAAAAGCGGCAGAGGAACATTTCTGCATTTATTAAAAAAGTATATTTCGCCTATTTCGGTTTGAAGTTAGGCGATCAAGACAAACCGTGGGCTCCTCACAAAGTGTGCAAGACATGTGAGGAAGATCTACGCTTATGGATGAAAGGTAAAAAACAAGCATTTCATTTCGGAATACCTATGATGTGGCGTGAACAAAGAGACCACAGCAGTGACTGCTATTTTTGCTCTTGCATTGTGAAGGGATACAACTTAAAAAATAAGAACGTAATAAGTTACCCCAACCTTCCCTCAGCAATTAGGCCTATGCCTCATAGCAACGAAGTACCTGTGCCTGAACCACCAAAATCTTTGGATCATATTTGTGTGGACGGTTCTGATCATGATGAGACTCATCAGATGGCTTTTCCCGATGAGTCCAGTACTTCCGAGTTTGAAACTGAACCCGATCCGAAACCTGAACTTTTCTCTCAAGCTGAATTGAATGATTTAGTCCGGGATTTAGGACTCCCAAAAGATGCTGCCCAACTGCTAGGTTCTCGGCTTAAACAGAAAAATCTATTGTCACCAGGAACAACTTTTTATTGGTACCGCAACCGCGAGACACAATTTTTGAAGTATTTCAGCAAAGAGGAAGATTTGGTATTTTGCAACGATATATACGGAGTGATGGAAAAGTTTAAACTCAAGTATGATCCTGCTGAATGGCGGCTGTTCATTGATTCGTCAAAAGACAGCATAAAAGGTGTTCTTCTTCATAATGGCAACACATTCGCTTCAGTTCCTATTGCTCACTCTGTTATTCTCCAAGAAAAATACGAGAATTTGGCCCTGATTCTTCAGAAGATTCGTTATGATGAGCATAAGTGGATGATTTGTGGAGACTTTAAAATTCTATCCATGCTATTAGGGCAGCAATCCGGTTTCACCAAATATCCCTGCTTCCTTTGCTTGTGGGATAGCCGGGCCCGCGACCTACACTGGGGGAAAAAAGACTGGCCAATTCGGGAGTATTTGAGACCCGGTGAGAAAAATGTTCTTCATGAGAGCTTGGTACCTCGTGATAAAATTCTATTACCACCTCTCCACATTAAGTTGGGTCTCATTAAGCAATTCATCAAGTCCCTTCCAAAAGATGGTGAGTGCTTTCGGTACCTTTGCTCAAAGTTTCCCCGACTTTCTGAAGCAAAGCTAAAGGAAGGAGTGTTTGTTGGCCCTGATATAAGGAAACTCATTTCAGATGGAGCATTCGCTGAAACGATGTCTGAGAAGGAAAAAGAAGCCTGGGATTCCTTCAAGGATGTTGTTCTCAAATTCTTGGGGAACAGGCGGGATGAGAACTATAAGGATATTGTTGCCAGGATGCTCAATGCCTTCAAAGAACAAGGCTGTAACATGAGCCTGAAAGTCCATTTCTTGCACTCCCATGTGAACTACTTTCCCGAAAACTTGGGGGCGTACAGTGAAGAACAAGGTGAAAGGTTTCACCAGGACATCAAGGACGCAGAGAGAAGGTACCAAGGAAGATGGAACACCACTATGATGGCTGATTTCTGCTGGTTGCTGCTGCGGGAAACCCCAGATGAAAAATACGCCAAGCAGCGCACCAAGAGAAGTATTCGGGGGAAGAAGAAACGGGCCCACCAGGAGATTGATTGACCCAAGAATGACTTTAAAATCTAAACTGTGTTGACAAATATCGTGTTTTTACTAAACTTTGAAATAAAAATTTGCTAGTTATTACCACAGTGTCGGATCTCATTTATTAGAATTTTATTTTCACACCATCGGGTGTTTGTCTTCATGTATTGCAATGGTGCGGTTTGCATTTTCTATTCTTACATACATACCTGTACAACATTTTTTGCACATTTCTTTGCTTTGCTTTGTGTCTAACCTCGCTCTTATATGCTCAATGTTTGTGCACATGTATGTGGCTGTTTTAAGTGCAGACAATTTTGCTACCATCACAGTGTGTTTTGTTGACATTACTCTATTCTTATGTGCTGCCTTGTTACAATTTTCTTTATTCTTATTTGAATAACTACTAAACAATTAGTATAAAGAATTCATCCAAGAAACTTTTATCTCGATCGCACTCAATCTGAAACTTTCACCTCAAACTGCTAACCCAATGTAGCAAAAAATCTGTACGTGATGGAGCAAATTGGTTACCAGATTTGGATTCAGCGCACCAAAAAACGTAAAAATCAATCGAAACATTAGAGGCAGTTTAAAAAAAAAGTTTTTTAGTGTACCTGTGTAATTGGAATAACTCCATTATTAGCCTAGCAAAAAAGCCACAAAATTCACAAAAAACCTTCAAAGTACCCATCTAAACAATGGTATTCACAAGAGATAAGACTAATCAAAAGAGAACTCAAAAAACTTGAAAAAACATGACGTGCTAGTAAAACTATGGAAAACAGAAATAAATATCTATGTTTACAAAATACCGTCAGCATATTGATACTGCTAAGAAAGTTTATTACACAAAACGCCTCATGAAATCAATTAATAAACCAAAAGATCTATTCGCTATTGTGAAATCCCTCACTACCCATCAAAATGCATCCACAGAATTGCCTGAAATCTCCCCACAAACCCTAGTGGACTTTTATATGTCTAAAACCAACCCCGTTACAAATCCCTCCTCTATGAACCTCAATAAAATACCATCACAAACAGAAATTTAGGATGTTTCATCTTATCCACCTAGATTCCCTCAAAAGGACAATAGCAAATATGAATACAAGCACATCCAAAGCTGACCCATGTCCAGTTAACTGGATTAAAGCGGCAGGTACTGAACTAGCACCTATCAAACTATTGATGGTCAACCTGTCTCTGTCACAAGACTATATGCCTAGAGAACTTAAAAACGCTATTATACGCCCAATCATAAAAAATAAATTGCTTGACAAACTATGCCCATCCTCCTACGGGCCCATATTCAGTTAACCTTTCCTGGCTAAAATTGAAAAAAATGTCCACATGCAACTACAGGACCATGTTGCCCTACACGCCCCCCCCCCCTAGATGATAATCAATATGGATTCAGACCCCACCATAGCGTAGAAGTCCTCTACAACAAAATCATAAAAGGAATTGACAACAATAACCATGCCTTTATATTAATCTTCCTTGATATCGCTGCTGTGTTTGATTCCATTATCCATGCTCTACTATTACAGAGACTGCAACAAATAGGATTAGTGGTACTGCTCTGAAATGGTTTACATCCTATCTGTCAGATAAAACACAACAGGTCAGCATAGGCCAAGAATTCTCAAATACATATCAGCAAACCACAGGACTACCCCAAGACTCTGCACTTTCAGCCCTGCTTTTTAATATCTATATACAGCCTGCAAAAAAATGCAATGTGTGCCTTTGAGTCAATGCTGACCCAGAAGCTCCTGGGTTTTCTTGGCCGTAGATTGCCAGGCCTTTCTTCTGAAGCAATGGAGGGTTAAGTGACTTGCCCAAGGCCACAAAGAGTGCTAGTGGGAACTGAACTCTTGTTGCTTGGTTACCAAGCCAGTGTTCTAACCACTAGGCAACTCCTCCACTCTGTATAGCCTATATATCATATAATAAGAAAATTCAAGAAAAATTATGCCATCTATGCAAATGACATAATGCTGTCAATGTCAACATACCTAAATTTTAACCTATAACCTCATGTTTCAAAGAATTAGCAAATTGGCTCAAAAACCATGGTCTGAACATCAACTATAAAAAAACAAAAGTATTGATAATCACCAGAAATAAAAAATACACCCCTCCCCAATCTAAACCAATCAATAAGATCAATCTTGAAGTCAAAGAAGAGGTAAAATACCTAGGTGTAACATTTGATAAACATCTATCGTTCAAAACGCATATTAGAAATACAAATAGGACAATATTTAATAAAATAAGACTCCTGTTGTTGTTGTTATTGTTGTTAAGTGCCGTCGAGTAGGTGTTAACTCATGGCGACCCTCTGGATAGTTGTCCTAAATTGTGTTCGGTCTTCAGTCAGGTGGCTCATTGTTGACAGACTAGTACCCATAGCTGCTGTTATTGTATGGATCCATCTCATTGCTGGCCTTCCTCTTTTGCGTTGACCTTCTATCTTGCCAAGCATGATGTCTTTCTCTAATGATCTCTCTCTTCGCATGATGTGTCCAAAGTATGAAAGATGAAGTCTTGTTATCTGAGCTTCTAAAGAAAGCTTAGGTTTGATCTCCTCTAGTACTGACTGATTTGTTCTTCGGGCACTCCATGGTATACGCAGTATTTGCCGCCAGTACCATAATTCAAAGACATCAATTTTCTTCTTGTCTATCTTTTTCACTGTCCAGCTTTCACATCCATATGATGTTATTGAAAATACCATGGCTTGAACAAGTCGAGTCTCTATGGAGAGGGACATCTCTGCTCTTGAGAATCTTGTCTAGGTTTTTCATAGACATTCTGCTAAAAGCAATGTGTTGTCGGATTTCTTGACTGCTTGTTGCTTCTTTATTGATAGATGATCCAAGTAGGTTAAAGTTGTCTACGATTTCAATTTCTTCTCTTTCAACGATGAACTTGTTCATTTTGCCAGTTGTCGAGATCTTTGTCTTCTTCACATTAAGGTGCAGGCCCATTTTGAGACTATGTTCTTTGATCATGAAAAGCAAATGTTTCAGATCATCTTTACTTAAGACTCCTACAATACATGAAATCCCTACTGCAGTATGCTGATTTAAGAACTCTGATGCAAGCAATGATAATCCCACATATCGACTATTGTAATAGTTTACAACATGGCCTACCAAAACAAACCTTACATCCACTTTTAATGGCGCACCATACTGCCACAAGAATTATCCACAACTCATGCCGACATGCCCATATAACACCATGATCTCCATCGGCTACCTATCCAAAACTGAATAAAATACATGGCATTAATGACCTCTTTTAAAATCATTAGAAAGACAGCACCTACAACTCTATCTCACTTAATCAAAGTTGAACCGAACGTCCTCCAAAGAAGAAGTCAAAGGAATAGCACACTATCAACCCCTTCTGACTACCAAAAGAATAAACAGTATACTAGCAACACAGTATTCGAGTACATGTCCCCAGTGCACAGGAACTCCCTCCCGGAAAGACTAGGAACCATTACAGTTTTATCCACATTCCGTACACAACTTAAAACTTTTCTATTCATAGAACACTTTGAACAAAATGATATAACAACGGAGGTTGACCCAACATAGCACATTTCACTTTCCGCATCATACATACTCATACTAACACTACAATTAGCCTCTCCAATACTGCTGATAGTACATACTGTAAATAGTACATTCCCCTCCAAACTGTAAATAAGTTCAATCAATCAGAATCTTGTAAAGCTAATGATTGTTTGTACCAGTTGTTCTATTGTAAACCACTATAATTACCCAAAATGGCGGTATAAAAATTTCACAAATAAATAAATAAACAAATAACAAACCCCGTAATGAACTGAACATACAAAGCTCACATATAAAATACAGATATGTGTCACTTAATGTCCATGATACGTTCTGTGAAATAACGTAGTTACTCACCTGTAACAGGTGTTCTCTGGGGACAGCAGGAATCAGTCCTCACATATGCCTGCACCAACGGAACCCGTGTGGATCCACTCCCCAGCTTTCAAAGAAAGCCTTTGAGAATTACACCACTCATGCGTGGTCATCTTCCCTCCCAATGGCGCCATCTTACCATCAGTGGAAGATAGCCTCCATCACCAACGGGTTCAACAGCCACTCGAGGGACTGAAGGAACCGGCTCAGGCAGTCGGCCAGCACGTTGTCCTGACCGGGCAGGTAAACCTCCCTGAGGATGATGTTCTTCCCCATTGCAAAGTTCCAGAGGCGAACAATTTCCCAGTAGAGATGGTACGAGCCCGTGCCTCCCTGCTTATTGAGGTAGCAAATCGCCACTTGGTTGTCTGTCTGGACTTGAGCGACCAGTCCCATCAGGAGGTCCTGGAACACCTGCAGGGCACTGTAAACTGCCCGGAGCTCCAGCAGGTTGATCTGCAAGGCACTCTCCCCTGGAGACTATGGGCCCTGCGACTGCAGGTGATTGCACTGGGCTCTCCAGCCCAACTTGGATACATCCGTCATGAAGATGTGCTGCACCAGGGGAGCCCAGAAGGACAGGCCAGCTCTGAGGTTGTGGGGGTTCTGCCACCAGGTAAGAGACACCACCAGGGCCGGCGTGACCTGGATACTGTCCTCCAAATGGTCGGAAAACTGTGTCCACTGGGCGCTGAGCATCCACTGGGCCTGCCGAATGTGGAGGTGGGCAAAGGGCATGATGCAGATTGTGGAGGACATGTGCCCCAACAGACGGAGCATCTATCTGGCCGTCTCTGCTGAGCAGTCCTGCACGCTCTTTCCCAGAATAGAAAAGCGCAGCGCGTGGTCCTGTGGGAGGAAGGCCCTTGTCTGAGTGGAGTCCAGCAGCGCACCAATGAATTATAAGCACTAGGCTGGTAACAGATGTGACTTTAGGAAGCTGACCACAAATCCCAGGCGCTGTAGTAGCCCTATGGTACAATGAGCTGCATTATGTACCTCCTCTGGCAAGCTGGCTCTGATGAGCCAGTTGTCCAAATAGGGGAAAACAAAAACTCCTAGAAGATGGAGCCGGGCAGCAATGACCACCAGGAATTTGGAGCCAAGGCTAGTTTGAAGGAAAGCACCCTGAATTGGTAGTGTCGGCCTCTGATGACGAGCCAGAGGTACTGACGGTGCCTGGGATGTATCAGGATGTGGGTGTAGGCATCTCTGAGATTCAAGGAACATAGCCAATTTCCCTACAGGAAGTAAGGCAGCAAGGCTCCAAGGAATATCATTTTGAACTTTTCCTTGACCAGGAAGCAATTGAATTCCCACAGATCCAGGATGGGTAGGAAATCCTCTTTTTTCTTGGACACAAGGAAGTAGTGGGAGTAGAATCCCTGGCCCTGGAGAGGCTGGGAGATGGGCTCTACAGTGAGATCCTCGAGCAGAGCCTCGAGTCCCCTCTTCAGGAGCTCCCTGTGCAAGGGGTCCATGGGCAATTCCCCTGGGAAGAAGGGAGAAGGTAGCTGGAAAAAGTGAATGAAGTACACCTCCCTGACCATCTGCAGCATCCAGGCGTCTATGGTGATATCCGGCCATAGATGTGCGAAGTGAACCAGCCGTCCTCCTGTGAACCTTGGACCTATTACCTCCTAGGGGAGGGAGGCTATGCCCAAGGAGTCAAAAGCCTCCCCCCCCCCCCAAGCTGCGGCTGGGGTGCTGTTTGGGGCTTGTGAACTTTGGGCTTACAGAGGCCATGCCCCTGGCCTGCTGCCCCTGATGGGGAGCCTGATAGGCTGGAAACTGGGGGTATTTTCCATAAGCCTTCTTTGTCTTCAGGTGAAAGGGCTTTCTCCCCGAAGCCTTCTAATAGGAAGGGCCAGCAGACTTCCAGGACAGCCTAGTTCTTATCAGGAATTCTGTCTTCAGTTTGGCCACCTTTTCCATCATGGGCTTGCCAAAGAGGTTCTCTCCCCAGCAAGGGACATTGGTCAACTTCTCCTGAACCCATTGCTCCAGGTCGAAGGACTGCAGCCAGGCAAGGCAGCGGGCACTAATGCCCACTGCGGCCTCCTGTGCCACTGACTCGAAGCCATCGAAGGCTGCCCGAGTCTGAAACTTGGAGCATTTTTTGACTGAGGAAACCAGGGCCTTGAAGCATTCAAGAGGATCACCCGACAACCCAGCTGAGGACCCGGCGAGCTTCTTCACCAGGTCCCTCGGGTACATGCCCAAGTACAGCTAGTATGCCTGGATCTGGGCTGTAAGCATAGAGCCCTGGAAACATTTCCTGTCAAAGGCATCCATGGTGCATGCCTCCCTATCAGGGGGCATCGAGGACTGCGTCTTCTGGCTCTTGACGCAATGCATGGCCGACTCTACCACCATGGAGTTGTGAGGCAGCTGTGTCTTTTGGAACCCCGGGCTCCAGCCAACTCGATACTGAGAATCAAGTCGACGATTTATAATCGGCAGTGTCACCGGGCTCTCCCACATCCGGAACAGTTGTTCCAGGATGGGGGGGCATGGGCGCTGTCAGTGCCTCCTTCAGGGAGCCTCATGCTGGAGGATCTCGAGATCCTCAGTTCGCAGCTCATCCTGGGGCATCGCTACAAAGGCGAGAGCCTGGGAGATTTCCCTCACAAAGTCCAGAAAGGCAAGAGTTTCCAGAGGGGACTGCTGACAATGGTGTGGTGGGGACGGGTTAGAAAGGATGTCCCAGTGAAGGATGGTGTCAGGGGACTCCTCATCCGTTTCCCAATCCTTCCTGGCATTGGAGGAATCATTGAGCACCGAGGTAACCCCGAGCCAACTTGGCATCAACGACGCCCGAAGTCGATGCTCTGCGGTTGCGGCACCTGGCAGTGAGTCACATCTCAAGTCAGATGCTGATGGAGTTGGTGCCGATCAAGCCAATTTCTTGAGGATAGGCTGAGTATCCTCCAGGGAAGTCCTCACCAATAACCCGGGGGTTCCCGGCACCAGGTCCTGCTGTGCCTCGAGGAATGCAGCAAAGCTGTGTTCCAGGGCTGCCATCCTGGCCTCGATGGCAGCTGGCTCTAGTCTTGAGGTCGTTGAGCCCAGAGCCAAGTCCATCTTCGGAGAATTACCAATGATGAAAGTGTCAGGGGACCTGACCTGATTCCCTGATGCCGTGGGAGTCTCCTCCCACCAGGGCTGCTTAGAAGGCCACTCCCAACTGTCATTGTTGGCGTCTAGTCGAAGAATCTTAACTCGGACACTGGAAGTCCTACCTGCTGGTCCAGGGTCAGACCTCATCTTCGGCTTTGACGAAGTCCTGGATCCATAGGGAAGTTCTTCAGAGGACAATCCCTGGTCTGAGGCTACGCGACCCCAGGGCTCCAACCAATCCCGGGTTCGCAATGATGAGTCGTCGAATGCTGGTTCCGAGGGCAGGGATTCCACTTCCAATGCTGGTTCAGAGGCAGACTTTGAACCAAACAGCTCCCTCTGTCGCTTTTTACGATCCTTTCTTTGCCGACAAAAGTTGGCAGAGCAGGCAGGTAGACACGTCGTGGTCTACCCCAAGGCATTTATTACAACATAGTGCACATAGTGCATTGCACTTGCCAAGTTGTTTAAAATGCTGATCGAAGCCATAGCAGGAAAAACAACACCTACCAGGTTAAATTCTGACATCTCGATCAGCCAGGCCATAAGCAAATACCTGCACGCCAAAAAATCAAAAGAAAATGGGACCCGAGAAAAACACGACGCCGAGGCGGTGGACTCAGGCAGTGGAAAGGTGATTGGAATTAATCCCGGCAAAAAAGCAATGAGAAAAATTAGGGAAAAATCTACTTTAACTGGGGGGCACAGACAGCATGTCTGCAGGGCTCCGTGGAAAAAAGATGGCACCCTTGGGCGGGAAGGTGACTGCACATGCGTGGTTTAATTCCCAAAGGTTTTCTTTGAAAGCTGGGGAGTGGATCCGCAAGGGGCTCCGTCGGTGCCAATGTCACCCATATGTGAGGACCGACTTCCTGCTTGACTCCAGAAAAAGGACGTTATGTGAATTAGACATTGTGTGAACACCACACTACGTACACTTTTTAAACTTTTATGTAAACCACTTTATTAGCCTATATCACACACAATTTAAATAAGAGGTGCAGGATCAAACACAACACTGTTCTCAGTTTCCTCATAGTGCCCCACTGGAAGATTTTCAAGTCAAATAATTTCCACTGATGAACTGTCACTATCAATGACAATATCATCTACTGTAATGCCAGAAGGACCTGGCCGAGGCTCTTCCTCAGGAGGTGTTGGCTTCTTCAGGAATATATCTAGTGATGAGCAATCCTCTCTATCAATGAAAACTGTTTGGGTCCATCTCTTCAGCTTTCTTAAGCAAGCTGTTAAGGCCTGCAAAGAATTTTGCTAAACCCATAACAGTGAACCCCTTCTGCACCTGTTTTTCTTCTCCTGCAGTTTCCTTTTCCCTTGCCTCTTCTTCAGCTATTCTCTCTTGCTCTAGCAAATCTTCATTGGTCAGTTCCTTAGATACCACCTCTAGGAGTTCTTCAATGTCCTCATCGTCTATGTCAAGGTTCATGCTGTTTGCCATGTCGACAACATTTCTATTAATCTTTGAAACCTCCTCATCCTTTTCAAAAACTTTAAAATCGTGCACATACCGTTTCAGTATTTTTTTTTATATACCATTCATGCACTGTTGGGTCACATCATCCCATGCTCAATCAATGTTCTTTATGCAGTGGTATGTGTTGTACTCCTTCCAGAACTGCATTAGTGTCTTGCCAGTGTTGTCAGTTGCATCAATAGCCTGTGCAAAGGTAGGCCTTGAAAGCAGCAATGACCCCCTGGTCCACTGGCTGGATTAATGAGGTGGTATTTGGTGGGAGGAACACAACTTTGATGTTGCTGTGGAGGTCACCAATGAAAGGGGAATGTCCTAGAGCATTGTCGATAATCAGTAAAATCTTGAAAGGCATGCCCTCTTCCAAGCAGTACTTCTGCATTTCCCTAGCATAGCAATCGAGGGCATCCTGGAAAAGTACTTGTGTCATACAAAGTGGAAACAGTAGGGAAAGAGCTGTGGGTTGGTTGCTCTGTGGACTGTATGGGTGACATGCCTCCAGGCTTGGTAAAGAGTCTGGAGGCCAGGTGTAAAGAGTCTCCAGGAAGAGGAGAGTCTTTAACTTTCGACAAAAGTCTCCAAGGTCTGTGAGGGAGTGGAGGTCTGGGGGTAGTGAGTTCAAGATGGTTGGAGCGTAGAAGTGGAAAGCTCTGTTGGAGGTGGAGGCACTGGTACAGGTAATTGAGGTAGGTACTGCGAGGAGAGAGTGTTTTGCACGTCTCCGCAGTCTTTGGCATTGAGGTTTGTCAAGCAGGGCCTGTAAGGAATCTGCAGAAAGCTGGAGGATTCTCCTGGAGACTGTTAGTGCCACCTTGTGTCTCATTCTGCTGTGGATGGGGAGCCAGTGTAACTGCTTCAATATGGATGATATGTGGTCATGACGGCTGCATCCTGTGAGAAGTCTGGCTGCTACATTCTGTGCGAGCTGCAGAGACTGTAATGAGGATTTTGGGAGGTCCTGATAGATAATGTTAGTGTAGTCAAAAATAGGGGTGATGAGTGTCTGGAGACGTTTCTGAAGTCTACATGGTCAAGGAGTGATCTAAGGTTCCTCAGGGTTCTGCTACGGTGGTATACTGCTCCGGTGACATTTTTGATGTGAGTGTTGAAGTTCAGATTCTGATCCAGAGTTATGCCCGGGTATTTTACTTGCTGTTTTACTTGTAAAGTTAGATTTGCAAGGTTTATTGTAGCTGGAGGGGAGAAGGAGAGGTGCCTGATTATAAACAGAACTTCGGTCTTATTGGGGTTGATGTGTAGGTTTGGAGGCCAATCCAGCTTATGACTGCCTCTAGGCATCTGCTCATTGTGGAGTAATCTGGGTTGATGATGGAGAATGGGGCATAGAGGTAGTAAAGGATCTTATATTCCTATATGATCTTGCAGAGGGGTTGTATAAAGATGTTGAAGAACAGGGAGGATAATGCTGAGCCTTGCGGCAATCCCTAGAGGAGTTTGAAAGGAGTTGAAGTCTGCGATCCTATTCTGACCTGTTGAGAGCAATCTGATAGATATGATTGGAACCATTGCAAGGTCCTTCCTCTTAGGCCAATTTCGTGTAGATGTGCTATGAGTTGGAGGGGGGGGGGGGGAGGGTGACAGAGTCAAAGGCTGCGGCCAGGTCCAGGAACACTAGGATGAATGCTTGTGAGGCTTTCTCTGTGCCAATGATCCGTGTGTTGAGGAGGGATGCTAGTAGTGTTTCTGTGCTATGGAAGGGTTTAAAGCCATGTTGGTGCACGTCCAGGGGGGAGTGAGAATCCACGAATTCCTGCATTTGTAGTTGTACAGTTCTTGAAAGCCCTGGGATTTTCACTATGCCAAATAGCGAAAGGCTTTAATTTGTAGCCAGCAACATTTCCTCCTAATAGCACTGTCACCCTGTCTATAAGCCTTAAAGCCTGGCATTGACTTGGCCTTCTTAAGGATGAAGGTCCTTTCAGGCATTCATTTCCAGAATAAGGAGTTGTCATCTACATTAAATATTTGCTGGAGCAAATAACCTCCCTCTACAATTCGTTTATCTAGGGTTTCAACAAAATCTTCTGCTGCCTTAGCATCAGAACTTGCTGACTCACCTCTCACTTTCACATTATGTAGCGAAAAACGTTGTTTGAAGTGCTTGAACCACCCAGAACTAGCACTGAACTCAATATTGTAGTCTGGTCCTGCTCGTCCCTTGAGCATTTTGAACAAGCTTTGTGCCTTTGCAGTGATGGTCAACATGCTGAGAGGAATTTGCTTCTGTGTTTGGTCCTCAATCCAGGTCATTAGCAATTTTTCCATAGCTGATATAGGTCCCTCTTGCATTTTCGTAAGCCTTGTAGCTTTCAGTGGAGCCGATCTTTTAACAGCTTGAAGAATCTTTTCTTTGTTCTTAAGGATCATCGTGATTGTTGAGTGCAACAGGCCCAAATCATGAGCTATAGCATTCACTGGTTTTCCATCATCATGCTGTTTAATTACCTTTTCTTTCACTTCCAAATCGATATTCTTCCTTTGCCTCTTGCTGCTGCTATCAGTAGAACTGGTTTCGCATTTGGGAGCCATGATGCATGTATTTTATACAGAGGGGCAAACCTTTTATTTGTAAGTAATTAAGTGCGCTTGGCATTGCAATTGCAATTGCTTCCGGTTACAACTGCTACGTCCCGCTCTCCGATCACAGACATATATGTGGTCGGATGTTGCACGAATGGGCGTTATGCGGCGCATACTTGTAATACCCTACTTACTAAAATCAGACCATTTATCTTTCTCAATAGCCTGTCAGTGATTCTGAAGAAAGACTCCTTAAATCTAAATACCCCACAAGTGATCTATGTACAATGAACTACAGAAGTTAAGAACTCATAAAACATTTCTTCATACAGCCACGTTTTAGCTTTTGTTTTTCTAAATAAGATAAGGTAATTTCCTCACACTGTAACCACTGCTGCTCCATGCAGGTTACCAAGGGCCCATCCAGTCTGCCAACTTAGAGGTGTCATAAATCCCAGCCGGGCTCTGGCTTTACTTTCACTACTGCGAATACTTTGTGCTTGTATCAACCCCTCTTGAATTTTGTTATTGTTCTGGCCTGCAACACCTTCTAGCCAGTTCTATACATCCATCACCCTTTGACCTCTGAGAGTTCCCTCACTTCCTGCGTAAAATCATCACCCCTTACTAACTCTACCCTTATGTGCCCACTCTTTTTTCTCTACTTCTCCCTTCTTTTTTTACACTTTTATGTTCTTTACTCCTTTCCTGTCCATTTTGTTTCCCTCCTCTTCTTTCTCAAATGTCTTCACTCTAATTCCCCCTCCCATCTATTCCTTTCCCCATTTCCCTCACTTTCTCTCTTTCCTTCCCTACCTTCTTCCATATTTGGTTCTTCTTCTCACCTCCCTTCACTTACATTTGGTCCTGAAAATTCTATTTTTTTAAATATATGTTTCTTTGGCAGTTTGAGGATCTTTGACATATATGAGTCACGCTCCACATCAAAGTCAACAGGCATTTACTACAGGAAGAATTTAACACAACATAAACACATCTTGTAGGAAAGCCAAATAGCACCTACAAATACTCATAGCAGTGGCATAAACACTGCCCTAGCAGCCCTCACAGTGTGTGTGTGTGGTGGTGGGGGGGGGGGGGCTCAGTAAAGAAGGGGCTCACATCCACTCTTAATTGCTGCTGCTGCATATTAGCAACGAGGCAGAGCGTAACATAATTTATTTTTATTTATTTATTTAATACTCTTATATACCGTGCTATTCGAAATCAGTGCGGGTTACATGGAACATCAATGAGATTTTACGGTGGGGGTTACACCGTAATTACAGATAACAGGGAGCTCAACTTGGATAACATGTTAACTATTTAAACAAAAATACCAGAAAATATATATACATATATACATCGCATTGCGGTACATAAAGCTACATCCCGGTCCTGGCCCATCTCTATTGCCGAGCGTGCTGTCTCTGGTCTCTGAATCCTGATCCTGGTACCCTGCCCTTTACTGTCTTGCATGCACTGCTGTGCTCTGAGACAGGAGAAGTGCATGCTTAAGTAGTGCATCATCATCTTCTAGCAGATGCGAGATTTGGATTAAGGCAACATTTTCCCTTGGGAAAGAGGTACTACATGCCAGATGAAGGAGTAGCCATATGATTAGAGCACTGGCTTGGGAACCCAAAGACTAGAGTTCGATTCCCACTAGCACTCCTTGTGGCCTTGGGCAAGTCACTTAACCCTCCATTGCCTCTTGACGGACTGGAAAGGGGGGCTGTTACTTCTGGAGAGAAATCTGAAATTGTGAGTATATACTTCTGGGAATTTTTCTGAAAGGAATTGTTTTTCTTTTAAAGCTAATTAATCTGTGAACCCACTATTTTTTTTTTTTTGTTAAATCAGTCAGGGCCTAGTAGCAACAGTTTAAGATTCAATTTAAAAACACAGAAGAGAACTTTCTGGTTACCTTTCATACCCAGTAGACAGCTGTAGTTTAAATTTCATAGTCACTCAGGGCCTAGCATCAGCAAAGTACTTTTAGTTTCAAATTAAAACACAGAAGAGAGCTTTCTGGTTAAATTTAGAATCCAGCAGAGAGCTTGTAGTTTAAATTTCATAATAGGTTAGAGCCTAGTAGCAGCAAAGAGCTATAATTTAAATCAAATCAGAATATAGTTTTCCTCAGCAGCACAGGACAAGGTACTGTGTAGCAGCCCTTTTTTAATAAGTGTTATATCCCTCCCTCCCTCCCCACACCCACCCTCCCCTGGGAATTTCACAGCTTTATAGGTACTTGCACAACTTAAAAGACAGGAGGTGCTCTCAGGTGAAGCTCATTACCCAAATCAGTCATACACCAAGGACCTGAGATTAATTAAGCTTCAGGTGAACAAGGTATATTAAACTTCTTAGGTACAGTTTTAGTGGTATAAATATCCATTGCACCCTTTAGTACATATAGAACTTAAAGATCTAAACACAAACTTAAAACTAAGATGCAGACAGCAGTCCAGCAGCGGGATGTGGGCTTTCCAGTCTTTTGCATTGAGTGTCACATGTATGATTTTCTCCCAGCTGGTGAGAGGTCTTACGTGTGCACTAGGTGCAAGGAGCTCTCTGCTCTCAGGGAACAAGTCCGTTCTCTAGAGGCTAGAGTAGCAGACTTGGAAAACATAAGACAGACAGAGAGGTACATAGACGAGACCTACAGGGATATAGTCCTGAAGTCCCACCTCCAGTCTGGCAGCATCCCTGTTGCCATGGAGGAGAGAGGTCACGTGACAGGAGAGCATCACCCTGGTGTGGCAGGAAGTGATCCTGTAACTAGGACCTGTCCTCCAGGTGATGTAAACCCCTCTCGCACCGAGGAGGTTTCTCCAGGGCCAAGTGCCCATGCGGGAAGGGTTAGGACAGCAGTTATAGTTGGTGATTCGATCATTAGGCATGTAGATAGCTGGGTGGCTGGTGGACGTGAGGATCGCCTGGTAACATGCCTGCCTGGTGCGAAGGTAGCGGACCTCACACGCCACCTAGATAAGGTCTTAGATAGTGCTGGGGAGGAGTCTGCTGTCTTGGTACATGTTGGTACCAATGACATAGGAAAATGTGGTAGGGAGGTTCTGGAAGCTAAATTTAGGCTTTTAGGTAGGAAGTTGAAATCCAGAACTTCCAGGGTAGCGTTCTCCGAAATGCTTCCCGTTCCACGCGCAGGACCCAATAGGCAGGCAGAGCTCCGGAGTCTCAATGCGTGGATGAGACAATGGTGCAGAGATGAGGGGTTCGGATTTGTTAGGAACTGGGGAACATTCTGGGGAAAGGAGGGGCTCTTCCGAAGGGATGGGCTTCACCTTAACCGGGATGGAACCAGGCTGCTGGCATTAACCTTTAAAAAGGAGATAGAGCAGCTTTTAAACTAGATAATAGGGGAAAGCCGACAGTCGCCCAAGAGCGCATGGTTCGGAAGAATGTATCCTTGAAGGATACTACAAAAAGCAGAGAGGTTCCAAAAAAGAGTAAAGTAGCCCAAATGCCCTCGAGTATGGAGCAGACAGAACTTAAAGATCCCAAATTACCCATGTCTACCAATAGCCAAATTAATATGAATAAAATACAGTCTCTAAAATGCTTGTATGCAAATGCTAGAAGTCTACAAAACAAGATGGGAGAGTTAGAATATATAGCACTAAACGAGAGGTTAGATATGATTGGAATATCAGAGACATGGTGGAAGGAGGACAACCAGTGGGACACTGTGATACCTGGGTACAAACTATATCGAAATGATAGAGCTGATCAAATTGGTGGAGGGGTTGCGCTCTATGTTAGAGAGGGCATTGAGTCAGAAAGGATTAAAGTTTTGCAAGAAACAAAATTTGCTGTAGAATCTCTATGGATTGAAATTCCATGTAAAAAGGGGAAGGCGATGGCAGTGGGGGTGTACTATCGTCCGCCTGGCCAGAATGAACAAATGGATGATGAAATGCTCAAAGAAATCAAGGAAGCTAGCAAAAGTTACAGTGCAGTAATAATAATGGGTGATTTCAATTACCCCGGCATCGACTGGGTCAGTGTCACAACAGGACATGCTAGGGAGATAAAGTTCCTAGATGAAATAAATGACTGCTTCTTGGAGCAGCTGGTTCATGAACCGACCAGAGGGGAAGCAATATTAGACCTAGTCCTTAGTGGAACACCAGATGTAGTGCAAGAGATAAGGGTGTTGGGGCCACTTGGCAATAGTGATCATAGCATGATCGCCTTTGATTTAATTAGTGGAGGAGGGATAGTAAGGAAATCCACAGTACTACCCTTTAACTTTCGAAAGGGAGACTATGATAGAATGAGGAAAACAGTTAAGAAAAAACTAAAAGGAGCAGTTGCAAAGGTTAAAGACGTACATCAAGCTTGGGTGTTGTTGAAAAATACTATCTTGGAAGCCCAGACCAGCTGTATTCCACGCTTTAAGAAAAGTGGAAGGAAGTCCAAAAAATTGCCAGCATGGTTTAAAGCTGAGGTCAGAGAGGCTGTTGTTGCCAAAAAAGCATCTTTCAAGAAATGGAAAAAAGAGCCAAATGATGAAACCTGGAAACAGCACAAGCACTGGCAAGTCAAATGCAAGGCATTGATAAGGCAGGCAAAGAGAGAATTTGAGAAGAAGCTTGCTGCGGAAGCAAAAACGCGAAATAAAGACCTTTTCAAGTACATTCGTAGCAAAAAACCCGTGAGAGAGTCAGTTGGTCCATTAGATGATAAAGGGGTTAAAGGAGCACTAAGAGGCGACAAGGCGATAGCGGAGAGACTGAATGAATTCTTTGCTTCGGTCTTTACTGAGGAAGATGTAGGGATGTTACCCACGACTGAAGTGGTATTTAAAGGTGTGGAAGAATTGAAGGAAATATCGATACATCGGGAAGATGTCCTACAACTATTAGATAAACTGAAGAGTAGCAAATCACCTGGGCCGGATGGTATACATCCAAGGGTGTTGAAAGAACTGAAATTTGAGATTGCAGACCTGCTATCAGTAATCTGTGAACTATCATTAAAATCATCTCTAATACCTGAGGATTGGAGGATCGCCAATGTAACACCAATTTTTAAAAAGGGTTCGAGGGGTGATCCGGGAAACTACAGACCGGTGAGCCTGACATCAGTACCGGGAAAAATGGTAGAAACCATCATAAAGAATAAAATTACTCAGCATATAGATCGTCATGACCTAATGGGAGACAGCCAACATGGCTTTAGACAAGGAAGATCTTGTCTTACTAATTTGTTATGTTTTTTTGAAGGAGTGAATAAACAGGTGGACAAAGGTGAGTCGGTTGATATTGTGTATCTGGACTTTCAGAAAGCCTTTGACAAGGTCCCTCATGAGAGACTTTTGGCAAAACTAAAGAGTCATGGGATACGAGGCAGTGTACTACTGTGGATCAGGAACTGGTTAAAAGATAGAAAGCAGAGGGTAGGGCTAAATGGCCAATTTTCCCAATGGAGAAAGGTGAATAGTGGTGTACCCCAGGGATCTGTGCTGGGTCCGCTGCTTTTTGACATATTCATAAATGACCTGGAAAGTGGAATAACGAGTGAGGTTATCAAATTTGCTGATGACACAAAACTATTTAAAGTTGTTAAAACCCAGGAGGATTGTGGAAAATTGCAAGAGGATCTTGATAAATTGGAAGACTGGGCATCAAAATGGCAGATGAAATTTAATGTGGAGAAGTGCAAGGTTATGCACCTAGGGAAGAACAACCCAAACTATGGTTACACGATGCAAGGTTCCACATTAGGAACCACCACCCAAGAAAAAGATTTAGGCGTCCTTGTGGATACCATGTTAAAACCCTCGGCCCAGTGTGCAGCGGCGGCCAAGAGAGCAAATAGAATGCTAGGTATGATAAGGAAAGGAATGGAAAATAAAACAAAAGATATTATAATGCCTCTATATCGTTCCATGGTGAGACCGCACCTTGAATATTGTGTGCAATTCTGGTCGCCATATCTTAAAAAGGATATAGCAATTTTAGAAAAGGTTCAGAGAAGAGCCACCAAAATGGTAAAGGGGATGGAAGGCTACTCCTATGAAGAAAGGCTAAAAAGGTTGGGGCTCTTTAACCTGGAAAAGAGACGGCTGAGGGGAGATATGATAGAAGTCTATAAATTAATGAACGGAGTGGAACGGGTAAACGTAGATCGATTGTTTACCTTATCAGAATATAGAAAGACTAGGGGACATGCAATGAAGCTACAGGGTAAACTATTTAAGACTAATAAAAGAAAATATTTTTTCACTCAACGTGTAATCAAACTCTGGAATTTGTTACCGGAGGATGTAGTAAAGGCTGTTAGTGTAGCTGGGTTTAAAAAAGGTTTGGACAAGTTCCTGGAGGAAAGGTCCATAAACCATTATTAAGAAGGGACCCAGGATATCAATGCTTGAACCAATACAAGCATTGTGGAACCTGTGTCCCTTGGGGAAACTGCTAGGTACGTATGACCTAGATTGGCCACTGTTGGAAACAGAATACTGGGCTTGATGGACCTTGGTCTGACCCAGTATGGCATATCTTATGTTCTTATGTTCTTATGCAGGTTATCAGTTCCTATTTAATTACATTACCAAATTTAAGTTACAATATAAACTGCTTGGACTAAAATTATAAAGCAGTAAAAAAATGCCTTTGAACAAAGATCTAAAAGGCATTATATGAAGGAACATTATAATGAGTTGGACAACAAAATCCACAGTCCGGGATAGAGCACAGCCTTAGAGGCCACTTACACCTCTCTGACCTTCACATGGAGGGCTGCATGAATGTCCTTCTGGCTTAATATTTGCACGTCACAGAATATTTTTCAAATCGAGTCTCAAGTTATTGAAATATATATCCACAAATAAATACTGCAGCATAAACACATTCTCTGTAGGAACATATGAATTTAGTATCAAAGGTCTAGCACCACCAGCCATAGGGTGAAAAGCTCTGCTATAAATAATATGGTAAGAAATAAGGCAGGGGACTCCCAAACTTTTCACAAAGGCCACACAGAACATTTCATATCCCTTCCAGGACTTAACCAGGAAGGTAAGGGAGGAAAATGCCCAACTTGGGGATCATAGGAGCACGTTGTGAGTCAAGACAGTTTCAGTTTGAGTTTCAGTTTCAGTTTGATCAGTTTCAAGACCTTACTGCTAACATTCAAAGCGGCTAAGGGGCTCACCTCTTCCTCTCTCTCCAACCTCATACAACCACTTGCACCAAACAGGCCACGAAGAACAGCAGAATTAAAAAACACACTAGTTATCCCAAATGACACCACAAGATGCACTAGATCAACAGCCAACAGAGCCTTCCGACTCTGCGCCCCGACTTTATGGAACAACTTACCAGCACAAATCAGAGCAGTACCCAACTTGAGTCAGTTCAGAAAGGCACTAAAACATTTCCTCTTCCTTAAATATCTCAATGACAGCTCCGAACATAACCCCCAGGCGAATAGCTTGAGTGGTCAAACAAACAGACCCTCATAACAGGCCAACTTCTCAATGAAATAACAAGCAGTTCCATGTACTATTGTACCACCTTTGTATATAGTTAACCATGATATCCCTTATCAGATAACCCTCCATTGTATTTAGTTTCCCCTATTTCGCCAAGTTATACTTCCTGTTAAATGTAGCCTAGTGGTTGGGGCAAGGTACTTCAAGCCGGAAGGTCGGGGGTTCAAATCCCACTAGAGGACAGCAACCTTGGGCCGGAAGGACTGGGGTTTCTAGTCCCATAGATGCTCCTTGTGGTCTTGGGCAAGCCACTTAACCCTCCATTGCCCATGTTCCCTGTAAGTATTAGTGTATGTGTCTCATATCCCACGTGTTAAATGTATCCCCCAATTGTGTTGTGACCGCTTTGATTGAAGGATAAGGCGGTATACAAAACTGTCTAAATAAATAAATAAATAAATAAACTGACCAGACATATGTAAACTGTCGGATGTTTTCTGTTCAATGTAAACCACGCTGATGTCTAATAGTGCGGTATATAAGAATTGTTAATAAATAAATAAATAAAAATAAACCACCCTTTTGGTGATATTGAATTTTGGGACTCTGAGGAAGTGGGGACGCAGGGCTCCTGGGGGTTTGGTGCAAAGTGCTCCCTTCTTCCTGCATCTGCCCCCTATATGCCTACTGCTCAACCTGAGGGTGGCATGAGTGGGAGCTGGGCCCCAGCCAGACCCTGGCACTCCCCTCACAAACTTGCCTAAAATAAAGAAAAAACACCATCCTCCCCCTCAGACAAGTG
This sequence comes from Ichthyophis bannanicus, assembly GCA_033557465.1. Lineage (NCBI taxonomy): Eukaryota > Metazoa > Chordata > Amphibia > Gymnophiona > Ichthyophiidae > Ichthyophis > Ichthyophis bannanicus. Next base: position 907,061,903 of record CM066035.1, on the reverse strand, counting down.
CTATTAGGTGTCAGGGCCAACCTGGGGCTGGCAGTAATCCAAGGTATAGCTGCTGCCTCTGCAGTCCCAGGTCTCCTGGTCTGGCCTGGTACAGTAGCCAGCGCCGACATAGAGGCATGCAAAGGGCTCACGGCATGGTGACATGTAGAGAATGAAAGAAATACAGCCATTCCAGGCACAGACCACTCTTCAGTTCCTCCCTGCAGGGAACTTAGAAGTCTAGAGTCAGAAAGATGGAAAGTGGGATCCCCCTCCAGGCTGGCGTGGGACAAAGACCAGCATGCCAGCATCACCAGTGAGAAGAGAAGCCTGTCTAGGCTGCGCTGGCAGATGGGGAAGCTGTAGCTGTGCAAACAGGCAGATCTCAACTGGTAGTACCAGTGGCTCCTCCAAGGCGTTGAAGTGGCACATGCTGGCCTGGCTCAACCCAAACACTAGCAGGCTGAATGAAATTCAGCCATGGGCCGTGGCTTAGAGACCCCTGATATAGAACCTGACTGACATTTACTAAGGTTTTCCCCCCATTCTGTGCCTATAGGTAAAAGCTTAGTAATCAGGCCCACAGGGATGCAAAAATTCTACCGTCTCCAACTATATTTCAGAAAAAATGAGGCAGTTAAAAAGAAGTTCCTCTTAGCAGGCAAATCCTGGCATTCCTATAATTAGGCCATGAATACATTTCATTCTAGTGCAAAGGTGTTTGGGGGTGCTATCCAGGCAACACAGATAAGGGTAGTGGGCAATAAATTTACCTCAGTTTCGGCTCTCATTCTCCTGCACCCATAAATGCATTCAGTAAAAATATTCTGTGCCCATGGAGTGACAAAAAAGGACACTGTACCGTGTAGAACCATGCCTAATCAATTGTACTGGAGGTATAAATTCTGCAGTTAAATATGAATTGCTAAATTTACTGATCATATACTCTGGTATTAAAATTCTGACAGGAAGGCTGTAAGTCAAGATACAATTACTGTTTGGCAAGTACTGCACAACTTACGGAACAAAAATTTGTAGACAACAATTTTTACAAAGTATGCAACCAGCACACACACACATGCATATGCAGAGGGGTTGGAAAGAATTCCGTGAGCCAGGCTCTGCATGCTTTCCCCACTTGTTTATGTATCAAATTATACAATCAGCCGTGGAGGCAGGGATCCTCACGTAACCTCTGGAGTAACATCGGGCTGCGATAGCACTACCAACCCCCATGGGACCAGCAAGCAGGACTCCCTCCGATCTTCACTATCTGCTGAGGTGAGACACATTTCCAGCCTGTGCTCTGCTCTACTTGCTGACTCTCCTCTCTGATCGGGGCTTCCCTCTGCACCATGCGGCTGTGTAACTCCGCCCCCTGAGCTCCTCCTGCAGCCAAGGAAAGCCTTAAAAGCCAGCGAATTCAAGGGAAAGCCCTCTCTTAACATCAGGGCTGCGATCGCACTACGAACTCCCGTGGGACCAGCAAGCAGGACTCCTTCCGATCTTCACTATCTACTGAGGTGAGACACTTTTCCAGTCTGTGCTCTGCTCTACTTGCTGACTCTCCTCTCTGATCGGGGCTTCGCTGTGCACCATGCAGCTGTGGAAGGCATCCGTTGCCTCCCAGGAAGGGTGAGGCTGGCGGGAACAGAATTGTGTCAACTGAGCATTGGTCAGACTGGCAAAGAGGTCCATCTGAGAGGTCCCCCAGAGCCGAAACATCTGTTGAGCTACTCTGGGGTCTAGCCACCATTCATGCGGCTGGAGGACCCTGCTCAACCTGTCCGCAAGGGTATTGTCCTGACCCGGCAGGTAAATTGCTCTCAGGAACATTCCCTGGCTGATTGCATACGAGCAGAAGGCTACTGCCTCCTGGCAGAAAGTGTACGACCCTGTACCCCCCTGCTTGTTCAGGTAGAACATGGCATCCTGGTTGTCCGTCTGGACCAGTACCAGCTGGTGCTGCAGGCAATGGGGGAGGGGCTTGGAGGGCCAGAAATATAGCCCTGAGCTCCAAGTGGTTGATCTTCTATTGGCTTTCCACCCTTGATGAGGTGCCCACAGTGAGCTCTCCAACCCAGCTGAGAGGCGTCCATGGTGAGGACCTACTGGGGGATGGGAGTCTGGAAGGGCATGCCTGCCTGTAGATGCTGTGCCACTTGCCACCAGTTGAGCGACTCTGCCTATGGGCGGGTCGCGTGCACTCTGTCCTTGAGGCGGTCGGTGTCCTGTGTCTACTGGGATTGCAGGCACCATTGGGTCACCCTCATGTGGAGGCGGGTGTCCGGTATAACATGCACTGTGGATACCATGTGGCCAAGCAAACGGAGCATGGAGTGAACCAGTACTAAGCATCAGCAAAGTACCTCTGCGGGTAGAGCATCAAGGTGACTCGCCCTGTCTAGGGGGAGGAAGGCCTTGGCCTGGTGGGTATTTAACTGCACCCCTATGAACGTCAAGCTTTGCACAGGAGTGAGATAAGACTTGGGACAGTTTATTACGAAGTCCAGGGGTTCCAGGACACCGATGGTGCGGCCTGTGGTCTGGTGTACCTCGGTGGCTGTTTCTCCTTTTATGAATCAGTCGTGCAAATAGGGGAAGATGAGGACCCTTTGGGGGTGGAGATAGGCAGCCACCACCACCGGGCATTTGGTGAAGACCCTGGGTGTGGAGGCCAGTCCAAAGGGTAGCATCCTGTACTTGTAGTCAGGGGCGGCTCTATAATGAGGCGGCTGCCTCAAGCGGCAAAGTTTTGAGGGCGGCAAAAAATGCCCCCAAAACAGCCGCCAGCCGCCTCACTTTGCCTTCAAAAAAAAAAAAAATGCACAAGTTGCTGCCGCTGCTGAATACACTTTTCGGCAGCGGCAAACTCACTGTCTCCTCTTCCTGCAGCTGCGGCTCCTGCCTCTTAGAACCATGGCGTACGGGTGATCTGTTGTAGCTTAAATTAAAGCAAAGATGGTACGAACTTCCCCGCCATGGTGAAGAATTCTGTGCAGCTTCGTCCCACCCACAAAGGAAAGAATAAATTAGGCCTTACCTGCTAATTGTCTTTCCTTGAGTATTCTCCGGGCCAGTCCAGGAACAGTAGGGTAGTCAACCTCCTTCAGCAACTGAGGACTGAAAACTTCAAAGCTTTGCTGACAGTCTATCTAGCTCCCCCTAGTGTCAGAGAGCCAGTCTACCAATGTCTAAGCAGTAACCCCCAATACAGAACCCTATGGATGAACCATTAACTGCAACTACATCAGAGAACTCAGGAGCTTGCCTCTCTACAAGCAAATTTAAAAACATAGAAACCTAAAAACCTATAAATTTAGAAACTGAGGAATGTCCCGTTATACTGTGCTATACCTGGTGGACCAGACCCCCGGAAGCAGAGCACAGATCCTCACGGGAACTCCCTAGCCTGGTCCTCTGCAGAGAACCGCGAACCTCTAAAAATCGAAACATTGAACAGACCCCCGCGCAATCGGGCATCGGCGTGTATGACTCTTCGCGTATGTCCACATGCCGGAAAGTCCTTGAACGACCCTCAACTACAAACTGGGTGGGTCCTGGACTGACCCGGAGAATACTCAAGGAAATACAATTAGCAGGTAAGGCCTAATTTATTCTTCCTTTTCATCTCTCCGGGCCAGTCCAGGAACAGTAGGGTAGTATCAAAGCAGTACCTACACACGGGAGGGTCCCAACAACCCTGCCACAACAGCAGCCACACCGACTTTAGCGTCTCCCGCAGCCTGCACGTCTAAACGATAATGCTTCACAAAAGAATGCAAGGACGACCATGTAGCCGCCCGACAAATATCCACTGGAGGAATCAATGCCCTCTCGGCCCAGGACGCTGATAACCCCCGAGTGGAATGAGATCTTAGACCTTCCGGTGCGCTTTTCCCGCTTGTTCGATACGAAGCCGCTATTGCATGTTTCCCCCAGCGGGAAATGGAGGCCTTAGAAGCCACTTCTCCTTTGCGTGCTCCTGCAAACAGAATAAACAACCTATCCGACTTGCAAAAAGGTTGTGTGCGTTTGAGGTACCGGTGCAGAACTCTGCCAAGATCTAATTTATGCAGAGAAGCGCCCCCTTCAGACGCCGAATTTGTCCTAAAAGTAGGAAGCGATATCGACTGATTCAGATGAAAACTAGACACTACCTTCGGAAGAAAGGAAGGCACCGGCCGCAAAACCACTTTCTCCTCCAAAAACTGAATATACGGTTCCCTGCATGACAACGCCTGCAAATCGGAAATCCGCCTAGCGGAACACAATGCGACTAAAAAAGCCGTCTTCCACGAAAGCTCCCTCAAGGCCATTCTCCTCATCGGCTCAAAAGGAGCCCGCGTCAACGCTCTCAGGACCAAATTTAAGTCCAGTGGAGGCACTATCGGCCTTCGAGGAGGCCGCAGGTTCTTAACTGCTCGAAGAAAGAGTTGCACATCCGGATGTAAGGACACACTACGGCCCAGAACCTTGCCCCGATAGCAAGAGATAGCCGCCAGTACTCAAAGCTAAGCCTTTATCCAGCCCGTCTTGGAGAAACGATAGAATGTCTGGCACTCTGGCCGTACGCGAGCAAACTCTATGTCTTGCGCACCAGTCTTCAAAGATCCGCCAAACACAGATATAAGCCAAAGCTGTTGACTGTCTCCTAGCCTGAAGCATGGTGTTGACCACCGCCACGGAATAGCCCCTATGCCTCAACCAGCCCCTCTCAAGAGCCAAGCTGTAAGCAAGAAGCGATTCACCTGTGGCATGAGAATAGGCCCCTGGTACAACAAATTCATTCGGTTCGGTAACCTCCAAGGACGGTTGGCCAGCAAACGCACGAGGTCTGCATACCATGCCCGTCTCGGCCAGTCTGGGACGATTAGAATCACCATTCCCCGATACCGAGCGATTCTGCGAACCACTCGACCTATCATCGGCCACAGCGGAAAGACATAGAGCAGCTCCCCCGCCGGCCAAGCTTGTACTAAACCGTTGAGACCTTCGGACATGCATTCCCTGCGCCTGCTGAAGAATCGGACCGTCTTGGCATTGTCGAAAATTGCCATGAGATCCATTACCGGCTGACCCCAATGCCTTGTTATGTCGTGAAAAACAGTGTCGTTCAGCCGCCATTCCCCAGGATCCAAAAGCTATCGACTGAGAAAATCCGCTTGCACATTGTCCTTTCCTGCGACATGCGCCGCCGACAGAGCTAGAAGATGCTTCTCGGCCCACTGCATTAGCGCCTGACACTCCATCAACAAAACAGTACTGCCTGTACCGCCCTGTCGATTGATATAGGAGATGGTGACCGCATTGTCTGAGAACACTCACACCGCTTTGCCGCTCACAAGCGGCTCAAACTTCTGCAACGCTAGTGCTACCACTCTCATCTCCAGTTGATTGATGGAACAGTTGGCCATCTCCACCGGCCATCGGCCCTGAGCTACTTGAGCCATACAATGAGCCCCCCAACCAGAGAGACTTGCATCCGTGGTGAGTAACACCCATTCCGGAGCATCCAATGGCATACCCACCCGGAGATGGATGGGATCACTCCACCACTGTAGAATGACGGAAACGTCAGCCGGACAACTCAATCGCTGACTGAGAGGATGCTTCTGCGGAGACCAACGGGAGAGCAGGGCATGTTGAAGCAGCCTCATATGCGCCCTGGCCCATGGCACCAAATCCAAAGTCGCTGCCATCGAACCCAGAAGCTGCAGGTATTTCCAAGCTGTTGAAGCCTTGAGGCGCAAAAAGGTGGTCACCTGTCGTAACAGATTCTGCACCCGGATTTCCGTGAAAAAAACCGCTCCCCATTTCGTGTCGAACAAAGCTCCCAAATACACCAGGGACTGCACGGGCGACAACTGACTTTTGGAGCGATTGACCACCCAACCTAAACTCTCTAGAAACGCCACTACCCGGGCAGTGGCTTCTCTCGATTCCGGCACTGACCGCGCCCGGATGAGCCAATCGTCCAAATAAGGATGCACGAGGATACCCTCCTTCCGCAAAGCTGCTGCCACAACCACCATCACCTTTGTGAATGTGCGAGGCGCCGTCGCCAAACCAAACAGCAAGGCGCAAAACTGAAGATGGCCCATGGGTACCGCAAAACGCAAGAACCTTTGATGCTGAGGTTTGATGGGAATGTGTAAATATGCTTCTGTCAAATCTATAGAGGACACAACCTCCCCCGGCCGCACGGACCGGATCATGGACTGCAGCATTTCCATCCGAAAATGCGGCACCCTTAAACAGCGGTTTACATGCTTGAGATCGAGGATTGGCCGAAAAGAACCCTCCTTTTTGGGAACCACAAAATAAATGGAGTATCGACCTAAACTGCACTGGTCTGAGGGAACGGGAACGACCGCTTGGATGTCCAACAACCGTTGAAGCGTCTGCCACACTACTAAAGCTTTTGCGGAAGACCCGCATGGCGATCTCACGAATGCTCCCTGTAGCGGTTGCTCGAACTCCAGAGAATAGCCGTTGCGAATTATCTCCAATACCCAGCGGTCCGAGGTTATGGCGGTCCAGGCGGAGAGGAAGAACTGCAACTGACCTCCTATTAGATTCTCCACCTGGACCTCCCTCATCTCATTGTGGCTTCTTAGCGGCGCCTGACTGGGGTCCAGGAAACCCTCTTCCAAACCCTCGAGCACCTCGAAAGGACTGTCCCCTGGACCTGAAGGATCGTCCTTTCTGATAAGGCGCAAACCGGGAGCCTCTGAATCTGTGCACCTCTCAGCTCTAACCCGGCTGCGCAGAACCGTGCTTCTGACCTTTTGGACGGCCCTTTGGCAGACGTCTCCTAAATCCTTTACAATCTTGTCCAACGCTTCACCAAAAAGCAGCTTACCCTTATAAGGCAGCCTACTAAGACGCGTCTTGGAAGACGTGTCTGCCGCCCAATTCCTCAGCCAGAGAAATCTCCTTGCGGCAATGACTGAGGCCATGGATTTAGCTGACATCCGCACCAGATCATAAAAAGTGTCGGTCAGATATGCCGTAGCTGATTCCAATTTCGCTCCTTCCTGCACCGCCGCTCCATCCAAGCCCGGAGAGGAATCTGCTTGCAGCCACCTAATTGAAGCTCTGGAAACGTAGGCCCCACAGATGGCTGTTTGTAAAGCCAGCGCATTGGTTTCAAATGCCTGCTTGAGAATGGACTCCAACTTTCTATCCTGCAGATCTTTAAGGGCCGTTCCCCCCTCAACAGGGATAGTAGTTTTAGTCACAGCCAAGACTAGAGCATCGACTTTTGGCATACGCAGCAATTCCTTCTCCTCCTGAGGAATTGGATATAAACGTCCAAGTGCCCGTGCACCCCGCAAGGAGGCCTCGGGGCATTCCCATTCTGATTCTACCATCTGTTTAATAACACGATGTACCGGGAAACAGCGCTGCTCAGTTCTAAATCCCTGTAATAAGGGATCCTCCAACGGTTCTACCAGCAACGCCGGTAAAGCAATATTTAAAGCTGCCAGAGATTGAGAAATTAGCGCTCCCAACTCCTCTTTTCTAAACACACGGAAAAGATTGGGATCCTCATCAGGTGCTAGTTCACCCTCTTTAAGGTCTTCCGGCCAGCAATCTCCCCCTCCTCTGGGTTTTGAAAATCGAGAGACAGAGGATCTGGCCCCACAAAAATGCCCCCCACCGCAAGTCTTGGCTTGGAAGGACCTTCGCCTGGGTCTCCTGCCGCACCAAGGAGAGGAGACACAACTGACAGGCAAGGCAAAACTTCTTTGCTCTGCCCGTGCTCCAACCTTAAGCAATAAGCCCTATGAAGGGCTAAAATAAAATCTGGCGAAAAAACAGATTGTAACCACTCAGACCCCTCTGCAACGGGAACGGGGTCTCTCTTTAGCGTTGGGGACTCCTTATTTGACTTCACTCTTTTCTTTACAGCCTTTTGTGGAAGCGCGGGAGAAATGGCAGACGGCTTTAAAATGGCTGCTGTTCCCGCTTTTCCCCCCAAGGCCTGAGGCTTGCCCGCGGATTGATTCCCTGAAGTCGCCTCCATCTAGCAAACTACCAGCTTTGTTCTTCCCTCAAAAACAGCAACCTGAAACAAAACGGCGCTACCCGAAACGCGCGCAGCAAGCCGACCCTAAAACCCCATCGGTCCTGTCAGCCTCGCTGCCCTCCCGGCGAATCAAGGATCACGGCTTGAAAACCCAGAAAAATAAACACAGACCTGAAATATCGCCGTCTGCTCACCGAGCTTTCCAGTTCCGCTGCCTGCGGCTGAGAAAGTCGTGAGTCCTGAGCCAGAGGATTGGTCTGTGGAGCTCCTAGGACCGTGCCCTGCTCACCCGGACGGGTCCCGTCTGCGAGGCAGGCTCTGCCTCTACTGCCTAAGCCGGCAGCAGACCCCCATCCTTACTTTCACTTGTTTACCTGTGGTAACTATATTTTTTTTTCCGGACTTAAGCATTAAGCCCCAGATACCCACAGCACTCCCAAGAAGAACCAACCCAGCTAGGGCTAGACAGGAGTCTTTAAAAGTACAATACTTCAGTTTTCTTCTCTCGGAGCCTGTCAGCAAACATCTCCTCAGCTGCTGAGGACTGAAAAGACTGGCTCTTTGACACTAGGGGGAGCTAGATAGGCTGTCAGCAAAGCTTTGAAGTTTTCAGTCCTCAGTTGCTGAAGGAGGTTGACTACACTACTGTTCCTGGACTGGCCCGGAGAGACGAAAAGGAATTACATGTAACTTCCTTTGGGGGGTGAGACGAAGCTGCATGGGGGTCCTTCACCGAGGCAGGAAGGCATCATATTCAAATAGCAGGAAGAGGCAGTGCAGGAACAGACAAAAGTCAGGGCAGGCAACACCAGTTCACAAACAGTCCACTATATTAAGAAGTGGTGTGGTGAGTTAAAAGTCAGGGCCCTGCCACCATGGGGATTCCCACTGGAATTAGGCTTGGCCAAGGATCTGGTCACCAGGAATAGAGATACAACAGGGTCAGGACTCTGCATCCTACAGATACACTCGCAAGTGACTTCTAAAATAGTTCTCACTAGGCCAGGGCCGACCCAACCACTAGATGAACTTAGGCAGTCACCTAGGACAGCAGATCCTGGTTGGTGGCATTACTACCCTAACCTCTCCAGAAGCAGCAGATGAACTGCTACTTCAGTGCCGTGGCAGACTTTACATAAGAACATAAGATATGCCATAGTGGGTCAGACCAAGGTCCATCAAGCCCAGTATCCTGTTTCCAACAGTGGCCAATCTAGGTCATACGTACCTAGCAGTTTCCCCAAAAGACACAGGCTCCACAATGCTTGTATTGGGTCAAGCAGTGATATCCTGGGTCCCTTTTTAATAATGGTTTATGGACCTTTCCTCCAGGAACTTGTCCAAACCTCTTTTAAACCCAGCTACACTAACAGCTTTTACTATATCCTCCGGCAACAAATTCCAGAGTTTGATTACACGTTGAGTGAAAAAATATTTTCTCTTATTAGTCTTCAATAGTTTACCCTGTAGCTTCATTGCATGTCCCCTGGTCTTCCTATATTCTGATAAAGTAAACAATCGATCTACGTTTACCCGTTCCACTCCGTTCATTAATTTAAAGACTTCTATCATATCTCAAAAAGGGAGACTATGATAAAATGAGGAATATAGTTAAGAAAAACTAAAAGGAGCGGTTGTAAAGGTTTAAGACTTACATCAAGCTTGGGTGTTTAAAAATACTATCCTGGAAGCCCAGACCAGCTGTATTCCACGCATTAAGAAAAGTGGAAGAAAGTCCAAAAAACTGCCAGCATGGTTTAAAGGTGAGGTCAGAGAGGCTGCTGCTGCCAAAAATGCATCTTTCAGGAAATGGAAAAAAAGAGCCAAACGATGAAAACCGGAAACAGCACAAGCACTGGCAAGTTAAATGCAAAGCATTGATAAGGCAGGCAAAGCGAGAATTTGAGAAGGAACTTGCTACGGAAGCAAAAACACAAAATAAAGACTTTTTCAAGTACATTCGTAGCAAAAGGCCTGTGAGAGAGTCAATTGGACCATTAGATGATAGAGGGGTAAAAGGGGCAGTAAGAGGAGACAAGGCTATAGCGGAGAGACTGAATGAATTCTTTGCTTTGGTCTTTACTGAGGAAGATGTAGGGATGTTACCCAAGACTGAAGTGGTTTTTAAAGGCGATACTGCAGAGGAATTGAGAGAAATATCGCTAAACCGGGAAGATGTATTACAACAATTTGATAAACTGAATAGTAGCAAATCACCTGGACCGGATGGTATACATCCAAGAGTTGAAAGAACTGAAATATGAGATTGCAGACCTGCTATTAGTAATCTGTGAACTTTCATTAAAATCATCTGTAATACCTGAAGATTAGAGGATCGCCAATGTAACGCCAATTTTTAAAAAGGGTTCCAGGATTGATCCGGGAAATTACAGACCGGTGAGCCTGACGTCAGTACCGGGGAAAATGGTAGAAACCATCATAAAGAACAAAATTACACAGCATGTAGATAGTCATGGCCTAATGGGAGACAGCCAACATGGCTTTAGACAAGGAAGATCTTGCCTTACTAATCTGATATGTTTTTTTGAAGGTGTGAATAAACAGGTAGACAAAGGTGAGTCGGTTGATATAGTGTATCTGGACTTTCAGAAAGCCTTTGACAAGGTCTCTTATCAGAGACTTTTGGCAAAATTAAAAAGTCATGAGATAGGAGGCAGTATACTATTGTGGATCGGGAACTGGTTAAAAGATAGAAAGCAGAGGGTAGGGCTAAATGGCCAATTTTCCCAATGGAAAAAGGTGAATAGTGGAGTACCCCAGGGATCTGTACTGGTTCCGCTACTTTTTGACATATTCATAAATGACCTGGAAAAGGGAATAATTAGTGAGGTTATCAAATTTGCAGACGACACAAAACTGTTTAAAGTTGTTAAAACCCAAGAGGACTGTGGAAAACTGCAGGAGGATCTGGATAAATTGGAAGACTGGGCATCCAAATGGCAGATGAAATTTAATGTGAACAAGTGCAAAGTTATGCACCTAGGAGAGAACAACCCACACTATGGTTACACAATGCAAGGTTCCACATTGGGAACCACCACCTAGGAAAAAGATTTAGGAGTCACCGTGGATAACATGTTAAAACTCTCCGCCCAGTGTGCAGCGGCGGCCAAGAAAGCAAATAGAATGCTAGGTATCATAAGGAAAGGAATGGAAAATAAAACGAAGGATATTATAATGCCTCTGTATCGTTACATGGTACGAGCGCACCTTGAATATTGTGTGCAATTCTGGTCGCCGTATCTTAAAAAGGATATAGCGTTATTAGAAAAGGTACAGAGAAGAGCCACCAAAATGGTAAAGGGGATGGAAGGCTACTCCTATGAAGAGAGGCTACAAAGGTTAGAGCTCTTCAACCTGGAAAAGAGATGGCTGAGGGGAGATATGATAGAGGTCTATAAATTAATGAATGGAGTGGAACGGGTAAACGTAGATCGATTGTTTATGCTATCAGACTATAGAAAGACTAGGGGACATGTAATGAAGCTACAGGGTAAACTATTTAAGACAAATAAGAGAAAATATTTTTTCACTCAACGTGTAATCAAACTCTGGAATTTGTTACCGGAGGATGTAGTAAGAGCTGTTAGTGTTGCTGGGTTTAAAAAAGGTTTGGACAAGTTCTTGGAGGAAAGGTCCATAAACCATTATTAAAAAGGGACCCAGGATAACAATGCTTGACCCAATACAAGCATTGTGGAACCTGTGTCTCTTGGGGATACTGCTAGGTACTGTCGCGTACCGCCCCTGGTGGCCAGTGGTCATAGGGGTAGGTTGGACGCAAAGATATTTTTATATGAGAGGAGGTTCCTTTAAGAGCCAGGTGCAGCCTGGTCTTAGTAGTTCAGCTCCTATTAAGAAGTAAATTGTGAATGCAGAATAGAGGGATAACATAGGCTTTTATTTCCCGTTACGCAAAAGATTCAGGTGGGTCACAACATAGAGGAAAATGTCCTTTACTTCAGAAATGAAACAAACGCATGGTAAAGAAAAACTGTTGTTGTGCTTCACAGTTGCAACAAGGATTAATTAAGGCTTCCTAGAGTAACTCAACCGTTTCAATACTCTTCTTCCTTTTAGCATACAAGTAATACTCTGGAGGCAGTATATTATTTACACGTCTAGCAGTGATTCTAAACTGCTGGTAACGCACAGAGAATAGTCCATCTCCTCTTGAGACAGAAGATTAGGCTCCACAAATTCCACTTGCATCGGCTCTGAGTCAGAGTTATCCCTTTCTGTATCTGGGGTTTCTCTGGCTATTGTTTCTGGCCAGTCGCTATTCTTATTCTCTGAGTGTTGGTAGAGTTCTTTTAAAGTTTGCCAGTGAGCGTGGCCTACCTTTGTGCTTTTACCATCTGGGTTATACAAGGTAGGTTTACTTTCCTTTCTTGTAAGACGAGCATTGCTTTTAAAAGGGCACTTATAAGATGAGCTTTCTCTCATAAAAACAGAGTCAGCATACCTTGGCTTCCAGCAGCATGTAGAACAGGAACTTTCTCCTTCTAGTAGTTCTCCAGGGCTACAATCCTCGTGACAGTCTTTTCCCCGAAAGCTCTTGTTACCTTTCAGTCTGGTCACTGGTTCCTCCGGTAAGCGCAGGCCTCTTTCCAAGCCTAACTTCTGGCTTCTTCCTTCAGCACTGCTTTGCTTCCCAAAGTGCCTGTCCCTTTGCTCAGCATTGCTTTCCCCTTCACTCCTAGGGCTTAGCTCAATGCTCTTGGTGCTTCCTTCTTCTTGGCCCTTGCTCGTGGTGCATTTCTCTCGCACGGCTTGGCTCCTGGTACTTCTCTCTGGTCCACTTCTACTTCTACTCCCTTTCCAGTCTCCAGCCTCTTGCTTATAATGCTCTCCTGTGTTTGAGCTTTCTGGGCTGCTTGTCAGGTGGTGTCGATTAGCTAGGTGTGTCCAGTCAGCCTCTGTGAGTGCACGGCTGCTCCCTCTAGCTGCTCTGTGCGGGAATTGCATCCCGTGCACATCTTTTATATTATGAAAAACAGCTTCTTTTCTTGCATCTTTGCTTCCATTAGCTCCTGCTGCATGACAGTACGTATGACCTAGATTGGCCACTGTTGGAAACAGGATACTAGGCTTGATGGACATTGGTCTGACCCAGTATGGCATATCTTATGTTCTTATGTTCTCCCCTCAGCCGTCTCTTTTCCAGGTTAAAGAGCCCTAACCTTTTTAGCCTTTCTTCATAGGGGTGTCCTTCCATCCCCTTTACCATTTTGGTGGCTCTTCTCTGAACCTTTTCTAATAATGCTATATCTTTTTTAAAATATGGCAACCAGAATTGCACACAATATTCAAGGTGCGGTCGCAGCAAGGAACGATACAGAGGCATTATAATATCCTTTGTTTTATTTTCCATTCCTTTCCTTATGATACCTAGCATTCTACTTGCTCTCTTGGCCGCCGCTGCACACTGGGCAGAGGGTTTTAACATGTTATCCACAATGACGCCTAAATCTTTTTCCTGGGTGGTAGTTCCTAATGTGGAACCTTGCATCGTGTAACCATAGTTTGGGTTGTTCTTCCCTAGGTGCATAACTTTGCACTTGTCTACGTTAAATTTCATCTGCCATTTAAAACACATGCATACAGTTCTGGCCTGCCGCTCCTACCTGCCCTCCAAGAAAGTTGCATCGGGGGGGTGAGGGGGCAGGAGCAACAGGCCATGAGCGTGCATGGGTGCAGCCACTTTAAGGCGCAACTCAGTGCTGAAACAGTTCAGCTGCTGCAGCTTCAGTGCAATGGGGGACAGCATGGCGAGCTAGATAGAGGAAGTCTTTGGGGGCAGCGGCAACATGGAGAGTCTGCCTATGGCAGCAGACACCCTCATTCTGCCACTGCACAGGGCCAAAGCCCAGTGACTAAATCAGAGGAACAATCTTTTACAGCAATGGTTGACATTCCCCAAGCCATTGTGTCCTCCCTGTTTTATGAGTTAGATGCAAGGCATTGATAAGGTAGGCAGAAAGGGTATTTGAAATAAAGCTTGCCGTGAAAACAAAAAACACATTAAAAAAAAACCTTTTTCAAGTATATTTGTAGCAAAAAACCTATGAATCAGTTGGACCATTGCATGATAGAGGGGTAAAAGGGGCCCTATGGGAGGACAAGGCCATAGCAAAGAGACTGAATGAGTTCTTTGCTTCGGTCTTTACTCAAGAAAATGTAGGGAAGTTATCCATGCCAGAAATAGTATTTCGAGGTCGCTGTGGGGAACTCTGGCATTAAAATGTCAGCAGGAATCCCAACGTCCTGCCAGAATTGTAAGGCCACGATGAAAGAGTGGGTGGCTTAAAAGAAGAGAAGGGGCAGAGCATCCAGATAAGGGGTGGGTTAGAGAGGAGGGGAAGTAGCCAGAGTTTGAAGGAAGAGGTGGGGCTAGAGAGGAGGAGGGGCAGAACGTGAAGGTTGAGGAAGTCAGAAGGAGTGGAGCATAAGGAGAGGGGTAGGGTTGGAGGAGAAACTGAAGAGAGGATGGAAGGGAAGACATGAAAGGCAGGGAAGGGAGAGAATAATGTTTGGTGGGAGGGGAAGGAGTGAGAATGCAGGAGGGAGGATATTGAAGGGGAGGGAGGACATGATCACTGTCCTGCTGAAAAGTGAATCCTCTTCCCAGTCCCAGGTCAATGGCATACTAGAACAGTTTTTCTCCAGGATCTGCCTATGCTCAATGTAATCCATCTTTCCCATAATGCTCACAAGCTTTCCTCTCCCCACAGCTACAAGAAAGCACAGTTACTTACCTGTAACAGGTGATCTCTGGGAACAGCAGGAATTAGTCCTCACATATGGGTACGTCGGAACCGACGGAGCCTGCGCGGGAAAGCTCCCCAGCTTCCTAGAATGGAAGCTTTTGGGACCTCCCACTGCACATGCGCGCTGCCTTCCCGCCTTCCTGAACAGCTCTCCTCAGTTTCGAGTTTATAGCTGAGACAATAGAGAGAGGACAGGAAGACAGATAGATAGAAGATACAACTCCTAGGGGAGGTGGGTGGGTTGTGAGGACTAATTCCTGCTGTTCCCAGAGATCACCTGTTACAGGTAAGTAACTGTGCTATCTCCAGGAACAAGCAGGAATAAGTCCTCACATATGGGGACTCCCTAGCTGAGATGCCTGGGAGATCCCCCTCCAAGGGTTCGCCATCTTCGTATGGATCTCAGGCATCCATCCTGGGAAGGTGGGCAGGAGTTGTCTAAGAATGGAACAGGTGTTTGAGGACAGCCTGGCCAAACAAGGCATCCCGGCGGGAGTCCTTGTCCAAACAGTAATGGGCTGTAAAGGTATGAACCGAGGCCCAGGTAGCGGCTCGACAGATCTGATCAATGGAAACAGAGTGCAGATGAGCCATAGAAGTTGCCATGGCTCTCACATTGTGAGCTGTGACATGGCCTTCCAGAGAAATGTTTTTACTCTGGTAAGCAAAGGAAATACACTGAGCAATCCAATTGGAAAGTGTACGCTTGGAGACTGGAAGTCCCAAATGTGAAGGATCAAAAGCCACGAAAAGTTGAGAAGACTTTCGATGTGGCTGAGTCCTATTAAGGTAAAAGGCTAGAGCTCTTTTACAATCCAGAGTATGAAGGTTCCTCTCTGCACTGGATGCATGAGGAGCCGGAAAAAAAACCGGTAGATATACCTCTTGATTAAGATGAAAAGGCGAGACCACTTTGGGCATAAAGTGGGGATTCGTCCTAAGGACCACCTTGTCATGATGAAATCTTGTATAAGGTGGATTAGCCACTAGAGCCTGCAGTTCGCTGATGCGGCGAGCGGAAGTGACTGCAATTAGGAATAGTACCTTCCAGGAAAGAAATTTCAAGGAGGTAGAAAATAACGGCTCAAAAGGTGGCTTCATAAGCTGACCAAGCACTAGATTCAAATCCCATGCTACCGGGGGGGGTCTGATGGGAGGTTTAGTGAGAGTCAGGCCTCTCATGAATCTTGCAACAAGAGGATGAGAGGAGATAGGTTGTCCATTTATAGGTTTCAGGGATGCTGAAATAGCACTTAAATGGACTCTTACAGAATTCGTCTTAAGGCCTGCATTGGAAAGATGCAGGAGATAGTCTAAGAGGGAATTCAAAGGAAGTGCCAGAGGGTCAAGGCCCTGCTGAGCACACCAAATGGAAAAACGTTTCCATTTGAAAGCATAAGACCGCCTCGTGGAAGGTTTCCTAGAGGCATGAAGGATATCTTTCACAGGTTGAGAAAGATTAAAGTCTTGAAGACTTAAGCCTTCAGTAACCAAGCTCGGAGATGTAGGGATTTGGGGTTTGGGTGCCACAAAGTCCCCTCCTCCTGAGACAGAAGGTCTGGTGCAGCTCCTAAGTCCAGGGAGGATCCCTGGGAGAGCTGTAGAAGCAGAGGGAACCACACTTGGCGTGGCCAGCGTGGAGCTATGAGGATCATAGAGCCGTGATCTCTCTGGAGTTTGAACAGAGTCTTGGGAATCAGCGGAATGGGTGGAAAGGCATATAGGAACGCCTGACCCCAATGGAGGAGAAAGGCGTCCGTGGCCTGAGCTTCCTGACACGGAGTCCTGGAACAGAACCGGGGAAGTTTGGCATTCCACGGACTTGCAAAGAGGTCTATGTCCGGGGTCCCCCATTCCTGAAAGATTCTGCTTATCTGGTCCACGTGTAGGGACCACTCGTGTGGCAGCAGAACTCGACTGAGCCTGTCTGCTCGAGAGTTTTGAACTCCTGGAAGATACACTGCTAGCAGATGAATTTGGTGCTCTCTGGCGAAGGCCCATAATCTGAGAGCTTCGTTGCAAAGCGACAGAGAGCCCGTCCCTCCTTGTTTGTTTATGTAAAACATGGCCACCTGATTGTCTGTCTGAACCAGGACAGTCAGGTTGGCAAGGAGGGTATAGAAGACCTTGAGGGCAAGGTAAATTGCTCGCAGTTCCAGGAGGTTGATATGAAGGGTGGCCTCCTGTGGAGACCAAGTGCCCTGAGTGGAGAGAGTTAGCAGATGGGCTCCCCACCCCAATTGGGAGGCATCTGTTGTGAGGGTTGCTTGGGGTAGCAAGGGCTGAAAGGGAGCCCCCAACAACAGATTCTTGGTGGATATCCACCAATGGAGGGACCAAGACAGACGGTTTGAGGTTTGTATTTGGTCTGAGAGTGCTCTCGACGCCTGAGTCCACTGGGTGGCCAGGGTCCATTGAGCTGCTCTCATATGAAGACGAGCATAGGGCACCACATGTACTGTGGAGGCCATATGGCCCAGGAGGCGTAGCATTTCCCTGGCTGTCAAGTGAGTACTGGACTGGGCTTGGGAGGCCAAGCTCAGCAGACGCTGACCCCGAACCAGTGGAAGGTAGGCTCTTGCAGTGGTGGTGTCCAACTGGGCCCCTATGAATTCTAGAGACTGAGTAGGGCTGAGTTGAGACTTGGGAAGGTTTACCACCAGTCCCAGATACTGCAGAAGGCTCCTTGTGCGGTCTAGGGAAATCTGGGCCTGCGACTGAGTTGGAGCTCGAATGAGCCAGTCGTCCAGATATGGGAATACGAAAATCCCCATTCTTCTGAGAAATGCGGCTACGACTGCCATGCATTTGGTAAAGACTCTTGGGGCAGAGGCGAGACCGAAGGGAAGTACTCTGTATTGGTAATGACTTCCCCTGAACAGAAAGCGAAGATATTTTCTGTGGGATGGATGGATGAGTAGATGTGTATACGCATCCTGCAGGTCTAGAGAACAAAGCCAGTCCTGACTCTGAAGGTATGGAAGGAGAATGCCCAAAGAGAGCATTTTGAATTTCTCCTTGTACAGAAATTTGTTCAATTCTCTCAGATCTAGGATTGGTCTGAATCCCCCTGTCTTCTTTGGAATGAGAAAATAGGGGGAGTAGAAACCTGACCCTTGTTGATGAAGAGGAACCTCTTCTATGGCCCCTTGGGCAAGCAGAGAAGAGATCTCCCGACCCAACAGGGCTAGGAGAGGAGATGGAGAATTGAAGGGTCTCACCATGTGATGAGGAGGAAGGTTGGAGAAATGAAGTTTGTAACCCTCTCGGATGATAGAGAGGGTCCATTGCTCTGTTGTGATTTGTTCCCATCTGGGAGCAAAGTGAGCTAACCTTCCAGGTATGGTGAGAGGTTCTGGTTGGTCCAGAACCAGGAATGGCAAGTTCTCTAGGGGCAAGTCAAAACCCCTGAGGGGGTGGAGCCTGTTGAGCTGTAGTAGCTGCTGCAGGCTTTGCTCTTGCTTGTTTCGTTTGCTGACGTTTAGCCGCAAAACGAGGTTGAGAAGATTGCTGGCCAGTATTGGAAGCATATCTGGCCTTCTTATAATAAGGCCTCTTGAAAGACTTCTTCTTAGTGGGAGTAGAAGTGGACTTAGAAAGTCTCTCTAAGGTGGCATTTTCAGCGTCCATTTGAGTGGCTTTAACTTGCCACTCTGCACCGAATAAGTTCTCACCTGTACAGGGCAGATTCCGTAAGCCTTCTAGAACCCAGGGTTCCAGATCAGAAGCCTGGAGCCAAGCCAGACGTCTGGCTGCAATAGCAATGCCAGAAGCTCTGCTGGCTCCCTCGAAGGAATCAAAGGCAGCTCTGTTGGAGAACTTAGAAACATCTGAAAGTTGTTTCACTACAGAAAGGAAGTCCTCCTGTTTATCCTCAGGGATAAAGGGGGCAAAATGCCGCACTTTCTTGGCAAGTTCCCCTAGGAACATGCCCATATAGAGGCTGTAGGAATTAATCCTGGCTATAAGCATACTAGCCTGGAAGATTTTCCTACCAAAAGAGTCCAGTGTCTTACATTCCCTTCCTGGAGGTGTAGAAGAGTGCCTTTTAGTACTCTTGATCTTTTTCATTGCAGACTTTACCACAATGGAGTGGTGAGGCAATTGAGTTTTCTGAAAACCAGGAGAAGGAGGGACCCGATACATGGTGTCCAACCTACGGGAATAAGGAGACAGAGTTAAAGGGTTCTCCCAAAAATCCATCAATTGTTCCTGAAGGATTTCATGGATAGGCAGGGTAACTGCTTCTTTAGGAGACTTAGAGTATCCTAAAATATCCAATCTTTTTGACCTTGGTTCCCTTTCAGAGGAGGTAGTGATAGAAAGGCCTTTAGCCATTTCTAAAATAAAATCCTGAAAGGACAAATCCTCTGGAGGAGACATTCTCCTTTTTGGAGAAGAAGGTTCCTCAGGAAGGTCAAGGGAGAGCTCTGCAGACTCATCAGAGGAGCCAAAATCCTCAGAGGAATCGGTGTATTCTCTAGTTTCCTCCAACGCACGATACGCATACCGATCGGTATCGACATCGGGCGTACCGGGTATGGAAGCGGTATGGAGCGAAAGCCCATACGGTACCGATTTGCGTTTAGAAGAGGAAGGCCTGGGTTCCGGCATGGCGGACGATACCGGAACCGGGCCCGGAACCGCTGGAGGCGGTACCGATGGCGTTGCAGCTTTAATGAAAGCCATGACGGCCTGCTGCATGGATTGGACAGTATTGCCCATAGACGCCACGGCTGCCTGGATGTCGGTACCGGTATGGGCCGGTACCCCAGAGCAGTCCAACAGGTGATCTGTCGAGGCCGTGCCATCGATGTCAACCTGTAGCCCCTGAATTGGCGTTTTGGAAGGCAGAGCTTCCCGCCGGGGCTGTTTGGCTGGGGCAGGGTCCTCAAAACTAAGAGCCTCTCGATGCTTTGAAGGAGATTTGCCCTTTGAGGACTTGCCCACAGAAGGTTTGGTTACCTGAGATCCATCCGGAGATGATGACCTGGATGACTGTGATGTTGGATTCTCTGAAGCAAACAGCACATGGAATTTGTTGGCCCGGTTCTGCAGCCCACGCTTAGACATTTGGGAGCAGGAAGGGCAGTCCGGAATGGAGTGGTCAGGCCCCAAACATTTAAGACACCATTCATGGGTGTCTGTGACTGATATTACAGCAGTACACTTGGTACACTTCTTAAATCCAGGGGCTGGCTTCTCCATGTGGAGAATTCAAGTAGGCCAGAAGGCCTAACTGAAGTGACCAAGTGCTGAAAAATAATAAAAGAAAAGAAAATAATTTTTCAAGAAAGAAAAAGGAAGACCGGCGATACCGGTATCGGTATGGGAAGGCAGGTACGCGGTCTAAAGAAACAAAACAAAAAACTACAATTTCTTCAGCGGTGACAGGATACACGACCTGCTGGCTCCGCGGAAAAAGAGAAACTGAGGAGAGCTGTTCAGGAAGGCGGGAAGGCAGCGCGCATGTGCAGTGGGAGGTCCCAAAAGCTTCCATTCTAGGAAGCTGGGGAGCTTTCCCGCGCAGGCTCCGTCGGTTCCGACGTACCCATATGTGAGGACTTATTCCTGCTTGTTCCTGGAGATTCCTCATAACATAATGCTATTATCATCACCCTTTACTGTAGGGAGATGGTGTTAGCAGGATGATGTGTTGTGTTTGTTATATTGTCAGACCACAAAACCTTTTTACACATGCATGCAGTGTCCTCAAAGTATTTCTTTGCAAATATTAAGCACCACATCCACATCATATTACTTTTCTTTAGCAGTGGCTTAGAACATAAAAATATAAGATATGCTATACTAGGTCAGACCCAAAGTCCATCAAGCCCAGTATCCTCTTTCAACAGTGGCTAATCCAGGTCACAAGTATCTGGCAAGATCCCAAAAGGCAGACAGATTGCAAGCTGCTCATCCCAGGGTTAAGCAGTGGATTTCCCCAGTCCACTTTAATAATGGTTTATGGACTTTTCCTTCAGGAACGTGTCCAAACCTATTTTAAACCCAGGTGCACTAATAGCTTTTACTACATCCTCTGGCAGCGAATGCCAGAATTTGATTATGCCTCGGAAGAAGGCCTGGCAATCTACTTCCGGTCACACTGCCAAGAAAACCCAGGAGCTTCTGGGTCGCCAGGAGTCAGCATTGACTCGAAGGCATACATTGCATTGCATTATAAACTGTGCCGTGGTTCTCACTTTTTCTTTTAGCTCCTTGGTGTGCGAGCATCTTGAATTTCCTTTGTTCTTTTGCAGAATATATGTTTACATTAACACCATACTGGTCCAGTGTGCAGTTTCAGGAGTTACGTTGGGGTTGCCAAGCCCTTCTTGGTTACAAAGTCTCTCCTTTTTTTATTTATTTATTTATTTTTCTTATATACCGCACTTTTTAGTATCAGCGCGGTTTACATGGAACCATAATTAACAACACAAATATCAGTTTTACATAGAACAGGGAAGAAAAACTTGGATAACTTAGGGAGACATGCACAACAATTATTTACATATATAACAATAAGCTTTGTGAGTATCTTATGATAAATCTATGGGTATGCGTTAGGACTAGAGGAGAGGTGTGTCTATGGTGGATTAATATTGATCTGGTAGTATTGTATAAATAAGTAGTGCTTGAGTGCCTTCCTGAATTGCATGAGATCGGTGATTGTTCGGATTTCTGGAGGCAGTGTATTCCAACACTTGGGAGCATAGAGACTGAATGCTCTGTTGGATGTTGTTAGCGTGCATTTTGTTGAAGCATTTGGTATAATTAGGGTGTATGCTGATGTTGATCTTCTGGATCTGTTGGGCGGGGTGGGTTGAAGTAGATTGATTATTGTAGAAGCAGTTATGTTGTGGATGGCTTTAAAGGTAAGTACTAGGGTCTTGAATAGTATTCTTCCATGTGTTGGGAGCCAGTGGAGCTGCAATAAGATGGGTGTGATATGGTCATACCTCGCTGCTCCAAATAGAACTCTCGCAGCGGCGTTCATGGCCAGTTGTAAGGGAGTCAATGTAGATTGTGGGAGCCCTTGGAGAATGGCATTGGCGAAATCAAAATGGGGCAGGATAAGGGCTTGATATACAGTTTGGAAATCACTTGGGTCCAATAAGGTTCGGAGGTGTTTGAGTGTCCGGATCTTGAAATATACGGCTTTAACAATGTGGGATATGTGTAATTTCATGTCCAAACGTTGATCCAAAGTGACTCCTAAATAACGGATTGCAGGTTTTGTTTGTAGTTCGGCTTCTCTCACTTTTATATGAGGTGGAGGGGTAAAATCAATGTTCCCTCTAATTTTCTGTAGGCTGTGTGCGCATAAAATATCAGCTGTGTGCAGCTTTTGAAGGAAGGTTAAATTTTTGTGCGCAACATAACGACACTCGGAGTTATATACTTTAAAATTTGACTACACGTCAGAATACAGTATGTACACCACATTGATTTTAATCAAATTAAATGAAAATAGATGATTACTAAATGAAGCGGGAAATTTCTAGTAATTACAAACATAACTTTTAAATTTTAAGACATCTGTGTTGTTTTCTATCAGAATCAGAGCCGTAATTTTTGTGCGCTCTGTTGTAAAGTATGTGCGCTCGCTCAGCGAGGTGTGTGCGCGCGCACACGCACACAGCTTAGAGGGAACAGTGGGTAAAATATGGATTTTTCGTGACAAAGAGTACCTCTGTTTTCTTATGTTGGATCCGAAGGTTTTGCGTTAGAAACCATTCGGATACTGCGTCAAAACAATCAATAAGAGGTGAGAGGTCCATTTGCTTTGTGGAGAATGGCATGTAAAGAAGGATGTCATCGGCGTATATCTGCCATTGCACATTGAAGGATCTTATGATGTTACAGACGGGTTGAATGTAAATGTTAAACATGAGAGATGATAGTGATGATCCTTGTGGGACGCCCTGGTTTTGGTGGAAAGGCTTTGATTTTGTTGATCTTGATCTTACTTGCTGTCCTCTTCCCTCAAGGTATGATCTGCACCAGTCAAGAGCGAGGCCGGTAATGCTTTTTTCTTTTAGGCGTTCAATTAGTAGGCCGTGGTGAACAGAGTCGAATGCTGCAGCTATGTCGATGAAGATAAGTACACATCCTTGGTGGATGTTGTCAACAAAGGTGATAATATCATTGAAGAGGGAGGTAAGAAGGGTTTCTACGCCATGTAATTCTCTGAAGCCGTGCTGATGTGGATTTAGTGGGGCTGCAGTATCGATGTGGTCTTGTATTTGTCGTTGTGCTTCCTTTTCAAATATTGTTTTCAAATATTGTTTTCAAAGGGTGGGAAGTGCTGTGTTGGGGCACCAAGTTGCTCCTGTTTTTGTGGAAATGGAGATGCTTTATGGTGTTGGTTGGTGGGGGGAGGGTTGTCTTTGAGATTTGCAGTTTTGTGTTCTATATGCTGCCAGACTGAAATTTAAAATATTTTGTCAGGTCAGATTAAAGGAAATTTCAAATTTTAAGGGAATGTTTAGTAGCCTGATAGCTTCACCGCTGCTGAGTTCCGGACATTTCCAGCTCTAGCACAATCCAATTCAGCGTTTGAATTCATGGATACCAGGATTAGTTTCTCATTTTATATCTTCCCTCCTCATCAATAATCTGGTCATAGCAAAATAAATCTGATGTGCAGATTGGTGATGGTCTGATTGGGGTGGGGGGAGTGGGGGCTGTGTAAGTGGCTTTTCATTAATCAAATTTAATGGGGTTTTTTTATTATGTGTTTTATTGTAACATCTGTTTTACTAAATGGCATGTATATGTTTGGAAGCCACCTAGGATTTAAGACTGGTGGCATATATATTTTAAAATAAAGCACACTAAATTTATGCAAATAATGCTGCAATGAATCTCTGTACATGGCTCTGCATCACCATCATGCTGCTCCTGGGAGGAAGTAGACTGGGGGGGGGGGGGGGAACTAGGAGGTGGAGGAAAGCAGAAACTTCAGACTGGGGCAAGCATGATCAAGAATAAAATGGTCAGACAATAAAGGTAGATGAGAATTTTATTTTCAGTTTAATGAACAGTCTTGGTACTATCTTCATATTTTATAAAGTACAGGGAAATGCATCTCTATTTCTCTGGCATTGCATTGTATGCGGAATCTGACTTTTTGCGGTTTCAGTTTAATTTTTATCTATATACCTTGCATGTTTGTAATTAGATTATGGTCACTTATTCTGTACTTTGGTGAGGGTCTGTGTTCTGAGTTTGTGGCCTAGGCCAGGTGTTCTGTTAACATGGAGTTTGTATGTAGGGATTTGTTCTGTAGTAATCTGAATTGTTCAGCTTTTCAAATACGTGTTTGGATGTTCCAGGGCCTGCTGCAGTATTTACAGTTATGCTTTTTTTGGGTAGGCTCCTTATGTGAGTTTTGGAAGTTGAGCTGGTATGGTATAGTAGGTTTGCTCAACAGATCCTCAGTGACTTTGTTGTAGGGTTTTTTGTATTAGTTCATAATATGCCTGGTACTGGAGAATGTTTGTTGATGATAGTGAGATGGTCTGAATCAGATTTTTCTTTTAAGATATTGAGTTCTGTGGGTGAATGTCCTGGTTCTGCTCTGCACTCATTGCTGAGGGAGGGGGTTCTGTGGATGCAGACTATATGTTCAAAAAAGAAAAAAAGCAAGAACCATAACGCAGTTTATAACAAAATAAAAATGAGTTATAATGGTGTTATAAACAGTGCTGCGGTTCTCACTCTTTCTTTTAGTTCCTTGGTGTGCAAACATATTGCATTTCCTCCACATTATCTAATCTGCTTTTTGGTTTGATTCAGTCCCTGACTGGAGTTTTGAGAAAGACCCCCCCGGCTCCGGGGGGCACCATCTCATCTCTCGCCTCAGGCAGCAGATTGCCTTGAGCCTCCCCTGCTTGTAGTGGTCGCCCTCAACCACGAATTTCAAGAATTGTCTGCGAATGGGATAGATGAAGATGTGGGTGTAAGCATCCTTTAGATCAAAGGAGCATAGCCAGTTTCCCTGCTGGAGGTAGGGCAGCAATGTTTCAAGGGAGAGCATCCTGAACTTACTTATTTATTTAACAGGTTTTTATATACCGCCTTTGATCCAAGGCAGTTTACATTGAATGACAGCACACAATCTCAAGAGATTTATTCTACAAAGAACAAGGGGTAAATACTTGGAATTAAATATGGGGGTTATGACTTCTCCCGCACCAGGAACTTGTTCAGGTTCCTCAGGTCTAGGATCAGCCTGAGGCCTTCGGTTCTTTTCGGCATGAGGAAGTACCGGGAGTAGAACTCCTTGCCCTTTTGGCAGTGGGGCACCGGTTCCATGGCCCTGTCCACGAGTAGACTTGTGAGCTCCTGCCAGAGCAGGGTCTGGTGAAGGGAAGTCCTGGAGGGCGCTCCTGGAAAGAAATAAGGGGCATCTGGTCCACGTGAAGGAGGTAACCCTCCTTGACTACCTGGAGGGTCCAGGAATTGATGGTGATGTTTGGCCACCAGTGGGCAAAGTGGACCAGGCATTCCCCTGTCAGCAGCTGACCTCCTGAGGGTAGAGAGGCTGTGCCCAAAGAGTCAGAAACTCCCCCCCCCAGATGGGGCTCAGAGACCAGGTGTCAGGGCCTTGGGAACCCTCTGCTTGTGGGGGCCCTGTGGATGCCCCTTGACATGCTGCCCCTGATGTGGTGCCTGAGATGGTTGGTACTGCTGACAGCCTTGGTATGCTAGTCCCTTCCTTGGGTAGGGTGGCTTTTTCCCCCGAGGTCTTCCACTTGGACAGTGTGGTGGTGTTCTTAGAAAGTCGAGTTCTTGTCAGGAACTCAGACTCGAGCTTTGCAGCCTTGTCAGACATGGGCTTACCAAAGAGGTTCTCCCCTTGGCAAGGGCACCATTGCAATGTCTATGTTCTGGAAGCTGCATCATTAGTATCGTAGGCTGCTCGAGACAAAAACTTAGAGCAGTCACTGACGCCTTTGACCAGGTTCTGGAACCGTTGGAGGGGTTCCTCGGAGAGGCCGGCAGAGAACCCGGCAAACTCCCTCCCCAGGTCACTCAGGTACATACCCATATATAGTTGGTATGCCTGGATCTGACAGGCCAAAGAAGTATCACTTTTTTATTTTTTCTTCTTACGGGAAACGGGTCTCAGACTTATTCGGGGAAAAAACGCCGGAGAGAAACTTTGTCTCAGCTACCGACCAACCCCTTTGTTGCATCAATGACCCAATTATTTCCCCTTTTTTTCCCAAATATATGGTAAAACTTGAATTGAACAGGCTTAACACAGCGTTCGATATGCTTAATATGCTGAAACCTTCAATTAACTCAAAATAAAGCAGAACGCTTATCTGTAAAGTCCATAAGATAAGCGTTCTGCTTTATTTTGAGTTAATTGAAGGTTTCAGCATATTAAGCATATCGAACGCTGTGTTAAGCCTGTTCAATTCAAGTTTTACCATATATTTGGAAAAAAAAGGGGAAATAATTGGGCCATTGATGCAACAAAGGGGTTGGTCGGTAGCTGAGACAAAGTTTCTCTCCGGCGTTTTTTCCCCGAATAAGTCTGAGACCCATTTCCCGTAAGAAGAAAAAATAAAAAAGTGATACTTCTTTGGTTAGAGAGTGGAACAATTTTTTTGTGATAGTATTGTTCTATTGTTCCAATAAACCCATTGAACTTTTGTTGGATCTGACAGGCCAGCATTGAGCCTTAGTAGCAACTTCTGCTAAGGGCATCGAGGGTCCTGATCTCCCTGCCCAGAGACACCGACAAATGCGTCTTCTGGTTTTTAAGCTGACACATAGCGGATTACACCACCATGGAGTTGTGCGGAAGATGAGCCTTCCTGAAGACTGGGCCCCAGCGGACTCGGTACATGGTGTCGAGCTGATGGCTGACTATGGGCACGGAGGCCAGTGACTCCCACATTCGGAGGAGTAGCCTTTCCAGAATGGCTGGGACGGGCACCGTGAGTGACTCCTTTGGCAGGGACTCATATTGGAGCTCCTCCGTGCGAGGGTCCTCCTCCGAGTCAGTGCGGAATGCCAATGCCTTTGAAATGTCCTGCACAAATTTGAGGAATGCTGTGTCCTTGGGCAGTGATCGGCACCTGGCCTTGAATGGAGATGGGTCCACATTGCAGTGCTTGCGAGTGTCTGGGGATGTCTCGTTCTCAGACTCCCAGTTGGAGTACTCAGTGGAGGACTCGATGGCCAGCGATGGGCCTGGAGCCGGTGGTCCATTGGCCTTTGAGGTTACATGGCCAGAGCCATGAGCACTGGTTGAAGATGATCAATGGCCTGAGGAACGAGACCACAATAGAGACCGCTGTCGAGGATCGACTAGAGACAGTAGGCTCACAAGGATCGGCTCGACAACTGGGGAAGTCCTCAAAGTCAAGGTCCTGGTGGTCTGGGCAGATGAACCGGCCGAGCCAGACAACTGTGCGCTCTGCGTCTCCAGGAAGGCAGTCAGGCTACGCTCCAGGGACTCCATCCTGGATTCCAGTCCAGATGGTACCGCAGTCTTTGGCATGGATGCTGGGATAGTCGGGTCCAGTGCTGGCAAGGAGGGGGAGTCCTCGATGAGGATGGCCTCGGAAGTCTGAGGCCGATAGCCAGAGGCTGACGATTCCTTCCTGGGGACCTTGGATGACTGTAACCGCTCCAACACCTCGGGCCTTCTTCGGGGGCTGAGGGATCAGGCGGAGGGCTGATCCACTTTCGCCGAGTCCCACAAAGAGGTCCTCGAGGATTTATTCTTCTTCTTGCGTTCCCGGTCCAGGGAACCTCTGTCAGAGGACTCGCATGCCCAGTCGGTCTCTGCGGGGTCACTATGCAACTCCAGGGTCTCAGATAGGACCTTGGATCATGGAGTCACCAGGGACTCTGGGGCAGAGTCTGACCTGGAGAAAATTTGGTCATGCTTCTGCTGACGGAGTTTGATTGCTTTGGTGGACATCTCTTGCAGAGGCCACAAACCTCTGGGTTATGGTTGGGACCAAGACAATGGAGGCAGCAATCGTGTGTGGCGGTGAGGGACATATTTTTAGAGCACTGATCACACTTCTTAAAGCTGCTGGCCATCTGGGGAAAGGGTACCCCAGCGAGATCAAAGACCCGAAGAACTGCAAGCTGGTGGTAAAAAGGAGCAAAACCATGCCAGGGAAAAAAAGAACTTAACTTGGGAAAAAGGATGGTTCAAGACGCGATGCCAAAGCAAGCAAACTCGGAGGCAAGAAAGGAACTGGTCGCAGCCAGAGAAAAACAAAACACTATAGGATGAAAATGAACTGCTTTTTCTGGGGAAAACAGACACGCATGCAGTGGGCTCCATGGAGAAAAGGAGACTGAGCAAGATGGCACCCTTGGGCAGGAAGGGGACCACATGCATGGTGCATCTCCCAAAGGCTTTCTTTGAAAGCTGGGGAAATGCTTCCGCACAAAGCTCTGTTGGTGCCGATGTCACCCATATGTGGACTGACTTCCTGCTTTTTCCCGGAGAAACCTTCTTGCTTACCATGTCACTGTTCTTGGAGTTCTGCCTGGCGGGATGTTAGAAAAAGAATTGGGGGTTTTTAGGGCTGCCTCTGCCATCACAGAGTGGTGGCTAAGTTGTGGAAGGGATTGCCCTAGCAATGCCTGACTCTCATATTTCAAGTCTAGCTTCCTGGATATTGCTGGGATCAATAGAAGAATTTGCCAAATATTGAGTTGCACTTCTTAGAATGCTTGATATCAATAATGTCAAGGTCTCCTGAGGCACCTTTATCAATTGTAGGATAGTGTTGAAGTTCTGTTTTCGATATAAACCAATTTAAATCCTTTCCAAATAAATCAATCTCTTTAACTGTTTCATTAAAATCCAATGATCTCTCACTACTACTACAAATACAACTGACAAGTCAAACACTGCCAAAATAAATGCCTGACCACAGTCAAATCCTTGCAATAATAGCGTCTCAGTGCTGTTTGACTTCCCAAAAACAAACTGAAAAGGGCCAAGTGCATTATGTTCCTCAATAATATCAGATTACTGAGATAATATGATCCTCTCAAATATGCTAGCCGAAAATGATAATGACAGAACTGGTCTACAACTGGCTAGTTCTAGTGGATCTAGAGACTGTTTCTTCAAAACAAGATGAACAAATGGCCTTTTTAGAAATGGAGGTACATAGCCTTCTTCAATGAAGTGCTAAAAATCCTGCAATATCCTCCCTTAACATGTACAAGTGCTTCTTACAATTTCTAAACACCCCAGTACTATTCAGAGAGTGCAAGGCCACAGCAAGGGTGTGCCACCTAAATATGGGGGTCATTTTGGAAGCCTTATTCGTGCTTTGGATGTAAAAAAACAGGCATAGAGGCATCCAAAGCAAGAGACATCTGCAAAGCCACTTTAGAAGCTGTGGCTGGAGCAATCCCAGGATCTTGGATGTTCCCGCCTGATCTCAGAAATGTCCCGGCATCAGGTGTCGCGCCTAAGTTTAGACCCGCTCCAGGCAGGCACGGGCATCTGAAAAGTGTGTTTCTGACTGAAAAACATCCAGAGGGTGTAAAGGAGAAAGCATGCCATCATCCACAGTACTCAGCACAATTTCAATGATAGCAGCAGAGGGATTTGAACACTAATTTCCCTGTTCCTGGGCCAGTATTCTAAACATCAGGCTGTTCTTAGACATTCAGGTTCTGGAACACTATTCTGTGGGTGTCTATGTAGACACCCCTCGCAGATGTCAGTCTTGGGTCCATCCACATTTGTGAAATCATGTCTGCACCTGGATGTGCCTGGGGCTTTTTTTCAGTCGTTCTGGCTTAGACGCCCAGATTGCACTTGGACGTTCTTTTTAAAACTTCCCTCTATATGCATAACAGTGATATTCGCCGCTATCCATATAACTAAGCATTTTAATTTAATTTTGTGAAAAACCAGTCCTAACTTAAACCACTTTACTATATATATAGGAGTTGAATGCTAGCACTGTACATATCTAAACAAATAATCACTCCCCATAGAACACTCAACTACTAAACAATTTAAATGATCAATATACAGCAGTTTGCAAAATTATCAAATTGAATCTTTTCATAAAATCAAAAAATCTAAGAGCCCTTACTAGCCCTTAGGACAATTAATGTCTTAACTGTAGCCAATCGAAAAAGAGTTCCCATTCATCCAGATTCCAAAATCCAAATGCACAATGTCTGATGGAGTACCAAATTTCAAACTACTTCACTCAATAAGATTCTGTGTCAGGAGAAACAATTAGATATATATACAAAAGTATTTTGCAAATGGTTAAAGATTAAAAAGGACTTGTTTGTTTCCAGAGGAATGATCCTCATGTTAAGGGATCCAACAAATATTTCTAATTTTGAAAACTATATTGATTATTTAATTGCTTAATAGAAGGGAATTCTGTAGGGAGCGACTATTTGTTTAGGTCTGATAGCTTGATTTCCTGATTGTTTTTGGGACAATTTTGATACCATCTGGCACTGTACATATAGCTACAGGTGGCAAGTTCTTTCTGCATACATCCAGTGCCTCCGTTTATCTGGAGAGCATGGGAAATACAGTATGTTTATTTTTCAAATGCTACAGCCAGTATTTAGAAAACGATATTTGGTGGGTCTGAGTATTGACTCAAATAGTATTTACTATGAATTTTAGATACAGCATTGTGGCCAGCATGCTAGTCTACCTGCATACATCCATTGCCTTACCCTGCTCACTTTGCTTAAACCTGTTGAAAAGAATGTATTTCCCAAAGGCTACCGAGCAATGTTAAAAGTCAATCCAATAGTAGGTCTCACCTACAACCATTTTCTTGAACTTTATTTCCATGTACTTCTTTTAATGATCTAATATATATTGTAGAAGACAAAATCCATTTTCTAAAGATCACCGTATCCAGAAATAATAGATATCAGAAAGGTTTTGAGTGTTAACGTCAAAATTAGCCCATCTGATTGGCTGACTTTGGTTTAATGCAACCAGGTGTTGAGCCATGCATGCATTTGGGGCACAGAAATCCAAGAAAGCAGTGCAGACTGTAAGGGCGAGGTACAGATGTGCGGCAAAGAGAAGAGAGACTTTGAGGTGCTTGAATGTTATGGTTGTCCTTGCTGCCTCATGGCGCTAGAAAGAGTGGAAGGAATGCTAATATGAAGTAGCCTTTGCAACCTTGACTAAGATCCACAGGAATTCACTATTCAAAATGATTGGGGGTGCTAAATTCAACACAAATTATCCTTACCTGGATACAGTGAAAGTGTTTTCTCAATACTGCAGGTGCTCAAGCACCTACTACACCCACAAAGCTAGCACCTATGTTATGATTTGTGTTTCTCCCAGTGTATTTGTTAAATCAGTCAGGGTCAAGTAGCAGCAAAGAACTTTCAGTTTAAATTTAAAACACAGAAGAGAGCTGCCTGGTTAAATTTAGAGCCCAAGACTCCCCCTCTATCCAAGCAAGGGCTGTGGGACTTCCCCTGGAAATTGGTCACAGATTACCCTAGAAGCACAGGACAGGGTACTGTGTAGCAGCCAGCTTTTAATAAGTCTGTTTCCCTCCTTCCCTTGGGATAATTGTAGCTTTATAGGTGCATAAATCGCCCAAAGGAAAGGAGGTGCCATATTCACTCTCAAGTGCAGCTGTTTGTCCTCATCAGGCATACATTAAGGACCTGAGATTAATTAAGCTTCAGGTGAACAAAGTACATTAAACGTATTAGGTATAGTTTTATTAGTATAAGTATCCCTACCAACCCTTAGTAGGTAAAGAACTTAAATACCTAAATACAACCTTAAAACTAAGATGGAGTCAAGCAGCAAGATATGGGTTTTCCAGTCTTTTGCACTGTGTCACATGTATGATTTTCTCCCAGTGGGTGAGAGGTCTTACATGTGCACTAGGTGTAAGAAGCTCTTTGCTCTCAGGGAATGAGTCCAATCTCTGGAGGCTAGAGTAGCAGACTTGGAGGACATAAGGAAGACAGAGAGATACATAGGCAAGACCTACAGGGATATACAGTAGTACTGAAGTCCCACCTCCAGTCTGGCAGCATCCCTGTTGCCATGGAGGAGAGAGGTCACGTGACAGGACAGTATCACCCTGGTGTGGCAGGAAGTGATCCTGTAGCTTGGACCTGTCCTCCAGGTGATGTAAAACCCTCTCGCACCGAGGAAGTTCCTCCAGGGTCATGTGCCCATGAGGGAAGGGTTAGTACAGCAGTTATGGTTGGTAATTCGATCATTAGGCATGTAGATAGCAGGGTGGCTGGTGGACATGAGGATCGCCTGGTAACATGCCTGCCTGGAGCGAAGGTAGCAGACCTCACGCGCCACCTAGACAAGGTCTTAGATAGTGCCGGGGAGGAGTCTGCTGTCTTGGTACATGTCGGTACCAATGACATACAAAAATGTGGTAGGGAGGTTCTCGAGGCTTTTAGGTTGGAAGCTGAAATCCAGAAATTCTAGGGTAGCATTTTCCAAAATGCTTCCCGTTCCATGCGCAGAACCCAAAAGGCAGGCAGAGCTCCGGAGTCTCAATTCGTGGATGAGACGATAGTGCAAGGATGAGGGTTTGGGATTTGTTAGGAACTGGGAAACATTCTGGGGAAAGGAGGGGCTCTTCCGAAGGGATGGGATACAGCTTAACTGCGATGGAACCAGGCTGATGGCATTAACCTTTAAAAAGGAAATAGAGTAGCTTTTAAAACAGATAGCCGACAGTCACCCAAGAGCGCATGGTTCAGAACAATTTATCCTTGAAGGATACAACCAAAAGAGAGTAGTTACTCACCTGTAACAGGTGTTCTCCAGGAGCAGTAGGAATCAGTCCTCACATATGAGTGACGTCGGCGCCGATGGAGCCCCCGTGCGGAGCATTTCCCCAGCTTTCAAAGAAAGCCTTTGGGAATGCAGCACGCCTGCGCAGTCCCCTTCCCATCCAAGGGTGCCATCTTGCTCAGTCTGATGACATAGCTAAAAGACAGCAAAAAAACAAAATAAAGTATATGACTGCAACTCCAGGGGAGGAGGGAGGGTCGTGAGGACTGATTCCTGCTTCTCCTGGAGAACACCTGTTACAGGTGAGTAACTACTCTTTCTCCAGGACCAAGCAGGAAGTCAGTCCTCACATATGAGACTCCACAGCTCTAGGCTACCGGGAACTCCAAGCTGAAAAAAATGGTTCCCTCTGAAGAGCCTCAGCATCCGTGATAAGAATATCCTCTGAGAACGCCCCCGTAAGGTAGCCCAACACAAGGGCTGGAGGGTAGGAGTTGCCTAAACCTCAAAGAGATTGCGGAGTACCGCCTGTCCGAAAGCACTGTCCCTTCGGGAGTCTTTCTCGAGGCAGTAGTGGGCTACAAAATTCGGGCTTGAAGACCAAGTAGCGGCCCGGCAGATGTCTGCCAACAGAACAGAGCGGAGATGAGCTACTGACGCGACTTTCGCCCTTACACGGTGGGCTGTGACTCGACCCTGCAAGGAGAGGTGGGCTGCCTTGTACGCCCAGGCGATACAGTCTGCTACCCAAGTGGACAAGGTATGCTTGGAGACAGGCAACCCCAGTTTATTAGGGTCAAAGGAGACGAAGAGCTGAGTAGCCCTTCGGTGCCCCCGCATATGTTCTATGTAAAAGGACAACACCCTCTTACAGTCCAGGGTATGCAAGACTGTTTCAGCCCGGCTGGTATGCGGCCTGGGAAAGAAGGTCGGAAGAACCACCTCCTGGTTGAGGTGGAAGGAGGCGGCAACTTTTGGGAGGAACTTCGGATGGGTCAGTAGGACCACCCTGTTCCTATAGAACCGTGTGTATGGTCTATCAGAAACCAGAGCTTGTAGTTCACTCACATGTCTGGCTGAGGTAAGAGCTACCAGGAAGAGCGCCTTCCAAGAAAGGAAGTGCAAATGGCAAGTAGCCATCGGCTTAATCGGTGGGTGAGTAAGCTGTTGCAAGACCACGTTCAAATCCCACTCAGTGGCAGGTGGACAAATAGGAGGTTTGAGCAAAAGCAGGCCTCTGAGGAAGCGGCACACCAAGGGGTGAACCGACAGACTATCCCTCCACTGGTGAGTGGTGTGCTGATAGAGCACTGAGGTGGACCCAAACAGAGTTGAACTTAAGGCCTAGATCTGACAGGTGAAGTAGGTATTGCAGTACTACTGGCACAAGGCAGGAGAAAGGATCTTCATTGCACTGATCACAACACATTGAGAACCTACGCCACTTGAGAGCATAGGAATTTCTGGTGAATAGATAGTAATTACACTTACCTGGTAATTGTAGTTCCTTGAGTGACGACAGCTTAGTCCTCCACTTCTGGGTAGTGCACCTCCTCCTGCAGCTTGGAGACTGGACCAATCAAAATCTGGCATCACTGGAAGTAGCCTGCAGGCATTCCCTTACAGCTCCAGTGAACTATTGACAAAGCAGACTCAAAAGAGCAACAAACAAGTAGCTGAACACATATAACTATGACAAACGTCTAACAAAGGTGTAACAAATTTGAAGCTTCCCCCCATACGTAATTGAAATAGCCATAAGGGGAAGGCCGCTCACCCCTCTGTCGAGCCAGAGAGAGCCAGCAAAAGGAAGGAACAGATAACCTAGCTCGACTGAACGGAAAAGCTGGGTACCGAACGGAAATACTCACCTGCATAGGCACCACTGATAATGAACCGTGTGCCGAGATAAGCTGTAAATCTGAGGGCGGGCATGAGGACTAAGCTGTCGTCACTCAAGGAACTACAATTACCAGGTAAGTGTAATTACTATTTCCTTATCGTTCCTCCAGCTTAGTCCTCCACTTCTGGGATGTAACAGAGCAGTACTAACGGGCGGGACCCTGCCAGCCGGCACGCAACACCGCCGAACCAAAACAGGCATCCCTAGCCGCCAAAACGTCCAGCTGATAGTGCTTACTGAACGTATGCAGGGACGACCACGTTGCCGCCTTACAAATCTCCACCTGCGGGACCAGACCGTGCTCCGCTCAGGACGCCGCCTGCGCTCTAGTCGAATGAGCTCTCAAACCCATCGGAGCAGAGCGCTCTTGCAGTATGTATGCTGACACAATGGCCTCCTTGATCCACCTGGAAATCAAAGCTTTCGCCGCAGCCTCCCCTTTCCTGGGGCCCCCAAACAAGACAAATAACCGATCCGATTTGCGGAAGGACTCGGTAACTGACAAATAATGGTGCAACACTCTCTTGATATCCAAGCGACTAAGGCCTTGATCCGAAGGCTGCCCCCATGCCAACCGCAGGACGGGAAGCAAAACCACCTGATTGACATGAAAGGAAGAAGATACCTTAGGAAGAAAAGAAGGCACCGGCCTGAGCACCAACTTTTGTGAAGAAAAGGACAAAAAAGGTTCCCGGCAGGAAAGCGCCTGAAGCTCCGAGATACGCCTAGCTGAACAAATAGCCACCAAAAACACTACCTTCAGGGTCAAGTCCTTTACCGAGACTTGCGACAAAGGCTCAAACGGCGCACCAGACAGCACCCGCAGCACCAAGTTGAGATCCCACGGAGGGACAGCAATCCGACGAGCCGGCCGCAAACGGGAGACGGCTTTAAGAAAACGTCCAATATCGACGTGAGCCCCCAAAGCAACGCCATGCACTTTACCTCTGTAACAGGCTAGGGCCGCCAACTGCACTCTCAAAGAACTGGCGGCCAAGCCCTTATCGAAGCCATCCTGCAAAAAATCCAACACCACCGGAACCGAAGCCGTGGCAGCGCGGACTTTGCGTATCGAACACCAGTCCTCGAAAATACGCCAGACGTGCACATACGCGAGCGAAGTGGAGCGTTTACGCGCCTGAAGCAAAGTTGCCACAACAGACTTGGAGTAACCCTTCTTCTTTAGCCGCGCCCTTTCAATGGCCAAGCCGTAAGCGAGAATCTCTCCACGCGCGGCATCAGGAGCGGACCCTGAATCAACAGCTCCGGAGACAACGGAAGGTGCCACGTTGCCACAACAGACTTGGAGTAACCCTTCTTCTTTAGCCGCGCCCTTTCAATGGCCAAGCTGTAAGCGAGAATCTCTCCACGCGCGGCATCAGGAGCGGACCCTGAATCAACAGCTCCGGAGACAACGGAAGGCGCCACGTTGCCACAACAGACTTGGAGTAACCCTTCTTCTTTAGCCGCGCCCTTTCAATGGCCAAGCCGTAAGCGAGAATCTCTCCACGCGCGGCATCAGGAGCGGACCCTGAATCAACAGCTCCGGAGACAACGGAAGGCGCCATGGGGTCCCGTCGAGCAAACGCACCAGATCGGCATACCACGGATGTCGGGGCCAATCCGGCGCTATCAACACCCTTCCGCGATGCACTGGATCACCCGACCGAGAAGCGCCCATGGAGGAAAGACATAGAGAAGACCCACCAGGGGCCACGGCCGCAGTAGGGCGTCCAGCCCTTCTGACATGGGCTCCCGCCTTCTGCTGAAGAACCGACCTACTTTCGCTGAATGGAATGTGGCCATGAGGTCCATGACAGGCATCTCCCAGCGACGTACCAGCTGCGCGAAGACAGCGGGATGCAGCTCCCACTCTCCCGCATCCACTCGCACCCTACTGAGAAAATCCGCAATCACGTTGTCTCTTCCGGCGATGTGCGCCGCCGAAATTGCCTGTAGGCGCGGTTCTATCCACGCAAACAACCTCTGGGACTCTTCCTCCATGGCTGAGCTCCCGGTGCCGCCCTGTCGATTTATGTAAGCTACCGTCGCCGCATTGTCCGAAAGAACCCGTACCGTTCGCCACGTTACTTGGACTTCGAAGCTCTGCAGGGCGCGGAACACCGCTCTGAGTTCCAATCGGTTGATCGACCAGCCGCTCTCTTCCGGAGACCAGAGACCCTGTGCAAAGTCTACTCTGCAATGTGCTCTCCAGCCTGTCAAACTTGCATCCGTTAACAGTGGAATCCATTCCGGCTGCTCCAAAGGCATTCCGGCGTGTAAACACACCGGTCGCAGCCACCACCGGAGATCTTGATGGACCCGTAGCAGGCAAGGCAGTCGTTTGCTCAGCAAGTCGGACTGATTGGACCAGCGCCGAAGTAGAGCCCGCTGCAACGACCTCATGTGGAACCTGGCCCAAGGTATGACTTCCAACGTCGCCGCCATCGTGCCGAGCACCTGCAGGTGTGTCCAGGCCGATGGCGCCGCGAGCTTGCGGAAGTCCCGCACCAGACTCCGTAAGGCCAGAGCCCTGCGCTCCGTCAGAAACACCGAGCCCCTCTAAGTATCGAACTGCACCCCTAAGTACTCGAGAACCTGCGTCGGAACAAGATGGCTCTTGGCTACATTGACTACCCAGCTCAGAGACCGCAGGAGAGCTACCACCTTCGCTGTGGCCGCCAGACTCTCGGTTCGGGACTTCGCTCGAATCAACCAATCGTCCAGGTAGGGGTGTACCAATATTCCTTCTTTCCGTAACGCTGCCGCCACGACCACCATTATCTTGGTGAACACACGCGGCGCCGTCGCCAAACCGAAAGGCAGCGTCTGAAATTGGAAATGACCTCAAGGAAGAGCGAAGCGCAGAAATAGCTGATGGGACGATCTGATGGGAATATGAAGATAAGCCTCGGTGAGGTCGAGAGACGTCAAAAACTCTCCACGCTGAACCGCGACAATAACAGACCAGAGCGTTTCCATGCGAAAATGCGGTACCCGAAGGAAGCGATTTACTCCCTTGAGATCTAGAATGGGGCGAAGAGAACCATCCTTCTTTGGCACCACGAAATAGATAGAATAGCGACCCATGCCGTATTCTGCCGGCGGGACAGGAACGACTGCTCCCAGCTGAAGAAGACGGTCCAAGGTTTGACGCACCTGTAATGCCTTTTGGGGGTTCCGTCAGGGAGAGAGTACGAACGAATCCAACACCGGCCTCGCGAGGTCTAAGGCATAACCGTCGCGGACAATCTCTAGGACCCACTGGTCGGACGTGATGAGGGTCCAGGCAGAAAGAAACTCCCGAAGACGACCACCAATCTGCTGATTTCCTGCCTGGACCTGCCGCCCTTCATTGCGGCTTTCGAGAAACTGCAGAGGCCGACGAAGCGAATCCTCTACTTGCACCTCGAAACCCCCGAAAGGCCTGGGCTCTAGATGCAAACCGTCCTCTTTGAGACCCTGCAAAGCGGGGCGACTGAAACCTCCGAAAATCTCGAAACTGCCCCCGAAAGGCCACCGCCGATTTTCCCCGCCTGGGCTTATCTTCGGGCAGTCGACCCCCCTTGGACTCGCCCAACTCCTTAACCAACTTATCCAAATCTTCACCAAATAACAACTGTCCCTTAAAAGGAAGCTTGCCAAGGCACGCCTTAGAAGAGCCATCCGCCGCCCAATTTTTCAGCCAGAGTGCTCTGCGCGCCGCCACTAAAGAGGCCATACTATTTGATAAAGCTCGGATGAGGTCATATTGGACGTCCGCCAAATACGCCGAGCCAGATTCTAAACGCTGCATCTCCCGCACTTCCTCTAACTCCAAGGACGCGGACTGCCGCAAACATTGAACCCAGCGAAGGCAGGCCCGTGCAACCCAAGCGCCACATATGGACGCCTGCAATGCCACTGCGTCCGCCTCAAAGGACTGCTTCAACAACCCGTCCATTTTCCGGTCCTGCGCCTCTTTCAAGGCCGCACCGCCTTCAACCGGAATAGTGGTCTTCTTAGTGACCGCAGAGACCGCAGCATCAACCTTCGGGGAGTGGAATCTCTCTTTGTCCTTGTCCATGAGAGAATACAACCGATTCATGATCCGTATCCCTTTAAGTCCGGATTCAGGAGTGTCCCACTCTGTTTGGATCATCTGAGCGATCACCTTATGGATAGGGAAGACCACCTGCGTCTGACGAACTGCTTGAATAATAGGATCTGCACCATCCTCCTCATCAACTGGTGGCTCAGCCGCCAGTCTGAGCGTCTGAAGAGCTTCGGTAATAAGAGCCGGCAACTCTTCCTTCTGAAACACGCGGATGATCCTGGCCTGGTCCTCCGGCTCAGGAATCTCTCCTTCCTCTTAACTCATCGATATCCGCATCCACATCAAACTCAGCGTCCTCTGTTTCCAGCCAGTCTACCTCAGCCAGGAGAGACTCAGCTAGCCGTGGTCTTTTGGATGCCTTCACCCCCAAGTCACGCTCCGGCATACCAGACTGCAGGCGAGAGGGAGAGAAAGGCAGGGGAGAACCCCCAAGTCCCTGCCGCCTGCGACAAAACGCCTCATGCATCAGCAGAACAAAGTCTGGAGAAAAACTGTCCATCTGTGATGCGCCTCCAAGATCCAACTGCGGACCATGAGCCGCAGACCTTGGTTCTGGAGGAGAAGTTGAGGGACCTGCTACTGCCACGTCCCCCTCCACAACTCCGAGTGCCCCAGGCGCCGAAGCGGACTTAGGACTCTCTAACTGTTGCTCCATAGTGAGAGAGATAGAGGCGCAGCAATGACAAACCCCTGTCTCCGCGCTGGCACCCCTACGAGAGCCACAAATAATACACTGGGCGCCACCCGACATGGACTGCAGCTGCGGGGAAGACGAGGAAGCGCCGAGTGCAGAAAGCACCAGTCCCAAGGGAAAGCGCTGCTGTTCCCGGCCGGCTCTGAAGGCCGAGGCCACTGAAATTAGTTAGACAAGGCAGTTAACAGAGAGGGCCCCTCTAGCTAGCTGATTGTCCGTTTTTGTTGGTATGTTGTGTTTTGTTTTGTTTTTTTTAATTTTGTGTGCGTGAGAA
The DNA here is from genome assembly GCA_033557465.1 of Ichthyophis bannanicus. NCBI lineage: Eukaryota > Metazoa > Chordata > Amphibia > Gymnophiona > Ichthyophiidae > Ichthyophis > Ichthyophis bannanicus. The sequence goes on along the minus strand of CM066035.1, from coordinate 907,022,346 downwards.
AGCAGCCCAGAAAAAAAGGAAAAAGGAGACCCCTCTGAACCCGTGCTAGGCCGCGACCCAAAGAAAAGCGCCAAAGAAAAAGGAAAAGTCAAAACAAACAGAAACTACACAAATCTTCAAATACCTGTGTGGGGCTGACCGGACCGCCCCCGGAAGCGCAGGAAACCCCAGCGCCCGCAGCTAAAGAACTGCCCGGCTTGTGCAGGCCACGGGAGACACGAGGACAAAATGGCCGCGTCTCCACACGTAGTTTTGGCGCGCTGTGCCGGCGGCCCTCTGTGCCCCGAAGAACAGTTCCCGGTGGCCCCTGGAAGGCCAGCACTTCAACACAGCTCTCCGGTCCCGAAAAAGAAGAGGGAGAGGAGGAGATGCTCACGCTAGCACAGTAGCGAGCCGAATCGCAAGGCCCCCCCGGTGAGCACCACCTTTTGCAGGAAAGGGACGTTTACAACAAAGCCGCGGGTTGCCCTGTAACTGAGGCAGACCGGCGGTGTGCCAAACAGGAGCTCTGCCCCGAACAGTCCTGGGGCCAGAGATCCAAAGGAAATCAGCCTTTCTCAAACTGGGCTGTACCTTGGCAGGAGAGAAGCGCTATTTCCCCGGCTTTATGGATTTAATGAATCGACTATATTTACTATTGTTCCCGTTGTTAAAGGAACAGTCCCCAGAAAGGGACCCACACAATCAGGGAGACAGAGTGATGCTAAATTCAAGCCAATTAGAAAGTTAAGAAAATATAAGAAAATTTAAGAAAGGAAAAAAATTTAAGAAATCTATCTTGCTCCTTATCTGTTTCTCTAGTGAGCCCAGCACCTAGGCTCACTAAGTCCTCCTGCTGCTTGGAGACTGGACACACTGGAGCTGTAAGGGAATGCCAGCAGGCTACTTCCAGTGATGCCAGATTTTGATTGGTCCAGTCTCCAAGCTGCAGGAGGAGGTGCACTACCCAGAAGTGGAGGACTAAGCTGGAGGAATGATAAGGAACCTCCTAGAGGCCAAGACCACCTCCTCAACTTCCCTAGGTAGAAGTAAGGGAGCTAGCACTATCCTTTCAGCAGCCAGGCCATCAGATTGAGGGATCTGAGATTGGGGTGATCCTGAGACAGAAGATCGGGTTGCAACCCTAGAGGGAATGGAGTTTCCACTGCCAACTGCAGAAGAAGTGGAAACCACGGTTGCCTCGGCCATCTGGGGGCTACCAGAATCACCAAGGTCTTGTCCCGTAGAATCTTGAACAGAGTTCGGGCCACCAGGGGCGTGGGAGGAAACGCATACAGGAGGCCAGTAGACCAAGAGATCAGAAACGCATCTGCTGCCATTCTCAGGGGATGCGGCTGTCTGGAGCAAAATCTGGGCAGCTGACGGTTCAGTGGACTTGCAAAGAGATCGATGGATGGAAGTCCCCATCGCAGAAAGATCTGCTGGACCACCAGTGGATTCAACTGCCATTCGTGAGGCTGAAGAATCCTGCTTAGTTTCTCTGCCAAGATGTTCTCCTGACCAAGTAGATAAACTGCTTTGAGAAACATGCTTTGTTTGACTGCAAAGGAGCAAAGAGCCTGCGCCTCCTGACACAGGAGTCTGGACCCTGTGCCCTCTTGCTTGTTCACATGGAACATTGCTACCTGATTGTCTGTCTGAACTAAGACAGACTGGTGAGAGAGGGCATGAGAAAATGTTTGTAGAGCCAAGCGGATTGCTTGCAGCTCCAAAAGATTGATCTGCTGTGTGGCCTCCCGAGGAGACCAGAGGCCTTGAGTGCACATGCCCTGGCAATATGCACCCTAGCCCTTTAAGGAAGCATCAGTCATCAGCACCCTTGTGTGTGCTGGGGCCTGAAAGGGTACCCCCCTGAGAAGATATGTTAGATGTAGCCACCACTGCAAGGAGTCCATGAGTGGTTTGGACACCTTTACTCTGTCTCGGAGGTCGCCTATGGCTTGTGCCCACTGAGCTCGGAGGCACCACTGAGCCACCTGCATGTGCAGACGGGCATTCGGGGTCACATGTACCGTGATGCCATGTGCCCCAGGAGCCGCAGGAAGTGTCTGGCGGAGACCTGAGAACTGCTTTGAAACAAGTTGGCCAAGTCCATCAGTCTGTGGGCCCTGTCCTCGGGCAAGTAAGCTCTTGCCTGCAGGGTGTCTAATCCTGCCCCTATAAACTCTAGGTTCTGTGAGGGGAGCAAAGTGGACTTTGCATAGTTTATGACAAAGCCCAGATGCTGAAGAAGAGAGACAGTTCGAAGAGTGGCTTGTCTGGCCTCCTGGAGAGACTGACCCCTGGATGAGCCAGTCGTCCAGGTATGGGAAGACAAAAATTCCCTGATTTCGGAGATAGGCCGCCACCAACGCCAGGCATTTAGTGAAAACCCTGAGGGCGGAAGTTAAGCCAAAGGGAAGTGGTTTCCTCCCACCACAAATCTGAGATATTGTCTGTGGTCTGGATGGATGAGAATGTGAGTATAAGCATCCTTTAGGTCTAAGGAGCACAGCCAATCTCCCTGCTGGAGGTAGGGCAGCAGTATCCCAAGGGTAAGCATCCTGAACTTTTCCTTCTCCAGAAACTTGTTTAGGTTTCGCAAGTCTAGGATAGGCCGGAGGCTTCCTGTCCTTTTTCATACCAGAAAGTACTTGGAGTAGAAGCCTTGCCCTTTCATGTGGTGAGGCACCGGTTCCACCGCCTGTTCCTTTATAAGACTTGCCAGCTCCTCAAGGAGGTTTCTGTGCAGAGGGAGTCTTGGAGGCTCCCCTGGAAAGTAAGCGTAGTTACTCACCTGTAACAGGTGTTCTCCAGGAGCAGCAGGAATCAGTCCTCACATATGGGTGACGTCGGCGCCGACGGAGCCCTCGCGGAGCAATTTTCCCCAGCTTTCAAAGAAAGCCTTTGGGAATTGCAGCGCGCATGCGCGGTCGCCTTCCCGCCCAAGGGTGCCATCTTAGCTAGTCAGATGACATAGCTAAAAAAGACAGCATAAAAATTTGCAAAAAAACTAAAGCAGATGATTGCAACTCCAAGGGGAGGAGGGAGGGTTGTGAGGACTGATTCCTGCTGCTCCTGGAGAACACCTGTTACAGGTGAGTAACTACGCTTTCTCCAGGACCAAGCAGGAAGTCAGTCCTCACATATGGGACTCCCAAGCTCAAGGCTACCGGAGACCCTAAGCACAAAAATGAGCTCCCTCTAGCTCAGCAGCACAGAAGGAAGGAATCTTCGCTGAATTATTACCCACCGGTAGCCCACATCCGGGATGGAGGGTAGGAGTTGCTCAAACCTCAAAGAGATTACGGAGGACTGCCTGTCCGAAAGCACTGTCCCTGCGGGACTCCCTCTCGAGACAGTAATGGACCGCAAAAGTCTGGCTCGAAGACCAAGTAGCGGCCCGGCAGATGTCTGCCAGCGGAACAGAACGGAGGTAAGCCACTGACGTAGCCTTTGCCCGAACGCAATGAGCCGTGACTCGACCTTCCAAGGAGAGTCCGGCTGCCCCATAAGCCCAAGTGATACAGTCCGCAACCCAGATGGACAGAGTACGCTTGGAGACCGGGAGCCCCAATTTATTGGGGTCAAAAGACACAAAAAGCTGAGCAGCTTTACGGTGCTCCCGCGTACGGTCAAGGTAGAAGTTCAATGCCCTTCTACAGTCCAGGGTATGGAGGACCGTTTCAGCTCGGCTGGAGTGTGGTCTGGGAAAGAAGGTCGGAAGTACCACCTCCTGATTGATGTGAAAAGGGGAGACCACTTTTGGAAGAAATTTTGGGTGAGTCCGTAGGACTACCCTATTTTTGTAGAACCGAGTGTAAGGGGGATCAGACACGAGGGCCTGCAATTCACTTACGCGTCTAGCGGAAGTGAGGGCTATCAAGAACAATGTTTTCCAAGAAAGAAAACGGAGAGAACAGGTAGCCATAGGTTCAAAAGGCAGACAGGTGATCCGCTGTAAAACCACATTTAGATCCCAGTCAGGCGCTGGCGGGCGCAGAGGTGGTTTAAGCAGAAGGAGACCTCGGAGAAACCTCGCTACAAGAGGGTCGCTGGAAAGAGGTCTGCCGTCCACCGGCACATGATGTGCTGAAAGAGCACTGAGGTGAACTTTGACGGAGTTGGACTTAAGTCCCAGATTAGAGAGGTATAGCAAGTACTGCAGGATCACCGACACCAGGCAGGAGAAGGGATCCTGAGACTGTTGGGTACACCAAACGGAAAAGCGACGCCATTTAAGGGCGTAGCATTTGCGGGTAGAAGGTCGCCGAGAAGCTAGGACGACCTCTTCCACCTCTGCCGGCAGGAGAAGGGGAGCAAGGACTACCTTCTCAGCAGCCAGGCCATTAGATTGAGAGATCTGAGGCTGGGGTGTAGCAGAGACCCCTGATCCTGAGTGAGGAGATCCGGTTGCAACCCCAGAGGGAACGGATCCTCTACCGCTAATTGCAGCAGGAGTGGAAACCACGGCTGTCTGGGCCAACGAGGGGCCACCAGGATCATGAAAGCTTTGTCTCGGAGAACCTTGAAAAGAGTCCGAGAGACTAGCGGGATGGGAGGAAAAGCATACAGAAGGCTCTCCGACCATGAGAGTAGAAAAGCGTCTGCCGCAACTCGAAGGGGATGTGGCTGACGAGAGCAGAAGCGAGGAAGTTGCCGGTTGAGAGGGCTGGCAAAGAGATCCATCGTGGGGAGGCCCCACTTTAGAAAGAGCTTCTGAACTACCAAGGGGTCCAGGCGCCACTCGTGCGGCTGGAGGATCCTGCTGAGTTTGTCCGCCAGGCAATTTTCTTGGCCTGGGAGATAAACAGCCTTGAGAAGAACGCCGTGACTGACGGCCCAAGAGCAGAGCTTCTGTGCTTCCCGACAGAGAAGGAAGGAGCCTGTGCCCCCCTGTTTGTTCACGTAGAACATGGCAACTTGATTGTCCGTCTGGACAAGGACGGACTGGCGAGAGGTCAGGTGGGAGAAGGCCTTGAGAGCCAGGCGGATCGCTCTGAGCTTCAGGAAGTTGATCTGCTGAGCAGACTCCCACGTGGTCCAGAGGCCCTGAGTACGTGCCCCTTGGCAATGTGCTCCCCAGTCCAGGAGGGATGCATCTGTCGTCAGCACCTGGGCCGGCTGAGGTGACTGAAAAGGCATGCCGAGTACCAGGTTCGGCCGATGAAGCCACCACCGGAGAGACGAGGCCAGCGGCTCGGAGACGCGCACTAGGTCTGCTAGGCCGCCTGTGGCTTGTTGCCACTGCTTGCGAAGACACCATTGAGCAGGCCGCATATTCAGGCGGGCATTGGGGGTCACATGGACGGTGGAAGCCATATGGCCGAGTAGTCTCAGGAAGCGCCTGGCGGAGACCAGGGACTGGCTGCGAAAACGGTCGGCTAGGTCCATGAGCCGTTGAGCCCTGTCGAGCGGTAGGAACGCTCGTGCCTGAGGAGTGTGCAGCCTTGCGCCGATGAACTCGAGATCCTGTGAGGGGAGCAAAGTGGACTTTGCGAAGTTTATAACAAAGCCCAAGTACTGCAGAAGAGTCACCGTGCGGCGTGTGGCGTTGGTGACCTCCGGAGCGGACGCTGCTCTGATGAGCCAGTCGTCGAGGTACGGAAAGACATAGAGGCCGTGAAGCCGGAGATGGGCCGCCACCACCGCGAGACATTTTGTGAAGACTCGCGGTGCGGAGGACAGGACAAAGGGCAGTACTCTGTACTGGTAATGATGTCCTGCCACAACAAACCTTAGGTATTGGCGGTGGCTTGGGTGGATGAGGATGTGCGTGTAGGCATCCTTTAGATCCAAGGAGCATAGCCAATCTCCCTGCTGGAGGTAGGGCAGAAGGATTCCAAGGGTAAGCATTTTGAACTTTTCCCGCAGAGGAACCTGTTGAGGTTGCGCAAGTCCAGGATGGGTCTGAGGCCTCCTGTCCTTTTTGGTACTAGAAAGTACCTGGAATAAAAACCTTGACCTCTCAGGTGGTGGGGCACCGGTTCCACCGCCTGTTCCTGTAGAAGACCTGCTAACTCCTGAAGGAGTAAGTCCCTGTGCAGAGAGAGTCGTGGAGGTTCTCCCGGGAAATAGGAGGGAGGGACCTGATGGAAGTGGAGAAGATAGCCTTCTCTTACGACTTGAAGCACCCAGGCATCTGAAGTGATGTTGGACCACCTGTGGGCGAAGTGAACCAGCCGGCCTCCGGTGCTGGGAGGAGCCAGCGGAGGGGGAGAGGCTATGCTTAAGGAGTCAAAAACCCCCACCCTGAGCAGGGGCTGGTGGTGCAGGCTTGGGGGCTTGCTGCCTACGGGACCCGTTACCCCGTCCCTTGGCCTGCCGGCCCTGTTGGGGAGCTGCAGGGGCCTGATATTGGGGGTAGTGTTTGTAGGCAGCCGCCTTTCTCGGGTAAAAGGACTTCTTTCCCGAGCCCTTCTTTTTCTGGGAAGGGGCGGAGGTCTTCCTAGAAAGCCTAGTCCTGGTGAGAGTCTCCGTCTCGATTTGTGCAGCCTTTTCAGCCATGGGCTTGCCAAAGAGGTTTTCACCTTGGCAGGGGACATCGACCAACTTGTCCTGCACCCAGGGCTCAAGGTCAGACGACTGAAGCCAAGCCTGTCGGCGGGCACCGATGCCGGCTGCGGCCACTCGAGCCGATGCTTCAAAGCCATCATAGGCTGCTCGGGATATGAATTTTGAGCATTCCCGAATGCCAGTGGACAAGGCCAGGAACCTCCGCAAAGGTTCCTCGGACAAACCAGCGGAGAATCCGGCTAGTTCTTTAGCCAGGTCTCGGAGATACATGCCCATGTATAGCTGGTAGGTCTGGACACGACACGCAAGCATAGAGCCCTGGAAACACTTCTTACCAAGGCCATCCAGGTTACGGGCCTCCCTGCCAGGAGGCACCGAGGAGTGCATCTTCTGGCTCTTGAGACGATGCATGGCCGATTCCACTACCATGGAATGGTGTGATAGCTGTGCTTTTTGGAAGCCAGGGCTCTTGCGGACCCGATAGATAGAATCGACCCGCTTGCTCAGGACCGGCGAGGAGGCCGGACTCTCCCACATGCGGAAGAGTAGTCGTTCCAGCATGGGAGGAACCGGTACAGTAAAGTGTTCCCTGGCGGGAGAGTCATACTGGAGGGCGGGGGGGGACTGCTTCCGAGGTTCGGACTCAGGTGAGTCCGAGGGGACACACCGAGTCCGAAAAGAATCAGGTGACTCTTCCTCTTCAGACTCCCAGACCGACTCCGACGAGGAATCGGTGGGGTCGGCCTGGGCAGGCCGCGGCGCCTGCCGCCCCGACGCCGAGGGAGTCGGCGTCGGCGACCTCGGTCCCGAACGGGAGGCTGAGGGTGACCTCGACCGAGGATCGACTCGAGTTCACATGGACTCGAGGATCGGCTCGGTCTCCGGGGTCGACTTAGACGTCGACGTCCCGGCGGTCGGGGCAGCGGCGCCAGCGAGGCTAGCGAGCAGTGCCCGCTGCTGGTCCATGAAGGCAGACAGTCTGCTCTCCAAGGCCGTCAACCTGAGTCCGACCTCAGGTGACCCAGCAGCCCCCGACTCGGGCCCCGACGGCATCGGGCCCGACGTCGGAGGTCTCGGAGGCGAGTACAGGAGGACCACAGGACTTACCCGAGCAGGCAGCTCCGACTCCAGGCGAGGTCGCTTCGAGAGGTGCTCCTTCTCCAAGGACCCGGGACGGCTATCGGGGCTATGCGACCTGGCCCTCGCGGAGCCAGGAGCGTCCACCGACGCCGCCCTCGCGGGTTTCACCTTCCGTCGATGGTCCCCGGAGGGAGAACCCCTGTCGGAGGAACTCCGGCGATGGTCCGAGCTGGAACCTCTGGACGCGGAGGCCTCCGACGAGGTCCGGGTACGGCTGGGGTCAGCGAAGATCCTATCCCGCTGATGCCGCCGACTTCTCAACGCTTTGGAGGACATTTTGCCGCAGACCCCACAGATCATTTCTTCATGATCCGGGCCCAGGCAGCGGAGGCAATTGTCGTGTGTGTCAGTTAGTGACATATTTCGGTCACACTGACCACACCGCTTGAAACCACTGGCAGCCATCGGGGGAAAAAGGGCCCCTGCGAGGTCAAAGGACCGGGCTGCCAGGGAAAAACCGAAAACGAAACTGACTAAGTCAGAAAAACCGAAAAAAAAGAAGAGGACTCGTGACCGGCGTCGCGAGTCCGGGCGGGAAAAACACCGGCGTCGAACCGAAGAAAAAAAGAGAAAATTACTAACAAAATCAACTTTTTTGCGGGGACACGACGGGTACGTCTGTAGGGCTCCGCGGAAAAAAGAAGACTGGCTAAGATGGCACCCTTGGGCGGGAAGGCGACCGCGCATGCGCGCTGCAATTCCCAAAGGCTTTCTTTGAAAGCTGGGGAAAATTGCTCCGCGAGGGCTCCGTCGGCGCCGACGTCACCCATATGTGAGGACTGACTTCCTGCTTGGTCCTGGAGAAAGAGGGGGTATCTGGTGGAAGTGGAGCATGTAGCCTGTGGTAAGGAAGCTCATCCTGAGTTAGGAGAAAGTGAAAAAACCAAAGAATTCACCCTAATAAAAGGACCTATTTTACAAGGTCAGAGAAATAAAACCACAACCACACCTAGAAACCAGAAAATCCCCAGCTGGAACAGGTTTCAGAGTTCCCCTAGTGGAGTAAGGGAGAGTGAATACAGACCCAAGGTAAAAGACCCTTACTTCAGTAAGCTCCCTGATTACCCAGGTGCCAGGGGGCAAGCTGATCTCCGTCACCTGGGAAGAGAAGAGGTGGGGCTGGAACCTTGGAAATTTAACCCTAGGTTAGAATATACAGGGGTTAGCAAGGAGAACAAGAAGAGCAAGGAGAGCTGGAGGAGCAACGGGAATAGGAGCAGGAACAGCAGGAGAGGAGAGTGCTGGAAAGACCCAGAGAGAGGTACAGAGCACGAGAGAGGAGAAGCTGCTACAAGCCAAGGCACAGGTACAAGCCTTAGAAACCTGTTGCAGGAGATACTCTCAGCTCTAATGAGAGGCTGTCAGCTAAGCCCAGTGAGCTAGAACGAGAGATAGAACCAATGCAACTAGGAGAGCCTGATGCAGCTTTGAATAAGGAAGATATATTCATGGATTGCTCTTTGTGCCAAGCCTTAGCTACAGAGGGGTTTAAGGAAAGCAATCCTTAAGAGAAAACTCTCCAGAGCAAAGTAACCTTAAAAAGCAAGGAAGATGTTTTGTGAATACCCTGTGTTAAAGAGGGGAAACTTATGCTGAGAAGTGAGAACAAGCTGAGGCTGTATAATTATCCTTGTTAAACACCTGCTATCCTGTGCAGTGAGACGGCAAGAAGCCAAACTAACGGTGAGAGGAAAAAAGCTTTTGTTTTGCTTTGAATGTTCCTAAGAAAACCTGAGTAGAGCTTTGGTTGCTTATTGGAAATTTGTTCCTGTTGAAAGTTTTGCTTTGCTTATAAAGCACAGTTACTTACCTGTAACAGGTGATCTCTGGGAACAGCAGGAATTAGTCCTCACATATGGGTACGTCGGAACCGACGGAGCCTGCGCGGGAAAGCTTCCCAGAAAGGAAGCTTTTGGGGCCTCCCACAGCGCATGCGCGCTGCCTTCCCGCCTTCCTGACCAACTCTCTTCAGTTCGAGTTTAAAGCTGAGACAATAGAGAGAGGAAAGGAAAGAGAAAGAGAGATACAACTCCTAGGGGAGGTGGGTGGGTTGTGAGGACTAATTCCTGCTGTTCCCAGAGATCACCTGTTACAGGTAAGTAACTGTGCTATCTCCAGGAACAAGCAGAAATGAGTCCTAACATATGGGGACTCCCTAGCTAAGATGCCGGGGAGATCCCCCTCCAAGGGTTTCTCATCTTCCTATGGATCTCAGGCATCCATTCAGGGAAGGTGGGCAGGAGTTGTTTAAGAATGGAACAGGTGTCTGAGGACAGCCTGACCAAACAAGGCATCCCGGCGGGAGTCCTTGTCCAAGCAGTAATGGGCTGTGAAGGTATGAACTGAGCCCCAGGTGGCTGCTCGACAGATCTGATCAATGGATACAGAATGAAGATGAGCCATAGATGTGGCCATGGCCCTCACATTGTGAGCTGTGACATGGCCTTCCAGAGAAAGGTTCTTACTCTGATAAGCAAAAGAAATACACTGAGCAATCCAATTGGACAGTGTTCTTTTTGAGACTGGAAGTCCTAAATGAGAAGGATCAAAAGCAACAAAAAGTTGAGAAGACTTGCGATGTTGCTGTGTCCTGTGGAGGTAAAAGGCAAGAGCTCTTTTACAGTCTAGAGTATGAAGGTTCCTCTCTGCATTTGATGCATGAGGAGCTGGAAAAAAGACAGGTAAATATACCTCTTGATTAAGATGAAAAGGTGAGACCACTTTAGGCATAAAGTGGGGATTTGTCCTAAGGACTACCTTATCATGATGGAACCTTGTATACGGTGGATTAGCCACTAAAGCCTGCAGTTCACTGATGCGGCGAGCCAAAGTGATTGCAATAAGGAAAATGACTTTCCAGGAAAGGAATTTTAAGGAGGTAGTGGCTAAGGGTTCAAATGGTGGCTTCATAAGCTGACCAAGAACTACGTTTAAGTCCCATGCCACCGGAGGAGGCCGAATGGGAGGTTTAGTTATAGTTAGACCTCTCATGAATCTTGCAATAAGAGGATGAGAGGAAACAGATTGTCCATTGATAGGCTGAAGAGATGCTGCAATAGCACTCAAATGGACCCTTACAGAATTGGTTTTAAGTCCTGCATTGGAAAGATGCAGGAGATATTCGAGTAAAGAATTTAAAGGTAGTGCTAGAGGGTTAAGACCTTTGTCTGCACACCAAATTGAAAATCTTTTCCATTTAAAAGCATAAGCACGCCTGGTGGAAGGTTTCCTCGATGCATGGAGGACATCCTTCACCTGTTGAGAAAGATTCAAGTCTTGAAGGTCTAGGCCAGTGATGGCTAACCTTTTTGAGCCCGAGTGCCCAAACTGCCGCACAAAACCAAAGAATTTCCTCAAAGTGCCAGCACGTCCATTAAAGCCTCATTTGCATAAGGTGCCTCATTTGCATAAATATTTGCATAATGTTACCATACACTAACTTTTAGTAAACATGCCTCTTAATGAGTATATGGATAAAGAAAGACTAAAAGGTTTCTACATTACTATAATCCAGTACCAACCGCCAGGCACATTAGGAACTACTACAAACGCTGCCCATTTAGAACCCATAGCAAACCCGCCGTATCCTAACAGTACTACCAGGACTCACAAAGCACCATACCCTAACTATCAAAAGGCAACACTGCAAATATTAAACCAATACATTTCAGAGAACAACAATACATGACCTACTGGGGAAAGAACAAGTGGCAATGTCAAACAGGAATTATATAAACAGAATACCTCAGCTCAGTTACACATGCAGAACAGACCATCACCAAACAAGGAATCACAATTTAAAAACAGGAAGACAATAATTAAACTGGGAACCCCAAAAGCCAAACTTGGAATATACAACAACACTGTAGAAATAAAACTATAAATTAATTTCCTCTTGTACTAAACAAAGCGCAAAAATTAATGATGCACATTTCCCAGAGCTGACATATTCCAGTTAATAAATTCAAAATAAAGAGATATTTTTCTACCTTTTGTGCATTTTTTTTCAGTTGCAATTGCTCCAGCCACTTTCTTCTGGTTTCTTCGTGTCTTCTCCTAACTCTCCATCTGCTGTCCATTTGTCCTTTCTTCTGTCTTCTTGGGTTTTTTTTCCATTCTCTCTCTACATCTGCTTTAACATACTAATCTTTCTCCTTTTGCTCTTTCCTCATTCCTATTTCATCTACTCAAAATTTACCCCTCCATCCTCAATCCCCACTTATTCTCCCAATACCCGGCCAATTGTAGATTTTTTATCCCTCCCACACAAAATATTTTTCCCCTCTCCATTTTACTCTCCCAGCCCCATCCCATTCTAATCCTCCCCCAACACCAGCTCCCTTCTAGTTCCAGCCTCACCCAGCATCCATTCCCTTCTAGTCCCTGCATCAGCCCATTTCCAGTCCTAGCAGCCCCCCAACCCATTTCCAGTCCTAGCAACCTCCCAACCCAATACCAGTCCTAGCCCCCCCTCATCAACCCACTTCCAGTCCTAACCCCCCATAAGCCCATTTCCAGTCCTAGCTCCCCCATCTATTTGCAGTCCCATCCGAGTCCCTCCATCAGCTCATTTCCAAACCCAGCCCCCCATGAGCCCATTTCTAGTCCTTTCCTAGCCCCACCATCAGCCCATGTCAAATCCTAGCTCCCCTCCACTCAGCCCATTTCCAATCCAAGCCCCCCATGAGCCTACTTCCAGTTCTAGCCCCTTCATGAGTCCATTTCAATCCAAACCCCCACCACAGCCCATTTCCAATCTTAGCACCCCCCCAACAGCCAATTTCCAGTCCTATTCTAGCCCCTCCATCAGCCCATTTCCTGTCCTAGCCCCCCCTCACCCATTTCCAGTCCTAGCTCCCTCCCCCTCACAACCCATTTCCATTCCAAGCCCCAATCCCATCAGCTATTTGCAGTTCAAGCCCTCCTTCCACTCAGCCCATTTCCAGTCTTAGCCCCCCCATAGCCCATTACCAGTCCTAACCCCCCCATCAGCCCATTACCAGTCCTAACCCCCCATCAGCCCATTTCCAGTCTTAGCCCCCCCCCATAGCCCATTACTAGTCCTACCCCCCCCAAATCACCCTCACCATCACCATCACCAGCCCACTTCCAGCCTTAGCACCCCCCATGGCCCATTACTAGTCCTAACCCCCCCCCCATCAGCCCATTTCCAGTCTTAGCCCCCCCCATGGCCAATTACCAGTCCTAACCCCCCCCCCCCTGGCCAATTACCAGTCCTACCCCCCCCCCCCCGGCCAATTACCAGTCCTACCCCCCCCCCTGGCCATTTTCCATTCCTACCCGGAAGCTGGGCATTTACCAGTCCTATGCGCCCCCCATCAGCCCCTTTCCAGTCTTAGCCCCCCCCCATGGCCAATTACCAGTCCTAACCCCCCCCCTGGCAATTTACCAGTCCTACCCCCCCCCCTGCCAATTACCCGTCCTACCCCCCCCCCGGCCAATTACCAGTCCTAACCCCCCCATCAGCCCCTTTCCAGTCTTAGCCCCCCCCCCATGGCCAATTACCAGTCCTAACCCCCCCCCATCAGCCCCTTTCCAGTCTTAGCCCCCCCATGGCCAATTACCAGTCCTAACCCCCCCCCCATCAGCCCATTTCCAGTCTTAGCCTCCCCACCATAGCCCATTACCAGTCCTAAACCCCCTTCCCCCCTATCATCCCAAATTAAAAAAAAAAAAACCCAAACAAAGCGGCTGCTTCTGCCGCGGCAGCCTCAAGAGCTCTGCCGCGGCAGCCTCAAGAGCTCTGCCGCGGCAGCCTCAAGAGCTCTGCCGCGGGGCCCCCCCCCTGCCCGGCAGAGCCTCCCTGCATCATCTACCTTCAAGTCGCAAAACGCGGGCTTCTTTCAGAGCCGCGAGAGTTTCCTTTCTCGCGGGAGAGCCGCGAGAAAGGAAACTCTCGCGGCTCTGAAAGAAGCCCGCGTTTTGCGACTTGAAGGTAGATGATGCAGGGAGGCTCTGCCGGGCAGGGGGGGGGGAGGCTCTGCCGGGCAGGGGGGGGGGGCCCCGCGGCCGCGCGAATGAGGGTGCCGCGGCATAGGCAGCCGGTGGGTTTTGTTTTTGTTTTTTTTAAATTTGGGACCTTTTAAATGCGGACCTTCCCGCGTGCCAGCTGCAAGGCCTTCGCGTGCCACAGCTGGCACGCGTGCCATAGGTTCGCCATCGCTGGTCTAGGCCTTCAGTAACCAAGCTCTGAGGTGAAGGGACTTGGGATTTGGGTGCCACAAAGTCCCCTCCTCTTGAGACAGAAGGTCTGGAGCAGCTCCCAGATCCAGGGAGGGTGTCTGGGAGAGGTGCAGAAGTAGAGGGTACCACACTTGGCGTGGCCAGCGTGGAGTTATGAGGATCATGGATCCTTGATCCCTCTGAAGTTTGAATAGAGTCTTGGGAATCAAGGGAATGGGTGGAATGGCATATAGGAAGGCCTGACCCCAATGAAGGAGCAAGGCATCCCTGGCCTGAGCTTCCTGACACGGAATCCTGGAACAGAACCAGGGAAGTTTGGCATTGTACGGACTTGCAAAGAGGTCTATGTCCGGGGTCCCCCATTCCTGAAAGATTCTGAGTACCTGATTCATGTGTAGGGACCATTCGTGTGGAAGCAGAACTCGACTGAGTCTGTCTGCCCAAGAGTTTTGGATTCCTGGGAGGTACACTGCCAGGAGATGGATCCGATGCTCTCTGGCGAAGGCCCACAGTTTTAGAGCTTCGTTGCAAAGCGACAGAGAGCCAGTCCCTCCTTGTTTGTTTATGTAGAACATGGCTACTTGATTGTCGGTATGAACAAGGACTGTCATGTTGATGAGGAGGGTATGAAAGACCTTGAGAGCAAGGAAAATTGCTCGCAGCTCCAAAAGGTTGATATGAAGGGTGGTCTCCTGTGGAGACCAAATGCCCTGAGTGGAGAGGTCTTGGAGATGAGCTCCCCAACCTGTTTGGGAGGCATCTGTAGTGAGAGTTGCTTGGGGTAACAAAGGTTGGAAGGGGGCCCCCAACAACAGATTTTGAGTGGATATCCACCATTGGAGAGACCAAAAAAGACGTTTTGAGGTTGCTATTTGGTCTGAGAGGGCTCCTGATGCTTGGGTCCACTGGGTGGACAAGGTCCATTGAGCTGCTCTCATATGTAGGCGAGCATAAGGCACCACATGAACTGTGGATGCCATGTGGCCTAGCAGTTGTAGCATCTCTCTGGCAGTCAAGTGGCTTCTGGACTGAATTTGAGAGGCCAAGTGCACTAGACGGTGGCAACGGGCCTGAGGAAGATAGGCCCTTGCAGTGGTAGTATCTAGCCAGGCCCCTATGAATTCTAGGGACTGAGTAGGGGTGAGTTGAAACTTTGGCAGATTGATGACAAGTCCCAGATACTGCAGTATGCGTCTGGTGTGGTCCAGGGAAGTCTGAGCCTCGGACTGAGATGGAGCTCGGATGAGCCAGTCGTCCAGGTATGGGAAGACAAAGATCCCCAGAGTGCGTAGAAATGCAGCTACTATTGCCATGCATTTGGTAAATACCCTTGGAGCAGAGGCTAGACCGAAGGGGAGTACTCTGTATTGGAAATGTTTTCCCTGGAACAGAAACCGTAGGAATTTTCTGTGGGATGGATGGATGAGTATATGTGTGTACGCATCCTTGAGATCTAGAGAACAAAGCCAGTCCTGACTCTGTAGGTATGGAAGGAGAGTACCTAGAGAAAGCATTTTGAATTTCTCTTTGTATAGGAATTTGTTCAATTCTCTGAGATCCAGAATGGGTCTGTACCCCCCTGTTTTCTTGGGAATGAGAAAATAAGGGGAGTAGAAACCTGACCCTTGTTGAGGAAGAGGAACCTCTTCTATTGCATTTTGGGCGAGAAGAGTGGTCACCTCCTGGCCCAACAGGTACAGGAGAGATGGGGGAGAATTGAATTGTCTCACCATGGTATGGGGAGGAAGGCTGGAGAAATGTAGTTTGTAGCCCTCTCTGATGATAGAGAGGGTCCACGGTTCTGATGTGATTTGTTCCCATCTGGGAGCAAAATGAGCTAACCTGGAATGGTGAGAGGAATGGTGAGAATGGTGAGAGGTTCTGGCTGTTGCAGAGCCAGAAAGGTTAAGTTCTCTAGAATCAAGTCAAAAACCCTGAGGAGGTTGGGACTGCTGGATTGTAGCAGCCCCTGTAGACTTTGTTCTGGCCTGTTTAGTTTGCTGACGCTTAGGAGCAAAGCGAACTTGGGAAGATTGCTGGCCAGTATTTGTGGAAAATCTGGTCTTTTTATAGAAAGTTTTCTTAAAAGGTTTTTTCTTGGCAGGGGTAGAGGTAGACTTAGAAAGTCTATCTAAAGCAGCATTCTCTGCATCCATTTGAGTGGCTTTGATTTGCCACTCTTTGCCAAACAGATTTTCACCTGTACAGGGCAGATTGCCCAAGCCTTCTTGTACCCAGGGTTCCAAATCAGAGCCTGGAGCCAAGCAAGTCTGCGAGCAGCTATGGCAATGCCAGAGGCTCTGCTTGCCCCCTCAAAAGAGTCAAAGGCTGCTCTGTTGGAGAACTTTGAAACATCTTGAGTGTGCTTTAGCAAAAGAAGGAATTCCTCTTGTTTATCCTCTGGGATAAAGGGGAGAAACTGACGTATCTTTAATGCAATCTCTTTCAAAAACATGCCCATATAGAGGCTGTATGAATTGATTCTGGCAATAAGCATGCTAGCTTGGAAGATTTTTCTCCCAAAAGCATCCAGAGTCCTACATTCTCTTCCTGGAGGGGTAGAAGAGTGTCTTTTGGTACTCTTTATCTTTTTCATAGCAGACTTCACCACAATAGAGTGGTGAGGAAGCTGAGTTTTTTGAAAACCAGGAGAAGGAGGAACCCGATACATGGTGTCCAAACGTCGAGAATGTGGAGATAGGGTGAGAGGAGCCTCCCACAAATCCATCATGTGTTCTTGAAGAATTTCATGTATGGGTAAGGTGGCTGCCTCTTTGGGAACCTTAGAGTATCCTAAAATATCCAATTTTTTTGCTCTAGGTTCCTTTTCAGAGGATACAGATATGGAGAGTCCTTTAGCTACTTCAATGATGAAGTCTTGAAAGGACAAATCCTCTGGAGGAGACATTCTCCTTTTTGGAGAAGAGGGCTCCTCAGGAAGAGTAAAAGAGACGTCAGCAGAATCATCTGATGTATCAGAATCTTCAGAGGATTCAAAGTATCGTCTATTTGCTTCCAGAGATCGATACGCGTACCGATCGGTACCGACATTGGGCGTACCGGGAATCGGAGCGGTATCGAAGAAAGCTCCGGAACCGGAGACCGGAACCGGCATGCTACTGGAAGTAGATGCTCTGGGTACCGGTATCAGTTGCGGTACTGGAATCGGAGTCGGAACCGATTGTCGCGGTACCGATGGCGGTGCAGCATTAATGAAAGTCAGTAAGGCCTGCTGTATGGATTGTACCGTAGTACCCATAGCCGCCACAACTGCCTGGAAGTCGGTACTGGTGTTAGCCGGTACCCCAGAGCAGTCTAACAGGAGATCGGTCGAGGCCGTGCCATCGATGTCTACCGTAACCCCATAGGAGGAGCTTTGGAAGCCGGAGCTTCCCGCCAGGGTTGTTTGGCTGGGGCAGGGTCCTCAGGGTCAATTGCAAGGGCCTCTCGCTGTTTAGAGGGAGATTTGCCTTTTGAGGACTTGCCCGAAGAATGTTTGGTTACCTGAGATCCATCAGGAGAAGAAGACCTGGAGGATGTTGATGCTGGAGTATCGGTAGAAAACAGCATATGAAATTTAGCTGCTCTGTTCTGTAAGCCCCTTTTGGACATCAGAGAGCAGGATGGACAATCCGGAATGGAATGGTCAGGCCCCAAAC
The DNA here is from genome assembly GCA_033557465.1 of Ichthyophis bannanicus. Classification (NCBI taxonomy): domain Eukaryota; kingdom Metazoa; phylum Chordata; class Amphibia; order Gymnophiona; family Ichthyophiidae; genus Ichthyophis; species Ichthyophis bannanicus. Next base: position 907,004,848 of record CM066035.1, on the reverse strand, counting down.
ATTTAAGACACCACTCATGGGTGTCTGTAACTGAAATAGTACCGGTACACTTAGTGCATTTTTTAAAACCAGAAGCTGGTTTTTCCATGAGGGAGACCTGAGAAGGCCTAGAGGCCTCACAGAAAAAATACACCAAGTGTAGAAAAAGTAATTATATATATATTTTTTTTTTAAATAAACGAAAAAAGGACCGGCGATACCGGTCTGGAATCGGGGAAGGCAGACACGCGGTCAAAGAAACAAATTAAAATAACAATTTCTTCAGCGGTGACAGGAACACGACCTGCTGGCTCCGCGGAAAAAGAAGAACTGAAGAGAGTTGGTCAGGAAGGCGGGAAGGCAGCGCGCATGCGCTGTGGGAGGCCCCAAAAGCTTCCATTCTGGGAAGCTGGGGAGCTTTCCCGCGCAGGCTCCGTCGGTTCCGACATACCCATATGTGAGGACTCATTCCTGCTTGTTCCTGGAGATAGAGGAGCACAGCCTGAAAATGTTTGGAACTGAAAAGAAAGAAAACTGCCGTTGAAGAAAGCTGTTTGTATATATGCTTTAACCAGCAACGCTAGAGAAAGCTGGAAGCCTTGCTGTTAACGGGGTTTTGCTTTTGAGCTGAAGAATACTGTAAGCTGATATTTTGTTTTGACCTTTTGCTTATGACCTGTTGTGTTTTTGAAAGAAACCTGGAGAAATAATCCTGAAAGAGGTAATTTATGAACCTTGCATTTGAGTTAAATAAATTTCTGTCATTGCCTTATCAGAAGAGCCAAACTACAAGTTTTTTTTTCTACCTGAAGCCGTATGTGTAGCAGTTAAACTACATTTCCCAAGGAGCATTGCGGGGGAACCAGTCAGAGAAGGCTGAAAAGGGAAAGTTTCTATTATAAACATGACCCTCCATGCTGAATGCAAGGAGCAAGTGCGTGACAGTGACGTAGTTTTTAGGATCTTTTTACCTCAAAGATATGCCAGGAGTTTACTTCAGGATATACAGCTACAAGGATTTCCAGTCCGAAGGTCGGTAAAAGTGGCAACAGGATTTCCCTGATAGTGTTGGTGAGCAGAGGGATTGTTCCAATTGGAGTTCCAGATGAAAAGATACGAGTACTCTTTACAAGCGAGAGTCAACGCCTGAATAAGGTAAAAGATACCTAGACGTGGCTTGACCGGATTGTGGAAAAAAAAAGTGAATGCTTGTGCATTAAGGAGGCATAAAAAAAAAAGCTGTTGAGTGGTGCCGCCCTTGGTGTTTCTCTCTCTTTTTTCTTACAGGTAACCCAAGGCATGGATCCTAAAGAGCTGGTGAACTGGATGGCAAACCAGTTCCAACACGGGCAGAAGATGGCACAGCTGGCGCAGGAGAGTGCAATTGCCGCCATTAAGCAGCAAAAAAAGCCTGTCCGGGACTTGGTGGAAGCTTTGATCACGCTCCAGAGAGAAGCAAACGGAGGAGTATCAGCACCAGTAGGAGCAGCTATACCTCATGTGGACAACCTGGTAGACTTACATAACACTGGGGCATTTAGTTTTGGGAAGCTTACCCCGGAGGACAATATAGATAATTTTCTGGAGTCTTTTGAGAGGGTGGCTCAAGCTATAGGATGGCCAGATAGCCAGTGGGCAGTGCGTTTAGCAACATCCTTAACAGGAGACCCACTAGCTGCTTATAGAGCTATGTCAGCAGCGCAGGCTATGGATTATAAGGCAGTGAAAAGTGCCATTAAAGACCGCTTAGGATTAACAGCAATGGTATATCACCGCATGTTTAGAGCGACAGCCCTGAGAGCCAGTGAGATGCCGAAGGCTCTAAGCCAAAGAATTCGTGGTTTAGCACTAAAGTGGCTGGCTCCAGAGGGGAAAATTATAGAGATGGTCATTGATATGGTAATGTTGGAACAGTTTATGGCAGCAGTGCCAAAAGACATACAATCCTTTCTAATTCAGCAGAACTACCAAAGCATGGAAGAGGCAACCCTTCTAACTGAACGTTACATCGAGGCTGAGATAGCTCGTCAGCAAAAGGGGGGCACTCCAAAAACAGGTGCTGAGGTTGGTTTTGTTGCATTAAAAAAGAAGAATGGAAATAATGCTGAGTTTGGAAAGATTTGTGTACCTGCTCAAGAAGGGAAGTGGGTTGAGAAAAAATGTTTCCAATATGGGAAATTGGGACACTTGCAGAAGGGTTGCAAAGCCCGCACTAACCAATTGGTACAAGTATGAAACAGCTGGGAGAAGGCTTTCTCTTAACGGTTAGCATACCGGGGATCACTACCAATGCTCTCCTGGACTCTGGTGCAGACCAAAGCATGGTATCACAAAGGCTTGAGCGAGCAATAGAGGCCCAGAGTAAATCTGAGCAGAGGAGGCCAGAAGGTAAGGTTCAAATCAGATGCATTCATGGTGCTGCTTCTTTTTACCCCACATATAAGTTAATGATAGAAGGATTGGGAGTGCAGAAAGAGATTCAATTGGCAGTGGTTCCAGAACTCCCCCACGACCTAGTTTTGGGACGGGACTGGCCGCAGTTCAGGAAGGGATTGGAGAAAGGCTTATGGCAAAAGGTGGGCCTGGTATCTACCCGGTCCCAGTCTATAGCCAAGGACTAGAGGATTCATTAGGAGTTTTACCCTCACACGATGACTTGGTGGCTTCCCCATCTTCTAGGGTTAAGAAGGGGAAAGCGCTGAAACGTCACGAGAGGCACTGTAGGGCACAGGGAAGGGCTAAGATGGAGGTTAGCCAAGGTTTACCCTGGGTGCCAGGGGAATTAGTTGAAAAGTTCCCAACTTTTCCCCAAGAGCAGCGAGCAGACCCTGCTCTCACCCAAGCATTTGAGTATGCCCGGGTTGTACGAGATGTTCTTCCAAGATTCCTTCTAGACAATGAGATATTATACAGGGAAAGTCAGGATCCCCAGACAGGGACGATCAGGAAACAGCTGGTGGTGCCCACAACTTTTAAGGAGTTGGTTTTAAGACTTGCCCATGATCATCCAGTAGGTTGTCACAAAGGCGTACAGGGGACCTTAGATCAAATTCTTATATGTTTTTACTGGCCCGGCATTTTTAAAGAAACCGCCCGGTTCTGTGCCACATGCCCTGCGTGTCAGTGGGCCACGACTGCCCAACCTCCAGTCGTACCCCTAATCCCAACACCCATCATATCGGATCCCATCGGGCATATCGCCATGGATATAGTGGGACCCCTGGTTAAAACACCCAGAGGATTCCAGTACATTTTAGTCATGGTGGATCAGGCTACTAGGTTTCCTTGGGCAGTACCCTTACATAATATCTTGGCCAAAACAGTAGCCTTAGAGGTGGTAAAGCTGTTTTGCGAAGTAGGTTTCCCAAGAAAAGTGTTAACAGACCATGGGACCAATTTTGTGTCAAAGTATTTGGCCCAGGTTTGGGATGTTTTTGGCATTCATCATGCGAAAAAAGACGCTTATCATCCCAGTCTAATGGCCTGGTGGAAAGGCTGAATCAAACCTTGAAACAAATGTTAAGAAGAGGTTTAGCCGGGAACGTGTCGGAATGGGACACGTTACTTCCTTTTGTTCTATACGCATGCCGGGAATGGATACAGGTTTCCCTGGACGTATCTCCCTATGAGTTGATGTATGGTCGAGCCCCTCGTGATCTCTTAGACATATTAAGGGAGCAGTGGTTAGAGCCGGAAAAGGAGACTAAGGGAGTCCCTCACTTTTTACGTGATTTAAGAGCGCGGTTGAATAGGACCTCTCAAGTGGCCGAGAAGAATTTACAAGACAGTCAAGCTCGCCAGAAGGAGCGATACGACCAGAAGGCCAAGCCTCGCCACTTAGCACTGGGAGAGAAAGTCCTAGTACAGCTAGCAGGCGCCACTCCCAAATTTGAGGTTCAGTGGAAAGGGCCATGGAAAGTGACCAAACAAATAGGCCTGGTGTCATATGAAGTAGAAAGTAATACGGGTCAAAGGCAGATTTATCACATAAACGTGCTTAGGCCCTAGCAAGAAAGATCTGCAGTGGATAGTCTACCCAGCACAGAACACAGGGCAGGAAAACCGCATCAAAACAATGATGTCTCAGCAAGGATTATGGACTGTTCGGAGGAACTATCACAACCTCCGCCAGCCCGTAATATCTTGGGTAGGGAGGTATGTGGTAAGGAAGCTCATCCTGAGTTAGGAGAAAGTGAAAAAAACAAAGAATTCACCCTAATAAAAGGACCTATTTTACAAGGTCAGAGAAATAAAACCACAACCACACCTAGAAACCAGAAAATCCCCAGCTGGAACAGGTTTCAGAGTTCCCCTAGTGGAGTAAGGGAGAGTGAATACAGACCCGAGGTAAAAGACCCTTACGTCAGTAAGCTCGCTGATTACCCAGGTGCCAGAGGGCAAGCTGATCTCCGTCACCTGGGAAGAGAAGAGGTGGGGCTGGAACCTTAGAGATTTAACCCTAGGTTAGAATATACAGGGGTTAGCAAGGAGAGCAAGAAGAGCAAGGAGAGCTGGAGGAGCAACGGGAACAGGAGCAGGAACAGCAGGAGAGGAGAGTGCTGGAAAGACCCAGAGAGAGGTACAGAGCACGAGAGAGGAGAAGCTGCTACAAGCCAAGGCACAGGTACAAGCCTTAGAAACCTGTCCCATACTGAGCAGTGCAGAGTTGCAGGAGATACTCTCAGCTCTAATGAGAGGCTGTCAGCTAAGCCCAGTGAGCTAGAACGAGAGATAGAACCAATGCATCTAGGAGAGCCTGATGCAGCTTTGAATGAGGAAGATATATTCATGGATTGCTCTTTGTGCCAAGCCTTAGCTACAGAGGGGTTGAAGGAAAGCAATCCTTAAGAGAAAACTCTCCAGAGCAAGGTAACCTTAAAAAGCAAGGAAGATGTTTTGTGAATACCCTGTGTTAAAGAGGGGAAACTTATGCTGAGAAGTGAGAACAAGCTGAAGCTGTATAATTGTCCTTGTTAAACACCTGCTATCCTGTGCAGTGAGACGGCAAGAAGCCAAGCTAACGGTGAGAGGAAAAAAGCTTTTGTTTTGCTTTGAATGTTCCTAAGAAAACCTGAGTAAAGCTTTGGTTGCTTATTGGAAGTTTGTTCCTGTTGGAAGTTTTGCTTTGCTTATAAAGAGTAGTTACTCACCTGTAACAGGTATTCTCCAGGAGCAGCAGGAATCGGTCCTCACTTATGGGTGACGTCGCCGACGGAGCCCTCGCGGAGCAATTTCCCCAGCTTTCGAAGAAAGCCTTTGGGATTGCAGCGCGCATGCGCGGTCCCCTTCCCGCCCGAGGGCGCCATCTTGCTCAGTCAGATGACATAGCGAAGACAGCAAAACAGAATGACTGCAACTCCAAGGGGAGGAGGGAGGGTAGTGAGGACTGATTCCTGCTGCTCCTGGAGAACACCTGTTACAGGTGAGTAACTACTCTTTCTCCAGGACCAAACAGGAAGTCAGTCCTCACTTATGGGACTCCCAAGCTCAAGGCTACCGGAGGCCTTAAGCTGAAAATGAGCTTCCCCAAGCTCAACAGCACAGAAAGAAGGAATCTTCTCTGAATACGCATCCGGCCGGTAGCCAAACACCGGGGCCGGAGGGTAGGAGTTGCCTAAACCTCAAAGAGATTGTGGAGGACTGCCTGTCCGAAAGCACTGTCCCTGCGGGACTCCCTCTCCAGGCAGTAATGAGCTGCAAAAGTCTGGCTTGAAGACCAAGTAGCGGCCCGGCAGATGTCTGCCAATGGAACAGAGCGGAGATGAGCCACTGACGCAGCCTTCGCTCTGACATGGTGGGCCGTGACTCGACTCTCTAAGGAGAGGCCGACTGCCCCATAAGCCCAGGCGATACAGTCAGCTACCCATATGGACAAGGTACGCTTGGAGACAGGAACCCCCAACCGATTGGGGTTAAAGGATACGAAAAGCTGAGCAACTTTTCTATGCTCATGCGTACGATCAAGGTAGAAAGACAAGGCTCTTCGACAGTCCAGGGTATGCAGAACAGTCTCAGCTCGGCTGTTATGCGGCCTGGGAAAAAAGGTCGGAAGAACCACCTCTTGATTGATGTGGAAAGAGGAAACCACGTTCGGAAGAAACTTAGGGTGCGTCCGTAAGACAACCCTATTCTTGTAGAACTTAGTATAAGGGGGCTCCGACACTAGGGCCTGTAGTTCACTAACGCGCCTAGCGGAGGTAAGGGCCACCAAGAAGAGAGTTTTCCATGAGAGGAAACGAAGGGAGCAGGTAGCCATGGGTTCAAAAGGCAGGCAAGTAAGCCTTTGTAAAACCACATTGAGATCCCAATCGGGAGCTGGAGGGCGCAACGGGGGCTTAAGCAGGAGCAGGCCCCTGAGGAAACGTGCCACCAAGGGGTGCGAGGAAAGAAGTTGGCCCTCCACCGGCGAGTGATGGGTAGAGAGAGCACTGAGGTGGACTCTGACCGAGTTGGATTTGAGGCCTAGATCGGAGAGGTGAAGCAAATATTGCAGTACCACCGATACTAAGCAGGCGAAGAGAACACCAGACCGAGAAGCGGCGCCATTTAAGGGCGTAAGATTTCCGGGCGTAGATTTCCGGGTGGAAGGTCGCCGGGACGCCAGGACGACAGCCTCCACCTCCGGAGGAAGTGAGAGCGGAGCTAGGACTACCCTTTCAGCAGCCAGGCCATCAGATGAAGGGCCCGGAGGTTGGGGTGTAGAAGAGTGCCCTGATCCTGGGTCAGGAGATCGGGCTGAAACCCCAGAGGAAGAGGGGTGTCCACCGCTAGCTGCAGGAGCAGAGGGAACCAGGGTTGTCTCGGCCACCTGGGCGCTACCAAAATCACGGAGGCCCTGTCCTGGACAACTTTGAACAGCGTCCGGGACACAAGTGGTGTGGGAGGAAAGGCATACAGTAGGCCCGTGGACCACGAGATGAGGAAAGCATCCGGCGCTACCCTGAGAGGATGCGGATGCCGAGAGCAGAACCCGGGCAGTTGCCGGTTCAGAGGACTGGCAAAGAGATCCACGGTGGGGAGGCCCCACCGGTGGAAGATCTGCTGGGCAACTAAGGGGTTCATCCTCCATTCGTGTGGCTGAAGAATCCGGCTCAGTTTGTCAGCCAGGCAATTGTCCTGTCCGGGCAGGTAAACAGCCTTGAGGAGGATGTCCTGGTCGACTGCCCACGAGCACAGTCTCCGGGCCTCCTGACAGAGAAGGAGGGAGCCCGTGCCCCCCCTGTTTGTTCACGTAGAACATGGCGACCTGATTGTCCTTCTGCACCAGTACAGATTGACGAGAAGTGAGGTGAGCAAAGGTCCGCAGGGCTAGGCGGATCGCCCGCAGCTCCAGGAAGTTTATCTGTTGAGCCACCTCCCAAGGGGTCCAAAGGCCTTGGGTGCGTGCTCCCCGGCAATGCGCTCCCCATCCCAGGAGAGAGGCATCTGCCGTGAGCACCTGGGAGGCTGAAAAGGCATGCCGAGCAGTAGGTTGGGCAGATGAAGCCACCATTGCAGAGAGGAGACCAGACGGTCGGAGACCTGTAGCAGGTCCGTCAGACTCCCTGTGGCCTGATGCCATTGAGTGCGAAGGCTCCACTGAACGGGCCGCATATGCAGGCGGGCATTCGGGGTGACATGGACCGTGGAGGCCATATGACCGAGCAGCTGCAGGAATTGCCGGGCCGGTGCCGGGGATGCGCTGTGGAACCTGCCGGCCAGCGTTATAAGCCTGTCGGCTCGCTCCCGGGGCAAGAAGGCACGAGCCCGCAGAGTGTCCAGCCGTGCCCCTATGAACTCGAGATCCTGAGAGGGGCGCAGCGTGGACTTTCCGAAGTTTATGACGAAGCCCAAGTGCTGAAGCAAAGCCACTGTGCGTTGAGTGGCCTGAGTGACCTCTACGGAGAACTGTGCCCGTATGAGCCAGTCGTCCAGGTAAGGGAAGACGAAGAGGCCTTCAAGCCTCAGAAAGGCCGCCACCACTGCCAGGCATTTTGTGAACACCCTGGGAGCGGAGGCCAGCCCGAAGGGCAGCACGCGGTACTGATAATGTCTTCCCGCCACCACAAATCTCAAATATTGTCGGTGGTCCGGATGGATAAGGATGTGGGTATAGGCATCCTTTAGGTCCAAGGAGCATAGCCAATCTCCCTGCTGGAGGTAGGGCAGCAGGATTCCAAGAGTAAGCATCCTGAACTTTTCCCGCTGCAGGAACTTGTTGAGGTCGCGTAGGTCCAGGATGGGTCTGAGGCCTCCTGACCGCTTTGGCACCTGGAAGTACCTCGAGTAGAACCCTTGGCCCCAGAGGTGTTGGGGTACTGGCTCCACAGCCTGCTCCCCCAGCAGCCCCTGCAGCTCCTGAAGGAGTAAGTCCCTGCGCAGAGGGGGCCTTGAAGGCTCCCTGGGAAGTAGGAGGAGGCACCTGGTGAAAATGGAGGAGGTAGCCCTTTGGAACCACCTGCAGCACCCAGGAATCGGAGGTTATGGCTGACCACCTGTGGGCAAAGTGGATCAGCCTGCCCCCCGTGCAGGGTAGAGGGGCTACGCTGGCATAGTCAAAAACCCCCACCCTGCTGAGCAGGGGGCTGTGTAGTGGGCTTAGGGGCCCTCGGCTTACGGGGTCCACTGCCCTGACTCTTAGCCTGCTGACCCCGATTGGGAACTGCAGACGCTTGGTATTGAAGGTGCTGTGGCTTATAGGCAGGCACCATCCTCGGGTAAAAGGGTTTCTTCCCCGAGCCCTTCCTCTTTTGAGAGGGAGTAGAGGTCTTTCTGGATAAGCGAGTCCTAGTGAGTCTCGGACTCGAGTTCTGCCGCCTTATCAGCCATGGGCTTGCCAAAGAGGTTTTCACCTCTGCACGGGACATCGACCAACTTGTCCTGTACCCACGGCTCGAGGTCGGATGACTGAAGCCAGGCCTGTCGGCGGGCACCAAAGCCGGCTCCTGCAACTCGGGCCGACGCCTCGAAGCCATCGTAGGCCGCTCGAGAAATAAACTTCGAGCACTCTCGAATACTATCGGACAAGGTCTGGAACCTCTGCAAGGGTTCCTCGGAGAGACCAGCCGAGAACCCGGCGATTTCTTTCGCCAGGTCTCGGAGGAACATGCCCATATATAGCTGGTATGTCTGGACTCGGCAGGCCAGCATGGAGCCCTGGAAGCACTTCCTACCGAGGGCATCCAGGTTATGGGCCTCCCTACCCGGTGGCACCGAGGAGTGCATCTTCTGACTCTTAAGCCGATGCATGGCCGATTCCACAACCATAGAATGGTGTGGCAATTGCGCCTTTTGGAACCCGGGGCTCCTGCGGACACAGCGAATCGACCCGCTTGCTCAGCACCGGCGTCGATGCCGGGCATTCCCACATGCGAAAGAGCAGCCGCTCCAGCATAGGGGGAACAGGTACAGTAAAGGCCTCCTTCGGGGGAGAGTCATACTGGAGGGCCTTGAGCTCCTCGGCGCGGGGCTCCTCCTCGGGATCCGCGGGGGAGGCCAACGCCTTGGCCATATCCCTCACAAAATCGGAGAAGCGGGTATCCTCCGGAGGGGATCGCCTCCGAGGCTCCGACTCGGGCGAGTCGGAGGGGACGCACCGGGTCTGAAAAGAACCTGGCGATTCGTCCCCTTCGGTGTCCCAGCCCGACACCTCCATGGAGGAGTCGAGAGGGTCCGTGCGGGCGAGGGTTCGCCCCGACGCCGAAGCCGGCGTCAACGACCTCGGTCCCGAACGGGAGGCCGAGGGAGACCTTGACCGAGGATCGACTCGAGCACATGTGGACTCGAGGATCGACTCGGCCGCCGGTGTCGACTTGGGCGTCGACTTCCCGGTGGTCGGGGCAGATGCACTGGCGAAGCCGGTCATCAATGCCCGCTGCTGGTCCAAGAAGACAGTGATACTGCGCTCCCAGGATGCCAATCTGAGACCAAACTCAGAAGACCCGGCAGCCTCCGACTCGGGCCCCGATGGCGCCGGGCCTGACATCGGTTCTGGAGGGGAGTCCAGGAGGACTATAGCACTCACGTGTCCAGACGGCTCCACTTCTAGGCGGGGAAGTTTGAGAGGTCTCTCCGCCTCTGAGGGCTCAGGGCGGCTGACGGGGCTAAGCGACCCGGCCATCGAGGGACCAGGTGCGTCCTCCGACGCCGCCCGAGAGAGCTTCTTCTTCCGGCGATGTTCCCTGTCGGGGGACCCCCGCTCAGAGGAACTCCGATGATACTCGTGGCCGGAGCCACGGGACGTCGAAGCCTCCGACGGGGTCCGGGCCTGTCTGGACTCGGGGTCAGAGGAGATTCGATCCTCTTGTGACTGCCGACTCCTCAGAGACTTTGAAGACAGTCTGCTGCACGGACCGCAACCCGTCGAGTCATGGTTGGGTCCGAGGCAACGGAGGCAGAAGTCATGCGTGTCAGTAAGGGACATCAGTTTGGAACAACGACCACATTTTTTAAACCCGCTGGCAGCCATCGGGGGAAAAAGGGCCCCGGCAAGGTCGAAGGACCGGGCTGCCAGGGGAGAAGAAGGAAGTGGCGGGAACACCAGTTAGTAGGACAAAACTGAAAAAAGGGGATGTGAACGGACTCGATAGGGGTATCGAGTCTGGGCGGGGGGGCACGCGAACCGAGAAAAAACAAACTAAAGAAATTAATCAACTTTTTCAGCGGCGATAACAAACTACGTCTGTAGGGCTCCGTGGAAAAAAGAAGACTGAGCAAGATGGCGCCCTCGGGCGGGAAGGGGACCGCGCATGCGCGCTGCAATCCCAAAGGCTTTCTTCGAAAGCTGGGGAAATTGCTCCGCGAGGGCTCCGTCGGCGACGTCACCCATAAGTGAGGACTGACTTCCTGCTTGGTCCTGGAGAAAGAAGAGCACAGCCTGAAAATGTTTGGAACTGAAAAGAAAGAAAACTGCCGTTGAAGAAAGCTGTTTGTATTTATGCTTTAACCAGCAAGGCTAGAGAAAGCTGGAAGCCTTGCTGTTAAAGGGGGTTTGCTTTTGAGCTGAAGAATACTGTAAGCTGATATTTTGTTTTGACCTTTTGCTTATGACCTGTTGTGTTTTTGAAACAAACCTGGAGAAATAATCCTGAAAGAGGTAATTTATGAACCTTGCATTTGAGTTAAATAAATTTCTGTCATTGCCTTATCACAAGAGCCAAACTACAAGTTTTTCTACCTGAAGCCGTATGTGTAGCAGTTAAACTACATTTCCCAAGGAACATTGCGGGAGAACCAGTCAGAGAAGGCTGAAAAGGGAAAGTTTCTATTATAAACACGACCCTCCATGCTGAATGCAAGGAGCAAAGGCGTGACAAGCACTTTTGGACTATGCTGAGGACCCAGGTATCCCCTGTGATGGCTGGCCACCTGTAGACGTGCAGGGTCAGCCGACCTCCTGTGCTGAGTGGAGCCATCTGTGGAGAAGAGGCTATGCTGTGGGAGTCAAAACCCCGCTCCCTGCTGTGCAGGAGCTGGAGCTGGCAGCTTGGGGGTCTTCTGCCTACAGGGCCCATGCCCCTGCCCCTTGGCCTGCTGGCCCTGTTGGAGAGCTCGAGAGGCCTGATATTGAGGATAGGATTTGCAGGCAGCACCCTTCCTCGGGAAAAAGGGCTTCTTCACCGAGCCTTTCTTTTTCTGAGAAGGGGCAGAAGTCTTCCTGGACAGCCTTGTCCTGGTGAGAGTCTCAGTCTTGATTTCCGCAGCCTTTTCAGTCATGGGCTTACTGAAAAGGTTTTCACCTAGGCAAGGGACATCAACCAACTTGTCCTGCACCCACGGCTCCAGGTCTTAAGCCTTGGCTGCTCGAGAGATAAACTTCGAGCACTCTCGAATCTCTGTTGACAAAGCCTTGAACCTCTGCAAAGGTTCCTCGGAGAGGCCAGCTAAGAACCCAGCAATCTCCTTTGCCAGGTCTCGTAGGTACATGCCCATGTACAGCTGGTAGGTCTGGATACGGCAAGATAGCATAGAGCCCTGGAAGCACTTTCTACCGAGGGCATCCAGGTTCCGGGCCTCCCAGCCGGGGGGGGGGGGGGGCACCGAGGAGTGCATCTTCTGACTCTTCAGATGGTGCATGGCCGATTCCACAACCAGGGAGTGGTGTGGTAGCTGCGCCTTTTGGAACCCAGGGCTCTTAAGGACTCGATAAATGGAATTGACCCGTTTGCTAAGAACTGGCGTTGAGGCCAGTGCCTCCCACATACGGAAGAGCACCGTTCCAGCATCGGAGGAACCGGTACAGTAAAGGCTTCCTTCGGAGGAAAATCATACTGGAGGGCATCGAGCTTCTCGGCTCGAGGCTCCTCCTCGGCGTCCACGGGGAAGGCCAAGGCCTTGGCTATGTCCCTCACGAAGTCTGAGAACCGGGTATCCTTCAGGGGGGACTCTCCGAGGCTTGGACTCCGGTGAGTCCGAAGGGACACACCGGGTCCGGAAGGTGTCCGGGGACTCCTTGTCCTCCGTCTCCCACTCCAACTCCTACGAGGAGGAATGAAGCGGCTCCAGCCGTGTGGGCCTCGGTGCCACCCGCCCCAACAACCTTGGCCCTGCACAGGAGGTCGAGGGGGACCTTGACTGAGGATCGACTCGAGACTTCATCGACTCGAGGATCGGCTCGGTCTCCGAGGTCAGACTGGCGATCAGCACCCATTGCTGTTCCATGAAGGCAGCCAAGCTGCTCTCCAAGGCCGTCAACCTGAGTCCAAGCTCAGGAGACTCAACAGCCCCCGACTCGAGCCCCAATGGTATCGGGCCCGGCATCGGCTCCCCCGGAGGAGAGTCCACGAGGACAACTGCACTTCTGTGACTCGGGGACTCTGGCTCCACACGAGGTAACATGGAAGGCCTCTCCGACGCCGAGAGCCCGGGGCGGCGGTCAGGGCTACGCGACCTGGCCCTCGAGGAACCAGAAGCCTCCACCAACGCCGCCCTCGCAAGCTTTTTCTTCCTTCTGTTCTCCTGGGAGGGAGACTCCCTTTCAGAGGAACCCTGACGGCGCTCGGGGTCAGACTCCCAAGATGTCGAGGCCTCTGACGAAGTCCGGGCCCAGCCAGATGCGGAGTCAGAGAAAATTCTCTCACGTTGATGCTGACGGCTTCGAAGCACCTTTGACATTTTGCCGCACAGGCCACAGGTCAGCGGGTCATAGTCGGGCCCAAGGCATCAGTCATGTGTGTCGGTGAGAGACATAAGTTTCTTGCACCGATCACACTTTTTGAACCCGCTGGCAGCCATCGGGGGAAAAAGGGCCCCTGCAAGGTCAAAAGACTGGTCTGCCAGTGAAGACACAAAAAAGTGCAAACGCTAGTCACGAAGGACAAAAACCAAAAATCACAACTCCGGACTCGATACCGGTGTACCGAGCCCAGGTGGGAAGGGGAACCGGCGTCAAACCGGATAAGACAACGTGAAAATCGCAGAAAAAAAAATCAACTTTTCCCGGGTGACATGAACTCACGTCCGTCGGGCTCCACGGAAAAAGAAAGAGTGAGGAAGATGGCACCCTTGGGCAGGAAGGGGACCACGCAGGCGCGCTGCATTCCCAAAGGCTTTCATTGAAAGCTGGGGAAATGCTCCGCACGGGGGCTCCGTCGCCGCCAACGTCACCCATATGTGAGGACTGACTTCCTGCTTGGTCCTGGAGAATGAAGTTAGGGCATATTAGCAGAGAGGTTCCAGTAAAGACAAAAGTAGCCCAAATGCCCTTGAGTATGGAGCAGACAGAGCTTAAAGATTCCAAATTACCCCTGCCTATCGGTAGCCAGATTAATATGAATAAAATACAGGGGCTTGTTGAGGAGGAAATGACGTCACCGGTCCGAGCAGGAGCGTGAGAGTGGAGCTCCGATGGCCCGAGAGTATAATTGGCACACATTTAGCCTAAAACTGTGGGAAAGCCCCCAGATCTGGGGATAAGTTGGTGCTGGTGAGCGGTGGAGAGCCGCGATGAAGAAAGGTGCGGCGGAGCTGAAGGCCTTCGCGTACAAAGGAGGATTGGGGAGCGCGGTGGTGAAGAGTAAAATGGCGGCGCCCGGGACATCAGCGGGGGAGGTGGCGAAATCCCCCTTGGGTGCAGACCAGGATCGGACCAGTGAGATTGAGGGTCTGCGTGGTGAATTAAAATCGTGGTTTGGCACACTCAGACAAGACCTTGCCAGCTTTCAAGGAGAAGTCCAGGTATGGCTGGAGGACTTAAAAGGGGAGGTGAGAGAAGTGGGAGGCCGCCTGGAAGAGGTGGAAAGCAAGGTGGAGGCCCAGGACAGCGTAGTTACTCACCTGTAACAGGTGTTCTCCAGGAGCAGCAGGAATCAGTCCTCACTTATGGGTGACGTCGGCGCCGACGGAGCCCTCGCGGAGCAATTTTCCCCAGCTTTCGAAGAAAGCCTTTGGGAATTGCAGCGCGCATGCGCGGTCCTCTTCCCGCCCAAGGGTGCCATCTTAGCCAGTCAGATGACATAGCTAAAAAAGACAGCATAAAAATTAGCAAAAAAGTAAAGCAGACGATTGCAACTCCAAGGGGAGGAGGGAGGGTTGTGAGGACTGATTCCTGCTGCTCCTGGAGAACACCTGTTACAGGTGAGTAACTACGCTTTCTCCAGGACCAAGCAGGAAGTCAGTCCTCACTTATGGGACTCCCAAGCTCAAGGCTACCGGAGACCCTAAGCACAAAAATGAGCTCCCTCTAGCTCAGCAGCACAGAAGGAAAGAATCTTCGCTGAATTATTACCCACCGGTAGCCCACATCCGGGATGGAGGGTAGGAGTTGCTCAGACCTCAAAGAGATTACGGAGGACTGCCTGTCCGAAAGCACTGTCCCTGCGGGACTCCCTCTCGAGACAGTAATGGACCGCAAAAGTCTGGCTCGAAGACCAAGTAGCGGCCCGGCAGATGTCTGCCAGCGGAACAGAGCGGAGGTAAGCCACTGACGTGGCCTTTGCCCGAACGCAGTGAGCCGTGACTCGACCTTCCAAGGAGAGTCCGGCCGCCCCATAAGCCCAAGTGATACAGTCCGCAACCCAGATGGACAGAGTACGCTTGGAGACCGGGAGCCCCAATTTATTGGGGTCGAAAGATACAAAAAGCTGAACAGCTTTACGGTGCTCCCGCGTACGGTCAAGGTAGAAGTTCAGAGCCCTTCTACAGTCCAGGGTATGGAGGACCGTTTCAGCTCGGCTGGAGTGTGGTCTGGGAAAGAAGGTTGGAAGTACCACCTCCTGATTGATATGAAAAGGGGAGACCACTTTTGGAAGAAATTTTGGGTGAGTCCGTAGGACTACCCTATTTTTGTAGAAACCGAGTGTAAGGGGGATCAGACACGAGGGCCTGCAATTCACTTACGCGTCTAGCGGAAGTGAGGGCTATCAAGAACAGTGTTTTCCAAGAAAGAAAACGGAGAGAACAGGTAGCCATAGGTTCAAAAGGCGGACAGGTGATCCGATGCAAAACCACATTCAGGTCCCAGTCAGGCGCTGGCGGGCGCAGAGGTGGTTTAAGTAGAAGAAGACCTCGGAGAAACCTCGCTACAAGAGGGTCGCTGGAAAGAGGTCTGCCGCCCACCGGCACATGATGTGCTGAAAGAGCACTGAGGTGAACTTTGACGGAGTTGGACTTAAGTCCCAGATTAGAGAGGTATAGCAAGTACTGCAGGATCACCGACACCGGGCAGGAGAAGGGATCCTGAGACTGTTGGGTACACCAAACGGAAAAGCGACGCCATTTAAGGGCGTAGCATTTGCGGGTAGAAGGTCGTCGCGAAGCTAGGACGACCTCCTCCACCTCCGCCGGCAGGAGAAGGGGAGCGAGGACTACCCTCTCAGCAGCCAGGCCATGAGGTTGAGAGACCTGAGGTTGGGGTGTAGCAGAGACCCCTGATCCTGAGTGAGGAGATCCGGTTGTAACCCCAGAGGGAATGGATCCTCTACCGCTAATTGCAGTAGGAGTGGAAACCACGGCTGTCTGGGCCAGCGAGGGGCCACCAGGATCATGAAGGCTTTGTCTCGGAGAACCTTGAAAAGAGTCCGGGAGACTAGCGGGATGGGAGGGAAAGCGTACAGAAGGCTCCCCGACCATGAGAGTAGAAAAGCGTCCGCCGCAACCCGAAGAGGGTGTGGCTGACGAGAGCAGAAGCGAGGAAGTTGCCGGTTGTGAGGACTGGCAAAGAGATCCATCGTGGGGAGGCCTCACTTTAGAAAGAGCTTCTGAACTACCAAGGGATCCAGACGCCACTCGTGCGGCTGGAGGATCCTGCTGAGTTTGTCCGCCAGGTAATTCTCTTGGCCTGGGAGATAAACTGCCTTGAGGAGAATGCCGTGACTGACGGCCCAAGAGCAGAGCTTCTGTGCCTCCCGGCAGAGGAGGAAGGAGCCCGTGCCCCCCTGCTTGTTCACGTAGAACATGGCAACTTGATTGTCCGTCTGGACAAGGACGGACTGGTGAGAAGTCAGGTGGGAGAAGGCCTTGAGAGCCAGGCGGATCGCCCTGAGCTCCAGGAAGTTGATCTGCTGAGCAGACTCCCACGCGGTCCAGAGGCCCTGAGTGCGTGCCCCATGGCAGTGCGCTCCCCAGCCCAGGAGGGATGCATCTGTTGTCAGCACCCGGGCCGGCTGAGGTGACTGGAAAGGCATTCCGCAGATCAGGTTCGGCTGCTGAAGCCACCACCGGAGAGACGAGATCAGTGGCTCGGAGACGCGCACTAGGTCTGCTAGGCCACCTGTGGCTTGTCGCCACTGCTGGCGGAGACACCATTGAGCAGGCCGCATATGCAGGCGGGCATTGGGGGTCACATGGACGGTGGAAGCCATATGGCCGAGTAGTCTCAGGAAGCGCCTGGCGGAGACCAGGGGCTGGCTGCGAAAACGGTCGGCTAGGTCCATGAGCCGTAGAGCCCTGTCGAGCGGTAGGTACGCTCGTGCCTGAGGAGTGTGCAGCCTTGCGCCGATGAACTCGAGAACCTGTGAGGGGAGCAAAGTGGACTTTGCGAAGTTTATAACAAAGCCCAAGTGCTGCAGAAGAGTCACCGTGCGGCGCATGGCGTTGGTGACCTCCAGAGCGGACGCTGCTCTGATGAGCCAGTCGTCGAGGTACGGAAAGACATAGAGGCCGTGAAGCCGGAGATGGGCCGCCACCACCGCGAGACATTTTGTGAAGACTCGCGGTGCGGAGGACAGGCCAAAGGGCAGTACCCGGTACTGGTAATGATTTCCTGCCACCACAAACCTTAGGTATTGTCGGTGGCTTGGGTGGATGAAGATGTGCGTGTAGGCATCCTTTAGATCCAAGGAGCATAGCCAATCTCCCTGCTGGAGGTAGGGCAGAAGGATTTCTTGAACTTCTCTCGCACGAGGAACTTGTTGAGGTTGCGCAGGTCCAGGATGGGTCTGAGGCCTCCTGTTCTCTTTGGTATCAGAAAATACCTGGAGTAAAAGCCTTGACCTTTCAGGTGGTGGGGCACCGGTTCCACCGCCTGTTCCTGTAGAAGACCTGCTAACTCCTGAAGGAGTAATTCCCTGTGCAGAGGGGGTCGTGGAGGTTCTCCCGGAAAAAAGGAGGGAGGGACCTGGTGGAAGTGGAGAAGATAGCCTTCTCGCACGACTTGAAGCACCCAGGCATCTGAGGTGATGCTGGACCACCTGTGGGCGAAGTGAACCAGCCGGCCTCCGGTGCTGGGAGGAACCAGCGGGGGGGGAGAGGCTATGCTTAGTGAGTCAAAAACCCCCACCCTGCGGAGCAGGGGCTGGTGGTGCAGGCTTGGGGGCTTGCTGCCTACGGGACCCGTTACCCCGTCCCTTGGCCTGCTGGCCCTGTTGGGGAGCTGCAGGGGCCTGATAATGGGGGTATTGTTTGTAGGCAGCCGCCTTCCTCGGGTAAAAGGACTTCTTTCCCGAGCCCTTCTTTTTCTGGGAAGGGGCGGAGGTCTTCCTAGAAAGCCTAGTCCTGGTGAGAGTCTCCGTCTCAATTTGTGCAGCCTTTTCAGCCATGGGCTTGCCAAAGAGGTTTTCGCCTCGGCAGGGGACATCGACCAACTTGTCCTGCACCCAGGGCTCGAGGTCAGATGACTGAAGCCAAGCCTGTCGGCGGGGCACCGATGCCGGCTGCGGCCACTCGAGCCGACACCTCAAAGCCATCGTAGGCTGCTCGGGATATGAATTTTGAGCATTCCCGAATACCAGTGGACAAGGCCAGGAACCTCCGCAAAGGTTCCTCGAACAAACCAGCGGAGAAGCCGGCTAGCTCTTTAGCCAGGTCTCGGAGATACATGCCCATGTATAGCTGGTAGGTCTGGACACGACACGCAAGCATAGAGCCCTGGAAACACTTCTTGCCAAGGCCATCCAGGTTACGGGCCTCCCTGCCAGGAGGCACCGAGGAGTGCATCTTCTGGCTCTTAAGACGATGCATGGCCGATTCCACTACCATGGAATGGTGTGGCAGCTGTGCTTTTTGGAAGCCAGGGCTCTTGCGGACTCGATAGATAGAATCGACCCGCTTGCTCAGGACCGGCGAGGTGGCCGGACTCTCCCACATGCGGAAGAGTAGTCGTTCCAGCATGGGAGGAACCGGTACAGTAAAGTGTTCCCTTGCGGGAGAGTCATACTGGAGGGCGTCGAGCTCTTCGGCTCGAGGCTCCTCCTCGGGGTCCGCAGGGAAGGCCAAAGCCTTGGCCATATCCCTGACGAAGTCCGAGAACCGGGCATCCTCCGGGGGGGACTGCTTCCGAGGCTCGGACTCCGGTGAGTCCGAGGGGACACACCGAGTCCGGAAAGAATCAGGCGACTCTTCCTCTTCCGACTCCCAGACCGACTCCGACGAGGACTCGGTGGGGTCGGCCCGGGCAGGGCGCGGCGCCGGCCGCCCCGACGCCGAGGGAGTCGGCGTCGGCGACCTCGGTCCCGAACGGGAGGCCGAGGGTGACCTCGACCGAGGATCGACTCGAGTTCGCATCGACTCGAGGATCGGCTCGGTCTCCGGGGTCGACTTGGACGTCGACGTCCCGGCGGTGGGGGCAGCGGCGCCAGCGAGCAGTGCCCGCTGCTGGTCCATGAAGGCAGACAATCTGCTCTCCAAGGCCGTCAACCTGAGTCCGAGCTCAGGTGACCCAGCAGCCCCCGACTCGGGCCCCGACGGCGTCGGGCCCGACGTCGGCTGTCTCGGAGGCGAGTCCAGGAGGACCACAGGACTTACCCGAGCAGGCAGCTCCGACTCCAGGCGAGGTCGCTTCGTGAGATGCTCCTTCTCCAAGGATCCGGGACGGCTATCGGGGCTATGCGACCTGGCCCTCGCGGAGCCAGGAGCGTCCACCGACGCCGCCCTCGCGGGTTTCACCTTACGACGATGGTCCCCGGAGGGAGAACCCCTGTCGGAGGAACTCCGGCGACGGTCCGAGCTGGAACCCTTGGACGCGGAGGCCTCCGACGAGGTCCGGGTACGGCTGGGGTCAGCGAAGATCCTATCCCGCTGATGCCGCCGACTTCTCAACGCTTTGGAGGACATTTTGCCGCAGGGCCCACAGATCAGTTCTTCATGATCCGGGCCCAGGCAGCGGAGGCAAAAGTCGTGTGTGTCAGTTAGTGACATATTTCGGTCACACTGACCACACCGCTTGAAACCACTGGCAGCCATCGGGGGAAAAAGGGCCCCGGCGAGGTCAAAGGACCGGGCTGCCAGGGAAAAACCGAAACGAAAAACTGACTAAGTCAGAAAAACCGAAAAATAAGAAGAGGACTCGAGACCGGCGTCGCGAGTCCGGCGGGAAAAAGACCGGCGTCGAACCGAAAGGAAAAAAAGAGAAATTCTGAAGAAAAATCAACTTTTTCGCGGGGACACGACGGGTACGTCTGTAGGGCTCCGCGGAAAAAAGAAGACTGGCTAAGATGGCACCCTTGGGCGGGAAGAGGACTGCGCATGCGCGCTGCAATTCCCAAAGGCTTTCTTCGAAAGCTGGGGAAAATTGCTCCGCGAGGGCTCCGTCGGCACCGACGTCACCCATAAGTGAGGACTGACTTCCTGCTTGGTCCTGGAGAAAAGGGGGTTCATGGATTGCAAGAAAGGATGGAGGCCTGGGACGGAGACCTGGCCGAGCTATGGGCGAAGGTTGAGGACTTAGAGAATCGGTCCCAGAGGGCCAACATTAGAGTCCGGGGTGTGCCTGAAAGCCAAGAGAAGGAAGATTGTATGCGGTTGGTGGAGCAGCTAAGTAAGCAGATATTGGAGCAGGCGGAGGGACCGGGCAGCACGCGGTGCTTGAAATTGGAGCGTGCTCATCGAGCCCTGGGCCCACGGCGAGAGGGCAGACCCCGAGATATTGTGGCCTGCTTCCACGAATACTCTACCAAGAATGCTATTATAGAGATAGCTAGGCGGATACCGGAACTGAAGTGGGAAAACCATCGGGTTGAACTCTATGCAGATCTCTCTGCCATCACCATTCAGAAAAGGAGGGAAATGGCCCCTATAACGAAGAGGCTCCGTGAGCAGCAGGTTAAATATAAGTGGACCTTCCCATTTGGTCTTCAATTTTCTGTTGGCGGGGTTGCCTCACATGTTAAAACCCCCGAGGAAGCGGCACGAGTGCTTAAGCAGGCGGGCTGGGCAGATGTCCCGGTCCTGCCGGCAGTGGAGCCCGCGAGTGTATCCCGGCCTGGGGAGCGTGCTGGAGGCTGGCAGAGAGCGCAAAAAGGAGATAAGAGGCTGCGGTGGTGGACTTCCGGTGACGCTGACCGAGGGAATGGCGGCGCGCTGATCGAGCTCCGCCGTAGCCGCCCGTTCTCCGACACGACAGAGCCCTCCGGAGTGCCGAGCAGCGCGAAGTAGCGCATGGGGGGTTAAGCTATACCTCCCCCCCCCCCACGAAGTTAATGACGGCGGCGGCAGTACCTTGAATGCTAGTGGAGCCGGGGAATCGGAGCCGTGCGGGCACAGAGTGATCTCCGGGTGCGAGAGAGAGAGAGTAGCCCGTGGAAGCTGGTGTGAGCAGAGGCCGCCCGGACGGGACTGCCCTAAAGAAGGCTGATCAGCGGAGCGGAGAGTGAGCAGAGGGGGCACCCGGACCGGATGGAGCAGTGAGGGAGTGAGCAGGGCCGGAGCGGCTGGCTGAGCACGTGGCGACTGAAGGAGAGGGGACCGACTCATCTGGCTGATCGCAGTGCACAAATGCAGAGCAGCAGGAGCTGAGCTAAGCTAGCAGCCATTAGGTCCCCCCCCCCGAACGGATTGAAGAGTGAGTACGGGACTGGTGGGGCAGTAGTCGAGCCTGGGTGGAGAGAGGCCCTGAGAAGAGGAACCTCCCCCCACCCTCTCCTCCTTCCTCCCCGGTGTGGGCCGCAGAGCAGAGCCTCTGGGGGTCAACGGGAGCACATGGCAGCAAGAAAGTCTACCATGGACCTCAAAGCCTACTCTTTTAAGAGTACCGGGAGTGCTAAAAACACCGGGGCAAAAGCGGCAACGACTAGCAGTGAGCAAAAAGACCAGGAGGAGGGGGCAGCAGTAGGATTCCCGGCCAGTGAAATCCAGGCATTGAGAGCTGACTTGAGAGAGTGGATGGACTCCCTGAGACAAGAGCTGGGATCGATGAGGAAGGAGGTACATGGCTGGATACAGGAGATGAGGGAGGAAATGGCATCCTTGGGGTCCAGAATGGAAGAAGTGGAAAACCGGCTGGAAGAGCAGGAAGGGAAATGGGCGCCCCACGAACAGCGGGTAGAGACTCTCGGTGAAGCGCAGGAAGATCTGTGGCAGAAAGTGGAAGATTTGGAAAACAGATCAAGGCGTTCAAATCTGAGGATAAGAGGACTCCCAGAGAGTGAAGGTGGTGTGGACTATGTGGCCCTAGCAGAGGAGTTTTGTGGGGTGGCCCTCAAAGCGGCAGATATGGATGTAGAGGGCGTCTGTCTCAAAGTTGACAGAGCCCACAGAGCCCTGGGGCCAAGGAGAGAGAATAAGGCACGAGATGTGGTCATATGCCTGCATGAATTCCGATCCAAAGAACTGGTGCTGAAAGCCTCAAGGCAGTTGGGTAAAATTAAGTGGCACGGGGCAGAGGTGGAGGTATTTGCTGATATCTCGGGCCTCACCATCAAGAAGCGCAGGGACTATCAAGCGGTGACCAAGAGACTGAGAGATGAGAATGTGAGGTACCACTGGTTGTTTCCGGTGGGCCTACAGTTCACAATTAATACAAAAACAACGATTGCCCACTCGGTGGAAGCGGCAGTGGCGGGCATGAAGCAAGCGGGGTGGGCCGACCTCCCTGTAATGGCGCCTAATCACCAAGACCAGCCGGATAAGAAAGGCTGGGGGCAAGGGACACAGCACCAATGGAGCCGGATGCCTGGAGGAACCAGAAGTTTGAGACGCCAACGAATGCAAAAATGAGGACTGTAATAATGTATGAGTGCATGTGGGTATAGATAATTGGGGCATGGTGGTGTTTGTGTCTTGATTGGAAGTGTGAGCAGGGTACTGCATGGTGTGCAGGGGACTGGGGGGTGTGGGGGAGGAGAATGGGGGGAGCAATAAGGGTTTGTTGCTCATGGGGATGGGTAGGAGTGGAGAAGGGGGGGTAATATTGCGTAATAGGCAGGGAGGGGTGGTGGGCGGATGGTCAGATGGAAGGGCTCCCAGTGGAGCTAGGGGGTGTGGGCGGTGATGGGAGGGGGGAAGGGGGTGGGCGGGGGACTAGGGAGAGAGGGGGGTTGGGGGGGAGGAGGGTGGGGGGAGAGGGGATATAGCTTAAGGGAGGGAGGGAGGCTGCGTAGGGGGGGCAGAGTGTCAGGATGCCGGAGATAAATGTTATGTCAATGAATGTTAGAGGCCTCAATTCCTTTACGAAGCGTCAATTGTTAATGAAAGAGTGTAAACGGTTGCATGGAGATATTGTTTTTATTCAGGAGACCCATCTTTTATTTCAGGATGAGAGTCGGGTGAGTCACCCCCAGTATCCACAACAGTTTTTTGCATCAAATAGAGTGGAGAGAAAGAAAGGAGGGGTGGGGATCCTGTTATCAGCGCGAATTCAGGGGCAAGTGGGGGAAATAGTTAGAGATAAAAAGGGACGATTTGTGATTGTTAAATTACGTTGGGACCAGCAATTATATACCCTGGTAAATGTGTATGCCCCGAATACTAACCAGTGCCATTTTTTCCAGGAGCTCCAGCGCAAACTCATTGGGGTGGCGGAGGGTCGGCTAATCCTGGGTGGAGACCTTAACGTGACCTTAGACCCCCGAGTAGATAGGGGGATCATCCTCACTGTCCAAGCAACCTAGGGCTAGTTTGAAAAAGCTTATGGTAAGCCTAGATTTGGTTGACCTATGGAGGGAATTACACAGTGGGCAGCGGGATTACTCATTTTTCTCGGCGGTGCATGGGGTTTACTCTCGCATTGATGTGCTCTTGGTGGACCGCTCACTGGTGGCGGCGGTACAGAAATGTGAGATCAAAGAGCGCACGTTGTCGGACCATGCTCCAGTGCTTTGTGCCATGCATATGGGGGGTCTGGGAATTAATAGGGGGTGGTGGAAGTTTAATGAATCCCTGATAGAGGATAAAGAGGTGGTGCGGCAGATTAATGAAAGTATAGCGGAATATCTGGTGTTGAATGAGACGGGAGATTGCGCACCGGGGACGGTTTGGGACTGCCTGAAGGCAGTAGTACGGGGCAAACTTATTGCAGTAGGAACGCATCGGAAGAAGATGAAGTTGCAGCTGCAGGCTAATCTGTTAGCAGGGATTGGAGAGGCGGAAGGCAAATTGAAAAAGAACCCGAGTGATGTGCAAGTGTCTAAGGAGCTTAGGATACTACAAAGGGAACTAAATGAATTGAATATGCAGGAGATCCGGTATAAAATCTCCATGTTGCAACAAAAGAGTTTTGAGTTTAGCAATAAGGCAGGGAGGATGCTGGCACGCAAAATACAACGGAGGAAAGCGAGAAATACAATAGTAAGAGTTAGGGATGAAGGGGGGAAAGATCTCTGGAATGGAGCTGATATAGATGAGAGATTTGTACAATTTTATCAGAAGTTATATACACCAGAAGAAGTGGTAGCTGAGGAGAAAATAAACGATTATTTGGATGCTGTTACGATGGCTTATCTTGAGGAGGAAGAATGTATGGCACTGTCCGCGCCCATTAGGGAATCTGAAGTATTGTCAGTGATTAAGGGACTGCGGGGACATAAGGCACCGGGGTTAGATGGATTTTCAAACAAATTTTATAAGGTGTTTGCTGCGGTTTTGGTAGGGCCGTTGGCTCGCATGTATAATTCCTTCAGTATAGTGGGGCCGATGCCAGCGTCGCTGCGCTTGGCAGGAATTAGCATACTGCATAAGGAAGGGAAAAACCCGGCGGAATGCAGCTCCTATCGTCCAATCTCCCTACTGGGGGGGGACTTAAAAATTTTTACGAGGGTCCTGGCGAACCGGCTGGGGCCTCATTTAGGGCGGTTAATACACCCCAATCAGTCGGGATTTATCCAAGGTTGGTACACGTCGGATAATATTCGGAGGGCACTGAATGTGATGTGGCAAGGAGTGGAGCGGGGAGACGAAATGGCCCTATTAGCGGTGGATGCTGAGAAGGCCTTTGATAGGGTGAATTGGGAG
The DNA here is from genome assembly GCA_033557465.1 of Ichthyophis bannanicus. NCBI lineage: Eukaryota > Metazoa > Chordata > Amphibia > Gymnophiona > Ichthyophiidae > Ichthyophis > Ichthyophis bannanicus. The sequence goes on along the minus strand of CM066035.1, from coordinate 906,980,290 downwards.
TTTTTATTTAAGGTGCTTGAGAAGGTAGGGATAAAGGGAGCGTTTCTGAACTGGGTTAGGACCTTATATCAGGCACCCATGGCTTGCCTGAAGATAAACGGTGCCATATCCAAGGGTTTTGAACTATTTCGGGGTACACGGCAGGGGTGCCCACTTTCACCCCTGTTGTTTATTTTGGCAATGGAACCAATGGCGCAACGGATTCGAGACAGAGGGGACGTAAGGGGGGTGAGTGTAGGGCAGGACACTCATAAGATCTCTCTGTTTGCGGATGATGGGTTGTTTTTTATTACAGAACCATATAGGACGTTAGCGGCCATTCAAGAAGAACTCACAGAGTATGGAGAAATCTCGGGTTTCCATATGAATGCCACCAAGTCTGAGATATTGAACTTGAATATTGGTAAGGGGGAAGAGAGCAGGATGAGACGGGATCTCCCCTTTCGATGGGCTCAGGGTAGCATTCGCTTCTTGGGAGTACAGCTTACCTCAAAGCGTGAGGCATTGTTCCGAGAAAACTATGAGGTAGCTCGGGTAAAAATGTTTAGGGCGTTGGAGCATTGGGGGTCCTATGAGATTTCCTGGCTAGGGCGGAGGGACCTGGTTAAGATGATAATACTTCCCAGGTTGCTGTACTTGTTTATGAACCTCCCGGTGGCAGTACCACGAGGGTACTTACGGCAGTTGCAGGCTAGGGTGATGAAGTACATTTGGAAGAACCGCAGGCCCAGAGTGGCACAAAGTATACTTTGTGCTGGCAAAGAGGAAGGGGGTATGGGAGTCCCTCTGTTGCCCAGATACTATGAAGCAGCGAGGGTCCGGGCGGTGTTTGAATGGTTACTGAGAAGATCAGCAGAATGGGTGCGGTTGGAGGGGGACGGGTTGCCCGCAGGTGGGGAGTTGGATGGGAAGGTTTGGATAAAAGGGGGGGCCCCTCTCTGTGGCCCACTAGAGAATCCGTATGTTGCCCTAACCCTGAGACACTGGCGGAAGTGGCAGATGAAGTGGTATGGTAGTAGGGGGGATCTAAATTCTTCCCGTTGGTGGGGAACCATGAGTTTGCGCCGGGAGGGAAGACCCCACTTTTAGGCGATGGGCAGTGAGGGGGTTGTGTTGGGTAGGACAGTTTAAAAGGGATGGTGAATGGGTGAGTTTTGAGGAGCTGCAAGAGGAGTTTCAATTGCCTGAGACTGATAGGTTCCAATTTGTACAAGCTCTGCATTACAGTAAAGAGGTAGCGCGGAGAGGGCCTGGGCCAAAAGGTGAAGATATTGATGGGATTGTGGATAAGAGAGAAATTAAGGGCCTCGTATCCCAATTGTATAGGGCGATGGGGAGAGAGGGCGGGGGTGAGTGGGCTCATCGGAGAGCGTGGGCGATGGATCTTAACCGGAGTTGGGATGAAACGCAGTGGGGGAGAGTGTGTAAGGGCCTGTTCAAGGGGGTGATATCCAGCGGTATTATGGAGCATAATTATAAAATGTTGTACCGATGGTATATGACTCCTCAACGGATGCAGAAGTGGAAGGGGGGGGATGGCAGAGTGCTGGAGAGGGTGTGGGCAAGTAGGATCCTTTATTCATGTTTGGTGGGGGTGCCCTCTACTGAGCCCCCTTTGGCATGGAGTGGGGGATTGGCTGTCAGAGGTGTATGGTGAGGACAGACGGGTGGGGCCTTGCTTGGCATTGCTTAATGTGGAAGAGGGGGAGAGTGGGAAGGAAGGTAAGGGATGGAGTGGAGTGGTGTGCACTGCCGCTCGGCAATTAATAGCACGGCGGTGGAGGTCTCTCACAGTGCCTACCCTTGTCGAGGTTCAGATGAAAGTGGAGCACCTGTCATTGATGTATCGCCTCGCAGCACTGCATCAAAATTCCCTGTTTCACTTTCAAAGGACCTGGGGTCCGTACCTCAACTGGAGGGGGGATGGGAGATAAGGGAGGTAGAGGGGAGAGTTGGGGGGCCTGGGATGCTGGTTCTGGGTGGCTGCGGTTGTTTAGTGTTTAGTGAGTAATATCACTATTAATGTTTCTTTTCCATGTGTGCAAAGTTAGAGGCTAGTGAGGAGGGCGATGGAGCTGGGTGTAGAACGGGTCTCATTGTTAAAAGCTCCGGCTTATGGATGATAAAGATGTGTTGGTGTTGAAGTGTGATGACCTCCTATACTGAGTAAATTGAGTAAGGGGGGGGTGGGGGGAGGGAGGGGGGGTTATTCAGGAACCAAGACGTTATTGTGTTGTATTTGAGTATGTTGATTTCCTGCAAAATAAAGAATTGAAAAAAAAAAAAGAGGCTGCGGTGGCAGCAAAGGCGTTCACCCAGGACTGAGGACAGTGGCTGACGGACTGGCCTGTAGAGTTTTGAAATACAGTCAAACCTCGGTTTTCGGTTGCCCCGGTTTTCGTCGGTTTCGGTTTTCGACGTCTTTTCAGACTGAGGTCTTGTCTCGGTTTTCGTCTATTGCCTCGGTTTTCGTACTGCAATACACGCTGGTCTGCATACACTGCCTGCCCAGTCCCGGCAGCACTACCCCCCCCCCCCGGACTCACCGATCGCGTGTGCCAGATCTGAAAACCAACAGTACTGCAATAGTGTACATACACCTTCGCGCTGGTCTGCATACACTGCCTGCCCAGTCCCGGCAGCACTACCCCCCCGGACTCACCGATCGCGTGTTTAGATGCGAAAGTCAGGTGAGCAACATCCTCGAGCCAGAGATGCAAGGATTGCAGAGAGGAAGGCCCCGATCTCTCCACCGCCTGCCTGTTCTCTGGAGCGCCCCCTCAGGCTCGGAGGTAGCAGGGTAGCAGGAGATGTTGAATGGGTAAGCAGGAGATGTTGAATGAATGTGGCAGGCAGTTCTTTCTCTTGCGGGGTACGCTGTTGAGACGGAGTCAGCGATCAGATTAGTGTCCCTTCCAAACAATAACCTCTCCTCCTCCCTCTCCCCTCAACAAGAGTCTTCAATAAAGTTAAATGTGATGTTAAATGTTCATTTATCCATTTCATTAGTCATTTATATGTATTTCTCATTGTTTTCTGTATGTAAAAATATAGTTATTCTCTATAAAATGTATTTTTTGTCAATATTTTTGGGTGTCTGGAACGGATTAATTGAATTTACATTATTTCTTATGGGAAATCTTGCTTCGGTTTTAGTCCGTTTCGGTTTTAGTCAGACTTTTTTGAACGGATTAATCATGAAAACCGAGGTTTGACTGTACCAGTTAGTTATGATCTGTGTACCATAGGTTATGTGTTATACTTATTGATGGGTGTGAGGGGCGGTGATGTCATGCCTCTTATGGATCAATATGATGGTCCCGGGAAGGGAGGGGTGGGGGGAGGGGAGGGGGAGGGAGGACAGGGAGGAGAGTGAGGGGGGGGGAGGAGGGTTGGGGGGACCAGGATGAGGATCTCTTACCTAGGTTGGAGTTGTGGAAGGGGAGGGGGGCAATGTGACGGATGGATAAGCTGCGGGTGCTTACGATGAATGTGCGTGGGCTGAATGCGCCGGTTAAGCGGCAGCGAGTATTTAAGGAAATAGAGCGACTGAGGGGGGATATAATCTTCCTGCAAGAAACACATTTGAAGAGACAAGATGAGTGGCGAATGTCTCATAAAAAATTTCGGGACCAGTGGTTCTCCTCCAACAGATTAGCGTTGCGTAAGGGGGGTGGGTGGGTATTATGTTACGAGGCGCTATACCGCATGAGGTGTGTGCCATTAAACAGGATCGGGGAGGGAGGTATATCCTTCTTAAGCTTAAATTGTATGACCAGGTCTTCCCCCTTGTGAACCTTTATGGTCCAAATGATGCGCAGGGGCCTTTTTATCAGGAGTTAAACTCCATTATCGATCAGTTTGCTGAGGGCCATGTGATTATGGGGGGGGACTTCAATTTGACTGTCAACCCAAGGTTGGACAATTCCACGGGGGCGGTGGAGGGGAATGCTAGAGCCCGACGGATGTTAAAGGTCATGGGTAGTAACCTTGGGATGGCGGATACATGGAGAGAGCTGAGGGGGCGTGAGAAAGATTATACATTCTATTCTCCAGTTCACCACTCCTTCTCACGTTTGGATATGATTTGGGTTTCACGACCCATGCTGCAGGAAGTTGTGAGTTGTGAGATAGGGGAAAGGACGCTCTCTGATCACGCGCCTGTGTGGATTGAGATGCGTGTGGGACACCAAGGGAAGAAGGGGGGAGGATGGTTGCTCAATGAATCTCTCTTGGATGATCCGCAGGTAGTGCAAAGAGTGGAGAAGGGGATAAAAGACTATTTGGCGCATAATGATAATGGGGAGTGCGGGATAGCTTCGATTTGGGAATGTTTGAAGGCGGTAGTGCAGGGGGAGCTGATATCTATTGGCTCTCATATGAAGCGGCTGAAGGAGGGTAAGAAAGAGGCCCTAAGGTTGCAGATTCGGAAGTTGGAAGCACTGCAGAAGATGGGGCATTTGACGCGACAGCAGGAGCAGGAGCTGAGGAAACACAATCGGGAATTAGGGGATCTAGAGCTGGTGGAGCTTAAATTTTCCCAGGAAAAATTGAAGCAACAGTTCTTTGAATGGGGCAATAAGCCTTCACGCCTGCTGGCGCGGAGGCTGCAGAGGCTGCGGACCAGGAATTTTATCACAAAAATTCGGGATGCTCAGGGACGCGAGTTGCGGGGAGGTAAACAGATTCAGGATAGGTTTGTGGAATTTTACAAACAGCTATATGCTGTGGAAGGGATTAGTTCACAGGCGCCTGTAGAGAAATTTTTACAGGTCAAGCTCCCGAGTTTGGGGGTAAAGGAGGCGACTCTGCTTTCTCGTCCTATTGAGGTGCGGGAAGTGGTCGAGGTTATTAAGGTGTTGCCAGCCTCGAAGGCCCCGGGCCTGGATGGGTTCTCAAATAAGTTTTACAAAAAGTTTGTAGAGGTCTTGAGTGAGCCGTTAGCTAGGCTGTATAACTCGTTTGCGGATGGGGGGCGGATCCCTGAAACTATGCGTACGGCAGGAATCACTATACTGCCGAAAGAAGGTAAGGATCCCCAACTATGCGGATCTTATCGGCCGATATCACTTTTGGGGTCAGACTTTAAGATTTTTTCAAAAATTCTGGCTAATAGGCTCCTGGTTTATCTTCCCCGGCTGATCCATGAAAACCAGGCTGGGTTTGTTCCCGGGCGGCAAGCTGGGGACAATATACGGAGAGTTCTGTATGCGGTATGGCAGGGAAAAAGATGTGCGGAACCACTGGTCTTGTTAGCTGTTGATGCCGAAAAGGCCTTTGATAGAGTCTATTGGCCCTATTTGTTTAAAGTGATGGAACGGATGGGGCTGGGGGGGGGGGCGTATTTGGAGTGGGTGAAAGCTATTTATGATAGGCCACTAGCTAAGATTCGAATAAACGGGGAATATACGGCAGCATTTGAACTATTTAGGGGTACCCGGCAGGGGTGTCCCCTTTCCCCACTCCTGTTTGTGTTGTCTATGGAACCGTTGGCCCAGTTTATAAGGGAGAGCAAAGAGGTCTATGGGGTTGCTGGGCGCCGGGTGACATGTAAAATCTCACTGTTTGCTGATGACCTGCTCTTTATATTGACCCGACCACTGGACTCCCTGGTAGCGTTAGATTCCATATTGCAAGATTATGGGGAGTGTTCTGGCTTTAAAGTTAATGCCTCCAAGTCGGAACTTCTTAATATCTCATTGGATAGGGCGACCCGGGAGAGGATCAGGGAACGTTTTCCCTATAGGTGGGCAAGAGAAGGGATTAAGTATTTGGGAATTTATTTAACCCCTGATGCCAGGGATTTATTTGGGGCTAATTTTGGCCGAATGGAACACAAGATACTGAGGGAATTGGAGGTGTGGCAGAGTAAGGGGCTTTCCTGGTTGGGAAGGATTGCGGCCGTGAAGATGGTGGTGCTGCTGCAGTGGCTGTACCTTTTTAGGTCGTTGCCTATTTGGGTGGGGAAGAAATCAGTAGAGCGGTGGCAGAGATCCCTGATGCAGTTTGTGGGGTGGGGGGGGGAGGGGGGGGGAAGGCGTTGCCTTGTGGCGTGGCAGATTTTAATGAGATGTAAGGAGAAGGGGGGGTTGGCTGTCCCTGACATTGCGCGCTATTTAGAAGCCTCACAATTGGGGGCGATAGTGGAATGGTGGGGGGATGAGGTGAAAAAGTGGGTGCAAATGGAAGAAGAGGAGCTGGGGGTGCAGAATTTGGGGGAGTGGATGTGGCTCCCGCGGGAGCTGCGAAGAGGAATCCCAGTCCGGAACCCCTACACTAGGCGGACGGTGGAATTATGGAATAAGTGGCAGCAGCTCTTGTTGGGGAGGGCTGGGAGGTCTAGACTGGTGCCCATTAGGGGGAATCCAGAGTTCCCGCCGGGAATGGGGAGCTCGGGGTTTGTCAATTGGGCGGAGAAAGGCTTAGTACGGGTAGGACAGGTGCTGGAAGGTAAAAAAATTATAGCTTTCCATAACCTGGTGAGCCAATACCATCTAGAGGGCTATGAGGAGTATCATTACTTCCAACTCAGTCATTATGTTCGGCATAAAATCCTGCCTGAGCTTGCTAGGGACCCTACAGGTATCGAGGTGCTGGGACTTCTAGGGTCCACCAAACGGGTGGTTACGCAGCTTTATAATCTCATGGCCGGAGCGGGGGGGAAGGAGGCCTTTCAATTGAAGTGGGAGAAGGACCTCGGTGGCTGTTGGGAAGAGGCACAATGGGAGCAAATTTTTAAGTCGCGGTATAAGGGGTTGCTGGAGGCACACCTGTTGGAGAATAACTATAAAATTCTGTATAGATGGCACTTGACGCCGGTGAGGTTACAGGCTATGTACCACATCCCTGACGGGCAATGCTGGCGACAATGTGGAGCAGCTGGTACGTATTTGCACATTTGGTGGGAGTGTCGGGAGTTGTATATGGTATGGGGAGCAGTGTTTGAGTGGGTGAGTGTGATCCTAGGTAAGGAGTTTATGCCTCTACCGGCTGTGGCTTTGTTGGGGCTGCATGCTGAGGGGTTAAATAAGGCGGAGTGTGGATTTTTGAATCTCTGTTGTGTGGCGGTGCGCATTTTGGTGGGCAGGAGATGGAAGCAGAGTGTTATCCCGGAATGGGGGAAGTTCAGGCTATTGAATGGCAGATTTTTCTGATGAGCAAGCTCACCGCACTAAAAAATGGGAGTTTGCGGAGCTTTTCTAGCACCTGGGGGAAATACTTGGAGTGGGAGAATGCTCCGTAGGATAAAGATATGAGGTCTGAGGTCGGAGGTCCTGGGGAAGGGAGGGGGTGGGGGGGTGCAGGGTGGGGGGGGAGGCTCAGTGGGGAAAACTGTCTGTATTTAAGTTGGACAGTGTGGGGTTTGGGGTTACCGGGGGCTAGTTCAACGCTTAAGCGGCGATGTGTGTACTAATGAGTTAATTTGGCACACTTGAGGGGTGGGCGTTTTCTTTCTTAGATATTGTTTAAATATGCTAGCCTGGGTGCCACTGCCCCGTTTTGGCACCCTTCATGCTTGCATCCATGTGCTTGTAGGTTTTCTGTAACTGTGTGTAGAGCTATTGGGGGTATGGTGTCCTAACTGTATTAATGTTACTGTTGATGGCCTTACTTTGGGTTTGTCGGGACTGTCCCCAGTATGTGGGTAGTTTGGGGGGGGAGAGGGGGGATGCTTGGGTGATGGGGCAGAGCATTTGGTGTATTGCAATGCACTGTTTTCTGTTGCTGTGTGTAATAAAAAATTCTAAATTTCAAAAATACGGGGGCTTGTTTACAAAGCTGCGGTAGCGGTTCGCGATCGTTATCGGAGCCGTGGCCCCATTGAAATCAATGGGGCTGCAGCTCCGATAACGATTGCGAACCGCTACCGCAGCTTTTTAAACAAGCCCCACAGTCTCTAAAATGCTTGCATGCAAATTCTAGAAGTCTAAAAAATAAAATGGGAGAGTTAGAATTTATAGCACAAAATGAGAGGTTAGATGTGATTGGTATCTCAGAGACATGGTGGAAGGAGGACAACCAGTGGGACACTGTGATATTTGGGTACAAACTATATCGTAATGATAGAGCTAATCAAATTGTTGGAGGGGTTGCGCTCTATGTTAGAGAGGGCATTGAGTCACAAAGGATTAAAGTTTTGCAGGAAATACAATTTGCTGTAGAATCTCTATGGATTGAAATTCCATGTAAAAAGGAGAAGGCAATGGCAGTGGGGTGTACTATCGACCGCCTGGCCAGAATGAACAAATGGATGATGAAATGCTCAAAGAAATCAGGGAAGCTAACAAAAGTTACAGCATAGTAATAATGATGGGTGATTTCAATTATCCCGTATTGATTGGGTCAGGTGAGTTGGTTGATATAGTGTATCTAGATTTTTAAAAAGCCTTTGACAAAGTCCTTCATCAGAGACTTTTGGAAAAATTAAAAGTCAGGGGATAGGAGGCAGTGTACTATTTTGGATCAGGAACTGGTTAAAAGATAGAAAGCAGAGGGTAGGGCTAAATGGCCAATTTTCCCAATGTAGAAAGGTGAATAGTGGAGTACCCCAGGGATCTGTGCTGAGTCCGCTGCTTTTTAACATATTCATAAATGACCTGGAAATGGGAATAACGAGTGAGGTTATCAAATTTGACATGACAGAAAACTATTTAAAGTTGTTAAAACCCAAGAGGATTGTGGAAAATTGCAAGAGGATCTCAATAAATTGGAAGACTGGGCAACCAAATGGCAGATGAATTTTAATGTGGACAAGTGCAAAGTTATGCACCTAGGAAAGAACAACCCAAACTATGGTTACACAATGCAAGGTTCCACATTAGGAACCACCACCCAAGAAAAAGATTTAGATGTCATCATAGATAACATGTTAAAACCCTCCGCTCAGTGTGCAGCGGCGGTCAAGAGAGCAAATAGAATGCTAGATATCATAAGGAAAGGAATGGAAAATAAAACAAAGGATATTATAATGCCTCTGTATCGTTCCATGGTGCGACCGCACCTTGAATACTGTGTGCAATTCTGGTTGCCGTATCTTAAAAAGGATATAGCATTACTAGAAAAGGTACAGAGAAGAGCCACCAAAATGGTAAAGGGGATGGAAGGATTCCCCTATGAAGAGAAGCTAAAAAGGTTAGGGCTCTTCAACCTGGAAAAGAGATGGCTGAGGGGAGATATTATAGAGGTCTAAAAATTAATGAATGGAGTGGAATGGGTAAACGTAAACTGATTGTTTACGTCATCAGAATATAGAAAGACTATAGAACATGCAATGACACTACAGGGTAACCTATTTAAGACTAATAAAAGAAAATATTTTTTCACTCAATGTGTAATCAAACTCTGGAATTCATTACCGGAGGATGTAGTAAGAGCTGTTAGTGTAGCTGGGTCTAAAAAAGGTTTGAACAAGTTCCTGGAGGAAAGGTCCATAAACCATTATTAAAAGGGACCCGGAATATCACTACTTGACCCAATACAAGCATTGTGGAACCTATATCTTTTGGGGAAACTGCTAGGTACTTATGACCTAGACTGGCCACTGTTGGAAACAGGATACTGGGCTTGATGGACCTTGGTCTGACCCAGTATGGCATATCTTATGTTCTTAAAAGCCTATGGATAATGGTGAGTATAAGTGTATCTGAACCATTTTGCTATGGCTTGCCCTCCAGGAGTGATCATTATTGTACAGCTCAGCAAATAGTTTGTGTGTCCTCAAGGAGTCAGTGTATTCTTTGGATTTGGCTTGGAATGAGAGAAGGAGAAGGCTGTAGGTCCCATCTCTCTGAACAGTTCTGCGTTTGAGAGGGGAAGAACTTGGTAATGTACTTGAGGTCAAGGCAAAAAGTACTCTCCTTGCATACCACAAAATAAAGTGAATAACTGCCCAAACTCCATTCCTCCTGAGGCATCCAATTCTAGCAGTTGGTCCAAGAAAGACCAAACCGCCCCGACATTTTGTGGGGTTTTGCAGGAGCGTCCAAAAACAAGTTGGATAGCAGATGAGCAAACCTGAGAGCACAGTCCTCTCAGATCACCTCCAGTATCCAGCTTGTAAGTGATTTGGACCCACCTGTAGTAAAACCATAACAGATATCTGCCAATTTGCAACACAAACAAGTGAGCCCCTATATAGTACCTTCACTGGGCACTGTGGACAGCAGTGGTACCCCTCGCCATCACCATGACCATCTTTGCAGCTGCCCCAAAAGGACGGCAACCCAGACTGATAAGAAGCTCCTCTGGAATCCTGCAAAAAGTCCATTCTGAAAATGTCTATTGTCATGTGGCTTAACTCTAACCATTTAGGATCGCCCCATCCTGCCCTACCTCCAGTAATCTGGACACCTTGGCCTCGCCAAGCTCTTTTACCAGCTTCTCAAGCTCCTCTCTGAAAAGGAGCCTCACCCTAAGGGAAAAATTACTCTGGCACATCTTAGAAGTCACATCCGCTGACCAATTATGGAGTCACAAGAAACTATGGAAGTCATTCTGAAACACGAATAAGCCCTATGTACGTGCGGGATAGACGTGTTTCATTCAAAAATGTCTAGACACATATTCTGACACCTGGAGGCCCTGCACGTAAATGCCACTAAATTGGGGATCTCAGAACAGGAGCAGGAGGGGGCAGAATGGGGGCGTGGTCAGGCACAGAGATGTATAAAGCATATGCAGGAAAGATCTGTGTACGTCCCCAGCATATCACCCATATGTCCTCATTATACCTGCTGAAATGTGGAATAAGGGAAGGACTTAGAAAAAATCTCGCTCCAAACTCCAATGTGTCCCATAGGGATGAATGATTATGACAAGTCTGTAGTGATCTGGTGTGTCTGCAAAAGATGCAGTGGAAATGAATAGAATGCACAGGTGAGGAACATTTGTATACTAAAATAACAATAAACAATGCCCCGACAGAAATGTAACACACTGCAATAGTTGGTATTCTGGCATGTGCTGTATATGTCAAAGGGGCTTTGCAAGGTCTCCCCAACAAATGCTTTGGAAAAGTGGCAACATGGCTGTAGGGATGGTATGCGCTTAGCTGAGCAATGCAGATCAGATGTGTAATCCAGAGGCGCCATGCAATTATGCAGTAGCAGCAGTTGTGTATAGGTGCAGGGCATGGTCGCGGTAGAGGTATGTTATCTGTGACTGCAAGCAAGAGTATGTGTGTGTGTGTATGTGTTTGTGTGTGCGTGTGAGATGTATGAGGGCTGCAGGAGAATCCCTGGTGTTCTGATACCCGACTCAGAGGGGAAATGTATGCCTGGCCAGTAACTGGACCATAGGGCTGACTGCAGCATCATTAGGTGCCTGTGTGAATGGGCAGTAACCTCTGTACAGCTGCTATGCACCAATATAGCAGGGCATGTCCCTGTGTATGATGGAGTAGCCTCGGAGTGGGGGCTTGCTGCAGTGCAGATGGCACTAATGCATATCCAAATGCACCATCAGAGGTCTTGAACATTGTGCACATATGTCAGGACAGAGGATGGTGCTTTTGAGCATGTGTTTCTGGTGGTTGCACTGTTGCATGCTAGCATCTGGATGGTTTCCTATGATTGCCAGGGATATGTTTTGCCATATAGCTGTACAGATCCGTTTCCGTTTTCTCTGGCCCATTCTTCGCACTGCACATACTGTTTTCAGCAATGGCCACTGAACGAATGACTATGGTGTTCATCACATGCCATTTCTGTTGTGCTGCAGGGTCTGTCAGGACAACCATCTCCCTTTCCACTTGCCCTTTCAAAAGCTCTGTGCACGTAGATGACTATGTAGTTTTGTGGACATGAAACAGACTTGTATATATAGCCTGGGTTGCATGACCTAATCTGCTTCATCAGTATTACTGTTTTGTTTGCATGAGCACTACACTGACAGTGTGAGAATCGGCTTCAAAGATGTTCATTTTGCTTGCGGAGGCGTAGCCACACAGAGACAGGCAGCATCGTGCACGTCTATTTTTTCAGAATACTGAAAGCACTGGGATGTAAATGCCGTTTGCTGCATTTACCCGTGTCCTAGTATAGCAGCGGGGGCCCCTGTAACCCGCAACATGTTGTACGTGCCATACTGGGAACATATATCTCCCTGATTCTGGAACCGCGGGCACGTCTATCTCTGCAGTTTCGAAATCGGGTATCTTACGTGCACTTTAGACATTTCTGCCAGCCGGATGTGCACGTTATAGAATCGGCCTCCACGTGCAGCCACCACCGTGGCCACATTTTTAGTCAATGTTCAAATCAAATCATAAAGTTCATCTACCAGAAAAGCAGAACAAGTCTCAAGTCATGTCACAACCGAAGTGTCACCAGAAGAGTCCACTCCAGCCGCTTCTGGGAGTTGCATCGCCCACCAAAGATAAGCTCTAGCCACATAACCCTCACAGATCGCTGCCTGAGGTGCAGCACAGAAACCTCAAAGGACTGCTTCAGGAGCACTTCCATATGATCTTGGGGATCTTTCAAGGCCATACCATCCTCTACTGGGATGATGTCTTCGTCATTACAACAGTAACTAATGTGCCCACTTTGGGGAGCGCAGTTTCTCCTCCTCGAGCACCAGAGGATACAATCTCGATATGGATCTAGCCACCTTCAATCCGGCATCTGGAGTGTTCTATTCCACAGCCATCATTTCCTTGATTACTATTAAAGCTTTGGAATTACTGAGCTTAAAAGGGAGAGAGGAGGCATTGTGGGTTAAACTAGAAAGAGGGAAAGAGAAATCTATTTGCATTGGTGTGATATACAGACCTCCCTCACAAGAGGAAGAGGTGGACAGAGAGTTAATTGAAGACATACGCAGCATTGCTAGGAAAGGGGAAGTGCTATTGATAGGAGATTTCAATATGCCAGATGTTGATTGGCACAATCCTGCTGCAGTATCATCTAGAAGTAAGGAGATCCTGGATTCTCTACAGGGAGAACTATTCAAGCAATTCGTAACAGACCCCACACGTGAAGAGGCCATACTGGACTTGGTGCTTACCAATGGTGAAAGTGTTTCTGATGTTGTAGTGGGAGATCATTTTGCATCCAGTGATCACCAGATGGTGTGGTTCAGTATTAGGACTAGGGCTGTTAGAATCCATTCCAAGGTGAGGATCTTAGACTTTAGGAAGACTAACTTTGCGAAGATGGGCCAATACCTCAGGGAGTCGTTAGTGGGATGGGAACAGCTGGGGGATGTAGAAAAACAGTGGGCAAAACTGAAAGGGGATATTTTAAGGGCAACCAACCTTTTTGTTAAAATGGTAAATAAAGGCAAAAGGAAAAGGAGAACACTATGGTTTTCGAAGGAAGTAGCTGAAAAAGTGAAGAAAAAGAGGGAGGCCTTCATGAAATACAAGAGATCACAGAGAGAGAAAGACAGGCATCTGTATTTGGAAAAACTTAGAGAAGCTAGCAAAGTAGTCAAGAAGGCAAAGATTCAAAAGGAGGAGGAAATAGCCAATGCAATAAAATGGGGGGATAAGACATTTTTCAGATATATAAGTGAGAAGAGGAAGGGCAAAAGTGGTATTCTCAGACTCAAGGGTGCAGGGGGGGAATATGTAGAAGCTGATAAGGATAAAGTGGAATTGCTTAACAAATATTTTTGTTCTGTGTTCACAGATGAAGAACCAGGAGCAGAACCTCAGAAAACACCCACAAATAGGAACAGAAGCGAGGGACATATTGAACAATTTTCAGAAGACTGTGTTCGTGAGAAACTAGCTCAACTTAAAGTAGACAAAGCGATGGGACCGGATGGGATACACCCTAGAATACTGAGGGAACTTGGGGACGTTCTAGCAACTCCACTGACTGACCTTTTCAATGCCTCGTTGGAGTCGGGAGTGGTGCCAAAGGACTGGAGAGAGGCTCATGTGGTGCCTTTACACAAAAGCGGAAGTAAGGATGTGGTTGAAAACTACAGGCCGGTTAGTTTAACTTCGGTGGTGAGTAAATTATTGGAAACGCTGCTGAAAGAGAAAATAGTGAGGTTTCTGGAGTCCAGCGGATTACAGGATCCGAGGCAGCATGGATTCACCAGAGGCAGGTCTTGTCAGACAAATCTGATTGATTTCTTTGACTGGGTGACCAGGGAGTTGGACCGAGAGAGAGCTCTAGATGTGGTGTATTTAGATTTCAGTAAAGCCTTTGACACTGTTCCTCACAGGCGACTTATAAACAAACTGAGCACCCTAGGGATGGACCCTAAAGTTACTGCTTGGGTTAGAAATTGGTTGGGTGGGAGGCGACAAAGAGTACAAGTAAATGGAGCTCACTCTGAGGAGAAGGATGTTACCAGTGGTGTGCCCCAGGGATCTGTCCTTGGTCCGATTCTTTTTAACATCTTTGTTAGTGATATAGCGGAAGGGCTGTCGGGTAAGGTTTGCCTCTTTGCGGATGATACCAAAATCTGCAATAGAGTAGACACCCAGAAAGGTGTAGATAACATGAGGAGGGATCTAGCTAAGCTTGAAGAATGGTATAGAATTTGGCAGCTGGGATTTAATGTTAAAAAATGTAAGGTCATGCATTTGGGCTGCAGCAATCCAAGGGAGCAATACAGTATAGGAGGTGAAGTACTTTTGTCCACTAAAGAAGAGCGGGACCTAGGCGTGGTTGTGTCTGATGATCTTAAAGTAGCTAAACAGGTAGAAAAGGCGACAGCAAAAGCTAGAAGGATGCTTGTGGGCATACGGAGAGGAATGGCTAGCAGAAAAAAGGAGGTGATAATGCCTCTCTATAAGTCTTTGGTGCGACCTCATTTGGAGTATAGTGTGCAATTCTGGAGACCGCACCTTCAAAAGGATGTGAACAGGATGGAGTCGGTGCAGAGGGTGGCTACTAAAATGATTAGTGGGCTTCATTATAAAGCATATGAGGACAGACTTAAGGATCTTAATGTGTACACTTTAGAAGAAAGGCGGGATAGAGGTGATATGATTGAGATGTTTAAATACCTCCGTGGCATAAATGTTCAGGGAGAGAGCCTCTTTCAATTGAAAGCAAGTTCTGCTACGAGGGGACATGGGATGAGGGTGAAGGGAGATAGATTCAGGAGTGATATGCGGAAATATTTCTTTATGGAAAGAGTAGTGGATCCATGGAATAGTCTCCCAGTGGAGGTGGTAGAGATGAAGACAGTAACTGAATTCAAAAAAGCATGGGACCAACACAGAGGATCTCTAAAGGTAAAAAGTGGACTGTTGTAGTTGTTGATATGAAAGGACAGACTAGATAGGCCATGTGGTCTTTTTCTGTCATCATGTTTCTATGTTTCTATTGAATAGGAAACACAGAAGACGGGTTTCCTAATGCCCTCTAGAAGACGGTCCTCCTCACCCACCACCCCAGGTGGCCTGCCATCTTCCAACTTCAAAAATGTCCAAACCTGGGAAATGAGAGAGCTGAGTTTGTCTCTCCTGAAGCGTCTCACAAGAAAGCATGGGACAAACACAGAAGATCTCTAAAGGAAAAAAGGGACTATAGTAATCGGTATGGAAAGGCAGACTGGACAGTCCAAATGGTCTTTTTCTACTGTCATATTTCTATGTTTCTAACCATTGTATCTTCTCTGGGAGAGACGTCTCCCTCTACAGATTCCTTGGACGAGTACATGTTCAGCTTTCCTTTTTCTTAAGGGGTGACAGGGACCCCAACAAGTCCTCAGAACCAAAGCCCTCGAGTTCCTCATCTAGCTTCACACATGACATTTTTACTACAGAGGAAGATCCAGCAACTTTCCCAGAAGATGACACGGTCAAACCCTACTTTAAATAAAATGCTCTATGTAAGACCTGAACAAACTCCAGAGAGAAGGGCCCTGCCAGATCCATCCTTCCAGGAGTCAGCACCTGCCAGCTGCCTTTATCTACTAGAGCTGGTATCAACACTGGAGTAGGGACCTCAACACCACTCGAAGCCGGAGAATCCAAATTGGCATTTGTTCATGCTACACTCGCAGCCTCCTCGTCACTCAAAAAGGCCCTGGGAGGCTATTTACCTGGAGAGCCACTATCTCCCGTTAGTTGTAACTGGCTGCTTGACATAGACTTGTATAAAAGCTGACTGATGATTGTTGGCACAGATGCAACACACCCCTCTCCCCCTTGTGTGCTGAGCACACAGAGTTCTGCAAGCCCCACAGTACTTCCTGCGCTCAGCAACTGCTACCATAACAGGTCTGAAGCACCAGACAGCAGTACTCAGCCCTGTCCCTACCATCTGAATGAAACCACTGCTGTGAGCTTAAACCCTGGGGCCTCCGCACCTGTCTTCCTCCATCCTTGCTGCAGCCATTAAGCACACCACTGCTGCTGACCGGCTCTACAAAGGGACCCCCAGCACCCTCCCAAATATACAAGTAATGTATCATGCTTGGCATCATCAAACAGTGGTTCTCAGTCTTTATCTGTTCGTAGGAGAGCATAAACCGATGCATCTGGACTAGTCTGGAAGGACAATGAGGAAATTTTATTTAATTGAAATGTTTTCATGTATACTGACCTATGGGCATTTTTTTTAAATCTTATTTTATTGACTTGTATTCAACCTTGACAAACTAATACATCACTGTATATCATAACATACAAGTCTTCATTTTTACAGATAACAGATCCCACCCCAGCCCCATCCCTTCTCCTGCACCTCCCACCCTCATGGGCATTTATGAGGCAGTGTACTATTGTGGATCGGGAACTGGTTAAAAGATAGAAAGCAGAGGGTAGGGCTAAATGGCCAATATTCCCAATGGAAAAAGGTGAATAGTGGAGTACCCCAGGGATCTGTACTGGGTCCGCTACTTTTTGACATATTCATAAATGACCTGGAAAAGGGAATAACTAGTGAGGTAATCAAATTTGCAGATGACACAAAGCTGTTTAAAGTTGTTAAAACCCAAGAGGATTGTGGAAAACTGCAGGAGGATCTGGATAAATTGGAAGACTGGGCATCCAAATGGCAGATGAAATTTAATGTGGACAAGTGCAAAGTTATGCACCTAGGAAAGAACAACCCACACTATAGTTACAAGATGCAAGGCTCCACATTAGAAACCACCACCCAGGAAAAAGATTTAGGAGTCATCGTGGATAACATGTTAAAACCCTCCGCCCAGTGTGCAGCGGCGGCCAAGAAAGCAAATAGAATGCTAGGTATCATAAGGAAAGGGATGGAGAATAAAACAAAGGATATTATAATGCCTCTGTATCGCTCCATGGTACGACCGCACCTTGAATATTGTGTGCAATTCTGGTCACCGTATCTTAAAAAGGACATAGAGTTATTAGAAAAAGTACAGAGAAGAGCCACCAAATTGGTGAAGGGGATGGAAGGCTACTCCTATGAAGAGAGGCTAAAAAGGTTAGGGCTCTTTAACCTAGAAAAGAGGCGGCTGAGGGGAGATATGATAGAGGTGTATAAATTAATGAATGGAGTGGAACGGATAAACGTGGATAAATTGTTTACGCTATCAGAATATAGAAGGACTAGGGGGCATGTAATGAAGCTACAGGGTAAACTATTTAAGACAAATAGGAGAAAATATTTCTTCTCTCAACGTGTAATCAAACTCTGGAATCTGTTACCGGAGGATGTAGTAAGGGCTGTTAGTATAGCTGGGTTTAAAAAAGGTTTGGACAAGTTCCTGGAGGAAAGGTCCATAAACCACTATTAAAAAGGGACCCAGGATATCAATGCTTGGCCTAGTACAAGCACTGCAGAACCTGTGTCTTTTGGGGAAACTGCTAGGTACGTATGACCTAGATTGGCCACTGTTGGAAACAGGATACTGGGCTTGATGGACCTCGGTCTGACCCAGTATGGCATTTCTTATGTTCTTATGTTCTTATGTTCTTATTCTATTGCACTTTTATCTTTAGGTTGACACTGTAATGTCCATACGATGGCTAAGTTTGTTTGCAAGCATGTCATGTATTATGGCATTGTCTTGTTCACATACAATATCACATGTAGTATGTCTGTGTTAGCAAGCAGTTCACACTTTACAGTCTGTTTTTCAGTCAGAGCTTTCTACTCATGCAATTGACATAACCATCACTCAAGTGAGAGCTACATAACAGCCGGCATCTCACTTAAAGCCCTGCTGCAAGAATGCTGTTGGTTTCAAATGAGCTGCACCGATAAATAAGTTAACTGGAGTTATGAATGGCGCTTTTGATTTGCGTTGTTTTGTTAACTGGTGTCACCTACACCTTTTGGTTTGATACAGCTTTCTAGTACATATAAATTAAGCTTAAACAGTGTTTTCCAAGCGCTGCTATGGTGCAGCCAATGGCAGATTATGGCTGACGGTTTTCTGGTTGATTTATCAGAGATCATTTCTGGCTTTTGATAATAATGATTGATGTATTAAAATAATCAAAATTCCTAAGGTGTCAACGGTTTAAATTTCTGAGAGGTGATCATTTTGTTTTAAATATTTTTAATATTGAATAAGCCTTTAGATAAGCCTCTATTTTTGGATTACTTAATAACACTTTTATGTACAATTTGTCTACTGTAGAATAATTTGGTGCGACTGTTTTTACATCTGAGGAACTTTGGAAAATTCAAAGCTTACCTCAATAGATGTGACTGTGTCTGAATAGTAAATATGAACAAGACTAGTTTTCATTTAAAATTTATTATCTCGGTGCTGACAAGGGGGGCGTTCCAAGATGGTGGCAGCCTGGCGTTCCACGTGAGCACGGTTTTCTTATGGGGAGGAAGCGAAAAGGCAAATCAGGGCCGGTGCCCCCCCAACCCTCTGCTGCCTCGACGCCTGTTTCTTCTGGGCCTTTAGACGCTTACCTTGTTCGTGCTACTCGGGGTTCAGACGCTGACGGTGGTGATTGCCGGTTAGCGGTTTTGTCAGAGCGGGACAGCTCGGCAACCGCTTCGGTGTTATCTCTCTCTCCGTTGTTGAGCCCGGCGTCCAAGGTCTCCCGCACGCACGTATTGCCTGAGGGCTGTCTGGAGATCCCCTCCCCTGCTATGTCGGGGGTTGGTGGTGCCTCGGGTGGGCCAGAAAGAGATGCGTTGGTGGAGCTGGAGAGTGGAGCTAAGAGCAAGCTCCCAGTTATTTCATCTTCCTTGGTCCCTGAAGGAGAAGTATGCGCGATGCAGTCTGGTTTTACTGCGTCGCGGGTTGTTCATCAGACACATTTGGAAGTGGAGGACACAGCTTTGAATGTGGACGCTGTATTCTCTTTGCAACGTCCTGTGAATTTCACATTGGAATCCATCAGGACCGCTATCGCTTCGTTGGGAGAGGCCCTATTTCCACATGTTTCTTCTTTAACCACAAAGGTAAAATCTACTGCCGATGCTGTGACTGTTTTGGAGAAAAAAATCTCGGATATTTCCTTGGGGGAAGAAGAGATACGAAGTAGACTTGCTAGTCTGGAAGAACATTCTGATGTTCATAAAAAGAACTCATTATCGGTACTTATGAGATTGGAACAGTTGGAAAATGTGTCTCGTGTAAATAACTTACGGATTGTAAATTTTCCTAAATCTCCCTCTATTGGGGCAACAGAGATGTTTAAAGAATACTTATTAGAAGTTTTGGGGGTTTCCCCGGAGTTAATGCCTCCTTTAGTTAAATCGTATTATTTACCTAAAGCAAAGCGGGTTCCCTCTAGTGGCCCTGTAGAAGGGAGGGTGGTACAAGGGGACACCTTGAATGTTACTAATTTGATGGAGGACTCTCGGGAATCTTTGGAGTCTTCTACCCTTCTAGTCACCTTTGCCTTGCTATCTGATAGGGAGTGGTTATTGAAGCTTTTCTTTCGGAAAAGGAAAATTCCCTTTCGGGGCTTTGTGGTTTGTATTTACCCTGATTTATGTAGAGAAACGCAAAAACGATGTAGAGAGTTTCTTTTGTTAAGGTCTGGGGTTGTGCAGTTGGGTGGGCTCTTTTTTCTAAAACACCCTTGTAAGTGTTTGGTGAAATATCACGATGTTTCATATGTTTTTTTTTTAGCCCTCCCAGCTGCTAGCCTTTATCAGTGCCAGATGTGTGGAGTCTTCCACTTCTCCTTCTTAAAGGTGCTCAGATAGTGTTTGTCTGGTGCTGCCTGTTTCCTTACATATTTGGTCTGCTTGGATGCATATATATTATTTTTAAGGAATTGCCCCCTTTTTTAGTGGACTGGATTGGTTGGATATTTGTGTTAATTGCTGTATAATGTATATGTATTTGATTTTCCTTTTTTTCTTAATTTCTCTTTACCAACCTGTTTCTTCAAGAGAGTGCATTGTTGTGCTTTCTTGACTTATTTGTAAAATTTGCATAAATATAAAATAAAATAAAAAAAAATTATTATCTCTTATTTTTATTCTATATTTACAATACTACCTAGCATGTCATGCATTACATTTGAGAAAGTATTGTGGCGCATTATTTTGCTGTTTGCTTTGCATTTTAACAAGGTAAATGAAAAGATTTACATATTTTGTATATCTTTTAGACTGATACAATATTTATTATAAAGGAAATGCTGTCTCTGTTTTCAGAAATATAATATATGCCCCCTGATTCAGGCAGAAGTTGAAATATGACCATACAGAATCTCTTCAAGAACTGTGTCCCCCTATATATATTTATTTATTTATTTTATTTAACAGTATTTCTAGACCGTCTTATCATAAAAATCAAGGCGGTGTCACAACAAAACAATCAGAAGATGTGGAGGGGGTTCATGCAGTGATGGGGGAGTGAGGTGCGGGGGGGGGTTCATGCAGGGAATGCAGGGGGGGTGGTGTGCGTGTGGGGGTGTGTTCTAGATTAGGGGGGCTATGTACAGGGTGCGCTATGATACAGCATGTTCTATAATACTAGGTACTATTCAGATAGTCATGAGATAATCCTGTGCCGATATACCAAACTCTCGTCAGGGGGGGGGGGGGTCTTTGTTGAACAGACCTTGTTGATTAAGTGATATATATATCTTTTCTATTTTATACTAAAGTTATATTCATTTGCCTATCTGTGGTGGAATTTCTCTTTGTACACTATCGGCAGCAATATTTAGTCAAGGAATATTATTGGGGTAACTGGCTTTGAAAACTGCCTTCTTAGAAAACAAGGGATGTTACTGTGACTCTGACGACTAAAACACAATAAATGCATGTTTCAAATTATGACAGGCCTCATTGTCTTTTTTTTTTAAATTAATCATCAAGGGCCTGATTTTGAGCAGACAAGTCACCCCATTAATTTTGCACTGGCACTTAGATTAATATGCATATTCAGCGCTGCTATTCGCTTTGGTGGCAACGGTGAATACATATACCACAAATGGCCATATCAGCACTATCCGTTCACTAAATAGATTATTTATCCATTCAGCAGCTGAATAGATAGATAATTTGTAATGCCATCTCCCTCCCTTAACCCAGCTCATGGGCAATATCTAACTAAACAGCAATTTAAATGTCCCGATAATATCCAAGCTATTTCTACAAACAAACAGATAAGGCAGCTGAACGCTGTCAAGCCAGTGCTGACTCCTGGTGATCCAACTGCCACTGTATTTTCTTGTCAAGGTGTCACTGGAAGTAGATTGCCAGGCCTTTTCTACCAAGGCAATGGAGGGTAAAGGAGTGCTAGTGGGAACTGAACCCTTGATTGTCTGGGTACTGGGTAGTTGCTCAAACCACAATGAATACATAACTTCTTTTAAATGCTGGCTCAATGATTATTTTTTCAACTAGGAACCATATCTTGTGGATGACCAAATATAGCCTACTTAAGATTGAGTCTTCCATCTTGAAAACAGTTCTCCTTTTCCCCAGTCTCATTGTTCCTCCCATATCCCCAGGATGGTGTTCCGGCATGTCAATGACCTGGGCAGAAATAGAATTATTTAGTTGTGGGTTTTTGTTTGTTTACTTTTACAAAACAGAAAAAGGAAACTTGGATGCAGCAATTCAGATCAACAGGATCAAAACATACATTAACAAGGAATAGTTTTCTTGTTTTCGCTAGTCCCAACAAGAGTTAACTTAGATTAAGGAGTCATTTTAAAAGCATCTACACCTGTAAACAGCAAATTTACATGGGTAGATCGCACATGCATGTAAAGATCAATTGTAGAAATCTGCTATTTACACATGTACATTCCTAGAACGTAGAGATTTAAATCGGATGTGGTGGGGGTACAGTGGGAATGTAGCCCAAAAACAGACCTGTGCTTTGTATTTTACAATGGGAATACACATCTATTACAGAAAGATTCCCCATCAGTTTTGCACCTGCTCCGAGGCACATGCAAATGCTGCTTCCTCTATAGACCTGGCATCTGAATAAAGGGTCAAGTGCAAAACAAACTTAACCCCCACCTCTATTTCCCACAAGATCACATCTCCCCCCCCCCCCCCCCCCGTGACTACTGCACAACAGAAGTAATCCCTGGACGCTTCTGCCCTATCAGTGCCTAAAACCAAAATGGCACCTCTGACCCCTAGCGGTTCTCTTGCAGTACTACTATTAAGAGTCAAACTGTCAAGTAAGGGTGCAGTGGGCAACCACGGCCTAAAAGGCAAACAATGTTAGTTTCTGCTTTATTCTTTGTTCCTTTCCTAATAATTCCTATCATAATGCCTCTGTATTGCTCCATGGTGGGACCACATCTTGAGTCCGTCTGCAATTCAGGTCAATGCAGATCAAAAAAGGTACAGTAGATGAAAAAGCTGACAGTACTGCAACATGGTACATATGAGAAAATCGGCAAAGACTAGAGTTTTTGGGGAAGCATTGAAGGACCATTATCTAGGGCAGGAATTCCCAAACCTGTCTCCCAGCCAGTCGGGTTTTCTGGATATCCACAATGAATATGCATGACAGAGATCTACATGCACTACCTCAATTGTATGTAAATCTCTCTCATGCATATTCATTGTGGATATCCAGAAACCCCGACTGGCTGGGGAGGCCCCAGGACAGGTTTGGGAACCCCTGATTTAGGGACATAATAGGAGGGATGAATGGAAGGGGGGAAGGATTGAAAATGGTAAAAAGAGGGATGATACACAGGGGGGGGGGTAAGCATAGTTACTCACCTGTAACAGGTGTTCTTCAGGGACAGAAGGAATGAGTCCTCACATATGGGTGATGTTGGCACCGATGGAGCCTGCACGGAGCATTACCCCAGCTTTCAAAGAAAGTCTTTGGGACTGCTATCACGCATGCGTGGTCCCCTTCCCGCCCAAGGGTGCCATCTTGCTCAGTCAAATGACATAGCAAAACAGAACTTAAAACAATATAGGAAGGCAACTCTAAGGGGAGGAGGGAGGGTTGTGAGGACTGATTCCTGCTGTCCCTGGAGAACACCTGTTACAGGTGAATAACTACGCTTTCTCCAGGAACAAGCAGGAAGTCAGTCCTCACATATGGGGCTCCCTAGCTCCAGGTTGCCAAGGACCAAACCACGATAGCACCACCAGCGACCCGACAGGTGGCCGTAAGTTGCAGAAGGTGAGTCCCTATAGAGAGAATCTGCAAGACACTCGCATCCAGCAACAACTTCACTCCAGTAGCCTGAATACAGAGGGTCGGAGGGCAGGAGTTCTCTATACCCACAGAATATTGTGGAGTAGTGTCTGCCCGAAGGCACTGTCCCTGTGGGACTTGCTCTCCAGGCAGTAATGAATTACAAACATATGAATCAAAGACCATGTGGCAGCCCTGCAGATTTCCATCACTGGCACTGAGCAGAGGTTGGCTACTGACATGGCCATAGCCCACACATGATGTGCAGTGATCCAGTGCTCAAGGAAGAGGCCAGCTCGTTCATAGGCGAGGAAAATGCAGTCCGCCACCTAAGTGGACAGAGTTCACTTCATAACTGGGAGCTCCAGCCTACTGGGGTCATATGACACAAAGAGCTGAGGAGCTTTGCGATAGGTTGGGTCCGCTGCAGGTAGAAAGACAGGGCCCGCTTACAGTCTAGTGTATGCAGTATGAGTTCCTCCCTGCCGGCTTGAGGCTGTAGGAAGAAGGTGGGAAGGACCACCTCCTGGTTGAGGTGGAAGGGGGATACCATCTTGGGGAGGAATTTAGGGTTTGCAGAGAACCACCCTGTTTTTACAGAACCTTGTATAGAGCGGATCTGCCACGAAGGCCTGGAGTTCACGCACTCTTCGAGCAGATGTGAGGGCCACTAGAAAAAAACACTTTCCTGGATAGGTATCGTAAATGGCAAGTGGCCAGGGGCTCGAATGGCGACCTGGTAAGTTGAGAGAGCACCACATTCAGATCCCATTCCGCTGCAGGGGTGGACCGGCACCATAACAGTGTCTTTTGGCAGGGACTCATACTGGAGGATTTCCAGTTCTTCGGTGCACAGGTCCTCCTCTGATTCGTCGGGACCGAGAGGGCCCGGGCCATGTCCCGAATGAAGTCGTGGAAGGTCACATCTTCAGGGGAGAATGGCACCGGGGCTCTGGAGGAGACATCTCCGAAGGGACATCTCAGTGTCAAGAGGTCTCAGGAGAGGCCTCAACATCGGTTTCCCAGTCAGAGCTGGAGGGCGTCGAGGACTCCGGCTCGGTATTCCCCCGCCTTGAGGCCAGCCTCGAGGAACCGGGGACCTCCAGTGGGTTTTGGGTCAGACTCCCGGAACCTAGCCGGGAGGACCGGATTCCCGAGGATTGGGACCGTGACCTCGAGCGGTGCCAAAGACTCGTCCGAGGCCGGTGGTGCTCAGGGCCTGGCTCGAGGCCCGAGGATACCCCCGCAGTCGGGGGCCCCATTGTTGGAGCAGATGTTGCAGATGAGCCAGACATCATCGCCTACTGCAGGGCCAGGATAGCAGAGATATTCTGCTTCAGGGCCGCCATTCTGGTCTCGATGCCAGAAAGCTCTGCAGCTGTCAGCATAGGCACCAAGCACTGTTCCCTCTAAGCTGTGCGCGTGTGCGCGCGCACACACCTCGCCGAGCGAGCGCACATATTTTTACAAGAGAGCGCACAAAAATTACGGTTCTGATTCTGATAGAAAACAACACAGACATCTTAAAATTTAAAAGTTGTTATGTATTTATGGTTTTCACAAGTTCTACAATGTTTTCTAGTGCAATCAATGTGGTGTACATACTGTATTCTGATGTGTGGTCAAATTTTAAAGTATATAACTCTGAATGTCGTTATGTGGCGCACAAAAATTTAACCTTTTTTCAAAAGCTGCACAGCTGATATTTTGTGCGCACACAGGCTACAGAAAATTAGAGGGAACAATGGCACCAAGAACCTCGGGCAGATGCCGGCACTCTAGCGAGTACGTCCTCAACGAGTAACACTGACCAAGGACTCCTTCTTAAAGACCTTGAGGGGGCACTGCACAGAGTCGCCCGAGTCCCGCCACGGAACCTTATCAGGTTTCACTGGTGGAGCCTCGACTCGTATTGAGGACATTCTTTTTCTTCCCGGGTTCCAGCAACTTTACGGAGGAGCAGCCGCAGCAGGACTCTGAAGATGCCCGGACCTCGCGGGAGGTGCTCAGCTTGGGGCTCAGCATCGGGGAAGCATGGGCTGAGTCGGACCACGGGAATGTCCTTTCTTGCAACTCTGACCTTTTTTTGTTGGTTTTCGGAGTCATGGCCTGGTACAGGTCACAGGTGGCACTGTCGTGGTCTGGGCCGAGGCAACTCAAGCAGCTGTCATGGGTGTCTGTAACATCATGGTCTAACTGCATCGGTCACATTTTTTGAACCCACCAGGAGACATGGTGGGACACACCCAGACGGGGTTGACAACCCCCAGGCGAAAAAGGTCACGAATGCTAGTCGAAGCAAGCATCATCAAAAAAGAAGGGAGAGATCCAAGAACGGCACCGGGGATTGGCGTCAGCTTAAGGCGGGAAGAGGAACCGGTACGCAAACTGGGAAAAACCACACTTTTAGGATAATTTTTAGAGGATTTTTCCGGGGAAACAGGACAAGCGTTCGTTGGGCTCTGCGGAAAAAAGGAGACTGAGCAAGATGGCACCCTTGGGTGGAAAGGGGACCATGCAAGTATGGTAGCATTCCCAAAGGCTTTCTTTGAAAGCTAGGGAAATGCTCCGCGCGGGCTCCGTCGGCACCAATGTCACCCATATGTGAGGACTAACTTCCTGCTTGTTCCTGGAGAAAATGAGTATTTGAACTAGTATTATTGGTTATACGATGCTGTTAAAGTTAATTCATGAATTGTTTGATGGGGATTATACAGCCTCAATGAGTATAAGTTTGTGGATTTTCCCTTTGGGGAAAATAAAATTTTAAAAAAGGATACAGAAGAATTAAAAAACGTACAGAGAAGGGCAACCAAAATGATAATGGGGAAGTGGCTGAAGAGGACTCAGCCTGGAGAAGAGACAGTTATGATAAAGTCCATAAAATCTTGAGTGGCATGGAACGGATAGACGTGAATGCATTGTTTGCTCTTTCAAAAAGTACAAAAACTATGGGACATGTCATGAAGTTACTAAGTAGTACATTTAAGTTTTAATCTTCTTTATTGACAAAAGATAAACAAATACCAATAACATTCAGGAAAGAAACAAATATCCAGGGGGATGATTTTCAGCGGTGGCGACTAGTCATCGCCACTTTAAACCTGGATATTCCATGCCGGGGCCATTGCACCGTTGCCTAGTTATGGCTGGGTGCCACATCCGTAATGCCCCTGGCATGCCCCAAGGCTAACCAGTTAGTATCGAGGTGTGCAACAGTGGCACCAGTGGATATTTAGCAGCACTATCCATGTTAGTGCCGTTGAATATCTCAAATAAAGGGATTAACATAATCCCTTTGAATATCCGCCCCCAGAAAACAATAAAACCCCCAACAGCCTTATCTAAATGTATAGATACTGTTTGATATCCCTTGTTTATTGCTCCCCACGCCTTGTAGTTAGGATTGCCAAATGGCTCCAGATGCATCCGACAAGGTTGATCCAGTCCTGGGTTTACCCCATTGCATGTAGGGATACTATTGCACTCCATAAGAAAAGCACAATTACAAGTCCCTGCATGCAATGGGGTAAACCCGGGACTGGATCAAGCCTGTCGGGCGCATCTGAAGCCAGTTGACAATCCTACTTGTAGCCCCCCTCTCCTATTTAGGCACCTGCATAGAGTGTGTAGTCAAGCCAGAACTGGTGCATGGGGTTTGACTCTGATGTCCAGGCAACTCACTTGAGGACTCTCCTCCACTTCCTTCCCCCAGCTGCTCCTCCCCCCCCCAATAAAACTAATAAGGGGTTGCTAACAGTAAATGTGAATTTTAGCAAGCTGCGGTGAAGCCTAGAGCGTGGGCATACTAGTTACCGAATGCAGAGATATACGTTAACTGGCACTTGCACACTAATGTGGTCAGTGGGCAGGTTAGACGCAGAGTAGGGGCACAGCAAACTCATTAGCATGTGAGTGAAGTTAATGTGGCACTTAGCACGGGTTTACCTAATGGCACCTCTCTGGGTGCTGTTAGGTGCACACGCGTTCCTTTGCTGCTTGTTACGGTACCATATTAGCTGCCAGGAACATACCAGTCACGCCCCGACAGCTAACGTGAAGACTCTGCACTTGGCATGCTTTGGTAATGCTCATTAAGTGCAAATCCTTAGCAGCATTTAGTATAAAGGCCCCTAGATTTAAGCAAATAAAATATTTCACTCAACACACAGTTACAGTCTAGAATTCAATGCTGCAGGATGTGGTAAAAGCAGGGTCTGAGCACCCTAGACAAACCTTCAGCCTTGCACCCCCTCAATTAACTTTCAAGGCCCTAGTCCACTCTCCCCTCCTGGAGGTTCTGATTAAACTCTGCAATCATGATCATCCTACCACCACTGCTTGCAGAAGGTGAAATTAGACTTACCTGCTAATTGTGATTCCTTGAGTAACTCCAGCCTAGTCCCAAACCTTTGGAGTTGTGTACGTCCTCCCGCAGCATGGAGACTGAGCATGTCACTCTTTTGGTGACCCTAGCATAAGTAGCCCAGGGACCGCCTCCTTGAATCAGTTTTCTATTGACAAAGCAGACTCACCAGGGCAAAACGTAAGCCAATCTCAACAATAAACCTTTAAAAAAATATCCACCAATAATTAACGAACCATTAAGCCTTACACTTACTCTATGTTAAAATTATAATACTGGAAACATGAGCTGCTCCTTCTCCTGCACCCCTTGAAGAGAAAAACTATGATCATACTCTTTTGTAAGCCTGAGGCGCCTTGTGACTCGCCCCGTTAGAGTCCCTTCAACATCCACCCCCCCCCCCGGTCTTCAGGCTACACTCTGGCAGTCCACATCAGGGAGGGATGCGGGACTAGACTGGAGTTACTCAAGAAACCACAATTAACAGGTAAGTCTAATTTCACCTTCCTTATCGTCCCTCCAGTCTAGTCCCGAACCTTTGGAGATGTAAGAGAGCAGTGAACATTTTACCGGGCGGGGCCTGCCAGACCAGCCTGAAGCACCACTGAAGCAAATCTAGCATCCCCTTCCGCCTGCACATCAATCCTGAAATGCTTGACAAAGGTATGTAATGACGACCACGTTGACGCCCTACAAATTTCCGTCGCTGGAACCAAACTAAACTCCGCCCAGGACGCTGCCTGAGCTCTTGTCGAATGTGCTTTTAAACCTTTCGGCACCACTCTGCCCTTTAAGAGATATGCTGCCGCAATCGCTTCCTTAATCCACTGAGCTATAGACGCCTTAGAAGCCAGTTATCCTTGTCGAGATCCACCAAACAAGACAAACAACCTGTCCGTCTTGCGCATCGCCTCTGTCCTCTGCAAATATTTCTTTAGTGCCCTGCCTGTATCCAACCTATGCAGCCGCCCTTTAACCACACCTTTAGCTGACTTTTCAAAGACCAGCAAGGATACCACCTGATTGACATGAAAGCGATACCACCTTAGGCAAAAAGGATGGGACAGTCCTAAGCACTACCTTTATGTTTGAAAATGACAAAACGGTTCTCTACACGACAATGCCTGCAATTCTGAGATTCTCCTTGCCGAAGCGATAGCCACCAAAAATATTACCTTTATAGTAAGATCCTTCAAAGTTGCCTTCACTAATGGCTCAAACGGCTCCCTGACAAGTGCCTCCAGTACCACATTAAGTTCCCACCCCGGAACCGCAATCCTGCAGGGGGGTCTCAACAGCGAAGCCGCTCTCAAAAATCTTTTCACATCCGGATGAGTTCCCAGTGTCCTCCCTTGATAAAGCGTAGTTACTCACCTGTAACAGGTGTTCTCCAGGAGCAGCAGGAATCAGTCCTCACATATGGGTGACGTCGGCGCCGATGGAGCCCTCGCGGAGCAATTTTCCCCAGCTTTCAAAGAAAGCCTTTGGGAATTGCAGCACGCATGCGCGGTCCCCTTCCCGCCCAAGGGTGCCATCTTAGCCAGTCAGATGACATAGCTAAAAGACAGCATAAAATTTGCAAAAAAAACTAAAGCAGATAATTGCAACTCCAAGGGGAGGAGGGAGGGTTGTGAGGACTGATTCCTGCTGCTCCTGGAGAACACCTGTTACAGGTGAGTAACTACGCTTTCTCCAGGACCAAGCAGGAAGTCAGTCCTCACATATGGGACTCCCAAGCTTAAGGCTACCGGAGACCCTAAGCACAAAAATGAGCTCCCTCTAGCTCAGCAGTACAGAAGGAAGGAATCTTCACTGAATTATTACCCACCGGTAGCCCCCATCTGGGATGGAGGGTAGGAGTTGCTCAAACCTCGAAGAGATTACGGAGGACTGCCTGTCCGAAAGCACTGTCCCTGCGGGACTCCCTCTCGAGGCAGTAATGGACCGCAAAAGTCTGGCTCGAAGACCAAGTAGCGGCCCGGCAGATGTCTGCCAATGGAACAGAGCGGAGGTAAGCCACTGACGTAGCCTTCGCCCGAACACAATGAGCCGTGACCCGACTTTCTAACGAGAGTCCGGCTGCCCCATAAGCCCAAGCGATACAGTCAGCAACCCAGATGGACAGAGTACGCTTGGAGACCGGGAGCCCCAATTTATTGGGGTCAAAAGACACAAAAAGCTGAGCAGCTTTACGGTGCTCCCGCGTACGGTCAAGGTAGAAGTTCAATGCCCTTCTACAGTCCAGGGTATGCAGGACCATTTCAGCTCGGCTGGAGTGTGGCCTGGGAAAGAAGGTCGGAAGTACCACCTCCTGATTGATGTGAAAAGGGGAGACCACTTTTGGAAGAAATTTAGGGTGAGTCCGTAGGACTACCCTATTTTTGTAGAACCGAGTGTAAGGGGGATCAGACACGAGGGCCTGCAATTCACTTACGCGTCTAGCAGAAGTGAGGGCTATCAGGAATAAGGTTTTCCAAGAAAGAAAACGGAGAGAACAGGTAGCCATAGGTTCAAAAGGTGGACAGGTGATCCGCTGCAAAACCACATTCAGATCCCAGTCAGGTGCTGGCGGGCGCAGAGGTGGTTTAAGTAGAAGGAGACCTCGGAGAAACCTTGCCACGAGAGGGTCACTGGAAAGAGGTCTGCCGTCCACCGGTACGTGATGTGCTGAAAGAGCACTGAGGTGAACTTTAACGGAGTTGGACTTAAGTCCCAGATTAGAGAGGTAGAGCAAGTACAGCAAGATCACCGACACCGAACAGGAGAAGGGATCCTGAGACTGCTGGGCACACCAAGTGGAAAAGCGACGCCATTTAAGGGCATAGCATTTGCGGGTAGAAGGTCGCCGGGAAGCTAGGACGACCTCTTCCACCTCTGCCGGCAGTAGAAGGGGAGCAAGGACTACCCTTTCAGCAGCCAGGCCATTAGATGTAGAGATCTGAGGTTGGGGTGCAGTAGGGACCCCTGATCCTGTGTTAAGAGATCTGGTGGAAACCCCAGAGGGAACGGATCCTCCACCGCTAGTTGCAGCAGGAGTGGAAACCACGGCTGTCTGGGCCACCGAGGAGCTATCAGGATCATGGAAGCTTTGTCTCGGAGAACCTTGAAAAGAGTTCGAGAGACTAGCGGAATGGGAGGAAAGGCATAGAGGAGGCCTTTCGACCATGAGAGCAGAAAAGCATCCGCCGCTACTCGAAGGGGATGCGGCTGCCGAGAGCAGAAGCGAGGAAGTTGCCGGTTGAGAGGACTGGCAAAGAGATCCATCGTGGGGAGGCCCCACTTCAGAAAAAGTTTCTGAACTACCAAGGGATCCAGTCGCCACTCGTGCGGCTGGAGGATTCTGCTGAGTTTGTCCGCCAGGCAATTTTCTTGGCCTGGGAGATAAACTGCCTTGAGAAGAATGCCGTGGCTTACGGCCCAAGAGCAGAGTCTCTGTGCTTCTCGACAGAGAAGGAAGGAGCCCGTGCCCCCCTGTTTGTTCACGTAGAACACGGCAACTTGATTGTCCGTCTGGACAAGGACGGACCGGTGAGAAGTCAAGTGGGAGAAAGCCTTGAGAGCCAGACGGATCGCTCTGAGCTCCAGGAAGTTGATCTGCTGCGCAGACTCCCACGTGGTCCAGAGACCTTGAGTACATGCCCCTTGGCAATGCGCTCCCCATCCTAGGAGAGAAGCATCGGTCGTCAGCACTTGAGCCGGCGGAGGAGACTGAAAAGGCATTCCGAGTACCAGGTTCGGCCGATGAAGCCACCACTGTAGAGAAGAGGCCAGCGGGCCGGAGATCCGCACTAAGTCGGCTAGGCCGCCCGTGGCCTGTTGCCACTGCTTGCGAAGGCACCACTGAGCAGGCCGCATATTCAGGCGGGCATTGGGGGTCACGTGGACGGTAGAAGCCATGTGGCCGAGTAGTCTCAGGAAGCGCCTGGCCGAGACCAGGGACTGGCTGCGAAAACGGACGGCTAGGTCCATGAGCCGTTGAGCCCTGTCGAGAGGCAGGAAAGCTCGCGCCTGAAGAGTATGCAATCTTGCGCCGATGAACTCGAGATCTTGCGAGGGGAGCAAAGTGGACTTTGCGAAGTTTATGACAAAGCCCAAGTACTGGAGAAGAGTCACAGTGCGGTGTGTGGCTTTTGTGACTTCTGGAGAGGACGATGCTCTGATGAGCCAGTCGTCCAGGTACGGAAAGACATAGAGGCCCTGAAGCCGGAGATAAGCCGCCACCACCGCGAGACATTTTGTGAAGACTCGTGGTGCGGAGGATAGGCCAAAGGGCAGTACTCTGTACTGGTAATGATTTCCTGCCACCACAAACCTTAGGTATTGGCGGTGGCTTGGGTGGATGAGGATGTGCGTGTAGGCATCCTTTAGATCCAAGGAGCATAGCCAATCTCCCTGCTGGAGGTAGGGCAGAAGGATTCCAAGGGTAAGCATCTTGAACTTCTCCCTCACGAGGAACTTGTTGAGGTTGCGCAAGTCCAGGATGGGTCGGAGGCCTCCCGTTCTTTTTGGTATTAGGAAATACCTGGAATAGAAGCCTTGACCTCTCAGGTGGTGGGGCACCGGTTCCACAGCCTGTTCCTGAAGAAGACTTGCTAACTCTTGAAGGAGTAAGTCCCTGTGTAGAGGGAGTCGTGGAGGCTCTCCCGGGAAATAGGAGGGAGGGACCTGGTGGAAGTGGAGAAGATAGCCTTCTCTCACAACATGAAGCACCCAGGCATCTGAAGTGATGTTGGACCACCTGTGGGCAAAGTGGACCAGCCGGCCTCCTGTGCTGGGAGGAACCAGCTGAGGGGGAGAGGCTATGCTGATGAAGTCAAAAACCCCCACCCTGTTGAGCAGGGGCCGGTGGTGCAGGCTTGGGGGCTTGCTGCCTACGGGACCCGTTACCCCGTCCCTTGGCCTGCTGACCCTGTTGGGGAGCTGCGGAGGCCTGATATTGAGGGTAGTGTTTATAGGCAGCCGCCTTTCTCGGGTAAAAGGACTTCTTTCCCGAGCCCTTCTTCTTCTGGGAAGGGGCAGAGGTCTTCCTAGAAAGCCGAGTTCTGGTGAGAGTCTCCGTCTCGAGTTGTGCAGCCTTCTCAGCCATGGGCTTGCCAAAGAGGTTCTCACCTCGGCAGGGGACATCGACCAACTTGTCCTGCACCCAGGGTTCAAGGTCAGATGACTGAAGCCAAGCCTGTCGGCGGGCACCGATGCCGGCTGCGGCCACTCGAGCCGATGCTTCAAAGCCATCATAGGCTGCTCGAGAAATGAATTTGGAGCATTCTCGAATACCAGTGGACAAGGCTAGGAACCTCCGCAAAGGTTCCTCGGACAGCCCAGCAGAGAATCCAGCTATCTCTTTAGCCAGGTCTCTAAGGTACATGCCCATGTAGAGCTGGTAGGTCTGGACCCGACAAGCAAGCATAGAGCCCTGGAAACACTTCTTACCGAGGCCATCCAGGTTGCGGGCCTCCCTGCCAGGAGGCACCGAGGAGTGCATCTTCTGGCTCTTAAGCCTATGCATGGCCGATTCCACCACCATGGAATGGTGCGGTAGCTGTGCTTTTTGGAAGCCAGGGCTCTTGCGGACTCGATAGATGGAATCGACCCGCTTGCTTAATACCGGCGACGATGCCGGACTCTCCCACATGCGGAAGAGTAGTCGTTCCAGCATGGGAGGAACCGGCACAGTAAAGTGCTCCCTGGCGGGAGAGTCGTACTGAAGGGCGTCGAGCTCTTCGGCTCGAGGCTCCTCCTCAGGATCAGCAGGGAAAACCAAAGCCTTGGCCATATCCCTGACGAAGTCCGAGAACCGGGCATCCTCCGGGGGGGACTGTTTCCGAGGTTCGGACTCAGGGGAGTCCGAGGGGACACACCGAGTCCGAAAAGAATCAGGTGACTCTTCCACTTCAGACTCCCAGGCCGACTCCGAGGAGGAATCGGTGGGGTCAGTTCGGGCGGGCGGAGGCGTCGGCCGCCCCGACGCCGAGGGAGTCGGCGTCGACGACCTCGGTCCCGAACGGGAGGCCGAGGGTGACCTCGACCGAGGGTGACCTCGACCGAGGATCGACTCGAGCCCGCATGGACTCGAGGATCGGCTCGGTCTCCGGGGTCGACTTAGACGTCGACGTCCCGGCGGTCGGGGCAGAGGCGCCAGCGAGACTAGCGATCAGTGCCCGCTGCTGGTCCATGAAGGCAGATAGTCTGCTCTCCAAGGCCGTCAACCTGAGTCCGACCTCAGGTGACCCAGCAGCCCCCGACTCGGGCCCCGACAGCGTCGGGCCCGACGTCGGACCCCTCGGAGGCGAGTCCAGGAGGACTACAGGACTTACCCGAGCAGGCATCTCCGATTCCAAATGAGGTCGCTTCGGGAGATGTTCCTTCTCCAAAGACCCGGGACGGCTATCGGGGCTTTGCGACCTGGCCCTCACGGAACCAGGAGCGTCCACCGACGCCGCCCTCGCGGGTTTCGCCTTCCGCCGATGATCCCCGGAGGGAGAACCCCTGTCGGAGGAACTCCGGCGATGCTCAGAGCTGGAGCCTCTGGACGCCGAGGCCTCCGACGAGGTCCGGGTACGGGCGGGGTCTGCGAAGATTCTTTCCCGCTGATGCCGCCGACTCCGTAACGCTTTGGAGGACATTTTGCTGCAGGCCCCACAGATCAGTTCCTCATGATCTGGGACAAGGCAGCGGAGGCAATTATCGTGTGTGTCAGTGAGTGACATATTTCTGTCACACTGAACACACCTCTTGAAACCACTGGCAGCCATCGGGGGAAAAAGGGCCCCTGCAAGGTCAAAGGACCGGGCTGCCAGCGAAAAAACCGAAAACGAAACTGACAGAAAAATCAGAAAAAACGAAAAATAAGAGAAGGACTCGCAACGGCGTCGCGAGTCCGGGCAGGAAAGAGACCGGCGTCGAACCGAAGAAAAAAGAGAAATAAATCACGAAAAATCACGAAAATCAACTTTTTCAGCGGGGACAAGAAGACCACGTCTGTAGGGCTCCGCGGAAAAAAGAAGACTGGCTTAGATGGCACCCTTGGGCGGGAAGGGGACCGCGCATGCGCGCTGCAATTCCCAAAGGCTTTCTTTGAAAGCTGGGGAAAATTGCTCCGCGAGGGCTCCGTCGGCGCCGACGTCACCCATATGTGAGGACTGACTTCCTGCTTGGTCCTGGAGAACAGGACAGTGCTGCCAACTGCACCCTAAGAGAAGACGCTGCCAAGCCTTTATCAAACCCACCCTGCAAAAAGGACAAAATCTGTGCTATCGTGGTCTTCAATGCCTGCATCTGTCTATCCACGCA
Organism: Ichthyophis bannanicus; assembly: GCA_033557465.1. Classification (NCBI taxonomy): domain Eukaryota; kingdom Metazoa; phylum Chordata; class Amphibia; order Gymnophiona; family Ichthyophiidae; genus Ichthyophis; species Ichthyophis bannanicus. The sequence goes on along the minus strand of CM066035.1, from coordinate 906,945,132 downwards.
CCAGGCTTCAAACAGTCGCCAAACTCTCACGTATGCCATAGAAGTGGAGCGACGCCTGGACCTCAATAAAGTAGAAATCACCATTGCCGAGTATCCTTTGGCCATCAGCCTTGCCCTCTCAAGAGCCAAGCCGTAAGCGAAAACCGATTCACCTGAGGCATATTTAGAGGGCCCTGCATTAGCAGATCTCTCCTGTCTGGTAACCTCCATGGAGGTTCCACCAGAAGACGTATTAAGTCAGCATACCAAGGCCTCCTTGGCCAATCCGGCGCCACCAGAAGAACTAGACCCTTGTGCCTTTCAATGCGCTGCAGAACTCTGCCGATTAGCACCCATGGCGGGAAAATTTACAGAACGCTTTCCTCCGGCCACTTTTGTATCAGGGCATCTAATCCCTCTGACATTCTCTCCCTTCTCCTGCTGTAGAATCTTTTTACCTTTGCTGATTCGAACATTGCCATGAGATCCATCACCGGCTGACCCCATCTCTGTACCAGCGAATCGAAGATTTCCTGATGAAGGACTCATTCTCCTGGATTCACCTTGACTCGACTCAAAAAGTCGGCCATCGCATTGTTCACCCCTGCTACATGGGTTGCTGATAATGCTTCCAGGTGCAACTTGGCCCAAGCTAGCAAGCTGTCCGCTTACTCCTCTAGATGCACACTGCTGGTTCCGCCTTGCCAATTGATATATGCCACCGCTGTGGCGTTGTCCGAGAGCACCCTGATCGCCTTTCCCTGTAGCAGACACTGCAAGGTTTGTAGGGCTAATGACACCGCCCGTAACTCCAACCTGTTGATGGGACCATGTCTTCTCCTGGTCTGTCCACTGGCCCTGGGTGTACTGTCCTTCGAAGTGCACCCCCCAGCCGAACAGACTCGCATCTGTCGTCAACGGTTTCCAATCCGGCGCCTCCAGAGGCATTCCTTTCTCCAGACACCCCGGAAGAAGCCACCACTGTAGCCATCTGTGCGCCTCCAGCGGACACACCAACCTTCTGGACAACAGATCGGACTGATGAGACCATCTTCTAAGCAGTGCCCTCTGGCCCACGGCACCATCTCTAGCGTGGCCGCCATTGTCCCTTACAGCTGTAAATACTGCCATGCCGAAGGAGTCCTGTTTGCCAGGAACACACGAATTAACCGTCTCAATTTCTGAATCCACGCTAGAGGTAGGTAGACTCTGCCCCAGTGTGTGTCGAAGTGAGCCCCCAAATATTCCAACTCCTGCGATGACACCAACTTGTTCTTTGATACATTGACTACCCATCCTAAGGTTTGCAGGCAACTCACTACTCGACTAGTTGCATGCTGGCTCTCCACCTGTGACTTCACTCGAATCAACCAATCGTCCAAATAAGGGTGAACCAACACTCCTTTCCTCAATGCCGCCGCCACGACCACCATAATCTTGGTGAATGTCCTTGGTGCTGTTGCTAACACAAATGGCATTGCCTGGAATTGGAAATGCCCCATGGGCAACGCAAAACGAAGAAAACGTTGGTGCTCCAATCTGATCGGAATGTGTAGACAGGCCTCCGACAGATCCAATGATGTAAGATACTCTCCCTGCCGCACCGCCACAATGACTGACCTCAACGTCTCCATGCGAAAGTGAGACACCCGGAGACACCTGTTCACTCTTTTTAGATCCAGAATGGGCCGTAAGGTGCCCTCTTTTTTGGGTACCACAAAATATATTATCGACCGCTTCTGCGTTGATCTGCCAGCACGGGCACCACCGCCTCAAGAGCTAACAACCTTTCCAAAGTCTGCCTTACCACGTTTATCTTGGATCTTGTTCTGCAGGGAGATTGCACAAACGCGTCTCTCACGGGGTGTTGGAACTCGAGCGCATAATCTTTCTGCACGATCTCCAACACCCACTGATCCGAAGTAATTTGGGCCCAGGCAGGAACGAATTCTCTTAAATGACCTCCCACCGGTACTATTCCTGCCTGGACCCCCTCACTTCATTGCGGCTTCTTGATGCTTGGGGAAGAGGAGGCTGAAAAACCTCTGCCTGCACCTCTGAAGCCACAAAACCCCTGAGATCTATACGGGAACCATCTCCTCTGCACTGGGCCAAACCTAGATTGGCGAAAACGCCTAAACACTCTCTGCTGACTCCTAGACGGCGCCCCGGGACGACTCTGATTCTGCTTGTCCTCTGGCAACCTGCCCCCCCCCCCCCTTGATTCACCTAGGTCTTTACTAATTTCTCTAACTCCTCACCAAAAAGGAGCTTACCTCTAAAAGGGAGCTTACCTAACCTCGCTTTGGAGGCCACATCTGCCACCCAATTACGCAGCCAGAGATACCTCCGTGCCGCCACTACCGACGCCATACTCTTTGATAGGCCCCCGAATCAGGTCACACTGGCTATCCGCTAAATACGCCGCCCCAGATTCAATGCGGGCAGCTTCCTCAGCCGCTTCGTCCAGTTGCATCCCTTTCAGTCTCTGGGACCATCTAAGACACGCCCTTGCCACCTAGGCCCCACAAATCTAGGCCTGTATGGACATGGCATTCACCTCAAACACCTAAGCAAAGTATCCAATCTTCTATCCTGCGCATCCTTAAGAGTGGCACTTCCCTCCACTGGGATTGTCGTCTTTTTAGTTACCGCCGAAACCGATGCATTCAGCTTGGGAGGTTTAAAAATCTCCTTATCCGGTTCCACCAGAGGATACAGCCGTGCCATTACTCTAGATCCCTTGAGGCTAGCCTCAGGCGTATCCCATTCCTCCTGAATCATTTCCTTGAACACCCTATGAATTGGGAACGCCCTCTGTGACTTCCTAATCGCCTGCAACAAGGGATCCTCCAGAGCGACCTCCTCTGTCTGACCCGAGGTTGGCATATTCAAAGCCTTTAGAGTTTCTGCAATCAGCTCCTCTCTCCAGAATACTCGCACTATTCTCGCCTGGTCCTCTGGCTCCGCTATCTCACCTTCCTCCAAATCCTGTTCTATATCTGACTCATCTAAAAGGTCTGACTGATCCTCCAAGTCTTGTTCTGTACTGTCCCCCCACAGTTTAGCCCTTTTGCCTATGCCACTACCTGTGGCTTCATCCAACGAGGCCCCTGGTCGCTTTGACCCCCGGACCTCCTCCTCCACGGGCCCAGCCACTGCGCTGCCAGACCCCCCCAAGAGTCTGCTGTAGCAGCGTCAAAAACTGCTGAGAAAAGATTGCCCCCAGCCCCCCCTACAGAGGAGCTTGGGGTGAGGGAACAGCTGGAGCCACAGACGGTCCAGGAACCGGCTCCTGACTTACCACCGGGGACGCAGGAGATTCCTTTGCCAATAGAACCTCCTTTGTACCCTCTGACTCTCCTTGCTGCGCCATGTCCGCCATGGAAGCTTCGAGGGCACAGCCTCTGCACACTCCTGCTTCAGAGACTGTCCATCTCCGTACCCCACGCAAGAGGCACCTAGGCCTATTAGGCATAAAGACAGCTCTACAGCCCCTCACTCTGTAAGAGCCCAGAAACTCCCGTTCCTTTCTTTAGTACTATCCCTTTTTTTTTTCTCACAAGGATCCCTCCAATAAGCCAAGTCCTAAACAGTTTAGGGATAATAAGACCTCTGGGAAATCTCACCGCCTGAAATCCCAATCTCACTCTTCCCACGCGAACACACGCGGTCAGAGCCTTCACAGACAGTAATCGACTGTTTGCACCCAAACGCCACGGCAACCAAACCGCCATCTCCCACAGTTCCCGGGGCTTACCTCAAAGGCACCGAACAGACCGGTCCACTTGGAAAGTGATTCTCCGGTGAGAGAAGCCGCAGGCACCCTTCTCTGCCTGCGGTGACAGTCGGGCCTTTCACTGCCGCTTCACCTCGTGGCTCTCCGGTGTGCGCGGCAGCAGTGCAGCTCCTCTATGGCTCCTTTCCTGCCGGGGGGGGGGGGGGGGTGTGGGAATCAGACGCCGGAGGCCCCTGCACAGCTCCCTCACTCTACTCTGCTAGTGCGTCTTGCTTCAGAGAGAAGGGGAGCAGCCCACCTGCAATCAATCTACTGATCCGGCAAGTAAACTAATAAAAACCGCCAAATTAAAGGGCCACAGACCCTTGTCTCTTTTTTTTTGTAAACTCTTCCTTTAATTTAATTAATTTAATGATTATTTATATACCGCTCCTTCCATTGATCAGGTGCGGTTTCCATATAACAACAATAAACAGGGTGAACTGTTTTTACATATAACAATTTGTAGTTAGGTAATTACATAATTACAGTTAACAGGTAACAATTAACAATTAACAATTAGAAAACTATGTACAGTTGAACAGAAGTAAACTATATACATATTTTTTTGTTTTTCATCTTTCTTAATCATTTTGTCTAAGGGTTTGACTCTTCTACCAAATTGATAAACTAGCTGCTGCCTTAATCGTTGCTCTAGTGAGCCCCGGACCTCTGGACTCACACCTCCTTCCACTGCTAGGAGACTGAGAAAACTGATTCAAGGAGGCGGTCCCTGGACTACTTATACTAGGGTCATCAAAAGAGTGACATGCTCAGTCTCCAAGCTGCGAGAGGACGTACACAACTCCAAAGGTTCCGGACTAGACTGAAGGAATTATCCTTTCAAAATGAACATCTGCACATCAAGCTTTTAAATATTAAGCTTAGTTTTACATATTGAGCCCAACTCCAAAAAATGGATACCCCAAAATTGTATCCGATTCTGCAACCATGGGATCAGGCACTTAGACGGCCTGGTGTAGCCCTGATTCAGCGGCACAGGATGTCCTTCCTACAGCCCATCCAGCTTGCCCTATGCTCCTGCTGGTGTTCCGGTGCCTTGGCGTCCCGTCACCATGGCACAGGACACCTAGCAGGAGCACAGAAATGCCGCAACGGAGGAAACCCTCATTTCCCCACCACCCAAAGTGTGGGCAGCCAGGGCTGGGATTGGGTGGCAAGGACATCCCCTGCATCTGCCCGGCCAGTTTGGTGGGGCTGCCTGGCCTGAACCCCGCAGTCGGTGGAACTTATGACACCTCCGAGGTGGAATAGGTCCCACATCTATCTCTCCCCCACCGGACGTACAGGACCATGACCTGAAAAGGTCCTATACATCTGGGTGCTTCGGCCCACACCCGGCCCTCCTCCTCCTACCCCCGTCCAGTGTTCCTCGCACTACCCCTCAGTACATGCAGGGAAGGCTGAACAGGATTGAGTGCCGGGCCAGATCGGGAGTTGAACATCCTACCCTGCTATTTGCATCTCTGCATCGGGCCCATCATATATAATGAAGGTGATTTTTCAAAGACATATATCTGTTAAAAATAATCTATTTGATGATTGTCCACCCTCCCTGCAGGTGAAAGTTGGCACTGATGGTTCTTTGATTTAGTCTGGCTGTCAGGATTTGTGATTGAAGCTGTTTTGCTGTCCCCCAAAAGGTACTGCCTAAGGCAACTGCCTAGTTTACCTGATTGCTACTCCTGCTCTGGCATAGCTATGTGTTGTTTTTGAATTAAAACTCAAACATGAATAAACAAAAACACACAAACAGAAAGGTACATAGTGTTCCTTATACATGCTATGCTATAATGACACATGAATCATAGAAACATAGAAACATGATGACAGAAAAAGACCACAAGGCCCATCTAGTCTGTCCTTCCATAACAACAACTACAACAGTCCACTTTTTACCTTTAGAGATCCTCTGTGTTGGTCCCATGCTTTTTTGAATTCAGTTACTGTCCTCATCTCTACCACCTCCACTGGGAGACTATTCCACGGATCCACTACTCTTTCCGTAAAGAAATATTTCCGCATATCACTCCTGAATCTATCTCCCTTCACCCTCATCCCATGTCCCCTCGTCGCAGAACTTGCTTTCAATTGAAAGAGGCTCTCTCCCTGAACATTTATGCCACGGAGGTATTTAAACATCTCAATCATATCACCTCTATCCCGCCTTTCCTCTAAGGTGTACATATTAAGATCCTTAAGTCTGTCCTCATATGCTTTATAATGAAGACCACTAATCATCTTAGTAGCAACCCTCTGTACCGACTCCATCCTGTTCACATCCTTTTGAAGGTGCGGTCTCCAGAATTGCACACCATACTCCAAATGAGGTCGCACCAAAGACTTATACAGAGGCATTATCACCTCCTTTTTTCTGCTAGCCATTCCTCTCTGTATGCACCCAAGCATCCTTCTAGCTTTTGCCGTCGCCTTTTCTACCTGTTTAGATCTACCTGAATCAGCTGCACCCTAATTAATGCATGCTCATCCCGCAACAGAATACCTATTTTAGTTGACTACATCAGAGACCACTACATTGACATATTGTGCATAACTGAAACATGGTTCACAGACTCAAACAACATTCCTATCAATCAGCTCTGTCCCACCATGCATACTAAACAAAAGCAGGAAGTAGAGAACCCTTGGAAGGAAAAATTGTTTATTGGGGGGGGGGGGGGTCAGCCCTGCACGTGTTTCGGCCACACGGGCCTTCTTCAGGGGACTGTGACCACAATAGATGAACTGTAATTAATATTTACCCAATGGTACTTGGAGATACAATATAGAAGCACTGGGAATCAGAAAAGATGATACAAAGATATTAGAAATATATGCATATCTGTGTATATGTGGGAACACTAGAGAATGGAGAGGAGGAGAGAACCAAAAAGCTCACTTACAATCTACCCTGAAATCAGCCTTCTTCTATTTGGGCCCCTCCCTCTGGAACTCCCTTCCCACTTCCCTCCGATTAGAAGAATCCTACCCCAAATTTCGCTCCCTTCTTAAAACCCATCTTTTCTCCTTAGCTTTTAATGTTTCTCCATAAATGTCCTCTGAACCCCCTCTTCTCTCCCTATTGCTGTCCTTTCCTGTCTCCTGTACCTCTCCGATTATTGTAACTTCCTTTTCCTTTTCTATTTCGAATTTAATTTGTACTGTAAACCGCCCCGATGTAATGGGGGGCGGTATATCAAATGTAAATAAACAATAAACAATAAAACCCATGTATTAATCCAATAGAAGGGGGAAGAGGAAGCAGGGCAAGGAGAGGAAGAAATAAGACCCAGGGGAATTCTGCAGTCAACAATGATAAAACCGAAAGCAAAATGGAATTTTAAAACTGTATTGATAAAGTATGTATATTTAATGTAAGGAAGGTGTATCCGAGGTATCAATCACATATTATAAATACAATGGGATTGGTCATTGAAAGGCATCAGACGCATTGTATAGACGCAACGTTAAAAAACCGATGACACTCAAATTCTAATAAAAACAGTACTATAATTATGACTTAAAATGAATTAAAACAAAGGGGCCATGTATATCATAAGTCATAATTGATAATTTAAAACGTGGACTCATAACATAAAGCACATCAAAGGAAGAAAAAAAAATAAAACAAACAGCCCGACAAAACGACAAAGTTGGCTACATAAGTGCTGAAGAAATTTCAAAAGGTTGCATTTATTAAGCTAAAATATTACAAGCTAAGTATATCAAGCTTGAGGTGGTTCTTAACTAAAAAAAAAGTCATCATTATGGAGTATTGATTCAATGGTTACCTTAGCTCAAATTAGAAACATAGACCATAAGTACTACAGTTTAGATTCCAACAACGTTCTTATCAATCAGCTCTGTCCCACCATGCATATTTGACATAACTGCAGTAGAGATTCAAACAGAGGAGGAGGAGTATGCATACTAACCAGAAATGACTTGAAATTTGACAGCACTGACACCACCTCAACAAATATCATTGACATCCTTACTATCTCAAACAAGTCCCTAACAGTCTGCCTAGCATACAGAGCCTCATATAGCAATGATGATGAATTATCCACTCTGCTCAATGCTGCATTCTCCCTCCCCTCTAGACATAAAAACCTTATCCTCCTCGGAGGCCTGAGCCTGGCCTCTGCACCCAGTAAGCTGGCAGCCTCCTTTACAGAAGTCATGGAGTCCTTACACTACACTCAACTCATCACAGATCCCACCCACATGAGAGGAAGAACCCTTGATATGATCTTTCTCCCTGAATCCATCGCAAGTAGATCTGACCTATTACCCCTTACCATTTTGTCGGTCCACTGGTCCAATTATAACATGAGAACATAAGAAATGCCATACTGGGTCAGACCAAGGTCCATCAAGCCTACTATCCTGTTTCCAACAGTGGCCAATCCAGGTCACAAGTACCTGGCAGGTTCCCAAAAAGACACACAGATTCCACAATGCTCATCCCAGGGTAAGCAGTGGATTTCCCAGGTCTTCTTTAATAATGGTTTATGGATCTTTCCTCCAGGAACTTGTCCAAACCTTTTTTAAACCCAGCCACACTAACAGCTTTTATTATATCCTCCAGTAACAAATTCCAGTGTTTGATTATGTGTTGAGTAAAAAAAAAAATTATTTTATTAGTCTTAAATGGGTTACATTGTAGCTTCATTGCATGTCCTCTAGTCTTTCTACTTTTTGATGGCCTAAACAACCAATTTACATTTACCTGTTCCACTCCATTCATTAATTTATAGACCTCTATCATATCCCCTCTCAGCCATCTCTTCCAAGTTGAAGAGACCCAACCTTTTAAACCTCTCCTCAAAGGGGTATCTTTCCATCCCCTTTACCATTTCTGTTGCTCTTCTCTGTACCTTTTCTACTTCTGCTATATCCTTTTTAAGATATGGTGGCCAGAAACGCACACAATATTCAAGATGCTGTAGCACCATGGAACGATACAGAGGCCTTATAATATCCTTGGTTTTATTCTCCATTCCTTACCTTATGATTCCTAGCATTCTATTTGCTTTCTTGGCTGCCGCTGCACACTGGACGGAGAGTTTCAACGTATTATCCATAATGACACCTAAATCTTTTTCCTAGTTGGTGGTTTCTAAGGTGGTACCACAGCCTAAGACTCTTCTTCTTACCAAAGCCCAAGCTCCTAGCATCACTTAGCATAACCTCAATGAACATCAGATTTCACCCATTCAACAACCAAACCTTCCTTGAAGCACGCCCATTCACCCAAGGTACAACATGGAAGATCTCATTCACAGATGGAGTACCGCCATAGGTTCAGCAGCCCTAGTGCCACACAGCAACACTAACCCAAGCAAAGCCTCCTCAATCCATGGTACTCATCAGTACTGAAAGAATTAAAGCGCAAGTTACAGAGGCTTGAGCGCAAATGGAGAAGATCCAGAGACCCACAAATCCAGAGCATGTATATGGAGAAACAAAAGGAATATTGTGCTGCCACCAACAGAGCCAAAATGGAGTACCACTCTAACATCATTATGAGCTCTATTAACAAGCCTAGGGAGCTCTATGAAATAGTCAAACTCTGACAAAGGAACCAGCCACCGTGACCACAAACCCCCCATATGCCCACATGAGATGACCCTTTATTGAACCAACATCAGCCACTGGCCCAACACAGGCCGTGTTTCGGAAATCCCTTCTTCAGGGGCTTAAATGGCTAAAACCAAAATATAATACAACATCCTGTGCAGCAGGATGGGGAGAACCGGTGGGGGATGGTAGGGGGCAGCTTTGGGGAGGTGTGGAGACGGGCAGGCTCGGCAACTCGTACAGGGCTGATTCAGGTCATGGCCCTGTACGTCCTGCCGGGCCTGTTGTGACATGCTGCTTATACCACTTCAAGGTGGTATAAGCAGCACAATTTGCCGGATTGGGGCAGGGGAGCCACCCCTGGGGCTGGGAGGTCCCTGCCACCCGATCCAAGCCACAGGAGGCCAGCCATGGGTCGGGTGGTGGGGATTTAGGGGGCCGGAGCCGCAGGCAGAATGGGCACGAAAGGCAGAAGGGGCAGGCCAGGCCTTCCACGGACCCGATTTTGGCATCCGTGGGAATGTTTTGTTCCCACAGACCAGAATCAGGTCCTAAGAGCTCCATCTTGCTCGGGATGTCCGGATGGCCCAGATGTCCCCCTCCTGGAATGGGGCTCCATGTCTTTACTTGACACAGTTACCTCTGAGCTACTTAACAAAATAACCAACCTAAACATGATAACTTCCCCTCTCGACCTATGTCCAGTCTCTTGGATAAAGAACAAGGGAACATTTAATAACCATTCATCATAAAGGCTGTCCAGAGCTCACTTACACAGGGTTACATGCCCCCACACTAAAACAGACCTCAATTAGGCCTCTACTAAAAAACCTCAGTCTGTATTCCAGCACTCAAACTTCCTACAGGCCATCTCTAGCATCCCGTTTACCGCAGAATAAAAAAAGCCATAGAAACCCAGCTGCAAGATTACATAAATTTATCACGCTCTTTTCGATCGACTTCAACATGGCTTCAGAGCTAACCACAGCGTGGAGACCCTCCTCAATTCACTACTAGATAGTCTTATCACCGGAATACAAAACATCAAACAAGGCTTCATCCTCTTGTTCCTCGACATCTTGGCAGCATTTGACTCCATACCTCACCATCAGCTCCTCAACCGGCTCCACGATATCAGTCTACACAATGCCACAATCAAATGGTTACACTCTTCTCTAAATGACTGCAGCCAGCAAATAAAAATTGGGCCCCAGAAATCACACCCCCTCACCCTACAGCAAAGTGTATCGCAAGGATCCTCTCTCTCGGCCCTCCTGTTCAACATCTATCTTCAACCACTGTGTACCCTAATTCAAGATTATAATATTCAATTCAAGATCTATGCTGATAACATTATGATCTATGCACCATTCTCCACAATTAATCCAAATCACAGAAGATTATCAGACTGCTTTGGGGAAGTAGTATGATGGCTAAATTTTCACATCCTCGCCATTAACTACATGAAGACAAGTTCTTTTTGTAACTTGAGACACATCCTTCAACCCACATCCTTCAACCCACCTCAGTCTGGCTAACAGACAAGAAGCTACAGATTAAAAATGAGGTTAAGTACTTGTGCATCGCTATCGACGAGATCTAAACCTACATACACATATTACAAATACTGCTAAAACAACCTATATCAAACCATGGACTCTGAAGAACCTACGCTCCCTGCTAAAACCAGACAACTTCAGAACTGTATGCCAATCAATAGTGAGCCCGACACTAGATTACAGCAACATAATCTATCATGGTTTACCTAAGATCGTGCTTTACCCACTTCAACTAGCCCAAAACACTGCTGCCCGAATCATCTTCAGTGCCCCATGGCTCTCCCATATCACCCACATATTGAAACAATTACACTGGCTCCCTATTCATGCCACAATCAAATACAAAAAACATCAAATCCCAAAACAGAGTCAATCAAAATCACAGACACTGCGACAGTCCCACTCCGGTTATTCAATCTTCTTTTTGTCGGAAATTCATCAAAGGCAGGCAAGGATGTCACTTGACCCCACCAGATTGATGAAATCCCTTTTATTCAAATTTTCCATTAGTGACCAAAATATAAACGTTTTAAAGTTTATATTTTGGTCACTAAAGGAAAATTTGAATAAAAGGGATTTCATCGATCTGGTGGGGTCAAGTGACATCCTTGCCTGCCTTTGATGAATTTCCCTCACCTGAAAAGTAATTGCTGCCCCAGTGTTAACTTATTGCCTATAGGGGGAGTCTTTACGATAGCTACGGAACAGCCTCAGACCTGTGGGCTATTCAATCAAAGACACTTTAAAACACAGCGTCTATCAGTGCCCGTTTGCATCAATGGCCGAATGTCCAATTTTCTCTTTTTTTCTTTTTAAATTGCACACCTCCCTCTCTCCATAGTATTTCATGTAAACTTAGTTTGCCACATTGGACCTCTTAGTCCTATTTTCAAAGATAAAATTATGCACTTAGCTTTCAATAAAGACGATGCGCGGCGTTTTTTCAACAATTGTTAAATCGATGACTAGAAGTTGTCCACAGGATGAGAAGTTTTTACTACTAACCGTGCATTGGCCACAGCTAATTTTGGGTTAAAGATTTTGGCTGTTATATAAACTATTTCCCTGAAGAACCTCAAGTTATTGGGAGAAACACAGTTCAACGTTGTATGTGAGGCGTTGGGAACAAGAGAGAATTCCAGAGAAAGAATGAGATCAGATTGAGCTATTGCCATCATTCTGGTGCTCTCGTCTTTATTGAAAGCTAAGTGCATAATTTTATCTTTGAAAATAGGACTAAGAGGTCCAATGTGGCAAACTAAGTTTACATGAAACACTATGGAGAGAGGGAGGTGTGCAATTTAAAAAGAAAAAAAGAGAAAATTGGACATTCGGCCATTGATGCAAACGGGCACTAATAGACGCTGTGTTTTAAAGTGTCTTTCATTGAATAGCCCACAGGTCTGAGGCCGTTCCGTAGCTATCGTAAAGACTCCCCCTATAGGCAATAAGTTAACACTGGGGCAGCAATTACTTTTCAGGTGAGAGATATACTACGGTTGCTCTATGTTTGATGAATTTCCGACAAAAAGAAGATTGAATAACCGGAGTGGGACTGTCGCAGTGTCTGTGATTTTTGAGAATCAAATACAAGGCAATACTCACCACTTTTAAGGTGATTCACAAGCAGTCAACAGAATGCTTACTTCCGCTAATAACACTAACCAGAAGTGATGAGTTAAGAAGATACTCCATCCAGAATCTCCTCACCATACCACCCAAAAACGTCAAGAGTAATCAAGTGACATGCAACCATACCTTCACTCTATGCCCCTGTCATCTGGAACTATCAGCTGCCGCCTGATTGGCGTTCAGCAACAGGGAGTGGGCCCAAAGTTCCTCCCACTCCCTGCACCAAAGGACAATCAGGCCACAGCCACAGGACTTTAAACTCCAGTGCCGGGAGGTGCGAAGCCACCATCAGCTGCCGCCCGATCGGCATCTGGTAACAAGGAGCAGGCCTGAAGCTCCTCCCGCTCCCAGCATCAAAGGCCAATCAGGCCACAGCCACAGGACTTTAAACTCCAGCACCGGGAGGCACGAAACCACCATCAGCTGCCACCCAATTGGTGTCCGGCAACAGGGAGCGGGCCCAAAGCTCCTCCTGCTCTGTGCACCCAATGCCAATCAGGCCACAGCCACAGGACTTTAAACTCCAGCGCCGGGAGGCGCACCCACACCTGGCGGGCCCACACCTGACAGCCTCACCAGAGGGCCCTCAGGAGTGGCCCTTGAGTGGTGCACTGAGTGGAAACAGTCAGTAGTGCCATCGCTAAGCTCCAACCACCAACTAGTCTGGGCTAATGCCATCTGCCGAAGCCTCACACGGAACAGGACAACAGCTGAGACAGGCACCTCTCCAAACTTAGTAAGGAGCTGAGCCCCTACACCATCCATGCGCTGCAAGACAAGGGTTGGTACAACCATCCACAAGTTTTTAAACCCAATCGCTGCTTGATTCCTGTGACCTCCACCTGAACACTATCCAGCTTCAGAAGCACGACACCCAGCCCAACATCTAGGCAGCCATCCTCAAGCAACCCTCACACTATGCTGCACAGACTGCCCCCGATGAGGAACGTGGTAAGCTCCACCCTTACCCTGCACAAACCCAATGCGATGTCCCGACTACACCTGGCGTACCTGCACCTAAGGACCAAACTAAGGGTCCCCCTGATAAGACCTTAAAGGAGGCCCAGTAACAAAACACCTCAATCAACCACCCACAAGAGCACAATCATATCCTTTCCTCAGACATAAAAGCAACCAATGGTATTCAAAACCCCCACAAAAGCCTACACCTGGTGCACCTATACCTCGACAAAAGCCTACACAATGTATAAGAGAATGCTAACCTTATACCTTTACTCCTCAAACCCCCTTGCACCCTCTGCCAAACAGCACAGATGATTCCTATAATCCAAAGAAGTGGACATGAAATAAAAAGGATACATATTCACCAAAATATACATGGCAGACCACGTAGACGTATCCAAATAGACCTCATCAACCCACCGAAAATAGCTCCAACTGAGACTTACCAACATGACCTACTCAAATGTGCACTAATTAATGCTCGCTCCAATCGGAACAAGTTCCATACTATACTCGACTACATACAAGACCAAGACATAGATATACTATGCATCACAGAAACATGGCTCTCAGACACAGACAATGTCATCATAAACCAAATGACCTCCCAAGCATACACTATGCACAATTGCATAAGGCTCTCTCGAAAGGGAGGTGGCGTAGTCATAGCAAAATCAAACTACAGAACATCAAAGCAATTTATTTGCACCAGAGCCTTCTCTCTGTATGCTCCCCAACTTTGGAATCATCTACTTTCCCCAATACGAGCAATCAAAGTCCTACTTGATTTCAAAAAAGCCATCAAGACCCATCTATTCCGCGAATACTATGGTCCTACCTAGTATAACAAATGCCACAGTGAGACATTACAGCAATGGACAACTGATAAATGTAGCTATATCACCTCATTTGCAACAATGCTTCTGTACATACCGTAGTTAGCCATTGTTAAATGTATCTAATACCCCATATACTCCTCCAAGTTTCTACTCCCTGTTCTATGTAAAAGCCTATTGCTATGTTTGTTCCATGTGAACCGCCTTGAGTTGATAAGGTGGTATACAAAACCTGTTAAATAAAATAAATAAATAAAATCACACCTCGAGTTCACAACCATATCCTCCTATCAATCAAAAGGAAGTAACACAATAACAGTCTCAAACAGGAACATAGCAATATGCCTAATATACAAGGCACCAAGCTCTGATGCAGAAGAACTCTCAGCCATCCTTGAGGCAGTATGTGCCCACACAATACTGAACAAACCTCTCCTTGTACTAGGAGACCCAAACCTCCCCTCACTATCCCAAAAGGATGCACCCTCATTCATGGTCGCTATGAATCTATCAGTACAATCAAAGATCTTCAGACCTTCCGCAAGGAATTAAAAACCCTCCTTTTCACAGAATACTATAACAATTCCATTGTTACCAATATACTCACCTCCACTTCCCACCCCTTCACCCTCAATTAAACTAACCTCCCCCTTCTCCCTCTGGCAAGACTATTCTTGACCCCTTACTCATTGTTCTATAGCCTTGTAAATAGTTAAAAATCCCAATTCCCATGATATATGTGAAGAACTGGCGTGTAAATAGTTTTCTGTATTATAGTTCATTATGTTCTCTGTAACTGAGTTCTTTGTTTGATGCAAACCACCCCAATCGATGGAAGGGGCAGTACAGAAAAACTGTTTAAATAAATAAAATAAAAAAATAAATATGAAGGACCTATACTACACTCAGATGGTAAACACCCCAACACCGAAGAAAGGGGAAACACTTGATCTTATATTCCTACCCACCCAATACATTGATCACAACCTGCTGACACACCTAGACACCACCCCAATCCCCTGGTCGGACCATTATATGATCAACTTTTCCATTAACCCATTAATGCATGAATTCTACATTTGTTCCTAATACAATATTGTGTGATTGAAGTGTTTTATGCATGGTCTCATATGACCTGAGGCATAAAAGTTGAGCGTCCCCCTTTCGGGGGACGCTATGCATAGATGGGTTGCACCTGTGACGCTATGCATAAATGGGTTGCACCTGTGACAAAGCGAACATCAGCTAGAACCCCGAAAGAAAAGAGAAGATTTTGAACCTTCAACAAAGATAAATTTCTGAAGCAAGTCCTACCAGAGCTGGAAGAGAACTCACCTGATCTAGATTTAGACTCTATAATTAATAATTGGAACCATAGACTCAACAATGCAGCAGCTGCCCCAAACAAACTAATCCAAGAAAGAATGAAGCACAATGCTCCTTGGTTCTCAACAGAAATCAACAACCAAAAGAAGCTGCTACGGAAGCTAGAAAGAAAATGGTATCAAAACAAAGACCAGGAACACCTAATCAAATACAAAGACATGCAAGCCTCATATCACAACATGATAAACAAATGCAAGAAGGAATATTATTCAAACCTAATTACAAAGTCACTCAATAAACCAAGAGAACTTTTTGAAATAGTGAACACACTGATTAGCGCTCCTAAACAACCAAAGAACACCAACTCCCCAGATCCCTAAGAAATGGTAGATCACCTGATGCTAAAATACAGTAGCACACCTTCCTCGGATCTTACCTTGTTAGATAGTGATGATCTTACCCTCTTAGAACTGCAGAGGCCACACTCCAAGAATATAAATTCATGGAATTCCTTTCGCATTCCATCTGAAAAGCACCTGGAAGCCATAAGCAGCAGCATAAAGACAACTACATCTCCTCTAGATGCATGCCCAACCACATGGATCAAACTCACAAAAGAAAACCTAACACCCTTCCTACTAGAAATCACCCAATCTTCACTCAGGCAAGGATACCTACCCTCACAACTTAAACAAGCAACGATAAGACCCATTCTAAAAGGAAAGAACCTTGACACCAAGGACGTCAACTCATATCGGCCAATTTAAAGCCTATCATTCATAACAAAGTGATTGAAAAACTAGTCCTGCAACAACTACAAGACCACATAGATGAACATGCTCCATTAGATGCACACCAGTATGGCTTCAAACCCAATCATAGTGTGGAAACATTAATTATTTAACATTTCTTATATACCGCCTTTCATGATATCAAGGCGGTTTACATTGAACAAACTGAAATTACATTGAACAGGGCATTATAACTTGGAGATAACTATTTTACAGGGAACATGGGCAATGGAGGGTTAAGTGGCTAATTACATCACTCCTCGACACCATAACAATTGGTATAGACATCATACGACAAGGTTTATCCTGTTCTTCATTGAAATCACTGCAGCTTTCGACTCTGTCAATCATAGGACCCTGCTGCGAAGGCTTCTCAAAATAGGGATCCATGGAACAGTGATGAATTGGTTCTCATCTTACCTATCAAACTGAAAACAACAAGTGAGACCCGGCAACCAACAATCAAGACCATTCACCCAGCAACAAGGTGTCCCGCAGAGTTCTGCCCTCTCGGCATTGATCTTCAACACTTACATACAGCCACTCTGTAATATTATGAAACAACACAAAATCCAATACAAGATATATGCAGACGACATAATGGTCTTTACTCCAGTAAACATTGAACAACACGACTACACACAGATCACCTCATACCTCAAAAGAATGACTGGATGGCTTAAGGAACAAAACCTAAATATAAACTTCAAAAAATCAGAGATGCTTCACATCACCAGGATCGTACTATTCTTCCCAACCGAATCCATAAACATCTCCGAAGTCAAATACCTTGGAGTGACATTTGACACTTAGCTTTTGGTATGCTGTCTTGGTTGTTTTCTTGATGTGGGACTGGAAGTTAAGAATCATACACAAACTCAAGTCTCTACTCAATGACAGCAACTTTATGTGAGTCTGCCAAGCCATTATAACCCCCACATTAGATTACTGCAATATAATCTACCAAGGTCTCCCGAAGAAAAAAAACACTTCCTCTCCAACTTGTACAAAACACTACTGTACACATAATAACCGGAACAGCAAGATACTGCCACACAATTCCTACATTACAGCATCTTCACTGGCTCCCAATAGCCACACATTCCAAATACAAGGCTTCTTAATTATCTTCAAAATAATCCACATCCTTGAGTTCTTCAACCACTGATAAAAAAGACACCAAAGGACAGAACAAGAAGAACCCCAAATGACAACACTCTGAACATCCCCGTGTACAAGAGGAAAGCCAAGCACGCAACATGTAAGAGAGCATTCTCCTTATATGCTCCCTCCTTATGGAATGACCTACCTAACACAATATGAGCCATCAAGGACTTAGTAGACTTAGAAAAGCAATAAAGACCTTCCTATTTATGGACTACTACGGGAACACCCCATGAACAATAGACACATACTGAAACATCTCAGTATACAAACCCATATCCTCCCAACTGTCTGCCCCCATATCCTCCCAACTGTCTGCTCCATTCCTCTCCTCATCCTACCATACTTCTCCCTTACCCATCCGGTTCCATCCCAAAGAACATACCCCCTAGCTGCTGTAATATATCATCCACAACACTGAAACAACGGAATTATCTATACCCCATATAAACTTCCAAGTTTAATCACCCTTGTTCAATGTAATTGTTATTCGAGTTTTGGTTCATGTTATATGTAAACTGCTCTGAATCCTATGATAGGGCGGTACAGAAAAACTGTTAAAGAAATAAACAAACTCACTACCTGCCGAACTAAGGACCATAGATGATCTTGCTGACTTCCGGAAAAGTCTAACATAAGAACATAAGATATGCCATACTGGGTCAGACCAAGGTCCATCAAGCCCCGTATCCTGTTTCCAACAGTGGCCAATCCAGGTCACAAGTACTGTGATGAAGAAGCCCCAATTTCCACTGTTAAAATACAAAACATGCAGCATGTCAGTGCAAAAGCTGACAGGAGAACAGACCAGGTGGATAGCTGTTGTCAGTGGCAACGACAACAAAGGCAGCCACGAGGTCTGGAGAAACGTGTAGTAAGGAGAAACGCCCTAATTCCCAATAGCACACACCTGGTAGGGGGAAGTATGCACAGCCCTTATAAGGATAGTGCAGGGAACACAAGGGGGAAGCATTACAAGGACGACACCTCCAAAGAGTTGCCAGGAGGAAAGGAATTGTCAGAGAGCTCAGATTTGGAACAAACCCTGAGAGGGAGAAACCTGGGACAAGGTGAGCACTGTAGGAAGAGAAGACAGCCTGTCTTACCTACAGCAGCTACCAGAGAGGAACCAGGAAGAGTCTCTCACTTCAGTATAGGAAGTGACTCAGAGTCTGAACCAGGAAGCGTTCAACCTCAGAGATACCCAGAATCCACTAGGAGGAAGCAGCTTGCTAGAGCCGAAGCCAGCTGGGCAGCTCCTGCTGATTGCAGAGACACGGCAGCATGGAACCTACGTCCTAACCCGAGGAACTGCAAGCCAGTAGCTAAAAAGTATGTAACAAGAAGCTGGGACTTGGGGAATGAATGTGAGCCATTGAAAGTTAAAAGGAATAAAAGTGTTTGTAGAGTGAATGCAGAGCAACCTTACACAGGAAGCCAGAGGTGGGGGCAGGGCAGCTACTCCCAACCTAACTACCTGAATAGAGAGCATTCACAGCCGTCAGAAAAGCTTAGAGACTGGCCAGAAGACGTGTATATGTCAGAAGAGGAGCTGGCAGTAAGCTTTAAACCCCAAAAGAAGCCTTACAAGCTAAAGTCTGTTAGCAAGAGGGGACAGAGAGTTCCTCTATCCCAAACAGAAGATAGCAACAGAGAAACTTACCGTGAGGGCTTGCCAAAGGGAACTGTCCAAGCATATTTCAACCAAGAGGGTTTGGAACGTGAGGAGGAACCCATGTTAGTGGACTCTCTCAGTGAATCCTCATCTGTATCTGACCTAATGGACTGTACATTAATCTCATCTGAAAGAATATCTCTGCGCTAGACAGAGCAAAAGCCTGTGTGCTACAGTTTAAGTTCCTACCTTGAAGCAAGAAGTTATTGCTGTATGTCCTTTGTGTTTTTGCCAAAAGATTGGAATACTTTTGTTTCTGCTTGTGTTCTGTTCACTTGTTTATTAATCCACCCCGGGAGGGGAATAAATCCACATTTTGCTTTACCATTCGAGTCTGCACAACTATTTCTTCACCATCAGCAGCACACTGCCCCCTGGTGGTGACATAAAGTGGCGTAGTTCTTCGGATTTTTCAAGTGGATGAAAAACACAGCACCGAAGACACACATAGGATTTACCTTGCTGAAGGAGGAAAAGTTTGCCGCCGGAGAAAAAGAAAGAAAAAGCCGGAGCAGATTTTTTTTCAAAATTCCTGACCTGGAGTGCAGCAAGCCTACAGCTTTCTCAACGCACGATCCTTCACCGTGCTGAGGTAAAGGTAGGAGGGCACGGGTGATTTGGATCTGAGAAAGGGGGAGCTGTGGTGTTAGGAGCAGCAAGAGGAATAGCAGAAAAAAAAAAAAAAAAAGTTACCTATAGTGGAAACACTTTGTTTGGTGCCGCACTTGGTGGGCTTGTCTTTTGTTTCTTCACAGGTGCGTAAAGATGGATCCCCAGCAAATGAAAGACTGGATGGAGGTCCAGTGGAAAGCACAAGGAGAACTGGCCCGGCAAAGCCAAGAGAGAATGATCCATGCAATGACTGAGCAGCAGCAGCCGCTACTAGAGTTGCTGGAGACTCTGATAAAGAAAACTGCTACCGCAGCCGAGGTTGAGTCTGCAGGACCGAGGGCGGTAGGACTACATGAATACAATGCTCTGTCATTGGGACAATTAAAGTCATACGATAGTTTTGATGACTTTGCTGACGCGTTCGAGCGAATAGCAGCAGCGGCTAAATGGCCGACTGATCAGTGGGCAGTAAGATTCGCCATGACTTTGTCTGGTGAGGCGCTCGCCGCATACAAAACAATGCCCGTTGATCTGTCTTCCAGTTACCCCGACGTGAAGATAGCTATTAGAGATAGGCTGGGTTTAACGCCCATGCACTACAGAAGGCTCTTTAGAGAGGCCAAACTCCTGGATAAGGAAACGCCTAAAGCCTTGTTACAACGACTAAAAGGTCTAGCGACCAAATGGCTCGTTCCAGAAAGGGCGACGGTCGAGTCTTTATTTGATACCGTCCTCCTGGAACAGTATTTGGAAGCCATTCCACAAGAAATAAAGGCATTTATATTGCTACAAAAATGCAATTCTATGAATGACGCAGCCATCCTTACGGAGAACTATTTTGAGGCTGAATTAGCCAATACCTCCGGAGGCGGTATTTTAAAAATGGCTGGCATTGATAGAATGCATGGTGTGAGAAAGTCTTTTAAAAGCAATGCATATGGTGATACTGCATGTAATGTTAAGCTGTCTGGTAACACTATGGTGAAAATGGCCCAAATGAAATGTTTTAACTGTGGTCAGCCTGGACATGGGTACAAAAAGTGTACTGCACGTAATGCTCTAGTGGTGGGAGGACAGAACCCCCTAGAGAAGGGCATTCAGGTCGAAGTCCAGATAGAAGGGGTAAAAGCTTTGGCGCTCCTGGATTCCGGAGCTGACCAAAGCATGGTCTCCCAGGAGGTATGGCAGACCATCACGGCCCATAAACCTTCTGCAGAAGGACAAATTGACGGAAGAGTGAGTGTGAGATGCGTGCATGGCACCTCGTCCCATTATCCCTTATATAGCGTGTGTGTGGAAGGAGCAGGTACTCGGGAAAAAGTACAAGTAGCCACAGTCCCACATCTCCCGTATGAGGTAGTATTAGGGCGTGATTGGCCCCCATTTTCCAGACAAATGAAGGAAGGCCTTATTGAAGAACCTGAGATACCGAGGACAGAGGCCATAGCTCAAAAGGTCCCAAAACCTTTATTTGAGAAGGTAAAAAGACCCAAGGGTCCTACAAAACTCCAGGTAGTGGAGGGAGCCTCTTTGAAAAAAAGGTTCATTTTGAGGTTCGCCAAACTATCTCCCTTGGCTCAGAGTCCAAAGAGGGCCTCTGAAGCTGCAGCAGGTTACGACCTGTGTAGCGTAGAGGATGTGGTGGTCCCGAGGGAGGGAAAAGCCCTTATTAATACAGGCTTGCAGATCCAGATACCCGAAGGCTGCTACGGCAGAATAGCCCCGCGATCTGGATTAGCTGCAAAACATTTTCTAGATGTTGGAGCGGGGGTAGTGGACCCCGATTACCGGGGCGAAATAAAAGTCCTGCTGTTCAATTTCAGTAAAGAGAGCTATGCAGTAAAGAAAGGGGACAGAATCGCCCAATTTATATGTGAGCGAGTAGGTTTCCCCTTAGTGGAAGAAGTCTCTGCTTTAACAAGTACAGCACGAGGTACAGGCGGATTTGGCTCCACGGGGGTGGGGGAAGTAAAAAGTCTAACGGCCATGACAGACAGGAAAAAGGAGGAAGACTTAGGCCCCCAACCTGCCGATTGGAGGGAACACCCAGAGCCACGCATAGGCGCGGACTTATCAGTACCCCAGCAGAAGGAATTGATACAGGTGCTGGATAGGTTCAAAGATGTTCTCACGACGACACCGGGGGAAACCCGTATCGTCGCGCATGAGATCATTACCACACCAGGGAAAATAGTCAGACAGCGCCCCTACAGGTTACCTGAGGCGAAAAAAATGGAAGTAATAGCCCAGGTAAAAGAAATGGCAAAAATGGGCATCATTGAGGAGTCCAAAAGCCCATGGTCAAGTCCAATCGTGCTGGTCCCAAAACCAGACGGGACACTGCGATTTTGTATCGATTTTAGACAGGTAAACAACATATCGCAGTTTGACGCCTATCCGATGCCACGGATAGACGATTTACTGGACAAGTTAGGCCAAGCCAGGTTTCTGACTACCCTCGACTTAACGAAGGGATACTGGCAGATCCCGCTAACCAGGGACTCCAAGGCAAAGACCGCCTTTAGCACACCGGTGGGCCTCTATCAATTTAGGCGTATGCCATTTGGCCTTCATGGTGCAGCGGCCACATGCCAGAGACTCATCGACCAGGTCTTGAGGCCTCACCACTCGTACGCCCTTGCGTATCTGGATGACGTTGTTATCCACAGCAACACTTGGGCCGAGCATTTGGTTAGGGTGGAGGCAGTGTTACAAGCCATTAGAAAAGCCGGCTTAACGTTAAATCCGGCGAAGTGCCTATTTGCCACTAGGGAGGCAAAGTATTTAGGGCACATAGTGGGGAATGGGTTGGTTAAGCCACTCACAGGAAAAATCGACAGTGTTCGAGATTTTCCTAGGCCCCTGGACAAGAAACACATCCGCAGCTTTTTAGGCCTTGTGGGTTATTACAGGCGATTTATCCCTAGATTTGCGGAGCTTAGTATGGTGTTTACAGAGATGCTCAAAAAGAACGCACCAAACGTTGTACGGTGGACTCCAGAGGCTGAGGAGGCTTTTGTTTCTCTAAAGGAGAAACTATGTAAGGCCCCAGTTCTCAGAGGGGTTAATTTTCGGCTGCCGTTTATCGTGCAGACCGATGCCTCTGAGACAGGTTTAGGTGCTGTTATGTCACAGACTTTTGAGGGGATTGAGCATCCCGTTCTGTATCTCAGCCGGAAACTCTCTGATGCTGAGAGGAGATATTCAACGGTGGAACGCGAATGCCTCGCGATCAAGTGGGCTGTGGAGGCATTGCGCTTCTACCTGTCAGGGCGCAAGTTTGTCCTAGTCACGGATCATGCGCCACTGAAGTGGCTCAACCACATGAGAAACGATAATGCCCGTTTAACGAGATGGCACCTAGCCTTACAGGCCTTTGATTTTGATGTCCAACACAGGGCGGGCAAGTTGCACGGCAACGCAGATGCGTTATCTCGGCTTACGTGCTGTCAGACGGAAACGTCAGCAACACGTAAGGTTTTAAGGGGGGGGGATATGTGATGAAGAAGCCCCAATTTCCACTGTTAAAATACAAAACATGCAGCATGTCAGTGCAAAAGCTGACAGGAGAACAGACCAGGTGGATAGCTGTTGTCAGTGGCAACGACAACAAAGGCAGCCACGAGGTCTGGAGAAACGTGTAGTAAGGAGAAACGCCCTAATTCCCAATAGCACACACCTGGTAGGGGGAAGTATGCACAGCCCTTATAAGGATAGTGCAGGGAACACAAGGGGGAAGCATTACAAGGACGACACCTCCAAAGAGTTGCCAGGAGGAAAGGAATTGTCAGAGAGCTCAGATTTGGAACAAACCCTGAGAGGGAGAAACCTGGGACAAGGTGAGCACTGTAGGAAGAGAAGACAGCCTGTCTTACCTACAGCAGCTACCAGAGAGGAACCAGGAAGAGTCTCTCACTTCAGTATAGGAAGTGACTCAGAGTCTGAACCAGGAAGCGTTCAACCTCAGAGATACCCAGAATCCACTAGGAGGAAGCAGCTTGCTAGAGCCGAAGCCAGCTGGGCAGCTCCTGCTGATTGCAGAGACACGGCAGCATGGAACCTACGTCCTAACCCGAGGAACTGCAAGCCAGTAGCTAAAAAGTATGTAACAAGAAGCTGGGACTTGGGGAATGAATGTGAGCCATTGAAAGTTAAAAGGAATAAAAGTGTTTGTAGAGTGAATGCAGAGCAACCTTACACAGGAAGCCAGAGGTGGGGGCAGGGCAGCTACTCCCAACCTAACTACCTGAATAGAGAGCATTCACAGCCGTCAGAAAAGCTTAGAGACTGGCCAGAAGACGTGTATATGTCAGAAGAGGAGCTGGCAGTAAGCTTTAAACCCCAAAAGAAGCCTTACAAGCTAAAGTCTGTTAGCAAGAGGGGACAGAGAGTTCCTCTATCCCAAACAGAAGATAGCAACAGAGAAACTTACCGTGAGGGCTTGCCAAAGGGAACTGTCCAAGCATATTTCAACCAAGAGGGTTTGGAACGTGAGGAGGAACCCATGTTAGTGGACTCTCTCAGTGAATCCTCATCTGTATCTGACCTAATGGACTGTACATTAATCTCATCTGAAAGAATATCTCTGCGCTAGACAGAGCAAAAGCCTGTGTGCTACAGTTTAAGTTCCTACCTTGAAGCAAGAAGTTATTGCTGTATGTCCTTTGTGTTTTTGCCAAAAGATTGGAATACTTTTGTTTCTGCTTGTGTTCTGTTCACTTGTTTATTAATCCACCCCGGGAGGGGAATAAATCCACATTTTGCTTTACCATTCGAGTCTGCACAACTATTTCTTCACCATCAGCAGCACACTGCCCCCTGGTGGTGACAGTACCTAACAGACCTATTTGTTCGCCAAATCCTTTCACCTAGACCCAAACCACGAGTAAGGCCCCCTCCACCCCCGTAAGTCTCACTATCATGATACCAGACCACCAAAGGCTACCACACTCAATATCTGCATGAGATACATGCACTACTCTAAAAAACTACTCCATCTCTGTGCTCATAATTAAGCATGCTGTAAACTAACCACATAAGACCTGTAAATAGCCCAACATGTATATAATTATATACTGAAGTTGTTGCATTTCCTGCACATTACAAATGTACCTTGTT
Organism: Ichthyophis bannanicus; assembly: GCA_033557465.1. Lineage (NCBI taxonomy): Eukaryota > Metazoa > Chordata > Amphibia > Gymnophiona > Ichthyophiidae > Ichthyophis > Ichthyophis bannanicus. Next base: position 906,920,095 of record CM066035.1, on the reverse strand, counting down.
GCCACCATTAGTTATTTGAAAACTTAGAAACTTACAAAGTAATGAAGATGTTGCATTTCTTGTTCCTTACAGATGTACTTGTTCCTACTACTAGTAATATGTAAAAATTGCAATGTAGTCAGAGTTGTTCATTTCTGTATGGTTTATTGTAAATTGCCTTGATTCTTAGAAAGGCGGCATAAAAAAAGCTTTAAATAAATATATCCAACATTCAGTAACAGATCAACCTTTAATCCGGTAACCATAATCCCCCCATTCTCAACCTCTTCCAAAATCCTCAACCACCACCTTGAAATCAGAACCTGCAGACATTTATGATAGTGTTTCACGATCTATGTAGCAAGCAGGACCGGCCCATCCACTAGGGGGGCTAGGCAGTCACTTAGGGCGGCAAACCTCTGTGGATGGCACGGCATGACACCTGCAGCAAGTCAGGTGCTTCGGCACACATGGTCTGCCGCTTCTGACCCCCTCTGACAGGAAGTTGTTTCAGAGGGGGGTCAGAAGCAGCAGGCTATGTGTGCCAAAACACATGGCCTGTCACCGACCGCTGCCACTACCACCGCCACCGCCACACCAAGCCGAGCTCCCCTACCGAAGTAATCAGCAGCAGCACAGCTCAGAAGAGGGAGGGGGTGACACGGCGTGGTTCAGAAGGGGGAGCAGGACAGAAGGGGCTTCAGCCTGGGGTGACAGAAACTTTTGGGCCAGCCCTGGTAGCAAGAGGTCCATGTAAAGGTCCCATGTCTTTAAAAAGATAACCCAGAGATCCAGCATACCAGTTCTAGCCAAAATCTTTTCTATCATCATTAAACTGTGAAATGATATACACCACTGCATCAACGAAGCAGGGTGCTCATTAGCGTAGCTGGATTTAATAAGGATTTGGGCAAGTTCCTGGAGGAAAAATCCATAAACGATTATTAAGGGAGATTTGTGGAAAGTCATTGCTTATCCCTGGTGATAAGCAGCTTGGATTCTGGCTACTTTTGGGATATAAAGAAATAAAAAGCAAAGGGCTACTCCCACAAAAAGCAGGAGCGCAACCAAAAGAAAGAATGGGGGAATCAAAAGGTAATGAACAGATTTTATTATGCCCAATAATACATAAAATCTGTTCATTACCTCTTGATTCCCCTGCTCTTTCTTTTGGTTGTACGTTTGTGATATGCCAGGTATTTGTACCCCTTGTACCCCAGACAAGAAACCGGCAAAAAGCTACCTCAACTCTGTGACGCCACCCACTAGAAAGACAAGGCAACATTGCTATCCTTCAAGGCATACAACTTCGCATGGCCTCACATTCAACAGATGCTACTCAGCCAAACAACCCCAACCAGCGCAGCCAAAAAGGTAACAGAAGGACATGCTCATTTACTCAAATTTACAGAGTTTACTTTCCAATAGCAGCAAACATGTACTCCATCTATGCTACCACATACACTCTACTGGCGCTTCTCGCACTATGTCTCAGTTCTGAAACCCTATTTATCACACCCACCTCCATTCATACCCTATGGCCTCCTCCATATTGGACTCCTCATCAGACAAAGGAACCTAAACAACCTAATCCACATTCCAATACAAAATATCTCCACTCTTTCTGCAAACAATAAACTCAACAAAACCAAGACCATTAAATGTGCTCTTATAAATGCATGCTCAGTCGAGAATAAAATACCAATAATCAAAGATTACATCACATCCAATAAGCTTGACATCCTTTGCATCACAGAAACTTGGCTCGTTGAAACAGACATGGTACTTCTAAACCAGATGAAACTGCACAACTACTCAGTATTCCACAGCCCACATTCCCACCGAAGAGGCGGAGGAGTACAGATAATAGCAAAATCACACCTCAACTTCAATCAACTCAGCGCTAACAGCACAGAGGGAATAGACAATATCTCTATTTCAAACAGACAACTTGCTCTCTGTCTCATATACAGATAAGAACATAAGAACATAAGATATGCCATACTGGGTCAGACCAAGGTCCATCAAGCCCAGCATTCTGTTTCCAACAGTGGCCAATCTAGGTCATACGTACCTAGCAGTTTCCCCAAGGGACACAGGTTCCACAATGCTTGTACTGGTTCAAGCATTGATATCCTGGGTCCCTTCTTAATAAATATCCCTATCTACATCATCCAATGACTTATCTACTGGGATTTGCACTCAAAGGTTCGCACCCAAACAAGGATCCCATACTATTTGGAGACTTTAACCTCCTCTCAGCACCAGCCAAGCAAGCCGCCTCGTTCCTAGATGCCATATCTTCAATGGACTTTAACCAAATTGTACACACACCAACGCAGGGCAAAGGGAACACACTGGATCTCATTTTCATTAATTCCAAGCCCATCCACACCACACTCTCCTCTCCTCCATCTCTGTTATTTATCCCATGGTCTGACCACACGCTAATCAATTATCAAATATCATGCAGCACCACAACCAACCATGCACACCAAAATCAAGATACAAGACGCTTCAAAGCCTTTGATTAAAAAGCATTTACAGAAGAAGTTTTCCCTCTACTTGACCACACTACAACAGACATTGATGTCCTAGTATTGAACTGGATCCAGATCATTGGAAAATCAGCATCTGAAACCCTAACTCAATGATCCTCCAACAAACCACAAAAGACACAATGGTACTCCTCAGAACTTAGAACCCTCAAGAGACAACTATGGAAGTAAAAAACACAAATGGAGAGAAACAAAGTCATTAGAGGATAAAAACTCCTACATGCTTCTACTAATGGAATATTGCCAGGAAACCGACAAGTGCAAAAGATACTGTCACACAAAAGTCATTAATAAATCTCTTAATAGACCAAAGTAACTCTTCCAGATAGTAAAGAAGCTAATAGATCCTCCTCATTCAACCACATTGGATTCTTTTCCTGACCCTCAAGCTCTAGCAAATCACTACAAAACAAGCAGCACTTCATGCCACTCTCCACTGCAGACACCACCTGCTATCGTCATTTCTAACTCCTTGTCCACCTTCAGTTTCATTAGCAAAGAAAATATAGAACATACCATCACCACATTAAACTCAACCACATCTCCTCTTGACCCATGCCCAGTGAGCTGGGTTAAAGCATCCAAAGAAGAGCTCAGCTCAACCCTGCTAAGAATCACTCAACTATCCCTTCTTCGAGGCTACATGTCCAAACAACCCAAATCCTCTACCATCCACCCCACACTGAAAAATAGCAATCTCAATCCCAATAACCTTGTGGCATATAGATCCATTGCAAGCCTACCACTCCTGTCCAAGTTAATCGAAAAAACATTATCCAACAGCAACTCCAGGAACACCTTGATACCCATGCTCCACTGGACTCCCAGCAGCATAGCTTCAGGCCAAACCACAGTGTCAAAACGCTCCTAACTTCACTGCTAAACACACTACTAAAAGGATCTCAGAAGGCACACACCAAGGTTTCATCCTAATATTTTTTTACATCTCAGCTGCCTTTGATACCATCAACCACAGTGTACTCCTGCAAAGACTCTAGTCCATCGGAATCCAAAACACGGTCCTGAACTGGTTCCATTCATACCTTTGTGATCGTCAACAACAAGTCAAAATGGGAAGCAACTCATCATCTCCCTACTCGCAAACCCAAGGCATCCCACAAGGCTCTTCCTTATCGGCCTTGCTGTTCAACATCTACTTGTAACCATTATGTCCAATCATTCGCTCACATAACATCAACTTTCATATCTATGTGGATGACATAATGATTTACGCTCCATTTACCACCAACAACCCAACGTATGAAGGAATAAAAAGTTGTTTTGCAGACATCTCCCTATGGTTGGCAAACAACTCCCTAAAAATAAATTACAAGAAGACCGAAACACTATTTATCACCAAGGATACTCATTTCCAACCACCGACCTCCATAGCCTTAAATGACACAAATGTGAATGTTCAATCAAAGGTCAGGTATTTGGGCATCACACTCAAACAACAACTATCTTTCAAGCCTTACATAAGTTCCACTACAAAAACAATATATAACAAAATCAGAACTCTCCATCACCTCCACCCACAATTAGATCCATCCAACTACTGCTCAGCCTTCCAAACAATCATAACACCCCATTTTAATTACTGCAATTCAATCTACCAAGGGCTGCCAAGACGACACTGCTCCCCATGAATACTGCCTTGCATATTGCCACACGCATAATCCAAGGAGCATCAAAGAATGATCATATAAACCCAATCCTCAAACAGCTCCATTGGTTGCCATTACTCAGCCGCATACACTACAAAATTCTACTGCTGACTTTCGAAATCACCAACAAACCATCCACTTATTACCCACAAACACTACTGAACTCCACCAACCCTAGCAGAATGAAAAGACAAACCACAATAAATATGCTAAACATACCTCAAGAAAAGACTAAATGTTCCCAGTATGCTTACAATAGAGCATTTGAACTATGTGCGCCATCCCTCTAGAACTCCCTCCCTGGTGCTCTCCGATCGACAAATGATGTGGCCACATTCAGGAAACTACTCAAAACTCACGTATTCAACGAACATAACCCCCTACCCCCCTTTTTCTCTCATTCAACTGCATCCCCTCCCCCCAAAGAGATTAAATGGCAGTTAATCCTGTATGTTACCTTCAACCCCTTTCACACAAGTAACTCCTACTGTATATAAGTTCTACTGTTAAATATAACAATCAGTTGTAAATAGAAATTACAGTAACTATGTATTTAAGTCCCACTGTTCTATGTAAAACTCAGTTGTTGTAATGTATACCGCTTTGCCCCGGTAAAAAGCGGCATAAAAACACAGTCAAATAAATAAATTTGTGACCTGAAATGGCCACTATTAGAAACAGGATACTGGGCTTCATAGACCTTTGGCCTGGCCCAGTTCGGCAAACCTTCTATTATTTATTCATAAAAGGACTCTGATGTGTACAGCCCTGATCCCTAGGTTGCTGACAGGCTGCTAGCAGTGGCTCTATGGACCACATGTCACCAGCAGGAGCTGAGGGTAGCTAGCAATTTAGACAACTGCTATTCTGCAGTTCAAATCAAATGTGTTTACCCTTGCCAAAGAATGTTGCAGCGCACGAGGGACTTATATGGTTTGGAAAATCGATGTACAACAGGCTTTTTCGCTAGATCAATTAAACAGTATCACCGCTCACAAATATTTCTGTTTCCTCTTGGATGAAAGTAACTACTGGAATTCTGCACTCCAGAGTTCAAAAGTGGCACGTAGCGCAACGGCTGAGATTTGGAAACAGACATATGGAGAGTACTAATGACAAATCCATACCACTGGGTTTCCAACTAACTTCAACTCGTGAGTTTTGTCTCTGTAATTTAGTTCTTCTTCATCTCTCTCCTAGAGACAGATGTTTAGGAACATACCATAACAGACAGTGGCGGATAAAAACCAGTCAGTTTTTCTGGATAGCTACATTGAACATATCTGAGGTATATGTGCATATACCAGCTCTTCAGAATGTGCATGCCCATCTCATGCATATTCATTATGGATATCTGAAAATCAGATTGATTAGATGTGCCTCTAGGAAAGGACTGAGAATCACAGATTTTATTTTTAGGGGTAGCGTGATATACCCATTCTACTTCATAAAGTTACTAAAACCAAAGTGTCTCTTATTTTCGCAGTGGTTTGAACTTAAACATTGACAAGCAAGAATAAACTGGCATAGAGAACAAGCAATTTTTTATAAGCGGTGAAGCTTCTGCGACTGGGACACCTCCATAGCGGCGTAGAATACAATCACTGGGTAGAATGGAAAGGCTGGCTACTCTTTATCTGCCAACATCTACGTTACGGTGCTTTACTAAGCACATCAGATCCTGCTGGTTTTGCATTTTTATATTGCCAGAAATTTTGCTCACGTTATAAGTCTATATTCATCAATATATAATGAGCGATGATGACATCTAATCAAATGAGATCTGAATCAAGCAAAAGTTTCCCAGTATTTCTTTTCTGTGTCGGTATTCACAAACTCAATACAAGTTTATCATCTACAGACTGCAGCTTTACAAAGATGATTTTATTATTTTGAACATTTGAACATGAATTTACAACTCCCAATGGAGGAATAAGTCAGAGTATAATTGCTGAAAAATGTATAGTTCTTCTCTATGGAAAATCTATTTCTCATCAGTGAAAGAAAAATAATGATAGTTTCGATATGTTTTAACATTCCAAAAATGAAATAGGCACAGAAAGAATAAAATATTCTATTTCACTGTTGTCTTGCTGAATATGTTTATTATGTTTATGATTAGGATTTTATACACTGCCTTTCTTTATTTTTATTTTTATTTCTTATATACCGCACTATTATAATCAGTGCGGTTTACAGTTAAAACAGAACATACCACAATGTAACAGGTCACATTGAGTTTACATTGAACAGGGGTAGTAAACATGGAAGAAACCGGGGGAACTATATACAAATTATGAATAATCTTACGAAGGACATATAAGGATCTCTAAACAGAGGCATACGCTCATGGGTCAGGGAGAGAAGGTAGGGGAAAGATGATTAACTATTCTCTACAGGAGGCTGATCTATGAGGCGGGCTAGGTAGGAAGGCAAGGTGATGGCTGTGTGCTTTCCGGAATTGGTATCAGGGTAATGTTGTAGGAACAAGTGGTGCTTGAGAGCTTTTCTGAATAGCGCTAGGTTCGAGATGGCTCAGATTTCAGCTGGGAGAGCATTCCAGGCCATAGGTGCGAAAATGGAGAAGGCTCTACTGGCTGTTGTCTTTGTACATTTTATCAACAACTTAGGGACTTCAAGTGTATTCATCAATGTAGATCTCCTGACTCTATTGACTGGTATGCTGTGGAGAAGTTTACTGATGGGCGTGGGGGGCTGGTTCTTGAGGGCTTTGAATGTCAGGACTAGAGTCTTGTAATGGATTCTAGCCTGCAGCGGTACCCAGTGTAGGTTCTTCAGGACTGGCGTTATGTGGTCTGACCTTGAAAGTCCTACCAGTACCCTCGCAGCTGAGTTTATGGCAAGTTGGAGTGGGCTTAGAGTCGACTGTGGAAGTCCATGTAGGATGATGTTAGCAAAGTCGAGATGTGGGATAACTAAGGCTTGGAAGATTGATCGGTTGTCAGAGAAGTCAAGTAGTGGGCGGAGATGACGTAGTGTTCGGATCTTATGATATATTGCTTTTGTGGTGTTTTTGACATGTTATGACATGTCTAGCCGCTGGTCAAGAGTAATGTCTAGATAGCGGATTGTGGGTTTGGCCTTCAGTTCAGTATTGTTGACTTGTAGTGAGGGAGGTGGCGTGAACTTCTGGTTTCTCGTGACGAATAGAACGTCCGTTTTACTGTGGTTAATTCGTAAATTTTGAAAGAGGAGCCAATCTGCTACCGCTTCAAAACATCTTAATATTGGAGAGAAGTCAGGTTGATCAATCTTGAAAGGAGTGTAAATGAGGATGTCATCTGCATAGGCAAGGCATTGGACATTGAAGGAGCGGATTAAAGTACAGATGGGCTGCATGTAGATGTTAAACATCAATGCAGATAGGGATGAGCCCTGAGGTACACCTTGCTTCAGTGGAAATGGCTCTGATGTCGTGGAACCTGCTCTGACTTGTTGCCATCTGTTGCACAAATAAGATTTACATCAGGCTAGTGCTGAGCCTTGTATCCCTTTTTCTTTGAGGCGAAGTAAAAGTGTCTCGTGGTTCACCGAGTCAAAAGCGGCTGCTATGTCCAAGAAGATGAGGACAAATCCATGGTGGATGTTGTCAAGTCCTATGACTAGGTTGTTGAAGAGGTTGTGAGGATAGTGTCAACACTGTGTGCTTCTCTAAAGCCGTGTTGGGATGGGTCCAGTGGTGCTTCAGTGTCGACATGGTGTTGGATTTGTCGCTGGACTACCTTCTCAATGATTTTGGCAAGCAGTGGTATGCTCGAAATTGGTCTGAAGGACTCAACTTTAGATGGATTGAGTCTGCTATTTTTTAACAGAGGGCGGATTGATGTGTATTTTAAGCTTTGAGGGAAGGACCCTGTTGCAAGGGATTGGTTCAAGATTCTGCATATGGTTGGAGTGAGGTCATGGCGCAACTCTTTAATCCAGCTTGCAGGGCAAGGATCGTTAGGAGCAGTGGTGAGGTTAATAGAGGAAATAATATCTATGATCTCTTCGTTGGATACCTCGGAGAATTTCAGCAGAGAGGTTGGTTGGGAGGACAAATGCGGGGTGGGGAAGGATATAATGGTTGAATTCATATTGGTCTGGATCATCTTCGATTGTAGGTAGTGTCGGTGCTCCCCCTTGTGGCCAGGCAGTTGCCTAGGTGTAAGGGGGTGCCCCGATCGTCCTTCTTAATGAACCTGGCCTCTTCGCATGTAGTTGTGTCTTACAGATTATAGCCGAGATTGAAGGTCACAGGAAAATTTCTTTTATTTGGAAAATAAAGTTCTACATAACCAAATTGAATTCTTTGGTTAGGAATTCAGCTACTACAAACAAAACTCAGGATGCTTCTCCATTCACAAAAACATAAGCCTTGATACACAGTCCAAGCCTTGGCTTTGTTTCTGCGGCTTAGTTTAAACACGTCTCCAAAATCATTCCTTTACAAGCAGAAATCTGTTCTCAGGTCTCCAGGATGCAGCACAGCACCTAACTGTTTCTTTCACAGGTTTTAGCCGCACTTTAACTTCCTGGTCCACCAGCAGTTTAAAACTTATGACATTTTCCTTTTCCAAAGATGCTTTCAGACTTTAGTTTTCACAGGCATCCATTAACTCTTGAAGCTTATTCAACCAGCTCTCATTAATTGCCTAATTAAAGTCATGCGCTTCAGCAGAGAATGTTCTCCATTTAAAACTTCCGGGTTTTCCCAATTACTTTAAAACCCCTCAGTTTCTTACTTCTGACTGGCACAGAAAGAACATTCTATTTCCATATCAGAATAATCTTCCTCTATATAACTGTCTCCTATTTCCATTTCCTCTTCACTGGCTTCCCTCAGTGACTTGCTATCCACAAATGTTCAATGTAAAACTAAGCTTTTGCTTTGTGGATTGTTGTTTTATTGTAAACCGCAACTGAACTCTGGAAGTTGCGGGTTATAAATGTATGCTAAATGAATAAATAAATAAATCTGCATGGGAAGGCTTTAACTGCTGCAACACTGTTTTCAGCTGTTCCCATTGAGATCCCTCGCTACATGAGGTTGTGGGGGAAGGGCATGAAAGAGCTTTCTTATTCAGAAGCTTTTTAAGAGCTTGTAATGGGCTCACCTTGCTAGCAGTAGTGTGTCTCCTTTCAGATCCTGCCACAGATGTACACTTGCTTTCTGGTCCTCCCAGGAATATTCCTTTCTCCTGCTCCCCAACAGTACCTTGTTTAAAACAGGCTCTCTAAGGCTCCACGTTAGCTGCAGACTTCCTGTCAGCTGAACTGCGTTCTAGGCTTGAGCTGTCTCTGTACTGTTTGCAAGAGGAATCCCTTTTTGAATGGCCAGTCCACCAGCTTCTAGAGAATATCTCCTCCTCAGAAGATTCCTCCCTAGAGCTTGCCTCTACCCTTTTTTCCAGCTTTCTCTCAGACCTCCTCCTGGATCTCTCCTCTTTACCACGCTGATTCTCCTCTCTGCCATGCTGCTTTCTGCCACGCTGATTCTCCTCTCTGCCACGCTGATTCTTGTGACTGAAACTTCCCTGCTTAAATGTTTGGGGCTGTCCTATAGCTCTAGACTCCGCCCCCAAACCACTCCCATTACCTCCCTCGGTTTCCATGGGGACTGGGTGTGTCTCTGGTTCTACACTTCTGTGCAGGAAGTTTTTAGCTTTGTTTAGAGTTTTAACCCCTGCTGTGCCTGCAGTTCTGTTGGGCTCAGGGAAAAAAGACTGTTTTTCCCCCTTTTCCTTCCACTCTAAACCTGCTTCGCCACCACAGTAGATGGAATAGTCTCGCGGCTGGGGCATGAGTGGTTGGGCTAGTGCAGGATCGCCTGTTAGGGACTTTACAATATTGAATAGGTCATGTGGTTTGTTCAATGATCGCTTTAGTAATTCTGACTGGTACTGTTTTCTTTTTTCCATGTTTTTTTCTCGGTGTATTTGTAGGTGAGCGGAGTATGCACAGAGTGCCTCGGAGGTCTGGGTGTGGCGCCATTGTCTCTCGAGCTTGCGTAGGTGGAGAAGCGAAGCTCGCAGATCCTGGGAGTACCATGGTGCGTGTTCCCGTTTTGCTAGGTTCTTGTTGGTGGATGGGAGGCAGGCAGCAGCTCTGAGGGCGTCATCCCAGTTGGATACCAATTCGTCTGGGTCAAGGGATTCGTAGGCAAGGAGAGGTAGGATCTTCTTGAGAGCCTTCTCCTTAACGAGGGGTCGAAAGCGTGTTGTTATAATTCTAGGAGGGGCACATGTTTTATTGTTGAAATTGCTGAGGTGGTTGGTGGGTATGTGGAATAGGAGTAGATGATGGTGAGACCAGGGTACAGGTGTTATGGAGAGCAGCAGGCTCTGGGTTGAGTTGACAGCAGTTTGAGGGGCGAAGATCAGGTCCAGTTTACCTCCCTTGCTATGAGTGGGGGAGTCGATGAGTTGCATATAGCCCAGCTCGTTCATTGCGTCAAGGAAGGCTGATGAATGTGTATCTTGAAGGGAGGGCAGGTTGAAATCTCCCATCAGCCAATTTAGGGAGCGTGGGTTATTGGAGTTACAGACTAGGTCAATTATTGACGGTAGGTCATCTGGTAGGTCATCTGGTGATGAAGTTGGTGCTCGGTACAGTAGGTTAATTGAACAATGGCAAGGCGACTTACAATAGTTAAAAATACATAAAATCCAAGAAAGGAACTACACACACACAGAAAAAGTTCTTTGACAATAATCAGTACCATCAATGCACAGGAACTTAAGGACAGGTGAACGGTTGCATGTCTTTGAATTCTGCTGCACAGTCCCACATTTAAGGTCTAGAAAAGTGAAAAGAGCTGTCAAGGCATTGGCTTATACAGTGTGATCCCAAATATTAGATCAACCAGGCCAAGAACGTATTTGAGATATGACACCTTAACCAGCTCGGAAAGGTGTTCCATGGTGCAATGATTTACTCTGAACTCAGAGGCAATTTTACACTTCAAAGTTTAGAAGTATTTTCTATCCCTGAATTGAGTGCTCAAATATTCAACTCCAGTACCCTGCCAGCTGCTAGCAAGTGCTGAACAGCTGTGAGCACAAACATCTGGGCCTAGTGATCCTAACAGCGGGGGTTATCACTATGTTGAAATAGGAACAAACAAAGCATTATTTTTAACAATTCCTCTGGCAGCTTCAAGTCATAGAAATGATTGTCAATAAGGAGACTCGCACTAACATCTACACTATATTGCTACTGATTTAAAAATTTCATGTGATCCCTTTTATATCATGCTGGTAGGAGCGTTATTGGCAGTATAAAGAGACACTCTCCCCCCCCCGCCCCCAAATACTGTTTTCACGGCAAACAGATCTAGGCATTTTAAAACAAAGTGACAGATTTGATTCCTGGACCTAGCTTTGGTTGCATGGATTAGATGAGGCTGGGGCTGCTATGGGAGGAAGGAGTCCTCATTGCTGCTCAGGGGAGACACCTACTGGCTGGAACCAAGGCACATGCATACCAGGTCCTAATGGAGTCGATCACTGCCACAGTGGCAGGGCTAGGTGGGTTATTGTAAATACAGCTTCCGATCCTACGTGTTTATCATTTGGAAATTTAGGGGTTTATTTTAGAGACAATTGGGTGCTTTCCCAGGGTCAGAAAAATAGGGGTTTATCAGTGTATTCTCAAAGCAAAGTTTTTTTTAGTTACTTTTTAGGTGAATTACATTTAATGACACAAAACACAATTTTCCAGTGCCAGTCTTATCTTGCATCCCTGTCATCACCCCCCTTTCTCCAAGCCCCAAAAACAGTATCAGCATCCCCCTCCCTTCTCCAAGCCCCAGCAACAGCATCAGTGTCCCCCTTTTCCAAGTCCCAGACACATCATAAGTACCCTCCCCTTCTCCAAGCCTCAGGAACACCATAAGCACCCCCTCCCTCTCCAAGCCCTACCAACATCCCCGCACAGCAGCGGGAACCTGTCTTTTTTGCTTCTGCTGCTTCTCTTTGCAGCTGGCGCTGAAGAGAGTTCGAAACCGAAGAACAGGACGTGCCTGTTTTCGCCTTTCAAACTCTTTCCAGTGGCAGACTGAAGCAGCAGAGAGCGGTAGAGACAAAAAGCACAATCTTCAGCCACCAGTGAAGGGACTCTGCCTGCAGCTTTCAGCTCCAATGACAACTGCCGGTTGATGCCATCAGAGTGCCAAGGAGGGGACCATTTTTCAGGGGTTTTGGATTATAATCAAAAACCACAAATTTCCCGCCAGGGGAGTTTTATTTGGGGTTTTCAGTTGCAACAGAAAACTGGATGCCCTAATTATAAAACTGGGGAAATACCCCGGGTAGATGTGAATGGAGGCTCATGGCCCTACTGAGGCTGATTCAAATTTAGCTGGAAGTCAAAAAATGCAAGAGAAAACTGAACTCCCAGCCCAAAACTAAAACAACCAACAGGACCGCCCCCTCCCCCCGCCATCCATGTGGCTTTTTTTCCAGACACATTTGTAAATGTGTATCCTTACATTACCGTACCACCTAGACAATATAGCTCTCACCAACTAATAATAATAAAAAGTTTGGTAACTTGGACAATTTCTCTAAATGCATCAGAAAAACATCATTTTAAACAGGACCAAGGAAAAGAGGATGTCTGCCTGCAGCTGCCCCCCAGGGTAAGTGCAGTAGCAGCTTATGGGATACACAATTAAGACTTCCACGAGCCCAGAGAACAATAAATCGAGCAGAACACTGTCAGGATGGTAAACATGCTGCAATGACAGAATGTCAAACATTCTGTAACTTTTCCCCATATGATTCCCAAAGTTGCTGCAATACTTTCACCCATGAAATATTTACATGCAGCAACATTACACAGTCTGTTGCAAATGTCCCTAAATATTTCAAGATTTCATTCGTGTTCACTCCTAGTCTCCTTTCCCATTGAATTAGCACTCTTTTGGGTTACCTACGCTGTAAGATTATTTGGCACTTGCTGTCACAGTGTAGGACTTTATCAAACTGGCGCTGTTCTGGATTACATATCGTCAATGATACAGAAAAATGTAATGTGTGAAACAGAATGACAGCAAAATGAAAACATTCTAGGTTATTAAGGCTACTGCATCAGGTGTTAAATCAGGCATGCGGGGTCAGTCCAGTGCCTCAAACAGGTAATGGATACACACCACCATGCAAAACATAATGACATTTTACTTACCAGTTAATGCCCTTTCCTTGAGTTTTTCTAGACCAGTCCAGACAGTGGGTTGTGTTCCCCTACCAGCAGACTGGTGGAGACAAAGAACCAATGAAAAGCCCAGGTTTCAATGATATCACTCCCATGCCTCTATTCACCTCAGCCACCAGAGGTCCCTTCAGTATTCCTTTGTCTCCAGCAGATGGTGGATGGATTTTCTCCTCTCTGAAGAAAATTCTGAGGATTTGAGAAGAAACGATCAATTTTAAACGCTTATGAACGACACCCTGCAGGTTGATATCTCACTACAGCGTGACGTGGGAGGCCCCAGTAGACTGCGGTCTTTTCAGTAGCCATAGGAGGGAGGAAAACTGGTTCAGCTCCACGCTCTTACCATGGATAAGGACCTGTTGAGCAGGCAGAAACTGGATGGATTTGGAAGGATCTGAAAGAGTACAACTGCCTCACAGAACCTCAATGCCCCCTCCCTACTCCTCTGTCCCCACCCTGCTCTCTTCCAAAGATTGCAGAAGGCTCTCAGAGGAATCTGCCTGCCCGCCACTTTAAATACAGTGCTGCAAAGCCAGCCAAACAATTCCAGGGGAGTTAAAACAGTGTCAGTGAACCACATGTTCAAGTACTTTAGAAATAAAGGGGAAGAGGGAGATGAGTTTATAATTAGAAGGACAGATAGGGTCAAGGGATGGTTTCTTGAGGATAGGTGTAACCAAAGCAACACACATACTTACTTTTCACACTAGTCGGTATTCTATAAGTGGCCATTTATGCGCATAAGTAACTAAAATACAAACATTTACGCACATTGTTGATGTTTCCTTATACAATTTCCCCCCAAATAGGTAGATAATGAAAGGCAAGTTTTCAGACTGTACCAGGAACAGTCCAGGTGAAGGGAAGTCAGCTGGTAAGCAGCATTACCGCACATGCTTGATCAAGCACAAAGATACAAGGCCCTGACAACATAAAGCTCTGCAAGGTTTCATGGCTGACAAACCGTACCATTTTTTTATTGTTATATTTTTTAACCACAAACCAGCAATTACAATTCTGTCAAAGAAAATCTAAGACTATACAAGTCAACATGGTAAAATCTTGAATGGCAGAGCCTGCCCTGGAAACATAGAGCCAATTGGAAATCTTAGTTGACATCACACTTTAGAGACAGACAGAGGCTGGACATACTAAGCATTGTGGGATCAATATTCAGCAAGCCATTGAGTGACTGGAAAACCAGTTAACTACAACCACACAAAAATGAGCCTGAATTTTCAAACAGGGACCATATAACTGGAGAGTGGCTGAATATGACTGGACAGATCAGCTGTGATATCACTGCTTACATGCTAACCAGATAGTCTGGGATAGTCACACAATCCGCATAAAAGTGACAGAAGCACTAGGCTTCGAATATCCCTAGATAAGAGGTAAAATTCATGTAGCACCTCAGCTCTGAAGATCCCTGGATAAGAGGAAATATCCAGATAGCACTCAATTAACTGGGTTGTGAGACAAACCTGGATATTTCAGATGGCACCTGATTGGTTGGATTAATGGTCAAGTGCCTCTCTGGTCAGGGTCATTACAGCAGCGAAATAGCATCCTGAAGATGATAGATCTTTTTCTTAGTGGAGGAGGCAGAGTTGCTTGTAAAAATGGTGCTTAGATGAGAGAGTGTCCTCTATACACAGGGACAAAGGATGGCCAACCTGGTCCTCTCCACTAGGATCTGGTGGGGGATCCAGGTCAGGCTGCTGAGGTAGGTTGCACATGGGCAAGAGCAGAGACATCCTGGGAAGACCACATAGCAGGTCACACTAGGCTACTGCCTAGGACTGCAAGACTGGTGGGGGAGGGGGGGAACAGCAGCTGGCCAAGCAAATCCAGGGACCTGGGAAGACACACCAGCTAAGGAGGCAGCAGGACATCCAATTACCTGCAGGTATAGCCGGCTCAACTATTTTCCAAGACTAGATGGTTTTGAGGGCTGCGACATCTGGGTGAAACAAAGAGCTGCATCGTGTAAAGGAAAATAGCTAATACTGACAGCCACACAAATCCTAACAGACAACAGCCCACACCTTTATCTGCAGGAGCAGCAGACACATACACATACACAAACAAAGTATAATAGTGAAAAGTATGATGTCAAATCATTCATGTGTACAGAGGTGTTGTAGGAAGGGCAGTGTTTGGATGAACATGACTGCAGAGTATAAATACCAAAACCACAGATGGTGACTGTAAGGCAGAAGGTGTATCTAGGGTGCCCACAACCTTGCACCAGGCCTGGGGCCAGCCCTTCCTGAAGGGAGAGCAGACAATATGCACAGACCTAGCAAAGTTCCAGGACTAGCCTCAGAGCTGTTGCAAGGCATTGGGTGCCATTGTAACACCTCCAGCTTCACTCCGTCTTCAAGATATAGATGAGAACACTCAAAAACCATGACAGTCTGCACAGCACTCTTCCAACAATGATCCTGTGAAAATGCATAAATGGCCGCATACTCTGAAATATCAAACACTGCATCATATGTATGTGTGTCCACCAGCTCCGCTGTTAAAAAATGTGCTGATGGTCTGAAGCACATGTGTGGCTGTCAGAACTGACTGCTTTGCTGTGAATTTCACTGCATCCTGCTGTTCCCCAGAAGCCACTGCCTCAGACAACCACCCAGTCATACCCAATAGTTGGTACAGCCTTGCAAAGATGCACAAGGACACCCCTGTTGGGTGACTGTATGTACTGATAGGCGCATAGGTGGAAGGAGGCTGTACAGCACAGTGTAGAAGTGTAGGTCAAGTGTCAAGAAACTGCTACAAGGGTTGGATGAAGGTTGCCAAGCACAACCAGGACATGCAACAGGCCAGGGGACGGCCCCATGCTGACACACAACGAGTAGGTGGCATGTGATCCAAAAACTTGCAACACAGACATATGTGTATGCTAGTGATGTGCATCCTCACTTGGTTTGCAGCATGTTGTGCTGTGAGGGCTTGTGTGCTTCAATGATGCTGAGGGCTAAGCTATTGACAGGGTCTCCCAAAATGGACAGGTATCCGCTGAAGTGCCAGACCAAGATAAACCACCCATCTGGGCAGCAGCTGAATGGGACAGTGTTGGTGGCGGAGGATCACATTTCTGGGACGACGGCAACAACACTAAACTGCATGGAGGAAAGGCCTGCCAATCTACTTCTGTATCTTGCCATGAAAACCTATCTGGGCAGCAGCAGAATGGGATGGTGTTGGCAGTGGAGGATCACATTTCTGTGACAACGGCAACAACACTAAACTGCATGGAGGAAAGGCCTGGCAATCTATTTCTGTATCTTGCCATGAAAACCAATGGATAGTCGCAACAAAACAAATTCCACTATGGTGCTGGAAGATGAGACCCCCAGGTTGTAAGGCACTCAACTAGCTACTGGGGAGGAGCTGAAGACTTTTCAGAGTAAAGCCAGCATTCATGATGTGGTTGGATCAAAGCCCTCAGGATGTTTGACTGCTGATGTAGCTGTGCATGAGAGTCGGAAGCTGCAAAGATGTCTTACATATTGGGACATGGAACGCATGAAGCATGAACCAAGGGAAGTTGGAGGTGGTCAAGAATGAAATGGAACATGTACAACTTGATCTGCTGGGTGTCAGCGAACTGAAAGGGACTGGCATAGGGCACTTTGCATCAGATGACACATGGTCTACTATGCTGGAAATGAAAGACAAAGACGAAATGGTGTTGCATTTATAATAAAGAAGAAACTTGCAAGAACTGTAATGAAATACAATGCAGTCAGTGAACGCTTGATCTCTATTCGTCTACAAGGAATGCCTATCAACACAACTATAATTCAAGTATATGCCCCAACAAAAGCCGCAGAAGAGGATGAAATTGATGAGTTCTTTGAAAACGTACAAGCTGAAATTTACAGAATATGCAAACAGGATATCCTGATAGTCATGGGCGACTGGAATGTAAAAGTTGGCAACAAAGAAGAAGGCAAAATGGTTAGAAAATATGGACTTGGCAACAGAAATGAAGCTGGAGGAAGACTGATAGAATTCTGCAAGACCAATGATCTATTCATCTCATATCCCTTCTTCCAGCAACACAAGCGGCAACTGTACACATGGACTTCACCCAATGGATTGTACAAAAATCAAATTGACTACATCTTTGGAAGTCAATGATGGAAAAGCTCTATAAAATCAGCAAAGACAAAACCTGGAGCCGACTGTGGTATAGATCACCAACTACTAGTATACAAACTCAAGCTAAAGTTGAAAAAGAGCAAGCCACTCATGACTATGGCAAAATATGACCTTGAGAATATACCTCTGGAATTTAAAGACTGTCTGCAAAATCGACTTGCTGCTTTAGATATAAATGACAGAGCTACAGAAGAGTTATGGAATAAAATCAAGAAGGTTGTGTTGGAAGAAAGCAAGAAGTCTCTACAAAAGGTGAAAAAGCAAGAACAGCCAAAATGGATGATGGAAGAAACTCTGAAAATTGCCCAGAAATGCAGAGAAGCTAAAGTTGGAAGAGAAAGAAAGACAATCGCAGAACTCAACAGAGATTTCCAACGTGCAGCAACACAGGACAAAGAAAAGTACTACAATGACACATGCAAGGAAATAGAAGCAGAAACTATTAGAGGAAGAACAAGATCGGCTTTCCTAAAACTACGAGAGTTAAAGAAAAAATTCCAGTCTCGAATTGGAATGTTACAAGATGCTCAAGGATCCATGTTGAATGATGCTGAGAAAATCAAGAAAAGGTGGAAAGAAAATACAGAGTTTTTATATGACAAAGATCAAGTGGACCAACAGCCGTTTCAACCTGCACCTTATGATCCGGAACCAATGGCGATGAAAGAAGAAGTCAAAACAGCATTGAAAGCCTTATCAAAGAACAAAGCACTAGGCATTGATGGCATTCCCATAGAAGTATTACAGAAATCTGATGCAGCTGTTACCATACTTACAAGGTTCTGCCAGGAAATTTGGAAGACAACATCATGGCCAACTGACTGGAAAAGATCTATGTTTATACCAATACTAAAGAAAGGTGATCCAACTGACTGTGGAAATTATTGCACAATCGCTCTGATCCCACATGCCAGCAAGATTCTACTCAAGATTATTCAACAGAGACTACAACCATACCTGGAACAAGAACTACCTGAAGTGCAAGCAGGGTTCAGGAAAGAGCGAGGAACGAGAGATATCATCGCGGATGTGAGATGGATCCTTGAAAAGACTAAAGAATACCAAAAGGATATCTATTTGTGCTTTATCAATTACAGCAAGGCTTTTGACTGTGTAAACCATGAGAAACTCTGGGCCACATTAAGAAGCACGGATATACCAGAACACCTGATTGTTCTCTTGCACAATCTGTACATTGATCAAGAAGCAACAGTTCAAACGGAACAAGGAGAAACAGAATGGTTTAAAATAAGCAAAGGTGTACGACATGGCTGCATTCTTTCCCACTACCTCTTTAATTTATATGCAGAACAAATCATCAGAGAAGCAGGATTGTATAAAGACAACAGAGGTGTGAAGATTGGTGGAAGACTCATCAACAACCTTCGCCATGCTGATGATACCACATTACTAGCTGAAAGTGAAGATGATCTGAAACATTTGCTTCTCAACATCAAGGAACACAGTCTTAAAATGGGCCTGCACCTTAATGTAAAGAAAACAATGATCATGACAACTGGCAAAATCAATAAGTTCATCGTTGAAGGAGAAGAAATTGAAATTGTGGACAACTTTAACCTATTTGGAACAGCTATCAATAAAGAAGCAACAAGCAGTCAAGAAATCCAATGACGCATTGCTCTTGGCAGAATGGCTATGAAAAACCTAGACAAGATTCTCAAGAGCAGAGATGTCTTTCTTCATACAAAGATTTGACTCGTTCAAGCCATGGTATTTTCAATAACATATGGATGCGAAAGCTGGACAGTGAAAAAGATAGACAGGAAGAAAACTGATGCCTTTGAATTATGGTGCTGGCGGCGAATACTGCGCATACCTTGGACTGCCCGACGAACTAACCAGTCAGTACTAGAGGAGATCAAACCTAAGCTTTCTTTAGCTCAGATGACAAGACTTCAACTTTCAAACTTTGGGCACATCATGCGAAGAGAGAGATCATTAGAGAAAGACATCATGCTTGGCAAGATAGAAGGTCAACGCAAAAGAGGAAGGCCAGCAATGAGATGGATCGATACAATAACAGCAGCTATGGGTACCAATCTGTCAACAATGAGCCGCCTGACTGAAGACCGAACACAATTTAGGACAACTATCCAGAGGGTTGCCATAAGTCGACACCGACTCGACAGCACTTAACAACAGTGATGTGCAAACCCTGAAAAAACCTGGGGCACCTCAACGTGTCCCACATTTGTTCACATTGCTTTCATTGACAAAATGGACATGCATAAACCCAAAAGTATTTACCTCTCACACTGTCAGTAAGGGCTGGCTTGTACCTGAACATGTGACCTCTGCCCAGAAGAAGTCAACCACCAAGAGGAGCTCAAATGCCTCACAGTGGGCAGACCCAAACTAGTCAGCACCTCATTGTGCCATGACAGATGGGTGCCAGAAGCACTTGTTCCCTCTTTGGCCCTACATGTGACTGGTGGGGGGCTTGCTGCAGTTCCCATCTGAATAGTCTAGCCAATGGATACAATTAACAGCCAATCTAAAGATAAACTCCATGGCTTTCACCACTGCAATATTCCCGTGCCAGTCCAGCAAACCCCTGATCCTGGCTGAGCAATTTGTGATACAAAAACATTGCTGCATCAGGATCTGGGTTTGGCATGACAAATGTCTCAGAGAAAGCACTTGGACATGGCAACAGAGCTGGACTGGCACAGGAACCCAAACAGACCTACAATCATGTGCATGCGTACCCCTAGCTCTGGGCATCCCAGTCATGTTCCAAACATATACATATGGGGCAGGTGATGTCTGCATGGGCATGTGGAATGGAGCAGGTGTCATGATAATCCAGACAAAGTCAAGCAGTGCTATGCCATGTGCACACACCATGCTAGGTAGAGCACATGCCAAACTATCACTATTGCTGGCAGTCTAAACACAGGATGCATTGACTGTGCACATGACATGGTATGAGAAGGTGGTAGTTAGCAAACTGGACCTATGAGTGGTCATGAGCTCCCCTGTTACCTTACCATCTGCAGACCGTTCATAGGATAAGTAATTATCTTAGGAAGGATGAATGTAGGAGTCCAGCAGAATGGTTCTTGTGGCACAGAGATACTAAGACCAGTTCATGTTCCAAATGGGAAGCAATCTGCAAATGACAATGTGGATTGTACTATCCCTCTGCCCTGCCATGCCTGAGGGTGTGCTGTTGCTGTCTGACAGTACCAATATGGTCCCCTACTTGGTTGGCTCCATAAATATGCGAGGCATGCCACTAACTGCAGTCCGGATTTGTCAGGTGATATTGGCTCACCCATACAGACTGTGGAGGGGGCCTCCCAGCAGGTCAGGATGCCCCCCTATAGTGCTGGCAAGGTGTGATGGTCAAAAAAAACCACAACCCACATCCTCAGTGGGGGCCACATCCTCAGTTGAGAGTGACCAGTCATGCGAGAGCACATACATCAAGTGGCTGCAGGTGAAATTGATCTGTAGCAATGCCCAGTATCTGTTGGACAGTAGTTATGGCATGGCATGTGCAGTGCTGTGGCAGTATCATGATGCGTGACCTCTTGCAACACATCACCCCAGACACCAGTGGGCACAGTGATGGTCAAGGTACATGCAGTTAGCAGCAGGGGATATGCACAGGCCACTGCACAAATGCTGCATATAGCATCATGTACTAGAGGAGCACAAAAGCGGAAGTAAGGATGTGGTTGAAAACTACAGGCCGGTTAGTTTAACTTCAGTGGTGAGTAAATTATTGGAAGCGCTGCTGAAAGAGAAAATAGTGAGGCTTACGGAGTCTAGCGGATTAAAGGATCAAAGGCAGTATGGATTCACCAGAGGCAGGTCTTGTCAGACAAATCTGATTGACCTCTTTGACTGGGTGACCAGGGAATTGTACCGAGGGAGAGCCCTAGATGTGGTGTATTTAGATTTCAATACAGCCTTTGACACCATTCCTCACAGGTGACTTATAAACAAACTGAGCACCCTAGGGATGAACCCTAAAGTTATTGCATCGTTTAGAAATTGGTTGAGTGGGAGGCGACAAAGGGTACAGGTAATGGAGCTCACTGAGGAGAAGGTTACCAGTGGTGTGCCCCAGGGATCTGTCCTTAGTCCGATTCTTTTTAACATCTTTGTTAGTGATAATGCGGAAGGGCTGTTGGATAAGGTTTGTGGATGATACCAAAATCTGTAATACAGTAGACACCTAGGAAGGTGTAGATAACATGAGGAGGGATCTAGCTAAGCTTGAAGAATGGTCCAATATTTTGCAGCTGAGATTTAATGTTAAAAAATGCAAGGTCATGCATTTGGACTGCAGCAATCCAACAGAGCAATAGTATAGGGGGTGAAGTGCTTTTATCCACTAAAGAAGAGCGGGACCTACGCATTATTGTGTCTGATGATCTTAAAGTAGCTAAACGGGTAGAAAAGGCGATGGTAAAAGCTAGAACGATGCTTGGGTGCATAGGGAGAGGAATAGTCAGCAGAAGAAAGGAGGTGATAGTGCCTCTGAATAAGTCTTTGGTGCGACCTCATTTGGAGTATTGTGTGCAATTCTGGAGACCGCACCCTTCAAAAGGATATAAACAGACTGGAGTCGGTACAGAGGTGGCTACTAAAATGGTTAGTGGTCTTCATCTTTGGTAGTAGACTGGCTAATCTACTGAAGAGGGCTTTAAACTAGATTCATTGGGGATGGGTGAAGAAAGCCCCCAGGTAAGTGAAAGCCCCCAGGTAGGTGATACATTAAATACCTTTATGGAAATGGGTAACAGGGGTAACATATGGAAAGCAGTGTGTATTAATGCCCGTAGCATGGGAAATATGCTACGGGCATTAATACAACAAACTTAAATAATATAGACGGAATGGACATTGTCAATATAGAAAATAAAACCCTTGCACTCACCCCTCATATACAGACCCCCAACATCCGATCAAAAAAACCTCACCCCTATCCTTGAACTCGCATGCACAGCATCCCAAAGCAAACCACTCATACTCCTTGGTGACCTGAACCTTCCATCGCTGAACCACTCACAATCAGATAACTTCATTGATGCTATGACACAAATGGGTTACACACAGATAATACATACCCCCACACACAAAAAAGGTAACATACTTGACCTAATATTCCTCCCATCTACGCTTTACAGTCACCGGCTACATACCACCCCAACTATAACCAAAGTACCTTGGTCCGACCACCACCTCATCACAATCCACTTACCAGCACAAGCTCCAAAAACAACCACAAGTGCAACTCCACATACCTCACGCTTCGCACGCTTTGACAAAAGCACATTCCTAGACAAAGTATTGCCCAAACTCAACACTAACTCAACAGACATCAATTCAACTATAACACATTGGAACCTTACCATTCAAAATGCAGCTGTTCCCACACAAGCCTTACATAAACAAATAAAAAAGACGGAAAAATGGTTCACGAAAGAGCTAACAAAACTAAAAAAGCAACTGAGGAAACAAGAAAAGAGATGGAGAAAAACAAAATCAGATGAAAACAAATCCCAATACATGCTCTTACTTACTGGATATAAAAATGCAATCAACAAATCAAAAAGAGACTACCATTCTAAAGTAATAAACTCAGCCATCAACCGCCCTAGAGAGTTATTCGCGATTGTAAAAACACTAACCAAAACGAATAACACTGAGCCTAAACAACAAGCAATAAGTGTACAAACACTAGCAACACATTTTGCAGAAAAACTAAAAAGCAATACCACTACCCCAACATCACTACTAACAAGTACCAAAACCATTAACGAATGGACAAGTTTTCATTTGACCGATCAAAAACAACTCCTTAAGATCATAACAATGATCAACACCACAACCTCCCCACTCGATCCATGCCCTGTGTCTTGGATTAAGTGTGCAAAGGATGAACTGGCTGAATATTTACAACACATAGTCAACCAATCCCTTTCACAAGGCACCATGCCTGATGCCTTAAAGCTCACAACATTCCGACCAATAATAAAGAATAGTAAGCTTGACTCAAAAGACCCGAACTCATACAGACCAATAGCCAGCATTCCATTTATAGCCAAAATAATAGAGAAAACAATTTAACTACAATTACAGGAACACATTGATGAACACAAACCACTTGACTCACACCAATTTGGATTCCGCCCCTTCCATGGAGTAGAAACTCTCTTAATCACCCTAATGGACTTCCTCATCCGTGGTACAGATGACAACAACCAAGGCTTCCTACTCCTCTTCTTAGATATTTCAGCCGCCTTCGACAACATCAACCACCTTACACTAATCAACAGACTAGAGAACTTAGGAATAGGCGGGACTGTCCTTAAATGGTTCAAGTCCTACATCACACATAGACTAATACGCGTCCAAATTGACCAACAAGCATCAGAAACATTCCCCAGGGACAGGGAATACCCCAAGGATCGGCCCTTTCAGCCCTCCTATTTAACCTGTACCTGCAACCTATAACAAACATATTTAAAAAACACAGGATTAAGCATTTTATATGCGCTGATGACATCATGCTTGCTATCCCCATAAACACTAAAAACCCCACTTATGACACACTATCCGAATGCATGGCAGAGACGTCCTCCTGGATGGAATCAAATTACCTTAGCATCAACCTCAGAAAAACGGAAGCAATGTTCGTAACAAGGTCATCTATGACTGAGAACACTTACCCGGAAACAATTACAATCAACAAAACTACCATACCTGTTAGAAAACAGGTAAAATACTTAGGTGTAATAATCGACCACACACTCACTATGCTACCACACATAAAACAAACAGTGAAAAACATTTTCTATAAACTTAAAACTATTCAACACCTAAGGCCATTCCTCGAAACACAAGACTTTAGATCTGTAGTAAGCACACTGATCACCCCACACTTCGACTATTGCAATAGTCTCCTAACAGGCCTTCCTCAAAAAGCACATACCTTCTACAAAGAGCTCAGAACATCTGTGCAAAAGTAATTGCTAAAGCCCACCTAGCAGATCACGTATCCCCAATACTACGGGAACTACACTGGCTCCCTATAAACAGCCGTATTAGATACAAAATTGTCCTAACAACCTTTAAACTCATAAATGACTTAGCCCCCTCACACCTATCTACACTACTGCACTCTCCAACCACAACTAGATCCCACAGACAAAATGCAGCCCACTCCCTCATCACACCAAAAGCTATCCGGAAGACTAAGAAAACCACCAGCTCCAGAGCATTCACATTCGCTGCTCCAATGCTCTGGAACGACCTCCCAATAGACATTCGAATCATAAAAGACCTCTCCCAATTCAGGAAAGAATTAAAAACCTACCTATTCACAGAGCACTTTGAAATCCCCTACTCCCCCAAAACATGCTACACAACAAACATGGACACACATACACAAACCCCCTAACCCCCGTTAATTAACCCCGTCTGCCCCCTCCCCCTCACCCCTCATTTACGACATAAATCTGATCAGAGAAAGGCTGAACTTTTACAGAGCTCTGCTAGTGAGTGGATTTTTGCCTCCTGGGACATCTTACTGTGAGTTCTAGCTGTTTATTTAATTATTTACTGTTTGTCTAACTGTTGTTTGTTTAATTATTTAGTGTTTGTCTTAGTGGTGTGCTAATTCAGCCTTCTCAGCTGTACTTACCTTGCCTCTCTCAATTAACTGGGCCTTGTGTGGTACCCCCATCCCCCTGCTGAGGGTTCAGGACAGGGTACCTTGTAACTGCCCTCTTTAATAGGACTTATCTCCCCCCCTCCCTCCCCAGCACCCACCCACCCCTGGGGAAATTGTAGTTTTATAGGTACTTGGACATCTTAGAGGAAAGGGGCTGCTCTCAGGTGCAGCTCTTAATCCAAATCAGTCATACACAGAGGACCTGTGATTAATTAGTTTCAGGTACACAGGGTGTATTAGGGGTATTAGATACACTTTTATTAGTATAAGCATCTACACCAATCCTTATTATATACCGATTTAAAAGACCTAAACACAAGCTTTAAACTAAGATGCAGTCAGAGGTCCAGCAACGAGATGGGGGTTCTCCAGTCTTTTGCATCGAGTGTCACATGTATGATTATCTCCCAGTTGGTGAGAGGTCCTACATATGCACTAAGTGCAGGGAGCTCTTTGCTCTCAGGGAACGAGTCCGTTCTCTAGAGGCTAGAGTAGCAGACCTGGAAGACATAAGAAAGACAGAGAAGTACATGGACGAGACCTACAGGGATATAGTCCTGAAGTCCCACCTCCAGTCTGGCAGCATCCCTGTTGCCATGGAGGAGAGAGGTCACGTGACAGGAGAGCATCACCCTGGTGTGGCAGGAAGTGATCCTGTAACTAGGACCTGTCCTCCAGGTGATGTAAAACCCTCTCGCACCGAGGACGTTTCTCTAGGGCCATGTCCCCATGAGGGGAGGGTCAGGACAGCTGTTATAGTTGGTGATTCAATCATTAGGAATGTAGATAGCTGGGTGGCTGGTGGACGTGAGGATCGCCTGGTAACATGCCTGCCTGGTGCGAAGGTAGCAGATCTCACGCACCGCCTAGATAGGATCATAGATAGTGCTGGGGGGGAGTCTGCTGTCTTGGTACATGTTGGTACCAATGACATAGGAAAATGTGGTAGGGAAGTTCTGGAGGCTAAATTTAAGCTTTTAGGTAGGAAGTTGAAATCCAGAACTTCCAGGATAGCGTTCTCCGAAATGCTTCCTGTTCCACGTGCAGGACCCAAAAGACAGGCAGAGCTCCGGAGTCTCAATGCGTGGATGAGACAATGGTGCAAGGATGAGGGTTTTGGATTTGTTAGGAACTGGGGAACATTCTGGGGAAAGGGGGGGCTCTTCCGAAGGGATGGGCTTCACCTTAATCAGGATGGGACCAGACTGCTGGCATTAACCTTTAAAAAAGAGATAGAGAAGCTTTTAAACTAGAAAATAGGGGAAAGCCGACAGTCACCCAGGAGCGCACGGTTCGGACAAAGGTATCCTTGAAGGATACTACCAAAAGCAGTGAGGTTCCAAAAGGGAGTATAGTAGCCCAAATGCCCTTGAGTAAGGAGCAGACAGAGCATAAAGATTCCCAATTACCCATGCCTACCAATAGCCAGATTAATATTAATAAAATGCAGTCTCTAAAATGCTTGTATGCCAATGCTAGAAGTCTAAACAATAAGATGGGAGAATTAGAATATATAGCATTAAATGAGAGGTTAGATATGATTGCACTCTCAGAGACATGGTGGAAGGAGGATAACCAGTGGGACACTGTGATACCTGGATACAAACTATATCGTAATGATAGAGCTGAACAAATTGGTGGAGGGGTTGCGCTCTATGTTAGAGAGGGCATTGAGTCAGAAAGGATTAAAGTTTTGCAGGGAACAAAATATGCTGTAGAATCTCTATGGATTGAAATTCCATTTATGAAGGGGAAGGTGATGGCAGTGGGAGTATACTATCGACCACCTGGCCAGAATGAACAAATGGATGATGAAATGCTCAAAGAAATCAAGGAAGCTAACAAAAGCCACAACAGAGTAGTAATAATGGGTGATTTCAATTACCCCGGTATCGACTGGGACAGTGTCACAGCAGGACAAGCTAAAGAGATAAAGTTTCTAGATGAAATAAATGACTGCTTCTTGGAGCAGCTGGTTCATGAACCGACCAGAGGGAAGCCATACTGGACCTAGTCCTTAGTGGAACGCCAGATCTGGTGCAAGAAATAAGGGTGTTGGGACCACTTGGCAATAGTGATCATAGTATGATCATGTTTGATTTAATCAGTGGAGGACAGATAGTAAAGGAATCCACAGTACTACCTTTTAACTTTCAAAAGGGTGACTATGATAGAATGAGGAATATAGTTCGGAAAAAACTAAAAGGAGCGGTTCCAAAGGTTAAAGACTTACAGCAAGCTTGGGTGTTATTTAAAAATACTATCCTCGAAGCCCAGACCAGCTGTATTCCACGCATTAAGAAAAGTGGAAGAAAGTCCAAAAAACTGCCAGCATGGTTTAAAGGTGAGGTCAGAGAGGCTGTTGCTGCCAAAAGAGCAACCTTCAGAAAATGGAAAAAAGAGCCAAATGATGAAAACTGGAAACAGCACAAGCACTGGCAAGTTAAATGCAAAGCATTGATAAGGCAGGCAAAGCGGGAATTTGAGAAGAAACTTGCTACGGAAGCAAAAACACGAAATAAAGACTTTTTCAAGTACATTCGTAGCAAAAGGCCTGTGAGAGAGTCAATTGGACCATTAGATGATAGAGGGGTAAAAGGGGCAGTAAGAGGAGACAAGGCTATAGCAGAGAGACTGAATGAATTCTTTGCTTCGGTCTTTACTGAGGAAGATGTAGGGGTGTTACCCAAGACTGAAGTGGTATTTAAAGGTGATACTGCAGAGGAATTGAGAGAAATATCGCTACACCGGGAAGATATATTACAACTATTTGATAAACTGAATAGTAGCAAATCACCTGGACCGGATGGTATACATCCCAGAGTGTTGAAAGAACTGAAATATGAGATTGCAGACCTGTTATTGGTAATCTGTGAACTTTCATTAAAATCATCTGTAATACCTGAAGATTGGAGGGTCGCCAACGTAACACCAATTTTTAAAAAGGGTTCCAGGGGTGACCCGGGAAATTACAGACCGGTGAGCCTGACGTCAGTACCAGGGAAAATGGTAGAAGCCATCATAAAGAACAAAATTACACAGCATGTAGATAGTCATGGCCTAATGGGAGACAGCCAACATGGCTTTAGACAAGGCAGATCTTGTCTTACTAATCTGATCTGTTTTTTTGAAGGTGTGCATAAACAGGTAGACAAAGGTGAGTCGGTTGATATAGTGTATCTGGACTTTCAGAAAGCTTTTGACAAGGTCCCCCATCAGAGACTTTTGGCGAAGCTAAAAAGTCATGGGATAGGAGGCAGTGTACTATTGTGGATCGGGAACTGGTTAAAAGATAGAAAGCAGAGGGTAGGGCTAAATGGCCAATATTCCCAATGGAAAAAGGTGAATAGTGGAGTACCCCAGGGATCTGTACTGGGTCCGCTACTTTTTGACATATTCATAAATGACCTGGAAAAGGGAATAACTAGTGAGGTAATCAAATTTGCAGATGACACAAAACTGTTTAAAGTTGTTAAAACCCAAGAGGATTGTGGAAAACTGCAGGAGGATCTGGATAAATTGGAAGACTGGGCATCCAAATGGCAGATGAAATTTAATGTGGACAAGTGCAAAGTTATGCACCTAGGAAAGAACAACCCACACTATAGTTACAAGATGCAAGGCTCCACATTAGAAACCACCACCCAGGAAAAAGATTTAGGAGTCATCGTGGATAACATGTTAAAACCCTCCGCCCAGTGTGCAGCGGCGGCCAAGAAAGCAAATAGAATGCTAGGTATCCTAAGGAAAGGGATGGAGAATAAAACAAAGGATATTATAATGCCTCTGTATCGCTCCATGGTACGACCGCACCTTGAATATTGTGTGCAATTCTGGTCACCGTATCTTAAAAAGGACATAGAGTTATTAGAAAAAGTACAGAGAAGAGCCACCAAATTGGTGAAGGGGATGGAAGGCTACTCCTATGAAGAGAGGCTAAAAAGGTTAGGGCTCTTTAACCTAGAAAAGAGGCGGCTGAGGGGAGATATGATAGAGGTGTATAAATTAATGAATGGAGTGGAACGGATAAACGTGGATAAATTGTTTACGCTATCAGAATATAGAAGGACTAGGGGGCATGTAATGAAGCTACAGGGTAAACTATTTAAGACAAATAGGAGAAAATATTTCTTCTCTCAACGTGTAATCAAACTCTGGAATCTGTTACCGGAGGATGTAGTAAGGGCTGTTAGTATAGCTGGGTGTAACAAAGGTTTGGACAAGTTCCTGGAGGAAAGGTCCATAAACCACTATTAAAAAGGGACCCAGGATATCAATGCTTGGCCTAGTACAAGCACTGCAGAACCTGTGTCTTTTGGGGAAACTGCTAGGTACGTATGACCTAGATTGGCCACTGTTGGAAACAGGATACTGGGCTTGATGGACCTCGGTCTGACCCAGTATGGCATTTCTTATGTTCTTATGTTCTTAAAAGGAAATTATGCATAAAAGGAAATAAATTCCAACTCCTACACTTGTCCTACTCACCACACACAGCCACTGTAAATATTTATTGTAAATAGTTTGACGATTGTTCTACTTTAATACCTTACAAAGTTAAATTTTATTGTTCAATGTAAATAGTTGAATTCTACTGTTCAATGTAAATGTATACAGATGTGTACAATACTGTTAAACTGTTACATGTAAACCGCCCTTGATCTCTGGAAGGGGCGGTATAGAAGAAAATAGTTAAATAAATAAATAAATAAGATCCCTGAAGTTGAAGCTTTGGTGGGAGTGGCTGACTTGGATTTAGTGGCAGTTACAGAAACGTGGTTCACAGAAAACCATGACTGGGATGTAACTATACCTTGCTATACTTTATTCAGAAAGGACAGGGTAGGAAGAAGGGGAGGAGGAGTGGCACTATATGTAAAAACTACTATTAAAGCTTTGGAATTACAGAGCTTAAAAGGGAGAGAGGAGGCATTGTGGGTTAAACTAGAAAGAGGGAAAGAGAAATCTATTTGCATTGGAGTGATATACAGACCTCCCTCACAAGAGGAAGAGGTGGACAGAGAGTTAATTGAAGACATACGCAGCATTGCTAGGAAAGGGGAAGTGCTACTGATAGGAGATTTCAATATGCCAGATGTTGATTGGCACATTCCTGCTGCAGTATCATCTAGAAGTAAGGAGATCCTGGATTCTCTACAGGGAGAAACTATTCAGGCAATTGGTAACAGACCGCACACGTGAAGGGGCCATACTGGACTTGGTGCTTACCAATGGTGAAAGTGTTTCTGATGTTGTAGTGGGAGATCATTTTGCATCCAGTGATCACCAGATGGTGTGGTTCAGTATTAGGACTAGGGCTGTTAGAATCCATTCCAAGGTGAAGATCTTAGACTTTAGGAAGACTAACTTTGCGAAGATGGGCCAATACCTCAGGGAGTCGTTAGTGGGATGGGAACAGCTGGGGGATGTAGAAAAACAGTGGGCAAAACTGAAAGGGGGTATTTTAAAGGCAACCAACCTTTTTGTTAAAAAGGTAAATAAAGGCAAAAGGAACAGGAGACCGCTATGGTTTTCGAAGGAAGTAGCTGAACAAGTGAAGAAAAAGAGGGAGGCCTTCATGAAATACAAGAGATCACAGAGAGAGGAAGACAGGCATCTGTATTTGGAAAAACTTAGAGAAGCTAGCAAAGTAGTCAAGAAGGCAAAGATTCAAAAGGAGGAGGAAATAGCCAATGCAATAAAATGGGGGGATAAGACATTTTTCAGATATATTAGTGAGAAGAGGAAGGGCAAAAGTGGTATTGTCAGACTCAATGGTGCAGGGGGGAATATATAGAAGCTGATAAGGATAAAGCGGAATTGCTTAACAAATATTTTTGTTCTGTGTTCACAGATGAAGAACCAGGAGCAGGACCTCAGAAAACACCCACAAATAAGAACAGAAGCGAGGGACATCTTGAACTATTTTCAGAAGACTGTGTTCGTGAGAAACTAGCTCAACTTAAAGTAGACAAAGCGATGGGACCAGATGGGATACACCCTAGAATACTGAGGGAACTTGGGGACGTTCTAGCAACTCCACTGACTAACCTTTTCAATGCCTCGTTGGAGTCGGGAGTGGTGCCAAAGGACTGGAGAGAGGAAGCGGAAGTAAGGATGTGTTTGAAAACTACAGGCCGGTTAGTTTAACTTCGGTGGTTTGTAAATTATTGGAAACGCTGCTGAAAGAGAAAATAGTGAGGTTTCTGGAGTCCAGCGGATTACAGGATCCGAGGCAGCATGGATTCACCAGAGGCAGGTCTTGTCAGACAAATCTGATTGATTTCTTTGACTGGGTGACCAGGGAGTTGGACCGAGGGAGAGCTCTAGATATGGTGTATTTAGATTTCCGTAAAGCCTTTGACACTGTTCCTCACAGGCGACTTATAAACAAACTGAGCACCCTAGGGATGGACCCTAAAGTTACTGCTTGGGTTAGAAATTGGTTGGGTGGGAGGCGACAAAGAGTACAAGTAAATGGAGCTCACTCTGAGGAGAAGGATGTTACCAGTGGTGTGCCCCAGGGATCTGTCCTTGGTCCAATTCTTTTTAACATCTTTGTTAGTGATATAGCGGAAGGGCTGTCGGGTAAGGTTTGCCTCTTTGCGGATGATACCAAAATCTGCAATAGAGTAGACACCCAGGAAGGGGTGGATAACATGAGGAGGGATCTAGCTAAGCTTGAGAAATGGTCTAGAATTTGGCAGCTGGGATTTAATATTAAAAAATGTAAGGTCATGCATTTGGGCTGCAGCAATCCAAGGGAGCAATACAGTATAGGAGGTGAAGTACTTTTGTCCACTAAAGAAGAGCGGGACCTAGGCGTGGTTGTGTCCGATGATCTTAAAGTAGCTAAACAGGTAGAAAAGGCGACGGCAAAAGCTAGAAGGATGCTTGGGTGCATACGGAGAGGAATGGCTAGCAGAAAAAAGGAGGTGATAATGCCTCTGTATAAGTCTTTGGTGTGACCTCATTTGGAGTATGGTATGCAATTCTGGAGACCGCACCTTCAAAAGGATGTGAACAGGATGGAGTCGGTGCAGAGGGTTGCTACTAAAATGATTAATGGGCTTCATTATAAAGCATATGAGGACAGACTTAAGGATCTTAATATGTACACCTTAGAGGAAAGGCGGGATAGAGGTGATATGATTGAGATGTTTAAATACCTCTGTGGCATAAATGTTCAGGGAGAGAGCCTCTTTCAATTGAAAGCAAGTTCTGCTACAAAGGGACATGGGATGAGGGTGAAGGGAGATAGATTCAGGAGTGATATGCGGAAATATTTCTTTACGGAAAGAGTAGTGGATCCATGGAATAGTCTCCCAGTGGAGGTGGTAGAGATGAGGACAGTAACTGAATTCAAAAAAGCATGGGACCAACACAGAGGATCTCTAAAGGTAAAAAGTGGACTGTTGTAGTTGTTGATATGGAAGGACAGACTAGATAGGCCATGTGGTCTTTTTCTGTCGTCATGTTTCTATGTTTCTATTAGAAAGCATATGAGGACAGACTTTTTTTTTTTTTTTTTTAGTGCCATCAAGTCAGTGTTGACTCATAGCGACCCAGCTACCTCTGGGTTTTCTTGGCAATGTATCACCGGAAGTAGATTGCCAGCCTTTTCTTCCGAGGCAATGGAGGGTAAAGTGACTTGCCCAAAGTCACAAGGAGTGCCAGTGGGAATTGAACCCTTGATCTTCTGGGTACGAGGCAGTTGCTCTAACCACTAGGCTACTCCTCCACTCCGAGGACAGACTTAAGGATCTTAATATGTACATCTTAGAGGAAAGGCAGGATAGAGGTGATATGATTGAGACGTTTAAATACTTCTGTGACATAAATGCACAGGAGGAAGCTCTCTTTCGACTGAAAGCAAGCTCTGCTATGAGGGGACATGGGATGAGGGTGAAAGGGAATAGATTCAGGAGTGATATGCGGAAATATTTCTTTACGGAAAGAGTGGTGGATCCATGGAATGGTTTCCCAGTAGAGGTGGTAGAGATGAGGACAGTTTCTGAATTCCAAGCAGCATGGGACAAAGACAGAAGTACTCTAAAGGGAAAAAGGGGAATGTTGTAGTGGTTGATATGGAAGGACAGACTAAATAGGCTATGTGGTCTTTTTCTGTCATCATGTTTCTATATTTCCAATTTATAATTTTATTATGGTTTTATAACACAGCCAAGTAACACCAAATACAGTCAGCTCAAACAAAATATCAGAAAACCCCATACATGTCCCATAATACCAAAATCCCAACCCCGTTCACCCACCATCCCCCCGCCCGTCTATAACAGACACTCCATCAACAACCCAAGCAACAACAACTCAACCCCCCCCACCCCCCGTCCCCCTACAAATAGCGAACCTTCCTAATCCCCTTGCCCCCCCTAACCCCTCCCCATTCCCCCCCTACCTCCCCTTCCCTTCCCCCTCAAGAACTTTGCACAGCCCTCCCCACACCTCCTCAAATTGAGCCCCTCTCTGCCTCCTGGCCGCGGTTAATTTTTCCATCAGGGTCAGGTGCCTAAGCCTTCGCTCAAACTGTGCAAGCGAAGGGGCTGCCTTTTGTTTCCACGCCGCTGCCACCTCACATCTGGCCGCGCTAAGGCATGCCCGAACCACCCGCCCCCCCTGCTTCCCCAACCCCTCCCCCCACCAAGACAATAGGATGATCTGCGGGGCAAGCGGAATGTCCACCTGGAGTTTAGACTGGATCCACCGCCGTATAATACCCCAATACTCCTGTATCGTAGGACAGGTCCACCAGATATGCCAAAAGGAGCCCACCTCCCCACACTCCCGCCAGCACAGGGGTGAAGTCCCAGGATAAATCCTATGCAACCTCTCAGGAGTGTAATACCAGCGCATCAAGATTTTATAACTATTTTCCTGATATTTACTGGCTCCTGGCCCCTTCTTGGTCTGATCCCACACTGTCCTCCAGTCGCCTTCAGACATAACCACCCCCAAATCCCTTTCCCACTCCACCATATAGCGAAATTTCCCCCCCCCCTGTCGATTCACCACCCGGTACAGCCTGGAAATCATTCCCTTCGAACCTCCCCCTCCAAACCAGCAGGCCTCCAATCCCGTAACCTCCCGCCCCAACCCCTCTTTCCCCAGTGCCCGCAATAGAAAGGATTTCGCCTGCACATAGGCGAATCTATCCCCCTCCTCCAAAGCGAATTCATCTTGCACGTCCTCAAAGGGTCGCATCTCCCCCTCGAGTAATTGAAAACCACTTCTTAACCCCTTCTCCCTCCATATATCAAAACGTCCCCCTTCCCACCCTGGTTGAAATCCCTTCCACCCCCTCCACGGTGCCATTACCGAATATCCCGAACCCCTATCCTTAATTTCAGGCCCTCTCACCTTGTCCCACACCCTCACCACTTGCTTCATCCCCGGCGTCCCCCCTCCCAGTGCCCCCCTCTCCCCCTTCTTTGCCCATAGCCATGCATCCAACCGCCCTCCCTGTACTCGCGTCTGTTCCAAGCTGACCCAAGGCTTCACTTCCCCTCCGTCTCTCCAATCCATAATGTGTTTCAACTGTGCCGCTTGGAAGTATGCCACCAAGTTTGGAACCCCCAACCCCCCTTGCGCCTTCGCTAACCACATCACCCTCCGAGATATTCGGGGGGGCTTCCTTTTCCAGATATAAGTAAACACCCGGTTCTGCAGGGTCCGCATCGCCCCCACCGATATTTCCACCGGTAACGCCTGGAAGAGATAGAGCAACCGGGGGAGGACATTCATCTTAACGGCAGCTATCCTGCCCAACCAGGACGTCTCCATCCCCATCCAACCTTCCATGTCACTGCCTATAGCCCCCAGCAACTTCGGGTAATTAGCCTGATACATATCCTCATATCGCCTCGTGATCCTGACCCCCAAATAGGCCAAGGACTGCGGTACCCATCGCATAGGGTACAAACTCCTCACTTCTCTTCCAGCTCCCTCCCCACCCTGATCCCCAAAATTTCTGTTTTATCAATATTCATTTTAAACCCCGACACCGCCCCATAACTCTCCACCTCCCGCATAATTTCAGCAAGCGAACCTTGCGGCTGACTAATATACAATAAGATATCATCCGCATATAGGGATATCTTATGGGCCCTCCCCCCGCGAACTAAACCTACAATTCGCTCATTCCGCCGATTTTTTTCGGCCAGCGGCTCCACCACCATAGCAAATAGCAGTGGGGATAATGGGCACCCCTGCCTAGTCCCCCGCCCCAACTCGAAGTCCCGCGAATACCGACCGTTTACTTTCACCCGATCCCGGGGTCCCGCATACAGGCCTTGTATCCACTGCATAAAATTGGGTCCACACCCCAACTTCCCCACGACCTCCAATAGAAAGCCCCAATGAACCCTATCGAAGGCTTTTTCTGCATCTATGGACATTAATAGAAAATCCTCCTCCCCTCGATTTGCCTCCCAAACCACCCCCATCGCCCGCTTAGTATTATCGGCCGCCTGTCTACCCTGTATGAACCCCGCCTGATCACTATTAATAATCCCCGGTAACCACCCCGCCAATCTATCCGCCAAAATTTTTGCCAAAATTTTGACATCCACATTAAGAAGGGAAATGAGTCGATATGATCCACAGCGCATCGGGTCCTTCCCCGGTTTCAACAGTACCGTTATCCCCGCCGTCTTCATATCCCTGGACAACTCCCCCCCCCCGGCTCCAGCATCCCATTAAACACCCTCACTAACAATCCTCCAATCTCCCCCCAGAATACCTTATAAAAGGCCCCGGAGAGCCCATCTAAACCAGGCGCCTTCCCCCCTGGGAGCCCCTTCACCACCCGCTCAAGCTCCGCCATCGCGATCTCCCCTTCTAGGGAATCCGCCGCATCCTCCGATAGCCGAGGTAGCAGCACCTCATCCAAATAGGCCCGAATCTCCGCCTCCCCCACCCCCCCCATTCCCGTGTAGAGGTCCTGATAAAATGCCCGGAAACATTCCCGGATCTCCTCCTCCCCTCTACACACCTTCCCCCCTTCCCCCACGATCTGGTAGATCGTCGTTGCCCCTGTTCGCCTCTTCAGGCGGCTAGCCAACAAGCGCCCCGCCTTATTGCCAAACTCATAGGACACCTGCCTCAACCGCTGTAAGGCCCAAGCAACTTTGTCCGTCTGCAAGGCTTGCAACTCTCCCCTTACCCTCTCCATCTCCTTCCTATCCCTCAGGGATCCCATCCTCCTATACCGCTCTTCCCCCCCTCTCAGTTCCTCCCACAGCCCCTCCTCCTTCTTTTCTCTCTCCCTCTTCCTTCTGGCCCCCCACATAATAAACCGTCCTCGTAGGACCGCTTTTAACCCTTCCCACACCCCCACCACCCCCACTTCCCCCCCCCACCCCCACTTCCCCCCCATTATTGAAAGCTAGATATTCCTTAACCACCCTCCGAATATCCTCTACCACCTCCCGATCTTTAAGTAAGCTTTCATTCAACCTCCAAAATATCACCCCACCCTCCCAAGCCCTCCTAAAGCCCAGATCAACTGCCGCATGATCAGACCACCCAACCGTTATCAATTGACCCTCCTCTACTGCCACCATCCATTCCTTATCCACTAACAACATGTCAATCCTGCTCCAACTACCATGGGGAGCCGAATAAAATGTATATCCTCGCTCCTTTGGGTGCAGAACCCTCCAGGCATCCACCAGATTCCATTGATGCATCAACCCCCTTAAACCTTGGCGATTGCAAACCCCCCCGTCCACCCCCTTTGTATCCCTATCTACCTTAGGGTCTAACACCACATTACAGTCCCCTCCTATCAACACCCTACCCGCCCCCTGCCCCTCAAGCAAGTCACCCACCTCTTTCCAAAACTCCCCCTGGGCCCCATTAGGTCCATATATCGAAGCAATAATAACAGTTTGCCCCCCCCCCCACATCCCTTTAATCCCCACCACCCTCCCCTCCCTGTCCCTAAAATGACCCCCTACTTGAAGCCCACTCCCCGACCTTATCAACAGAGCCACCCCCCCCTTTTTGACCCCATCCCTGTGACAGGCATAAAACTGCTCCGGGAACAGCCTATTACTCATCCTCCCCACATCCGCCCTCCGGAAGTGGGTCTCTTGAATCAAAATCACGTCCCACTTATTACGCTGGGCTTCCCTATAAAGCAGTTTCCGCTTCACTGGGGAGTTCAACCCATTCACATTCACCGACCCTACCCGCAGCATAACCATATCCCTCCTCCTATCTCCCTCACCAAAGGCTGTGCAAGATGCCCCCTAACCCCCCTTCCCTCCCCACCCCCCCTGCTACCCCCCTCCCTGCCCCTTCCCCCTCCCCCCTTCGCTCCCCCACCCTCACCTCCCATTATCCCTTCCATGACCCACATGTCCTGCCCCAGCACAAAATTCCCCCTCCCTTAAAAACACAGTCCCCGCAGCTTAACCACTATCCCCAGCAAGCAATCCAAGTGTGCCCTATAAGTCCAGTGTCCATGGATCGTGAGGCATAGAGCGCTATCGCTCCATACTCACGCTTTGCCAGTCCCCTTTAGGCTCCGCAGATCTGCATCACACGTCCTCCAATTCGGGCCCACTCTCTTGTATCTGCGACAGCCTTTTCAGCCGCTTTCCTTTCTCCCCCACCCGTTGCCACTGTTGTCCAGCTCCCTGTCGCTCCTCCATCACACTCTGCTGGCCTTGCTTCTGGCGGCCCCTCGCTTGAGGGAGCTTTTCACATCCTAATTCCGCCAACATCCTCCACGCTTCCTCCGCTGTCTTCGCTCGCCGGGACCGGCCATTCACAGTTAATAAAATGCCAAAAGGGAACAGCCAGCGGTACCGGTGGTTTCCACTCCTCATATATGCAGTCACTTCCTTCATACTCCGCCGCCGCTCCAGAGTTCCCCTCGAGAGATCATTAAAGACCTCCACCTCACAGCCGTCCCAGGCAATGCGGCCATATTTCCGGGCAATCTGTAGGATTTGCTCCTTCAGAGGGAAGCTGCTCAGACAGGCAATAATGTCCCTCCCGCGGTCTGCCGTCCTGGGCCCGAGGCTCCTGTGAGCTCTTTCCACTCCTATGACCACCGGCGATCCACCACTGGTCTCCCCCCCAGTCTCAGTATGTGGCTCCCCAAGCTTTGAACCAACTGCACACAGTCTTTAGTGTTCTCATTCTCCGGCACACCTCTGATTCTCAGATTATTTCGCCGCGCTCTATCCTCCATCTCCTCAAGCTTCTCCTGCATCTCCTCCTGCTGGCTATGCAATTTTTCTTGCTCCGCCACCACGCCACG
This sequence comes from Ichthyophis bannanicus, assembly GCA_033557465.1. Classification (NCBI taxonomy): domain Eukaryota; kingdom Metazoa; phylum Chordata; class Amphibia; order Gymnophiona; family Ichthyophiidae; genus Ichthyophis; species Ichthyophis bannanicus. Next base: position 906,881,497 of record CM066035.1, on the reverse strand, counting down.
GAGTTCGCCCGCATGCTTCTCCACGTGGCTCTCTATCTCCTCAATTCGCTGCCCTAGAGAGCTCACCTCTCCTTGTATCGCCGCCAGGGCCTCTTTAAGATCATTTCGCATAGCTTTAAATTCGCCAGACATGTCCTTTTGGAAGGTTCGTAACCACGCTTTCATTGGGAGCACCTCCGGCCCTCCATCCTCCTCACCAGAGCTCTCGATCTCCGCTCTCCGGCCCGGGCCTGGGTCGTCCTCCTCCTGCACCGAGTCCTTTCGGACATAAGGGGACTGAAAGCTGGCAAGCTTCTTTTTGGCGTCCATAGTCAAGCTAGGGACTCGTCACCCGATCACTTGGAGTTGTAGGGGCCCGTAAATTTCACCTTTAATCGGGGCTCGGACAGGAGCTAGGCACCTAAGCAGCCATCAGCTCCGTGACGTCACCGGAAGTCCATGTTTCTATATTTCTATATAAAATACAACTCATCCTGTACAGGTGCCCGCGGCAGTTGCTAATGAGCTTAATGTGATTTTGTTTAGTATATGAATTGCTGTGGTTACATATTCCCATGTCTGGACACTTCCAATAAATGAGAGGAGGCTGTGGTCACTGCCAAACATAAAATATCGCTGTACAATCACTACAGGTCCCAGGCAACACAAACAACCTAAAAAAATGCCCAGTTTGTCAAATTTATTGTTAGTCAAATAGTTGTGAAAGGCTGGCCTCCAACCCCCCAACAATTTGACATGCCCCATCGAAAGGTCACATTGAGGGAAGCAAATACTGTGAGGTATACAGAAAGAGGAAGCCCTGCTCAAAACATTGATATGAGCAGTCCTAAAATTAATGTTAATGGAGGCTTCCTTCATATGTACAGTGGAACCCTGCACTGCTTCTGTCTTTTGTTCACTACCCCTGTGCCCTCTAAGCAGTATGTTCTTTGCCATCTGCAGGGGAGGCCACCCAGACTCAGAGTACCCAACCACCCCAACAAGGGAGGACATCGACTGTATAGGACAGGGGGATGCATGTGCCTGCATCCACCTTCCCACCTACTACATCATCATTGTTGACATCATCATCATTGATTTCCTCATCATCCAACTCCATGGAGGTGGAGGGGCACGCGAATGAGGAGGACCAACCACTGCTGGACCCTCAGACATTGGAGGAGGGGGAACACATCTACTTCCAAAGCTCCCAACCTCTTGTGGAACAGGAGAAAGATGCACCCCATACAGCAGCAGCAGCTGCAGAGACACTAGTCAGTGAGGGCCACTAGCCAGGAACACTAGAGCGGAGAGGGGGTCCACAGAAGGTACAACTGCCACCATTGGGCAGAGGGAAATGGGTGGGGCCGGGGACCAGGCCAACATTCCCCCACTACCACAGCAGCAGCAGACAGAGCCATCTTCCACAGCCCCATCCACAGACAATGGGACAGCCATGTTCCATAGGCATGCAGTCGCCCAGGACCTGCCATTCCTCCTCCATGAGGTTCTACAGGAGCTGCTAGTTCTCAAGGACAGCAACAGACATTTAGCTGGGACTGGAGAGGGATTAAGGGCCGAGGTACAGGTCCTGACGGAGGCCATCTGCCATGATGAGGCCCATACATTGGCCCCATAAGCCTGTTTGTGCTCATGTACCCCAGTATAAGGTTAAGCCCCATATCCCTTACTGCATATATCCTCTCCATAAACATGCTTGCACACAAAACATGTTTCTTAACTGTTGCATACAAATTTGATAGAAATATCTGAAAACAAAGGTTTTCTTTTTCAAATCTGTATCCTCACGGGTCAGAGCTAGATTGCCCAGGGGTCCATAAGTGCTCACATGCATTGTGGTTGAATCATGTCAGATGTCTCCCTGCCTCATCATGCTCCCATGGCACATAGTGAGGGTATTCACAGTGCATAGCCACACATCCAGAAGCAAGGAGACCTGGCATAGGTATGGGCAGGGAAAGGCAGTATTCAATAGGTACACACAGTGGGAATGTGAATGTCCCTTTCAGACCCTACAATGTGGCACCCCTCTTCTCCAGCTGCATTATCACCTCCAAAATCATTGCCAGGCTAAATGAGATGTCTTCCATAGGGTGAGTGTCTGCAGGGACATGCCCAACCTATTGCCACAGCGGTTAGTACTGCAGATGATGGTATCTGCCAGTAGGAAAGGGTATACTACTGTAGGCCCACATGGGCATTTGGTCTGCCACATAGCGCATGGGCAGAGACTACACCTGGCCACCTACCTGACCTCTGGTTAGGTGCTTACTATACTGCAATGTGTGTAGGATTCTGAACAAGTGAGTGGACCCATCTCTGCAGTGGAGATCCAGCCCACAGTAGCTCTCCTGGTGGAAGGATGGGCAAAGGTATGAACACAGCAATGGAGTCACAGCACTAGTCTGAGAATGTAGCTTTGCCCTGACAGGAGGACCACAAATGTTATGTGCACATGGTGTTCAATGGGTGGGGAGCCAGACACAGTTTTGTCTCAAACCAGAGATGTCAGGTTGGAAGACAAGCAGCATGCAGGAATAACTATTTTGTTTTCGAGGGGACTGATTTTAGCCAGGCCACTCTTGCCAGGGTTTTGTATGTCAGGTGATCTCCGTCCCTATGTCCAGCATCCAGCATGGCCAAAAGTGTCTGGACTGTGGAAACCCTACCAGGTTTTCTTGACATGTAAATGTATGGACTCCTGCTCCAGAGACTTTTTCCAAAAATATTTATTTTGCCATGTTCCTGTGCCACTATGTCTAAATATACTATCAGAAATTATTTGCAAAGCTTACTCCTTCTTCTGCCTATGCTATTACTGATCATCACTCTGTGTCCCAAAGTGCTGGAGAACTGTTAAAGCGTTTACTAGCAACAGAGCATTCTCACTTACAGCTCCACAACTATGGAACCGGTTGCCTTGTGAGTTGCGGGCAAACAGTGACTTAAAGGACTTCAGAAAAAAGCTTAAGACTCACCTCTTCCAAACACATTACAATGTAACCTAGGCATTGTATCCCACTACCAACTGTCCACCATGTTACGGAAAGTCACCCTGACCTTGTAAGCCCGCTTTGAGAAACGCATTCAGTAAATATGTAAATATGTAAATTTTGTATCCTGTGTAAAGTATTCCCAGCAATTCTGTATCTTGTGTAGAGTATTTCCCAGCAATCAAGTGTAATCTGTAAGCAAGTGTAATCTGTAACCCAAAGTTTGCTGTGTTCCTAACTTTCCCTCCCAATCACAATGTATATTTTGCTAATTCCTGGCCTGTACAGCCACCCTTGATCATGTATAGCAACCGCTGCTGATCGCTGGAAGCAGCGGGATACAAATGTACAATAAATAAATAAATTGGACATGCAGGATCTAGATTAGGCCTAGTTAATGGCTCAAACAGTATATCTATACATGGTGCCACAGATTCTTTAGCACTAGGACATCGTAGATGATAGATCTTTGGAGAAAGCTTTCCAAGTTCCACATGGAAAGATATCCAGGAAGGGTTTGCATAGAGCATCAGAGCCAACATGCTTGGACCACTCAGGAAACTGAGACCCAGATCACCTAACATACAAAACACTAGCAATTTGGCTAGTTTCAGTCCCCTTGAAGACAACACAACTCTTCTTGCATGCTGTCTGCCTTCCAATCCAAACATCACTGGTTCAAGGACAGGCTGTGATTATGCCGTGGTAAAAAAATTGCTTTTCCTATTTGCCTGAAACATCCAATTTCCTTTCAGCTTTGTTGAATCTATGGGCAGCAGCCACCACCACCTCTGCAAATAACAATATTGGCCAGACACTGCTATTACAACCATAATGACACTAAATGGAGACATGGTAGTTCTACACAACACATAGCAATATACACCTGCCAATGACCCAGGATACTAGCCACCAATATTTATATTTGCCTGCACAACCCTAATGGTTTCTGTGGACATAGATGGAAGAGGTCACTGTGCCTTCTGTATCTGTCCAAACCCCTCCAATGACCTTTCAAATGTATGTCATTATCTTTGTCCAGCAGGCACATGTATCATGTCAAAGCAGCATTGCCATCTAATGCACCTGTTCTGCACAAAGTTCCTGCACTGGGCACTAGGCACATGATGCCTATGATTCCAACCCCTCTGCAGTGACCCATCTAGTACAGCACATGGTGGATGTGGCCTCACATATGGTACCCACTGTGACATGTAAAAAAGCCTTGGCTATCTGTGATTCTCTTTACCCCTGAATAAGATATGGTGGGACCTCAAGCTTGTGGCTAAGGAGAAGCAGGCAACCCATAGCCATCTCCCCTCATCAGCACAAGCCCCTGAGCACCCTGGAAACATAGTAACATAGAAACACGAGTGCTTCAGCTTATAGAGGAGGCTGTCATCTCTGGGGTGCCAAGGCATGACAGTTTAGCGCTATCAACTCAGAAGGGTGAGTACTAACCTATTCTTGCACTTGCTAGAAAGAGCACATCAAGGCACCCTAAGTCGTGCACCTGAAGGTGGCATGCATTGCGGCAACTGGTCTCTGTGACACCTTTGTGGGGAAATGGTGCTTCTAGAAAACATGTATCCTCAGCCTTCTGTTACTTACCATGCTCACGTTTTGGGGGAGCACTATGTCTGGCTCCAGATATTCATGGGGTACTGAATATGGCCTTTTGGCTACTACACATCATTTGTGCAATGGGTAATCACTGTACATTTGTTCCCCTCGATTCATGACCATGCACATCCCCTAGCCATGTGGTCTTTTCAGTGGGAACATCGGAGCACCACCAGGACAATGTTGTGTTCAATGAACCTACAGTTGACTACTTGGGATTTTATAACACATCTCATTATTGCTGTCTCAGGGCTGAGGCATGTTCAGAACAATGGCACAGATATGGTGAGGTGGGGGGTTGCTTCATGCTTCCCTTCCATACCTGCAAGAGAGCAGAGGGGATAGGGGGCTGTTATGTACAGGGCATTAGATATGGTGTCAGGAGTAAATGAGGTTTTGATGAAGGTATGAAATAATGTACTGTAGCATTTGTGACATGCCTATACACATGCCTAGAGGGACAGTACATAACGTATCTGCACTACCTACCCAAGGTGACAGATGTATACAGATGTATACCTCAGGATGTACACAATGTTTGCATGTTTTAATTATACTGTTAAATGTAAAAATTTAAATCTGTTCCCTGTAAACGACTAGGATATGATTATTCATGTACCTTGAATTTTTTCTGTTCATTGTAAACCGCACTTGATACTTGGGAAAGAGCGGTATATAAATGTGTGCTAAATAAATAAATAAATAAAGATGTGTACTGTGTGCAGCATGCCTTCTTATTCCCATGACGTGCACTAACAAGGCAGCCTGCAGATTACTAGTGTGGCAGACACATACACTCTGTGGTAACACAGTCTCTATAATTCGCACTTCCAGAGTGAACTGTAACTCTCAAGTCCAAAAAAATCACTCCACTAAATTCACAAATATTTCATCACAGGTACAGCACAAATACAGCTATGAATGCAACTTCCAATGAGACGAGAAAAAGGCCTCAGAATACATGGAGTTTAAAACTGGTGAATATATCTAGCACCTGTTCACTCCCACCAAATCAATGGCCTGAAAAAACTCATCCCATTTACATCATTTTATTTCTTAAAATTCAATTCCATTTAATTTAACTTTCTCAACTCTCCCCTAGAGCATACGACTGAATATTTAAACAAACTTGTGATCAGATCCATGCAAAACAATCAATTCTCTGATGTCATCCATCGTGTCAACTGAGTGTTTCGCTCTCAGTTTTCTCAAGGGGCCCAAATATCAGACCTTAGTGGAGAGATTTTTTTGGACTTGAGACACTCTGTGCACTATTCACCATCTGAGCACGGGGAACTATTGGTGGCCTATATGTATTGCAGAGGCAGATGCTGACCCTGGACCAGACCTTTTGATCTCATGCACAATGATTACTTGCATGGGTGATGCAGTGGAGGTGGCCTACATGTAGATGCAAAGCTGCACGATGGGGACCTGGATATGCCTGGTCTCCACCATGCACCTCTGTGCCCATACTGCTTCCATACAACCTGTCTTCTTACACTCTAGCCTTGTTTACTTCATTTGTTCCTTATTATTTTCTTATAGATCAATCATAAACACGGAGGCAGGGACCTCAGGGCACCCACACCAACACAGGGGAAAGATCTTCAGAGAGTTAGCTAGACATGACAGTAGATCCACAGCAGGAAGAGCCAGCAGAGGGGGCACAAGGGCAGCCACAGCAGCCTGAACTAGACACCACCGCACACATTTCCTATCCAGGAGAATGCAGAAGGCTCTGGGGAAGAGGAGGAGGAAGAAGAACAGCAGCTGGAGAGGAAGGAGGTGGAGATGGTGACCCTGGGAGACGGAGTCTTTACAGGACCACCGTGAATGCCAAATACAGATATTGGAATAACATCTCAGTTAGCAGTCAAACCTGATGCAGGAACAGCCACCCTCCAGTGGGAGATGATGGCCTACCAAGTGAGCATTGCTTGTTCCCTCCACTCTGAAGGGTGCTGGTGCAGCTAGGACTCCAGTGCCTCCACACCACACTAAACGACTGGTTGCTTCACAGGCAGTGATTGACTCTACACTTGAGAAGGGGGAGGATGAGGGAAACATTACCTCCAAAATGGCACCATTGCGGTGGAGTGCATGGGTGGGGAAGCAGGCACACATAGATGGGGTAGTGGGAGTGGGGTGAAGAGGGCACTATAACCATGTACATTTATTCTACCACTGCCACCTGTAAATAAATGCACCTCACCTGCACTTGAATTTGGTTGTATGAATATGTTTCTTGAAGCAATAACTACTGTGGTGGGTTGTTGTCCCTGGCTCAGTGCCTCATCCTCTAGAGTCTAAGCCTCTCTCTGTGTCATCATATATCTCTTCCTCTGATAAACGTACAGTTCTCTAGGTGGCGATGTTGTGCAGTATGCAGCAGGTGGTGATTATGTCACACATTCTTTCAGGGCTGTACTGCACAGCACTTCCCCTCTGCTCCTGTCCAACTATCTGAAACTGCTCTTGAGGACCAAAGGTGCACTCTATCATGGACCTGGTTCTATGGAATACCTCTCTTTCTGGGGTGTCTGTGGATGCCTCACCGGTGTCATGAGACAAGTCCTGAGGGGGTATCCACAGTTGCCTGTGAGAGAGGGTGAGGAGACAATGGACCAAATGACAATGACGTTATTAGGTGGTATACAACAGTGCACTCATCCTCGTGAACTTTCCCAGATGGCATGGGCAGTGCATACATATGGTACTGAGGACCATGGGCTGTGCCTCCAGACACCTGTCTCTGTGGTGGTGCACATGTTTTGTGCTCCAGTCTATGTGCATCCCCAAGGTCCATAGTGGAGGGCTGGGACTGGCTGTTACTACCTGCTGGTTTGCTAGGGTTATGACTCATTGGAGCATACCTCTAATGGTACTTCCATATGGGTGGCCTCACATATCACAATGTAGTTACATGTTAGCATTTTATGTTTAGCTTACCTGGCAACCAGGCATCTCCTTGCCCAAGGGCAGATTGGGATAGGATATATGCATCACGGCTTAGTGCGCACATTGGTGATCACCATTTGGTCACTGCAAACTACTTATACGGTCATGAAGTGGTAACTGAAACGATTCCTGTCTGCCCTCTCCTCCTGGCCAAGTGCTCTCAGCACAATGTGTGTACAATGTATGGCCCCAAGGACAGAGAGAAACCCAACAAAAGTGTGGAAATCCCGCATGGTCTGCTTTCACTGGTCCTGCCTTGAGGAAAGTTGATGAAGTCTACATCCTGTGACATGGTGGATTCCTCCAGCCCTTTAGAAAGAGCCAAAAAGGAGGAATCAGAAGCAGTACTGGATGGTAAACAAAAGCACATGGCTAGTAGTTACCAGGGAAACCAGACACAGGGGAAAGAAACACGCCCTTGCTGCCAGTTAGCTCAGGAGTCACGAGCTGATTCAGAGCACCTGCTAGGAGGAGGAGTCAGGCACTGCCCTAGAGGGCAGACACATAAAGAGGCCTCAGTAGAAAGAAAAGGGTCTCGACTAGGAGCCACAGAGAAAGCTCCAACACAAGCTCAGCTGGGAGGTCACCTACAAGGCCAACCAAGGGTTCCGGTGAGAGGCCAGCTAACAGACCAAGAGGAGGACCAGGGAGGAGTCCGAGTTCCAGGCCTAGGCAGAGCTACCGGTAGAGTTCCAGCCCAGAACTGTGGGAGAGAGACCGTGGCAAACCTGAAGGAACACTCAGTCAAGCAGAGAGAAAGCCCAGAGCCAGAGCCGAGCTTAAAGGTAGAAGGAGAACCATTTATAAAGTTTCATTCAAGGGAAGAATACAGCAAAAGCAGGCCAGGCTGTTTGCAGTATTCTGGGAATTACAAGGAGAGGAAAAAGCCAGGAAGGCAGTTGCAACCCTCAGCTCACGAATCAGGTTTTGAATCAACAGTTGTTTCCAAAGCCCAGAGAAAGCCGTTTGCAGGCAGACGAAGAGGTAAGCCCAGAGACTGGGTTTCAGATAAGGCTGTTGATAATCAGTGTGATTTTACTTACCCAAAGGGTTGGGACTGTGGTTTTAATACCTGTAATGAGGATGATTGTTTACAGCAATATATGTGCCAAGAGTATGATATAAAGCCTAAGACAGAGAGGAAGGGCGTGGCCCCTGAAACAACGTTGCAAACATTTCTACCTGTCTTCCATGAGGAGTTAATGGAAACAGAGCCAGGGCTAGGCAACATATCTGAAGAATTGATGGACTGTACGATTACAATATCGAATGAGATATTTTCCCTACGTTGAGTTTAAGCAGTGCAGAGAACTGCAGAAGTGTTAAGAGAAAAAGTACAAAGCTGTGGGAAACAGAACTGTTTATTCTAATTGCTGGGAAGCAAATGTTTATTACTGCTGAAGTTAAGCTATTTCTGTTGGAGACTTTTTATTTTGTCCTTTGCCAGAAGTATATGGTTTGTGTTACCTTTGTTCCATGCTGAAATCCGCCCGGAGGGGAAATAAATCCTGTTTGCTTAAAACCACTTTGAGTTCACACTACTCTTCGTTGGACAGTGAAAGAAACTACATTTCCCAAAAGGCTTTGCCTCAGGAAAAGGTCAGACAGCTGTTCAAAGAAGGATAACAGGTCGCTTAAGCCCTACACGCTTCGGCTGGGGGCACTAAAGGCGGTTACAATCCTCAACAGGGCTCTAGTGAAAAGTTCAATGCAGTGGGAGATTGTGTGATGCCAGTGGTTGCTTCTACAAAGTTTCAGAAGCTGCCAGTGACTAGGAAGGCCAAAGCTATTGCGATCTCCATTGTCACTGGAAGTGCATTGCTTCGCTGTGTTGCTGCCTCAGGGTCAATTCTCAGCAGCTTACAAAGATGGTCCTGTTCAGCCTGTACCTCTGGAAGAGTTCCTCTTCTGTGAGCTGGAGGAAATTGACCCTGGGCCTATAGACATGTGGCTGCAACTGTTGCAGGGCTGCAGCTGTCTCCTCTGCCTTTTCCTCTGGACCAGACATCTCCCCCTCTGGCTGTGCCTGTACTACCACTACATGCTTGCTAAGATGGAAGCAGCTAAAGCTATGTCAGGCGACAGGTGGCCAGTGCAGGTTCCACTTAGGGATGCCAAGAATACACTTGAATATTCAAAGTCCAACTGTCCAATTTGCATAAAATGATATCCTAAATATAACCGGATATAGGCAGGGAACTGCCCACTGCCACGGCACCGAATATCAATATTATCTGCATATGCTGTCGCTGTGCCTGAGCTCTGCCCTGTTACACTCTTGCAGATATCCATTACCTGCAGCGGTGTCTGGCAATGTCCATCTGACAGCGGTCAGCAGAATATTGGAGATATGTGGATTTGGTACCCTTAACCGGTTTTCATCAGAATGTATCCAGTTATCTGCTGCCTACAGGCTTGAATATTGATCCTTGTCTATTTATCGGAAGCTTTCAGCAATATTTAAAAACAGCATTATAAGTACTGATGTTTCAAAATGAAAATTTACAACTGAACTCTTTGTGTGATATGGGAGAGATTAGGGAAAGGGGAGAGAAAGACGTGGCTTCTTAATAAATTAGACAGGAACTTTGAAAGCAAGACAATACCATTTCTGGTGTGTGTACCACCAGCAGTCAGTTCAATTAATTCTAAATACTATGTCATTTGCTGGAAATGAACAATTATCCAAAACACTCTGATGCCTCTAGGGCATATCATATTCTGCAGCAGCAGACATTCACCTTTTCCTTTTCTTAAACTAGACTTGCTCACTGCTGCCACTTCAGCAAGGCCACATCCGTTCTAAAAAAAGAAAACTTTCTTCAGTTTACTCCACAGTGAATTTCTAGAGGGATCTTTGAAAAACAAAGCATATGGATGTAGCGCAGGATATTCAAAGCGATTAACATGATTAGCAGACCTGCTAATCATATTAATCACGCTGACCGAAATATTCAGTGGCATTAACACCGTTTTTTTTTTTTTTAGTGCCTTCAAGTCAGTGTTGACTCATAGTGACCCAGCTACTTCTGGGTTTTCTTGGCAATGTATCACTGGAAGTAGATTGCCAGCCTTTTCTTCTGAGGCAGGGTAAAGTGACTTGCCCAAGGTCACAAGGAGTGCCAGTGGGAATCAAACCCTTGATCTTCTAGGTACTAGGCAGTTGCTCTAACCACTAGGCTACTCCTCCACTCCACACAGTTAGTGCTGCTGAATATTTGTAGGGTCTAACACACGCCGCAGCCAATGTTCTCTTTAAGCCGCGCCGGGTCCTCCGCCGGCATTCCCGCCGGTGGGGGGAGGGGCGGAGTGTCGATCGCGCTGCATCCTCCTCCCCCCCCCCAGCAGGAATGCCGGCAGAGGACCCAGCGCAGCTTAGAGGGAACATTGCTCAGGGCTGACCCAAAGATTTCTGCCGCCCTAGGCAAGCCTGCCCACCAACTCCTCTCTCCCCCTAGCCCTGGGGCAGCTACTGCCCAGGTCCTACCCTCCTGCACCCAGCATCTATGATGACATTTTATTTACTAGTTAATGTCCTTTCCTTGAGTCTTGCTAGACCAGTCCAGACAAGTGGGTTGTGTCCCCTATCAGCAGATTTGTGGAGACAAAGAACTAATGAAAAGTCCAGGTTTCAATGACATCACTCCAGCAGATTGGTGGAGACAAACAATGAAAAGTCCAGGTTTCAAACACATCACTCCCATGCCTCTATACGCCTCAGCCACCAGAAGTCTCTTCAGCATTCATCCCAAAGCATATGGAAGAAACATAGCAAGCTTCACACAACCTCAATAGTGGGCAACAATGAGTAATCAACAGTACTACTATTACTAATCATTTAAGAGCTATGTAGAGGAAAGCATAAACAGAAAGCTGTCAGTAGAAGATGAACCTGCAGAGCCAAGTATAAAAATCATAGCAGACCCAAGGGTACTGCTGCAGAAGAACAGAGCAAATACAGTTCCAAGGGTGGGACCTGAACTGGTCTAGCAGGACTCAAGGAAAGGACATTAACTGGTAAGTAAAATGTCACCTTTCATATCATTCTGCTAGCTAGACCAATCCAGACAAGTGGGACATAGCAAAGCTACAACTCCACTGAGCGGGAAGAAGACACAGCAGCTCGTAAAGCCCTTCAGCCAAAAGCCGTGTCCGCCCACGCATGGACATTCAAGTGGTAATGCTTGACAAAAGTGAAAAGTGATGCCCACATTGCTGCCCAACAAATGTCTGCAGGGGCTACCGAACTCCACTCCACCCATGTGCTCAGGTAGAATGAGCGCAGAAACTGGAACCGACTGGTCCCACAACAGATACGCTAAGGCAGGGGCGGCCCAAGGGGGGTGCGGGGCCATGTGCGGAGACTCGGTGCGGGGCCTCATTTGCATAAGGGGCCTCATTTGCATAATGTTACCATACACTAACTTTTAGTAAACATGCCTCTTAATGAGTGTATGAATAAAGAAAGACTAAAAGACTTCTACATTACTATAATCCAGTGCCAACCGCCAGACACATTAGGAACTACTACAAACACTGCCCATTTAGAACCCATAGCAAACCCGCCGTATCCTAACAGCACTACCAAGACTCATAAAGCACCATACCCTAACTATCAAAAGGAAACGCTGCAAATATTAAACCAATACATTTCAGAGAACAACAATACATGACCTACTGGGGAAAGAGAACAAGTGGCAATGTCAAATAGGAATTACATAAACAGAATACCTCAGCTCAGTTACACATGCAGAACATAGACCATCACCAAACAAGGAATCACAATTTAGAAACAGGAAGACAATAATTAAACTGGGAATCCCAAAAGCCAAACTTGGAATGTACAACACTGTAGAAATAAAACTATACAGTACATTAATTTGCTCTTGTACTAAACAAAGCGCAGACGTTAATGATGCACATTTCCCAGAGCTGACATATTCCAATTAATAAATTCAAAATAAAGAGTTATTTTTCTACCTTTTGTGCATTTTTTTTCAGCTGCAATTGCTCCAGTCACTTTCTTCTGGTTTCTTTGTGTCTTCCGCTAACTCTCCATCGTCTGCTGTCCATTTGTCTTTTCTTCTCTCTTCTAGTTTTTTTCCATTCTCTCTCTACATCTGCTTTAACATACTAATCTTTCTCCTTTTGCTCTTTCCTCATTCCTATTTCATCTACTCAAATTTTACCCCTCCATTCTCAATCCCCACTTACTCTCCCAATATCCGGCCAATTGTAGATTTGTCTTCCCTCCCACACAAAATATTTTTCCCTCTCCATTTCACTCTCCCAGCTTCATCCCATTCTAATCCTCCCCCAACATCAGCTCCATTCTAGTTCCAGTCCCACCCAGCATCCGCTCCCTTCTAGTCCCCGCATCAGCCCATTTCCAGTCCTAGCCCCCCATAAGCCCATTTCCAGTCCTATCCTAGACCCACCATCAGCCTATTTCCAGTCCTAGCTCCCCCATCTATTTCCAGTCCCATCCGAGTCCCTCCATCAGCTCATTTCCAATCCCAGCCCCCCAAGAGCCCACCACCCATGTCAAATCCTAGCTCCCCTCCACTCAGCCCATTTCCAATCCAAGCCCCCCATGAGCCTACTTCCAGTTCTAGCCCCTTCATGAGTCCATTTCAATCCAAACCCCCACCACAGCCCATTTCCAATCTTAGCACCCCCATCAGCCCATTTCCTGTCCTAGCCCCCCCCACTCACCCATTTCCAGTCCTAGCTCCCTCCCCCTCACAACCCATTTCCATTCCAAGCCCCCGTCCCCATCAGCTATTTGCAGTTCAAGCCCTCCTTCCACTCAGCCCATTTCCAGTCCTAGCAACCCCCCCAGCCCATTAACAGTCTTAGCCCCCCCCCAGCCCATTACCAGTCCTAACCCCCATCAGCCCATTTCCAGTCCTAGCCCCCCCATAGCCCATTACTAGTCCTAACCCCCCCCATCAGCCCATTACGTCCTAAACCCATCACCCTATTTCCAGGCCTAGCTCCCCATCAGCCTATTTCCAGTCTTAGCCCCCCATAGCCCATTACCAGTCCTAATCCCCCATCAGCCCATTACCAGTCCTAACCCCTCCCAAAGCCCATTACCAGTCCTAACCCCCATCAGCCCATTTCCAGTAGTAGCTCCCTCCATAACCCAATACCAGTTCCTAAACCTCCCCATCAGCCCACTTCCAGTCTTAGCATCCCCCCATGGCCCATTACTAGTCCTAACCCTCCCCCATCAGCCCACTTCCAGTCTTAGCCCCCCCCCATAACCCATTACCAGTCCTAAACCTCCCCATCAGCCCATTACGTCCTAACCCCCATCACCCTATTTCCAGTCCTAGCCCCCCATCAGCCTATTTCCAGTCCTAGCCCCCCATAGCACATTACCAGTCCTAATCCCCCATCAGCCCATTACAAGTCCTAACCCCCATCAGCCCATTTCCAGTCTTAGCCCCCCCATAACCCATTACCAGTCCTAAACCTCCCCATCAGCCCACTTCCGGTCTTAGCACCCCCGCGCAGGGGCCATTACTAGTCCTAACCCTCCCCCATCAGCCCACTTCCAGTCTTAGCCCACCCCCATAACCCATTACCAGTCCTAAACCTCCCCATCAGCCCATTTCCAGTCTTAGCCCCCCCATAGCCAATTACCAGTCCTAACCCCCCATCAGTCCATTTCCAGTCTTAGCCCCCCCCCCCATAACCCATTACCAGTCCTAAACCTCCCCATCAGCCCACTTCCAGTCTTAGCACCCCCCCATTGTCCATTACTAGTCCTAACCCTCCCCATCAGCCCACTTCCAGTCTTAGCCCTCCCATAACCCATTACCAGTCCTAACCCCCCATCAGCCCACTTCCAGTCTTAGCCCCACCATAGCCCATTACCAGTCCTATCCCCCCCAGCAGCCCACTTCCAGTCTTAGCACGCCCCCATTGTCCATTACTAGTCCTAACCCTCCCCCATCAGCCCACGTCCAGTCTTAGCCCCCCCATAGCCAATTACCAGTCCTAACCCCCCATCAGCCCATTTCCAGTCAGCCCCTCCCATAGCCCATTACCAGTCCTAACCCCCCCATCAGCCCACCCAGTCTTAGCACCCCCCATGGCCCATTACTAGTCCTAACCCTCCCCTATCAGCCCACTTCCAGTCTTAGCCTCCCCCCCCCCCATAGCCCATTACCAGTCCTAAACCCCCTTCCCCCCTATCATCCCAAATTAAAAAATAAAAAAAAAACAGCTGCTTCTGCAGCGGCAGCATCAAGCGTGCCGCCGCGGGGCCCCCCCCCCCCGCCCGGCAGAGCCTCCCTGCATCGTAGGCTAGCGTTGAATCCCCAAACGCGGGCTTCTTTCAGAGCCGCGAGAGTTTCCTTTCTCGCGGCTCTGTTAATCCCGCCGGGGCTGATGGGAAATCCCCGGCAGGATTAACAGAGCCGCGAGAAAGGAAACTCTTGCGGCTCTGAAAGAAGCCCGCGTTCGGGGATTCAACGCTAGCCTACGATGCAGGGAGGCTCTGCCGGGCAGGGGGGGGCCCTGCGGCGGCACTCTTGATGCTGCCGCGGCAGAAGCAGCTGTTTTGTTTTGTTTTTTTTAAACTTGGGATGATGAAGAATGTTTTTTGCGCGGGGCCCCCTGAAACGCGGGGCCCTGTGCAAAAAACATTCTTGCTCAATGGACGGGCCGGCCCTGCGCTAAGGCAAATGCTTCCTTAATCCATTGCCTCAAAATTGACTTAACTACTGCGTCACCCTTGCACAGACCAGCAAACAGCACGAAAAACCTCCAAGTGCCAGAGAAGCACCCTCCAGACATCCTCAAGGCGAAGATCCTTATCCTTCCCCCGACACTGCTCCTTAGAGAAGGAGGACAGGCAGACCACCTGGTTCACATGAAAGGGAGAAATCACCTTAGGCAAGAAGGAAGGAACAGGCCGAACAGAAACAGCTTCCTTTGAAAAAGACAGATAAGGATCTCGGCAAGACAGAGCATGCAGCTCGAAAATCCACCTTGCAGAACAAATCACGACTAAGTAGACCATCTTGAGCATCAAATCCTTCAAGGGCTCCGACATCAGGGCCACGAGCACCAGGAAGGGATCACCGACCAGAGACAATGAACCCACTGACAAAGGCGCAAAGCATCCGGGTGTAAGGCTAAAGACTTACCAGCCAATGGACCTTCCGAAACAGGCCAAAAGTGCCACATGAACCTTCAGGGAGCTAAGAAAAAAAGGCTCTTTTCCAGACCATCCTGCAGAAAAAGCCAACAGAGATGGTATCTTGGCTGCCTCAGAGGCAGTTGTTGTGCGCTGTACCAGCACTCAAGGCACCAGACCTGCACTTATGCTAGGATGGTAGACCTCCTCTGGGCTCTGAGCACAGTGGAAAATCACCACCAGAGAGTAGCCCATACACTAACCACGTTCCTCCTCAAGTCTTGCTGAGTTCCTTCACGTGGTGACCCTACTGTATAACATCTATACCAAATCTCAGCAAGGCGACACTACAATTAAAGTATGTTAGGAACAAAGAAGAAAAATACATACTGGCCACGTCACCCAGGATAAAAAGGTGCCCACCTGTAGCTTATGCACTAAGGCTAATGATGGTGGTTGCGACAGTGCAAGTGCTGCAGATGCAGATAACATTCCTGTCATAGATAAAGGTCACGGTGAGTTTGTTCATGGACCCACTGAGGCAGGAGATAAACCACAGAAATTTATGAAAACGTTAAGAGGATTAACTACAGTTAAGTGGAATTCTGCAGATAAAGAGGAGATAATGTACTTCTATTTTTATGCTACAAACCCTATATTTAAATCAAGAGGGTATACAAAGAGAATCCGCCAAAAGCTGGAAGAGGAAAATTGCCATAAGAAAAACTGCAAAAAGTAACAGATGCAAATTTAAGATCTTTGATTTTAAAGATCAAAGAAAATACAGAAATATTTCCCATTATACTGGGAGCTACAGGTTTGATAAAGAAGAATTTCCAAGCACATCTTGACAAACTACCCATCCATGTTACATCTTATGAACTCCAGCAGGAGGCTCTCTTTGGCACAAGTATTACGCCGAGCATTAGCGGTAAATTTGAGACACTAAGATCATACTCCACATACCCTGGCTTAGAAGTGAGGTTCACGACTGCCATAGTATGTGCAAAACTCATTTGGAGAACATTGTGGATAACATGTTAAAACCCTCGGCCCAGTGTGCAGCGGCGGCCAATAGAGCAAATTGAATGCTAGGTATGATAAGGAAAGGAATGGAAAATAAAACAAAGGATATTATAATGCCTCTATATCGTTCCATGGTGAGACCACACCTTGAATATTGTGTGTAATTCTGGTCGCCGTATCTTAAAAAGGATATGGTGTTATTAGAAAAGGTTCAGATAAGAGCCACCAAAATGGTAACGGGGATGGAAGGATACCCCTATGAAGAAAGGCTAAAAAGGTTAGGACTCTTTAACCTGGAATAGAGACGGCTGAGGGGAGATATGATAGAATTCTATAAATTAACGAACGGAGTGGAACAGGTAAATGTAGATCGACTGTTTACGTTATCAGAATATAGAAAGACTAGGGGACTAATAAAAGAAAATATTTTTTCACTCAACATGTAATCAAACTCTGGAATTTGTTACCGGAGGATGTAGTAAAGGCTGTTAGTGTAGCTGGGTTTAAAAAAGGTTTGGACAAGTTCCTGGAGGAAAGGTCCATAAACTATTATTAAAAAGGGACCCAGGATATCAATGCTTGACCCAATACAAGCATTGTGGAACCTGTGTCCTTTGGGGAAACTGCTGGGTACGTATGACCTGGATTGGCCACTGTTGGAAACAGGATACTGGGCTTGATGGATCTTGGTCTGACCCAGTATGGCATATCTTATGTTCTTAACTACCTCGAACCAAGCCATAAGCGAGAGGTAGCCGGGTCCTTCAGGACAAGCAACCCGACACAATAGAACCTGAGTTGGAGGCAAACAAAGAGGTGGCACTTGCAGGAACCACATCAGATCTCCAAATCATACTCTCATCAGTCAATCGGGTGCCGCCAGAATAATCCTATCCCCTCCAACACAAACTTCCTTCAAGACCCGTCATGGCGCTGAAAGCCACTGCTTTGAAGAATGGTGAGTCACTGTGCCGCCCACCATGGTCTACAACCCTAGACGGCCGCCCACATTTATCCTTATTTCTTTTTTTGGGCTCTCTTAAGTCCTTTTTCAGGATCATTTTTTACATTTATTCTTCCTTCTCCTGTATCCTTCCCTGTATCTGACACTGATCTTTCCTTTTAATTTTTTGTACTACTACTGCTACTACTGATCATTTGTATAGCTTTCTCCCTTCTTTGCTTCTCTATCACCCCTCTTTTTCCACCTTTCGCATGCTCCAGTCCTCAGTCTCTCTTTTCACTTCTCCTCCTTCATTCACTGTCATCCTCTCCCAGCTTTCTTGCATCTCCCCCCCACTTCGCTCACTCCTTCCCCAGTTTCCCATTCCTCATGTCTTTTACCCACTGTCCTGTCCCTCAATTCCACCCTCTACTCACCTCCTGTGGTTCCTTCCTTTAGCGCCTGGCCCCTATGTCCCCCCTGGCTCCTGCCTACCTTCCATTCCCCAACACCTAGCTTCCATCTCCCCCCTCTTTCCTCAACAGCTAGATGGTTGCTAGATGGCCCCAGGTCAGGGAAGACAGGCTGAAACAGTCTTGGTTTTACTCCCACTGCATCCAATGAAAGAAAAAACAGGATTGGCTCAAAACCAAGGAGCAGGGTTATTAGATGGTGTGGGGCCATCTAGTAACCTTGCTCCTTTTGCCCCTCCGCCAGCATCTGGCTCCTGCCTTCCCCATACATTTTTTGTGCCTTCTCCCTCACCTTCCCCTGCATCTGGTGTTTGGTTTCTTTATCTCATTTCCCTGATATCTGACTCTTTTCTCCACCTCCTGCAGCACCTCATTTCTGCCTTCCCAAACATCTAGCTTTTTGGCTTTTGAATCCCCCATGTCCCCACTATCTGGGCTCCTACCTCCATATTCCCCCTTTCCCAGAACCTGGTTCCTGCCTTGCCTCCCCTCATTCTCCATCATCTATCTCCTTGCTTCTGACTCCCCCACTGCATCCCTTTTCCCGTGACCCATGAGGCAACAGAAGTGGCTGGAGCTTACTGTATTATACTGCTGCTACCAGTCTGATTCTGCCTCTGGCACTGTAGCGTTCACAGCTCGCAGAGTGAGGAAAGGGGAAAACACCCACTGCTCCTTCTGGTTCGGAGAGTGAGCTGTGAAGCTCATGCTATGCTGCTGCTTACTCCTCTGGCAAGTCAGTTGTGCGCTGCCCCCCCCCCCCTTGAAGTTGCGATTCTGTGCAACTGCACAGTTTGCACAAAGGCCCTAGGAGCGAGACAAAGCACGACTGCTGCGCAGATATAGAAAAGAGAGAGAGGAGATGGACAAAGTCTATGAGAGCATTTAAGTGCCTGCTGCTGCTGCAGCACCAAGCATGCCACCCAACCCCAGTCTGCCACTGATCATGTGGCTTGAGTTATCGGCCCACTAGGGCATGTCCAAATGCTCGATAGGGCAGTCCACCCCTGGCTCCATAAGCGCACAAATGCTCTCGCACAAATTTACACCTTCTCTGAGGCAGGCAAAACTATGTGTGTGTACTCTGTGCAGAAAAGTGCATATTTCATAAAAGAATGCATGTACCTCATTACTCCACCCCAATGCCACTCCTGGGAACACCTATACGCAGCCCATGTAAAAGTATGTATGCCCATAAAAGTGCTCAGACCATGTAAAAATACTTCTACACTTGTATTCATACACGCAATTTTATTGCAACTGCATTCTGTGCATTATACATGCTTTACAGGCAGGAACGGCTTTACAAAATGAACATCTAAACATGTTCTACATGCACAATGTGGCTGCTATAAAATTGTGCAAGGGAATACATGTATAGATAGTAGGGGCACTGCATGATCATGCCCACTTTTATGCAATTTGCACACACATGTTCCTGGCAGTGTAGCTGTGATGTACGCACATGTGATATAAAATATGCATTTACATCTTTTTCAGAGAAAGTGTAAATTTGTGCAAGAGAATTTGTGTACTACTCAGGGTCACTATGCAAGCCTATTTTATGAAGGTACATAGGCATCTATATTGATTGCCCTGTTATATAATTACCCTCTTAATAACCCTCTGTTTGAAACACTTTACTGTATCAAGAGATCTACTAAATCTACCTAATCCTGCATGTAGCTACAGCAGAAACAAATCTTTGGAAGCTCTTGGGCTCCCTCTATGGACTACAAAAAAGTAAAATGATACATTTAAAGGCACATTTTAGATAGGATGTGGAGATCGGAATTGAGATGTCCAGGTCAGGACACACACAATTCTGACAGTAATTTAGGAACAAATCTGCTAAAGGCAAGGCCGTTTCTAAAATACACAGAAGGAAGCGCAGGAATGCACTGGGGATTTATATCCACCTGCAGGGGACGTGTGGGAAATATCAACAGAGGAAACCCATCAGCGTATACATGGAAGTGCTGGCATTTTGCAATGTGCATCTGATGTCATTTTCTATGTTTCTAGGAGTAATCCGAGAGCATAGTTTTTAAGGAAAGTGTGGTGGATGTGTGGAACAGCCTCCCAGTGGAAGTGGTAGAGACGAGTAATGTATCTGCATTCAAGAAAGCGTGTGACAAATGCAGAGGATCTCTGATTCTAGAACTTCATATTCTTCGTGGATGGGCAGAATGGATAGTCTTTATCTGCCGTCCTTTTCTCTCTATTTATTTAACTGATTTTGCTATACCGTTTTTTTTAGCAGTCAAAATGGTTTATATGGAACAAGGTGAAAACACAGAACTATAAGGTGTATTTAGGTTACATAATAGATTGTGAAACATAGGAATTACAACATTGGTTAAAGGCATAATAGTGTTGGGGGACACTTAGGTTCTCCCTGGACAAGCAGGATGCGTCAGCCACACCTGGTGACGTCAACCAACGGCGCCGAGGACGGAGTGCTCTTCAATAGCTCAGAAAGGCGACTCCGTTAGTTCCTGAATCCCACGATAACAGCCACAGCGCGAGACTTAAGTGCGGGAGGGAACAACTGTCGGAGGCTCGGAGCCTGGAGGGGAGGCAGCGCAGCAAACAAGTTTAAGCACGTTTGCTGAGCGCGCGCGTGGGGGGTTTGAAATGATCCGCGCACGGTGTCTCATTGGCTAGGAATACCCATCCAGGTGGTCAAGGAGGGCATGTTCGCAGCCTTGCAGGACATTTCTTATTCAATCTGGAATGGTTAAAAAGAGGAAATGACAATCTGAGAACTGAATTAAGTAGCAAAGAAAACTGAATAGTGGCTCGTTGGGAATAGACTTTTGCAGCCATGAAAAAGTCCATCTGAAAAATACAAAAAATATTTTGTCAAAATGTTTTATTGACTCCAAGAACAAAACAGATAAATCACATCACTTGTGCTTTCACAGACTCAACACAGTAGTACACCAGAGTTTCCCCTGAGGAAGTTTATCACAAAACACGGCCTGTGTCGGGCAGCATGGTGTTTGAAGTTTAATAAAGTAATCCTTCCTTTATACCACACAATGGAAAGAAGGCAGCACCCAGCAACCAGGAGGTGAGCAACATGGAAGCCGCCATCTTGGCAGCCTCCGGAACTCCCTCCTCCTCCATATCTTCCTCGGCGGCCCTCAAACGCCCCCTGGATGTATCCTCAGCTGCTCGCCCCTCCATTCCTTCCCCGGGCAAAAGACTGACTGCCGTGGCGTCCAGGAGCCCCTCCAGCCATGGGTTTCCTGCCCGGCAGCCTTCCCACAACAGAAAGAGCAAGCGTGCTGAAGCTCCGCCCAGCGCTGACGTCAAAAAACGTCACGTCTGCACCAACGAGAGATCTCCGCCTCTCTGCTCCAGCAGGACTCCTCCCCGCTCCAGCTCCTCTCAGCAGTGCAGCAGCCTCTGCACCATGGAGCACCGTGCCAAAGACGGCCAGGAAAAACACGGGACGATATGGCAGCACAGATCCAGCAGGACGGCACCACAGCGACAGCAGCGGAGACTCATCCCACAGCCAGACCAAAGGCAGGAAACGCAGCAGATCTCACTCCCTGCGCAGATTGCAATCCAAAACACCATCAGCAGCAGCCCACCACTATGGACAATCACGTACAGGCAACAAAAAGCCAAAGTATAGCCTGCACGGTACCAAAGACATGCAGCAACCTCAGGACACCCAAGCAGAACTTATCAAGCTCCTGTCCGAACTCATTGCACAGCGTGAATCCACTGCAACTTCCCGACTCGACTCACACTCTCCGGATCCCTCCAGGCGCTCACGCCCAACATCCTCAAGATCTACCTCGCCGGACATAAACCCCCGGACACCTTCTCCGCCCGGATCGCCTATGTGTCCAGACTTCTCCCCGGAGCCACTCATGGACAGTGATGAGGAGCACGCAGCAGGGCTGTCCCACTCCAGCTGCTCGCACCACTCTTACAGTGAAGGGCACTCTCGCACGCCCTCACCAATTCCAGCGCCGCCACCTCTGCTACCGTCTCCACCGGAGGACCTGACCTATCCTAAGTTTCTGCAAAAGATATCTACCCGCCTGGCTCTTTTGCCCACAGATACACTGGACCCTAGGAATGAAGTCCTCGGCTTTCTCAAGTTCCTCAACACTCCTAGGTCTATCATCTCCATCCCAGTTCATCATCTGCTGATGGAAAACCTCACCAAACTGGCAAACTCCAGCTTCCAGCGCAACTACCTCACGGCGACTTGAGGCTAAATACCAAGTTACCCCAGGCCCAGGCTTCGACAAGCCTCAACTTCCCCACCAATCCATCGTGGTGGAGTCAGCACTGAAGCACAGCAAAAGCTCACGTACCCACTCCAATGCCCCCCTGGGCAAGGACTATAAAATCCTGGACCCTGGTAAAAAGACTTACCAATCAGCCATGCTGAATGCGAAAATTGCCTCACACTCCTTCCAACAGGTACTGTACCTGGAGACAATACTGGATAACCTCAAGGAGACAATCGAAGGGCTCAACGCAGAAACACAAGCCCCCTTCCTGCCTATCCTAAATAACTTGAAAGAATGTGGTAAACATCTCATCCGTGCTACATTCGACTCGGCAGTTAGAACAGCCGCAAACTGAATCGCCTCCAGACGCTGGGCATGGCTCCGAGCCTCGGGACTCCGAGAAGACAAGCACGAGAGGCTTGCAGACGTGCCATGCACGGGCGACAACCTATTCGGGGTTAAAGTCAAAGAAACCGTGGATGACATGAAGGACCGCTGCTTCACCCTCAAAACCTTAGCTTCCGAGGGCATGGAGCGCAACCCCAACTCGTGGAATAAGCAAGGTGCGTACCAACGCAGGCCCTACATTTCGTCCAGATGCTACCAGCCCTACCAGAAGTGGCAACCACAGCGCAACAAGCAGCAGCAGTACCAATATCAGCCCTACCATCAAAAACCACGACAGAAGGACCTCAGACAGCAAAAATAACCTTCAGCATCTTCAGGGAAGAGCACATCCTCCTTTTGACGTTCCGCCAAGCAGGACCCCACAGGTGGGGGGGGGGGGGCCCTCTCTGCATTCATAGGGGCCTGGGAGGACATCACCACAAACTCATGGATCCTGCAGATCATCCGTACGGGCTACAGGATGCACTTCTCCACGACCCCAACCCAACTCTCGCGCCCCTCCAACCACACACCGGATAAACTTACGACCACCATGCAAGCGGAAATCCATGCCCTCCTGACAGCACGGGCCATAGAGCCAGTACCCCCGAATCAGCAGGGTATGGGTTCTACTCAAGATATTTTCTTATACCGAAGAAATCCGGGGACCTCCGCCCCATCCCTGACCTCAGGGGCCTCAACAAATTCATCCAAAAGGAACGTTTCAGGATGTACTCACTTGGATCCATCCTACCGCTACTCCAACCTCACCACTGGCTGGCCTCACTGGACCTCCAAGATGCGTACGCCCACATTCCCATTCATCACTCGCACAGACAGTTCCTGCGTCCGGGACCAACACTACCAGCACCGCGTACTCCCTGTCGGCCTCTCCCCGGCACCAAGGGTCTTCACAAAATGTGTAGCCGTGATGGCAGCCCATCTACAGAAAGCAGGAATTTGCATCTTCCCATACCTCAACGACTGGCTCATCTCGGCCCCTTCGCAACACAAGGCACACAGAGCAGTGAGGGACACCGTAGCACTGTTGTCAACGCTGGGATTCCTCATCAACCAGAAGTCCCAGCTCCACCCCACACAGACCCTAGAGTTCATCGGAGCCTCCCTCCACACGACTCAGGCAAAGGCATTCCTGCCCACACCAAGAGCGGAGGCCATCATTTCACTCTCCACAGCTGCTACCAAGGCCGACACAGTTGCCACCAAAACTCTGCTTCACCTCCTGGGCCACATGTCAGCAACTACACAGGTACTTCCCCATGCCAAGCTCCGCATGAGACCTGTACACAGGGGTGGCTCAAGGCATTCTGCTGCCTGAGGCGAAGAATGAGATGGCGCCCCACCCCCCACCACTTAAAAGGGGGCGGGGCTTTTTCAGAAATTCAATCAGACTGAACCAAATCAAAAAGCCGATTAGATTATATGGAGGAAATGCAAGATGTTTGCACACAGGGCCGTATCGAACTGCAATCGCGCCTTGTGCGACTTGCAACTCGGGCGCACGTCCCCCCTCTCCCCCCATACCTCCATCCAGCGCTGCCTGCTCTTTCCCTGCTGCTACTGCCCTCTGTTTTTTTCACGGCGGCGCCAGCAGCAGGGAAAGAGCAGGCAGCGCTGGACGGAGGTATGGGGAGGAGGAGGGGGGGCATGTACCTAATCTGAAAGGCGCCGGCACTCTAAGCAGATCATGTTGGAGGAGGGAGGGACCAGACCTGCTTAAAGTGCTGCGAAAAGGCTTTGGGCGCATTTTAACTGCCTGCTATTGTCCTGCCAGTGGCAGCAGGGCAACAGCAGACAGCCGAAATGCGCCCCCCAAGCCTGTGCAGCTGCACTGCTTGCACAGGGCTAGGTACGGTCCTGTTTGCACACCAAGGAACTAAAAGACAGCAAGAATCAATAGCACAGTTTATAAAACTAAATTATAACCCATTTTTATTTTGGTATAAACTGCGTTATGGTTCTCCCTTTTTCTTTTTCAACATATATTTTGTTTCCACAGTAGGTGCAGAGCAGAACCAGGACATTCACCCACAGAACGCAATATTTAAAAAAAATGTCTAATTCTGATCATCTCACTAACAACAACCACCACCACTATTCTCCAGTACCAGGCATATTGTGAACTAATAAAAAACCCTACAACAAAAAGTAAACCTACCATACCATTCCATTATCAGCACAAACCTCCAAAAGTCACATAAGGAGCCCATCCAAAAAAAGCGCCACTGTAAATACTACAGTGGGCCCTGGAACATCCCATACACCTATTTGAAAAGCTGAACAAGTCAAATTACTACAGTATAGTATAGATCTTTATATACAAACTGCATGTTAACAGAACACCTGACCTCAGTCACACATGCACAACATTGACCCTCACCAAGTACAGAATAAGTAACCACAATCTAAAGTAAAAATATGCAGACAAAATTTAAACTGAAACCCCAAGAAGCCAGAGTCCACATGCAGTGCAACATCAGATAAATAAGAGATGCAGTTCCCCAATACTGTGTAAAATATAAAAATAGCACAAAGTCCAATCACCAAAATTAAATAAAATTTTTTTTTCTACCTTTGTTGTCTGACCATTTTATTCTCTGATCATGCTGGTCCCGATCTGAGGCTTCTGCTTTCCTGTCTTCTCTTAGCTCTCTTTCTATGGTCTATGGTCCATGGTCCATCTGCCATTTCTTATCTCTTCTTTTGCTTTCTTCACTTCCTTCCATCAGCCCATTTCCAGTTTTAGTAACCCTCCCCAGTATCAGTCCCCTTTCCAGTCCTCCCCTCCCAGTACCTTCCAATGCCAACCACTTGTGTCCATTCCCTTCCAGTGCCCCTCCTTTCCCACTGTCCAGCCCCTTCTAGTCCAAATACCATCCCAGGTATCAGCTCAGGTTCACTCTCAGTGCCACCCCCCAGTCAGCTCCCTTCCAGTCACCCTACCCTCTTGTCCATCTCTCTTCCAGTGCTATTCACATGTCAGCTCCCTTCCAGCCTCCTCCCTATTACACAGCTATCTACCACTCCCATCCCCAAGTGTCAGCTCCCTTCCAGTCCCCCTTCAGTACATTCCAGGTGTCAGCTCCTTTCCTGCCCCATCCTTCCCCTGGCAGACCCTCTCAGTATCTGCTCCCTTCCAGTCCTATTCTACCATCCCCCCGCATCAGCCCATTTGTAGCCCTAGCCCCTAGTTTTCTTTCAGGGCCTGCAGCACTCT
This sequence comes from Ichthyophis bannanicus, assembly GCA_033557465.1. Classification (NCBI taxonomy): domain Eukaryota; kingdom Metazoa; phylum Chordata; class Amphibia; order Gymnophiona; family Ichthyophiidae; genus Ichthyophis; species Ichthyophis bannanicus. Next base: position 906,855,439 of record CM066035.1, on the reverse strand, counting down.
CCTCCCCTTCCCTATTAGCCCATTTCCTGTCCCAGCCCATTTCTAATCCTATCCCCTTTATCAGCCCACCCCAGTCCTAGCCCCCCCAATCAGCACATTACCAGTCGTAATCCTCCAATAAGTCCATTTTCAGTCCTAGCACCCCAATCAGCCCATTTCCTGTCCTAGTCTCTCCCCATAGCCCATTACCAGTCCTAACCCCCCCATCAGCCCATTTCCAGTTCTAAACCCCCATCAGTCCATTTCCAGTCCTAGCCCTCCCCTGATAGCCCAATACCAGTCCTAGCCCCCTCCGATCAGTCCATTTCCAGTCCTAAGCCCCCATCAGCCCATTTCCAGTTCTAACCCCCCCCGATAGCCCATTACCAGTCCTAAACCCCCTCCTGATCAGTCGATTTCCAGTCCTAAATCCCCCATCAGCCCATTTCCAGTTCTAACCCCCCCCATAGCCCATTACCAGTCCTAGTCCCCCTCCTGATCAGTCCATTTCCAGTCCTAACCCCCCATCAGCCCATTTCCAATTCTAACCCCCCCATAGACCATTACCAGTCCTAGCCCCCCTCCTGAACAGCCCATTTCCAGTACTAACCTCCCATCAGCCCATTTCCAATTCTAACCCCCTCACAGACCATTACCCGTCCTAGCCCCCCTCCCAATCAACCAATTTCCAGTACTAATCCCCATCAGCCCATTTCCAGTTCTAACCCCCCATAGCCCATTACCAGTCCTAACCCCCCCATCAGCCCATTTCTAGTTCTAAACCCCCCAATCAGCCCAGTTCCTGTCCTACACCCATCGGTCCAGTTCCAGTCCTAGAACCCTCCCCCCCCAACCCAGGGAAATTGAAAAAATAATAAAGGATTTCCTGTTTCCCATCAGTGCCTTGGGCTCAGCTTTAACAGAGCCACGGTTAAGGGAAACACTGTCCCTTCGCCGCGGCTCTGAAAAGCGGAGCCAGCGAAACCAGGGGAAACCAACAGGCTCTCTGGGGGGCGGGCAGCCGCGGGGCTCCTCATTCTGCCGCTGCCGCCGCTGGAGCAGCAGCAGCAGCTGCTTCTTACGCCGGAGTTTTTATTTTTTTTATTTTTAAGGCTGAGTGAGGCGGTGATACGCCCCCCAAAAAAAACAAAACGCTGCCGCCTGAGGCCACCGCCTCACTTGGCCTCATTATAGAGCTGCCTATGCCCGTACAGTGGCACCTGAGAAGGAACTGGAACCAAAAAAGGCAACCTATGTCTGCAAGAATAGCAATCGACAACAAGATACAAAGCGCCCTCCGCTGGTGGCTTCACAAGGAGAATCTGGCCAAGGGAAAACCCTTTCAAGCGCCCCGACACAATATGGTCCTAATCATGGACGCATCCCGTACAGGCTGGGGAGCGCATCTCAACCACCTGCGGACACAAACAAAGTGGACAGAGACCGAGTGCAGCCTGCACATCAACCTCCTCGAGCTATGTGCATTCTGCCTTGGCCTCCGAGCCTTCTCGAAATGGATACACGGAAGAACCCTGCGGGTTCAAACTGACAACCAAGTGGCGATGTTCTACATAAACAAGCAAGGGGGCATTGGGTCACTACCCCTCTGCAGGGAGACCCTACAAACTTGGACCCTCGCGCTCCACTTGGACTGTCAGATGCAAGCTGTTTACCTCCCTGGCACGGACAACCAGCTAGCAGACAAGCTGAGCCGTCAACTACTACCACACGAATGGTCCCTCAACGAACAGGTGGCAGCATCCTTATTCCGGCAATGGGGCCACCCACGCTTGGACCTCTTCGCTCACCCCTCCAACACCAAGTGCCATGAATTCTGCTCCCGACACCCGTCGAAACGGAGGACAGTGGCAGATGCCTTCGACCTACACTGGTGGGAGTTCAAACTCCTATACGCTTACCCCCCCACACCACTTATCTCCAAAGTGCTGCAGAAGATCATAGATCATAGTCACAGTCATTCTCGTCACTCCCTTCTGGCCCAGACAGATGTGGTTTCCCATTCTGCGCAAGCTCTCGGACGAGGAACCCATCAGGCTACCTCCGAGACCAGACCTCATCACCCAGGACGGTGGGAACACCCTACATCCCAACCTGGACACTCTCGCACTGACTGCCTGGAACTTGAAAGGTCACAGCTGACCTCCATGCACCTGATGGTAGAGGTCCAGAGATTCATCCTCGCATCACGTCGGGACTCCACACACCGCTCCTACGCCATGAAGTGGAAGTGCTTTGATGCCTGGTGTGCGGAAGAGAGCCTCCATCCAATCTCCTGCCCCCTTCCGCAAATCCTCCGCTACCTGACCACCCTCGTCCACATGGGACTCAAGCCGTCATCAATAAAAGTACACCTTTCGGTTATCGCAGCCTTCCATGACCCTGTGAAAGATGGCTCAGTCTCCACCCATCCTCTAACCTTCAGGTTCATGAAAAGAATCACCAACCTACATCCCCCGGTACAGAAACCAGTACCGCAGTGGGACCTACCCAGCATCCTCAACGCACTCACTGAGAGTCCTTTCGAGCCTCTAGATGAGGCACCGTTGAAGTTCCTCTCCTGGAAAACCCTTTTCCTGATTGCAGTCACCTCAGCCAGACGAGTCAGTGAGCTACAAGCCATGGTAGCGCACCAACCATACACAATCCTCCACAAGGATCATGCCTCGCTATGGACACACCCGAAATTCATACCCAAGTGGTATCGAGCTTCCATGTCAATCAAAGCATCGAACTTCTGGATTTTTACCCGGAACCGCATGCCAACGCAGAAGAAAGCCGCCTGCACACCCTGCACTGCATACGGGTGCTACGCACCTATCTATGCCACACTCAGGAACACCGCACTGGCCCGCAGCTCTTTGTCTCCTTCGACCCAGCCAGAACGGGCCATCCTGTCACAAAGAGAACACTATCCCACTGGATCTCGGCATGCATCGCGTTCTGCTACTCCCAAGCTGGGGCTCAAATGCCTGCTACGGCCCACGCACACCAACTCAGGGCCTTGGCAACCACAATGGCTAATCTCCATGCTTTGCCCATCCAGCAGATCTGCAAGGCCGCCACGTGGTCCTCTGTACACACCTTCCAGCGGCACTACTGCCTAGACCAGCTGTCCCACTCCGACTCCTCCTTTGGTTAGACTGTCCTGAGCGCAAGCACCGACACGGGACTAGCGACAGCCTCGACCCCTTAGCAAGCGGGCCTCCAGCCCCCTGCTCAGCGCAAGAACTACCACTGCTGTGCATAATGTTATGTTTGCTGTTTTGAATATGTTCTGTTCTTTACGGTTACGATTGTTGAAATTGACACATACATGGTTGCTACATGGTTGCTAAATGTGCTTCCTCTGATTAAAGGTTACCAAGTTGACAACTGCTGGTTCCTGACCATTTGTACCACTCACACCATGCCAGAGGGGTCCATCCGCCCGCAGCAGTAGCCTATGGCTCGCTAGTGAGTCACCAGGTGTGGCTGATGCATCCTGCTAGTCCAGGGAGAAAGTGGGGTTACTTACCTGTAATGTAGGTTCTCCTTGGACAGCAGGATAAGTCAGCCACACATTCCCACCCACCTCCCCTACGGATGGCCCCGGCTATCCTACATCACCATAAGCCCGCTACCTACCGGCCGGGACTCCTCTCTTGGCACAAACTGAACCAGGTAGGGGTGGGCCCAGAGGTGGGACTATTGGAGAGCACTCTGTCCTCGGCACCGTCGGATGACGTCACCAGATGTGGCTCACTTATCCTGCTGTCCAAGAAGAACCTACGTTACAGGTAAGTAACCCCACTTTACATAAGACCTAGGAGATTACAAAACTATCTTACAAAGCACAAAACTGTTGGGGGCACTTAGGCTACATAAGACATAGCTGAGCATAGTAAATTACAACATTATCTTACAAGATAAATTTACATAGTTGGTAGGTGCTTCTATCTGAGCCACTTTGCAAGCCTAGATGTGTAGATGCTGCTAATTAACTTTCCCTCATTTCAATTTGAAGAGGGAAATAAACATTGGGGAATTAAGGGGGATATCTTCCTTACTCCCTCCTCTAAACGGATAGCCAGAAGGAGCACTTTTTATATATCTATTTGTGTCAGGGAGCAGGTGTAAATCTGGATGTGGGCAATTTCCGGCTTACATCTGTATTCCCTACATGAAATGGGAAATACATGTGTAGATTTTTGTCTCACTCTCTCACCCAGGTCACACCCTGACGGCCCCCAGTGCAATTTTCGATGTGGTATGGAAATGCATGTATAAAATGAGCCTTTTCTAAAATAGCTATTTACATGTGGGTGCTCTTTGCTGCCCCTCCCCCAACAGAAGTTGCCATCCTAGGCAGCTGCCTAGTATGCCTGATGTTGGGCCCGGTCCTGCCGCTACCAGAGGGAAGCTCCCTGAATGTACAACTGGAGAAGCCTCTTACCTTTTCTGTTCTTTACATGTGTGAGAGAGTGGCCCCACCGCCAGAAGAGAACTGCTCCGACCTGGCTGAGAGAGTAGATGGAGAGAACATTTTCCGATACTGCCGGAGGGAAGCTACTTCAGCAAGTGCAGCTGAAGAGACCTCTGTCCTCCAAAGGGTGTGTGTGTTCACCTCTGGAGGAGAGCCACTTCGGCATGCGCAGCTCAAAAGGATCTTTTTCTCTCATGATCGTGTGTGTGCCATACTGACAAAAGAGAACTGCTCCAGTTGGGGTTATACGAAAGGCTCTTTTGTCAATGGTGCCTTCAGCACCTATGGTTGAAGAGGCACCTTTTTCCCAAAAGTTGGTGCTATCCTTGCCAGAAGGGAACTGTTCCGGTTGATGTGGGGCTCTCACAGGGTTCTGCCACTGCAAGAGCAAGGCTGCTTTAGACAGTGTGGCAGAGATTGTCTTTTTCTTTTAAATGGGAAATGAAGGATGAGATTATTCACTTTCTAGGTGAGAAAAATAATAAATGAAAGGGGGGATAAAACAGAAAAATAAACAATGAAGTACAGAATGGGGAGAGCTGGGTCCACACTTAACCACAGATGAATAGAACTAAGATAGGCAGCAGCAATCACACTGGAGGGAGCAATATTCCTGGAGGGAAAGTCCATAAACCATTATTAAAGAGGATCGGGGAAATCCACTGCTTACCTATTAGGACAAGCAGCATGGAATTTATATACCTTTTGAGAACCTGACAGGTATTTGTGACCTGAATTAACAACTGTTGGAAACAGGAAACTGGGCTTGATGGATCCTTGGTTTGACCCATTATAGCATGTCTTATGTTCTTGTGTTTACCCATGCATGCCCAGAGTGTTTTCTAGATTCTACTGAGCTCTGACAGAATGGGTCCGACCTTGTGCTATCAGGGATGACATCACCCCAAGTGTGTCTGATTGATAATATCCTGCTTGTCCATGGAGAACTATTGTCACGTGTGTGGCTGAAGGGTGAAGTTGGGGCAGATATTTGACATTTACATACAGAATGGATGAGCTGAGAAATGTGGGAGGAGGCTTAAAAGGTAGCTCTCGGCTCCATCCTTGACTGATTATGTCAATTAATTTCCCTGTCTCTGCCTCGAGGTGGGAGGGAAGAGTGTAGATGTGTGGGGCTGCAGGAGGCAAGTGGATGTGTGGCATGGGGTAGTGTGGAGGAGGTATGACTGGGAATATGAGGGGATAGCTTTGATGGTGCCGTTTGCTTTCATCTTTCTTCAGCTACTCTGGTTATTTTTCTGTCTGTCTGCTTGTGTTGCTCTATGAAAAACCTCTGGAAAGGTTAAAGGAACTTTTGAAATGTAGTACTGGTCCAATATTCTATACCTGTAGCTATTTCAACGGAAAGTAATGAGGATTTTTGTAGAGACTTCTTTCTCTGGAAATACTAGTTATCAAACTTGAGATATTCACATTTTCTCCCTGCAAGCCAAATTTGGTGAACTTTCACATTTCTTCTCAAAATTATCTGCAGGACAGTTTAAAAAGGAGTTAATAATGCCTCTGTATATATCAACAGTGAGACACATCATCTGCAGTTCTGGAGACATGTCTCAAAATGTAGATAAAGCAGAGGCTACCATTCTGATGCAGGGTCGGTGCCATAAGGTGAAATTAAACTTACCTGCTAATTGTTGTTCCTTAAGGAACTCCAGTCTAGTCCTGAACCTCTGGGTTGAGTACGTCCTCTCGCAGCTTAGAGACTGAGCATGTCACACTTTTTGGTGTCAGTAGCATAAGTAGTCCAGGGTCTACCTCCACCATTCAGTAATCTATTGACAAAGCAGACTCACCAGAGCAATAAGTAAGCATATCATAAACATATAACTAACTTTAACACCTAACTAACTCTAAAGTGATAACATTAAAACGTTATCCAGAACTGTACTTCCTCCCCGAGTACCTGATAAGTGCGCTCCGCCTTCTCCCGAGCCCCTACAAGAGGCCCTTACTTCATAAGAAGAAGATTTTGTCAAAACACACCAAGACACACTTACAGATACACGCCACTTCCGACGTTAACCGCGGCCCGACTAGCCGCCCTCCTGGTCTGCCCACCTCAGTACCTACTGCTTCAGGTTCACCTCCGGCAGGCCATATCAGGGAGGGATGCGGGACTAGACTGGAGTTCCTTAAGGAACAACAATTAGTAGGTAAGTCTAATTTCACCTTCCTTATCGTCCCTCCAGTCTAGTCCCGAACCTCTGGGGATGTAACAGAGCAGTGAACACCTTAACGGAAGGGGCCTGCTAGACCAGCCTGAAGCACCACCGATCCAAATCTGGAATCCCCTTCCGCCTGAACATCAATCCGGTAATGTTTGACAAAGGTATGCAACGACGACCACGTTGCCACCCTACAGATGTCAGCTACTGGAACCAGGCTAACCTCTGCCCAGGAGGCAGCTTGCGCCCTCGCTGAATGAGCTTTCAACCCATTCGGTACTACTCTTCCTTTTAACATATATGCCAACGCAATGGTTTCCTTAATCCACCTAGCCAACGACGCCTTAGATGCTAGTTCACCCCGCCGGGATCCACCAAACAGCACAAACAATCTGTCCGTTTTGCGAAATGCCGCCGTTCTGTACAAGTACTTCCTTAGCACTCTGCTGATATCCAACCTATGCAAACTGGTTTTATATTTATCTTTACCTGCCCTCTCAAACACTGGCAAGGAAACCACCTGATTTACATGAAATGAGGACACCACTTTAGGAAAAAAGGAAGGCACTGTCCTTAGCACAACCTTCTTGCTATCAAAGGCCAAAAAGGGTTCTCTACAGGACAACGCCTGCAATTCCGAAATTCTCCTCGCAGAAGCAATCGCGACTAAGAACACCGCCTTCAGAGTGAGATCTTTCAATGTCGCCTTCGCCAATGGTTCAAAGGGCTCTCTCACGAGCGCTACAAGCACCATGTTGAGATCCCAGCCCGACACCGAACACCTGCAGGGCGGTCTATTTAAGGAAGTTGCTCTTAAAAACCATTTCACATCTGGATGAGAACCAAGCGTCCTTGCTCCTTCCCTCTAAAGCAAGAAAGTGCAGCCAACTGTACCCTAAGCGAAGACGCCGCTAAACCTTTATCAAATCCATCCTGCAAAAAGGCCAACACCTGAGGAATTGTGGCCTTGAACGCTTTCAATTGCCGGTCCTTACACCAAGATTCAAACAGCCACCAAACTCGAATGTATGCCATTGAAGTCGACCTTTGCCTAGACCTCAGTAACGTAGAAATCACTGCTGTCGAGTAACCCTTGGCCCTCAACCTTGTCCTCTCAAGAGCCAAGCCGTAAGCGAAAACCGATCCACCAGAGGCATATTTAACGGGCCCTGCATCAATAGATCTCTTCTGCCTGGTAGCCTCCACGGAGGTTCCACTAGAAGACGCACCAGGTCGGCATACCACGGCCTCCTTGGCCAATCCAGCACTACGAGCAGAACCATCCCCTTGTGCTTCTCTATTCGCTGAAGAACTCGACCGATAAGCACCCACAGAGGAAATATGTACAGAAGGTTTCCTCCCGGCCATTGTTGCATTAGAGCATCCAGGCCCTAGGACATCCGTTCTTCTCCGCCTGCTGAAGAATCTCTCCACCTTTGCCGACTCGAACGTCGCCATGAGATCCATCACTGGCAGCCCCCATCACTGCACCAACACGTCAAAGACTTCCGGATGGAGTACCCATTCTCCTGGGTCCACCTTGACTCGACTCAAAAAATCCACCGACACATTGTCCGTTCCTGCCACATGTACCGCCGAAAGCGCTTCTATGTGGGACTCGGCCCAACTGAGTAGACCGTCTGCTTCTTCCTCTAGCGCCACACTGCTGGTGCCGCCCTGATGATCGATGTATGCCACTGCCGTGGCGTTGTTCGACAGTACTCGAATCGCACCTCCCTGCAGTCACTCTTGAAATGCTTGTAGAGCTAAGGTAACAGCTCTCAACTCCAACCTGTTGATTGACCAAGTCCTCTCCTGTACTGTCCACTGACCTTGTGCGTACTGACGTTTGAAGTGCACCCCCCAGCCGAACAGACTGGCATCTGTCGTTAACGCCTTCCAACTCGGAGACTCGAGAGGCATCTCTTTCTCCAGAGACCCCAGAACGAGCCACCACTGCAGAGACTTCCTCGCCTCTTGCAGACAAACCATCCTTTGGGACATCTGATCGGACTGATGAGACCACCTCCTGAGTAATACTCTTTGCAGTGGTCTCAAATGCGCCCTGGCCCACGGCACTAACTCTAGCGTGGCTGCCATTGTCCCTAAGAGCTGTAAATACTGCCATGCCGAAGGAGCCTGTTTCCCCCAGGAACTCCCGAACTAAGCACCGTAACCTCAGAATCCTGGCCTGAGGCAGGAACACTCTGCCTCTGTCCGTGTCAAACCGAGCTCCCAAATATTCCAACTTCTGTGACGACACCAACTTGCTCTTTGCTACATTTACTACCCATCCTAGGGATTGTAGGAACTGTACCACTCGGCGCGTTGCCTCTTCGCTTTCCACTTTGGACTTCGCCCGAATCAACCAATCGTCTAAGTAAGGGTGGACTAAGACTCCTTCCTTGCGCAATGCCGCCGCTACTACCACCATAACCTTGGTGAATGTCCTGGGTGCTGTTGCCAACCCAAACGGCATCACTTGGAATTGATAGTGCCCCCTGGGTACCGCAAAACGAAGGAAGCGTTGATGTTCCAACCTTATCGGAATGTGCAGATAGGCTTCTGAGAGATCCAACAATGTGAGAAATTCTCCCTGTCGAACTGCCACTATCACCTATCTTAACGTTTCCATGCGGAAATGCGACACCCGAAGGCAACTGTTTACTCTTTTCAGATCTAGAATTGGTCTTAAGGTGCCTTCCTTTTTGGGCACTACAAAATATATTGAGTATCGACCGCAGCCGCATTGGTCCGGCGGAACCGGTACTATCGCTTGTAACGCTAACAACCTGCCCAATGTCTCTTGAACTGCCCTTTTACTCAATCCCGTTCTGCAAGGAGATTGAACAAAAGCGTCTCTCACTGAACATTGGAATTCGAGCGCATATCCTTTTTACACTACTTCCAACACCCACCGATCTGACATTATTTGGGCCCAGACAGGAAAGAAGTCTCTTAAACGACCCCCGACAGGTACCAATCCTGCCTGGACCCTCGTCCCTTCATTGTGGTTTCTTAATGTTGGAGGAGGCAGAGGCCCCAAAACCTCAAAACCCTGAGGATCTATACTGGGAACGTCCTCTTTGAAACTGACCAAACTTTAACTGGCGAAAACGCCGAAATTCCCTCTGCTGACTTTTGGAGGGCGCCATAGAACAACTCTGTTTTTGCTTGTCCTCCAGCAACCTGCTCCCCTTTGACTCCCCTTGTCCTCCAGCAACCTGCCCCCCTTTGACTCCCCTAAGTCCTTTACTAGCTTCTCCAGATCATCCCCAAAGAGGAGCTTCCCTCTGAAGGGCAACTTGCCTAGTCTCGCCTTAGAGGCCACATCCACCGCCCAATTACGGAGCCAGAGATACCTCCGTGCCGCCATTACTGACGACATGCTTTTAGACACACCTCTAATTAGATCATATTGGCTATCTGCCAAATATGCCGCTCCTGATTCAATGCAAGCCGCTTCCTCCGTCGCTCCCTCTACCTGCAGACTTTTCAATCACTGAGCCCAGCGCAGGCATGCCCTGGCCACACATGCTCCACAAATCGAAGCATGAATGGACAGAGCATTCACTTCGAACACCTGCCGTAGTAGAGTATCTAGTCTTCTATCCTGAGAATCCTTAAGAGCGGCACTACCCTCTAGGGAATCGTTGTCTTTTTGGTTACTGCTGAAATCGCTGCATCCACCTTGGGGGATTTAAAAATCTCCTTATCTGGTTCCACTAGCGGATACAACCGTGCCATCACTCTAGAACCCTTAAGATTCGCCTCTGGTGTGTCCCATTCTTCCTGTATCATTTCTTTAAATACTCTATGAATGGGAAACGCACGCTGAGACTTTCTAATGGCCTGCAATAAGGGATCCTCCAAAGAGGCATCCTCCGCCTGGCCCTCGGTCGACATATTCAATGCTTTCAGTGTTTCCGTGATGAGCGCCGAAAGCGCCTCTCTCCGGAACACTCGGACCACCCTCGCCTGGTCTTCCGCTCCTGTATCTCACCCTCTTCCAAATCCTGATCCATATCAGAGTCCTCTAAAAGCTCTGACTGATCCTCCACAGGCAAGATCTGTTCAGAACTGTCCACTCTCAGTTTTGTCTTTTTGACCACAACACTATCTTCTATTCCCTCTAATGGAGTCCCTGGTCTTTTCACCGCCTGGACCCCTGCTCCCATAGGCCCTGGTATCCCACACCCGGAACCACCCAGAGCCTGCTGGAGCAATGACAAAAATTGTTGGGAAAATATAGCCCCCAATCCCCCTTGCATCAACACTTGGGGTAAGGGGCCCTCTGGTGCCAAGGAAGGTCCAGGTACCGGCTCCTGAGGTATCACAGGGGAGGCCCGGGTTTCTGCCCCCTCAACAGCCTCCGCAGCCCCCACTATGTCACTGTGCTCTGCCATCTCCACGAGGGCGGCTTCTTGAGCACAGCCTCTGCACACTCCTGCCTCCGAGACTGCCCCTCTACGGACCCCACACAGGAGGCACTGAGGCCTAGCAGGCATATATGGTGTCTAATACTTTGCTTAGCCAACAGAACTCTACACCAATTCCGTTTATGTACTGTGTTGTTTTTCTTTTTCTTTTTTTTTTTACCAACTCCTCAGCTGATGAAACAATCTTAAAAAAAAAAAAACAGCTTCACTAACCACCCTAAATGGGCCCCCGAAGCTCAGTACCCACAGGCTACTGCTTCCTGTGCAAATGTCCACGCGGTCTAGGCCTGCCCACCTGAAGGAAACCTGCTCCAAAGCCTGTCAGCCAAAACCGCCTGCTCACTGAAGCCTCCGGCGCTTACCTGACAGGCACTCAAAACCCCAAAGCTTCATAAACCGGCGTTCTGAGGTAAGGCGAGCTGCCGACTTGCCAGCAAAGACCTCCGGCCGCAGAAGGGCCTCTTCTGCTGCTAGCACCACTGCAAAGCACAACTCACCTCGTGTGCTCTGCCCGAGCGGCGCGCCTCCACGGCTCTTCTCCCTCTCAGAGGGATCGGAAGCCGGAGGCCCCTACACAGCTCCCTCACTCTCTCTGCACTCGCTGCCACGACAGAGAGGGGGGGAGAAGGGGGCAGACCACATACCAGGTATTCAACTTCAAATTAACTTCGCTACCAAAACTTGCCGATTTAAAGGGGCAGTAACCCCCACTTTTTTTTCGTAATTCTTCAAATACTATCAGAAAATCTAAAACTATCTAAAACTCTCCCCTGACTTAATCATTGCTCCAGTGAGTCCCACCTCTGGACTCACACCTCCTTCCGCTGCTTGGAGACTAAGTAAACTGAATGGTGGAGGCAGACCCTGGACTACTTATGCTACTGACACCAAAAAGTGTGACATGCTCAGTCTCCAAACTGCGGGAGGACGTACTCAACCCAGATGTTCGGGACTAGACTGGAGGGACGATAAGGAATGAGCCCTACGAAATAAAACTTGAGGGATCTAAAACATTATGCCTTAGACAGAAAAAGAGACAGAGATATATCTCAGAAATATAAACAATGTGTAAGAGACAGTGGCAAAATTCAAACTGAGAGCCCCCAAGCAAAATATCGGAAAGGGTCCCTAGAGTGGGGGAAATCCACCTCAGAAGATATGTGAGCCCCCTCTTTCTCTGGGCCCCTCTGCACAACAGGGGCAGCTTGGATAGAATCTACCCCACTGGTATGGGGCTTGTCATCTCCAAATCCACTCACACTTTCCCACTTACTCATCCTTCACCTCTTCTGTCTTCTCCCCCCACTCACTCTCCATTCCCTCTGCCCATGCTCCTTTCCATCTCCTCAAATCTGGAAGAAATGCCTCCCTAACGCCTCCTCCATCTTCCTCCAAAGACACACACCCTTCCACAGTCATAGCCCCACAACGCCCCTTTGTATCCCTTTATTCTCCCAAATTCTGCCACACCAATACCCAGACACGTCACAGTCCCCTCTTCACATGCACAGTCACTCATCCGTGACAGCCTGCAAGACAAACATGCAGGTCATGGAGCCCTGAAGTGTTCTAGAAGTTGCCATGAAAATTATAACAAACAAAGCTGTCGTATACATTTATTTTTTCATTTTTGTAATCTAAAGAAATTTGAAAAAAATTTGCATTAGTTATTTATAGTATATTAATTTTTCCTTTTGCACAGAAGAAAGGCTTGGCAATCTTCTACTTCTGGTCGCGCCTTGCCAAGAAAGCCCAGAGGCTGGGTCGCCAGGAGTCAGCATTGACTTGACAGCACACGCTTTCACTTCTTTTTCCCTTAAAGAGCGCTACCACACCACTTCTTTGTGCTGGGATTTACAGCTGTGTGTACCCTGGATACTGCTAAAATTGCTGCTGCTCTGACACCACAGAACCTATCCCCTCACTCTTGTCACTCCCCCTGCTGCCATTCTCCCACATTTCTCTTCTAGTCCTGATGTTGTCCCTGCCCCTTCCTCCGTTCCTCTACTTTATGTCTACAAATTAAGCCCTGGCTGTACATGTATACATAAGAGACAGTCCCTTCTCTGTACACCTTGCAATCTACTCAAGACACACAAATAAGACAAGCAAGAGAATAGAAATCCGGGTTAGTAAATGAGGCTCTAAGTTTGGCAAAATCTAAGGAACCTGGAGTGTAATTTTCAAAAGCATTTCCACAGTGCTTTCCCTGAGGAAATAGGCTTTTATAAAGTTGCCCGCCTGATGTGACTGGATGGCCTGTATGTGCGTAAGTTTACCTGGACTGAGCAGAGGCATTCTTGGAGGCAGGAATGGAGAGGGGATTGCACAGTTTTGAAAGTTTTCCCAAATGCTCTTAAATTTGTGCACGCTAACGAGCAGGTGTGAAAGTAAGTGCACCGGTCACTTGCGGTAATTTCCAACGCAGATGTATGTGCGCACTTTCCATTTGAAAAACAAACCAAGATCATACAGAGAAAAGTATGTGTGCACTCAGGGCTGGCCCAAGGGTTTCTGCCACCCCAGGCAGAAGCCTCGGCCGTGCCCTCCCCCCTCGCCAAGTCATGCCATCACTTCCCTCTGCCGCCAATTTCATCTTGGGGGAAGGCAGGTGGCAGTAGATGCAAAATTTTAAATGCGACGGCTTTGTGGCACCACTTTGTTGCATTGGAGGGGAAATCAGAAGCAACAGGTCATGTGTGCTGAAACATATGGCTTGTCGCAGGCAACAAAGCGGTGGCACAAAGCCACCCACCTGGGCCGGCTGCCCTAGGCAGCCTTCTAGCTCGCCTAGTAGACAGGCGGCCCTGCGTGCACTCTTTATGGATCATGGTTTCAAAATAACCCCCTACCCCACAAAAAAGAAAAACTCAATCTTCACATTATAAATCATATACAAACTGGCTCCATTTCAGGGCAAACTAAGTCATTTATGTTTTTATCCTGCTGCACGCCTATAACCTCTACTTCTGAGTTCCATAAGTACAACTTGATAAATCCAGGATTGGCTCAGTCTGTCCTAACAAAGCAATGTCAGCAGCGCACCCTATGAATCACCTCTATATCCATTACGTGTTCTTTTTATAATTGCTGGGGAACTGCTGTCATTTGAAATGAAACAGGAAATATCAATCATATTTCTTATTTCATTTTGCTTGGTTTAGCAAAAAATGCGAAAGAAAACAAACAAATGGTGAAATTAGGCCTTACCTGCCAATTTTCTTTCCTGGAGACCCTCCAGTCCAGTCCAGACATGTGGGCTATCCTCATCCACCAGTAGATGGAGACTGAGAACAAACAAACCACTGAGAACCAACAGGACCAAGTAGATTCCCTAGCCCCCTTAGACCCCCACCAGCATAATTTCTGACCCCTTTCACAATGTTGAAACCTTACTTATAATGCTCCTTGACAACCTTATCAGGGGAATCGACAACCTTAAAAAGGGTTTCCTCCTCATCTTTGTTGACATAACAGCAGCGTTTGACACTATCTCCCACCACATCCTCCTCTGAAGACTCAGCGACAATGGACTACGCAATACCACCCCCTCAAGTAAAGCATAGTTATTCACCTGTAACAGGTGATCTCAGGGAACAGCAGGAATTTAGTCTTCACATATGGTATCATCGGTACCGACGGAGCCCACGCGGGAACACTCCCCAGCGTCCAATAGGAAAGCCTTTGGGAGCATCCCACAGCGCATGCATGCTGCCTTCCCACCTCTGTACCTCTCACACTTCAGTTGAGTTTATAGCTGAGACCAAAGGAGAGAAGTAGAGATAAAGACAACTCCTAGGGGAGGTGGGTGGGTTGTGAAGACTAAATTCCTGCTGTTCCCGGAGATCACCTGTTACAGGTGAGTAACTACGCTATCTCCAGGAACAAGCAGTAATGTAGTCTTCACATATGAGGAGACCCCAGCTGGAAGATGCCAAGGGGTGACCCCAGCAAGCTGCGAAACCAGGTGAGTTGGGTCATGCTTCCTCCCATGGACCTTTGGCATCCAAACTGTGGATGGTGGGTAGGAGTTGAATTAAGTATGGAAGAGATGTTGGAAAACAGCCTGGCCAAACGAGGCATCCCAACGGGAGTCCTTGTCTAAACAATAGTGGGCTATGAAGATGTGTACCGAAGCCCTGCTTTGCAGATGTCATCAATAGAGACAGAACAAAGGTTAGCCGTTGAGGCTGCCATTGCTCTCACATTGTGAGCCGTGACATAGCCTTCGAGAGAAAGTCCCTTACTCTGATATGTGTAGGATATGAAGTCTGCAATCCAATGTGACAGAGTTCTTTTAGAAACTGGAAGTTCCAGATGACTAGAGTCAAAAGCCACAAAAGCTGAGAAGATTTTCTATGTGGCTTAGTTCTTTGGAGATAAAAGGCTAAGGCTCTTTTACAATACAAAGTGTGAAGATTCCTTTCTGCACTGGAGGCGTGAGGCCTAGGAAAGAATATAGGAAAATAAACCGACTGGTTTAAATGGAAAGGCGAAACCACCTTTGGCAGAAAGTGAGGATGAGTCCTGAGGACTACTTTATCATGGTGAAACCTTGCATAAGGAGGGTCAGCTACTAACGCCTGTAATTCACTAATGCGTCTCGCAGAAGTGATGGCAATTAGGAAAATAACTTTCCATGAAAGAAACTGTAGGTCTGAAGTGGCTAAAGGTTCAAAGGGTGGTTTCATAAGCTGACCAAGAACAAGATTTAGGTCCCATGCCACCGGTGGTGGTTTAATGGGAGGTTTTGTTAAGAGTAGGCCTCTCATAAAGCTTGATATAAGTGGATGAGAGGAAATGGGTTGTCCATCGAAAGGTTTATGAAAAGCAGCAATAGCACTGAGATGGACCCTCACTGAACTGGTCTTCAGGCCAGATGTTGATAATTGTAGAAGATACTCTAGTAGCAACTCTACAGGTACTAAAAGGGGGTTAAAGTCCCTTTTGTGAACATCAGACAGAGAACCTTTTCCACTTAAAAGCGTAAGAACGTCTTGTGGAAGGTTTTCTGGAAGCCAGGAGGATATCCTTCACTTGTTGAAAAAGATTAATATCCTGGAATTCTAGGCTTTCAGTAACCAGGAACTGAGATGTAGGGCCTGGGGATTGGGATGCAGTAGGGATCCGTCCTCCTGCGACAGGAGATCCGGAGCATTCCCCAACTCCAGAGGAGTGGTTTGAGAGAGAAGCAGAAGAAGGGGGTACCACACTTGCCGTGGCCAACATGGAATGAGTATCATACGACCTCTGTCTCTCTGAAGTTTGAATAAAGTCTTGGGAATGAGGGGAATGGGTGGGAAGGCATAGAGGAAGTCCTGTCCCCAGTGGAATAGGAACGCATCTCTTGCCTAACAGTTTTGAGCCCAAATTCTGGAACACAATTGGGGAAGTTTGGCATTCTGCGGACTTGCAAAGATGTCTATATCTGGTGTTCCCCAGATTCGAAACACTCGAGCAAGCTGGTCTGAGTGGAGGGACCACTCGTGTGGCAGCAGCATTTGACTGAGTTTGTCTGCCCAAGAGTTTTGAATGCCCAGAAGGTATACCGCAAACAGGTTAATTTGTAACTCTCTGGCGAGGGTCCATAGTCGCAAAGCTTAGTTGCACAGCGACAGAGAGCCTGTTCCGCCTTGCTTGTTCACATAGAACATAGCTACCTGATTGTCGGTTTGGACCAGAACTGTCTTGTTGCTGAGACGGCCCTGAAAGACTTGAATAGCCTTGAAAATGGCTCTTAGCTCTAGGAGGTTTATGTGAAGGGACACCTCCTGTGAGGTCCAAAGACCCTGAGTGGAAAGATCATGCAAGTGGGCCCCCCAACCCATCTTGGAAGCATCTGTGGTCAGGGTAGTTTGGTATAGAGGCTGCTGGAAAGGAGAGCCTACAAGGAGGTTTTCCAGGGATTGCCACCATTTCAGGGATGAAATCAGACATGTGGTAGCTCTGTTTTTGTCTGTCAGTTGAACCGTGGCTTGTGACCACTGAGAGGAAAGGGTCCACTGGGCTGCTCGCATGTGGAGGCGAGCATAGGGAACCACATGGACAGTGGATGCCATGTGTCCCAGCAGTTGAAGCATCTCCAGAGCAGTAAGGAATACCTTCGTAGATGCTTGAGATGCTAGATGTATTATACGTAGACAGCGTGGCTGTGGTAGGAAAGCCTTTGACTGCCGTGTGTCTAGACGAGCCCCTATAAACTCTAGGGATTGAGAGGGGGTGAAATGAGATTTTGGGAAGTTTATGACTAGTCCCAAGTATTGAAGAATTCTCATTGCTCGAGAGAGAGCGAAGCTGGCCTCTGGAGCTGTCAATGCTCGAATGAGCCAAACGTCTAAGTAAGGGAAGACGAATATTCCCAGAGTCCTCATAAATGCTGCTTGCACAGCCATGCATTTTGTGAAGACTCCTGCAGCAAAGGCTAGTCCGAAAGGAAGAACTCTGTACTGGAAGTGTCTTCCTTCCATCATGAATTGAAGGAACTTCCTGTGCACTGAGTGGATGAGAATATGCGTGTACGCATTTCTTAGAACTAGAGAACATAGCCAGTCCTGACTTTGAAGGCATGGTAAAAGTGTTACGAGGGAGATCATCTTGAACTTTTCTTGGAACAAATACTTGTTTAATTCTCTGAAGTCTAGTATAGGCCTGTGTCCCCCTATCTTCTTTGGAATAAGAAAATAGGGGGAGAAGAACTCTGTCCCCTGTTGGGGTATGGGCACTTCTTCGATTGTTCCTTGAGCTAGAAGTGACGTGACCTCCTGCCACAAGAGGTCAGTGGCAGGGCCCTGAGAATTGAACTGTTTCAAAATTGTAGGTAGGGGCAAGTTAAGAACATAAGATATGACATACTGGGTCAGACCAAGGTCCATCAAGCCCAGTATCCTGTTTCCAACAGTGGTCAATCTAGGTCACATATACCTAGCAGTTTCCCCAAAAGACACAGGTTCCACAATGCTTGTGCTGGGTCAAGCATTGATATCCTGGGTCCCTTCTTAATAATGGTTTATGGACCTTTCCTCCAAGAACTTGTCCAAAACTTTTTAAACCCAGCTACACTAACAGCCTTTACTATATCCTCCGGTAACAAATTCCAGAGTTTGATTACACGTTGAGTGAAAAAATATTTTCTCTTATTAGTCTTAAATAGTTTACCCTGTAGCTTCATTGCATGTCCCCTAGTCTTTCTATATTCTGATAATGTAAACAATCGATCTATGTTTACCCGTTCCACTCCGTTCATTAATTTACAGACTTCTATCATATCTCCCCTCAGCCGTCTCTTTTCCAGGTTAAAGAGCCCTAACCTTTTTAGCCTTTCTTCATAGGAGTATCCTTCCAACCCCTTTAACATTTTGGTGGCTCTTCTCTGAACCTTTTCTAATAACGCTATATCCTTTTAAAGATACGGCAACCAGAACTGCACACAATATTCAAGGTGCAGTCTCACCATGGAACGATATAGAGGCATTATAATATCTTTATTTTCCATTCCTTTCCTTATGATACCTAGCATTCTATTTGCTCTCTTGGCCACCGCTGCACACTGGGCCGAGGATTTTAACATGTTATCCACAATGACGCCTAAATCTTTTTCCTGGGTAGTGGTTCCTAATGTGGAACCTTGCATCGTGTAACCATAGTTATTCCCCTTTCCAGGTCATTTATGAATATGTCAAAAAGCAGCAGACCCAGCACAGATCCCTGGGGTAAACCACTATTCACCTTTCTCCATTGGGAAAATTGGCCATTTAGCCTTACCCTCTGCTTTCTATCTTTTAACCAGTTCCTGATTCAGAATAGTACACTGCCTTCTATCCCATGACTCTTTAGTTTTGCCAAAAGTCTCTGATGAGGGACCTTGTCAAAGGCTTTCTGAAAGTCCAGATACACTATATCAACCGACTCACCTTTGTCCACCTGTTTATTCACACATTCAAAAAAACATAACAGATTAGTAAGACAAGATCTTCCTTGTCTAAAGCCACGTTGGCTGTCTCCCATTAGACCATGACTATCTACATGCTGAGTAATTTTATTCTTTATGATGGTTTCTACTATTTTTCCCGGTATTGACCCAGGCTCACCGGTCTGTAGTTTCCCAGATCACCCCTGTAACCCTTTGTAAAAATTGGTGTTAAATTGGCGATCCTCCAATCTTCAGGTATTAGAGATGATTTTAATGAAAATTCACAGATTACTAATAGCAGGTCTGCAATCTCATATTTCAGTTCTTTCAACACCCTTGGATGTATACCATCCGGCCCAGGTGATTTGCTACTCTTCAGTTTATCTAACTGTTGTAATACATCTTCCCGATGTATTTATATTTCCTTCAATTCTTCTGCATCTTTAAATACCACTTCAGTCATGGGTAACATCCCTACATCTTCCTCAGTAAAGACCGAAGCAAAGAATTCATTCAGTCTCTCCGCTATCGCCTTGTCGCCTCTTAGTGCCCCTTTAACCCCTCTATCATCTAATGGACCAACTGACTCTCTCACAGGTTTTTTGCTACGAATGTACTTGAAAAAGTCTTTATTTCGCGTTTTTGCTTCTGCAGCAAGCTTCTTCTCAAATTCTCCCTTTGCCTGCCTTATCAATGCCTTGCATTTGACTTGCCAGTGCTTGTGCTGTTTCCAGGTTTCATCGTTTGGCTCTTTTTTCCATTTCCTGAAAGATGTTTTTTTGACAACAACAGCCTCTCTGACCTCACCTTTAAACCATGCTGGCAGTTTTTTGGACTTCCTTCCACTTTTCTTAAAGCGTGGAATACAGCTGGTCTGGGCTTCCAAGATAGTATTTTTCAACAACACCCAAGCTTGATGTATGTCTTTAACCTTTGCAACTGCTCCTTTTAGTTTTTTCTTAACTATTTTCCTCATTTTATCATAAGTCTCCCTTTCGAAAGTTAAAAGGTAGTACTATGGATTTCCTCCTCCACTAATTAAATCAAATGCTATCATGCTATGATCACTATTGCCAAGTGGCCCCAACACCCTTATCTCTTGCACTAGATCTGGTGTTCCACTAAGGACTAGGTCTAATATGGCTTCCCCTCTGGTCGGTTCATGAACCAGCTGCTCCAAGAAGCAGTCATTTATTTCATCTAGGAACTTTATCTCCCTTGCATGTCCTGCCATGACACTGACCCAGTCGATACCGGGGTAATTGAAATCACCCATTATTATTACTGCGCTGTAACTTTTGTTAGATTCCTTGATTTCTTTGAGCATTTCATCATCCATTTGTTCATTCTGGCCAGGCGGTCGATAGTGCACCCCCACTGCCATCGCCTTCCCCTATTTACATGGAATTTCAATCCATAGAGATTCTACAGCAAATTTTGTTACCTGCAAAACTTTAATCCTTTCTGACTCAATACCCTCTCTAACATAGAGCGCAGCCCCTCCACCAATTTGATCAGCTCTATCATTACGATATAGTTTGTACCCAGGTATCACAGTGTCCCACTGGTTGTCCTCCTTCCACCATGCCTCTGATAGTCCAATCATATCTAACCTCTCATTTAGTGCTATATATTCTAACTCTCCCATCTTATTTTTTAGACTTCTAGCATTTGCATACAAGCATTTTAGAGACTGTATTTTATTCACGATCCCAGCCTTCTGGATAAAGGATCTTCGCAAAGAGCTTGCTCCAATAATATCCAAGATCATAAGGTTATCATTCGACACCGGCTCATTCCCTGCTGCCCTCAAACAGACATCGATCAGACCTCTACTAAAAAACCTCAAGTTAGATCCACAAAAAACAGACTCTTACCGACCCATCTCCAGTATACCCACTCTTGCAAAAATAATTGAAAAAATAGCCTACAGACAACTTCAAGACCATATTGACACTGAAGCGCCTTTGGATACCTGTCAACATGGATTCAGAGAATCGCACGGGGTTGAGACGCTCCTCACTTCACTCCTTAACAGCCTAAACTCTGGTATCGATAACATCAAACAAGGTTTTGTTCTCATCTTTTTAGATATCGCCACTGCTTTTGATTCGGTCTGTCACGATCTTCTTATTATCCACCTAAGAGAGAAGGGCCTTTGTGGAAATGCTCTCCAATGGTGCAACTCTTACCTCTCAGAGAGGTGGCAGCATGTTCGCTCAAATGGTGAAACATCAGATCCGTTTCACCAAGGACAAGGAGTCCCACAAGGATCCTCTTTATCATCCCTATTATTTAACATATACATGCAACCTATATGCAACATTATCAGGTCATTCAAGGTCAACTGTATGATCTATGCTGATGACGTGTTACTGTATATGCCGTTCTGCATAGGTAAGATGAACCTCACCCCCATAACCAACTGTTTTAATGCCATCTCAAATTGGCTACTGACTCAAAACCTCAGAATCCAGCACAAAAAAACGGAAGTTCTTTTTATCTCAAGGAACTCTAAGTTCACACCACCCACATTCATTGAAGTTCAAGATGCCAAGTTGCAAGTAAAATCCCACATCCGATACCTTGGAGTGACTCTGGATCAGAATCTGGATATGAAGACCCACATAGCCAACACAGTAAGGGCAGTGCATTTCAAGATTCGCTCCCTCAGACACCTCCGTCAATTGATTGATCCAGATGATTTCCGTACGGTCTACCAAGCTCTAATTATTCCCCATTTTGACTTCGCAAACTCTATATTACAAGGGCTCCCACAATCTACCCTAAACCCGCTTCAACTAGCCTTAAACAGTGCAGCAAGAGTGCTTTTCGGGGTAACTAAAAGAGAACATGTAACACCTCTCCTGAAACAATTACATTGGCTCCCTATCCAAGCGAGAATCACCTTCAAGACTCTTCTCCTAGCCTTTAAAGCTCAAAAAGGACTCGCTCCCTCATCATTATCAGAGATGATCCAACCAATCCCAACCAACAGGCTAAGAACAACCACGGAACTAAACATGCTATTGGTTACGAAAGAGTCCTTAAGATACAACTCCACAACAGTAAACCGATCCTTCAGTTTATGCGCTCCAAAACTTTGGAACACCCTCCCACCACACATAAGGTCCATCTCTGATCTCTTCCAGTTCAAGAAGGCCTTGAAACATCACCTTTTCATCAAATATTTCCCAGAGAATATAGTAACACAGGCACACTCAAATAGCAACAATCCCGTTCCCAACACGTAACCTCTGCTAACCCAACAACACTTCACACCTCTCTCACATATGTAACAGGGTAGACCCTGTACAGACAGAGGAAATGCAGGCCAGCACAAGTGAAAACAGAAAAAGTGACAGGGTAAACAAGAAAGTGTCAGATAGTTACCCTGAGCAACGCAGGAACACGTGCAAAAGCTCAATCAGGACACACCCAGCTAGCACAGGAAGGGAATTCACTTCACCTGACAGGGTTCAGCTAACTAAGGGTGGAGCAAGCGAACGCTGGTTTAAAACAAGCTCTCAGACATTCAGAGACAGTTTAGGATTCGGATCAGGATCAGGATTAAGGCAAAGCCAGGAGCTGGTGCCGGAGCTGAGAGAGAGAGAGAGAAGCCGTGGCAGCCAAGGACACACTTGGAGAAAATACAGAGAGGGCAGCTAAAGCCCTGGGAAGCATGGCACAGGTATGAGAATGCGAGAGAGAGTGATAAGGAAACTCTGCAGCAATTAGAGTGCCCATATGAAGGTCAGAGGGAACCCGAGGACCTGAATAAATCAGAGAGATATCTACAGCCAAATAGTGTGTATGAGCAAGAGAAACACCAGAAGACTGCAGTTGCAGGTTACAGGGAAAAGAGTGAGTGCAAGAGAGATTTGCCGGGTGAAAAAAGACAACCCTGGACATATGGGAATAAGCATACAAGGTCTCATTATCTAGAGGCTGAAAATATCCCTCTTTCTGGTTTTAAAAACCCCAAAGAGAAAAGCTTTTACTTACCAGATAAAGCTGAAGAGTTTTGTAATTGTAAGTTCACAGCTCCGTGTGAAACTCCGTCACGAGCACTCCGATTCAGCTCAGCTGGGTTACAAAAGGGAAACCTGGATAGGTTGGAAAGTTCCCTTAATTATCCCACGAGCAGAGCAAGTAAGGGGCTAAGCTCTACTCAAAAGTACCAGCAGGGGCAGTGCCTGGGAAGTCTCTATTCCAGACTATATGGTAATACCCAGAGAGGCTCTAGCCCGGTGAAAGAGAAGAACTTCCTGGTTGACGTACTTAGGCAGCAAGTCTCACAGAGTACTCCCGAAGTACAGAATGAATACACCAGTCAACCAGAGATGATGGAATACCAGAATGCTGAGGAGAATGATACACAGGAATTAATGGATTGTTCTTTATCATTAATTGAACCTGAATTCTCCCTGAGATAAGGAAAGTAACTTGGTGTCTTAACTTCAGTAATACAGCAACAAACCTGTAACTCTCTCTCTCGAGGCAGAACAGAGATATGCTCTACTCTTAGCTACCGGGGAGAGAACCTTACAGCAATATTTAAGCTTTTTGTTCTTTTGTTGATTTATCCTTTAAAAGCTGAAGAAAGCAAGTTATGTTTACATTTGTTATTGTACATGAGATGTCCAAGCAAAGCATATAATTTATGTTCCTTGAAGATAAAATACCCTCCATGGGACGGGGAATAAAAACCCTTTGATTTGAAGAAAGAAGTGTTTGCGTTTATATTCATAAAGGCACAACTACCACCCTCCAGGGGCCTTGCAATACAGGAGGCTACCGCTTGGCCAGAGGAGGTGTGACACATAATAACAAGGTTCTTTTTATACAATATGTCTCCTAAATGTAAATAGTTACACTGACTATTATTTATTGTAAATAATTGCCCCGGTTACCCAAGTTACTGTTCCTGTTTTATGTAAAAAACAGATAATTTGTATCTTGTTTGTTGTTTTCTTGTTCCATGTAAACCGCGCTGATTATGAATAGTGCGGTATATAAAAGATGTTAAATAAAATAAATAAATAAATAAATATTAATTTGGCTATTGGTAGACATTGGTAATTTGGGATCTTTAAGCTCTGTCTGCTCCATACTCCAGGGCATTTGAGCTACTTTACTCTTTTTTGGAACCTCTCTGTTGTTGAGGAAATGAAGCTTGTACCCCAATCTTACAATGGACAGAGTCCAATTTTCTGATGTTATTTGTTGCCATCTTTTGGCAAAACGGCATAGTCTGCCTGGAATGATCAAGGGTTCTGGACCTTTTAGGGGCAGAATGACTAAGTTCTCTAGGTGGAAGTCAAAGACCCTGAGGGGGCTGGGTCTGTTGAGCCGGTTGAACTTTTTGAGCTTGTGGTTTTCTCTGCTGCCTGTTCTGTTGTTGTCCCTTTTGGGAAACATGAAGTGGACAGTGAGTTTGATGGGTATAAGATTGGTAAGATATCTTTTTCTTACTGAAAAAAAGCTTCTTGAATATTTTCTTTTTTGCTGGGTTGGCTGTAGCCTTTGACAATTTGTTCAAAGTAGTTATTGTCAGATTCAAGCTGATTAGCCTTGTCCTGCCAGTCCTTGCCAAAGAGATTTTCTCCTGTGCAAGGAATGTTTCCCAGCTTTTCTTGCACCCACTGTTCTAAGTCTGATGCTTGAAGCAAAGCAATACGATGTGCTCCTATGGACATAGCAGAGGTTCTGCTAAGACATTCAAAACAATCAAAGGTAGCACGGTTCATGAATTTAGAGACATTCTGGGCATGTTTGACCAGAATAAGGTTGTCTGCTCTTTTTTCCTCTGAGACAGAAGGACTAATGAGCTCTAAGTCTTTTGTGACTTCTTCCAGGAACATTCCCATATAGAGAATGTAGGAACTGATCCTGGCTCCTAGCATGGAGGATTGAAAACATCGACGGCCAAAGGCATCAAGTGTCCTGGATTCACGGCCTGGAGGATTAGAAGAATGTGTTTTTGCACTCTTGATTCTTCGCATGGCCGATTCCACTACCATTGAATGGTGTGGTAACTGAGTTTTTTGATAACCAGGACAACTTGGCACTCAGTACATAGTGTCAAGGCATAGGGAATGTGAAGATATCGCTAAAGGAGTTCCCCACATTCTCAACATCAGATCATGTAAGATCTTGCGAATGGGAATCATAGCTGCTTCCATGGGAGCCATAGGGTATTGCAGAATTCTTAATTCCTCTGCCCTAGGTTCTTTTTCTGGAATCACAGTGATTGCAAGACCCTTTGCTAAATCAGGTATGAAGTCCTGGAAGGACATATCCTCTGAAGGAGACATCCTGCGTTGAGAAAAGGGAGTTGAATCTTCTAATAGATTCACTCTGGTACCGGTAGAATCGCCAGAGTCATCGGAATTGGAAGACTCACGCACCGGGTGCTCCTGTGACGCATGGTATCGGTACCGCTCGAAGTCGGTACCGAAATGTCTCGGTTCCTGATCCCCGATACTGGACATCCATATGAGGGGAAGCAGTCCTGTCGAAGCAGATACTGTCGGTACCAGTACCAATGTCGGTACCGATACCTGTGGAACCATCTGCTGCGGTCTTAGCGGTACCAAGGCTGCTAAGAGGGCTGCTAGACTGCGTTTGATAGCAAGGATTCTGTGATCCATCGCTCCTGCCAGTGCCTGGGTGCCGGTACCAGTGGATGCGGCCACGATCCCAGAGCATGTCACCAGTACTTCCACAGAGGTCGAGGCCCCATTAATGCTTTGGAGCCCCATTAATCCTGGAGCCCCATTAATGCTTTGGAGCTCAAAGACTCCCGCCGGGGCTGTTTTGCCGGTGAAGTATCCTCGAGAGAAACGCCGGAGGCATCTCGATACTTTGAAGGAGATTTTCCCTTCAAGGACCGGCTAGTTTTACTTTTGGTCACCTGAGATCCATGGGAGGAAGATGAAGCCCTGGAAGATGTCAATGCAATTGTCATCGTGTCGGAGGCAAAAAGGGTACCGAGTTTTGCAGCTCTATTCTGCCGGCCCCTCTTGGTCATCCTCGTGCAGGAGATACACTCCGTTGGACAATGTTCAGGACCCAAACATTTTAGACACCAATCATGGCTTCGGTGACGGAGATGTTACTGCCACATTTTAAGCATTTTTTGAAACCACTAGCTGGTTTCTCCATGCTTGAAGAAAAATGGGCCTAGTGCCCAAAATGGCGCCTAGCACCAGAAATAGTGAAAGATCCCTGAAGAAAAATATATGTTTTTGTTTTGTTTTTTTAAAGAAAGAAGAAGAAGAGAAGCGGCGGTACCGGTAGGCGTCGAATAAAGGCAGACACGACCACAAAAAAGCAAGAAATAAAGGTAGATTTTCTGTGGTGACAGGGTACCGTGTCATGTCGGCTCCGTGGAAAACAAAGAACTGAAGTGAGAGAGATACAGAGGCAGGAAGGCAGCATGCATGCGCTGTGGGATGCTCCCAAAGGCTTTCCTATTGGACACTGGGGAGCGTTCCCACGTGGGCTCCATCAGTACCGACGATACCCATATGTGAAGACTACATTCCTGCTTATTCCTGGAGATCTCATATCTCAGCGATAGCAACAAGACAAGATTGGCACAACCACCTCCTCCCTGTTCCCCAAGGGGTACCGCAAGGTTCGTCATTATCCACACTGCTTTTCAATCTCTACATCCAGTCCATCTGTAACATCAGGAAACATGGCATCCAATATGCATTATACACTGACGACATCATGATTTACACCCAGATCAACCTCGAAAAAATAGACTACACAACAATAACTGCCTGCCTCCAGGACATGTCAGAATGGCTCTCTCACAACAACCTCAGCATTAATTACAAAAAAACAGAAGCACTCTTCATCTCATGCAACAGCTCCTTTCCCCCCCCCAATTCATCACCCTTCACAACATAACCATACCTATCAAGAATGAGGTAAAATACTTGGAAGTCACCTTGGACGGGAACCTGAACTTCCAAACTCACATTAACCAGAACACCAGGAGTACATACCACAAAATGGCCATCATAAGAAGACTCAAATCCCTCCTCAGTCAAGACCACTTCAGAACAGTCTGCCAGGCAGTAATCACACACATACCGGATTATTGCAACACCCTATTTCTTAGACTGCCAAAACTGACTATTCGACCCCTCCAGATGACGCAAAACACCGCTGCCTGCATTATCACCGATTCATCAAAACACCAACATATCATTCCACTCCTCAACCAACTACACTGGCTCCCAATTGCCTCCAGAATCAAATTCAAAACAGCTATCAACATATACAAAATTCAGCACAACCTAACCCTAGACACTCTCAAGAGCCAAATCAACACAAACACAAGCACAAGACCCAGACGACGGAAAACAATGGACACTAAACAGACACCAAGGCACCTACCTACCTCCGCTCTTCTAGCAAACTGCTTCTATCTATGCCCTTCTCTTCTATTGCTAACTCCAGACTTCGCTCCTTTCACCTTGCTGCACCTTACGCCTGGAACAAGCTACCTGTGTCTATACGCCAGGCACCTTCTCTAACCCTCTTCAAATCCAGGCTGAAAACTCACCTCTTCGTTGCTGCTTTTGGATCTTGACTCTCCTGATCTCCTTTTTCTTTTTCTGTCCCCCTTGTTTATCCCTGCCTTCACTTTCTGTGTTGTCTGTCTTGACTAGATTGTAAGCTCTGATGAGCAGGGACTGTCTCTTGCATGTCTGTGCAGCACTGCATACGACTTGTAGCACTATACAAATGCTCAGTAGTAGTAGTAGTACTACCTTAAAACCACCCAATCCATGTCAAGTAGAGCTCTGTCCTTAACGGCACCAACCCTCTGGAACTCCCTTCCAGATGACCTAAGGGCTTCAAGAAGAAACTCAAAACTTACCTCTTCATAGAACGTTACGGAGCCATCACTTAATGCACACCTCCTCCCTCTGCTCCCTTGACAAATCAGCTCCCATAACGTAAAACATTGTCTTGTAATTAATGTATATATCCTTCTTTGAAAATAATTACTACTAAGAACCCCTCTACATGTTCCCCTTCCACATGTCCCTCTACCCCTCTTGAACTAATAATATACCTAGCCTACTATGTTATCTGTTATTTGCCATGTAAAACGCTTTGATTGTAGAAGGCAGTATAAAAAACTGTTAAATAAAACAAAAATAAATAAACTCAAACTCTCTCACTTAAATAGACTGTGCTTCCCTGCAGAACCAGCATGAACCTCACACAGCTGCAGAATGGAGTCCCAAACCCCATACTCTCCACCAGCCCTGCAATCAATGTCACGCCACAGAGACATTTCCATCTCCCACTTCATCTTACATCTCTCTTTTCTCTTTTCTTTGTTTACACTAATACCGCCAACACCCCCTCCCCCAGGGACTAAGTCCCACAATGGGGAGAGGAAGCAGTGTGGCAGCACAGTCAACACCCAAGAGGGAAAAACCAAACTGGCCCGAAATCACCTGCTCCAGCAATGACCTTCTTTCAGAACAACACTCTTGGTCACTTCTTTGAGCGATTACCTTAAGGCAATGCAATGACTATATAACTCGCTCCAAGTATCTCATAAGTTTAGTTTAATTTTTCGTTGTTACATGTATTCCAACCTACTAAGGTCTCAGACAACCTACAGCACTACAGTTTAGACATATTATACGTCCTACTTATGTGCTTGTTGACATCAATGACCTTCCATACTGCATAAACATTAATTTTCATACTCTGAACTTATCAACCTTATGATGGTGCTTTACATCTTTCAGAACAGGCATAGGGCCAGCATAATATAGCAGCCAAGTCCCGGGTGGGTTCTGGACTGGATTGGAGGGACTCCAGGAAAGAAAATCAGCAGTTAAGAGCTAATTTCACTTTCCTATTCATCCCTCCAGTCCAGTCCTGATGTGTGGGATAGAACAAAGCTACTGTGGAGTGGGTATGGAAGTGCCGGCCCGCAACACTTGAGCCCCAAAGCTTGCGTCCTGTTGGGCCTGCACATCCAACCTGTGCAAAAGAATGCAACGACGACCATGTCACCACCCGGCAAATATCCTGAGGTGGGACAAGACTGAACTCCGCCCAAGAAGACACATTAGCACTAGTAGAATTAGCCCGCAAACCTGCCAGAACCACATGCCCTTTCAGCAAGTATGCGGATTCAATGGCTCCCTGGATCCATTGGGAGATGGTCACCTTAGAATCTGCCTTGCCCTTCCAAAGCTCACCAAGGAGCAGAAAGAAACCCTCCAAACACTGAAACACCTTCATCACTTTCAAGTACCACCTAAGCAACCTGCAGACATCCAACAAAAAGCAGACTCCTGGACTCAGTGGAACCAGAGGAACTAGCAAAGAGTGGCAAGGCCACTACCTGGTTCAAATTAAATGCCAAAATCAACTTTGGCAAAAAGGAAGGAACTGAATGAAAGACCACCTTTTCCTTCATCATCAACAAATAGAGTTCCCTACATGACAGAGCCTGCAGCTGTGAAGTACGGCATGCCAAGCAAATCACTACCAAGAACACTACTTTCAGTGTTAGATCCTTCAAAGAAGCCCCTGAAAGAGGCTGAAAGGGAGGCACAGTAAGGGCGGAAAGAACCAAATTAAGGTTCCCGGATGCAACAATAGGACGATAGGGTGGTCTCTGATGCTTAACTCCTCGAAAAAAATGGACTACATCTCGATGGGAGGCAAGGGACTTGCCCTGCACTCAGCCCTAGAAACAAGCCAGGGCTGCCATCTGCACCTTTAAGGAATTCAGGGTCAGACCCTTCTCGGGACCATCCTGTAAGAAGGCCAAAATCTCAGGAAGGAAGGCCCCCAGAGGTCGCATGCTTCTCTTTCTACACCAAGCCTCAAAGATGTGCCAGACATGCACATAGGCCAAGGACATAGAGTGCTTTTGAGCCTGTAACAAGATATTAGTCACCTGAGGGGAATAACCCTATGCCTCAGACTTGCCCTCTCAAGAGCATGGCCGTAAACAAGAATCGATCCACGTCTGGCATTTGCACTGGACTCTGCATCAACAGATCCGTGGCCCAAGGGAGAAGGAGCTGCTCTGCTGCCAGAAGACACACCAGATCCGCATACCACAGTCACCTGGGCCAATCCAGGGCCACCAACACCACATACACTGCATGGGATTCCACCCACTTCCGAAAGCAACCGATCAGTGGCCACGGGGGAACACATAGAGAGAAGCCTGTTGCCAGGCCATGGTTGAACCAGCACATCAAGTCCCTCTGCCATGTGCTCTCTGCGCCAGCTGAAGAACCTACTGGCCATGGCATTCGGCACTGTCGACATCAAGTCCATCAGCGGAATGCCCCAGCACTCCACAATCGACTGAAAGGCCAATGCAGAAAGGGACCATTCTCCCGGGTCCAACAGATGGTGGCTCAGATAATCCGCCTGCACATTCTCCTTCTGGTCACATGAGCCGCTGACAGTGCAAGCAGATGGACCTCTGCTTACTGTAGCAGTGGCATCACCTCTGCTGCCACTAGTGAATACTGAGTACCGCTCTGCCGATTGAGATACACCACTATTGTTGTATTGTTGGATAGCACCCTCACAGCTTGTCACCGGATGAGAGGGAGGAATGCTATCAAGGATAGATGCACCGCTCACGTCTCTAAGCAATTGATGGACCACTGACTCTCCTCCGGAGATCACCATCCCTGGACCATCTGGGACTGGCAATGAGCCTCCCAACCAACGAGACTGGCATCCATGGTCACCACCACCCAGTCCAGGGTCTCGAGGGGCATCACTGCTATAAGCCTCATAGAGTCCAGTCACCAATTCAGGCTCACTATGGCCTCACCCCAAAGGGCAAGGTGGACATCCATCGACTGCACTTGCGGAGACCAATGTGCTAAGAGTGCTGTCTGGAGAGGCCACATTTGCAGCCGAGCCCAAGGGACCAAATCTAGGGAGGCTGCCATTGAGCCAAGCACCTGCAGATAGAACCAAACTGTCGGGCAAACAACTTCCTATCTTGCTTTCCGGGATGCACACTATGCCCCATTGAGTGTCGAAGCGGGCTCCCAGATACTCAAAGAATGAGACGGAGACAGATTGCTCTTGGCAAAATTGACAACCTATCCCAGCTCCTGAAGCCGGTGGACTATGCAGGCCATTGCCTTCCAGCTCTCCTGCAAGGACTCCATCCCATCAAACAATTGTCCAGATACAGGTGTACCAGGATGCCCTGCTTCTGCAGAGCAGCTGCCACCACCACCATCATCTTGGTGAACACCCGGAGGGCTGTGGCGAGCCCGAAGGGAAGAGCCTGAAACAGAAAATGTCCCTGCGGAACTGCAAAGTGCAGATACCACTGAAGCTCTGAGTGGATAAGGATGTATAAATACACCTCGGACAGGTCCAGGGATGTCAAGAACTCCCACATGATGGACTGTAAGGTTTCCATCCAGAAACGAGGCACCCGGAGGGCCTTGTTTACCCCTCTTCAGATCTAAGATGGGCAAGCAAGAGCCCTCCTTTTTGGATACTACAAAGTAAACTGAATAGTGTTCCATGCCCCGTTCCCCTGGGGGCACAGGGACAATGGCTTTAAGCTGCAAAAGGCGGTTGAGCATCTTGGCTGGGGCTGGGCAAGGAGACACAATGAAGGCATCTGCGAAAGGCCTGACAAACTCAAGTACGTAACCTTCGCGGATCACCTCCAGGACCCAAGCATCCGTTGTAATATGGGGCCAGGAGGAATAAAATCAATGAAGGCAGCTGCCTATCAACTGCACCTCTGCCAGGGCCCCCAAACTTTCATTGGGAGGACTTGGCAGCTCCTAGGCCACATGAGGCCCCACCTCTGCCATCCTGACTGTCCCCCCTGAAAGGAGGATCCCTTTTAGAGGAACCGGGACTTCTGTGTATTTGCCCCACAAGCTGGACAAACCTTCTGCATATCATACCCCCAGCCCTTGGCAGACCCATGACCAATAGCCTTACTCTTATCCTTCAGGAGCCGAGGCACCTTAGTGTCCCCCAGGTCCTTCATGAACTTCTCCAGATCCTCTCCAAACGACAACCTTACCAAAAAGGGAAGCCTGCTCAGCCACGTCTTGGAGGCAACATCACTGACCAGTTCCACAGCCACAAGAAACGATGAGTCGTTACCATGGCAGCCAGCGGATGCCCTAATCAAATCATAGAGGAGGTCAGCCAGGAAAGCTGTACTGTACTCCAACTCTTCACGGGGCACAATCTCCACGAGGGCCGCCTCAGGGATCTTCTGTGACCACTATAAACAGGGCCACACCACATAGGAGCCACAGATGGTGCCCTGTAATGCCAAGGCTGAGACCTCCAAGGCCTGTTTAAGCAGTGCCTCCATCCACCGATCTTTCAGGTCCTTCAAAGCCGCCCCTCCTCCACCGGAATGGTAGTCTTCCTGGTGACCGCAGTCACCAGCACATCCACCAGGGGGAGGTGGAAGCGCTCCCTGTCGTCCAGAGGGATAGGGTACAGCCGAGCCATACTCCTGCCAACCCGCAAGCCCGCATCAGGAACCTTCCACTCCTCCTCTATCATCGCTTTCACCGCCCGATGGACAGGAAAGGACTGAGGAGGCTTATGAATACTTTTGAGGAGAGGATCTTCTGCCAGATCTGATGGCTCTGACCGTGGCTCCTCTGCAATGCACAATGCTGCTAAGGTCTTCACAATCAGCAAGGGCAACTCACACCGATGAAAAATCCAGACTATCGAGTCCTCTCCAATCAGGAGCTCGCCTTCTTTCAGCTCCACCTGGTCGGGGTCCTAATGAATTTCCGAAGGACCTACCAGGAGCCTTAAGGACCCCAGGGTCTCCACCGAGGCCCTGTCCTCAAGTTTGGGAGACCTCTCCCAGCGCAGCCGCTTACCCTCTGCTAGGACCGCTTGCTCCCCCACCAAGGGGGGTGACGCTAAAGAGGGAGCCCCCTCGCCAAGCCACTGCTGTAGAATGAAATCTTGATGAAATAACAGAGCAAATTAGGGGGGAAAAAGGAGAACTACCCTCCTGCCTGACAACCCTCCCCCCCCCCCCCGTTGTCCCCAGGGGGTTTGGAGACACTAGTTGCAAAACTGGAGGCAGAGTTTAAAATGGTGGCCATTCCAGCCAAAACCACAGAGCTCCTGACCACCCCCAGACGAGTGATTGCGGCCAGCTTGCCCCCCCAAGGCTCATCCAGGGCTCATGGTCCACCGGCAAAGCTCTCCATGGTGGCCGTGTTCTCGTTCATGCAGCTGCAGTAAAAGCCAACTGTGGAGAGCAGAGACTGGTGGCTGCCGCAGGCTGCGCATCAGCCCCTCTCAGAGTCAGCCATGTGTGCACCATGGGGAAGGACCCCCTGCTCGAACTCACCCCTCTTTGGTGCCAGCAGCCAGCTGATCCCAGGGTCTGCTGTGCTGCCGCTTCTCCCAATGCTGCCCTTATCTCTGCTGATTTTTTTTTTTTAACTTGATACAGCAGCTCTATTAGAGCTCAACCTCTGGCCCTCTCCCAGGAGATGTGGAGGAGGAGGAGCAGCCGCCTCCTGCCCACCCAAAAGTCCTGAAGAGCAGCTGGCTCCACCAGGTTCTGCACCCCCAATAGCTGCGACTAGAGCACCAAAAGAAAAAAAGTCAGCCAGTACAGGCTATGCTCATTCACCTGCTGGACACTGAGAAGTACTGGCTCTGAAGGGAAGCACAGGATACTTAAGTGAGAGATTTCTATCCCTGGTGGATAAGCATAATCCACACATCTAGAGTGGACTGGAGGGACGAATAGCAAGTCGTTCATTATGCTTTTCATTTTGGACACCAGATTTTTGCCGCTTATGTCTGACCTTCCTCGCTTCCTCCCAAGCCCCTGATACCAAACCTCCCTCGGGCCTTCCTCTTACCAAAGACCCTGCTCTTATGCTGTCTGAAGTCTTCTAAGGGAAGAAGCAATCTCTTCTCCCTTCTTCTCACCACTGCTGCATCTCAAAATGGCAGTTCCCAACTTGCAGAATGCCATATAACAGCCCCAGTTTGGCTACCACCATTTTGCGATATAACAGTGGCAGGGCAGGAGCAACAGGGCGCTGTTCCAGCCCTTAGACAATTGCATATAGGCTAAGAAGGGGTCTGGGGATAGGTGAGGGGCCCCAGCGAGGTTCAGAGGAGATTTTAACTGTTTTAGCAGAGGAAGCAGGAGCAGCAGCTTACGGGTGGGGAGGCCAGACATTTACTTTCTTTTCAGGTTTATTTTTTATCTGTTTTTTTATTGTTTTGGGGAAGGAAGGTTTATTTTAATAAAACAAAACAAATGGAGCAAAAGAAACAAAAATAATATTCAATGCACATCCATAACAATTGTTTAAGAAGTTACACAAGACATGAGCTTGTTACACGGCCAACTGTGAGAGGGCAGAATAGTAAAGATGAGACTAAGGCCGCCAAAGATATTTCCACTATTGTAGTTAGGAAAACTGCTCCTTCATCTCAGCAACAGAGACCCTGACTTACATAGAGCTCAGAGGCTGCAGGCTCAGTTCCTGAGAGATTCAGTTACAGAGTGCCCCAGTCAGGATTGGCCCATCCCATTAGGCAGACTAGGTGGCCACCTAGGGCAGCAGGCCCTACTAGGCAGCCCGAATCAATCTCTCTCATCTTGCATTGGCCCAACTCCATTTTGAAAGGGGTGGCATCTCAAAATGGTATCGGGCCGCTGTTACAACAAGATGAGAAGATGGATTTGGGGAGCGGCAGCAGTGGTAGCAGTGGCAGCAGGGGGGGTGGCAGCAAGGGAGGGAGCACAGCAGGAGCTTCTGTCTTGGGTGGCAGAAACCACTGGGCCACCCCTGGCCCCAGTAAGCGTGTGTTTGACCTTTGTAAGCACTCGAGTCCCATCTTCATATAAGACCCAAAGAAGGGGACCCTGTGGTTTTGAAGCATCATCAAAAAACAAATAGCATCAGAGCCACACCAAACTAAAATGGCACAGAAGTCCCTGCATGGTAAAAAGAAAGAAGTCTTTCTGTGCTTAGATATCTCTAGCTTTACTTTGAGCAAGTTTACTGTCAACTAAAAGCCACGAAGGGCTATTTATGCAACAGCCGTACCAGCTAAGCTCAGTACTCACCACAGGACAGTCTGTATTTGGCTCAAATTCTGTAGAATTTGCACCTAGAAAATGAAAAGAAGTCGCAGTGCATCAATAGCCATCACATTTTAAACCACAGGGAGGTGTATGGGGCTGGAATAATTAAACATCTATGAAAGAGAAAAAAATCTTTTAATCACAAGGCTATTTGTTCCCATCAATTTATGTCTGGCATTTCTTTTGGCTTTTCTGCTGTTTGTTATTGTATTTTTCTTGTAATTTCGATGAGGGTTAATGAGAGTCTTCAGAGAGACAGTCAGCTTTATCTCAAGGTTTTCATTTTCTCAGCTGTTGAGGGGAATGAAATTTCAGAGTCAAGAAATTCAGCATAAAAAGTATGGGCCCGATGTTCAACGGCAACAGCTAGTGTAAGTACAGCGCCTAGCCGCCACTGATGAAGAGTTAACCCAGATATACAATGCCAGGGCCATATCTGGCCACCGTCATTGAATATCCAGGTCTGCCACGCAGCGCTACATGGCGCAGAAGCTAACTGAACAGCCAGATTCCTGAGCACCACCTGGTCTAAAGCTGGCTTTTTGCTGTCGACTGATCCAGGAAATAATGTTTCGCAAAGGTAGTTGTGGAGGTTCACATGGCCGCTCTGGATATTTCTTGAAACAATACCGTCGGCACACTGACAACTGAAGTTGCTTGAGCTCTGAGGTGGTGAGCCCCAATATGACATTTTTGGCTACCCTGGAAAAATGAAAGGACTGGACTGATTTACGTGGAACTCTGAGATAACCTTTGGAAGGAATTTAGGGAGTAGAAAGGACTACTCGATTGCGATAAAATTGCATGTGTGGTAGAAAATGTACCAATGCGTGTATTTTGCCGATAACTGAGGTTATGGTTATCAGAAAAATGTTTTCTCAGTGAGACGTTTAAGTGAGGCCAAACCAGTTGGATCAAAAGGGTGAGGACAACATTGAGGTCCCATGTGAGAGAGGGTGATTTTATAGGAGGTTTGGTGTTCATGAGGCTTCTCATGAACCTTGAAAGTGGTGTATATCTATAAAAAAGGATTTGCCCTCATTACGATTACACAGGTCTGCGACTAAAAAGCTGTTTGATTATTTTCATCTAATTTCCATGTATTTTGGTGTGCTGAAAACAAATAAAATATTGAAAAAACTCCTAGACGTCATGATTTGCCACAACATGCAAACTTGTCTTCAAATTTATCAAATTTTTTCAAATTACTATTAATTAATTCATATAAGTGCATTTAAGATATAAAATACCAAAAGAAACTTAAAGGGGTTGTCCGATTTATGTAAAAAAAAATATAGCACTGTAAATCTGATGGTCAGCAATATATACATAAGCTAAGCAAGTTTTCAGTCCGTGCTTCTAATGGTAGAAGGGGTTAATCTTTCCTGAAGAATCCAGTGAGAGGGAGACACAGGGCAGATAGCAGCAGCTCCGGTCAGTGCAGGGGGGCGTGGCCAGCACTGTGACGTCTCGTGTACAGACACAGAGCTGCTCTCTCCTGCATGCCACACTGGTGCACGAATCATCATCAGGTTCTTGGTTCTAGGTTGTTCACACTTTTTCATCGCAATTCATGTTAGCTCGTCATTCTTCAACCGTTATGTTATGGCTCCACGAAAGTGTATTAATTCGCCAGACAGTTTTTGTTTCATCTGTGGTGAAAGCAACAGCAGAATATTACAGACTTTGTGAAACAAGTATACTTTGCATACTTTGGACTAAAAATTGGAGATCAAGATAAAGTCTGGGCGCCTCATAAAGTGTGCAAACGGTGTGTTGAGGACCTCCAAAACTGGTTCAAGGGTAAGAAAAAATCTTTCCGTTATGGGATTCCTATGGTATGGCGAGAGCAAAAGAACCATAGTGACGACTGTTACTTTTGTTCATGCGATGTGAAAGGGTTTAATTCCAAATGGAAGCATTCCATTTCATACCCCAATCTTCACTCGGCAATTCATCCCATCCCCCATGGCACAGATATACCAGTACCCAAGCCCCCTGCTACCTTGGAAGAGATACCTAGCTCCGATGAAGGTGAAGTCATACCTGAACCAGATGACGAATCAAGTTCGGACTTTGAAGATGATACAAGACCAAAATTGTTTTCTCAGGAGGAGATGAATGATTTGGTAAGAGACTTGAATCTTCCCAAAGATGCTGCTGATTTACTCGGATCAAGGCTGAAAAGCAGGAATTTATTGTTGCCAGGAGTGTCGTCTTTATGGTTCAGACATCGTGAAAAGGAGTCCGTTCCTTACTTCGCCCAGGAAGACAAGTTGGTTTATTGCATCGATGTCGAAGGTCTGATGGGTCAATTTAAAATCCAATATGATTCAGAGCAATGGCGTCTTTTTATAGATTCTTCAAAAAGAAGTCTCAAAGCAGTTTTACTCCACAACGGTTTTTACGCTTCCATACCTGTAGGTCATTTCGTACACTTGAAGGAAGCCTACGAGAACTTGGAATTAGTTCTTTGTAAACTTAAATATGAAGACCATGGTTGGCAAGTGTATGGGGACTTGAAGGTCTTCTGCATGCTGCTCGGGCAACAAGCTGGGTATACCAAATATCCTTGTTTTCTGTGTCTATGGGACAGCCGAGACCGACAAAATCACTGGACCAAGAAGAGTTGGCAGCCGAGGGTGCTAACAGTCGGTGAAAAAAATGTCCTCAGAGAAATTTTGGTACCTTCCCATAAAGTTCTTCTATCACCTCTCCACATAAAATTGGGATTGATGAAGCAATTCGTAAAATCACTTCCAAGAGATGGAGAATGCTTCAAATACTTGGTCACCAAGTTTCCAGGCCTGTCGGAGGCAAAATTGAAGGAAGGTGTGTTCGTCGGACCAGACATTAGAAGGCTTATAGTTGATCAAGAGTTTGTCAATACCATGACGGATCCTCAAAAAGAAGGGTAGATTGCATTTAAAGAAGTCGTACAGACATTTTTAGGCAATAACAAAGATCCTCACTACAAAAAGATCGTCGGACGAATGCTGAAAGCATTTCAAGCTTTAGGTTGCCTGATGAGTTTGAAAGTGCATTTCCTCCAGTCCCACCTTGACTACTTTCCTGAAAATTTGGGAGCTGTGAGTGAGGAACAAGATGAATGATTCCACCAAGACATTAAAGAGATGAAAAGGAGATACCAAGGAAAATGGAGCATTACAATGATGGCAGACTACTGTTTGGATGCTTCAGAGAGACATTCCAGATGCTACTCACAAGCATAAATGCACCACGAGGAGCCTCACAAGGAAGAAGAATCAAGTTTAGTGTGTGTAGGTGAGCTCATTTCAGTTCAAAAAAGGATTTTCAGGAAAATATTGTAATAAAACTTTAATTTTATAAGTCTATTTCCATATATTTTGAGGTATTGCCTTATTTAACATACTTGCCTAAATTATCAGGAAACGTGATGTCCTATGACAAAATGGAGGTCATTTTCGGATTCAGCGCACCAAAAAACAAGGATTACGTGGAATAACCAAAACAGCTTTGGAAAAATTTTTTTTGCAGACCTGTGTTATGATACACTGCTATATGCAGGGCCGGCCCGTCCATTGAGCAAGAATGTTTTTTGCACAGGGCCCCGCGCAAAAAACATTCTTCATTAGCACAAGTAGAAAAAAAACCAAACCGGCTGCTGCTGCCGCTGCCACCGTGGCAGCGGCAGAATCAAATGTCCCGCCACGGGGCCCCGCCTGCCCAGCAGAGCCTCCCTTCAACATAAGCTCCCGAGTCCCTCCCAATGCGCAGGCTTTCAGAGCCGCAAGAGCTTCTCTGACCTCTCGCGGCTCTGTTAATCCCACCGGGGCCGATGGGAAATCCCATCAGCCCCGGCGAGATTAACAGAGCCGCGAGAAGAAAGGGAAACTCTCGCGGCTCTGACAGCCCGCGCATTGGGAGGGTCTCGGGAGCTGATGGTGAAGGGAGGCTCTGCCGGGCAGGCGGGGCCCCGCGGCGGGACATTTGATTCTGCCGCAGCCATGGCGACAGCGGCAGCCGGTTTTTTTTTTTTAAATCTATCAGGGCTGATGGAGGGAGGGGGGTTAGGACTGGTAATGGGCTTTGGGGGGGTTAGGACTGGTAATGGGCTATGGGGGGGCTAAGACTGGAAGTGGGTTGAAGGGGGGAGGGGAGTTAGGACTGGTAATGGGCTATGGGAGGGTTAGGACTACTAATGGGCTATGGGGGGTAAGACTGGAAGTGGGCTGATGGGGGGGTTAGGACTGGAAATGGGCTTATGGGGGGTTAAGAATATAATGGGCTATGGGGGGGCTAAGACTGGAAATGGGCTGATTGGGGGGTAGGACTGGTAATGGGCTATAGGGGGGGCTAGGACTGGAAATGTGCTGATGGGGGGTTAGGACTGGTAATGGGCTATGGGGGGCTAGGACTGGAAATGGGCTATGGGGGGCTAGGACTGGAAATGGGCTAATGGGGGGTTAGGACTGGAATGGGCTGTGGGGAGGCTAAGACTGGAAATGGGCTGATGGTGGTTAGGA
Organism: Ichthyophis bannanicus; assembly: GCA_033557465.1. Classification (NCBI taxonomy): domain Eukaryota; kingdom Metazoa; phylum Chordata; class Amphibia; order Gymnophiona; family Ichthyophiidae; genus Ichthyophis; species Ichthyophis bannanicus. Next base: position 906,815,773 of record CM066035.1, on the reverse strand, counting down.
CTGGTAATGGGCTATGGGGGGGGCTAAGACTGAAAATGGGGTGTTGGGGGGCTTAGGACTGGAAGTGGGATGATGGGGGGCTTAGGACTGGTAATGGGCTATGGGGGGGCTAGGACAGGTAATGGGCTATGGGGGGGCTAGGACTGGTAATGGGCTGGGGGTGGCTAGGACTGGAAATGGGCTGAGTGGAAGGAGGGCTTGAACTGCAAATAGCTGATGGGGAGGGGGCTTGGGATGGAAATGGGCTGTAAGGGGAGGGAGCTAGGACTGGAAATGGGCTGAGTGAGGGGGGGCTAGGACAGGAAATGGGCTGATGGAGGGCTAGGATAGGACTGGAAATGGACTGTTGGGGGGGCTTGGATTGAAATGGACTCATGGAGGGGCTAGAACTGGAAGTAGGCTCATGGAGGGCTTGGATTGGAAATGGGCTGAGTGGAGGGGAGCTAGGATTTGACATGGGCTGATGGTGGGGCTAGGAAAGTACTAGATATGGGCTGATGGGGGGCTGGGATTGGAAATGAGCTGATGGAGGCACTCGGATGGGGGAGCTAGGACTGGAAATGGGCTGATGCGGGGACTAGAAGGGAGCGGATGCTGGGTGGGGCAGGAACTAGAAGGGAGCTGATGTTGGGGGAGCCTACTTCCAGTTCTAGAATGGGATAGAGCTGGGAGAGTGAAATGGAGAGGGAAAAAATATTTTGTGTGGGAGGGAAGACAAATCTACAATTGGTCGGATATTGGGAGAGTAAGTGGGGATTGAGGATGGCGGGGTAAAATTTGAGTGGATGAAATAGGAATGAGGAAAGAGCAAAAGGAGAAAGATTAGTATGTTAAAGCAGATGTAGAGAGAGAATGGAAAAAAACTAGAAGAGTGAAGAAAGGACAAATGGACAGCAGACGATGGAGAGTTAGCAGAAGACACGAAGAAACCAGAAGAAAGTGGCTGGAGCAATTGCAACTGAAAAAAAATGCACAAAAGGTAGAAAAATATCTCTTTATTGAATTTATTAACTGAAATTTATTTTATTTATTTATTTATTTAAATTTCTTCTATACCGCACTATTCGGCATCAGCGCGGTTTACATGGAACATAACAATCAGACGGGTACATAAGTCTGAGTTTACAAATAACAGGAAAGCTAACTTGGATAACTAAAGATAACTATTTACAAGAACAGTGTCATAGAAAAACACAGAGTGAGATTTAATGGTCAAGTACCTCTTACATGGTGTGGTCCTCTGGCTGACAAGGTGTGTTGGAACAGTTGTAAGAGATTGAGTGGGAATGTGATTCATTGTTCTCTAGGAAGTATTTGAGGAAAAGGAAGTGTTTAAGGGCCAGCTCTGGGAAATGTGCATCATTAACGTCTGCGCTTTGTTTAGTACAAGAGGAAATTAATTTATAGTTTTATTTCTACAGTGTTGTTGGGCTTTTGGGGTTCCCAGTTTAATTATTGTCTTCCTGTTTCTACATTGTGATTGTGAAAGGCAGTGTTGCCTTTTGATAGGTAGGGTCTTGTGCTTTGTGAGTCCTGGTAGTGCTGTTATGATACGGCGGGTTTGCTATGGGTTCTAAATGGGCAGTGTTTGTAGTAGTTCCTAATGTGCCTGGCAGTTGTCACTGGATTATAGTAATGTAGAAATCTTTTAGTCTTTCTTTATCCATACACTCATTAAGAGGCATGTTTACTAAAAGTTAGTGTATGGTAACATTATGCAAATATTTATGCAAATGAGGCCCCGCACCGAGTCTCCGCACATGGCCCCACAGCCCCCTTGGGCCGCCCCTGGCTATATGCACAAGATGATTTCTGACTAAGGATGCTTTCAAACCTGATTTCGAGAGACAATGGAGGCAGAATAGAACCTGTGTAAGTGGGCATATGAAAGAGTTTTGCTTGTAAGTTGTGGCCCAATGAATAAATCTTGTCCATTTGAGTTTTTTATTTATTTAAAAGAATTTATATTCTTCACTATCCATTAGCTGGATTACAAGTAAACATACACAATTTCATTAAAACGAACACATATTTCAATACAATCCATCAATACACATGATAACTTGCCACTGCCACTATCACTCTGTTAAAGCACATTTAATTTCTAACCGTCCGTTTCATATAAAACCCACACATCTAAGCAGCACACACTTAATTTCTAGCTGTCTGTTTCACAGGAAGGCCACATATCTAAGCAGCACACAAATTAGAAAAGGTCTGTCGAAACAAATATATTTTTATTTTACTTCGAAACACCACCAACTCAGTAGTTGCGGTAACTCTAATGGTAACGACTTCCAGAGTTTAGGAACTGTCACTTAAGAAATTCTATTGCGAAGCTCTTCAAAGTGCACCTGATGGAAAAATAGCGTGTCTACAAGGGAAGCACCTTGTGATCTTAAAGCACAGGGTGGACAATAGACTTTTAATGCAGAAGCCAGACTAAGTTGATATGGTTTTAAAGTTTATTAAAAATCTGCTATATTGCTTTTGCTGTACAACATTTAAAAATTGTAAAATTATATGCTTAAAATTATAGAATAGAAAGTCAAGTACACAGTGAGAAAGAAAAAGGAGATCGGGGACAAGAAAGTACTAACATATACAACTTATCTCTTAACCATCCAAAACGCCTAATGCTCACCAAAAGCTAATTTAAAAAATATAAGTTTTGAGATCTTTCTTGAATTTTTTTTTAATGAGGATTCTGTGGGAGAGACTTCCATAAGACCGGGGCTGGGAAGAAAAAGACGGACTGGTAGTTTGGCTTACGACAAGTTAGATTATTATTTTCTTGTTGATGGTCATTTGGAGGCCAGTAGAATAAGGGGAAGATTGTTGATCATTTGCCACTCAATCTCCAGGTTGTTGAGATTGGAGTGTATTAAATCCCTTGCCTGACTGAGCAGAAATGAGTGCTTCCCCAAAGGTTGAGGGGGTGCCTTAGTCAGGGTAAGAAAACAGAGGGAACAGATTTATCTGGCCATTGTGATGTGATGAAGATAATTTGCACCTTGTCCAAGCAAATCTTCTGTAACACTCTTGGTATGAGGGGGAAGAGAGGGCATAGAGCATATCCCTGATCACGATATCATAAAAGCATCACGGCAATTCTTGATGCATTAGGTCAAATGTAGCAGAAAAGATGATATTTAGCATTTTCCTACGTGGAGAAGAGATTGACCTTCAGGGTTCGTCAGGAGAGGAAAAGCTTTTTGGCAACTTTCAAGTCAAATAAACGTTTGTGTGGGTCCAGTTGATGACTGAGGGAGTACACTATCTGATTCTGCTCTCAGGGTAAGTAGACTGCTCACAATCTAGCCTGCATCGAGCAAACCAGTACTAGATTTTGACTGCTTCCAGGCAAAAGGGATCTTGTAGCACTCTGCTTCTTAATAGAAAACACTGCAACTACTGTAGGTTGTCTGTCTGAATCAATACCACGTTGTCTTGGAGCCATGACTTGAATGCCTTTATGGCAGTGAAGATAGCCTTTAGTTTGAGAACATCAATATGTAGCATACATTGAGACCATGCTCCTTGAGTACAGAGGTGGAGAAGATGTGCTTCCCACTCTTTTGTGGAAGTGTCCATGGTCAGGACAATCAAAGAATGTGGAAATATAAAGAGGTGTCTCACCAAGAGATTATTGGGGTTATCCCATCATCTTAGAGAAAAGGGAAAGGCTGTGTTGAGTGGTCGATAATGTTGCTCCCAATTCCTTCTGAGATTTATTTATTTATTTAACAGGGGTTTTTTATACCACTTTATCATTTTAATTAAAGTAGTTTACATTGTAACTTAAATTTGGTAAAGTACATTAAATAGTGACATTGATAATTTGGATTCTTCTGAGACGGAGGGTTAAGTGACTTGTCCAAGGCCACAAGGAGTGCTAGTGGGAATCAAACCCTGGTCTCTTGGTTCCTAAGCCAGTGCTCTAACCATGAAGTGGCCTCATGTGAAGCCTGACTAATGGCAAGACACGTACCTTGGCAGCCATGTACCTAAGGAACCCAAGGATAGTGCGGGTTGTAGCACATGTCATCCGGATTGGGTCTGTGCTTAGTAGGACCAGAATGTCTGCTCTGTTTTTCAGGAGGTACACGTTTGCTTCTTTGGTATGTATTAGCACTCTAATGAAAAAAAAATGGAATGTGTGGGTTATGTTGGTTTTCTCTAGGATGATTAAGAACCCAAAAGATCGAAGGAATAGAATTGTATTTTGTAAGAATTGGTGGATTTGCACCGCTGCTGCGCCTTCAATGAGCCGGTTGTCCAGGTAGGGGAACACATAGGGCCACTTTTAGTCAGGAATGCTAAGGACTTGCAATTAATATGCCAAATAAATGCACGTTAATTGCAAAGCTTCTGTGTTAACTGTCGGGAACATAACCAGCATGTTTTGTAGCAGGTAACACACAATGGGTTTGCCTAATATGCGCTCCACCAAGGTGGGTTCACTGAACAACTCCTACAGAGGAGTCAATAGGTGGACCCATGTTAAGAGCCACATTACAGCTGAGCATGTGGCAATTACCCTGGCTAATGGTAATGAACTCTCCATGCCCACTCTCTGCCCCATCCCGTGCTCACCAATTAATGTGCATTTTAGCATGCGGTGGCAGATGCGTTCGTGCATTAGTGTTCACGACTGCCCAATTGCCATGCGTTAAAGCACGTGTTACCCAACTAACGGGTTTTAGGAAAAGGGGCCGATAGCGTGCTGTTTTCTCTGCCAATAAAGACCCATGGTGCAAAAGGATGTGGAATGGTCTAATTGAGCCTCTGCTCAGTGAGTATTTGATTAAATGTATTCTATATGGACAACCCAGAAGCCAGTAGAACCAGAAATCCAAGCTTACTGTCATTTTCTTTTTTGTTAATTTTCAAATTGAAAGTTGTGGTCACTGTAACCTGGACATTCAGATACAGAGGAGAAACTGGAATCAGCCAAATGGACATATATTCAAAAGAATTTAAATTCTTCAAACATAGTGCAAACAAAGGCTGAAAATACATGTACCACTATTCATAGAATGTCCCTGAATTTAAAAAAATATATATATGGCATTTAGATGTTCAGCATGGCACCAAAAATCGAAGTGTTTTTTTGAAAATTCAGCTCATAGTTTTCTGGAATATGGCAATTGTGTGTACATTTCCACTGTCAGTCAGATCACTTTTCTTTAGTATTGGTATGGATACAGATCTTTTCCTGTCAGTTGGCCATGATGTTGTTTTCCAATTTCCTTGCAGAGCCTTGTAAGTATTTTAATAGCTGCATCTGACTGCTGTAATATTTCATTGGGAATGCCATCAATGCCCAGTGCATTGTTCTTTGAAGAGAACAGGAAACAGCATAAGCACTGGCAAGTTAAATGCAAGTCACTGATAAGGTAGACAAGCAGAGAATTTGAAAAGAAACCTACCATAGGGACGAAAACTAACAATAAAGCACAGTTACTTACCTGTAACAGGTGATCTCTGGGAACAGCAGGAATAAGTCTTCACATATGGGTACGTCGGTACCGACGGAGTCTGCGGGGGAACGCTTCCCAGAGTCCAAAGAGCTTTTGGAAGCATCCCACCACGCCTGCGTGCTGCCTTCCCGCCTTTCCCAACTGCCTCTCCTCAGTTAAGTTTTAAAACTGAGACAAAGAGAGAGAGAGGAAAGGAAAGATAGATAGAGATACAACTTCTGGGGAGGTGGGTGGGTTGTGAAGACTTATTCCTGCTGTTCCCAGAGATCACCTGTTACAGGTAAGTAACTGTGCTATCTCCAGGAACAAGCAGGAATGAGTCTTCACATATGGGGACTCCCAAGCTGAGATGCCTGGAGTCCGAGCATGTCATAGGTTGGAACATGCTATCCCCCACAACACCAGGCATCCTGAGGATGGAGGGTAGGAGTTGAAGAAAGAAGATGCTGTGGAACAGCTAACCTAGCACAGGACTGCAGGAAAGGAGTCCATGTGTGGATAATGATTGTTATCAATGATATTGCAAAGAATATTGCAATATGGACCTCCGCCAACAGGATTTCATAGAAGTATGGAGGTTCATGGATCTACTAGGAAGCCAGTAGAGGAACCGTGAAGAGGACCTCACTGAAAAGTGGAGGTAATAAACCTGTAGGAAAAACAGAGGAGGTCAGAATCCTGAAAAGTAACAGGCACCCCTGGTAGGAAAAACTGGGGTAGTACAAAAACGGTGGGCCTTCAGTAAAAACCAAACTCTTTTGGCGGCAGAGTATCTCACTCTTGGGAGCAAAAAGAGAAAGGCTAACCGATTTGGACAAACAGGCACAGTCCTTGTGGGGAGAAAGGGTATGGGAACCCCTTCTATCCCAGGGTGAAGACAAATGCCTGAGGCGTTAAGCCTGTGAGTAACTGGAGATCCACAATATCTCTCCTAACTGGGGTAAGCTAGGAGAGATATTAGGTACGGAGAGCTTCAGAGGGGTATAAGAATTGTTGACTACCACAGGAGTGGTTGTGTGTGTAGAATCCCAAACCTGCTGAATAGCAGAGGTATGGGCAAAATCCCTCTGTCAGAAACAGATAGCTATATGAGCATAGACAGTGAGATAGATAGTATGTGGAGACAGATCTATCTATAATAAAATATCTCATCAGATATATATATATATATATATATAAATATAGATATATGAATAAACATATAAGAATATATCTATAGTGAGATATGGAAGGGCATAAAATACACACAAAGATAAATATGAATATGTAGGCCTAAATATGGGTGTCTGTAATTAAACAGACAGATATATGCCTACAGCATGGTATTCACATAGGACATGTGGAGAGGAAAGATTCATCTAATAACAAGGAGGTGCAACCTACTTGAGAAGATATATAGAGAATCTATTCCCCCTGGTTATGATCCGCAAGGATGGTAGCTAGTAAAATAACCAGGATGGTTATATGAAAACAGAGATAATATCAATCTGTAGCTAGCAAGTCCTTAGTCGTCCAAGACTCTAGCCTGGTAAGTAGACAGAAGACAGATAAGGATGAGGTACCATGTTGACCTGCTTAAGGGCAAAAAGTATCATACGTTCTTACCAGGAGGACGAGCTGCAAGGAGAAAGAGCATATCCCCGATTGGGAATGCTATGGACCAAAGCAGGGAATTGGCAACTCCTTAAGCCCATAGGTAAGAGAAGGCTTATGTCCTTTATGGCAAAAGGAGATAGTAAAAGAAGGGAGAACCTTCTAGTCATGGGAGACATGACTGAAAAGCCTTTTCTAACCATCTAGATAGCTGTTGGAGAAAAAAACCCCATGCTCTCTAGCAAGGGCCCATAGTGGAAAGCTTCTCTGTAGGATTGCAGAGAGCATGATGCAGGAGAATGAGGAGATAGGACTGGCTGCTAGAGCCAGTATCTCAGTCCACTATGCTGCCAAATCCAGGGGAATGGAGATGGCAGAAATAGAAGACCAACCCAGAAAGCTTGTAGTGAGATAATTTCCAAGATAGATGAAAAACACTGACTTGGAGCCACTACTAAGACCAGATAGAATGTTAGAGGAGGACAAATCTGGTTGTTTGTGGGCAAGAACCAGTGGACCAAACATTAAGGCTCCTGCAAAGGCAGCTGCTAGCAAGACAGCAGAAAGGATATTACTGTTTAAAACCAGAAAGAACAGACAGAACAGGAGTAGAAAACTCTGGACATGTCTGATAAACTGCCTTAAAGTAAATTTGAGACAGGGGAGGAAACTCAGGGAGGAAAACTCCGCACTGGAAAGTGACAAACCTAGAGAGGTTGAAGAAAAACCCTCCAGTAGTAGTTCCGCTCTTACCGTGGTAAGAGGGTGAAGAGGATAGAGCTGAAGAAGACTTACCAAGTAGTAAGTCTATAGAAAGGAAAATTACATGCTGGCACAGGAACTATCATTTGATAGTGGTCAGACCTCTTTCTCTGGCAGGAGAAGAGGAGAAACCTGTAACTTATAGGCATGAACATTCTGACAGCTCATAGAAAAAATGGATGTCTTTTGGAAAGAGATCCATGTGTAGGGGTTAGAATGAGTAAAGGATCGCCTCTGTTGAGAAGAAGCAACTGTAGATTCTAACCCCAAGGGTCACAAGCATTTGATGTTGACTGATCAGAGACCCTGCAGAGGCCGGGTTTGCTGAGCCTGGTGAGAGGTTGGATTCTTCAGACCAGGACGATGTTTCCCCTGTAGAGGATATCTGTATGGTGGGCAAGTGAGGAATAAAACCTTCATCTCCTGTGGGAAGAAAGTTTGGTAGGACATTTCCTACTTACTGGGACAGAAGAAGGTGTAGAAGAACCCTTAGGAACAGGTAAATCAGTGGACAACTGAGTAACCTGACGTAAAGACTCCTTGTTGAAAAGATTTTCTCCAGTGCAAGGAGTATGTCCCAGTCGTTGTTGTTCCCACTTGGCCAAATCTGAAACTTGGAGTCAGGCTCTACGTCGTGCCCCTATAGATATAGCAGAAGTCCTGCTAACAGACTCAAAAGAGTCTAGGGAAGCACGAGAAAGAAACCAAGAGATATTCTGGAGATGCTGAAGCAGCGAGGAATAGTGTGTACTCCTGGAAACTGGAAGGAAAGGAGTCAAAAGATGTAATTGCTTTGTGACCTCCTCAAGAGAAAGGCTCATATAAAAAATATATGAGAGAATTCTTGCAGAAAGCATAGATGTCTGGAAGGTTTGACGTCGAAAGGCATCTAGTGTCTTAGACTCACGACCTGGCGGATAAGAAGAGTGCTTTTTCTTACTCTTTATCCGCCTCATTGCTGATTCCACTAATATGGAATGATGAGGAAGTTGAGTCTTTTGGAACCCTGGAGAGGGGGGCACCTGATATAAGAGATCAGTTGCTCTGGGAGGTGGGGGTACCCTTAAAGGTGTTTCCCACATTCCTAGAAGGAGATCCTTCAAGGAATGATGCAAAGGAAGCATTATGTTGTCCTTTGCTTTGGTGGAAACAGAGCCTGGTGCAGGATCATGTCCTGGAATAGGAATGGCAAGGGATCTTGCTATATCCAGGAGGAAACTCTGAAAAGAGGGATCCCCAACAGGAATCTCCCTTGGACAGGTTAGATCTAAAGAACTAGCCTGAGCACCCACAGAGTTATCCAGAGATATAGAAATAGAAGATCCTGCAGGGTGCAGTGTGGAATGTTTAAGGGATGATTGCTTGGACTGGTAGTCAGGAACAGCAACCGTCCTTATCACATTGTCCATGCCAGGTATCGACTCCAAGCTTGGTATAGAATGGAGCGATGCTGTTGTAAAAAGCATGGTAGGAGTTTGCCACGATGCTATTGTGGATACCGGTACTGAAGTCAATACCGGTACCGATGTCGGAGTCGGGCTCGACAAAGACATCGGAGTAGTCATCGGTGATACTTCAATCGGTACCGAGGGAACTGAAAACCTCCGGCTGCTATCCTCGGTACTGAGCCACCGGTATCGATCGGTGTCGGTACCAAAATCTATTGGTACCCAGTCTTCCAGACTAGAAATGGATTCCAAACTCGGCATCGAGGGCAAGGAGCCTGAGAAGCGAAGCATGGAAGGCACCTACTGTGAGGGTAATGAAGACATCGGTACCGGCTTTGGTACCGTGTCCGATACCGGTGAATGAAGGTCTACCAGTGGCAACTGAAGCGGACTAAGGGAAACCGAGAGTTGCGGATCCGAATTATCAGAACTGAGCCTTCAGTACCGCCGCGAGACGGTACCAAGGCGAGTCAGTACCCAGTCCTCCAAACTGGAGATCGATTCCAGACTTGGCATCGAAGGAAGCGAGGCTGTCGATGCACATCTGGAGGGTACCGACGTCGGTGGCAGTATCGGTGTTGGAACCGATAAGGAAAAGACAATCTGGGACGTATCCATCGGTCCCGAAGGCACCGAGGAGGCCAGATGACGATCCCTGGTGAGGAGTGTTTCATCCAACACCAGTGCCAATGCAGGGGTATCGGTACCGCTCAAAGCGGATGCCACCACCGTGCACGGCTCAGGTATGTTCTGTGGGGAGTGAACCCCAGGAACAACCTGAAACCCCTTATCCGCTTTGGAGACCGAAGACTCCCGCCGGGGTTTTGAAGCCAGGAGGCCATCGAGGGCAAAGCCGGAGCTGTCTACATGCTGTGCATGAGACATACCACTCGAGGACTGGCTAGTCTTTTGTTTTTTTTTTTTTTTGAAAATTTTTTTATTAGTGAATGGCACACCAATAAACAACATATTTAATACAGCAAGTTATCACCCCACCCCACCCCCTTCCTCACTATTACAGAACAGAGGAGCCGAAGTAAACTGCTCCTAAACAATGATGACATTGAAAGCATTAACGTAAGCCAAACACTGATCGATTCCACAACGTTATCATTAAGCAACAGAGGTGGTGTTCCCCTGCTTTAGTCCCCCGATCTATAATTCAGCAACGCACGGGCAATGCCCCCGTGCCAATTCCCCCCTCCGCTCCACCCCCCCCCTCCTCCCCCCCTTCCCCCTCCCCCCCTGCACAGACACTTAGATCTGTTTCGGCATCTTCAAACCCAACCTAAGCCCGCCGTTCACCCCCCCAGTCGCTACCCCCCCTACTACGACCTCCCTGCCCTACTCCCTCCCTCCTCTTGCCATCCCTCCCCCCATTGCCATATTGTCTGCCAGTGGACCCCACTTCTCACCCCACCCCCCCCCCCCGGCGCAGCTCTGTCAACCGGTGCATCAGCCCCACTTCACTCACTCTTCGGATAAAGCCAGCCACTTGCGGGGCACTATGTCCCCCCCAGTGCCGGGTTATTTCACAACGGGCCGCTACTAAACAATGGTGTATGACCCCCGCCGCCCCTCTGGGTATCTCGTCTTCTAAAAGGTGTAACAGGCAGGTCTCGGGCTTTTGTGGCACTTTAAATCCCGTCATCGCATATATCACTTCTAAAACCCTCGTCCAGTAAGCTCGCATATGAACACACCGCCACCACATGTGCATCCAATCCCCCTTCTCCGCGCACCCTCGCCAGCACTGGTCATCCTGTCCCTGCGTGGCTTTGCAACGTCGGACTGGCGTCCAGTACCATCGGGACAGCACTTTATAAGCATTTTCCTTAAGGGATGCCGAGATAGAGACATGCGCTACTGTCCGGAGCACCTTGGTCCACTCCTCTTCACTCCACACCATCCCCAAGTCTGTCTCCCATTTCAGCATATATGGCAGTTTTCCCTCCCCGGACTCCATTAACCCCCTATATATGCGGGATAACACCCCCTTTTGTCCCAAGTGCCCTATGCATAGAGCCTCAAACCAACTACGCTGCCCCCACAAGTCCCTCCACACCCTAGGCTGCCGGAGGCAATGGCTGAGTTGCAAGTAAGCATAGTGATCTTTCTCTGTCAACCCATAGAGATCCTTTATTCCCTCGAACCCATAGATCACCTGGTCATGTAAGAGCTGGGATACGTGCGTCAACCCCCCCCTAGCCCACCTCCGGAGGATCCGCACGTCCGGCCCCTGCCCCTTCTCAAAACAGGCCTCTAATCCCATGCCCTGTGTATACCCTTTCCCTGCCACCAGCTGTTGTTTGTACCGTTTCCACACTTTCAGACTATGCGCGATCATGGGGTTTGGAATGTGAGTGGCTTCGCCCGCTCCTCCCCGCCATATCAGCCTCTCCATGTCCGCCCCCCCCATCTGTTCCTGCTCCATCTGTACCCATTGTTTCACCTCATTGCGTTGCCACTCATATACGGCTTTCAATTGCGCTGCCTCATAATATTTTTCCAGGTTGGGGACCCCCAGCCCCCCCTCCTCTTTCGCTCTCTGCAGTACGCTCATCGCCACTCTCGGTCTACGCTGCTTCCATACCATCCTTTGCACCCGTTTCAATTGATCCCGCGGTACCTCTATGGGGAGTGTCTGAAACAAAAATAGCAGGCGGGGTACAAGCATCCTTTTAACTGTCGCAATCCGCCCAAACCAAGATATAAACCCCTTTCCCCAACCCCCTAGCCAGCTCTCAGTCTGCCCGAGTACCTTCCCATAATTCAGTTTGTATAGTGATGCCATCTTATTATTTAGTCGTACTCCTAAGTACCTTATGCTTTCCCCAGCCCACTTAAACGGGTATTTCTTGGCCAACCTTGCTTGCTCAGGGCTCGAAACCGCCAAATTTAAAATCTCCGATTTAGCCCAGTTGATTGTAAAACCCGACAGCTTACCGTATTCCTCCAATTCCCACATCACTATCGGGATGCTCACTCTGGGACGACCCAAGCTTAAAATGATATCGTCAGCAAACAAGGAGATCTTGTAGCCCCTCGCCCCCACCCTTAGTCCCCGGATATCCTCCCTTTCTCACACCCTCTGTGCAAATGGCTCTAAGGCAATGGCAAAGAGCAACGGCGACAGAGGGCACCCCTGTCGGGTACCCCTCCCTTGCTCGAAAAACCCCGAGTACGCCCCATTAACCCGAACACAGGCTTGCGGGCGCTCATAAAGTGCCTTTATCCAGGCCAAGAAGTCGTTCCCCTGCCCAACCTTCTCTAACACCTGGAACAAAAAGGGCCAGGCTACCTGATCGAAGGCTTTTTCAGCATCCAATGACAAGAGCAGGGCCTCTTCTCCGCTCCGCTCAACTGACCAAATTATATTCAATATTTTCCTAATATTGTCCGCCACCTGTCTGCCTGGTATAAAGCCCGCCTGATCCTGGTGTATCAGTTTTCCAATTACCTTATTTAAGCGGGCTGTTAAGATCTTTGCGAGTAGCTTAGCATCCAGGTTAAGCAAAGAAATGGGCCGATAAGAGGCACATTCCTGCGGGTCTTTCCCCGCTTTATGAATAACCGTGATCCCCGCCCAGCCCATTGTGTCCGCTAGTCTCCCTCCCTCCCGTGGCAAGTTAAATAACTTCACCAGTGGCTCGGTCAGGAGATGTCCAAACCGTCTGTAAAATGGCCCTGTTAACCCGTCTAAGCCTGGTGCTTTCCCGATTTTTAATTGTCGGATTGCCCTCTGCACCTCCTCCCCACGTATCGGTCTATTGATTTCCCCTTGCTCCTCTCTCCCCAGTTTAGGCAGTCGCACTGATGCAAGGTATTTTCTCACTCTATCCTCTGTTGCCGAGTCCCGGGCTTTATAGAGCTCATGGTAAAATTTTCTAAAGGCATCCCTAATTTCTCCATCCTTAGTGACCAAGGTCCCTCCTTTCGATCGGACTCGGATGATGTGAGAGCGCAGCTTACTCTGTCGTAGCCTCTGCGCCAAAAACTTCCCCGCTTTATCCCCCCCTCAAAAACCTCTTGCTGTAAGAGTTGCAGCTGATATTGTAGCCGTTCTGCCTGTAGCGCATTCAACTGTGCCCGCACCGCCAGTATCTGCCCTTGATATGATCTCGACCGCCCCTGTGCGTCCAGCTCTTCCAGTTCCAATAAACGGAGCCTCAGTGCCCCTTCCCTGCTCTCTCTCTCCCTTGAGCCGTGCCCCCCACTTTATAAGCACCCCGCGAATCACTGCCTTGTAGCCATCCCATACCCCACCCCAAGCCACCTCACCGTTATTATTGGTTATAAAATATTCCCTTGTTTCCCTCCCTACCTCCTCTCGAACCCTCTCGTCATCCAGCAGCGACTCATTCAACCGCCAATATTGTAGCCCTTTCCCTTCGTCGGCCGTGCGCAAAGAAACCGTCACCGCTGCATCGATAATCCGACCCCCTGCTTCTTTGGAGACCCAGATAGAATCTATCCGGGAGTAGGACCCATGTGTAGGCGAGAAGTAAGAAAATTGCCTCCTCCCTGGGTGTTGTAACCGCCAAGCGTCGACCAATCCGTGCTGCACCACAAAAGCTCGATACCTTTTCCTGTCCGCCCGCTTACCCTCCCGACCCCCAGTTGCATCCCTTGCAGGGTTCCAGGTGAGATTGAAATCTCCCCCACATATAAGGGTACCCTCCCCCATGTTCCCCACTTCCTCGGTCAATTGCTTCCAAAAATTACCTTGTGATCCCGTAGGGGCATAGAGGTTCACTATACGGTACCATTCATTCCCCACTCGCACCTTCAACAGTACATATCTCCCTCCCTTATCTCTAACTATGGAGTGTATTAGGGTCTTAACTCTGGAGGCTATCAGGATGGCCACTCCCCCTTTCTTCTTTTCAACTGTGTTAGAAGCGTGGATACATACCCCAAATCCCCTAGGCTTGACCAGGTACTCCGTTGTTTTGGTAAGGTGCGTTTCCTGGATCAGCCCTATCCCCGCCTTTTGGCGAGCCAGCTCATCATACAATTTCTGCCGTTTAAAGGGTGAGTTCAGGCCCTTAACATTTAAGGATACAATTTTTAACTCCCCCACCTTGGAGTAGCACTCTCCCCACTATCAGCCAATAGGTGATCCAACCCCCCTTTCCCCCTTCCCACTCCCCCCTCTCCTCCTCCCCCTCCCCCCCCAGTCTCCTTGACCTCACCCCCCCTCTCTCTCCGAGGCGAGGTTCGTCTTCCATATAGGTGACTTCCTTCGGGCCTACCTGTCTTCCCCCCTCCCTTCCTCATCCCCCCATTTATTCTACCCCCCCAACTCAGCCGCTCCGAGCTCCACCCCTCCTCCCCCTATCGCGACCACTGCCCCCCCTGAAGACCATCCCCCTGCCTCTTCGCCCTCCCTGCCCCCCTTACTACTACCCACTTTTCCCCCCGCCCTCCTACGATAACCCGGAGATATATATACACAACAGTACAACAAAACACAGAACCTTAAAATTTCTACTTCAGCCCGCTCCGCTCTCGGCTGCTGATGTCCTGGGGCTCTCTCCAATCTTTCGCGCCAGTCTCCGGCCCTCCGAGGAAACTCGAAGCCACCGCTGGGCTCTCAGGGCCGGATTGGAGGACGTTGACATGCTAGCACCCTGTCTGGCTGTAGTCACGTTCCCTTCGGGGATATTCGGCAGTTCCAAATCGTGCAGTGCTCTCCAAGCTTCTTCTGTAGTTTGCACTCGTTTTGACCTACCCTTGGCCGTAATCAACATGCCAAAGGGGAACAGCCATTTATATCTTATGTCCTCTTTTCGTAGATACTTCGTGACTTCTTAGAAGTCCCGTCTACGCTGCAATGTTCCCCCGGAGAGGTCCTGAAAAAACTCAAAGGAGTATTCTTCCCACTGGAACTGTCTCAGCTTCCTGGCTGCCATCAACAGCCTTTCTTTAATCCTGAAGGAGCCCAGGCATATCACAATGTCTCTTGGTTTATTGTCTCTTTTAGGTCCCAGGCTCCTGTGTGCTCTCTCGATTTGTGACAGTGTAATCTCAGTGCCCCCCTCTGGATCTGCTGTCTCGAGCAGGGAGCTGAAGATTTTAACAATCACGTCCTCACAGTTGCGGTATCGTGCCTCTTCTGGGAGGCCCCGGACGCGTATATTACATCGGTGGGATCTATCCTCCAGGTCCTCTGCCTTCATCTGCTGCTCCTGCTGGATCCGCTTGATATCTGCCCAGTCTGTTTGTAGCTCTTCGAGTTCTTCTCCCTGCTGCTGCAATTGGGTCTCCATTTCTTCCATGCGGTTTCCGATCTCCCCTATATCTTGTCTCAAAGAGTGGATGGACTCTCTAAGCTCCCGAGCCACCCCGCCGATTTCCGCTTTGATCTCATCCTTCAGCTCTGTGAGCCAGTCTTTCAATTTCACGATCCCTCCTGGGCTACAGCTCCGTTCCAACTCTTCCACCAGCTCTTGGGCCTCTGCTACCTGCTTGCTATGCTCCTTGACCCCCTCCTTACTGCTCTTGGCTGCTCCGTATGGAGACCGATATTCCGCCAGCTTCTTGCGCGCTGACACCCCCACTTTATTTTTGTCCATTGTGGCTCTACAGTGGAAGCTATCTAGGGCCCCACTGTGTAGCAAGCTATGATTTTGAATGCTACAGAGCCTCGCCCCCACTATCACCTCTGGGGCGTCGGGGCCTCGCCTCCCCCGGTCTCCTTTACAGCTTCAGGTCCTTGGCAGCCTGTCTCCTCCACCCCTCCGGGGTGCTTGCCCGTCGAAGGCCTCTGCTCTGCGGGGCACCTGGAAGGCTAACTCTTTCACCTCGCTCAGCAGGTTCTCTGCCGTCACCGCTGTAGGCTTCTTCTTCAGAGCCTCTCAGCCCTCACTCCACTGCAATCTGCTCAACTCCCTCAGCCTCCGCTGGCTCTCCGGGCTGCTCTGCACGGGCTACTACTGCCCTCCGAGCTCCTCCGCTCTGCTCTGCTGTTCCTCGGGGGAGTGCAGTGCGCTGCTGTCTGGAATTATCCCTCGCCGGCCTGCTGCTCCGTGGCACGATCGGATTGCCGGAGTCTCGCTGCCTGGGCCGTGGATCCCACGCGCCTCTCTGCTGCGGCCTCCCTGCACGCCTTCAGCCCGTGCCGCCGATCCCAGCCGACCACGCGGTCAGCGCTCAGGGCCGCTCGTGATGCTCCCCCTTCCGGGAAATGCCGATGCGGGGCCAAGCTGCTTCTTGCCGCCTCTGCCCGGTCCTCGGGTCAAGCGGCGTCGGTTCTCCCACTGCGCCCCTCTCAATTAGCTCATTTAGGGGTATTTAGCCCCCTTTCCACAGGCATGGATGGCTGAGCTCTCTGTCTAGCCCACCATCCGTCCCGATGCCGTCACCGGAAGTCAGGACTGGCTAGTCTTAACAGACTGTTTGTGGATTACCTGAATCAAAGTGGAAGAAGAAGGGGACGGTGCCCCAAAGTTGGAGGGCAACCGTGTATCGAGGGATTCTCGATGTTGAAGATGTCTTCTCACCAAACTGTTGTCAGGACCCAAACAGGTTAGACACCGACTTCGAGGGTCTAAACATAAAGTTGTACCGCCACAAACTGAACATTTCGTGGCCATGAAGGAAAAATAGGGGAGGCCTGAAAGGCCTAAGACCCCGTGACACTATGAAGAAAAAATATTCCGTTGAAAAGGAAAATTTTACAAGAAAGAAAAGAAAAAACACCGGCAGTACCGGTGGCGTCGAGAAGACAGCCGCGACCACAATAAAAATAAAAATAAAAAATAAGAATTTTCTGTGGTGACAGGAGGACGTCCTGCCGGCTCCGCGGAAAAAATGAAAACTGAGGAGAGGCAGTTGGGAAAGGCGGGAAGGCAGCACGCAGGCGTGGTGGGATGCTTCCAAAAGCTCTTTGATTGGACGCTGGGAAGCGTTCCCGCGCAGACTCCGTCGGTACCGACGTACCCATATGTGAAGACTCATTCCTGCTTGTTCCTGGAGATAAACATGTTCAGGTATATACGAAGCAAGAAACTGGAGAAGGAGTCAGCTGGACCATTAGATGATCAAGGGATAAAAGAGACACTCAAGGAAGACAAAGCCATAGCTAAATGAATTCTTTGCTTTGGTCTTTACTTAGGAAGATGTGAGGAAGCTACTCATGACAGAAAGGTATTTAATAGTGATGAGTCAGAAGAGCTGAAAGAAATCTCAGTGAACCTGGAAGATGTTGAAGAACAAACTGATAAACTATAGAGCAGCAAATCGCCTGGATTGGCTGGTGTACACCCAAGGGTGCTGAGAGAATTCAAAGATGAAATTACTACCAGTGATTTTAACCTATCATTAAAATAGTCTATGGTACCAGAAAATTGGAGGGTGGCAGGGGCGGCCCAAGGGGGGGTGCGGGGCCATGTGCGGAGACTCGGTGAAGGGCCTCATTTGCATAAATATTTGCATAATGTTACCATACACTAACTTTTAGTAAACATGCCTCTTAATGAGTGTATGGATAAAGAAAGACTAAGAGATTTCTATATTACTATAATCCAGTGCCTACTGCCAGGCACATTAGGAACTACTACAAACACTGCCCATTTAGAACTAATAGCAAACCCACCGTATCATAACATAAGAACATAAGATATGCCATATTGGGTCAGACCAAGGTCCATCAAGCCCAGTATTCTGTTTCCAACAGTGGCCAATCTAGGTCATACGTACCTAGCAGTTTCCCCAAGGGACACAGGTTCCACAATGCTTGTATTGGTTCAAGCATTGATATCCTGGGTCCCTTCTTAATAATGGTTTATGGACCTTTCCTCCAGGAACTTGTCCAAACCTTTTTTAAACCCAGCTACACTAACAGCCTTTACTACATCCTCCGGTAACAAATTCCAGAGTATGATTACACGTTGAGTGAAAAAATATTTTCTTTTATTAGTCTTAAATAGTTTACCCTGTAGCTTCATTGCATGTCCCCTAGTCTTTCTATATTCTGATAAGGTAAACAATCGATCTACGTTTACCCGTTCCACTCCGTTCATTAATTTATAGACTTCTATCATATCTCCCCTCAGCTGTCTCTTTTCCAGGTTAAAGAGCCCCAACCTTTTTAGCCTTTCTTCATAGGAGTATCCTTCCATCCCCTTTACCATTTTGGTGGCTCTTCTCTGAACCTTTTCTAAAATCGCTATATCCTTTTTAAGATACGGCGACCGGAATTGCACACAATATTCAAGGTGCGGTCTCACCATGGAACAATATAGAGGCATTATAATATCTTTTGTTTTATTTTCCATTCCTTTCCTTATCATACCTAGCATTCTATTTGCTCTCTTGGCCGCCGCTGCACACTGGGCCGAGGGTTTTAACATGGTATCCACAATGACGCCTAAATCTTTTTCCTGGGTGGTGGTTCCTAATGTGGAACCTTGCATCGTGTAACCATAGTTTGGGTTGTTCTTCCCTAGGTGCATAACCTTGCACTTCTCCACATTAAATTTCATCTGCCATTTTGATGCCCAGTCTTCCAATTTATCAAGATCCTCTTGCAATTTTCCACAATCCTCCTGGGTTTTAACAACTTTAAATAGTTTTGTGTCATCTGCAAATTTGATAACCTCACTCGTTATTCCACTTTCCAGGTCATTTATGAATATGTCAAAAAGCAGCGGACCCAGCACAGATCCCTGGGGTACACCACTATTCACCTTTCTCCATTGGGAAAATTGGCCATTTAGCCCTACCCTCTGCTTTCTATCTTTTAACCAGTTCCTGATCCACAATAGTACACTGCCTCCTATCCCATGACTCTTTAGTTTTGCCAAAAGTCTCTCATGAGGGACCTTGTCAAAGGCTTTCTGAAAGTCCAGATACACAATATCAACCGACTCACCTTTGTCCACCTGTTTATTCACTCCTTCAAAAAAACATAACAGATTAGTAAGACAAGATCTTCCTTGTCTAAAGCCATGTTGGCTGTCTCCCATTAGGTCGTGACTATCTACATGCTGAGTAATTTTATTCTTTATGATGGTTTCTACCATTTTTCCCAGTACTGATGTCAGGCTCACCGGTCTGTAGTTTCCCGGATCACCCCTGGAACCCTTTTTAAAAATTGGTGTTACATTGGCGATCCTCCAATCCTCAGGTATTAGAGATGATTTTAATGATAGTTCAAAGATTACTGATAGCAGGTCTGCAATCTCAAATTTCAGTTCTTTCAACACCCTTGGATGTATACCATCCGGCCCAGGTGATTTGCTACTCTTCAGTTTATCAAATAGTTGTAAGACATCTTCCCGATGTATCGATATTTCCTTCAATTCTTCCACACCTTTAAATACCACTTCAGTCATGGGTAACATCCCTACATCTTCCTCAGTAAAGACCGAAGCAAAGAATTCATTCAGTCTCTCCGCTATCGCCTCATCGCCTCTTAGTGCTCCTTTAATCCCTTTATCATCTAATGGACCAACTGACTCTCTCACAGGTTTTTTGCTACGAATGTACTTGAAAAGGTCTTTATTTCGCATTTTTGCTTCCGCAGCAAGCTTCTTCTCAAATTCTCTCTTTGCCTGCCTTATCAATGCCTTGCATTTGACTTGCCAGTGCTTGTGCTGTTTCCAGGTTTCATCGTTTGGCTCTCTTTTCCATTTCCTGAAAGATGCTTTTTTGGCAACAACAGCCTCTCTGACCTCACCTTTAAACCATGCTGGCAGTTTTTTGGACTTCCTTCCACTTTTCTTAAAGCGTGGAATACAGCTGGTCTGGGCTTCCAAGATAGTATTTTTCAACAACACCCAAGCTTGATGTACGTCTTTAACCTTTGCAACTGCTCCTTTTAGTTTTTTCTTAACTGTTTTCCTCATTTTATCATAGTCTCCCTTTCGAAAGTTAAAGGGTAGTACTGTGGATTTCCTTACTATCCCTCCTCCACTAATTAAATCAAAGGTGATCATGCTATGATCACTATTGCCAAGTGGCCCCAACACCCTTATCTCTTGCACTACATCTGGTGTTCCACTAAGGACTAGGTCTAATATTGCTTCCCCTCTGGTCGGTTCATGAACCAGCTGCTCCAAGAAGCAGTCATTTATTTCATCTAGGAACTTTATCTCCCTAGCATGTCCTGCTGTGACACTGACCCAGTCGATGCCGGGGTAATTGAAATCACCCATTATTATTACTGCACTGTAACTTTTGCTAGCTTCCTTGATTTCTTTGAGCATTTCATCATCCATTTGTTCATTCTGGCCAGGCGGACCATAGTACACCCCCACTGCCATCGCCTTCCCCTTTTTATATGGAATTTCAATCCATAGAGATTCTACAGCAAATTTTGTTTCTTGCAAAACTTTAATCCTTTCTGACTCAATGCCCTCTCTAACATAGAGCGCAACCCCTCCACCAATTTGATCAGCTCTATCATTACGATATAGTTTGTACCCAGGTATCACAGTGTCCCACTGGTTGTCCTCCTTCCACCATGTCTCTGATATTACAATCATATCTAACCTCTCGTTTAGTGCTATATATTCTAACTCTCCCATCTTGTTTTGTAGACTTCTAGCATTTGCATACAAGCATTTTAGAGACTGTATTTTATTCATATTAATTTGGCTATTGGTAGACATGGGTAATTTGGGATCTTTAAGCTCTGTCTGCTCCATACTCGAGGGCATTTGGGCTACTTTACTCTTTTTTGGAACCTCTCTGCTTTTTGCAGTATCCTTCAAGGATACATTCTTCCGAACCATGCGCTCTTGGGCGACTGTCGGCTTTCCCCTAACAGCACTACCAGGACTCATAAAGCACCATACCCTACCTATCAAAAAGCAACACTGCAAATATTAAACCAATACATTTCAGAGAATAACAATACATGACCTACTGGGGAAAGAGAACAAGTGGCAATGTCAAATAGGAATTACATAAACAGAATACCTCAGCTCAGTTACACATGCAGAACATAGACCATCACCAAACAAGGAATCACAATTTAGAAACAGGAAGACAATAATTAAACTGGGAACCCCAAAAGTCAAACTTGGAATGTACAACAACACTGTAGAAATAAAACTATAAATTAATTTCCTCTTGTACTAAACAAAGCGCAGACGTTAATGATGCACATTTCCCAGAGTTGACATATTCCAGTTAATAAATTCAAAATAAAGAGATAATTTTCTACCTTTTGTGCATTTTTTTCCAGTTGCAATTGCTCCAGCCACTTTCTTCTGGTTTCTTCGAGTCTTCTGCTAACTCTCCATCATCTGCTGTCCATTTGTCCTTTCTTCTAGTTTTTTTCCATTCTCTCTCTACATCTGCTTTAACATACTATTCTTTCTCCTTTTGCTCTTTCCTCATTCCTATTTCATCCACTCAAATTTTACCCCTCCATCCTCACTTACTCTCCCAATACCCAGCCAATTGAAGATTTTTCTTCCCTCCCACACAAAATATTTTCCCCTCTCCATTTCACTCTCCCAGCCCCATCCCATTCTAATCTTCTCCCAACATCAGCTCCCTTCTAGTTCCAGCCCCACCCAGCATCCGCTCCCTTCTAGCCACCGCATCAGCCCATTTCCAGTCCTAGCCCCCCATCAGCCCATTTCCAGTCCTATCCTAGCCCCACAATCAGCCCATTTCCAGTCCTAGCTCCCCCCCATCTATTTCCAGGCCTATCCGAGTCCCTCCTTCAGCTCATTTCCAATCCCAGACCCCCATCAGCCGATTTCTAGTCCTTTCCTAGCCCCACCATCAGCCCATGTCAAATCCTAGCTCCCCGCCACTCAGCCCATTTCCAATCCAAGCCCCCAATGAGCCTACTTCCAGTTCTAGCCCTTCCATGAGTCCATTTCATTCCAAGCCCCCACCACAGCCCATTTCCAATCTTAGCACCCCCCAACAGCCCATTTCCAGTCCTATCCTAGCCCATAAGCCCATTTCCTGTCCTAGCTCCCCCCCCCACTCAGCCCATTTCCAGTCCTAGCTCCCTCCCCTCACAACCCATTTCCAATCTCAGCACCCCCACAAGCCCATTTCCAGTCCTATCCTAGCACCTCCATCAGCCCATTTCCTGTCCTAGCTCCCCCCATAGCCCATTACCAGTCCTAACCCATCAGCCCATTTCCAGTCCTAGCCCCCCATCAGCCGATGTCCAGTCCTAGTTCCCCCCATAGCTCATTAAAGTACTAACCCCCCATCAGCCCATTTCCAGTCCTAGCCCCCCCATAGCCCATTTCCAGTCCTAACCCCCCATCAGCCCACCTCCAGTCCTAACCCCCCATCAGCCGATTTCCAGTCTTAGCCTCCCCATAGCCCATTGCCAGTCCTAGCCCCCCATAGCCCATTACCAGTCCAACCCCCCATCAGCCCATTTCCAGTCCTAACCCCCCATCAGCCGTCCTAGCCCATCAGCCCATTTCCAGTCCTAGCCCCCCCCCCATATCCCATTACCAGTCTTAGCCTCCCCCATAGCCCATTATCAGTCCTAACCCCCCATCAGCCCATTTCCAGTCCTAGCCCCCATTAGCCCATTACCAGTCCTAACCCCCATCAGCCCATTTCCAGTCCTAGCCCCCCATAGCCCATTACCAGACCTAACCCCCCATAGCCAATTACCAGTCCTAACCCCCCCATCAGCCCATTTGCAGTCCTAGACCCCCCCCAGCCCATTACCAGTCCTAACCCCCTCCCCCCATCAGTCCAGGGAAACTTTAATCTTCATCCTATGCCCCTTCTTTGCAGGCTTTCTTTTAATTGAAAGAGCTTTCTGAATTCAAGAAAGCATGGGACAAACACAGAAGATCTCCAAAGGGAAAAAAGGGACTATAAAGCTTAGTAGCTGGTATGAAAGGGCAGAATGGATAGGCCATTTGCTCTTTATCTGCCATCATGTTTCTATATTGCTATAAACCATAATTAAAGGTAGTTCAAGAGAAAACCATTGCTTATCGCTGGGACTAAGTAGCATAGTACTGGCTACTTTTGGGATATGCCAGGTACTTGTGACCTGGATTGGCCACTGTTGGAAACAGGACACTGTGTTTGATAGCCCTTTGGTCTCACCCAGTATGGCAGTTCTTATGTTCTACTTCAATGACCTTTGCAATCACCAACAGTTCCTGATTGTAAGTTACTGGTTGAGATGGCTACTTGATCTTTATGATATAATGACTCAGTATATTTGTTCCACCTTTCCTTGATTGCCTCAGTATCATTCAACATGGATTCTTGAGTGTCTTTAGCATTCCAGTCTGAGGATGAAATTTTCTCTTTAAACTTTCATAGCTTTAGGAAAGCTGATCTTGTTCTTCTTCTAATATTTTCTGATTCTATTTCCTTGCATGTGTCATTGTTGTACTTCTCTATCTCATCTTGCCACAAATTGTAAATCTCTGTTAAGGTCCATGATCATCTCTCTCTCTCTCTTCTGGCTTTAGTTTTTCTGCATTTCTGAGCAACTTTCAGAGTTTTCTGTCATCTATTTTGGCTGGTTTTGCTTTTCACCTTTTTCAAGCACAACTTTCTTGATACCATCCCATAGCTCTTCTGGTACATTATCATTTGTATCCAAAGCGGCAAATCAGTTTCAAAGATAGTTTTTAAATTCCAGTGATATATTTTCAAGATCATACTTTGTTACACTCAGATTTAGCTTGAGTTTGCATACTAGTAGCTAGTGATCTGTACTACAGTCAGCTTCACATTTTGTCTTTGTTGATGTTATTGAACTTTTCCATTACTGACTTCCACAAATATAGTCAATTTGATTTTTTTACAATCCAATGTGAGAACCTTTTCATTGCCAACTTCCACAATTATAGTCAATTTGATTTTTGCACAATCCATTGGGCGAAGTCCATGCATACAGTCGTCGTTGCTTATGTTGGTGGAAGAAGGCATTTTGAGATGATAAGATTGATGGTCTTGCAGAATTCTATCAGACTTTTATTTACATTCTCTTATATACCGCGCTATTCTGCATCAGCGCGGTTTACATTGAACAAACTGAAATTACATTGAACAGGGTATTATAACTTGGAGAAAACTATTTTACAGGGAACATGGGCTATGGAGGGTTAAGTGGCTTGCCCAAGACCACAAGGAGCACCTGTGGGACTAGAAACCCCAGTCCTTCCAGCCCAAGGTTGCTGCCCTCTAGTGGGATTTGAACCCCCGACCTTCCGGCCTGAAGTACATTGCCCCAACCACTAGGCTACTCCTCCACTCCACTTTCTCTAGTTTCATTTCTGTTGCCAAGCCCATATTTTCCAACCACTCTGCCTTTTTCTTTGTTCCCAATCTTTGTGTTTCAGCTGCTCATGACTATCAAGCTATCCTGCTTGCTTGTTCTGTCAATGATCAACCTCATCCTCTTCTGCATCTCTTGTTGGGGTATAACCTGGAATAATAGTTGTGTTGATGGGCATTCCTTGTAGACAAATAGAAATCAAGCAATCACTGACGGAAATGTATCTCATACAGCTCTTACAACCTTTTTCTTAATTACAGATGCAACATCATTTCTTGTCTTTCATTTCCAGCATGGTATACTATGTGACTGTCAAATTTAAAGCGTCCAATGTCAGTCCTTTTCAGTTTGCAAACACTCAACAGATCCATTTGTGCATGTTTTGTTTGGTTTTGTTCTTGATGACCTCCAACTTTCCTTGGTTCATGCTTCATATGTTCCATGTCCCTGTATGTAAGAATCTTTGCAGCTTCTGACTCTCTTGTCCAACATAGCTATATCAGCAGTCGGACGTCCTGAGAGCTTTGTTCCAATCACATTATAAAAGCTGGCTTTACTCTGAACAGACTTCAGTTCTTCCCCAGTAGCTTGTTAAATGCCTTCCAACCTGATGGACTCATCTTCCAGCACTATATTACAATTTGTTTTGTTTTGACTATCCACTGGGTTTTCATGGCAAGATAAGGAAGTAGATTGCCAGGCCTTTCTTCCACAAATAACGTCAGCATTGTCACTGTCACAAAAATGTGATTCTCTGCCTCCAACGCCATTCCACCCTACTGCTGCCCAGATGGGTGATATGTGATATCTTTTAGTTCAACCACCTCAGGAGATCCTGTCAGTAGTTTATTTATTTATATTCTCTTATATACTGTGCTATTCTGCATCAGTGCGGTTTACATTGAACAAACTGAAATTACATTGAACAGGGCATTATAACTTGGAGATAACTATTTTACAGGGAACATGGGTTATGGAGGGTTAAGTGGCCCAAGGTTGCTGTCCTCTTGTGGGATTTGAACCCCAGACCTTCCGGCCTGAAGCACCTTGCCCCAACCACTAGGCCACTCCTCCACTCCTAATTTAATTTAAGTTAATTTACCAATGGCATAACTCACAACACCACTGATGCATGCATATCCTCATGGCATGGCAACCGAGGGAAGAGATCATTAGTTACCCTAAATAATTACTTACTTGCACTATGACCTGGGGCCATCCGCTTAGAGTACTGCATCTTGTACGACGTAAAATTCACGTTCCACTCTAATATTTTTTAAAGTATTTTGTCATTATTACATCACAGGTAATAGGAAAGGTATAATGAATATTTCAAAACAAAACACTATTAACCACTAGCCCACATTGAGAAGAGAGGGAAGGTAGCACAGAAAATCACTGAAGTAAATAGCTAAAAATAGCCATGCAAAGTATCCATCCAAAACAAAATACTGTAATTGGTCTACTTGAAAAGAAATAAAATAAAGAAATCAACTCTCAATTATAACTTCCCTTTTAGACAAAAATTGTTCCAACTGCAAAGAACCATAAAAAACATAATTATGCCCTTGAAAAGAAACCAGACATTTATATGGATATTTTAAGAAAAGATTAGTCCTGGGGACATAACAGCTACCTTCAATTACAAAATGTTTTTCCTCTTAATTTGAGTATCTGCAGTAGACTTAAGGGACTGCCAAAGTCACAGCATACGGCTCTGCAATAATAAAATACAATTGAGAACTAAGGGAAATATCTTGGTGAAGGTGGTTTGGGAACAGACCTAGATTTACACACAGGAAACAGTGTAATAAGGGGGAATGGATGGAAGGGAAGGGAGCCATGGCACCCATGCACCAGTCTGAGGCAGGGGGATGCTGCCATGCAAGGCTAGGGTGGTCAGTTGCCTCGTTTTTAATCAAACTGCTTGGTTTTTAGACTTCTTGTAATTAAGTTGTAACCGGACACTGTACAGACTGGTCATCAGTCTGCTGCAGCCTTTAAGACTTACTGCGCACAGCCCCACATACACCTTTAGCTCTGCTGGCAAACAAGAGTCTGGGATTCTGGGTATACATTAATCAAGCGACAAGCCACATGCATGACTGAACATCCATCAGTGCGGCGTATCTGTGATGTGTGACTGACTGTGCTGTGCACTCTGTCATCGGCTCAGTACGATGAGAGACAGTGGGGGGGGGGGGTTCATGGCGACTGCAATGCTGCAGACTGGAGTAGTACTGCTACTGGGGCATGCCGTGACTAACTATCACTATCATCTGAAAATCTTTCAGCCACTGATCGGCCTTGCTTCCTCCCTCTCCTTCATTACCAAAGCTGATGCTGAGGGCGGCCGACTAAGCACTGAGCAGCTAGCTTGTCATCAATGCTCACTGTGCCTGCCGGACCAGTGCCGGCTCCGGCCTGCCAGTGGGGAGAAAGAGAGACTGAAAAGTATGGCATTTCATGTTCAGACTTCACCACCACGATAGAATAGTTACTCACCTATAACAGGTATTCTCCAGGGACAGCAGGAATCATTCATCACATATGGGTGATGTCGGCACTAACGGAGTCCTTACAGAAGCATCACACCAGCTTTCAAAGAAAGCCTTTGGAAGATGCTATCACGCATGCATGGTCCCCTTCCCATCCAAGGGTGCCATCTTGCTCAGTCAGATGACATAACTAAAGACGGCAAAAATAAAAGATGGTACGAAAGCAACTCCAAGGGGAGGAGGGAGGGTTGTGAGGACTGATTCCTGCTGTCCCCGGAGAACACCTGTTACAGGTGAGCAACTACGCTTTCTTTGGGAACAAGCAGGAAGTCAGTCCTCACATATGGGACTCCCCAGCTACAGGCTACAGAGAAACCCGTAGCAAAAACACGGACTCCCTCACGGGGAGCCGCGAGCAGCAGTAATTTAGTCAATATCCACAGACCACAGTAGGACCCCTGTGTCCGACAAAATCAGCACTCCGGTAGCCAGAACAGAAGGGTCGGAGGGTAGGAGCTGCCTAAACCCTGAAAACATTACGAAGCACAGCCTGGCCAAAGGCACTGTCCCATCGGGACTCCT
This sequence comes from Ichthyophis bannanicus, assembly GCA_033557465.1. NCBI lineage: Eukaryota > Metazoa > Chordata > Amphibia > Gymnophiona > Ichthyophiidae > Ichthyophis > Ichthyophis bannanicus. The sequence continues at coordinate 906,788,166 of CM066035.1, read as the reverse complement.
TCCAGGCACTAATGGGCTGCGAAGGTATGAACTGAAAACAAGGTGGTGGCCCGGCAGATGTCCACCATCGAGACAGAGCGCAAGTTTGCCACCGAGGCCACCATGGCCCTGACATAGTGCACGTGACATGATCTTCCAGTGGGAGCCCCGCCTGCTCATAGACGATGGCAATACAGTCTGCCATCCAGGTGGACAGCGTACGTTTGGTCACTGCCTCTCCCAGCCTACTGGGGGTCGTAGGAGATGAAAAGCTGAGTAGCCTTGCGGTAGCCCTGAGTGCGTTGGATATAGAAGGATAAAGCACTCTTCACAAGGTGTGAAGGACTGTCTATGCCCTACTGGAGTGAGGTCTCGGAAAGAAGGTAGGGAGTACTACTTCCTGGTTGAGATGGAAAGACGATACTACCTTCGGAAGAAACCTGGGGTGTGTGTGAAGCATCACTTTGTTCTTGTAAAACCTAGTATAAGGCACCTCTGCCACTAAGGCCTGAAGCTCGCTAACTCTACGAGTGGAGGTGAGCGCAACCAGGAATACCACCTTCCAAGAAAGACAACGGAGGTGGCAAGTAGCCAGAGGCTCAAAGGGTAGGCAACTGAGCTGCCCCAACACCACGTTGAGGTCCCATTTGGTTGCCAGAGGGCGAACCAGGGACTTCAATAAGAGCAGACCCCTAAGAAAACAGGTCACCAAAGGTTGGACCGAGAGGGGCTTGCCATCCACCAGGTAGTGGTGTGCCGCCAGGGCACTAAGATGCATCCTGACAGAGTTAGACTTGAGCCCAGATTGCGAGAGGTGGAGAAGGTACTGCAATACCAAAGCAACCAGGCAGGAGAATAGGCCAGCCCTGTGTGCAGCACACCAGGCCGAAAACCTGCGCCACTTGGGGGCATAAGCTTTCCTAGTAGAGACCTTGCAAGCGGTCAGCAAGTTCTCCTCTACCTCACTCGAGAGATTGAAAGGGGCTAGGGTCACCATTTTAGCAGCCACGCCGTCAGCAACAGGGACCCCAGGTTGGGGTGCAGGTGAGAGCCCCCTTCCTGAGACAGGAGCCCCGGAGAGGTCCCCAACGGAATGGGGGTTTCCTCTGTTAAGCGGAGGAGCAGCGGGAACCACAGTTGCCTGGGCCACTGAAGGGCTGTCAGGATGAGCGAGGCCCTGTTGTAGAGAGTCCTGAACAAAGTTTTGGCAATTAGCAGTGTGTGAGGGAAGGCGTACATGAAGCCTTCCGACCATGATACATGGAATGTGTCTGCTGCCACCCTGGAGGTGTGGGCCTGCCAGGAACAGAAGTGGGGCAACTGGAAGTAGTCCGGGCTGGCGAACAAGTCCATCAGGGTTTTTTTCCCAGATCTGGAAGAGCTGACTGGCTACCCTGGGATCCAGCTGCCACTCGTGCAGCTGGAGGACCCTGCTCAGCCTGTCAGCCAACAGGTTGTTCTGGCCTGGTAAGTATACCACCTGCAAGAGGATACCCTGTTGGACTGCGTACAAGCAGAGGACCACTGCCTCCTGACAGAGGGCATGAGACCCGTACCCTCCTGTTTGTTGACATAGAACATCGCCACCTGGTTGTCCGTCTGGACCAGCACCGGATGGTTAGTGGCAAAACGTTTGCAGGGCTAAGTATATCACCTGCATCACCAGGAGGTTGATCTGGTGGGTGCTCTCATCTGGTGACCAGCTGCCCTGGGTGTGGAGCTCCTCGCAGTGGGCTCCCCAGCCGAGAAGGTGTCCGTGGTGAGTACGCTGGAGGGGCTCAGAGCCTGAAAGGGCATGCCTGCCTCAAGATACTGGAGAGACTGCCACCAGAACAGAGAATCCACCAGTTGGTGGGTTACCGAGATTCTGTCTCAGAGGCACCCCGTGGCTTGCGACCACTTGTCCAGGAGACACCACTGTGCCGGTCTCATGTGGAGGCGAGCGCTTGGGGTGATGTGGACCATGGAGGCCATGTGTCCGAGAAGACACAGGAGAAGCCAAGTGGGCACTGAGGAACGGTGCTGTATGTCCCGTGCCAGAGTCCTGAGACGGTTGGCCCGGTCCCTGGGCAGGAAAGCCTTTGACTTGAGGGTGTCCAGCTTTGCCCCGATGAACTCCAGACATTGAGTTGGGAGAAGGTGCGACTTGGGGTAGTTTATGACAAAGCCCAAGTGTTGCAGAATCTGGATGGTGTGTGCAGTGGCTTGCTGCACCTCTGAGGCCGTGCCTCCCTTTATGAGCCAGTCGTCCGGGTAGGGGAAGACAAAGACCCCCTGGAGATGGAGGAAGGCGGCCACAACTGCCAGACATTTTATGAAGACCTTGGGGCGGAAGCCAGGCTGAAAGGGAGCACCCTGTACTGATAGTGCCCCCCTCTATGAACTGCAGATACTACCTGTGGTTGGGGTGGATGAGGATGTGGGTATAGGCTTCCTTGAGGTCTAAGGAGCATAGCCAATCTCCCTGCTGGAGGTAGGGCAGCAATGTTTCAAGAGAGAGCAACTTGAACGTCTCCCTCACCAGGAATTTGTTGAGGTTGCGCAGATCCCCTGTTCTCTTTGGGAGGAGAAAGTAGAACCTCTTGTCCTTGAGATAGAGGGGCACCGGTTCCATCACTTTGTCCTCGAGGAGATCTGCCAACTCCTTCAGTAGAAGGTCCCGGTGGAGGGGAGACCTGATGGGCTCTCCTGGAAAATAAGGGGGAGGTCTCTGCATTATGTAGAGGAGGTAACCCTCCCTGACCACCCGGAGTGCCCAGGAGTCGGTGATGATGGTCAAACACCTCTGAGCATAGAAGACCAGACGTCCCCCTGTGAGCTGCTGACCTCCTTTGGGTAGAGAGGCTATGCCCAAGGAGTCAAAAATTCCCCTCTGGCTGGGCTGGAGCCGGTGCCTGGGTTTGGGAGCCTTCCGCTTACAGGGGCCGTGCCATGTCCCTTGGCCTGCTGACCCTGTTGGAGAGCTGGGGAGGCCTGAAAAGATAGGTAGTTTCTGTAAGCAGCCCCTTTCCTCGGGTAGAAGGGCTTTTTACCCGAGCCCTTCCATCAGGGAGGGGCAGCGGTCTTTTTACAGAGCCTGGTCCTCATCATGAACTCGGTCTCCAGCTCGGCAGCCTTGCTGGTCATGGGTTTGCCAAAGAGGTTCTCTCCAGGACCAATTTGTCCTGAACCCACTGTTCGAGGTTGGACGACTGTAGCGAAGCTTGGCGTCATGCACCGATGCTCTCTGCCGCTACTCGAGCAGCCAACTCGAACCCATCATAGGCTGCCTGACATATAAACTTGGAGCACACACGGATGGCTTTGGCCAGGTTCTTGAACCACTTCAGGGGTTCCTTGGAGAGACCAGCTGAGAACTTGACAAGTTCCTTCACTAGGTCTCTCAGGTACATGCCCATGTACAGCTGGTAGGCCTGGATGCAACTGATGAGCATCGAACACTTTCTGCCAAGGGTGTCCAAGGTGTCGGCCTCCTTGTTGGGGGGTATCAAGGAGTGCGTCTTCTGGCTCTTCAGCCGACGCATGGCCGACTCCGCCACCAAGGAGTTATGCGGCAGCTGTGATTTCTGGAAGTCCAGACTCCGGCGGACTTGATACATCAAGTCGAGCCACTTGTTCACCACCAGCATCGATGCCGGTGTCTCCCACATACAGAGCATGAGCCGTTCCAGGATGGGAGAGATAGGCACTGTGAGCGATTCCCTCAGAGGGGCCTCGTACTGAAGGATTTCCAACTCATCCGCCCAAGGATCCTCCTCCAACTCTGTGGGGAACGTCAGGGGCTTAGACATGTCCTTGACAAAATCAAGGAAGCCCATATCCTCAGACGGGGACTGCCATTGAGGCTCCAAGACAGGAGAGTTGGATGGGACATCGTAGTGGTGACGGGTATCAGGAGACTCCTCATCCTCCCTCTCCCATTCGGAGGGCGGCTGCTCCGAGGGCCTCTGGAGGCCTGAAGCTCCACGGCCGGTGCTTGGCATACTGGCCCGGGAAGATTGCGGTTCCATCGAGTGGGAATCGGATCAAGACCTCGGCCAAGGATCAACTCGAGGCCGAAGGACCTCTATGATCGGCTCGGCCTCCGGGGACGTCTTCAATGTTGAGGGTCCGGTGGTCGGGGCGGAGCATCCAGTCATGCTGGACAACAGTGCCCACTGCTGGTCCATGAAGGCAGACAAACTGCACTCAAGAGCCGCCATTCTGGACTCCAGACCAGAAGGTTCCGCAGCCTTCAGAGCGGGCACTGAGGGACTCTGACCCGGTGCTGGTTCCCCAGAAGGGGAATCCTCAACAAGGATGGTATCTGGGGACGAAGGCCGGTCCGAGTTCGAATCCTTCCAGGGGACCTTTGCAGGCTGCTCCTTCTCCAAAGTCCTGGACGAGCATCTCGGACTGCAGGACCTGGCTCGGGGGGTACTTGGCCGGTCAGATCCATCCAAGGATGCCACCTTCAAGGGTTTTTTCTTCTTCCTGGGTTCCCTCGAGGGAGACCCCCTTTCTGAAGATCCGCAGCAAGGCTTGGCTCAGAAGGGTCCGCCCGAGGTGTCCCACTTCTGTTATAAGGCCAGCTACCCCCCTCCAATAGGCTTCCACCCTGGGGCATGCCCACCATATGTGGAAAAAAGCTTCCCACCAGCCTGCAGCCTTTCCAACACTTCCCGTCTTCCCCCTTCCATCTATTCAGCCTTTTCTGATCCCAATACATATGAATTAACACCTTATACCCATGTTCCACTATCAAGGTGGCAAGAGTTAATTTCCAGGTCCAATCATAAATTTCACTTCATTCCTGCTCCACCAGGGTGTCTCGCAAATCTCGCACCCATCGTTCCTGCCACTGCTCCACTCTCCCCGGGGTTCCCTGAATAATTTTATAAAGCACCGATATGAGGCCCTTTGATCCTTCCCATACCATACCTACCCTCTCGAACTCGCTCGGGGGTCCAAGTCCGGGTTCCCCTCCCCTGTCACTTATGGCGGACCCCACAAAATTCCACACCTGGCAGTATGGTAGTTCATTACCCGCTCCTAGTCCATAGCGCAACATTATTTCTTTGTAGCTCAAAAGCTTCCCCCTATTATCCAGTAGATGGTCCATCCAGCTCAACCCCTTCCTCTGCCAAACCCTAAAGTTCCCTTGTATCATACTGGGTGGGAAGTCCCAAGTGAACTGAATTGAAGTGCCCCGGAATATATTACGTCACCTGCATAGAGTCCCTCAGTATTGCTGCCATATCCACATCATGCTACACACACACTGATATTGGCAGCTTGGGAAGCCAAATAGCCTGGTCCAATGGCACTCCCCCCCCCCCCAACTCTTGCTCAATATATACCCACTTCTTACTTTCCGTACCCTTCGACCACTCCTTGAGGCCACCAAGCATAGTGCTTACATAAAATGTTTCAGATCTGGAACTCCCAGACCCCCCTGTCTCGCACTCCACATCATTACTTCCCTAGCTATCCTCGGGGGCCTTTTCCACCAAATAAAGTCAAACACTCTCTTCTGCCATTTACTTATGATCTTGTCCGGAATCACTATAGGCAAGATCGTGAACAAATACAAGATCTGGAGGAGAACATTCATCTTAATAGTGGTGATCTGCCCCATGCAGGACAGTGTCAATCGATCCCGCCTTTCCAGATCTTCTTTGGTCGCTATCCATAAGAGCCCATAATTGAGAAAATAAGGTTCCTCCCACTTTGTCCCTACCTGTATCCCCCAGGTATCATATAGTGCCCTTGCCCCATTTGAAGGGGAAGGCTTCTCTTATACTGGTCTCTGTTGTTTCAGATATGCATATCAGCAATATCTCCATTTTTGTTAAATTCATCTTGTATCTGGAGAGCCGACTATACACGTCTATCTCCTGCATTAAATTGGGTAAATCATGCCGTCAGTGAAAAACCCTATCTTAATTCTCGCTCCCCCACCCTGATGCCCCAAACATTCCCATCTCCTCGGATCTGTTCTGCCAGCGGCTCAATCACTAAAGCGAATAGGAGTGGGGAGAGTTGGCTCCCCTGCCACGTTCTTCTGCCCAATTTAAACTCTGCCGATTACCCGCCGTTCACTCGTACTCATGCCCGGGGCTCCACATATAGTGCCCGCACCCAGTTAATGAACTGCAGCCCTATACCCACTCATCCCAACACTTGGATCATGACCGCCCCCTCCACCCTCTCAAAGGCCTTTTCGGCATCCTCTGTTACCAATATCGCATCTTCCCCCATCTGTCGCGCCCACCAAATAAGATTTAGCAACTTCTTCACATTATCTCTGGCATGCCTCTCTGGAATGAAGCCTGATTGGTCCTCTTGTACTACATGGCCAATCACCCGCTGCAATCATGTGGTTAGTACTTTTGCTAAGATCTTGGCGTCTACGTTAATCAGGGATATAAGGCGGTACAAGCTACAGACCATTTTGTCTTTTCCGGGTTTGAGTATTATGATAATCCTGGCTATGTACATAGAGTTTGGTACTTTCCCGACCTGCATCGTTTCATTAAAAACTGCCATCATCTGCTCCACCAACAGGCTTTGTAGTTTGTTATAGAACTTTGTGGTGTAGCCATCCAGTCCCGGGGCTTTACTGCTTTTCATATCTCTGATCGCCTTGGAGACTTCCTCACAAGTGATCAATTTGTTGAGTGTTTGTGGAAGTCCCTCAATCGAGCAGGATTGTAGACAGTCTCTCATGGCCACCTCTGCTATACTTTGTTCACTACTATAAAGTTCCTGATAGTAGTTCCTAAAAATATCCTGGAACACCTCATCCGTATACCGCAGTACTCCGCTCCCATTCCTCAGACATACTAGTTGTGACTGTCTGATCCGAGCTTTCAAGTGGGAGGCCAAAAGCTTATCCGCTTTATTTCCCCACTCAAAGTGCATTTGTCTTAGCCGGTCTAACGAACACCACCTCCCGGTTGAGCAGGCCTGAAGCTTTAGCAATAAGGACTTTATTTGAATTCCCCTTTCCCCACCTCTTATCTGCGCATGTCGGCTTGCCAGTGCCCGTATTTTTGTCCTGTCTTCTTCCTCCCTGCTTTGCTTTTTCTTTTGGTATGCCGCTTCCAATATCAAGAGCACCACCTTCAAGCCATCCCAGATCCCCCCTTCCGACAGCCTGCTGACCCATCGTGTTCATAACACTCCCTGATTGCACGTTCCAATTTTACCACTATTTTCTCCCTGTCGAGGAGAGAATCATTTAATCTCCAGAAGCATAATCCACATCTCTATTCCCCCACCTCAGCCTCAAGCCAATAGGGGAATGGTCAGATCAGGTAATCTCCGCCACCTCCACACTATCAATTTGCACCATCCAGGTGCAAGCCAGCCAGAACATATCCAGTCTACTGTAACTGTGATGTGGTTGCACGTAAAGGGTATAGGTTTGCCATCTACCCTCCCTTTCTCACGAGCTATCCACTAAATGAAAATTCTCCATCAATTGTTCAAATTGTTGCCAGTGTGCTCATGTTCCTCCCCCCCCCCCTTCCTTCCCCCTTGGGATTATTTAGTCGGGGTTCCTTTGTAATATTAAAATATCTCCCTAGTATGATTGGTAGTCCGCTAAAGTCCTGGAGCTATGTGCCCAGTTTCTCAAAAAATTCCCCTTGCTGGGTATTGGGGGGCATAAATAATTACAAGGACCACTCTAATACCATCCAATACCACATCCAAGGCCAGAAATCTCCCCTCTTCCATGCTCAGTTCCCTCTGTAGAGAAATCTGATGCCCAGATGAGATCAAAATACCCACTCCACCCTTCTAGGGTGCTTCCTTCCCCCCCCTGCCAAAAACACATCTGGGTAGGACTTATTCTTCATCAAGAAGGCCGGCCCACACCTTAAATGGGTCTCCTGGAGGAAAAGCACAATGGCTTTCCACTGTTTTGCCTTTCTCCACACCAAGTTGTGTTTCCTCCAGGCTCCCAAACCTTTTACATTTAAGGAGACACCTACTCTTGCTGCTTTACTGGGCAGACTGGATGGACCATGCTGGCCTTTATCTGCCGTCACATACTATGTTACTATGCTAGACTGGCACCTTTGCCCAACCACATCATCTCCCATGAGCATGATCAGAGATCGCAATCCCATGCCTGTTTCTCCCCTTCCCTCCCTCCCCTGCCCCTTACCCCCTCCCCCCACCCCAACCTCTGTTACTTTCGTCCCTCCTCGGGACTCCCATTCCATGGAGTAATGAGATCCTTCCTCGCCCCCCACTCACTCCCCCCATCCCCCGTCCCGCCCACACATCCTATGCCATTCATCCTGTCACCATCCTTATTGTTGTTGTTAAGTGCCGTCGAGTCGGAGTCGACTCATGGCGACCCTCTGGATAGCTATCCGAAATTGTATTCGGTCTTCAGTAGGGCGGCTCATTGTTGACAGACTGGTACCCATAGCTGCTGTTATTGTATCGATCCATCTCATTGCTGGCCTTCCTCTTTTGTGTTGACCTTCTATCTTGCCAAGCATGATGTCTTTCTCTAATGATCTCTCGCTTCACATGATGTTGAAACAGGTGTTGGTCCACTTGATCTTTATCATATAAAAACTCTGTATATTCCTTCTATCTTTTCTTGATCTTCTCAGCATCATTCAACATAGAACCTAGAGCATCTTGTAACATTCCAATTCGAGACTGGAACTTTTTCTTTAACTCTCATAGCTTTAGGAAAGCCGATCTTGTTCTTCCTCTAATAGTTTCTGCTTCTATTTCCTTGCATGCGTCATTGTAGTACTTTTCCTTGTCCTGTCTTGCTGCACGTTGGAAATCTCTGTTGAGTTCTGTGATTGTCTTTCTTTTTCCTCTGGCTTTAGCTTCTCTGCGTTTCTGGGCAATTTTCAGAGTTTCTTCCGTCATCCATTATGGCCGTTTTTGCTTTTTCACCTTTTGTAGAGACTTCTCGCTTTCTTCCAACACAACCTTCTTGATGTCATTCCATAACTCTTCTGGAGCTCTGTCAATTGTATCTAAAGCAGCAAATCAATTTTGCAGGCAGTCTTTAAATTCCAGTGGTATATTCTCAAGGTCATATTTTGCTGCATTCATGAGTGGTTTGCTCTTTTTCAACTTTAGCTTGAGTTTGCATACTAGTAGTTGATGATCTGTACCACAGTCAGCTCCAGGTTTTGTCTTTGTTGATGTTATAGAGCTTCTCCATCGTTGACTTCCACAGATATAGTCAATTAGATTTTTATACAATCCATTGGGTGAAGTCCATGTATACAGTCGCCGCTTGTGTTGCTGGAAGAAGGTGTTTGAGATGAATAGATCGTTGGTCTTGCAGAATCAGTCTTTCTCCAGCTTCATTTCTGTTGCTAAGTCCATATTTTCCAACTACTTTGTCTTCTTCTTTGTTGCCAATTTTTGCGTTCCAGTCACCCATGACTATCAGGATATCCTGTTTGCATGTTCTGTCAATTTCAGCTTGCACTTGTTCATAGAATGTTTCAATTTCATTCTCTTCTGCAGCTGTTGTTGGGCCATATACTTGAATTATAGTTGTGTTGATAGGCATTCCTCATAGACGAATAGAGATTAAGCGTTCGCTGACTGAATTGTATTTCATTACAGTTCTTGCAAGTTTTTTCTTTTTTATAAATGCAACACCATTTCTTCTTTGTCTTTCATTTCCAGCATAGTAGACCATGTGAACATCTGATGCAAAGTGCCCGATGGCAGTCCATTTCAGTTCGCTGACACCCAACAGATCAAGTTGTACACGTTCCATTTCATTCTTGACCCTTCCAACTTCCCTTGGTTCATGCTTCATACATTCCATGTTCCAATGTGTAAGACATCTTTACAGCTTCTGACTCTCATTTCATGCGCAGCTACATCAGCAGTCAGACATCCTGAGGGCTTTGATCCAACCACATCATAAATGCTGGCTTTACTCTGAAAAGTCTTCAGCTCTTCCCCAGTAGCTAGTTGAGTGCCTTCCGACCTGGGAGTCTCATCTTCCAGCACCATAGCACAATTTGTTTTGTTGTAACTATCCATTGGGTTTTCATGGCAAGATACAGAAGCAGATTGCCGGGCCTTTCTTCCGCGCAGTTTAAGTTTGGTGTTGTTGCCGTTGTCACAGAAATGTGATCCTCCGCCGTCAACACTATCCCATTCTGCTGCTGCCCAGATTGGTGGTTTTTCTTGGTCTGGCACCTCAGCTGAGACCTGTCCATCTTGGGAGATCCTGCCAGTAGTTAAACTACCGATAGTTTAGCTCTCAGCATCACTGATGCACACAAGCCCTCACAGCACGACAAGCTGCAACCAAACCAAACCAAACCATCCTTATTACCCTCCCTCATCTGCACCTGCATACAGTTTGTGTCTCTCCCACTCCTCCTCCCATCCTCCACCCTATCATGTCCTTCAAACCGCAATAAAGTCAGGGAGGCCCAGGTGGACGTAGCAGTGGGAGGTCGTCTGCAGGAGTTTTACGCTGCCTGGGTCAAAATTACGTCAGATCAATGGGTGTTAGAGGTGATTCGAGAAGGCTATGCATTAGAATTTCAGAAACCGGTAACTGACTCGTTCGTACAGTCCCCTTGCAAGGTGCATCGCAAACACGAGGCGGTCCTTCAGATGTTAAACAGGTTGCTAGAGCTCAAAGCGGTAGTACCGGGGCCTCGAGATCAATGCGGTTTAGGTCGATACTCCATTTATTTTGTGGTGCCGAAGAAGGAAGGAACTTATCGGCCAATTTTGGACTTAAAGAGGGTGAACCGGTGTCTCAGGGTCTCTCATTTTCATATGGAGACACTGAGGTCGGTCATCATGGCAGTCAGAGAAGGAGAGTTTCTAACTTCCCTCGACTTATCCGAGGCATATTTACACATTCCGATTCGCCCGGAACATCAACAGTTCCTCAGGTTCGCGTGCCGATGGGACATTTTCAGTTTCGGGCGTTACCTTTTGGACTGGCGACGGCACCACGGACCTTTACCAAGATCATGGTGGTCGTGGCGGCGCAGTTGAGGAAGGAAGGTGTTCTGGTTCATCCGTATCTCGACAACTGGTTGATTTGGGCAAAATCGAAAATGGAAAGCAAGGAGGCTACTGCCAAGGTGGTCAGCTGCCTTCAGAGATTAGGATGAGTGGTCAATATGGCCAAGAGCAGTCTCATACCATCTCAGAAGCTGGAGTACCTAGGGGCACGTTTCGATACAGCGGCAGGCAGGGTTTTTCTGCTGCCGCATTGTGCAGTGGCCTTACGAAAATTGGTTTGATGGTTTCTCGACAGGTCGCGTCTGACAGCGTGGCATTATTTACAGCTCCTGGGAACAATGGCGGCAACGATCGAGTTGGTGCCCTGGGCAAGGGCGCATCTGAGGCCGTTGCAGAGAGTGTTACTCAGAAGGTGGTCTCACCAAAACGACCAGCTGTCCCGGCGGCTTGTCTGTCCGGAGGAGACTCGGGAAGCGTTGCAGTGGTGGTTGCTTCCGGAGTCCTTAGCAAAGGGTATGCCATTGGAAACACCAAACTGGTTACCATTGACTACAGATGCCAGCCTCCTAGGTTGGGGAGCTCATTTTCAGGGCAGGTTCACGCAGGGTCAGTGGACGGAACAGGAAAGGACTTGGTTGATCAACAGGTTGGAACTGTGAGCAGTAGGATGGGCGCTGAAGAAGTTTCAGCTGTATCTAAGAAGAACAGCGATCAGGGTATTTTCAGACAACGCGACCGCGGTGGCCTACATCAACATACAAGGGGGCACCAGCAGTGCTCCCTTGGAGGCCGAGGCAGATCAGTTGTTCCAATAGGTAAAGCAAAATCTTCCGGCTCTGTCGGCGGCGCATGTGGCAGGAGTGGACAATGTAGCGGCCGATTTCTTGAGTCGAGTAAAGGTAGACCCCAGAGAGTGGACACTTCATCCAGAGGTGTACGACATGGTGGTACAGCACTGGGGGGCGCCGGTAATGGATCTCATGGCGACATTCAAGTCAGCGAAAGTCGGTCGGTTTTTCAGCAGAAGGAGAGAGAGAATGTCGGAAAGGCTGGATGCTCTCATCCAAGATTGGCCGGTGGATCGGCTGCTGTACGTGTTTCCGCCCTGGGTGTTAATAGCACGCATAGTGTGATGCATCGAACACCACAGAGGATTAGTCATACTGATCGCGCTGGATTGGCTGAGAAGGCTGTGGTATGCGGATCTCAGGAGACTGGTAGTGGGGAAGCCTTGGTGACTACCAGTCAGAGAGGACCTATTGATGCAAGGCCCATTGTATATGCCTCAGGTAGCTCGGTTCTCTCTTACGGCATGGCTCTTGAAAGGGCGAGGTTAAGGGCTAAGGGCTACTCGGAGGCGGTGGTCGCCACATTGTTGGGGGCTCGTAGAAGGTCTACTTCCTTAGCATATGTTCGCGTGTGGCGCATTTTTGAGGCTTGGTGTGCTGACAGGATTTGTGAGGCATTACGAGCGTCCGTGCAGCAAATATTAGCGTTGAATTTAAGTTTCACAATTATACTAAAGCATCGGAGTAGTGTTTAGTTCTGTGGTTTATAAAGTTAGTTTACAGTTGGTTTATAAGTGTATAAGTGTAAGATGCGCGGCGTTTTTTGTTGAAGTGGAATGTAAATTCCTGGACTTTATGCTAGCATGAGTGAAGACGCGGGCAGCATCTTTGATGTATCTTACGGTCCCCTGAGGAAACAGTAGTGTGAAACGTCTAGAGGTGCCGGGGATTGACGTTGGGATCCGAAGCAATATAAGCAATATAATAGGAGGAGAAATTGTGCAGACCCCTAGTATTCCGGGAAAACGATTCAAATATCTTCTCTGTTGAAGCCATTATTTTCATGCTTTGAGAAGAGTTTCTATGTTTGAGAAGACTTAAAAAATCTATGTAGTGATCTAGGGTTCTGACTTTCTGCTTAATGAGGTCACTGATGTGAACGTGCAAGTAGCCTTATGTTGATGTGAGTCTACAAGGCCTTGCTACAGTTTTTACTGAGACCTCGAGGAAATTCAGTGTTTGATTGATTTCTCTAGTCCAGTATTAAGATTCACAGTGAACGACTTTTTTTCTAATTTGCGTCTAGACCTTCCGACATGTGTTCCCTGCGCCGGCTGTAAAACCGTGCGGCCTTGGCATTGGACTGGGTAGCCATAAGGTCCAGGACAGGCTGCCCCCACTTCTGAGAAATCTCCCGAAAAACCTCCTTGTCCAGTTCCCACTCCCCCGGATCTAGACAATGACGAATGAGATAATCCGCCTGCACGTTGTCCTTGCTGGCCACGTGAGTCGCCGATATCACCATGAGATGGGCTTCCGCCCAGTGAAACAACAGCAGGCATTCTTCCAGCAACAGAGCACTGCCCGTGCCGCCTTGCCTGTTGATGTAAGAAACAGTTACCTGACTGTCGGAGAAAACCCGAACTGCCGTCCCGACAAGCACTCCCACAAAGACCCGCAGCGCAAGACGGACCGCTCTGAGCTCCAAACGATTGATCGACCAGGTCCGCTCTTCTGCCGACCACGCACCTTGAGTCACACGACCCAGACAATGCGCCCCCCACCCGGAGAGGCTTGCGTCCGTCATGAGCAACACCCAGTTCGGCACTTCCAGAGGAACTCCGGCTTGTAGATGGGTTGGAATCGACAACCACTGCAAGCTGAGACGCACGGCTTCTGGACAGACAAACCTGCGGGAGAGAGGATGCTCTTGAGGGGACCAACAGGACAACAACGCGCTCTGCAGCGGCCACATATGAGCCCTGGCCCACGGGACCAGATCCAAGGCCGCTGCCATGGACCCCAGCAATTGCAGGTACCTCCAAGCTGTCGGAGCCTTGACACGCAGAAACGCTGCCACCTGCCGTAAAATCTTCCGCACTCTATTGGAAGAAAAATTGACCCTACACCCGTGTCAAATAGGGCCCCTAGATACGTCAACCGCCGAACGGGTTCCAAATGGCTCTTTGCATGGTTGATGACCCAACCTAACTGCTCTAGGACTTGCACCACTCGCGTCGTGGCCCTCACTGACTCTGTTTGCGACGACGCCCGAATCAACCAATCGTCCAAGTAGGGATGAACCTGAATCCCTACCACGACCATTATCTTGGTGAAGGTGCGAGGCGCCATGGCAAGCCCAAACGGCAATGCCCGAAACTGAAAATGCCCCATGGGCACCGCGAAACGAAGATACTTCTGATGTTCGGCCCGGATCGGAATGTGCAGGTAAGCCTCTGTAAGATCTATGGAAGCAAGAAACTCGCCTGGCCGAACCGAGCGGATCACCGACCGTAAGGTTTCCATCCGAAAATGAGGCACCCTCAAACAACGATTCACGTGCTTGAGGTCTAGGATAGGGCGAAAAGAACCTTCTTTTTTGGGAACCACAAAATAAATCGAGTATCGACCTAATCCGCACTGGTCTGCAGGCACCGGAACCACCGCATGAAGAGACAAGAGACGGCAGAGCATCTCTCCAACCGCTTCCTTCTTTGCCTGCGGACCACAGGGAGACAAGACAAAAGCGTCTGGAACCCGTTGCTCGAATTCTAAGGCATAACCATCTCTGATAACCTCCAGAACCCACTGATCCGTGGTTATACTGGCCCAGGTGGAGAGGAACAGCTGTAACCGACCTCCTACTGGAACCTCCACCTGGACCGGCCTCACTTCATTGGGGCTTTTTTGTTGCGGCCTGCTGAGCACCGAAGTAGCCTCTGCCGAAACCTCTGGAGCCCCGAAAGGGATGTCCTCTAGACACAAAACGACCGCGCTGATAAGGGGTGAAACGTGCACCCCGGAACCTGCGAAAGTCCTGACTTTGACCCCGTTGAATGGAGCCCTGCTTCGAAGTTCTCGGATGGTCTTCCGGCAGACGCCTCCCTTTGGAGTCACCCAAATCCTTAACAATCTTATCTAAGGCCTCACCGAATAACTTGCCTTTATACAGCAATTTACTAAGACGCACCTTAGAAGACGCATCCGCCGCCCAATTCCTAAGCCAAAGGAAACGCCTAGCAGCGATTACGGAAGCCATAGCTTTAGCTGAGATGCGAACCAAATCATAAAAAGCATCGGCTTGATAGGCAGCCGCTGACTCTAGCTTTGCCACGTCCGCAGTAGCTTCGTCCACTCTCTCCGAAGACTGCTCCCCCTGCAGCCAGCGGATGGAGGCTCTAGACACATATGCCCCACAAATAAACGCTTGAAGGGCTAACGCACTAGAATCAAAGGCCTGCTTCAAAAGAGCCTCCAAGCGACGATCCTGTAAATCTTAGAGAGCTGTCCCCCCTTCAACAGGAATGGTGGTCTTTCGAGTGACGGCCGACACCAACGCATCCACCTTGGGCATACGCAATAGATCCTTCTCTTCCTGAGGCACAGGATAAAGCCGAGCCATTGAGCGTCCTCCCCTGAGAGAGGCTTCTGGAAATTCCCATTCAGCTTCTATCATCTGTTTGATAACCCAATGTACAGGGAAACACTTGGTTTCAGATCTGAACCCTTGCAGTAAAGGATCCTCTAAGGGCTCCTGCTGTACAGCTGGAAGGACTAAATTCAAAGCCGAAAGAGACTGAGAGATCAAGGCTCCCAGCTCTTCCTTACGGAACATCCGAAAAACATTAGGATCCTCCCCAGGACCCAGCTCACCTTCCTCCAAATACCCTGACTAAGATTCTAAGCCTGGATCAGAGAGAAGCTCACCTTCTTCCACTCCTGGTGATGGCACACTAGGAGCCTCGATATGCTCCATAGTCTGGTCCCTGCCCTGCAGCACCGCAGAGCTAGATTCAACCAAGAGAGCCTCTGAAGGGGCTGCTACTGGTGAACCAAAGAGGTTGTCAGGTCCAGGAGGAAGAGCAAGCTGTGTTTGCTTCAGGAGGTAAGCCTGATGTAGAGAGAGAATAAACTCCGGAGAAAAATAAGAACTTAGAGCCTCCGGAGCTGCAGGAATGGACTGATGCTTTAGTTCTGTAGCCACAGACTGTTTCACTGACTTCGCTTTCCGCTTGTGGGGTTTACTAAGGGGCAATGGGAGCAACGGCCTGATCTGATAAAATGGCCGCCGTTCCCGCTCTCTCCCCTGCACTTTGAGGTAAAATGAGACCACTCTCCGAGGATTTATCCTCCATGCTAACACTGCCCCCAAAAACAAGACCCCCAGAAATGAAAAAATCAATCGCAAATAAACAGCGCGAACCGAGCCGGAACGGAGTTCCCCAACAGAAAACAAAAAACCGCGTGTCGAGGAAAGCGCCTGCACCGAAGCTAAAGTCCGCGGTCAGAGACAAAAATCCTCACAAATCCAAGAAATTAAGTACCCAATGGCGACTCACCACCTGCTGACTGACTGGGGCTTCATCGATCCCTCAAGCACCGCTGAGCCGTTGCTAACGGTAAGCAGATGCCAGGATGCCGTCGAATGCAGGGAGAGGACACTGGGGCTCCCAGGCCTGCTATCCGCTGCCGAATCGCAACGTCTTTGAAGAGGCAGGCTCTACCTCGTGAAGACAGTGCACAGAGGGTCAAGAGGAGCTTCCTCGACCGCTAGTGCTACAGACTGGGCAGAGCCCCTTCAGATAAGTCTCTCTTTACCGTACGTGTCTTTACGATTATATTTGGGTTTTGTTTTGTTTTTTTTTAAAGCTCAGCCCGGTATCCGGAAGACAACAGGTACAAGCTCTAAACTGAGCTGTACTCTCCGAGTTTTTTTTTTTTTTAAAGCCTAAAGTGCCATACCAAACAGTTGATCTCCTTAGCAGAGAAGTAACCCTTAGCTAAACCCTAACACTTTCCTAATCGGAGCTCTGGGGAGCTGTTCCAACAACGTCCAGCTCAGCTGCTGAGGACTGTAAGACTGATTAGCTGACACCTAGGGGAGCTGGGTAGGCTGTCAGGAAAACCTGTTAGATTCCAGTCCTCAGCTGCTGGAGCGGATTGACCACCCAAGATGTCCTGGACTGGCCCGGAGAGACGAATAGGAAGGAAGACCTCCTCATGGTGACAGAATCCTGGTTGTCTGATACTGATGCTGCTCTCATAAATCAGATTATCCCGCCTAATTTCTCTATTTACACCTGCCATAGAAGCAACCGCAAAGGTGGCGGGGTCTTTATTCTGGCTAAGACAGAACTAAAATTTCAACTAATATCCTCCAAGAGCACTATGCACACTGACACTGTCTCCATTGCAAATAAATTTATCACCATAAACCTTATATACAGAGCTCCTTCTGCGCCTTCAGACGACATCTCCACCTTCATCGACCTAGCCTGCAACCCCATCAATCCACGCAACCCCAATTGGCTACTCGGAGACTTCAACTTACCATCCCTACAAACAGACCAGGCAGTTGCCTTCCTGGATGCAATGCAAGCTCTTGAATTCGAACAATTGGTGACGGACCCCACGCACCAGAAAGGAAGCCTACTCGACCTAATCTTCGCCCCCATCTCTGCGGTGAGACACAAACCTGACCTCAACTTATCCATCACCCCTGTTCCTTGGTCCGACCATAACTTGATAACTTTCAAAATCCCATCGCAGCACGACCTAACATCACACACTGCTGCCACAAATGCCGCGAACACCACACGCCCCAGACCTCTTGTCACAGATGAGTTCTCCAAAAATGTACTTCCGAACCTCCAACAAAAGCCATCCAACCTGGAAGAAGCAATCCTCAACTGGAACAGCACTTTGAAAGCCTTTGCCTATCCAACCAACAAAAGTAAAAGACGGCAAGCTCCATGGTTTTCAGCAGAACTCCGTGCTTCCCTCATCGCACTCAGGAAGCATGAAAGAAAATGGAGACGCTCTCGCTCCCAAGCCCACAAAACAGCGTACCTTGAACACCTGAAGTCCCACCATGAAACAATATACCGCAGAATGAGCGATTACCATGCCCAGCTCCTGCTCCGCTCTATTAACAAACCCAGAGACCTATTCACCCTAGCCAGATCCCTAATTAAAGAACCATCCCCCACCCAACCGGACCCAATACCCCCTCAGTCATACGCTGACCCTCCATTCCAAGACCCGCTCAGCAAATAAACCCTCAGTATCAACCGCGCCCACTCCCTGCCAAACACCCACCTTGCAACCACCACTCACAGAATTTTATCCACCTGCAGTGAAGAACATCCAAGACCTCATTGCTAGCATCAACACGTCCACAGCCACGAACGACCCCTGCCCAGCTTACTGGATTAGAACACTTCGGGTTGAACTCAGCCCAATCTTGCTGAACATCATTAGTCTATCATATGCAACAGGAACATTCTTGCCACTCCTCAAACAAACCTCAATAAGACCATTTATAAAAAACAGCAGACTCGATCCTATGAAACCAGACTCCTACCGCCCAATCTCGAGTATTCCTCTACTTGCCAAAATAATCGAGAAGGTGGTCTATAGACAGATCCAACAACACATAGACATGGCAGCCCCTCTTGACCCCTGCCAGCATGGGTTTAGAGAATCACATGGAGTAGAAACACTTCTCACCACCCTCATCAATGACCTTAACAAAGGAATTGACAATGCAGAAAATGGATTCGCTCTTATATTCCTGGACATCTCAGTCGCCTTTGACTCCGTCAACCACAACCAGCTACTCACCTGCATCTACGACAAGGGTATTCACGGCCTCGCTTGGGAGTGGTGTAAATCTTATCTATCTGATCGCTGGCAACAAGTCCGGGTCGGCTCTCACACCTCGGCACCTTTTCACCAACAACAAGGTGTTCCACAGGGCTCATCCCTATCCGCTCTACTTTTCAATATCTACATGCAGCCGATATGCAATCTCATCCGTTCTTTCAATATCTCTACACTAATCTACGCTGATGATGTGCTACTATTTACTCCTTTCAAAGTCAAACACCTGGATTTATCCAACCTTGTCAACTGCTTCAACGCAATTACAGACTGGCTATTCACCCAAAACCTCTACATAAATTTCAAGAAAACTGAAGTTCTATTTATATCAAGGAACAAGAATTTCTCCCCTCCACCCATCCTAAGAGTAAGAGATGCAGAGCTTCCAGTTCGAAGTACCATCCGATATCTCGGAATCACACTGGACCAGCGCCTTGACTTTAAGGAACACATAAAAATTATAACCAGATCCATCTACAACAAAATCAGAACACTGCGACACCTCAAACCCATGCTACCCCCTAAGGACTTCCGCACCATCTTCCAGGCCCTCATACTACCACATTTCGACTATGCAAACGTAATTCTATATGGTCTACCAAAGAACACCCTCAACCCCCTTCAACTAGCGATGAACACGGCTGCCCGTGTCCTCTGTGGTCTATCCAGATCAGACCATATCACGCCAATACTTAAAAATCTCCACTGGTTACCAATATACAGCAGGCTAACATACAAGATCCTGCTGATTACATTTAAGATTAACAACAAAATAGCCCCCAATTCTCTCAAGAACCTTATTACACCAACTCCACAAATCAGATCTAGAAGGACAGCAACTGCCAACACAATGACCTTCCCTAAAGACTCCATAAAGTGCACCCAAACAACCAGGAGAAGAGCTTTTGCATACTACGCACCAAAATGCTGGAATGACCTCCCACCAGAAATAAGAACAATAAAAGACCTCCTACAGTTTCGGAAGGCAATAAAGCACCATCTCTTTCTGCTACATTTTGCTCAATCAGCTACCCCGCCCCAGAGAAATCTCCCCCCCATCTCCCACAAACACCTCACTCACAACATAACCCTCATGCTTTAAGCAATCACACTCATGCCCGTAAACACTTCACGTCTATTCACACCATGTAATATTTATTACTCCATGTCAACCTGTTTATACTTACCATGTATTCTCTATTTAGCCTTACCAAACTCAGCGTGTATATAGTTACTCTGTATTTGTATCGTTTAAAGATATTGCAACATGTAAATAGTTACCCTGTATGGTCCAAGTTCTAACTCCTGTTATAATGTAAACTCAAACAGTCTTGACTGCACTGAGCTCTCGTTGTTGAATGTAAACCGCACTGATAACAAATAGTGTGATATATAAGAATTGCTAAATAAATAAATAAAATAAAATAAACCTCCCTCCTACGGGAATCACCCCCACCTGGACCCCCTTGGCTTCATTGTGACTTCCTAGGCCCTGAGGTAGAGGGGAGGAGGCTGCAAATCCCCTACCTGCTCCTCGAAATCCCCGAAACCCCTGGTTTCGGTATGGGAAACGTCCACGTTGCGCTTGACCAAATCTGGGGGACCGAAACCGTTGAAAATCCCTAGGCTGCCCCTTAGGCCCAGGACCCGACCGCCCTTGCTTCTGCTTGTCTTCGAGTAATCTGCCGCCCTTAGACTCCCCCAAATCCTTCACCAACTTCTCCAAATCTTCTCCAAACAAGAGTTTCCCCCGAAAAGGAAGCTTACTTAACCTTGCCTTGGACGAACCGTCCGCTGCCCAGCTGCGAAGCCACAGATACCGCCTAGCTGCAATTGCCGACGCCATACTCTTAGCCAGCCCTCGGATAAGGTCATAATGAATATCCGCTAAATAGGCCGCTCCCGACTCCAACCTGGCGGCTTCTGCCATTGTCTCTTCTGACTGATCTGCTTGGATACGCTGTACCCACTGTAGACAGGCTCTAGCTACCCAAGCCCCACAAATAGAAGCTTGCATAGAGAGCGCATTGACCTCAAAAACCTGTTTCAACAGGGCTTCCAGTCTACGGTCCTGGCATCCTTAAGGGCCGCACTACCTTCCACTGGAATGGTAGTCTTTTTTGCAACTGCCGACACTGCGGCATCCACTCTGGGAGACTTAAACAACTCCCGATCTTGGTCTATTAGAGGGTATAGTCATGCCATAACCCGAGACCGCTTTAGGGCTGACTCTGGCAAGTCCCATTCTTCCTGGATCATCTCCTTAACCACTATGTGTACCTGAAAAGCTCTCCGAGTCTTCCGGAAAGCCTGCAACAGCGGGTCTTCCAGGGTGGAGTCCTCCGCCAGACCACCTGAGGGCATATTTAGCGCCTTTAAAGATTCAGAGATTAGCACCAGCAACTCCTCTCTCCTAAAGACACGCACGACCCTGGCCTGGTCTTCCTCTGCAATCTCTCCTTCTTCAAGTTCCTCATCCAAGTCCAAATCAGTGTCCGGCTCCTCCAAATGGAGACCTTCCGACACCACGGACTGCTCAGATGTGCCTCTGTCAGCCCTGGACTTCTTTGCCACTACTCCCGTGTCCAACGGGATCCCCGGCCTCTTTAGCCCTAAGCTCCCCTCAGTAGCCCCGGGGGAAGGCTTCCCAGACTGACTTCCCAATGCTTGCTGGAGCAGGGACACGAAATCCAGCGAAAAAATCGCCGCCAGGCCCCCTGGTAAGGAGGGTTGCGGGCAGGGGGGTTCGGGAGCCGCCGACGTACTTGGAATGGGCTCTAGGGATGGAATGCTGGGCGAACCGGGCTGGTGAATGATAAAGGAGGCCCTCCCTTGACCGTCCTCAACACCCTCTGCCCCTGGCTCCAGCGCTGCAGCCTCCTGACTGCAGCCCTTACAAATGCCCCCTTCAGAAACTGTGCTCCTCTTTGCCCCACAAAGCAGACAGAGCTGCCGAGGCATCCTGCCCAGAGAACAAATGACCTAAAAGTTCTCTGCAACAACAAATGCTGACAGGGATACACAGGCCCCAGTCCTGGAGCACTGCTCCACGTGCCGTTTATTTTATCTGGTTTTTTTTTTTTAACCCAAACCAATGAAATCAATTCAAAGAAAATCAAATAAAAACCAATAATCCTAACTCTTCTTAATTGCTCCTCTAATGAGCCCCACACTGCCAGGCTCATCAATCCTCCAGCTGCTTGGCGACTGAGGTAACTGGTAGAAGAAGGCGGTACCGGAGCTTATGTACCTGTGACATCACAAGAGTGACGTTTCTCAGTCTCCAAGCTGCTGGAGGAGGAGCAAAACCCCAGAGGTTTCGGGACCAGACTGGAGGGACGCTAAGGAAGGTGAAATTAGACTTACCTGCTAATTGTTGTTCCTTTAGGAACTCTAGTCCAGTCCCGGAACCATAGAGTTTAGAACGTCCTCCAGCAGCTTTGGAGACTGAAAGATGTCATCGTTCTGATGTCACCGGTATAAGTAGGCTAACACCGCCCCCTTCCACCAGTACCTATTGACAAAGCAGACTCAGCAGAGCAACAAATAAGTAGTTGAAAGAGAAATAGAATAGGCAGTCGCAGCCACCAACCCTAGCTACTAAAACTAATAGGGCACTACCTAACACGAGCCCCCTACGGAACCGCTATATTCCCGCTACTTATGTAGTTATTTATTTGTAATGACTTTTTTTTTTTTTTCAAAAATCAACAAAAACACTAACGAAGCACTGCTGCCAAAAGAGGTCCCCCCCCGCGCTTTCACTCTGCGCCGTCCTCAGAACCTGTTCTTAAGGCCACACCTCGACACTTCAGGCTGAACGACCCCCTCAAAATACTGGGAGGGATCCGGAACTGGACTAGAGTTCCTAAAGGAACAACAATTAGCAGGTAAGTCTAATTTCACCTTCCTTTGCGTCCCTCTAGTCCAGTCCCGGAACCATAGAGGATGTAACAGAGCAGTGAATCTCAACAGGAGGGACCAGCAAGCCCAGCCTGAAGAACCGCTGAGCCAAACCACCCATCCCCCGCCTCCTGCACATCTAACCGATAGTGCTTTGCAAAGGAATGCAAGGACGACCAAGTCGCCGCCCTACAAATGTCACTGACCGGAACTAAACTGACCTCTGCCCAAGACGCCGCGTGCGCCCTAATTGAATGAGCCCGGAGGCCCTCCGGCACCGTTCTTCCCTTCAGGAGGTACGCCGACGCGATCGCCTCTTTTATCCACCGAGAAATAGAGGCTTTTGCCGCCGCCTCCCCTTTACATGGACCCCCAAAGGCCACAAATAGTCTGTCCGATTTCCGGAAAGGCGCGGTCCTACGGAGATAGCTCTTAAGCACACGATGAACATCAAGAAGATGCAACCTGCCGCCAGACCTATTCTTCTGCTCCCGCGAAAACACTGGAAGCAACACCACTTGGTTAACGTGAAAAACGGAAACCACTTTCGGTAAAAACGCTGGCACCGTACGCAACACCACCTTGTGATTGAAAAAGGACAAATACGGCTCCTTACAGGACAACGCTTGTAACTCCGAAATCCTTCTAGCTGAGCAAATGGCCACGAGAAACACCACCTTCAATGTCAGATCCTTCAACGAGGACTCGCCCAAGGGCTCAAATGGCACTCTCACCAGAGCCTCCAACACCAAATTCAGATCCCACGCTGGTACTGAACTACGCTGCGGAGGTCGCAAGAGCAAAACGGCTCGCAAAAAACGACGAACATCGTCGTGAGACCCTAACAGCTGACCCTGAATCTTACCCCGAAAACAGGAGATCGCCGCCAGCTGCACCCGCAAGAAACTAGCCGCTAAGCCTCTTTCCACCCCCATCCTGCAAAAAGGAAAGGACTTGCGGTACCGAAGCCCTCAAAGGCTGCAGCTTCCTCTCCGAACACCAGGCCTCAAAAATGCGCCAAACTCGTATGTACGCCAACGAAGTGGAGCATCTACACGCCTTCAGCAAAGTAGAAATGACCGCAGCCGAGTAACCCTTGGCAGTCATCCGAGCCCTTTCAAGAGCCATGCCGTAAGCGAGAACCGAGCTACCTGGGGCATGCGTAATGGACCCTGCAACAAGAGGTCCTCCCGAAGTGGAAGCCTCCATGGCCTCTCCACCAGCAGACGTACCAAGTCCGCATACCAAGGTCTTCTGGGCCAATCTGGCGCTATAAGGACCACCCGACCGCGATGCTGCTCTATGCGCTGCACTACGCGGCCTATAAGAGTCCACGGCGGAAACACGTAGAGCAGCTTGTCCTCCGGCCAACTCTGAGCCAAAGCATCGAGACCTTCCAACATTCTCTCTCGCCGCCTGCTGAAAAATCGTGACACCTGCGCCGACTCGAAGCTCGCCATCAGATCCATTAGGGGAATTCCCCATCGTTGCACCAAAAGCGCAAACACTTCCGGGTGTAGCCGCCACTCCCCCGGGTCTACCCGGCGGCGACTTAGAAAATCCGCTTCGACATTGTCCACGCCAGCGACATGCTGAGCTGAAAGCGCCGCCAGATTTTGCTCTGCCCATTGCAAAAGCTGACTCGCCTCTGCTTCGAGCGCCACACTGCCGGTGCCCCCTGACGATTGATGTAGGCCACGGCCGTCGCATTGTCTGACAGCACCCGTACCACCGTCTGCCGCAGAGACACCTGAAACTCGTGCAGAGCCAACAACACCGCTCTCATCTCCAGACGGTTGATGGACCAAGTCTGTTCTTCCGGCGACCACAGTCCCTGGGCAAACCTTCCCTGGAAATGCGCACCCCACCCTGCGAGGCTGGCATCTGTCATTAACAAATTTCACGACGGAGGTTCTAGAGGCATGCCCGCCTCCAGGTTCCCCGCCGCCAACCACCAGAGAAGATCCTGACATACCTCTGGAGAACAAATCAGTCGCTGAGACAATGCATCCTTCTGATGAGACCACCGCCGGAGCAGCGCGCTCTGCAACGAACGCATATGAGCCCTGGCCCACGGTACCACCTCGATCGTGGCCGCCATCGTGCCCAGTAATTGCAGATATTGCCACGCCGTCGGCGCCCGTCGTGCCAGGAACCTTACCACCAGCCCCCGCAGCCCTTGTGCCCTGAGGCTCGGGAGAAAAACTGCCGCTTTCGCTGTCTTGAAACACGCTCCCAAATATTCTAGGGACTGCGAAGGGACCAATCTGCTCTTTGCAAAATTGACCACCCAGCCCAGGCTCTCCAACATCTGAACTACCCGAGCGGTGGACGCCCGACTCTCCTGTTCCGACTTTGCTTGAATCAACCAATCGTCCAAATAAGGATGCACCAGTACACTGTCCTTGCGTAGCGCCGCCGCTACCACTACCATGATCTTGGTGAACGTCCGAGGTGCTGTCGCTAGCCCGAAGGGCATCGCCTGAAACTGAAAATGCCCCATGGGCAGTGCAAACTGCAGAAACCTTTGATGCTCCTGTCGCACCGGAATATGGAGATAAGCTTCCGTGAGGTCCAACGACGTTAGGAATTCGCCCGCCCTGACCGCCGCAATGACAGAGCGCAGTGTCTCCATCCGGAAGTGGGTAACACGAAGACAGCGATTCACCCTCTTTAAATCTAGAATTGGTCGAAACGTGCCTTCCTTCTTTGGAACCACAAAGTAGATGGAGTACCGACCGAGCCCGCACTGGTCCGTAGGAACGTGTACCACTGCCCGAAGCTGCAGCAGGCGCTGCAGCGTGTCTGCGATCGCTCACACCTTCTGCGGTGATCTGCAAGGAGATTGGACAGAGGAATCTAACACGGGTCGCTGGAGCTCTAGGGAATAGCCCTCTCGAATGACTTCCAAGACCCACTGGCCAGAGGTAATTTGGACCCAGGCAGGGTAAAAGTCCCGCAACCTTCCTCCCACGGGTACCAACTCCACCTGAGCCCGCCTCATCTCATTGGGACTTCTTAAGGTTTGAGGATTGGAACGGCGTAAAACCCCTGCCCGCCCCTCGGAAACCTCGAAACCCCTGGCCACGTACCGGAAATCTTCCCCGCTGTGGCTGGTTAAAACGAGAGGCCCGAAACCTACAAAACTCTCTCGAAGTCCCCCGGGAGCCCGCAGCACCACGGCCCTGCTTCGGCTTATCTTCCGGCAGTCGACCTCCCTTCGACTCCCCGAGCTCCTTGAACAACTTCTCCAAATCCTCGCCAAACAAAAGCTTACCCCTAAACGGGAGCTTGCTGAGACAAGCTTTAGAGGAAGCATCTGCCGACCAGTTGCGCAACCAAAGGTACCTCCGGGCCGCAACGCCATACTCTTAGCTAGGCTCTGGATAAGGTCATAATGAATGTCAGCCAAATAAGCCGTGCCCGACTCCAGCTGCGTTACTTCATCTAAGTGTCCCTCTAACTGATCCCCCTGCAACCTTTGAGACCAGCGCAAGCAGCCTCTCGCCACCCTCGCCCCCGCTATAGAGGCCTGCAAAGAGAGGGCCCCAATATCGAACACTTGCTTCAGCAAAGTGTCTAACTTCCGGTCCTGCACATCCTTTAAAGCAGCGGCCCCCTCCACCGGAATCGTAGTCTTCTTAGTTACCGCTGATACCGCCGCATCCACCTTAGGAGAGCGGAAAAGCTCCCTGTCCTGGTCGGAGAGCAGATAAAGACGAGCTAAGGACCTCGAACCACGGAGAGCCGACTCCGGACAGTCCCACTCCTCCTGAATCATGCTCTTAAAAACTCTATGCACAGGAAACACCCATTGGGACGTCCTCACCGCCTGCAAAAGCGGATCCTCCAAAGACTCTTCCGCTATTGACTCCCCCGAGGGCATGTTCAGCGTCTTGAGAGTCTCAGCAATCAAAGCAGGCAACTCCTCACGGCGAAATACTCTGACTACTCTACTCTGTTGCTCCACATCCGACAATTCTCCCTCTTCCAACTCGATCTCCGAGGACTCTTCGACCTCGTTGTCCGCACCTCCCAACTCCACTTCGAGCCGAGATGGCGGACTATCCTCTACAGCCCCTTTACGGACCTTAGCCGGCCCAACCTCTTCATCGGGCAGACTCACCGACCCAGTCCGCTTCTGCCCCCGAGGACCTTGGGACCGAGCCCCCAACATAGGCTGTAGCAGAGCAAAGGCCTGAGTCATGAGAGTGAAGAAATTAGGAGGGATAGCTGAATCACCACTTCCTGGGCCCAAAGATATAGGAAGCGAAGAACCCTCCCCCGATGACGGTCCTGCCACTGGCTGTGCTGGACTCAAGGATGGCGGCAGGGACTCACTCGGCTCCCCGGGACCGCCGACGGGCTCCCCAGAAGAACCCCCTAAAGCCTTATCCATAACCTGTGCCTCCAACGTGCAGGCCCTACACACCCCCGAGTCCAACACTTCTCCGCGCTGCATGCCACACACTAAACAGCGCAGCTTTGCAGGCATCCTATCAAAGGTCAGGGGATTACCACTGTATTGTTCTTTTTTTTTTTTTTTTGATGTTGTTGAAACCCGTGCACTAGCAAAGAATTCTGCAAAAAGGTACCAACAGCCTGGGAGATAAACAATCCTAATCCTTTCTCTCTCTCAATTCTCCTTCTTATTTATATTTTGTTTTTTTGTTTTGTTTTGTTTTTATAACAAGATCTAACACTGCCTTGTAGGTAACCCAGCTGATCCTGACTAAAGACTGTGCAAAACGAAGCCCAAACGAAACACACCCACGCTCCTTACAAGGCACTGAGAAAGAAGGTTAGAAAAAATAAGTTGCGATTTGCGATCCCCCAAAATGGCCGCCGCGTGTTTCCCATTCAGCTACACGCGGTCGGCCCAGCCGCGCGCCGACAAAGCGCGTGCCCTCCTTCTGCCGTTAACTGCTCTCTCTACTGCACAAAGCAGCCAGCTCCCCTGACTTACCGCTACCGCAGAGGAAAGAGAAGGGAGTTCCCACAGCGCCGGAGCTCAGCCGTTCCGCGGCTTCGGCTCCGGTGACCAGCAAAAAATCACCCCCGCAAGACTCCTGCTTGCTATGGGATGCACCACTGCTGCTGCTTTGGCCTTCCACCTGCTCCTCACCCTTCGATGCGGGTTCGGGAGCAGGGAGGCCGGACTGCTGACGGCACTCAGAGAAAAACACCCTCCAGCATAACCCCTGCTCATTTAGAGGATGGGGAAAAGTAGCCCGGGGGGGGGGAGGGAGGGAGTGGAGAGGAGATGAGGGAGGGAGGCACAGCAGCCCAGACGAGAGCTCAATCAGCAGCAGCACTCCTAGAAACCAAAAAGAAAAACAACACTAATCAGGTAAGACTAAAAGTTAAATTCCAAAAGTCAAAAAATTGAAACAGAAAAAGAATCTAGCTCTGCTTATTTGCGCCACCTGAGCCTAGTCCTAGGCTCAGACGTCTCTCCAGCTGCTTGGAGACTGAAAGTACTGGTGGAAGGGGGCGGTGTTAGCCTACTTATACCGGTGACATCAGAACAATGACATCTTTCAGTCTCCAAAGCTGCTGGAGGACGTTCCAAACTCTATGGTTCCAGGACTAGACTAGAGGGACGCAAAGGAATTTCTGTTTAAACAATTCCACTTTATCTACATATTCCCCTTCACCCTTGAGTCTCACAAAGCCACTTTGACACTTCCTCCTGTCACTAAAAGAATTGCATGTGGCAAGAACAGTAAGGAGCAGAACACCCCTATTCTCACTTGCTGACACAATATTGTTGAGCTCTATGCAGTTTCCTTCCATTTGGAGAAGAGTTATGTTCAATTCTGAAGACTCTCGAAGACTCATTTATTTAGGGAGGCATTTGGGTGGATACAGTAAGGAGTAGCGGGCAGGGGTTTTTATAAAGGTGAGGGACCAGGGGGTAGTGTGGGGTTATTTTTATGTATATGTACTAAATGAATTTTTGTTGCAAATGTGATATTTGAAAGCTCCCTTGAACATTTATAAATCTGTATAAATATTTTTCTTTAGCACTGAGAACTATAACCTTATCTCACCTTTCCAATTCAGACAATTTCTTGCAAATTCTACCACCGCTAGCTGCATTCCAAGGCAGATTCCTGCAGGAATGGTTAGGAAAGGAAACAGAGGGAAGAGCGTTAAAAGACATAATGAGAACAAGTCACACTATACAAATCTGCTCCCAACTGAACAATCACTGCTGCCTTAAAGACCCACCAGAGCTCTCAGACAACATGAACCTTTGTCAACTTTTATACTGTAGCAACTGTTAGGACCTGTAAAAAATGCAATGTGTGCCTTCAATGACCACATTATTTCTGTCCCCTCTCATTTCATAGCTGAACACAAGGAATGTGCTGTTTTATAACCAAAGTAATTCAGTAAAATGACACCCCCCCCCCCCCCCCCCCAGAGTTAAGAATTCATATCTGTGCAGCGACTTCCTCAGGAGTATTTTTTATGGGTGTAATGCCTACTGGCTTTTTTAATTCCCCCTGGCAAGGCAGCTGGATGCTGTGAAACTCTGCGGCTGATGCAGGACCTGGTCTTCCTGCCCTCCTGTCTATGTGAGAAGCACATGGTGGGCATGGAGAGCACATGTTCTTATTTTGTTCCTGTGGGTTGCTGGACTGACAATTTTGCGTCGTCTGTGAGGCTCTGGGGAGAGAAGGCAGATGGGGTGGAGGAGATACGGGATGAGAAGAGGAACATGAAACGGAAGAAGGGAGATTGCGGGCATATGAGCAGAGACATACGCGAAGAGGAGAATGGGGGAAGGTGAATGGAAAGTGAGACGGCATGGAGAGAAGGGCAAGTGATGGGGGGGAGTGGAACGAGGGGGAGAACGGACAAATATGACTGTGGAGATGATTGTTGTTAATATAAATGAAACCACTTCCCTGCATCAGAGCTCTGGGGAATTTTGCAGGCTATAACAATAGAGTACTTGAGCTGAAATGATGCTAAGCAGTTTTAGTTAAAGTTTAGAAACCTTCTACTGTGTGACACATTCTTCATTTCCTGGCTTCAAGCATCAAAGCAGTGCATTTTTCAGTTTAAAAGTACTACCAAGAAAGGGTTTCTTCTTTTTCCTTGCCCAAGAAATTGCTTGTAGTTTGCCCTCAGTGCCCCGTGTTCCAAAACCTCCTGGGACTAATATACCACTAAAAGAAAACAGACAAGTGAACTGTTAGCGTGGGGGGAGAAGTAAAACTAATTAATTTCTTGCATTCTGCACCTAGGTACTGTATTATATTATAATATGACAGGTGATTACAGATAGAGCTTGAACAAGCAGCAAGAACTAAAGGAAATAAGGACCCTGCTGGGCAACACTGGTCTCCCCTATGCACCATGAAAATTCAGCAAATACATTTTTCTGCATTTGCTTTTTTTTAAACCCACAAAATTTCTGCAGTCTAAAAAAGTAGCTGTAAATGTAAGCATACAGGGGGCCTTGCTCTAAAAGCCGATAAGTAGTTAACATGCAAATTAATGCATGTTAACAGTTACCATGCAATGGAGTCACTTAGTGAAATGGGGCGGAGCCTGGGCAAGTTATCAGCGGAGTGGGTGTGGACTGCGCACTGTGGTTAGTGAACATTAATTACAGTGTGCTGTAAATGCCAGAAAAGGAGACATTACGTGCACCGGTGCTACTTGTAAATGAACTTAACAGGCAGCAGGAGACATGCTAGATACAACTTACCTGCATTGGGCTTTGCTCCCAATACATAGTATGTGCAAAACACTTATAGGTTCATTCCAAGCCCCAAAGGGACGTCCATCACCACTATTCGTGCCCCCTCCCGCTGGCGCCTAGCTTCCCCGCCGGTTGTATGGAGAAGGGGAGGATTGGGGGTGGCGTTAGGGTGGGCAGTGGGAGGTCGCCAGCCCTGGACATACAGGGCCGATTCTAATGTCGGCCCTGTACACCCGTGACCGACGACTTGAACGGGGAAGTTATTCCACCTCTGAGGTGGTATAACTTCACTGGACGTCAGGGATCGGCGGGCCCGGGCCCGGGAAAGGGCAGCAGGGGGCAGAGAGCAGGCCAAATCGGGGGTCAGCCTGCGGGGAAAGAGTAGTTACTCACCTGTAACAGGTGTTCTCCAGGAGCAGCAGGAATCAGTCCTCACATATGGGTGACATCGGCGCCGATGGAGCCCCCGTGCGGAGCATTTCCCCAGCTTTCAAAGAAAGCCTTTGGGAATTGCAGCGCGCATGCGCGGTCCCCTTCCCGCCCAAGGGTGCCATCTTGCTCAGTCTGATGACATAGCTAAAAGACAGCAAAAAAAATTAGCAAAAATAAAGCATAGGACTGCAACTCCAAGGGGAGGAGGGAGGGTTGTGAGGACTGATTCCTGCTGCTCCTGGAGAACACCTGTTACAGGTGAGTAACTACTCTTTCTCCAGGACCAAGCAGGAAGTCAGTCCTCACATATGGACTCCCCAGCTTAAGGCTACCGGAGACCTCAAGCCGAAAAAATGAGCTCCCTCTAGCTCGTCAGTACGTAAGGAAGGAATCTTCTCTGAGAACGCCCCCAACCGGTAGCCCAACACCATGGCCGGAGGGAAGGAGTTGCCTAAACCCCAAAGAGATTATGGAGTACTGCCTGTCCGAAAGCACTGTCCCTGCGGGACTCCCTCTCAAGGCAGTAATGGGCCGCAAAAGTCTGGCTTGAAGACCAAGTAGCGGCCCGGCAGATGTCTGCCAACGGAACAGAGCGGAGATGAGCCACTGACGCAGCCTTCGCCCTGACACGATGAGCCGTGACTCGACCCTCCAACGAGAGGCCGGCTGCCCCATAAGCCCAGGCGATACAGTCAGCGACCCATATGGACAAAGTACGCTTGGAGACAGGTAACCCCAACTTATTGGGGTCAAAAGAAACGAAGAGCTGAACAGCCCTCCAATGCTCCCGCGTACGGTCAAGGTAGAAGGATAACGCCCTCCTACAGTCCAGGGTATGCAGGACCATCTCAGCCCGGTTGGCATGCGACCTGGGAAAGAAGGTCGGAAGAACCACCTCCTGATTGAGGGGAAAAGGGGAGACAACCTTAGGAAGAAACTTGGGATGAGTCCGTAAGACTACCCTATTCCTGTAGAACCTAGTGTAAGGGGGATCAGACACTAGTGCCTGAAGTTCACTTACAAGCCTAGCAGAGGTAAGAGCTACCAGAAACAAGGTTTTCCAGGAGAGAAAACGGAGAGGGCAGGTAGCCATAGGTTCAAACGGCGGACAAGTAATCCGCTGTAAGACCACATTCAGATCCCACTCAGGGGCTGGTGGACGTAAAGGAGGCTTAAGCAGGAGGAGGCCTCAGAGAAAACGAGCCACCAAAGGGTGGTTGGAAAGAGGCCTGCCGTCCACCGGCGAGTGGTGCGCTGAGAGAGCACTGAGGTGAACCCTGACAGAGTTGGACTTAAGGCCTAGATTGGAGAGATAAAGCATATATTGCAATACTATCGCTACAAAGCACGAGAAGGGATTCTCGCAGTGCTGAGCACACCATGCGGAGAATCTACGCCACTTAAGAGCGTAGGATTTCCTGGTGGATTGCCGCCTAGAGGCTAAGACTACATCTTCCACCTCTCTAGGCAGTAGTAGGGGAGCCAGGACTACCCTTTCAGCAGCCAGGCCATCAGATGAAGGGACTGGAGGTTGGGGTGTAAGAGAGACCCCTGTTCCTGAGACAGGAGATCGTGTTGAATACCCAGAGGAAGAGGAGTGTCCACCGCCAGTTGCAGCAGAAGTGGGAACCACGGTTGCCTCGGCCACCTGGGGGCTATCAGAATCATGGAGGCCCCGTCCTTGAGGACTTTGAACAGTGTTCGGGCCACTAGTGGCTTGGGAGGAAACGCATACAGTAGGCCTTGGGACCACGGGATCAGAAACGCATCCGCTGCTACTCTGAGAGGATGCGGTTGTCTGGAACAGAATCTCGGGAGTTGACGGTTTAGAGGACTGGCGAAAAGATCCATGGTGGGGAGGCCCCACCTGAGAAAGATCTGCTGAACCGCTAACGGATTCAATCTCCATTCGTGTGGTTGCAGGATCCTGCTCAGTCTGTCCGCCAGGTAATTTTCTTGACCTGGGAGGTAGACAGTCTTGAGGAGGATTCCGTGATCGACGGCCCAAGAGCACAGCCGTTGTGCCTCCTGACAGAGAAGGAAGGAGCCTGTGCCTACTTGTTTGTTCACGTAGAACATGGCAACTTGATTGTCCGTCTGGACCAGTACAGACTGGTGAGATGTGAGGTGGGAGAAGGCTCTCAGAGCTAGGCGTATTGCCCGTAGCTCCAGGAAGTTTATCTGCTGAGCAGCCTCCCAAGGGGTCCAGAGACCCTGAGTACATGCCCCTTGGCAATGTGCTCCCCAACCTAGAAGAGAAGCATCTGTCGTCAGCACGAGAATGCGGAGGGGATTGAAACCCCACTCCGAGTACCAGATTCGGAAGATGAAGCCACCATTGTAGAGAGGAGACGAGCAGGGTGGATATTCTTACTGAGTCTGCAAGGCTCCCTGTGGCTTGATGCCATTGAATTCGATGGCTCCACTGAGCAGGCCGCATGTGCAGGCGGGCATTGGGGGTTACATGAACCGTGGAAGCCATATGGCCGAGAAGTCTCAGGAATTGCCTGGCGGAGACCAGGGAATTGCTGTGAAACTGCCTGGCTAGATCCATCAACCTGTGGGCTCTGTCCACTGGCAGAAAAGCCTTCGCCTGAAGAGTGTCTAGCCTTGCTCCTATGAATTCTAAGTTCTGGGACGGGAGCAAAGTGGACTTTGCGAAGTTTATGACAAACCCCAAGTGCTGAAGCAGAGCCACAGTGCGAAGGGTGGCTTGACTGGCCTCCTGGGAAGACTGGCCCCTTATGAGCCAGTTGTCCAGGTATGGAAACACAAAAAGACCTTGAAGCCTCAAGTAGGCAGCCACCACCGCCAGACACTTGGTGAACACCCTGGGAGCGGAGGTTAGGCCAAAGGGTAGTACTCTGTACTGGTAGTGGTTTCCCCCCACAACAAATCTGAGATATTGTCTGTGGTCTGGATGAATAAGGATGTGAGTATAAGCATCCTTTAGATCTAAGGACCATAGCCAATCTCCCTGCTGGAGGTAGGGCAGCAGGATTCCAAGGGTAAGCATCTTGAACTTTTCCCTCTCCAGGAACTTGCTGAGGTTGCGCAAGTCTAGGATGGGTCTGAGGCCTCCTGTTCTTTTTGGTACCAGAAAGTACCTGGAATAGAAGCCTTGACCTCTCAGGTGGTGGGGCATTGGTTCCACAGCCTGTTCCTTTAGCAGACTTGCTAACTCCTGTAGGAGTAAGTCCCTGTGCAGAGGGAGTCTTGGAGGCTCCCCTGGAAAATAGGAGGGAGGTACCTGGTGAAAATCGAGAAGATAGCCCTTGTGGACTATATGGAGCACCCAGGTATCTGATGTGACGGCTGACCACCTGTGGGCAAAGTGGACCAGCTGGCCTCCTGTGCTGATGTGAGCCAGCTGAGAAGAAGAGGCTATGCCTTCTGAGTCAAAAACCCCCACCCTGCTGAGCACGGGCCGGTGTTGGTGGCTTGGGGGCCTTCTGCCTATGGGGCCCATGACCCTGCCCCTTGGCCTGCTGACCCTGTTGGGGAGCTGCAGAGGCCTGATAATGAGAGTATTGTTTATAGGCAGATGACTTCCTCGGGTTAAAGGTCTTTTTTTCCCGAGCCCTTCTTTTTCTGAGAAGGGGCAGAGGTTTTTCTGGACAGCCTAGTCCGGGTCAGAGTATCGGTCTCGAGTTCTGCAGCCTTTTCAGCCATGGGCTTGCCAAAGAGGTTTTCACCTGGGCAGGGGACATCGACCAACTTGTCCTGTACCCATGGCTCGAGGTCAGATGACTGTAGCCAAGCCTGTCGGCGGGCACTGATGCCAGCCCCGGCTACTCGGGCCGAAGCCTCAAAGCCATCGTAGGCTGCTCGAGAGATAAACTTCGAGCACTCTCGAATACCAGTGGACAAGGCCTGGAACCTCTGCAAAGGTTCCTTGGAGAGACCAGGAGAGAACCCGGCAATCTCCTTTGCCAGGTCTCGGAGATACATGCCCATGTAGAGCTGGTATGTCTGGACACAGCAAGGAGGTACAGAGCCCTGGAAGCACTTCTTACCGAGGGCATCCAGGTTCCGGGCCTCCCGGCCGGGAGGCACCAAGGAGTGCATCTTCTGACTTTTCAGTCGATGCATGGCGGATTCCACAACCATGGAGTGGTGCGGTAATTGTGCCTTTTGGAACCCGGGGCTCTTGCGGACTCGATAGATGGAATCGACCCGCTTGCTTAATACCGGCGTCGAGGCCGGGGTCTCCCACATGCGGAAGAGCAGCCGCTCCAGCATCGGAGGAACCAGTACAGTAAAGGCCTCCTTCGGGGGAGAGTTATACTGGAGGGCATCGAGCTCCTCGGCTCGAGGCTCCTCCTCGGGATCCGCGGGAAATGCCAAGGTCTTGGCCATATCCCGCACGAAGTCCGAGAACCGGGTATCCTCCGGTGGGGATCGTCTCTGAGGTTCGGACTCCGATGAGTCCGATGGGACACACCAAGTCCGATAGGTGTCGGGTGACTCTTCGTCCTCCGTCTCCCAGCTCGACTCCTCGGAGGAGGAATCAAGTGGCTCCGGATGGGCGGGCACCGATGCCATCCACCCCGACGCCGAGTGTACCGGCGTCGATGACCTCGGTCCCGAACGGGAGGCCGAGGGAGACCGTGGCCGAGGATCGACTCGAGCCCGCATGGACTCGAGGATCAGCTCGGCCTCCGGGGTCGACTTGGACGTCGATGTCCCAGTGGTCGGGGCAGATGCACCGGTGAGACCGGCGATCAATGCCCGCTGCTGTTCTATGAAGGCAGCGAGGCTGCTCTCCAAGGCCGTCAACCTGAGCCCGAGCTCAGGAGACCCAGCAGCCCCCGACTCGAGCCCCGACGGCGTCGGGCCCGATGTCGGCTCCCCTGGAGGAGAGTCCACGAGGACTACAGCACTCACGTGTCCAGGAGACTCCATCTAAATACGAGGATGCTTGGCAGGCCTCTCCGACTCCGAAGACCCGGGACGGCTATTGGGGCTATGCGACCTGGCCCTCGAGGAACCAGGAGCGTCCACCGACGACGCCCTCGCGGGTTTCTTCTTCCTGCGCTGTTCCCGTGAAGGAGACCCCCGCTCAGAGGAACCCCGACGCTGCTCAGGGCCGGAGTCCCGAGACGTCGAGGCCTCTGACGAGGTCCGGGCCCGTCCAGACGCGGAGTCAGAGAAGATCCTATTCTTCTGGTGCTGCCGACTCCTCAACGCCTTCAAGGACATTTTGCCACACGGACCACAGATCATCGGGTCCGAGGCAGAGGAAGGCAGCAGTCATGTGTGTCGGTAAGAGACATAAGTTTCTTACACCGATCACACTTTTTAAACCCGCTGGCAGCCATCGGGGGAAAAAGGGCCCCTGCGAGGTCAAAAGACAGGGCTGCCAGTGAAAAAAGAAAAATGTCGCAAACGCTAGTCACAAAGGACAAAAAACAAAAAAGAGAGAGTGGGCTCGATACCGGCGTATCGGACCCAGGCGGGAAAAGGATCCGGCGTCGAACCGAAGGAGAAGAAGAAAAAACAGGGAAATCAACTTTTTCCTCGGCGAAAAACGAACTACGTCCGTCGGGCTCCGTGGAAAAAAGAAGACTGAGCAAGATGGCACCCTTGGGCGGGAAGGGGACCGCGTATGCGCGCTGCAATTCCCAAAGGCTTTCTTTGAAAGCTGGGGAAATGCTCTGCACGGGGGCTCCGTCGGCGCCGACGTCACCCATATGTGAGGACTGACTTCCTGCTTGGTCCTGGAGAATAAACTATTTGTTCCGGTGGCTGGGATCACAGTTTTTAAATGGAGCCGAGGGGTGCCATGGCAACTGGACGCCATGGCACCGCGGCTCCATTTAAAAGCCCTGACTGAGTTAGTCGGGCTGGTCTTGAATGTGCAGGCCAGGCTGAATCGCGACGCCTTCTGTATGTCCGGTTCAGACCGGACATACAGAGGGCATCTACATCCAGGACAGAATCGAGCCTTTAGAGGACAGTTCTGATTGGGGCATGTCCAGGCCATCCAGATATATGGACGGCCCAGAATTGCACCTGATTCTGCAGCCATGGGAGTTAGACGTTCCCGAGGGAGCAGAATCGGGGCACTTGGACGGACCCCGATTCTGACAGGCCGAGACATGCAGCGCTCTCCCCGGCTAACCCTCCATCCACTCCCGCATGTAGGCCCACTGCCACGGCGTCTCGTCATGGCAACGGTACACCATGCAGGAGCGCCGAATGGCCCAACACCCCCCACCCCCCACTCTCCTTTCCCCACTGCCTGGCCTTTGGGAGTGGGGGCAGGCAGGGCCGGTACTAGGTGGCAGGGACTGGCATTCGTTACTGGAGGATGTAGTAAAATTATTTAGTTTAACTGGGTTCAAAAAAGGTTTGGATAGTTTCCTGGAGGGAAAGTCCATAAACTGTTAAGGCAGAATTAGAAAAATCCAATGCTTATCTCTAGGGGTAAGCAGCTTGGGATCTAGCTACTTTTTGGGATCCTGCTAGGTACCTGTGACCTGGATTGGTCACTGTTGGGATTGATGGACCTTTAGTCTGATCCATTATTGCAATTCTTAGGTTCTATGGGCCCGATATTCAAAAGGCATTTACATGGTTGAAAGACCAGTAAATGCCTTAGCTGGGGATATTCAACAGCACCTACACAGTTAGCGCCATTGAATATGCCCAACTAAGTCCCCTATGCGCCCCGATGTTATCGAGTTAGCACTGAGGTGTGTTGGGGGCAGTCCGAGCAGAGCACAGGCAGAGACTGGCGCTAACCGTGCAGTAGTGATATTGGCTGCTGCCCATTTAGCCATCGGCACTCTAAAGATAGGCAAGAAAAACCCTTGCCTATTTTTAAGGTACCGATCGCTATCCGGGCAACAGCCAATATTGCTGCTGCTGCATGGTTAGCTTCGGCGGCTACCAGCTTTGGCAGCAATCACCGGATATTCAATGCCGATGCTTCTGCATCGAGTACCTGGTTTGGAGGTCGGTGGCACATAGCCCTTCGAAGATCCGAGTAGTTCAATATCAGGCCCTATGTTCCCAGAGAGCAACAGGGGTTTGTGATATTACACCAAGAACGAAAGCAAGTCAATTAGATGAGACATTATCCTGCTATCATATTCTCTGTTATCCATTGACGCCGGTTTCTTCTAAAGCCCTGCCCAATTCATTTTCAATGATTAAAAGCACCACATGCTCATTTTCAAACTAGTTTTTTTTAAGAGAATGCCCACTAAAAATTATTTAATTAATTTAACAGGTTTTACATACCGCCTTCTCCTTTAATCAAAGCGGTTCACATAACAACAAGTACATTATAAATAAGAAAGAAAGCGAAGAGGCATGCAGGATACAACTACAGAAGTTCTACCTGTTCTTGGTAAGGCAACAAAAAGGCTGCATCGCATTAACAGCTTTAATACATGGCTCCAGACCTGGTGCAAACAAGAAGGATTCAGATTTACTGGCGACTGGGGCAACAGATGGACCAACAAGAGACTTTACTGTGCTGATGGACTACATCTCTCTGTCACAGGGAAAAGAATCCTAAGTGAAAAATTCAGGCAGTATGTGGATATGCATTTAAACTAGGAAAAGGGGGTGAAGGATGTGGAAGGTCAAGTTCTGCATGCCACCCCCTGCAAAAGCAGAACGACTTCAGAAACAGCCACACTTTTAAACCACACATCAAAAACAAGTGGGAAGAAGTGGGCAGAACAAAATCAATGCAAAATACACACAAGCCAGGTAAATACTGGAAAGCAATGAGCACAAATTCTCGAAGCCTTAGCCAACAAAATTCCAGACCTGGAAGCCCTAATGGTGGAAATGGATTTGGACATTGTGGCCATTACAACAACATGGTTTAATGAATCACATGATTGGGATATAGCCATAGCTGGCTATAATCTATTCAGAAGAGACAGAGAAAATGGAAAAGGAGGAGTAGCCTTGTATGTCAAAAGCAATATTAAAGCTACTGAAATGCAGGGGACATGGGGAAAAGAAGAAGCGCTCTAAATTGCGTTGGAAAGAGGAGATGGCACTGTCATCCATATTGCTGTAGTTTACAGACCTCTGACTCAAATTGAAGAGAGAGATAACGAATTGATTATAGATATTGCCAAGATAGCAAAAAAGGGGGAAGCGATCATATTGGGTGACTTTAATCTACCTGATGTGGATTGGATTACTCCTTATGCACATCTGGAAAGAAGCAAAAAAATTGTGGATGCTCTCCAAGATGCATTACTTAGACAAATGGTGATGGAACCAACCAGGGAAAGCTCAATGCTGGATTTAGTGCTCACCAACAGTGATAGCGTGTCGAATGTCTGCGTGAGTGCCCCTGTGAGCAACAGCGACCATCACATGGTGTGGTATGAGATAAAAGCCATGGTACAGACCAATCATAGCAAGCTCAAAGTCCTAAACTTCAAAAACACTGACTTCAATAAAATGGCCAAGTACTTAAAGGAGGAGATGACGGAGTGGAAGGAGATAAGGGAAGTGGAATTGCAATGGGCTAAACTAAAGGTGGCAATAAAAGGGGCAACAGATAAATATGTAAGAAAAGTAAAGAAAAACAAGAGGAGAAGGAAACCTATTTGGTTTTCCAAAGAAGTGGCTGCTCAAATAAAGCCAAAAAACACAGCTTTCGCAAAATTCAAAAGCTTGCAAACAGAAGAACGCAGAAATGAATACAGGATCAAGCTCAAAGAGTCTAAAAGAGAAATAAGGATAGCAAAATCAAAGGCAGAGGAAAAGATGACTAAGGATGCTAAGGGTGGTGACAAAACTTTCTTCAGGTATATTCAGGAAAGGAAGATCAGAGCTGGAATTGCAGGACTCAGAAGTGCTGGGAAAGGACTTGTGGAAAGTGACACTGAAAAAGCGAAATTGCTAAACAAATACTTCTGCTCTGTTTTTACTAAAGAAAATCCAGGAGATGGATCAGCTGTGACTCCCAAATATAAAAATGGGAATGAAGTAGATACCACACCATTCACAGAAGATGAGGTGTTAGAACAACTTGCTAAACTGAAAGTGGACAAAGCCATGGGACTGGATGGGATACAACCCAGGATACTGAAAGAGCTCAGAGAGGTTCTTGCAGGACCGTTAAAGGATGTCTTCAACAGATCCTTGGAAACAGGAGAGGTTCCTCAGGACTGGAGAATGGCTGATGTCGTACCTCTACACAAAAGTGGTAACAGGGAAGAAGTATCAAGATACAGGCCCGTGAGCCTTACCTCGGTGGCGGGAAAAGTAATGGAGGCGCTCCTGAAAGAGCGAATAGTGAATTTTCTCAAAACCAACAGGTTGCAAGATCCGAGGCAATATGGTTTTACCAAAGGAAGGTCTTGCCAAACAAATCTGATTGAGTTCTTTGACTGGCTGACCAAGGAACTAGATCAGGGGCATGCGATGGATGTCATCTACCTGGATTTCAGCAAAGCCTTTGATACTGTTC
Organism: Ichthyophis bannanicus; assembly: GCA_033557465.1. Taxonomy (NCBI): domain Eukaryota; kingdom Metazoa; phylum Chordata; class Amphibia; order Gymnophiona; family Ichthyophiidae; genus Ichthyophis; species Ichthyophis bannanicus. Next base: position 906,748,034 of record CM066035.1, on the reverse strand, counting down.
CTCATAGGAGGCTTGTCAATAAACTCAGTAGCTTGGGGATGGGTCCCAAGATAGTAAACTGGGTTAGAAATTGGTTGACTGACAGACAACAGAAGGTGATGGTACATGGAGCTCACTCGGATGAAAGGAAGGTGATTAGCGGGGTGCCCCAGGGTTCAGTCCTGGGCCCGGCACTGTTCAATGTATTTGTGAGTGATATTGCTGAAGGACTGAATGGAAAAGTCTGTCTTTTTGCAGATGACACAAAAATTTGCAACAGAGTGGACTCCCCCGAGGAAGTGGTTAACATGAGGAAAGATCTACGAAAGCTGGAAGAATGGTCTAATGCTTGGCAACTACGATTTAATGTGAAAAAGTGCAGTGGCATGCACTTGGGTAGCAGAAATCCAAGGGAAATGTACGCGATAGGTGGCGAGAGGTTGGTGTGCACGGTTCAGGAGAAAGACCTTGGTGTGATTATCTCTGATGATCTCAAGGTGGCAAAACAGTGTGACAAGGCGGTGACAAAAGCCAGGAGGATGTTGGGCTGCATATAAAGAGGGATTACCAGCAGAAAGGAAGAGGTACTTATGCCACTGTACAAGTCACTGGTGAGGCCTCACTTGGAATACTGTGTTCAGTTTTGGAGACCATATCTTGCAAAAGATGTAAAAAGACTGGAAACTGTTCAGAGGAAGGCGACCAAAATGATTTGGAGCCTGCGTCAGAAGCCTTATGAGAAGAGACTTGAAGACCTAAATATGTACACTTTGGAGGAGAGGAGGGACAGGGGAGATATGATTCAGACCTTTAAATACTTAAAGATAAATGATGAACAACAAACCTCTTCCAAAGACGGGGAAGCTGTAAAACTAGAGGGCATAACATGAAGCTGCAAGGTGGTAAATTGAAAGGCAATGTCAGGAAAGCAGTTACTTACCTGTAACAGGTGATCTCTGGGAACAGCAGGAATAAGTCTTCACATATGGGTATGTCGGTACCGACGGAGTCTGCGTGGGAACGCTTCCCAGCATCCCAACAAGCCTGCGTGCTGCCTTCCCACCTTTCCCAACTGCCTCTCCTCAGTTAAGTTTTAAAGCTGAGACAAAGAGAGAGAGAGAGCAAGGAAAGGAAAGATAGAGATAGAGAAATGCAACTCCTAGGGGAGGTGGGTGGGTTGTGAAGACTTATTCCTGCTGTTCCCAGAGATCACCTGTTACAGGTAAGTAACTGTGCTATCTCCAGGAACAAGCAGGAATGAGTCTTCACATATGGGGACTCCCAAGCTGAGATGCCCAGAGGGAGTCCTAGCATGTTGCGAGTCTAGAAAGAGCCATGCTATACCTCAGGACCTCAGGCATCCTGGGGATGGAGGGTATGAGTTGAATACAGAAAAGGAGCTGTGGAAACAGCTGGGTTAGAACAGGGCTTCTTAAGGGGAAGACCCTATATAAAGGGCATTTAGCAGTAAAATATTGTGATATGGGCCTCCCTTGTTGGCATTGCAAAAGTCTACTGAGGTTCATATGGATCTGTTAGAAGAGCCAGTGAAGAACCTCAAGGAGTACCTCACTAAGAAGTAGAGGTAATAAAAGTAGAAAAGCAAGTGGAGGTCAGAACCCTTTAGGGTGAAAAATAGCCCAGGGGAAGAACTGGGGTAGTATAAGAGGTAGAGCTTCAGCGGAAGACGCAGAAGGTACTATTACAGAAAGCTTAAGCTGTTTTGGTCCAAAAACAGTACAAACCTAGGACCAAGAGAAAAAAAAAGAGTCTGACCCATCTGGACTGGCAATGGATTAGTCCATGTAGGAGAGAAAGGGTATGGAGACCCTTGCATCTGATAAGAAAGTAAGGATAGACTTAGGAGCGCTAAGCTTTAGATTAACTAAAGCTCCGCAATGTCTTTCCTAAATGGGGTCAATTAGGAAAGAAAAAGGTACATGGAGAGCTTCAGGAGTACCTAACCCTGAAAGGTCATGGTAAGGAAAAAATTTGTTAATTACCACAGGAAGTGGTTATAACTGTAGAACCCTAAGTATGCTTGCACAGCATTGATAGGGGTAGCGCCCATCTGTCAGGATCATATAGGAATGTAAGGATATCTGAATCTAAACAGATAGATAGATAAGTATGTGGTTACATATCTACCTAAAAATATATCTCACTAGATCTATAAATATAAATATATATATATATATAGACATATATATATATACACACACATCTAAATATATACACATATAGGGGATATATGCATATATATAGAGAGAGATATGTATGGGCAGAAGACACACAGATGATATATATATATGAATATGTAGGCATATAGACACATGTCTCCAGGTATGTGGATGGAGAGATGTCTATAGAACCAGATCCCCCCTAGGGATATGGGGAGAGAGAAAGATTCATCTGATAGCAAGAAGGTGGATACCTGCTTGAATAGATGCATAGTGTGATAAGGAGAGTGCAGCCCAGCCAGGGAAAAGTGAAAAAAGGAAGAGTTTTTCCTCTTTGCGGGGGATGGGCACACAGGATCACATAGTCCACAGCAGGAACCTGGAGAGAAACCTAGAGGGCAGACCTAGCTGGAAGTCACGCCCACACTTCAGGTCAGCCACAGACAGGAGTGGGAGGTACAGAAGGGCGGAGCCAGGAAGGGAGTTGCCCTGCTCAGTGTTTGAAAGGGAGCAAACAAACACTAGAGATAGAGTCGGTTGGAGGGCTGGTTCAAGAGTTGGTTCAGAGTGCGGTTGGAAGCATGGTTGGAGAGCTGATTCAGGAGTTGGTTCAAGTGCTGGTTGGAAGCATGGTGAGAAGCATGATTGGAGATACAGTTCCAGTTGCAGTGACAGTTGTTGTCGGAGTTGCAGTCCAGGCCTAAGTGGGAGTTGCAGCTCAGGTTCCAGTCCTGGTTCCAGAAGGTACAGAGGGAACAGCCCTGTAGCCAAAAGGAGCAGCAGAAAAAGGAACCGCTATAAAGACAGCCAGAGAAGGTACAAAGGAAGCCACCATACTCAGCACAGTAGCCACCGAGGATATAGGGAAGGTTCCAGGGGGAGAACCACCTACCCTAGCAAGAGAGTGGGAAAGTGTTACCACAGGTCTCTGCCCTACGCTGAGGCAGAGGGAGTCCTGACTGGCCAAAGCTCTAACCAGGAGAATACTGCACAAGAAGCCCAAGGTAGGAGAAGGGAGGCAGCAAGGCCTTCTAAGTATGTTTATTCCTCTGACTCTGATGAAACTGTTATGCCACAGATAACACAGCACAAAAAGAAATGTTGTACCAGGAAGGTTAAGCAAGAGCAACCCATAGGAGACCTGCCTAGAGCAGGGAAGGCAAGAAAGTGGGAGAGGTTGTTTTAACCTGTTAAAAAGTCTAAAGCAGAAAGTTCCTGAGCGGTACCTAGCAGAACCCTGCTACAGCTCAGCAGAGAGTATGGACATTGAAGCCAAGGAGGCTGAGGTAAATTCAAATGTCTCAGAGATGGAATGCGATGCCTGCACTAAGGTAAATTAGTGTGAGCCAGAAACACTTGATATTTGAATTCACTGTTGTTTTGTTTTGGACATTTGTTACTGGAGAAGTATCCACTATTTTCTTTTGTCTGGAGAGTACATGTGTTTGGGAGAAATTGTATCCACTTACCTGCAAGGAAGCTGAATAAATTCCTGTGCGCTTTATAAACCACTCGGCCTCATCATTCCTTACACAACTACAACCCTAGGAAATAGAAGAGATGATCACCCGTCCCTACTAGGCGGCCGCCTGGTAGGGGCGCGAGCGTCACAATAGAGAATCCTCTTTTCCTGGTTATGACTGGCAGAGTCATAGGAATGGTCTCTCTGACAAGAAGGAGTCTAGATTCCTTTCAGAATTTGAGCTCTTGAAAAACCAGGATGGCCTACGTGAAAAATGCAGAGGACAACTTCAGTCTGCAGGCAGGAGTCCAGATCTCTCCAGAACTGCAGTATGGAGAATGGATAGAGGACGCCACTGGAGGAAGATACCATGGTGACCCGCCTATAAGGGCAAGATGGGTATCAGGCGTCCTTTAGCTGCCACTGAAAGAAAATTATCTCTGACGAGAAGACCAAAGGAGATATGGGCCAAAGTAGTGAATTGGCCATTCTTTAGGTTTTCACGTGATGAAAAGCCTGAGCCTTATGTCTCAAAAGAGATTTAAGATGAGATGGAAAGGGTAGGGAATACCTACCAGTCATGGAACATGACTGGAGAAAACCCCTCCTAACCATCTGGGGGTATCTGCGAGGCAAGATACTAATGCTCTCTAGCAAGGGCCCATAGTGCAAAGCTACTCTGTAGAGTTGCAGAGAGCATGCTGCAGGTTGGTTGGAAGAAAAAACTGGCTGTGTAAAGCCAGTAGTTAACAAACTATTCTGCCAAGGACAAGGGGGCGAAGAATAGAATCAGACTGTGATAACAGGGTTTCCCAAACAAGGTTGATAACCTGTTTGGGGTTTAGCACTAAGGCTAGAAGGATTGCTAGTGGAGGGGAACCCCTGGTTGTGTAGTGAACAGAACCAGTGGCTTAACCACTAGGAATTGCTGTATGTGCAGTAACTACCAGGGCAGCGGAGGAAATTTCTTTCCCCCCCCCCCTTTTTTAGATTGGGAAAAAGAAACAGACATAGTAGGACCTCCTATTGTCTGATGAACTGCCCTAAGGTAATAAAGGGGGAGAGAACTCTGGAAGAGAGAATCCCCCTGTGGAACAGGTAGAGGACCATAGGGGCTTACCAGTAGAAAAGAGCCAATCTTACAAACCAAATGTTGTAGTAAGAGGGAGGTAAGACAGAGTTGAAGGAGACTTACTATGCAGGAAGTCTCTGACAGGTAAGATGATACATGCCAGTACAGGGAAAAGAACTGTCTTATTGATAGTTGTTACTTCTCTTTTCCCCAAAGAGGAAGAGAAAAACCTGTTAAGTATGGGCATGATCATCATAAGACTCTTAAAGTTAAAGAAAAGATGTCTCATGAAGAGATATCTAGGAAGGTTAGGATAAAATTAGTGCAGATACTTCAAGTGAAAAGAAGCAGAATGGCACTCTAACCACCAACCAAGAGGGTCAATGATGATCTACTGGAAACCCTGCGACTGCTGGGTTTGTTGACCCTGTTGAGGTTGTGGATTCCTCAGACTAGGGCGATGTTTCCCCTATTTGGGAACATCTGTATGATGGGCAGAAGATGGATAAAACTTTCTCCCCCTAGGGGAAGAAAGTTTGGCAGGACATTTCCTACCAACTGGGAAAGAGGAAGGCGTAGAACAGCCTCTGGAAACAGGAAAGTCATTGGTTAACTGAGCAACCTGGAGTAAAGACTCCTTGTTAAAGAGATTTTCTCCAGTGCAAGGAGTATTTCCCAGTCTTTCTTGTGCCCATTTGTCCAAGTCTGAAGCCTGGAGACAGGCTCTACGTCGTGCCCCTATAGCTATAGCAGAAGTCCTGCTAACAGACTCAAAGGAGTCTAGGGCAGCACGAGTAAGGAACCTTGAGATATTTTGAGCATGACTAACCAGTAAGGAATAGTCTGCACTTTTGGGCTCTTGAAGAAAAGGAGTCAAAAGTAATTTCTTTGTGACCTCCTCAAGAGATAAACCCATATAGAAGATATATGAGAGAATTCCTGCTGAAAGCATGGATGCCTGGAAGGTTTGGCGTCCAAAGGCATCTAAAGTCTTAGACTCACGACCTGGCGGATAAGAAGAATTCTTTTTAGTACTCTTCACCCGCCTCACTGCTGATTCTACAACAATGAAATGATGAGGAAATTGAGTCCTTTGAAACCTGGAGAGGGGGGCACCTGATATAGAAGATCAGTTGCTCTAGAAGGTGGGGGTACCCTTAAAGGAGCTTCCCACATTCGTAGAAGGAGATCCTGCAAGGAATGATGCAAAGGAAGCATGATGTTCTCCTTTGCTCTCCCAGGAATATACAGGGATCCTGTATTTCCCTGTGTAGGATCCTGTCCAGGAATAGAAATGGCAAGTGATTTTGCCATATCCAGGAGAAAAGTTTGAAAAGAAGAATCCCCAGAGGGAAATTCTTTTGGATAGGCTAGATCTGTTGAAGAACTAGCGTTGTCACCGAAGGATCTATCTAACTTTATAGGAATAGAAGATCCTGAATGGTGAAGTATTGGATCCTTAGAGGATGGTCGCCGGTAAAGCAGAAGGTTGGGACCAGCAACAGTCGGTATCATATCGTCTATGCTAGGGATCGATTCCAAACTCGGTATCGAGGGAAGCGAGCCTGACAAGAGAAACATGGAAGGTACTGACAGTAATGGTAATGTGGATACCGGTACCGACTTCGGTACCATATCCGATACCGGTGGATGAAAGCCAGCCGGTGACAACTCTAACGGTATCAAAGAAACCGAGAGTGCCGGACCTTGATCATCGGAACCGTGCCTTCGGTACCGTCTGGTGTCGGTACCAAGACGAATCGGTACCCAGTCCTCCAGACTGGAGATCGATTCTAGACTCGGCATCAAAGGAAGCGAGTCTATCGATGCACATCTGGAGGGTACCGACGTCGGTACTAGTATCGGTACCAGGATCGATACCGATACTGGAAGGTCGGTCTGTAGCGTATCCAACGATCCCGTAGGTACCGAGGACACCAGACTACGATCCTTGGTGAGGAATGTTACATCCAACACCATTGCCAATGCCGGGGTATCGATACCGCTCGAAGCGGATGCCACCACCGAGCATGGCTCAGGTATGTTCTGTGAGGGGTGAACCTCAGGAACAACCTGAAACCCCACACGGGCTTTGGAGGCCGAAGTCTCCCACTGGGGTTTTGAAGCCAGTGTGTTCTCGAGGGCAAGGCCAGAGGCATCTCTATGCTGTGCATGAGATCTGCCACTCGAGGACTGGCTAGTCTTAACAGACTGTTTTTGGGTTACCTGATCCTGTGTAGAAGAAGAGATGGTCAGTGCCCTGAAGTTGGATGGGGATCGCGTATCGAGGGGAACTCGATGCTGAAAACTTCTTCCCACAATACTATTGCAGGAGGGACACTCCTGAGGAAAATGGTCAGGATCCAAGCAGGTTAGACACCAACTGTGAGTGTCTAAAATTAAGTTTGTACCGCCACAGTTTGTACATTTCTTGAGGATAGTGGCTGGCGGTTCCATGAAGGAAAGTGAATAGGCCTAGCAGGCCTAAAAAAACGTGAGGCACTAAGAAGAAAAAATTATTCCTTGAAAAGGAAAAAGAAATTTACAAAAAAGAGAAAAGAAACACCGGCGGTACCGGTGGCGTCGGGGAAGGCAGCCGCGACCACAAGAAAACCAAAAAATAAAAGAAGTATTTTCTGCGGTGACAGGAGGACGTCCTGCCGGCTCCGCAGAAAAACGAAAACTGAGGAGAGGCAGTTGGGAAAGGCGGGAAGGCAGCACGCAGGCATGTTGGGATGCTTCCAAAAGCGTTCTGATTAGACGCTGGGAAGCGTTCCCGTGCAGACTCCGTCGGTACCGACGTACCCATATGTGAAGACTCATTCCTGCTTGTTCCTGGAGATATATTTTTTCACTGAAAAGGTGGTGGATGCTTGGAATGCCCTCCCGATGGAAGTGGTGGGGGCAAACACGGTGATGGAATTCAAAACGGCATAGGACAAACATAGTGGATCCCTTTACAGGATAAAATCAAAATAAACTGTACCATCTAACATCTGAACCATCTAACGTCTCAACAAATAGGGGTGTCCTACATGGAGTGGTGGGTTCACCCCTAAACAAAGAGATAGGGAGGGGTGGCCTGCACAGAGCGACAGGTGCACCTACTCTTGCCATCTTGCTGGGCAGACTAGATGGACCATGCTGGTCTTTATCTGCCGTCATTTACTATGTTACTATGTATTAATTATGTCCTAACAGATAGTCTCGAAGTGATTTCTCAATAGAAATGTCTTTAGCTGCTTCCTAAAGTCCTTCATTTCTGTAACTCATAACAACCTAACTATTAATTTTAATAAAACTGAAGCCCTCATTATTATACATAATACCTCCTTTACTCCCCCTCAATCAATCAATCTAACAAATCAAATGCAGCTCTGCTCCTATGCACATCTGCGGGGCAAGACTTAATAGGCTCAGAAAAGTAAGTTGAGATCCTAATAAAGAAACACAAACTAGGCCAGCAGAAAAAGGTCACAAAGGTCATCTAGTCTCTGCCTCCTGCTGGAATACAAATGCAGCAGCTCGTCCCACCACGGAGAGTGACCTCAGTGAACAGGTAATTTTCATTTCAATTACTGAAAAAGAAGATGCCACTGCTATCGTTCTATATGACATTTGTGAAATATTATTCGTTGGCAGGCAATGAAGTCATAAAAGAAGATAGGTTATCAGCCTGAGGAGGGAAAAGAGACCACACAGACTCCTCTCCTCTTTCTCTGTTTTCAAACATCATCTCATTTTTTTATTCGTCCATTTGTTTAATTTACTGACTCCCTTAATGACTCCCTCTTCCCTTTGAACCATCTCCATCAAGTATGATACCCGTGCAGTGCATTTAACATGGCTGCCGCCACTCCCATCTTGTAGGCTAACACTTCCTTAACTGCTCCCTCTCTCCCACCCCTGCCTAAGGGATAATTTCCACAACATAAAACATCCTTTCACGGCACTTACTCTGCTTTGCATAACTTCTCCCACGCCCGATGGTACTTCACGGGGTCGGTGGCTGCCATGGAATCTTCCAGCTCTGCAGAGTCTATATACTAAGGTAGAAAAAAACACAGGATAAAATGCCTAACCTTAGGGACAGTCATAAAAGAGTTTCCAGCAAGCAGCTAATAAACCTGCCAAATGTTTTAGAGTTTTAAATACCAGTTTGCAGACACAGCACAAAGCGTAACTCATCTCATTTATAAAGTACCAGTCTGGCTAAGATTTTATTTTTGCTTTCCTTTTTCTCCATTTATTTTTCTGAGAACAAGGATACATATTACTCTAGTAAAGAAGATTAGTGATAGTTAATATTCAGCTATCTTTAGTGGATTTTCAGCTTCAAAGCAGTCCTAAACTTGGACGGACAAGATAAGCGGATAGCGCTGAATGTCCGCTCTATTTGTTTATCTTTTAGCTCAACTCCGAGATGCCTTTGATCCCTCCGATCCCTCCCTCTACTATCTGTATAACTTTGGCTGGACATTGACTTGTCTGGCCAAAGGTCAAGCGATCCTCAGTCCAAGATTTTGAACTGAAAAGATTTATGCAGTTAACTATAAAGTAAACTGCATAACTCATTTTGAACATTGACCTCAACAGTCGAAAGAAAAAAATTAGCATTATTTATTTATTTGGCTATATTTATGTACCACTTTTCACAAAGGTCAAAGCGGTTTATAGAAAACTTTATTTTACAAACGTTTATGCTGAAACATATAACTCTGTACATTGAATAAGGAACGAGGTGGTTAACTTAGATTTACTACGTACAGGATGTCAAATTATTTACAAGTTGTTGTGAAATCTTGTCCTTCATGCAATACAGAACAACTATTTGGCTTGTGTGGGGGGGGTAGGGTTAAGAGGGTGTGGAGCAGAAGTGGAGGGTGAATAAATGGGTCTTGAGGAGTTTGCGGAAGGATAGGAGGTCTGTGGTATTTTTTATGTGGGCAGGGAGAGAGACAGCGTAGTTACTCACCTGTAACAGGTGTTCTACGGGGACAGCAGGAATCAGTCCTCACATATGGGTGACATCGGCACCGACGGAGCCCTCGAGGAAGTATCCCCCAGCTTTCAAAGAAAGTCTTTGGGAGATGCCACCATGCATGCGTGGTCTCCTTCCCGCCCAACGGTGCCATTTTGCTCAGTCAGATAACATAGCTAAAAGACAGCAAAAATAAAAGATAGTAAAGAAGCAACTCCAAGAGGAGAAGGGAGGGTTGTGAGGACTGATTCTTACTGTCCCCGGAGAACACCTGTTACAGGTCAGTATCTAAGCTTTCTCAGGGAAGAAGCAGGAAGTCAGTCCTCACATATGGGACTCCCCAGCTACAGGCTACCAAAAGCCCATAACAAAATAGAGGCTCCCTCACTGGGAGCCACAAGCAGCAGTAATTTAGTCCATGTACACAGACCACAGTAGGACCCCTATGTCCGATGAATCAACACTCTGGTAACCTGAACACAGAAGGGTCGGAGGGTAGGAGTTGCCTAAACCCCGAAAAGGTTACGGAGCACAGCCTGGCCGAAGGCACTGTCCCGTATGGACTGAAGACCAGGTGGCGGCCCAGCAGATGTCCACCATCGGGACAGAGCGCAAGTTTGCCACCGAAGCCGCCATGGCCTTGACACGGTGCGCTGTGACACGGCCTTCCAGCAGGAGCCCCGCCTGCTCATAGGCAAGGGCGATACAGTCTGCCGCCCATGTGAACAGCATGCACTTGGTCACCGCCTCCCCAACCTACTGGGGTCATAGGAGATGAAAAGCCAAAGTAGCTTTGCAGTGGCCCCGAGTGCATTGGATACAGAAGGACAGAGCCCTCTTGCAGTCCAATGTGTGTCTCTGCCCGACTGGAGTGAGGTCTCAGAAAGAAGGTAGGAAGTACTACTTCCTGGTTGAGATGGAAGGACAATACTACCTTCGAAAGGAATTTGGGGTGCATGTGGAGCACCACTCTGTTTTTGTAGAACCTGGTATAAGGCGCCTCCGCCTGTAAGGCCTGAAGCTCGCTAACTCTGTGAGCTGAGGTGAGTGCAACCAGGAATGCCACCTTCCAAGAGAAGTAGCATAGGTGGCAAGTAACCAGAGGCTCAAAAGGGGGGCGAGTGAGCTGCCCCACACCACATGAACCGGGGGCTTCGATAAGAGCAGATCCCTAAGAGAGTGCATTACCAATGGCTGAACGTAGAGGGGCTTGCCATCCACCGGATGGTGGTGCACTACTAGGGCACTAAGGTGTACCCGGACAGAGTTAGACTTGAGCCCGGATTGCAAGAGGTGGAGAAGGTACTGTAACACCAAACTCACCGGGCAGGAGAACGGGTCAGCCCTGTGCTCTACACACCAGGCTGAAAACCTGCACCATTTGAGGGCATAAGCCTTTCTAGTAGAAGCCTTGTGAGATGCTAGCAGGATCTTCTCCACCTCAACCAAGCTTGAAAGAGGCTAGGGTCACCCTTTCAACAGCCATGCTGTCAGCAACAGGGACCCCAGATTGGGGTGCAGAAGAGAGTCCCCTTCCTGAAACAGGAGTCCCGGAGAAGTCCCCAATGGGATGGGGGGGTCTCCACCGTAAATAGGAGGAGCAGGAACCATGGCTGCCTGGGCCACCAAGGGTCTATCAGGATGAGAGAGGCCTTGTTATGGAGCGTCCTGAACAAGGTTTTGGCAATCGTGGGAGGGAAGGCATACATGAGGCCCTCCGACCATGAGACAAGGAACGCTTCCGCTGCCACTCTGGAGTGGTGGGCCTGCCGGGAACAGAAACGGAGCAACTGGAAGTTGTCTGGGCTGGCGAACAGGTCATCACGGGTTCCCCTCAAGATCTGGTAGAGCCGGTTGGCCACCTTGGGGTCCAGCTGCCACTCGTGCGGCTGGAGGACTCTGCTCAGCCTGTTGGCCAGTAGGTTGTTCTGGTCTGGTAGATATACTGCCCACAGGAGGATACCCTGTTGGATTGCATACGAGGACCACTGCCTCCCGACAAAGGGCATGAGACCCTATGCCCCCCTGTTTGTTCACATAGAACATCGTCACCTGGTTGTCCGTCTGGACCAGCACCGGCTGGTGATGCAGATGGTGGCAATAAGCTCACAGGGCTAAGTACATGGCTCGCAGTTCCAGGAGGTTGATCTGCTGGGTGCTCTTGCCTGGTGATCAGCTGCCCTGGGTGTGAAGCTCCCCGTAGTGGGCTCCTCAGCCAAGCAGGGAGGCATCCATAGTGAGGACCCTTGAGAGGCTCGGGGCCTGAAAAGGCATGCCCGCCTTGATATGCTGGAAAGACTGCCAACAGATAAGAGAGTCTGCAAGTTGGCAGGTTACAGAAACCCTGTCTTGGAGGCGCCCCATGGCTTGAGTCCACTGGTCCCAGAGACACCACTCCACCGCCCTCGTGTGGAGGCGAACATTTGAGGTGACGTGGATGGTGGATGCCATGTGCCCGAGAAGGCGCAGAAGAAGCCGAGCAGGCACTGAGGGACAGTACTGTACGTCTCGTGCCAGAATCCTAAAACAATTGGCTTGGTCCATGGGCAAGAAGGCCTTTGACTGGAGAGTGTCCAGCCTTGCCACAATGAACTCCAGACATTGTGTGGGGAGGAGGTGAGACCTGGGGTAGTTCATGACAAAACCCAAGTGCTGCAGAACCTAGAAGGTGCATGCAGTGGCCTGATGCACTTCTGAGGCCATGCCTCCCTTTATGAACCAGTCATCTAGGTAGGGGAAGACAAAGAGACGGAAGAAGGCGGCCACGACTGCCAGGCATTTTGTGAAGAAGCCAAGCCAAAAGGGAGCACCCTGCACTGATAGTGCTTGCCCCCCACTATGAACTGCAGGTACTGCCTGTGGTTGGGGTGAATGAGGATGTGAGTATAGGCATCCTTGAGATCTAAGGAGTATAGCCAATCTCCCTGCTGGAGGTAGGCAGCAGTGTTTCAAGGAAGAGCATCTTGAACTTCTCCCTTACCAGGAATTTATTGAGGTTTTGCAGGTAGAGGATGGGCTTTAGGCCCCCTGTTCCCTTTGGCATGAGGAAGTACCTGGAGTAGAACCCCTTGCCCTTGAAATGGTGGGGCACCAGTTCCACCACTTCGTCCTCGAGAAGACCTGCCATTTCCTTCAGTAGAAGGTCCCAGTGGAGGGCAAACCTGAGGGGCTCTCCTGGAAAATAAGGAGGAGGTGTCTGAGTCAGGCAGAGGAGGTAAACCTCCCTGACCACCCGAAGTGCCCAGGAGTTGGTGGTGATGGTCAACCACCTCTGGGAATAATAGATCAGATGTCCCCCTGTGGGCTGCTGATCTCCTTGGGGCAGATAGACTATACTCAAGGAGTCAAAAACTCCCCTCTGGCTGGGCCACAGCTGGTGTCTGGGGTTTCGGAGCCTTCTGCTTACAAGGGCCATGCCCATGTCCCTTGGCCTGATGAACCTGTTGGGGAGCTGGGGAGGCCTGAAAAGGTGGGCAGTTTCTGTAAGCTGCCCCTTTCCTCGGGTAGAAGGGCTTTTTACCAGAGCCTTTCATCGGGGAGGGGCAGCGGTCTTTTTTAAGAAGCTGGTCCTTGCACAAACTCATCCAGCTCGGCAGCCTTGTCAGTCATGGGTTTGCCAAAGAGATTCTCTCCTTGGCAGGGGACATCAACCAATTTGTCCTGAACCCACTGCTCAAGGTTGGACGACTGTAGCCAAGCTTGGCGCCGTGCACCGATGCCCGCCATTTCTACTCAAGCCGCCAACTCGAACCCATCATAAACCGTCCGAGACATGAATTTGGAGCATTCACGGACTGCCTTGGCCAGGTTCTTCAACCGTTGCAGGAGTTCCTCAAAGAGACCAGCTGAAAACCCAGCGAGTTCTTCGCCAGGTCTCTCAGGTACATGTCCATGTACAGCTGGTAGGCCTGGATGCAGCCGATGGGCATCGAGCCCTGGTAACACTTTCTGCCGAGAGCATCCAGGGTGCGGACCTCCCTGCCAGGGGGCATCGAGGAGTGTGTCTGGCTTTTCAGCCGGAGCATGGCCGACTCCACAACCATGGAGCTATGCGGCAGCTGTGATTTCTGGAAGCCCGGGCTCCAGCGGACTCGATACATCGAGTCGAGCCGTTTGCTCACCACCGGACACTGATGTCTCCCACATCAGGAGAATCAGCCGTTCCAGGATGGGAGGGATGGGCACCGTGAGTGATTCCCTCGGAGGAGCCTCATACTGGAGGATTTCCAACTCATCCACCCGAGGGTCCTCCTCCAACTCCGTAGGGAACACCAAGGCCTTCAACATATCCTTGACAAAATCAAGAAAGCCCAAATCCTCTGGTGGGGACCACCATCAAGGTTCCAAGGTGGGAGAGTCTGACAGGACATTGCGGTGGCGACGGGTGTCAAGGGACTCCTCATCCTCCGTCTCCCACTCGGAGTAGTCCATCGAGGACTTGTAGGAAAGCTGCTCCGCGGGCCTAGGGCTCCCGATGATCCGCGGCCGGTGCCCAGCACACTTGCCAGGGATGATTGTGATCCCGTCGAGTGGGAATCGAAGCGAGACCTCAGCGGAGGATAGACTCAAGGCGGAAGGACCTCCAGGATTGGCTCAACCTCTGGGGACTTCAACGTCAAGGGCCCAGTGGTCAGGGCGGATGAACCAGTCGTGCCGGACAACAGCACCCACTGCTGGTCCATGAAGGCAGACAAACTGCACTCCAGGGCCGCAATTCTGGACTCCAGGCCAGAAGGCTCTGCAGCCTTTGGCGTGGGCACCGAGGGACTCGGGCCTGCTGCTGGCTCCCCAGAAGGGGAATCCTCGATGAGGATGGTGTCTGGGGATTGAGGCCGGTCCGAAGTTGAATCCTTGTGGGGAACCTTTGCAGGCCGCTCCTTCTCCGATGTCTTGGACGAGCGTCTCGGACTGCGGGACCTGGCCCGGGGGGGGCACCCAGCCGGTCAGATCCATCCAAGGACACTGCCTTTGAAGGTTTCTTCTTCTTCCTGGGTTCCCTCGAGGGAGACCCCATTTTTGAAGACCCACAACAGGGCTTGCTCTCGGAGGGTTCTGCCCGAGGTGTCAAGGCTTCAGATGAAGCTCTGGCCTTCGGTGCCACCGGGGATTTAGGAAAAAACTTATTGTGCTGCTGCTGGTGGCTTTTGAGGGCTTTGCTGAACATCCTCTTGCAAAGACCACATGCTGCCGGGTCGTGGTCTGGCCCGAGGCAGTGGAGACAGCAGTCGTGTGTGTTGGTAAAAGACATAATTTTTGAGCACCGATCACACTTCTTAAAGCCACTGGTAGCCATGAGGGAAAAAAGTACCCCTGCGATGTCGAAGACCCGCTGGGCTGCCAGTTGGAAAAAAGGTGTGAAGACGCCAGAAAAATGAACAAAAAACTACAAAATAGACCTGAACTTGATGCCGAGGCAGTGAGGTCTGGTGGTAGGAAGATTACCGGTGTGATACCGGGGACGAGTACAAAACTCGGAGAGAAAAAAATCAACTTTTTCCAGGGACAAGCCAGACGAACATCTGAAGGGCTCCGCGGAAAAAAGGATACTGAGCAAGATGGCACCCTTGGGCGGGAAGGGGACCATGCATGTGTGGTGGCATCTCCCAAAGGCTTTCTTTGAAAGCTGGGGGGATGCTTCCACAAGGGCTGCGTCAGTGCCGACGTCACCCATATGTGAGGACTTACTTCCTGCTTGTTCCCAGAGAAATTGGCATTTACCTGTTCAACTCCACTTAGATTTCATAGACCTCTATCTATCTTCTTTTAACTGTCTCTTCTCCATAACGAACAGTCCTATCTTTTTTAGTCTTTCCTTAAAGGAGAGTTCTTCCATCCCTTTATTATCTTGGTCGCCTTTCTCTGTACCTTTTCTAATTCTGCTATATCTGTTTTGGGATGAGATGACCAGAACTGCACACAATACTCAAGGTGCAGCTGCACCATGGAGCAATGCAGAGGTATTATGATATTCTTATTTATTTATTATGATATTCCTACTTATTTTTGTGATTTATTATTTAGCTCACGCCTCTCCTCTATTAGTTTAATATGAGTAATAATCAGGTACACTGGGTATTGCCCTATCCTTGGAGGGCTTATTATCTAAGTTTGTACCTGAGGCAATGTAGGGTTAAATGACTTGCCCAAGGCCACAAGGAGTGCTCATGGGAATTTGAACATGGTCTCTTTGGCCCCTGGGTTGCTGCTCTAACCACTAGGCTACACTTCCATTTCATTCTCTGTTTTATTCACCATACTTTTCCTTGCAATTCCTAGCATTCTATTTGCTTTCTTGGCCACTCTTGCACACTAAGCAGAGGATTTCAATGTATTATCTATAATGACGCCTAGGTACTTTTCATTGGTAGAACCTTGCATCATGTAGCTACAGTTTAGAGTTTTCTTCGTTAGATGCATTACTTTGCACTTATTTATTTTATTTATTTAAGCAGTTTTAACGGACAGATGTCAATGTATATGATGACAATATAGGCAATGCAACCCTGGGTAGGGTGGACGGGAACTTAAGTGTCCCTGGCCAGTAGGCCTTCTATGAACTGAGGGCACACTCAGATATCTGATTTAAAGGCTATGCAAGGAATGTAGGCAGGCTGAAGATTCCTAAAAACCTATATTCAACAGGTAACGTTTATCAAAAAAATCAGGCAATGGTAAAGAGTAGTTACTCACCTGTAACAGGTGTTCTCCAGGAGCAGCAGGAATCAGTCCTCACATATGGGTGACATCAGCGTCGACGGAGCCCTCGTGCAGAGCATTTCCCCAGCTTTCAAAGAAAGCCTTTGGGAATGCAGCGCGCATGCGCGGTCCCCTTCCCGCCCAAGGGTGCCATCTTGCTCAGTCTGATGACATAGCTAAAAGACAGCAAAAAACAAAATGACATATATAACTGCAACTCCAAGGGGAGGAGGGAGGATCGTGAGGACTGATTCCTGCTGCTCCTGGAGAACACCTGTTACAGGTGAGTAACTACTCTTTCTCCAGGACCAAGCAGCAAGTCAGTCCTCACATATGGGACTCCCTAGCTCTAGGCTACCGAGAACCCAAAGCTGAAAAATAAGCTCCCTCTAGAGCCTCAGCATGCGTGATAAGAATCTTCTCTGAGAATGCCCCCGAACGGTAGCCCAACACAAGGGCCGGAGTGTAGGAGTTGCCTAAACCTCAAAGAGATTACGGAGTACCGTCTGTCCGAAAGCACTGTCCCTGCAGGACTCTCTCTCGAGGCAGTAATGGGCCACAAAAGTCTGACTTGAAGACCCAGTAGCAGCCCGGCAGATGTCTGCCAACGGAACAGAGCGGAGATGAGCTACTGACGCAGCCTTCGCCCTGACACGATGGGCCGTGACTCGACCCTGCAAGGAGAGGCCAGCTGCCCTGTACGCCCAGGCGATACAGTCTGCTACCCAAATGGACAGGGTACGCTTGGAGACAGATAACCCCAGCCTATTAATGTGCTGGAGGAGAGAGACAGTGCGAAGAGTGGCTTGTCTGGCCTCTTGTGGAGACTGAACCCTGATGAGCCAGTCGTCCAGGTATGGAAAGACAAAGATGCCCTGGTTTCTGAGATAGGCTGCCACCACCGCCAGGCATTTGGTGAAAACCCTGGGTACGGAGGTGAGGCCAAATGGAAGTACTCTGTACTGGAAATTATTTCCTCCCACTACAAACCTGAGATATTGTCTGTGGTTTGGATGAATGAGGATGTGAGTGTAAGCATCCTTCAGGTCTAAGGAGCATAGCCTATCTCCCTGCTGGAGGTAGGGCAGCAGTATCCCAAGGGTAAGCATCTTGAACTTTTCCCTCTCCAGGAACTTGTTGAGATTTCGTAAGTCTAGGATGGGCCTGAGGCCTCCTGTCCTTTTTGTTACCAGAAAGTACCTTGAATAGAAGCCTTGGCCTCTCAGGTGGTGAGGCACCGGTCCCACCGCCTGCTCCCTGAGAAGACTTACCAACTCCTGAAGGAGGAGGTTCCTGTGCAGAGGGAGTTTTGGAAGCTCCCCTGGAAAAAAGGAGGGGGGGGGTAACTGGTTGAAGTGGAGCAAATAGCCCTTCTGGAATATGCTCAGTACCCAGATATCCCCTGTTATAGCTGACCATCTGTGGGCATACAGTGTCAGCCGGCCTCCTGTGCTGAGAGGAGCCATCTGTGGGGGAGAGGCTATGCAGTGGGAGTCAAAACCCCGCTCCCTGCTGTGCAGAAGCTGGAGCTGGTAGCTTGGGGGTTTTCTGCCTACGGGGCCCATGTCCCTGCCCCTTGGCCTGCTGACCCTGTTGGGGAGCTGCAGAGGCCTGGAATTGAGGGTAGGATTTGTAGGCAGAGGCCTTCCTCGGGTAAAATTTATTTTATTTATTTTATTTATTTATTTAGTAAACATTTGTATACCGCTGCTTCCTACGATCAGCAGCGGTTTACTTTACAGAATCATAATGTATCGTACAATACAGTGATTTTTAATATACACATTTTGATTGCGCAATGATTTGCATAACACAGGAGATAGTGATTAGATACTTTGTACATTGAATTGGGGTTCACAAATCTAAAAATACATTTGATTGTAGGTGCGTGGGAGGGGCGTAAAATATACATATATACAAGATTACATACTGGTAATCCATATGCTGAGTGTATTCCGAAAGCCATCATGGTAGGTAAAAGAGAACTCGTTGAGGTAAGGTGTCACACTTAGGTCGGGTTGTAGTGAGCCTGAAATAGGTGGGTTTTGAGTTTCCTTCTGAATTCACTCAAGTCATTTGTCAGTCGTAACTCGTGTGGGAGTTGGTTCCCGTGGATTGGCGCTGTGTATGTGAATGCTCTATTGCTTGTTTCTGCTTTGACAGATCTTATGCTGATTGGGACACAGAGTGTTGAGATTTATGGTTCTTCTGTTCCTGTTGTGCGGTTGCATAGTGATTAGGTTGTCGAGGTAGGAGGGTGCAATGCTGTGAATGAGCTTAAACGTTGTTATGAGTAGTTTGAAGATGATGCGGGCGGCTACCGGGAGCCAATGCAGTTCCATTAGCACTGGTGTTATGTGATCTGTGACGCTTTTTCCCCGAGCCCTTCTTTTTCTGAGAAGGGGCAGAAGTCTTCCTGGACAGCCTTGTCCTGGTGAGAGTCTCAGTCTCGATTTCTGCAGCCTTTTCAGCCATGGGTTTGCCGAAGAGGTTCTCACCCCGGCAAGGGACATCGACCAACTTGTCCTGGACCCATGGCTTGAGGTCCGATGACTGTAGCCAGGCCTGACAGCGTGCACGGATGCCAGCCACTGCTACTCGGGCCAAAGCCTCGAAGCCATCATAGGCTGCTCGAGATATAAACTTCGAGCACTCTCGAATCACCGACGACAAGGCTGTGAACCTCTGCAAAGGTTCCTCGGAGAGGCCAGCAGAGAACCCGGCAATCTCCTTTGCCAGGTCTCGGAGGGTACATGTCCATGTACAGCTGGTAAGTCTGGACACGGCAAGCCAGCATAGAGCCCTGGAAGCACTTTCTACTGAGGGCATCCAGGTTCTGGGCCTCCCTGCCGGGGGGCACCGAGGAGTGCATCTTCTGACTCTTCAGACGATGCATGGCCGATTCCACAACCAAGGAGTGGTGCGGTAGCTGTGCCTTCTGGAACCCAGGGCTCTTACGGACTCGATAAATGGAATCGACCCGTTTGCCTCCCACATGCGGAAGAGCAGCCGTTCCAGCATCGGAGGAACCAGTACAGTAAAGGCCTCCTTCGGGGGAGAGTCCTACTGGAGGGCCTTGAGCTCTTTGGCTCGAGGCTCCTCTTCGGGATCCGCACGGAAGGCCTTGGCCTTGGCCAGGTCCCTCACGAAGTCCGAGAACTGGGTATCCTCCGGGGGGGGACCGTCTCCGAGGCTCAGACTCCGGTGAGTCCGATGGGACGCACCGGGTCCGAAAAGTGTCTTGGGACTCCTTGTCCTCCGTCTCCCAACCCGACCCCTCTGAGGAGGAATCAAGCGGCTCCGGTCGGGCGGGCACCGATGCCATCCGCCCTGATGCCGAGGGCACCGCTGTCGACGACCTCGGCCCCGTACGGGAGGCCGAGGGAGACCTCGGTCGAGGATTGACTCGAGACCACATGGACTCGAGGATTGGCTCGGCCTCCGGGGTCGACTTGGACGTCGAGGTCCCGGTGGTCGGGGCAGATGCACCGGTCAGACCGGCGATCAGCACCCGCTGCTATTCCATGAAGGCAGCCAAGCTGCTCTCCAAGGCCGTCAAACTGAGACTCAGCTCAGGAGACTCAGCAGCTCCCGACTCGGCCCCCCCGGAGGAGAGTCTATGAGGACTACAGCACTCACGTGACTCGGGGACTCCGGCTCCACACGAGGCAATTTTGAGGTCTCTCCGGCTCCAGGGACCCGGGACGGCGGTCGGGGCTATGCAACCTGGCCCTCGAGGGACCAAGAGCGTCCACCGACGCCGCCCTCGTGGGTTTCTTCTTCCTTTTGTGTTCCCGTGAGGGTGACCCCCACTCACAGGAACCCCGACGATGCTCGGGGTCGGACTCCCGAGACATCGAGGCCTCTGACGAAGTCCGGGCCCGGCCAGACGCGGAGTCAGAGAAGATCCTTTCACGCTGATGCTGACGGCTCCTCAACGCCTTCGAGGAAATTTTGCCACACGGGCCACAGATCATCGGGTCATGATCGGGCCCGAGGCACCGGAGGCAGCAGTCGTGTGTGTCGGTAAGAGACATGAGTTTCTTACACTGATCACACTTTTTGAACCCCATGGCAGCCATCGGGGGAAAAAGGGCCCCTGCAAGGTCAAAGGACTGGGCTGCCAGTGAAAAAGAAAAAAAGAGCGCGAACGCTAGTCTCGAAGGACAAAAACCGAAAAAACAGATCCGAGCTCGATACCGGTGTACCATGCCCAGGCAGGAAGGGGAACCGGCGTCGAACCGGCAAAAACACGATGAAGTCTCAAGGGAAAATCAACTTTAACCAGGTGACTAGGACAGACGTCCGTCGGGCTCCATGGAAAAAAGAAGACTGAGCAAGATGGCACCCTTGGGCGGGAAGGGGACTGCACATGCGCGCTGCATGCCCAAAGGCTTTCTTTGAAAGCTGGGGAAATGCTCCGCACGAGGGCTCCGTCGACGCCGACGTCACCCATATGTGAGGACTGACTTCCTGCTTGGTCCTGGAGAACGTCTGAAAGCCTTAGCTTAGTGTGTAGTCCTCTGAAGTTCTGATGAGCAGACTGGTTCAGGTATTTGGTCAGTAGCAGAGCAGCTTTAATTCAAAATTAGCCCCACCCTGTAAGGCAGGCTTGCAACAGACAAAGGAAACTGAAATCTTACTGCTGTGTATCGGCCTACTAAGCAAAGGTCCCTGTAACCTTAAACTTATACCCTTGCTGCAAAATTAAGTAGGAAACCTAAGTAGTAGACCAGGGGGTATGTTTACTAAACAGCGGTAGTGGACTCTGCGAAATCAAAGCCACGGCCCCATTGAAATCAATGGGGCCACGGCTCCGATATCGCACGGAGTCCACTACCGCCATTTAGTAAACATACCCCAGGTCTAGCTGCAAGTCTAAAAGCAATGTATATTTCTGTTCCAAGTAGCTATATATCACAACTGTCCCTGGCCAGTAGGCCTTCTATGAACTGATGTACTCAGCTAAGTTACGATGTAAACCACTTTGATTGAAGGATAAGGTGGTATATAATTAGGTGTTACACCCACTTTTCTCCTTTTCTCCTTCTAGGACAGCTGAGTCAGAATGTTGTGTATTCAATGCAATATCTGTAGTGCTTTCATTCTGAGAAGAATCATTTGGAATCTAAGAGCTTGCCCTATATGCCTCAAGTTAGCTGCTATGCATAAAGAATTGACTCTACTAAGGGAAGAATTAGCTGCAATTAAACACTTCTTCTCTAGGGTACAAAATGACCAAAATCCACCACTGCTTCCACAAAGAATCAAACAGCCCAGGACCAAATGGATCACAGTGAGCTCTAGTAGGTTGCGACCTGTAACACAGACACACCTTATACATCAAGAGATATCTCTGCATAATGCCTTCTCTGCCTTGGATAATGAGGGTGTCCAATCAGTGGAAACTGAAGTGCCCTTAAATGGTAGGCTTAATAGGAAGAAAAAAATCACAAAACAGAAAACTACTACTCCTTTGAGATTCCATCTTCAGAGGCACCAACTTAAGAACACAGCTCAAAGGAGGATGGTCAAATGCCTCCAAGGCTCTTCAGCCAGCAGGAATACAAACCAAATTGTTGGTATAGTTTGTGCAGAAAGTGAGCACTCCAAAACGGATTTTGTCATCCACTTGGGTACAAATGACCTGCTAGAAACAGTGCCTCTGTAGTTCAAAGGGACTTCCAGACTCTGGAAGAGAAACTCAAGCCCATTGTTAACACTATAGCATTCTCAAAAGTTCTACCTGTTCTTGGTAAGGGGACGGAAAGGCTGCATTGCATAAACAACTTTAATACGTGGCTCCAAACCTGGTGCAAACAAGACCTTGGTGTGATTATTTCTGAAGATCTCAAGGTGGCAAAACAGTGCGACAAGGCGGTGGCAAAAGCCAGGAGGATGTTGGGCTGCATACAAAGAGGAATCACCAGCAGAAAGGAAGAGGTACTTATGCCACTGTACAAGTCACTGGTGAGGCCTCACTTGGAATACTGTGTTCAGTTTTGGAGACCGTATCTTGCAAAGGATGTAAAAAGACTGGAAGAAGTTCAGAGGAAGGCGACCAAAATGATTTGGAGCCTGCATCAGAAGCCTTATGAGAAGAGACTTGAAGACCTAAACATGTACACTGTGGAGGAGAGGAGGAACAGGGGAGATATGATTCAGACCTTTAAATACTTAAAGGGATATAATGAACAAACAAACCTCTTCCAAAGACGGGGAAGCTGTAAAACTAGAGGGCACAACAGGAAGCTGCAAGGTGGGAAATTGAAAGGCAATGTCAGGAAATACTTTTTCACGGAAAGGGTGATGGATGCTTGGAATGCCCTCCCGATGGAAGTGGTGGGGGCAAACACGGTGAAGGAATTCAAAATGGCATGGGACAGACACAGTGGATCCCTTTACAGCAACAGGATAAAATCAAAATAAACTGAACCATCTAATTCCTCAACAAATAGGGGTGTCCTGCATGGAGTGGTGGGTTCACCCCTAAATAGGGACGTGGTGAGGGGCGGCAGGAGCACCTACTCTTGCCATCGTGCTGGGCAGACTAGATGGACCATGCTGGTCTTTATCTGCCGCCATTTACTATGTTACTATATATAGGTGACTGGGGAAACAGATGGATCAACAAGAGACTATACTATACTGATGGACTACATCTCTCTGTCACAGGAAAAAGGATCCTAAGTGAAAAATTCAGGCAGTATGTGGACAGGCATTTAAACTAGGGAAAGGGGGTGATGGATGGAGAATTACAAGTTCAGTACATCACTCCCAAAAGCAAAACAACATTGGAAACAGCCATACTTTTGAACAACACATCAATGGCAAGAGGGAAGGGGCGTGCAGAACAAAATCCATGCAAAAAGCAGGCAAGCCATTTAACAAATGCTGAAAAGCAATGAATACAAATGCTCGAAGCCTAGCCAACAAAGTTCCTGATCTGGAAACCCTAATGGTGGAAATGGATTTGAACATTGTGGCCATTACAGAAACATGGTTTAACAAGTCGCATGAATGGGATATAGCCATAGCTGGCTATAATCTATTTAGAAGAGATAGAGAGGGTAGAAAAGGAGGAGGACTAGTCCTATATGTCAAAAGCAATATTAAAGCTGCTGAAATGCAGGTGGACATGGGGAAAAAAAGAAGCGCTCTGGATTGTGTTGGAAAGAGGAGATGGCACTGTCATCCATACTGGTGTGGTCTACAGGCCTCCAACTCAAACTGAAGAGATAGATAGTGAATTAATTGTTGATATTGGAAAGATAGCCATGAAGGGGGAAGTGATCGTATTGGGTGACTTTAATCTACCCGATGTGGATTGGAGTGTTCCTTCTGCAAATCTGGAAAGAAGTAAAAAAATATGGATGCCTTCCAAGATGCATTACTTAAACAAATGGTGATGGGATCGACCAGGGAGCGCTCTGTGCTGGATTCAGTGCTCACCAACGGAGATAGCATATCGAATATCCAGGAGGATGCCCATGCAAGCAGCAGCGATCATCATACGGTGTGGTTTGAGATAAAAGCCAAGGTGGAATACAATCACAGCGAGCTCAAATTCCTAGACTTCAAAAACGCTGACTTCAGTAAAATGGCTAAGTACCTGAAAGAGGAGTTGGTAGGGTGGGAGGGGATAAGGGAAGTGGAATTGCAATGGGCTAAACTAAAGTAGGTAATAAAAGGTGCAACAGATACATAAATACAGAAAGTAAATAAAAACAAGAGGAAAAGAAACCTATTTGGTTCTCCAAAGAAGTGGCTGCACAAATAAAGGCAAAAATCACAGCTTTCACAAAATTCAGAATCTCGCAAACAGAGGAACACAGAAAAAAATACAAGATCAAACTAAAAGAGAGAAAAAGATAAGTAAGGATAGCAAAATCAAAGGCAGAAGAAAATATGGCTAAAGAGTGAAGTGTGTTGACAAAACATTTTTCAGATATATTCAGGAGAGGAGGAAAATCAGAGATGGAATTGCAGGAATCGAAAGTTCTGGGAACGGATTTGTGGAAAGTGACATTGAAAAAGCGAAAATGCTAAACAAATACTTTCTGCTTTGTTTTCACTAGAGAAAATCCTGGAGAAGGACCACCTGTGATTGACAAATATACAGATGGGAATGGATTAGATACCACACCATTCACAAAAGATGATGTGTTAGAACAGCTTGGAAAACTGAAAGTGACAAGTCTATGGGACCAGATGGGATACATCCCAATATAATGAAAGAGCTCAGAGAGGTTCTCTCAGGGCCGTTAAAGGATGTTTTTAATAGATCCTTGGAGACAGGAGAAGTTCCACAGGATTGGAGAAGAGCTGATGTGGTACCTCTCCACAAAAGTGGTAATAGGGAAGAAGTGGCAAACTACAGGTCACTAAGCCTTACCTCGGTGGCGGGAAAAGTAATGGAGGTGCTTCTGAAATAGTGAATAGTGGACTTCCTCGAAACCAACAGGTTGCATGATCCGAGGCAACATGTTTTTACCAAATGACAATCTTGCCAAACAAATCTGATTGAGTTCTTTGACTGGGTGACAGAGACTAGATCAAGGGCATGCGATGGATGTGATCTGCCTAGATTTCAGTAAAGCCTTTGATACTGTTCCTCATAGGAGGCTTATAAATAAACTCAACAGCTTGGGGATGGGTCCCAAAGTGGTGAACTGGATCAGAAATTGGTTGACTGACAGATGACAGAAGGTGACGGTAAATGGAATTCACTTGGATGAAAGGAAGGTGATTAGCGGTGTGCCCCAGGATTCGGTCCTGGGACCGTTACTGTTCAATGTATTCATGAGTGATATTGCCGAATGGAAAAGTCTGACTTTTTGCAGATGACACCAAAATTTGCAACAAAGTGGACTCCCCTGAGGGAGTGGAGAACATGAGGAAAGATCTACAAAAGCTGGAATAATGGTCTAATGCTTGGCAGTTAAGATTTAATGTGAAGAAGTGCAGTGTCATGCACTTGGGAAGCAGAAATCCAAGGGAATTGTATGTGATAGGGGGTGAGATATTGGTGTGCCGGACCAGGAGAAGGACCTAGGAGTGATTGTTTGTGACGATCTCAAGGTGGCAAAACAGTGTGACAAGGCGGTTGCAAAAGCCAGAAGGATGCAGGGTTGCATACAGAGAGGAATACTAGCAGAAAGGAAGAGGTACTAATGCCACTGTACAAGTCGCTGGTGAGGCCTCACTTGGAATATTGTGTTCAGTTTTGGATACCGTATCTCGCAAAGGATATAAAAAGGCTGGAGGCGGTTCAGAGGAAGGTGACCAAAATGATTTGGAGCCTGCATCAGAAAACTTATGAGAAGAGACTTGAAGATCTAAATATATACACTCTGGAGGAGAGGAGGGACAGGGGAGATATGATTCAGACCTTTAAATACTTAAAAGAGTATTAATGGATAAACAAACCTCTTCCAAAGACAGGGAAGCTGTAAAACTAGAGGGCATAAAGAGTAGTTACTCACCTGTAACAGGTGTTCTCCAGGAGCAGCAGGAATCAGTCCTCACATATGGGTGTCATCGGCGCTGATGAAGCCCCAGCGGAGCATTTCCCCAACTTTCTATGAAAGCCTTTGGGAATGCAGGCACGCATGCGCGGTTCCCTTCCCGCCTAAAGGTGCCATCTTACTTCAGTCAAATGACATAGCTAAGAACAGCACACAAAAATGAAAAATAAACTATGTACAACTGTAACTCCAAGGGGAGGAGGGAGGGTTGTGAGGACTGATTCCTGCTGCTCCTGGAGAACACCTGTTACAGGTGAGTAACTACTTTTTCTCCAGGACCAAGCAGGAAGTCAGTCCTCACATATGGGTGACTCCCCAGCTCTGGGCTACCGAGGAACCTAGGCTGAACAAGAGAACTCCCTCTCGTCTCAGCAGCAAAGGAAGGCTTTTCAAGGACACAACCTCCACCGGTAGCCCAACAGAGGGCAGGAGTTGCCTAAATCTCAAAGAGATTCCGGAGTACTGCTTGGCCAAAAGCACTGTCCCTACGGGACTCCCTCTCCAGGCAGTAATGGGCCGCAAAAGTCTGGCTTGAAGACCAAGTTGCAGCCCTGCAGATGTCTATCAAGGGCACAGAGCGGAGATGAGCCACTGAGGCAGCCATTGCCCTGACACGATGGGCCGTGACCCTACCCTGCAAAGGAAGGTCAGCCGCCTTATAAGCCCAGGTGATATAGTCAGCTACCCAGATGGACAAGATACGCTTGGACACAGGCAACCCCAACTTATTGGGGTCAAAGGAGACGAAGAGCTGGGTAGCCATTCTATGCCCCTGCGTATGGTCAAGGTAGAAGGATAAGGCCCTCCTACAGTCCAGGGTATGCAGGACTGCTTCAGCCTGACTTGCATGAAGCCTAGGGAAGAATGTTGGAAGAACTACCTCCTGGTTGAGGTGGAAAGAGGAGACAACCTTAGGGAGGAACTTTGGATGAGTCCTAAGGACTACCCTGTTCCTATAAATCTTGGTGTAAGGCCTATCACAGACCAGGGCCTGAAGCTCACTTACTCGCCTGGCCAAGGTAAGGGCTATCAGTAAGAGTGTCTTCCAGGAGAGGAAGTGTAGTGGACAAGTAGCCATCGGCTCAAAAGGTGGGCGAGTCAGTTGCTGCAAGACCACATTCAGCTCCCACTCAGGGGCAGGAGGACGGATAGGAGGCTTGAGCAAAAGCAAGCCCCTAAGAAAGCGAGACACCAAGGGGTGACCAGACAGAGAATGTCCCTCCACCAGAGAGTGGTGAGCTGCTAGAGCTGAGAGGTGGACCCGAACAGAATTGGATTTAAGACCTTGATTTGACAAGTGCAGTAAATACTGAAGGACTACTGGCACAGTACAGGAGAAAGGATCTTCTGTACGTAGCTGACACCACACAGAAAACCTCTTCCATTTGAGAGCATAGGTTTCCTAGTGGACTGTTTCCTAGAGGCTAGGACAACCTCCTCAACCTCCTGAGGCAGGCCCCAGGGAGCCAAGACTACCCTTGCAGCCTCCAGGCCATCAAATTGAGAGCTTTGAGATTTGGGTGCAGAAGGGAACCCTGCTCCTGTGAGAGAAGGTCAGGTTGCAACCCCAGAGGTAGTGGAGGATGCACCGCCAGTTGAAGCAGAAGAGGAAACCAAGGCGGTCTCGGCCACCTGGGAGCCACCAGCAGGACCGAGGCCTTGTCCTGAAGAACCTTGAAGAGAGTTCGGCCACCAAGGGCATGGGAGGAAACGCATAGAGAAGGCCCTGAGACCAGGATATCAGAAAAGCATCCGCTGCTATCCGCAGAGGATGCGGTTGCCAGGAGCAGAACTTTGTCAGTTGCTTGTTCGTTGGGCTGGCAAAGAGATCTATCAAAGGGAGACCCCATTTCAGGAAGATCTTCTGAACTACTGAAGGATGCAGCTGCCACTCGTGGGGCTGCAGTATTCTGCTTAATCTGTCTGCCAGGTAGTTGTCCTGGCCTGGAAGGTACACAGCCTTGAGGAGCATGTTGTGCTTGAGGGCAAAAGAACAAAGGTCCTGAGCCTCCCAACAAAGGATCCTGGACCCAGTTCCACCCTGTTTGTTCACATAAAACATGGCAACTTGGTTGTCTGTCTGAATCAGGACAGACTGGTGAGCCAGGGTAGGAGTGAAAGCTTTGAGTGCTAATCAAATAGCTCTGAGTTTGAGGAGATTGATCTGCTGTGCAGCTTCCCAGGGAGACCAGAGGCACTTGCCCAATGAGCTCCCCAGCCTTGCAGGGAGGCATCTGTTGTCATCACTACTGTGTACCCTGAAATCTGAAAAGGCACCCCTTTCAGTAGATTGGGTGGGTGCAGCCACCAGTTGAGGGAGTGCAGAAATGGTCTGGACACCCTTATTCTGTCTCTGAGGCTGCCTGTGGCCTGTGACCACTGAGCCCGAAGGCACCACTGTGCAGGCCTCATATGGAGCCTGGCATTGGGGGTCACATGTACTGTCGAAGCCATGTGGCCTAGAAGCCTCAGGCAGAGGCTGGCGCAGACCAGGGACCTGCTGAGAAACTGATTTGCCAAGGCCATCAACCTTTGGGCCCTGTCTGCTGGCAAGAAAGCCTTTGCCAGCAGAGAGTCCAGCCTTGCTCCTATGAACTCCAAGTTCTGGGAGGGGAGCAAAGTCGACTTTGCAAAGTTTATGACAAACCCCAGGCTTTGTAGAAGAGCAATAGTCCTGAGGGTGGCTTGATTGGCTCATCAGGGGTCAGACATCTCAGGAGGCCAGTCGTCTAGATAGGGGAAGACAAAGATTCCCTGGTTCCTCAGGTAGGCCGCCACCACTGCTAGGCACTTTGTGAAGACTCTGGGGGTGGAGGTGAGGCCGAAAGGCAGCACTCTGTATTGATAATGGTTTCCTCCCACAATGAACCTGAGGTACTTTCTGTGGTCTGGATGAATGAGGATGTGAGTGTACGCATCCTTTAGATCTAAGGAGCATAGCCAATCTCCCTGCTGGAGGTAGGGCAGAAGGGTTCCAAGAGTAAGCATCTTGAACTTTTCTTTCACTAGGAACTTGATGAGGTTCCTGAGGTCCAGAATGGGTCGAAGGCCACCGGTTCTTTTGGGCACCAGGAAATACCTGGAGTAGAATCCGTTACCTTGCAAGTGGGGAGGCACAGGCTCCACCGCCCTGTCCACCAACAGACCCTGAAGCTCCTGAAGGAGAAGGTCTGTGTGCAGGGGAGGCCTGGGAGGCTCCCCTGGGAAGTATGGAGGAGGCAGTTGGTGAAAATGGAGGGCATAGCCCCTGTGGACTATCTCCAGCACCCAACTGTCCCCGGTGATAAGGGGCCACTGGTGGGCAAAGAGGGCGAGACGACCTCCTGTGCAGGGTTGGGAGAGCAGTGGAGGAGAGGCTACGCTCAAGGAGTCAAAAGCCCCCACCCTGCTGAGTGGTAGCAGAGGCCTGAGGCTTGGGGGTCCTCTGCCTACGGGGCCCATTACCCTGGCCCTTGGCTTGCTGACCCTGGGGGGCAGCTTGGGCAGCCTGATATTGCGGGTACTGTTTGTAGGCAGTGCCCTTCCTCGGGTAAAAGGGCTTTTTACCCGAGCCCTTTTTTATGAGAAGGGGCAGAGGTCTTCCTCGACAGCCTTGTCCGTGTGAGGTGCTCGGTCTCAAGCTGAGCGGCCTTCTCAGTCATAGGCTTGCCAAAAAGGTTTTCACCTCGGCAAGGGACATCGACCAACTTGTCCTGAACCCATGGCTCGAGGTCCGATGACTGCAGCCATGCCTGGCATCGAGCCGCGATGCCGGCTGCCGCGACTCGGGCCGAAGCCTCGAAGCCATCGTAGGCGGCGCTGTACATGAATTTCGAGCAGTCCCGAATCCCCGAGGACAAGGACTTAAATCTCTGCAAGGGTTCCCCGGAGAGACCAGCAGAGAACCCGGCCAATTCCTTGGCCAGATCTCGCAAGTACATGCCCATATACAGCTGGTAGGACTGGACACGGCAAGCAAGCATCGAGCCCTGGAAGCACTTTCTACCGACGCCATCGAGGTTTCGGGCCTCCCTGCCAGGAAGCACCACGGAGTGCATCTTCTGGCTCTTCAGACGATGCATGGCCGATTCCACAACCATGGAATGGTGTGGTAGCTGTGCCTTCTGAAAACAAGGGCTCTTCTGGAGTTGATAGATCGAATCGACCCGCTTGCTAAGAACCGGCGCCGAGGCCGGTGCCTCCCACATACGGAAGAGGAGCCATTCCAGCATCGGAGGAACCGGGACAGTAAAGGCCTCCTTCGGAGGAGACCAAACAAAAAAAGGAACACTGCTCTTGCAGGAAACAACAGGAACCACAATGAGCAAGAGACAAGGACGTAAGGATGGGTTCAGTTGCTTTATTGGAAAGGACCCCCTTTTTTTTTTTTAACTTATTATTTATGCTTATTACTATTTATGAATATTCATGTTTGTATTTTAGCTGCTACCCCCTGATGAAGGCATAATTTGACGAAACGCGTTGTGGTCCTTTGCAATAAAGCAACTGAACCCCCCCAAAAAAAGGGGTCCTTTCCAATAAAGCAACTGAACCCATCCTTACGTCCTTGTCTCTAGCTCATTGTGGTTCCTCCTTCGGAGGAGAGTCATACTGTAGCGCCTCGAGCTCCAACTCAAGGCTCCTCCTCGGGGTCCGCCGGAATAGCCAAGGCAGTGGCCATATCTCGGACGAACTCCGAGAACCGGGTGTCCTCCGGGGGGGACCTACTCCGGGGCTCAGACTGCGGTGAGTCCGAAGGGACGCACCGAGTCTTAAACGTATCAGGAGACTCCTCGTCCTCCGTCTCCCAAGCCGACTCGTCCGAGGAAGAGTCGGGGTCTGATCCCACAGGGCCCTGGAGCACCCGCCCCGACGCCGGGAGCACCGGCGTCGACGCCCTCAGTCCCGAGCGGGAGGTCGAGGGAGACCGTGACCGAGGTCGACTCTGAGCCACGATGGACTCGAGTATCGGCTCGGTCTCCGGGGTCGACTTCGACGTCGATGTCCCGGTGGTCGGGGCAGATGCGCCAGACAGGCTGGCCATCAGTGCCCGCTGCTGCTCCATGAAGGCAGACAATCTGCTCTCCAAGGCTGTCATCCTGAGACTCAGCTCGGGAGACGCAGCAGCCACCAACTCGGGGCCCCGGCGGCGGCTCCCTGGGAGGAGAGTCCACGAGGACTACGGGGCTTACATGTCCAGCAGACTCCGGTTCCACACGAGGAACTTTGGCAGACTTCTCCGGTTCCACGGGCCCGGGACGACGGTCGGGGGTCTTAGACCTGGCCCTCGAGGAGCCAGGGACCTCCTCCGATGACGCCCTTGCGAGCCGTTTCTTCCTCTTGCGTTCCCGGTCAGGGGACCCCCTGTCCGAGGAGCTTCGACGGCGCTCGGGATCGGAATCCCGAGATGTTGAGGCCTCAGACGAGGTCCGGGCCCGGCCGGAGGCTGAGTCCGAGAAAAGCCTTTCCTTTTGCTGCTGGCGACTTCATAGTGCCTTGGAAGACATCTTTCCACAGGCCCCGCATGACTTAGGATCGTGGTCGGGGCCGAGGCACCGAAGGCAGCAGTCGTGTGTGTCGGTGAGAGACATTAGTTTCTTACACCGATCACACTTCTTAAAACCGCTGGAAGCCATCGGGGAAAAAAGAGTCCCCGCGAGGTCAAAGGACCGGCCTTCCAGGGGAAAAGGGCGCAAACGCCAGCCACGAAGGGCAAAAACCGAAAAAGAAGAGTCGGGCTCGATACCGGTCTACCGAACCCGGCGGGAGGGGAACCGGTATCAAACCGGGAGAAAAAATAGCAAAAATCGCTGAAAAATCTAATTTTAACCGGGAAAACTGGACACACGCCCGGTGGGCTTCACGGAAAAAAAAGAGACTGAGGTAAGATGGCACCTTTAGGCGGGAAGGGAACTGCGCATGCGTGCCTGCATTCCCAAAGGCTTTCATAGAAAGCTGGGGAAATGCTTCGCTGGGGCTTCATCGGCGCCGATGACACCCATATGTGAGGACTGACTTCCTGCTTGGTCCTGGAGAACATGAAGCTGCAAGGGGGTAAACTGAAAGGCAATGTCAGGAAATACTTTTTCTCTGAAAGGGTGGTGGATGCTTGGAATGCCCTCCAGCTGCTGAATGGGATTGACAACCCTTCTGTTCCTGGACTGGCCCGGAGAGACGAAGAGGAATGCTATTTTTATTTATTTTATTTATTTATTTAACAAGCACTTATATACCGCAGCTTCCAGAGATCAGATGCGGTTCACAAATAACAACAGTCAACAAAGCAAGGTTTGTTTTACATATAACGTCATATAACAATAAACAATATAAAGAAAACCAAACGTGTTGAACAGATTAGCACAGAACCGTGCAACATTATATACATTATTTACATGTACGTCTTAATTGGGTTTGTTCGTAATGAGTAGTTCAGGTGAAGATGGGAGTTATCTTTTTCTATTATAGTAAGCTATTCTATATTTTATATTATATATATATATATATAGAATATAAAATATATATATATATATTCTATATTCTACTATTCTATATTTTATTTATACTGCCCAGATTCAGGAAAGATCATTTACCTCACCTAGCTTCATCAGTGTCATCCCTGCTTCTAACTGAGAAAAAACCCCCAATAAATTCCAAAATAGAGTATGGATTTCATTGTCATTTGATGGAAAACCGATCAAACTTTTAACCTAAATTACAGCAAGAGAATACATTCCTTTTCAAAAGAAAGAAATTAATTATATAATTGCTAAATCACCAAGCATCTGTAAGAATTTAAACACTTATGTAAATAAGTTAAAATGTTAAATGTAAACAATGTTAACTGCTATTGTAAATAGTTTCGAAAAGTTCCATGTAAACAAAGTTATGCTCTCTGTAAACCGCTTTGAGAATATGAAAGGCGGTATGTAAAAAATGTTAAATAAATAAAATATACTAGCAGACACCTGCCTAACATTAGTAGTGGCCCAGCATAATCATTATGATTGGAGAGACAAGATGGACAGGAGATATCTTGAGGCGCACTGAAATAAGGCTTTGAAGCAAAGAAAAATAAGCTCTAAACGCAGCGCTGTGTTCGTGTAGTTGGGATGTCATATTCATCATCATTAAATGGGTCCGGTCCGGGTCTGGTTCTTGTCTGTGAAATGGAAGACTAACGATTGGTGGGGACGCCAAATCATTCAACAAAGAATTGGTCCGGCCCTTGACTGCATTGGTAACAGCAACAAATCCGCAAGTTTCTTATAAGACTTTTTATAAATGTTTTTAAGGTGTTTCACACAGATAGTTTGTACTTTGAATATACTTTAGGGTGTTTGATATACTATTTAAAAATATTAAAAGGGAAAGTTTGTCATGAGAGATCACTGACCTCAAGGCAAACATTCATCAAAAGAAATAATATTTCATTAAGAGCTCTGTTTTTCAGGAAAGTTTCACAATTTTTTGAGGAATAATCATGTCCGGCAATGTCCCAGTTTTTATACTATTTCCTACTATTTCCTTTTTTAATTGATCTTGTTTTATTTGATTGTTTTGTGTGTCAAATATGTGTGCATACAGAGTGGCCCAAAAAAAGTGAGAACATCTCGTAAATTAAAAGCTTAAATAGTTTACTTATTTATCTTTTTAAACTATATAACGTCTTTACTTCGACAATTTCCGGTTGCCATCTTTTTTTTTTTAATTTGTCAATAGTTTACATCTGTCTTTTTGAATTTTTAAATAACTTATATGCTACAAGATGTTCTCACTTTTTTTGGGCCACCCTGTATATAGTCCAAAGCCATTTCAATGACCATATTTTTAGGAGATATTGGATATTAAGGGGTTACAAAGATGCCAATAATGTTGACTGCAACTGTAAATACCCTTGTTTTCTGAACTGTGATTTGTTTTGGGGCTTTTTATCCCACCCATTATATCACCCACTGAGTCAGTGATCTTATGGATTTTCTTTGCCACTGGTCCATGTCAGTTCCACCACTAAGTAACAGAACAAGGAAAATTGCAAAACATGGGTAGTTAAAATTCTTTTAAAGGACAGGTCCGTTCAAGACCATAAGAAAACATAAGAGAACTCTCACCATTAAATTCAGTTTGTGGTTCATCGCCAAAGCAGAATGTTCCAGCGCTTTGAAGACCGACGCATAGCAGTCGCTGAGCTTTGTGTATTTTCCAACCAAGGCTATGGAGCATGTCTGCAGCAGCCTTTCATACCTGAGAAGAAAAATGTACCTAAAAATATTGCAGCTTCACAGAGTACATGCTCCACCCACGATCTCTGAGAACCCCTGTATTGCTAAAGGTTTGATTTACGATACATAGAAACATGACAGCAGATAAAGACCAGTCTGCCCTTGCATACTAATACTAAGCTCTACAGTCCCTTTTTATCCCTTAGAGGTCTTCTATGTTTGTCCCTTGCGTTCCTGAATTCAAATACAGTCTCTCTCTCTTCTACCTCTACTGGGAAACTATTTCATGCATCTACCGCTCGTTCCATAAAGAAATATTTCCACAAATTCCTCTCGAGTCTATCTCCTTTCACCTTCATCCTATACATTTATAATTGTAGTAGGACCAATATATTTCTATTTCTCAATTCTGTAAAACATTAATTTTAATTTATTTTAACCTACTCAAACCCATTGACACAGAGTAGCTTACAAACGACTAAAGGGGTCATTTTAAATCACTTAGACATGATTTGGATGTCCAAAAACATTCACATGCATGTTCAAATCACAGATTTGTCTCTGGAGTGAGACAGAAACAAGGTATTTAGACATCTCCACTGTGGGGATGTCTATATAGGCAGGGGGTGTGACAGAGGCATGTCTGGGGTGGAGCTACAGACCATAGACATCCCCAATCCTCTGCGTCAGCGTCCAAACTTAGACCTGCTCCAGATACCAATAGGCATTGGAAAAGGGATCATTTCTGCATTAAAACCTCTGGAGTGTGTCAAGAAGTTGACACTATACTATCCTCAGTACACTTCACACTGATAATGTGATGCACTGACAATACAATGTTGTGTATGTTTGGGAAACTTGTTTTGGGTTTGCAGCATCGCTGCATGTCTCGTAGACATCCCCGGTACCAAATGCAGTACAGTACCGTTGACATCGGTGTAGACATCTCCTGCTCTTCATGTGCCAGGTTCTAAAATGGCACCATTTGCCCCTAGTAGTACTGGGAGAGTAGATGCTTTGTGAGGTAATGAGTAGGCGGTAGGAAGAGGGATCTGATGTAGTGGGATGTTGGGGGGGGGGGGGGAAATCAAGGGGTACCAGGAAGAACAGCCAGATCAGGAGAGTCATCAGGAAAAGGGGTAAACCAGTGATGCTGAACTGGGTGTACGTGCAGATCAGGAGCTGCAATTTTAAGCTGCTCCCAATGAATAGGGTTTTTCATGTTTTTATTCCATGAGCAACTTCTTAAAAATCGCTCATCCCAGTTTATAAATAAAAACTGAAAAAAAAAAATCGCTCATCCCAATGGATGTAGAGAGCCATATCCGTGCAATCCTGCACCTATTTTACAAGAGGTTCTACATTCAGCAGAACCTCTTGTAAAGTACTTTGGGAATTCTTCACATTCTGACATGCACTTGAGAATTTCCCTCTCCACATCTTACCTAAAATGTGCCTTTAAACAAATAAGCTGAACAATTATTAAAAAGATAATATAACGAGAGAAGCATCATATGTCACAGACCTAATCTTGCATTACTTTGTAATTAAATATCAATCACTTTTTTACAGGAAACATTCAACCATGTTGTTGAGTACCTGTCAGCTATTCTCTTCCATTTGAAAAGAAGCTCAGTTGGATGGTCATCGATAGGTAAGTTCAATCTCCGTTTAAAGTACTTGATAATATCTTGCTCCTCTAACAGTATAGGCACGCGATAAGTGGAGGACACATCATGGACGAATATGACCTACCAAATTGATAAGTTCACATGAAGCGGCAGCTCAATAATCATGATTAGAGATGCAAATAGGTTGTTCTTATTTCAAACATCACTAAAACAAATTGTCAAGCAATTGTCTAGATTCTGCAGACAACCATTTAAGCACTTTACGAGTCTGACAAGTGCACAGATTTTTTTAATATCAGTTTTTTGCACATCCTCATCAAGAAGATCTTGAAACAGCAAATTCACAATGTTTCTCCATAATTAAGCCCCAAAAGGCTAAAGAAAAAGGAAATAAAAACAGCAATTAACCACTGTGAAAATAAGTCCACCATTAAATAGGGATCCTAGGATTACAAAGGAGGAAACCAAAAAACAAGAACTCAGAAAAGGAAAAATACATGAGGCAGCTCATCATACTACATATTTTGCGGAAGAGTGTCAGTACAATTCATAATAAGTCAATCAGACAACCCCTTGGTCTACTACCTTGTCACTGAGAAAAACGGTTAACTGTGATGGTTCAAAGAAGTGCCATCTTTATATTTAACAATACATTTGCAAAGAGATGTTAAGAAAAACTTAGCCCCTATTTATACTATCTTGGGCCTCATAATCAGAAATGATCTCCATCTTTTCTGCGTAGCCTTAGTCACGTCAGAAAAAAACGGAATTTTAAACCATGAAAAAACTCTTTCGGTATCAGAAAAATTCACAAGAACTAATCGCTATCAGGTTCCAAAGCAAAGGAAATAATCAATGTAGAGGCTACTGCCAAATCCACCTCAGAGGTTTCCAGGAATGCAGTCAGGCCTAAACCATCTTGAGATGAAGGAAACAACGCATCTTGACCTTCAGTCACTTCCTTCTTCTTAGAAGGGGGTAAATAATAAACTTTAGCAACTGGAGGGACATACCCAGTAGGAACCTTAGATATTTCAGAAAACATTTGTTATGCATCTCCAGTGGTGAGAGCACCTGAATCCAAGCTTCACTAGCTGCTTTTTTCCCGTTCCTACCTGCCTGTGTTACTGGGGGAACATCTTAGAATGGAGTTGTGGTCAGCATTCCACAGTTTCTCATAGCTTCCCACAGAAAACTATGGGGATATTTGGGAGGCTTGGTTATCTGAAAATACCAATGAAGTGCTTCTGGTTTTTGACCTCATTTAAAATATTCTTCCTGCATGCTGAATTTGGTGAAATTTCCAATCTTTCCTTGGAGAGTTATCATGCCCATAGACATATGAACAGACAATGAATCTCTTTAAATAACTCTTTCCAACTTCCCATTTGTTGGAAAGCAGAAAAATATTACAGAATCAATAACTGTAAGCCAACAGCAAAACATCCGCATTTCACGTCAACAGCATTTGCGCTTGCCACTTTTCTCATGTTGTTTCTATTAAAAGAAGGGGGATTATTGCATTACTGTTGTTCTTGCTTAATAAAGAGATCTATCTACAAGATAGGCATTAATACGCCCATCAAGAAAGGCCAATGTTACCTCCAAAGAAGATCACCAATGTTATATTATGAGAGTCAGTTGGCTCTATCGAAAAAAGCTACCTCAGCGGGGTAGGGGGGAGAGGGAAGTCATTTATTAGCAGCACACTCTTACACCATTATTTACCACAAGACCCATTCGGTAAATAAAGCACGTTAGTGCATGCTGTTAGGAAACAATCCCCCAAAAGTGCTAATGTTTCTTTATCTAGAGTCAATGTTCCCATCCAGAGAATCAAAACTAATCCAGAGAATGTTTCCTTCTATCAAACAGGTCATCGTTCTTCCTGATCAAAAGAATTCATGGCCCCCCATCAACAAAGCTAAAGTTAGCCAGTGAACTGAAATCCATCAGGAGGAGCACAAACCTGTTCCGGGTCCACATGGCAGAACATAGAGATCTTTTCCTTTACAGCCATTTCAATTGGCTTGTTGCTTCTGCAAACAATCTGTAAGACACAATTGTTATGGCCCCATCAGAGTGACAAAACGCAAGAGGTTGGTTTCATGTGGATCACAAAACTGAAACACAGCATGCATTCAACTAATGAAGTTGGGTGTATGCCAAGTTAGTTGCAAATACCACAAGCATCCATTTGTGTTGTGAAATGCAATCGCAATGGTCATTTTCATCATAAAACTGGCTTTTCTACAAAAAAATGGATGATCTTTTCTTAGCAAGTTTATTAAGGTTGGAAATACAGAGGGATATGAATGAGTTTGGGTTAGGGGGGTGGAGGGATAAGAGGAACTGAAAATTATAATCTCTGTTCATGGAATAAGGGGATAGGGTGGGTGGCTTGTTTATGCTTAAGTGGTATTTTCTTATTGTAAGCAGCTTTCCGTCTCACAGTAGTAAGTCGGAATATAAGGTTCAAATAAATAAATAACCCTTGCATGAGTAAAGTATCCTCACTGACCAGCATCTAGCATACAACTTTCTGATAATTATCAAGTCTAAGATTAAGGGTGGTCAGGTCAGGTAGTGATGGGCAGACCTCTTCTCTTCTATATTTTCAATTTCATTCATAGAAGTATATATTATGACTACTAAAGAATTTGCTGAAGTACCTGAGATTCTCGCTGAGAGAAGTCGGCAGATATACGCAAAGAGAAATCCAGTAGCCAGAGAGAGAAACACGCAGCAATCACACAAGCAGAGAAGCAAGCATTCTAGGAAATCAATCATACAAGTATAGTCTTCTAGGCTGGGTCACTACAGCTACACCTCTTGTTATTCTAAGCATGTCTAGCTAGTTGGGAAACTCAAACGCTGGTTTAAATAAATGTGTCTTAAGTGCTACCTTAAAGTATTTGAGGAAGATTGAAGGTGAAGTTCCAGGGGACGTCCATTCCATAGCAGAGGGGCAAGGGAAAAAAAAAAGACTGAATGACATATGGATTCGTACTGGGCATGAATGGAAGAGGATAGATACAATCTGTTTCCATGTACTGAATGCAGAGAGTGGGCTGAGCAGTATGGAATGATGAGAATTTTATACTGAATACGTTCTTTAACGGGGAGCCAATAATGTTGAAAGAGCAACGGGAGTTATATGGTCATATCTATGGCCATGTGTAAATATTTGAATGGATATCTTTTGTACTCTTTGAAGTCTCTTTAGCCCCACACAAGACAGATTACTATACTGAGGACAACAATAGTTTGTGCTGGGGCATCACGATATGGACATATTGCCCGGAAACAGCACAATGCATTGAAGGAGGATCTAACCACATGACTGATATGTTGGGTGAAAAATAGGTTGGAGTCCATGAGGGCGCCTAGATATTGGAATGAAGTAGCCAATGTAATAGGTTGTCTCTGGATCGTTGGAGCCATACTGGGGGTTGGAGAAGCCCCCATGTTATCCACGTGGTTTTGGACTTTTTGGGATTTAATTACAAACAGTTTTCCCCTAACAAATCTGCAACCATGTTCAAGCATAGGTTAACAAAGGTAAGACTGGGAGCGATAGTGTCAGTAAAGGGAACAAGAAGGATGTCATTTGCATATACATAAACTGCAGCATCTGTGCTTTGTAAAGTGACTTATCCAGTGGGAATCAAACCCTGAACTCTTGGGTTCTAGGTTATTACACTAACCACTAGGCTACTCCTCCACTCCATACAGTGTATACACACATAAAAAGCAAGGTGTACAGAAACAAAGCCCATGCTTTTATGCAATACACAAGTAGATGGATGGAGTGACGTTACCTAATGTGATGGCAGCTTGAGCGATCTGCTCCGGAGCCATCCCCAAAAAATAATAGAAATAGCCTTTAAAGGAAAAAACACTACCCTAACAAGCAGTGAAGGGGCAAAAGATGATGTCCACAAGGAGGAAAGCTGCAGACCTGAAAGAATTTGCATACTCAAGTACTAGTGTTGGGAGTGGCGAGGTGAAAATGGCAGTCAGCGGCACACATAATGAGGCACAGAAGGAGCAGGTGGAGAAGGAGAAAAAGGCAAGTAACGGCAAGGCTGGGGAGTGCAATTCACAACAAATAACGAGAAATGAGCTGTGCGAGTAGTTTAACGAGCTAAACTCAGAGGTGCAGGCAACAAAAACGGAGCTCGGAGAACTTATGGGCAGCATGAAAGAAGAGCTTATTGAACTAAATTGCTGTGTGGGAGATCATGAGAATTGGCTGGAGGCTGTGGAGCAACACCAAGAGACATTGGCAGCTAAGGTAGAGAAAGGGGAGGAATGGAAGGATCAAGTGCAGTATAAGCTGGAGGACCTCAAAAATAGATCAAGGCACCATAACCTACGCGTCAGGGGAATACCGGAAAGCTCCGAATTTAAGGATGGTGCAAAGGTGGTAGAAGCGGTTTGGAGGTTTTGACCAGGGGAGGGGAAGAACAACTTCCCGAAAGAATAGTGCTAGATCGAGCACACCAAGCACTAGGTCCCTTAAGAAACAACAGACCCCGAGACATAATCATACATGTGCAGGACCATCAGTTAAATGAGCAAATAGCGGCATAAATGAGGGGTCTTGGCACATTTAACTGGCAAGGACACCAAATCGCTATTTACGCAGACATCTCAACAGGAACACTGCAAAGGCGCAGGGCAATGAAACCGGTGACAAAAGCCCTCCGGAATGCTGATATAAGATATAGATGGCTCTACCCTTTTGGGCTTTCATTTTCTAAGGGCGAGACTACATGGAGGGCCAAAAATGTTCCTGAGGCACTACAAGCACTGAAAGAAGCAAGCCTAAATCAGCAAGAGGATACTGCACGCCAAGAATATAAGAAGGGCAGTCAGGAAGAGCAACTTGGAAAGCAATAGGGACAAAGACAGTGAGGAGAACAGGGCTCGGAAAGATTGCGGAATGCCCGGGTCACACAATTTAAAAACACAAAACATTGATGTATGTAACCAGAGAGTGGAACACAAATCAAAATGACAGGACTATGACTAAGCCCTAGAAACGGTAGGGCATAATCTGAACTGCCCAGGAATACCTTTTAAAGTGAGGCTTACATGTAATCTAAGCAGTTAAAAATTATGGCAGAGTGTATGTTAAGCGTAAGGAAAACTAGAAAAGTTTACTTGCACAAGATATGTGGGTTCTATATATACTGATTATTTTCAATATGTGAGTTAATAGCCAGGATGAATAGAAAGCTGGTGGGAGGTGAGGCAGGAGGGAGAATGCAAGGGAAGCAGGATGGAGGGGAAGGGTAAAGTGGAGGCTGGAGGGATTGAAGGGGAGGAAGGATGGATAAAGGTGTGGGGGAAGATTGGGGAGGGCGGGGTGAGCATTACTTCAGATTTACCTCTGTCACAAGAGGGGAAGTGGGAGGGGGTAGGGGAGGGAGGGGGGATGCGAGTGGGAGGGGAAGGGGAGGGAAAGATGATATGGGAGGGAAGAAAAATGGCAAGAAGGGGAAACTGATAAGAGAAACCAGCCAGAAAAAGTACCTAACAGTGGCCACAGTCGATGCAAAGAGGCTTCAAACGTGGAGTAAGTGATGCCTTTTAGAACAGGAAGGAACGAGGCTCGATGCTGATGTCTTATGTGTGCAGAAAACTCAACTGCAAGTGGGGCAGGAGGGACTGCTACACTCAAGAAGTTACCCTCGGGTGGTATTGGCGGGACAGAGGTGCACCTTAGGAAGGGTGGGATGGGGATCTTGGCTAGTGAGAAAGCCAAGGAAGCAATAATGGGAGAATGTTGGGATAAGGATGGAAGATGGGTAGGGGTAAGATTAAAGGTGGGGGAAGAGGAAGTATGGGTTATAAGTGTATATGGGCTGAATATACAGTAGGGAGATTTCTACGAATGAATGTTAAAGGAGTTGGAGGGATTTGGAGAGGCCCTGATCATTTTGGGTGGAGATTATAACCTTACCCTCAACCCAAAGCTAGATAATAGTGTGGGGGGGGCATGCAATTGGGGTGGGGGGAACAGATCAGAGAAGCCTCTTGAAGTTTAAAGAAAGATTAGGTTTGTAGATGTTTGGAGGTGCAAGCACCTGGGGAGCGTAAATATACTTTCTACTCACGCTCATGGATCCCATGATATGATTTGGATAGATATGATTTGGGTGATTTGGGCTCATGGATAGATATGATTTGGGTGAGCGGGAAATGGGTACTTAAGGTGTGCAGGGTGGAACAGGAATCAATAACCTGGATAGATCATGCTCCTGTTAGTGTCACGTTTGAAATAAGGGTTAGAGATGAGGGGATCAAATTTTGGAGGCTAAGGGCCCAATACTGTGCCACGAATAGCAGGGATGGATGTCCCAGCGGGATGTCCATCTTCACTATTTGTGCCTTCTCCGCTGCCATCTAACTTCCCCACTGGTTGTGTGAGGAAGTTAGACAGGGCAGGGAAGGGGTGGATCGGAGGCGGAGGCAGGGCAGGCGGTGGGCGGTTGCCGGCCCTGGACGCACAGGGTTGATTCTAATGTCGGCTCTGCACATCCAGGGCCGGCGACTTGTGCGGGAAAGTTATTCCACCTCCAAGGTGGAATAACTTCTCTGCACGTTTTTTTACTGCAGGCCCGGGGCGCGGATGGGGCAGGGGAGGCCCAAAGACATTCCCCGCAGCC
This sequence comes from Ichthyophis bannanicus, assembly GCA_033557465.1. NCBI lineage: Eukaryota > Metazoa > Chordata > Amphibia > Gymnophiona > Ichthyophiidae > Ichthyophis > Ichthyophis bannanicus. The sequence goes on along the minus strand of CM066035.1, from coordinate 906,705,631 downwards.
TGACCCTGACCTCAGGAGGCCGGATCAGAACAGCAATCCCCTCTGTAAGTCCGGCTCAGACCGGATGTACAGAGGGGATCTACGTTTGGGACAGAATAAGCCTTTAAAGGCCCAATTCCAATCCGGACGTACAGGCTCTCTGTGCGCCCGGCCGGATCTGGACGAACAGAGGGAGTCGTAATTCCAATCCCGCGGAGCATGTCTAGCCCCACGGGACTGGAATCGCAAACAGGCCTGTACGTGCAGGCCGGGACCGCGATTCAGCCCAGCCTGCATGTACAGGACATGCCTGACTAACTCAGTCTGGACTTTACAATGGAGTCGCAGCGCCATGGCTTCCGACTGTCAAGGCACCATGGCTCCATTGTAAAGCAGCGATCCCCAGCCACCGGCTCCTATAATGCTTTCCCCACAGCCTGACCCCCGATCCAGCCTCCCAAGGCCAGGGTCAGGCTGCGGGGAATGCTCTCCGCCCCCTTCTGCCGCTGCCATGCCCTGGACTGTTGTTCTCTGCCTGTGGAACTTATTCCACCTCAGAGGTGGAATAAGTTCCCTGTCTAAGCCGTCGGCCCTGGACATACAGCGCCAACACTGGAATCGGCCCTGTACATCTGGGGCCAACAACCGCCCACCACCCGCCCTAACACTGCCCCCAATCTGCCCCTCCCCGCCCCCGTCTAACTTCCCTGTACAATGAGCGGAGGAGGACAGGAACGGTAAAGGGCACGAATAGCAGGGGTCTTTTGGGAATTTTATGCAGGTCTTTATCAAAGTGAAACACAAGGAGGACTAGAGAAGGGGATCCAATTCTTAACAATGCCAACTGCAGACAATATCAGCAGATGAGGAAAAATGATTAGGAAAGGAGATAAGTGGGGAGGAGGTCCAAGCAGCTATAAAAATTCTTAAGACTGGCAAAGCTCCAGGGTTAGACGACCTCACTGCAAAATTCTATTGCCTGATGCAGGCCCAAATAACCGCCATATTTACAATGGTTAATGGGATATTACAGGGGAAAGGCCTATCAAAATCAATGGAATAGGCATGAATAATAATCTTGCCTAAGCCAGATAAGGGTACCAGTGACTGCGGGTCTTATCGGCCAATCTCGCTAACCAACTTGGATCCAAACTATTGGCTAAAATATTGGCCACTCGCCTGCAAGGAGTTATAAATAAATTGGTCCATAAAGATCAAACTGGATTTGTGCAAGAAAGCAGGGTGGGGATAACACAAGAAAAAGCGTAGTTACTCACCTGTAACAGGTGTTCTCCAGGAGCAGCAGGAATCAGTCCTCACTTATGGGTGACGTCGGCGCCGACGGAGCCCTCGCGGAGCAATTTTCCCCAGCTTTCAAAGAAAGCCTTTGGGAATTGCAGCGCGCATGCGCGGTCGTCTTCCCGCCCGAAGGTGCCATCTTAGCCAGTCAGATGACATAGCTAAAAAAGACAGCATAAAAATTTGCAAAAAGAACATAAGCAGACGATTGCAACTCCAAGGGGAGGAGGGAGGGTAGTGAGGACTGATTCCTGCTGCTCCTGGAGAACACCTGTTACAGGTGAGTAACTACGCTTTCTCCAGGACCAAGCAGGAAGTCAGTCCTCACTTATGGGACTCCCAAGCTCAAGGCTACCGGAGACCCTAAGCACAAAAATGAGCTCCCTCTAGCTCAGCAGCACAGAAGGAAAGAATCTTCGCTGAATTATCACCCACCGGTAGCCCACATCCGGGATGGAGGGTAGGAGTTGCTCAGACCTCAAAGAGATTACGGAGGACTGCCTGTCCGAAAGCACTGTCCCTACGGGACTCCCTCTCGAGACAGTAATGGACCGCAAAAGTCTGGCTCGAAGACCAAGTAGCGGCCCGGCAGATGTCTGCCAGCGGAACAGAGCGGAGGTAAGCCACTGACGTGGCCTTTGCCCGAACACAATGAGCCGTGACTCGACTTTCTAAGGCGAGTCCGGCTGCCCCATAAGCCCAAGAGATACAGTCCGCAACCCAGATGGACAGAGTACGCTTGGAGACCGGGAGTCCCAATTTATTGGGGTCAAAAAGACACAAAAAGCTGAGCAGCTTTACGGTGCTCCCGCGTACGGTCAAGGTAGAAAGTTCAATGCCCTTCTACAGTCCAGGGTATGGAGGACCGTCTCGGCTCGGCTGGAGTGTGGTCTGGGAAAGAAGGTTGGAAGTACCACCTCCTGATTGATGTGAAAAGGGGAGACCACTTTAGGCAGAAACTTAGGGTGAGTCCGTAGGACTACCCTATTCTTGTAGAACCGAGTGTAGGGGGGATCAGACACGAGGGCCTGCAACTCACTTACGCGCCTAGCGGAAGTGAGGGCTACCAAGAACAGTGTTTTCCAAGACAGAAAACGGAGAGAACATGTAGCCATGGGTTCAAAAGGCGGACAGGTGATCCGCTGCAAAACCACATTCAGGTCCCAGTTCGGCGCTGGCGGGCGCAGAGGTGGTTTAAGTAGAAGGAGACCTCGGAGAAACCTCGCTACGAGAGGGTCGCTGGAGAGAGGTCTACCGTCCACCGGCACATGATGTGCCGAAAGAGCACTGAGGTGAACTTTGACGGAGTTGGACTTAAGTCCTAGATTAGAGAGGTGTAGCAAGTACTGCAAGATCACCGACACCGGGCAGGAGAAGGGATCCTGAGACTGTTCGGTACACCAGACTGCAAAGCGACGCCATTTAAGGGCGTAGCATTTGCGGGTAGAAGGCCGTCGCGAAGCCAAGACGACCTCCTCCACCTCCGCCGGCAGGAGAAGGGGAGCAAGGACTACCCTCTCAGCAGCCAGGCCATGAGGTTGAGAGACCTGAGGTTGGGGTGCAGTAGGGACCCCTGATCCTGGGTGAGGAGATCCGGTTGCGCCCCCAGAGGGATTGGATCCTCCACCGCCAGTTGCAGCAGGAGCGGAAACCACGGCTGCCTGGGCCAGCGAGGGGCCACCAGGATCATGAAGGCTTTGTCTCGGAGAACCTTGAAAAGAGTCCGAGAGACTAACGGAATGGGAGGGAAAGCGTACAGAAGGCTCCCCGACCATGAGATCAGAAAGGCGTCCGCCGCAACCCGAAGGGGGTGAGGCTGACGAGAGCAGAAGCGAGGAAGTTGCCGGTTGCGAGGACTGGCAAAGAGATCCATCGTGGGGAGGCCCCACCTGAGGAAGAGCTTCTGGACGATCAAGGGATCCAGACGCCACTCGTGCGGCTGGAGGACCCTGCTGAGTTTGTCCGCCAGGCAATTTTCTGGGCCCGGGAGATAAACTGCCTTGAGGAGAATGCCGTGACTGACGGCCCAAGAGCAGAGCTTCTGTGCCTCCCGGCAGAGGAGGAAGGAGCCCGTGCCCCCCTGCTTGTTCACGTAGAACATGGCAACTTGATTGTCCGTCTGGACAAGGACGGACTGTTGGGAGGTCAGGTGGGAGAAGGCCTTGAGAGCTAGGCGGATCGCCCTGAGCTCCAGGAAGTTGATCTGCTGAGCAGACTCCCACTTGGTCCAGAGGCCCTGAGTACGTGCCTCTTGGCAATGGGCTCCCCAGCCCAGGAGGGATGCATCGGTGGTCAGCACCCGGGTCGGCTGAGGTGACTGGAAAGGCATTCCTAATACCAGGTTCGGCTGCCGGAGCCACCACCGGATAGACGAGACCAGCGGCTCGGAGACGCGCACCAGGTCTGCTAGGCCGCCTGTGGCTTGTCGCCACTGCCGGCGGAGACACCATTGAGCAGACCGCATATTCAGGCGGGCATTGGGGGTCACATGGACGGTGGAAGCCATATGGCCGAGCAGTCTCAGGAAGCGCCTGGCGGAGACCAGGGGCTGGCTGCGAAAGCGGTCGGCTAGGTCCATGAGCCGCTGAGCCCTGTCGAGCGGTAGGTACGCTCGCGCCTGAGGGGTGTGCAGCCTTGCGCCGATGAACTCGAGATCCTGTGAGGGGAGCAAAGTGGACTTTGCGAAGTTTATGACAAAGCCCAAGTGCTGCAGCAGAGTCACCGTGCGGCACGTGGCGTGGGTGACCTCCTGAGCGGACGCTGCTCTGATGAGCCAGTCGTCGAGGTACGGAAAGACAAAGAGGCCGCGAAGCCGGAGATGGGCCGCCACGACCGCGAGGCATTTTGTGAAGACTCGCGGTGCGGAGGACAGGCCAAAGGGCAGTACTCTGTACTGGTAATGATTTCCTGCCACCACAAACCTTAGGTATTGGCGGTGGCTTGGGTGGATGAGGATGTGCGTGTAGGCATCCTTTAGATCCAAGGAGCATAGCCAATCTCCCTGCTGGAGGTAGGGCAGAAGGATTCCAAGGGTAAGCATTTTGAACTTCTCCCGCACAAGGAACTTGTTGAGGTTGCGCAAGTCCAGGATGGGTCTGAGGCCCCCTGTTCTCTTTGGTATCAGAAAATACCTTGAATAGAAGCCTTGACCTCTCAGGTGGTGTGGCACCGGTTCCACCGCCTGTTCCTGCAGAAGACCTGCTAACTCCTGAAGGAGCAACTCCCTGTGCAGAGGGGGGCGCGGAGGCTCTCCCGGAAAATAGGAGGGAGGGACCTAGTGGAAGTGGAGAAGGTAGCCCTCTCGCACGACCTGAAGCACCCAGGCATCTGCGGTGATGCTGGACCACCTGTGGGCGAAGTGAACCAGCCGGCCTCCGGTGCTGGGGGGAACCAGCGGGGGGGGAGAGGCTATGCTGAGCGAGTCAAAAACCCCCACCCTGCTGAGCAGGGACTGGTGGTGCAGGCTTGGGGGCTTGCTGCCTACGGGACCCGTTACCCCGTCCCTTGGCCTGCTGGCCCTGTTGGGGAGCTGCAGGGGCCTGATAATGGGGGTATTGTTTGTAGGCAGCTGCCTTCCTCGGGTAAAAGGACTTTTTTCCCGAGCCCTTCTTTTCCTGGGAAGGGGCGGAGGTCTTCCTAGAAAGCCTGGTCCTGGTGAGAGTCTCAGTCTCAATTTGTGCAGCCTTTTCCGCCATGGGCTTGCCAAAGAGGTTTTCGCCTCGGCAGGGGACATCGACCAACTTGTCCTGTACCCAGGGCTCAAGGTCGGACGACTGAAGCCAAGCCTGTCGGCGGGCACCGATGCCGGCTGCGGCCACTCGAGCCGAGGCTTCAAAGCCATCATAGGCTGCTCGGGACATGAACTTTGAGCATTCCCGAATACCCGTGGACAAGGCTAGGAACCTCCGCAAGGGCTCCTCGGAGAGACCAGCGGAGAATCCGGCTAGCTCTTTAGCCAGATCCCGGAGATACATGCCCATGTATAGCTGGTAAGTCTGGACACGACAGGCGAGCATAGAGCCCTGGAAGCACTTCTTGCCAAGGCCATCCAGGTTACGGGCCTCCCTTCCAGGAGGCACCGAGGAGTGCATCTTCTGGCTCTTAAGACGATGCATGGCCGATTCCACTACCATGGAATGGTGTGGCAGCTGTGCCTTTTGAAAGCCAGGGCTCTTGCGGACTCGATAGATAGAATCGACCCGCTTGCTCAGGACCGGCGAGGAGGCCGGACTCTCCCACATGCGGAAGAGTAGTCGTTCCAGCATAGGAGGAACCGGCACAGTAAAGTGTTCCCTCGCGGGAGAGTCATACTGGAGGGCGTCGAGCTCTTCGGCTCGAGGCTCCTCCTCGGGATCCGCAGGGAAGGCCAAAGCCTTGGCCATATCCCTAACGAAGTCCGAGAACAGGGCATCCTCCGGGGGGGACTGCTTCCGAGGCTCGGACTCCGGAGAGTCCGATGGGACACACCGAGTCCGGAAAGAATCAGGTGACTCTTCCTCCTCAGACTCCCAGACCGACTCCGACGAGGACTCGGTGGGGTCGGCCCGGGCAGGGTGCGGCGCCAGCCGCCCCGACGCCGAGGGAGTCGGCGTCGGCGACCTCGGTCCCGAACGGGAGGCCGAGGGCGACCTCGACCGAGGATCGACTCGAGTTCTCATCGACTCGAGGATCGGCTCGGTCTCCGGGGTCGACTTGGACGTCGACGTCCCGGCGGTCGGGGCAGCGACGCCAGCGAAGCCAGCGAGCAGTGCCCGCTGCTGGTCCATGAAGGCAGACAGTCTGCTCTCCAAGGCCGTCAACCTGAGTCCGAGCTCAGGTGACCCAGCAGCCCCCGACTCGGGCCCCGACGGCGTCGGGCCCGACGTCGGCTGTCGCGGAGGCGAGTCCAGAAGGACTACAGGACTTACCCGGGCAGGCATCTCCGACTCCAGGCGAGGTCGCTTCGGGAGGTGCTCCTTCTCCAAGGACCCGGGGCGGCTGTCGGGGCTATGCGACCTGGCCCTCGCGGAGCCAGGAGCGTCCACCGACGCCGCCCTCGCGGGTTTTTCCTTCCGACGATGGTCCCCGGAGGGAGAACCCCGGTCGGAGGAGCTCCGGCGACGGTCCGAGCTGGAGCCTTTCGACACGGAGGCCTCCGACGAGGTCCGGGTACGGCTGGGGTCAGCGAAGATTCTCTCGCGCTGATGCCGCCGACTTCTCAACGCCTTCGAGGACAGTTTGCTGCAGGGCCCACAGATCAGTTCCTCATGATCCGGGCCCAGGCAGCGGAGGCAAAAGTCGTGTGTGTCGGTTAGTGACATATTTCGGTCACACCGACCACACCGCTTAAAGCCACTGGCAGCCATCGGGGGAAAAAGGGCCCCTGCGAGGTCAAAGGACCGGGCTGCCAGGGAAAACGAAAACGAAAGCTGACTAAGTCAGAAAAACCGAAAAAACGGAAGAGGACTCGAGACCGGCGTCGCGAGTCCGGGCGGGAAAACGATCGGCGTCGAACCGAAAGAAAAAAGTATAAAATAAAGAGGAAAATCAACTTTTTCGCGGGGACAAGACGGGGACGTCTGTAGGGCTCCGCGGAAAAAAGAAGACTGGCTAAGATGGCACCTTCGGGCGGGAAGACGACCGCGCATGCGCGCTGCAATTCCCAAAGGCTTTCTTTGAAAGCTGGGGAAAATTGCTCCGCGAGGGCTCCGTCGGCGCCGACGTCACCCATAAGTGAGGACTGACTTCCTGCTTGGTCCTGGAGAAATCTTAAATACTACTTGGCACTTGAACTGCATAGGAGAGCAGGCTGTATTTTTAATGGTGGATACTGAAAAAGCATTCAACAGAGTTGAGTGGCGATTCATGTTCCAGGTCCTAGGGCTGGGGGAGAATTTCTTAAGGTGGACTACAGCACCATATGCTAGTCCCAAAACACACATCCGAATTATTGGGGAGTATTCAGACAGTTTTGCATTAGGGAAAGGAACCTGCCAGGGCTGTCCTCTCTCACCATTATTGTTTGCTCTTATGACAGAGCCACTGGCAGCCCATATTAGACAACAGATATACAGGGGGTGGAGAATGGAGGGAAAGAGACAAAAATATCACTCTTTGCAGATAATATTATATTCACATTACATAAACCCCTTACTACTCTACCAATTTTACTGAAAACCATAGAACAATACAGCAAGGTGGTGGGATACAAGACAAAAATGAGCAAGGCAGAAATACTGGGTTTTTACCTACCAGATGAATTGGAGGCTAGACTGAGGGGCAGTTTTCCATTTAGATGGGTTCAAAAAATGTTAGATATTTAGGGATCCAACTGGGGGGGGGGCATGCTAGACAATCTTAATGAATGGAACTATAAACCCCTGGTACAGAATATTAAGAGAGATTTCTTTAAATGGACAGGGCTCCATTTATCCTGACTGGGTCACACAGCAATCATTAAAATGAACATACTCCCTTGGATCATATTTCTTTTTACCTCCCTGCCATGTATAATGCCCAGAGCACAGTTGAAGGGCTTACAAAATATTTTAATGAGGTATATTTGGGACGGAAAGGCACCTAGGGTATTACAGGAGATAATGTACAAGAGGTAAAAAGAAGGGGGGGCTAGGGGTACCATGCCTGGCCACCTACTATGACGCGGAACAACTGAGGGCCTTGTTTGCCTGGAAGGGAGCAAGGGAAACTCCACAATGCGTCCAGATGGAGCAAGGGGATAAGGGGAATTTGGGGGTTCTCCTTTTAAGGAGTGGGCCCCGAAAGGTTTAATTCAGTTAGGACAACTGATGGATCAGGAAGGGAGGATAAGGGCATTTAAGGAACTGAAGGAGACATACGCCTTAAGAGAGATGGATCGCTATGCATATGTTCAGATATGGTACTTCCTACAACAGAAAGAGATAAAGGCTGATCTGTAGGCAAAATCAACCCCTTTTGAGGAATTAATGGAGAAGAAGGATACCCAGAGGGGTCTCCTTTCTATCCTTTATTGGGTGATGCGGAATGGTAATAGGGAGGTTGCGATGAGTCAGCAGAGATGAGAAGAGGAGTTGCCGGGACCTTGAGTTAAAGTGAGCTGGAAGGCAATTTATAAGAGCGCACACCAGTTAGCTCCAGGAACATCCTTCTTAGAAAACAGTTTAAAACGTTGTTTACGCGTGTTTTGGACCCCGGTAAAACTACAAGCCATACATAAGAATGGCACAAGTGAGTGCTGGAAAGGATGTGGGGGAAAGGGGGATCTGCTGCATTTAGTATGGAGTTGCCCTAAGGTACAAGGTTTATGGAAAGAAATGGAAAGGTTATACAACGGTATCACTAATGTCCAGATACAACTAACCCCAGAGATTGTCGTTTTGAATGAAATGTGGGGAGGAGGTAATAAGGCGCTGGACATATTTCTTAGGTATTGTGTGGGGGCAACGAGAGTGAAACTGTTAAGGGGGTGGAAGCAGCCAACTATTCCAACAATAGGGGAGGCTGTGTGCAGACTAGATCAGTTGTGGAGCCTGTGTGCGGTAGTAGCTCACAGACAACAAAAGAAGCGAGTATATCATGAGACATGGCACTGGTATCAGGAAAGAAAAAAGGAGGGAATATTTTAGGGACTGGGAATCTACATTAGAAAGGTCCCTAAGCTGATGGGGAAGGGGTAGCAGGTGAGGGAAGGGAAAGGAGGAGGGAAGAAGGGATAAAAGGGAAGTGGGGTAACAAGGGATATAATGTAAGAGAATGTACATAACAGACTGTGTCTCAATATAGGCTGAGGTGGGCAACATTAACGCTGAGCGATGTAACTCTTGATTAATTGGATGTATATGAAAGGGGTAGAGAGAAAGGAAAGGAGTAAGAGATTAATGATGAGTTTGTTGGTTTGATGATGTATATTCAGTGTTTGAAAAACTTGATAGAAAATATAAATTAAAAAAAATACACAAGTAGACATCTTCACGTAGCAGACTATTGTGGATCAGGAACTGGTTAAAAGATAGAAAGCAGAGGGTAGAGCTAAATGGCCAATTTTCCCAATGGAGAAAGGTGAATAGTGGAGTACCCCAGGGATCTGTGCTGGGTCCGCTGCTTTTTAACATATTCGTAAATGACCTGGAAATGGGAATAACAAGTGAGGTTATCAAATTTGCAGATGACACAAAACTATTTAAAGTTGTTAAAACCCAACAGGATTGTGGAAAATTGCAAGAGGATCTTGATAAATTGGAAGACTGGGCATCCAGATGGCACATGAAATTTAATGTGGACAAGTGCAAAGTTATGAACGTAGGAAAGAACAACCCAAACCATGGTTACACGATGCAAGGTTCCACATTAGGAACCACCACCCAGGAAAAAGATTTAGGCGACATCGTGGATAACATGTTAAAACCCTCCGCCCAGTGTGCAGTGGTAGCCAAGAGAGCAAATAGAAAGCTAGGTATCATAAGGAAAGGAATAGAAAATAAAATGAAGGATATTATAATGCCTTTGTGCGACCGCACCTTGAATATTGTGTGCAATTCTGGTCACCGTATCTTAAAAAGGATATAGCGTTATTAGAAAAGGTACAGAGAAGAGCCACCAAAATGGTAAAGGGGATGGAAGGATACCACTATGAAGAGAGGCTAAAAAGGTTAGGGCTCTTCAACCTGGAAAAGAGACGGCTGAGGGGAAATATGATAGAGGTCTATAAGTAAATGAATGCAGTGGAACGGGTAAATGTAGATCGATTGTTTACATCATCAGAATATAGAAAGACTAGGGGGCATGCAATGAAGCTTGTCATGCAGCAGGAGCTGATGGAAGCAAAGATGCAAGAAAAAAAGCTGTTTTTCATAATATAAAAGATGTGCACGGGATGCAATTCCCGCACAGAGCAGCTAGAGGGAGCAGGCGTGCTCTCACAGAGGCTGACTGGACACCCCCAGCTAATCGACACCACCTGACAAGCAGCCCAGAAAGCTCAAACACAGGAGAGCTTTATAAGCAAGAGGCTGGAGACTGGAAAGGAGGTGGAGGTAGAGGTGGACCAGAGAGAAGCACCAGGAGCAAAGCCGTGCGAAAGAAATGCACCACGAGCAAGGGCCAAGAAGAAGGAAGCACCAGGAGCAATGAGCTAAGCCCTAGGAGTGAATGCAAAAGCAATGCTGAGCAAAGGAACAGTCACTTTGGGAAGCAGAGCAGTGCTGAAGGAAGAAGCCAGAAGTTAGGCTTGGAAAGAGGCCTGCGCTTACCGGAGGAACCAGTGACCAGACTGAAAGGTAACAAGAGCTTTCAGGGAAAAGACTGGCATGAGGATTGTAGCCCTGGAGAACTACTAGAAGGAGAAAGTTCATGTTCTACATGCTGCTGGAAGCCAAGGTACACTGACTCTGTTTTTATGAGAAAAAGCTCACCTTATAAGTGCCCTTTTAAAAGCAATGCTCGTCTTACAAGAAAGGAAAGTAAGCCTACCTTGTATAACCCAGATGGTAAATGCACAATGGTAGACCACGCTCGCTGGCAAACTTTAGAAGAACTCTACAAACACCCAGAGAATAAGAATAGCGACTGGCCAGAAACAATAGCCAGAGAAACCCCAGATACAGAAAGGGATAACTCTGACTCAGAGCCGATGCAAGTGGAATTTGTGGAGCCTAGTCTTCTGTCTCAAGAGGAGATGGACTGTTCTCTATGTGTTACCAGCAGTTTAGAATCACTGCTAGACTTGTAAATAATATATACTGCCTCCAGAGTGTTACTTGTATGCTAAAAGGAAGAAGAGTATTGAAACGGTTGAGTTACTCTAGGAAGCCTTAATTAATCCTTGTTGCAACTGTGAAGCATAACAGTTTTTCTTTACCATGAGTTTGTGTTGGATGGGACAGTAAGAAAAAAAGGGAAGAAAGAGAAAAGAGGAAGCTCATTGTTGGTTTGGGCCACACTTGGTTTTTCTCTCAATTTATTTTTCAGGAATCATCATGGAGCAGAAGGAGCTGTGCGCCTGGATGGCTCTCCAGTTTGATAGGCAAGGAGAATTGGCGTGCCAGACCCAGAGGCAGGCAATTCAAGCCATGCATGAGCAGCAGAAGCCTATCCTACATATGATGGAGGCATGGCTGGCCCAGCAGAAAGAGTCGCTGGAGAGAGCCAACACACAGCATGGACCGAACCCTGAACTGGGTAATCGTCCGGTAGGACAATGGACATGTGACACCTTGTCCGTTGGAAAGTTAACTGCCACCGACGACATGGACGATTTCATTGATTCTTTTGATACAACTGCACGGTCGGCAAACTGGCCGAAAGAGCAATGGGCAATTCGCCTGGCAGCATCTCTCACAGGGGAGCCGCTGTCAGCATACAGGGCGATGCCCCCTGCACTGGCCAATAATTATGAAGAGGTGGTCAAGGCCATCAGGGATCGCCTAGGCCTCACACCCTTTGTATACAATCGGTTATTGCAAGCCACTCGTCTTAAGGTAGGCGAGATGCCTAAGGCTGTAGGACATAGAATAAGCAGTTTGGCTACAAAATGCTTAAAACCTGACGAAAAAACAGTGAGTACTTTAATGGATCTGATAGTATTGGAACAATACATGACTGCAATTCCCAAAAGCGTGCAGAACTTCCTTATTTTGCAAAACTGTCACACCACTGCTGAAGCCATTGCGCTAACAGAGCGTTATTTGGAAGCAGAATTGGCCACCCAATCAAGGGTGGAGACTTCAAAGTTGGCAGTTGGTATGGAAAGCACAGTTACTTACCTGTAACAGGTGATCTCTGGGAACAGCAGGAATAAGTCTTCACATATGGGTATCATCGGTACCGACAGAGCCTGCGCGGGAACGCTCCCCAGCGTCCAGAAAGCTTTTGGGAGCATCCCACAGCGCCTGCGCGCTTGCCTTCCCGCCTTTCCCAACCGCCTTTCTCCAGTTCGAGTTTTAAGCTGAGACAAAGAGAGAGAGAGGAAAGGAAAGATAGATAGAGAGATACAACTCCTAGGGGAGGTGGGTGGGTTGTGAAGACTTATTCCTGCTGTTCCCAGAGATCACCTGTTACAGGTAAGTAACTGTGCTATCTCCAGGAACAAGCAGGAATCACATATGGGGACTCCCCAGCTAGAGATGCCAGGGAGATCTCCAAGGTTGTGAGTCCCTGAGAAGAGCTCTACCTGCCCCCATGGATCTCGGGCATCCAACCAGGGATGGGGGGTAGGAGTTGATTAGTATGGAACAGGTGTTTGAGAACAGCCTGACCAAACAAGGCATCCCGGCGGGAGTCCTTGTCCAAGCAGTAATGGGCTGTAAAGGTATGAACCGAGGCCGAGGTGGCCGCTCGACAGATTTGGTCGATGGACACAGAGTTCAGATGAGCCATAGAGGCTGCCATGGCCCTCACATTGTGAGCTGTGACATGGCCCTGCAGAGAAAGATTCTTACTCTGGTAGGCGAAACAAATACACTGAGCAATCCAATTGGACAGAGTTCTCTTAGAGACTGGAAGTCCCAAGTGAGAGGGATCAAAAGCAACAAAGAGTTGAGAGGACTTTCTATGTTGCTGTGTCCTTTGTAAGTAAAAGGCGAGCGCTCTCTTACAATCCAGGGTATGGAGATTCCTCTCTGCACTTGATGCATGAGGTCCTGGAAAAAAGACAGGTAAATACACCTCCTGGTTCAGATGAAAGGGTTAGACCACTTTGGGCATAAAGTGTGGATTAGTCCTGAGGACTACCTTGTCATGATGGAACCTTGTATAAGGAGGATTAGCCACCAAGGCTTGCAGCTCACTGATGCGGTGAGCTGAGGTGACTGCAATGAGAAAAACAACCTTCCAGGAAAGAAATTTCAAGGAGGTAGTGGCTAAGGGTTCAAAGGGTGGCTTCATTAGCTGGCCAAGAACCAAATTCAAGTCCCATGCCACTGGAGGTGGTCTAATGGGAGGTTTAGTTAAAAGAAGGCCTCTCATGAATCTTGCAATAAGAGGATGAGAGGAAATAGGCTGTCCATTGAGAGGCTTAAGGGATGCTGCAATAGCACTCAAATGGACTCTTACTGAATTCGTTTTAAGGCCTGCATGGGATAAATGCAGCAAACACTCTAGTAAAGAATTCAGAGATATTGCAAGAGGGTTAAGAGCCTTTTGTGCAAACCAAATGGTATACCTTTTCCATTTAAAAGCATAGGAACGTCTAGTGGAAGGCTTTCTGGAAGCATGAAGGATATCCTTCACCTGCTGAGAAAGATGCAAATCTTGAAGGTCTAGGCCTTCAACAACCAGGCTCTGAGATGAAGAGACTGAGGATTTGGGTGCCACAACGTTCCCTCCTCCTGGGACAGAAGGTCTGGAGCAGATCCCAAGTCCAGGGGGGGAGCTTGAGAGAGATGCAGAAGTAGAGGGTACTACACCTGGCGTGGCCAATGTGGTGCTATGGGGATCATAGACCCCTTGTCTCTATGAAGTTTGAACAGTGTCTTGGGAATTAGGGGAGTGGGTGGAAAGGCATAGAGGAAGTCTTGCCCCCAATGAAGGAGGAAGGCATCCCTGGCCTGAACTCCCTGACACGGAATCCTGGAACAGAACCGGGGAAGTTTGGCATTCCATGGACTTGCAAACAGGTCTATGTCCGGGGTTCCCCAAATTCGGAAGATCCTGGCTATCTGGTCCCCATGGAGGGACCATTCATGTGGAAGCAGAACTCGACTGAGTCTGTCTGCCCAAGAGTTTTGAACCCCTGGAAGATACACTGCCACGAGATGAATTTGATGCTCTCTGGCGAAGGCCCACAATCTCAAAGCTTCGTTGCAAAGTGACAGAGAGCCAGTCCCGCCCTGCCTGTTCACGTAGAACATGGCTACTTGGTTGTCCGTGTGGATGAGGACTGTCTTGTAGCTGAGCAGGGTGTGGAAGACTCTGAGAGCTAGAAGAATTGCTCTGAGCTCCAAGAGGTTGATATGTAGAGATGTCTCTTGTGGAGACCAGATGCCCTGGGTGGAGAGATCTTGTAGATGAGCTCCCCAACCTCTTGGAGAGGCATCTGTTGTAAGGGTTGCTTGGGGTAGCGACTGTTGAAAGGGAGACCCCAGCAACAGATTTTGACTGGACTTCCACCACTGGAGAGACCAGAAGAGGCGACTGGAGGTTGCTATTTTGTCTGACAGGCACCCTGATGCCTGGGTCCATTGGGTGGACAGAGTCCACTGAGCTGCCCTCATGTGAAGGTGAGCGTAAGGAACCACATGCACGGTGGATGCCATGTGGCCTAACAGTTGTAACATCTCTCGAGCAGTTAAATGGGACTTTAACTGAATTTGTGAGGCTAACTGCACCAAGCGTAGGCAACGGGCCTGGGGAAGATAGGCCCTTGCAGTTGTGGTATCCAGCAAGGCCCCTATGAACTCTAATGACTGAGTAGGGGTGAGATGGGATTTTGGGATGTTTATTACAAGTCACAGATACTGAAGAACGCGCCTTGTGCAGGCTAGGGAAGTCTGGGCCTCTGACTGGGACGGAGCTCGGATGAGCCAGTCGTCCAGATATGGGAATACAAATAATTCCTAGAGTGCATAGAAATGCAGCTACTACTGCCATGCATTTTGTGAACACTCTTGGAGCAGAGGCCAGACCGAAAGGAAGCACCCTGTATTGGTAGTGCTTTCCTTGATAAAGGAACCGAAGGAACCTGTGTGTTGGATGGATGAGGATATGGGTGTACGCATCTTTGAGATCTAGAGAACAAAGCCAATCCTGACTCTTGTGACCCCCTATTAATGCCCCAGCGAAGGCATGTAGGGCTTAAGGTGTTTGTTTCCTTCTTGAACAGGTATTCCACTATTTCCTGAGGCAAAGCCTTTTGGGAAATGTAGTTCTCTTTTACCGTCCAATAAAGGGTAGTGTGACTCAAAAGTGGTTAAAGCAACAAAGGATTTATTCCCCTCCCGGGGTGGATTTCAACAAGGAAAATAAGGTACAAAAACCAGGTGCTTCTGGCAGAACGACAAAATAAAACTTTCAAATTCAAACAGCTTACTTCAGCACAAAAACATGGCTTCCAGCAATCAAGGTAAACAGTTCTGTTTTCTTCACAGCTTTGTACTTTTAAATCCCAACAATTCTGTATTTCTCTTCAAAGCATTAATTCAACGCAGGGACAATATATCATTAGATAATGTAATCGTACAGTCCATTAATTCCTCTGGCGTATTTACAAACTCTGACTCTGTCTCCATTAATTCCTCTTCTGAGGCAGGAAATGTTTGCAACGTTAAATCTTGTGCCACGCCTTTCCTCACTGCTTTAGGCTTCTGGCTATACTCTTGAATCAGGTACTGCTTTAAACAAGCATGCTCATCACAGTCCTTTTCCTCACAGCCCTAACCCTCCGGGTAGATAAAATCACAGTGATTATTAAAACCCCAGCCTTTAGGCTTACCTCTAGACCTGGCTGAACAAGGTTTATTCTGAGACGTGGGAATGGCTGTAGGTTCCAAACCTGACTTGTGCACAGAAGGTTTAAACTGCCTTCCTGGCTTTCTCTCCTTTCTGTAATCCTCAGGATACTGCAGATAACCTGGTCTGCTTCTGTTGTATCTTTCTCTTGGAGACTCTGTCCTCTCTCTGAATGGAAACTTGGTTCCTCCCCTCCACGGAGACTCTGTCCTTCTCCTCCCCGGGATAACCTTGCTTGTTCCGTTCTCCTCAATACCTTCCAAACCTTCCTCGACACCCTTGATACCCGGGATCCTTCTGATACCTTGACTACCTTCCCAACTTTCCTCGACACCTTCCATTTCCTCTACTGGGACCTCTTTATGAGTCTGAATTCTAGGGTAGTGCTTAACCACCCCCTAACAGGTGTTCTGAATTAGCTCGTGACTCCCTATCTAATTGGCAGCACGGGTGTGTTTCTTTCCCCTGTGCTTGGTTTCCATGGCCACCATTAGACATGTGCTTTTGTTTATGCCTCAGCACTGCTCCTGTTTCCTGCTTATTAGCTCTTTCTGAGGGGCTGGAGGGACCCACTATGTCACACTCTGAAGGTATGGAAGGAGAGCACCGAGAGAAATCATCTTGAATTTCTCCATGCATAGAAACTTGTTCAATTCTCTGAGATCTAATATGGGTCTGTAGCCCCCTGTTTTCTTTGGGATAAGAAAATAGGGGGAATAGAACCCTGAGCCCTGTTGAAGAAGGGGTACTTCTTCTATTGCCCTTTGGGCAAGAAGGGTAGCAATCTCCTGACCCAGAAGGTCGAGGAGAGATGTTGGAGAATTGAACTGTCTCACCATGGTGTGAGGAGGAAGGTTTAAGAAATGAAGCTTGTACCCCTCCCTTATGATGGAGAGGGTCCATTGCTCTGCTGTGACTTGTTCCCATCTGGGAGCAAAGTGGGCTAATCTTCCTGGAATGGTGAGAGGCTCTGGTTCTTCTAGAGCCAGAAAGGCTAAGTTCTCTAGATGTAAGTCAAAGGCCCTGAGGAGGCTGAGGCTGTTGGGCCGTAGCAGTCCTTGCAGCCTTAGGCTTGGCTTGTTTAGGTTGTTGCTGACGCTTTGCAGCAAAACGACCTGCAGAAGATGCCTGCTGACCATAAACAGAATAATATTTCCCCTTTTTGGGAAAGAAAGCCTTTTTGAATAACCTTTTTCTAACAGGAGCAGCAGTAGACTTCGAAAGTCTATCTAAGGCAGAATTCTCAGCATCCATCTGAGTGGCCTTTGCTTGCCAATCCTTGCCAAAAAGGTTTTCACCTGTACAAGGAAGATTTCCTAATCCATCCTGGACCCAGGGTTCCAAATCAGAAGCTTGCAATCAAGCAACTCTGCGTGCACCTATGGCAATAGCCGAGGCTCTGCTGGCACACTCAAAAGAGTCAAAGGCTGCACGGTTGGAAAATTTGGAAACATCCTGGGCATATTTAAGCCAGGTGAGAAACTCTTCCCTTTTATCTTTTGAGATAAAAGGAGATAAAGTTTGCAGGTGATCTGTAACTTCCTTTAGAAACATTCCCATATAGAGACTATAGGAGTTGATTCTGGCAGCAAGTATATTGGCCTGGAAAATTCTCCGGCCAAAAGCATCCAAGGTTCTGCATTCTCTTCCTGGAGGATTAGATGAGTGTCTTTTTGCACTCTTGATCTTCTTCATAGCAGACTCTACCACAATAGAGTGGTGAGGAAGCTGAGTCTTATGAAAGCCAGGACAAGGAGGAACACGGTACATGGTGTCCAACCTACGAGAATGAGGGGAGGTAGTGAGAGGTGTCTCCCATATGCCCAACATGTGATCATAAAGGATCTCATGAATTGGTAAAGTAGCTGCCTCTTTAGGAGCCTTAGGATATTGTAAAATATCCAATTTCATGGCTCTAGGCTCTGGTTCAGGGGCCACTGAAATGGAGAGGCCCCTGGCCACTTCCCTAATGAAGTCTTGAAAAGACAAGTCTTCTGGAGGAAACATTCTTCTTTTTGGAGAAGAGGGCTCCTGAGGAAGGAGTACCGATGCTTCGACAGAAGCTTCTGATTCATCAGAGTCTTCGGAGGAATCAAAGTATCGCCTGTCTGGATGCTCCTGCAGAGCCCGACACGCGTACCGAGTGGTATCGACATCGGGAGTGATTGGTACCGATTCGGTACTGATGGGCATCACAGAACAGGGTACCGCTGCAGTCGACACCGAAGCCGATGTCGATGCAATCGGTACCGGCACCGGAACCGATATCGGTGCCGGTGCCGGAACTGGTACCGACAACGGAGTTTGTTGCGGTACCGGAGGCGTCGCAGCTTGTATGAATGCCGTAATGGCACGCTGCATGGTCAGAATATTCTGATCCATCGTCACAACCAATGTCTGGATGTCGGTACCAGTGGAAACCACCGGTATCCCAGAACATGGCAACAGGTGATCGGTCGAGGCCGTGCCATCGATGTCAACCTGTGACCCCATAGATAAAGCTTTGGAAGCCGGAGCTTCCCGCCGGGGTAATTTTGCCGGTGCGGGATCCTCGAGAGCAAGCCCGGAGGCATCTCGATACTTAGAGGGAGATCTACCCTTCGAGGACCAGCTGGACTTATGTTTGGTAACCTGAGATCCATGGGAGGAAGAAGAAGCCCTGGAAGATGTCGATGCCACCGAAGCTTCATCAGAGGGAAACAGGGTACTGAGCTTGGCCGCTCGATTCTGTCGACATCTTTTAGACATCATGGAACAGGACTCACAATCGGTGATGGAGTGGTCAGGACCCAAACATTTTAGACACCAGTCATGGGTATCGGTGATAGAAAGAGTACCGCTGCACTTCGTGCACTTTTTAAACCCGGAAGCGGGCTTTTCCATGAGGAAACTTTTTCTAGGCCTAAGGCCCAAAAGGAAAAAATGCACAGAAGTGGGAAAGGGTAGTTTGTTTGTTTGTTTTTTTAAAGAAGAAAGAAGAAAAGACCGGTGGTACCGGTCCGACGTTGAAGAAGGCAGACGCGCGACCAAAGAAATAAAGAAAAATAAAGAACAGCAGTGACAGGAACACGACCTGCTGGCTCCGCGGAAAAGAAGAACTGGAGAGAGGCGGTTGGGAAAGGCGGGAACGCAGCGCGCAGGCGCTGTGGGATGCTCCCAAAAGCTTTCTTTCTGGATGCTGGGGAGCGTTCCCGCGCAGGCTCCGTCGGTACCGACGATACCCATATGTGGAAGACTCATTCCTGCTTGTTCCTGGAGATAGGCAGACATCAGAAAGTCTCTCACGCTGTTCACATAAGGGTTTGAAAAATGTTACTCCTATGTTAAAGGAACCTTCTAAAAGGGGAAAAGGGGTCACTTAAAGAATGAATGTTACTTGCGTACTGCTCTCATTGGGGAAAATATGAAAGCAATACGTGAGGGGTTTCTGTTAAGTGTAAAGATACAAGGTATTGATGTCAAAGCACTTTTAGACTCTGGCGCAGATCAGACCATGATCTCACACAAATTATGGTCTTTGATCAAGGAGCATGGTGAGTCTGTACCCGATCAGCCAGCAGGAAAAGTAAAAATAAAGTGCATACATGGGGCTGCCACACATTATCCGGTATACAAGCTATTTGTAAAAGGCTTAGATATTGAAAAGGAAATGTTGATTGCTGTAATACCAAAACTACCTCACGAGCTAGTGCTAGGTAGAGACTGGCCTCAGTTTAGAAGAGGTCTGGAAGAAGGCTTGGCTCCACAGGAAGTTTTGGTATCCACTTGCACCCCCTCTAAGGTTAGTGCAGTTCCCAGCCCACTATTGGGAAAGCCAAAAAGACTGAGGCTAAAATTCAAGAAGAGTTCAAGAAGAAGTTTGTACTAAAGTTTTGTAAAACTTCCCAGCAAGCTCGCGGTCCCCAACGGGCATCTCCTCAGGCCGCAGGTTACGATCTATATAGTGCCGAAGACAAGGTCGTTCCTAAGCACGGATGAGCTCTAATCAACACAGATATCCAGATAGAGCTACCGCAAGGGTGCTATGGGCACATTGCTCCCCGGTCTGGCCTAGCCTCCAAGCACTTTATTGACGTAGGTGCTGGAGTGGTGGATCCAGACTACAGAGGTGTCCTTAAAGTCCTTTTGTTCAATTTTGCAAATGAAGACTTTAATGTCAAAATAGGAGATCGCATTGCTCAATTGATATGCAAACGTGTTGGATTCCCAAACCTGGAAGAAGTGCCTAAGGTAACCCCCACGAGCCGAGGAACCAGAGGTTTCGGCTCAACAGGAAAAAGCGATATGGAAGGCTTTGTGGCAATCGGGAATGAACAGCCGGACGAAGATCTGGGCCCACGGTTGGATGAATGCAAAACCTCTCCTACGCCATGGGTTAGTGATGAACTCTCCGTAACGCAGAGGCAAGAATTGGCCCATTTGCTAGAGGAGTTCAAAGATGTGCTAATGCCTATCCCGGGGGAGACAGCTTTAGTAGCTCATGAAATCATCACACCTCCAGGAAAAATCATAAGGCAAAGGCCGTATCGTTTACCAGAGGCCAAGAGGCAAGAGGTTATAAACCAGGTACAGGAGATGCTACAAATGCGCATTATTGAAGAATCACACAGTCCTTGGTGCAGTCCAATTGTGTTAGTACCTAAACCGGACGGTACCATGCATTTTTGCATTGACTTTCGCCAAGTTAACAAAGTGTCCACATTTGATGCATACCCAATGCCTCGGATAGAGGAACTGTTGGACAGGCTAGGTCAAGCGAAGTTTCTCACGACCTTGGATATGACCAAAGGGTACTGGCAGGTGCCCCTGACAAGAGATGCTCGACCCAAAACAGCTTTTAGCACTCCCCTCGGGCTGTTCCAGTTCAGGAGGATGCCCTTCGGGTTACACGGGGCGGCCGCAACCTGCCAACGGCTAATGGACATAGTTCTGCGTCCCCAACAAAGCTACGCCACAGCCTATATGGACGATGTGGTCATCCATAGTGCTACATGGGATGAACACCTACTCCAGGTAGGAGCCATATTGGAAGCGATGAGACGAGTCAGACTAACGCTGAACCCTGAAAAGTGCATGTTCGCAGCCAAAGAGGTCAAGTATTTGGGTCACCTTGTAGGTCGGGGTACGGTACGCCCCTTAATAAACAAGGTGGAGAGCATTAGAAATTTTCCTGTCCCTCAAAATAAAAAGCAGTTGAGGAGTTTTCTCGGGCTCATCAGCTATTACATGCGCTTCATCCCCCATTTTGCAGATGAAAGCGCACTGTTCACGGTGATGTTAAGGAAAAACGCCCCAAATACACTACAGTGGTCCGAGGAGGCGGATGAGGCCTTCAAGAACCTGAAAGAAAGGTTATGTCGAGCCCCGATACTACGAGGCGTGGATTTTAGCCACCCATTTTTACTTCAGACGGATGCTTCGGAAACCGGCTTAGGCGCTATTCTTTCCCAGGTGCAAGAAGGTGCTGAGCATCCTCTCATGTTCCTGAGTAGGAAGCTGTCATCAGCCGAAAGAAAGTATTCCACGATTGAAAGGGAATGCTTGGCAATCAAGTGGGCAGTTGAGTCCCTGAAATTCTATTTAACGGGAAGGAAATTCGTCCTTATCACTGATCATGCCCCACTAAAATGGTTGAGCCATATGCGAAAATAACAACAGTCGCCTAACCAGGTGGTATATGGCATTGCAACCATATGACTACAGAGTAGAGCACAGAGCAGGAAAGCTCCATTATAATGCGGATGCGATGTCCCGGATTACGTGCTGTAGGGAGGAAGAGGCTTCAGCCCGTAATATTTTAAGAAGGGGGATATGTCATGCAGCAGGAGCTGATGGAAGCAAAGATGCAAGAAAAGAAGCTGTTTTTCATAATATAAAAGATGTGCACGGGATGCAATTCCCGCACAGAGCAGCTAGAGGGAGCAGGCGTGCACTCACAGAGGCTGACTGGACACACCCAGCTAATCGACACCACCTGACAAGCAGCCCAGAAAGCTCAAACACAGGAGAGCTTTATAAGCAAGAGGCTGGAGACTGGAAAGGAGGTGGAGGTAGAGGTGGACCAGAGAGAAGCACCAGGAGCAAAGCCGTGCGAGAGAAATGCACTACGAGCAAGGGCCAAGAAGAAGGAAGCACCAGGAGCATTGAGCTAAGCCCTAGGAGTGAATGGGAAAGCAATGCTGAGCAAAGGAACAGTCACTTTGGGAAGCAGAGCAGTGCTGAAGGAAGAAGCCAGAAGTTAGGCTTGGAAAGAGGCCTGCGCTTACCGGAGGAACCAGTGACCAGACTGAAAGGTAACAAGAGCTTTCAGGGAAAAGACTGGCATGAGGATTGTAGCCCTGGAGAACTACTAGAAGGAGAAAGTTCCTGTTCTACATGCTGCTGGAAGCCAAGGTACGCTGACTCTGTTTTTATGAGAAAAAGCTCACCTTATAAGTGCCCTTTTAAAAGCAATGCTCGTCTTACAAGAAAGGAAAGTAAGCCTACCTTGTATAACCCAGATGGTAAAAGCACAAAGGTAGGCCACGCTCACTGGCAAACTTTAGAAGAACTCTACAAACACCCAGAGAATAAGAATAGCGACTGGCCAGAAACAATAGCCAGAGAAACCCCAGATACAGAAAGGGATAACTCTGACTCAGAGCCGATGCAAGTGGAATTTGTGGAGCCTAGTCTTCTGTCTCAAGAGGAAATGGACTGTTCTCTATGTGTTACAAGCAGTTTAGAATTACTGCTAGACTTGTAAATAATATATACTGCCTCCAGAGTGTTACTTGTATGCTAAAAGGAAGAAGAGTATTGAAACGGTTGAGTTACTCTAGGAAGCCTTAATTAATCCTGTTGCAACTGTGAAGCATAACAGTTTTTCTTTACCATGAGTTTGTTTCATGCCTGAAGTAAAGGACACTTTCCTCTATGTTGTGACCCACCTGAATCTTTTGCGTAAAGGGAAATAAAAGCCTATGTTATCCCTCTACTCTGCATTCACAATTTACTTCTTAATAGGAGCTGAACTACTAAGACCAGGCTGCACCTGGCTCTTAAAGGAACCTCCTCTCATATAAAAATATCTTTGTGTCCAACCTACCCCTATGACCACTGGCCACCAGGGGCGGTACGCGACAAGCTAGAAGAAAACAAACACACAACCGAGTCAGCACCCCAAGTGAATACAAACACACACGCAAGGACACAACAGACAGAGCACTCTCCATGGCTGCTCCAACAATATGGAACAAACTACCGGACGATTTGAGGGCAACTACAGAGCTCAAGGACTTCAGAAAACAGCTGAAAACCATGCTGTTCATAGAACACTTTGGACACATCACATAAACTGAGGAACTGTATAGCAGCACACGTTACCGCCTAACACTAGATGTATATAAAATGATTTTAGCACCACTGTAAATAGCCCACATTGTACATAGCTCACACCAATCTAGCACACAAGACAACACACACCCAACGAACTTTCCACCCTCACTGCATGTATCAACACTCACACTACCAGATTGTTTGCTGTGATACCACCTTGATTATTATGATAAGGCGGTTTAGAAATACTGTTAAATAAATAAATAAATAAAAGCTACAGCGATTTGTGTCCACATAAAGGTTTTCACCAGGAGATATGAGTGTCTTTATGCAAAGCATGAACAGCATGAAACGCAGGTCGGCTGCGCATAGAAATATGTTCAGATCGATACTCGAAATCACTTCTGCGGTTGGCAGTGCGTGCCAACCACATAAGTGCTTTTTCTTGGTTTTACGGCCTGCAAAAAATACATTTTGGCTATATATTTATAACGCTTTAAATTTGGTAGGATTTGGGATGGTTCTATAGCACTGCAGAAAGTTTTAACTGACATTTTAAAGGGGACATTTAGGAAAAATTGGAATGTCCAGAGCAGATCATTCAAAAGCAAGGGGAACGGCAGCAGTGGCTTATGAAATCGCTCCATCTCCACCCCGAAAAATCAATGTCCCCAGTAATCAGTTCTGGAGACAGGCCCCATGCAAACAGCATGGGTATAGACCACTTTACAAATGTGGACATCCTCAAAGTGCATGTCTGCAGAATCAAGTATTTCGATGCCCCGGCCTGGGGAGGTCAGAAGGGGGGGGGGGGGCGTTTATGTTCTGAGACTAGCATGTCCTGCCTTGACATTTCAGATACTCAGACATGCAGCGGAGGGCCAGTCATATGTTTGGAGAATGTATTTACGGGCAGGTTTCTTCAGTTCAGAAATATTAACCGCAGCAATGTAAGGGCATTTTGCTCTTCCCCCTGGAAGCATTGCAGTTATGAAATAAACACTTTTTTGTACCTTATTCATGGTCAGGAGCAGGCACACACATAGACACCTCAACAATCAGGGCCTGGCATGGTTGTGCTATTCTGAGATCACACAGTGATGTAACTCCTTTGCTCCGCCCAGGGAACACCTCCCCTGTACACTCCTGTGCTACATAGACGTTCTCACACCAGGAACATCAATATAACCAGCTTTCTAAAATGGCTCCAGGCATCTCTTTGATTTGCATATCTATGTGCCCGTTTTCAGACATCCAAGTCATGAATAGAGCTTCTAAAATACCATCCTCTATGGATAGTAGCAACAGGTCTCATAATGCAGTGGAACGAGGTGGGACACAGAGGCCATGGCCTACTCAACATTTTGCCCTGCATAGCAGCAGCAACCAGGAAATCTAGGAGGGAAGAAGAAGAGGTTGGTTTGTTTGGATCCTCACCAACAAAAAAGATTTTGTGTTGCTCCTGGGCAAATCCATATTCCAAGACTGACTAAACAGTAGAAAGCAGCAGCAGATAAGCTGGCATCATTACAATAAATTGGATTGAACGTATGATGTGGAATAAGAAAGTCTGCCACTTCTAACAACAGTGAACATTACAACTTTGAACCCAGTATTTCAAGTGTCCCAGATGGACTGAGTCTACTCATGAAGAGGAAGGCTTGCACAAAATTCTATACAACGTATCAGGCTGGTACTGGTCTGTGTATCACTCCCAAAAGTGGGAGGTAAGAGAACAGACGTACAGTAAATGTAAGGCTGTAAAATATCCTGGCACTTTATAGTGCTTCTCTGCCCCTCTTTCCCTTCCCTCATTTCATAATGTGTCATTAATAACCACTTGCAAGGACTGGTCTAGTAGGAGACTGGAATGTGCAATTAATTTGTTTAAAAAGCCCCAGTAATTCTCTTTGTCTCTGTTGTTTCAGATGCAAGGCCATGTAAGGAATCAACTGATGGGCAGAAACCTTTCAGACTTTCTGACTAAATCTTTAATTAGAGAACTCCAGCCGAATGCTTTACATTTAACTCTCTTCCTATACCACTTCTTCCACATTAAATCTAATGAGGAGGAATAAATTCTGCCAGTGTTTCCTCAGAACCTTTCAGGTTTAAGAAAAAATGTGCAAAATGCTGTAATTTATCCTCTACGCTAACCTACCAAGTAGGCCTTCAACTCCTAGAACTAATATACAACTACTGAGAGCTCATCAGGTCACTGTTAATATATGTACCTCGCATACCAGAGAGCATTCATGACTTTTACAAATCTAAATCCTCAAAGTGGCTTTAACACCTAAATATATGCACATTCCAAAATGGCCATTTTAGCAGCAAGCATACCGATGCAGATTGCCAGGCCTTTTCTTCCGAGGCAATGGAGGGTAAAGTGACTTGCCCAAGGTCACAAGAAGTGCCAGTGGGAATTGAACTCTTGAGCTTTTGGGCACTAGGCATTTGCTCTAACCACTACTTTATTCCTCCACTGGTAATCTACTTCTGGTGATACGTTGCCAAGAAAACCCAGAGGCAGTTGGGTCGCTAGGAGTCAGCACTGACTTGATGTCACTAAAAAAAAAAAATGATGTAAATCCAAGAGGGAAAAAAAAATTCCTGAGGCGTTATTTCAGTTAACCATTAACACCAAAACTGTGTAAGAGGTGCCTCGTTTAAGAGGGTTTTTGGGCGTTATTTTATAAGAAAAGTGGGCACCTACTTTTCTTTACAAGATACTATTGAAATTGGCAGAAAGAGCACCATGAATGTAGACGCGATCACTTACGCCTGCTTGCGAGCAGGTGTATATGCCCGGGAATCCGCTATACATGCATGCATACATTATGTTAACTGTGAAAGGACGCGTACGTTTAGGCTGAGCGCTATTTTATAAGAGGTCACATATTGTGATAAGGAAGCTTATCATAGCTCAGGAAGGAGCTATAGTAAAGGTGAAGTGACTCTGAACAAGCAACCTGTCAGTTCTGGTAGAAATAAGAAAACAGAATTTTGCCATAAAAGACTACCAGTCCCAGAATGCACCAGGTTTCCAACAGCCATTAGAGGAGCTGAAGTGGGGAAACGTGTGTTCAATCAGGAGGGCTATGAGGTAATCCCTAAGCACTCATCTCAAAGGGCAGGGCCTGATTCAGCACAGCTGTGCTGTGCTAGGGTGGAGCACTCATCTAAGCAGAATAAAGGTAGAGTTTATTCTACAGAGAATTATCCTCAGTTTCATCTGGGAGATCCTCAGAATCCTTATCCTCAGGATCAGCTTGGATATCCTCATCTTGGACATCTTCATCATCGGGAGGATCATCAGAAGCAGAAGCCAAACCGGACGGACAGAGAGGGCAAGAAACCCTTTGGAAGAAAGAAGAGAAAAGCATTTGGGAGGTCTAAAGTAGTCCATAGCAGTACGTATACTGGAAGGCATTCAAAAGGCAAGCATACACCATTGGACTGGGGAAAGCCAGAGGAATGGTGCTGCAGGACTAGGAATCTCCAGACGGTACCTGTGGGGGAGACGGCTGCACGTGGAAGGGACCCAAGGACCCGTGCCAGAAGGTATGTGAAGAGAGATCCAGTGTCCAGGGATCTGGATTGGAAGGCTGGACATAAAAACGGGACTACATACTGGCCAGGCTATTTAGAGAGGAACTCTAACAGCAATGGAAGCTCAGGTATGAACACTGATCTATGCCCTAGCTATAACCTTGAAAGACAGCAGGGAAACAAGTATTCTCCTGAAAGTGCTCCATTGAGAAATTCCTCTGTGCCAATCCATGATATTGAACCGATGATTGTTGAAGAAGGGGAAGGAGAAGTCTTAGATACAGGTTGTGAATACATGGATTGCTCTCTGTCTAAACTCCTTTGGTAATTTTCTGTTACAAAGTGCAACAACCATCACAAAGAAATACAAACTTGTTCTTTAATCTACTCAGAAAAGCTCCTGAAGTAGGATTTGAGCCACGCAGTAGAAAGCAAGCCAGCTAAGGGGTTTCAGCTGGGTAACTGCTAGCAATTGAGCCTTACCTAATTGCTTGTGAGCTCTGAGGGAATCACTTCTGAGTCTATGTGTGAAGATATAAGAAGTTAACCTGAAAAGAACAGTTTTTTCCCTTCTTTGTGGGTTTTGCTTGTTGTTTGAAATACTGCTAAGAAAATATTAGCTAAAGCTTACAGAAAAAACCAGTTTGTTACCAACCAGGTCTTTATTCTTTTGCTTTGATTGCCTGACAAGTTCAACTGTTGTTTTCCTGATTTTGTTTTTCCAAGTTTAACACTGAAAGCAAGTATCCTGTTTTATGTGCTACCAAGCATATCTGTGTTGGGAGAAATAACCCCATAAATAAATATCTTATTGGCTTTACACTCAAGCACAACTAATTATTGTGAGCAGCTGTGTCTGGAGTGAATGGACTGCATTTCCCACAATCCCTTGCAAATCATATTGATATATGCACTTGCCAAGACTGTGAACATTCTCACCCAGGCAGCCGTCTGACAATATGTGCAAAAATGATTCAACAGCCCCGTTTTGTTGCCTACTTCTACACCTAAATTAGGCACGTCCTAATAAAATTACCCCCATATTGTGTATTACAATTCCCTGTAAATATATTTGAGCACCTACGTCTGCCCTAAAAATCCAGTATGGACCCTACAAGTTGCCAATGTCCACGGTTTTCATACACCATTAATGTCGGGCAGGGCATTAGCTGGCATCTTTGTAGACTGAAAACCAATTTTTGTCAGACCGTATTTTAAAGGTTTCCAGCAACTATGATAGAATCTTATCACTTTGGTCCTTTTACTTTATTTTTATTTCTTTTAATTTTTCAATTGGTTACTTAAAAGGTAGCCTTAAAGCAACCTATTGGTAAGTACTCCCTCATACTAATTCATATGTCCATTATTTCTCCCGACATAACATCATGTTTTGAACTTCTCAAGTTCTGCATCAGGGCGCATATGACAATTTTTTTCACATATCTGAGTAAAGGCTCCAGTATTTTCTTGAGTATAATTTCCTTCCCAGTCATATTCGCTGGTACAATCTTCTCTCCATATTTTTTCTGTCTTATTCCTCAAAATGGCTGCAGCATCTCAGTTAAAGCCTATGATGACGTTAAACATACTATGCCCTTTAAAGCCATAATCACTCTTCTTATTTATTTATTTAAGTTTTTTTTATACTGCTTTATCATTTCAGTCAAAACAGTTTACACTGTAACTTAAACTTGGTAATGTACATTAAACAGGGACATTGATAACTTTGATTTTTCTGAGGCAATGGAGGGTTAAGAAATTTGCCCACAGCCACAAGGAGTGCTAGTGGGAATTGAACTCTGGTCTCTTAGGGGCTTCTTTACAAAGCCGCGGTAGCGGTTCGCGATCGTTATCGGAGCCGCGGCCCCATTGATTTCAATGGGGCCGTGGCTCCGATAGCGATCGCAAACCGCTACCGCGGCTTTGTAAACAAGCCCCTTAGTTTGCAAGCCAGTGCTCTATCAGGCTACTCCTCCACTCTTCTTATTTATAAAGAGCCCGCTATTTTCCAATTGATCTTAAGCGGTCTGGATGTTTCATAGTAAGGAAATAAGATATCTTGTTGACATGTAGCACTATTTTTGTAGTGTATATTTTCTGTGCCCTGTCAGAAGATATTCATGGGATGTACAAAGAGAGCAATAAAAGTGAGGTTGAGAGAATATCATTTCCGGATACACAGAAAGAATTTTACTGCTCCTATAGTACATCACTGTCGGGATAAGGACACACATTTGAAGAGGTCCGGTGGAGAGTTTTATTTATTTAGCAACTTTTCTATACCACTGTATCTACTAGTCACGGTGGTTTATACGGAACAATTAGAATAAGAACATTACGTGGAACAAAGGCAACAATATAAATGATGCGATATACAGTTAACAATGACTAAAACAAAACCATGAAGGACATTGAAGTAGCTTTGGTGTGTGCCACTAGTGAGAGGGCGGGTCGGTGTCCGAGCCAAAGTATTCCAGGAAGAGCAAAGTTTTTAGCTTGGGGCGAAATTCTCCGATGTCTATGAGTGAGCGTATTTCTGGGGAGGGAATTCCAGATGGTTGATGCATAGAAGCAGAAGGCTCTGTGGAGGTGGAGCTGTTGGTGCGAGCAACTGATACTTGTACTGCGAGGAGGTTGTGATTGGCTTTCCTCTGTGTTCTCTTATTTAGGGGCTGGTTGATGTGATTTTCCCAAAGCGTCAAGGAGGAGACAGGGAAGTATGATTAAATTATAAAGAACAAGTCTGGATATATTACTTGAAAACAAGTACAACCATATGGGTTAAATTTGAAAATAGAACGGCATGGGGGAAAATTATATTCTAGAAAACACTGGAATCTCTACCCAGATAAGTAAAAGAGTTGGCGTATGTGCCCTGATGCAGAACTTGAGAAGTCTGAAACATGACATTATGTCGGGAGAAATAATGGGCATATGAATTACTATGAGGGAGTGCTTACCAATAGGTTGCTTTAAAGCTACCCAATGGAAGTGGTGGGGGCAAACACGGAGACGGAATTCAAAACGGCATGGGACAAACACAGTGGATCCCTTTACAGCAACAGGATGAAAACAAAATAAACTGTACCATCTAACTTCTGAACCATCTAACGTCTCAAATAGGGGTGTCCTACATGGAGTGGTGGGTTCACCCCTAAACAAAGACATGGGGAGGGGTGGCCTGCACAGAGCGACAGGTGCACCTACTCTTGACATCTTGCTGGGCAGACTAGATGGACCATGCTGGTCTTTATCTGCCGTCATTTACTATGTTACTATGTAATAATTGAAAATTTAAAAAATAAAAATAAATTAAAGGACCAAAAGTGATAAGATTCTAGCACAGTTGCTGGAACCTTTAAAATAAGGTTCGACAAAAAACTGATTTTTGTTAACACAAATGAGTGCGATAGAATTGGATACAGGCGGGGAGGTGTAATGAACGACTTTTGATGAAAAGAATATCCCAAACAACTGATTTCATTTTTACATTCTTTGTACACTGAAACATCCTTCACTATCCCAATACAAAAGAAGATAAGAGTGCAATGGGTTCTTGAGACTACCCAGGTTTTATCCTCGGACGTCATATTTAAAATACTACAATCAAAATGCACAAAAAGATATGGTACTCCATTAACTATTCACCATAGAGAGTATTCCCTATTCAAAATAAACTTTATGAGGGTAATTTTGTAAAATTCATTTTAGCATGTTATGTCACAATCTCCTTGGGTGAAATGACTCTTGTAAGATTACCTCAAGCATGCAAGTACCTGCAGTGTCATGGACTTTCACTGTACGCATTGCTGAGAGCACAGTCTAGGTGCAGAACAGGCAGAGTTGCAAAGTAGGCGCGTAGATCATAAAATACATTTAATCCACACCTGCATACTTTACTCACAGACATGTAGCCTGCTCCCAAGCAGAAGAAAGTTTCTGCAGCCTCGATGAAATTATTTATTTATTTGACTATTTTTCTATACCACATTTCTCCAGGTCAAAGTGGTTTACAAATAACTTATGTATGTTACAAAGAACTGATAACATGCTGTCAATAGTTTTACAAGTTACAGGCTTATTAACTATTATACATATATTCCAGTGTTTGAATGGGGGGAAGGGGTGAAATATTGCTAGGTTATTAGCTCATTCAATTGTGATGTTTGAACATCACAGTGAATCCGAAGACCTTCTGGACCCACTGCAATTTGACTGGGATGTAACTATACCTGGCTATACTTTATTCAGAAAGGACAGGGTAGGAAGAAGGGGAGGAGGAGTGGCACTATATGTAAAAACTACTATTAAAGCTTTGGAATTGCAGAGCTTAAAAGGGAGAGAGGAGGCATTGTGGGTTAAACTAGAAAGAGGGAAAGAGAAATCTATTTGCATTGGTGTGCTATACAGACCTCATTCACAAGAGGAAGAGGTGGACAGAGAGTTAATTGAAGACATACGCAGCATTGCTAGGAAAGGGGAAGTGCTACTGCTAGGAGATTTCAATATGCCAGATGTTGATTGGCACATTCCTGCTGCAGTATCATCTAGGAGTAAGGAGATCCTGGATTCTCTACAGGGAGAACTATTCAGGCAATTGGTAACAGACCCCACACGTGAAGGGGCCATACTGGACTTGGTGCTTACCAATGGAGAAAGTGTTTCTGATGTTGTAGTGGGAGATCATTTTGCATCCAGTGATCACCAGATGGTGTGGTTCAGTATTAGGACTAGGGCTGTTAGAATCCATTCCAAGGTGAAGATCTTAGACTTTAGGAAGACTAACTTTGCAAAGATGGGCCAATACCTCAGGGAGTCGTTAGTGGGATGGGAACAGCTGGGGATGTAGAAAAACAGTGGGCAAAACTGAAAGGGGGTATTTTAAAGGCAACCAACCTTTTTGTTAAAAAGGTAAATAAAGGCAAAAGGAACAGGAGACCGCTATGGTTTTCGAAGGAAGTAGCTGAAAAAGTGAAGAAAAAGAGGGAGGCCTTCATGAAATACAAGAGATCACAGAGAGAGGAAGACAGGCATCTGTATTTGGAAAAACTTAGAGAAGCTAGCAAAGTAGTCAAGAAGGCAAAGATTCAAAAGGAGGAGGAAATAGCCAATGCAATAAAATGGGGGGATAAGACATTTTTCAGATATATTAGTGAGAAGAGGAAGGGCAAAAGTGGTATTGTCAGACTCAAGGGTGCAGGGGGGGAATATGTAGAAGCTGATAAGGATAAAGCGGAATTGCTTAACAAATATTTTTGTTCTGTGTTCACAGATGAAGAACCAGGAGCAGGACCTCAGAAAACACCCACAAATAAGAACAGAAGCGAGGGACATCTTGAACAATTTTCAGAAGACTGTGTTCGTGAGAAACTAGCTCAACTTAAAGTAGACAAAGCGATGGGACCGGATGGGATACACCCTAGAATACTGAGGGAACTTGGGGACGTTCTAGCAACTCCACTGACTGACCTTTTCAATGCCTCGTTGGAGTCGGGAGTGGTGCCAAAGGACTGGAGAGAGGCTCATGTGGTGCCTTTACACAAAAGCGGTAGTAAGGATGTGGTTGAAAACTACAGGCCGGTTAGTTTAACTTCAGTGGTGAGTAAATTAATGGAAACGCTGTTGAAAGAGAAAATAGTGATGTTTCTGGAGTCCAGCGGATTACAGGATCCGAGGCAGCATGGATCCACCAGAGGCAGGTCTTGTCAGACAAATCTGATTGATTTCTTTGACTGGGTGACCAGGGAGTTGGACCGCGGGAGAGCTCTAGATGTGGTGTATTTAGATTTCAGTAAAGCCTTTGACACTGTTCCTCACAGGCGACTTATAAACAAACTGAGCACCCTAGGGATAGACCCTAAAGTTACTGCTTGGGTTAGAAATTGGTTGGGTGGGAGGCGACAAAGAGTACAAGTAAATGGAGCTCACTCTGAGGAGAAGGATGTTACCAGTGGTGTGCCCCAGGGATCTGTCCTTGGTCCGATTCTTTTTAACATCTTTGTTAGTGATATAGCGGAAGGGCTGTCGGGTAAGGTTTGCCTCTTTGCGGATGATACCAAAATCTGCAATAGAGTAGACACCCAGGAAGGTGTAGATAACATGAGGAGGGATCTAGCTAAGCTTGAAGAATGGTCTAGAATTTGGCAACTGGGATTTAATGTTAAAAAATGTAAGGTCATGCATTTGGGCTGCAGCAATCCAAGGGAGCAATACAGTATAGGAGGTGAAGTACTTTTGTCCACTAAAGAAGAGCGGGACCTAGGCGTAGTTGTGTCCGATGATCTTAAAGTAGCTAAACAGGTAGAAAAGGCGACGGCAAAAGCTAGAAGGATGCTTGGGTGCATACGGAGAGGAATGGCTAGCAGAAAAAAGGAGGTGATAATGCCTCTGTATAAGTCTTTGGTGCGACCTCATTTGGAGTATGGTGTGCAATTCTGGAGACCGCACCTTCAAAAGGATGTGAACAGGATGGAGTCGGTGCAGAGGGTTGCTACTAAGATGATTAGTGGTCTTCATTATAAAGCATATGAGGACAGACTTAAGGATCTTAATATGTACACCTTAGAGGAAAGGCGGGATAGAGGTGATATGATTGAGATGTTTAAATACCTCCGTGGCATAAATGTTCAGGGAGAGAGCCTCTTTCAATTGAAAGCAAGTTCTGCGACGAGGGTACATGGGATGAGGGTGAAGGGAGATAGATTCAGGAGTGATATGCGGAAATATTTCTTTACGGAAAGAGTAGTGGATCCGTGGAATAGTCTCCCAGTGGAGGTGGTAGAGATGAGGACAGTAACTGAATTCAAAAAAGCATGGGACCAACACAGAGGATCTCTAAAGGTAAAAAGTGGACTGTTGTAGTTGTTGTTATGGAAGGACAGACTAGATGGGCCTTGTGGTCTTTTTCTGTCATCATGTTTCTATGTTCTCTACATTCCACAGAAACAGCTCTTGCCAAAGTCTCCAGTGACTTGTTGCTTGCCAAATCCAAAGGCCTCTACTCGATTCTCATCCTTCTTGACCTTTCTGCTGCTTTGACACTGATGATCACCACCTTCTCCTCAATACCCCGTGCTAGCTTGGATTTAGGGGCTTTGTTCTATCCTGGTTTTTATCTTATCTTTCCCATTGCACTTTTAGTGTATGTTCTGGTGGATCCTCCTCTATTGCAAAGCCTCTTTCAGTTGGTGTACCTCAGGACTCTGTCTTGGGATTTCTCCTTTTCTCTCTCTACACTCGGTCCCTTGGAGCACTTATTTCCTCTCATGGTTTTCAGTATCATCTTTATGCTGATGACTCTCAGATCTACCTTTATCTGCCTCAGATCTCTCCAGGAATCTAGGCTTATCCAACAGTGCTGCCTGAATGTCTCCTCGCTCTCTGCAACTGAACATGGCCAAAACTGAGCTCCTTATCTCCCGCTAAACCCACCTTCCCCCTTTCTCCCTTCTCTATTTCTGTGGATAATACTATGCTCCTCCCTGTTTCCTCAGCTCGCAACTTTGGGATCATCTTTGACTCTACTCTCTCTTTTTCTGCACACATCCAACAGATAGCTGAAATCTGTATCTTCTTTTCTGTAACATTGACAACATTTGTCTCTCCCATTCTATACACATTACTAAGACACTTATTCACTCTTTGGTCACTTCCCATCTAGGCTATTGCAACCTCCTCCTTGCTGGTCTCCCTCCAATCTGTTCAAAACTCAACTGTACAGCTAATCTTCCACCAGCCTACATGCGCATATAACCACTCTTCTCAAGTCGCTTCATTGGCTCCCTATTCGTCTCCATATCCAGTTCAAACTTCTCCTACTGACCTATAAGTGCACTCATTCTCCTGCTCCTCACTACCTTTTCTCCCTTATCTCTCCCTACACCCCTCCTCAGGAACTCCGCTCTTCTGGCAGATTGCTTCTATCTGTGTCCTTCTCTTCAACTGCTACTCCAGATTTTGATCCTTCCACCTTGCTGCTCCTTATGCCTGGAACAAAGTACCTGAGTCTGTATGTCAGGCTTCATCTCTGGCCCTTTTCAAATCCAGGCTGAAAACTCACCTCTTCGAGGCCGCTTTTGGATCCTGAACCGCTTAGTCTCCTATATGCTTCCTTACCATTCCCCTAGATACATCCTTTTCCCCAGCTGTTGTATTATCTGTCTTGACTAGATTGTAAGCTCTGATGAGCAGGGACCGTCTTTTACATGTGTTTGTATAGTGCTGTGTATGCCTTGTAGCGCTATATAAATGATCAGTAGTAGTAGTAGTTGCCTTTTTATGTCTGTCTTTGAGCAGTAGGGTTCTCCTTGGCTTTTGCCCATGAAGAAACAAACGGAGCCGGTACAGTAGATGGCGGTCAACAGACTTTATTGGTACCCCGTGTTTCGGCCATCTAAGCCTTCCTTAGGGGGTGCAAGCCTCAAGAATAAAACAAATCCAAAATAAATGATAAAAAATAAATAATAAAACATAACCAAAAAATGAATAAAACATTAAATCATGCAAATGTATGCATACAAAATAAAAACTAACGTGTAATGCAATATCATACACAATATTAAAAATATTAAAAAATATAGTAAAAACTGATGCAGAGAACCAAGGCACTGAAAAGAATGTGAATATGGAAAGCATACACAAGGAGAACATTTTAACATATAAAAACAGTCATAAAAGTACCCATCAGTCAGCAGAAAACATATCTACTGTTAATACCACGTGATGAGTACCATTAAAAAATGATGAACCCATATCTCAGAAGGCATTGTTATTAATGAGCAAAGCGTATGGCACATTTATGGTTATCAGAACAAAAAGTTTAGAAATGCCAATAAGGGATGAGGAAAACAAAGATGGAAAACAGCCTACTCCCTATTGATAACACCACATGATTAGTATGGAAAGCAGAGGCTCAAATATATGTCTGTCTATAAAGGAGTACTGCTATCATAGGGAAAAAAGAAAAACCTAAAGGTACCTGTTCACTAGAGCCTTGTAAATAACACCAAAATGAAAAGCTCACACCTGACTGGGCTGGAGCCGGAGTCTGGGGCTTAAGGGTTTTGGTCTTCTGGGTCTTGTGCCCTTGTCGTTTGGGCTGGGTACCCTGTAGAGGCCCTGAGTAGCCTTGGGTATGAGAGGAAGCACCCTTCTTTCTGGGAAAAAAAAGTTTTATCCCCAGTGGTTTTCTGCGAGGAAGCCCCAAGGTCTTTTTGGAGAGCCTCTGTCGAGTCACAAACTCTCTCTCAATCTCAACAGCCTTGTCAGACATAGGTTGGCCGAAAAGATTCTCCTTAGTACAGGGGACATCGAGTAGCTTGTCCTGGACCCACTATTCAAGGTCGGACAATTGTAACCAGGCTTGGCATTGGGCCCCGATGCCAGCTGCCACAACTCAAGCCGACAACACAAAAAGCGTTGTTACTCACCTGTAACAGGTGTTCTCCAGGGACAGCAGGAATCAGTCCTCACTTATGGGTGACGTCGGCACCGACGGAGCCCGCGTGGAGCAATTCCCCAGCTTTCAAAGAAAGCCTTTGGGATTGCTGCCACACATGCGTGGTCCTCTTCCCGCCCAAAGGTGCCTTCTTGCCCAGTCTCCCTTTTTCCGCGGAGCCTGTGGAGCCTTTTTCCGCGGAGCCTGTGGAGCCAGTCTCCCTTTTTTTACCTCTGGCCTGTGGCTTTTCCCGGTAGCACCAGTCCTCTACCCATCCTCCCCTGCTCTGTTTTACTTTGAGCGAGGGGACGTCTTTTTCTGTAAAAGCTTTTCTCCTTTTCCGGGCTTCGCATCCTTTTTCCCCCCATCTGTTGGTCGCAAAGGTCTTTGACCTAGCGGGGGCCCTTTTTGCCCCAATGGCCACCAGATGGCTTGGAGCCAGCCATCAGAGCCATGATCAGCGGACCCCACCTGCTGCTATTTGTGCAAAGACGGCTTTGCTAGAGTGACCACTCCCCACGGGTCCAGGTGAAAACGACTGAGATAGTCTGCCATAACGTTCTCTGTTCTCACAACATGAGCTGCCAAGAGTGCCTGCAGATTTTCCTCTGCCCATTCCACCAATGGGCCTATCTCACTCTCGAGCTGCACGCTGCTTGTGCTGCCTTGCCGGTTGATGTAAGCCATTTTAGTGGCACTGTCCGAAAACACCCACACTGCCTTTCCGTGCAAGAGGTCGCAAAACGCCTGCAGCACCAGGAACACTGCCTTCATCTCTAGACGATGGCCACTCCCACTGTCCCGCGGTCCAACAGCCCTGCGCTATCTGAGCTTGGCAATGGGCCTCCCAGCCCGAAAGGCTGGCATTGATCATCAACAGAAACCAGCCAGGTGTCTCCTACGGCATGCTGACTAACTACTTCTCCAGCCGCAACCAACAGAGCGCCAACTGTGTCACTCTCGAACTGGACAATGGATTGGTAAGGAGTTGACACTGCGCCAACCACCTTCACAGCACGGCTCTCTGCAACGGTCTCATGTGGGCTCTGGCCCACGGGACCAACTCGATGGATGCCGCCATGGATCCCAGGAGTTGCAAATAATGCCAAACCGTGAGAATGCTCATCCTGAGGAACTGCTGGACCTGCTGCTGCAAGGCCTGCACCCTCTACTACTACTGAGCATTTGTAGAGCACTACAAGTCGTACGCAGCGCTGCACAGACATATAGGAGACAGTCCCTGCTCATCAGAGCTTACAATCTAGTCAAGACAAACACAGAAGGTGTAGGCAGGGATAAAACAAGGGGAAAGAAAAAGGAGATCAGGTGAGTCAAGATCCAAAAGCAGCAGCGAAGAGGTGAGTTTTCAGCCTGGATTTGAAGAGGGTTAGAGAAGGTGCCTGGCCAGACACAGGTAGTTTTTTCCAGGCGTAAGGTGCAGCAAGGTGAAAAGAGCGAAGTCTGGAGTTAGCAGTAGAAGAGAAGGGCACAGATAGAAGCAGTTTGCTAGAAGAGCGGAGTTCCCGAGGGGGCTTGTTAGGAGAGATAAGAGAAGAAAGGTAGTGAGGAGCGGCAGAGTGAATGCATTTATAGGTCAGCAGGAGAAGTTTGAAATGGATGCGGAAACGGATAGAGAGCCAGTGAAGTGACTTGAGAAGAGGAATAATATGGACATGACGAGGTTGGCGGAAGATTAGCCGCGCAGCAGAGTGTTGAACAGATTGAAGGAGAGAGAGAGATGATTCAAAGGAAGACCAGCAAGGAGTAGGTTACAGTAGTCAAGACGGGAGGTGATTAAGGAGTAGATAAGCGTTTTAGTAGACACAGAGTGTCCCTCTCCATCGGCAGGGACACTCTGCCTGTGTTTATCTGGAAACGAGCTCCCAGATACACTAGGTCCTGGGATGGCAAAAGCCGACTCTGAAAAATTGACTACTCAGCTGAGCTCCTGCAGAAATTCGACAATTCGTGCTGTGGCATGGGCGCTCTCCTCTGTGGACTTTGCTCTGATGATGCAGAGCCACTTGATGCAGAGTCACTGCGACCACTACCATGACCTTGGTGAATGTCCATGGAGCAGTTGCGAGACCAAAGGGCAAAGCCCTGAACTGGAAGTGTCCCATTGGTACGGCGAATCTTAGGTACTGCTGATGCTCAGGTGAATCAATGTGCAAGTAGGCCTCTGTTAAATCGAGAGAGGTCAGAAATTCACCTTCCCGGACAGTCACTATGACTGACCAGAGGGTTTCCATGCAGAAGCCGGGTATGCGTAGACACCGATTTACCTGCTTGAGATCCAAGATAGGCTGAAAAGTCCCTTCTTTTTTGGGAACCACAAATAAATGGAGTATCGACCATAGCTGCACTGGCTTTTGGGATCCTCCACTATGGTTTGCAACTGTCTGAGTCAAAGGACGGTGTCCTGCACCTCCTTGACCTTGCCTGCCGCCCTACAGGGCGACCTTACAAAGGCATCTGCAAGAGTACGGGCAAGCTCTAACACATTCTCCTCTCTGATGATTTCCAAGACCTACTGGTCAAAGGTGATACGGGCCCATGCCGGGTAAAAATCCTGTAGCCACTCCCAGGGGAACTACCTCTGGCTAGACCTCCCTCGTTTCACTGTGCCTTTTTGAGTGCTGTGGAGACGGAGGAGAAAAAAACTTGGCCTGCTTCATGAAACCCGCAAAACTCTTGCCAGAGGGACGGAAATTGCCCCCTCTGATACAGTGCAAACTGCATCGTGCGGAAACTGCGGAAATCCTGTGGCTGGCCTCTCGGTGGCATGGCCAAACACCCAGGTTTCTGCTTATCCTCTGGAAGCCTGCCCCCTTTAGACTCCCCGAGGTCTTTAAACAACTTATCCAAGGCTTCCCCAAATAATAATTTTCCCTTAAAAGGAAGCTTGCTCCAACCTGACTTGGAGGAAATATCTGCCAACCAATTTTGCAACCACAGGTAATGTCAGGTGGCCACGATCAAGGCCATACTCTTGGCCAGGCCCCTAATTAGATCGTAGAAGGCATCGGCCCAATAGGCAGCCTCAGATTCCAGTTCAGCTGCTTCCGGTGGTGGGGACTGCCCCTCGACAGTATTTTCCAAAATGCCCTGCACCCAGCGCAAACACATCTTGGTCACAAAGACCCTGCAGACCGATGCCTGTAATAACAGCGCATTTATGTCAAATGACCGCTTCAAAAACATCTCTAACTTTCTGTCCTGTACATCTTTAAGAGTGGAGCTACCTTTCGCTGGTATGGTGGTCTTCTTAGTCACTGCCGACACCGTCATATTCACCTTAGGTGAGTGCAGGATCTCTCTTTCCTTCTCTGAGGATAGTCTGGCCATCGTCTGCGTGCCATTTAGGGTTCCCTTCAGAATATCCCATTCATCCTGTACCATCTGCTTAATCACCTATGCAGAGGAAACACTAACTGCATTTTGCGGACGGCCTGAAACAATCGATCCTCCAAAGGATCTTCATCCTGCAGGCATATTTAGTGTTTTCAAGGACTGTGATATGAGAGCCAGCAATTCCTCCCAGTGGAAAATGCGTACAATGCGAGATTCCTCTTGCGGAATTTCTCCTTCTTCCAGTTCCCCCAGCTTTGCCCCCAGGACCGCCTTGCCCTCGAGGCCCACCAGATCTTCCAAATGGAGAGACCCCCATCTCCTCCCAGTGGTCGCTCTCCAGTCACTACCTACTCACTGCCGGCTCCTCGCCAAACACCTCTGTGTCTGGCAGTTTTCTCTTTTTATCTCTTTCCAGGGCCTTGGAGGTTTCCACTCCCTGCTGCTTCAAGCAAAAGGCCTGATGCATAAGCAGCACAAACTAGGGAGAAAAGAAACCCGTTTGCGCACTGCTCCTCTGTGCTGCTTGGGATGTTGAAGGCTGAGGAGACGAAAACTCTTCAGCTACGGCCGGGACCCCCTGCCAATGGCGGGTACCCAGTGGCCCATTGTGGCCAGCACATCCCCCTCAGAGGCTCCTGCCTGCTCATCTCTGTCCTGCAAGCCTTCCTCTGTGGAGCGCAATTCCACCTCGCAACTGTGACAAAATCCTGGGGCTGAGACAGAGCTTCTTTTGGCACAACATGCCAAACACATGGCCTAAGACGGCATTTCACCCCGAAGTGAAAGGTGAGATGCCCCTAGCCTCCTCCAATCCACCGGGATGCAAAGTCCACCAAAAAAAAAAATCTTTTGTTTTCTTTCTTTTTCCCCCCACTTAAATCAAGCTGTTCTGAGGATGGAAGAAAGAAAGAAAAAACAAGAAAATGTGAAGGAATGGTCCCCCTGCGACCGAGGCCTGCTTCCCCCCTTCTGCTTCATTAAAACTGAGGCCCCCGCTGAAAATGTGCCATTTCCTGCACTGCCAAAAGTGGCCACAGCAGCCACGCGGTGTTCAGCGCCGCCTTGAAGGCCTCTGATCCTGACAAAGCACCCTTTTTTTGCTGTAAAACCCCCCAAAAATGAGAAGCTTACCTCCCCCCCCCCCCCCGGGTAAACCAATTCTTCAGGCCTGCATGAGAGACTTAATTAAGGCACTGCTGCTCCGCTCCGTGCTCAGCTCGCTACTGGCATCCGCCGTGAGTCGGAGTGCCAAACAAGGCTCTGGCCAAAGGGTCGCACTGCCTTTCCAATTGTGGCACCTCACCTGTTGTGGGTTTGGAAGCCACTTGTCTGCCTGTGCCTGAAAATGCTCTCTTCCCCTTCACCTTGTGAATGGACAGTTGTGCAATTACCCCCCCCCCCCACACCCCTTCTCTATTTTTTTAAGCCTTTATTAAACAAAAGGACAAACCCAGGCAGAACACACAGAGCCCGTTACTCTTTCTAACAAAAAATGAAAATAACAAAAATGCTCCTTAGTTGTCCCTTCAGTGAGCCCTGACTCTGGGATCAGCTCTCTCCAGCTGCTTGGAGACTGAGTTTACTGAGGCTGGTGGATGATGAAAACTGCCTAAGAACAATGATGTCATCAAAGATGACAAGCCCAGTCTCCAAGCTGCTGGTGAGAGCTGAAAACACAGGTGTCGGGACTGGACTTGAGGGACAATAAGGAATTGCCTTCTATACACATCCAAAAACCCTTATCTTGTCAGCTGCAAATGGGTTCAGTACAGTCAATTTATTATCCATCTGGATGCCCAGGTCTTTCTCCTGACTTGCTGCTAAAATTTCCCCTCCTAATTTGCAGATACTGGCAGTGCCCTCATCAACACAGAATTCTAGCTCACATATTATAAACAATTTTAAAAGCTAGTATTATCCAGATCTCAAAGAGTTATTCAGTACAATATTCACAAACTGTACAAATTGGTGATATCCTTCATCTCTCTCTGCAAATCATTTAAGGAGTTTCAGTCACACTGGTGCACCTTGTGGCCTTGGGCAAGCCACTTAACCCTCCATTGCCTCAGGTATGACAGATTGTGAACCCTTTGTGGACAGGGAAGTACATACAGTACCTGAATGTAACTTCCTTAACCGCCTAGCTGCTACCTGCTATAGGTGATATATCAAGTACATAAACTATAAATTATAATTAAAAAACAGGGGTCCAAGCACAGCAACCAGAGGGATATCATATCTGCTAAAAATAACTAAAAATATTTCCTGAAAGCATAGTTAGCAAACTAACAAAGTCCCCTTTCCCTTGGATGTTTCCTTTGACAAGAAAGCCACTTTCAGGTTGGTCTTGTGGCTCAGTGGCAGTATTGTGTACCACTATGCAGAGGATCTGGGTTTGACTCCCAGGTCACGTCTGGGACAGTAGTGATAGTTCTACAGGAGCTTGGCCAGGTTTAGGGAAATGGGAGTCTCAGTTATAGCATAATGGTGACATCTAGTGGCTAAATGTAGAGTCCAAAAATAAAGAGTTAAAGGCAAAGCTTAATACAGCCCCATAGTCCAGAAACAGAGGGGGGGGGGGGGGAGAAAATTCCCAGATAATTAGATAAGAAAAGCTCTGCTGAGTCAGACCACAGCTAATCAAGTCCAACATTTGTCCCTGACTATGGCCAGTCTGGGTCACAAGTACCTAGCAAATCCCAAACAGTAGATCTATTTCTCATAGCTCATTTCCAGGGAGGAGCAATGGGCCTCCCAACTCTATCTAGCTCAGTGGTTCTCAACCTTTTTTGTACCGTGACCCCTTTTACCATTTGTCAACTTGTGGTGACCCTCAATGATAAAATCAAATGCGTCTCTCTTCCTTTACCGTTAACGCATTGTCGCTGTAATCATTTGTTGAATTATTAATATATTATAGGCCTTTGCAATATGTTTTTATTTATAAAATTTACTTATTTAAACCACAATAATTAATCACAATAACAAGTAACAATATTTGATTTCAAAATTATGATGATTTTGTAGTCAAATCACTAATATGAAATAAAATTATTTTTTCTACCTTAGTTGTCTGACCAATTTATTCTCTGATCATGCTGGTCCCGATCTGAGGCTTCTGCTTTCCTGTCTTCTCTTAGCTCTCTTTATTTCTGTGGTCTATGGGCCATCTGCCATTTATCTCTTTTGAATTTCACTTCTTTCCATCAGCCTATTTCCAGTCCCAGTAACCCTCCCTAGTATCAACCCCTTTCCAGTCCTCACTCTCAGTACCTTCCAATGTCAACTTGCATTCCCATGACTGCCACTGGTGTCCATTCCCTTCCAGTCCCCCTCCTTCCCCACTGAGCAGTCCCTTCTAGTACAAATACCATGGCAGCCCCTCTCAGATCCACTCTCTTCCAGTTCCATTCTCCCATCCCCTCGTATAAGCCCATTTGTAGCCTTAGCCCCCAGTTTTCTTCCAGGGCCAGCAGCTCTATCCTCCCCTCCCCACAATCAGCGCATTCCCAGTCGCAGCCCCCCAATCAGCTCATTAACAGTCCTAGCCTCCCTAATCAGCTCATTTCCAGTGCTAGTCCCTCCTCAACCCCATTACCAGTGCTAGCCTCCCCTAATCAGCTCATTTTCAGTGCTAGTCCCTCCTCAACCCCATTACCAGTGCTAGTCTCCCCTAATCAGCTCATTACCAGTCCTACCCCCCATCATCAGCCCATTTCCAGTCCTAACCTCCCCGATCAGCTCATTTCCAGTGCTAGCCCCCATCAGTCCATTACCAGTCCTACCCCCCTATCAGCACATTACTAGTCCCAACCCCTCCTTGATCAGTCCATTCCCAGTCCTAGCCTTCCCTAATCAACCCATTACCAGTCCTAGCACCCCATCTGCCCATTATAATCCTAACCCGCACTGTCTCTCCCCTCTGTCCAGCATTTATTGCCCGTCTGTACAGTATGTCCCCGTCTCTTCCCTTTGTCCATGTCAGCCCTCCTCCCTCCCTTCCTCCATCCATCCATCAATGTCAGCCACCCCTCCCTCCCTCTCTCTCTCCATGTCAGCCCTCCCCTCCCTCCTTCTCTCCATGTCAGCCCTCCCTCCCTCCATGTCAGCCCCCCCATCCATGTCAGCCCCCCTCCATCCATCAATGTCAGCCCCCTCCCCTCCCTCCCTCCCTCCATTCATGTCAGCCCCCCCTCTCCCTGTCAGCCCCCCTTTCATGTCAGACCCCTCCCTCCCTCCATCCCTCCATGTCAGCCCCGTTGCAGGTTCCCTGCCCCCTCCTCCCCTCTCCCTGTCTGCCTGCTGCTGCCCTGCTGTTCTTCTACAGTCGCGGCTCCGTGTCTCTTAGGGAACCACGGCTATACCTGTAAAGCCGTTGCGGAGCCTTCCTGTCTCTCGATGGGCTCCGTGCAGCATAGTCCCGCCTCCAAAGGAAGTGGTAACCAACTTCCTTTGGAGGCGGGACAATGCTGCACGGACATCAAGAGACAGGAAGGTTCCGCAGCGGTTTTACTGGCATAGCTGCAGTTCCCTAAGAGGCAGGGAGCCGCGGCTGCATTAGAAGGGACTGGGAGACGGTGAGTTTGCCGCTGCTGAGAAGCGGACTCAGCAGCGGCAGCAACTTGGTTGCTTTTTTTTTTTTTGTAATTTATATTT
Source organism: Ichthyophis bannanicus (assembly GCA_033557465.1). NCBI lineage: Eukaryota > Metazoa > Chordata > Amphibia > Gymnophiona > Ichthyophiidae > Ichthyophis > Ichthyophis bannanicus. The sequence continues at coordinate 906,661,617 of CM066035.1, read as the reverse complement.
TATTCATTTTCAACCAAACAGCAAAGTTTACACATTATACCTTTTCTTTTCTATACATTTTAATTCAAAACTGGGACATCATTCTAATATCATTCCAATACCCTACGTTTGCACTACCAACATTAGTATTAGTTTATGTTATACATTGTAATATCCACTATACCCCAAACTTCTTGTAAAAACGCGCCCTATACTCCTCGCCCTACTCCCCTTCAATACCCCCACCTTATATGGAAAAGACATATATATTCCCCCCCTCTATAGCTGTATATCCCCCCTCCCCCCACCCACATCCCTATTCCCCTACTCTTTCCCCCCCCTTTCCCCCCTTATACCCCTTCCCGGTAAGCACATGCTAATCCCCCCCCTCCAATTCCCCCCTCCGTTCCCCCCTTCACTCCTCCTCCGCTGTCCCTCCTGCTCCTTGCCATACTTGCTCCACTCCCCTCCTCCTCCATGTTTCATACCAATGCCACACCCTTTCATGTTTTCTCACTAGGTGTTTCCTATGTGCTTCTATCTTACATAAACCCCACAATTGTTCCAATTTGCACACTATCTCCTTCATAGGAGGTATATCTGCATTTTTCCACCATCACATCAGACACATACGAGTGGCTATGATACCATATCCCAGAAAGAGTCTCATATCTCCTTCCCCTGCACTTCCTCCTTCATTAAACACTACCATCCCCGGTGTGAGCCTTACCTGCACTCCCATGATCTGCTTGTATAATTGCCCCACATCTCCCCAATACCGCTGTACCTTTGGGCACATCCAAATCATAAGGAATAGTCCCCTCTCTTCCCCCCACTTGAGCTACTTGGGAAGACCGCCCGTATCCTCAGCGGGGTCCAGTACATCCTATACCGCAACTTCAAGCTATTCTCTAACACTGGGGTTCCCCTAGCCAACTTATGTGTTCTCTCATAGATCTCGACCCACCTAGTATCCTCCCAAGATCCCGGAATCTCCTCCTCCCATCTCTGTTGCCACTTCCCCTTCCAACTCCCCTTCTGCAACAGCATTCTGTATATTTTTGAGATGACCCCCTTCTGCGACCCCTGTGTCCCCATCATCTCCTCACGAATAATAACTGGCACCACAAGACAAGAACACATCACACCCACTCTAAAAGATCTCCACTGGCTACCAATCAGCTCCCGCATCAGATACAAGACAGTCATAATCATATTCAAAATCAAACAACAGTCATCAGCTTTCAGCCTACACCCACTCATACAACCCGACAGCAGCACAAGACCGAGGAGGAGAGGCACATCCAACCGTGTCAACACACCTAAAGACACCACCAAGTTACGCAAGGACACCGAAAAACAAGCCTTATCAAAGGCGGCACCAACAATTTGGAAGACCCTCCCTGATGAACTACGGTCAACAACAGACATTAAGGACTTTAGGAAACTGCTAAAGACGACTCTCTTCATAGAGCACTACGGTGATGTCACTTAAACTGTGCAACAGACAATACCCCAGCTCAACCAACCTCCCCCCGCGACCCAATCATAATATTGAAGCAAAGTCCCGATGTACACAGTACTGTAAATAGCGCACGTTGTAAATAGCTCACCAAGAATCATCGACCAGCTACACACACACGCTCTCACCGATCAATGCATGCGCACAATAGACACAGTATTTTGTTGATTGTTTGCAGTGTAGACCGCCTTGATTGTAGGAAAAGGTGGTATAGAAATCTGTTTAAATAAATAAATATCTAACTTACCTATGTTGGTTAACTTGAAAGAGAAAGAAGTCTGTTATGAATTTAATTGTTTTTTAGACGATTATAATCTGTTAGACGAAGGTCAGAGTAGTTTTCGTTTGCGAAGTGGTACAAAAACATTACTGACTGTAGTATTAGATCAGATATATTTGTACTTGGATAAGAAAAAAAAGTCTTGTTGATTCTGTTAGATATGTCAGCAGTGTTCAATCTTGTGGAGTCAGAAATACTAATCAATCGTTGTCAACAGATCGGTTTTAGAGGGATGCATTTCTATGGATAAAATCCTTCATGGAAGAATCTAGTTGTAAAATTTGATATGGAAATTTCTGGCCCACGAAATACCAAAGGGTATGGGGAGTGCCTCAGGGGTCTCCACTCTTTCCTATATTGTTTAATGTTTATCTCCATCCTTTAGGAAAAATAGTCCAAAAGTACTGGATAAGGATCTATATTTATACAGTTCACATGATAGTCCCTTTAGAAGGGGATATGACAACAGTCTTCTCAACTATCAATGAATGTTGAAATGAGATTAGGATATGGCTGGATGGTAGTGGACTGGTATTAAATGTTACTAAGACCACTTGTTTGGGAATGGGAAAAATTGTTAAGAATATGTTGAATGTACCGCCCATGACTGATGATAGTCCCATCACCTGGGTTACAGAATCACGATTCCTAGGGGTGATTATAAAAAGTAGGAGAAAACAAACTGCAGTTGATAACACGCTCTTTGTTATCAAGTGTCTTTGATTATTGTCATGTATATGGTTAAAAGGAAAAGCTTCAAAGAAATTAGAGGTTGTGCAAAATGCAACTGCTCGACCACTGTTGAAGATACTTTGGCTTCCTGTAATGGAGAGATGCTATTTTAAATTACTAATCATAACTTTCAAGACCATTAGAACTGGTAAACCCCTGTTGTGTATTCTAAAATAATAAAGACATTCTTTTGAAAGTTGTTTTTCGATCTTCTGTCTTCCAATCCTGTTTTAATTAGAATGTAAACCATTTTGAATAGATATGTTACAAAGAGTGGAGTAAAGGAGTAGCATAGTGGTTAGAGCACTGGCTTGATAACCAAGAAAGCAGGGTTCAGTTCCCATTAGCACTCCTTGGGGCCTTGGGCAAGTCACTTAACTCTCCATTGCCTCGGAAGAAAGGCTTGCCAATCTAATTCTGGTCACACTGCCAAAAAAAACCAGGAGCTGCTGAGTCAACATTAATTCAAAGGCACACTTTACATGTTACAAAGATGGTATCTAACAAATTATAAATAAATAAGATATTTTCCTTGAATGGAAACTATTAGCTCAGAGCCCAGCATTTTGTTCTTGTTGTTAAGTGCCATTGAGTCAGTGTTGACTCATGGCGATCCTCTGCATAGTTTTCATAAACTGTGTTCAGTATTCAGTCAGGCGGCTCATTGTTGACAGAGTGGCACCCATAGCTGCTATTATTGTGTCGATCCATCTCATTGCTGGCCTTCCTCTTTTGTGTTGACCCTCTACCTTGACAAGTCTGATGTCTTTCTCTAATGATCTCTCTCTTCGCATGATGTGTTCAAAGTATGAAAGTCAAAGTCTTGTCATCTGAGCTTCGAAAGAAAATTTAGGTTTGATGTCCTCTAGTACTGACTGGTTGACAGTCCATGATATACACAGTAGTCAATGCCAGCACTATAATTCAAAGGCATCTATTTTCTTCCTGTCTATCTTTTTCACTCTCCAACTTTTGCATCCATATGATGTTATTGAAAATACCATGGCTTGAATGAGTTGAATCTTTGTATGGAGAGAGACATCTCTGCTCTTGAGAATCTTGTCTAGGTCCTTCATAGCCATTCTGCCAAGAGCAATGTGTCATCTGATTTCTTGACTGCTTGTTGTTTCTTTATTGATCCAAGTAAGTTAAAGTTGTCCACTATTGGGGTCATTCCAAGGCACAAATAGCGAGGACGTCCATCCCCGCTATTTGAGCCCTCTCTCGACCCCGACTAACTTCCCCGCTCATTGTACAGGGAAGTTAGACAGGGCAGGAAAGGGGCGGATCGGGGGCTGCATTTGGGCGGGCAGTGGGCGGTCATCAGCTCTGTATGTACAGGGCCGATTCCAATATCGGCCCTGTATGTCCAGGGCTGGTGACTTGAACGAGGAATTTATTCCACCTCTGAAGCCCTGGGCTCCAAAAGGGCAGGGGGGGCAGAGGACGATCCCCACAGTCCGACCCTAGTCTTGGGAGACCAGATTGGGGGTTGGGCTGCGGGGAATGCACAATTCGAGCTGGCAGTCAGGGATCGCAACTTTTCAATGGAACCACGGTGCCATGGCAACCGGACACCATGGCGCTGCTGCTCCATTGAAAAGCTCTGACTGAGCTATCCGGGTAAAGCCTGTAAGTGCAAGCTGGGCTGAATCGGGGTTCCAGTCTGAACGTACAGGCCTGGACGCGATTCTGATCCGGCGGGGCTAGACGTGTCCTGCAGGATCAGAATCCCGGCTACCTCTGGGCATCTGGCTCTCAACCAGTGCACAGAGGATCGGCATGTCCATGTCTGAATTGGGCCCTATTTCAATTTTTTCTCCATCAACGATGAACTTATTGATTTTGCCAGTTTTCGGGATCTTTGTCTTCTTTACATTAATGTGCAGGCCCGTTTTAAGACTATGTTCCTTAATTCTGAGAAGCAAATGTTTCAGATCATCTTCACATTCAGCCAGTAATGTGGTATTATCAGCATAGCAAAGGATCTCCAGGAACAAGCAGGAATGAGTCTTCGCATATGGGTACGTCGGTACCGATGGAGTCTGCGCAGGAACGCTTCCCAGCGTCCAATCAAAGAGCTTTTGGAAGCATCCCACCACGCCTGCGTGCTGCCTTCCCGCCTTTCCCAACTGCCTCTCCTCAGTTTTCATTTTCCGCGGAGCCGGCAGGACGTCCTCCTGTCACCGCAGAAAATTCTTGTTTTATTTCTTTAGTTTTCTTGTGGTCGCGGCTGTCTTCTTGACGCCACCGGTACCGCCGGTGTTTTCTTTTCTTGTAAAATCTTCCTTTTTCACTGGATATTTTTTCTTCATAGTGTCCCGCGGTTTCTTAGGCCTTCAGGCCTCTTCTTTTCCTTCATGGAACCGCCAGACACTTTCTCCAAGAAAGGTTCAGACTGTGGCGGTACAACTTTATTTTTAGACCCTTGAAGTCTGTGTCTAACCTGCTTGGGTCCTGACAACAGTTTGGTGAGAAGAGGTTTTCAACATCGAGGTTCCCTCGATACACGGTTTCCCTCCAACTTCGGGGCACCGTCCCCTTCTTCTTCCACACAGGATCAGGTAACCCACAAACAGTCTGTTAAGACTAGCCAGCCCTCGAGTGGTAGGTCTCATGCACAACATGTAGACGGCTCCGGCCTTGCCCTCGAGGGACCACTGGCTTCAAAACCCCGGCAGGAGTCTTCGGTCTCCAAAGCCTTTCAGGGGTTTCAGGTTGTTCCTGGGGTTCACCCCTCACAGAACATACCTGAGCCGTATCCGGTGGTGGCAGCCGCTTCGAGCGGTACCGATACCCCGGCATCGGCACTGGTGTTGGATGAGACACTCCTCACCATGGATGGTCATCTGGCGTCCTCGGTACCTTCGGGACCGGCGGATACACTCCAGACTGACTTTCCATTATCGGTACCAGCACCGATACTACCACCGATGTCGGTACCCTCCAGACGTGCATCGATAGCCTCGCTTCTTTCGATGCCCAGTCTCGAATTGATCTCCAGTCTGGAGGACTGCGTACCGACTTGCCTTGGTACCGGCTCTCGGCGGTACCGAAGGCTCGGTTCCGATGATTCGGATCCGCAACTCTCGGTTCCCTCGAGGCCGATTGAGCTGCCCTCGATGCCGAGTTTGGAATCAATCTCTAGTCTGGGTGACTCGGTACCAATACGCTTTGGTACCGACACTGATCGATATCAGTGGCTCGGTACCGAGGATAGCGCCCGGAGGTTTTCGGTTACCTCGGTACCGATTGAACGGTCACTGATGACTGGTCCGATGTCTCTGTCGGGCTCGACTCCGACATCGGTACCGGTACCGGTATCCACAGTAGCATCGTGGCCAACTCCTGCCATGCTTTTTTCAACAGGATCGCTCCCTTCTATACCAAGCTTGGAGTCGATACCTGGCATGGACAATGTGGTAATGACGGTCGCTGCTCCTGACAGCCAGTACCGGCGACCATCCTTTAAGCACTCCACACTGAACTCTGCAGGATCTTCTATTCCTGTATATCTGGATATCTCTGTCGGTGCTCAGGCTAGTTCTTCAGATCTAACCTGTCCAAGGGAGAGTCCTGTTGGGGATCCCTCTTTTCAGAGTTTCCTCCTGGATATAGCAAGATCTCTTGCCATTCCTATCCCAGGACATGAGCCTTCACAAGGCTCTGTTTCTCCCAAAGCAAAGGAGAACATAATGCTTCCTTTGCATCATTCCTTGCAGGATCTCCTTCTAGGAATGTGGGAAACACCTTTAAGGGTACCCCCACCTTCCAGAGCAACTGATCTCTTATATCAGGTGCCCCCCTCTCCAGGGTTTCAAAACACTCAACTTCCTCATCATTCCATAGTAGTGGAATCAGCAGTGCGGCGGGTAAAGAGTAAGAAAAAGCACTCTTCTTATCCGCCAGGTCGTGAGTCTAAGACACTAGATGCCTTTGGACGTCAAACCTTCCAGACATCTATGCTTTCTGCAAGAATTCTCTCATATATTTTCTATATGAGTCTATCTCTTGAGGAGGTCACAAAGCAATTACATCTTTTGACTCCTTCCCTTCCAGAGTCCAAGAGTGCAGACTATTCTTCACTGCTCAAGCATCTCCAGAATATCTCTTGGTTTCTTACTTGTGCTTCCCTAGACTCTTTTGAGTCTGTTAGCAGAACTTCTGCTATAACTATAGGGGCACGACGTAGAGCCTGGCTCCAAGCTTCAGACTTGGACAAATGGGCACAGCACAGACTGGGACATACTCCTTGCACTGGAGACAATCTTTTCAACAAGGAGTCTTTACGTCAGGTTACTCAGTTGTCCACTGACTTACCTGTTCCTAGGGGCTGTTCTGCACCTTCTTCTGTCCCAGTAGGTAGTAAATGTCCTGCCAAACTTTCTTCCCATAGGAGAAGAAGGTTTTATGCATCATCTGCCCATCATACAGATGTTCCCAAAAAGGGGAAGCATCGTCCTGGTCTGCAGAGTTCAACCTCTCGCCAGGCTCAGCAAACCCAGCAACCACAGGGTTTCTGATCAATCCATCAGATGCTTGTGACTCTGGGGATTAGAATCTGCAGTTGCTTCTTCTCAATAGAGGCAATCCACTGCTGTCATTCTAAATCCTAAACATGGATCTCTTCCCGAAAGACATCCATTCTTTCTATGTTCTATGAGCTGTCAGGATGTTCATGCTTCTAGGTCACAGGGTTCTCCTCTTCTTCCTGCTAGGGAAAGAGGTCTATCCACTATCAAACGATAGTTTCCTGTGCCAACATGTCTTTTTTCCTTTCTATAACCTTACTACTTTGTAAGTTTTCTTCAGCTCCATTCTCTTTACCCTCTTACCAGGTTTTTCCTTTGTAAGAGCGGTATTGCTTTACTGGAGGGCTTTTTCTTCAGCCTCTCTAGTTTTCTTACTTTTCCAATGCGGAGTTCTCTTCTCTGAGTTGACTCCTCTTTTTCAGTCTTGCTTTAAAGCAGTTCATCAGACACGTCCAGAGTTTTCTACTCTTGCTTTGTCTGTTCTTTCTGTTTTTAAACAGTACCATTCTTTCTGCTGTCTGGCAAGCAGCTGCCAATGCAGGAGCCTTAATGTTTGGACCACTGGTTCTTGTCCACCAGCAACCAGATTTGTCCTCCACTAACATTCTATCTGGTCTTAGTAGTGGCTCCAAGTCAGTGCTGTCATCTGTCTTGGAAATTTTTTCACTACAAGCTTGTTGGATTGTCTTCTCTTTCTGCCATCTCCATTCCCCTGGGTTTGGCAGCATAGTTGACATAGAACTGGCTTCAGGAGAGCCAGTACCTATCTCCTCATTCTCCTGCATCATGCTCTCTGTAATTCTACAGAGAAGCTCTCCACTATGGGCCCTTGCTAGAGAGCATGGGGTTTTTTTTCTCCAACAGCTATACTAGATGGTTGAAAAAGGCTTTACTTTACTTAGCTCTACTACCTAGCATCCCTGTAGCCATAACCAGTGGGAATTGATTCTCTATATATCTTCTCAAGTAGGTTCCACCTTCTTGTTATTAGATGAATCTTTCCTCTCCACATTTTCCTATGTGAATACCTTTTTGTCGGCATATCTCTGTCTGCTTCATTGCAGACTTCCATATAGAGGCCTATATATTCATACCTATAGCACACAGATGTCTATGTCTATCATTTGTGTGTATTTTATGCCCTTCATATCTCACTATAGATATATTCTCATATATCTATATGTTATATATATATATATATGTATATCTATATATCTCTATATATATATATGTATATATATATATGTATATGTATATGTATCTGTCGAGATATTTTACTATCGGTAGATATGTATTCTGCTTTATCTACCTGACTGTCGAGGCTCATATAGCTATATGATTCTGACAGATGGGCTTTACCCATACTTATGCTATCCAGCATGTTTTGGGTCCTACACTCACAACCACTTTGGTGGTAGTTAACACCTACCATAACCTTAAGGTTAAGTACCTCTGAAGCTCTCCATGTTCCAATATCTCTCCCAGCTGACGTCAGTTAGGAGAGACATTGCGGATCTTCAGCTCATCACAGGCTCTAACGCCTCCGGTGTTTGTCCTTTCTTTGGGATACAAGGGGTTCCCATACCCTTTCTCCCCACAAGGACTGGGCCTGTTTGTCCAAATTGGTTAGCCTCTCTCTTTTTGTTCCTAAGAGTGAGCCACTCTGCCGCCAAAAGAGTTCGGCTTTTATCATAAAGCCTTCCGCTGAAGGCCCACCGTTTTTGTACTACCCCAGTTTTTCCTACTGGGGTTACCTGTTACCTTTCAGGATTCTGACCTCCATTGCTTTTCCTACACATTTATTACCTCCACTTACAGTGAGGTCCTTCTCAAGGTTCCTCTACTGGGTTCCCCAGTAGATCCCATGAACCTCCATACTTCTCTGAAGTCCTGTTAGGGGAGGTCCATATTGCAATATTTTTCCTTTGCAATATCATTGATGACAATTATCATCCACACATGGACCCTTGTCTGCAATCCTATGCTAGGTTAGCTGTTCCACAGCACCTTTCTTTCTTCAACTCCTACCCCTCCATCCTCAGGATGCCTGGTGTTGTGGGGGATAGCATGTTCCAACCTATGACATGCTGGGACTCCAGGCATCTCAGCTTGGGAGTCCCCATATGTGAAGACTCATTCCTGCTTGTTCCTGGAGATAGCACAGTTACTTACCTGTAACAGGTGATCTCTGGGAACAGCAGGAATAAGTCTTCACAACCCACCCACCTCCCCAGGAATTGTATCTCTATCTATCTTTCCTTTCCTCTCTCTCTCTTTGTCTCAGCTTTAAAACTTAACTGAGGAGAGGCAGTTGGGAAAGGCGGGAAGGCAGCACGCAGGCGTGGTGGGATGCTTCCAAAAGCTCTTTGATTGGACGCTGGGAAGCATTCCCGCGCACACTCCGTTGCTACCGACGTACCCATATGTGAAGACTTATTCCTGCTGTTCCCAGAGATCACCTGTTACAGGTAAGTAACTGTGCTTTACTGATGAGTCTCCCACCAATCTTCATACCTCTGTTGTCTTCATACAGTCCTGCTTCTCTGATGATTTGTTCTGCACATAAATTACACAGGTAGGGGGAAAGTATGCAGCCTTGTCGTACACCTTTGCTGATTTTAAACCATTCCGTTTCTCCTTGTTCTGTTCAAACTGGTGCTTCTTGATCAATGTAAAGGTTGTGCTGGAGAACGATCAGGTGTTTTGGTATACCCATGCTTCTTAATGTGGCCCAGAGTTTCTCATGGTTTACACAGTCAAAAGCCTTACTGTAGTCAATAAAACACATATAGATATCTTTTTTGCTACTCTTTAGTCTTTTCAAGGATCCATCTCACATCCGCGATGATGTCTCTCGTTTCTCGCCCTTTCCTGAACTCTGCTTGCACTTCAGGCAGTTCTTGTTTGAGGTATGGTTGCAGTCTCTGTTGAATAATCTTCAGTAAAATCTTGCTGGCATATGGGATCAGAGCGATTGTGCCGCAAGGGAGTGAGAAGAGAGATTCCCCCACCCCCCTGCAGCAGAAGTCAATCAGGGCTGAAAGGACACAGCTCAAAATCTTCAGCGCGCTCAGGCGCCGTCACCAGCAGCAGCCCCGATCGGCGGTTGGCCACAGGAGATTGAGAAGTGAGATTCCCCCGCCCCCCTGCAGCAGAGGCCGATCAGAGCCGAAAGGACACAGCTCAAAATCTTCAGCACACTCAGATGCACCCGCGCCTGAGGGTCTTGCCAGAGGGCCCTTTGGCACGGTCCTTAAGCATGGGCCCCCAGGAAAGGGCCACAAACAGCCTAGTAGAGCAAGAACATCACCAACACGCAGAGACCCAGATCACCTACACCCAAAGAGTCTCAGCACACCACAGATGTTACAAGAAAGAAAATCTACACACCAACAATCCTAGGCGGCATTTCAGCCACCTGCTACCTGTATGACACCTATAACACCTACAAATATAAGTCTTGTACCACGCTACTAAAATACCCATACAGAACCACTGTTCCCTCTAAGCTGTGCGCTTGTGCGCGCGCACACACCTCGCCAAGCAAGCGCACATACTTTACAACAGAGCGCACAAAAATTACGGCTCTGATTCTGATAGAAAACAACACAGATGTCTTAAAATTTAAAAGTTATAATTGTAATTACTAGAAATTTCCCGCTTCATTTAGTAATCGTCTATTTCCATTTAATGCGATTAAAATCAATGTGGTGTACATACTGTATTCTGACGTGTAGTCAAATTTTAAAGTATATAACTCCGAGTGTCGTTATGTGGGGCACAAAAATTTAATCTTCCTTCAAAAGCTGCACACCGCTGATATTTTATGCGCACACAGCCTACAGAAAATTAGAGGGGACATCGTACAGAACAGGAACTCTAATGATCTCTATTGTCCGCTCCACACTGCACCTGAGCCTTAACACTGAGCTACTGTAGCAATAATTAAGCTCCCATATCCAGAAGCAGACAAATGACCGGTTAACCAATTTCCAGTGCTCTACTACAATCTAGGAAGAATTAGAAGCATTTCTGCCACCTAGTCAACATGCTACTATAAAGTTTATACCTAGCCCTAATCAGGCTAATCATCACGGTCCTGACAGGCAGCACCTCCTCCCTCTACTATGCCTGTATCCCAATCCTCTGTTACCTTAGAGACATCAAATAGCCCAAGCTTTGGTTTTCCTAGCATCCACCAAGACAAGTTAATCATTCCAACCTCATCAAAATCTTGCCACAAGGCACTTCAACAACAGACTACAAACAACCAAAGAACAGAGGAAACTACAGCACCATTAACTGTGCCCTAATCAATACCAGATCAAGCAGAAACAAAGTCCATATAATAAAAGAGCTCATCAAAGACAACAAAATTGACATCCTGTGTCTTACCGAAACTTGGTTCTTTGAAACAAATAATGTGCTCCTAAACCAGCTAAATATATTCACCCACAACTGCCCAAGGACTTCAGAAAGGGGAGGAGGGGTCTGCATCCTTACAAATAAGCTACTTCAATTCAGCAATGTAGAGCTTACCTCCACACACAACCTGGAAATGATCACCATCTCAAACAAACAACACACACTCAGTCTAGTCTACAGATTACCCTCCTCAGCCCAGATGATCTCGCCAATATCCTTGATGCAATATGCACTCATACCAGTAACCAGAACATGCACATCCTGCTAGGAGATTTCAACCTAGCCTCACTAACTAAACAACAGGTCACAGGATTCATAGACGCCATGTTGTTGTTGTTAAGTGCCGTCGAGTCGGAGTCAACTCATGGCGACCCTCTGGATAGCTATCCTAAATTGTGTTCGGTCTTCAGTCAGGCGGCTCATTGTTGACAGACTGGTACCCGTAGCTGCTGTTATTGTATCAATCCATCTCATTGCTGGCCTTCCTCTTTTGCGTTGACCTTCTATCTTTCCCAGCATGATGTCTTTCTCTAATGATCTCTCTCTTCGCATGATGTGTCCAAAGTATGAAAGTCGAAGTCTTGTCATCTGAGCTTCTAAAGAAAGCTTAGGTTTGATCTCCTCTAGTACCGACTGGTTTGTTCTTCGGGCAGTCCATGGTGTACACAGTATTCGGTGCCAGCACCATAATTCAAAGGCATCAATTTTCTTCCTCTCTATCTTTTTCACTGTCCAGCTTTCACATCCATATGATGTTACTGAAAATACCATGGCTTGAACAAGTCGAATCTTTGTATGGAGAAAGACATCTCTGCTCTTAAGAATCTTATCTAGGTCTTTCATAGCCATTCTGCCAAGAGCAATGCGTCGTCTGATTTCTTGACTGCTTGTTGCTTCTTTATTGATAGTTGATCCAAGTAGGTTAAAGTTGTTCACAATTTCAATTTCTTCTCCTTCAACGATGAACTTGTTGATTATGCCAATTGTCATGATCTTTGTCTTCTTTACATTAAGGTGCAGGCCCATTTTGAGACTATGTTCTTTGATTGTGAGAAGATGCCATGAAAGACCTCCAATTTGCACAAATAGTCTCCAACCCCACTCACAATAACGATGGAACACTGGACCTCATATTTGCTCCTATCCTCCCAGCACACAGCACCAAGCTCACGACAGCCTCCATCTGTATATCACCAGTCCCCTGGTCTGACCATCATCAAATCACCTTTGAACTTGCCCAACTAAAAACGCAAAAACAACAAACAGAAACCACTTACACTTCTCGCAAGTTCTGGACTTCATTAGCAAAATTATTCCAATGCTTGATTCTCACTCCTCTGATATCCAAGTGGAACCCCACCATCTCAGCAGCCGCTAAAGCACCACCTATGATCCATAAATGTAAATGCCCAAATACATCCCCCTGGTGTTTCAAGAACCTAAAAGACCAGAAATCTAAACTATACCAAATCGAGCGCAAATGGAGAGCCTCTAATAACACCAACAGGCTAAATACTGTGGAGTTACTGTGACATCACCTACAAAGCAAAGCAAGAATACTATACAAACCTCATTAAGACCTCTATCAACAAGCCAAGAGAATTATTTGATATAGCTAACTTGCTCATAAAGAACCCCTCAATAACAAACATGAAGCCTCCAAAAAACCCACAGCAGATGGCTCAACATTTTGAAGCTAATCACAGGAGCCAGACACACCCTCAGTTCAAGCCAGACACACCCTCAGCTGGCGACTCAAACCAGGAGCACCGATGGAACAAGTCCAACCTCATCAGCCACAAGCACACTGTCAGTATACTTTTGTCAATCAACACTATCACCTCCCCCCTTGACCCCTGCTCTGTGTCCTGGATTAAGCTGGAGAAGATCCAACTCATACCCTACATATGCAACATGATGAAGAACTCATTAACACAAGGATCTCTCCCCCTGTCACTCAAGCAATCCTCCATCTATCCCATCCTAAAAAAAACAAACCTGGACCCTGCCTGCCCAGTATCATACAGGCCAATCTCTAGTATCCCATTCATCGCTAAAATTATAAAAAGGTTGTTCAGGAGCAGCTACAAGATCACGTGAATGAACACCATTCTCTAGATATTCACCAGCATGGATTCCGCTCCCAACACAGTGTGGAAACTCTCATGATTTCCTTGCTCAACACACTGATTAAAGGCACCAAAATCATAACACAAGACTCTATACTCATCTTCCTGGATATATCAGCCGTGTTTGACTCTGTCTCACATCAAATCCTACTAAATCAATTCTACAATATAGGATGTCAAGGAACTCCCCTGAAATGGTTCCACTCCTACTTATCAGACTGTGTACAACACATCAAAATTGGCACCCCCACATCTGCACCATTCCCCCCTCAACCAAGGAGTACTGCAATGGTCTGCACTCTCCTCACTCTGATTTAATATCTACTTACAACCCCTCTGTGAAATTATCAAACACCATGACATCAACTACTTAATATATGCAGATGACATAATGATTTTCACCCCCTTCTTCACAAAATCACCAGACTACACCAAAATCTCCAACTGTTTTTCAGCAATCAACCTCTGGCTTAAAGAACACAATCTCAAAATTAATCACAAAAAGTCAGAAGCTCTCCATATCACAAGAAACAAGCATTTCAATTCTCCACCCTCAATCATAATAAACAATACCCAACTCTCAGTCAAAACCCAAATTAATTATTTGGGCATCACACTCAACCAAGAACTCAACTTTCAGACACAAATAAGCTGAATTACCAAATCTGTCTACTTCAAGCTTTGCACCTTAAGGAACCTACGCAAACTCCTCTCCCCAATGAATTTCCAAACCGTTTGTCAAGCAGTAATCACCCCAGTGTATGATTATTGCAACTCCATCTAGCAGGGCCTTCCCAAGAGCACACTATGCCCCCTACAACTAGCTCAAAATATAGTAGCTAGAACCATATTGGTGAAATCTCAACAGGTTCATATTAGCCCACTCCTCAAACAGCTTCACTGGCTTCCATTATAAGCAAGGTAAAATACAAAATCATTCTACACACACACAAAATTTTGAGCAACAACTCCGAAAGACCCAGGAGAACAACTACAATCAACAGGCTAGAATTACCCACAAACAAACCCTCATGCAGCCAAAGAACCAACAGCAGGGCATTTTCACTATATGCTCTCACCCTTTGGAACTCACTGCCACCACAATTAAGATCCATCCAGTTAATCAGCCAATTCTGCAAAAACCTAAAAACTCTGCTGTTCCTAGAGTATTATGGATCAAATGTTGAACAAGAAACACCCGGCCAAGTAATAACCACACCCCATCAACATATTGTAAATAGTTATGCCTCAAAAGTTTGATGATTGTTTATCTGTTATAATATATGTTCCTTATAATGTGCACCTTACTGTTCACATATTAACGTTACTGCACTGAGTTATCTGAAAACCGTCTTAACTGGTAGAAAGATGGTATAAAAAAGATGTTAAATAAATAAATAAAAATAAATAGTTTCTGATTCATGTCCTTGTCTTGTCTGGCTGCACGTTGGAAATCACTGTTGTGTTCTGCGAGTGTCTCTCTTTCTCTTCTGGCTTTAGCTTCTCTGCGTTTCTGGGTAATTTTCAGAGTTTTGTCGGTCACCCATTTTGGCCATTTTTGCTTTTTCACCTTTTGTAGAGATTTCTCACTTTCTTCCAATACAACCTTCTTGATGTCATCTCATAACTCTTCTGGAGCTCTGTCATTTGTATCTAAAGCAGCAAATCAATTTTGCAGGCAGTCTTTAAATTCTAGTAGTATATTCTCAAGGTCATATTTTGCTACATTCATGAGTAGCTTGCTCTTTTTCAACTTTAGTTTGCGTTTCATACTAGTAGTTGATTATCTGTACCACAGTCAGCTCCAGGTTTTGTCTTTGTTGATGTTATAGATCTTCTCCATCGTTGACTTCCACAGATGTAATCAATTTGATTTTTGTACAATCCATTGGGTGAAGTCCATGTGTACAGTCGACACCGCTTGTGTTGCTGGAAGAAGGTGTTTGAGATGAATAGATCATTGGTCTTGCAGAATTCTATCAGTCTTTCTCCAGCTTCATTTCTGTCAACAAGTCTATATTTTCCAACTATTTTGCCTTCTTCTCTGTTGCCAACCTTTACGTTCCAGTCGCCCATGACTATCAGAATATCCTGTTTGCATGTTCTGTCAATTTCAGCTTAAACATGTTCATAGAACTCATCAACTTCATCCTCTTCTGCTGCTGTTGTTGGGGCATATACTTAAATTATAGCTGTGTTGATGGGCATTCCTCATAGACGAATAGAAATTAAGCGTTCACTGACTGCATAGTATTTCATGACAGTTCTTGCAAGTTTCTTCTTAATTATAAATGCAACATTACTTCATTGTCTTTCATTTCCAGCTTAGTAGACCATGTGATCAGCAGATGCAAAGTGCCCAATGCCAGTCAATTTCAGTTTGCTGACACCCAATAGATCGCGTTGTACATGTTCTTCATTCTTGACTATCTCCAACTTCCCTTGGTTCATGCTTCGTACATTCCGCGTCCCAATATGTAAGGCATCTTTGCAGCTTCTGACTCTCATTTCATGCACAGCTACATCAGCAGTCAGACGTCCTGAGGGCTTTGATCCAACCACATCATAAATGCTGTCTTTTCTCTGAAAAGTCTTCAGCTCCTCCACAGTAGCCAGTTGAGTGCCTTCTAACCTGGGAATCTCATCTTCCAGCACTACAGTGCAATTTGTTTTGTTGTGACTATCCATTGGGTTTTCGTGGCAAGATACTGAAGTAGATTGCCAGGCCTGTCTTTCGTGTAGTTTAATTTTAGTGTTGCTGCCATTGTCATAGTAATGTGATCCTCCCCTGCCAACACCGTCCCATTCTGCTGCTGCCCAAATGGGTGGTTTGTCTTGGTCTGGCACCTTAGCTGAGACCTGTCCATTTTGGGAGACCCTGCCAGTAGTTAAGCTACGAATAGCTTAGCCCTCAGCATCACTGATGCACAGAAGCCCTCAAGGCACGAAAGGCTGCAAACCAAGTGAGGGTTTGTACTTGTAGTTGGTATTATTTTTTCCCTAGGTTTATCACTTTACACTTTTCCACAGTCAATTTCATCTGTCATTTGGATGCTCACTCTCCTACTCTCACATCCTTCTGCAAATCCTCACAATCCTCTGCCATTTTAATGACTTTGAATAATTTTCTGTCATCCGCAAATTTGATCACCTGACTCATCACTCCTATCTCTGGATCATTTATGAATATGTTAAACAGCACCGATCCCAGGTATTAAAACCAAGAAGCAGATCAAAGGGTCAGTCTGAAAGGCTTCCTCTATCAAACAAGGGCTGTGTGAACCACCCAGGAAACTGTTAACAGATTACTTTAGAAGCACAGGTCTGGGATCTGTGTAGCAAGCCAGCCTTTACTAAGTGTTAATTCCCTTCCACCCACCCCGACTCCCACCAGGCATAATCTTAGCTTTATAGGCTCATAGACCTATTAAAGGGGGAAAGGTGGTTAAATTCACTTTCAGGTTCAGCTGGTTATCCTCACCAGTAATTAATCTTGAGGTGAACAAAGTCCCTGAAAATTATTTGGTATAGTTGTATCAGTACAAGTATCCCTAGCAATTTTAAACAACTTAACTAGCTAAACAAAAACTTAAAACTAAGATGCAGACAGCAGTCCAGCAGCAAGATGGGGGCTATCTAGTCCTTTGCATTGAGTGTCACATATACGATTTTCTCCCAGTTGGTGAGGGGTCTTATGTGTGCACTAGATGCAAGGAGCTCTTTGCCCTCAGGGAATGAGTATGATCTCTAGAGGCTAGAGTAACAGACTTGGAGGACATAAAGACAGAGAGAAACATAGACAAGACCTACAGTTGACATGCAGGAGAGAGGTCACGTGAAAGGAGAACATCACCATGGTGTGGCAGGAAATGATCCTGTAGCTAAGACCTGTCCACTAGGAGATGTAAAGGATGTTTCTCCAGGGCCATCTGCCCATGAGGGAAGGGTTAGGATGGCCATTACAGTTGGTAAGTCAATCATTAAGCATCTAGATAGCTGAGCGGCTGGTGGATCGCCTGGTGCAAAGGTAGCAGACCTCATGCGTCATCTAGACAAGGTTTTAGATAGTGCTGGGGAGGAGTCTGTGTCTTGGTACCAGTTGGTACCAATGACATAAGAAAGTGTGGAAGCAAGGTTCTGGAGGCCAAATTTAAGCTTTTATTTATTTATTTATTTAACAGGGTTTTTTATACTGCTTTATCATTTCGGTCAAAGCGGTTTACATTGTAACTTCAACTCAATAATGTACATTAAACAGGGACATTCATAACTTGGATTTTTCTGGGGCAAAGGAGGATTAAGTGACTTGCCCAAGGTCAGAAGGAGTGCTAATGGGAATAAAATCCTGGTATCTTGGTTGCCAAACCAGTGCTCTAACCATTAGGCTACTCCTACACTTCAAGGGTAACATTCTCTGAAATGCTTCCCGTTTCATGCGCAGGCCCCAAAAGGCAGGCAGAGCTCCGGAGTCTCAAAGCATGGATGAGATGACGGTGCAAAGAAAAGGGTTTTGGAATCATTAGGAACTGGGCAACATTATGGGGAAAGGAGGGGCTTTTCCAAAAGGATGGGCTCCACCATAACTGGGATGGAACCAGGCTGCAGCCATTAACCTTTAAAAAGGAGATAGAGCAGCTTTTAAATTAGATAATAGGGGAAAGTCGACAGTCGCCGAGGAGCGCATGGGTTCGGAAGGATGTATCCTTGAAGGATACTAGCAAAAGAAGGAAGTTAGGACATCCCATCAGAGAAGTTCCAAGAAAAATATAAGTAACACAGATGCCCTTAAGTACACAGCTGAAAGATTTCAAATTACCACTATCAACTGATAAGCAGATTAATATGAATAAAATACAACCTCTAAAATGCCTGTATGCCAATACTAGAAGTCTAAAAAAATAAGATGGGAGAGCTAGAATATATAGCATAAAATGAAAGGTTAGATATGATTGGCATCTCAGAGACCTGGTGGAAGGAGGACAACCAATGGGACACTGTGATGCCTGGGTGCAAACTATATCGCAATGATAGGGTAGATTAAATTGGTGGAGGGGTTGCACTCTCTGTTAAAGAGGGCATTGAGTCACATAGGATTAAAGTTTTGCAGGAAACATAATACACTGTAGAATCTCTATGGATAGTGTCACAGCCTCGTCCTCCCTAGGCGGTTGCCTAGGTGTATGAAGCAGTGAGAGTCTTTATTTATAAGAGTGCCTATGGTTGTAGTTGTGTAAATGGCAAATAATTCCAGCCGAGCAGTGATATAGGCACACAGGATTTTTATTCTTCTCAAAGTCAAAAGGGGTTCTTTGCACACAGTCCCCAAATATCAAACACAAAAGGTGGGTATTCCAGAATAAGCAACAAAAATAAGTAGCTTTCAAAATGCAGCTTATCAGTGAACTCAGAACAAAGTATTTCTTCATACAAATGAAAACAAGGTTGGAGAAACAAAAACCTTCTTCCCAAAAATGGCTTTTAAAACATATGCAGTTTCTTCAGCAGTTTAGCAATGCAAAACTCTCCCTGCATAATGTCCTTCTTCCTCTCCCAAACCAGGTTTCTCAGTTTGCTCTTCTAGCAGGCTCTGTATACTTTGTAAACAATCTTTAACAGCAAGAGTTAAGCTTTTCAGGATTTCTAGCAAACCTCATTTGCATAACCTCTTCAGCTCAGCGTTCTGAACACAGCTGCTAGTTTCACGTTTCACAAACACTCTAGCACTTAGCTACAATGGAGCATTCCATCTCATTATCAGAACTAAGCTCTCGGGCTATGGAAGTTTCAAAGTCCATGCTTTCAGCTTCAGATTCTGTTACAGAAACATTAGGTTTGAATCCAGCTCTCCCTGGCTGCAAACCTTCTAAAATTCTTAGAACCTTCTTTAAGGCAGACTCTCCCTTTCTCTGAGAAATGCCTTTCCTCTCAGACAACTCCTTGCCTTTCAAACGGTTATTAAAAGTCCTTGCCAAGCTCACCTGATCTCAGGGAAATAAGCCTCTAGCCGACTTTACAGCTGTTTGCTCAGTCTCCATGAAATCCTCTGGGGAACGCTGTCTGTTACTCCCATGGCTTGTGAACTCTCTCTGGCAAGCTTTAACACCTCGGGCTGGTTTGGCCTCTCTGCCTGGAGTTTCTGGAAAGATTTCTTTCCTTCTGCAAGTGCCTTTCTTTGGTAGTCCCACTGAACTCCTAGGGCCTCTTCCCCTCCTGGAATTCTCTGACCCAATTACCTCAAGACTGGGCTCAGTGCTGGAACTCCTGTTTCTCCTTTCACTTTCAATGGAGGATTCACGGTCCCTGGAAGCTGGTCTCTCAAAGCACCTTTCCTTCAGGCTGCTTTTCCCTGCAGTGTACCTCCTTCCTGCTCCCTGAGCACCTCCCTCTCGGGCACTTCTTGGCTGGGCAGTTTGAGGACTTTTCTGCTGGGCTCTCCAGACACTTCCACGAGCTCCTTCCTTCCTGCTGAGGACTCCTCCCTCGGCTCTGCACTTCTCCCTTGCACTCTTGTTGCTGCTCTTGCTGCTACTGCCGTGACTGCCTTCCTGTTCAAAGTTCCTGCGTTTATATCTGCAGTTTCTCTTACTGCCTGCTAACTCCACCCCCAACTCTCTCCTATGCACGGGGTTGGTAACTAGGGAACCTGGGCGTGTCCCTTGACTACCAGCTTTCTGTGTGGAGTTTTTTCCAGAATCAGAGGTTTTAACCCCTGATTTTCTGGTTTTTCTCCCCTTCTCTGGGAAAATCACTGTATTTCTCTCCTCTTTCTTATGTTCTTTCTGGCCTTCACCATCACAATAGACATTCCATGTAAAAAGGGGAAGGCGATGGTAGCGGGCGTGTACTAACGACCGCCTGGCAAGGATGAACAGATGGATGATGAAATGTTGAATGAAATCAGGGAGACTAACAAAAGTTACAACACAATAATAATAGGTGATTTCAATTACCCCTGTATCGACTGGGTCAATGTCAGAGCAGGACATACTAGGGAGATAGTTTCTAGATTAAATAAATGACTGCTTCTTGGAACACAGGATCTGGTGCAAAAGATAAGAGTTTTGGGGCCACTTGGCAATAGTGATCATAACATACTCACATTTGATTTAATAATGGAAGAAGTACGGCAAGGAAATTCACAGTACTACCATGTAATTTTCAAAAAGGAGGATATAAAATGAGGAAAATAGGAAATAATTAAAAAGAAGCAGCTGCAAAGGTTAAAGATTTACATCAAGCATGGGCATTGTTTAAAAGTACTATCTTGGAAGCCCAGAACAGATGTATTCCACGCTTTAAGAAAAGTGGAAGGAAGGCCAAAATACTGCCAGCATGGTTTAGAAGGCAAGGTAAGAGAGGAAGTTGTTGCCAAAAAAGCATCCTTCAGGAAATGGCATTGAAAAGGCAGGCAAAGAGAGAATTTGAAAAGCAGCTTGCCGTGGAAGCAAAACGCATAATAAAATCTTTTTCAAGTACATTCATAGCAAAAAAACCTGTGAGAGTCAGTTGGACCATTGGATGACAGAAGGGTAAAAGGAGTGGTAAATAAGGACAAGGCCATAGCGGAGAGACTGAATGAACCTTTTTCCATCAGGATTTTACTGAAAAAAGATGTAGGACCGATACCCGTGCCTGAAATGGTATAAAAAGGTGATATATCGGAAGAATTGAAAGAAATTTTGATAAAAAGGAAAGATGTATTACAACTATTTGATAAATGGGAGAGTAGTAAATCACCTGGAACAGACAGTATACATCCAAGGGTGTTGAAAGAACTGAGATATGGGATTGCAGACGCACTATAAGTAATCTGTGAACTAACATTAAAATCATCTGTAGTACCAAGTTTTTAAAAAAGGTTCCAGGGGTGATCTGGGAAACTACAGACCAGTGAGTCTGACGTCAGTACTGGGCAAAACAGTAGAAACAATGATAAAGAACAAAATCACCGAACATATAGGTAGTAATGGCTTAATGGGAGAAAGCCAACATGGATTTAGCCAAGGAAAGTCGTCTTACTAATCTCTTATATTTTTTGAGGGTGTGAATAAAGAGGTAGACAAAGGTGAAACAGTTGATATAGTGTATCTGGATTTTCAGAAAGCCTTTGACAAGGTCCCTCGTGAGAGACTCGGCAAAATTAAAAAGTCATGGGATTGGAGGCAGTGTGCTATTGTGGATCAAGAACTGTTTAAAAGATAGAAAGCATAGAGTAGGGTTAAATGGCCAATTTTCTCAATGGAGAAAGGTGAATAGTGGAGTACCCCAGGGATCTGTGCTGGGCCCGCTTCTCTTTAACATATTCATAAATGACCTGGAAATGGGAATAACAAGTGAGGTGATCAAATTTGCATTTCACATACAATTATTCAAAGTTGTTAATACACAAAAGGACTGTGAAAAATTGTAAGAGGACCTTGATAAGTTGGAAGACTGGACGTTCAAATGGCAGATGAAATTTAATGTGGACAAGAACAAAGTTATGCATCTAGGAAAGAACAACCCAAACTAGTTACATGATGCAAGGTACCACCTTAGAAGCCACCACCCAGGAAAAAGATTTAGGCGTCATCGTGGATAATACATTGAAACCCTCCGCCCAGTGTGCAGCAGTGGCCAAGAAAGCAAATAGAACTCGAGGAAACATAAGGAAAGGAATGGAGAATAAAACAAAGGATATTATAATTCCTCGGTATTGTTCCATGATGCGACCTATTTTGTATGCAATTCTGGTTGCCATATCTTAAAAAGGATATATCAGAATTAGAAAAGGTACAGAGAAGAGCAACAAAAATGGTAATGGTGATAGAAGGATACCCCTATGAGGAGAGGCTTAAAAGGTTAGGGCTCTTCAACTTGGAAAAGAGATGGCTGAGGGGGGGATATGATAGAGGTCTATAAATTAATGAATGGAGTGGAATGGGGAAACATAGATCAGTTGTTTACGCCATCAAAATGTAGAAAGACTAGGGGACATGCAATGAAGCTACAATGTAACCCATTTAAGACTAATAAGAGAGATTCATTCACCATCTCTCAGCAGACACACTCCAAAACGTTATAACTAGGGACATTAACAACAGACCAAGAAGATCCAATAATGACAACATGATCAGCACACCCGCAGGCTATCACAAAACCACACAAACAACTTCAAAAAGAGCACCATCACAGCTGGCATCCACACTATGGAACTCCCTCCCAACGAGCCTGAGGGCGTTAGATGACCTCACAGACTTCCGCAAAGACCTCAAAACATTCCTATTTATAGAAACCTATGAGCATTCAGGCAACATCCCCTACCCAAACAATAACACTACTACCTCCACCAACTAAACATACATCCATACTACCCACACACACAAATCTTTCATACCACGTTTTAAATACCTTCATGTTAAATGTAACCTCAATTGTACTGTCTAAGTACTGTTAAGTAACTGTACTGTCTAAATGCTTACATGTACCCTAATGCTAAATGTAACCCTCCAATTGTCATGTGATGTGACCACCTTGATTGAAGGAAAACGTGGCATACAAATCGTAGCTGAGTTTAGAAAAGGTTTGGACAAGTTCCTGGAGGAAAGGTCCATAAAACATTATTAAAGAGGACCCAGGAAATCCACTGCTTACCCCGGGACGAACACGGTGGAACCTGTGTGCCTTTTTGGGAACCTGCCAGGTACTTGTGATCTGGATTGGCCACTATTCGAAACAGAATTCTAGGCTTGATGGATCTTGGTCTGACCCAGTATGGCATTTCTTATGTTCTTATGTTCAGAAGAGAACCTTTGGACACTCTACTACTGACTCTCATCCATTTGCATAACTGACCATTTAGTCCTACTCTCTGTTTCCTATCGTTAGCCACTTTACAATTCACAAAAGGGCATGACCTCCTATCCCATGACTCTCTGATTTTCCAAGGAGTCCCTCATGAGGGACTTTGTTAAATGCCTTCACAAAATCCAAATATGTTATAGTTTATAATGGCTCACCAATATCTACTTGTCTGTTTGTGCTATCAAAATACATAATAAATGGCTACAGAAAGACTTGGTTTTGCTGAACTCATGCTAACTCTTTCCCATTAAGATATATCTATCTATATGGTGAGTAATTTTGTTTTTTAGTGTAGCTTTAATCGTTTTACCGCATAATCAAACTCTGGAATTCAATGCCAGAGGTTACAGGAAAAGCTGTTAATGTAGCTGGGTTTAAAAGAGGTTTGGATACGTTCCTGGAGGAAAAGTCCATAAACGATTATTAAAGGGGACCAGGTTAATCCACTACTTACTCCTAGAATAAGCAGCATGGAATCTGTGCACTTTTTGGAGAACCTGAAAGGTATTTGTGACCTGGATTGGCCGCTGTTTGAAACAGGATACCAGGCTTGATGGACCCTTGATCTGACCTAGCATGGCATTCTTGCTTTGAATTTTAATCTCTACTGCCACCAGGGAAGCCATGGGAAAATATAAGCAGGCTTGGATGGAAGCATAGCAGCAATGTGCCTATCAAAATTTGGCACTTCAGGCAGTTGACCAAGTTACATATCTAAATCTAGGCCTGAGATGGACAGCTCTCTGAAATCAAGCCAGGCAGGCTCCACTCTAATGCATTTGCCATCTGGGTTTGGAAAAGGCTTGCCTCATCTTTTTCATAGGAAATTTTGCAGTTCGTTAATTTCAGTTTGCTGCAGGGGTAGTTCCTCATGTTTGGAAAAAAAATTATATCTGTCCACTTTTTTAAAAATGGGGTCTGGATCCCCTTGTACTCTCTAATTATCACCCAATTTCCAATTTCAACTTTCTGGCAAAGATTAAAGAGAAGATGGTTTTTCAACAGTTGTCTACTTTCTTGAGGCCAGAAATGCTCTTCACCTTAAACAGTCAGGCTTTTGCCAAGGGTATAGCAACAAGTCGGCACTCCTGGCTATACTTAATGAAGTCCACGTTTACTGGGAGAATGGTCATGATGTGCTTCTAAGTCAGTTAGATCTTAGGTCACTCATTCATTCATTTCATTTACTATACCACCTTTTATACCTATGCAAAGTGGTTTACAATTCTAAATTAAACAAGACATGAAAGGAACTCCATAAATTTTTGATACAGAGGTGAGAGAAAAGTTAGAAAAGCATATATTACTCAGATTTTGAGAATAGAACAGCCAAGATTGTGCAGCCGAAGTCAGCATTTGATCTGGTCGATCACAGTCTCTCGCTCAACAGACTCCGAGAAGTGGGGGTTACTAAGATAGCTCTTCAATGGCTTTCATCATATCTCACCTCTAGAAATTCCACCGTTATGACTGATAATGCTTGTTCCAAGACCTTCCCACTTTCCTCTGGAGTTCCACAGGGCTCTATTCTGTCCACTCCACTCTAACATTTTCTTGGTGCCCTTAGCTACTGCAGTTCAGGATCATGTCTTCAGTCCTTTCCTTTTTGCCAACGACAAATGTTTTTTTACTCGACACATAATCAAACTCTGAAATTCGTTACCGGAGGATGCAGTAAAAGCTGATAGTGTAGTCGGGTTTAAAAAAGGTTTGGACAAGTTCCTGGAGGAAAGGTCCATAAACCATTATTAAAGAGGACCCAGGAAATCCACTGCTTACCCCCAGGACAAGCACTGTGGAACTTGTATGCCTCTTTGGGAACCTGTCAGGTAATTGTGACCTGGATTGGCCACTGTTGGAAACAGGATACTGGGCTTGATGGACCTTGGTCTGACCCAGTACAGCATTTCTTACTTTCTTATGTTATGACATCCAGATTTTGATAACCTTGGGATGCGTCAAAAGATTTTTTTGCTCGAGCCTTTCAGGCAATCACCACTTGGTTATCCCAAAATAGGCTAATGCTTAATACTTCAAAATCCGAAGCAACTTGGCTATCCTGTTACACTGCCCTCGAGGCTTTCCAACCAGTCATCTTCAGTACTCCGCTTCCAATCAAAACTTCTATATAGTCACTTCAGTGTCTTTACAATTACATATCTTCCTCGTGGTTAGAAATTTTTTTGTTTCTCTGCAGTGAATTCCTTCTTTGTGGCACTGCCTCACTAATAAGAACCTGAAAGAATAGTTACTCACCTGTAACAGATGTTCTCCAGGAGCAGCAGGAAGCAGTCCTCACATATGGGTGACGTCGGCGTTGACGGAGCCCCCATGCGGAGCATTTCCCCAGCTTTCAAAGAAAGCCTTTGGGAATGCAGGCACGCATGCGCGGTCCCCTTCCCGCCCAAAGGTGCCATCTTGCTCAGTCTAATGACATATCTAAAAGACAGCACAAAAAGAAAATGAACTATATACAACTGCAGCTCCAAGGGGAGGAGGGAGGGTTGTAAGGACTGATTCCTGCTGCTCCTGGAGAACACCTGTTACAGGTGAGTAACTACTCTTTCTCCAGGACCAAGCAGGAAGTCAGTCCTCACATATGGGTGACTCCCTAGCTCTGGGCTACTAGGAACCCAGGCTGAAAAATAGAGCTCCCTCTAGAGACCCAGCAACAGTGAGGGAATCTTCTCTAGAACCACACCTGAACGGTAGCCCAATACCAGAGCCGGAGGGTAGGAGTTGCCTAAACCTCAAAGAGATTACGAAGTACCACTTGCCCGAAAGCACTGTCCCTATGGGACTCCCTCTCGAGGCAGTAGTGGTCCACAAAAGTCTGGCTTGAAGACCAAGTAGTGGCCCGGCAGATATCAGCCAACGGAACAGAACGGAAGTGAGCTACTGATGTGGCCTTCGCCCTGACCCGGTGGGCCGTGACTCGACCCTCCAGGGAGAGGCCGGCTGCCCTGTACGCCCAGGCGATACAGTCTGTCACCTAAATGGACAACGTACGCTTAGTGACAGGCAACCCCAATTTATTAGGGTCAAAGGAAATGAAGAGCTGAGAAGCCCTTCTATGCCCCTGCATACATTCTAGGTAAAAGGACAGCGCCCTTCTACAATCCAGGGTATGCAAGACAGTTTCTGCCCTACTGGCATGCGGCCTGGGAAAGAACGTCGGAAGTACCACCTCCTGGCTGAGGTGGAAGGAGGACACTACCTTGGGAAGGAACTTAGGATGAGTCCTCAAGACTACCCTGTTCTTATAAAACCTGGTATACGGCCTATCCGAGACCAGGGCCTGAAGTTCACTCACACGACTGGCTGAGGTGAGTGCCACAAGGAACAACACCTTCCAGGAGAGGAAACGTAAATGGCAGGTTGCCATCGGCTCAAAAGGTGGGCGAGTCAGTTGCTTCAAGACCACATTAAGATCCCACTCAGTGGTGTCACCAGTAACCCCCCTAGAGCCAGGGGCGGGTAGGGTAGGCCAGCCTGGGCTATCCCAAAACCTGAGGAGCAGGGTAGTGCAGTTGTCCCTGCACTGCCTTCTGGGTGTTGTAGTCCCTCTTGCTCTCTAAGCCAAGGAAGAATTGTAGTCAAGTGGATTAGGCAAAAATGACAAGGTTTTATTTCCCCTTCAGGGTGGATTCATTGCAAAGAAAATTAAGAACAAAAATGACCATACTTCTGGTACAAAGAAAACAATGCAGGAACAAAAACAGCTTCTGTGGTTTTCAGCTTTCACAAACAGTATTCAGAACCAACATAAATGCAGCAGTCCCTTTTCAAACAAAGGCAAATACTCTTGCTTTTCCACTGCTGTTCTAACAGCCTTGTTAACAGCTAGTTTAGCACAGAGATATGACGTGATCTGCTAAAAACAGCGTACAATCCATCTGCTCATCTGATGTCTGTTCATTAGCAAACTCTGTCTGCATTTCCTCACAGTCACTGTCAGACAAGTAAGTTTGTGGATAATTATACGGTACTTCAAAGTGCAGTCTCTCTTTACTTCCTCGAGACTTCTCTTCACCGGTTGCTACAGAGCAGGGTGGAGCATTACCATATATATGGGATTTAGCTAAGGGAGAGTCCAGCAAACCCTGGCAGTCACAGGGAAAACTTTCAAACCCAGTTTCCCTTCTACACGGCTTATACAGCCTACCTTTTGGCTTCTTCACAGAGGGATTTCTTAGCACAGCTGGGTCAGCAAGGCCTTCCCCCACCGGCTGTGTTTTCCTGCCTTTTAACCTTTCTTTTCTCTCAGTCATACAAAGGTCCTCTGGCCAGGACGTCTCTTCCTCTCTGGACCTGAAGCTCTCCGTTTGGAAACTCTCTTCTGGTCTCCTTCTCCAAATGGTTCCCTCTCTCCAACTCCCTCCGGTTCTGGACCTGAACCTGAACTTCCAGTTCTCTTCTAGTGAGTAGTTTTTATGTGCCTGTGTCTTAGGGCTTAACTGCGCCCCTCCCCCAACTAGGTGTTTCTCCTTAATACCTGAGCTCGGGGCTACTTTGCAGTTTGGGCGTGTTCTCTCCCCTCGTGACACACTCTGTTTATGTTGTCCCTGGCAACCCTGGGTCATGTGGTCTGCCTGGCTGTCAGTTTCTGACACAATCTCTTCAGCTTTACCCAGTTTCCTAGCCTCGGAAGGATCCTCTACATGACAGATCCCCCCCCTTAAAATATTACGGACTGCTGACTTTTTCAGACAGCACGTAATCTTTGACTGGGTGCTCCTGTGTTTCTCCACACTGACTAGTCTAGCTGTCGCTGACCTCTCCTGCCATGGTTTCAGGACATTTAGGTGGTATACCTGGCGGCGTCTATCATTCTCCACTGCATATGAGACGGGCCCTACCCTCTCTACCACCGTACAAGGTCCTTTCCACCGGGATTCAAATTTGGGTCCCAGGTCGGCTGCTAGGACTATTACCCTATCTCCTATAGCCAATTGTCGAGGTTTTGTTCCTCGGTCATAATAGCGTTTTTGATGCTGCTGACTGGCCTGCAATTTCTCCACAGACGCTTGTGACGTCCTTTTTAGGCAATTCCTCAGGTCTTTAAGAAACTGAGGTACCCCAACTTCCTCTATTTCTGGCTCTACCCATTGCTCGCACAATATATCTAAAATCCCCCTCGGGGCTCGGCCAAATAATAGTTCATAGGGTGATGCCCCCAAGGACGCTTGTATGCGCTCCCGACACGCATATAATACAAATGGGAGTAGAGTGTCCCACTCAGACATCTCCCCATTTAAGCCACGTCTTAACATTTGCTTTATGGACTGGTTCATCCTCTCTACCAATCCGTTGGACTGAGGATGATACGCAGCCATCCTAATGTGACATATGCCAAAAGCATCCCACACCATAGCTAAGTGCTTTGACATAAAGTTACTCCCCTGATCTGTGAGTACTTCCTGGGGAAATCCAATTTCACAGAACAATGTGATTAATTCAAGGGCTATTATTCTAGCTGAGGTACTTCTTAATGGTATTGCCCAGGGGAAACGCGTAGCCTGGTCTACTACCACTAAAATGTATTGAAAGCCCCTCGGTGTCCTAACCAGGGGTCCCACGATGTCCATCGCTATGCGGTGAATCGGCATCGATTTGTTGGGCGTGGGTATCATGGGCACAGCCTTGGGCTTCGTGGCGGTAACCCGCTGACAAGTGGGACAGGACTCGCAGTATTTCGTCGTCTCTTTAAAGACCCCTGGCCAATAGAAACGGGCCAGTATTTGGTCTAATGTCCCTTGAATCCCTTTATGGCTGCCCACTGGGTGATCGTGTGCCAACCGCAGAACTACGGCCTTAAATGTTGTTGGCACCACTAATTGTTTTCTCACCGCCCCTGTACGTGGGTCACTGCTTTCTCGATACAGCACCTCCTTCTCTAAGAAGAATCTGGGAAGGGTATTTCTATCTTCTTGGGCATATTCGAACGCTCGCTTTAAAGCGGGGTCGGCCTGTTGTTCTTTCAGAAAAGAAGGAAATTTTTGGACAAGCTCTGCGGGAACCCAGGGTAACCCTTCTCCGGTTTCTAACTCAGCCCTCCCTTGGGTCCTACGACGCCTCTCCTGACGCCTCTCAGCCTTCTCTTTCCTAACCTTTTTGGACGTGGCGTTGATTAGATCCTCCTGCATAGGAAGCGTATCAGACACCTCCTCTTCTAATCTAGCCTCACGCTCCTGGGACTCTTCTCTATCCTTGGGCAGTTCCTCTGTCCTATCCGGTGACACCTCCCTTACCCCTGAGATTCCGGCCTGGGACCAGGTGGATACTAGGCCTGTTTTATTATTCAGACCCTTCACCATTCCTTTACAGAATGGAGGCCAATCTCTCCCTAGGATGATGTCATGCGGGAGCCGTGGGACTATGGCCACCCGCACCTCCTTTTCTGTGCCTAGCCCTTTCACAGACAGCCTATATAGGGGATAATATGAAGATGCCCCATGCACACAACGTATTTTTACTTGCCCTTCTGCTTGACTCGGTGCTGATTGCAGGCGGGCTTCAATGGCCTGCCAGAGCTTGCGCGAGACCATGCTCTGGTCAGCACCCGAGTCAAGCAGTGCCAGAGCTTCAATGCCCTCTACTTGTACTCTCAGTAGGAATCCTTCCTGTATCCGCTTTTCACCCCCAGATACAAGGACTGTTCGTTCCATACAATCTTTGCGAAAATGTCCTGCCTTGCCACAGCTATAACATTTTCCTTTACATACAGGTACAATAACATTTTCATTGGGTACTTTAACCTTTAGGTTCTTTTCTGCTTTCCCAAAGTTAGCAGTACCAGCCACCTTTAAAACACCCGTTCTTGAGGTGCCAGCCATCTCCGCCTCAAAGTAACGCTCAGTGAGGTTGGCTGCTTCCTCAGTGGTCTGGCAACTTTGGAGAGTTAGAAAAGCCTTAACTTCTGGAGGTACGGCTTGCATGAATTGCTCCAGGACTATGGTATCAACCACCGACTCGATAGTCCTCCTCTCTGGAGCAAGCCATTTCCAGGCCAATCCCTTCAGCCTTTGAAATAAAGCTTTGGGGGTTTCCCTAGGCTTCAGCCTAGCCTCCCTAAACATCCGTTTGTAATACATTGGTGTTAACCCCAGCCGGTCCTTCACAGCTTTCTTTACTCGGTATAATCTGATGCCAGAGCAGCAGGCATTGTCTTATAAGCTGCCAGAGCCTCTCCTGTGAGTGACATGGCAAATCTTACAGCCCACTGCTCTACAGGCCATTTAACTGCTCCTGCAATTCGCTCAAAGGCCTCTATAAAATCATCAACATTATCATGAGTGGTTAACTGTCCAAATGCAAGTGCACTACAATCCTGTAGTACTACCCCCTTGACCATCGAGGGAATAGTTCCTTCAACGTCCTGTGGCTTCTTTAACAAAGCCTCCAACAGCTCCATAAGCGGCTTCTGCTGCGCCTCCATTGCTGCAGCACTCTGCTCCTGCGTATAACGCGCCAGCTCCATTTGTTTCTCCCATTGAACCGACATCCACTGCATTACATCCTGGGGATCCATCCTGGTGTCTACGGTACCTGCAAAGAAAAAATAAATAAAAAGGCCAACTAAGTGCGGCACTATGGTTTTCCTTTTTAAACCCCGTCTATTTCGCTGCAGGACAGTAGTTCCCCTTTCTCACCCAGTATCCGCCTACACCCGTGCCCAGCTACTTTTACCTTGACACTGTGTAGACTCAGGCATTGAGAAAGGTGTCCTGGTCCTCCTGGCCAGTCTGCCAGCGAAACTTCTGACCGTCCTTCCGCACACAGGATAGCAGGTTCTCCGCTTATGAACTGGTGTTTCCTGATGTTTCTTGTAAATGTCCTTATTTTTTTAAGCAAAAAAAATCCGAAAAACTATGCCAACTTGTCAGCAGTAACCCCCCTAGAGCCAGGGGCGGGTAGGGTAGGCCAGCCTGGGCTATCCCAAAACTTGAGGAGCAGGGTAGTGCAGTTGGCCCTGCACTGCCTTCTGGGTGTTGTAGTCCCTCTTGCTCTCTAAGCCAAGGAAGAATTGTAGTCGAGTGGATTAGGCAAAAATGACAAGGTTTTATTTCCCCTTCAGGGTGGATTCATTGCAAAGAAAATTAAGAACAAAAATGACCATACTTCTGGTACAAAGAAAACAATGCAGGAACAAAAACAGCTTCTGTGGTTTTCAGCTTTCACAAACAGTATTCAGAACCAACGTAAATGCAGCAGTCCCTTTTCAAACAAAGGCAAATACTCTTGCTTTTCCACTACTGTTCTAACAGCCTTGTTAACAGCTAGTTTAGCACAGAGATATGACGTGATCTGCTAAAGACAGCGTACAATCCATCTGCTCATCTGATGTCTGTTCATTAGCAAACTGTCTGCATTTCCTCACAGTCACTGTCAGACAAGTAAGTTTGTGGATAACACAGGTACACTACCAAAAAACTGCCTCCAGTTTTGCAACTGATTCCTATAGATTTTGGGGTGCTGAATCCAGGAAAAACAGCCAAAATGTTCCATCACGTCACGTTTTCTTGCAATATTAGATTTCTTACCCATATAAGGAATGTTCACATAATTTCTTTTTAGCCGACTGCAGTTTATTTTCTTGGCCCAAAATAGAGGTTGTAATGGTTAACTAACTAGAAACACTCCCTCATGATATTTTAGAGTGTTTTGTATTCATTTTATACATTAACAGGACAATTGGGAGGCGGGGGCTAAATCCAGTACTCGCGCTGGCGCATGTTCTTTCCTGTTCGCCTTGCCTCGTTCGCTCGCTCAAACACGGTGGTTGCGACATGAACGTTCCTGTCAAATTTCAGTTTCTTGCAAGTTCATTATTACCTTTTGTTTGCTCAGTCGTAATCCAGCTTTATTCCGAAGTGGTTCACTACAGTTGTAGTTTGCAGTGCTGTGTATTTGTGATGGCTCACAGAGCCAGAGGTTGCGTCAACTCTCCGGACAGTTTTTGTTTTATTTGTGGGGAATATACCGTGAAAAAGCGGCAGAGGAACATTTCTGCATTTATTACAAAAGTATATTTCGCCTATTTCGGTTTGAAGTTAGGCGATCAAGACAAACCGTGGGCTCCTCACAAAGTGTGCAAGACATGTGAGGAAGATCTACGCTTATGGATGAAAGGTAAAACACAAGCATTTCGTTTCGGAATACCTATGATGTGGCGTGAACAAAGAGACCACAGCAGTGACTGCTATTTTTGCTCTTGCATTGTGAAGCAATACAACTTAAAAAATAAGAATGTAATAAGTTACCCCAACCTTCCCTCAGCAATTAGGCCTATGCCTCATAGCAACGAAGTACCTGTGCCTGAACCACCAAAATCTTTGGATCATATTTGTGTGGACGGTTCTGATCATGATGAGACTCATCAGATGGCTTTTCCTGATGAGACCAGTACTTCCGAGTTTGAAACTGAACCAGATCCGAAACCTGAACTTTTCTCTCAAGCTGAATTGAATGATTTAGTCCGGGATTTAGGACTCCCAAAAGATGCTGCCCAACTGCTAGGTTCTCGGCTTAAACAGAAAAATCTATTGTCACCAGGAACAAATTTTTATTGGTACCGCAACCGCGAGACACAATTTTTGAAGTATTTCAGCAAAGAGGAAGATTTGGTATTTTGCAACGATATATACGGAGTGATGGAAAAGTTTAAACTCAAGTATGATCCTGCTGAAAGGCGGCTGTTCATTGATTCGTCAAAAGACAGCATAAAAGGAGTTCTTCTTCATAATGGCAACACATTCGCTTCAGTTCCTATTGCTCACTCTGTTATTCTCCAAGAAAAATACGAGAATTTGGCCCTGATTCTTCAGAAGATTCGTTATGATGAGCATAAGTGGATGATTTGTGGAGACTTTAAAATTCTATCCATGCTATTAGGGCAGCAATCCGGTTTCACCAAATATCCCTGCTTCCTTTGCTTGTGGGATAGCCGGGCCCGCGACCTACACTGGGGGAAAAAAGACTGGCCAATTCGGGAGTATTTGAGACCCGGTGAGAAAAATGTTCTTCATGAGAGCTTGGTACCTCGTGATAAAATTCTATTACCACCTCTCCACATTAAGTTGGGTCTCATTAAGCAATTCATCAAGTCCCTTCCAAAAGATGGTGAATGCTTTCGGTACCTTTGCTCATAGTTCCCCCGACTTTCTGAAGCAAAGCTAAAGGAAGGAGTGTTTGTTGGCCCTGATATAAGGAAACTCATTTCAGATGGAGCATTCGCTGAAACGATGTCTGAGAAGGAAAAAGAAGCCTGGGATTCCTTCAAGGATGTTGCTCTCAAATTCTTGGGGAACAGGCGGGATGAGAACTATAAGGATATTGTTGCCAGGATGCTCAATGCCTTCAAAGAACAAGGCTGTAACATGAGCCTGAAAGTCCATTTCTTGCACTCCCATGTGAACTACTTTCCCGAAAACTTGGGGGCGTACAGTGAAGAACAAGGTGAAAGGTTTCACCAGGACATCAAGGACGCAGAGAGAAGGTACCAAGGAAGATGGAACACCACTATGATGGCTGATTTCTGCTGGTTGCTGCTGCGGGAAACCCCAGATGAAAAATACGCCAAGCAGCGCACCAAGAGAAGCATTCGGGGGAAGAAGAAACGGGCCCACCAGGAGATTGATTGACCCAAGAATGACTTTAAAATCTAAACTGTGTTGACAAATATCGTGTTTTTACTAAACTTTGAAATAAAAATTTGCTAGTTATTACCACAGTGTCGGATCTCATTTATTAGAATTTTATTTTCACACCATCGGGTGTTTGTCTTCATGTATTGCAATGGTGCGGTTTGCGTTTTCTATTCTTACATACATACATACCTGTACAACATTTTTTGCACATTTCTTTGCTTTGCTTTGTGTCTAACCTCGCTCTTATATGCTCAATGTTTGTGCACATGTATGTGGCTGTTTTAAGTGCAGACAATTTTGCTACCATCACAGTGTGTTTTGTTGACATTACTCTATTCTTATGTGCTGCCTTGTTACAATTTTCTTTATTCTTATTTGAATAACTACTAAACAATTAGTATAAAGAATTCATCCAAGAAACTTTTATCTCGATCGCACTCAATCTGAAACGTTCACCTCAAACTGCTAACCCAATGTAGCAAAAAATCTGTACGTGATGGAGCAAATTGGTTACCAGATTTGGATTCAGCGCACCAAAAAATGTAAAAATCAATCGAAACATTAGAGGCAGTTTAAAAAAAAGTTTTTTTAGTGTACCTGTGTAATTATACGGTACTTCAAAGTGCAGTCTCTCTTTACTTCCTCGAGACTTCTCTTCACCGGTTGCTACAGAGCAGGGTGGAGCATTACCATATATATGGGATTTAGCTAAGGGAGAGTCCAGCAAACCCTGGCAGTCACAGGGAAAACTTTCAAACCCAGTTTCCCTTCTACACGGCTTATACAGCCTACCTTTTGGCTTCTTCACAGAGGGATTTCTTAGCACAGCTGGGTCAGCAAGGCCTTCACACACCGGCTGTGTTTTCCTGCCTTTTAACCTTTCTTTTCTCTCAGTCATACAAAGGTCCTCTGGCCAGGACGTCTCTTCCTCTCTGGACCTGAAGCTCTCTGTTTGGAAACTCTCTTCTGGTCTCCTTCTCCAACTGGTTCCCTCTCTCCAACTCCCTCCGGTTCTCCCTCCGGTTCTGGACCTGAACCTCCAGCTCTCTTCTGGTGAGTAGTTTTTATGTGCCTGTGTCTTAGGGCTTAACTGCGCCCCTCCCCCAACCAGGCGTTTCTCCTTAATCCCTGAGCTCGGGGCTACTTTGCAGTTTGGGCGTGTTCTCTCCCCTCGTGACACACTCTGTTTATGTTGTCCCTGGCAACCCTGGGCCATGTGGTCTGCCTGGCTGTCAGTTTCTGACACAATCTCTTCAGCTTTACCCAGTTTCCTAGCCTCGGAAGGATCCTCTACATGACAGTGGCCAGCGGACGAATAGGAGGCTTAAGCAGAAGCAGGCCTCTGAGAAAATGAGACACCAGAGGGTGGCCCGAGAGGGCTTGTCCATCCACCGGCGAGTGGTGAGCTGAGAGGGCACTAAGGTGAACCCGGACAGAGTTGGACTGAAGGCCCAGGCTGGAAAGGTGGAGCAGGTATTGCAACACCACCTGGACCGAGCAGGAGAAGGGGTCCTCTTGCTGTTGAGAACACCAAGTAGAGAACCTACGCCACTTCAGAGCATAGGCCTTCCTAGTGGAATGCTTCCTTGAGGCCAACACCACCTCTTCAACCTCCCTTGATAGGAGCAAGGGAGCAAGGACTAGCCTTTCAGCAGCCAGGCCATCAAATTGAGGGATTTGAGGTTGGGATGCAAGAGGGACCCCTGATCCTGAGTCAGAAGGTCGGGTTACAACCCCAGAGGAAGTGGAGTATCCACTGCCAACTGCAGAAGAAGAGGGAACCACGGCTGCCTGGGCCACCTGGGGGCTATCAGGATCACCGTGGCTTGGTCCTGCTGGATTTTGAATAGAGTCCGGGCCACCAGAGGTGTGGGAGGAAAGGCATACAGCAGGCTCCCTGACCAGGGGATCAGGAATGCATCTGGCGCTGTCCTCGAGGGATGCGGTTGCCTGGAACAGAACCTGGGTAGTTGCCTGTTCAGCGGACTGGCAAAAAGATCCATGGTCGGAAGTCCCCACTTCAGAAAGATCTGTTGAACCACCCGAGGATCCAACTGCCACTCGTGAGGCTGCAGGAGGTTGCTTAGCCTCTCCGCCAGGTAGTTTTCCTGGCCTGGGAGGTAGACCGCCCTGAGGGTTATGCCCTGACTGACAGCCCAGGAGCAGAGAGCTTGTGCTTCCAGGCACAGAAGTCTGGATCCTGTGCCTCCCTGCTTGTTGACGTAGAACATAGCCACCTGGTTGTCCGTCTGAACCAGGACAGACTGGTGAGACAGGATCTGAGAGAAAGTCCGTAAGGCTAGTCGAATGGCCCGCAATTCCAACAGGTTGATCTGCTGGGCGGCCTCCCACGGAGACCACAGGCCCTGTGTGCGGCCCCTTGGCAGTGTACCCCCCAGCCCTGCAGGGAAGCATCGGTTGTCAGTACCTGAGTGTGTGGGGAGGCCTGGAAAGGGAGACCCCTGACCAGATTTGGGAGATGCCTCCACCAGCGTAAGGAGTCCACCAAGAGTTTGGACACCCTTATTCTGTATGACAATTTCCCTGTGGCCTGCAGCCACTGTGCCTTGAGGTGCCACTGAGCCGGCCTCATGTGTAGCCGGGCATGCGGTGTGACATGCACTGTGGAAGCCATGTGACTTAAGAGCCGGAGGAAGTGTCTGGCCGAGACCAGAGAGTTCGTCTGAAACTGGCCGGCCAACTTTATCAGCCTGTGAGCTCTGTCCACAGGCAAATAGGCCTTTGCATGGATGGTATCCAATCTTGCCCCTATGAACTCCACGTCCTGTGAGGGGACTAAAGTGGACTTGGGGAAGTTTATGACGAACTCCAGGTGCTGAAGCAGGGATATAGTTCTGAAGGTGGCCTGCCTGGCCTCTTGTGGAGACTGGCCCCTGATAAGCCAGTCGTCCAGGTAAGGGAACACAAAGATCCCCTGGCTCCTGAGATAGACCGCAACCACCGCCAGGCATTTTGTAAAAACCCTGGGGGCTGAGGTGAGGCCGAAGGGAAGCACTCTGTACTGGAAGTGCTTTCCTCCCACCACAAATCTGAGGAATTGTCTGTGACTTGGATGGATGAGGATGCGAGTATAAGCATCCTTCAGGTCTAAGGAGCATAG
The DNA here is from genome assembly GCA_033557465.1 of Ichthyophis bannanicus. NCBI lineage: Eukaryota > Metazoa > Chordata > Amphibia > Gymnophiona > Ichthyophiidae > Ichthyophis > Ichthyophis bannanicus. The sequence continues at coordinate 906,624,405 of CM066035.1, read as the reverse complement.
CCAATCTCCTTGCTGGAGGAAGGGCAGTAAGATTCCAAGGGTAAGCATCTTGAACTTTTCCCTCTCCAGAAACTTGTTCAGATTTCTCAGGTCGAGGATGGGTCTGAGGCCTCCTGTTCTTTTTGGTACCAGGAAGTATCTCGAGTAGAAGCCTTGCCCTTCCAGGTGGTGAGGCACCGGATCCACCGTCTGGTCCCTTAGTAGACCTTCCAACTCCTGAAGGAGTAAGTTTCTGTGCAGAGGGGGTCTTGGAGGCTCCCCTGGAAAGTAGGAGGGGGGTATCTGGGTGAAGTGGAGCAGACAGCCCCTTTCGATGATGCTTAGCACCCAAGTATCCCCTGTGATGGCCACCTGTCTGCGTACAGGGTCAGCCGGCCTCCTGTGCCCTGGAGAGGAGGAGAGGCTATGCTGGCATAGTCAAAAAACCCCTCCCTGCTGAGCAGGAGTCGGATTAGGAGGCTTGGGGGCCTTCTGCCTACGGGGTCCATGACCCTGCCCCTTGGCCTGCTGGCCCTGTTGGGGAGCTGCAGAGGCCTGGTAGTGAGGGTAGGTTTTGTAGGCAGTGGTCTTCCTCGGGTATAAGGTCTTTTTCCCCGAGTCCTTCTTCTTCTGAGAAGGGGCAGAGGTTTTCCTGGACAGCCTCGTCCGGGTCTCGGTCTCGAGTTCTGCAGCCTTTTCTGCCATGGGCTTGCTAAAGAGGTTTTCACCTCGGCAAGGGACATCGACTAACTTGTCCTGTACCCATGGCTCAAGGTCCGAGGATTGTAGCCAGGCCTGGCGGCGTGCACCGATGCCGGCCCCTGCTACCCGGACCAAAGCCTCAAATCCATCGTAGGCTTCTCGAAATATAAACTTCGAGCACTCCCGGATACCAGAAGACAAGGCCTTGAACCTCTGCAAAGGTTCCTCGGACAGACCAGCAGAGAACCCGGCAATCTCCTTTGCCAGGTCTCGAAGGTACATGCCCATGTACAGCTGGTAGGTCTGGACATGGCAAGCAAGCATAGAGCCCTGGAAGCACTTTATACCAAAGGCATTCAGGTTCCGGGCCTCCCTGCCGGGAGGCACCAAGGAGTGCATCTTCTGACTCTTCAGGTGATGCATGGCCAATTCCACAACCATGGAGTGGTGCGGTAGCTGTGCCTTTTGAAACCTGGGGCTCTTGCGGACTCGATAGATGGAATCGACCCGCTTGCTTAGAACTGGCATCGAGGCCGACGCTTCCCACATGCGGAAGAGCAACCACTCCAGCATCGGAGGAACCGGGACAGTAAAGGCCTCCTTGGGAGGAGAGTCATACTGCAGAGCTTCGAGCTCCTCGGCTCAAGGCTCCTCCTCGGGGTCCGCAGGGAATGCCAGTGCTTTGGCCATATCCCGTACGAAATCCGAGAACCTGGTATCCTCTGGGTGGGACCTTGTCCGAGGTTCGGATCCCGGTGAGTCCGAAGGGACGCACCGAGTCCGGAAGGTGTAAGGGGACTCCTCCTCCTCCGTTTCCCACGCCGATTCCTCCGAGGAGGAATCGAGTGGCTCCGAGTGGGCGGGCACCAACGCCATTCGCCCCGACGCCGAGGGAACCGGCGTCGACGACCTCGGTCCCGAACGGGAGGTGGAGGGTGACCTCGGCCGAGGATCGATTCGAGATCGCATGGTCTTGAGGATCGGCTCGGCCTCCGGGGTCGACTTGGACGTCGATGTCCCAGTGGTCAGGGCAGATGCACCGGTGAGACCGGCGATCAGCACCCGCTGCTGCTCCATGAAGGCAGACAGTCTGCTCTCCAAGGCCGTCAACCTGATTCCGAGCTCAAGAGACCCAGCAACCTCCGACTCGGGCCCCAATGGCGGCTCTCCCGGAGGAGAGTCCACGAGGACTACAGTACTCACGTGACTCGGGGCTTCCGACTCTACACGAGGATGCTTTGCAGGCCTCTCCGACTCCGAAGACCCGGGACGGTGATCGGGGCTATTCGACCTGGCCCTCGAGGAGCCAAGAGTGTCCACCGATGCCACCCTCGCGGGTTTCTTCTTCCTTCGGTGTTCCCTCGAGAGGGACTCCCTTTCAGAGGAGCCCCGACGATGCTCGGGGTCAGACTCCCGAGACGTCGAGGCCTCTGACGAAGTCCGGACCCGTCCCGAGGCAGACTCGGAGAAGATCCTCTCATGCTGGTGCTGACGGCTCCGTAATGCCTTGGAAGACATTTTGCCACAGGGGCTACAGACCGTAGAATCATGGTCTGGCCCCAGGCACCGGAGGCAGCAATCGTGTGTGTCGGTGAGAGACATCAGTTTCTTGCACCGATCACACTTCTTAAAGCCACTAGCAGCCATCGGGGGAAAAAGGGCCCCTGCAAGATCAAAAAATTGGGCTGCCAGGGAAAAGAAAAAAGGCGCGAACGCAGTCTCTAAGGACAAAAACCGAAAAAGAGATCCGGGCTAGGCACCGGTGTACCAAGTCCAGGCAGGAAAGGAACCGACGTCGAACCGAAGAAAAAACGCGATCCAACGCAGAAAAAAATCAACTTTTTTCACGGGTGACAAGGACAGGCGTCCGTAGGGCTCCACGGAAAAAAGAAGACTGAGCAAGATGGCACCTTTGGGCGGGAAGGGGACCGCGCATGCGTGCCTGCATTCCCAAAGGCTTTCTTTGAAAGCTGGGGAAATGCTCCGCATGGGGGCTCCGACGCCAACGTCACCCATATGTGAGGACTGACTTCCTGCTTGGTCCTGGAGAATATTCTTATCCATGACCTCATTTTTTTAAGCTAATTACTGCAATTCCTTGTTAATTGGTGTTCTCGTCTGTAGTTTAAAAAGACTCCAACTGGTTCAGCATATAGCTGTTAGATTCATGTATAAGGCCAAACATATGGACAAGGTCTCCCCCCTTATTGAAAGAATTGTCATGGCTGCCAATCTCTCATAGGATTAGCTATAAAATCCTTTACCTCACACACAGACTTTACAATACCTGTTCTCCATCTTATCTGTTCTCCCTTATGATTCCCTATTGCCCAGAGCAGTTACTAAGATCTTCTGAATCTAACTTACTTACCATTCTACCACCATCCCAGTTCAGGCTTGAATTAACTCGTACTGCTGCCTTCAGTTTCATGGCTCCATTGCTCAGGAATTCTCTGCCTCCGTACCTGCATCAAGAACCCTCTCTAAAGAAATTTTAAATAGGCTTGCTGCGTTGGTGTCTTTGGAAGGCTTTTGAAGGGGGTCTAGATTCCCAGATTGTGACACAGTCAGTGGGGATTCTCCTTCCCCCACTGCCACTTTTGCCCTCATGTGTCACTGGTTTATTGGATGGCGTTACAAGGAATTTTATTGTTGTGCTATGCATTTCCCTGCCTCTTATATTTTGTCATGTGTTTGTTGTTTGTTATGTTGTTCCCGGAGCCTCTGGTTACTGTTGTCGCCAACCTCCCCCTGGTGGCCGGTGGCTGAACGGGGAGGTTGGGCATATAGTTAATTTTAGGAGAGGAGGGGTTTTTTAAGGCCAGGTGCAGCCTGGTCTATGTAGTCCTGCTCCTGGTGCAAATAAGTCATGTAAGCCAAATGGAGGGAGAATAAGGCTTTTATTTCCCTTTTCACAAAAAGATTTGTTGGGCTACAAATATTAAAGAAAGTCCTTCTTTTCAGGCATAAACCAAACTCAAGGTACAAAGTAAATTGTTATAATCTTCACAGTTGTGGAAAGGAATTTAACCAAGGATTCTTTCAACACTGGAGTAAATTATATGTCTGAACATTCTTCTTTCAATCAGCACAAATATGAAAACTTCTTAAGGTAATATATTGTGATACAGTAGCCGGTGTAGAGCCCATGATAATAGGTGAAAAAGAGGAATTTACCTTGGAGTCTGATAGGCAGCAAACACACTCAGCTCACAGGAGGCAAAAGAGCAATATAATAAGTTTACCACACACTAGGCCTGACGTAGCAGGAAGGTTAAAAGCTAATCAGGATCACCTGTCCATGAAAGCACAGGCAGCGTGCAAAGGACAGGAGGATAAAAGCTGCTGGGTAAATCCAGGAAGGGCCAGAGGGGGCAGCGACCTGGGAGGAGTGAGCAACCAGGCTGAGAGCAGACGTCACACAGAAGGAAGCCTGCTCAATCAAGGAAGCAGTAGGTGTGGTCCGGTAGCAGGAAGCAGCCGGGGAAAAACCTCTCAGGAACATGGCCATAGCACTGCGCAGACTGCTGGTAGCTGGAGGTCCCGGGAAGGAGCTGTCCGTAGCCCAGAGAGAGGAACCAGGACAACAGAGAGAAGGTGGGAACCTAGCTTTAAGAGAGAAAAAGCTAAGAACTCTGTTTTGTCTGGAGGTCCAGGGCATGGCATAAGAAGTAAAGTAAATGCTGGGAGTTATGACGTAATTCCACATTACTGGGGAGAAAAGGAAAGCCAAAGGGAAACTGACACAATACCAGGTATTCAAAACCCTGCTTGCCTAGAGCAGTTTCCTGATAAGCTGACCAGTGCCTCACAGAGAGGGTTTTACAATGAAAACAGCTATGAGGATTTTAACCCACCTGCAGCCCCGGAGGATGGTGAACTAATGCAGTGGGAAAATAATAGCTGTAACCTTGAACCCACACCAATGGACTGTACATTATGTTTCTCTGATGATATTGAATCATTGTGCTAAACAAGTGGGCAGAAGCTCTGTAAAAATACCAAAGGAAAAGAATATATTTTTCTTTGAAGAAGCTGTTTTTGTTCCTGGTTTTTGTTGTATAAAAGGAGATCCTTAGGGGAGGGGGAAAAAAACCCTATTCTTATTTTGCCTTAATTACTCAACTGCAGACTGTTTTTGTGCTAGAAGGCAACTTGATCCTCAAGGCCCTAGGCGGATGCCTAATAGGGACTGGGAGAGGAGTCACAATATGTAAGGCTCACAGTTCCGGCAGTGATTCCAAACTACCCACAACGCACATGGAACAATCCATCAATTCCTCCTGAGATGAGGGAATAGGGTCTATAAGCTCCACTTGCATCGGTTCTAAATCACTATTATCTTCTTCTGAGCTGGGGCTATCTCTGGCTGTTATCACTGGCCAGTCCCTATTTCTGTTCCATTGTTTTCCATACAGTTGTTCTAAGGTTCTTAAATGAGCGTGGCCTGTTTTATTGCCTCAATATATTGGCTGGTGAAACTTTGGCCTGCTTTCTCTTCCTTTAAACTGGGCATCTGCTTTACAAGGGCTTCTAGCAGCTGAGCCTTTCTTCATGAATAAAGAATCATCATACCTTGGTTTCCTGTAATAGGCATAGCTGGAAGTGTCCTCCTCAGGTATTTCCCTTAGGACCCAGTCTCTCTGGCAATCCTTCTCTTGAAAGCTTCTGGTACCTTTCAATCTGGGCTCCGGGCTTTCTGGCAAGTGTAGGCCTCTCTCCAAGCCTGGCTTCCTCCTTCTTAGCTCTTTACCTCTGGAGTTTCTGGCTACCACGACTTCCACAGGACTGACTCTCCTCTGTCTGTCTTTCTCCCTGGGACCTTCTGGTTCTCTTCCAGTTCCTGCAGCCGTGTGACTAATCCTGGTTCCACTGTTCCGTTTCTTAGCAGTGCTCTGCTTTCCGGTGCTGCACTGCTTTCCGGTGCTGCTCTGCTTTCCGGTGCTGCACTGCTCTCCGGTGCTGCACTGCTTTCTGTCTCCAGCCACTTGCTTATAAAGGTCTTCTCCCTTTGAGCTTCCCTGGCTAGTTCTCAGGTGCTGCTGATTAGCTAGGTGTGTCCACTCAGCCTCTGTAAGTGCACGCCTGCTCCCTCTAGCTGTTTTGCTAGACAACTGCATTCTCTGCACCTCATTTGTTTTGGGACAGACAGCTTCTTTTCCTATGTCCTCACTTTTATTAGCTCCTGCTCTATGACACTGTAAACCGCTGTGATGCCTGTATGCAGGCCGAATGGCCGTGTATCAGATTTGCTCAAAAAAAATAAAATAAAGTTGCAAGAGAATAGTGATAATTAAAATAATGTAAAATCCCTTGAGTTTATTAAAATGACAGCATAAAATATACTTATATTCACCACTCAATGTACTATAATTCTAAATGAAGGCTCATGGTACCAGATAATAATTCTGGTTAAAACTGAACTGGAAACCCAAAGGAGGAAGAAACTGCGAAGACCAAAAAACGGCATTTTAATTAGTGTATCATATTTTAAAAATGTTAGTAGACTCTAGTTCATCTCGAAAGGAGACGACATACAGATAGCGGACAGAGCCTAATGGGTCTACAGGCAGTTTCAAAAGCAGTAGGAAAAGCACCAGTTGGACAATGCTGAAAATAAGAGAGATTCTTAACGCTGTTCAATGAAGAGGATAAAAAGCAAGCTTTAGATCACAGCATGAAACTGATTCATGATGATTTCCTCCTCTTGTCAAACTAGGGAATGGATAGAGCGGTTCATTCTGCTAGCTCTCAGAACATAAAATGAAAACCAATAGAAAATGAGCCCTAGACGACAGCTTTAAGGTGAAAAGAAATAGCTAGTTTTCCAAACTTTCATTTATTTATTTAGTTTTCTCTGTAGCGTTTTCTATTATTTATTTATTAAGTAGTATTTAACTCATGCCTTTCCACTGGTAGTTCACGGCAAGTAACAATCGGGTACAGTAGATACAGTATTTTCCCAGGAACAGTAAGTGTAGTTACCTGTAACAGGTGTTCTCCGGAGACAGCAGGAATCAGTCCTCACATATGGGTGATGTTGGCACCGATGGAGCCCTCACAGAAGCATCCCCCAGCTTTCAAAGAAAGCCTTTGCGAGATGCAACCACGCAAGAGTGGTCCCCTTCCCGCCCAAGGGTGCCATCTTGCTCAGTCAGATGACATAGCTAAAAGACGACAAAAATAAAAGATGGTAAAGGAGCAACTCCAAGGAGAGGAGGGAGGGATGTGAGGACTGATTCCTGCTGTCCCCAGAGAAAGCGTAGTTACTCACCTGTAACAGGTGTTCTCCAGGAGCAGCAGGAATCAGTCCTCACTTATGGGTGACGTCGGCGCCGACGGATCCCTCGCGGAGCAATTTTCCCCAGCTTTCAAAGAAAGCCTTTGGGAATTGCAGCGCGCATGCGCGGTCCTCTTCCCGCCCAAGGGTGCCATCTTAGCCAGTCAGATGACATAGCTAAAAAAGACAGCATAAAAATTTGCAAAAAAACTAAAGCAGACGATTGCAACTCCAAGGGGAGGAGGGAGGGTTGTGAGGACTGATTCCTGCTGCTCCTGGAGAACACCTGTTACAGGTGAGTAACTACGCTTTCTCCAGGACCAAGCAGGAAGTCAGTCCTCACTTATGGGACTCCCAAGCTTAAGGCTACCGGAGACCCTAAGCACAAAAATGAGCTCCCTCTAGCTCAGCAGCACAGAAGGAAGGATCTTCGCTGAATTATTACCCACCGGTAGCCCACATCCGGGATGGAGGGTAGGAGTTGCTCAGACCTCAAAGAGATTATGGAGGACTGCCTGTCCGAAAGCACTGTCCCTGCGGGACTCCCTCTCGAGACAGTAATGGACCGCAAAAGTCTGGCTCGAAGACCAAGTAGCGGCCCGGCAGATGTCTGCCAGCGGAACAGAGCGGAGGTAAGCCACTGACGTGGCCTTTGCCCGAACGCAATGAGCCGTGACTCGACTGTCCAAGGAGAGTCCGGCTGCCCCATAAGCCCAAGAGATACAGTCCGCAACCCAGATGGACAGAGTACGCTTGGAGACTGGGAGCCCCAATTTATTGGGGTCAAAAGACACAAAAAGCTGAGCAGCTTTACGGTGCTCCCGCGTACGGTCAAGGTAGAAGTTCAATGCCCTTCTACAGTCCAGGGTATGGAGGACCGTTTCAGCTCGGCTGGAGTGTGGTCTGGGAAAGAAGGTAGGAAGTACCACCTCCTGATTGATATGAAAAGGGGAGAACACTTTTGGAAGAAATTTTGGGTGAGTCCGTAGGACTACCCTATTTTTGTAGAACCGAGTGTAAGGGGGATCAGACACGAGGGCCTGCAATTCACTTACGCGTCTAGCGGAAGTGAGGGCTATCAAGAACAATGTTTTCCAAGAAAGAAAACGGAGAGAACAGGTAGCCATAGGTTCAAAAGGCGGACAGGTGATCCGCTGTAAAACCACATTCAGGTCCCAGTCAGGCGCTGGCGGGCGCAGAGGTGGTTTAAGTAGGAGGAGACCTCGGAGAAACCTCGCCACGAGAGGGTCGCTGGAAAGAGGTCTGCCGTCCACCGGCACATGATGTGCTGAAAGAGCACTGAGGTGAACTTTGACGGAGTTGGACATAAGTCCCAGATTAGAGAGGTAGAGCAAGTACTGCAAGACCACCGACACCGGGCAGGAGAAGGGATCCTGAGACTGTTGGGTACACCAAACGGAGAAACGACGCCATTTAAGGGCGTAGCATTTTCGGGTAGAAGGCCGTCGTGAAGCTAGGACGACCTCCTCCACCGCTGTCGGCAGGAGAAGGGGAGCAAGGACTACCCTCTCAGCAGCCAGGCCATTAGGTTGAGAGACCTGAGGTTGGGGTGTAGCAGAGACCCCTGATCCTGTGTGAGGAGATCCGGTTGAAACCCCAGAGGGAATGGATCCTCCACCGCTAATTGCAGCAGGAGTGGAAACCACGGCTGTCTGGGCCAGTGGGGGGCCACCAGGATCATGAAGGCTTTGTCTCGGAGAACCTTGAACAGAGTCCGGGAGACTAGCGGGATGGGAGGGAAAGCGTACAGAAGGCTCCCCGACCATGAGAGCAGGAAAGCGTCCGCCGCAACCCGAAGGGGGTGTGGCTGACGAGAGCAGAAGCGAGGAAGTTGCCGGTTGTGAGGACTGGCAAAGAGATCCAACGTGGGGAGGCCCCACTTTAGAAAGAGCTTCTGAACTACCAAGGGATCCAGACGCCACTCGTGCGGCTGGAGGATCCTGCTGAGTTTGTCCGCCAGGTAATTCTCTTGGCCTGGTAGATAAACTGCCTTGAGGAGAATGCCGTGACTGACGGCCCAAGCGCAGAGCTTCTGTGCCTCCCGGCAGAGGAGGAAGGAGCCCGTGCCCCCCTGCTTGTTCACGTAGAACATGGCAACTTGGTTGTCCGTCTGGACAAGGACGGACTGGTGAGAAGTCAGGTGGGAGAAGGCCTTGAGAGCCAGGCGGATCGCTCTGAGCTCCAGGAAGTTGATCTGCTGAGCAGACTCCCACGTGGTCCAGAGGCCCTGAGTACGTGCCCCTTGGCAATGCGCTCCCCAGCCCAGGAGGGATGCATCTGTTGTCAGCACCCGGGCCGGCTGAGGTGACTGGAAAGGCATTCCGAATATCAGGTTCGGCTGCTGAAGCCACCACCGGAGAGACGAGATCAGCGGCTCGGAGACGCGCACTAGGTCTGCTAGGCCGCCTGTGGCTTGTCGCCACTGCTGGCGGAGACACCATTGAGCAGGCCGCATATACAGGCGGGCATTGGGGGTGACATGGACAGTGGAAGCCATATGGCCGAGTAGTCTCAGGAAGCGCCTGGCGGAGACCAGGGGCTGGCTGCGAAAACGGTCGGCTAGGTCCATGAGTCGTTGAGCCCTGTCGAGCGGTAGGTACGCTCGTGCCTGAGGAGTGTGCAGCCTTGCGCCGATGAACTCGAGATCCTGTGAGGGGAGCAAAGTGGACTTTGCGAAGTTTATGACAAAGCCCAAGTACTGCAGAAGAGTCACCGTGCGGTGCGTGGCGTTGGTGACCTTCAGAGCGGACGCTGCCCTGATGAGCCAGTCGTCGAGGTACGGAAAGACAAAGAGGCCGTGAAGCCTGAGATGGGCCGCCACCACCGCGAGACATTTTGTGAAGACCCGCGGAGCGGAGGACAGGCCAAAGGGCAGTACCCTGTACTGGTAATGATTCCCTGCCACCACAAATCTTAGGTATTGGCGGTGGCTTGGGTGGATGAGGATGTGCGTGTAGGCATCCTTTAGATCTAAGGAGCATAGCCAATCTCCCTGCTGGAGGTAGGGCAGAAGGATTCCAAGGGTAAGCATCTTGAACTTCTCCCGCACGAGGAACTTGTTGAGGTTGCGCAAGTCCAGGATGGGTCTGAGGCCTCCTGTTCTCTTTGGTATTAGAAAATACCTGGAATAAAAGCCTTGACCTTTCAGGTGGTGGGGCACCGGTTCCACCGCCTGTTCCTGTAGAAGACCTGCTAACTCCTGAAGGAGTAATTCCCTGTGCAGAGGGGGTCGTGGAGGTTCTCCCGGAAAATAGGAGGGAGGGACCTGGTGGAAGTGGAGAAGATAGCCTTCTCGCACGACTTGAAGCACCCAGGCATCTGCGGTGATGCTGGACCACCTGTGGGCGAAGTGAACCAGCCGGCCTCCGGTGCTGGGAGGAACCAGCGGGGGGGGAGAGGCTATGCTTAAGGAGTCAAAAACCCCCACCCTGCTGAGCAGGGGCTGGTGGTGCAGGCTTGGGGGCTTGCTGCCTACGGGACCCGTTACCCCGTCCCTTGGCCTGCTGGCCCTGTTGGGGAGCTGCAGGGGCCTGATAATGGGGGTATTGTTTGTAGGCAGCCGCCTTCCTCGGGTAAAAGGACTTTTTTCCCGAGCCCTTCTTTTTCTGGGAAGGGGCGGAGGTCTTCCTAGAAAGCCTGGTCCTGGTGAGAGTCTCCGTCTCAATTTGTGCAGCCTTTTCAGCCATGGGCTTGCCAAAGAGGTTTTCGCCTCGGCAGGGGACATCGACCAACTTGTCCTGCACCCAGGGCTCAAGGTCAGACGACTGAAGCCAAGCCTGTCGGCGGGCACCGATGCCGGCTGCGGCCACTCGAGCCGATGCTTCAAAGCCATCATAGGCTGCTCGGGACATGAACTTGGAGCATTCCCGAATGCCAGTGGACAAGGCCAGGAACCTCCGCAAGGGTTCCTCGGACAAACCAGCGGAGAATCCGGCTAGCTCTTTAGCCAGGTCTCGGAGATACATGCCCATGTATAGCTGGTAGGTCTGGACATGACACGCAAGCATAGAGCCCTGGAAACACTTCTTACCAAGGCCATCCAGGTTACGGGCCTCCCTGCCAGGAGGCACCGAGGAGTGCATCTTCTGGCTCTTAAGACGATGCATGGCCGATTCCACTACCATGGAATGGTGTGGTAGCTGTGCTTTTTGAAAGCCAGGGCTCTTGCGGACTCGATAGATTTTTATTTATTTATTTTATTTAGACAGTTTTGTATACCGCCTTATCCTTCAATCAAAGCGGTCACAACACAATTGGGGGATACATTTAACACGCGGGGATATGAGACACATACACTAATACTTACAGGGAACATGGGCAATGGAGGGTTAAGTGGCTTGCCCAAGACCACAAGGAGCATCTGTGGGACTAGAAACCCCAGTCCTTCCGGCCCAAGGTTGCTGTCCTCTAGTGGGATTTGAACCCCCGACCTTCCGGCCTGAAGTACCGTGCCCCAACCACTAGGCTACTAGAATCGACCCGCTTGCTCAGGACCGGCGAGGTGGCCGGACTCTCCCACATGCGGAAGAGTAGTCGTTCCAGCATAGGAGGAACCGGTACAGTAAAGTGTTCCCTTGCGGGAGAGTCATACTGGAGGGCGTCGAGCTCTTCGGCTCGAGGCTCCTCCTCGGGGTCCGCAGGGAAGGCCAAAGCCTTGGCCATATCCCTGACGAAGTCCGAGAACCGGGCATCCTCCGGGGGGGACTGCTTCCGAGGTTCGGACTCCGGTGAGTCCGAGGGGACACACCGAGTCCGGAAAGAATCAGGCGACTCTTCCTCTTCAGACTCCCAGACCGACTCCGACGAGGACTCGGTGGGGTCGGCCCGGGCAGGGCGCGGCGCCTGCCGCCCCGACGCCGAGGGAGTCGGCGTCGGCGACCTCGGTCCCGAACGGGAGGCCGAGGGTGACCTCGACCGACTCGAGTTCGCATCGACTCGAGGATCGGCTCGGTCTCCGGGGTCGACTTGGACGTCGACGTCCCGGCGGTCGGGGCAGCGGCGCCAGCGAAGCCAGCGAGCAGTGCCCGCTGCTGGTCCATGAAGGCAGACAGTCTGCTCTCCAAGGCCGTCAACCTGAGTCCGAGCTCAGGTGACCCAGCAGCCCCCGACTCGGGCCCCGACAGCGTCGGGCCCGACGTCGGCTGTCGCGGAGGTGAGTCCAGGAGGACCACAGGACTTACCCGAGCAGGCAGCTCCGACTCCAGGCGAGATCGCTTCGTGAGGTGCTCCTTCTCCAAGGACCCGGGGCGGCTATCGGGGCTATGCGACCTGGCCCTCGCGGAGCCAGGAGCGTCCACCGACGCCGCCCTCGCGGGTTTCACCTTACGTTGATGGTCCCCGGAGGGAGAACCCCTGTCGGAGGAACTCCGGCGACGGTCCGAGCTGGAACCTTTGGACGCGGAGGCCTCTGACGAGGTCCGGGTACGGCTGGGGTCAGCGAAGATCCTATCCCGCTGATGCCGCCGACTTCTCAACGCTTTGGAGGACATTTTGCCGCAGGGCCCACAGATCAATTCTTCATGATCCGGGCCCAGGCAGCGGAGGCAAAAGTCGTGTGTGTCAGTTAGTGACATATTTCGGTCACACTGACCACACCGCTTGAAACCACTGGCAGCCATCGGGGGAAAAAGGGCCCCGGCGAGGTCAAAGGACCGGGCTGCCAGGGAAAAATCGAAAACGAAAGCTGACTAAGTCAGAAAAACCGAAAAGAAGAAGAGGACTCGTGACCGGCGTCGCGAGTCCGGGCGGGAAAAAGACCGGCGTCGAACCGAAGGAAAAAGAATAAAATTATGAAGAAATATCAACTTTTTCGCGGGGACACGACGGGGACGTCTGTAGGGCTCCGCGGAAAAAAGAAGACTGGCTAAGATGGCACCCTTGGGCGGGAAGAGGACCGCGCATGCGCGCTGCAATTCCCAAAGGCTTTCTTTGAAAGCTGGGGAAAATTGCTCCGCGAGGGCTCCGTCGGCGCCGACGTCACCCATAAGTGAGGACTGACTTCCTGCTTGGTCCTGGAGAACACCTGTTACAGGTGAGTAACTACACTTTCTCCAGGAAGAAGCAGGAAGTCAGTCCTCACATATGGGACTCTCTAGCTACAGGCTATGAAAGCCCATAGCAAAAATAGGGGCTCCCTCATGGGGAGCCACAAGCAGCAGCAAATGAGTCTGTGTCCACATAACACAATGGGACCCTGTGTCCAATGAAACCAGCACTCTGGTAGCCTGAACACAGAAGGGTCTGAGGGAAGGAGTTGCCTAAACCCCGAAAAGGTTACGGAGCACAGCCTGGCTGAAGGCACTGTCCCGTTGGGACTCCCTTTCCAGGCAGAAATGAGCTACAAAGGTATGGACTGAAGACCAGGTGGCGGCCCGGCAGATGCCCACTATCGGGACAGAGCATAGGTTTGCCACTGAGGCCGCCATGGCCCTGAAACGGTGCACCGTGATGCAGCCTTCCAGTGGGAGCCCCGTCTGCTCATAGGCTAGGGCGATATAGTACGCCACACAGGTGGACAACGTACCCTTGGTCACCGCTTTCCCCAACCTACTGTGGTCATAGGAGATGAAAAGCTGAGAAGCTTTGCGGAGGCCCTGAGTGCGTTGGATATAGAAGGACAAAGCCCTCTTACAGTCCAAGGTGAGAAGGACCATCTCCGCCCGACTAGAGTGAGGCCTTAGAAAAAAGGTAGGGAGCACCACTTCCTGGTTGACATGGAAGGGCGATACTACCTTAGGCAGTAATTTGGGGTGTGTGCAAGCACCACGTTGTTTTTGTAGAACCTGTTATAAGGTGCCTCCACTACAAGGGCCTGAAGCTCGCTGACTCTGCGTGCGAAGGTGACCGCAACCAGGAAAGCCACCTTCCAAGAGAGGTAGAGAAGGTGGCAGGTAGCCAGGGGCTTGAAGGGTAGGCAAGTGAGCTGCCCTAACACTATGCTGAGGTCCCATTTGGTTGCCAGAGGGTGAACAGGGGGCTTCAATAAGAGCAGGCCCCAAAGAAAACGGGTCACCAAAGGTTGGTCCGAGAGGGGCTTACCATCCACCGGATGGTGGTGCGCCGCCAGGGCACTAAGATGCACTCGGATGGAGTTAGACTTGAGCCCGGAATGAGAGAGGTGGATAAAGTACTGCAACACCATTCCCACTGGGCAGGAGAACGGATCATCCCTGTGCTCGGTGCACCAAGCCAAGAACCTGCGCCATTTGAGGGCATAAGCCTTCCTAGTAGAGGCCTTACGAGAGGCAAGCAGAATCTCTTCCACCTCAACCAAAAGGTTGAAAGGGGCCAGAGTCACCCTCTCAGAAGCCACGCTGTCAGCGACAGGGACCCCAGGTTGGGGTGCAGAAGAGAGTCCCGTGGCAGTTCCCAAGAGGATGGGAGTCCCCACTGCCAACCGGAGGAGCAGCGGGAACCACAGTTGCCTGGGCCACCGAGGGGATATCAGGATGAGTGAGGCCTTGTCACGGAGGGTCTTCAACAAGGTTTTGGCGGTCAGCGGCATGTGAGGGAAGGCGTACATGAGGCCTTCCAACCATGAGACAAGGAACGCGTCTGCTGCCACCCTGGAGGGTGGGCCTGCCGGGAACAGAAGCAGGACAACTGGAAATTGTCCGGATTGGCGAACAGGTCCATTCCGGGTCCCCCCCCAAAAGCTGGAAAAACTGAATGGGTACCCTGGAGGACTCTGCTCAGCCTATCGGCCAGAAGGTTGTCCTGGCCTGGCAGGTACACTGCTTGCAGGAGGATACCCTGTTGGATTGCATACGAGCAGAGGACCAGTGCTTCCTGGCAAAAGGTATGAGACCCTGTATCCCCCTGTTTGTTCACATAGGACATCGCCACCTGGTTGTTCGTCTGGACCAGCATCGGCTGGTGACGCAGGTGGTGGCAGAAGACTCGCAAGGCTAAGTATATGGCTCAGAGCTCCAGGAGCTTGATCTGCTGGATGCTCTCGTCTGGTGACCAGTTCCCCTGGATGCGGAGCTCCCTGCAGTGTGCTCCCCAGCAGAGCAGGGAGGCATCCAGTGAAGGAGCGAAGAAGGCATAGAGCAATCCTTGTCCAGTACTGTGCCGTTGTTAGACAATGTATCTGAAGGCTGTAGGCAACTTCAGCAGGGCAGGAAATTTGTTAGATGGCCACCGCAAACAGGAGTCATGACAACACCAGCCACAGTTATGAAACTAGGAGGGTCTGCCCTGGCGATCCCTGCCTGAGTCTCGATGTTTTAAAAAGGTCCCCAAAGCACATTGAGGGAAAAAAAACAACGTGCCCAATAAACTTACCAGCGCGGGGAGGAGGCCACTGGAGCAATGGGAGTCGTGCTTGAGGCTCGAAGGCACAAAAGGCAGGAAGGTACTGAAAATGCGGCAGCAGCGATTTTCTCCCCCTCCCCCCCCCCCCACCAACACCCAAGGAAGTGAGGCCTGATGTAGGCACAAAGATGGGAAGGAGCAGATTTTCCCCAAAGGCAAGGCCATGGTAAGAGGTGCAGACTGCGGCCCCAGGAGATCCTGGGGGGGGGAGAGGGGGTTACACTCACTGTGATCTTCAGTCGGTGTGAGGAGTCTCTGTGCTGCTTGACTAAGCCTGTGCTTTCTATCAAAATACTCACTAAAAAACAACTACAGCATCTCACTGCTAGACCAGAGACACTGAAGGCTTGTCCCTCTGCCAGTTCAGGCTAAGGTGATCCTCATGACCAGGCGTCTGCCTCCTATTTGGTGGGGAGCAACACGGATCCTCTTGATCAGATGCTCAACCCAAAAGATATTGAAAGGAGGCTTGTCTGTACAGGGCTATGTACACTGTGAGGGTACTCAATAATAGTATATCACTGAAAGCCCTCAAATAGAGTTAACACCACAGATTCAGTAGCTCAAACATTCCAAAGCCTATTACTAAGCTGATGACCTTGAAGAGACTCTACTAAAAACTTTGCTGGAAGTTCAGATAACAGAGAAACTAGGCCTGTTTATAATGCAGAAAATCGCAGGGCAGAAATTTCTCTTCAGTCTTGAAAGGAGCCCAAAGAACTCCAAAATAAAGCCAAAATTTCCCCCACTAACAGTAAGTCTCTCCAGTAAGCCTATCCTCTGGATTACTGACTCCCTACAGCTGCTTGGAGACTGAGCAAAACTGGATCTGGTGGGAGGTGCCAGGACTATATATATCCTAAGATCATCAAAAAAGATGACGTGCTCAGTCTCCATGCTGCTGGAAGAGGGGCACAACCCAGAGGAAAGGGACTGGACCGGAGAGACGCTAAGGAACTGCTTGTGTTAGAATTATTGTTTAAGAAGTTATGTATTTGCTCTCTCTCCCAAAGTGATTTGGTCCTGTGTGTACCACACTTGTGTGTGTGAATTGCGTTATTAACTGTTATTGCTTCCTTCTCATTGCTCTGAATGTGGAGATCCATTCCCAAGAACCCAGGTGCTGTTACCGGTGAAGGGTGAAGCAGAGTACAGTAACTCCGAGGGGGGGCACCTCCAGTCCACTAGTCCAAAACTCTGCTGGTCCAACACACTCAGAGTGAAGTGCCAGGAAAAAAAAAGGAGAACAACCATCATCTGCCGAAGGCAACACCTAGAGGAATCACTATATATGCCAGGGCTGAATCACTGAAGCTTCTGGCATTTCTCTGTCTCTAACATCTGCTGGCAAGGGGACACAACCCACTTGTCTGGACTGGTCTAACTGGATGAATTGGAAAGTGAAGTTTCTGGAATCCAATGGATTGCAGGATCCAAGGCAGCATGGCTTTACTAGAAGCACACCCTGTCAGACAAATCAGATTAATTTCTTTGACTTTGACTAAGTGACCAGAGAGTCAGAGTGTGGGAAACCACTATATGTGGTGTACTTAGATTTCAGTAAAGCCTTTGACACCATTCTGCACAGGCAACTTACAAATAAATTGAGCAACTTAGGGATGGGCCCTAAAGTGACTGACTGGGTTGCAAACTATTTATTTAATGTATTTAAAGGTTCTTCTATACCGCTTTTACAAGGATCAAAGCGATTTACAATGTAACAACATTTTACATAGAACATGAGATAGTTGCGTTATATAATGTAACAACAAAATAACAATATTTTTGAAACATAAAGAGAAAACAAATAATTTATACAAAGGGATGGTAGAATCTAATAAGAAAAGACAAGGGCTTAGGGGTTAACATATAGCCCACAATTCAGGCTGTTTAACTTATATACAAACTATGTACAGACGTTTTGGCGCAGTATGTGAGAAAAGGGATATGTGGGTATGAGTATATATTAGAGCACGATGAAGGTAAACTTAAGTTGGGAGCATTTGATGCGAGTCAAAGTTTCCAAAGTCGTCTAAGAAGAGGAAGGTTTTCAGGCCTTTCCTGAAAGTGGATAGGTCGGAAGCTGCTCTGTTTATCTGGGAGATTATTCCATAAGATTGGAGCTGCAAATGTAAATGCTCTATTGCTGGTGAAGACGTTAGTTGGGTGGGAGGCAACAGAGTGTACAAGTAAATGGAGTTCACTCTGAGAATGACTTTACTAGTGATATGTTGCAGGGATCTGTCCTTAATCTGATTCTTTTTAACATTTTTGAAAGTGATATTGTGGAAGGGTTATCAGGTGAGGTTTGCCTCTTTGCGAATGATACCAAAATCTGCAATCTGTCCACAAAAGAGGATCAGGACCTGGGTGCAATTGTGTCTGATGATCTTAAAGTGACTAAACAGGTAGAAAAGGCAATGGCAAAAGCCAGAAGGATGTTTGGGTGTATAAAGAGAGGTATGGCCAGAAGAAAAAAAGAGCTGACAGTGCCTCTGTATAAGTCTTCGGTGCAACCTCATTTGGAGTATTGTGTGCAGTTCTGGAGTCCGCACCTTCAAAAGGATATAAAAGAAGGTTGGAGTCAGTGCAGAGGGTGGCTACTAAAATGGTTAGTGGTCTTTGCTATGAAACATATGAGGACAGACTTAAAGATCTTAATATGTATACTTAAGAGGAAAGGCGGGATAGGGGAAATATGATGGAGACGGCGTAATTACTCACCTGTAACAGGTGTTCTCCAGGGACAGCAGGAATCAGTCTTCACTTATGGGTGACATCGGCACTGACGGAGTCCGCGCGGAGCAATTCCCCAGCTTTCAAAGAAAGCCTTTCCGATTGCTGCCACGCATGCGTGGTCCTCTTCCGGCCCAAGGGTGCCATCTTGCTCAGTCAGGTCCCTTAGCTCGAGCCCTATCAAGCAGATGGCAAGGGAAGGATAAAAATCCAGCAACTCATCAGGGGAGGTGGGAGGGTAGTGAGGACTGATTTCTGCTGTCCCTGGAGTACATCTGTTACAGGTGAGTAACTAAGCTTTCTCCAGGAAAAAAGCAGAAAGTCAGTCCTCACTTATGGGACTCCCTAGCTACAGGCTACCGAACCTGTAACCAAAAAACACCTCCGCGAGGCTTTGAGCAGAAGCCGATGCCTGAAGGAGCCCGAGCCCTCGGTAGCCGTGAAGAAGTGTCGGAGGGCAGAAGTTGCTTATACCCCGAACAGATTACAGAGTACAGCCTGGCCGAAGGCGCTGTCATGGCGGGACTCCCTCTGCAGGCAGCAGTGTGCAACAAAGGTATTCGTGGAAGACCATGTCGCCACCCGGCAGATGTCCATCAGGGGTACAGAGGGCAGCAAAGCCACCGAGGCCACTTTGGCCTGAACCTCTTGTGCAGTGACTCGACGATCTAACGGGGCACCCGCCTTCGTATGAGCAAAAGCAATGCAGTCCACCACCCAAACCGAGAGGGTGCATTTGGTAACTGCCTGTCCCGGTCAGTTGGGATTGTAGGTCACAACGAGTCAGTCAGACTTGTGATGAGTCTGGGTGCGCTGCAAATAGAAGACGAGAGCCCTTCTGCAGTCAAGTGTGTGGAGAGCCGCTGACGCCTGGTTGGCGTGGGGCCTCGGGAAGAAAATCGGCAGGACTATCTCCTGGTTAAGATGGAAATCCGAGACAACTTTAGGCAGCAATTTAGGGTGGGTATGGAGGACCACCCTTCCAATTGAACCTGGTGTAAGGGGCATCAGCCATGAGAGCCTGGAGCTCACTGACTCGGCGGGCTGAGGTCAGTGCCACCAGGAAGGCCACCTTCCAGGATAGGTGTCAGAGCAAGCACATCGCCATTGGCTCAAAGGGTGGATGGGTGAGCTGCATAAGCACCACATTCAGGTCCCATTCTGCTGGTGGAGGTCACATGGGCAGCTTGGAAAGCAAAAGACCCCGCATAAAGCGGGAGACTAACAGCTGTCCCGAGAGGGGTTTTCCCTCGATGGGGAGGTGGCTCGCCGAGATGGCACTCAAGTGTACCCTGACAGAGTTCGACTTCAGACCTTCCTTCGAGAGATGGAGGAGGTACTGGAGGATCCATCGAATGGGACACGAGAATGGGTCGATCTGGAGCCCCAAGCACCATACCGAGAAGCGTCGCCACTTGAAGGCATAGGCATATCTAGTGCAGTCCTTTCTCGAGGCGAGGAGGAAATCCTTGACCTCCTCCGGAAGAGCCAGTGAGGCTAGGGAAACCCATTCAGCTGCCAGGCTGTGAGGGATAAGGAGGCTACGTTTGGGTGCTGCACCCGCCCCTCCTCCTGTGTTAGCAGACCCATGGCAGAGCCCAGAGGAACAGGAGGCTCCATCGACAGCCGGCGCAGAAGAGGGAACCAAGACTGTCGAGGCCACGAGGGGACTACGAGGATCAACGATGCCCGATCCCGCTGAGCCTTGAAAAGGGTTCTCGCAATGAGATGGAAGGGAGGGAATGCATAGAGAAGGCTGGATGATCAGTCCAGAAGGAATGCATCCGGACTCTCCCTGCTTGGGTGCGGTACCGGGCTGCAAAAGCGAGAGAGCTGGGTGTTCTGGGTACTGGCGAAGAGGTCTATCGCCGGTGTCCCCCAGCGAAGAAACAGCCAATCCGTTACCCCTGGATCCAGCCGCCATTTGTGGGGGCGAAGGATCCTGCTGAGCCTGTCCTCCAGGACATTCTCCTGACCCGGAAGGTAGGTCACCTTGAGGGACATCTTCCATTGGATGGCGAAAGAGCAGAGAAGGAACGCTTCCCGGCAGAGGGAGCGTGATCAAGTGCCTCCCTCCTTGTTGACACTGAACATCGCCACGCGGTTGTCGGTCTGCAAGAGTACCGACCTCCCCTTGAGGTGGTCCTCGAAGGCCCTCAGGGCTCACTGAATTGCCCGGAGTTCAAGCAAATTTATCTGTTGCTGAGACTCCTTGGATGACCACTGCCCCTGAATGCACAGCGGCCCGCAGTGGGCTCCCCACCCTAACAGGGAAGCGTCTGTCATCAGCACCACGTTGTGCTGTGGGACCTGGAAGGGCAACCCCTGGAGGAGGTTGAGGGAGTTTTGCCACCAGCTCAAGGAGAAGCGAAGGTTGGGAAGGACCTTGAAGGGGTCCCTGAGGTGGCTGATGGACGGGCTCCATTGTGAGCTGAGGGACCACTGAGCTGTCCGCATGTGCAGGCGGGCATGGGGGACAACATGTACAATAGAGGCCATGTGGCCCAGGAGGCATAGCACAGTCCGAGCTGTGACCCTGGGAGTGCTTTGGACCCAAGCCGCCAGGGCTCAGAGGCAGTCAGCGCGATCCGCTGGTAAGAATGCGGTTGCCCGCTGAGTATCGAGGCATGCCCCGATGAACTCGAGGGCCTGCACTGGCTCGAGGTGAGACTTTGGGTAGTTGACCAAGAACCCCAAGCCTTCCAACAGAAGGATTGTGCGTGACGTTGCTCACCGGGTTTCCTCAACCGAGGATCCCATGACGAGCCAGTAGTCGAGGTAGGGAAAGACCAGTACGCCCTGACACCTGAGATGGGTGGCGACCACGGAGAGGCATTTCATGAAGACTCGTGGGGCGAATGCGAGGCCGAAGTGGAGCACCCTGTACTGGAAGTACTCTTCCCGCACCCTGAAGCGCAGGTACTGCCTGTGCTGGGGGTGAATTAAGATGTGGGCGTAAGTGTCCTTTAGAACCAAAGAGCATAGCCAGTCGTCCTGCCGGAGGAAGGGCAGCAGAACGCCAAGGGATAACATCTTGAACTTTTCCCACACCAAGAACTTGTTCAACTTTCGGAGGTCAACGATGGGCCGCAGACCTCCCGTCTTCTTCGGGACAAGGAAGTACCGGGAATAGAAGCCCCAACCTCCAAGGTGCGGAGGGACCTTCTCAACTGCCCGCTGGGCAAGGAGAGAGAGTAATTCCCGCTGCCGTAAAATCTGGTGCGTGGGGAGTCGTGGAGGCTCCGTCAGGGAGAAGGGAGGTGGAAGCCTGCCGAGGAAGACTGAGCAAGATGGCACCCTTGGGTGGGAAGAGGACCACGCATGCGTGGCAGCAATCCCAAAAGCTTTCTTTGAAAGCTGGGGAATTGCTCCGCGCGGGCTCCGTCGGTGCCAGCGTTACCCATAAGTGAGGACTGACTTCCTGTTTGTTCCTGGAGAAATTTAAATACCTCTGTGGCATAAATGAACAGGAGAGTCTCTTTCAATTGAAGGCAAGCTCTGCTATGAGGGGACATAGGATAAGAGTGAAAGGGGATAGATTCACGAGTAATATGCAAAATATTTATTTCCGGAAAGACTGGTAGATGCGTGGAATAGTCTGCCAGTGGAAGTGGTGAACAGCATCTGATTCAAAAAAACATGGGACAAGCACAGAGGATCTCTAAAGGTAAAAAGGGGACTATTGTAGTTGACAGGGAAGGACCCAGGAAGGTGTAGATAACACAAAGAGGAATCTACCAAAGCTTAGAAAAATAGAAACGTTATGGCAGAAAAACACCATATGGCCTATCCATTCTGCCCTTCCATACCAACCAGTATGCTCTGCAGTCCCTTTTTTCCTTTAGTGATCTTCTGTGTTTGTCCCATGCTTTCTTGAATTCAGATACAGCTTTTATCTCTACTACCTCCAATGGGAGACTATTCCATACATCTACCACTCTTTCTGTAAAGAAATATTTCTGCAAATTACTCCTTTCACTTTCATCCTATGTCCCCTCGTTACAGAGGGAAGTCCAATATCACACATACCAGGAGTCAAAATCTGAGGAAACATTTCATTAACAACAAATGTATGAGGATCAAAAACTTGCTAGAGCAGAGTGCTCTTATAGGCTTACCTATTTAATTATTTATTTACATTCTCTTATATACCGCGCTATTCTGCATCAGTGCGGTTTACATTGAACAAACTGAAATTACATTGAACAGGGCATTATAACTTGGAGATAACTATTTTACAGGGAACATGGGCTATGGAGGCTATATATACCTATGCCCAAGAGATATATTCTTTGCAATCCCTGCATTCCAGAAAATGACACCTTTCAATCAAACTGGTGCAAGGAATTCTATTTCTCAAACTTCTGCAAAACTAGGTCTGTGATTATAGTATCACATGACAGTTTAACTCTTTATGGGGTGAATAGTGAGCCTTTTAGATCTCATGAGATATATGCGCAGGTAACTTCATTGCCTCTGATCACTTACCAGATCCGGTGACAGGCCCAGTCCTCTTAATGCTCGAACACTGTTTTGGGTCGGTTTTGTTTTTTGCTCTCCTGTTGAACTAGGCTAGCAGAAAAAAATATATATATATATAAAACAGAACATATTTTGACATTCATGCAAATGCAGAAATCACTTTTGGAAGAAAGGCGCTCACTACAGATGTAATAAAAAAAATCCCATACCCCAACTCAAAAAAGGAACACTAATTCACAGAGGACCACATATACAAAGGCTTTCTTCTTATACACGCAAAACATTGCAGATCCATTGATCCAGTTTTTCCCTAAGAAAAGTAGTGCTACAAGATACCATTTGGGAGAGGGCAATTCTAATGTTAGTCCTTTCCCTATAAGATCTTGCATGGATTGTCCTCTGCTTATTTAAGAACTTGGTGGAATTGTATGTCCCTGAATGCAATGTGAAACTAAATGACATCTACAAACTGAGGCTACTTCCAACAATAAATTTTCACCTAAAGGCTATCCTTGGGTGATCAGTTGGTGGTGCTGCCCCAACTGCTGGATTAAGTTGCTAGGGGCTCTTAGAATATCTCCTTCTTTTGTAACCTTCAGACGTGGATTGAAAGTTTGGTTATTTCAGAGATTTTTGTGCAAGCAAGTTTAATCTGGGTATTTTCATTTTGTTTTTTATAAAGCAGTGTGGTTGCTGTGTTAGTCCACTTTAATGGTAGTTAAATAAAAATGAAAAAGGAAAATAAGGTGATACCTTTTTGATGGACTAACTTAATACATTTTTGGACTAGCTTTGAAGGTTAAAACCTTTTTCAGGTCATTATTATCGTATTGTTTGTATTTTACATTGTATTTACTCTGGGTTTTGTGTTGCTTTTGTTCTGATCCACCTTGAACTCCATGAGGGTTAAAGCGGACAAGAAATGCAGAATTAAGTGGAATTAAATTAAGGTTCTAGACACAACGGAGTCAACTCAGGACTGTCCAAGGTTGCACATACTCAAATGGTGACTCTTAGGTTACAGTGGAAAACTGGTAATGGGCACTGAAACCCCCATCACTCCCGTGGATTGTGGTACCTGTGGCACGAGGCTCACATGGATGTTGCAGAAGTTCTCTCTTTTCGCCCTGAATTGGAATTGTCGGAATGCTTCAATGAATGCCATCCCTTCAATGTCACCGATAGTGCCGCCAAGCTGGAGAAGAGCAAACATGTTCCACAAGTCAGCACAGCACAACAAACGGCAATCAGCAGTCGTCATATTTTATGCTGCGTTTTTGTTGGGTTTTTTTTTACTTTTGCTATAAACCTCTTAGAATTCATATTTTATGACTAAAGGTGCAGGTCAGTATTCGGTGATACTTACTAAGTTATCATACCTGCTATCTGGGTACGCGCTGCTGACTGGGATATGCAGCGCCGATACATGACTGGTGCTGCTAAATATCCTTAGAGATCACCCCGGCGCTATCCGGTCCATGAACAGTGCGAGGGCAGAACCAGCAATGATCTATACATCAGCAATATTCAGCACCTCTAAACAGATAACTGTCCAGATAACTTAGGAAAGCAAAAAAGCTAAGGCTATCCGGATAGGTTATCTGTACAGAAATGCTGAATATCACTGCTATATGGATAATGGCAGCTCTAGCTGCACTCCAGATATCCAGCACCGGCCACAATCCAGATACTATTTTAGTTGCAGTGACTGTCATTTTAATAAAATGCCAACTGCTGCAGCTGAATACTGACCCGGTGGTATATAAGGGGCATGTCTGCTAACCCGCGTTAGCTATTAACCGTGCCAGATAGCGCTTGCCAAGTACACCACATTAACAGCTAATGTGGGACAAATGCAGATAGTGCAGCGATTTTCTGTGCTATCTGCAAGAAATGCATTAGCTGAGCAGATGGGCAGGTGAGGGCGAATAGTGGCCATGTCTGCACTGGGCAGTTACCGCGTGCATCAACAGCACGCGGCTAATACTACTACTTAGCATTTGCATAGCATTGCAAGGCGTACACAGTGCTGTACATGCAGATGTAAGACACAGTGCTCGTTAGAGCTTACAATCTAATCGAGATGAAGAACATCACAAAACCGGGAACAAGCAGCAACCATCGTATCTGTAGACAGCACTAGTGTAATTAACACCACATCAATGGGTGGTGTTAGCTGCATCTGGACTGCTGTTAGTGCTCTCTACATTTTTAGTGCAGTATCTGCTGGGGGAATTGTATGCACGCCCATAACAGATACCACACAGCTTTTCTAGCTAATGCAGTGCTACTTTATTAATGCACCGTGTTAGCTGCAAAAGCCTAACACAGTTTAGTGAACATGCCATAACGTGTATTTGTTATATTATGCTATGACAGTGAAGAGAAGTATGAAGACATAACACAGATGAGAGTAAGGAAGATAAATAGAGAGGAGTATAATTATATTCAGTGCAGGTCCCAAAGGGATAAATAAATAAAACCGTGTACCACAAAATAACGTCATATGGGTGGGAAAGTTGGACAGTGAAAAAGATAAGACACAAAGAAAATCAATGCCTTTGAATTATGGTGCTGGTAAAGAATACTATGTATACCATGGACTGTCCAAAGAACAAACCAGTCGGTACTAGAAGAGATCAAACCTAAGCTTTCTTTAGAAGCTCAAATGACAAGACTTTGACTGTCATACTTTGGACACATCATGTGAAGAGAGAGATCACTAGAAAGACATCATGCTTGGCAAGGTAGAAGGTCAACACAAAAGAGGAAGGCCAGCAATGAGATGGATCGATACAATAACAGCAGCTATGAATGCCACTCTATCTAATGAGCTACCTGACTGAAGACCAAATACAGTTTAGAACAACTATCCAGAGAGTCGCCATGTCAACACCGACGATACGGCACTTAACAACAACCACAAAATATTTTCAAAACATGCAGACCAGCTCTGCTTGTCTTACATATAGCCTGAGTCCTCATACAGATGTTCTTGCTCTACAGAGGACTTTCCCTCCACTTCTCCCTTACACCTCAGAAACAGAGCAGCCTGCTTTCCTCCCATAACCATGAACCACGGTGGCTGTGGGAAGAGGAATATCAACGCAGTATCTATTGCAGCTTCTTACTGCATCTGCCCATTGGACTGTTTGGACAAGGGGAGGGGAATTTTAGAAGGGACGTCCAAGTGCAATCTGGGACGTCTAAGTCAGAACATCTGAGAAAAAGCAGTCATGTCCAAGTGCAGAAATGATTTCACAAATGTGGAGATGCCCGATAAGGACGTCTGCAGGGACATCTACATAGATGTCCCTAGAATAGTATTTCAAAATCTGGACTTCTAGGAGTAGCCTAATGGTTAGAGTAGTGGGCTAGGAGCAGGGAAGCCAGGCTTCAAATCCCACTGCTGCTAACATTGTGATTGTACTGGGGATGATAAAGTGCTTTCTTCTTTACACCCTCTGGATGTTTTTCAGCCAAAACAAGCACTTCTCAGATGCCTGATCATTCCAGGAGATGTTCTAAACTTAGACTCGACACCAGACATCCATGACGTTTCTGAGATCAGGTGGGGACATCCAGGTTCCTGAGAATGCCCTAACCATGCCTCCACCATGCCCCCATTCAGATTTGGACGTCCTCCCACAAGGAATCAAATGGAATACATCCCAGGATACTGAAAGAGAGGTTCTGGCAGAGCCTTTAAAGGATGTTTTTAATAGATCCTTGAAGACAGGAGAAGTTCCGTGGGACTGGAGAAGGGGTGATGTGGTACCTCTTCATAAAAGTGGTAATAGGGAAGAGGTAACAAACTATTCGCCGGTAAGCCTTACTTCAGTGACGGGAAAAGTAATGAAGGCACTCCTGAAAGCAAGAATAGTGGACTTTCTAAAAACAAATGGGATGCATGATCAGAGGCAACATGGTTTTTATCAAAGGACGATCATGCCAAACAAATTTGATTGAGTTTTTTGACTGGTTGACCAGAGAACTAGATCAAGGAAATGCGATGAATGTGATCTATCTGGATTTCAGCAAAGCCTTGATACTGTTCCTCATATGAGGCTTATCAATAAACTGAGCATCCTGGGGATAGGTCTCAAGGTGATCTGGATCAGAAATTGGTTGACTGACAGACAGCAGAAAGTGGTGGTAAACAGAACTCACTCAGAAGAAAGGAAGGTGAGTAGTGGTGTTCCTCATGGACTGGTCCTGGGACCAGTGCTGTTTAATGTATTTGTGAGTGATATTGCTGAAGGATTGAAGAGAAAAGCCTGCCTTTTTGCAGATGAATGAAAATTTAAAACAGAGTGGACTCCTTTGAGGGAGTGGACAACATGAGGAAAGATCTATAAAAACTGGAAGAATGGTCTAATGCCTAGCAGTTAAGATTTAATGTAAAGAAGTGCAGAGTCATGCACTTGTGATGCAGAAAGCCAAAGGAATTGTATGTGATAGAGGGCAAGAGTTTGATATGCATAGAGCAGGAGAAGGACCTTGGAGCGACAGTGCCTGAGAATCTCAAGGTAGTGAAACAATGAGACAAGGCGGTGGCCAAAGTCAGATGGATGATGGGTTGCATACAGAGAGGAATAACCAGCAGAAAGGAAGAGGTATTAATGTCCCTGTACAAATCATTAGTGAGGCCTCACTGGGAGTATTGTGTTCAGTTTTGGAGACCAAATCTAACAAAGGATAAAAAAGGACAAAACAGTTTAGAGGATGGTGACCAAAATTATTTGGAGCCTGTGCCAGAAGACGTATGAGAAGAGACTTGAAGACCTAAATATGTACACTCTGGAGGACAGGAGGGACAGGGGGGATATGATACAGACGTTTAAATACTTATTTTTATTATTATTATTATTCATTAATTAAGCGATACAAGGTATATGCAGTGCTGTACTTAGAGAAAAACAGTCCCTGCTCTAAGAGCTCACAATCTAAAAGACAAACAGACGTGACAATACGAGAAGCAAGAGATCAAAAGGAAGAGGAGACACAAGGAAAACAAAGATTATGACCCGAAAGCGGTCTCAAAGAGGTACGTTTTTAGCAAGGATTTGAAAAGGGAGAGAGAAGAGACTTGACCTAGAGATAGGGGAAGCTTATTCCAGACATAAGGAGCAGCAATGTGAAAGGATCGAAGTCTGGAGTTAGCATTAGAAGAGAAGGACATAGAGAGAAGGAGACCAGAGGAGGAGTAGAGTTCACGAGGGGGAGAGGGGAGGGAGGAAAGATAATGAGGGACTGTAGAGTGAATGCATTTAAAGGTTAGGAGAAGTAGTTTGAAATAAATACGGAACCGAAAGGGAAGCCAGTGAAGCAATTTCAATAGAGGGGTCACATGAGAGTAACGCGGCTTGCAGAAAATCAGTCGTGCCGCAGCGTTCTGAACAAACTGAAGAGGAAACAGGTAGGACTGAGGAAGACCAGCAAGGAGGTGGTTGCAATAGTCAAGATGGGAGGTAATTAAGGAGTGAATAAGGGTCCTAGTAGTGTCTTCAGAGAGGAAGGGCCAAATTTTGCTAATGTTAAACAAATAGAAACATGTTTTAGAAATTTGTTGAATATGAGGAGAGCAAGAAGCCTAAAATGACTTCAAGGTTATAGGCTGAAGAGACAGGTTGTAGTATAGCATTATTGACAGTGATAGAGAAAGGAGGAAGGGGGGAAGAGGTCTTAGGAGGAAAGATAAGAAGCTCAGTTCCAGGCAGTGACATCAGACAAACAAGTGGAGCTATGGGATTGGAGTACAGGAGAAATATCAGTGAAGAAATATAGATTTGAGAATCATCAGCATAAAATGATAGTGAAAACCATGGGAAGAGATGAGGGCACCGAGGGACTGGGTATAGAGAGAGAAAAGGAGAGGTCCTAGAACAGAACTTTGAGGTACACCAACTAAGAGGGGAATGGCAGAAGAGGAGGAACCATGTGAAGAAACACTAAAAGAGTGATTCAAAAGATAAGAAGCAAACCAAAACAGTACAGAGTCTCTAAAACCCAGAGAAGATAATGTGTCAAGAAGGAGAGAGTGATCAACAGTATCAAAAGCTGCAGAGAGGTCAAGAGAGAATAAGGACAGAAAAGAGGCCTTTGAACTTTGCTAAAAATAAATCACTAGAGACTTTGGTAAGAGCCGTTTCGGTAGAATAAAAAGGACGAAAGCCATACTGGAGTGAATCCAGACATGCATGAGAGATGAGAAATTCAAGGCAACGAAGGAGGACAGTTCACTCAAGAAGTTTAAAAATGAAAGGAAGAAGTGAAATAGGACGATAACTGGAAGGAGTTGACAGGTCGAGAGAAGGTTTTTTGAGGAAAGGAGTAAGCACAGCATGTTTGAAGGCTGCAGGAAAGGTTGCAGTAGAGAATGAAAGATTAATGATATATGAGATGGAGGGGTAACAGAGGAAGAGACGGAATTGAGGAGATGGGTAGGGATAGGGTCAGAAGAACAGGTGGTGGATTTGGAGGTTGAAAGAAGAAGGGAAGTTTCTTCATCCGAGATTATGGAAAAAGAAGAAAGGGTAGGGGAAGATGAAGGGAAAAGCTGATTATGGAGAGGAGGAAGGGAGGTGAGGAAAAAATAAGAGGGAATAGAAGAGTAATCTTAGAGACTTTGTCATGGAAAAAATTAGCTAGAGTATGAGCAAAGAGGGAAGGAGGGATTAGTGGCAGTGGAGGCATAAGAAGTGAATTGAGGGTAGAAAATAGATGATGAGGACTGGAGGCAAGATGGTCAGTCATATGAATAAAATGGTTTTGCTTGGCGAGGGCAAGGGCAGTTTTTAAGAGAGAAGCGTGAATTTAAAGTGAAGGAAGTCAGAAAGGGAGCGTGATTTAAGCCAGGAACACAGGAACGGAGATAGCGGGAACTAAGAGAAAGCAAGGGCTGAGGAGAGGTACACCGCACAGGACTAGCTAAGTGTGGAGCAATAGCATCAAGAGCAGAGGAGAGAGCAGTATTATAGTGAGAATGGGTGTGAAGAAGTCCATCTTCACACCCCTCACCGCTCACTCCGTTCTATTCATATCAATCGTATATCCCTTCCCTCCCCATCACAAGCTCATTTGGAATCCACCCAATCAGCTTTTTTCTTTCTTGGCCAAGGCTCTGGAATTCTCCCCCCCCCCCCCATCTAGAACTGTCCTTCAAGACCTTCAAGATAAAATTAAAACCCACCTTTTCTGTCTCGCATTTGACCTTCCCCCCCCTTCCTCACCCCTCTCCCCCCTCCTCGTTGACGCACAGTTTACTTGTTCTCTATTCTTTTTTTCTTTTCTCCACCCTATCCTTTTTCAATTTTAATGGCATTCCTTTCCTGTTTCCCTGCAGCCTTTGCATTTTATGATTGTAAACATAAAAACAGAAATATGACGACAGAAAGGGGACTGTTGTAGTTGTTATGGAAGGACAACTAAAACAGTCCCCTTTTTACCTTTAGAGATCCTCTGTGTTTGTTCCATGCTTTTTTGAATTCAGTTATTGTCCTCATCTCTACCACCTCCACTGGGAGACTATTCCACGGATCCACTACTCTTTCCGTAAAGAAATATTTCCGCATATCACTCCTGAATCTATCTCCCTTCACCCTCATCCCATGTCCCCTCGTAGCAGAACTTGCTTTCAATTGAAAGAGGCTCTCTCCCTGAACATTTATGCCACGGAGGTATTTAAACATCTCAATCATATCACCTCTATCCCGCCTTTCCTCTAAGGTGTACATATTGTCAGACGGCTGCCTGGGTGAGAATCTTCACAGTCTTTGCAAGTGCATATCTCTATATGATTTGCAAGGTATTGTGGGCAATGTAGTTCATTCACACCAGACACAGCTGCTGACAATAATTTAGTTGTGCTCTTGGGTAAAGCCAATAAGATATTTATTTATGGGGTTATTTCTCCCAACACAGATATGCTTGGTAGCACATAAATTAGGTTACTTGCTTTCAGTGTTAACTTGGAAAAACAAAGTCAAAAATAGGAAAACAACAAATGAAAAGCCACAAAGCAAGAAACAAATTGTTCTTTTCAGGTTAACTTCTGATTACTTCCTACATAGATACAGAAGTGATTCTCTCCTAGCTCACAAGCAATTAGGTAAACTTAATTGCTAGCAGTTACCAGCTGCAACCCCTTAGCTGGCTTGCCTTCCACTGTGTGGGTCAAATCCTGCTTCAGGAGCTTTTCTGAGTAGATTAAAGAACAAATTTGTATTTCTTTGTGATGGTTGCTGTACTTTATAACAGAAAGTTACCAACGGAGTTTAGATAGAGAGCAGTCCATATAAACAGGATCTTCATCTGCTATTATTCCCCCTTGTTCAACAAGCATGGGTTCAATATCATGGATTGGCACAGATGAATCTCTCAATGGAGCATTTTCAGGAGAATACTTGTTTCCCTGCTGTCTTTCAAGGTTATAGCTAGGGCATAGATCAGTGTTCATACCTGAGCTTCCATTGCTGCTAGAGTTCCTCTCTATATAGCCTGGCCAGTATGTAGTCCAGTTCTTATGTCCAGCCTTCCAATCCAGATCCCTGGACACTGGATCTCTCTTCACATACCTTCTGGCACAGGTCTTAGGGTCCCTTCCACGTGCAGCCGTCTCCCTCACAGGTAGCCTCTGGTGATTCCTAGCTCTGCAGCACTATTCCTCTGGCTTTCCCCAGTCCAATGGTGTATGCTGGCCCTTGGAATACCTCCCAGTATACGTACTGCTTTGGACTCTTCTAGACCTCTCAAAGGCTTTTCTCTTCCTTCTTCCAAAGGGTCTCTTTCCCTCTCTGTCCGTCCGGTTTGGCTTCTGCTTCTGATGATCCTTCAGATGAAACTGATGATCAAACTCCAGCTGATTCTCAGGATACTGAGGACAATTCTCTGGATATCCAAGGTGATCATGAAGATGGTCATCTGTAGAATAAACTCTACTCTTATTCTGCTTAGATGAGTGCTCCTCCCTAATACAGCGCAGCTGTGCTGAATCAGGCCCTGCCCTTTGAGATGAGTGCTTAGGGATTACCTCATAGCCCTCCTGATTGAACACACGTTTCCACACTTCAGCTCCTCTAATGGCTGTTGGAAACCTGGTGCATTCTGGGACTGGTAGTCTTTTATGGGAAAATTCTGTTTTCTTATTTCTACCAGAACTGACAGGTTGCTTGTTCAGAGTCACTTCACCTTTTCTATAGCTCCTTCCTGAGCTATGATAAGCTTCCTTATCACAATATTAAGATCCTTCAGTCTGTCCTCATATGCTTTATAACGAAGATCACTAATCATTTTAGTAGCCACCCTCTACACCGACTCCATCCTGTTCACATCCTTTTGAAGGTGCAGTCTCCAGAATTGCACACTATACTCCAAATGAGGTCACACCAAAGACTTATACAGAGGCATTATCACCTCCTTTTTTCTGCTAGCCAGTCCTCTCCGTATGCACCCAAGCAACCTTCTAGCTTTTGCCGTCGCCTTTTCTACCTGTTTAGCTACTTTAAGATCATCAGACACAACCACGCCTAGGTCCCGCTCTTCTTCAGTGGACAAAAGTACTTCACCCCCTATACTATATTGCTCCCTTGGATTGCTGCATCCCAAATGCATGACCTTACATTTTTTAACATTAAATCACAGCTGCCAAATTCAAGACCATTCTTCAAGCTTAGCTAGATTCCTCCTCATGTTATCTACACCTTCCTGGGTGTCTACTCTATTGCAGATTTTGGTATCATCCGCAAAGAGGCAATCCTTACCTGAAAGCCCTTCCGCTATATCACTAACAAAGATGTTAAAAAGAATCGGACCAAGGACAGATCCCTGGGGCACACCACTGATAACATCCTTCTCCTCAGAGTGAGCTCCATTTACTTGTACTCTTTGTCGCCTCCCACCCAACCAATTTCTAACCCAAGCAGTAACTTTAGGGTCCATCCCTAGGGTGCTCAGTTTGTTTATAAGTCGCCTGTGAGGAACAGTGTCAAAGGCTTACTGAAATCTAAATACACCACATCTAGGGCTCTCCCTCGGTCCAACTCCCTGGTCACCCAGTCAAAGAAATCAATCAGATTTGTCTGACAAGAACTGCCTCTGGTGAATCCATGCTGCCTCGGATCCTGTAATCCGCTGGACTCCAGAAACCTCACTATTTTCTCTTTCAGCAGTGTTTCCAATAATTTACTCACCACCGAAGTTAAACTAACCGGCCTGTAGTTTTCAACCACATCCTTACTTCCGCTTTTGTGTAAAGGCACCACATGAGCCTCTCTCCAGTCCTTTGGCACCACTCCCAACTCCAACGGGGCATTGAAAAGGTCAGTCAGTGGATCTGCTAGAACGTCCCCAAGTTCCCTCAGTATTCTCGGGTGTATCCCATCCGGTCCCATCGCTTTGTCTACTTTAAGTTGAGATTGTGTTCGTGAGAAACTGTCTTTTGAAAATTGTTCAAGATGTCCTTTGCTTCTGTTCCTATTTGTGGGTGTTTTCTGAGGTCCTGCTCCTGGTTCTTCATCTGTGAATACAGAACAAAAATATTTGTTAAGCAATTCCGCTTTATCCTTATCAGCTTCTACATATTCCTCCCCTGCACCCTTGAGTTTGACAATACCACTCCTGCCCTTCCTCTTCTCACTAATATATCTGAAAAATGTCTTATCCCCCCCATTTTATTGCATTGGCTATTTCCTCCTCCTTTTGAATCTTTGCCTTCTTGACTACTTTGCTAGTTTCTCTAAGTTTTTCCAAATACAGATGCCTGTCTTCCTCTCTCTGTGATCTCTTGTATTTCATGAAGGCCTCCCTCTTTTTCTTCACTTTTTCAGCTACTTCTTTCGAAAACCAGAGCGGTCTCCTTTTCCTTTTACCTTTATTTACCATTTTAACAAAAAGGTTGGTTGCCCTTAAAATATCCCCTTTCAGTTTTTCCCACTGTTTTTCTACATCCCTCAACTGTTCCCATCCAACTAACGACTCCCTGAGGTATTGGCCCATCTTCGCAAAGTTAGTCTTCCTAAAGTCTAAGATCCTCACCTTGGAATGGATTCTAACAGCCCTAGTCCTAATACTGAACCACACCATCTGGTGATCACTGGATGCAAAATGATCTCCCACTACAACATCAGAAACACTTTCACCATTGGTAAGCACCAAGTCCAGTATGGCCCCTTCACGTGTGGGGTCTGTTACCAATTGCCTGAATAGTTCTCCCTGTAGAGAATCCAGGATCTCCTTACTTCTAGATGATACTGCAGCAGGAATGTGCCAATCAACATCTGGCATATTGAAATCTCCTATCAGTAGCACTTCCCCTTTCCTAGCAATGCTGCGCATGTCTTCAATTAACTCTCTGTCCACCTCTTCCTCTTGTGAGGGAGGTCTGTATATCACACCAATGTAAATAGATTTCTCTTTCCCTCTTTCTAGTTTAACCCACAACGCCTCCCCTCTCCCTTTTAAGCTCTGTAATTCCAAAGCTTTAATAGTAGTTTTACATATAGTGCCACTCCTCCTCCCCTACTTCCTACCCTGTCCTTTCTGAATAAAGTATAGCCAGGTATAGTTACATCCCAATCATGGTTTTCTGTGAACCATGTTTCTGTAACTGCCACTAAATCCAAGTCAGCCACTCCCACCAAAGCTTCAACATCAGGGATCTTATTTCCCATGCTACGGGCATTTATACACACTGCTTTCCATATGTTACCCCTGTTACCCATTTCCATAAAGTTATTTAATGTATCACCTACCTGGGGGCTTTCACTTACCTGGGGGCTTTCTTCACCCATCCCCAACGAATCTAGTTTAAAGCCCTCTTCAGTAGATTAGCCAGTCTACTACTGAAGACGCGTTGACCATATGTTTTGAGCGGCATAATAAGTTTTAATTAAACAAAAATATGAAGAGAGGCAAGACGGCGGCGGTGTGAT
The DNA here is from genome assembly GCA_033557465.1 of Ichthyophis bannanicus. Taxonomy (NCBI): domain Eukaryota; kingdom Metazoa; phylum Chordata; class Amphibia; order Gymnophiona; family Ichthyophiidae; genus Ichthyophis; species Ichthyophis bannanicus. The sequence continues at coordinate 906,589,959 of CM066035.1, read as the reverse complement.
GCTCCTGGTGAGGGGTCTGGTTCCTGTGGCGTGCGGTGTTGGCGTTTCTCTTCTTCTGGAGCCGATATGGGCAGGAGGAAGCGGAAACAAGCTTACCTACCCTCGGGTGAGGCTGGGTCCATCGGTGCAAACCAGAAAATGTTGCAGATGTGAGGATTCTCGAAACCAGGGGTGGAAGTGGCGTCTTCGGCAGGTCCGGAGTTTTCACTGGACCTGAGCACATCCGGGGTCTTTCTGTCCCCGGAGCAGCGGGCCCCCCCCCCCCCCCGCCTTGCCCCGGAAGTGGTTTTCCCGTCAGAGGAGAGACTCCCGTCGGCGTGACGGCTAGCACGCTGAAGCAGGGAGTTCTTGAGGGCTCTGAAGGCGGTTTGAAAGCTCCGTGTGGGTCCCCTGGAAGTGAAACAAGATCGGGGGCTGGCTCGATGCTAAGAACCAACCCTGTCCAGGAGAGTGTTGCCCCGGTGGTCACTGCGGGTGTTGGAGGTTTGGTGAGGCCCGCTATAGTAACACTTGAGGTGCTATGGGACGCTATTTCCACAATGAACTCTTCTCTTGAGACAATTGCTGCATCTGTGAGTACTGAAATTAAAACTTTGCGTTCTGATTTGCAAGAGGTCTCCAAGGTTCAAAAGGAACAGGAGGGGAAGTTGGCACGGCTGAGTGGAGAACTGGAGCAACTCCAAGATCTACACTGCGCCCACATGAAAGACTGAAATGTGAACACCAGGAGGTTGGAATATTTGGAGAACCAAGTCCGAAAGAACAACTTGAGACTGGTGAACTTCCTTAGGTCTCCGGTGCTTTCCCCTCTGAAAATGGTTCGTAGATACTTCCAGGAGGTCTTGAAGATCCCCAGAGAAGATCTCCCGCCATTACCCAGAGCTCAGTATTTAGTAGTGGGTAGGCGTAGTCAGGGAATTAGCAGTGACGCTCCGGGGGTGCCTGGGGACCTTACGGGGTTTCTAGAGAGCTCCCTGGAGTTGGTCACTGCCCATACTACTCTCCTTATTACTTTGGCCCTTGAGACCGATAAAGCTTTAATTCTTTGGTTGTACTATCGGAATTTCAGTGAGCAGTTTATGGGCTCATGTGTGCGTATTTTTCCTGACCTTGCTAGAGGTACCCAGCTGAGGAGGAAGGAATTTCTGGGTTTTAAGCCCAGAGTACTTTCCCTCGGTGAGACATTTTTGTTGAAGTTTCCTGCTAGATGTTGTATTTCATATAAAGAAAAAAGTTTTATATGTGTTTTTTGAGCCCCGCCAGCTGCTGGAGTTCCTGATAGCTAGGGAGGAATTAGTTGTGGATCTTCCATCTCATACGGCTGACGTATAAGCCTTCCACTGCTATGTTATTATTTTTTTTTTTCAAAATTTTATTTATAAACCATCAAACATAAACGGCAAATACATAACTAATAACATTCGCTCCCTGGGGTGGACTCTGATCCCCAGAGGGAGCAGAACACATGGATGGTTACATAGTTTTTGAAAAAGGTTTTCCCCATCTCCCCTCCCCCACCCAGTCTCCCCCCAGTAACTCCCCCCCCCACCACCCCAAAGCATTACCAAACAGGACCAGTGTATACACCCTTATAGGACATCCATAGGTCTCCCCATGCCATTATGGCTATCAATAGCCTAGTTGCAGAATGACATTGCGAGTCCGAGGACTTAGATTTTGAATATAGGGCTCCCACAGTAGCCAGAAAGTGGACCATCGCGCTTAACATGGCCTCGGGCAGCCCTCCACTCCAGGAGCATAAGTTGATGGAAGGAGTTCCGCCACTCCCAAAAGGAGGGAGGGTGACTGTCCCTCCACCCATGTAGAATTGGCCCTTTACCCACCAGACATGCCTTCCGCACCAGCCAGCGACTCCATTTCCCCTTCGGAGAGGTAAGGCCCATGAGGTCTAGTACGGTCAAGGCAGCATCCCAGTAAACAGGTTGGCCAAGGAGGTCGGCCATATATGAGGCAATTCTCTGCCAGTAGGGGCGTATCCGTCGGCAGCCCCACCACATATGGTACAGTGTCGCCATAGGCTCTGCACACCGCGGGCAGCGACCATCCGCAGTCAAGTGGCAGCGAAGGGCCCGCCGCGGGGAGAAGTGAACCCTAGTCAAACACTTGAGCTGGATTTCCCGCCAGCGGGCGCCGTCCGCCAGGCTCGCCACTCTCCGAAGGGCCACCAGTATTGTATCAGGGGGGATCTCCCGCCCCATTTCCGCCCCCAAGCCCATTCCACATCGCGGTAGTCCGGCTGCGGTCGAAGCTGCTCCAACTTAAGGTGAAAGGTCCGAATGGAGGGCCGTTCGACCTCTCTGAAACCAAAGAACGCTATTATCTGGGCCGAACGGTCGCTGCAAAGTTCCGTCCGTGAAAGGGAAGCCACGTAGTGGGCCACTTGCATGTACGCAAAAAACTGCCGGGAGGCCCCAACTCGTACTCGCGGGGATAATGCGAGAAAAGGCTTAGGTTTGCCCGCCAAGTCCACCACATGACCCAAAGTATGTATACCTCTCTCCCCCCACAGACGGAACGCGGCGGTTTCAGTGCCCGGGGTGAAATTGGCATTGCCTTGAATGGGTAACCAGCTCGACACCTGCCAACGACGACCCCAATATGCATTCAAATGCCGCCAAGTCTTACAAATCGGTGCCAATAACACACTGTCCGCCAAATGCGCAGGCCACCTACGTATCTCCAAATGTAAAAGGGCTCTGAGAGAGTGGGGTGCCACGTATGCCTCCTCAAAGGCCCGAGGGGTATAAAGATCGGAGTCACCCAGCCAGTCCCCCAGGTGACGTGCCTGGCAGGCCAGTGCATAAGCACCAAGGTCTGGGAGCCCCCACCGCGCACCCTCCCCACTAGTCGACGATAAGAGATACGAGCTCTCGACCCCCCCCCAGAGAAGGCCCCGAAACTCCGCCTCAAAGTGCCGAATATCCCGCCAGAGGAGCCAAACAGGGAGGGTCTGTAGCCAGTATAATATCCGCGGCAGAATGACCAGTTTAATCGCCGCGATTCTCCCCATAAGGGACAGGGGGAGAGGCAGCCAGGCCTGCAACTGAGTTCTCACCTTGTTCAACATCCGTCGCAAGTTACTCCCATATAGTTGACCCGGCTGACAGGACAGTATAATCCCCAGGTATATGAACTGGCACTCAGCCCACCGGAGGGGGAACTCACCCGACCAGCTGCTCCGAAGTCGGCCAGAAACATCCAGGACTTCGGATTTATCCCTATTAATACTAAACCCTGCAAACTGCCCGAAGGCTCGAAACTCCTGTAAAAGAAGAGGCAGGGAATCCCCAAGGGAAAGCAAGTGCACCAATAAATCATCGGCAAAGGCTGAAATCTTAAATTCTTGATTGCCAATACCTACTCCCTGAATTGTTCGCAGACCCGCCACCCGCCGCAGGAGGGGATCCAGCGAGAGAACGAAAAGAAGAGGAGAAAGGGGGCAGCCCTGGCGAGTCCCCCTTTGCAGCGGAAAGTTCTCTGATACTACCCCATTACAAAGTATCGCTGCGGTCGGATTGGCATACAAACTCGCGACCATATTACAAAACAACGGCCCTATACCATATTGTGGGAGGATAAATTTTCAGATATTTCCAATCCACCCTGTCAAAAGCTTTTTCTGCGTCGAAGCTAACCAAGAGAGAGGACAGATGTCTATGCTGGACCCACTCTAGGGACGCAATGATCTTACGTAAGTTACGGACTGCGTATCGCCCCTTAACGAAACCAACCTGTGAATCGTGGACCAGCTGCCCCAAGAACTCCGCCAGACGATCTGCCAAGATCTTAGCCATTAATTTAAGGTCGAAATTGAGTAAAGAGATAGGACGACATGAGGCCGCAGAGAGAGGGTCCTTTGCCGGTTTACGGATAAGAACAATGTGAGCATGATTAGCCCCCCACCGAAAGTAGCCTTGCTGTGCTCTCCGATTATGTACGGCGGCCAGCGTTGGGGAAATCTGTTCATTAAGAATTTTGTAGAGTTCGGCACCCAGGCCATCGGATCCAGGGGATTTATAGCAACTAGCTTTTGAGATAGCCCCCTGCAACTCAGCCACCGTACTTGGCCGGTCCAGCTGTGCTCTTTGCTCTACGGATAGGCGAGGTAGGTCCAGTCCCCTCACATATTCCGCCATCCGCGGGCGGGAGGTCTCCTCCGCAGCATATAGGTTCTGAAAAAAGGAACGGAAAATACGCACTATTGCCGGGCTCTCCCTATGTAAGGTCCCCAGTTCATCTCGCAAGGCTGGTACCAGTTTAGAGCCCCTGGGTCCCCGAAGGCACCGAGCCAATAACTTCCCGGGCTTGTCCCCCATATCGGTACAATTGGTAGCGGTAATATATTACGGACTTCTTAGCCCTCTGGTGTAGGAGTTCATTTAATTCTGTTTGAGAGTCCCATAACTGCTTTTTAACCCTGCGTGGGAGTTTGGGCCCAGCGACGTTCTCAGCTTCGTCACCAATCTCTCTAGGTCCATGATACGTTCGACCCTCAATCTTCTTTTCCGGGCCAGGAACCCGATTATATCTCCCCGCAGTACGACCTTCGCCGTTTCCCAAAGCAACTCTGGGTCATCCTGATGACCCCTGTGATCAGCTTCAAATTCCTGCCACCGCCTCTGAATAAAGGAACAATATTGCGCGTCTCTATATAATTCCAGTGGAAAACGCCATTGAAAGGCTTGAGGAGTACTCCCACTCCAGAAGACCTCCAGCCAAACAAAAGCATGATCGGATATCTCTACGGGCCCTATCTGGGCATCCCCGACGTTGGCAAACAGCCCGGTGGACAGCAACAGATAATCTATACGTGCGCTCGTGCCATGAGCCCGGGACTGATGCGTGTAATCCCGCTCGGCTGGGTGTAGTAATCGCCATGGGTCTACCAGCCCCAGCCTGGAGCAGAGATGTCGTAATGCCTGAACCGTCGCCATCCTGTCTCTTTGCTCCCCCTCTTTTGAAGTATCGAGGTCAACATCCATGACCCCATTGAAATCTCCCCCCAGGATAACGGGGATCTCCGGCAACGTCTCAATTTTAGAGGCAAGGCGGCGCATAGAGGGACAGATCTAGCACATTGGGGCAATACACGTTTACCGAGAATTACAGGCCTCCCCTCAAGGACTCCCTGCACCAGAAACAATCTGCCCGAATCGACCAAGTCCTTCACACCTCCATCCTGACGCGTTTGTGTATCAAAAGTGCTACCCTCCCTTTCTTACCAAGGGCCGGGGCCCCCCAGACCTGTCCCACCCACTCCCGGCAAAGTTTCCGGTGCTCTTCGGCAGTCGGGTGGGTTTCCTGGAGCATAGCGATGTCCGCCCCCTGCCTTGCCAGGGCCTGCAAAAATTTTTTGCCCGTTTAATCGGGCTGCCCATGCCACACACATTCCAAGAATGATCTTAAGCGGCATGTATTACTAGACTTGGCCCAATAGTATCTGTGGTGTACCATACAGAGTATAGGAAAGACACCCCCCAGCCTGAGGTCCTCCCCCACTTCCCTCCCAATATAATCCTCGCACCATCCCCTCCTCAACTGGTCCCCTAAGATACAACTCATCTTCTCCTCCCCCTCCCCCTCTCTCCCACCACCCCCTCTCTACCCCCCTATCCCCTCCCTCCCCCCTCCTAGCCCACCCCCTCCCCCTCTCTTCCCCCCTCTCTTCCCCACTCCAATTCCTTATTCCTTTTACCATCCTCATCCCCTCCTCTATGTATTCCTAGATGCGTGAGGTTCCCCCCCACCCCTCCATTGTGCGGGTTCTGCTACCGATCGTCCGGGTTTCCCCCCGGAGCCTCCCCCCCCCCAGATTCATTCCCCCTCCCCACTCCCCCCCCCCCGCAAAACACCCCCAACTACTCGGGCCGTCCCCCGCCCGCCTCCTGCACCCAAAGGAAACAGCCAACCCCACTTAAAAGTAATTTGAACAGACCCCGTACCCACCCCCTCCCCCACCCCAGTTACCATCACCATCTCTTTAAAGTCCAAAGTGGAGACTCCTGGCTTGTTCTTCACATCAATAGTCCTCCCCTCCGGGCCTCAGGACTCGACCGCCACTGCAGCCCTCCGCCGTATCTCCTCCACTTAGGGCGTTGCTGCTGTCGCGGAGTCAAAGGACCGACGGGTCCCCCCATGAGGGAAGATCAACCGGGCAGGGTATTGCACCATAAATTTGATATTATTATCTATCAGGATCTGGCACAAGGGTCCGTACTCTCGTCGTCGCTGTCCCAGAGCCGCTGAGTAATCCTGGACGATACGTAGCCGGACATTGTCTTTTTGAATGGTCCCTTTCTTTCGCGCAGCACGCAAGACTGCTTCTTTCTGTTGGAATCTCAGGAACCGTGCTAGGACCACCCTGGATCGGCCGTCACTGGTTCTCCTAGGCCCGACCCGGTGTGCCCTCTCAATTTGCACTAAGGTGCCTTCAGGAGCGTTCGCCAGGATTTGTTTCACCAGGTCCTCTACGTAGGGTTGTAGGTCCCGATCCTCTATGGCATCCGGAATCCCAAGAAATCTCAGGTTATTACGGCGGGACCTATTTTCAAGGTCGTCTAGCTTGGCTTCCTGCCCCTGGAGTAACTTTTTCACCGGGCCATCTCCTGCTGTAGCTCCAACACATGCTCCTCTGACCTCTCTATCCGGTGCTCCGCCTCCTGCAGTCGGCCGCCCAGGGCCTCCACTGAAGTTTGGATTAGGTCCATGCGGCCCCGCAGGTCTTCAAACTGCGCAGACAGCGCCCCTGCCACGGCCATGGAGATTTCGTCCACCATTCCCGCCGTGGCCTTAGCCTCCCCCTTCAGCGGCGAGGATTGCTCCCCCCCCTTGGCGGCAGGGGGGTCTTCTCCTTCTCCACCCGGCGGCCTCCCTTTGCTGCCATCGCCAAGGCCGCTGTTTGTGCCCAAAGTCCCAGGCGCCACCAATTCTTCTCAGGCTCCCGTGCGCTGGAGGTAGGGTGCAGGTCTCAGGCTGCTATGCGCTAGAGAAAGGGCCCGTGTCTCAGGCGTCTATGCGCTGGAGGTAAGGCAGGGGTCTCCAACTCTTGTGCGCCAGAGACAGGGGCAGATCGCAAGCCTCCGAGAGCCAAGGGCAGAGCACCGGTCCCAGGCTCCTGAACGCTGGAGGAAGGGCGCAGGTCTCAAGCTCCTACGCGCCAGACACAAGGCACAGGTCTCATACTCCGGTGCGCCGGGGGGAGGGCCCGGGGTGCAGGGCATAGGCTTCTGTGTGCTAGTGGTGAGGCAGTGGCAGGGCGCCGGTCAGAGGCCCCGGTGTGCTGGAGGCAGGGGGCACAACTCAGACTCCCATGAGTTTGAAATGGAACGCAGGTCACAGGCCCCGCGTGCCAAAGGCCAGGCGCAGGTCCCAGGCATCCGTGTGCTGAAGATAGGGCACAGTCCCTTGTGCAGTGTCTGCTGTAGTACTGAGGCTACGGTGTGGTTGTTTGTGGACAGCAGGATGTATTGCTTTGCAGGGCGCACGGGTCTTCTGGTGGGCGCACGGGTCTTCTGGTGGGCTGCTCGGCCCTCAAGGATCTCTCGGGGGGGCGGGCAAGGCAAGCAGCGGCCCAGACCAAGGCCCAACAACAGCTCTCGGCCCCCCCAGTAGCTGCTGTGTCGGCCCCCCTCTCAAGGCCCGTTTTGTAGATACGCGGGGGGGGGCAGGGAGGGGCGAGATGCATCAATCGGAGGGCCGCTGCCGCCGCGGGATCCCGCTCCAACCGCTGCTGGAGTCTTCAACTGGCCGGCTCACCTCGCAGTGCGGCTGCACTTACCGCGCGGCGTCTGCTGTCTGGGTCCAGGCCGCCTCCAAAAGTCGTCGTGTGGGGGTGAGCGGGGAGCACCGGGGCACCATCCCCTACGACGGTCCAGTCGGGAGAGCCCGGGGGGGACGAAGAACCCCGAGATTAGCCCCGGTCACAGCATGTTTCTTTGCCGGAGGGGTGAGGGGGCCCAGAGCTCGAGCAGCGTGCGACTGCTCCGGCTCACCGCATCACCGGAAGTGCTATGTTATTATTTTTGCATATTGTATATAAGTATTTTCCTGATGCTCTCCCCTAGTATTGTGGGCTGATTATGGTAATGTAATGATATATATAGTTTCTTGCTGTATAAGCATTTAAGATTTTTATTTCCTTATTACCATTTTTCTTTCATTCAATTGTTTGAATGTATTCTTAAAATTCAATAAATATTAAAATTATAAACATAAACGTCAGCAGAATTAGAGGACAAAGTGGAATGAAGAAGCGAAGAGACAGTAGATTTAATGGGTCAATAGCATGTACATTCCTAAAATGAAGGGAAGAAATAGGGCAAGGTTGAAGTGGGGAGAAATGGAGAGTGAAGCTTAAGAGATGGTGGTCAGACAAAGGAAGAACAGAGGAGCAGAAATTAGAAGGTAAACAATTAGAGTAGAAGACATGATCGAGACAGTGACCAAGTTGATGAGTAGGTGAGGAGGAGCAGAGAAGGAGATTAGAAGCATATGGGTCAGAGGAGTTATCAACATGAAAATTAAAATCACCAAGAATGACAGAAGGTGAAGAAGGATCTAAAAATAATAAGAGCCAGGAGTCCAAGTCAGAGAGGAATATAGAAATGGACTTATCTGGTGGTCTGTAGATTACAACAATCTGGAGAGAAAGCGGATGGAAAAGACAAACAAATTGGACCTCAAAGGAGGGAGAGGAATGGGACTGGGGTAACAAGAGAGGGTGAAATCTGCAAGAAGGAGAAAGTAAAAGGCCAACACCTCCACCGTGACATGTGGCCGAGGGGTGTGAGGGAAATGGAAGCAGACAAGTGAAAGTGCAGCAGCCGAGATAGTATCATCTGGTAAGTGCCAGGTTTCAGTGAGAGCCAGAAAATTAAAAGCAGAAGAGATCATGGATGAATGACAGTTTGTTAACGATGGAATGAGCGTTCCATAAAGTTCCAAAGGGTATTAATGAACAAACAAACCTTTTTCAAAGAAGGGGAAGCTGTAAAACTAGAAGGCATAAAATCAAGTTGTGAGGAGGTAAATTTTAAAGCAACATCAGGAAATACTTTTTCACTGAAAGGGTGGTGGATGCTTAGAATGTACTCCCAATGGAGGTGGTGAGGGCAAATACAATGACAAAATTCAAAATGGCATGGGACAGACACAATAGATCCCTTTAAAGCAAGAGGATAAAATCAAAATAAACATAACTGGTTTTATACGTCAAGGCATAGAGGGAGGTGACCTACAGGGAGCGGCGGGTACATCTATCTAGCTACCTTTCTGGGCAGACTAGATGGACCATACTGGTTTTTATCTGCCATTACATACTACGGTACTATGGCTCATTAACTAAGAACTTATATGCACAATGTAGAGGAAATGCCAACATATGAATAAAATAAGAAATGTATTCACTCTTCTTATTAGAGATAGCAGAGGGCGAGTGAGCTCATTTCGTTATTTCATAAAATGGTTGGGATGGATCGGGCAGCACACGTGCCTGCCTAGCTCCATCCAAAAAGCATTGTCACAGGGCGGCACAGTCTTCCTTTAAAAGCCAGTGCGCTGTGGGGAAAGTGCTCTTTGGCCATACCAGGGGACGTGCTCTCCATCAGAACCCCCACAAGGGAGAGAAGCAGAATACACCCGCTCCCATCCCCAGCTGGTTCATTACATACTATGGTACTATGGCTCATTAACTAAGAACTTATATGCACAATGTAGAGGAAATGCTCTCCTTCAGAACCCCCCGAGGGAGAGAAGCAGCGCACACCCGCTCCCATCCCCAGCTGGTTCCTTATCTGCACAGGAAAGAATCCAACTACCGATGCAACAAAGGTGGTGAGACTGACTTTTACACCTTGTGCCTGCTGTGATACCTTGCTCCTCCTGCAGTTCTCTGCAGAAAGGGAAACCCCTCAGCCGTACATGCCTGCCTAGCTCCGCCCAAAGAGCATCATCACAGGACGGCACAGTCTTCCTTTAAAAGCCCCGCGGCAGGGAACAACGGCGGGGGGACGAATCTTCTATCATCTGAAGATTGTAAGTTGAAATGACCACTGCACTTTACTAAGAAAACATACAGCAGCTTATCTAGTCTTCACACGCCATCGGGTTTATATGCTTGATTATCTCAACCTGTAACTAATCCTGCACTAGCGTACTAGCACCTAGCAAGCTAAATACTGGAATGCACAGAATGCATGAGCACACAGATCTAGCTAGGCAATCATTTCTAGCAGCAAAACCCCTACAAACAATTTGTAACATTGTTTCCTACCATGCTATGTTGTCAACTAACCTCTGTATCTTGTAAATTTGCTCCTAACTTCTCAAGCTAAACCACTCACTCCGTTCTCCTGCTGGTAAACACCATTGTGCCTCACAACCTAGCACATAGGAAACTCCTCAGACCAACTCCTCACACGCAAAGTACATGTACACACCACACTCCTAAAACAAGACATAAACTGCACAAGCCCCCACAATGGACTACTACAAATGATTTCATAGTATAACTTACATTCTCCTCTTATCTTACCAGATAATAAGCACCCTTTCCCTCCCCCAAGATGTCTCCCTTAGCCCCATCCCAATTATATTTACCACATCCAGGAATAATATCTACTCCTTACCAATTCCTGCAGCACATATGCATGCCCCTCACCCAAGGCATAATAAACCAGACTGATACATTATCAATTCAACACAGTCTTATCAAACTGTATACCCCTTGCACTCATCTACCCCACTGAAATGCATCCTTATCAATGCACGATCAATAAGGAACAAACTACCAATAATCACAAACCTAGTAGAGGATGAAAAGCCAGATATTCTCTGTATCACCGAGACCTGGCTATCTCCCACTGACAATGTCCTAATAAACCTTTTGCAAATACAAGGATTTGATCTGTTTACTTGCTCTATGGACTCCAACAGGGGGGGGGGGGGGGGTGGAGTCCTCATGCTATGCAAAAAAGAGCTCAAAGCCATCCCAACATCATCCAACAACCTAGATGGTATGAACTTGCTTACAACTGAAAATAAGAACTTCTCTCTTTGCCTCATTTACAGGCCCCCAACACCCAACCACAATAACTTAAACCCAATTCTTGAGTTAGCTTGCACGGCCCCCCTCAGAAAACCACAGATCTTCCTAGATTTTAACCTACCATCACTCAACACCTCACACACCGTCTCCTTCCTTAAGTCAATGACCAACATGGGGTATCAACAAATTATAAAACTATCCAATCATAGAACAAGAAACTCCCTTGACCTTGTCTTCCTCCGCGCCTCCACTGCGAACCATCCAAGGTGCACCCCCTTTCAACCACTGAGGTCCCCTGGTCGGACCACTACCTGGTAACTTTCCAGATCCCATTAGATACTCCCCCTACCACCGCAGACCGAATCGCCTCGAACCAGGCTATTCACCCACTTCGACAAAGACACCTTCCTAGAAAGCATACTACCCCAGCTTGTAATCGACGACTCAGACCCAAATACATCAGTAAACATCTGGAACACCACCATACAAAAAGCAGCATCACCACCAAGTAAACCCACCAGTCAACCACCAAAAGATCAGAAAAATGGTACATCCTAGAGCTCGCAAACCTAAAAACAGAAATGAGAAATCTAAAAAAGAAATGGAGATCAACCAAATCACAAGAAAACAAGCAACAATATATTACCCTTCTCACCACTTACAAAGACACAATCAACAAGGCTAAAAAAGAATATCACACCAGGATTCTAAATTGGACACTCAACCAACCGAGAGAGCTCTTCGCTATTGTCAGATCACTAACCAAAACCAACCAAAATCAATCAGAAACCTGCAACATAAAACCTCAAATACTTGCTGACTACTTTGCGACAAGCTAAAAAACAAAAGCATTTCTAACACCCCCACCCCTCCTGACCCTCTAACAAACTCCATCACATGGAAAAGATTCCACAAAATAGACCAGAGACACTTATTAAACACAATAACAAACATCAACACAACTACCTCCCCCTTAGACCCATATCCTGTTTCCTGGATTAAGTCAGCAAAATCCAAGCTACCCTATACCTCCTCTACATAATAAACCAATCCCTCCTCCAAGGCATCATGCCCACTGACCTCAAGATGTCATCCATATGCCCTGTTCTAAAGAACAAAATACTCAACACAAACAAACCAAGCTCATACAGACCAATAGCAAGCATCCCCTTTGTTGCTAAAACCATTGGAAAAATCATCCAAACCCAACCAAGACTACACTGACCTCAATGCCCCCATGGATGATCAACAATTTGGATTTCACCCATTCCACAGAATTAAAACCCTCCTGATAGCCTTTTTCGACCATCTTATCCGAGACATAGACAACCCTAAACGTGCATATTTACTCGTCTTTATATATAAAGCCTCTGCATTTGATAACATTAACCACAATACCCTCATATCAAGACTAGCACAAATTGATCTAGCCAGAACAGTCTTGCAATGGCTTAAATCATATATCTCAAACCGCAGACTATGTATTCAAATAGGCAATGAACCCACAGTTACGTTTACACAAGATGAAGGGATACCCCAAGGGTCTGCCCTCTCAGCCCTTCTATTCAACCTATATCTCCAGCCAATCACTAACATATTCAAAAATTTAGCATAGAGTATTATATCTATGCTGATGACATTATGCTGTCCCTCCTCATAGATATAAACAACCCCACCTTTAACAACTTATCAGACTGCATCAGTGAAGCTGAATCTTGGCTGAACGCCAACAATCTCAACATCAATTTAAAAAAAAAAGCCATATACATCAAAGAACCAAGAAGCAATCCTTCCCCAAACTATCGCCTTAATAATGTCCTCCCAATCAAGCAAGAGGTTAGATACCTTGGTATAATTCTTGATCAATCCCTTACCGTGCTCCCCCATTTAAAACGAACAGCCAAAACCATCTTCTAGAAACTAAAGACTATTCAGCACATAAGACCATTCCTCAAGACACACGACTTCAGATCAGTAGTTCAAGCCATTATCACCCCCCATTTTGATTACTGCAACAGTCTGTTACAGGGTCTCTACCAGCCAAAAACCTTAACATTTTCTAAAGTGCACAAAACATTACAGCAAGAATCATTAGCAAGGCCCCACTAACCAACCATATCACACCTATTCTATATGACCTCCACTGGCTCCCAATACGGAGTCGAATAAAGCGTAGTTACTCACCTGTAACAGGTGTTCTCCAGGAGCAGCAGGAATCAGTCCTCACTTATGGGTGACGTCGGCGCCGACGGAGCCCTCGCGGAGCAATTTTCCCCAGCTTTCAAAGAAAGCCTTTGGGAATTGCAGCGCGCATGCGCGGTAGTCTTCCCGCCCGAAGGTGCCATCTTAGCCAGTCAGATGACATAGCTAAAAAGACAGCATAAAAATTTGCAAAAAGAACATAAGCAGACGATTGCAACTCCAAGGGGAGGAGGGAGGGTAGTGAGGACTGATTCCTGCTGCTCCTGGAGAACACCTGTTACAGGTGAGTAACTACGCTTTCTCCAGGACCAAGCAGGAAGTCAGTCCTCACTTATGGGACTCCCAAGCTCAAGGCTACCGGAGACCCTAAGCACAAAAATGAGCTCCCTCTAGCTCAGCAGCACAGAAGGATAGAATCTTCGCTGAATTATCACCCACCGGTAGCCCACATCCGGGATGGAGGGTAGGAGTTGCTCAGACCTCAAAGAGATTACGGAGGACTGCCTGTCCGAAAGCACTGTCCCTACGGGACTCCCTCTCGAGACAGTAATGGACCGCAAAAGTCTGGCTCGAAGACCAAGTAGCGGCCCGGCAGATGTCTGCCAGCGGAACAGAGCGGAGGTAAGCCACTGACGTGGCCTTTGCCCGAACGCAATGAGCCGTGACTCGACTTTCTAAGGCGAGTCCGGCTGCCCCATAAGCCCAAGAGATACAGTCCGCAACCCAGATGGACAGAGTACGCTTGGAGACCGGGAGCCCCAATTTATTGGGGTCAAAGGACACAAAAAGCTGCGCAGCTTTACGGTGCTCCCGCGTACGGTCAAGGTAGAAGTTCAACGCCCTTCTACAGTCCAGGGTATGGAGGACCGTCTCAGCTCGGATGGAGTGTGGTCTGGGAAAGAAGGTTGGAAGTACCACCTCCTGATTCAAGTGAAAAGGGGAGACCACTGTAGGCAGAAACTTTGGGTGAGTCCGTAGGACTACCCTATTCCTGTAGAACCGAGTGTAGGGGGGATCAGACACGAGGGCCTGTAATTCACTTACGCGCCTAGCGGAAGTGAGGGCTATCAAGAACAGCGTTTTCCAAGACAGAAAACGGAGAGAGCAGGTAGCCATAGGTTCAAAAGGCGGACAGGTGATCCGCTGTAAAACCACATTCAGGTCCCAGTCAGGCGCTGGCGGGCGCAGAGGTGGTTTAAGTAGTAGGAGACCTCGGAGAAACCTCGCTACGAGAGGGTCGTTGGAGAGAGGTCTGCCGTCCACCGGCACATGATGTGCGGAAAGAGCACTGAGGTGAACTTTGACGGAGTTGGACTTAAGTCCCAGATTAGAGAGGTGTAGCAAGTACTGTAAGATCACCGACACCGGGCAGGAGAAGGGATCCTGAGACTGTTGGGTACACCAGACTGCAAAGCGACGCCATTTAAGGGCGTAGCATTTGCGGGTAGAAGGCCGTCGCGAAGCCAAGACGACCTCCTCCACCTCTGCCGGCAAGAGGAGAGGAGCAAGGACTACCCTCTCAGCAGCCAGGCCATGAGGTTGAGAGACCTGAGGTTGGGGTGCAGTAGGGACCCCTGATCCTGGGTGAGGAGATCCGGTTGCACCCCCAGAGGGATTGGATCCTCCACCGCCAGTTGCAGCAAGAGCGGAAACCACGGCTGCCTGGGCCAGCGAGGGGCCACCAGGATCATGAAAGCTTTGTCTCGGAGAACCTTGAAAAGGGTCCGAGAGACTAACGGGATGGGAGGGAAAGCGTACAGAAGGCTCCCCGACCATGAGATCAGAAAGGCGTCCGCCGCCACCCGAAGGGGGTGAGGCTGACGAGAGCAGAAGCGAGGAAGCTGCCGGTTGTGAGGACTGGCAAAGAGATCCACTGTGGGGAGGCCCCACCTGAGGAAGAGCTTCTGAACGATCAAGGGGTCCAGACGCCACTCGTGCGGCTGGAGGACCCTGCTGAGTTTGTCCGCCAGGCAATTTTCTTGGCCCGGGAGATAAACTGCCTTGAGGAGAATGCCGTGACTGACGGCCCAAGAGCAGAGCTTCTGTGCCTCCCGGCAGAGGAGGAAGGAGCCCGTGCCCCCCTGCTTGTTCACGTAGAACATGGCAACTTGATTGTCCGTCTGGACAAGGACGGACTGTTGGGAGGTCAGGTGGGAGAAGGCCTTGAGAGCTAGGCGGATCGCCCTGAGCTCCAGGAAGTTGATCTGCTGAGCAGACTCCCACTTGGTCCAGAGGCCCTGAGTACGTGCCTCTTGGCAATGGGCTCCCCAGCCCAGGAGGGATGCATCGGTGGTCAGCACCCGGGTCGGCTGAGGTGACTGGAAAGGCATTCCCAATACCAGGTTCGGCTGCCGGAGCCACCACCGGATAGACGAGACCAGCGGCTCGGAGACGCGCACCAGGTCTGCTAGGCCGCCCGTGGCCTGTCGCCACTGCTGGCGGAGACACCACTGAGCAGGCCGCATATTCAGGCGGGCATTGGGGGTCACATGGACGGTGGAAGCCATATGGCCGAGCAGTCTCAGGAAGCGCCTGGCGGAGACCAGGGGCTGGCTGCGAAAGCGGTCGGCTAGGTCCATGAGCCGCTGAGCCCTGTCGAGCGGTAGGTACGCTCGCGCCTGAGGGGTGTACAGCCTTGCGCCGATGAACTCGAGATCCTGTGAGGGGAGCAAAGTGGACTTTGCGAAGTTGATGACAAAGCCCAAGTGCTGCAGCAGAGTCACCGTGCGGCACGTGGCGGTGGTGACCTCCTGAGCGGATGCTGCTCTGATGAGCCAGTCGTCGAGGTACGGAAAAACATAGAGGCCGTGAAGCCGGAGATGGGCCGCCACGACCGCGAGACATTTTGTGAAGACTCGCGGTGCGGAGGACAGGCCGAAGGGCAGTACTCTGTACTGGTAATGATTTCCTGCCACCACAAACCTTAGGTATTGGCGGTGGCTTGGGTGGATGAGGATGTGCGTGTAAGCATCCTTTAGATCCAAGGAGCATAGCCAATCTCCCTGCTGGAGGTAGGGCAGAAGGATTCCAAGGGTAAGCATTTTGAACTTCTCCCGCACAAGGAACTTGTTGAGGTTGCGCAAGTCCAGGATGGGTCGGAGGCCTCCTGTTCTCTTTGGTATCAGAAAATACCTTGAATAGAAGCCCTGACCTCTCAGGTGGTGTGGCACCGGTTCCACCGCCTGATCCTGCAGAAGACCTGCTAACTCCTGAAGGAGCAACTCCCTGTGCAGAGGGGGGCGCGGAGGCTCTCCCGGAAAATAGGAGGGAGGGACCTGATGGAAGTGGAGAAGGTAGCCCTCTCGCACGACCTGAAGCACCCAGGCATCTGCGGTGATGCTGGACCACCTGTCGGCGAAGTGAACCAGCCGGCCTCCGGTGCTGGGGGGAACCAGCGGGGGGGGAGAGGCAATGCTGAGCGAGTCAAAAACCCCCACCCTGCTGAGCAGGGGCTGGTGGCGCAGGCTTGGGGGCTTGCTGCCTACGGGACCCGTTACCCCGTCCCTTGGCCTGCTGGCCCTGTTGGGGAGCTGCAGGGGCCTGATAATGGGGGTATTGTTTGTAGGCAGCCGCCTTCCTCGGGTAAAAGGTCTTTTTTCCCGAGCCCTTCTTTTTCTGGGAAGGGGCGGAGGTCTTCCTAGAAAGCCTGGTCCTGGTGAGAGTCTCAGTCTCAATTTGTGCAGCCTTTTCCGCCATGGGCTTGCCAAAGAGGTTTTCGCCTCGGCAGGGGACATCGACCAACTTGTCCTGTACCCAGGGCTCAAGGTCGGACGACTGAAGCCAAGCCTGTCGGCGGGCACCGATGCCGGCTGCGGCTACTCGAGCCGAGGCTTCAAAGCCATCATAGGCTGCTCGGGGACATGAACTTTGAGCATTCCCGAATACCTGTGGACAAGGCTAGGAACCTCCGCAAGGGTTCCTCGGACAAACCAGCGGAGAAGCCGGCTAGCTCTTTAGCCAGATCCCTGAGATACATGCCCATGTAGAGCTGGTAAGTCTGGACACGACAGGCGAGCATAGAGCCCTGGAAGCACTTTTTGCCAAGGCCATCCAGGTTACGGGCCTCCCTTCCAGGAGGCACCGAGGAGTGCATCTTCTGGCTCTTAAGACGATGCATGGCCGATTCCACTACCATGGAATGGTGTGGCAACTGCGCCTTTTGAAAGCCAGGGCTCTTGCGGACTCGATAGATAGAATCGACCCGCTTGCTCAGGACCGGCGAGGAGGCCGGACTCTCCCACATGCGGAAGAGTAGTCGTTCCAGCATAGGAGGAACCGGCACAGTAAAGTGCTCCCTCGCGGGAGAGTCATACTGGAGGGCGTCGAGCTCTTCGGCTCGAGGCTCCTCCTCGGGGTCCGCAGGGAAGGCCAAAGCCTTGGCCATATCCCTAACGAAATCCGAGAACCGGGCATCCTCCGGGGGGGACTGCTTCCGAGGCTCGGACTCCGGAGAGTCCGATGGGACACACCGAGTCCGGAAAGAATCAGGTGACTCTTCCTCCTCAGACTCCCAGACCGACTCCGACGAGGACTCGGTGGGGTCGGCTCGGGCAGGGTGCGGCGCCAGCCGCCCCGACGCCGAGGGAGTCGGCGTCGGCGACCTCGGTCCCGAACGGGAGGCCGAGGGCGACCTCGACCGAGGATCGACTCGAGTTCTCATCGACTCGAGGATCGGCTCGGTCTCCGGGGTCGACTTGGACGTCGACGTCCCGGCGGTCGGGGCAGCGACGCCAGCGAAGCCAGCGAGCAGTGCCCGCTGCTGGTCCATGAAGGCAGACAATCTGCTCTCCAAGGCCGTCAACCTGAGTCCGAGCTCAGGCGACCCAGCAGCCCCCGACTCGGGCCCCGACGGCGTCGGGCCCGACGTCGGCTGACGCGGAGGCGAGTCCAGAAGGACAACAGGACTTACCCGGGCAGGCATCTCCGACTCCAGGCGAGGTCGCTTCGGGAGGTGTTCCTTCTCCAAGGACCCGGGGCGGCTGTCGGGGCTATGCGACCTGGCCCTCGCGGAGCCAGGAGCGTCCACCGACGCCGCCCTCGCGGGTTTTTCCTTCCGTCGATGGTCCCCGGAGGGAGAACCCCGGTCGGAGGAGCTCCGTCGACGGTCCGAACTGGAGCCTTTCGACAGTGAGGCCTCCGACGAGGTCCGGGTACGGCTGGGGTCAGCGAAGATTCTTTCGCGCTGATGCCGCCGACTTCTCAACGCCTTCGAGGACAGTTTGCTGCAGGGCCCACAGATCAGTTCCTCGTGATCTGGGCCCAGGCAGCGGAGGCAAAGGTCGTGTGAGTCGGTGAGTGACATATTTCGGTCACACCGACCACACCGCTTAAAGCCACTGGCAGCCATCGGGGGAAAAAGGGCCCCTGCGAGGTCAAAGGACCGGGCTGCCAGGGAAAAAACGAAAACGAAAGCTGACTAAGTCAGAAAAACCGAAAAACCGTTAGAGGACTCGAGACCGGCGTCGCGAGTCCGGGCGGGAAAACGACCGGCGTCGAACCGAAAGAAAAAAGGATAAATACAGAGGAAAATCAACTTTTTCGCGGGGGACAAGACGGGGACGTCTGTAGGGCTCCGCGGAAAGAAGACTGGCTAAGATGGCACCTTCGGGCGGGAAGACTACCGCGCATGCGCGCTGCAATTCCCAAAGGCTTTCTTTGAAAGCTGGGGAAAATTGCTCCGCGAGGGCTCCGTCGGCGCCGACGTCACCCATAAGTGAGGACTGACTTCCTGCTTGGTCCTGGAGAAAGTACAAGACTCTCATGACAACCTTTAAATTGATCAACAATAAAGCATCATCCTCTCGACACTCCTTCATAACACAACGGTTACAAGATCTCGAAGGGAAAATGCACTACACTTCCTTGAGATCCCCAGCTCAATTCGCAAAACAAGAGACCATGAGCTCCAGAGCCTTCACCTTCACTGCCCCTAGTCTCTGGAACTCCCTACGACTATCAATCCACTCAATTAAAGACCTTCAGATTTTCATAAAAACACTCAAACTTACTTCTTCACTGCACACTACGGAGTTGGCAATACTAGCCCAAACTCACAAGTGGCTTAGCCACACACATAATGAACATTCCCAGGCACCTAACCCCTCGCTGCACTGTACCTCACACACATAAGCCCATTTAACATGTGTTTATAGTTATAGGTATATAGTTCCAGGTTCAGATAAGTTTCTCAACTGTTAATATTAACATGTAAAAAGTTCAAACTTGTTATATGTAACATGTTGGTTATTTGTAAACCGCCTCTGATCTCTGGGAGGGACGGTATAGAAATGTGTAATAAATAAATAATTATTCAGTGGCATTAACTGCATTAGTGCCACTGAATATCCCTCTAATCAGCATTTAAGGGTTTGTAAACCGTGTAAATGTCTTTGAATATCGGGCCCAATGGACTCATAGCCTCACTAAGACTACAATGGAGACATACTTTATTTTAATCGCAAATGTTTTCCACACAAAGCTTTCCCAAAACAATAAGCACTCCAGTGCAACCCAGACTATTATCAAAATCCTTTCAAAAGACACCCTGTCAGGTACGTGTCCCTCCGTCACTTTTCTGCTATTGGTCTCCTCAAGACAATTTTATCTCATCAGTAGCGGCATTGTAGCCTACCATCTAAAAAGAAATTCAACCCTATTAAGCTTCAATTCTATGAAATTCAAAGATATACAAAAAACTTAGACACAGGTGTATTTGTTAATTTATGTTCATTTCACCTTTTTGCCATTTCCTACAGTAAAGGCACAAGAAGGGTTAGAAATACACAAGCAGAAGAATAATGCATAGATGAGGAATAAATGCACTGGCTAAAGGAAGTAAGCAAGAAGAATGGGCAGAACAATCGTACATAAAGGATGAGGAGACACTGGGTTCTAGAATGCAAATTCAATGTGTGCCTTTGTGTCAGTACTGACTCCTAGTGACCCAGCGGTTCCTGGGTTTTCTTGGCAGTATGACTGGAAGTAGAATGCCAGGACTTTCTTCCAAGGCAATGGAGAGTTGAGTGACTTGCCCAAGGCCACAAGGAGTGCTAGTGAGAATCAAGCGCTGATCTCTTGGTTACTAAGCCAGTGCTTTAACCACTAGGCTACTCCTCCACTGCATAGATGATGAGGTATAAATGCACTGGTTAAAGGAAGGAAGCAAGAAGACTGGGCAGAACAATCGTACCTAAAGGACGAGGAGTCACTGAGTTCTAGAATAATGCAAGATACATTGGGAACTGAAAGGGGGATGGGGAAGAATAAAGGCAAACTTCAGGAAGGATCTCACAATTACAACCATTGGGGGCCTTTCACATGGCTTTGTAAATAGGCCTCAGAGACTGTAAGTCCTCTTGAGCAGAGAAAAAACTGATGCATTTTATGTAACTCACCTTCAGCTTGGATTTGGAAAGGCAATTCATATCTAAACTCCATATTCAGTCCCTGGCTGAACATCTGCATAGAGCGGCAGAGAACATAGCAGTGGACTAAGAACTAGTGAAGTCAGGATTCAAATCCCATTTCTCCCACTTATGCTGCTTGTGACATTGGGCAAGTCACTTCACCCTCCATTGCTGAAAGTAGAATCTTAGATTATAAGCCCACTGGCCAGGAAAATATCTTTTGTACTTGACCGCAATTTGCCTTGATCAGCTTTGGAAACACAAGTAATCAAAATCAAAATCCTGAAACCTCCATAAGAACATACGAAATGTCATACTGGATCAGATCAAGGTCCATCAAGCCCAGTATCCTGTTTCCAACACTGGCCAATCTAGGTCATTAAGTACCTAGCAGTTTCCCCAAAAGAAAAAGGTTCCTCAATGCTTGAATTGGGTCAAGCAGTGATATCCCGGGTCCCTTTTAATAATGGTTTATGGACCTTTCCTCCAGGAACTTGTCCAAACCTTTTTTAAATCCAGCTACACTAACAGTTTTTACTACATCCTCCGGAAACAAATTCCAGAATTTGATTACACGTTGAGTGAAAAAATATTTTCTCTTATTAATCTTAAATAGGTTACCCTGTAGCTTCATTGCATATACCCTAGTCTTTCTATATTCTGATGACATAATCAATCGATCTACGTTTATCCGTTCCACTCCATTCATTAATCTATAGACCTCTATCATATCTCCCCTCAGTCATCTCTTTTACAGGTTGAAGAGCCCTAACCGTTTTAGCCTCTCTTCCTAGGGGTATCCTTCCATCCCTTTTACCATTTTGGTGGCTCTTCTCTGTACCTTTTCTAATAATGCTATATCCTTTTTAAGATACGGTGATCAGAATTGCACACAATATTAAAGGTGCAGTCGCACCATGGAAGAGGCATTAAAATATCCCTTGTTTTATTTTCCATTCCTTTCCTTATGATACCTAGCATTCTATTTGTTCTCTTTGCCGCTGCTGCACACTGGACGGAGGGTTTCAACATGTTATCCACAATGACGTCTAAATCTTTTTTCCTGGGTGGTGGTTCCTAATGTGGAACCTTGCATCGTGTAACCATAGTTTGAGTTGTTCTTTCCTAGGTGCATAACTTTGCACTTGTCCACATTAAATTTCATCTGCCATTTGGATGCCCAGTCTTCCAAGTTATCAAGATCCTCTTGCAATTTTACACAATCCTCATGGGTTTTAACAACTTTGAATAATTTTGTGTCATCTGCAAATTTGATAACCTTTCTTTATTCCCTTTTCCAGGTCATTTATGAATATGTTAAAAAGCAGCGGACCCAGCACAGCTCCCTGGGGTACTCCACTATTCACCTTTCTCCATTGGGAAAATTGGCCATTTATCCCTACCCTCTGCTTTCTATCTTTTAACCAGTTCCTGATCCACAATAGTGCACCGCCTCCTATTTCATGACTTTTTAGTTTTGCCAAAGTCTCTGATGAGGGACCTTGTCAAAGGCTTTCTGAAAGTCCAGATACACTATGTCAACCGACTCACCTTTGTCCACCTGTTTATTCACACCTTCAAAAAAACATAACAGATTAGTAAGACAAGATCTTCCTTGTCTAAAGCCATGTTGACTGTCTCCCATTAAGCCATGACTATCTATATATGTTCAGTAATTTTTTTCTTTATAATAGTTTCTACCATTTTGCCTGGTACTCAGGCTCACTGGTCTGTAGTTTCCTGGATCACCCCTGGAACCCTTTTTAAAAAAGCATAGTTACTCACCTGTAATAGGTGTTCTCTGGGAACAGCAGGAATCAGTCCTCACATATGAATGACATTGGTGCCAACAGAGCCCTCGCAGTAACCTCTCCCCAGCTTTCAAAGAAAGCCTTCTGGAGATGTACCACACACGAGTGGTCCCTTTTCTGCCCAAGGATGTCATCTTGACTCAGTATTATAATAGAGCACAAGACGGCAAAAAGGAAAAGCAACTCCACGGGAAGGATGGAGGATTGTGAGGACTGATTCCTGCTGTCCCCGGAGAAAACCTGTTACAGGTGAGTAACAATGCTTTCTTAGGGAACAAGCGGGAAGTCAGTCCTTACATATGGGACTCCCTAGCTACAGGCTACCGAAAGATCTGTAAAAAGGGTGACCAGAAAAAGGTGAGCCGTGAGCAGCAGCAGAGTCAAGTAACTACAGGACCAAACGGCCCCAAGTGTCCTGTAAGAAACCCTGAACACCACAAGGTCCAGAGGGCAGGAGTCACCTACACCCTGAACAAATGATGGAGTACTGCCTGGCCAAAGGCACTGTCCCTACGGGACTCCCTCTCCAGGCAGTAATGAGCTGCGAAGGTATGGACTGAGGACCAAATGGACTAGGACCAGGATCTATCTTGGGTCCACTCCTTTTCTCTCTATATATCCAGTGCCTTGGTGCACTCATCTCTTCCCATGGCTTTCAGTACCATATTTATACTGATGACTCTCAGATCTACCTCTTTACACCTGAAATTTCTCTGGCAATCCAGACCCGGTTCTCTGCCTGCCTTTCTGACATTGCAGCTTGGATGCCTCACCGCCGCTTGAAATTGAACATGGCCAAAACTGAGCTTTTTATTTTTCCCTTTAAACCCTCCTCTCCCATTCCTCCTTTCTCAGACTCTGTGGATAACTGTCTATTCCTCCCTGTTTCCTCAGCTCGCAAACTTGGGGTCATCTTTGACTCCTCTCTCTCCTTCTCCACACACATTGTGACGTGGTAGCATCCCCAGAAGCCATGGAAACAGATGGTGACCCTGTGGAAAGTATTGGTACTGCAGGTGAATGCAGGATTTTCTCTGCTCAGAACAAGAAACACATGGCTAATCAGCTAACACAGCTCACCTCGGGGGAGGGGAGAAGCAGAGTTACTGATTGGGCACGCCCTAGCAGGAGGCGGGCTGTCCAAAGCAGAGGCAGCTTGTTAAGCAGACAAGATACAAAGCAAGAGGGAGCAAAGCAAGAGAGACCAAAGCAAGGGCGAGTGAAGCCGGAAGGAGAAGGAAAGAAGCAGAGAGGAAGGCAGGAAGTAGCCTTTGACTCAGAAATCCTTGACTTGGAAAGAGAAACACTGCCCAGCTGTAATCCAAGGAGAAGGGATTCAGACCCAAGAAGCAGGTACCAGGGATACTCAGAGGCTGATAGAATCTTCTGTGAACAGGAGAGGTTTGAAGCACTGAGAGACCCAGGGATAAAGCCCAGGCTTCTGGAGGGGAGAGCTGACCCGTGGAAAGGAAGGCAGAGCGGCAAGGAATTCTCAGACAAGCCTCAATACAAGGTACATGGTGTGTTTGATACAGATGACAAGTTTTATAATGAGAAGCCAGAAAGAGTGAATGCTGATTTTAAAACTCAGGACAGACTCAGTCAATATGAAGGCAGTTGGCTGCAGCCTGGAAATCGTTTAAACAGTCCCAGCTATTCTCACCAGACAGCTGAAAGCTTTAGCAAGCAAGCTAATAGAAAGAAAACAGCTGACCTGTATGGCAGAGAAATAAGCCAGGAGAAGTTAGACGGTCCTGCGTTTGAAGCACTCTTTAGAAGCACTCCTCATACAACTGAAGTTGGTAACCCGACACTTACTTTCAGAGACAAGTGGGGGAGGGGTAACTCCAGCACATTGAATGATTGTTTTACCAGAGACGGCATTACTAGCTATCCTGAAATAAGGACTGCAAAGAAATGCTTACCTAAGGAAGGAGCAGATCCTCAGCTTAGCCCAGTTAGAAGACAGGCTGAATTACTCCTTAGAGAATTTAAGGAATTCTTAGACAAACGAGCAATTTCTGACCAGAAGCTAGCACAACCAGAAAATAGTCCTGAAGCAGAAATGCCCTTGGCTTGTCCTTTGCCAATGATAGAAGTAGACCAGCCAATGGACTGTTCAACCTGTCTTATTGACAGAGATAAGTGAAGCAAAGCTTGAATGGTCATATGCTATAATATACTAAACGTATCCTGTATGAGTACCTTGCTGAAGAGCTTATGAAGAAGTAAAAATAAGCTAAAGCATATCTTGTTCACAACTCAGGAACATTCTTGTTGCCAGTGTTTGTTTGATTTAAAAGCAGAGGTCACATGACTGAATGTGAACCCTAGCGTTAAAGGACATTTGAGCACAGCATTGAAGAGCCTGTTTTTGCTTTATTCTTACTTTGGCTAAAATATTCCTTCACGTCTGTTCCATTCTATCGCGGAGCGGGAGAAATAAATCCTTATGTAAAAAAATATTCTTTTGCCTGCCTTATCACTTGACCTTTCACAACTACAACCTCAACCTCAAGGCCAACCCCTCCTTAAACCCTCAAGGTTAGGGAGCGGGTGGGTGGCAACATCCAACTGATAGCTAAGACCTGCCGTTTCTTTCTCTATAACATGTGATAAGGAAGCTTATCATAGCTCAGGTAGGAGCTATAGAAAAGATGATGTGACTCTGAACAAGCAACCTGTCAGTTCTGGTAGAAGCAAGAAAACAGAGTTTTCACATAAAAGACTACCAGTCCCAGAATGCACCAGGTTTCCAGCAGCCATGAGAGGGGCTGAAGTGAGAGAATGTGTGTGCAATCAAGAGAGCTATGAGGTAATCCCTAAGCACTCATCTCAAAGGGCAGGGCCTGATTCAACACAGCTGCGCTGTGTTAGGGAGCAGCACACATTAGAACAGGATAAGAATAGAGCTTATTCTTCAGATAACAGTTACTACAAGCTCCAGCCCAGCTTCAAGAACAGCTTCAGTAAAAGCCACAGAAAGAGCTTCAGGGAGAGCTTCAGCAAGGGCTACAAGCTCCAGCCCAGTTTCAGGAAGAGATACAGAGACAGAGACGGCAACGGCTATAAGCTCAAGCACCAGTATCACCTGGAGAAACAGAAGCCAAGCCAAGCAGATAGAGAGAGAAGGAAACTCTCTGGAAGGAAGAGAAGAAAGGCCATTGGAAGGTCTGGGAGATTCCAAGGCAGTACTCATACTGGGAGGTATTCCAAAAGCCAGCAGAGTCCATTGGACTGGATTCAGCCAGAGGAATGGAGTGGCAGAGATAGGAATCACCAGTGGCTACCTGGAAGAGAGAAGACTGCATGTGGAAGGGACTTTCAGACCAAGGCCAGAAGGTATGTGAGAGAAGATCCAGTGTCCAGGGATCAAGATTGGAAGGCTGGACATCAGAATTGGATTACATATTGGCCAGGCTATACAGAGAGGAATAATGATAGCAGGAGAGGCTCAGGTATGAACACTGATCCAGACCCTATCTATAATAGAGAATGGCAGCAAGGGAATAAGCATTCTCATGATAGTGCCTTAATGAAAGACTCATCTGTGCCAATGTATGATATTGACCCTATGATTGTTGATGCAGGGGGAAATACAGCAGATGAAACTATTTACATGGACTGTTCTTTATGTAAATGCTATTGCTAGTTTTCTATGAGCAAACACATCAGCCATCACAAAGAAACCTAACTTTGTTCTTTATTTCCACTGCAAACAGCTCTTAAAGCAGGATTTGGGCTCACACAGTAGCAGCCAGCCAGCTAAAGGCTTTCAGCTGGTCCATTGATAGTAATTAGGGCTGCCCCTGATTGTGTGTGTGAGCAAGGGAGAATCACTGCTGAGATCGGCGTGGAAAATAAGCAGAAGTTAACCTAACCAGCAAAGTTTATTCTTTACTTTGTGCCTTTGTATTTGGTAATTATTTGCTAAGAAAACATTAGCTAATTGCCTGACAAGCTGAAGGTTGTTTTCTGGTTTACTTTGTGACTTTTTGTTATCCATTTTAAACACTGCAAGCAAGTAACCACATTTATAGTGCTATCAAGCATACATGTGCTGGGTGAATTAAACCCCATCAATAAAAGAAGTATTTTATTGATCTTACCACTTGGTTTCACAACTCAAATTATTGTCATCAGCTGTGTTTGGGAGTGAATGAACTACAATACCCACAATACCTTGCAAGAATCATATGAATATATGCATCGTCAAGATTGTGTAAGTTCTCACCCTAGGCAGCCGTCTGACAAATGGCGTAGTTTTTCGGATTGCTCTTGCACCAAGAGGATTTACTTGTTGTGGATTACAAATAAAAGTCAAGTTTAAAGCTGTAAGAAGATTTTTTTCCCTCGTCTGCACTTTGGAGGAAAAGTGGTTGTTCCAGGAAGCTGTCCCAGAGGAAAAGACCCTGTGCAAAGCTGGATTCATCACTGAGACAAGGTAATATGTACCTGGGCATGTCTAGTGGTGGATGTGTGTAAGCACAGGGGGTAATTGAAAAAAAAAAAAAAAAAAAAACACACCTGGTTGGAAGGTGCTGCTCTTTGGTTTTTTTTTCTCTCTTTTCTTGCAGGGGTCAAGATGGATCCGAGGGAGATGGCTCAGTGGATGGCAGCCCAATTTTGCAAGCAGCAGGAGCTATCACAGCAGGCCCAGGACACTGCTATGAAGGCCTTAATGGAACAGCAGAAACCAGTGCTTGATCTGGTGCAAGCTCTAGTTCAGCTGCAGAGCCAAAGTGGAACAGATGCAAGACCAGCAGTTAGTACTGGTGCACCACATGTGGACACTGTGGGACTCAATCAAGGGATTGGGGCATTTAATTTTGGGAAATTAACTCCAGAAGATAATGTTGATGATTTTCTAGAGTCTTTTGAAAGAGTGGCACAGGCTTTAGCATGGCCAGAGACCCAGTGGGCAGTAAGGCTGGCAGCCTCATTAACTGGTGAGGCACTAGCAGCTTACAGAGCAATGCCAGCAGCCCAGGCTTTGATTTATAAGGATGTAAAGGCAGCTATTAGAGATCGCCTAGGGTTGTCTATTTCAGAGTATAGGCGAATGTTTAGAGCTGTTACATTGAAAGTGGGTGAGACACCCAGGGCTCTGAGTCAGAGAATTAGAAGTTTAGCTGTAAAATGGTTGGAGCCTGAGCAAAAGACAGTAGAAATGTTATTAGATATTATAATGCTGGAACAATTTATGCTTGGGGTACCTAAAGATTTGAATGTTTTTCTTATACAGCAAAATTGCCAAAATCTTGGAGAGGCAACCATGCTAGCAGAGAGATTCTTGGAAGCCACGCAGGCTTGCCATAGAATGGGTGGCCCTCTAAAGATGGATGCTGAGGCTAGATGTGCTGTATCAGAAAAAGGAATAATTAGGAATGTTTCTAAAAATGAATGTACTGTATCAAACCAGATGACACAGTGGAATAGAACGAAATGTTTCAAGTGTGGAAAATTGGGACATTTTGAGAAGAGATGCCAGACACACACTAGTTTAATGGGTCTGGATTTAAAACAGCCCAAGGAAGGATTTCTTTTGATGGTTGATGTGCAGGGAATTACCACAAATGCATTATTAGACTCTGGGGCAGACCAGAGTATGATGTCAAAAAGGCTTTGGAAGAGGATAGAGGCCCAAGAAAGATTTGTGCCTAGAACCCCTGAAAGCCAAGTTCACATCAGATGCATTCATGGTGCTGCATCATCATATCCCACCTATAGGCTAAAGGTTAAGTGCCTAGGGAAACAAGAGGAAGTCCTGTTAGCAGTGGTGCCTAGGCTACCTTTTGATTTGGTCCTAGGAAAGGACTGGCCAAGATTTAAGCAGGAACTAGTGAAAGGGCTAGGAAAGAAGGAGGGAGAAGGTTTAATAATGGAAATAGCTCCCGGGCCTTTCTTTGGAAGTCCTCAGTCCCTAGCTAAAAAGATGGTTAAGCTTCCAGAAGGCCAAACTATGGGTAATAAGAGGGGCCTTGTATCCACCCGCTCGCAGGCTAAGTTAGAGAGCCAGCAGAAGGAGGAGGGGGAGCAGGCAGAGTTATTAGGAGATTTACCCTCTCATGATGATTTAATAACCCCATCATCTGGTAAAGTAAGAAAGTTGAAAGCACAAAAGAGGCGTGAGAGACTTTGCAGAGCACAGGGTAGGGCTGAGATGTTAGCTGGTCAAAGTTTACCCTGGGTGCCAGCTGAGTTGGTGGCAAAGTTTCCTAACTTTCCACAAGAGCAGCGAGCTGATCAAGCTCTCACCCGAGCTTTTAAGTATGCTCAGGAGGTCAGGGAGGAGTTGCCCAGATTCAGACTAGATAATGACATATTATATAGAGAGTCAGGACCCCAGAAATGGTGCCATACGTAAACAATTGGTGGTACCCACAACTTTCAAAGGGCTAGTACTTAGGCTAGCACATGATCATCCAGTGGGAGGTCATAAAGGTATGCAAGGAACGCTGGATCAAATACTTGTGCGTTTTTACTGGCCAGGTATATTCAAAGAAACTGCCCAGTTTTGTGCTGCATGTCCAGCATGTCAGCGAGTTACAGCGGCTCACCCACCGGTGGTGCCATTGATCCCCATGCCAATCATCACAGACCCAATTGGTCGCATTGCCATGGATATTGTAGGCCCATTAGTTAAAACGCCCCGAGGTTTCCAATACATCCTAGTTATGGTAGATCAGGCAACAAGGTTTCCCTGGGCCATACCATTGAGGAATGTTTCTGCAAAAACAATAGCTTTAGAGCTAGTAAAATTGTTTTGTGAAGTGGGATTCCCAAGAGAGGTGTTGACTGACCGAGGGTCCAATTTTGTATCCAAATATTTGGCCCAGGTCTGGGATGCCTTTGGCATTCGTCACGTGAAAACCTCAGCCTACCATCCACAATCAAATGGTTTGGTGGAGAGATTCAACCAAACTCTCAAACAAATGTTGAGAAGGGGGCTAGCAGGAGAGGTAAAAGAATGGGATATGTTATTACCCTTTGCCTTATATGCCTGCAGGGAAAGAATTCAAGTGTCCCTAGGTGTAACTCCGTATGAGTTGATGTATGGTAGGGCTCCCCGGGGTTTGTTGGATATTTTGAGGGAACAATGGATTGATCCTGAACCAGGAAGTCAGGAGGTGCCACTGTTTCTACGTGACTTGAGAGCACGTTTGAAAAGGACGTCGCAGGTTGCTGAGAGGAACCTGCAGGACAGTCAAGTTCGCTAGAAAGGGTGGTATGATAGAAAGGCCAAAAGCCGCCAATTAAGCATTGGTGAAAAGGTTTTGGTTCAAGTAGCAGGAACTGCTCCAAAATTTGAGGTACAGTGGAAGGGGCCATGGGAGGTTGTTAAACAAGTAAGCCCAGTGTCTTATATGGTAGAAAATGCCAGAGGGCGTAGGCAGACCTACCATATTAATGTACTTAAGTCTTGGAGGGAGAGGCCTGTAGATAATGACCTTGAACCCAGTCAGGAAGTAAGTGAGCTTCAAGAAGATAACACTCTCGTAGGTATTACGGACTGTAGAGAAGCAGTTTCACCAGTAAAACCAGTCCGTAATAACTTAAGCAGGGGGGTATGTGATAAGGAAGCTTATCATAGCTCAGGTAGGAGCTATAGAAAAGATGATGTGACTCTGAACAAGCAACCTGTCAGTTCTGGTAGAAGCAAGAAAACAGAGTTTTCACATAAAAGACTACCAGTCCCAGAATGCACCAGGTTTCCAGCAGCCATGAGAGGGGCTGAAGTGAGAGAATGTGTGTGCAATCAAGAGAGCTATGAGGTAATCCCTAAGCACTCATCTCAAAGGGCAGGGCCTGATTCAACACAGCTGCGCTGTGTTAGGGAGCAGCACACATTAGAACAGGATAAGAATAGAGCTTATTCTTCAGATAACAGTTACTACAAGCTCCAGCCCAGCTTCAAGAACAGCTTCAGTAAAAGCCACAGAAAGAGCTTCAGGGAGAGCTTCAGCAAGGGCTACAAGCTCCAGCCCAGTTTCAGGAAGAGATACAGAGACAGAGACGGCAACGGCTATAAGCTCAAGCACCAGTATCACCTGGAGAAACAGAAGCCAAGCCAAGCAGATAGAGAGAGAAGGAAACTCTCTGGAAGGAAGAGAAGAAAGGCCATTGGAAGGTCTGGGAGATTCCAAGGCAGTACTCATACTGGGAGGTATTCCAAAAGCCAGCAGAGTCCATTGGACTGGATTCAGCCAGAGGAATGGAGTGGCAGAGATAGGAATCACCAGTGGCTACCTGGAAGAGAGAAGACTGCATGTGGAAGGGACTTTCAGACCAAGGCCAGAAGGTATGTGAGAGAAGATCCAGTGTCCAGGGATCAAGATTGGAAGGCTGGACATCAGAATTGGATTACATATTGGCCAGGCTATACAGAGAGGAATAATGATAGCAGGAGAGGCTCAGGTATGAACACTGATCCAGACCCTATCTATAATAGAGAATGGCAGCAAGGGAATAAGCATTCTCATGATAGTGCCTTAATGAAAGACTCATCTGTGCCAATGTATGATATTGACCCTATGATTGTTGATGCAGGGGGAAATACAGCAGATGAAACTATTTACATGGACTGTTCTTTATCTAAATGCTATTGCTAGTTTTCTATGAGCAAACACATCAGCCATCACAAAGAAACCTAACTTTGTTCTTTATTTCCACTGCAAACAGCTCTTAAAGCAGGATTTGGGCTCACACAGTAGCAGCCAGCCAGCTAAAGGCTTTCAGCTGGTCCATTGATAGTAATTAGGGCTGTCCCTGATTGTGTGTGTGAGCAAGGGAGAATCACTGCTGAGATCGGCGTGGAAAATAAGCAGAAGTTAACCTAACCAGCAAAGTTTATTCTTTACTTTGTGCCTTTGTATTTGGTAATTATTTGCTAAGAAAACATTAGCTAATTGCCTGACAAGCTGAAGGTTGTTTTCTGGTTTACTTTGTGACTTTTTGTTATCCATTTTAAACACTGCAAGCAAGTAACCACATTTATAGTGCTATCAAGCATACATGTGCTGGGTGAATTAAACCCCATCAATAAAAGAAGTATTTTATTGATCTTACCACTTGGTTTCACAACTCAAATTATTGTCATCAGCTGTGTTTGGGAGTGAATGAACTACAATACCCACAATACCTTGCAAGAATCATATGAATATATGCATCGTCAAGATTGTGTAAGTTCTCACCCTAGGCAGCCGTCTGACAAACATCAACAAAATCCGTCCATTCCTTTCTGAACACACTACTGAGACTTATCCACTCTTTAATCACCTCCTGTCTTGACTACTGCAACCTACTCCTTCCTGGTCTCCCACTGAATCATCTCTCTCCCCTTCAATCTGTTCAACACTCTGCTGCGCAGCTAATCTTCCGGCAGCCTCGTCATGCTCATATTACTCCTCTTCTCAAGTCACTTCATTGGTTCCCTATCCGTTTCCACATCCAGTTCAAACTTCTCCTGCTGACCTATAAATGCATTCACTCTGCAGCTCCTCACTGCCTTTCCTCTCTTATACCTCCCTATACCCCTCCACAGAAACTCTGCTCTTCTGGCAAATTGCTTCTATCTGTGCCCTTCTCTTCTATTGGTAACTCCAGACTTTGCTCCTTTCACCTTGCTGCTCCTTATGCCTGGAACAAACTACCTGAGTCTGTATGTCGGGTGCCTTCTCTGGCCCTTTTCAAATCCAGGCTGAAAACTCAGTTCTTTGCTTCCGCTTTCTGATCTTGATTCACCTGATCTTCTTTATGTTCCCTTACTATTTCCCCTAGATATATCCCTGTCTACACCTACTGTGTTGTCTGTCTTGACTAGATTGTAAGCTCTGATGAGCAGGGACTGTCCCTTACATGTCTGTGTCTTGTAGTGCTATACAAATGCTCATTATGTCTTGTAGCGCTATACAAATGCTCATTAGTAACAGTAGTAGTAGTAGGTGGTGGCATGGCAAATGTCCAACAAAGGGATAGAACGCAGGATCACAGAAGCTGCCATGGTCCTGACGCTGTGCGCCGTGACTCGGTGCTCCAGTGCGAGCCCAGCCTGCTGATAGGCGAGGGCGATGTAGTCCACCTCCCAGATAGACAGAGAACGTTTGGTCAACGCCTCCCCCAGCCAATTGGCGTCATAGGAGACAAAGAACTGAGAGGTACAGCGGTGGTCCTTGGTATACTGCAAGTAGAAGGACAGCACCCTTTAACAGTCCAGCGTTTGTAGAATGGCACCCACCCTTCCCGTGTGAGGCCATGAAAAGAAGATGAGCAGCATCACCTCCTGGTTGAGGTGGAATGGGGTCACCAACCTTGGAAGAATCTTAGTGTGCATGTGAAGCACTACCCTGTTCCCACAGAATCTGGTGTAGGACGGATCCGCCACCAAGGCCTGCTGCTCGCTGACCCTGTGAGCAGACTTAAGTGCCACCAGGAACACGACCTTCCAAGAGAGGTACCTAAGATGACAGGTCGCCAATGGCTCGAAAAGTGGTGCGGTCAGCCATGACAGCACCACATTCAGATCCCACTCCATCGCTGGAGGATGGACAGGAGGCTTAAAAAGCAAGAGACCCTGCAGGAAGTGAGACACAAATGGCTGAGTAGAGAGGGACTTGCCCTCAATGAGGTGGTGGTGCATGGCGACTGCGCTAAGGTGCACTCTCACTGAGTTGGACTTCAGTCCTGCTTGGGACAGGTGGAACAGGTATTGCAACACAAGCTTCAACAAGCAGGAGAACAGGTTGACCCATCACTCCACGCACCACAGCGAGACCCACCTCCACTTGAAGGCGTAGGTCCACCTGATGGAGGACTTACAGGAGGCCAAGAGCATCTCCTCCACCTCCCAGGGCAGATAGAAAGGGGCCAAGGCTACCCGTTCAGCAGCCAGGCCGTGAGCAACAGTGACCCCAGATTGGGGAGTAGGAGGCACCCCCCTCCTGTGAGAGTAGGTCCAGGGCACTCCCGAGGGGAACAGTGGCACTGTGGACAGGTGCAGAAGCAAGGGGAGCAACGGTTGCCTGGCCCATCGTGGGGCATCCAGGATCACTGTGGCAATGTTGCGTTGAACCTTGAACAAGGTCTTGGCTATCAGTGGTGTGAAAAGGAAAGCATATAGGAGGCCCTCCATCCAAGGGATGAGGAAAGCATCTGCTGTCACCCGGGAGGGGTGTGACTGCCTGGAGCAAAAGCGGGGCAGCTGGCTGTTGGTCAGACTGGCAAAGAGGTACATCAGTGGAACTCCCCAAAGCCGGAAGAGCCGATGGGCCACCTGGGGGTCCACCCTCCACTCATGCAACTGGAGGACCCTGCTAGCTTGTCCACCAGGGAATTGTCCTGGCCTGGGAGGTACACTGCCCTCAAGAGCATGCTGTAGTGGCTCGCGTACAAGCAGAGGCTCACTGCCTCCTGGCAGAGAGTATATAACCCCATGCTCCCCTGCTTGTTTATGTAGAACATCACCACTTGGTTGTCCATCTGGACTAGCACTGCCTGGTGCTGTAGGCGATGGCAGAAGATGCAGAGAGCTACAAATATGGCCCAAAGCTTCAGGAGGTTGATTTGCTGTTGACTCCCTGCCTATGACCAACTACCCTGGGTGCAGAGGTTCTTGTAGTGGGCTCCCCAGCCCAGCAGGGAGACGTCTATGGTGAGGACCTTCTGGGGGGCGGAAGCCTGGAAAGGCATCCTGGCCCACAGGTTCTGTAGGACTTGCCAGCAACCTAGCAAGGCGGCCAGCTGACTGGTCATCGCCACCCCGTCTCGTAGCTGGCCTGTGGCCTGGGACCATTGGGAGCAGAGGCACCATTTGGCTGCTTCTCGTGTACAGGCGGGCATTCGGTGTGACATGAACGGTGGACGCTATGCGACCCAGTAAGCGGAGTAGTAGGCGGATGAGCACTGAGCAATGGCACTGCACAACTGCCGCCAGTGCCCTGAGGCAGCTGGCTCTGTCCAGTGGAAGGTACGCCCTGGCCTGAAGGGTGTCCAGCTGCGCCCTATGAACTCCAGATTCTGGGTCAGAATGGGATGGTTGATCACGAACCCTAAGTGCTGGAGAATGTGGATAGTGCGTCCCATCACCTGCTGCACTTTGGCAGTGGTGCACCTCCTTATGAGCCAGTCATCCAGGTAGGGGAAGTCAAAGACCCCATGAAGGAGAAAGCAGGCCACGATTACTACCAGGCACTTTGTGAATATCCTTGGAGCGGATGTCAAGTCAAAGGGTAGCACCCTGTACTGGTAATGGTTTCTCCTCACCATGAACCTGAAGTATTGTCTGTGGTTGGGATGGATCAAAATGTGCGTGTACATATCCTTCAGGTCTAAGGAGCATAGCCAGACTCCTAGCTGGAAATATGGCAGCAGTGTTCCAAGGGATAGCATCTTGAACTTTTCCTTCACCAGGAACCTGTTGAGATCCCGTAGACATAGTATGGGCAGGAAGCCCCCGGTCCTCTTTGGAACAAGGAAGCAGCAGGAGTAGAACCCCTTGCCTTGGAGATGGGTGGGCACCGGTTCTACTGCTCTGTCCCTTAGAAGACCTGCAAGTTCTGCAGCAGCAGGGTCTGGTGAAGGGAAATCCTGGGGGGCTCTCCCTGAAAGAAGGGAGGTGGCATCTGTGCCAGATGGAGGAGGTAGCCCTCCCTCACCACATGCAGTGCCCAAGAGTCGGTGGTGATGGCATGCCACTGGTGGGCATACTGCACCAATCGCCCCCTGTGGGCTGAGGCATCCTGGGGGAAGAGAGGCTATGCTCAAGGCGTCAAAAGCTCCACCTAGGCTGTGCCAGGACCAGTGCCTGGGTCTTGGGAGTCTTGGGCTTACAAGGGCCATGTTATTGCCCCTTTGTCGGTTGACCCTGTTGGGGTGCTGGGAAGGCCTGGTATTGAGGGCAGTTTACTTAAGCCCTCCTCTTCTCTGGGTAAAGGGGCTTTTTATCTGGCATCTTCTGTCTGGAAGGATCAGTGGTCTTCTGGGAGAACCTGGTACTTATCAGGAACTCGAACTCCAACATTACAGCATTATCAGTCATGGGTTTGCCAAAGAGGTTGCCTCCATGGCAAGGGATGTCGACTAGTTCGTCCTGAACCTAATGCCCACTGCGGCTACTCTAGCCATCAACTCGAAGCCGTCATAGGCTGCCCGAGTAATGAACTTGGAGCACTCCCTGACAGCCGAGACCAGGGTCCAGAAACGCTGGAGAGATTCTTCAGAAAGACTAGCTGAGAACATGGAGACCTCCTTCACCAGGTCTCTCAGGTACATGTTCATGTACAGCTGGTATGTCTGGATCCGGCCTATAAGCATCAAGCCCTGGTAGCACTGTCTGCCCAGGGCATCCATGGTGCAGACCCCCCTACCCAGGGCATCAAGGAATGTGTCTTCTGGCTCTTAAGCTGATGCATGGCCGACTCCACCACCATGGAGTTTTGGGGCAGTTGTGGAAGCCGGGAGCCCAGCAGAACGGGTACATCGAGTCCAGCCGTCTGCTTACTATGGGCACCAATGCGGGTATCTCCCACATATGGAGAAGAAGTTGTTCCAGGATCAGGTACAGTGAGGTCTTCTTTCAGGGGGAATCTCATACTGGAGGACCTCGAGATCCTTGGTCCGAGGGTCCTTCTTGGATTCAGCCTCAAAGGCAAGAGCCTTTGTCATGTCCTGCACAAAATCAAGGAAGGCCATGCCCTTGGGCAGGGATTAGTGCCGGGTCTCCTGGAGTGATGGGTCCAAGGGGACATTCTGATGGCAACGGGTGTCTGGGGACTCATCGTCCTCAGTCTCCCAATCCAACTCATAGTCAATGGAATTATCGAGGGTGACCTGGGCTCTGGGACTGGGCCCCAAACCCAACGGTCTCAGCATGACAACAACCCTGCAATCGGCATCATGGGCTTTGTGCAGCAAAGACTGTGGTCCCGAGGTCAAGGGGACTCACGAGGCCGATGGCACTCGAGTACCAGCTCGACCTCCAGGGATCTCCTTGAGGTAGAGGGTTTCATCATCAGGAGTGATGACCCAGAGGAATCGGTCTTCTGAGCCCACTGCTGGGGCATGAAGACAGGCTATGCTCCAAGACCGCCATTCTGGTCAAAAGCCAGATGGCTCTGCAGTCTTCGGAGCGGGCATAGAGGATCTTGGGCCTGACGCCGGCTACGTCGGAGGTGCATCTTCAATCAGTATGGCTTTGGAGCTCCGAGGCCGATTGCCCGACGCCAAACGCTCCTGTCGGTGTACCTTGGTAGGCCGCTCCTGACCAGTTCCCTCAGCCTCACATCAGGGGCTGTGAGCCCAGGGTCCGTAGGACTTCCTCACCTTACTGGACTCGTCGACTGATAAGGTCTTTGAGGGCTTCCAGCTTTTCTAGTAGTCCCCCTCCGGGGTGCTCTGGCTTGAGGCTCTGCAGTCCCGGGGCTCTGAGGCAGCATGGTCGGCCCAAGATTCCGGCGTCCCGGATGGGGTTTTGGAGCTGATCTTATCGGGGACTCCACCTTATGGAAGATCGACTCCCGCTGCTACTGCTCACGGCTCTTCAGGGCCTTGATGGTCATTAGTTTACAGAGACAACAGACCAAAGTCCAAGGCAAGGGAGGCAGCAGTCATGCGGGTACGTGCGCAACATATTATGGGCGTAGCGGTCACACAGCTTAAAAACACTGGTCGAGGTCATGGCGGGGAAGACAGTCCCCGCAAGATCAAACTCCTTAGGCCTGGCCAGAAAAAAGGCACGAAGCCACCTTGAATGCAATACTATGGAGAAAAGAAAAAGAAAAGAACCCATGGCGTGACGCCGAAGCAAGCAGCTCAGGGCAGGAAAGGGTACTGGTACATGACTGGAGAAGAAAAAAATGAAACACAAAAATATCAACTTTTTCAAGGGGAACAGATACATATCCAATGGGCTCTGTGGAAAAGAAGAGACTGAGTCGAGATGGCACCCTTGGGTGGGAAGGGGACCACGAATGCATGGTACATCTCCCAAAGGCTTTCTTTGAAAGCTGGAGAGAGGTTAGCGCGAGGGCTCCGTTGATGCCGACATCATCCAGATGTGAGGACTGACTTCCTGCTTATTTCCAGAGAATAGGCGTTACATTGGCCATTCTCCAATCTTCAGATATTACAGATGATTTTAATATAGTTCACAGATTACTAATAGTAGATCTGCAATATCATATTTCAGTTCTTTCAACACCTTTGGATGCATACCATCCAGTCCCGATGATTTGCTACTCTTCAGTTTATCAAACAGTTGTAATACATCTTCCCAGTTTATCAGTATTTCTTTCAGTTCTTCCGATATATCACTTTTAAATACCATTTCAGGCATGGGTATCCTCCCTACAGCTTTATTACATTTACTATAGTTGATATACCGACCTCACAACAGCAGTAAAAACCGATGCAAAGGTGAAATTAGGCCTTACCTACTAAATGGCTTTCCTTGAGGATCTCCAGCTCAGTCTGGAATTTCTGGGTAGTCAACCCCCACCAGCAGCTTGGAAACTGAGCATGTCATCTTTTTGATGACATAAGCATAATTAGGCAGCTAGCACCACCTACCAGCCCCAGTAACCTACTGACAAAGCAGACTCACCAGAGCAAGAAATAAGTGGATAAAATTTAAAAAGAGCCTTAAGCACCCAAAACAGTTCCCCCTCACCTTATAAGGGGCCCTCCACTGCTGGCAAAAGGAAGCTTATCTATCCAATAAGCCTTGGCAAACTCATGAAACTATCAAAACTCAGGAAAGCGTAGTTACTTACCTGTAACAAGTGTTCTCCAGGGACAGCAGGAATCAGTCCTTGCTTATGGGGTGACGTCGACACCGACGGAGCCTGCACGGAGCAAATCCCCAGCTTTCAAAGAAAGCCTTTGGGATTGCTACAACGCATGCGTGATCATCTTCCCGCCCAAGGGTGCCATCTTGCTCAGTCAGATCCCTTAGCTCGAGCCCCACCAAGCAGATGGCAAGGGAAGGACAAAAATTCAGCAAATCACCAGGGGAGGCGGGAAGGTAGTGAGGACCGATTCTTGCTGTCCCTGGAGAACACCTGTTACAGGTGAGTAACTACGCTTTCTCCAGGAATAAGCAGGAAGTCAGTCCTCACTTATGGGACTCCCTAGCTACAGACTACCGAACCTGTATCCAAAAAAACGATTCAGCGAGGCCGTAAGCAGAAGCCGAAGCCCGAAGAAGCCCGAGTCCTCGGGGCGAAACCCTCGGTAGCCGTGAAGAAGGGTAAGAGGACAGGAGTTGCTTATACCCCAAACAGATTACGGAGTACAGCCTGGCCGAAGGCGATGTCCCAGCGGGACTCCCTCTCCAGGCAGTAGTGGACAGCGAAGGTATTCGTAGAAGACCAGGTTGCCACCCGGCAGATGTCCATCGTGGGCACAGAGTGCAGCGAGGCCACCGAGGCCACTTTGGCTCAGACCCCTGCGCAGTGACTCGATGATCCAGAGGGATGCCTGCCTTCGCATGAGCTAGCACGATGCAGTCTGCCACCCAAACAGAGAGGGTGCACTTGGTGACTGCTTGTCCCTGCCTATTGGGATCGTAGGTCACGAAGCGCCGGTCAGCCTTGCGATGAGTCTGGGTATGCTGCAAGTAGAAGGCGAGGGCCCGCTTGCAGTCGAGGGTGTGGAGAGTTGCCGACGCCTGATCGGCATGGGGCCTCGGGAAGAAGGTCAGGAGCACTATCTCTTGGTTAAGATGAAAGGCTGACACAACCTTGGATAAGAACTTAGGATGCGTCCGGAGGACCACCATGTTCCGATAAAACCTGGTGTAAGGGGCGCCAGCCATGGGCACCTGAAGTTCACTGATTCGGAGAGTCGACGTCAGTGCCACCAGGAAGGCCACCTTCCAGGACAAATGGCGGAGCAAACACGTCACCATCAGCTCGAAGGGTGGAAGACTGAGCTGCGTGAGCACCACGTTCAAGTCCCATTCCACCGAGGGGGATGGATGGGTGGCTTGGACAACAGAAGGCCCCGCATGAAGCGGGAGACTAGTGGTTTCCCCGAGAGAGGCTTTCCCTTGATAGGGAGATGATTAGCCGATATGGCGCTCAGATGAACTCTAACAGAGTTCGACTTCAGCCCTTCCCTCGAGAGGTGGAGAAGTCCTGGAGAACCCACCGAACCGGGCATGAGAAGGGGTCAATCTGGTGCTCCAAGCACCAGATGGAGAAGCGTTTCCACTTAAAGGCGTAAGCTCGCCTAGTGGAGTCCTTCCTCGAGGCAAGGAGGATTTCCTCGACCTCCTCCGGAAGAGCCAGAGAGGCTAGAGAGACCCGTTCAGCCACCAGGCCGTGAGGGATAGGGAGGGTAGATTCAGGTGTAGCATCCGACCCTACTCCTGCGTCAGCAAGTCCCTAGCAGAGCCCAGGGTGATCAGAGGCTCTGACGACAGCAGGAGCAGGAGCGGGAACCAAGGCTGCCAAGGCCACGAGGGGGCCACGAGAATCAGCGATGCCCCATCCCGTTGAGTCTTGAACAGAGTCCTCGCAATGAGGGGAAAAGAAGGGAATACATAGAGAAGACTGGAGGACCAGTCCAGGAGAAATGCATCGGGGCCTTCCTTGACTGGGTGAGGCAACAGGCCGCAGAAGCAAGGGAGTTGTGTGTTCTGAGGGCTGACAAAGAGGTCCATCATTGGATGCCCCAGCGTAGAAACAGCCAGCCTGCCACTCTGGGATCGAGGTGCCACTCGTGGGGGCGAAGGATTCTGCTGAGCCTGTCCGCCAGGTCATTCTCCTGACCCAGGAGGTACGTCGCCTTGAGGGACATCCTCCGCCGGGCGGCAAAAGAGCAGATGAAGACTGCTTCCCTGCAGAGGGAGCGTGAACCCGTGTCCCCTCTTTATTGATATAGAACATCACTACCTGGTTGTCGGTCTGTACTAGAACCAACTTCCCACTGAGGACATTCTCGAAGGCCCTCAGGGCCTACCGGATGGCCCAGAGCTCGAGCAGGTTTATCTGCTCTTGAGCCTCCACTGGCGACCACTGCCCCTGTGTGCAAAGAGACCCGCAATGGGCTCCCCACCCTAACAGGGAAGCATCCGTGGTCAGTACCATATCGTGCAGTGAGGCCTGGAAGGGCGATCCCTGCAGGAGGTTGCGGGAGTTTTGCCACCAGTTCAGGGACAACAAAGGTCAGGAAGAACCCTGATGGGGTCCCTGAGGTGTCCGAGGGATTGACTCCATTGGGAGCTGAGACACCACTGGGCTGTCCGCATGTGCAGGCGGGAGTGAGGAACCACATGCACAGTCGAGGCCATGTGGCCCAAGAGACATAGCATGGCCTATGCGGTGACCTAGTGGGCGCTCTGGATGCGAGCCGCCAGAGCCCAGAGGCAGGTGGAGCGATCCACCGGTAAGAAGGCCATGGCCTGCCAAGTATCGAGGCGCGCCCCGATGAACTCGAGAGCCTATGCCGGCTCGAGTTGAGATTTTGGTTAGTTGACCAAGAACCCCAACCTCTCTAAGAGGAGGACAGTGCGTGACAACGCTTGCTGGGCCTCCTCGACAGAGGAGCCCATAACGAGCCAGTCGTCGAGGTACGGAAACACTGACACACCCCAGCACCAAAGGTGAGCGGCAGCCACGACGAGGCACTTCATGAAGACCCATGGGGTGGACGCAAGGCCGAAGGGAAGCATCCTGTACTGGAAGTGCTCTCCCTGCACCCTGAAACGCACGTACTGTCGGTGTTGGGGGTGGATCAGGATATGGGCGTAAGCATCCTTTAGATCCAAGGAGCACAGCCAGTCGCCCTGCCGGAGGAAGGGCAGCAGCATGCCAAGAGATAACATCTTGAATTTCTCCCGCACCAGGAACTTGTTTAGCTTGCGGAGGTCGAGAATGGGCCACAGACCCCCTGTCTTTTTTGGGACGAGAAAGTACCGGGAATAAAAGCCCCGACCTCGAAGGTAGGGAGAGACCTTCTCGACTGCTCGTTGGGCAAGGAGGGAGTGTAATTCCTGCTGCAGCAAGAGCTGGTGTGCGAGGAGTCAAGGAGGCTCCACCGGGGAGAAAGGGGGTGGGAGCCTGTCGAAGTGGAGGCAATAACCCTCCCGGATGACCTGGAGGACCCAGGTGTCCAAGGTGATAAGCACCCATGACGGGGTGAAAAAGGACAGGTGTCCCCCCACTGGCTGCTGCACTGCTGGAGGGCGAGGGGCCATGCCGCTGGTGTCAAAACCCCTGAGGGGGTTGTGGGGGAGCCGACGTCTGGGCCTTCGGGCCCTTTGGTTTCCGGTGACCCTGACCAGGCTTCCACTGCACGGGAGGGTCGGCGTGGAGGTAGGCGGTACGGTGGGTAACTGCAGTACTGGAGGCCTTTCCTAGGAAAGAAGGGCTTTTTGGCAGGCTGCTTCTTCCGAGGCAGCGTAGAGGTCTTGCGGGAGAGACGGGTCCTAATGACATACTCCGTCTCGATCTCGCAGCCTTCTCCTCCATCGGCTTACTAAAATGTTGCTTGCCGAGGCAGGGCACATCCTTGAGCTTCTCCTGCACCCACTGCTCCAAATCCGAAGATTGGAGCTAAGCCTGGCGGTGGGCTCCAATGCCCACGGCCGCCAACAGATCCGATGTCTCGAAGCCATCATACACTAGGAGGCTCAGGAGATATACTGGAGCAATCAGCTACTGATTTCAACAGTGTGCGGAACCTGTCGAGGGGCTCGCCCTCGAGGCCCACAGAGAAACCTCCAAGTTCTTTTGCCAAGTCGCGGAGGAACATACCAATATATAATTGGTATGCCTGGATGCGACAAGAGAGCATGGAGCCTTGACAGGCCTTGCGGCCCAGGGCATCAAGGGCTCTTGATTCTCTGCCCAGCGGGACTGATGAGTGGGACTTCGGGCTTTTCTGCTTCCTCAAGGCTGATTCCACCACCATCGAGGTGTGTGGAAGTTGGGTCTTCCGGAAGCCTGGCCCTCGCTGCACCTTGCACATTGTGTCAAGGCACTTGTTCATAATGGGAACCAAGGCTGGGGCCTCCCACATGCAGAGCAATAGCCGGGAGATGATCGGCGGCACTGGTACAGTGAGAGATTCCCTGAGCGGGGCCTCATACTGAAGAATATCGAGTTCTTCAGCACGAGGGTCCTCCTCGGCCTGGGTGACCAGGTTGAGGGCACGAGCCATGTCCCGAATGAACACCAAAAAGGTGTCCTCGGGCAGTGAACGCCGCTGGAGACCAGGAGGTGAGGGGTCCGATGGAAGATCCCGGTGGGTGCAGGTCTCCAGGGATGTGTCCCCATCGGATTCCCAGTCCGAGAAGTCGGTCGAGGGATCCGAGCCAGGCGGTTCGCCTTGTCCGATGGCCGGCAGCCTGGAGCCTGAGGTCCTGGACGATCTCGCCCCCGAGGAACGGGAGAACAAGCGAGACCGATGCCGAAGACCCTCACGAGGCCCGTGGCTCTCGGGGGGTACCTGGATGGATTTGGGCATCCCACATGACGAACCCGTGGTCTCCGGGCGCAAGTCAGCGAAGCTGGCCATAAGCGCCTGCTGGGAAACAATGAAAGCAGAAACTCTGCATTCCAGCGCCAGCATACGGGACTCCCACGTGG
Source organism: Ichthyophis bannanicus (assembly GCA_033557465.1). NCBI lineage: Eukaryota > Metazoa > Chordata > Amphibia > Gymnophiona > Ichthyophiidae > Ichthyophis > Ichthyophis bannanicus. Next base: position 906,546,887 of record CM066035.1, on the reverse strand, counting down.
GTGTGGGGCCCTGGAACGCCGATACTGGGGTTACCGGATTGGGTGTTAAGGAGGAGAGGGGGGTCCTCACCGGGATGTTCCTCAGGAGACTGGGCGCCTTCGCCGGAGGCCTCCGTTTCTCTGAGAGGTACCTTGTGGGGCCGCTACTTGTCCAACTCTCGGGAACACCAAAGGGGGCTAAGCGACCGGACGCAGGAGCGCTCGTGCTTGTCGGGGGCCCGAGACATAGACTTCGAGGCCTTCTTCTTTTTGCGCCGTTCCACCTCAGGAGACCCCTGGTCCGAATGCTGCCTGGAACGCGGTGCCGCAGAGGGAGAACCCACCGGAAGGGAATGGACTGAGGGTGCCACCAGAGACTCCGAGGCAGCTTTTCGAAAAATGTCTTTGGACTTCTGCTTACGGCTGAGCAGGGCCTTAGAAGACATTTTCTTACAGAGCGAACAGAGCTCTGGGTCATGGTCGGCTCCCAGACACCTTAGACAACAGTCATGAGTGTCCATAAGCGACATGTTCCTACAGCATCTATCACATTTTTTAAACCCGGTGGCCATGGGGGCAAAAACGGCCCCTGCGAGGTCGAAACCCACATGGCCAGCGGTTGGGAAGACAAAAAGCATGTGAAAGCTCCAAAAGAGAGCAAGGGGAGGACGGGTAGAGGAGCGGTGTAACCGAAAAAAAGAAGAGAAAGTCTGATAAGGCTAAGAAACGAAAACATTTTCTGAGGGACGAGGACATGCGCCCGAAGGGCTCCGCGGATAAAAGGGAGACTGAGCATGATGGAAGCCTTGGGCGGGAAGGAGACCATGCATGCGCGGTAGCAGTCCCAAAGGCTTTCTTTGAAAGCTGGGGAATTGCTCCGTGCGGGCTCCGTTGGTGCCGACATCACCCCATAAGTGAGGACTGACTTCCTACTTGTTCCTGGAGAACGGGAGGCTCTCCAGAAAGCAAACCAAGATTCATCGTGCTGTAGCAGAGACTCCACCTATCGAATGACTCCCAGACCCCCCATGTAAAGATGACCTTCTTCAGGCCCGGGATCACTACCACCCCCACAAAAACTCATCAGGGAGAGTTCCGGGACTGGACTGGAGATCCTCAAGGAAAGTTAATTAGCAGGTAAGGCCAAATTTCACCTTCCTTATCATCTCTCCAGTCCAGTCCCGTACCTCTGGGATATAACATCAGTATAAATGATGGGGGGGACCTGAGAGACCGGTCTGAAGTACTAAATCTCACATCCCGTGCTGCCTGCACATCCAAGTGATAATGCTTCACAAAAGTATGGAGAGACTATGTGGCTGCCCTAGAAATATCCCCCGGCAGCACAAGGCCATACTCTACCGAGGAGGCCGCCTGAGCCCTGGTCGAAGGCGCCCACAACCCTGCTGGCACCGCTCACTTTCTTAACAAATACGATGACTTGATAGTACCCTTAATCCACCTGGAAATAGAGGCCTTGGCAGCTGCCTCCCCCTTCCTGGGACCTCCAAACAGGATGAACAAACGATCCAACTTCCGGAATGGTGCTATCTCTTCAAGTACCGTCACAACTTTTGGCGCACATCCAGGAGGCGTAGCTGCAGGTATATGCTCTCCTCCGAACCCTCTGAGAGCACTGGCAGAACAAATGGCTGATTTACGTGAAAAACAGAAATGACCTTGGGCAAAAAGGAGGCACCAGCCACAAACTACCTTCTCCTTAGAGATAGAGAAGAGAGGTTCTCTACATGATAGTGCTTGAAGTTCTGAAATTCTGCGCATGGAACGTACCGTCATAAGGAAAACCGTTTTCAGCAACAAATCCTTTCAGGGTGCAGGAGTCCAAGGGTTCAAATGGCACCTCCGCCAGTACTGACAACAGTAAGATAAGGTCACACAGTGGAACCATCTGCAACAGAGGACTGGGCTGCTTCATCACCCTCAGAAACTGTACCACGTCCGGGTGTGCCGCTAATGACACCCTATGGACCCTACCACAGTAGCAAGAAATGAGCGCCATGTGTACCCTTAACGAGTTCCATGACAATCCCTTTTCCAGGCCAGCCTGCAAGAACCCTATCACATCAGGCACTGATGCCATCAAGGGTTTACACCTATTCTCCCAACACCATAAGAACATAAGATATGTCATACTGGGTCAGACCAAGGTCCATCAAGCCCAGTATCCTGTTCCCAACAGTGGCCAATCTAGGTCATACGTACCTAGCAGTTTCCCCAAAAGACACAGGTTCTGCAATGCTTGTACTAGGTCAAGCACTGATATCCTGGGTCCCTTCTTAATAATGGTTTATGGACCTTTCCTCCAGGAACTTGTCCAAACTTTTTTAAACCCAGCTACACTAACAGCCTTTACTACATCCTCCGGTAACAAATTCCAGAGTTTGATTAAATGTTGAGTGAAAAAATATTTTCTTTTATTAGTCTTAAATAGTTTACCCTGTAGCTTCATTGCATGTCCCCTAGTCTTCCTATATTCTGATAATGTAAACAGTCGATCTACGTTTACCCGTTCCACTCCGTTCATTAATTTATAGACTTCTATCATATCTCCCCTCAGCCGTCTCTTTTCCAGGTTAAAGAGCCCTAACCTTTTTAGCCTTTCTTCATAGGAGTATCCTTCCATCCCCTTTACCATTTTGGTGGCTCTTCTCTGAACCTTTTCTAATAACGCTATATCCTTTTTAAGATACGGCGACCAGAATTGCACACAATATTCAAGGTGCGGTCTCACCATGGAACGGTATAGAGGCATTATAATATCTTTTGTTTTATTTTCCATTCCTTTCCTTATGATACCTAGCATTCTATTTGCTCTCTTGGCCACCGCTGCACACTGGGCCAAGGGTTTTAACATGTTATCCACAATGACGCCTAAATCTTTTTCCTGGGTGGTGGTTCCTAATATGGAACCTTGCATCGTGTAACCATAGTTTGGGTTGTTCTTCCCTAGGTGCATAACTTTGCACTTGTCCACATTAAATTTCATCTGCCATTTTGATGCCCAGTCTTCCAATTTATCAAGATCCTCTTGCAATTTTCCATAATCCTCTTGGGTTTTAACAACTTTAAATAGTTTTGTGTCATCTGCAAATTTGATAACCTCACTCGTTATTCCACTTTCCAGGTCATTTATGAATATGTCAAAAAGCAGCGGACCCAGCACAGATCCCTGGGGTACACCATTATTCACTTTTCTCCATTGGGAAAATTGGCCCCTGCGAGGTCGAAACCCACGTGGCCAGCGGTTGGGAAGACAAAAAGCATGTGAAAGCTCCAAAAGAGAGCAAGGGGAGCATTTAGTCCAACCCTCTGCTTTCTATCTTTTAACCAGTTCCTCATCCACAGTAGTACACTGCCTCCTATCCCATGACTCTTTAGTTTTGCCAAAAGTCTCTGATGAGGGACCTTGTCAAAGGCTTTCTGAAAGTCCAGATACACTATATCAACCGACTCACCTTTGTCCACCTGTTTATTCACACTTTCAAAAAAACATAACAGATTAGTAAGACAAGATCTTCCTTGTCTAAAGCCATGTTGGCTGTCTCCCATTAGGCCATGACTATCTACATGCTGAGTAATTTTATTCTTTATGATGGTTTCTACCATTTTTCCCGGTACTGACGTGAGGCTCACCGGTCTGTAGATTCCCGGATCACCCCTCGAACCCTTTTTAAAAATTGGTGTTACATTGGCGATCCGCCAATCTTCAGGTATTAGAAATGATTTTTATGATAGTTCACAGATTACTAATAGCAGGTCTGCAATCTCATATTTCAGTTCTTTCAACACCCTTGGATGTATACCATCTGGCCCAGGTGATTTGCTACTCTTCAGTTTATCTAATAGTTGTAATACATCTTCCCGATGTATCGATATTTCCTTCAATTCTTCCGCACCTTTAAATACCACTTCAGTCATGGGTAACATCCCTACATCTTCCTCAGTAAAGAATTCATTCAGTCTCTCCGCTATCACCTTATCCCCTCTTAGTGTCCCTTTAACTCCTCTATCATCTAATGGTCCAACTGACTCTCTCACAGGTTTTTTGCTACGAATGTACTTGAAAAAATCTTTATTTCGCGTTTTTGCTTCCGCAGCAAGCTTCTTCTCAAATTCTCTCAAATGCCTTGCATTTGACCTGCCAGTGCTTGTGCTGTTTCCAGGTTTCATCGTGGCTCTTTCCATTTCCTGAAAGATGCTTTCTTGGCAACAACAGCGTCTCTGACCTCACCTTTAAACCATGCTGGCAGTTTTTTGGACTTCCTTCCACTTTTCTTAAAGCGTGAAATACAGCTGGTCTGGGCTTCCAAGATAGTATTTTTCAACAACACCCGAGCTTGATGTAAGTCTTTAACCTTTGCAACTGCTTCTTTTAGTTTTTTCTTAACTATTTTCCGCATTTTATCATAGTCTCCCTTTCGAAAGCTAAAAGGTAGTACTGTGGATTTCCTTACTATCCCTCTCCTCCACTAATTAAATCAAAGGCGATCATGCTATGATCACTATTGCCAAGTGGCCCCAACACCCTTATCTCTTGCACTAGATCTGGTGTTCCATTAAGGACTAGGTCTAATATGGCTTCCCCTCTGGTCGGTTCATGGACTAGCTGCTCCAAGAAGCAGTCATTTATGTCATCTAGGAACCATATCTCCCTAGCATGTACTGCCGTGACACTGACCCAGTCGATACCAGGGTAATTGAAATCGCCCATTATTATTACCGCGCTGTAACTTTTGTTAGCTTCCTTGATTTCTTTGAGCATTTCATCATCCATTTGTTCATTCTGGCCAGGCGGTCGATAGTACACCCCCACCGCCATCGCCTTCCCCTTTTTACATGGAATTTCAATCCATAGAGATTCTATAGCAAATTTTGTTTCCTACAAAACTTTAATCCTTTCTGACTCAATGCCCTCTCTAACATAGAGCGCAACCCCTCCACCAATTTGATCAGCTCTATCATTACGATATAGTTTGTACCCAGGTATCACAGTGTCCCACTGGTTGTCCTCCTTCCACCATGTCTCTGATATTCCAATCACATCTAACCTCTCATTTAGTGCTATATATTCTAACTCTCCCATCTTATTTTTTAGACTTCTAGAATTTGCATAAAAGCATTTTAGAGACTGTAATTTTTTCATATTAATTTGGCTATTGGTAGACATGGGTAATTTGGGATCTTTAAGCTCTGTCTGCTCCATACTCGAGGGCATTTGGGCCTCAAAAATCTGCCACACACAGACATAGGACAGCGAGGTGGAGTTCTGAGTTCTCAATAATGTTGAAATCACTGGTACCGAGTTGCCCCACCTACTCAACCAAGCCCTTTCAAGAGCCAAGTCGTAAGCGAGAATCGATCCACCTGCAGCATTAACACGGAGCCTTGCGTCAGAAGGTCAGACCAGGCTGGAAGCCACCACGGCTTGTCCGTCAACAGACGCACTAGGTTGGCATACCATATGTATCTCAGCCAATCTGGGGCCACTAGAATGACCAGGCCTCTGTGCACCTCGATCCATTGTATCACTCTCCCTATGAGTGCCTAAGGAGGAAAAACATACAGCAACCCCTCTGTGGGCCACTGCTGCACTACAGCATCCAGGCTTTCCGAAATCCGTTCTCTGCATCTGCTGAAGAATCTGCTGGCCTTGGTTGTTGCCAACGTTGCCATCAGGTCCGTGAACGGTGTGCACCAATGATGCACTATCTGTGAGAAGACTGCGTCGCTGAGCATCCATTCTCTGGGATCTAACCAAACTCAAGTTAGGTAATCTGCCATCAGGTTTGCTATCCTGGTGACATGACTGCCAAAATGGCATGCAGATGGTTTTCCACGCATTCGAATAGGACGGTGGCCTCCTCTTCCAACCACACACTTTCTGTGCCCCCTTTAAGATTGATATAGGCCACCACTGTAGTGCTGTCCGAGAAAACCCAGACTATCTCCCTCTGCAGCCCCTGCTGGAACCTCTGTAGGGTGAGAAGAACTACCCGCATCTCCAGCCTGTTAATGGACCACCTGTTCTCTTCCGGGGACCACCTCCCCTAAGCAATATGCCCCTCACAGTGAGTTTCCCAGCCCAAAAGGCTGGCATCTGTCGTCAGCAGGATCCAGTGCGGAGACTCTAAGGGCATTCTGGTCATACGTTTCCAGGCGAAACCACCACCTGAATGCTCTCCTGGTTGATTGTGGACATGGCAATGGACACATCAGTGGGTGCAACTGGTGTGACCATGAGTGTAGCAATGCCCTCTGCAATGGTCACATGGTACCAGATCCAACGTTGTCGCCATGATTCCTAGGAGCTGAAGATAATGCCATGTTGTCGGCGGCCTCATCCGGAGGAACTGCCTCACCGACTATCAGAGAGACTGTGCCCTTTTCTGGGGCAGGAACACTTTGCCCCTGCTGCTATCAAACTGTGCTACAAGGTACTCCAGGTCCTGCGACGGCACTAGCCGACTCTTGGCCCTGTTAAATGACTCAGCCAAGGCTTTGCAGAAACGCAACCACTCGCACCATGGCTTGTTCACTTTCCTCTTTGGATTTCGCCTGAATGAGCCAGTCGTCTAGGTAAGGATACACCAGAATCCCTTCTTGCTGGAGAACCGCTGCCATGACCATAGCCTTGGTGAACATGTGGGGAGCCGTCACCAGCCCAAACAGTAAGGCCCGAAACTGGAATTGGTGCTTGGGCACCGTAAAACAGAGAAACTAATGATGTTCCAGCCTGATGAGAATATGCAAATATGCCTCTGTGAGGCTGACTGATGTCAAAAACTCTCCTTTTTGCAGCCAAAATGACAGATCGGAGGGTCTCCATGTGAAACCGAGGCAGACACCAGTTCACCTGCTTGAGATCAAGAATGGGGCAAAAAGCTCCTTCTTTCTTTGGTACTACGAAATAAATGGAGTATCGATTGCAGCTGTACTGATCCTGGGGAACAGGCTCCACGGCCCTTAACTGCAGCAGCCACTGCAGTGTCCCGCACTGCCCTGGCCTTACCAATTGCTTTGCAAGGAGACCGCACGAAGGAGGGTACTAGCAGTCTGGCCAATTCCAATGCGGATCCCTTCCTGATAATTTCTAAGACCCACTTGTCGGACGTAATCAGGGACCAGATGGTGATAAAATTCCCGCAACCAACCTCCCACAGGCTGCACCAGTGCCTGGGTCTGCCACATTTCATTGCGCCTTTTTCTGGCCAGAGATGATGAAGGAGGAGAAATATCCCCTTCCTACCCCTCGAAACCCATGAAAGGCCTGCCACCTTGAGGCAAACCGGCCCCTCTTTGTTCTATCACTTCCCCGTACAAACCCACAATAGTGCTAGGTGACTTCAACCTTAAATCCATTAACTGCAGAGACTCCGAGACCTTTCTTCAAGCAATGGGCTCACTAAATTTCACACAAATAGTCAAGAAACCTACACACATATATGGTTACTCGCCAGACCTCATCTTTGCCTCAAATGATTTGACCTTAGGAGGTCTAATTTCAATTCCTACCATTACCCCAGTTCCATGGTCAGATCACTACATAGTTAGTATGGAAATTTTATTACAAACAAAAAATAATTTAAGACTAGATGACAAATGCTATCATAGACGTTTTAAAAAATTTGACAAAGATACATTTATACAGGATACCTTACCTCATCTATCTGACGATTCAGTAGAAATAGAGACACAAGTAAACAAATGGAATTACATAATTTCTAATGCAGCTAAAATGACAGACACAAGTCCAAGGAAATCAAGGATCAATAAGCTACATCACAAGCCATGGTATTCTAATGCTATACGTCTGATGAAAAGAGATCTCAGAAGAATAGAGCGTAAATGGAGAAGGAATAAGGTTTCAGAATTAAAGCAGATATATTTAACAAAACAAAAGCTATACGACGAACGTATTAAAGTCTCAAAGAAAGAATACCATACAAATATAATAAATAACTCCATCAACAAACCTAGAGAGCTTTTTGAAATTGTAAAGAGTTTAACAAAAGAGCAAAAAACAGAAGGTGAAGCTGAAATTGAACCGCAGAAGTATGCAGATTATATTAAGGAAAAATTCCACTCTAAGGTAAAAGATATATTTAGTCTCAACTTGAATTTGGTCTCAAATTTCAGGGTCTGGAATACATTCTCTTTTCCTTCTAAAGAGCAACTCTCGCACATTATCTCTTCCATAAACACATGCACTTCTCCAACCGATCCATGTCCTGTATCTTGGATAAAGTCCACAAAGTCAAATTTTATTCACATAATACAAAACATTGTGCATAATTTATTTTTATTTTATTTATTTACATTCTCTTATATACCGCACTATTCTGCATCAGTGCGGTTTACATTGAACAAACTGAAATTACATTGAACAGGGCATTATAACTTGGAGATAACTATTTTACAGGGAACATGGGCTATGGAGGGTTAAGTGGCTTGCCCAAGACCACAAGGAGTGCCTGTGGGACTAGAAACCCCAGTCCTTCCGGCCCAAGGTTGCTGTCCTCTAGTGGGATTTGAACCACCGACCTTCCGGCCTGAAGTACCTTGCCCCAACCACTAGGCTACTCCTCCACTCACTAATTCCCTCTCTCAAGGTAATTTACCAAAGCACTTAAAGCTTGCAACTGTTAGACCAATCCCGAAGAAGACAACGTTAGACAAGAATAACCCAGCTGCCTACCGGCCTATTTCCAGCATACCCTTTTTAGCAAAAATCATTGAAAAGACAGTGCAACTTCAACTCCAAGAACACATTGATATTCATGCGCCTTTAGACGATAACCAACATGGTTTTCGCCCAAACCATGGAGTTGAAACCTTAATGATTTATCTTTTTGATTACGTTCTCCGTACCATTGATGACATTAAAAAGGGTATTATAATGATTTTTATAGACATTTCGGCTGCATTCGATTCTGTAGATCACAATAGGTTATTACATAGATTAGAGGAGATTGGTCTACATGGGGTCACATTAAAATGGTTTCAATCATATCTGACAGAGAGATTTTTACAAGTAAAGATTGGACAAAAAACTTCTCTGCCCATAAGAGTATTACAAGGTGTGCCACAAGGTTCCGCTCTTTCTTCGCTTCTCTTCAACATTTATTTGCAGCCAATTTGCAATATTCCATTAAAAAGTGGCATAAAGTATACAATTTATGCTGATGATATTATGATTTTCACAACTATCTCCATCGAGAAACCTGATTTTTCCAGCATCACATATTGTCTATCACAAATGTCCACCTGGTGTAAAACCAACAATATGCAAATTAATTTTAGCAAGACAGAGGCATTATTTGTATCTCGTAACCAAAATTTTGCACATCCACCTGTCATCAAGATAGATAATTCAATTATTCCTATTAAATCAGAAGTGAAATATCTTGGAGTTACTCTAGACAAGGAATTAAATCTCAGATCACACATAAACAAGACGATTAGAAGCGCTTATTATAGAATGAAAATCATCAGAAGACTAAGGCCGCTTCTGGAAACTGTTCACTTCCGCAATGTTTGTCATGCTCTAATTACACCATTACTTGACTTCTGCAATCCAATATATCTGGGTCTAGCTAAGCAGTCACTGAAGCCTTTACAGTTAGCGCAAAACACCGCTGCTCGTATAATTTTTGGTCTATCAAGTAAAGAGCATATAACTCCTATCTTAAAGGAGCTTCATTGGTTACCAATATCATCTCGTATTAAATACAAAACAGTAATTTATATTTTCAAGATAAAGCAACAATGTTCTGCAAAAAGTCTGACGTATCTTATCCGGTCAGATATTAGCAACAGACCTAGGAGAAGTGTATCTGAAAATAGAATCAGCTCCTCAAATGACATCAGAAAAACACGCAAGGAGACCTCTGAGAGAGCTTTCTCGTTTGCTGCGACTTCCATCTGGAACTCCCTACCTAATGATCTGAGAGCAGCTCAGGACATCAAAGACTTTAGAAAACAACTGAAAACAGTTTTGTTTACGGAGCACTACGGTCATGCAATCAACTAATTAATTTTTAAGAAAGCAATTATTTATATATACATTGTACAATAGCTCACTTTATAGTATAGCTCACAATATATATAGTGCACCTTTTCCCAAGACATTTAATCATATATTTACAAACTATGTATATATTATCACAGATTTTTTCACTATTACTAATTTTCTCTTTTGTTAAACCGCTTTGATTGTATGATAAGGCGGTATAAAAATCCAATTAAATAAATAAATAAAAATAAATAAATAAATAAAGCGCAAAACGTATGGAGCGGAATCATCGGAACCCTCGGGACTGACCTTGCGCCGGTGCTGGAACGCACCCCTGCTTCTGCTTGTCCTCTGGGAGACGCCCCCTTTCGACTCTATTAAGTTCTTCACCAACTTCTCCAACTCCTCCACGAAGAGAAGCTTACCCCAGAATGGAAGCCTACTTAAACAGGATTTTGAGGAGACATCTGCTACCCACTTCCGCAGTCAAAGATAGCAGTGTGCCGCCACCATCAAGGCCATACTCTTTGAGGGACTTCTGATAAGATCTTGGAATGCATCTGCCAAATAAGCAGCCCCCGATTCAAGCCTTGCTGCTGCCTCCGCCGGCTCCTGGGCCCCCTGTGCCCATCTCAGGCAGGCCCTGGCCACAAATGCCCTGCAGACTTATGCTTACAAGGAAAGGGCTTTGATATCAAAGGCCTGCTTCAATAAGGTATCCAACTTCCAATATTGCACATTCTGGAGCGCTGTACTGCCCTCAATCGGGATTGTGTTCTTCTTGGTCACCGCTAAAACAGCTGCATCTACCTTAGGGGAATGAAGCAGCTCCCGCTGCTACTCCGGCAGTGGGTAGAGGCGTGCCATGGTCCTAGAATCCCAAAGACCCACCTTTGGCAGGTTACACTTATCCTGAATCATCTGCTGAATAATGCAATGTAACGGAAACATCCGCTGTGGCTTGCGCACAGCCTGAAACAGTGGATCCTCTAGCACGTCGTCCTCTTGAAGTTGCCCTGCTGGGATATTAAGAGCTTTCAAGGACTCCGCTATGAGTGCTGCCAACTTTTCCCTCCGGAAGACGCGGACAATTCTAGACTCCTCTTCTTATGGGATCTCACCTTCTTCCAGCTCTGCTGGCTCATCCTCTATCTCCCCCATGTCCAAGTCAGCTGAGGGAGGGGACCCCGACTCTGCAAACACACCATCCCCGAACTTATACCTGCACGAGGTCAGTTCCTCGGCCGCCGTGTGGTCCTGTGGTGCCTACCGTTTTCTAGCCTTGTCGGGTACAAGGAGCGAGCCAGCTATTCCCTGCTGTTTCAAACAGAAGGCCTTTGTAGAAGGAGAACAAATTTGAGTGAACCGCACCCCCCCCCCGAGCGTCCCCTCACCCTCCGACACTGGGATGTCGAGGGCTCTGGGGAAGCATCACCCTTAATGTAAGCCTCTAACAGTGGTGGAGCAGTATCCCCCCCCCCCCCCGACGCTTCCCTAACGAGCCCAGGCGGTCCTTAGGTGGCGAGTGGACCCCTGATGCCCCTGAGGGCTCTGCTCGCTCTGCCATGACTACCCCATCTTTGTTCTTCTGATCAGGCATCCATCTCGCAGCCCCGGCAAATGCCTGCAGCAGAGAGCATTGCACGCCACGCCCCACAAGCCAGGCACTGGGGTTTTGCTGGAATAACTATCTTAGGGGCAGGAAAAGGCTTTGTTCACGTCCCCACTGCTCACCGCCACTTGATTTATTTTGCAGTTATTGATACCTTTAGTTTCCTTTTTATTTGTACTGTTTCCCAAAAAATTGAAAGCAAACCTCCTGGAAGCTACTTAAAACACAGTCCCCCCACCCTACTCAGAGACCCCTAAAATAATAAAACACGGATGCCAAGCCCCAAGTCCGAAAATCTCTTCCCTGATCCTTACTGCGTGTGTCAGTGTCATCCAAGATGGCGTGGGTTCCCGTGCAGCTGGCAAAGAGGGAGGAGAGAGCCACGCAGAAGAGGCCTGCTGAACAACTCACCGCTGCCGCTACACTGCCCTGCGGCCCCTCCAAACCCTGATGGAGATGCGGCCGGCTGTTGCTGCACTCCCTGCCTCGCGCTCAGTCCCTTACCAGCTTCGGCACTGAGGTGGGATTCTCCAAAGAACCACTGAATCTGGCTTTGCCTGCTTCTGCCTCCGTGCAACTCCTCACCCGATGACAGGTCCGGGAGCCACAATTACCAGACATGAAAGCCGGGAAGCCTCCCTACTCACAGAGGGAGAGCCCCTGCTCCAGTCGCTGCTCACTGGTTTTTTTTTTGTTTTTTTTTACAGATTCAGCCAACTTAATTTGGGCAGACAAAATAAACCCCAAAACTAGTCCTGGCTGCTCAGGAAAGGATTAGCTGCGGCTTAACGGGGAGAATGGCAATTCTGGAGTCAAGTTAGAAAAATAATTAATTATTATTTAGCACAGCCCGCAACACTGATGCTCTGAAACGCATCTCCTGCTAGCCCTGCAGATCCAGACAGTAATTTTGCATAAAGGAATGAAGGGAAGACCAAGTGGCCGCCCGACAGATAGTCAGGGGAGGTACCCTTCCCATCTCTGCCCAGGACGAGGTCTGAGCCCTCATCGAGTGGGCCCGGAGACCCATGGGTGCCAGCCTACCCTTCAACAAATAAGCGGGCTCAATCACCTCCCTGATCCAATGGATGATGGAGGCTTTAGAGGCCGCCTCGCCCTTCCGAGGCCCGCCGAAGAGGACAAAGAACCTCTCCGAGCGCCAAAACGGCTGCGACACCACCAAGTACCACTTCAAGACCCTGTGGACATCCAGCTTGCGCAGAAGAGGCACCTCCGCTGAGTCTGACTAGCCCATGAAGGAAGGCAGGATAACCACCTGATTGAGGTAAAAAGCAGAAACCACTTTGGGCAAAAATGAAGAGACTGTCTTGAGGACCACCTGCTCCTTCAAGAACACGAGATAGGGCTCCTTGCATGAGAGGGCCTGCAACTCCAAAATCCACCAGGCAGAGCAAATGGCCATCAGGAAAACAGTCTTCAAGGCCAAGTCCTTAACTGAGGCCCTCGAAGAGGCTCAAAAGGTGGACTGCTCAGAGAGGACAGAACCAGACCAAGGTCTCAAGCTGGGACCCACAAGAGATCACAGAGTAGATCTGCCAGGAAGGCCCTCCTGGAATCCAGACGGGCATCTGAGGGCTAAACTGAGGCCCCCCAAACCCATCTCCTCAACCTGGGACCAGCGAAGAAAAGCACGGGCCACATAAGCCCCGCTGATAGTGCCCTGCAGGCCCAGAGTGGACACCTCAAAGGCTTGCTTTAGGAGCACCTCCATGAGCCGGTCTTGCGGGTCCTTGAGAGCCACGCTCCCCTCCACCAGAATGGTGGTCTTCTGCATCACCACTGCCACCAAAGCATCCACCTGAGAGAGATGCAGCTTCTCCTTCTCAGGCAGGATGGGAAACAGCCATGCCATGCTACCTCCCACCTTAAGTCCTGCATCCAGAGTGTTCCACTCCTTGGATATCTTTGCCCGCAAGGCCCTGTGGACCAGGAAAGTGAGGGGAGCACTTGATACCCTCCATAAAAAGAGTCCTCATGGAGCTCCAAGCTGACCGGCCCTGGCTCCATGATCCAGAGGGCTGTGAGAGACTCAGTTATCACCACCGGGAGTTTGTCCCGGTGGAAAATCTGAACAGCCATCAGATCCTCTATCCAAGGGAGCTGCCCCTCCTTGAGATCCTCCTGGAACTGTTCTAGAAAGTCTGCCAGGCCCTCCAGGGGATCCGGTGACTCCAGGGAAGCGAAGGAGCCTACACCCTGCTTCTCTTCCAGGCAATCCCGTCGTGGATACTTGGCTGGCGTAATCCACATCCTGCTAGGACCGGAGAAGTTGCCTCCCTAGCTCCCTGCTTCATCAGGGAAAATCACGCGAATTTTGCAATGTTGGAGACCCCAGGCCATCTACCATGGCCTAAAATGTGCTCTCCAAGATGGTGGCAGTTCCTGCTAAAACTACAGGACCCCTGCCATCCCCCGAGGTCTCCACATGGTCTGTAACATCCCTGTTCTCATCTACGGACCTTCCCAGGGTCCAAACCAAGCCATCCACAGCCAATTCACCCGCCTTCCGGCAGCCACGGCACAGCCCAATATCCAACAGCTGCGGCTGCGGCTGCTACACAGCAATTTCGCTCCATGCTGTTGCAGCGCTGTCAATCCACCCAATCAAAATGAAGCCAAAAAATAGCTACTCCACACGCCGGTGCCTGAGAGGACTTACCTGGGGTGCCCCTCTCCTTAGGAGAACACCACTGGATCTTCTATTGACCAGTGCTGTGTGCTGTAATCCCTGCTTCAGCTCCTGTATCTTTTTCTTTTTTTTTCAATTAGCTTTAACAGCTGACAGCAGCAAGGAAAAGCAAGAAGGCAAAAAAAAAAAGGTGGTGCTCCCTCCGGCCCCCCCCTCCCAAAGATTGGGGGGGGGGGAAAGGAGGACACAATGCAAGGGGACTACTGGGACGAAGTGGGGGAGGGACCTGGGACATACAGGTTCTGCATCCCTAGCCTAAAGTGGCCTAAGCAAGACTCTGCAGTCCTACACAGGCTATGTTCACCAGCTGCTGGAGACTGAGAAAAACAGGTTCAGATCAGTGGGCATAGACTATTTATTCAGATCTGAGAGAGTTTTCCTCAGCCTCCCCCTGCTGGTTGGTGAGCATAATCCACTTCTCAAGAATGGATTGGAGGGTGCCTTGGAATGGTGCCTATGTTTATGCTCTTTACTTGTAGGCATTCAAGGACGAGGAGGAGGTGCACAGAGAATGAGTAGAACTGGCACTTACACACATATGTTATAAAATGCCCATATCTGCATCAACCTTTACTGGCACATATATGGTCAAAGCTATCCCGGTCTTGGCACAGGTATAATTCTGGGCAGTGAATGGAGAAAGTGTCTGTGACCAAAATGCATTTGAATTGCTTCCTGGATTCTAAGTGTGGGGAGCTGGCAAGGGTACACGAAGAGAGGCAACTGGGGTTTGGCGTGGTGCTCTATTACGTGTGACAGAAAAGTAAATGGAACAGCAAAATGTCTGGCTTGTTTTCAGATGAATTTCAGAAATTTTTGCCAACTTTCATACATTTTTTCAGTTTGTTTCAGAAATTAATGCAGCTTGTTTAATAAAAGTTCTGCATGTTAACAAGACATGCACTAGTTCAGAGATTTTACAGAAATAAAGTCAATGTGGTGTGTGTTCTTTACGTGCATAAGCTGTACTGAATGCATGCTAACGAATGCACATCCCTAACAGATATGATGATCTCCTAAGGCTACTTTCCCTATAGGAAACTAGGTTTCGCCCAAACTTCCTCCACTGTGTGGCTCAAGCACACAGAGAGCCATCTGCAGTGGGGAAGTGAGAACGCCACAGTTTTCAGCAGCACCCAGTCAAAATAATAGAAATTCAGGGGCATGAAGTCCCATGGGCCAGGCTGCAATTTTTGAAGGTTGCTTTACGGCAGTAGGATTAAACAACTAACAATATCGACTTGTTGTTTTCTTAGTTCTTTTGCTTCCTATTCTAGACATATTCCTTGGCATCTGTCCTTTTTCTGTCATATTATACCACTTATCTTTTTAACCCTTTATTTAACCATAGGTATCTCTCTTTTTATTACAGACACATCCTGTTTTAAAAACTCTCCTTTCCCCTTCAGCTGTTGTATTGGAGGGGTTTAAACACTGTTCCAGGAGTATTATTTTTCTTTGGTTCTGCCTCGGTGACAATGTCACTCAAAGTGAGCACAGGTGAAATGGCACCAGTCCCCGGACTGGATCCAGTTGCACTGATCACATAAGGATGTGGCAGGCTCTAGGGAGAAGCTGTAGGGTAAAGGGCTCTGACCAGTTCTGATCTTAGGACAGATTTGAATGAAGTGGGACAGTCAACCCACAGGAGTGGAAGCTGCAGGCTTAATTGTTGCGATCAGAGATGGGGGGGGGGGAGATCTGGAGAAACAGGAGACCAACTCAAAGTCACTGACGCTCAGAAAGGCCGGCAGCTCTCCCTGAGAGTATGCATGGCAGAAGCATTGCAATATGCTGCTTGTGTACAATGCCATCAGATAGCTTAATGTTTCTTAACCTCTCTTTAACAAACATTGAAGGCTTGATTCACTAAGGTTTTTTTCTCTCTCTGCTGTTATAGGAAATGGCCTTGATGAATCATGTCCTATGCCCTATATACGAGTTCACATCCAGTGTTTATCATAAAGCGCTCACCTCAATGACACATATTTGGGGTTCTCTTTTGTCGCTATCCACAGGAACCTTTGCCTGATTCATCACCCACTCCTGAATAGCATCCGTGATATGTGGAACAACTGGAAAATAATATATTCATTTGATCATTTGCTTTCCTGTCATCCTGTGAGAACATTCAAAACGGGTTAAAAACAGAATTACAATAGGCTTCATTTTGTCAGGGATTATATTTAGTGGCCTTTCCAAACCCATGCTCAAGGTGAGTTACATACAGGTAGAGAAGACAGGTCCCTGCCCCAGAAAAAGCTTTCACTCTACGTTTGAGGCAATGGAGGGTGAAATGACTTTCACAAGGTCACAAGAAGCATCACTGGGTGTGAATCTTAGCTTCCCTGTTTCTGAGTCCACAGCTCTAACCACGAGGCTACTCCTCCATTCCACTGAGCACTCAGAGAGCTACTACAGCTGACAAAAGCAAGGAATACATCTGTCCAGGGGAATAGGGGAAGAAGAAATGCAACTGGAAATGAAGAAAGCATGGGAAAGGAACAGAGAAGCCTTTGGAATCAAGTAGGATCTGAGGTACTGCAGTGGGCAGGAGAAATAGGTAGACTGATGCACTCCATGGTCTTTATTAGACAGTGTCTCTATGTTCGTGGGACAGTCTGTTTCATTTCCAAGCAGGAATATTCATCTCTTCATTATGGTCTTCTCCCAGAAAGGCAAGGTGGCTATCCCCAAGGAAAGCGTAGTTACTCACCTGTAACAGATGTTCTCCGGAAACAACAGGAATCAGTCCTCACATATGGGTGATGTCGACGCTGATGGAGCCTGCGTGGAGCATTTCCCCAGCTTTCAAATAAAGCCTACCACACATGCATGGCCCCCTTCCTGGCCAAGGGTACCATCTTGCTCAATCAGATGACATGGCTAAGACGGCAGTAAAAATAAGGTAATGTATAGAGGCATCTCCCAGGGGAGGAGGGACGGATGGGAGGACTGATTCCTGCTGTTCGCAGAGAACACCTTTTACAGGTGAGTAACTATACTTTCTCTAGGAACAAGCAGGAAGTCAGTCCTCACATATGGGACTTCCTAGCTCCAGGATGCCAAGGACTGAACCAGGACAGCACGAACAGCGACCAATTGGGTGGCTGTGAGTTGCAGAAGATGAGTGCCCAGCTCAGAAACTCTGCAAGACCCCAGCATCCAGCGACACTATCACTCTGATAGCCTGAACACAGAAGGGTCGGAGGGCAGGAGTTGCCTACACCCCGAGAATATTACAGAGTACTGCTTGGTCAAAGGCACTGTCCATGTGGGACTCACTCTCCAGGCAGTAGTGAGCTGCGAATGTATGAATCGAAGATCATGTGGCGGCCTTACATATCTCCGTCACCGGCACTGAACAGAGGTTGGCCACTGACGTGGACATCACCATCACTGTGATTCGGTGCTCAAGGGAGAGGCCCGCTCGCTCATAGGCGAGGGCAATACAGTCAGCCACACAAGCAGACAGAGTTTGCTTAGACATGGGAAGCCCCAGTCTGCTGGGCTGTAGGACACAAAAAGCTGAGGAGCTTTCCGATGGGCCTGAGTCCACTGTAAGAAGAAAGACAGGGCCCGTTTGCAATCCAGTGTATGAAGGATCAGTTCCTCCCTGCCGGCGTGAGGCCGTAGAAAGAAGGTGGGGAGGACTACTTCTTGGTTGAAGTGAAAAGGAGAGACCACCTTCGGGAGGAATTGGGGTATGTGTGGAGCACCACCCTCTTCTTATAGAACCTTGTATATGGCAGGTCCGCCACCAGGGCCTGGAGCTCACTCACTCTTCGAGAGGACAAAAGGGCCACCAAGAAGGCCACTTTCCACGATAGGTACCATAGATGGCAAGTGGCTAGGGGCTCGAACGGTTGTCTGGTGAGCTGGAAGAGCACCAAGTTGAGGTCCCATTCCACCAACGGAGAGCGGAGAGGGGCTTGGATAGCAGTAGGCCTCAGAGGAACCTGGAGATGAAGGGCTGGCTGGAAAGGTGTTTCCTCACGATGAGGTGGTGGTGAGCAGTTATGGCGCTCAGGTGCACCCTCACTGAGTTAGATTTCAGCCTGGTGCGCGATAAATGCAGCAGGAACTGGAGGACGAGTTGCACATGGCAGGAGAAGAGATTCTCCCCTCATTCCGCGCACCAGATGGAAACCTCCTCTACTTGAAGGCATATGACCTTCTGGTGGAAGGTTTCCGGGAGGCCAGCAGGATCTCCTCGACTTCTACTGGAAGACTGAAAGAGGCCAAGGCTACCCTTTCAGCAGCCACGCCATTAGCATCGGGGATCCCACATTGGGATGAAGGAGTGAGCCCCCCTTCCTGAGACAGAAGGTCCAGGGCCCGGCCCGGCCCAGTGGAAATTGGAGTGCCACCTGGGAGCGATCAGTATTACTGACGCTCTGTCACTCTGAACCTTGAAGAGGGTCCTAGCTACCAGGGGGGTCAGCGGGAAAGCGTAGTTACTCACCTTTAATAGGTGTTCTCCAGGTACAGCAGGAATCAGTCCTCACATATGGGTGACGTCGGCACCGACGGAGCCCAAGCGAAGCATTTCCCCAGATTTCAAAAAAAGCCTTTGGGAATGCTACCATGCATGTGTGATCCCCTTCCCGCCCAAGGGTGCCATCTTGCTCAGTCAGATGACATAGCTTAGGCAAAAGACAAAAAGGTAAAGGAGGCAACACCCAGAGGAGGAGGGAGGGTTGTGAGGACTGATTCCTGCTGTCCCTGGAGAACACCTGTTACAGGCGAATAACTATGCTTTCTCAGGAACAAGCAGGAAGTCAGTCCTCAAATATGGGACTACCTAGCTCCAGGCTGCCGAGGCCCAAACCACGATAGCAGCAGCGGCAACCCAAGGGAGGTCGTGAGTTGCAGAAGATGAGTCCCTACCAAGAGATTCTGCAGACCCAAGCGTCCAGAATCAACAGAACTCCAGTAGCCTGAACACTGAAGGGTTGGAGGGCAAGAGTTGCCTATACACCAAGAATGCTTCTGATCACTGCCTAACCAAAGGCACTATCCCTGCAGGACTCACTCTCAAGGCAGTAGTGGGCTGTGAACGTATGGACTGAAGACCACGTGGCGGCCTTACAGATTTCTTGCACCAGCACTGCATGTAAGTTGGCCACCGAAGTGGCCATAGCCCTCATGCAGTGAGCAGTGATCCGGCGCTCCAGAGAGAGGCTAGCTCGCTCATAAGCGAGGGCAATACAGTCCACCACCCAGGTGTATAGCGTTCGCTTGGTCATAGGTAGCCCCAGTTTGCTGGGGTCATAGGAGATAAAAAGCTGAGGAGCTTTTCGGTGGGCCTTGGTCCTCTGCAAATAAAAGGACAGGGCCCTCTTGCAATCCAGGGTATGCAAGATGACCTCCTCCCTGTCGGCGTGTGGCCATGGTAAGAAGGTGGGGATAACTACCTCCTGGTTGAGGTGAAAAGCGGACACCACCTTTGGGAGGAATTTAGAGTGTATGCGAAGCACCACCCTGTTCGTATAGAACCTTGAATAGGGTGGGACCGCCACCCGGGCCTGCAGCTCGCTTACTCTGCGAGCGGATGTCAATGCCACCAAGAAGGCCACCTTCCAGGAGAGGTGTCTCAAGTGGCAGGTGGCCAAATGCTCGAACGGCAGCCTAGTGAGCTGGGAAAGCAACACATTGAGGTCCCATTCCACTGTTGGAGGGCGGAGAGGGGGCTTAGATAGCAGGAGGCCCCTGAGGAATCTGGAGACCAAAGGCTGGCCTGAGAGGGGCTTCCCCTCTATAGGGTGATGAATAGCCGCTATGGCACTGAGATGCACCCTCACCGAGTTAGAGTTCAAGCCTGCGTGAGAGAGGTGCAGCAAGTACTACAGCACAAGCTCTACCTGACACGAGAAAGGGTTGTCATTCCTTTCTGCACACCAGACGGAGAATATCCTCCACTTGAAGGCATAAGCCTTTCTAGTGGATGGTTTCCAGGAGGCCAGGAAGATTTCCTCGATCTCACCTGGGAGGTTGAAAGGGGCCAGTGCTACCCTTTAAGCAGCCATGCTGTCAGCATTAGTGACCCCAGGTTGGGGTGCAGCAGGGAGCCTCCCTCTGAGACAGGAGGTCCGGGTCCCGGTCCAGTGGTACTGGGGTTGCCACCGACAGGGATAGCAGCAGGGGGAACCAGGGCTGCCTGGGCGCAATCAGGATTACTGAGCCGTGATTGCTCTGGATCTTGAAAAGGCACTTGGCTATCAGAGGTGTCGGTCGGAATTCATAATGCAGGCCCTATGACCAGGAGATCAGGAAGGCTTACTCTGCAATCCTCCTGTGGTGTAGCTTAGGAGAGCAGAATTTGGACAGCTGTGAGTTGTCCGGGGAGGCAAACAGGTCCATCCAGGGTCTTCCCCAGAGGCGGAAAAGCCTCTGGACCACTTCTGGGTCCAGGCGCCACTCATGGGGCTGAAGGACCCGGCTGAGGCTGTCCGCCAGGCAGTTGTCCTGGCCCGGTAAGTACACCGCCCTCAGAAGGATATGGTTGCATACTGCAAAGACCTCGGCTCTTCCACCGCCACGGGACTCCGAGGACGCCCGGGCCTCTCACAAAGGGCCTGCTCCGGAGCTCAGCAATGGGGAAGCCGGGGCAGAGTCAGACTTTGGGAAGAGCTTCCCCTGCAACTCAGACCGCCTCCTGTTGGTTTTAGGGGTCATGGCCTGGCACCAGTCGCAGGTGGAACTGTCGTGGTCCGAGCCCAGGCAATGGATGCATCAGTCGTGATTATCAGTGACTGATAAATAAATAAATAAAACTGAGATAGTCTGACTGCAGAGGTAGCATTTCTTGAACCCACTGAGAGCACTGGAGGGAGCACACCCGGCCGGGGTTGAGAATCCCCACGCAAAAAAGTGAAGCAAAGGCCGATCGAGGTGAAACCCTCGAGGAAACACGGGGAAGAAAGGTAGCCGAGATCAGCACTGATGGGGCCGCCTCGAGGCGGGAAGGGAACCGGTACGCAAACCAGACAAAAGGAGGAATCAAAGAACTTTTTCCAAGCAAGTGGAGGACCACGTCCCATTGGGCTCCATGGAAAAAAAAGAGACTGAGAAAGATGACATCCTTGGACGGGAAGGGGACCATGCATGCATGGTAGCATTCCCAAAGACTTTCTTTGAAAGTTGGGGAAATGCTCTGCATGGGCTCCATCAGTGCCGATGTCACCCATATGTGAGGACTGACTTCCTGCTTGTTCCTGAAGAATGCATAGAGTAGGCCCTCGCCCCACGAGATTAGGAAGGCATACACTGCCACTCTCTCTCGGTGCGGCTGATGGGAGCAGAAAAGAGTCAGCTGCATGCTGTCCAGAGAGGCGAATAGGTCCATCACGGGCCTATCCCAGTGGTTGAAGAGCTGTTTCACTACCCTGGGGTGCTCAGCCTTCCGCTAGGCAGTTTTCCTGGCCCAGGAGTTATACTGCTCGCAGCAGCATGCTGAGGCGCGCTGTAAAGGAGAGGAGGGCCACCGCCTCCTGGCAAAGGAAATACAAGCCCGTGCCCCCCTGCCAGTTGATGTAAAACATGGCCACCTGGTTGTCCGTCTGGATCAACACTGGCAGATGCCGTAGGCGGTGGCGGAAAGCTCGTAGGGCCAGAAAGATCGCCCGGAGTTCTAGGAAATTGATCTGTAGGAGGGACTACAGGAGGAATGTGTCTGTGGTCAGGGTCGCTTGTGGTGCGGGTGCCTGAAAGGGCATTCCCGCCCGGAGGTGATGCAAGTTTTGCCACCAGTTTAGTGAGGCCGCCAGTCAGCTGGTGACCTTGACCCTGTCCCTCAGCTTTCCTGTGGCCTGAGTCCACTGTGAGAGCAGGCACCATTGGTCCATCCACATATGCAGTGGGCTGAGGGGGTGATGTGGACCTTTGAAGCCATGTGGCCCAGAAGACGGAGGAGGAGGCACGCCGGGACTGTCTTGTGCAGCACCTCACCTGCCAGCTGCTGGAGGCATGCTGCACTTTCTCTTGGGTGGACCGCTTTTGCCTGCAGCGTGTCCAAGTGTGCCCCTATAAACTCTAGGCCTTGAGCAGGGGAGAGATGCGATTTGGGATAGTTGATGAAAAACCCCAGGTACTGCAGGAGGTAGGTTACCCGGCCTGCAGCCTGACTGGCCTCGATGGCCATAATGCCTCTAATGAGCCAGTCATCCAGATAGGGGAAGAGGAAGGCCCCTTGTAGGCACAGATAGGCGGCCACTATTGCCAGACACGTTCTGAAAACCCTTAGCGATGAGGCCAGGCCAAAGGAGGGAACCTTATACTGGTAGTGTTCCCCTCCCTCCATGAATCTTAGGTACTATTTGTGGGAGGGGTGGATCAGGATGTGAGTGTACGCATCCTTCAGATTCAAAGAACAGGGACAATCTCCCTGGTGGAGGTAGGGCAGCAGTGTCCCAAGGGAGAGCTTCTTGAACTTCTCCCTTACCAGAAACTTGTTCAGGTTTCACAGGTCTAGTATGGGCCTGAGGCCCCCAGTTCTTTTGGGGACAAGGAAATACCTGGAGTAGAAGCCCTTTCCCCACAGATGTTTGGGTACAGGTTCCACTGCCCTATCCTTGAGCAGGCCTGCAAGCTCTGAGAGGAGCAAGGTCTGATGAAGGAGAGGCAGCACTGGCTCTCCTGGGAAGAACTATGGGGATGTTTGCTGGAAGTGGAGGAGATATCCCTCTCTTACCATTTGTAGGACCCACTGGTCTGTGGTGATCCCTGCCCACCTGTGGGCAAAAAGCACCAGGTGGCCCCCCGTGGGCTAGAGAGGGTTTCCCAGGGGAGAGGAGGCCCTGCCTGGGTAGTCAAAAGCTCCCCCTGAGTTGGGTGGGAGCTGGGGCCTGGGGCTTCTGAGCCTTCAGTTTTCTCGGCCCGTGGCCCTGACTCTTCAGCTGGTGGCTCTGTTGTTGTTGTGAGAAGGGCTGGTAATGACCCTGATAAAAGGACCCTTTTTTCCTCAGGAAACAGGGTCTTTTCCCTGATGGTTTCTTCCAGGGGAGGGCTGAGGTCTTCCTCGAGAGCCTCTGACTGGTCACAACCTGGGCCCCTATCTCGGCTGCCTTGTCGGCCATGGGCTTGCCGAACAAGTTTTCCCCAGTGCAGGGGACATCAAGCAATTTCTCTTGTACCCACTGCTCAAGGTCAGAGGTCTGCAGCCAGGCTTGGCATTGGGTGCTGATGCCGGCTGCTACCACCCGGGCTGCTGATTCAAAGCCGTCGTAGGCGGCGTGGGACAGGAATTTTGAGCAGTCCCGGATCCTGGCTGTTAGGGTTTAGAACCTCTGAAGAGATTCCCCAGCGAGGCCTGCAGAGAAACCTGCCAGTTCCTGGATGAGGCCCTTGAGGTACATACCTATGTAAGTAGATAGGCCTGTATCCAGCAGCCGAGCATGCAGCCCTGAAAGCATTTGCGCCCGAGGGCATCAAGGGCTCGAGCCTCTCTGCCCAGAGGGACGGAGGAATAATTCTTCTGCCTTTTGAGCTTCTGTACAGATGACTCCACAACCATGGAGTTATGCAGGAGCTGATCTTATTGGAAGCCATGGCCCTTCTTGACGCAGTAGATGGTGTCGAGGCATCGACTGACCACCGGAACTGAGGCCGGGGTCTCCCACATTCGCAGGAGCAGCTGCTCGAGGATAGGCTGCACCGGCACTATGAAAGTCTACTTTGCCGTGGACTCATACTGGAGAATCTCCAGTTCTTTGGTGCGCAGGTCCTCCTCTGATTCGGTTGGGACCAACAGGGCCTGGGCCATATCCCAGACGAAGTCGTGGAAGGCCACGTCCTGCGGGAGAGAATGGCACTGGGGCTCCGGGGGAGACGGCTCTGAGGGGACGTTTCGGTATAGAGAGGTCTCTGGGGAGGCCTCATCGTCAGTCTCCCACTTAGAGTCGGAGGGCGTTGAGGACTCTGAGGCTCAGAATTCCCGCGCCTTGAGGCCGATTCTGGGGAACCAAGTTCCCCTGGAGGACCTTGGGTCCGACTCCCGGAAACTGGCCGGGGAGGATCGGATACCTGAGGATCAGGGCCGGCACCTCAATCGGTGCCGAGGGCTCGCCTAAGGCCGGTGGTGCTCGGGGCCTGGCTCAACGTCTGGGGACTCCGCCGCAGTCAGCAGCCCGGTTGTCAGAGCAGATGATGCGGACAAGCCAGACATCACTGCCTGCTGCATGACCAGGATGGCAGAGATATTCTGCTCCAGGGCCACCATTCTGGTTTTGAGTCTAGAAGGCTCCATAGCTTTCGGCGCGGGCACCGAGGTTCTCAGGCCCAACGCTGGCACTCTCACGAGTGCATTCTCGACAAGGACCATGGCCTCGAGGAGCCTTGCACAGTCTCCACCGATAGAGGACTCCTTCTTAGAGACCTTAGGAGGGCACTGCTCGGAATCGCCCCTCCGTGGGACCTTACCGAGTTTCGCTAGTGGAACTTCAACTAGCTTCGAAGAATTTTTCTTTTTCTTCTCGGGGTCCAGGGTTTTTTCAGAGGAGCTGCCGCCACAGGACTCCAAAGATGCCCAGGCCTCGTGGGAAGTGCTGGGCTTGGAGCTCAGTGTTGGAAAAGCCAGAGCTGAGTCGAACCACGGGAACATCTTCCCCTGCAACTCCGACCGTTTCTTGTTGGTTTTCGGAGTCAAGGTTTGGCACAGTTTGCACAGGTACTGTCGTGGTCCGAACCCAGGCAGCATAGGCAGCAGTTGTGGGTGTTAATGACAGACATAGTTTGACTGCAGCGGTCACATTTTTTGAACCCACTGGGAGACATGGTGGGTGAAAAAGGGCACGAACACCGGTCGAGGCAAGCCTCGTCAAAAAAGGAGCCGAGAAACGGTGCCAGGGTCGGTGCCGGCTTGAGGCGGGAAGAGGAACCAGTACGCAAACTGGGAAAAAGCAACTTTTAAGGATAATTTTAGAGAGATTTTTCCAAGGAAACAGGACAAGCATTCGTTGGGCTCTGCAGAAAAAAGGAGACTGAGCAAGATGAGACCCTTGGGCGGGAAGGAGACCAAGCATACATGGTAGCATTCCCAAAGGCTTTCTTTGAAAGCTGGGGAAATGATCCGTGCGGGATCCGTCAGCGTCAACGTCACCCATATGTGAGGACTAACTTCCTGCTTGTTCCTGTCCTACTACAACTCTGACAGCATGCAAATATGCAACATCTGATATACCAGCACTCCACTGTATTGTGCAGAATGCTATTCTTTTCCCTGCTCTTTTGGGCGTCTACTGCAAGCAAAACAAACTTTTAAGGCTATGGTACCATTAACTTTCATTCACAATTACGGGAGGGGGGGAGAGGAGTGCTATTTTCTAACCTTTCCCCCACCTAACCCAACCAGTGGGAGTGAAAGCCCTTGGCAAGGTGCCACATGCTCCCTCCAGAGCATGACACATGTGTATCCCACTCAGACCAGTAGGCATCACCAACTCATTTATGCATAACGTCCCCGAAAAGGGGACACTCAACTTTTATGCCTCAGGTCATATGAAAACACGCATAAAACAATTCAATCACGCAATATTCTATTAGGAACAAATGTAGAATTCATGCATTAATTAAGTGATGGCTGAGACTCCCCTGCTCCCCATGGGCTGTGCATGTTGAATGTTTTAAAGTTTTGCTGGTTTTATATATGCCGGCTACCAGACTGAACAAACTTTAGAGCAGAAGTTGCTCATCTTTTGTAATTTATAACTTTTCACATGCAAATATCTATTAATTTTCTAAAGTACCTTGCACGGTTTTTCCCAAGTAATCACCATGCCGTTCCTTGTTGATGACGTGCTGGTAAATCTTTCCTGTCGTGATGTTGTTATCTCTATAAAGGTTGATGTCTAAGAATCTTTCATAGTTACCCAAGTCCAGATCAACTTCTCCACCATCATCCAAAACAAAAACTTCCCCTGTAAAGAAAAAATATTTAGAAGTCTATAAAATCCTGAGTGGAGTCGAACGAGTCAGCGCAAATCAGTTCTTTCCTCTTTCAAAAAGTTCAGAGACTAGAGGATGTTTAACATAAATCAGAGAAAATATTTTTTTAGGCATCACATAATTAGGTACTGGAATTCACTGCCGAAGGATATGGTAAAAGCAGTCAGCAAACTGGTTTTAAACAATGATTAGCTAAATCCCTAGAGCAAGAAGACAAGAAGAAGACAGAAGCACTGTTTATTACCAAAGATTTATCATTCACTCCCCCCACCCCCATTCATGATAAAACCAAACAACATACAGATAAATGTCTGTACAAAACTGAAATACCTTGGAATCATTATTGATCAGTAGTTAACCTTCAAGGAACAGATAAAAGCAACAGCCAAAACAATATTCTTCAAAACAAAAACACTACAGCTACTGCGCCCACTTCTCGATCCAACAGACTTACGCTCAACCCTCCAAGCACTCATGCTCCCCCGCATAGATTACTGCAACATAATCTATCAGGGTCTGCCACAACCCATCCTCCTCCCACTTCAAACTGCCCTACACACTACTGCAAGTACAATCCAGGGAGCTTCTAAACTTGAAAATATCACCCCTATCCTCAAAATGCTGTACTGGTTGTCTCTCCCAGACAGAATCAAATACAAATCTCTATTCCTGAAGTACAAAGCACTACACTCATAGTATATGACGGCAGAAAAAGACCAGAATGGTCCATCTAGTCTGCCCAGCAAGGTGCATTTGCTGCTCTGTGCAGGTCATCCCTCCCCATGCCTTTGTTTAGGGGTGTACCCACTGCTCCGTGCAGGTCACCTCTACTTGTTGAGATATCAGAGACAGTTAGGTTTATTTTGATTTTATCCTGTTTCTATAAAGGGATCCACTGTGTCTGTCCATGCCATTTTGAATTTTGTCAATGTATTTGCCCCCACCACTTCCAAGCATCCACCACCCTTTTCAGTGAAAAAGTATTTCCTGACATTTCCTTTCAGTTTACCCCCTTGCAGCTTCATGTTATGCCCTCTAATATTAGAGTTTCCCCATCTTTGAAAAAGGTTTGTTTGTTCATTAATACTCCTTAAGTATTTAAAAGTCTGTATCATATCTCCCCTGTCCCTCCTTTCATCTAGAGAATACATATTTAGGTCTTGGAGTTTCTTTTTATACTCTTCTAGTGCAGGCTCCAAATCATTTTGGTCGCCTTCCTCTGAACTGTTTCCAGTCTTTTTATATCCTTTCTGAGATATGGTCTCCAAAACTGAACACAATATTCCAAGTGAGGCCTCACCAACGACTTGTACAGTGGCATTAGTACCTCCTGCTTTCTGCTGGTAATTCCTCTCTGTATTCAAGTCAGCATCATTCTGACTTTGGCCACCGCCTTGTCACACTGTTTCGCCACTTTGAGATCCTCAGAAACAATCACTCCAAGGTCCTTCTCTTGGTCCATGCACACCAACATATTGCCCCCTATCTCATACAATTCCCTTGGATTTCTGCATCCCAAGTGCATGACACTGCACTTCTTCATATTAAATCTTAACTGCCAAGCATTAGACCATTCTTCCAGCTTTTGCAGATCTTTCCTCATGTTATGCACTTCCTCAGGAGAGTCCACCCTGTTGAAAATTTTCGTGTCATCTGCAAAAAGACAGACTTTTCCATTCAGTCCTTCAGCAATATCACTCACAAGTACATTGAACAGTACCGGCCCCAGGACCGATCCCTGGGGCACGCCACTAATTACTTTCGTTTCATCCGAGTGAGTTCCGTTTACCATCACCTTCTGTCATCTGTCAGTCAACCAATTTCTGATCCAGTTCATTACCTTGGGACCCATCCTCAGGCTGTTCAGATTATCTAGATAGATCACATCCATCGCATGCCCTTGATCTAGTTCTCTAGTCACCCAGTCACAGAACTCAATGAGATTTGTTTGACAGGATCGTCCTTTGGTAAAACCATGTCTTGGCTCATGCAACCTATTGGTTTTCAGAAAGTTAGAACATAAGAACATAAGATATGCCATACTGGGTCAGACCAAGATCCATCAAGCCCAGTATTCTGTTTCCAACAGTGGCCAATCTAGGTCATACGTACCTAGCAGTTTCCCCAAGGGACACAGGTTCCACAATGCTTGTATTGGTTCAAGCATTGATATCCTGGGTCCCTTCCTAATAATGGCTTATGGACCTTTCCTCCAGGAACTTGTCCAAACCTTTTTTAAACCCAGCTACACTAACAGCCTTTACTACATCCTCCGGTAACAAATTCCAGAGTTTGATTACACGTTGAGTGAAAAAATATTTTCTTTTATTAGTCTTAAATAGTTTACCCTGTAGCTTCATTGCATGTCCCCTAGTCTTTCTATATTCTGATAAGGTAAACAATTGATCTACGTTTACCCATTCCACTCCGCTCATTAATTTATAGACTTCTATCATATCTCCCCTCAGCCGTCTCTTTTCCAGGTTAAAGAGCCCTAACCTTTTTAGCCTTTCTTCATAGGAGTATCCTTCCATCCCCTTTACCATTTTGGTGGCTCTTCTCTGAACCTTTTCTAATAACTCTATAGTTCACTATTCTCTCTTTCAGGAGCGCCTCCATTACTTTTCCTGACACCAAGGTAAGGTTTACTGGCCTGCAGTTTGCCACTTCTTCCCTATTACTACTTTTGTGAAGAGGTACCACATTGGCCCTTTTCTAGTCCTACGGAACTTCTCCTGTCTCCAAGGATCTATTTAAAACATCCTTTAAAGGCCTTGCAATAACCTCTCTGAGCTCTTTCAGTATCTTGGGATGTATCCCATCTGGTCCCATGGCTTTGTCCACTTTCAGTTTTGCAAGCTGTTCATCATCTTCTGTGAATGATGTAGTATCTACTCCATTTCCATTTGTATATTTGTCAATCACAGGTGGTATTTCTCCAGGATTTTCTTTAGTAAAAACAGAACCAAAGTATTTGTTTAGCATTTTCACTTTTCAACATCACTTTCCATGAATCCGTTCTCAGCACTTGAGTCTTGCAATTACACTTTTGATCTTCCTCTTCTCTGGAACATGCTTGAAAAACGTTTTATCACCACGTTTTAGATCTTTAGCCATCTTTTCTTCTGCCTTGATTTTACTATACTTATTTTTATTTTGGGCTCTTTCATTTTAATCCTGTATTCTTTTCGGTGTTCCTCTGTTCGCGAACGTCTGAATTTTGTGAAAGCTGTGTTTTTTGCCTTTATTTCTGCAGCCACTTCTTTAGAAAACCAAATAGGTTTCCTTTTCCTCTTGTTTTTCTTTACTTTACTTTCATATGTATCTGTTGCATCTTTTATTGCCTCCTTTAGTTTAGCCCACTGCAATTCCATTTCCTTTACCTCCTCCCATCCTGCCAATTCCTCCTTCAGGCACTTGGCCATTTTCCTGAAGTCAGCATTTTTGAAGTCTAAGACTTTGAGCTTGCTGTGATGGGACTTTGCCTTGGCTTTTATCTCAAACCACACCGTGTATTGATCGCTGCTGCTCACATGGGCACCCATCCAGACATTTCACACACTTTCTCCGTTGGTGAGTACTTAATCCAGCATCAATCTTTCCCTGGTCGGTTCCATCACCATTTGTCTAAGCAATGCATCTTGGAAGGCATCCACAAGTTTTTTTCTTTCCAGATTTGCAGAAGGAATATTCCAATCCACATTGGGTGGATTAAAGTCACCCAATATGATCACTCTCCCCTTCATGGCTACCTTTGCACTATCAATAATCAAGTCTCTATCCATTTCTTCGGTTTGAGTTGAAGGCCTGTAGACTACACCAGCATGGATGACTGTGCCATCTCCGCTTTCCAATACAATCCATAGCGCTTCTTCTTTTCCCCACATCTCTTTTTCCCTAATTTAAATGCCTGTCCACATACTGCCTGAATTTTTCACTTAGGATCCTTTCCCTGCGACAGAGAGATGTAGTCCATCAGCACAGTATAGTCTCTTGTTGATCCATTTGTTTCCCCAGTCGCCTATATATCTAAACCCTTATTGTTTGCATCTTGGAGCTATGTATTAAAGTTGTTTATGTGATGCACCCTTCAACACTAGAGTAATGGCCGCCTTCTTTAAAGCTG
Source organism: Ichthyophis bannanicus (assembly GCA_033557465.1). NCBI lineage: Eukaryota > Metazoa > Chordata > Amphibia > Gymnophiona > Ichthyophiidae > Ichthyophis > Ichthyophis bannanicus. Next base: position 906,516,484 of record CM066035.1, on the reverse strand, counting down.
CAGGCACAACCTCCTGCTCCAAAGACAGATTCACAATTTTCACCAACTTTCCTACAACCTCCATGCTCCCTAGACTCACCTAGGAAGCCAGGCATGGATCCAACAAACATCGAACAGACTGTAATTTACCAACAATCTCCATCACCCCCTCCCAAGATACCAGGGAAAGCACAGATCAGCCACAACCAGTGGTCCACATTCCCAATGACTCAACCAATTCCCGTTGAACAGCCCCCGACACCGCTCCAACCTCCCCCTAACCAATGCTTGAAATGCCTGCTACTTATACTTCAACCATTCATGAAAATGGAATGCAAAACCCTCACAAGACAATGCAAATGGAAACATCGTACCCCTAACTGTAGAAATAATTCACATGGTTGATTCAATGCACCTTGAATCTGTGTTTCAAAGTACTCGGATTTCACTCTTCTCACCTCTGTTCTATAGACAATAGCCTTAGCCTTCCATGCCAGTCAATCCACGATCTGACTAGTACACCTCCAAATTCATTCCGAGCATTTACACTCCAACAGTTTCCCTCTTAACTCCACAGTATACCATGAAGCCTTCCGAGTCTCGTTACAAGGCACAATAACCTCAACAGAAGAGGCAAGCTTATTTTAGACCTTGCTCCACCACTGATCCCAATTATCAATTAACTCCTCCAAAGTCAAATCTTGATCAACCCCTCCCTCCAAAGCAGTCTCCAATGTCTGACCTGACATCAGGGAACTCTTCTCACCATACGCTCCACCCGACCCTGAAGAGAAGGCACCACAGAAGAAATCATCAAACTAAAATCAAGCATACTATGATCTGCCTAGGGCATAGCCCAAACCTAACTGGGCCCACCAAACCAACCCACAAACCAAGTACAGAAAAATCAGATCTAAGCAATGTCTACCCTCACGAGTCGGCATCCTAAGTCTTGCATACGTCCCAAAAAAAGCTGATCCATGGCCAAAATCAGATTCTCATAATTTACATTAAAATCCTCCAATGCCATTAGAAAATCAAATTCCAAAAGAATGTCCCCTATCAACAAAAACAAGTCCTCCACCAATAATGGGGGAAGCATCTGGCATCAGAAAAACCACCAACAACCCACTCCTCCTCCAGCAGGCCAACAAACACTCAACCCGTAGGGACATGTGGAATTGGTTTCTTGAGTTAGGGAAAGATGTGGCCTCCATTAAAACTGAGACACTATGGTTTCTTTACGAAGAGATATGACTGAACTCGGGAGGCATGTGGAGAGGTTGAAGAGCACATGGACTGCCATACTTAATCAGTATCAAAGCTCCAGAAGAGCACTGAGAATTTATTTCAGAAGAATGAGCTAATGAAACATAAACTTGACGATCTGGAGGATTACATGGGTATAATATTAAAATATGAGGTCTTCCTGATATTAAGAAGTATCAGAATAGTGTGAAAGTTGTCCAAAAGATCTGCAAAACCCTGTTAAGTGGAGAAGGGTCCAGAGAAGAGAGACACGAAGTGGAACTGGAGTGTGCTCATCATGCCTGAGGCCACTACCAGAAAATAAGCCACAAGCTATAATTGCCTGCTTACCCTGCTTTGCTGACAAAGAGGAAATAATGCGGGCTGCTAGCAAGAAAAGAAAGTTTAAGTGGGATAACTGTGAGGTTGCCATATTTAATGATTTGGCACCAGTTACTTTGTGACGACACAAGGTCATGAAAGAGGTGACTGGATATTCGAACAAAGAACATACCCGTTACAAATGGCTTTTTCCATTTGGCCTGCTCTTTACTATTAAAGGTGTGTCTAAGCGTTTCACAGTGCTGATGAGGCTTGGATCCAGTTGAAGAAGAAAAGGGCTCCTAATGAGCCAGTCAGAAAAGATTTGGATTTGGCTCTTAAAAAGGACACTGGGAACCTCCATACATGGCAGCACATACCGCTGAAGGGCAAGTGGCTTCATCAGCTCTCTAAGACAATGAAGGCATCCAAGCAACAAGAACAGGAAGACAAAGCTCTACAGGACTGATGGATGGGCACTGACTAAGGGGTATGTTTACTAAATGGCGGTAGCAGCTTCCATGCAGCTACCGCCATTTAGTAAACATACTCCTAAGTGTTAACCAGTCCCCTCTTTATTGGGAGGTCCTACCTTTTGTGTTTATGTCCTTTAACATAGAGGCTGCAGAAGCTTGGTGGACTTGGATGTTGAGAATGGTTGTGATGATGTATGTTTAAAAGAGGGGAGGAATTTATGTGATGTGTGGTGTGTGGTATGATTATTGCAGATGGGACAGGGCGCCTGTATGAGAATGTGTTCAGGGGAGGTGGGTATACTGTTGTGATATTCACTCGTGAGTACTTCCTTGCCATGGAAGATTGTAGGGGGTTCTGCTGGGTTGATATTGGGAAGGAGAAAATGGGGAGGGGAAATGGAGGCAAAGCAGAGGCATTATGATGCAATGCAGTTTGCCATCAAGTTGGTGTCGATTCATAGCAACCCTCTGAATAGTTGTCCTAAACTGTGTTCGGTCTTCAGTCAGGCGGTCATTGTTGACAGATTGGCACCCGTAGCTGCTGTTATTGTATCGATCCATCTCATTGCTGGTCTTCCTCTTTTGCATTGACCTTCTACCTTGCCAAGCATGATGTCTTTCTCTAATGATCTCTCTCTTCGCATGATGTGTCCAAAGTATGAAAGTCAAAGTCTTGTCATCTGAGCTTCTAAAGAAAGCTTAGATTTGATCTCCTCTAGTACTGACTGGTTTGTTCTTCGGGCAGTCCATGGTATTCGTCACTAGCACCATAATTCAAAGGCATCAATTTTCTTCCTGTCTATCTTTTTCACTGTCCAACTTTCACATTCATATGATGTTATTGAAAATGCCATGGCTTGAGCAAGTTGAATCTTTGTATGGAGAGAGACATCTCTGCTCTTGAGAATCTTGTCTAGATCCTTCATAGCCATTCTGCCAAGAGCAATGCATCGTCAGATTTCTTGACTGCTTGTTGCTTCTTTATTGATAGTTGATTCAACTAGGTTAAAGATGTCAACTATTTCAATTTCTTCTCCATCAACAATCGATTTCTCAGGCAGTCTTTAAATTCCAGTGGTATATTCTCAAGGTCATATTTTGCTACATTCATGAATGGCTTGTTCTTTTTCAACTTTAGCTTGAGTTTGCAGACTAGTAGTTGGTGATCTGTACCACAGTCAGCTCCAGGTTTGTTGATGTTATAGAGCTTTTCCATCGTTGTTTTCCACAGATGTAGTCAATTTGATTTCTGTACAATCAATTGGGTGAGGTCCACGTGTACAGTCAGCGCTTGTGTTGATGGAAAAAGGTGTTTGAGATGAATAGATCATTGGTTTTGCAGAATTCTATCTGTCTTTGTCCAGCTTTGTTTCAGTTGCCAAGTCCATATTTTCCAACAACTTTGCCTTCTTCTTTGTTGTCAACTTTTGCGTTCCAGTTACCCATGACTATCAGGATATCCTGTTTGCATGTTCTGTCAATTTCAGCTTGTACCTGTTCATAGAACTCATCAATGTCTTCCTCTTCTGCAGCTGTTGTTGGGGCATATACCTGAATTATAGTTGTGTTGATGGGCCTTTCTCATAGATGAATAGAAATTAAGTGTTCACTAACTACATTGTATTTCATTACAGTTCTTGCAAGTTTCCTCGTAACTAAAAATGCAACACCATTTCTTCTTCGCCTTTCATTTCCAACATAGTAAACCATATGATCATCAGATGCAAAGTGTCCAAAGCCAGTCCATTTCAGTTCACTGACACCCAACAGATCGAGATGTACACGTTCCATTTCATTCTTGACCACCTCCAACTTCCCTTGGTTCATGCTTCGTACATTCCATGACCCAATATGTAAGATATCTTTGCAACGTCTGACTCTTTTCATGCGCAGCTACATCAGAAGATCCAACCACATCATAAATGCTGGCTTTACTCTGAGAAGCCTTCAGCTTATCCCCAGTAGCCATTTGAGTGCCTTCGAACCTGGGGGTCTCATCTTCCAGCACTATAGTGCAATTTGTTTTGTGACTATCCATTGGGTTTTCGAGGCAAGATACAGAAGTAGATTTGCCAAGCCTTTCTTCCGCACAATTAATTCCACTGCTGTTGCATTTGTCACAGAAATATGATCCTCTGCTTACAACACCGTCCCATTCTGCTGCTGTCCAAATGGGTGGTTTGTCTTAGTCTGGCAATTTACTGAAGTATAATAAAGTGGTTTTGGATATCGAGAAGACCATAGATGAATATATCTTGGGGTACAGAATGAAGGCGATGGTTAAGGGACGATTTATAATGTGGGCAGCGAGAGAAAAGAGGGTAAGAATGCAGAGAGCATTGGAACTATATAGAATGATTCAGGATTTGGAAAAGCAGCATAAACAGAGGCTCTAAAATGGTGCTCTCTAAATTGGAGACAGCACAAAATGCACTGAGGGAGTTGCAGCTGGATAGTGTGAATTTTCAGCTGCAAAGGGTGAATCCGACATATGAGTTTAGTAATAAAATGGGGTGGTGTTGGCTGAAAACCAGAGGGATCCACTATTCAATTGGCTATTCCTAAAATTAAGGAAGTTCATGATGGCATGCTTCAAAAAAGAGTGAGATTTAAGCACAATTTGCAAAAGACATAGCTATTGGTCAGGCGGATATAGCGTAGTTACGCACCTGTAACAGGTGTTCTTCAGGGATAGCGGGAATCAGTCCTCACATATGGGTGACTTCGGCACCAATGGAGCCCGCGTGGAGCATTTCCAAAGCTTTCAAAGAAAGCCCTTGGAACATGCTACCACGCATGTGTGGTCCCCTTCTCGAGGGTGCCGTCTTGTTCAGATAGATGACATAGCTAGGACGGCAGCAAAACTAAAAGAAGGTAGGGAGGAGGGAGGGTTGTGAGGACTGATTCCTGCTGTCCCTGAAAAACACCTGTTACAGGTGAGTAACTAGGATTTCTCCAGGAACAAGCAGGAAGTCAGACCTCACATATGGGACTCCCTAGCTCTAGGCTGCCAAGGACCGAACCACAACAGCACCAATGGCGACCAATCGGTTAGCCGTGAGTTGCAGAAAGTGAGTCTGCACTGAGAGACTCTGCACGACCCTAGCATCCAGTGACACTAACACTCCGGTAGCCCGAACACAGAAGGGTCGGATGGCAGGAGTTGCCTACACCCCAAGAATATTACGAAGTACTGCCTGGCCAAAGGCACTGTCCCTGCAGGACTCACTCTCTAGACAGAAGAGAGCTGCGAACGTATGAATTGAAGAACATGTAGTGGCCTTGCAGATCTCCGACACCCGCACTGAGCGGAGGTTGGCCAATGAGCGGCCATTTCCCTCACGCGATGTGCTGTGAGTCGGTGCTCAAGGGAGAGGCCAGCTCGCTCAGAGGCGAGGGCAATACAGTCTTCCACCCAAGTGGACAGAGTTTGCTTGGTCACAGGGAGCCCCAGTCTGCTGGGGTCATAAGACACGAAAAACTGAGGTGCTTTTTGATGGGCTTGAGTCTGCTGTAAATAGAAGGGCAGGGCTCATTTGCAATCTAGTGTATGAAGCACTAGTTCCTCCTTATCGGAGTGAGGTCGTGGGAAGAAGGTAGGGAGGACCACCTCTTGGTTGAGGTGGAAAAGAGACACCACCTTCAGGAGGAATTTGGGGTGTGTGCAGAGCACTACCCTGTTCTTGTAGAACCTTGTATATGGTGAATCTGCCACCAAAGCATGGAGTTCGCTCACCCTTCGAGCGAATGTGAGGGCAACCAGTAAAAACACTTTCCATGACAGGTGCCGCAGGTGGCAAGTGGCCAGGGGCTAAAATGGTCATTTGGTGAGCTGAGAGCACTACGTTGAGGTCCCACTCCACCGCTGAGGGGCAGAGAGGCGTTTTGGATAACAAGAGGCCCAGAAGGAACCAGGGGCTGGCTTGAGAGGGGTTTTCCCCGACAGGGTAGTGGTGCTCAGATGTACCCTCACCGAGTTAGATTTCAGCCTGGTGTATGACAGGTGCAGTAGGTACTGCAGCACTAGTTGCACCTGGCAGGAGAAAGGATTCGCCTCCTTTTCCGCACACCAGGCAGAGAACCTTCTCCACTTAAAGGCATAAGCCCGTCTGGTGGAGGGTTTTCGGGAGGCCAGTGGGATCTCCTCAACTTCCCCTGGAAAACTAAAAGGAGTCAACGCTACCCTTTCAGCAGCTAAGCTGTTAGCATTAGCAACCCCAGATTGGAGTGCAGGAGAGAGCCCGCCTCCTGGGGCAGGAAGTCCAGGGCTCGGTCCAGAGGGACTGGGAGTGCCACTGACATGGAAAGCAGCAGAGGGAACCAAGGTTGCCTGGGTCACCCGGGGCAATCAATATAAATGAGGCCCTTTCGCTCAGAACCTTGAAGAGGGTCCTGGCAACCGGGGGGGGGGGGGTCGGTGGGAATGCACAGAGTAGGCCTTCAGATCACGAGATCAGAAAGGCATCTGCCACCACTCTCTCCGGGTGCGGCTCATGAGAGCAGAAGCGGGGTAGCTGTGTGTTGTCCAGAGAGGCTAATAGGTCTATCATGGGCCTGCCCCAGAGATGGAAGAGATGGTTCATCACTCTGGGGTTTAAGCGCTACTTATGTGGGCAAAGGACTCTGCTCAGCCTAACCTCTAGGCAGTTGTCATGGCCCGGGAGGTACACCACTCATAGAAGTATGTTGTTGCATGCTACGAAGGAGAGGAGGGCCACTACCTTCTGGCAGTGGGTATATGAACTTGTGCCCCCCTGCTTGTTGATATAAAACATGGCGACCTGGTTGTCTGTCTGGATCAGTACAGGCCAGTGTCACAGGCGGTGGAAGAACGCTCGTAGGGCCAAGAAGATTGCCCTGAACTCCAGGAGATTAATCTGTTGGAGTGACTCCTCCTGAGACCAGCAGCCCTGTGTGCGGCAATCTCCACAATGTACCCCCTAACCCAGGAGGGAGGCATCTGTGGTTAGGGTTCTCTGCGGCATGGGTGCCTGGAAGGGCATTTCTGCCTGGAGGTGGTGCAGTTTTTGCAACCAGTTGAGGGACTCCGCCAGTTGGCGGGTAACCCTGACCCTGTCCCGTAGCCTGCCCGAGGCCTGAGTCCACTGCAAGTGGAGGCACCACTTGGCTGTCCGCATGTGTAAATGGGCTGAGGGCGTGACATGGATCGTTGAGGCCATATGGCCCAGTAGGCGGAGGAGGAGATACGCCGGCAATGACCGGCAGCATTGTACCTCTCCTGCCAGTTGCCTGAGATGTTCTGCCTTTTCTCTTGGGAGTAAAGCTTTGATCTGTAATGTGTCCAATTGGGGACCTATGAACTCCAGAATTTGGGCTGGAAAGAGATGGGATTTGGGGTAGTTATGACGAACCCCAGGTGCTGCAACAGAAGGGTAGCACGTTCTGTGGCCTGATTGACCTCTGAGGTCATGCCGCCCCTGATGAGCCAGTCATCCAGGTAGGGGAAGACAAAAGCCCCTTATAGGCGCAGGTAGGCGGCTACCACCGCCAGGCATTTGGTAAAAACTTGTGGCGAGGAGGCCAGGCCGAAGTGTAGCACCTTGTACAGGTAGTGCACGTAGGTAATGTCTGTGGGAGAGATGGATCCGGATGTGCGTGTACGCATCCTTTAGGTCAAAGGAGCACCGCCAATCTCCCTGGTGGAGGTAAGGCAACAGTGTTCCAAGGGAGAGCATTTTGAGCTTCCCCCTCACCAGAAACTTGTTTAAGTTTCTCAGGTCTAGTTTGGGCTTGAAGCCCCCAATTCTCTTTGGGACAAGGAAGCATCTGGAGTAGAAGCCTTTTTCCCACAGATGTTTGGGTACAGGGTCTACTGCGTTGTCCCTGAGCAGACCTGCGAGCTCTGAGAGCAGAAGGGTCTGCTGAAGTAGAGGTCGCACTGGCTCTCCTGGAAAGAACCTGGGTGGAACCTGCTGTAGGTGGAGGAGGTATCCCTCCCTTACCACCTGCAGTACCCACTGGTCCGAGGTGACACTGGACCACCTGTGGGCAAAGAGTGCCAGGCGGCCGCCTGTGGGCTAGTGAAGGTCTCCTGGGGAAGGGGAGGCCCTACCCCGGGAGTCAAAAGCTCTCCCTGGGGCTGGGTGGGAGCCAGGGCCTGGGGCTTCTGTGCTTTTGGATTCTGGGCCCCATGATTTTGTCTTTTAGGGTGAGAACCCTCCTGCTGGCCCGAGAAGGACTGTAAGTGGTGACTCTGATGAAAGGGCCCCTTTTTCCTCAGCAATAGGGGCCTTTTACCCGATAGTTTCTTATGGGGGAAGGATGAGGTCTTTATGGAGAGCCTCTGTTGAGTCACTACATCGACCTCTATCTCAGCTGCCTTGTTGGCCATAGGCTTGCCGAACAGGTTCTCCCCGGTACCGGAAACATCGAGCAGCTTGTCTTGGACCCACTGCTCGAAATTCGAAGACTGCAGCCAGGCTTGGCATCAGGTGCCAATGCTGGCCGCTGCTACCTGAGCCGCTGACTTGAAGCCATCATAGGCCGCCCAGGAAAGGAACTTCGAGTAGCACTTGATCCTGGAGGTCAGGGGTTGGAACCGTTGGAGGGGTTCCCCTGAAAGCCCTGCTGAGAATCCGGACAATTCCTGGGTTAGGGCCTTGAGATAACAGCCTATATATAGCTCACAGGTCTGGATCCGACAACCCAGCATCATGTCCTGGCAGCACTTGTGTCCAAGGGCATCGCGGGCTCTAGTATCCCTACCAGGGGGAACAGAAGAATGGGTCTTCTGGCTCTTACGTTTTCGCATGGTTGACTCGACAACCATGGAATTATGAGAGAGTTGGGGTTTGTGGAATCCTGGCTCTTTCCTGACACAGTACATGGCATCGAGGCATCGGATGACCACCAGTACCAACGCTGGTGTCACATCCTCAACAGGAGCCGCTCAAAGATTGGCTGCACTGGCATCATGAGAGTTTCCTTGGGAGGAGACTCATACTGAAGAATCTCCAGCTCTTCGGTGCGCGGGTCCTCCACCGTGTCAGTTTGCAACAAGAGGGCTCTGGGCATATCCCTAACAAAGTCGTGGGAGGCCACGGTCCTCCAGAGGAGAATGGCATTGGGGCGCCAGGAGTGATGGATCCAAGAGGATGTCTTAGTGCTGTCTGGTTTCCAGGAATGCTTCGTCGTCGGTCTCCCACTTGGAGTCGAAGGGTGACAAAAAATCTGAGGTCCTGTGACTCCTTGCCTTGAAGCCAGGACCAAGGTGCCTGGGACCTCCGGAGGACCTGGGGTCTGAGTCACGGAAACTGGCTGGAAGGATCAGATTCTCAAGGAACGGAACCGGGACCTCGACCAGCGCCGAGGGCTTATCTGAGGCCAGTGGCGCTTGGAACTCAGCTCAATGACCAGGGAACCCCCGCAGTCAGGGGGAGGGCCAGTCGTCAAGGCATATGATGCAGATAAACCAGCCATCATTGCCTGCTGCAGTGCCAGGATAGCAGTGATTGTCTGCTCCAAGGCCGCCAATCTGGTTTCCAAGCCAGAAGGCTCTGCAGCTTTCGGTGCGGCACTGAGGATCTCGGGCCCAGCGCCATCACTCTCACAAGTGTGTCCTCAATGAAGACCATGGTCTTGAGGTCTCCGCCGGCCAAGGAATCCTTTTTGAGGACCTTGGTAGGGCGCTTCTCAGAACTGCCAGAGTCCCTTCGAGGAATTTTACCAGGTTTCTCCAGTGGAACCTTGACAGATTTCGAGGATTTCTTCTTCTTTCTCTCGGGGTCCAAGGTCTTCTTGGAGGAGCTGCTGCTGCAGGACTCTGAGGACACTCGGGTCTCACGGGAAGTGATGGGCTTGGAGCTCGGTGTTGGGGAAACCGGTGCCAAGTCGAACCTTGCGAACAGTTTTTGCTGCAACTCCGACCTCTTTTTATTGGTCTTAGGCGTCATGGTCTGGCACAGGTCACAGGAAGTGCTGTCATGGTAGCATAGGCAGCAGTCATGGGTGTCGGTTACTGACATGGTTTGACTGCAGCGGTCACATTTTTGGAACCCACAGGGAGACATGGTGGGAAACACCCAGCCGGAATCGATGACCTCCGGGTGAAAAAAAGGTGCGAATGCCGGTCAAGGCAAGCCTCCATCAAAAAAAGGAGAAAAAAACAAGAACAGTGCTGGGACCGATGCCAACTCGAGGTGGGAAGAGGAACCGGTATGAAAACTGGGAAAAGCTAACTTTTAAGGGTATTAGCAAAGATTTTTTTTCGGGGAAACAGGACAGACGTCCGTTGGGCTCCACGGAAAAAAGGAGATTGAGCAAGATGGCATTCTTGGAAAGGAAGAGGACCATGCATACATGATAGCATGTCCCAAAGGCTTTCTTTGAAAGCTGAGGAAATGCTCTGCGCGAGCTTCGTCGGTGCCGACATCACCCATATGTGAGGACTGACTTCTTGCTTGTTTCTGGAGAAAGATGCTTATTTAGCAGAGGTGAATATACCTCAGATCAAGGAAGATGAACAGCAAGGGTTAAAAACAAATATTTCCATGCTGGCGGTTCTTCAAGCAATTAAGTCCCTGCCCATTAATAAATCTCCAGGGTTGAATGGCCTCACCACCCAATTTTATAATGTCTTTAGGTTTAAACTGCCCCTCTGATGGTGCGTTTATTTAATCAGCTCTTGGCTAGCTGCATCTTTGCCACCTTCCAAGAGGAGAACGGGTAGAGCAAGGATGCAATCATGCCAGCTGTGGTTCATATCACCTGTTATCCTTACTTACTACTAATATTAAAATCTTGGTCGAAGTATTAGCTAATAGAGTAGCTAATGTTTTACCGGATTTGATGAATCCAGATCAGACAGTTTCACGCAAAAATGTAATGTGTACCATTGAGTCAATGCTGACTTCTGACAACCCAGCAACCACTGGGTTTCTTAGAACATAAGATATGCCATACTGGGTAAAACCAAAGTCCATCAAGCCCAGTATCCTCTTTCCAACAATGTACTATCCAGGTCACAAGTACCTAGCAGATTCCCAAAAAGACACACAGGTTCCACAAAACTTGTATTGGGACAAGCAGTGGATTTCCCGGGTCCTCTTTAATAATGGTTTATGGACCTTTCTTCCAGGGACTTGTCCAAAACATTTTTAAACACAACCACACTAACAGTTTTTACTACATCTTCCGGTAATAAATTCCAGAGTTTGATTACGCATTAAGTGAAAAAAATATTTTCTCTTATTAGTCTTAAATGGGTTACACTGTAGCTTCCTTTCATGTCCCCTAGTCTTTCTACTTTTGATGGAATAAATAATACCCGTTCCACTCCATTCATTAATTTATAGACCTCTATCATATCTCCCCTCAGCCGTCTCTTTTCCAAGTTGAAAAGCCCTAACCTTTTAAGCCTCTTCTCAAAGGGGTATCCTTCCATCCCCTTTACCATTTTGGTGGCTCTTCTCTGTACTTTTATAATTCTTCTATATAATTTTTAAGATACGTCAACCAGAATTGCACACAATATTCAATGTGCAATCACACCATAAAATGATACAGAGGCATTATAATATCCTTTGTTTTATGCTTCATTCCTTTCCTTATGATTCCTAGCATTCTATTTGCCTTCATCCACGATGACGCCTAACTTTTTTTTTGGGTGGTGGTTCCTAATGTCGAACCTTGCATCGTGTAACCATGGTTTGGGTTGTTCTTTCCTAGATGCATAACTTTGCATTTGTCCACATTAAATTTCATCTGTCATTTGAACATCCAATCTTCCAATTTATCAAGGTCCTCTTGCAACTCTTCACAATCCTCTTGGGTTTTAACAACTTTGAATAATTTTGTGTCATCTGCAAATTTGATTACCTCACTCGTTATTCCCATTTCCAAGTCATTTACAAATATATTAAAAAGCAGCGGACCCAGCACAGATCCCTGGAGTACTCCACTATTCACCCTTCTCCACTGGAAAAATTGCCCATTTAGCCCTACCCTATGCTTTCTATCTTTTAACCAGCTCCCGATCCATAACAGTACACTGCCTCCTATCCCATGACTTTTTAATTTCGCCAAGAGTCTCTCATGAGGGACCTTATCAAAGGCTTTCTGAAAATCCAGATACACTATATCAATTGGCTCACCTTTGTCTATCTGTTTATTAACACCTCAAAAAAATATAACAGATTAGTAAAACAAGACCATCCTTGGCTAAAGCCATGTTGGCTTTCTCCCATTAAACCATGACTATCTACATGTTCAATAATTTTGTTCTTTATGATGGTTTCTACTATTTTGCCCGATATTGATGTCAGGCTTACCGGTCTGTAGTTTTCTGGATCACCCCTGGAACCCTTTTTAAAAATTGGCATTACACTGGCAATTCGCCAATCTTCAGGTATTGCAGATGATTTTAATGATAGTTCCATATTACTAATAGTAGATCTACAATCTCATATTTCAGTTCTTTCAACACCCTTGGACGTATACCATCCGGTCTAGGTGATTTGCTACTCTTTAGTTTATCAAATAGTTGTAATGCATCTTCCTGGTTTATCGATATTTCTTTCAATTCTTCCGATGGGACCTTCCCTACATCTTTTTCAGTAAAGACCAAAGCAAAGAATACATTCATTCTGTCTGCTATGGCCTTGTCCCCTCTTAGTGCCCCTTTTACCCCTCTGTCATCTAATGGTCCGACTCTCTCACAGGTTTTTGCTACGAATGTACCTGAAAAAGATGTTATCACGCACTTTTGCTTCCATAACAAGCTTTTATTAAAATTCCCTCCTTGCCTGCCTTATCACTGCCTTGCATCTAACTTGCCAGTGCTTATGTTTCCAGTTTTCGTCATTTGGCTCTTTTTTTCCATTTCCTGAAAGATGCTTTTTTGGCTACAACAGCCTCTCTGACCTTACCTTTATACCATGCTGGCAGTTTTCTGGACTTCCTTCCACTTTTTTTAAAGCGTCGAATACAGTTGGTCTGGGCTTCCAAGATAGTATTTTTAAACAACACCGATGCTTGATGTAAATCTTTACCCTTTGCAGCTGCTCCTTTTAGTTTTTTTCTTAACTATTTTCCTCATTTTATCATAGTCTCCCTTTCGAAAGTTAAAAGATAGTACTGTGTATTTCCTTGTCATCTTTCCTCCATTTATTAAATCAAACATCATGATATGATCACTATTGCCAAGTGCCCCAACACCCTTATCTCTTGCACTAGTTCTTGTGTTCCACTAAGGACTAGGTCCAAAATGGCTTCCCCTCTTGTCAGTTCATTTGCCAGCTGCTCCAAGAAGCATTTATTTCATCTAGAAACTATATCTAGCTAGCATGTCCTGCCGTGACTTTGACCAGGCGATACCGGGGTAATAGAAATCACCCATCATTATTACTGTGTTGTAACTTTTGTTAGCTTCCCTGATTTCATCATCCATTTGTTCATTCTGGCCAGGTGGTTGGTAGTACACCCCCATTGCTATCGCTTTCCCATTCTTACATGGAATTTTGATCTATAGTGATTCTATAGTGTGTTTTGTTTCTTGCAAAACTTTATTCCAGTGTAACTCAATGCCCTCTATAGCATACAGCACACCCTCTCTACCAATTTGATCTACTCTGTCATTGTGATATAATTTCTACCCAGGTATCCCAGTGTCCCACTGGTTGTCCTCCTTCCATCAGGTCTCTGAGATATCAAGCATATCTAACCTCTCATTTAGTGCTATATATTCTAATTCTCCCATTTAATTTTTTAGCCTTCTAGCATTTGCAAACAAGCATTTTAGAGGCTGTATTTTATTCATATCAATCTGGTTATCAGTAAACAGGGATAATTTGGAATCTTTAAACTCTGTCTGCTCTATACTTAAGGGCATTTGGGTTACTTCTGTCTTTATTGGAACCTCTCTGTTGATATGCTCTAACTTCAATCTTTTCCTAGTATCCTTCAAGGATACATCCTTACGAACCATGCGCTCTTGAGCAACTGTCGGCTTTCCCCTATTATCTAGTTTAAAAGCTGTTCTATCTCCTTTTTAAAGGTTAATGCCTGCAGCCTGGTTCCATCCCGGTTAAGGTGGAGCCCATCCCTTTGGAAAAGCCCCTCCTTTCCCCAGAATTTTGCCCAGTTCCTAACAAATCCGAAACCCTCTTCCTTGCACCAGTCTCATCCACGCACTGAGACTCCGGAACTCTGCCTACCTTTTGGGTCCTGCGTGTGGAACGTGAAGCATTTCTGAGAATGCTACCCTGAAAGTTCTGGATTTCAACTTCCTACCTAAAAGCCTTGGCAAGGTGTGATTGGAAATAGATTGCCAGGCCTTTCTTCTGAGGCAATGGAAGGTTAAGTGACTTGTCCAAGGCCACAAGGAATGCCAGTGGAAACTGAACACCAGTCTGCTTGGTTACTAGGCCACTGCTCTAACAACTAGACTACTCCTCCACTCCATGGCTTTGTGCAGGGGAGGCAAAAGGCAGACAATATCAAGAGGGTTATTATTTATTTATTATTTATTACAATTTCTTATATACCGCACTATTCGTCATCAGCGCGGTTTACATTAAAACAAAAGACCAGAACAACAGGCTGTTCGGTTTTACAGAGAACAAGGTGTACAAACTTGGATAACATGGGTGAACTATTTACATGAAATATCTACAAGTAGGCGTTATGACAAAGCTCTAGAAGTATCATGTAGTTACTTTCTTTGGTGGGGTTAGCTAGGCGTCATTGCTGACTGGGTAGTACTTGAGGAACAGGTGATATTTGAGTGCCTACCTGAACTGGGCTAAGTCAACGATAGCACGAATGTTCGATGGTAGAGCATTCCAGCATCTTGGGGCGCAAAATTTGAAAGCTCTGTTTGCCGTTGTCAGGGTGCATTTTGTCAAGGCCTTCGGAATTGTTAGAGAGTTTATTGATGTTGGTCTTCTGGATCTGTTTGGTGAAACAGTGTGAATGAGCTCTGTAAGTGAAGAGGATGAAAGACCATTGACGGCCTTAAAGGTCAGTAGTAAGGTCTTGAAAACAAGCCTTCCATGTATGGGGAGCCAGTGAAGCTGCTTCAGGATAGGCGTCACGTGGGTGCTCCTAGAGGCCCCATGGAGGACCCTTGCTGCGGCATTCATGGCAAGTTGTAGCGGGTTCAAGGTAGATTGTGGGAGGCCTTGTAAAATGGCGTTAGCATAGTCGAAGTGAGGTAAGATTAGTGCTTGGTATATAGTCCGGAAGTCGTCTGGATCTAATAAGGAATGCAGGTGCCTGAGTGTTCGGATCTTGAAGTATATTGCTCTTACTATGTTACCTATGTGTACCTTCATATCAAGACGTTGGTCCAACGTGACTCCAAAGTATCTTATTGTGGCTTTTGTTTGCAAATCTGCTTCCTTAACTCTTACTTGGGGTGGTGGAGTGAAATTGTGGCCCTCGTGATGAAGAGCACCTCAGTTTTCTTGTGTTGAATACGGAGGTTTTGAGATTGGAGCCATTCTGAAACTGCGTCAAAACATTCTATCAGGGGGGAAAGGTCCATTTGATCCGTGGAGAACGGCATGTAGAGCAGTATATCATCTGCATATATATTAATTTTGTATGGGTGACACAACAGGAGTGGTACTGGTGATGTTGTTCGCGATCAATGCCAAAAAAAGCATTCAGTCGTGTTCACTGGGATTTATGTTTGCTGTTTAGCATAAAGTGGGGCTGGCACCACATTTTTGTGGGTGACTACAGAAGCTTTATACAGCTCCTACTGCCTGTGTGAAAATAAATGATAGTGACAGAGGCACCCAGGGCTGTCCTGGTTTATCGCCACTTTTATTGCACCCAGCAGAGCTGTCCGCTATCGCCACTTTATTTGCATTGGTGGTGAGATTCCTAGTGCAGATGATTAGGATTAATCGAATGTTAGTGGTTTGGAAATTGAGGAACAATATAAGATCTTGCTTTTTATAGATGATGTCCACTTGGCCTCATGTATTTCTACAGGTACTGATGAAGGAGTTGCATCGGTATGGAATAAAATTGTTTTTTTTGTTGTTTTTTTTTTATAATTTATTCTTTATTCATTTTTCAACACAAACATACATTTGTACCTCTGAGGACCACAACCGATCTATCAAGTTCTTCCTTCCTGTACAGTAACAAACTAATATCCTCCAACCATAATAATAATAATAATAAGTATGAGTATGAAACAGTAGTTCGTTCCCCCCCTTACCCCCATACCCATCCCCTCCCTCCGCCCCTCTCCCTCCCTTCCCCTCCCATCCTCCTATCCCATCCCCTCTACCCCCCTCTGTCTAAACTCCCCCACTTTCACGCCCTTTTAAAACTTTTCCAACATTTAACATTAACATTATACCTTATACATGATATACATTATATGCATTATAATCCCTGTGGGCTGGTTCACAGTGTTAAAACTTTTTAAACATTTGAGTAGTGGTACATTTAAGCAGGTAGGGATCCAAGCCCCTTCCCCCTTACAGGTCCATCCCCTTCTGTTTTCTCACACCAGTGTTCCACCCCTCCACCCCTTCCACTGTACATACTGCTCCCACATCTTGTTGTATCTTGTAAGAGTATGCTTTCTGTGTGCTTCGATCGCACAGAAGCCCCATATCTGTTCCATTCTCCCCACCATCTCCGTTAACGGGGGTACCCCAATTTTCTTCCACCAACAGAGAAGACTCATCCGGGTTGCGATTACACAATACCCCTGTAGCTTCCCCAACTCTCCACCTCCTCCCCCCTCCACCTCCTCATTCAATATTACCATACCCGGCGTGAACTGTACCTCCACCTTCGTAATATCCACTATGAGTCTTTCCACACCTATCCAATAGTCCCGCACAATAGGGCAGCTCCAAATCATATGTAACAGGTCCCCTCTTGCCCCACATCCCTTCCAACAGTGCTCTGAGCTGTCTGCGCATGGAGCCACACTGGGGTCCAATACATTCTCAATCTTAGCTTATAGCTATTTTCCAACATTGCTGTCCCCGGGGCCAGTCTGTGGGCTCTAATATAAATACTGTTCCACCTTGTGGGGTCCCACTGGCCTCCCAGCTCCTCCTCCCACTGCTGCTGACTGCGTATGGTCCCCGACTTGTGTTCCCCCAAAAGCTTATATAGCCTTGATATTATCTGAGTAGGCATCCCCCTATTCCCTATCATCTCCTCAAATGGTGTGGGCTGAGCAGACCAATCCTTTTTCACCTCCTTCTGCTGCAACCAGTACCACATACTAATATATTCATATCTGTCTCGCTTATCCAGGTGATACTGCTGCTGGAGATCCTCAAAGCTCCGAATGCCTCCCCCGTCTCCCACCATTTGACCAATTTTCCACAACCCCTTTCGCCCCATCTCTTAAAAACCCCCACCGCCTCCCCCATCTTACCCTCTGTCACCGTCTGAACATGAGTCTCCCTGGAGTACCTCTTCCCCCCCCATCAAGTACCTTCTCCATTTCACCCAGACCTGTCTCGTGAGTTCCAAATATGGGTTCTCCTCCCCCTTCCCCCTCCTCCCAACCCCGGGATCCCAAATCCAAGCTCCTGAACCCACCTCCTCCTCCCCTTCCATGCCTACCCACCCTGGGAGTTCCAGCCCCTCTTTCCACGCAAACAATGCCCGGAGTTGCGCCGCCTCGTAGTATCTAAGCAAAGATGGAACCCTGTCAGACGGCTGCCTGGGTGAGAATCTTCACACTCTTGGCAAGTGCATATTTCTATATGATTTGCAAGGTATTGTGGGCAATGTAGTACATTCACACCAGACACAGCTGCTGACAATAATTTAGTTGTGCTCTTGGGTAAAGCCAATAAGATATTTATTTATGGGGTTATTTCTCCCAACACAGATATGCTTGGTAGCACATAAATTAGGTAACTTGCTTTCAGTGTTAACTTGGAAAAACAAAGTTAAAATCAGGAAAACAACAAATGAAAAGCCACAAAGCAAGAAACAAACTGTTCTTTTCAGGTTAACTTCTGATTACTTCCCACCTAGATACAGAAGTGATTCTCTCCTAGCTCACAAGCAATTAGGTAAGGCTTAATTGCTAGCAGTTACCAGCTGAAACCCCTTAGCTGGCTTGCCTTCCACTGTGTGGGTCAAATCCTGCTTCAGGAGCTTTTCTGAGTAGATTAAAGAACAAATTTGTATTTCTTTGTGATGGTTGCTGTACTTTATAACAGAAAGTTACCAACGGAGTTTAGATAGAGAGCAGTCCATATAAACAGGATCCTCATCTGCTATTATTCCCCCTTGTTCAACAAGCATGGGTTCAATATCATGGATTGGCACAGATGAATCTCTCAATGGAGCATTTTCAGGAGAATACTTGTTTCCCTGCTGTCTTTCAAGGTTATAGCTAGGGCATAGATCAGTGTTCATACCTGAGCTTCCATTGCTGCTAGAGTTCCTCTCTATATAGCCTGGCCAGTATGTAGTCCAGTTCTTATGTCCAGCCTTCCAATCCAGATCCCTGGACACTGGATCTCTCTTCACATACCTTCTGGCACGGGTCTTAGGGTCCCTTCCACGTGCAGCCGTCTCCCTCACAGGTAGCGTCTGGAGATTCCTAGCTCTGCAGCACCATTCCTCTGGCTTTCCCCAGTCCAATTCAGCATAACCTTAGCCGCGTTGACGGCGGTCTATATTGTTCTTCGTTGCCTATGATTTGGTAGTTTGGAAGCACTTGAAACAGGGTATATCTACCCGAAACGTGCACGTCGTGCTGGTGTCCTTTTGAAAGAGCGACGACTACTGGGAAGTTCAACGAAAGTTTTGAGATAAGTGTTATGGTAGAGGAACTACTGATTTAAATAAAATAAAAGAAGCTAGCAGTCTGGAGGGGGGCTGGCTCCCTCTGGCCCCTCCTACGGCATAGCTCCGACAAAAAGTTTTGTAATTCTAATTATTGAGTAGAGAGGTGATATTTTAAGTGATTCTGGTTTATTATTTCTTGAATTTGTTTCACTGGAGTGGGGGGGGTGATATTTTGCATAGTATCTAGCGACATCTGGCACCCCTAGTCCCCCCCTTTCCCTACTCGTGTACATTACCCTCCTACTCACCCGAGAACGACTCCCTCCCCACACAAAAGCAAACATCTGGTTCTGTAATATGCGTAATTCCCTACGTGGAACGGGGACCGGCAAGGTTTGGAACAAATACAACATCCGTGGCAAAAGATTCATCTTCAAGACTGCTATTCTACCCATCCAGGCGATCTCCACACCCCGCCACCGAGACATATCCTCCCTCAGCCTTCTAAACATCTGGGGATAGTTCGCCCCGTAAAGTCCCAAGGGGTGAGCGGTGACCTGCACTCCCAAATATTTCTGATATATTCTTTTATACTGTCCTTAGGTTTCCCCACATACCGCTCCTCCTCAAGTAGGGATTCATTGAGTTTCCAGAATTTTAAACTGTCATCTGTGGTACCCATGTCAAACTTTACACTCACTGGAGCATGATCTGACCAGGTAATTAAGCCGTGTTCCACTTCTTTTACCCTCTACCCATTGTCCACCCCCCATATCATATCTAGCCTACTGTAGGTTCCATGTACTGGAGAGTAAAACGTGTACTTCTGCTCTCTCGGATGCCAGCTTCTGCAGACGTCAACCAATCCCAATCTCTCCCTCATTTTGTGCACTCTACGCCTATCCCCTCGGCCTCCTCCCCCCCTGGCCCCCACTTGTATCCATTCGGGGATTACATGTCAGATTAAAATCCCCTCCCAGGATTATGGGGGTGTTTCCAAATTCCTCCAACTCCTTCAAGATTTGCTCATACGCCTCCCCTTGCTTCTTATTTGGTCCATATAAGCTAACCACCCACACCTCCTCCCGCTCTATTTGTAGTTATACCCCCACCCATCTACCTCCTTTCCCCCTACGAGTATTCTTCACCATATGATGATATTCACCCCCCACCAAGATCCCAACCCCCCTCCCCCCACCTTTCCTGGAGTTTGCTCTCTGTCCCACCAGAGCCACCTTAGGGTATTGCCTGGACTCCAAGAAATATTCCTGCCCCACCCGCAGGTGGGTTTCTTATATGCACAGACTATCCACTCCCAATCTTCTGCCCTCCAACTCCACCATTTTCCGTTTCTGTCCCGTGCACAACCCCTTTACATTCAATGTCGCAATCGTTAATGTTTTCCTCCTTTGGACCTCCTTCCCCTGGACCTCCCCTCCCTTCTTCGCACCACCCCTCTGTTCCCGTGCCCCTGCCTGACTCCCCCGGTTGCCACGCCTCCTCCCCTTCTGCTAGTCCCTGCTTCCAGGCCTCCCCCCTGCTCCCCCATCCCCTGAACTCTCCCACCCCCCTCTCATCCCCTCCCTCCCTTCCCCTCCCTCCATGTCCTCCTCTCCTTCCAGAGGATACACCAGGAGTAGTGCGCCCCCTACCTCCCCCAGCCACTTACTTCTCATTCCCCCCCTTTTTCCTAACCTGTTCTTTCTCTCCCGCCCTCCATCCCCCAAAGCAGCCCATATTCAAAAACCTTCCCCCTTCCCACCCCCCTCTTCACCCTTGCCCCTTCCTCCTCCTCCCCCTTCCTCACCCCTCCACCACTCACCTCCCACCCCTTTCCCACCTCAGACATTCACAACTTTAGCTACCTCTGCGCCCCCATTCTCCCTCTCCCCACCCCTCTCCCTCCATTCCTTACCACCCCACCCCTCCAAAACATACAGTGCTTAAAACACTCCTCCACCACCCCTTCAGTGTATACCCAACATATTATCAGTCCTCAGGTTCCTTCCATGTTCTGGTCCTCTCGCTGCTCCTGCCTTCTCATCCGAGTGTCCCTCCTCTCCTGGCTGTCACCCCGCTGCTGCTGCCTCCTCCGCTCTGTTAATCTTGCTGCCATAGGTGCTTCCTGGGGCCGTAGTTCCGCTTCACGTAGGGCCCCCATCGCCTCCTCTGGTGACTGCGTCTGCCATGCCCACCCTTTGAGGGTAAAGGATATTCCAAACGGATGTAGCCATCGGTACTTAACTTCTGCTTTCCGCAATAATTGTGTCACTAGTTGCATTGCCCTCCTCCTCTGCAATGTGCCAGCAGACAAATCCTCATATATATGCACCGAGTAGCCCTGCCACGTAAGAGTTCCGAAACGCCTCATTTTGTTGACAATTTTCTTCTTCGTTTTATATCTTGCCAGGCAAATTATAATGTCCCTAGGCCTATTTCCTACTGGTGAGCCTAGTGCTCTGTGCGCTCTTTCAAGTTGTATGTCCACAGCTGCCACCTCCTCTCCCCCTTTCTTTTGCACCTCTAGACACACAGACACTGCCACCTTTTCACTATCTTGAAATTCTTTCTCCTCCGGGATTCCTCGGATTCTCAAGTTGTTGCGACGTGACCGATCTTCCAAATCTTCCAGTTTATAAAGTAGGGCCTCATGGTGGGAGCTTAGCTTTATGCCTCTTTGTCTCCCTTCTTCCTGAAGCTGCTCAAGTTCTTGCAGCCTACTTTCGTGGTCTCCCATCCTGCATACCAGCTCTCCGATTTCTTCTTTCAAGGGCCCCAAGAGCTCATTAAGTTCACTTTTCACTGACTGCACCTCTTTTTTAATTTTGAGGAACCAGTCTCTGAGCTCTGCTCTAGTAACACTTTGTGGGGGATCTGTTCCTGATGTCATCTCGCTCCCCAGCTCCACATCCACCTCCCGCTCTCCAGTACCTCCTTGCTGTGGTTTATTCTCACTCTGCCCAATGTCGCTCTTCCCTGCTTGTGGTCCCGAGTATACATACTGTGATAAGGAAGCTTATCATAGCTCAGGAAGGGGCTATAGAAAAGGTGAAGTGTCTCTGAACAAGCAACCTGTCAGTGCTGGTAGAAATGAGAAAACGGAATTTTGCATAAAAGACTACCAGTCCCAGAATGCACCAGGTTTCCAACAGCCATTAGAGGAGCTGAAGTGGGGAAACGTGTGTTCAATCAGGAGGCTATGAGGTAATCCCTAAGCACTCATCTCAAAGGGCAGGGCCTGATTCAGCACAGCTGCGCTGTGTTAGGGGGGAGCACTCATCAAGGCAGAATAAGAGTAGAGTTTATTCTACAGATGACCATCTTCATGATCTTCATGATCACCTTGGATATCCAGAGAATTGTCCTCAGTATCCTGAGAACCAGTTTGAGTTTGATCATCAGTTTCATCTGAAGGATCATCAGAAGCCAAACCGGACGGACAGAGAGGCAAGGAAACCCTCTGGAAGAAAGAGGAGAAAAGCCTTTGAGAGGTCTAGAAGAGTCCAAAGCAGTACGTATACTGGGAGGTATTCCAAGGGCCAGCATACACCATTGGACTGGGGAAAGCCAGAGGAATGGTGCTGCAGAGCTAGGAATCACCAGAGGCTACCTGTGAGGGAGACGGCTGCACGTGGAAGGGACCCTAAGACCCGTGCCAGAAGGTATGTGAAGAGAGATCCAGTGTCCAGGGATCTGGATTGGAAGGCTGGACATAAGAACTGGACTACATACTGGCCAGGCTATATAGAGAGGAACTCTAGCAGCAATGGAAGCTCAGGTATGAACACTGATCTATGCCCTAGCTATAATCTTGAAAGACAGCAGGGAAACAAGTATTCTCCTGAAAATGCTCCATTGAGAGATTCATCTGTGCCAATCCATGATATTGAACCCATGCTTGTTGAACAAGGGGGAATAATAGCAGATGAGGATCCTGTTTATATGGACTGCTCTCTATCTAAACTCCGTTGGTAACTTTCTGTTATAAAGTACAGCAACCATCACAAAGAAATACAAATTTGTTCTTTAATCTACTCAGAAAAGCTCATGAAGCAGGATTTGACCCACACAGTGGAAGGCAAGCCAGCTAAGGGGTTTCAGCTGGTGACTGCTAGCAATTAAGCCTTACCTAATTGCTTGTGAGCTAGGGGAGTGAAAAGAACAGTTTGTTTCTTGCTTTGTAGCTTTTCATTTGTTGTTTTCCTGATTTTGACTTTGTTTTTCCAAGTTAACACTGAAAGCAAGTTACCTAATTTATGTGCTACCAAGCATATCTGTGTTGGGAGAAATAACCCCATAAATAAATATTTTATTGGCTTTACCCAAGAGCACAACTAAATTATTGTCAGCAGCTGTGTCTGGTGTGAATGAACTACATTGCCCACAATACCTTGCAAATCATATAGAGATATGCACTTGCAAAGACTGTGAAGATTCTCACCCAGGCAGCCGTCTGACAATACTCTCTGAGATCCACTGCTTTTCTTCTCGTGGTCATCGCTGCTCTGTCTTCACAAACAGTTGCTGCCCGTATCTTCTTGCTTGCAGTCACCTTGGAGGAACCTTAAGGTGCTGACTAGTTTGCTGGGGAGGCCCTGACTGGCTTATAAGGGGCTACGGGAACCGACTTGGCTGGCTAGGGGGAGCCTGGGGAAGGGCGAACTGACTTGAACGTGTGAGGCAGAAGCTGCGAAGGATAACCGGCCCGTAGGGGTAGGGGCCGACTGGTCAGCTGGGTTGGAGTGCTCCTCCTCAAACTCCTCCGAAGCACCCACTCCTCCTGCCTCTAACTGCGGTGGAGGAAAATCACTCGCCACTCCCACCAGGGATCTCTCCTCCCGCTCAGCTCTCCTCACCACTCTCTTCACTGCTGACTCCCTGCTCCTGTTGCAACCACGTTTAGGGTGGTCCCGGCTCTCCAGTCACTTCTCTCCGATTGTGGCCCCTGACTTTGTGGGTTCCTGCACTTTGCCGCGGTCCTCCCGTCACTCACTCTGGCCCTGCTGGGGCTCCGGGCGCCATTTTGATTCTCCACGCAGCTGCCCTCCGCTCCCGCTATTGCGGCTCTCCACAATTTGTCACTGCCGCCGCCTATCTTAGGCCTTTCTCCGCCGCCACCCGACGTCTTCCCCCGCCCGGGGCACCCGTTTTCCACCTCCGGAGGATCAAGTTTTCAGCTTGTTGGCTGGGTTGGTGCCAGAGCGGCTGCCTCACACCGCCATCGGCTCCGGTGAAGTCACTTCCTCCTCCGCTATGAAAAAATTGGGTTTTAAGATAAATATGAATAGATCCAAGGCCTTAAAGGTAAGCCTTAGTGCACAGAGGTGGAGAGAATGTGGGTCAATTTTCCCTCTCGGCAAGTCCTTCATTCAAATATTTGGGAGTTTCTATAACTAGTGACTGTAAAAAGATGAATGAAGTGAATTATATAACACTGTTAACCAGAATAGATAAGGATTTTGAGAAATGGCAGAAAGTGGAGATCTCCTGGCTGGGTAGAATAGCGGTTATAGAAATGAACCTACTACCATGCTTTTACTATATTTTATTTCAAGCATTGCCTATTGCTATACTTAGAGTAAGCTTATCCCAGTTGCAATGAAAATTATTTTATCTGTCGAAGGCGGCTGCCAAGGGTAGCACATAAGGTGCTTCTTGTAGCCAAAGGGTTAGGAGAATTAGTTATCCCGGATATCCATATAGGCAACATCTCTGGCGCATATCGAAGAGGGGGCTGCAGAAGATAACTAAGCAGGTGTAATTTTCGGTGATGGCAGCCATAAGATTTACATCTAATTTTAAACCAGGGAGGGAAGGAATTTTTAAAAGGTGGGCAGGATTAGGATTGGATGGTTTATGATTTGTTGTATTTACTTTGGGCCCAATATTCAATTGGAATGGTTATACACCGCTACAGCGCATAGCCATTGCCACCAACCTCTAACCCCAGATATTCAATGCCGGGGTCATATGCGGCTCTGGCATTGCATATCTGGGGTCACTGCACAGCCTCCGAGCCTGCAGAAGCTAACCGGGTAGCGGCAAGATTGCACTGCTACCTGGTTAGCTCCCATAGGTAAAACTGGGCCACCTTTTTCTTCGCCTAGTTTTACCCGCAGGTAGCGATGCAATATTGTCGCTGCCTGGTTAGCGACCGTCGCCACCCATGACACGCCCCAGAATGCCCACAGCTCTCCCCAATGCTAAATGGCTAGCATGGGGACATAGAGCAGCATTAGTTGGGGATATTCAGTAGCACATAACCATATTAGTGCTGCTGAATATCCCATTCAGCAGCATTTACATGGTTTACAGGTCAGTAAATTGTGTAAATGTCTTTAGAATATCGGTCCCTATATTGCCTTTTTCGGGGTATGCAAAGTGGTTTACAAAATAAAATTTAAATCAGGGGGTGAAAGGAACTACAATCAATTGACAAGACAGGGAAGAAGAGTCAGAAGAATCATACAGTGATCACACACAACAGAAAAAGCAATTATTCCAGTGAAATAGGCATACAAGTATAGTCTCGCGGGCGGGGGTCACTGTCACTACACCTCTTGTGAATCTGATCATACCTAATTAATGAGGGAGATCGAATGCTTGTTTGAATAAGTGTGTCATAAGTTCTGCCTTAAAGCGTTTGAAGGAGGAATGAAGACGAAACTCAAGGGGAAGAATGTCCCATAATAGGGTGGCAAGGAAGAAAAAGGCTGAGTGTCACGTGGATTCATACTGAGCATGAATTGGAGAGGGTAAGGACAGTCTTACCATACACTGACTGCTAAGAGTGAGTCAGACAATATGGTATAATAAGAAAGGACAGATAATCTGGGGCTAACTAATGCAAGGCTTTGTAAGTTAGGATGAGGATTTTAAATCGTATACAGAATTCAACAGGAAGCCAATGATGTTGGATGAGCAATGGGGTTGCATGGTTATATCTATGGGCACGCAGAAGGATACAAATAGCAGTGTTTTGTACTGTTTGAAGTCTTTTCGGCCCAGTAGAGGACAGGCTAACGTAGACAGAGTTACAGTAATCAAGCCGAGAAATTACTGTGCTGAGGACAACAGTTATTTGAGCAGGTGTATCAAGATATGGACGAATTGCCCTGAAATGGTGCAGTAAGTTAAAGGAAGATCTAACTACATGACTGGTATGTTGTGCGAATGAGAGATCTAAGACCTCGATAACACCTAGATAGTGAAATGATGAAGCCAGAGTAAGAGGTTATCCCTGGCTTGATAGAGCAATGTTGGAGGCTAGAGAACTTCCTATTATACAGATGGCTGTAGATTTCTTAGGTGTCAAATGAAAACAATTTTCTTGTAACTAGTTTTCAACCATGTTCACCAGAGATTAATTGAGGTGAGATTGGGAGCAATACTGTCAGTAAATGAGACAAGGAGGATGTCATCAGCATACATGTAAAATGACAACACCTGTGTTTTTAATCAGAGTAAGCAGAGGACTCAGAAAGATATTGAAGAGGAAAGGAGAGAGAATTGGGCTCTGAGGAACCCCACACCTACAAGGATGAAATTGTGGGCCTTTACCAGTGACATGAACCGAAAAAGAGCAGTCTGTCAGAAAAGACTGAAATCACCGATAGACCTTATCACGAATACCAATGGAGTGATGAAAGCTGATAACAAAAGATCATGATTAACAAGGTCAAATTTGCAGGAGAAATCAAAGAGACAGCCAAGGCCATATTTTCAGAATCCAGAGGGCTGTGAATTTCATTTAAGACTGCCATAATAGTCTCAATGCTATGTCCTGCCAGCATGCAGCTGAGGTTTGAACAGACTGACGTGGGAAGAGATGATTCAGAGGAAGACCAATGAAGAGGAGGTTGCAATAGTCTAGAGACGAGAGGTGCAGAATCTGAAAGTTCTGACCTATCTCAACCCCCCCTCCCTGTTTATCCTCGAACAGGGGAGGAGAAATTGAAATTCAAACTAAATGTTTAAACAGGTAAATACTAGAGATGTACATTCATTTGAGACAAAATGGGAAATCTCAACAATATTTCTTATTTTGTTTCATATTGTTTACAAATTAAAACAAACAGGAAATGACATTTTCATCATTTCTCAACTTTCATCTATAGGGCGTACTATTTGATAACATGTACTACTTGTGTGTACACAAACCGCACATACTATTGTGAAATAGGTCACAATATTGCTTAATAGTGCACACTATAAAGTCACAGAGCATAGTAGCTCACCTGTAACAGGTGTTCTCCAGGAACAGCAGGAATCAGTCCTCACATATGGGTGACATCGGCGCTGACGGAGCTCATGCGGAGAATTTCCCCAGCTTTCAAAGAAAGCCTTTGGGAATGCTACCACGCATGCGTGGTCCCCTTCCTGCCCAAGGGTGCCATCTTGCTCAGTCAGGTGACATAGCTAAGACGGCAGTAAAACTAAAACAAGGTAGAGAGGCAACTCTCAGAGAGGGTTGTGAGGACTGATTCCTGTTGTTCCCAGAGAACACTTGTTACAGGTGAGTAACTAGGCTTCTCCAGGAATAAGCAGGAAGTCAGTCCTCACATAACGTACTCCCAGGCTGCCGAGGACTGAACCATGACAGCACCAACGGCGGCCAATCGGGTAGCTGTGAGTTGCAGAAGGTACGTCCCCGCTGAGAGACTCTGTAAAAGCCTAGCATCCAGCGACACTCTCACTCCGGTAGCCTGAAGACAGAAGGGTCGGAGGGCAGGAGTTGCCTATTCCCTGAGAATATTACGGAGCACAGCCTGGCCAAAGGCACTGTCCCTGCAGGACTCACACTCCAGGCAATAGTGAGCTGCAAATGTATGAATTGAAGACTATGTGGTGGCTCTGTAGATCTCCGGCACCGGCACTGAGCAGAGATTGGCCACCAACATGGCCATATACCTCAGGCGATGCACTATTATCCGATGCTCAAGGGAGAGGACCGCTCACTCATAGGCAAGGGCAATACAGTCCGCCACCCAAGTGCACAAGGTTCGCTTTGTCACAGGGAGCCCCAGTCTGCTGGGGTCATAAGACATGAAAAGCTGAGGAGCTTTGCGGTGGTCCTGCGTTCTCTGTAAGTAGAAGGACAGGGTCCATTTGCAAGCCAGTGTATGGAGTATCATTTCCTCCTTGTCGGCATGAGGCAGCGGGAAGAAAGTGGGGAGGACAACCTCCTGGTTAAGGTGGAAAGGAGACACCACCTTCGGGAAGAATTTGGGGTGAGTGCAGAGCACTACCCTGTTCTTGAAGAACCACGTATATGGTGGATCTGCCAAGAGGGCCTGTTCATTCACTCTGTGAGCTGAGGTAAGGGCCACTAGGAAGGCCACTTTCCAGGACAAGAACCACAAGTGGCATGAGGCCAGGGGCTCGAACGGCGGTCCGGTAAGCTGGGAGAGCACTATGTTGAGGTCTGTGCTGCAGGCAGCTGCGGAAAGCTTGTAGGGCCAGGAAGATTGCCTGGAGTTCCAGAAAGCTAATCTGCAAGAGTGACTCCTCCTGGGACCAGCAGCCTTGTGTGCGCCAATCTCCACAGTATGCTTCCCAACCTAGGGTCCTTTGTGACATGGGTGCCTGGAAGGGCATTCCTGCCCAGAGGGGTACAGGTTCTGCCATCAGTTGAGAAACTTCACCAACTGGCAGATGACCCTGACCCTGTCCCGAAGCCTGCCTGTGGCTTGGGTCTACTGCGAGCGCTGGCACCACTGGGCTGTCTGCATGTGCAAGCGGGCCCAGTAGGCAGAGGAGGAGACCGCCAGTGGTGCTGGATCTCTCCTGCCAGCTGTCTGAGGCATTCTGCCCTTTCCCCTGGGAGGATGGCCCTGGCCTGTACCGTGTCCAGCTGAGCACCTATGAATTCTAGCTTTTGGGCTTGAGAAAGATGGGATTTGGGGTAGTTGATAACAAACCCCAAGTGCTACAGGAGGAGGATCTTACACTCTGCGGCCTGGCTGGTCTCTGCGGGCGTATTGCCTCTGATGAGCCAGTCGTCCAGGTAGGGTAAGATGAAAATTCCTTGTAGGCGCAGGTAGGCAGCTACCACTGCTAGGCACTTTGCAAAGACTCTCGGTGAAGAGGCCATGCCGAAGGGAAGTACCTTGTACTGGTAGTGGCCTCCCCCCACCATGAATTGTAGGTGCTGTCTGTGAAAGGGGTGGATCAGGATGTAGGTATACACATCCTTTAGATCCAAGGAGCACAGCCAATTTCCCTGATGGAGGTAGGGCACCAGTGTTCCAAGGGAGAGCATTTTGAACTTCTCCCTCACTAGAAACTTGTGCAAGTTTCAGAGGTCTAGGATAGGACTGAAGCCTCCAGTTCTTTTTGGGACAAGGAAGTATCTGGACTAGAAGCCCTTTCTCCAAAGGTGTTTGGGTACAGGCTCTACTGTGTTGTCCCTGATTAGACCTGTGAGCAAGAGGGTCTGGTAAAGGAGAGGTCGCCCTGGCTCTCCTGGGAAGAACCCTGGTGTTGTCTGTTGTAGGTGGAGGCGGTACCCCTCTCCTACCACCTGCAGTACCCACTGTGAAAGGACAACTGCCTATTTGTGGGCAAAGAATGTCAGGTGGCCCCCTGTGGGATGGAGAGGGTCTCCCGGGGGGAGGGAAACCCTGCCCTGGCAGTCAAAAGCTCTCTCCGGGCTGGGCTAGAGCCAGGGCTTAGGGGTTCTGAGCCTCTGGCTTTCTGAGTGCGTGGCCCTGGCCCTTGGGCTGAGGCCCTTGATGCTGATGGCCCGAGAAGGGTTGGTAGTGATGACTCTGATGGAAAGACCCCTTTTTCCTTGGGAAAAGGGGTCATTTCTGCGATGGTTTCTTGTGGGGAAGGGCTGGGGTCTTTTTCGAGAGCCTCTGTCGGGTCACCAACTTAGCCTCTATCTCGGCCCCCTTGTCAGCCATGGGTTTGCTGAACAAGTTCTCCCGGTGCAGGGGACATCAAGCAGCTTCTCTTGGACCCACTGCTCGAGGTCCGAGGTTAGTAACCAAGCCTGGCATTGGCCGCCAATGCCTACTGCCGCTACCCAGGCCGCGAACCTGAAGCCATCGTAGGCCACACGGGAAAGGAACTTGGAACAATGCCTGATTCCGGCTACCAGGGACTGGAACTGCTGGAGGGTCCCCGGCAACTCTTGCCAAGAACCCAGAGAGCTCCTGGATCAGGGCCTTGAATCCGGCACCTGAGCATGGAGCCCTGGTAGCATTTTCGCCCGAGGTCATCGAGGGCCCTGGCCTCTCTGCCCAGAGAAACATTAGAGTAGTTCTTCTGACTCTTGAGTTTTTGCATGGTTGACTCAACAACCATGGAATTATGTGGAAGCTAGGGTTTGTGGAACCCAGGACCCTTCTTGATGTGATAGATGGCGCTGAGGCATCAACTGACCACTGGCACCAATGCTGGGGTCTCTCACATCCTTGGCAAGTGTCTCTCAAGGATCGGCTGCACTGGCACCGTGTCTCCTTAGGAGGGGACTTGTACTGGAGGATTTCCAGTTCTTCAGTGCGTGGGTCCTCTTCTGATTCAGTTGGAACCGCGAGGGCTTGAGCCATGTCCTGAACAAAGTCATGGAAGGCCACAGTGCCGGGGCGCCAGGGGAGACATATCTGAGGGAACATCTTGGTGTCAAGAGATTTCCTGGGATGCTACTACTACTACTATTACTACTGAGCATTTGTATAGTACTACAAGACATACGCAGCACTGCACAGACATGTAAGAGACAGTCCCTGCTCATCAGAACTTACAATCTAGTCAAGACAGACAACACAAGAGAAACACAAGGAAATCAGCTGAGTCGAGATCCAAAAGTGGCAGCAAAGAGGTGGGTTTTCAGCCTGGATTTGAAAAGGGTCAGAGAAGGTGCCTAACATACAGACTCAGGTAGTTTGTTCGAGGTGTAAGGTGCAGCAAGGTGAAAGGAGAGAAGTCTGGAGTTAGCAATAGAAGAGAAGGGCACAGAGAGAAGCAATTTGCCAGAAAAGCAGAGTTCTTGAGGGAGGGTGCAGGGAGAGATAAGAGAGGAAAGGTAGTGAGGAGCTGCAGAGTGAATACACTTATAGGTCAGCAGGAGAAGTTTGAACTGGATGTGAAAATGGAAAGGGAGCCAATGAAGTGACTTGAGAAGAAGGGTAATATGAGCATGATGAGGCTGGCGAAAGATTAGCCCTGCAGCAGATGCCTCGTCAGTCTCCCACTTGGAGTTGGGGGGTGTTGACAAATACAAGACTCTGTGGACCCTTGCCCCAAGGGTCACCCCGAGAAGTCGGGGGCCTCCAGAGGACCTGAGGTCCAAATCATGGAGACTAGCCAGGGAGGACCGCATACCCGAGGAACGAGACCGGGACCTCGACCGGTGCCGAGGTTTTACACGAGGCTAGCAGCATTCAGAGCTCGGCTCAATGCACGGGGATTCCCCCATAGTCGGGGGCTTGGTTGTCGGGGCAGATGATGTGGACAAACTAGCCATCATTGCCTGCTGCAGGTCCAGGATAGCAGAGACATTGTGCTCCAAGACCGCCATTCTGGTTTCAAGGCCAGAAGGCTCTGCAGCTTTCAGCATGGGCACTGAGAACCTCAGGCCTGACATGGCACTCTTGCAAGTGCGTCTCACAGAATCTCGCACGGTCTCCGCAGGCCGAGGAATCACTCTTAAGAGACCTTGGTGGGGCTCTGCTTGGAGTCGCTGGAGTCCCTCCACAGGACTTTACCGACTTTCACTGGTGGAACCTGGACAGATTTCAAGGATTTTTTCTTCTTTTTCTCAGGGTCCAGGGTCTTCTCAGAGGAACCGCCGCAGCAGGACTCCGAGGACGCTCCAACCTCACGGGAAGTGCCGTGCTTGAAGCTCGGCACTGGGGAAGCCGGGGCTGAGTCAGACCTCGGGAACATATTCTCCTGCAACTCATACCTCTTTTTGTTGGTTTTCGGAGTCATGGCCTGATACAGGTCACAGTAGGTGCTATCGTAGTTTGGTCCCAGGCAGCGTAGGCAGCAGTCATGGGTGTCGGTAACTGACTTCGTCTGGTTGCAGCGGTCACATTTTTTGAATCCACCAGGAGACATGGTGGAAGACACCCAGTCTGGGTTGAGGACGCCCAGGCGAAAAAAGGAGTGAACGCCGGTCAAAGCAAGCCTCGATGGAAAAAATGGAAAGGAGCCAAGAACAGCGCCTGGGGCGGCCCCGGCTCGAGGCAAAAAGAGGAACCGGCACGCAACTGAGAAAAACAAACTGTTAAGGATACTTGGAAGGAATTTTTCCAGGAAAACAGGACAGACGTCCATTGGGTTCCAAGGAAAAAAGGAGTCTGAGCAAGATGGCACTCTTGGGCAGGATGGGGACCAAGCATGCGTGGTAGCATTCCCAAAGGCTTTCTTTGAAAGCTGGGGAAATGCTCCAGGCAGGCTCCGTTGGCACCGACGTCACCCATATGTGAGGACTGACTTCCTGCTTGTTCTTGGAGAATGAACATTATTGGCAAACTACAGCAAATGAAAAAAAATGGAAACAAAGCAGACCGAAACAAAACCTTTAGCAATCAAAACCAAAATTAATTATTTTTCTTGCATAAATACATATTTACTTGCATAAAAACTGGTGAATTCTGTCCTGCCCATGTATCATTGCACTGCTTGATATTTTTCCATTAACATTACTAACAGGCCATTTTTACTAAAGCTCAGCACATGCTAAGAGACAATCAGCATGTGCTATGGGCCGCAGCGACAGTTACCGTGCGCTAAGCTTTAGTAAACAAGGCCCTAAGTTACGTTCTGTTCATAAAAACAGGTTTTAAAGAATTTTTCCCTCGTTCCTAATACCATGTTCATAGGGCGAAAAGGTTCCAGCGTCGATATTAATGTAGGGATCAATTTTGATGGCAGTAACCCGGAGACCGCAGGACTTGAGGATGGTTCCAATGCTGCTGGCAATAATCCCTTTACCAATGCCAGAAATGACCCCGCCAGTGACCAGGATGTACTTCATTGGGGCAACCGGAACCATAGACAGGGCTTGGAACAACAATCTGCCGGGACAGAAAATACAGCCATTTTTACAAAATCACACTCCCTTATAGTGGCAAAAAACAACAACAGTATGTCAGTATTATCAGTACTATATGTATTTTTATTTATTTAATCACATTTAGCACATGTCAATTTGTCAAAGACACACTTGAGTCAAGGCACAAGGAAAAAGCGGTTAGATCAATGGGCTAAGAACCAGTGACGTAAGAGTTTAAATCCTATTTCTGCTACTGATGCTCCTTGCGAGATTGGGCATTTTATTAATGTAGGAAAGATAGTATTTATTATTTTATTTTTACATGTAATCCTAACTAAAAGATAAATAAATAAAAATAACTCTTGGAATTCATATTAGAGTGGAGGAGTAACCTAGTGGTTAGAGCAATAGCCTAGTACCTAAGAGATCAGGGTTCGATTTCCACTGGTACCCCTTGTGACCTTGGGCAACTCACTTTACTCTCCATTGCCTCAGAAGAAAAGGCCTGGCAATCTACTTTTGGCATACCTTGTTAAGAAAACCCAGGGACTGCTGGGACACTAGGAGTCAGCATTGACTTGACAGAACTTAAAAAAAGAATCATATTAACTACTTAAGGAGAAAGCAGACCTTACCTGCTAATTTATTTTCCTTGAGTCCTTCCCCTCACCAGCAGCTGGGGACCCAGCATGTCAGATTTTAGTGATGTCATGCTAGAAGGGCACTGTGCACCAATCCTAAGACCAGTATCCCAATATCAAAGCAGACTCCAAAAAGAGCAAGATTAATCTACACAACTGAAATAACTTGCATACCTCATACTTACATTTTTTTAAAGAGGTCTGAGAACCAACAGCACAATAGAACACGAAATATGTCTCCCCCTCAGGGAAACCACCAGGGGAGTCGATCGACGAGCCCAACTCTGATAAAGGATTCTTGGTTCTGCTGAGATGGACTTGCTCTCCAACAACCTGAAAAGAACGGGAGGGTCCTGGACTGGACTGGAGGGACTCAAGTAAAGTAAATTAGCAGGTAATTTCTCCTTCCATATCATCCCTTCAGTCCAGTCCAGACCAGATGTGTGGGATGTACCAGAGCAGTAGTCATATCAGGGCAGGACCTGCGATCCCGGCCTGCAACACCCTAGCTCCGAAGCAGGCATCCCCCCACGCGCATTAAAACGATAATGCCGCACAAAGGTATGGAGCGATGACCAAATCGCCGCCCTGCAAATGTCCACAGGAGAAACCAGGCCAAACTCCGCCCAGGAGGCTTCCTGGGCCCTCATTGAGTGTGTATGAAACCCTCTCGAGGGAGTCCTCTGCTTCACCAAATACACCGACGAAATCGCCTCCTTCGCCATCGCACAATGGAAGTCTTAGAGATCGCTTTTCCCTTGCGCAGCCCACCATACAGCACATAAAGACGATCAGATTTCTGAAAGGTCCGAGTGCATTTCAAAGAACGCCTCAGAATCCTTCTGACTTCCAGCAGATGCAACTGCCAGTCCTCCAGAGAATCTCCCTGAATCGGAAATAACAGAAGAGAAACCACCTGGTTTATATGGAATGCAGACAGTACCTTCAGGAGGAAAGAAGAAACCGGATGTAGCACCATCTTCTCTTTGGTAATAATCAAGAAAGGCTGCCTGCATGACAAGGCCTATAACTCCGAAATCCGGCATGTGAACAAATAGCTACAAGGAACAATGCCTTCAAAGTGAGATCCTTCAGGGTGCGGCCTCTGCTAGAGGTTCAAAGGGTCGATCCATTAAGGCTGACAAGACCAAATTAAGGTCCCACGGCAGAAGCAGAAGCCGCACAAATGGTCGGACATACTTAACTGCCCGAAGAAACCGGGAGACACCCGGATGGGTGGCCAGAGAAACTCCCTGCACTTTGCCTTGCCACCTGGACCCGTACAAAATTCAATGTGAGTCCCTTTTCTAGCCCCGCCTGTAGGAATGTGAGCACGTCCAGTACCAAAACCAACAGCGCCCGGCATTCCTCTCTAGAACATCAGTCCTCAAAAACTCTCCACATATGAATGTAAGACAGCGACGTAGACCATTTGCAAGCTCTCAACAAGGTGGAAATGACTTGCACTGAATATCCCTTCTTCGTCAACCGACTCCTCTCAATAGTAAAGCCATAAGCCAGAATCTATCCACCTGAGGCATGAGGACCGGGCTTGCATGAGGTTGGGCCACACCAGAAGGCATCTAGTAGCTACTGTCAACCGCGTCAGATCCACATACCATGGACATTGAGGCCAAGCCGGAGCAATCAAAATCACCAATCCACTGTGCGCCTCTATCCACTAGAGAAGACATCCTATCAGCGTCCAGGAAGGGAAAACATAAAAGAGGACTTCCGTCAACCACAGCTGCACCAGAGCATCTAGCCCCTCTGACATCTGCTCCCGACGCTTGCTGAAAAAACAATTTGCCTTGGCATTGTCGGCCAAAGCCATCAGATCCGTGACCAGAACCAGAGTCGTACCATGCTGCGGTATACCAAGAGCCCATTCCCCCAAATCCAGACGATGTCAACTGAGGAAGTCGGCCTGCACGTTCTCTTTATCGGCCATGTGGGCCACAGAGAGCGCCAGGAGATTCGCCTCCAGATCAACAGAGGTCCGACCTCAGCGGCCAGAGCCACCCTTCCTGTCCCTCCTTGGCAGTTGATGTAGGCCATAGTCATGGCATTGTCAGAGAAGACTCATATGGCCCTGTTGTGCAGTAGGGGCCGGAAGAACCTCAAAGCTAGGAACACCGCCTGCAGCTCCAGGCAATTGATGGACCAGATGGACTCCTCCACCATCCACCATTCCTGGGCTACCTGTGACTAGCAGTGTGCCCCCCCTCCCATCCAGAGAGACTGGCATCCGTTGTCATTATCATCCACACCAGGGGCTCCAGTGGCATCCCCGCTAGTAAGTTTTCTGAACGCAGTCCCCAGTGAAGGGACACCCTGGCCTCCATCGGACAAGGCAACCGTTTTGTCTGTGGGTGTTTCATTGGTGACCAATGAGATAATAAAACCTTCTGCAATGGTCATATGTGTGCCCTGGCCCAAGGAATCAACTTCAGCGTCACTGCCATGGACCCTAGGGTCTTAAGGTAGTGCCATGCCGTTGGCACCATCATCCAAAGAAAGAGCCGCAAATGATTCTGCAACTTCTGGAGCCAATCTGGAGGCAAGGACAACAGGCCCTTGGCAATCTGGAATATCACTCCCAGATACACCAGATCCTGAGACAGCTGCAAGCTGCTCTTTGCGAAACTGATCACACAGCTAAGCTACTGGATGAAGTTCACTACTTGCCTCAAGCCTTGCCATTCTCGCACTCAGACTTTCTCCTGATTAACCAATTATCTAGATAAGGATGTACCAAGATCCCCTCCTGCCACAGTGTTGCAGCGACGACCACTATCATCTTTGTGAAGGTACACGGGGTCATGGAGAATCCGAAGGGTAGTGCTGGAAACTGGAAGTGGCACATTTGCACTACAAATTGCAGGAAGCACCGATGTTCCAGATGAATGGGAATGTGAAGGTAGGCCTCAGTGAGGTCTAAGGTTGCACTGCCACTATTGCGGATTATAACATTTTCATACAAAAGTGTGGAACCCGCAATGAGTGGTTGATGTGCTTGAGGTTTAGAATGGGCCAGTAGGTACCCTCCTTTTTGGGAACCACAAAATAAATGGAGTATCAACTGCAACCTAATTAGTCGGTGGGCACTTGCACCACCTCTTTGAGCTGCAACAATCGCTGAAGAGTATCTTTCACCACTTGCACCTTGCATGGATTGCCGCAAAGCGACCGCATGAAGGCATCGGGTATGGGTCACACCAATTCTAGCACATACCTCTTTCAAATCACCTCCAGAACTCACTGATCGGTGGTAGTCTGGGCCCAAACGGAATAAAACTGTTGTAGCTGACCTCCTATGGGAATCACCTCCACTTGGGTCTCCTCTCTTCATTACAGCTTCTTGGCATTGACCCCAGCTCCTGAATAATAGCCACAGCCAGCTCCTCTGTTGCCATGAAAGAAGTGACCCCTCACAGTTACAATACCAATGATAGGAAGCAAATTGGATAACCCTAAAGTGGTGAAAGTCACAGGCCTGTCCTTTTCCAGGACCGGGAGGCATGCCATCCCAGGGCTTATCGTCAGGGAGCCATGCTCCCTTGGTTTCCCCCAGGTCCTTTACCAACTTCTCCAAGGCGCCCCCGAAGAGAAGCTTGCCCTTAAAAGGGAGTTTACTGAGACAATCCATCCGCCACCCAGTTGCGAAGATATAGGAAGCACCTCACCGCTATGACCAAAGTCATTTTCTTGGCCAAGGACTGAACTAAGTCGTAAAAAGTACTGGCAAGCTAGGCGTAGCCCGATTCGAACTTCACCATCTCGGTCATGGACTGCTGGGACTCATGCCCCCTGTACAGCAGACCCTGTGTCCACCTCAAACACGCCCGTGCCACATAGGTTCCACAAATCGAAGCCTGCAGCATTAGGACATTAATCTTAAAGGACTGCTTCAACAGGGCTTCCAGCTTTCAATCTTGAGCATCCTTCAGAGCTGCACCCCCTTCCACAGGGATAGTCGTCTTCTTAGTCACTGCTGCCATCACAGCATCCACTATCGGGAGCTTTAGGAGCTTTTTTTCACTGGTTGGAAGTAGGTACAGGCGCACTGTCACCTGACCACCCTACAAGCCAGCCTCCATTACCTCCCACTCAGCCTCAATCATCTGTTTGATGGCCCGATGAACCAGAAATGTCATGCTCGCCATATGGATGCCCTGGAGCAATGGTCCTCTAAAGGTTTGTCGCTGGGCAAAGAATTCACCTGAATATTTATTTATTTGTTTGTTTGTTTTTATATGCTGCTTTGTCATAGAAATCAGAGCCGTTTACATAGAACTTTAGAACTCCTGCACAATGCAGTTTACATGGAACAAGAAACATTTACAAATAACAACTGTAATAAACAACAATAAACAATGTAATTTACATGAGCTGTATTCTTGTTGCTATACAATAAATTATGTAACTATTTACATGAGCTGTATTGTTGTTGCTATACAAGGGAGTGAGTGGTAGTGCAAAAATGGTGAGAATCGTTATAGTGTAGGCTGGAGGAGAATATGAACTTCATTGCTCATAATTGTAGTATTCGGTGAAGATGAATGTCTTGAGATGTTTTCTAAATTGGGTGAGATCTTTGGTTTCTCTTAGGGTATTGGGTATGTTATTCCAAAGGACAGGTGTATAGAGGGAGAAAGCTTTGTTGGCAGTTGATTGATTTGCTTTTCTTGCATTTTTTGGGATGGATAGAGTGTCATGAAGGACTGTGTAATCAGCATAACCAGCTTTTCCCGTCAGAAGATGCAAATTATATTGGGGTCCTCCCCTGGAGGAATCTCCCCCTCTTCCAATTCAGCTGCCCCGTGATCTTCCCAGAAACCCGAGAGGACATTTACGGGTCCTCAGAGGCCCTTGAATGGACCAAACCCTGATCTGTCCACAATTCCAGCTCCATGCGACACTTTTTGGTCAACAGATCATCCAATTCTGCCAAGATCCCCTGTGGGGTTAATGCCAGAGGCTTGTTTCTCTTCGGGAGCCCCCCTTTGGTTCCCGCACTGTCTGCCAGCCCCTGCTACAAGCAGAAGGCTTGATGCATTAATAAAACAAAATTGGGGGAAAAGGGTACTGCGGTGACCCCGCACCAGCTAATCCCACTGCTGTTACTGTCCCGGGAAGTGTAAACCTGGATTCTGGCCTTTCTCCTGAAGCTGGCGGAGATGGCCCGAGCTGGCTCAAAATGGCCGCGCTTCCTGCCAAAAGCGTGGGCCCAGTTACCGACACGAAATGGTGATCCAAATCTTGCATTGCCTCCCCAACACCAGGGAAGCCTCTCTCATGGTGCCCCTGCTCAGGGAATTCACTTCTTCGGCCAAGCAGCCCTCTCTCTCAGAGCCACGACAAAAACTGCCGGCTGAGAGGGCGCTGTGATGGTTGCCACATGTGGCACACACAGGCTTTTGAGTCTTTGAAGGCTTTAGAGAAACAAAACCACCGGCGGTAAAAGGACCGTGAAAATGAAAGCACGGCAAATTAAAGAAGAGGGAGAGAAAACGTGATACCGCATAGCCTGTGTACAGATAGGTTTTGACCTGCACAGCGTCTGCCAAGGTACTGCTAACTGCCTAGCCGGGAAGCCTTGGCCCCAGACGGAGAACTATGGTGGGGGGGTGGGGGGAGGGACTTCGACCACCAGGTATTGTACTCCCAACGATACCGGACAGAGTCAACTGTCCCAGACCTGACAGAGAAGCTGTTTATTTAGCTGTTAATTCCAGTGCTTCTCTGTTTGTCATTTCACTCATCGGTTTTTCGTTTTGTTTTGTTTTTTTGTTGATTGATCTTAATCTTGTTCCTCCTGTGAATCCTCTCCACTATCACCCTGTTAAACCTTTTAAAGAATTTCTTTGTCCTTTTCCAGCGAAGGCACAGAGTGCACAGAAGCTCCTTCACCAGCTGCTGGAGACTGAGATACTGATCTTGGGAGTGGTGCACAGTGCCCTTCTAGCATGACATCACCAAAATCTGACATGCTTCTTGAGATGGCATTATCTGCAGCCATGCTATCGACAATCATGAAAGCCAGCATACAGCAATTGCTCTCACACTGGCTGCCACCTGCCGCCTTCTCTCCACCCCAATCCTGCCTCTCCCCACATTCCAGCAATCCTCTGTTGGAGCTCCTCCCACCTGCTGTTAACACAGTGAGACAGCTTTAAATTTCCCCTGGGTTTGTCTAGGGTGCCTCATATCCTTGAACGGATCCTGCCCAGATGCATACATATGGATGGACAGACAAGACAGGTAGACAGACTGAGTGTAACAATAGACACCTTTAGCACTCATGCTGAAAAATAGGCCTAACATATATAGGTACAGCTACATATATTTGTTCTCCAAAAGTGGTTTTCCTAGTGGCACTGCAGGACCATCCCTTCGCTGAAATCATTTTAGGTAACAAGTTTATTTCATTCCAAAAAAAGAAGTCATGAAACAATATCCATATGGCTCTCCACACAAATGGAGCAAGAATACCAGGAATCAAAAGAGGCCTATTGAAAATAAACAACGTACTTCCCCTTATTAAATAAGTACAAGCAAAGAATCAGAGCAAGTGCAGAATAAGAAAGTAGATTTACTAATTGAACTCTACCTTTGTCCCCAGATAGCTGTCAACAGGGCAGTCCTTCCAAACATTAGAATCCCAGCGTCCCCTATAAACCTGTAAAATAGGTTACTTTCATTAGAGCCAGTAAGCTGTGAGGAAACTCATAGTTCCAAGGTGAATCTAACAAAGTCCAAGGCAGCTTATGGTCCACTAGGTGAAAGTGCCTGGCCAAGCTGAACAGTAAGTGGCATATGAACGGGCATACTTCAAAGCGAAACACCCAGCTGATGCTGCTTCGCACTACCAATAAGGCAGAAATGATGTCAGCAAGCTCTCTCCATGGTGAGAAAATAGAGGGCCTGCTCACATCCCTACCAGCTGCAGTGGAAGATCACCGCATGGACACTCCCAACACCGAAAGAATGCTTTCTTTGGGAGTCATTTTACAAAGCATTCTTCATGTGAAAGGTTTTACATGCAGAAAGGGGCTCCTATAAAATCTGTGCAAAGGCATGCAAGTACATACACTGATAAGATGGCACGTAAGAGGTGTAGGTGTTCTTGGGTGCATATTTTGGGCAGAAAAGCTGGGGGATGTAGAGAAGTGATGGGCAAAAGAAAGGGGATATTTTAAGGGCAACAAACCTTTTTGTTAGAAAGGTACATAAATGTAAAGGGAAGGAGGAGACCACTATGGTTCTCAAAAGAAGTAGCTGAAAAGGTGAAGAAAAAGAGGGAGGCCTTAATAAAATAAAAGAGATCACAGAGAGAGGAAGACAGGCATCTATATGTGGAAAAACAGAGAAGCTAGCAAAATAGTCAGGAAAGAAAAGGCACAAAAAGAAGAAGAAATAGCCAATGCAGCTAAATGGGGGGATAAGATATTTTTCAGATATGTTAGTGAGAGGAGGAAGGGCAAAAGTGGTATTGTCAGACTCATATGTAGAAGCTGATGATGATAAAGCAGAATTGCTTAACAAATATTTATGTTCCGTGTTCACAGATGAAAGGTCTGGAGCAGGATCTCAGAAAAATCCACAAATACGAACAGAATTGACAGGGATCTTGAACAATTTTCAGAAGATTGTGTTCGTGAGGAACTAGCTAAACTAAAAAGTAGACAAAGCAATGGGACTAGATGGGATACATATGAGAACACTGAAGGAACTTGAGGACATTCCAGTGGCTCCACTGACTGACCTTTTCAATGCTTCTTTGGAGTTGGGAGTGGTCCCAGAGGACTGGAGAAAGGCATATGTGGTCCCTTTACAGAAAAGCAGAAGTAAGGATGAGGGTGAAAACTTCAGACTGGTTAGTCTAACTTCTATGATGAACAAATTATTGGAAACACTGCTAAAAGAGAGAAGAGTGAGGTTTCTGGAGTCCAATGGATTGCAGGATCCAAGGCAGCATGGATTCACCAGAGGCAGGTCTTGTCAAACAAATATGATTGATTTCTTTGACTGGGTGACCAGGGAGGTAGACTGAGGGAGAGCACTAGATGTGGTGTACTTAGATTTCAGTAAAGCCTTTGATACCGTTCCACACAGGCAACTTATAAACAAATTGAGCACCCTAGAGATGGACCCTAAAGTGAGTGACTGATTTAGGAATTGGTTGAGTGGGAGGCAACCAAGGTAAGTGGAACTCACTCTGAGGAGAAGGAAGTTATCAG
Organism: Ichthyophis bannanicus; assembly: GCA_033557465.1. Classification (NCBI taxonomy): domain Eukaryota; kingdom Metazoa; phylum Chordata; class Amphibia; order Gymnophiona; family Ichthyophiidae; genus Ichthyophis; species Ichthyophis bannanicus. Next base: position 906,474,819 of record CM066035.1, on the reverse strand, counting down.
TGGTGTGCCACAGGGATCTGTCCTTGGCCCAATTCTTTTTAACATCTATTTTAGTGATATTGCAGAAGGGCTGTCGGGTAAGGTTTGCCTCTTTGCAGATTACACCAAAATCTACAATAGACACCCAGGAAGGAGTAGATAACATGAGGAGAGATCTAGTTAAGCTTGAAGAATGGTCAAGGATTGCCTTTCTGTTCCTTGAAAAGAGCAGTGCTTTCCAGGGCTCTCCCAAAAGGTGATTTTTGCTGAATTTGCTGCTAAACTGTGAGTTCTATTTGTCTGTCTGTTTGTCTCCACATATTTATCTATCTATTTGCCCTTCTTGGTGGGTTCCCTTACCTACTCCTTTGCTGTGTGCCCACTGTTCAGGAACAGCCTACTGGCCAGAGACACTTAGGTTCCCGCCCACCCTACCCCTCACCCCACCCACCCCAGAGGCTACATTGCCTATATAGTGGTCACATACGTGCCATCTGTCGTTCCTAACTTGGGTAACGCCCACATCTTCAACTTTTCTTATTATTATTCTTCCTCTTCTGGGACTGCTTAATCAACATGTCGTGTATTCAGTGCAATAACTGTGGTACTTTCATTCAAAGAAGAATCATTTGGAGCCTAAGAGCTTGTCCTTTATGCCTAAAGTCAACTGCCATGCATGAAGAACTGACTCTACTAAGGAAAGACCTAGCAGCCATGCATAAAGAAGTGTCTCTACTGAGGGAGGAACTGGCTGCAATGAAGCGCACCTCTTCTAGGATACAAACTGAACAAAGTCCATCACCGCTCCCACAAAGAATCAAACACCCCAGGAACAAATGGATCACAGTGGGTTCCGGAAGATTGCGACCTGTAACGCAGAGACATCCTACACATCAAGAGATGTCCCTGCAAAATGCCTTCTCTGCCTTGGCTAATGAGGATGCCCAATCCAAAGAAACTGAAGGGCCCTTAAATGAGTCAGACAATGCCCAATCTCCTGCTAAAGCACCAAATATGAAGAAAACCTCACCAAACAGAAAACTATTACTACTTGGAGATTCCATCATCAGAGGCACCAACTTAGGAACACAGTTCAAATGAGAGAAGATAGTCATGTGCCTACCAGGCTCTTCAGCCAGCAGGAATACAAACCAAGTTGTTGAAATACTTAGCGCAAAAAGTGAGCACTCCAAACCTGATGTTATTATCCACTTGGGCACAAATGACCTGGCTAGAAACAGTGCCTCTACAGCCCAAAAGGACTTCCAATCTCTGGGAGAGAAACTCAAGCCCATTGTTAACACTGTTGCATTCTCAGAAGTTCTACCTGTTCTTGGTAAAGGGACAAAAAGGCTGCATCGCATTAACAGCTTGAATACATGGCTCCAGACCTGGTGCAAACAAGAAGGATTCAGATTTATTGGCAACTGGGGCAACAGATGGACCAACAAGAGACTATACTGTGCTGATGGACTACATCTCTCTGTCGCAGGGAAAAGAAACCTAAGTGAAAAATTCAGGCAATATGTGGATATGCATTTAAACTAGGAAAAGGGGGTGACGGATGTGGAAGGTCAACATCTGCATGCCACCCCCTGCAAAAGCAGAACAACATCAGAAACAGCCACACTCTTAAACCACACATCAAAAACAAGTGGAAAGAAGTGGGCAGAATAAAATCAATGCAAAATACACACAAGCCAGGTAAATGCTGGAAAGCAATGAGCACAAATGCTCAAAGCTTAGCCAAAAAAATTCCAGACCTGGAAGCCCTAATGGTGGAAACGGATTTGGACATCGTGGCCATTACAGAAACATGGTTTAATGAATCGCATGATTGGGATATAGCCATAGCTGGCTATAATCTATTCAGAAGAGACAGAGAAAATGGAAAAGGAGGAGGAGTAGCCTTGTATGTCAAAAGCAGTATTAAAGCTACTGAAATGCAGGGAACATGGGGAAAAGAAGAAGCGCTCTGGATTGCGTTGGAAAGAGGAGATGGCACTGTCATCCATATTGCTGTAGTCTACAGACCTCCGACTCAAATTGAAGAGAGAGATAACGAACTGATTATAGATATTGCCAAGATAGCAACAAAGGGGGAAGCAATCATATTGGATGACTTTAATCTACCTGATGTGGATTGGATTACTCCTTTTGCACATCTGGAAAGAAGCAAAAAAATTGTGGATGCTCTCCAAGATGCATTACTTAGACAAATGGTGATGGAACCAACCAGGGAAACTCAACGCTGGATGTAGTGCTCACCAACAGTGATAACGTGTCGAATGTCTGCGTGAGTGCCCCTGTGAGCAACAGGGGCCATCACACGGTGTGGTTTGAGATAAAAGCCATGGTACAGGCCAATCATAGCAAGCTCAAAGTCCTAAACTTCAAAAACACTGACTTCAATAAAATGGCCGAGTACTTAAAGGAGGAGATGACAGGGTGGAAGGAGATAAGGGAAGTGGAATTGCAATGGACTAAACTAAAGGCGGCAATAAAAGGGGCAACAGATAAATATGTAAGAAAAATAAATAAAAACAAGAGGGGAAGGAAACCTATTTGGTTTTCCAAAGAGGTGGCTGCTCAAATAAAGGCAAAAAACACAGCTTTCACAAAATTCAAAAGCTTGCAAACAGAAGAACACAGAAATGAATACAGGATCAAGCTCAAAGAGTAAAAAAGAGAAATAAGGATAGCAAAATCAAAGGCAGAGGAAAAGATGGCTAAAGATGTTAAAGGTGGCGACAAAACTTTCTTCAGGTATATTCAGGAAAGGAAGAAGATCAGAGTTGGAATTGCAGGACTCAGAAGTGCTGGGAAAGGACTCGTGGAAAGTGACACTGAAAAAGCAAAATTGCTAAACAAATACTTCTGCTCTGTTTTTACTAAAGAAGATCCTGGAGATGGACCAGCTGTGACTCCCAAATATAAAAATAGGAATGAAGTAGATACCACACCATTCACAGAAGATGAGGTGTTAGAACAACTTGCTAAACAAAGTGGACAAAGCCATGGGACCAGATGGGATACATCCCAGGATACTGAAAGAGCTCAGAGAGGTTCTTGCAGGACCGTTAAAGGATGTCTTCAACAGATCCTTGGAAACAGGAGTGGTTCCTCAGGACTGGAGAATGGCTAATGTTGTACCTCTACACAAAAATGGTGACAGGGAAGAAGTGTCAAATTACAGGCCCGTGAGCCTTACCTCGGTGGCAGGACAAGTAATGGAGGCGCTCCTGAAAGAGCGAATAGTGAACTTTCTCAAAACCAACAGGTTGCAAGATCCAAGGCAACATGGTTTTACCGAAGGACGGTCTTGCCAAACAAATCTGATTGAGTTCTTTGATTGGGTGACCAAGGAACTAGATCTGGGGCATGCAATGGATGTCATCTATCTGGATTTCAGCAAAGCCTTTGATACTGTTCCTCATAGGAGGCTTGTCAATAAACTCAGTAGCTTGGGGATGGGTCCCAAGATAGTAAACTGGATTAGAAATTGGTTGACTGACAGACAACAGAAGGTGATGGTACATGGAGCTCACTCGGATGAGAGGAAGGTGATTAGCGGGGTGCCTCAGGGTTCGGTCCTGGGCCCGGCACTGTTCAATATATTTGTGAGTGATATTGCTGAAGGACTGAATGGAAAAGTCTGTCTTTTTGCAGATGACACAAAAATTTGCAACAGAGTGGACTCCCCCAAGGGAGTGGTTAACATGAGGAAAGATCTACAAAAGCTGGAAGACTGGTCTAATGCTTGGCAACTACGATTTAATGTGAAAAGGTGCAGTGTCATGCACTTGGGTAGCAGAAATCCAAGGGAAAAGTACACGATAGGGGGTGAGAGGTTGGTATGCACGGTTCAGGAGAAAGACCTTGGTGTGATTATCTCTGATGATCTCAAGGTGGCAAAACAGTGCGACAAGGCGGTGGCAAAAGCCAGGAGGATGTTGGGCTGCATACAAAGAGGGATTACCAGCAGAAAGGAAGAGGTACTTATGCCACTGTACAAGTCACTGGTGAGGCCTCACTTGGAATACTGTGTTCAGTTTTGGAGACCATATCTTGCAAAAGATGTAAAAAGACTGGAAACTGTTCAGAGAAAGGCGACCAAAATGATTTGGAGCCTGCGTCAGAAGCCTTATGAGAAGAGACTTGAATACCTAAATATGTACACTTTGGAGGAGAGGAGGGACAGGGGAGATATGATTCAGACCTTTAAATACTTAAAGAGAAATGATGAACAAACAAAAATCTTCCAAAGACGGGGAAGCTGTAAAACTAGAGGGCATAACATGAAGCTGCAAGGTAGTAAATTGAAAGGCAATGTCAGGAAATATTTCTTCACTGAAAGGGTGGTGGATGCTTGGAATGCCCTCCCGATGGAAGTGGTGGGGGCAAACACGGTGATGGAATTCAAAACGGCATGGGACAAACACAGTGGATCCCTTTACAGCAACAGGATAAAAGCAAAATAAACGGTACCATCTAACTTCTGAACTATCTAGCATCTCAACAAATAAGGGTGTCCTACATGGAGTGGTGGGTTCACCCCTAAACAAAAACAAAAACACGGGGAGGGGTGGCCTGCACAGAGCGACAGGTGCACCTACTCTTGCCATCTTGCTGGGCAGACTAGATGGACCATGCTGGTCTTTATCTGCCGTCACTTACTATGTTACTATAAGAATTTGGCAGTTGAGATTTAATGCTAAAAAATGAAGTCATGCATTTGGGCTGCAAAAATCCATGGGAGCGGTACAGTGTAGGGGGTGAAGTACTTCTGTCCACAAAAAAAAGAGCAGGACCTGGGCATGATTGTGTCTGATGATCTTAAAGTGGCTAAACATGTAGAAAAAGCAACAGCGAAAGCCAGAAGGATGCTTGGATGCATAATGAGAGGACTGGCCAGCAGAAAAGAGATGATAGTGTCTCTGTATGTCTCTGGTGCAACCTCATTTGAGTACTGTGTGCAATTCTGGAGACCGCATCTTCAAAAGGATATAAACAGGATGGAGTCGGTGCAGAGGGTGGCTACTAAAATGGTTAGTGGTCTTCATTATAAAGCATATGAGGACAAACTTAAAGATCTTAATATGTATACTTTAGAAGAAAGGCAAGATAGAAAAGATATGATAGAGACGTTTAAATATCTCCATGGCATAAATGCACAAGAGGAAACCCTCTTTCGATTGAATGCAAGCTCTGCTATGAGAGGACGTAGGATGAGGGTGAAAGGGGATAGACTCAGGAGTAATAAGCACTTAGGGTGAATCAGTAGTCTGCTGCTGAAAAGAAGAAAAGCCCAGAATGTTTGCAGAGAAGGAAGACAAAAAGGGAGAAGATCCCTGAAAAGGCAGAGCTACAAAGCCACAGGACATTTTCAGGAGGGGGAATACAGACATGAAATGCTGGTCTGCTTGTCAGATCCTGGAATGAGATGGAAACCTGAATGCTGTTACAGACTGTGGATTAAGGAATTAAGAAGCTCTCAGGGGTTTGGGCAGTGACAGAAGAGTACCCTGTTTTCTGTGTAAAGGGTTCTGATTAGAAGTCAAAAGGAAGCATTCATGTGATGTTTAAAGTGCATGGGCACACAGTCTGTTCTGGGGAGCAGACAGACCAGCTGGAATCAGTAACTGCAGTGCTATTAGACATACACCCTTGTTTAGGGTATTACCAAAGGGCTATATGTGGACTGGGCTTATTACTGACGAGAGGTCCAAAGGAAAATAAGAGGAAATTAGACTTACCTGCTAATTATGGTTCCTGGAGTGGAACCTGTCTAGTCCCGGAACCTCTGGGTTGCCAATCTTATCCAGCAGCTTGGAGACTGAGAAACTCCCACTTTTGTGACCTCACGAGTATATCCCTCCGGTGTCCGCCTCCAATCGTCAGTAACCTATTGACAAAGCAGACTCACCAGAGAAACAAGTAAATATACCTACTACAGGTAATGGCCAAAGGGAAAACAACAGGGACGAAGAAACAGCCCCGTCCTCACTGTGACGATAGACCCTCGAACAGATCAGAATCTTAACAGAAAGAAGGAACGGAGAGAAAGAAACCCCCCGAAAGGAAGGCCTCTGACCCCCACCCCCGAGTACTCATACAACAAGTAATCTGGTGTATGCACTGTTTTGTTTTTTTTTTACACAACAGAAGGAAGAAAGGACAAATCTTACCGGTAAGCCTGTGAGACACTTCAGGCAGTAGAGCGCATGCCCAGCCGGGGAGGGACCCGGGACTAGACGGGTTCCACTCCAGGAACCATAATTAGCAGGTAAGTCTAATTTCCTCTTCCTGATCGTGTCCCCCGTCTAGTCCCGGAACCTCTGGGTCAGTACCAGAGCAGTAGAAAATAATTAAGCACGGGAGGGACCCGGCAAACCAGCCTGAAGAACAGCCCTTCCAAAGGAGGACTCCTCCATCCTTTGCACATCCAGACGATAGTGTTGAACAAAGGTATTCAAAGAGGACCACGTGGCCGCCTTACAAATGTCGCCTGGTGACACCAAGCGATGCTCGGCCCACGAAGTGGCTTGCGCTCTAGTGGAGTGTGCCCGTAGCCCTTCCGGCACAACTCGACCCTTCAGCACATAGGCGGAGGCAATCGCCTCCTTGATCCATCGGGAAATGGTGGCCTTGGAAGCCGCGTCGCCCATCCTCAGACCCCCAAACAACACAAAAAGCCTGTCAGAGTTCCGAAAGGACTCTGTGCGCCGCAGATATTTCTTCAAGATCCTGCGAACATCCAATAAATGTAGGTTCCGTGAGCAAGAGGCAGAGCCAGCCTTAGAAAAAACAGGCAAAACGATTTCCTGGTGCAGATGAAAAGGCAATACGACTTTCGGGAGGAACGCCGGCACAGGCCGCAAAACCACCTTACCCGAAAAAAAGGAAAGGTAGGGCTCCCTGCAGGACAGCGCCTGAAGCTCGGACACCCGACGCGCCGAACAGATGGCCACTAAAAACACCGTCTTCAGCGTGAGGTCTTTAAGAGAGGCCTCCGCTACGGGCTCGAAAGGAACCTGCTCTAAAGCCTCCAGGACGAGAGGTAGATGCCACCTAGGAAAAACAGTTTGAGAAGGCGGCCGAACCAGAGCAACCGCTCGGAAAAAACGCTTCACATCCTGGTGCGACATAACGGACTGACCTTGGACTCGGCCCCGGAAACAGGACAAAGCCGCCGCCTGGACCCGCAGCGAGGCCGCCGCCAGCCCCTTGTCAAAGCCATCTTGTAAAAACGCTAGAATCTGAGGAACAGAGGCCTGCAGGGGTCTGCACTTTCTGTCCCCGCACCACGCCTCAAAGATACGCCATACACGAATGTACGCCAGGGACGTGGAATGCTTCCTGGACTTCAATAAGGTGGAAACAACCGCCGCGGAGTACCCCTTGGATGTCAACCGCGCCCTTTCAATAGCCAAGCCGTAAGCGAGAATCGATCCACGTTGGGCATGAGAAGAGGTCCCTGAGAAAGAAGGTCCTCCCGACAAGGGAGACGCCAAGGCTTCGCCGCCACCAGCCTCATCAGATCCCCGTACCAAGGACGGCGGGGCCAATCCGGCGCTATCAAAATCACGGACCCCTGGAATTTTTCTATCCTTTGTAGCACCCTGCTGATCAAGACCCAAGGGGGAAAGACATAGAGCAGTTGATCCGCCGGCCAAACCTGAATCAGAGCATCCAGACCCTCTGACATCCGCTCGCGGCGCCTGCTGAAGAAGCGATTTGCCTTTGCGGACGCTAAGGTCGCCATGAGATCCATGACCGGGAAGCCCCACCGGCGAGCTACCATCTCGAAGACGTCGGGATGAAGGACCCATTCCCCCGGATCCACGCGCACCCGACTGAGGAAGTCGGCTTCCACATTGTCCACCCCCGCAATATGAGCGGCCGACAGGTCGGAGAGAGTCAACTCCGCCCAGGCACACAGAGCCGCGGCCTCGGCCTCTAAGGCGACACTGCTGGTGCCTCCCTGCTTGTTGATATAGGCCACGGCTGTCGCGTTGTCGGACAGCACCCGGACCTCCTTGCCGGCAAGCAAGGGGCGAAATCTCTGCAGGGCCAGACTCGCCGCCCTCAGCTCGAGGCGGTTGATCGGCCACGCTGCCTCCTGGGGGGCCCACCGACCTTGAACGAAGCGGCCCTGACAATGAGCGCCCCAGCCCAGCAGACTGGCATCCGTCGTGACGGCTACCCAGTCTGGGGCCACCAGGGACTTTCCCCGCTCCAACGACTCGGGAACCAGCCACCAGAGCAGATCCTGCAGGACCTCCGCCGGACAAACCAGCCTCCGAGACAGCGGGTCCCTCTGATGCGACCACCGACTTAACAAGGCGCGCTGCAACGGCCTCATATGAGCCCGTGCCCACGGCACCGTCTCTATGGACGCCGCCATGGTGCCCAGCACTTGCAGATAATGCCAAGCCGAGGGAGCCCTGCGCAACCGGAACCGCTCCACCAGCTTGCGGAGGTGCTGAGCTCTTTGCGCCGTGAGAAACACCCTGCCCAACTGGGTGTCGAAACGCGCACCGAGATATTCCAAGTTCTGAGATGGGAGCAAGCGACTCTTCGCCACATTGACTATCCACCCCAGACTTTCCAGGAACAAAACTACTCTGGCTGTTGCTCGCACGCTCTCGGCGTGGGATTTTGCTCGGATCAGCCAGTCGTCCAGGTACGGGTGGACGAGGATGCCCTCCTTGCGCAGAGCCGCCGCTACCACAACCATGACTTTGGTGAAGACCCGCGGAGCCGTGGCAAGCCCGAAGGGCAACGCTTGGAACTGATAGTGACCGAACGGGACCGCAAACCGGAGGAATCGGTAATGGTCCGGTCGGATGGGAATATGCAGATAAGCCTCCGAGAGGTCCAGCGACGTAAGGAACTCCTCGCGCTGAACCGCCACAATGACGGACCGCAGAGTCTCCATGTGAAAATGAGACACTCGAAGACAGCGGTTGACACGCTTGAGATCCAAAATGGGACGTGCTCCCCCGTCCTTCTTTGACACCATGAAATAAATGGAGTAGCGACCGCACCCGCATTGGTCTGGAGGCACGGGGACGATGGCCTTGAGGTCGAGTAGCCTTTGTACCGTCTCCCGAAGGGCCGCCCGCTTCACGACGGACCGACCGGGAGACAGCACAAACGCGTCCCGCACCGGACGGAGGAACTCCAGGGCATAACCGTCTCGAATGACCTCTAGGACCCACTGATCCGAGGTGATTTGGGCCCAGGCAGGAAGAAACCCCTGCAAACGCCCCCCCACTGGGATGAGGGGCGCCTGGGCCCCCCTCGCTTCATTGCGGTTTCTTGAAGGTAGTCGAGGAGGAGGTCGAGGCACCGAAGCCCTTGCCCGCTCCCCGAAACCCACGAAAGCCCTGCGACCTGTTGGAGAAACGGCCGCGCTGGCTCGGAAAAAACCTTTGGGAGCGAAAACGCCGAGAATCGCGCACGAGACCCCTACCTCCCGGTGCTCCACGGGCCACCTTGGGTTTATCCTCCGGTAACCGCCCGCCCTTGGATTCACCGAGATCCTTGACCAGCTTCTCCAAGTCCTCACCAAACAGAAGACGACCCTTAAAAGGAAGTTTACTCAATCGAGCCTTAGAGGAGTTATCTGCTGACCAATTGCGGAGCCATAAATAGCGTCGGGCTGCGACAGAGGAGGCCATACTCTTGGAAAGCCCACGCATAAGATCATACTGAAGATCTGCCAAGTAAGCTGTCCCGGACTCCAGGCGGGCAGCCTCTTCCGCCACCGCGCTGGGCTGCCCCTCCTGCATCCGCTGGGACCACCGCAGGCAGGCCCTAGCCACCCACGCACCACAGATCGCTGCCTGGAGCGAAGTGGCATTGACCTCGAAAACCTGCCGCAACAAGGCATCCAATTTCCTGTCTTGCCCATCCTTAAGGGCCGCACTGCCCTCCACGGGAATGGTCGTTTTCTTAGTAACTGCGGAGACGGCCGCATCCACCTTAGGCAATTTAAACACCTCTCTATCTTGATCTAACAAGGGATACAACCGCCCCATAACCCGGGAGCCTTTGAGCGGGGCCTCGGGCAGATTCCATTCCTCCTGAATCATCTCCTGATAAACCCTGTGAACCGGGAACGCTCGTTGAGTCCTCCGAAACACCTGCAACAAAGGATCCTCCAAGGACTCATCAGCCGACGTCCCTGGGACCGGCATATTGAGCGCCTTAAGCGTCTCGACGATGAGGGCGGGAAGTTCATCCCTCCGAAAGACTCTCACAATCCGGGACTGGTCCTCCCTCTCTGAGATCTCACCTTCCTCCAGCTCCTCATCCAACTGAAGGCTGTGCGACTCCTCATCCGAAAGAGGATCCTCAGAAACCTCCGACTGCGCCCCGAGGTCACCTGTTATTCGAGGTTTCTTACCCTCCACCGAAGCGCAGTCCGCTCGAGGAGAAGCCGAGCGCTTACGGGTACCACCCTTCGGAGGTTGCTGCTGCGTAGGGCCGCCAAAGACGGACTGTTGCAGGACAGCAACGAACTGTTGGGAAAAAATAGAGGACAAGTCCAATGGCAACGCCGGTAAGGCGGAAGAGACAACCGAGCCGGATGAAGGACCCGCCACCGACTCCAATGGAGAAGCGTCCTGCCCCCCTGGCACGGCAATGTCCGCAGTGGAAGCCGGGACGGCCTCCTGCTGAGCTTGTTCCGAAGCCGTCTCCCCGGAGTCACCCACACAAGACTTGCAGACGCCGGTAGACGTTTTCCGCGTCCCACACACCAAACACAGGGACTTGGAAGGCATGACAGAAAATACACTGACCCGGGGCTTGCCTAGGGTAGCAAACACCAAGGCAGGCAGGCAAAGAGTTCTCAGAGTAAGAGCCAACCGTGGAATTACCACACCAAACCGCCTTAACCCCAGCAGCAGAAAAGGCCCAAAGCCCCCCCTGTCAAGAGATTCACCCTTCACAGCGCCGTGCTTGTATTTTTTTTTTTTTTTTTAAGAAACGCTGAAGCACTCAACCGCCTGCTGCGGCCCCCGGACCCCCTGTGCCGAAGGCCAGAAGAGCCGGCACGCCAACGCCACGCGGCAGGGCCGCAGGGAGCAAAAGCGCGCGAAAACGCTCTGAGGGGAAAGGAGCTCGCTGCCCGTCGCAACACTCACCTCCGGCCTGCGATCACGAGGAACGAGCGTGCAGGAAGCAGGGCTGCGGCCGCCTGCCCCGGGAGCGCTCGAGACGCCGCAGGCCCGAGAAGCACTCCCGAAGTAAAGCAAATTTGTTGTTTTTCAGCCGCCGGCCGCGTGCACCGGAGGGAGCCGCCAGACGCACGAGCAGGCAAGACCTCTGCGTGGCGTCGGCTCAACTCCGGACAATCAGTCTATGAAGCAGCGCTATGCAGCTGCTGCAGGGAGACCGCTCTTCTTATCGCTGGTGCCTGAAGGGACCCCACTCCCCAAAGAAATGAGCAGGGAGACAGAGAGGAGGGAAGAGACAGGGAGGGAGAAGCAGACAAAGTTAGAAATAAAGATGCTGACCTGTGCAGAGATAAAAGCCACAGACCGAAGGTAGAGGGAGACCCCGGGACTGAACTACTTGCACCACACCAAAGAATTAAACCCAATCACTTAAAAGCAATTATCTAATTGTTTCTCTTGTGAGCCCGGACCCCCGGGCTCCCATGTATCCAGCTGCTTGGAGACTGAGGTAACTGACGATTGGAGGCGGACACCGGAGGGATATACTCGTGAGGTCACAAAAGTGGGAGTTTCTCAGTCTCCAAGCTGCTGGATAAGATTGGCAACCCAGAGGTTCCGGGACTAGACGGGGGACACGATCAGGAACCTTCTGATTAAAATAATGTCAAGGATAAGGTCTGTGCTATGTAGAAGCAGACAAGGCATCTGTAAGTTTGCTATAGAACTTAATTGTATGTATGTTGTTTAAAGCTAGCTTGAATCACAGAGGATCAGAACAGCTGGGTGTAAGGAACAATATTGTTTATAATTGTACTTTGGATTAAGTTGTGCACGATGCACTATGGTAGTTGTCAAGACTCCCATGGTGATGCATCTACCTAAAAGTTATAAATGAAAGCATGATAATAGTACATGCGTGTCCAGCTTCATCCCTATAAAACTATAATGGTGAATTCCTATCCAAGAGAACTAGGCTGAACTGGTCCAATAATGTCTTGATGTTGGGAGACTGGGATTCACTGACAGATGGTCTTATACAAAAAACCCCAAAGAATCTTTATACACAAACCCCACCTCCTGTGGGCAGGCAGCCAGCCTCTGAGGGGTCAGTGGATGACATGGAGGGGGAAGCTATGGAAGGAAGTCCCCTGGACCTACCTGCTTCGGAGGAAGAAATAGAGGTAAAGTGGGCCAGTAGGCTGTGAACTATATTTTGTTTTGCTGCTTTATTTTTTTCCCTTTTGCCTGGATTGTTTGAGGGTGCTGCAAGAGGGAGGCGTGATGAGAAAATAAGTCACAAAGGTTTGGGCACCTCCCCACCCTTTCTCGCCCCATTGTTTGAGCCATGGTGGCTATTTTTCCCTGGTTTGGGGCTGAGAAAAAGGAATTACATTTGGCTGCATTTTGCCTGGAGGAGCAACAGAAAGACTATTTTCTTTTCCCTGTTGGGAGGAATGAACTGCATAGGCTGGGACTATACCTATCCGAGACAGCTTCTGCAGTGGGAACTATTTTTGAAAAAGGCAGTGACCTTTGGGGCTGAACTAGGTGAGTGCCTAGGTCACAGCCTGTAGGATGGCTAATTTGTTTTTGTACTTTTTTGCTGACTCACCTATGGAGGAAGGGCAGGGAAACTAGGTCTTCTGAGCTCTGGTTGGAATTTTGGCGAACAGAACTGGAAGGATAGCAAGGGGCTCCTGTAGAGATCCCTATTCTTGATCTGTTACCGGTGCTATCACCTGCCTGCTATCTGCATGAGCTGGTAAGACTTGCGTGGCCACTACCTCAAGCGGACTATCCAGCAACGGACAGACCTGGCACCAGGCTACAATATATGTGTAACTGTGGGAGTTTTTGCTGAAACCAATGTAATAAATAAATAGAAATGCATATATGCAATTACACACACACATTTTACATGTTCATCAGAGATGGTAATGCTACCAGGGATCATTCTATGAGCCTATTTTATAAAAGAGACACTTTTTGAACTTTTCACATAGGCGCCCTGTTATAAAATGATCCCCTCTAAGTAAAGCTAACTTGCAAGTTGCAGAAAAAAACACAATGGAGTTAAGCAAACCTCGAAATGTCAAAAGTTAGTTATCGACACAAGATATTTGGTAGATTTGAACAACTTGGACTGTACAATAAAAGACTCACTATAGATATGCTGTTGAGACATCCAGGTCGGGACATGCCCAGTTTCCACTTTAGGCTTTGCTGAACATTGAGTGCACATGTATTTGCTGGGATGTACAGAGGAAGCAGCCGTTTCACAAACAGACATGTACACAAAAACAGCAACAGCTTTCACATAAAAGGGTCAGCAATTTTGCAACTTCCATGTATAAGTATCAGCACTTCTATGTGTAGTGGGACCATTTTAAAAACCTACACATATAAGTGCCACCCATTAACTAGAGAAGCCACAAATTTATTTTTTTCATTTGGAATCAGAAATAAAAAGAAATAAACAAAGATTAAGAAGAATTACTCCCTTAATCCTGTGTTTCATGTCTTTGCCCAAACATGCCTCTGAGCTGGCACAAAACCCAATGGTGAATTTGTTTGAAAACATGCTGTAAGATAGGGAAAGTGACATTTTACTTACCATATAATGTCCTTTTCTTGAGTCCTGCTAGACCAGTCCAGACAAGTAGGCTGTGTTCCTCTACCAGCAGATTGGTGGCGACAAAGAAACAATGAAAAGCCTGGGTTTCAGTGACATCACGCTATGCCTCAATTTGCCTCAGCCACCAGAGATCTCTTCAGTATCCATCCCAAATCATATGGGAAAACATAACAAGCCTTACACAACTTCAATAATGGGCAACAGAGAGTAATCAACAGTAGAGAACTATGTACAGGAAAGCAGAAACAGAAGGTTGTCAGTAGAAGATGAAACTAAGTGTAAAATTCATAGTAGACCCAAGGATAACGCAGCAGAACAGAGAAAATACAGATCCAGGGGTGGGCCCTGAACTGGTCTAGAAAAACTCAAGGAAAGGACATTATCTGGTAAGTAAAATGTCATCTTCTATATTGTCCTGCTAGACCAGTCCAGATAAGTGGGACGTACCAAAGCTACGACTCCACTGGGCAGGAAGAAGACACAATAGCTCGCAAAACCTTTGAGCCAAAGGCTGTGTCCGCCTGTGCGAGGACATCCAAGTGGTAATGTCTGACAACAGTGGAAAGTGATGTCCACATTGCCATCCAACAAATGTCTGCAGGTACTACTGCGCTGCGCTCTGCCCGCAAGGACACTTGTGCTTAACCCTTTCAAGGCCAGGTTTAAATTTTTAATCCACATTCTGCAGCCGGGTTAATTTTTGCATATTTCAGGAAAATTGTACCCGTCTTATTCAATATGTTCTAATAGTGATTTTCCTTCTGCTATGGTCATGTATTATATACCATTTGATAGGAATATTTAGTCAGAATTTTGGATTCCGAGAGTTTTGGGCTCGGCCTGGAAAGGGTTAAGTAGAATGAATGCGCAAACCCCTCCAGATACGCCAAGGCAATAGCCTCCTTAATCCAGTGTTCCAAAGTCAACTTAGGTGCCACATCACCTTTGCACAGGTCAACAAACAGCACAAAAAAGATGGTCTGACTTAAGAAAAGAATTTGTAACCTCCAACTACTGGAGAAGCACCCTCCAGACATCCACAAGGTGAAGATCCTTATCCTTCCCATGACAGTGCTCCTCAGAGAAGGAGGGCAGGCAAACAACCCAATTCACATGAAAGGGAGAAATCGCTTTAGGTAAGAAGGAAAGCATAGGCCAAATGGAAATGACCTCCTCAGAAATAGATAGGTAAGGATCTCTGTAAGACAGAGTCTGCAGCTCGGAAATCCACCATGCGGAACAAATCGCAACTAAATCCTTCAAAGTAGCACACTTCAATGGCTCAAAGGGCGCTGATGTCATGGCCCTGAGCACCAAATACAGATCCCAGGAAGGGACCACAGACTGGAGGAGGACGTAGACGCCGAATCCCCTGGAGAAAGTGTGAGACATCCAGATACAATTGTGGCTAGAGACATACCAGCCACCTGAACAGGCCAAATCTGCTACCTGAACTTTCAGAGAGCTAACGGAAAGGCCCTTATCCAGGTCATCCTGTAGAAAAGCCAACAGAGATGGCACCTTGACTGCCTCAAGAGCCAACTGTCGAATGCCGCGCCATCGCTCAGAGAGGCACCAGACCTGCACGAATGCTAGCTTATGTCACAGCCCCTCCTAGTGGCAGTATGCCAAAGGGTCAGGGTGGACATTTTAATTTTGTTGAAGAAAGAAAAACTTTTAGACCAAGTGCATTCTGGTCCTTGTAGTCCCTCTTCACAAAGAAAATAGATGTGTGAGCCTTGAGCAGGGTGAAACAAAAAGGTTTTTATTCCCTTGTTACGCAAAAGGTTCTTCAGGAAACAGGAAACAAAGTAGAATTTACCTTACTTCAGGTTTAGTGCCATGAATATTTACAAAAGGTCAGCAACTGTTACAAATGCTTCACAGTTCTCTGTATCCAAGCAAGTTTCTCAAACAGCAAGAAAAACAAGACAAAACTTCTTCCTTCAGTGTTAACAGAAGCAAAAGGTATTTTAAAACATGTGCTGCTATTATATCTCGGTAAGAGATTCCAGGCTCTCGGTAATACACAGAGAACAGTCCATTGGTTCAAGCATCAACGGTTCTGGTTCTGCAAACTCAATTTGCATGGGTTCTAGCTCACTCGTGGTGTCTTCTAATCCTGAGCTTTATTTATTTATTTAGAAGGATTTAGTATACCGCCTTAGCTTTCCCTGGTTAACACAGGTTGCAGTTCAGTATTTCTTTCCCCCACTTCCCAGCCTTGCTGGCCTGGGTTTAGCAAATAACTGTTAGGGTTTTTCCCTATACCTCTCTGTACAGGGTTACAAAACTTCCTCCAGCTTTGTTTCTTCTCAGAATGGCTTTTTAGGTTATCAGCCTTCTTAAGACCTGGCATCCATTTAACAAATGAAGTATCACTGTACCTTGGATCTCTATAGCATTTGCTGCTGGTGTTCTCTCCACCAGAGACTCTCCCTTTGTCACCGTCTTCCTTGAATACTGGCTTATGGAGCTTTCTAAGCTGGGCTTGTCCTCCCTGGAACTTAGCTCTGCTTTTCCATGTATCCAAGCTTCTCTGCCTTGAAGAGTACAAGGTTCCTTCCTCAGGTCCTTCCTTCATAGATCCTTCCTCGCTCTCTCAAAGGTCCTCCCTCAAGCTCTTTCTTAGATCTTCTCTCGAGTTCCCCCTTAGATCCTCTCTGTCTGCTTCCTTGTGAGCACTGCTTAAAAAGGCGTTCCCCAACTGAGTTTCCTGGCTTACTGCTCAGGTGCCTTTGATTAGCTACTGCATTGCTACAACCTGGGTGTGTCAGCTTAACTTCTGCAGCCTCGTGCCTGCTCCCTCTAGCTGCACTTCTAGGTAATTGCACCCTCTGTAACTCAGTTGTTTCATAAGAAAGAGAGTTTTTTTCTACATCCATCGCTTCAATGGCTTCAGCTCCATCACACTTGGTAGACCTCCTCTGGGCTCCAAGCAGAGTGAAGACCAATGCTGGAGAGTAATCCTTATGCACTAGCCATCTGCTTTCAAGAGCCAAGCCATAAGCGAGAAGGGAATGGGGTCCTCCAGGATGATCAGTCCCTGCCGCAATAGGCCCCAAGATGGAGGCAACCAAAGAGAAGGTGCTTGCCGGAGTCGTATCAGGTCTCCAAACCATGCTCTCCTCGGCCAATCTGGTGCCACCAGAACAATTCTGTCCAGGTGCGTTCTATACACCAAATCAACGCCACACCAGGGGCCACAGAGGAAACATGTACAAGTGCTGACTTTGGCCAAGGCTGGGCCAGAATGTTGACGACCTTATTCCCTGTCTTGGTGCAGCAACTAAAGAAGGGGCAAACTTTGGAATTCGAGCAAGTCACCATCGGATCCATTGCAAGGTGACTCCAGTGGCGCACAATCAACTGAAATGCCTCTTGACACAACTCTTACTCTCCAGAATCTAGAAAGAGTGCCGGCTGAGGAAATCCATTTCCACACTGTCCACCTCAGTAATGTCCTGAGCTGACGAGGCTAGGAGGTTCTTTTCCAACCAGGCAAACAGGAGAGCCATCTCTAGAGCTACCCTGGCACTCCTCGTGCCACCTTGCCAAATGACATAAGCCACCGCCAATGCATTGTCCAAAAACACCTGAGCCGCCCAGTCCTTGACCAGGGGCTGGAAATGCATTAGAACCAACCTGATGGCTCTTGCCTCGAGGTGGTTTGTTTATTTCTTTATCTATTTATTTAGCTAGCATTTCTGATATACCGCCTTTCCATGTTATCAAGACGGTTTACATTGATTAGAACAGTTTTACATAGAAAAGTTGACATTACAACTTTATACATCACAAAGTTGAACTATGTAATATTTCAACAACACCTATTTACAAATCTAATATGGGATACTCAGTTTAGATAGCAGACAATAATGTGGAAGTGGTGATTTGCAGGGGTATTCGCATGAAGACTGTGGGTCCAGTGTTGTACCAAAGTATTCAGTGAACAGGTGTGTTTTTAGTTTTTTCCAGAAGTCAAAGAAGTCCTTAATAGATCTTAATTGATGAGGGAGTGAGTTCCAGAGGGGCGGGCTGAAGTGTTTGAACACTCTTTGAAGTGCTGTTTGTGAGGTATTTCTCTTGATGGACGTAGTTGACAGAGTGTTTTGATGTTATGTTTTCCTTGACCGAGTGTCTGGCATCGTCTGGATTAGCTGTTTTAAGCAATCAGTGGACTGGTTGATGGACCACACGTTATGTTTTCCTTGACCGAGTGTCTGGCATCGTCTGGATTAGCTGTTTTAAGCAATCAGTGGACTGGTTGATGGACCACACCGCTTCCCTGTAGTTCCAATGCACCTGGGCCATGCGGTCAATAATGGGCTTCTTAGGCCGAGAGACTGTCATCTGTCGTCAGAAGGATCCAGGAGAAATCGTGCAATGGCACGCCCTTCCTCAGATGACAGGGCTGCTGCCAACAACACAGCTTGGACTTCACCATCATCGGGAGCAGGATCTTGCACTCAAACTCCTAAGAACTCAGGGACCACCAAATCAGAAGGACCACTGGAGCGGTCACATGTGAGCATGCGCTCACAGCACCATCTCCAAGGTCACTGCCATCAATCCAAGGAGCTGAAGATAATCCCAGACTCTGGGAGACTGCTATGCACAGAACAGTGTCAGACAATCCAACAGTCTTTTGACTTTCTCCTCTGACAGGAAAGTCCTGTCCACTCATGTCAAAACATGCTCCCACAAACTCCAGGGACTGGGAAGGCAACAACTGATTCTTTCCCCGACTGATCACCCAGCCAAGGCTTTCCAAAAAGGACACCACTCAGGATGTCACACAAGATGCTTCTGAAAGGAAATGGGTCATGATGAGCCAGTGGTCCAGATATGGATGGACACAGATCCCTCGGCATCGCAGCCACCACCACCATGACCATGGAGAACATCCCTGGGGCAATGGATAGCCTGAAAGGGAGAGAAGGGCAGTGAAATGATAGTGAGAGCCAAGCATGGCAAAACGTAGATACCTTTGCTGATCTGCCAATTTTTAAAAAGGGTTCCAGGGGTGATCCAGGCCACTACAGACCAGTGAGCCTGACGTCAGTACTGGGCAAAATGGTAGAAACCATTATAAAGAATAAAATTACTGAACATATAGATAGTCATGGTTTAATGGGAGAAAGCCAACATGGATTTAGCCAAGTCTTGTTATATTTTTTCTGAAGGTGTGAATAAACAGGTAGACAAAGGTGAGCTGGTCAATATAGTGTATCTGGATTTTTAGAAAGCCTTTGACAAGGTCCCTCATCAGAGACTCTTGGTGAAATTAAAAAGTCATGGGATTGGAGGCAGTGTGGTATTGTGGATCAGGAACTGGTTAAAAGATAGAAAGCAGACATTAGGGCTAAATGGTCAAGTTTCTCATAGTAACATAGTATATGACGGCAGATAAAGCCCAGTTTGCTCCATCTAGTCTGCCCAGCAAGGCAGCAAGAGTAGGTGCACCTGCCGCTCCGTGCAGGTCACCCCTCCCCATGCCTTTGTTTAGGGGTGTACCCACCACTCCATGTAGGTCACTCCTATTTAGTCAGATATAAGAGATAGTTATGTTTATTTTTATTTTATCCTGTTGCTATAAAGGGATCCACTATGTTTGTTCCATGCCATTTTGAATTCTGTCGCTGTGTTTGCCCCCACCACTTTCATCGGGAGGGCATTCCAAGCGTCCACCACCCTTTCATTGAAAACGTATTTGCCTTTCAGTTTACCTCCTTGCAGCTTCATGTTATGCCCTCTAGTTTTACAGCTTTCCCGTCTTTGGAAGAGGTTTGTTTGTTCATTAATACTCTTTTTAAGTATTTAAAAGTCCGTATCATATCTCCCCTGTCCATCCTCTCCTCCAGAGTGTACATATTTAGGACTTCAAGTTTCTTTTCATTAAGTCTTCTGACGCAGGCTCCAAATCATTTTGGTCACCTTCCTCTGAACCGCTTCCAGTCTTTTTATATCCTTTGTGAGATATGGTCTCTAAAACTGAACACAATATTCCAAGTGAGATCTCACCAGCGACTTATCTATTTATTTATTTAACTGTTTTGTTTTGAATAGCGCCTTATCTGATAAACAAGGTGGTTTACAAGGAGCAAGCACTCAAACAGGTTTATATTGAACATTTAGATAAATAACAGCTGAAATTTAAAGACAGTTGAACTTATATTCAGCAAACTATGTACAGGGAGGATGGGTGGGAGGATTGCAGAGCTGGACATGCATGAGTGTTCACTGGATTTTTGAGGTAGTATGATGCTCCAGGGGGCAATGCTCGGGTGTAAACTGTTCCTCAAATAAGAGCGTCTTATGGTCCTTGTGAAATTTCTTTATCTCTTGAGTTTCTCTTATGTTGCTGGGGCGTTCATTCCACAGGTCGGGTGATAAGTGGAGAAGGCTTTAATGAGGGTGTTCTTGTTTATGCGGGTTATTTCTGCTGGCAAGTCAAGGAGGTTGGCGTTACATTTCCATCTTGTTCTGTTTGTGGTCAGTATGCGGATGAGAAATTGTAGGTATGTTGAGGATTGTCCATGTAAAGCCTTGAAGATGATCATTGATGACTTATATTTGACTCTGCTGTGTACATGTAACCAGGGAAGGTTTTGCAAAATGGGTATGATGTGGTCACTCTTTTTGTATTGGTATGGTTGCATGCTGTAGTGTTTTGTGCTAGTTGCAGCTTGTGGAGGGCGTGTTTGGGGAGTCCTTGTTATATATTGCCACAGAAGTCCAATATGGGGAATATGAGTGCTTGGAGCACAGAGCAGAAGTCAGAAGCTGCCAGAATAATTTGTAGGATGAGGGCACGCCTAGCATGCCAGCATTTTAAGGGTCTGTGCTGTTGGGGTTTCCTTGGCCCGATTGGTCTCTTCAGAGGGGAGCAGGGAGGAGCTTACTTGCCTGCTCTCCCTTGATGCAGCCGATCAAAGCTGGGAGCTGGTGGCTGGAGGTGGAGAGGCCGGCTGCTTGAGCAGTGGCATTAGTACTTCTTCCTTTCTGCTGATAATTCCTCTCTGTATGCAACTCAGCATCCTTTTGGCTTTTGCCACCACCTTGTCACACTGTTTTGGCACCTTGAGATCCTCCGAAACAATCACTCTGAGGTCCTTCACCTGGTCCATGCACACCAACCTCTCGCCCCTCATCGCATACAATTCCCTTGAACTTCTGTTTCCCAAGTGCATGACACTGCACTTCTTCATATTAAATCTTAACTGCCAAGCATTAGACCATTTTTCCAGTTTTTGTAGATAGAATCATAGAAACATAGAAAAATGGCGGCAGAAAAAGACCACATGGCCTATCTAGTCTGCCCTTCCATATCAGGTTTGTCTGACAAGACCTGCCTCTGGTGAATCCATTCTGCCTTGGATTTGATAATTCATTGGACTCCAGAAACCTCACAATTTTCTCTTTTAGCAGCGCTTCCAATAATTTACTCACCACTGAGGTTAAACTAACTGGCCTGTAGTTTTCAACTACATCCTTACTTCCGCTTTTGACCACATATGCCTCTCTCCAGTCCTCTGGCACACGAGGCACTGAAAAGGTCAATTAGAGGCAGGGCCGCTCCAAGCCATAATTGCACCCTGTGCAACATGGGGGGGAGGGGGCAGGCCTGAGCCGGCAACCTCACATGCGCCCCTAATCCTTTTGCACCCTGTGCGACTCATGCAGGGCTGGGTACGGTGCTGGTCAGTGGAGCTGCTAGAACGTCCCCAAGCTCCCTCAGTATTCTTGGGTGTATCCCATCTGGTCTGATCGCTTTGTCTGCTTTAGGTTTAGCTAGTTTATCATGAACACAGTCTTCTGAAAAATGTTCACGATGCCCCTCATTTCTGTTCCTGTTTGTGGGTGTTTTCTGAAGTCCTGCTCCTGGTTTTTCATCTGTGAACACAGAACAGAAATATTTGTTAAGTAATTCCACTTTATCCTCATCAGCTTCTACATACTCCTCCCCTTCACCCTCGAGTCTGACAATACCAGTTTTGCCCTTCCTCTTCTCACTAACATATCTGAAAAATGTTGTAACCCCCCCCCCCCCCCCCCATTTTATTGCATTGGCTATTTCCTCCTCTTTTTGAATCTTTGCTTTCCTGACTACTTTGCTAGCTTCTCTAAGTTTTTCCAAATATAGATGCCTGTCTTCCTCTCTCTGTGATCTCTTGTATTTCATGAAGGCCTCCCTCTTGTTCTTCACCTTTTCAGCTACTTCTTTCGAAAACCATAGCGGTCTCCTTTTCCTCATGTTATCCACTCCCTCAGGGAAGTCCACTCTGTTGCAAATTTTCATGTCATCTGCAAAAAGACAGACTTTTCCATTCAGTCCTTCGGCAATATCACTCACAAATACATTGAACAGTACCGGTCCCAGGACCAAACTCTGGGGCACACTGCTAATCACCTTCCTTTCATCTGAGTGAGTTCCGTTTACCATCACCTTCTGTCGTCTGTCAGTCAACCAATTTCTGATCCAGTTGACAACCTTCGGACCCATCCCCAAGCTGTTAAGTTTATTGATAAGCCTCCTATGAGGAACAGTATCAAAGTCGCTGCTGAAATCTAGGTAGATCACATTCATCACATGCCCTTGATCTAGTTCTCTGGTCGGCCAATCAAAAAACTCAGATTTGTTTGGCAAGATCGTCCTTTGGTAAAACTATGTTGCCTCGATCATGCAACCTGTTGGTTTCCAGAAAGTCCACTATTCGCTCTTTCTGGTGCACCTCCCATACTGTTCCTGTCACCAAGGTAAGGCTAACTGGCCTGTAGTTTGTCACTTCTTCCATATTACCACTTCTGTGGAGAAGTACCACATCAGCCCTTCTCCAGTCTTGTGGAACTTCTCCTGTCTCCAAGAATCTATTAAAAACATCCTTTAAAGGCCCTGCAGGAACCTCTCTCACCTCTTTCAGTATCCCGGGATGTATCCCATCCGGTTCCATGGCCTTGTTCACTTTCAGTTTTGCAAGTTGTTCTAACACAACACATTTTGTGAATGGTGTGGTATCTACTCCATTCCCATTTGTATATTTGGCAATCACAGGTGGTCCTTCTACAGGATTTTATTTAGTAAAAACAGAAGTATTTGTACTGTAGGGTGTCCTACATGGAATGGTGGGATCACCCCTAAACAAAGACATGGGGAAGGGGGCCTGCACAGAGCGGCAGGTGTACCTACTCTTGACATCGTACTGGGCAGACTAGATGGACCATACTGGTCTTTATCTGCCGTCATTTACTATATTACTATGTTTCACTTTTTCTATGTCACTTTCTAAAAATCCATTTTCAGCACTTTTGAATCCTGTAATTCCACCTCTGATTTTCCTCCTCTCCCGAATATACCTGAAAAAGGTTTGTCTCCACACTTCACATCTTTTTTTTTATTTATGCAATTTTACAATAAACATATTAAGCAAAAAAGATAACTTGACTGTAAAGAGAAATAAAACACCAATCTTACAAAATGAAAAATACAATTGAGGTAACATACATATGCCCATTGCTCACAAGTCCTCACACTAACGGGATCCAAGACAAAAGGAAAACAAAAAAAATATCATTACACAGGAAAGCAAACTATGCTTAAACACTAAGTTATATAATATCTACAGAGAGGTAGATCAAACAACATCCCTCCCAGTGGCAGTGGTAAGGCGGGAACTAATGAAGGTGGCCAAATTGGAAGGGTCATAAAATATATAGGAACTAGAATTCAACTTTATTTAACATTTACAAGGAAATTTAAGGAAAAATAAACCCCCCAACTGAGTCACCCCAGGCCTAAGAACCAGGAACTCCCTTCTCCTTTTCTGAGTATCCCGGCTCAAATCTGGAAACCTATGGATGGACAGTCCCTTAAACAAACCAGATCTTTTTCTAAAATACATCTTCAACGGCCATTCTCGATCTGAAACCAGTGCCAGTGAAATCACCAGAGTAGCTGGAACAACAGAGTCAGAGACTGAGGTGTCCAACAGGTCCAATACATTCAATATATCCAAAGAATCAGATTCTGGAGGAACTTTTAACTTAGATTTCACATCTCTCTTCCCAGTAGGAATATAAAAAAAAACTTTAGAAAGCGGTGGATTGGATTCAGGAGAAACCCCAAGAACCTCCACCAAACAAGCTTTAAACATATCTCGTGCTGAAATCATGGGGGAACGGGGAAAATTCAACAGTCTCAAATTTGTAGATCTAAACTGATTTTCCAACATCTTGAGCTTTATTCTTTGGCCAGTCAGATCCTTAGTAACCATAGAACAGCGTTCCTCCACTTGAGAGACCTTATTTTCCAAAGAGGGAATATGAGTATGAGTCCCAGCCATAGAATCCATACAATTCTGCACCGCCCCTCCATTCACACTAATAAGCTGTAGAGTGGTGTTTGTTTGAGCAACTAAACACATACCAAGTTTTGTAAGTGCTGTCCAAATCGAGTCCAAGGTAATATTCTCTGGTTTAACCAAAGGGAGCCATAGCAGCTTGTTCAATCTTGGCCACAACAGGATTGACCAAAACACCTGATTCCCACTCCACCGACTTGCTGCCCTGGGAGTCATGAAGTCTGCCCCCTCATCCATGCCTGCAACCACAGAAGATCTCCTGGGGCTCACCTCTGCTGAATGCGCTTCCAGCGCACTCCCCCCCAAACATGGCCACAGCCTTCCCAACGATGGGACCCGTTACCTCGAGCGAGCTCAAGCACAAATATCTGCGGAAATAGCAGGTGGGAGATGTAGATCCGGGGTAAGATCGCAGCCTGAAGACGACACCAGACTGCCCAGTCCCAGCGTCAACAACGCCAGGAATTTGCCCCAGTTTCCTCCAAGTGTTCCCGGCACGGCTGCAAAAAGGAATCCATCGGACCAACTAAGGGAAGAAGGGGACTGCGACGGTTGGTGGGAAATCCCCTGAAGCTTCCCCTTACGTTTCGGCATCAGGAAACACAGCCCGCTCAGCCAGCATAGACAGCAGGCATCTTGGATCCCACTGACCTTCAGCAATACAAAATCCACACTTCACATCTTTAGCCATCTTTTCTTCTGCCTTTGACTCTGCTATCATTTACTCTTTTTGTCTCTTTTAGTTTGATCCTGTATTCTTTTCTGTGTTCCTCTGTTTGTGAACTTCTGAATTCTCTGAAAGCTATGTTTTTTGCCTTTTGTTGTGCAGTCACTTCTTTGGAGAACCAAATAGGTTTCCTTTTTCTCTTTTTTTCTCAATGGACAAAGGTGAATAGTGGAGTACCCCCAAAGATCTGTGCTGGGCCCGCTGCTTTTAACATTTTCATAAATGACCTGGAAATTGGAACAACAAGTGAGGTGATCAAATCTGCAGATGACACAAAATTATTCAAAGTTGTTAAAACACAAGAAGATAAAAAAAATTGTAAGAGAACCTTGATAAATTGGAAGATTGGGTGGCTAAATAGCAGATGATATTTAATGTGCAAAAGTGCAAAGTTATGCACCTAGAAAAGAGCCCAAACTATTTGCAAGGTTCCACACCACCCAGAAAATAGATTTAGGTATCACTGTGGATAACACATTGAAACCTCCACCCAGTCGAGCAGCGGCCAATAAGGCAAATAGAATGCTAGGAATCATAAGGAAAGGAATGGAGAATAAAACAAAGGATATTATAAAGCCTCTGTATTGTTCCATGGTGCGACCGCACCATGAATATTGTGTGCAATTCTGGTTGATGTATCTTAAAAATGATATAGTGTTATTAGAAAAAATACAGAGAAGAGCCACCAAAATGGTAAAGGGGATAGAAGAATACCCCTATGAGGAGAGGATTAAAAGGTTAGGGCTCTTCAACCTTGAAAAGAGGTGGCTGAGGGAGATATGATAGAGGTCTATAAATTCATGAAAGGAGTGGAACGGTAAACGCAGATCGATTGTTTACAGTTACGCCATCAAAATATAGAAAGACTAGGGGACATGCAATGAAGCTGCAGTGTAACTCCTTTAAGACTAATAAAATATTTTTTCACTCATGGCCTAATCAAACACTGGAATTCGTTACTGGAGGTTGGAATTAAAGTTGTTCGTGTAACTGTTTGAAATAGGTTAAGACAGTTCCAGAAGGAAACGTTCATACACCATCATTAAAGAGGGCTCCGGAAATCCACTCTTTGTCCCAATACAAGCATTGTGGAACCTGTGTCTTCTGGGGAAACTGCTAGGTACTTGTGACCGGGATTGGCCACTGTTGGAAACAGGATACTGGGTTGATGGACCTTGGTCTGACCCGGTAGGGCGTATCTTACGTTGTTACGTGCAAGATAAAACCGTACGTCCCCCGACTGTTATGTGTCAGTAAGCAGTGAGTGTTGGTCAAAATAACAATGATTAAGTATAAATTAGTGCTGCACCTTGACTTCTCTTAGCCCCTCGCGTACTCGACCACCGCTTGCTCCAATTGGTTGGCTTTACCTGTAGCACGTGGGTCAGCGCGTGGATCCCTCTCCCGCCCCCCTCCCAGCCTCGCGGCCAGGCAGGCACGCGCGATCCGCTGCTCTCCTTGTTTCTCTTCCCCGCCCCCACCTCCACATACACTAAGCCGTCCTCTCTACGCAGTAGCGTAGAGACGGCTGTAGAGCAATCCGCAGCCGCTAGAGGTCGCGTGGAGACGCGAAAGTTACGTCTCTCGTGACTTTTCTTAAGAGGGGGCGGGGAGGAGCTTTCTGGGGAAGATGAAGAAGAGGCAGGGTCTGGATATTACGCACCCTCAGGTCAGACGCCTACGAGCTGCCGTTGCTTTCCGACGACGTCAGGGGTCGTGACCCCGATTGACGCGTTGGAAGGAGCCTCCTTCATCCGCAACAAGAACAACAACAACAACAATAATACTAATAAAAGTGGTGGCGGCAGGATGCTGCGAGGGTTGGGTAGCTGGCTGGGGCTGGGGCTGGAGCCCGCCTCTGGTGTCGGCGAATGCGAGGTGGAAGGGCTGCAGAAGTCCGAGGAGACCGCGGTGGCGGACGAGGACGAGGAAAGCCGAGGACCGGCGCAGGAGGGGGACCTGATCGAGCAGGCCAAGGGGCTGGGAAGTGAGTACCCGAGTCCTTAAACCCCGGCGGAGGAGGGAGGGGACACCAGAGAGAGCGAAGGAGGAGCAACTGCCCCCAGATTCACGTAGCTTTATGAGCGTGGCGCGGTGTTGCTAAAGAGGCAGTAAACTTCGCAAAACTGTGCTTAAGAGTGGGGTAAATTCAGATTCAAATAGTTTCATTGTGCACGTGTTTCCAAAGTAATAAGGTAGAAATTATTAATAAAGACACGATACAATTAATTGCAGAAAGGATAGTTCCCCCGCTCTGATTGGGTCAGATGTATTGTTTATCTGGTCCGCTGGCAGACGTGTTTTGCTGGTATTGAAGCAGGAACCCTGTCTCCCACATATCAAAAACCAGCCTAAGGGTAGATACATTTCTGAGTACACAAAAGTTACCTTTGTAACAGAGTTGCATGATAATTCAGTATTAGACACATTAAACCCTCCTGTCTTGGTATTTACAAAAATAAAACAATCAGTAGCATTAAGGGTGAAGACTACCTGCAGGGAGAAAGGAACTCGGTTAAAAGCTGAGGTAGGCTGGGTGGCTCCAATACTATAGAGGAGGGTAGAAAACGACATGTCAGGTTGTTTACAGTCCAGACTAGTAGATATGGTAAAACTCAGCAGTTCATATAAACTGGAGGGTACAGCAATGAGACAGGTTGACAGAAAAAACCCAGTTTGTAGAGAGTTACGTATGCAAAAGTCTGTCATGTTTAAGGCAGTTTGGGCAAGTAATATCGCTGTGTTGCTGTTAAGTGCAGTTGAGTCGGTGTCGACTCGTGGCGATCCTCTGAATAATTGTCCTAAACTGTGTTCGGTCTTCAGTCAGGTGGCTCATTGTTGATAGAGTGGCACCCACAGCTGCTGTTATTGTGTCGATCCATCTCATTGCTGGCCTTCCAGTTTTGCGTTGACCTTCTATCTTGCCAAGCATGATCTTTCCCTAATGATCTCTCTCTTCGCATGATGTGTCCGAAGTATGAAAGTCGAAGTCTTGTCATCTGAGCTAAAGAAAGCTTAGGTTCGATCTTCTCTAGTACTGACTGGTTTGTTCTTCAGGAAGTCCATTGTATACACTATTCGTCGCCAGCACCATAATTCAAAGGCATCAATTTTCTTCCTGTCTATCTTTTTCACTGTCCAACTTTCACATCCATATGACATTATTGAAAATACCATGGCTTGAACAAGTCTAATCTTTATATGGAGAGAGACATCTCTGCTCTTGAGAATCTTGTCTAGGTCCTTCATAGCCATTCTGCCAAGAGCAATGCATCGTCTGATTTCTTGACTGCTTGTTGTTTCTTGTCACTGGTCAACATTGAAATCGTTACTGACTTTAAAAGGCCCTAATCTGTAGTATCTTGGTGAGCTGAACACGAATATAACATTAAAAAAAATTTATTGGCTCTCGTTTTGAAGATATTGCATGTAGTTCATTTTTGACGTTTCACCCTGTAAATTTATCCAGTAGGACATCATCAATATCTCAAATAAGCCTTGAATGATGTAATATTGCATCACATTGCATAATACCAGCATGCACACATCATCCAGAGTTGATTGCATCATTTTCTGATGCAGTGCAATACTACTGCCAGACGGCTGCTGAAGCCATCTGACGTCAGCAGTGTACTATATGCAGTCGGAAAGGAAAGTAATCTGGTATTCTGTTCTGATATTGAAAGCCTCATGAATGCCTTAAAAATCACTCATGACCCACAAGACTGGAGACTATTTATAGACTCTTCGAAACTGAGTCTGAAGGCTGTGCTTTTGAACAATGGAAACCGTCTTCCATTTATTCCAGTAGCGCATGCCGTCCACATGAAAGAGACATATGATAACTTAAAGCATCTACTGACTTCCACTCCTTTCACACTCAGTTTAAGTTACTTACTCTAGTTCACAGGGCTCTTCACACTAGTACTCCACAATACCTGGCATAACTTATTACATTCCACACACCCAGACACACTCCCCGCTCCTTCCACCTTAACCACCTTAATCTCCCTTCCCCCTCCCTCGCTCACCTTCAATCCACCCGCTCATCTGCTTTCTTTTTCATCGGCCCTGCACTCTGGAATTCACTCCCCACCTCCCTCCGGTTAGAACCCCATCATGCCACCTTCAAGCTGTAGCAGCGAAGTGCACGCAATGAGTAAAACCAGGAGTTGGTTGCAGGTTCCAAGCCAATTTATTGTGCACAGGCTCAGACAAGGAGTGCATCCAAAAGTGACTGAGCAATGGAGTCCAGGAGCAAATTCCTTATATACAATTTTACACTTATTTATTTATTTACATTCTCTTATATACCGCGCTATTCTGCATCAGTGCGGTTTACATTGAACAAACTGAAATTACATTGAACAGGGCATTATAACTTGGAGATAACTATTTTTTTACAGGGAACATGGGCTATGGAGGGTTAAGTGGCTTGCCCAAGACCACAAGGAGCACCTGTGGGACTAGAAACCCCAGTCCTTCCGGCCCAAGGTTGCTGTCCTCTGGTGGGATTTGAACCCCCGACCTTCCGGCCTGAAGTACCTTGCCCCAACCACTAGGCCACTCCTCCACTTCTGATACAGGCAAACTTTCTATTGGTCCCAACGCCCCTTGCACCTGTCCAATCGGGGACCCTCTCTGGGCCTAGCTCCCTGCTCCCCCTGCTCAGACTATTCTAACAAAGGCACAGTCTTAGACATACATACATTTCTACTTCAAGGCCATTTCTAGCTCAGAGAATGCAGGAACATGTCTGTCATCAGTATTGAGAAATTAATAAAGAAGTGCAAACGTTTCAAAAACAGTTTTAAAACCGGTCAAAAGCAGTTTCTCAAACTCTGGTTCTTCTCAGCACTACTCTCAGATGGGGGTTGGGGTCTAGGCGTAGTTTACAGGCCATAGCCTACGACATTCCCCCCTTTGATTATTCCTAACCCGACTAAAAGAGGGTGAGAATATAATCACAAATCGAACACGTTTCAAAGTGAAGCTTCTTCCCGGGGTATAGCTTGATACTGCCAGATAGCTAACACTCGGGCTGCTGCCTTACGTTCTACAGTGTTATCAAGAATTGAGGTAAACATGCGAATGCAGAGAGGCAGAAAACATGGGAGAAGCAAGCACAGAGCAATCATGATAAGAACTGCAAACATAAGTCTTCAATCCACCTAGGCCTGAAAATAGGCTCCCAGACCATCCACTGAGTTCAAGGCCATTCCATGTCTGGACTGGTACATATGCTTGCTTACGCATATTATCAGCTATTTCGTCAACAACCTGACCTTGATCATCAATTTGCAGACAACAGTTAGTTAGATTAAACTTACCACACACACCACCCTCAGATGCTAGTAAATAATCAAGTGCTAAGCAGTTTTGATAAATAGCTGTACGCTTTTGAGTACTTTGCTAAAAGAGTTAGTGCTCTACTAGTTTCATTAGTTATAATTTCCACAACAGCTTGTAAGCGTATAATACGATTCAGCATATAAACGGGAGTGCGGTACCCCCAGGTCCCATCTTGTGTCCAAGTGGCTGGGCCATAATATGAGATAATTCGCTCCAGGGGCCACTCATCACCCTCCCACTTATCCCATTGTCCTATTTTGAGAGTGTTTCGCTTGCGTCGTCCATTGTAGAGGAGGAAACCCAACTGTTCCCCTTGAGAAAGTGGGATAAGGAAGAATGAAGGTCGTATGGTTCCCAAAACACAGGCCCCTCCCCAGGTATTAGGGAGCTGAGCGTATGCTTGAGCGCCACAAATCCAATAAAGTCCAGGAGGGGCTTCCCAAGTATTGGTCAGGGCAAGGTTAGTCCAGAGCTTGGCGAGATGAGGGAAAGAGATCAACGGGTTGGAAGGTTCTGTAGCATTAACACCTGACCACCAGGACGTCTTCTTTGTTGTGGCATTATAAATTTGTTGGCTCAAGCAGATCAGTTGTCCCACCGGTATGGTGAACTGTGGTCCCATTCGGACGAAACAGAGATGGCTGACGATGGTGTTGGCCACCACCCATTCACTAGCAGTCTTGTTCAGGGCAGTCTGGTTATAAGGGACGGAGTAGTTAAGTTCTCTTGCTACCCAGTGCCATTGGTCTCCCATCTTGGTTCCGCCACAGAAGAAACAATTAGAAATGTGTAGACTCGAGGCCACAGCTCCAGCAAGCTCGATGAATAAGTTCTGCGTAGGCTTGGGCAGTTCTATCTCTGTCTGCATGGCTTCATAGAAGGTATGGTGTATTTGGTAAGGCGAGGAAGTACGAGTCTTGGTGTTAAGTTGTATATGTAGGAAGGTTCCAAGGTCTACTCCTGTACCTGCTATCCGTATCCCAAATCGATATCCTAGCTGCCAGTGGCTAGGGTTAAACACGAGGAGCTTCAGGGGATTACAGCTACCCTTCAGACACTTAAGGGGTGTCAACAATGGCAGTCTTTCCAAACTGGCTCGGTGGTGATCTCCATCCTGCCCCTGAGGTCCATCAGTCCAGGGAGCATAATATACACACTCCCACTTGGGGCAAAAGTAGGCGTCTTCTGATGCTTTAACATAACCAGTTGAGGTATGCGTTCCGGTACATTTTCCCCACTTGTAGGCTCCTTCAGGGCACATGTACTTCTGATCATAGTAATAAATTTGCTCGTTGTCGACAGATCCACAGCTATAGTAGCCATTCCTGTTGATGGCCTCAGAAGCATCAAAGTAAAGAGGGGCTGGTCTGGTGGGAGCTGTCGTGTAGCATTTAGGAGTGCTCCATCCTCATTGTTCCATCGCAACTCCAGAACATGGTATGAGGGGTTTTGTTGAGGGTTGAAACAGGTTTTTACTTTCCCTTTGGTACAGATACTCAATTCTGTACCATTATATACACATCGGCTAGTCACACCAGTACAGGTGTAGAAAGAGTGATAAAGCAAAGTTTGGGTAACTTTGGCCCCCACTCGGGTTGCAGTTATACAAGCTGCACAGGGAGGTAAGGCAAAAGCTATTTCAGGGGACCCTAGGGCTACCGCAAGTACAATATAAACATAGAAGGGCAACATTTTATTTCATTTATTTATTTAACAGTATTTCTATACCGCCTTATCCTACAATCAAGGTGGTATCACAGCAAAACAATCAAAAGTAGTGAGCGTGTTTTTCATGCAGTGAAGGATATATCACGATTTGAGTGTAAGATGTTATAGTGTGTTTGATTAGGTTGAACTATGTACATTGTGCTCTGATACAGCATGTACTATAATACATTCTTCTATACATTGAGTGTTAAGATACATCATGTGCCGTTATACATTTTCTTATCAGGGGGTCGGAGGGGGGTAAGTTGGTAGTTAGATCAAGTGATGTGTCCATAGTGTTCTATGAACAGCGTTGTCTTCAGCTGTTTGCGAAAGTCTTTGAGGTCCGTTGTCGATCTCGTCTGGGAGGGAGTTCCAGATTGTTGGGGCAGCCAGGGAGAGTGCCCTTTCTGTGGTGTCT
Source organism: Ichthyophis bannanicus (assembly GCA_033557465.1). Lineage (NCBI taxonomy): Eukaryota > Metazoa > Chordata > Amphibia > Gymnophiona > Ichthyophiidae > Ichthyophis > Ichthyophis bannanicus. The sequence continues at coordinate 906,442,448 of CM066035.1, read as the reverse complement.
TTGCGTGTTTTTCTGAAGTCTCTAGGGGTGTTAACTCGGTTGGAGGTTCCTTTTCTTCTTGGGCGTGTGCTGGTGTCTGGTTGTATGAGGGTGTGCAGGCTGTTGACTGAAGTGTGGTGTTTGATCTTAAATATGTTTATGATTGTTTTGTATTTGATGCGTGACTTAATTGGGAGCCAGTGTAGGTCTTTCAGAACAGGAGTAATGTGGTCATGTCTTGTTGATCCAGATATTATGCGGGCCGCCGTGTTTTGTGCTAGTTGTAGTGGTTTGAGTGTTTGTTTTGCTAGTCCAAGGTAGATTGGGTTGCAGAAGTCCAGTAAGGGGGTTATTAGTGCTTGGCATACAGTACGGAAGTGCTCAGTGACGAGGAGGGGTTTAAGTCTTCTGATGATTCTCATCCTGTGGTATGCATTTTTGATTGTTTTGCTTATGTGTGGCTTGAGGTTCAGTTCATTGTCCAGGGTCACTCCAAGGTATTTTACTTCCAATTTTATTGGTATGGTTGTGTTTTGTACCTTGATTTCCGGTGGGTGGATGAAGTCTGGGTTGCGTGTGGTGATTAGTGCCTCCGTCTTGCTGTGGTTGATTGCGAGGTTGTTGTCTTGACACCATCTTGTCATTTGTGTGAGGCAGTCTGTTATTTTAGAGTAGTCCGGGTTGTCAACTGAGATAGGTGTGTATATCATGATATCATCTGCATAGATTGTATATTTAATGCTGTTCGTTTTCAGGATGTCACATATTGGCTGGATGTAGATGTTAAACAGTAGTGGTGAGAGGGCGGATCCTTGAGGCACTCCTTGGAGGACTTTTATGGGTTGAGAGGTGTTGTGGCCTACCTTGACCTGTATCTGCCTGTCGGTTAGGTATGAGTGGAACCATTTTAAGGTGGGACCATGTAGCCCAATGTTCTTTAGTCTTTCCAGGAGAGTTTTGTGTTCTACTGTGTCGAATGCTGAGGAGATGTCGATGAAGATCATTAAGATTCCTTTTTTGGTGTTGTCTATGATTCGGAGGATGTTGTCGAAGAGGTAAATCAGCAATGTTTCGACTCCATGGTTGGGGCGAAAGCCGTGTTGGTTGTCATCCAGTGGTGCATGGTTGTCAATGTGTTCTTGTAGTTGGTGTATTGTTTTTTCGATGATTTTTGCCAGAAAGGGTATGCTGGGTTGTTCTTGTCGAGGGTTGTTTTCTTTGGTATCGGTCTTACTGTGGCTAGCTTTAGTTGATCTGGCATGAATCCTTGAGTGAGGGAGTTGTGCACCATGTTGTGTATGATGTGGATGAAGCTTGATTTGGTGGCTTTGATCTATGACACTGGGCAAGGGTCTGTAGGAGTGGTGCTTGTGTTGATTGTGGAGATGATGTGGGAGAGCTGCTCTGTTGATGGTGAGTAGAATGTGTCCCAGGTCTTGGGGTGTGGGTTAGGTCGAGTTGGTGTGTTAGGTCTTGTTTGTTCTGCAGAGTGAAATTTTTCCTTGATATGGTCGGCAAAGTTTTGCGGGTCTATTTGCACGTCGTCTTCTGTCTTTTGCTCTTTTGTGAGGATTTTCACTATTTCGAATAGCTCTCTGGGTTTGTTTATGGAGGTATTTATCATATTTGTATGGTATTCTCTCTTTGATTGGTTGATGTGGGGTAACTCCTACTGACTGAACTCTTGGGGGTGCTTTGTTAGGTATAGTTGCTGGTTTTCAGAAGCCTTGTTCTTTCTCCATCTCCGTTCTATCTTTCTGAGTTCCCTCTTTTCTTGACGTAAGGTTGTTGAGTACCACGGCTTGTGTTGTCTCTTGTTGTGACGGATTTTCTTGGGTCCGGCATCTGTTGCTTTGGCGGCGTTAGAGTGCTGTTCCAGTTGGTGATTTGAGCCTTCAGGTCGTCTGTTTCTATGGTCAGTTGTTGTATCGTGTCCTGTAGGAATGTGTCTCTGTCGAAGGTCTTGAATCGTCTTTGTGTGTGTGTTGTCTGTCTGAGTGCTCGTTTAGATTGTCTTTTTGTAGTTGCAACTTTATCTTGATTATGTAATGGTCTGACCATGGAACTGGGGTGATGGTGGGTGTTGATATTAGACCTCTCTGTTAGGTAGCTGGTTGCGAAGATAAGGTCTGGGGATAAACCGTGTCTGTGCGTTGGGGTGTCGACTATTTGGGTGAACTGAAGTGAAGTCATTGCTTGAAGGAAAGCCTCTGCATCTTTGGTGTTGGTGGACTTGAGGTTGAAGTCTCCTAGCAGTAGCGTGGGTTTGTTAGTTGCGGTGATGGCGCATACTGCTTCGAGCGTTGAGGCTAGTTCGTTGGGTGAGGCTCTGGGTGCTCTGTAGGTTAGGCAGAGTGCCATGTGTTTGTTCACGATGCTGATTGTGTTACCTTGTTGTGTGTCAGTGAAGCTCTGAGTTTTGAACTCTAGGTTCTTTTTTGCGATTTATCAAGACTCCTCCTCCACGTTTTTGGGTGCGTGGGCAGTTGTATGCTGTGTATGTGTCTGGTACTAGTTGATTGAGTAGTACATTGTTGGTGGGATTGAGCCAAGTCTCTGTTATGCAAAGTATGTCTGGCTGATGGTCTTCTATGTGGTCTGCTATTGTGTGTATTTTATTGCATATGGATCTTGCGTTTCTGAGCTCTATTGTATGCTTTGAGGAATTTGTTGTTTTGTGTTTCCTTTGAACTTAGTGTGTGGGAGTTTGATCTGTGTTTTGGTTTGTCTTTTTGTCACTGATGTTCTGTGTGTGTCATTATGCGTGCACTGTGGTTCTATGTAAGTCCAAGTGGTTGGTGGATGCCATGGTGAGTTAGAGTGTGGGTAGTGGAAGTGTGTGGTTGGTGGCAGGATTTGTGTGATGAGGAGGCTGAGTGGGAGAAACAGTGTTGTGAGCATGTTGATTTGTTGGGTAGTCCTGTGAGTTTTTACTTGCGTTTCTGAAGTATTTCGCTTTGGTCTGCTTTCTGTTGATTTCTTCTGAAGTGTTGTCGGCGCTGCTATGTCTTTTGTTTGGCTTCCTTCTGCTCGCCTTCGTGCTGCGCCTAAGGGCCACGCCAAAGGGCCCTCTGGCAAGGCCCTCAGGCGCGGATGCGCCCTGCAGGTACGCCGCTTTTATGTGCTGCTGATCGCTGCTTGCCTGTGCTCCCACTGCCCCGATTGGGCAGGAGCTGCTGAGGAGGTGGAGAGTCCGGGCAGCGGTGTCTCTGCGAGCAGGGACGCTGTTTTTATGTGCTGCCGACCGCTGCACATGATTACAATATCTTAATGAATTCATCTAAGAATTGCAAAAGATTTACTGAAGTTCTCTTTTTTTCCACAGCTTCCACTGTATGTTGACCTGTCAGCTTCCAGCCGGGTGACAGGAGTAGGGTTGCAGATTCCTCAAGCTTCCGCTGTACGTAGACCTGCCAGCTTCCAGCCGGGTGGCAGGAGTAGGCCTGTAGATTCCTCACAGTAGTGGTTGTCGTCGCAGTGTGAGTTGCAATGGTGATGTTGGATGGGTGGTTGAAGTCCAGGGGCGAAGTTCGGTGGTCGCCACTGGCTTTACTCGACTGTGGTGGATCCAAGGTTCCAGTTCTGCAACTTTGACGGCTGTAGGGGTTGATAGGATAACGAGATAGGGTCCTCTCCAGTGAGGTGCTAATGGTGTGTTTCAACACTCCTTGACCCACACCGACGTTCCAGGCTTATAGGGATGCAAAGGTTCGGTCAGGTTGATTGGCAGCTGATCTTGCACCCAGGCATGGAGACTCTGTAAAACAGAACCTAAAGCCACTAGTTCTTGACTGGTGATTTCAGAGCCAATTTGACTCATATCCCCTTTTATCCCTTGAACAATGGGTGGAGGTCGCCCATACAAGACCTCAAAAGGGGAAACTCCTAATGACTTGGTGGGGGCTGAACGTATCCTGAGGAAGGCTATAGGAAGAGCCTGGGGCCACTTCAGGTGCGCTTCCTGAAAGAGTTTGGACAGCTGGGACTTTAGGATCCGATTAATTCGCTCTACTTTTCCTGAACTTTGGGGTCTATAGGCTGTATGTAACTTCCACTGCACTTGTAGGGCCCGGGCCAGCTGCTGAGTTACTTGGGATACAAATGAGGGCCCATCGTCTGATCCTATAACTAATGGTAGACCAAACCAGGGAATGATTTCATGGAGCAGAACTTTGGTGACTTCCCTGGCTTTCTCAGTTCTGGTGGGGAAAGCCTCCACCCATCCAGAGAATGTACAAACCAGGACTAACAGGTAATGGTATCCATTTGCTCGTGGCATTTCTGCAAAGTCCACCTGGATATTTCCCATGGGGGTAACTCCTACTGACTGAACTCTTGGGGGTGGATTAGGACCCTGCCGGGCATTGTTCTTGGCACAGGTTATACATTTTCGGGCTACTGAGGCTGTCGGGGGTCCTAATAGTGAGATACAAAAGTGAGGTTTGAGAGCTTTCTCCATTGCAGTTTTCCCATAATATGTGGCTTGGTGGAAAGCTTGGACAAAGGCAGGACCTAACGTTTCAGGGATCACAGTCGGGCCAGGAGGAAGACCATCTGGTGGCGGTGGTAGTACTATCCACCCGGTCTCTGATAACACTCCTCCTTCTGTTCGGCAATAATAGTCCAGCTCTTTTGAAGTATATCGAGGGGTCCATGCATTGAGGGGTACTGGGAATATGGCTGGCTGGACCGTAGTACTGGAGATAGGAGCTTGTTGTGTGGTGGCTGCTTCTCGAGCCGCAGTGTCAGCAAATCTATTTCCTCGTGAAACTTCTCCTCCTACCTGATGACCTCGGCAGTGCATCACTGCAACTTGTTTGGGGGCCCATACAGCATCTAACAATGTCAATATTTCAGGGCCGTACTTGATGGACTTGCCTCCCGAGGTTATTAACCCACGATCCTTGTACAGGGCTCCATGTGCGTGCAATGTTGTGAAGGCATATTTAGAATCTGTGTATACATTTAAGCGGAGCCCTGTCCCTATTATCAGTGCCCTTGTGAGGGCTATCAATTCAGCTTTCTGTGCTGAAGTTCCTGGGGCCAAAGCTGATGACTCTACTACCATGTTCAGGGTCACCACTGCATAGCCAGCACAAGAATACTTCCATCCACGAAGAGAGTTCGTTCAGAGTTCTCTAATGGGACATCCATTAGATAAGGACGACTAGAGAACACAGTGTCCATGACTTCAAAGCAATCATGATCAGGTGGGCCTGGACTAGTTGGTAACAGTGTGGCAGGGTTCAAAGCTTGACTGACAACCAACTGTAAGCAGGGATTTTCACATAACATACTCTGATACTTCAACATCCGGGAGTTCGTGAGCCAGTAGTTTCCCTTGTGCTCCATGAGAGTTAGGACAGAGTGTGGTACTGTAACTTGGAGGTTCTGACCTAGAGTGAGCTTATCGGCCTCACCTGCCAGGAGAGCTGTAGCTGCAACCACTCTTAGGCAAGGTGGCCATCCTTTTGCGACGGTATCCAGCTGCTTTGATAGGTAAGCCACAGGTCACTGCCAAGATCCAACGGATTGAGTCAATACTCCCAAAGCAGTTCACTTGACTCATGTACGTAGAGGCGAAATGGTTTCTGTACATCCGGCAGGCCTAAGGCTGGTGATGACATCAGGGCTGATTTCAACGTTCGGAATGCTGTATCCTGCTCTGGTCCCCATTCCAAGGGGGATCCGTCTGTGCCTTTTGTGGCCTGGTACAATGGCTTTGCCAGCAGCGCAAAGTTGGGTATCCATATTCGACAATAGCCTGCAGCTCCCAGGAAGGCCCTCACCTGCTTCCTAGTGGTGGGGGTAGAGTTGCGACACACAGCTTCCTTCCGCTCTGGTCCCAATCTCCGGATCCCTTTGGACAGATGGAATCCCAGATATTTTACTTCGGTTTGGCACAACTGCGCTTTGGCTCTGGAGACCTTGTATCCCGCTTCGTTCAGGAGGTGCAAGAGATCACTGGTGGCGTGCCCGCATTCAATTTTGGAGTTGGTGGCTACCAGTAGGTCATCTACATACTGAAGGAGAACTCTCTCCCCGGGGGTCACAGGGTAACTTGAAAGATCTTGATTGAGGGCAGCGCTGAAGAGAGTAGGCGAGCTCTTGAATCCTTGAGGTAATCGAGTCCAGGTGAGTTGGCCTTGCCTTCCTGTGGTTGGGTCCTCCCATTCAAATGCAAACAGGAGCTGACTGGTTGATGCTAAGCGTATGCAGAAAAAGGCATCCTTTAAATCCAAGATGGTGAAGTGAGTGGCCTCAGCGGGTATCAGTCCCAGGAGAGTGTATGGGTTTGGTACTACTGGATGTATGGTTTCAACTGCATTATTTACTAGTCTTAAGTCCTGCACTGGGTGGTAGTCACCTGTCCCAGGCTTCTTAACTGGGAGGAGGGGGGTATTCCAGGGCGATTGACACTCTCTGAGAAGTCCATACTTCAGTAATTTCATTAAATGACAGTGAATTCCCTCAATCGCTGGTCGCGGGAGAGGATATTGTTTCACGTGCACTGGTTCGGCTCCTGATTTGAGGGTGACAAGTACAGTGGCTATATTCTTCGCTAGGCCAGGTGGATTATCCTCTGCCCATACCTCGGGCGGAGCTGAGATTGTGATGGGCATACGGGAACTGGCTGCCTTGGCCAGAGATGCACTATAGAACCGCCATTCTTCTTCCCGGTGGACAGTCAGCACCATCAGGCCAGCAGGTTTCGAGTTCAGTCATTTCCATCTTCCCTCCTTCGACAAAGGATATTTGTGCCTGGAGCTTAGCAAGCATATCTCGGCCCAAAAGAGGAATTGGGCACTCGGGCATGTATAGGAACTGGTGCGTTATCCTCCGTCCCCCTAATTCACAAGTGCGGTTCTGCAAAAAAGGCCTCGTGGCCTTAACTCCTGTAGCTCCGACAATGGTGGTAGATCGAGAAGATAGAGGGGCTACTGGCTTTGCTACTACCGAATGTTCCGCCCCCGTATCCACCATGAAGTCCATATATCGGTCCCCAATCTTTAAACTGACCATAGGCTCCTGGGGACCTAAGGGAAACTTGGAGCCCAGTCTGGCCTAGTCTTCATCCATGTCGTAGCCCTCTTCGGCTGCCATGCCCTCCATAGCTGCTTCATCTTGTTGGAACCGTGCACGATTCATTCCTCCCCGCTGCCGGAATCTTCCCCCTGCTCTCCGCATACTCCCTCCTCCCTTCCAGGAGGCGGAGCTCAAGTTTGGGCATTCACTTTTCCAATGTCGTCCTCCTTTACAATAGGCGCACTGATTTGCACCCAATGGGGACTGGCTGTCTCCTCTGTCCCTTCCACGTCCTCGAATCCTTCGGTTAGAGATACTTCCTCCGCGTCGTTCAACTAAAGCTGCAGCAAGAAACGGCTTTCTTCTTCATTTTACGTTCACTTTTCCTTCTGACGTTCTTGATCACGATTCACAAACTCTTTCTGAGCAACCTCCATTAACTGGGCCGCGTTCATGCCTGCAAATCCTTCCAACTTCTGCAGTTTCCGTTTTATGTCTCCCTGGGACTGACTCACAAAGGCTACATTCACCATGGGGTCATATGGGGTAATAAATTCACCGCTGGGTCATATGGGGTAATAAAGTCTGTAAACTTCGGATAAATGTTCATAAAAGGCTGCTGGGCTCTCATCTGGATGCTGGATGACTTCAGCTACTTTTCTGATGTTCATGGCCCTCTGGCCTCCTCTCTTCAGGCCCTGCAGTAGGGCCTGACGGAACTGGGTAAGGGCCGTCGCCCCGGTTGCACTGTTTGGATTCCAATTGGGGTCGTCATTTGGGAAATCCATGGCGGCCGCTTGCCGGGGATCTAGGTCTGCGTCTTCCACAGGATTTTCTTCCAACCATCGGGTGGCTGCCTGCACAATCCGTGCTCGTTCTTCAGTAGTGCAGAGGGTAGACAGGAGCTGGTGGCAATCACACCAGGTAGGCTGATGGGTTTGCAAAATGCTAGACATTAATTCTGTCAATTCTTGGGGCTTCGCAGTATAGGACGCATAATGCGTCTTCCAATTCAATAAATCTGTGGTGGAGAAGGGCACATAAATGAGACTGGTAGGCCCCACCACAACCTGGTCCTGATCGTTAAGGATAGGTAGCCCCGGGACCTGGCGTAACGGCATAACGTGACTATCTTTCTGACTTGCTGTTGTACTTCTGAGGGCGTAATGTAGCTTGGTTTGCTGGAATTTGACTCCTCTGCTCCGATTTCTAGGAACAGGTGACCCTGGACTGGCAACTGAATCCCTGCTTGCTGTATCATCGGTGGACTTGGGCTCTTCCTAGTCACTCATGCCAGAGCTGGGGCTTTCGCTCGGGTGGGGGTGCATCTCCTCTGGGTGCGGAGGGAGCGGGAGGACTAGAGGCAGGTTGGGAGGAATGGACCCTACCGCACCAGGCTCTGCTCGGGGGTGCGGTGGAGCTGAGGGAACTGGCCTATAAAGGAACTGGAGCGGATAGGTCGGTATTTCTGGCGATTCTGGTGCTGAATAGACAGGCAGCTTTTCTCCTTCAAACCTCCGGGCCCCCCTTGTGGTCGCTACCATTATCCTACACTGTTCCTCATGGCAGCGCTTCATCCAGGAGGGCTTTTTTTCACAAATGTTTAACCAGGAATCTATATAGGGGAACTGGTCAGGGTGTTCTCTACGTACAAGCTGATGTACTCAGGATATAATTCTAACATCAAAGGTACCACCAGGGAGCCACTCGGTGACCAGCACCGGCCAGTCCCTATCACAAAGTATTCCTAACTGGGACAGAGACATTTTTACTCCATAGTCACCGTCAAAACCCTTCTTAAAATTCTTGATCATACATTTTAGCGGAGTTTGCGTGGACTCCGCCCCTCCCATAATGACGTACACAACAACAGACAGTAAGGGCGGGTAGTATGGCTGCAGGTAAGGGGTCCGTACAGCCCTAGGAACAAATAGGGAGACAAACACCAAACACTTCCTCCTTTTCGTGACCTGGACGTGGTCGCCTGGCCAGGAACTGTGCTACTCAGGAGTCTGCTCTCACGTGGTCTGTGTTTCAAGACCTCTCATTCACGCACACACAACCAAACATGCTAGCAAAACATTTTCCCAAATTTTCCCAGGCCCTATCTAACTAACCAAGAGCAGCCGGTCTCGCGCATACTCATGCAAGACTGGTTCGGACTGCTAACAAACCAAGAAGAGGGCGGTAGTTTGGGCCTCGCGCATACTCATGCAAGGCTTACTCGGACCTGCCCTGAGAGGTGATCAGACTCTCGGTACCCTATACCAAATCAGTCTCGCGCATACTCATGCAAGACTTACCCAAACCTGACTGACTAATGAACAAGGAAATGTTTACTCACCGGATCCGGTACCCGATACAGAACCAGCTCTTGGGTTGAATCCTGGACTCCCCTCTGGTTCGAAGGTGTTGGCCGGTCGGACCCAGTGGTCCGCTGAGGCAAGGCGGAACCCTCTCCGATGCAAGAGGACCGGTGGCGCCTGAAGTTTCCCCTGTGGTCGGACAGACACGGTTCCAACCGGGCCAAACCTTGAGGCGGTAATACGTGGTATATTCACTTGAATACCATCTACTACTTGCACATTCCCGGCCAATGCACCAAGAATATGTAGCAGCGAAGTGCACGCAATGAATAAAACCAGGAGTCAGTTGCAGGTTCCAAGCCAATTTATTGTGCACAGGCTCAGACAAGGAGTGCATCCAAAAGTGACTGAGCAATGGAGTCCAGGAGCAAATTCCTTATATACAATTTTACACTTCTGATACAGGCAAACTTTCTATTGGTCCCAACGCCCCTTGCACCTGTCCAATCAGGGACTCTCTGGGCCTAGCTCCCTGCTCCCCCTGCTCAGACTATTCTAACAAAGGCACAGTCTTAGACATAGATACATTTCTACTTCAAGGCCATTTCTAGCTCAGAGAATGCAGGAACATGTCTGTCATCAGTATTGAGAAATTAATAAAGAAGTGCAAACGTTTCAAAAACAGTTTTAAAACTGGTCAAAAGCAGTTTCTCAAACTCTGGTTCTTCTCAGCACTACTCTCAGATGGGGGTTGGGGTCTAGGCCTAGTTTACAGGCCATAGCCTACCACAAAGCGAGACCTAAAAACCCACCTCTTTTCCTTGGCCTATGACCTTCCCTCCCCTCTTGTCTGATCCTGTCCCCTACATATAGTCTTGTATCCTTTCTCTCGTTCTGTTATATCAACAATTGTAACTTCCTTTCCTCCTTTCTGTCCCTGTGCCTGTTTCTAATTGTTTGTGAATTGTAAACCACTCTGATAAAGTAGGGGGGTATATCAAATAAATAAACACAAACATACAGCTGGCACCTCTTTGGTGACTTGAAGGTAGTTGCCCTTTTAATGGGACTGCAGCAGGGATATATAAAATACATGTGTCTCTTATGTGAGTGGGATAGCCGAGCAAGGGATTGGCACTACTTGCGGAAGGAATGGAATCGCAGACAAAGTGTGACAGTTGGAGAGAAGAATATCCAGCACCCAGCTCTGGTTGGTTGAGACTCACAAAATCCTACTACCGGGACCCCTTCACATCAAACTAGGTTTGATGAAAAACTTCGTAAAAGCCATGGACCGCACTTCGCCAGCTTTCTGATACCTGCATGAAAAATTCCCTCGACTCAGCGAAGCAAAGATTAAAGAGGGAGTTTTTGTGGGTCCTCAAGATTTGAGAGCTCTTCAAAGATGACCGGTTCAACAACTTGCTGCAGGGTGATGCGAAACAAGCATGGAATGCTTTTCGCCTAGTGTCAACAAACTTTCTTGGGAATGTTAGGGCAGAAAACTACAAGGAACTAGTAGAAGACATGCTGATGCAGTATCAGAAACTTGGCTGCAATATGTCTCTAAAGATCCATTTCCTTGATTCCCATTTGTATTTCTTTCCTGACAACTGTGGTATGGTTAGTGTTGAACAGGGCGAATGTTTTCACCAGGATATCGCAACGATGGAGCAAAGATACCAGGGAAAATGGTCCACTACAATGCTGGCTGACTACTGTTGGACACTCCCCAGAGAAGCTCCCGAACAGCTGTACAAGAGACAGGCGAAAAAATCTAAGAAGTCGTCTATGACTTGGTTTTTTACAGGTATTAACCAAAGGCCTATTATATTTACTATTGACATGCATTTCGTGATGTAAATATTAATTCTTGTAGATTACAAAAAAACTAGAGCCAACTTTGCAATTTCACTGTCATATTCGTGTTCAGCATATAAAAATTGATAAGAAATGACTATTTTTATTTCAATAACATGACTTTTGTAAAACATTTGTTAACCAGTGAGTTGATCCAAGTAGGTTAAAGTTGTCTTCTTCTCCTTGTCAGGATCTTTGTCTCCTTTACGTTAAGGTGCAAGCCCATTTTAAGACTGTGTTCCTTGATCTTGAGAAGCAAATATTTCAGATCTTCCCCACTTTCATCCAGTAATGTGGTATCATTAGCACAGCGAAGGTTGTTGATGAGTCTCCTGCCAATCTTCACACCTCCATTGTCTTCATATAGTCCTGCTTCTTTTATGATTTCTTCTGCACATATAAATTAAACAGGTAGGAGGAATAGTAACATAGTATATGATGGCAGATAAAGACCAGTATTTATTTATTTCTTATTTATTACAATCTTTTATATACCGCGCTATTTGATATCAGCGCGGTTCACATACAACAACATCAACAGAATAACAGGCTATTCCGTGTTTACAGCAAACAGGTATATAAACTTGGGTAACATAAGGTTAACTTATTACAAACATGATTATATAAAAGGTATCATGACAACACAAGTCCTAGTAATCTTATTGAGAAAGTGGGAGAGGCTATTTGAAAATAAGGTGTGTCTCTTATTTGGGGGGGCTTTTGCTGGGGGTAGTGTTTGGTGGGTAGTATATGACGAAAAGGTGATATTTAAGTGCTTTCCTAAATTGGGTTAAGTCGGTAATGGCACGAACGCTTGGTGGTAAGGCGTTCCAGCATCTTGGGGCGTAGAATATAAAAGATCTGCTTGCCGTTATCTGGGTGCATTTTGTTACAGCCTTAGGAAGTGTTAATGTGTTTATAGCCGTCGGTCTTCTGGATCTAGTAGATGGAGTTACATGGATGAGATTTGAGAGTGAAGAGGATGAAAGTCTGTGGATGGCCTTAAAGGTCAGCAGTATGGTCTTGTAAGTGAGCCTACCATGTATGGGGAGCCAGTGGAGTTGTTTTAGTATAGGAGTCACGTGCTCGAATCTGGCGACTCCCTGAAGGACCCTAGCTGCGGTGTTCATAGCAAGTTGTAGAGGGTTAATAGTGGATTGAGGAAGGCCTTGTAGGATAGCGTTAGCAAAGTCGAAATGTGGTAGAATTAACGCTTGGTATTTTGTCCTGTAGTCTTCTGGATCAAGTAAGGAGCGAAGATGCCTGAGAGAACGAATCTTGAAATAAACTGCTCTTACTACATTCTCTATGTGTACTTTCATATCTAGATGTTGATCCAGTGTGACCCCCAGATAACGAATTGTGGATTTTGTTTGCAGTTCTGCTTCTTTAACTCTTACATATGATGGTGGGGTGAAGTTGTGGTCCCTTGTAATGAATAGAACCTCTGTCTTCTTGTGTTGGATGCAGAGGTTTTGGGATAGGAGCCATTTAGAAATTGCGTCAAAACATTCTATCAGAGGGGAGAGATTCAGAAGTTCTGTAGAGAACGGGGTGTAGAGCAGGATATCATCAGCGTATATCAGGCAGCTCACTTTAAAAGATCTGATGAGATTACAGATAGGTTGTATGTATATGTTGAAAAAGAGTGATGATAGTGAGGAGCCTTGAGGGACTCCTTGAGTTTGGTGGAAAGGTTCGGACGTAGCTGATCCAGATTTTACACATTGCCATCTTTCGGCAAGGTATGATTTACACCATTTTAGCACATTACCACAGATGCCCTTTTCTTCAAGCCGCCCCAGGAGAAGTTTGTGATTCACTGAGTCGAAAACTGCGGCAATGTCAAGAAAGATTAGTCTGCCCAGTAGGTGCACTTGCCGTTCCATGCAGATCACCTCTCCACATGCCTTTGTTTAGGGTTGTGTACCCACTGCTCCGTGTATGTTACCCCTATTTGTTCAGATATAAGAGATAGCTATGCTTACAAGAGTGGAGGAGCTATGCTTACAGGAGTAGCCTAGTGGTTAGAACACTGGCTTGGTAACCAAGCAATCAGGGTTCGATTCCCACTAGCACTCCTTGTGGCCTTGGGCAAGTCACTTAACCCTCCATTGCCTCGGAAGAAAGGCCTGGCAATCTACTTCCGGTGACACTGCCAAGAAAACCCAGGAGCTTCTGGGTCGCCAGGAGTCAGGACTGACTCGAAGGCACACATTGCATGCTTATTTCGATTTTATCCTGTTGCTATAAAGAGATCCACTATGTCTGTCCCATGCCATTTTGAATTCTGTCTCTGTGTTTGCCCCTACCACTTCCATTGGGAGGGTATTCCAAACATCCACCACCCTTTCAGTGAGAGTATTTCCTGACATTGCCTTTCAGTTTACTCCCTTGCAGCTTCATGTTATTCCCTCTAGTTTTACAGCTTTCCCGTCTTTGAAAGAGGTTTGTTTGTCCATTAATATTCTTTTTAAGTATTTAAAGGTCTGAATCATATCGCCCCTGTCCCTCCTCTCCTCCAGAGTGTAGATTTGTATCTAAAACAGCAAATCGATTTCTCAGACAGTCTTTTAAATTCCAGTGGTATATTCTCAAGGTCATATTTTGCAACATTCATGAGTGGCTTTCTCTTTTTCAACTTTAGCTTGAGTTTGCATGCTAGTAGTTGGTGATCTGTACCACAGTCAGCTCCAGGTTTTGTCTTTGATGTTTATAGAGCTTTTCCATCGTTGACTTTCACAGATGTAGTCAATTTGATTTTTGTACAATCCATTGGGTGAAGTCCATGTGTACAGTCTCTGCTTGTGTTGCTGGAAGAGGTTTTTTAGATGAATTCTGCAAGACAAACAATCAGTCTTTCTCCAGCTTAGTTTCAGTGGCCAAGTCCATATTTTATAACCACTTTGCCTTCTTCTTTGTTGCCAACTTTTGCGTTCCAGTCACCCATGACTATCAGGATATCCTGTTTGCATGTTCTGTGAGTTTCAGCTTGTACTTGTTCATAGAACTCATCAACGTCATCCTCTTCTGCAGCTGTTGTTGGGGCATATACTTGAATTATAGTTCCTTATCGTCACTCCAGTCCAGTCCCTTTACTTCTTGGTTGCGCAACCCTTCCAGCAGCTTGGAGGCTGAGTCTAACCCTTTTGAGGATGGTTAGGTATAAATACCCCTGGCACCACCCCTAAGCCCCAGTATTCTCAGCCTCCAAGCAGCTGGATGGTTCCATAAGCCAAGGGCTTACTGGAGTCTCCTATTTATTCTTGCATTGAATTTTAGTTGCATTGAATTTAATTTTAAAATTTTAGCTTAGTTTTAGACTTGTTTTCTTTAATTTCTTTAATCCCCTCAGTTGGTTAGTGCCCCTTTTAGGTTTTCCTTCCTCCTCCCCCTCCCTCCCTCCTCCGGCGATCGAGCTCTCTGCTCGCAAGAGGTTTTGGCCGGTGGGAGAGGGTTCAGCACTCCGAAGAGGTTTGCCGGCGGCAGGGGGTAGATCGCAGGACATCTCGAGGCCCTCCGCCTCCCAGACCTCGGCAACAGACCCTCCTGCCTCGCGCCAAAGCCCTCAGGCGGCTGAGCGCTTGAGGCTCCAAAGCGCCGTCCCTCCTCGCTCCCGGCTTGGCAAAGAAGCTCGGGAGCGGTCGGAGGTTTCAGACGGCTGCGGGATCACGATTTTCATTCCCGGAGGTTACCGCGGATCGTGGAATTTACTTAAAACCGCAAGTACTGGGGGATCTCCCTTTTCTGATGGTTTAAACCTATTTTGGTATCCACATTTTATTTACTTTGCTTTATTTGTTTCCAAAGGCTACATTCTATCGGGGGGTGTGGGGGGAGGAAATTGTTCCTTTGTTCAGCCTAGAGCTGCAACTTAAGAGAGCTTAATGTTCATTTCCATTTAAGTTGAGGGGAGCATAATCTGCCTTTTTTTACTTTTGTTTGATTCAGTGAGTCAGGGGAACTATGTCTGGCAAACTACGGTGCCCGTCTTGTGGCATTCGCAGGGGCACTGCCTCAGAGTCAGGTATCTGCAGGGCTTGCGCTGCAGAAGCTGCCTCTGTGGAGCAGGACATACAGTTGTCCATCTCTCAAGCTAATGAGGGTTCAGTGGAGCTTCTGGAAGGAGAAAGAGAGCCCTTCCTCCCTCCGCCCTCGACATCCGAGTTACCTGCTCCCTCCCTGCCCCCCCCTCCCCTCTGCCCTTGGGGAAGAGGGGTACCTGTGATCTATTTTCTCCTGATTTCGTCCTTCTGCTACACAAGGCCTACTGCATGCGCAAGCAGGGGCTGGGGGCAGGAGGCTCGAGCACAGGGAAGGAAGGCAGGCAGGCAGGCAGGCCTGGGGGTTAAACCATTGAAGGCCATTCCCCATGATTCCAGTATCCCAACTAAACGCGCGAGACTAGCAAGCGAAGAGCCGCCCACTTCCCCTCCTCCAGGAGCAGGAAGAGGAGCTCTCCTATAAGGAGATAGGGGATGAAGAAGAGGAACTCGAAGAAGGAGAGATCCCGGAGGAGGATCAATCCCGCATAGTACGAGTCTTTCGTCGGGAGGAGCTCCCGGGGCTAATTAAGGAGTCCCTGAAGGTCCTCAAGGTGGCCTCTGACACCCCAGCTGAAGAAGAAGCGCTGGAGGACCCTCTGATCCAAGCAGTCCGGAAGTCTCAAAAGGTCTTTCCTATCCACAGGGTCATCCGCCAAATGATTCAGGAAGAGTGGGACCAACCAGAGTCCTCCCTGAGGGGTGTGCGTTCAATGACACGCCTTTATCCAGTACCGGAATCGGGCAGAGAATTGCTGAAGTCGCCCAAGATGGATGCGGCGGTATCTGCAGTTACTAAGAAGACGACTATCCCAGTAGAAGGTAGCGCGGCCCTGAGAGACACACAGGATAGAAAATTGGACACCTTGCTAAAGCAGGCCTTTGATGTTAGTGCCCTCGCCTTGCAGGCCTCGGTTTCGGGGGCCTGGGTGGCACGGGCCTGCTTGAGGTGGTCCCAACAACTTCAGCTGACAGAGGGTTCCGCAGGAGACGTACAGCCCATTGCAGCTAAATTGGAGTCAGGTGCAGCCTACCTGGCGGATAGCCAGTACGATCTCATCAGGAGCCTAGCTAAGAACATGGCATCAGTAGTCGCAGCTAGGCCCTATTTGTGGCTCCGCAATTGGGCAGCCGATATTTCTTCAAAGGCGCGGCTGGGCCGTCTTCCCTTTAAGGGGAGATTATTATTCGGTGAGGATTTGGAAAAGTTAGTAAAAGATCTTGGCGAGTCCAAGGGAGGCAGGCTTCTGGAGGACCGACCGAAGCAGGCTGGCCCCCCAGCGCCAATGCGGAGCCAGCCAAGAGACCCCCGGAGGTTTCGTCCAGCCAGGTCAAACCCTTTTCCTAGGGGCCGCTTCCCGGCCAGGGGTTCAAACTTTAGGGGGTTTCGAGGAGCAGGGAGAGGTTTTGGGGCCTCTACCTCCTTCTCGGGACTTAGAAAATCGCAATGAGATAGAGGGGGTCCAGGCGGGCGACTTACCCTTGGGGGGCCGTCTAAGGCTATTTCTTCCCGCCTGGTCCCGGGTCACGTCCGATCAGTGGGTCCTGGAAGTGATCAGAGAAGGTTATGCCCTTGAATTTGGAAAGCAGATCCTTCCAGCCTTTATTCAATCCCCCTGCGGCTCTCCGGCAAAAAGGAGGGCGATAGAAGTCACACTCTCAAGACTTTTAGCGCTCGGGGCAGTGACTCCGGTCCCACCAGACCAATACGGCTCCGGTCGGTACTCCCATTTATTTTGTAGTTCCAAAAAAGGAAGGATCCTTTCGTCCGATCCTAGACTTAAAGCAGGTCAATCGCTGCCTCAAGGTACCCCATTTCCGAATGGAAACCCTGAAGTCAGTCATTATGGCCGTAAGAACCGGGGAGTTTCTCACATCTCTGGACCTGACGGAAGCCTATTGGCATATCCCGGTTCGAAGGTCTCATCAGCAGTTCCTGAGATTCGCGGTGCCAAGAGGACACTTTCAATTCCAGGCACTGTCCTTCGGTCTAGCTACGGCTCCCCGGACTTTCACCAAAGTAATGGTGGTGGTAGCCGTCTCCCTACGAAAGGAAGGGATCCTGGTACATCCATACCTTGACAATTGGTTGATCAGGGCAAAATCAGAAGCGGAAAGTCGCTTGGCTACAGCCCAAGTAGTAAAGGTTTCGGAGGAGTTAGGGTGGATTATCAATCGAATGAAGAGCAAGTTGATACCCACTCAGGAACTCGAGTACCTCGGAGCAAGATTTGACACCAGAGAAGGAAAGGTGTTTCTCCCCCGGAAACGGGCAAAGGATCTAAGGATCCTCGTATCACAGTTTCTGGGAAGACGGAACCCCTCAGCGTGGCTTTACCTTCAATTGCTGGGTACCATGGCTGCGACAATATTTTATTTATTTATTTATTTATTTATTTATTTAGTAAACACTTGTATACCGCTGCTTCCTACGATCAGCAGCGGTTTACTTTACAGAATCATAATGTATTGTACGGTACATTGAGATTTCAGTTTTACATTTTGATTAGTCAATGATTACGTAACACGGGATAAGCATTTGGATACGATACATATTTGATTAAAGCACACAGATCAAGGTATACATTTGATTTCAGTAGATTGGGGGAGGGCCCCATATATACAATTTGTACGGAATTAGTTGCCAAGGTGTGCAAGTTATACATGACTATATACTATTAGATTATATGCTGCCGAGTGCGGCAGAGGAGATCTGGTTGAGGTAGGGTATCGCAGTTAGATCAAGTTGTAGTGGGTTTGAAACAGATAGATAGGTTTTCAGTTTTCGTCTAAATTCGTTCAGGTTGTTTGTGAGCCTTAATTCATGCGGTAGTTGGTTCCATTGGATTGGCGCTGAGTATGTGAACGCCCTATTGCTTGTTTCGGCCTTGACAGATCTTATGCTGGTCGGGATACATAGGGTGTTGAGATTCATAGTTCTCCTGCTCCTGTTGCTAGGTTGAATAGTGATTAGGTTATTGAGGTAGGATGGTGCGATGCCATTGATGAGTTTAAATGTTGTGATGAGTAGTTTGTAGATGATGCGGGCGGCCACTGGGAGCCAGTGCAGATCCATTAGAACTGGGGTTATGTGGTCGGTGACTTTCTTTTCCATGATGACTCTTGCAGCCACGTTCTGAGCCATTTGCAGGATGCTTAGTGTGCTCTTTGGAAGCCCTTGTAGAATGGCATTGCTGTAATCCAGGTGGGGAATGATTAGTGCTTGAGCAACAGACCTAAAGTCGGATTTCTCGAGGATATTGCGGAGTGGTTGAAGGATTTTGAGTTTGTAAAAGATGGCTCGGTTAACTGTTCTGAGGTGTTTGTCCATCTTGAGGTTGCTGTCAAGTAGGACTCCTAGATACTTTATTACAGGCTTTGTATCGTATATGTTTTTGTTTAGTGTGACTGTGGTGGGCGGGATGAAATTGGCTTTCTTGGACATGAACATGACCTCTGTTTTTTTGTGATTTATTGACATGTTGTTTTGCTGAAGCCATGATTGGAGCATGTCAAGGCATTCTTCTAGTGGACTGAAGTTAGGCTGTGTTATGTCAAGCTGTGTGTATAACATCACATCGTCGGCATATATGTGGTAATTTATGTTGTATTTCTGGAAAATACTGCATACCGGCTTTATATACAAATTGAACAGTAGGGATGAGAGGGCAGACCCTTGAGGGATCCCTTGGGTTTGGGGGAAAGCATCAGCTCTGTCGTTGTTGAATTGCACTTGTTGCATCCTATTGGATATGTATGATGTGAACCATTTCAAGGGGGGTCCCTGTTATACCTAGCGAGGCCAGGCGGTCCAAAAGGGTGGTGTGATGTACTGTATCGAATGCCGCTGAGATATCGATGAATATGAGTATGAACATGGAGTTTTTGTTCTCGAGGCCCCTAAGTAGATTGTCAAGGAGTGCCAGTAGTAGTGTTTCCACTCCGTGATTCTGACGGAATCCATATTGATGTTCATCTAGGGCTTTTATCTCGTCCATGTGGTCCTGGAGTTGGTGCTGGACCGCTTTTTCAATCATCTTTGCTAGGAAAGCTATGCTTGAGATTGGGCGATATGATGCAGGGTCACTTTTGTTGAGCGACTTGTTTTTTAATATGGGTCTAATAATTGATTTCTTGAGATGAGACTGCATGATTCCTTGTTTCAGAGACTGATTGACAATGTGCGCGATGGGTTTTGCGTTGTCTTTCTTGGTTGCTTTCATCCAAGCGGCTGGGCATGGGTCGAGGGGGGAGGTAGTGGTGTTTAAGTTGGTTAAGATGTTTAAGATTTGTTGCTCACCTAATTGCTGGAAGGTGTTCCATTCTGTTTCTGGGTCTGCTTGAGGGGCAGTTGTGGTTTCTCGAGTGGTGAGAGCTAGTGGCATGCCTTTGGTCATGCTTGTGGGAAGTTTCGGATTTAGCTTTTTGGCGTAGTGGTCGGCAAGCGTCTGGGCCTTTATATCGTCTGCAGAGATGGAGTTTTGTGAAGATTTGGTCAGAGATTTTACGAGTTCAAAAAGTTCTCTGGGTCTGTTGAGCGCTTTGTTGAGTAGATTAGTGTGGTGTGTCTTTTTAGCGAGGTTTACCTCATTCTTGTATCTTGCGAGGAGTGTTAGGTATAGTTGCTTGCATTCTTCGGTTTGCTTTTTCCTCCATTTCCTTTCGAGTTTGCGTAGTTCTCTCTTCATTTTAGATAGCGTGGGAGAGTACCATGGTTCGGTTCCTGTCTTTGTTACAGCGTTTGTGTTCTTCCATGTTGGACTTGCAGCTGCTTCGATCCCTGAGTTCCATTGGTCTACCAGCTTGTCTAGGTCTGTGGTGGTGTACTCAAAATGTGTAGATATAGAAGTTACCAAAGCTTCGCTATTGAATTTTTGGAATTTCCTCTGATGTGTTTTTGGGTCGGCTTGAGGCTTTACCTTTTGTGGAGGTACGTGGATTTCAATTTCGACTAGGAAATGGTCGGACCATGGGACTGGGGTTACTCGAGGTTTGGTGTATTTTTGGATATTGTGTGATAAGAACACCATATCAAGGGTGTTACCTTTGTTATGTGTGGGTTCTTGTATGATTTGTGTGTAGCCGAGCTGATGTATGGCTTCAAAGAATGCGTCTGCCTGTACAGGGGGAATCGATGGGAGATTTAGGTCACCCAGAATGATGCGCAGTTTTTTGGTTGCAGAGGTTGTCCCCTGGGCCAGGGCCCACATGCGGCCTCTACAACGTTCCTTATTACGTCGTTGGTCTCCGCAGAATCATCCTTTGTCCGTACCACTACCCTGCGCGCCTCGAACCAAGAAGGCTCTCCAGTGGTGGAGGTGTCTGAAGAACCTGGAATGCGGGATGCCTCTCAACTCCTCAGTGGATCCTGCTGACAACGGACGCCAGCCTGACGGGCTGGGGAGCTCATTGCCAGGGCCGGTTCGCTCAGGGTCTTTGGTCCTCGGTGGAGTCGCAGTGGTCCATCAACAGGCTGGAATTACGAGCAGTAGTCTTGGCCTTCAAGGCGCTTGAGCCATTAGTGCGGCGGAACGCAATCCACGTCCTCTCAGACAATGTCATCACGGTGGCCTACATCAACCGCCAGGGGGGAACAAGCAGCCCCGCCCTAGAGAAGGAGGCGGACAGCCTGTTCCGGTGGGCCGAGACCCGGTTGTCGGCCCTATCAGCTCAGCACGTGGCCGGATCGGACAACGTTACAGCCGATTACCTCAGCAGGTTCAAGGTCAACCACGGAGAGTGGGAGCTGGAGCAGGAAGTCTTCGACCAGATTGTCTCCCTTTGGGGTCCCCCAATTATGGATCTCATGGCCCGTTATTCGTCAGCCAAGGCAAATCGTTTTTACAGCCGAAGAAAGGAAAGAATGTCCGAAGGCTTGGATGCTCTAGCTCAGAGGTGGCCCTCGGAGGGGCTCCTGTACGTGTTCCCCGCCTTGGGCCTTGATCGGAAGGGTTCTTCAGAAGGTGGAAGCCCACCAAGGGCTGGTCATCCTCATTGCTCCAGTTTGGCCTCGCTGTCCTTGGTATGCAGATCTAGTGAGGTTAACGGCCGACCAGCCGTGGCGGCTCCCCTGCAGGAAAGGTCTTCTGAGACAGGGGCCTGTCCAGATGCCTCACGTGGATCGATTCTCGCTTACGGCCTGGCTATTGAAAGGGCGCAGCTCCGGAAGCGGGGATATTCGGGTTCAGTGATTTCAAACTTGTTGAGCGCGCAAAAGCGTTCGACCTGTCTTTCCTATGTGAGAGTGTGGCGCATCTTCGAAGCCTGGTGTACGGAGCGCCGGAAGAAGCCCTTTTCAGCCTCTATCCCTGAGATCCTAGAATTCTTGCAAGCAGGTTTTGAGAAGGGTCTTGCTCCCAGCTTCCTACGAGTCCAATTGGCAGCCATCTCTTGCTATAGAGGCAAGGTTCGAGGGAAGCCCTTAGGAGTCCACCCGGACGTGGCCAGGTTCCTGAGGGCGGTTAGGCGTCTGCGCCCCCAGAAAAGATCAGTAATCCCTCCCTGGGAACTCAACTTGGTGTTAAATGCCTTGACCAGAGAGCCTTTCGAGCCAGCAAGGGAAGCCTCGCTTAAAGATCTGACGCTGAAGACGGTCTTCTTGGTTGCCATTTGCTCAGCCAGACGCGTCTCCGAGCTCCAAGCGCTGTCCTCCCAGCCCCCCTTCCTCTCCTTTTTTCAAGGACAAGGTGGTCTTACGGACAGTTCCCTCCTTCTTACCCAAGGTAATTTCGCCTATCTCTAGGAACAAGCAGGAATGAGTCTTCACATATGGGTACGTCGGTACCGACGGAGCCTGCACGGGAATGCTGCCCAGCTTCCAATCAGAAAGCTATTGACAGCATCCCTCGCGCCTGCGCAGTGACTTCCCGCCTTCTCCACAGCCTCTCTTCAGTTTTCATTTTTCCGCGGAGCCGGCAGGACGTCCTCCTGTCACTGCAGAAACCTTTCTTTTTAATTACTTCAATTACTTTAGTTTTTTGTTTTCTTGTGGTCACGACTGTATTTCCCGCTCCCACCGGTACCGCCGGTGGATTTTTGACTAAATTCTGAGAAACCTTTTCTTCAGTTTTTTGCCTTAACGTTTTGGGCCTACTAGGCCTTTTCATTATGGAGCCTTCTTTTCCTAAGAAGTGCATTCGATGTAGAAACACCTGTTTCTTTTTAGACACCAATAGTTGGTGTCTCAACTGTGTGGGTCCTGACCCTTTTTCCCCTGACTTGTCAGGGGATAATTTTGTGAGGAAACCTTCAGTTTTTAGAGTTTCCATCGATACCGTTTTTTCCTCGGCAGTGAGGGTACCCGGTTTCTCTACTTCACAGGATCAGGTAACCCACAAACAGTCTGTTAAGACTAGTCAATGCTTGAGTGGTATGTCCCATGCCCAGCATGGTGACGGCTCCGGTCTTACCCTCAAGAATCCATTGGCATTACCCCTACGGGAGTCTTCGGGCTCCAAAGCGTTAAAGGGGTTTCAGGTTGTTCCTGGGGCTCACCCCTCACAGAACATACCTGAGCCATGCGCGGGGGTGGTATCCACTTCGAGCGGCACCGAGCCTCCGGCATCGGCACCGGTGTCGAGTGTTCCACTCTTCACCAGGGATCGTCATCGGGCATCCTCGGTACCTTCGGGACCGATCGATACGCACCGCATTGACGTCTCTCAATCTCAGCCATGCTCCGGGACAGTACTGGCATCGATCGGCTACGATACCCTGGCATCGGCATCGAGGTGGACCGCCTTACCCTTGGCAAGGGGGGGTTATTGGGTATCCTCAGTACCGACGGTACCGATCGATGTAACCCAGGCTGTCGGAACCCTCGCGACATACATCGATAGTCTCGCTTTCTTCGATGCCGAGTCTTGAATCGATATCTAGTCTCGAGGACTCGGTACCGACGCGTCCCAGAACCGACTCCTGTCATTTCCAGATGGGCAGTTCCGAAGATCCTAGCCATAACTCCCTCATGATCTCGGTACCACTGCAGCAGTCCCCGATGGCAACTTCACCTACTGATCCTGTATCAGTATCGATGTCAATGCCTGTTCTTGCACCGATGCCTAGTTTGGAACAGATACCTGGCATTAATGCAGTACCCTCTACGTCCTCTGGTGCTCAAGCTCTTTCTTTAGCCTTACCAGGATTGGTTCCCATAGGAGATCAGTCTTTTCAGGCTTTTCTCCTGGATATGGCAACCTTTCTCAATATCTTTATTCCTGGTTGTGATCCTACTCATGGCTCAGCGGCACAAATGGAAAATATCAAGCTTCCTTTACATCCTGCTCTGCAGGATCTCCTTCTGAGGGTCTGGAAATCGCCCTTACGACTTCCTCTACTTTCTACAGACATTGAGGTTCGGTACCGGGTGCCACCCTCTCCAGGGTTTCAAAAGCCTCAACTTTCTCATTGTTCCCTTGTAGTGGAATCGGCACTGAAGAAAGTTAAGAGCAAGAAGAAGCATTCTTCTTATCCGCCGGGTCGTTCTTCAAGGACACTCGATGCTTTTGGTCGTCAAGCCTTCCAAAACTCTATGCTGGCCTCCAGAATTCTTTCATATATTTTTCACATGAGTCTAACACTCCAGGAAGTCACAGAGAAATTATCTCTTTTGACCCCTTTTTTACCAGAGCCCAAGGCTACTGATTATTCCTTGCTCATCAATTACAGCCGGAATATATCCTGGTTCCTTTCTCATGCTTCTATAGACTCTTTTGGGTCCGTTAGCAGATCCTCTGCTATTGCCATTGCAGCACGTCGCAGAGCCTGGCTTGAAGCTTCAGACTTGAGCAGATGGGCACAAACTATACTGGCTCATTCTCCTTGTACAGGAGAAGGTCTCTTCAATAAGGAGGCTTTACGTCAGGTTGCTCAATGCTCCACTGACTCTCCTTCCACTAAAGACCATTCTAAGCCACCTCCTTCTTCAAGGGGTAGGAAATGTCCTACCAAACCACCTTCTTTCCCTAAGAAAAGAAAGTTTCATTCATCTCCTGCCCATCATTGGGCTGTACCTAAACAAGGGACGCCTCAGCCTAGCCTGAAGTCCTCCAGCTCTGGCCAGTCTCAGCATTCCCAGCAACCATAGGGGCCGGGAATTGTAATCTACAGTTCACTTCTACCCATTAGAAGTTTATTCACTGTGCTCTTCTTTTTCAGTATACTAACCTGTCGGAAAATGTTTGTTCAGGGACTACCGACTTCTCCTCTTCTTACTATCTAGAAGAGCAGTTGCAACTATCCCCTGATAGTTCTGTCCCAACTGAACCTTTTTTCCTTCAGTTGACTTACCCTATGGGTACGTCACCCTCCAATTACTTACTCTACCCTCTCAACCGGGTTTTTTCCCTGACTGAGGGGTACCATACTGAAAAGCTTCTCTAGCAAACTCGTTCCTCGGACAAGGAGAAGGAATATCTCCTCTCTTTTCTTGTCTGTTTTTCTTTATTGGGCACAAGACAATCTCTCTGCTGTTTCCGACAGCAGCCATGCCTGTAGGAGTTACAGTAATTGTATTACTGGTACTTTTTCCAAGTTCCAGTCCCTTGTTCAAAATTTTGTCTAGCCTCAGTAGTGATTCCAAGCTATTCATCATCTATCTTGGATCCTCCTACTCGTTTGGGCTTTCTCGCATTATTCTAACCATCTCCTCTCCTAGGATATGGCAACACACCTGACTTCAGTCAGTTTGTCTCATATCTCTCCTGCACAATGCTCTCTGCACTCTTCAGAGAAGCTTTCTACTATGAGGGCCTTGCTATACAGCATTGACTTTGTCTCTGAAGCTTCTCTATTAGTAGGGAAAAGCTTATAAACCCTTCCCATGCCTGTGAGGGTTCTCCACACCCTCTAGCCTGGGGTGTTAACACGAGATATCAGTTCTTCTGCGTGAAAATCCAAGGCTGATGTTTACGCATGCTACCTCTGGGTCCCTCCAGTATGTCCCTCTGGTATCATCTTCTGCGTTTCTGCACATCTGCCATGTCAGTGTTCTGTGGAACTCCCGCCTTGTTCCTTACAGATTCATATGATCATCTGTTTTCACGCGAACATCACGGTTATCTTGTTGGATTGCCTTCCTGCATCCCTCAATCCACGAAAATAGATTCTCTATACATATCCCAAGTGGGTTCACCCTCTTGTAGAACGCAGAATCTTTTTCTTTTATATTCCCCATGTACAATTATGGGGCTGGGTGGTAGACAGGTATCTTCAACCTGTTCTTTGGTATGTAGCATCTCCATATATGTCTACATACCTATCTTACTCTGGTGGTGCAAAACCATGCCCCACAAATATATATAGATATAGATATGACATACCTAAATATATATACATTTGCTATTTTTCACCACCCATATCCTAATATACACATCTGGACATATGTATGTATATTGTCAGACGGCTGCCTGAGTGAGAATCTTCACACTCTTGGCAAGTGCATATTTCTATATGATTTGCAAGGTATTGTGGGCAATGTAGTTCATTCACACCAAACACAGCTGCTGACAATAATTTAGTTGTGCTCTTGGGTAAAGCCAATAAGATATTTATTTATGGGGTTATTTCTCCCAACACAGATATGCTTGGTAGCACATAAATTAGGTTACTTGCTTTCAGTGTTAACTTGGAAAAACAAAGTTAAAATCAGGAAAACAACAAATGAAAAGTCGCAAAGCAAGAAACAAACTGTTCTTTTCAGGTTAACTTCTGATTACTTCCCACATAGATACAGAAGTGATTCTCTCCTAGCTCACAAGCAATTAGGTAAGGCTTAATTGCTAGCAGTTACCAGCTGAAACCCCTTAGCTGGCTTGCCTTCCACTGTGTGGGTCAAATCCTGCTTCAGGAGCTTTTCTGAGTAGATTAAAGAACAAATTTGTATTTCTTTGTGATGGTTGCTGTACTTTATAACAGAAAGTTACCAACGGAGTTTAGATAGAGAGCAGTCCATATAAACAGGATCCTCATCTGCTATTATTCCCCCTTGTTCAACAAGCATGGGTTCAATATCATGGATTGGCACAGATGAATCTCTCAATGGAGCATTTTCAGGAGAATACTTGTTTCCCTGCTGTCTTTCAAGGTTATAGCTAGGGCATAGATCAGTGTTCATACCTGAGCTTCCATTGCTGCTAGAGTTCCTCTCTATATAGCCTGGCCAGTATGTAGTCCAGTTCTTATGTCCAGCCTTCCAATCCAGATCCCTGGACACTGGATCTCTCTTCACATACCTTCTGGCACAGGTCTTAGGGTCCCTTCCACGTGCAGCCGT
Source organism: Ichthyophis bannanicus (assembly GCA_033557465.1). Lineage (NCBI taxonomy): Eukaryota > Metazoa > Chordata > Amphibia > Gymnophiona > Ichthyophiidae > Ichthyophis > Ichthyophis bannanicus. The sequence goes on along the minus strand of CM066035.1, from coordinate 906,415,962 downwards.
CTCCCTCACAGGTAGCCTCTGGTGATTCCTAGCTCTGCAGCACCATTCCTCTGGCTTTCCCCAGTCCAATAGTGTATGCTGGCCCTTGGAATACCTCCCAGTATACGTACTGCTTTGGACTCTTCTAGACCTCTCAAAGGCTTTTCTCTTCCTTCTTCCAAAGGGTCTCTTTCCCTCTCTGTCCGTCCGGTTTGGCTTCTGCTTCTGATGATCCTTCAGATGAAACTGATGATCAAACTCAAGCTGATTCTCAGGATACTGAGGACCATTCTCTGGATATCCAAGGTGATCATGAAGATGGTCATCTGTAGAATAAACTCTACTCTTATTCTGCTTAGATGAGTGCTCCTCCCTAACACAGCGCAGCTGTGCTGAATCAGGCCCTGCCCTTTGAGATGAGTGCTTAGGGATTACCTCATAGCCCTCCTGATTGAACACACGTTTCCCCACTTCAGCTCCTCTAATGGCTGTTGGAAACCTGGTGCATTCTGGGACTGGTAGTCTTTTATGGGAAAATTCTGTTTTCTTATTTCTACCAGAATCACCTTTTCTATAGCTCCTTCCTGAGCTATGATAAGCTTCCTTATCACTATATATATATATATATATATATATATATAATTACTCTCTATATATGTGTTTGATGGGGGGCTTCTTAAGGGTTGGTCTGTCTTACACGCTATCACCCTTACTGTCTATACACATGTTTTACCTCCTAGAGGTTTTAGACAGTCTGTCGCCCTACGGCCCATACCATATTACGATGCAGGAACTGTTAGGCACCAATAACCACTTTGGTGCTAACATCTTCCATTTTTTCTTTAAGCCCTTGAAGCATCAAGCTTCAATATTTTTTCCTATCTCTCGCCAGCTCGGAAAAACAGTGTACATCTTTCTCTTTGAGTACACAACTGTTTTCCGTGGGAATAGGGGTTTTTCCAGTCCCCCTCTTCCCGCCAGGACTGGGCTAGTTCTCCAACTCCGTCAGTCTTCTTCCTTTAGTCCTCAATGTTAATGACCTTATGCCTAAAGGACTTTTCAGCTTTTCCCATAAAGCTTTCCATTGAAAATCTGACGTCTAATCCTACCCAGTTGACACCTGGATCATCTACTACCTCTAGGTCTGGACCTTCATCCTCACTACTGAGAGGTCGCCTTGAAGATTCCGCCACTGCTTATCCAGTAGACTCCATCATGCTTTCTACTTCGTACAATACAGTAGGTAAGCTGCATATTTTAAGTGTACATTAAATGTGTTTTAATGCTACTCATCATATCTACCAAGGACTCCTGTAGTCTGTAGAACACCTAGTCCTTGGCTATGCTGTTTCTTTCCTCACAGCTCCTTTTATTGTCAACTCTTACTCTCCATCCCACATTGGATGCCAGGGATTCCTGGAGACAAAATGCACCCCTGATCCAAGCACTTGCATTTTTATGGGATCTCCCCCTGGCATCTCCAGCTAGGGAGTCCCCATATGTGAAGACTCATTCCTGCTTGTTCCTAGAGATAGCACAGTTACTTACCTGTAACAGGTGATCTCTGGGAACAGCAGGAATTAGTCTTCACAACCCTCCCACCTCCCCTAGGAGTTGCATCTTTTTTATCTTCTTCCTTTTCTCTCCTCGCTTTTGTCTCAGCTCTGAACCTCAACTGAAGAGAGGCTGTGGAGAAGGCGGGAAGTCACTGCGCAGGCGCGAGGGATGCTGCCAAAAGCTTTCTGATTGGAAGCTGGGCAGCATTCCCGTGCAGGCTCCGTCGGTATCGACGTACCCATATGTGAAGACTAATTCCTGCTGTTCCCAGAGATCACCTGTTACAGGTAAGTAACTGTGCTTTCCATCTGAACCAGCCAGTTTCGCTGCCTGCATTCCCAACCGACGGGCGGGGAGGGAAGGATGACAGGCTATGTCGTTTGGATGTGCAGAGAGTGTTGAAGCGTTACCTCTCCCGTACGGCCTCCTTTCGAAAGTCTGAACGTTTGTTCGTTCAGTTTGGGGGCCCTCACAAAGGGGAGGTCGCGGCTAAGACGTCTATCTCTAGATGGATCAGGGAAGCTATTGCTTCCGCCTATATCCTGAAGGGGAAGCAGGTTCCAGGAGGACTGCGTGCCCACTCCACGCGGGCGCAGGCCGCTTCCTGGGCAGAGTACAGCCTTGTTCCACCGCTGGATATTTGTTGAGCGGCGACTTGGTCGTCGCTACATACCTTTACCAAACACTACAGGCTGGATGTTCAGGGGTTTGCAGATGCTAGGTTCGGGGACGCAGTAATTCGTTCCGGGAAAGCGAACCTCACCCAAGTTTGAACTGCTCTGTTACATCCCAGAAGTAAAGGGACTGGACTGGAGTGACGATAAGGAAGAAATAATTGGTCCTTACCTGCTAATTATTGTTCCTGAAGGAACGACAGTCCAGTCCCTGATCCCACCCGGGCTACGGAAAATATAGCGGACCGAATCCCAGTCCGAAGCAGAGGTGGAAGGTGTCTTGCACAGGTCAAGGGGGCCGGGGAAGGCTGCGGCAGCCTCAGATGAACCTTCTCCTCCCTTCTACTTCTTGTTGACCCTACGGGGTTTCTCTTTTCCTACATTATTTATTTTAAAAAAAAAAAGTTTTGGGGTTTTAATTGTTTGTACTTTAAGTCTGCTTTTCAATAGATTACTGGGGCTTAGGGGTGGTGCCAGGGGTATTTATACCTAACCATCCTCAAAAGGGTTAGACTCAGCCTCCAAGCTGCTGGAAGGGTTGCGCAACCCAGAAGTAAAGGGACTGGACTGTCGTTCCTTCAGGAACAATAATTAGCAGGTAAGGACCAATTATTTCTTGTGTTGATGGGTATTGCTCATAGACGAATAGGAATTAAGCGTTCACTGATTGCATTGTATTTCGTTATAGTTCTTGCAAGTTTCTTCTTAATTATAAATGCAACACCATTTCTTTGTCTTTCATTTCCAGCATAGTAGACCATGTGATCATCGGATACAAAGTGCTCGATGCCAGTCCATTTCAGTTCGCTGACACTCATGCTTTACATTCCATGTCCCAATATGTAAAACATCTTTGCAGCTTCTGACTCTCATTTTTTGCGTAGCTACATCAGCAGTCAGATGTCCCGAGGACATTGATCCAACCACATCATAAATGCTGGCTTTACTCTGACAAGTCTTCAGTTCCTCCCCAGTAGCCAGTTGAATGCCTTCCAACCGGGGGAGGGGGTCTCATCTTCCAGCACTATAGTGCAATTTGTTTTGTGACTATCTGTTGGGTTTTTGTGGCTAGATACCAGGCTTTTCTTCCATGCAGTTTAATTTTAGTGGTGTTGCTGTGATTGATGGGTGGTTTGTCTTGGTCTGGCATCTCAGCTGAGACCTGTCCATCTTGGGAGACCCTGCCAGTAGTTAAGCTACCGATAGCTTAGCTGTTGACATCACTGATGCACACAAGCCTTCACAGCATGACAAACTGCAATTCAAGTGCTGGTATTTCTGCTGTTTTTCCAATGTTATATGCAGTCCTTTTTTTTTCTTCTTCTTTTTTTTCATGCTGCTTGTTACCGTTCCAGCATCTGTCCAAAAGAGAGAGGTCCAGAATATTATTTAGAGAAGGAGAGAGATATTTATCTGGATTGCCTCTATGTAAAACAAAGTTGCATCTCCTTCCTTAACCCATTCTTCAACTTTTATTTAGCAAGGGTTTTTTTTTTTTCTTTTTCATTTGTCTGTTTTGTTGGTTAGTTTAGTTTATTTTCTACGAAGGGAAAATGATTTTATTTTTCCTCTCTTCATTGAAAAGCAGTACTCAACAAAAATTTCTGATGGTCAGTAAATTCACTTTCAGTTAATACAGTGGACACGAGGCTTTTAATCCAGGGAGTGTATTAACTAATGATAAATGCCATGTCCAGAGATGATTATTGCTATAAGTTAAAATTTATGTTGACATATGTATTGTTCATGGTGTCTTTAAAAAAGAGGCAGTTGGCACATGCATTATGAACTTCAAGTGTATAGATCATTACTAGAAGATTAATATGCTTGCCACTCAATCAACTAACTTGAAATCAAAACTGAGTGTTCATTTTAGTGTATACTTGTGCAAGAACTGAGATGACAGTTCAAATATTTGGTTATCCAAAAGAACATGTGGAAATGACTGAGTTTAAAAAAATGTTGGTTATGAAGATGACTTTCAAAAGCATTTATGCAGGTGAACGGTGCTTTATTCACAGACATATGCTTTTAGAATATTACTTTGATTTATGCGTACATGCTGCGTGCATATACATTTATGCTTTATGAACAGTAATGTTCCTGGAGATGGTTTTGGAAGAAGGGTTTGTATTTGTGCTCAGACATTTGAAAATACACATGAGGTTTTGCATAATTTGAACCAGAAAATTTGTTTATAGTGAAGAGCAGGTAAAAATATATGCACATACATTTTCTAGAGGGTTTTTTTTTTCAAAGCAGAACCACATGCATACTTTACTTTTGAAAATTTGCCAAATCTTGCACAGAAAAAGTATAGCTGGGCTTTTTATGCATGTATGCATGCATGCGGTTATAAAATTGTCCCCATGTGATCAGGTTTCATCCACACACAGCATAGCCTTACTTTCAAAAGTTAAGTATGTGTGTTGTTACTATGGTTATCTACTTATTTGTATATATCATGGGCTAGAAAAGTGCAGAGAAAGAGTTGAAAAAATATAATTCCTGCGTGAAACGTGTTGACTTTATTTTTTGATTTGCTAAAAGGTTACCTTTTCAACTTTGCAACTACTGCTACAAAGAAAATTTCTGAATCTGTTACTGAAACTGCACATACTATAAAGAAGTCGGTAGAAGAAGGAAACATTGATGGCCTAATTGACAAGGTATTCTTTCAAATAATTAATTTCTTTTTAGTAATCTACAATTTGGTAGCAATTAGACAGTGCCTGCGAGGTAATTCAGATGTCTGGGTAGCCCTCCCTTTCAGTCCGATGTGTAAAGGTTTAGAACAAGAAGTGATGAAGCACAATATTGTGAGTTCACTGTAGGTAAACTCTATGAGAAATCTACTTGACATGGCCTCCTAAAAAATGTAAACAAATATTACTGTTCTAGATCGAATAATCTGGAGAATGATGTCATTGCTTGACTCTTAGTTGAGCAAAAGCATTCAGGTGTGTTTAGCATGGTTAGAATACACAATAGGTGGTACAGTATTTACAGTATTACATTGTCTTGCCCTTAGAGTTTTGAAACTAACTTTGTTTATGCCTTTTGGGATTAAGTCAACAAGACTTTGACCTTAGATGACTGTACAATACAGTCAAACCTCGGTTTTCATACGCTTCGGTTTTCAACGTCTTTTCTGACTGAGATTTTGTCCTGGTTTTCATGCATTGCTTCGGTTTTCAACGTCTTTTGACTGAGATTTTGTCCCGGTAGCAGGGAAGAAAAGCTGTCAACGTAAGCAGGAGATGTTGCATGAATGTGGGAGGCAGTTCTTTCTCTTGCAGGGTACGTCTGAAGCTATATCATTAAGATTTTCTGCCATTCTGAAGCATTGAGCAGATAATGTAAAGGTATTTTAATGGACTGAATTCAATGTGATTCCGAAGAGAGCTGGGCACAGCAGCTTGTCAGGGGTGGCTAAGGCCAGATGTTAACATACTGTACTGTACAGTACTGTACTTAGCTTGCTTTCAGTGATGTTAAATGTTCATTTATCCATTTCATTAGTCATTTATATTTATTTCTCATTGTTTTCTGTATGTAAAAATATAGTTATTCTCTATAAAATGTATTTTTTGTGAATATTTTTGGGTGTCTGGAACAGATTAATTGGATTTACATTATTTCTTATGGGAAATATTGCTTCAGTTTTCATACGTTTCGGTTTTAGTCAGACTTTTTCGAACGGATTAATCATGAAAACCGAGGTTTGACTGTACATGTAGAATCGTGAGCCATATATATTAAAAAAAAAAAAAAAAATGTGAAAGCATGTTATAACTTTTGACCAGCTCTGGTCTTTTCAGGGCTTCACTTCATATCCACACAGCCTGTTTGCCTGTCTTTTAGACATTATAAAAGAAATGTGAACAGGATACTAGAACTTTGAACTCCAAATAAATCCTTCCAGCCGTACATTAGAATTCTGCTGTGGTTTAGATCTGTAAATTTGATATTGGGATATAACATTTTAAAGCCTGTTTTTTATTATGTGTGCATTGCAAAAATCTAAAGTGAAAAAATCATGCTTTTTATTGTATATTGCAAATGTTTTTACAGTACATTGTTACTATGAGGGTCATTTTTAAAAGCCTTAGTCATGATTTGGACATCTGAAGATGGGGAGAGAGGCAGCAAAAATTTAAAGGGGCAGGGCCTTTAAAAATAAATGAGTATAAGGGAATGGAGGATAGAGGTGGGAGTGCTGGGAGGAGGGAACAAAGTGGGGAAGGATTGAAATGGGATGGGAAGAGTGAAAGGTGGAGGTTAAAGGGATGCATGGGGCCAAAAATTACAATCTGTATATGTCAGAGGATGCATTTCTCCTCCCCCAGAACATATACACAAGTATCCCACCCCCATACTACACACACACACCCCACCTTTGCATGATAGACACATGAGAACATGAAACCAGCACAAGAGAACCAATGGAGGGGGCGAGGAGGTCACAAGCACTGGCTCCAAAATCCGCACAAAATTTGTCAAGACTTGGTTCAAGGGATTTCTGTCTTTTTTGGTGGATTGGGAAAAAAAGATGGCTGTGTGGACAGGTTTTGTCAGCGCCATAGAGGACATGATGTGGGTCCCGCGGGGATCATTACTTTCATTTGTTTAATATTTCCATCTCAATTATGTACTGTATTGTGATCCACTGGGCTAAACTTTTATCTGTTTTGTGGATGATATTCAACTCTTTCAATCGATAGGGGAAAACATCCAGGAAGATCTTGAGATTTAATTTGCAGTTAGGAATAATAGCCACTTGGCTACAGAAATTGTCCGAAGTTTAGTGTTTTGTAAATAGAGGCATTGTGGCTGAGTAAGGGAGCCTGTTCCAGATTATGCAGCTCAGATTCTAATCTATTGCTGCCAATGAACATGTTCCCCATGAAATGTGTGGCTGGATCTATCTTTATCGCTTGATATCCTGATTTCGGCACTGGAAGAGGGTTTTATAGGAACGTCTTTGCAATTACCAGTGTTTTTTCAATTAAGATTTTTATCTGATTCAAGACAGACAGACTGTGAACTAGAATTCACCTTTCCTTATCCTTCCAGTCCAGTCCCACATCTCTAGGTGGTCAACTCCCACTAGCAGCTTGGAGACTGAGCATGTCATTTTCTTGAAGACATCAGTGTACTTAGTCAGCTGGCTCCACCTACCTGCTCCAGTAAGCTCAGTCTCCATGCAGCTGGAGGTGGTGATGATCCAGAGGGCTGAAGAGACAACTAAGGCATTAGTTAGGTCTAGGGTATTCTTGATTTGCTTGGCTACACATTAATTTGGCGTTGGCTGTATGGGAGTGCCTTAATTTGTCTTGCTGCTCTGCACATAAAGTTTTAAAAAAAAATCATTGCGAGAGTGCACTGAGATGGGGGGACCTCCCCCCCCCCGGGCAAAGAAGTGGGGGGTATTGTGGGCTCTGACCCCCCCCCTACCCCCTCAAATCAGCAGCAGCGGCTCCTGAAACCAGGATCGGATAAGGAGCCATGTGGAAAGGCAAGATCGCAGGCAACATTTTCTATAGACCTCGCGCCTCGATGCTGACGCCAGTGACAAGGACTGTGTGCGAGGTGGGGAAGGGGCAAGCTCAGCAGTTGCTTGGTGCCGGTAAGTGAGGGAAAGTCGCAGGATCGGTGGCAGCAGCTCCTTTGGCCTCTTTACCTTCATCTTCCTCTTCTGTGCAGCATGGGGAAAAGGCTGCTGACCGTGTGGCTCGGGGAAGGCTTGTTTCTTCAGCATGGGAAGCGCGCCAGCAGGCAGTCAGGGCGCGTGTTAGAGAGAGACGCAGAAGGGGGAGAAGTTTTCCGGCTGGGTCTTGGCTCCCACGGTTTGTTTTCTGTGATTAGCAGAGACTTCACCGGACAAAAAAAACACAGTTGTCCAGGGGTAAGGAAAGTCAGGGATTCCCTTCCTCTTATGGTATATGGTTACCCTTGCAGTGAGCAGAGCTAGTGAGGGGCTAAAGAGACTGGTCAGTCCCAAGGGGGTGACCATGCCAGACTGGCTGCAGTGTTTGGTTTGCGGGGCCTGGCCGGGGTGGTTCTCTTGACAAGGGCATTTGCTGTGGTTGTGAAAAAGAGGCACATGCTGCAGAACAAGGTCTCCAGGAAGATGGGGCGAGCAGTCTCCTCGGGGCCAGCAGGGAGCACCTCTCAAGCACAGAAGGTGCAGGGCTCAGACGCAGGGGCAGTATGGGGGTCATCTCCCCACCTGTTAGAGCCCTACAACTGTGAGCAGGCTTTTTCCGGCCCCTCTACTTCCCAGGGGTAGGCAGCCCTAGGACCCCAGGCGGGATTTTTGCTGGAATTTGTCTTTCTCATGCACAAGGCCTATAGAATGAAGCTCCATGGGACGGATGGTCAGCTATAGGCACAGGAATGAATCACAAAAAGGACAGCGGCTGCCATGAAGCAGGAGGTGGCAAGAGGCCAGCAAAGTGGCGGCAAAGGCTCAAAAGGGACTTCGAGGAAGATTCCCTGTAGGCGGAAAAGCCAGAGGAGTTGGATATGAACTCCAACTTAGATGCAGCCGCAGAGGAGCTGGAGGAAGGGGAGATTCCACAAGAGGGGTCCGGAATAGTCCGTATTTTCTGCAGGCAGGAGTTGGCAGCGCTCATTGCAGAATCCTTGACGGCACTAAATATGCCTACAGGTCTCCTTCCAGAGGAGGAGTCATTGGAGGATCTGCTAATGCAGACGGTTCGGAGGCTACAGAAAGTGTTTCCTTTTACATAGAGTGGTCAAAGAGATGATCCAGGATGAGTGGGACCTCCTGGAGGCCGGCCTCAGAGGGGTTCGGTCTATGACGCACTTATACCCACTGCCAGAGCAGGAGCGAGAGATGCTCCATTCGCCAAAAATAGATGCCGCCATGTCGGCAGCTACTAAGAAGATTGCAATCCCGGTTGAGGGCAGTACAGTGCTCAAGGATGCCCAGGATAGAAAGCTGGACACATTGTTAAAGCAAGCATTTGACACCAATGCTGTGTCTTTGCAAGCTTCTGTTTGTGGTGCCTTTATGGCCAGGGCCTGCCTGCACTGGGTGCAGGTGGTACTGGAACCCAGGGACAAATCTCCAGATCCAGCAATGACAGTGTCTGAGCTGGAGTCTGGAACCGCCTACCTGGCAGATGCCTTCTACAGTCTGATTAGAGATCTCTCTAAGGGTATGGCCTCAGTGGTGGCATCCCGCTGCTACCTATGGTGGGGGATTGGATGGTGGACAACTCCAAATCCTGGCTTAGTAAGCCTCCATTCAAGGGGAAGCTTCTGTTCAGGGAGGAGTTGGAAACATTGGTGAAAGAATTAGGCGAGGCAAAAGGGAGACGCCTCCTGAGGACAAACGGAAGCAGGCCTGCTCCTCGGGACTACAAGCGTTTTCAGTTGATGGGGTTTGCTCCTCACCAGAGGGGTCATTTCGCCTCTCAGGGGAAGGTTTTCTTGGGTTTCAAGTAACAGGACAGGGCTATTTCGCCTCCTCGCTGTCCTTTGGACCTAAGAAGACACAATGAAGCAAGGGAGACCCAGGCAGTTCAACCTTGCCTGGGTCCAGATCATGTCCAACCAATGGATGCTGGAGGTCATCAGAGAGGGCTATGCATTAGAATTTGCCAGGCCTCTGGCTCCCTCCTTCGTGCATTCTCCCGGCAAGGCCGGGGTGGTAAGGGACACCCTGGTACCCCTGTTGAAGTTAGGAGTTGTAGAGCGGGTTCCAGAGGCCCAGTGCAGCTCCAGTCAATTATTCAATTTATTTTGTGGTTCCCAAAAAGGAGGGCTCCTTTTGACCCATTCTAGATCTCAAGCACATGAACAGTTGTCTGCAGGTACCCCGGTTTCACATGGAGATGCTGTGGTCCGTCATAGTGGCGGTGCAAAAAGGAGAGTTCTTGATGTCCCTCTATCTCGCTGAGGCATATTTTCATATTCCCATCCATCTAGAGCAGGGGTCTCAAACACGCGGCCCGCGAGACAACTTTGTGCGGCCCGCGACGGCGGAAAACCAAAAATCCCCCAAAACCCTGGCTTCTGCTGCTGCCGTTGCCGCCGTGGCAGCAGCAGAATCAATTGTCAAATTAAAAAAAAAACTGACTTCTGCTGCTCAAGCAGCTGTCCTGCGGCCCCTTTCCCTCTGCCCGGAGATCCGACTCTGCTCTCAGCGGCGTGCTTTTCAAGCCGCGAAGAGAGTATTCCCCTCTCGCGCGGCTTGAAAAACCGCGCGAGAGGGGAATACTCTCGTTGCGGCTTGAAAAGCACGCCGCTGAGAGCAGAGTCGGATCTCCGGGCAGAGGGAAAGGGGCCGCAGGACAGCTGCTTGAGCAGCAGAAGTCAGTTTTTTTTTTAATTTGACAATTGATTCTGCTGCTGCCACGGCGGCAACGGCAGCAGCAGAAGCCAGGGTTTTGGGGGTTTTTTTGTTGGCCGGTAATGAGCTATGGAGGGGCTGACTGAACTGGAAGTGGGCTATTGGCAGAGGGGGGAGGGGGGGTTATGACTGGTAATGGGCTGGGGGGGGGGGTTATAACTGGTAATGGGCTATGGTGGGGGCTAGGACTGGAAATGGGCAGATGGGGGTTAGGACTGGAAGTGGGCTATTGGCAGGGGGGGTTATGACTGGTAATGGGCTGGGGGGGGGGTTATAACTAGTAATGGGCTATGGTGGGGGCTAGGACTGGAAATGGGCAGATGGGGGTTAGGACTGGAAGTGGGCTATTGGCAGGGGGGTTATGACTGGTAATGGGCTGGGGGGGGTTATAACTAGTAACGGGCTATGGTGGGGGCTAGGACTGGAAATGGGCAGATGGGGGTTAGGACTGGAAGTGGGCTATTGGCAGGGGGGGGGTTATGACTGGTAATGGGCTATGGTGGGGGCTAGGACTGAAAATGGGGTGATGGGGGATACGACTGCAAGTGGGCTATGGGGGGACTAGGACTGGTAATGGGCTATGGGGGGGGTAAGACTGGAAGTGCGCTATGGGGAGGTTAGGACTGGTTATGGGCTATGGGGGGTCTAGGACTGGTAATGGGCTGGGGGGGTTGCTAGGACTGGAAATGGGCTGAGTGGAAGGGGGGCTTGAACTGCAAATGGCTGATGGGGAGGGGGGCTTGGAATGGAAATGGGCTGCGCGGGGAGGGAGCTAGGATTGGAAATGGGCTGATGGGGGGCTAGGATTGGAAATGGGCTGATGGTGAGGCTAGGATAGGACTGGAAATGGACTGATGCAGGGACTAGAAAGGAGCAGATGCTGGGTGGGGCTGGAACTAGAAGGGAGCTGATGTTGGGGGAGGATTAGAATGGGATGGAGCTGGGAAAGTGAAATGGAGAGGGGAAAAATATTTTGTCTGGAAGAGAAGACAAATCTACAATTGGCCAGGTATTGGGAGAGTAAGTGGGGATTGAGGATGGAGGGGTAAAATTTGAGTGGATGAAATAGGAATGAGGAAAGAGCAAAAGGAGAAAGATTAGTATGTTAAAGCAGATGTAGAGAGAGAGAATGGAAAAAAACTAGAAGAGAGAAGAAAGGACAAATGGACAGCAGACGATGGAGATAGCAGAAGACACGAAGAAACCAGAAGTGGCTGGAGCAATTGCAACTGAAAAAAAATGCACAAAAGGTAGAAAAATATCTCTTTATTTTGAATTTATTAACTGGAATATGTCAGCTCTGGGAAATGTGCATCATTAATGTCTGTGCTTTGGTACAAGAAATTATTTATAGTTTTATTTCTACAGTGCTGAGGTATTCTGTGTAATTCCTATTTGACATTGCTACTTGTTCTCTTTTCCCAGTAGGTCATGTATTGTTCTCTGAAATGTATTGATTTAATATTTGCAGTGTTGCCTTTTGATAGGTAGGGTCTGGTGCTTTGTGAGTCCTGGTAGTGCTGTTATGATACGGGGGGTTTGCTATGGGTTCCAAATGGGCAGTGTTAGTAGTAGTTCCTAATGTGCCTGGCGGTTGGCACTGGATTATAGTAATATAGAAATTTTCTAGTCTTTCTTTATCCATGCACTCATTATGCAACATTATGCAAATATTTATGCAAATGAGGCCCCTTATGCAAATGAGGCCCGTGTCTTATGCGGCCCCCGGGTTACTTTACAAGTCCTCATTCGGCCCTCAAAGCAATTTGAGTTTGAGACCCCTGATCTAGAGCATCACCAGTTCCTACACTTTGCGGTGCCCATAGGGCACTTCCAGTTTCAAGCGTTACCCTTCGGACTAGTGACGGCTCCCCATACCTTCACCAAGGTGGTGGCGGTGGTGCTTTGCCAGGAAGGGATCCTTATACACCCTTATCTCAACGACTGGCTCGTCCAGACAAAGTCAAAGTGTGAAAGCGAGCAGGCCACAGAAAGAGTGGTGGAGTTTCTGCAGAGTCTTGAATGGGTGATCAAAATGTCCAAGAGTAGTTTGATACCCGTCCCGGGTGCTCGAGTACTTGGGGGCTCGTTTTGACACCCACAGCAGAAAAGTGTTTCTGCCGGGCCATAGGACTCAAGGGCTTCAGCAGCTGGTAAGCCAATTCCTCCCTATGAAGCAGCTGACAGCATGGCATTATCTGCAGCTGATAGGGGCCATGGCGGTGACCATAGAGCTAGTCCCTGGGCGCAAGCACACATGCAGCCATTGTAGAAAGTGCTGCTGCGAAGATGGTCAAGCCAGCTACATCTCTTGTTGCAGCCGCTGCCATGCCCGAAGGAGATAAGACAGCGATCCAATGGTGGTTTAAGTTAGCGGTGGGGATGCCTCTCTCGAATTGCCACAATGGATCCCCTTTACGACAGACACCAGCCTCTTGGGCTGGGGGACCCGCTGAAAAGGACATATTGCTCAGAGGTGCTGGAACCCAGAGGAAACAGTTTGGCCCAACAACAGGCTGGAAATGAGGGTGGTCTTCCTAGTGCTGCAGAGGTTTCAATCCTGGCTGCAAGGGAAGGCAGTCCAGGTCTTCTCGGACAATGCTACCACAGTAGCCTACATCAGTAGGCAAGGGGGCACGGACAGCATGTGATTGGAAACAGAGGCCGAAAACCTGTTGACATGGGCAGAAGAGCATCTCCAGGCACTTTCAGCCGTGCATGTTGCGGGAATGGAAAATGTAACAGCCAATTTATTTGAGCCGGGTCCACGTGGATCCAGGGGATTGGACGCTCTGTCAAGGAGGTCTTTTGCCAGATAGTGCAAAGATGGGGCCCACCGTGGATCTCATGGCAACATTGGGCACTGCCAAAGCAAACCCGTTTTTTTAGCAGGAGAAGAGAACTGATGTCTGAGAGCTTGGATGTCCTGGTACAGAGGTGGGACCAACCAAGAAAACAGCGCTAGCCACTCAAATTGAGCAGAAAACAAAACCAGGAAGCGTCAGGTTCAACATCTTCGAAGGAATAGCATACGTTTTGCAGTCGTTTCTTGGTATTCCTCCATAGAAGTTATTTATGATATTAGTAACTTCAATTTTACTCTGAGCATTACGAAATTTATGAACACCACACACCCATCAGTGTGCCCTGATAACCCCTGATGAAGTGATATACGAAACACGGTCCTGTGTTGGGTTTAGGCCACTTAATTTGTAACAATAAAGGTGTTGGGTGTTGAACCTGCCGCTTCCTGGTTTTGTTTTCTGGTACAGAGGTGGCCCACGGAAGGGATTCTCTGTGTCTTTCTGCCATGTGCCCTCATAGGCCGGGTGGTGCAGTGAATCGAGACTTACAGGGGAGGAGTTCTTCTCATTTCCCCGGATTGGCTGAGACACCCTTGGTATGCGAACCTAGTAAGATTAAAGGCAGGTCGGCCTTGGCATCTGCTGTCCTAGAAAGACCTTTTTGTCACGGGGCTGGTGCACATGCCTCAGGTAGATCAATTCTCGCTTACGGCATGGCTCTTGAACGGCTCAGTTAAGAAGACGCGGCTATTCAGGATGGGTAATTACCACGTTGTTGAAGGCTCATAAGAGGTCCACTTCTTTTTGCATCTTTGAGGCCTGGTGTGGAGAGAGGCCTACAGTGTCTGTGTCATTCTTGGCTACTGTACAAGATGTGCTAGCTCTTCTATAGGCAGGTTATGAGAGAGGATTGGCTGTTAGTTCTTGAGGGTGAGGGTGGCAGCCATTATTTGTTATTGAGGTAGGATCCAGGGAGTGGTGTTAGGAGCACACCTAGATGTGGTCAGGTTCCTGAAGGCAGTGAAGCAGCTCTGTCTGCCGTTGCAATCGGTAGTTCACCCTTGGGATCTCAATTTGGTGTTGTCACTCTTAGTGAAGGAGCCGTTTGAGCCCCTGAGCTCTTGCACATTGAAGGACTTACCATGAGGAATACTATTTTAAGAGTCAATTTGCTCGGCTCAGAGAATTTCGGAACTGCAAGCTTTGTCATGCAAGGAGCCTTTCCTCTCTATTTCAAAGGAAAAGATGGTTCTTCATCCAGTGTCTTCCATTTTTCCCAAGATAGTATCAGTGTTTCACTTGAATCAGCTGGTTTTCCTGCCAGCACTGGCGTGCGCACCAGGGGGAAGCACAGATCTGCAGTTGCACCTGCTGGATGTACAGTGCATATTGAGGCATTATTTGAATAGGACAATGCTAGTCGGATCATTTTTGTTTTGTTCTGTTTGGGGGGGGCGGTCGCGCAAAGGAGATGCTGCAGCCAAGTCTTCCTTAACCCACCTAGCTATCGCGTTGGATTATGTGTTGAGAGAGAAGTCTGTGCTGGTATGGCTGCGGGCTCATTCGACCAGGGCTCAGGCGGCCTCGTGGGTGGAATTTTAGCATGGTACTGCCTGCAGAGATTTGTAGGGTGGCCACGTGATCCTCTCTTCACACCTTTTGTGGTATTATTGCCTGGACATGCAGGCAGCGGGGGAGGTGCCAGATTTGGAGTGGCGATGATTCAGGCCGGGATCGCAGATTCCTCCCCTTGTTAGTACTACCAGAGGTGTGGGACTGGACTGGAGGGATGATAAGGAAGGTAAAATTAAGATTCCCCTCACCACCGCCTTATATCCATCCCATACTCCACCCCACGCCACCTCCCCATTATCATTCCAGCTAAAGTATTCCCGTGTTTCTCGCTCTATATCCTCTCTCATCCTCTAAGAGAGACTCGTTTAATCTCCAAAACTGAATCCCTCTCCTCCTCCCCCTTGTTGTTCTAACCTCCACTAGTGCGTGATCAGACCATGTTATTGGATCCATCTCTGCCCCTTAATCCTACTCACCACCTCCTTTGTTACCCAAATCGCGTCTATTCTGGAATATGACCCATGCACTGGGGAGAAATATGAGAATTGTCTAGTTCAGGGGTGTTGGAATCTCCATGCGTCTACCAGGCAGTGTTGTGTTACAAAATTTCTGTACTTGCTTGTGTCTGCTCTTTCCCTCTCCTTTCCCCATAGCGTCTCTGGCAGGATTTCAAGTTAGGTTAAAGTCTCCTCCACATATTATCTTACCATCTCCTAATTTCTCCATCTCTAAATTGAGCTTTGTCCAAAATTCCTTCTGTACCCCTGTAGGCGCATAGACATTCATGATACGTGCTAGTACGTATAAAAATAGGAAACAAATGGTATTGTATCTCCCCTCTTTGTCCCTAACCACTTTTTGTAACACCATCTTTAATTTAGAATCTATTAAGATTGCTATTCCCCCTTTCTTCTTTTCCACTATATTTGATGCATGTACACAGACTCCATACCCTTTAGGTTTAATCAAGTGTTCTGTAGACCGTGTCAGGTGTGTTTTCCTGTATGAGCACTATTGATGCTTTTTGGCGTGTTATTTCTTTATATAGTTTCTGTCTTTTAAATGGCGAATTTGGTCCTTTCATATTTAATGTTACTATTTTTAATTCGCCTTTGACATGTATTTGCCCCCCCCCTCTGAACCCCCCCCCCTACCCGCATGCCATCCCCTCCCATTTTGGATGGCCTAGGCTGCTATCATCCTCCTCAGGTGCTTCCCACCTACCCCTCTATTCACTATCTCATCTTCCTCTACTCCCCCCCCCCTCACTTCCCTCCCCTTCTATCCTATTCTCTCTCTTCTGCCTCTCCTATTACCACTTGCCCTCCTAATACCCCACCTCACCTTCCCATCTCTCTCCCCTCTTGTACCGATTATGTTTCTACACATAGTAAGCATTCAGTTCACTTTTATAAACTTAGTCTCTTCACTCTCCCGTTGCATCCATTTGCTTGTTGTTTATTTGGCGCTGAGCCCTTTTCCTGCCATTCTCCACTCGCTGCCACTTTGGCTCTGTTGTTCTCGCTCTCCCGCTTGTCTCACTCTCCCTGCTTAAGCCAGTCATTCCGGCAGCTGTTAATGCTTTGATGGCTTCATCTCTGGTCTGCACTCAAATCTTCTGGCCTTTATATGTCAGAGCAAGTCCAAAAGGAAAAGTCCATCCATATCTAATACCTTCCTCGCGAGGTTTACTCACTACATCCTTCAGCAACCGTCTTTTCTGTAGTGTGACCTGTACTAGGTCTGCATATATTTCGATCTCACACGAGTCCCATTTCAGTGCTCCACTCACCCTTGCTTTATTCTGTACCAACTCTTTTATGTTGAAATCTTGAAAGCAAGCTATTATATCTCTTGGTTTGTTATTGCTCAGTCTTGTGGCCGCCACCACTCTGTGCCCAAACTATCCGCAGGTCCAGCCCATCCAGATCTTCTCCTGCCCCATTCAGCAAGGCCTTCGATACAGCTACCACCACTTCTTTACAGTTCAAATAGGGTTCCCCCTCTGGGATTCCCCACAATCTTAAATTGCATCTTCTAGACCTGTTTCTAGGTCCTAAAGCTTAACCTCCAGATCATCATTATTCTGCTGCATGCTTTGTATTGTACGCTCCAGGACTTCCAAAGTCTCTCCATGTTCTTCTACTTTTCCTTCCATCTCCTATACCCTTCGGCCCATTTCTATTATATCAGTCCTTAGGTCATCCACGCTTGCAACTACATTTTCTCTGACTTGCACAATTTCATTTTTTTAGCTCCTGGAACCACGCTTTCACCTCAGCCTGGAATCCTTCCACAGTTCCATTTCTGGCTCTTCTCCTCTATTGGCTCCCTTTTCGAGTCTTTCCCTCATGCTTTTCCTCAAAGCCGCCGCCTTCCCCTCCATCGTCGCCATCTCTGTGCGGCCGTGCTGGCGTTTCCTCTTCGTCTCTCCGGGCCAGTCCAGGAACTGTAGGGTTGTCAACCTTCTCCAGCAGCTGAGGACTGAATTCTCAAAGTCTTGCTGACAGCTACTCCAGCTCCCTCTAGTGTCAGAGACTCAGTCTTTTAGTCCTCAGCAGCTGGAAAGGACATAAGGCTGACAGGCTCCCTGAGGGACGAAGAGGAACTGTGTTTTAGGGTAGGAAAAAAAAAAAAAGAAGAAACGGTGGAATTTAGATCTCTGGTGGGTGCCCTAACTGGGTGCTAATTTCTCCAGAGGGAATCTGTGGCTTTCAGGCGCACAGCGGAAGAAAGAGAAAAACAAAGAACCCCCAACAGGGCTCGGCTGCATAGGGAGTGCAGTTAGAGGCAGAGCCTACCTCGTAGAGCACCACCGTTACCGGGGACAGCTTAGAAGGTTGACGCTGGGAGCCCCAGAGTACAGCCTCTCTCTCTGTCTGGGGGTCGTATCGGGCTCACCCGCTAGCAGTGGGGTTGGGAGCTTGATATAGACAGCATGCTATGTGCTGGTAAGAGGGTTGTTTAGCTGCGTGTTTTTTTCTTGTCAGTCAGCTCGTGTTCGGCGGGGGTTTCTGCTTAGAAGCGCATTCTGCCTGTGTCGGCAGCTTGCGTTCAGTGCGGCAGTCGTCGGGGGCTGTCTGAAGCAGGACTCTGCCATTTTTGCTTCTGTCGTGGCAGTTGGGTTCAGTGCTTACTCGGGGGCAGCATGGAAGACAGAGCTGCTGCTTCTGAGCCGTTAGGCGGCCATTTCATCCCAGGGGGAAAAGGCGGGAACGGTGGCCATGTTGGATAAGACGGCCGTTCCTGTTTCTGCACCCGATAAGCAGGGAAAGAAAAAGGTAAAGTCCAAAAAGTCTGCGCCCCCAGGAAGCAGCTCTCAGCCATCAGTGCAGGTGGGTCAGGGGGTTTTAGAATCGCTATTTTCTGCGGATTTCATTTTGTCCCTTCATAAGGCTTATTGCCTAAAGTTGGAACAAGTTAAAAGCAAGACTTCTTCTTCCTCCTCTGCGTGGGGGTGGGGGGGGGGGCAGAGTAGGGATACCTTCCTTATGGACCCGGGAGAGGGCTCCTCCAAAACTGGATTAGCAGTTGAGGCGGGCTCCGTTGGCTTTGGGCCTCACGCCTCGGGGCTCCTAAGTGCTAAAGAGGGAGAAATTCTCTCAGACTCGGGTCTGGAGCAGTGGACAGGAGAGTTGGAGGAAGGTGAAATCGCTCCAGGGGAGGACCCTAATGTCTTTTAGAGTCTTCAGAAAAGAGGAACTCGGAGCCCTGATAGTCCATTCTCTAGCGGCCCTGAATATTGTCTTACCAGCGGTCCAGGGGGAACAGCTTGAAGATCCTCTGCTCCAGGGCTTTAAGGCGGAGCAGAGGTGTTTTCCAGTTCACAGGGTGATCAAGCAAATGGTGGAGTCGGAGTGAGAATGCCCGGAGGCTACCCTGCGAGGAGCTCGTGCTATAGGGCGCCTTTACCCGGTTCCACATGAGGAGAAGGAGTTGTTCCGCATGCCAAAGGTAGATGCCTTGGTGGCAGCGGTGACAAAGAAGACCACGATTCCGGTGGAAGGCGGAGCGGCTCTCAAGGATCTGCAGGATAGAAAGTTGGAAGCTCTGCTTAAGCAGGCTTTTGATTCCAGTGCTCTGGCCCTGCAGGCTTCCATTTGTGGAGCTTATGTGGCTAGGGCCTCCATACGATGGCTCCAAGGGGACTCACACTGAAAGTGAGGACAGTCCTTCACCGGAAGGTACAAAGTTAGTCAGCAGCGGCCTATCTAGCAGATGCCTTCTATGATCTGGTATGGATTTCGGCAGTTGCCACCAGGAGATTCCTTTGGCTGAGGAATTGGGCAGCGGACGCCTCCTCTAAGGCTCGTCTTAGTAAGCTTCCGTATAAGGGTAAGCTCCTGTTTAGGGAAGCGCTAGAGAAGATTGTAAAGGATCTGGGAGATTCCAAAGGGGGTTGTCTCCCAGAGGACCGGCCAAAGGGTCCAAAGCCTGGATCTCTGCTGAAAGGGCAGAGTAGGGACTTCTGCAGGTTTAGAGGTTCTCAGTTCACACCCTATCAGAGAGGACGCTTCTTGGCCAGAGACAAGTTCTTTCGAGGTGCACGGGGGTTTGGACGAGGTTACTTCGGACCCCAGCAGTCCTCCAATAAGAAGCCTCAATGAAATGCGGATGGTCCAGAGGGAGGTCGCTTGTAGGATTTTCACTCCATCTGGACCACAGTAACTACAGACCAGTGGGTCCTGGAGATTGTCCGGGAAGGTTACACACTGGAGTTCGCTCGGCTGTTGCCGGGGGCCTTCGTGGTGTCTCCATGCGGGTCCGCTTCAAAGCGTCAGGCAGTAGCCGATACCCTCCATCGATTACTGCAACTTCAAGCGGTGGTTCCAGTACCTCAAGACCAGTGTGGTGCGGTCGGTACTCGATTTATTTTGTGGTGCCCAAGAAAGAAGGGTCTTTCCGGCCTATTTTCGACCTCAAGCATGTGAACCGCTGTTTGAGAGTTCTGCATTTCCGCATGGAGACCCTGCGTTCGGTTATTCGTTCAGTAAAGCCGGGCGAAGTGCTTTCCTCCATAGATCTCACAGAAGCTTATTTGCACATTCCCATAATACTGGAACATCAGAAATTTCTGCGCTTTGCAGTGCCCATGGGCCACTTTCAGTTCTGAGCACTACCGTTTGGATTGGCAACAGCGCCATGCATTTTCACGAATGTGATGGTGGTGGCGGCTGGGTTGCGGAAAGAGGGAATCTTGGTGCACCCATACCTGGACAACTGGTTGGTTCGGGCGAGTTCCATGTCTGAATCGATTGAGGCAATAGCTTGAGTATTGCAATTCCTGAATCATCTAGGTTGGGTAGTGAACCAGACCAAGAGTCAGTTGCTGCCGGTGCAGCGCTTGGTGTACCTAGGAGCCTTGTTCGACACGTCCGTAGGAGCAGTTTTTCTGCCAGAAGCCAGGGTGCAAAAGCTCTTGCGGCAGGTGACGGCACTTTTGCGTGTAAAGGCTCCAACGGCATGGCGATACTTGCAGCTGCTAGGTTCCATGGCGGCGTCTCTGGACCTGGTGCCCTGGGCCAGGGCACATATGCACCCTCTGCAGCAAGCGTTGCTATCCTGTTGGTCGCCCAGCTTTATCCTCTGAATCGGAAATTGCTGTGCCCCGAGGCGGTCAGCGCCAGCTTACAGTGGTGGCTGCAAACTGACCATCTTCGAGCGGGTATGCCACTGGATCAGCTGGATTGGGTGACCGTCACCACGGACGCCAGCCTTTCCGGCTGGGGGGTGCATTGTATGACTCAAGTAGCTCAGGGCTGCCGGCTGGTGGATCAATTGGCTGGAGATGAGGGCCGTGCTCCTCGCCCTGCGGGAGTTTGTCCATCTGGTAAGCGGCAAGGCGGTTCGCATGTTCTCCGACAATGCAGTGACAGTCTCGTATATCAATCGGCAAGGCGGTACAGGATGTCCCGCCTTGTTGGAGGAAAGTCAGCTGTTGATGTCCTGTGCCAAAGCTCATTTGGTAGCTTTTTCAGCGGCACATGTTGCCGGTCAGGACAATGTGCAGGCCGACTTTCTCAGTCGTCATGTCTTAGATCCAGGAGAGTGGGAGTTGAATGCGGCAGTCTTTCACAACATTACATTACGGTGGGGGCAGCCGATCATGGATTTGATGGACCACTCTCCACAATGCCAAGGCAAGTCGGTTTTTCAGCAGGGGCAGAGAGCACATGTCTGAAGGCCTCGACGCTTTGGCTCAGCCGTGGCCGTCAGGCGGGGTCCTTTGTGTTTTCGCCGTGGCAGTCGTCCATTCACTGCATCCGTGCCTGCAGTCTTGTCTTTTTTGCAGGCTGGTCTGGAAAAGGGTCTGGCTCTCTGTACACTAAAGGTACATTTGGCGGCCCTGGCATGTTTCTGAGGCAAGGTGCAGGGTTCCATCTTGTCGTGGCATCCTGATGTGCAGAGGTTTCTTAGGGCGGTTAGGCAAATGGTTCCACCGTGGGATCTAAACTTGGTTTTGGAGGCACTGATGAGGCCTCCTTTCGATCCTGGTGGGACGGCTCCATTGAGGGAGTATTCTTGGGAAAACTGCGTTCTTGGTAGCGTTGTTTGGCTAGACGCATTTCAGATCTGCAGGCTCTGTTCTGCAGGGATCCATATATTCAGTTCTCCTCAGAGAAGGTGATGCTATGCCCAGTTCCGTCCTTTCTTCCGAAGGTAGTGTCTGGTTTTCACGTCAATCAACCAGTCTCACTGCCGACCTTTCAAGGTCATGAGAGGTCTGAGGTAGGTAGATCTTTGAGGAAGTTAGATCTCGGAACAGTGCTACAAAGGTTCCTTAAAAGGGTGGAATCTTTTTGGAAGACCGACAGGTTGTTCGTGCTTTTTGGGGGTCCGCGGAAAGGTGAGGCAGCTTCCAAGGCCTCTATTGCTCGTTGGGTGAAGCACGCAATTGCGGCAGCGTACCAGGCAGGTGGAAAGGCGCCTCCGAAGGTCTCCAAGCTCATTTGACTCGGGGTCAAGCGGCTTCGTGGTCCTAGTTCACCTTGGTGCCGCCAGTGGATATCTGCCGGACGGCTACTTGGTCGTCTCTACACACGTTTGCAAAGCACTATTGGTTGGATGTTCAGGCAAAGGGGGATGCAAATGTAGGGGCATCGGCCATAGTAGCGGGCCTAGCGGGACCCTCCCGAGGTTAGGTACTGCTCTGGTACTTCCCTACAGTTCCTGGACTGGCCCGGAGAGACGAAGAGGAAGAAGAAATTAGACCTTACCTGCTAATTGTCTTTCCTTGAGATTTCTCTGGGCCAGTCCAGGACCCACCCAGTCATTTGCGGAGTTTTTGGATGAGACTTTTAGTGGCTCGTTAAAGGTTAAAGGAGGGCCACATGAGTTTTCAATGGAGATTGCGGGTTGCATAGGTATAGGGAGATTAGCCCATAAGGCGCGGAGTGGCTCGGACTATGGGGCTCCCTGGGAGTTAGGGGCTGCAGGTTACCGGTCGTTCCATTTTGAGTTAAGCAAAAAAAAAAAAAAGAACAAGCGTTCTGGGGTTTTTAGCCAGTAAGTGGGCTTGTTTGTTGTTTTTGTAGTAGCGTTTTAAGTCAGGGTGGCAGAGGTTAATAGTCAGACTGCTTTGACAATGGGTGACAGTCTCTGACACCAGAGGGAGCTGGAGTAGCTGTCAGCAAGACTTTGAGAATTCAGTCCTCAGCTGCTGGAGAAGGTTGACAACCCTACAGTTCCTGGACTGGCCCGGAGAGATCTCAAGGAAAGACAGTTAGCAGGTAAGGTCTAATCTCTTCTTGTTCCACGTAAGCAAACTCCTTTAAATTTACCTTTTTCAGCTTCGCCGCCATCCTTGCACTCTGCTCTCCTCTTCCACCGCCTCCGCAGCTCAAAAAGGGGTCTTATCTTCTGTCAGGAACTCGTCTGTCACCTTTATTTTATGGAGGTAGGTGGGTGCTCAGTACTTAAGCGGCCATGTTGGACGATGACATCAGCAGCCTCCCCAAGGAAGGTAAAATTAGACCTTACCTGTTAATTGGCTTTCCTTGAGTAACTCCAGTCCTGGAACCCTCCCTAGTGATTACTTGGTTAAACGTTGCAACGCCGAACCTGAAGAATGTCAGCATTGAGTTTTGGGGGCCGGGAAGGAGCATCTGTTGCGTTCAGGGCTGGTGAGTAGTGGCAGGACTGCTGTTTTGTATTCTTGCTGTGGATATCTAGGCCCTCAGTTTATTTTTCCCTGGGTGAATGGGTCCTTCATAGGGCGGTTGTGTTTCACCAGGGAGATGTACACAGATAAGCTTCCTTGTTTGGTGGGCAGGAGGGTCCCCTAAAGAGTTTGGTGTGGTCCGAAATATAGATTGTGTTTTAAGGTTTGACTACTTATTTGTTGCACCTGTAAGTCTGATTTAATAGGTTACTGGGGATGGTAGATGGAGCCAGTTGCCTAAGTACACTGATGTCATCAAGAAAATGACATGCTCAGTCTCCAAGCTTCAGGTGGGGGTGAACTACCCAGAGGTGAGGGACTGGACTGGAGTTCCTCAAGGAAAGTCAATTAGCAGATAAGGTCTAATTTTACCTTTTTGGCAATATCCAAAATTGGCTACTGCAGTGATGTATATGTTGGACTTCTGGGAGCAACAGTCTGATTTTGCAACTTTTGCAGAATCTGGTGGCTTGGATAATGGGCGTTGAAGTCCATAGATCATGATTACCAGTTTTGAAATAGGTTCACTGGCTCCCAGTGGAGTTCAGGGGGATGTGTAAGCTTTTTTACTTGTTTATAATTGATCACTAAAGAGTTCCACGATATTTGGATGATTATGTTCAGCTCTGTACTAGGGGCTGGCCCAAGGTTTCTGCCATCCTAGGCTGCCTTCCATGCCTTTCCCCATCTCGTGCCTGAGCATTGCCATGCCGCCCCTTTGAAACCATGGCAGTTCACCATGGTGAGCTTTAAAGTGTCTGTGTGTGCTGTCAGACGGCAGCCTGGGTGAGAATCTTCACAGTCTTGAAAATACATATATTTATATGATTTTTGCAAGGTATTGTGGGTAATGTTCATTCACACCAGACACAGCTGCTGACAATAATTTAGTTGTGCACAAGTGTTAAAGCCAATAAGATACTTCTTTATTTATGGGGTTATTTCTCCCAGCACAGATATGCTTGGTAGCACATAAATTAGATTACTTGCTTGCAGTGTTTAACTTGGTAAAACAAAGTCAAAAATCAAAATCAGGAAAACAACCTTCAAACTTGTCAGGCAATTAGCTAATGTTTTCTTAGCATATCTCTAACAAACGAAAAGCCACAAAGAAAGAAATAAACTGTTCTTGTAAGGTTAACTTCTGATTACTTTCCACACAGATCCAGAAGTAATTCTCTCCTAGCTCACAAGCAATTAGGTGCAGCTCAATTGCTATCAGTTATCCAGCTGAAACCCTTTAGCTGGCTGGTTTTCTACTGTGTGAGTCAAATCCTGCTTCAGGAGCTTTTCTTAGTGGAATAAAGAACAAATTTATATTTCTTTGTGATGGCTGCTGTGCTTTATCACAGAAAGTTACCAACGGAGTTTGGATAGAGAGCAGTCCATATTTTATCTTGATCTGCTATTATTTCCCCTTCATCAACAAGCATAGGGTCACTATCATGAATTGGCACAGATGAATCTTTCAATGGAGCACTTTCAGGAGAACACTTATTTCCCTGCTGTCTTTCAAGGTTATAACTAGGGCATAGATCAGTGTTCATACCTGAGCTTCCATTGTTGCTATAGTTCCTCTCTATATAGCCTGGCCAGTATGTAGTCCAGTTCTTATGTCCAGCCTTCCAGTCCTGATCCCTGGACACTGGATCTCTCTTCACATACCTTCTGGCATAGGTCTTAGAGTCCCTTCCACGTGCAGCCGTCTCCCTCACAGGTAGCCTCTGGTGATTCCTTGTTCTGCAGCACCATTCCTCTGGCTTTCCCCAGTCCAATGGTCTATGCTGGCCCTTGGAATACCTCCCAGTATACGTACTGCCTTGGACTCTTCTAGACCTCTCAAAGGCTTTTCTCCTCTTCCTTCCAGAGGGTTTCTTTCCTTCTCTATCCGTCCAGTTTGGCTTCTGCTTCTGCTGATCCTTCAGATGAAACTGATGATCAAACTCAAGCTGATTCTAAGGATACTGAGGACAATTCTCTGAATATCCAAGGTGATCATGAAGCTCATGATCATGGAGCTGATGCTTGTCATCTGTAGAACAAACTCTATTCTTATTCTGCCTTGATGAGTGCTCCTCCCTAATACAGCGCAGCTGTATTGAATCAGGCCCTGCCCTTTGAGATGAGTGCTTAGGGATTACCTCATAGCCCTCCTGATTGAACACACATTTCCCCACTTCAGCTCCTCTAATGGCTCTTGGAAACCTGGTGCATTCTGGGACTGGTAGTCTTTTATGGCAAAATTCTGTTTTCTCATTTCTACCAGCACTGACAGGTTGCTTGTTCAGAGACACTTCACCTTTTCTATAGCTCCTTCCTGAGCTATGATAAGCTTCCTTATCACAGTGCATGCACGGCCTGATGATTGTGCCCCTGATATGTAACTTCCTGTTGGAGGCGGCAGGGGTGAAAATCCATGACTGCACAGTGTGCACGCATGTTTTAATGCCTGCCGCTATACTGAAGCAACATCAAAGGAAGGATCGGCATGCTGCCCAACAGGGTTTGCTGCTCTAGGCAACCGCCTAGTAGATGGGCCCTGCCCTGTTTGTACTCCAGCACGACTGTTACATTCACCTGAGGAGTTAGTAATTGCCCCCCCCCCCCCTTTACAGGAGGCTTATATGCAGTGCCCTAAGAAAAAGGGCTTTCTCAATTGTGGCCTTTCAAATGACACTCCTCCCCTCCCCCCTGTGATGATTATTTGCATTTTCATAAAGTGGTAAACACTGGACTTTGAGGATGAAGGGGCCCTTTTACTAAAGTGTGCTAAAGGTTGACACTTAACGGGCTTTGGAGTAAAAACTAACATACTGAAAGTACAGAGACTGTACACTAACTTGGGGGGGATGCCCAACCAAGTCTCCATGCAGTTGCCACACTGAAATGAACCTCACCACGCTATATCTCCATTTGTAGTCAATGTGAGTGCATTTATGCCCACCCATTGAGATGGCGTTAAATGCACCTGTGCTAACTACAACGTTGACAGTTAGCGCAAGGGTTAATGGAAGCACACTAATTCAATGTGCATTAAGTGCCCATTAGGTCCCTGCTCCATCGCACGCTAAGCAGTTAGTGGGAATTTTACCATGTTGACTGTCTGTAGCACACTGTAGGCAGATATCATTGTCCCGTGCTAGACCCTGCAGTAGTTAGTGTACTTTAGTAAAAGGGCCTCAAAGTGTTTAAGGTGTGGTTTGTAAAATAGGGATATTTTTTAAGGAAAAAGAAATAATTAGTTATTTGTATATAGATTATTATTTTTGGTGTTTTTGTGCTTGGTTCTCAAAAGAAGTGGCTGCACAAAAAGGCAAAAAACACAGCTTTCACAAAATTCAGAAGCTTGCAAACAGAGGAACACAGAAAAGAATACAAGATCAAACTAAAAGAGACAAAAAGAGAAATAAGGATAGCAAAATCAAAGGCAGAAGAAAAGATGTGTAGTGTGGCGACAAGACTCTTTTCAGGTATATTGGGAGAGGAGGAAAATCAGAGGTGGAATTGCAGGACTCAAAAGTGCTGGGAACAGATTCGGGGAAAGTGACATTGAAAAAGCAAAAATGCTAAACAAATACTTTTGCTCTGTGTTCACTAGAGAAAATCCTGGAGAAGGACCACCTGTGATTGACAAATATCTACTCCCATTCTCATTTGTATAACACACCATTCACAAAAGATGATGTGTTAGAACAGCTTGCAAAACTGAAAGTGACAAGTCTATGGGACCAGATGGGATACATCCCAGGATACTGAAAGAGCTCAGAGGATCTTGCAGGGCCTTTAAAGGATGTTTTTAATAGATCCTTGGAGACCAGGAGAAATTTCACAGGACTGGAGAAGGGCTGATGTGGTACCACTCCACAAAAGTGGTAATAGGGAAAAAGTGACAAACTACAGGCCAGTGAGCCTTACCTCGGTGTCGGGAAAAGTAATGGAGGTGCTCCTGAAAGAGCAAATAGTGGACTTTCTCGAAACCAACAGGTTGCATGATCCGAGGCAACATGGTTTTACCAAAGGACAGTCTTGCCAAACAAATCTGAGTTCTTTGACTGGGTGACCAGAGATCTAGATCAAGGGCATACGATGGATGTGATCTACCGAGATTTCAGCAAAGCCTTTAATACTGTTCCTCATAGGAAGCTTATCAATAAACTCAACAGCTTGGGGATGGGTCCCAAGTTGGTGAACTGGATCAAAAATTGGTTGACTGACAGATGACAGAAGGTGACGGTAAACAGAACTCACTCGGATGAAAGGAAGGTGATTAGAGGTGTGCCCCAGGGTTCGGTCCTGGCACCGGCACTGTTCAATATATTCGTGAGTGATCTTGCCAAAGGGCTGAATGGAAAAGTCTGTCTTTTTTGCAGATGACACCAAAATTTGCAACAGAGTTGACTCCCCTGAGGGAGTGGGGAACATGAGGAATGATCTACAAAAGCTGGAAGAATAGTCTAATGCTTGGCAGTTAAGATTTAATGTGAAGTGCAGTGTCATGCACTTGGAAAGCAGAAATCCAAAGGAATTGTTTGCGGTAGGGGGCGAGAGATTGGTGTGCATGGACCAGGAGAAGGACCTTGGAGTGATTTGTTTCTGACGATCTCAAGGGGCAGAACAGTGTGATAAGGCGATGGCAAAAGCCAGAAGGATGCTGGGTTGCATATAGAGAGGAATTACCAGCAGAAAGGAAGAGGTACTAATGCCACTGGTGAGGTTTCACTTGGAATATTGTGTTCAGTTTTGGCGACGGTATCTCGCAAAGGCTATAAAAAGACTTGAAGCGGTTCAGAGGAAGGCGACCAAAATGATTTGGAGCCTATGTCAGAAGACTTATCAGAAGAGACTTGAAGACCTAAATATGTACACTGGAGAAGAGAAGGAACAGGGGAGATATGATGCATACCTTTAAATACTTAAGAGTATTAATGGACAAACAAACCTCTTCTAAAGATAGGGAAGCTATAATACTAGAGGGCATAACATGAAGCTGCAAGGGAGTAAACTGAAAGGCAATGTCAGGAAAAACTTCTTCACTGAAAGGGTGGTGGATGCTTGGAATGCCCTCTCGATGGAAGTGGTGGGGGCACAAACAGTGACAGAATTCAAAATGGCATGGGACAGACACAGTAGATTCCTTTTTATAGCAACAGGATAAAATCAAAATAAGCATAACTGTCTAACTATCTCTTATATCTGAATAAATAGGGGTGACCTACATGGAGCAGTGTGTACACCCCTAAACAAAAGCATGGGGAGGGGTGATCTGCACGGAGCGGCAGGTGCACCTAATCTTGCTGCCTTGCTGGGCAGACTAGATGGACCATACTGGTCTTTATCTGCCGTCATATACTATGTTAATATGTAATATTGGACCCCTTTAGCCACCCCCTCTCCTCTAATCTCCACGCACACCGGAGCGTGGTCAGACCATATCCGCTCTTCTATTTTACTCTGTCATCTGAGGCACCACACTTTATCCACCAGAAGTAGGTCATTGCGTTAATGGGAGTCATATATAGCGGAATAGGAGAAGTCTCTCTTCTTCCACCCATTCTTCTTTCACCATATATCTACCACATCCATTCCCCCCCAACTCAATTTTAAGCAAATAAACCATCCCTCTTCATCCCTTAACACATCCCCCACTTGCCCCACCAAGTCTGTCTAAATCAAAATCCGACCCTCCTTTCTTTTTTTCCTTCCTATTTGAGGCCAAAAAAAACTAACCATATTTTGGGTGGTGTATTTGGAACTCATCATTTGGCAGATGAGTCTCCTGAGTAAACCCCACCGAACCCCTTAACCCAGAGGTTCTCAACCTTTTTTTGTACCGTGACCCCTTTTACCGTTGGTCAACTTGTGGTGACCCCCAATGATAAAATCAAATGCGTCTCTCTTCCTTTACCGTTAACGCATTGTCGCTGTAATCATTTGTTGAATTATTAATATATTACAGGCCTTTACAATATGTTTTTATTTATAAAATACTTATTTAAACCACAATAACACAGGTACACTACCAAAGAACTGCCTCCAGTTTTGCAACTGATTCCTATAGATTTTGGGGTGCTGAATCCAGGAAAAATAGCCAAAATGTTCCATCACGTCACATTTTCTTGCAAAATTAGATTTCTTACCCATATAAGGAATGTTCACATAATTTCTTTTTAGCCGACTGCAGTTTATTTTCTTGGCCCAAAATAGAGGTTGTAATGGTTAACTAACTAGAAACACTCCCTCATGATATTTTAGAGTGTTTTGTATTCATTTTATACATTAACAGGACAATTGGGAGGCGGGGGGCTAAATCCAGTACTCGCGCTGGCGCATGTTCTTTCCTGTTCGCCTCGCCTCGTTCGCTCGCTCAAACACGGTGGTTGCGACATGATTGTTCCTGTCAAATTTCAGTTTCTTGCAAGTTCATTATTACCTTTTGTTTGCTCAGTCGTAATCCAGCTTTATTCCGAAGTGGTTCACTACAGTTGTAGTTTGCAGTGCTGTGTATTTGTGATGGCTCACAGAGCCAGAGGTTGCGTCAACTCTCCGGACAGTTTTTGTTTTATTTGTGGGGAATATACCGTGAAAAAGCGGCAGAGGAACATTTCTGCATTTATTAAAAAAGTATATTTCGCCTATTTCGGTTTGAAGTTAGGCGATCAAGACAAACCGTGGGCTCCTCACAAAGTGTGCAAGACATGTGAGGAAGATCTACGCTTATGGATGAAAGGTAAAAAACAAGCATTTCGTTTCGGAATACCTATGATGTGGCGTGAACAAAGAGACCACAGCAGTGACTGCTATTTTTGCTCTTGCATTGTGAAGGGATACAACTTAAAAAATAAGAACGTAATAAGTTACCCCAACCTTCCCTCAGCAATGGGAGGGAGGAGTGGTCTAGTGGTTAGGACAAGGTACTTCAGGCCGGAGGGCCGGGGGTTCAAGTCCCACCTGGGGACAGCAATCTCAGGCCGGAGGGACTGGGATTTCTAGTCCTATAGGCACTCCTTGTGGTCTTGGGCAAGCCACTTAACCCTCCATTGCCCATGTTCCCTGTAAGTATTAACGTATGTGTGTCATATCCCCTCGTGTTAAATGTATCCCCCAATTGACCGCTTTGACCCGGTGAAAAGCGGAATATAAATACAGCTAAATAAATAAAAAATAAATAAATTAGGCCTATGCCTCATAGCAACGAAGTACCTGTGCCTGAACCACCAAAATCTTTGGATCATATTTGTGTGGGCGGTTCTGATCATGATGAGACTCATCAGATGGCTTTTCCCGATGAGTCCAGTACTTCCGAGTTTGAAACTGAACCAGATCCGAAACCTGAACTTTTCTCTCAAGCTGAATTGAATGATTTAGTCCGGGATTTAGGACTCCCAAAAGATGCTGCCCAACTGCTAGGTTCTCGGCTTAAACAGAAAAATCTATTGTCACCAGGAACAACTTTTTATTGGTACCGCAACCGCGAGACACACTTTTTGAAGTATTTCAGCAAAGAGGAAGATTTGGTATTTTGCAACGATATATACGGAGTGATGGAAAAGTTTAAATTCAAGTATGATCCTGCTGAATGGCGGCTGTTCATTGATTCGTCAAAAGACAGCATAAAAGGTGTTCTTCTTCATAATGGCAACACATTCGCTTCAGTTCCAATTGCTCACTCTGTTATTCTCCAAGAAAAATACGAGAATTTGGCCCTGTTTCTTCAGAAGATTCGTTATGATGAGCATAAGTGGATGATTTGTGGAGACTTTAAAATTCTATCCATGCTATTAGGGCAGCAATCCGGTTTCACCAAATATCCCTGCTTCCTTTTGCTTGTGGAATAGTTGGGCCCGCGACCTACACTGGGGGAAAAAAGACTGGCCAATTCGGGAGTATTTGAGACCCGGTGAGAAAAATGTTCTTCATGAGAGCTTGGTACCTCGTGATAAAATTCTATTACCACCTCTCCACATTAAGTTGGGTCTCATTAAGCAATTCATCAAGTCCCTTCCAAAAGATGGTGAGTGCTTTCGGTACCTTTGCTCAAAGTTCCCCCGATTTTCTGAAGCAAAGCTGAAGGAAGGAGTGTTTGTTGGCCCTGATATAAGGAAACTCATTTCAGATGGAGCATTCGCTGAAACGATGTCTGAGAAGGAAAAAGAAGCCTGGGATTCCTTCAAGGATGTTGTTCTCAAATTCTTGGGGAACAGGCGGGATGAGAACTATAAGGATATTGTTGCCAGGATGCTCAATGCCTTCAAAGAACAAGGCTGTAACATGAGCCTAAAAGTCCATTTCTTGCACTCCCATGTGAACTACTTTCCCGAAAACTTGGGGGCGTACAGTGAAGAACAAGGTGAAAGGTTTCACCAGGACATCAAGGACGCAGAGAGAAGGTACCAAGGAAGATGGAACACCACTATGATGGCTGATTTCTGCTGGTTGCTGCTGCGGGAAACCCCAGATGAAAAATACGCCAAGCAGCGCACCAAGAGAAGCATTCGGGGGAAGAAGAAACGGGCCCACCAGGAGATTGATTGACCCAAGAATGACTTTAAAATCTAAACTGTGTTGACAAATATCGTGTTTTTACTAAACTTTGAAATAAAAATTTGCTAGTTATTACCACAGTGTCGGATCTCATTTATTAGAATTTTATTTTCACACCATCGGGTGTTTGTCTTCATGTATTGCAATGGTGCGGTTTGCGTTTTCTATTCTTACATACATACCTGTACAACATTTTTTGCACATTTCTTTGCTTTGCTTTGTGTCTAACCTCGCTCTTATATGCTCAATGTTTGTGCACATGTATGTGGCTGTTTTAAGTGCAGACAATTTTGCTACCATCACAGTGTGTTTTGTTGACATTATTCTTATGTGCTGCCTTGTTACAATTTTCTTTATTCTTATTTGAATAACTACTAAACAATTAGTATAAAGAATTCATCCAAGAAACTTTTATCTCGATCGCACTCAATCTGAAAAGTTCACCTCAAACTGCTAACCCAATGTAGCAAAAAATCTGTACGTGATGGAGCAAATTGGTTACCAGATTTGGATTCAGCGCACCAAAAAACGTAAAAATCAATCGAAACATTAGAGGCAGTTAAAAAAAAATTTTTTTAGTGTACCTGTGTAATTAATCACAACAAGAAGTAACTATTTGATTTCAAAATGATGATGATTTTGTAGTTAAATCACTAATATGAAATAAAATTATTTTTTCTACCTTTGTTGTCTGACCAATTTATTCTCTGATCATGCTGGTCCCGATCTGAGGCTTCTGCTTTCCTGTCTTCTCTTAGCTCTCTTTATTTCTGTGGTCTATGGGCCATCTGCCATTTATCTCTTTTGAATTTCACTTCTTTCCATCAGCCTATTTCCAGTCCCAGTAACCCTCCCTAGTATCAACCCCTTTCCAGTCCTCACTCTCAGTACCTTCCAATGTCAACTTGCATTCCCATGACTGCCACTGGTGTCCATTCCCTTCCAGTCCCCCTCCTTCCCCACTGACCAGTCCCTTCTAGTACAAATACCATGGCAGCCCCTCTCAGATCCACTCCCTTCCAGTTCCATTCTCCCATCCCCTTGTATCAGCCCACTTGTAGCCTTAGCCCCCAGTTTTCTTCCAGGGCCAGCAGCTCTATCCTCCCCTCCCCACAATCAGCCCATTCCCAGTCAAAGCCCCCCAATCAGCTCACTTCTAGTGCTAATCCCCCCTCAACCCCATTACCAGTGCTAGCCTCCCCTAATCAGCCCAATATCAGTCCTACCCCCTCCCCCCTCCTGATCAGCTCATTTCCAATGCTAGCCTCCCATCAGTCCATTACCAGTCCTACCCCACCCCATCAGCCCATTACCAGTCCTAGCCTCCCCTAATCAGCTTATTT
The DNA here is from genome assembly GCA_033557465.1 of Ichthyophis bannanicus. Classification (NCBI taxonomy): domain Eukaryota; kingdom Metazoa; phylum Chordata; class Amphibia; order Gymnophiona; family Ichthyophiidae; genus Ichthyophis; species Ichthyophis bannanicus. The sequence continues at coordinate 906,382,945 of CM066035.1, read as the reverse complement.
CCAGTGCTAGTCCCCCCCCCCCTCAACTCCATTACCAGTGCTAGGCTCCCCTAATCAGCCCATTTCCAGTCCTAACTTCACCGATCAGCTCATTTACAATGCTAGAGCCCCATCAGTCCATTCCCAGTCCTACCCCCCCTTGATAAGTCCATTCCCAGTCCTAGCCTTCCCTAATCAACCCATTACCAGTCCTAGCCCCCCCCCATCTGCCCATTACCAGTGCTAGCACCCCCATCAGCCCATTATAATCCTAACCCGCACTGTCTCTCGCTTCTGTCCAGTATGTCCCCCTGTCTCTCCCCTTTGTCCATGCCAGCCCCCTCCCTCCCTCCATGTCAGCCCCCATCCTTCCATCTGTCCATGTCAGCCCCCCTCCCTCCATGTCAGCCCCCCTCTGTTGATGTCAGCCGTGCTGCAGGTTCCCTGCCCCCTCATCCCCTCTCCCCATGTCTGCCTCCCTTCTACTGCAGCCGCGGCTCCCTGCCTCTTAGGGAACCGCGGCTGTACCTGTAAAATCGTTGCGGAGCCCTTCCTGTCTCGACGGGCTCCGTGCAGCATTGTCCCGCCTCCAAAGGAACTTCCTTTAGAGGCGGGACAATGCTTCACGGAGCCCGTCGAGACAGGAAGGGCTCCGCAACGATTTTACAGGTACAGCCGCGGTTCCCTAAGAGGCAGGGAGCCGCGGCTGCAGAAGAAGGCGTTGAGTTTGCTGATGCCGAGAAGCGGACTCGGCAGCGACAGCAACTTCCTTATCGTCACTCCAGTCCAGTCCCTTACTTCTGGGTTGCGCAACCCTTCCAGCAGCTTGGAGGCTGAGCCCAACCTTTTTGGGGATGGAGCGGTATAAATACCACTAGGACCACCCCCAGGCACCAGTATTCTCAGCCTCCAAGCAGCTGGAGGGTTCCGTAAGCCTAGGGCTTACTGGAGTCTCCTTTTTATTTCCTTTTTTTAGTCAAATTTACTTTCTTTATTAATTCTTCATTAATTCTTTGTTTGAGTTTTAGCAGGCCTGTGCCTTTAAATTTTGCTTGCTCTCTCCTCCCTCCCTCCCCCCCCTCCCCCTGACTGACCGGGCCGGGGATCGGAGGTGGTTTCCCTGCAAGCAGCAGTGGGGAAGATCGCGTAAAGCTCCTCTGCGGCTTATCCGGCCGGCTCCTGCTCAATTCTCTCTTTTCAGCCCTGCCTTGCCTCGCGCCGAAGCCCTCAGGTGGCTGAGCGCTAGAGGCAACACCGCGTGTTCAAGCTCCCCGCAGGCCCCATCCCGGAGCAGAGGGACGCAGGGTTGAGCTCCGGTGGCCGCGCTTCCAGCGGGAGGCTGTTTGAAGCGGCGGTCCTGGCTCTAAGGCAATCGCGGGGTCCATCCCTCTTTCGGCAGGCAGAAGGAAGATCGGGGCAAGGCAGACTCGCGACTCCCGTTTTCGGCTCCACGTGGTGAGGCCTACCACGTGTAGAGCCAACGGTGGCAGTTCGCGGATTCGGGCCTTTCATCAGCAAAGCTTCAAAATCGCAAGTACTGGGCATTGCCTTAAGGGATAGTCTAAGACGATTTTAATGTTTCTTTGATTAATTTAATAGTTTTAATGTGACTTGTTATTTTTACATTTATTTGTTTTGATTCTAAGTTCAAGATTTAAAGAGAAAATTATAATTCAAATAGTGGAGAGAGCACATATATTTGTATTAAAGGAACGGTTTAACTCTCCCCCTGCCTAGACCCAGTGTTTCAGCCCCGAGGTTCAGGAGGGCCTACTGTACCCCCCCCCCCCCCAAGCTCATGGCGACCAAGCCTAGGTGTCCATCCTGTGGCACCCGGCGGGGTACCTCCTCGGAGACAGGGATCTGCAGGGGTTGTGCTGCAGTGGCTGCCTCCGTGGAGCAAGAAATCAACTTGGCCATGTCACAAGCTTCCCAGGGCTCCGAAGACCCCCTACAAGGGGAAGGGGGTTCCCAGCTACCTCCTTCTACGTCCTCGGATTTATCCACCCCTTCCCTGCCCCCCATCTCCTGTCCTACCGGGGGAGAGGAATCCGGGGACTTTTTCTCCCCAGACTTCGTACTGTTACTACACAAGGCCTATTGCTTACGGAAGCAGGGCTTGGGGCCAGGGGATTCTGGATCGGCAGCAGAGGTCAAATCGACCAGGCCCACGAGAGTAGGCAATGCAGAGCCAGGAATCCTGCCTAAGCGCCCCCGGCTGAGCTCCGAAGAACCTCCCCCATCCCTCTCACAGGATATCCCTGAGGGAGAGACCTCCGACAGGGAGTTCGATGAAGAAGAGGAGGAGCTTGAAGAAGGGGAGATCCCTGAGGAAGATCATTCACGTGTAATCAGGATCTTTCGTCGGGAGGAACTCCCGGCACTGATTAATGAATCCCTGAAACTTCTCAATGTTGCCTCGGACACGCCGGCAGAGGAGGAGGCGTTGGAAGATCCTCTAATCCAGGCCATCAGGAGATCACAGCTCCTTTAGCCTCATTCTCCACCCCTTCGCTGAAGCTAATTGAAGATATAATCTCATCTCTTAACTTATCCACAGCACACACTGATCCGTGTCCAGCCTTTTGGATAAAGGACCTTCGCAAAGAGCTTGCTCCAATAATATCCAGGATCATAAGCCTATCTTTTGACACCGGCTCATTCCCTGCTGCCCTCAAACAGACTTCTATCAGACCTCTTCTAAAAAACCTCAAGTTAGATCCACAAAAAACGGACTCTTACCGACCCATTTCCAGCATACCCACTCTTGCCAAAATAATCAAAAAAATAGCCTACAGACAACTGCAAGACCATATCGACACTGAAGCGCCTTTGGATACTTGTCAATATGGATTCAGGGAATCCCACGGGGTCGAAATCCTCCTCACCTCACTTCTCAACAGCCTAAACCTTGGTATCGATAACATCAAAAAGGGCTTTGTTCTCATCTTTTTAGATATTGCGGCTGCTTTTGACTCGGTTTGTCACGAGCTTCTCATTATCCGCCTAAGAGAGAAGGGCATTTGTGGAAATGCTCTCGATTGGTGCATCTCATACCTCTCTGAGAGATGGCAGCAGGTTCGCTCAAATGGTGAAACATCAGATCCGTTTCACCAAGGTCAAGGAGTCCCGCAAGGTTCCTCTTTGTCATCACTTTTATTCAACATCTACATGCAACCCTTATGCAACATTATCAGGTCCTTCAGTGTCAACTATATGATTTATGCTGATGACGTGTTACTATATATTCCCTTCTACATAGATAAGATGAACCTTACCCCCATAACCAACTGTTTTAACGCCATCTCAAATTGGCTACTTACCCAAAACCTCAGAATCCAGAACAAAAAAACAGAGGTCCTTTTCATCTCAAGGAACTCTAAATTCACACCACCCACATTCCTTGAAGTTCAAGATGCCAAGCTGCAAGTAAAATCCCACATCCGATACCTTGGAGTGACCCTGGATCAAAATCTAGATATGAAGTCCCACATAGCCAATACTGTAAGGTCAGTTTATTTCAAGATTCGCTCCCTCAGACACCTCCGCCTACTGATTGATCCAGATGACTTCCGTACAGTCTACCAGGCCCTAATTATCCCACACTTTGACTTCGCAAACTGTACACTACAGGGGCTCCCCCAATCCACCCTTAACCCGCTTCAACTAGCATTAAACAGCGCAGCAAGAGTGCTTTTCGGGGTACCTAAAAGAGAACATGTAACACCTCTCCTGAAACAATTACACTGGCTCCCTATCCAAGCGAGAATCACCTTCAAGACCCTGCTACTAGCCTTCAAATCCCAAAAAGGACTTGCTCCCTCTTCACTATCAGATTTGATCCAACCAATCCCTTCCAATAGGCTTTGAAGAACCACGGAACTAAACATGCTAAAAGTTCCAAAAGAGTCCTTAAGATACATCTCCGCAACTGTAAACCGATCCTTCAGTTTATGCGCTCCAAACATGTGGAACACCCTCCCACCACACATTAGGGCCATCGCTGATCTCTCCCAGTTTAAAAAGGCCTTGAAGCACCACCTGTTCATCAAATACTTCCCAGAGAACACAGTAACACAAGCTCACTCAAATAGCACCAAGCCCATTCTTAACACGCAACCCCTGCTAACCCATTAACACTTCATACCCCACTCATACTACAAGGCTCTTTTCATGTACTACTCCGTCCATATGTATATAGTTCAATGCCTATTACTCATTGTAAATAATTACCCCGGTTACCCAAGTTTTTGTTCCTGTTCCATGTAAAAAAAAAAACAGATAATATGTATCTTATCTGATGTTTTATTGTTCTTTGTAAACCGCGCTGATTATAAATAGTGCGGTATATAAAAGATGTTAAATAAATAAATAATAAAATAAATAAATCACAGAAAGTTTTCCCTGTCCACAGAGTGGTGCGTCAGATGATCCAGGAGGAATGGGATCAACCAGAGTCAAGCCTAAGGGGAGTCCGATCCATGACCCGCCTATATCCGCTCCCAGAGTCGGATAAAGAGCTGCGGAAGTCCCCCAGGGTGGATGCGGCGGTATCAGCTGTTACGAAGAAGACTACTATCCCAGTCGAGGGCAGCACAGCCCTACGAGATTCTCAAGACAGGAAATTGGATACACCTTTAAAACAAGCCTTTGATATTAGCGCTCTGGCATTGCAGGCCTCCGTCTCAGGGGCCTGGGTAGCTCGGGCCTGCTTAAGATGGTCACAACAGCTTCAATCAGCAGAGAGCTCCGTGGAAGAGGCGCAGGCCAACGCTTCTAGACTAGAATCAGGAGCGGCCTACTTGGCGGATAGCCAGTATGACCTCATCAGAAGCCTGGCCAAGAACATGGCATCGGTTGTGGCTGCTAGGCGTTATCTCTGGCTACGGAATTGGGCCGCCAATGCCTCCTCCAAGTCACGCCTCAGTCGCCTCCCATTTAAAGGAAAGCTGTTATTTGGGGAGGACTTAGAAAAGCTAGTAAAGGACCTGGGCGAATCTAAGGGAGGCAGGCTCCCGGAAGACAGACCGAAGCAAGGGCGTCCCCTGGCCCCGGCACGTAACCAATCAAGGGAACTCCGGAGGTTTCGCCCACCCAGGTCTAACCCCTTCCCCAGGGGCCGCTTTCCCTCAAGGGGTCAAGGTTTTAGAGGGTTTCGAGGTGCAGGGAGAGGCTTCGCCGCCCCTTCCTCCTCCTCGGCCTCTAGAAGACAGCAATGAGACAACGGGGGTCCAGGGGCCGGACTGCCAGTCGACGGCCGCTTAAGGCAGTTTCTTCCCGCCTGGTCCCGGGGTTACATCCGATCAATGGGTCCTAGAGGTGATCAGAGAGGGCTACGCTCTCGAATTCGAAAAACAAATACCGCCAGCCTTCGTTCTGTCTCCCTGCGGTTCCCCTGCAAGGAGCGCGGCGATAGAGGCAACTCTCGCCCGACTAATAGCTCTCGGGGCCGTGGTCCCGGTCCCACCGGACCAGTACGGCTCGGGTCGGTACTCTATCTACTTCGTGGTCCCAAAGAAAGAAGGGTCCCTTCGCACGATACTGGATCTAAAGCAGGTCAATCGCTGCCTCAGAGTACCTCACTTCGGATGGAGACCCTACGTTCAGTCATAGCAGCCGTAAGGGACAGGGAGTTCCTGACGTCCCTAGATCTGACAGAAGCCTACTTGCACATACCAGTCTGAAAGTCTCATCAACGTTTCCTGAGATTCGCTGTACACACAGGTCACTATCAATTCCAGGCTCTACCTTTCGGTCTAGCTACGGCCCCAAGAACCTTTACCAAAGTGATGGTGTTAGTGGCGGCTTCCCTACGGAAAGAGGGAATACTAGTGCACCCTTACCTGGACGATTGGTTAATCCGGGCAAAGTCGGAAGAGGAGAGTCGCTCGGCAACGGCCAGGGTAGTCCAAGTTCTAGAGGAGCTGGGGTGGATCATCAACCGAGCAAAAAGCAGGATGACCCCCTCCCAGGAAATCGAATACCTCGGAGCAAGGTTCGACACCAACAAAGGCAGAGTCTTTCTGTCACATACAAGATCAAGAGACCTAAGGCTCCTAGTCACACAGTTTCTGCACAGAAGGAACCCCTCAGCGTGGCATTATCTTCAGCTCCTGGGAACCATGGCCGCAGCGATAGGTAGTTCCATGGGCCAGGGCCCATATGCGGCCTCTGCAGCGGGCCTGTTGCGGCGTTGGTCCCCTCAGCATCATCCATTGTCAATGCAGTTACCCTGTGCTCCACGGACAAAGCAGGCACTACACTGGTGGAGGAGCCCCAGAAATCTGGACCGCGGGATGCCTCTCGAACCTCCTCAGTGGTTACTATTAACGACGGATGCCAGCCTGATAGAGGCTGGGGTGCACACTGCGAGGGCCAGTTTGTCCAGGGTCGCTGGACACCGTTGGAAGCTCAATGGCCCATCAACAGGCTGGAACTACGGGCCGTCGTCCTAGCCCTCAAGGCTCTCGAGACCTTAGTGTGGAAAAGAGCAATTCGCGTCCTCTCCGACAACGTCACAACAGTGGCATACATCAATCACCAGGGCGGCACCAGCAGTCCCGCCCTAGAGAAGGAGGCAGACACCCTGTTCCGCTGGGCCGAGGTTCGGTTGGAAGCACTCTCAGCTCAGCACGTGGCCGGCACGGACAGCGTCACGGCAGATTACCTCAGCAGGTGCAAGATAGACCAAGGAGAGTGGGAGCTGGACCAGGGGACCTTCGACCAAATAGTTGCCTGGTGGGGTCTTCCGATCATGGATCTCATGGCACGATTCGAGTCCGCCAAGGTAGCTCGCTTCTTCAGCCGAAGAAGGGAAAGAATGTCCGAAGGACTGGATGCCCTGTCCCAGAAGTGGCCGTCGGAAGGGCTCCTCTATGTGTTTCCCCCCTGGGTTCTAATCGGGAAGGTCCTCCAGCGAGTGGAGGCTCACCGGGGATTGATAATTCTCATAGCACCGGATTGGCCACGCCGTCCCTGGTATGCGGATCTGATGAGGCTACTCGCCGATCAGCCTTGGCATCTCCCCTACAAAAGAGACCTCCTGAGGCAAGGGCCGGTTCTAATGCCTCACGTGGATCGATTTCTCGCTTACGGCCTGGCTATTGAAAGGGCACAGCTCCTGAAGCGGGGCTACTCAGGAGCGGTAATCTCGACGCTGCTGAAGGCGAGGAAGCGCTCAACCTGTCTCTCCTACGTCAGAGTTTGGCGCATCTTCGAAGCATGGTGTGCGGAGCACCGGAGGAACCCTCTTTTGGCCTCTGTCCCTGAGGTCTTAGAGTTCTTGCAGGCAGGTTTTGACAAGGGTCTAGCGCCCAGTTCCCTAAGGGTCCAGCTAGCTGCCATCGCCTGCTATAGGGGGAAGGTCGGCGGGAAGTCCCTAGGGGCCCACTCGGATGTTTCCAGGTTCCTTACAGCCGTGAAACGATTGCGTCCTCAACGAAGGTCGATCATCCCCCTGGGACCTTAACCTAGTATTAAATGCCTTGGTCGGGGAACCCTTTGAGCCAGTTAAGAGAGCCTCCTTAAAGGATCTAACCTTGAAGACAGTCTTTCTGGTCGCTATATACTCGGCCAGGCGGGTCTCAGAACTCCAAGCGCTTTCCTCTCAGCCACCCTTTCTATCCTTCCTCAAGGACAAGGTGGTTCTAAGGACGGTGCCTTCCTTCTTACCTAAGGTTATTTCTCCCTTTCATGTTAACCAGGTAGTTACTCTCCCGTCCTTCCCGGCCGAGAGGTTAGAAGGAGGGGAGAACAAGCTTCGCTTACTGGACGTTCAGAGGGCTTTGAAACGTTACCTCTCCCGTACAGCTTCCTTTCGGAAATCTGAACGCCTTTTCATTCAGTTCGGGGGTCCGCACAAAGGGGAAGCGGCCGCCAAGGCCACCATCTCCAGATGGATTAGAGAGGCTATTGCCTCCGCCTATATCCTGAAAGGGAAACAGGTGCCAGGGGGCCTGCGGGCGCACTCAACCCGGGCTCAGGCTACCTCTTGGGCAGAATTTACCCTAGTTCCCCTGCTGGATATTTGTAGGGCAGCGACCTGGTCCTCCCTCCATACCTTTACCAAGCACTACAGGCTGGACGTACAGAGTTCAGCGGACGCTCGGTTTGGTCTTGCGGTTCTTCAGTCCGGTATGTCGGACCCCACCCAGGGTTGAACTGCTCTGCTACATCCCAGAAGTAAGGGACTGGACTGGAGTGACGATAAGGAAGAATCAATTAGATCTTACCTGCTAATTGGTGTTCCTGAAGGAACGACAGTCCAGTCCCTGGTCCCGCCCGGTTCTCCGACATCTGTTAAGGCCTATTAGACCTGTTAGTCAGGGCCGGAGCAGAGGGCCGAGCGTGAGGCAGGTGCTGGGGCGAGGGGCCCAAGGGAAGGACGGCATGGACAAACGCAAGTTAACCACCTCCCTTCGTGGTCCTCCCTCTCCTACTCCTAATTCAAAAAAAAAAAAAAAAAAGTTCAAGTTGTTAGTTATAAGTAGGGGTTTGCCTTTCGGGGTGTATTACGGGGAAGTTTTTTAAGTCTGCTTTTTCATTCGATTACTGGTGCCTGGGGGTGGTCCTAGTGGTATTTATACCGCTCCATCCCCCAAAAAGGTTGGGCTCAGCCTCCAAGCTGCTGGAAGGGTTGCGCAACCCAGAAGTAAGGGACTGGACTGTCGTTCCTTCAGGAACACCAATTAGCAGGTAAGATCTAATTGATTCTTGTGCGCGTCTTAATTTTGTTTTTTTTAAACTTGGTGGAGGCTAAGCGAACCCCGCTAAATCCTGTGGTGACCCCCGTGGAGGTCGCGACCCAAAGGTTGAGAACCGCTGCCTTAACCTCATTAATTCCTTAAACATCAATTGCCGTTTCCTAGAAAAGTTCAGCCTTCTAACATTAAAAGAAAGAACTTTCAAGTCCCCCGTTTCCCAGCACTCCCTACCCTTTTACCCATCCACACCAGAGGCAAGATGCCATCAGGCCCTCATACATACTTAACCCATATCGCCATTATACAGTTATCATTCCTGTGTTTCTCCCCTCCCTAGCTTACTTCCACACAAACCCGTAATAGCTAAAGCATACATCCATTCTTGCACCCACTTGGCTTCATCCCCGCCTTAACCAGACCACAACAAGAAAGCCAGCAAAGTCAAAGTCCATCAGCCTGCTGCTTCTTCACTCTCCTGTGCCTTCTCCCACTGTGTCTGCAACCTCCAATTTCCTTGGTGGGTCTGCTGCCATCCAGGTTTCACATTCTTCCCTGCTTTGCTAGCAACCACCTCCATTCTCATAGGATCTCGTAAGTTCTGCTATCCAGCTCTTTGCATGGCTTTCATTGCTTCCTCCACCGACTTAGCCACTGTTGCTATACCTGAGATGGTAAACTGTAATTCAAAGGGAAATGGATCACTCCCCCTCCCCCCCCCCTCAGTTGTTTAGTGACTTCTTGGAAGTCTCTGTGGATCTATCTGCTTTAACAGTTAAAAAAAACGTAAGGACTTCTATGAAAGAGTCCTCCCATTTAAGCTTCCCTAATTTCCTTGCTGCAGCCATCACTGCCTCCTTGGTTGAGAATTCATGCAAGCAAGCCACCACATCTCTTGGTCTGTCTCCTTTACACGGGCCCAAGGCCCGGTGTACTCGTTCCGCTTTAAAACACGTGGAGGCTGATCCTGCTTCCGACACTTCAGCCACATTACCCGGTCAAAACCTGGACGTACCAGAGATGTACCCGATTCTGCCACTGCAGGGCCCAGACATACCCACGACAGCAGAATCGGGGAGATAGACATCTGAGTGGGCATCCTATTCCTATGCGGGGGACATTCCATGGGCTGCCAGTCCACATCACACAGTGCTCCAGCTGGCGTGCCGGTGCATTGGTGTCCCATCGCCATGGCACAGACGTCCAGCTGGAGGTGCTGAATCCATGGTCCTAGTTCAGCTCAGCACACCACTGAGTCTCTGTGGGGGCCCCCCAAGGCCAGGGTCAGGCGGCATGAACTCTTCCACAGCGGCACAATGGGGTTGGGGGCTGCAGGATGTGATCGCCGCTGTGTCTAGCACTTATTCCCCCATCGGGGAGAAATAAGGTAGACATCCATCTCTGTGCGGGGAGGACATACAGAGGCCCGACCTGAATGCCCTCTGTATGTCCTAGCAGCTGGCCACTCCCCTGCTCCACCCCAGCGCTTCCCACACAAACCCTCTGTACGTGTGGGGAGCACTGACAACATAATCTGATCTAGAGACTGAACGCAGGTTGGACATCCAGCCCGTACATCCAACCCCGCTATTCATGTGTCAGAATGCCGGTCATAATGGAGTCATCCGTGCCTGCATCCTTTACCAGCACGTTGCAAAACTGCTCTGTTCAAAGCTTTATACTTGATCATTCCCTCCACCTCCGGCAGGCCCTGCAGTCTTATATTGCTCTTTCTGGAGCGATTCTCAAGGTCTTCTAAGTTAATCCACAGGGGCGGCCCAGGGCAATCTGCTGCCTGAGACAAGGAATGAGATGGCGCCTCCTCCCTCCCCTCCCCCGAGCAGGGAGGGGGGGCTTTCTCAAAATTCCAGTCAGGGACTGAACCAAACCAAAAAGCCGATTAGGTAATGTGGAGGAAATACAAGATGTTTGCACACCAAAAGAACGAGAATCGCAGCACTGTCTATAACGCTAAATTATAACTCGTGTTTATTTTATTTATAAACTGTTATGGTTCTTGCTTTTTCTTTTCAAACATATTTTGCATCCACAGAACCCCCTCCCTCAACAATGGGAGCAGAGCAGAACTAGGACATTCACCCATAAAACTCAATATCTTAAAAAAAAGAAAAAATAATAATAATCTGATTCTGATCATCTCACTAACAACAAACATTTTCCAGTACCAGGCATATTGTGAACTAATACAAAACCCTACAACAGAGTCACTGAGGATCTGTAGAGCAAACCTACTATACCATACCAGCTCAACTTCCAAAACTTACATAAGGAGCCTACCCCAAAAAAGCATAACGTTAAATATTGCAGTGAGCCCTGGAACATCCAAACACCTGTTTGAAAAGCTGAACAATTCAGATTACTACCCTACAGATACCTATGTACAAACTCCATGTTAACAGAACACCTGGCCTTATCCACAAACTCAGAACACAGACGCTCACCAAAGTGCAGAACAAGTGACCATAAGCTGCTAATAAACATATGAAGATAAAAATTAAACTGCAAACCCAAAATGTCAGATTCTGCATAGAATGCAATGCCAGAGAAATAGGAGGTGCATTTCCCTGTACTTTATAAAATATAAAGATAGCACCAAGGCTATTCATTAAATTTAAAAATAAAATTCTCTTCTATCTTTTGTTTGGGACCAGCATGATCCAAGAATAAAATGATCAATCTGAGGTTTCTGCTTTCCTCCACCTCCCAATGCTCCCCCCCCCCAATCTACTTCCTCCCAGGGGCGACATGAGGGTGATGTAGGGCCATGTGCGGAGATTCATTGCAGCATTATTTGCATAAATTGAATATACTTTATTTTAAAATGTACAAGCAGTGGCCAAAAAAATTAAGGCAGGTATCTTTTTCTACAATTTATTGTTAAATAATGTACTGTGCTGAAGGTGCAAAGACGATCCACTTCATTGGCGTACATCCGGGTTTGGTGCATTTTTGAAGCCTGGTGTGCGGAGCAGAATCTGCAGCCCTTGGGGGCCTCGGTGTTGCAGGTCCTTTCATTTTTACAGGATGGTGTAGAGAAGGGTCTGGCGGCTAGTTCCTTGCGGGTGCAGTTGGCAGCCATCTCCTGTTACCGGGTTAGGATACAAGGTCGGCTCTTAGGGGCTCACGGCGACATTCGACGTTTTTTGCGGGCCGTATTAGAATGTGACCTCCGAGGTGAAGTTCAGTGCCGGCGTGGGATCTGAATTTGGTGTTGGAGGCCTTGATCAGAGCGCCGTTTGAGCCATTGGGCAAGGCCTCGCTGAAGGATCTGACGTTGAAGACAGTCTTTCTGGTGGCTATTTGCTCTGCGAGAAGAATTTCTGAGTTGCAAGCTCTATCCTGTAAGGAGCCGTATTTGTCGTTCTTCAATCACAAGGTCGTTTTACGTACAGTGCCAGTGTTCTTGCCGAAGGTGGTTTCAGTGTTTCATGTTAACCAGGTGGTGTCACTTCCGGTGTTTTCGGAGGAGCTGAAGGATAAGTCGGAAGGCAGGTTGCATCTTCTGGATGTTCGGCGCGTGCTTAAGAAATATCTCCACAGGACCGCGCCTTTCCGGAGATCGGACAGGTTGGTTGTGTCTTTTGGAGGTCCACGCAAAGGGGAGGCGGCGGCGACGTCATCTATTTCTCGATGGTTGAAGGAGGCGATCGTGTCGGCGTACCTTCTAAAGGGTAAGGTGGTACCGGAGGGCCTCCGGGCTCATTCAACTAGGGCGCAAGCGGCGTCTTGGGCGGAAGTCAGTTTGGTTCCGGTCGAAGATATTTGTAGGGCGGCGACGTGATCATCGTTACATTTCTTTGCGAAGCACTATAGACTAGATGTGCAGGCGGCGGGGGATGGGCGTTTTGGCTCAGCGGTGCTTCAGGCTGGGCTTGCAGGTCCCTCCCGTTGATATTCACTGCTCTGTTCCATCCTCTATGGTTCCGGGACTGGACTAGATGGACGCAAAGGAAGATGAAATTAGACTTACCTGCTAATTGTTGTTCCTTAGGAACTCTAGTCCAGTCCTGGATCCCTCCCAGTATTTTAAGGGGTCGTTCAGCCTGAAGTTTGGGGGGTGTAGTTAAGAATGGGTTCTTGGTGTGGCACAGAGTGGAAACGCAGTGGAAACCTTTTTCGCAGAAGTGCTTGGTTAGCTCTGGGGTTAGTTTTCTGTCTCCGAGGAGACTTATTTCCCTGGGGTTTTACAGTTAGATGTTCATACGTTTAAAAAAAAAAAAAAAAAAAAAGAGGAGAAAGGGAAACATTGGAGTTAGTTGATCAGGCTTAGTAGTTTTCAACTGCCTATTTCATTACTCTTTAACTACTTATTTGTTGCTCTGCTGAGTCTGCTTTGTCAATAGGTACTGGTGGAAGGGGGCAGTCCTTGCCTATTTATGCCAGTGTCATCAAAGCGGTGACGTCTTTCAGTCTCCAAAGCTGCTGGAGGAGATTCTAAACTCTATGGTTCCGGGACTGGACTAGAGGGACGCAAAGGAACAACAATTAGCAGGTAAGTCTAATTTCATCTTTCAAAATTAGTGCAGCATCAGTTCAGGCAACTTGCTTTCTTTGCAGCTCATCAATATTTCAGCCACTTGTAGCTTCGGGGTTTCTCTCTTCACTTTGCTACTGGAACAAAATAAGAGTTTTAAAGCCAGTGAAAAGGGATTGTCCCTACCCATGTTTTGATGTTTTCTGACACAGCCAACATTGTAAATGAACAAGATGTGTAACAGAAAGGAGAGGAAAAAAATATAGAGATATATAGTGTGTTTGTACACATGTATGTATGTTTCCTTTATTGTTATGATTTATCAAATTTATGCACACTGTCAAAGTTTAAAAACAAAATAACCAAAAAAATAAGTGACAAAACATTTTATTTGTATTTTCTGCAGACGATTATTGGAGACTTTCAAAAGGAGCAGGAAAAATTTGTTCAAGAGCAGCATATCAAGAAGTCGGGTATATAGTATGATTTTGCATTTGAGTCTCCTGGCTGTTATATTTCCAAGGGAGTTAGCTGCTGTTTCACTAAATTTATGGAAGTTCTGAAGGAACTGATTTGCCAGCAAGTTTGCATGCAGGCTGTCTCGCATGACTGTGCTCCATTTTCAGTATTCCCCTTTTCCTATATAAGCATCTGTGTCCTCTATAACCAGAACGGACCACATCTTTTAGTGGTTAGCAGATTTCAGATCTCAGAACCATATACCACATCCTTTGTACTGCTTGTCGCTACACAAGTGTTCCTTAGCTTATCTTAGCCCTTCATCTTTCTGACTACATTTCTGCTTCCAAAGTACTTGATACACTAGGCCTAAGAAGCATCCGAAATAAAATTGCTTTTATGTGCAGATCTTATGTCTCTCATTATTTTCGTGTACACATCCCTGTCCTTTCCTTGCTCTGTTTCCTAATGAGTGTAAAATCTCTTGGGGTCTGATATTCAGCGCGATTATGTGGTTAGCACCCCTGCTAACTGTGTTTAATCACGCTGACCAGGATATTCAGCCAGCTAGCATTGGGGTGTTCTGGGAATGGAGTGTTCTGGGGATGGCACCCAGGGATAACCGGGTAGCAGTGATATTCAGCCGTTGCCTAGTTATTCCTCAGTGGTGAAAGTAAGACACATTAAAAGCTGTCCTAACTTTCGCTGCCAAAGCTAACCAGGTAGGGGATGAATAGCGAATATGGCCTCAGCATTGAATATCCGAGTCTTAGGTTTAGTGGCAACGGCTAGCCGCCGCTGAATATCAGGCCCTTGCTGCATAAGAACTTTGAAACCTGCAAACTTTGTTCTCCTTTCATTGACAGAAGCTGCAGTACCTCCATGGGTTGGTTATAATGAAGAAGAAACAATTCAGCAGCAGATCTTGGCTTTATCAGCAGTAAGGCTGTTTTCAAAATTCATATATTCAAGTTTTTTGTTTTAAGAACAAGTCGTTTGATATACGGTTAAAAATGCCTAGTTTATACCTATATGGTCTGTCCCATATAGTCAGGACTATGAATAATGTGACTTTTGGTTACCAAGCAAAATTGTTTACCTGTAATGGGAGTTCATGGACAGTGGGGGAATGCATTAAGACAAATGGAGGGGAGGAAGTGTCTAATTGTGGCGGTTTCCACCATGTTACTACTCTTCCAATTCTCTGGGGGGAAAAAACCTTGAGGGCACCCTGAGCATGCACGGGAATTGCTGTGCTAGCAACTACCTCATCTTTTCTTTAGTCTCATAATCTAGCTGCGGAGCAGTGATAGTATGGATGCATTCTGCTGCTGTCCACAGATAATTCCCATTACAGATAAGCAATTTTGCTTTCTCTGTGGACAAGCAAAGGATATGCCTTCACACCAGATGGGTGACTTCAAAGCTGGGGGTTGCCTGGGTCCAACAGTTAGTTGGACACCCCAAGAAAGCATATGTGGGTGGCTGGCTGGCGAGGTAAGTCCATTTATGTTTTTTAAAAAGTCGTGTTTAGTCCATTGTCTTTGATATCGGCTGGAGAGGCAGATCTGAGGTTGACGATGGCAGCCATCTGTGTGTGGAGCTGATAAATTTCAATGTGGCTTAGAGACTGCATATCAGCCCTGCTGTAAGAGAAGGCATAGTGAGAGTGTGCTTAGTCGCTTGGATTGCCTGGATTATAACAGACAAACAACTGACTCGGTCTGCGAAAAGGGCCTTGACCTGTAGTTGGTGGAGACCTCGCTGGTGAGGATCGAGGGGTTACTCCCCTGGAAAGAACGGAAGAGAAAGTTGATCGAAATTATAACAGGTACCCATACTGGACAATCTTGAGGGCCCAGGCGTCTGTTGTGATGGCTGGCGACCTGTGGGCAAAGTGGATCAGTCTTCCTCCTACCTCACGCTCAGAGGCCCCACACAGCTCCCTTTGAGCTGCACAAGGTTCCTGCGGCCCCTCAGCGGACTCACAGGCACTCCAAACAAGGTACTCTGGAGAGAGAGCTTAAGAAGAAGAAAACGACCTCAAGGGCTTCTCCTGGAGATGTGGACAAGTATGGGAAGTCCTGTGCCCGGTCACTCAGTCCCCGGTGAGGAGTCAGGGCGGAGTGTCCCCGAAAGGTGCCCAGAACAGATGTCGTGGCCTCCGGCGGTGGACCTTGGTCTCCCGAGAGCCATCTCGTCGAGGACCCCTTTCCTCCTCGACGCCTGACCTAGTTATCCTGGCGTTGTTGTCAATGACTGCTATCCCTGAGTGGGAAGCCCATATGTTGGCCTTGGAGCGCAGTGTTTCTGCGTTCATTGCCTCCCAGCGGGTGCCGCCCGGCCCCACAGAGACTGCAGGAACCTCAACCTTGAGGACTCTCCGAGACTGCCAAAGTGATTGCCAAGAGCCAGAAGCCTCTGTCAGATCCTCGGCAAGGGTCTTACTCTTGTTCCTGTTCCTCGGGAGCAAGGGCCTCAAAGCACTCCAGATAGGAGCTGTCAGCGCTCCTGCAGCTGGCGGGCTTCGAGTCCTCTTCGGAGTACTCCAACTGGAAATCTGACATTGAGACATCCCCGAAGACTCGAACCCACTGAGACTTCCTCTCAGACCCATCTCCACTGGCTGCCAAGCGCTGATCCCCACCCGAGGATACCTCCTTCCTCGAGTTCGTCAGGGACATGACTCAGGCGCTCAACCTCACAACGGAGTCTAAGGAGGACCCTCATACGGAGGAACTTGACATCCTCCAGTACGATGCATCACCAAAGGAGACCTTGATGGTCTCCGTCCCCTACATTCTTAGCTGGTTCCTCCTCAGAATGTGGGAGACCCCTACATTGATACCTATCGTCTGTCATCAGCTGGATACGATGTACCGGGTCCAGGTAGCCTGAGTTTCCGTAAGGCGCAACTCCCCCACACCTCCATGGTGGTGGAGTCAGCCATGCGCTGGCAAAAAAGCCCGGTTGCACTCTTCAGTGCCCCCGGGCAGGGAGTCCCATGCCCTTGACGCCCTTGGGCAGAAATGCTCCCAGGGCTCTGCTGACATGCTGTAGCCAGACTTACCAGCTCTATATTGGCTTATTCCTCCGGGACCTGGCCAGGGAGCTCGGGGGCTTTGCCGCTGGCCTCTATGGAGACCACCTCCTATATTTCCAGACCCTTCCAGTCTGTCTCGGAGTACTCCAGGTACTTGTCTCGAGCCACCTTCGACAGTTTCAAGTCCAGTGTGAGGGTGGGGGCCGCGGGCTTAGGCGCTTGACGCCAGGCCTGGTTCCAATCATTGGATCTCAAGCAGTGGGTACAAGAGAAGCTTCTTGACGTCCCCTGCCTTGGTGAACAGCTTTTCGGTATGCCTATGGAGGACAGAGTGGCTGAAATCGAGACAGAGTATGTCACTCGTATCCGACTCTCAAAGAAAACCTCCACCTTGCCTTGGAAGAAGCCGCAGGGCAAGAAACCCCCCTTCCTCTGGAAGGGCCACCCCTACCGGGGCTATCCCCCATACCCTGCCGCCCAGATCCCTCAGCAGGGTCTTCATGGCAAGGGAGCAGGCCAGGCCCCACACAAACCCAAGGGCCCCAAACCCCGGATCAGCCAGGGTCAGGTTTTTGGCGCCATCGGTATAGCCTCTCTTCTGCTGAAGGACCAGCTTCTGACAGGGGGGCACCTGGTTCACTTGCCCACTGGTGGGCCTCCATCACCACTGACTCCTGGGCTCTTCAGGTAGTCAAGAAGGACTATTGCCTCCACCTCTGCTAGGTCCTTCCACCCTTCTTTCCTGGGGAGCCCACTCTGTCTCCCCTGCACCAGACCTTGCTGAGGCAAGAGCTTGTGGTCCTTCTTAGGGACGGAGATGTGGAGCCCAGTCCACACCACGTAAGGGGCAAGGTATTTTACTCCAGGTACTTCTTGGTCCCCATCTTGGATCTGAGAAACTTCAACAAGTTTCTGGTGCGGGAGAAGTTCAAGATGCTCTCGCTTGGAATGCTGCTGCCCGACCTCCAGCAGGGAGATTGACTATGCTCCTTTGGATCTGAGGGATGCTTGTACCCAAATCTTGATCCACCCAAGTCACAGGCAGTACCTCAGGTTTGTGGTAAGAGGCAACTGCTACCAGTACAGGGTACTACCCTTCGGCCTCTCCTCCGCCCCAAGACTAACATAGTAACATAGTAAATGACGGCAGATAAAGACCAGCATGGTCCATCCAGTCTGCCCAGCAATACGGCAAGAGTAGGTGCACCTGATGCTCTGTGCAGGTCACCCCTCCCCATGCCTTTGTTTAGGGGTGGACCCACCACTCCATGTAGGACACCCCTATTTGTTGAGAAGTTAGATGGTTCAGTTTATTTTGTTTTTATCCTGTTGCTGTAAAGGGATCCGCTGTGCTTGTCCCATGCTGTTTTGAATTCAGTCACCGTGTTTGCCCCCACCACTTCCATCGGGAGAGCATTCCAAGCACCCACCACCCTTTCAGTGAAAAAAATATTTCCTGACATTGCCTTTCAATTTTCCACCTTGCAGCTTCATGTTATGCCCTCGAGTTTTGCAGCTTCCCCGTCTTTGGAAGAGGTTTGTCTGTTCATCGTTCCTCTAAGTATTTAAAGGTCTGAATCATCTCTCCCCTATCCCTCCTCTCCTCCAAAGTGTACATATTTAGGTCTTCAAGTCTCTTCTCATAAGGTTTCTTACGCAGGCTCCAAATCATTTTGGTCGCCTTCCTCTGAACACTTTCCAGTCTTTTTACATCTTTTGCAAGATATGGTCTCCAAAACTGAACACAGTATTCCAGGTGAGGCCTCACCAGCGACCTGTACAGTGGCATAAGAACCTCTTCTTTTCTGCTGGTAAGAACATGCCATACTGGGTCAGACCAAGGTCCTTTAAGCCCAGTATCCTGTTTCCAACAGTGGCCAATCTAGGTCATAAGTACTAAGCAGTTCCCCAAAAAGCAAAGGTTCCACAATGCTTGTATTGGGGGCAAGCAGTGGATATTCAGGGTCCACTTTAATAATGGATTATGGACCTTACGTCCAGGAACTTGTCCAAACCTTTTTTTAAACCCGGCTACACTAATAGCTACTGGAAGATGTAGTAAAAGCTAATTCCAGAGTTAGATTACATGTTGAGTGAAAACATATTTTCTCTTATTAGTCTTAAATAGGATACCCTGTAGCTTCATTGCATGCCCCCTAGTCTTTCTGTATTTTGATGGTGTAATTAATTGATCTATGTTTACCCGTTCCACTCCGTTCATTAATTTATAGACCTCTATCATATCTCCCCTCACCATCTCTTTTTAAGGTTGAAGAGCCCTAACCTTTTTAGCCTCTCTTCATAGGGGTATCCTTCCATCCCCTTTACCATTTTGGTGGCTCTTCTCTGAACCTTTTCTAATAACGCTATATCCTTTTTAAGATACAGCGACCAGAATTGCACACAATATTCAAGGTGCGGTCGCACCATGGAACGATACAGAGGCTTTATAATATCCTTTGTTTTATTCTCCATTCTTTTCCTTATGATACCTAGCATTCTATTTGCTCTCTTGGCCGCCGCTGCACACTAGGCGGAGGGTTTTAACATGTTATCCACAATGACACCTAAATCTTTTTTTCTTGGGTAGTGGTTCCTAATGTGGAACCTTGCATCGTGTAACCATAGTTATTTCCATTACCAGGTCATTTATGAATATGTTAAAAAGCAGCAGACCCACACACATCCCTGCGGTACTCCACTATTCACCTTTCTCCATTGGGAAAATTGGCCATTTAGCCCTACCCTCTTTCTATCTTTTAACCAGTTCCTGATCCACAATAGTACACTGCCTCCTATCCCATGACTTTTTAATTTTGCCAATGATGAGGGACCTTGTCAAAGGCTTTCTGAAAGTCCAGATACACTATATCAACCGACTCACCTTTGTCCACCTGTTTATTCACACCTTCAAAAAAACATAACAGATTAATAAGACAAGTCCTTCCTTGGCTAAAGCCATGTTGGCTATCTCCCATTAAGCCATGACTATCTACATATTCAGTAATTTTGTTCTTTATGATGGTTTCCACCATTTTTCCCGGTACTGACGTCAGACTCACCGGTCTGTAGTTTCTCAGATCACCCCTGGAACCCTTTTAAAAAAAAATTGGTGTTACATTGGCCATCCTCCAATCTTCAGTTATTACAGATGGTTTTAATGATAGTTCACAGATTACTAATAGTGGGTCTGCAATCGCATATTTCAGTTTTTTCAACATTCTTGGATGAATACCATCCAGTCCAGGTGATTTTGCTACTCCTCAGTTTAACAAATAGTTGTAATACATCTTCACTAAGTGCCTGGCAGTGGTAGCGGCCTATCTCAGTCTCCATGGGACTTTCATCGTCCCCTACCTCGACAACTGGCTCATCAAGGGGGACACGGCTGAACCATTCAGATGTTACAGTACCTGGGCTTTGTGATAAGTCATATGTACCTAGCACATTTCCCCAAGGGAACCTGTGTCCCTTGGGGAAACGTGCTAGGTACATATGACCTAGATTGGCCACTGTTGGAAACAGAATACTGGGCTTGATGGACCTTGGTCTGACCCAGTATGGCATATCTTATGTTCTTATGCTGTCCACCTTCATTCTAACACAGGCTCTGGAGTTCATCAGGGCCCGCCTGGACTTCGTGCAGGCAAGGGCTTTCCTTTCCCTTGACAGGGAAGACCACATCACGGCCCTTGTGACCGAGATACAGAAGTGCCATGCCATGTCAGTTTGGGCACACTTCCACAGTCCATGTACTAGTCCCCAATGCTTACCTCCACATGCAGGCAGCTCAGTGGTGCCTCTACTCCCAGTGGATTCAGGCCACGAGCAGGCTTTGGGACAGGGTCACCGTCTCTTTTTAGCTAATGGAGTCTCTCACCGGGGGGCAGGATGTCCAGCACCTGCGGGCGGGCATGTCCTTCCATCTCCCGAACCCCCTCAGGATCCTCACAACGGATGTTTCCCAGATGGGTTGTGGTGCCCACTAGAAGGAGCTGCACACTCAAGGGGCTTGGTCCTTTTGAGGAGAGCCAGCAGCAGATCAATCTGCTCGAGCTCAGAGCAGTTTTCCTCTCCCTGAGGGTCTTCAAACACCACCTATGGCACCAGTCGGTGCTCATCCAAACAATCAGGTCACCATGTTCTACATGAACATGCAGGGTGGCATAGGTCCTTACCCCCCCCCCCTCTGTTGGAAAGCCGTGGCCCTCTGCTCATTCGCGGCTAGCCAAGGGATGCTCCTCAGGTCTGTCTATATCCCAGGCCAAGGCAATGCCCTGGCGGACAGGCTGAGCAGGGTTCTCCAGCTGCACGAGTGGCTTCTGGACCCCGAAATAGCGCTCAGACTCTTCTGGCTGTGGGGAATCCCCAGCATGGACCTCTTCACCAGCTCGGTCAATGCTCAGCTGCCCGTTCTGCAGCCCTCAACCCCACCCCACCTAGGTGGTCGCCGATGCCTTCCTCCCTCTTGTGGACAGAGGGCCTCCCTATGCCCTTCCCCCCACACCACTGTTTGCTCAGACTCTCTTCAACGTCCAGCGCGACAAGGTATCAATCATTCTGGTAGCCCCATGGTGGCCCAGGCAACAGTGGTTTCCTCTGCTGTTTCATCTCTTGCTGGAGCCCCTGGTTCCTATCAGGAGCTCTCCGGGACTCCTGACTCAGGAGGAGGGCTTGATCCTCCATCCCAACCCGGGAACCCTATCCCTCACAGCATGGCAGCTGAGCGGGTCGCCCTAGCCTTGCTACACCTTCCCAGGGAGGTAAAAGAAGTCATCCTGGCCTTTTGCAAGGATTCCACGAGACGGGCTTATGCCTTCAAGTGGCAGCGGTGCGCCATGTGGTTTACAGAGTACCTCCTCAACCCGTTCTCTTGCCCAGTGCACTCAGTCCTTCAGTACCTCCTCCACCTATCACAGTCTGGACTTAAGTCCAGCTCCGTCAGGGAGCATCTCAGCGCTCTCTTGGCTAATCATCATCCCATTGAGGGCAAGCCCCTTTCCATGCAGCCCCTCATCACCAGGTTTATGCGGGGCCTCTTGCTCTCCAGGCAGAATGGGATTTCAATGTGGTCCTGGCGCAGCTCAACAAGCCCCCATTCGAGCCCTTGGCTACCTCTTCCCTACGCCACCTGTCCTGGAAGGTCACCTTCCTTGTAGTGCTCACCTTGGCTCACAGGGTCAGTGAACTCCAGGCGCTTGTAGCTAAGCTTCCTACACTAGGTTCTGTAGGAACAGGGTGGTGCTCCGCACTCACCCCAAATTCCTACCGAAGTAGTCTCTGACTTCCACCTCAATCAGGAGGGGGTTCTCCCTGCCTTCTTCCCGTGGCCTTACGCCGATGGGACATCAGCCATCCTCCATACCTTGGACTGCAAACAAACCCTGTCCTTTTACTTACAACGGACCTAGGGCCACTGCAAAGCCTCACAACATTTCGT
This sequence comes from Ichthyophis bannanicus, assembly GCA_033557465.1. Classification (NCBI taxonomy): domain Eukaryota; kingdom Metazoa; phylum Chordata; class Amphibia; order Gymnophiona; family Ichthyophiidae; genus Ichthyophis; species Ichthyophis bannanicus. The sequence continues at coordinate 906,360,830 of CM066035.1, read as the reverse complement.
CTCCTTTGACCCCAGCCACATGGGACAGGTGGTCACTAATTGGACCATATCCGTCTGGGTGGCAGATTGCATCGCCTTCACATAGCCATTCTGGAGTCCCTCTGCAGCGCTGTGTTATGGCGCACAATGTCAGAGCAATGGCGACCTCAATCATGAACCTCTGGTCGGTGCCGATGGCTAATATCTGCTGGGCCGCCACCTGGTCCTCTGTCCACACCTTTGCAGCCCACTATTGCCTGAAGAGGGAGTCCCAACAGAACAGCGCTTTTGGCCAGGCCATACTCCGTAACCTCTTCGGCGTTTAGAACATAAGATATGCCATACTGGGTCAGACCAAGGTCCATCAAGCCCAGTATCGTGTTTCCAACAGTGGCCAATCTAGGTCGTACGTACCTAGCAGTTTCCCCAAAAGACACAGGTTCCGCAATGCTTGTACTGGGTCAAGCATTGATATCCTGGGTCCCTTCTTAATAATGGTTTATGGACCCTTCCTCCAGGAACTTGTCCAAACCTTTTTTAAACCCAGCTACACTAACAGCCTTTACTACATCCTCCGGTAACAAATTCCAGAGTTTGATTACATGTTGAGTGAAAAAATATTTTCTTTTATTAGTCTTACAATGAAGCTACAGGGTAAACTATTTATGTCCCCTAGTCTTTCTATATTCTGATAACGTAAACAATCGATCTATGTTTACCCGTTCCACTCCGTTCATTAATTTATAGACTTCTATCATATCTCCCCTCAGCTGTCTCTTTTCCAGGTTAAAGAGCCCTAACCTTTTTAGCCTTTCTTCATAGGAGTATCCTTCCATCCCCTTTACCATTTTGGTGGCTCTTCTCTGAACCTTTTCTAATAACGCTATATCCTTTTTAAGATACGGCGACCAGAATTGCACACAATATTCAAGGTGCAGTCTCACCATGGAACGGTATAGAGGCATTATAATATCTTTTTATTTTCCATTCCTTTCCTTATGATACCTAGCATTCTATTTGCTCTCTTGGCTGCCGCTGCACACTGGGCCGAGGGTTTTAACATGTTAGCCACAATGACGCCTAAATCTTTTTCTTGGGTGGTGGTTCCTAATGTGGAACCTTGCATTGTGTAACCATAGTTTGGGTTGTTCTTCCCTAGGTGCATAACTTTGCACTTGTCCACATTAAATTTCATCTGCCATTTTGATGACCAGTCTTCCAATTTATCAAGATCCTCTTGCAATTTTCCACAATCCTCTTGGGTTTTAACAACTTTAAATAGTTTTGTGTCATCTGCAAATTTGATAACCTCACTCATTATTCCACTTTCCAGGTCATTTATGAATATGTCAAAAAGCAGTGGACCCAGCACAGATCCCTGGGGTACACCACTATTCACCTTTCTCCATTGGGAAAATTGGACAATTAGCCCAACCCTCTGCTTTCTATCTTTTAACCAGTTCCTGATCCACAGTAGTACACTGCCTCCTATCCCATGACTCTTTAGTTTTGCCAAAAGTCTTTGATGAGGGACCTTGTCAAAGGCTTTCTGAAAGTCCAGATACACTATATCAACCAACTCACCTTTGTCCACCTGTTTTATTCACAATTTCAAAAAAACATAACAGATTAGTAAGACAAGATCTTCCTTGTCTAAAGCCATGTTGGCTGTCTCCCATTAGACCATGACTATCTACATGCTGTGTAATTTTATTCTTTATTATGGTTTCTACCATTTTTCCCAGTACTGACGTGAGGCTCACCGGTCTGTAGTTTCCCGGATCACCCCTGGAACCCTTTTTAAAAATTGGTGTTACATTGGCGATCCTCCAATCTTCAGGAATTAGAGATGATTTTAATGATAGTTCACAGATTGCTAATAGCAGGTCTGCAATCTCATATTTCAGTTCTTTCAACACCATTGGATGTATACCATCCAGCCCAGGTGATTTTCTACTCTTCAGTTTATCTAATAGTTGTAATACATCATCTCCAGGAACAAGCAGGAATGAGTCTTCACATATGGGTATGTCGGTACCGACGGAGCCTGCACGGGAACGCTGCCCAGCTTCCAATCAGAAAGCTTTTGGCAGCATCCCTCGCGCCTGCGCGCTGACTTCCCGCCTTCTCCAGAGCCTCTCTTCAGTTTTCGTTTTTCCGCGGAGCCGGCAGGACGTCCTCCTGTCACCGCAGAAACTTTTCTTTTTACTTACTTTAGTTTTTGTTTTCTTGTGGTCGCGGCTGTATTTCCCGCCGCCACCAGTACCACCGATGGATTTTTGACTAAATTCTGAGAAACGTTTTCTTCAGTTTTGTTGCCTTAACTTGTTTGGGCCTACCAGGCCTCTTCCTCATGGAGCCTTCTTTTCCTAAGAAGTGCATTCGATGTGGAAACACCTGTTTCCTTTTAGACTCCAATAGTTGGTGTCTCAATTGTGTGGGTCCTGACCCTTTTTCCCCTGACTTGTCAGGGGATACGTTTGTGAGGAAACCTTCAGTTTTTAGAGTTACCCTCGATACCATTTTTTATTCGGCAGTGAGGGAACGCGGTTTCTCCTCTTCACAGGATCAGGTAACCCACAAACATTCTGTTAAGACTAGTCAATGCTTGAGTGGTATGTCCCATGCCCAGCATGGTGACGGCTCCGGCCTTACCCTCAAGAATCCATTGGCATTACCCCTGTGGGAGTCTGCGGGCTCCAAAGCATTAAAGGGGTTTCAGGTTGTTCCTGGGGCTCACCCCTCACAGAACATACCTGAGCTATGTCCGGGGGTGGTATCCGCTTCAAGCGGTACCGATCCCCCGGCATCGGCACAGATGTCGAGTGTTCCACTCTTCACCAGGGATCGTCATCGGGCATCCTCGGTACCTTCGGGACCGATCGATACACTCCGAATTGACTTCCCTCGATTCCAGCCGTGTACAGTGCGGGTATCCGCTTCGAGCGGTACCGATTCCCCGGCATCGGCTTTGGTGTCGAGTGTTTCACTCTTCACCAGGAATCGTCCTCTAGCATCCTCGGCACCTTTGGGGCCGGGCAATACGATACCGAGGGACATTTCCATATCTCAGCCATGCTCCGGGACGGTACCGGCTTCGATCGGTTCCGATACCCCGGCATCGGCACCGGTGTGGAATAACGTTCTCCCGGCGAGAGGTTGTCATCGGGCATCCTCGGTACCTTCGGGACCGATCGATGTAACCCAGGCTGCTTTACCAGTATCGGCATCGCCGATACTACCACCGACGTCGGTACCCTCGAGACATGCATCGATAGACTCGCTTCCTTCGATGCCGAGTCTTGAATCGATATCTAGTCTCGGACTGAGTACCGACGCGTCCCGTAACCGACTCCCGTCGTTTCCAGATAAGCAGTTCTCAGGATCCTACCCATAACTCTCTCATGATCTCGGTACCATTGCAGCAGTTCCCGATGACAACTTCAACTGCTGGCCCTGTGTCAGTATCGATGTCGATGCCTGTTCTTGCACCGATGCCTAGTTTGGAACCGATACCTGGGGTTGCTGATGCAGTACTCACTGCCTCTAAGTTACCATGCCAGTATCCTTGTCCATCTACTAGGTTTCTCTCCTCACACCACGGTACGTCCTCTGGTGCTCAGCCTCTTTCTTTAGCCTTACCAGGGAAGGTTCCCATAGGACAGTGATGGCTAACCTTTTTGAGCCCGAGTGCCCAAACTGCCGCACAAAACCAAAGAATTTCCTCAAAGTGCCAGCACGTCATTTGCATAAGTGGTCTTATTTGCATAAATATTTGCATAATGTTACCATACACTAACTTTTAGTAAACATGTCTCTTAATGAGTGTATGGATAAAGAAAGACTAAAAGATTTCTACATTACTATAATCCAGTGCCAACCGCCAGGCACATTAGGAACTACTACAAACGCTGCCCATTTAGAACCCATAGCAAACCCGCTGTATCCTGACAGCATTACCAGGACTCACAAAGCACCATACCCTACCTATCAAAAGGCAACACTGCAAATATTAAACCAATACATTTCAGTGAATACTGGGGAAAGAGAACAAGTGGCAACGTCAAATAGGAATTTCCTCTTGTACCAAACAAAGCGCAGATGTTAATGATGCACATTTCCCAGAGCTGACATATTCCAGTTAATAAATTCAAAATAAAGAGATATCTTTCTACCTTTTGTGCATTTTTTTTCAGTTGCAATTGGTCCAGCCATTTTCTTCTGGTTTCTTCATGTTTTCTGCTAACTCTCCATCGTCTGCTGTCCATTTGTCCTTTCTTCTCTCTTCTAGTTTTTTTTCCATTCTCTCTCTCTCTACATCTGCTTTAACATACTAATCTTTCTCCTTTTGCTCTTTCCTCATTCCTATTTCATCCACACAAATTTTACCCCTCCATCCTCAATCCCCAATTACTCTCCCAATACCTGGCCAATTGTAGATTTTTCATCCCTCCTACACAAAATATTTTTCCCCTCTCCATTTTACTCTCCCAGCCCCATCCCATTCTAATCCTCCCCCAACATCAGCTCCCTTCTAGTTCCAGTCTCACCCAGCATCCATTCCCTTCTTCAAGCCCCCCACTTCCCCTCAGCCCATTTCCATTCCAAGCCCCGTCCCCATCAGCTATTTGCAGTTCAAGCCCCCCACTTCCCCTCAGCCCATTTCCATTCCAAGCCCCATCCCCAACAGCTATTTGCAGTTCAAGCCCCCTTCCACTCAGCCCATTTCCAGTCCTAGCAACCCCCCAACCCATTACCAGTCCTAGCCCCCCATAGCCCACTCCCAGTCCTAATCCCACCAGCCCATTTCCAGTCCTAACCTCCCCATCAGCCCACTCCCAGTCCTAATCCCCCATCACTCAATTTTTAGTTTAAGCCCCCCCAGCGCCCATCACCACTCCTAACCCCCCCAGCGCCCATCACCACTCCTACCCCCCCAGCCCAGCGCCTATCACCACTCCTAACCCCCCCAGCGCCCATCACCACTCCTACCCCCCCAGCCCAGCCCCCATAACCCCTCCTAACCCCCCCAGCCCGCCCAGTGCCCATCACCACTCCTAACCCCCCCAGCCAGCCCAGTGTCCATCACCACTCCTAACCCCCCCAGCCCAGTGCCCATCACCACTCCTAACCCCCCCACCCCAGCCCATCACTACTCCTAACACCCCCCAGCCCAGCCCAGCCCATCACCACACCAAACCCCCCCAGCGCCCATCACCACTCCTACCCCCCCCAGCCCAGCGCCCATCACTAATCCTACCCCCCCCAGCCCTGCGCCCATCACTACTACTTCCCCCCCCAGCCATGCCTGCTGCAATAACCAATCCTAACCCCCCCCCACCCCAGCCCATCACTACTCCTAACACCCCCCAGCCCAGCCCAGCCCAGCCCATCACTACTCCTAACCCCCCCCCCAGCCCAGCCCAGCCCATCACCACTCCTAACCCCCCCCCCAGCCCAGCCCAGCCCATCACCACTCCTAACCCCCAGCCTAGCCCAGGGAAAATTAAAAAAAACAACAACCCTGTCTGCTGCCGTTGTCGGGGCCGCCGCGGCAGAATCGAGCGTGCCGCGGGGCCCCCCTGTACCCACCCGGCAGAGCCTGCCCTCCCCGTAGCAGCTCTCTCTTTGGAGCTGCAGTCAGACGCGCCGGCTTGCAGAGCGCGAGGGAAGAGTTCCCTCGCTGCTCTGTTAAGCCCGCGGGGGCTGATGGGAAGTTCCCATCAGCCCCCGCGGGCTTAACAGAGTCGCGAAAGGGAAACTCTTCCCTTCGCGCTCTGCAAGCCGGCGCGTCTGACTGTAGCTCCAAAGAGAGAGCTGCTACGGGGAGGGCAGGATCTGCCGGGTACAGGGGGGCCCCGCGGCACGCTCGATTCTGCCGCGGCGGCCCCGACAACGGCAGCAGACAGGGTTGGTTTTTTTTTTTTTTTTTTCGATTGCGGACCTTCCCGCGTGCCAGCTGCAAGGCCTTCGCGTGCCACAGCTGGCACGCGTGCCATAGGTTCGCCATCGCTGCCATAGGAGATCAGTCTTTTCAGGCTTTTCTCCTGGATATGGCAGCCTTTCTTAATATCTCTATCCCTGGTTGTGATGCTATTCATAGCTCACCGGCACAAATGGAAAATATGATGCTTCCTCTACATCCTGCTCTGCAGGATCTCCTTCTGAGGGTCTGGAAATCACCCTTACGGCTTCCTCTACCTTCTACAGCCACTGAGGTTCGGTACCGGGTGCCTCCCTCTCCAGGATTTCAGAAGCTCAACTTCCTCATCGTTCCCTTGTAGTGGAATCAGCACTGAGGAAGGTTAAGAGCAAGAAGAAGCATTCTTCTTATCCGCCAGGTCGTTCTTCAAGAACACTCGATGCGTTTGGTCGTCAAGCCTTCCAAACATCTATGCTGGCCTCCAGAATTCTTTCATATATTTTCCACATGAGTCTCACACTTCAGGAGGTCACGGAGAGATTGTCTCTTTTGACCCCTTTTTTGCCAGAGCCCAAGGCTACTAATTATTCCTTGCTACTCAATCATAACCGGAATATATCTTGGTTCCTTTCTCGTGCTTCTATAGACTCTTTTGAGTCTGTTAGCAGATCCTCTGCTATTGCCATTGCAGCACGTCGCAGAGCCTGGCTCGAAGCTTCAGACTTGAGCAGATGGGCACAAACTATATTGGCTCATTCTTCTTGTACAGGAGAAGGTCTCTTCAATAAGGAGGCTTTACGTCAGGTTGCTCAATGCTCCGCTGATTCTCCTTCCACTAAGGACCATTCTAAGCCACCTTCTTCTTCGAGAGGTAGGAAATGTCCTACCAAACCTTCGTTCCCTAAGAAAAGAAAGTTTCATTCATCTCCTGCCCATCATTCGGCTGTACCTAAACAAGGGACACCTCAGCCTAGTCTGAAGTCCTCCAGCTCTGGCCAGTCTCAGCATTCCCAGCAACCATAGGGGCTGGGAATTGTACTCTACAGTTCACTTCTACCCATTAGAAGTTTATTCACTGTGCTTTTCTTTTTCAGTGTACTAAGCTGTCGGAAAAGTTTTGTTCAGGGACTACAGACTTCTCCTCTTCTTACTCTCTAGAAGAGCAGTTGCAACTATCCCCTGATAGTTCTGCCCCAACTGAACCTTTTTTCCTTCAGTTGACTTACCCTATGGGTACGTCACCCTCCAATTACTTGCTCTACCCTCTCAACCGGGCTTTTTCCCTGACTGAGGGGTACCATATTGAAAAGCTTCTCTAGCAAGCTCGTTCCTCAGACAGGGAGAAGGGATATCTCCTCTCCTTTCTTGTCTGTTTTTCTTTATTGGGCACAGGACAATCTCTCTGCTGTTTCCGTCAGCAGCTGTGCCTGCAGGAGTTACAGTGATTGTATTACTGGTACTTTTTACAAGTTCCAGTCCCTTGTTCAAAATTTTGTCTAGCCTCAGTAGTGATTCCAAGCTACTCGTCAGCTATCTTGGATCCTCCTACTCTTTTAGGCTTTCTCACGTTATTCTATCCATCTCCTCTCCTAGGATATGGCAACACACCTGACTTCAGTCAGTTTATCTCATATCTCTCCTGCATAATGCTCTCTGCAGTCTTCACAGAAGCTTTCTACTATGAGGGCCTTGCTATAGAGCATTGACCTTGTCTCTGAAGCTTCTCTATTAGTAGGGAAAAGCTTATAATCCCTTCCCATGCCTGTGAGGGTTCTCCACACCCTCTGGCCTGGGGTGTTAACATGAAATATTAGTTCTTCTTCGTGAAAATCCAAGGCTGATGTTTACGCATGCTACTTCTGGGTCCCTCCAGTAGGTCCCTCTGGTATCTTCTGCGTTTCTGCACATCTGCCTTGTTCCTTACAGATTCATATGCTTATCTGTTCTCACGCAGACATCACGGTTATCTTGTTGGATTGCCTTCCTGCATCCCTCAATCCACGGAAATAGATTCTCTATACATATCCCAAGTGGGTTCACCCTCTTGTAGAGCGAAGAATCTTTTTCTTTTATATTCCCCATGTACAGTTATGGGGCTGGGTGGTAGACATGTATCTTCAACTTGTTATCTTGTATGTAACATCTCCATATATGACTACATACCTATATCATTACTCTGGTGGTGCAAAACCATGCCCCACAAATGTATATATATTTAGGTATATCATTGCTCTCTCTCTCTCTCTCTCTCTCTCTCTATCTCTCTATATATATATAGATAGATATAGATATATAGATAGATAGAGATATATATATATAGAGAGAGAGAGATACATATCTCCACCCATATCCTAATATACACATATGTATATGTGTTGGAGGGCTTCTTAAGGGTTGATATCTCTTACACACTATCACCCTTACTGTCTATACTAAATGTTATACCTTCTAGAGGTTTTAGACAGTCTATCGCCCTACTTCGCATATCATATTACGATGCAGAAACTGTTATGCACCACTAACTACTGTGGTGCTAACATCTTCCAGTTTTTCTTTGTCCTTGAAGCATCAAGCTTCAATATTTTTCCTACCTCTCGCCAGCTAGGAAAAATAGTGTACATCTTTATCTTTGAGTACACAGCTGTTCTCCTTGGGAATAGGGGTTTTTCCAGTCCCCCTCTTCCCGCCAGGACTGGGCTAGTTCTCCAACTCCGTCAGTCTTCTTCCTTTAGTCCTCAATGTTAATGACTATGCCTAAAGGAGTTTTCAGCTTTTTCCCATAAGGCTTCCATTGAAGACCTGACGTCTAATCCTACTCAGTTGACACCTGGATCGTCTGCTACCTCCAGGTCTGGACCTTCATCCTCACTGCTGGGAGGTCACCTTGAAGATTCCGCCACTGCTTATCCAGTAGACTACATCATGCTCTCTACTTCCTACAATACAGTAGGTAAGCTGCATATTTTAAGTGTACATTAAATGTGTTTTAATGCTACTCATCATATATACCAAGGACTCCTGTAGTCTGTAGGACCCTGTAGTCCTTGGCTATGCTGTTTCTTTCCTCACAGCTCCTTTTATTGTCAACTCCTACCCTCCATCCCACTTTGGATGCCGGGGATTCCTGGAGACAAAATGCACCCCTGGTCCAGGCTCCTGCATTTTTATGGGATCTCCCCCTGGCATCTCCAGCTAGGGAGTCCCCATATGTGAAGACTCATTCCTGCTTGTTCCTGGAGATAGCACAGTTACTTACCTGTAGCAGGTGATCTCTGGGAACAGCAGGAATTAGTCTTCACAACCCTCCCACCTCCCCTAGGAGTTGCATCTCTTATCTTCTTCTTCCTTTTCTCTCCTCGCCTTTGTCTCAGCTTTGAAACTCAACTGAAGAGAGGCTCTGGAGAAGGCGGGAAGTCAGCGCGCAGGCGCGAGGGATGCTGCCAAAAGCTTTCTGATTGGAAGCTGGGCAGCGTTCCCGTGCAGGCTCAGTCGGTACCGACGTACCCATATGTGAAGACTAATTCCTGCTGTTCCCAGAGATCACCTGTTACAGGTAAGTAACTGTGCTTTCCCGATGTATCGATATTTCCTTCAATTCTTCCGCACCTTTAAATACCACTTCAGTCATGGGTAACATCCCTACATCTTCCTCAGTAAAGACCGAAGCAAAGAATTCATTCAGTCTCTCCGCTATCGCCTTGTCGCCTCTTAGTGCCCCTTTAACTCCTCTATCATCTAATGGACCAACTGAGTCTCTCACAAGTTTTTTGCTGCAAATGGACTTGAAAAAATCTTTATTTTGCGTTTTTGCTTCCGCAGTGTAAGGGGAAAATAAGTATTGTAAGGGGAAATCAGTTTCTTGTTATACAAAGGGACCATGAGGCTCATCTGTGAATACCTAGATAGAAAGGAATGTGTTGTGCTAAGACAAGATTCAGTGATCTTCACAGAGACAGGTACCAGTTTGTACGATTGCTAATTAGCAATATCAGGTGCAGGGCTATGCTGCTGGGATGGGTTTATGACGTATATATGTTTTTGCTACTGTATAAAAGTTACCTCACTTCTAACGTTGGAATAAACTTGCACACCTTTCCTTCTGTGTCCGGTTGTGAGTTTTGTTCCCCTGGATTCCAGCCAGCTGAAGCAGCACACCGCAGATGAGGGTTCTGGACTTCCCTGGCCTGGAGTGACCAACAAGGAGCAGACCCGTTACACGCAGCAAGCTGCTTCTCAAATTCTCCCTTTGCCTGCTTTATCAATGCCTTGCATTTGACCTGCCAATGCTTGTGCTGTTTCCAGGTTTCATCATTTGGCTCTTTTTTCCATTTCCTGAAAGATGCTTTTTTGGCAGCAACAGACTCTCTGACCTCACCTTTAAACCATGCTGGCAGTTTTTTGGACTTCCTTCCACTTTTCTTAAAGCGTGGAATACAGCTGGTCTGGGCTTCCAAGATAATATTTTTCAACAAAACCCAAGCTTGATGTAAGTCTTTAACCTTTGCAACTGCTCCTTTTAGTTTTTTCTTAACTATTTTCCTCATTTTATCATAGCCTCCCTTTCGAAAGTTAAAAGGTAGTACTGTGGATTTCCTTACTATCCCTCCTCCACTAAAGGCGATCATGCTATGATCACTATTGCCAAGTGGCCCCAACACCCTTATCTCTTGCACTAGATCTGGTGTTCCACTAAGGACTAGGTCTAATATGGCTTCCCCTCTGGTCGGTTCATGAACCAGCTGCTCCGAGAAGCAGTCATTTATGTCATCTAGGAACTTTATCTCCCTAGCATGTCCTGCCGTGACACTGACCCAGTCGATACCGGGGTAATTGAAATCACCCATTATTACTGCGCTGTAACTTTTGTTAACTTCCTTGATTTCTTTGAGCATTTCATCATCCATTTGTTCATTCTGGCCAGGCAGTCAATAGTACACCCCACACTGCCATCACCTTCCCCTTTTTACATGGAATTTCAATCCATAGAGATTCTACAGCAAATTTTGTTTCCTGCAAAACTTTAATCCTTTCTGACTCAATGCCCTCTCTAACATAGAGCACAACCCCTCCACCAATTTGATCAGCTCTATCATTACGATATAGTTTGTACTCAGGTATCACAGTGTCCTACTGGTTGTCCTCCTTCCACCCTTCTTGTTCAGGCTACCAGAGCCATGGTACTCCTGGACACTGGGGTCCTCGGAGTCTGCCTTCAGATTTGATTGCGGCTGCTCACGGCTGGGCCGTAGTTTTTCTACCGGTCCTCAGTAGCCTGGAGCTAGGGAGTCCCATATGTGAGGACTGATCTCCTGCTTGTTCTGGAGAAAGCGTAGTTACTCACCTGTTAAGTGTTCTCCAGGGACAGCAGGAATCGGTCCTCACAACCCTCCCTCCTCCCCTTGGAATTTGCTGTTCATTTTTTGCCAATGTGTTGGTTGGGCTATAGCTATGGCACCTGACTAATCAAGATGTCACCCTTAGGCGGTAAGGGGACCATGCATGCATGGTGGCATCTCCCAAAGACTTTTTCTTTGAAATCTGGGGAGATGTTTCCATGAGGGCTTCATCAGTGCCGATGTCACCCATATGCTAGGACTGATTCCTGTTGTCCCTGGAGAACACCTGTTACAGGTGAGCAACTATGCTAACGTGGCCTATGCTTTATTTATGAGCACTTGGGCTCTGCACAGCTCTGCACCTGGCACTCTGGTTTCTCTCTGCCCCCCGCCCCCAAATCTGTGTCCATCATGGTACTTTTTCTGGGGCCTTCAATGTGTTGCCACTGCAATCTGGTGAGTTGTTAAGAAGTTCAGCCATCTCTTCCCTTTTAACATCTGGCACCTGACTGACCTGAACTGCTGTTAGAAGAAAGGGCCACAGTACTATATGTGAGCCTGGAGGATCTGTGGTGCTTGCTACATTGCCTGCTGCTTCTGTGTGTGGTTCCATTGGGAAAGTGGAGAACTCTTTTCCCCCCTTCTTCCCTCTTAATCTTTGCCCTGCCTCCTAAGCCTGCAGGTGCTTAAAGTTGGGATGGAGGCTCCACTACCATCATTCTCTCCGATGGCTCTTTGAAATTCGGTTTCTTTTGTGTTGAGGGAAAACGACAGTGTCCGATCTGGCCAACAGATAAGAGACTGAGGAGGAGATAGGCGGTTGTTAACATAGGAATCACTGCACATTCTCGGGACGCCTTCAGTGATATTTCCTGAGTTTTGGGAGAGCAGTGGGAATTGCCCAAGGATGACATCACCCATTTGTGTGGATGCAGTCCCCTGCTCTTCATGGAGAAATCTACATTACAGGTTAAAAATAAAAATGTGTTACCTTAACTTCTAATTTTCTGTGAATGTGCTTACTCCACTCTTTATTTGGTGCTATACATGAAAAATTATTTTAATGGTAATGTTTGTGTTAAAGGAGGAAAATACCTAGATATCATCATAGTGCTCTTAGACCTTTTAACTTTAATGGGAAGTCATTTAGTAGATGTGTTCAGGATAAGTGGTGAACCACAAATAAACTGGAGTAGATGTGGCTAGGCTGGGGAGGAGAGAGAGGCTTGAAATCCTGAAAAGATGAGCAAAGACAATACTAAGAAGACAAAAGGTTTCTTTTAATCAGTATTTAAATGCCAGAATATATTTAAGGAAAGAACTCCAATGAAGTTATCTAAAACTCCATTCAGGGGAGATTTCTAGATCTGTATAGTTAAGTAACCAATTGAGCACCATTAAAGAAATGCTTTCCTTCCACATACTTTGGCATTGTTTTGTGAGGTTTCTTTTGTTTTGTTTTTGTTTTTGGTTTTGTTTTACTCATTTAAATGTCATTTATGAACAGAGCATACGACAAGCTTAAATTTTAATTGGCAGAATTCTTTACACCATCCCAAAATTTCTACTTTGATGCCGAAAACAAGGACTGCTTAGAATGGCATCAAATACTAATTAGCACAGTTGCCAAAAAGTCAGTAGTATACATAGGTGTGTAGATCTCCATTTTTATTTATTTATTTATACATTTCTTATATAGCGCCCCTTTCATCGATCAGGGGCGGTTTACATGAATAATTACAGAACTTGGTTACAGAGAACATATCAAAACTATTATGCAGCGAACTATTTACATGTCAGCTAGGTACCTGTACAGGAATGAGAGGTACATTTGATAATTACCAAAGTACCATGTCTTCTGTTTCTTGGATTGCTAACTGGTTTGCTTTCTGAAGGATAGACGAAACTTCTTACGGGACCCACCCGCAGGTGTGCAGTTTCACTTCGACTTTGAGCAGATGTATCCAATTGCTCTGATAATGCTTCAGGAAGATGAACTTCTCAACAGAATGCGATTTGATCTTGTTCCAAAACTGTAAGAAATTTTGCTTGTAATTATCAAATGCTTCTGATAAGCACGCCTGTTTAATGTATATCACTAAACTGATTGATTTCTTTTGTCCAGTTCTGAAGTGTTTTATGTAGCGAATATATAAGGAAACTTACAAAATGTGTGTTAAGGAAATAACACACATTTAAATGGCAAAATCAGATTTGTGAACCCTTTTATGCCAAAATATTCCTATGTAAGATGTGAAAGCCTTTTGTCACGCAGCACTTACGCTGTGGAATCTGTTGTCAGAGGATGTGGTTAAGGCAACCAGCCTAGCTGGATTCAAAAGAGTATTGGACCCGGAAGTGCAAATTGTTGGATAGGGCACATAGAGAAGGGCACGTACCGACACATGTTGTGCGACTGTAAATATAGAACTGACTTTTGGGAGACAATTCACTATGAAGTTGAAGGGTTGCTGGGACACATAGTGGAATGGGACCTTACCAATGTGCTTTTGGGTATTTATAGGAGTAGGATGGGAAGGTAAGGGAGGTAAATTAGTAATGTGTGTAGTGGCCACAAGATAAGAGATTGCCCTGGGGTGGAAGTGGGCGAGAACACAGACAGTGGAGGTCTGAAAGGATCATATGCAGAATGTCTATGTGATGGAAGAATTGACACAGTACAAAGAGATAAAGTATCCAGATTTATATTTACAGAAGCATTTGCCACTGTGCTGAGGGAGGGGTGGGGGAGTAGAGCACATAAGAGAAAATTGGAATTATGCGGACGTTGTTGTTTGGTTAGAGAATTTAATAAAGATTTTAAAAAAAATATTGGACAAGATGCTGGAGGAAGTGTTCATATAAAACTATTAACCAGGTAGACCAGCGTTTCTCAACCTGTGGGTCGCGACCCCCAAGGGGGTCGCCTCATTCCGCTGTTTAAAAAAAAACAAAACCAAAAAAACCCGCACATGTTGCTGCCGAATCCGCTTCTCGGCAGCGGCAAACTGACAGACTCCAATCTTCTGCAGCCACAGCTCCCTGCCTCTTCGGGAACCGCGGCTGTGCCTGTGAGTGAAGCTGTTGCGGAGCCTTTCTGTCTCTCGATGGGCTCCGTGCAGCATTGTCCCGCCTCCAAAGGAAGTTGTTTACTACTTCCTTTGGAGGTGGGACAATGGCATGCTGCACGGAGCCCGTCGAGAGACAGAAAGGCTCCGCAACGGCTTCACTCACAGCAGGCACAGCCGCGGTTCCCTAAGAGGCAGGGTGCCGCGGCTGTAGAAGAACAGGGCAGTAGCAGGCAGACTGGGAGAGGGGAGGAGGGGGAAGGGAACCTGCAACGGAGCTGACATGAGGGAGGGAGGGAGGTGAGAGCTGATTGTTGGATGGAGGGAGGGAGAGGGGTTGACATGGACAGGGGGGCTGACATTTATTTTTTTTTTATTTTTTATACCGCGCTCTTTAGAATCAGTGCAGTTTACATGTATACTAACAGGTACTTTTTATTCCCTTGTCCCCGAAGGGCTCACAGTCTAGGTGTACCTGAGGCAATGGAGGGTTAAGTGGCTTGCCCAAGGCCACAAGGAGTGGCCATGGGACTAGACCCCAGTCCCTCCAGCCTGAAGTTGCTTGTCCCCATGCGGGAATTGAACCCCCGGCTTGAGGTAACCTGTCCCAACCACTGAGCCACTCCTCCCTGGATGGAGGGAGGGGCGGCTGACATGGACAGAGGGGCGGCTGACAGGGAGGGGGGGCTGACATGGATGGATAGATGGAGGGAGGGAGGGGGGCTGACATGGAGGTAGGGCTGACATGGACAGAGGGGGGACTGACATGGATGGAGGAAGGGAGGGAGCTGACATGGAGGGAGGGAGGGGGGCTGACATGGACAAAGGGAAGAGACACAGGGGGACATACTGGACAGACGGGGGATAAATGCTGGACAGAGGTGAGAGACAGTGTGGGTTAGGATTATAATGGGCAGATGGGGAGGCTAGGACTGGGAATGGACTGATCAAGGAGGGGTTGGGACTGGAAATGTGCTGATAGGGGGGTAGGACTAGAAATGGACTGATGGGGGGCTAGCATTGGAAATGAGCTGATCGGGGAGGCTAGGACTGGTAATGGGCTAATTAGGGGAGCCTAGCACTGGTAATGGGGTTGAGGAGGGACTAGCACTGGTAATGAGCTGATGGGGTAGGATTGGTATTGGGCTGATTAGGGGAGGCTAGCACTGGTAATGGGGTTGAGGAGTGACTAGCACTGGAAATGAGCTGATGGGGGGTAGGATTGGTATTGGGCTGATTAGGGGAGGCTAGCACTGGTAATGGGGTTGAGGGTGGACTAGCACTGGAAGCGAGCTGATTGGGGGGCTTTGACTGGGAATGGGCTGATTGTGGGGAGGGGAGGATAGAGCTGCTGGCTCCGGAAGAAAACTGGGGGCTAAGGCTACAAATGGGCTGATACGAGGGGGTGGGAGAATGGAACTGGAAGGGAGTGGATCTGAGAGGGGCTGCCATGGTATTTGTACTAGAAGGGACTGGTCAGTGGGGAAGAAGGGGGACTGGAAGGGAATGGACACCAGTGGCAGTCATGGGAATTCAAGTTGACATTGGAAGGTACTGGGAGTGAGTACTGGAAAGGGGCTGATACTGGGGAGGGTTACTGGGACTGGAAATAGGCTGATGGAAAGAAGTGAAGAAAACGAAAGAAGAGATAAGAAATGGCAGATGGACCATAGACCACAGAAAGAGAGCTAAGAGAAGACAGGAAAGCAGAAGCCTCAGATCGGGACCAACATGGTCAGACAACAAAGGTAGAAAAAATAATTTTATTTCATATTAGTGATTTGACTACAAAATCATCATCATTTTTGAAATCAAATATTGTTGTTTGTTGTGGTTTAAATAAGTAAATTTTATAAATAAAAACATATATCAAAGGCCTATAATATATTAATAATTCAGCAAATGATTACAGCGACAGTGCGTTAACGATAAAGGAAGAGAGACTCATTTGATTTTATCATTGGGGGTCACCACAAGTTGACCAATGGTAAAAGGGGTCACGGTACAAAAAAGGTTGAGAACCACTGAGGTAGACCTTAATAGAACCATTGTTCATCTCTGGAAGTTTTTTACTGCGGGAAATGGATCTTCTTTTTGGGATCTGCTGGGTATTTGTGACCTGGACCGGATACTGGGCTCAGTGGTTCTCAGTCTGACTCAGTGTGGCTTTTTCTTATGTTCTTATGTATCCTCTGCTTTCCTTTCAGACAGATTCATTCCAGGGGTTTTGGTTTATTATTCTGGCTAAATTGGTTAAATTACAAGAGAACGGTCATCTTTGGTTCCTTGTATATCACAATTATAAGAGGATTCGCTTTTTAAGTATTTGTACTGTTTTAATAAGGCTATGTAAATAATTGGTAGGGGTTTCCATCTATTGCTCAGAGCCAGGCAAATGGCTAGACGCGCATCAGCACCACCTTCTCAAATTTCCAGAAGGGTAGTCTTTTTAATCTGTAGCAGCAATTGAGAGGCTGGTGGGACCTTAGACTAACCGATTTTTGGTGAAAGTTAAACATATCTATTTAATTTTCATGAGTGCTACCAGACTAGTCCGAACAAGTGGATTATGAGCCTTGCTTGCAGATGGAGGTTAAAAAAAAAAAAAGTTGGTGTAGACTTCAGTCCCCTTTAGGAGACTGGTGCTACCTTCTTCTCTTCAATATAACCTATGTCAAAGATAAGAACCCAGCATCAAAGATAATGAAAAAAATTTGATTTTGTTTGAGCTTCCGAAACTTCATCAAAAGGAACTAAGATTAATGGTGCAGTCATTAGTAAGTATTCTGGGTTATTACAAAATTGTGTTGGTTTATTAAAATCTTGATATGCCACCTTTTGCATGGCTAGCAGCAAAGTAGTATGCAACTTAAAATTCCAATAAAAGTAAGAACAAAAAGGTAGTCCATAATATCGCTAGAACGGGCAAGAGGAGAGAGAAAATTAAGACTCTAATTAAACCAGGCAAATGGTCATAAGTATCAGGCGTCTGGCACTACACCACCTCCTGAAATTTCAGGAAAGCCTTCTTAAAGTATGTTTTAAGGGCCCTTTTAAATTTTTTTAAAGTTGGATTCAAGGCGGAGATAATGTGGTAAAATGTTCCAAAGAAAGGGGGCTAAGAAATAAGACAGCATGATGCGTGGATTTCAAATGAGCTTGAGTAACCGAAGGAAGTACCAGGAGATTAGATGTTTGGAGACAAAGGACCCGTGTTGGACAGTAAGGAGTGAGAGAAGTCAATAAGTACAGCGGGAGACCTGTATAAAAAGCTCAATGCATTGTCATAATAACCTTCAAGTGAAATTGTTGCAGAAGAGATAACCAGCGATTCTGATGAAAAGGGGGGGGGGGGAGGGAGGGGTGGCATGATCCCATTTTAGCAGCATATGACAAAGATGAACAACGGTATTTTCTAACAGTTGTAAGTTATGTTTCTACCAGGGATGACCAAAACCCACAATAAATGGTATTACAATAATCAACACACAGAAACAGCTGTAAAGAGCAGAAGAGGGTACTCAACAATACAAAAGCTGCTCTCAACTATAAATTCAAAACACATATAAATAGTCCAACATTAATATCTACTTCAAAAGATTATCTCCAGGCAATATGACCTCAGATGGCTCAAACCCACATTTAGTGAAAAATCACCATAGGGTTTTGGCAGACGCTCACATCACCGGTCAAAAGCCTCCTACACCTTCACCACCTTTATTCAAAATTAACCCAAAAAAATTTTTTTTTTACATACAACCACCATTTCACCTTTGGGAAAAATGATTAATAAGCTTTGAACCACCAACTTACAACTCTACATCCACACTATCATTCACACACAATCATTCCAATCATAAATAAAGCGTCTAAAAATAAGTCAGCTTATCAAACGGAGCTGAACACAGCCGGAGCAATCCAAATATCACCTGTAAATGAATAACGAAAGGTGAAACATCTAACGTAGCAATGCTAGCTTAGTACTTTCAAAACTTATCTTAAAGCAGAAGTCGTGCAACCAGCTGGGTCCTCAGCCCTCGAAGTTGATTCGCAACACAATAGGTCAGCCTGACCTCCAACACGGGGAATGCTGATATCGGCTGTAATCACCACTACATTTCATTACCAAAACATATCAAGCCCTACAAAAGCTTTCGTTTCGCCATTATGCGGCTTCATCAGGGGCTATGTCATACAGATGGAACTCTCTGCAAAAACTACTCAAACTACCCCGCCATCTACAAAGAATGGTGTGTGACGCGCCAAATATCTTAAATCAACAACCAATCAAAATCCCTCCAAAACCATGACATCTAAAAGCCATACACACCCAAACTCAATACATACCCTATCAATTGGAACTGCACAGTGTCACAGACCGCCAAACTACACATATATCATAAATCATTGCATCAAAAAAACAATGTCCACTCTAATTTATCATTTAATCCCCCAGGTTGTAAAGTATCCAATTCAAAAATCCAACGTTGTTCATTCTGTAAAAGTAATCGTTTGCGATCACCCCGACGGATATCAGAGGGTACATACTCCAAAACAGTACAATGAAGATCCTCAAA
This sequence comes from Ichthyophis bannanicus, assembly GCA_033557465.1. Lineage (NCBI taxonomy): Eukaryota > Metazoa > Chordata > Amphibia > Gymnophiona > Ichthyophiidae > Ichthyophis > Ichthyophis bannanicus. The sequence continues at coordinate 906,341,947 of CM066035.1, read as the reverse complement.
CTGATGACAGCGATCCAAACAGTGCTGAATTAAAGGAGTATCAATGCGTGCTTTCTTCAAACTATATTTATGTTCAGCCAGTCGTGTTCGCAGAGGCCGTGTAGTTTTTCCAACATATAGTCTTTGACACTCACACCATATACTGTATACGACATATGAAGTGCCACAAGTTGTAGCCGTGGTTAAACTCTTCACCCGCTTTTGATATTTATCACAAATATGCGCACTCATAATGCTGCAGAAAGAACAACGCTGACATGCTGAATGGCCCATTATAGCCGAAGAAGTAGTAGTATCACGTCGTAACACAGCTGGACACAAACGATCTTTAAGATTACGGCCACGGCTATAGGCCATCCGTAACACACATTTGGAAAGTTTAGGATGCATTTTAATAAGATTCCAACGTTTACGCACCGATGATGCAATCCGATGAGAAAGACTTGAATAAGGTAAAACACAAGTGACAGCGGGCAACACTTTATCAGCAGATTCGATGTCATTAGGATGAAGCAACCATTCCCGATGGTTGTACTTAGCCCTTTTATAGGCCTTATTTAAAACAGCAATGGGATATCCCCAGTCCAAAAATTTGCGCATCATAAATTTGGCTTGAAACTAAATTCATCATTTGTAGAACATATACGGCGGCACCTTAAAAACTGCGAATATGGCAAACTACACTTTAAATGCGGAGGATGGAAACTGGAAAAATGCAATAAAGTATTTCTATCCATAGGTTTGGAGTAAAGTGTGGTAACAAAATGATCTCGTTGTTTAAATACTCTCACATCTAAAAAATGGATTTCACAAAACTAAATATTAATATCAAATTTAATAGAACCATGACATCCATTCAAATATGCAAAAAATTCTTCTAGATGTGCCTTAGTACTGCGCCACAAAAGAAAAAAATCATCGATGTACTGGAACCACCGTATAATATATTGACTGTACAAGGAGGAATAAATATAGCGATCCTCAAAATCACTCCTAAACAAATTTGCTAATGAAGGGGCAAATGTAGCACCCATAGCAGTTCCTGATATCTGCTGAAAAAAAAGTGTCATGATAAAGAAAATAATTCTTTTTCAACGCAATACCTGCTAAAACCAATAGCAGAGAAGTTGGTACTTGAAATGGCTGCTCTCGGGCATCCCAAACCTTCTTCAATACCTCTAAGGCTTCATCCTGTGGGATGGAAGTGTATAAAGCCGCTACATCCAAACTGGCCATCCATGTCACCTGCTCAACTGAACACATATTCTCCAATAACTGTAAAAAATGTGTTGTATCTTTCACATAGGAACAAATTTTCGGGATTTCACTCTTCAAGAAGGAATCTAAAAAGATCCCTACTCGTTCTAACAGAGAGTCATTGCTGGATAAGATGCGACGACTAGGAGGAGATGACATACTCTTATGAATCTTTGGCAAAATATAGAAAGCTGGTATCTTTGGGTATATCGGATTCAAAAAAGTGTTTTCTTTATTAGTCAAAAAACCCAAATCAAAAGCCTCAGTGGGTTACAGCTTGAATCTGTATCTGTAAAGCCTCAGTAGGATCTTCCTTCAAAACTCGATAATGACTAACATTATTTAATTGTCTCCAAACTTCCTTCTCATAATCTACAGTGTTCAATACCACCACCGCTCCACCTTTATCGGCGCGCTTAATTACAATCTGTGTCATATGCGATAATTCCTGCAATGCTGCATAATCCCCAGGGGATAAATTCTTTGGCTGGTTATGATATTTCATTTCCAACGATGCTATATCAGCCAAAACTAATTGTCGAAAGGTATATAGGAGCGGATCCAAAGGCCCTGGTGGAGTCCAAGAAGATTTTGAATGAACAACCGAATGATCTTGTACTTGAGAGGAATCATCAAAAAACAATTTTAACTGTAAAGAACGTATCATGCGTTCAACTGCAACTGCTACTCGACTAGAAAAACGATCGTAACTAAGACCATACACAAAGGATAAACCCTTTGCAAGTACGGTCATCTGGGCTGAAGTTAAAGAAATATCTGACAAATTGACCACTGTTAGTCCAGAGGAACCGTCCCATCTTTCTTGCGCCGTGAGCACGTCGGGAGCACTGAAAAAGTTTGTTTATCATGCTGAATTTTTGAAGGATCCCGCACCGAATTCTCTTGATCTCTGAATTTCACACAAACATCAGAACCTCGACTCTCCAAACTAGAATCTGAGGAATAAACTGAAGAATCCTCACCAGTTCTTCTCCAAGAAGTATTTTGTTGTCTTGCACGATGTAAAGACCAATTATAAATAGGACCCTCTTTGGTACGTCGTTCGTCTTTCAAAAATTTCTTAATTTTCACGTTCTTCAATTCAACTTGATATTTTTCCAAAGTTTTAACAATATCATTATGATGACTTTCAAAATCATCAAAATGTTCTACAAATGATGAATTTTAAGATTCAAGCCAAATTTATGATGCGCAAATTTTTGGATCGGGGATATCCCATTGCTGTTTTAAATAAGGCCTATAAAAGGGCTAAATACAACCATCGGGAATGATTGCTTCATCCTAATGACATCGAATCTGCTGATAAAGTGTTGCCTGCTGTCACTTGTGTTTTACCTTATTCAAGTCTTTCTCATCGGATTGCATCATCGGTGCGTAAACGTTGGAGTCTTATTAAAATGCATCCTAAACTTTCCAAATGTGTGTTACGGATGGCCTATAGCCGTGGCCGTAATCTTAAAGATCGTTTGTGTCCAGCTGTGTTACGATGTGATACTACTACTTCTTCGGCTATAATGGGCCATTCAGCATGTTAGCTTGTTCTTTCTGCAGCATTATGAGTGTGCATATTTGTGATAAATATCAAAAGCGGGTGAAGAGTTTAACCATGGCTACAACTTGTGGCACTTCATATGTCGTATACAGTATATGGTGTGCGTGTCAAAGACTACATGTTGGAAAAACTACACGACCTCTGCGAACACGACTGGCTGAACATAAATATAGTTTGAAGAAAGCACGCATTGATACTCCTTTAATTCAGCACTGTTTGGATTGCTGTCATCAGTTTGAGGATCTTCGTTGTACTGTTTTGGAGTATGTACCCTCTGATATCCGTCGAGGTGATCGTAAACGATTACTTTTACAGAGAGAACAACGATGGATTTTTGAATTGGATACTTTACAACCTGGGGGCTTAAATGATAAATTAGAATGGACCTTGTTTTTTTGATGCAATGATTTACGATATATGTGTAGTTTGGCGGTCTGTGACCCTGTGCAGTTCCAATTGATAGGGTATGTATTGAGTTTGGGTGTGTATGGCTTTTAGATGATGTCATGGTTTTGGAGGGATTTTGATTGGTTGTTGATTTAAGATATTTGGTGCATCACACGCCATTCTTTGTAGATGGCGGGGTAGTTTGAGTAGTTTTTGCAGAGAGTTCCATCTGTATGACATAGCCCCTGATGAAGCCGCATAATGGCGAAACACAAGCTTTTGTAGGGCTTGGTATGTTTTGGTAATGAAATGTAGTGGTGATTACAGCCGCTATCAGCATTCCCCGCGTTGGAGGTCGGGCTGACCTATTGTGTTGCGAATCAACTTCGAGGGCTGAGGACCCAGCTGGTTGCACGACTTCTGCTTTTAGATAAGTTTTGAAAGCACTAAGCTAGCATTGCTACGTTAGATGTTTCACCTTTCGTTATTCATTTACAGGTGATATTTGGATTGCTCCGGCTGTGTTCAGCTCCGTTTTGATAAGCTGACTTATTTTTAGACGTTTATTTATGATTGGAATGATTGTGTGTGAATGATAGTGTGGATGTAGAGTTGTAAGTTGGTGGTTCAAAGCTTATTAATCATTTTTCCCAAAAGTGAAGTGGTGGTTGTATGTAAAAAAAAAAAAAAATTTTTTTTGGTTAATTTTGAATAAAGGTGGTGAATGTGTAGGAGGCTTTTGACCGGTGATGTGAGCGTCTGCCAAAACCCTATGGTGATTTTTCACTAAATGTGGGTTTGAGCCATCTGAGGTCATATTGCCTGGAGATAATCTTTTGAAGTAGATATTAATGTTGGACTATTTGTGTGTTTTTTGAATTTATAGTTGAGAGCAGCTTTTGTATTGTTGATTACAATAATCAAACCATGATATTACTAATGTATGTAAAAGAATGAAGGGCAGAACTGGAAAGATATGGCTTGACGGAACGAATATGATGAAGTGCATAAAATGCCAACGAACTGTGGCAGCGACCTGAAATTCAAACGTGAGATGTACTGTATGTCAATAATAACTCCCAAATATGTGAGTGATTGAACTAGTGGGATCAGCCGCCTGCAATTTAAGAGCTAACAGTCGGAGGGGAAAAATGTCCTGTGACCCACAATGCTTGAGATTTGGAAGGGTTGAGTTGGAGGCCATATGTGTATAACCAGTAGGCTACAACATTCAAGCAAATGTTAAATGATGCAAGATCAGCCGAAAGGGAGGAAGAGTAATGAACCAACAAATTGTCATCCGTGTAGTAGTAGTCACTGGCATCATGGTCTTGTATGGGAGAAGAAAAATGTTAGAGTGATGGGGAGAGAATAGAGCCCTGTGGGGACTCCACATGGAAAAGAAAGATGTTGAGTCAGGGGACAGTTATGTGTAAAAACTGTAAAAGAACTGATGTGAAGAAACAAAAACATTTCAGCATGTAGCCCCTGATACTGATAGGGGTCTTGTATGCTGTGCTACCCTGAGAAGATACTTAAAAAGAGTAACTAGGGAGCTCCTTTGTCCATGTCCATTGAAACAAACTGAAACTGTGTTCTATGAGATGGGAAGGTTATGCTGCTATCCCAGTCTTCTCGAAAGAATCAGATTGAAGGAGTTGGACCCTAAAGGGAAATCATAGTCTCTTCTATAAAGCTGTACTCCTGGCACCAGTTAAAAGTTGCAGATATTGGCACTGAGAAGAATCTCTATGATGACTAAAGCTCTCAATGGCCAAGATCATAGAACGGAATGAAAAAAGACCACCTAAGAAAGAGCTCTTTGATTGACTGAGGGGAAAATGAAGGCAATTCCCTATATGCATTTGTCTTTGGTTGAATCACAACAGGAGCAAGTTCTTAAATCTGTCAAAATACCTAGGAGAATCTCCCATCTGACCTCTAGTACGGCAAAGAATGCTTCTTCCAGTTCTTATTTTTGGGTGCCAAGAATGTTGGTTCAAAAAGGTGTTTCTACTGCACCTTGATGATGCTTGCTGAGTTGTAGCTAGAAATATACAGGGGAAAATTCTGTCCTAGCCCAGGGTTGGTTTACTCCCCCCCCTCCCCCCACTAGTAGCTGAGGGATAGAAGGGTTTCCTGCATATGCCCATTGATTATGTTGCACAGATTGAAGTCTCCTGAATTGCCTTACCTTGGGTGAACATCCAAGACTGCCAGAACACAGATAGCTGACTGTGCTTAGCCTAGCTAAGGCCACATTTTATCCCTGCTTTCTCCCCTTCCTTACTAGGGCCACTGTTATATCATCAACCTTCCCAGCAAAGGATAGTCCCCTTTTAATCTACAAGGATCTGGGGAGAGCCATTTGCCCATGAACTACTAGATTCCCTAAAGAGACAGAAGAGCATTACAACTCGGCATGCATGGAAATCACATGATAGAGAAAAATGAGGTACATATTTTATTTATTTATTACAGTTTCTTCTATACCGTGCTATTTGGCTTCAGCGCGGTTTACAAACAACAACTTACACATCTCATTAGCTGATTTGTGTTTACATTGAACAAGGTGCAGAAACTTGGATAACAAGGGGTCAACTATGTACATCTATGTGGCAGATTGGTGACATCTCGCTGGATATAGTCGTGGTTGGTTGTGAGGTAGGTCTTACCAAACTAAGTCGGCTGAGTGGTGGGTGAGGCTATTGAGGTGCTGTCTAGGGGGTAATGCTGGAGGAAGAGATGGTGCTTCAAAGACTTTCTGAACTGTGAGAGATTTGGGATCGCTCGTATGCTGGGGGGTAGGGCATTCCAGCATCTTGGTGCGCAGAATTTGAAGGCCCTGTTCATGGTTGAACGTGTACATTGGGTTATTGCTTTAGGGACCATCAGCATATGAAGTGCGGTAGATCTTCTGGACCTATTGAGGGGTGTGGGCTGGATCAGCTCTGATAGTGAGGTCGCTGAGAGCCCGTTGACAGCCTTGAATGTTAGCAGTAAGATTTTGTAAGTGAGTCTGGCGCGTATTGGGAGCCAGTGTAGGTGCTTCAGGATGGGGGTCACATGGTCTTTCCTGGAAGCTCCATGGAGGACTCTTGCCGCAGCATTCATCGCCAGTTGTAGGGGGTTCAGTGTGGTTTGAGGGAGTCCTTGCAGGATAGAGTTTGCGTAGTCCAGATGCGGTATGATTAGTGCTTGATAGACTGTTCTGAAGTCGTCTGGTGTTAGCAAGGATCTTAGGTGCCTGAGAGAACGGATCTTGTGATACACCGCTCTCACCGTGTTGCCTATATGCGTCTTCATGTCGAGGCGCTGATCTAGTGTGACTCCGAGGTACCTGATCGTGGATTTGGACTGTAGTTCTTCGTCAACTTTTAGAGAGGGTGGTGTGGAGAAGTTTTGATCCCTGGTAATGAATAGGACCTCTGTTTTTCTTATGCTGAATTCGGAGGTTTTGGGTTTGTAGCCAGTTGGATACTGCATTAAAGCAGTTTGTCAGCAGGGAGAGGTCTGGGTTTTCGGTCGAGAACGGCATGTATAGCAGTACGTCGTCCGCATATATCAGGCAATTGACACCGAATGAATGGATCAGGTTGCAGATGGGCTGCATGTAGATGTTAAACATCAAGGCAGAGAGGGAGGATCCCTGCGGGACACCTTGCTTTAGGTGGAAAGGCTCTGATGATGTGGACCCTGATCATACATGCTGCCATCTGTCAGAGAGGTAGGACTTGCACCAGTCTAGTGCTTTGTCTGTGATCCCCTTCTCTTTAAGGCGCTCAAGGAGCAGCTCATAGCTTACTGAATCGAACGCTGCCGCAATGTCCAAGAAGATGAGGGCAAATCCTTTGCCAGATGTTGTCTATTCCTGCAGTTATGCTGCTGAAGAGTGTGGTGAGTAGTGTTTCAACCCCGTGGGCCTCTCTGAAGCCGTGTTGGCATGGGTCCAGTGGTGCAGAAGCATCTATGTGGTCTTGAATTTGGCATTGAACTTCCTTTTCGATTACTTTCGCTAATAGGGGTATGCTTGATATCGGTCTGTATGAGTCGACCTTCTGGGGGTCCAGCTTGCTGTTCTTCAGCAGCGGTCTTATGGATGTCTGCTTGAGGGATTGCGGAAATGTGCCTGTTGCAAAGGATCGGTCCATGAGCCTGGCTATGAAAGGGCTCCAGTGGGAACGTAGTTCTTTAATCCAGAATGCAGGGCAGGGGTCGGATTGAGCAGTGATCATGTTAATTGCAGCAATGGTGTCTTCAATATGCTGCTTGGTTGGTGTGGAGAAAATGGTGAGTGGTGTCTTGTGGCTGGGCTCGAGTGAGGCTCTCGGTGATGAGACCTTGTTAGTCTTACATAACTTGGACTGTAAGTAATCCTGCGAATTCTTGTGGGTGGATCTCGACTGGTTGGACTGCGGATGGTTCCTTCATTAGGTTGTTAACGAGAGCGAAGAGGTCGTGCAGCTTGTTCAGTGAATGATTTAGCGTATCTGTGTGGAATTGTCTCATGTTCGTTGTTACTGCTTCTCGATTGTACTGCTAGGTGCTCATTATAAGCTCTTTGATCATCTGCCGAGTGTGAGCGGCGCCATCGTCGTTCAAGCTTTCTTAGGTAGGAGAGTGAAGTTTTTAGTTCTGCGGAGTACCAGAGTGTAGATGCTCGCTTTGCTGGAGGCTTATTTGGTGGTGGAAGGAGCGCCATTGAACTGAGGGTCTTATTCCAGTTGGAAACGAGATCCTCAGGGTCGTGAGCAGAAGATGTGAGTAGTGGGTGGGTTGTGCTAAGAATCAGGTCTCTGTTGAAGGCTTGGAATCTTCGTGGTGGTGCTTTAGAGGGATCGCTCAGTCTTCTTGCTTCCTTCTGATTGCCGTTGGGCAAGGGTATTTGGAAAGTGATCAGCTTGTGGTCTGACCAGGGGACTGCCATAATGGACAGCTCAGTAGTGTTGGATGGGATGATAGTTGTCTGGGGAGCAAATATCAGGTCCAGTATGCCTCCTTTGTCATTGGTCGGTTCCTTGATCAGTTGTTTGTCCTAGTTTATCAAGGGCTTCAAGGAAAGCTGATGCGTGAGAATCTTGAAGGGAGGGTAGATTGAAATCTCCTAAAACCCAGTTTTGTGTGTATGGGTTTTGGGTATTGGAGGCGAGGTCAGTTATTGTTGATAGAGCATCTGGGTCTGCTGATGGAGCCCTGTATAGGAGGGTGATAGAGCAGCGCTTGTTTTGTTATTGTGAGGGAGTCGAGGAGAGATGTGCTGGTTGGGTTGCATGGGTGAAACTGGAGGTCTGTTTTGGTGATGGCAAGTACTCCTCCGCCTTTTCCATTCCTGTGGCATGTATGGATGGAGAAATTGGCAGGCAGGAGTTGGTTGAGGAGGACATTATCGTCACTGGAGAGCCATGTCTCTGTGACCAGGAGTATGTCCAGGTCATGATGGGCTATCATGTCGGATACAACGGGCCATTTCTTGGGTATAGAGCGGGCATTTATGAGCGCACATCTCAGTAGTTGGGGGAGGGGGTTCTCAGCATGTTTTGCTTTCTTTTTGTGTTGTAGTGCAATTTGTAATAGGTGGTGGTGAGTTGTGCGAGTGGCTTCCTCTGGTTTGTGGAAGGGGGGTATTTGACCATCTCTTCCTGTGATTCAGGAGAATTGGTATTTGGTTGTGGCTGGTAGATAAGTCTGTAATGCTGCTTTGGCCTATATAGAGGAGGTAGAGAGCAATTGTGAAAAGGCTAGATAGGGCCAGTTTAGGTGTTTACCTTGTTGTGTGTGGTCAGGGTCGTACACTTTTTAACTCAGGTAAATACAGGCACTTACACCTCAAAGCAGGTAGATATGGGCACCAACACTTCAGAATATTTAAACACAGGCACTTACTCCTCAAACTAGGCAAATACAAGTATCAGGTTTAATATTACTTGCGTTTTGCTGTCGTGTGTTACTGTTCTGTTCCTCGGAATTCTCTGGTGATCTAGGACTGTTCCTTCAGCGTGCGGTCCCCGCCTAAGGGTCACACACAAGGGCCCTCTGGCGAGGCCCTCGGACGCGGGCGCACCTGTTGGAGCCTCTCTTTTAAAGCGGCAAGAGCGCTCCGATTGAGCGGTGGATGCAGGAGGGAAGGTCTGGCTGCTGCTGTAGCTCGATCCCTCCTGGGAAAGCACGTGGCGGTGGAAAGGGCTTCCCCGAAGCTTGCACCTTCTTTTAAAGCGGCAAGAGCACCCCGATTGGGCGGTGGATGCAGGAGGGGAGGTCTGGCTGCTGCTGTAGCTCGATCCCTCCTGGGAGAGCACTCTTGCAAAAGGTACTGCATCCACTGCCACCATCTTAGATCTCAGAGTCCTCAAAGAACAGTGCTCGAGGCGGACATGGGAAAGGAAGATCTGGAAACTCAGAACCTCCCATATATTCCACAGGCTGGGAAGGAACAAAATAGTTTTTGGAAGGAGCGACCAGCCATCCTAGTGGTTCCAGCATAGGAAAAATCCTGAACATGACAAAAAGAAATGCTCCTGTTCTGACTTGTCCTGCATAGCCAGTTGACAGAATAAAGGAGGACCCAGTATCCCTCCTGTCATAGGGAGTCCACTGCTGCCCTCCTGTTACATCATAGGAGAGTCTGAAGTGATCAGAGACCAAAGAAAGCACATCTGAGAATCACTGAGTGGTAAACTCTGAAGGGAACATATAGACATATCCCAGCAAGCCTACGACTGTGAACTCTCTCACTATCTCACTGTTACACAGAAACAGGCCATGTGGTCTTTTTCTGCCGTCATATCTAGTCTGCCCTTCCATATCAACCACTATAACAGTCCCCGTTTTCCTTTAGAGATCCTCTGTGTTTGTCCCATGCTTCTTTGAATTCAGATACTGTCCTCTACCACCTTCACTGGGAGACTATTCCATGCAGCAACTACTCTTTCTCCAGGACCAAGCAGGAAGTCAGTCCTCACTTATGGGTGACGTCGGCGCCGACGGAGCCCTCGCGGAGCAATTTTCCCCAGCTTTCAAAGAAAGCCTTTGGGAATTGCAGCGCGCATGCGCGGTCGTCTTCCCGCCCGAAGGTGCCATCTTAGCCAGTCTTCTTTTTTCCGCGGAGCCCTGCAGACGTCCCCGTCTTGTCCCCGCGAAAAAGTTGATTTTCCTCTTTCTTTTATACTTTTTTCTTTCGGTTCGACGCCGATCGTTTTCCCGCCCGGACTCGCGACGCCGGTCTCGAGTCCTCTAGCGTTTTTTCGGTTTTTCTGACTTAGTCAGCTTTCATTTTCGTTTTCCCTGGCAGCCCGGTCCTTTGACCTCGCAGGGGCCCTTTTTCCCCCGATGGCTGCCAGTGGCTTTAAGCGGTGTGGTCGGTGTGACCGAAATATGTCACTAACCGACACACACGACTTTTGCCTCCGCTGCTTGGGCCCGGATCATGAGGAACTGATCTGTGGGCCCTGCAGCAAACTGTCCTCGAAGGCGTTGAGAAGTCGGCGGCATCAGCGCGAGAGAATCTTCGCTGACCCCAGCCGTACCCGGACCTCGTCGGAGGCCTCCGTGTCAAAGGGCTCCAGCTCGGACCGTCGCCGGAGCTCCTCCGACCGGGGTTCTCCCTCCGGGGACCATCGTCGGAAGGAAAAACCCGCGAGGGCGGCGTCGGTGGACGCTCCTGGCTCCGCGAGGGCCAGGTCGCATAGCCCCGACAGCCGCCCCGGGTCCTTGGAGAAGGAACATCTCCCGAAGCGACCTCGCCTGGAGTCGGAGATGCCTGCCCGGGTAAGTCCTGTAGTCCTTCTGGACTCGCCTCCGCGACAGCCGACGTCGGGCCCGACGCCGTCGGGGCCCGGGTCGGGGACTGCTGGGTCACCTGAGCTCGGACTCAGGTTGACGGCCTTGGAGAGCAGACTGTCTGCCTTCATGGACCAGCAGCGGGCACTGCTCGCTGGCCTCGCTGGCGCCGCTGCCCCGACCGCCGGGACGTCGACGTCCAAGTCGACCCCGGAGACCGAGCCGATCCTCGAGTCAATGAGAACTCGAGTCGATCCTCGGTCGAGGTCACCCTCGGCCTCCCGTTCGGGACCGAGGTCGCCGACGCCGACTCCCTCGACGTCGGGGCGGCTGGCGCCGCACCCTGCCCGGGCCGACCCCACCGAGTCCTCGTCGGAGTCGGTCTGGGAGTCTGAGGAGGAAGAGTCACCTGATTCTTTCCGGACTCGGTGTGTCCCATCGGACTCACCGGGGTCCGAGCCTCGGAAGCAGTCCCCCCCGGAGGATGCCCGGTTCTCGGACTTCGTTAGGGATATGGCCAAGGCTTTGGCCTTCCCTGCGGATCCCGAGGAGGAGCCTCGAGCCGAAGAGCTCGACGCCCTCCAGTATGACTCTCCCGCGAGGGAGCACTTTACTGTGCCGGTTCCTCCTATGCTGGAACGACTACTCTTCCGCATGTGGGAGAGTCCGGCCTCCTCGCCGGTCCTGAGCAAGCGGGTCGATTCTATCTATCGGGTCCGCAAGAGCCCTGGCTTTCAGAAGGCACAGCTGCCACACCATTCCATGGTAGTGGAATCGGCCATGCATCGTCTTAAGAGCCAGAAGATGCACTCCTCGGTGCCTCCTGGAAGGGAGGCCCGTAACCTGGATGGCCTTGGCAAGAAGTGCTTCCAGGGCTCTATGCTCGCATGTCGTGTCCAGACTTACCAGCTCTACATGGGCATGTATCTCCGGGATCTGGCTAAAGAGCTAGCCGGATTTTCCGCTGGTCTCTCCGAGGAGCCTTTGCGGAGGTTCCTAGCCTTGTCCACGGGCATTCGGGAATGCTCAAAGTTCATGTCCCGAGCAGCCTATGATGGCTTTGAGGCCTCGGCTAGAGTGGCCGCAGCCGGCATCGGTGCCCGCCGACAGGCTTGGCTTCAGTCGTCGTACCTTGAGCCCTGGGTACAGGACAAGTTGGTCGATGTCCCCTGCCGAGGCGAAAACCTCTTTGGCAAGCCCATGGCGGAAAAGGCTGCACAAATTGAGACTGAGACTCTCACCAGGACCAGGCTTTCTAGGAAGACCTCCGCCCCTTCCCAGAAAAAGAAGGGCTCGGGAAAAAAGTCCTTTTACCCGAGGAAGGCGGCTGCCTACAAACAGTACCCCCATTATCAGGCCCCTGCAGCTCCCCAACAGGGCCAGCAGGCCAAGGGACGGGGTAACGGGTCCCGTAGGCAGCAAGCCCCCAAGCCTGCACCACCAGCCCCTGCTCAGCAGGGAGGGGGTTTTTGACTCGCTCAGCATAGCCTCTCCCCCCCCGCTGGTCCCTCCCAGCACCGGAGGCCGGCTGGTTCACTTCGCCCACAGGTGGTCCAGCATCACCGCAGATGCCTGGGTGCTTCAGGTCGTGCGAGAGGGCTACCTTCTCCACTTCCATCAGGTCCCTCCCTCCTATTTTCCGGGAGAACCTTCGCGCCCCCCTCTGCACAGGGAGTTGCTCCTTCAGGAGTTAGCAAGTCTTCTGCAGGAACAGGCGGTGGAACCGGTGCCCCACCACCTGAGAGGTCAAGGTTTTTATTCAAGGTATTTTCTGATACCAAAGAGAACAGGGGGCCTCAGACCCATCCTGGACTTGCGCAACCTCAACAAGTTCCTGATGCGGGAGAAGTTCAAAATGCTTACCCTTGGAATCCTTCTGCCCTACCTCCAGCAGGGAGATTGGCTATGCTCCTTGGATCTAAAGGATGCCTACACGCACATCCTCATCCACCCAAGCCACCGCCAATACCTAAGGTTTGTGGTGGCAGGAAATCATTACCAGTACAGGGTACTGCCCTTTGGCCTGTCCTCCGCACCGCGAGTCTTCACAAAATGTCTCGCGGTCGTGGCGGCCCATCTCCGGCTTCACGGCCTCTATGTCTTTCCGTACCTCGACGACTGGCTCATCAGAGCAGCGTCCGCTCAGGAGGTCACCAACGCCACGTGCCGCACGGTGACTCTGCTGCAGCACTTGGGCTTTGTCATAAACTTCGCAAAGTCCACTTTGCTCCCCTCACAGGATCTCGAGTTCATCGGCGCAAGGCTGCACACTCCTCGGGCACGAGCGTACCTACCGCTCGACAGGGCTCAACGGCTCATGGACCTAGCCGACCGCTTTCGCAGCCAGCCCCTGGTCTCCGCCAGGCGCTTCCTGAGACTGCTTGGCCATATGGCTTCCACCGTCCATGTGACCCCCAATGCCCGCCTGAACATGCGGTCTGCTCAATGGTGTCTCCGCCAGCAGTGGCGACAAGCCACAGGCGGCCTGGCAGACCTAGTGCGCGTCTCCGAGCCGCTGCTCTCGTCTCTCCGGTGGTGGCTCCGGCAGCCGAACCTGATATTCGGAATGCCTTTCCAGTCACCTCAGCCGACCCGGGTGCTGACCACCGATGCATCCCTCCTGGGCTGGGGAGCACATTGCCAAGAGGCACGTACTCAGGGCCTCTGGACCACGTGGGAGTCTGCTCAGCAGATCAACTTCCTGGAGCTCAGGGCGATCCGCCTCGCTCTCAAGGCCTTCTCCCACCTGACTTCCCAACAGTCCGTCCTTGTCCAGACGGACAATCAAGTTGCCATGTTCTACGTGAACAAGCAGGGGGGCACGGGCTCCTTCCTCCTCTGCCGGGAGGCACAGAAGCTCTGCTCTTGGGCCGTCAGTCACGGCATTCTCCTCAGGGCAGTTTATCTCCCGGGCCAAGAAAATTGCCTTGCAGACAAACTCAGCAGGGTCCTCCAGCCGCACGAGTGGCGTCTGGATCCCTTGGTAGTTCAGAAGCTCTTCCTCAAGTGGGGTCTCCCCACGGTGGATCTCTTTGCCAGTCCTCACAACCGGCAGCTTCCTCGCTTCTGCTCTCGTCAGCCACACCCCCTTCGGGTTGCGGCGGACGCCTTTCTGATCTCGTGGTCGGGGAGCCTTCTGTACGCTTTCCCTCCCATCCCGCTGGTCTCTCGGACTCTTTTCAAGGTTCTCCGAGACAAAGCCTTCATGATCCTGGTGGCCCCTCGCTGGCCCAGGCAGCCGTGGTTTCCTCTCCTGCTGCAACTGGCGGTGGAGGGCCCAATCCCTCTGGGGATACAACCGGATCTCCTCACTCAGGATCAGGGGTCCCTTCTGCACCCCAACCTCAGGTCTCTCAACCTTATGGCCTGGCTGCTGAGAGGGTAGTCCTTGCTCCCCTTCTCCTGCCGGCGGAGGTGGAGGAGGTCGTCTTAGCTTCGCGACGGCCTTCTACCCGCAAATGCTACGCCCTTAAATGGCGTCGCTTTGCAGTCTGGTGTGCCCAACAGTCTCAGGATCCCTTCTCCTGCCCGGTGTCGGTGATCTTGCAGTACTTGCTGCACCTCTCTAATCTGGGACTTAAGTCCAACTCCGTCAAAGTTCACCTCAGTGCTCTTTCAGCGCATCATGTTCCAGTGGACGGCAGACCTCTCTCCAATGACCCTCTCGTAGCGAGGTTTCTCCGAGGTCTCCTTCTACTTAAACCACCTCTGCGCCCGCCAGCGCCTGACTGGGACCTGAATGTGGTTTTGCAGCGGATCACCTGTCCGCCTTTTGAACCTATGGCTACCTGTTCTCTACGTTTTCTGTCTTGGAAAACACTGTTCTTGATAGCCCTCACTTCCGCTAGGCGCGTAAGTGAATTGCAGGCCCTCGTGTCTGATCCCCCCTACACTCGATTCTACAAGAATAGGGTAGTCCTACGGACTCACCCAAAGTTTTTGCCTAAAGTGGTCTCCCCTTTTCACATGAATCAGGAGGTGGTACTTCCAACCTTCTTTCCCAGACCACACTCCAGCCGAGCTGAGACGGTCCTCCATACCCTGGACTGTAGAAGGGCATTGAACTTCTACCTTGACCGTACGCGGGAGCACCGTAAAGCTGCTCAGCTTTTTGTGTCTTTTGACCCCAATAAATTGGGGCTCCCGGTCTCCAAGCGTACTCTGTCCATCTGGGTGGCGGACTGTATCTCTTGGGCTTATGGGGCAGCCGGACTCGCCTTAGAAAGTCGAGTCACGGCTCATTGCGTTCGGGCAAAGGCCACGTCAGTGGCTTACCTCCGCTCTGTTCCGCTGGCAGACATCTGCCGGGCCGCTACTTGGTCTTCGAGCCAGACTTTTGCGGTCCATTACTGTCTCGAGAGGGAGTCCCGTAGGGACAGTGCTTTCGGACAGGCAGTCCTCCGTAATCTCTTTGAGGTCTGAGCAACTCCTACCCTCCATCCCGGATGTGGGCTACCGGTGGGTGATAATTCAGCGAAGATTCTATCCTTCTGTGCTGCTGAGCTAGAGGGAGCTCATTTTTGTGCTTAGGGTCTCCGGTAGCCTTGAGCTTGGGAGTCCCATAAGTGAGGACTGACTTCCTGCTTGGTCCTGGAGAAAGCGTAGTTACTCACCTGTAACAGGTGTTCTCCAGGAGCAGCAGGAATCAGTCCTCACTACCCTCCCTCCTCCCCTTGGAGTTGCAATCGTCTGCTTATGTTCTTTTTGCAAATTTTTATGCTGTCTTTTTTAGCTATGTCATCTGACTGGCTAAGATGGCACCTTCGGGCGGGAAGACGACCGCGCATGCGCGCTGCAATTCCCAAAGGCTTTCTTTGAAAGCTGGGGAAAATTGCTCCGCGAGGGCTCCGTCGGCGCCGACGTCACCCATAAGTGAGGACTGATTCCTGCTGCTCCTGGAGAACACCTGTTACAGGTGAGTAACTACGCTTTCCGTAAAGAAAGATTCAGGAATAATATGCAGAAATATATCTCCTTTCACCCTCATCCTATGTCCCCTTGTAGCAGAGCTTACTTTCCATCGAAAGAAGCTCTCCTCCTGTATATTTATGCCACGGAGGTATTTAAATGTTTGTCATATCACCTCTATCCCGCCTTTCCTCTAAAGCAGGGGTCCTCAAACCTTTTAAACAGGGGGGCCAGTTCACTGTCCCTCAGACCGTTGGAGGGCCGGACTATAGTTTAAAAAAAAACTATGAACAAATTCCTATGCACACTGCACATATCTTATTTTGGTGATCTGTACCATAGTTGGCTCCAGTTTTTATCTTTGTTAATGTTATTGAGCTTTTCCAACATTGACTTCCACAGATGTAGTCAGTTTGATATTTGTGCAATCCATTGGGGAAAGTCTATGTGTACAGTTGCCACTTGTGTTACTGGAAGAAGGTATTTGAGATGAATAGATCTTTGGTCTTGCAGAATTCTATCAGTCCTTCTCTAGCTTCACTTCTGTTACCAAGTACAAATTTTCCAACCACTTTGCCGCCGCCGCCTTTTTGCCCACTTTTGCTCTCCAGTCAACTAATAAATTCTATAGAAAGAGGAAGCTAGAGTCCTTCTTTAGGGAGAAGTATGGCCTAATTGTATTCTTACTTCTGAAATAAACTCGAATGAGATGTTTTGAATCAAGATGATAAATATTGGGGGGGAGGGGGGGAGTATTTTAGGAACACTATTCTTGCTTTGAAAATGGGCATAGAGGCATCCCTGGAGCCATTTTATAAAGCAGTTCTAAGGATGTCACCAGCGCGAAAACATCCAAGGCTGAATAGAGGCATGTTTGGGGCTTTCCCAAGACCTTGGATGTCCACACCCAATTTCAGCAATGCCCTTCACATATTGAATCCAAGTTTATACAGTACCTCCTCCAGGACATGAATACGCATCAGAAAAGTTCTCATTCTGCCATAGACAAGAAGGTATTCTAATATCCCCTACCTTTTTTATGGTCGGCATCGGGGAGGTGAGCGGGAAGTGGAGCCCCTCCCCGATCACCCTCGCAAGACCAATCGGGCCACCGGAACACCAAAGAAAGTCAAAGGACCTCTAGGCGCGAAGGGAAATCCTGCCACACAAACAGCAACTGTAGCAGTCCCGATCGGCATCGGGGAGGTGAGCGGGAAATGAAGCCCCTCCCTGATCACCCTCACAAGACCAATCAGGCCACCGGAACACCAAAGAAAGGCAAAGCGCCTCTAGGCATGAAGGGAAAGCCTGCCACACAACCTGCAACTGCAGCCGCCTCACTTCGCCTCATGGTAGAGCCGTCCCTGAGGACAGGCAGCGGTGGCAAAAACACCCAGCGGGCCGCATGTGGCCCGTGGGCCGTAGTTTGAGGACCCCTGCTCTAAAGTATACAAATTAAGATCCTTAAGTCTGTCCTCATATGCTTCATAACGAAGACCACTAACCATTTTAGTAGCCAACCTCTGTACTGACTCCATCCTGTTTATATCCTTTTGAAGGTGCAGTCTCCAGAATAGCATACAATATTCCAAATGAGGTCGCTTCAAAGGCTTACACAGAGGCACTATCACCTCCTTTTGTCTCCTAGCCATTCCTCTCCCTATGCACCCAAACATCCTTCGAGCTTTCGCCGTTGCCTTTCTACCTGTTTAGCTACTTTAAGATCATCAGACACAATCACGCCTAGATCCCGCTCTTCTTTTGTAGACAGAAGTACTTCACCCCCTATACTATATTGCTTCCTTGGATTGCTGCAGCCCAAATGCATGACTTTGCATGTTTTAACTTTAAATCTCAGCTGCCAAATTCTAAACCATTCTTCAAGCTTAGCTAGATCCCTCCTCATGTTATCTACACCTTCCTGGGTGTCTACTCTATTGCAGATTTTGTTATCATCTGCAAAGAGGCAAACCTTACCTGACAGTCCTTCTGCAGTAACACTAACAAAGATGTTAAAAAGAATCGGACTAAGGACAGATCCCTGGGGCCCTCCTCTGGTAACCACCTCCTACTCAAAGTGAGCTCCATTTACTTGCACCCTTTGTCGCCTCCCACTCAAGCCATTTTCTAACCCAAGCAGTAACTTTAGGGTCTGTCCCTAGGGTGCTCAGTTGGTTTATAAGTCGCCTCTGCAGAATGGTGTCAAAGGCTTTACTGAAATCTAAATGCACCACATCTAGGGCTCTCCCTCTGTCCGACTCCCTGGTTACCCAGTCAAAGAAATCAATCAGATTTGTCTGACAAGACTTGCCTCTGGTGAATCCATGCTGCCTCAAATCTGGGAAATCGTTGAACTCCAGAAACCTCACTATTTTCTCTTTCAGCAGCGCTTCCAATAATTTACTCACCATTGAGGGTTAAACTAACCGGCCTGTAATTTTCAACCACATCCTTACTTCCGCTTCTGTGTAAAGAGACCACATGTGCCTCTCTCCAGACCTCTGACACCACTCCTGACTCCTACGAGGCATTGAAAAGGTTAGTCAGTGGAGCTGCTAGAACGTCCCCAAGTTCCCTCAGTATTCTCGGGTGTATCCCATCCGGTCCCATTGCTTTGTCTACTTTAAGTTTAGCTAGTTTCTCACGAACACAGTCTTCTGAATATTGTTCAAGATGCCCCTCTCTTCTGCTCCTGTTTGTGGGTGTTTTCTGACGTCCTGCTCCTGGTTTTTCATCTGAACACAGAACAGAAATATTTGTTAAGCAATTCCGCTTTATCCTCATGAGCTTCTACATATTCCTCCCCTTCACCCTCGAGTCTGACAGTACCACTTTTGCCCTTCCTCTTCCCACTAGCATATCTGAAAAACATCTTAGCCAATGCAATAAAATGAGGGGATATTTCCTCCTCTTTTCGAATCTTTGCTTTCTTCACCTTTTCAGCTACTTCTTTCGAAAACCATAGGGTCTCCTTTATCCTTTTACATTTATTTACTATTTTAACAAAAAGGTTGGTTGCCCTTAAAATATCCTCTTCCAGTTTTGCCCACTGTTTTTCTACATCCTCCAGCTGTTCCCATCCCGCTAACGACTCCCTGAGGTATTGGCCCATCTTGGCAAAGTTAGTTTTCCTAAAGTCTAAGACCCATGCTTTTGAATGGATTCTGTCAGCCCTGGTGATCACTGGATGCAAAATGATCTCCCACTATAACATTAGAAACATTTTCACCATTGGTAAGCACCAAGTCCAGTATTTGCACTTCACATGTGGGTTGCATTTCTAGTTGCCTGAATCCAGGATCTCCGTACTTCTAGATGATACTGCAGCAGGGATGTGCCAATCAACATCTGGCATATTGAAATCCCCTATCAGTAGCACTTCCCCTTTCCTAACAATGCTGCGTATGTCTTCAATTCTACGTCCTCTCCTTGTGAAGGAGGTCTGTATATCACGCCAATGCAAATAGATTTCTCTTGCCGCCTTTCTAGTTTAACCCACAGTGCCTCCTCTCTCTCTTTTAAGCCCTGTATTTCCATAGCTTTAATATTATTTTTTACATATAGTACCATTCTTTCTCCCCTTCTTCCTACCCTGTCCGTTCTTATTAAAGTATAGCCTGGTATAATTACATCCCAATCATGGTTGTCTGTGAACCATGACTCTATTACTGCTGCTAAACCCTGTGAACTTAGGAAAACAGCTTAACCTTTCCTTTCTAGGGAAGGGGATACTGCTTCCTCTTTCTTCTGGCTGCTTTAAAGCTGGAAACTGGCAATTTCTATTCCTAGGAAAAACTCTCTCTAATAGCCTGAAGCAGAGAGAAGCAAAGAGACTACCTGGCTAACAAGAGAAACATGTTGTATCGTTTCAGATCCCTTGAGAGAAGCCAGGAAGGAGGTCCTTTAGACTAGAACAATCCTACTCTGGCCCATCTATGGCACAGGATGGGGGGGGGGGGGGGGGTGAACACACCTGAGACGAGATATCAGGAGTTTCAGTCCAAGGAGTCACAGCATCTGCATCTTACAGAAGATCTGGTGCATTTACTCAACTAGGCTCTTTATATTTTTTATTTCTTAACTTTCTTTCTCAAAAAAATTCAAGCATGGCTTCTCAGTGAAAGAGCTCTTTTGAGAAGTAAAGACTACAACAAATACGGAGGAAGAAGGGGGAGAAGACACTGTTGAAAATTGGATCAGGAGGGTCAGATCCTGCCTTGTTCTCTTCCTGCTGAACCATGAGCAGAAGCCCTGGGAAAATAGTTATCAGCACCTGCTCTGAGGCAGCTAAAGCTGAAGCCAGACCTTGGAAGCCTACTCAGCCAAAGGCCAGAGCCCTAGGAGCACAGTCCCTGCTTTACTCAAGGCAGTCAAAAACTGTACCCTGAAACTTGAGTAACTGGAGACTGAAGCTCCAAAGGCAGCTGACAGATGAACCCTAGAAGCCTGCCCAACCAGAGGCCAGAATCCTTGGAGCATACTTAGCAGCACCTGTCCTAAAAACCCTCTCAGCCTGCCTAACCAGAAGCTGGAGCCCTGGGAGTACATTTACCAGTATTTGCTCTGCAAGGAGCATACAAAAGATGAATCTCTCGGAGCACCCCTTCCTGTCCCTGCTCTAGCAAAGGCATCTAAAAGTCAAACAAAGATGCCTGATCAACAGGAGGCCTGAACCCCAGGAAGACTGGCATCAGCTTTACCATAGGCACTAGGTAGCTGAATTCTGGGAGCCTGGTTAAACGAAGGCTAGAGCCCTGAAAGCACATTTGCCAGCATGTGCTCTACTCGAAGCAGCAAAAGGTAGAGTTCCATGAGTCTGTTCAACAAAAACCAAGAGCCCTGGGAGCACACAGACTAGTACCAGCTCTACCGGGGAAAACAACCCACAGACTGTTGCCCTGGGAGCCTTCTCAACCAGGGGAATCTGCTTTTAGACCAGGGCTCAACAAATACCAGTTATCAGATCGCCATTGTGAACTAGAAATTTTCTTCTGGCACCTCATATTTTTGTGGCCCTTTTATTTAAAGATAAACATATTTCTCTTGCAGCAACTGTTTAACCATGGTCGGAGCAGAAGCTGCTTCCTCCCTACACTACACAGCTCTGTGTGAGTCTGTCATACATTGCAGGAACTCACACTGGTCTCGTGAGACTTGATATATCAAAACCAGTGCAAGAGTTCCTACAACACACAGCTCAAACTCGCACAGCTGTGCAGTGCAGAGAGGAAGCAGCTTCTGTTCAGGTAGCAGTTGCAGCAATGGCTGCAAGAGAAACTTCTCTTTTAATAAGAGGATGAAATCCATGCTTCACCACAGATAGCCAGGCGAGGATCAGTGGTGCTGTAAGGAAAGGGAAGGCTGGCTGGCCTGCTACTGTTATTAACTGTACTGCAACATATTTGCTATTTCTTTACTCTCTGCTCCTTTGCAGGCAAACATTGATTATTCTTGGCCACCACCAAAGCAGACTTTGATGATTGAACGTGCCCACCCAGTCCTACATATGAGGTGACATAGGCATCAGCCAAGCTATCTATCAACACCAAGTCGAGGCAACCGTGCCGTGGCAGCTTGAGCCAGAGGAGCGTGCACGAGGAGCAGGTCTTGCTCCTTGGAGCAGATCAGTATGCCATAGTTGTGCATCCCCATTGCTGGCCTTCTCTGTTAGCTCTTCATGATCTACCTTTGCGGGACAACCGCACAACACATCTCCCCCCTCTGTCTCTCCCATGTCATCTTTTCCAGTGATTTGGACAGCATGGCGTTAGCCTCACTACTGCAGCCCATTGGAGCCAAGGGTGACCTCTTTAATTTGCTGCACTTCTTCACCCCCTCTCCTCACTACCAATCATTTCTCATTGCCTGCTCTTTAGCTAGCACTTCTTAATTGTAGATCCTTGAAATTGAAATCATCACTAATCGTGGACCTCCTCTTACACAACCTTGACATCCTCTGCCTCACAGGGAGTTGTTCTGGGAGAGTGAGGACCCCTACCTACAATGTTGTCTCCCTTCTGGTTATTCGGCCCTGTCTGTCCACAGGGCCTCACACCATGGAGGAGAGTTGGTCTTCTCTATAAAGACACCCTACCTCTATGTAAATGTCCTAATATATATTACACTGGCTTAGAAACACTGGTGGTCAAGATTGGACCACCTTTTAGCGTTCATGTATACCTTCTATATTGCCCTCCATTGACTCGGTCCGCTAGCTGAGAGGCCTTACAGCAATCCCTTTGATAACCACAGCTACCCTTCACCAAGCCCTGCCTTTGGGGACTTTACCATCCACATCAATAACCCGTGACAAATCATTTACTTAGTTTCTAATCAAGCATGACTTTTTCAACATGTCCAAGGACCCTCTCACATAGTGGGCCATGCACTGGATCTTATCTTAACATCCCAAAGCTTCACACCACTGCCCACATCCGTTACCACCTTCCCACTTCCTTGGTCCAGCCATCTGTTTATCCATTTCCTTCTCCCTGTGACTACCACCAGTGCAGTAACAGCTAGGAATATGCAGTATACCTACCAATGCAAGATATCATCTTCTACCTTGGCCCAGTTTCCATCAGCGGGTACACTGTTCCCTGCTTATTTCACCTTCTTACCTCTTGAAAATCAAAATATTCTCTGGCCAAAGAGTCAAAATCGGAAAGGAAAGAAGAAATGGACTTGTTAAGAAGTCTATGGATTACAGCATCCCGAAGAGGAAGGGGATAGAAAAGATAGAGTGAACTTCAAAGGATAGAAAGGAATAAGACTGAGGTAGATTGAGAGGCTGAAATTGACAAGAAGGAGAGAGAACCAACCCCACTCCATCACCATGACCAATGGCATGTGGAGTGTTGGAGACATGGAAGCCCCTGTGAGAGAGGGCAGCAACTGAGGTGGTGTCATTTGGAGTGGAGCCAGGTTTCTGTGAGAGCAAAGAGATGAAAAGCTTGAGAGAAAAAAATCATGAGCTAGACGGCCTCCAACAAGCGCTCGATACTATAGTGCTCAAAAACCTCTATCCTTTTCCACAGAAAACCTCTTATCCTTGGTTTCATTCCAGCCTGTGCTTGATAAAATGAGAGCTTAGAGCTGCTGAAGGACGTTGGAGGAGATCCAAAAAAACACTGGCCTTTGCATCCTTCTGCTCCTGCCATTCCTTCTATCATCCCAGATCAACCTGGCAAAGAAGGCATACTACTCTTCTTTAGTTGAAAAAACAGCAAAAGCCCAAAGACTATTTTCGTCATTACTTTCCAACTTTCTTCCCTATCCTCCAAGCTGTCTGTCTCAGCCTTGTCAGGCCCCTCACCAGACTTCTTAGCTCAGTTTTTCATGGAGAAAATAAACTCTGACACTGAACCTGCCCTTTCCCTCTCCATTCTCTCCCCCCCCCCCCAATCCCCATTCAGCCCCTCACATTGCCCCATGCACATTTTGGTCTGAATTTGCCCCAGTAACAGACACATCCTTCCATAAAGTGATCTCCATGATAAGAAAGACAGCTTGTGTGCTAGACCCTATCCCTTCGCTGTGGCGGACTGAGCAATCACTAGACCTGCTGCCTATTGTCTTATCTAGTACTACAACCAGTGTTCGATCTGGCAACCTCCCCACTGACTGTAAAAAAAGGTCGTGATTCGACCTATTCCTAAAGGCCCAAAATTGGACCTCACTTCATCAAACTATCATCTCATCTTGTTGCCTACACTGATCTGTCAGTTTAAAGAGAAAAGGTATTATTCTCCCCCAACCTAGGGTTCACCTAGAGCACATTGCCACTCTCCACCCACACCAATCAGGTTTCAGGGCACACCACAGCAAGAGACCATGGTCACCTCCGTTCTAAGTGAGCTACACAATGCCCTGGATCAAGGCCAAATAGCTCTGACAGTTTCCTTAGACCTCTCCGCTGCATTCAGCCTTGTAACCCACAGTATCCTCCTCTCTTGTCTCAATAATATAGGCCTCCGGGGAACTGTTTTTTCTTGGTTTGCTTCCTTTCTTTCAGATCGAACCTACCAAGTTCACTGGATCATCTCTCTCGAGCACATGTCCTGCCTTGTGGGGTACCACAAGGGTCAGCACTATCACCACTTCTTTTAAATATTTTCCTAAGCCTGCTAGCCTCCCTCATCCAATCTACAGGTCTTTCCTTATATATAATGTGCAGATGATATCCTGCTTGTTGCCTACACTGATGATCCTTGTCATCCCAATCTAACACAGATCAACTCCAGTTTTGAAAAAAATCTCCATATGGCTCCACTACAGACCTTCATATTCTGACACAGAATAGACAATATGACCTTATCACACCCCTCATGATTCAACATCACTAGCTCCCCATCTCTTTTAAAATACAGTATAAAATTCTGACCCTTGCCCACAAGTCATTGTACGATAATGTCCCTGCCTATCTCTCTTCCCTCATGATCCCTTATGCACCACCCTGATTACGTTCCTTGCATGGAAATAGATTATGCATCCCCCTGCCGTCTATAGCTCGCTATGAATCCACCTGACACTCCACGTTCTTCCTTGCACTGTCACATTGGAACTGCCTCCACACCTCACTCTGCCTAGAAGAAAACTTCAAGAAATTTAAGGTACTGCCGAAATCCTACCTCTTTGGGCAGGCCTTTGGGATGGACCCAGTGCAAGACGTGATTATAAAAAAACAGAGTTTATTTAAATAATCTTATTGCCAACCCGACACGGGCCGTGTTTCGCACACTTCGTCAGGGGTTGATCAAGTAGATGAAACTAAAACCATAAATACATGAAATAAATTAATGATAAATACATAAATCACATTAAAACACATTAAAAAACAGATGCTGTAATAAAATGAAAACTTGTGACACATGCAAAACCATTTATAAACTGTAAAAACAATATCAAGCATGAGGGTAAAAAGTGTAAATAAAAACTAATAAATAATTAATAATTACATTAACGTTTTGCCAAGTTCTTTTTGTTAGGGTTTAACTCATTAAATAAAACTTATATACATATAGAAAAGTATAAGGCAATAGAGGAGAAAGAAATGTAGAATGTGACAAACATAGATAAGAGGATAAATACCTCTGTGATGATAATAAAGGACACTTTAATGACCTTATTGTAGTTGCAATCGTGCTAAAAAGTAAAAACAAATCCCAAATTCATGGTTATGTAAAAATGCATCTAAAGTAAAAAAACTTATTTATTTATTTATTTTATTTATTTAGCTGTATTTATATACCGCTTTTCACCGGGTCAAAGCGGTAATTGTATACTAAATGACCGGAGTGGACCAACAAAAGAGAAACGTGGCAAGAGCGTGCGGTGAAGACAAAAACCTCAAGGGGATGAAAACATGTGTTGAGGAATTAAAAACTTATGATAAAAACTACATGTTTCAAAGGGTAGCTCAGGAACAGAGAGCTATATAGACATGGTACGTAATATACACATTGTGATTGAACGATGGCCTTAGAAGCTATTTTAACCAACATACAATGTATATAAAAATGCAAATTAATGCCGACAAAGACAACCAAATATCATAGACAACCCACAATAGGATGTATGTGTTTAAATAAATATGACCAGCCAAAATTACACTAAAACGTAGACAATGAAATTTTAAAATAAAGAATTAGAGACAAACCATGAACCGGTATTCTCCTATAATGCTGCTAAAGACTGCTGAGGAACACCAAAAATAGCGCGTTTCAATGCTAAAAAACAAACCAAAAGAGACCCGTTTTCTAAAAATGACCATATTATGGAATTATTGAAAGTGAATTTAGGAATCTCTACGCATATAGTCATGACCCAAACCTGCCAAGGAAACTTGAATCGGCTCTTCATCCGCTGCCATGAACTTACTTCAAAAGACGCAGGCGCACTGAAAATATATCCAGGGAGGCCAAAATGGGCGGAGTCGGAGCACTAGGCACGAAGATACGTGCTTAAACTAGGGATATGGGTGAAAAATCTTATCATATAAGGCTACAATGAAAACAAATCATATCTCCATAAAACATGACATGAGGCATTGAAAAAAAGGGGTTTGCCACCTAGTAAAAACCACCTTTTAAAACCGGGCGAATGTGTCTCAAAACAGGGAACGATACCCCCGGTGGTTATAAGCGGGGGGGGATTAAAGCTAAAAAACACATAAATAAATAAGATACTTAAAAAATACACTAGCAAGTAATAAGAGGGCAATTAAAAAATAAATAAATAAATTATGCCATCGAGTTTAAAATGCCCTTTAAAATGGGCAAAAAACATATCCATCTATCTCTAAACCAGAATTATACCACCACCGAAAAACGGAAGAGAAAAAATAAATAAATAACCCTAAATAACTTTGAGCAACGAATAAGCCAATAAAAAACCAATGATGCACCAGCCCAAATAAATTTATTAATGAACAATAAAACCACATTAAATATATTAAAATCATATTAAATGACAAAATTCAGTTACATGACACAAACTGATGAATTAATATGACTAGTTACCACCATATATGAGTAAAAAACAGATAAATATTAAATAAATAATGCCACCACATCACTAAACCATACGAAAAATGTAAAATAGATTGAAACGAACCTGTAAAGAACCTCGCCTGCTATGGATAAAAACTAAAAAGGGGGGGCAGGGAAGACTACAAACCAAACTACATCACAGTGATAAAATTGTTACAGAAAGACGGAGAGATCTCTATCCAGATTAAGACCATGTGGGTCTAGGGATCCCAATAGGTATATAAACCTTTGCTTCAGTCTCAGCATGGTCTTATTTATATCTCCACCTCTCCAGTTAATTTTAACCTTCTTAATGACAAAAAATTTTAAATCCATAATTCCATGATGATTAGCTTGCCAATGGGCTACTAGAGGTTTATCAGTTAAACCTCTCCTAATGCAACTTTTGTGTTCTGAAATCCTAATTCTAATATTACGGCTTGTCTTACCAACATATAATTTTTTGCACGGGCATTGTGTAACGTAAATCACATTTTGGGTGTCAGTTGGAATAGTCATTAATGTGAAACTTCTGGTTAGTGGTGGGATGAATATAACATTCTCTAATTGGAAGCACATTTAAACAAACCAGACATTTCCCACATTGGAACTGTCCTTTATATTTTGGAGAATATCCTCTTTCTGTCAAAGCTGAGGGTACTAAAAGATTCCGTAAATTAATATTACGTTTATGTGCAATCGTAAGCTTCGTGTCTTGAAAACACGGCAAAGTTTGGATGAGATGCCATTCGTTCTTGAGAATCTTAATAATTTTAGACAAATATTGTGAATACAGCAAAGGACACACTACCCTTAAATTGTCTTCCTTTTATTCTTGGTTGTAATAAGGAGGTCCGCGATGAATCCTTCGCTCTTTTATAAGCTTGTTCAATGTATGTCACAGGATACCGCCTTGTTAAAAACCTCTCTTTCATATCATTAGCTTCCTTCTCAAAATCATGTAAATTAGTGCAGGCCCTTCTAACTCTTAAAAATTGACCCACAGGAAGATTTCTCTTTAATGATGGATTGTGGTAACTACTAAAATGAAGAAGTTGATTCCTGTCGGTGGGTTTACGGTAAAGTGTTGTGGAAAACCCGTCCTTTTCTTTCCTGATTAAGAGATCGAGATAGGCTATCTGATAAGGATCATATGTAATCTGAAATCTCAAATTACCATCTAGTTGATTAATCCATGTGTTAAAATCATCAAGTCTCTCCACAGAACCATGCCAAAGAATAAGGATATCATCGATATATCGAATCCAAAGGCCAATATTGTCACTAAAGGGGTGTACCTTTAGATAATTGTTCTCAAAATTAAACATATAAAGGTTGGCTATATCAGGAGCCATAGCAGACCCCATCGCTACCCCTTTGATTTGCTTATAAAACAAATTCCTAAAACAGAAAACATTTTCAAATAATGCAATTTGTGCCAAGGATAATAAAAATGACGTAGAAATCCGGCGATGTTCAGTCCGTCTCTGAAGACTTTGATCAATAATATTGAACGCCTCCTTTTGTGGCACGTTAGTGTAGAGCGACTCCACATCAGGTGTAACCAAAATGATGTCAGCTCTGTAATTCTTAAAAGAAGATAAAATCTCTATTATATTACATGCGCTGAATCTCGTACATATGACAACATTTCGTTGACGAAGGGCCGCAGGAGAATATCTAAAAACTTCAAAATGGGTTCTAAAATTGAACCAATAGCTGAGACTATCGGACGTCCAGGTGGAGCCACGAGAGACTTGTGAATTTTGGGAATAATGTATATCGTGGGGATCACTGGGGATTCCACAATAAGAAAATCTCTCTTTTTTTTAGTTATGTAACCTATCTCAAAGGCAGTAATAACTAAATTGTCAATACTCCTTTTAAGATCAATTGTAGGATCTTTATCTGATCTTTGATTAAAAAAAAACATGGTCTTTTAACTGTCTATTAATTTCTTATATATAGTAATCTTTATCTAATACTACTACGGCTCCACCTTTGTCAGCTGGTTTAATTATAATCTGATTATTCTTTTGTAGTGAAAGAATCGCTTTCCTTTCTCCTAAAGAAATGTTATGAAATGAAGCTGAATTGTCTTTCATAACTGCTTCAACCTGTGCTAGTACTACTTTTTCAAAAGCTTCTATAATGGAATCTGATTGCTGAGGGGGAATCCATGTGGATTTCTTACTAACGATGGAGATATCTTTATAGGTATTATCTCGGCTAGAGAAGAATTGCTGTATCTGTAATTTCCTAAAAAATTTGTATAAATCGATGTGGACCTCAAATGGATCAGCCTTATTTTTAGGAACAAATGATAATCCTTTGTTGAGAATAGACTCCTCGTTAGGCGTCAATGAATATTTAGAGATGTTAATCACATTGTTTGGAGTGTTAATACTAGATTGATTACACAGGTACACTACCAAAAAACTGCCTCCAGTTTTGCAACTGATTCCTATAGATTTTGGGGTGCTGAATCCAGGAAAAATAGCCAAAATGTTCCATCACGTCACGTTTTCTTGCAAAATTAGATTTCTTACCCATATAAGGAATGTTCACATAATTTCTTTTTAGCCGACTGCAGTTTATTTTCTTGGCCCAAAATAGAGGTTGTAATGGTTAACTAACTAGAAACACTCCCTCATGATATTTTAGAGTGTTTTGTATTCATTTTATACATTAACAGGACAATTGGGAGGCGGGGGGCTAAATCCAGTACTCGCGCTGGCGCATGTTCTTTCCTGTTCGCCTCGCCTCGTTCGCTCGCTCAAACACGGTGGTTGCGACATGAACGTTCCTGTCAAATTTCAGTTTCTTGCAAGTTCATTATTACCTTTTGTTTGCTCAGTCGTAATCCAGCTTTATTCCGAAGTGGTTCACTACAGTTGTAGTTTGCAGTGCTGTGTATTTGTGATGGCTCACAGAGCCAGAGGTTGCGTCAACTCTCCGGACAGTTTTTGTTTTATTTGTGGGGAATATACCGTGAAAAAGCGGCAGAGGAACATTTCTGCATTTATTAAAAAAGTATATTTCGCCTATTTCGGTTTGAAGTTAGGCGATCAAGACAAACCGTGGGCTCCTCACAAAGTGTGCAAGACATGTGAGGAAGATCTACGCTTATGGATGAAAGGTAAAAAAACAAGCATTTCGTTTCAGAATACCTATGATGTGGCGTGAACAAAGAGACCACAGCAGTGACTGCTATTTTTGCTCTTGCATTGTGAAGGGATACAACTTAAAAAATAAGAACGTAATAAGTTACCCCAACCTTCCCTCAGCAATTAGGCCTATGCCTCATAGCAACGAAGTACCTGTGCCTGAACCACCAAAATCTTTGGATCATATTTGTGTGGACGGTTCTGATCATGATGAGACTCATCAGATGGCTTTTCCGATGAGTCCAGTACTTCCGAGTTTGAAACTGAACCAGATCCGAAACCTGAACTTTTCTCTCAAGCTGAATTGAATGATTTAGTCCGGGATTTAGGACTCCCAAAAGATGCTGCCCAACTGCTAGGTTCTCGGCTTAAACAGAAAAATCTATTGTCACCAGGAACAACTTTTTATTGGTACCGCAACCGCGAGACACAATTTTTGAAGTATTTCAGCAAAGAGGAAGATTTGGTATTTTGCAACGATATATACGGAGTGATGGAAAAGTTTAAACTCAAGTATGATCCTGCTGAATGGCGGCTGTTCATTGATTCGTCAAAAGACAGCATAAAAGGTGTTCTTCTTCATAATGGCAACACATTCGCTTCAGTTCCTATTGCTCACTCTGTTATTCTCCAAGAAAAATACGAGAATTTGGCCCTGATTCTTCAGAAGATTCGTTATGATGAGCATAAGTGGATGATTTGTGCAGACTTTAAAATTCTATCAATGCTATTAGGGCAGCAATCCGGTTTCACCAAATATCCCTGCTTCCTTTGCTTGTGGGATAGCCGGGCCCGCGACCTACACTGGGGGAAAAAAGACTGGCCAATTCAGGAGTATTTGAGACCCATTGAGAAAAATGTTCTTCATGAGAGCTTGGTACCTCGTGATAAAATTCTATTACCACCTCTCCACATTAAGTTGGGTCTCATTAAGCAATTCATCAAGTCCCTTCCAAAAGATGGTGAGTGCTTTCGGTACCTTTGCTCAAAGTTCCCCCGACTTTCTGAAGCAAAGCTAAAGGAAGGAGTGTTTGTTGGCCCTGATATAAGGAAACTCATTTCAGATGGAGCATTCGCTGAAACGATGTCTGAGAAGGAAAAAGAAGCCTGAGATTCCTTCAAGGATGATGTTCTCAAATTCTTGGGGAACAGGTGGGATGAGAACTATAAGGATATTGTTGCCAGGATGCTCAATGCCTTCAAAGAACAAGGCTGTAACATGAGCCTGAAAGTCCATTTCTTGCACTCCCATGTGAACTACTTTCCCGAAAACTTGGGGGCGTACAGTGAAGAACAAGGTGAAAGGTTTCACCAGGACATCAAGGACGCAGAGAGAAGGTACCAAGGAAGATGGAACACCACTATGATGGCTGATTTCTGCTGGTTGCTGCTGCGGGAAACCCCAGATGAAAAATACGCCAAGCAGCGCACCAAGAGAAGCATTCGGGGGAAGAAGAAACGGGCCCACCAGGAGATTGATTGACCCAAGAATGACTTTAAAATATAAACTGTGTTGACAAATATCGTGTTTTTACTAAACTTTGAAATAAAAATTTGCTAGTTATTACCACAGTGTCGGATCTCATTTATTAGAATTTTATTTTCACACCATCGGGTGTTTGTCTTCATGTATTGTAATGGTGCGGTTTGCGTTTTCTATTCTTACATACATACATACCTGTACAACATTTTTTGCACATTTCTTTGCTTTGCTTTGTGTCTAACCTCGCTCTTATATGCTCAATGTTTGTGCACATGTATGTGGCTGTTTTAAGTGCAGACAATTTTGCTACCATCACAGTGTGTTTTGTTGACATTACTCTATTCTTATGTGCTGCCTTGTTACAATTTTCTTTATTCTTATTTGAATAACTACTAAACAATTAGTATAAAGAATTCATCCAAGAAACTTTTATCTCGATCGCACTCAATCTGAAACGTTCACCTCAAACTGCTAACCCAATGTAGCAAAAAATCTGTACATGATGGAGCAAATTGGTTACCAGATTTGGATTCAGCGCACCAAAAAACATAAAAATCAATCGAAACATTAGATGGAGTTTAAAAAAAAAATTTTTTAGTGTACCTGTGTTATCTATTGTCTCCTTTCTTCTGACCAATCCGTCCTCCATTGTCCCCGACCTCGGCCCCGGCCGCAACCGCGGCCTCTGTAAGATTGTTCCTGATATTGGCCAAAAACTCGATCTTGCTCCTGATCCCGATCTAATCTCATCTGTCTTGGGCGGGATCATGAGTTGTCCCGTCCTCCCCCTTTCCAAAGAGAGTCCATACAGAAAAAAGGTTCCTGGGTATTACCTTGATTATGTTTAGTCATATCCGACGGGAGAGGCTAGGGAGCTGAAGGACTAACTGGCTAGCAGGGAGAAGAGTGGCTGCCTGGCTGTTTAAGCTTCTGTTGCCCTAAGAGCCTGTTCAACTAGTGGAATCCACCCACAGACTGCTACCCAGGAGACTGGGATTCTGCTCTAGCAGGGCAATTGGTCTGCAGACTACCACCCTGGGAGCCCAATCTGGATCCTATTCCACCAAGGATGGATGGCGCGGAGACCACTGCTCTGGGGCCTAGCAATCCTGCTCCAGATCACATCTGCACCATCTGCTGGAGACTAAGAAATAATGAAGAGCGTAAGGCAGCCCCAGATTCCTTTAGGGGAGATAAGTCAACTCTGAGCTTTTATCTCCGTCTCCATTGACTGGCAGGGGGGACATAACCCACTTGTCTGGACTGATCTGACATGGCTGATAAGGAATGAGTTTTCACAGCCATGAGTGCACTTCATCATATTATTCCCCAAATAGCTCACCTGGTGCTCTAGATCTTGTGCAAAGCCTGTATCATCCAGGGTCCAAACAAAGGCCTTGGACTGCACTTATACTTGTAAACCTAAATGTTGTGCACATTAGGTAGCCTGCTACTAGAAATTTCTGCCCAAACTGGACAGATGAAGCAGAATTTCTCACTTGTATTTAAGTTTGTTTGAAGACTTGCAGGTCTATGAAATTACAAAGTCAGAATGTTTGATGTAATTGTCACCTATGTGCAATGGGTCATTAAACTTCTTATAATTGAATTCATACTTATCAGATCTTACCATCACCAGTATTCATCCTTTTATTTTGCTTTCAGCGTAAAAGAGGAGGTGTTCTGGAGAAACTATTTCTACCGTGTCTCCCTGATTAAACAGTCTGCACAGCTCACTGCGCTCGCAGCTCAGCAGCAAGCAATGGGCAAAGATGAAAAGAACAGCAGCCGACAAGATGATGCAGAGCTGATGGGTATGCATCTCCTTCAGTTCAGCTTGAATAAATGAAATAGTCAGTCTTCTGTAAGCTTGCACTGTGCATTTCTGAAATTTAAAAAAATAGAGCATCAGAAAATTAATCTTTAAAAACATCTGTCCACGAAAAATCTATACTTGAAATGTTTTACCAGTTCCTGTGACATGGACAACTCGTAAGTTATTGGGGCATAGATAACGGCCTAAAATAAGACTGCAAAACTGATAGCTTAACGTGCACTAGAATACTGTTTCTTTCTCTCACCCAGAAACGGTACGTCCCAAGACACCACCTGTTACAGTTAAATCACAGCAGAAGCCTGAAGAGGTGACAAACTTATTTTTTATATCCCTCTGATATCATCTGTAATCAGATGAAGGGTGATACTTGTGAATTTCTGTTGCCTACACAATGTTCTCCCCAGACATTTTTACCAGCTGGTCAGCATGAAGGAGTAGTCTGGTGGGCCGTACTTTAAGCCAGCCAAAAGTAGTCCTTCAGGAATGCCATATAAGATGTGTTTCATTTACCACTCAAATTCATTAAAAATCCCATTGCTTATATTATATTTACATACACAGTTACGTTTTTTTTAAATTTATTACAAAATCACTTAAATCATTTTTCCATTCCTGCTCATTATTTTGCCATGTCAGTTCAAAAGACTGTTAGCCAAGCGGTCAGTAAAATCGGTCAGGTGAGGTGCCCATTTGAAAGGTTCTGGGGAGAACACTTGTACACCTTGATTAGACAAACACAGGAGAGAATACCTATTTGCTTAGGAATGAGGATCATTACTGTCACGGTATGCTCAAAGCTAACCCATTTGGAGACGCAGCTCTTGTTGCGAATAATGAAAATGAACTGTTTTGAGAGTGTTTGTGGTTTTTTTTGTTTTGTTTTTTATTCTAATTCAAGCTGTGAGTAAGTAAGACATAGTGGGGCCTATTCTGTAACACGATTAGTGGGGATGGACATCCCATTGGGATGTCTATCCCCACTTTTCATTGTCCTTTCCCATCCCCGCCAAGCCTTCCAGTATGAACAAGGAGTTTGTATGGGGAGGCTAGACGGGGGTGGGAAAGGGGCGGTGCAAATGCAGAGTTAGGGTAGACAGTGGGTGATCCGTGGCCACAGACATACTGGGCCAATTCTAATGTCTGCCCTGTACGTTCGGGGCCAGCAGACTAGATGGGAAACAGCAGACCTAGGCGGCAACTAAGGCTGGAAGGGGTGCAGGAGATTCCCTGCAGCCCAACCCTGGCCATGGGAGGCCAGATCAGTGGTCAGGCTGTGGGGAAAGAATGAAGTCGGCGGTGGCTGGGGATCGCGGCTCCTGAATGGAGCTGTGGTGGCATGGCAGCCGGATGCCATGGCACCGCAGCTGCATTCAGGAGCCTTGACTGAGTTAGCCCGGCAGGTTCCTGTATGTGCAGGCTGACTGGAATCAGGTTCAGGCCTGCACGTACAGGCTTTAGATGGGATTCTGATCCTACGGAAGCTAGATGTGCCCTGCAAGATCAGAATCCCATCTTCCTCTATGCGTCCAGTTCCAACCAGACCCAAGGAAGCCAGGGATGCACATCTTAGCTTATTGATACTGAGGCATATTCTAAGTCCACATCTATAGAAAGAAACATGAATTTAGGCTATCATCAGGTTAGTGTTTCTGGTTCTGCATAAAGTTCGTATAGGTATGGCAAGGGGAGCTAGGGAACTGAACCGCCCAGTTTATTGACTTGAAGAGGAAAATTAGTTCCAAACTGACTCTCCAGCACAATGCTTCCCAAACACTTATCCAATATGACACCATTTTAACACTTAAAAATTCACATGGCCCCAGATGATGAAATCAAAATATCAAACTTCCCATCCATTTTCCTCCCCTGCCTTATCCATTTCTTCTCCCGCCCCCCCCCCCCCCGCCACTTATCCAAAGCATGAAGAGCATGAAGGTAGTAGCAGCAGTGAGCATGGGTCCTGTGTGCCAGTGTGTGTTTGCAGACCCCGGCACCAGTCTAACAAAAAGCCTATGTAGGAGGAGGGCAGACTTGTGAACATTCACAGAACCTGCCATTACCGAGGATAGGTTACAGTGGGAGGCTCAGAGAGACCCTATCCACTGATGATGTGACCCCATTTGGGGTCCCAAACCACTGCTCTAGCATGTAAACGGTCAGGGTCCCTCTCTCTCCTTTACTTGTTAAATTTCTAATAACTGGCTGAATGCTTTTAGAAGGGAGTGGCTAAGTGCTTACTAGTCGCTTAAAGGGTTAGGCCAGTTGAAATACTATCATTGTCCCATGACATAGAAGACTGGGCATGTTTTAGTTTGTTGCAAATGTCCCCTGTGTCTAGCTTCTTTGTTATGGGCTGTCCTCCTTTAACTGCCAGATTGCTATTATCCCATAGGGTGGGAGGCACAGATGCTGAGGACAACTTTAAAAACTTTTTATTTATTTATTTATTTAACAAGCTCTTATATACCGCCCCTTCCAGAGATCAAGGGTGCTTTACACAGAACATCACAGCAAACCTTACATTAAACTTTGAAACAGTGTACAATTAACCTTTAAAACTATATACAGTTAACATGTTATAACTATGTACAATAATGTTGTGTAAGACATGGACTAGGTAACTTTTATATGATTGCTGATTCATTGATTCATTGCTCTGCCTTGTTATGTGCACTGGTGGTGGTGTTTTTGAAACCTGACAGAATTTGGAAAGAATTATATAAAAGGAGTCTAGAATATCCATCAGGGGCAAAATTAAGTCTCTGAAAATTTAACGGAATGTATGAAACTTGGCATGTGGGAAAAACTGTTAAAAAGACACAGGGACCTATTTTGTTCTATGGAGGAAATGCTTAGTAAACAGGTCCACAGAGTTCAAAAATGGGCCAAATCAGATCAGGAGCTCTAGAAAAATGAGCCCCACTCCCAAAAAAATTAACCCAATGTATTTCTTTAGAAGGAGGAGTTCCAGCTTCTATAGCATAGAAACTTACATAGCAGTTATAGAATTGCTCCTTTCAAACTCCCTCTCCCTATTCCTCTTCGTCTCTCCGGGCCAGTCCAGGAACCATAGGGTAGTCAACCTCCTCCAGCAGCTAAGGACTGAATTCTCAAAGTCTTGCTGACAGCCTATCCAGCTCCCTCTGGTGTCAGAGACTCAGTTTTTCAGTCCTCAGCAGCTGGCTAGGACATGAGGCTGACAGGCTCCCGGAGAGACGGAGATTTAAAAGCAATAGGAAAGGAGGGGGGGGGGCCTAGCAGGGTACTAAGCCCAGAAGAGTTAATCTGACAAAGATTGCAAAACAAAATAAAAAATAAATAAATAAATAAATAAATATATATATATATATATATATATATATATATATATATATATATATCAATCTCGAACGGAGCTCGGCTGCAGGAGCTTACCAAGAAGGGCAGCAGAGGCAGAGCCTGCCTCGTGAGGAGCTTCCGTTCGCCGGAGAGTTAGAGGGAGGAGCTGGGAGCCCCAGAGTCCAGTCTCTCTGCCTCCGGGACCGAACTTACTCTCCCGCTAGCAGCGGAGGTGGGTAGTTCGCGAAGTTTGCAGCAGAAGAGTTCAGGTATGTCACGGAGCTTGCTGATCGCACAAGGTTTGGCTTGGTGGGGGGCAGGCCTGTACGTCGGAGCTAAGGGTCTGCGTCCGTCGCAGAGTTTCGGGCGGTGTTAGTTTAGGTGCATGCTGCTGGGATCGGCAGCATGCGCACAGTGCGGGAGTCTCCGGGGTTTGTCTGACTCGGGGCTCTGCCGATTTTGTTTCCGGAGAGGCAGCAGTGTGGAACGTTGCTTCAAGGACAGCATGGAAGATAGAGCGACGTTGTTGGATCCGTTAGACGGCCATCAGAGCAAGGCGGAAATGGTGGGAACAGCAGCCATTTTAGAAAAAGCTGCCGTTTCTCCCACGCTTCAGGAAAAGACCGGGAAAAAGAGAGCAAAGTCTAAAAAGCCTGCTCCGGCTGTGCCTGTGTCCCAGGTGCCGGTACCAGGTATTCATGGGGGCTTAGTCTCTCTTTTTTCGGCTGATTTCATTTTGTCCCTACATAAAGCCTATTGCCTCAAGTTGGACAGGTACAAGGCAAAGTTTCTTCCTCTACCCTCTCAGGGATACCGAGAGGAGGAGATAGCACTTCTTTGTATCCAGGTGAGGCATCCTCGAAGACAGGCTTGGTGCTTGAGGCGGGCACCGATAGCTTTGATCAGCAGTCCTCAGTTCCTCAGGTAGCTGAGGAGGGAGAAATTCTCTCAGAATCAGGGCTGGATCAGTGGACAGGAGATCTGGAGGAAGGTGTATTCAGGGTCTTTAGGAAAGAAGAGCTGGGGGCTCTTATTGCCCATTTGCTGGCGGCCTTGAATATTGCCTTACCGGCGGTTCAGGAGGAACTGCTGGAGGACCCTCTGCTCCAAGGTATTAAAGCGGAGCAGAGGTGTTTTCCAGTTCATAGAGTGATCAAGCAGATGGTGGAGTTGGAATGGGAATGTCCAGAGGCTACGCTGCGAGGTGGTCGGGCCATCAGTCGTCTGTACCCGGTGCCGCAGGAGGAGAAGGAATTGCTGCGGATGCCAAAGGTGGCTGCCTTAGTAGCAGCGGTGACAAAGAAGACTACGATTCCTGTGGAGGGCGGAGCGGCACTTAAAGATCTACAGGATAGGAAGTTGGAGGCTCTACTTAAGCAGGCGTTTGATGCCAGTGCTGTTTCGCTACAGGCCTCTATCTGTGGGGCTTATGTGTCAAGGGCCTCGATTCGTTTGCTCCAAGGGGAGTCTCATCCTGAGGGGGAAGACGGCTCTTCCTCGGAGGGAGCGAAGTTGGAGTCGGCAGCGGCATATCTCGCTGATGCCTTCTATGATCTCATGAGGATTTCGGCAAAGTCCATGGCGTCGGTGATTTGCCGCAAGGAGATTCCTCTGGTTGAGGAATTGGGCGGTGGATGCCTCTTCTAAGACTCGCCTTAGTAAGCTTCCGTACAAGGGCAAGCTGCTGTTTGGGGAGGCTTTGGAAAAGATCGTGAAGGATCTGGGAGATTCCAAGGGGGGTCATTTCCCGGAGGACCGTCCAAAGGGTCTGAAGCCTGGAGCTCTGCAGAAAGGGCAGAGTAGGGAGTTTCACTGGTTCAGAGGATCTCAATTTGCTCCATATCAGAGAGGTCGCTTTGTGTCCAGAGGGCAGTCCTTTTGAGGAGCTCGGGGGTTAGGACGGGGGTATTTTGGTTCCCAACAGAACTCCTCAAAGAAGCCACAATGAAAGGAGGTTGGTCCAGACAGAGGTTCCAGTAGGAGGATGCTTGCAGAGCTTCCACTCTGTCTGGACCACCATAACAACAAGACCAGTGGGTACTGGAGATTATCTGCGACAGGTACACGCTGGAGTTTGCCCGGCCGTTGGCGGAGGCCCTTTGTGGTGTCTCCATGCGGCTCTTCGACAAAGAGAGAGGCGGTATTTGAAACGCTTTGACGTTTGCTGCGGCTTCAAGCGGTGGTTCCGTTTCCTCAAGACCAGTACGAGTTAGGTCAATACTCTATTTATTTTGTGGTTCCCAAGAAGGAAGGGTCTTTTAGGCCAGTTCGAGATCTCAAGCATGTGAACCGCTGTTTGAGAGTGCCACATTTCCGAATGGAGACCCTACAATCAGTTATTCGGTCAGTAAAATCGGGCGAGGTGCTGTCTCCAGGAACAAGCAGGAATGAGTCTTCACATATGGATACGTCGGTACCGACAGAGTCTGCGCGGGAACGCTTCCCAGTGTCCAATCAGAAAGCTTTTGGAAGCATCCCAACATGCCTGCGTGCTGCCTTCCCGCCTTCCCAACTGCCTCTCCTCAGTTTTCGTTTTTCCGCGGAGCCGGCAGGACGTCCTCCTGTCACCGCAGAAAATTCTTCTTTTATTTTTTTAGTTTTCTTGTGGTCGCGGCTGCCTTTCCCCGACGCCACCGGTACCGCCGGTGTTTCTTTTTTCTTTTCTTGTAAAATTTTTCCCTTTTAGGGAATATTTTTTCTTCCTTAGCGTCTCACGGTTTCTCAGGCCTTCTAGGCCTCTCCATCTTCCTTCATGGAACCGCCAGCCACTTTCCCCAAGAAATGTACAAACTGTGGCGGTACAACTTTATTTTTAGACACTCACAATTGGTGTCTAACCTGCTTGGGTCCTGACCATTTTCCTCCGGAGCCCTCGGGCAATAGTATTGTGAGAAGAAGTTTTCAACATAGAGTTCCCCTTGACACGTGGTCCCCATCCAGTTTCTGGGCACCAACCATATCTTCTACACAGGATCAGGTAACCCAAAAACAGTCTGTTAAGACTAGCCAGTCCTCGAGCGGCAGTTCTCATGCACAGCATAGAGATGCCTATGGCCTTGTCCTCGAGAGTCCACTGGCTTCAAAACCCCGGTGGGAGTCTTCGGCCTCCAAAGCCTGTGTGGGGTTTCAGGTTGTTCCTGAGGTTCACCCCTCACAGAACATACCTGAGCCATGCCCGGTGGTGGCATCCGCTTCGAGCGCTACCGATACCCCGGCATCAGCACTGGTGTTGGATGAAACATTCCTCACCAAGGATAGTCGTCTGGCGTCCTCGGTACCTGCGGGGCCGGTGGATATGCTCCAGACTGACTTTCCAGTATCGGTACCGGCACCGATGCTAGTACCAACGTCAGTACCCTCCAGACGTGCATCGATAGACTCGCTTCCTTCGATGCCGAGTCTGGAATCGATCTCCAGTCTGCAGGACTGGGTACCGACTCGCATCGGTACCGACTCCTGTCGGTACCGAAGGCTCGGTTCCGATAATTCAGATTCGCAACTCTTGGTTTTTAGAGTTGCCACCGGCTGGCCTTCATCCACCGGTATCAGATACGGTACCGAAGTCGGTACCGATATCCACATTACCATTGCTGTCGGTGCCTTCCATGCTTCTCTCGTCAGGCTCGCTTTCCTCGATACCGAGTTTGGAATCGATCCCTAGCATGGACGATGTGTTACCGATTGTCGCTGGTCCTGACCTGCAGTACCAGCGACCACCCTCTAAGGCCATACTGCACCATTCAGGATCTTCTATTCCTATATACTTAGATAGATCCCTCGGTGCCAACGCTAGTTCTTTATCAGATCTAGCCTATCCACGGGAAGTTCCCTCTGGGGATCCTTCTTTTCGGACTTTCCTCCTGGATATGGCAAAATCACTTGCCATTTCTATTCCTGGACAGGATCCTACACAAGGGAATACAGAATTCCTCTCTGTTCCTAGCAAAGCAAAGGAGAACATAATGCTTCCTTTGCTTCATTCTTTGCAGGATCTCCTTCTACGAATGTGGGAAGCTCCTTTAAAGGTACCCCCACCTTCCAGAGCAACTGATCTTCTATATCAGGTGCCCCCCTCTCCAGGGTTTCAAAAGACTCAACTTCCTCATCATTCCATTGTGGTAGAATCAGCAATGAGGCGAGTGAAGAATAATAAAAAGCACTCTTCTTGTCTGCCAGGTCGTGAGTCTAAGACACTAGATGCCTTTTGGATGTCAAACCTTCCAGACATCCATGCTTTCAGCAAGAATTCTCTCATATATTTTTTTATATGGGTCTATCTCTTGAGGAGGTCAAAGAAATTACATCTTTTGACTCCTTTTCTTCAAGAGCCCAGGAGTGCAGACTATTCCTCACTGGTTAGTCATACTCAAAATATTTCTGGGTTTCTTACTCGTGCTTCCCTAGACTCCTTTGAGTCTGTTAGCAGGACTTCTGCTATAGCTATAGGGGCACGACGTAGAGTCTGGCTCCAAGCTTCAGACTTGGACAAATGGGCAGAAGAAAGACTGGGAAATACTCCTTGCACTGGAGAAAATCTCTTCAACAAGGAGTCTTTACTCCAGGTTACTCAGTTATCCACTGACTTTCCTGTTTCCAGAGGCTGTTCTACACCACCTTCTTTCCCAGTAGGTAGGAAATGTCCTACCAAACTTTCTTCCCCTAAGGGGAGAAGGTTTTACCCATCATCTACCCATCATACAGATGTTCCCAAACAGGGGAAACATCGCCCTGGTCTGAAGAATCCACAAACTCAACAGGGTCAACAAACCCAGCAATAGATCATTGTCCCTCTTGGTTGATGGTTAGGGTGGCAGTCTGCTTCTTTTCACTGGCAGTATCTGCACTAAATTTATCCTAACCTACCTAGATATCTCTTCATATATAGATAGATAGATAAATAGATAGATATAATGAGAGAGATTTTTAGATAGATCTGTATCCATCTCTCTCTATATCTATCTATCTATATCTATATATCTCTATCTCTAGAGAGAGAGAGAGAGAGAGACACAGATCTATCTAAAAATATATCTCATTATATCTGTCTGTTAGGTTCAGATATTCTTACATTCCTATATGATCCTGACAGATGGGCACTACCCCTATCAATGCTGTGCCAGCATACTTAGGGGGCTACACCTATAACCACTTCCTGTGGTAATTAACAAACTTTTTCCTTACCATAACCTTTTCAGATTAGGTACTCCTGAAGCTCTCCATGTACCTTTTTCTTTCCTAATTGACCCCATTTAGGAAAGACGTTGCGGAGCTTCAGTTGCTCTAAAGCTTAGCGCTCCTGAGTCTGTCCTTACTTTCTTATCAGATACAAGGGTCTCCATACCCTTTCTACCCTACATGGATTGATTCCAACCCCAGTCCAGTTGGGTCAGACTAATTTTTTCTCTTGGTCCTAGATTTGTATTATTTTTGGACCAAAACAGCTTCAGCTTTCTTTAATAGTACCTTCTGCGTCTCCGCTGAAGCTCTACCTCTTATACTACCCCAGTTTTCCCCTGGGGCTATTTCTCACCCTGAAGGGTTCTGACCTCCACTTGTTTTTGTTCTACTTTATTACCTCTACTTCTCAGTGAGGTACCTCTTGAGCACATTCACTGGCTCTTCTATCAGATCCATATGTAGCTCAGTGCACTTGTGCAATGCCAACAAGGGAGGCCCAGATTACAATATTTTACTACTAAATGCTCTCTATACAGGGTCTTCCCCTTTTGAAGCCCTGTTCTAGCCAGCTGTTCCACAGCTTCTTTTCTGTATTCAACTCCTACCCTCCATCCCCAGGATGCCTGAGGTCCTGAGGAATAGCATGGCTTGTTCTAGACTTGCAACATGCTAGGACTCCCTCCGGGCATCTGAGCTTGGGAGTCCCCATATGTGAAGACTTATTCCTGCTTGTTCCTGGAGATAGCACAGTTACTTACCTGTAACAGGTGATCTCTGGGAACAGCAGGAATAAGTCTTCACAACCCACCCACCTCCCCTAGGAGTTGCATTTCTCTATCTCTATCTTTCCCTCCTTGCTCTCTCTCTCTCTTTGTCTTAGCTTTAAAACTTAACTGAGGAGAGGCAGTTGGGAAGGCAGCACGCAGGCATGTTGGGATGCTTCCAAAAGCTTTCTGATTGGACGCTGGGAAGCGTTCCCACGCAGA
The DNA here is from genome assembly GCA_033557465.1 of Ichthyophis bannanicus. Taxonomy (NCBI): domain Eukaryota; kingdom Metazoa; phylum Chordata; class Amphibia; order Gymnophiona; family Ichthyophiidae; genus Ichthyophis; species Ichthyophis bannanicus. The sequence continues at coordinate 906,299,548 of CM066035.1, read as the reverse complement.
CTCCGTCGGTACCGACGTACCCATTTGTGAAGACTTATTCCTGCTGTTCCCAGAGATCACCTGTTACAGGTAAGTAACTGTGCTTTCATCCATAGATTTAACAGAAACTATCTGCACATTCCCATCAGGCCAGAGCATCAAAGGTTTTTGCGCTTTGAAGTGCCCGTGGGACGTTTTCAGTTCCAAGCGTTGCCGTTTGGGCTGGCTACGGCGCTGCGCACGTTCACGAAGGTGATGACGGTGGTGGCGGCAGCGGGGTTACGAAAGGAGGGCATACTTGTGCAGCCCTACCTGGGCAACTGGTTGATTCGGGCAAGGTCGGTGGCCGAGTCGGTTGGGGCGACGGCGCGTGTTGTGGAATTTCTGGAACAGCTGGGTTGGATGGTGAACCAAGCCAAGAGTCAGTTGCTTCCAGTGCAGCATCTTGTTTATCTCGGAGCCTTGTTCGACACGGCCATGGGAGCGGTGTAGCTCCAGGAACAAGCAGGAATGAGTCCTCACATATGGGTACGTCGGTACCGACGGAGCCTGCACGGGAAAGCTCCCCAGCTTCCCAGAAGGAAAACCTTTGGGGCCTCCCACAGCGCATGCGCGCTGCCTTCCCGCCTTCCTGACCAACTCTCCTCAGTTCTTCTTTTTCCGCGGAGCCAGCAGGTCGTGTTCCTGTCACCGCTGAAGAAGTTATTTTAATTTGTTTCTTTGGCCGCGTGTCTGCTTTCCCCGGTACCGCCGGTCTTTTTTCTTTACTTCTTTAAAAAAAAATATATATATATCTTATTTTTCCCCACTTGGTGTGTTTTTTCTGTTAGGCCCCTAGGCCTTCACTAAATTTTCCCTCATGGAGAAAGCAGCTTCTGGTTTTATGTATAAATTTGTTTATTAAACACGGCACACACAACAATAACAAACCATAACATCACACTAACACATCAACTGAATATCACAGCCATGAATCAGGGTTCAATAGGACCATACCCCCCCCCCAACCCCCCCCCCCCCCGTATCATATACAGTCCCTCCTCAGGGGACAAGAGCATACACGAAAAGCACTACAAACCCCAGTGCCACCCACCGTTCAGGAAGCTCTACACACCGAAAAATCAATAGAATATATGCCACATCCCGTGCTTATGGCAACTCCGCTACCCCCCAGAGCACCATCGTAGGTGTACCTGATCTCTGGAACCCAGCGACCCTGCTATTCCACTAACCCACCATCCATTCACAGATCCCATTCCCCAGCTCTCCCTGCCCACATGTGTGAGTCCGAGCCACAACCTAACAGCAACTGCCACACTCCAATCCCTCACACAACCACCATGCACATTCAAGGGGTACCCACCTCCCTCCCCCCTCCCAACCTCAACCCTCCCTCCCTCCATGCCAGACCACCCACCACTTCATCATCCAAGCACATTAAGGATTCGGCTCCGTTCTCGCGGAGACAAGGTGTATAAGTAGGGACCCCATTCCTCCAAGAACCGATCAGTGGCTACATCCCCATGTTTGGCCCCTTGTTGCTCGAGCAGTAACAACCGATGTACCTCCCTTCGCCACTGACCCATGGTCGGGCCACAGGGGAGCAGCCAATTCAGCAAAATCACCCTCCGAGCTACTAATAGAACCTTATGGACCCAACGCCTCGGGCCTCCCCCCAGACCGACCATCCGGCTGGTCATACCTAACACCAACACCCTGGGGTCCCGTTGAACTGGACAGCCCAAAACCCCGGTAAGACATCCCACAAGGGCCTTCCAGAATCTAACCACCACCAAGCATTGCCACCACATATGCCCCAGATCCACTCGGGCCACCCCACACCGGGGGCAGCTCGCGGTAGCCCCGCAACCCGCCCTATACGCCCGACAGGGAGCAAAGTGGCAGCGTCGCAGAATACGATATTGCAAATCCCTAAAATCCGCCGGCTTAAGTCTCCGAGGGATATCCGCTAGCAATTGTACCATATCAACCCCTCTAAGCTCCACCCCCAGATCATGCGCCCACGCTGCTGCCAGGACGCCTTCATCAGGAAACCCTTTGAGAGAGAGAGATTCCTTGTGTAATGTGGCCACCCGGGCCCGATGCACGCTCCCCGCATACAGCAATTCCTCGAGTTTGGAACAGATATCTGTATGCAGATTCTGACCATCCAAACTTCAAATATAGCTGCGTAGTTGTAAATAGGGGAACCAATCCCGAGGTACCAAACCATAACTACTCTGAAGGTCATGAATACCGAGAGCCTGCCCACAGTCATTCACTACTTGCTCCAGGGCCACAATCCCCTTAGCCTCCCAGCCACGAAATGCCCCCCCTGGCAACCCCGGCCCAAAAGCCCCATTCCCAGACAGAGGCAAAAAGGGGGTCGTCCCAGGGTTCCAAGAACACTGAGAACATAACAGACGCCAAACCCGTCGCATGACTTTAAAGATAGGGTGCCCCCCTACCAGGGGAGGTAAGTCAGCCGCCGCCGCATGTAAGATATAGCGCAATGCCAGGGGCTTCGCCACTTCCTGCTCGTACTCCAGAGGCGTATAATCCACCGAGGTCGCCAGCCAATCCCGCAAATTCCGCAGCAGGCAGGCAACATTATAACTCCGCAGATCGGGGGCTCCCAGACCACCACCTCCCCACGGTCTCTGCAAGACCTTAAGACTTAGCCGAGGTGTCTTCCCCCTCCAGTAAAAGAAGGCTAAACATTTCTCCACCTTTGTAATCTCCCTCCTCGTCAACAAGATGGGCAAGCTCTGCAACATATAGAGCCATTTAGGAAATATAATCATCTTATACAAAGCTACCCTAGCTCCCAAAGAGAGCGGTAGGTCTCGCCAACCATGCAAACGCTCCGCAGTCTGTGACAACAATGCCGCCAGATTAACCATCTGCAGGTGTACTATATCAGCAGTTAAGTATATCCCCAAATAGTGAAGTTTTGTCCCCGCCCACTTCTGGGGGAAGGCTTCCCAGTCCCCAGACAAGGTCTGCTGCAGATCCAAGGCCTCAGACTTGTCCAAATTTAACTTCAGGCCCGAAAATGTCCCAAAATCCGCTATCAACCTCAACAAAACAGGTAAGGTCAGCTTAGGGGCCCCCAGGTACACTAGAATGTCATCAGCAAAAGCCGAAATCCGGAATTCTGCGGCGCCCACCCGGGCCCCAACCAATCCCCTATGTGTCCTTATGCGCTCCAAGAGAGGTTCCAGAGTTAAGACAAACAGGAGCGGGGACAGGGGGCAACCCTGTCGCATCCCCCTCCTAATCTGAAAGTCTTGAGTGAGGGAACCATTAATCAAAATCCGCCCTCGGGGATCCGAATACAAAAGCTTAACCGTATCCAAAAAGAACCCCCCTATCCCCATGGCCTCCAACAAATGATACATGTATGACCACTCCACTCGGTCAAACGCTTTCTCAGCGTCGAAGCTGATTAATAAGGCGGGTTCCCCCGCCGTGGCAGTCAAGTATAACGAGGAAACGATCTTACGCAGATTCTTGATAACGTGCCTACCTTTCACAAAACCCACCTGATCCTCCTTAACCAGTTGAGGGATATACTCAGCTAGCCTATTAGCCATAACCTTGGCCAGAAGTTTGATATCCACGTTCAAAAGCGAAATAGGCCTATATGACTCAGGTAACAACCCATCTCTACCAGGTTTAGGAATCAAGGTAAGCACCGCACTATTCTTCTCATAGGGGAAAGCCTGACGCTCGATCAAATCCGAATAATATCGTTGCAGCGGCCCAACCACCCTGTCCCCCATTAACTTATAGAATTCACCCCTATACCCATCGGGACCCGGCGCCCGACAATTACGCAGAACCTTTATGGCCCCCCTAATTTCCGCGTCCGTGAGCGGGCCGTTAAGAGAAGCGCGCTCTTCCAGAGAAAGACTAGGCACATCAATCGCCGCAAGAAATTTCTCAGCCTGCACTAAGTTCCCAGTGCCAGTACCATAAAGCGTCTGGTAATATTCACGAAACCTTTCCTCAATGTAAGCTTGCCCAGTCCGTATCATACCCCGGGTATCCCGCAGGGCCCCGACAGTGGTCTGCCCTCGACTAGTCTTCACCAACCTGGCCAGCAGGCTCCCCGCCCGACTACCGTACCTATAAAACTTATACCTATAGTAGAGCAAAGATTGCTGTGCCCATTCATGCAACAGCGCATTCACCTCCTGCTGCAATCTACTAAATTCCAATTTCTGCCCCCGCGTTGGTTGCTGTGCTAGCTTCCGCCGCGCCTGGCACAGCTGCCTTTCCAGCATAATTAAACGAGAAGCATAAGTTTTCCTTTTCCGGGCACCAAATTCAATAATTCGCCCTCGCAAAACCGCCTCGGCAGTCTCCCAAAAAAGAGTGGGGTTATCCCTATGCTGCCCATTGAATTCCTCAAATTCGGCCCACTGCGAGTGTAAGAAAGCCTCAAACTGGGCACCCCGGGTATAGCTGAGCGGATAGCGCCACAAAGATCCACCCCTCTGCAGCCCCCACCGCACATCCAACCTGACAAAGGCATGGTCCGACACCTCCACCGGCCCAATCTCTGTGCCAGTGACTTTAGGAAATAATTCTTGAGACCCCAAAAAATAATCCAACCGGGACCCCGTGTCATGGGCTCTAGAGACATGAGTATAGTCCCTATCCAGGGGGTGCAGCACCCTCCAATAATCTAGCAAATTAAATCCCTCACACACTCCCCGAATCCACTGAGATTTCTTGTCCTTGGTCAACCCTCGGTTCCCAGACCGATCTATCGTTTCATCTAACACACAATTGAAATCCCCTCCCATAATGAAAGGAGTTGGGCCGAGGTCACTCAAACATTTATTCAATCTGGTATAAAAGTGAGCATCATATATATTTGGGCCATAGATGTTCACCAAGCCTAATTTAACTCCCTTAATGGTCCCCACTATAATAACAAACCTCCCATCCGGGTCACAAATGGTATGTTCCACCTCCAAATCCACCCCCCTCCGAATTAAAATCACCACTCCTGCTTTCTTCCCGCCCGAGGAGGCCCCGTAGACCCTCCCGACCCAGCCCCTGGCAAGCTTGTCATGTTCTAGGGCACTCTGATGCGTTTCCTGAAGGAAGGCCACATCAGCCCTCAGATCTCTGAGAACACGCAAAATCTTGTAACGTTTCACCGGGGATTCGATACCACACACATTCCAAGTAATCAGCCTCAAACCCTCACCCATGATCATCCACATACATACGGACCATACAGAGAAGCATCACCATACACAAAGACGAAGGGAGCTCCCCCAGCCTAGAGCTCCCCCCAGCACCCTTCCCCATACACACTTGTCTCAGTTGTCCAGCACCCTTCCCACGCTGAAGCCTGTCCCTAACCGTCTGACCCCTAAGAGGGCCTGGCATGTGTCCCCAAGTCCCTCCCCCTCTCCCCAAGCCCCCAACCCACATTCTCTTCACCAGCCCTACACAAAGAACTACTCCCAATTCCCTACCCCCTTCCCCCCCCTCCCCAACCCCCCCCCCCTTATCCCTTAACCCCTTAAGAAGACCAGCCACACTACCCCTGGCTCGTTCTGCCAGGCTGGAGACCCGTCTCAGTGCGCGGCAGGACTGCCCCGCCCCCTTTTTACCCAACAAAACAGCAGCCCCCCAGGACTACCATCAACATCCCCCACTGAACCAGGAACAGCAAGCACTCAACACCCACAGCCCCCCTCTGCCAAACTAGTAACTGAGTAATAACATAACTGAGAGTGAACATAACATTCAGAACAAATAGTATCCCCCACCCCCCCACCGGTCAGTCCGATGCAACCAGAGGACATCCCCAACCCTAAGCCGATCAGGACCACTACATGCTCTCTTCCCCCCGTTCACACTCCCCACACAGCCCCACCAACACATCTGCCCCAGCACACACACCCAGACATTATAAACAGAGCACAAAATGTCCACATAGGTGCTGCGCAGTCCCCTCGGCCATGCCAGCCACGCAGGTCCCGTTCAATCACCACTTGCTGCGCGCTGGGAACTCTCCTCTCGCCTCCCTGCCTCCAGCTGCTCCAGGAACCGTTGTGCCTCCGCTGCCGTTGCCAACACATGCTGTTTCCCGGCAATGAACACCCGCAACACTGCCGGAAAGGCTAAGTTAAAGCGCACCTGTTTTTTAAATAAGGCTGTGCAAATCGGTGAAAACTCTTTCCGTTTCGCCGCAACCGGCGCTGAATAGTCCTGAAATAAGAGAACAGGCTGATTGTCCAGAATCAAGTCACGTTTCTTCCGGTAGGCTTGCAGCAAGAGCCACTTGTGCTGAAAATTCAAAAGGCGCACAATAACCACTCTCGGCCTGCGGCGATCCTCAGCCCAAGGCCCCAGCCGATGCGCCCACTCGACCTTCAGCGCACCCACCAGCTCTGGGAGGCCTAACTCTTGCGGTAGCCAATTCTCCACCAACGTAAGTAACATCGCATCTGTTTGAGACTCCGGCACTCCCACGAGGCTATATTATTCCGCCTGGAGCGATTCTCTAGATCATCGACTTTGTCCAGTAGGGAGTCCATCTTTTTGCGTAGCCGTTCCAAGTCCCGGCTTTGCGTGCCCCCATCATCCTCAAGCGCCGACACGCGCTGCTCCAGTTCTTCCACTCGGTGGGTGCACTCCGCAATCGTCTCGGCCATCGTCTCCAGCTTGCTTAAGGTCAAATCAAATTTTGGCTCCAGCAGTTTTGCCACCTCGCGTGCCAGCTCCTCCGGCCCAGAATCCACACTTTCCCTGCCAGGAGAGCATGGCTGCGCCATCTTTATTGTCGGCCCCGCGGTCACCGAGGTCCCAGCCTTGGCGGCTTTCTCTCGCTCCTTTCTGAGTGGTGGGGGCATGCTCACCCTACTATTTGCACCCACACAACCACTCGTGCTCACTCTTCCTCACAGAGGGGTTTCCAATCTTATATTCTGGGGAAAGTGCATTAAATTGCCGATTAAGAGCAGGGCAGCCCCGGAGCAAGCAGGTAGAAAACACAGCCGTATCCATCTGCCTGATATACAGACCCCCCTCGCCGCATCATGAGATACTTGCCTCGGCATTAGAAAACATATCCTCGACGCAACCAAAAAAATTCCAGATCATCTTAGGAGACCTAAATCTAGCATCAACGACAGCCACGCATGCAAATACCTTCCTGGAAGCTATGACCCAGCTAGGGTACCAACAACTAATAACTGAGCCCACACATGAAAAGGGGCACATACTGGACATAGTCTTCACACCCACAGGAGAACAGGGCAATGTTGAGAAGCCCCTGATAGAGATCAACCCACTACCATGGTCAGACCCCCACCAAATCAATATACGGATAAAAATTCCTACATTGCCTAAAGATGCTAAAGCAAAAAGAGTAACACACCAACAAAGAAGATTTAGCAAACCAAACATGGAATGTCTCATCAATACCATTAAGTCCCACATAGACCTGGGAAAAACAGACCTCAATGAACTAACAAGCAGCTGGGACTCCGGAATTCAGACCGTAGCGATCCCTAAAGGGAACAATACACCAAGCCCGTCCGAACACCAATCAGAACCATGGTACACAATAAAACTGACCAGAATGAAGAGAGACCTTAGAAAACAGGAAAAGAGGTGGAGACGTACCAAGTCCATCGAACTCAGGTCTGAGTACCTCAGCCTCCTCTCAAAATACAAAGAAGAAGTAAACACAGCAAAGAGGAAGCACCATACCAACATTTTAAACAAAGCCATCAACAAACCGCGTGAGCTTTTTGCACTAGTAAAATCGTTAACCAAAACAGCCTTACCAGAACATCAAGATAGCTCCATCCATCCACAAACGCTGGCAAACCACTATGCAAGCAAGCTGACTACCACCACGCCCACTCTATTGTAGACACACCATACCAGGGAACAGAGGTTGAGCAAGAACAGACATGGAGCATATTCCACAATATCGATGAACAACAAACCATCAACATATTAACCTGCATAAATACCACCACCTCCCCGCTGGATCCCTGCCCAACTGCGTGGATCAAAGCAGCAAAAAAGGAGATCAGCCAGCAAATATCCCACATTGTAAACCAGTCACTAAGTCGAGGAATCATGCCTGCCCAACTAAAGCAATCTATAATAAGGCCAATCCTAAAGAACAACTCACTCAACAAGGAAGACCCAACCTCATACCGCCCCATCTCCAGCATTTCGTTCCTGGCGAAAATCATTGAAAAAGCAGTGCTCATACAACTTCAAGAACACCTTGATGACCGTGATACCCTAGACAAACAGCAATACGGGTTCAGAAGAAACCATGGGGTTGAAACACTTTTAATAACGCTAATGAACAACCTCCTCAAAGGCCTAGAAGACAGAAAGAAAATGTTTATACTCATTTTCATTGACATCTCTGCCGCCTTTGACACTGTACATCATGGGATCCTCCTTAACAAGCTGGAATCTATAGGAATTGTGGGAACCCCCCTCAAATGGTTCTCCTCCTACATAACGAACAGAAGGCCACAAGTACAATTCAATGGTGAAAAAGCTGAAGCATTCTCTCAAACTCAAGGCATACCCCAGGGTTCGGCTCTCTCGGCACTACTGTTCAACATTTACATGCAACCCCTCTGTAACATTTTCAAAAGGCATAACATCAACTACCATATTTACGCAGATGATGATATGCTTTACACACAATTGGATACCTCAGACCCTAAATATACACAGCTCGAAACCTGCCTGGATGAGATGTTAAGATGGCTACAGAGAAACAACATGACAATTAACCACAAGAAAACTGAAGTCATGTATATATCCAGTAAACCGAATTTTGAGCCCCCTCCTACAATCACCCTGTGCAACAACATGTACAACACGAAAAAGGAGATCAAATATCTAGGAGTCACACTCGACTGCAACCTAAAAATGGATACACACCTACGTAAAACAAACAAGGCCATCTTCCATAAACTTAGGGTGATACAACCTCTAAGGAAAATAATAGAACCCTGTGATTTTAGGTCTGTTGCACAAGCACTCATTATGCCACACCTAGACTACTGTAATGCCATCTTACAAGGTCTGCCTAAAAAATCACTAAATATCCTTCAAATGGCCCAAAATGTGACAGCCAGGATCATCATGGGAACAAGCATTGCTGAACACATTACTCCCATTTTGATCGAGCTACATTGGCTTCCAATTGCAGCCAGGATACAATACAAGATGTTAGTAACCACATTCAAACTTATAAATAACATTGCCCCCTCATTCCTTTCCACACTTATCAGCACGCAACCAACAAATAGGGACAGGAGAACTACCAACTCGGGCACCCTGCAAGTCCCCACCAACATCAGAACTGTGAAAACAAGTACTAGTCGCAGAGCTTTCTCGTTCTCTGCGCCAACTATCTGGAATCAACTCCCATTTGAGCTGCGTTTAATCAAGGACATTACCGCTTTCCGAAAGGAGCTAAAAACTCACCTATTCAAAAGTCACTACAATCAGCTATGACTCTCAAGTCCGATAGAGTCGTAGCAAAACAATCAATTAATTATACTCTGTTGAAACCGCCATATGTATAAATATGTAAATATATATGTATAAATGTGAAATGTAAATATGTGTAGTCCAATCCCCAAGACACTAACCCAGTGTGCTGTGACCTACCCTCAGATCTATGTATATATTTTCCCCCTCTTCCCTGTCTTGATTTGACAACCCCCAAAGATGAAATCAAACTGCTGCTGATCGCTGGAAGTAGCGGTATATAAGTGTGTATTAAATAAATAAATAAATAAAGAGAAGCCTCTTACTCGCTCATGCGACACCTGGAGTCTCCAGCTGCTGGTTTTAAAAAATGCACCAAGTGTAGCGGTACTATATCGGTTACAGACACCCATGAATGGTGTCTTAAATGTTTGGGGCCTGACCACTCCATTCCGGATTGCCCATCCTGTTCTCTGATGTCTAAACGTGGCTTACAGAACCGAGCAGCCAAGTTTCATATGCTGTTTTCTGATACTCCAGCATCGACATCATCCAGGTCTTCCTCTCCTGATGGATCTCAGGTAACCAAACATTCTTCCGGCAGGTCCTCAAAGGGCAAATCTCTCCCTCTAAGTATCGAGATGCCCCTGGGCTTGACCCTGAGGACCCTGCCCCAGCCAAACAACCCCGGCGGGAAGCTCCGGCTTCCAAAGCTCCTCCTATGGGGTTACAGGTTGACATCGATGGCACGGCTTCGACCGATCACCTGTTAGACTGCTCTGGGGTACCGGCTCAATCTTCCGGTACCGACATCCAGACGGTCGTGGTGTCCATGGATCATACAGTTCAATCCATGCAGCAGGCCATAATGGCTTTCATTAGAGCTGCGACGCCCTTGGTACCGAAGCCAGCGGTACCGACTCCGGTTCCGGTACCACTACCGGTACCCAGGGCATCCACATCAACCAGGATACCGGTTCCAGTTCCTGGTTCCGGGGTTTTTCCCGATACCGATCCGGTTCCGGGTACCCCCGATGTGGATACCGGTCGATAACGCTTATCGATCCCTGGAAGCCAATAGACGATACTTCGAGTCTTCTGATGATTCTGATTCATCAGATGACTCTGCTGAAGTATCTCTTACTCTTCCTGAAGAGCCCTCTTCTCCAAAGAGGAGAATGTCTCCTCCAGAGGATTTGTCCTTTCAAGACTTCATCATTGAAGTAGCTAAAGGTCTCTCTATTTCAGTAACCTCTGAAAAAGAACCTAGAGCAAAAAAATTAGATATTTTGGGATACTCTAAGGTTCCCAAAGAGGCAGTCACCTTGCCCATTCATGAAATTCTTCAAGAACCCATGATGGACTTATGGGAGACTCCTCTCACCCTATCTCCACATTCTCGTCGTTTGGATACCATGTATCGTGTCCCTCCTTCTCCTGGGTTTCAAAAAACTCAACTCCCTCACCACTCTATTGTGGTGCAGTCAGCTATGAAAAGGATAAAGAGTACCAAAAGACACTCTTCTACTCCTCCAGGAAGAGAATGTAGGACTTTGGATGCTTTTGGTAGAAAAATCTTCCAAGCCAGTATGCTTATTGCCAGAATTAATTCATACAGCCTCTATATGGGCATGTTTCTGAAGGAGATTGCATTAAAGATGCGCCATTTTCTCCCCTTTATCCCAGAGGATAGAAAGGAGGAGTTCCTTCTTTTGCTAAAGCATACACAAGATATTTCAAAGTTCTCCAACAGAGCAGCCTTTGACTCCTTTGAGGGTGCTAGCAGAGCTTCAGGTATTGCCATAGCTGCTCGCAGAATTGCTTGGCTCCAGGCCTCTGACCTAGAACCCTGGGTCCAGGATGGGTTGGGAAATCTGCCCTGTACAGGTGAAAATCTGTTTGGTAAGGAGTGGCAAATCAAAGCCACTCAAATGGACGCAGAAAATGCTGCTTTAGATAGACTTTCTAAGTCTACCTCTACCCCTGTCAAGAAAAAGTCTTTTAAGAAGCCTTTCTACAAGAAGGCCAGATTTTCTACAAATACTGGCCAACAATCTTCTGCAGTTCGCTTTGCTCCTAAGCGTCAGCAACCTAAACAGTCCAGGGCAAAACCTGCAGGGACTACTCCAGCCCAGCAGTCCCAACCCCCTCAGGGTTTTTGACTTAATACTAGAGAACTTAACCTTTCTGGCTCTACAACCAGAGCCTCTCACCATTCCAGGAAGGTTAACTCATTTTGCTCCCAGATGGGAGCAAATCACATCAGAACAGTGGACCCTCTCTATCATCAGAGAGGGCTACAAACTACATTTCTCCAGCCTTCCTCCCCATACCATGGTGAGAAGTTTCAATTCTCCCCCATCTCTCCTAGACCTGTTGGGTCAGGAGGTGACCACCCTTCTCGCCCAAAGGGCAATAGAAGAGGTTCCTCTTCTTCAACAGGGGTCAGGGTTTTACTCCCCTTATTTTCTCATTCCCAAGAAAACAGGGGGGTACAGACCCATTCTAGATCTGAGAGAATTGAACAAATTCCTATGCAAGGAGAAATTCAAGATGCTTTCTATAGGTACTCTCCTTCCATACCTGCAGAGTCAGGATTGGCTTTGTTCTCTAGATCTCAAGGATGCGTACACACATATACTCATCCATCCATCCCACAGAAAATTCCTACGGTTTCTGTTCCAGGGAAAACATTTCCAATACAGAGTGCTTCCCTTCGGTCTAGCCTCTGCTCCAAGAGTGTTTACCAAATGCATGGCAATAGTGGCTGCATTTCTACGCGCCCTGGGAATTTTTGTCTTCCCATACCTGGACGACTGGCTCATCCGAGCTCCATCTCAGTCCGAGGCTCAGACTTCCCTGGACCGCACCAGACGCATTCTGCAGTATCTGGGACTTGTGATCAATCTGCCAAAGTCTCAACTCACCCCTACTCAGTCCCTGGAATTCATAGGGGCCTGGTTAGATACCACCACTGCAAGGGCCTACCTTCCTCAGGCCCGTTGCCAACGTCTAGTGCAATTGGTCTCCCAAACTCAGTCCAGAAGCCACTTGACTGCCAGGGAGATGCTACAATTATTAGGCCACATGGCTTCCACAGTACATGTGGTGCCCTATGCTCGCCTACATATGAGAGCAGCTCAATGGACTTTGTCCACCCAGTGGACTCAAGCATCAGGAGCTCTCTCAGACCAAATAGCAACCTCCAAGCGTCTCTTTTGGTCTCTCCAATGGTGGATGTCCACTCAAAATCTGTTGTTGGGGGCCCCCTTCCAACCATTGTTGCCCCAAGCAACCCTCACAACAGATGCCTCCCAAACAGGTTGGGGAGCTCATCTACAGGACCTATCCACCCAAGGCACTTGGTCCCCACAGGAGACCTCCCTTCATATCAACCACTTGGAACTTCGAGCAATCTTTCTAGCTCTCAGAGTTTTTCATACCCTCCTCAGCAACATGACAGTCCTTATTCATACGGACAATCAAGTAGCCATGTTTTACATAAACAAACAAGGAGGGACTGGCTCTCTGTCGCTTTGCAACGAAGCTCTAAGATTATGGGTCTTCGCCAGAGAGCATCAAATCCATCTCCTGGCAGTATATCTTCCAGGAATCCAAAACTCTTGGGCAGACAGACTCAGTCGCGTTCTGCTTCCACACGAATGGTCCCTGCACATGGATCAGGTACTCAGAATCTTCCAGAAATGGGGAACCCCGGACATAGACCTCTTTGCAAGTCCGTGGAATGCCAAACTTCCCTGGTTCTGTTCCAGAATTCCGTGTCAGGGCGTTCAGGCCAAGGATGCCTTCCTCCTACATTGGGGTCAGGGCTTTCCTGTATGCCTTCCCACCCATTCCTTTGATTCCCAAGACTCTGTTCAAACTTCAAAGGGATCAAGGGTTCATGATCCTCATAGCTCCACGCTGGCCACGCCAAGTGTGGTACCCTCTACTTCTGCATCTCTCCCAGGCCCCCTCCCTAGACTTGGGAGAGGCTCCAGACCTTCTGTCTCAGGAGGGAGGGGACTTTGTGGCACCCAAACCCAAAGTCCCTTCACCTCAGAGCTTGGTTACTGAAGGCCTAGACCTTCAAGACTTCAATCTTTCGCAGCAAGTGAAGGATATCCTCCATGCCTCTAGGAAACCTTCCACTAGGCGTTCTTACGCTTTTAAATGGAAAAGATTTTCCATTTAGTGTGCTCAAAAGGGTCTTGACCCTCTAGCACTCCCCTTGAATTCTCTATTGGAATATCTCCTGCATCTCTCCAATGCAGGACTCAAAACAAATTCAGTACGGGTCCATTTGAGTGCTATCTCGGCATCTCTTAAACCTCTCAATGGACAACCTATCTCCTCTCATCCTCTTATCGCAAGATTCATGAGAGGCCTAACTTTGACTAAACCTCCCATTCGACCTCCTCCGGTGGCATGGGATTTAAATTTGGTTCTTGGTCAGCTTATGAAGCCACCTTTTGAACCCTTAGCCACTACCTCCTTGAAATTTCTTTCCTGGAAGGTTATTTTCCTTATTGCAGTCACCTCAGCTCGCCGTATCAGTGAACTGCAAGCTCTAGTGGCTAATCCACCTTATACAAGGTTCCATCATGATAAGGTGGTCCTTAGGACCAATCCCCACTTTATGCCTAAAGTGGTCTCCCCTTTTCATCTTAATCAAGAGGTATATTTACCTGTCTTTTTTCCAGCTCCTCATGCATCCAGTGCAGAGAGGAACCTTCATACTCTAGATTGTAAAAGAGCTCTTGCCTTTTACCTCCACAGGACACAGCAACATCGAAAGTCTTCTCAGCTTTTTGTTGCTTTTGATCCTTCTCATATAGGACTTCCAGTCTCTAAGAGAACACTGTCCAATTGGATTGCTCAGTGTATCTCTTTTGCTTACCAGAGTAAGAACCTTTCTCTGGAGGGCCATGTCACCGCTCACAATGTGAGGGCCATGGCCACCTCTATGGCTCATCTAAATTCTGTGTCCATCGACCAGATCTTTCGAGCAGCCACCTGGGCCTCGGTTCATACCTTTACAACCCATTACTGTTTGGACAAGGACTCCCGCCGGGATGCCTTGTTTGGTCAGGCTGTCCTCAGACACCTGTTCCACTCTTGAACAACTCCAGCCCACCTTCCCTTAATGGATGCCTGAGATCCATAGGAAGATGAGGAACCCTTCAGGGTCTCATACCCTTGAGGGGATCTCCCGGGCATCTTAGCTAGGGAGTCCCCATATGTGAGGACTCATTCCTGCTTGTTCCTGGAGATAGCACAGTTACTTACCTGTAATAGGTGATCTCTGGGAACAGCAGGAATTAGTCCTCACAACCCACCCACCTCCCCTAGGAGTTGTATCTCTCTCTCTTTCCTTTCCTCTCTCTATTGTCTCAGCTTTAAACTCGAACTGAGGAGAGTTGGTCAGGAAGGCGGGAAGGCAGCACGCATGCGCTGTGGGGGGCCCCAAAAGCTTTCCTTCTGGGAAGCTGGGGAGCTTTCCCGCGCAGGCTCCGTCGGTACCGACGTACCCATATGTGAGGACTAATTCCTGCTGTTCCCAGAGATCACCTGTTACAGGTAAGTAACTGTGCTTTCTGCCAGAGGTCAGAGTGCAAAAGATTGGCAGGTATCGGCATTTTTGCGCATGAAGGCTCCGACGGCGTGGTGATACTTGCAGCTTCTGGGCTCCATGGTGGCGGCTTTTGTACCTGGTACCATGGGCCAGGGCGCATATGCATCCTCTTCAACAGGCGTTGTTTTCCAGATGGTCGCCCCAGGATCATTCTCTGAATCGGAAGTTAGTGTGCTCGGAGGCAGTCGGTGCTAGTTTGCAATGGTGGTTGGATCCCAGCCATCTTCGAGCAGGAATTCCGCTGGAGTAGCCGGATTGGCTGGGGAGCGCATTGTATGTCACAGATAGCATAAGGTTGCTGGTAACAGAAGTGAACGGTTGGTCGATCAATCGCCTGGAGATGAGAGCGGTGCATTTCGCTCTTCAAGAGTTCATCCGCCTGGTGAAAGGGAAAGCAGCGCGCGTGTTCTCCAATAATGCAGTAACAGTGTCTTATATCAGATCGACAGGGGGGTACAGGTAGTACAGCATTGTTGGAGGTCAGCTGTTGATGAGCTGGGTGGAGGAACATCTGGTAGCGCTTTTGGCGGCATATGTAGCAGGACGGGATAACGTGCAGGCTGACTATCTCAGTCGGAATGCCTTAGATCCAGGAGAGTGGGAATTGAACGCGGCGGGGACAGCCAGTTATGGATCTGATGGCCACTCTCGTCAATGCCAAAGCATCTCGGTTTTTCAGCAGGTGCAGGGAACGCATGTCGGAAGGACTCGACAGTTTGGCTCAGACTTGGCCATCGGTCAGGCTGCTATACGTATTTCCTCCGTGGCCAATGATCGGGCGGATCATCCGGAGGATAGAACGTCACGACGGAAAGGTGATTCTCATTGTCCCGGATTGGCCAAGGAGAGCGTGGTATGCGGATCTGGTGCACCTGCTTGTGGACCGTCCTTGGAAGTTGCCCAGTCGAGTCAACCTGTTGTACCAGGGGCCAATTCTAATGCCAAACGTGGATCGCTTCTCGCTTATGGCTTGGCTTTTGAAAGGGAACAGCTAAGGCGTAGAGGTTATTCCACAGTGGTGGTAGCCATGATGTAGAAGTCCAGGAGAAGGTCTACCTCCTTGGCTTATGTTCGTATTTGGTGCATTTTTGAAGGTTGGTGCGCGATGCGTAGCCTTAGACCATTTGGCGCGACAATGCCAGATTTCTTGTCCTTCCTGAAAAGGGGTCTGGATAAGGGTCTGGCCCTCAGTACTCTAAAGGTTCAATTGGCTGCCCTAGCTTGTTTTAGAGGCAAGGTGCAGGGGGGCCTCTTATCTTGGCATCCGGATGTTCTGAGATTCCTAAGGGCGGTTAAGAATGTGCGACACCCGGTGAGACCAGCAGTTCCAGCCTGGGATATGAACTTGGTCCTTGAGGCGCTGACGCAGCCTCCCTTTGAGCCCGCCGGGGCAGTAGCACTGAGTTTTCTTGGAAGACCACCTTCTTGGTAGTGTTGTGCTTGGCAAGAAGGATCTCTGATCTACAAGCGTTATCGTGTAGAGAGCCGTACATTCAGTTTTCTGCAGAGAAGGTGATGTTGCGGCTGGTTCAGTCTTTTCTTTCGAAGGTAGTCTCTGGTTTTCACTTGAATCAGACAATTTCACTTCTGACCTTTTCAGAGTTGTGAAAGGAGTGGCATGGATGGTTCGCTGTGGAAGTTGGATCTTGGAAGAGTGCTCCTTCGGTACCATAGGAGGACGGAGTCATTTAGGAAGACGGACAGGTTGTTCGTGCTATTTGGCAGAGCTCGGAAAGGGGAGGCGGCTTCCAAGGCCTCAATTGCTCGTTGGGTGAAACATGCTGTAGCATTAGCGTATCAGGCGAGCGGAAAGTTGCCTCCTGAAGGTCTCAGGGCTCATTCTATTCGGACCAGGCAGCTTGTGGGGCAGAGTTCATTTTGGTTCCACCTATGGATATCTGTCGAGCGCTACTTGGTCGTCTCTCCACACCTTTGCGAAGCACTATAAATTAGATGTTCAAGCAAAGGGGGATGCAAATGTGGGGGCCTCAGCCATAATGGCAGGCCTAGTGGGACCCTCCCGGGATTAGGTACTGCTCTGGTACTTCCCTATGGTTCCTGGACTGGCCCGGAGAGACCAAGAAGTAGGAGAAATTAGACCTTACCTGCTAATTGTCTTTCCTTGATCTTTCTAGGCCAGTCCAGGGCCCACCCAGCTCATTTGTGGGTTTCAGGGGAAGGGGTCTGAATGTTTTTCGGCAGTTATTTTAGGAAAGAATAGTCGGTGTTTTGTGCTGTGGCATGGAGAGTAAGGGGAGGAGGACTAGGTAGGTGTTATGTTGGTCTTCCACCAAAGAGGTTTCGGAGCAGTCTGGCTGTGGGACTCCCTGGCATTTTTGGGGGGTTAAGGAGTGTGACCCGTTCTGGAATGAGAGAAAAAAAATTATATATATTAACATTTTAGGAAGTTAGTGCAAGCTTTGTTACCTTTGCAGTGTTTTAGGTTAGGTTGCGGAGGTTATTGGGCAGACTGCTTTGACAACGGTAGACTGAGTCTCTGACACCAGAGGGAGCTGGATAGGCTGTCAGCAAGACTTTGAGAATTCAGTCCTCAGCTGCAGGAGGAGGTTGACTACCCTATGGCTCCTGGACTGGCCCAGAGAGATCTCAAGGAAAGACTATTAGCAGGTAAGGTCTAATTTCTCCTTCTCTGCTCTCCAAATCCCCTCAACTGCCCCCACCACCAAAAACTGTCTCGTTGCCCCCCCCCCCCCCCCCACACACACACACTCACATACTACATCTAACCTTAGTAAATTCTTCCTCGCAACCCAAATGCTGCTGTCATGGAAAAAATACTCACCACAACCGCCCACCACCCTTTGAACTGCCCCACACCCAAAAACAAACCTGCCACAACTGCCCCATTTCCAAAAACTACACCCCTGCAACTACGCAACAAACCTTACTACCCCAAAAAAAATACTCTCCCCAAGCTGCACCACCAGGAAAACCTAATCCCTCCTGCAACGCCCCATCACCCCACACACTGCCCTACTAAAAGCAAACCAATCTTTACAACTGCCCCATACCCAGAATCTACCCTCTTCCCACCACCTTGACAACTGCACCCCCTGCATTTGCTCCACAATGCCATACTCCCCCCACCCCCAAAATCTTTCCCACATCCCAAAAACTGCCTTCCCCATCTGAACTCCCCCCTCCCTCCCCCCCCCCCAAACTACACAACCCGGAAATGCCCCACCAGACACAACACATACACAGCACAAAGAGAAGAAGTTATTCATATATGCATTTCAGGTTATATTGTTTGCAAATGAAAGGAGCACCACAAAATGATTTTTAGCTTTCTGTGGTTTTATTTTAGTTTATAATGTTTCACTCCCTCCCTCCAGAACAGAACCCTGTAGAATTTTAAAAAAAAGACAGTAAGATAAACCTTCTCAAGTACCAGGTGTATTATGAAGTAAGATAAAACCCTATAAAAGTCGGTCTGGATAGAACAAATCTACCATTCCATAAATGGTACCAGTGAGGACCTACTTAGAGAGAGGCAACACTGTAAATACATCATTACCACCTATTGAGAAAATTAAACAAGCCACATCACTACAGATCCCTACACAGAAGCTCACTGCTAACAGAAGGCCTTAGTCACACATTCTAAATATAAAGAGACCCTCATCAAATACAGAACAAATTATCACAACCTGACAACAGAAATATGTCGTCAAAAATTAAACTGAAATCCAAGGAAGCCAGACTCTGCATGCAGTGTGACACGAGAGATATAAACTGCAATGCATTTACTCTGTACTGCGTCAAATTTTTAAAAAAATGACAGATTCCAAAAACTGACATTCCAATTGCCAAATTAAATTTTTTTTTCTGTCTTTTTGTTGTTTGGCCTTCTTATTTTTCTAAATGTGTTGATTCCAATCTCTAGATTTTGCTTTTCTCCTTTTCTTTTAACTTTCTCTCCAAGGTGTCCAGTCCATTTGCTCTCTTCTCCTGTCCTCTTCATTTCCTGCAGTATATCCATTTCTGACATTGATCCTTTCCTTTCAGCTTTCTTCCGTATATTTTTCTGTCTCTATCCATTCAGATTTCACTCTTACAATCCAATCTTTTTTTTTTTTTTTACTGCATCTCTCTCACCCTGGCCCTCTCATTCCCCATTCCCTATTCCGTAATTCTCCAGTCCGTTCCCCCCCCCCCCCCCGCATCTCCTCTCTTCCTCTCCTTCCAGCATTTCCTCTTACTCTATCCCCCTTTCATTCAATATCTCTTCTCTCTCTCTCTCCCACTTTTGTGGTTATCTACCAGCTGTCTTCCTACTTACCCTTATGCCCACCTTTGTGTTCTTATCCCCCCTCCTATGTCCAGCATCTCCCCTCTATGTTCCTACTCCACCTCCCCAATATCCCTATTCCCCCTCCTATGTCCAACAATTCCTCACTCTGTCCCAACTTCCCCCCCTGCATCCAGCATTTGTCCCGTCACTCTATTCCTCACACCCACATGTTTAGCATTCCCTCTCTGTATCTCTGTGACCTCCAATGTGTCCCTAATCCTCCAGCCGCATGTGCCAGCATCTTCTTGTCATCTCCCCCGCCATGTCCCTTTTCACCCATGTCCTACATCTCCCCCATCACCTTTTCTCCCCCCCCCCCCATGACCAACATCACCTCTTAACTATATCCCTATTCGTCATCCTCCCCCAGCCTGGGTCACTGTTTCCCATGTTCACCGTCTCCTCCCTCCCTGCCCCCATCATACCACTGTCTAGCTCCCTCCTCTCACCGGTACCCATTTCCGGGGTGCACTTCTAGGACCTGTGTCACTATCTAGCACCCTCCCCCTGCCAGTGCTCACTTCCACTGTCATTGCTGGGACCCGTGGAAGCAGTAATACATGAAAAAGAGCGTAACCTGCACGTTATTTTAGGTGTGTCACTCAGGGCTCTGCCAGTCCCACCTTGTAGAAGCAGGAAGTTTACATCAGATGGGGCAGAACCAGCAGAGCCCTAAGCGACGCATCTAAAATAACTAACAGACTCCGTCTGTTTTTTTGATGTATTGCTACTTCTGCAGGTCCCAGCAGTGGCAGCAGAGCTGGGCATTGGTGGGGAGAGGGTGTTAGTGGCATGGAGCAACAGAGGGTGGGCACCAGTGGGGGTAGGCCACAGGTCCCGATAGTGGAGTCGCAGAGGTGGGCTGGCACCAGGTGCGTGAGAGTGGGTGGTAAGTGTGTGTGAGTGCGCTCAAATGCATGTCTCATGCCTAATGCATGCGACTTGGCATGTCTGCTACCAATGCATGCCCCTAGGTTTTCTTGGCAAGGTGTAACTGGAAGTAGATTGCCATGGTAAAGTGACTTGCCCAAGGCCACAAGGAGTGCCAGTGAGAATTGAACCCTGGTCTCTTCGTCACCAAATCGCCACTGTAACCACTAAGTGGCTACTCCACTGTGAAAGTTACTGACTGAGTTATACTGTTGGGCATGGCTAAATTAAGGAACTGGCAAGCTAGGAATATACCTACGGCCAAAAGTTTAGGAGGACTCTGTCGGATGTGTTCTGTAATTAGAAGATTAGGATTCACACCTCTCTGGCTTTTTTCATGATTCTTATTTTTATCTTTAATGCTTGCAAGCTAGAAGGACGGCTAACATGTTTGGACATTTTGTCAGAGAATAAAATCTCTATCTGCAGTTCTTTAATCCACCCTTCGTGTGAGTGAGCCTGTCCTTCCTGCTTCTAATGTATCTAGCAGCAGAGACTGCGGGTAGACTCCGGCCAATTGAAAGGCTGTGGGGGCAGAGCCCTGCAATTTATTCTAGTCACAGGAGGGGAGATGGTGAGCTTGAGGAAGTTTAATGTGATGTACAAGTTAAGATTCTGTGTGTGCTGAGAGATGGAAGGAAAATGAGCCCCTCCCCCCATGCATTTCTGTAGGAGCATACAAACACTGATTCACAGTAAAATAGCAATTTACAGAATTGTACCTGTCAAACAAACCTCTCTCTCATCTCCTCTCCATATATCAGACGCAGAGAGAAATGGGTATATATATTTGTGTGTGCGTATGTGTTTATTTATTCAACATTTTTTTTATATAATGTCTTTCAGTTTATTAAGGCGGTTTACATGGAACAGAACTTGTTTACATAAAACGTTTCCTGTGTGTGTGTGTGTGTATATACATAGATAGATATAGATATAATGTGTGTGTTTGTGGTATTAAGTGCCGTTGCATCCTCTATTCCTGGCAACCCTCTGGATAGTTGACCTAAACTTTCAGTTTTCAGCCAAGCGGCTCATTGTTGAGAGTGGTATCCATAGCTGTTGTTACTGTATCGATCCATCTCATTGCCGGCCTTCCTCTTTTAGTGACCTTCTACCTTGCCAGGCATTATGTTTGGATTTTTCTATCAATGAGCACGATTGACTCAGGCATCCAAATTGGTAACATCATTGCACATCACAGATGGAACAGCTTTCAGTGTAATGTTTTGGAGCATGTATGGCCCTTCCCATGTACAGCAAGCAGTCTTAGCTCCTCAGTTTCTTCTCTTTTCACTCATCTGAATGGATGCTAAACAAAGCTCCCTTGATAATGTTTTCTAACAATTACCTAGTTTCATCTGACATTTGTTTATCATCAAATATATTCTTTATTTTCTTTTATTTCCTTTGTCACGTTGCCAAAGTCAAGGGTGACCCTATCTGAAATGTGGATGAGAGATCCAGAACTTTGGCAAACATTCAGGTGTTTAATCTGCTTGGGTACAGATCCCAACCAGAACAAATGCAAACATTGTACTTGTGTGTTTTCTTAAGCCCACAAGAATTACCTTCACAACCACTACAAAGCTGAGAAAAGGCTGATTTAGGCCGACATGGATCAGAAGAGGGTCTCCTTTGTGGAATCTTCCGTGGGCGAAGCGTATGAGTCAAATCTTCAATGGAGCCACACTCTACTTCCTGGTACAGTGGCTTCAAAAGTCTAATCACCCAAGAGGACCACCAAATAAAACCTTAACTGGCACATGCTTCCTTGGAAGTTTCCAAGCCCATAACAGAGCTGCCTCCTGAGCGTTCATACAGCTGGCAATTCCTGTATTCTGTACTCTCATACAGCTTTGGAATTAGAGACTGACTTTTTAAAGATCTTGAAAAACTGGATATACGAACAAAAGAACTCCTCCGTGCCCATGAGGGTAATTTATAAGAATCAGTGTGTGCCGAGACTGCACATCTTCATAGCTGAAGGAGGACTGGGCCTCATAGAAATTGATTTTATATATAAAGCTATTCCAGACCTACTTAACAGCACCGTTAGATCCAAATAAGCAAAAAGTGCCGAAATATATATGAAAGCAAACATCCGGAATATGCTTCCATCATTAAACTTGGACAAGCATTCCACCGACTAGAAGAGATGGATGAGAATCCACCAGCAAACATTGGGAAACAAGGAACAGAAGTTGAAAACCCAGTGAGACAAACTCATCAAAAATTTAGACCAGCAAATATGGAAAAACAAGTGGTAACTACACAGATACAGTGGGGAAATAAGTGTTACACAGGAAACCATTTGTCTATCAAAACCAGACACATGAATGATTAGAAAGGTGGAATGAAACTGAAGGATGAGAGATTGATAGTTGTAGCCCAGGATAGTGGATTACAGACCAGGTAATTTACAGCAAGCAAAGAAATAAACGGCAAAAAAAGGCTCATGTAGATTCTGTAAGAGCTGGAAATAGTTAACTGCAGCCATCGTATGTGATACATGATGGACATCAAATTTCTTTACAGAAAAGCACAAAGGGGCACAACTCATCCATTGGAAAATCTGTAAACACTACCTACAACATTGCTGTACCTGAAAAGCACTTGGATCACCACTCTAAGAACTGCAAAGATTAAAGAGGTTATCATCTGGGTTACTCCCATTCCAACAGATAAGCTGAATGCAGGGAAACTCAACATAGTGGCAAAGGAGAAAAACATTAGAATGACATTGATAACAGAGGTGTCGGGTTCCAATTGATTATTCTGTGAATCATGCAAAAGAGAATGCAGCCTGAGATTAAGAAAATGTTGCAGAAAGATACAGAAATATTTCTCATCATGTTGGGAGCCACAGGCTTAATTAAGAGGAATTTCTTATTGCACCTTAACAAGTTGCGTATACTTGTACATCTTATGAACTCCAGAAGAAAGCTTTCTTTGGCAGGATGCAAGTTTTTGGCCAAGAGTTAGTGGTAAATTTGAGAGACTCAGATCATACTCCATATACCCTGGCTTAGGAGTGAGGTTCTTTACTATCATGGTTGCGCTATTGGATTGTCAACAGCGGTCAAGCACTAAGATTCTCATAGCACTGTACTGGCCTTAACAGAACTTGTTTCCTCTTCTAAAACTGCTGGCAGTTCTGTCCCTGTCAAGACATTTCCAACATTAATCATTCAATCTGAAGTCACTAGCCTTGACAGTGTGGAAATTTATTTATTTTAAAGCATTTTTATACCACCATATTTATTTAACATTTTTTATATACCGCCTTTCATGATATCGAGGCGGTTTACATTGAACAAACTGAAATTACATTGAACACAGGGCATTATAACTTGGAGATAACTATTTTACAGGGAACATGGGCAATGGAGGGTTAAGTGGCTTGCCCAAGACCACAAGGAGCACCTGTGGGACTAGAAACCCCAGTCCTTCCAGCCCAAGGTTGCTGCCCTCTAGTGGGATTTGAACCCATGGCCTGAGGTAACTTGCCCCAACCACTAGGCCACTCCTCCCCATATGCTAAAATGCATTCAAGGTGGTGCACAATACATAAAAAGGTCAAGACCCTAACAAAGAACTCTGTACCTCTTCCCCACCCTGCTGCTGGACCATCTCGACATTATCAATGCTGCAGTTCAACCCCCAACTGGGGAAACAAAAAAGGTTTTCACAGCTTTCTGAAAATAGGTTCTGTTCCTTCCTCAAACTAACTAGGAGCTTGTTCCACCATGTAGGGGCAGCTACAGAGAAACACCTCTCCTTCTGTTGCTTTGAGCACATCTGCTGGGAGCCAGGAACCATGAGTTGCTGCCCCTGACTAGACCATGGCTATTCAAAATGCATCACTAGCATCACCAACCATGTCTATTCAAAATGTCCTTATGACTAGGGAGCCGGCATTTGGAGAGGTGGAGCGTGTCCAAGGGCCTGTGCCATCTGCCTGACTAGAGGCACCAGTTTCATCTGTGCATTGAGCCTGGAGTGCAAGCACAACAGGCATCCCTGTGATGTCAGCATTAGGACCAAAGAGGTCCCTAATATCACTCATTGCCGCTACATGCGGCCATGGGTGTTGGCCAAAGGGGCAAGTCATGTCTCTTCGAAGAATTCACCCTTTCCTAGCTTTTGGCTTGGGGGATAGGACAGGGGCCAGGGTCTGTCACCCACCCTGTTCTGACACCCCTGGGTTTTGGATACTTGATATATCAAGGTGAATGACCCCCTATGGGGAACAGGAAGAACAAAGGCACTGTCTTTACATGTATAGCGCTGCATATGCCTTGTAGTGCTATCTAAATGATTAGTAGTAGTAGTATGAAGTCATAATCTTTAGTTACATCATCTGCAAAGACTAATGGATAAGCATGATGTGTGTTGCCGGTGGCTCAAGCCTTTCCAGGAGGAGCTTCTAAGCTCTGTGGACAGAGCCCTTCCTCATCCACAGCCTCTTTTGTCATCTACTTTCTTAGTGGGAGACTCTTCTTTGAGGAACCACACCTCAAGTTGCATTGTTTTCTAAGACTGTTTTGCCATGGGATTCCAAAGATAGGTACAGTGGAGTATCTATTCCCCCGAATGGGGAGGTTACTTTGAAGGAGTTATGGGTGGCTATTAGTTGTATTTATTCAAAGCTAAACACTACTGTTATATCTTTAAGAATAATTTCTTGAGAAAAAGAACACAAATTGCAAGAAGTGGATAAAAATGTGTTCTTGATTGACAAGTGCTTGCAGAGGATTGATTCCCGGTTGCAGATCCTCCCAGCAAACAAATGTATTAAATTTTCCCCCTCTATTCCTCATAAACTGGAGGCAGTTGAGAATTCTTTCCCTGCCAGGAACTTATGATTTCTTAATTTTCCTTGTTCTCATTTGCTTCCCCCTGAAATACTTTTAAATAAAATACTTTCTCTAGGTCTTGAGGTTTTCTGAAGATATTGATATTTTGCATGCTTATGCACCCAGTAGGTCACGTAACATTAACCCCCCTGAGAGAGGTTTAGATATAATAGGTTCTGACTCTCACCATATCTAAACTATTTTCCTTGAAGATTCAACAGACACTATTTCTAGACAGGCTGCTTTAATGGTTACTTTTTTTCTTCTGATGCAATTAAGGTTCAAAAAGCCTATTTTAAAAATGAGGATTTTCTGTTCTGTGGACAGAAGTTGTGTATTTCCTGACGTTACAAGGAGCACGTAGCTTTGTAGAAAACAATTGCTAAATTTAAAGCCTCATGTATTAGCTTTGGAGGCTACTGCAAATGTATAATTTATTTATTTAGAAGGATTTAGTATACCGCTTTATCATTAAATCAAAGCGGTATAATAACTTTGCAGGGAGATACTTTTGTGTTTCAGAGTATATCCCATTTAGGAAAATTTCTGGCAGATAAAAAGAAGTAAATTTAAGTGCTCAGGAATTGAGTTTATGATTATACCGCCCGTGTAGTTGGCTTAATTCTCTATTACCTATTAAGAGATTGTTCTATATTGGCGCAGTCTCCATTATGGGAACTATGCCTTATGTTTCTTTCCTTTTTTTATGCTTTTTTCTTCTTTTGTGTTTACCTTTGTAAGATTTTCCTTGTATTAAGTGGAAATGTATATTTCAAAATTCTCAATTAAAAGCAAAATTTTCTGATTGCTGCAAAAAGCCCATCCATCATGCATCCCGATCCTTAAGTGGAAAAGATTTTCCATCTGGTGCTTCGCAAATGGTCACAACTTCATACTGGGGATAATTGGTCACGACTCCACTGACTTCTCATAACCACCAGCACCAAATACAAAGCCATACTCACTATTTTCAAAATCCTATACCAACTATCACCACCAATACTTCAAACGCTCATCAGCAAAGACCCTGAAAGCAGAACAAAAAGGAAAAACAATAAAAACCTATTAATAATACCCAAGAACAAAACTAAAGCAAAACAGAAACCTGTCAGTCTTCTCAGTATATGCTCCATCACTCTGGAACGCACTCCCGGAAAGAATAAGAACCATCAATGACCTATGGGATTTTTGAAAAGCCTTAAAAACACACCTCTTTTTGGAGTGCTATGGACCCGAAGCAGAACCTTCATCCAGAACGTAGCCACTACATAAAATTTGAACCCATCCACACCTGCCTAGTGACTACAACCAGTCTTAAACACCCAACCATACAATAACCCCACAACCTGTAACAAGAAACCATGTAACTAATATTGTTAATACCCTTGTTCTCCAAGTTTAATGCCCTTTTTCTATGTAATGTTCCTTGTTTATTGTTCAGTGTAAACCGCTTTGAATATAAGAAAAGCGTTATAGAAAAATTGTTAAATAAAATAAATACATTTTGTAAGGAAGGACAAAAGGTTATGCACTATGCATAAATTAGGAATTTTTAGTGATTCATGTGCATAAATGGACTACTACTACTATTAAACATTTATAAAGCACTACAAGGCATACACGGCACTATTCAAACATAGAGACAGTCCCTGCTTGTCAGAGCTTACAATCTAATCGAGACAGACAAGACAAACAATAAGATTAAAGATAGAATAGAGTAGGGTAAGGAACCACAAGGAATCAGGATCCAAAAGCAGCCTCAAAGAGATGTGCCTTTAGCTTATATTTGAAAAGGGACAGAGATGAAGCCTGTTGCATAGATTTAGGAAGTTTGTTTCAGGCATAAGGAGCAGCAAAGTGAAAGGACCGAAGTCTGGTGATGGCAGTGGAAGAAAAGAGCAAAGAGGAGCAAGCTAGTAGAAGAGCAGAGTTCAAGAGGAGGGGTATAGGGGGAGAGAAGAGAGGAAAGGTAGTGAGGAGCAGAAGAATGAATACATTTAAAGGTCAGAAGGAGAAGTTTAAATTGGATACAGAAGGGAAGCCAATGAAGTGACTTGAGAAGAGGGGTTATATGAGTATATTGAGGCTGGTGAAAGATTAGTCGCACAGCAGAGTTCTTAATGGATTGAAGAGGAGAGAGATGACCGGGAAACCAGCAGGAAGGAGGTTGTAATAGTCGATGCAGGAAGTAATTAGAGAGTGGGCAAGTGTTTTAGTAGCGGTTTCAGTGAGGAAGGGGCAAATTTTTTTTAATGTTATAGAGAACAAAATGACAGGTTTTAGCTATCTGTTGGATATGTGAGGAGAAAGAAAGGGAGGAGTCAAAAATAATACCAATGTTACGGGCTGAGGAAACAGGAAGTAGAAGAGCATTATCAACAGAGATGGAGGAAGGTTTAGGGGCAAAAATAAAGTTTTGTTTTGTTTCATATGACAGTGAGACATCCAGGTGGTGGTGTCAGAGCGGAAGGAAGAGATGGGCCTGGAGTATCAGAGAAATATCAGATGTAGAAAGATAGATCTGAGAATCATCAGTATAAAAATAATACTGAAATCCATAGGAGGAAATGAGAGCACCAAGGGACTGGGTGTAGAGAGAAAAGGAGAGGGCCCAGAACAGACCCTGGGGCACACCAACTGAGAGTGGGATAGTAGTAGAGGAGGAACCACCAGAAGAAACACTGAAAGAGCGATGGGAGAGAGAAGAATAGAACCAGGACAGCATAGAGCCCCTAAAACCAAGTGAGGACAGTGTGTCAAGGAGAAGCTGGTGGTCAGCAGTATCAAAAGCAGCAGAAAGGTCAAGAAGGATAAGGATAGAGTAGAGGCCCTTAGATTTATCCAGGAACAAGACATTGGAGACTTTGGCAAGTGCTGTTTCAGTAGAATATAAGGGAAGAAAGCCAGACTGAAAAGAATCCAAAAGGGCTTGAGAGGAAAGACATTCAAGACAACAGCAGAGGACTAAATGCTCAATAAGTTTGGAAACGAAGGGAAGAAGAGATGGGATGATAATTAGAAGGACATCTAGAGAAGGTTTCTTGAGCAGGGGTGTGACCACAGCATGCTTGAAGGCTGCAGGGACAGTAGCAGTGAAGAGCGAGAGGTTGAGAATATGTGAGATGGAAGGGATGAAATGGAGTTAAAGAGATGGGTAGAATAGGATAGAAAAGCAAGTAGTAAGTTTTTGAAGGCCAAAAGAAAATGAAAGATTTCCTCTTCAGAGATCATGGAAAAGGATGAAAGGGTAATAGATATTGATGGGAAAAGTTGGTATTGAGGTTGGGGAAAACAAATGAAGTTGGAGTTGAGAGTTGGCCCTAGATGTGATATACTTAGATTTCATTAAAGCCTTTGACACCGTTTCGCACAGGTGACGTATAGACTTATAAATAAACTGAGCATCCTAGGGATGGACCCAAAGGGTACTGATTGGGTTAAAAATTGGTTGCATGGGAGGCAACAAGGGTACAGGTAAATAGAGCTCACTCTGAGGAGAAGAGGTTTACCAGTGGCATGCCGCAGGGATCTGTCCTTGGTCCTATTCTTTTTAACATCTTTGTTAGTGATATTGCGGAAGGACTGTCAGGTAAGGTTTGCCTCTTTGTAGATGATACCAAAATCTGCAATAGAGTAGACACCCAGAAAGGAGTAGATAACATGAGGAGGGATCTAGCTAAGCTTGGTCTAAAATTTGGCATCTGACATTTAATGCTAAAAAATGCAGGGCTGCAACAATCCAAGGGAGCGGTACAGTGTGAAGAACTTCAGTCCACAAAAGAAGAGCGGGACCTGGGTGTGATTGTTTCTTGACGATCTTAAAGTAGCTAAATGGGTAGAAAAGGCAACAGCGAAAGCTTGAAGGATGCTTGGGTGCATATAGAGAGGAATAGCCAGCAGAAGACAGGAGGTGATAGTGCCTCTCTATAAGTCTTTGGTGTGACTTCATTTGGAATATTGTGTGCCATTCTGGAGATTGCTCACAGGTTGGAGTCGGTGCAGAGGATAGCTACTAAAATGATGGTTTATTTAACAATTTTTCTATACAGTCTTTCTACAAGTCAAGACAGTATACATGGAACTTAATATAACCAGTTGTGCACGTTACATCGAACATATAATATGTGCTAAGGGGGTCAGCTAACTATGTACATGTTGTGATGAACTATGAAACGGGCAGGTGTTGGATAAGTGAGGTGACTATGTAGGAGTTATTCATTGGGTTTTGGGTTTGAAGAATTAAAAATGTCTTCAGGCTTTTGCGGAAGTCTTCCAGGTGTTGTATGGCTCTTATTTGTGGTGGGAGCGAGCCCCAGAGTGATGGAGCGTATAACGAGAAAGCTCTGTTAGCCTTTGGGCTGCGCTTTGTTCTATGTTTTGGTATTTCCAGTGTATTTGTTGCTCTGTCTTCTGGATCTAGTGAAGCTGTGCGTGGTGATTAAGGATTTGAGATTGACTGCTGAGAGTTTGACGATTTTGTGTGTGTTGATGAAGGCTTTATATTTTATTCTTTGCGATATAGATAACCAGTGTAACTGCCTAAGTGGGGTGATGTGCGACTGACGAGAGTGCCCAAGAATCAGTCTTGCTGCCATGTTTTGTGCTAACTACAGTGGATATAATGAGCTCTTGACTATACCATGATATATCGTGTTGCAGTAATCCAGTAAGGTGTGAGTACCGATTGGCAAACTGTACGGAAATCTGAAGGTGACAGGAGTGGGCATAAGTGCTTTATGGTCCACAGCTTATAGTAAATTGCTTTGGTGGTGCGGTTTATGTGTGGAAGGAGATTGAGCTGTTGGTCGAGTGTTACATGGAGCTCTCCAGGAACAAGCAGGAAGTCAGCCCTCGCATATGGGTGACGTCAGTGCTGACAGAGTCCGTGCGGAAGCATTTCCCCAGCTTTGAAAGAAAGACTTTGGGATATGTTTCCATGCATGGGTGCCATCTTGCTCAGTTTCCTTTATTCCGCGGAACCCAATGGACATGAGTCCTGTTCCACTGGAAACATTCCAGTTATTTTCCTTAAAAGTTGAGTTTTTCCCAGTTAGCAACAGGTTCCCCTTCCCACCTCAAGCCGGTGTAGTCTCCACCGCTGTTCTCTGCTCCATTTTTCATTGAGGTCTCCTCAATTGGCGTTCGTGCCTTTTTTTGATAGGGGGTCGTCCACCCTGTCTGGGTGCCACCCGCCATGTCTCCCAGTGGGTTCAAAAAATGTGACTGCTGCAGTCAAACCATGTCAGTAACAGACACCCATGACTGCTGCTTTCACTGCCTGGGACCAGACCATGACAGCACTTCCTGCGATATCCAATCCCATGACCTTCCCAAGACAGGCCATGATGCCTAAAACTAACAGAAAAAGGTCAGAGTTGCAGGAGAAATTGTTCCCCAGGTCAGACTCAGCCCTGGCCTACCAAGCTCCAAGCATAGCACATCCCGTGAGGCCTTAGCATCCTCGGAGTCCTGCAGCTGCGGCTCCTCTGAGAAGACCTCTGACCCAGAGAAAAAGAAGTAGTCTTTGGAGTCCACCAAGGTTGCACCAGAGAAACCCGGTAAAACCACCTGGATGGATGTGGAACATTCCGAGAAGCGCCCCACCAAG
This sequence comes from Ichthyophis bannanicus, assembly GCA_033557465.1. Lineage (NCBI taxonomy): Eukaryota > Metazoa > Chordata > Amphibia > Gymnophiona > Ichthyophiidae > Ichthyophis > Ichthyophis bannanicus. The sequence goes on along the minus strand of CM066035.1, from coordinate 906,268,715 downwards.
GTCTTCAAGAAGGATTCCTCAACTGGCAGAGACCATGCGAGGTTCCTCGAGGCCATAGTCCTTATCAAGGACACACTCGCAAAAGTATCGGTGCTGGGCCCAAGATCCTTTGTGCCTGCGCTAAAGGCTGCGGAGCCTTCTGGCCTAGAAACCAGAATGGCGGCCTTGGAGCAGATCATCACTGCTATCCTGGCCCTGCAGCAAGCGATGATGGCCAGTTTGTCTGCCTCATCCGACCTGACGACCGGACCCTCGACTGTGACGGAGTCCCCAGTCGTTGAGCCGAGCTCCAAGCGCCACTGGCCTCGGGTAAACCCTTGGCGCCGGTCGAGATCCCGGTCCCATTCTTTGGGCATCCAGTCCTCCCCGGCCAGTGTCTGTGATTCAGAGCCATGCCCTCGACAGGCTGCCGACCCTTCGACACAGGCTTCGAGGCAAGGAGCCGCAGGGCCTTGATCTCGTCGTCACCACTTGACTCCAAGTGGGAGACGGACGATGAGGCCCTACGGACACCAAGCAGCACCAAGACATTCTCTCGGACCCGGTGCCATTCTCCTGAGGACATGACCTTCCATGACTTCGTCAGGGACATGGCCAGAGCCCCCTTGGTGCAAACCGAGGCGGAGGAAGACCTGTGCACTGAGGAATTGGAGATCCTTCAGTATGAGTCTCCACCCACGATGCCCATGCAGCTGATCCTTGAGAGCTGCTTCTTCAGGGAAATGCTGGCATCGGTGCTGGTGCCTTGACGCCAGGTACCACATCTGGACAGGCTCAAGGTTCCACAAACCCCAGCTCCTGCATAATCCATGGTCTTCGAGTCGACCATGCAGAAACTCAAGAGCCAGAAGACCTACTCTTCGGTTCCCCCCAGGAGGGAGGCCAGAGCCCTCAACCCCCTCGGGTGCAAGTGCTACCAAGGCATGATGCTCTGGTGCCAGTTCCAGGCCTATGAACTTTACATTAGGCATGTACCCTGAAGTCTCTGGTTCAAGAACTGTCAGGGTTTGCAGCAGGCCTTGTTGGAGAACCCTTCCAATGGTTCCAGGCCCTGACCTTGGGGATCAAGGACTGTTCAAGTTCCTCAAACAAAACAAGGAGCGCCGCTCTTGCAAATGATCTCAGGATGCACAAAGAGCAAGAGTCAAAGAACGTAAGGATGAATTGAAGTTCTTAAAGTAATCCCCAACGCGTTTCGGCATACATTGCCTTCCTCAGGGGGTAACAGAGTAGACCAATTCAAAATTTCCTATTATAAGCATATGATGAGGTCAAACTGCTTCTGAGATTCTGACGTGTTATAGAAACAAGCATCTATTCACAGGAAGTAGTTCATCTTGGAAAAGCAGGAACCGCTATAAATTGTTCAGCCTTTCACGGCTGAAAGGCTGAACAATTTATAGCGGTTCCTGCTTTTCCAAGATGAACTACTTCCTGTGAATAGATGCTTGAATTGGTCTACTCTGTTACCCCCTGAGGAAGGCAATGTATGCCGAAACGCATTGAGGATTACTTTAATAAAGAACTTCAATTCATCCTTACGTTCTTTGACTCTTGCTCTTTGTGCATCCTGTTCAAGTTCCTCTTCTGGGCAGCCTATGATGGCTTTGAGTCAGCGGCTCGGGAAACCGCAGCCGGCATTGGGACTTGACACCAAGCCTGGCTGCAATCCTCCGACCTCGAGCAATGGGTTCAAGATAAACTGCTCGATGTCCCCTGCACCAGGGAGAACCTGTTTGCAAGCCCATGGCCGACAAGGTGACTGAGATCAAGGCAGACATGATGACCTGCCAGAGGCTCTCTAAGAAGACCTCATCCCATCCCCGCAAAAAAATCGGGGAAGAGGCTCCTTTTCCCAAAGAAGAAGGGGTCCTTTGGGCAGAGTCACCAATATCAGCCCTTCTCAGGCAAGCAGCAGCAGACTCCTCATCCCAGAAGGCAAAATCACTTGTCCCAGACCCCAACTCCCACCCAGCCGGGGGGGGAGCTTTTGATTCTCAGGGCAGGGCCTTCCCTCCCCCAGGAGATCTTCACCAGCCCACAAGGGGGTATCTGATGCTCTTTGTCCACAGGGGCTACGATCACCCTGGACCAATGTGTACTGCAGATGGTCAGGGAAGGATACCTTCTTCACCTACAGCAGATTCCACCCAGATTCTTTCCCAGAGAGCCAGTAGGACCCCTCCTTCACCAGACCCTGTTGTTCACAGAGCTTGCAGGTCTTCTCGGGGACAACGCAGTGGAGCCTGTACCCAAACACCTATGGGGCAGAGGCTTCTACTCCAGGTACTTCCTCGTCCCAAAGAGGACTGGGAGCCTCAGGCCCATCCTAGACCTGCAAAACTTAAACAAGTTTCTGTTGAGGGGAAGTTCAATATGTTCTCCCTTGGAACACTGCTGCCTTACCTCTGCCAGGTAGACTGGCTGTGCTTCTTGGACCTAAAGGATGTGTACGCACACATCCTAATCCATCCCTCCTACAGGCAGTACCTAAGGTTCGTGGTAGGAGGAGAACACTACCAGTACAAGGTGCTACCCCTTGGCCTCGCATCCTTACCAAGGATCTTTATAAAATGCCTAACAGTGGTTGCTGCCCACCCTACATCTGCATGGGGCCTTTGTCTTCCCCTACCTAGACGACTGGCTCATCAGAGCAGTACAGCTGCAGAGGCCAGTCAGGCCGCAGGACGTGCAACCCTCCTGCTGCATCACCTGGGATTGATTCATCAGCTACCCAAAATCCCATCTCTCTCCAGCCCAAATGCGAGCAGAAGAGCAAGGATGCTGTTTAAGGTGCCAGACAAACGTGAGAGGTTACGCGCCGGTCTTTCAACCCCCCTCGGCAGTCTCTGGCAGTACGAGTGGCACCTGTGTCCTGTAGGGATTATTAGTAGCAAACAAAGATAAGTTATGCTCTTAACTATGCCCAGGGGAAATTAGCTACTACTACGTAGCCTGAAGTTCTGTGAGTGTGCTGGTAATGAGCCACGAAAGAAGGTATGTGCATGTATACATACATGGTGGCCCAAAAAAAGTGAGAACATCTAGTAGCATATAAGTTATTTAAAAATTCAAAAAGACAGATGTAAACGATTGACAAATTTAGAAAAACAAAGATGGTGACTGGAAATTGTCGAAATAAAGACATTATATAGCTAAAAAAGTTAAATAAGTAAACTATTTAAGCTTTTAATTTACGAGATGTTCTCACTTTTTTTGGGCCACCCTGTATATTATGTTTTATTACGAGCAGTGAGGTAGAAAAATATACAGACATATAGCTAAAGGTATACAATTAGAAACATGAGGTAGCAAGTTGTTGGAGCACAAAATTACAGTTAGACAAAGTGAAAAATCACTGATTAGTAACCAGAAGTCACTGATTCACTCTGCACTGAGAAGAGTTATAGAATAAGTTTCTAGCTAACCATTGCCCATCTGGAGGAGGTACTTTAGCTCCTGCTGTGGCTGAGATCCAATAAGTCTTTCGGAGGTGAGCCGCGTGAGAACACAGACTTGAAGGTATCTGTGAAAGTTTTATCTCTGTCCTTAGGAGAAAGGCCTTGCACACACGTAGTATGTATCTGTCTTGCAGATAGGTCAGGTAGCAAACACAAGGTACACAGGGCAAAAAGGCGCGAAAGTTCTAATGTGCAGACTGTATTATTCTTTGTGATGAGTACTTATCACTTTTTGGTAATTGGTTGGCATGAGACAATCCGAAGAGTTCTCAGCAAATCAGGAGGTAATCTACAGGCATCTTTCTTGCAAAGGATCCAAAGTAAGATGTCATGCGGAGGAAATGGTATGTAGTTTCTGGGCATAGGTACAAGTGTCCAAGGCCAGTAGAACCATCTGTAGATGATAAGAACTGGAGAAACATATTCTTGCAGGTGGGCAGTGAATTAGCCAGGAACAATGGGCTTCAGTATGCACACATATAAACGCTTAGCAAGCAGTTTCTTGAAGGTCAAGTCTGAGACTGGAAACACAGTAAAAGCTTCTTATAACAGGAAACCTTCTTGTTTGGTCAACTTTGGTTCAGGCTTCAGCTTCTGAGTAGGCTGGAGATCTGCAGCTGCAGAATTGCAGGGGTACCAGCCCTACAGTCCCCGGACAGCGCAGCGGCTCTTCCAGCATTGGGGAACTCCAGACCTGGACCTCTTTACCAGTCCTGCGAATTCGCAGCTCCCCCAGTTCTGCGGTCCCCTCCTGCAACTGGGCAGTGTGGCTCCGGATGTCTTCCTTATCTCGTGGGAAATGAGCCTGCTATATGCCTTCCTCTCCACACCCCTCATTGCCCGGACCCTTCTCAAGGTCCAGTGGGACAGGGTCTCAGTGATTCTCATAGCCCCAAGGTGGCCCAGGCAGCCTTGGTTTCCCATGCTGCTCTGTCTCTCGAGGGAGCCCCTGGTCCCGCTTGAGTTCTCCCCGGAGCTGCTGACGCAGGAGGAGGAGGGTCTGCTTCTCCACCCCAATCTGAGGTCCCTATCCCTCACAGCTTTGTGGCTGAGAGGGTCCCTCTATCCTCCTACCATTTTCCTGTGGAGATCGAGGACATTCTTTTGGCCTCATGAAAGGGCTTGACCAGACAGGCTTTATGCCTTCAAGTGGTGTCTGTTCTCGATGGGGTGCTCAGAGCTCTGAGAGAACCCATTTTCATGCCCTACAAGTTTGGTCTTGCACTACCTGCTCCACCTCTCGCAGTCTGGGCTGAAGTCTAACTCGGTCAGGGTTCACCTGAGTGCCTTCTCAGCGAACAGTCACCCCATCGAGGGCAAACCTCTTTCGGGGCAGTAGCTTGTCTCTCATTTCATGCAAGGTATGCTCCTTTCCAGGCTCCCTACCCGCTCTCCTCCGGTGGAATGGGACCTCAATGTGGTCCTCACGCAGCTGACAAAGCCGCCCTTTGAGCCCATGGCTACCTGCCTGCTGTGGCATCTGTCATGGAAGGTGGCCTTCCTCGTGACTCTCACCTCTACCCGGAGGGTCAGTGAACTCCAGGCGCTGATGGCCGAGGTGCCATACACGAGGTTTTATAGGAACAGGGTAGTCCTGCGGACTCTCCCCTAGTTCCCCCCGAAGGTTGTCTCGGATTTCCATCTCAATCAAGAGAGTGCTTGCCCACCTTCTTCCTGAAGCCCCATGCTGACTGGGCGTCAGCGGTTCTCCACATGATGGATTGCAGGAGGGCTCTCTCCTACCTGCAGCAGACTCGGTACCACCGCAGATCCGGGCAGCTTTTTGTCTCCTTCGATCCCAGCTGTCTGGGGCTGGCAGTCACCAAGCATACCTTGTCCATCTGGATGGCAGACTGCATCGCCTTGCCCAGGCTGGGTTTCCCCTGGACCGCCAAGTCACAGCTCACAGTGTCCAACCGATGGCGACGTCGGTCATTAGCCTGCGCTCGGTGCCACTGGCAGACATCTGCCGGGCCGCAACCTGGTCCTCTACTCACACCTTCACAGTGCATTACTGCCTGGAGAGGGAGTCCTGTCAGGACGGTGCCTTTGACCAGGCTGTACTCCATAATCTGTTTGGAGTTTAAGCAACTCCTGCCCTCCGACCCTTCTTGTTCCGACTGCCGGGTGCATGGCCATCCATGGATCCGGGGTCCTCGGGCTGCCTTCGGCTTTCACTGGCGACTGCTCACGGCGCTGCCATGCTTTTTTCTTACAGGTCCTTGGTAGCCTGTAGCTAGAGAGTCCCATATGTGAGGGCTGACTTCCTGCTTGTTCCTGGAGAAAGCATAACTCACTTGTAACAAGTGTTCTTCAGGGGCAGCAGGAATCAATCCTCACAACCCTCCCTCCTCCCCTTAGAGTTGCTATATATTTTTGCCAGCTTCTGAAGGGGCTATAACTATAGCATCTGACTGAGTAAGATGGCACCTTTGGTTGGGAAAGGGACCATGCATGCGTGGTGGCATTCCCAAAGGCTTTCTTTGAAAGCTGGGAAAATGCTCTGCGCGTGTTCCATCTGTGCCGACGTCACCCATATGTGAGGACTAATTCCTGCTGTCCCTGGAGAACATCTGATCTCCAGGAACAAGCAGGAATGAGTCTTCACATATGGGTACGTCGGTACCGACGGAGTCTGCGCGGGAACGCTTCCCAGCATCCAATCAAGAGCTTTTGGAAGCATCCCAGCACGCCTGCGTGCTGCCTTCCCGCCTTTCCCAACTGCCTCTCCTCAGTTTTCGTTTTTCCGCGGAGCCGGCAGGACGTCCTCCTGTCACCGCAGAAAATTCTTGTTCTTAGTTTTCTTGTGGTCGCGGCTGTCTTCCCGACGCCACCGGTACCGCCAGTGTTTTCTTTTCTTTTCTTGTAAAATCTTCCTTTTCCACGGGATATTGTTTCTTCATAGTGTCCCACGGTCTCTTAGGCCTTTTAGGCCTCTTCTTTTTCCTTCATGGAACCGCCAGACACTTTCTCCAAGAAATGTTCAGACTGTGGCGGTACAACTTTATTTTTAGACCCTCGAAGTCGGTATCTAACCTGCTTGGGTCCTGACAACAGTTTGGTGAGAAGACGTCTTCAACATCGAGGTTCCCTCGATACACGGTTGCCCTCCAACTTCGGGGCACCGTCCCCTTCTTCCACACAGGATCAGGTAACCCACAAACAGTCTGTTAAGACTAGCCAGTCCTCGAGTGGTAGGTCTCATGCACAGCATGTAGATGGCTCCAGCCTTGCCCTCGACGGCCCACTGGCTTCAAAACCCCGGCAGGAGTCTTTGGTCTCCAAAGCGTATAAGGGGTTTCAGGTTGTTCTCCAGGACCAAGCAGGAAGTCAGTCCTCACTTATGGGTGACGTCGGCGCCGACGGAGCCCTCGCGGAGCAATTTTCCCCAGCTTTCAAAGAAAGCCTTTGGGAATTGCAGCGCGCATGCGCGGTCGTCTTCCCGCCCGAGGGTGCCATCTTAGCCAGTCTTCTTTTTTCCGCGGAGCCCTACAGACGTCCCCGTCTTGTCCCCGCGAAAAAGTTGATTTTCTTCTTTATTTTATCCTTTTTTCTTTCGGTTCGACGCCGATCGTTTTCCCGCCCGGACTCGCGACGCCGGTCTCGAGTCCTCTTACTTTTTTCGGTTTTTCTGACTTAGTCAGCTTTCGTTTTCGGTTTCCCTGGCAGCCCGGTCCTTTGACCTCGCAGGGGCCCTTTTTCCCCCGATGGCTGCCAGTGGGTTTAAGCGGTGTGGTCGGTGTGACCGAAATATGTCACTGACCGACACACACGACTTTTGCCTCCGCTGCCTGGGCCCGGATCATGAGGAACTGATCTGTGGGCCCTGCAGCAAACTGTCCTCAAAGGCGTTGAGAAGTCGGCGGCATCAGCGTGAGAGAATCTTCGCTGACCCCAGCCGTACCCGGACCTCGTCGGAGGCCTCCGTGTCGAAAGGCTCCAGCTCGGACCGTCGCCGGAGCTCCTCCGACCGGGGTTCTCCCTCCGGGGACCATCGTCGGAAGGAAAAACCCGCGAGGGCGGCGTCGGTGGACGCTCCTGGTTCCGCGAGGGCCAGGTCGCATAGCCCCGACAGCCGCCCCGGGTCCTTGGAGAAGGAACACATCCCGAAGCGACCTCGCCTGGAGTCGGAGATGCCTGCCCGGGTAAGTCCTGTGGTCCTTCTGGACTCGCCTCCGCGACAGCCGACGTCGGGCCCGACGCCGTCGGGGCCCGAGTCGGGGGCTGCTGGGTCACCTGAGCTCGGACTCAGGTTGACGGCCTTGGAGAGCAGACTGTCTGCCTTCATGGACCAGCAGCGGGCACTGCTCGCTGGCCTCGCTGGCGCCGCTGCCCCGACCGCCGGGACGTCGACGTCCAAGTCGACCCCGGAGACCGAGCCGATCCTCGAGTCGATGAGAACTCGAGTCGATCCTCGGTCGAGGTCACCCTCGGCCTCCCGTTCGGGACCAAGGTCGCCGACGCCGACTCCCTCGGCGTCGGGGCGGCTGGTGCCGCGCCCTGCCCGGGCCGACCCCACCGAGTCCTCGTCGGAGTCGGTCTGGGAGTCTGAGGAGGAAGAGTCACCTGATTCTTTCCGGACTCGGTGTGTCCCATCGGACTCACCGGAGTCCGAGCCTCGGAAGCAGTCCCCCCCGGAGGATGCCCGGTTCTCGGACTTCGTTAGGGATATGGCCAAGGCTTTGGCCTTCCCTGCGGATCCCGAGGAGGAGCCTCGAGCCGAAGAGCTCGACGCCCTCCAGTATGACTCTCCCGCGAGGGAACACTTTACTGTGCCGGTTCCTCCTATGCTGGAACGGCTACTCTTCCGCATGTGGGAGAGTCCGGCCTCCTCGCCGGTTCTGAGCAAGCGGGTCGATTCTATCTATCGGGTCCGCAAGAGCCCTGGCTTTCAAAAGGCACAGCTGCCACACCATTCCATGGTAGTGGAATCGGCCATGCATCGTCTTAAGAGCCAGAAGATGCACTCCTCGGTGCCTCCTGGAAGGGAGGCCCGTAACCTGGATGGCCTTGGCAAGAAGTGCTTCCAGGGCTCTATGCTCGCATGTCGTGTCCAGACTTACCAGCTATACATGGGCATGTATCTCCGGGATCTGGCTAAAGAGCTAGCCGGATTCTCCGCTGGTCTCTCCGAGGAGCCCTTGCGGAGGTTCCTAGCCTTGTCCACGGGCATTCGGGAATGCTCAAAGTTCATGTCCCGAGCAGCCTATGATGGCTTTGAAGCCTCGGCTCGTGTGGCCGCAGCCGGCATCGGTGCCCGCCGACAGGCTTGGCTTCAGTCGTCAGACCTTGAGCCCTGGGTACAGGACAAGTTGGTCGATGTCCCCTGCCGAGGCGAAAACCTCTTTGGCAAGCCCATGGCGGAAAAGGCTGCACAAATTGAGACTGAGACTCTCACCAGGACCAGGCTTTCTAGGAAGACCTCCGCCCCTTCCCAGAAAAAGAAGGGCTCGGGGAAAAAGTCCTTTTACCCGAGGAAGGCGGCTGCCTACAAACAGTACCCCCATTATCAGGCCCCTGCAGCTCCCCAACAGGGCCAGCAGGCCAAGGGACGGGGTAACGGGTCCCGTAGGCAGCAAGCCCCCAAGCCTGCACCACCAGCCCCTGCTCAGCAGGGTGGGGGTTTTTGACTCGCTCAGCATAGCCTCTCCCCCCCCCGCTGGTTCCTCCCAGCACCGGAGGCCGGCTGGTTCACTTCGCCCACAGGTGGTCCAGCATCACCGCAGATGCCTGGGTGCTTCAGGTCGTGCGAGAAGGCTACCTTCTCCACTTCCATCAGGTCCCTCCCTCCTATTTTCCGGGAGAACCTCCGCGCCCCCCTCTGCACAGGGAGTTGCTCCTTCAGGAGTTAGCAGGTCTTCTGCAGGAACAGGCGGTGGAACCGGTGCCACACCACCTGAGAGGTCAAGGCTTTTATTCAAGGTATTTTCTGATACCAAAGAGAACAGGGGGCCTCAGACCCATCCTGGACTTGCGCAACCTCAACAAGTTCCTTGTGCGGGAGAAGTTCAAAATGCTTACCCTTGGAATCCTTCTGCCCTACCTCCAGCAGGGAGATTGGCTATGCTCCTTGGATCTAAAGGATGCCTACACGCACATCCTCATCCACCCAAGCCACCGCCAATACCTAAGGTTTGTGGTGGCAGGAAATCATTACCAGTACAGAGTACTGCCCTTTGGCCTGTCATCCGCACCGCGAGTCTTCACAAAATGTCTCGCGGTCGTGGCGGCCCATCTCCGGCTTCACGGCCTCTATGTCTTTCCGTACCTCGACGACTGGCTCATCAGAGCAGCGTCCGCTCAGGAGGTCACCAACGCCACGTGCCGCACGGTGACTCTGCTGCAGCACTTGGGCTTTGTTATAAACTTCGCAAAGTCCACTTTGCTCCCCTCACAGGATCTCGAGTTCATCGGCGCAGGGCTGCACACTCCGCAGGCGCGAGCGTACCTACCGCTCGACAGGGCTCAACGGCTCATGGACCTAGCCGACCGCTTTCGCAGCCAGCCCCTGGTCTCCGCCAGGCGCTTCCTGAGACTGCTCGGCCATATGGCTTCCACCGTCCATGTGACCCCCAATGCCCGCCTGAATATGCGGTCTGCTCAATGGTGTCTCCGCCAGCAGTGGCGTCAAGCCACGGGCGGCCTAGCAGACCTAGTGCGCGTTTCCGAGCCGCTGGTCTCGTCTCTCCGGTGGTGGCTCCGGCAGCCGAACCTGACATTCGGAATGCCTTTCCAGTCACCTCAGCCGACCCGGGTGCTGACCACCGATGCATCCCTCCTGGGCTGGGGAGCACATTGCCAAGAGGCACGTACTCAGGGCCTCTGGACCACGTGGGAGTCGGCTCAGCAGATCAACTTCCTGGAGCTCAGGGCGATCCGCCTAGCTCTCAAGGCCTTCTCCCACCTGACTTCCCAACAGTCCGTCCTTGTCCAGACGGACAATCAAGTTGCCATGTTCTACGTGAACAAGCAGGGGGGCACGGGCTCCTTCCTCCTCTGCCGGGAGGCACAGAAGCTCTGCTCTTGGGCCGTCAGTCACGGCATTCTCCTCAAGGCAGTTTATCTCCCGGGCCAAGAAAATTGCCTTGCAGACAAGCTCAGCAGGGTCCTCCAGCCGCACGAGTGGCGTCTGGATCCCTTGGTAGTTCAGAAGCTCTTCCTCAAGTGGGGTCTCCCCACGGTGGATCTCTTTGCCAGTCCTCACAACCGGCAGCTTCCTCGCTTCTGCTCTCGTCAGCCACACCCCCTTCGGGTTGCGGCGGACGCCTTTCTGATCTCGTGGTCGGGGAGCCTCCTGTACGCTTTCCCTCCCATCCCGCTAGTCTCTCGGACTCTTTTCAAGGTTCTCCGAGACAAAGCCTTCATGATCTTGGTGGCCCCTCGCTGGCCCAGGCAGCCGTGGTTTCCGCTCCTGCTGCAACTGGCGGTGGAGGATCCAATCCCTCTGGGGGTACAACCGGATCTCCTCACTCAGGATCAGGGGTCCCTCCTGCACCCCAACCTCAGGTCTCTCAACCTCATGGCCTGGCTGCTGAGAGGGTAGTCCTTGCTCCCCTTCTCCTGCCGACAGAGGTGGAGGAGGTCGTCTTGGCTTCGCGACGGCCTTCTACCCGCAAATGCTACGCCCTTAAATGGCATCGCTTTGCAGTCTGGTGTACCCAACAGTCTCAGGATCCCTTCTCCTGGCCGGTGTCGGTGATCTTGCAGTACTTGCTGCACCTCTCTAATCTGGGACTTAAGTCCAACTCCGTCAAAGTTCACCTCAGTGCTCTTTCAGCACATCATGTGCCGGTGGACGGCAGACCTCTCTCCAATGACCCTCTCGTAGCGAGGTTTCTCCGAGGTCTCCTTCTACTTAAACCACCTCTGCGCCCGCCAGCGCCTGACTGGGACCTGAATGTGGTTTTGCAGCGGATCACCTGTCCGCCTTTTGAACCTATGGCTACCTGTTCTCTCCGTTTTCTGTCTTGGAAAACTCTGTTCTTGATAGCCCTCACTTCCGCTAGACGCGTAAGTGAATTGCAGGCCCTCGTGTCTGATCCCCCTTACACTAGGTTCTACAAGAATAGGGTGGTCCTACGGACTCATCCGAAATTTCTGCCTAAAGTGGTCTCCCCTTTTCACATCAATCAGGAGGTGGTACTTCCAACCTTCTTTCCCAGACCACACTCCAGCCGAGCTGAGACGGTCCTCCATACCCTGGACTGTAGAAGGGCTCTGAACTTCTACCTTGACCGTACGCGGGAGCACCGTAAAGCTGCTCAGCTTTTTGTGTCTTTTGACCCCAATAGATTGGGGCTCCCGGTCTCCAAGCGTACTCTGTCCATCTGGGTGGCGGACTGTATCTCTTGGGCTTATGGGGCAGCCGGACTCTCCTTAGAAAGTAGAGTCACGGCTCATTGCGTTCGGGCAAAGGCCACGTCAGTGGCTTACCTCCGCTCTGTTCCGCTGGCAGACATCTGCCGGGCCGCTACTTGGTCTTCGAGCCAGACTTTTGCGGTCCATTACTGTCTCGAGAGGGAGTCCCGTAGGGACAGTGCTTTCGGACAGGCAGTCCTCCGTAATCTCTTTGAGGTCTGAGCAACTCCTACCCTCCATCCCGGATGTGGGCTACCGGTGGGTGATAATTCAGCGAAGATTCTATCCTTCTGTGCTGCTGAGCTAGAGGGAGCTCATTTTTGTGCTTAGGGTCTCCGGTAGCCTTGAGCTTGGGAGTCCCATAAGTGAGGACTGACTTCCTGCTTGGTCCTGGAGAAAGCGTAGTTACTCACCTGTAACAGGTGTTCTCCAGGAGCAGCAGGAATCAGTCCTCACTACCCTCCCTCCTCCCCTTGGAGTTGCAATCGTCTGCTTATGTTCTTTTTGCAAATTTTTATGCTGTCTTTTTTAGCTATGTCATCTGACTGGCTAAGATGGCACCCTCGGGCGGGAAGACGACCGCGCATGCGCGCTGCAATTCCCAAAGGCTTTCTTTGAAAGCTGGGGAAAATTGCTCCGCGAGGGCTCCGTCGGCGCCGACGTCACCCATAAGTGAGGACTGATTCCTGCTGCTCCTGGAGAACACCTGTTACAGGTGAGTAACTACGCTTTCCTGGGGTTCACCCCCCACAGAACATACCTAAGCCGTGTACGGTGGTGGCATCCGCTTCGAGCGGTACCGATACCCCGGCATCAGCACTGGTGTTGGATGAAACACTCCTCACCAGGGATCGTCATCTGGCGTCCTCGGTGCCTTCGGGACCGGTGGATACTCCCCAGATTGACTTTCCATTATCGGTACCAACACCAATACTACCACCGACGTCGGTACCCTCCAGATGTTCATCGACAGCCTCGCTTCCTTCGATGCCGAGTCTGGAATCGATCTCCAGTCTGGAGGACTGGGTACCGACTCGCCTTGGTACCGTCTCGCGGCGGTACCGAAGGCTCGGTTCCGATGACTCGGATCCACAACTCTCGGTTCCCCCGAGGCCGATTGAGTTGCCACTGGTTGACCTTCATTCACCGGTATCAGACACGGTACCGAAGTCAGTACCAATGTCCTCATTACCCTTACGGTCGGTGCCTTCCATGCTTCGCTTATCAGGCTCTCTGCCCTTGATGCCGAGTTTGGAATCGATTTCTAGTCTGGAAGACTGGGTACCAATAGGTTTTGGTACCGACACTGATCGATACTGGTGGCTCGGTACCAAGGATAGTAGCCGGAGGTTTTCGGTTACCTTGGTACCGATTGAACTGTCACCGATGACTGCTCCGTTGTCTTTGTCGGGCTCGACTCCGACATTGGTACCGATATTGGCATCGGTACTGGTATCCACAGTAGCATCGTGGCCAACTCCTGCCATGCATTTTTCAACAGGATCGCTCCATTCTATACCAAGCTTGGAGTCTATACCTGGCATGGACAATGTGGTAAGGACGGTTGCTGCTCCTGACAGCCAGTACCAGCAACCATCCCTTAAGCATTCCACACTGCACTCTGCAGGATCTTCTATTCCTATATATTTGGATAACTCTGTGGGTGCTCAGGCTAGTTCCTGTTTGGGATCCCTGTTTTCAGAGTTTCATCCTGGATATAGCAAGATTTTATTTATTTATTTATTTATTTAACATCTCTTCTATACCGCGCTATTAAAATCAGCGCGGTGTACATCGAACAAATATACTGCAATGCAAACAGGTAACATTGAGTTTACAGAGAACACAGGAATATATAACATGGAGTAACAGGGATAACTATGTACAGTCAACATTATACTATATATATGCTTTTACTATATAAATATGTAAATTCGAGTGGAAATTGTATGTGTATTCATGTAGGAGGCACAGATCAACAGTGGGGAAGTGAACTATCGTGGAGTTTAACCATTTTCTGGTTGTATTAAGGTATTAAGGTGTTTAGTGTAAGTTGGAGGTAAGATCCCTTGCCATTCCTTTTGCTGCCCGCTTCATCTTCTGCCCGGCCGCAGCTCTCCCAGGAGGGATCGAGCACGCGGCGAAGAAAAGGACGCCCTCCGGTCTTCCCTGCCCAATCCGGGCGGCCCAGCTGCTTCAAATAAGGAGCGCCATCGGGCGCAGGCTCCTTTTGCTGCCCGCTTCATCTTCTGCCCGGCCGCAGCTCTCCCAGGAGGGATCGAGTACGCGGCGAAGAAAAGGACGCCCTCCGGTCTTCCCTGCCCAATCCGGGCGGCCCAGCTGCTTCAAATAAAGAGCGCCATCGGGCGCACCCGCGCCTTGCGGGCCCGCGCCTGAGGGCCTCGCAAGAGGGCCCTTTGGCGTGGCCCTTAGGCGGGGACCTCCAAGGAAAGCAGCAGCCTATTGATTGGTCTTCTGTATGCTGAACCCCTGCACCCCGGCTTTATTCACCTCTGCCCTCCCGCACCCCGGCTCACCAACAGCTCTCCCGGCCGGGTTCGAGCTGCCAGGGTTACAGGGCCTGCCTCCAGCTGAAGTTGCCCAATCGGGGCAATCAACAATCTGCAATCTAAAGAAAGCGCCTGCAGTTGGCCCAGATACCGCAACGGACACGTCATTCAGAACCAACGCAAGACTTCCCGGCAATTTGAACTCTCTTAATGTCTGCTCACGCTGCCTTCCGCAAGTATAACCTCATTAATAGAGCCACTACATATCAGGTCCATGTTATTTAGCTACTATACTGTTGTCAGCAAACGTTAATAGTTAGTCACCACTGTGCCATTGGTAGTATCCAAAGCACTGTTGTAAGTAATGTTCCTTTGCAAATCAATCGCTTTACTGTTGTCAGTAGCCAGTCTCTATACTGTTGTCAGTAGCCAGTAATATTCCATTGTCAGCAACATTCCATTGCAAATCTGTCACTATACTGTTGTCAGTAGCCAGTCTCTATACTGTTGTCAGTAGCCAGTACTATTCCATTGTCAGTAACATTCTATTGCAAGTCAACCACTATACTGTTGTCAGTAGCCATTCTCCATACTGCTGTCAGTAGCCAGTAATATCCCATGCAAATCAAACTCTATACTGTTGTCAGTAGCCTATTAACCCCAGTCACCATCGTAGTGCTAGCAATAACCTACTATTGTCAGCAATCTACTTTACTGTTGTCAGTAGTTTCACCAGTTCCAGTCATCAAGTTATTGTACTAGTTAGCTAACTTTAACCATTGCCTGCGATCATAGTGTCTGCTGTCACACAGTATACCACACTAAATATCAAGAGTTTGGTCAATAACTTCCTGTTAGCCTAACCAAATTGACCCACTCCCATTCACATAGTGCTCTGACAAGATGGGTTCCCTCATTACCACCATAATAGGATGCTATTTCGTCCTTTCAGGCTGGTTCTCCAACTCTCTAGCCTCAACCACAGCATCCAACCAGATTCCAATATTACTGAGCCATGGGAGAAGGTGGACTAGTGCTTCCCATAACAACATAACTTGGGACTCCCGCTCACACCACCCCCATCTGTTACACATTGCTCTTCAACACAATATGAAACCGAAACAAATTCAAAACTCCTACCCTCATAACCTAAAATGTGCCCTCATCAATGCCCGTTCTATCCGGAAGAAGTGGCCAGCCATCACTGACCTAATTGCCAGCCACGGCCTTGATATACTCATGGTCACGGAGACGTGGTTATCTGCTGAAGACAACGTAATACTCAACCAGCTCCTCCCTCAGAATTTCACCATACATTCAAGTCATAGGCAAGAAAAAAGAGGAGGTGGCGTGCTCATCCTCACCAGGACAGACCTCCATTTTCGAACAGTGCACACTACCAATACAAACTACCTTGAGACCGTCACCATCTCCAACAAACGCTGCATAATCAACCTGCTTTACAGAGCTCCTTCAGCTTCCCCAGATGATCTCGCGGCTATCATCGATTTGGCATCCAACACTCATAACCCAGGCCTCCCAAATTGGATCCTAGGCGACTTCAATCTGCCTACATTGCAAGATCATCAAGCAACAGCCTTCTTGGATGCCCTGGAAAATCTTGGCTTCAAGCAACTAGTTAATGATTCTACTCATATTAAGGGAAATATCTTGGACCTTGTATTCGCCCCGCAAACCTCTCTTAACCCAGCTCAGGATCCCATAACCTCCATAACTTCTGTTCCTTGGTCAGATCACAAACTGATCATCATTCAGATTCCCTCTTACAAAGCCTACACAAAAACCAACAAAATCCAAAGCAACACCGCAAGACCGCCCTCTCGATCTTTCAAGCCTTACAACAGAGATCTTATCCTTGCTGAAACGCAGCAACTCATCTCTGAATCCACCCAGAACCTTGACAACCTAATTTCTCAATGGAACAACTGCCTCAGCTCAATTGCCCTACGTACAACATCCAACAGGCCTCCAGGTAAAAGAGTAAGTGCCCCATGGTACTCAGCTGATCTTAAAGCATCACTTAACCACTTACGGAAACTGGAGAAATGCTGGCGCCGATCTCACTCTTTAAATGACCTGTCAGCATACAACTGTCATCTGGCTGCACACCGCAACGCAATCACCAACACAATGAAACAGTACTACTCTGACACCTTAATGAGATCACTTAATAAACCACATGACCTCTTCGACCTTGTCAAGACTTTATCCAAGGAACCATCCTCTGGACCTCCATTTGAGCTACACCCACAAGATTTTGCAACCTATTTACAATCCAAGATATGTCAGACCAACAAAACCTCTACTATAGCCTCTACCACAGAGCAAAACTGCCAAACAACCCTAACCATGTTTTCTACCCCCTCCAAGAGAGGAATTGAAGACACAATTGCAGCCCTTAACACCAGTACTGCTCAGACTGATCCATGCCCAGCCTTCTGGATCAAGGAGCTTCGCAGTCACTTCAGCTCAGTACTGGCCAAAATAACGAATCTCTCCTTCTCAACTGGCTCCTTCCCTTCAGCCCTTAAACACACCTCTATCAGACCTCTGTTAAAAAACTGCAAGCTTGACCCCCAACAGGTGGAATCCTACAGACCCATATCTAGCATTCCACTACTCGCGAAGATCATTGAAAAGGAGGCCCAAAAGCAACTGCAGGATCACATTGACTCCGCTGCACCATTAGACCCCTGCCAACATGGTTTTAGGGAATTCCATGGAGTGGAAACCCTCCTTACCACCCTCTTCTGCAAAATAATCACTGGCATTGACGACATCCGTCAAGGATTTGCACTCATCTTTCTGGACATCGCTGCAGCTTTCGACTCAGTAAATCATGAGCTTCTACTAGGACGTCTGATTGACAAAGGCATTAATGGAAAAGCGCTTGAATGGTGCAGATCCTACCTGGCCGAGAGATGGCAGCATGTCCGTTCTGGAGGGATAAAGTCTGAACCTTTCCACCAAAGCCAAGGAGTACCTCAAGGATCCTCCCTTTCTGCGCTCCTTTTCAATATTTACATGCAGCCAATTTGTAATATCATCCGGTCTTTCAATGTTGACTGCATGTTATATGCAGACGATGTCCTGCTTTACATTCCCTTCTCTACCGAGCATCTCGACCTCTCCCCACTAACGAGTTGCTTCAACGCAATATCTGACTGGCTCCTGTCTCAAAACCTCAGAATACAACATAAGAAAACTGAAGTACTCTTCATAACAAGGAATCCCAATTTTACCCCCCCAAAATATCTTAAAGTAAAAGAAGCGGAGTTGCAATCTAAATCCTCAATTCGATATTTGGGAGTCACACTGGATCAACGCCTAGACATGAAAGCCCACATAGGAAACATAGTCAGATCAGTTTACTTCAAGATACGCTCACTTAGACACCTACGTTCCATGCTTGATCCAACTGATTTCCGGACAATCTTCCAGGCGTTGGTTATACCCCATTTCGACTATGCCAACGTCATATTACAAGGTCTTCCCCAATCTACATTAAACCCGCTTCAGCTAGCCATGAACGCGGGCAGCAAGAGTCATCCATGGAGCCTCCAGGTACGACCACATTACGCCCCTGCTGATACAGTTGCATTGGCTTCCTATTCAAGCTAGAATAGTGTTCAAGACCTTGGTAATTACTTTTAAAGCTGTCAATAATCTCACATCGGCATCCTTATCCTCACTTATCCATAGCACATCTCCAAATAGAGCAAGGAGATCCATGGCTATAAACTCCCTCAAAATCCCGAGGGAACTTACTACTTGCACTAAATCGACAGCCAACAGAGCATTCAGTCTCAGTGCCCCAATATGCTGGAATGCACTACCCCCTGATATTCGGGCTATTAGGAGCCTGACACAGTTTAGGAAAGCCCTCAAATGCCACCTCTTCAACAAATACCTTATAGAACCCAATGGCGTCACCTAGAGCCCAATAACACCCACTGATACCAGTCCCAGATAAATCTAGGGTATATCAACAACTCACCAAGTGTGATATTCATTCCCATAGTGGGCTGGTTTCCCTATGTATCTTCTGTATATATGATTCCATGTAGTATGTTTTGTAAATAGTTACCCCGGTTATCCAAGTTATTTATACCCTGTTACCTGTAAACTCATACGTGTTAAATGTACTGAGCATTTTGTTCCATGTGAACCGCGCTGATGCTGAATAGCGCGGTATATAAGAGACTGTAAATAAATAAATAAATTCCTATTCCAGGACATGATCCTGCACAAGGCTCTGTTTCTACCAAAGCAAAGGACAACATAATGCTTCCTTTGCATCATTCCTTGCAGGATCTCCTTCTAGGAATGTGGGAAACACCTTTAAGGGTACCCCCACCTCCCAGGGCAACTGATCTCTTATATCAGGTGCCCCCCTCTCCAGGGTTTCAGAAGACTCAACTTCCTCATCATTCCATAGTAGTGGAATCAGCAATGAGGCGGGTAAAGAGTAAGAAAAAGCACTCTTCTTATCCGCCAGGTCGTGAGTCTAAGACACTAGATGCCTTTGGACGTCAAACCTTCCAGACATCTATGCTTTCTGCAAGAATTCTCTCATATATTTTCCATATGAGTCTTTCTCTTGAGGAGGTCACAAAGCAATTGCATCTTTTCACTCCTTTCCTTCCAGATTCCAGGAGTTCAGACTATTCCTCACTGCTTAAGCATATCCAGAATATCTCTTGGTTTCTTTCTCGTGCTTCCCTAGACTCTTTTGAGTCTGTTAGCAGGACTTCTGCTATAGCTATAGGGGCACGACGTAGAGCCTGGCTCCAAGCTTCAGACTTTGACAAATGGGCACAACAACGGCTGGGACATACTCCTTGCACTGGAGAAAATCTTTTCAACAAGGAGTCTTTACGTCAGGTTACTCAGTTGTTTACCTGTTCCTAAGGGTTGTTCTACACCTTCTTCTGTCCCAGTAGGTAGGAAATGTCCTACCAAACTTTCTTCCCACAGGAGAAGAAGGTTTTATTCATCACTTGCCCATCATACAGATGTTCCCCAACAGGGGAGGCATCGTCCTGGTCTGAAGAATCCAACCTCTCATCAGGCTCAGTAAACCCAGCAGCTGCAGGGTTTCTGATCAATCATCAGATGCTTGTGACTCTTGGGGTTAGAATCTACAGTTGCTTCTTCTCAATAGAGGCAATCCACCACTTCATTCTAACCCCTACACATGGATCTCTTTCCAAAAGACATCCATTTTTTTCTATGTTTCTATGAGCTGTCAGGATGTTCATGCCTATAGGTCACAGGTTTCTCCTCTTTTTCCTGCTAGGGAAAGAGGTCTCACCACTATCAAATGATAGTTCCTGTGCCAGCATGTATTTTTTCCTGTCTATAGACTTACTACTTGGTAAGTCTTCTTCAGCTCCATTCTCTTCACCCTCTTACCAAGTTTTTCCTCTGTAAGAGCGGATTTACTTCGCTGGGAGACTTTTTCTTCAGCCTCTCTAGTTTTTGTCACTTTCCAGTGCGGAGTTTTCCTCTCTGAGTTACCTCCCCTGTTTCAATCTTACTTTAAGGCAGCTTATCAGACATGTCCAGAATTTTCTACTCCTGTTCTGTTCTTTCTGTTTTTGAACAGTAAGATTCTTTCTGCTGTCTTGCTAGCGGCTGCCTATGCAGGAGCCTTAATGTTTGGTCCACTGGTTCTTGTCCACAAACAACCAGATTTGTCCTCCACTAACATTCTGTCTAGTCTTAGTAGTGGCTCCAAGTCAGTACTTTCATTTATCTTGGAGATTATCTCACTACAAGCTTTCTGGATTGGTCTTCTATTTCTGCCATCTCCATTCCCCTGGGTTTGGCAGCATAGTTGGCAGAGATACTGGCTCTCTAGCAGCCAGTTCTATCTCCTCATTCTCCTACATCATGCTCTCTGCAATTCTACAGAGAAGCTTTCCACTTATGGGCCCTTGCTAGAGAGCATGGGGTTTTTTCTCCAACAGCTATCCTAGATTGTTGGAAAAGGCTTTTCAGTCATGTCTCCCATGACTAGAAGGTTCTCCCTTCTTTTACTATCTCCTTTTGATATAAAGGACATAGGCCTTCTCTTACGTAAAGGCTTAAGGAGTTGCCAATTCCCTGCTTTGGTCCATAGCATTCCCAATCGGGGATATGCTCTTTCTCTTTGCAGCTCGTCCTCATGGTAAGAACGCATGATACTTTTTGCCCTTAAGCAGGTCAACATGGTATCTCATCTCTGTGTCTTCTGTCTACTTACCATGCTAGAGTCCTGGAAGACTCGGGACTTGCTGGCTGCAGATTGATATTATCCTCTGTTTTCATGTAACCATCCTGGTTATTTCACTAGCTAGCATCCTTGCAGATCATAACCAGGGGGAATAGATTCTCTATATATCTTCTCAAGTAGGTTCCACCTCCTTGCTATTAGATGAATCTTTCCTCTCCACATATCCTATGTGAATACCATGCTGTAGGCATATCTCTGTCTGTTTAATTGCAGACACCCATATTTAGGCCTACATATTCATATTTATCTTTTGTGTGTATTTTATGCCCCTCCATATCTCACTATAGATATATTCTTATCTATCTATATATTTGAGATATTTCATTATAGATAGATATGTCTTCACATACTTATCTATCTGACTGTCTATGCTCATATAGCTATATGTTTCTGACAGAGGGGCTTTACCCATACCTATGCTATCCAGCAGGTTTGGGGTTCTACGCACACAACCACTCCTGTGGTAGTCAACAATTTTTATACCATAACCTATGGGTTTAGGTACCTCTGAAGCTCTCTGTGCCCAATATCTCTCCTAGCTTACCCCAGTTAGGAGAGACATTGTGGATCTTCAGTTAATCACAGGCTTTAACACCTCAGGCATTTGTCCTCTCTTTTTGGGATACAAGGGGTTCCCATACCCTTTCTCCCCACAAGGACTGTGCCTCTTTGTCCAAATCGGTTAGCCTTTCTCTTTTTGCTCCTAAGAGTGAGCCACTCTGCCGCCAAAAGAGTTAGGTTTTTGTCATACAGCCTTCCGCTGAAGGCCTACCGTTTTTGTACTACCCCAGTTTTTCCTACTGGGTTACCTGTTACCTTTCAGAATTCTGACCCCCACTGTTTTTTCCTACAGGATTATTACCTCCACTTTACAGTGAGGTCCTCTTCACGGTTCCTCTACTGGGTTCCCCAGTAGATCCATGAACCTCCATACTTCTGTGAAATCCTGTCAGGGGAGGTCTATATTGCAATATTCTTTGCAATATCATTGATGACAATCATCATCCACACATGGACTCCTTCTCTGCAGTCCTGTGCTAGGTTAGCTGTTCCACAGCATCTTTCTTTCTTCAACTCCTTCCCTCCATCCTCAGGATGCCTGGTGTTCTGGGAGATAGCATGTTCCAACCTATGATATGCTGGGACTCCAGGCATCTCAGCTTGGGAGTCCCCATATGTGAAGACTCATTCCTGCTTGTTCCTGGAGATAGCACAGTTACTTACCTGTAACAAGTGATCTCTGGGAACAGCAGGAATAAGTCTTCACAACCCACCCACCTCCCCAGGAGTTGTCTCTCTATCTATCTTTCCTTTCCTCTCTCTCTCTCTCTCTCTCAGCTTTAAAACTTAACTGAGGAGAGGCAGTTGTGAAAGGCGGGAAGGCAGCATGCAGGCATGCTGGGATCCTTCCAAAAGCTCTTGATTGGTCGCTGGGAAGTGTTCCCGCGCAGACTCTGTCGGTACCGACGTACCTATATGTGAAGACTTATTCCTGCTGTTCCCAGAGATCACTTGTTACAGGTAAGTAACTGTGCTTTACAGGTGAGTAACCATGCTTTGGAGTTGGCAGGAAGGAGAAAACAGAAACCCAACTTTGCCACCACAGCCAGTGGCACAAAGAGTGTGGGGAAACCTGCTGTCCACCATGACAGAGGGCAGCAACTGAAGCAGTGTTATCAGGAAGGAGCCAGGTTTCAGTAAGAGCTAGAAGATGAAGGAATTTGAAATGAAAAGGTCATAAGTAAAGGAGTTTATTAGAAATGGAATGTACATTCCATAATACACAAGAGAAAGGAGAGGAATATAAATGAGATTGGAATGGTTGAGGGAGGAATGGAAGTGAGAGAATAGTCTAAGGGGGCCAGGGTTAGGATTAATGTCACCAGGAGAAGAGTGTGAGGCAAAGGGGACATGGAACGGCAGAAACGAGGTTGATGTATTTTAAGAGAGGAAGGAGAAGAATGAATGAAAGGAAGAAAAAAGTGAATTTCAAGAGCTGAGGAAAGGGAGGAATACTAGATTGGGGAAGAGATAAGAGAAGAGAGGGTAATAAGGAGGGGGGGATGAGGAAGTTGGTATGAGGGAAAGAAGATTAGGGAGTGACAAAAATAAAAAATAATGTGGAGCCATGAGAAGAGATGGAGTGGGAAGCAGAAGAATTAATGTAAGAAGTATCTTAACAGTATTAATAGTACTAAGTGGAAAGAATGATCAATCATACATGCAGAGGCATAGGCCGTGCTGCATGGACAAATGCAAGAGACTGTCCTCTCAATTAATGCAAATATCCACAGTAATTAGGTCCATGTACAGTACAGGCTGTCTTTAACTGATAGCACACAGTCATTGGTATAATCCAGATAAATAGTAGTGTGATTTGCTTGTCATGTCGGTATATATAGCTCGCTAGGGGCTCATCCCGATTAGGTTGGTAATCAATGAATTCAAACAGATCAATGCCTTATCAGCTCAATGCCTTGTTCAGAGTTCCCGCCCTAGTAGGGCCTTTAATAATCTGTAGGCCTCTGGTGATAGAAGGGCCATACTGGGCCTCAAATTGCAACAGACTGGAGCGGGGCAATCTTCAAAGGAGCCAGTCATCAAACAAGGCACCCGCAGCATTGATGTGATAAACGGGGCTATTACTTGGCATCCACTCTTCAATGAGAGAAAGCTGGCCACAAGTATGAAGGCATGTCCGTCTTATTTTTCTGCTTTTTCTAGGGTTTTTGAGGTAACACTGTCTTTTCCCGTAGAGTCAGAAATCACTATCTTGGTCTTTGATCATGATATGGTGGGTTCTGATAACCTAGTTTATTCCCTAAATACTTCTATTTAGATCCATCACTGGTGAAAGGAGCCAGTGCTCAGAATCCGACTTGGAAATGTGTGATTGCTTTGCTTTGAAAAACTGCAAGACAGCTCTATCAGGACTTCTGCAACTAAAGTTACAAATCCAGTCGGCACTGGAGAAAGCTGCCATCAAGCGAGATACCAGACACTGCAGTTACAGCAGGCCCAACCGCCACACATACTTAATCGCTGAGGTGTAGTTCCCCCTGCTTGTGCTGAAACGTGGATCGCTGGCTGGAGAGAGAAGCAATCAACAGAAGGAGCCTCACTAGTGAAGAGATGGCATTTCACTCCACCTGTTTGGTTATGATGTCCCAATGCAATGACAATGCAGGCCAATTCCCTGATAACTGGCAGATCGCATGGGTGTGTGTGCAGCCAAGTTGCATGCGATCGCCAGACTACAGCTGTTTATAGCGGGCCCACACTTGCTGAAGCAACACCGCTGTATGTCTGCTGAGAATCGGGGGCCAAGCACAGTTAGCTATTGTCAATGGCATGACAAGGCAATTGGCAGTCTGCATGGACTACACATATACCCTGGCTTGTCACTTTTCTGTATGTATGTAGATTTGACAGCCATATCCTGCTACTTGTGCCCCTGTTTTTATAAAGTACTTTAACTTTGTAAAATAAGCACGATTTGACACACATTAATAGGTGCGCCTTCAATAAATTACCACTAATATGTCCACCTACCACTATAGCACAGTGTGAACAAACCTATATCATCTTGCATTCCAAATGTTCGCCATGCTTCATGAAAGGACTTTTCAAAGTCAAACTGTTTAGTGCAGAAGCCTTCTGTACTACAGGACCCTAATGGTCTCGTAACTGCTTTTTTGAAGTCACAGTTTGAACTGCTGGTATTGACTAAACTCCAAAAAAAAACCCCACAAATGAGGCAAAAATTCTGTAATCCAGTGAAAAGCGCAGAAAGCAGACTAGGCCTTGCAAGCAGAGTACTTTTTTATTACAGAAAGCCAGACTTAGCCAAGTTTCAGCACTTAAGCCTTTATCAGGGGTCTAAAACGATAGTAACAAGCATATATAAAGTCAAGAAATGAAACTTCAATTTGTACATGTATAAAGCAATATAGACAATACAAATATAGTTATTAAATAGTATAGAATATGAAAAAATGTTTTTAAAAGAATTGATGAAATTATAACATAGCCAACTCTCTCAAAATGTAATTCCAAATTGTCCCTCCAGTCTAGTCCAGAGTCCTGGATTATGTTCCACTTCCAGTAAATGTAAACTGAGCACTCTAGACTTCTGTGATATCACAGTATAAGGGAGCAGAATTACACCCCCCCCCCCTTTAAGCCAGTATGTCTCCAGCAGATGGAATAAGCTCAGTGCAGTCTGGATTGTACTGAAGGGACATTTGGTTTCCAACTGGGTCATACCTGCTTAAAAAGCTTTGTTTTCTAGTTAGAGGAACTTTAAAGAAAAAAAAATGAGCTCCAGCCAAACTCTTATTTGCTTTCTCTCAATTTATCTAACTCCCCGGGTATCCAAAAGCTGTTGGATCGGCTGCGTCCCCAAGTCAGGTGAGGGGCTGACAGGGGGGTCCTGCTTAGTAGACCTCTGCTGCCCATACAGAATTCTCCCCTTCACAGCGCTCCGGAGTTGGAAGCACACTGTGCCTTTAAGTTGACCCAACAAGTTCAGTCTCCGATGGCTGGCTAAGGAGTGAAGAATACCTGTGATCTGGCCACAATACCACGGCTCTTTCGGTCTCTGGTCCCTCAAGCAGTGAAAAATAAGCATAGAGTAACACAGAACACAATCACACACAGTGCTACTTTCTTTGAGCTCAGAGGGAAAGCAACAGAAGGTCCATGGACATAGCACGGTTCCACCTCTGTTGAATTCAAAGTCTTCCTCCTTTGAAGCTCTTTTTATTGAAGAGAAAAGGGGAAGTAACACAGTCGTTAAAACATGAAATAACGCAAGGTGTCACTAGAATTCTTTTACAGAGTAAGAGCTGATTACAATGTATTAGATGAAATTTACTTGATTATGACAATTATTTATAATTGCAGAGTTGCAGAAATTACGCTGTGCCAGCAGTGACCTATAGTTCTGTACAATGAACTATGGTTGCACAGTTCATAACCTATGTTTACTCTTTATGCTTGCGTTAACAATGTTCTCAAACTATTTTAAAGACAGTTACACAGAACTTATAATATCCCACTCCACCCAAGAGGAAGTAGGTGAAAGGACAAACTTCTGAGCACTTTTTAGAGATCTGTATCAAGAAATTCATCCATCTTCAATTACATATTGGGGATTCTGGTATCCCCTTTACCTGTCCATTCCTACAAGGAGAAGGAGCAGCTGCACGAGATGGCACTCAAGTGAACAGCTGTGTGGGGTAAATGCTCAACTCCGGAGGAGGGTAATGCTGCCTGGCCTCTTCTTCACTCACGGTTCGTGCTGTGTAGGCATGGTGGTTTTCGTCAGGGCTTGCACTGTTGTGATTGCTGGGATGCCTAAGGCTGTCTGTGCGGCACGTCAGGAACGCTTATTAGATGCTGTGGCTGCAAGTCTGAGGACCACACTGCTGGCGAGGGACTCTGATGAGCAAGTTTTGACAGCAGAAGTGTCGGGGCAGTGTTTTCAGGAACAGCAGGCAGGGCAGAGCTCACTCTCTTCAGGCACAGTTCCCATGGTTTTGACATGCACCTTCTTCCATTTTAAGTGCTCCAGTACTGGCAATGGCAGAAGGTGCAGGGAGTCAGGATTCAGTTCCTGCTCCTCTACATTGGTCTTCCAAACAGATTTCCATTCAGCATGGATCTTCAGGGATCCCCTTTTCCCCAGAATTTGTTCTTCTGTTGCGCAGGGTCTATTGCTTAAAATATGGCCAGGGGGAGTTGGGGATGCCCTCTGTGGGCCACCCCCCATGCCTAACAAGAGAGACCTTGTTGGGGTCTGGGGTGGCTACAGCTGCAGAAGCGGAGCGTGACCTTGAGTTAGCTCAGGACCAGGCATCTGAGGCCTCAGAGGATCCCTTGGGGGCCCTTGGAGCTAGGCCCTGATGGTTCCAATGCAGAGCTGGAGGACCCTAGCATAGTCTGGGTGTTCCAGCATGAGCAGCTTCTGGCACTGACAGCACATTCCTTGGCAGCACTGAATATCCCACAGATCCCTAAGGAGCCGGAAGTCCTGCTGGAGGATCCTTTGCTCCAAGGCATTTGGACTTCCGAGACTATGTTCTCGAACTATTGGGCCCTCAAGCAAATGATGGAGCTGGAATGGGAGGTGCCCGATGCAAGATTGTGCGGGGAGGGGGCCAAGCCATGGCCCGCTTGTATCCTGTGCCGGACATGGAAAAAGACCACCTCAGGGTGCCAAAGGTGGATGCCTTGGTGTCCATGGCTACCAGGAAGATCGGCATCACTGTTCCCTCTAAGCTGTGCGCATGTGCGCGCGCACACACCTTGCCGAGCGAGCGCACATACTTTACAACAGAGCGCACAAAAATTACGGTTCTGATTCTGATAGAAAACAACACAGGTGTCTTAAAATTTAAAAGTTGTTGTGTATTTACGGTTTTCACAAGTTCTACAATATTTTCTAGTGCAATCAATGTGGTGTACATACTGTATTCTGACGTGTAGTCAAATTTTAAAGTATATAACTCAGAGTGTCGTTATGTGCCGCACAAAAATTTAACCTTTCTTCAAAAGCTGCACAGCTGATATTTTATGCGCACACAGCCTACAGAAAATTAGAGGGAACATTGATCGGCATCCCTGTGGAAGGGAGTGCAGTGCCCAAGGATGTGCAGGATAAGAAATTAGAGACTTTGTTGAAGCAGGCCTTTGAGGTAAATGCCTTGGCTCTTGAAGCTTTGGTGTGTAGGACGTATGTGGCTAGGACCTGCTTGCATCGGTTGCCAGAAGCGCAATTTCTGCCAGAGGCAGCCAAGTTGGAGTCAGACTGTGGGTATCTAGCAGATGCCTTTTATGACCTCCTTAGAGCCTCGTCCAAGGGTATGGCCTCGGTAGTGGTGCCTTGTCGTTTGCTCTGGCTACGCAACTGGACCATGGATGTCTCCTCTAAGTCCTGTCTAAGTAGACTGCCCTTTAGGGGTAAGCTACTCTTTGGGGAGGCCTTGGAGAAGTGGTCAAGGACCATGGGGAGGCCATACTGGCTTGGCTCCCAGAAGACAAACTGATGGGTTCTAAGTCTGCCCCATCCTCGAAAGGTCAGGCAAGGGATTTTTGTTGGTTCCAGGTGATTTGGTATGCTCCCTATCAGCGGGGGTGTTATCCTGCCAGAAGTCATTCTTTTCATGGCAGACGTAGTGCAGGAAAAGATTTTTTTCCCCAAAACGCCACTGGGACCAAAATGTCCCAATGAGATGAGAGGGGCTGAGGCAGAGATCTTACCAATTGGTGGCAGGCTGTGCCAGTTCTATCCTGCCTGGTTCCAGCTAAACTCTGATTAGTGGATTCCAGAGGTCATTCGCGAAGGCTATGTGCTTGAGTTTGTGCAACCTCTGGCTGATGCCTTTCTGTTATCACCTTGCAAGACCCTGGACAAGCTAGAGACAGTAAAGGACACCCTGTAGTGCCTCCTGTGTCTTGAAGCAGTGGTTCCGGTTCCTGAAGACCAGTTAGGTACTGGCTGCTACTCCATTTAGTTTTCATCCCCAAAAAGGACGGCTCCTTTTGCCCCATTCGCAACCTAAAGTATGTCAACAGAGGGTTGTGCGTGCCACACTTCCAGATGGAAATGATGCACTTGGTGATTATCGCGGTACGAAAGGGTGACTTTCTCATCGCCTTGTGCCTGATGGAGGCATACCTGCATGTGCCCATCAGGGCTGAACACCAGCACTTCCTGTGCTTTGCGGTGGTGCTAGAGCATTTTCAGTTTCAGGTTCTTCCGTTCAGACTCGGGATAGCCCCGTGGACCTTTATCAAGATCATGGTGGTCATGATGACAGCATTGTACCACAAGGGGGTGTTGGTGCACCACTATTTGGATGACTGGTTGATCTGGCTGAAGTCATCAGAAGAGAGTTGCAAGGGCACCTGCCGGGTGTTGGATGTACTCCAGAGGCTGGACAGGGTAGTCAACCTGGTCAAGTGTAGGCTGACCCCGACCCAATATCTCTTTTATCTGGGTGTGCAGTTCGACACAGCCCTAAGGTGGGTGTTCTTCCGCAGGGGTGAGCCCTAAAAATTCAGGAACAGATGCGGCACTTCTTGCAACAGAAGGATCAGTTTGCATGGTCGTATCTCCAATGCTGGCGCCGATGGCGGTGATGCTGGATCTTGTGCCATGGGTATTGTCAGACGGATGACTGGGTGAGAATGTTCACAGTCTTGGCAAGTGCATATATCAATATGATTTGCAAGGGATTGTGGGAAATGCAGTTCATTCACACCAGACACAGCTGCTCACAATAAATAGTTGTGCTTGAGGGTAAAGCCAATAAGATTTTTATTTATGGGGTTATTTCTCCCAACACAGATATGCTTGGTAGCACATAAATCAGGTTACTTGCTTTCAGTGTTAAACTTGGAAAAAACAAAATCAGGAAAACAACATTTGAACTTGTCAGGCAATCAAAGCAAAAGAAATAAGACCTGGTTGGTAACAAACTGGCCTTTTCTGTAGGCTTTAGCTAATCTTTTCTTAGCAGTGTATCAAACAACAAACAAAAATCCACAAAGAAGGGAAAAACTGTTCTTTTCAGGTTAACTTCTTATATCTTCCCACATAGATTCAGAAGTGATACCCTCCGAGCTCACAAGCAATTAGGTAAGGCTCAATTGCTAGCAGTTACCCAGCTGAAACCCCTTAGCTGGCTTGCTTTCTACTGCGTGGCTAAAAATCCTACTCAGGAGCTTTTCTGAGTAGATTTAAAGAACAAGTTTGTATTTCTTTGTGATGGTTGTTGTATTTTATAACAGAAAATCACCAAAGGAGTTTAGACAGAGAGCAATCCAGGTAAACACATCCTTCATCTGCAATCACTCCCCCTTCTTCAACAATCATGGGTTCAATATCCTGGATTGGCACAGATGAATTTCTCAATGGAGCACTTTCAGGAGAATACTTGTTTCCCTGCTGTCTTTCAAGGTTATAGCTAGGGCATAGATCAGTGTTCATACCTGAGCTCCCATTGCTGTTAGAGTTCCTCTCTATATAGCCTGGCCAGTATGTAGTCCAGTTCCTATGTCCAGCCTTCCAATCCAGATCCCTGGACACTGGGTCTCTTTTCACATACCTTCTGGCACGGGTCTTAGGGTCCCTTCCAAGTGCAGCCGTCTCCCTCACAGGTACCGTCTGGAGATTCCTAGCTCTGCAGCACCATTTCTCTGGCTTTCCCCAGTCCAATGGTGTATGCTGGCCCTTGGAATGCCTTCCAGTATACATACTGCTATGAACTCCTTTAGACCTCCCAAAGGCTTTTCTCCTCTTTCTTCCAAAGGGTTTCTTTCCCTCTCTGTCCGTCCGGTTTGGCTTCTGCTTCTGATGATCCTCCAGATGAAACTGAGGATATCCAAGCTGATCATGAAGATGATGATGATGTTCTGTAGAATAAACTCTACCTTTATTCTGCTTAGATGAGTGCTCCTCCCTAACACAGCGCAGCTGTGCTGAATCAGGCCCTGCCCTTTGAGATGAGTGCTTAGGGATTACCTCATAGCCCTCCTGATTGAACACACGTTTCCCCACTTCACCTCCTCTAATGGCTGCTGGAAACTTGGTGCATTCTGGGACTGGTAGTCTTTTATGGGAAAATTCTGTTTTGTTATTTCTACCGGAACTGACAGGTTGCTTGTTCAGAGTCACTTCACCTTTCCTATAGCTCCTTCCTGAGCTATGATAAGCTTCCTTATCACAGTATGTATACACATAAAGCCGCTGCAGAGCTCCCTGCTGTTGTGGCCGTCACCTCAGGTTCATTCACTCTCCAGGCATCTAGTCAGCCCACCGTAGGCCAGGGCAGGTCTACAGTGGTGGCTGGATTCTGTGAAACTGTTGGGCGGGGGATGCCGTTGGAGCCACTGGAGTGGATAGTTGTGACAGCAGATGCCAGTTTTGCAGGGGGCACATTGCCTGGCCCAGGTGACTCCAGGACAATGATCTATCGACCACTTAGAGATGCAGGCAGTGTTTCTGGGGCTCCAGGCTTTTCTGCCACTAGTTTGGCTGAAGGTGGTGCAGATTTTCTCAGACGTCACCATGGTAGCATACATCAATTGCCAGGGGGGCACGGGAAGTGCAGTCCTAGCAAAGGAGATCATGCTGCTTCTTCATTGAGTGGAACAGAATCTGTTAGCACTGTTTGTGGTACACATAGCCGGCAAGGAGACTGTGCAGATGCTTTCTCAGCCATCAACAGTTACAGCGGGAGAGTGGGCTCTGGAAGAGTCAATGTTTCAAGGCATAATATGGCAATGGGAGATGCTAGTGATGGATCTCATGACATCTGTGACTAACACGAAGGCCAATCGCTTTTTCAATCTGTGCAGAGAGAGGATGTCGGAAGAACTTGACACATTGGCGCAACCCTGGCCCTCGCCAAGGCCTCCTTTATGTGTTCCTGCTGTGGCTGCTGATTCTGAGGATAGAGGCACATCATGCCTAGAGGTGCAGGTGGTGCTGGACTGGCTCCGCAGACCCTGATTATGTAGATCTGATCTGCTTATAAGTTGGAGCGTCCTGGTGTCTTCGAGCATGAGTCAACCTCCTATCGCAAAGCAAAATTCTCATGCCTCAAGTGGATCAATTCTTGCTTATGGCTTTGCTCTTGAGAGGGCTTGGTTGAGGAAGAGAACCTGTGCCGAGTAGCCTATCTCCACCTTGCTGCAGGCTCGTAAACGTTCCATCTCTCTGTCTGACATCAGGGTGTAGTGGAATTTTGAGGATTGGTGTACAGACCGAGGTCAGGAAGCGTTGTCTTCTTCCATCCCGCAGTTTTTGGCCTTTTTGAAGACTGTAGTGGAGAAAAATCTGGCTCTAAATTCATTGTGTGTGCGCAAGTGGCTGCGTTGGCATGCTATCGGGGTGAGTACAGGGTGTTTTTTTCCTTAGCAGCACACCCGGATGTGGTGTGATTTCTTGCAAGCTGTGAAAAAGTTTCAATGGCTGGTGCATTCTGTGGTCCCGGCCTGGGACCTCAACTTAGTGTTGTCCACTCTGTTCCAACCCTTGTCAGGGTCAACCTAGACATCCCCTCTGAAGAAATGACCCACTTTGGAAACAACCCTCACTTTCATTATGATATTTGTACTCATTGCCATGTAAATATCTCATGTGTATATAATTGACCCCTGTTATCCAAGTTACTCATACCATGTAAATATCTCATTTATATAGTGACCCCTGTTATCCATGTTTGAACCCCTGTTCGATGTAAAACCAAACAGTTTGTTGTCATGGTCGTTATGTTATAATGTAAACCGCGCTGATACCAAATAGTGCGGTATATAAGAAATTGTAATAAATAAATAAATAAACCGTGAAGGATTTCACCCTTAAGGTACTTTTTCTGGTAGCTATTTGCTCCGCCATGCACATTTCAGAGTTGCAGGCTCTGTTGTGACAGGAGCCTTTTCTGCTGTTCTCCAAGGACAAGGTGGTTTTGGGCCCGGTGCCATCCTTTCTACCTAAGGTGGTTTCAGCTTTTCATGCCAATCAGCCTATGGTACTCCTGGCGCTTGCAGAGTCAGTGGACCTGAAGATGTGCCTGCTGGATGTAGGTAGGGGGCTCCACTGTTACATCAAGCACACAGTCTCTTTTCATAGGTTGGATTGACTCTTCATCTTTTTCAGAGGACAGAGATGTGGAGTGGCTGCCTCAAAAGCATCCATCTCCCGCTGGATGAAGGAGGCGATTAACTCTGCTTATCTACTGCATAAAAGAACGTTCCCAGCAGCATTGTGAGCGTATTCTACCAGGGTGCAAGCTGCTTCCTGAGCAGTCTCATCACTCCTGCAGAGATCTGCAGAGCAGCTACCTGGTCTTCATTGCTAGGTTTGAGTGGCATTATTGTTTGAACATGCAAGCGAGGGAGGACACATGGTTCGGGGCGCAGTTGTTGCAGGCTGGCCTTGTGGGTCCCTCCCTCTCTTGAGTACTGCTCTGGTACCAGACTGGAAGGGTCATTTGTAAGGTGAAATTAGACCTTACCTGCTAATTTTCTTACCTTGAATCTCTCCAATCCAGTCCAGAATCCACCTATGCGGTGAAGTTGTAGCAAGGCTGTTTTGGGAGGTTATACTATAGTGGATAATCCAGTGGCCTAAATGGGTATCAGACAACACTGGGCAGTTGGTATCCTGGGGGGGGGGGGGGGTGTTTAGTTGTCAGCTGCCCATTCCTCTTGGGAATATTGGAATCTGTGGAGGCTCTTTGTGCTGGGGATGGTGTAATCTCTATATAGTCATTTGTTCTACTGTTCTGCTTTACTAAATGCTACTGGCTTAAAGAGAAGTTCCACTCCTTTATACTGTGACATCACAGAAATCAAGTGCTCAGTCTCCAACTACTGGAAGTGGGACATAACCCAGGAGTCTGGGCTGGACTGGAGGGACTCAAGGAAAGAAAATTAGCAGGTAAGGTCTAATTTCACCATGTAAGCACACCTAAAAGAATTGTGTGATACATTTTATTCATTATTTTTTTTTAATGAAAGCTAATACAAAAATTAAAAACATAAAACACATCGTAAGAGAAAAACATTAAAATCATATACAAATAAGAGTTAGGTGCCTTATATAAACATAGGAGTATGTTTACTAAAGAGTGGTAAGGGTGCACTGGTTAGAAAGTGTTAACTGTAGCGGTAAGGGTTCCATTGTGTGGTAAAGGCCGGGGTGGGGAGCAGATGTTCTGGCACTAAGGGCTCTTGGCTCCACTTATCGGGTGTTAACAGGATGCTGGGTGTTTAATTGACCAGCGTGCACCTTAATGCCCAAAAATGGTAGTCTCCTTAACACAGGATAAAGGAACCCTGTGAATGTTACATTTTAGGGGATGGATGGATGGATGGATGGATGGAAGGAAATATAAGAGCTGATGAACATCAGATCCACATGTAGCATACATGTTAGTAAGTGGGATGAGCATGTGGGAGGCATCTGTGCTGTATCAGTGAGGGGTGCCCACATAAACTGCTATAATGTCAGTGTATGGCATAGGATTGGAAAGAACTGTGCCCTGGCAGAGCTAGCATCTCCATGATGTGGGCATCAAATGGAGGACTGAGCAGGGATGGAGACGCACAGATCATTCACAAGAGAGGTGTGAGTGATACATCCGAATGTTTACAATTTTTCTGTGTGGCCATAGTGTAGCAGCTAGCAGGAGAATACATGACTGTACATAATGTGCATCTGCTGATGGATGGCGGTAGATAAGTGTGGTATGGCCTTGCTGCCATGATGTGCCTGTACAAATGCAGTTGTAGTAAATGTGAAAAAATGGTAGCTGTGCCATAGGGAACTTCCAGTACCAGCTATATAAGTATGACAGCTGCCTCATCCTTTCCAACCACCATACAATCTTCCTGACACATATGCATATAACAACTGGACAAGTGTCTCTCATATTGGCCATATGGAGCAAATAAGGATGTGTGATGATCCTTGCAGGTGGCCATCCCAGGAGTGTGATGTGCCTGCATATACGAGGTGTGACAAAAAAGAAACGAGACTGTCCCATAAATGTTTTATTATAAAATCTACAGAGAAATTATGCATTGTCCTCTTCAAAGTAATCACCCCTCCCCCCCCCCCCGAGTTAATGCACTTCTGCATTTGCTTCTGCCACGTACGGAAGCACTCAGTAAAGTCCTCCTCCTTGAGGTCCCTTAGCTCCCTCGTCACAGTGGCCTTGATCTCTTCTACAGAGGCAAAATGAGTTCCTTTGAGCCCAGTCTTCAGCCTGGGGAAGAGCCATAAGTCACACGGTGTGAGATCTGGGGACTAAGGAGGGTGGTCGAGAGCTGTGATCTGTTTGTTGGCCAAGAACTGCCTCACACTGCGCATGGTGTGTGCGGGCACGTTGTTGTGATGGAGCAGCCATGACTTGTCTCTCCACAGAGCCCACCTGCTGCACCGAACCTGGTCATGGAGGCGATTGAGGACCTGCTAGTAGAAGTGCTGGTTGACTGTCCGACCCTCAGGCACAAACTCGTGATGGACCACTCCCTTCTGGTCAAAGAATGTGATCAGCATGACCTTGATCTGGACATGCGCACCTTCTTGGGTCTGGGTGACAGTCGAGTCTTCCATTGCAGGCTCTGTCTCTTGCTTTCAAGGTCTCACTGGAAGACCCAAGTCTCAGCCAACGAACTGTGGATCATCTCTAGTAAGTCTCGACAAACATTGACCCAATGCTCCTGGTCGTCTGATAAAAGCCTGAGCACCATCTTGGTGCACACCTTCCACATACCCAGCTCCTGCACCAAGATGGTCCACACTGACTCCCTGTTCAGGCTGAGCTCCTCAGCTATCATCCGCATCGTCAATCTGCAATCACTCCGCACCAGATGGTTCACTCTGTCAGTGTTCTCAGCCGTCTTTGTCATGGAATGCTGTCCTGACTTGGGGTCATACTCCTCCTCCTCGCTGCCAGTCTTGAAGCATGTGTGCCACTCGAAGACTTGCGGCCTTGACATTGCATCTTCTCCATAAGCCTTTTGGAGAAGTTGGAGACACTCAGTTGGGCCCTTCTCCAACTTAACCAGAAATTTCAAGTTGATTCTTTGCTCCATATTTCTACTATCTCCAGTTGCGTGACAAAGCGATGGAGCAGTGTGCTACAAAAAAAACCTTAAAAAGAAAACCAGAGTGAGAGAAATGAAAAATATTATAGCAGAATAGTGGTGAGATGTTGCACAACACAGTGACATAAGCGGTTAGCCAATTGGCATTAAGTCATGGGTGTGACTGCCACAGTCTTGTTGCTTTTTTGTCACATCTCGTATGTGATGAAGCCAAAGATGTTTAGTCACAGTTATGATGAAATATTCCAATCATGTATAACTCATGTATCATACATCTGTAGAGTGAACATGTCTGACCCTTTGCAGCGTGCTACAGCAGAGCCAAGAAAATCATGCTGTCATATGAGCATGATTGCAATGTTCATGTTTGCAGACCCAATGTGCTATTGTAACACACAAAAAAGTATAAAAATGTGTGTCCCCCAGACAATGCAGACCCCTGACTGTTTCTAGCAATATACTGAAGTGAACTTCCCACAGCTACAAAGAGAACAAGTGGGATTCAAACCCTGGTCTGTCGCCTACTGAGCTAGTGCTCTAACTATTAGGCTATACCTCCACACCTTTCTGCACAGCAGTGTCTAGAATCAAAGGAACTGAAGGTCCCCAACTGCAGCGGCCGAAACCAAGGACATGAAACAACATGGCTGGCACATTCTGAGACAGTGGTACACCACACCTAGAGCATGCCTACAGCGGCACACATGCAGTATGTACTGCACTGGACATGCAGTACTATAGTTGCACTACAGACACACAGCTGCAGGATACATCTCTTGTCGAAAGGAAAAGCCACATGTGAGGGCAAGATGCCCATCCCTCCGTTGTACCTCTAACACCAAACAACAGTCACATATAGAGGTCCACTGCAGTGTGGCACTAACCCCTGAGGCAACGCATGTGCAGTCTCTTGTCACCTGCTGTACTCTACAAGATAGGTACACCTATACATACACCTAACTCAAACCACATACATGTGATCCATCCTGCCCTCCTCAGGGGGGTCATGCATATGTCTCCCACCATCATAGAAGACAAGCAGGTACTGGGCAATGCTCCAGTGATTGCAGTCACCACACTAGCTTCAATTGGGGCTCTGGGTGCCTGTATCAATTAGCCCCTCCATTACCCATGATGCACCACACAATCTGAACAGATATATGCAGCTGATGCCTATATGGGGGATGCAGCGATCCATTACATCAGCACTGTAATATGCAGGGACATTGTGTGCAGACCACCATAGCTCATTTGGATTCACATGTGGCTCAGATGGTTGTAGCTAACTGGATACTTACTTTATGGAAGGGTCACCGGTTCACACACAGATTGTGATCATCATTTGGCAGATGAGGGGGCAGGGAAGTCATTGTTCTCTAATATGGGCTGTTATCTTGCATAGTCATCCTGCCTCAATGGCATATTTTTCCACCCTCATGCACATATGCACTCAGTAAGTGCAAGTGGGGGGCATCCTGATCCCAGGGTCAACCCATCCACTCTGCAAACTAGCCAGGTGTCAGGGTTTATGGATCATGGAGGACAGCTTACCTGCTACTCCTTCCCTCCCTGCCATTGTGGCACAGTCACCGCTTCAGTGCTGTGGTGGCATTATTGAAGTCACAACATGCAGCTTGTCACAACATGCAGCTCCTGCTCCCCTCCACCCTAGGATGTGGGCACATGTGCGGCTGCCTTAGACCTCAGAAGGGAGGGATCACCATGTGCTCTGCTGTACCTCCTGCTGACATACTTGCCATCCCACTGACAGTGGCAATTGCAGCATTGCACCTGACACACAGGGCCAGGACACAGATTTTGTCAGCAGCAGGCCACAACCACAGCAACTTTCATCCCAACCCTCACACAACTCTGACATGATAGCATGGTGGCAGTGAGAGTGGGTGCGACTCCTTTTTCACTGTGGTAGCATGTGTGCTTCTATTGTCACAGTGGATTCATGTCAGACATCACAGCTGTATAACACTAGGCAACAGCCTTGTCAACGTAGTGGACCTGCCAGCCCCACTGCATCACCCACATGACACCTCTTTTGCCAATTTGACATCAACAACATAGTGCACTTTATTAATGGGGCACCATGCAGTTGCTGCCAATGGAGCACTGTGTCAGATGGCTGCCTGGGTGAGAATCTTCACAGTCTTGACAATGCATATATTTATATGATTTTTGCAAGGTATTGTGGGTAATGTAGTTCATTCACACCAGACACAGCTGCTGACAATAATTTAGTTGTGCACAAGTGTTAAAGCCAATAAGATACTTCTTTATTTATGGGGTTATTTCTCCCAGCACAGATATGCTTGGTAGCACATAAATTAGGTTACTTGCTTGCAGTGTTTAACTTGGTAAAACAAAGTCAAAAATCAAAATCAGGAAAACAACCTTCAAACTTGTCAGGCAATTAGCTAATGTTTTCTTAGCATATCTCTAACAAACGAAAAGCCACAAAGAAAGAAATAAACTGTTCTTGTAAGGTTAACTTCTGATTACTTTCTTCACAGATCCAGAAGTAATTCTCTCCTAGCTCACAAGCAATTAGGTGCAGCTCAATTGCTATCAGTTATCCAGCTGAAACCCTTTAGCAGGCTGGCTTTCTACTGTGTGAGTCAAATCCTGTTTCAGGAGCTTTTCTTAGTGGAATAAAGAACAAATTTATAATTTCTTTGTGATGGCTGCTGTGCTTTATCACAGAAAGTTACCAACGGAGTTTGGATAGAGAGCAGTCCATATAAACAATATCTTGATCTGCTATTATTTCCCCTTCATCAACAAGCATAGGGTCACTATCATGAATTGGCACAGATGAATCTTTCAATGGAGCAGTTTCAGGAGAACACTTATTTCCCTGCTGTCTTTCAAGGTTATAGCTAGGGCATAGATCAATGTTCATACCTGAGCTTCCATTGTTGCTATAGTTCCTCTCTATATAGCCTGGCCAGTATGTAGTCCAGTTCTTATGTCCAGCCTTCCAGTCCTGATCCCTGGACACTGGATCTCTCTTCACATACCTTCTGGCATAGGTCTTAGAGTCCCTTCCACGTGCAGCCGTCTCCCTCACAGGTAGCCTCTGGTGATTCCTTGTTCTGCAGCACCATTCCCCTGGCTTTCCCCAGTCCAATGGTATATGCTGGCCCTTGAAATACCTCCCAGTATACGTACTGCCTTGGACTCTTCTAGACCTCTCAAAGGCTTTTCTCCTCTTCCTTCCAGAGGGTTTCTTTCCTTCTCTATCCATCCGGTTTGGCTTCTGCTTCTGCTGATCCTTCAGATGAAACTGATGATCCTTCTCTGTATATCCAAGGTGATCATGAAGCTGATCATGGAGAAGCTGATGCTTATGCTTGTCATCTGTAGAATGAACTCTATTCTTATTCTGCCTTGATGAGTGCTCCTCCCTAATACAGCGCAGCTGTGCTGAATCAGGCCCTGCCCTTTGAGATGAGTGCTTAGGAATTACCTCATAGCCCTCCTGATTGAACACACGTTTCCCCACTTCAGCTCCTCTAATGGCTGTTGGAAACCTGGTGCATTCTGGGACTGGTAGTCTTTTATGGGAAAATTCTGTTTTCTTATTTCTACCAGAACTGACAGGTTGCTTGTTCAGAGTCACTTCACCTTTTCTATAGCTCCTTCCTGAGCTATGATAAGCTTCCTTATCACAACTGCTATCACAAATTTGAGAACTACGGTGAGTGGAGCACATTGCATACATTAAAATAGGCTCTCTCCTCTCATAAATAGCCCTTACTGCGAGTTTTCAGATGGCGTTAGGGTTACTAGCACTGGGAGCTCTTAACGCACTGTAACACAAACCAGAGTTAAAGGTGCACACGCTATCCCAACCCATTCTCCGCCTCTTTTTTACACTAATGCTAGGGGACTTGTTTCCACACATTAATCCAGCGTTATCGGCGCTTTCTGCAGTGTTAACCGCTCACGGGTGCGAATAATACCCATGAATGGCACCTTTACTCCCTTAACGTTCCTTAGTAAACATACCCCATAGTTAGTAAAATGCATGTTAGAATGACAAAATAAACTGCTAATCATTAAAAGGATCTTATGGTCCTAATTTTGGAGACCATTAAAGAAAAAGCCAATGAATTGAAAATAGAAGCAAATAGAAAAATAGATGATCTTAAAGTTGAAGACAAGAATT
Source organism: Ichthyophis bannanicus (assembly GCA_033557465.1). Classification (NCBI taxonomy): domain Eukaryota; kingdom Metazoa; phylum Chordata; class Amphibia; order Gymnophiona; family Ichthyophiidae; genus Ichthyophis; species Ichthyophis bannanicus. The sequence continues at coordinate 906,229,280 of CM066035.1, read as the reverse complement.
TTGATACGTTGTTAAATAATTTCAATAAAAAATGTGACTATTACAGGAAAGAGATAAAGGCTTAGAAGTTAGAAAATTTAAAGAGATAAACTTGATTATAAAAAAGGCAATGTCTATCAACAGTCTAAGTCAAGGTTATCTAATGCGCCTCGTAAACAGGTGACTTTTAAGAAACAAGAAAGGGCTGCTTCAGTGAATAAGATAAGGATTTAAAAAGGAGCAAAAACGCTCAGAAAGTGAATCTGAGGAACTTGTCCCCAACCTCCTCGCCTACCCTCACCCAACCTAACACATCAAAGAATTTTTTGCTAGAAGAAATATGGAAGAAGGTTTCGGAAAGGAAAAAAAATGTATCCGAAGTCTACAGGGGGAGGGAGAGGAACAGGGTGATATTAAAGTCCTCTGATAATAGCCACCCTTCACAAATATCAGTTTTCAGTCTATCTAATATTGTTTCAAGTAGATCAGAAACTGATGTTATAAGAAAAGGGCTTTCATTTATTCCGTCAACACAGTATAATGCTTTTAACACAAGGATTGACCTCTTTAAGTAGTAGAAAGTTACAAATTGTGTGTTTTTTGTCCAAATAAATTGGAAGACAATCGGATCTTTCTATTGTCCACTGATCCTCTGCATAAGTCCCTCCAGGCGCTAAAGATCCTGTCTTTTGGGATATTGCGTTTTTAGAAAAAACAGAGTTAACAATTTTTCTAATGTGACAAAAGCAGAAAAAAGGGCAATAGTCATTACTTGACTGACGAAATTGTAATCAAGCCCGCTGATAAAGGTGGCGGTATCGTTGTAATGAGCAGAGATTACATTTATGAAATAGAAAGATAACTTAAGGATAGGGACTATTACCTCCCTCTATCTAGTGACCCTACATATGATATTAAGAAGGAAGTTGATTCTGTAGTTGAGTTGGGCCATAAAGCTTGCAGCTGTTAGACCAATCCCGACAAGAACAACCCGGCTGCTTACCGGCCAATCTCCAGCATACCCTTTTTAGTGAAGATCATTGAAAAGACAGTGCAACTTCAACTCCAAGAACACATTGATGTTCACGCGCCTTTAGATGATAACCAACATGGTTTTCGCCCAAACCACGGAGTTGAAACTTTAATGATTTATCTTTTTGACTGCATACTCCGTACCATTGATGACATTAAGAAGGGTATTATAATGATTTTTATAGACATCTCTGCTGCATTCGAATCTGTAGATCACAATAGGTTACTACATAGATTAGAGGAGATTGGTCTATATGGGATCACATTAAAATGGTTCCATTCATATCTGACAGAGAGATTTTTACAAGTAAAGATCGGGCAAAAAACTTCTCTACCCATAAAAGTATTACAAGGTGTACCACAAGGTTCTGCTCTTTCATCGCTTTTTTTCAATATTTATATGCAGCCAATATGCAATATTCCGTTAAAAAGTGGCATAAAGTATACAATTTATGCTGACGACATTATGATTTTCACAACTGTCTCTATTGAGAAACCTGATTTTTCCAGCATTACAGATTGTCTCTCAAAAATGTCCACCTGGTGTAAAACCAACAACATGGAAATTAATTTTAGCAAAACAGAGGCGTTATTTGTATCTCGTAACCATAATTTTGCACATCCACCTGACCTCAAGATAGATAATTCAATTATTCCTATTAAATTGGAAGTGAAATATCTTGGAGTTACTCTAGACAATGAGTTGAATCTTAAATCACACATAAATAAGACGATTAGAAACGCTTATTATAGAATGAAGATCATCAGAAGACTAAGGCCGCTTCTTGAAACTGTTCACTTCCGAAATGTTTGTCAAGCATTGATCACACCATTACTTGACTTCTGCAATCCAATATATCTGGGTTTAACTAAGCAGTCACTCAAGCCTTTACAGTTAGCGCAAAACACCGCTGCACGTATAATTTTTGGTCTATCAAGTAAAGAGCATATAACTCCCATCTTAAAGGAGCTTCACTGGTTACCCATAGCATCTCGCATAAAATATAAAACAATTTATATTTTCAAGATAAAGCAACAATGTTCTGCAGAAAGCCTGACGTATCTCATACAGTCAGATATTAGCAACAGACCTAGAAGAAGTGGGTCTGACAATAGAGTCAGCTCCTCAAATGACATCAGAAAAACACACAAGGACACCTCTGAGAGAGCTTTCTCTTTTGCTGCGCCTTCCATCTGGAACTCGCTACCTAATGATCTGAGAGCAGCTCAGGACATCAATGACTTTAGGAAGCAACTGAAAACGGTTTTGTTTATGGAAATCTACTGTCATGCAATCAACTAATTAATTTTTAAGAAAGCAAATCATATATATATATATATATATATATATATATATATATATTGTATAATAGCTCATATTATAGTATAGCTCACAATGTAGATAGTGCACCTTATTCCAAGACATTTATATCATATATTTACAAACTATGTATCTTTTATCACTGAATGTTTCACTATTATTTGTTATATTTTCGTTTGTTGAACCGCTTTGATTGTATGATAAGGCGGTATAAAAATCCAATTAAATAAATAAATAAATAAAGCCGGATACATTACTTCAAAAGAGAGGGATTTTTTTAAACTATTGACTTCCCAAGAATTCCTACCACATACATATTCCCCAAAATTCACAGATCTTTAGAAAAACCACCAGGGAGGCCTATCCTGCCAGGTATTGACTCCACGCTAGAGCCCTTGTCCAAATATGTTGTTGCTGTCTTACACCCTATGGTCCCGGGAGTTGGGTCATAAGAACATAAGATATGCCATACTGGGTCAGACCAAGGTCCATCAAACCCAGTATCCTGTTTCCAACAGTGGCCAATCTAGGTCATACGTACCTAGCAGTTCCCCAAAAGACACAGGTTCCACAATGCTTGTACTGGGTCAAGCATTGATATCCTGGGTCCCTTTTTAATAATGGTTTATGGACCTTTCCTCCAGGAACTTGTCCAAACCTTTTTTTTAAACCCAGCTACACTAACAGCCTTTACTACATCCTCCGGTAACAAATTCCAGAGTTTGATTACACATTGAGTGAAATATTTTCTTTTATTAGTCTTAAATAGGTTACCCTGTAGCTTCATTGCATGTCCCCTAGTCTTTCTATATTCTGATAATGTAAACAATCGATCTACGTTTACCCGTTCCACTCCGTTCATTAATTTATAGACTTCTATCATATCTCCCCTCAGCCGTCTCTTTTCCAGGTTAAAGAGCCCTAACCTTTTCAGCCTTTCTTCATAGGGGTATCCTTCCATCCCCTTTACCAATTTGGTGGCTCTTCTCTGAACCTTTTCTAATAACGCTATATCCTTTTTAAGATACAGCGACCAGAATTGCACACAATATTCAAGGTGCGGTCGCACCATGGAACGATACAGAGGCATTATAATATCCTTTGTTTTATTTTCCATTCCTTTCCTTATACCACCTAGCATTCTATTTGCTCTCTTGGCTGCCGCTGCACACTGGGCGGAGGGTTTTAACATGTTATCCACAATGAGGCCTAAATCTTTTTCCTGGGTGGTGGTTCCTAATGTGGAACCTTGCATCGTGTAACCATAGTTTGGGTTGTTCTTTCCTAAGTGCATAACTGCACTTGACCACATTAAATTTCATCTGCCATTTTGATGCCCAGTCTTCCAATTTATCAAGATCCTCTTGCAATTTTCCACAATCCTCATGGGTTTTAACAACTTTAAATAGTTTTGTGTCATCTGCAAATTTGATAACCTCACTCGTTATATTCCCTTTTCCAGGTCATTTATGAATATGTCAAAAAGCAGCAGACTCAGCACAGATCCCTGGGGTACACCACTATTCACCTTTCTCCATTGGGAAAATTGGCCATTTAGCCCTACCCTCTACTTTCTATCTTTTAACCAGTTCCTGATCCACAACAGTACACTGCCTCCTATCCCATGACTCTTTAGTTTTGCCAAAAGTCTCTGATGAGGGACCTTGTCAAAGGCTTTCTGAAAGTCCAAATACACTATATCAACCGACTTACCTTTGTCTACCTGTTTATTCACACCTTCAAAAAAACATAACAGATTAGTAAGGCAAGATCTGCCTTCTCTAAAGCCATGTTGACTGTCTCCCATTAAGCCATGACTATCTACATGTTCAGCAATTTTGTTCTTTATGATGGTTTCTACCATTTTTTCGGTACTGACGTCAGGCTCACTGGTCTGTAGTTTCTTGGATCATCCCTGGAACCCTTTTTAAAAATTGGCATTACGTTCGCCATCCTCCAATCTTCAGGTATTACAGATGATTTTAATGAAAGTTCACAGATTACTAATAGCAAGTCTGCAATCTCATATTTCAGTTCTTTCAACGCCCTTGGATGTATATCATCCGGTCCAGGTAATTTGCTACTCTTCAGTTTATCTAATAGTTGTAATACATCTTCCTGATGTATCGATATTTCCTTCAATTCTTCCGCACCTTTAAATACCATTTCAGTCATGGGTAACATCCCTACATCTTCCTCAGTAAAGACCGAAGCAAAGAATTCATTCAGTCTCTCCGCTATCGCCTTGTCGCCTCTTGGTGCCCCTTTAACCCATCTATCATCTAATAGACCAACTGACTCACAGGTTTTTTGCTACGAATGTGCTTGAAAGAGTCTTTTACGCGTTTTTGCTTCCGCAGCAAGCTTCTTCTCAAATTCTCCCTTTGCCTGCCTTACCAATGCCTTGCATTTAACTTGCCAGTGCTTGTGCTGTTTCCAGTTTTCATCATATATAAGGATGTCTTTTGGATGATTTTGATGGAGATATCTCAGACATCTATCTTGTCACTCTTGATGCAGAATCTCTATGCACAAATATTCCCCAATCAGAAGCATTGTATGTTATAAGGAACTGGGCCAAAGAGTGGTTCACTTACGGACACTCACCGAGTTTATAATGGAACTTGCTTTCATTGCTCTTACAAGAAATTACTTTGTTTCAAAAGTAAGGCTGGGGGGGGGGGGGCGCGTTCCAACAAATTAAAGGCACCATCATGGGTGCGACTTTGGCTCCTGACATAGCTAATTTATATTTGGTGGAGTTTGAGAAACCATTTCTAAACGACTGCCCCTTCACTTCAGAGATAAAATTTTGGCATCCTTATTTTTTCATATTAAACACTATTTATGCACTTTTATTTATACATGTACAAATTTGTTTTATGCACTGTATTTATACATGTACAAATTTGTTTTATTTCTTGACATTTTGTTGATTTTTATGTATGTTTGTTACTATCATTGTAGACCCCTGCTGAAGGCTTAACTGCCGAAACTTGGCCTAGTTGGGCTTTCTGTAATAAAAGTACAGTCAAACCTCGGTTTTTGTATGCCCTAGTTTTCGTACGATTCGGTTTTCGTTGACTTTTTTTGTCAAGATTTTGTCCCAGTTTTCGTACATTGTCTCGGTTTTTGTACAGTTGAAAATGGAGCACCATCTTGTGGCCAGAAGTGGGATTTTCTTTATTTTGATTCTCTTGTTGATTGACTGTCTTCCATATGCCAACAAGAGTCTTCAATAAAGGTAAAAGTGATGTTAAATGTTCATTTATCCATTTCATTAGTCATTTATATTTATTTCTCATTGTTTTCTGTATGTAAAAATATAGTTATCTATAAAATGTATTTTTTGTTAATATTTTTGGGTGTCTGGAACAGATTAATTGGATTTACATTATTTCTTATGGGAAATATTGCTTTAATTTTCATACATTCGGTTTTAGTCAGACTTTTTCGAACGGATTAATCACGAAAACCGAGGTTCCACTGTATTCTGTCTGCAAGGCCTGGTCTGCTTTCCACTTCCTTTTGTGCATTTCATAGACTTCCCTCCAGACACCTTACATAGAAAGTGCTTTTCCTAATAGCTGTCACCCCAGTTAGATGAACAAGTGAGCTCTAAGCATTAGAAACTATGAACTGTACATACACATTTATTTTATTTTATTTATTTATTTATGCTTTTCTTCTATACCGCTTTTTCCCAAGATCAAAGGCGGTTTACAATTAACAATGAACGGTTTACAATTAACATAATGAACATGGTTTTACATGGAACATCGTATTTTCTTCAAACTATGTACAATTAACTTTTCATGAACAATAACATGGAACATATAATTATACAACTGCTTTAACTATTTACATTTATCATAACATTTATCATAACAAAGTAATTGTTACTGTGTAATTCTTTGAACTTGTCCCAGGAGTTTTACCCAAGTTAGTAACACTTTTCTATTTCAGTCTTGAAATAGTGCTTTCTAAATTCTGTCCACAGTCTTATAGGGATTCATGCAAGAGAATCCTCCATACTCTGGACTGTGAGCCTTCGCCTACTACCTCAAAAGAACTGAATCTATCAGGAAATCTACACATGTTTTTGTGTTTGAACCTAACAGACTTGGTATACTAGTTCCCAAAAGAACTCTAGCAAATTGGCTGATATCCTGCATCCAATTCTGTTATGAACAAATAGAACGTCTCTAAACACTAAAGTCTCATCAAATCAGAGCTACTGTGGCTCTTCTAAAATCTGCTTTGCTGGATAAAGTTGTAAAGCAAGTGACGTCCTTTTGCACCTTTACTTTGTACTACTGCTTGGACCAAGCGATAATAAAGGAAAGGCAATGCCTTTGGTCAAGCTGTGCTTTGCCATTGATGTGACAACTCTGACAACTCTTGCACTGTTCTTGGTGTGGGCTGCTCATAAATATGGGAAAATACCTAAAAAACAGAGCAACCTAAGCTTGGGAGTCACCCATGTGTACCTTTCTCAATCCTGCTTATCGATGTGAAAAAAAACATTGTTGCTCACATTTAACAGGTGTTTTGCCTTAGCAGATTGATAAGGTACCCAGTCCCTCCCACCTTAATGAGCTGCCTTAGTTTTGGTTTTGGGAAGCAATGAATTAACATATCGCTGCTTCCCTCCTTTTTCAAAGGATGAAGATGATAGAAGCAGTCAGCACAAGACCTTGTGTTTCAGGGTGCGCTCACAGGCCCTATCTTACTGTATAGGTTTCAAGTCTAACAAGAGGAGGAGAAAGGCCTATGAACATTAACCGATTCGCATGTCACATGCTGACTGCCACTGCTGGGCATAGGTCCAGAGGGAGGGGGCAGTCTGGTTTCTGTGACCCCATGGGAGTCGTGACCCACAGTTTGGGAGCCATTGCCTTAATTTTTTTAAGCTTTGAAACTGAGGTGACTACTGTGTATGGAAAGGATTGCGCATACTCTAAAGTTTTACACTAAGATCCGAGCTGTGAAAAAGTTTATTTTGTCCACTGATGGGGGATGTCGACACCCACTTGTGTGCTTTGCTTAGTCCTGTTTGCAGAAATCACCTGTTACAGATGAGCAACAATGAGAATTCCCTCAGTACAAGTAAAAGTATTGACATTAAATGTAGGACGTTGAAGGGCAGAGAGGGCGGTAGGGGAGGAAAACTACATATGAGACTTTCAAAATAAAAGTCCTGCAGGTATATTGGACCTGCTCATGTGTATTTTCAAAAGGAAACCCCTATACAAGGCTTTCCTTGGAAAATGATCTGCAGTTTGCCATTATGAAAATTGTCTCTCTTTCTTATTTCTGTCAAAATTCTGCTGATTTTTCTTTTGAACCCTGTAGATATAAAAAGTACCTTCTGAATTGGTTTCATGTTTTTGTTTATTTTATTTGATATACCGCCCTTCTGTGGTAATCAGAGCGGTTTACAAGGTACAAAAAATTTAAAAAAGGCGCAAGGCCAGAGAGGAGGAAAAGGAAGTTACAATCATTGACAGAAAAGTAAGAAAAGGAGAGATACTGAACTATACTTAAAGGAAGGGGTTACACAAAAGGGGAGGGAAGGTCATAGGCTAGGGAAAAGAGGTGGGTCTTTACTTAATTGGTGCCTACTTATTGGCTTATGAAATGTTCCAAGGAGTCTGTATTTATAATTGTTCTGTGCTATTTGCTAAAGTGTTTGCAGAGGAGAGGCTGCAAAAAAGTAGAATACATAGAGGAATCTGAACCAACAGGTGCTAGCAAACAACTCATATTCCTTATGAGTGATCGTTGCTTCAGTGGCCTTTAATTCTTGTGCTTTAACTTTACCCTGGCAGCATTTATCTTTTCCAGTTAATCCTGCTAGACCGGTCCAGATAAGTGGGTTGACTCCCCCTGCCAGCAGATGTTGGAGACAGAAGCCTGATTGGCTGTACCCGTAGGGGTCGGCTTCAGCATTTCTCTGTCTCCAGCAGATTATGGTTTTTCTCCTCTTTTTGGCTCAATTTGGCTGCAGGTCCCTGGGTTTACAGGAGAGGTGGCCTTGCGAGGGCCCAGCACTTTTCTTCGGCTGTAGGTTCGAGTGTCTGGTCAGGAGGACCAGAGCAGCTTCCCTTACTGAGTTCCAGTCTCCTGGACACAAGGACTCTTGAGACTGCTCCAAGGCTAAAGCCCAGGGTGAGCCTTCTCTTGCTCAGGCAAGCACATTATAAAAAAAAAAAAAAGGAAACACAAAACAAAGGGGACAACGGAGGAAAAGGTCAGCAAGGGATCTGAGGTCTGGCTCAGGGTGTGTGGCTCTTTGGCTAGGCTGCCACGCTGGCCCCCCCCCCCCCCAACAGCTGCTGCCTCCGGCCCGATTGAGACTGCACGTCCAGCTCGTCTCCAGCCTAGCATAAGGCTGCATCCTTCACAGGACTCTTCTTGCAAATTTAAAAAAAAAAAAAAGACTCAGCAAGCTGCAGTGGGAGACACATTCGTCAGACTCGGAGGTTGCTGTGCTGCCTGGCCTTGTGTTCGGCCGTGCACGCGCACCTCCCTCCATCTCAGGGGGCAGTGAGAAAGTCAGCGGTGGCCATTTTCTTGCGCTGCATGGCGTCTCTGCAAGGAGCGTTCACTGGGGACCGGTGAACTTCACAGTTTCTGCTCAGAGGCTTTCAATGGAATCGAGAGACTGGAATGCGAGGCAGTGTTTTTAACCATGCCCTCTTCCATGGCGTGGTGCATTGCGTGCAGCTGCAAGCGCAAGAACTTGGTTGACAAGGTCTGCCCCGCATGCTTGGCACACCCGGGTGAGTCTTCCCGTGCCATTTCCCTCGCGGAGGAGGGGATTCCTCCCTCCGCTCCTATCTCCTTGGTTTTGCCTGAAGGGCCTCTCGTCTCCCTTACTATTGCCCCAGCCGGCAGTGCTACAGCCTCAGCCCCAGAAGACTGCTCAAGCACAGTCATCACAGGCCCATGGCTCAGAGCAATTCCTTGCCCTTTTTAAGTAGGCATGGGAGTTATGGCGTGCTTCTCCTGCCACCTCTGCACCAGAGTCCTCTACTGCTCTTCGACCCTCACAGGAATCTACTCTGTCCGGCTCAAGAACCTACAGCAGGCCCCCAAAAGCACATGTGAGATTCCTTCCCCCAGAAATGGGGCAGCCCTCCCAAGGAGGTATCATGGGCCTCAGGGGATTGGGCTAGCGTTCCTCCAGAGGAGGAAGGCATTTCAGCGGACAAGAGCCTCAACTTCTCCGACCGAAAGGATGGGGAATGATCTTCCTCAGAAGCCTCGGGTGAGGAGTAAGACACCTCCCAGACCATCCAGCTGTTCCGCAAGGAGGAGCTCCTGGCTTTGATTTTGCAGGTGATGGAAGCCTTGTGCATCTCTGATCCGCTGGCATAGGAGCCAGCCCAGGGCTGGTCACAAGCTGATCCCATTCTACAAGGCATTTACAAGCCCTCTAAAGCCTTTCCCTTCCCTCTGGAGCTTCAACAGTTTGTGTCGCAGAAATGGGACTCACCTGACTTCCCCATAAGGTCGGCTCAGCATCTGTGACAGCACTACCCCTGGGCATTTTCTGATTTGGACAGATGGCTCACTTTCCCCGATGATCGACGTGCTGATGACAGGGGTCACCAAGCACACCATGATTCCGGTAGAAGGCGGAGCAGCGCTCCGAGACCAACACAGTCAGAATGTCGAGGGCCTCCTCAAGACGGCCTTCTCCGCCTCTGCCTTAGCACTCTAGAACTCCGTATGTGAAGGTTTGGCAGCCCGCGCCCTCCTACGGTGGATTCAATGCTTGCCAGCCTTGGTACACTTGGAGTCTGTCACCGACATCTTGGTGGATGCCTCTTACAATTTGCTTCATCTCTCAGCACGCTCGGTGGTAGCGGTGGCGGTGACGGTAGCACACCTCTGGCTCTGACTTTGCCAATGGTCGGCAGATGCTGCCTCTAAGGCACGACTAGCCAAGCTCCCCTTCAAAGGGAGGCTCCTTTTTGGTGAGGACTTGGACAAGCCGGTCAAGAACCTTGGAGATGTCAAACCCCAGCATTTACCAGAGGACAAGCCCTGCTTATCTTCACATCGGTCCAGACAGCGAGCCTATTCCTCGTCCTCCATTCTGCCTCAGTTCCACGATTCTCGATGTTATCGGCCCGGTAAGGCCTTTATGGCTGCTCCGGTTGGCTAGTCTACCCTGAGGGCCCAGTTCTTTCGGGGGAGCCGGAAAGGGAAAGATGCCTACTCCAGCGCGGCAAAGTTCTCTGGCTCTACACACTCCCCCTGCTGACAGGGGAGGGAGTATTTCCAGGGCTCTGCCACCGATAGGGGGATGGCTGGCACAGTTTGCTCAGGAGTGGGCATGCATAACCTCAGACCATTGGGTTCTCAACATTCTTTGTCAGGGTTATGCGCTCAACTGTATCCGTCCCATTTGAGAGGCCTTTCTCGTCTCGCCCTGCCGGTCACCCCGGAAAAAGCCACAATTCGTCTACCCAACATTTGCTTCTCTTGCAAGCCATCAAGCCGGTCCCTCCGTTGGAGAGAGGTTCCGGTTGATATTCCATATATTTTGTGGTGCCCAAGAAGAACGGGACCTTCGTCCTATTCTAGATATCAAGGATGTCAACCATGCCCTACAGGTCCCTCGCTTCCACATGGAAACGCTGCGATCGGTCATCCAGGCGGTTCGGAGTGGCGAGTTCCCAGCCTCTCTGGATATGGCGGCAGCCTATTTCCACATCCCTATTCGTGAGGATCAGCAGCACTTCTTGCATTATGCCATTCTCAGGCAGCACTAACAGTTTCATGCCCTGCTGTTCGGCCTGGCCTCAGCTCCGCGCACCTTCTCGAAGGTCATGGTGGTGGCCGCAGCAGCGTTGCAGAGGCAGGGCAATGAGTGTACCCTTATCTGAACAATTGGCTCATACGCACAAGCTCCTTCTCTGAGGCCTGTCAGGTGGTTGCCCGCATCGTGTCCTCCTTGGAAGGCCTCGGGTGGATGGTCAACCAGGCCAAGAGTCACCTATGTCCGTCTGTCCTTGGAGTTCCTCAGCACCCGTTTCAATACACTTCAGTACAAGGTATTCCTGATGCAAGAGCTGTTCCAGAAGTTCTCGTCTCAGCTGCGGGTATTCTTCATGCAGAGCAGCCCCCACATTTGGGACTGTCTGCAAATTCTGGACTCCATGGCAGCAACTCTTGATGTCGTCCCATGGGCCTGGGCGCATATGAGGGATCTTCAATGAGTGTTTCTCTCCCAGTAGTCTCCACTCTCCGAGGACTACGACTGGTGCCTGCTGCTCCCGCAGTCCACCTGGAGTGGTCTCAGATGGTGGCTCTCGCCGCACCATCTGCTCCAGGGCATCTTGTTGGAATCCCCTTCCTGGGTCCTGGTGACTACCAACACTAGTCTCCTAGGCTGGTGTGCGCAATGCTGCAACCAGGCAACACGGGTCCTGGAGTCTGCTGGAGGTCAGGTGGTTCATCAACCGCCTGGAGGCCCAGGCGGTCCACCTAACCCTCAGGCACTTCTTGCCCCCTGCTGCAGGATCAGGCAGTCTGAGTGCAGTCTCACAATGCGACGACAGTATCTTATCTGAACCGCCAGGGAGGAACAAAGTGCCCAGGAGTAGCACAGGAGATGTCCCTTTTCCTCCCCTGGGTGGAGTTCCATCTATCGACCCTGTCGGTGCAACACATTGCCGGAGTGGACAACATTCAGGCGGATTTCTTCAGCTGGCATATTGTGGACCCTGGCGAATGGGAATTAGCCCCCAGGGCCTTTCTGCGAATAGTGCAAGCCTGGAGCCCTCCTACTCTAGATCTCATGGCAACAGCAGTGAATGCAAAGGCGGCAGATGGAACAGGGATCACACGGGCTGGATGCCCCAGTCCAATCCTGGCCAACAGCACGACTCCTATACGTCTTTCCTCCCTGGGCGATGATCGGAAGGGTTCTTGGGCACATCGAGACTCACCCCGGCACAGTGATCTTGGTGGCGCCAGACTGGCCATGAAGACCATGGTACGCCAATCTTATCTGCCTTCTTCAGGCGCCCCCTCTACCCCTCAGGTCACAGCCGGGACTCCTTCATCAAGGCCAAATCATTCTGGAGGACCCAGGTCCCCTACTCGCTTACTGCTTTGCTCTTGAGAGGTGCCACTTAGCTCGGCGAGGTTTCTCCAGCTGAGTAGTTGCAACCCTTCTAAAGGCACGACGCCCTTCCACCTCCCTGACATATGCGAGGGTTGGTGTGCAAAGCAGTGTCTCTCCCCCTGGCGGGTGAACATCCCAGGGGTCCTGGCATTCCTCCAAGACAGGCTGGATAAGGGCCTAGCCCTCAATTCTCTCAGGGTCCAGGTGTCAGTCCTAACTTGCTTCTGAGGCCCCATCACAGGAACACTCCATTGCGTCGCATCCAGATGTCAGTAGATTCCTTAAGGGGGTTCGGGTACTTTGGCCTCCGATCCATCCGGTAGTCCTGACCTGGGATCTTCTCTCTGGTACTCCAGTGCCTCATTTATTTATTTATTTAACAGGTTTATATACCGCTTTATCATTTCAATCAAAGCGGTTTACATTGAAACTTAAACTTGGCAATGTCCATTAAACAGGACATTGATAACTTGGATTTTTCTGAGGCAATGGAGGGTTAAGTGACTTGCCCAAGGCCACAAGGAGTGCTAGTGGGAATCGAGCCCTGTTATCTGGGTTCCCAAGCCAGTGTTCTTAACCATTAGGCTACTCCTGTTGGCCTCCTGTTGAACCTCTCAAGCATATCTCCCTTCGCGACCTGTCCCTCAAGGCTGCATTCTTGGTCACCATTATTTCAGCGAGGAGAGTCTGAGCTGCAAGCCCTCTCCTATTGGGACCTCTACCTCACCTTCTCAGCAGAAGGAGTGTTGCTGCGGGAGGTCCCCTCCTTCCTCCCGAAGGTCCTGTCTCCCTTTCATGTCAATCAGACTATATCGCTCCCTGCCTTTTCTCAGGAACAATGTCAGGGGCCCAACAAAGGACTCTGCGCCATGGACCTCAGGTGCATGCTGAGGCGCTACCTTTCGGCGACAAATTCTTTTTGCAGGACGGATAGACGTTTTGTCCTTTTTGCGGGGCCCCACAAGGGGATGGCGGCCTCCAAGGCCACCATTGCCCATTGGCTTCACTGGACTATTGAGTCTGCCTACATCTTGCAGGGTAAGCTGGTGCCCCCAGGGCTCCAGGCCCTCTCTACCCATTCTTGGGTGGCTCCTTGTGTGGAATACACTCAGGTTGCCCCCCTCAACGTTTGCCGGGCGGCCATCTGCTCCTCTCTGTCAACCTTTGTGAAGCACTATTGCCTCAGCCTCCAAGCGCGTGATGTGGCACATTTTGGGGCCAGTGTTGTGGCAGTGGCTGTTTCTTCCCGCCCAAGGGTACAGTAGCTTGGGTACTTCCCGCTTGTCTGGACTGATCTAGTAGGACAAATTGGAAGGAGAAATTTCACTTGCTGTTAATTTCCTTTCCTGGAATCCTGCTAGTCCAGTCCAGCTCCCACCCTTGCAGTTGCATTTCGGACAGCCTTGCTAGCAGAGCCAGGGACCATGGTCCTGCAGGTCTGTTGTGCCCCTCAAGTGTGGGGCTTGTATATAGTTCTTTACGTTCTTATTGCGGAAGCTGTTGTGCCTTGTTTCAGGTACCACTTAAGTTGTTTTGCCAAACTATACTGAAGGCGACCCCTACGGGTACAGCCATATATCTACCAGGGCCCAGCCAATCAGGCTTCTGATATCTTTCTCTGTCTCCGTCTGCTGGCAGGGGGAGTCAAACCGCTAATCTGGACTGGTCTAGCAGGATTCCAGGAAAGGCAATTAACAGTAAGTGAAATTTCTCAGTTTCTACCACCTGCACAACATGACGGGGTTGATCCTATTAAAATTAAAATGTTTTCCAGCTTGAGGAAGAGATTTCCACGAGCCCTGGTGTATCAGAGTTTGTGAGCGATGCTTTTGATGCTTGCGACCTAAATCGAGATGACCTGAGGAAAGAAATGGAGCAGCTGGTCCTTGACAAGAAGGATGAACTAAGTATAGCAGAAGGTAAGAGCAAAGCATTAACAGAAGATTTTACTCCTAATTTCCAGCAAACTGAACATTTTAAAATGTAGGTTATTAAAAATGCTGGCGAGGATGATAGTAACACAATAGATGACAGCAGATAAAAGAGCAAATGGCTGTTCCAGTCTGTCCACGTATTCCTCTGCCCACTGCTAGGTACTGTATATCTCAGATTCCAGTTATAACTTGACTGCTTCTAGGATATCCCCATTCTTCAACCTGTTGGTCGTCCTCTTTGGTCGTCCTCTCTTGGATAGATAAACGTTCACTTACTCTCATTTTCCAAAATCCAGCAAACCCCCGCTTCTCTTGCCTGTAATTTAAAAGCCATCAAAACTACTGAGGCTGTTCTCCAAATGTTTGACTGTCTAGCCCTGGATATTGCTGAATGAGAAGCTAGTCACCACCAACCTGCTGGCATTGGCCCATTTTGTTTAGCTTGTTGATACCATGTTGCTTGTATTGTTGCTATGCATATATGTCCATTGTCTTCCCCTTGCTGCCTTTTATGTTCATTTCTGTTTATGAAAGAACAAACAATATACTGTACAAACAAAATCATTTGTGTGTGGGTGCTCTTACATATGCCAGCCACAATACATTTACATATTTACGCCCATTTTGCCCCTTGCCCAACCTCCCCTCCCCCCCACGCCAACAGACTAATGCATCCCAAAAGTAGGAAAGAAAACCAGAGAATAGAATCAAGAAGACCTGAAAAACTACCAAAAAACAACCCAGAAAACCCCTTGTCCCCTCTTTGCATCTTCCACAGCCCCAACAGGGTACTGGAGATTAGGAAATAGTCTATTCGGGACCACGTGCCATATACTTTAATGAGATTCGTGTAATCTCTTTCAGTGGGGGTGCAAAACCTTACAAATATCTAGTAAATCATAGCCTTCGTATAAGCTGTGCAACCGTTGTTGCTCTCGTGAGGCATCTAGAAACGATCCAGTAGATTTATCGAGTTCATTGTCTAATGCACAAAATCACCACCCAAGATGATATGAGCATCCTCTTTTAAGGCAACAGTCTGCATTTCCTTATCGTTCCTCCAGTTTAGTCCTCCACCTCTGGGTTGTGCACCTCTTCCTGCAGCTTCCTGGGCATGTCAAAGTCGTGACATCACTGGATATAGCCTGCTGGTATCTCCAATCAGCCTCCAGTGTGTGTCCAGTCTCCATGCAGCAGGAGGACATAGTGAGCCTAGCTCCTGGGCTCACTTGGGGGGAACAGATAAGGAGCATTTAGTGTGACAAATTCTATTCTGATTTTACTTTTGATTTTTACCTTTAATTTACTTTTAATTTTACTTTTAATTCAGTTACCTTTGGTTAATTGGCAATCAGGGATTAGTTCCCTTTAGTGAGGAACAAATTTTCTTATTTACAGTAATTTTAAATTTGAGCCTGGCTCTTTAAATTAGTAGCAGCTCTCGCCTTCCCTCCTTGTCAGTTATTTTCACTTGCTGCAGGCATTTGCTGGTGTGGATCTCTCTCCCTTGACTGTACGGGAGAGAGCTCTGGGACCCGTACAGCCACACTGAAGCTGTGTGAGACGGAGCCTCTCCGTTGCTGCGGGATTTTAATTTTACTCTCTGGAACCGGCTGAGTGATCCTCGCCGCGGCTGCCAGGCGCATCAGCGCGGCTTGAGGATTGGAGGAATTCAAGGTGGTAGGAGCAGGCTGTGTGGCTTTCTGCCATGCAGGTAAGGCCTTCGGGCTCTGTCGGTCTGCTGAGGCCTCCTTTTTGCAGCGGCTGTTTGTTCTTGGCACCAAAATTCATTGGCGAAGGGGCGGCCATTTGCTCTCTAGGTATTTGGACCGCATGGCGAGAGTTGCAGGGAGCTGCCTGCGTGAGGAAAACAACAGGCAGAATAGCTAGATTTTTGGGCCTAGTGTTTCTTTCTTTTGTTTGTAGGTTTTTTGAAGCCCGGGGGGTTCCTCAGCCTTAACGGGGGCTGTTGTCAGTCCTCTTTATTTTTAAGTTTATTCTTAGTTTTATAGGACAGCAGTTTTGGCATTGATCTCTGATGTTCTTTCCCTCCTAATCATGTCTCTGAGGAGCATCTGTTAAGTCCCAGGATATTAGGCAAATTGTCAGTTTTTAGTTTCAAGAGCAGAGCCCTAACTTGTAGTTGGAAGGAGGGACAGCCAGGAAGTGTGCTTTTCTGTATTCTATAGTGAAGGTTGCTCAAAATTCACAGGGACAGGTTTAGGAAACCTTAGGATATAAAAAACATAGACTGACAGTTAAACTGTCAACCAAGAAGTGCCTGTGCTACAGTCTATGGCCACCAGAGGGCTGCTGGTACACTCAATAGTGCCTTTCTATGACTGTGTGTATGCAGCCATTTATCAAATTGATCATTCTCTGCAAGTCAGGGAAGCAATACCACAGAGCCACCTCATGGGCTTTCAGGGGTTAGTAACTAAAAAACAGCTGTAATGTAATGTTCTGCAAATCAAGACTATATGACCAAGATTTAAAGCTCTTAACTTCTGTATCGTTGGTCGGGCTCTGGTGCCCTAAAGGCCACCGGATGGCAGCGCTGCTCATGAATCACATATAGTTTTCAGTGCCCCCATCCCTGGGGGGGGGGGGGGGGTAAAATACAAAATCATATTACTCATCAGGTTCACACAGACAGCAACCTCTGGGTTTCATTTCATTTCGTTTCTCTGGTTGTGGTTAATGCACATCGTTAGGGGCTGTGTTTGAAAGCTTGGGTCCCACAGACTTTGGTGGGATTTCAAAAAGAAAAAGAAACTCTCTTTAGTGAGAGATAGCCTTGTTCACTTTTAGCTAACACTGTTGATTTATTCGGTGGCCTTTGCATCCTGAACCCCAAGGTCAGGACACTGTTTGCTTCCAGGGGTTCTACTTTCTATTTTGCTCTTCAGCTCCTTGGCAGATGCAGCAGGCTGGCAGGGGGTGTGCAACGCGTCCTGCAATGCTGAATCCCTCAAGATAAGGGGGGCAGGAAAACTGGGTGCAGCGGGGGCTGGTAGCTTCTTGCAAAGCTATAGGAGCAGTTCGGGTAATTTTAGCTGATCTGCTTTGATTTCATTGGAGTTGGCGGAAACTTGGTTTTTGGAGTCCTATATTTAAAAAAAAAAAAAAAAAAAAAAAGGGGGCATAGCTATGTTGATTTGCAAGAATCTCCTTCCGCTATCCATAGAAGGTCCTATAAAGCGTTAAAGTCGGTTTATATGGCAGGGTAATATTTTGGCTTAGCTGCTGTGATATAGCGCTATCTCAACGTGTAATCAAACTCTGGAATTTGTTACCGGAGGATGTAGTAAAGGCTGTTAGTGTAGCTGGGTTTAAAAAAGGTTTGGACAAGTTCCTGGAGGAAAGGTCCATAAACCATTAAGGGACCCAGGATATCAATGCTTGAACCAATACAAGCATTGTGGAACCTGTGTCCCTTGGGGAAACTGCTAGGTACCTATGACCTAGATTGGCCACTGTTGGAAACAGAATACTGGGCTTGATGGACCTTGGTCTGACCCAGTATGGCATATCTTATGTTCTTATGTTATGTTCTTATATCTCTGTGGTAAACATATTCAAGTCAAAAGGAATTATGGTGATAACTCTCTTGGACAGTTGTAACAGGTGCTTGGGTGAGCGCCATGGCCAGTCCACAGATGTGGAATGCTCTGCCATAAGCATTATATCATGAGAGGGGTTTTGTAGTTGTGTGGTTTGTTAATGGAAAATATTCCCGTTTAGTTTGGCTTGCCCAAATTATAAGATTATACGGTAGATTTGTAATGTCTTAATTTTGGCTATATGTGGTTTAATTTTACATATGGAAAAGGCAGCTCAGCGGAGAGAGGTTGCAAAATAGAACACTGGCCTTTGAAGCTATCTATGCTCCCATTCCATTTATCAGAGGTTCTCCAGTATGGAGATTCTCTGCTAGTGTTCAGCGAATGCCTTAATGGGGGCCAGAAGCACGCAGCCAGGCTAGTTCTCTAGCAGCAATGGCAGCAGCTCAGATTCTAGTAGGCATACATCATATGCCTGGCTTACAAGATGGCTTCTGCGCTGATTGGCTTCAGCCAAGATGGCTGCTGGTTTAGACTGTGAATGTGGAGTCAGCCTGGATGAGGGACCTTGCGTTCTCTGGACAATGCCCTGCATACACTGAATCATTTCAATTTGATCAGCTACTGGCAGGTCACAAGGCACTCTTGCATGCTTTTTTGCTTCAGTGGTTTAAAAGTGGAGTCTTTACCAGGTGGTATAATGGGAACTTGTCTGCAGTTTCTCGGCTTCTTCGTTGCTGACTCAATTGTGCTGTGTTTCCTAACACCAGGTGCTAGTTGAACTTAAAATATAAAGTCCATCTAAAGTCCATCTTTGTGCAGTCAGACAGAATGGGGCATTACTCTAGCAGGAAGGCCGCGGATTAATATGCCTGTGTTTCAGAGTTCTTTCTACTTCATATTGTTGGCACGGAAAGAGCGTCTCTTGTTCCCTGTAAAATAGTTATCTCCAAGTTATAATGCCCTGTTCAATGTAATTTCAGTTTGTTCAATGTAAACCGCACTGATGCAGAATAGCGCGGTATATAAGAGAATGTAAATAAAATAAATAAATAAAATAAATATGCTGAAGGAATTTTTGGTTAAGAGATGTTTTTGTAAAAAAAAAAAAAAAGTATTCAGCTGTCCTGAATTTGCCTGTTCTTGATTGACATTTTGAGGCTAAGCAGGGGCAGGCCTGGGTACTACGTGGGTGGATGCACACCTTGCACTACCAGGGGGTGTGGACCCACTGTATGGAAGAGAGCCCTAGCAATCTTCTTTAGCGCAAGATAGGAAAGTAGATGGTTCACTGAAGCGATCGTTTGGGGGCAATGCTCTGTCCTTACAAGCTTCCATTTGTGGAGCCTGGGGAGGCGAGAGCATGCTTCAAGTGGTCGCAGTGTTTACGGCAGTCTACTCGCCTGGAACAGGAAAGGATCAGGGAGTTGAATTGACTAGAGCCTGATTTGCTTTGTGACAAATGTGCATTATGGCTTAATTCGAGCGCTAGCTATTATTATTGGCTTCCTTGGGGTTCTCCCGGAGGTCTCTCTGGTGGAGGAATGGGGCGGCTGATGGTTCGTCCAAGTCGAGGCTCAGTAAGCTCCCAGTTAAATCTTTGTCTTGTCCTTTCCCCGTGGGCTCTCATAGGGCAACTAGTTGGCGTATCGATGCTTTCAGGGAAAGGTACTCTTGGTAGCGCTCGGTTGGACGAGACAGCCATACTAGGCTGATCTCATTTGCCTACTCGACAGGCTTTTCCTAGAAGTTGCCGGTAGCGGACGTTCTGCTGCGGCTAGGTCCGCGACGAATGTCTCAGATGGATCAGTGCCCACCTACGGTTGGGCCTTTGAATGGGCGGGGCTGAAGAAGAAGGGTTATTCTGCGGCAGTCTTCGCCACCTTGTTGAGAGCAAGGAGGCAGACTGCTTCTGGTACATAGGTCCGTGCTTAGCGCCTTTTTGAAGGCTGCTGTTCACGGCGGCAAGTCCAGGCGACAAAGGTGTCTGTATCCTTGGTCTGAGTTCTCTGCAGGACAGTGTCTGAAGGAACTAGCGGCCAGTTCCTTAGAGGGTCCAGCGGGCGACTGTTTCCGGCTGTAGAGGTTCTGTGGAGGGAATAGCGCTAGGTGTTCGGATCGATGTGTAGCGTTTCCTTAAGTTGGGACCCGACTGCGCTCCTCAAGGAGAGTTCGGGTGCCACCGGGGGACCCCGATTGGGCCTTAGAGGCGTTAACTAAAGAGCCCTTTGATTCTTTACTCCAGGCATCGGTAAAGGATTTGCTGTTATAGACAGTGGCTTTGATAGCTCTTTGTTCGGCGCGACGAGTTTCGGAGTTTCAGGCGTGGTCATGTAATGAGCCTATTTCACCCTTTCTGGATAGAGGGTGGTGTTTGTGACCAGTCCCGTCGTCCTTCCAAAAGGTGGTATCTGATTTTTCTTCTGAACCTATTGGTTTCTTTCCAATTCTCGGTTTTTCTGGAAGGGGAGGTTTTTCTTCGTAGCTTACGCCGATAGGAAACATAAAATGCAGGGTGCGGCGTTCGTCTCTTTGTTTTTGTGTGTTGTTTGGAGGTCCCCGCAAAGGGGAAGCAGCAGCGAAGGCAGCCATTTCACACTGGGTTAAGGCGGTGGTTGCCTCAGCTTTCTGGTGGCGAGGTTGTATGATTCTGGGTGGCTTTCTGACTCTTGCTACCAGGGCGCAGGCAGCTTCATGGGTGAATCACTGTGTCATTCCACCAGGAGGGATTGGTAGAGCAGCTTCCAGGTCATCTCTTCATTTCCTCAGTAACCACTACTGCCTAAATGTTTTGGCAGTAAAGGATGCCTGTTCCGGGTCGACGGTGTGGTGAGTTGGCTGGATAGGTCCCTCCCAATGATTACTGCTCTGTTACATCCCAGAAGTGGAGGACTAAACTGGAGGAACGATAAGGAAATAGAAATTACACTTACCTGGTAATTGTCGTTCCTTGAGTGACGACAGTTTAGTCCTCATTCCCGCCCAGGGGTGTGATTTCTTCAGAGTTTGTTTTCAGGCGGAGTGGAGCATCAGTCTCAAGGAGTAGACAGATCCTTTCAGTTTCTGGATCGCAGTGAGTATCCCTCTCTGTTTCTTCCTTCTCTCTTATTTAAACGAGGGGATGGTATAGGAAATGTGTTTGCATAGGGGGGACGTGAATGTAACCTTAAAAAAAAAAAAAGAAAATATAAGACGGATACAGTTAAAAAGCTTCCTCAGGTTGAGGAATGGGGAGTTATTTAAAGTTATGGTATAGTTACTTATTTCTTGTTCCTTTGAGTTTGCTTTGTCAATAGTACACTGGAGGCTGATGGGAAATACCAGCAGGCTATATCCAGTGATGTCACGACTTTGACATGCCCAGTCCAAGCTGCAGGAAGAGGTGCACAACCCAGAGGTGGAGGACTAAACTGTCGTCACTCAAGGAACGACAATTACCAGGTTAGTGTAATTTCTATTAGCTCATCGTAAAACTCAGGAAAATAACACTGGTCAACAAATATTTACAAAAGTCGTTACTGAAATAAAAATAGTCATTTCTTATCCATTTTTATATGCTGAACACGAATATGACAATGAAATTGCAAAGTTGGCTCTAGTTTTCTTGTAATCTACAAGAATTAATGTTTACATCATGAAATGCATGTCAATAGTAAATATAATAGGCCTTCGGTTAATACCTGTAAAAAACCAAGTCATAGACGACTACTTCGATTTTTTTCACCTGTCTCTTGTACAGCTATTCGGGATCTTCTCTGGGGAGTGTCCAGCAGTAGTCAGCCAGCATTGTAGTGGACCATTTTCCCTGGTATCTTTGCTCCATCGTTGCGATATCCTGGTGAAAACGTTCGCCCTGTTCATCACTAATCATACCACAGTTGTCAGGAAAGAAATCGAGATGGGAATCAAGGAAATGAATCTTTAGAGACATATTGCAGCCAATATGCATGTCTTCTACTAGTTCCTTGTAGTTTTCTGCCCTAACATTCCCGAGAAAGTTTGTTGACACTAGGCGAAAAGCAATCTCCAGGAACAAGCAGGAATGTAGTCTTCACATATGGGTATCGTTGGTACCGACGGAGCCTGCGTGGGAACGCTCCCCAGCATCCAATTAGAAAGCTTTTGGGAGCATCCCACAGCGCCTGCGTGCTGCCTTCCCGCCTTTCCCAACTGCCTCTCTCCAGTTCTTCGTTTTCCGCGGAGCCAGCAGGTCGTGTTCCTGTCACCGCAGAAAATTTTCCTTCTTTTTTGTGGTCGCGTCTGCCTTCTTCGACGCTTTACTGGTACCGCCGGTTTTTCTTTCTTTTCTTAAACAAAACAAAACAAAACTTAGTACATTTTTCCCAGGTGCACACGCCATTTTGGGCCTTAGGCCCAAAAGTTTTTCCACAATGGGGAAAACCCTCTTCGGGTTTTAAAAAGTGCACCAAGTGTGGCGGTACCATCTCCATCTCCGATACCCATGAGTGGTGTCTTAAATGTTTAGGTCCTGACCACTCCATCACGGAATGTATGGCCTGTGCCATGATGTCCAAGAGAGGTCGACAGAACCGAGCTGCCAAGCTTGGTACCCTGTTTCCCTCTGATGCAGCTTTGGTGGCATCAACGTCTTCCAGGGCTTCGTCTTCCTCCTGTGGATCTCAGGTAACTAAACATAAGTCTAGCCGGTCCTCAAAGGGTAGATCTCTTTCTAAGCATCGAGATGCCTCTGGCGTTGCCCTTGAGGATTCTGCACCGGCAAAATTGCCACGGCGGGAGGCTTCAGCTTCCAAAGCATTATCAGGGCTCCAAGATGTTCTCGAGGCGTCGACCTCGGCAGAACTACTGGTGCCATGCTCTGGGGTACTGGCGATCTTCTCCGGTACCGACATCCAGGCATCGGCAGAGTCAATAGACCAGAGAGTCCTGGCTATTGAACGCAGTCTGGCGACTCTCCTTATGGCATCGACACCCTCGGAACCGCGTCAGTCAGTTCAACTGGTACTGGCACCAACACCGGTACTGACAGCATCGACATTGGTGTTCGCATTGCCGGCACCCAGTCATGCGATGCCTTCCGGTACCGATTCCCCTCGGTACTGACTTCGGTCGGTACGGGTATCGGGCTCTTCAAGAGCATCCGGACAGAAGGTACTTCGAGTCCTCAGAGGAATTTGAGGATCCTGACAGTTCTGTCGATGCGGGGAT
Organism: Ichthyophis bannanicus; assembly: GCA_033557465.1. Classification (NCBI taxonomy): domain Eukaryota; kingdom Metazoa; phylum Chordata; class Amphibia; order Gymnophiona; family Ichthyophiidae; genus Ichthyophis; species Ichthyophis bannanicus. The sequence continues at coordinate 906,206,120 of CM066035.1, read as the reverse complement.
ACTTCTCCCAGAGGAGCCTTCCTTCCCTAAACGCAGGATGTCTCCTCCAGAGGACATTTCCTTTCAGGATTTCATCAGGGAGGTGGCTCGAGGTTTGTCCATTACTGTGGCTCCTGAAACAGAGCCCAGAGCAAAGGAGTTGGAAATTTTACAGTATCCTAAAACTCCTAAAGAGGCAGCTACCCTGCCTATCCATGATCTTGCATGATCTCATGCTAAGAATGTGGGAGACACCTCTTACCACCTCTCCTCACTCTCGTAGACTGGATGCTCTGTATCGAGTCCCTCCTTGTCCTGGTTTCCAGAAAACTCAGCTTCCTCACCACTCTATTGTAGTGGAATCAGCTATGAGAAGGATCAGGAGTGTAAAGAGGCATGCCTCTAATCCTCCAGGACGTGAGTGCAGAACTCTGATTGCTTTTGGACATCGTGTCTTCCAAGCTTCCATGCTGTCTGTCAGGATCAGTTCCTATAGTTTATATATGGGAATGTTCCTGCAAGAAGTCACAGGAGATTTAGAGGTTTTGAGCCCTCTTTTTCCTGAGGATAGAAGGCAGGATTTTCTCACATTGGTCAAACATGCCCAGGATGTTTCCAAATGTGTCAACCGTGCAGCTTTTGACTGTTTTGAGTGCATAAGCAGAACCTCTGCCATTGCCATAGGTGCACGTAGAATTGCTTGGCTCCAGGCATCTGATCTGGAGCTCTGGGTACATGACAAACTAGGAAATATTCCTTGTACTGGTGAGAACCTGTTTGGCAAAGATTGGCAGGAAAAGGACAATGAGTTGGATGCTGACAACTCCACCTTGGATAGATTATCCAAGGCCACAGCTGATCCTGCAAGAAAGAAATCTTTCAAGAAACCATTCTTTTCTAAAAAGAAAAGGTTTTATCCTGCTTATTCTCAGCAGGGACGTTCTGCAGGTCAACCTATCCGGAAAGGTCAGCAACCACCCAAACAAAGGAAAGCAAAGACTGCTAAGCCTGAACCGTCTCAGCAGTCTCAGCCTCCACAAGACCTTTGACTTTCAGCTAGAGAACTTAGCCTTCCTGGCTCTCAATGGACCAGAGCCTTCCACCATTCCTGATAACAGCAGAGCATTGGACACTCTCCATCATAAAAGAGGGGTACAAGCTTCATTTTTTGAGCATGCCCCCTCCCACAATGATAAGAGTTCAATTCTCACCTCTCTCATCAACCTGTTAGATCAAGAGGTCACCATGCTTCTGGCCCAAGGGGCAATAGAAGAAGTACCCATCCATCAAAAGGGTACAGGATTTTACTCCCCCTATTTCCTTATCCCAAAGAAAACAGGGGGATACAGACCTATTTTAGATCTCAGAGAATTGAACAAATTCCTATTCAAAGAGAGGTTCAAAATTATTTCTTTAGGAACTCTGCTGCCATACCTTCAGAGTCAGGATTGGCTTTGTTCTCTAGATCTCAAGGATGCGTACACCCATGATCTCATCCACCCAACTCACAGAAAGTTCCTTTGGTTCCTTTTTCAAGGAAAGCACTACCAATACAGGGTGCTTCCTTTTGGCCTGGCCTCAGCACCAAGAGTGTTCACGAAATGCATGGCTGTGATAGCAGCATTTCTCCGCACTCTAGGAATATTTGTCTTCCCGTACTTAGACGACTGGCTCATTCGAGCCCCAACAGAGTCAGAGGCCAGGACTTCTCTGTCCTGCACAATGCGTATCCTTCAGTATTTGGGTCTGATCATAAACTCCCACTCAATCTCTAGAGTTCATAGGAGCTGTCTTGGATACCAAAAAAGCAAGGGCCTATCTTCCCCAGGTCCGTTGCCTTCGCATGGTGCAGTTAGCTTCTCAAGCAGTGCTAAAGCCTCATCTCACTGCCCGAGAAATGCTACAACTACTAGGCCAAATGGCATCTACCGTGCATGTGGTTCCTTATGCTCGCCTCCACATGAGAGCAGCCCACTGGACTTTATCCACTCATCAGGATGCCTGTCAGACAAAATAGCGAACACAAATCATCTTATTTTGTCCCTCCAGTGGTGGAGGTCCCCATTTCAGCAGCCCTTGCCCCAGGCAACTCTCACAACAGATGCTTCACAAATGGGTTGGGGAGTTCACCTGCAAGACTTCTCCACCTAAGGCACCTGGACTCCACAGGAGACTCATCTACATATCAATCTCTTGGAGCTCAGAGCAATCTTCCTTGCTCTTCGAGTGTTCCACACCCTGCTCAGCTACATGACAGTCCTCATTCATACGGACAATCAAGTAGCCATGTTCTACGTGAACAAGCAGGGGGGAACAGGCTCGCTGTCGCTTTGCAACGAAGCTTTGCGACTATGGGCCCTTGCCAGAGAGCATCAGATTCATCTCCTGGCAGTGTATCTTCCAGGCATACAAAACTCTTGGGCAGACAGACTCAGTCGAGTTCTGCTTCCATACGAATGGTCTCTGCATGCAGACCAGGTGGCCAAGATTTTTCAAATTTGGGGAACCCCGGACATAGACCTCTTTGCAAGTCCGTTGAATGCCAAACTTCCCCGATTCTATTCCAGAATTCCGGCTCAGGGGGCTCAGGCCAGGGATGCTTTCCTCCTTTATTGGGGTCAAGACTTCCTGTATGCCTTTCCACCCATTCCCCTGATTCCCAAAACCCTGTTCAAGCTTCAGAGAGACAGAGGCCGTATGATCCTCATAGCTCTACATTGGCCTCGGCAAGTGTGGTACCCTCTGCTTCTACATCTCTCTCAAGCTCCCTCCCTGGAGTTAGGGTCTGCTCCAGATCTCCTATCTCAGGAGGACGGAATGTTATGGCATCCCAGTCTCTGCATCTCAGGGCTTGGGAAAGAAAGTCTGAAGCACCACCTCCAGGGTTGAGTGAAAAGAGGAGACCACTTTCGGCAGGAACTTGGGGTGTGTGCGAAGCACCACCCTGTTCCTATAGCACCGTGTGAATGGTCTATCGGACACCAGAGCTTGCAAGCTTACTCACTCATCTGGCTGATGTGAGTGCCACCAAGAGAAGCATCTTTCAAGAGAGGAAGCGGAGATGGCAAGTAGCCATCAGCTCAAAGGGTGGGTGAGTAAGCTTCTGCAAGACCACATTCAGATCCCATTCGGTCGCTGGGGGCCGAACCAGGGTTTTCAGCAGAAGCAGACCTCTCAGGAACCTGGACATCAAGGGGTGTACAGAGAGAGGTTGCCCTTCCACTGGAGAGTGGTGTGCTGATAAAGCACTAAGGTGAACTCGGACCGAGTTTGACTTGAGGCTTAAATCGGAAAGGTGAAGCAGGTACTGCAGCACCACAGCCACCTGGCAGGAGAATGGGTTCTCACTCTGCTGAGTACACCATACTGTATCTCAAACCTCCGCCACTTACATGCGTAGGTTTTCCTAGTGGATTGCCTTCTAGAGGCTAGCAACATATCCTCTATCTTTTTTGGGAGGAGAAGTGGTGCAAGGACTACCCTTTCAGCAGCCATGCCATCAGGTTGAGGGACCTGAGGTTGGGATGCAGAAGTGAGCCCCCGTTCTGCAACAGGAGATTGGGCGAAAATCCCAGAGGAATTGGAGTCTCCTCTGCCAGTTGCAGGAGGAGTGGAAACCAAGGCTGTCTCGGCCACCAGGATCCCGAATCGCTCAAAGCTCTAGGAGATTGATTTATTGTGTACTCTCCCATGGAGACCACACACCTTGAGTGCAGACCTGCTAGCAATGAGCACCCCTTCTCAGCAGGGATGCTTCCATGGTCAGCACCCTTGAGTGCGTGGAGGCTGAAAAGGCACTTCCTCCAGAAGGTTGTGAGGTTGAAGCCATCATTTCAAAGACTGTATCAGGCAATGGGACACCTTGATGTCTCTGAGTCTGCCTGTGGCTTGTGTCCACTGGTTCCTGAGGCACCACTGAGCTGTTCACATGTGGAGTCTGTCAGACGGCTGCCTGGGTGAGAATCTTCACAGTCTTGGCAAGTGCATATAGCTATATGATTTGCAAGGGATTGTGGGCAATGTAGTTCATTCACACCAGACACAGCTGCTGACAATAATTTAGAAACATAGAAACATAGAAATATGACGACAGAAAAAGACCACATGGCCTATCTAGTCTGTCCTTCCATAACAACTACAACAGTCCACTTTTTGCCTTTAGAGATCCTCTGTGTTGGTCCCATGCTTTCTTGAATTCAGTTACTGTCCTCATCTCTACCACCTCCACTGGGAGACTATTCCACGGATCCACTACTCTTTCCGTAAAGAAATATTTCCGCATATCACTCCTGAATCTATCTCCCTTCACCCTCATCCCATGTCCCCTCATAGCAGAACTTGCATAGCAGAATTTAGTTGTGCTCAAGTGTTAAAGCCAATAAGATATTTATTTATGGGGTTATTTCTCCCAACATAGATATGCTTGGTAGCACATAAATCAGGTTACTTGCTTCCAGTGTTTAACTTGGAAAAACAAAATCAAAATCAGGAAAACAACATTCAAACTTGTCAGGCATTAGCTAATGTTTTCTTAGCATATATCAAACAACAAACCAAAAGCTACAAAGAAAGAAAAAAACTGTTCTTTTCAGGTTAACTTCTGATAACTTCCCACATAGATTCAGAAGTGATTCTCTCCTAGCTCACAAGCAATTAGGTAAGGCTCAATTGCTAGCAGTTATCCAGCTGAAACCACTTAGCTGGCTTGCTTTCTACTGTGTGGGTCAAATCCTGCTTCAGGAGCTTTTCTGAGTAGATTAAAGAACAAGTTTGTATTTCTTTGTGATGGTTGCTGTACTTTATAACAGAAAATCACCAAAGGAGCTTGGACAGAGAGCAGTCCATATAAACACATTTATTTATTTATTTATTTAGTAAACACTTGTATACCGCTGCTTCCTACGATCAGCAGCGGTTTACTTTACAGAATCATAATGTATTGTACGGTACATTGAGATTTTCAGTTTTACATTTTGATTAGTCAATGATTACGTAACACGGGATAAGCATTTGGATACGATACACATTTGATTATAGCACACAAATCAGGGTATACATTTGATTTCAATAGATTGGGGGGGGGCCATATATACAATTTGTACAGAATTGATTGCCAAGGTGTACAGGCTATACATGATTATGGACTATATACAATTTGTACAGAATTAATTGCCAAGGTGTACAAGCTATACATGACTATATGCTATTAGATTATATGCTGCCGTGTGCGGCAGAGGAGATCTGGTTGAGGTAGGGTATTGCAGTTAGATCAAGTTGTAGTGGGTTTGAAACAGATAGGTTTTCAGTTTTCGTCTAAATTCGCTCAGGTTGTTTGTGAGCCTTAATTCATGCGGTAGTTGGTTCCATTGGATTGGCGCTGAGTATGTGAATGCCCTATTGCTTGTTTCGGCCTTGACAGATCTTATGCTGGTCGGGATACATAGGGTGTTGAGATTCATAGTTCTCCTGCTCCTGTTGCTAGGTTGAATAGTGATTAGGTTATTGAGGTAGGATGGTGCGATGCCATTGATGAGCTTAAATGTTGTGATGAGTAGTTTGTAGATGATGCGGGCGGCCACTGGGAGCCAGTGCAGATCCATTAGAACTGGGGTTATGTGGTCGGTGACTCTCTTTTCCATGATGACTCTTGCAGCCACGTTCTGAGCCATTTGCAGGATGCTTAGTGTGCTCTTTGGAAGCCCTTGTAGAATGGCATTGCTGTAGTCCAGGTGGGGAATGATTAATGCTTGAGCAACAGACCTAAAGTCGGATTTCTCGAGGATATTGTGGAGTGGTTGAAGGATTTTGAGTTTGTAAAAGATGGCTCGGTTAACTGTTCTGAGGTGTTTGTCCAACTTGAGGTTGCTGTCTAGTAGGACTCCTAGATACTTTATTACAGGCTTCGTATCGTATATATTTTTGTTTAGTGTGACTGTGGTGGGCACACATTCTTCATCTGCAATCATTCCCCCATCTTCAACAAGCATGGGTTCAATATCATGGATTGGCACAGATGAATCTCAATGGAGCACTTTCAGGAGAATACTTGTTTCCCTGCTGTCTTTCAAGGTTATAGCTAGGGCATAGATCAGTGTTCATACCTGAGCTTCCATTGCTGTTAGAGTTCCTCTCTATATAGCCTGGCCAGTATGTAGTCCAGTTCTTATGTCCAGCCTTCCAATCCAGATCCCTGGACACTGGATCTCTCTTCACATACCTTCTGGCACAGGTCTTAGGGTCCCTTCCACGTGCAGCCGTCTCCCTCACAGGTAGCGTCTGGAGATTCCTAGCTCTGCAGCACCATTCCTCTGGCTTTCCCCAGTTCAATGGTGTATGCTGGCCCTTGGAATACCTCCCAGTATACGTACTGCTCTGGACTCTTCTAGACCTCTCAAAGGCTTTTCTCCTCTTTCTTCCAGAGGGTTTCTTTCCCTCTCTGTCCGTCCGGTTTGGCTTCTGCTTCTGATGATCCTTCAGATGAAACTGATGATCAAGCTCAAGCTGATTCTCAGGATAATGAGGATGATTCTCTGTAGAATAAACTCTACTTTTATTCTGCCTAGATGAGTGCTCCTCCCTAACACAGCGCAGCTGTGCTGAATCAGGCCCTGTCCTTTGAGATGAGTGCTTAGGGATTACCTCATAGCCCTCCTGATTGAACACACGTTTCCCCACTTCAGCTCCTCTAATGGCTGTTGGAAACCTGGTGCATTCTGGGACTGGTAGTCTTTTATGGGAAAATTCTGTTTTCTTATTTCTACCAGAACTGACAGGTTGCTTGTTCAGAGTCACTTCACCTTTTCTATAGCTCCTTCCTGAGCTATGATAAGCTTCCTTATCACAAGTCGAGCATTGGGTGTCACATGCACTGTGGAGGCCATGTGACCAAGAAGGTGCAGAAAGTGTCTTGCTGAGATGCGGGATCTGCAACTCACTTCCTGCACTAGGGCTATCAGCCTTTGAGCCCTTTCCTCTGGTAGATATGCCCTTGCCTGAAGGGTGTCTAACCTTGCCCCTATGAACTCCAGTCCCTGAGAGGGAACCAGAGTGGACTTTGTGTAGTTGATCACAAAACCCAGGTGCTGAAGCAACTGGATAGTGCAGGACGTGGCTTGTTGGGCTTCCAGAGCTGACTGGGCTCTGATGAGCCAGTCGTCTAAGTAGGGGAAGACGAAGACCCCTTGAGTCCTTAGAAAGGCCGCCACCACCGCAAGGCACTTTGTGAATACCCTGGGTGCCGAGGCTAGGCCAAAGGGCAGCACTTTTGTACTGAAAATGGTTTCCTCCCACTACAAATCTTAGATATTGTCTGTGGTCTGGATGAATCAAGATGTGTGCATACGCATCTTTGAGATCTAAGGAGCATAGCCAGTCTCCCTGGCGGAGGTAAGGCGGCAATATTCCAAGGGTAAGCATCTTGAACTTTTCACTCACCAGGAACTTGTTTAGGCTTCGCAGGTCGAGGATAGGCTTTAGGCCTCCAGTTCTCTTTGGTATTAGAAAGTACCTGGAGTAGAAGCCTGTGCCTTGTAGGTGGTGAGGCACCGGTTCTACCACCTGATCCTCGAGAAGCCCTGTTAACTCCTGCAAGAGGAGGTCCCTGTGAAGAGGGGCTCTGAGAGGCTCCCCTGGAAAGTAAGAGGGAGGCACCTGGGTGAGATGTAACCGATAGCCCATTTGGACTATCTGGAGAACCCAGGTGTCTGTTGTAATAGCTGGCCACCTGTGGGTGTACAGGGTCAGCCTTCCCCCTGTGCAGGGCCTTGCGTCCTTCAGGAGAGAGACTATGCACTGGGAGTCAAAATCCCTCTCCAGGCTGGGCCAGAGTCGGTGCCTGGGGGCCTTTTGCTTACGTGGGCCCTGCCTCCGTCCCTTGGCCTGCTGGGGAGGCCTGATACGTGGGGTGGTTTTGGTAAACTGATCCTTGGGAAAAAGGGCTTCTTACCCGAGCCCTTCTTCTTAGAAGGGGCAGAAATCTTCTCAAGTCTGGTACGGGTCAGGTACTCGGACTCGATCTCGGCAGCCTTCTTAGTTATGGGCTTGCCAAAGAGGTTTTCACCTCGGCAAGGGACATTGACCAACTTGTCCTGAACCCATGGCTCCAGGTCTGACGACTGTAGCCATGCCTGGCGTCGTGCCCCGATGCCGGCTCCCACTACCCGGGCCGAAACCTCGAAGCCGTCATAGGCTGCTCGAGTCATGAACTTCGAGCACTCTCGGATCCCAGTGCACAAAACCTGGAAGTGCTGCAAAGGTCCCTTGGAAAGCCCAGCGGAGAACCCGGCAATCTCCTTTGCCAGGTCTCATAGGTACATGTCCATGTACAGCTGGTACGCCTGGATTCGGTATGCCAGCATCGAACCCTGGTAGCACTTTCTGCCGAGAGCATCCATGTTGCGGGCCTCCCGGCCAGGAGGCACTGAGGAGTGCCTTGCTCAGGCTCTTGAGCCTGCGCATGTCCGATTCCAAAACCATGGAGTTGTGCGGCAGCTGTGCCTTTTGGAACCCAGGGCTCTTACGAACTCGATAGATGGAATCGATTCGCCTGCTGAGAACCGGCATCGAGGCTGGTGTCTCCCACATTCGGAGCATCAGCCGTTCCAGAATGGGGGGCATCAGTACAGTAAGGGCTTCCTTTGGAGGAAAGTCATACTACTGGGGGACCTCAAGCTTCTCGGCTCCTCTTCAGTATCCACCGGGAATGACAAAGCCTTTGCCATGTCCCAGACAAAGTCCAAGAACCGGGTGTCCTCCGGGGGTGACCGTTTCCGAGGTTCAGAACCCAGGGAGTCGGACGGGATGTACTTGGTACGGTGGGTGCCTGGGGGACTCCTCGTCCTCCGTCTCCCAGCCGGACTCCAAGGAGGAGTCGATCAGCTCCGGCCTCCAGGGCCTCGGTCTCGACCGCTCCGACGCCGAGGGAATCGGCGTCGATGACCTCGGTCCTGAACGGGAGGTTGATGGGGACCTCAGCCGAGGATAGACTCGGGACCTCATTGTCTCGAGGATCAGCTTGGCGCCTCTGGGGTCGACTTGGATGTCGAAGTCCCAGTGGTCGGGGCGGACGGACGTGAGAGATCGGCCATCAGCGCCCGCTGCTGGTCCATGAAGGCAGGCATGCTGCGCTCTAAGGCCGCCAACCTGAGGCCAGGCTCAGGAGGCTCCACAGTCCCCGGCTCGGGTCCCAACGCCAGCTCTCCCGGAGGATAGTCAACAATGAGGACAGTGCTTACCTTCCTCGGTGTCTCCAGGTACTTTCGAGGGAGTTTGGCAGGCCTCTCCGACTCCGAGGATCCAGGGCGGTGAGCCGTGCTCCACGACTGATCCCGCGAGGGACCAGGCCGTTCGGAGCTCTCGGACGACACTGCCCTCACTGATTTTTTTCTTCCTCCAGTGTTCCCACGAGGGAGACCCCCTTTCAGAGGACACCCGACGCTGCTCGGGATCAGACAGCTCCCGAGAGGTCGAGGCCACTGACGAGGTCCGGGCCCAGGCGGGTGCGGACTCGGGGAAAAATCCTGTCATGTTGCTGTTGCCTGCTCCTCAATGCCTTGGAAGACATCTTTTTGCATGGGCCACAGACCACGGGGTCATGGTCAGGCCCGAGGCATCGGAGGCAGCAGTCGTGTGTGTCGGTGAGAGACATGAGTTTCATGCACCAATCAGTGGAGTGGAGGAGTGGCCTAGTGGTTGGGGCAAGGTACTTCAGGCCGAAAGGTCGGGGGTACAAATCCCACTAGAGGACAGCAACCTTGGGCCGGAAGGACAGGGGTTTCTAGTCCCACAGGTGCTCCTTGTGGTCTTGGGCAAGCCACTTAACCCTCCATAGCCCATGTTCCCTGTAAAATAGTTATCTCCAAGTTATAATGCCCTGTTCAATGTAATTTCAGTTTGTTCAATGTAAACCGCACTGATGCAGAATAGCGTGGTATATAAGAGAATGTAAATAAATAAATAAATCACACTTTTTAAACCCGCTGGCAGCCATCGGCGGGGAAAAAGGGCCCCTGCAAGGTCAAAGGACCGGGCTGCCAGCTGAAAAGAAAAAAAGAGCGCGAACGCTAGTCACTAAGGACAAAAACGAAAAAATAGACTGGACTCGATACCAGTGTACCGAGCCCGAGCGGGAAGGGGAACCGGAAAGCAGAAAAACACAATTTTTCTACTTTTAACACTTTTTCCACGGGGGAACTAGGATGACGTCCGTTGGGCTCCACGGGAAAAAAGGAGACTGAGCAAGATGGCACCCTTGGGCAGGAAGGGGACTGCGCATGCGTGATGCAGTCCCAAAGGCTTTCTTCGAAAGCTGGGGATTTGCTTCTCATGGGGGCTCTGTCGACGTCACCCATATGTGAGGACTGACTTCCTGCTTGTTCCTGGAGAAAGTACATAAGGTACTAAATAAGATAGACGAGAAATTCACCGCAATTGGAGCCAGGCTAACAGAGGTGGAGGAGCGGGTTGGCTTGGCAGAGCACGTACAAGCCCAACTACGTGGCACGGTCTCAACGCTACAGCAACAGGTGACAGTACTCCAGAACAAAGCAGAGGACTTGGAAAATAGGAAGCGGAGGTCTAATATGTGGCTGTTCGGGATACCGGAGCGGATGGAGGCACAATACTCGGTGGGTTTTATAAAGGAAGTGCTCACACAATTCTTTCCTGGTGGTCCTAACACCTACCCCATATGAAATTGAATGGGCCCACAGAGAGCTGAGGCCTAAACCCGCGGCATCTGACAGACCACGAGTCTTTATTATAAAGCTGCTCTGGTTTCAGGACAAGGACTTTATCATCAGAACCGCCAGGAAAAAACAGATTGTGTAACTTACAAAGACTGGAAAATCTATGCATATCCAGACCTGGTGGCGGAAATTGTAAAAAAGAGAAAGGAGCTGCTCCAGGCGAAAGAACAGTGGTCTCAAAAGGGAGTCAAAGTGGCGGTATCCTACTCGGCGAAGCTCACAGTGGTCACCAACAGTGTTAGGAAATTCTTTGCTTCACCAGCAATGCTAGAAAAATATCTTAAAACTCCTGGTGTGACTGTGGACGAATGACAGCCAAGAAAGAACAGGAAGGTGAGATGAAGACAGAGTGGAGACAGCGCAGAGGACCAGAATGGTGCCGTGAACGGCCAGAGAGCAGCTGGACATGAGGGAAGCAGTGTGCAGCAAAAGGAGCAGGGAGCAGAACACCCATCGCAGGCCATGGAAGCAAAAGGACAGACGGACATTGGAGGGCTCTGCGGGTCAGCCAGCAAGCTGAATATAAATTACTGTGCCTGTATTTTGCTGCTGGGAATGGACAAGAAGCAGGAGTATAATGAAGGTGATGGGGAGTATGGGGTGTTCGAAGGGAAATAGTTGACCTGGAAGGGGATGGTAGCTGGGGGGAGAAGGGTGCATCCGAAGGCCATCTGGCCAGTGGGAGGGTTTTAACCCTGATGAATATGTGATAAGGGTAAGGGGGAGGGCGGCGGGATGACCCTAACAAAATGTGGAATGGGAGAAGATGTCAAACGAGGGAGAGTGCCCAAGGAAGTGGAAAAGTAGAAAAGATGGAGAGGAACGAGGAGATTCAATCAACAGTGGTTACAATGATTGTTATAATGGTTGTAATGTGTTTTGGAATTTGTTGGCAGAATGGTGCAGTGTTTAAGGTGGGGATGGGGTAGGACAAAGGGAAGAAAGAGAAAAAAACGGGAATGGTCACGAGTCACTAAAGAGTCGCAACCCTAAATGTCCGGGGTATACATAGCCCAATAAAGAGAAAGTGGGTCCTCGCATATTTGACAAGATGAAGGGTCGACATCATCCTATTACAAGAGACGAACCTCACAGGTTTGGAACATGCCAAACTGCGTAGTAAGAGGTTCGAACAGATATATTGTTCTCCCTGCAACTCGAAAAAAAAGGGGGGGTAGCAATCCTCATTCACAAAAACCTTCTGTTTGTACATTATGCATCAGGTGGAGATACACAGGGAAGGGTGATATGGGTAGTGGGAAGAGTAGACCAGGAGGAAGTTGCGGTCCTGAACTTATGTGCCCCAAATGGGTCAAAAGGATCTTTTTTCCAAAAATGGCTAAAAGAATTCCAAAAGGTTGCTAAAGGTGACTGGATAGTTGCAGGGGACCTAAATTGTGCAGTGGGGAATTTGGACAGATCAAATTTTGTTAAGAAGATACATAGGAGAGAGGGGCGGGAGTTGAGGGCGAGTATGAAAAGGTAGGCTCTGGTGGATGTATGGCAGGGGGAAAATGGGAGGGAGAAAGGATACACGTGTTATGCTGCCCACTCCAATTTATATTCAAAACTGGACTATTTTCTGGGTAGACGGGACCAGGAGGGAGCCTTAGGGAAGACCCAAATCCAATCCATCATTATGTTGGACCACAGTGTGGTCACTTGCCAGTGGTTTCCAGGGAAAAGCAGGAAAGTACAGAGGACCCATCAATGGAGGGCGGATGTCACTCTGCTGCAGGCAGACTCTACCCAAAAGAAATTAAAGAGAGCGTGGTAGGAATATATTAAAATAAATGACAATGGGGAGATCCAAGATAATGTTCTGTGGGGCGCAGGGAAGGTGGTTTTAAGCAGCATGTTGATCCAGTGGGGGGGCTCAAAGAAGGAGAGAAAAGGAGGCGGAGGTACAAAGGCTTACAGAGATAATCCTGGCTCTCCAGAAGGAACATAGTTGGACAGGGGCAAAGAAGGAATACAGTATAGTCAGCTAAGTATAGCTAGGGCCACATTAAACGCTCTAGAGACTGAAAAGATGGCCCACCTCCTTAGACCCAAAAAACTGAACTATATGGAAAGTGGCAATAAGGCTGGGAAACTGCTAGCTTGGCAACTTAAGAGGAAATGAGCTGAAAGACTGGTAGCGGAGATAAAAAAAAACAGATGGGATGAAGGTGGTGACTAATAGGGATATCTGCAAACAATTTCGTAAATATTATGAACTGTTATATCAAACTGAAGGGGTTGGACCGAAGGGGGGGGGATTGGCTTCTACATTCAGAGCTTGGATATCCCTAAATTAGAGGAGAAGGCAGCGCAAGTCTTAGGGAGAATTGTGACCCCTCAAGAGGTCTCCCAGGCAATAAAAACTCTCCCAAAGGGGAAGGCGGCAGGAGATGACGGCCTGCCTGTGGAATTTTATCATGGGCTTAGGGAGGAAATTGTCCCAGTCCTAGCTAGATTATTCTCTGGCTTCTTGGAAGGAAGGCCAATTTCGGAATCAATGACAAAGGCTAATGTAGTGGTCCTTCCTAAGGAAGTTAGACCCGGGGATCAGTGCCCATCGTGCTCTTAAACAACGACACCAAACTACGCCAAAGTCCTTGCCCTACGGTTGGAAAAAGTGCTGCCCTCACTAATACACCTGGATCAGACAGGATTTATTGGGGGCAGAATTATATCAGATAATGTATGACGAGCTATAAATCTGATAGAATGTGTGGACTCACCTACGATCTATATCGCTTTAGATGCAGAAAAAACATTTGACAGGATAGAGTGGGACTTCCTTTTTGCAATGATGGGTAAAATGGCAATGGGAAAGTCTTTTATCCAAGGGATTCGGACATTATACACAGCCCCACGGGCTTTGATATTAGTAAACAGCCAGCAATCAATGCCATTCCAACTACACTGAGGGACACGGCAGGGGTGCCCCTTGTCGCCCATGCTCTTTGCAATAGTCATAGAGGCATTCGTTGCAAGGATTAGGCAGAACCCAAAGGTGGTGCCGATAGGTACGGGGAATGAAGAGCATAAGATCCTGCTATATGCTGATGACACCTTAATATTCCTTTCCCACCCTCAGGAATCGATTGGGGTCTTGTTGGAGGAGATAGAGGCATTTTCACAGGTATCCGGCTTTAAAGTGAATATAAAGAAGACAGAGGCCCTACCTTTGGGGGGGGTTACAGAGAGGGGGGCTGAAGAATTTCCCATTTAAATGGGTCAATGGCTCATTAAAATATTTAGGCGTCAGGACCTCTACAAATTTAGAGGACCTCTACACACTTTAATACGTCCCACTTGTAACAACTATTAATCAGGATTTGGAGAGATGGGCTCCCTTACACCTAATTGGATGGGCTGGGTGGCGGCCCTTAAGATGAATATTATTCCCAAGTTCATTTTCTATTTCTCAGCTCCCTGTTAGGATTCCCCTGAGTAAGCTTAAGAAATGGGAACATCATTTGGTGCATTTTGTTTGGGGGAGCCACAAGGGGAGGATAGGGGTGGAGAAATTAAAACATTCAAAGGAAGGGGGGTACGCTTCCCATCCCTGATAATGGTATTACAGGGCCGCACTGTTGACTGCACTCTGGGCGCCCTACCTACATCCCCTTGAAACTAAATGGGTTGCATTGGAGAGAAGGGCTTTTGTGCCACAATCCCTCTTTGAGTGGTTGGGGGCAAAGGAAGAGGAGAGGGAGTGCCTATATAAGCACCCTTTATTGGGTCCACTCCGACAAATGTATCTATAGGGCCTAAGGAGAAGGAATTCCCCATACCCAGGGCCGGATTTACCTTGAGTGAGGCCCTATGCCAACAAAAATTGTGGGCCCCAGCAGGGGCGGCCCAAGGGGGGTGTGGGCCTCATTTGCATAAGGGGCCTCATTTGCATAAATATTTGCATAATGTTACCATATACTAACTTTTAGTAAACGTGCCTCTTAATGAGTGTATGGATAAAGAAAGACTAAAAGATTTCTACATTACTATAATCCAGTGCCAACTGCCAGACACATTAGGAACTACTACAAACACTGCCCATTTAGAACCCATAGCAAACCCGCCGTATCCTAACAGCACTACCAGGACTCACAAAGCACCATACTCTACCAATCAAAAGGCAACACTGCAAATATTAAACCAATACATTTCAGAGAACAACAATACATGACCTACTGGGGAAAGAGAACAAGTGGCAATGTCAAATAGGAATTATATAAACAGAACACCTCAGCTCAGTTACACATGCAGAACATAGACCATCACCAAACAAGTAATCACATTTTAGAAACAGGAAGACAATAATTAAACTGGGAATCCCAAAAGCCAAACTTGGAATGTACAACACTGTAGAAATAAAACTATACATTAATTTGCTCTTGTACTAAACAAAGCGCAGACGTTAATGATGCACATTTACCAGAGCTGACATATTCCAATTAATAAATTCAAAATAAAGAGATATTTTTCTACCTTTTGTGCATTTTTTTTCAGCTGCAATTGCTCCAGCCACTTTCTTCTGGTTTCTTCATGTCTTCTGCTAACTCTCCATCGTCTGCTGTCCATTTGTCCTTTCTTCTCTCTTCTAGTTTTTTTCCATTCTCTCTCTACATCTGCTTTAACATACTAATCTTTCTCCTTTTGCTCTTTCCTCATTCCTATTTCATCCAGTCAAATTTTACCCCTCCATCCTCAATCCCCACTTACTCTCCCAATACCCGGCCAATTGTAGATTTTTTTATCCCTCCCACACAAAATATTTTTCCCTTCTCCATTTTACTCTTCCAGCCCCATCCCATTCTAATCCTCCCCAACATCAGCTCCCTTCTAGTTCCAGCCTCACCCAGCATCCATTCCCTTCTAGTCCCTGCATCAGCCCATTTCCAGTCCTAGCCACCCATCAGCCCATTTCCAGTCCTAGCAACCCCCCAACCCAATACCAGTCCTAACCCCCCATCACCCCATTTTCAGTTTAAGCCCCCCCTATAACCCATTACCAGTCCTAACCCCCATCAGCCCACTTCCAGTCCTAACCCCATCAACCCATTTCCAGTCAGCACCCCATAGCCCATTGCCAGTCCTACCCCCCCCCATCAGCCCACAGCCCATTACCAGTCCTAACCCCATCAGCCCACCTCCAGTCTTAACCCCCCCCAGCCCATTTCCAGTCCTAACCCCCCCCCCATAGCCCATTACCAGACAGCCCCCATCAGCCCACAGCCCATTACCAGTCTTAACCCCCCCCAAAGCCCATTACCAGTTCTAAACCCCCCCAACAGCCCATTATCAGTCCTAACCCCATCAGCCCACCTCCAGTCTTAACCCCCCAGCCCATTTCCAGTCCTAGCCCCCCCATAGCCCATTACCAGACAGCCCCATCAGCCCACAGCCCATTACCAGTCTAAACCCCCCCAAAACCCATTACCAGTTCTAAACCCCCCCCAACAGCCCATTACCAGTCCTAACCCCATCAGCCCACCTCCAGTCTTAACCCCCCCCAGCCCATTTCCAGTCCTAGCCCCCCCCCATAGCCCATTACCAGACAGCCCCCATCAGCCCACAGCCCATTACCAGTCTAAACCCCCAAAACCCATTACCAGTTCTAAACCCCCCCCCAACAGCCCATTACCAGTCCTAACCCCATCAGCCCACCTCCAGTCTTAACCCCCCCCGCCCATTTCCAGTACTAGCCACCCCCATAGCCCATTACCAGACAGCCCCCATCAGCCCACAGCCCATTACCAGTCTTAACCCCCCCAAAGCCCATTACCAGTTCTAACCCCCCCCCAACAGCCCACAGCCCATTACCAGTCCTCCTCATCAGCCCACCTCCAGCCTTAATCCCCCAACCCATTTCCAGTCCCAGTCCCAGCCCATTTCCAGTCCCAGTCCCAACCCATTTCCAGCCCAGTCCCAGCCCCCCCAATTACCAGTCCTACCCCCTCCCCCTCCCCCTCCCCCGGCCTAAAGTAAAATTTATTTTTTAAAAAAAAACCTGCTGGCTGCCGCCGCGGGGCCCCCTCTGCTGCGGCGGCAGCATGGACTGACCCGCGGGGGCCCCCTCTGTAAGCTCGGTCCCTCCCTCCGTGCCTCCGTGTCTCCCTCCGAGCAGGCTGTTAGAGACGCGAAGGCAGACTGTCTCCTTCGCGTCTCTGTTAAGCCCGCAGGGGCTGATGGGAAATTTCCCATCAGCCCTGCGGGCTTAACAGAGACGGGAAGGCAGAAGGAGACAGTCTGCCTTCGCGTCTCTAACAGCCTGCACGGAGGGAGACACGGAGGCACGGAGGGAGGGACCGAGCTTACAGAGGGGGCCCCCGCGGGTCAGTCCATGCTGCCGCGGCAGCAGAGGGGGCCCCGCGGCGGCAGCCAGCAGGTTTTTTTTTATTTTATTAAAAAAAAAAGCCTAACTACTTCAATTTTTGTGGGCCCTTTGCAGCTGTGGGCCCTACGCCATGGCGTACATGGCGTATAGCTAAATCCGGCCCTGCCCATACCCTTTGTTAAATGGTCTAGGCTACAAGATGTTCCCTTCTCTGGAGTGAAATTCAGATGGTTACAAAAAAGAGAGGGACGACCAACACAGTTGGGGGACATATTGGGAGATGGGTCAATTCTTTCAATGTGGGAAATCGAGAAGCAGTGGGGTCATCGCATACCCTTTTATCAATATTTTCAGTTATGCCACTTTTTAAATAATAGAAGCTTGCAAGGGATACGGCCCGCGGGATCTCTCGAAGAAGTACTGTATAAGGATAAAGGGAGAAAGGGTTTGCTAGCCAGTTTTCACCGGGTGCAACTGGAGGGGGCAGAAACCTGTCCTCCACCGCATCAGAGGTGCTGGCAAATTTGGCTGAATCAAGAGCTGGCGGGGAAGACTTGGGAGAAAATCTATCAGAACATATACCAGGTATCATACGTTACTTCATGGAGACAGTCACAACTCCAAATAGTTCACCGGGTGTACATCATGCCCGTGTGTCTATTTCGTGCTAAGAGACAAAAAACGGAACACTGTTGGAGAGGATGCGGACAGGTGGGTGGTTTCTATCATATGTGGTGGGATTGCCCCATTATACAATCTTACTGGTTAGACGTAGGGTGACATCTTCCAGGATTGGGGGGTTGGGGGCCCCTCTTGTCTTTCTCCAGCATACCCACCCATACATGAGGACTTTTTTTCTGCTGTCCATGGAGAATACCTGCTACAGGCAAGTAACTACCAATCTCCAGGAACAAGCAGGAATGTAGTCTTCACATATGGGTATCGTCGGTACCGACGGAGCCTGCGCGGGAACGCTCCCCAGCGTCCAATTAGAAAGCTTTAGGGAGCATCCCACAGCGCCTGCATGCTGCCTTCCCGCCTTTCCCAACTGCCTCTCTCCAGTTCTTCTTTTTCCGCGGAGCCAGCAGGTCGTTGTTCCTGTCACCGCAGAATTCTTCTTTATTTCTTTCTTTTTTGTAGTCGCGTCTGCCCTTCTCGACGCTTTACCGGTACCGCCGTTTTTTTCTTCTTATTTTCTGTCTTTAAAAAATATATATATATTCTACATTTTTCCTATTTTCTTCAGGTGCACGCGCCTTTTTGGGCCTTAGGCCCAAAAACCTTTTCTTACGATGGAGAAACCTGCCTCAGGTTTCAAAAGGTGCACCAAGTGTGGCAGTACCATTTCCATCACCGACACCCATGAATGGTGTCTAAAATGTTTAGGTCCTGACCACTCCATCACGGATTGTATGTCCTGCGCCATGATGTCTAAAAGAGGTCGGCAGAACCGAGCTGCTAAGCTCAGTACCCTGTTTCCCTCTGATGCGGCTTCGACGTCTTCCAGGGCTTTCTCTTCTTCCCGTGGATCTCAGGTAACTAAACATAAGTTCAGCCGGTCCTCAAAGGGTAGATCTCCTTCTAAGCATCGAGATGCCTCTGGTGTTGCCCTTGAGGATTCTGCACCGGTAAAATTGCCCCGGCGGGAGGCTTTGGCTTCCAAAGCATTATCGGGGCTCCAGGATGTTCTCGAGACCTCGGCAGAACTACTGGTGCCATGCTCTGGGGTACCAGCAGTCTTCTCCGGTACCGACATCCAGGCATCGGCAGCGTCGATAGACCAGAGAGTCCTGCCTATTGAGCGCAGTCTGATGGCTCTCCTTGCGGCATCGACGCCCTCGGAACCGCGACAGACAATCCGGCCGGTACTGGCCCTGGCACCGGTGTCGGTTTCGGTACCAGTACCGATAGCATCGACATCGGTATCGGTGTCTGCTTTGCCGGTACCCAGTCATCCGATGCCCTCGGGTACCGATACCCCAGTACCGATTACTCACGGTTCCGACTTCGGTCGGTACGGGTATCGGGCTCTTCAAGAGCATCCGGACAGACGTACTTCGAGTCCTCAGAAGAATCTGACAGTTCTGTCGATGCAGGAATGCTTCTCCCAGAGGAGCCCTCCTCTCCTAAGTGCAGGATGTCTCCTCCAGAGGATATTTCCTTCCAGGATTTTATCAGGGAGGTGGCTCGGGGTCTGTCCATTACTGTGGCCCCTGAAACATTGCCAAGAGCTAAGGAGTTGGAAATTTTACAATATCCCAAAACTCCTAAGGAGGCAGCTACCTTGTCAATTCATGAGATTTTGCATAATCTCATGTTAAGGATGTGGGAGACACCTCTTACCACCTCTCCTCATTCTCGCAGACTGGATACTCTGTATCGAGTCCCTCCTTGTCCTGGTTTCCAGAAAACTCAGCTTCCTCACCACTCTATTGTAGTGGAATCAGCTATGAGAAGGATCAAGAGTGCAAAGAGACATGCCTCTAATCCTCCAGGACATGAATGCAGAACCCTGGATGCTTTTGGACGTCGTGTCTTCCAAGCTTCCATGCTTTCTGCCAGGATCAGTTCCTATAGTCTTTACATGGGAATGTTCCTGAAGGAGATCACAGATGATTTAGAAGCCTTGAGTCCTATTCTTCCTGAGGATAGAAGACAGGATTTTCTCACATTGGTCAAACATGCCCAAGATGTTTCCAAATTTAGCAACTGTGCAGCCTTTGACTGCTTTGAGTGCATAAGCAGAACCTCTGCCATTGCCATAGGTGCACGTAGAATTGCTTGGCTCCAGGCATCTGATCAGGAGCTCTGGGTACAAGACAAATTGGGAAATATCCCTTGTACTGGTGAGAACCCGTTTGGTAGAGATTGGCAAGAAAAGGCCAATGAATTGGATGCTGACAACTCTACCTTGGATAGATTATCCAAGTCCACAGCTGATCCTGCTAGAAAGAAATTGTTAAAGAAACCATTCTTTTCTAAGAAGAAAAGATATTATCCTGCTTATGCTCAGCAGGGACGTTCTGCAGGTCAGCTTGTTAGAAAAGGTCAGGAACCACCCAAGCAGAGAAAAGCAAAGACTGCTAAGCCTCAGCCATCTCAGCCTCCACAAGGCCTTTGACTTTCAGCTAGAGAACTTAGCCTTCCTGGCTCTCAATGGACCAGAGCCTTCCACCATTCCTGATAACAGCAGAGCATTGGACACTCTCCATCATAAAAGAGGGGTACAAGCTTCATTTTTTGAGCATGCCCCCTCCCACAATGATAAGAGCTAGAGAACTTAGCCTTTCTGGCTCTCGTGGGACCAGAGCCTTCCACCATTCCAGGAAGGTTATGTCACTTTGCCCCCAGATGGGGCAGATTACAGCAGAGCATAAAGGAGGGGTACAGGCTTCATTTTTCAAGCATGCCGCCTACCACAATAATAAGGCAGTTCAATTCTCCGACACCTCTCATCAGCCTGTTAGGTCAAGAGGTCACTATCCTTCTTGCCCAAGGGGCAATAGAAGTACCCATTCCTCATCAGGGTACGGGGTTTTAGTCCCCCTATTTCCTTATTCCAAAGAAAACAGGGGGATACAGACCTATCTTGGACCTCAGAGAATTGAACAAATTCCTTGTCAAAGAGAAATTCAAGATGATTTCTCTCGGAACTCTGCTGCCATACCTTCAGAGTCAGGATTGGCTTTGTTCTCTAGATCTCAAGGATGCGTACACTCATGTTCTCATCCATCCAACTCACAGACGGTTCCTTCGTTTCCTTTTTCAGGGAAAGCACTACCAATACAGGGTGCTTCCTTTTGGCCTGGCCTCAGCACCAAGGGTGTTCACGAAATGCATGGCTGTTGTAGCAGCATTTCTCCACACTCAAGGGATATTCGTCTTCCCCTACTTAGACGACTGGCTCATTCGAGCCCCAACAGAGTCAGAGGCCAGGACATCTCTATCCTGCACAATGCGTGTCCTTCAGTATTTGGGTCTGGTAATAAACATCCCACAATCCAGTCTAACTCCCACTCAGTCTTTGGAGTTCATAGGAGCTTTGCTGGATACCAGAAAGGCAAGGGCCTACCTTCTCTTGCCTGTTGTCTTCGCATGGTGCAGTTAGCTTCTCAAGCAGTGCTAAAGTCTCATCTCACTGCTCGAGAAATGTTACAACTACTAGGCCACATGGCATCCACTGTGCATGTGGTTCCTTATGCTCGCCTCCATATGAGGGCAGCCCAGTGGACTTTATCCACTCAATGGACCCAGGCATCAGGATGCCTGGCAGACAAAATAGCAAACACAAGTCGCCTTACTTTGTCTCTCCAGTGGTGGAAGTCCACTCAAAACCTGTTGCTGGGGTCCCCTTTTCAACAACCTTTACCCCAAGCAACTCTCACAACAGATGCTTCTCCAATGGGTTGGGGAGTTCATCTGCAAGACCTCTCCACCCAGGGCACCTGGTCTCCACAGGAGAGTCATCTACATATCAATCTCTTGGAGCTCAGAGCAATCTTCCTTGCTCTGCGAGTGTTCCACACCCTGCTCAGCTACAAGACAGTCCTCATTCATACGGACAATCAAGTAGCCATGTTCTATGTGAACAAGCAGGGGGGAACAGGCTCTCTGTCGCTTTGCAACGAAGCTTTGCGACTATGGGCTCTCGCCAGAGAGCATCAGATTCATCTTCTGGCAGTGTATCTTCCAGGCATTCAAATCTCTTGGGCAGACAGACTCAGTCGAGTTCTGCTTCCACACGAGTGGTCTCTGCATGCAGACCAGGTGGCCAAGATTTTTCAACTTTAGGGAACCCCGGACATAGACCTCTTTGCAAGTCCGTGGAATGCCAAACTTCCCCGGTTCTGTTCCAGAATTCCGGCTTAGGGGGCTCAGGCCAGGGATGCTTTCCTCCTTTACTGGGGTCAAGACTTCCTGTATGCCTTTCCACCCATTCCCCTAATTCCCAAAACCTTATTCAAGCTTCAAAGAGACAGAGGTCATATGATTCTCATAGCTCCACATTGGCCACGGCAAGTGTGGTACCCTCTGCTTCTACATCTCTCTCAAGCTCTCTCCCTGGAGTTAGGGTCTGCTCCAGATCTCCTATCTCAGGAGGATGGAATGTTATGGCATCCCAATCCCCAGTCTCTGCATCTCAGGGCTTGGTTGCTGAAGGCCTAGATCTCCAAGTTCTTAATCTTTCTCAGCAAATAAAAGATATTCTTTTTGCTTCCAGGAAACCTTCCACAAGACGCTCTTATGCTTTCAAGTGGAAAAGGTTTACCATATGGTGTTCGTAAAAGGGTCTTAACCCCCTTGCGATACCTCTGGAATCATTGCTGGAGTATCTCCTTCATTTATCCAATGCAGGTCTTAAGACTAATTCAGTAAGAGTCCATTTGAGTGCTATTGCAGCTTCCTTTTAAGCCTCTAAATGGACAGCCTATTTCCTCTCATCCTCTTATAGCAAGATTTATGAGAGGCCTTCTTCTAACTAAGCCTCCCATTAGGCCACCACCTGTGGCATGGGACTTAAACCTGGTTCTTGGGCAGCTCATGAAGCCACCTTTCGAACCTTTAGCTACTACCTCCTTGAAATTCCTTTCTTGGAAGGTTATCTTTCTCATTGCAATCACATCAGCACGCCGCATTAGTGAGTTGCAAGCGCTAGTAGCTGATCCACCTTATACAAGGTTCCATCATGACAAGGTAGTCCTTAGGACTCATCCACACTTTATGCCAAAGGTGGTCTCGCCTTTTCATCTGAACCAAGCGGTCTTCCTACCTGTGTTTTTTCCAAGGCCTCATGCATCAAATGCAGAGAGGAATCTTCATACCTTGGACTGTGTAAGTAAAAGGCTAAAGCTCTTTTAAAGAACACAGCAACATAGAAAGTCCTCTCAACTCTTTGTTGCTTTTGATCCTTCTCATTTGGGACTTCCAGTCTCCAAGAGAACACTGTCTAACTGGATTGCTCAGTGTATTTCCTTCGCCTATCAGAGTAAGAACCTTTCTCTGGAGGGCCATGTCACAGCTCACAATGTGAGGGCCATGGCAACTTCAATGGCTTATCTACACTCTGTGTCTATCAACGACATCTGTCGAGCAGCCACCTGGGCCTCGGTCATACCTTCACAGCCCATTACTGCTTGGACAAGTACTCCCGCCGGGATGCCTTGTTTGGTCAGGCTGTTCTCCAACACCTGTTCCATACCTAATCAACTCCTACCCACCATCCCTGATAGGATGCCAGAGATCCATGGGGGGAAGTAGAGCCCTGTTCAAGGACACACAACCTCTGGGGTCTCTCCCTGGCACCTAAAGCTAGGGAGTCCCCATCTGTGATGACTACATTCCTGCTTGTTCCTGGAGATAGCATAGTTACTCACCTGTAACAGGTGATCTCCGGGAACAGCAGGAATTTAGTCCTCACAACCCACCCCCTCCCCTAGGAGTTGTATCTCTCTCTCTTTGTCTCAGCTTTAAAACTGAACTGGAGAGAGGCATTTGGGGAAGGCAGCACGCAGGTGCTGTGGGATGCTCCCAAAAGCTTTCTAATTGGATGCTGGGGAGCGTTCCCACGCAGGCTCCATCGGTACCGACGATACCCATATGTGAGGACTAAATTCCTGCTGTTCCCGGAGATCACCTGTTACAGGTGAGTAACTATGCTTTGCCTATGTTTCAATGAAGTTAAATGGAAGATTAGACGAAACTATTTCATTGAAGCGTTACATGGCAGAAGTAGCATTAGTAACATTATACACTCTTGTGTATTTTCTTGTAGAAGAATCTGCAGATTGGGAGAAGGAGCTGCAGCAAGAACTTCAAGACTATGAGGTGGTCACAGACTCAGACAGAAGAGACGAACACTGGGATAAGGAAATTGAAGATATGCTTCAAGAAAATGATTAAAGTGCTTCCTGAAAAAACAGTATACTTCAGAAATCACATCCTGCTTTAGGCCATCTTCCACCTTAAGGAGGAGGAGGTGGAGTCCATGGGCATAGCTGCTCTTTGTATGAGCCAAAAGCTGAATCACCTTTAAGTAAATCACACCCTACTGATTTGCAACAATGTGCAGTTGCCTTTGAAACCTACTCCTATTTTCATTTGAATAGATGTTCAATTCTGAACTTTCTTTAAGAGGTAAATTTATTTTTATGCTGTAAATTGATTACAGCACAACTGTGGCATAACCAGAAATGAAATCTGGCAATGTACAATTTTGGTAGTGTTTTTAAAACTTTGTACCTATACCATGATGCAGGTCTTGCGTGATTTTGATTTGTTTAGTGGAGAGGGGCGATGAAAGAATTTAAATTGCCCTCTCAGATTCATGTATTTTGTGTTCAATTTGCATTCCACACACACACACACACGGATCATTGCCAGTATATGCCGTTTACAATTTAGTTTGTTCAACGGTAAATTGTGCCAAAGAATTTTTCCCTGATTCTTCTGGTACCACAATTTGCTGCTGCTTTTATTTTTTTTTATATTGAATATCTTCATCTTAGAAGCCAAAATACCCTGACTTGTGTTTCTTAATGGTTATACATAACTTTGGCAATACTTTTTTCAGAGGTTAAAATTTATGGAAGGAGAGGTTCTCTCTACTTTGAATCAACCCGATAGCACTGTCTTGCTGGTATTTAATATCGCCCCATGCTTGAACAAGCTGACTCCTCTTTTGGCAACTCAGTGTAACAGTGATGTGTTGATCTGTCTACATTTGGGTGTGCATCATTGACGGTGCACTGTAGGTCTGTTAAATAATAAAAAAATTGTGCATCTTATTTTCTACACAGGGCACAGCATTTAAGTAAGAATCTGCAGTGGTATATTAAGAAATAATAAACCATAACGTGGTGCATGCCAAACTTTTATGCAATATGGCCCCATTTCAAGGCTTAAAAATTGACCTGACCCCAGATGATGAAAACCCCTCCCACTCCTTTCCCCTCTTTTACTATCTCCAGGAACAAGCAGGAATAAGTCCTCACATATGGGTACGTCGGAACCGACGGAGCCTGCGCGGGAAAGCTCCCCAGCTTCCCTGAAAGGAAGCTTTTGGGGCCTCCCACTGCACATGCACGCTGCCTTCCCGACCAGCTCTCCTCAGTTTCTCTTTTTCCGCGGAGCCAGCAGGTCGTGTTCCTGTCACCGCTGAAGAAATTATTGTTTTAGTTTGTTTCTTTAGACCGCGTACCTGCCTTCCCCATACCGAAACCGGTACCGCCGGTCTCTTTTCTTTTCTTTTAAAAAAAAAAAATATTTTTTTTTCTGCACAACTTGGTGACTTCGGTTAGGCCTCAGGCCTACACAAATTCTCCTCATGGAGAAACCAGCCCCTGGTTTTAAGAAGTGTACCAAGTGTAGTGCTGTTATTTCTGTCACAGACACCCATGAATGGTGTCTTAAGTGTTTGGGACCTGACCACTCCATTCCGGACTGCCCATCATGCTCCCAGATGTCTAAACGTGGGTTGCAGAACCGGGCCAACAAATTCCATGTGCTGTTTGCTTCAGATAATCCAGCATCACAGTCATCCAGGTCTTCCTCTCCGGATGGATCTCAGGTAACCAAACCCTCTGTGGGCAGGTCCTCAAAGAGCAAATCTCCTTCAAAGCATCGAGAGGCTCTCTCTTTTGAGTCTGAGGATCCTGCCCCAGCCAAACAACCCCGGCGGGAAGCTCTGGCTTCCAAAGCACCATCTATGGGGTTACAGGTTGACATCGATGGCACGGCCTCGACTGATCACCTGTTAGAATGCTCTGGGGTACCGGCCCATACCGGTACCGATATCCAGGCAGCAGTGGCGTCTATGAGCAATACTGTTCAGACCATGCAGCAGGCCATGCTGGCTTTTATTACAGCTGCGACGCCCTCGGTACCGCGTTCAGCGGTACCGGGTCCAGTTCCGGTTCCGGTATCGTCTCCCATACCGGAACCGAGACCATCGACTTCCAAACGCAGATCGGTTCCGCATGCCGGATCCGGGTTTTCGCCGGATCCGGGTTTTCACCCGATACCGATCCCATACCCGGTACGCCCGATGTCGATACCGATCGGTATGCGTATCGTGCGTTGGAAGCAAATAGAGAATACTCTGATTCTTCAGAGGATTATAACTCCTCTGAGGACTCTGATGAGCTGTCTCTAGTTCTTCATGAAGACCCCTCTTCCCCAAAGAGGAGAATGTCTCCACCAGAGGATTTGTCCTTTCAAGACTTCATTATTGAACTAGCCAAAGGACTTTCTATTACCACATCCTCTGAAAAAGAACCTAGGTCAAAGAAATTAGATATTTTAGGATACCCTAAGGTTCCTAAAGAGGCAGTCACCCTGCCTATCCATGAAATCCTTCAAGAACACTTGATGGACTTATGGGAGGCTCCTCTAACGTTGTCTCCTTATTCTCGTAGGTTGGACACCATGTACCGGGTCCCTCCTTCTCCTGGTTTTCAAAAGACTCAGTTGCCTCACCATTCCATTGTGGTGAAGTCTGCACTGAAAAAGATTAAGAGTACCAAAAGGCACTCTTCTACCCCTCCAGGACGAGAATGTAAGACCCTAGACTCTTTTGGCAAGAAACTTTTCCAGGCTACTATGCTTATAGCCAGGATTAATTCTTATAGTCTGTATATGGGCATGTTTCTCAGGGAACTTGCCCTAAAGATACGACATTTTGCCTCCTTTATCCCTGAGGATAGAAAAGAGGAGTTCATTTCTCTGGTGAAACAGCTTCTAGATGTTTCTAAGTTCTCCAACAGAGCAGCTTTTGATTCCTTTGAGGGTGCCGGTAGAGCTTCGGGCATTGCTATTGCAGCCCGACGGCTTGCTTGGCTCCAGGCCTCTGACCTAGAACCCTGGGTCCTGGATGGCTTACGGAATCTGCCCTGTACAGGTGAGAACTTATTTGGTAAGGACGCAGAAAATGCTACCTTAGATAGACTTTCTAAGTCTACCTCTACTCCTGCCAAGAAAAAGTCTTTCAAGAGGCCTTACTACAAGAAGGCCACATTTTCCACAAATACTGGCCAACAATCTTCTCAGCCTCGCTTTGCTGCTAAACGTCAGCAACCTAAACAGGCAAAGTCAAAGCCTGCAGCGTCTACCACTCCTCAGCAGGCTCAACCCCCTCAGGGGTTTTGACTTGCCCCTAGAGAACTTAACATTTCTGGCTCTAGAACAACCGGAGCCCCTCACCATTCCCGGAAGGTTAGCTCACTTTGCTCCCAGATGGGAGCAAATCACATCAGAGCAATGGACCCTCTCTATCATCAGAGAGGGCTACAAACTTCATTTTTCCGACCTTCCTCCATATACCATGGTGAGGTACTTCAATTCTCCCCCATTTCTCCTGGACCTGTTGGATCAGGAAGTCTCTTCTCTCCTTGCCCAAGGGGCAATAGAAGAGGTTCCTCTTCTTCAACAAGGGACAGGATTCTACTCCCCTTATTTTCTCATAACAAAGAAGACAGGGGGATTCAGACCTATCCTAGATCTGAGAGAATTGAACAAATTTCTGTACAAGGAGAAATTCAAAATGCTTTCTCTAGGCATTCTCCTTCCATACCTTCAGAGTCAGGATTGGCTTTGTTCTCTATATCTCAAGGATGCGTACACACAAATACTCATCCATCCATCCCACAGAAAATATCTAAGATTTCTGTTTCAGGGAAAACATTTCCAGTACAGAGTACTTCCCTTCGGTCTAGCCTCTGCTCCAAGAGTGTTCACCAAATGCATGGCAGTTGTTGCCGCATTTCTAAGAGGTCTGGGAATTTTTGTATTCCCATATCTGGACGACTGGCTCATCCGAGCTCCATCTCAGTCAGAGGCCCAGATTTCCCTGGACCGCACAAGGCACCTTCTGCAGTATCTGGGACTGGTGGTAAACCTTCCCAAGTCTCAACTTACCCCTACTCAGTCTCTAGAATTCATAGGGGCCCAGTTGGACACCACCACTGCAAGGGCCTACCTGCCTCAAGTCCGGGGCCAACGTCTGCTGTGCTTGGCCTCCCAAGCTCAGTCCAGCAGTCACTTGACAGCCAGAGAAATGCTGCGACTTCTGGGCCACATGGCCTCCACGGTACACGTGGTGCCCTACGCTCGTCTTCATATGAGAGCAGCTCAATGGACCTTGGCCACCCAGTGGACTCAAGCATCAGGAGCGCTCTCCGACCAAATACTCACCTCAAAGCGTCTGTTTTGGTCCCTCCAATGGTGGATGTCCACCAAGAATCTGTTGTTGGGGGCCCCCTTCCAACCTTTGTTGCCCCAAGCAACCCTCACAACAGATGCCTCCCAAACAGGGTGGGGAGCCCATCTACAATCCCTCTCCACTCAGGGTACTTGGTCTCCGCAGGAGACCACCCTTCACATCAACCTCCTGGAACTGCGAGCAATCTTCTTTGCCCTCAAAGTCTTCCATACCCTCCTTGTCAACCTGACCGTCCTAGTTCAGACAGACAATCAGGTGGCCATGTTCTACGTAAACAAACAAGGAGGGACAGGCTCTCTGTCGCTTTGCAGCGATGCTCTCAGATTATGGGCCTTCGCCAGAGAGCATCAAATTCATCTTCTGGCAGTATATCTTCCAGGGGTTCAAAACTCTCGGGCAGACAGACTCAGTCGAGTTCTGCTCCCACACGAATGGTCCCTACATATGGACCAGATAGGCAGAATCTTTCAGGAATGGGGAACCCCGGACATAGACCTCTTTGCAAGTCCGTGGAATGCCAAACTTCCCCGGTTCTGTTCCAGGACTCCGTGTCAGGGAGCTCAGGCCAACAACGCCTTTCTCCTGCATTGGGGTCAGGAATTCCTATATGCCTTTCCACCCATTCCTTTGATTCCCAAGACTCTGTTCAAACTCCAGAGGGATCACGGATCGATGATCCTCATAGCTCCACGCCAAGTGTGGTTCCCTCTACTTCTGCATCTCTCCCAGGGACCCTCCCTGGACCTGGGAGCTGCACCAGACCTTCTCTCTCAGGAAGAGGGGACTTTGTGGCACCCAAACCCCAAGTCCCTACACCTCAGAGCTTGGTTACTGAAGGCCTAAGCCTTCATGACTTCAATCTTTCTCAACCAGTGAAAGATATCCTTCATGCCTCTAGGAAACCCTCCACGAGGCGTTCCTATGCTTTCAAATGGAAACGCTTTTCCATTTGGTGTGCTCAACAGGGTCTTGACCCTCTAGCACTTCCTTTGAATTCTCTACTAGACTATCTCCTGCATCTTTCTAATGCAGGCCTTAAGACGAATTCAGTAAGAGTCCATTTGAGTGCTATTGCAGCATCCTTAAAACCTATAAATGGACAACCTGTCTCCTCTCATCCGCTTGTTGCAAGATTCATGAGAGGCCTGACTCTAAGCCTCCCATCCGACCTCCTCCGGTAGCATGGGACTTGAACCTAGTTCTAGGTCAGCTTATGAAGCCACCTTTTGAACCGTTGGTTTCTACCTCCTTGAAATTTCTTTCCTGGAAGGTCCTTTTCCTTATTGCAGTCACTTCGGCTCGCCGCATCAGTGAACTACAGGCCTTAGTGGCTCATCCACCTTATACCAGGTTTCATCATGATAAGGTGGTCCTAAGGACGAATCCCCACCTTATGCCTAAAGTGGTCTCGCCTTTTCATCTTAATCAAGAGGTATATCTACCTGTCTTTTTTCCAGCTCCTCATGCATCCAGTGCAGAGAGGAACCTTCATACTTTAGATTGTAAAAGAGCTCTTGCCTTTTACCTCAACAGGACTCAGCCACATCAAAAGTCTTCCCAGCTTTTTGTGGCTTTTGATCCTTCTCATTTGGGACGTCCAGTCTCCAAACGTACACTTTCCAATTGGATTGCTCAGTGTATTTCCTTTGCTTACCAGAGTAAAAACATTTCTCTGGAAGGCCATGTCACAGCTCACAATGTGAGAGCCATGGCCACTTCTATGGCTCATCTTCACTCTGTGTCCATAGATCAGATCTGTCAAGCCGCCACATGGGCCTCGGTACATACCTTCACAGCCCATTACTGCTTGGACAAGGACTCCCGCCGGGATGCCTTGTTTGGTCAGGCTGTCCTCAAACACCTGTTCCATACTTGAACAACTCCTGCCCACCTTCCCAGGATGGATGCCTGAGATCCATACGAAGATGGCGAACCTTGGAACGGGATCTCCCAGGCATCTTAGCTAGGGAGTCCCCATATGTGAGGACTTATTCCTGCTTGTTCCTGGAGATAGCACAGTTACTTACCTGTAACAGGTGATCTCTGGGAACAGCAGGAATTAGTCCTCACAACCCACCCACCTCCCCTAGGAGTTGTATCTTCTATCTATCTATCTTCCTTTCCTCTCTCTATTGTCTCAGCTATAAACTCGAACTGAGGAGAGCTGGTCAGGAAGGCGGGAAGGCAGCGCGCATGTGCAGTGGGAGGCCCCAAAAGCTTCCTTTCAGGGAAGCTGGGGAGCTTTCCCGCGCAGGCTCCGTCGGTTCCGACGTACCCATATGTGAGGACTAATTCCTGCTGTTCCCAGAGATCACCTGGTTACAGGTAAGTAACTGTGCTTTCTCCTCCCCCCCCCCTCACCCAAAACGTGAAGGTGCCAGCAGCAGTGCGTGCAAGGTCCAGTGTATCAGTGTGTGATCAGAGCCCCTAGTACTCTACAAGGATTTCCAGTCTAACAAGCCCACACAGCAGAAGAGAGTGTAGGGCCTGTGAACATTCACTGACTCACAGGCCCCGTGCTGACTGCAACAATTGGGCATAGGTTACAATAGAGGGAAGGGGCAGCCTTGTTCCTTTAACCACATTTGGAGTCCCGACCTAGTGGCTTGCCGCGGGTGAAGCTCCAGGAAAAGCATTCCCAGATAACAAAGAATTTACAATGCCCTATTTAACATGTGGAGAAAAGAAGGCTCCCCTCCCCACCCAACATTCAGAATATCTTTTAATAGAAAAATTAACACCTGTCCAAATAACTTTGCTCTTTCGAGGTGTCTCTTCTAATGATCCTTCCTGAAAATCTGAATCTGATAGTGACAACCTCAGTCTGCTGCTGTGCAGAAAGCAAATCTTGTTGTACAGGATTGTAACTTGAAATGGGAAGTATGTGACGAGCATAAATGTAAGGAAGCATAGTGTATCCAAGTGTCTAAATGCAAAGTGAGATAACAGAGTATTTTTGAAAACTTTTCAGAAGGCCTTTAAGTTCCCTTTTTCACAGCTGTATTCTCCACTGTACTTCCCTTGATAAGCATGGAAATGTTGCCCTACATCTTTACTTTTAAAGTTCCCACCTGCTTTAGAGCTAACATTAGCTTTTCTAGGTCATAACTGTGCCTTGTAATAGTAAAACTTAACACCAATCAAATCAGTCTTCCATTTTAAGAGCCCTTGAGGAAATCTTAGCTACTCGGAGGTAAATGCTTTCATGCGTGGTTCAGTCTTTTGATTCACATTTTCTTTGGAAGTAAGATTTGCATCTATTTAAAGTAGAGCAATACCTGATTTAAAAAACTACATGAGAATTTTACTGATGAGTTACAATATTCAGTTTTATATACTATGGCTATCTTGCCCTTCTGCTTAGGTATGGGATTTTTAATTTTATAATTTTAATGCTGACAAATTTTGTAAACTTGGGTTGAGAAAGAAAAGATTATCACAGCAAGGGAGAAGTGTCTGTACATTTATATGTATATAATATTTCTGTTCTGTAAAGGTTATCTAGAATGTAATTTACTGAAATAAATTATATGACTTTATAAACAAGACTAGTCATTTGTAGCTCATTAATAGTTTTTGAAGCTTATAATATAGACAAAGTAAGAGAGTTGCATTTCACAAAGAACAGAGGTAGACAAAACTACAGCCCACCAGCCAAAAATGGCCCTTGGGAACATTGTATTCAGTCTGCTCGCCCTTTTTTTTTTAAACAATGCTTATAGATTTTCTGGCTTGTGTGTTGCTGTAGCTGGAGGACTTGGCTTTTCAATTTAGTTGCTGCCCTCTTAAAATCAGGCTAATGCCAGGTCCTAACTTTACTTCAGCAACAGCCTTGGAAAACAGCTGTGCTGGCCCAGTCAGCCCATTTTGCAGCAGTGGCAGCAAAACGTATGTGCAGTTGCACTCCTATAAAGCTCCAAGCAAAAAGTGGGAAGCTGATCTAGGGGAAGCACTGAGGGAAAGGACGTAGACGTGTATTTGAGAACACCAGCAAACTCTCTTGTTTTTCTCTCCCCTTGTGGGTTTGTTCTTTTCAAAATAAAATAATCATTTTTCTAGTCTACCGCCTGTTGCCGGTAGCATCGGCTTAGGGCCGATGCTTGGTTTCTTTGCTTTTTCTTTCATCTTTTGCATTTTTCCACTGCTGGCACCATTGAGCCCTTCAATTTGGCCGTGGCCGTGTTCCCGGACATGTCCAAGCCAGCCAGCAGGTTCAATAAGTGCACCAAGTGTGCCCGGACCATCTTGGTCAGCGACCAGCACAATTGGTGCCTTCAGTGCCTTGGCCCCAACTACCAGCCCATGTCTTGTAATCTATGCCTGCAGATGACAAGATGGGGCCAGAAGGGCTAGGAGAAACAGGAGTCCTCCTTTGGGCGGTCAGATTCCGCATTGACATCAAATGTCCTCGCAAAGTTCTGCAGAGACACAGTCATCAAGGGGGTGCTTGAGCACACTTGGAGCTGTAGTGGCCCAGCATGGAGACTCTCCACAGACCTCGACCCAGAACTGAGGACAGACTACTCTACATCGAAGGGGTGTCTGAGCACCAGGCCTTGACCCATTGTGCATTGTCATCGGAACCCTTCCCGACGGGACACCAAGAGCAGCCTACTAAGATGCCCTAGCAGGAGGAATTGGCTCCCAGGGCCCTGGAGGCCTGCCGGGTATCTTCCAATGTCCCTACCATCATGGAGTCCCCTAAGAGGCTGCTGGAGTCAGTGGCTGAAGTCATAGTTCTGGCCATGATGCCTTCGGAGATGACAATTCTGGAGGAATGCCTTTGGGCCCTCGAGGCCCATATCATAGCAGTATCGGCCAAGCAGCAGGCTGGCCCTTTAATGCCCAAGCACTGCCACCACAGTCCATCCAGCTGATTCTCTAGAGTCTAGACCCATGCGCTATGCAGGTGCATCGGGCCAAAGATCGGAATAGACTGGTTCCATTGGCCTTCTCCCTCTCCAGCATATCGGGCTCCGATGTCCCAGTGCAAGTGCGGAAGCACTCAGTGCACCGTCAGTCTCACTGATGCCCTGCCTCACCACATGGCTGGCGACAGCACTGAGAGAAGGCCCAATGCTATTTCAGCTTCCTCTCAGAGTTGGACTCAGATGGCTAGGAGACCGAGGAGGAATCGGTAGTGTCCGACTAGGGTTCCCCGGACATTCTTTTGGACCCCTCACCCCCATATGCATGGCGGAAGTCACCCCCAGAGGACATATCCTTCCAGGACTTTGTGAGAGATATGGCCAAGGCTATACCCTTCTCCCTGGAGTCAGAGGATGAGCCTAGAGCAGAGAAACTGGGAATTCTTCAATACAACTCAGCCCCCAAGGAGGCCTAGACTTTGCCCATGCGCCACATCCTACAAAGACTGCTCCTGAAGATGTAGGAGAGCCCCTTCACGGTGCCAGCAATCAGCCGATGACTGGACTCAATGTACTGGGTCCAGAAGGCCTAGGAATTCGAGAAATCTCAGCTCCCATACACCACCATGGTGGTGGAATCGGCCATGAAGAGGGTCAAGGGTAATAAGACTAGCTTCTCATTGCCCCCAGGTAGGGAGACAAGAACTTTGGACTCCTTTGGAAGGCAATGCTTCCAGGCTCCATGCTGGTGGCCCGGGTCCTCTCGTACCAGCTATACATGAGCATGTTGCTCAAAGACATCATACTGGACTTCGGTTCACATATCCCCTCTGAGTGCCTGAACTCCTTTTGGGCCAGGCAAGGACTGCTCCAAGTACAAGGTCCAAGCAACCTATGAAGCCTTTGAATCAGCCAGCAGGGTTGTGGCTGTGGGCATTGGGGCACAGTGGCTCACCTGGCTTCAGTGATCAGACCTGGAACAATGGGTCCAGGATAAGCTGGCAGATGTGCCTTACAGGGGGGAGAACCTCTTTGGGAAACTAGTAGAGGACAAGGCTGGAAAGATCGAAAAGAAGCAAGTCAGGCTCTTATTTATTTATTATTTCTCCAGAACCAAGCAGGAAGTCAGTCCTCACATATGGGTGACGTCGGCGCCGACGGAGCCCTCGCGGAGCAATTTTCCCCAGCTTTCAAAGAAAGCCTTTGGGAAATGCAGCGCGCATGTGCGGTCCCCTTCCCGCCCAAGGGTGCCATCTTAGCCAGTCTTCTTTTTTCCGCGGAGCCCTACAGACGTGGTCTTCTTGTCCCCGCAGAAAAAGTTGATTTTCTTCGTTTATTTTTCTCTTTTTTCTTCGGTTCGACGCCGGTCTCTTTCCTGCCCGGACTCGCGACGCCGTTGCGAGTCCTTCTCTTATTTTTCGGTTTTTCTGATTTTTCTTGTCAGTTTCGTGTTTTTCGGTTTTTCGCTGGCAGCCCGGTCCTTTGACCTTGCAGGGGCCCTTTTTCCCCCGATGGCTGCCAGTGGCTTCAAAAGGTGTGTTCAGTGTGACAGAAATATGTCGCTCACTGACACACACGATCATTGCCTCCGCTGCCTCGGCCCAGATCATGAGGAACTGATCTGTGGGGCCTGCAGCAAAATGTCCTCCAAAGCTTTACGGAGTCGGCGGCATCAGCGGGAAAGAATCTTCGCAGATCCCACCCGTACCCGGACCTTGTCGGAGGCCTCGGCGTCCAGAGGCTCCAGCTCTGAGCATCGCCGGAGTTCCTCCGACAGGGGTTCTCCCTCCGGGGAACATCATCGGAAGGCGAAACCCGCGAGGGCGGCGTCGGTGGACGCTCCTGGTTTCGCGAGGGCCAGGTCGCATAGCCCCGATAGCCGTCCCGGGTCTTTGGAGCAGGAACGTCTCACGAAGCGACCTCGTTTGGAATCGGAGTTGCCTGCTCGGGTAAGTCCTGTAGTCCTCCTGGACTCGCCTCCGAGGGGTCCGACGTCGGGGCCCGAGTCGGGGACTGCTGGGTCACCTGAGGTCAGACTCAGGTTGACGGCCTTGGAGAGCAGCCTGGCTGCCTTCATGGACCAGCAGCGGGCACTGATCGCTAGCCTCGCTGGCGCCTCTGCCCTGACCGCCGGGACGTCGACGTCTAAGTCGACCCCGGAGACCGAGCCGATCCTCAGTCGAGGTCTCCCTCGGCCTCCCGTTCGGGACCGAGGTCGTCGACGCCGACTCCCTCGGCGTCGGGGCGGCCGACGCCTCCGCCCGCCCGAACCGACCCCACCAATTCCTCCTCGGAGTCGGCCTGGGAATCTGAAGTGGAAGAGTCACCTGATTCTTTTCGGACTCGGTGTGTCCCCTCGGACTCCCCTGAGTCCGAACCTCAGAAACAGTCCCCCCCCCCCCCCGGAGGATGCCCGGTTCTCGGACTTCATCAGGGATATGGCCAAGGCTTTGGCCTTCCCTGCGGATCCCGAGGAGGAGCCTCGAGCCGAAGAGCTCGACGCCCTTCAGTACGACTCTCCAGCAAAGGAGCACTTTACTGTACCGGTTCCTCCCATGCTGGAACGACTACTCTTCCGCATGTGGGAGAGTCTGGCATCGTCGCCGGTATTAAGCAAGCGGGTCGATTCCATCTATCGAGTCCGCAAGAGCCCTGGCTTCCAGAAAGCACAGCTACCGCACCATTCCATGGTGGTGGAATCGGCCATGCATCGGCTCAAGAGTCAGAAGATGCACTCCTCGGTGCCTCCCGGCAGGGAGGCCCGCAACCTGGATGGCCTCGGTAAGAAGTGTTTCCAAGGCTCTATGCTTGCTTGTCGGGTCCAGACCTACCAGCTCTACATGGGCATGTACCTTAGAGACCTGGCTAAAGAGATAGCCGGATTCTCTGCTGGGCTGTCCGAGGAACCTTTGCGGAGGTTCCTAGCCTTGTCCACTGGAATTAGAGAATGCTCCAAATTCATTTCTCGAGCAGCCTATGATGGCTTTGAAGCATCGGCTCGAGTGGCCGCAGCCGGCATCGGTGCCCGCCGACAGGCTTGGCTTCAGTCGTCTGACCTTGAACCCTGGGTGCAGGACAAGTTGGTCGATGTCCCCTGCCGAGGTGAGAACCTCTTTGGCAAGCCCATGGCTGAGAAGGCTGCGCAAATCGAGACGGAGACTCTCACCAGAACTAGGCTCTCTAGGAAGACCTCTGCCCCTTCCCAGAAGAAGAAGGGCTCGGGAAAGAAGTCCTTTTACCCGAGAAAGGCGGCTGCCTATAAACACTACCCTCAATATCAGGCCTCCGCAGCTCCCCAACAGGGTCAGCAGGCCAAGGGACGGGGTAACGGGTCCCGTAGGCAGCAAGCCCCCAAGCCTGCACCACCGGCCCCTGCTCAGCAGGGTGGGGGTTTTTGACTTCATCGGCATAGCCTCTCCCCCTCAGCTGGTTTCTCCCAGCACAGGAGGCCGGCTGGTCCACTTTGCCCACAGGTGGTCCAACATCACATCAGATGCCTGGGTACTTCGTGTTGTGAGAGAAGGCTATCTTCTCCACTTCCACCAGGTCCCTCCTTCCTATTTCCCGGGAGAGCCTCCACGACTCCCTCTGCACAGGGACTTACTCCTTCAGGAGTTAGCAAGTCTTCTTCAGGAACAGGCTGTGGAACCGGTGCCCCACCACCTGAGAGGTCAAGGCTTCTATTCCAGGTATTTCCTAATACCAAAAAGAACGGGAGGCCTCAGACCCATCCTGGACTTGCGCAACCTCAACAAGTTCCTCGTGCGGGAGAAGTTCAAAATGCTTACCCTTGGAATCCTTCTGCCCTACCTCCAGCAGGGAGATTGGCTATGCTCCTTGGATCTAAAGGATGCCTACACGCACATCCTCATCCACCCAAGCCACCGCCAATACCTAAGGTTTGTGGTGGCAGGAAATCATTACCAGTACAGAGTACTGCCCTTTGGCCTATCCTCCGCACCACGAGTCTTCACAAAATGTCTCGCGGTGGTGGCGGCTTATCTCCGGCTTCAGGGCCTCTATGTCTTTCCTTACCTAGACGACTGGCTCATCAGAGCATCGTCCTCTCCAGAAGTCACAAAAGCCACTCACCGCACTGTGACTCTTCTCCAGTACTTGGGCTTTGTCATAAACTTCGCAAAGTCCACTTTGCTCCCCTCGCAAGATCTCGAGTTCATCGGCGCAAGATTGCACACTCTTCAGGCGCAAGCTTTCCTGCCTCTCGACAGGGCTCAACGGCTCATGGACCTAGCCGGCCGTTTCCGCAGCCAGTCCCTGGTCTCGGCCAGGCGCTTCCTGAGGCTACTCGGCCATATGGCTTCCACCGTCCACGTGACCCCCAATGCCCGCCTGAATATGCGGCCTGCTCAGTGGTGCCTTCGCAAGCAGTGGCAACAGGCCACGGGCGGCCTAGCCGACTTAGTGCAGATCTCCGACCCGCTGGCCTCTTCTCTACAGTGGTGGCTTCATCAGCCGAACCTGGTACTCGGAATGCCTTTTCAATCTCCTCCGCCTTCTCAAGTACTGACGACCGATGCTTCTCTCCTGGGATGGGGGGAGCGCATTGCCAAGGGGCATGTACTCAAGGTCTCTGGACCACGTGGGAGTCTGCGCAGCAGATCAACTTCCTAGAGCTCAGAGCAATCCGTCTGGCTCTCAAGGCTTTCTCCCACCTGACTTCTCACCGGTCCGTCCTTGTCCAGACGGACAATCAAGTTGCCATGTTCTACGTGAACAAACAGGGGGGCACGGGCTCCTTCCTTCTCTGTCGAGAAGCACAGAGGCTCTGCTCTTGGGCCGTCAGCCACGGCATTCTTCTCAAGGCAGTTTATCTCCCAAGCCAAGAAAATTGCCTGGCGGACAAACTCAGCAGAATCCTCCAGCCGCACGAGTGGCGACTGGATCCCTTGGTAGTTCAGAAACTTTTTCTGAAGTGGGGCCTCCCCACGATGGATCTCTTTGCCAGTCCTTTCAACCGGCAACTTCCTCGCTTCTGCTCTCGGCAGCCGCATCCCCTTCGAGTAGCGGCGGATGCTTTTCTGCTCTCATGGTCGAAAAGCCTTCTGTATGCCTTTCCTCCCATACCGCTAATCTCTCGAACTCTTTTCAAGGTTCTCCGAGACAAAGCTTCCATGATCCTGATAGCTCCTCGGTGGCCCAGACAGCCGTGGTTTCCACTCCTGCTGCAACTGGCGGTGGAGGCTCCGTTCCCTCTGGGGTTTCAACCCGATCTCCTAACACAGGATCAGGGGTCCCTGCTACACCCCAACCTCAGATCTCTACATCTGATGGCCTGGCTGCTGAAAGGGTAGTCCTTGCTCCCCTTCTACTGCCGGCGGAGGTGGAAGAGGTCGTCCTAGCTTTCCGGCGACCTTCTACCCGCAAATGCTACGCCCTTAAATGGCGTCGTTTTTCCGTTTGGTGTACCCAGCAGTCTCAGGATCCCTTCTCCTGCTCGGTGTCGGTGATCTTGCAGTACTTGCTCTACCTCTCTAATCTGGGACTTAAGTCCAACTCCGTCAAAGTTCACCTCAGTGCTCTTTCAGCACATCATGTGCCGGTGGACGGCAGACCTCTTTCCAACGACCCTCTCGTGGCCAGGTTTCTCCGAGGTCTCCTTCTACTTAAACCACCTCTGCGCCCGCCAGCACCTGACTGGGATTTGAATGTGGTTTTACAGCGGATCACCTGTCCGCCTTTTGAACCTATGGCTACCTGTTCTCTACGTTTTCTTTCTTGGAAAACCTTATTCTTGATAGCCCTCACTTCCGCTAGACGCGTAAGTGAATTGCAGGCCCTCGTGTCTGATCCCCCTTACACTCGGTTCTACAAAAATAGGGTAGTCCTACGGACTCACCCTAAATTTCTTCCAAAAGTGGTCTCCCCTTTTCACATCAATCAGGAGGTGGTACTTCCGACCTTCTTTCCCAGGCCACACTCCAGCCGAGCTGAAATGGTCCTGCATACCCTGGACTGTAGAAAGGCGTTGAACTTCTACCTTGACCGTACACGGGAGCACCGTAAAGCTGCTCAGCTTTTTGTGTCTTTTGACCCCAATAAATTGAGGCTCCCTGTCTCCAAGCGTACTCTGTCCATCTGGGTTGCTGACTGTATCGCTTGGGCTTATGGGGCAGCCGGACTCTCGTTAGAAAGTCGGGTCACGGCTCATTGTGTTCGGGCGAAGGCTACGTCAGTGGCTTACCTCCGCTCTGTTCCATTGGCAGACATCTGCCGGGCCGCTACTTGGTCTTCGAGCCAGACTTTTGCGGTCCATTACTGCCTCGAGAGGGAGTCCCGCAGGGACAGTGCTTTCGGACAGGCAGTCCTCCGAAATCTCTTCGAGGTTTGAGCAACTCCTACCCTCCATCCCGGATGGGGGCTACCGGTGGGTAATAATTCAGTGAAGATTCCTTCCTTCTGTGCTGCTGAGCTAGAGGGAGCTCATTTTTGTGCTTAGGGTCTCCGGTAGCCTTAAGCTTGGGAGTCCCATATGTGAGGACTGACTTCCTGCTTGGTCCTGGAGAAAGCGTAGTTACTCACCTGTAACAGGTGTTTTCCAGGAGCAGCAGGAATCAGTCCTCACAACCCTCCCTCCTCCCCTTGGAGTTGCAATCATCTGCTTTAGTTTTTTTTTGCAAATTTTTATGCTGTCTTTTAGCTATGTCATCTGACTGGCTAAGATGGCACCCTTGGGCGGGAAGGGGACCGCGCATGCGCGCTGCAATTCCCAAAGGCTTTCTTTGAAAGCTGGGGAAAATTGCTCCGCGAGGGCTCCGTCGGCGCCGACGTCACCCATATGTGAGGACTGATTCCTGCTGCTCCTGGAGAACACCTGTTACAGGTGAGTAACTACGCTTTATTTATAGTCTCTTTTATACCACGCTATTCAGCATCAGCGCGGTTTACAGTAAACAATGAACTCACACATTTCCAATAGTACTTTGTGTTTACATATGAACAGGAAATTCAACTTGGCTAACAGGGGAACTATATACAATAACAATATGTACAATTCACAGACTAGTCATGTGCTCGTATGGTTTCAGACAGTGGAGATTTGGGTGGTTTCAGCAGTTGGTACTGAGTTTCTATTGGTTTCCGGGTAATGTAGGAGGAAGAGGTAGTGTTTCACGGCTTTTCTGAATTGGAATATGTCTGTGATTGTTCGGATGTTGTGAGGGAGGTTATTCCAGATCATTGGTGCATAAAATTTGTAGGCCCTGCTGGATGTTGACTTGGTGCATTGAGTTATTGATCTTGGGACTATCAAGGTGTTTTTTGCTATTGATCTTCTGTCCCTATTGTGGGGCGTCATCTGGATTAGCTCTGTTAGTGATGCTGACGAGAGACCTTTGATGGCTTTGAAGGTGAGTAGCAAGGTCTTAAATGTAATTCTACCTTGAATCGGGAGCCAGTGGAGTTGTTTCATAATGGGTGAGACATGGTCTTTCCTGGATGCTCCGTGTAGAACTCTTGCTGCGGTGTTCATTGCCATTTGCAGTGGGTTTAGAGTGGTTTGGGGGAGTCCCTGCAGTATTGCATTCGCATAATCGAAATGTGGGATGATTAGTGCCTGATAGATAGTCCTGAAATCGTCTGGCTCAAGCAGAGATCGCAGGTATCTAAGGGATCTGATTTTATGATATACTGCCCTTACAGTGTTACTTATATGTGCCTGCATATTTAGGTTCTGGTCTAGTGTGACGCCGAGGTACCTGATCGCGGATTTGATCTGGAGGTCTGCGTCCTTCACTTTTAGTACTGCCGGCGCAGTGAAGTCACGGTTCCTTGTAATGAACATCACCT
The DNA here is from genome assembly GCA_033557465.1 of Ichthyophis bannanicus. Lineage (NCBI taxonomy): Eukaryota > Metazoa > Chordata > Amphibia > Gymnophiona > Ichthyophiidae > Ichthyophis > Ichthyophis bannanicus. The sequence goes on along the minus strand of CM066035.1, from coordinate 906,165,179 downwards.
CCGTCTTCTTGAGGCTCTTGAGGAAGACTACCGATTCCTCTCAAAAAAAAGTACCAAGGCAGAAAGGCCTTTTACCAGCGCAAGCACCAGTACTACCTGAGCCCTCATTGCTCTCAGCTGAAGGTGCAGGCCCCTTGCCAGGAGCGACAGGAGAAGCCTCAGAAGGCCTAACCCTCTCCACAGTCCAAGCCTGGAGTGGGATTTTGACTGGTTCCTCTAGAGTGTAGCCAATCTGCCAGTGCCCGAAGGGGTGCACCCTACAGTGAGGGGGTGGATCATCCATTTCATCCACAGATTGCCTCTCGTCACCTGAGATGCGTGGGTGCTGCAGATAGTCCAAAGCGGATACCTATTGCACTTCGCTAAGCTGCTGCCCCCTTTCCCCCAGAGCGAGTATCCCCTGGACTCGCTGAATCGCAACTAGCTAAAGAGGTGGTCTCTGCTCACTAAGCTTGCCATCGAGCCGGTGCCCCCTGCTCAGGTCGAGCGGGGATTAAACTCCCAGATACTTCCTAGTCCTCAAGAAGACATGGAGGTTTCAGCCCATCTTGGATCTCAGAGACCTCAACACTTAACTAGTGTGAGAGAAGTTCAAGATGGTCTCGCTAGGGACCCTGCTCCCTTTCCTACAAAAGGACAAATAGCTATGGATCTCAAGGATGTGTAATACGCACTTAACAGAAAGTACCTCAGGTTTGGTCTGGGGGATCGTCACTTCTAATGCAGAGTACTTCCTTTCAGTGGCATTGGCACCTCGAGTCTTCATGAACTGCTATCACGGTGGTCACCACCTAGCTTTGGATCCTGGGGGTATTCATTATCTCCAGGAACAAGCAGGAATGAGTCTTCACATATGGGTACGTCGGTACCGACGGAGCCTGCACGGGAATGCTCCCCAGCATCCAATCAGAAAGCTTTTGGGAACATCTCTCGCGCCTGCGCACTGCCTTCCCGCCCTTTCCACTGCCTCTCCTCAGTTTTCGTTTTTCCACAGAGCCGGCAGGACGTCCTCCTGTCACCGCAGAAACTTTTTTCTTCAAATTCTTTATTTCAAAAGCCTCAACTTCACCATCATTCCATTGTAGTGGAATCAGCAATGAGGAAGGTAAAAAGCAAGAAAAAACATTCTTCTTTCCCGCCAGGGCGTGCATCTAGATTACTGGATGCCTTTGGACGTCAAACCTTCCAAACATCTATGCTATCAAAAAGGATTCTCTCATATATTTTCTATATGAGTCTATCCCTTCAGGAGGTCACAAAGAAATTCTCTCTTTTGACTCCTTTTCTATCGGAGCATAAGGCTGCAGACTATTCCTTACTTCTTAGTCATAGCCAACATATCTCTTGGTTTCTTTCTCGTGCTTCCCTAGACTCTTTTGAGTCTGTTAGCAGAACTTCTGCTATAGCCATAGGAGCACGTCGTAAAGCCTGGCTCCAAGCATCAAACTTGAATAGATGGGCACAACAAAGACTGGCTAATACTCCTTGTACTGGAGAAAATCTCTTCAATAAGGAGTCCTTACGTCAGGTTGCTCATTGCTCCACTGACTTTCCTGTTTCTGAGGGCCATCCTAAGCCCTCTCCCTCCTCAGCAGGTAGAAAATGCCCTACCAGACCTTCTTTCCCTAGAAGAAAGAGGTTTTCCTCTTCACCTGCCCATCATTCGGATGTTCCCAAGCAGGGGAAGTCTCGCCCTGGTCTGAAGAATCCAAACTCTAGCCAGGCTGAATAAACACAGTAACCATAGGTTTCTGATTAATCTTTTTATAACTACAGTTAACTTCTTTTCAGCAGACGTTTTTCACTGTTTTTCCATTCAAACTCTGCTCAGGGATTCCTATTCTCAGGAAATCCATTTACTCTTCACTATGCTGAACTGTCAGGTTATTCATGTCTATAAGTTACAGAGTTTTCCACCTCTTCCTGACTAGAAGAGAGGTTTAGCAACTATCATATGATAGTTTCTCTGTACCAGCATGTGGTAAGTCCTTCTTCAGCTTCTAAAAAGACTTCTTGTCCTCAGGATCCCATCCCTTCCACATGGCTTCTTGACCCATCTCTTGCACTCTTGCCATATATCCTCACCATGTTTAACACTAGCTTGTCTACAGGTATCTTTCCCTCCTCCTGGAAGCATGCTCTAATTCGTCCCATCCTTAAAAACTCCTCTCTTGATCCTTCCGTTCTTTCTCACTATCGTCCTGTATCTAACCTTCCTTTTCTTTCCAAGCTACTTGAAAAGTTTGTCTTTGCTCAACTTTCACACTACCTTGATTCTATTAATTTTCTTCACCCCCGCCAATCGGGTTTCCGCACAGGTCACAGTGTCGACACCATTCTTCTTGCTTTCACTAACGCACTACACACGGCTCATGATCAGGGTGATATCTCGGTGGCGGTTGCCCTAGATCAGTGATGGCTAACCTTTTTGAGCCCGAGTGCCCAAACTGCCGCACAAAACCAAAGAATTTCCTCAAAGTGCCAGCACGTCATTTGCATAAGTGGTCTTATTTGCATAAATATTTGCATAATGTTACCATACACTAACTTTTAGTAAACATGTCTCTTAATGAGTGTATGGATAAAGAAAGACTAAAAGATTTCTACATTACTATAATCCAGTGCCAACCGCCAGGCACATTAGGAACTACTACAAACGCTGCCCATTTAGAACCCATAGCAAACCCGCCGTATCCTGACAGCATTACCAGGACTCACAAAGCACCATACCCTACCTATCAAAAGGCAACACTGCAAATATTAAACCAATACATTTCAGAGAATACTGGGGAAAGAGAACAAGTGGCAACGTCAAATAGGAATTTCCTCTTGTACCAAACAAAGCGCAGATGTTAATGATGCACATTTCCCAGAGCTGACATATTCCAGTTAATAAATTCAAAATAAAGAGATATCTTTCTACCTTTTGTGCATTTTTTTTTCAGTTGCAATTGGTCCAGCCACCTTCTTCTGGTTTCTTCATGTTTTCTGCTAACTCTCCATCGTCTGCTGTCCATTTGTCCTTTCTTCTCTCTTCTAGTTTTTTTTCCATTCTCTCTCTCTCTCTACATCTGCTTTAACATACTAATCTTTCTCCTTTTGCTCTTTCCTCATTCCTATTTCATCCACACAAATTTTACCCCTCCATCCTCAATCCCCAATTACTCTCCCAATACCTGGCCAATTGTAGATTTTTCATCCCTCCTACACAAAATATTTTTCCCCTCTCCATTTTACTCTCCCAGCCCCATCCCATTCTAATCCTCCCCCAACATCAGCTCCCTTCTAGTTCCAGTCTCACCCAGCATCCATTCCCTTCTAGTCCCTGCATCAGCCCATTTCCAGTCCAAGTCCCTTCATCAGCTCATTTTCAATCCTAGCCCCCCCATCAGCCCATTTCTACTCATTTCCTAGCCCCACCATCAGCCCATGTCAAATCATAGCTCCCCTCCACTCAGCCCAATTCCAGTCCAAGCCCCCCCATGAGCCTACTTCCAGTTCTAGCCCCTCCATGAGTCCATTTCAATTCAAGCCCCCACCACAGCCCATTTCCAGTCCTATCCTAGCTGTTCCATCAGCCCATTTTGAGTCCTAGCTCCCTTCCCTCACAGCCCATTTCCATTCCAAGCCCCCTCCCCATCAGCTATTTGCAGTTCAAGCCTCCCCTTCCACTCAGCCCATTTCCAGTCCTAGCAACACCCCAACCCATTACCAGTCCTAGCCCCCCGTCAATCAACTTCCAGTCCTAACCCCCATCACCCCATTTTCAGTTTAAAGCCCCCCCCTATAACCCTTTACCAGTCCTAACCCCCCATCAGCCCATTTCCAGTCAGCCCCCCATAGCCCATTGCCAGTCCTAAACCCCCCCCATCAGCCCACAGCCCACTACCAGTCCTAACCACATCAGCCCACCTCAAGTCCTAACCCCTCCCCATCAGCCCATTTCCTGTCCTAGCCCCCCCATAACCCATTATCAGTCCTACACCCCCATCAGCCCACTACCAGTCTTAACCCCCATAGCCCATTACCAGTCCTAACCCCCCCATCAGCCCACTACCAGTCTTAACCCCCCCCATAGCCCATTACCAGTCCTAACCCCCCCATCACCCCATTTCCAGACAGCCCTCATCAGCTCATAGCCCATTGCCAGCCCTCATCAGCCCACAGCCCATTGCTAGTCTTAACTCCCCCCCATAGCCCACTGCGTGTTAACCCCCCTCCCCAGCCCACTGCCAGTCTTAACCCCCCCTCCCTAGCCCATTGCCAGTCTCAACCCCCCTCCCTCCCTCCCTCCCTAGCCCATTGCCAGTCTCAACCCCCCTCCCTCCCTAGCCCATTGCCAGTCTCAACCCCCCTCCCCAGCCCATTGCCAGTCTTAACCCCCCTCGCTCCCGCCCGAGCCCATTGCCAGTCTCAACCCCCCCCCCCTCCCTCCCTAGCCCATTGCCAGTCTCAACCCCCTCCCTCCCTCCCTAGCCCATTGCCAGTCTCAACCCCCTCCCTCCCTAGCCCATTGCCAGTCTTAACCCCCCTCCCTCGGCTCATGGCAATAAAAAAAAGAAAAAGCTGCCCGCTGCCGCCGCGGCGGCATGGAGTGTCCCGCGGGGCTCCCTCTGCCCGGCGGGACTCTCCCGGCGCTGCTCAGCCCCTCTCTGCCGGCTTGCAGAGACGCGAAGGGAGAGAGAGTCTCCCTCGCGTCTCTCTTAAGCCCGCAGGGGCAGATGGGAAATTTCCCATCTGCCCCTGCGGGCTTAAGAGAGACGCGAGGGAGACTCTCCCTTCGCGTCTCTGCAAGCCGGCAGAGAGGGGCTGAGCAGCGCCGGGAGAGTCCCGCCGGGCAGAGGGAGCCCCGCGGGACACTCCATGCCGCCGCGGCGGCAGCGGGCGGCTTTTTTTTTTTTTTAATGTGCGACCTTCCCGCGTGCCAGCTGCAAGGCCTTCGCGTGCCACAGCTGGCACGCGTGCCATAGGTTCGCCATCGCTGCCCTAGATCTTTCAGCAGCCTTTGATCTTGTTGACCACTCCCTTCTCCTCCTTCGTCTTCGGGAAGCTGGTTTATGTAGTACTGTGCATCACTGGTTTCACTCCTTTCTCTCTTCCCGCTCTTGTTCTGTGCTATCCCCCTCTTCTTCTGCCCCCTCGTCTAACTCTTTCCCTCTTACCTGTGGGGTACCCCAAGGTTCTGTTTTGGCTCCTCTTCTGTTTAACCTTTTCCTAGCTCCCCTTGCACTCTTAATTCAACAATCAGGTATTTCTGCGTTTCTTTATGCAGACGACATTGTTCTGCTCCACCATACTTCTCCCTCTTGTCCCGATCTCACCACGCTTAACTCATGTCTTTCCGCTGTAGCCAACTGGTTGACCCTTCATTGCTTGCACCTTAATCTCACTAAGACCGTTGCCATTTGGTTTTTCCATGGGTCTACACCCCCTACCCTTGCCCCCCATTTTCTGGGTCCCCGGTTCCATTAGTTTCTACCTTTCGTTACCTTGGTGTCCACTTTGATTCTGATCTTTCTTTCCAGTCCCACCTCTCTCACATTACCAAATCCTCTTTCTTTTTCCTCCGACAAATACGTGCAATTCGCCCCTTTTTGTCCTCAGCAGCCCTCACTACCCTTGTGTTGTCTTTGGTTATCTCTCGTGTCGACTTTGCAAATTCAGTTCTTGTCGGTCTCCCTAAGTCTCGCTTATCCCGTTTACAACGCATACACCACACTGCTGCTCGTCTTATTTGTCATGCGTCTCCCCGCGACCACATCACTCCCCTCCTGTTTCACCTCCACTGGTTATCCCTCCCTTACCGTTCCCAATTTAAGCTTCTCACTCTGGTACACAAAGTACTTCATACTGGCTCCCCCCAATATCTTGCTGACTTACTCTCTATCCACTCCCCTCGTTATACTCCCCGCTCCTTTCATCTTCACCGTCTAGCCCTTCCCTCCCCTTCCCGTGCTCATCTACAGTCCACCCGCTCCTCTGCTTTCTTCTTCATCGGCCCCGCCCTCTGGAACTCACTACCTCCCGCTCTCCGTCTTGAACCACTCTTCTCAACCTTTAAACAAAACCTAAAATCACACCTTTTCTCTTTGGCTTTTGATGTGCCCTCTCCTTTTGTGTAATCTCCTCTTCCCCGTCCCTAACCTTCCCTTGTTGTTTCTTCCCCACCCTCTCCATGTCTCTCTTGTCTACTCTTTTTAAACAGAAACTGTATTTTTAATCAGATATTGTATTTCTTTTCTTTTCCAGGCTTCGGCCTTTTTTAAGACAATTGTTTTTATATTGTACATCGCTTTGATTTCTGGAGAAAGGCGATTTTATCAAAACTAATAAACATAAACATAGCTCTACCCTCTTCGCCAGGGTTTCCCCTGTAAGGGTGGTGCCCTACCTTTGAAAGACTTTTCTTGTCTTTCTTTTCACTGTAGAGTTTCTTCTTCTGAATAAACTCCTTTCTTTATCTGGGCAGCTCTGCAGACAGAGACAGCTTGCTCTCTTTGGTCAGTCTTTTCTCTCTGTTTGACACAGACCGACTCTCTCTGTTGTCTTTCAGTAGCTGCCCATGCAGGAGTACCAGTGCTTGCCTACTGGTACTTTCCCACAAGTCCCAGTCTTGTTGCCACCACTCCTGTCTGGCCTTAGTAGTGATTCCAAGACAGTTTTCTACATCTTTCTTGGATAATCTTTTTCACTACAGGCTTCTTACACTATCCTTTACCCTTGCCATCTCCAATCTCTGGGTTTGGCACGTAATGGACGTGGCTGTCAGTTTTCTCCATCAGCCAGTTCTACATCCCAGTTCTCCTGCATAATGTTCTCTGCAATCCTACTGAGAAGCTTTCCACTATGGGCCCTTGCTAGAGAGCATAGAGTTTCTTGAATGACTATCCATCATGGTTGAAAAAGGCTTCCTCAGTCATCCCCTATGACTGTGAGGGTTTTTCATACCCTGTTATCTTCTTTTAAAAAAAAAAAAAAAAGACGGAGAAGGACATAAGCCTTCTCCACAGGAAAGTCTGAGAGTTATTCCATTCCTTAGGGAATATACTCTTTTTTTTTTCTTGCAGCTTGTCTCCATGGTATCCTATTACTTCAAGGACAGCAAATATTACTCTGAAAAATGCCTGATACCTCCTTTGTCCCCTCATATAGGTCAACCTGGTATCTCATCCTATGCGTTTTCTGTCCTTTTACCATGCTGGAGTTCCGTAGGACTCCGGACTTGCTGTTTACAGACTAATATTATCCTCTGTTTTTTCACATAACCATCCTGGTAATTCACTGGATAGTATTCCTTTATCATTCCTGGAGGAATAGATTCTCTATATATTCTCAAGTAGGTTTCACCTCCTTGTTCTTGGATGAATCTTTTCCTTTCACATCTCCATGTGAATGTCCTGATATGCATAACTCTGTCTGCTCATTGCAGGCATCTATCTTTAGACCTATATATTCAGGCATATATATCTATATATCTATATCTGTAGATGTATCTCTCTGTCAGCTAAGTGTGCATATGCTGTGCCCTTTAGATCTTATCATTAGATCTATATATATACCTATATATATACACACATATCTCTACATATATGTGTGTATTTATTCAGATACTTATTATAGGTAGATATTGTCACCAGTAGGAGCTGGACTGTGGCCTAAGCTAACAGCCAGACTGCTGGGCCTGACCTTTCTTATAGAAAGTTATAGTTGTGAGTCAAGTGGTCAGGTTTTTCAAAAGGATTTTTATTCCCCTCCCGGGGCTGGATTTTCAAAAAGGTTATAATACAAAAAACTCAGGATACAACCATACTTCTGGTAAACTGAAGAAAACTTAAACATAGCATCTTGCTTCAACAGAACTCATAAATCACAGTATAAAGCTTATCCGATATGCTAGCTGTCTCTTCTTAGCACTCACGAGGCACTCTTATCCTGGTTTCAGCATAAGGAGGAAACCATATCGGATAACAACAGCGTACAATCCATGGCTTCATCACATGGGCTTTCAATACCAGCCTCTGTAATCATAGGCTCACACTTTGCTTTATCATTTACAGTATTTTCATTAAAACAGAAAGTTTGCACCTTTCTTAGTCCCGTATCTCTATCAGTGCTCTCTGAGCAGCCTTCTTCACAGCAGGGCAAATAGCTGTCATATAGCTTGTAATAGCAGGAAGGAGACACACCTTTCTCTGAGTAAGCTTTATCCTTAAAACTTTTAAACTTCCTGCCTTTTACATTTGGCTGTAAACCATAACACTGTTCTTTTCTATTATGTGAAGATTTCTCTCTTGGAAATCTTTTGCAGGGTTTTACTGGCACACGCTCTTCAGGGTCAGCCATAGACACATCTTCAATAGCATTTCCTTCCCTCTCTAGGGTTTGTAACTGTTCTAAGCTGCCATGCTTTTCAGATACATATGGTTTGCCTTTCACTGCCTCCCATTCACTCAGCACAGCCCGGTGCTTAGGAAATTCAAGCTGCGTCAGAGGTAAGTGCTTCTTACAGCTGACCTCTCTGTGTGAAACTCTCCGTGTTTCTTTCTGTGAATTTCTTTGTGACTTCCTGCTAGAAGTTTCAGGCAGTTCTGACTCTGTGTCTGTATTTCCTGAATATTCTGAGCTTTCTTCTGAGTCCTGCAAGTCTCCCTTGTCTTGCCAGTCTTGCAAGTTTCCCGTGTCCTGCCAGTCTTGCAAGTTTCTCGTGTCCTGCCTGTCTAACTCTGACTGCACTGAGCATTTTTTATACAGCTTCTTGGGCGTTCCCTTGCACAGGTGAAAGCCGTTTCCATCAGCAGCTGGGGAATGCTTACTAGCTAGGCGTGACTGCAGACCTCGTGTCTGAGTTTGTTTACGTTGCCTATGGTAACTGGGAACCTTGTGACTTGCCTGCCTGTCAGAATCTAAACTGCAAACAGCAGATTTCTGTGCTTCTGAGGCAGAGGGCAGATCTTCCGTGTTACAATATGTATCTCCATACTTATCTCCTGACTGTCTATGCTCATAAAGGTTTTTACCTTTCTGTATGTTTCTGACAGTGGGCTTGCACAGCTTCATACTGTTCCACAGTATGTTTCCGATATTTTGCACACAACCACTGCTGTGGATCTGACAGTCCTACCGTATCCTAGATTTACGTATCCCTGAAGCTCCATACCCCAATGTCTTCCTACCTCTCACCAGTTAGGAAAGACATGGTGGATCTTTAGTGGATTTCAGATCAATTCCTCAAACATCTGTCCTTTCTGGGAGTATAGGGTTCTTCTCATACCCTTTCCTCCCTCAAGGACTAGGTCTGTTTGTCAAGATCGGTCAGTCTTCCTCTTTTGCTCCTACCTCTGAATACTTCTGTAGCCAAAAGAGTTTTTCAGCTTTCCATGAAGCTTCCCACTGAAGACCTGCCGTGTTTGTGCTACCCCAATTAAATCCTGGGGTCACCTCTCACTTCCAGATGTGGACCTCCACCTTCACCCAGTGAGGTCATCTTGAACGTTATTCTACTGGATCCCCAGTAGACTCCATCAGCCTCTCTACTTCCTGCAATCCAGTAGATGAGCATCATATGGTGATTGTTCATTTCAATATATCTTTTGATAATGATCATACATACAGGGACTCCTTCCGGGTAGTCCTTTCTTAGCTTAGCTGTTTTTTCAGCAGCTCCTCTCTTTTCAACTCCTGCCCTCCATCCTCAGGATGCCTGGCCATATGAGGTGTAGCATGTTTTCTATCTTCAACATGTTAGGGCTCCAGGCATCTTAGCTTGGGTGTCCCCATATGTGAAGACTCATTCCTGCTTGTTCCTGGAGATAGCACAGTTACTTACCTGTAATAGGTGATTTCTGGGAACAGCAGGAATAAGTCTTCACAACCCACCCACCTCCCCTAGGAGTTGTATTTATCATTCTATCTTCCTTTCCTCTTTCTCTCCTTTTGTCTCAGCTATGAAACTCAACTGAGGAGAGGCAGTGGAAAGGGCGGGAAGGCAGTGCGCAGGCGCGAGGGATGCTCCCAAAAGCTTTCTGATTGGATGCTGAGGAGCATTCCCATGCAGGCTCCGTCGGTACCGACGTACCCATATGTGAAGACTTATTCCTGCTGTTCCCAGAGATCACCTGTTACAGGTAAGTAACTGTGCTATCTCCAGGAACAAGCAGGAATGTAGTCTTCACATATGGGTATCGTCGGTACCGACGGAGCCTGCGTGGGAATGCTCCCCAGCATCCAATTAGAAAGCTTTTGGGAGCATCCCACAGCACCTGCATGCTGCCTTCCCGCCTTTCCCAACTGCCTCTCTCTAGTTCTTCGTTTTCCGCGGAGCCTGCAGGTTGTTGTTCCTGTCACTGCAGAAAATTTTTCTTATCCTTTTTTGTGGTTGCGTCTGCCTTCCCTTGACGCTATACCGGTACCGCCAGTTCTTTCTTTCTTTTCAAAAAAAAAATTTTTTTTTCCAAAACCTTTCTTCTTCAGGTGCATGCGCCATTTTGGGCCTTAGGCCCAAAATTTCGCTTACTATGGAAAACCACGCTTCGGGTTTCAAGAAGTGCACCATGTTGGGCGGTACCATCTCAGTCACCGACACCCATGAGTGGTGCCTTAAATGTTTAGGTCCTGACCACTCCATTTCGGAGTGTATGGCCTGTGCCATGATGTCCAAGAGGGGTCGACAAAACCGAGCTGCTAAGCTCAGCACCCTTTTTCCCTCTGATGCAGGCTCTGTGGCATCGACGTCATCCAGGGCTTCATCTTCCTCCCATGGATCTCAGGTAACTAAACATAAGTCTGGCCGGTCCTCAAAGGGTAGATCTCCTTCCAAGCATCGAGATGCCTCTGGCGTTGCCCTTGAGGGTTCTGTACCGGCAAAATTGCCCCGGCGGGAGGCTTCGGCTTCCAAAGCATTATTGGGACTCCAGGATGTTCGAGGCCTCACCCTCGGCAGAACTACTGGTGTCATGCTCTGGGGTACCGGCTGCTTTCTCCGGTACCGATACCCAGGCATCGTCAGCGTCGATAGACCAGAGGTTCCTGGCTATTGAATGCAGTCTGGCGGCTCTCCTTGCAGCATCGACACCCTCGGAAACGCGTCAGACAGTTCAACCGGTACCGGCATCGGTACCGACAGCATCGACATCGGTGTCTGCATTGTTGGCACCCAGTCATGCTATGCCTTCCGGTACCGATACACCGGTACTGATTCCCCACGGCACCGACTTCGGTCGGTACAGGTATTGTGCTCTACAAGAGCATCCGGACAGAAGGTACTTTGAATCCTCGGAGGAGTCTGAGGATTCTGACAGCTCCGTCGATACCGGAGTACTTCTCCCCGAGCAGCCTTCCTCTCCCAAAAGTAGGATGTCTCCTCCAGAAGATATCTCCTTTCAGGATTTTATCAGGGAGGTGGCTCAAGGTCTTTCCATTACTGTGGCTCTTGAAACAGAGCCCAGGGCAAAGGATTTGGAGATTCTACAATATCCCAAGGCTCCTAAGGAGGCAGCTACTTTGCCTATTCATGAGATCTTACATGATCTCATCTTAAGAATGTGGGAAACACCTCTTACCACCTCCCCTCACTCTCATAGACTGGATACCATGTATCAAGTACCTCCATTTCCTGGCTTCCAGAAGACTCAGCTTCCTTACCACTCTATTGTAGTGGAATCAGCTATGAGAAGGAGCAGAACTGCAAAGAGGCATGCCTCTAATCCTCTAGGACGTGAGTGTCGAACTTTGGATGCCTTTGGATGTCGTACTTTCCAGGCTTCCATGCTTTCTGCCAGGATCAGTTCCTATATTTTATATATGGGTATGTTCCTTAAGGAAGTCGCAGGAGATTTAGAGGTTTTGAGCCCTCTTCTTCCTGAAGATAAGAGGCAGGAATTTCTCACACTGGTTAAACATGCCCAGGATGTTTCTAAGTTTGTCAATTGTGCAGCTTTTGACTGTTTTGAGTGCATAAGCAGAACCTCTGCCATTGCCATAGGTGCACGTAGAATTGCCTGGCTCCAGGCATCCGATTTGGAGCTCTGGGTGCAGGACAAACTGGGCAATATCCCTTGTACAGGTGAGAATCTATTCGGCAAAAATTGGCAAGAAAAAGCCAATGAGTTGGATGCTGACAACTCCACTTTGTATAGATTATCCAAAGCCACAGCTGATCCTTCAAGGAAGAAATCTTTCAAGAAACCATTCTTCTCCAAAAAGAAGAGGTTTTATCCCTCTTATTCTCAGCAGGGACGTTCTGCAGGTCAACCTGGCCGGAAGAGTCAGCAACCACCTAAACAAAGGAAAGCAAAGACTGCTAAGCCTCAACCGTCTCAGCCTCCACAAGGCCTTTGACTTCCATCTAGAGAACTTAGCCTTCCTGGCCCTCAACGGACCAGAACCTTCCACCATTCCAGAAAGGTTGTGTCACTTTGCCCCCAGATGGGGGCAGATAACAGCAGAACATTGGAATCTCTCCAATATAAAAGAGGGGTACAAGCTTCACTTACTCTGCAAGCCCCCTCCTACAATGGTAAGACAGTTCAATTCTCAGACCTCTCTCATCAACCTGTTAGATCAAGAAGTCACTATGCTTCTTGCCCAAGGGGCAATAGAAGAGGTACCCATTCCTCAACAGGTTACAGGGTTTTACTCCCCCTATTTCCTTATCCCAAAGAAAACAGGGGGGGACAGACCTATTTTAGACCTCAGGGAATTGAACAAATTCCTGTTCAAAGAGAAATTCAAGATGATTTCTCTGAGAATGCTGCTGCCATACCTTCAGTCAGGATTGGCTTTGTTCTCTAGATCAAGGATGCGTACACATGTTCTCATCCATCCAACTCACAGAAAGTTCCTTCGGTTCCTTTTTCAAGGAAAGCACTACCAATACAGGGTGCTTCCTTTTGGCCGGGCCTCAGCACCAAGGGTGTTTATGAAATGCATGGCTGTGGTAGCAGCATTCCTTTGCACTCTAGGAATATTCGTCTTCCCCTACTTAGACGACTGGCTCATTCGAGCCCCATCAGAGTCAGAGGCCAGGATTTCTCTATCTTGCACAATGCGTATCCTTCAATATCTGGGTCTGGTCATAAACATCCCAAAATCCAGCCTCACTCCCACTCAGTCTCTAGAGTTCATAGGAGCTTTGCTGGATACCAGAAAAGCAAGAGCCTATCTTCCCCAGACCCGTTGCCTTCGCATGGTGCAGTTAGCTTCTCAAGCAGTGCTAAAGCCTCATCTCACTGCTCGAGAAATGTTACAACTACTAGGCCACATGGCATCTACCGCTATGGTTTTCTAAGGAAGTAGCTGAAAAAGTGAAGAAAAAGAGGGAGGCCTTCATGAAATACAAGCGATCACAGAGAGAGGAAGACAGGCATCTGTATTTGGAAAAACTTAGAGAAGCTAGCAAAGTAGTCAAGAAGGCAAAGATTCAAAAGGAGGAGGAAATACCCAATGCAATAAAATGGGGGGATAAGACATTTTTCAGATATATTAGTGAGAAGAGGAAGGGCAAGAATGGTATTGTCAGACTGAAGGGTGCAGGGGGGGAATATGTAGAAGCTGATAAGGATAAAGCGGAATTGCTTAACAAATATTTTTGTTCTGTGTTCACAGATGAAGAACCAGGAGCAGGACCTCAGAAAACACCCACAAATAGGAACAGAAGCGAGGGACATCTTGAACAATTTTCAGAAGACTGTTTTTCGTGAGAAACTAGCTCAACTTAAAGTAGACAAAGCGATGGGACCGGATGGGATACACCCTAGAATACTGAGGGAACTTGGGGACGTTTTAGCAACTCCACTGACTGACCTTTTCAATGCCTCGTTGGAGTCGGGAGTGGTGCCAAAGGACTGGAGAGAGGCTCATGTGGTGCCTTTACACAAAAGCGGAAGTAAGGAAGTGGTTGAAAACTACAGGCCGGTTGGTTTAACTTCGGTGGTGAGTAAATTATTGGAAACGCTGCTGAAAGAGAAAATAGTGAGGTTTCTGGAGTCCAGCGGATTACAGGATCCGAGGCAGCATGGATTCACCAGAGGCAGGTCTTGTCAGACAAATCTGAATGATTTCTTTGACTGGGTGACCAGGGAGTTGGACCGAGGGAGAGCTCTAGATGTGGTGTATTTAGATTTCAGTAAAGCTTTTGACACTGTACCTCACAGGCGACTTATAAACAAACTGAGCACCCTAGGGATGGACCCTAAAGTTACTGCTTGGGTTAGAAATTGGTTGGGTGGGAGGCGACAAAGAGTACAAGTAAATGGAGCTCACTCTGAGGAGAAGGATGTTACCAGTGGTGTGCCCCAGGGATCTGTCCTTGGTCCGATTCTTTTTAACATCTTTGTTAGTGATATAGCGGAAGGGCTGTCGGGTAAGGTTTGCCTCTTTGCAGATGATACCAAAATCTGCAATAGAGTAGACACCCAGGAAGGGGTAGATAACAGGAGGAGGGATCTAGCTAAGCTTGAAGAATGGTCTAGAATTTGGCAGCTGGGATTTAATGTTAAAAAATGTAAGGTCATGCATTTGGGCTGCAACAATTCAAGGAAGCAATACAGTATAGGAGGTGAAGTACCTTTGTCCACTAAAGAAGAGCGGGACCTAGGCGTGGTTGTGTCTTATGATCTTAAAGTAGCTAAACAGGTAGAGAAGGCGACGGCAAAAGCTAGAAGGATGCTTGGGTGCATACGGAGAGGAATGGCTAGCAGAAAAAAGGAGGTGATAATGCCTCTGTATAAGTCTTTGGTGCGACCTCATTTGGAGTATAGTGTGCAATTCTGGAGACCACACCTTCAAAAGGATGTGAACAGGATGGAGTCGCTGCAGAGGGTGGCTACTAAAATAATTAGTGGGCTTCATTATAAAGCATATGAGGACAGACTTAAGGATCTTAATATGTACACCTTAGAGGAAAGGCGGGATAGAGGTGATATGATTGAGATGTTTAAATACCTCCGTGGCATAAATGTTCAGGGAGAGAGCCTCTTTCAATTGAAAGCAAGTTCTGCTACGTGGGGACATGGGATGAGGGTGAAGGGAGATAGATTCAGGAGTGATATGCGGAAATATTTCTTTACGGAAAGAGTAGTGGATCCGTGGAATAGTCTCCCAGTGGAGGTGGTAGAGATGAGAACAGTAACTGAATTCAAAAAAGCATGGGACCAACACAGAGGATCTCTAAAGGTAAAAAGTGGACTGTTGTAGTTGTTGATATGGAAGGACAGACTAGATAGGCCATGTGGTCTTTTTCTGTCATCATGTTTCTATGTTTATGCTCGCCTCCATATGAGAGCAGCCCAGTGGACTTTATCCACTCAATGGACCCAAGTATCAGGGTGCCTGTCAGACAAAATAGAAAACACAAATCGCCTTATTTTGTCCCTCCAATGGTGGCAGTTCATTCAAAACCTGTTGCTGGGTTCCCCGTTTCAACCACCTTTACCCCAGGCAACTCTCACAACAGATGCTTCACCAATGGGTTGGGGAGCTCATCTGCAAGACCTCTCCACCCAAGGCACTCGGACTCCACAGGAGACTCATCTACACATCAATCTCTTAGAGCTCAGAGCAATCTTCCTTGCTCTGCGAGTGTTCCACACCCTGCTAAGCTACAAGACAGTCCTCATTCATACGGACAATAAAGAAGCCATGTTCTACGTGAACAAGCAGGGAGGAACAGGCTCTCTGTCGCTTTGCAACGAAGCTTTGCGACTATGGGCCCTCGCCAGAGAGCATCAGATTCATCTCCTGGGCGTGTATCTTCCAGGTATCCAAAACTCTTGGGCAGACAGACTCAGTCGAGTTCTGCTTCCACACGAATGGTCTCTACATGCAGACCAGGTGGCCAAGATTTTTCAAATTTGGGGAACCCCGGACCTAGACCTCTTTGCAAGTCCGTGGAATGCCAAACTTCCCAGGTTCTGTTCCAGAATTCCGTCTCAGGGCTCTCAGGCCAGGGATGCTTGGGGTCAAGACTTCCTTTATGCCTTTCCACCCATTCCCCTAATTCCCAAAACCCTGTTCAAGCTTCAGAGAGACAGAGGCCGTATGATTCTCATAGCTCCACATTGGCCACGGCAAGTGTGGTACCCTCTGCTTCTTTATCTCTCTCAAGCTCCCTCTCTGGAGTTAGGGTCTGCTCCAGATCTCCTGTCTCAGGAGGACGGAATGTTATGGCATCCCAATCCCCAGTCTCTGCATCTCAGGGCTTGGTTGCTGAAGGCCTAGATCTCCATGATCTTAACCTCTCTCAGCAAGTAAAGGATATCCTTTATGCTTCCAGAAAAACTTCCACAAGACGCTCTTATGCTTTCAAGTGGAAAAGGTTTACCATATGGTGCTCGCAGAAGGGTCTTAGCCCCCTTGCGATACCTCTGGAATCATTACTGTAGTATCTCCTTCATTTATCCAATGCAGGACTTAAGACTAACTCAGTAAGAGTCCATTTGAGTGCTATTGCAGCTTCTTTCAAGCCTTTAAATGGACAACCTATTTCCTCCCGTCCTCTTATAGCAAGATTTATGAGAGGCCTTCTTCTAACGAAGCCTCCCATTAGGCCACCACCGGTGGCATGGGATTTAAACCTGGTTCTTGGCCAGCTCATGAAGCCACCTTTCGAACCCTTAGCTACTACCTCGTTGAAATTCCTTTCTTGGAAAGTTATCTTTCTCATTGCAATCACATCAGCACGTCACATCAGTGATTTGCAGGCACTAGTGGCTGATCCTCCTTATACAAGGTTCCATCATGACAAGGTAGTCCTTAGGACTCATCCACACTTTATGGCAAAGCTGGTCTCGCCTTTTCATTTGAACCAAGCGGTCTACCTGCCTGTGTTTTTTCCAAGGCCTCATGCAGAAAATCTTCATACTTTGGACTGTAAAAGAGCTTTAGCTTTTTTTACTTACAAAGAACACAGCAACATAGAAAATCCTCTCAACTCTTTGTTGCTTTTGATCCTTCCCATCTGGGACTTCCAGTTGCCAAGAGAACACTGTCCAGCTGGATTGCACAGTGTATTTCCTTTGCCTATCAGAGTAAGAATCTTCCTCTGGAGGGCCATGTCACAGCTCACAATGTGAGAGCCATGGCAGCTTCAATGGCTCATCTGCACTCTGTGTCTATTGATGACATCTGTCGAGCAGCCACTTGGGCCTCGGTTCATACCTTCACAGCCCATTACTGCTTGGACAAGGACTCCCGCCGGGATGCCTTGTTTGGTCAGGCTGTTCTCCAACACCTGTTCCATACCTAATCAACTTCTACCCACCATCCCTGGTAGGATGCTGGAGATCCATGGGGGGGGAAGTTGAGCCCTTTCACAGGGACGCACAACTTCTGGGGTTCTCTCCCTGACATCTAAAGCTAGGGAGTCCACATTTGTGAAGACTATATTCCTGCTTGTTCCTGGAGATAGCATAGTTACTCACCTGTAACAGGTGATCTCCGGGAACAGCAGGAATTTAGTCTTCACAACCCACCCACCTCCCCCCTAGGAGTTGTATCTCTCTCACTCTTTGTCTCAGCTTTAAACTCAACTGGAGAGAGGCAGTTGGGAAAGGTGGGAAGGCAGCACGCAGGCGCTGTGGGATGCTCCCAAAAGCTTTCTAATTGGATGCTGGGGAGCGTTCCCGCGCAGGCTCCGTCGGCACCGACGCTACCCATATGTGAAGAATAAATTCCTGCTGTTCCCGGAGATCACCTGTTACAGGTGAGTAACTATGCTTTCCCCCTACTCGGATGACTGGTTCATAAAGAGCTCTACTCCAGATAGCATCTGGCAGTAGGCTCACCTGACCATCCAGGTACTCAAGCTATTGGGGTTCATGAGCAACTACCCCAAGTCTCGCCTCCAGCCCTTCCGGCAACTGGAGTTCATAGGGGCCCTTCTTGACATCACTCGGCTCAGGCTTTTCTCCTAGTGGATTGCCTGCAAAGGCTAATGGCGTAATTGGCAATGTCCAACAGAGGCGCCGCACAACAGCCTGGGGGATGCTGGAAGTCTTTGGCCACATGGCCTCAATGGTGCATGTCACATCCCCGGGGATGCTGGAAGTCCTTGGCCACATGGCCTCAATGGTGCATGTCACATCCCCTGGCCCGCCTCTTCATGAGACAAGCTTAATGGACTGATAACACAGTGGAAACAAGCTGCCGGGTGGCAGTCCTTGTTCCTCTGGCCCAGTCCCTGCACTGGTGGGCAGAACCGCAGAATGTGCTCAAGGGTCTTCTGTTTCAGGTGTCACAACCTCTGAGAACATTGATGGATGCATCCAAGTTGGGCTGGGGGCTCATTTGGGTGGCCTATGCACTGCAAGGCCTGTGGTCGGAAGAGGAGAGCCTTCACCAGATCAACTTCATGGAACTGTGGACAATCACAAATGCCCTCTAGGCGTTCCAAGGGCAGTTGGTCAGCCATGTGGTGCTGAACCAGATGGGCAACCAGGTGGCTATGTACTATATCACCAAGCAGGGCGGCATGGGATTATACCTCCTCTACTGTGAGACAGCCCATTTGTGAAAGTTTGCCATCACTCATGATATGGAACTGAGGGTAACTTATCTGCCTGGGGAACTTAATTTCCCGGTGGACCAGCTGAGCAGTGTCCTCCAGCCACACAAGTGGACCCTCAACAGGGAGGTTGTAGGTCGGATCTTTCAGGAGTGGGGTACCCCCCATGATAGATCTATTTGCCACTCTGCGTAATGCCCAGATGGACCAGTTCAGCTCTAGGGTGGCTTCCAGCAGCTAACTAGGGCCAGATGTCCTCCTCCTTCATTGGGAGGTAGGCCTGCTTTGCACGTATCCTATTCCGCTAGTGGCGAAAATGCTGCTGAAGCTTCATGTGGACGGGCACGATGATCCTCATCACTCTGTATTGGCCCAGCCAGCTGTGGTCCCCCTTGCTGCTTCAACTCTCTTGGCGGGAGCCTTTGCCCCAGACCTCATCTCAAGAGAACAGGACCTTGCTGCACTCCAATATCCAGTCCCTGGCCCTCACAACCTGGATGTTGAGTGGGTAGTCATCTCGGAGTTCAACTTGCCCGAGAATGTCAAGGATGGGCATTTCTAACAGGGACGCCCATTGCAATACTGGATGGCTTTTAAATAAAATCTCTCTGCCTGAGAGCTCTTAAAGAGGTTTTGGTTTTTATTTTAAAAGTTAATTCTTTTTCTGTATTACAAAATAATTTTTTATTGATGTTGAGCATAGCTCTGTCAGAGCTCATTGTTTCTTGTTCTGGCTTTCCATTCAGACCCAGCTCTTTGAAGCCACTGACCTCATCAGGTGTTAGAGCGCCTCACCCACTCCAGATCCCACTCATTCCATGTGAGCATTCTTGCTTTATAGGACAACTCCCTAATTAGCTACACGTAAAGGAGATTAACTGCTTTTTCTCTGAAAGGATAGCTAAGGAAAAATTAGAGACTTTGGTTGGTTTCTCTTTTACTTCAACAGGTACCAAAGCTCCAACCACCAAATAATGGCTGGGAAAAATCATATTGCCAAAGCTGCTGCTCCTGTTACAGCTTCTGCCTCTGTCCAGATGGAGAACCTGATGCCAACAAGTTGAGGAGCTCGGAGAAGAGGTGGCGAGGCTGAGAAGGTTTTGAGACAGCGAGAATTACATTGATGGGATGCTTCTTGAAACATCCAAGCTCTCCAACGGAGGTGAAGATGGGAGGCTACAGAATGAAGAGAGTTGGACATGAGTCACCACAGCCTGCAGAATTAACACTCCAACTCCACCAGCCCTTGAATTGAAGAACCATTGTGCAGTCCTGGAAGCAAAGGAGGTAAAAGCATCTCAAGAAAGGGAAGAATCAGAGCTCATACACCCCAAAGTTGCAGAATCAGTGACTACAAGGAAGCAAAGGGTAGTGGTGGTTGGTGACTCTCTTCTGAGGGGGGTCCATCTGCCGACCAGACGATGTCCAGAGAGGTGTGCTGTCTGCCAGGTACCAAAATCCAAGATGTTACAGAGTTTGCCAAGACTCATCAAGCCTACTATAGAGTAATTAGACCTTACCTGCTAATTAGCGTTCCTGAAGGATCTCCAGTCCGGTCCCTTCTACTGGGTTGTGCCCCTCTACCAGCAGCTTGTGGACTGAGCACGTCATCTTTTGATGACCCTGGGGTATAAGTAGACTGGCACTGCCCACCAACTCCAGTGACCTATTGGCGGAGAGACAAGTGAATACATACCAAACTTAACTGCACTAGAAACTTTAAACAAAAAACTTTGAGACCCCCTCCCCCGGGAGAACTTCCCACCGTCCCCGGAGAAGAAAGGCTTACCTGACCCGCTCACACCGGTGAGACGCCTGACCATCCAGCTCGCCTCACCGTAAAGGCCCCAGAGGAGCAACTGAATGCTCCTATCTGCGCTTATTTCTTTGGGCCGAGCATACCTGAAAAAAGGACCTCCAAGATCTGGGAGGGAACAGGGACCAGACTGGAGATCCTTCAGGAATGCTAATTAGCAGGTAAGGTCTAATTACTCTTTCCTTAGCGTCTCTCCAGTCCAGTCCCTTCTACTGGGATGTACCAGAGCAGTTCCAAAATCGGGAGGGCCCAGCAATGCCGGACCGAAGAACCGCGCCCCCAAAACCTGCGTCCTCAGACGCCTGAACGTCCAACCTATAATGCTTAGCAAAAGGTATGCAGGGATGACCAACCGCTGCTCTACAGATGTCCAGTGGGGGAACCAGGCTGAACTCCGCCCACGAGGCCGCTTGTGCCCGAGTGGAGTGCGCCCGGAGCCCCGCCGGGACCTGTTTACCTCTCAAAATGTAAGCCGAAGAAATGGCCTCCCTGATCCATCTGGAAATGGAGGACTTCGCTGCCGCCTACCCCTTACGCGGCCCCGCAAACTGCACAAACAACCGTTCCGACTTGCGGAAGGGCTCCGTGCAAGCTAAGTATCGCTTTAGAGTTCTGCGCACGTCCAGGAGACGCAGTCGAGCGTCATCCCCTTCCCGGCGAACCACGAAGGAGGGAAGAGAAACCGACTGATTCACATGAAAGGCCGAAACCACCTTCGGCAAGAAGGACGGGACCGTCCGGAGAACCACCCTCTCCCTAGAAAAAAACAGAAAGGGCGGACGGCAAGATAACCTTATCACTTGTTCTTGACCAAACCCCACCTTTAGAGCTCGAGCATTTAAGAATCTATTGTAAATAGTTGAGAATATCTGTTATTTATTAAACCCTGTTATCCATGTTTTATCTCCTGTTC
Organism: Ichthyophis bannanicus; assembly: GCA_033557465.1. Lineage (NCBI taxonomy): Eukaryota > Metazoa > Chordata > Amphibia > Gymnophiona > Ichthyophiidae > Ichthyophis > Ichthyophis bannanicus. The sequence continues at coordinate 906,143,951 of CM066035.1, read as the reverse complement.
CTTGTAAACTTAACATTTGTTCTATGTTTAAGTACAAAATTGTTAAAATGTAAACCGCGCTGATAACAAAAGTGCGGTATATAAAAGCTGTTAAATAAATAAATAAATAACGCCTGCAACTCCGAAATGCGTCTGGCCGAGCAGATGGCCACCAAAAACACTGCCTTAAGAGTCATATCCTTCAGAGACGCCCGCTGGATGGGTTCAAAGGGCTCAGCGGAAAGGGCGTCCAAAACGAGGTTGAGGTCCCACGGAGGAACCAGCGATCTCTGTTGCGGCCTAAGCCGCTGCACCGCCTTCAGAAACCTACCTACGTCCGCATGCTCGCCCAAGAGCTTTCCCTGAATCCTGCCCCTATAACAGGACATAGCCGCCAGCTGCACCCTCAAAGAACTAGCGGCTAGGCCCTTGTCGAAGCCTGCCTGCAAAAATTCCAGAACCTCAGGCACCGAAACCGAGAGGGGCCTCATCTTCCTATCTGCACACCAGGCCTCAAAGATACGCCAGACCCTCACATAGGACAGACAGGTCGAACACTTGCAGGAACTTAGCAGGGTGGAGATCACCGCCCCTGAGTAACCTCTCTTTCGCAACCTAGCCCTCTCAATAGCCAGGCCGTAAGCGAGAATCGATCCACCTGCAGCATGCGCACCGGCCCTTGGAAGAGAAGGTCGTCCCTCACTGGCAGGCGGACGATCGGCTAGAAGACGCATGAGGTCGGCATACCACAGACGGCGCGGCCAGTCTGGGGCTACAAGGATCACCAGCCCCGCGTGAGCCTCTATCCGTTGAGCACCCACGGCGGAAACACGTACAAGAGGCCATCGGTCGGCCAGCTTCTCACTAGGGCGTCCAAGCCCTCGGACATCCTCTCCTTCCGTCGGCTGAAGAAACGGCTTGCCTTGGCTGACTCCCACGTCGCCATCAGATCCATGATGGGGGAACCCCATCTGTACACTGTGGGCTCTCCAGAAAGGAGACTACCCGGTGAGTGGCGCTTCGACTCTCTTGCTCGGATCAGCCAATCGTCGAGATACGGGTGGACCAAGATCCCTTCCTTGCGTAGGGCCGCCGCTACCACCACCATGACCTTTGTAAAGGTGCCGTCGCTAAGCCAAACGGCATCGCTTGAAACTGAAAATGTCCCTGCGGGACCGCAAACCTCAGGAACTGTTGATGGGACTTGCGGATCGTAATATGCAAATACACCTCCGTGAGGTCGAGAGAAGTCAGAAACTCCCCTTGTCGTACCGCCACCAGCACCAGGATCGGCCAGAAGGAGCCCTCCTTTTTGGGCACCACAAAGTAAATGGAGTACCGTCCGGTCCCGCGCTGAGCCGCGGGGACGGGAACAACCGCCCCCAGCGCCTGCAGTCTCCTGAGCGTCCCCTCTACCGCCGCCCGCTTGGACGGAGAACGGCAAGGGGAAAGAACAAAGGAAGGAAATACGGGCTTTGCAAACTCGAGCACATAACCCTCTCGAACCACTTCCAAGACCCACTGGTCTGTCGTGACCCGGGCCCAAGCGTAGAGGAACCGCCTCAGCCTGCCCCCCACTGGCAGGTCCTCTCCCCGGGCCCCCGCGGCTTCATTGGGACTTCCTGGCAACCGAGGAGGGCGAGGCTCCAAAACCTCTTCCTGCCCCCCAAAAACCTCGGAAGCCCTGTCCCCTAGAGGAAAACCTCCCTCTCTGAAAGGACGAGGAGTGAAAGGTCCGAAACCTCCTCATCTCCCGAGGCTGAGCCCTCCCTAAGGAGGGGGCTCTATTCTGTTTCGGCCTATCCTCCGGGAGTCTACCCCCCTTAGACTCCCCCAGTTCCTTCACCAGCTTCTCCAGGTCCTCACCAAACAATAATTTGCCCTTAAAGGGCAGCCTACCGAGACGAGCCTTTGAAGAACCGTCCGCTGCCCAATTGCGGAGCCACAGATACCGCCGGGCCGCAACTACCGAGGCCATATTCCTCGCTAGGCTTCTAATGAGATCATACTATCAGCCAGATACGCTGCACCCGACTCAATCTTCGCTGCCTCTCCCAAGCCTTCAACGGGGTTCTCCCCCGCCAGCTGGATCTGTTGGGACCAGCGCAAACAGGCCCGGGCGACCCACGCCCCACATACCGAAGCCTGAAGCGCTAGGGCACTTGTTTCAGCAGCATATCCATCTTCCTATCCTGGGAATCCTTAAGGGCCGAACTGCCCTCGACCGGAATCGTGGTCTTCTTGGTGGCAGCTGCCACCGCCGCATCTACCCTGTGAGAGCGCAGCAACTCCTTCTCCCCCTCCGGTAGCGGGTACAGCCTAGACATGGACCTTGCTCCCCTAATGGCCGACTCCAGCTGATCCCATTCCTCCTGGATCATTTGGCGCACCACCCGATGAACCGGGAAAACCTTTTGAGATTTCCTGACCGCCTGAATCAAAGGATCTTCCAGCGCCTCTTCCTCCGCTGGTTCCCCCGGCCGACATGTTCAGGACCTTGAGGGCCTCTCCGATCAACACTGGCAGTTCTTCCCTGCGGAAGACCCGAACAATCTTGGCCTGTTCTTCGGGGATCTCACCTTCTTCCAGCTCCTCCTCGTCCCCCCCCCCCATCCCTGTCAGACAGATCCCCCTCCAAGGACTCTGACAATGGGGGGTGGGACTCCTCCTCCTGTGACAATCTTGGACGCTTTGCCGGCAGTGGGCCTACCTCCGCCAGCTCCCTGGTGTCCACCTGCCGGGCCTTTGCCCCCGCCTGCTCCTGCCCATGCCGCCCCTGCTTGTAGAGGCAAAACGCCTTATGCAGGAGAAGAACAAACTCCGGGGAGAAGTCGCCAGCCACCTCCTCCTCCTCCAACTCCAGCCCCGCGGAGGAGGGACCCGGCTTGGGAGGTGGCTGAGTGGGGGGGGTCCCCTGGCATACCCAAGGGGGAATCCGGATGGCCCACCTCCCCAGAAGGAGCACCCAAATCCTGGGAAGAAGAGGGAGGAAGATCCTGCCGGCTCCCCGCCCGGCTCCCTAACTCCCCCATGGCCGCCTCTCCCATACAGGCTTTGCAGATGCCTGAGTCCAAGGCTCCCCCCTTACGGGACCCGCACACCATGCACTGGGCTTTAGCTGGCATAATTACCTCAGTTAGCACTAGGGCTGAGAGAAAATGAGCGGGTGGGAAACAGAGGCAGGCCGAAGCCTAAAATCCCCTTTCCTCACTCTCTTTACCTACTAACCTGTATGTAATTTAATGATTTTTTTTTCTTTTTTCAAACTAGCGCTTGCTGACTCCCTCTTCAGGCCCTCGAGTCCCTCAGTGTTTGTTTGTTTGTTCTTTTTTGAGTACCAACGGCTTAAAGCCCAAAGTACTGGAGACTGCAGCCCCTGCAAATTTCGCACGCATGCGCGTGAAAAAACAACAGGGGACTCACCTCCCAACACGCGGGCCTCACTAAGCACACGGTCCGCGACCGCGTGGAGAGCTGCTTCCCTGGCGGCGCACTGCCGCGAACCTCCTCTTCAGGCGCACAGCTCCTCTGTGCCGCAAAGCCTGATGGCTCTTCGGCCCACCGCCCGCCCTCTCACCCCTCAAGGGCTTCCGTGGCGCAGCGGAAAGGACGGAAAGGCTTGTCTCCCCTCACCAGCGAGGGAGAGGGAATGGCCCCAGCTCTGCCGGCTTCAGCCCAACTCCCTCTTCGGCAGTAAGCCCTCCTTCCGACCGCTCCCACACGAGGGGGGGAAGTCTCCAAATGGGTATAAAGAAATAAATAAATAGAAGTATAAAAGGTAAAATTAAAGGAAAAATAAAGTAAACCCAAGAGGTGCCTAAGCTAGTCTCTCCAGAAAGCCAGATCCCTGGCTTGCTGTACCCCTACCAGCTGCTAGCAGACTGAGCACAAAAACTGGAGTTGGTGGGCAGTGCCAGTCTACTTATACCCCAGGGTCATCAAAAGATGACGTGCTCAGTCCACAAGCTGCTGGTAGAGGGGCACAACCCAGTAGAAGGGACCGGACTGGAGAGACGCTAAGGAATATACAATGTTGCTCATCCATATCGGCACAGTTGATACTGCTAGGTATCCCTCTGAGCATATCAAAAGTGACTTCATAGCTCTGGGACAGAGGGTAGAGCAGATTGGTGTACAAGTGCTATTCTCTTCAATCCTCCCTTTTGAGGGTAAAGGCTGAGGCAGAGAAGCCGATAGCTTGGGAATAGGAATATTGGATCATTCTATGGTAAGGATGGAGTTAAAAATACTGGAAGTAGCCAGGTTGGGTTCATTCTCAATATCCTGCATCAGGACACCCAATTCAAAACCTTTTTAAGAGGGGCCTGCCTGCTGACTAGGCATCCACCTCATACAACAGACCTCAAGGGGGGCCAGTAGCGCAGCATTGGGAAAGCTGACAAGACAGTCCCCTCAGTGCAGCAGTGGGTCTTTGAACATCCCTTGTGTGTGCTCAAGGCTTGCTGCTCCTTCCCTCTTCGAAAGAAAAATTGTGTTTGGAGGAGGCAGGACCAGCAAGCCATGAGCACTTGCAGTGCTTTTCCGTGCAGGCTTGAGGATAGGTATGCTAGCAAGGGGAGGGAGATGCTGGACACCTAGAGCATGGTAGGGGGGATAGGAGAGATACTGGATAAGTGGAGTGGGGGAGGGAGGGAGTAGGGAGGTGCAGGGGAGATAAGCAGACAGATAAGTTTAGATATAGCTTAGTAATTATGCCTAGGGGTTGTCTTCTAGTCCTCCCAGTTGGTTCGGTGAGACTTTCTGGTAAAGAGCAGCAGCAAGAGACAGGTTCTGTGATTATATATTAATATTATTGTATAAAAATAATCATAAGGCTAACACTAAAGAATGAGATAATCAGATTTAGCAGCAGAAATTAATAATTCTTATGTAAACTATTATAAATAATAACCAAAGGCATCACTCTGCACTCATCATAGCACAGAATGGAGCTGTCTGGCTAATTCCCACCCACTGGAGAAAACATAAACTGATATATTCAGCTTTGCCCAGAGGAATGAACACCACTGGGATACAAATCAGATTCCAGAGCAGCAAAAGATACAAATAGGCAGATAATCTGGCAACGCAGGTTCCAGTCCTAGTAGGCGAGCCGCATGGGGTACAGAACACTTTGAGGTTCCTGTGGGAGTCTTAGTTTGTCTCAGTATCAGTGAACAGCTTTCGTGCCACACGTCGTGTGCTAGTGCAGGTAGAAAAGGAAAAGTTACAAAAGTTCTTCTGTAAATACATTCTTATTCCTTGTGCTAAATTCTTATCACACTTTGGCAATTGGTTGGCATGAGATTCTGTTGGGTGCCTGAGCAAATCAGGAGACAGCCATCGTGATGTGGTCTGATGCCCAGTAGGGTCTATGATGAGAGTGCACATAGACAAAGCAGGCAACAATAGTCTTCTGTGTCCATACACATTTGGCAGGCTGCAGATTGGAAGCATCAGCAGATCTGAGGTCTTGAAACATATCACAGGTTTCTGGAGCAGGAATCCATATTGTCTGGTTCAGGAATTTGGTTCTACAGTATAGGCAGGCTACAGGTATCAGTCCCACAGAAGGGAAGTGGTGGTGATGGACATTAGGGTGAGGGGAGATGCTGCACTACAGGGGGAAGGGCAGATATCTTTGGTCCAGCCCTGTATGGTAGGTATACAAGTTTGAGAATGATAATGGAGAAGCTGGAATAAGCACTTATTGTGAAGTGGCTAAAGCAGTACTGAGAGGGAGAATTATTGCTTATCTGGTTAAGAAATAAAAAGTGAATACACACAGATTTGATACAGCTCACCAGAGTCGGAGGAAGCATGTAGCCAGATCAACAGAAGAAGCTAAGCAGGAATACCTGGAGGCTTAAAGGAAGATAAATTATATTCTGCAGAAAAGAGCAAAGACCGATATCTCTGCATAAATTCTGGGGGCATATTCAAAACACTTTAGCCAGTTAGCAGACTTTCTAACCAGTTAAAATGCGGTTAGTGCCATCGAATATCCCATACTAACCAGTTTGCATTAGGGGATTCCAGAGGTAGAGTGGGACAGCACCTTTAGCTAGCCAGTCAGCGGTGATATTGAGCTACTAAAATGCCTAAAGAAAGAACAGACTTGCCATTTACTAACTTTAGGAGTTTTAGTTAGCTGGTTAGCAGTTCAATATCACCACTGACTGGCTAGCTACAGTGGCCCGGCACTGAATATCTGGGAATTTATGGCCTATTATAAAAGAACTGTATACGAGGATGCCTGGCAGTCGTGAAAATCAAAACCAGTTTTTCCAGATCCTGCAGCTGCCAAAGCTGGGAAAAGAGCAACTAAATCTAATTGGTTACTGTGGGAGAAATAAGACAGGTCATAAAAATAAATAAACACAATATCCCCCTCCCCACTATATATAGTTTTTACTAATGTATAAGTGCTAATTCTGTTCTTTTGTTCTATCCAAAATTTTCATTGTAAAATATTTCTAATGTTCTATATAATGTTTATTGTATTCACTCAGTTCCATGAAAACTGTTTTGACTTGTAGAAAAAACAGTATATCAAAATTTGTTAAATAAATAAATCAAACATTTAAGATTAGCAAAAACATCAGGCCCAGGCAGGTTGCTTGCATAATTTTATAAAATCCTAGAAGATTTAGTAGCCCAGCTGCTCCAGCAATTAATGGATGAAATACTCAGCAGAAGAATGGATGGGACTATTCCAAATTTGGCCTATGTAGTCAATTGGGAAGGGAGCCATAGAATCCTGGATCGTACTGCATGGACCCATCTCCTTACTAAATCAGGATCTTAAGATAATTGCAGTAGTGCCTTGGAATTCTGTTACCAGGCTTGATACACCCAAGCCAGACTGATTTTGCTAAAGGGCATTATGCATCAACCAACCTAGTGAGGGCTTTGGCGGCCATAAAGGGGAATGAGGGACCTGTCAGGGTAGGCCTTGGTTAGTCTTGACACTGAGATGGACTTTGACAGGGATTCCTGGGACTCTATGTTTTGGACCCTGGAGGCTTTTGGGATACAGGTGAACATACACTTGACTGCATGCACAACTGCTAATTAATGGGAAACAGTTTTGGACTGCAGAGGGGAATGAGACAAGGCTGCCCACTATCCTCATTGCTATTCATTTTATCGTTGGAGCCCTTGGATATTAAAATTAGAGAATATGCAAGTGTTAAAGAGATTGAGGTGGGTGGTAAGGATTGTTGTAGAAACCTTTTTAGCAGATGATATGTTTTTGTTTTTTTTAATTATTTATTTATGGATAATTTTACAATATGATACAGTAAAATTAATAACAAAGGAAAATGAAATATGTCAAAATAAATAAATAAAGAAGAATTCTTAACACAAAGTTACCACCCACATCATTGGGGAGACATGTCTAAAAATTCAATAAGAAAATATAATACTGAAGATAAACAAGGCTAAACAGAACCACAAAAGAATCTGTAGCCAACATATACAGCTGGGTGAAAACCCTCCCCCACCGAGCTCACACGCTGCCCTTGAGTTTCTCCCGTTCCAAAATCCACTTCCAATTCGGAAGGTGACGAGAAAATAAATTTATCATAGCTAGAAGCAACACAACATTTACAGGGGTATTTTAAAAAGAAAGTAGCCCCTAAAGCAAGAACTCTAGGCTTTAATGCAAGAAACAGTTTCCTACGTGATTGCGTGGAATAAGAAACATCAGGAAATATCTGTATCTGTTCACCACAAAACTTCACCTCTTTTCTCCTAAAATATGCCTTTAGGATATCGACCTTTTCCTCAGAGGAAAAGGTCACCAATAAAGTAGCCCGACAGGTGATAGTGTCATGGGACTCTTCTAGAAAAGCCGTCAAATTGAAATTCTTGGAGTAGGAGGAGGAGCCTCTTCCTGGTCCGCAGGGCTGCGCGGTAAATTCTTAACAGATAAATAATAACACTTAACAATTAAACAAGTATCAGCCTGCAGAAGAAGAAGGGCTTCTTTCAAGTACTTCCGAAGTAAAATTAGAGGGGATAACAATGAACAAATTGGAAAATTTAATAACCTCAAATTTTTGGCACGAGAAACATTTTCCAGATGCTCAAGTTTCTGGTGTAAAATTAGACTGTCCTTAGCGTGTGCTGCCGAAAAATCGGAAACAGACACCGCTTGGGACTCCAATTTCACCACCGCGGAGCTCAAGGCTCCAACTTGAGAATCCAAAGATTGAAATTGTTCAACAGCGTCCCTTGTAAATTGACACAACATAGAAACAGTCCCAGCAAGAGTATTTTCTGTTCGAGTAACCACTTGCCAAACGTCCGAAAGGGTAATTCTGGATGATGGAGATTCAGTGGGGGGGACAGAAGGAGGGCTCCAAGAGACCGCCTTCGGAACACCACCACATTGAGATGATACCACACTAGGGGAAAGTTCACCGGATAACTCCAGGAAGCCCGGGGGGAGTGGAGGGGTACGCTCCACGGAGCTTAAGCTCACTCCCTCACTAGAGGGGTCGAGAGACGCAGTACCTGAGATGACAGCACGAGGTGTAGAAACCAAATGTTTCTCGATGGCACCAACTTGGGAAGCCTCAGCCAAAGGCTTCTTCTTCCGCTTTCCACCCGGCATTTTTCGGCACTCCAAAACCGGTAGAGCTCCTACTGTGCTCCTAAGGGGCTCACAAGGGGCGTGGCAATACCCCTTTGGAGACACCCCTTAGGAGACGCACCATAGCAAAGAACTTATATTAGGGCCCGAGGAGATGACATCAGCTGGGCTGCCCGCTCCAATCGCCAGCCTCCAAACCGGCACCTCTCAGCCCCGAAGGAAAACCAGACTGCAGGATAGACGCTCCCAAGGAGAATGCAGCAGAGGGATCTTATATCGGGCCCCAAAATGGCGTCAGCTGGGCTGCCCGCTCCAATCGCCAGCCGCCAAACCGGCACCTCTCAGCCCCGAAGGGAAACCAGACTGCAGGATAGACGCTCCCGCAGATGATATGTTTATATTCCTGAGTGATGCCCAACCTCATTTGTAGGAGCTTATGGATATTATAGAATACTTTGGTAGCTCCTCAGGACCAAATATGAACTACCTTAAATCTGAAACTCTAGCTCTGGGGAGAGAGAAGCAGGACATCTGGCAGCAAGCCCTTCCTTTAAAGTGGGTTATAGACAGCCTAGAAACATGACGACAGAAAAAGACCACATGGCCTAGCTAGTCTGCCCTTCCATTTCAACCACTACAACAGTCCCCTTTTTTCCCTTCGAGATCCTCTGTGTTTGTCCCATGCTTCTTTGAATTCCGATACTGTCCTCGTCTCTGCCACCTCCACTGGGAGATTATTTCATGGATCCACCACTCTTTCCGTAAAGAAATATCTCTGAATATCACTCCTGAATCTATCCCTTTCACCCTCATCCCATGTCCCATTGTAGCAAAGCTTGCTTTCAATTGAAAGAGGCTCTCCTCCTGTGCATTTATGCCATGGAGGTATTTAAATTTCTCAATCATATCACTTTGAAATACCTTAGCATACCTCCAAGTTGTAGCTTTAAAACCCTGTATAAGAACAACATTGCTGATAAAATTGAACTAAGCAGTTACACAATTGTTGGAAAGATTTGCCTTTAATCTTTTTGGGTTGAGTAGTCCTGGTGCAAATGCTAATCTTTCCAAATTTCTATTCTAGATGTTGCCAATATGGAAAAAAGAAAACAAAAACCCAGATTACTATAACTTAACAAGGGACCTCAACCATAGATAGCCCTCTAGTATAAAGCTCTTAAAGGCCACTACTAGTTATGCTCAGAGATCATCATTGGTCTGTTGTTTTATAGTGAAAAACAATCAGAACACCATATAGAAACTTAAGGTGTATCAAATAACTAAAAATGTGATATACCAAAAAGTGATATCAGCAAAACCAACACAATATTGTGTTTCGATAAGAAAATAGACCTATCTGCATCAGGGAAAGCTTGATGGTAAAACCCAAAAAGTACTATTCCAGCTGGCTGTGCACGTGCCACAAGCTAAAAACAACTCTGACAGCAGTAGAATAAATATACTAAAGGCATCAAATGTCATATGCTAAGACAGCCAATGAAGAATCAGAGAGCCACTCACAGCAGAGACACACAAGCAATAGCCTGATTCAGGCCAAGAGGTTCAATATAACAAATTAAACATCCAGGCAAGCTCACATAAGTTCAGTTTCTTCTGTGTTTCCTCGTTGCCAAGTAAAAGGAACATATTCCTAAATACGCCAACAAAGATCCAAAATTTGATGTTGAAAGTGTATCCAGTGGGTATCTAAAGGGGCTGTTTCCAATCTTGTATGAATATGACTTATGTTCATTAAGTTGCAGCCAGATCTTCCTTTTGGTGTGCCCCACATACACTATTGGACACAGGGAAATGATCGGGTAAATTGCCCAATCAGTGTTACAGTCAGTATGATACTTAGAAGAATAAGATCTCCCATTAAAATAATGCCACCAGCTAAAGCAGGGGTCTCAAACACGCGGCCCGCGGGGAGAGCATTTTGTGCGGCCCGCGACGCCATTGGTTTCACTTTTCACCTGATTGCCGGCACGGCCGCGTGGGGTTAAAAAAATACTCTCTAAGTCGTCTTCTCCCGAGTCACGAGCCTGCCCTCAACCAATGAGAGACAGGAAGGAGGGGGGGGGGCAGCCAGCCGAACGCCACGAGGCACCACGCACCCTCGAGGATCCATTTTGTGCACAGCGCGGGCAGGTATGGAGGCAGCCCCCGGAATTCCCCGATGTTAGCCAGCCCTGCCTCCCTCAGTCCCTCTCCTCTTCGGCTTTCAGAGCCGCGAAGGGAGAGCTTCTCCCTCACGACTCTGTTAAGCTCGCCGGGGCAGATGGGAAATTTCCTATAAGCCTCAGCGGGCTTAGCAGAGTCGCGAGGGAGGAACTCTCCCTTCGCGGTTCTAAGCCGAAGCAGAGAAGGACTGAGGGAGGGAGGGCTGGCTCTGCCGGGCAGGGGGGGGGGGTCCCGCGGGACATTTGATTTTGCCGCGGCTGATGGGGGGGGGGGGGGGGGTTTGGTATGGTAATGCCACTGGGGGGGGGTTAGGACTGGTAATGTGCTGTGGGTTGATGGGGGGGGTTATGACTGGTAATTCCACTGGGGGGGGGTTTAGGACTGGTAATGTGCTGTGGGTTGAGGGGGGGGGTTAGGACTGGTAATGCCACTGGGGGGGTTTTAGGACTGGTAATGTGCTGTGGGCTGATGGGGGGGGTAGGACTAGTAATGCCACTGGGGGGGTTTAGGACTGGTAATGTGCTGTGGGCTGATGGGGGGGTTAGGACTAGTAATGCCACTGGGGGGGGGTTAGGACTGGTAATGTGCTGTGGGCTGATGGGGGGGGTTAGGACTAGTAATGCCACTGGGGGGGGGGGTTAGGACTGGTAATGTGCTGTGGGCTGATTATGCTGACTTTTATTGACGGGGGGCTCAGGGATGCTTGATACTGCGGTGGCGGCAGCAGCAGCAGCAAGTTTGGATTTTTTAAAATGTACCTGGACTGATGGGGGGAGGGGGGTTAGGACTGGTAATGGGCTGGGGGGGTTGCTAGGACTGGAAATGGGCTAAGTGGAAGGGGGGCTTGAACTGCAAATGGCTGATGGGGAGGGGGGCTTGGAATGGAAATGGGCTGTGAGGGGAGGGAGCTAGCACTGGAAATGGGCTGAGTGGGGGGGGGGAGCTAGGGTTGGAAATGGGCTGATGCAGGGACTAGAAAGGAGCGGATGCTGGGTGGGGCTTGAACTAGAAGGGAGCTGATGTTGGGGAGGACTAGAATGGGATGGAGCTGGGAAAGTGAAATGGAGAGGGAAAAAATATTTTGTGCGGGAGGGAAGACAAATCTACAATTGGCCAGGTTTTGGGAGAGTAAGTGGAGATTGAGGATGGAGGGGTAATATTTGAGTGGATAAAATAGGAATGAGGAAAGAGCAAAAGGAGAAAGATTAGTATGTTAAAGCAGATGTAGAGAGAGAATGAAAAAAAAAACTAGAAGAGAGAAGAAAGGACAAATGGACAGCAGACGATGGAGAGTTAGCAGAAGACACGAAGAAACCATAAGAAAGTGGCTGGAACAATTGCAACTGAAAAAAAATGCACAAAAGGTAGGAAAATCTCTTTATTTTGAATTTATTAACTGGAATATGTCAGCTCTGGTAAATGTGCATCATTAATGTCTGTGCTTTGTTTAGTACAAGAAATTAATTTATAGTTTTATTTCTACAGTGTTGTTGTACATTCCAAGTTTGGCTTTTGGGGTTCCCAATTTAATTATTGTCTTCCTGTTTCTAAATTGTGATTCCTTGTTTGGTGATGGTGTATGTTCTGCATGTGTAACTGAGCTGAGGTATTCTGTTTATGTAATTCCTATTTGACATTGCTACTTGTTCTCTTTTCCCAGTAGGTCATGTATTGTTGTTCTCTGAAATGTATTGATTTAATATTTGCAGTGTTGCCTTTTGATAGGTAGGGTCTGGTGCTTTGTGAGTCCTGGTAGTGCTGTTATGATACGGGGGGTTTGCTATGGATTCTAAATGGGCAGTGTTTGTAGTAGTTCCTAATGTGCCTGGCGGTTGGCACTGGATTATAGTAATATAGAAATTGTTTAGTCTTTCTTTATCCATATATTCATTATGCAACATTATGCAAATATTTATGCAAATGAGGTCCCTTATGCAAATGAGGCCCCGTGTCTTATGCGGCCCCCGGGTTACTTTACAAGTCCTCGTTTGGCCCTGAGTTTGAGACCCCTGAGCTAAAGCATATTGACACCAATAGCAATGTCCATATGAAAAATGTCCAACCAAGGGATTTGGCATAGATGACGTTGGTAACATAGGAGTAAGCACGTGAAATTTAGTAAGCACGTCACCCAAACTATTTCCCCGTTTAAACGCAATACAGGGAAACTCAGCAAAAACAGAGTGAAAACTTAAAACACTCCAGTGCTTCCGCATAGAATTAACAACATGCCTTGAACTCACAGTGTAAGATAACACAAACCAGCATGTCATCCTGTCGAGGTTGCTTGTACAGAAGTAGAAGATCCCGCTGGACAAATTTAGCTTTATAATAAGTCTGTTTCACTGTAGACACTGGATATCCTCTAAATAAAAAATGAGAGGCAAGTATCTCAGATTCATTTTTAAACTGGTCAGTAGAACAAATGAGACAAGCTCGAAGAAAGTGACTTATGGGAACACTAGCTTTCAGTATATGTGGATGACATATGTTAAATTGTAAATAGGCATTATGAGGAGGAAGGGATAGCGTAACAAACAGTTGATGATGGGGCTGGAATACTTATTTGTATATAGTAAACACTGTTGGTTGATGAAATGTAACAATATGAATGCTTAATAAAAATTTAAAAAATAGGCATTACAGTCCACAGTTTTTCGATAAATGGATGTACATAAACCATTCAAAATCTTTTCTACTCGTACATCCAAAAAATCCATAACCAAAAGACAACACAATGAAAATTGAAGGTTACTATCCAGTGTATTCAGCCAAGTATGAAAACATAGTAGGTCCGTCTCAGAACCTGACCACAGCAGAAAAATGTCACCCAAGTATCGCTTCCACAGACGGATACGGAGTTTGAGGACTATCATCTTCCCAACTCAGAATTTTTTCCATGTATCCAGATACATGGATCCCTCTTGCCTTAATCAGGCTATTGATTGGGTATCTCTGCTGTGTGTGGCTCTCTAATTCCTCATTGGTTTTCTTAGCATGTGACATTTGATGCCTTTAGTATATCTATTCTACTGCAGTCAGAGTTTCTTTAGCTCGCGGCGTGTGCACAGCTGACTGGAGTAGTACTTTTGGGGTTTTACAGCCTAGCTTTCCCTGATGCAAATAAGTCATGTTTTCTTATTGAAACACAATATTGTGTTGGTTTTATTGATATCACCTTTTGGTATATCACATGTATGAGTTTGTAGTTACTTGATATGTCTTAAGTTTCTATATGGTGTTTTGGTTTTCACTATAAAACAACAGACCAGTGATGATCTCTGAGCATATCTAGTAGTGACCTTTGAGGGCTTTTATACTAAAGGGTCAGTAGGCTTGTATAAACATATCTATGGTTGAGGTCCCTTGTTAAGTTATAGTAAAGAGAAATTAGACTTACCTGCTAGTTGTTGTTCCTTGAGGAACTCCAGTCCCGCACCTCTGGGTAGTGTACCTCTTCCAGCAGCTTGGAGACTGAGCATGTCATCTTTTTGATGATACTAGTGTACAATGCAGTACCTGTTGACAAAGCAGACTCAGAGGAGCAACAAATAAGTAGTTAAACATGCAACAAACACTTCTATGTCTAAATAAACTAGTACCCCCTCCATCCCCTGGAAAGGATATCCCGTCCCCCCTCCATGATGAGGAGGCCTACCTGTTAAGTGCCTGAGCAACTCCAATCAGTGGGAAGCGAGCAACTGACAGCTCTTCTGGTCCGCCCCTCCCCGGCTCCCCATGGCCACTTCCTCCACCAAGGGAACCAGCTTCAGGACCGGGGTGTGCACAGATTATTACAGCAAGCACTTAGGGAGGGTTCCAGGACTGGAGTTCCTCAAGGAACAACAATTAGCAGGTAAGTCTAATTTCTCTTTCCTTATTGTCCCTCCAGTCCAGTCCCGCACTTCTGGGATGTATCAGAGCAGTTAAACTAACAGGAAGGACCCGCACAACCAGCCTGAAGCACTGCCGATCCGAAACGAGCGTCCCCTGCCGCCTGGACATCCAGGCAAAAATGTTCAGAGAAAGTATGCCACCCTACAGATCTCCACCGGCAGAATTAAACTATACTATGGAAGTGGAGGAGTGGCCTAGTGGCTGGGGCAAGGTACTTCAGGCCGGAAGGTCGGGGGTTCAAATCCCACTAGAGGACAGCAACCTTGGGCCGGAAGGACTGGGGTTTCTAGTCCCACAGGTGCTCCTTGTGGTCTTGGGCAAGCCATTTAACCCTCCATAGCCCATGTTCCCTGTAAAAATAGTTATCTCCAAGTTATAATGCCCTGTTCAATGTAATTTCAGTTTGTTCAATGTAAACAACACTAATGCAGAATAGCGCGGTATATAAGAGAAAATAAATAAATAAATACTCTGCCCACAAGGCTGCCTGAGCCCTCATGGAATGCATCTGCAACACCGCCGGCACTGCTCTACCCTTCAAGATGTATGCAGACGTGATTGCCTCACTGATCCATCTGGAAATGGAGGCTTAGCTACCGCCTCACTTTTGCGCGACCCACCAAACAGAACCAAGCGGTCCGATCTCTGAAAGGACGATGCCCTTTTCACATACCTTCGCAGGACTCTCTTACCATCCAGGTGGCACAGCTGTGGAGTGGCAGGGCCCATATCCGTGCTCGCCAGAGCCGGTAAGGAAATGGCCTGATTTACATGAAATGATGACACCAACTTGGGCAAAAATGAAGGTACCGAGCGCAGGACCACTTTCTCCTTGGAAAAGGAAAGGAATGGCTCCTGGCATGACAGGGTCCAAAGCTCCAAAATCCTGCGTGTTGAGAAAATCGCCACCAAGAATACCATTTTCAGAGTCAAATCCTTCAGGAAATCTTGACTCAATGGCTCAAAGGGTTCCCCAGACAGCACCGTCAGCACCAGATTGAGATTCCAAGGCGGTACCACTGCCCTCTTTGGCAGACGGAGGTGGGTCACTGCCCCTAGAAAGCTCAGCACATCTGGGTGTGTACCCAACGGCACCCTGTGGACTTTCCCATGATAACCGGAAATCGCCGCCAGTTGCATCCTCAAGGAATTGGTAGCTAGACCCTTATCAAAACCGGATTGCAAGAACGCCAAGATGTCCGGGACGGAGGCAGTGGAAGGGCGTGCTGCCTCTCTCCGCACGATTCAAATATGCGCTCTACGCCGATGCACACCAGGTTCATAGACCACCTCTGGGCCTGTAGCAAGGTCACTATCCCCGAGTCTGATTATCCTTTCTTCTTCAACCTCGCACTTTCAAGAGCCATGCTGTAAGCAAGAATTGATCCACCTGGGGTATGCGAAGCGGCTCCTGCGTCAAGAGGTCCTTCCAACCGGAAGCCACCACAGTCAATCCGCCAGTATCCGAATCAGGTCAGCATACCACAGGTACCTTGGCCAGTCTGGTGCCATCAGAATTACAAATCCCTGGTGCACCTCTAGCCATGGCACTAACCGGCCTATGAGTACCCACGGGGAAAAACAGAGAAGACCCTCTTCGAGCCACTGCTGAATTAGTGCATCCAGGCTCTTGGACTTCCTCTCTTCTTCTGCTGAAAAACTGTCAGGCCTTGGCAGACTCGAACATTGCCATTAGGTCCATGACCAGTGTGTCCCATCGGCGGACCACCTGCTCAAACACCTCCTGATTGAGCTGCCACTCTCCAGGGTCCATGCGCACTCGGCTGAGGTAGTCTGTCGTCACACTGTCAACTCCTGCTACATGCGCCGCTGATAATGCCTGCAGACGAATCGCTGCCCATCCGAACAGCCTTTCGGCCTCCTCCTCCAGGGCTGCACTGCCCATGCCGGTTGATGTAAGCCACCGTGGTCACATTGTCCGGGAGAACTTGGACCTCCTTCCCCTGCAACCATGGCTCAAAACTTTCTAGCGCCAAGGTCACCACTCGCATCTCGAGCCTGTTATCGACCACAGGGCCTCCTGCGGACTCTTGTCCCTGAACAAAGCGTCCTTCACAATGGGCTCTCCAACCTGACAGGCTGGCATCGGTCATCAGAGGAACCCACACCGGGGACTCCTTCCAGGCTCTCCCATATGTAGCCACCAACTGAGGGCTCTCCTGGTGCTCCACGGGCAGGGGTGTACTTGGGACAGGTGTTCACTGATGGGACCATCGACAGAGCAGAGCCCTCTGCAGTGGTTGCATGTGCGCCCTTGCCCATGGGACTAGTTTGAGAGTGGCCGCCATGGTCCCCAGAACCTGCAGATAATGCCACGCTGATGGTCTTGCCATCTTCAGGACCTGCCGTTTTCACTGTCGTAGTTCCTGCACTCGGCGAACCGGCAGGAAAATCCTGCCCATGCAGGTATCAAAGCACGCTCTCAAATACTTTAGCTCCTGGGCCAGCCATAACTGACTCTTGGCCAGATTGACCCCCAACCGAGACTTTGAAGAAACTCTCCCACCCGCGCTGTTGCTCTTTTCGTTATCGTCCCTGGACTTTGCCTGGATCAGCCAATCATCTAGGTAAGGTTGGACGAGAACCCCTTCCTTGAGAGCTGCCGCCACCACCACCATCATGACCTTGGTGAAGGTACGGGGGGGGGGGGTGGTTGCCAGATCGAAGGGCAATGCTCGAAACTGGAAATGGCCCCTTGGCACCGCAAAGCGGAGAAACTGCCGATGTTCTGAATGGATGGGAACGTGCAGATACGCCTCTGTGAAATCAAGAGTCGCCAAAAATCTCCGCTTCCTACCGCCATTATTACTGTGAAAATGCAGTACCCGGAGACCGTAGTTTATGCTCTCGAAGTCGAGAATTAGGCGAAAGGAACCTTCCTTTTGGGCACCACGAAATACATAAAGCATCGACCGCAGACGTACTGGTCTCGCGGAACCAGTTTCACGGCTCTCAGCTGCAGGAGACAAGTCAAGGTCTCCTCTACTGCTACCAACACTGCTGCGCCCACTTTGGGCGATCAAAGGAGCTCATTCTTGCTCCGGCAGTGGGTATAGGCATGTCATGGATTGCACCCCTTTAAGGCCAACCTCCGGCAGATCCCACTCATCCTGGATCATCTGTCCTACTACTCCATGTACTAGTAAGACTTTCCTGCAATTTCCGTACCACCTGGAACAGCGGATCCTAAGGCACCTCTTCCTCTGCCGGGAGGTTAACAGGCATATTCAGAGCCTTGAGAGTCTCCAAGGTACACATAGAATGTGAGCCCTTTGGGGACGAAGAATTGTATTAGTACCTGCTTGTAGTGATTGTAAACCGCCCTGATGGCCTTTGGCCTGGGCGGTATATCGAGAAATTGCATAAACATAAGCATAAAGATGAGCGCTGGTAGCTCCTCTCGGCAGAAAACCCGAACAATCCGGGCCTGATCCTCCTGTTCTGGGCTCTCTCCTTCTTCCAACTCCTCCTGCAGATCTAGCTCCGTGTCAAGGTCTTCCCCATCCAGCCCCTCTGACAACAGCGATTGCTGCCACTCCTCTAAGCCTCTAGCCCGCTTAGACGCTACTGCTCCTGACTCATGTTCTTTTGCGTCTGACATCCTCTTAGCCCTGTGTTCTGGGGCTGAGGAGCCACTTGGTAGGCAAAACATCTTATGCAAAAGTAAGACAAACTCTGGTGAGAACTCCCCCAGGAGCTCTATTGCTCCCTGGGCTTGAGGGGTGGATGGTCTGGGCATCATGCAGGGCCGGATCTGTTGAAGGTAACATGGCACCCCCCTCCCCGGGTCTCTTGCAACCGGGAGGGACTCTCCTGCCTCATCTCATCCTGCAGGTCCTGCTCCCATGACAGCCTCTTGCATGCAGTTTAGCAAACGCCTGCCTCCGAGACCACACCACACCACATCGGGGACCGCATATCTTGAGGATTTTTAGATTGTGCTGCAGTGTTGTATCTTAAAGATATGAAATGGACCTTGCCCTGATCCAATCAAAGTGACACGTTCTCCAAGTAAAGTTTACGTTTTTATTCTGATACTACAAATGGCTATAAGGGTGTACAGCTTCCCCTACAAGCAATATTACAGATTTAATAGGTACATAATCTGGGCTAAGAGACAAGAGATGACCATGTCAGGTTACTCACTGACCACAGACAGATGGAAGGATTTAATTTGCTTCCTATACACTATCTTTCAAATTACATAAATTTCTTGTATGCAGGTACTTCCTATTTTCCACAGAGCTGTAGCTGCTACAAACCTATATGCAGCACCTCTTTTTTTTTCTTTTTGCACTTATCTTTATTTCTGTCTCTGACTTTTTATCTGACCCTTCTCAGGAAAAAGTAACAATGTCTCAACCAACTGCCACTTACATCACCTGACCAGGCATAACAGCACTCTGAAATCCGCCCAGCAACAATGATGGCATATCTGATCAGGCTTTTCCCACATGTCTGCATGAAGTCGTGCACTGAATAAATTCTGAGCTGTATAACACAAGGAATGCTTAAGGATTAAGTGGGGTTCATTCCCCTTGATACCATCCTATACCAGGCACTGCAGTCTGGCCGGCATGGTGGGAAGGGCTGGGGGCACTCCCCAGGAACGCCCTCAATCTGTACCCGGGTAGGTAAAAGGATCCCCAGCACAGTGCACCTCCATAGGCTCAGGCACAGAGCACTTGAACTAAAATAAAATCAAATCAAACCAAACCAAACGAAAATCGAATTAACTGAAACTGAAATTTAAAAGAAACTGCAAATGGCCCCCTAAGAAGAGGCTGCTCTGTCCTGCTTTATTCTCTGGTGGCTGCCTCTCCCGGGCACCCAAAACACAGCAGAGGGTTAAACACATGCGGGTCTACTACTACTACTATTCAGCACTTATAAAGTGCCACGCACGCAGCACTGCACAGGTAACCTACAAGAGGTAGCCAACATATAAGAGACAGTCCCTGCCCATCAGTCATGCTCATCAGAGCTTACAATCTAGTTAGAACAGTACAGAGCATTAGTCAGTTCTGCGCAAGGTACGGTGTGGTAGTTTGGTCATAAACGTTGACGGGGGTTAGGGTAAGATGAGGATGTAAGTCAAGGTAAGATGGGGATGGTAGTCAGGATCTGAATGCAATGGTGAAAAGGTAGGTCTTCAACCTGGATTTGAAGAGGGCCAGGGAAGGTGCCTGGCGCACAGACGCAGGTAGGCTGTTCCAAGCGTATGGTGCAGCAAGGTGAAAGGAGCGCAGTCGGGAGTTCGTGGTGCGGGTGAAAGGCATTGATAGACGTAATTTGTTAGCAGAGCACAAGTTTCGAGAGGGGACGTAGGGAGAGATAAGAGGTATTGAGGGGCCATAGAGTGAATGCATTTATAGGTCAGTAGGAGAAGCTTGAATTGGTTGCGGAATTGGACAGGGAGCCAGTGAAGCGACTTGAAAATGCATCAGGGGGAGTTTCCCACAGCACTGCAGGCTGCTCTTTGCCTCCTCGTGTTCTGGCGGTTGCTAGAGGTTTCAGCTGTTCTCCCTCCCCCCCCCCCCCCCATTCTTACTTTGGAGCCTCTTTGCCACATGGCTTTTCTACCCCTTGTGCTCAGCCTTCCTCCTTCCCGGCTTCAGCGCTGAAGGGGGCGACTCAGGGCTGCCAGCTTTCACTCCTGTCAAGCAACTGCAGCGGCTCCTCACCCGATAACGGGTTCAGGAGCAGTAAGAAGTGTCGAACTGAGGAAGGCCCACACAGAACTCCCCTCCCCAAAATCCTGGGGGGAGAGGAGGAAGAAGGAATATCCTCCCCCCTCAGCCCTGTTGTCCCCCGGGTTCTCTGTTCCTTCTGACTTTTTTTTTACTTCTGCCTTTAAAAACAAAGAAACCTGCACCTTAACAGGGGAAATAAAAGCAAACTCTAACTAAACTTAGTTGTCCCTTCTGTGAGTCCAGCATCCTGGCTCACAACCTCCTCCAACTGCTTGGAGACTGAGCATACAGGGACTGGTAGGCGATGCCAGATGCATATGTACACTAGTATTGAAAAGATGACATGCTCAGTCTCCAAGCTGCTGGAAGAGGTACACTACCCAGAGGTGTGGGACTGGACTGGAGGGACAATAAGGAATATGGGTTTTTGTTCTCTCTTTAGTTTGATTTCCCAGATATTGTTTAAGGTCTTTTTTTGGCCAATATGGATAAAGCAGCGAGACAAGGCACAGTAGAAAGGAATCATTAGGAAGTTTATCTGGAATGCCAAAATGCCTGCATAGCCCATTCTAAATTAATTTTGGATAAGGATCGGAAGGGGGGGGGTTGTTACCACATTTGAGGTTTAACATAACTGCTTTAATATACTGGATATATAGCATTATGCACCTGCAGGACTGGACAATTGCTACCCCCCCCCCCCCCCGCCCTCCTCTTTGGTTTTATCAACCTGTTACACAGTAATTAGTGCCAACATAGTCAGCAAGCTGGGAGTTGATTGCTGCTCGGTTCTTTTAGAAAGGTCTGGAGGAGATAGTGGAGGGTTAAAATGAGAGGGGGATACTAGGAAGCCCCCCCCCCTTTTTGTTTTTTTTACACAATTCATAGGAAACCCTGCCTTTTTAGCTGGTCTTGGCCAGACTCACTTTGGAAGGAGAGTGTCATGTTCTAGGTCAATTGCTATACCTGCAGAGGGGATATTCCCTTTGATCAAGTGAAAGAGAAATGGGTTCTCCCTAACTAGAGCTTTCTACAGTAGTTGCCGGTAAGACACCAAGTAAATACAAGCAAGAGATCCAAGGGAATGTCAGCACCCAGACTTGGACTTGGCTTTTGTGAGAGTGCCCCACATTTAAATAAGTTCACAAATTGGTGCCTTGTGCGAGACCACTGGGTGGGATCCATCAGCTAGTATCAGAAGAGCTAGATCAGCTTGTCTGGGAGACATGGAAAAATACCCCTAGGGACTTGTTTACAAAGCCGCGGTAGCGGTTTCTGATCGTTATCAATGGGGCCGCGGCTCCGATAACGATCGGAAACCGCTACCGCAACTTTGTAAACAAGCCCCCTAGTGTACCCTGCAAGAAATGCAATACAAAATGCTCCATAACAGGAAAAAGGAAGACACCTGGGCCTGCGGCAAGAGAATACATGTTTGAAATGCAGGATTAGGGTAGGTACCTTCCTACATTCCTTTTTGAAATGTTAAAAACTAAAAACCTTGTGGTCTGAGGCACTGCGAACCATTGAGAATGCCATCAGAGTTACAGTGGAATATACATATGGTTTACTACTGTTGTGGGACGATTCGCCCATTCAGGACCAGGAGGTTAAAAAAACTGTACAGGAAGATTGTGCAAATGGTCATTTTGCTGATTAAGAAGATAATTCTGAAATATTCGGTAAATAAGGAGGTGCTTCCTGTACAGTACTGGAGGGGTATGATGTCTAAAATGGATTTGTGGGATATTAGAACCTATAAAGAAAAAAATACCCTGGTTGGCAGGTTTTAAGAAACTGTGGTATGGTCTAGGGAAGGAGGAGGGTTATGTAGATGGGTGGGAGGAGGCAGAAAATATAAATGCAAATTATGAGGACTTTGGAAATATACATGGAAGGGTGACTGACTCATAGTTGGGAAGGACACATACTGGACAGTGGAGTAAAAATACAAGGCTAAGGAATGGATTGCTTATATGTGATTGGATATAACAACCTAATGATGATAACGCCCCAGCCACGTACACCACTCAAGACTCTCACGGCTAGTTCAAGGTAGCGAACCCTACTCAGTGCACAATTGTAAATAGTTACCCCATGTTGTCCAAGTTTTAACACCTGTTCATTGTAAACACAGAGTACCCTAGGAAATGTGTAGTTCTATGTTTATTGTAAACCGCACTGATGTTGAATAGCACGGTATAGAAGAGACTGGAAATAAATAAATAAAATAAATAATGTGGTATGTAGCCTGGTCAACTGGAAAATCTCGTTACAAGATGTTGAGAATGTAATGGTATAGCAGTTGGATGTATCCTCTTTTCAAAATATAATAAAAATTATATAAAAAAAATAATAGCTTCCATCATTTTACCCGGTATTAATGTTAGGCTCACTGGTCTGAAGTCACCTGGATAACCCTGGAACTCTATTTGAAAAATAGAAATTACACTTTCCTGGTAATTGTTGTTCCTTTAGGAACTCCAGTTTAGTCCTCCAGCTCTGGGTTGTGTACCTCCTCCTGCAGCTTGGAGACTGGGCATGTCAAAACTGTGACATCACTGGATATAGCCTGTTGGTATCTCCCAACATCCCCAGTGAACTAATGACAAAGCAGACTCAAAAGAGCAACCAATAAGTAGCTAGAACCTAACTGGAAATATAACCATAACTGTAAGAAAACTCAACTAACAATTGCTCAAGAAAAAGGAAAGTCATTATTACTTCCCCCTTTTTTTTATGTTCTCATTTTTCTCATTCTTTTACCTTCCCTGTTTCACCCTCCAGAGCCAAAAATAGAAAAAGAAGCGAAAGTCTAGACAGTAATACTCACTGCGATCCAGCAACCTCAAGAATTTGTCCGTTCTTCAAAAACTGATGCTCCTCCCCATCTGAAAATAAACTCTGAATAGAGCATCCCCTGGGCGGGAATGAGGACTAAACTGGAGTTCCTAAAGGAACAACAATTACCAAGTGTAAGTTCTATTTCCTTATCGATCCTCCAGTTTAGTCCTCCACCTCTGGGATGTATCAGAGCAGTAATCATTGGGAGGGATCTTTCCAACCGGATCGCAATACCGTCGACCCAAAGCAAGCATCTTTCGCTGCCATAACGTCCAGGCAGTAGTGCCTACTGAAGGTATGAAGAGATGTCCAGGTGGCCGCTCTGCAAATCTCCACTGGCGAAACCAATCTGTGTTCCGCCCATGACGTCACTTGCGCTCTAGTAGAGTAAGCCCGTAACCCCTCTGGCGCCTGACGACCTTGCAAAATATACGCTGACAAAATAGCTTCCCAGATCCATCTGGAAATTGAAGCCTTAGCTGCCACTTCCCCTTTGCGGGGACCCCCGAACAGAACGAAAAGTCGTTCAAATTTACAAAAGGACACCGAGACCTTTAAGTAATGACGTAACACTCTCTTTATATCGAAGATACGAAGACTACTGTCCAGAACGCCCCCTTCTGCGGCATCCATTACTGGTAAGGACACCGCTTGATTCAAGTGAAAAGGAGAAACTACTTTGGGCAGAAATGACGGAGCGGTCGCAACACCACCTTTTCTCTCGAAAAGGACAAAAAAGGTTCCCTACAGGAGAACGCTTGTAACTCTGAGACTCGCCTAGCTGAACAAATAACTTTAAAAACTTTTTTTTTGGTGGCTAAGTCCTTAACGGACACCTGGTGTAAAGGTTCAAAGGGTTTCCTAGTTAACGCCCCTAGCACCAGATTGAGATCCCAAGCCGGGACTAAAATCCTGCGAGCGGGCCGCAACTTAGACACCGCTTTAAGGAAACGCACCACGTCGCTGTGTGCCCCCAATGCCACCCCCTGAACCTTTCCTCTATAGCACGCCAGCGCTGCTAACTGCACTCTTAAAGAGCTGGCTGCCAGACCTTTCTCAAAACCATCTTGTAGAAAACTCAATACCACAGAAATGGGAACCATAGCGGCCCGAACCTGTCGCCTCGAACACCAGTTCTCAAAAATACGCCAAATGCGAACATAAGCCAATGAGGTGGACTTTTTCCTTGCTCGTAGCAAAGTCGAAATGACCGCCCCTGAGTAACCTTTTTTCCTTAGCCTCGCCCTTTCAATGGCCAAACCGTAAGCGAGAACCAATCCACCTGAGGCATTCGAAGCGGTCCCTGACATAGCAGATCTTCCCACATCGGCAGTCTCCACGGCTCGCCGTCGAGTAGCCATACCAGATCTGCATACCACGGTCGTCTCGGCCAGTCCGGAGGTACTAGCAGAACTCTTCCCCGATGAGCCTCGACACGTTGAACCACTCGCCCTATGAGCGCCCATGGAGGAAACACGTAGAGGAGACCAGACGCCGGCCACGGTTGGATCAGAGCATCTTTTCCCTCTGACATCCTTTCTCACCCTCTGCTGTAAAAACGACTCGCCTTTGCAGACTGAAAGGTCACCATGAGATCCATAATTGGCGGCCCCCATCTGCGGACTATCTGAGCAAACACTGCCTGATGGAGCTCCCATTCTCCAGCATCCACCCGGACCCTGCTGAGGAAGTCTGCCATCACATTGTCTCTTCCCACGATGTGCACTGCCGAGATTGCAAGTAGTCTGGGTTCCATCCAGGCGAACAATACCTCTGCTTCCTCTTCCATGGCCACACTGCCCATTCCGCCTTGGCGATTGATGTAGGCCGTCACGGAATTGTCCAACAGTACTCGAACCGCTCGGTCCTTTACCGACGTCTCGAACGCCTGTAACGCTAGAACCACTGCCCGCAGTTCGAGCCGGTTGATTGACCACTGGATTTCCTGAGCTGACCATGTCCCCTGCGCAAAGAGGTCTCCGCACTGCGCTCCCCAGCCCGTGAGACTCAAGTCCATCAACACTGGGAGCCACTGCGGCTGTTCCAATGGAAGGCCCGCTTTCAGATGTCCCGGGATCATCCACCATTGAAGGGACTTCTTGACCCGGAGTGGACAGAGCAGACGCTTGTTCAGCGAATCGCTCTGGTGGGACCAACAACGTAGCAGCGCCCTTTGCAATGGCCGCATGTGAAATCTGGCCCAAGGAACCACTTCCAGGGTCGCCGCCATCGTGCCCAGCACTCAAAGGTAGTCCCAGGCTGACGGAGCCGGGGTAAATAAGAACTTGCGCACCAGATGTTGAAGCGCCTGGGCTCGCTGCTCCAGCAGAAACACAGCTCCCTTCTGGGTGTCGAAGAGTACCCCCAGGTATTCAAGAATCTGTGTCGGTGCCAAGCGACTCTTGGCTGGATTGACCACCCAACCGAGATCCTGAAGAAACTGCACCACTTTTTCCGTGGCCTGCTCGCTCTCTATTTTGGACTTTGCTCGAATCAACCAGTCGTCGAGATAGGGGTGAACTAAAACGCCATCCTTCCGCAATGCTGCCGCCACCACCACCATGATTTTCGTAAAAGTGTGCGTCGCCGTCGCCAGACCGAAAGGCAATGCCTGAAATTGATAATGCCCCCAAGGGAAGGCGAATCTGAGAAACGTTTGGTGAGTAGCCCTGATTGGAATGTGCAGATACACTTCCATGAGGTCGAGAGAGGTCAGGAACTCCCCTTGGTGTACTGCCACAATGACTGAACGCAAGGTTTCCATTCAGAAAAGCGGGACTCGAAGACAGCGATTTACCCCTTTGAGATCCAGGATTGGCCGCAGGGACCCTTCTTTCTTTGGCATCATGAAATAAATGGAGTAGCGCCCCACTCCGTATTCCGCTGCCGGAACTGGCACTACGGCTCCTAACTGCAACAAGCGATTCAGCGTCTTGTGAATTGCCAGGGCTTTCTGCTGACTCTTGCAGGGTGAAAGCACGAACGAGTCTCGCACTGGCCGTGCCAATTCCAGTGCATACCCCTCTCGAATTATCTCCAGCACCCATTGGTTGGACGTTATTTGGGCCCAGGCAGGAAAGAACTCCCGCAGCCATCCTCCTATCGGTGGACTTCCTACCCGGACCCGCTTCACTTCATTGTTGTTTTTGCGTGGAGGCTGCGGGAGACGCCGCGAAACCTCTACCTGCTCCACGAAACCCCTGGGTTCTTGAAGCAAACCTTCCTCTCTGGAAACCTCCTAAACGAGAAGAACGAAATCTCCTGAAGTCTCTAGACTGGCCAGACTTTCCTTGTTTAGGCTTATCCTCCGGGAGCCTACCTCCCTTGGATTCCCCCATATCCTTCACCAATTTGTCTAGATCTTCTCCAAACAACAATTTGCCCTTAAATGGGGAGTTTACTGAGGCGTGACTTAGACGAACCATCGGCTGCCCAATTCTTCAGCCAGAGCGACCACCGTGCGGCCACCAAGGAGGCCATACAATTAGCCAACTATCTTATCAAGTCATAGTGCACATCCGCCAGATATGCTGACCCAGACTCGAGACGGGATACTTCCATCAAACTCTCGTGTTCCAGCTGGCTAGCCTGTCTTAAATGTTGAGACCAGTGCAGACATGCTCTTGCCACCCAGGCCCCACAAATGGACGCTTGCAAGGATAACACATTAGCCTCAAAGGCCTGCTTCAATAAACTATCCACTTTCCTGTCCTGCGCATCCTTCAAAGCTGCGCTACCCTCCACTGGAATAGTCATGTTCTTCATAACCGCTGACACCGCCGCATCTATCTGTGGGGACCGGAACTTTTCCTTATCCTTGTCCGCTAAGGGGTAGAGCCTATTCATAGTCCTGACTCACCTTAGCCCTACTTCAGGCTAATCCCATTCTTCCTGAATCATCCGGTCCACCACTCGGTGAACCGGGAACACCACTTGAGATTGTCTCACCGCCTGAATGAGAGGATCTTCAACCTCCTCTTCCACGGCAGGTTGAGCAGTGGCAAGATTGAGTGTTTGCAGGGATTCCGTAATGAGCGTCACTAGCTCGTCCTTACGGAAAACCCATATGATTCTCGCCTGATCCTCAGGCTCTAGAATTTCTCCTTCTTCCAGGTCATCTCTTCCAGACTCGAGCTCGAACTCGGTCTCATCCGTCTCTTGCACTTCCAAATCTGACGTGAAATTATCAGAGGTCCAAGCTCTTTTTGAGGGTTTCGGGCCACTGTTGTGATCTTCCTCCAGCTGGACCTGAGTCTGTGCCATAGCCAATGGCAGGGGCTCTGAAAGCTTCCCCTGCCGCTGCAAGCAGAATACCTGATGCATTATCAGGACGAAATCCAGGCAAAAATCTCCAAGAGGCAACCCCGGCGGCAACGGCAGAGGAGCACCCGAAGGCCCCTCTGCGGCATCCGGGCACGGAACTGCTGCAACCCCCATCAGGGACTCGCCTTCTGCCCCTGGCAGTGCCCCGAGGGAACCCTGGGCTAGCTTACTGTCCATCTATTGTTCCCAACAGAGAGAAACAGTGGTGCAGCCCCAGCAGATGCCAGGTCTCCGCTACTGTGCCTTTGCGGCTTCCACAAACGACACACTGAGCACAAGAGGACATAGAAATGCCCCTTCAAAGACCTATGGCCAACCAGAGGAAAGGGAAAATTGCCCCTGTCTTGCCTTCTCCTTCCCTTGTGTTTGTATTTCTCTTTTAGTTCTTTTTTTTTTTTTTTTACTAAAATGACCAACTACCTAATCAATCTCTAGTTCAGCTCTAAATGAACTCCCCGGTTCAGCCCAGTACTATAGAGTCCCCCCACTGCGCAGGCCACTCCATAGGCCTCGCCACGTGGCTGCACGCTCTGGAAAAAATGGCCGCGATTGCAGAAGTGCAAAAAGCAACCCCCACGGAAGCCGACCGCCCCAGCTGCTCTGCGTTCGGCTCCACGGCTCGTTTCCGTGCCTCGAACCGGCACAGGCTGAGGAAATAAGAGGGCTTACCTCTGATGCGCGCCCTACAAGCTGTGACGTCGCTCAGCGTCTAAAGCGAGCGACGTTCGCAGCGAGAATGGATTCCCCGCTGAGGCTGCCTGCCCGCTGCTCCCTCCGGAGAGAGATCCGGCAACGCTGATCAAGGACCAAGCAGGTCCGCGGCAGGCTGAGCTCTCTCCCGTCCCTCCAGGGAGAGAGATCCAACCAACAGCTGCTCAAGAAAAGGTAAAAAGGCAGAAAGACAAAGTAAAAAAAAAAAAAGAGGAGCCGGCTTTTTAAGGATAGACGTCCCAGGGAAACCAATGAAAATAAGATAAAGGGAACAAATTAATTTGAAAAAAGGAATTTTGAAACCCCACAAATCTAACTATGCTGCTCCTTATTTGTTCCTCTAGTGAGCCCAGCACCTAGGCTCACTACGTTGTCCTGCTGCATGGAGACTGGACACACTGGGGATGTTGGGAGATACCAGCAGGCTATATCCAGTGATGTCACGATTTTGACATGCCCAGTCTCCAAGCTGCAAGAGGAGGTACACAACCCAGAGGTGGAG
Organism: Ichthyophis bannanicus; assembly: GCA_033557465.1. Lineage (NCBI taxonomy): Eukaryota > Metazoa > Chordata > Amphibia > Gymnophiona > Ichthyophiidae > Ichthyophis > Ichthyophis bannanicus. The sequence goes on along the minus strand of CM066035.1, from coordinate 906,115,195 downwards.
GACTGATAAGGAACTGGCATTACATTGTTTATCCCCCAGTCCTTAGGTGCAGAGGCAGAGTTGAGTGATAAGTTGTAGAATACCATTAGATGGTTTTCAATCTTGTATTTTAGTTCCTTTAAGAATTCTGGTATGAGTAGCATCAGATCTTAGTGATTTACTATTTAATTTGGCAATTTGGTCTAATACCTCTTCCAGATTTAGATTTGTTTTGGTTCCCCTAATTCATCACCTACAAAGAGTAATGCCAGTGTTACTATCTCCCTAACATCCTCTACTAAAAAAAACCTGAAGAACTCAGTTTTCAGTTGTGGCTTTATCCTTGAAGTACTGCCTGGTCATCTAATGGCCCCAACCTACTCCTTCACAGGTTTGTTTTTAATGTACCTGAAAAAGTTTTATCAGCTTTTGTCTCGTTGGCAAATTTCTGCTCACATTCTCTGCTGACCTGCTTTATTAACATTTTGCATACAATTAGCCAGCGTTTTTGCCTTCCTGTTTTCTTCATTAGGTATTGCTTTTCATTTTCTAAAGGATGCCTTTTTGACTTTAATAGCCTCTTTCACAGTACAATATAGTTACGCTGGCAATTCCATGCTCATCCTTTGTTCTTTTCTAATTTGTGGAATAGATGATATTTGGGTTTTCAAATGCATATTTTGTCATAGTCTCCACTTTTAAAGCTTTGTTAACATTGTAGTTTTATTTTTATTAATTCCCCTCTACTGATTATCACAAACTTGACTGCATTATGATCACTACTTCTAAACAACCCTACCACCCTTTCCCCTTGCACCAGATCATAAATGGAAGGGTAAATAGGTTAGAATCATGGAAGCCAGGGTTAAAATCCCACTGATACCCTCTATGGACTTGGGCAAGTCATTTAATCCTCTAGTGCTTCAGATAAAGAAACTTAAATCGTAAAGCCTTCTGGGGCCAGATACTTACTGTACCTGGATGTAACTCATCTTGAACTACCACTGCAAAGGTGTGAGCTAAATAGAATCAAATAATCTTTTCAATTTTATTGCCTTCCCCCCCCTGTAGCCAAAGGAACATAAGAAATGCCATAACTGAATCAGACCAAGGTCCATCAAGCCCAGTATCCTGTTTCCAACCGTGGCCAATTCAGGTCACAAGTACCTGGCAGATTCCCAAAAAGGTACATAGGTCCACGATTGTCCGGGGCAAGCAGTGGATTCCTCTTTAATTATAGTTTATGGATCTTTCATCCAGGAACTTGTCCAAACCTTTTTTAAACCCAGCTACACTAACACCTTTTACTACATCCTCCGGTAACGAATTCCAGTTTGATTACCTAGTGAGTGAAAAAGTATTTTCTCTTATCCTCATGTGCATAAAAGTAGAACAGATTAGTTGTGCATAGTGTATATAGTTACCCCTGTTTATCCCAAGTTGTAAAACCTGTTATATGTAATGTACACCGCATGCTCCGCTGCAATTGGTTGTTAAATGTAAACCACGCTGATTTTAAAGAGCGTGGTATAGAAATATGATAAATAAATAATTAGTCTTAAACGAGTTACATTGTAGCTTCATCGCGTGTCCCCTAGTCTTTCTACTTTTTGATAAACAACCTATCTACGTTTATCCATTATACTCCATTCATTAATTTATAGACCTCTATCATATCTCCCCTCAGCTGTCTCTTTTCCAAGTTGGCCCTAACCTTTTAAGTCTTTCCCCATAGGGATATACTTCCATCCCTTTTACCATTTTGGTGGCTTGCTTTCTTCTATGATAAAAGCAACTAACTCTGTATTGCAATTTAGAAAGCGTAGTTTGTTTCAATGTAGACTAGAAAAACTTGATGGACAAAGTATGCATATATCAATATATTCTCTTGGAAGCTAACGTGGTCTCAGTATTCATGGACAGGAAAGAGAGACTTCTGATTCTCTGTCACGGACTTCACATCAACGACCACACTTTCATAGCAACCAATTTTCATAAATAACTCTTAAAAACCTCTCCATCAAAAATGATCAAAAATTTCTTTGCTTAGCTTTTAGTGATCGAGCTTAAACTTCGATCTGCTGCCAATGGTAAGTTCATGTATTCCCAATGGTGTTCGCCTCTTTGTTCCCATTGGGAATACATGAACTTACCATTGGCAGCAGATCGAAGTTTAAGCTTGATCACTAAAAGCTAAGCAAAGAAATTTTTGATCATTTTTGATGGAGAGGTTTTTAAGAGTTATTTATGAAAATTGGTTGCTATGAAAGTGTGGTCGTTGATGTGAAGTCCGTGACAGAGAATCAGAAGTCTCTCTTTCCTGTCCATGAATACTGAGACCACGTTAGCTTCCAAGAGAATATATTGATATATGCATACTTTGTCCATCAAGTTTTTCTAGTCTACATTGAAACAAACTACGCTTTCTAAATTGCAATACAGAGTTAGTTGCTTTTATCATTGATATACACTCTGTAAAAGTCGTGACCATATAGTGACTTGCTTTCTTCTATACCTTTTCTAATTCTGCTATATCCTTTTTAAGATATGGCGACCAGAATTGCTTGCAATATTCAAGGTGCAGCCCCACCATGGAATGATACAGAGGCATTATAATATTATTGGTTTTATTCTCCATTCCTTTCCTTATGATTCCTAGCATACTATTTGCTTTCTTGGCTCCCGCTGTACACTGGGCAGAGGGTTTCAACATATAAGCCACGATAATGCCTAAATCCTTTTTCTAGCTGGTGGTGGTTCCTAATGTGGAACCTTGCATCATGTAACCATAGTTTGAGTTGTTCTTTCCTAGGTGCTCCCGCTGCCAGGCTCAAGCCTTGTGATAAGAGCTGTCAAATTATCTGGCCCTTACTTAGGCCCAAGTATAGGAGATAATACACTTAAGCACTTCTATAGCTGCCAAGGGCAGTGGAAGAGAGTAGGATCAAATATGTTTAGAAAGAATGGGAGGCCGCACAGCAACACAGTTAAGTATAGTGACCTGTGCTAAAAACATATGGATAGTTGGAGCAGAAACAGGGAATTCTCCTCAACACTACAGAAACACGATGGCAGAAAAACACCACATGGTCTATCTAGTCTGCCCTTCCATATCAACTATAATAGTCCCCTTTAGAGATCTTCTGTTTTTGTCCCATGCATTCTTGAATTCAGATACTGTCCTCATTTCTACTACGTCCACTGGGATACTATTCCACTCATCTACCACTCTTTCCATAAAGAAATATTTCTGCATATTACTCCTCAGTCTATCCCCTTTCATTCTCATCCTATGCCCCCTTGCTGCAGAGCTTGCTTTCAGTTGAAAGAGGCTCTCCTCTTGTGCATGTATGCTACGGAGTTATTTAAACGTCTGTCATATCTCTTCTAACCACCTTTCCTCTAGCGTATACCTATTAAGATCTTTAAGTCTGTCCTTGTATGCTTTATAACGAAGACTACAAACCATTTTAGTAGCCAGCCTCTGTACCAAGACTCCATCCTTTTTATATCCTTTTGAAGGTGTGGTCTGCAGAATTACACACAATACTCCAAATGAGGTCACACCAGAGACTTATACAGAGGCATAATCACCTCTTTTTCTGCTGGCCATTCCTCTCCCTATTAACTCCAGCATCCTTTTCTGACTTTTGCAGTCACCTTTTCTCTCCGTTTAGCCACCGTAGGATCATCAGAAACATTCACGCCCAAGTCCTGCTCTTCGTTCGTAGACGTAAGTACTTCGCCCCCTACACTGTACTGCTCCCTTGGATTTTTGCAGCCCAAATGCATGATACTGCATTTTTTAGCATTAAATCTCGGTTGCCAAATTCTCAACCAGTCTTCAAGCTTAGCTAAAGCTGTGGTGAGCATTATTGGCACCCTTGCAATTCAACCCCTTAATGTCCAATATCTCCTAAAAAAAAAAAAAGTGGCCAGTGAAATGGCTTTGGACTATAGAAGCACACATTTGACACATAAAATAATCAAATAAAACAAGACCAATTAAAAAAGGAAATGGTAGGAAATAGTATAAAAAGTGGGACATTGCCAGGACATGGTTATTCAAATCAAAAAAGGTAACCTCAAAAAATGAGGATATGTTACAAGGGGAGGGGGGGGGCTGATAGCTTTCTGTTTCATTACTAGGACAGAGACTTATTTATTTATTTACATTCTCTTATATACCGCGCTATTCTGCATCAGTGCGGTTTACATTGAACAAACTGAAATTACATTGAACAGGGGATTATAACTTGGAGATAACTATTTTACAGGGAACATGGACTATGGAGGGTTAAGTGGCTTGCCCAAGACCACAAGGACCACTTATGGGCACAATTCAGTTCCAGAGGTCTGAACAATCTCTTGGCAAATAAAATGAAACTGTCGAGAGATCATTTGGACCTCTGGAACTGAAGTGTGCCCATAGTCTCTGGCCTTGCAACAAAACAGAAAGCTATCAGCCCCACCTCACACGGTCACCAAATAACTTTTGTCAGATAAACCGTCTGGGGAGGTGAGACCCACTCTCGCATGACGCTAACATCCTTTTAAGAAATGTATTATGTTCAAGGAAACTTTTAAAAAATCTAAAGACTTATCTGAGTTGGCGTCAAATGGAGTAACTTGCTGAGAGTCCAAGCACAACATGCACACATTTTGAGCTGATCCACAGCCCTGCTTCAGGTTTGAAAGGGACTCCTACTCCAAAAGACAAGAATGCCAAACTAATGCTTTCAATCCCTGCTCGGATTTCATTATATAATGGCTGAATGACATAGTGAGATGGAATTCCCTTGAACAAACCAACCAAATGAGACGAGAAACCATAGACCAGAAACCACAATCCAATTAGTGGACTCAATTAAAGACTTGACCAGTCTTGTTCCAGATTCAAGCATAATGGGCTCACAGTGTTCAATGTGAAAATTCAGCATTGTTCCACCCACTGCAATTTAAAGACCATATTCCCCCCCCCCCCCCCCCCGGATCAGCAGGGATATGATCAATGATCCTCCATTGCAAAACTGGTGTTTTTTCTGGAGACAATATTCCACTATAGAGATTGATATGGTAGAAGTATTGATCCAGGATGCTTATTCTCCCAAATGTGTTTTTTATAGGTCGGGAAATAAGTCCTATATGGAGAAATTTCACTTACCGTTAATTTCCTTTCCTGGAATCCTGCTAGACCAGTCCAGACAAATGGGTTAAGTCCCCCTGCCAACAGATGTTGGAGACAGAGAAAAACTACCAGAAGCTTGATTGGTTGAGCCCTGGTAGACATATAGCTGTACCCCTAGAGGTCGCTCTCAGTATACTCTGACAAAGTCGTGAAACAGTCACTGAATAAGGCATGCTACCCGAACAACTGAGCGCTGCTCTCATGCAACGGCCAGAACTATAGATTATAGTTCATTTTACTTGATATACGGCCTATAGCAGGCAGCAGCTAAGTTGTCAAGGAAGTGAAATGAAGCAACAACCCTTCATGAGGTGCAGCAACGAATGAACTGCCACATAAGAATGTGAGCATACGCTGTCGAAAAGTACCCAGAACGGGTGAGTCCTGGACTGGTCTAGCAGGATTCCAGGAAAGGAAATTAACGGTAAGTGAAATTTCCACTTCCAAGTCATCCTGCTAAACCAGTCCAGACAAATGGGAAGTACCCAAGCTAACCCACTTCAGGGCGGGAAGAGACAGTAGCTGCCACCACACTGGCACCAAATTGCATCACATTGTACGCTTGGAGATCAAGGTGACGGTGCCCAGGTTGGGAGCACTTTGCTCATGGTGCTGCTTGACACCGGGTACAGCAGGCCGTGAGCCCCACAGGCACCAGTTTACCCTGGATGATGTAGTCCAACTCAATGGTTGTGCAGAGCCATTTGTAATGGAGGCTGTGGAGGCCACAAGGCCCCGCAAACAATACAAATGGAGATTGGATTTGCTAAAGGAATTGGTGACCCCGGAGAGCGCCGTAGCACCCTACTGAGATCTATGGTGCCAAGTCCTATATTGATGCCCACATTATTTTCTTGAAAGGCAGGAAACAAAATCATCCAGTTTGAGTGAAAAGGTGTAACCACCTTAGGCAGGAAGGAAGGCAGCACCCAGAGGGACATGCAACTCGGAGACTTTCCTGGCCAAGATTAATGGCTCCTAGGAATGCCGTCTTGAGAGACAAGTCCCGAAATTAGGTATGTTTGAGCGGCTCGAAGGATGCCCGGATAAGGTCCTGAGGACCAAGCACCCACATACCCCTGAGAAAGCTAGCAACTTCTGCAGGAGACACCATTGAGCGTCCTTCAAACAGATTAGTGCAGAGACGTGAACCCAGAGAGAGCCTAGGGCCAGACCAGAGTTGAGAGCGTTCTGAAGGAATTACAGAATGTCCAGGATCTGAAAGGCACTGCCAAAAGCACCAAGACTCAAGGATGCCACATTCTTGTGTAGACTAAATATGTAACGGGCCATCCTGCCTTGGACAGGAGAGCCACTAGCTGTGTCAAGTGACCTCTGTAACTCATCCAGTGTCTTTCAAGTGTCAGATCATAAGCGAGTAGGGAGCGGTATTGGCCATGGTGATTGGACCTTGCCGCAAGAGACCTTTCTGAGGAAGGGAGATGACTGGGTTAGTCGAACAGGATCAGCATACTACGGCCACTGAGGCCAGTCGCATGACACGAAAATGACCATGCCAGAATGAGCTTCAATTTGACGGGGAACCCTCCCAAGCAGGACACAAGGAGGAAACATGCACAACAGGGGAGCAGAAGGCCAGGACTGAACTAATGTGTCCAGGCCCAAGGCCCATGTTCCTTCCGCAGACTGACAGTGTCTTGGCGTACTGTGCAGACGGCCTGAGATCCACTGTGGGCAACCCCCAGGTGTGAACTATTTGTGGAAATGCCCAGGAGGGCTAGTTCCCAATTGTCGGGATCTACAATGTGAGACAGCTGACATAAGCTGCTTGTACACTGTCCATCCCCACAATGTGCTGTGCCGACTTGTCGAAGACACTCCATCCAGGGGAGGAGAAGAGCCATCTCCCTGGCCATTTCCAGACAGTTTGTTCCATGCTGTCAGTTTAAATAGGACACCGTCATAGTATTATCGGAAAGAAAGTAGACCGCCGGGGATCGAAGGAGAGGCAAGAAGTGCATCAAGGCAAGGTGGACTTCCCGGGCTTTTAAGCGGTTGATCGTCCAGCATGCCTCCTGAGGTAACTAGGTCCCCTGGGTCATCTGGGACTGGCAAAGTGCTCCGCCGCCCAAGAGACTGGCATCAGTGGTTACTAGAATCCAGCAAACAGCCTGCAAGAGAATGCCCCAAAGCAGATGGGCCGCTGAATGCCACCCTAGAAGACTGCGTCACGTAGCGTAAGGGGGGAGAGACGACAGTCATAGACCATGGAAACCAGGGACAGCAGGATGGACAGGAGTGTTGAAAGCTCCGGCAGGAGTGTTGAAGGCTCCGCATGTAGGCTCTGGTCCATGGGATAAACGATGATGGCCACCATGGACCTTAGGGTCTGAAGATAGTTACGCGCGCGCAGCTCTGTAGGAGAAAGAGTTGAAGGTGTGCAGAGTGCTTGAGAAAATGTTCTTGCATCAGGGATACCTTGCCCAGCCGGTTATTGACTAGTGCGCCGAGAAACTCCACAATCTGGGGTGGCCAGAGGCAACCCTTGGAATAATTACCCCAGTTCTAAATCCAAGTTGCAATACCTGTTCAATGTAAGTACAAAGCAGGTCTGTCTTGCTTTGTACAAAGAAATGTTACTTGTACATAAGAACAAGCTCCTCTAAACAACTTTTTTCCATTTTACGTAGACTTTCTTCTGTTAGTCCTAATCAACATAACACCACTACAGTCCCTAATCCTCAATCTCTTGCTACCTTTTCTTCTGAGAAAATTTCTCATCTGCGTGCCTCTTTTTCCCATCCTTCTCCCCCACCACCCCTGTCCCTACCCTGTCCTGTCATCCTCTCCTCCTAATCTTGCCTTAGCCCATTCCTGGTCTTCTTTCCATTCTGTTACCTCTGCAGACGTTCTACAAGCTCTAACCAAATCTAACAAGACCACCTGTAAATTAGACCCAATCCCCTCTCATTGGCTGTCAGAACCCTCCCTACAGCTCATACCTATCATTACTAATATTATTAACACTAGCCTTTCTACTGGTTATTTTCCCTCACCCTGGAAATCAGCTATCGTCCGTCCCATCCTTAAACAACCTTCCCTTGATCCTTCTATCCTTTCTCACTGGCGGCCTGTTTCAAATCTTCCTTTCTTAGCTAAACTTCTAGAACGTCTTGTCTTTGATCAGCTAAACTCTCACACCGAAGCTACCAATGCTCTACACCCTCGCCAAGCCGGTTTTCGTCACGGACACAGCACGGAAACGGTTCTTCTGGCACTTCTCAATGACTTGCATGTTGCTCACGATCGTGGTGATGTCTCCCTCTTAGTTTCTCTTGATCTTTCTGCGGCTTTTGACTTAATCGATCACCATACTCTACTCTCTCGCCTATCGGATGTGGGTCTGCAGGGCACAGTCTGGCAATGGTTCTGTTCTTTTCTCACAGCCCGCTCTTTTTCAGTTCACTCTGGTGATCAGTCCTCCACACTGTTCCCTCTCTCCTGTGGTGTACCGCAAGGTTCTGTCCTTTCTCCACTTCTATTTAATATCTTTCTGGCTCCCTTATCACTGGTAATCCAACAATTCCCCGTTTCATTTTACATGTACGCCGATGATATTATTCTACTTTTTCATACTTCTCCCTTAACCTTAGACATTACTCATTTGAATCTCTGTCTTTCTCGGATCTCTTCTTGGCTATCTCACAACTTCCTACATCTGAACCCATCCAAATCCACTGCCATGTGGGTTTCTCTAACCGGTCCTTGTCCTTCTTTGGCTCCTATGATTGACTCTGTTTCCCTTCCTCTTGTCTCATCTTTTCGTTACTTGGGTGTCATTCTAGATTCTACGCTTTCCTTTCATCAGCACCTTTCCTCACTCATACGTCGTTCCTTTGTTACCCTCAGACAGATTAGAGCTGTCCGTTCCCTTCTTCCCTTCTCTTCCCTAGTTACTCTCGTCCTGGCCCTAGTAATAAGTCGTCTGGACTATTGTAATGTTTTCCTTGCTAACCTTCCTAAATATCAACTTTCTCGTCTTCAGCGCATTCAAAATGCTGCCGCCCGTCTCATCACATTTGCACACCGTTTTGACCATATCACACCTATTCTTCTCCGTTTACACTGGCTGCCACTTTCCTCTCGCTTTCATTATAAGTTTCTTATTCTGATTCACCGTGCTCTTTATACTAACACTCCTTTATACCTTGCAGATCGGATTTCCCTTCATACTCCCTACCGTCAGCTTCGTTCTCTACATGCTAACCGTCTGTCCCTTCCTTCCCCGTCACAAGCACACCTTGAGCAGACCCGGCACGCAGCTTTCTTCTTTCTAGGTCCAATGTTGTGGAATGCACTACCCACATCCCTCCGTTTAGAACCCTCCTACCCTCATTTTAAGTCATTACTCAAAACCCATCTGTTTCAGCAAGCTTTTCATCTCCCCCCTGATGGTCCTTCCTAACACCCCCTCAGTTTCTTGTGTCTAGTATTGTTTGCTTGTATATTAGTTTTGTTGTGTAATTTGTCTACCCATAGTCTGTCTTGTCTTCCTTGTTTTGGGCCTTTTTATTATCGTCTGTATTCTTTTTAAACAACTTTTGTTTTAAATATTTAAGTTAACCTATGTTATATTTTACTGGCCCTTTGTCTTTGTCTGGTTTTGTTTAACTTTGTCCTACATTTATATTGGCTTTTATTCTTTTCTTTCCTATCTTATTTTTTGGCGTTCTTTTCCTTATCTTGCACTGCCAACCTTTTATTGTACACCGCTTTATGTTTTCCACGAAAAGCGGTTTATCAAGTTTTTAATAAAGATAAAGATAAAGAACATAAGATATGCCATACTGGGTCAGACCAAGGTCCATCAAGCCCAGCATTCTGTTTCCAACAGTGTCCAATCTAGGTCATACGTACCTAGCAGTTTCCCCAAGGGACACAGGTTCCACAATGCTTGTACTGGTTCAAGCATTGATATCCTGGGTCCCTTCTTAATAATGGTTTATAAGAACATAAGATATGCCATACTGGGTCAGACCAAGGTCCATCAAGCCCAGTAACCTAGTAAACCGCACTGATTTTAAAGAGCGTGGTATAGAAAAGCTTTAAATAAATAATAAATAATTAACCACTCAATCGAGGCTGTCCGAGAAGGTGACCAGCCAGGAGACCGTCCGACTGGCTTTCGACATGAAACTTGCGTGAGTGAGCCAGTCGTCCAAGTATGGGAGGACTTGAATGCGCAGTCTGCGCAAGGCTGCCGCGGCCACCACAATGACTTTGCAGTCATCAGGCCAAATGGCAGAACGCAAAACTGAAAATGCTGCCCGAGCGTGGCAAAGCACAGAAAACGCTGGTGATCCTCCCGAAGAATATGTAAATATGCTTCCGCTAGGATGGATGAGGCAAGGAATTATCCCATAAGGGCTGCTTGAATTAGTGGACATATCATTTTCATGTGAAAAACCGGTACATGAAGGGCCTGATGGACCTCCTTGAGACCCAGACTCTGCTGAAAGGACCCCTCCTTATTGGATACCACAAAGTAAATGGAATAACGAGCAGAGTCCCTCTTTGCGAGTTGGACCGGTCGAATGGCTCAAAGAAACTTCAGATGTTGGAGGGTAGATTGTATGGCTGTCCTCTTTTGGGGCGCTGCGCTGGGCGAAACTAGGAAGGCTTCTTGGATGGGAGAGCATAGACTTGGCTGACAATGTTGAGGACCCATTGATCGAAGGCAATGTGGGCTCACTGCTGGGAAAAGGTGTTCGCCCGCCTCATATTGGCAGCGACGTAGGCATGCCGTCCTTTCCTGACTCCCCGAAGGACTGTGACCTTTGACCGACATGAGGTCACAGCAAAGGCCTTTCCGCGGCATGTAAAGGACCGCGGCTTGGCTTCCAATAGCTGCTGTGGCTTAACCTCCCCCAGGTCCTTGACAAGCTTGTCAAGGTCTTCACCAAGGAGCCATTTGCCTTGGAAGGGGAGCTTAGAGAGGCGCGCCTTAAAGGCTGGATCAGCCGACCATTGACAAAGCTAGAGCAATATAGGAGGGCATAGGCCGCCAGACCTCTACAAACTGATGCCTGAGTGGAGTTTCCTATCCTAATGATCTGAAAGGGCCGCACCCTCTTCAACCGGAATAGCGATGTGCTTAGTAATGGCAGTCACCAGAGCAGCCAACTTCGGATATGCAAAGCATCTGTCCAGATCCGCTGGAGACCAAAGATAGCGCTGTCCCTAAGGTAGTGCTGTCCCAGATGGCGAGCCGCAAATTGCACTTCTGAGATACCATCTGCTAGGGCTCCAGTCGGAAAGGGAAGACCCTGGTGGGCTTTTGACTGCCCTTGTAGGGAAAAGGAAGGCCCTGACGGGCTTTGGCATGCCCAGGAGAGCCCTGGAGGGAAAAGGAAGGCCCTGGCAGGCTTTAGAATGCCCCGCAGGAGAGCCCTGGTGGGAAAAGGAAGGCCCTGGCGGGCTTTGGAATGCCCCGCAGGAGAGCCCTGGCGGGAAAAGGAAGGCCCTGGCGGGCTTTGGAATGCCCTGCAGGAGAGCCCTGGCGGGAAAAGGAAAGCCCTGGCGGGGCTTTGGAATGCCCCGCAGGAGAGCTCTGGTGGGAAAGGGAAGGCCCCGGAGGGCTTTTGAATGCCCTACAGGATCAGACTGGCCTGAGAGAGCGACTGAGGTTGACGGTGCTCTAGAGGATCCGTGAGGTGTAAGCCGTCCACTACTTGAACCATCAGAGCAGGGAGTTCATCCTTGTTGCAGAACAGGCGGATATCCTGTGTGCTGTCTTGCTCGTCAGCTCACCATCCTCCCAGTCAGAGGCACCCAGGCTATCCTCGGCTGACAAGGCTTCTTTATCTGGGAAATCAGGTGCACAGGTGGCTGCAGCCCAAGAAAAGTTCCTTGAGAGGATGCCTCGTGTTCCTAAGAACTCACTCCTTCCGAGAACGCTTTTGGGACCCCAACGTAGAATCTAGCGAGGTTCTGTGGACTGAACAGGCCTCCAAGCCAGAGATGACAAGGTCCATGTGCCAAGGGTCCAAGCCTAAGGAGCACTAGAAATTATTGTGAATCTTGGTTCTGAGAAGACTGAGATGGGTTTTGAGGCGGCAGCGTCTGAGCCGGAGGATCGGCAGGCTGAGGGAGGAGCCACCCTGGAGACCACTGGGAATGACAGAGCAGCGGGACCCCCCATCGCTGCCCACTGACTATGCGAGAAGACTCCCCCAGGTAAGTGAAGACTCACCCCGGTAAGCGGAACAGGCCAAGCACCCCCTGTGATATAAGTATTTCCGCTTGTAGCTGTAGACAGGACACTTCTGAAGGAGGAGGGCACTGTAAATAAAATGTTCCCCCGAAATAATATTACATAAAAGGAGAAAGAAAACGCTGCGGGTCTCGCAGGCTGCACAGCTAACTTTCCCGCTCCAAACCAGCCACCGTGGCTGAGAATGCCGCGCGGCTCTGATATTTAAAATGGACGCTGCACCCCCCCCCCCCCCCTGGCTGAGGAAACGGCTGCCGTGCACGCCAGATCAGTACGAACAAAAAGGCGGGAAGCAGAGAAACAGAAACACAGTAGTGCGGAAAGCAGGACAGGGCAGCCGCAGCAGTCTCGAAGTAAAGAATAAAAACCATGGTGTCTCTGCGATAGTGGCAGCGTGACCCAGTGCTCAAACGGAGGGGGAGGGGGGGAATTCAAACTCCCTGTGTCCTCCTGCAGAAGCAAGAGAGCCAAGGCAGGAGCAGTATTGCAAGAAACTGACTCAGAGTGCTTACCAAAAATAAAAAGGCTCTCCCTGCTGCTGGAACCCCCACTGTGCAAGCACCCAGAGCCTCCGTATCCCAGAAGGTAAAGAAGAGTGGCAGACCCCGGGGGAGGAACTTACTCACTGTGCCCCATGCGATCACAGGATTAGTAGAGCAGGGAGCCAAGAAAGACGTTGCAAGAATGACGAAAACTGCCGCTGTAGCCACGTAAGCTCTGTAAGAGCAATGAAGGCTCCCACTGCTGCCGGCCTACCAGGTCCTCGTGATCAGGAGGCGGCCTTCCCCTTGCATAATGGGAGCTCAGCTAGTCCTCTTGACCAGGAGCTCAACCAGATCCCCAAGGCAATGAGCTGGGAAATTTCAGAGGGGCACCTCCTGTTCGCCCTGAAAACGTCCAGCTGAAATTAATAACTTAAAAGAAAACCTGAAGAGAAAAACAGAAGAACACCAGCATCTGCTGGAGACAGAAAATACTGAGGGCGACCTCTAGGGGTCTCCCAGGGCTCAACCAATCAAGCTTCTGGTAGTTTTTCTCTGTCTCCAACATCTGCTGGCAGGGGGACTTAACCCATTTGTCTGGACTGGTCTAGCAGGATGACTTGGAAATAAAAGATTGCAAGAAAACCACAAAAGATAAACCACAAACCTAGATGAACAGGTAGTGTGCCATCTTGTACAAAATGTCCTAGTAGATGTGGGATAGCTCCAAGTCGTGCCCGCCAAAGTATTGTGGCAGAATGTACATCTACCACATGCAAAATGGCCTGGATTACCGTGGCCCTCAAATGGACGATCAGATTTGACAACAGACCACATTAATTTATCCCGAATGGTTGAACCCTGGCTATAGGTGATTGGTAAACCTCTTAACAACGAATGTAGACTCAAAATCAGACAATGTTTCCTCAACAGCCATGTGACCTGGGCAGTGTTTTGCATGAACAGAAGAACCCCCACTATCAGATCATTGTCTGGTTCTGAGCCATGAGAAATATCATCAGATAGTAGCCGTTCTCGATGGATATAGTGGGCCCATTTGTAAGCCAATCTGATTATTTTCACAGGATATCCTCTGTCCAAAAGCAGTTGTGTCAATTCATCCGCATGAGTCTAGAACTCAATGAATGTTGAGCAAATACATCTAAGTCTCAGAAACTGGCCAAACGGGAGTCCCCTACGAAGAGGTTCAGGATGATAGCTGTGGTATCGTAGCAAGTTGTTGCAGTGCACCGGCTTTCTATACAATAGTATGTAATCCATCCCTAAAACCACCTCATCCAACAGTACAGACCCTTCAACCTACCACCCAATAGCCAGCCTCCCATTCCTGGCTAAAATAACTGAAAAAAATTGTACAGAAACAGCTCCAAGATCATATTGACAAATTTGCTCCACTAGATCCCCACCAGCACGGATTCCGTCCAAAACATGGCGTTGACACTCCTCATACAACTATTTGATAACATAATCAAAGGAATAGACAAGAAAAAACAGGGTTTCTTATTAATCTTTATCGATATATCAGCAGCTTTCGACACAGTTTCCCATCACATTCTATTGAAGCACCTAATGGAGATTGGACTACAAGATGCCACCATTAAATGGTTTCAATCATACCTCAAAGACAGACATCAGAAAGTAAAATCTGGTAACCTCACCTCAAAACCCTTCAGGACTACTCAAGGAGTTCCCCAAGGCTCATCACTATCAGCTCTACTCTTCAACATCTATATTCAGCCTATATGCAAAATATTTAACAAATACAAGTTACAATACACCATATATGCTGACAACATCATGGCATATGCCCCTATTCAACTGGACTCCCCAGACTATACCACCATATCAACCTGCATTCAAGAAATGACGACCTGGCTAACTAACAATAACTTAAACATCAACATACAAAAATCTGAAGCAATCATCATTACGAGAGACTCCACATTCATTCCTCCTACTTCTATCAACATATCCAATACACCAATCACAACAAAAGACGAAGTCCGATACTTTGGAGTGATTCTAGACCAGCAACTCACCTTCCAACAACATATCAACAAGATATCCAAAACAGCCTTCTTCAAACTCGCAATGCTCCGGAGACTAAAACCTCTCCTCAATAAAGAACATTTCCGCACAGTATGCCAGGCCATCATTACACCTATGCTGGACTACTGTAATATACTATACCAAGGTCTACCCAAACAAACCACCCGTCCTCTACAAATAGTCCAGAACACTGCTGCCCGCATTATTACTAGCGCTTCAATATAAGACCACATAACTCCAATACTATACGATCTGCATTGGCTACTAATCTCATCACGGGCAAAATATAAATCAGCACTCACCATCTTCAAAATTAAAAACATGTCAGCAGAAATACTACAGGAACTCATCGGAACCAAAACAAGCAAAAGACCAGACAGAAACAGCACCAAAAACAACATACCAACACCCAGTCTATTCACAAGAACCAACAAATCCACATCCATGCAAGCTTTCTCTCTTGCTGCCCCCTGCTATCTGGAATGCCCTCCCAGATAATCTGAAATCCACAACAGATATAAAAGAATTCCGGAAGCTACTCAAAACTACCCTATTCATCGAACAATTCAATGAAGACCACCAATCACCCAAATCACCCCACAAGCCGACCTAAGCCACGACAACCACACCAAACAAACACCCCATTACTCTCATTAAGATGTACATAGTTTAGATAATGTTACAAGAGAATACTCAGGTTTTTGATGTTATAATGTTACTGTTGATATTTACAAGTTCTTGGAATAAGTTGATATATGCAAGTTCTTTGGATAAGTTGAATTGATGTTCATTGGTTCTTTGAATAAGTTATATGCAAGTTCTCTGCAAAAGTTGATGTTTTTGTAAACCGCCTTGATTGAATGAAAAGGCGGTACAGAAAAATTGTTAAATAAATAAAATGTCCTATAAATATGAATGTCCAAAAAATCTATTCTTTGGTTATCAATATGTAAACTGAATGTTAGGTTTGATAAGAATTTAGCCATGATATAAATTCATGTAAATCATCAGCTCACCCAGTCCATAAAAAGATGACATGATTATTGGCACTCTTATAAACAAATCAAATCAGTTTGAACAGAAGAACCACATTCCCACTGCAGTAAAATTAGATGCACCTGTGATCAACTGTTAGTACTCATATGACTTGAATCAACCAATGAAAGATGTCTTCATTATTTTAAACATTAGAGTCAAGAGAGCTGCTTGAAACCATCAGAAAAGCCATGATCACCAAACTTCAAAAGGGTACAAGGCCATCTCCAAAGACCTTGAGATTCATGTATCTACAATTCACAATGTTATTAAGAAGTTTTCTGCTCATGGACTGTCAAAAACCTCCAAGGATGTGGTGGGAAGAGGAAAATTAATCCAAGATGTCTTCAAAGGTTAGTGTGAACTATTGGAAAAACACCACGTATAACATCCAAAGAGCTTAAGGCTGACCTGATGCAATCTGGAGTGGTGGTTACAACCCACACTATATACCGTCCACTACAAAAAGAAGGACTTCATGGGCAAATACAAAGGAGGACCCCAATGCTCAGACATAAAAGAGGCAGGCCTGATTTTTAAGCAAACCCACCTTGAGAAACCACAATCCTTCTGGGAAAATGTTTTGTGGACAGATGAAACCAAACTTGAGCTCTTTAGCAATACAGACCAGCAATACATTAACAGGCAAAGAAGCAAAGCTTAATAGGCAAAAACACCCTTTCTACAGTTAACTATAAAGACATACACAGTATTGCCATGAAAGGAGAAATGCTAGATAGGTGATTTCAATATGCTGGATGTGGACTGGCACATCCCTGCTGTGCTGTCATCTAGAAGTAAGGAGATCCTGGATTCTCTCTACAGGGAGAACTATTCAGGCAACTGGTAACAAAACCCACACTTGATGGGGCCATACTGGACTTAGTGCTTACCAATGGGGAAAGTGTTTCTGATGTTACAGTGGGAGATCAATACGCATCCAGTGATCACCAGATGGTACGATTCAGTATTAGTACTAGGGCTGATAAAATCCATTCAAAAGCGGGGTCTTAGACTTTAGGAAAACTAAACTTTGCAAAGATGGGACAATATCTCAGAGTCGATGGGAACAGCTGGGGTGTGTAGAACTGTGGGTAAAACTGAAAGGGAATATTTTAAAGGTCAACAAACCCTTTTGTTAAAAAAGTAAATAAATGTAAAAGGAAAAGGAGACTGCCATGGTTCTCAAAAGAATTAACTGAGAAGGTGAAAAACAAAAGAGGGAGGCTTTCATGAAATATAAGAGATCACAGAGAGGACAGGCATCTATATTTGGAGAAACTTACAAAGTAGTCAGGAAAGCAAAGGTACAAAAAGAACAGCCAATGCAATAAAATGCAGAGATTAGACATTTTTCAGATATGTTAGTGAGAGGAGGAAGAGCAAAAGTGGTATTGTCAGACCTCAAGGGTGCAGGGGAGGAATATGCAGAAACCGATGAGGATAAAGCAAAATTGTTTAAATATTTCTGTTCTGTGTTCAAAGATGAAGGGTCTGGAGCGCGACCTCAGAAAACACCCACAAATAGCAACAGAAGTGATGGAAATCTCTTATGATTTTCAGAAGACTGTGGTTGAGAGGAACCAGCTAAACAAAGTAGACAAAGCCATAGATCCAGATGGGATGCATCCAAGAATACCGAAGGAACTTGGGAACGTTCTAGCGGCTCCACTGTCTGACCTTTTCAATGTCTCTTTGGAATCGAGAGTGGTGCCAGAGGACTGGAGAGAGGCACATGTGGTCCCTTTACACGAAAGCAGATTTAAGGATGAAATTGAGACCTAAAGGCCAGTTAGTTTAACCTCTGTGGTTAGTAAATTATTGGAAAAGCTACTAAAGGAGAGAATAGTGAGGTTTCTGGAGTCCAATTGATTGCATGATCCGACGCAGCATGGATTCAGCAGAGGCAGGTCTTCTTAGACAAATTTGATAGATTTCTTTGACTGGATGACCAGAGAGTTGGACCGAGGGAGAGCTCTAGATGTGGTGTATTTAGATTTCAATAAAGCCTTTGACACCGTTCTGCACAGGTGACATATAAACAAACTGAGCATCCTAGGGATGGACCTTAGTTACTGATCGAGTTAGAAATTGGTTGAAAAGGAGGCAACAAAGGGTACAGGTAAATGGAGCTCACACTGAGGAGGAGGTTACCAGTGGTGTGCCACAGGATCTCTCCTTAGTCTAATTCTGTTTAACATCATTGTTAGTGATATTGCAGGACTGTCGGGCAAGGTTTGCTTGTTTGCAGACGCTACCAAAATCTGCAATAGAGTAGACACACAAGGAGTCAACAACATGAGGAAGGATCTAGCTAAACTTGAAGAATGGTCTAGAATATGGCAGCTGAAATTTAAATCTAAAAAACGCAGGGTCATGCATTTAGGCTGCAAAAATCAAAGGAGCTGTACAGTGTAGGGGGTGAGGTTCTTTTGTCCACAAAAGAAGAGCGGGACCTGGGTATAATTGTGTCTGACGATCTTAAAGTAGCTAAACAGGTAGAAAAGGAGACAACTAGCCAAATGGATGCTTGGGGGTATAGGAAGAGGAATGGCCAGCAGAAAAAGGGAGGTGATAGTGCCTCTGTATAAGTCTCTGGTACGACCTCATTTGGAGTATTGTGTGCAATTCTGGAGACTGCATCTTTAGAATGATATAGGCAGGTTGGAGTCGGTGCAGAGGGTGGCTACTAAAATGGTTAGTGGTCTTCATTATGAAGTATATACTACAAAGGCGAGATAGGGGCAATATGACAGAGACATTTAAATACCTCAGTGGCATAAATGCACAGGAGGGTCTCTTTCAATTGAAGGCAAGTTCTGCTACAAGGGGACATAGGATAAGAGTGAAAAGGGATAAACTCAGGAGTATATGCAGAAATATTTCTTTACCAAAAGAGTGGTAGATGCATGGACTAGTCTCCCAGTGGAGGTGGTGGACACAAGGACAGTATCTGAATTTAAAAAAAGCATGGGACAAACACAGAGGAACTCTAAAGCTAAACGGAGGACTATTGTAGTTGGATATGGAAGGGCATACTTGCTAGGCCATGTGGTCTTTTTCTGCTGTCATGTTTCTAAATATCGTGGAGATTCCATAATGTCATGGGACTGTTTTGCTGCCTCAGAAACTGGAGGCCAAGAACGTACTAAAGAAATCATGAAGTCAGAGGATTACCAATGTATTTTGGAGTGAAATGTGCTACCTAGTGTCAAAAAGCTAGGTTTGGGTCAAAGGTCACAAGTCCTCTAGCAGGACAGTGACCCAAAACATATATCCAAAAGTACAAAAGAATGGTTAAAAAGGAACAAATGGACTGTTTTAATCTGACCAACAATGAGTCTTGATCTCATTCTAATCAAGGACCTTTGGAAAGAGCTGAAATCTGCCACTGTTAAAAGGAATCCTGGAAACATTCATGAGCTGGAAAAAATCGCAGTTGAAGAGTGGGAGAAGGATCCAAGATGGCGATGGAGGACGCCGAGTTTGACAGTCTGAAGCCGGCTCCTGTACTTGCGTTCTAATGGAAAGAGGAAACAACATTCAGAAACCCTCCAGGACTTCTTCTCCGGCGGATCAGCTGGTGCAGTTATCTATTGCCGGCTTCTGTACCTCCTTGAGCAGCATGGCTTCGAAAGATCCGCCGTTATCACAGGCGGACCCGAGTACAGAAGGGGTTTCTTTGAGCCCCGTACAAGTGTCCCCAGCTCAACCCGGATGCCTTTTCGGGGTGGGGCAGCTTAGTGGTGTACCTCCGGGACAGGAGGCAACAGCAGCTGCGGAGGGTTGCCCCGCAAAGGTTCAGTCAGCAAGTGGTGCAGTCGGAGGTCGAGTTGAAGTGCCTCCCTTCGGCAGCACTACTGGGGTGGAGCATTGTGTTAGTAGCTCCCCCAGTATTTTGGCAATTCAGCTTCCTGAGAGTGTGGTGAAACCAATGCTTGTTACACTGGATAGCTTGTGGGAAGCTATCTCTGCCCTTCAGCAGTCCCTTCTACCTTTTGTGGGAGCTGTTTCACAGGAACTCTCTGAGATGAAAGTCCAGTGTTCTTCAACGGTTACAGATGTGGCAAGTCAGGCTACAAGAATTTCTCAAGTGGAACCTAAGGTGGACGAGTTGCAGTCCCTCGGTGCTGCTAATTCAAAGGACCGGTCGATTCAGGCAAGAAAAACAGAATATCTTGATAATCAGTTAAGGAGGAATAATTTGAGATTCCTGAATTTTCCTCGGTCTCCTTTGATGGCACCTTTGGACTTGATCCGTAAGTACTTTGTTGATGTCTTTCAGATGCCCGCTCTTTGCCACCGGTGGTGAGGGCTCAATATGTGACTATTTCTTCGTTGGAAGCTGTTGAACAGCAGGGTTCTGCTGTGGAACCTGTTCCTCCTCAAATGGATCTTTCTGAATTTCTTGAAAGCTCCCTAGAGGTGGTGACAAGTCGGGCTACTTTGGTGGTTAATTTTGCCTTTGAATCAGACAGGAACACTGTACTTAAACTATATTTCTGTAAAATTTCTGTTTCTTGATTTATAGGTTCAAAAATACACATTTTTCCTGACCTCGCTACAGATACCCAGAAAAGGAGAAGGTCTTTTTTGGCTTTACGCCAGAGAACACTCTCCTTGGGAGCACAATTTAAATTAAGATATCTGTGTAAATGTGTGGTTAATTATCAGGCTAAACAGTATATGTTTTTTGAGTCCCAACAATTATTACAATTTATACGAAGTAGGGAAGATGGGGGTGCGGGGGTGAGTCCCATATCAGCTGCCATGTAATATTATCTTTGCTCCTGTGATTAATTTGTTATTGTATGGTAGTTTTACCTAAGTATGATTTCTTTTTTCTTGGATCTTATTGTGGGGTTATTATTGTGGTCTTTTCCAGATTGGATGGTTTTTCATTATTATTTTTCTGTCGAGATGATAATTGTTTCTCTCTTCTTTATTCGAATTCTTATTCAGAACTGTTTTCTGGAGTTTTTGTAAAATTTAATAAAATATAAATTTAAAAGAAAGAGTGGGAGAAAACTACCAGCAGACAGATATACGAAACATATAGATGGCTACAAGAAATGTTTGGAGACTGTCAACACTGCCAAGAGTTGTGCAAACAAATATTGAAGGGTGCCATTAATCCTATTCACATCATATTTTGTTTTCTTTCCCACAGAAATTAGTATTTCTAAGTTGCACAGACATTTTTTTTGTTGTTGTGTGCCTTTGAACATTCTATTAAAATATTATAACATACAGTTGGAATATTGCCAATTATTTTTCAATATATTTTACACAATACCTAAAATGCAAGGGTGCCAATAATGTTGACCACAACTGTTATCTCTTTCATGTTATCTACTCCTTCCTGGGTGTCTACTCTATTGCAGATTTTAGTATCATCCACAAAGAAGAAATCTCACTAACAAATATGTTGAAAAGAATCAGACCAAAGACAGATCTCCATGGCACACCACTGGTAACATCCTTCTCTCAGAGTGAGCTCAATTTACCTGTACCCTTTGTCGCCTCTCACTCAACCAATTTCAAACCCAGTCATTTTAGGGTCCATCCCTAGGGTGCTCAGTTTGTTTGTAAGTTGCCTGTGTGGAATGGTGTCAAAGCCTTTACTGAAATCTAAGTACACCACACAGAGGTCTCTCCCTCAGTCCAACTCCCAGATCACAGAAATCAAGCAGATTTGTCTGACAAGTCCTGCCTCTGGTAAACTCATACTGCCTCAAATCCTGCAATGCACTGGACTCCAGAAACCTCATTATTCTCCGTTTTAGCAGCATTTCCAATAATTTACTCACACAGAGGTTAGACTAACCAGACAGTAGTTTTCAACCTCATTCGTACTTCTGCTTTTGTGTAAAAGGGACCATATATGCCTTTCTCCAGTCCTTTGGGACCACTCCCAACTCTAAAGAAGCACTCCCAACTCTAAAGAAGAAGAAAAGGTTAGTCAGTGGAGCCGCTAGAACGCCCCCGAGTTCCTTCATTATTCTTGGATATATCCCACCTGGTCCCATCGCTTTGTCTACTTTTAGTTTAGCTAGTTTCTCTCAAACACAATCTTCATTTGAGATCCTTGTCACTTCTGTTCCTATTTGTGGGTGTTTTCTGAGGTCCTGCTCCTGGCCTTTCAACTGTGAACACAGTACAAAAATACTTGTTAAGCAATTCCCCTTTATCCTCATCAGCTTCAACATAATCCTCCCCTTCACCCTTGAGTCTGACAAAACCAGTTTAGCACTTCCTTCTCTCACAAACATATCTGAAAGAGGTCTTATCCTCCCATTTTATTGCTCTGGCTATCCTGAATACTTTGCTAGCTTCTCTGTTTTTCCAAATATAAATGCTTGTCTTCCTCTCTCTGTCATCTCTTGTATTTTATGAAAGCCACTCTTTTTCTTCACCTTTTCAGCTACTTATTTTGAGAATAGTGGCCTCCTTTTCCTTTTATTTATATAACAAAAGGATTTCTTGCCCTTAAAATATCCCTTTTCAGTCTTGCCAATTGCTTTTCTACGTTCCCCAGCTGTTCGCATCCCGCTGACTCCTTAAGATGTTGTCCTATCTTGGCAAAGTTAGTTTTCCTCATGTCTAAAACCCTCGCTTTTGAATGGATTTTATCAGCCCTAGTCTTAATACTGAACCACACCATCTGGTGATCACTGTATGCGAGATGATCTCCCACTACGACATTAGAGACACGTTCCCCATTGGTGAGCACCAAGTCCAATATGGCCCCTTCAGGTGTGTGTTTTGTTACCAGAAGAGTTCTCCCTGTAGATAATCTAGAATCTCCTTACTACTAGATGACGCCGCAGCAGGGATGTGCCAATCAATATCCGCCATATTGAAATCACCTATCAGTGGCACTTCTCCTATCAGTGGCACTTCTCCTTTCATGGCAGTACTGCGAATGTCTTAAGTCCTTGTCCACTTCTTCTTGTGAAGGAGATCTGTGTATCACACCAATGTAAATGGATTTCCCATTCCCTTTCTAGTTTAACCCACAGTGCTTCCTTGCTCCCTTGTAAGCCCTGTAATTCTATAGCTTTAATTTTTTTTTCTTTTTTTTTTTTACATGGAGTGCCACTCCCCCCCCCCTTCTTCCTACCCTGTCTTTCCTGTGTATAGTCCGGTATAATTACATCCCAATCATGGCTGCCCATCAACCATGTCTCCGTAACTGCCACTAAATCCAAGTCAGCCTCTTCCATTAAAGTCTCAACATCTAGGATCTTATTTCCCATGCTATGGGCATTTATGCACACCACTTTCCAGATGTTGCCCCTTTTACCCATTTCTACAGAGGTATTTAATGTTTTACTGACCTGAGGGCTTTCTTCACCCATCCCCAACAAATCTAGTTTAAAAGCTCTCTTCAGTAGGCAAGCCAGTCTGCTGCAGAAGATACTTTGACCCATTTTGGACAGATGGATGCCATCTCTGCTCTGCAGCCCTTGGAAAATCATCCTATCATCCAGGAAACCAAAATGCTCGACACCATCCATGCATTCATCTCAAGGAGGCAAGCTACTCTGCCTCCGCCTTTACCCTCAACAAGCAGGATTGAGGAGAACATCAACTGTGCACCTATCCACTTTACCCTCTGTCCCAAAGCCATGAAGTCACTTTTGATATGCTCAAGAGAGATATCTAGCAGTATCATTTGTGCAGACATGGATGAACAATGTTGGATAATAGTAAACTTGATTAGTCTTGGTAAACTCTCTGTAACATCTTGGATTCTGGCCCTCAGCAGACAGCATGCTTCTCTGGACATCAAGTCTGGTCAGCAGTTAGATGCCACAGTAGCCCTCAGAAGAGTCGCCACCACTACCCTTCGCTTCCTTGTGGTCACCAGTTCTGCAACTTTGGGGTGCTTGAGCTCTGGTCCTTCCCTTTCCTGGGATGTTTTCATCTCCTCCACTTTGAGGGCTACATCCTGGTTCTTCAAGTCAAGGGCTGGAGGGGTTGGTTTGTTGATTCTGCAGGCTCTGATGACTTGTGTCCAACTCTCTTCATTCTGTAGCATCCCATTTTCATCTCTGTTGGAGAGCTTGGATTTTTCAAGCATCTCATCAATGTACTTCTCGCTGTCTCGAATGCTTCTCAGCCTCGCCACCTCTTCTCTGAGCGCCTCCATTTCACTCTTCCACTATGGGACCATCAGCAACATTTTGCTCAGGAACCCTGCATTTGAACTTATGCCACTGATTTAGTTTAGTTTATCATACATTATTAACCACTAATATTTTAAAAAGTGTTTTGTAACAGCAATAAATTATAAAAAAATATAACATTTTTAAAAAAATTCTACAAACATCAAAATTGTCAAAAACAGAAATAATTAAAATAATCATTAACAAAGAACTGGTAAAATAAAGTTACATTAAAATAGAACAGAACACAACTGTTAAAAAAGGAAGTCTTGCTTATTGTATATTCGGGAGAGGAGGAAAATCAGAGATGGAATTGCAGGACTCAGAAGTGCTGGGAATGGACTCGTGGAAAGTGACATTGAAAAAGCGAAATTGCTAGATAAATACTTCTGTTCTGTATTTACTAAAGAAAATCCTGGAGAAGGACTACCTGTGACTCCCAAATATAAAAATGGCAATGAAGTAGATGCCACACCATTCATAGAAGATGATGTGTTCGAACAACTTGCAAAACTGAAAGTGAATAAGGCCATGGGACCAGATGGGATACTGAAAGGGTTGAGAGGTTCTTGCAGGGCCATTAAAGGATGTTTTCAACAGATCCTTGGAAACAGAAGTTCCTCAGGACTGGAGAAGAGCTGATGTGGTACCTCTTCACAAAAGTGGTGACAGGGAAGTGACATACTACAGGCCAGTAAGCCTTATCTTGGTGACAGGAACAGTAAGGGAGGTGCGCCAGAAAGAGCGAATAGTGGACTTTCTGGAAACCAACAGGTTGCATGATCGAGGCAACATGGTTTTACCAAAGAACGATCTTGCCAAACAAATCTGATTGAGTTCTTTGACTGGGTGACCAGAGAACTAGATCAGGGGCATGCGATGGATATCATCTACCTGGATTTCAGCAAAGCCTCTGATACTGTTCCTCAAAGGAGGCTTATCAATAAACTCAGTAGTTTGGGGATGGGTCCCAAGGTGGTGAACTGGATCAGAAATTGGTTGACAGATGACAGAAGGTGATGGTAAATGGAACTCACTCGGATGGAAGGAGGGTGATTAGCAGGGTGCCCCAGGGTTCGGTCCCGGGCCCAGCACTGTTCAATGTATTTGTGAGTGATATTGCTGAAGGACTGAATGGAAAAGTCTGTCATTTTGCAGATGACACAAAAATTTGCAACAGAGTGGACTCCCCTGAGGGAGTGGATAACATGAGGAAAGATCTACAAAAGCTGGAGGAATGGTCTAATGCTTGTCAGTTAAGATTTAATACGAAGAAGTGCAGTGTCATGCACTTGGGAAGTGGAAATCCAAGGAAAATGTATGGATAGGGGGCGAGAGGTTAGTGTGCCCGGACCAGAAGGACCTTGGTGTGATTATTTCTGAGGATCTCAAGGTGGCAAAACAGTGCGACAAGGCCGTGGCAAAAGCCAGGAGGATGTTGGCTTGCATACAAAGAGAAATTACCAGCAGAAAGGAAGAGGTACTAATGCCACCGTTATGTCACTGGTGAGGCCTCACTTGGAATACTGTGTTCAGTTTTGGAGACCATATCTTGCAAAGGATGTAAAAATACTGGAAACTGTTCAGAGGAAGGCAACCAAAATGATTTGGAGCCTGTGTCAGAAGCCTTATGAGAAGGGACTTGAAGACCTAAATATGTACACTCTGGAGAAGAGGGATAGGGGAGATATGATTCAGACGTTTACATACTTAAAGAGAAATAATGAACAAACAAACCTCTTCCAAATGACAGAGAAGCTGTAAAACTAGAGGGCATAACATGAAGCTGCAAGGGGGTAAATTGAAAGGCAATGTCAGGAAATACTTTTTTCACTGAAAGGGTGGTGGATGCTTGGAATGCCGTCCCAATGGAAGTGGTGGGGACAAATACAGTGACAGAATTCAAAATGGCATGGGACAGACACAATGGATCCCTTTACAGCAACAGGATAAAATCAAAATAAACTTTACTATCTAATTTCTCAACAAACAGGGGTGTCCTACACGGAGCGGTGGGTTCACCTCTAAACAAAGACATGGGGAGGTGTGGCCTGCATGGAGCGGCAGGTACGCCGACTACCTCTTGTAGATTAGCTGTACAGCGGTGCGTGCGTGGTGCTCTAGAAGTGCTAAATAGTAGTAGTAGTAGTACACCTACTCTTGCCATCTTACTGGGCAGAATAGATGGACCATAGTGGCCTTTATCTGCAGTCATTTACTATGTTACTATTGTACATTACATTATTATAGTATACCATTTTCACACAAACATACTGGTCTCTAGCTTTTTCTCCCTCAGCTGTCTGAAATCTCTTTCTTCAATCCATCACGACCTAGTAATTCTTTGTTTAGCCCCAACATTTTCTTGATGAGTTGAATCATTTAATATTTTGCCTGCAACTGCTCCCATCCAAGCAGATTACAATAACAAGTCAGCGGTAAATAATTTACTCGATTTGCAATTCATTGTTTTTGTATGTTCGTTCACCCCGCTCTTTGTTGTTGCTTTGACTTGAGAGTGCTGTCTTTTTGGATGATAGCTTGGTTCAAGCCACAATTCCAAAAGAACTTTATTCCATACATTCAGTAGTGTAATGGAAAGAACTTATTCTGATATAGGATACAGGACTTGAGGGCCTTTGTTCCGAGTCCCAGTACTTAGGTTTTTATGGTCAAGGTTCCTCTGATACACTTAACTACTAGCCCCCCCCCGCCGCATATTTTATTTTTCATTTCAGCATTTGATATACCGCCCAGGTCAAGGCGGCAGGAGCCAGGCGGTTTACAAAATTAAAGAGGCTGCAGTAGGGTTACCAACTGACTCCAGATGTGCCCGACAGGCTTGATCCAGTCCTGGGTTTACCCAATTGCATGCAGGGACATGTAGTTCTGATTTCTCCATTGCACAACATAAGAAAACCAAGACTACATGTCCCTGCATGCAATGGGGTAGACCCAGGACTGGATCAAGCTTGTCGGGCGCATCTGGAGCCAGTTGGCAACCCTAGGCTGCAGGTATTGAAACTGAAGAGAACTCCATCTTCAAGCGCAACCCACCCACCAGGTTTTCAAAGGTCGCACTATGAGGCCTTCCAGATATTAAGGCAGACACCAGAGACAACAGGAACATGAATTGTCCTACCCCAGACTCGTGGCCAATGGGCACCGTTAGGTAGAGCGGCATCGAAAAAAAACTAAATATTATTAAATCAGCCTGGCTCCTTTCACCACCCATCGCCTCATAAACGCTATTCGCCACTGTTTATTTCCTTCCCATCGCCTCTAAAAACTGATACCGTACGGATATCATAGCGAAGCAGCCTACGATTCACGCGCAGATACAACCACAAAATCATCTTTTGAACTAGCAGACTACTGCAACACCAAGGTCGCGACTTAATCTCCCGCTTTTTCCCAGTCCGACACCTTCATAAACAGCTAGAAACAGAAACCGACAGATCGCTCCCGCGCCTTTTCGGTTCGCCTGGGAAACGTCGGCACCGAGCATGCGCAGCAGCGGCGACCGCGGAACCGGAAGTAGTGTCTGGCGCTTTACGGGCTGTGACGTTATTGCTCGGAGGCGCATGCGCTCCACATTCTCCTTTTCCGGTAGTCGGGAGAGCTGAGTGCAGAAGCGAGGAGGGAAAGAAAGGGCGCTGGGGTTCATTGTCAACGACAGCGAGGTAAAACAATAACAATTAAAAAGGACCTAATTTGATGGGAAAGCCGTTCGTGTAGCCACGCTGCTTTCGCGATCTCAGTCTGGTGAGAACAGCGCCAGGGTGCAGGTGTTCCTGCGGTGCCTCATCTGCTTCTCAGCCTTTTGGGGCAGCGCAGGCAGAAAAGTTGATCGGGCCAGGGCAGCTCATCCCCTTCCGACGCCGATGACAGGGCTGTGATCATCATGCGCTCTTTTATGCAAATTGATGGAGGAAACTGTATCGTATATACTCTTGTGAGGCTGCTGTATAGATACTAGTTGTGATATAGATAGCTAGATGTGCCTGCTAGCATGCTAAATGACAGCATATAAAGGCTAGATTGCCCTATTCAATCTATCCATTTGAGATTCTTTCACTCTGGGTTGATGTGTATATACGTTCTCTTATACGACTAGCACCAGCTCATACTGCTCAATCCCCCATGCCTTTTAGTTTACTTAAGCCCTTTTCCTATTACTGCCTTCTATATATATCCTAAGAGTGCTACACAAATGATAAGTAGTAGTAGTAGTAAGTATGCCTGTGGTTGTGCCTAGGCAGCTGCCTAGAGTGCCGAATTGTGATAGCGCCAAACAGGTCTAAAAAGAGTCTGCTGCTACTTACTTTAGAGCAGTAGTTCTCAACCTAGTCTTTGGGACATATCTAGCCAGTCAGCTTTTCAGGATAGCTGTAATGAATATGCATAAGAGAGATCTGCATGTAATGGAGGCAGTGCATGCAAATCTATCTAATACATATTCATTTTTTATTCTGAAAACTTGACTGGCTAGGTGCGTCCTGAGGTCTAAGTTGAGAGCACTGCTTTACAGTCATGTGCTTGTGCTGATTCAGAGGAGCACCTGTGTGGCACTGTGGCTTTACTCTGCTCCTCTTTTGACTCTTCAGTCTTTGGAAACTGAAGCCCTCCATCCCCCTTCTCTGGGGGATCTGCTGTCTGGTCTTGCCTATGGTCACCAAAACCTTAAATTCAGCCCTGGTCTTAAGCAGACCCAAAATATTTAAAAAGTACAGCTACTTTCCCTCTCTTCTGGTAGGCCATTTGGGGCCTCGTATACTGCCATGATGTTATATCAAATGGCGGTATTTATTTTTATTTTATTTATTTAACCAGTTTTCTATACTGCCTTATCCTTTAAGTTTTTAAATAAATACAACTAACAAGGCTGTTGTCCAAAACATTTGGCTTCCTTATGTTCGCTGCAGGTTACCTTAGCCTTAACAGCCTGATGCAGCTGTTAAGTTTCGCTGTAGTCCACTGCTGTTAGGATGGTAACCATAGCTGTATACAGCTTATCCCAGCTATCTTAAACGCTCTGAGTATACATCATACCACGGTGTTTAGCATCCTAGGTACATAAGCGTAGAAGATCCTGTACCTAATTCAACACTCAGCCTCCACCCCTGCAATGTCTGCCTCAAAGGTTTGCAATGTTGTTAAGTGCTGTCGAGTCTGTGTCAACTCATGGTGACCCTCTGGATAGTTGTCCTAAACTATGTTTGCTCTGTTGACAGAGTGGCACAAATAGCTGCTATTATTGTATTGATCCATTTTATTACTGACTTTCCTCTTTTGCGTTGAACTTCTACCTTGCCATGCATGATGTCTTTCTCTAATGATCTCTCTCATCTCATGATGTGTCCAAAGTATGAAAGTCAAAGTCTTGTCATCTGATCATCTAAAGAAAGCTTAGGTTTGATCTCTAGTACTGACTGGTTTGTTCTTTGGGTAGTCCATGGTATACATGGTATTCGTCACCAGTACCATAATTCAAAGGCATCAGTTTTCTTCCTGTCTATCTTTTTCACTGTTCAACTTTCACATCCATATGATGCTATTGAAGATATCATGGCTTGAACGAGTCAAATCTTTGTATGGGGAGAAACATCTCTGCTCTTGAGAATCTTGTCTAGGTCCTTCATAGCTATTCTGCCAAGAGCAATGCGTTATTGGATTTCTTCAATGCTTCTTGTTTCTTTATTGATAGTTGATCCAAGTAGGTTAAAGTTGTCCACTATTTCAATTTCTTTTCCATCAACGATGAATTTATTGATTTTGCCAGTTGTCAGGATCTTTGTCTTCTTTACATTAAGGTGCAGGCCCATTTTAAGACTATGTTCCTTGATTGTGAGAAGCAAATGTTTCAGATCATCTTTACTTTCAGTCAGTAATGTGGTATCATCAGCATATGTAGCAAAGGTTGTTGATGAGTCTTCCACCAATCTTCACACCTCGGTTGTCTTCATACAATCCTGCTTCTCTGATGATTTGTTCTGCATATAAATTAAACAGGTAAGGGGAAAGTATGCAGCCTTGTCGTTCACCTTTGCTGATTTTAAACCATTCTGTTTCTCCTTGTTCCATACAAACTATTGCTTCTTGCACAGTGTAAAGGCTGTGCAAGAGAACAATCAGGTGTTCTGGTATGCCCAGAGTTTCTCATGGTTTACACAGTCAAAAGCACTGCTGTAGTAAAAAACATATAGATATCATTTTGGTATTCTTTTTGTCTTTTCAAGGATCCCTTTCACATCTGTCATGATGTCTCTCGTTCCTCACTCTTTCCTGAATCCTGCTTTCACTTCAGGCATTTCCTCATTCCAAGTATGGTTGTAGTCTCTGCTGAATAATCTTGAGTAGAATTTTGCTAGCATGTGGGATCAGAGTGATTGTGCGATAATTTCCACACTCAGTTGGATCACCTTTCTTTATTATTGGTATAAACATAGATCTTTTCCAGTCAGTTGGCTATGATGTTGTCTTCCAAATTTCCTGGCAGAGCCTTGTAAGTATGGTAACAGCTGCATCAGATTGCTGTAATACTTCAACGGGAATACCATCAATGCCTGGTACTTTGTTCTTTGATAAGGCTTTTAATGCTGCTTCAACTTCTTCTTTCATCACCAGTAGTTCCTGATCATAAGGTACAGGCTGAAATGGCTGTTGGTCCACTTGATCTTTATCATATGATGACTGTATATTCTTTCCACCTTTTCTTGATCTTCTCAGCATCATTCAACATGGATCCTTGAGCATCTTGTAACATTCCAATTTGAGGTTGGATTTTTTTTTCTTTAACTCTCGTAGCTTTAGGAAAGCTGATCTTGTTCTTCCTCTAATAGTTTCTGCTTCTATTTCCTTGCATACATCATTGTAGTACTTCTCCTTGTCTTGTCTTGATGCATGTTGGAAATCTCTGTTGAGTTCTGTGATGATCACACTCTCCTCTGGCTTTTGCTTCTCTGCATTTCAGGGCAACTTTCAGAGTTTCTTTGGTGTATTTTGGCTGTTTTTGATTTTTCACCTTGTGTAGAGACTTCTCACTTTCTTCCAACACAGCCTTCTTGATGTCATCCCGTAACTCTTCTGGAGCTCTGTCAGCAAATCAGTTTTGCAGGCAGTCTTTAAATTCCACTGGTATATTCTCAAGGTCATATTTTGCTACATTCATGAGTGGCTTGCTCTTTTTCAACTTTAGCTTTTGTTTGCATACTAGCAGTTGGTGATCTGTACCATAGTTAGCTCCAGGTTTTGTCTTTGTTGATGTTATAGAGCTTTTCCATCGTTGACTTCCACAGATGTAGTCAATTTGATTTTTGAACAATCCATTGGGTGAAGTCCATGTGTACAGTCGCCGCTTGTGTGGCTGGAAGAAGGTGTTTGAGAATAATAGATCGTTGGTCTTGCAGAATTCTATCAGTCTTTCTCCCGCTTCATTTCTGTTGCCAAGTCCATATTTTCCAACCACTTTACCTTTTTTTTTGTTGCCGACGTTTGTGTTGCAGTCACCCATGACTATCAGGATATCCTGTTTGTATGTTCTGTCAGTTTCAGCTTGTACTTGTTCATAGAACTCATCAACTTCATTCTCTTCTGCAGCTGTTGTTGGGGCGTATACCCGAATTACAATTGTGTTGATGGGCATTCCTCGTAGACGAATAGAAATTAAGCATTCAGTGATTGCATTGTATTTCATTACATTTCTTGCAAGTTTCTTCTTATTTATAATTACAACACCATTTCTTTGTTCTTTCATTTCCAGCATAGTAGACCATGTGATCATCAGATGAAAAGTGCCCAATGCCAGTCTATTTCAGTTCGCTGACACTCAACAGATTGAGTTGTATACGTTCCATTTCATTCTTGACCACCTCAAACTTCCCTTGGTTCATGGAAGGACAGACTAGATAGGCCATGTGGTCTTTTTCTGTCATCATGTTTCTATGTTTCATGCTTTGTATGTTCCATGTCCCAATATTTAAGACATCTTTGCAGCTTCTGACTCTCATTTCATCTACATCAGCAATCAGACGCCCCAAGGGTTTTGATCCAACCACATCATAAATGCTGGCTTTACTCTGAAAAGTCTTCAGCTCATCCCCAGTAACCAGTTGAGTGCTTTCCGACATGGGGGTCTCATCTTCCAGCACTATAGTGCAATTTGTTTTGTTGTGACTGTCCATTGGGTTTTTGTGGCAAGATACGGAAGTACATTGCCAAGCCTTCCTTCCGCGCAGGTAATTCTAGTGTTGTTGCCTTTGTCACAGAAATGTGAGCCTCCGCCACCGTCCCATTCTGCTGCTGCTGCCCAGATGGTGGTTTGTCTTAGTCTGGCACCTCAACTGAGAACTGTCCATCTTGGGAGACCCTGCCAATAGTTAAGCTACCGGTAGCTTAGCTCTCAGCATCACTGATGCACACAAACCCTCACAGCACGACAAGCTGCAAACCAAGTGAGGAAGATTTGTGCGAACCTGATAGGTACTTGTGATCTGGATTGGCTACTGTTGGAAACAGGATACTGGGCTTGCTGGACTTTGGTCTGACCCAGTATGGCATATCTTATGTTCTTAAATTAATAGTGCTCAGGTTATCATTTGTCTCACAGAGAGGAGAGGGGAAAAGCAAATATTTGGGCAACGCACTCACTGGTTTTGATAGCATTATTACAAATCTAATAATCCTGTGAGTGTATTCACCAAGTATTTACTCTTCCCCTCTCCTCTCTGTGAATCAAATGTTAACCAGAGCACTATTAATTTAAGAACATAAGATATGCCATACTGGGTCAGACCAAAGTCCAGCAAGCCCAGTATCCTGTTTCCAACAGTAGTTAATCCAGGTCACAGGTACCTGTCAGGTTCCCAAAAAGGTACACAGATTCCACGTTCCTTATCCCAGGTAAGCAGGGGATTTCTCTGTTTCTCTTTAATAATAGTTTATGGACTTTTCCTCCAGGGACTTGCCCAAATCCTTTTTTTAAACTCAGCTACACTAACAGCTTACTACATCCTCTAGTAATGAATTCGAGAGTTTACCATCTTAGATTTGTTTAATGAAGGGCAGGGAAAGTGACCTCAACAAACATTTATAGTAATGGAAGTGAGGTAGACATCGAACAATTTTCAGAAGACTATGCTTCTGTGGAGCTAAAAACCAAAAGTAGACAAAGCTATGAGATTGGACGAGATACATCTACGGGTAGGGAGGTTTTGGAGATTCCACTGTCTGACCTTTTCAATGCTTCTTTAGAGTCAAGTGATCCCAGAAAGATTGGAGATGGGCAGAGATGGTTCATGTCCACTCTGTGGTGAATAAATGAATGGAAACGCTGCTGAAGCGGATGGTGCGGTTTCTGGAATCCAAAGGATTACAGGATCAGAGGAAGATATGGCTTTGCTAGGGGTAAGTCTTATCAGACAAATCTGATTGAGAACTGATTGAGGGGAGAGTACTAGATGTAGTGCACTTAGATTTTAGCAAGTCTGACACCATGCCGCATCAGGGACTTATAAAGAAACCAATGGTCCTAAAGTTACTCACTGGGTTAAAAATTGGTTGAGTGGGAAGCAACAAGCGACAGAGGTTACTAGTAAATGAAGTTTATTCTAAAGCAGTGGTTCTCAACTCAGTCCTCTGGGACCCCCAGGCCAGTCAGGTTTTCAGGATATCCACAATGAACTCGCATGAGATAGATCTGCATACAATGGATCTAGCTCATGCATGTTCATTGTGGATATCCTGAAAACCTGACTGGCCTGGGGGTCCCAGAGGACTGGGTTGAGAACCACTGCTCTAAAGATAAGGATGTTACCAGTGATGTGCCACAGAAATTTAGTCCTTGGTCCTGTTCTTTTTGTAGAACTATCAGGAAAGATTCGCCTCTTTGCGGATGATACCAAAATCTGTAACAGGGTAGACACCCTGGAAGGTATAGATAACATGAGGAGGGATCTAGCTAAGCATGAAGAATGATTGAGAATGTGGCAGCTAAGATATAAAGCTTAAAAAAAAAAAAAAAAAAGCAAGCTCATGCATTCGGGCTGCAAAATTCCAAGGATCTGTATAGTACAGGGGGTGAGGTTCTCTGTGCATAAAAGATGAGCTTCACCTAATGGTGATTGTATCTTATGATCTTAAGGTGGCCAAGTAGCTAAGAAGGGCGACGTGAAAGCCAGAAGGATGCTTGGGTTCAAAGTGAGAGAAACGATCAGTAGAGGTGATGGTGCCATTGTATAAGTAGCACAGGGGTTCTCAACCCAGTCCTTGAGACACACCTAGACGGTAAGGTTTTCAAGATAACCACAATGAATATGCATTTGAATGCACTGCCACCATTATATGTGTATCTCTCTCATGCACATTCATTGCGGTTATCCTGAAAATCTGAATGGCTAGGTGTGTCCCGAGGTCTAGGTTGAGAACCCTACTCTAGTGAGGTCTCAGTTGCCGGAATAGTTCTCCCTGTGGAGAATCTAGGATCTCCTTACTTCTGGATGCTAATCAACATCTGGCATTTTGAAATCACCTATCAGTAGCACGTCTTCTTTAATGGCAATTCTGCATATGTCTTCTATTAAATCTCTGTCCACTTCTCCCTGTGAAGGAGATCTGTATATCACACCAATGCAAATGGATTTCCCGTTCCCTCTTTCTAGTTTAATCCAAGTGCCTCCTTGCTCCCTTGTAAGCCCTGTAATTCTATAGCTTGAATATTAATTTTTTTACATATAGTGCCACTCTTTTTCCCCTTCTTCTTACTCTGTTAGACTTCCTGAATAAAATATAGACCCATGTAATTACATCCCAGTCATGGTTGTCTGTGAATCATGTCTTCATAACCACCACTAAATCCAAGTCATCCTCTTCTATTAAAGCTTCAACATCTGGGATCTTGTTCCCATATTATGGGCATTTATGTATACTGATTAATAGATGATCCCCCTTTTACCCATTTCTACAAAGGTATTTAATGGTTTACTTTCCTAAGTGCCTTTACCTACCTTGGGGCTTTCTTCGCCCATTCCCAACGATTCTAGCTTAAAGCCCTCTTCAGTAGGTTAGCCAGTCTGCTGCAGAAGACATTTGATCATTCCTGGATAGGTGGATGCCATCTCTGCTCCTGCAGCCCTTTAAAAATCATTCCATGGTCCAGGAAACCTAAACACTCTCAGTGACACCATCCATGCAGCCATGCATTCATCTCCAGGATGCGAGTTTCTCTGCCTCGGCCTTTACCCTCAACAGGCAGGATTGAGGAGAACACCTCCTGTGCACTTATCTGCTTCACCCTCTGTCCCAGAGCCATGAAGTCACCCTTGATACGTTTGGAGGGATGCCTAGTAGTATCATTTGTGCCATCATGGATGAGCAACATCAGATAATAGTCAGTAGGCTTGATGAGTCTCAGCAAACTCTTCATAACATTTCAGATTTTGGCACCTGGCAGTCAGCACACCTCCCTGGACATTAAATCTGGATGGCAGATGGACATCTCAGTACCCCTCAAAAGAGAGTCGCCAACCACCACTACCTTTCACTTCCTTGTGGTCACTGATTCTGCTACTTTGGGGTGCTTGAGCTCTGGTTCTTCCAATTCCTGGGATGCCTTCACCTCCACTTCCAAGGCTGCATACTGGTTCTGCATTTTGAAGGCTGGAGGAGTTGGTTTGTCAATTCTGAAGGCTTTTGTGACTCGTGACTAACTCTCTTCCTTCTATAGCCTACTATCTTCATCTCTGTTGGAGAGCTTGGATGTTTCAAGAAGCATAACTGGCTCCTCAAGGCACGATCACATCACCCCCATTCTCAGCCACCTCCACTGGCTCCCAATCAGCTCCCACATCCGTTACAAGGCTCTGCTAAACATTTTCAAAATAAAATTAAACCTCTCAGCAAACAGTCTGCAGCCCCTCATCAGTACTGACCCAGGCACCAGACCCAGGAGGAGAGGCACCTCGGACATCATCATCACCCCCAGAACATTCGTTAAAACAAGACACCTCAAGAAGAGCGCTATCCCTGGCTGTGCCTGCCCTCTGGAACTCACTCCCCGACAACCTGAGATCAACTGTGGACCTCAAGGACTTCAGAAAGATGCTCAAAACAACCCTCTTCAGAGAACACTTTAAGGACACCAAGTGATCCAACCTACGAATGCTCAGCATGATCGCCCCTCTTCAGGACCCAGCCCCTGCCCCCCCCTCAACTTGTGTATATAGACCTTTGTAAATAGCTCACAATGTTTGTAGCTCACCAAGAAATCACTTATACTCCACACTCATACACAAGTTGTTGACTCTATCACTGCATGCCCACCTCCACGATAAAGCGGTATATAAATCCTTTTAATTAAATAAATAAAACCATTAAAAACAGCAACAGTAGGGTAGTTATACTTTCAGATGTTGCTCCTAAATCTCTCCCCATTGGAGGCAGTGCATGCAAATCTCTCTTATGCATATTCACTGTTGTTATCCTGAAAACCTGACTGGCTAGGTATGTCCTGAGGACTGGGTTGAGAACCCATGCTCTAGACTGACTAATGCTTTGAGAGAGAGGAGAACAGGTCCTAGGTATCAGTTCAGGGTATCTCCCAGGTTCCTTGGCTTTCTCCTCATGGCTGATTAGCTAGTGTCTTGTGTTTCTCTTCTTACCCCTTGCAGGGTTCACAGATCTGGTTCAAGGATATTTCTAAGGAACCAGGGAACATGGCACCTTCCTGTGTATGTTCCCATGGCTTGGTTTTTGGGGAGGGAGGGGGGAGGCACTCTACATAAACCCATTTCCGAGGAAAGGATTTATAGTATTTCAGAAGGAAGCAAATTCAGTTGTTATGTGATTGCTAGGACCCAAACAGTGCCACAGATCATGCTTCCTCTGGGTTTATAATGGCTATATCCCGCAGCAGCAGAACTGAAGATTTATTTCTGACTGTAGTACTAAGGAAACGAATGCTCACATCTCTCCGCACAGATGGAAACACAACAGCAAGTCCTTGCATAGGATGGCAGCAAGCACTGTAGATCTATAAGAGGAAATACAACTAATAGTGGATTAGAGGTTTCATTCCTCTCTGGAACGATTCCCCTTATTCACTTAATAGCGCCAGACTGACAGTTAATGAGCCTTGTGTAAACACTTCACCACCAAGGAACAAACAGACTTCTTTTAGTGGAGGCATCTAAATATATCCCTTTCGCACTTAAAGCACTAGCTATTTTCCTTTGGGCAAAGAGTAAATATTTCCCTGTTTATGGTAACTGTAACACAAGGTAATGGAAGTTGATATGGCCCAAGGTGAGCTGAAATTC
The DNA here is from genome assembly GCA_033557465.1 of Ichthyophis bannanicus. Classification (NCBI taxonomy): domain Eukaryota; kingdom Metazoa; phylum Chordata; class Amphibia; order Gymnophiona; family Ichthyophiidae; genus Ichthyophis; species Ichthyophis bannanicus. The sequence goes on along the minus strand of CM066035.1, from coordinate 906,077,723 downwards.
TGTAAACTGCACCAGTTTTGATTTCATTTCTAGATATACTCCCAGGAAAATAGCTCCAGCTGATATTCCGTTTCTTTTGCTCTGTGCTAATCTTCTGAAATGAGACACAGAAGAGTGAAAAATGTTGGAACCTCATCTATATAAAGCAAACAAATGTCATGTGTAAATAAATAATAACCCAATTTAAACATTCACATAAAGAAAGTAAATGTAAATAAAAACATTACAATATACAGAGGAGAACCACAAAAAAACAAACTTCCATGATATATATCACATAAACATAGAAACATGAAGGCAGAAAAAGACCATATGGCCTATCTAATCTGCCCTGCCATATCAACTACTATAGTCCCTTTTTTTTCTTTAGAGATCTTCTGTGCTTGTCCCATGCTTTCTTAAATTCAGATACCGTCCTTGTCTCCATTACCTCCACTGGGAGACTATTCCACACATCTACCACTCTTTCTGTAAATAAATATTTCCGCATATTACTCCTGAGTTTATCCCCTTTCACTCTCATCTGATGTCCCCTCATAACAGAGCTTGCTTTCAATAGAAAGAGGCTCTCTTGGTTATTCATACCACTGAGGTATTTAAACATCTCACCTTATCTCCTCTATCCAGCCTTTCCTCTAACGTATACATACTAAGATCTGTAAGTCTGTTCTCATATGCTATATACCGCTAACCATCTTAGCCACCCTTTGCACTGACTCCATCCTGCTTATATCCTTTTGAAGGTGCGGTCTTCAGAACTGCACACAATACTCCAAATGTGGTCGCACCAGAGACATGTACAGAGGCACTATCACCTCCTTTTTTTTTTTTTTCTGCTGGCCATTCCTCTATGCATACAAGCATCCTACTGGCTTTCGCCGTTGCCTTTTCTACCTGTTTAGCCACTTTCAGGTCATCAGAAACAATCATGCCCAGGTCCCACTCTTCTTTCATAGACAGATGTAGTTTGCCGTCTACACTGTATCACTCTCTTGGATTTTTGCAGCCCAAATGCATGACCCTGCAGTTTTTAGCATTAAATCTCAGCTGCCAAATTCTCGATCATTTTTCAAGCTTAGCTAGATCCCTCCTCATGTTATCTATTCTTTCCTGGGTATCTATTGCAGATTTTGGTATCGTCCACAAAGAGGCAAACCGTACCTGACAGCCCTTCCGCAATATCGCTAACAAAGATGTTAAAAAGTTTAAGCTTTTAGTTTAAATTTAAAACTCAGAAGAGAGATTATAGTATAAGATTTTAGTATAAATTTAAAACCCAGCAGAGAGCTTGTAGTTTAGGCTTTTAGTATAAATTTAAAAGTCAGCAGAGAGCTTTTAGTTTAGGCATTTAGTTTAAATGTAAAACCCAACAGAGAGCCTTTAGTTTAAATTTAAAACTTAGTCGGTGCCTAGTATCAGCAGAGAGCTTTTAATTTAAATCAAATCAGAGTATGGATTAGCATAGAACGAAGAATAAGGTAAATATTCTTCGAGTTGAAATAAATAAATTGTTTCTAGAGACCTGTACAATGAGGCCTACCAGTTAGGAGGCAAGAGATCTGGGAATTTGTTTTAAATAGGTGTTAAAGCCAAATAACAGATCAAAGGGGCAATTTGAAAGGCTCCTTCTATCAAACCAAGGGTTGTCTGAATTGCCCAGGAAATTGTTAACAGATTACCTTAGATGCACAGGCCTGGGACCTGTGTAGCAAGCCAGTCCTTTACTAAGTGTTAATTCTGCCCCCCCCCCCCCCCCCATGCAATCATAGTTTTATAGGCTCTTAAACCTATTAAAGGAGAGGTGGTCAAATTCACTTTTATGTACATTGGCAGTTTGGTGAGGAGTTTTTGGTGGATTTGAAGGTGGATGAGTTGGTTGAAATCTGGATTGAGAAGTTGATGTGGTGCGGTACTCAAGTACTAGGGCTAATTGTGCTCTCTGTTTTTCAGATTTATTGTGGGAGCTGAAATGTGAATTGCATAGGGATGAGCATCTTTGACACAGGGTGCTGTCAGAAGATACCCACAAAATCTATTTTTGTATCTATAAGCAGTACAAGGAGAAGTTGGTGGCGGTGAAGCATGCTTATTTTTCTGGTAAAATTGAGAGACCACTGTCAAAACCTGGAGAGGAGTTTTCCATGGTCCAGTTTTTGTTGAAGGGTGTGGAGGGAAGTCCACGTGTTATGGATGAATTGGATGTTAAGGTGTTTGCTGCCTGTTCGCATCGAAAGGTTAACTCCCTTCCGGTTGGTAGTTAAGTTGGAGGATGTTCTAAATCTTTCCTCTTTTATGGGCAGTGAGTGGTCCTACTGTATGAGATACTGTTTCACTAGTTACGGATGCAGAAGTACAGTGTTTGATGGGTAAAATGCGTGATACATTTTGCCCTTTTGATATTACGTCTTCTACTCAGATTCACCAGTTGGGTGATCTGATATATGTAGTGTTGGGTGCTTTTATTAATGCCTCTTTATCTGCAGGATTTGTACTGACAGGATTGAAAAGAACAGTAGTTCGACCATTGGTGAAGGACAGAAGTGTAGGTTTGTCGGAAGTGAATAATTTTTGTTCTAGTTCTTCTTTGCCCTTTTTATTTAAGTTGGTGGAACAGGTAGTGCGGGTTCAGCTTTATGATTATGCTGAGAGTTTAGGTGTTTTAGATGAGTGGCAGCATGTTTTCCGAAAGGTCCATAGTGCTTAAACATTGATAATCTCTTTGAATGGTAGGGTGATGCAAGGGTTTCTGGGAGAAAGAATAGTATTTTATTATTGTTTATTGAAATACATTCAGCTTTTGATTTGGTTATACCTCAGAATTTCCTGAATTTGTTGGTTGGCCTAGGTTTGTCAGAAACCGTTTTGAGTTAGTTTAGTTCTTATTTACAGACAAGGGAGCAGCAAGTTTTTTTTTCAGGTGGGGCAGCTTTGGCTTTTTACACTTTGGAACGGGGTCTGCCACAAGGATTTACTCTTTCTCTGGGAACAAGCAGGAAGTCAGTCCTCACATATGGGTGACGATGGCACCGATGGAGCCCGCACGGTAACCTCTTCCCAGCTTTCATGCGTGGTCATCTTCTCGCCCAAGAGTGCTATCTTGTCTCTGTCTCCTTTTTTTCCATGAAGCTAATTGGAAGTTCGTCTGCACCCCGGAAAAGGTTGATTGATTGTTTCTTTTTTCCCTTTCTTTTTCTTCTCCAGTATGCGTGCCTTCTCGCTTCCCGGGTTTTTTCTCTCGGTGCGTGGGAATCCTCACTCCCTCCCTGGCCAGGACTCTTGAATTTGACCTCGTGGGTGCTGTCTTACCCCGCTATGTCTTTGACCAGCAGTTTTAAGCAGTGCAACCGCTGCAGGAACACCATGTCCCGCAAGACTGCTGCCTTCAGTGCCTCTGTGCTGACTATGACGATGATTCCTGCGGGTTCTGTCAGCACAGCAAGGGATGGAGGAATCGTGAGAAGCAGCAAGAGACCATGTTCAGTAAGACCTCTGTTTCAGTCCCAACGTCGCTTGTGGAACTGCTGCCCTCAGGGGCTGCTGCAGTGGCCTTGGCCTTGTGTGACAGCTATGCCCTATCTGAGCCCCAAGGCTGCAGGGCATTGGACCATGGATCATCCTCTGAGGGCCGTCCGCGAAGAGCCAGACGTTGTCTGTGGCATTGTTGGGTGACGGTGCTCGAACCGCAGGTAAGATCCATCGTCGCTGGCATTTGAGTCCCTGATGCGATGCTGAGGGCAATGGCTGGGAGCGACCCTCCAAGCTGCCCTGGCTGGAGAAGATGCCTTTTCAGCATTGGGAGATTGACCCTGGTTTCCCGAACCCATCCTCGTCGAGAACACTGCCTCGACGGTGCTGGTGTCTGGTCCCTAGACTTAAAAGCTTAGGGCTCTTCAACTTGGAAAAGAGACAGCTGAGTGGGAGATATTATAGAGCAAGCCTTGCAAATGTTGTTTGGATTTAGGAGCCAGTCCAAAATCTTAGGATCCAGTGGCAGTTGACCACCTTGCGCCCCTTCCCTCCCCCATTTCCATTGTCCATTGACGTTCCTCTATTTGCAAACTCACATATGTCTTGGGGTTTGCCATATACACATTCTGCCCTTTTGTCCCATGCATTCATCCCTTTAACCTCTCAACACCTTGCACTCTTCCTTCCCCCCTCCAACTTATCCCCACTCTCCATTCCCCTTCCAGACTCTCTCCCCTTATCTTTCCCCCCTAGCACTTCCACCCCTTCCTCTCCCATTACCCCATCCTCGGTGTTTTTGTTTTGTTTTTTTTAAATATACTGACCCTTTACATTTTTACTGCCTTACTCCCCCCCCCCCCCTGTTTAATGCAGGCTCTGATCTGGCTGTCCTCTTCTGCCCATGGGCAATCCTGTGGGCAACCTGCTGTCATCCAGGCCATGATCGTGACCTTCGCCTCCTCTTCTGTCCATGGGGATCTGATCTCTTGCAGGCAGACAGGAGTCTCTGCCATGATCGTGGTTGACCTCTGCCTGGGATAACAAGATTTTTTGGGGTTTTTTTGTAAAAGAAAGGGTAAGAAAATCTCAGATGCCAGGTGTATATTTCTGGACACCATGACACCCTGGTGCTTGGGATACATTGAGCCCTATGATAGAGGTGTATAAAGTAATGAATAGAGTGGAACAGGCAAAAATGTAGATCAGTTGTTTACTCCTGCAAAAAGTAGAAAGATTAGAGGACACTCAATGAAGCTACAATGCAGCACATTTAAGACTAATCAGAGAAAATATTTTTTTCATTCAACACATATTCAAACTCTGGAATTTGTTATCAGAGGATGTAGTAAAAGCTTAGTGTAGCTGGATTTAAAAGATGTTTGGATGAATTCTTGTAATGAAAGTCCATAAACCATTATTAAAGATGGCTGGGGAAATCCACTGCTTATCCATGGGACAAGCAGCATGGATACTGTGTACCTTTTTGAGTACCTGACAGATACAGGTGACCTGGGTTGTCCACTGCTGGAAACAGGATACTGGGCTTGATGGACAGTTGGTCTGACCCAGTATGGCATATCTTATGTTCTCTTTGGTAAAGGTTTCTTGAGATTTGTGTCGCATCAAATACAACATGTCGTCTTTTCTTTTTTTTCCTCCGTCATGGCACTGTTTGTGTTTTAAAAATTTCTCTATATCTAGCAAGTCTTTTATAAAGTACCGTTGCAGTTATCTCCAGGAACAAGCAGGAATGTAGTCTTCACATATGGGTATCGTTGGTACCGACGGAGCCTGTGTGGGAACGCTCCCCAGCGTCCAATTAGAAAGCTTTTGGGAGCATCCCACAGCACCTGCATGCTGCTTTCCTGCCTTTACCAACTGCCTCTCTCCAGTTCTTCGTTTTCCGCGGAGCCAGCAGGTGGTTGTTCCTGTCACCGCAGAAAACTTTTTCTTATTCTCCTTTTTTGTGGTCGCTTCTGCCTTCGACGCCATACCGGTACCGCCGGTTCTTCTTTCTTCTTAAAAAAAAAAAAAAATCTTTTTTTTCCAAACTTTTCTTCCTCAGGTGCACGTGCCATTTTGGGCCTTAGGCCCAAAATTTCCTCTATTATGGAAAAACCTGCTTCAGGTTTCAAAAAGTGCACCAAGTGTGGCGGTACCATCTCCGTCACCAACACCCATGAGTGTTGTCTTAAATGTTTAGGTCCTGACTACTCCATTTCCGAGTGTATGGCTTGTGCCATGATGTCCAAGAGGGGCCGACAAAACCAAGCTGCTAAGCTCAGCACCCTTTTTCCCTCCGATGCCGCCTCTGTGGCATCGACGTCGTCCAGGGCTTCGTCTTCCTCCCATGGATCTCGGGTAACTAAACGTAAGTCTGGCCGGTCCTCAAAGGGTAGATCTCCTTCTAAGCATCGAGATGCCTCTGGCGTTGCCCTTGAGGTTTCTGTACCGGCAAAATTGCCCCGGCGGGAGGCTTCGGCTTCGGCTTCCAAAGCATTATCGGGGCTCCATGATGTTCTCGAGACCTCAACCTCGGCAGAACTACTGGTGCCATGCTCTGGGGTACCGGCTGCTTTCTCTGGTACCGATATCCAGGCATCGGCAGCATCGATAGACCAGAGGTTCCTGGCTGTTGAACACAGTCTGGCGGCTCTCCTTGCGGCATCGACACCCTCGGAACCGCGTCAGACAGTTCAACAGGTACGGGCACCGACTCCGGCACCGGTATCTGTACCGGTACCGACAGCATCAACATCAGTGTCTGCATTGCCGGCACCCAGTCATGCTATGCCTTCCGGTACCGATACACCGGTACCGATTCCCCCCGGTACTGACTTGGGTCGGTACGGGTATCGTGCTCTACAAGAGCATCCTGACAGGAGGTACTTTGAATCCTCTGAGGAATCTGAGGATTCTGACAGCTCTGTCGGTACCGGAGTACTTCTCCCGGAGGAGCCTTCCTCTCCTAAACGCAGGATGTCTCCTCCAGAAGATATCTCTTTTCAGGATTTTATCAGGGAGGTGGCTCGAGGTCTTTCCATTACTGTGGCTCCTGAAACAGAGCCCAGGGCAAAGGAGTTGGAGATTCTACAATATCCCAAGGCTCCTAAAGAGGCAGCTACTTTGCCCATCCATGAGATCTTATATGATCTCATGTTGAGAATGTGGGAAACACCTCTTACCACCTCTCCTCACTCTTGTAGACTCCGTGTCCTGGTTTCTAGAAAAATCCGCTTCCTCACCACTCTATTGTAGTGGAATCAGCTATGAGAAGGATCAGAAGTGCAAAGAGGCATGCCTCTAATCCTCCAGGATGTGAGTGTCGAACTTTGGATGCCTTTGGACGTCGTATTTTCCAGGCTTCCATGCTTTCGGCTAGGATCAGTTCCTATATTTTATATATGGGAATGTTCCTTAAGGAAGTCACAGGAGATTTAGAGGTTTTGAGCCCTCTTCTTCCTGATGATAAGAGGCAAGACTTTCTCACGCTGGTTAAACATGCCCAGGATGTTTCTAAGTTTGTCAGCCGTGCAGCTTTTGACTGTTTTGAGTGCATAAGCAGAACCTCTGCCATTTGCCATAGGTGCACGTAGAATTGCCTGGCTCCAGGCATCTGATTTGGAGCTCTGCGTACAGGACAAACTAGGCAATATTCATTGTACAGGTGAGAATCTGTTCGACAAAGATTGGCAAGAGAAAGCTAATGAGTTGGATTCTGACAACTCCACCTTGGATAGATTATCCAAGGCCACAACTGATCCTGCAAGAAAGAAATCTTTCAAGAAACCATTCTTCTCCAAAAAGAAGAGGTTTTATCCTTCTTATTCCCAGCAGGGACGTTCTGTAGGTCAACCTGTCCGGAAGAGTCAGCAACCACCTAAACAAAGGAAAGCAAAGACTGCTAAGCCTCAACCATCTCAGCAGTTTGACTTCCATCTAGAGAACTTAGCCTTCCTGACTCTCAAGGGACCAGAACCTTCCACCATTCCAGGAAGGTTGTGTCACTTTGCCCCCAGATGGGGGCAGATAACAGCAGAACAGTGGACTCTCTCCATTATAAAAGAGGGGTACAAGCTTCACTTTCTTTGCATGCCCCCTCCCACAATGGTAAGACAGTTCAATTCTCAGCCCTCTCTCATCAATCTGTTAGATCAAGAGGTCACTATGCTTCTTGCCCAAGGGGCAATAGAGGAGGTACCCATACCTCAACAGGGTACAGGGTTTTACTCCCCCTATTTCCTTATCCCAAAGAAAACAGAGGGACACAGACTTATATTAGACCTCAGAGAACTGAACAAATTCCTGTTCAAAGAGAAATTCAAAATGGTTTCTCTAGGAACTCTGCTGCCATACCTCCAGAGTCAGGATTGGCTTGGTTCTCTAGATCTCAAGGATGTGTACACTCATGTTCTCATCCATCCAACTCACAGGAAGTTCCTTTTCCAAGGAAAGCACTACCAATACAGGGTGCTTCCTTTTGGCCTGGCCTCAGCACCAAGGGTGTTTACGAAATGCATGGCTGTGGTAGCAGCATTTCTTCGCACTCTAGGAATATTCGTCTTCCCCTACTTAGACGGCTGGCTCATTTGAGCCCCATCAGAGTCAGGGGCCAGAATTGCTCTATCTTGCACAATGCGTATCCTTCAGTATTTGGGTCTGGTCATAAACATCCCAAAATCCAGCCTAACTCCCACTCAGTCTCTAGAGTTTATAGGAGCTTTACTGGATACCAGAAAAGCAAGGGCCTATCTTCCCCAGACCCGTTGCCTTCGCATGGTGCAATTAGCTTCTCAAGCAGTGCTGAAGCCTCATCTCATTGCTCGAGAAATGTTATAACTACTAGGTCACATGGCATCTACCGTGCATGTGGTTCCTTATGCTCGCCTCCATATGAGAGCAGCCCAGTGGACTCTATCCACTCAGTGGACCCAGGCATTAGGGTGCCTGTCAGACAAAATACCAAACACAAATCGCCTTATTTTGTCTCTCCAATGGTGGCAGTCCACTCAAAACCTGTTGGTGTGGTCCCCATTTCAAGAACCTTTACCCCAATCAACTCTCACAACAGATGCTTCACCAATGGGGTGGGGAGCTCATCTGCAAGACCTCTCCACCCAAGGCACTTGAACTCCACAGGAGACTCATCTACACATCAATCTCTTAGAGCTCAGAGCAATCTTCCTTGCTCTTCGAGTGTTCCACACCCTGCTAAGCTACAAGACAGACCTCATTCATACGGACAATCAAGTAGCCATGTTCTACGTGAACAAGCGGGAAGGAACAGGCTCTCTGTCGCTTTGCAATGAAGCTCTTCGACTATGGGCCCTCGCCAGAGAGCATCAGATTCATCTCCTGGCAGTGTGCAATTCTGGTCGCCGTATCTTAAAAAGGATATAGCGATTTTAGAAAAGGTTCAGAGAAGAGCCACCAAAATGGTAAAGGGGATGGAAGGCTACTCCTATGAAGAAAGGCTAAAAAGGTTGGGGCTCTTTAACCTGGAAAAGAGACGGCTGAGGGGAGATATGATAGAAGTCTATAAATTAATGAACGGAGTGGAACGGGTAAACGTAGATCGATTGTTTACCTTATCAGAATATAGAAAGACTAGGGGATATGCAATGAAGCTACAGGGTAAACTATTTAAGACTAATAAAAGAAAATATTTTTTCACTCAACGTGTAATCAAACTCTGGAATTTGTTACCGGAGGATGTAGTAAAGGCTGTTAGAGTAGCTGGGTTTAAAAAAGGTTTGGACAAGTTCCTGGAGGAAAGGTCCATAAACCATTATTAAGAAGGGACCCAGGATATCAATGCTTGAACCAATACAAGCATTGTGGAACCTGTGTCCCTTGGGGAAACTGCTAGGTACGTATGACCTAGATTGGCCACTGTTGGAAACAGAATACTGGGCTTGATGGACCTTGGTCTGACCCAGTATGGCATATCTTATGTTCTTATCTTCCAGGCATCCAAAACTCTTGGGCAGGCAGACTCAGTCAGTTCTGCTTCCACACGAATGGTCTCTACATGCAGACCAAGTGGCCAAGAATTTTCAAATTTGGGGAACCACGGACATAGACCTCTTTGCAAGTCCGTTGAATGCCAAACCTCCCCGGTTCTGTTCCAGAATTCCGGCTCAGAACTCTCAGGCCAGGGATGCTTTCCTCCTTCATTGGGGTCAAGACTTCCTTTATGCCTTTCCACCCATTCCCCTAATTCCCAAAACCCTGTTCAAGCTTCAGAGAGACAGAGGCGGTATGATTCTCTTAGCTCCACATTGGCCGCGGCAAGTGTGGTACACTCTGCTTCTACATCTCTCTCAAGCTCCCTCTCTGGAGTTAGGGTCTGCTCCAGATCTCCTGTCTCAGGAGGATGGAATGTTATGGCATCCCAATCCCCAGTCTCAGGGCTTGGTTGCTGAAGGCCTATATCTTCATGACTTTAACCTTTCTCAGCAAGTAAAGGATATCCTTTATGCTTCCAGAAAACCTTCCACAAGACGCTCTTATGCTTTCAAGTGGAAAAGGTTTACCATATGGTGCTCGCAGAAGGGTCTTACCCCCTTGCGATACCTCTGGAATCATTACTAGAGTATATCCTTCATTTATCCAATGCAGGACTTAAGACTAACTCAGTAAGAGTCCATTTAAGTGCTATTGCAGCTTCTTTCAAGCCTTTAAATGGACAACCTATTTCCTCCCATCCTTTTATAGCGAGATTTATGAGAGGCCTTCTTCTAACTAAGCCTCCCATTAGGCCACCACTAGTGGCATGGGACTTAAACCTGGTTCTTGGCCAGCTCATGAAGCCACCTCTCGAACCCTTAGCTACTACCTCATTGAAATTCTTTTCCTGGAAAGTTATCTTTCTCATTGCAATCACATCAGCACGTCGCATCAGTGAGTTGCAGGCACTAGTGGCTGATCCTCCTTATACAAGGTTCTATCATGGCAAGGTAGTCCTTAGGACTCATCCACACTTTATGCCAAAGGTGGTCTCGCCCTTTTCATCTGAACCAAGCAGTCTCCCTGCCTGTCTTTTTTTCCAAGGCCTCATGCATCAAATGCAGAAAGGAATCTTCATACTTTGGACTGTAAAAGAGCTTTAGCCTTTTACTTACAAAGAACACAGCAACATAGAAAGTCCTCTCAACTCTTTGTTGCTTTTGATCCTTCTCATATGGGACTTCCAGTCTCCAAGAGAACACTGTCCAACTGGATTGCACAGTGTGTTTCATTTGCCTATCAGAGCAAGAATCTTCCTCTGGAGGGCCATGTCACAGCTCACAATGTGAGAGCCATGGCAGCTTCAATGGCTCATCTGCACTCTGTGTCTATCGACGACATCTGTCGAGCAGCCACCTGGGCCTCGGTTCATACCTTCACAGCCCATTACTGCTTGGACAAAGACTCCCGCCAGGATGCCTTGTTTGGTCAGGCTGTTCTCCAACATCTGTTCCATACCTAATCAACTCCTACCCACCATCCCTGGTACGATGCCAGAGATCCATGGGGGGAAGTGGAGTCCTTTCACAGGGACACACTACTTCTGGGGTTCTCTCCCTGGCATCTAAAGCTAGGGAGTCCCCATATGTGAAGACTGCATTCCTGCTTATTCCTGGAGATAGCATAGTTACTCACCTGTAACAGGTGATCTCCGGGAACAGCAGGAATTTAGTCTTCACAACCCACCCACCTCCCCAGGAGTTGTATCTCTCTATCTGTCTCTTTCTGTTTCCCTCTCTCTCTCTCTCTTTGTCTCAATTTTAAACTCAACTGGAGAGAGGCAGTTGGGAAAGGCGGGAAGGCAGCACGCAGGCGCTGTGGGATGCTCCCAAAAGCTTTCGAATTGGACGCTGGGGAGCGTTCCCGTGCAGGCTCCGTCAGTACTGACGATACCCATATGTGAAGACTAAATTCCTGCTGTTCCCGGAGATCACCTGTTACAAGTGAGTAACTATGCTTTGCATGCATGGAGCTAGACACACTATTCAAAATTAACCTTTTGTGCCTATAATTTTGCAAAGGTTAATGCCCTGCAGTTTTTATGCTGACTGAACAAGTTTTGTACGCAAGTATCAAATGGCAACAGAGCTAATATACAACTGTCCCATATGGTCAGTGATGTTGTAGCAGCGTTACACAAACTTTGTGGCAAGTGAATATCATCAGGCAGTATTGTGCTCAGATATCATGGGTCCCTGTTAAGTTTGGGAAATAGGAAGGGAAGAGTTCAAGATCTTAAAAAAAAACACCTTGGAGGTGAGCAATTGAAAGTATCAGATCTAGCTCACATTTTTCTTAGTTTTATTCCCAGGTCTCGTTTCTTTTTTTTTTTTTAATCACTAATATATTTCATCATTTTTGCTTGTTTTCCAGTAATGGTATTTTTTCCCTTTTTTATTATGGCTCCTTTCCCTATTTTCCAAGCACCTTTCTTCAAGTAAATATCTGGCACAACAAGACAAGAACACATCACACCCATACTGAAAGATCTACACTGGCTCCCAATCAGCTCACGCATCAAATATAAGACTGTCATAAACATCTTCAAGATCAAACAGTCATCAGCCCTCAGCCTACAAACACTCATACAACCTGACAGAAGCACACAACCAAGGAGGAGAGCCACTTCCAATCGTGTAAACACCCCAAAAGACCTCACCAAGGTCCGCAAGGACACCGCGGAACGAGCCCTTTCACTGGCTGCACCAGCAATTTGGAACAGACGACCTAAGACTAACAACAGACCTCAAAAACCTTTGAAAGCAGCTTAAGACAACACTATTCATTGAATACTATGGACACGTCACATGATCTACTCACCATGCAAGAACAAAAGACCAATCCCGCCCCTAACCCTTGTACATAAGAATGTATGATAGCGCATAATGTAAATAGCTCAACAAAAATCTGATATACACCACCACAAACACACAACCTGTATCACTGCATGAACACACTTAACCACACTTATGATTGTTTGCTGTGAGACCGCCTTGATTGAAGGAGAAGGCGGGATAGAAATACTTTTAATTAAATAAATAAATAGGATATGAAGTCTTCACTAAGAACATAAGAACATAAGATATGCCATACTGGGTCAGACCAAGGTCCATCAAGCCCAGTATTCTGTTTCCAACAGTGGCCAATCTAGGTCATACGTACCTAGCAGTTTCCCCAAGGGACACAGGTTCCACAATGCTTGTATTGGTTCAAGCATTGATATCCTGGGTCCCTTCTTAATAATGGTTTATGGACCTTTCCTCCAGGAACTTGTCCAAACCTTTTTTAAACCCAGCTACACTAACAGCCTTTACTACATCCTCCGGTAACAAATTCCAGAGTTTGATTACACGTTGAGTGAAAAAATATTTTCTTTTATTAGTCTTAAATAGTTTACCCTGTAGCTTCATTGCATGTCCCCTAGTCTTTCTATATTCTGATAAGGTAAACAATCGATCTACGTTTACCCGTTCCACTCCGTTCATTAATTTATAGACTTCTATCATATCTCCCCTCAGCCGTCTCTTTTCCAGGTTAAAGAGCCCCAACCTTTTTAGCCTTTCTTCATAGGAGTAGCCTTCCATCCCCTTTACCATTTTGGTGGCTCTTCTCTGAACCTTTTCTAAAATCGCTATATCCTTTTTAAGATACGGCGACCAGAATTGCACACAATATTCAAGGTGCGGTCTCACCATGGAACGATATAGAGGCATTATAATATCTTTTGTTTTATTTTCCATTCCTTTCCTTATCATACCTAGCATTCTATTTGCTCTCTTGGCCGCCGCTGCACACTGGGCCGAGGGTTTTAACATGGTATCCACAAGGACGCCTAAATCTTTTTCTTGGGTGGTGGTTCCTAATGTGGAACCTTGCATCGTGTAACCATAGTTTGGGTTGTTCTTCCCTAGGTGCATAACCTTGCACTTCTCCACATTAAATTTCATCTGCCATTTTGATGCCCAGTCTTCCAATTTATCAAGATCCTCTTGCAATTTTCCACAATCCTCCTGGGTTTTAACAACTTTAAATAGTTTTGTGTCATCAGCAAATTTGATAACCTCACTCGTTATTCCACTTTCCAGGTCATTTATGAATATGTCAAAAAGCAGCGGACCCAGCACAGATCCCTGGGGTACACCACTATTCACCTTTCTCCATTGGGAAAATTGGCCATTTAGCCCTACCCTCTGCTTTCTATCTTTTAACCAGTTCCTGATCCACAGTAGTACACTGCCTCCTATCCCATGACTCTTTAGTTTTGCCAAAAGTCTCTCATGAGGGACCTTGTCAAAGGCTTTCTGAAAGTCCAGATACACAATATCAACCGACTCACCTTTGTCCACCTGTTTATTCACTCCTTCAAAAAAACATAACAGATTAGTAAGACAAGATCTTCCTTGTCTAAAGCCATGTTGGCTGTCTCCCATTAGGTCATGACTATCTATATGCTGAGTAATTTTATTCTTTATGATGGTTTCTACCATTTTTCCCGGTACTGATGTCAGGCTCACCGATCTGTAGTTTCCCGGATCACCCCTCGAACCCTTTTTAAAAATTGGTGTTACATTGGCGATCCTCCAATCCTCAGGTATTAGAGATGATTTTAATGATAGTTCACAGATTACTGATAGCAGGTCTGCAATCTCATATTTCAGTTCTTTCAACACCCTTGGATGTATACCATCCGGCCCAGGTGATTTGCTACTCTTCAGTTTATCTAATAGTTGTAAGACATCTTCCCGATGTATCGATATTTCCTTCAATTCTTCCACACCTTTAAATACCACTTCAGTCGTGGGTAATATCCCTACATCTTCCTCAGTAAAGACCGAAGCAAAGAATTCATTCAGTCTCTCCGCTATCGCCTTGTCGCCTCTTAGTGCTCCTTTAACCCCTTTATCATCTAATGGACCAACTGACTCTCTCACGGGTTTTTTTGCTACGAATGTACTTGAAAAGGTCTTTATTTCGCGTTTTTGCTTCCGCAGCAAGCTTCTTCTCAAATTCTCTCTTTGCCTGCCTTATCAATGCCTTGCATTTGACTTGCCAGTGCTTGTGCTGTTTCCAGGTTTCATCATTTGGCTCTTTTTTCCATTTCTTGAAAGATGCTTTTTTGGCAACAACAGCCTCTCTGACCTCAGCTTTAAACCATGCTGGCAATTTTTTAGACTTCCTTCCACTTTTCTTAAAGCGTGGAATACAGCTGGTCTGGGCTTCCAAGATAGTATTTTTCAACAACACCCAAGCTTGATGTATGTCTTTAACCTTTGCAACTGCTCCTTTTAGTTTTTTCTTAACTGTTTTCCTCATTCTATCATAGTCTCCCTTTCGAAAGTTAAAGGGTAGTACTGTGGATTTCCTTACTATCCCTCCTCCACTAATTAAATCAAAGGCGATCATGCTATGATCACTATTGCCAAGTGGCCCCAACACCCTTATCTCTTGCACTACATCTGGTGTTCCACTAAGGACTAGGTCTAATATTGCTTCCCCTCTGGTCGGTTCATGAACCAGCTGCTCCAAGAAGCAGTCATTTATTTCATCTAGGAACTTTATCTCCCTAGCATGTCCTGTTGTGACACTGACCCAGTCGATGCCGGGGTAATTGAAATCACCCATTATTATTACTGCACTGTAACTTTTGCTAGCTTCCTTGATTTCTTTGAGCATTTCATCATCCATTTGTTCATTCTGGCCAGGCGGACGATAGTACACCCCCACCGCCATCGCCTTCCCCTTTTTACATGGAATTTCAATCCATAGAGATTCTACAGCAAATTTTGTTTCTTGCAAAACTTTAATCCTTTCTGATTCAATGCCCTCTCTAACATAGAGCGCAACCCCTCCACCAATTTGATCAGCTCTATCATTTCGATATAGTTTGTACCCAGGTATCACAGTGTCCCACTGGTTGTCCTCCTTCCACCATGTCTCTGATATTCCAATCATATCTAACCTCTCGTTTAGTGCTATATATTCTAACTCTCCCATCTTGTTTTGTAGACTTCTAGCATTTGCATACAAGCATTTTAGAGACTGTATTTTATTCATATTAATTTGGCTATTGGTAGACATGGGTAATTTGGGATCTTTAAGTTCTGTCTGCTCCATACTCGAGGGCATTTGGGCTACTTTACTCTTTTTTGGAACCTCTCTGCTTTTTGTAGTATCCTTCAAGGATACATTCTTCCGAACCATGCGTTCTTGGGCGACTGTCGGCTTTCCCCTATTATCTAGTTTAAAAGCTGCTCTATCTCCTTTTTAAAGGTTAATGCCAGCAGCCTGGTTCCATCCCGGTTAAGGTGAAGCCCATCCCTTCGGAAGAGCCCCTCCTTTCCCCAGAATGTTCCCCAGTTCCTAACAAATCCGAACCCCTCATCTCTGCACCATTGTCTCATCCACGCATTGAGACTCCGGAGCTCTGCCTGCCTATTGGGTCCTGCGCGTGGAACGGGAAGCATTTCGGAGAACGCTACCCTGGAAGTTCTGGATTTCAACTTCCTACCTAAAAGCCTAAATTTAGCTTCCAGAACCTCCCTACCACATTTTCCTATGTCATTGGTACCAACATGTACCAAGACAGCAGACTCCTCCCCAGCACTATCTAAGACCTTATCTAGGTGGCGTGTGAGGTCCGCTACCTTCGCACCAGGCAGGCATGTTACCAGGCGATCCTCACGTCCACCAGCCACCCAGCTATCTACATGCCTAATGATCGAATCACCAACTATAACTGGTGTCCTAACCCTTCCCGCATGGGCACTTGGCCCTGGAGAAACCTCCTCGGTGCGAGAGGGGTTTACATCACCTGGAGGACAGGTCCTAGTTACAGGATCACTTCCTGCCACACCAGGGTGATGCTCTCCTGTCACGTGACCTCTCTCCTCCATGGCAACAGGGATACTGCCAGACTGGAGGTGGGACTTCAGGACTATATCCCTGTAGGTCTCGTCTATGTACCTCTCTGTCTGTCTTATGTAGGTAACATCACGGGAAACAGCTTCTCCATCTTAGAATCTTTCTCAACGCTTTTGAGAGGATTCTCTGTGCACGCACATCATTTCCTACCTGCCATTGTCACGCAGGGACCAATTCAATCTTTGTTTTCCACAGAGCCAAATTGTTGCATCACTGCTGTTCTCCACAGATTTTTTTGGAATTTTCAGGTTTTTGCTATTTTCTGCTGTCGGTCTTGTACAGGTTTTTCAGCTCATCCTGTACAATTTCATTAGGTAGGTAGGCTTTTCAGATGGTTTGAAGTTTTTATTTCTTTTTGGGTGGGGGACTTCCCCCACTATCAGGCCCACCATTAGGGCCTTGGACATCCCAGCTGGGAAGTGTTTTTCAAAACTGAATCATTTGATTTAGCTGCAGCTATGTTTTTCAGATACAAGACCAGAAGGAAAAAACCAGTGGTTTTAAAAGGTACACACAGTGCGGCAACATTATATCCATCACGGATACCCATAACTGGTGCTTGCTGTGCCTGGACAATGACCTTGAACTCTATTTTGTAATTTGTGTTCACAGATGTCCAAGAAAGGACTCAGGGGTTGAGAACAACAGTGGGAATGAATTTTTGGTACTGCTAAGTCTGGCCCATAAGCATCAGGGGAATTTATTCCTATAGATCAGTGCTTTTCAAACCTTTATCCCTATGACTCCAGTTTAACAACTGAAAGATTACATGATCCCAGATGATAATGAGATCAAGCTGGAAGATCTCCAGCCTCCTTCCACTTATACTCCCATTGTGACTCAGGAGGACATGGGCCACTCCTATTGGACTCTCTATGCCTTTGTCATTGACAGCCTTCGAGGAGCAGCTCTTGAGGAAGGTTGATGAATGGATGGAGCGCATCCTTGGTTGATGCAGCAGTGGGACTTTCATGTCAATACTGGTGCACTGAGAAGTCCAGCTAATCCTCGAATCCACTATCTAGTGGAGAGGCACTGACACAGAGGCCTCAGGACATCGGGGTTGATGTATGCCATGCTGCTATCCATTTCCAGTGCGTCAGAGACATTGGAGAACATCTGTACATTGATACTCACACTCAAGACACGCTCGCATCAGCATATGAAGATTGGACTAGACAGAGACTCAGACATCTCCTTTAGAGTTTATTGGAGTCTGATTTATTTATTTGTTTACATTCTCTTATATACCGCGCTATTCTGCATCAGTGTGGTTTACATTGAACAAACTGAAATTACATTGAACAGGGCATTATAACTTGGAGATAACTATTTTACAGGGAACATGGGCTATGGAGGGTTAAGTGGCTTGCCCAAGACCACAAGGAGCACCTGTGGGACTAAAAACTCCAGTCCTTCCGGCCCAAGGTTGCTGTCCTCTAGTGGGATTTGAACCCCGACCTTCCAGCCTGAAGTACCTTGCCCCAACCACTAGCCCACTCCTCCACTCCAGAAGCATTACAAATATATATTTGTAATGCTTCTGGTATTCTGACTACACACCAGATTCTCCAAAGAGGAGGGTTCAACTGGAAACATGAAAGAAGTAAGTCCCCACCTGAAGAACTCTCCTTTATTGACTTTGTTGAGAAAATGGCGGAGGCTTTTTCATTTAAATTAGAGATGGATGAGGAACCCAGGACAGAAACACTGGATATCCTCCAATTCCTCAACCCATCTAAGGAAGCTGTAACAGTTCCCATTTATAGAATCCTCAGGGATGTCCATATAATAATGTGGGAGACTCCCCTCTCTGTTCATTCCATAAATAAGAAAGTTGACACCATGTACAGAGTCCATAAGGCTTCCGGATTCAAAATCCAGCAGCTTCCTCACCACTCATTGGTGGTCAAATCGACTCTTAAAAGGGCTAACAGCTCTAAGTAACATTCTTCAATGCCCTGGAGAAGAGATGCTCAGACTTCGGAATCTCACTTCCTGCATAGCGTCTTACAAGTTTTTCATGGGCGTGTACTTGTGAAACACTGCGTAAAATGGATGAGCTTTCAGACGCTTTTCCTCCAGAGAAGGCCAAGTAGCAAAGGGAAGGGATGTGGAAAATACATGGTCCAAGTAACCTATGTTATTTTCAAATTGGCATTGAGAGCTGCCATAGGTTTTGGTGCTCAGAGACTCTCATGACTCTAAGACTCAGACCTTCAGATTCAACATGAAAGAAAAGCTCGCTGACATGCCAGGCTGCAGAGATAATCCCTTCAGAGATAACATTAAGGAGACTGTTTGTTTCTCTCATAAAAATCAAAGTGATTCCCTTAAATCCTTCTCCAGGCCCACTTCCGACATGGCCTCCTTTTCCTCTACGAGGCTCCAGAGCAAAGGAGATCTGCTACTTTCATATGCGTAGGTATTTTCCTCCTTCACGCTGTGCTACAACTAATCAAGGATATCACTCTAATCCTAGACAGCAGAGAACCCAAAGGTTCCAGCAGGCTCCTCGGCCAAAAGCAGGGACAGGGTTTTGTCTATCTCCACAAGAACATAGCTAGTATCTGCTGGACAATCTTCCAATAGGAGGGAGGCTGAGATTTTTCACCAATCATTGACACCTTATAACCTCAGACTGTTTGGTTCTGAAAATAATCCTGATGGGTTACCAGCTTTTATATATTGGAAATTCCTCCAAATTGCTCACTGAGAGTATCATGGTCAAACTCTGTATCAGTTTAGCTAGTTCCTCCCGAACACAATCTTCTGAAAATCGTTCGAGATCAGCATCACTTCTGTTCCTGTTTGTGGGTGTGTTTTGAGGACTTGTTTCTGGCCCTTCATCTGTGAATACAGAACAAAAATATTTGTTAAGCAATTCTGCTTTATCCTCATCTGCTTTATCCTCAAAAACTAGTTTTGAAGGACTAGAAAAGGGGACTGTTACTTCTGGAGAGAGATCTGCAATTGTGAGTATATACTTCTGGGAATTTTCTGAAAGGAATTCTTTCTATTAAAGCTATTTAATCTGTGAACCCAGTATTTTTTGTTAAATCAGCCAGGGCCTAGTAGCAGCAGTTCAATTTTAAATTTAAAATACAGAAGAGAGCTTTCTGGTTAAATTTGGAACCCAGCAGAGAGCTTGTAGTTTTAATTTAATAATCACTCAGGGCCTAATATCAGCAAAGTACTTTTAGTTTAAATTTAAAACACAGAAGTGAGCTTTCTGGTTAAATTTAGAACCCAGCAGAGAGCTTGTAGTTTAAATTTCATAATAAGTTAGAGCCTAGCAGCAGCAAAGAGCTATAATTTAACTCAAATAAGAATATAGCTTACCTCAGCAGCACAGGACAGGGTACTGTGTAGCAGCTCTCTTTTAATAAGTGTAAGTGTAGATTGATTGTTTACGTTATCAGAATATAGAAAGACTAGGGGACATGCAATGAAGCTACAGGGTAAACTATTTAAGACTAATAAAAGAAAATATGTTTTCACTCAACGTGTAATCAAACTCTGGAATTTGTTACCGGAGGATGTAGTAAAGGCTGTTAGTGTAGCTGGGTTTAAAAAAGGTTTGGACAAATTCCTGGAGGAAAGGTCCATAAACCATTATTAAGAAGGGACCCAGGATATCAATGCTTGACCCAGTACAAGCATTGCGGAACCTGTGTCTTTTGGGGAAACTGCTAGGTACGTATGACCTAGATTGGCCACTGTTGGAAACAGGATACTGGGCTTGACTTCCGGTATGGCACTGAGCTGATCGGGCGTAGTGCAGATCAGCTCCGGACCCCCACCCCAGAAAACAGCTAAAAAATCTAGCAGTTCGCCACCGAATGCCCCAGGCAGCTCTCAAAAGCAACAGGGATAGTGGAGGGGCGGCAGTAGAACCTCCCTCGCGTCCCGAGCGGCACCTGATGGCTTCCAAAACGACCAAGAGGGAGAAGGCACGCGGCCCGGACCCGAAGATGGCGGAGGGAGCGCCGCGGAGCCCGGGGTCTGAAGGAGAGAGCAGCATGGTGGCGGATGTGAGTGCCGCGGTGGTGAGGGCCCTAGACGTGCGATTTACGGAGCTTGGCGATCAACTGCAATCTGTGGTGCATAAAATAAATGATTTCACCGGACGGATGGATCAAGCCGAGACCAGGATTTCGAGCGTGGAAGATGCCCAGCATACCCTCCAGATTAAAGTACAAGCCCTGGAGACCCTTGTGCAACAGCAAGGGGAGAAGCTGGAGGACTTGGAGAACCGGGGCCGCAGGAAAAACCTACGGTTTATTGGCATCCCGGAAACAGTGGCTGATGCTGCCTTACCTAGTTTCCTCCTGGACTGGATGGGGAATATCCTGGTCGAGACTGAGGAGGGCCCGATTGTGCTGG
Organism: Ichthyophis bannanicus; assembly: GCA_033557465.1. Taxonomy (NCBI): domain Eukaryota; kingdom Metazoa; phylum Chordata; class Amphibia; order Gymnophiona; family Ichthyophiidae; genus Ichthyophis; species Ichthyophis bannanicus. The sequence goes on along the minus strand of CM066035.1, from coordinate 906,056,939 downwards.
AGAGAGTACATAGACTGGGCCCGCGGCGAGATCAAGCGCAGCGGCCGCGTGCCGTGATAGCGCGTTTTTTGGACTATCGCCAGAAGGAGAAGGTGCTGAAAGCGGCCCGCGCTCGACGGAGGCAAGTTGGGGACAATGATCGCATCCTGGTCTTTCAGGACTACTCACTGCTGGTGAGCCAGCAGCGCAGAGCTTTCTCACCGCTTTGTGCTCAACTAGTGAACAGGGGGATCCGCTTTTCCTTATTGTACCCGGCGAAGCTGCGTGTGGAATTTCGGGGACAGATAAAAATACTGAATACCTTGGAGGCAGCCCGAACATGGCTGACACGGCTGGAGGAGACATCAGCGGCCGAGGCGTGAGGCCGGAGGTGAATGAGCGGATCTACGGGTTAAGGTTGGGTGCAATCTGCGTCTGCACACCCCGAGAGTTGCTGTGCGGTGACTTGTATAGCCACCTGTGGCCTAGAACTGCATGAGACCTCCATGCTCCACTTTGAAATGCTGTTCGATGTAAACTGCGGCCCAGCTTGAAGCAGACCCCCGGTTGGGAGGCCATTGGGGGAGCCAGTGATGGGAGCGGGTGCCTCGTGGTCCTAATCGTTAGCGGCCTAGGCTCCCGGGCCCCCTAATTTTCATTGTTTTTTTTTTTTTCTCCTCTTTTTCTTTTTTGGGGTTTCTTTTTCTTCTCTTCCCCCCCCCCCCCCCTAGTGAGGCGAGGGGTTCCCCTCACTTAAGGTTTGTGCTGTTTTAATATAGTTGTGGGCTGCCATACTCGGGGTGTAGGAACTGATTCCTTGAGTACGGCACCTAGTTGTGTTACAATTTGGGTTTGCTACATTGTACTTGTATTCAGTTGCATTAAATGTTCCATACATTGTTACAGTAGGGCTGGGGATTAAGCTGGGATACAGTTTCTCTGCCTTTGAATGTACTTTCTCTGTTATTCACCTACTCTATAGAACCTGAGCCCTGGCACATGTAGCCTTTGGGAAAGAGTGGGTAGGGGTGAGATTGGTGAATGTGTGGTTAGGAACACCCTGGGCTGGGCGCCATTTTGGAGCGGAGAGGTGCAAGCAGTAGTGTGGGGGAGAACTGGGGGGGGGGGGGACTTGTGCTCTCCAGCAACGGGGGGGGGGGGGATCCTTGCGTATGTGTGTGTGTGTGTGTTTATGGGGTGGGTCCGAATGCCAATGGAAGTGTCCGATCTGATGGACGGACTAGGAGGGGACGTAAGGAGGGGGGAGGGAAGGGGGGAGGAGGGGGGCGGGGAAGAGGGGGCGAAGAGGGGAAGGGCATGGGATGGGAGGGTCCACACTCTGGGGAATTCATATAAGCAGCATAACAGTAATTGGGTAAATGTTAAGGAGGAAGCTCCAGGCTGGGGGAGCCCCTCTGATGTGCTTAAAACATTCTTTTCGGAGAGCCTTGACATTGCCTCACCACCCTGAGGGTTATCACATGGAACGTTTGTGGCCTGGGCAACCCCATTAAACGATATAAGGTTCTCCAAGCACTTGCCCGACATAATTGTGATATAGCCTTGCTCCAAGAAACCCATCAATCCACAGAAGAGCATAGCAAACTATGCAGGTCCTGGGTCGGGCAGGTCTGGGGATCTCCGGCAGTTGGGAATAAGGGGGGAGTTGCTGGACTTCCGGGGACATGGTGGGCTAGGCAAGACGCTTCTTGCATAGCTCCAGAGCTCGTGCCCTCCCCCCCGGTCCATACCTGCGACAAATGCTGTGAATTTCACCTTGAATACGGGGGGGACTGCTCTTAGCCCGAAAATCCGACACCCAAAGGTCCCCGGCAGTTTACGAGGGTATGGCGGCGAAAACAACGCGTCGGGAGCGCCCACGACTCAGCGAGCACAAGATGGCTGACGGAGCTACTGAAGGGCCGGGGTCTCTGGCGGCGCCGATGGTGGCGGAGCTTACAGCGGCGGTGGTGGCAGCCCTAGAGGGGCGTCTGAGCGGATTAGCCACACAACTTGACGCGGTGGGTCAAGCTGTTACTGCCTTCAATGCTCGTGTGGAATTAGTGGAGCAGCGAGTGGGTACGCTCGAGGACTCTTGTGCACAAGATGCGGCCCGTATCCAACAACTCGAGCAGGCTCTAACGCGACAGGAAGAGAAGATGGAGGATTTAGAAAACAGAAGCCGGCGCAATAACCTCCGCTTCATTGGAATTGCTGAGACCGTGAAGGAGAGTGACCTCAGGCAGTATTTGGAGACGTGGCTGCCAGAAAACCTACCTTTGGAAGCAGGGATGGGCGCTATAGTCCTAGAAAGGGCGCACAGGCTGGGGCCTTATAAAGCTGGTGACAATCGGCCCCGAGCAGTGATAGCCCGATTCCTAAATGCTTCACAGAAGGAAGGAGTCCTGAGAGCGTGGAGACAGCAGCGCCGGGCAGGAAGCGATACCACCGGCTTACTGATTTTCCAGGATTACTCTGCTGGGGTCTCGCAGCGGAGACGGGCCTTCAAAGATGTCTGTGGCAGGCTTGTTGCACGTGGCCTGCGCTTTACAATGGGCTACCCGGCTATTCTTCGCGTGGAGGCTGAAGGTGGAAAGCGGACTTTTGCAACTCCGGAAGCAGCGATGATTTATTACAACGGACTGCACTGATTGTCGCAGAGACTCAAGAGCTAAGTACCTGCAGCCTTTGACAACGTGTTGGACGGAGCCCACAGGGGCTTTAGCCGTTGCATCGGCTTACATGGGGGAAGCCAGGACTGTTTGTTAGACATCCACAATCTGGGGGATGCGGTTGTGTTCCCCTTCTTGCTTTTCCCCCCCTTTTTTTTTTTTTTTTCCTCTTATTCCCCCCTTCTGTTGTCTCAGCTGCCTCTGCTAGTTTATTTCCTTATTTATTTTTTCTTCCTCCCCGATGCCTTTCTACCCCGGCACGGGCCCTAAGGGGTTGTTCAGCCTTGTTAGGGATGCGGCCTTTGGAGCATATGCTTTCTCCTGGCAATGCTGGGTCAGCCCAGTGCTGGGGAAGTTGATAGTTTCTCCTGCTAGCCCTAGGGGGTCGCCTCGCCGCTAACAGTTGTTTCCTATGAGTGCTGTTCGCAGCGCGGGGAATAACTTTACAGTTTGCCAGGCCGCAGGGTGGACCCCCACTGAAAGTTGAACTGCTACAAGCCTTTCTTTTGTATTTAGGGTACCATCATGGGGGTGCCTTTTGAGGGATCGGGGCAGGGGGAGATAGGTACTGCGGTTGCGTTATACCCAGTGTAGGCCTTAGTCGGGTGGTTGGGCGACGGGGGGGGGGGGGGGGTGAAGGGGGGGGGGTTCTCCAGGGCTGTCACTTGGTGAAAAAGTTTTATCTCCCGAGATGATCCGTCGGGGCTTGGATGTTTGAGCCGACCCTGGAATCGGGTAGTCTCTGAGCTATGCAGGGGGTAATCAGTGGGGTTCCAGCGGGGGGGATGTTGGTTATACAGGGCTGTCCCCACCCCCGGGGGGGAGGGGGAGGGAGCTCTACAGGTACCGGAGGTCATGGAGGGGTTAGTCGGTGTAGACGATAGGGTGGTGTTACAGGTAGGGGTAGGGCCTTGGGGTTCTAGGCGGGGCGGGGGGGGCTTTGGGGTGGGATGGGGGGAGGAGTGCGGGGAGGGAGGGGGGGGCGGCTATGCCACATCCAGGGTGCGGGCCAAGTATTTTTCCTATATCGACGGAGCGCTACGGCATCGTAGAATATACTGGGGAGGGACCCTAGGCTGGGGGGGCCCCTTTCTGAACACACATGTGATTCACAACTGGCATAGTAACCGGAAACAGACGTGTACATGTTGAGGATTATCTCATGGAATGTTTGTGGTCTAGGGACGCCTATTAAGAGATATAAAATCCTTAAAGCCCTAGCTAGGCAGCGATGTGATATTGCGCTACTCCAGGAAACTCACCAAACGGCGGAAGAACATGCCAAGCTCGCCCGGGACTGGGTGGGCCAGGTATGGGGGACCCCCGCTGTGGGAAAAAAGGGGGGAGTTGCTATCCTAATCCATAAGCGAGTGCGGTTCACTTTGCTAAAACAGGTCACGGATGCTCACGGGCGCTTTCTATTTTTACATTGCATGTTGGAGGATAGAGAAGTCATTCTGGGCGATGTCTATGGTCCTAATATATCAGATCCTGAATTTTTTGATCGCATAGCAGCAACAGTCGAGCAGCTGCCCGATGCCCCCCTACTTTTGGGCGGAGATCTCAACGGCGTCCTAGACGCTGACCTAGATACCTCGCGGGAGTCGGGTACCCGGGAGAGAAAAGTATCTGCTAAGATATTGCAGAGGCTTCGTTCAAGACTCCATTTGGTAGATCCGTGGCGGTTACTCCACCCCACTGAAAAAGATTTTACTCATGTGTCCCGAGCACGGGGCACTAGTGCTCGCATTGACTATGTCTTAGTCTCAGTGGCTCAGTTTGCAAACGTAGTGGACGCGCAGATCGGTCCGCTAGAGATTTCAGATCATGCCATGGTTTGGATCGATTGGCAGGGGGGCGGAGGGCAGGGTTCTGCTCGCATGTGGCGATTCCCCCTTGACCTGTACCAGGATGCCCAATTCAGGCAATTCTTGTGGGATAGATGGCGAGAGTTTGAGGAGAACCATCAAGGTCATTGTGACGACCCTGAGTTGGTGTGGGAGACGGCTAAGGTGGTCCTCCGAGGAGATATTATCGGTTATGTTGCCCGGAGGCGCCGCATGGTAAATGCGCAGATTGTACGTCTTGAACAACAGGTTGCTCGTGCGAGACGCCTTGCCGGGCGTTCTCCCACAGCTCAAAATAAAAAAAGCTGGTGGGAGCTTCAGGTAGCGCTTAATACTCTGCTGCATCAGCGTGCTAAGAAGTCTTTGTTATATTATAAGTATAAGCTATACTGCTTTGGGAATAAGTCTGGAAAACTGCTGGGGAGGTGCTTACAGGGACACCGGGGTACGAGGTTGGTTGCTGCCCTACGCGATGGACAGGGAAAACTATGCAGTAGCAAAAGCGGGATTAGTGGTATTTTCAAAGATTTTTTCCAACAGTTATACCAGGCAGAGGAGCATGACCCTGTCTCTATGGCCGATTATCTTCAGAGGGTACGCCTGCCGCAGGTATCGGTACAACAGCGGGCTTTCTTGGATCAACCAATTACTATACAGGAAATCCAGAAAGTGATTCTCAATGCGCCTTGTTATAAGGCGCCCGGCCCGGACGGTTTTGGTGCCGAATTTTATAAGATACTGTCGGAGGGGGTTGGCCCGGCATTGGCAGCGACATATAGGCAACGCGTGGCCGGTGCGGGGCGGCGTTGGGGGGAAAACCAGGCCTATATTACTTTGATTCCAAAACCCGGTAAAGATCATTTACAAGCATCTTCATATCGGCCTATCTCTTTATTGAACTATGATATGAAATTGTTGGCAAAAATACTAGCCGACCGGTTGTCAACGGTACTTGGTGACTTAGTGCATGACTCCCAGGTGGGGTTTGTTAAGGGCCGATACGCAGTCCGCAACCTGCGGAAAATCATAACATCCTTGGAGTGGGTGCACTCGCATGGTTTGCCCTCACTTTTGGTGAGCTTCGACGCTGAAAAGGCGTTCGACAGAGTTAACTGGCAATACCTATTTTCGTTATTGCCGCGCTATGGGTTGGGTGATTCCTTCTGTGGGATGGTGCATAGTCTCTACGAGCAGCCCACTGCGCGTGTGGCGTGTAATGGATCTTTGTCAGATGCATTCCCACTTCACCGGGGGACACGACAGGGGTGCCCGCTGTCCCCCCTGTTATTTGTACTAGCTTTCGATCCTCTTATTCGCAGTGTGGAAGGGGCTGGGGCGATACGTGGGGTGGTGGTTGGTGGTTGTGAATTCAAAATATCTGCCTTTGCAGATGACATGCTGGTGCACATGACTACGCCCCACGAATCTCTGGTGAGCTTAATGTGTGAGTTTCGGCTTTTCGGTAGTTTTACGGGGATGCGTATTAATGAGGAGAAATCCGAGGCCCTGGACGTTTTGGGTCAATTGCGTGGGCGCTGGCCTGGGGAGTTTCCACTGAAATGGGCGGATCGCAGCTTTAAGTACCTCGGGATTGTCTTGACACGGTTGCCTCAGGACTTATACTTCTGTAATTTTGAACGCATTTTGGCGAATATGTCTACTCAGTTGCGAGCTTGGCAGCCCCTCCCGCTGTCCTTGTTGGGAAGAGTCGCTGCAGTGCAGATGGTTATTCTGCCCCGAATTTTATACTGGTTGCAGACTCTCCCAGTTTGGCTGTGGAAGCGGGACCTGCGTAGATTAGAATCGGAGATACAGCGTTTCCTTTGGCGGGGAGCCCGACCTCGGATTTCGATGGCACGCATGATAGGATCATGGCGTTCCGGAGGTATTGGCCTCCCCGATTTATGGCTATATGCTTTGGCTTGCCAGGCCCGCCATCTTGGGGATTGGCTAGGTGAGACCAGTGTCTATACACCACGACATATAGAGGCAGCGGCGGTGGCCCCCCTGTCTTTGCTAGGGGTCTTGCATGCGGACTTAGTCCGCCTACCCGTCGGTGTGAAGCGGAGTTTACTGATGATGGCGGCTCGACGCACGTGGCAGCAACTAAATGGGTACTGGAAACGGAACTGGCGGGTTTCTAGCTGGTTGCCCATCTGGGGGAACGCTCAGTTTTCGCCCGGTTCGGAGACAGGCGGCTTCCGTAGTTGGCGCGAGAGAAGGGGATACGGCTTTTGGGCCATGCGGTCGGATTGACGGGGGCCTGTAAGCCGTTCATGGAGTTAAGTACCGAATATGACTTACAGCCGTCTCAGTATTTTACATATTTGCAGCTTTCCCACTATGTGGCTTCTTTACCTAGGGAGGAGCTGGCGGAGGAGCGTTCGACACAGCTTATTGAATTTTTTGGTCTCGGGGAGGACCTTCCACCTTCGATCGCTGGATTTAAGAAGCGGTTAGAGGGTTTCCGGGCTGTACCGAGTTATGGTCATTTGGAGAGGGCTTGGGCGAGGGAGATGGGGTCGGAGATTCCCTCGGGATCCCTTTCGGAGGCCCTGGGACGGATTGCTACGCTGGCTGAGGGAGCCCGGTGGCGGGAAATCCAGTTTAAAGCAGTAACCAGGGTGCATTTTTCACCTCGCCGAGCTCTGAGGAGTCATATTACCACAGATGGGTCATGCCCTAGATGTTCCGAGCCTCTGGCGGACTTAGCCCATATGTGGTGGGTGTGTAAGAAAATCCACCCATATTGGAAGGGTATACACCATTATTTAGTGAAATTGTTGCAACAACGTTTCCCATGGCCAGGGTCTTTGGTGGTAGTGGACTATTTGCCCTCAGCTATCCCTGGGGGGAAGGGAGCCCGCCTTTTGATTCGGAAGGCGTGCCTGGTGGGGAAAGGCCCCATCTTACATCATTGGCGAGACCATGACCCGCCGTCTTTCCTGGAGTGGCGCAATAGTTTTCATCAGCTGATGCTGGCGGAATGTTGGCGGGCTAGGAGTCATGTCCGGCGATGGACCACGTTCATGCTTACATGGGACCCCTACATTCAGCAGCTGGGACCCTATTGCCGGAATGCTATTTTGCAGATGGGACATTAGAAAAGGGGGGTATTACCCCGGGCCAATTGAGATGGAGCGTGATATTCGCGGTAGCTAGCTCCTTTGACTTTGTCGAATCCCTGGATGTGGCAGGGGGTTTAGGGGGATGGGAGGGGTTGGAGGGGGGCGGATGTGGGGGGGGTATCTGGTTTATTTAAACAAAATTGTAAAATGTTAGGTTCTTTATTTGCTTAAGCGCCCAGTGTTTGTTGCGGGCCATTTGGTGATGTGTCCAATGGCGGGGATAAGAGTGTACCCTGCCATGGGCTTTGTTGTTTGACATTGTATTGCCTGTTATATGGTGCTGAACCCTAAATAAAGATGTTAAAAAAAAAAAAAAGGGGGGAGTTGCTATTTTGGTTCATAAGAGGCTTCGATTTGTGATGCAGTCCACCGTCGCGGACGACGTGGGCAGGTCCCTTTTGGTCCATGGCCAACTGGAGGGAAAGCTGGTGACCATTGGGGCTCTCTATGGCCCGAATGTCTCTGACCCTGGATTTTATAGCACTGTGGCCTCCAGACTGGAGCAGATCCCCGAATGCCCCTTGATCTTAGGGGGAGATTATAATGGGGTTATGGATGTGGGCTTGGACACGTCTCGAGGGGAGGGGGGCCAGGGAGAGGGGGCTGTCCTCTCGGTTGCTACAACGTTTTTGTAAGAGACTGGGTGTAATTGACCCATGGAGGCTGCTGCATACCTCAGAGAAGGACTTTACCCATACATCCAGAGCGCATGGCACCAGCGCCCGTATCGATTACTTGTTTGTATCCAAGGAATTGTTTGCTCACACAGAAGAGGCTCAGATTGGTCCCTTGGAAGTATCGGATCATGCTTTAGTTTGGCTAGATTTGCATTGGGGGCGTGAAAGCGCTCGAACGCGTCTGTGGCGCTTTCCTCTGGGGTTGTACCATGATGTGCAATTTCGTCAATTCCTCCGCCAACGTTGGACGGAATTTGCGAGTGATCACCAGGTCCATGTGGACGAACCTGAGTTGCTTTGGGAAACGGCAAAAGTAGTGCTGCGGGGAGACATCATCGGATATGCAGCGCGGAAACGTCGCTTGCTTGCAGAGCGCATTCTTGCACTAGAACAACAGGTTACTAAACTACGGCGTAGATGTGCCCAAGTTCCCTCGGCTGAAAATAAGAGGCGGCTGTGGGAATCCCAAGTTGACCTCAATGAGCTGCTGCATCAAAAAGCTAAGAAATCGATACTCTATTACCGTTACCGCCTGCATTGTTATGGCGACAAACCCGGTAGATCGCTAGCACGTTATTTGCGGGGTAGGCGTAGCTCAACACTGGTGGCGGCCCTGAAAGATGACAAAGGGAAAGTGTATAAGGAGAGTGGGGATATTGCCAGGGTTTTTCGGGAGTTTTTTCAGTCCCTATACAAGGCGGAGGAGGGCCACGGTGCGACTCTGCCTGCCTATCTGCGCGATTTGAATCTGCCGCGGTTGACAGAGGTACAGAGGGAGGTGCTAGATCAGCCCCTCACCGCCCAGGAGATACAGTTGGTTATTTCCGCGGCCAGCTGTTGTAAAGCCCCCGGACCGGATGGCTTGGGAGCGGAATTTTACAAAATCTTGGGCGACTGTGTTAGCCCTGTGCTAAGGGAGGTGTTTAGTGTGAGGGGGGAACGAGGGGCCTTTTCGTGGGGACAGAAACATGCCCATGTCACTCTGATTCCCAAACCGGGTAAGGATCCGTTATTAGCAGCCTCTTATAGGCCTATCTCTCTCCTCAATTTTGATTTAAAAGTCCTGGCGAAAGTTTTGGCCTTACGGCTAGGTGAAGTGTTGGGGAGCTTGGTACATGAATCACAGGTGGGTTTTGTTAAGGGGCGTCACGCTGTTCGGAACCTACGGAAAATTTTGGCTTCCCTGGAATGGGTGCACGCTCGGTAATTGCCTTCGCTACTGGTCAGTTTTGATGCTGAGAAAGCATTTGACAGGGTGAATTGGCAATATCTGTGGGAGTTGTTGCCCTCATACGGCATAGGAGACGTCTTCTGCAATATGGTGCGTAGTCTATATATAACACCGACGGCGGGGATCCTTTGTAATGGAGTACTTTCAGAGGAGTTTGAGTTGGAGAGGGGCACGCGTCAGGGCTGCCCCCTATCTCCCTTGCTGTTTGTACTTTCCTTGGACCCCCTAATTCGAAAAGTGGTGAGTTCGGACGCGATTAAGGGTGTGAAGCTGGGCTCGCAGGAGTTCGTAATGTCGGCTTTTGCGGACGACCTCTTAGTTCATGTGACGTCCCCAGTCGATTCTCTGCCGAATCTGTTGGGGGAATTTGGGCGGTTTGGGGCGCTGGCGGGGCTCCGTATCAACTATGACAAATCGGAAGCTTTGGATACTCTGGGTCACCTTCGTGGGGCCTGGGGGGAGCCCTTCCCACTTCGGTGGGCGGAGGAGGAATTTCTTTACCTGGGTATAGTACTGCCTCGTCAGCCCCAAGCGCTGTACAGACGCAACTTGGATCGGACCTTGCGGTGTTTGACGGTACAATTGCAGACTTGGGCATCTCGCCCCCTTGTCTTTGCCTGGGAAGATAGCGGCGGTACAAATGGTTATACTGCCCCGTATTCTGTACTGGTTACAGACCCTGCCAGTCTGGTTACTTAGTCGAGACCTGCGTCGAATTGAAGCCTCCTTGAAGGGGTTCCTTTGGGGAGGGAAGCGGGCTCGGATTCCGTGGGCTAGGTTACTGGGGAAATGGAAAGATGGGGGTATGGGAATGCCTGATTTAAAGACGTATGCCCTGGCATGCCAGGCGCGACATCTAGGAGATTGGTTAGGGGGCTCGGAGGACTACACACCTCGGTCGGTAGAGGAGAGCTTAGTGGCGCCGTGGTCCTTGTTGGGGGTACTGCATGGGCGACACGGGGATCTGCCAGAGGTGGCTCAGAAAAGCGTCTTGGTGACCTCGGTTAGACACACTTGGCAACAGCTGAATAGGTGTTGGATGTCGCCCTGGAGGGTTTCCAGCTGGTTGCCCCTCAGGGGGAATGTTCAATTCCCCCCGGGATCCGACACGGCGATGTTTCGCGATTGGTGGACACGTGGTATTAGGATGGTGGGACATCTAGTAGAACCCTCGGGCTGCTGTAAGTCTTTCTTAGCCCTAAGCCGGGAATATGACTTGCCCTCGAGGCATTGTTTTGCGTATATGCAAGCCGCTCACTACGTGGCCTCACTGCCGAGAGAAGCTCTGCATACTGATCGTTCGGCTAGAATCGTGGAATTTTTTGGATTGGGGGAGGAAATGCCCCCGTCCATTTCCCAGCTAAAGAGCCGTTTAGATTGCTATAGGGCCCTCCCCGACTATCGGGGGGTTGAGCTGGCATGGGCCGCTGAGTTGGGAGGGGAAGTGGCGCCGGGGTTGGTTGGTAAAGCCTTGAAACGAATAGTTGACGTGGCATATGGGGCCCGTTGGAGAGAGATCCAATTTAAGTGTGTGACTCGAGCTCATTTCTCACCGAGGCGGGCTCTTCGGAGTCGGCTGGAGACGGATGGTAGTTGCCCTCGTTGTATGGAACCCTTGGCGACGTTACTACATATGTGGTGGGGCTGTTGTAGACTGAGATCTTATTGGGAAAGAATACGGGTCTTTCTTAGTCGGTTGCTACAGAAGCGGGTTCGCTGGACGGGCCACTTCGTAGTTTTGGATCAGCTAGCGGCCACAGCACCAGTTAAGGCCGGAGAACGCTTACTTTTGAGGAAGGCTTGCCTAGTGGGAAAAGGGCCGATTCTCCGGCTATGGAGAGACCCTCAATCGCCTACCTTCACGGAATGGCGGAATAACTTTCACCAGTTAATGTTGCTGGAGCGATGGTTGGTAAGGGGCAATGTCAAGCGCTGGACAGTATTCATGTCCGTTTGGGAACCCTACATACAGCAAATGGGGGCACGCAGCCGGAATGAAATTCTCCAACTGGGAAGCTGAACGGAGGGTGGAGGGGTGAGTGATCCACTCTTCTCATTTAGGTCAGTTTCATGCTGCTGGAGTGTGGGGGGGGGGGTGGAAGAGGGGGTGGGAGGACGGGAGGGGTAGGGGGGGGGGGAGAGGATACTATCCCATGAAAAACACCACCAATTGTATTATTATGCTGTCTCCTGGAGGGGATAAGAGTGCACCCCTCATGGAGAACTGGTTAATTGTTTTTTCTTTGCTTGTATGTATTGGTGGATTTCAAAATAAAGTCTTTAAAAAAAAAAAAAAAAACAGGATACTGGGCTTGATGGACCTTGGTCTGACCCAGTATGGCATATCTTATGTTCTTATGTAGCTTCTACATAGTCCTCCCCTTCACCCTTGAGTCTGATAATACCACTTTTGCCATTCCTTCTCTTACTAACTTATCTGAAAAATGTCTTATTCCCCCATTTTATTGCATTGACTATTTATTTTTCTTTTTGTACCTTTGATTTCCTGACTATTTTCCTAACTTCTCTAAATTTTTCCAAATATAGATGCCTGTCTTCCTCTCACTGTGATGTCTTGTATTTCATGAAGGCCTCCCTCTTTTTCTTTACCTTTTTCGGCTACTTCTTTTGAGAACCACAGCGATCTCCTCTTCCTTTTACATTTATTTATTTTTCTAACATCCCACAGCTGTTCCCATCCCACTAATGACTCTTTGAAGTATTGTCCCATCTTGGCAAAGTTAGCTTTCCTGACGTCTAAGACCCTTGCTTTTGAATAGATTTTATCAGCCCTAGTCCTAATACTGAACCACACCATCTGGTGATCACTGGATGTGAGATAATGTCACACTGTAACATTAGAAACACTTTCCTCATTGGTAAGCACTAAGTCCATTATGGCCCCATCACGTTACCAGTTGCCTGAATATCAAAATAAAATACTCATTTAGAATATTGTGTGCAATTTTGAAGACCACACCTTCAAAAGGATATAAGCAAGTTGGAGTCTTCAGAGGGTGGCTACTAAAATGGTTAATGGTCTTCGTCATGAAGTATATGAGGACAGACTTAAAGATCTTAATATGTATACTTTAGAGGAAAGGCGGGATAGAGATGATATGATAGAGATATTTAAATACCTCCGTGGCATAAATGCACAGGAGGGGCTCTTTCAATTGAAGGCAAGCTCTGTTACGAGAGAACATAGCACAAGAGTGAAAGGGGATAGACTCCGGAGTAATATGCAGAAATATTTCTTTATGGAAAGAATGATAGATGTGTGGAATAGTCTCCCAGTGGAGGTGGTGGACACAAAGACAGTATCTGAATTCAAAAAAGCATGGGACCAACACAGAGGATCTGTAAAGGTAAAAAAAGGAATATTGTAGTTGATATGGAAGGGCAGACTAGATAGGCCATATAGTCTTTTTCTGCTGTCAATTTTCTATGTTTCTAAAAAAGAAAAAGGAATACAATTTTGAAATGGTCTGTTACCAACAAAAAAATTGATAGTAGACATTTGTCTGTTACCTTGTCTGCTTTATGTCAAATGTCCCCTTTTATTTGTTTGAGGCAGCTTGTAACTAGAGTCCCATTAGTGAGGATTTCACATGCTGCTTGTCCTTGGAGAAAATGAATTTACCTGTTAGCAGGTATTCTTCATAGGCTCTACTTCCTGATACCAACCCACCTCTCCTAGGAGTTATATTCTACTCAGAGCTATAGAAAGACTGAGGTGGTCCCTGCTTGATGGCAGCAGGCAAGAAGTTTGCATGCACAGTGAATCCTTTCAAAAGCTTTAGGAAAGATCTTAGGCTGCAGAAGCCGTTTCCCATGCCAGGTGATGAAGGAAGTTGAGGCTAATCTCACGAGACTTGAAACTATGAGATCAATATGAACTTCCTTCACCATTCAGTGCCATCTGCTTGCAGAGAGACAATTGTGGTGGTAAAGTTAGCAGCATGGCATTTTCACTGCAGCTGTAAACTGCAAGCCAAGAGAAATGGCAAGTGAGAGAGAGACTGGGTGCAGGCTGGAGGAAGGCTCTGCATGAGTGAGTGAGATAGAGAGAGACTGGAGGAAGGCTCTGAGAGTGAGAGAGAGACTGGGTGAAGGCTGGAGGAAGGCTCTGAGTGAGTGAGTGAGATAGAGAGAGACTGGTGGAAGGCTCTGAGAGTGAGTGAGTGAGAGAGAGACTGGGTGAAGGCTGGTGGAAGGCTCTGAGAGTGAGTCAGAGAGAGAGACTGGGTGAAGGCTGGAGGAAGGCTCTGAGAGTGAGTGAGTGAGAGAGAGACTGGGTGCAGGCTGGAGGAAGGCTCTGCATGAGTGAGTGAGATAGAGAGAGACTGGAGGAAGGCTCTGAGAGTGAGTGAGTGAGAGAGAGAGAGACTGGTGGAAGGCTCTGAGAGTGAGTGAGTGAGAGAGAGACTGGGTGAAGGCTGGTGGAAGGCTCTGAGAGTGAGTCAGAGAGAGAGAGACTGGGTGAAGGCTGGAGGAAGGCTCTGAGAGTGAGTGAGTGAGAGAGAGAGTCTGGGTGCAGGCTGGAGGAAGGCTCTGCATGAGTGAGTGAGATAGAGAGAGACTGGAGGAAGGCTCTGAGAGTGAGAGAGAGACTGGGTGAAGGCTGGAGGAAGGCTCTGAGTGAGTGAGTGAGATAGAGAGAGACTGGTGGAAGGCTCTGAGAGTGAGTGAGTGAGAGAGAGACTGGGTGAAGGCTGGTGGAAGGCTCTGAGAGTGAGTCAGAGAGAGAGAGACTGGGTGAAGGCTGGAGGAAGGCTCTGAGAGTGAGTGAGTGAGAGAGAGACTGGGTGCAGGCTGGAGGAAGGCTCTGCATGAGTGAGTGAGATAGAGAGAGACTGGAGGAAGGCTCTGAGAGTGAGAGAGAGACTGGGTGAAGGCTGGAGGAAGGCTCTGAGTGAGTGAGTGAGATAGAGAGAGACTGGTGGAAGGCTCTGAGAGTGAGTGAGTGAGAGAGAGACTGGGTGAAGGCTGGTGGAAGGCTCTGAGAGTGAGTCAGAGAGAGAGAGACTGGGTGAAGGCTGGAGGAAGGCTCTGAGAGTGAGTGAGTGAGAGAGAGACTGGGTGCAGGCTGGAGGAAGGCTCTGCATGAGTGAGTGAGATAGAGAGAGACTGGAGGAAGGCTCTGAGAGTGAGTGAGTGAGAGAGAGACTGGGTGCAGGCTGGAGGAAGGCAGAGTGAGTGAGATAGAGAGAGACTGGGTGAAGGATGGCGGGGTTATGAGAGAAGACTTGGGTGAGGGTCGGTGGGGGGGGGGGGGCTTTGAAAGAGACTTTTTATGCTTTATGTAGTATCAGATCATGGTGATACATGAAGCCAAAAAGGAAGTTGGCTCGGGTTCAGCTATAAAGGGTCACCTGTAAGCTGCCAAGAGCTTTCTCATTGGGGCAGGAGGAGTGGGGCCACTGCCTTCTGTTGGCACATTAAGGCCATGATTTATTAAGCTTTCTTTTCCCCACAGAAAATGGGGAAACAGTAAATCGGATCCTAAAAAAAGAGCTGTAATAGTCCTTTTTTGTTTTGGGGGGTGGGGGGTACTACTACCTAGATCTCGGCAGCCACCTCCTAAATTTTTAAGCTGGCTGCTAGATTCTGAGATTTGTCAAGGCATGGTTTACTCACTGGCTGTTTATACTGTATCGGTAGTTTTGTGTGAAGGGAATGAAAAGAGCGCTGTAGTAGTAGTAAAAGTGATGTAGATCTCATGTGTCTCTATGATTGGGATTCGGAACTCTTTTGCTGCTGGGAATGTTGTAAATTTATCCAGTGCTGCAGGGGGATGGGAGTACAGCTCCCTCCCCCCACTGAGAGCCTTTCAACATTGACTGTGAATACTGGGAGGAATTTTATTTCATTCCCTTCTGGATAGGCAACACTTTGGGAGCCATTAGAAGAAATTTAGAAAAATGCTCCTCTCTATGACTTTTTCCTCAGTAATTAAAAAAAAAAAAAAAAGTTCCCAAGCTGCTCATTTTTGCTATTTTGCTGTTTGAGGTGTGTGTGGTGGTGGTGGGGGGGGGGGGGGGGGCAAGTACTATTTTTTTTTAAAATTGCTTAGGCCCTTTGTGCTTGGCAGTGTAAAACCCTGCTCTGATCACCAGATTTCCATTCTATGGCTCTTCTCTGTCGTTTATTCTCCCCCCCTCCCCCCCACTTCCAGGAGCATCACTGCCCCCTGTGTTTTGATTCTGTTTCTCAAACACCCCCCACCAACCACCATCTGCCCTTGCATGCTAGCTGTTCAGAGACATTCCCTGTTGTTTACTTCCTCGTTGTGCAATGCTTTGAACTAAACTTGAACTCTGTCGGAGCACAAAATTCAAAGTCTAAATGGGGTCCAGAAGGTTCATGGCATCTGGAAAGCCACTGCAGCGCACCCTCTAGATTTCTGTTCAAAATTAGGCTTCAGGCCTGTCCTTGTTTTCCATCCACTCTTTGCTTGTTAACCCTTCATTCTTTACTTGTAAGACTGCTGGCTAGACGCCCTGGACAAGCGCCGGTTTGCGACACAGTGATCGGAGGCTGGATTAGTGGGAAATGCATTATCTGAGCCTTTTATTGGGAACTTTAATCAAGTGCGTGAGGTTTATTTATTTGTTTAATACAAAGCTCTTCTTCTATTTGTGGGGAACATGGTCATAGATACCCTCTGCGATGCCACCTGATTTTTGCTCGAACCTTGGGCCTTGATGTTGTGGGTGGGCTTTTTATTTCACCCTCCATCAATTGTGTTTTTCCGTGTTTCTTTTTGAAAACATTTCTGTATTTTTCTACGCCTTATTCTCCTTTCTTCAGTTGTACTCTTGGCTCTCTGCCTGGACAATTGTATCTGCAAACAGAAGAAAGTGTCTTTTGCTTTATTTTACATTTATTTGCTGTCTCTGTGCACCGTTCTTGGTGCAGAGGCCACCAAATCGGGGGATGCAGCCTGAACTGCTGTTGTATTTGTCCCTTCAAAGTTCTGAAGGATGGTGATTAAATGGACGTTTCTGTGTTGGTGACGGTAGAGAGGCCCTCTTTATTCTCTCTTTGCAGTACTTGCTTGTGAATAAATTGCAGATTTTTAGTTTAGCAAAGATTTCTTAAACATTTAAATAGTAGCTTAGCAACATATGAAGAAGGCACACACTAGGGGGGCAGAGATTGGTTGTGTTTTTAAAAATATCTCGGCATTATTGTTGTAAAAGTTTGCAGTGATTTAAGAAAGAACAAAAATTACATAATTGTGCATTCTAAATTTTTATTTTAGTTCGGATGTAGTTCAAGGCGAGTTACATTCAAGTATAAGTAATATTTCTTTGTCAACAAACGGCTTACGGTCTAAAATTTTCAAAGGGAAGTTATAGAATTTGCTTTGCAAAGCAAGACTTTTACAAACATGGAGATTGTCAAATTTGTCTGAAGAGCAAAGAGCTGCTTAGCTGCTGCTACCTGCCTTAGTGAGAACACAACAAATTGTCCTGTGGGAGGGGGGGGGATTTTATAAAAGGGCCACCTAAGCAGTCAGGGCACAGAAGCACGTACTATACTGTTGTCATTTGTATAGCACTACTGTGCCTATGTAGTGTTGTACACATTTATCTAAGAGACAGTCCCTGCTTCGCAGAGCTTACAATCTATACAGGTCAAACAAGGGACTGCAGCAGATCATTAAGAAATAGTTAAAACACACAAGGGTAAGCAGGAAATAAGGGGCTTGGGATCCAAAAGCAGTCTTGTAGAGTTGTGTTTTTAGGCTGAATTTGAATACGACCAGAGTTGAAGCCTGATGTTCCAGACAAACTGTGCAGCAAGGTAGAATGAATAGAGTCTGGCGTTGGAGGTGGAAGAAATGGACACAGATAAAAGCGATTTGCCTGATGAGCGGAGCTTGCGAAGAGGGATGTAGAAAGAGATTGGATCTCCGCAGGCTTTCTTTTGCTCTTCTACCCGCAGGAGATCGGATCTCCTGCCTTCATAACAGGAGGGGAAACGCTGTCTTGTGCCCTGGGATCGCTGCTGCTTTTTAAAAAAAAAATTTAAGGGGGAGGGTAAGAAAATCCCAGGTGCAAATTCTGATATCCCTGGCGCTTGGGATTTGTCAAGCCCTGATTTACGATGTTTTTATGTGCAGGGCTGGCGCAAGGATATGCACTCTCGGGGATTCTTCAGCCTTACGCGTTCCCCACCCCCAGCATTTTAATAGTTAAACTGTGATTTATTTACATGTGCATTATCCACCCGAGTTCATAAGTCATAGTACAGTGTCACTCCATAAAATGATGTGGCCTCTCTATAGCGGTTTAAGTTATGAACATAATAGTTGCTTTGCCATGTTCATCTTCAAACAAGATTTAATCAGACTGCTTTTTTTTTCCTATGACATGTGACCTATGGTAGACTTAAGTTGGTGGAGTTTGCCCTCCACGCACTGCATGTATTAAAGGAAAGCTGTTCCTTTATTTTATGTTCTTCTTAAAAACTGTTAGTTCAGAGTAGGAAAAACAGACCAAGTGGAGCCAAAGAGGGAAAAAAAGGTGTGAAGACACCCCAAGGCCTGCTAGAGCTGTAAAGTGTGCTCAGTAAGGCTGGAGCAAGCAGTTAGGTGGGGTCAAAGTGATAAGTGCAAATAAAAATGAGTGACAGAAACCGGATTTTTACCAATAATAATGCATTCGCCATGTAATAAAAATGAGTTACTCTACTGGTTTGCCAGTCAGTGTGGCCAAATGCAGTCTAACGGTGTTTTCTTCATTGTTTCAGTTTGTAATTGGCACGATGGAGGGCAGCAAGGTGTGTGGCCTTGGTCTGGATGTCCCAGACCTTCTGGTGAACAGCAAGCACTTGGAACCGGAGACCCTTCTGCAGCAGCAGGAAGCCAACTGCAACAGCCTGGAAAATGCACTCATTCTGCAGGAAGAGGAGGATGACTATACCACCAAGAAAAGGGAGTTGCTAGTATCCGGGTACTGCGCGCAGGAGTCGCGGGAAGAAACTGTAGGAAGCGAGGAGCCCCGCCATGACCTTCCTGAAGGTCAGCAAGATCCAGAAAGTGACAAAAGTAAAGAAAAATCTCTAGGTATGCTCTTCAACTGGCTCTTATCATTTTAAGCAGGATCACCAGTTGGCTCCATTTTTTAGGATAAGCTGCTACAATTCTGTTTTTAACCCCATTGCATTGAAGTATTTTAGTGTTGTCTTCTCGGGAACATCATGATGACAAGCTCATGCATGCACTTAGGAAGAACTAAGAGAGGATCAGCCTTTCCTTAAAAACAAAATGAGAAAAGGCCTCCGATGACATAAATCAACTCCATGAGGTGGAAGTGCCTGGCACAGTGCCTCCTATCCCTGTCACATACAGGCTTTGTTCTGTTTTATTCACATGACAAACAGTGGAGGAGTAGCCTAATGGTTAGAGACCAGGGTTGGATTCCCACTCCACTCCTTGTGGCCTTGGGCAAGTCACTTAACCCTCCACTGTCTCAGAAAAATCCAAGTTATCAATGTCCCTGTTTAATGTTCATTACCAAGTTTAAGTTACAACGTTTGACTGAAATGATAAAGCAATATAAAAATATTTTTAAACATCAATTTGAGCTAGTTGATTATACCTCATGATACACACTTTTTTTTAAAATTTATTTTCAATTATTGGTTAGTTGTGTTTGCTGTGGTAATTATTTGTAAAAAATCATATAATATTTAAAGTGACTGCCTGGACGCCTTTTTGCTTGATGCTTGTAATTTTGAGTTAAATGTGTGTGCACCCTTGTTTTTGTGGTTGGCTAAATGGATAGTCATTTAGAACAGCTTTATCTGTCATAAAGTGTCCATTTAGCTATCAGTATAACGGTGCTGAAAGTTGCCACTATTATGGATAACTGTGCTCCGCCCCTGGACCATCCCAGCACCGTCTGGATGATGCCAAGGCAGTCAGAGAAAATATTCAGCAGGACAATGCGGATAATACCGTTGAATATAGCTCTGGCTGGCATTTAGTGGGTGCTGCCAACTGGATAAACGCCTTTGAATATTAACCATCGTCCACATCACAGTTTCATTTCAGAATGAATGATAGTTAGCCGCACCTAGTAGGCATTTAGTAGGCAAGCATCTGAGTCTGAGAAAACCCTCTTGACCCTAAAGCGAGATTCTCCTGGAAGGGGTTGAAGTGTCCTTGTAAGAAGACCTTTGAGCATTAATTCGGTTCTGTACCAGTCACCGGGATTCAGGAAATCAGTCCTCATTGCTTTGCAGCTGGCACAAGCTCTCAGGTTTTTTCTTATAAAGTTATTTCAGTGCCTGTGGAAGCTGGAGAATCTGAAATGGTGACCAGGCATGTCTGTCTTTGTGTTTCAGGAAAGGAAGTGTTGCTGTTGATGCAGGCGCTGAACACGCTTTGTACTCCAGAAGAAAAGCTGGCGGCACTCTGCAAGAAATACGCAGACCTTGTACGTGTCTAGTAAAGAAGCACAACTTGTAAAGCAGCCCGCGCTTACGCTTTCAAAGTATTTTTTAAAATAACTGTTTATTTAATAACCCAAAAGGGTCGAGTACTTCCAGTATTCAGAACAAAGCACATTTGGCAGATCTCCACACCCATCTGTTTCTAGCAGTAGTGCAGTAGCATTTTAAACCAGCCAAGGCAGCTACAGAACAGAAGCCGCTGACAATGAGTTATTTTGATTCTATCTCCTGTAAGGTCCCCATACTTCATCTTAAATCTTCCATCCTTTCCATCAGGGCCCCTGGTCTCCAAGTGTCCAACAGTAGCCTCTTCTAGTACTGCGCAATGATCAACCTTGTCCCTTGGATTAGTAATTGTGCTAAATGTGTGCCCCCTGTTGAAAAATTGCCAGCATCACGAACGCCCAACAGATACAGCCGTGATATAAAGGTCACCAGGTTCTGTAGTAGGAGCTCCACCTCGGCTTTTACCTGTCTCTAGAAGACGGCCACAAAGTGGCAACCCCTTTGCGTATTAATATACCTACCCCTTTGCCCACATGCACACTAATACTTAGGAAGAGAGACGGTGTGTGTGCGCGTGTGTACATGCAGGGACCTAGATGTCCAGGGTAGTATTTGAATGAATATCTCTGTTAATAAACAGAGAAAGCCTTTGTGCCTTGCTCCAGATTTTATACCAATCAGCTGCATCCAATTGCAACTGCAAGTCCTTGGTTCAGCGTGAAATAGGTGTGAGACAAATCTGCCCATGATTGTGCAGGCAACGTTATAATAAGATGATCAACCTAGGGGAGTGACCAGATAGATATAAATTCCTAGTCAAAGGATTGAGGAGAGGCATACTTTCCCCCTGCAACTCCAAATACTTACATACCTCTCCCCACACCCTAAAAGTGTGAGCATTGGACTCTTCTGACACACACCCCTAACTCTTGGCAACGAGACATCAGCCATTAACAACACACCTAGCTCAAGAGTATCAGCCTACAAACTCTCTAGGGCTAATCATTTCTCCCCATTAACCTCATTCAACCAACCCTTAACATAGTGAAGCCTTGCCGCCCAATAGAACAGCTGCAGTTCTGGTAAACACCATATGCCCAGCGACATTCTGGGCTGCTTCCCACCTCCATTGAAGCCAACCATGTCATTGTTCAGTTCCCTAAATACACACATGGACACCCTGCAGGATACATGCTGAAACAAATTTAAAGGCGGAGGGACATTTTATTTTCAAAAGATTAATGTTACATGCCCAAAAGACCCATCGCTCTGACCACTCCCCCAGCTTTGCCTTGATTTTGTGGAGCATGGGCAGAAAACTAGCCTGAACGTTTTCAGCTGCCTCACCACAGCTGTTCCCAAATATGTCAACTCGGTCGCCATCGTAAAACCAGCCAGTTGTCAAGGGATTCCCAAGCTTTGGCCCAACTGGAAAAACTTCTGATTTTGAATAATTGATGAAGTAATCGGAAACATCCTTGTACTCCCGAAGGTTCTAACTTCAGTCCAGCTGGCCCATAGGGATTAGTAACATGGAACAATATGCCATTTCCATAGCATCCCTCCAGTCCAGTCCAGACTACCAGGTCTTCATCCCCTTCCAGCAGATGGAGACTGAGAATTCCAGGCTTTTGGTGATGTCATCCCATAAAACGGACCGAACTTCTCCAAGCTGGTATCCTCAGTCTCCAAGCAGATGGGGATGAACCCTGTGTAGTTGGTCTACACTGGCGAGAATTCCATTTGTAAAAAAAAAAAATAATAATAATAATAGTGACACATGTGAGGACTTGGCTTTACGGTTAGGGCTTAGTGCAGGGGCTGCATTTGGGTTGATGCCTACCTCATAGCTGCAAGAAGGATTGGAGTGCTGTAAGAGCCCAATCCTGTTCAGTCAGAGGAGGGCTGGGCCGAGGAGCACAGCCGATGGGACCGGGTCCCTTTGCCTGTCAGTTCTTCAGCCGGATTTGTCTGTGCCTTCAGTAGCAGCGGCATCCTTAGCAGTGAAGGGCCCTTCAAAAACATTTTCCTCAGAACACTGTGAGGAGGCGGCTGCAGGGGTAGGTCTTCTCAGGCAGTCCTGGGCGCGTGTGTGCATGCAGGGACATTCTCGCTGACTGGGAGCAGTTCATCGGGTTGATCGGTGCAGCGGCAGGTACATTTTCATTTCCTTGGCGGCGTCTCTTGGCTAAGCGGGTGAGTTCCTTCCTGCCTCTGTGCCTGCTCGCAGTTTCGGGTCCGCAGCCTTCTAGTAAGGCCACATGCATTGACCTTGGGCTGCGCAGGAGTCGCCTTTTCACGGTCGGCATGTGCAGGCCATGTGAACAAGCCGATAGGGAAGCAGGGGACCGACTGCACAATTCTTCAGTGCTCTTTGGGGGGTCCTCAGAGCACACTTCTCAGGTGACAAAGGATTCGATCCTGAATGAATTGCAGGACTTGTTTTTGGAGAGAGTTCTGGGGATTGGGATATGGCCCAAAGGGGCCCAGATTACCTTCAAGAGACTTCCCTTGGGGTCTGATGGGGATCCCTTTTCACCAGAATTTGTGCTGTTGATGCACAAGGCCTTTCTTCCAAAGAAAGGTAGTACTTTACCTCAGTTGGTTCCAGAGGTCATAAGCACTGTTCCCTCTAAGCTGTGTGGGTGTGCGCGCGCGCACACACCTCGCCGAGCGAGCGCACATACTTTACAACAGAGCGCACAAAAATTACAGGTCTGATTCTGATAGAAAACAACACAGACGTCTTAAAATTTAAAAGTTATGATTGTAATTACTAGAAATTTCCTGCTTCATTTAGTAATCGTTTATTTTAATTTAATTTGATTAAAATCAATGTGGTGTACATACTGTATTCTGACGTGTAGTCAAATTTTAAAGTATATAACTCCAAGTGTCGTTATGTGGTGCACAAAAATGTAACCTTCCTTCAAAAGCTGCACACAGCTGATATTTTATGCGCACACAGCCTACAGAAAATTAGAGGGAACATTGGTCACAAGGGGTCCCATTCAGGGTCAGTGGCCCTAGGGTCAGTCTGAGTCATGTTGCCTCTGCAAGGGGGCGGAGATTTTGGAGTTAGATCAGGCATCTGGACACTCAAGGGAGTCGGATGACCCTTTGGAGGGTTCCTCTGTCGCAGCTTGATCTAAAAGAAACAGATATACCGGAGAGAGACAATCCGCAAATTGTATTCCGTAAGGAGGAACTAGGGGCTCTCATTGTGCATTCCCTGGGAGCGCTCAATATACCCTTTGAGCCAGGCTCAGGATCCACCTCTGTAAGATCCCTTATTGCAGGGCATCCATACATTGGAGACAGCCTTTCCTATCCACTGAGCCATCAAGCAGATGATTGAGGCTGAGTGGGAGGTTCCAGAGGCTGGTCTTTGCTGTGGTTGGGCAATTAGCCGCCTATACCCTGTTCCCACAGTGGAGAAGGAGTTCTTGCGTTTGCCTCAAGTGGATGCCTTGGTATCTGCCATCACCACCATCCCAGTAAAAGGTGGGGCGGCATTGAAAGTACCGCAGGACAAGAAGCTCGAAGCTCTGTTGAGGCTGATCTTCGAGGTTAATACCCTGACGTTGCAGACAGTGGACTGCGGGGTTTATGTTGCCAGTGCCTGCCTGCGTTGACTGCAGGCAATTTCAGACTCCCTGGCCTCAGGGGTGCAGCAGCTACCTAAGTTGGCTAAGCTGGAATCGGGAGCCGGTGTACCTGGCGGATGCTCATTATGACTTGGTGCAGATGTCAGCAAAGAGTATGGCCGCCGCGGCGGTGGTTTGCAGGTATCTCTGGCTGCGTAACTGATCGGTAGAAGTGACCTCCAAGACGCGGTTGACCAAACTGCCTTTTAGAGGGAAGTTCCTGTTTGGGGAAGGCTTGGAAAAGTTGGTGAAGAACTTAGGCAAGACCAAGCTGGTTTATCTACCAGAGGACAAGCCCAAGTCCAATAAGACAGTGTCAATGTCCAAGAGCCAGTCACGGGACATTAAGCGTTACTGGGTGACGAGTTTTGCATCCTTATCAGCGGTCCCATTACACCTTGAGGGGACAGACCTTTCGGGGATGTCGCGTTTCAGGATGAGGATTTGTCTCCACTTCAGGAAATGGAACCAAGAAGCCCCAATGAGATGAGGCAGGCTCAGACGGAGGTGGTTCCGATGGGCGGCCACCTGCGTCAGTTCTACTCTGCCTGAGTCCAACTGATGGCTGACCAGTGGGTGCTAGAGGTCATTCGCAATGGTTATGCCTTGGAGTTTGCTGAACTGATTCGAGGTGCCTTTCTGCCCTCTCCCTGCAAAGATCCGCACAAGCTCGCAGCAGTCGCATCAACTCTCCGGAGACTTCTACAGCTTCGAGCAGTTGGGCTCGTGCCCACAAACCAATTAGGGTGCAGTCGATACTCCTTTTATTTTGTGGTCTCAAAGAAGGAAGAGTCCTTTTGTCCTATTCTAGACCTGAAGTATGTTAATCGATCCTTGTGGGTGTGGCACTTCTGCTTGAAGACGTTACACTCAGTGATCTCAGCATTACGGAAGGGCAAATTTCTCGCCACTCTAGGTCTAACGGAAGCTTGCTTACTTGTTCCAATTTGGCTGGTGCACCAGTGGTTCCTGTGGTTTGCGGTGCCAGTGGGCTATTTTCAGTTCCAGGTGTTACCCTTCAGTCTCGCCACGGCACCTCATACCTTCACAGAGATTATGGTGGTGCTGGCAGTGGCACAATAGCAGGAGAAGTGATGGTGCATCCCTACGTGGACGATTGATTAATTCAGGAAAGTTGCTTGCGGAGAGTCGCAAGGCGACGGTCCAAATGCATGAAGTGTTGCAGGATCTTGGCTGGGTTGTCAACAGAGCCAAGAGCCATTTAAGCCCGTCGCTGGATCTTACGTATCTGGATGCCCAGTTCAATACTCGGAGATGGTATTTCTATCGGTGGAGTGGATTCACAAGCTGCAACTTCATCT
This sequence comes from Ichthyophis bannanicus, assembly GCA_033557465.1. Lineage (NCBI taxonomy): Eukaryota > Metazoa > Chordata > Amphibia > Gymnophiona > Ichthyophiidae > Ichthyophis > Ichthyophis bannanicus. The sequence goes on along the minus strand of CM066035.1, from coordinate 906,031,963 downwards.
GTTCCTGAGGCAGAAGGTGCCTACAGCTTGGGTCATATCTACAAGTCTTGGGGTCCATGGTAGCAACGTTGGATTTCATCCCATGTTCTCTTGCGCATATGCATCCTCTACAAAGGACATTGCTCTCTCATTGGTCTCTGCAATGTCATCTTCTCTCGTGCAGACTTGTCTGTCCACCAAAAGTCTGACACAGTCTGGAGTGGTGGCTGCAGTCTCTGAACTTGCTGATGGGAGTGTCATTGGAGCCACCGGAGTGAACGGTGGTGACAACAGATGCCAGCCTGATGGGCTGGGGAGCCCACTATCAGGGACAACTGGCTCAGGAACTCTGGTCTCAGGAGCAGCAGACATGGTCTGTCAATCGACTGGAAATGAGAGCCGTCTTCCTAGCATTGCAGCAGTTTTTGTGTCCTACTAGTGGGGAAGGCAATGCACATACTCTCAGACAATGCATCTACAGGAGTGGAGGAGTGGCCTAGTGGTTGGGGCAAGGTACTTCAGGCCGGAGGGTCGGGGGTTCAAATCCCACTAGAGGACAGCAACCTTGGGCCGGAAGGACTGGGGTTTCTAGTCCCACAGGTGCTCCTTGTGGTCTTGGGCAAGCCACTTAACCCTCCATAGCCCATGTTCCCTGTAAAATAGTTATCTCCAAGTTATAATGCCCTGTTCAATGTAATTTCAGTTTGTTCAATGTAAACCGCCTTGATATCATGAAAGGCGGTATATAAGAAATGTTAGATAAATAAATAAATAAAATAAATACAGTGGCATATATCAACCGTTAGGATGGCACAGGGTGGAGACATATCTTTTGCAGATATCGGTGGCCCACGTCGTGGGCAAGGAAAAAATGGAAGCAGATTTTCTTAGTCGAATGCAAGTCAACCCAGGGGAGTTGGCGGACTCCGTGTCCATCACCTGACACAACAGTAGGGGCAGCTGGTGATGGATCTGATGGCCACTTTTCACAATGCCAAAGCACCTCGTTTCTTCAGATGCTGACATGAACTGATGTTGAACGGGCTCAATACACTGGCACAGCTCTGGCCGGCGGAGGGTCTGCTGTACTTGTTTCCTTCGTGGCCCCTGATCGGTCGGGTCATCCAGAGGGTGGAAGTGCATCATGGCCTGGTAATTCTTGTGGCACTGGATAGGCTGCGGCAGCCCTGGTACCTTACAGGTTACCGGATCAGGTGGATCTGCTGTTGCAGGGTCCGGTGCACATGCCACAGATGGGTCAGTTCTCGCTTATGGCCTGGCTATTGAAAGGGCATGGTTGAGAAAGAGAGGCTTTTCTCCTGCATTGATTTCAACTCTTTTGTGGGCACAGAAGCGGTCCACCTCCTTGGCCTGGTGCGCGTCTGGAGGTTGTTTGAGGTGTGGTGTGCCGACAGGGGATCTAATACCTTTCAGGCATCAGTGCCAGATATTTTGGCCTTTCTGCAAGGCAGGGTGGATAAGGGTCTGGCTCTGAACTCTTCACATGCAGGTGGCAGCCTTATCTTGTTACCGGGGTCGCGTGCAAGGAGTGGCCTTGGCATCTCATCCAGATCTCAGTTGGTTTCTCCGGGCTGTGTGGCATATTCAGCCACCTGTGCATGTTCCCGTTCCCAGCTGGGATCTCCATTTGGTCCTGTCAGCGTTGACAAAGGCTCTGTTCGAGCCTTTAAGTTCGGCAACCTTGAAATATCTCACTTTGAAGATGTTGTTCCTGGTGGCCATGTGCTCAGCCAATTTTCGGAGTTGCAGGCTTTGTCCTGTTAGGAACCCTTCCTATTACTGTCCCGGGAGAAGGTGGTTCTGCGGCAGGTGCCATTGTTTTTGCCCAAGGTGGTTTTGAACCAGACGGTGTTGCTGAGTTTTCCAGAGGAGACTGACCAGCAGCTCCACTGTCTAGACATGCGTCGGGTGTTTCATCGCTACTTAAAACGCACTCAACTCTTTCGCAAGTCGACTCATTTGTTCGTCTTGTATGGAGGGTCTCGTAAAGGGGAGGCCACATTCAAGGCCTCGATTGCTCGTTGGCTCAAGGAGACCATTGCCTCCGCTTACCTATTGCAGTGTAAGAAGTTGTCTCAGGGGTTCTGGGCGCACTCCACTAGGGCACAAGCCTCTTCCTCGGCAGCTTTCAGTCTGGTGCCTCCTAAAGAGATTTTCACAGCAGCAACCTGGTCATCGCTACACACCTTTTGTGAAACATTATTGGTTGGAGGTGCAGGCAGGATCGGAGGCTGGTCTTGTGAGTCCCACCTGTGCTTAGTTACTGCTCTGGTACATCCTGGTAGTCAGCTGGGCTGGAGGGACACTATGAAAGGTGAAATTAGACCTTACCTGCTAATTTTCTTTCCTTTAGTCCCTCCAGTCCAGCACCCGCCCAATGGTTTCTTTTGGATATCTGCGCAATCCCGGTTAAGATTGCCAGTATGTAGGTTTGCATCCAGAGTGCCTGCGGAGGACCACGTTCTGTTCTGGTGACTGGGGGATCTATTGGCCTCTTGAGGATCTCTGGTTCTTGCAGAGTTTGGGTCCTTCTGTCGGAGGTAAATAGGCGTAGCAGTATATACGTGTATATAGTTTGGTCTGGAAAGGGTGCTAGTTGCATCTGCTTTGCTATTTGAATACTGGCTTGGTGGGAAGAGTTCGGTCCTTTTTATGGGATGACATCACCAAAAGCCTGGAATTCTCAGTCTCCATCTGCTGGAAGGGGACAAAGACCCAGTAGTCTGGACTGGACTGGAGAGATTAAAGGAAAGAAAATTAGCAGTTAAGTTCTAATTTCACCATGTTCCAAATCCTCCTCCTAGATCAGTCCAGACTAATGGGTTACCTCCCCCGCCAGCAGATGGAGACAGAGAAAAAAAACAGAACAGTGCCATGACATCATCACTGGCATAGAAACCCAGTGCATCTAGTGGCACTCTCCAGTATTTTCTCTGTCTCCAACAAATGGTGGTTGCTTGTCCTTGCATTTAAGGCCTGGAACTCCTGACAACCGTCTCATGGACACCTGTCAGTTGAGCTTGGTTATTTGGGACCCCAGGACATATTTGAGAGTCTCCTTTGGGCAGTCGTCTTCTTTGAGGGCAATCTCCTGGTCATGAGAACCAGTTGAGTTTTGTGGAGAGTCCTCTCTCGGGGTGCCAACCTGTGTGTATTAGTTTCAGCAACTGTCCTTTAACAAAGCCTGTCTTATCCATCTTCACAAGAAAGGCACTAAAGAGTTGACTGACCCAATCCCTAGCCAGCTTCTGATGCTTCCTTTTAGTCAAGTGCTGCTCAGATAGCATTGCAGTCTTCACATACCTCACTTTCAAATGATTCAGAATCCTCTTCCTCTTATTAGGGAAAGAGATTTAGCCATAAATGTCAGCAGTAACACTGAATTCATCAATCAGCGTTATCATATTTCCAGACACAGTCAACCAGCAAATTACAATGAAGAATTTATGTAGTGTTGTGAAAACCAACACCCAAGGCCCGGAACTCACCAAGGTGCCAGAATTTCACCTGCCACCCCAAACTCTGGTGCTCATGCCAACAACCGCTTCCAAACAATATTCTGCACCTGCTTTCAAAGTATTTCAAATAAATTACATCGTAAAAGAGAAACTGTAATGTATGTCAATTAAAAATCCTCTGCTGACCATTTGCAGGTTAAAACGGCCTCCACTCACCGTCTAGAGAATAGCATTGCTAAGCCCGTAATGCAGCACGGGAGGAGACATTGCAGAAATGTACAGATGCCACGCCCCCTGCAAAAAGCTGCATTGGGGCAGTGAGGGGTTTTAGAGTTGAGAACCAGCTGAGAACCAGCACATTGTTTCTACAGTAGGAAAAAAATACCTGGCTTATTTTTATGTATCTTACACGGTTGACTCGGTTTTGTCATCTCTGCAGAGAACTTGTAATTCAAAATTAATCAGTGTTTGAGACCTGAAAAGTGGCTCATTGGGGTCACATTGCTGTAATGTTTGGGAAGCACTGATGTAAGGTGGCCTACAGTTCAGGCACACAGGCAAAAAATGTTAGTGGAAGCCTTGGCAGCCTCTAGGTTGTTTTAAATAAAATAAATAAATACATCTTTGATCCTGCCAGAGATAGAGGTGCACTGTAAAACCAGAGTGGAGCCTTTAGTGTTTCTGTTCAATAGTTGCATATCAGGCCGTTGAAAGTAATCTGGGAGCTTTCAGTTGCATGGATTTCTCTTAAATCATAAATGCTGAAAGAAGGAGGAGGGAGATTGGTCATGAAAGAGATAAAGGATTTGAAAAAAACATTTACTTTACTGTTGCAGAAACATTTAAGCTGGAGCAGATGACTGTTTCCTTGAAGTAGATCAGCCGGAGCATAGATAGTTTTAAGTGTAGCAGGGTAACCTAGAATAGGAATTTCCAACCTTCACCAGTAATCTACTCCTTTTTCCCATCTGAAAACGTAGTGTAAGCCAGTGGTTTTCAAATCAGATCAAAATTCTCATTCAGTTGCATCTGCACCAAAAGAAATTGCAGCACAGTGACATAATCAGCCCATGTGGACCACACTATTGTCACAACTCAGTCTTTGTGGTTCAGCAGGGAGTGAAGACTGACCTAGAATAGACATGGTGAGAAGAAAGCCCAATGCTAAAATTAAAGTACACCTGGGGGAATTCTATGCAAAAAAGAAATTTTAATTCTGTGCACAGTATTTTACAATTTTGCATGTTCTATTAGTAAATATGTGTACAGAATTCCCCAACATAAAACCTAAGTCCTCCTCTAGACCAGAAATTTCTACTGCCTTTTCCCTCCTCGGCTTTCTCGCGCCCGCCCAATCACAGCTCTCTCCCCAATACCAAGTCTTCTCTGCCCCCCCCCCCCCCACTTCTCTCTCTCTCTCTCTCTCTCTCTCTCTCTCTCTCACTTCTAAGAAGAAACATTGTCCCAAAGATCTACTTCTCATGTACATATCCCCACTGTACCTCCTTTCTCCCCTCCCCATGCACCTTCCCTTATCTCTCCCTTACCTCTCCTTCCCAGGCACATACCTCCTCAACCTTTCTTTCTCCCCACACTCCAGGCGTACATCCATCTTCAGCTTCTAGCTACCCCCTCCCCGACTCACCATCTGCCTATCTCCAGCCCCCCCTTAAACTCATCATCCGTTCCTCTTCAGCCCTCAGTCACCCCGGACTCACCATCAGCCCATCTCCAGCTCCTAGCCTCCCAGCTCGCCATCAGTCCATCTTCAACAACTAGTCCCCCAATCACCATTAGTCCATCTCGAGCCACCAGCCCCTCACCAATTTCCAGCCCCAGCTATTCACCTCCTCTGCCCTAGAGCAGCAGCATTTTAAACACAACTGTGGAGGAGTTTCTCTTTGCTCCTGTGCTATGCTACACTTCCGACGCCAGCATCGCCACTTTTTAAGAAAATAAATAGAAGGGCTTCCTGTTCCTATCAAGAAACAGGAAGTGCTTCTGTTTACCTTATTTAAAGCTTTGAGGTGCCGGTGTTGAAAAAGGGGAAGGATGGCAGTGGGGGTGTACTATCGACTGCCTGGCCAGAATGAACAAATGGATGATGAAATGCTCAAAGAAATCAGGGAAGCTAACAAAAGTTACAGAATGGTAATAATAATGGGTGATTTCAATTACCCCGGTATTGACTGGGTCAGTGTCACGGCAGGACATGCTAGGGAGATAAAGTTTCTAGATGAAATAAATGACTGCTTCTTGGAGCAGCTGGTTCATGAACCGACCAGAGGGGAAGCCATTTTGGACTTAGTCCTTAGTGGAACACCAGATCTGGTGCAAGAGATAAGGATGTTGGGGCCACTTGGCAATAGTAATCATAGCATGATCACGTTTGATTTAATTAATGGAGGAGGAATGGTAAAGAAATCCACATTACTACCTTTTAACTTTCGAAAGGGAGACTATGATAAAATGAACATAGTTAAGAAAAGACTAAAAGGAGCAGTTGTAAAGGTTAAAGACTTACATCAAGCTTGGGTGTTGTTTAAAAATACTATCTTGGAAGCCCAGACCAGCTGTATTCCACGCTTTAAGAAAAGTGGAAGGAAGTCCAAAAAACTGCCAGCATGGTTTAAAAGTGAGGTCAGAGAGGCTGTTGCCAAAAAAGCATATTTCAGGAAATGGAAAAAAGAGCCAAATGACAAACTGGAAACAGCACAAGCACTGGCAAGTTAAATGCAAGGCATTGATAAAGCAGGCAAAGAGAGAATTTGAAAAGAAACTTGCTGTGGAAGCAAAAACACATCATAAAGATTTTTTCAAGTACATTCGTAGCAAAAAACCTGTGAGAGAGTCAGTTGGACCATTAGATGACAGAGGGATAAAAGGGGGCAGTAAGAGTGGACAAGGCTATAGCGGAGAGACTGAATGAATTCTTTGCTTCAGTCTTTACTGAGGAAGGTGTAGGGATGTTACCCATGACTGAAGTGGTATTTAAAGGTGATGCTGCAGAAGAATTGAAAGAAATATCGCTACACTGGGAAAATATATTACAACTATTTGATAAACTGAAGAGTAGCAAATCACCTGACCGGATGGTATACATCCAAGGGTGTTGAAAGAACTGAAATATAAGATTGCAGAGCTGCTATTAGTAATCTGTGAACTATCATTAAAATCATTGGTAATACATTGGCGATCCTCCAATCTTCAGGTAACGCCAATTTTTAAAAAGGGTTCCAGGAGTGATCCAGCAGATAGTTATGGCTTAATGGGAGACAGCCAACATGGCTTTAGACAAGGAAGATCTTGTCTTACTAATTTGTTATGTTTTTTTTGAAGGTGTGAATAAACAGGTAGACAAAGGTGAGTCGGTTGATATAGTGGATCTGGACTTTCAGAAAGCCTTTGACAAGGTCCTTTATCAGAGACTTTTGGCAAAATTAAAAAGTCATGGGATAGGAGATGATATACTATTGTGGATCAGGAACTGGTTACAAGATAGAAAGCAGAAGGTGGGGCTAAACGGCCAATTTTCCCAATGGAAAAAGGTGAATAGTGGAGTACCACAGGATCTGTCCTAGGTCCGCTGCTTTTTAACATATTCATAAATGACCTGGAAAAGGGAATAATGAGTGAGGTTATCAAATTTGTAGATGACACAAAACTATTTAAAGTTGTTAAAACCCAAGAGGATTGTGGAAAATTGCAAGAGGATCTTGATAAATTGGAAGACTGGGCATACAAATGGCAGATGAAATTTAATGTGGACAAGTGCAAAGTTATGCACCTAGGAAAGAACAACCCAAACTATGGTTATACGATGCAAGGTTCCACATTGGGAACCACCACCCAGGAAAAAGATTTAGGTGTCATCATGGATAACATGTTAAAACCCTCTGCCCAGTGTGCAGCGGCGGCCAAGAGAGCCTCTGTATCGTTCCATGGTGCGACTGCACCTTGAATGTTGTGTGCAATTCTGGTCACCGTATCTTTAAGAAGATATAGCGTTATTAGAAAAGGTACAGAGAAGAGCCACCAAAATGTTAAAGGGGATGGAAGGATACTCCTATGAAGAGAGGCTAAAAAGGTTAGGGTTCTTCACAACCTAGAAAAGAGACGGCTGAGGGGAGATATAGAGGTCTATAAATTAATGAATGGAGTGGAACGGGTAAACGTAGATCGATTGTTTACGTCGTCAGAATATAAAAAGACTAGGGGACTTGCAATGAAGCTACAAGGTAACCTATTTAAGACTAATAAGAGAAAATATTTTTTCACTCAATGTGTAATCAAACTGTGGAATTTGTTACCGGAGGATGTAGTAAAAGCTGTTAGTGTAGCTGGGTTTAAAAAAGGTTTGGACAAGTTCCTGGAGGAAAGGTCTATAAACCATTATTAAAAGGGACACGGGATATCACTGCTTGACTCAATACAAGCATTGTGGAACCTGTGTCTTTTGGGGAAACTGCTAGGTACCTAGATTGGCCACTGTTGGAAACAGGATACTGGGCTTGATGGACCTTGGTCTGACCCAGTATGCCATATCTTATGTTCTTAAGTGTATCACAGCCGTGGGAGCGAAGGGAAATGCTCCCGCCGCTGTGAAGAAGTGAACAGTGAGGCATGCTCTTGCGCTCTTAAAGTTTGTGGGCTCTGAGCCTGCCTCACTACTCACTGATGCCCGAGCCAGTGCAGAATTCTGCATAGCAAGTGCAGGATTCTGCGCAGGTGGGGAATTCTGTGCAAATTCTGTGCTGCGCAGTTGCGCAGAATTCCCCCAGGAGTAAATTAAGGAAAGAGATAGGGTTGCATGAATTTTTATGAGTGTTAAAATCTGGATCACATTGGTAAAAGGTTTGGGAAGCACTCTTGTAGGGTAACCTTCAATTCATGCACTATATCGATTTTCAGAAAGCTTTTGACAAAGTCCCTCATGAGAGATTTTTGGAGAAATTAAAAAGTCATGGGATTGGAGTCATGGGATTGTGGATCAGGAACTGGTTAAGTCAAGAGATAGAAAACAGAGTATGGCTAAATGGCCAATTTTCGCAGTGGAGAAAGGCGAATAGTGGAGTGCCCCAGGGATCTGTGCAGGGCCCACTGCTTTTTAAGATATTTATAAATGATCTGGCAATGGGAATAAAGAGTGAGGTGATCAAATTTGCAGATCAAACAAAATTATGCAAAGTTGTTAATACACAAGAGGATTGTAAATATTTGGAAGAGACCTTGATAAATTGGGTGACTGCGTGTCCAAATAGTAGATGAAATTTAATGTGGACAAATGCAAAGTTATGCATTTACGAAAGAACAGCCCAAACTATGGTTACACAATGCAAGGTTCCACATTAAGGAATCGCCACCCAGGAAAAGGATCTGGCATCATTGTGGATAATGCATTGAAACCCTCCGCCCAGTGTGCAGCGGTGACCTAGAAAGCAAATAGAATGCTAGGAATCATAAAGAAAGGCGTGGAGAATAAAATAAAGGATATTATAAATTTGTTATTGTTCCATGGTGCGACCGCACCTCGAATATTGTGTGCATTTCTGGTCACCATCTTAAAAAGGATATAGCAGAATATAGAGAAAAGTGACAAAAATGATAAAGGGGATGGAAAGATATCCCTCTGAGGAAAGGCTTAAATTTTAGGGCTCTTCAACTTGGAAGAGAAACAGCTGAGGGAAGATACGATAGAGGTCTATAAAATAATGCATAGTGTGGAACAGGTAAAATGTAGATTGGTTGTTTACTCCTTCAAAAAATAGAAAGACTAGGCGACACGCAATGAAGCTACATTGTACATTGTAGCTTCATTTAAGACTAATCGGAGAAAATAGTTTTTCACTCAACTCGTAATCAAACTCTGGAATTCGTTACCAGATGTATTTTTTTTTATTGTAGTAAAAGCTGTTAGTGTAGTTGGATTTAAAAGAGGTTTGAACAAGTTCCTGGAGGGAGAAGTCCATAAACCATTATTAAAGCAGACCGGGGAAATCACTGCTTATCCATGAGACAAGTAGCATGGAATCCGTATACCTTTTGGGGACCTGACAGGTACTTGTGACCTGGATTGGAAACAGGATAGTGGGCTTGGTTTGACCCAGTATGGCATATCTTGTGTTCTAAGCCTTTACATGAAGCTTCTTTGAAAGCCAGTGGAAATGAGTGAGGTGAGAGTTCTCACTGGGACCCATAAACTAAAAAAAACCTAGATCAAATTGAAACTGATACTTCATTGATCTGTTCCGACAGGGGCAAATCTCCAGCTGGGACTGAAAGATGTGAATGGGGAAGAAGCTCTCTGCAGCACACATGCCTGCAACTAGAAAGCTATACTAGATGCAAAAAAAGGGGGAGGAAGGTGGAGAAACGCACTGAAAATACCTTGTAAGTCCATTTGAATAAGTCTTAATTCAAATGGTAAAGCGTGATAACAAAATTGTTTGAACAAGGAGGAGGAAAAAGATCATTTTGCTGTTTAGTAATAATTCTTATTCAAATAATGACTCCAATGAGAATTATTACCAGCATCAATATGATCGACATGATTTACAAAAGTTTTCATTGATATTAATCACTCTCTGCCAAAGATTCAATCACGTTAACTTTCTAATTTAGATGCACTACATGCATGTATTTAAAAAAAAAATACTTTTAAAGGTTTTTTTAAAAAACCTGTGATTGAATGAGCACATGAGCAAGAGAGATCTCCAGGAATGTAGTCTTCACATATGGGTGACGTTGGCACCGACAGAGCCCGCACAGGGAACATGCCCCACCATCAAATAGGAAAGCCTTTGGGAGCACTCTACTGCACCCGCGTTGCTGCCTTCCTGCCTTCTCAACTCCTCAGTTCTTCGTTTTCCATGGGCCCAGCAGGACCGCCGAAAAACTTTTCATTTTGGTGTGAAACATAATACTTCTGCCTTCCCATCAACGCCAGTCTGTCAAGACCAATACCAGACCCCATATTTGTTTTTTATTTTTTCATTTTTCTATATCTTTTTTTCTTTCATGCGTTATTACCTCTAAACTAGGCCTTTAGGCCTCCATAGCCTTATCTTCAATCTGGAAGACAACTTTTCAGGCATAGAAAAAACAACTAGTGGTTTTAAAAAATGTACCAAGTGTGTTGGTACTGTATCAGTCCCTGATAAACATGACTGGTGTTTAAAATGTTTGGGACCTGACCATCAACCCAGTTCTTGTCCTTTGTGTCAACAAATGGCAAAGAGAGGCCTAAAGAACAGAGCCAGACAGTACGGATTGTTGTTTGCCTCGGACTTGATGTCAGTGGCTTCCACTTCTTCGAGAGCACCAACTTATTTATTTATTTAAGAGTCTTCTATATCACAATTTCAGATAATCAAGGCAAAAAGCATTACATTATAGCATTAAACATTGGAACTCATTACATAGAACATTTTAGAAAATGGATGATTAACATTCTCAGTAGGATAGAGCCCATTACATAAAACATTTTAGTGAATGGGTAACATTCTCAAGATCAGGTGTTCTGGTATACCCATGCTTCTTAATGTGGCCCAGAGTTTCTCATGGTTTACACAGTCAAAAGCTTTGCTATAGTCGATAAAGCACAAATAGATATCCTTTTGGTATTCTTTAGTCTTTTCAAGGATCCATCTCACATCCGCAATGATGTCTCTCGTTCCTCGCTCTTTCCTGAACCCTGCTTGCACTTCAGGTAGTTCTTGTGCCAGGTATGGTTGTAGTCTCTTTTGAATAATCTTCAGTAGAATCTTGCTGGCATGTGGGATCAGAGCGATTGTGCGATAATTTCCACAGTCAGTTGGATCACCTTTCTTTAGTATTGGTATAAACACAGGTCTTTTCCAGTCAGTTGGCCATGATGTTGTCTTCCATATTTCTTGGCAGAGCCTTGTAAGTACGGTAATAGCTGCATCAGATTGCTGCAATACTTCTATAGGAATGCTATCAATGCCTGGTGCTTTGTTCTTTGATAAGGCTTTCAATGCTGCTTCAACTTCTTCTTTCATCACCAATGGTTCCCAATCATAAGGTACAGGTTGAAACGGCTGTTGGTCCACTTGATCTTTATATAAAAACTCTATATATTCCTTCCACCTTTTCTTGATCGTTCTCTTGCGCAATCTGTACATTGATCAAGAAGCAACAGTTCGAACGGAACAAGGAGAAACAGAATGGTTTAAAATAAGCAAAGGTTTAAGACAAGGCTGCATACTTTCCCCCTACCTGTTTAATTTATATGCAGAACAAATCATCAGAGAAGCAGGATTGTATGAAGACAACAGAGGTGTGAAGATTGGTGGAAGACTCATCAACAGCCTTCGCTATGCTGATGATACTACCTTACTGGCTGAAAGTGAAGATGATCTGAAACATTTGTTTCTCACAATCAAAGAACATAGTCTCAAAATGGGCCTGCACCTTAATGTAAAGAAGACAAAGATCATGACAACTGGCATAATCAACAGGTTCATCGTTGAAGGAGAAGAAATTGAAATCGTGAACAACTTTAACCTACTTGGATCAACTATCAATAAAGAAGCAACAAGCAGTCAAGAAATCAAACAACGCATTGCTCTTGGCAGAATGGCTATGAAAGACCTAGATAAGATTCTCAAGAGCAGAGATGTCTCTCTCCATACAAAGATTCGACTTGTTCAAGCCATGGTATTTTCAATAACATCATATGGATGTGAAAGCTGAACAGTGAAAAAGACAGACAGGAAGAAAATTGATGCTTTTGAATTATGGTGCTGGCGGCGAATACTGTGTATACCATGGACTGCCCGAAGAAGAAACCAGTCGGTACTAGAGGAGATCAAACCTAAGCTTTCTTTAGAAGCTCAGATGACAAGACTTCGACTTTCATACTTTGGACACATCATGCGAAGAGAGAGATCATTAGAGAAAGACATCATGCTTGGCAAGATAGAAGGTCAACGCAAAAGATGAAGGCCAGCAATGAGGTGGATCGATACAATAACAGCAGCTACGGGTACCAGTCTGTCAACAATGAGCCGCCTGACTGAAGACCGAACACAATTTAGGATAGCTATCCAGAGGGTCGCTATGAGTCGACTCCGACTCGACGGCACTTAACAACAACAACAACATTCTCAATAGGATAACTTATATACAGAGAAATATGTAATGAGAGGATTTGATTATCTTAGGATTTCACAGTTTGGATTACACCTTTATTACAATTTTGGTTTCAGTTTGTGTGTTTCATAAGATTCTGTTATCATGAGATTAATTTTTTACCAGGACTTTCTATTACTTCCTCTCAGGAATGTCAGGTTTCTTCAAAGTCCAAACATAAAAGGTAAGTCAAAAGCTCTGGCTGTTCCAAACTCAACGGCATCCGCATCGAAGACTGATACCAAGACCAGAGAGAAGTCCCAGCATAAGCATCATGACTCCCCCAAAGGTGCTTCCGATGCAAAATGACCAGTCAAACAGCTCCTGCGGGAGGATCTGTACTCCAAAGCACAAGTGAGGCTCTGGGATGCTCCTGAGGCATTGACCTCAGAAGAGCTATCGGATTCATGTTCTGGGACGATGGCTCAGAGCCCCATTGGTGATTCCACCCAGACATCGGCCATCTCCCTGGACTAGCACATGCTGGCTCTCGAGAGGAGTATGGCCGCACTCCTGGCAGCCTCAGTACTGATAACATCGAAAGCTCCAGGATTGCAGGTTTTGACACCGGGACTACCATCAGGTGTATCAGCCCCAATGCTGGCCCTAGAACCGGCATCGATGGAACCCTCGAGGCCCTACCGTTGTTTGAACCAACTGAAACCACTGGTATCCAACCAACTCAAGCCAACATGGCTCTCTGTTCCGATACTTCCTAGCATCGGTATCGGCATTGACCTTCGACGTCTATGAAACATCAAGGTCAAACCCAAGACTACCGATATTCTGATTTTTTACCAGAATCTGATTACTGTTCTGCAGATTCTCACAAGGGCATCCCTCGCCATCCCAAGAACAGCGTCTGTCCCCACCAGAAGATATGTCCTTTCAGGACTTCATACGGGATATGGCAGCAGGACTTGCTATCACAGTGGCCGCAGAAAAATAACCGAGACAGAGGAATTGGAGATACTCCAATACCCTCCCACGCCCAAGGAGACAGCTACATTACCGGTGGCTCTGAATGCTGCAGGATCTTATGCTCCGTATGTGGGAAGCTATACTCACGGTTATGCCTGTCAGCAAAAGGCTCAATACCTTCGTTTTGTTCGGATTTCAGACGATCAGTGTGGGGAGATTAGAGCGGGCTTTGCAGCGCCTGTAGTGGAGTCTCAGGCTGCTGCCGCCCTGGAGGTGTCTCTCTCCCCTGAAGAACGCTCTCCTCCAGTGCCACCTGCTGTATTGAGGTCTCACCCGACATCTGTTCTCTCGGCTACGCCCGTGGTGGGGGAGGCTGTTGAATCTGTGCGTGGAGCGTCGGGGGTTACCCTTGCAGCCCGGAAGCCGCCGTTTGCGGATGTTTCGGTTGGAGGAGAAGGCCAGGTTCCAGGTCCCGCTGTTGGCGGCGGTTTGGTTGAGGATTCGATGGGTGAGACTGTTCCTGACTTATCTCCTTTGCTTACTTGCACTCGCCCTTCTGTTGTGACTCTAGAAAGCATCTGGGAAGCTATTATTCAGCTGTCTACGGCAGTGAATCAGCAGTTGTCTCTTTCCTTGGTGAAAGTTGCTACAGTTGAGCAGAAAGTACTTTCCCTATCAAGTGAAGTTGCTGAAACTCAAGCAAGAATGGACTTATCTGAACAGAAACTTGAAGCGGTTTCTCAGTTAACTGACTCCCTAATGAAGGATAATGTTGGTTTAAAACTGAAGTATGAGACATTAGAGAATGCTACCCGTGCGGCAAATGTTTGTGTCCTTAATTTTCCTATTATACCTGGGGTGGCCCCACTGGATACATTTAAGAGATACTTGATAGAGTCACTATCTGTACCCTCGGAATTGATTCCACCAATAGTAAGAGCTTTTTATCTTCCCACTGGGAAGAAAGAGGGTAGAGTTACTATGGGTCAGTTAGAGTTTGATACTTTAAATGTCTCTGCTTTATTACAGTCTCCTAGGGAAGATGATTTATTAGTTTCCACATTGCTTGTTTCTTTTGCTATTTCCTCTGACAGAGTGGTTGCTCAAATTATTTTATAGGAAGAGAACCAACTTGTTCTTGGGCAAAAAAATTGCTATGTTCCCCGATGTCTCTAGAGAGACACAGATACGACGGAAATCCTTTTTGTTGTTACGACCTGGGGTTATCCAATTGGGGGCTACTTTCATGCTGAGGTTTCCTTGTAGATGTATTATAAATTATATCGTTCTCATAAGTATATTTTCTTTCAGCCTACTGAATTATCTTCCTTTATCGCCGCCAGGGTTGTTACATCTTCACCTGTATAGGCCATGTTTTTCATAGTTGGAAGGTCATCTTTTTCTATATATTTGCCTTGTTACTCTTTATAACAATATGAGGAGGGGGTTTGTTTCCTTTACATTCACGTGTTATGTCGCTCCCTTTAATGTGGACTTAAGATGTATTGGTGAAGTGATATTGATTGCCTGTTTTGTTTCTCTCTTTGGATTATTTCTCACGCAGTGCATCTTTCTGTACAAGTTTAATGCTTGGTTTAATATTGTAAAAATTTGATAAATATAAAAAAAAAAAAAAAAGGCTCAATACCATGTACCGAGTACCAGAGTGCGCAGACTTCCAGAAACCTCAGCTCTTGGTGGTGGAATCGGCAATATGCCATATAAAGAGCTCTAAGAACTATTCATTCATGCCATCTGGCAGAGACTCGAGGACACTATGCTTTCAGACATCAATGCTTCCAAGCATGTATGTTGGCCTCCAGACATGGACATGTTTCTGAAAGATATCACCAGGGATCTGGAGACTTTCACCCCCATGGTTCCTGATGATAAGCGGCGTGCATACCAGACACTCATCAAGCAAGATCAGAATACTTCTAAGGCCTCTTTCAATGCCTTTGAATCAACAAACAGAGCATCAGCAGTCAGCACTGGATCTTGGAGATTGACTTGGTACCAGACTTCAAACCTCGAGCAATGGGTCCAGGATAAACTGGCCAACATCCCATGTACTGGGGAGAACCTGTTCAGCAAGGGATGGAGGGAGAAGGCAGGGGAGATTGAAACAGACAATCTGCCTAAACAGCATGTCCAACTGGCTCCAGGACAACAACCTGACAATAAACTATAACAAGACAGAAGCACTTCTCATCACACGAAACAACAACTTCAGCCCCCCACCCTCCATCAACATCAACAACACAGCAATACCTCTAAAAAACGAGGTGAAACACCTCGGAGTAACACTCGACAAGAAACTAAACCTACAATCACACATCAGAAGGACCACCAATA
The DNA here is from genome assembly GCA_033557465.1 of Ichthyophis bannanicus. NCBI lineage: Eukaryota > Metazoa > Chordata > Amphibia > Gymnophiona > Ichthyophiidae > Ichthyophis > Ichthyophis bannanicus. The sequence continues at coordinate 906,016,076 of CM066035.1, read as the reverse complement.
ACGCATACTACAAGATGAGAATAATCAGACTCCTCAAGCCTCTACTCACACAAAATAATTTCCGCACAGTATGTCAAGCACTAATAACCCCCATCCTTGACTTCTGCAACCCGATCTACAACGGCATGCCAAAACAGTCACTCAGACACTTCAGATGGTTCAAAACACGGCGGCTCAAATAATAGCAGGATCAACAAGGCAAGACCACATCACCCCCATATTAAAAGACCTCCACTGGCTCCCAATCAGCTCCCGCATCAAATACAAAACGATACTAAACATATTCAGGATCAAACACAGAAACTCCGCTCTCAGCCTCCAACCCCTCTTACTACCAGACGTCAGCACAAGACCTAGGAGAAGGACCACAGCAGACACATTCAACACACCAAAAAACTACACAAAAGCATGCAAAATCTACCACACGAAGAGCTCTATCAATGGCAGCACCAATAATATGGAATGCACTCCCAGATGATCTACGATCAACAGAAGATCCAAAGGACTTTCGAAAACAACTAAAGACATTGCTCTTCACAGAGCACTACGGACCAAGCATATAACGATCACCAGACCTGGCTAATGCCTTTAAAGTACCTGTATATAACTGTAAAAAGCTCATATTGTAAATAGCTCACCTTAATCATACCACCCACACTCACTGTAAAGTATAAGAATACAGGAGAACACAACCACAAACTCTATTGATTGTTTGCTGTGTACACCGCCTTGATTGAAGGATAAGACATTGATAAGGCAGGCAAAGGGAGAATTTGAGAAGAAGCTTGCTGCGGAAGCAAAAACGCGAAGTAAAGACCTTTTCAAGTACATTCGTAGCAAAAAACCTGTGAGAGAGTCAATTGGTCCATTAGATGATAAAGGGGTTAAAGGAGCACTAAGAGGCGACAAGGCGATAGCGGAGAGACTGAATGAATTCTTTGCTTCAGTCTTTACTGAGGAAGATGTAGGGATGTTACCCATGACTGAAGTAGTATTTAAAGGTGCGGAAGAATTGAAGGAAATATCGATTCATCGGGAAGATGTATTACAACTATTAGATAAGCTGAAGAGTAGCAAATCACCTGGGCCGGATGGTATACATCCAAGGGTGTTGAAAGAACTGAAATACGAGATTGCAGACCTGCTATTAATAATCTGTGAACTATCATTAAAATCATCTCTAATACCTGAAGATTGGAGGATCGCCAATGTAACACCAATTTTTAAAAAGGGTTCCAGGGGTGATCCGGGAAACTACAGACCGGTGAGCCTGACATCAGTACTGGGAAAAATGGTAGAAACCATCATAAAGAATAAAATTACTCAGCATGTAGATAGTCATGACCTGATGGGAGACAGCCAACATGGCTTTAGACAAGGAAGATCTTGTCTTACTAATCTGTTATGTTTTTTTGAAGGAGTGAATAATCAGGTGGACAAAGGTGAGTCGGTTGATATTGTGTATCTGTACTTTCAGAAAGCCTTTGACAAGGTCCCTCATGAGAGACTTTTGGCAAAACTAAAGAGTCATGGGATAGGAGGCAGTGTACTATTGTGGATCAGGAACTGGTTAAAAGATAGAAAGCAGAGGGTAGGGCTAAATGGCCAATTTTCCCAATGGAGAAAGGTGAATAGTGGTGTACCCCAGGGATCTGTGCTGGGTCTGCTGCTTTTTTGACATATTCATAAATGACCTGGAAAGTGGAATAACGAGTGAGGTTATCAAATTTGCAGATGACACAAAACTATTTAAAGTTGTTAAAACCCAAGAGGATTGTGGAAAATTGCAAGAGGATCTTGATAAATTGGAAGACTGGGCATCAAAATGGCAGATGAAATTTAATGTGGACAAGTGCAAGGTTATGCACCTAGGGAAGAACAACCCAAACTATGGTTACATGATGCAAGGTTCCACATTAGGAACCACCACCCAGGAAAAAGATTTAGGCGTCATTGTGGATACCATGTTAAAACCCTCGGCCCAGTGTGCAGTGGCGGCCAAGAGAGCAAATAGAATGCTAGGTATGATAAGGAAAGGAATGGAAAATAAAACAAAAGATATTATAATGCCTTTATATCGTTCCATGGTGAGACCGCACCTTGAATATTGTGTGCAATTCTGGTCGCCGTTATCTTAAAAAGGATATAGTGATTTTAGAAAAGGTTCAGTGAAGAGCCACCAAAATGGTAAAGGGGATGGAAGGATACTCCTATGAAGAAAGGCTAAAAAGGTTAGGGCTCTTTAACCTGGAAAAGAGACGGCTGAGGGGAGATATGATAGAAGTCTATAAATTAATGAACGGAGTGGAACGGGTAAACGTAGATCGATTGTTTACCTTATCAGAATATAGAAAGACTAGGGGACATGCAATGAAGCTACAGGGTAAACTATTTAAGACTAATAAAAGAAAATATTTTTTCACTCAACGTGTAAACTCTGGAATTTGTTACCGGAGGATGTAGTAAAGGCTGTTAGTGTAGCTGAGTTTAAAAAAGGTTTGGACAAGTTCCTGGAGGAAAGGTCCATAAACCATTATTAAAAAGGGACCCAGGATATCAATGCTTGAACCAATACAAGCATTGTGGAACCTGTGTCCCTTGGGGAAACTGCTAGGTACATATGACCTAGATTGGCCACTGTTGGAAACAAAATACTGGGCTTGATGGACCTTGGTCTGACCCAGTATGGCATATCTTATGTTCTTATGTACAAATACTCTTTAAATAAATAAATACAAATCTTACCCTGAAGCACCTTTCCAGAAAAACATCTGACCCATCCAAGAGGAAGGCTCTTCCCAAGGAATCTTTCTATCCTAAAAAGAAGAGTTACTATCCTTCTTACCTGCCTTCTGCTGCCTATCAACCTCTGTATCCTCAGCTGGGACAGCAGGGTTCTCGCCAGCCCAGGAAGCCCAAGCCTCCAAAGCTCAACCAGCTGCACCGGCACAACCTGCGCCTGGTTTTGACTCCTTCCTGGAGAGGATTGCCAATCTGCCCCTGGAGGGTTCCCAACTCCTCCATATAGCTGGCAGATTCTGTCATTATGTCCACAGATGGCACCTCCATAACATTAGAGCAGTGGACACTTCAGATTGTCCAAAGAGGTTATCAGCTTCACTTTGAAACCTTAGCCCCCACCAGCTTCACAGGGAATTATCCCCCACAACCCCTTCAAAGCAAGCTCTTAAAAGAGGAGGTGACCATCCTCTTTTCCCAGGGGGCCATAGAAAGAGTTCCTCCTCAAGAAGCAATAGGCTTCTACTCTCCATGTTTTCTCATTCCAAAGAAAACGGGAGGATTCAGGCCCATCTTGGATCTCAGAGACCTAAACCAATTCATAGTCCGAAAAAAATTCAAAATGATTTTTGTAGGAACTCTGCCATACCTCCAGAGATACGATTGGCTATGTTCTCTAGACCTAAAAAAGGCATACATACATGCATTTACTGATCCATCTCTGGCACAGACAGTATCTGCACTTCATGCTCCAGGGAAACCACTATCAATACTGGGTTCTCCCCTTCAGTCTAGCCTCTGCCCCAAGGGTCTTCACAAAATGCATGGAAGTAGTTGTTGCCTTCCTACGTACCTTGGAGGTATTCATCTTCCATTTCTTAGATGACTGGCTGATCAGGGGAGAATCCCCTCAAGAGGTAAGACTCTCCCTTCATTGCACCATCACGGTGCTCCAAAACCTAGCCTTTGTCATAAACTTCCCAAAGTCTCACCTCACTCTGACCCAACAACTGGAGTCCATCGTAGTGCTCTTAGACACTCAACAAGCATAACATTTCCTTCCACCTGCCTGTATCCACCTTGTAGAGCTGTCAAAGGGGGTGCAAGAGCAAAGCCGAATAACAGCTCGAAAAATGCTACGGCTATTAGGACACATGGCCTCCACAGTCCATGTCATCCCCTATGCTCAGTTACACATGCGTCAAGCACAATTGACTCTGTCTTCTTAGTGAACGCAAGCGAAGAGGCTTCTCAAGAGACGAGATCCAGATCATCCCTCCACTGATCAAGTCCCTTCACAGGTGGTGGTCTTCACGAAACCTACTCATTAAGTCACCTTTTCAGATTCTTCCTCCTCAATGCACCCTAACAATGGATGCTTCCAAACTGGGTTGGGGAGCACATCTGAACGACCTAACCACACAAAGACTGTGTACACCACAAGAATCTGCCCTGTAGATCAATCTGCTAGAACTACGGGCACTGACAAATGCTCTTCGAGTTTTTCAACCCCAACTTTCGAGGTAACCTGTTCTAGTCAGGATGGACAGCCATTTTCTGCGTGAACAAACAGGAGGGAATAGGGTCCCATCCCCTCTGTGAGGAAGCCATTCACCTATGGTCCTTTGCCATCTCACACCGCATTCACCTCAGAGCAGTGTACCTCCTGAGTGAACTTGATGTCCTTATGGACAGGCTAAGCCATATCCTTCGTCCACCCACTCCACAAAACACACAGCTTCCGCTCTTCTGTTCTATTGTTCCGTCGCTGCACCAGCAGGCCCCAGATACCTTCCTCCTACACTGGGGACAGGGACTGCTCTATGCATTCCTGCTTTTCAAGCTGCAGGCTGACAAAGGCTCGATGATTCTCATAGCCCCCTTTTAGCCTCATCAACCGTGGTTTCCTCTGCTTCTTCGCCTGGCACAGACTCAACCTCTCATTCTGGGATTTGCACCCAAGCTCCTATCACAGGACCACAGGATGCTCTTCCATCCCATTCTTCACTCCCTATCTTCACAGGATTGCTACTGAAGAGAGAGAGTTTGCTGACCTCAACTTGCCACAGGCGGTCAAAGATGTTCTCCTTGCATCACGCAAGTATTCCACCAGGCAATCTTCTTTCAAGTGGCATAGGTTTGCCATTTGGTGCTCCCCAAAGGACATTTACCCCCTTTTCTTTCCCGGTGGAGTCCCTTCTACAATATCTCCTCCACTTATCCTTAACAGATCTGAAAACTAATTCAGTGAGAGTTCACCTTAGTGCCATTGTGGCCTCTCACAGACCACTGGATGGACAGCCTGTCTCCTCACACCACTTAGTAGCACGCTTCATGCAGGGTCTGCTGCTGTCCAAGCCACCCATTAAGCTACTTCTGGTGACCTGGGATCTGAATATGGTTCTCACTCAACTTCTAAAGCCTCCCTTCGATTCTTTAGCCACCACTTACTTCACTGAAGTTTCTATCATGGAAGGGAATCTTCCTCATTGCCCTCACGTTGGTTCACCGCGTCAGTGAACTGCAGGCTCTAGTGACGGATCTGCCTTATACTCAGTTCCACCATGACAAAGTGGTTCTGCATACCCATTCTTCTGAAAGTAGTCTCCTCCTTCCATCTAGACCAGTCGGTGATCCTCCCGACTTTCTTCCCTATACCACATGTATCTCGGGCTGAAACAGTGCTACACACCTTAGGCTGCAAGCAAGTGCTCGCTTACTATTTGATTAGAACTAAGGATATCAGAAGATCCTCTCAGTTATTCATCTCATTTGATCCTAGTTACCTAGGCCTACTGGTGACAAAACATACCCTATCCAGATGGATAGCAGATAGCATTTCTTTTGCTTATGCACAAGCAGGACTCTCTTTGGAGGGTCATGTCACTGCTCACAATGTGTAGGCTATGGCAACCTCCGTAGCCACTCTCCATTCAGCATCTATTTATGAGATCTGTTAAGCAGCTACCTGGTTCTCCATTCATACTCTTGCTGCACACTATTGTCTGGACAGAGACTCCCATTGGAATGCTGTCTTTGGCCATGCTGAACTCCAGCACCTCTTTGAGACTTAAACTCAACTCCTAACCTCCGTCCCGGACTTCTGTAACAGACTAGACTATCTTTGGGGGAAGTATCGCTTACTGGAATAGAGTCCAAAGACCAACAACTCTCCAGACTCTTTGGCTATATCTTTTAGCCTCAGAGATCACACTGCTTCCCCCAAACCAGTCTGGTGCCTGGGAGCTAGTGTGTCCCATATGTGAAGACTGCATTCCTGCTTGTACTTGGAGATAGCGTAGTTATTCACCTGTTAACAGGTGATCTCCGGGAACAGCAGGCATCAATCTTCATAACCTGCCCTCCTCCCCTAGGGGGTTATAGGGTTTTTTACTTTTCTCTTCCTCTCAGCTACAAACTCAACTGAAGAGAGTAGTTGGGAGGCAGGCATGCAGGTGCAGTGGAGCGCTCCCAAAGGCTTTCCTTTTGGACGCTGGGGAGCATTCCTGCTTGGGCTCAGTCAGTGCCGACATCACCCTTTTGTGAAGGCTGATTCCTGCTGTTCCCAAAGATCACCTGTTAAAGGTGAGTAACTACGCTTTCTGTTCATCATGTGATTATTTTCTGAGGTCCTTTTCTTCTCATTTAAATTATGTTATCACACTTCACCTTTCAATTTAAGACTTATTTATATGGTCTTTTCAGCAATTAGAAAGCCAGAGATGAGGCTAGCTTGGCTGTGTTCAGTATAGATGTAGGATGACAGTATTCTAAGGAAATAGTATTTAGACCTCCAGCAGCACCCAGGTTTCACTGATAAGTGACAAAGTATATCAGTTACTAAGACCAAGCTGTTCTGGTATCTTCTAATCAATACTCATATTGGGGGGTAATTGTATGATGGGGCGACTGGACCCTAGACACATTCAATGCGCCTATTTTATAAGGGAAAGTAAACACATACTTTCCCATACAAAATAGACTAAAACTTCCTGTATAAGTTACGTCTGCTCTGGAACAGGCGTAAATATATGCATGCACTTCAGTGATTTTACACATGTGCACCTTACAAAATTAAAAGTATGCACATACATTGCAAACTCCACCCACTTCCCAAATGCATCAAAGTATACACTAGTTCAACTCGTGCACATAATTTAGTACTTACGTGCTATACTGTTTTACGAGAGGTGAATTTTGCATGGATAACCCCTTTATATATATATATATATATATATATATGGAAATCCCTTAGAAAATGATCCCTTTTACTCTTGGTCTGGAGAATGTATGGTAGTAAAACCAAGTACTAATATTCTAGTCATTTGCAGTCTTGGAATGAAGTATAAATGAAAAGGTGTTTCCCTTTATATGGATTTCTTTAGGAGCTATGCCACCACCTATCCGTGGAATCTCTTCTGGTAGTGACGCACATTCTTCAGCATGGTTTAAAAAGTTTAGTGCTCACAAAATCTATTTCCAGTTCATCCTGCTAGACTAGTCCAAACTAGTGTGTTGTGTCCCCCTGCCAGCAGATGATGAGACAGAGAAAAGTTTGAAGCTTTGTGACATCACCTTAGGTAAATAATCGTGTACCCCTAGGGTTCAGCCTCAGTATTTTCTCTGTCTCAGCAGATGGTGGACTTCTCTTAGCTCCTGACGGCTCCTAAATCTGTCCGTCTGCCAGTGTAGCTTTAAATTTTGGGTTTCTTGGGCACACTGTGGTATTTTCTGGTTTTTGCCAGCCTTCCCTTTGTTTTTTCCAGAGGTGCTCCTGATCAGGAGGATCAGTAGAGCACCTCTGAAGCACCTGCTCGGTGCTCTCTAAAGTTTAAATAAAAATAAAACAGTTTCTTAAGGCTCCAGTGACATGGAAGTATATACTTCAAATTAGCGGTTCCTTTCCTGTTACGGGGCTCGGCCGGCTGAGACAACTTAACCTCAAGGGGCGGTGAGTTTATTTTTCTTTATCAGTTCTCTTCCTGCACCTTTTATCTTGGCGCTTCTGTTTCTTTGCTCCAGTTCTCACTCCCCCCCCCCCTCCCCCAAAAACTTCTCTTGTGTCTCCGCTCCAATTGTCTGTCATCCTGGGCCATTTTTCTTCCAGACTGTTCATCTGTGCTTCGGTAGAACTTAGTGGATCTTCGTATATCCATCATTTACTTCTTAGTTCCTTCAATTTCAACAGTAGCATTGTGGAGCAACACCATTTTCCTTGTCTGCTTCTCCCTCACTGCTGCTTCCTGCCAAAACTTTATTGTGTGGTGGCCATTTTTGAGAGGGGAAACTCTTATTTTCTTCTTTCCCTCCACTTTAGGTTGTCTCTGCTTAATTTTAGCTCTTCTGCTGTGATTATGCCTTCCTCCCTACAGCGCTGCTTAGGCCGTGGGAAGAAAAGCAGAATTTTAATTGATAACATGTGCACAGCCTGTGGGGATGATCCAGGAGGTCCTTCTTCAGCCTCAGCTGCAGCTTAATCTTCCAGTATTGCTGCAGTGCCCTCCAGTATTTCTTCCTCCTCTCAGTTGTCCATGGAAGCCCTGCCTCTGGTTCTTCTGCCTGAACATCAACCACTCTCTTCCCAGCAACACTGTTAATCTCCACAGCCTCCTCAGCCTGTGCCTGGGAACTCTGTTTATGGAACTGTTCCGTCGGGCATGGGATTTATGGTGCTCAGGCTCTTCTGTGACTCCAGGTCCTTCAGCTTCTTCCTTCAGGAAGCATCCCAGATTCAATTCGGCTGGAATAGCTACAAGTCAGTCCACACATCAAGCCAGAGTTGCCTTCTCTCCTTTAGGGGACTTGCACCCCTGCTGGAGAGGATGATGAATGCCCTTCGGAGGATCCTTCTCTCAGTTTGGAGTCGGATTGCGAGGAGAGTGAGCTCTAGCCTATAGAGGAGGAAATGGAGGCTTGCAACGAGAGCCAAAATGTCATACTCTTCCAAAATTTGAGCGACAAGAGCTGGAAGTTCCTCTTTACGAAACTGCTTCATCTGTCTGAACCATTGACTTCACAGGATTCAACTAAGCCACAAGTGGACCCTATCATTGTGGGTATCTGAAAGCCATCCAAGGCCTTCCCTTTTCCCATGGAGCTTCAGCAAATGGTCTCTCTAGAATGGGATTCCCCAGACGTGTCCCTGCATTCAGCGCATTGCTTGGGGCGTGTCTACCTCTGGTTCACAGAAGAGCTGGATAAGTGACTGCGTTTTCCTAAGGTTGATGCCCTTGTGACTGCAGTTCCTAAGCACATGACCATTTCTGTAGAAGGGGGTACTGCACTCTTAGATCAAATTGATCGCAAGGTCAAGGGCCTATTGACGACTGCCTTTTCTTCTTCTTCTTTAGCACTGGAGACCTCGGTATGTGGAAGTCTTGCAGCACGTGTTCTGTTGCTCTGGCTTCAGTTACTTCCGGAAGACCCAGCGTTGCTTCAATTGGACTTGGTCACAGCCTTTGTAACAGATGCCTTTTATGATATGCTTCACTTGTCTGCTCATTCCATTGCCGCGTCATGGTGGCGTGTTGCTGGCTGTGGCTGTGCCTTTGGAATGCTGATGCAGCCTCCAAGTCTTGTCTTGCTAAGCTCCCATTTAAGGGTTGGTTGCTCTTTGGGAGGATTAGAAAAGGTTATGAAGGATTTGGGGGAGGTCAAGCCTCAAGGTTTGCTGGAAGATGGGCCCAAATCCCGTTCTTGTTGTGCCGCTTCTGCGTCTGCTTCCTCTTTCCGTTTTAGAATATGTTTTAAGGATGCTCGGCGCTAATGTCCTGGCAAATCCAGTGCCTCCTCCAATGATTTGGAGTCCACATTTCAGTCCTTTTGGGGCATCCATCACGCCCAAGATAATTACTCCTCAGACAATACATTTTCAGGACCCCCAGATCCTCCTGTTGACGGGCTTGGGATCCATTCTGGGGTGCTTCCTGTGGGCAGCTGTTTACAACTTTATTCCCGTGAATGAACCCAGATTACATTAGACAGATTGGTGCTCGAGGTGATTTCACAGGGATATGCTGTGTCTTGCTGAGCCTGTACTGAACGTCTTCCTTGTTTCTCTCTGCTATTCCCCAGCCAAAAGGGCAGCCGTATGCATGATCCTCCAATGCCTTCTTCAGCTGTGCGCCATCTGTCTGGTTCCTTCTTCCAAAAGAGGCGCCGGTCACACAACTCCATTTACTTTGTGGTGCCCAAAAAAGATGGTTACTTCTGCCCTATCCTGGATCTCAAAGGTGTCAATTGTTGCCTTCACGTACCTCGTTTCAGGATGGAAACTCTCAAGCCTGTCATCCATGCTGTTTGTGTGGGCGAATTCCTTGCCTCCCTGGACTTCGAAGGGGTATACTTTAACATTCCAATTCGCAAAGACTATCAGCAGTTCTTTTGCGGTGCTCGGCCAACACTATCAGTTTCGAACTCTGCCCTTCGGCCTTGCCACAGCGCCCCGTACCTTCTCCAAAGTAATGGCGGAGGCCACAGTGTCCTGCCGCCGCCAAGGAACTTACATTCACCCTTACCTGGACAACTGGCTCATCAGGGCTTCAGCTTACCAGGAGGCGCTGTCAGGCTGAATCTAGAGTCATCAGTTTCTTGGGCCATCTCAGTTGGTAGTCAACTATGCCAAGAGTCATCTTCAACCAACTCAGTCTCTCAACTTTCTTGGGGCCCGTTTTGACACCAGAGTAGGCAGCGTATTTTTTACACAGGACAAGTGAGACAAGCTCTGCTCACAGCTTCAAACTTTTCGGACCTTAGCAGCTACCAAAGCCTGGGATTTTCTGCAAGTCCTTGGCACCATTGCAGCCACTCTAGACATGGTCCCCTGGGCCCAAGCCCACATGTGCCCGTTGCAGCACTCTCTTCTGTCTCACTGGTCCCCCGCCTCCCAAAATTACCAGATTCAGTTCCCTCTCCCATCTGCAGTGTGTCGCAGCCTCTGTTGGTGGCTTTGTAATTGTCATTTACTGAGAGGTATTCCTTTGGAGACTCCGTATTGGGTGGTTCTGACCATAGATGCCAGTCTGGCGAACTGGGGAGCACAGTGCCTGGGAAAAGCATCACAGGGGACTTTGGTCATCCTGCGAGGCAGCCTAGACAATAAATTGCCTCAAGGCGCATGCTGTCCAACTGGCTGTCCTCTCCTCTCGCTCCCTCCTTCAGGACTGAGCAGTCCGGGTTCTCTCAGACAACTCCACGACAGTGGCCTATCTCAATCACCAGGGCGGAACCAAGTGCCCAGCGGTGGCCCTAGAGATGGGGCTTTTGTTCCCCTGGGCAGAGAGCAACCTCAGAGCATTCTCAGCCCAACATAGAGCGGGAAGCGGGAATCAAGAACGTTCATGTGGATTTCCTCATTCGTCATGCACTGGATCCCAGTAAGTGGGAGCTCGCCCCTTGGGCCATCTTGACCATCATACGCCAGTGGGAGTCATCTCACCATAAACTGGTTAGCCACATATTCTGCCAATATCTTAGGTCTACTTTGTAGAGGATGCAATCACTTGCTAGAAATACAAACGTTCCTCCAAACTATCGTCTTGGACTAATTATCCCATAAGATGTATGAATCCTCCAATTGTTCAATTCATACCAAAGAAATATGTTCTAATTAGAACCGGGTCTCAGACAATTGTTAGTACATATCATGGGATAGAATCCCTTTTGTACTTACTTCGCATCAATGATCACGGTTCAGTAGTTAGTTCCTATATGTTGGCATTCTCATATGATGGTAGCATTCTCATGTGGTGGTAAATCTGATCTTTTAATTTCCAAATCCACAGTGATATAATATTGCGCAAGAATGCAACAAATAAATAGAACTTAACTTGCAGTTGATCTCATATCTGTTGGTCTTTATGCTTCTAGCTGAACTTTCCCCGACGCCACCAGTCGGCACCGCATTTGCGTTTCACAAATGTTTCTTCAGGGGTCGAGTTTCATCAAAAGCTTATATAATAGCAACAAGAAATCTTTCAAGCGCTAGACTGCGTTTTCAACATCGAGCTCCTCGGCTCGGCGCGGCGTTTTTGAGCCGAGGAGCTCGATGTTGAACACGCAGTCTAGCGCTTGAAAGATTTCTTGTTGCTATTATATAAGCTTTTGATGAAACTCGACCCCTGAAGAAACATTTGTGAAATGCAAATGCGGTGCCGACTGGTGGCGTCGGGGAAAGTTCAGCTAGAAGCATAAAGACCAACAGATATGAGATCAACTGCAAGTTAAGTTCTATTTATTTGTTGCATTCTTGCGCAATATTATATCACTGTGGATTTGGAAATTAAAAGATCAGATTTACCACCACATGAGAATGCTACCATCATATGAGAATGCCAACATATAGGAACTAACTACTGAACCGTGGTCATTGATGCGAAGTTAGTACAAAAGGGATTCTATATTATATAAACTCACCGGGTGCTTCAAACGATAATTCTGTGATTTACACTGGTATTAAATCTGTAATGTATGTGCTAATAATATGTATATCTGTAATCATGCCGTTGTCAAACTCTCCCTTGTCTTGTCCCCTCTCCCAGGTCTTGTACAACAATTTGTAACTTATACTGGTGTTCAAACAGTAATGTATGTGCCAATTAATTGTATAACTGTAATCTTTTCGTTGTTTATCCCTTCCTTGTTCTGCCCCCCTTCCCCGGGCTTGTACAACGATGGACCGCTTCTGATCGCTGGAAGGAGCGGTGTATAAATGTATGCCAAATAAATAAATAAATGTATGCCAAATAAATTCTATCCCATGATATGTGCTAACAATTGTCTGAGACCCGGTTCTAATTAGAACATATTTCTTTGGTATGAATTGAACAATTGGAGGATTCATACATCTTATGGGATAATTAGTCCAAGACGATAGTTTGGAGGAACGTTTGTATTTCTAGCAAAACATATTCTGCCAAAGCAACAGTCTTCTTCAGTCGTCGAAAGGAGCTGAGGTCTTGCAGTCTAAATGCTCTGGTCCATCCCTGGCCCTCGTCCCAGCTCCTATATGTCTTTCCCTCTTGGCCGATGATAGGCCACATTCTGCGGAAAATAGAAGCAGATCTCGGATGGATAGTCCTAGTGGCACTGGATTGGCCACGACAGTCATGGTATGCCGATCTCGTTCACCTTCTGCGTGATCCGCCTCTCTCTCGGCATGCGGAGGGGTCTCCTATGTCGAGGTCCAATCTTGATGGACGATCCCTCTCCCTACTCTCTTACAGCTTGGCTCTTGGCTCTTGAGTAGTGCCATTTAGAGCACAAAAGTTATTTGCCACAAGTGGTAGCGACTTTGCTTAAAGCTCGACGGCCTACTACCTCCTGTGCCTACGCCCGCGTCTGGCATCTCTTTTCTTCCTGGTGTTCTCGGAAGTCTCTATCCCCATGGAGAGTTGACGTACTGGATGTCCTGTCTTTCCTTCAGGATGGTTTTGATAAGGGTCTTGATCTTAATTCATTAAGAGTCCAGGTGGCTGCTTGATTTGTTTTAGGGGCCTTATTCGGGGGTGTTCCCTAGCCTCTTGAAGAGAGTCTGTACTCTGTGGCCACCTATTCATCCAATAGTTCCTGCCTAGGATCTCCCCTTAGTTCTCCATGCCCCTATTCGTGCACCTTTCAAACCTCTCCTCACAGCTTCCCTCAAGGACTTAATTCTCAAGACTGTTCTCCATGTAGCGGTCACCTCTGCATGGCGTATCTTGGAGCTACAGGCTCTTTCTTGCTGAGATCCTTTCCTTGCTTTTTCTCCAGAGGAGGTTACCATTTGGACAGTACCCTCTTTTTGATCAAAGGTACTCTTTGATTTCCATGTCAATTAATCAGTTTCTCTCTCCTCCTCCTTAAAGGAGGTGTGTTCAAGTCGCGATCATGTCCTGTACCTTCTGGATGTTAGCAGGTCCTTATGTCACTGTCTCAAGGTTACCAATCCCTTTTGTCTGTCTAATCATCTTTTTGTACTATTCGCCAGTAAGCGGAAGGTTATGGCGACCATTGCGTGTTGGATCAAACGGGCCATCAAATCGACCTGTATCCTATGGAATGAGCCTGTTCCACGAGAGCTCAAGTTACCTCTTGTGCTGGGCCGAATGGTCGCGGGTGAACCCGCTCGATATTTGCAGAGTGGCCTCGTGATCCTTTCTCTCTACATTTGCTCATCATTATCACTTGGATCTCCAAGCCAGAGAAGCAGCCTACTTCGGAGCCACTGTCTTGGCTACGGCTGTATCTTCCCGCCCCGGGGTGCTGTAGCTTTGTTACGCCTCACTAGTCTGTACTGGTCTAGCAGGATGTATTGCTGATCTTGCCAACGCCTTAAGGATCTTTTGTATCAGTGGTCAGTGACTTAACTGTTCTTTGATTTGTGCATACTTCCTCGGTCTTGGGGCCGCCTTGTTTAGTTTGCTTCTGTTTTTGTTAACGCAATGACCTTGTAGCGTTTTCTATGTCTGGTTTGTTTGTTCTTGGCTGTTCTGAAGTCCTTATGCTTGCTAGTGATATACTGAGGCTGACCCCTAGGAGTACAGGATTATCTACCCTGACCCCTAGGGGTACAGGATTATCTACCAAGGGTGATGTCACAAAGCTTCAGAATGTTCTGTCTCATCATCTGCTGGCAGGAGGACACAACCCACTAGTCTGGACTTGTCTAACAGGATTCCAGGAAAGGAAGTTAACGGAAAGTAAAAATTTTCCTTAACATGCATTAACTGACAAATTAACATGCATACAATCAATTAAAAAGTTCTAACATATGTTTATGAAAGTTATTTAAAGAACTGTCAAACAAACTGAAAAGAACACCTGAAAATCAGAAGGAAAAGCCAAATGAACCAAAGATGTTTGGCTTCCACCAGTATGCAGCGACCAAAAAAAACAAACAAGAAAAACAAGGGTTTAAATCAAGAGCCACACCTTGATGAGGAAACACTTTAAAAGCTAGCCGTATTTGATAGAATGGTCTCTAAAAATCATATTTGTGCAATCTTTTCAGGGCATTTAATAATTGATCTTATTTGTCATTGTGTCATTCCTATTCGTTTCTCCAGGCCAGTCCAGGAAAGGTAGGGTTGTCAGCCCCCTCCAGCAGCTGAGGACTGAAAGATACAGAGTTCTGCTGACACCCTATCCAGCTCCCCCTGGTGCCCAGGACTCAGTCTTTCAGTCCTCAGCAGCTGGATAGGACCGTTTTTATTTTTGCTCCTGCTCAGTGTTAGGAAATAAAAGAAAAACTCAAGTAGCTGTCTGTAGGGGAAGCGAGGCTGGTTAGTCCTAGCTGGGCTGTAATTCCAGCGTTTCCTTGCTTTTGGAACGAACAGCTTCCCTGAAAGTAAAGGCAGCAGGGGCAGAGCCTGCCTCGCGGTGTTCGGAGCCTCCGTTGGCCTGCCTGTGAGAGAGGGTCTGGGAGCACCAGGTATACCTTCCTCTAAGTTTAGATCTGCAGGGGTGACTTCCGCTAGCAGCGGGGGTTGGCGGATCTTTGGCTGGCGGTGTAAACAGTGATCGCAGTAAGTGCTGGGTTGGGAATGCGGCAGTGTGTTGATTGGCGGGGAAGGGGGGGCCCTGGTTCTGCGCATGCTGCCGGTTGCGGTGGCGTGTATGCAGTGCGGAGGAAGATGGGGTTTGGATGGGCCGGGGCTCTGCAGATTGTGTCTTCGCTGCGGCAGCAATTTAGAGCGATGTTTGGTTTTAATGGAGGAGGGAGCAGCTTCAGGGGAGCTCTCCGGGAGGCCACAAGAAAAGGCGGGAAAAGCGGCCATTTTGCCTGCAGCACTGCTGTCTCCCACAGTAATGGAGAATCGGCCTAAAAAGAAGGCAAAGTCCAAGAGTCCAAAGTCCAGGACAGTCCTCAACCGGGGTTTCTGCTCAGCCTCAGGTGGAGGAACTGAACATGGAGTCTTTATTTTCCACTGACTTTATTCTGGCATTGCACAAGGCTTATTGCCTCAAGAAAGAACAGAGGCAGGGCAGATCAGGATCTGCGGGGGTCCCAAAGGCGGTCGGTAGGTTAGAGGCAGACCCGGGGGAGGGTTCCTCTTGTAGAGAACCCGAATGGGAGCTGGGCTTTGACATATGGAGTCCACAGGCTGCAGGTATGCAATTAACAGATAGTGGGGAGGCCCTGTCAGATACGGGGGTTGACCCGTGGGTCGAGGAGCTGGAGGAAGGTGAGATTGCTCCAAGTGATGATCCAAATTTGTTCTGAGTCTTTCGTAGAGAGGAACTGGGGGCGCTGATTGCGCAGTCCCTCGTGGCCTTGAACATAACCTCTCCAGTTACGCCTGAAGAGCTTCTGGAAGACCCACTGTTGCAGGGCTTTAAAGCAGAGCAGAAGTGCTTCCCGGTACATAGAGCTATCAAGCAGATGGTAGAATCGGAATGGGAGTGCCCGGAGGCTTCGTTGAGGGGTAGCCGGGCTATCGGACGGATGTATCCGATCCCGAAGGATGAGAAGGAATTGTTGCGGATGCCAAAGGTGGACACCTTGGTCGTGGCTGTGACAAAAAAGACAACTATTCCGGTAGAGGACGGTGATGCCCTTAAGGATCTTCAGGATCGGAAATTGGAAGCTATTCTGAAACAGGCGTTTGAGGCTAGTGCACTGGCGTTGCAGGCTTTGACGTGCGGGGCTTATGTTTCTCGGGCTTCCATTCGCTGGCTCCAGGGGGATGTTTCCTCCATGGGGGAGGACGGTATGTCTTCGGAAAGGGACCAAGCTCGAATCAGCGGCGGCGTATTTGGCGGATGCCTTTTATGATCTCGTTAGGATCGCGGCAAAGATAATTGCGGCCAGGAGCTTCCTCTGGCTGAGGAATTGGGCCGCGGATGCATCTTCAAAAGCTCGGCTTAGTAAGTTATCTTATAAGGGCAAGCTGCTCTTTGGGGAGGCCTTGGAAAAGATTGTTAAGGATTTGGGTGATTCGAAAGGTGGGCACCTGCCAGAGGATAGTCCAAAGGGTCCGAAACCGGCGGGGCTGCAACGTGGGCAAGGCAGGGACTTCCGCAGGTTTCGGGCGATGCGATATGCTCCATATCAATGAGGACGTTTTCAGACTAGAGGACCGTCCTTTCGGGGAGCGCAGGGATATGGGAGGGGTTACTCCTCTCCCCAGTAGGCCCAATCCAAGAAACCACAATGAAGTCAGGGGGGTCCAGGCGGAGGTTCCGGTCGGGGGACGTTTAAAGGAGTTCTACTCCGCCTGGACCGCCATCACCTCGGACCAGTGGGTGTTAGAGATAATCCGAGAGGGTTACGCACTGGAGTTCGACAAACCTCTGACAGATTCATTCATAATGTCCCCTTGCAAGGCTCAGGGAAAGCGCAAGGCGGTGGATTCCACACTGCAGCGCTTGCTGCAACTTCGAGTCATGAGCCTGGTACCGTTGCACCAGTGCGGACTAGGTCGGTACTCCATTTATTTCATGGTTCCCAAAAAGGGAGGTTCGTTTTGGCCTATTCTTGATCTGAAGCACGTGAACAGCTGTTTGCGGGTGCCGCACTTCCGGATGGAAACACTGAAGTCGGTAATTTTGTCGGTAAGACCGGGGGAAGTGCTCTCGTCGATAGACCTTACCAAAGCTTACTTGCACATTCCTATCAGGCCGGAACAGCACAGGTTTCTGTGGTTTGCCCTTCCCATGGGTCATTTTCAGTTCTGAGCTCTGCCGTTTGGGCTGGCGACAGCTCCGTGTACTTTTACCAAGGACATGGTCGTGGTGGCAGCGGCTTTACGGCAGGAAGGCATTCGAGTGCATCCCTATCTGGACGACTGGTTGATTCGGGCAGACTCTGAGGCAGAGTCGATGGTAGCAACCAAGCGGTTTGTAGAGTTTTTGGAACAGCTTGATTGGGTGGTAAACCGGGTCAAGAGTCGACTGCAACCAGTACAGCGGCTGCAATATCTCGGAGCGGTGTTCAGTACGGTTGTCGGGTCGGTTTTTCTACCCGAGGACAGGAGGTGCAAGCTTCAAGGACAAGTATGCCAGTTTTTACGCATGAAGGCTCCGACGGCATGGCGGTACATGCAACTCTTGGGGTCAATGGCGGCAGCCTTGGAGCTGGTGCCTTGGGCCAGAGCACATATGAGGCCACTGCAGAGGTCTCTTCTATCTCGGTGGTCGCCACAGCGGCACGAGTTGTCTCAGAGGCTGGTGTGTCCGCAAGAGGTGTGAGGTAGTCTGAATTGGTAGTTGGAGTCTGCGCATCTTCTGGCGGGCATGCCATTGCAGCAGCCGGACTGGGTCCTGGTCACCACGGATGCCAGCCTCTCGGGCTGGGAGGCACATTGTCTATCTCAGGTAGTGCAGGGTAGCTGGACCTTGGAAGAGAGGCTCAGTGGTCGATCAAGTCGCCTAGAGTTGAAGGCAGTGCGTCTGGCGCTAGTACAGTTCGAGGCTTTGGTGCGGGGAAAAGCGGTTTGAATTTTCTCCGACAATGCGGTGACTGTCTCCTATATCAATCGCCAAGGGGGCACGGGCAGCGCCTCCTTGTTGGAGGAGAACCAGTTCTTACTGCAGTGGGCAGAGTCTCATCTGGTAGCACTTTCGGCGGCTCACATGGCAGGAAAAGACAACATCCAGGCCGACTATCTCAGTTGGAACGTCCTGGATCCAGGAGAATGGGAGTTGACTGCGGCGGTGTTCCATGACATTACGCTCCGATGGGGACAGCCGGTCATGGACCTGATGGCTACGCTCTCGAATACCAAGGCGGCGAGATTCTTCAGCAGGCGCAGGGAGCACATGTCGGAAGGGCTCGATGCGCTAGTGCAACCCTGGCCAAGGGACGAGCTGCTTTACGTGTTCCCTTCGTGGCCGATGATAGGTCAAGTGGTGCAGAGGATAGGATTGCACGGAGGACTGGTGATTTTGGGGGCACCAGATTGGCCAAGGAGGCCTTGATATGCAGATTTGAGGCGTCTCATGGTGGATCGCCCGATGAGGCTGCCGGAACGAATCAATCTGCTGGGCCAAGGGCCGGTGTTGATGCCACAAGTAGCTCGATTCTCGCTTACGGCTTGGCTCTTGAAAGGGAGAGATTGCGCCGCAGAGGGTATGCCACGATGGTTGTAGCGACAATGTTGCAGTCCAGGAAGCGTACCACTTTTTCCTATATTCGCACATGGCGCATTTTTGAAGGTTGGTGTGCGGAAAAGGGCATTAGGCCATTTTCTGCGGAAGTGCCTGACATCTTGCTATTTTTACAGGGTGGCCTGGATAAGGGTCTGGCATTGAGTTCCTTGAAGGTTGTCATGAGGCTGGTATCAATAAAGATGCAAAGTTGAAAAGAAACCCTGTTTCTCAGAGAAATCTAGATGTGCAATTACCACAAGGCACAGCTAGAGGGGGCAGGAGTGATCATACAGGAGCTAATGAGCCTAAGAGAGCTAACTACTTGCACCTGGGAATGAGCCCAGGAGTTTCAAAGGAAAGATTCCTTTATAAGCAGAAGCTGAAAGCTAGCCAAAGAGAAAGACAGGAAGGAGGAACAACTCTGAGAGAAAGACAGGAAGAAGGAACAAGTCTGAGAGGAACACCTCTGAGGAGAGGAACAGCTCTGAGAGAAGGAACAGCTCTGAGGGAAGGAGCAGCTCTAAGAGAAAGAGAAGGACTTGGAGAAGGAATCCTCCTTGAGCAAGCCCAAAGGAACAGAGTTCACAAAGGTGGAGTTCAGAGGGGCCAGGCTACGAAAGCAGCTGTTCAAAGGGAGTCTGCTGGAGAAAGCGGTCAGGCTAGAGAGTGTGCCACTCCCTGCTCATGCAAAGTTCCTGAGTCAAAAGCAGAGAGACGTAACCAGAGAACCAGAGAGATAGGTTTGGAGGAAAGCCTGCAGTCTCTGGGAAAGGCTGGTCATGTTTTACCAGGTACCAAAGGAAAATAAGTTTCTGATAAAGATAAGTTGTTACTGAAGCATAAAGGTGAATCCACACCAGGTTTTACCAAGCTGCCAGAAAGCACAGCCCTGCCTAGAGTCTTTCGGCAGAGAACCTGTTACAGGAGAGACGTTCCTGTTAGAGAAAGCTCCACGGATTCAAACCACAGAGGCTCCAGGTATGAAAGCTTTATTCATGATGCAGAATGCTTAACTCATAGAGGCACTGCTAAAACAAATACTCAGTTGGTTAGAAGGAAGAAGAAACCAGAGTGGTTTCAGAAGATTCCCAGAGAACTTAAAACACAGTCTTATTGGAGGCAAGAGCCTAGAGACAGTCCACGTAGACCTGTAACAGACAGGGACAGTGATTACTCTGAGGAGGAATGTAGTGGAGCAGAATCCATGGAAATTGAATATATAAATACTGTTCCCATTCCTCAACCAGAAGAGATGGATTGTGGTTTGTGCATGGCCATGAACCTAGAATCTGTAGCCACTGTATAAATGAGAAGAAGTTTGTTTAATTCTTATTGTGTTGGAATGAAGTGAATTCCTCCGGTTAACCCTTGCACTAATTGTGGAGATTAACAATTAGTCAGCCTGTGAATACTGGTACCTTTTGAAACAAAGGACATTCTTTTGATTTTCCACTGTCTTATTTGAACCCTTGCACAGAGGGGAAATAAAGCCTTGTTTTCCCTACACTTGGTTTAATTATTGAGCTCTCATAGGAAGCTGGAAATAAGTAAGACCATTCGCCATTTGTGGACCTTACATTTCATCACGCTCCCTAAAATACTTTTATCGTGGAGCATGCCCATACCCCAAATGGCCACCAGGGGATGCCCTCACGAGAAAATGGCGTAGTTGTTTGGATGTGGATATAATACTAAGACATACTGGAAAGAAAAGAAAAATTACTAGTATTCAACTTGGGGGGGAAAAAAAAAAGGAAAACCCGGATCGGCGGTAAAGAAAACCTGGACCAGAGGTGAAGAAAACCCGGATCGGAGGAGAAAAAGTGGACCGGACCGGCAAAGAAATCCGGAACGGAAGGCGAGGTTGCTGACTACAGTGGAGAGTGCTACAACACAGAGCAGCACCACCCTTGCTGAGAGCTGGAGTCTACACTTCTACCAGGTAACAGGTAGAAGGGCATGACTTAAGTGGATACAAGTTTAAAGTTTAAAGGGGAAATTTAAAAGAAAAAAAAAAGGGGGAAGTGTAGGGCTGATTTTGGGTACAACCACACTTGGTTTTTTTTTTTTTGTTTCTCTTTGTTTCTAGGGGATCTCATCCCCATGGAGCAGCGAGAGATGTTCAGTTGGATGGCTGCGCAGTTCAGCAAGCAAGCGGAACTGGCTGCGCAAACACAGCAGCATGCAATCATGGCCATGCAGGAACAGCAGAAGCCAGTCTTGCAGATGCTGGAAACCTGGCTGGGCCATCAGCAAAAGACACAGGAGGCAGCCGAAAAACATCATGAGCAGAGCTCAGAACTGGGCAACTGGCCAGTAGGACTAGGGTCCTACAAGACTCTAACTTTGGGGAAGTTAGGGGTAAATGATGATGTGGATGACTTCCTGGACTCTTTTGAAAGAGTAGCTCTTTCCGTAGGTTGGCCGGAAGAGCAGTGGTCCATTAAATTGGCAGTTTCCCTCACAGGAGAGGCACTGTCAGCCTATAGGGCAATGCCCGCTTCGTTAGCGAACAATTATAGCGAGGTAACGAAGGCCGTCAGGGAACGCCTGGGTCTGACTCCTCTCGTCTATAACAGTAAGCTACGTGCGGCGCACCTTGAAGTAGGTGAAACGCCGAAAACATTAGGTCACAGGTTGAGGAGATTAGCCGAGAAGTGGCTAAGGCCTAGTGAAAAATCCATTGAAATGCTGATGGATATGATAATCCTTGAGCAGTTCATGACTGCAGTACCCAGTAGTATACAGAGCTTCCTTATCCTACAGAATTGTCGCACTACTGCAGAGGCGATTGCCTTGACTGAAAGGTATTTAGAGGCTGAATTAGCTACCCAGCGTACTGGGGAGGTAGCAAAGATGGCAGTAGCGACATTCAAACAGTCATCAGGAAGTCTCTCACAGTTAAAAACACAAAATGTGAAAACTGATAAGAATGTACAGAAAAGTCATTCTAAAAGATGTTTTGGCTGTGGAAAATTGGGACATGTTATGAACACTGTTCCCTCTAAGCTGTGCGCGTGTGCGCGCGCACACACCTCGCCGAGTGAGCGCACATACTTTACAACAGAGCGCACAAAAATTACGGTTCTGATTCTGATAGAAAACAACACAGACGTCTTAAAATTTAAAAGTTGTTTTGTATTTACGATTTTCACAAGTTCTACAATATTTTCTAGTGCAATCAATGTGGTGTACATACTGTATGCTGACGTGTAGTCAAATTTTAAAGTATATAACTCTGAGTGTCGTTATGTGGCGCACAAAAATTTAACCTTCCTTCAAAAGCTGCACAGCTGATATTTTATGCGCACACAGCCTACAGAAAATTAGAGGGAACATTGGTTATGAATGAGTGCCGAGCACGTACTGCTCTCATGGGGGAAAACAGAGAAATGTTATCAGAAGGATTTGTACTTGATGTCACTGTACAAGGAGTTATACTCAATCTCTTTTGGTCACGTTACCGAACGATTGGTTTATACCAAAGAATTATTAAATATCGCTCATGTATCAATAAAGTGGATTATGCATTTATTTCTTTATCTTCTGCACAAGGAGTAGCTGCCAAAGCTCTACTTGACTCTGGCGCGGACCAGACAATGATTTCGCGCAAGCTCTGGTCGGTTATCAAAGAGCAAGCTGCGTCTGTCCCAGATCAACCAGAGGGCAGAGTCAAGATAAAATGTGTGCATGGCGCTGCCACCTTTTATCCTGTGTACAATTTACTTGTAAGAGGTTTGGGAATAGAAAAAAAAAAGGTCAATAGCTGTAGTGCCCAGATTACCTAAAGAGTTGGCCTTAGGTAGAGACTGGCCACGATTTGAAAAAGGCCTAGAGGAAGGTTTAAACCCCGAGAAGTTCTCGTATCCAGTCGTGCTCCTTTCAAGGGAAGGGTAGTTCCAAACAGGGAAAGTTAAAGAACCCAAACACAAGATACCGGAAGAGCCAGAAAAGAGGTTTGTCTTAAAATTTTGTAAAACCTCACGGAAAGCTCGAAGTCCCTGTCGAGCCACGCCCCAGGCCGCAGGGTATGACTTATACAGTGCCGAAAGTCATACAGTCCCTAAGTGTGGCAGAGCCTTAATTAGCACCGACATTCAAGTGGAGCTACCAGCGGGATGTTACGGTAGGATTGCGCCCCGCTCAGGATTAGCTCTCAAACACTTTATCAATGTAGGTGCTGGGGTAGTGGACCCAGACTATAGGGGTGTTATCAAAGTTCTGTTTAATTTTGCAAAGGAGGATTTTGAAGTGAAGGCTGGAGAGTGAATAGCTCAGCTGATATGCGAGCGGGTTGGCTTCCCACCTTTGGAGGAAGTACCGATGATAAGCCCTACAAGCCGAGGGAGCGGAGGCTTTGGTTCCACTGGGCAGACTGAGATGAAAAGCTTTGTAGCCGTAGGGGAAAAGCAAGTGGATGAAGATCTGGGCCCACTGTTGTCTGACTGTAAATCCAGTCCGGAGCTACGTGTTGGCGAGGAGCTCTCTATAGTGCAGAGGCAACAATTGTTCAGCATGTTGGAGAAGTTTAGGGATGTGTTGACATCCATTCCCGGCAAAACGAATTTGGTTGCGCACGAAATCATCACTCCTCCTGGAAGAATTATCAGGCAAAGACCATATCATTTGCCGGAAGCCAAAAGACAAGACGTCATAGCGCAAGTACAGGACATGTTGCACATGGGAGTGATAGAAGAGTCCCGGAGCCCTTGGTCCAGCCCGATTGCCCTGGTCCCCAAGCCAGATGGAACAATGCGTTTCTGTATTGACTTCCGCCAGGTCAACGATATATCCACTTTTGACGCATATCCTATGCCCCGAATAGAAGAACTCCTAGACCGGCTAGGTCAAGCTAAGTATCTCACAACCTTAGACATGACCAAAGGATACTGGCAGGTGCCCCTGACCAGAGAGGCGCGTCCTAAAACAGCCTTTACCACGCCAGTCGGGCTATTTCAGTTTAGGCGCATGCCTTTTGGTTTACACGGAGCGGCCGCGACCTGCCAGAAATTGATGGACATAGTTTTACGTCCTCATCAAAACTATGCCACGGCTTATATGGATGACATAGTCATTCATAGCGCTACTTGGAACCAACATTTGCTCCAAGTAAAAGCAGTGTTGAGCGCAATGCGACAGGCTGGTTTAACTTTAAACCCAGGAAAATGCCTGTTTGCTGCCTGCGAAGTCAAGTACTTAGGACATGTAGTAGGCCGGGGTACGGTCCGTCCTTTGTTAGATAAAATAGAAAGCGTGCGCAGTTTTCCCGCACCCCAGAATAAAAAGCAACTACGGAGCTTTTTAGGGCTCATTGGGTACTACAGACGTTTCATTCAACACTTCGCAGAGGAAAGCGCCATCTTCACAGAAATGTTGCGGAAAAATGCCCCGAACACGCTATCCTGGACGGCAGATGCAGAGGCTGCCTTCAAGAAGTTGAAAGAGAAGCTATGCAGAGCTCCCATACTAAGAGGGGTGGATTTTCACCAACAATTTTTGCTCCAAACAGATGCCTCGGAAGTCGGCCTAGGTGTCGTCCTTTCCCAAATGCAGGAGGGTGCTGAACACCCCATCATGTTCCTGAGCAGGAAGCTGTCGCAGGCAGAGAAAAAGTACTCAACAATTGAGCAGGAGTGCTTAGCAATAAAATGGGCAGTGGAATCTTTAAAGTTCTACCTAATGGGAAGGAAGTTTATCCTCATCACCGACCATGCCCCACTCAAGTGGTTGAGCCAGATGCGCAACAATAATAGCCGCTGGACCAGGTGGTACATGGCGTTGCAGCCATATGAATTCAAGGTGGAACACAGAGCAGGGAAGCTGCATTACAATGCCGACGCGATGTCTAGGATTACGTGCTGTGATAATGATGAACATTCAGCCCGTAATATTTTAAGAGGGGGGATGTGTCATGAGGCTGGTATCAATAAAGATGCAAAGTTGAAAAGAAACCCTGTTTCTCAGAGAAATCTAGATGTGCAATTACCGCAAGGCACAGCTAGAGGGGGCAGGAGTGATCATACAGGAGCTAATGAGCCTAAGAGAGCTAACTACTTGCACCTGGGAATGAGCCCGGGAGTTTCAAAGGAAAGATTCCTTTATAAGCAGAAGCTGAAAGCTAGCAAAAGAGAAAGACAGGAAGGAGGAACAACTCTGAGAGAAAGACAGGAAGAAGGAACAAGTCTGAGAGGAACACCTCTGAGGAGGGGAACAGCTCTGAGAGAAGGAACAGCTCTGAGGGAAGGAGCAGCTCTAAGAGAAAGAGAAGGACTTGGAGAAGGAATCCTCCTTGAGCAAGCCCAAAGGAACAGAGTTCACAAAGGTGGCGTTCAGAGGAGCCAGGCTACGAAAGCAGCTGTTCAAAGGGAGTCTGCTGGAGAAAGCGGTCAGGCTAGAGAGTGTGCCACTCCCTGCTCATGCAAAGTTCCTAAGTCAAAAGCAGAGAGACGTAACCAGAGAACCAGAGAGATAGGTTTGGAGGAAAGCCTGCAGTCTCTGGGAAAGGCTGGTCATGTTTTACCAGGTACCAAAGGAAAAGCAGTTTCTGATAAAGATAAGTTGTTACTGAAGCATAAAGGTGAATCCACACCAGGTTTTACCAAGCTGCCAGAAAGCACAGCCCTGCCTAGAGGCTATCGGCAGAGAACCTGTTACAGGAGAGACGTTCCTGGGAGAGAAAGCTCCACGGATTCAAACCACAGAGGCTCCAGGTATGAAAGCTTTAATTCATGATACAGAATGCTTAACTCATAGAGGCACTGCTAAAACAAATACTCAGTTGGTTAGAAGGAAGAAGAAACCAGAGTGGTTTCAGAAGATTCCCAGAGAACTTAAAACACAGTCTTATTGGAGGCAAGAGCCTAGAGACAGTCCACGTAGACCTGTAACAGACAGGGACAGTGATTACTCTGAGGAGGAATGTAGTGGAGCAGAATCCATGGAAATTGAATATATAAATACTGTTCCCATTCCTCAACCAGAAGAGATGGATTGTGGTTTGTGCTTGGCCACGAGCCTAGAATCTGTAGCTACTGTATAAATGAGAAGAAGTTTGTTTAATTCTTATTGTGTTGGAATGAAGTGAATTCCTCCGGTTAACCCTTCCACTAATTGTGGAGATTAACAATTAGTCAGCCTGTTAATACTGGTACCTTTTGAAACAAAGGACATTCTTTTGATTTTCCACTGTCTTATTTGAACCCTTGCACAGAGGGGAAATAAAGCCTTGTTTTCCCTACACTTGGTTTAATTATTGAGCTCTCATAGGAAGCTGGAAATAAGTAAGACCATTCGCCATTTGTGGACCTTACATTTCATCACGCTCCCTAAAATACTTTTATCGTGGAGCATGCCCATACCCCAAATGGCCACCAGGGGATGCCCTCACGACAAGGTGCAATTGGCGGCCCTGGCGTGTTATAGGGGTCGTGTGCAGGGTTGTACGTTGGCAGCTCATCCGGATGTTCTACATTTTTTCAGAGCAGTAAGGAATATTAGACCGCCGATTAGGCCAATTGTTCCTTCTTGGGATTTGAACTTGGTACTGGCGGCTTTGTCGGTCCCTCTGTTTGAACCGATGGCTTCAGTGGTGTTGCGGAATTTGTCTTGGAAGACGGCCGTTCTGTTAGCGCTATGTTTGGCAATGAGGATCTCGGATATTCAGGCACTTTCTTGTAGAGTGCCTTTTCTTCAGTTTTCAGCGGAGAAGGTGGTGTTGCGACCGGAACCATCATTTCTGCCTAAGGTAGTGTCAGCCTTTCATCTGAATTAGGTTATTTCACTTCCTACTTTTCCAGCTGTAGATAAGGAAGGCAAGCACCTAGCACTTTGGAAGTTGGACCTTGGTAGAGTCCTGCGTCGGTACTTGAAAAGGATGGAAGTATTTTGCAAGACGGATCGCTTGTTTGTACTGTTTGCGGGTCCACGGAGGGGGGGGAGGCGGCTTCCAAAGCTTCCTTTGCTAGATGGGTGAAGCAGGCTATTGGGGCTGCATATATAGCGAGCGGTGAGAATCCTCCTAAAGGGCTCAGAGCGCATTTGACTCAGGGGCAAGCGAAGTCGTGGGCAGAGTTCGCTTTGGTTCCTCCGGTGGAAATTTGTAGAGCAGCGACTTGGTCGTCCCTTCATACCTTTGCGAAACATTATAGATTGGATGTACAGGCGCGACAGGACTCAAATGTAGGAGCTGCAACTCTTATGGTGGGGCTGGCGGGTCCCTCCTGAATTTAGGTATTGCTCTGGTACAACCCTACCTTTCCTGGACTGGCCTGGAGAAATGAATAGGAAGGAGAAATTAGACCTTACCTGCTAATTGTCTTTCCTTGAGTTTTCTCCAGGCCAGTCCAGTCCCGTGTCATTTGCTTGAATCGGAGTTGGTGGGGGTATGTTAGATGTAGGCAACCGGCTGTTTCTCTCAGCCGTTCAGTTCGCCACATGTATCTTTAAGAATACAGAATAGAGGTGCTGCTGACCTGGAGGTCTAGGCACTTGAAAGGCAGTCTCTGTCCTTCTGTTGTCTCTCTCATATAGGGGGGACGGAGGGGAGGGCAGGGATTTTGGTTTAACATTTAAAAAAATGTTTTGGTTTAGCATGTTTAGATTTTAGAGTTGATCAATAGGTCTTTGTGAGCATGGAGCTGCTTTGTCATTAGAAGACTGAATCCTGGGCACCAGGGGGAGCTGGATAGGGTGTCAGCAGAACTCTGTATCTTTCAGTCCTCAGCTGTTGGAGGGGGCTGACAACCCTACCTTTCCTGGACTGGCCTGGAGAAAACTCAAGGAAAGACAATTAGCAGGTAAGGTCTAATTTCTCCTTGCTCAACCTCTGCATGTAAATGAATATATTCTGTTAAAAGCATGAGTGCATGTGTACATACGTTTAGCTGCTGGGAGAATTGTGTGCACTGACTGCACACATTGGTCTGTTGGTGAGTCGCAACACACATACTTTCAGTCACTGAGGAAAGGAGAGTCCTAAGGACAGCAGGAGGCCAGGGAACTGAATGTACATGTCTTTGATGTCTCAGTCTTTGATGTCTCATTTTCGACAAGCTAGTGCACAAGTTTCTTTAATAAAAGTTCAACAAACTGTAAGTTGAATTCCATTTGTGTTTGACTATATGTTTTCTTGGCTAGGCATATAAAGTTTTCTTCTGTCATAGGGTTATCCTCCATTGAAATTCTTGAATAACTAATTAAAATATATCCCTTTTGTCTTGAGTTTTTATTCAAAGGGATCCTCTTTCTTTCTGATCAGAATTTAGATTAGGATCTAATCATGTTTTGAGTATAAATTGTCCTACAATACAGCTCATATCGTGGGTTTCCCAACTGTTTCTTAGCACTCTAGGTCCTTTCTTCAGACATCCCAATCCACAGTTACAGGTGATTCCCTTGGGTGATCTCTAGCCATGTCTCATGCATTTCTTTCCCTCTCTGCCTTCAGTTGGAGGAGAGCAGGAATGTGCAGAAGCAGATGAAGGTCATGCAGAAGAAGCAAGCCCAGGTCATGAAAGAGAAGGTTCACCTGCAGAGTGAGCACAGCAAAGCCATCCTTGCCCGTAGCAAACTCGAATCTCTCTGCCGGGAGCTCCAACGTCACAACAAGACGCTGAAGGTCAGTATGGCATCTACTATTTATGCATTCCAAGCAGAAATTTATTTTTCTTTACTAAAAATCAAGTTGCTAAAGCTTGAGAACAGCGTGTATGTAGAAAGTCTGGTGTAATAGAGAATAGTCTCAGGTGTCCCCTTTATTGGAAAGCTGTGCTCATCTAGATGAGTTTGAAGCAGATCTGGTTTTTAGGATGCCCACCATGAATATTCATTAGGTTAGGATACATGTAATGTAAAAATGTGCTTTAATTTTCATATTTTGTATAGCCCAAAATACTGAATTGTTACGTCTCCTAAGAGCCACTTTGTCTTAACTCATGGAATCTGATTTATTTATAGCAGGGGCGGGCAAACTAAGGCCCACAAGCCAGACCTCTCCCTCTGGCACCAAAATTTTGATCCTTCCCATTGTGTCGGACCGACATTGCAGCACAGCCTGCAGTATCTGACCAATACTGCAGTGTGGCCTGCCAACACTTAGTCTTCGTTTGAACTGCCGGCATCTTCACCTGGGCCCTGAATATCTGCTTTTAATGATGTGCAGATAGCAACGCATCATTTAAAACCGACATTCAGTGCTCTTAACTGATGATGTCAGCGTTTCCTGCATTGCTTGATCTTGTCATTTTTCCTCCTCCTCTCTCTGCTGCTGGAGCATGTGGGTCGCTGCTGGAAGACACAAGGGCACGCCCCCAATCTCCTCGAAACACATCAGGCCCCCAACCCTAGCATGGCTTACAGTGCGACCCCAGCTCAAGCAACTTGCCCACACCTAATTTAATTAACAAATCACCCAAGGGAAGTTAATCATCCACCGAATCAAAAAACACTCCCCTTCTTCTACACCCTGAAGATATATTATCAAAACTAATCTTTGTTGGATTTAGTGCCTTGAGAGAATCTTCTCTCCTGTAGCAACCATGTCCTTTTTATTCATTTTAATGAGCTAAAAATACTACTTACTTTTTCCATCATCACAGTGAAAAACTAAGGAGACTCACACCCTGTGATCACCTCTAAACTTCTAAAATAGATTTAATTAACACCAGCTTATCTCAGTGTATGTAGATTCTCCAACACTTTCAATCGGCTGTAATGTGCTACTTGCGCTCAGACCTCACCATCGTGTGCAGTCCCGCGATTTGCACCATATATCATTCTATTCTTCTTTTTATGCCATTAAAATTTATTTTCCTTCTTAAACACTGCTTTAAATTCAACAGCATAAGCAGCATGAGCTACATAGCGCCATATTTCAAATCCCAGAGTCTTCTCGATCCTCCATCAGGCTTGCTTTCTGGCTGGCACACCTAATTTAAAGCAGTCGCGAAACTTAGCCTAGCTGAACAGGTGCAAAATCCTTAGAAGTGCCCAGGTAATAAAAGTATCTTAGTAGAAACACGCTCTGTGCCATCCTTGTTATTTTGTGTGTGCTTGATGAAAGCTTGGGAGCTATGTGGACATATGTACTAAAAAGCATATAGAATGGAATATGAGGCAATATCCTTTTGTGGACTGGAAAATGGTTAAAAGATGGAAAACAGGAAGTAATCTTAAATGGTCAACTTTCTCAATTAAGGAAGATGAATAGTGGGGTACCCCAGGAATCTGTACTAGGATCAATGCTTTTAAATATATTTATAAATGATCTAGAACTGGGAACAGGGAGTGAGGTGATCAAATATGCAGAAAACACCAAAACAGTTAATTGCATGTGGTCTGTAGGAAATTGCAGGAGGACATGATAAGAATGGGAGACTGAGCATTCAAATGGCAGATGAAATTAAATGTGGACAAGTCCAAATTACTCGTATAGCTACACGATGCTAAGTTCCACATTAGAAGTCATCACCCAGGAAAAGGATCTTGGGGGCTTGTTTACAAAGCCGCGGTTTCCAATCGTTAACGGAGCCGCGGCCCCATTGAAATCAATGGGGCCGCGGCTCCGATAATGATCAGAAGCCGCTACCGCGGCTTTGTAAACAAGCCCCTTAGTGTGCCATTGGCCAAAAAGCAAACAGAATGTTAGGGATTATTAGGAATGGAATAGAGAATACAAGGAATATCCTAATGCCTCTGTATCACTCCATGGTGCGACTGTAGCTTGAGTACTGTGTGTAATTCTGGTCTCCGCATCTCAAAAAAGAGGTACAATAACGGGCAACTAAAATGATGATAGGGATGGAATGACTCCCTTATGAGAAAAGGCTAAATGGGTTAGGGTTCTTCAGCTTGCAGAAAGACATGGAGGGGCAGTATGATAGAGATCTATAAAATCTTGAGTGGAGAGGAATGGGGAGACGCAAATCAATTGTTTACTCTTTCAAAAAGTGCAAATACTAAGGGCTGTGTCATGAAAGTAGAAGTAGTGCATTTAAAAGAATTATTTTTCACTCAACTCATGATTCAGCTCTGGAATTCATAGCCAAAGGCTGTGGTAAAAGCAGTTAACGTAGCTCGGTTTACAAAACGTTTGGAGAAGTTCCTGAAGGAAAAGTCCATAAACTTTTATTATGATACATTTGGGAAAGCCATTACATGGAATCTTGCTACTTTTTGGGAGCCTACCAGGTATTTGTGACTTGGATTTGTCACTGTTGGAAACGAGATACTGGGCTTGATGGAACATCGGGCTGACCCAGTATGGCAATTCTTAAGTTCTTATATTTTCTTTTGCAAACTCCTACCTGCTCTAATAGAACACCTTCAGATTAAGAGTTTAGAGCTCTGGGAGAGAGGGTTGAAATCTGAAACCAGTCTTTATATGTTTGTAGGCCCAGTCTGCATTTTAAAGCATGAAAGGTTGTGGTTCACCCCCCCCCCCCCCCCAAGAATCTGGTATCTTGATGTTGAATTAAACATAATTGGCTTTTGGTGTTGTGTGTGTGCTTTAACCTGACCTGCAAAAGTGTTACTCCACATTTCCAGCAAAATGCACGTTGTCAGCTGAGGCTTCTGGCATTAACAGAAAGTGTTTTGGCCCTGAAGGAGGAAAATCTCCAGCAAGCGCGCGATGACGAGGAGAGACGTAAGGAGGCGAGCACGCATTTCCAAATGACGCTGAATGAAATCCAAGCCCAGATGGAGCAGCACGACATGTACAATGCTAAACTGCGGCAAGAGAACATGGAACTGGGTGACAAACTGAAAAAGCTGATTGAGCAGTATGCGCTGCGAGAAGAGGTAACCACTCGCCAGGAGAGGTAGTATAGGAAACAAAGTAAGACGTGGGCATGTGGGAGGTAAGGGAACAGTACAGAAAGCTATGGAGACCAAATCCTATAAGGAATGGCAGCCACACTGCACAATAGCAAAATGGGAAAGTCTTCAAAACTGTCAACTTTGTAGTTGAAAACTGTGTACATCTAGGATTATAAAAGTAAATGTGGGTGTGATTTCATGCACGTTCCCCCAAAAGCACAATGTACAACATTTAGGCATGTGATAGCTATTCTACAGGAAAATGTGCTAATTCCAGAGGAAAGTGAGAAAATCCACATTTATTCAAAGATCTCCGGGTGGTTTACATTAGGAAAATATAGACAGAGACATGCAATCCATTTTCCATGGGGGTCTTCCTACATTAGACCTGCTGATCCCTTGTTTCCCAAAAACATTCATGACCATGAAGTCCAGCCGCACTCTGGGACACAAGGAGAGAGAATTGTAAACAGGGTGCCTAGGCTATGAAGGTATATAGGCACATATGTTGCAGCCTATTATAAAGGAAGCATATGCCTTCATAAAATAGCCTCGCTGAAAGTCCCTACACAATGTTACACTGGCTCCATGGCAGCCATACGTTTTCTGCTTAAATCTGTGTAGATTTCTTAGTTCTTCTCCAGCTCCTGCCCAATCACCATCCTTACTAATGCCTTACACATATGTATTGGTAGCCTGATCTTGGGAGGGGCACGTCCAAATGTCCCAGACTAAGACAGGCTCCGTTGTACCCGACTGTGCACCATGGGGGAAAGATGCTCCTGCAGTAGCAGGATCGGGCAATGGGATGGCTCATTGTGCCCCTTCAGGGGCCGCGGGGGACATACAGTGGGCAGGAGTGCCAGGCTTCCCCCGCACTCGCTGTTACACAGGTGCTGGACCCCCTCCCTCCCCCCCCCGGCCCAGCTCTCCCACTGCCTGGTGGAGACCCAACTCCCTCACCTCGATGCCTCTGGGGGGACTGCAGGACTGGAGCGCATGAGCACCACTGTTCCCTCTAAGCTGTGCGCGTGTGCGCGCGCACACACCTCGTCGAGTGAGCGCACATACTTTACAACAGAGCGCACAAAAATTACGGTTCTGAATCTGATAGAAAACAACACAGACGTCTTAAAATGTAAAAGTGATTGTAATTACTAGAAATTTTCTGCTTCATTTAGTAATCTATTTTCATTTAATTTGATTAAAATTAATGTGGTGTACATACTGTATTCTGACGTGTAGTCAGATTTTAAAGTATATAACTCAGTGTCGTTATGTGGCACACAAAAATTTAACCTTCCTTCAAAAGCTGCACAGTTGATATTTTATGCGCACACAGCCTACAGAAAATTAGAGGAAACATTGATGAGCACCCTGCGCTTATTCCACCTCCGAGGGGAAATAAGCTGTGTGGTTCGCCAGTGTACCTTGGACTTTCAGGACCATGACCTGAATTGGCCCTGTACATCCGGGTGCCTGGCCTGCCCAAGCTCAACACCTGTGCTGCCCTGTCCTGCTCTCCCCAAATAGTGGTTCTGTGTGTGTGGAGAGAAGGGATTACGGAATCGGGGCAGGACAGCTAGTCGCCTCAAAGAATTGTGCCCTAAGATGCTGTGTTCCCAGCAGGCAGGAATCCCTCTTTACAATATGCCAATTAACAGTCTGCACAGGTCGGAAACTAATTATTGATTTCCTAGGATGCTTTATTTATTTATCAGGTTTTTTATACCGCTTTATCATTTCAGTCAAACTTGGATTTTTCTGAGGGAATGGAGGGTTAAGTGATTTGCCCAAGGCCACAAGTAGTGCTAGTGGGACTCGAACCCTGGTCCTCCACGCCACTGGAATGTTGAGCAACAGAGTTCCCTTTTAATGTAATGTATATAGGATCTGCTGTGAGCAAGAAGATGTAGGTACTAAAAGAGGAAGAGCTTCAAAAAATGAAAAGCTTGCTAGATCCAAGGTCAGCAATCTTGGTAACAAAAGTAGGATGATCACCCAAAGGGTCAGCCCAGTTTCCAAAGGAAGAAAGTGATGAGATCACTGTGCTTGTGTTTAATGTCCATGCCAGACTAGTACTTCTGCTAATCATTTGCATAGTGCTACAACTCATATGCAGCACTGTACACCAACATATAAGAGAGAGTCCCTGCAAGCAGGATAGATTAAAGCACTTCACTATGCAGTGAAGAGAAGCTGGGGACTGTAAATTCTCCAGGACCAAGCAGGAAGTCAGTCCTCACATATGGGTGACGTCGGCGCCAACGGAGCCCTCGCGGAGCAGTTTTCCCCAGCTTTCAAAGAAAGCCTTTGGGAATTGCAGCGCGCATGCGCGGTCCTCTTCCCGCCCAAGGGTGCCATCTTGCTTAGTCTTCTTTTTTCCGCGGAGCCCTACAGACGTTGCCTGTGAATCCCCGCAGAAAAGTTGATTTTTCTCTATTTCTCTGTTTTTTCTTCGATTCGACACCGGTTCTTTTCCCGCCCGGACTCGCGACGCCGGTTGCGAGTCCGTCCTTTATTTTTCGGTTTTTTGTCCTTCGTGATAGATTTTGCGCTTTTTTCCTTTTTTCCCTGGCTGCCCAGTCGTTCGACCTCGCAGGGGCCCTTTTTCCCCCGATGGCGGCCAGTGGTTTCAAAAAGTGTGACCTCTGTAAGAAACTTAAGTCTCTTACAGACACTCATGACTTCTGCCTCCGCTGCCTCGGCCCAGATCATGACCCCATGCTCTGCGGGCCATGCGGCAAAATGTCCTCAAAAGCATTGAGTCGGCAGCACCAGCGGGAGCGTATCTTCTCTGACTCCGGCCGGGCTCGGACCTCGTCAGAGGCTTCGACGTCTCGGGACTCTGGTCCTGAGCATCATCGGAGTTCCTCTGAAAGGGGGTCTCCTACCCGGGAGCATCATCGGAAGAAGAAACCCGCGAGGGCGGGATCGGTGGACGCTCCTGGTTCCTCGAGGGCCAGGTCGCATAGCCCCGATTCCCGTCCCGGGTCCTTGGAGTCGGAGAGGCCGTCAAAACATCCTCGACTCGAGGTGGACTTGCCCGCTCACGTAAGTACTGTTGTCCTCGTGGACTCGCCTCCGAAGGACCCGAAGTCGGGCCCGACGCCGTCGGGGCCCGAGTCGGGGGCTGCTGGGTCTCCTGAGCTCGGACTCAGGTTGACGGCCTTGGAGTGCAGTTTGTCTGCCTTCTTGGACCAGTAGCGGGCATTGATCGCTGGCCTCGCTGGTGCTTCTGCCCTGACCGCCGGGACGTCGACCTCCAAATCGACCCCGGAGACCGAGCCGATCCTCGAGTCCATGAGGGCTCCAGTCGATCCTCGGTCTAGGTCTCCTTCGGCCTCCCGTTCGGGACCGAGGTCGTCGACGCCGACTCCCTCGGCGTCGGGGCGGATGGCATCAGTGCCTGCCCGACCGGAGCCGATCGACTCCTCCTCCGAGGAGTCGGCCTGGGAATCTGAGGACGAAGAGTCACCTGGTTCCTTTCGGACTCGGTGTGTCCCTTCGGACTCCCCCAAGTCCGAACCTCGGAGACGGTCCCCCCCGGAGGATACCCGGTTCTCGGACTTCGTGAGGGATATGGCCAAAGCCTTGGCCTTCCCTGCGGATCCCGAGGAGGAGCCTCGAGTCGAAGAACTCGATGCCCTCCAATATGACTCTCCCCCGAAGGAGGCCTTTATTGTACCGGTTCCTCCCATGCTGGAACGGCTTCTCTTCCACATGTGGGAGAGCCCGGCGTTGTCGCCAGTGTTAAGCAAGCGGGTCGATTCCATTTATCGAGTCCGCAAGAGCCCCGGGTTCCAAAAGGCACAACTACCGCACCATTCCATGGTGGTGGAATCGGCCATGCATAGACTGAAGAGTCAAAAAATGCACTCCTCGGTGCCCCCTGGTAAGGAAGCCCGAAGCCTGGATGCCCTCGGTAGAAAGTGCTTCCAGGGCTCTATGCTTGCTTGTCGAGTCCAGACATACCAGCTCTACATGGGCATGTATCTCCGAGACCTGGCTAAGGAAATAGCCGGGTTCTCTGCTGGTCTCTCCGACGAACCTTTGCAGAGGTTCCAATCCTTGTCTACTGGTATTCGGGAGTGCTCCAAGTTTATCTCTCGAGCAGCCTATGATGGTTTTGAGGCTTCGGCTCGAGTAGCCGCGGCCGGCATCGGTGGACGCCGCCAGGCTTGGCTTCAGACGTCCGACCTCGAGCCCTGGGTACAGGACAAGTTGGTCGATGTCCCCTGCCGAGGTGATAACCTCTTTGGCAAGCCCATGGATGAGAAGGCTGCACAAATCGAGACGGAGACTCTCACCAGGACTCGTCTCTCAAGGAAGACCTCTGCCCCTTCTCAAAATAAGAAGGCCTCGGGGGGAAAAAGCCCTTTTACCCGAGGAAAGGTGCTGCCTATAAATACTACCCTCAGTACCAGGCCTCACCAGCTCCCCCACAGGGAAAGCAGGCCAAGGGACGGGGTAATGGGTCCCGTAGGCAGCAAGCCCCCAAGCCTGCACCACCGGCCCCTGCTCAGCAGGGTGGGGGTTTTTGACTTTCTCAGCATAGCCTCTCCCCCTCAGCTGGTTTCTCTCAGCACAGGAGGCCGGCTGGTCCACTTTGCCCACAGGTGGTCCAACATCACCACAGATACCTGGGTGCTTCAGATAGTTCAAAAGGGCTATCTTCTTCATTTTCACCAGGTACCTCCCTCCTACTTTCCAGGGGAGCCTTCCAGACTCCCTCTGCACAGGGACTTACTCCTTCAGGAGTTAGCAAGTCTTGTTCAGGAACAAGCCGTGGAACCGGTGCCCCACCACCTGAAGGGTCAAGGGTTTTATTCCAGATACTTCCTGATTCCGAAACGAACAGGAGGCCTCAGACCCATCCTAGACTTGCGAAACCTCAACAAGTTCCTTGCAAAGGAAAAGTTCAAAATGCTTACCCTTGGAATCCTGCTGCCCTACCTCCAGCAGGGAGACTGGCTATGCTCCTTAGATCTAAAGGATGCGTATACTCATATCCTTATTCATCCAGACCACAGACAATACCTCAGGTTTGTTGTGGGCGGACACCATTACCAGTACAGAGTACTGCCTTTCGGCCTATCCTCCGCCCCCAGAGTGTTCACCAAATGCCTAGCAGTGGTGGCGGCCTATCTGAGACTTCAAGGTCTCTTTGTGTTCCCATACCTGGACGACTGGCTCATCAGGGCCCAGTCTGCCCAAGAAGCCACTCAGGCTACTCATCGCACTGTGGCTCTGCTCCAGCACTTGGGTTTTGTCATAAACTTCGCAAAGTCCACTTTGCTCCCCTCTCAAGATCTAGAATTCATCGGCGCCAGGTTGGACACTCTTCAGGCGCGGGCCTTCCTGCTTCTGGACAGGGCCAAAAGGCTAATGGATCTCGCCAGCCGCTTTCACAGCAATTCCCTGGTCTCGGCCAGGCAATTTCTGAGACTGCTCGGCCATATGGCTTCCACGGTCCATGTAACCCCCAATGCCCGCCTGAACATGCGACCTGCTCAATGGTGCCTTCGCAAACAATGGCATCAGGCCACTGGGAGCCTAGCGGACTCAGTACAGATCTCCGACCAGCTGGTCTCCTCTCTGCGATGGTGGCTTCATCTACCAAACCTAGTGCTGGGGGTGCCTTTTCAGCCCCCTACACATTCTCGGGTCCTGACGACCGATGCTTCTCTCCAGGGTTGGGGAGCACATTGCCAGGGGACTTGTACTCAGGGTCTCTGGACTCCTTGGGAGTCCGCTCAGCAGATCAACTTCCTGGAGCTCAGAGCCATCCGCCTAGCGCTCAAAGCCTTCTCTCACCTGATTTCTCACCAGTCGGTACTTGTCCAGACAGACAATCAGGTTGCCATGTTCTACGTGAACAAACAAGGCGGAACTGGCTCCTTCCTTCTCTGTCAGGAAGCACAGAAGCTCTGCTCTTGGGCCGTTCATCGCAACATCGTCCTCAAAGCTGTCTATCTCCCAGGTCAAGAAAACTACCTGGCAGACAAACTGAGCAGGATCCTCCAACCGCACGAGTGGAGATTGGATCCGCTCGTGGTTCAGCGGATCTTTCTCCGGTGGGGCCTCCCCACCATGGATCTGTTTGCCAGTCCTCTGAACCGGCAGCTTCCCAGATTCTGCTCTCGACAGCCGCATCCTCTCCGGGTAGCGGCGGATGCTTTTCTGATTCCATGGTCCACAGGCCTCTTGTATGCCTTTCCACCCATGCCTCTGGTGTCTCGGACGCTCTTCAAAGTTCTCAGAGACAAGGCGTCGGTGATCCTAGTGGCTCCCCGGTGGCCGAGACAACCTTGGTTCCCGCTTCTGCTGCAGCTGGCGGTGGACACCCCTCTTCCTCTGGGGTTTCAGCCCGACCTCCTCTCGCAGGATCAGGGGACGCTCCTGCACCCCAACCTTCGGTCCCTTCATCTGATGGCCTGGCTGCTGAAAGGGTAGTCCTTGCTCCTCTCCAGCTACCTCCAGATGTGGAAGAGGTCGTCTTGGCCTCCAGAAGGCCCTCCACCCGGAAGTCCTACGCTCTCAAGTGGCGTCGGTTCTCCTTCTGGTGTACTCAGCAGTCGCAAGACCCCTTCTCCTGTTCAACATCAGTGGTCTTGCAGTACTTGCTTTCCCTTTCCAATCTTGGACTTAAGTCCAACTCGGTCAAGGTCCACCTCAGTGCTTTTTCTGCGCACCACCTACTGGTGGAGGGTAGACCTCTTTCCAGCCACCCTCTGGTGGCTCGTTTTCTCCGGGGCCTCCTACTCCTTAAACCACCTTTGCGCCCGCCAGCCCCGAACTGGGATCTCAATGTGGTTTTACAGCGGCTTACCTGTCCGCCTTTTGAGCCTATGGCTACCTGTCCTCTTCGTTTTCTTTCCTGGAAAACCTTGTTCTTGGTGGCCCTCACTTCTGCTAGACGCGTTAGTGAGCTGCAGGCCCTGGTATCTGATCCTCCTTACACTAGGTTCTACAAGAACCGGGTAGTCCTATGGACTCACCCTAAGTTTCTTCCTAAATTGATTTCCCCTTTTCACATCAACCAGGAGGGTGGTACTTCCGACCTACTTTCCCAGGCCACACTCCAGCCGAGCTGAAATGGTCCTGCATACCCTGGACTGTAGAAGGGCGCTGAACTTCTACCTTGACCGTACGCGGGAGCACCGAAGGGCTGTTCAGCTCTTCGTGTCTTATGACCCCAACAAGTTGGGGCTCCCTGTCTCCAAGCGTACTCTGTCCATCTGGATTGCGGACTGCATCGCTTGGGCTTACGAGGCTGCGGGCCTCGTGCTGGAAGGTAGAGTCACCGCTCATCGTGTTCGGGCGAAGGCTACGTCAGTGGCTCACCTCCGCTCTGTTCCTTTGGCAGACATCTGCCGGGCCGCTACTTGGTCTTCAAGCCAGACTTTTGCAGCCCATTACTGCTTGGAGAGGGAGTCCCGCAGGGACAGTGCTTTCGGACAGGCAGTCCTCCGTAACCTCTTCGAGGTATAGGCAACTCCTACCCTCCATCCCGGATGTTGGGCTACCGGTTGGAGACGTATTCAGAGAAGATTCCTTCCTTCTGTGCTGCTGAGCTAGAGGGAGCTCGTTTTTGTGCTTAGGGTCTCCGGTAGCCTTAAGCTTGGGAGTCCCATATGTGAGGACTGACTTCCTGCTTGGTCCTGGAGAAAGCGTAGTTACTCACCTGTAACAGGTGTTCTCCAGGAGCAGCAGGAATCAGTCCTCACAACCTTCCCTCCTCCCCGTGGAGTTGCAGTTTTATGCTTTCGTTTTTGCTAATTTTTGCTGTTTTTTAGCTATGTCATCTGACTGAGCAAGATGGCACCCTTGGGCGGGAAGAGGACCGCGCATGCGTGCTGCAATTCCCAAAGGCTTTCTTTGAAAGCTGGGGAAAATTGCTCCGCGAGGGCTCCGTCGGCGCCGACGTCACCCATATGTGAGGACTGATTCCTGCTGCTCCTGGAGAACACCTGTTACAGGTGAGTAACTACGCTTTCAGGTCAGGCTCACTAAAAACTGTTGAACCAGCAAGGGCGTGTCTGGCTAGGCTTCCTTATATATTGCAGCTCCTAAGACTCACTTCTTGCTGGTCCAGTAGGTTCCTCTGGGGAGCAGGCTTCTCCTTCTGCTGCCCATTGTCTTTTTACTTGGACCGGCAATGAGATGCATTGATACAATAAGAACAGCTATGGGTGCCAGTCTGTCAACAAGCCTGACTGAAGACCGAACACAGTTTAGGTTAACTATCCAGAGGGTCACCATGAGTCGACTCGACCGCACTTATCAACAACAACAAACTAGTTTCTGCAGCCCTGGAGACACTAGCCATATGAGCATGGCCTCTGGTTCCTGAGGTTTGCCGGTTCAGTCCCTGGCACTCTTTGCAATAATATGTCCACAAGTTTTTATGTGTTTTGAAAGAATAAAAATTCACATTTATCCATTCCTTTCCACTCGTGTTTCTATAGACCTCTATCGTATCTCCCCTCCCAAGCTGAACTAGCCCTAACCTCTTTCCTCATAAGAGAGTCAATCCATCCCCTTTATCATTTTGTCACCCTTCTCTGTATCCATTCTTATTCCACTATTTCTTTTTCCAGATGCCTTGACTAGAATTGCGCACACTATTCAAGGTGTAGTCACAGTTTAGAGTGAAACCAAGGCATTATTATCTGTTTTATTCTCTATTTCTTTCCTAAGGGTCAGACAAGGCTGGATAATAGATAGCAGATTAGTTCTTAGTATAGGAAAAAGGGTTTGTCTCTGTTTTGGTGATCTGCAGAGGGAAATTTTGGAGAGTTTACCGATGATTGGTCAAAAGATCGTGCCATGGGAAGACTCCATTAAACCTTTAGGAGAAGTAGTGCAGGCTCAAATTGCAAATGTGTTAAGAAATGCTTTTTAAGTAACGAGGCAGCTTCAGCCTTACCTAGATATAGAAGTGTTGTGGGTTGTGATGTGATACAGCTTTTAGTGATAAGTGCACTAGATTATTGCAATTCTCTGTGTATGGAGTTAGCTAATTAGCATATGAAAAGGTTACAAGTTGTCGGAAATGCAGTATCCTGTTTCTTAACATGAGCCAAGAGATGGGAAAATGCCTGGCCTTCACTGGCTCCCTATTCGTGAATGTTGTGATGTTAAAGTAAGAGAGCAGCCAGCAAGTACCTGTAGCACTGGAGGGACCGGGAAGGAGAAAGTGAATTCTGTGGTGCCCCCCGAGTTGTGCCAATGATGTCACTCGCTGAGTCCTGGCAAGATTAAAATCTGTGCCTCTGCAGTTGTTTGCGTTTGTGGGTGTGTGTCCAAAGGGGCATGGCCAGAAAAGGGGCACATCAGGTCACTTTGGAGCTTCCATCTTCAGAGCCTTTTCCATTGTAGGAAGCGGAGAAGGAAATAAAGATCAGTGTATACCCCATTAAGGTACTGTTGCCCTTTAATTTTTGACCTTTTATGAGTATGAAACGGAAGAGGAAAGCCTAAGATAAGCACAAGAAATCTACCACTTCAGTAACTGTGCAGGACTCTGTGGATTTGTTTGTTATATCCTTGAGTAAAGATTCACCCACAGAAGAAACCTCCTTGAGTCCGGTCCCGATCCCAGTCCCCCTCAACCTGCAACCCTGTTTAGCTTTGACTCTGTTACCAACTGGGGAGAGGGGTAGGGCTCCATAGGAGTCAAAATGCAAGCTTCCAGGGATGCTTTTGATATCCTCTGGGATTCCTCCACCCTTAGTAGGTGTAGCAACTTCTTCATTTGCAGATGTAGCGAGGGTGAACCCGCCATTAGCCCCTTTGATTGGAACCTTAAAACCTGTAGTTTTCACAGGAGTATTGGCTCTTGGGACCTTTCTCCCATGAACCCACCTTAAGAAGTTGCCAGCCTTGAAATATGGAGGTTGGTGGCTAAGATGAAATAAACACTTTTTTTTTTTTTTAATTTATAATTTTTATTGCACACATCAAAAGAAACAATGCATTGCAGTACAAAAAATGTCAGGCCCCCAAAACGCATTCTCCCAGCCCCCATGAACCAACAGTGATACTGGGGAATCCCAGATATTACACAGGTGAAACCCAAAAGCATAACAAGCACACAAAACTGAAACCTCACCCCAAATAAGGTTACCCACATATACAGGCAGTCTATAATATCATGGCTGCATTCACAAAGGGCGCTGCTACACACTAGAGGGTCCTTGGCTAGTATAGCTAAACAATATCTAAGTAATGTAGATCCCCCTCCAAATAAGTGGGGCCCTTTGTAACCTTGATTGCACACCCCTCAACTTTGTAGTAGAGCCAATAACAAGTACCCACAATCCTCACATTGTCCAACTTAAATACAAACAATTTTCCCCCCAATGATGCCCCCCCTCCCTGAACCCCCCCCCCCCCCCAGGACCTCTTACCCCAAACCATTACCCCACGGGGCGCTCCTCCCACTCCAAATATTTCCCCCAGGTGTTAGAAAAGCTCTGTATACACCTGTTTTTTAGTGCTGTGAGCTTGCTCATCAGGAAGATCTGCCCCACAGTGGCCTGAACTTCCCCCATTCCCGGGATACTAGTCTGTTTCCACCTCCTGGCCACCAAGATACGCACAGCCACACAACAAAAATTCAAAAAGCCCCCCTCTGCTTTAGTTAACCCCCCAGCATACAGCCCCAACAAAGCCACTGCCGGTAGTGGAATAATTTCCTTACCTATAATCTCACTTACCCAGCCAAACACTACTCCCCATAGCACTTGCAACTCCCTACACTGCCACCAAATATGCAAATAAGTGCCATCCTCTCCACATTGACGCCAGCATTGCCCGTCAGTATGGTGATACATAGATTGTATTCTCACCGGCGTCAAATGCCATCTATACAAAATTTTATAGTTGTTCTCCAACAGGTGAGCCGCCATCAACCCCTTATACCTAGACTTAAAAATTTGCTCCCAATGGGCCTCTTCCCAACATTCACCTAAATCCCTCTCCCACTTTTTCTGAAAGGCCTCTTTCCCCCCCCTCCATAGCCATGAGGTGATAAAGCTGCGTTACCACACGCTTGGTCTGACCCATCAAACCCAACACCTCAATGCCCGTGGGATCCCTTGCAAGCTCCGGCAGAATGTTATGCCGAACATAATGGCTAAGTTGGGTATAATGGAACTCCTCATTGCCCTCCAGATGGTATTGGGGCGCCAGGGTGTGGAAAGCTACAATACGAGTACCTTCTAGCAGTTGTCCTACTCGAAGTAGCCCATTCTCCTCCCATTTGGTGAACCCCGAGCTCCCCAGGCCCAGCGGAAACTCTGGATTCCCCCGGATGGGCACCAGTCTAGACTTCCCCGACCTCCCCAGCCAGGCCTGCTGCCACTTATTCCATAATTCCACCGTCCGTCTAGTATAGGGGTTCTGTACCGGGTACCCTCTTCGCTGATCCCGCGGGAGCCATATCCACTCCCCCAAGTTCCGCACTCCCAACTCCTCCTCCTCCACTTGCACCCATTCTTTCACCTCATCCCCGCACCAGTCTACAAGGGCCCCCAATTGCGAGGCTCCCAAATAGCGCGCAAGATCAGGAACCGCCAACCCCCCTTCTCTTTAAGTTTCATCAAAATCCGCCACGCCACTCGGCGGTGCTTTCCCCCCCCCACAAACTGCATCAGGGATCTCTGCCACCGCTCCACAGACTGCTTCCCTACCCATATGGGCAAAGCCCGGAAGAGGTACAGCCACTGCGGTAACACCACCATTTTCACAGCCGCAATCCTCCCCATCCAGGAAAGCCCCTTGCTCTGCCATACCTCCAATTCCCTACATATCTTGTGTTCCAATCTTCCAAAATTAGCCCCAAATAAGGCCCCCTCATTCGGGGTCAAATGGATTCCCAAATACTTAATCCCGTCGCGGGCCCACTTGTAGGGGAACCGCTCCCGAATTCTCTCCTGAGTCACCCGATCCACTGAGATATTAAGAATTTCCGACTTGGAGGCATTAACTTTAAAGCCTGAACACTCCCCAAACTCCCGCAAGACACTATCTAACGCCACCAGGGATTCCATTGGCCTTGTCAGCATAAAGAGAAGGTCATCAGCAAATAGCGAAATTTTACAGTCCACTTTCTGTCCAGTAACCCCATAGACCTCCTTACTCTCCCGTATAAACTGAGCCAGAGGTTCCATAGACAGAACAAACAAAATTGGGGAAAGAGGACACCCCTGCCGGGTTCCACGAAATAATTCAAAAGCTGACGTATACTCCCCGTTTATGCGAATTTTAGCCAAAGGCCGATCATAAATAGCTTTCACCCACTCCAAATACGCCCCCCCTATCCCCATCCTTTCCAGGACTTTAAACAAATAAGGCCAACAGACTCTGTCGAAAGCCTTCTCAGCATCAATAGCTAACAAGACCAATGGATCCGCCCGCTTCTTCCCCTGCCATACCGCATTCAAAACCCTCCTAATATTATCCCCAGCCTGACGCCCAGGAACAAACCCCGCTTGATTTTCATGAATCAGCCGGGGCAAGAATGCCAGGATTCTGTTGGCCAGGATTTTTGTGAAAATCTTAAAATCCGACCCCAAAAGCGAGATAGGCCGATAGGATCCGCACAGGTTGGGATCTTTCCCTTCTTTCGGCAGGATAGTTATGCCGGCCGTACGCATAGTTTCAGGTATCCGCCCCCCGGCCGCAAAAGAGTTATAGAGCCTCACTAATGGGTCGCACAAGACCTCCACAAACGTTTTCTAAAACTTATTTGAGAAACCGTCAAGCCCCGGGGC
Source organism: Ichthyophis bannanicus (assembly GCA_033557465.1). Classification (NCBI taxonomy): domain Eukaryota; kingdom Metazoa; phylum Chordata; class Amphibia; order Gymnophiona; family Ichthyophiidae; genus Ichthyophis; species Ichthyophis bannanicus. The sequence continues at coordinate 905,971,671 of CM066035.1, read as the reverse complement.
CTTCGAAGCCAGCAAGGCCTTAATAACATCCACCACTTCCCACTCCTCAATGGGACGAGAAAGCAGCGCAGACTCCTGCACTCCTAGACTCGGTAAATTGACCTGTAAGAATTGCTCTATGGGCGCTTGCGAACCAGTCCCCTCCACCGAATATAACTGTTTATAGAATTCCACAAATCTCTCCTGAATCTGTTTCCCTCCCCGCAACTCGCATCCCTGGGCATCCCAAATTTTTGTTATAAAATTCCGGGTCTGCAACCGCTTCAGCCTACGAGCCAGCATGCGCGAGGGTTTATTACCCCATTCAAAGAATTGTTGTTTCAACTTCTCCTGGGCAAATTTAATCTCCGCCAGCTCCAGGTCCCCCAGATCTCTATTACACTTCCTCAGCTCTTGCTCCTGATGATTCTTCAATTGCCCCACTTTCTGCATAGCTTCCAAATTCCGAATCTGCAACCTAAGAGCCTCTTTTTTCCCCTCCTTCAGCCGCTTCATATGTGCGCCAATAGATTTCAACTCCCCCCTCACTACCGCCTTCAGACACTCCCATATCGAACCAATCCCACACTCATCAGTGTCATTAATGGCTAAGTACTCTTTTATCCCCAGTTCCACTCTCTGCACTACCCCCGGATCTTCCAGTAGGGACTCATTTAGCAACCATCCTCCCCCCTTCCTAACCGGAGGCCCAACTCGCACCTCAATCCACACAGGCGCGTGGTCAGATAGAGTGCGTTCCCCAATCTCACAACTCACTTCCTCCTGCATCATGGGACGAGAAACCCAGATCATATCCAACCGGGAAAATGAGTGGTGTACCGGAGAGTAAAAGGTGTAATCTTTTTCCCAACCTCTTAACTCTCTCCATGTATCAACCAACCCAAGATTGTTACCCATAATCTTTAACATTCGTCGGCCTCTAGCATTCCCATCTACATGCCCCGTAGACTTATCCAACTTGGGATTGACAGTCAAATTAAAATCACCCCCCAAAATCACCGGGCCCTCAGCAAACTGGTCGATAACTGAGTTCAACTCTTGGTAGAAGGGCCCCTGCGCATCATTTGGACCATATAAATTCACAAGGGTGAAGACCTGGTCATGCATTTTAAGCTTAAGAAGAATATACCGCCCTCCCTGGTCCTTCTTAATATCACACACCTCATGTGGAATAGTCCCTCTTAACAGAATACCCCCCCCTTACGCAACGCCAGTCTGTTGGAGGAGAACCATTGACCCTGAAATTTTTTATGAGACATACACCACTCATCCTGTCTCTTCAGATGTGTTTCTTGCAGGAAGATGATATCCCCCCGCAATCTCTCAATTTCCTTGAACACTCGCTGCCGCTTAACTGGCGCATTCAGCCCACATACATTCAATGTAATCACCCGTAGTTTATCCATCCGTCACATTACCCCCCCCTCCCCTTCCACAATTCTAACCTAGGTAAGAGATCCCCACCCTGACCCCCCCTACCCCCCACACCCCTCCCACCTCACCCCCCTTCCCCAGACCATCCTTATGATCAATAAGAGGCATGACATCCCAGCCCCACAACACCCGCCAATATGTATAGCACATAACCTATGGCACACATAGCATGATTAGCTCTTACTCCTAAACTCAACAGTCCAGTCCTTCAGCCGCAGTCACCAGCCCTGGGGGAGCTCTGCTGCTGCCGACGCAGCCGCTTATCTCCTCTTTGTGCTCTCTGCCATCCTCCCGTGCGTTCCGCTGTCCGGGAAACGCTAGTTGGCTCCCCCGCCGACAGGCCCGGGACGTCAGCCCAGCCCGCCTGTTTAAGCACTCTCGCCGCCTCCTCCGGGGTTCTAACATGGGAGGCCACCCCGCCAATGGAGAATTGAAGCCCAAAAGGGAAAGTCCACTTATATTTAGCCTGTTGCTCTCGTAGCCTCTTCGTTATGGGGACCATGTCCCTCCGTTTCCGAATGGTGATGGCAGAGAGGTCGGCGTAGAGCTCTACCCGATGATTCTCCCACTTCAATTCAGGCAGATGCCTCGCTATCTCCATAATAGCATTCTTGGTTGAATACTCATGGAAGCAGGCCACAATATCTCGAGGCCTGCCTTCCCGCCGCGGGCCCAGCGCCCTATGGGCACGCTCCAGTTTCAAGCACCGCGTGCTGTCAGGCCCCTCAGCTTGTTCCAAAATTTGTTTGCTAAGCTGCTCCACCAGCCGTATACAATCCTCTTTCTCTTGGCTTTCAGGCACTCCACGAACGCGAATGTTAGCCCTCCGGGACCGATTCTCCAGGTCTTCAATCTTCGCCCACAGCTCGGCCTGATCACCGTCCAAGGTCTCCATCTTTTCTTTCAGACCCTGCACCACATTGTCCTGGGCCTCCATTTTATTTTCCACCTCCTCCAAGCGGCCTCCCACTTCTCGCAACTCCCCCTTCAAGTCCTCCAGCCAGATCTGGACATCTGCCTGAAAACTAGCAAGGTCCTGCCGGAGTGTGCCAAACCATGATTTCAATTCGCCGCGCAGACCCTCAATCTCACTGGTCTGGGCAGGTTCCGCACATGTAGGGGATTTCGCCGCCTCCTCCACGGAAGCCCCGGGCGCCGCCATTTTGCTTTTCGGCGCGGTGCTCCCCGATCCTCCTTTATAGGCGAATGCTTTCAACTCCGCCGCCCCCTTCTTCATCGCAGCTCTCCTCCGCACACCTTCGCCTACTTCTCCAACAAAGTTGAGGACTTTCCCGCTGATATAAAGCTTATTGTATGCCAATTATATTCCCGGGCCGTCGGAGCTCTGCTCTCACGCTCCCGCTCGGACCGGTGACGTCATTTCCTCCCGAAATAAACGCTTTTTAGATGTTTGTCTTGGTTATGTAAATTTTCAGGGGAGACTAGAAAGTGTTATCTATGCATAATGATTTGGGGGCTCGGCAAAGGAAGATGGAGGATTCTGTTAGAATATTGGAAATTTTGGAGTTGATAAATAGCACACTGGTAAAGGGAAATTTGCTTTTAGAAAATTAAATTGGAGAAGCATGAAAACACTTTTAGAGCAAGTAATTTACGTTTTTTTCAATTTTTCCTTTTGCTCTTTGAATTTCCCTATGTAAATGTTGAAACAATATTTTGTTGGTATTTAGCATTTTTATTCAGCCTCTTTCCTCGTAGTAACTACTGCATATTATGTTCCTAGATCTCTGCGAAATTTGGGGAATTAGAGGCTGCATTGGGTAGACCTTAGTTTGCTGTATTAGAGACATCTGAGTAAGAAACTCTTAATAGGGCACCTTAGTAGCCTCCTTTCAAAATATTTTAGACTGAGATTTGGTGGTTTCAAGTTTCTTTAAAGATTGACATTTTTTCATAATCATGCTATTCGTTTTTCCTGATCCCTCTTCTCAGATACGGTACGGATGGTTTATAGAAAATTTCTGACATTAAAGCCAAGAACTTTGGCTCTTGGAATGACATCTTTCTTGAAGTTTCAAGACGCTATTTGATCGAGCATTGTGATAAGAACTATATTGTCTTCAGTCCTCCCCAATTATAATCTCTGGTACAAAGTTTAGAGGCAACCTCAGCTGATATAATTCTTACTTGTTATTAATAAAATGGGTTTGAAATATGGGTGTACTTTATTTTACAGGACATTTCCCCAATGTTTTCTTTACATTTTTTATGGATAGTTTGCTCTCTTTCTCATTTATGATGTGATGGAATGAATGTTCTAAGATTTTTTGTACATTCAGGGCCAGCCTGTCCATTAGGCGGTCGCTTAGGGCGGCAGACCCTGGTGGGTGGCATGGTGATCACCACCTCTTCTAAGCGGCAGCTCAGCACTAGACATTCCCAATGTGCCACCTCCAGTGCACCATGTGCTGTCGCCGCACCACCCCCAGCATCCAGCCTCTGACTTGGGGTTGATAGGCGGCACGGCGATTACCTCTTCGAGCTGTGGCAGGTCATAAAGCGCATGTGTGCAGTCATGACCTGCTGCTCCTGCCGCAACTTCTATCGAAGGGAGCAGGAGTGGCAGAAAGTAATTGTGTGCACTTTAAAACCTGCCACGACATCAAAGAGCTGATTGCCGTGCCGCCCATTAACCCCAAGTGAAAGGCTGGATGTCGGGTATTGTGGCAATGACACGCAGTGTGGTGGGGGAGCACATCAGGCCTGCCTAGGGCGGCAAGAACCCTTAGGCCGCCACTGCGTACATTTTTTAGTCTTATTTATAATAGCTTCCATCTTTTTTCTGAAATGGTAACTTTGTTATTATGCGGTATTTTTCTTTGCACTGTTTATCATTTGAAAGTTCAATAAATATAAATGTTTCAGCCTTCTGACCCTCATGCCCTGTCCCATCTCATCGTGTCTGTCTTTCCCTCCACCCCTTTTAACATAGAATGGCTCAGCAGAAAAGGGAGAGGGGATGGGTACTGGACTGAGAGCTTTTAGATATGAGTTGGACAGGATGACCTATGTGTACACCGTTGAGAACCCTAGTAGATGGGAAGTTTGAGGATTGTTTTAAATAAATATATAAAGAAAACAAAACAAGCAGTTTTAATTCTCTGGGAACAGCCAGGTCTCCAGTTTTTCCTGAATGCCATATGATTGTTCCGTCGTCCTCCTGAACTCCTTCGGGATACTATCCCATAATATGGGGACCATAACTCAAAAAGCGCTAGCTCTCATTGGTATCTGCTGAACTTTCTTGGATGTGTTTCCCATAGTGGTATTTGTTTCTTTGCTGCTGTACCCATCTGCTTTGAGGTGGGGGGAGGTAAAGGACTCTTCTCTGGTGTCTTTCGTAATTTTATCCTCATACTACACATCTCCACGGAGTGCTTTATTTTGATCTCTTTAAACATGCTCCATGTATGATGCACTGACGATAGCTGTCTCTGTCTCTGTTTTCAGCACATCGACAAGGCGTTCAAACACAAGGAGCTGCAACAACAGCTAGTTGATGCCAAACTTCAGCAAACCACGCAGCTCATTAAAGACGCTGAAGAAAAGCACCAGCGGGAGAGAGAGTTTGTAAGTGCTTGTTAAGTTTAGTATTTGCAGGTAGGCAATGACTGGGGTGGAGGAGTAGCTTAGTGGTTAGAGCTGTGGCCTGGTGACCAAAAAAGATCAGGGTTTGAATCTCACTGGCACTCCTGTAGTCTGAGCAAGCCACTTAACTCTCCATTGCCTCAGGTACAAGCTTAGATTGTAAACCCTCAGGGGACAGGAAAATACCTGCTGTACCTGAATGTAACTTGTCCTAAACTACTACTGGAAAAGCAGGAGCTAAATACTAAATACAATTTTAAAAAAATGAGAGAAGGGGCAAAAAGATCAATATGAAGAGTCACAAACACCCATAAGTACTAATAACTGGGACACGTCTGCTTCAGCGGTAATATTTATATTTATATCTCGACTTATCAGTCTAAAAATACTGCTGACAGTGACTTACAGCAAACACAAAATAGATTCAGTTTCGGTTGTAATAAGGCTCTACTTTTCATTCTTGTTAGTATGGATGCCGTAGCCTCATATCACATGAGACGGTTAGTAGAAGATGCCAGGGGGCTTCCTCCCTCTGGACCAGGTCCATTCTCTGCTGAAAGCTCTCTGGCACTGCCTAATGTTGTGGACGTAGGTCTATGTGTACGCTGCCCGGCTGATGGCAGCACCAGTTGTTGCAGCTGCCTCACAATGCTGCCAGGGTACCTGGGCTCCTGCACAGCCTTGTTGCTGTGTGCCATGATAGTACTGGTGAAACAAATATAGCCCCGGATACTGTAAACTCAAAACTTCAGTGTCAAACATTTTATGTTGGACTTGTCATAACGAAGACTTAACCCCTACAGTGAAATGTCCATTTTAATCATTTTATTGCAGTAAAAGCAGCCTATTTGGTCATAAAACGTTTTACTTAGCTGAAATATGATGGCCAAAGTCCCCCAGAAGTGCTCAATCAAACTTCCATTCAGAAGACCATATCCACGAGGCAGTACTACGTCTCAGGTCCGTACACATTTCCAGGACCCTGCATCAGGTGTTGATTCCTCTGTGAAAATTGAGCCAAGAGCAGGGTCACCATCAAGGCTGCAAAATCATAAGTGATTCATCTTTTTTAAAAAAACGGCGTCTGACATCATAACTAACCTAAGCCGCTACTGTAAAGTTGATTGGGAGCTAAGAAACAACATGCCCACAAAAGCCAAAATGTTGCCTAACTCTTATAAAACACAATGCCAGCCAATTTCCAAGTTCAACTGATGGGGAGAAACCGAGCGCAAAAGAAAAATCCATTTCTGTTCCTGAAATTGTACTCATGCCTCCCGATCACCCCCCTGAACCAATGACAGTATCCATTCAGTCACTCTCAAGACAAAGGTTTAAAAAATGGTTATGCTGAATACAGTGTTGCACCATTGGTGCTGTAAGTGTCCTTGTTCGTAAATATGTGGCATGTTCTACCAATCATGTCTTAAATGGGCGAGAGGTCCTGCCAATATACTGCAACCCACATGGGCAGACAATAAGCTAGACCGCAGACTTGAGATGCCCAGTCAGTATAGTGCCTTGAATACCAGATCTTATTGGTGGAAATGTCTGTCCAACATTCACTCTCCATTGTACCCTGACAATATGTACAACTGCCACAAGAGAAGAGTCCCTTATGTTCCGGAAGAGATTGTGATTGTAAAGTAGGTCCCGTCTTAACCAGCCAATCTCTTAAGTTGCTGCCCCTATTGGCAATACTCGGAGCTCTATTGAAACATGAGTGTAGTCCCAATGTTTGCCAATATTTACACAAAATTTTCACTACCTGATAGGAATAATCCATGTAAGACAGTATTTCTACTATCTTACCCATTTCTGCTGACCCCTCAGGATTTTGACGTGAAGACAAAAGCCATTCACGATGATTGTGTAATGCTCTGTTATAGGCAGACCAAATTACTGAAACAGAATAGCCCCTTGTAGATAGTCATCTACATAAATCTTGTGTGTGGATCTTATAATCTGTAGTTGATGTGCAAATACGCCATATGTGTAAAAATTGACCAAAAGGGGGGCCCTTCTTCAGAGAGCCAGGATGGAAATTATTGAAACGCAACAGCGTATTTCTCTGCACAGGTTTTCTATATAATGTGATATATAAATGGTCCCCCTGCTGGCAGGCAAGAAATCCAAATACTCAATTGATTGTGTATCATACTTAGCAGCGAATTGAATGTTGGTCTTACAAGTATTCAGCCACTGTACAAAACGATCCAAATCCAGTTGGGACCCTGTCCAGATGAAAAATATATCATCAAGAAAACGCTTCCACAGAAGCACCTTTGAAAACCAGTTGGAAGGATAAATAAAAGGATCCTCCATCTCAGCCATGTAGAGGGTGCCAATGTGGCCCTCATGGTCTGCGTGTAAAAAGAGCCCTCAAACTGAAAATAATTTTTATAAGAACCAGCCTCAATAAATCAAGGAAAAACTTCTTAGCTATACTGGGGGCAGATCTAAATCAATTTTAGAAACCACCTTCACTGGTTCAGTCTGATGAATATTAGTGTATAGAGCCACCACATCTAGTGTAGCCAAATACAATTGAGGAGTGGAGAAGGTGGAAGTTTCCAACATTGAAATAAAATGTGAAGTATCCCTCATAAAGGACAATACTCTAGCTGCTATAGGATGAAGGAAACAATTGCAGAATTTGGGACAGCGGTTCCGAACCGTGCCCTACATGACACAGTTGGACAGGCAGGTGGATTGTACAAAGATTTGTGAATTTTGGGCACTGTATAGATCACAGGGATATTAGGACTGACCAAACAAAGGAATTTATATTCCATCCAAGTTATCCAACCCGCACCCAAAGCCTGTCTGCATAAAGCCAAAATCAGAGACTTCAAACCTGATGTAGGATCTGAAGAGACTAATTGGTAGTATCTATGGTTACCTAGGTGATATAACAGTTGCTGATGATATGTTGCCCGAGATTGAAACACGATGGCGCCCCCCTCTTATCTGCATTACAGATCACATTCATTATCTGATGTCAATTGTTTTAATTGAGGGTTTCTGGGGTACTTTGGCCATCAGATTTCAGCGTTTTATGACCAAATAGGCTGCTTTTATTGCAAAATGGACATTTCCATTTCATCCTGCTAGACCAGTCCAGACAAGCGGGTTGTGTTCCGGAAATTAACGGTAAGTGGAATTTCTACTTCACTGTAGAGGTTGAGTCCTCACTATAAGTCCAACAAAAAATGTTTGACACTGAAGTTTTGAGTTTACTCTATCCGGGGCTATTCTTTTTCACTATATATGTTTGACTGGTGGGTCACCCTGTTTTGGGTATTTTTTGCTTATGGGTATTTTATGCTGGTGGTCATACACAGGATATTGCGATTATTCATAAAGACTAATGTTGACTGGCCTCAGATGAGCCAGATGGCTGCAGTTTTAGTCTCCTAAACTGTTATTTCCATAGCATCCCTCCAGTCCAGTCTAGACTCCTGGGTTTTGCTCCTCCTCTAGCAGATGGAGACTGAGAACGTCCAACTTCTGTGATGTCCCCCGATAAGAAGGGCGGAACCTCTCCAGAAGTCAGTATTTCTCAGTCTCCAGCAGATAGTACAAGACCCGTGTAGTCTGGGTGCACTGGACCTTCGTGTAGGGAAGTGAAGATTTAGAACTTAAAAAAAAAATTAATTAAGATTAAGCTGGTTAAGGCTGTGCTCTGATCCCTCCTGGTAGGTGCTGGTCTAGGCTGCCCTCCGGAAATCTGAGCCGTTCAGTTGTCAGGTTTCCCATGGAGGAGGGAAAAAATAGCAGGGTGCCATTTATTTGAGCTCAGTTGCCTCCCTGGAGAACTGCCCTTGTGAGAGCCCATTCCCCTTTCAGTAGGGCTGCTGCATTCAGTTGCAGCTGCCCGCAGGTGAGAGGAGGTCTGAGCAGGAAGGAACTGTGTCCCTCAGGGAAATGGCAGACACTGTTCGGGGCCAGTAAGTGCAGGCAATACCTGAGAGGGAGCACGCAAGAGCCGTGGGTTTTTCTTTTGACGGTTGTTCTCATTGGACTCAGGCCATCAGTATGCCGCAGACCGCATGTGCAGTCTGCAACTATAAAAAAGTGCATCCTTCATCTCTGAGGTTGTGCCACAGCTGCGTGTTGTAGGACCGTGTCACAAGGGAGAGCATGCATGGAGCCATATTGTCAGCTGAAGAAGACTCCAGCCCACAGGAGTTCCTGCAAGTGATGCAGTTGCACCTGCAGTTTCATTGAGAACCAGGGCCATTTTAAGGGGCTCTGAGACACCATGTCAGGCAGCTGCAGGGAGTCCGGGTTCAGTCTCGGTACTCTGCGTCAGGGTTCAGTCTCGGTACTCTGCTGTAGGCCCGGGGAACAGTCAAAAAGTTAAAAGGGAGCTTTTGGGAGAAATGAGTTTGAGGCCTTATCTCCAGACTTTGTTTTGCTCCTTCACCAGGCCTACTGCATGACGCAGGGCCTGAGGGGAAGGAAGCAGTCCCCATTACTGTCTTCACATTTGGTGCAGGAGCCACAGCACTTGGTAGGGACTGCTCGGACTCTGTTGAGGAAGCAGGAGAGTGGCCTTGAGGACACATAGCCCGAAGGGGTTTCTGAGGATTCCAAGGATTCGGATGATGCCTTGGAGAGGGGCCCTCCAGTCTCTGAGTGGGGGATCCGCAGAGGCAGGCCTTGAAGGCAGGATCCCGTCAGGGGAGGACCCCAGCATAGTTCTTTTCTTCAGGCGTGAGGAACTCTCCTCGCTCATTGCGCATTTGTTAGCGACATTGAACCTTCCTCAGCCCGTGCCTGAGCAGGGGATCCCTTTGGAGGATCCTCTATTTCAAAGGAACCCGGCTACAGAAGACCACCTTTCCTCTGCAGCAGGCTCTCAAACAGATGATAGATTTGGAGTGGGAAGTACCAGAAACGTGATTAAAGGGTGGGCAAGCTATGGCTTATCTGTACACCATACCAGCAGCGGAAAGAGTTCCTCAAGGTTCCAAAGGTGGATGCTCTTGTCTTGGCCATTACCAAGAAGACCACGATCACGGTGGAAGGCAGAGCCGCTCTTAAATATGCGCAAGACAAGAAGCTGGAAACCTTGTTGAAACAGGCATTTGAAGTGAATGCCCTGACACTTCAGGTGTCCGTTTGCGGTGCCTATGTCATGCAGGCCTGATTAAGATGGACGCAGGCCTTACCGGAGGCGTCTGGACAAAGCCCTTCGCCATCTGCCAAACTGCCCAGGCTGGAGTCCAGCTGTGCTTATTTGGCGGATGCCTCCTATGATCTCCTTCGGGCCTCTGCTAAAGGAATGGTGTCCATAGTGACAGCTCGCTGTTTCCTTTGGCTCTGTAATTGAGCAGCAGATGCTTCGTCTAAGGCCAGGCTCAGCAGGCTTCCCTTTAAGGGATGCCTTAGAAGATAAGCCCAAGGGCCCAAAGTGTGCACCAGCGGGACATGGTCAGGCGAAGGACTTTTGCCATTTCTGAGTAGTTCAGTTTGCTCCCTACCAGAGGGGATGCTATGCTTCCAAGGGACAGTCCTTTTGGGGCAGTCGCAGGGCCAGTTGTGGTTAGTTGTCCGGCACAGGTGGAGGAACTGAGAAGTCCCATTGAGATGAGGGGGACCCAGGCAGAGCTGGTCCCCATGGGCAACAGGCTCTGTCAGTTTTACTCCGCTTGGTTCTGCCTTCTAAACAATGGGTGTTGGAGATCATTCCAGAGGGATACGCGCTGGAATTCACACAACCTCTTGCAGACAGCTTTCTATTGTCACCTTGCAAGGCTCCAGCCCAGCGGCAGGCTGTTCAGGACACGCTTCTGCAGCTGCAGACAGACGTGCCGGTGCCTGAGGGCCAGTATGGACAAGATCGATACTCCATCTACTTTGTGGCCCCCAAAAAGGAAGAGTCCTTTCACCCTATTCTGGACCTGAAGCACATCAATCGAGCGCTGCGGGTGCCCCACTTCTGCATGGAGACTCTATGGTCCGTGATTGTGGCCATTCACAAGGGTGAGTTCTGACCCCACTGGATCTCACCGAAGTGTATCTTCACATGCCAATGCAGGTCGAGCATCAGCGGTTCCTGAGATTCACAGTTCCCATGGGACATTTCCAGTTCCAAGCGCTGCCCTTCTGACTGGCTATGGCACCATGTGCCTTCACCAAGATCATTGTGGTGATGGCGATAGCTGTTCAGTGGGAAGCTGTGCTGGTACACCCCTATCTGGACAACTGGCTCATCCGAGCGAAGTTGCAAGAGGACAGCCTGGCCAGCATGCAGTGAGTCCTCTAGGTCCTAGGCGACCTGGGGTTTGTGGTCAATCTGTCCAGAGCTCCTTGAGGCCTTTGCGGGACCTTATCTACCTGGAAGCCCGCTTCGACACTCAGCTCGATCGTGTTTTCTTACTGCAGTACCACATTCAGAAACTCCAGTGTCAGATCCGCAGTTTTCTCTGGCAATTGGCTCCATCTGCATGGTCTTACCTCCAGGTCTTGTGGTCCATGGCGGCAGCATTGGATCTGGTGCCATGGGCTCAGGCGCACATATGACCGATGCAAAGAACCCTTCTGTCGAGGTGGTCACTGCAGAGTCGGGAGCTCTCCCAGCAGCTCATCTCCCCAAGGGACGTCCGTGAAAGTCTCAGTTGGTGGCTAGCATCCGATTCCCTCCTCAAGGGGGTGTCTGCAGCTGCCAGAATGGATGGTGGTGACAATGGATGCCAGTCTGTCCTGTTGAGGATCTCATTTTCTGTCGGAGGATGAACAACAGTGATCGATCAGTCACCTGGAAATGAGGGCAGTCTTCCTAGCTCTCCAAGCTTTCAGGACTTTGGTGTCATGCAAAGCGGTGAGAATGTTCTCCAACAATGCTATGACAGTTGCCTATATCAATCATCAGAGAGGCCTAGGGAGTGCAGTTGTGGCGAAGGAGATTGCCACGCTTCTTCGGTGGGCAGAAGCAAATCTGGCACTATCAGCGACACACGTGGCAGGCAAAGAGAACATGCAGGCCAACTTCCTCAGTTGCCAAAGATTGGATCCTGGAGAGTGGACATTGGAGGACTCAGTATTCCGAGGCATAACCCGCAACTGGAGTCAGTCAATTATGGTTCTCATGGCAACTGCTGACAACGCGAAGGCAGTTCGCTTCTTCAGTCGGCACTGGGAATGGGTGTCGGAGGGGCCTCGATGTGTTGGCTCAGCCTTGTCCCTCATAGGGCCTGCTGTATGTATTTCCACCATGGCCTCTGATCTACAGGGTGATCCAGAGGATAAAAGCCCATAGGAATCTAGTGGTACTCATGGCTCCAGACTAGCTTCTGTGGCCTTGGTACACCGATCTGGTTTGGCTGTTGGTGGGGTCCCCTTGGCGCCTGCCGGTGCAGAGCACTCGCCTGCCGGCGCAGAGCACTCTATTGTCCCAAGGTCCGATTCTCATTCCTCAGATGGATCGATTCTTGCTTACGGGCCTGGCTCTTGAGAGGGCTTGGCTGAGGAAGCACGGATGTTCGTCGCCAGTGATTAGAACCTTGCTGCGAGCTCGCAAGCATTCCACGTCCCTATCATATGTTCGGTTATGAAGAGTGTTCAAAAACTGGTGCGAGAACAGGGGGCAACGTGCTTTGTTGGCAGCAGTGCCAGATATTCTGGCCTTTTTGCAGGCCGGTGTAGATAAGAGCTTGGCCTTGAATTTGTTATGGGTTCACGTGGCGGCATTGGCCTGTTACCGGAGGCAGGTGCAGAGGGTCTCAGGCAGTCCATCTCAACATGTCGTGGGTTCTCTCAGCAGTAAAGCAGTTCCGTCTCCCTGTGCACTCGGTGGTACCGACTTGGGACCTCAACTTGGTGTTATCAGTGTTGACGGATGCTCTGTTTGAACCCTTGGAGTCTGCATTGGTTAAAGACCTTACTCTCAAGGTGGTATTTTTTTGTGGTCATTGCATCCACGTGGTGCATTTCGGAGTTGCAGGCTCTCTTTTGTTCAAGGAGCCTTATCTGTTTTCCAAGGAGAAAGTGATCCTCAGACCAGTTCCTTCCTTTCTGCCTAAAGTGGTGTCTACCTTTCATATAAATCACAGTGTGGTTCTGCCTTCCTTTTTGGACTTTGAGGATTCTCGTATGCATCTCCTTGATGTACGCCGGATGCTTAAGAAGTATCTCAAACGCACGAGGTCTTTCCTTAGGTCAGAGAGACAGTTCATTTTATTTTGCAGGCCTTGTCAGGGGGAGGCTGCCTCAAAAGCTTCTATTTTCCGCTGACTGAAGGAGGTGATTGCTTCAGCATATTTGTTGCACCACAAGTCTCTTCCTAGGGTGCTTTGTGCGCATTCCACCTGCAGGCTGCATCATGGGTTGAGTTTAGTCTCGTACCCCCTGTGGAGATTTGCATGGCGGCTACTTGGTCATCGCTGTATACCTTTGTCGGACACTACCATCTGTACATGCAGGTGCGTAATGAGCCACAGTTCGGGGTGCAGGTGTTGCAGGCTGATCTCTTAAATACTGCTCTGCTACATCCCAGGAGTCTGGACTGGACTGGAGGGATGCTATGGAAGGTGAAATTGGACCTTACTTGCTTATTCTTTTTCCTTGAATCCCTCCAGTCCAGTCCAGAACCCGCCCATATGTTCAGCATTGGCGTGCCTGGAGGAGCGTCTGTGTGGGAGGAGTAGTTTGTCCAGGGCCCTCGAGTTTCCAGAATTTCATCTATCTTATTTCCCGGAGAAGTAGCTCCCTTAGACCAAGTCCTTAAGGGGGTCCAGTTGGTGTACATAGTTGAGCGATTGTCTCGTTTAGGTTTGATGATTCCTCATTCTGACTTCTGGAGAGTTTCCGCCCTTCTTATGGGATGACATCATAGAAGTTGGAAGTTTTCAATCTCCATCTGCTGGAGGAGAGGCAAGACCTAGGAGTCTGGACTGGACTGGAGGGATTCAAGGAAAGAAAATTAGCAGGTAAGATCTAATTTAACCTTATGACTTGGCAGCATCATACAGGAAGTAACCCACAAAATTAGATCTGCAGCATGGTTCATGTGTATGCTGTGCCATGCCTTACTGTCTTTACATATGCTGCGCTGCATATGTACTCCTCCATTATTCTCTTGAGAGCAGAGCCTGGAAATATCTTGTTTATTTATTTATTTAGCTGTATTCTCTGGGAACAAGCAGGAAGTTAGTCCTCACATATGGGTGATGTCGGCGCCGACAGAGCCCACGTGGAAGCTTCTCCCCAGCTTTCAAAGAAAGTCTTTGGGAGATGCACCATGCATGCATCCCGCCCAAGGGAGCCATCCTGCCTCAGTCTCCTTTTTTCTGTGGAGCCTGTCAGACGTCTGTCTGCTTTTCCCAGAAAAAGTACTAATTTTATCTTAAATTTTTCTTGAATTTTTCCTTTCTCCAGTCACATACTGGTTCCCTTTCCCACCCACGAGCCGCTTGCCTTGGCATCGCGTCTCAGGTTCTTTTAATTTTCCATTTTTTTGAGTTTTCTCGACCAATGCAGTTTTGCACCCTTTTTTCTCTTGCTGGGCTTAAGGTCTTCAACTTTTCCAGGGCCCTTTTCCTCATGGCTTCCACCAGTGGTTTTAAGTGGTGTAATCCGTGCATTCATACCATGTCCCTCACCAGTCCCCATGACTGCTGCCGGACCACGACCCCTTGGACTGTGAACTTTGTAAGAAGATGTCCTCCAAGGCCATCGAGTCATCAGCAGCAGCAGGAAAAAATTTTCCAGAGTCCGACTCTGTCCCGGAGTTGCCAGTAATTGTGCTCTAAGGCCCCCTCCCGGAACCCCAGAACCCGGGTGTGACCTTGATGCCTCGAGACTCTGAACGAGCACCCCAGAGGTGGAACTCAAGAAGAAGAAATCCTCGAGGACCACCTTGGCAGACAGGTCAGGGAAGGTGAGTAATTCCCACTCCCGGCCCCGCAGCCCACACCACAAGTCCAAGGGGACGGAGCAGGAGCAGCCAACCAAGGTGGCCCGAAAGGAATCAGCCTCCAGCGATTGGCCTCTGATACCCGAGGCCATCCTAGTTGAGCACTCTCCCTTGTCAGAACCGGTGACGGGCCCAAAACCCTCGGTGCCCATGCCGAAGGCTGCGGAGCCATCTGGACTGGAGACCAGAATGGCAGTCTTGGAGCACAGCTTGTCTCTCTTCATGGCCCAGCAGCGGGCTCTGATGTCCGGTTCCTCCAGTTCATCGTCCCCAGCCACCGGGCCCGCAACTTTGAGGATGTTCCCAGTGGCTCAGCTGGTCCTTGAGTGCTACCACCCTCGAGATGTTCTTAGGCCTTCATTCCAATCCCAATCCTGATCCTCGGGACCAAGACCCTCCCCAATGAGTGCTTGCGGCTCCGACCACGGGACCTCTGAGGGACACAGGCCCTCTGGCCCAGGACCCGACCCCGGGACCCGGACCGCCCTCAATACTTCCACCGACTATGACTAAGACTGGGAGACCAAGGAGAAGGAGTCCCTGGACATCCAATGCCACCGTGATGTGCTTTTGGATCAGTCTCCCACAAAGACCTGGATCTGGTCCCTGCCCGAGGGATATGGCCTTCCTCGACTTTGTGCGGGATATGGCAAAGGCACTGGCGTTCGATACCAACTCAGAGGAGGATCCTCGCACAGAGGAGATCCTGCTGTATGAGGCCCCCTGAAGGAGGCACTCATGATGCCCTTCCCTCAAATCCTGGAACGGCTCCTCCTCTGCATGTGGGAGACACCCGCATCAGTACCCATCATGAGCCAATAGCTGGACTTGATGTACCGAGTCCACCGGAACCCTGGGTTCCTGAAGGCACAGCTGCCACATAATTCCATGGTGGTAGAGTCGGCCATGCGTCGGTTTGAGCCAAAAAATACACTCCTCGGTGCCCCCGGGGAGGAAGGCCCACGCAATGGATGCCATGGGAAGAAAGTGCTACCAGGGCTCGGTGCTCATTGGCCAGATCCAGGCATACCAGCTGTACATGGGCGTGTTGCTGAGAGACCTGGCGAAGGAGCTCACCGGATTCTTGGCTGGTCTCTCTGAGGAACCCCTCCAGCAGTTCTGGACCCTGGCCTTGGCTGTCAGAGAGTGCTCCAAATTCATGACTCAGGTAGCCTAAGATGGCTTGGAGTCAGCAACTAGAGTAGCTGCAGCGGGCATCAGCGCCCGGCGCTAGGCCTGTCTACAGTTTTCCAACATGGAGCAATGGGTTCAGGAAAAATTGGTCGATGTCCATTGCCAAGGAGAGAATCTCTTCGGCAAACTCATGACCGATAAGGCTGCAGAGTTGGACACCGAGTTCCTGACAAGGACCATGCTCTCCAAGAAGACCACTACCCTTCCCAAACGGAAGGCCTCGGGTAAAAAAGCCCACTTATTTGAGGAAGGACAAGGCTTATGGAAACTACCCTCAGTATCAGGCCTTCCTAGCTCCCCAGCAGAGTCAGCAGGCCAAGGGACAAGGGCATGGCCCTCGTAAACCCAAGACTCCCAAAACGCAGGGGGGCTACCTTCTCCACCTTCTGCAGATGCCTCCTTCATTTTTCCCGAGAGAGTCCCCCAGGACTTCTCTCCATCAGACCTTGCTACTGCAGGAACTCACAGGTCTTTCTAGAGGACAGGGAAGTGGAACCAGTGCCTCCACACCTTTGGGGTAAAGGGTTCTACTCCCAGTACTTTAGAGTACAAGGAAGTACTGGGAGTAGTACCCTTTACCCCAAAGGTGTGGAGGCACTGGTTCCACTTCCCTGTCCTCTAGAAGAGGGCCTTAGGCCCATCCTAGACCTGTGGGACCTAAACAGGTTCCTAGTGAGGGAGAAGTTCAAGATGCTCTCTCTTGGAACACTGCTGCCATTCCTCCAGCAGGGAGACTGGCTATGCTCCTTGGACCTAAAGGATGCGTACACTCACATCCTCATCCATCCCAACCACAGGCAATATCTCAGGTTTATGGTGGGGGGTGGCCACTACCAGTACAGGGTACTACCCTTCGGCCTAGCTTCTGCCTCCAGTCTTCACCAAGTGCCTAGTGGTGGGCACAGCCCACCTCCGTCTCCAAGGGGCCTTCATCTTCCCCTACATGAACGACTGGCTCATAAGAGGGGGCTTGGCCGCCAAGGTGCAGCAGGCCACGGTACGCACCATCCACATTCTTTAGTATCTGGGATTCATCATAAACCACCCCAAATCCTACCTCCTCCTGACACAGTGTCTGGAGTTCATAGGGGCATGGCTGGACATGGTCCAGGCCAGAGCCTTCCTGCTTCTGGACAGAACCAACTACCTCAGGGCGCTGGCTGCAAACATGAAGCACTCGGTGTTTGCTCCCCTTCTGCTCCAACTGCTTGGCCAAATGGCATCCAAAGTCCATGTTAGCCCAGACACCTATCTCCACATGAGGGCGGCCCAGTGGTGCCTCCACTCCCAGTGGACCCAGGCCAAGGGCCGGCTACGATACAGGATGATGGTGACCTGCCGTCTGGCGGACTCCCTTGGCTGGTGGCAAGTGCCTCAGCATCTTCAGGCCAGGATGCCTTTTCAGGCCTCCGCCCCCCCAGAGAGTCCTCACCACGAATGCCTCCTTTCTGGACTGTGGGGGGCTCATTGCGAGGACCTCTGCACTCAGGGCATTTGGTCACAGGCAGAAAGCCAACAGCAGATCAACCTCCTAGAACTTTGGTCATATCCCTGGTTCTCTGAGCCTTTTGCCACCATCTGCATCACCAGTCTATGATGATCCAAATGGACAACCAGTTCGCAATGTTTTCCGTCAACAACCAGTGGGGCACAGGATCGTACAGCCTTTGCCAGGAGGCAGTAGCCCTTTGCTTATATACGAACTGCAATGGGTTGCTCTTGCGAGCGGTATATCTGCCGGGCCAAGATGATGCCCTGGCAGACAGGCTGAGCAGGATCTTCCAAATGCACGAGTGGCAGCTAGACCCCAGAGTGGCCTCTTGATTCTTCCAGGTATGGGGAACTCTACAGCTGGACCTCTTTGCCAGCCCACTTTTGCTCCTGACAGCCACACCCATTCCTGGTGGCAGCAGAAGCCTTCCTTATCCCGTGGACAGAGGGCCTTCTTTATGCCTTCCTGCCCACGCCGCTGATAGCCAAGACTCTCTTCAAGGCTTAGTGGGACGGTGTGTCACTGATATTGGTGGGCCTTCCGTGGCCCAGGCAACATTGGTTTCCACTGCTCCTTCACATGTGCATAGTGCTCCCAATTCCCCTGGGGAGCCACCCGGACTACTGTTGCAGGAGGAAGGCTCACTCCTACACCCCAATCTGAGGTCTATTAGCTTGGCGGCTGAAAAGATAGCCTTGGCCTCTTTCATCCTTTTAGGGGAGGTTGAGGAGGTGGTCCTAGCCTCCCGCAAGGCCTCCACGAGATGGACTTATGCCTTCAAATGGTGCAATTCTCTGTGTAGTGTGCGGAGCGACAGGTTAACCCGTTCTCGTACTCTGTGCAGCTTGTGCTGCAAAATTTGCTTCACCTGTCCCAGGCAGGACTGAAGTCCAACTCGGTCATGGTTCATCTGAGTGCTCTTGCAGTGCACTACCACCTCAACAAGGGCAAGCCTCTCTCTGTCCAGCTTCTCATAACCCGCTTCCTGCAGGGCCTCCTGTTATCCAACCCCTCCCCCCCCCCCCCCCCCCGTCTGCCCACCAGTGGCAGAATGGTATCTCAGTGTGGTGCTCTCACTGGCCCACTATTCGAGCCCCTGGCTACCTGCTACCTGTGTTACCTTTCATCGAAGGCTGTCTTCCTGGTGGTGCTCACATCTGCTTGCGGGGTTAGCAAGCTTCAGGCATTGGTACCAGATCCACCTTACACGAGGTCCTATAAGAACAGGGTCATGCTCCGCACGCACCCTAAGTTCCTTCCCAAGATGGTGTCCCCATTCCACCTCAATCAAGAGGTGATGCTCCCCACCTTCTTTCTAGGGCCTCACATCAGCAGGGAGGAGACTGTCCTTTATACCCTGGACTGTAAGAGGGCCTGTCCTTCTATCTCCAACATACCCAGGGGCACCGCAAAGCCTCAGCTTTTCATCTCCTGTGATCCTAGCCAGCTGGGGGAAGTGGTGACCAAACGTACTCTAT
Source organism: Ichthyophis bannanicus (assembly GCA_033557465.1). Lineage (NCBI taxonomy): Eukaryota > Metazoa > Chordata > Amphibia > Gymnophiona > Ichthyophiidae > Ichthyophis > Ichthyophis bannanicus. Next base: position 905,952,542 of record CM066035.1, on the reverse strand, counting down.
CCACTTGGGTGGCGGACTTCATTGCCTTCGCTTACAAGCAGGCTAGAGCGCTGGGTCGCAGTGCACAGTGTCGGGGCCATGGCGGCTCTGTGGCAAACCTGCTTCCTGATCGTGTAACCAGTCTAGTCCAGGACCTCTGGGTTCCCTATCTCATCCAGCAGCTTGGAGACTGAGAAAACTCCCCCTTTTTGTGACGTCACTGCTATATCCTCCTGGGAACCGCCTCCTGTCACCAATTACCTCAGTCTCCAAGCAGCTGGATGGATGGGAGCCTGGAGGCCCGGGCTCACCGGAGAGACAATTGAGAATAGTTTTAGGTTAATTGGGCTAGTTTTCCAAAAAAAAATTTTAGTCAGTACTTGAAGGGTTTGCATTAGGGGGTGCTGTGTCTTTAAATTTGACAGCAGGCCTTCTTTCTGCTCGTTTAAATGTTCCCCCCCCCCCTTCATTCTCCTTACTTTTCACCCGTCTTCACCTGCGGTTAGTCAGCACAGCCCCTGTCTGGGACGGAGTTCTCGCCAAGGCGATTCGCCGCAGAAGAATGTGGGGGGACACCTGAGCGGAGCCTAGCCGGCACCGTGCAGAAGCTTTGCCTGCTAGTGAACCCATCAGGTTCTCCACGTGTGCACAAGGCTTGCAAGTAAGGAGCAGCAGTGCAACGTAGGCAGCTTTCTCCAACTCTGTGGTCACGCTCCGGAGGAGAAGGGCGGCAAACGTCACCCCGGAAGGCCAGGAGGGTGGTTTGTTGACCCCGCGGTAAAGGTAAGGAGAGGAGTTGGAAGATTTGGGGAGTAAGTTTTTTGGCGTGTAAAAGATCTGTGGGCCCGGCCACGTGGCACCGGCGCGGGCCGTCAACGGAAACATTTTTCAGGCACTTAGGGGAGGTTGATGCCAGGTCGCGAAGCTCAGGGGGAGTGTTCCTGGCTGCTGGCTTGCCTTGTTCTTTCAGATAGACCTCTTACTGAGTAGCCTGCTTAAAAAAAAAAAAAGGAAGGAAGAGAGAAACATAGAAACATGATGACAGAAAAAGACCACATGGCCTATCTAGTCTGTCCTTCCATATCAACAACTACAACAGTCCACTTTTTACCTTTAGAGATCCTCTGTGTTGGTCCCATGCTTTTTTGAATTCAGTTACTGTCCTCATCTCTACCACCTCCACTGGGAGACTATTCCATGGATCCACTACTCTTTCCGTAAAGAAATATTTCCGCATATCACTCCTGAATCTATCTCCCTTCACCCTCATCCCATGTCCCCTCGTAGCAGAACTTGCTTTCAATTGAAAGAGGCTCGCTCCCTGAACATTTATGCCACGGAGGTATTTAAACATCTCAATCATATCACCTCTATCCCGCCTTTCCTCTAAGATGTACATATTAAGATCCTTAAGTCTGTCCTCATATGCTTTATAATGAAGCCCACTAATCATTTTAGTAGCCACCCTCTGCACCGACTCCATCCTGTTCACATCCTTTTGAAGGTGCGGTCTCCAGAATTGCACACTATACTCCAAATGAGGTCGCACCAAAGACTTATACAGAGGCATTATCACCTCCTTTTTTCTGCTAGCCATTCCTCTCCGTATGCACCCAAGCATCCTTCTAGCTTTTGCTGTCGCCTTTTCTACCTGTTTAGCTACTTTAAGATCATCAGACACAACCACGCCTAGGTCCCGCTCTTCTTTAGTGGACAAAGTACTTCACCTCCTATTGGATTGCTCCCTTGGATTGCTGCAGCCCAAATGCATGACCTTACATTTTTTAACATTAAATCCCAGCTGCCAAATTCTAGACCATTCTTCAAGCTTAGCTAGATCCCTCCTCATGTTATCTACACCTTCCTGGGTGTCTACTCTATTGCAGATTTTGGTATCATCTGCAAAGAGGCAAACCTTACCCGACAGCCCTTCCGCTATATCACTAACAAAGATGTTAAAAAGAATTGGACCAAGGACAGATCCCTGGGGCACACCACTGGTAACATCCTTCTCCTCAGAGTGAGCTCCATTTACTTGTACTCTTTGTCGCCTCCCACCCAACCAATTTCTAACCCAAGCAGTAACTTTAGGGTCCATCCCTAGGGTGCTCAGTTTGTTTATAAGTCACCTGTGAGGAAGGAACAGTGTCAAAGGCTTTACTGAAATCTAAATACACCACATCTAGAGCTCTCCCTCGGTCCAACTCCCTGGTCACCCAGTCAAAGAAATCAATCAGATTTGTTTGACAAGACCTGTCTCTGGTGAATCCATGCTGCCTCGGATCCTGTAATCCGCTGGACTCCAGAAACCTCACTATTTTCTCTTTCAGCAGCGTTTCCAATAATTTACTCACCACCGAAGTTAAACTAACCGGCCTGTAGTTTTCAACCACATCCTTACTTCCGCTTTTGTGTAAAGGCAGCACATGAGCCTCTCTCCAGTCCTTTGGCACCACTCCCGACTCCAATGAGGCATTGAAAAGGTCAGTCAGTGGAGTTGCTAGAACGTCCCCAAGTTCCCTCAGTATTCTAGGGTGTATCCCATCCGGTCCCATCGCTTTGTCTACTTTAAGTTGAGCTAGTTTGTCACGAACACAGTCTTCTGAAAATTGTTCAAGATGTCCCTCGCTTCTGTTCCTATTTGTGGGTGTTTTCTGACGTCCTGCTCCTGGTTCTTCATCTGTGAACACAGAACAAAAATATTTGTTAAGCAATTCTGCTTTATCCTTATCAGCTTCTACATATTCCCCCCCTGCACCCTTGAGTCTGACAATACCACTTTTGCCCTTCCTCTTCTCACTAATATATCTGAAAAATGTCTTATCCCCCCATTTTATTGCATTGGCTATTTCCTTCTCATTTTGAATCTTTGCCTTCTTGACTACTTTGCTAGCTTCTCTAAGTTTTTCCAAATACAGATGCCTGTCTTCCTCTCTCTGTGATCTCTTGTATTTCATGAAGGCCTCCCTCTTTTTCTTCACTTTTTCAGCTACTTCCTTCGAAAACCATAGCGGTCTCCTTTTCCTTTTGCCTTTATTTACCATTTTAACAAAAAGGTTGGTTGCCCTTAAAATACCCCCTTTCAGTTTTGCCCACTGTTTTTCTACATCCCCCAGCTGTTCCCATCCCACTAACGACTCCCTGAGGTATTGGCCCATCTTCGCAAAGTTAGTCTTCCTAAAGTCTAAGATCCTCACCTTGGAATGGATTCTAACAGCCCTAGTCCTAATACTGAACCACACCATCTGGTGATCACTGGATGCAAAATGATCTCCCACTACAACATCAGAAACACTTTCACCATTGGTAAGCACCAAGTCCAGTATGGCCCCTTCACGTTACCAATTGCCTGAATAGTTCTTCCTGTAGAGAATCCAGGATCTCCTTACTTCTAGATGATACTGCAGCAGGAATGTGCCAATCATCATCTGGCATATTGAAATCTCCTATCAGTAGCACTTCCCCTTTCCTAGCAATGCTGCGTATGTCTTCAATTAACTCTCTATCCACCTCTTCCTCTTGTGAGAGAGGTCTGTATATCACACCAATGCAAATAGATTTCTCTTTCCTTCTTTCTAGTTTAACCCACAATGCCTCCTCTCTCCCTTTTAAGCTCTGTAATTCCAAAGCTTTAATAGTAGTTTTTACATATAGTGCCACTCCTCCTCCCCTTCTTCCTACCCTGTCCTTTCTGAATAAAGTATAGCCAGGTATAGTTACATCCCAGTCATGGTTTTCTGTGAACCATGTTTCTGTAACTGCCACGAAATCCAAGTCAGCCACTCCCACCAAAGCTTCAACATCAGGGATCTTATTTTCCATGCTATGGGCATTTATACACACTGCTTTACATATGTTACCCCTGTTACCCATTTCCATAAAGGTATTTAATGTATCACCTACCTGGGGGCTTTCACTTACCTGGGGGCTTTCTTCACCTATCCCCAACGAATCTAGTTTAAAGCCCTCTTCAGTAGATTAGCCAGTCTACTACCGAAGATGCGTTGACCTTTCTTGGACAGATGGATGCCATCTCTGCTCTGCAACCCTTGGAACAGCATCCCATGGTCTAGGAAACCAAAATGCTCTCAGAAGTCGGGAGAAGCTGACAGAAGCAGGGGTTTTTTTGGTTTCTCTGCTCTGGGCACGCAGGATTTTGCAGGGCCACTGCTCAGCACGAGGGAGAAGCAGCTTATGGCTGCAGGTTCAGAGCGCGGCTGCCATGCCTTCTAAGCCTCATTGTATAGTATGTGGGGCCAAGAAGGGCACAGCTTCAGGGGTGTGTGAAGCCTGTTTGAGGGAAGCCTCGGCCACAGAGCTTGCCAGGGAGAATAAGGAGCAAGTACCGGGGTTTCAGGTGGAAGGTCCGCTCTCGCAGGCAACAGAGGTGGCCCGAGTAGAGCTGGTAGCGGGGCCGTCCTCGGCCTCGGACCTTCCTCCCCCTCAAGGGGGGTTGCCCAAAGAGTTGTCTTCCATTTTTTCACAGGAGTTTTTCTTGCTGTTGCAGCAGTCTCTATTGGGCAGTGTTCAGCAGCAAAAGGGCACCTCGGACGCTGGCGGTCTGAAGAAGCCCGCGTCGCCTCTGTCCTCTGGTGCACACCCGCGAGGGGTCAAGTGACCGCGCACCGAGGCGGATGCAGGTGAGCATTCCGTGGTCTCGGAAGGTCCACTGTCGGATGATGAGGATCACAGTATGGATCTAGAGGAGGAGCTAGAAGAAGGTGAGCTCTCGGAAAGAGAGGATCAGGCGAGAGTTGTGCGAGTCTTCAGAAGGGCGGAACTTCCGGCACTCATCGTAGAGTCGCTAAAAGTGTTGAACATGCCGGTTCTGGGAGCAACGGAGGATGAGTCATTGGAGGATCCGCTGTTGCAGGTGTTCAGAAAGAATCAAAGAGCTTTCCCGGTGCACAGAGTGTTTCAGGAAATGATTCAGGAGGAGTGGAACGTTCCTGAAGCTTCTGTGAAAGGATCCAGGATAATGGGCTGCCTGTATCCATTGTTGGATCAGGATAGGGAGGTCTTTAGGTCACCCAAGGTGGATGCTGCCGTCTCGGCGGTGATTAAAAAGACTACCATACCCGTGGAGGGTAGTGCGGCCCTCAAGGATACTCAGGATAGGAAGTTGGATGTGTTGTTAAGACAGGTCTTTGACATAAATGCTCTGTCACTCCAGGCGGCTATCTGCGGGGCATGGGTGGCTAGGGCCTGCCTTCGCTAGTCGCAGCATATACAAGGTGGACAGGATAGTGAAGTGTCCGCAGAAGCGGCCAGATTAGATTCAGGCGTGGCCTATTTAGCGGATATCCATTACGATCTTATGTATGGGTTGTCAAAGAGCATGGCCTCAGCGATAGCGGCACGACGTTACTTGTGGCTGCGCAGTTGGGCAGCGGATACCTTCTCTAAGGCGAGATTAAGTAAACTTCCCTTCAAAGGGCGTTTGTTGTTTGGGGAAGATTTGGAGAAGCTGGTAAAGGAACTAGGGGAGTCTAAAGGTTGCAAATTGCCAGAGGACAAGCTTAGGACAGGCCGAGCGATCCCGGTGGGCCAGGGGGCAGCAGCGGGATTTTCGTCGGATCAGGTCCCAGAGATTCAATTCGGGCCAGCTTGGACGGTTCTCAAACAGGATCCAGGGCTTCCGGGGGTTTCGGGGAGCAGGAAGGGGGGGTATGGCCCGTCTTCCTCCTCTACCCTCAGTTCCAAAAAAAAACCGCAATGAGATGAAGGGGACCCAGGGCCCCTCGCTGCCCGTCGGGGGACGGTTGCAGAATTTTTATTCTGCCTGGGTCCGTGTCACGTCAGATCAGTGGGTTCTAGAAGTTATCTGGGACTATGTGCTGGAGCTGTTGAGGCCAGTGCGAGAGGCCTTCGTACAGTCCCCCGGCAAGTCAGCCGCCAAGTGCGCAGCCATTCGGGGGACAGTACAAAAGTTGCTGGACCTCCAGGCGATAGTTCCGGTTCCTTCAGACCAATGCAGCTCCGGTCGATACTCCATTTATTTGCTCGTTCCAAAGAAGGATGGAGGCGTCCACCCGATTCTAGATCTCAAAGGCGTGAATCATTGTCTTCGAGTGTCCCACTTCCACATGGAAACGTTGGAGGCGCGTCATAGTGGCGGTGCAAAGAGGAGAATTTCTCACTTCTCTGGATTTGTCGGAGGCGTACCTCCATATCCTGATACGGCAGGAGCATCACAAATTTCTCAGGTTCGCAGTCCCGTGCGGTCATTTTCAGTTCCGAGCATTGCCCTTCGGGCTGGCGACGGCGCCGCGGATGTTCACCAAGGTCATGGTGGTGGTGGCGGCAGCACTGAGAAAGGAAGGGATTCTGGTGCATCCTTATCTGGACGATTGGTTGATCCGGGTGAAGTCGAAGACCGAAAGCGAATCAGCTACGACCCGGGTGGTATCGTTCCTGGAAAGTCTCGGCTGGATAGTCAATGTGTCCAAGAGTCAGCTGGTCCCTTCTCAGACTCTGGCTTACCTGGGGGCTCGGTTCGACACGCGAGTGGGGAAGGGGTTTCTAACGGCAGAGAGGGCACAGGAGCTGCGGAAGTTGGTCAGGAGGTTCCTGCAGTACAGGGCGCCCTCGGCTTGGCACTACCTCCAGTTGTTGGGTACCATGGCGGCGTCAATAGAAACGGTACCGTGGGCCAGAGCACACGAGGCCCCTGCAGAGCGCTGCTTCGGCGCTGGTCACATCAGCGGGATTCGCTGTCCAGAAGGCTGCCCTGTCCGGAGGAGGTTCGTCTGTCTCTACAATGGTGGTTGATTCCCACGTCGTTGGAGCGCGGGAGGGAGCTGGAATCTCTGGCCTGGGTATCCTTGATGACAGACGCCAGTTTCTGGGGATGGGGAGCACATTATCAGGGCAGGTTCACGCAAGACAATGAAGCCCTCAAGAGCAAGCGTGGTCAATCAACAGGTTGGAATTAAGGACAGTGACTCTGGCACTGCAGGAGTTTCAGACATTCCTCGGCGGCAAGACGGTACGAGTGTTTTCCGACAACGCTACAGCGGTAGCCTATGTCAACAGACAAGGGGGGGGACCAGCAGCATGCCGCTGGAGAGCGAAGCCGAAGCCCTGTTCTTCTGGGCTGAAGTGAACCTTCTAGATCTGTCGGCAGCACATGTCGCAGGGGTGGACAATGTGGAGGCCGACTTTCTCAGTTGAGTACGTGTGGATCCAGGAGAATGGGTCCTACATCCCGAGGTGTTTGACATGTTGGTGCGCAGATGGGGCGCACCGGTCATGGATCTCATGGCGACCTTCGCCTCGGTAAAAGCCAGCCGTTTCTTCAGCAGGCGAAGAGAAAGGATGTCGGAAGGCTTGGACGCTTTGATTCAGGATTGGCCGGTGGATCAGCTACTGCATGTCTTTCCTCCGTGGGCCCTGATAGGCAGAGTGGTGCAACGCGTCGAACGGTACAGCGGACAGGTAATTCTGATAGCTCCAGATTGGCCTTGCTGTCCCTGGTACGGGGACCTGGTGAGGTTGTTGGTAGCGAGACCCTGGCAGCTTCCTCCTCGAGCCGATCTGTTGACTCAGGGACCTCTCTTCATGCCACACGTGGATCGATTCTCGCATACGGCTTGGCTCTTGAAAGGGCGCGGCTAAGAGCCAAGGGGTTTTCGGCGGCAGTCATTGCTACTTTGTTGAAGGCCAGGAAGAGTTCAACTTCGCTGGCTTACGTTCGTATCTGGAGGATTTTCGAAGCTTGGTGCGTAGACCAGGGATGCGAAGCCTTGAAGGCCTCTCTCCCTCAGATCTTAGATTTCCTGCAGGACGGTTTTGACAAAGGGCTAGCGGCAGCGTCGTTGCGGGTACACGTCGCAGCTTTGGCGTGTTACAGAGGCAGGTTAGGGGGTCAAACGCTTGGTAGTCAGAGGGACGTTAAACGTTTTTTAAGAGCGGTGTCGCTCGTTAGACCCCCGTGTCGCTAGATCTTTCCTACGTGGAATCTGCCGTTTGTTCTAGACGCGCTGGAACGCGAGCCTTTTGAGCCCCTAGCGAGGGCATCGCTTAAGGATCTCACTCTGAAAGCGGTGTTCCTCGTTGCCATCTCTTCGGCCAGGAGAATTTCGGAGCTGCCAGCTCTGTCCTGTCGCGAACCTTATCTTTCCTTTTTGGCGGCTAAGGTGGTCCTGAGGCCGGTGCCGGCTTTCCTTCCCAAGGTGGTTTCGGCCTTTCATATGAATCAGGAGATTGCCTTACCAGTGTTTGCAGTAGGCGCAGGGAGTTCAGGCTCAAAAAAGTTACATCTATTAGATGTTAGGAGGGCCCTAAAGAAGTATCGTCGGATGGCCAGCTTTCACAAGACTGATAGACTTTTTGTTCTTTTTGGGGGCCCAAGAAAGGGAGAAGTGGCGTCAAAGGCTTCCATTTCGAGATGGATTAGGGAAGCTATTGCGTCGGCTTATGTTTTAAAAGGTAAGCTGGTACCGGAAGGGCTCAGAGCTCATTCCACTAGGGCGCAAGCGGCATCCTGGGCGGAGGTTGGCTAGCGTTGCCAATGGAGATTTGCAAGGCGGCGACCTGGTCGTCATTGAACTCTTTTGTGAAGCACTGTCGTCTGGATGTGCAAATGGCAGAAGAGACCTATTTTGGATCGGCAGTACTTCAGGCTGGTCTTCCAGGTCCCTCCCGTTCTTGATACTTGATATAGTGGAGGAGGGATAGTAAGGAAATCCACAGTACTACCTTTTAACTTTCGAAAGGGAGACTATGATAAAATGAGGAAAACAGTTAAGAAAAAACTAAAAGGAGCAGTTGCAAAGATTAAAGACGAACATCAGGCTTGGCTGTTGTTGAAAAATACTATCTTGGAAGCCCAGACCAGCTGTATTCCACGCTTTAAGAAAAGTGGAAGGAAGTCCAAAAAACTGCCAGCATGGTTTAAAGGTGAGGTCAGAGAGGCTGTTGTTGCCAAAAAAGCATCTTTCAGGAAATGGAAAAAAGAACCAAACGACGAAACCTGGAAACAGCACAAGCACTGGCAAGTCAAATGCAAGGCATTGATAAGGCAGGCAAAGGGAGAATTTAAGAAGAAGCTTGCTGCGGAAGCAAAAACGCGAAGTAAAGACCTTTTCAAGTACATTCGTAGCAAAAAACCTGTGAGAGAGTCAGTTGGTCCATTAGATGATAAAGGGGTTAAAGGAGCACTAAGAGGCGACAAGGCGATAGCGGAGAGACTGAATGAATTCTTTGCTTCAGTCTTTACTGAGGAAGATGTAGGGATGTTACCCATGACTGAAGTGGTATTTAAAGGTGCGGAAGAATTGAAGGAAATATTGATACATCGGGAAGATGTATTACAACTATTAGATAAACTGAAGAGTAGCAAATCACCTGGGCCGGATGGTATACATCCAAGGGTGTTGAAAGAACTGAAATATGAGATTGCAGACCTGCTATTAGTAATCTGTGAACTATCATTAAAATCATCTCTAATACCTGAAGATTGGAGAATCGCCAATGTAACATCAATTTTTAAAAAGGGTTCCAGGGGTGATCCAGGAAACTACAGACCGGTGAGCCTGACATCAGTACCGGGAAAAATGGTAGAAACCATCATAAAGAATAAAATTACTCAGCATGTAGATAGTCATGACCTAATGGGAGACAGCCAACATGGCTTTAGACAAGGAAGATCTTGTCTTACTAATCTGTTATGTTTTTTTGAATGAGTGAATAATCAGGTGGACAAAGGTGAGTCGGTTGATATTGTGTATCTGGACTTTCAGAAAGCCTTTGACAAGGTCCCTCATCAGAGACTTTTGGCAAAACTAAAGAGTCATGGGATAGGAGGCAGTGTACTATTGTGGATCAGGAACTGGTTTAAAGATAGAAAGCAGAGGGTAGGGCTAAATGGCCAGTTTTCCCAATGGAGAAAGGTGAATAGTGGTGTACCCCAGGGATCTGTGCTGGGTCCGCTGCTTTTTGACATATTCATAAATGACCTGGAAAGTGGAATAACGAGTGAGGTTATCAAATTTGCAGATGACACAAAACTATTTAAAGTTGTTAAAACCCAAGAGGATTGTGGAAAATTGCAAGAGGATCTTGATAAATTGGAAGACCTGGGCATCAAAATGGCAGATGAAATTTTAATGTGGACAAGTGCAAGGTTATGCACTTAGGGAAGAACAACCCAAACTATGGTTACACGATGCAAGGTTCCACATTAGGAACCACCACCCAGGAAAAAGATTTAGGCGTCATTGTGGATACCATGTTAAAACCCTCGGCCCAGTGTGCAGCAGCGGCCAAGAGAGCAAATAGAATGCTAGGTATGATAAGGAAAGGAATGGAAAATAAAACAAAAGATATTATAATGCCTCTATATTGTTCCATGGTGAGACCGCACCTTGAATATTGTGTGCAATTCTGGTTGCCGTATCTTAAAAAGGATATAGCGATTTTAGAAAAGGTTCAGAGAAGAGCCACCAAAATGGTAAAGGGGATGGAAGGATACTCCTATGAAGAAAGGCTAAAAAGGTTAGGGCTCTTTAACCTAGAAAAGAGACGGCTGAGGGGAGATATGATAGAAGTCTATAAATTAATGAACGGAGTGGAACGGGTAAACATAGATCGATTGTTTACCTTATCAGAATATAGAAAGACTAGGGGACATGCTGTGAAGCTACAGGGTAAACTATTTAAGACTAATAAAAGAAAATATTTTTTCACTCAACGTGTAATCAAACTCTGGAATTTGTTACCGGAGGATGTAGTAAAGGCTGTTAGTGTAGCTGGGTTTAAAAAAGGTTTGGACAAGTTCCTGGAGGAAAGGTCCATAAACCATTATTAAGAAGGGACCCAGGATATCAATGCTTGAACCAATACAAGCATTGTGGAACCTGTGTCCCTTGGGGAAGCTGCTAGTTACATATGACCTAGATTGGCCACTGTTGGAAACAGAATACTGGGCTTGATGGACCTTGGTCTGACCCAGTATGGCATATCTTATGTTCTTATGTAAGCACTATCGTCTGGATGTGCAAATGGCAGAAGAGACCTATTTTGGATCGGCAGTACTTCAGGCTGGTCTTCCAGGTCCCTCCCGTTCTTGATACTTTCACTGCTCTGGTACAGACCCAGAGGTCCGGGACTAGACTGGTTACACGATCAGGAAGGTGAAATTAGACTTACCTGCTAATTGTTGTTCCTGGAGTGTAGCCAGTCTAGTCCCGTATTCCCCCCCCCCCCCCCCAATATTCTTAGGCACATGCGGGCCTGAAGTTTCCGGCTACGTCACAGGTAAGAGCTGTTTGCCTTTCGGGGGCCAATATCCGCAGGGAGAGGGATGGTCTCCACAAAAAGGTTTTCCTTAACAGGACTCTTTCTCTCTTTTCGCTTGAGGGATTGGCCTGTTCAAGTTTGAAGTCATGGTTCTATTCCTTTATGAATTCAGAAGGGTTCAGCGTTAGTTCATAGTGAGACAGTTCTTATGTTTATTTCTTACTTGTTCCTCCGGTGAGTCTGCTTTGTCAATAGGTTACTGGTGGCAGGAGGCGGTTCCCAGGAGGATATAGCAGTGACGTCACAAAAAGGGGGAGTTTTCTTAGTCTCCAAGCTGCTGGATGAGATAGGGAACCCAGAGGTCCGGGACTAGACTAGACTAGACTCCAGGAGCAACAATTAACAGGTAAGTCTAATTTCACCATTCTGCTCCTGTGAGAGAAATTTGCTGTTCCGCCACCTGGTTCTCGGTCCATACCTTCGCAGCTCATTACTGCCTGGAGAGGGAGTCCTGACAGGACAGCACCTGTGGCCGGGCTGTACTCCGTCATCTGTTCAGGGTGTAGACAACTCCTGCCTTCCGACCCTTCTTTGTTCAGGCTGCCGGAGTGCTGGTCCCTCACTGGACATTTGGGTCGCTTGAGAGTCTGTTGGCTTAGGACTCCGTTGCTGTTGCTTATGGCTCACCTTTTTCTGGTCACCCGTGGCATTTTACAGGTGTTTGATAGCCTGTAGCTAGGGAGTCCCATATGTGAGGACCAACTTCCTGCTTGTTCTAGAGAAAGCGTAGTTACTCACCTGTAACAGGTGTTTTCTGGGGACAGCAGGAATCTGTCCTCACAATCCTCACTTCTTCCCTTGGAGTTGCTTTTTGTGTCATTTTTGCCATCTTTAGGTATGTCATTTGACTGAAGCAAGACTGAAGCCAATTTGATTGAAGCAAGATGGCACCCTTGGGTGAGAAGGGGACCACGCATACGTAGTGCATCTCCAAAAGGCTTTTTTTGAAAGCTGGGGAGAATCAGTCCTATGTGAGGACTGATTCATGCTGTCCCCAGAGAACACCTGTTACAGGTGAGTATCTACACTTTTTCCCTTTTGTTATTTGATCTCGGTGATATTGAATTGAGGAACCTCAAGGACGGACCTTGAAATTAGTTTGTTCCCCACCCCTAAGGATGCGTGCAGTGCAGGCAGTGAAGGGGCCACTGTGATTTCTGAAAATAAACCTTCCAATTGTGCATGTTTCAGAATCAGTCGAGCTTTTGTAATTCTCATGTTGGACCCATTGTTAGTCACCTTGCTGTTTTCTTCTTTGAGGCTTTGCATGCATAAGCTCCTCAGTGACTCAAACCAGTATGCAAGGGTGCATGATGCATTTCCTGTGCAACCATTAGAGCTTTTATGGCAAACCTACACCACTGTGATTGTTCCTTTTCATAAAGACTCCCTGCATACAGAAAGAATTTGGCATAAAGCTTTTTAACCTTTGTTTCATTATTATTTTTCCACACCTTCTTTGCTAATTAGCTGCTGAACGAAGCTTCAGAGTCGCGACATAAATGTGAGCAGATGAAACAGCAAGAAGCCCAACTGAAGCAGCAGGTACAGAATGAACAGCACAAGTGGAAAGTCTGATTGTAGTTAACTGCTCGTTTGGCTTTACATGTGCAGAATGTAATCTGTACCGATTCATCCGAAGTAGGTGTAAATGTAGTGACTAATAACAAGTGTGCTGTACTACAGTTGTGCTCAACATTAGCAGCTTTGCAGTTCAACCCTTTAATGTCCAGTATCTCCTTTAAAAAAAAGTGGCCAGTGAAATGCCTCTGGACTATATATGCACATACCTGACACATAAAAGAATCAAATAAAACAAGACCAATTAAAAAAGGAAATAGTATATAAACTAGGACATTGCCAGGACATGATTATTGGCACCCTTATAAACAATTTAAACAGCTTGAACAGAAGAACCACATTCCTATTGCATTAAAATTAGAGGCACCTGTCATCAGTTGTCAGTACTCACATGAATTAACCAATGAATAATGACGCTAATGTTTAAAACAGCCACATTCACGCCCTGTTCCATTTTCACAATGGTGAAGACGAGAGCTGCCTGAGACCATCAGAAAAGACATTATTACCAAACATCAAACTTCAAAGGGGTACAAGGCCATCTCCAAAGACCTTGGGATTCCTGTGTACAGTTTGCAATGTTATTAAGAGGTTTTCTACTTTGGGAACTGTCAAAAAACTTCCCAGGACGTGGTGGGAAGAAGAAAATTAATCCAAGAAGGCTTGAAAGGTTAGTGCAAACTTGGAAAAACACCACATACAACATCCAAAGAACTTAAGGGTGACCTGGAGCAATCTGAAATGATGGTTTCAAACCTGCACTATTTGCCACACACTAAACAAAGAAGAACTTCATGGCCGAAGGCCTAGTAGGACCCCACTGCTTAAAGACAGGTATGCCTGATCTTTGTCCAAACCCATCTTGAGAAACCACAATCCTTCTGGAAAAGTTTTCTGTGAACAGATGAAACCAAAATCGAGCTCTTTAGCAATGCATTTACAGGCGGAGAAATGAAGCTTTTAAGGAAAAAAACACCCTTCCTACATTTAAATATGGTGGAGGTTCCATAATGTTGTGGGTCTGTTTTGCTGCCTCAGGAGCTGGAGGTCTGGAACGTATTAAAGAAATCATGAAGTCGGAGGACTAAAAGGTATTCTGGAGTAAAATGTGCTACCTAGTATCAGAAAGCTAGATTTGGGTCGAAGGTCATGGGTCCTCCAGCAGGACAGTAGCCCAAAACATACATCCAAAAGTACAAAAGAAAGGTTAAAAAGGAAAACATGGACTGTTTTAAACTGGCCAGCAATTAATCCTGATCTCAATCCAATCTTTGTAAAGAACTGAAATCTGCAATTGGCAAAAGGAATTCTGGAAACATTCCTGAGCTGGAACAAATTGAAGTTGAAGAGTAGAAGAAACTACCAGCAGACAGATATACAAAACTTATAGATGGCTACAACCAAATATTAACGAAGGGTGTCATTAATCCTGTCCAGGTCATGTTTTTTCTCAGAAATTACTACGTCTAAGTTGTACAGACATCTCTGTTTTGTTGTATAACTCTGAACATACTATTAAAATATTATGATGACATGCAGTTGGAATATTTCCAACTATTTCTCAAGATATTGTACAAAACATACCTAAAATGCAATGGTGCCAATAATGTTGACCACAACTGTATGTAAGCGGGAATAATTATGCCATAAGAAATAGGCAGTGGATTTTTCCTGGCAAAAAAAAGGTGCCGGTGCTCATATGCAGGGCTCTTTCATTAATACATGAGGACCATGGGTCACTTTTAGCAGGCAATGAAAGAGGTGCCAATACTGATTACCACCGAGAACCCCCCCTCAAAAAAATCCCTGGAAATAGGAGAGAGTGGCATTAACAATAGAAAAAAAGGAGACTTCACCTAAAATATCATGCCGAGGCTGGAGGCCATCTAGAGAAAGGCACCCAAAATGGCGGACTCTGTACCAGACCCTGATTTTAGATATACATCAGATATTGGAGACACAAAATACCCAGGTCAAAGAGGAATCTGATGACATTTACTTTAGGGTCATGTGTATGGGCTGATTCAAAGGAGAACTGCTGTGGCACTATGGTCTTCTTCTGCTTTTCTGGCTCTCAGATAGTTTTGGAATCTCTGACAGATGCCGTACCCACTCTCTGGGATCTGTTCTGACTGTGGGTAGCAAAATCGTAAATGTGGCCATGATCTGTACGCTAAAAGCCACATGAGGTGAGACTAGAACCTTAATTTGTATACCTTAGAGAAGAAAGATGATGGAGAAATTCATGTAGTTAAGTAGTCTAAATCATATATAAGATGTGAACTTTTTCAGAGGAAAGCATGCTCCAGGACAACAGGCCACAGCAGGAGACTCCAAGGGGGCAGATTCAGGAGCAACATCAGAAAACATTTGATGGTGATGCTTTCTTTCACTTTCTCCACTAATATAATGCATTTTGCTACATAGAGCAGTGTGGAATAAAATAAGGGTGTATCCAGTTTAAGGACAAAGCCGTTTTCAGTTGTCCACAAAGTCTGTAGATAAAAACATAGAACAGAGCGCCGCCGGAACACCGCAGCACCCTGACCGTCGTCGGGCGAGGGAGCGGGAAGGTAAACCCCTCCCCCACGCACTGGCCCAAGGCCAATCAGGGCCGAAGAAAGGACTTTTAAATTTGGAGCACCGTAGGACCCATGCCTTAGGGTCTCGTCAGAGGGCCCTTTGGCGTGGCTCTTAGGTGGGGACCCAAGGAGGAGACAGAGACACGCAGTGATTGAATGACATATGTAAGTTCTCCACAGTATCCTTATTTTTGCCTACTGTACAGTGTTACTCATTACAGCAATTTTACTGATATTACCTTCACTGCAATGCATATTAGAGCTTTGTACCTTGTGCACTCTAGTAGTGTATAGATTACCTTGAACCCAAATTATACACTTATACATTGTATATCTTGTAACCTTGATATTACATAGACACTTTGTAACAGCTCTTACCTGTGTTCCAAGGTAAAATGTCAACAAAAACAGTTTTCCTAATCACACTTTTATTATGGTTCTCGTCAACCAATCTAATGCCCAATCCCACCCCAAGCAACCATTTCTCATTCCAATAATGCCCTACCATTTCAGACAAAGGGATGATTATTCATCCCACACACCTCTCCAACCCCACTACTCCATACCTAATCAGCTCATAAAAATAAAAACTCAACCAAGACAATACACTCCCAAGCTCCACCTAAATGAACAATCTGAACCATTAATATGGTATCTAATAAAAGCTACTGCAGATCTATAAAGAAGAAAATCCCTATCATACAAGACCTAATAAATGATGCAAAAGCAGACATCATATGTCTAACAGAAACATGGATCTACGACACAGATACTGTACTCCTCAATCAACTACAGTCGCCAGGTTACAACATTTACCACTGCTTAAGACAATACAAAAAAGGAGGTGGATTAATTATCCTATGCAATACCTCTTTATGTGCTCAACAATGCACCTCATCAAGTACCGAGAGTTTAGATATCCCAACAATCCCCACAAGAAAACTTACAATTTCACTCATATATAGACCACCTTCCTCTGAAATCAATACACTGGATAGCATAATTGAAACATCATGCTCTGCATCACCTCCAGGCAAAGAACACATCATACTAGGTGTCTTTAATCTCTTGTCCTTGCACACTTCACTGAGCTTGACCTTCCTTCAAGCAATGGAAGACATTGGCTACAATCAACACAGCAACACATGCAAAAGGAAACACACTTGATCTCATCTTCTATCCCACGAACTGGTTATCAAAAGAAATATATTCATTAAAAGCATACAGCAGGTTCCATGGTCAGATCACTTCCTCATGCTTCAGTACTGAGTCAGACCTCCATCAAACAATTAATAACCATGTAACATCAGCATGCAATCGATTCATAAAGTTTGACCAAGATAAATTCATCAAGAAAATAACTCCAGATCTGTCATGTAACAGTGAAGACATCGGCTTCCTCACCAAAACCTGGAACAGAACACTAAGTGCAGCTTCAGTAAATGTAAACCATCAAAACAACCAAACAAAAAGAACTAAGAACCTCCCAACCCTGGTACTCCCCAACCTTAAAACATACAAAAAGAGTCTTAAGGAAAGCTGAAAAAAAACCGGAGAGCTTCCAAATCCGAAGATATGCTGAACTACATGAATGACTTAAAAATCTATCGTCAAAGCATATTGGACACAAAAAAGATTATTACTCGAAGCTCCTCTTGAAATCCCTTAACCAGCCGAGAGAACTGTTTTTCATTATCCAAAACTTAACAGAAAAACTAACCCCAAGTGATCCATCAACCTGCAACATAACCGCTCAACAGCTTGCAAATCATTTCATGGAAAAATCCAAATTCAATTTAACAGATTACTCTACATCCAGTGGTTCCACATTATACTGCCCTGGAACCTGGAATTCATAAGAACATAAGATATGCCATACTGGGTCAGACCAAGGTCCATCAAGCCCAGCATTCTGTTTCCAACAGTGGCCAATCTAGGTCATATGTACCTAGCAGTTTCCCCAAGGGACACAGGTTCCACAATGCTTGTACTGGTTCAAGCATTGATATCCTGGGTCCCTTCTTAATAATGGTTGATGGACCTTTCCTCCAGGAACTTGTCCAAACCTTTTTTAAACCCAGCTACACTAACAGCCTTTACTACATCCTCCGGTAACAAATTCCAGAGTTTGATTACACGTTGAGTGAAAAAATATTTTCTTTTATTAGTCTTAAATAGTTTACCCTGTAGCTTCATTGCATGTCCCCTAGTCTTTCCATATTCTGATAAGGTAAACAATCGATCTATGTTTACCCGTTCCACTCCGTTCATTAATTTATAGACTTCTATCATATCTCCCCTCAGCCGTCTCTTCTCCAGGCTAAAGAGCCCCAACCTTTTTAGCCTTTCTTCATAGGAGTAGCCTTCCATCCCCTTTACCATTTTGGGGCTCTTCTCTGAACCTTTTCTAAAATCGCTATATCCTTTTTAAGATACGGCGACCAGAATTGCACACAATATTCAAGGTGCGGTCTCACCATGGAACGATATAGAGGCATTATAATATCTTTTGTTTTATTTTCCATTCCTTTCCTTATCATACCTAGCATTCTATTTGCTCTCTTGGCCGCCGCTGCACACTGGGCCGAGGGTTTTAACAAGGTATCCACAATGACGCCTAAATCTTTTTCCTGGGTGGTGGTTCCTAATGTGGAACCTTGCATCGTGTAACCATAGTTTGGGTTGTTCTTCCCTAGGTGCATAACACTTATTAAAAAAGGGCTGCTACACAGTACCTTGTCCTGTGCCGCTGAGGTAAGCTATATTCTGATTTGATTTAAATTATAGCTCTTTGCTGCTACTAGGCTCTAACCTATTAAGAAATTTAAACTACAAGCTCTCTGCTGGATTCTAAATTTAACCAGAAAGCTTTCTTCTGTGTTTTAATTTGAAACTAAAAGTACTTTGCTGATGCTAGGCCCTGAGTGACTATGAAATTTAAACTACAGCTGTCTACTGGGTATGAAAGGTAACCAGAAAGTTCTCTTCTGTGTTTTAAATTGAATCTTAAACTGTTGCTACTAGGCCCTGACTGATTTAACAAAAAAAATACAACATTTTCACCTATAACAAAGGAGCAGATTAAATACTACATCAAATCTTTGAATACTACCATCTCAGTTCTAGACCCATGCCCAGTTAGTTGGATGAAAACCACAAACTCAGTACCAACACTATTCATCCTAAAAATCATCAGCCTCTCACTAGCCCAAGGACATCTACCTAACGCACTTAAAAAGGCATCCATCTGCTCAATCATGAAACTAAACGCTCCAATATCCTGCCCCTCTTCATTCAGACCAATATCTAGCCTACCCTTCCTATACAAAATTAATTGAAAAATCAGTACAGCTACAACTTCAAGATTTCATTGATTGTAATGCTCCACTTGACCCTCATCAATATGGTTTTAAAGCAAATCATGGAGTTGAAACACTATTCACTTCACTTCTTGATTTGGTCATACAAGGAATCGATAACCTCCAAAATGCCTTCATCCTTATTTTCCTGGATTTATCTTGCACATTTGACTCTGTAAATCACAACACCTTAATCAGCTGTCTAAAACACCTGGGCACAGGTGGTGCAATCTTACAATGGTTTCAAGACTACCTGTCTAACTACACAACAAGTCTACTACGGAAACACCCTATCCAACACTTTCATCCAACAACAAGGTGTCCCCCAGGGATCTGCATTATCTCCACTTTTGTTTAATATATACCTCCAACCCATTTGCAATATCATACAATCAAATAACATTGACTACAGAATTTATGCAGACAACATAATGCTTTTCACAGCCTTTGACACCAGAGATCCTAAGTTCACAAAAATCACCAGCTGCTTCAATGATGTCTCTGAATGGCTTAACTCTGTCAACTTCACAGTTAACCTCAAGAAAATAGAAGCACTCATCATAACCAGGAATAAAACTTTCAACCCTCCCAGCCTGCTACATGTAAACAATGCCTCACTTGAAATAAGAAAGGAAATAAAATACCTGGGAATACACCTTGATCAAAACCTGGATTTCACCAAACACATCCACATGATTACCCGCGTAGTTTACAGCAAAGCTAGAATGGTTCAACATCTGAGACCTCTGCTGTCACCCACGGACTTCCACACCATTGCCCAAGCACTCATAACACCCCATTACAACTACAGCAACAGTATACTCCACGCCCTTCCAAATGGCCCAAAATACAGTTGCCCGCACAATCATGAAAGCTGTGAAGTCGGACTACGTAACGCCCATCCTGTTTCAGCTCCA
Source organism: Ichthyophis bannanicus (assembly GCA_033557465.1). Lineage (NCBI taxonomy): Eukaryota > Metazoa > Chordata > Amphibia > Gymnophiona > Ichthyophiidae > Ichthyophis > Ichthyophis bannanicus. The sequence goes on along the minus strand of CM066035.1, from coordinate 905,932,823 downwards.
TTGGCTCCCAGTAATTCAGAGAATCAAATTAAAGGCTCTCACGATCATTTTCAAAACGATAGACAACATTGCACCAACATACCTCAACACACTAATAAATATGCAACAACACAAGAATAAAAAGAGAGAGCCTAAAAAACACCCCTACTAGGGCAAGAAAATAAACCAATCTACAACCAATAGAGCATTCTCCCTCTACGCCCCTACCCTATGGAACAGTCTCCCAAATTCAATTAGAGAAATCAAAGATTTAACTCAGTTCAAGAAGCAGCTCAAACATTTATCTTTACGGAATATTACCAATGTGAGCAGCCACCATAGAACTCTTCCACTTCCGTATCAAACGTAAGCCCAATACCTGACACCTCCAGTCCTATACTCCTGAAACACTCTACTCTAAATCGCCGTTCAAACCACTTATGTTTAATTCTCCTATAAATAGTTCATTACTACTCTGTTGTTAAATATATTTGTAATCTGATTGTACTTGCACAATTGTTCCTTGTAAACTATTCTGCATTGTTCATTATAAACTGTCTTGTGCAGTAGTTAAAATGTTATATGTAAACCACTTTGATTACCAGGACAAAGCGGTATGTAAAAAACAATAAATAAATAAAATAAATATAGAAACATGATAGCAGAAAAAGACCACATAGCCTAACTAGTCTGCCCTTCCATATCAACCACTACAACAGTCCCCTTTTTCCCTTTAGAGATGCTGTGTTTGTCCCTGCTTTTTTTGAATTTAGATACTGTCCTCATCTCTACCACCTTCACCGGGAGACTATTCCATGTATCTACCACTCTTTTCCATAAAGAAATCTTTCCTCATATTACTCCTGTGCATTTATGCAACTGAGGTATTTAAACGTCTCAATTGTATCACCTCTGTCCCACCTTTCCTCTAAAGTATACATATTAAGGTCCTTAAGTCTGTCCTCTTAAGCTTTATAATGATGATCACTCACTCTCTGCACTGACTCCAACATGCTTTTGAAGGTGCGGTCTCTAGAATTGCACACAATACTCCAGATGAGATCACTCCAAAGACTTATACAGAGGCACTATCATCTCCTTTCTTCTGCTGGCCAGGTTCTTTATGTCTACAGGCCTTCAAGCTCTCTCTGAAAATTTCTGCTACAGTGGAGACCACAGGGTACATAAGTTCCTGGAGTGTGTGCAGTGCAAAGTTCCTGGAGTGTGTGCAGTGCTACTCCCTATCAGACAGTATATTCCAAGAGTTAGCAATTAACTCCCTGTGCATAGTTTGCTGGGCATGACTCACCACTATCCCGCCTCCAGCATCGTACTTTCACCCTCCAGGGAAAAGTGTGCAGACTGTGAAGAGCATGCATATCCCCCCACCCACCCCCTACACACACATACACACACACACACACATATATACTGGAAGGGATAGGCAGTTTTTGACAAACAAGCAGGGGATGCAGTTGCACTTGCTAAGTGATGTTACTGACGTCGCCTACAGTGCCCGGCTCTCCCTAGCTCAAAGAAGCTTTTTGACTTCTCTGAGCACGTGTGTGTATGTGTCTGTCTTCCCGCCGAGCCATTGCTTGATCCCATCAGTTCTTTTGCTGACTGCGATCAAGCACCATGGCTCTCCGCATGCCACAGTCATGCCTTTCACTGCATTCTTCAACTCCCTCAATGCGATCCTCAGCAGTACAAAACCAAAAAATGAAAAGCTTCAACGAAAATGTCATGTGATTGTCATTGGCAGCACCCCCTCTCTTTTACCGGCAGTGCGCTGCCATTGGGGAACTGCTAAAATAAAAAAACATATGAGCAAGAAAGACAGCATCAGGGAACTGCTGGGCAAACAGCAGCAAGAGGTGACAATACTGCTGCAGACCCAAGAAGTGCTAATGCTGCCTATAGCGGCAAACCCACACTCTTCTCCATCATCCCCTGCCTTTCCCCCATTGGACCTAGACTTGGCACAATTGAGGGGGGTGCTACCAGGCAGCTGTTTGGCTGAAGGAAGACCACCTACTTGCCCTGGCACAAATTCAGCATGCCCAAACCTACACACCCAGGCCAGAAGCTCTCCCCCCCCCCCTTGATTCCAGCTGCCTCCTCCCTCTACCCCCCCAACTCCCCGATTCCAGCTACCTGATGGTAGTGGTCTCTGGGCCTCCGGGTAGGAAAGTGAAGTTCACATCCAAGCACAAGCATCATCAGATGCAGGAGCATGCTAGCTGCAGTTCAGGCAAGGCTCCCATGCCTCATGCCGCAGGGGTCCTCCCAGTACCCCAGGGGGAGGCCCCCACAAGTCGCCAAAGCTGCTCAGGAACCCTGTCATGCCTGCTTTATCACCCATGTGTCCCCCTCCACAGCCTGCAGAGCTCTCCATCCTGAACTAGTCACTAATGTGCCTCCTGCAAAAGTTTGTGGCAGACAGTAGCAGCTATCCTCCAGGCCACCACCATGGCAGGGGTTCCCGCTTCCCAGAGCACCCCCCTCGAAACTCTTCGGGAACTGCATCAAGCACTTTCCCTGGATTCCCCCCTCTATTCCACTGGAGGCCTCCACCTCCACTGGAAGATGATGCCTGCTCCCTCCTGCATGCCCCCTCATCCCATGAAGCTGAGTTGAAAAGTGCAGAGGACTCCCCCATGCTCACACCCAAGCACGGTTCAGAGGAGATGCCAGAGGACTATTCGTATCCAGAATTTCCACAGAAGATCTCATGAGCCCTTGCTTTAAGTGACTCCCAAACACCCACCAACAAAGGAATTTCAGTCCATCCTTAAAGCTTGCAATGCTCCCAAGAAGGTCATTGCCCTGCCAGTTCACACCTTTCTTCAAGATCTACAGGCTTCCATCTAGAACCCCCTCGTCCATCCATGCGACCTCCAGGCACTTGGACCGTAAGTATAAAGTCCTCCCTGCTCCTGGATTCCAGCACCAACAGCTACCCCACTAGTCGGTTGTCTCAGAGACTGCTCTCAAAAAATCCAGGACCACCAAGTCAACCTTCCAAACACTACCAGAGAAAGAGCAAAGAACACTGGATGCCATCGGTCACAAGTCCTATCAAAGCAACCTCATAGCTATGTGGATCCTTGCACACCAGCTACATATTCTACATTACCATCATGACCGCCTCCTCCAACTGGATGTGCTCTGTACCCTTCTGGCAGAGGGCCAGGCCCAACTGCTCTCTAACCTCCTTGAATCCTTCTTCCACATCATTTGGACCATGTATAACATGTTCAACTCTGTGCCACACTCCTCCGCCATCACCATCTCAGCTAGGCACATGGCCTGGCTATGTGTCTCTGGGCTAAGGAGGAACCTCTATGACTGTCTCGCGGATGCCCCATGCCTGGGAGATAGGCTCTTCAATTCCAAAGTCCAAGAGGCCGTCTCAGAGATTAAAAACCACTCTTCTACAGCCAGGGAGCTGGGAGCCCAACCAGTAGAACCTCTGTCACAGGCTCGTAGGTCACAGCTTCCACAATACCAAAGAGCATATAGCTACCAGTATTTCCAGCAGTTCTATCTTCGCAGGAGATTCTACCCCTATTCTCGCCAGTAACCCCAACGTTCAGTGGCACCAGATTACATACAGTGCTCTTGACCACGCAAGAGGAAGCAGCATCCACAAAGCCCAGCTCCAACCGCCAAGGCAAACTCCAGTTTTTGACTACCTGCCAATGGGGGGCAGTTCTTCAGGGAGGCCCGGCAATCCATAAAAGCCAATCACTGGGTTCTAAATGATGTCCAGGAAGGATCCAAACTCAACTTACATCCCTATGACCAACCCACCCCTCACCACCTGCAAGGACATTCCCAGATCAGCATCTGACCATCTTACAAGAGATCTCAGAGCTCCTCTGGAACTAGGCCATTGCACTCGTACCTTGCAAACAAAGAGTTCAAGGGTTTTATTCCTGGTTTTCCTGTATTCTGAAGAAAACTGGTGGACTCCGCCACATCCTTGATCTCTGCAAACTCAACCTCTAAGTGGGAAAATTTTAAAATGAACTCTCTCAGCACTATCCTCCTACTACTACGTCACAACTATTGGCTTGCCTCCCTAGATCTGAATGGTGCCTACATGCACATACCCATCCATCCCCTCCACTGAAAATACCTTTGCTTTAAGTTTGAACAAGACCATTATCAATAATAGGTTCTTACCTCCGGCCTCTCAGCCGCTCTTGGGGTTTTAACAGTGCCTAGCATTGGTCACAGCACACCTGCGCTGACAAGGGACACTGTGTTTATCTCTTCCTTGACTACCGGCTGGTCTCAGCAGCATCCAAGGAGGGGGCTCAGTGCACCTGACAAGCCACCATAAATGTGCTGCATGGAGCAAGATTCCTTGTCAGCACCAAGTAACCCAGGCTAGAACTTCAGCAAAATCTGCCCTTCATAGGGGTGCAACTCAACACAGTCAAAGCCAGGGCCTACCTTCCAAGCAACAGAGCCTGTCTCCTGGGGCATCTCAGCGCCAATATACAGCACCGCTGAGTCGCCTCAGCCTCTTGCACTTGCTCAGCCAAATGGCCGCATCGGTGCATATCGTCCCCATAGCGAGACTCTACATGTGGCCTCTGCAGTGGCATCTCAGGTTAAACTGGAATCAGCACACCAGTCTCTGCACAAGAAAATCCCAATGTCGGGGACCTCCAGTGGTGGACCAGTCCAGCCAACCTCAATAGCGGTTGCTCTTTCTGAATACCGGAGCACCAACTCGCCTTCATGACCAACGCCTCCATGTCAGCTGGGGGCACACCTTTTTCATCTGCCCATACAAGAGAAATGGTCCTGTCCGGAATGTTTCCTTCACGTCAGCATCCTAGAGCTATGCATGGTCTACTATGTCCTGTCCTCTCTTCATAATTGGGTTAGTCACAAGATTCTGTTGGTGCAAACAGACACCCAAGTCACCATGTTCTGCATCAATAAGCAGGGAGGGACGGGGTCCCTCAGACTCTGTTGAGAGGCCATGCACCTCTGGCTCCTAGCACAGTCCCTCCACACCACCCTCTGGGCACCATACTTACCGGGGATACACAACCAGTTGACAGACACTCTTAGCCATCACCTCGACCCACATGAATAGTCCCTAGGCTGGGAAGTAGTTCGCCGGATCTTCTGTGCCTGGGGTACCCCAGAGATTGATCTTTTCGCAACTGCAGACCATGCCAAGTGTGTCCTCTTTTTTGCTCTCTACAGCCCAGTCCAAGTCGCTGGGCCCACGATGCATTTGCTAGCAGTTGGGAGGCACCATTGGCTGTATGTTTTTCCTCCCTTTCCCCTACTCAACCTAGTCCTACTCAAAGCATGGGAAGACAAAGCAAATCTAATCCTCATAGCAGCACAATGGCCACATCAGATCTGGTACCCACACCTCCTGGCCTTTACGGAGCAGAGTCCACAACCGCTCAGAGCAGACCCCTTCCTTCTCACTCTGAACCAGAGAGCTTTGCCGCACCCTACCTTCTGATTTTCAACTGTGTACCCATTTCACCTCAGTCCATGCCCCCTTCACAGGTTCCCCACCCACCCTCTCCCACAAATCAACGCCTCTCCTGTCGCATTACCACCCTTACTCTCCAGAATTTTCCATCCGCAGAAAGTCTTCTGCCCTCAGACCTCTCCTCTCTCTCCCTAAACTCACAAGCCTCCACTTGGTCTTCCTGTCTTTCTTCTGCCCTTGATCACCTGGCTCCCCTTACACCATGTCCCATAAGTCATCGCCTTTCACAACCTTGGTTCCATAGTGGCCTTCGTCTTCTTCACACTCAACTTCGACACACTGAACGCCTTTGACGGAAGTCACCTTCCCCAACCACCTTATCCAACTTCAAAGCCAAACATGCACACTACCAGATGCAGATTCATAAGACCAAGCAGACCTACTTTTCCACAGACATTTCTTCTGCACCCAACCAGACTCGCCACTTATACATAGTCCTCGGGTCCCTTACGTCCCTCCAGTTAGACTCTGATCCCACTCCATCCTCATCACTTCCTCCCCCTTCTCAACTTGCAGCCTTTTTCAATAAGATTTTGGATCTCAGAACATCTCTGCCTCATTGCCCTCTGCCTATCTCCTCTCCTCCTCCTGTCTCCCCTCCCCCTACTTCTCAGCTTTCACATGTCTGGCCCTCCTTCCACTCCATCACTACCTCGGAACCCATAGGACTGATATCTTCCTCCAATAAGACTTTCTGTCCATTTGCCCCATCCCCTCCTATTGGCTACTCATTCCCTCTCTCGCTCTTATTCCCTCCATTCTTATTATGATTAACACCAGTCTTTCCACACGTCTCTTTCCTCACTCCTGGAAGCATGCCCTCATCCGCCCTATCCTCAAGAAATCCTCACTCGATCCTCAAATTCTTGTCCACTATCGCCCTGTCTCCAACCTATCTCCAGGAACAAGCAGGAATGTAGTCTTCACATATGGGTATCATCGGTACTGACGGAGCCTGCGTGGGAACACTCCCCAGCGTCCAATTAGAAAGCCTTTGGGAGCATCCCACAGCGCCTGCGTGCTGCCTTCCCGCCTTTCCCAACTGCCTCTCTCCAGTTCTTCGTTTTCCGCGGAGCCAGCAGGTTGTCGTTCCTGTCACAGCAGAAGCGTTTTCCTATTCTCCTTCTTTTTTGTGGTCGCGTCTGCCTTTCCTCGACGCTATACCGGTACTGCCGGTTCTTTCTCAATTTCTTAAAAAAAAAAAATTATATATTTTTTTCCAAACCTTTTTTCTTCAGGTGCATGCGCCATTTTGGGCCTTAGGCCCAAAATTTCCCTTACGATGGAAAAACCCACCTCAGGTTTCAAGAAGTGCACCAAGTGTGGCGGTACCATCTCCGTCACCGACACCCATGAGTGGTGTCTTAAATGTTTAGGTCCTGACCACTCCATTTTGGAGTGTATGGCCTGTGCCATGATGTCCAAGAGGCGTCGACAAAACCGAGCTGCTAAGCTCAGCACCCTTTTTCCCTCCAATGCAGCCTCTGTGGCATCGACGTCTTCCAGGGCTTCATCTTCCTCCCATGGATCTCAGGTAACTAAACATAAGTCTGGCCGGTCCTCAAAGGGTAGATCTCCTTCCAAGCATCGAGATGCCTCTGGCGTTGTCCTTGAGGGTTCTCTACCGGCAAAATTGCTCCGGTGGGAGGCTTCGGCTTCCAAAGCATTATCGGGGCTCCAGGATGTTCTCGAGGCCTCAACCTCAGCAGAACTACTGGTGCCATGCTCTGTGGTACCGGCTGCTTTCTCCGGTACCGATACCCAGGCATCGGCAGCATCGATAGACCAGAGGTTCCTGGCTATTGAACGCAGTCTGGCGGCTCTCCTTGCGGCATCGACACCCTCAGAACCGCGTCAGACAGTTCAACTGGTACCGGCACAGACTCCGGCGCCGTTATCGGTACCGGTACCGACAGCATCGACAAAGGTGTCTGCATTGCCGGCACCTAGTCATGCTATGCCTTTCGGTACGATACACCGGTACCGGTTCCCCCCGGCACCGACTTCGGTCGGTACGGATATCATGCTCTACAAGAGCAACTGGACAGAAGGTACTTGGAATCCTCAGACAAGTCTGAGGATTCTGACAGCTCCGTCGGTACCGGAGTACTTCTCCCCGAGGAGCCTTCCTCTCCCATGTAGGATGTCTCCTCCATAAGATATCTCCTTTCAGGATTTTATTAGGGAGGTGGCTCAAGGTCTTTCCATTACTGTGGCTCCTGAAATAGAGCCCAGGGCAAAGGAGTTGGAGATTCTACAATATCCCAAGGCTCCTAAGGAGGCAGCTACTTTGCCTATCCATGAGATCTTACATGATCTCATGTTAAGAATGTAGGAAACACCTCTTACCACCTCTCCTCACTCGTAGACTGGATACCATGTATCGAGTACCTCCGTGTCCTGGCTGCCAGAAGACTCAGCTTCCTCACCACTCTATTGTAGTGGAATCAGCTATGAGAAGGATCAGAAGTGCAAAGAGGCATGCCTCTAATCCTCCAGGACGTGAGTATCGAACTTTGGATGCCTTTGTACGTCGTACTTTCCAGGCTTCCATGCTTTCTGCCAGGATCAGTTCCTATATTTTATATATGGGAATGTTCCTTAAGGAAGTCACAGGAGATTTAGAGGTTTTGAGCCCTCTTCTTCCTGAAGAAAAGAGGCAAGATTTTCTCACACTGGTTAAACATGCCCAGGATGTTTCTAAGTTTGTCAATCGTGCAGCTTTTGACTGTTTTAAGTGCATAAGCAGAACCTCTGCCATTGACATAGGTGCACGTAGAATTGCCTGGCTCCAGGCATCCGATTTGGAGCTCTGGGTGCAGGACAAACTGGGCAATATCCCTTGTACAGGTGAGAATCTATTTGGCAAAAATTGGCAAGAAAAAGCCAATGAGTTGGATGCTGACAACTCCACTTTGGATAGATCATCCAAAGCCACAGCTGATCCTGCAAGGAAGAAATCTTTCAAAAACCATTCTTCTCCAAAAAGAAGAGGTTTTATCCTTCTTATTCTCAGCAGGGACGTTCTGCAGGTCATTCTGTCCGGAAGAGTCAGCAACCACCTAAACAAAGGAAAGCAAAGACTGCTAAGCCTCAACCGTCTCAGCCTCCGCAAGGCCTTTGACTTCCATCTAGAGAACTTAGCCTTCCTGGCCCTCAGCGGACCAGAACCTTCCACCATTCCAGGAAGGTTGTGTCACTTTGCCCCCAGATGGGGGCAGATAACAGCAGAGCATTGGCCTCTCTCCATTATAAAAGAGGGGTAGAAGCTTCACTTTCTCTGCATGCCCCCGCCCACAATGGTAAGACAGTTCAATTCTCAGGCCTCTCTCATCATCCTGTTAGATCAAGAGGTCACTATGCTTCTTGCCCAAGGGGCAATAGAAGAGGTACCCATTCCTCAACAGGGTACAGGGTTTTACTCCCCCTTTTTCCTTATCCCAAAGAAAACAGAGGGACACAGACCTATTTTAGACCTCAGAGAATTGAACAAATTCCTGTTCAAAGAGAAATTCAAGATGATTTCTCTGGGAACCCTGCTGCCATACCTTCAGAGTCAGGATTGGCTTTGTTCTCTAGATCTCAAGGGTGCGTACACTCATGTTCTCATCCATCCAACTCACAGAAGGTTCCTTCGGTTCCTTTTTCAAGGAAAGCACTACCAATACAGGGTGCTTCCTTTTGGCCTGGCCTCAGCACCAAGGGTGTTTACGAAATGCATGGCTGTGGTAGCAGCATTTCTTCGCACTCTAGGAATATTCGTCTTCCCCTACTTAGACGACTGGCTCATCCAAGCCCCATCAGAGTCAGAGGCCAGGATTTCTCTATCTTGCACAATGCGTATCCTTCAGTATTTGGGTCTGGTCATAAACATCCCAAAATCCAACCTAACTCCCACTCAGTCTCTAGAGTTCATAGGAGCTTTGCTGGATGCCAGGAAAGCAAGGGCCTATCTTCCCCAGACCCATTGCCTTCGCATGGTGCAGTTAGCTTCTCAAGCAGTGCTAAAGCCTCATCTCACTGCCCGAGAAATGTTACAACTACTAGGCCACATGGCATCTACCGTGCATGTGGTTCCTTATGCTCGCCTCCATATGAGAGCAGCCCAGTGGACTTTATCCACTCAGTGGACACAGGCATCAGGATGCTTGTCAGACAAAATAGCAAACACAAATCGCCTTATTTTGTCCCTCCAATGGTGGCAGTCCACTCAAAACCTGTTGGTGGGGTCCTCATTTCAACAACCTTTACCCCAGGCAACTCTCACAACAGATGCTTCACCAATGGGTTGGGGAGCTCATCTGCAAGACCTCTCCACCCAAGGCATTTGGACTCCACAGGAGACTCATCTACACATCAATCTCTTAGAGCTCAGAGCAATCTTACTTGCTCTGCAAGTGTTCTACACCTGCTCAGCTACAAGACAGTCGTCATTCATACAGACAATCAAGTAGCCATGTTCTACGTGAACATGCAGGGAGGAACAGGCTCTCTGTCGCTTTGCAACAAACCTTTGTGACTATGGGCCCTCGCCAGAGAGCATCAGATTCATCTCCTGGCAGTGTATCTTCCAGGTATCCAAACCTCTTGGGCAGACAGACTCAGTCGAGTTCTGCTTCCACACAAATGGTCTGTACATGCAGACCAGGTGGCCAAGATTTTTCAAATTTGGGGAACCCCGGACATAGACTTCTTTGCAAGTCCGTTGAATGCCAAACTTCCCCGGTTCTGTTCCAGAATTCCGGCTCAGGGCTCTCAGGCCAGGGATGCTTTCCTCCTTCATTGGGGTCAAGACTTCCTGTATGCCTTTCCACCCATTCCCCTAATTCCCAAAACCCTGTTCAAGCTTCAGAGAGACAGAGGCCGTATGATTCTCATAGCTCCACATTGGCCATAGCAAGTGTGGTACCCTCTGCTTCTACATCTCTCTCAAGCTCCCTCTCTGGAGTTAGGGTCTGCTCCAGATCTCCTGTCTCAGGAAGACGGAATGTTAGGGCATCCCAATCCCCAGTCTCTGCATCTCAGGACTTGGTTTCTGAAGGCCTAGATCTTCATGATCTTATCCTTTCTCAGCAAGTAAAGGATATCCTTTATGCTTCTAGAAAACCTTCCACAAGACGCTCTTATGCTTTCAAGTGGAAAAGGTTTACCATATGGTGCTCTCAGAAGGGTCTTAGCCCCCTTGCGATACCTCTGGAATCATTACTAGAGTATCTCCTTCATTTATCCAATGCAGGACTTAAGACTAACTCAGTAAGAGTCCATTTGAGTGCTATTGCAGCTTCTTTCAAGCCTTTAAATGGGCAACCTATTTCCTCCCATCCTCTTATAGCAAGATTTATGAGAGGCCTTCTTCTAACTAAGCCTCCCATTAGGCCACCACTGGTGGCATGGGACTTAAACCTTGGCCAGCTCATGAAGCCACCTTTCGAACCCTTAGCTACTACCTCATTGAAATAACTTTCCAAGAAAGGAATCTTTCTCATTGCAATCACATCAGCACGTCGCATCAGTGAGTTGCAGGCACTAGTGGCTTATCCTCCTTATACAAAGTTCCATCATGACAAGGTAGTCCTTAGGACTCATCCACACTTTATGGCAAAGCTGGTCTAGCCTTTTCATTTGAACCAAGCGGTCTACCTGCCTGTGTTTTTTCCAAGACCTCATGCATCAAATGCAGAAAGGAATCTTCATACTTTGGACTGTAAAAGAGCTTTAGCTTTTTACTTACAAAGAACACAGCAACATAGAAAGTCCTCTCAACTCCTTGTTGCTTTTGATCCTTCTTATCTGGGACTTCCAGTCTCCAAGAGAACACTGTCCAACTGGATTGCACAATGTATTTCCTTTGCCTATCAGAGTAAGAATCTTCCTCTGGAGGGCCATGTCACAGCTCACAATGTGAGAGCCATGGCAGCTTCAATGGCTCAACTGCACTCTGTGTCTATCGACGACATCTGTCGAGCAGCCACTTGGGCCTCGGTTCATAACTTCACAGCCCATTACTGTTTGGACAAGGACTCCTGCCGGGATGCCTTGTTTGGTCAGGCTGTTCTCCAGCACCTGTTCCGTACTTAATCAGCTCCTACCCACCATTCCCAGTAGGATGCCAGAGATCCATGGGGGGAAGTGGAGTCCTTTCACAAGGGCACACAACTTCTGGGGTCTCTCCCTGGCATCAATAGCTAGGGAGTCCCCATATGTGAAGACTACATTCCTGCTTGTTCCTAGAGATAGCATAGTTACTCACCTGTAACAGGTGATCTCCGGGAACAGCAGGAATTTAGTCTTCACAACCCACCCACCTCTCCTAGGAGTTGTATCTCTCTTTTCTTTCCTTTCCCTCTCTCTCTCTTTGTCTCAGCTTTAAAACTCAACTGGAGAGAGGCAGTTGGGAAAGGCAGGAAGGCAGCACGCAGGCACTGTGGGATGCTCCAAAAGGCTTTCTAATTGGACGCTGGGGAGCGTTCCTGCGCAGGCTCCGTCGATACCAACGATACCCATATGTGAAGACTAAATTCCTGCTGTTCCCGAAGATCACCTGTTACAGGTGAGTAACTATGCTTTCTTTTCTTTCTAAAATACTTGAGAAAATAGTCTTTGCACAATTGTCACACCACCTTGACTCTGTCCATTTTCTTCACCCCCATCAATCAGGTTTTCGGCAAGGTCACAATGTAGAGACTGTTCTGGGTTTTCTTAATGAACTTCATGTAGCTCACGACCGTGGTGATTTCTCGGTGGTGGTGTCCTTAGATCTCTCAGCAGCATTTTACTTAGTTGACCACTCCCTTCTCTCTCGCCTACGTGAGGCCGGCCTCTGTAGCACAGTCTATCATTGGTTTCATTCTTTTCTTTGTTCTCGCTCCTGCGCAGTGATTTCCTCTCCACCCCACCACTCTCTTCTGATCCCTTTCCACTGCCCTGTGGTGTCCCTCAGGAATCTGTCTTAGCACCCCTTCTCTTCAATATTTTCCTGGCACCACTGGCACTCTTGGTTCAACAGTTCGGGATTTCCGCCTTCTACTATACCGACGATCTGGTACTTCTTCACCATGCCTCCCCTCTTCATCCCGATCTTACCCCCTTCAACTCCTGCCTTTCTGCTGTTGCCAACTGTCTGCATTTAAATTTAACAAAAACTCTTGCCATCTGGTTCACTTATGGTAGTACTCCCCCACTGGTCACTCCATCTTTCTCAGACTCGCCTATCCCCTTGGTTTCTAGCTTTCGTTATCTGGGTGTCTTCTTCGATTCTGACCTTTCCTTTTGGGCTCACATCTCTCATGTCACCAAGACCTCTTTTTTTTTCTTCCTCCACCAGATCCGAGCCATCCGCCCATTTCTCACCCCACAGGCTCTTACCACCCTTCTCCTTTTTTTGGTTATGTTACGCGTTGACTTCTGCAACTCAGTTCTGGTTGGGCTTCCTCTTTCACAAGTAAACCATCTGCAATGCATCCAAAACACCGCTGCATGACTTATCTTTCACTCCTCGCTCCGAGATCACGTCACTCCCCTCTTCCTCCACCTTCATTGGCTTCCCATTCAATTTTGCATTCGCTATAAGATCCTCACGCTGGCCCATCAAGTCTTGCACAAACACACCCCTCAGTACCTGGCAGATCTACTCCAGTTTCACACTCCCACTCGCTCACTCCGATCACTACACATCAACTGCCTTCACCTCCCCTCTCCATCACACTCTCACTTACAATCTACACGCTCCTCTGCTTTCTTTTTTATCGGTCCTGCCCTCTGGAACTCTCTACCCACTTCCCTCCGACTCGAACAGCACTATCCCACCTTTAAGAAAGATTTGAAGACTTGCCTTTTTTCCTCTGCTTTTGACCTCCCCTCCCCCTTTGTGTGAAACTTCCCTTTTCCTCACTCCATTTCTCTTGATTATGTGTATTTAATTGTCTTGAGTGCTTTCCTCTCATACATTGTAACTTCTTTTCCTTTCCTGGCCTATTGGGCCTCTCCTGTACATTCTGTTTTTGTAAACTGCTATGCTGTTATTTGAATGGCGGTGTATCAAACCAATAAACATAAACATAAACCTCAGCAGCGCCTCCCTAGCCATCTGGAAAATTTATGTGGTCTGACAGAAGACCTTGCGCTGTCGGATGAGGTACACACCATAATCTCCGCATCTAGGAAACCTGCAATGCAACTCTCCTACCAACGGAAGGGGTTCCAGTTCAACAGCTAGGCTAAAATGAGAGGACTAGACCCAGTTCAGTGCCCCCCTAGGTCAAATGCTCGCTTATTTGCTCAAACTTTCTCACTTGAGCCTACAAACATTATCAGTTAGATACCATGCTGCAGTCGCCGGCAAAAACCCATCTTCATTCATTCTCTTTTTTCAAGGTTCATGAAAGGTCTCTTGTATAGCAAGCCTCCGCTTAAACCTCCGCCTTTGGCATGGGACCTGAACATTGTTCTCTCCAAATTCATGAAGCCTCTCTTTGAGCTGCTAGCCTTAGCCTCTTTGAAACACCTTAGCTGGAAGTCAGCCTTCATGGTGGCCATCACCTCAACGCGGAGAATCAGTGAACTTCAGGCACTAGTGCACTACCTGCCATACGCACAGTTCGTTCCTAATAGAATTGTTCTGCGCACACATCCAAAATTCCTTCCTAACGTCATCTCCACTTTTCACCTCAACCAAGCGATTATCCTACCTTCCTCCTTTCTTAATCCCTCAGTGGACTTTCTGGAGGTGACCCTGCATACTCTGGATTGTAGAAGGGCCCTCTTGTTTTATCTGCAGGCCACTAAGCAGCTCAGAACCTCATCTTAGCTTTTCCTGACCTTTAATCCAACCAACTCTGGGCGGCCTGCAAAGAAAAAGACTATTCCTGGACCTCAACTGCATCTCATTCTTTTACAGCCAAGCTCAACAGCAGTTGCCCAGACGCATGGGCCGTCATCATCTATGGGCTGCAGCTGCTAACGTAGTCTACCTTTCCTCTGTTCTGGCTCAAGAAATCTGCAAAACAGCAACTTGATCTTCAATCCACACTTTCGCTAAGCACTACAGCTTGGACCTCTCTTCAGCTCAGGACCTCGTCTTTGGACAGACAGACCTTTGAAATTTCTTTGCACGTTAGATAGGCGATCACCACAAGTTCTATCTCAGTATACAGCTTTCTTCCACCCCTATTCAGGCGGTCAGGCCATGAACCGCGACACTCCTTAAGACAGCCCTCAGCTCTGGACTTACCTAGCAAGTGTGGCTGCATTCCCCTGTTTGTCTGCGGAGAAAGTGGACTTCCTTACCTGTAACAGGGGTTCTCCGTAGAGAGTAGGGGTATACAGCTGCTTTCCTGCCTGCCTTCCCCACAGTGTAAAGAAACCCCCCCAAAAAACAACCATAATAAGAGAAACACAAGTAGCCAATGAGACAACAGTCAAGCACAAAACTTAACTCTCTACCTCTCAAGCGTCATCATCGCTCAGCTATATTATGAACTGACAGGATCGAGCAACAGCTCGGCAAAAGGCACATGCACGCATGCTCAGAGAAGTCAGAAAGCTTCTCTGAGCTGGGGAGAGCCTGGCACTGTAGGCGACGTCAGCAACATCACCTAGCAAGTGCGGCTACATACCCCTGCTATCTATGGAGAACCCCTGTTACAGGTAAGCTCTTTTTAAGAAGACATGTTTACCTGCTAAAATCCATCTAAAAATCACTCCCTTAAAACATGCAGAGGCCGATTCAGACAGGGGCGCGTTCAGGAGGCCAAAAGAAAGGGCCTTTTTTTACCCAATTCTGCAACCACAGGAGCTATGCATTCCCACGGTAGCAGAATCAAGGCACTTAGATGACCTGGCTTGCCAACTATTTGTGGTGGAAGACGTACAGTCCTCTTCCCGGCCAGCCCTTCCAATGCTCCAGCTGGTGTGCTGGTGCTGTGGCATCCCATTGTCATGGCACCAGCACGTCCCCCAATGTCCCGGACGACATGCCACTCCGTTTCCCCGCCACCTGACCCTCGGTGGGTGCTCCCACGGATGGGATTGGACAGCCAATGACCCGCCACTGTGACACAATTGGATTGGGGCAGCCGAAGGCTGTAATCGGAGGAATACTCTGCGCTTATTCCACCTTTGAGGTGGAATAATCCAGGCTTCCAGGTAGATGCCGGCAGATGTACCAGGCCCTGACCTGAATAGGTTCTGTATGTCCAGCTGCCTTGCCCACTCTCCTGCTCCTCCTCCATACCACTCCCTCCTGCCCCCGTCCAGCTCTCCCCACATAATGGCCCTGTATGTGTGGGGAGCCTGGAGCACTGAATTTGGTCCAAGGTCTGTGCGCGGGTTGGACGTCCAACCCTGCTATTCGCGGGTCAGAATCGACCCCAGCCTGTTTTCCATTCACTTCTCAGGGCTTGGATTGGTGAACAAGGATGGTGTTATTGAAACATAGAAACATGACAACAGAAAAAGACCATATGATCTATCAAGTCTGCCCTTCGATATCAACTACTATATCCCTTTTTTTCCCTTTTAGAGATCTTCTGTCTTTGTCACATGTTTTCTTGAATTCAGATACTGTCCTCGTCTTTACTACCTCCATTGGGAGACTATTTCACGCATCTACCACTCTTTCCGTAAAGAAATATTTCCACATATTACTCCTGAGTCTATCCCCTTTCACCCTCATCCTATGTCCCCTCATAGCAGAGCTTGCTTTCAATTGAAAGAGGCTCTCCTCTTGTGCATTTATGCTATGGAGATATTTAAATGTTCCATCATATCTCCTCTATCCTGCCTTTCCTCTAAAGTATACATTTTAAAATCTTTGTCCCCATATATTTATTTTCTTCTTTTGTTAATGTTACCTTACCAAGTAGCGGCAATTCCAAAGAATAATTCTGCTATGTATATTTCTGAGTAAAACTGATAAAGTCTCCGGTTATGATGGACTAGAAGGTGAAGTGCAGAGAGTGATGGAGATGACAGTATGAGTTGTCTATAGATCCTAATGGGATCTATAGACAATCTAGAAATGCCCTCACACTGCAGTGTAGATATTTTATGTATATAGTTAACCCAGTTATCCAAGTTTGTACTCCTGTTCAATGTAAAACCTGACAGTTTGTCGTTATGGTCGTTTTGTTATGATGTAAACCGCGCTGATTCTAAATAGCGCGGTATATAAGAAACTGTAATAAATAAATAAAATAAATAAATCTATGACAAAAAGGACGAAACTGTGGAAAGGAAAGATTAACCAGAGACTGAAATGCTAAAAAACCTAAGAAACAACAAACTTCTGACTTGTTAGTTTTCAAAGGCTTCAGACCAATGTTCCCTCTAATTTTCTGTAGGCTGTGTGCGCATAAAATATCAGCTGTGCAGCTTTTGTAGGAAGGTTAAATTTTTGTGCGCCACATAGCGACACTCGGAGTTATATATTTTAAAATTTGACTACACGTCAGAATACAGTATGTACACCACATTGATAGCACTAGAAAATATTGTAGAACTTGTGAAAACCATAAATACACAACAACTTCTAAATTTTAAGACATCTATGTTGTTTTCTATCAGAATCGGAACCGTAATTTTTGTGTGCTCTGTTGTAAAGTATGTGCGCTCGCTCGCTGAGGTGTGTGCGCGCGCACATGCACATAGCTTAGAGGGAACAGTGCTTCAGACTAATTACTTCAAAATGTTTTTTATTATCTTATTACAGCACAACCATAACATACAGAACCATAACCAAAGAAAACAGACCATATCACTCAAGGCGGTACAACCATCATTGGGTACAGTATAGGAACAACCATAACAATTAGAGCATTCCAGGGAACCCCAGACGCTGACATATAAACATACCCCGGCCCTCTCCCTCCTAAGCAAACACAATCCCCAAAGTTATGTCTATATGTATACAGGAGAGAGGGAAAGAAAGAATCAAAATAGGATTGAAATCAAAGCACACAAGAGAATATCAACAGAGGAACTTTGGGCTGAGGAGAACACTTAAACCAGAAGTCCGCCAGGCACTCATAAAAGGCCAACAGAGCCAGCCGTAAGCACGACTTCTACCCACCCCCCAGCCCCCCCCCCCCCAACCCCCCCCGAGCCCTAACCCCCCCCCCTCTATCCCCCCCCCCACTCTATCCCCCCTCCCAAGTGCCCGGACCCGACTGCCACAGGGCTAGGAATTAAGAGCACAACCAAACCAGGAGGAATCCCCTCCTCTACCAATGCACCCAACAGAGCATTACCGAGAGCCACCCAAATCCCGCAAGGCACTAGCTAAATATTCAACACTGCACTGCGCTCCTGGGCGGATAGGGTATTGATGAACGGTAGCCAAATCTTAAGGAACTGCTCCCACTGTCTCCCCTTAACCTGTTTAGCCGTGAGCTTCTCCATATACATCAAGTGCACCAGGGAGTTCCGCCATGCCTCCAAACGGGGGACCGCGCTCCCAAGCCAGCCACCTAACAAAACCCTCTTGACCAGTAAAAAACCCCGGTCAAGCAAGGCTCGGCGATGAGCCGGGGGCACAGAACCCTCCCCATCCCAACAGTGAAAAAGACATACCCGCCACTGCTCGAACTCAAACTCCCCCAGGTCCAACCATGTTCCTAGTTGGGCAAGGACTTGCTGCCACAGACGTTGAACGTCAGAACATAGCCAGAACTTATGGAGCAGCGTCCCCTCATCCCTCTGGCACCAACCACAAAGGGAGGTATCCCGGAAACCCACCTTGTGGGCCCAATTATCACTGGCATATGCTCGCCACAAAAACTTATACTGCATTTCCTGTAAATACATCCACACGGCACCCCGAGGAATCTGCTCGAAAGCAGACCGCAAAACCTCCAGTGTCAAACCACGCAGGCCATCAGTGGTCCAGCGCTGAACGAGAATCTGGAGGTAGGTATCATCAACCAACGGGCAGAGAAGTTGTTTCCGCTCCTCCCAATCCAATAGATCTTTCTCCACCCAACTCCCCAGCAGCTGACGGGGGTCTTTCATAACCAACAAGGTAGGATTACCTCTCCTCAAGTAATCGACATAGTGTCGCAGTTGGAGATAACCATAGAAATCCCTATGATCCAACCGAAAAGCTTGGCGCACGGCCTGGAAGCTTTCTAAAGCTCCCCCCTCTGTTCTACCCACGTCTCCCAAACACACTAGCCCTTTGTGCTGCCAGATATGAAAAAGCGACGGAGCCGTGTAACCCGGCTGAAAATCCGGGTTCCCCACTAGAGGCAGTAAAAGGGAACACGTCGGGTCCCACCCCACTCTTCGACATACCTCCCGCCAAGCCAACCTCAAAGTTTTCAAATAGGTGTTGCCCCTCCCGATCCCCAAACTGTGGGAACCCATGGCGTGAAGTAAGTAGAGAATATGGCAAGGAGAAAAAAGTTCCCGCAACTGTTGGACGGGAGTACACCCCCCTTCAACCTCCAATACACCCCAAATGTGCCGCATCAAATAGCGAAGATTGTAATTTCTCAACGAGGGGAGTTCCAACCCCCCTTCCTCCCTTCTCCTCCGCAAAGCCCGGAGGGGTATTCGGGGACGGCGACCCCCCCAAAGAAAGCCAGTCAAATATCGATCAAACAGTCTCCAATCCTTCGCGAGGACCCAGATCGGCAAGATGCGCAACATATAGAGCCATCGGGGAAGTTCCACCATAGAGAACAAGGCTATGCGGCCGCGTAAAGACAATGGGAAAGCGCGCCAACGCTGGAACGTCAACTGTGACCTGCCCAGCATGCCCTCCACATTCGCTGAATACAGCCTAGCGGGGCTTGCCGGCAACTGGATACCCAAATATTTAATAGAGTCTGCCGCCCATGCCAGAGGGAAGGTTCCCCGCCAAGCAGGCCGCACCCACCCCCCCACATCTAGCGCCATAGATTTTGTCATATTGATTTTCAGCCCAGAGAAATTGCCATATTCTTGAATAAGGAGCAACGCCCCCTGCAGGGAGCCCTGTGGATCCCCCAAACAAAGAAGCATGTCATCGGCAAACGCACTGATTTTCATCTCCTCCTGTCCCATCCTGATCCCCACCACCCTGGACTCCTGCTGGATAGCCTGCAATAAGGGCTCCAGCGCAAGCACAAACAAAAGCGGCGACAAAGGGCAGCCCTGCCGTGTTCCCCTTTCTAATATAAAGGGCTCCGAATAGACCCCATTCACACCGACCCGCGCCGCTGGCAACTGATATAGAACCTGAATCCACTGGGCAAACTCCCCTCGGATCCCGAACGCGTTCAGAGCCTCCCACAAATACGCCCAGGCAACCCTATCAAACGCCTTTTCCGCATCCAGACTAACAAGCAGTAAAGGCGAAGCTCTACCAAGACAGTACTCCATTCCTAGGAGGAGCTTAGCAATATTCTTTGTGGCGTCTCTCCCCATGACAAAACCCACCTGTCTATCTCCTATCAAAGATGGCAAAAAAGGATTCAGACGGTTGGCTAATATCGAGGCCAATAGCTTAACGTCCAGATTAATTAAAGAGATAGGTCGAAACGAGGCGGGATCTAACGGATCCTTACCCGGCTTCGGAAGAACAGTAATGTTCGCACAGCGCATATCCCGAGGGAAGCACCCCCGCTGCAACGCCTCGTCATACATAGCAATCATACTAGGAACAAGCAGAGATGACAACATTTTATAGTACTCTCCGCCAAAGCCATCGGGGCCTGGCGCCTTATGCGGTTTCCCGCGCTTAATAGCAGCCTGGATTTCCGCCCCTGTCAACGGAGCATTGAGTTCCTGCAACTCCCCCTCCGAAAGCTGTGGGAGGGCCACCTTATCCAGAAAAACTTTGCTCCGAGTAGCATCACAGTCTTTCCGCCGTATACAAGCGGGCATAGAAACTTCCGAAGGACTGCGGCAATGTGCTGCGGCTGGTGTTGCAACTGCCCCTCCTCGTCCTTAAGAACTGGAACAAAGCGTGCCCCGCCCGGATCCCGAACCAACCGCGCTAAGAGCTTACCCGACCGATTGCCATACCGGAACAACTTATGCTGGTAATACTGCAAGGACATCCGAGCTCGTCGCTGAAGAAGCTCATTGAGGGCTTCCTGCGCTTTAGCAAACTCCTGCTGACTGTCCCTGGCCCGCCGTCCACATAAAAGAGTAATCTTGGCCTGCAGAGCCCGAAGATGACGCTCCAATACCACAATGCTACGATCCAAATGTCTACGCCTTTGCGCTATATAGGCAATAATTGCCCCTCGCAGAACCGCCTTACTAGCTTCCCAAAACAAGAGGGGGGAACAGTCAGGAGTATCATTGAAAAGAGCATAGTCATCCCACTCCTTTTCCAAAAAACAACGGAAGTCTTTGTCCTCCCAGAGATATGCCGGAAAGCGCCACCCCCCTCTACCCACCCCTTGGCACTCCCAAGTCATCCAAACCATACCATGGTCTGAGATAGCCACCGGCTCTATGTCCGCCCGTTCCACCCTGGAGATCGCTGGCTCACTCACCAGGATATAGTCTATCCGGGACCACGTAAGATGGGCCCTCGACTGGTGAGTGTATGCCCGCTCCCCCGGATGCAAAGTGCGCCACACATCTAAAAGACCCCCCAGCCGGCACAGATACCCCACTCCTTTCTTAGTCCAGGCTCCACCTCTGCTCGCCACCGACTTATCCAAGAGGGGATCACTGGGGCAGTTAAAGTCTCCGGCCAGCATTAATTTGCCATCCCCCACCCTTTGCACAAAACCCAACAAAAGCTTAAAGAAAGCATGGTCGTAAACATTGGGGGCATAGACATTGCCGATCCACAGCTCCTCGTTGTACAATTTGGCGCGGAGAAAGATATAACGTCCCTGTGGATCCGCTTCAGTCTGCAGCACCTCAAAGGGGATACCTTTTTTCACCAACACCACCACACCCGCCTTTTTACACCCTGAGGAAGCCCCATACATGCCCGCCACCCAATCCCTCACCAATTTGTTATGCTCAAGCTCGCTCATGTGGGTCTCCTGCAACAGAGCGATATGCGCTCCTTTCCGTTTTAAGGCCTGCAATATTTTTGTGCGCTTAACTGGAGAATTCATACCACCCACATTCCAGGAGATTAATTTTACAGATTGTTTAAGTTATGCCAGGATTTTGGCCTTGCATTGCAGAGGAACCCCAATGTATTCCCGGGGCCGCCCAGCCTCGCCCCCAGGGAGAGACCCATCCCCACCCGCTCAGCAACTTGAAGGACCAAAAGGCCCAAGGCACCCCCCTACTATCTACTCCCCCACCCCCTCCCCCCCTCCCCCCTACCGGTCCTACCCCCCCCTCCTCCCCAAACCCCACAACCCTCTGACTCCCAACCCCCTTAGAAACACACATCCCACCTCAGCCCAAGTGCTGAGCCGAAGTCACTGATGTGCACCACGGGGCCACCTCGGACTCCTGCCCAGCACCAGTGCCGCCCTCCACACCGACTAACCCCCCCCCCGCATACTCCCCTCCCACTTTGTACTCCCAGCCACCTAGGCCACATCTCTCCAGGGGACAGGATACACTCCTCACTGTTGCCCGCCTGGCCACCCAGGCCCTCGCCCCGAAGTGGAAAATAATAGAGCAAGAAAATAGACAGAAGAAGGGGCAAAGCCATCCCAAACCACCAAACTCAATAAACAGTCAACAGTTAGCATTAAACAGGAAAACGGTGCCCCACATGCAGGCCAAAGTCCAGATCCCAACCCCCATAGAACTTTACAAAGCCCCGCAACATAACACACTGCAGCAGAGATTAGGTAAAAGGCTCAGCAACAGAGGGCTGAACTCACACAGTCCAACAAAGACATAAGTCCCAACAGAGCCTGCCGAAGGCCCCCCTATCCCCCTCTGGTTAAAACCGCAGGCCTCTCCGCAGTGACACCGCACTCAGGGTCTCACTGAGCGGGCCATGCCGCAATCAGGACACCTATGACCCGGTACTCAAATCCGGTCGAGTTGGCAGGTCGTCGCTCAAACGATCAGTGTAGGCTTTCGCTTCGCCCGCCGAATCAAAACCATATTTTTCCCCAGATGGTGAACCCGCAGCGTTGCCGGGAAGGCCAGGGTGAAGCGGATTTTCTTCTGGAAAAGAGTCGAGCAGATAGAAGAAAACTCCCTACGTTTCGCCGACACGGCTGTTGAGTAGTCCTGGAACAGAAGGATTTTATTATTCTGCAGCACAAGTCCCTCGTGCTGCCGGTAAGCCCGCAACAGTCTCTCCTTATGGGCAAAATTGAGAACACGTGCGATCACCACTCTGGGCCTAGCTCGATTCTCCTGCCTAGGACCCATCCGATGAGCCCGCTCCACCTTAAGCTCACCAACCAGCGTGGGTAGGCCCAGTTCCTCCGGGAGCCATTTCTCAATGAGAGGGAGCAATTGTAGGTCAGTCGTGGTCTCCGGAATACCCACCAGACGGAGATTGTTCCGCCGGGAACGATTCTCCAGATCGTCCAGCTTATGCTGCAGAGCAGCAAGTTGTGCACGCGTGTCCGCCTGCCCTCTCTCCTGCCGTCCGCCATCATCCTCTAAGGCAGACACGCGGTGTTCAAGCTCGTCGATTCTTTGCCCTTGTGCAGCCAGCGCTTCCCCCATCCCCTCCAATTTGGAGAGGATCTGATCGAGCTTGGGATCCAGATGTCGAGCCACCTCCCGCGCTAGCTCTTCGGAGGCGGAATCCCCGCTCTCCGTTCCCGGAGACGAAGGATGCATCGCCGCCGAGGCCGAGGCCCTCAACCTTGGCGCTTTCTCCTTCTCCTTCTCCCGTCGAACAGGTGGCGGCATCCGACTCACAGCGCACCAGGAAGGTGAAGCACTATGCTATAGAGATATTCCCACCGCCGGCACCGGCCACCGGGCTCTCAAACAGCTGATTTTAAGGCAATATCGCCGAGGCGGCCCCGGAGCAAGTGAATGAGCGTCTTCACTTGCTCATGTGTCACGTGACTTCCCCGCTTCAGACTAATTAATGAACCTAGTCAAGTATGTAGCATGACTGTGTCTCCAGGAACCTCCATGCCAATAAATGTTATTATGTCTGTTAGTTTCTAGCCTGAACAAGTAAGGAAAAAAAATGTGAACATTTCCCAAGTTGATTTTTACTGTTAAGCAGATATTTCTGCTAGTGTTTTTTTTTATTCCTATTGCATTATATAAATTAGTACCTATCACAAGTAAATTTGATTTATAATGTGAGGGTACAAATCATAGAACATCGCAATGTGGCCTTGTGAACTCATTAGAGCACTTTAATGACTGGAACATTGAGATACTGTGAATTATGTTTGATCTGTACTGAGTTTTTTCAGAGATTGGTCAATTTTTTTATACATTTAAAAAAAACATATATCCATTTATGAATTATGAATGCATTGTAAATATTGGGTGAATGAAATAACTAAAACGGACCGATGATGACATTTTCTAAATGTGGCTGCTAGCTATGACTGATGGTTATAGTATGTATTGCATAGCCAAAGCTGTATTTGATGGTCCGTACAATTTTTTTGCCGTATGAATGAGAGGGACTACATGTTTATATTCTTAGATGTTGTAACGTTGACCCCTTTTTTGGGATATATTTGTTTGTGAGGGCACTTCTAATTAAAGCATATTGTGCATAGCAGTGTATATTTTTTTTATAATTATCCTGCCTATCTGACATCAACCCAAAATGGTGAAGCTTTGAGTGTACCTTGCTGAGATTTGAACCTGTTTCCCCAGGTCTGCACAGGAGATGCTGGCCTCTGTCTTGGGCAATAGAATTGTCCCTCTAACCCATTTCCATCTGAGATATACTCAGGAGTCATGACACAGACACAGGACTTGTCACAAAATCAGATCATTCCAGATATTCTTCTTTACATACATTCCCTAAGTTTCCCCTCCTGAATTTTGCAATATGAAAATTCTGATATTTAGCTTCTGTGTGGGTC
Organism: Ichthyophis bannanicus; assembly: GCA_033557465.1. Taxonomy (NCBI): domain Eukaryota; kingdom Metazoa; phylum Chordata; class Amphibia; order Gymnophiona; family Ichthyophiidae; genus Ichthyophis; species Ichthyophis bannanicus. The sequence continues at coordinate 905,908,373 of CM066035.1, read as the reverse complement.
TGTCACTTTCTAAATAAGGGGTCTGTTTACTAAGCGGTGCTAGTGGCTTCCATATGAAATCGGAGCCGCGGCTCAGATTTTGCACAGAAGCCGCTAGCACCGCTTAGTAAACAGACCCCTAAAAATCAGTGGCGCAGTACAGTCTGTCTGTGACTTCGTAGATGAATTGCCTGCTGAAAGTTGCCTGTGAAACCACTATTGATTCCCAGTCAGATACTGAGAATCACTGATATCAATCAAAAATAACTGTTGTATCGTTTTATTTCAAGTGTATATGTGTGTATATATATATATATATATATATATATATATATATATATATATACACACACATACATACATACATACACCAAAGCTATTTTAACTTCCTAAAGGCTGCTGATATCTATGTGGGTGCAAGAATAGTGGGCAGTTTGCTAGAAGATAATGGAGGTAGTGTTAGAAGTTTTGAGTAGCAATTCTACATGTTAATAGGGAACAGGTAGAAATGGCAATTTTAGAATGTGCCTGCCTACAGGCAGAATTGACCCAGGATGCACAGATTCAAAGACATGAACAATCCAAAAGATTATACTTGTACTTCCAGGTATATTTTACAAAAGGTTTCCCTGTTCTGAGGCAGACCAACTACTTGCTTGTTGGGATTTGGGGTCTCCACCAGTAATCGAGGAGGTTTTTGGCTTACCTGATATGGAGTCAAAAAAACTACCTCAAAAATAAAAAAAAAAAACCATTTCTTTCACTGAGCTTCTTAATTGGCTGCTCTTATACATGTAGTTTTGTGAGACAGAGCAGCTGCACATGTAGAGGCAAATATATATTTATTTATTGACGAGATTTGATATGCTACCATTCAGGAACCCAACAAGACAGCTTACAAAACCCAATATTTTGGAAACACTATTTCAAACACACCGCAGGACACAAAAGGAGGGGCTGAATAGCACAAAAGCAATACCAATCGCAGTGAAACAAACGGTGAGACAACAGGAAAGCAAAAAGAAGAGAAGCCTACCCAAACACCACGAGTGACGCACAACCCCCCCCCCAGCCAAATGCCCTTTCCAAAAGCCATTCTCTAAGACACAACTTAAATTTCAGCTCTTGCAGGTGTAGTTACCAGGCATACATGTGTAAAGCCTCGAGTCATGATGCTCTTTTATTTTTTTAATGTCTTTTTTTTTTTAGATTGATGTTCTTACACTTGCATTTGATAGCATGTACATATTTGCTATCATTATTATATGTATGTATTGTACAAAAGGCTCTGCGCTCAGCAAAGCTTTTTGCAAAATACGCAGGGAAATGGGAAGTCCGGATTGGGATGTTCCCATTTCCTTCATAGACATCCTATGCAGAATGGGGTTTCGCGCTTCTGTGAAACATCCACATTCCTCTATCAAGGCTGCTTTCTTTTTAATCAGGATACAGCTAAATCCTTACCAGGTTTCCTTCTCATCCTACTAGTCCAATCCAGAAGAGTGGGTTATGCTCCACAACCAGCAGATGGAGGCAGCAAATGACAAGTTTCAGTGATGTCATCAATTTGCCTGTATTTTCTGCCTCCAGCAATGTGCTCTGGTGCAGGCTTAGCTCAGTGGACCCGGGTTACGACCTGTGTGCCCTGTGGTTGAACTTCTTAGGCCCAACATGAGCTCTGAGACCAGGGTTTGCAAAACCCTGCAACATTGAGCCAGAAGACACCCTGTTTCCAGTGCTGCAGCTTGTGGGTTCCAGCATTGGTGGGCTGAGGAGAGACACTCAGGTAAACTCCAAGATGCCATTAAGTAAGAGCACTTGCCCACCTACCCTCCCTCTCCTCTCCTCTTCCCCCATCCTAGGTATTATAAAGGCTTTATTTCTTCAGGACACCCAGCTTTTGTTTAATAAGGTAGATTAAAGAAAAGAATAAAACAGAGTGCAGTGACTGTACCCGGCTTTGTGGGGCTGTAGGGCAGTCCAATGTCCAATAAGGGGATTTCCCGGTTTGGCACGAAGGGGAGAAAGTTTAGCCAGTGTAGTAGCAAGCAGATTTTCATTTATTTTTTATTTTTTTTATACTTTGGAATGCAGTTGGCAACACTGCAGTGTATGGTCCCTAGCTACTCCTCCTTTTCTATGTGATAACTGTCATATCTATAGCCAATCCCTTCTGCCCTGGGTGCCATGGAGGAGCCTCATGGCAGGACATTTTCATTGATTCAGGACCCCCTATGAAGTGGATCAAGGAGGGCTTGAGAGGAGAGAAATTTGAGACAATGGCGGAGAACTGCACGTTCAAGAATTTTGGAAATGAATGGGAGAAGGGGAGATAGGTCGATAATTAGAAGGTCAAGTACGGGATAGGATCAGAAGAACAATTTAGAGGAGGAAAGAAGAAGAGATGTTTCCTCAACAGAGATTTTAGAAAAGGATGAAAGGGTGATAGAGGTTGAGGGAAAAAGTTGGTAATAGAGAGGGGGAAGAGGGGGTGAAGAAGATTTAGTGGGGAATTAAAGGAGTAATCTTAAGCACTTTGTCATGGAAATAATCTTCTAGGGTTTGGGCAGAGAGAGAAGGAGGAATTGGAGGTGGTGGTGCCTTAAGAAGAAAATTGAGAGTAGAAAAGAGACTGTGAGGATTAGAAGTAAGACAGTTGGTTAGATGGAGAAAATAGTTTTGCTTAACGAGTGCAATGGCGGACTGGAAAGAAGAAAGCATGGGCATTGAAAGGCATAAGCTAATCCATAGCGGATATTTGGTGGTGGTGGTTGCCACTGTCCTTGAAGTCTGTAAGTCATTTACTCCTCTAGCCTCTGTTTGGGTCTGGCGAGTTTTTGAGATTTGGTATTCTTCCATTTTCTTGGTGGCATAGAAAGCCAACATCATCTCCGTCCTGGCCTTTTTTAAAGGTAGGCTTGATAACGGACTTGCACTCTGTTCTCTGGAGGTGCAGTTGTGGCTATATTCTGTTACAGAGGGCAGGTCCAGGGTGTTTCCTTTGCATCTCACCTGGCTGTTTCTCACATCCTTAAGGGGGTGGAGCAGATTCATCCATCTTGATGATCCATAGTCCACCAGTGAAACTTGTCCTTGGTATTGTGGGCCTTAGGTTGGTGTTCTTGGTTCCAATTTCCTCTTCTAGTCACATTTCGGAGCTTTAGGCTCTCTCATGTCAAAATCCATATCTTTCTTTTTCACCCAGAGCTGTCTCTCTGCTTTCAATGCCATCCTTTCTGCCTAAAGTCCTGTCTCCATTTAATATGAATCAGGTAGCCTGTCTTCCCGCCTTTTCAGCTGGGAATCTTCAGCAGGATAGATCGTTATCTCTAAGAACAAGCAGGAATGAGTCTTCACATATGGGTACGTCGGTACCGACGGAGTCTGCGCGGGAACGCTTCCCAGCGTCCAATCAAAAAGCTTTTGGAAGCATCCCAACACGCCTGCGTGCTGTCTTCCCGCCTTCCCAACTGCCTCTCCTCAGTTTTCGCAGAAAATTCTTCTTTTATTTTTTAGTTTTCTTGTGGTCGCGGCTGCCTTTCCCGATGCCACCGGTACCACCGGTGTTTTTTTTCTTTTCTTGTAAAATTTTCCTTTTTAAGGAATATTTTTTCTTCCTTAGTGTCTCACGGTTTCTCAGGCCTTCTAGGCCTCTCCATTTCCTTCATGGAACCGCCAGCCACTTTCCCCAAGAAATGTACAAACTGTGGCGGTACAACTTTATTTTTAGACACTCACAATTGGTGTCTAACCTGCTTGGGTCCTGACCATTTTCCTTTGGAGCCCTCGGGCAATAGTATTGTGAGAAGAAGTTTTCAACATTGAGTTCCCCTCGACACGCTCAGGGCACCGACCGTACCTTCTTTTCCACAGGATCAGGTAACCCAAAAACAGTCTGTTAAGACTAGCCAGTCCTCGAGCGGCATTTCTCATGCACAGCATAGAGATGCCTCCGGCCTTGTCCTCGAGAATCCACTGGCTTCAAAACCCTGGTGGGAGTCTTCGGCCTCCAAAGCCTGTGTGGGGTTTCAGGTTGTTCCTGAGGTTCACCCCTCACAGAACATACCTGAGCCATGCCTGGTGGTGGCATCCGCTTCGAGCGGTACCGATACCCCGGCATCGGCACTGGTGTTGGATGAAACATTCCTCACCAAGAATCGTCTGGCGTCCTTGGTACCTACGGGCCCGGTGGATACGCTTCAGACCGACTTTCCAGTATCGGTACCAACACCGATACTAGTACCGACGTCGGTACCCTCCAGATGTGCATCGATAGACTCGCTTCCTTCGATGCCGAGTCTGGAATCGATGTCCAGTCTGGAGGACTGGGTACCGACTCGCCTTGGTACCGACTCCCGTCAGTACCGAAGGCTCGGTTCCGATACTTCGGATCCGCAACTCTCGGTTCCTCCGATACCGTTAGAGTTGCCACCGGCTGGCCTTCATCCACCGGTATCAGATACGGTACCGAAGTCGGTACCGATATCCACATTACTTTGTTGTCGGTACCTTCCATGCTTCTCTCGTCAGGCTCGCTTCCCTCGATGCCGAGTTTGAAATCGATCCCTAGCATGGACGACCTGTTACCGACTGTCGCTGGTCCTGACCTGCAGTACCAGCGACCACCATCTAAGGATCCCATACTGCACCATTCAGGATCTTCTATTCCTATATACTTAGATAGATCCCTCGGTGTCAATGCTAGTTCTTCATCAGATCTAGCCTATCCAAGGGAAGTTCCCTCTGTGGATCCTTCTTTCCAGACTTTCCTCCTGGATATGGCAAAATCACTTGCCATTCCTATTCCTGGACAAGATCTTACACATGGGAATACAGAATACCTCTCTGTTCCTAGCAAAGCAAAGGAGAACATAATGCTTCCTTTGCATCATTCTTTGCAGGATCTCCTTCTACGAATGTGGGAAGCTCCTTTAAAGGTACCCCCACCTTCTAGAGCAACTGATCTTCTATATCAGGTGCCCCCCTCTCCAGGGTTTCAAAGGGCTCAACTTCCTCATCATTCCATTGTAGTAGAATCAGCAATGAGGCGAGTGAAGAGTAATAAAAAGCACTCTTCTTGTCCGCCAGGTCGTGAGTCTAAGACACTAGATGCCTTTGGACGTCAAACCTTCCAGACATCCATGCTTTCAGCAAGAATTCTCTCATATATTTTTTATATGGGTCTATCTCTTGAGGAGGTCACAAAGCAATTACATCTTTTGACTCCTTTTCTTCAAGAGCCCAGATGTACAGACTATTCCTCACTGGTTAGTCATACTCAAAATATCTCTAGGTTTCTTACTCGTGCTACCCTAGACTCCTTTGAGTGTTAGCAGGACTTCTACTATAGCTATAAGGGCACGACGTAGAGCCTGGCTTCAAGCCTCCGACTTGGACAAATGGGCACAAAAAAGACTGGGAAATACTCCTTGCACTGGAGAAAATCTCTTCAACAAGGAGTCTTTACCTCAGGTTACTCAGTTATCCACTGACTTTCCTTTTTCCAGAGGCTGTTCTACGCCGCCTTCTTTCCCAGTAGGTAGGAAATGTCCTACCAAACTTTGTTTTACCCATCATCTGCCCATCATTCAGATGTTCCCAAACAGGGGAAACATCGCCCTGGTCTGAAGAATCCACAACCTCAACAGGGTCAACAAACCCAGCAGTCGCAGGGTTTCAAATAGATCATTGTCCCTTTTGGTTGGGGGTTAGGATAGCAGTCTGCTTCTTTTCACTTGAAGTATCTGCACTAATTTTCATCCTAACCTACCTAGATATCTCTTCATGAGACATCTTTCTCTAACTCTAAGAGTCTTTATGATGATCATGCCCATAATCAATAGATTTTCCTCTTCTTCTTGGAGGAAAGAGAGGTAGCAACTATCAATAGACAGTTGTTTCCCTGTACTGGCATGTATCATCTCATCTGTCCGAGACCTCCTTCATAGTCGGTCTCTTGCAACTCTGTCTTGCCTCCCTCTTACTACAACATTTGCTTTGTAAGAGTGACTCTTTAAACGGGTAAGCCCCTATGGTCCTCTACCTGTTCTACCGGGGGATTCTCCCTTCTGGAGTTGTCTCCCCCCCTTGTTACCTTACAGCAGCTCATCAGACAATAGAAAGTCCTACCATGTCTGTTGTTTCTTTTTCCCAGTCTAAAAAAGGAAGAGGGAAAATAAATTTTCCATGCTGCCCTGGTAGTTGCTGCAGATACAGCAATTCTTAGGGGTTAAGCCACTGGTTTTGTTCACTACACAACCAGGGATTCCCCTCCACTAGCAATCCTCCTTGCCTCAGTGCTAAGTTCCAAACAGGTTATCAACCTCGTTTGGGAAACCCTATTATCACAGTCTGGTTGGTTAACTTCTATTCTTTGCCCCCTTGTCCTTGGCAGAATAGCTGGTTACCTGTTGGCTTTTCACAGCCAGTTTTTTCTTCTAACCAACCTGCAGCATGCTCTCTGCATCTCTACAGAGTAGCTTTGCACTATGGGCCCTTGCTATAGAGAGCATTAGTATCTTGCCTAGTAGATAACCCCAGATGGTTAGGGGGGGTTCCCCCAGTCATGTTCATGTCTGGCAGGTATTCCCTACCCTTATCATCTCATCTTAAATCTCTTGAGGCATAAGCCTCAGGCCTTTTATCACGTGAAAACCTAAAGGAGGGCCAATTCCCTGGCTTGGCCCATATCTCCTTGGGTCTTCTCGTCAGAGGTAAATTTCTTCAATAGCCGCTAGAGGACGCCTAATACCCATCTTGCCCTCATAGGCGGGTCACTAGGGTATCTTCCTACAGAGGCGTCCTCTATCCATTCTCCATACTGCAATTCTGGAGATATCTGGACTTCCTGTCTGCAGACTGAAGTTATCCTCTGCAGTTTTCACGTAGGCCATCCTGGTTATTCAAGAGCTCAAATTCTGCAAGGAATTCACACTTCTTCTTGTCAGGGAGACCTCTCCTCTGACTCTGCCAGTCATAACCAAGAAAAGAGGATTCTCTATGTCTCTATTCAAGCAGGTATCAACCTTCTTGCTGTCAGATAAATCTTTCTCTCTCCCTATATCCCTACGGGGGATGAGGTTTTATGGACATCTCTCCATCCTTATACCTGGAGACATGCGTCTATATGCCTGCCTATTCATATAGGTATATATAGATATATATACTTCTCTATATCTATCGGTATGTCTTCTGCCCATACATATCTCTTATAGTTATATGCCTATATACCCTATAGGTGTATATATTTAAATAGATATATAGGTATATATATATATATATTTATATATCCATATATATTTATAGATATAATGAGATATATTTTTAGATAGATCTGTATCCATCTACTTATCTATCTGTCTGTCAGGTTCAGGTATCCCTACATTCCTATATGAGCTTGACAGATGGGCACTACCCCTATCAATGCTGTTCCAGCATACTTAGGGGGCTACAGCTATAACCACTTCCTGTGGTAATTAACAGATTTTTTCCTTACCATAACCTTTTCAGGTTAGGTACTCTTGAAGCTCTCCATGTACCTTTTTTCTTTCTTAATTGACCCCATTTAGGAAAGACATTGCGGAGCTTCAGTTGTTCTAAGCTTAAGCTTTCTTTGATAGTACCTTCTGCGTCTCCGCTGAAGCTCTACCTCTTATGCTACCCCAGTTTCCCCTGGGGCTATTTCTCACCCTGAAGGGTTCTGACCTCCACTTGTTTTTCTTCTACTTATTACCTCTACTTCTCAGTGAGGTACCCCTTGAGCACATTCACTGGCTCTCCTATCAGATCCAGATGTAGCTCAGTGCACTTGTGCAATGCCAACAAGGGAGGCCCAGATTACAATATTTCATTACTAAATGCCCTCGATACAGGGTCTTCCCCTTTTGAAGCCCTGTTCTAGCCAGCTGTTCCACAGCTCCTTTTCTATATTCAACTCCTACCCTCCATCCCCAGGATGCCTGAGGTCCTGAGGAATAGCATGGCTCGTTCTAGACTTGCAACATGCTAAGACTCCCTCCGGGCATCTGAGCTTGGGAGTCCCCATATGTGAAGACTCATTCCTGCTTGTTCCTGGAGATAGCACAGTTGCTTACCTGTAACAGGTGATCTCTGGGAACAGCAGGAATAAGTCTTCACAACCCACCCACCTCCCCTAGGAGTTGCATTTCTCTATCTCTATCTTTCCCTTCCTTGCTCTCTCTCTCTCTTTGTCTCAGCTTTAAAACTTAACTGAGGAGAGGCAGTTGGGAAGGCGGGAAGGCAGCACGCAGGCGTGTTGGGATGCTTCCAAAAGCTTTCTGATTGGACGCTGGGAAGCGTTCTCGCGCAGACTCCGTCGGTACCGACGTACCCATATGTGAAGACTTATTCCTGCTGTTCCCAGAGATCACCTGTTACTGGTAAGTAACTGTGCTTTATGTGTTATCAGAAGAGTTTTGCTGAGATGCTTAAAGATAATGAACTCCTTTGTTCTTCAAACCACATTTTCATCCCTCTCAGTAGCCCTTGGAAGGGACAAACATGTTCCATATCTTACATTACTCACTGGATCAAGGAGACCATCAGCTTAGCTTACTTTCTGAATCATAAGTAAGCGCCAATAGTCCTTAGAACTCATTCCACACGAGCTTAGACATTATTCTGGACAGAGACCAAAGCAGCGGTTCCAGGAGACTTTTGCAGGATTTTTGTGAAACACTGCAAGTTGGAAATAGACTAGGGGCAGCGAAATGCCTATATGATTTTTTTTTTTGGGGGGGGGGGGCAAGCTCCACCCCATCTCCACCTTGACTCTGCCTCTAGCTACCCATGGCCTTTCTCTCTTGTTCTGCCCACTGGATATTATCTCCTGCGGGCAGAAGTGAAGGGAATGGCCATGATCATGGCAAAGACTCCTATCTGCCAGCTGGAGATGGGATCCCCACGGCCATACAGAAGAAATCTCTGCCATGATCACAGCTGCTTCCTTCTCTTCTACCCATGGGCAGAACAAGAGGTGAAGGCCATGATTTCAGTCTTGATTCAGGTCGCGGCTGGCTGGCAAAATTTTGATGGGGTCCGGGCTCGTTTGGCCCACACCATTTCAATGCCTATGAAAAAGAGGCCAATGAAGGATGTTCCTTTGGGAATACAGTCCTCAAGGTGGCGTGGTCCTGCTCCCACCCTGGGTACTAACATCCCATTCGTCTGGATAATGAGGGTGCCCAATCCGTAGAAACTGAAGTGCCCTTAAATGAAAGACTTAATGCCAAATCTACTGATAATGTACCAAATAGGCAGAAAAAAATCACAAAACTAAGAACTACTACTACTTGGAGATTCCATCATCAGAGGCACCAACTTGGGAACACAGTTCAAAGGAGAGAGGATGGTCAAATGCCTCCCAGCCTCTTCAGCCAGCAGGAATACAAACCAAATTGTTGGTATAGTTAGTGCAGAAAGTGAGCACTCCAAAACCGATATTGTCATGCACTTGGGTACAAATGACTTGGCTAGAAACAGTGCCTCTGCAGTTCAAAGGGACTTACAGACTCTGGGAGAGAAACTCAAGCCCATTGCTAGCACTATAGCATTCTCAGAAGTTCTACCTGTTCATGGTAAGGGAGCAGAAAGGCTGCATCGCATAAACAACTTTTAATACAATGCTCCAAACCTGGTGCAAACAAGAAGGATTTAGATAGATATGCGACTGGGGAAACAGATGGATCAACAAGAGACTACACTGTGCTGATGGACTACATCTCTCCATTGCAGGGAAAATGATCCTAAGTGAAAAATTCAGGCAGTATGTGGACAGGCATTTAAATTAGGGAAAGGTGGTGACGGATGTAGAAGGACAAGTTCAGTATGTCGCTTCCAGCAATAGCAAAACATTGGAAACAGCCACACTTTTGAACCACACATCAATGACAAGTGGGAAGGGGCGTGTAGAACAAAATCCATGCAAAATGCAGGCAAGCCAGTCAACAAATGCTGGAAAGCAGTGAGCACAAATTCTCGAAGCCTAGCCAACATAGTTCCTGATCTGGAAGTCCTAATGGTGGAAATGGAATTGGACATTGTGGCCATTTCAGAAATATGGTTTAACAAGTCACATGAATGGGATATAGCCATAACTGGCTATAATGTATTTAGAAGAGATAGGGAGGGTAGAAAAGGAGGAATAGCAGCCCTATATGTCAAAAGCAATATTAAAGCTGCTGAAATGCAGGGAACGTGAGGAAAAGAAGAAGCGGTCTGGATTTTGTTGGAAAGAGGAGATGGCACTGTCATCCATACTGGTGTGGTCTACAGGCCTCCAACTCAAACCAAAGAAATGGATAGCGAATTGATTGTTGATATTGCAAAGATAGCCATGAAGGGGGAAGTGATCATATAGGGTGACTTTAATCTACCCGATGTGGATTGGAGTATTCCTTCTGCAAATCTGGAAAGAAGTAAAAGAATTGTGGATGCCTTCCAAGATGCATTACTTAAACAAATGGTGATGGAATCGACCAGGGAGAGCTCTGTGCTGGATTTAGTGCTCACCAACCAAGATAGCATGTCGAATATCCAGGTGGGTGCCCATATGAGCTGCAGCGATCATCACACAGTGTGGTTTGAGATAAAAGCCAAGGCAGAGTCCAGTCACAGCAAGCTCAAAGTCTTAGACTTCAAAAATGCTGACTTCAGTAAAATAGCCAAGTACCTGAAGGAGGAGTTGGTAGGGTGGGAGGAGATAAGAGAAGTGGAATTGCAATGGGCTAAACTAAAGGAGGCAAAAAAAGGTGCAACAGATACATACATAAGGAAAGTAAAATTCTCCAAAGAAGCGGCTGCACAAATAAAGGCAAAAAACACAGCTTTCACAAAATTCAGAAGCTCGCAAACAGAGGAACAGAGAAAAGAATACAAAAACTTACTAGAAGAGACAAAAAGAGAAATAAGGATAGCAAAATCAAAGGCAGAAGAAAAAATGGCTAAAGATGTGAAATGTGGCGACAAAACCTTTTTCAGGTTTGGGAGAGGAGGAAAATCAGAGGTGGAAATTGCAGGACTCAAAAGTGCTAGGAACGAATTTGTGGAAAGTAACATTGAAAAAGTGAAAATGCTAAACAAATACCTCTGCTCAGTTTTTATTAGAGAAAATCCTGGAGAAGGACCATCTGTGATTGACAAATATACAAATAGGAATGGAGTAGATACCACACCATTCACAAAAGATGATGTGTTAGAACAACTTGAAAAACTGAAAGTGGACAGGGCCATAGCTAAGAAGTGTTAACTCTGTATGATGTGCTTTTCTGACAATCTGTATGTAAGCAAAATTTGTACCTGCCTTGATTCGACAATCCAAGAAGATTATCCTGTATATATGTATTTATGTATATATGTAAATGAACTCCCCATAGCTAAGAAGTGTTAACTCTGTATGATGTGCTTTTCTGACAATCTGTATGTAAACAAAATTTGTACCTGCCTTGATTCGGCAGTTTCACAATAGTAATCCTACCCGCTTCTGATCGCTGGAAGGAGCGGGCTACAAATGCTTGCTAAATAAATAAAATAAATAAACTAGATGGGATACATCCCAGGATACTGAAAGAGCTCAGAGAGGTTCTTGCAGGACTGTTAAAGGATGTTTTTAATAGATCCTTGGAGACAGGAGAAGTTCCATAGGACTAGAGAAGAGCTTATGTGGTATCTCTTCACAAAAGTGGTAGTTGGGAAGACGTGACAAACTATAGGCCAGTAAGCGTTACCTCTGTGGTGGGAAAAGTAATGGAGGCACTCCTGAAAGAGTGAAGAGTGGACTTCCTCAAAAACAATAGGTTGCATGATCCAAGGCAACATGGTTTTACCAAAGGACGATCTTGCCAAACAAATCTGATTGAGTTCTTTGACTGGGTGACCAGAGAACTAGATCAAGGGCATGCAATAGATGTGATCTACCTAGATTTCAGCAAAACCTTTGATACTGTTTCTCATAGGAGGCTTATCGATAAACTCAACAGTTTGGGGATGGGTCCCAAGGTAGTGAACTGGATCAGAAATTGATTGACTGACAGTTGACAGACGGTGATGGTAAACTGAACTCACTCGGATGAAAGGAAGGTGATTAGCAGTGTGCCCCAGAGTTCGGTCCTGGGACCGGTACTGTTCAATATATTTGAGTGATATTGCTGAAGGACTGAATGGAAAAGTTTGTCTTTTTGCAGATGACACGAAAATTTGCAACAGAGTGGACTCCCCTGAGGGAGTGGATAACATGGGGAAAGATCTACAAAAGCTGGAAGAATGGTCTAATGCTTGGCAGTTAAGATTTAATGTGAAGAAGTGCAGTGTCATGCACTTGGGAAGCAGAAATCCAAGTGAATTGTATGCGACAGGGGGTGAGAGGTGGGTGTGCACAGACCAGGAGAAGGACCTCGGAGTGATTGTTTCAGAGGATCTCAAGGTGGCGAAACAGTGCGACAAGTCGGTGGCAAAAGCCAGAAGGATGCTAGGTTGCATACAGAGAAGAATTATCAGCAGAAAAGAAGAGGTACTAATGCCACTGTACAAGTCGCTGGTGAGGCCTCACTTGGAATATTGTGTTGTTTCGGAGACCATATCTCGCAAAGGATATAAATAGGCTGGAAGCAGTTCAGAAGAAGTTGACCAAAATGGTTTGGAGCCTGCGTCAGAAGACTAATGAGAAGAGACTTGAAAACCTAAATATGTACACTCTGGAGGAGAGGAGGGACAGGGGAGATATGATTCCGACCTTTAAATACTTAGAGTATTAATGAATAAACTAGCCTCTTCCAAAGACGGGGAAGCTGTAAAACTAGAGGTTATAACATGAAGCTGCAAGGGGGTAAACTGAAAGGCAATGTCAGGAAATACTTTTGCACTGAAAGGGTGGTAGATGCTTGAAATGCCCTCCCGATGGAAGTGGTAGATGGCAAATACAGTACCAGAATTCAAAATGGCATGGGACGGACACAGTGGATCCCTTTTATAGCAACAGAATAAAATCAAAATAAACATAACTATCTCTTATATCTGAACAAATAGGGGTGACCTACATGGAGCAGTGGGTACACCTCTAAACAAAGGCATGGGGAGGGGTGACCTGCACGGAGTGGCAGGTGCACCTGCTCTTGCCAGGCAGACTAGATGGACCATACTGGACTTTATCTGCCGTCATATACTATGTTATTATGTTACTATGTCTGGACTGGCTTAACAGGATGAGAAGGAAGGAGAATTTCACCTTACCTGTTAATTACTCTCCTTGAATCCTGCTAGACCAATCCAGGACCCACCCATGGAAGACTGAGCCCACAGGCCGGGATTTCTTTCCAACTCGTAGGTTAGTAAATTTAATTGTATTCTGCTTCAGGTTTGCAGAAAGTTGGGTTGTTCATATTGTTTGCAGTTTTTCAACTAAGATGGGTTTTTTTTAGTGCTCCTATATCTCTTTAGGATACTGGTAATTTCCAGAATTGCAGCACCACTTATTGAGATGATGACATCACAGAAGCTTGTCATTTGCTGCCTCCATCTGATAGCTGGGGAACAAAACCCACTCTCCTGGACTTGTCTAGCTGGATTCAAGTAAAGGAAATAAACAGGTAAGGAAAATTTCACCATATAAATATGTCTGAAAAATGATCAGTGATTGATACAGGTGTCTCTTGCCATAAAGTAGTATTGTGAGGAAAAGTGTTTTTGTTGTAATTCCCTTAGTTATCTGAACAAATAAAATTGAGGTTGCTAATTTTTTTTTCTGTTTTCATCTTGGAGATTGCTAATTTTATTTTTTTCCCATTTTCATCTTGGTTCCAAGTAAAAGATTTTGAAAACATCTGAATAAGGCTATGATGCCACAACAAGTACAACCCCCACTTCCAGCTGGGATTGTGAGCACAGGAAGAAGTATATGCCTTCAATCTCACCTCTCTGCCCCCTCACCCCCCTCCCAAGGAATCATTGAACTGACGCTACATTTTTTAGTTCAAGAAGGTGGTGTTGATCTGTCTCTAACAGTATTACCCTGCATAATCATAAGGTGCATTCAATGCACACTGTATCCGTGCATCTAGATGCACCAGTATGCCCTTATATGGAGGGCAGTGGTGCCAGAGGCATGAAATCAATTGCTAAGAATGTGAATTACAGTAATCTTATGGACCCTGTGATTTGTTTTCCTTAAGCTCTCTCTGTACATGGATAAGTTTGAAGAATTCCAGACCACAATGGCAAAGAGCAATGAACTTTTTACAACTTTCAGACAAGAAATGGAAAAGGTATTACCAGGCTGTCACATAATTGTACAATTTTTTTTTTCAAAAACTTCAAAATAGAATGGATTTCCCCATGTTTCATAGAGGTTCTGAAAATACTGTCATGTGTATAAAGGAACTGAGCAAACCAATGCTAGAATATGCTTTTTATGTGGAGAAAGTACATTCTAATGCTTCAGAATGGGATCTTTCTAGGTTTGGATATCTTTTATTAACATGGGCTTTTGAGACCATATATGTCTCTTCCTCACAGGATGGGGGAGGCTCACGTGATCTCAAAAACTGCTGGCCATAATTACTTGATCAGCATAAGAATTATCAAATCCTACTAAGAACCTGTCCTCGCGGCTCCAACCTCACCCCATTTCCTAACTGGTTTTCAAGATTTATAGAATATATGTGCAAGAAAGAATGTATGCAGATATGCCTGATGAGTATTTAGAGAGATTCTGGCAGGTTGAGAGCACAGGCCAAGGACTGATTTTCAGAAGCACTACAGTACAGAATGTTTCATAATAAATGCAGAACAAACCCCCCCCCCCCCAATCATGCTTAGAATCAGTTTACCTTTTGTAAGGCGATTGTGTTGCTCATTTTGGGATTATTCATTGACAAAGGCAGCACAGACTAGATACACTGGAGCTTCTGACCTTCCATCTCTGCATAGGCATTGGCAAAGTTGGCATTGCACTAAAGTCTAATTCTCACGACAAGAGTAATCCATTTTGAAATTCTTCACAGATGACCAAGAAAATAAAGAAACTGGAAAAAGAGACCATAGTCTGGCGTACCAAGTGGGAAAACAACAACAAAGCTCTTCTACAAATGGCTGAAGAGGTAGGTCACAGTCATGTTCATGCCTACACACTAGAAGCCATAGAAAGAGAGACAGCAGAGAGAGACCGTAGAAGCTCGCCAGTCTGGTTATCCTCACTACTACTACTATTTAGCACTTATATAGCGCCGAGCACGCAGCGCTGTACAGATATGACCTGCATATAAAAGATATACATATAATAAACAGTCCCTGCTCATCAGAGTCATGCTCATCCGAGCTTACGATCTAATACTCATCTGAGTTTACAGTCTAATGCAACAAGTTTACAATCGAATACAATAATACAAAGCGATAGTTCGGTGCAAAGCATAATATGGTCTGTGTAATTCAGTCATGGGAGATTGATGGGAATCAGGTTAAGATAAGGGTGGAAGTCAGGATCTAAAGGCAACAGTGAAGAGATGAGTTTTCAGCCTGGATTTGAAGAGGGCCAGTGAGGGTGCCTGGCGTATAGACATAGGTAGGTTGTTCCAGGCGTAGGGTGCAGCAAGGTGAAAGGAGCGAAGGCGTGAGTTAGCTATGCGAGTGAAAGGCCTAAATAGAAGTAGTTTGTTAGCGGAGCGAAGTTCCCGAGAGGGGATGTAGGGAGAAATAAGGGATGAGAGGTATTGAGGGGCTGCAGAGTGGATGCATTTATAGGTCAGTATGAGAAGTTTGAACTGTATGCGGAATTGGATGGGGAACCAATGTAGTGACTTGAGAAGAGGAGTAATGTGGGCATGGCGGGACTGGCGGAATATTAGTCAAGCAGCATGATTTTGTATAGATTGAAGGGGAAAGAGATGATTCGCGGGTAGGCGGGCAAGGAGCAGGTTGCAGTAATCTAGGCGAGAGGAAATTAAGGCGTGGATAAGCGTTTTGGTAGTGTGTTCAGAAAAGAAGGGGCGGATTTTGCTATTGTTGAAAAGGAAGAAGCGGTAGGTCTTAGTTACAAGCTGGATGTGTGAGGAGAAGGAGAGAGTGGTGTCAAAGATAACCCCCAAATTGCGGGCTGAGGGAACAGGAAGAATCATAGATCCATCCACTGAGACTGAGAAAAGGGGAGAGAGGAGGGGCAAAGTTGGGGGGAAAGACGAGGAGTTCAGTCTTGGCCATGTTCAGTTTCAAGCGGCGATGGGACATCCAGGCAGCGATGTCGGAAAGGCAGGCTGAGATCTTGGTTTGGACTGCTGGGGAGATATCAGGTGCAGAGAGGTAGATCTGGGAGTCATCGGCGTAGAGATGGTACTGAAAGCCATGGAAGGAGATAAGTGCGCCAAGGGACTGGGTATAAAGGGAGAAAAGAAGGGGGCCCAAGATGGATCCCTGTGGAACACCAACATGGAGTGGGGTAGGGGAGGAGGAGGAGCCCCCAGAGCATACACTAAAGAAGCAATGGGAGAGGTAGGAGGAGAACCAGGATAGCACGGAGTCCCTGAAGCCAAGCGAGGAGAGGGTGTCAAGGAGAAAATTGTGGTCAACAGTGTCAAAGGCCGCGAAGTGGTCTAGAAGGATGAGGACAGAGTAGAGTCCATTAGATTTAGCCAGGAGCAAGTCATTGGAGACTTTTGTAAGGTCCGTTTCAGTGGAGTGTAGGGGCCGGAAGCCTGATTGTAGTGGATCCAAGAGGTCATGGGAGGTGAGGAAGTTGAGGCAGTGGTGGTGGACTGCTCATTCTAGTAGTTTAGAAATGAAGGGAAGGAGGGAGATGGGTCGATAGTTAGAAGGGCAGGTGGGATCGAGTGAGGGTTTCTTGAGGAGAGGTGTGACAACAGCATGCTTGAAGTCGACTGGGACAGTTGCAGTGGAGAGTGAGAGGTTGAGAATATGAGAGATGGATGGAACAACGGTGGGGGAGATGGGATGTAGGAGATGGGTGGGGATAGGGTCAGAGGAACAGGTGGTGGGTTTGGAGGTGGAGAGGAGGAGTGCGGTTTCCTCTTCGGAGATCATGGGGAAGGAGGAGAGGGTAGCAGGGGAAGTATGGGTGGGGAGGAGAATTGGGAAAGGGGAGAGGTAGTTGATGGAGTGGGGACTTGGAGGGTGATCTTGTGGATTTTGTCGTGGAAGTAGTCAGCTACAGTTTGGGCAGAGAGGGGGGGAACCGGGGGTGGGGGCACCTTGAGGAGAGAATTAAGGGTATTAAAGAGGCGGCGAGGATCAGAGGCGAGGGAGTTAGTCAGATGTATATAGTATTCTTGTTTGGCAAGTGCTATGGCTGACTGAAAGGAGCCGAGCATGAATTTGAAGTGAATGAGGTCTTCCGGGGAGCGGGATTTGGCCCAGGCACGTTCAGCAGAACGGGCACATGTGCATAAATAGCGGGTTGTGGGTGAAAGCCGGGGCCGGGGGGTAGAACGTCTGACAGGACGAGGGGTGGGTGGGGCAAGAGTATCAAGAGCAGAGGATAGTGCAGCATTATAAGAGGATACTGTTTCATCGACGGATTTGGAGGACACAATAGAGGAGAGAGATGGAGAAATGGTAGAGGAGAGAGTCAGGGGATCAATATTATGAAGATTTCTAAATAGGTTGGAGGAGACAGGACGGGGTTGAGACAGTGGAAGCTGAAGATTAAAGGTTAAGAGGTGATGATCAGATGAAGGAAGGATTGTGTTGTGGAAGTTTGAGGGAGAGGAGTTAGAGAAGAGTACCAGGTCCAGGCAGTGGCCGTGCACATGGGTGGGGGCAGTGGAGCAGAGTTGTAGGTCAAACGAGGATGTGAGGGCAAGGAACTTTAAAGCATGGGGATCAGAGGGGTTATCAACGTGAATATTAAAGTCGCCGAGAATAAGAGTGGGGGAAGAGGGATCGATTAAGGCAGAGAGCCAGGAGTCGAAGTCAGTAAGGAAGGTCGATTTGGATTTGTCGGGTGGGCGGTAGATAACAGCTACCCGGAGGGGAAGTGGTGAAAAGAGGCGAATGGAGTGGACTTCAAAAGAGAGGGAGGAGTGTGACTGAGGCAGAGGGAGAGGTTGGAATTGGCAAGAGGGAGAAAGTAGAAGCCCAACACCTCCACTGCGACCAGTGGTTCGAGGTGTATGGGAGAACTGGTAGCCTCCGTGGCAGAGAGCAGCAATGGATGCCGTATCGTCTGGGAGGAGCCAGGTCTCAGTTAGGGCAAGCAGGTAAAGCACTTTAGATATGAAGAGATCATGCGTAACAACAGGTTTCTTAGAAACTGAGCATGCGTTCCATAGGGCACATGAGAATGGGAGAGTGGAGGGAGAAAGGAGGGGGATATGGATAAGGTTAGGCAAGTTACGGGAGGGTTTCTTTCCAAAGTAAGACGGCGGTCTAGTGGGGCCATTACGTGGGGAACTATTTCCAGAGTGATACTGAGATCTAGAGGGGCCAGGGTACCGGTGGGTGTGTCTATCAGGTAGGATTCGTGAGGATCTATTTTTAGAGTGAGAAAGAGACAGAGCTCTGGAGGGGGCAGGGGTTGGGCTAGCATCTATGGATGATCGGCGTGAGTGAGGGAGGGTGGGTGGGGAAAAGAGTGGGATATGGATGAGATTAGATAGGGTACGTGAGGAATTCTTCTTAGGGTGAGAAAGGAATTGAGGGGGGCTGGGGTTAGGGTTGATATTACATGATGAGAGGAGGAGGAGGAGAAGTAGGGAGCGGGGAAAAGCAGAGGCAGTACGGCGGAAGCGAGGGTGGGGTTGTCTTAAGGAGGGAGGGGTTGGTTGAATGAGGGGGAGGGTGTGTTGGAGCTCAAGGGCAGATGTAAGGTTAAAGGACAGAATGGAGGGGGAGGTGAGGAAGGAGGAGGGAGAGGAGTGAGGGTGTTGGTAGGAGGGGAGGCAGTTGGGGAGAATGAGGAAGAGAAGGACAATGTAGTGTGGGGCCATAGTAGTGGAGTAATGGGGGCAAAGAGCGTATGTTATCTTCAATGCAGTGGATGGCTAAGGATTCTAGACACTATGACACTAAGCAGTATATATATTGTGGCGCCCCCATTTGTCTAGGCGGTTGCCTATAGGCAGGGGCGTACCTCCTAATGTCCCTTTTTAGTATGGGTTCCCAGAGCCGAGGCTTCTGGGCTTGTAGTTGTGTGAAATGATGAGTAGGCCGAGGGTTTGAAGGCAAAAACATAGGAAAATTTATTTTTCTCTTCCTTTGCACCAAAAACACATAATAACAAAATTAGGATACTTCTCCCACAAAAGAAAAATAATTTCCAGATCAAGAACTTCACAGTGACAAAAGTTGCAATTGCTTCTTCAGCTGTTACATAATGCAGCTTAATAGTTCCTTTACTTCTGGCTTAAACAACTGCTTTTCCAAACTGTGCAATATTCAAATTAAAGCTTCTCTTACTTCTGGCTGCTGCCCACTCAGATAGTTCTTTCTTAAACATTCAAATCAAGCCTTTGAATATTTTCTAGCTGCTTTAAAACACCAGCAACTTCATTTCAAACATTTTCAGCACTCTAGGCACAAGACAAACTGGTATAATAGCTTCTGGGTCTTTCCACATTTAAACCCTATAGCTTCTTCATTTTGTCTTTATACAAAAAGAGCAATCCATTTGAGATTCTGTAGAGGCATTATCAGAATCATAATTATCTATCTGCATGCCCTCATAATCAGGATCTGTTGTCTCCTGACTGGAATCAGCTTGAGGGAACATAGGCTTAATTTCTTCTAACAATTTTAAAACCTTTTCCCAGCGAGACCTCTCTCTAGGTTCAGGGGTTTTTGATGGGCTATGGAGATCCTTATCTTTCAATAAACTGTTCAAGGCTTCTAATGGGCTCACCTTTTTTCTAGCAACAGTTCTTTTCACAGGCCTTTCCAGAAGTGAAACACTCCCCACAGGCTCCTGCTGGGCTATTCCCGTACCTTGCTTATAGTCTGCAGCTTCCTCAGGCCAACGCTCCTGTATCCAGGGCTAGCTGTAATTCCTCTACAACCCGGGCTTCCTTCAGGGCTGTAGTTTCCTGTGTTTTGGCTGCAATGGGAATCCCTTCTGAGCACTGTTCCCTCTAAGCTGTGCGCGTGTGCGCGCGCACACACCTCGCCGAGCGAGCGCACATACTTTACAACAGAGCGCACAAAAATTATGGTTCTTATTCTGATAGAAAACAACACAGATGTCTTAAAATTTAAAAGTTGTGATTGTAATTACTAGAAATTTTCTGCTTCATTTAGTAATTGTCTATTTTCATTTAATTTGATTAAAATCAGTGTGGTGTACATACTGTATTCTGACGTGTAGTCAAATTTTAAAGTATATAACTCCGAGTGTCGTTATGTGGCGCACAAAAATTTAACCTTCCTTCAAAAGCTGCACAGCTGATATTTTATGCGCACACAGCCTACAGAAAATTAGAGGGAACATTGCTTCTGAGGCTGTCTTTGGAGCACCTCTCTCTCTCAGCTTCCCTGAAAGATTCCTTTCCTTCTGGTTCCCTCATGATCTCCTCATCCTCTGGTTCCCTCGTGATCTCCTCGTCCTCTGTTTCCCTGGTGGTCTCCCTTCTTCCTGTTCCCAGAGGCTTAAATGAGTGAGGCTGCCCTACAGCCTCGAACTCTTCCCCCAGGTGCTTCTCATTACCTCTCTTGGTTGCCTTGGAGCTTGGGCATGGTCTGAGCTCAGCAGCCCCGTGTGTGGTTTTTTTCACTTTAGCTGTACTTTGAAAGTCAGTGCTCTTTGGGCTATCCCTCTGCTTGAAGGTAAATGCTTGTCTTTTTTATCTATTTCCATGGGCTCTAATACAGTTTCGCCACCACTGTATATATACACACACGCACACAGATCTACCCAGTTACACGCGGGGATTACATACTACGCAGTGTGAGTTACAAGTTCAGGTAGTGGGGAGACAGTAGCATGTGCAGCAAAGTTGAATGCAGGCAATGGGCAGTAGGTTCGATGCAAACAGTGGGAAGCAGGTTCTATGCAAACAATGGGAGGCAAGTTCAATGCAAACAGTGGGAGGCACTACTTGCTCTTCTCTTCCTCAGAGATACTCTTTTCTTGTCTCCACTGGAAGGCTGTTACATGCATCCAGCACCCTTTCTATAAGGAAATATTTCTTTAGATTACTCCTGTCTGTCACCCTCATAGTCTGTCACCCTCATTCTATGCCTCCTCATTCCAGAATACCTGTCCATTGAAAGAGGAACATCTCCTATGCATTTATACCTCATTGGTATTTAATTGTCCCAGTCTTATCTCCACTATCCCATCTTTCCTCTAGGGCATACATATATAGATCTTTAATTCTGTTCTCTTATGTTTTATGACAAAGATTGGTTGATTATTTTAGTGGCCACACTCTGAATTAACCCCGTCCAGTTTATATTCTTTTGAAGGTGAGGTCTCCAGAATTGTACACAGTGCTCCAAATGAGGTTTCACCAGAGACGTATACAGGTGCAATTTTACTTCCCTTTTTCTGCTGTCCATGTATTTTCCTATTCACCTGAGCATCCTTTTGGCTTTTGCCTCTTGCCTCTTACCGCCACATTAAGATCATCAGTTACAATCAAACCTGGATTATGCTCATCTTTCGTGCACAGAACATTACCTGCTTTCTTGGGGTTTTTTAAGCCCAAAAACATGATCCTGCATTGTTTTGGGTTTTTTATTTTTATTTTTCATATCCATTCCATCATTTAACACAGTATCCGCTTGCCAGTACTCAAAACAATCAGCTATTTGATAATCCCCAATAACTCAGCAGCCAAATCAACCTGAGCAAATAAAATGTTTTCATTATGTATTGCCCCCCTCCCCCCGTCTGCACATTTGCTTCTATGGATCTACTAGTCCACATACCTACCTCCCCTCTACCAGCAGAGGGTGCAGACATGTGGCCTGGTGCAGCAAGTGTACCATCTGCTGTAAACAGAGAAGTATTGTGACTTAACCCACTTGTCTAGACTGGCAAGACTCCAGATAAGTTTAAACTTCACCATGCGTTGGATAAGACCTACCTCTGGTACAACCATGCTGCTTCAGATCCTGTAATCCATTGACTTACTGAAACTGCACTATTCTCTGTGGACAAGCAGGAAGTAAGTCCTCACTTATGGGTGGCGTCCCTGACGGAGCCCCATGCAGGAACGCTCCCCAGCTTCTCTGGAAGATTTTGGGAGGCTCCACCAGACCGGCGTACCTCCTTTCCCACCTGCCACAATGGCGCCATCTTCTTCAGTCTTTAGTTTTCCTCGGAGCCCCTCGGACATGTTCCACAGTTCTCCACTGGTAAACATTTTTTTCCAGTTCATACTGCTAGACCAGTCCAGACAAACGGGTTATTCACCCCTGCCAGCAGATCTTGGAGACAGAGAATTCTACCAGAGCTCTGATAGGCTGGAGCCTGGTGATATAATCCTACCCCTAGGGCTCTCCCTCAGTTTTTCTCTGTCTCCAGCAGATCTGGATGCTTTTTTTTTTTTTGCTCCTTCAAACAAAATTTAAAATGCTTTATTTCTTTGTGATTTCTCTTGGAGAGATTATGCCCTGAGCTGCCAGTGTTATCTGAGCACCAGGATGATTCCAGCTGAAGCTCCTGTGTCCTCTGTCACAGTAGAGATCGCTGATGTGCAGACTCCCCAGCACTAGTCATGAGGGCTATTTAGCTGGATGGTACGCCTCCTAAAATCCAGTCCCTGGGGCTGATTTTAGTGGTGAGGCAGCTGCAGTGGTTTGAGCAGCGGTCCGTGGCTTCTCTGCACTTTCGGTACTGTAAGTACAGAAACTGTCTTTCTCCCACTGCTGTCTGCAACTATGTGGTAACTCGATTTATTTTTCTTGATTTTTCAGCGATTTTAGGCATTTCTCTCATGCCTGCAACCCTCCCACCTTCTCCTTTGACTTTTTAAGTTAATTCCTTAGCTTTTGGGGGTTTTAATTCACTCTTTTTGTGTTTTATTTTTGACGGCGGCCATTTTGAATAGCTAATGAGCCTCGGTTTTTGGCGGGAAGCCAGATTACTTCTCTGCTGGCTTCTAACAGCTCTATTGCTGTTTAAGTTTTTTTCCACAACACTTGCTAGCTGTGAGTTGTGAAGGGGTTCCTTTTTTCTCTGCCTATGTATTAACATAATGAATAAAAAGTACGGAAGGCATGGATAGAGAACAGGATGCAATTCAGAGCCACAGTACAATGCTAAGTCACTGACGAATGGTGCAGGGCTCATGGGTTCCATCCCCCACTGTGCCCAACAAAGAAGGCTGGCTGAGGCATTACCTATTATGGGGAATATTGTTAAATGCCTGTTCCTGCGGGACGCAGTTATTTGTTTTTAGTTCTCACTGTGCCTTATTCAGGTTTACGCTGCATAGGCTGTCAGAAGAAACACAGGGACCTCATGAATCAGCTCTGCTCTTCCCCCAGCATCTTGCTTCCCCAGATGAACTTAGGAACTCCTGAGCTTGGCTTCAGTGGAGCTCTCCATTGGCTTTACGCTGCGCTGAGTCTTTACCACGAGAGTTTGGATACCTCCAGGAAGTTCAGGTATCATTTTCTGAAAGAAATCTGTGAGTACCCTGTTTTTTTCTTACTTGCCTCAGCTGCTCTGGGATGATTTCAACTGCATCCGGACCGGCTGCCTCTGAGTTTTGAAGTTCCTACTTTAAATTTTTAGTCCACAAACTGCAGCTGGGTTACTTTGTACGTCCTACTGAATATTGTACCTGTCTTATTCAATATACCATTTGATTGGAATTTTAAGTCAGTGTTTTGGATCCTGACTGTTTTGGGCTCGGCCTAATTAAGCATGCTCACTGTAATCTTCCTACGGTTGGATTTGAGCTTCTACGTCCCTCCCCAGAAACACCTTTCAGCCCCTACCATGGAGGTCTGAATGGCTGCGGAGGGATCACACTCTAATTTCCCTACTTTCAGTCACTGTAATTGCCTTACCCTGACTTTGAAAGTTTCTCTATGCCAGCACAGTGAATGACTGACAGTTCCCTTCTCAGCTCAGTGAATACCTGACAGTTTTTCGGTGCCAGCGGCCGTTTTATTTTTCTCTTCAGTGTTTCTTTTTGGAGGAAGCAGCTCTAAACAGCAGTTTCCACACATTTAATCATGCTGTGGAGGCACGTGGAGTTTCAAAATCCTTTTCTTGAAGAGTCTTGGGTTTCCCTGAGCCTACCTTGCTTTTTGTTTTAAATGCAAAAAAAAAAAACCCCACACAAGAAGAGGAAAGGTGGTTTAAGTCTCTACAATGCTTCTTTCTCTGGCTGTATTATATGTGATATGTAATCAGCCGAAGGGGACATTAATAGATTGCTTGTGTTCCACCTGCACGCTGCATCCCGGAGACTTTCCCCATTCCCACTGCGTTGCTAGCTGGGTTCATCAGCGCCTTATCTCCCCCCTCCTCAGAGCCCCTGCTGCAGGATCTTCCTGCAGGAGAAGATTCAGTCAGCTCCCATGTCGCTTCCACAGCCGCTGGAGACCACAGCAGCCTTGACGGACAGTGCCTTCCTCACACTCTTCCATCTGGCATGACGCCTGTGTCTTTTGGAGTCTTTTGGATTATCTCCTACACCTGTCCAGTAGCAGGCGAGCATATGGCATGGTCTCGCAAGTGGTCCCATAAGTCCTCAGACTTTAGAGCAGTACGTCCTCCTTGGGACGTAGCATGTGCCTTGCGGGGTACTATGGATATTCAAGAAGACTTTAAATCTTCGGAGGTCAGCCCTGACTCGTTGGAGTACGGAGATGCGGAATATTCTCCGTCTGTTTTCTTCGCTGACGGTTCTCCGCCTTTTTCGGTAAGAGGAGTTGCCGGCTCTAATCACACAGGTGATGGAGTCGCTCCCCCTAGCCGACATGCCTGCTCCTCCGGATTCTCAAATCCGGTTGCAGCCGCATCCCATTTTCCAGTGCATTCGTACGGCACGCGGTATTGGTCGGTTATACCCTTGGTCTCCCTTTCACTTCGACCGTTGGCTGCAATACCCGACGGTTGATGCATTCTGACCAGGGTCATCAGGCATACCACACTTCCGGTTGAGGGCGGAGAGGCGCTCCGCGACCAGCCAGACCTGAAGAGTTGGGAGACTGCTACAGTCCGGTTTTCCTTCGCCCGCTATTTCCTTCTTGCAGGTGTGCGGAGGTCTGACAGCTCGGGCCTCCCTTCGATGGATTCCGCAGCTTCCAGGTGTTCCCGAGTTGGTTCATTTCGAATCCATTGCTGCATTCCGGGCAGAGGCATTCTGTGATCTCTTGCAGCTGTCAGCTCGCTTCCTAGCACCGGTGTCGGTAGCTCGGAGATGGCTCAGCCTGCGTCAGTGGGCAGCGGATGTTGCTTCATTTAAAGGCTCCAGCGTTTAGATGCCATTCGTCCCGGTCCACTGTTGGAAGGAGGACTGGGCCGTTACTCTGTCTATTTTGGAATGCTTCAGGTCCTGGATTCTCTCGGGGCTGGGTGCGACACTCGTAGGGGACGGGTGTTTCTACCTCAGGAACGTTTTCAGAAGATCTCTCTTCAGCTCCGCCGCTGCTTGGATCAAGCGGCGCCTCGGCCTTGGGGCTACCTTCAACTCTTGAGGTCCATGGCAGCAACGATAGCCCTCGTTCCGTGGGCAAGAGCGCTCTTGCGCTGCTTGCCGACGGCGCTTCTATCTCGTTGGTCGCCGGTATCGGAGAGTTATCGAATCTGGTTGCCTTTGCTTCTGCCGGTGCGCCGCAGCCTCCGCTGGTGGCTTCAGGCACACAATCTTCTACGGGCGGTCCCTCTGGAGTCTCTGCGCTGGATCTTGGTGACTCCAATCGCCGACCTCTCCGGTTGGGGAGCGCCTTGCGGCATAGCCTCGGCGCAGGGGTGTTGGTCACCTCGCGCAGCCCAAGGGTCTATCAATCCTCTCGAGACGCGGAAAGTGCGCTTCGCCCTTCTCCAGTTTCAGCCTCTAATGCGGCGGTGTGCGGTTCGGATCCTGTCCGACGCCACGACGGTTGCTTACCTAAGCCGCCTAGGCGGCACGCAATGTCCGGATGTCTCACAGGAGAGGCGTTTGCTCCTCCCGTGGGCGGGGGAACATCTTCATGCTGTCGGCACAGCACATCGCAGGCGTGAACAATGTGTAGGCCGATTTTCTCACCCGGCACTTTCTGGAGCCCGGGGGCTGGGCTCTGCAGCCGGATGCGTTCCGGTCCATTGTTCACCTGTGGGGCCTACTGACCATGGATCTAATGGCTACGGCACAGACTGCCACGGCTTCGCTGTACTTCGGCCATTGGAGGGACGAGGGAACGCACGGCATAGATGCTCTCTCTCAACCGTGGCCGATTCATCTTCTCCAGTGTGTTTTCCCTCCCTGATCCGTGATATGCATGGTTCTCCAGCGGCTCCGAGACCGTCGCGACCCTGTACTCCTGCTGGCTCCGAGTTGGGCTCGCGGACCATGGTAGGCGGATCTATTCCGTCTGTCTGGGGCGTCGATGCTCCGCCTCGAGGCGTTTCTCGGCCTTCTGATTCAGGGACCGGTGGAGATGGAAGACCCGGCTCCTTACTCGCTTACGGCCTGGCAATTCCACGCCGCCGGTTTGCTCGCTACGGCTATTCGCCTAGCGTGGTCGTGACGCTTCTCACAGCGCGGCGGTCTACCACGACGCTGACTTACGCTCGGGTTTGGCGTCTCTTGATGGTTGGTGTTCGCAAAATAACCTCTCACCCTGGCGTTGCGGTGTTCCGGATATCCTGTCCTTTATACAGGCCGGAGTGGATAAGGGATTAGTGCTAGATTCCTTGCGAGTACAAGTGGTCGCCTCAACTTGTTTTCGGAGTCCTATAGCGGGGCGATCGATAGCTTCGCATTTGGACGTGTCTCGGTTCCTACGCGCAGTTAGGCCTTCCGGCCTCCTCTGCGTTCGCCTGTACAGGCGTGAGCTCTCGTGCTTGTCCTCTGTGCCCTCGTTGCTCCTCCCTTTGAGCCTCTGAGGGCATGTTCTCTTCTAGATTTGACTCTGAAGGCAGTCTTCTTGGTGGCCATAACTTCGGCACACCGTCTTTCTGAGCTCCAGGCTCTCTCGTGTCGACATCCCTATCTCTCGTTTTCCTCCGAAGGCGTTTCTCTGAGAACTGTCCCTTCCTTTGTTGCCCAAAGTGCTGACGCCGTTCACTGTTGACCAGCCTCTTTTCTTTCCGTCTTTAACAAAGGCGCAGTGTGACAGTGGTCGGTCTCCGTTGCAGGCGGTGGACCTTAAGAAGGTTCTTTTTCGGTATCTGGGGGTCGCGGGACCCTTCCATATGACTGTTGCTCTTTTGTCTTGTTCGCGGGTTCTCGTCGGGGATCCACAGCCTCCGAATCTACCATTTTTAGATGGGTTACGGAAGCCATTGAGGTGGCGTACCTTCTTCTGGGAGAGCCAGCTCCACCGGGACTCCGTGCTCACTCCTCTCGGGCGCAAGCAACTTTGTAGGCCGGGAGGTCTCATGTAGTTCCTCTCGATATTTGCCGGGCGGCGACTTGGTCGTCGCTGTCCACCTTTGTCGGTCATTATAGGTTGGACGTTCATGCCCGTCAGGAGGTCCGTTTTGGAGTTGCTGAGCTGTCGGCGGCCTTGCCCCCCCTTGAACGCAGGTAGCTTGGGTACTGCCCGTTTGTCTGGACTGGTCTAGCAGTATGAACTGGAAGGAGAAATTTCACTTACCATTAATTTCCTTTCCTGGAATACTGCTAGACCAGTCCAGGACCCGCCCTGCTGTTGGTTGGAGTGCCGCTGGTGCGGTGCAGCCGCCGACCGCGGTTCTTCTCTTTGCCGGTATGCCTCGCCATGGGCAGTCCATGGGTTCGTAGGTGGATACTGTTTTCAGCTCTAGGGAGTTCTTCGGCTCCCTTGTATATAGTTCACTTGAGACCCTCTGGGGTGATGTTACAGTTCATGTTGCATTAGCTTGTGGACGTAACTGAGGGAGACCCCTAGGGGTAGGATTATATCACCAGGCTCCAGCCTATCAGAGCTCTGGTAGAATTCTCTGTCTCCAAGATCTGCTGGCAGGGGTGCATAACCCGTTTGTCTGGACTGGTCTAGCAGTATTCCAGGAAAGGAAATTAACGGTAAGTGAAATTTCTCCTTCCCCATGGTATCCTTGTTAGAATTGATTTTCAGAAACCTCATATGCCTGCCATCGTCGTTCTTTGTTTTTTTCTTTAAAATTAGGGTTTTTTTTACTTTCGTTACCAGCTCTGTCTCTGGCGAGTGCCCCAGTCGGGCCCTTGTTCATCATGGAGTCATTTGACTTAGCCACAACTGTTTATCCTAATATGTCCCAAAAACTGGTGAGCGGGTTCAAGAAATACTCCAACTGCACCAGGACAATATCCATCACGGATAGGCACAATTGGTGCCTTCAGTGTCTGGGACACGCTCATTATCCCTCTTCTTGTGCTTTATGTATGCAGATGACTAAGAGAGGCCTCAAGGGTTGGGAGAAACAGTGAGAGTCCCTTTTCGGCACTCAGACCTTTTGGCACCGACATCAGCCTCTATGATGTCCAAAATGGCACTGGACAGTGCATCATCATCGAGGAACTATCGAGCTCAATTGGAGCCGAATATCTGTAGGGCACTGGAGCATCAGACATCGACCGGTCCCCACCTGGGATCGGGGAGAGACTCTGCCTTGGCACCATCGATATCAAGAGGTGATCGTACCGAGCACTGGGCGAAGGCCGTGGTGCATCATAATCAAAGCCCATCGAAAGCAATGGGGGCTAGTGTGAGCACCCACCAAAGGGAGAACAGTTTATCCTCCAGAGCATTGGAAGGGCACCAACAGTCTTCCGACAGCTGAGATGAAACTGCCGATACCCCTGCACAGATATTGGGTACATCGGCCAAAGTTGCTCAGGCCCCGCAGCCTTCGGAATTGGCAGCCTTAGAGAAACGCCTACTGCAAGCACTTGAGGATCACTTCATAGCATTGTTAGTGATGCAGCAGCCAGGAGCCTCGTCGTCAAACACTGTGCAGCCAATTCTCGAGATGCATGTTTTACCAGTGGGAGAGGCATCTACATCAGGACACCAAAGGACCCCAACCCCAATTCCAAACCAGCCAATTTCTCTCTCTCGTATTTCGGGGTCTGAAGCACCCTCAAAATTGTGAAGAACATCGAGGCATCATTGCTCCCGAAGGAGCTCCCATTCCCCTCAAAGCAGGAGGGAGATCTAGTCAGAGATTCAGAGGTATTTTGACTTTCTCTTGGAGTCTGACTCAGAGGGCTGGGTAATCAATGCGGAATCAGAAGACTTGTCAGAGGGCAGATCTCCTGAGCTCTCATCAGACCCTTCTCTACCTTATGAACGGCATAGGTCTCTCTCCTCCTGAGGACATGGCCTTTCAGGATTTTGTGAAAGATACGGTCAAGGCCATACCATTCTGGTTGGAGACTGACGATGAGCCCCGGGTGGAGTAACTGGAGATTTTTCAGTACTCTTCAGCTCCTAAAGAAGCAGTAACAGTGCCTGTACACTGCATCCTACAGAGGGTACAGATGAGGATGTGAGAAAGACCTCTCACCATACCCCAAGTAAGTAGAAGGTTTGACTCTATGTATAGGGTTCAGAAAATCCATGGCTTTGAGAAGCCTCATCTCTCGAACTACTCCTTGGTGGTCGAATCCGCCCTTAAGAGGATCAAAAGCTCCAAGACTCATTCTTCTGTGCCCCAAGGAAGGGAGTCTCGGACATTGGACCCTTTCAGGAGATGCTGTTTTCAGAGTTCCATGCTCATAGCCCATGTGACCTCTTAACAGCTATAAATGAGCGTGTTCCTGAAGGACATCATGCCTGACCTCGCTGATCTGTCCCAGTACCTTCCTCCTGAAAAGTTGGAACAGTATCATCTTCTTGTGGGCTACGGTAAAGACTGCTCGAAATTCATGATCCAGGCTACTTATGATTCCTGCGAGATGGTGTCACAAACGGTTACTTGTGGTTATTGGTGCCCGGAGACTCGGCTGGCTCCAGTCTTCAGACCTCGAACAGTCTGTACAGAATAAGCCGGCAGCTGTGCTGTGCTGGGGAGAGAATTTCTTCGGAGAACAGGTTGAGGAGAAGGCTGACTTCATTGAAAAGCAGCAACAGGCGTCCCCAACAATGTGAAACACTAAACAGTATCCGATCTCATTCAACTTCATATGTATATAGTTTACCTTGTTCTCCAAGTTTCATTTCCTGTTAAATGTAATGACCAGACATATGTCGATTGTCGGATGTTTATGTTCTATGTAAACCACGCTGATGGCAAATAGTGCGGTATATAAGAAATGTTAATAAATAAAATAAATAAATAAATATCACTCTTACCTGACTCTCCAGGTGTACATCCAAGCCGGCCTCCTACTGTAGGAGGTTCCAGGGTGGAGGCCAGAAGAAGACCACTTACCTTTGCAGGCATAGGTACTTTCCCGGGTCCAAACATTCATAGCAGAAACAGCAGGCTACTCGATTTCAGCAGCACCGAGAGAAGCCTCAGAAGGCCTAACCTGCCCCGCAGCCAAGACCCATGGTGGGATTTTGACTGGTTTCTCTGGAGCATAGCCAATCTACCAGTGCTGGTAGTGGGCAACCCCCCTGGTGAGGAGACAACTCACTCTGTGTGTTCAAAGGTGGCCCCTCATAACCTTAGACTCATGGGTGCTGCAGATAATCTAAAGCAATTACAAGTTGCATTTGTTTGAGCTTCCTCCAAATTGCCCCCCCGAGGGTGTATCCTCTTGACCCTCTGCATCAAGAGCTGCTTCAGAAGGAGATCTGTGCCCTTTGGTCCAGTCTTGCCATTAAGCTCCTATTGCCGGAGCAAATAGAATGGGGGTTTTACTCCAAGTACTTCCTGGTTCCCAAAAAATGGGGGGATTCTGTCCCATCTAGACCTCAGAGGCCTGTTACCTCGTAAGAGAAAAGTTCAAGATGATTTCTCTAGGTACCCTGCTCCCGTACCTTCAAAAAGGAGATTGCTATGCTTCCTAGATCTAAAGGATGTGTATACCCATATCCTGTTCACAGAAAGTATCTCCGGTTCGACCTGGGAGGATGACATTTTCAGTACTGAGTATTTTCCTTTGGCCTGGCCTCGGGAGAGAGCCTTCTGTATTGGACGGAGGTTCAGTGATCCTCATTGCGCCCTATGGGTCCAGGCAGCTATGGTTTCCTCTTCTGCTACAACTCTCTAGTCTGGAACACCTCTGGCTGGGCCATGTTCTAGATCTAATATCACAGGATGATGGGAAAATGCTACATCCGAACATCCGGTCCTTGGCCCTCACGACATGGATTTTGAGAGGCTAGTCATGTCCAGAGCTTAATTTGCCTAATGGCATTACTGAGGCCCTTCTATCTTCCAGAAGGACCTCAACAAGGAAGTCTTAGGCCTGCAAGTGGAGACAATTTGCGATCTGGTGTGCCGGCCAGGTCCTGGATGCCTTACTCTGCCCCACACACAAGCTGCTTGAGTATCTTCTGCACCTTTCTGAATCTGGCATATAGTCCAACTTGGTCAGGGTCCATCTCAGTGTGATTGAAGCGTACCATCATGACATAGAAGGTAAGCCCATTTTGGTACAGCCTTTGGTTATTCGCTCTATGTGGGGGCTGCTTCTTTTGAAGCCTTCTTATAAGCCCCCTGCCATGACGTAGGACCTCATTGTGGTTTTTGCACAGCTCATGAAGGCTCCCTTTGAGCCACTCTATTTCCTTCTGCTGAAATTCTTGACCTTGAAAGGTCTTGTTTCTGGCGGTCACTTCAGCCCACAGGGTGAGTGAGCTTCAGGCGCTAGTAGTATATTCGCCTTATACCAGATTCCACCATAAGAGGGTGGTCCTCCATACTCATCCTAAATTCCTTCCAAAAGTGGTTTTGGAATTCCACCTTAATCGGTTGATTGTTCTACCAACCTTTTTTCCCAGGTCTCATGTCAACAAAGGAGAAGCTGCATTGCACATGATGGACTGCAAGCGAGCCTTGGCCTTCTGCTTGGAGCAGACAAAAGCCCATAGGAAGTCCATCCAGCTTTTTGTTTCCTTTGACCCCAGCAAGCTAGGGGCTGCCATTTCCAAATGCTCTCTTTCAATTTGGTTAGCAGATTGCCTCTCTTTTGCTTATGCCTAGGCAGGCCTGAGCCTTGATGGTCATGTCACAGCTCACAATGTCAGAGCTATGGCGGCATCAGTGGCCAGCTTATGCTCTGTCTCCATGGAAGAGATCTTCAGAGCTGCAATGTGGTCTTCAATCCACATCTTTGCATCTTACTATTGCCTGGTTGGAGATTCCTTACGTGACAGCAACTTCGGCCAGTCTGTACTTTGGCATCTGTTTGGGGATTAGGATACAATTCCATCCCACCAAGCCCATTCTTTTTTATCCAGGCTACCAAAACAAAAAATAATAAGAAAATGAAAGAAAAAAAATAAAAGCAGAGTGAAGAGAAGGGACTCTTGCCACTATTGTACATAGTTGGTTTTTCAAATTCAGTAATTGAATGTTGCCCCTGTTGGGCTTCTCAGCAGTCGTCTTGATTTGTGGTAGCCTGTAGCTTGGGAGTTCCATGTATGAGGACTTACTTCTTGTTTGTCCATGGAGAAAAGGTAGCTACTCACCTGTAGCAGGTGTTCTCCATGGACAGCAGGAATAAGTATTCACAACCCTCCCACCTCCCCGAGGAGTTGTCTTCTACAACAGCTATGTTAGCAGACTGAAGAAGATGATACTGTGGCAGCAGGTGGGAAAGGAGGCGTGAAGGCATGGTGGAGCGTCCCAAAAGCTTCCAATAGAAGCTGGGGAGCATTCCCGCATGGGCTCCAATGGTGACCTCGCCCATACGTGAGGACTTACTCCTGCAGTCCGTGGAGAACATCTGCTACAGCCGAGTAACTCCTTTTCTCTGTTTTAGCAGTGTTTCCATAATTTACTCACCACAGAAGTCAGACTAACTGGTCCTCTAGTTCCCAACCTCCTCCAAATTTGAAGAAAAACCATATTTGCCCATGTACATCCTCTAGGACAGTGGTTCTTAACCTGTGGGTCGCGACCCCCATGAGGGTCACCTCAGGATTTACCGGGGGTCGCCTCACTAGCATCTGCACCATGGACTGCAGTTCGTCAATGTTACAAAAAAAAAAAAAAAAAAGACAAGACTTTAAACATAGCTGTGTCGGAGCTTTGCTGCTTCAATGGCCAGACCTGCCTTAGAGTATGTGGGCTGCTGGTGAGATGGTCTTTAAATCACGGTGCCCAGTCTTCGCTCGTGTCCCAGGCACCCCGGAGGGTTTTGTGAGGAGAGACCGGAACTTGCTGCATTTCCCCTGGAAACAGTGGCGCAGCGTCAGTGCCGGCAGGTTCCGCTTCCGCTTATGGTAAAGGATTACATGTGGTCTTTGTTTCTGTGCCCCTAAGAGGCGTAAACGTGTTCTGCACCGAGGATTACACGTGGGAGCAGACGCATTCTGAGGTCTTTGTTTCTGTGCCCCTGAGAGGCGTAAGGACGTGTTCTGCACAGAGGATTATCTGAAGGTGAACGTTGCTCTCAGCTCTACCTGAAAACAAAAAAAAAGCCGCTTCTGCACAACACCTATGCTATTACAAGTTATCAGCTAGTTTAAGTTTGACACAGTTTGAGCCAGTCTGGTTTTACCCTATTTCAAAAATGTGGCGTTTCGGACTCCCCCCCCCCCCCCCCCTTTTTCAATCGGCTCTCTGCCTGGTTCAACCACATGGCGGAGGAAGTTGGGACCGATCTTGCAGTATCTATTCTCATAGTTGGGGGGAGGGGGCTCACTGTGACCTAGGTCTCAGTAGTCTGCGAAGTTTAGGCTGGTTCCTAAATTCCAAGAATTTGTCAAGACCTGCGTGATCTTCTCTTTGGGATCCTGCTGGGTACCTGTGACTAGGATTGTCCACTGTCATAAACATGCTGCTGGGCTTAATGAGCCTTTGATCTGACCCAGTGTGACACGTGGGTGCTACCACCATGTGAGACTTAATTTATAGTGCCACTGAACCATCTCGGATGGTGGTGGCACCCAGGCACCTGTGAAACTTTGGTGCCAGATGCATGTATCTACATGTCATCTTCCAAAACCAGGCCTGTTCTAATGCAGGGTTAACATTGTATTCATCTCTGGTAACAGAGTTAATATGATTCTGTGTTTGAAGCAGCAAATTGCACTATGCTGCAGTGCAGCATTTTGTTAGAGATTTTCTCAAACTAGTCTTGCTTTCTGATGTAGAAAGAAAGGTAGCGCAGGAAAATGGTGAGCAAAACTACTCTGCTAAAGCACAGTACAGTGGGTATGCTAATCGCATGCAAAAGAATGAATTTTTAATCTCCTATTTATGTATTTATTTGTTCCATGTACAATTTATGTTAACAGATTGTACCCCCCTGATGAAGGCTTTCAGCCAGAACGCGTAAGGGATTTTCTT
This sequence comes from Ichthyophis bannanicus, assembly GCA_033557465.1. Lineage (NCBI taxonomy): Eukaryota > Metazoa > Chordata > Amphibia > Gymnophiona > Ichthyophiidae > Ichthyophis > Ichthyophis bannanicus. Next base: position 905,873,908 of record CM066035.1, on the reverse strand, counting down.
AAATAAAAGTTAGCACCTGTGACCTCATCTGCCTTCGCCTTGTGTGTAATATTATATAACACCAGCGACTCCATTGAAAATGAATGACAGAGAGAAGAATACCAAAAAAAGAAAATATTGCGAAGACTTTTTAAGGTATGGTTTCACCTCCATATTTTCAGCAGGGATTGAGAAACCACAATTCGTTATTTGTAACGAAGTTCTATCAGTGGAATCCATGAAGCCAAACAAACTGAAATGGCATTTTGACAGTAAGTATCCCACCTTTGTAGGCAAGGATATTCGGTATTTTAAGAACAGAGCTGATGGAATCAAGAAAAGCAGACTTGATATTGGCAGAAAGTTCCACCAGCAAAATATAGCCGCTGTTGAAGCTTCATATATGGTGGCTCTCAGAATCGCCAAAGCCAAGAAAGCTCACACCATTGCTGCAGAATTGCTGTTACCAGCTACAAAAGATATTGTTCGAGTCATGCTTGGAGATGAATTTGTACCGAAATTGAGTCCAATTTCCTTGTCTAACGACACCGTCGGTAGACGAATAGAAGATATGTCTGCTGATATCCTTGACCAAGTAATCCAGGAAATGAAATCCTCTCCACTTGGACTATTTAGCATCCAGCTTGATGAATCCACAGATGTTTCAAACTATTCTCAGTTACTGGTTTACGTGAGCTATATTAATGATGGCGAGTTTAAAGATGAGTTCCTTTTTTGCAAGCCGCTTGAAACGACAACTTGCTCGTCAAGTGTTTGAAATATTTTGTTCATTCCTGCAAAAATACGATATCCCCATCGACAAGGTTTGTGGTGGTTGCACAGACGGAGCTCCAGCTATGCTAGGATATCGGTCGGGATTTCAACGTTTGGTGATAAATGAGTCGCCAAAAGCCATCGGAACTCACCGTATGATTCATAGACAAGTTTTAGCAATGAAGACGCTGCCACAAGAGCTTCAAGAAGTTATGATAAATGTAGTAAGTGCCGTTAATTTTGTAAAAGTGAGTGCTTTAAACAGTCTACTGTTTACAAAACTTTGTAATGATTTGGATGCATCCAGTAATGTTCTTTTACTACACACTGAGGTGAGATGGTTATCAAAAGGAAAGGTTTTAAAATGCGTCTTAGATCTTCACAATGAACTAAAAACGTTTTTTAAGCAAAAAGTAAAACCTCAATTTGAAGCACTTGTCAGTGACAAAAAGCAGCTGCTGAAAATTGCTTACTTGGTTGACATATTTGCAATATTGAACAAATTAAATTTATCACTGCAAGACCAAACGCAACGTGCCTAGATTTGTCCGAAAAGATCCAAGCATTTCAAATGAAACTTCGGCTTTGGCAGAAAAAGTTAGCTGAAAATAGAATGTACATGTTGCTCAACTTATCTGCTTTCTTTGAAGAAAACGAGATTGAACTTGACACAAGAAATGGAATAATTTCTGTCAAAAAGCACTTAGAAATGCTGAAAGAAGAAATTTCAGCGTATTTTCCAAATTTACCTCGCCCACCATTTGCACTTGCCAGAAGTCCATTCACAGTTGAAGTTAAGGATGTTCCTGAGATTGCACAAGAAGAGTTCATTGAACTCATTACTAGCGATGCAGCGACAAATGATTTTTCTTCAGTGTCAGTAATTAAATTCTGGATCAAGTATTTTCAATTGTATCCTGGACTGTCTGAGATTGTATTGCGTCTGCTTCTTCCATTTCCAACAACCTATCTGTGTGAAACCGGCTTCTCAAGCTTGTTGCTTATCAAGAGTAAATACCGAAATAGACTTGCTGCAGAAGATGATCTTGGTTGTGCTCTCGCAAAGACTGAGCCGAGAATTTCACATCTGGCGAGAAGGAAGCAAGCACAACCTTTGCACTGATAGCATAGGCCTACTTTTTAGGTTTGACAATGCTAACATTTTTGCCTTTCGTCAGTCTTTTTGAATAAAGCATACTAAAACCGTTGACTACAAAATCATAATAATTCCAAATCGAATATTGTTACTTGTTATTGTGATTAATTATTGTGGTTTAAATAAGTAAATTTTATAAATAAAAACATTTTGCAAAGGCCTATAATATATTAATAATTCAACAAATGATTACAGTGACAAGGCGTTAACGGTAAAGGAAGAGAGACACATTTGATTTTAAGAAAGCCCACAATCATTGGGGGTCATCACAAGTTGACCAATGGTAAAAGGGGTCACTGTACCAAAAAGGTTGAGAACCACTGCTCTAGGACCTCTTCTGACTCTAAAGAAATGTTGGAAAGGTCAGACAGTGGACCTTCCAGAATTTTCTGAAGTTCCCTTAATATTTATTTATTTATATTTATTTATTTATTTACATTCTCTTATATACCGCGCTATTCTGCATCAGTGCGGTTTACATTGAACAAACTGAAATTACATTGAACAGGGCATTATAACTTGAGATAACTATTTTACAGGGAACATGGGCTATGGAGGGTTAAGTGGCTTGCCCAAGACCACAAGGAGCACCTGTGGGACTAGAAACCCCAGTCCTTCCGGCCCAAGGTTGCTGTCCTCTAGTGGGATTTGAACCCCCGACCTGCTGGCCTGAAGTACCTTGCCCCAACCACTAGGCCACTCCTCCACTCCATACTAATATTCCTGTGTGTGGCCCTTCTTGCCCCCCATCACTTTGTCTGCTTTGTTTGGCTAGCTCCTCATGACACAGTCTTCTGAAAATCATTTCCTTATCATCCCTTCCAGTCCAGTCCAGACAAGCACGTTGACACTCCCCACCAGCAGTTGGAGACTGAGCATGCCCAAACTTTGTTGATGTCAGACCAGATATACCACTTGCACCACCCACCAAAGCCAGTATCTGGGCTGGACTGGTCCCTGTTAGTGGAATGTGTAGTTAGTCAGTCCCTGATTCTGGTTGGGGGCATCCTTTACTAATCTTCCAGAGGAGACAGCAGCTTATGCTTAACAGATTAAAAAAGAATAAATAAAGATAATAAAGACCAACAGGATCAGCCAAACTGTAAGTCTGTTGGCAGGGCTGAACCCTTGAGTGGATGGCTCTATTTGGCAGCAGTCTAGGGCGGCCAGGGGCAGGTGCTCTGAGGGACTTGGGACCGTTGAGTCAGTCCAGTCCTGCTTTGGGAGATATACCATGGGTAAGTGCCCGGTCTCTTTCCCCCTTAAAACCATGAAAGCCAGCAGTGTTCGAGAAGACTGTTGCTGGCGATTGTAGTTGTCCTGACCTGGGGTGTCTTTATGGTGGTCATTGGTCGGGGGAGTGCGGTTGGAGCACCGGAGGGTTCAGCTTCCCTGGGGAGGGGGGCAGACCTTGTGGTGGTATAGTTGGGCCTTGTCAGTTGTTCATGCACTGTAGTTTCCTTCAATGTAGGCTGCCTGTGCTTATGTGCATTTGGCATAGCAGGACTCGTCGGCCACTTCAGCATGGTTGGAAAGCCGCGTTTCTGATGCCTGCTGGGAAGATGGTGCATGCCAATCTAAGCTCTCGGCAGCGTGAATCTGCCGGGTGTGCAAGAAAGAGACTCGCACGGCCAAGGAGGCGCTGTCAGAGATTGAGCTGGTGTCAGAGGAGGCTGCTGGTGGAAAGGCAGGTTTGGTGCAGGCCTCTAGAGTTGGCTGTCTGCCCGCGGTTTTGGTGGGAATGGAAGCCATTTTGGGGACAACTAGCCAGCGGGAAATGGTGGGCAAGCAAGACCCACTCTTCCACGGGCCACTTTGCCCACAGGGAGATGAGGACTAGGGGGGGGGGGAAGCCTTGTCCCCCTGAGCCTTTTTTGCCGGAGTTTGTACTGCTCCTGCACTGGGCCTATTGCCTGTAACAGGGGGCTACTGGGCCTGGCGCAAGGGCCATGCAGAAGTGCAAGGTGAGGCTGGAGGGCCCAGCTTCCCAGGTCGGGGGACATGGGGGAGCTGCCAGCCAAGCTCCCCCCAGTTGGATGAGGAGCTCTGGGAAGACCCACAGGGGATCTTTCTGACACCCTGGAGGATCCCTTGGAGAGCACCTTGGAGTTGCTGGCAGAGACGGCCCCTGGGGACCCAGTAGATCTGGAGGTCCCTGCCAGTGAGAATCCAAACATGCAGGGAGGAGTTGCCCAACCTCATTGCCTATTCGCTGGCAGCATTGAACATTATGCCCAAGGTTCCAGTGGATGAGGAGCCCTTGGAGGACACTTTGCTTCAGGACACTCACAAATTTCAGACCGCCTTTCTGGTCCACAGGGTCTTCCATCGCATGATGGAGTCTGAGTGGGAGATGCCGGAGACAGGGCTGTGGGGCAGTCAAACCATATCTCAACTGTATCCATTGCCAGACCAGGATAGGGAATAGCTTCCAAATCAGCAAGTGGACGCGGCGGTGTCCATGGTCACAAAGAAGATGATGATCCCCATCGAAGGGGAACTCAACACCTTGATTCTTCAGACATTCATTTGCATGGTTTATGTCTCGAGGGCATGTCTGCCATGGACACAGGTCCTCCTGGAGCCGGAGGGCTGGTCGCAACAGGTCTGTTCAGAGGCAGCACGCCTGGAGTCAGGAATGGCCTTTTTAGCATATGCCTTTTACAATTTCATCAGGGCCTTGTCCAAGACCATGGTCTTGGCTTTAGTGGCGTGGCGTCTTTTGTGGTTGTGAATTGGGTAGCAGACCTCTCATTGAAGACATGGCTCAGCCGCCTTCTTTTTAAGGGCAAACTCCTTTTTAGGGAAGCGTTGGTGAAGGAGTTAGGGAATCTAAGGGTTCCAAATTCCCTAAGGATAAGCCTAAGGCCCCTAAGAGTGAGACTCTGACTTGGGAGCAGCCACGAGATTTGCAGAGTTTCCGAGTGACTCGTTTTGACCCCTTTCAGAGGGCACAGTAACCAAGCTGAAGCCCCTCATTTTGAAAAGATCGTGGGGTCGACAGGTGCTACTATGCCGTCACCGCCACAATAAGATGGGGGGTCCAGGGCAGGGTGGAGCTTATGGGAGAGTACCTCCAGCAAGATCACTTCTAATCAGGGGGTTCTGGAGTTGATCAGAGAAGGAGATGTATTGGAGTTTGCACGCCCTTTGTCAGACACATTCGTGCTATCCCCATGCAGGGCCCCAGGAAAGGTCCAGGTGGTCCAGGAGACGTTGAAGCACTTGCTGCAATTGAAGCCGTGGTACTGGTCCCCAGAGAGCAATGCAGCACTTGTCAATACTCAATCTATTTTGTGGTTCCCAAAAAGGAAGGTTCCTTCCAACCTATCCTGGATCACAACACAAGAACCGGGCAAATGGAGACTTTGCGGTCCGTGATTGCAGAGGTCCACTAAGGGGCGTTCCTCACGTCACTAGACCTGACCAAGACCTGCACATTCCCATTTGACCGGATCATTAGTTTCTCCGGTTGGCAGTGTCCATGGGCCACATTCAATGTTAGGCGCTACCGTTTGGCCTCGCAATTGCATCATGAACATTCACCAAGGTGATGGTGGTCCTGGCGGTGGCTCCGCGCCAAGAAAGTGTGCTCGTTCATCTGTACCTCGATGACTGGCTGATCCAGGTAGCCAAGAGCAGGCAGGCCACCCAGCGTGTGTTGTCGTGCCTACAGCGGCTGGGTTGGGTGATCAATTTTCCCAAGAACCATTTTCAGCCCTCACAAGATCTGGTGCATTTGGGAGTGCATTTCCAAATGCACAAGGTCATATCTCGCTGCCTGTGGAACTGGTAGAGAAGTTGTGGCTCCAGGTATGCAAGTTCCTGTGAATGACCACTCCCATGGCATGGCATTACCTCTAGCTATTGGGGTCGATGGCCACGATGATAGAACTGATTCCTTGGGTGCAGGCACACATGCTGCCTCTACAGAGGGCGCTGCTGGTGCACTGGTCTCCGCAGAGCGAAGAGTGGTCAGTGGTGCTGATGTGTCCCAGGAGCGCTAGGGCAGCTCTACAATGGTGACTGAACCCCGACAGTCCCCTGGTGGGGATGCCATTGGGTCCTTCTGACCATGGATGCTTGACTATCAGGCTGGGGAGTGCCTTGTCAGACCCAAGTCACGCAGGGGCAATGGATGTGTGCGGAGAGCAGGTAGTCCATCAACTGCTTGGAAATGAGAGCGGTATTCTGGCACTACAGCATTTTTGCCCGATCCTCCAGGGGAGAGCAGTGCGTGTTGTGGACAATGTGACCACAGTAGCATACTTGAACCACCAGGGAGGCATGGGCAGTGTAGTGTTAGAGGATGAGGTCGCCTTGATCATGGTCTGGGCAGAGGAAAACTTCTTAGTGCTGTCGGCGGCACAAGTGGCCAGGAAGGAGAACATAAAGGCAGATTTCCTCAGTCGGCATCGCGTGGACCTCGGCGAGTGGACCCTCAATGCCGAGGTGTTCGACAGGGTGGTCCAAAGATGGGGGCCGCTGGTCATGGACCTCATAGCGACATTTGAGAATGCAAAGGCGCCGTGGTTTTACATTTGGAGGTGTGAGTGGATATCTGAAGGCCTGGATGCCTTGGAACAGCCTTGGCCAAGGGACAGTCATCTTTATGTGTTCCCGCCATGGGCACTCATCGGACATCTCCTGCAGCTTATCGAGGTATATTGGGGTCTCATGATCCTGATAGCACTGGATTGGCCATGTTGACAGTGGTACACAGACCTGACACGGCTCTTGGTTGACCGACCGTAAGGCAGTTGCTGGCTAGACTTCATCTCCTGTCCCAAAGCCCAATTTTCATGCCATAGGTGGATCGATTCTCGTGCCACAGGTAGATCAATTCTCACTTACAGCTTAGCTCTTGAGAGGGCTCGGCTGAGGAAGTAGGGGCACGTGCTGCAGATGGCTGCCACACTGCTGCGGCCCCAAAAGTGCTTGAACTCCCTTGTCCTATGTACGGGTTTGGAGGATGATTTCCGTGCCCTGTTTGCACTATTGCTGGGCATTCTGGCCTTCTTACAGGCGGTGCTCGACAAAGGGCTGGCTGTTGGTTCACTGTGGTTGCAAGTGGCCACCCTAGCATATTATTGGGGTAGGATCCAGGGCATTTTGCTGGCCTCGCATCCAGACGTAGTCTGGTTTCTTCAGGCAGTCAAACAGCTGCGCCCTCCCCGGCGATCCCTGGTTCCCCCTTGGGATTTGAATCTGGTGTTGCCTGCCCTGACGAGTGCCCCTTTCGAGCCTTTGAGGGGAGCCATGCTGAAAGACCTTACTCTCCAGATGGTGTTCTTGGTGGTGATCTGTTGTGCTTGGTGGGTTTTGGAGCTTCAGGCTCTTTCTCTTTCTGGAGTGGAGGAGTGGCCTAGTGGTTGGGGCAAGGTACTTCAGGCCGGAAGATTGGGGGTTCAAATCCCATTAGAGGACAGCAACCTTGGGCCGGAAGGACTGGGGTTTCTAGTCCCACAGGTGCTCCTTGTGGTCTTGGGCAAGCCACTTAACCCTCCATAGCCCATGTTCCCTGTAAAATAGTTATCTCCAAGTTATAATGCCCTGTTCAATGTAATTTCAGTTTGTTCAATGTAAACCGCACTGATGCAGAATAGCACGGTATATAAGAGAATATAAATAAATAAAATAAATAAATTTCTTGTAGGGAGCCATTTCTGATGATTTCCAAAGATAAGGTGGTTCTGAGTCCAGTACCGTCCTTTTTGCCCAAGATGACATAGGCGTTTCCATGTCAACCAGACGGTATCACTGCCGGACTTAGCAGAGGATCGACAGTTATGTCTCTTGGATTTGTGATGTGTATTGCACAAGTACTTGAAGCGCACAGAGACCTTTTGGAAGTCCGAGCAGCTGTTCTTTTTGGAGGGCCGTATAAGGGTGAAGCGGCCTCCAGGGTTTCTGTGGCATGTTGGGTCACAGAGTCAATTGCTTCGGCCTATCTTCTTAGGAACCGTTCTATACAACCGCAACCGTTCTGTACAACCGCACCCTTTTGTATAGAAAACCGCCACTGATCGCTGGAAGTGGCGGGATACAAGTGTACACTAAATAAATAAATAAATACCACAGGGGTTGCGGGCACACTCTACCAGGGCACAGGCAGCATTGTGGGCCGAGGTCTCGGTGGCCCCAGTGGAGATTTGTAGGGCGGTGACGTGGTCTTCGCTGCATACCTTTGTACATCATTATAGAAACATAGAAATATGATGACAAAAAAACCCACATGGCCTATCTAGTCTGTCCTTCCATAACAACTACAACAGTCCCCTTTTTACCTTTAGAGATCCTCTGTGTTTGTCCCATGCTTTTTTTAATTCAGTTACTGTCCTCATCTCTATCACCTCCACTGGGAGACTATTCCACGGATCCACTACTCTTTCCGTAAAGAAATATTTCCGCATATCACTCCTGAATCTACCTTCGCCCTCATCCCATGTCCCCTTGTAGCAGAACTTGCTTTCAATTGAAAGAGGCTCTCTCCCTGAACATTTATGCCATGGAGGTATTTAAACATCTCAATCATATCACTTCTATCCCGCCTTTCCTCTAAGGTGTACATATTAAGATCCTTCAGTCTGTCCTCATATGCTTTATAATGAAGACCACTAATCATTTTAGTAGCCACCCTCTGTACCGATTCCATCCTGTTCACATCCTTTTGAAGGTGCGGTCTCCAGAATTTCACACTATACTCCAAATGAGGTCGTACCAAAGACTTATACAGAGACATTATCACCTCCTTTTTTCTGCTAGCCATTCCTCTCCGTATGCGCCCAAGCATCCTTTTAGCTTTTGCCGTTGCCTTTTCTACCTGTTTAGCTACTTTAAGATCATCAGACACAACCACGTCTAGGTCCTGCTCTTCTTTAGTGGACAAAAGTACTTCACCCCCAATACTATCTTGCTCCCTTGGATTGCTGCAGCCCAAATGCATGACCTTACATTTTTTTAACATTAAATCCCAGCTGCCAAATTCTAGACCATTGAAGAATGGTCTAGAATTGGATGTTGGATGTGCAAGCGGCTCGGGACACAGAGGTCAGGGCTTCAGTGTTGCATGTTCTGGTACATCCTGCTTGTCTGGAGACTGAACTGGAGGGATAAGGAAGGAGAAATTAGGTCTTACCTACTAATTTGCTTTCCTTGAGTCCTCCAGTCCAGTCCAGGACCCGCACATAGTAAGCCAGGATCCTGTTTGTGGTGAGCCCGGCCCTCGCATATGTCATCATTTGATCATTTTGGGGCCGGGGTATTTGGTGTTGGATTGCGTAATGGTCTCCGGTCTCTCCAGTTGAGTCTCGGATTGGCTGTAGATGTGTTCGCAGCTGGTCGAGAGACCACAAGAAAAGAAAAAAAATCTTCATAGGAGACATTTAAGGTGTGGATGAGGTAGCTCATGTCAATTCTCATCCACGAGACTTTGCCCCCTGGTGTTTTCTGTTTGGTATCTGGTTAGTGGTTAGCGTAGACTTGGGTCTGCTTTGTCAGAATGATACTGGCTATGGTGGGTGATGCAGGTGGTATATCTGATCTGACATCACCAAAGGTTGGGCATGCTCAGTCTCCAGCTCCTGGTGGGGAGTATCAAACCACTGGACTGGCCTGGAGGCACAAATAAAGCAAATTAGCAGGTAAGACCTAATTTCCCCTTAAGTCTACCTCGGTTCTATTTGTGTCTATTTTCTGAAGTCCTGCTCCTTGCTCTTTCTCTAAGCACAATGCAATGCAATGTGTGCCTTCGAGTCAGTCCTGACTCCTGGCGACCCAGAAGCTCCTGGGTTTTCTTGGCAGTGTCACCGGAAGTAGATTGTCAGGCCTTTCTTCCGAGGCAGTGGAGGGTTAAGTGACTTGCCCAAGGCCACAAGGAGTGCTAGTGGGAATCGAACCCTGGTTGCTTGGTTACCAAGCCAGTGTTCTAACCACTAGGCTACTCCTCCACTCCTTCTCTAAGCACAGTAGTAAAATATTTATTAAGCAATTCTGCTTTTAACGCATAGTCCTCCCTTCCATCTCTACCTCACAATGACACTTTTGCACTTCCTCCTGTTACTAATGTATCTTAAGAAATAGTTGTCTTATTCCCTTAGTTTATTATTTCTGCTGTTTTTCTTCCATTTGCATCTTTTTTTGTTTTCCAGACTATTTTCCCAACTTCTCTTAGTTTTCCTGGTATTGTCTCTTTCACCTTTCTGCAATTTATTTTAGTTTAAAAAGCACTAACCATGTTTCTCCTTTTCAACTACTTTTGAATAATAGTGACCTCTTTTCTCATAGCTTTATTTACTGTCCAAACAAAAAAGATTTGTTATCCTTTGTTTTGATCCCTGCTCTTCTATTTCCCCTAGATCAGTGCTTTTCAAACATTTATCCTGTATGACCCCATTTTAACAACTGAAAATTCACATGACCCCAGATGATAATGAAATCAAAATAGCAGGTCTCCAGCCTCCTTCCCCTTCCCTGCACTCATCTAAAGCAGGAAGGCAACAGCAGCAGTAACAGTAGTGGCAGCAGCTATCAGCACAGGGTCCCTTATGTCAGTGTGCAGTGTGTGTACTTAGACTCCAGTACTCAGCATAGGTTTCTGGTCTAACAGGAAGCTTACCCAGTAGGGGGCAAGGGGCTACAAATATTCACTGGCTCCATGGAGGTAGCCTTCTATCTGCTCCCAATCTACTAGGTTCCTTGGTGTACAGGTGCCCGAAAAGGTCCACAAAAATCGCCCAAATCTCCTCAGCCTCCACACATAACCGCCCCGTGGGGTCCTGCAGTTCGCTTACCAAGTGGCCTGACTGCTGTTTATGCAGACATTGCGCCAGATATTTACCAACCTTGTTTCCTTTCTCATTAAATGTTTGCCGGAGCCTGCAGTGCATGAATTCTAAATCGTGTTGCACGTGTTCATCTAGGTGGGCTCGGATCGCCATCCATTGTTTCCAAACCTGGTGCGAACCAGTCCACGCATGCTGGAGTTGAAGACACTTAACCTCCTCTCGCAAGTACCGTAGTTCTCGCTTACATTTCCTTTGATAACCTGCCGCCTTGGCCATCAGATGCCCCTTAGCCATTGCTTTAAAGGCATCCCAGACAAGCTGTAGAGCCACATCCCCTGCATTATTCAGCTCAAAATATTCTTGGATAAACAAATCATGTGCCTGAACTGCCTCCATCCACTGAAAAAAAAACACCATGTAGAGTCCTAGTTTTCTCTCTCAGATCTGACCCAGGGTCTATAATGTCCATCCAGCAGGGAGGCATGGTCGGACCATGTTATCGTGCCAAGGTCAGTAACCACTAAACCCTCCAGCAAACGTTGATCAAGCAACAAATAGTCAATCCATGTGTGAATCTGATGCACCAGTGAATAATAAGTGTAGCTGTGCTGCCCTTGATGAGTATCTCGCCATACATCTTGGGAGTCTCAGGTCTGTCATCACTCCATTAAGTGCCCTACTGGCCCCACTCAACCTGTGCCGATAGTTAAAATGTTATCTGTAAGCACTGTTGATAATTGACATTGTAAATAGTTCTGATGAAAAGTTCTATGTAAATTCAATGTAAATAACGTTATGTTCTCTGTAAACCACCTTGAGAATCTGAAAGGCGGTATATAAAAAATGTTAAATAAACAAACCCTAGTGCACTCCTGCCCATGGAATCCAAGCGGGGCTGCAAGCAGGTATTGCAATCGCCACCTAACAACACAAGTCCTCGGATAAATTCCGCCAAAGAGGCCTTCAGAGCTATGAAGAACCGGGCTTGACCCTCATTGGAAGCATATACATTAGCTATAGTGTAGAGCTGTACATTTAGAAAAAGTCCACCTGTCCGCTTTATCCCTCTGCACTCCCTCAATAACGATATGCATAGATTGTCGCAGCAGAATGGCTGCACCACATTTTTTACGCCCCCTGCACATCCGCTGCCGCCTAGACCTCCAAATATGGCCAGCGCTGCAGCCAGTCATGGCTAGTGGTGCAAAGGTGTGCCTCCTGTAATAGAACCACATCTCCACCCAGGCTCCTAAGCTCTTTAAATAAAAGGAAGTGCTTCTGTGGGGAATTTAGGCCTTTAACATTAAAGGAAACAATTTTCAGCATCGTGACTGGCCGCTCCCCTTACCCCCCCCCCCCCCCCACGCTGAAGAGAGTCTAGAATGGACACCCCACCTCCTTTCTCCAACGACCCACAGGGACACAGGTACTGAGTACACGCACACTCCCCTTGCCAAACAACTAGGCTTCCCCTCCCCCTACATACCCTCTCCCATCCACCCCTCTTTCCTATCTCCATCCCTCCACCTCTTCTCCAGCCCTACCCCCTCAACCCTTGTCCCTACCCTAATTCCTCCCCATCCCATCGCTCATCACTGTCTGCCACTGCTGAAGACCTGAGGAAATAAATAACATCGTACTTCCCCCCCCCCCCGCCCCCTTCATGAGCACATCCCCCCTAGTGTCGGCATTAAAGTACAGTAAGTACACTCAGAGCCCCAAAAATGTGAAAACCAACAAGAGCGATAACAGCAACATTCTAAACATCTCAGTCCATCAGGTGAATCACAGACCCTAATATGTCCACTAGCGAACATATAAGCCCAGGGCAGTTCTGGTAGAAGCACCCTTAGCCTCCAGGTGTCAAAGTCCAAGGTCCCACATTATTCAGTCTGTGCAAGTCCAGCAAAGGCAGTCAAGTGGCGTGTCCCCCACTCATTTCCATTTGGAGTAGGTTGGTTGTTGTGACTGTGACTGAGGCATCGCATCGTCCTTCACAAGGCCTGCCAGATGCAGGGCTCACCAGGCCTCAGATAGATCCCTTCTTCCCCGCCACTATAAAGTTCACATGGAAGGGAAAAAATCAGGAATATCTGATCCCTTCACCAGCACCTCAATAACTGGCTTCATTTCCTTGCGCCGCACGAGTGTGAAGGTAGAAAGATCCTGATACAGCGATACTGGTGCATCACAATACTACACTACTTTCTTCTCATGACCCCTCTGCAACAGCAAGTCAGCATCTGGAAAGATCAAAAAGCACACTATGTTGCTGAGTTTATTCCCTGATGGCTTGCCCATCGCCCTGTGCACGCTCTCAATTTTCAGCCCCCCCCCCGTGCTTGAAACTCCTCTAGCGTGAGGAATTTCCTGGCAACAGTTTGCATGTCCTCCAGATTCTTGGCACCATCCTTCTCAGGGACCCCCCCCTTATGCATATGTTGTTGCACCTGGCCCTGTTCTCAATGTCACCCAGCTTATAGGTTAGCTCCATGGCTTGCAGCCTCTATTTAATTCAGTTAAGGTTTCCACATGCTCCCCAGCTTGGACTCTACTTCCTCCACGCAGCTCCCCATCTCTTTAATATCAGCAATTTTATTCATGATGTCCTCCCACATGGAATGAAATTCAGAGGCTATCTCGTCAAAGCCACAGCAGAATTCCCTTTGCAGGAAGATGTATTCTGGTGCAGAGTGGCCCTGCAGCTCTCCACCGCTATTGAGTTTGTCGTCAGATTCCCGACGCCATGCTTTTCAGCGAGCTAGCACATGGCCTGGCATTGCTGACAAGCCAGTGAGATGTGCGTGGCTTTTCCCTGCTATCTGACAACTTACTTTTTGAAGCCATTGGGCTGCAGCAGCTTCCCCTGCTATGCGCTGCTATTTATGGTTGGTGCCGCTGTGTTACAGCACGTTTTCGGGGACTTTTGTTCCCTCGGAGCAGCGGAGGAAAGCCCTTAAGCCACCATCAGCTCAGGTAACAACATTTCGTCTCTACTCTTCCAATTTTTAACATATTTTTTTTCAAAACATTTTATTCATGTGAGGATAGATGGCACCAAGAACTCGTGGGTCCCTCTGTCAATTTCACCCTCTCTCCAAAACAGTGTGCTTTAGAATTGGAGAGTATTCGAGAATGTGACACCGGGAACTGGCCCTGTAATTTAGAGAAGATATTTGAGTCAGGGGATGTGGCCTTGCATTGCAGCACTTTTTGCTGTAGAACTGTTTCAGCACAACTGATTTTCAACTTTGCTGTGTCCAAGTGTTTGTATAATACATATATGCTGCAAAGCGTAAGCAAAAAGAGAATAAATATTTCAGGAGTTTGAAAACTTGCAGAATGGTGAATGGTAACTTTGTGGAAGTAGATATTTTGCTTATGTGGCAACTTTCAGAAATTCTGGAGTGATGGTTTTCGAATCCTCTCCATTAGAAATGTGCTTTTGTTTCCAAATGAAAGTGACGATCTCCAGGAACAAGCAGGAATGAGTCTTCACATATGGGTACATCGGTACCGACGGAGCCTGTGCGGGAACGCTCCCCAGCTTCCCAAAAAGGAAAGCTTTTGGGAGCATCCCACAGCACCTGCGCGCTGCCTTCCCGCCTTTCCTAACCGCCTCTCTCCAGTTCTTCTTTTCCGCGGAGCCAGCAGGTCGTGTTCCTGTCACCGCTGAAGAAGTTCTTTATTTTATTTTATTTCTTTGGTCGCGCGCGTCTGCCTTCTTCTTCGACGTCGGACCGGTACCGCCGGTCTTTTCTTTCTTTTTCTTAAAAAAAAAAAAAAGAATACTTTCCGTTCCACTTCAGTGTATTTTTTCTTCGTTGGGCCTTAGGCCTAACAGAAAATTCCTCATGGAAAAGCCCGCCTCCGGGTTTAAAAAATGCACTAAGTGCAGCGGTACCATCTCTGTTACCGACACCCATGACTGGTGTCTTAAGTGTTTGGGTCCTGACCATTCCATCACGGATTGTCCGTCCTGCTCCATGATGTCTAAAAGAGGTTTACAGAACCGAGCAGCCAAGCTCAGTACACTGTTTCCCTCTGATGCAGCTTCGGTGGCATCGACGTCTTCCAGGGCTGCTTCTTCCTTCTATGGATCTCAGGTAACCAAACATAAGTCCAGCCGGTCCTCGAAGGGTAGATCTCCCTCTAAGCATTGAGATGCCTCCGGGCTTGCCCTCGAGGATCCTGCACCGGCAAAAGTACCCCGGCGGGAAGCTCCGGCTTCCAAAGCTCCTCCTATGGGGTCACAGGTTGACATCGATGGCACGGCCTCGACCGATCACCTGTTGCAATGTTCTGGGGTACCGGTGGAATCCGCCGGTACCGACCTCCAGACATTCATGGCGTCGATGGATCAGAATGTTCTGACCATGCAGCGTGCCATTACGGCATTCATACAAGCTGCAACGCCGCTGGTACCGCAGCAAGCTTCGTTGTCGGTACCGTCTCCGACACCGGCTCCGATATCGGTACCGGCTCCGACACCAGCTCCGATATCGGTTCCGGTGCCGGTACTGGTTGCATCGACATCGGCTTCGGTGTCGACTGCAGTGGTACCCTGTCCGATGATGCCTATCGGTACCGATCCGGTACCGATGACTCCCGATGTCGATACCACCCGGTATGCGTATCGGGCTTTACAAGAGCATCCAGACAGGCGATACTTCGATTCCTCCGAAGACTCTGATGCATCGGAGGCCTCTGTCGAAGCATCGGTACTTCTTCCTCAGGAGCCTTCTTCTCCAAAAAGAAGAATGTCCCCTCCAGAAGACTTGTCTTTTCAAGACTTCATAAGGGAAGTGGCCAAGGGGCTTTCTATCTCAGTAGCCCCTGAGACAGAGCCTAGAGCCAAAAAATTGGATATTTTGCAATATCCCAAGGCTCCTAAAGAAGCAGCCACTTTGCCAGTTCATGAGATCCTTTATGACCACATGATAGGCATATGGGAGACTCCTCTCACCATCTCTTCTCATTCTCCTAGGTTGGATACCATGTATCGTGTCCCTCCTTGTCCTGGATTTCATAAAACTCAGCTTCCTCACCATTCTATTGTGGTGGAGTCTGCTATGAAAAAGTTAAAGAGTGCAAAGAGGCACTCATCTGCTCCTCCAGGAAGAGAATGTAGAACCTTAGATGCTTTTGGCAGGAAAACTTTTCAAGCCAGTATGCTTGTTGCCAGAATCAACTCCTATAGTCTCTATATGGGGATGTTTCTGAAGGAAGTTACAGATCATCTGCAAACTTTCCTCCCTTTTCTTCCAGAAGATAAAAGGGAAGACTTTCTTACCTGGCTTAAGCATGCCCAGGATGTTTCCAAATTTTCTAACCGTGCAGCCTTTGACTCTTTTGAGGGGGCCAGCAGAGCCTCGGCCATTGCCATAGGTGCACGCAGAATTGCTTGGTTACAAGCTTCTGATTTGGAACCCTGGGTCCAAGATGGATTAGGAAATCTTCCTTATAAGGTGAAAACCTGTTTGGCAAAGATTGGCAAGCAAAGGCCACTCAGATGGATGCAGAAAATTCTGCTTTGGATAGGCTTTCAAAGTCTATCTCTAATCCTGTCCAGAAGAGGTTGTTCAAAAAGACATATTTTCCCAAGAAGGGACGATATTATCCTGCTTATGGTCAGCAGACATCTTCTGCAGGTCGTTTTGCTGCAAAGCGTCAACAACCTAAACAGGCCAAGTCTAAGGCTGCAAGGCCTACTGTAGCCCAACAGCCTCAGCCTCCTCAGGGCCTTTGACTTGCACCTAGAGAACTCAGCCTTTCTGGCTCTAAAAGAACCAGAGCCTCTCACCATTCCAGGAAGGTTTAGCTCACTTTGCTCCCAGATGGGAGCAAATCACAGCAGAGCAGTGGACCCTTTCCATCATAAGGGAAGGATACAAACTTCATTTCTTAAACCTTCCTCCCCACACCATGGTGAGACAGTTCAATTCTCCAACATCTCTCCTCGACCTTCTGGGTCAAGAGATTTCCACCCTTCTTGCCCAAGGGGCAATAGAAGAAGTACCTCTTCTTCAACAGGGCTCAGGGTTCTACTCCCCCTACTTTCTAATTCCAAAGCAAAAGGGGGTTACAGACCCATATTAGATCTCAGAGAATTGAACAAATTCCTATGCAAGGAGACATTCAAGATGATTTCTCTGGGTACTCTCCTTCCATTCCTTCAGAGTCAGGATTGGCTTTGTTCTCTAGATCTCAAGGATGCGTATACCCATATACTCATCCATCCAGCACACAGAAGGTTCCTTCGGTTCCTTTATCAGGGAAAGCACTATCAATACAGGGTGCTTCCCTTTGGTCTGGCCTCTGCTCCAAGAGTGTTCACAAAATGCATGGCAGTAATAGCTGCATTTCTACGCACTCTGGGAATATTTGTATTCCCATATCTGGACGACTGGCTCATCCGAGCTCCATCCCAGTCAGAGGCCCAGACTTCCCTAGCCTGCACACTGCATGTCCTGCAGTATCTGGGACTGGTTATAAACATTCCAAAGTCCCAACTCACCCCTACTCAGTCTCTAGAGTTCATAGGGGCCTTGCTGGATACCACAACTGCAAGGGCCTATCTTCCCCAGGCCCGTTGCCTACGCTTAGTGCAGTTAGCCTCTCAGATTCAGTTAAAAACCCACCTAACTGCTCGAGAGATGTTACAACTGCTAGGCCACATGGCATCCATGGTGCATGTGGTCCCTTATGCTCGCCTTCACATGAGGGCAGCTCAATGGACTTTGTCCACCCAGTGGACCCAGGCATCTGGAAGTCTGTCAGACAAAATAGCAACCTCCAGGCGCCTCTTTTGGTCTGTCCAGTGGTGGAAGTCCACTCAAAATCTGTTGCTGGGGTCCTCCTTCCAACAGTTGTCACCCCAAGCAATCCTTACAACAGATGCCTCTCCAAAGGGTTGGGGAGCTCATCTTCAAGACCTCTCCACCCAGGGCATTTGGTCCCCACAGGAGACCTCCCTACATATCAACTTCTTAGAGCTCAGAGCAATCTTCTTGGCTCTCAGAGTCTTCCGTACCCTGCTCAGCTACAAGACAGTCCTCATTCACACGGACAACCAAGTAGCCATGTCCTATGTGAACAAGCAGGGAGGAACTGGCTCTCTGTCGCTTTGCAACGAAGCTCTGGGATTGTGGGCCTTCGCCAGAGAGCATCAAATTCATCTTCTGGCAGTATACCTTCCAGGAGTTCAAAACTCTTGGGCAGACAGACTCAGTCGAGTTCTGCTTCCACACGAATGGTCCCTTCATATGGACCAGATAGTCAGAATCTTTCGAATTTGGGGAACCCCGGACATAGACCTCTTTGCAAGTCCGTGGAATGCCAAACTTCCCCGATTCTGTTCCAGAATTCCGTGTCAGGGAGTTCAGGCCAGGGATGCCTTCCTCCTTCATTGGGGTCAAGACTTCCTGTACGCCTTTCCACCCATTCCCCTAATTCCCAAGACCCTGTTCAAGCTTCAGAGAGATCAAGGGACTATGATTCTCATAGCTCCACGTTGGCCACGCCAAGTGTGGTACCCTCTACTTCTGCATCTCTCTCAAGCTCCCTCCCTGGACTTGGGGTCTGCTCCAGATCTCCTGTCTAAGGAGGGGGGAACGTTGTGGCACCCAAACCCCCAATCTCTCCATCTCAGGGCTTGGTTGCTGAAGGCTTAGACCTTCAAGATTGGCATCTTTCTCAGCAAGTAAGGGATATCCTTCATGCTTCCAGAAAGCCTTCTACTAGACGTTCCTATGCTTTTAAATGGAAAAGGTTTACCATTTGGTGTGCTGAGAAGGGTATTAACCCTCTAGCAATACCTTTGAATTCTTTACTAGAGTATCTCCTGCATCTTTCCCATGCAGGCCTCAAGACGAATTCAGTAAGGGTCCATTTGAGTGCTATTGCAGCATCCCTCAAGCCTCTCAATGGACAACCTGTCTCCTCTCATCCTCTTATTGCAAGATTCATGAGAGGCCTTCTTTTAACTAAACCTCCCATTAGGCCACCTCCAGTGGCATGGGACTTGAATCTGGTTCTTGGTCAGCTCATGAAGCCACCCTTTGAACCCTTAGCAACTACCTCCTTGAAATTTCTTTCCTGGAAGGTTATCTTTCTTATTGCAGTCACCTCAGCTCGCCGCATCAGTGAACTGCAGGCCTTAGTGGCTAATCAACCTTATACAAGGTTCCATTATGATAAGGTAGTCCTTAGGACCAGTCCACACTTTATGCCTAAAGTGGTCTCACCTTTTCATCTTAATCAAGAGGTGTATTTACCTGTCTTTTTTCCAGGTCCTCATGCATCGAGTGCAGAGAGGAATCTTCATACCCTGGATTGTAAGAGAGCTCTTGCTTTTTACTTACAAAGGACACAGCAACATAGAAAGTCTTCTCAACTCTTTGTTGCTTTTGATCCCTCTCATTTGGGACTTCCAGTCTCTAAGAGGACACTGTCCAATTGGATTGCTCAGTGTATTTCTTTCGCCTACCAGAGTAAGAACCTTTCTCTGGAGGGCCATGTCACAGCTCATAATGTGAGGGCCATGGCCACCTCTATGGCTCATCTAAAGTCTGTGTCTATCAACCAGATCTGTCGAGCAGCCACCTGGGCCTCGGTTCATACCTTCACAGCCCATTACTGTTTGGACAAGGACTCCCGCTGGGATGCCTTGTTTGGTCAGGCTGTTCTCAAACACCTGTTCCATGCTTAATCAACTCCTACCCTCCATCCCTGGTTGGATGCCTGAGATCCATGGGAGGAGGTAGAGCACTTCTCAGGGTCTCACAACCTTGGGGATCTCCTGGGCATCTTTAGCTGGGGAGTCCCCATATGTGAAGACTCATTCCTGCTTGTTCCTGGAGATAGCACAGTTACTTACCTGTAACAGGTGATCTCTGGGAACAGCAGGAATAAGTCTTCACAACCCACCCACCTCCCCTAGGAGTTGTATCTCTCTATCTATCTTTCCTTTCCTCTCTCTCTTTGTCTCAGCTTTGTCTCAGCTCAGAGGGACTGTAAGAAGGACACTTAACAGGGTTTATAGTATTTGTCTTTTGATGTCTGAAAAAAAATCACAGCTTTGAAATACATGCATTTTATTTTGAACTGGAGAGAGGCGGTTAGGAAAGGCGGGAAGGCAGTGCGCAGGCGCTGTGGGATGCTCCCAAAAGCTTTCCTTTTTGGGAAGTTGGGGAGCGTTCCCGCGCAGGTTCCATCGGTACCGACGTACCCATATGTGAAGACTTATTCCTGCTGTTCCCAGAGATCACCTGTTACAGGTAAGTAACTGTGCTTTAGTGCTCCCTATTACACAGTAGGCTGCACTGTTGCGCAACAGCATGCATTAATGTGCCATAGTATGCACTATTGAGCAATAAATGATACAAAGACTGAAAAGGCCAAAATTAAACACAATTTTTTGGCCTGCATATCCCTACTAAATATGCAAGGGTTGCCTCTTCCAGAGAAGAATATGACAGTATCTTATACAGTTACTGAAGAGATGGCAAGTTAGTTCTATTAAGGACTCGATTACAAAATTAGGTTCTGTAGAACTCCTAGGCCTGTCTGATGTTCTTCTCCCCTCTGTTCTCCCTCTAATAGAAAACTCTGCGTGATAAAGAGCATAAAGCCCTACAGGTAAAGCTGGAGCGGCTGGAGAAACTTTGCCGGGCTCTCCAGACTGAGAGGAATGAGCTCAACAAAAAAGTTGAAGTCCTGACGGATCAGAAATCGTTCCGGGAAGAGGAAGAGGATGCAGGGGTGGGGGCAGGTGTGCTGCTGTCGCTCGCTAGCACAGATTGCACCGAAGAGCTGCGTATTTCTGCTGCAGACAGACAGCTGGAGATCCAGCCTAATGCTGAAACTACCATGGTCGATGACAGCAGTAGCAGCAGCATCCTGGAGACGAGCTCTGCGGTTCCCATTCTCACAGCCGCTGATTCCCTTCACTAAAGTGAAGTGCAAAATATAGATAGATATAGCTATATGTCTTTATCTATATCTATATCTATCTATATCTATATATATTTGTGTACATTTTCTCCCTGTTGGTGGTAATTATTGATTTTGTGGTGAAATATTTCTTACTTTTTCTACCATATCTGTATTTTCTTAGAACTACTGGACTAGCGTGGTACTGGAAGCTTCCTAGTAGCTTGGGATAGTCGGGTATGTACTACCCTCATCCCCCACCCACCCCTTTCATCTCTCCAGCAACTGTTCTACATACTGGCCTCATTTTGTTTTCTTGTATTTTTCCATAAGGGATACATGCCCCTCTCCCCCCAACCATGCACACGCATTTTCCAGTGTAATGCACATTTAACATTTCAATGACTCATGACTGGAAGCAATCAAAAATGTAAAACAGGAATGTTTTCCTCAGCATACTGTGTCACTTGTGTTTTGCATTGTTTCTGTGAATTAACATTTGTTTCATTTGCCCAAAGTTTCAGGAAATAATGTGCTTTATTATCTCAGCTAATGGCCAGTAGAAAGCTGAAAATCTCCACTAATATTGATCTACAGTGAAGCTCCAGAGGGACTGTAAGAAGGACACTTAACAGGGTTTATAGTATTTGTCTTTTGATGTCTGAAAAAAAATCACAGCTTTGAAATACATGCATTTTATTTTGGAGAAGGAAAACAGGGTGTACAGCAGATTTGCGTATTTCTCAGGGTTGCAATTGTGGATAAAATTACAACTATATTTTAATTGTTGTCAGAGGCAGCCCTCTTCTCACATAAAAAAAAGCAGCGCCCTACTGTGCACCCTACTATGGTCACTAGTGGGGATGCAGTGTGGCATAAATGTAACTAGAGGAGAAGGCTATTAACAGGATTCATTTGGGATAGCTGCTTCCATTCTGCTCGGTCCCGTAAAAGCGTACTTTTGTGTCTGTTGAGGTATTTTAGATTGTCTTATCCATGTTACAGTACTTAACACTGTAAAATGCAAATTTCATGCTGTAGTGTATTCCTTGTTCATCTGTTTAAAGGGGGAAGTACTGGCAAAATCTATTGTCTCTGGGGTTCACTGAATCCCCAGGGTGCCTGCTGTCTGCTTAAAGGAGGTGTTCTGTAAACAATTGGACATAGAGGTGATTTTAGCATCTTCTTTTACTTATAGAAAACGTCTCTTCTAGACATGGGGGCGCACGTGTGCTCTCTGTGTAGGGATTCCCAGGGGTAGAGTGTGGGCTGAGTTGCAGCGGGCCTCCATTTACACTTCCTTTTGGAGCAGGTGTGAATTTATGTGCTCTCTGATCTATCTTAGAAAGGCACATAGGTGCTTTGTTACAAACTCCCCCCCCCCCCCCCCAAAAAAAAAAAGACAAACTTAGTTTAAATCTTATTGTGCATTTTTGATATGGCTTAGGATGCCTGCTTTTGTCTTTGGAGAGTTGGGCAAGAAGGCTCAACTTTTGTTATGTTAGTTAGGGATGGTTTCTGGGGAAGGGGGGTGTTCTAGAAGCTCAATCACTTTGGGGTGATTAGTGAGGGGAAATTTAAAAGGCAGAGTGCAGCAACAGAATGACGACCTTATCTTTAATGCATCCATTAACGCTAATGCTTTAATACATCTGGCATTAAAGGGCCTGATGTGCTGCTGGTATTAAAATTCTCACGTTTGTGCTGGTTTAATAAGTGTTAGGGCAGAAGGTGAAGCCCTCCCCGGCTCCTGCAGCTCCAGTGTCTCAGATTAGAGAGCAATTCCAAGGTCCTAGGGCCATTGTAGAGAACGGAGCAGGGGTTGGGCCCGCACATCTTGCCTGCACACTACCCTTCCAGTACAAGTTCAGGCCTGGAGCCAAAGCCCACAGTCAGTAGGAATGTGCCTCGCCAGTACTACCCATATGCCTCTGGCCACTGGGCCAAGAGGTGCATTATATGGACAGAAATATGGAACTGGGAGAAGGAAGGATTGTAGGCAGCACTTAGCATAAGTCCAGACAGGACTAGGAACAGTAAGTGGCCCTCTATACTTAGCCATGCATGCTCATCCTAGCCCTGGCTGCCACCAAGCATCAGAAAAATGATGCGGTGCCTGAAAGGTCAAAGCCAATGACACTAGACAGGATTGAAAAGTTGATGATTTTGCACTTACTTAAAAAAAGGCCTTATCAATTCACAACTAAAGAACAAACTGGATAAAATTATGCATAGAAATAGTGGGTATAATTAAATTGTGCCTAGCTACTGCATGTAAGTGCATGTATGTATGTATATACATACAGACACGCTCTTCAGTTAGACACAGTGTGGAAGGGTCCAGTAAAGAAAAAGAAGCAGAACAAAAGAGAAATCAAGCACCCAGGGTATGTGATTTCCATTGCTGGTGAAATTTAAACCATTACACTGAACAAAGAGACAAACATTTTTGTGGCATGATATATAAATCAGCTAACCTAGTTCTGCCCACTACAAACCATTAATGCTTCTAGACTGATCTTACAATTCAAGATCTGGCTTATAAAGTCTGTAGTTTTGAAAATTAGGTACTCACTTGCAAGCCATATGCAAAATACATTTTCTGCCTAGAGATAAAGCTTTGTGGCATAAAGAGAGAAAAATGTAATTTTCTCCTGTGTCACTTGACACATATCAAGAGAAGCCCATTTTATTTCAAGAAATGCAGAATGATATGAATATATATCATTGCATAGTTAAACAAAACAGTGTACTTTATGTATCTGATTAAGAGTCTGGCTTAGGTCAGAAGTGTGTAGGGAAACAGGACAAACCCGGTGGACAGAATCAAGAAATTGCTTCAATAATTTGTCTAGCTGCACATGCTAGAATCTAGGAAGCAGGATATATATGTCATATTTTCTGGGAACAAGCAGGAAGTCAGTCCTCACATATAGTTGACGTCTGCGCCAACAGAGGCCGCGCAGAAGCATCTCCCCAGCTTTCAAAGAAAGCCTTTGGGAGATGCACCATGCATGTGTGGTCCACTTCCCACACAAGGGTGCCATCTTGCCTCAGTCTACTTTTTTCCGCAGAGCCCTTCGTACAGTGTCCAATTTTCCACGGAAAAAATCTGATTTTATTCTCAAGTTTTGTCCATTTTGCATACTGGTTCCTTCCCGCCCCGAGTCAGCTCACCTCGGCATTGCTCCTCGGGTCTGTTGGTTTATTTTTCTTAGTTTTTCATCGAAGTCTCCCTCAACTGGCGATCATGCCCTTTTTCAGCTGAAGGCCTCGGACTCCGCTGGGAGACGGGGACCCCCTTTTTTCAATGGCCTCCAGTGGCTTCAAAAAGTGTGACCGGTGTCGCAAAATGATGTCAGTCACTGACCCACATGACTGCTGCCTACGATGTCTTGGTCCGGAGCACAACGACTCCAACTGCGAGCTGCCTACGATGTCTTGGTCCAGAGCACGACGACTCCAACTGCGAGCTCTGTAGAACCATGACTCCAAAGGCCTTAAAGAGCCACTATCAGCAGCAGGAAACGTTCTTTCAGAAGTCCAACTCCGCCCCAGAGTCTCTGGTGACACCACGCTCTAGGGCCCCTATGATACCTCTGTGCCCCACAAAGCCAGAGCCTCTTTGGAGTCCCGTGGCTGCGGTTCCTCCAAGTGGAAGTCCCCAGAGGTGGAGTATAAAAAGAAAACATCTTCAAAGACCGCCTCGGAGGACGGATCCAGGAAGAAAGTGAAATCCCACCCCCGGTCCCAAAGTTCCAGGCCTGAGTCTGAGGTGTCAGGGCAGGAGCGGCCCACTAAGATGCCCCGCAAGGAGTTGTCTGCTCCCACCGACCGGCCTCGGACCTTCAAGGCCATCCTCATCGAGGACTCTCTCTCAAAAGTACCAACGCCAGGCCCAAAGTCCTCGGTGCTCGTGTAGAAGGCTATGGAGACCAGAATGGCAGCCCTAGAGAGCAGTATATCTGCCCTAGTGGCCATGCAGCGGCATTTATGTTTGGCTCGTCCAGTTCATCCATCTTGATGATGGGACCCTCGACATCGAGGGCTTCTCTGGACGTCAAATAGGTCCTTGAGCACCATTGGCCTCAAGAGAGGCCCTGGTCCATGTCCCAGTCCTGTTCCTTGGTACACCGGTGAGCGCCCATGGCTCAGATCGACGATCCGACCCAGTAAGATTCGTGGAATGCAGAAAGGACGTATGAAATAACTTTTATTTAAATATACCACTTCAGCTGCTGGCCCAACACAGGCAGTGTTTCGTAAAACCTTCCTCAGGGGCTTAAATGGCTGTATACGTGTTGCTTCTATTAAAATTTCATTTCAATCCAAAAAATAAATAAAATGCGTCTTCTGTCAAGGAACACCGCTGCTTATCTTGACCGATGTAGCCTCATTCAATTCAGACTGTTCAAAACCAACACGGCCTGTGTTGGGCCAGCGGCTGAAGTGGTATATTTAAATAAAAGTTATTTCATACGTCCTTTCTGCATTCCACGTTTCTTACTGGGTTGTTCTTTTGCACGTGGAATCGTGCTCTTTTTGTTGGACTCTCAGATCGACAATCCTCCAGAGGTCATGCACTGCAAAGAGCGGTCCTCAACTGAAGTGATCGTGCAGCGTTGGACTCGTACTTGGACTTCGAGTCTGAATGGGAGACTGAGGACGAAGAGTCCCCGGACACAAAGGCCATCGTGATGTGCCCTTGGACCTATTTTCCCTGGCGACATGATGCCGTTCCCCTCCTGAGGACATGGCGTTCCTCGATTTCATGAGGGATATGGCCAATGCTCTCGTTATCAAGACAGAGGCTGAGAAGGACCTGTAAACTGAGCAGCTGGAGATCCTCCAATATGAAGCACTGCCGAAGGAAACCCTTATGGTCCCAGTGCCCTCAATCCTCGACCGCCTCCTCTTACACATGTGGGAAACACTGGCGTCTGTACCAATCGTTAGCAGGCGCCTCAAAGCCATGTACCGGGTATGTCGAAGCCCTGGGTTCCAAAAGACCCAGCTTTCCCACAACCTCATGGTTGTGGAGTCGGCCATGTGCAGGCAAGAGCCAAAAAACTCATTCGTTGGTGCCACTTGGCAGGGAGGCCCGAATCCTCAATCCTTTCAGCCGGAAAGCCTTTCAGGGCTCGATGCTAACATGCCGAATCCAGTCCTACCAGCTTTACATCAGCATGTACCTGAAGGAACTGTCAAAGGAGCTCGGGGATTCTCTGCAGGCCTCAATAGTAAACCACAGCAGAGGTTCAAGACCCTAACCATGGCAGTAACGGAATGCTTGAAGTTTCCATCCCGAGCAGTCTTATGATGGTATCTGGGCATGACGCCAAACATGGCTGCAGTCATCCAACCTGGAGCAATGGGTACAGGACAAACTAATCAATGTCCTTTGCATAGGTGAAAATCTGTTTGGGAAACCCATGGCAGATAAAGCAGTGGAGATAGAAACAGAGTATGTCACAAGAACCAGGCTCTCAAAGAAGACCTTGGTGCAATGCCGGAAGAAAACCCCGGGGAAAAAGCCCTTCTTCTCAAGGAAGAAAGGGTGCTTTGGTAGTACTCCACCCTTTCAGGCCTTCTTGGCCCCTCAGCAGAGCCAACAGCAGAAGGGCCAGGGACATGGTCCAGAAAACAAAAAGCCCTGAAGCCCCAGGCACCTGCTCAGACCCAGCCTGGGGGAGGCTTTTGACTGCCTGGGTGTGACCACCACTCCTCCAGGAAGTCCTCTGCTGCCCACAGTAGGGCGCCTAGCCCTGTTTGCCCACAGGTAGACAGCCATCACCATGGATACCTGGGTGCCACAAGTGGTCAAGGAGGGCTACCTCCTCCACCTACATCGGCCACCACCCTTGTACTTCACGGGAGAACCCACCAGGCCTCTCCTCCACCAAACCCTGCTCTTCACGGAGCTAGCAGGACTGCTTCCGGAAAAGCAGTGGAGTCAGTGCCACAACCCCTGTGGGGCACCAGCTTCTACTTCAGGTATTTCCTTGTCCCCAAGAGGACTGGGGGCCTGAGGCCCATCCTGGACATGGGAGAGCTCAACAAGTTTCTGGTCAGGGAGAAGTTCAAGTTGCTCTCCTTTGGAACTCTGCTGCCATTCCTCCAACAGGGAGATTGGCTTTGCTTCTTAGACCTAAAAGATGCCTATACTCACATCCTCATTCACCCCAGCCACAGAAAATACCTTCAATTCGTGGTGGGGGGACAGCACTACCAATACAGAGTGCTGCCCTTTGGTCTGGCCTCATCTCTAAGGGTCTTCACAAAGTGCCTCGCAGTGGTCGCAGCCCACCTCAGGCTTCAAGGAGCCTTTGTCTTCCCTTATTTGGATGACTGGCTGATAAGGTGGGGCACAGCTAAAGAGGCACAATGCGCCACCAGTTGCAGCATAAATGCCCTGCTGCACCTGGGGCTTGTCATAAACTACCCCAAGTCCCACCTCACTCCGGCTCAGCACCTAGAATTCATAGGGACGCAGCTGGATACCCATCAGGCAAAAGCCTTCCTCCCTCAGGAGAGGTCAGAATTAGCCGCAGAGGTGCAATGGTGCAGGACACTATTCACCCAGCTTCTCCTCCATCTGCTGGGACCCATGGCCTCCACGGTCCACGTGACACCAAATGCCTGCCTGCACATGAGAGCAGCCCAGTAGTGCCTCTGCTCTCAGTGGCCCAAGCCACAGGCAGGCTGAAGGACAGAGTGCAGGTAACCCACCAGTTAGCAGGCTCTCTCGGATGGTGGCAGAACCCGTGTCACCTTCAGGCCGGGATGCCCTTCCAGTCACTTGCCCCCCAGAAGGTCCTCACTACAGACGCCTCTCTAATGGGTCAGGGAGCGAATTGTGAGAGCCTCCAGACACAAGGCTGCTGGCCCTAGAGGGAATCCGAAATGCATATCAACCTGCTGGAAGTCAGAGCGATATTCCTGGCCCTCATAGCCTTCCGCCACCAACTACAGCACCTCACAGTGCTGATCCAGACCAACAATCTGGTCGTGATGTTCTACGTGAACAAACAAGGGGAGCAGGGTCTTCCCCCTTCTGCCAGGAGGCAGTAGCCCTATGCTATATGCAGAGGGATTCTCCTAAGGGCAGTCTACCTCTTGGGCCAGGACAATGTCTTAGTGGACAAACTGAGCAGAGTACTCCAGCCGCACTAGTGGCGCCTGGACCCGGCAGTAGCCTCGTGGCTGTTCCTGCTCTGTGATGCCCCGGTGATGGACCTGTTCGCCAGCTCAGACAATGGGCAGTTGCCCCGTTTCTGTTCCTGCCAACTGCACCTGTCTTGGGATTGGCCGATACATTCCTCATCCCGTGGACGGAAGGCCTTCTGTACACCTTCCCTCCAACACCACTGATAGCCAAGACCCTGTTCAAGGCTCAGCGCAACAGAGCATCACTAGTGCTGATAGCCCCTCGGTGGCTCAGACAGCCCTGCTTCCCACTGCTCCTCTCCCTGTTGATGGTACTTCTGATTCCCCTGGTCCGAGCCCCAGGACTACTCTCGCTGTGGATCACAGAAAAGCAGACGAATACATTCTCCTGCTCAGTGCATGTGGTACTCCAATACCTGCTCCATCTATCACAGGTTGGACTGAAGTCCAACTCATTCAGAGTACACCTGAGTGCCATTGCAGCGCATCACCTCTCTGTCGAGGGGAAAGCCTCTCAGCTCAGCTTAGCCCCTTGTGTCTTGGTTCCTACGGGGGCCTCATGTTGTCCAGCCCCCCCCCCCCCCCGTCTGCTCTCCAGTGACAGAGTGGGACATTAATGTGGTGCTCTTGCAGCTCACCAAGTCTCCGTTTGAGCCTCTGGCCACCTGCCATCAGTGGTACCTCTCCTGGAAGGTCACCTTCCTGGTAATACTCACATCAGCTTGCAGAGTCAGCGAGCTCCAGACTCTGATGGCAGAGCCTCCTTTCACGAGGTTCTACAAGAACAGGGTGGTGCTCCACACACCCCATGTTTCTGCTGAAGGTGGTGTCCCCATTCCACCTCAGTCAGGAGGTGGTGCTCTCCACCTTCTTTCCCAGGCTCACTCCGGTAGGGCAAAAACTGTTCTCCATACTCTAGATTGCAAAAGAGCCCTGTCCTGCTACCTGCAACAGATTCATGGCCACCGCAAAGCCCAACAGCTTTTCATATCCTATGACCCCAGCTGTCTGGGATTCCCAGTAACTAAGCGAATTCTGTCCACTTGGGTGGCGGACTGCATTACCCTTGCCTACGAGCAAGCAGGGATCCCACTGGATCAGAGAGTCCTGGCGCACCACGTCAGGGCCATGGCTACTTCTGTGGCCAATCTGCGCTCCGTCTCCATGACGGAAATTTGCCGGGCCGCCACCTGGTCTTTGGTGCATACCTTCACAGCTCACTACTGCCTGGAGAGAGAGACCCAGTGGGACAGCACCTTCGGCCTGGCCATACTCTGTAATCTTTTTGGGATGTAGGCAACTCCTGCTTTCCAACCCTTCTGTGTTCAGGCTACCAGAGTGCTGGTTCTCTTTGGATACTTAGGTCTTGCGAAAGTCTCTCTTGGGATTCAGCTGCTGCTGATCATGGTTCACCTTTGCAGGTTGCCATAGCATTTTCTACAGGTTTCGGTAGCTGAGGAGTCCCATATGTGAGGACTGACTTTCTTCTAGTTCTCGGAGAAAGCATAGTTACTCACCTGTAACAGGTGTTCTCTGGGGACAGCAGGAATCAGTCCTCACAACCCTCCCTCCTCCCCTTGGAGTTGTTTCTTTACCATCTTTTATTTTTGCCATCTTAGCTATGTCATTTGACTGAGGCAAGATGGCACCCTTGGGTGGCAAATGGACCATGCATGCGTGGTGCATCTCCCAAAGGTTTTCTTTGAAAGCTGAGGAGATGCTTCTGTGCCGGCTTTGTCTGCACCAATGTTACCCATATGTGAGGACTGATTCCTGCTGTCCCCGGAGAACACGTGTTACAGGTGAGTAACTACGCTTTTCATCCTGGGGACAAGCAGAACTTTTGAGGTTAATCACTCAGTGACATAATTAATGTTAACTTCTGGCAAAAGAGTCAGGTCTTCACTTGCTTCATGAAATGAAAGTAGTCCTGGGTTAAGACTTCTGAAAGTGTTCTGGAGGGCAGGGGCTGGTACTGTATCGGCCCATGGGTGGGTATTAGATTCATTGATTTCCTTCAGCAAGGGAGTGATAGCAGGTATGTCAGTGCTTGGAGGACACTTAAAGAGAATCTATATATGACAGTACTTCCCCCTTCAAAAGGGCAGGGAAGAAAATGTCCTTTGAAGCATGAGCAAACGCTTGCTGCAAATATTCACCGAGTGGAAATATGACAGGTCAGTCAGTGCTAATGGGGAGGAAACTATGGTACACGAGTACCAGCAGTGTGGCACTGAGCTTCAGAAAATAAATCTGTTTCTTCATATTCTCTTGGCCACAATTTCAATTATAAATTTATAGAGGAGTTCCATGTTCACATCAAATTACTTTCCGTATGAGGGTATAAAAAGTCCCCTCCCCCCCTTGATTTGTAAGATAAGTTCTCCAGAAGCTTCAAACTGGAGGTTGAGAACTACGGCAGCAAGAAAACGCCTTTGGTTTCAAGACGGTGCGCTCGCTGCTTCTATACTTTTTGCTGGCTCTCACTTAGAAGTTATGACATGGTTTGTGGGTTTCGATAGTTTAAACATGTTCTTTATACTACTTGAACAGGGAATATGAAATCTCTGCATATAAACTTCAGTACTTTGTCAAAGTCTTTGTTTTCCTTGCTGTGGACAGGTTATTTGCTAAATTACTTGAGTTGCCGAAGGAAAAAGCTTCATCACTGCCCCCCCCCCCCCCCTATACACGCTCATATGTATGTTGATAGAATGTAGACGTTTATACAGAGAAAGGGGGATCTTTAGGCCTAGGTGACATGGGAGTATTAGGGGTTGTTCTGTGGAACATATCAAACTGACTTTTGTTTCATAAGGTGTGCTACAATCAAAGGGAGTCCATCCAAGTATTGGCCACTATTCGGTTCTTCCTGTGAATGCTAAGGGTGCCTGAATGTACGGAGAATAAGTCTAGAGTGATAGCCAGCCGGTGTTAGGCTCAGTGTTTCAAAATGTGTACCCGTTGAAATCAAATTAATGTAATGCAGGGGTTTGTCTAAAAACCTCTGCACTCTGTTCCATCAGATGGCAAAAATGGTTTATTTAATCTCTGATTGTGCGTTGCATGGAAGAACAGGTTCGTCTTCCTCAGCTGATCGGATGAAGGCCACCATTGCTGAGTTGATGAAATCATGTTTCAGGGAGTTGCGTAAGAACGCCTCGTGGAAGGGAACAAGGAAGTGAGATTTGCATACGTGCATTTGGCAGGGAAAATGGCAAGCACAGCTTTTCAGCTGTGAATGTAGCTGTGATGTTTGCATGTTACGACTTCTTTCTGCACAGATTTCTCATCACACCATGATAAACTGCCGGGGAAGTGTTCAACATAGGGTGATTATTTGACAGTATGCATGGCTCAGTTTTACACTCGAATCCAGGAACCACAATTAAAGTATTAATTTAGCCCAAGGGACCATAATTGTTCATGATTTAAATGTTTGAAATAGATGACGAGGTAGCAAACCTTTCCCTTCCTCCATAAACCGCTTGAATGAGAAGGTCCATGCCTCAGGCATTCTTGCGTGGGAATGCCCTCCGGAAGGCAAAGGTCTATCAGGTGACCTGTGACCCACTTCACAAAGTGTCAAGAACTTTTGAAACAGGGCTGATCTGTTCTGTCTTTCCTTTGCTACATTTTTACACCTGGTTGTGTTACAGTTCAGTTCTCAGGTGTTACAGAAAAATCTACCTCTAGCCTGTAAATGAGAATAACTGTGAAATAAAAGAAAGCTGATGCAGAAATCTAGTTTGTGCTAAACATGGCTTTATTTTTACAACCTTTTGCTCTCATGAGGAAACAAATTGAACTGGTAAATGGGCAGTCTTGTTTTGCATTTCAGAAACATTTTGTAGAGATTTTTCATAAATGTGAATCTGAAATTTTATCTACCCAGTTATATATAGAATAAGTAAAGTCATATGCTTAATATTGGTCTCTGTGTTTTCTATAACATCTGGCAGTGGTACCTAAGACTTGTAACTTTAGAGCTTTGCTAGAGACATCTAAACTGGAGAAAATATTCATAAGGGTGAGAGAGCTAAGCTGCCAAAGTAAGCAGATGTACAGCCGTACAATCATTTAAGCCGTTCTGAATAAAAGATTTAAAGCAAACAGTACTAGCAAAAGATTTTAGAGAGATCATTGTAAAATTTTGTCATGGTTTGTTGTTATGTTCTTAAAGACTCTTCAGTGACTCATTGCCATCATAATGCGTGTTTTCTGTTGCGATGTTGACTCTCATACAAACCTAATGCAGATCTATAATAAAGCAAGAAGCCTCAAAGCCAGCATTGAGCCATAAGGAGATCTCATGCCAGATATACAGAGACTAGAGGGAGGTAACTTCCTAACAGGGCACCTATGTGAAAAGCCAAAATAATGCACCTATGTTATGCTTATTTTACAAAGGCCACTTAGCCATTGCTGCTTTAGGAGTGTAGGAACATACAACCAATGAACATAAATAGCCCAAATTAAAAAACAAATGTATTTCAACAGTATTTAATTTTTTTTGGAAAATAAAATGTGTTAGATTTAGTACTCACGAATAGGAGTATAGGAGGAGGATTTATTTTACAGACAGTAGACTCCTTATGAAGTCCTCAATGTCTACAATATATTTTTTTATATATGTTAATTGGATGTCAATATTGGTTAAGTTCACTGATACTGTTGGTTTGGGTGTTTATTAGTTATATTTTACAAAAGTGAAAACACAAAGAGATCAATAAGATCATAAAACACCTGCTGTAGACTCAAATATATTAGCACCACTCCAGTGTTCAGATGAAATTATCTAATCTTCAAGATCAAATCAATAAGGAGAAAAATCCTCAACTTTAACTATTTAGGGATTGTCATTGTATTAATCATAAGTCAAAAAACTCCTCAGAATTACCTTAAAATTAATGTCTAGTGCACTTAATCCACCATAATTTTTAATTTCAAGTTTTTTATAATTTGACTAAAACAGGCTTTGATGACTATGAGACCAATTTAGGGAGTCCTCTCAGACCGCTCCATACCATGTATCTCCAAAACTTAAAACTTACTATTTTAAGCAATATGAATGCTGTTTCAGTTCACTGTTGTTGTTTTAGTAACATTTCGACAAGCAGTCTTAAATTCAAACATTGTTTTCATATCGTCCTGCTAGACTAGTTCAGACAAGTGGATTGTGTTCCCCTACCAGCAGATTGCTGGAGACAAAGAACCAATGAAAAGGCCAAATTTCAAAGACATCACCCCTATGGCTCTATTCGCCTCAGCTACCAAAGGTACCTTCAGTATTTCTTTGCCTCCAGCAGATGATGGGAGAATTTTCTCCTCTCTGAAGGAAAAAAAATCTGAAGATTGAGAGGAAAAGATTGATTAAACGCTCATGAACTACAGCCTGTGGGTTGATCTCTCACTAGAGTGTGACGTGGGAGGCTCCACTAGACTCTGGTCTTTTCGGTAGCCATAGGAGAAGGGAAAATTGGTTCAGCTCCACGCTCTTACCCTGGATAAGAGCCTGTTGAGCAGCCAGAAATTTGAAAGGTTGGAAGAATTCAT
Source organism: Ichthyophis bannanicus (assembly GCA_033557465.1). Classification (NCBI taxonomy): domain Eukaryota; kingdom Metazoa; phylum Chordata; class Amphibia; order Gymnophiona; family Ichthyophiidae; genus Ichthyophis; species Ichthyophis bannanicus. The sequence goes on along the minus strand of CM066035.1, from coordinate 905,840,557 downwards.
CAGCCTCACACAACTTCAACACTCCCTCCCTCCTCCTTTGTCCCCCCTGCTTTCTCCAGAAGATTGCAGCAGGATCTCAGAGGATTCTCCTGCCAGCCACCTCTTTTCCCTGGAATTCTTTCTTTTTGCAGCAGGCCTTGTCCTTCTGGCATGGAAATTCAGACACTGTGGCCTCTGGGTGCCCCCGGGCACAGTCTCATGCAGGACAAGTTGAGAGTGGAAGCCCTGTTCGATTATCTTTGGCTAAGAGTCCCCGGTGAGAATTTCCCCCTGGAGATGGGGAACAACTGGGAACTGTCTGACATTTTGACTATGATTCAGATTCAAATAGCTCGTTACTGGGCTGATGTGGATGAAGAAGTACTCTCACCTTCAAAAGATTGTGAAGAGGCATCTGCCTATTCCAGAAAAAGGAGCTGGCGGCGTTGATGGCCAGGGTCTCATCCGCCTTTGAACTTGATGGATGCTTCCAGCATGGAGCAGGAGCTGAAGTTCCAAGATATGATCAAGGATATGATCCACTTGGAGTGGGACTCTCACGACTCCCTGCCTAAGGAGCTAGGAAAAGTAAGAAGGCCTGTGCTCTCCTGAAGAAGGAGTGTGTTGAGTTGTTTGACATTCTCAAGCTGGATAAGCAGGTCACGCAGTTACCAGACGGACACACATTCTTGTGGAAGGCGGATCGGTCTCAAAGGATTTTCTGAACTGCAAGGTGGATTTGTTGTTGTGGAGGAAGTTAGCTATTGCAGTGCCTATTCTGCAACTGGTGGTATCTACCAGCCTAACGTCTCAAGCCCTGCTCCAGTGGATTCCATTTTCTTCCGCCAGATGATACCAACTCTCTTTTGGAGTCTGCCTCAACCTGCCTTTGTGATGCTATGTATGACCTGGTATGTTTGGTGGCCAGGGATGGTGCCCTGACAACAATATCATGGTGTTGGCTTTGATTCTGGCATTGGGCAGCAGATTCATCTTTCAAAGCCCGGTTGGCCCAACTGGCTTTTACATAAGAACATAAGATATGCCATACTGGGTCAGACCAAGGTCCATCAAGCCCAGTATTCTGTTTCCAACAGTGGCCAATCTAGGTCATATGTACCTAGCAGTTTCCCCAAGGGACACAGGTTCCACAATGCTTGTATTGGTTCAAGCATTGATATCCTGGGTCCCTTCTTAATAATGGTTTATGGACCTTTCCTCCAGGAACTTGTCCATACCTTTTTTAAACCCAGCTACACTAACAGCCTTTACTATATCCTCCGGTAACAAATTCCAGAGTTTGATTACACGTTGAGTGAAAAAATATTTTCTTTTAGTTTACCCTGTAGCTTCATTGCATGTCCCCTAGTCTTTCTATATTCTGATAAGGTAAACAATCGATCTACGTTTACCCGTTCCACTCCGTTCATTAATTTATAGACTTCTATCATATCTCCCCTCAGCCCTCTCTTTTCCAGGTTAAAGAGCCCTAACCTTTTTAGCCTTTCTTCATAGGAGTATCCTTCCATCCCCTTTACCATTTTGGTGGCTCTTCTCTGAACCTTTTCTAAAATCGCTATATCCTTTTTAAGATACGGCGACCAGAATTGCACACAATATTCAAGGTGTGGTCTCACCATGGAACGATATAGAGGCATTATAATATCTTTTGTTTTATTTTCCATTCCTTTCCTTATGATACCTAGCATTCTATTTGCTCTCTTGGCCGCTGCTGCAAACTGGGCCGAAGGTTTTAACATGGTATCCACAATGACGCCTAAATCTTTTTCCTGGGTGGTAGTTCCTAATGTGGAACCTTGCATCGTGTAACCATAGCTTGGGTTGTTCTTCCCTAGGTGCATAACCTTGCACTTGTCCACATTAAATTTCATCTGCCGTTTTGATGCCCAGTCTTCCAATTTATCAAGATCCTCTTGCAATTTTCCACAATCCTCTTGGGTTTTAACAACTTTAAATAGTTTTGTGTCATCTGCAAATTTGATAACCTCACTCGTTATTCCACTTTCCAGGTCATTTATGAATATGTCAAAAAGCAGCGGACCCAGCACAGATCCCTGGAGTACACCACTATTCACCTTTCTCCATTGGGAAAATTGGCCATTTAGCCCTACCCTCTGCTTTCTATCTTTTAACCAGTTCCTGATCCACAATAGTACACTATTAAGGGGAAGCTTCTGTCTGGAGCTGAATTGGAGAAGCTGGTTAAGGACCTGGGCGAGACACAATCTTACTGCCTTCCAGAAGACAGTTTCAAGGGGCCTGTGAAGAGGGCTGGTGCCTCTTTCTCGTCAGCCTCTGCCCATACACCAAGGGTGCGCTGGCCAGATTCCCAAGACAACCTGGAAAGCCCTTCTTGTTCTCTGCCTCCGGGCTTTGCGCTCATTCTCAGTCCTTTTGTGGAGTGCTTGGTTCCAGGGACTCAGTCTCTTCCAGAAGAAGACCCTCCCAGGCTGTGCAGTGAAGGTTTGGGGGCCCATTTCCTGTTCTTCCTGTTGAAGGCAGACTTTGCCTGTTCTTTCAGGATTGGGCCTGGGTTGCCAAGGATTGCTGGGTGCTAGATACCATTCAGTTTGGATATGTCCTGGAGTGTAAAGAGACGATTCTGGATGCCTTTGTCATCTCCCTTTGTGGGTCTGCAATCAAAGTGCCTCTGTGCGGGCCACCTTTGACAAGTTGTTGTGCCTAAGGGCAGTGGTGCCATCCTGCCGGACAAGTGGAGCAAGAGCAGACACTCCATTGATTTTTGTATTGCCCAAAAAAGGATGGTTCTTTCTCCAGGAACAACAGGAAGTCAGTCCTCACATATGGGTTACGTCGGCACCAACAGAGCCTGTGCAGAGCATTTCCCCAGCTTTCAAAGAAAGCCTTTGGGAATGCCCCCACACTTGCCTGGTCCCCTTCCTGCCCAAGGGTGCCATCTTGGTCAGTCTCCCTATTTCCGCGGAGCCCTTCGGGCGCATGTCCTGTACCTCGGAAAAAGTCTCAAATTTTTTTCTTTCTAATTCTGGGTTTCTGGTCCTCTTCCCACCATCCCCTGTGCCCTTGCTCCGGCAGCGGGCCCTGGGACTTTGTTGTTTTTTCATTTTTTTCTTGAGTTTGTCTCCAACGTGTTTTCACGCCCTTTTCGACTGCTGGCTGAAGCAAAGGTCTTCAACCTTGTGGGGATTCTTTTTGCCCCCATGGCCTCTGATTTCAAAAAGTGTGACAGATGCTCCAAGAATATGTCGCTCACAGACACCCACAACTGTTGTCTTAGGTGCCTAGGGGCTGACCACAACCTGGTAAAAAGATGTCAAAGGCCATCCAGAGCCATAAGCAGAAGCTGGATGATATTTTCCACAAGATGGCCCTGGTGTTCCCAATAGCTTCCCGCTCCACTGACCTTCAGCCTCGGGGGTCTCCCGTGACCGTTTCGGAGTCCCAGCGTTTCTCTGAGCAAGGGTTCCCCGAAAGGGAGTGGAAAAAGAAGGCGGCCTCAGGGACCCTGTCGGGGGCTCCAGACAAGCGTGAGCATTCTAACGCTTGGTCCCTCAGCCCCCTTGGCAGTCCCAACAGTCTGGGAAGGAGTGGCCTCGAAAGGGTACTTCGTACAGATACGGAAGCCTCCAGCGATGGTCCCTGGTCTCCCGAGGGTTGTCCTGGCAAGGACCCCCTCTCCTCCTCGATGCCTGACCCAGTCACCCCGGCGTCAGTGTCACAGGGCCCCACTCCCGAGTGGGAGGCCCGAATGCTGGCACTGGAGCGCAGCATTACTGCCTTTTTTACTGCCCAGCAGGCGTTGGTGCCATGCGCCATTGGCACTCGCTCTGAGACCTCAAGGGTGACACCTGTGATGGCTCCCCAGAGTGCTGTGACAACCCCCGAGAGACGGGCCTCATAAGGGAACCCGGAAGAGGTCTCGATCTCCATCCTAACCAGGGCTCTACAGATCAACAAACAGTAAGGATTTGAGAGTTTGTTTGTTTTTATTATATTACATTGCTAGTTCTCTGACTGGGGTTAAAAGGTTTTTTTGTATCTTTTTTATAGCAAGGTTACTTTCTTTTTGGTGCTTTAGGGGAACTTTCCTTGAGCACAGTAGGTTGCTGAACTCTAGTAACCTCCTCAGGTTTAGAAACTAACACCTAATCAGGAGTTTGTGGGCCTGATTTCCTGAGTGCAGCTGAGGCCTGCATAAAAGGCTCCAGTGCCCTGCCCTGTTGAGGCTTTCCTAACCAGGGCTCTACAGATCAACAAACAGAAAGGATTTGAGGGTTTGTTTGTTTTTATTATATAACATTGCTAGCTCTCTGACTGGGAGCTCTTAAAAGGGTTTTTTGTATCTTTTTTAAAGCAAGGTTACTTTCTTTTTGGTGCTTTAGGGGAACCTTCCTTGAGCACAGTAGGTTGCTGAACTCTAGTAACCTCCTCAGGTTTAGAAACTGCTAACACCTAATCAGGTGTTAGTTCCCTCCCTACCCACCCCTAGTGAGCAGTCTTGCTTTATAGGGCACCTCCCCCTTTAACAAATCACAGAGAATTGGACCAGCACATTTTGAATATAATTAAAGAGATGTAACTGCTTTTTCTCTGAAAGGACAGCTGGGAAACCGGCTGGTACTTGGTAGATCTCTCTCTTTTGCTTTAGCAGATACCTAAGCTCCACGAACAGAACAATGGCTGGGAAAAATCGTATTGCTAAAGCTGTTGCCCCCGTTACAGCTTCTGCCTCGGTCCAGACAGAGGTCCTAATGCCAGTTGAAGGACCAGTTCCAAGTGCAGGGTGCCTGCATGCTGAAGCTCTGAGGAAACAAGTGGAGGAACTCAGAGAGGAGGTGGCGAGGCTGAGGAGCATTCAAGACAGTGAGAAGTACATTGATGAGATGCTTCTTGCAGCAACGAAGCTCTCCAGCACAGGAGAAGATGGGTGCCAACAGAATGTCGATGGTTGGACACAAGTCACCAGGGCCTGCAAAATCACCAATCCAACTTCTCCAGCCCTTGAATTGAAGAACCATTATGCAGCCCTGGAAGTGGAGGAGGTGAAAGCATCCCTGGAAAGGGAAGAACTAGAGTTCAAGTACCCCAAAGTTGCAGAATCACTGACCAGAAGGAAACGAAGGGTAGTGGTGGTTGGAGACTCTCTTCTGAGGGGTACTGAGGCGTCCATCTGCCGACCAGACTTGATGTCCAGAGAGGTATGCTGTCTGCCTGGTGCCAAAATCCAAGATGTTACGGAGAGTTTGCCGAGACTCATCAAACCCACTGACTATTACCCAATGTTGCTAATCCATGTTGGAACAAATGATACTGCCAGGTATACCTTGGAACGTATCAAAAGTGACTTCATGGCTCTGGGACAGAGGGTGAAGCAGTTAGGTGCACAGGTGGTGTTCTCTTCAATCCTCCCTGTTGAGGGTAAAAGGCCAAGGCAGAGAGGCTCGCATCCTGGAGATGAATGCATGGCTGCGTGGATGGTGTCATCGAGAGCGTTTTGGTTTCCTAGACCATGGGATGCTGTTCCAAGGGTTGCAGAGCAGAGATGGCATCCATCTGTCCAAGAAAGGTCAACGCATCTTCGGTAGTAGACTGGCTAATCTACTGAAGAGGGCTTTAAACTAGATTCGTTGGGGATGGGTGAAGAAAGCCCCCAGGTAAGTGAAAGCCCCCAGATAGGTGATACATTAAATACCTTTATGGAAATGGGTAACAGGGGTAACATATGGAAAGCAGTGTGTATAAATGCCTATAGTATGGGAAATAAGATCCCTGATGTTGAAGCTTTGGTGGGAGTGGCTGACTTGGATTTAGTGGCAGTTACAGAAACATGGTTCACAGAAAACCATGACTGGGATGTAACTATACCTGGCTATACTTTATTCAGAAAGGACAGGTAGTAAGAAGGGGAGGAGGAGTGGCACTATATGTAAAAACTACTATTAAAGCTTTGGAATTAAAGAGCTTAAAAGGGAGAGAGGAGGCATTGTGGGTTAAACTAGAAAGAGGGAAAGAGAAATCTATTTGCATTGGTGTGATATACAGACCTCCCTCACAAGAGGAAGAGGTGGACAGTTAATTGAAAACATATGCAGCATTGCTAGGAAAGGGGAAGTGCTACTGCTAGGAGATTTCAATATGCCAGATGTTGATTGGCACATTCCTGCTGCAGTATCATCTAGAAGTAAGGAGATCCTGGATTCTCTACAGGGAGAACTATTCAGGCAATTGGTAACAGACCCCACACGTGAAGGGGCCATACTGGACTTGGTGCTTACCAATGGTGAAAGTGTTTCTGATGTTGTAGTGGGAGATCATTTTGCATCCAGTGATCACCAGATGGTGTGGTTCAGTATTAGGACTAGGGCTGTTATAATCCATTCCAAGGTGAGGATCTTAGACTTTAGGAAGACTAACTTTGCGAAGATGGGCCAATACCTCAGGGAGTCGTTGGATGGGAACAGCTGGGGGATGTAGAAAAACAGTGGGCAAAACTGAAAGGGGATATTTTAAGGGCAACCAACCTTTTTGTTAAAATGATAAATAAAGGCAAAAGGAAAAGGAGACCGCTATGGTTTTCGAAGGAAGTAGCTGAAAAAGTGAAGAAAAAGAGGGAGGCCTTCATGAAATACAAGAGATCACAGAGAGAGGAAGACAGGCATCTGTATTTGGAAAAACTTAGAGAAGCTAGCAAAGTAGTCAAGAAGGCAAAGATTCAAAAGGAGGAGGAAATAGCCAATGCAATAAAATGGGGGGATAAGACATTTTTCAGATATATTAGTGAGAAGAGGAAGGGCAAAAGTGGTATTGTCAGACTCAAGGGTGCAGGGGGGAATATGTAGAAGCTGATAAGGATAAAGCGGAATTGCTTAACAAATATTTTTGTTCTGTGTTCACAGATGAAGAACCAGGAGCAGGACCTCAGAAAACACCCACAAATAGGAACAGAAGCGAGGGACATCTTGAACAATTTTCAGAAGACTCTGTTCGTGAGAAACTAGCTCAACTTAAAGTAGACAAAGCGATGGGACCGGATTGGATACACCCTAGAATACTGAGGGAACTTGGGGACATTCTAACAACTCCACTGACTGACCTTTTCAGTGCCTCGTTGGAGTCGGGAGTGGTGCCAAAGGACTGGAGAGAGGCTCATGTGGTGCCTTTATCCTAAAATCAAAGCGGCCTATGTACCTTCCTCCAGCAGGGCAACGGGCTATGCTCCTTGGACCTTCGGGATGCATGCGCTCACATCCTTGTCCATCCCAAGCAAGAAAATACCTGTGTTTCAGGATACAGGGGAACCACTACCAATACAGGGTACTACCCTTTGGCCTCGCGTCCGCCGCGTGAGTGTTCACAAAATGCCTCGCAGTAGCCATGGCCCACCTTTAACTGCAGGACACTTTTGTCTGCCCCTATCTAGATGACTGGCTCATTACAGAGGGGACAGCTGACAAGGCACAGCGGGCCACAGCCCGCACCATCCACCTCCTCGAGCACCTCGGCTGTGTGGTCAATTACCTGAAGTCTCATCTCACTCCAGTCCAATCCCTGGAGTTCATTGGCACGTGCCTCGATACTCAGCAGGTGACAGCCTTCCTTCCCCAGGACAGGGCAGACCACCTCAATGCTCTGGCATCCACGGTCCAACGCCGCGACGCTGTATCGGTCCAAGCAATGCTACATCTCCTCAGCCATATGGCCTCGACGATTCATGTCATCCCCAATGCCCGCCTGCACATGTGGACGGCGCCGTGGTGCCTTCGAGCTCAGTTGTCTCAGGCAACAAGTCGCCTCCGAGACGCCATCTTGGTCACTCCTCTAGTCACATTGTCCCTCGACTGGTGGCGGGATGCCGGGAACCTGCTCCAAGGCATGACGTTCCAGGTCCCACAACATGACGTGGTCTTGACCATGGATGCCTCATTCTTGGGCTGGGAGGCCTGTTGCGGCGAGCTCTGCACGCAGGCGACTTGGACCCTGGAGGAGTCCCAGCAGCCAATCAGCCTCGCCCTTTGGGCATTCAGGCACAGCATTCACCACTGGGTGGTTCTTGTTCAGACAGACAACCGAGTGGCAATGTTTTATATGAACAAGCAAGGGGGCACCGGCTCTTACTGCTTCTGCCTGGAAGCGGTAGCCCTGTGGTCCATCGCGGTTTTACAGGGCATAGTCCTACGGGCCACCTATCTCCCGAGCTAGGACAACGTCCTGGCAGACAGGTTAAGCCGGCTCCTCCAGCCACACGAGTGGCACCTCTGCCCACAAGACAGCGCAGTGGCTTTTCCGACATTGGGGGACTCCAGTCCTAGACCTCTTCGCCAGCCCAGCAAACTCGCAGTTCCCACCCGAACAGGGAAGCACCCGATGCCTTCCTTCTGTCGTGGATGTGGCCTCCTATATGCGTTTCCCCCCACTCCGCTCATAGCGTGAACTCTCCTCAAAATACAGCGGGACGGGGCCTCGGTGATTCTCATGGCCCTGCGGTGGTCTCGACAGCCTTGGTTCCTGCTGCTTCTATGCCTCTCATCGGAGCCTCCGGTTCCCCTTGGCAACACGCCGGGCTTGTTGACGCAGGATGGGTGTCTGCTACTTCACCCGAACTTGAGGTCCTTATCCCTCATGGCCTAGAGGCTGAGCAGGTCGCTCTAGCCTCCATTCATCTCCCAGTGGAGGTCGAGTACATACTGCTGGCCTCGCACAAGGACTCATCGGTTCTCGGTGTAGTGCTCGGAGGTACAGGCTGACCGATTCTTTTGCCACACCGACTTGGTCCTGCAGTACCTGCTCCATCTCTCGCAGGTGGGCTTGAAGCCCAACTCAGAAGGGGTCCACCTGATCGCTATCTTGACTAACCACCACCCTGTCGGGGGTGGACACCTCTCGGGTCAACCACTGGTTTCACGCTTCATGCATGGGCTGCTTCTTTCCAAACCCCCCATCCGGCCACCTCTGGTGGAGTAAGACCTCAACATCGTCCTCATGCGGCTAACTCAGCCATCTTTCGAGCCGATGGCGTTCTGCTCATTCCTGCACCATTCCTGGAAGGTGTTTTTTCTGGTGGCCCTCACCTCGGCCTGGAGTGTCAATGAGCTTCAGGCCCTGATGACCGATGCCCCCTACACTTACATTCTGTGGGAACCGGGTGGTTCTCCAGATGCACCCCAAGTTTCTCCCGAATGTTGTCTCAGATTTCCACCTCAACCAGGAGATAGTACTGCCGACCTTCTTCTTCCCGAAGCCTCACACTGACCGGGCATCGGCGGTCCTTCATACCCTTGACTGCAGGAGGGCGCTCTCCTACTTGCAGCATATGCAGGTTCACCACAGGTCTAAGTGACTTTTTGTCTCCTATGACCCTGCCCGCATGGGGCTCACGGTCACTAAGCGGACCCTTTTCATCTGAGTGGCGGACTGCATCGCCTTCGCCCAGGCTGCCCCTGGACCACCAGGTCATGGCGCACGGTGTTCATGCGAGGGCAGTGTCAGTGGCCCACCTGCACTCCCTGCCACTGGCCCACCTGCACTCCCTGCCACTGGCGGACATCTGCCGTGCTGCAACCTGGTCCTCGGTTAACATCTTTGCGACACATTACTTCTTGGAGAGGGAGTCCCGTAGGGAAAGCGCCTTTGGTCAGGCCGTACTCCGTTATTTGTTTGGGGTTTAAGCAACTCCTGCCCTCCTACTCTTCTTCTGTGGCTACCGGGAACATGGTCACCAGGGACCCGAGGTCCTCGAGCTGTCTTCGGTTACCAGTGACTGCTCACAGATCACCATGGCGCTTTTCTACAGGTCCTCTGTAGCCTGTAGCTGGGGATTCCTATATGTGAGGACTGATTTCCTGCCTTTTCCTGGAGAAAGCGTAGCTACTCACCTGTAACAGGTAATCTCCAGGAACAAGCAGGAATGAGTCTTCACACGTGGGAGATGTCGCCGACGGAGCCCGCACAGGAATGCTCCCCAGCATCCAATCAGAAAGCCTTTGGGAGCATCCCCCGCGCCTGCGCGGTGGCTTCCAGCCCTTCCTACTGCCTCTCCCCAGTTTTTCGTTTTCCGCGGAGCAGGCAGGAAGTCCCTCCTGCCACCACAGAAATTTTTCCTTTTTCTGTAGTCGCGGCTTTCCCGCCGATGGTGGCACCTCCGTGCCCCCCTTTTTTCTTTCTTTCTTTCAATTATTTTTCATTTAATTTTCGTCGCCCCCTCCGGGCGCTGAGGACCCGGGCATGGAGCCTTCTTCCCTCCAGCCTCACGGCGGGGACTTAATTTTCCACGTGGACTCCAATGCCTCGTGCCTCTCCTGTTTGGGGCCTGACCCTTTTTTCCCGGATTCCCCGGGCTACAGTGTCGGGAGAAGACCCTCCCTCTTTCGGGTATCCCTCGACGACGTCTTCGCGCCCAAGGCGCGGTCGTCGGGTTGTTCTTCTCTTCAGGATCAGGTAACCACACAACAGTCTGTTAAGACTAGCCGAGTCTTGAGGGGCGAGTCTCATGCACGGCATGGCGACGGCTCCGGCCATCCCCTCAAGTCCTCCTTGGCTGATATACCCCGGCGGGAGTCCTCGGGCTCCAAAGCATTTACGGGGTTTCGGGATGTTCCTGAGGTTCGCTCCTCACAGAACATTCCCGAGCCATGCCCGAGGGAGGTACCCGCTTCGAGCGGTGCCGATTCCCCAGCGTCGGGATATATAATAGGGAACATGGACATCGGACCACATATACTACAAATGCTGACACACACGTAGTAGCTTTTCGCAATGTGTAGAATTTCTGACGGTGTTCAAATTGTGTAAGTTCCAAGGTTACATCACAAATACTACACGATCCGCATTTTTTGTGACCAGGTGTTGAATCGGGTTCATTTTTCTGACGGTCAGGACGTCCTGACCGTCAGAAAAATGAACCCGATTCAACACCTGGTCACACAAAATGCGGATCGTGTAGTATTTGTGATGTAACCTTGGAACTTACACAATTTGAACACCGTCAGAAATTCTACACATTGCGAAAAGCTACTACGTGTGTGTCAGCTTTTGTAGTATATGTGGTCCGATGTCCATGTTCCCTATTATATATCGGGAAGACCATTAGATCATTCAAGTTTCGAATGATGGAACATCGGAGTCGGGTGAACAATAAAGTGTTAGAGGCACCAATGGTTCAACATTGCATAGAGGCTAACCATAGTTTTGATCAATTACACTGTTTTGTTTTGGACCGGGTGGATTTTCCTCGGGGAAGCAAGACACGTGAACAAACTCTACCGTATGAAGAACAGCGCTGGATATACATTTTAAACACCGTACGTCCACATGGTTTAAATGCCTCACTCGATTGGTCAATCTGTAAGTAAGGACTCACTGTGATTGACGGAAATCTGGAGGAGGAGTTCCATTGTCTAAATATAGGCTCAATAAGAAATTCTAAAGAGCATGCGCGGCGTTTTTTCGCTTTGCCGCACCAGCTTGCAGTTACAGCTTTCTCCATTCATGAGTGAAAGAGTGGAAAAGATTTCTATGGTATGTTTTCCTTTATTCTTTTAGCGACATAACAGAAAATGTTAAATATGAAATGAGGTAGAAGGATTTAAATATGATACATTTTGGCTGTGTTTTATGTGATCCCAATAGATTCATTGAAAGAAAATCCCCTGAAGGAAACCTACGGTGAAACGCTTGGGCGCCTTAGATAAACGGCGTCGGGATTTATTGCAGCTGAACAATATTTTAATCTCACAGTGCTTCTATATAAGAATTCAACACAACTTTAGAAGCTAAGTATCAGAAAAAAATTTTCTCTTATTAGTTGCATCAAGAATGTCTCTGTTTAAGTCGGATGAAAGAGCTTTTTGCAACAATAGAGAATTTTGAAAAAATACCTATATGGATGGATATGTTTTCCAGTTTGAAGCACAGTGAGTTCAGTTTTCGATCACTTGCAAAAGTTTTGAGAAAATTTACTGGTAAAAAAAAGTTTTGAGAAAAAGCTTTGAAAGTGGAACAGACACTGAAAAAAAGTGGAATTGAAAGTGGAACAGACACTGGAAAAAAGTGGAATAGTCACTGAGAAAAATGGTAAAATAATAGTGTTAATAAAAAAGGATAATAATTGTCAAAGTGTACGCGATTTAAAGGTCATTGATGTAAACAGCAGCGTAAATTAAGGGAGGTACATCTGCTGATGCCCCTTTGATACATAAAGCTGCGAAGGTTTAAACTGAGACCTTTGGTACACGATAACATTATGTCCTACTAGTTTCATAAGGTGAATATTCAAGCAGATAGCATCTTTGATAATTCTCTTCTAGTAGCTGCTTGATAACGCGACCAAGTTTTTGGAGATTCAGGCTGGGCAAATGCCATCCCGTCTGGGCTGCGCTTATGGGATCTCCCCGGGCATCCTAAGCTAGGGAGTCCCCACGTGTGAAGACTCATTCCTGCTTGTTCCTGGAGATAGCACAGTTACTTACCTGTAACAGGTGATCTCCGGAACAGCAGGAATTAGTCTTCACAACCCGCCCACCTCCCCTGGGAGTTGTATCTCTCTTTTTCTCTATTCCTTCCTCTACTCAACTTCCGGCTCAGCTATGAAACACAACTGCGGAGAGGCACTAGGCAGTAGGAAGGGCGGGAAGCCACCGCGCAGGCGCGGGGGATGCTCCCAAAGGCTTTCTGATTGGATGCTGGGGAGCATTCCTGTGCGGGCTCCGTCGGCGACGTCTCCCACGTGTGAAGACTAATTCCTGCTGTTCCGGAGATCACCTGTTACAGGTAAGTAACTGTGCTTTCTCCAAGGACAGCAGAAATCAGTCCTCACAACCCACCCACTTCCCCTTGGAGTGCCCACTATCCTTAGTATTTTTCGTCTTTTGCCTGAGCTATGTTATCTGACTGATCAAGATGGCACCCTTGGGCGGGAAGGGGACCTTGCATGCGTGGTGCATTCCCAAAGGCTTTCTTTGAAAGCTGGGGAAATGCTCCGCGTGGGCTCAGTCAATGCCGACATCACCCATATGTGAGGACCGATTCCTGCTGTCCCTGGAGAACACAGGTGAGCAACTACACTTTCTGGCTCATCTAGACCTCAAGGGGGTCAACTAGCACTTGTGTGTCCTGTGCTTCCGAATGGAAACCTTGCACTCTGTGATTCAAGCAGGTGCGCCAAGGGGCATTCTTGGCTTCTCTGGATCTGGCTGAGGCATGTTTTTCATATCCTGATCCAGGCAGATCAGCAGCAGTATCTGTGTTTTGCCATGTTTGGCTCTCACTTTCACTTTGCCACCCCTCCCTTTCATGCTATCCACCATCACAAGGTTGAAGGTCATGGTGGTAGCGACCGTGGTGTCAAGGGATCTGTGTCCATCCATATCTGGATAACTAGCTCATCTGGACCACTTCCTTTCAGAGGAGTCTCGGGTGGTGTCGCAAGTGGTGTCTTTTTTGGAGAGCCTCGGCTGGGTGATCAATTGGAGAAAGAGCCAGTTGTTGCTTTCCCAGTCCCCAGAGCTTCTAGAGCATGTTGTGACATTCAAGTGGGCAGAGCTTTCCTGTCAGAGGAGAAAGTCAAATGTTGTTTGGATTGCCTGGCACTGTTCTGTAGGCAGCAGTTCCCAGAGTCTGGGATTCAGCTCCTTGAATTGATGGCAGTGACCATAGAGATGATGCTGTGGGTGTGTGCTCACATTCAACCTCCCCAGTGGTCCCTGCTGACTTGGTGGTCCCCAGGTTCTCAGGAATTCAAATGCAGGCTTCTGTATCCGTTGATGATGAGGTCCAGCCTGTGGTGATGGCAGCAGCCTGGTCATCTGAAGAAGGGCATGCTGCTGTATGATTTATTCTGGATCCTCCTGACAATGGATGCCAGTCTCTTGGGCTGGAAATCCCATTGCTAAAACTGTACAACCTAAGACCATTGGAACTGCAGGAAAGTGGTGTGGCAATTAACCGCCTTGAGGCGAGGGACATCGTGCTGGCTCTTCTGCATTTCTGGCCTTTGATCGAGGGCCAGGCAGTTCAAGAGTTTTCAGAGAATGCCACAGTGTTGGCTTCTGTCAATCGGCAAGACCGAATGAGGAGTGCCTGGTTAGTTCTGGAGATGGTTCTCCTGTTTGCCTGGGCAGAGAAGAACCTCCGAGCCTTGTCAACTCGGCACATTGCCGGGGTGGACAATCTGGAAGAAGACTTCCTCAGCTGGCACTCTCTGGATCCTGGGGAGTGGGAATTGAGTCAGGAGGCGTTTCAGTTGATTCTACGCTACTGGGGTCGCCTCTAAATAGATCTGATGATGACCCGCTCCAATGCCAAAGTTTGCCGCTTCTTCAATTGCCACTCGGAGACAGGGTATGAGGGTGTCATCGCCCTGATCGAGCCTTGGTCAAGTCAGCACCTGCTGTATGTGTTTCCTTCGTGGCCCCTGGTGGGGCATATGCTTCGGCATATAGAACACCTCCTGGGTAGGATTGTCCTGGTGGCACTGGATTGGCTAAGGAGAGCATGGTTCGGAGACCTGATGCAGCTCCTGCAGGCACCTCCTCTTCAGTTGTCTCCGTCTTGGGGCCTATTGCGGCAGGGACTGATCATCCTGGAGGACCCGATTCCCTTGGCTCTTGAAAGGAGATGGCTAGTGCATAAGGGCTACTCTCCAGTGGTGGTCTCTATTCTGTTCGGAGTCCAAAAGAGGTCTACCATGCTGGCATATGTGCGGAACTAGTGCCTCTTTGAATGATGGTGCGGCGCTTGGTAGTTGGCTCCTGAGGTGGTCAAAGGACCATCTCTGTTGGCCTTTTACAGGATGGCCTGGAGAAGGGCCTTTCCATTAGCTGCCTGAAAGTTCAGGTGGCAGCTTTGTCCTGTTTTTGAGGTCCGCTGGCTGATACGTTTCTGGCCTTGCACCTGGACATCTCGCTCTTTCTCCAAGGGGTTCAGCATCGGTTTCTTCCCCTTCAGTCTGTGATCCCTGTCTGGGATCTGTGGCTGGTGCTCAGAGCCCTGATGTCGGCACCCTTTGAACCATTGAAGCGCACTACTTTAAAGGATTTGATGCTCAAGATAGTCTTGGTTGCGATTTCTTCTGCAAGGTGGATTTCCGAGCTTCAGGCTCCGTCTTGCCGAGATCCTTATCTGCCTTTTTCAGAGGAGGCTGTTTACATTTGGCCTGTGTCATCCTTCTTTTGTAAGGTGCTTTTTCCCTTTCATGTGAACCAGGTAGCCTGCCTGCCCTCCTTCTCGAAGGAGCAGGGTCAGGGAAAGGATAATGATCCACACCTTGTGGATATCCGAAGGGTGTTTCTCTGGCACTTAGAGATTACAAATTCCTCTCGTAAGTCCAACCATCTTTTTGTGGTAAAGAGGATGGAAGGATACCCCTATGAGAAGAGACTTAAAAGGTTGGGGCTCTTCAACTTGGCAAAGAAACAGCTGAGGAGGATATGATGTTTTTGTTGTTAAGTGCCGTCGAGTCGGAGTCGACTCATGGCGACCCTCTGGATAGCTATCCTAAATTGTGTTCGGTCTTCAGTCAGGCGGCTCATTGTTGACAGACTGGTACCCGTAGCTGCTGTTATTGTATCGATCCATCTCATTGCTAGCCTGCCTCTTTTGCGTTGACCTTCTATCTTGCCAAGCATGATGTCTTTCTCTAATGATCTCTCTCTTCGCATGATGTGTCCAAAGTATGAAAGTCGAAGTCTTGTCATCTGAGCTTCTAAAGAAAGCTTAGGATTGATCTCCTCTAGTACCGACTGGTTTGTTCTTCGGGCAGTCCATGGTATACACAGTATTCACCGCCAGCACCATAATTCAAAGGCATCAATTTTCTTCCTGTCTGTCTTTTTCACTGTCCAGCTTTCACATCCATATGATGTTATTGAAAATACCATGGCTTGAACAAGTCAAATCTTTATATGGAGAGAGACATCTCTGCTCTTGAGAATCTTATCTAGGTCTTTCATAGCCATTCTGCCAAGAGCAATGCGTCGTTTGATTTCTTGACTGTTTGTTGCTTCTTTATTGATAGTTGATCCAAGTAGATTAAAGTTGTTCACAATTTCAATTTCTTCTCCTTCAACGATGAACCTGTTGATTATGCCAGTTGTCATGATCTTTGTCTTCTTTACATTAAGGTGCAGACCCATTTTGAGACTATGTTCTTTGATTGTGAGAAGCAAATGTTTCAGATCATCTTCACTTTCAGCCAGTAATGTAGTATCATCAGCATAGCGAAGGTTGTTGATGAGTCTTCCACCAATCTTCACACCTCTGTTGTCTTCATACAATCCTGCTTCTCTGATGATTTGTTCTGCATATAAATTAAACAGGTAGGGGGAAAGGATGCAGCCTTGTCTTACACCTTTGCTTATTTTAAACCATTCTGTTTCTCCTTGTTCCGTTCAAACTGTTGCTTCTTGATCAATGTACAGATTGCGCAAGAGAATGATCAGGTGTTCTGGTATACCCATGATTCTCAATGTGGCCCAGAGTTTCTCATGGTTTACACAGTCAAAAGCCTTGCTATAGTCGATAAAGCACAAATAGAAATCCTTTTGGTATTCTTTAGTCTTTTCAAGGATCCATCTCACACCCGCAATGATGTCTCTTGTTCCTCGCCCTTTCCTGAACCCTGCTTGCACTTCAGGTAGTTCTTGTTCCAGGTATGGTTGTAGTCTCTTTTGAATAATCTTCAGTAGAATCTTGCTGGCATGTGGGATCAGAGCGATTGTGCGATAATTTCCACAGTCAGTTGGATCACCTTTCTTTAGTATTGGTATAAACACAGATCTTTTCCAGTCAGTTGGCCATGATGTTGTCTTCCATATTTCTTGGCAGAGCCTTGTGAGTATGGTAACAGCTGCATCAGATTGCTGCAATACTTCTATAGGAATGCTATCAATGCCTGGTGCTTTGTTCTTTGATAAGGCTTTCAATGCTGCTTCAACTTCTTCTTTCATCACCAATGGTTCCCGATCATAAGCTACAGGTTGAAACAGCTGTTGATCCACTTGATCTTTATCATATAAAAACTCTGTATATTCCTTCCACCTTTTCTTGATCTTCTCAGCATTATTCAACAAAGAACCTTGAGAATCTTGTAACATTCCAATTCGAGGCTGGAACTTTTTCTTTAATTCTTGTAGCTTTAGGAAAGCCGATCTTGTTCTTCCTCTAATAGTTTCTGCTTCTATTTCCTTGCAAGTGTCATTGTAGTACTTTTCCTTGTCCTGTCTTGCTGCACGTTGGAAATCTCTGTTGAGTTCTGCGATTGTCTTTCTTTCTCCTCTGGCTTTAGCTTCTCTGTGTTTCTGGGCAATTTTCAGAGTTTCTTCCGTCATCCATTTTGGCCGCTTTTGCTTTTTCACCTTTTGTAGAGACTTCTCGCTTTCTTCCAACACAACCTTCTTAATGTCATTCCATAACTCTTCCGGAGCTCTGTCATTTGTATCTAAAGCAGCAAATCAATTTTTCAGGCAGTCTTTAAATTCCAGTGGTATATTCTCAAGGTCATATTTTGCTGCATTCATGAGTGGTTTGCTCTTTTTCAACTTTAGTTTGAGTTTGCATACTAGTAGTTGATGATCTGTACCACAGTCAGCTCCAGGTTTTGTCTTTGTTGATGTTATAGAACTTTTCCATCGTTGATTTCCACAGATGTAGTCAATTTGATTTTTATACAATCCATTGGGTGAAGTCCATGTGTACAGTCGCCGCTTGTGTCGCTGGAAGAAGGTGTTTGAGATGAATAGATCATTGGTCTTGCAGAATTCTATCAGTCTTTCTCCAGCTTCATTTCTGTTGCCAAGTCCATATTTTCCAACTACTTTGCCTTCTTCTTTGTTGCTAACTTTTGCATTCCAGTCACCCATGACTATCAGGATATCCTGTTTGCATGTTCTGTCAATTTCAGCATGTACTTGTTCATAGAACTCTTCAATTTCATTCTCTTCTGCAGCTGTTGTTGGGGCATATACTTGAATTATAGTTGTGTTGATAGGCAATCCTCATTGACGAATAGAGATTAAGTGTTCGCTGACTGCATTGTATTTCATTACAGTTCTTGCAAGTTTCTTCTTTATTATAAATGCAACACCATTTCTTCTTTGTCTTTCATTTCCAGCATAGTAGACTATGTGATCATCTGATGCAAAGTGCCCGATGCCAGTCCATTTCAGTTCGCTGACACCCAACAGATCAAGTTGTACACGTTCCATTTCATTCTTGACTACCTCCAACTTCCCTTGGCTTATGCTTCGTACGTTCCATGTTCCAATGCGTAAGACATCTTTACAGCTTCTGACTGTCATTTCATGCGCAGCTACATCAGCAGTCAGACTTCCCGAGGGCTTTGATCCAACCACATCATAAATGCTGGCTTTACTCTCTTCAGCTCTTCCCTAGTAGCTAGTTGAGTGCCTTCCGACCTGGGGGTCTCATCTTCCAGCACCATAGCACAATTTGTTTTGTTGTAACTATCCATTGGATTTTCATGGCAAGATACAGAAGTAGATTGCCAGGCCTTTCTTCCGCGCAGTTTAAGTTTGGTGGTGTTGCCGTTGTCACAAAAAAGTGATCCTCTGCCGTCAACACTATCCCATTCTGCTGCTGCCCAGATGGGTGGTTTGTCTTGGTCTGGCACCTCAGCTGAGACCTGTCCATCTTTGGAGACCCTGCCAGTAGTTAAACTACCGATAGTTTAGCTCTCAGCATCACTGATGCACGCAAGCCCTCACAGCACGACAAGCTGCAAACCAAGTGAGAGGAGGATATGATAGACGTCTATAAATTATTGAATGGAGTGGAACTGATAAACATAGATCAGTTGTTTATGCCATCAAAAAGTAGAAAGACTAGAGGACATGTAATGAATCTACAATGTAACCCATTTAAGACTAATAAGAGAACATTTTTCTTTTGACTCAATGCATAAACTCTGGAATTCGTTACCAGAGGATGTAGTAAAATCTGTTAGTGTAGCTGGGTTTAAAAAAGGTTTGGACAAGTTTCTGAATGAAAGGTCCATAAACCATTATTAAAGAGTACCTGGGAAATCCACTGCTTGTTCTGAGATGAGCATTGTGGAACCTGTGTGCCCTTTTGGGAACCTGCCAGGTATTTGTGACCTAGATTGGCCACTGTTGGAAACAGGATACTAGGCTTGATGGACCTTGGTCTGACCCAGTATGGCATTTCTTATGTTTGCTGACCTGCACAATGGTGATGCAGCGGCCAAGTTGACTTTGGGACGCTGGATTAAGGAGGCCATTGCCTTGGCATATCTGTTGCAGAACTGGTCCGTTCCAGAGGGTTTGCACACCCATTCTACCCAAGCACAAGCATCCTTGTGGGCAGAGCGGAGCTCAGTAGTCCCTCCAGATATTTGTCAATCATTATCGCTTGGATGTCCACACATGAGCAGACACAACCTTTGGCTCAAAGGCTGTGCGAGCTGCTGTGTTTTCTTCCCCGCCCAGTGGATTCCTAGTTTTGGTACATCCCACTTGTTTGGACTGGTCTATCAGGACGATATAGAAGGTAACAATTTACTTACTGGTTAATGTCCTTTCCTTGAATCCTGCTAAACCAGTCCAGGACTTGCCCCTAAAACTGCATTTGCTGTGTTCTGCTGTGGTACTGTTGGGTCCGCTGTGATTTCTTTTTTTCACTTGGCTCGGCAGGTTCATCATCTTTGGCCGGTTTTCTGGTTTTGCTTCAGATCGTTTTGGCTTCAAAACAATTGGTCTCAGACCCAAATCATCACCCTCTAACAAACAAACTGTTGTGCCTGAACCCAATGACATACTGTAGGGCCCCCTCGTTTCACCTACTGACTGCTTCAGCGGTTTGCTATTTAAAAACCTCTATCCTCAGTTGTCAGTTGAAATCCAATACCTCTCTTCCTAACAGCTAAGATTTCTCTTAAGCACTTACTTTTATGTGATGTCTTCATTTACTCCACACTCAATGCTTTGCACCATTGGTAGCTAATTTGTTTGTGTCATTTTGAGAGTTTATAGATAGGGTTCTTATGATTCATTGATGATATTTTTATGCTGTTAACAAGAGGACAAGATAACTTGGAAGAGTTCTTTAAATGGTTAAACTTGGGTAGTTATCATATACAGTTTGATGTACAGTGAAGTAGTATAGATCCTTTGATTTTCTTACCTATGGTGTATTCTAAGAAAACAGATAAAATACATTTTTGTCTTAGGATAGTAATCATCCACATCATTTAAAGAATAGTCTACTGTTCTTGCAGTTTTTGCAATTCAGTAGGATATGCTCTACAGATAATGAATTCAAACTGAAAATGGGAGAATTACAACATAAATTGATTAGATGAGGCATTCAGAGAAGAGTATTATATAATAACCAGGCATTCCTGAGCGGTCCTCCAGTTTAGTCCTCCACATTCGGGTAGTGCACCTCCTCCTGAAGCCTGGAGACTGGACCAATCAAAAACTTTCTGTATGATGTATGTAGACGGAGCTCCCATAAGCCCCCAGTGTGTCCAGTCTCCTTGCAGCTTGAGGACGTGTGTGCCTAGTCTGGGCACACTTAGTGACTCTTGAAGGAGCAACACTAGCTAGTTTATTTGAGGGTTTATTTCTCCATTTCAATTCTTTTGGTTTCATTAGGTAGCTATCCCTTTAAAAAAAAAGAATAAGAAGAGGGGGACCAGAAGAGCCTCCCGGTGTGAAGCCAGTCCTGCATTGGGCTCCTGCCTTCCTTACTGGTATAATTTGGCAGCCAGACAGGTTAGATCTCTCCCCTAGACTGCACGGGGAAGAGATCTACCTTTCCCGGACAGCTCTAGTACTTTGGGCAGTTGCTGTGCCTGTGGGTATCTTCTGGCAATATTTGCCTCTCTCCCCCTCACTTGTCGGCTGCAGCACGCTCCCGTTTCTGACTTCAGCGGTGAGCCGGCTGCCGACGGGATTTCGCCACGGCGGTAGGTGCCCGTTCTGAGGGGCTCGTGTTTTTTCTTTCTTTTACTTTGATTTTACTTTCCTTTTACTTTATTTTGCTTTCTTTTGTTTTTCGCGCTGTTTTTGGGCGCGGGTGCATGAGTCCAGTGGCCATTTTGTAGCCCTGCTTTCAGTTTTTTTCCCGCCGGCTTGATCACTTGTGTACGGCTCTCCCTTGCGTTTTTGGGGTTTTTTGCAATGGCGGTTTTGCTCAGGGCCCTCTCAGTGTTCTAGGGAGTATTTTACTTTTTCAAAAAAAAAAAAAGGAGTCTCAACGTTTTCTTTTCTTTTCCTGTGGGGTTCAGTTATTTCCTTGTTGGAGCGGCTTCTACGTTACTATGGCTACCAAACCGCAGTGCGTGATCTGTGGCTCGCGCAGGGGAGCGGTAGCGGAGTCTGGCATCTGCCGAGGCTGCGCCTCGGTGTCCTCTGATTTGGAACAGCAAACAGGCTTGAAGGAGCTGCCTGACCCTGAGGGCCCCCCTGTTCTAGCGGAGGGTGAAATCTCCCCTGGCTCTCGCCCGTCTTGTTCTGCGCCCCACTAACGGGCATGCTACTGTGTTACCGGGTATGGCGGTTGAATCCCCTATGGATTTTTCCCTGGATTTTGTTCTTCTGATGCACCAGGCCTTTCGCTTGAGCCGTTCCGGCAAGTTATCAGAGGTCTGGCCAGCACCCCTCCCCTCCCTTTCGTCGGAGGAGGTCCAGCGTGCTGCTCAGCCTGCCGCCAAACGCTTCAGAGCCGTGGACCCGGAGCAGGACGCCATGGGCTATCCAGATTTGGAGACGGATGGGGATCCTGAGGCTGAGGAATTGGAAGACGGTGAAATTCCCGAGCCGGAGGACCAGGCTCGGATTATTCGCGTGTTTCGTAGGGAGGAGCTGGTTCCTTTGATCACGGAATCTCTTCAGACCCTTAATCTAGCCGTACCTCGACCGGGTGAAGAGGACAGCTTGGAAGATCCTCTCATACAGGCGGTGCGAGAGTCCCAGGTGGTCTTTCCCGTGCACCGTGTCGTCGAGCAAATGATTCAATCTGAGTGGGATCAACCAGATTCCGGTCTGAAGGGGATTAGAACTATGAACCGTCTGTATCCCTTAGGCGACAAAGATAAGGAGAGGTTTAAGTCCCCGCGGGTGGATGCGGCTGTGTCGGCGGTGACTAAGAAAACCACAATCCCCGTTGAAGGAGGTGCTGCCTTAAAGGATGCACAAGACAAGAAGGTAGATAATTTGTTGAAACAGGCTTTTGACACCAATGCCTTGTCCCTACAAGCCTCTATTTGTGGGGCTTGGGTGGCTCAGGCCTGTTTACGTTGGGCTCAGCACCTACGCTCGGCTTCCGGCTTGGATAAGCAGGGGTTGTTAGAGGTGACCCGCTTAGAGTCTGGGTCGGCGTATCTGGCGGATGTACATTATGACTTGATCAGGTCCTTTGCTAATAGTATGGCTTCGTTGGTGGTAGCGCGACGGTCCATCTGGTTACGAAACTGGGCGGCTCACGGTTCCTCTTAAGTCTCGCCTCAGTAAGCTGCCCTTCAAGGGCAAATTATTGTTTGGTGATGCCCTGGATAAGTTGGTTAAGGACCTGGGAGAATCAAAGGGCGGTAGGCTGCCGGAGGATAAGCCTAAGATAAATAGAACCTTGCCTCCTTTGCGCGGCCAATTTCGGGATTTTCGCAGATTTCGCTCTTCCCGCCTTTGGAGTGCCCAGCGCGGTCGCTTTGGATCCCGCTCTCAAGGGTTTCGGGGTTTCCGAGGTGCGGGACGCGGTTTCTCTGGAGCCTCCTCCTCTTCGTCCTCTTCCTTTAGTCGCAAACCGCAATGAAGCGAGGCGGGCTCCGGGGGGAAGTCTGGTCATCGGGTGTCGCTTACGCGATTTTCTTCCTTCTTGGGCCCAAATTACTTCAGATCAGTGGGTGCTGGAGATTATCGAAAAGGGTTATGCGCTGGAGTTTGCTGTCCCGCTCCGAGAGTCATTTGTTCTGTCTCCCTGCAAGGGAGAACAGAAGTTGCGGGCTATCCGCGTGACGTTGCACCATCTTTTATCTCTGGGGGCGGTAATCCCTGTTCCTCCTTCCGAGCGCGGCACCGGTCGCTACTCCATCTATTTTGTGGTTCCAAAGAAAGACGGGTCTCTCCGCCCAATCTTGGATCTCAAGGGCATGAACCGTGCCCTCAAGGTCCCGCACTTCCGGATGGAAACCTTGCGGTCGGTCATCGTGGCGGTGCGTCAAAGGGAGTTTCTCACGTCCCTCGACCTCTCGGAGGCTTATTTACACATTCCCATCCGGGCATCTCATCAAACGTTCCTCAGATTCGCGTTTCCGTGGGGCCATTTTCAATTTCAAGCCCTGCCGTTTGGCCTCGCCATGGCTCCTCGTACCTTCACGAAAGTAATGGTAGTGGTAGCGGCGGCCTTGCGAAAGGAGGGTATCCTTGTTCACCCTTATCTAGACGATTGGTTGATTCGAGCAAAGTCCAACGACGAGTGTGTGCACGTCACGAGCAGAGTGGTTTATTGCAATCCCTAGGCTGGGTGGTCAACGCACAGAAAAGCCGTCTGTCGCCGACTCAAAACCTCGAATACTTAGGAGTACAATTCGACACGGCGAGGGGATTGGTATGTTTGCCGGAGCGCCGTGGCCTAGCCTTAAGGGGCCTCGTCCGCCTTTTCCTGGGGATGCCCGCTCCGTCCGCGTGGTGGTACCTCATGCTCCTCGGCACAATGGCTGCAACCCTGGAGGTGGTCCCTTGGGCGAGGTTCCATATGCGACCGCTCCAGAGTGCCCTGTTACATCGTTGGTCGAATCAGTTCGACTCGTTGAACATGAGGTTGCCTTGCCCGAAGCCAGTTCGTCGGTCACTCCGCTGGTGGCTGTGCTCAGAGAACCTGCGGAGGGGGCTGCCCTTGGAACCGCCCCTTTGGGTGCCGCTCACGACGGATGCCAAACTCTCGGGCTGGGGGGCTCACTGCGAAGACCGTTTCGTGCAGGGGACGTGGTCTCCTCTAGAGGCCTCTTGGTCGATCAACCGGCTCAAACTCCGAGCGGTGCGGCTGGCCCTCGAAGTATTGGTGCGCGGGCGGCCGGTGCGCGTTCTCTCGGACAACGCGACGACAGTGGCCTACATCAATCGCCAGGGGGGCACCGGAAGCGTGGCCCTGGAATCCGAAGCGACAGCTTTGTTCAATTGGGTGCAGGCCCGGCTGCCGGCGATCTCGGCGGCGCACATCGCCGGCACGGACAATATGACGGCGGACTTTCTCAGCAGAGTGCAGGTGGACCCCGGGGAGTGGGAGCTCAACCCGCAAGTTTACGCCAAATAGTTCGTCGGTGGGGCCCTCCCGTCATGGATCTCATGGCGACGTTTCGGTCAGCAAAAGCGGGGCGCTTCTTCAGCAGGCGAAGGGAACGCATGTCCGAGGGTCTCGACGCCCTCATTCAACCGTGGCCGGAGTCCGGTCTCCTTTATGTCTTTCCTCCGTGGGCGCTCATCGGTCGGGTCGTGCAACGCATCGAGAGCCACCGGGGTCGGGTGTTGCTAGTTGCTCCGGATTGGCCCAGGAGACCATGGTATGCCGACCTGGTACGGTTGCGCGACGGCGTTCCTTGGCCCCTGCCCTCGTTACCGGATCTGCTACTTCAAGGTCCGCTGCGGATGCCCCAAGTGGCTCGATTCTCGCTTACGGTCTGGCCATTGAAAGGGCTCGGTTGAGGAAGAGGGGTTATTCCCCCGCGGTGATTGCCACTCTCCTTAGAGCGCGAAAGACCTCCACCTCCCTCACTTATGTGCGGGTATGGAGAATCTTTGAGGACTGGTGCTCACGGCGTGGTGTCCATGCGGCGACGGTCTCCGTGCCCGTAGTGGTAAACTTTCTACAGGATGGCTTTGACAAGGGTCTTGCAGCTAGCTCTCTGAAGGTGCAGCTGGCGGCTCTTTCCTGTTACAGAGGCAAAGTGCTGAGTCGTTCCCTGGGATCTCACCTGGACGTCCAGCGTTTTCTCAAGGCGGTTTTCCGTTTATGGCCTTCGCGTAGGGTATCCATGCCTTCGTGGGACTTGAACCTTGTCTTGCGTGCTTTGGTTCGCGAG
Source organism: Ichthyophis bannanicus (assembly GCA_033557465.1). Classification (NCBI taxonomy): domain Eukaryota; kingdom Metazoa; phylum Chordata; class Amphibia; order Gymnophiona; family Ichthyophiidae; genus Ichthyophis; species Ichthyophis bannanicus. The sequence continues at coordinate 905,815,530 of CM066035.1, read as the reverse complement.
CCCTTTGAGCCCCTCCGGAGTGCGTCTCTTAAGGATCTGACCCTGAAGGTGGTTTTTCTTGTTGCCATCTGTTCTGCGCGGCGCATCTCCGAACTTCAGGCACTCTCGTGCAGGGAGCCATTTTTGTCTTTTTCTCCAGATCGCGTGGTCCTTCGGCCAGTTCCTTCCTTTTTGCCCAAGGTGGTTTCACCTTTTCATTTAAATCAGGCGGTTTTCCTTCCGGTCCTGCATGACGTCCCCAAGAGCCCGGCGGATGAGGGACTTCACTGCCTGGATGTGCGTCGCTTCCTTCGGCGTTACTTGAAAGTATCTGAGGCATTCCGTAAGACAGACCGCTTATTCGTGCTTTTTGGCGGTGTGCGGAAAGGTGAAGCGGCGACTAAGGCCTCCATTGCTCGGTGGATCAAAGAGACGATAGCGTCGGCCGGTTCCGGAGGGCCTTCGAGCCCACTCCGCTAGGCTCAGGCAACGTCCTGGGCGGAGCATTGTCTGGTTCCGCCAGCAGAAATCTGTAAAGCGGCTACTTGGTCAACTTTGCATGCCTTCAGTAAGCACTATCGATTGGATGTGTTGGCGGCTCGGGATTCTTGTTTTGGTTCGGCTGTATTGCGTGCCGGCTGGCAAGGTCCCGCCCAGTGATGACTGCTCTGTTACATCCCGAATGTGGAGAACTAAACTGGAGGACCGCTCAGGAAATGGAAATTACACATACCTGGTAATTGTAGTTCCTGGAGGGTCCAGTTTAGTCCTCCTTCCCTCCCGTGTATCAGGATATCTGTTGCGGCGGCTTTTGCGAACGGCTCGAATGGGAGCGGCCTTCTCTTCTCTCCTGTCTTTTGGCCGCGCTTCCTGTCCGTTGTCTTTTTTGTTTCCTCTCCAGCCTATATTCTTGAGCGTCTGGATTTTGTATTTTTTTGGCTGTCTTTTTTTCGGCCGGTGCGTCGGTAGCAGCGCTGTGCAGCGTTCTGGCTTCCTCGTTTGGGGAGGGGGTCGATTATTTTCACGAGGGTATAGTTTACCTGTTGTTCTGAATATGTTTTTCTAACAGTCTCATGTGTTGCTTCTTTAAGTCTGCTTTGTTACTAGTTCACTGGGGGCTTATGGGAGCTCCGTCTACATACATCATACAGAAAGTTTTTGATTGGTCCAGTCTCCAGGCTGCAGGAGGAGGTGCACTACCCGAATGTGGAGGACTAAACTGGACCCTCCAGGAACTACAATTACCAGGTATGTGTAATTTCCATTTGTTACAACAATTCTTAAATGAAAAAGATTGCTTTGACAAAGAAGTATTTGTTTTCAGGTATTCACCATTAGCACCCAAGATTACTAAAACAATAAACAAATACTGGAATTTAAAAAATCACAAATGCTTGAAAAACAGAGATCTTCAGATAGCCTATAGTAGGGATAAAAGTTTTTTAAAAAGCAGTTATGTCCCTCTGAATTAAAGTTTGAGGGGGACTTTTATGGTCATTGTCTTACATGTCAAATAACACTACAGACTAAAGCTTTTTTAAAATCCTTTGAATGAGCAAAGTATTATACTGAATTTTTGGTCTGTGCAATGGTATGTCCCTGTAAAAAAGTATATATTGGGCAAACTACATGGCAATTGAAAGTGAGGATGTCAGAACATAAACACAACGGGCCCAATTTTCAAAGGCCTTTACATGGGTAACTTCCTATGTAAAGGCCTAATCTGGGATTTTCGAAGGGCACCTACACAGGTAGTGCCCTTCAAAAATCCCTGCTATGTCCCTAACGCTCCCAGATGCTATCCACATAGCATCGGGGCAGATCAGAGGTGAGCCATGGCACTACCCGTGTAGCACAATTTTTAATGCTACTCAGCGCTCTGCGCCTTAAAGATAGGCGAGGTTTTCCCATGCCTGTCTTTAAGGCGCTGGGGCTAACCGTGTAGCATCGAAAAGTTTTGCTGCACGGGTAGCTCCTGTGGCTACTTGGCTGTGCAGAGGTACATGGATTTTCGATGCCGGGCCACATGGAAAATCCGAGGTGGGCGGGCTATGCGCCAATGTGCTGCATAGCACCACCCAACTGAAATTCAGGTCCGACATTTTAAAAAATATTGAAGCACCATTAGTGTCTGACTACATTAGTGAAGGTCATGCATTTGAATCATTACAATGTTGTGGGCTAGAAGTGATTAAGTAGGTGAAGAGAGGGAGTGACAGAGCCAAGAGTTTTGCTGCAGTGAGAACAGAGATGGAGCTTTTGATTGAACACACTGGAGCTAACGGGCTTGAATCAATAAATAGAGTGGAAAGCTTTCTTTTCAATTAAGGGAAATTATGAATGAAAGAAGAAAATAGAGTGATAAATTGGTCACAGTATTGTGGGAAAGATGATGTAATGAGTTAAATCAATTAGCAAACACAGGGGACTGAAAATCACCTGTGAACATTTAAATGAGAGGAAGTAGCCATGTAGGAGTTATGCAAAGCACTGAATGTGCAGTAAATGAAAACACCATGGTATAGTAAGTACTTAGAGAAATTGCTCTTGGGAAGAGATATGTTAGATTACAACTGAAGACAGTTTTTTTTAAATGGCAAGCCCCTGAAGCAGCCAGTAGGTGAAAGGGTTGAGGCATATTATGTTTGTTATGATGATTTGAAGTAAAAGGGATCTACAGCCAGCTAAGTACCTGTCATTTTGATGGCATTTAACTCTTAAGCAACAATTTATAAGAATTGTTCTGAAGAGAAAGCAATGCATCTGTTTAGCCCAATTGAGCAACTGCATGGAGAACTGAGATCAGAGTATATGAAACAATGGAGAAATTTTACTTAACCAATAATTTCCTTTCCTATAATTCTGCTAGACCAGTCCAGACTAGTGAGTTGTGTCCCCCTGCCAGCAGATGGTGAGACAGAGAAAAATTCCCGAAGCTTTGTGACACCCTTGGTATAAAAACCCATCCTCCAAGGGGAGCTTCAGTAATCAAGGTTACTTACCTGTAACGGGAGTTCTCCGTGGACAGCAGGATAAGTCAGCCACACATGGTGACGTCATCCGACGGCGCCGTGGACGGAGTACTCTCTCTAGCCCAGAAGGCGTTTGCCTCCTGGGTTGAGCCCCCTCCCCTCCACCTGGCCCAGCCCCCGGACCGCCCCTAGCCAGCCACTATTTCCCAAGCTGGTCCAGCAGGTGCTAGGGGCGAGGGCATGCCAAGGGCCCCTGAAGGGGAGGACGGGTGGGAGAGTGTGGCTGACTTATCCTGCTGTCCACGGAGAACTCCCGTTACAGGTAAGTAACCTTGATTTCTCCTAGGACAAGCAGGATGAAGTCAGCCACACATGGTGCCTCCCTAGCTATGAAGGGCTGAGGTGCAGGGGCCCAATAACAAAGACACGAGGTGTATAGATAAAGATTTTATCAAGTTATGGCAGGTGAGAGACAACTTGAACATAACATTACGTGCAATTAGCATGTGCAAACAACGTGTGCAAAACAGCAATTAGCATGTGCAAACAACGTGTGCAAAACAGCAAACCAATTGTGCAAACAGTAAGCATACAACGAACTCAATCAGTGCAAATACTTTGTGCAAATGCAGATAGTAAGCATAGAACAACAACAATCTGTGCAAATAGCTTGTGTAAACATTCTGTGTAACCAGTATCCGTAGGAGCATGTTCTGCGAGGGCAGACAGCCTGGGAACAATTCTTTAATTTAGTAATATTCTTTTTTTTTTTTTTTATATTAAGGATCCGTCGGCGGAGCATGGGCCGATGTTAAGACCGCTTGGCCGAAGGCCTGGTTACGATTCAGATCAAGGCAGTAGTGTCTCTGGAAAGTCTGAAGGGATGACCAGGTGGCCGCTCTACATATGTCCATCGCCGGAACAGAGCGGAGGTTCGCCATTGTGGCAGCAAGCGCCCTCAATTGATGAGCGTGGACTGATGGGGCGTGATCAGTGCCAGCCTTGTCTAGGCAGAAGGCGATGCAGGCCGAGATCCAGAGGGATAGGGTGCGCTTGGAGACAGGGCGCCCTGGTTTGTTCGGGTCATAGGAGACAAAAAGCTGGGTGGAACGGCGCTGAGTGCTCGTTCTTAGGAGGTACAGACGTAGCGCTCTGACACAGTCCAGCGTGTGCTCGCCTCCTCTGGGGAGGAATGTGGCTCCGGGAAGAAGGAGGGGAGTTCAATGGTCTGGTTAATGTGGAAGGCCGAGGATACCTTCGGGATGAACCTCGGGTGTGTTCGGAGGGAAGCCCTGTCGCTGGAAAGCTGTGTGTAAGGTGGGTGTGCCACGAGGGCCTGAAGCTCACTGATGCGCCTGGCGGAGGTGATGGCTATGAGGAACAGGGTCTTCCAAGAGGCGAACTTCATCTCTGCTGACAGCAGGGGCTCGAAGGGGGGAAGTGTGAGCTGGTTGAGAACTGCGTTGAGGTCCCAGTGTGGAACAGGCTTCCTGACCGGGGGATGCAGATTGAAAAGGCCTTTCATGAAGCGGGCTACGATGGGTAGCCGTGCGATGGGTATGTCCCCTGAGCGGTGGTGGAGAGAGGAGATCGCCGCTAGGTGCACCCGGATGGATTGGGGCTGTAACCCCAGTTGAGACAGGGAGGTCAGATACCGCAGAATATCGGGCACGGGTGCCGAGAAGGGGTCTAGGCCTTGAGAGGAACACCATATAGCAAAATGGCGCCATTTGAGGCCGTATGACTTCCTGGTGGCGGGACGGCGGGCTGCGAGGACCACGTCCTCCACCTCATGCGAGAGGCACAGGGGGAGCAGGGTTACCCGCTCAGCCGCCATGCTGTCAAGGCCAGGGTCTGAAGATTGGGGTGGAGGGTGAGTCCATCCTCTTGCGTGAGAAGGTCCGGGAGGAGCGGCAGCCGCTTTGGTGGTTGGAGTGACAGGCGCCTGAGAAGTGGGAACCATGCCTGGCGGGGCCAGTGGGGGGCCACCAGAATGGCTCATGCTCTGTCGGTGATGATGCGTTGTATGGTCATGGAGATCAGGGGGATGGGGGGAAAGGCATACACTAGCGACCATTCCCCCCATGACTCTGCGAATGCATCCGCTGATTGTCTGCGATGGGATGGCCTCTTGGAGCAGAAGTGTTTGCACTTGGTGTTCCGCTCGGTGGCGAACAGGTCTATCTCTGGATGGCCCCACGTTTTGAAGAGGGATAAGGCGATTTCCGTCTTGAGGGACCATTCGTGGGGATTTAGTTGCCGGCTGAGCTTGTCCGCCAGCTGATTCTCCGTTCCAGGCAGGTATGAGGCCTGGAGAAAGCAGCCTTTGGAGACTGCGAAGGCCCAGATCCTGAGGGCTTCCCTGCATAGGACTCGGGAGCCCGTTCCACCCTGTTTGTTCACGTAGAACATTGCTACCTGACTGTCCGTCTGGATAAGGATGGCTTTGCCTCTGATTAGGTTCTGAAAAGCGCTCAAGGCGTAACGAATGGCTCTGAGTTCCAGAAGGTTGATGTGATGCTGCATCTCCCGCTCTGTCCACGCACCCTGGGTCCGGAGTTGCAGACAATGTGCCCCCCATCCCACCGGAGAGGCGTCGGTGGTGATGGTCACTTGGTGAGGTGTGTGTGCGAGGGGTCTCCCATGTGAGAGGTTGCCCCGCCGAGTCCACCACAGAATTGAGTTGCGGACAGCTTGGTTCATTGGTACGTGCGTGTTCAGAGGCTGGGAGTGCTGCGACCAGTGTGCTCGCAGATGCCACTGCAGATGGCGCATGTGGAGTTTCGCTAGCGGGACCGTTTGGGTGGCCGCTGCCATGTGGCCAAGGAGTTGTAGTAGCTTCCGGGCGGTGGGGTTTTGGTTGTGGCAGATATGCATTGCCAAATCCCGAATGGATCTCCTTCGTAGTTGCGGGAGGAAGGCTTTTGCTTCGTTGGTATCTATTAGCGCCCCGATGAATTCCAGTTGTTGCGAGGGGTGCAGGTGGGATTTTTGGTAGTTCACCAAGAAGCCCAGTGCGGATAGTAGGGCAATGGTGGAGTGAGTCGCCCTCTCTGTTTCTTCGGGGGAGGGTGATGTGATCAGCCAATCGTCTAGGTAGGGAAACAGGCAGATTCCCTGCTTGCGGAGATGCGCTGCTACCGCAGCTATGCACTTTGTGAATACCCTCGGAGCTGGGGACAATCCGAACGGGAGGACCTTGTACTGGAAGTGTCTCCCCATCGCCTGAAAACGCAGGTACTGGCGGTGTCCTGGGTGGATCGGGATGTGCGTGTATGCGTCCAGCAGATCCAATGATGTCATCCACTCCCCGGCCTGAATGAGTGGTAGAATGGACCCGAGGGAGTGCATTCGGAATTTTTCTTTGGTGATGAAGAGGTTGAGAGCTCGGAGGTCGAGGATAGAGCGCATGTCTCCGGATTTCTTTGGGACTAGAAAGTACCTTGAGTAGAAACCAGAAAATTGCTCCGAGGTTGGCACAGGCTCGATGGCATTGGAGGAGAGAAGGGAGAGAATCTCCTTTTCCAGGGCAATGGAGGAGGGATCCGGTGCCCTGCAGGGTGGGACTCCGTGTTGCACTGGGGGAGAAAGGAACTTCAAGCGATATCCATCCTTGATGATAGCCAGCACCCATTTGTCCGAGGTGATGGACTGCCAAGCGGAGAGAAATAGGGTGAGGCGTCCCCCAGTGGGAGTCTTGTCCAAGAGCTGATTGTCAAAAAGCTTGGTTAGATTTAACCGGGCCGGGTTGCTGGCTTTTCTGTGGCTTTCTATCTCTCTGTCGAGGTTTTTGCCGGTAAGACTGTTGCGACGGCTGTTGCTTGTATCGGGGTTGCCATTTTTGGTAAGAGCTGTATTGACGCTTAGAAGAATTGTAGTAGTTATGCTTCTGGTGGTAAGAGTTCTTGCGCCCGGTGCGGTCAAAGCCCTCGTCCGACAATGTTTTCAATGTGGTGCAGCGATCCTTTAAGGCGTTAACGGTGTCCGTGACAGTGTCTCCAAAGAGGGACTCTCCAGTGCAGGGAGCATCCGCTATGCGATCATGGGTGTCCTCTCGTAGGCCGGAAGCCCTGAGCCACGCCATGCGGCGGGCGGTAATGGAAGAGGCGGCCGTGCGGGCTGCTGTGTCAAAAGCGTCAAAAGCCGCCCGTACCTGGTGCTTCGTGCATTCTTGAAGGTCGAGGATGAGGTCGGCACCATCATGCTGAGTTCCCTGAGTCGGCATAGGGATTGTAGCTTTAAGCTTCTCTAGGAGTGAGTCCAGGTAAAGGGCCTGTTGCAGTTGGTGGGCCGAAATCCTGGCACTGAGCATGGCTCCTTGAAAGACCCTTTTTCCGGTGTCGTCTAGCGACTTGAGGTCTTTTCCCGGGGGACAGTTGGCGTTAGGACGTGTGGACTTAGTCCTTTTTAGAGCTGACTCCACCACAATGGATTGGTGCGGGAGCTGAGTCTTGTCGAATCCGGGTGCGGTTTGGACTTGGTACTTGTTGTCGAGTTTCCTTGACACTGCTGGCCCAGAAGAGGGGTTCTTCCAAAGGGTGACGAGATTCTCAAGCAGTAATGGGTACACCGGGACGGTTGCCAGAGGTTTCGGTGCTTCAAGGAACTTGCGTGCCGCCTGCGTCTCGGGGCGTTGGTCGGAGGCTTCAGAGGTGCTCGGGAGAGACTGAGAGTGTAAGCCAACTTCTGCAGGAATTTGTGGTACGAAAGGTCCTCTGGACTGGAGGGGCATGTTTCCGCCGACGGTCCAGGGATGGAATCCGAAGCCCCTGGAGAGGGATCCTCGGGTGGAGGTTCTGTTCCTGCTACAGTGGCAGTCACGGGTGTTGTAGAATGGTTGTCATTGGAGGCGACCGTGGCAGGCTGGACGATGGGCGTTGGGATAGGTGCTGCCAGGTTGTTTGCTGGCTGTGCGCCCATTGTTGAAGTAGAGAAGACAGCAATGAGAGGAATTTAGGGTTCTGGATGCATCCCTCTGCAGTGGGTGCTGGGTGCTCTTGTAGATCGTGTTCCTCAGATGCAGCCTCGGGGGAGGACCCGAAGTCGAGCAGTTGCTGTGGGGAGAGTGCAGCGTGGCTGTCATAGGAAGCCCTAGAGGAAGGTGAAGAGCTGGACTCACTGTACTGCCGTCTGCCCCTGGAGCGGCGTGTGGAATCGCGTCCGGAGGAGCTGCTCCTGCGGGTCCTCTTGGTGTGTCTTCAGTGGTGGTGCGTGCTTGCACGGTGCCTCCGCGCGGAAGACCGTCGGTGCTTCGGCGCGGAGGAAGATTGACGTCGGCGCCTGCTGCGGCTGGAAACGGATCGCTGTCCGGATGAAGACCGCTGTCGGCGCCTGCTCTCTCGGCGCGGAGAAGAGCTCCTTCTTCTTCTTCTTTTGCTTCTGTGTCCGCGCCGGTGCCTGTGCTGATCGTCGACGTCATAGAGAGCGTCACGATGGGCGGAGCTAGGGGGCGGGAGCAGCAGGATCCAAGATGGCCGCCCCCATCGCGTCCACATGTTCGCTGGCTCCCGGGGTGTCCTGAGATCGGGGTCCGCAGACAGAGCCCGGGAGAAGGGAGGCTGAACCCGCAGCGTCAAGGCAAGAAGTGGAGGCTGGTGGAGGCGCGCTCGGGGCAGCAGCCGAGAGTAGTGCTTCAGCCTGGCCCAGGATCGCAAGGAGGTCGCGGCAGGGAGCGGAGGCCAGCAGGGGCACGCCCGAGGCCGGAGCGGTACTTAGCTGGACGCCGGAGGCAGGGGCAGAAGAGCCTTGACGAGGTGAGGGTGCAGGAAACAACTCCCTGAGCAGGTTTTCCCTTGTTTTTCTTGCTCTGGGGGACATCCTAGCACAGTGAGAGCAGCCGTCTACTTTGTGTGCGATGCCGAGGCAACGGATGCAGCAGGGGTGAGAATCCGAAGCGTTCATCTTGCGGGAGCATGCAGGGCACTTCTTGAAGCCTGGTTTGGGCATTTTGGATAAAATAAAATCAAATAAAATAAAATGATGAGAGAGTGTAGGTCCGTCTTGCTGGCAAGGCGGAAGAAGTGAAAGTGGCTGGCTAGGGGCGGTCCGGGGGCTGGGCCAGGTGGAGGGGAGGGGGCTCAACCCAGGAGGCAAACGCCTTCTGGGCTAGAGAGAGTACTCCGTCCACGGCGCCGTCGGATGACGTCACCATGTGTGGCTGACTTCATCCTGCTTGTCCTAGGAGAATAACCATTACAAGCAGCAGGAATTCAAAGGAAGCACAAAACCAGACCATAAATGAGTTCATAAATGAATAACCTTTATAACAACAAGCTAAATTGAACAATGTGAAACAGGATCTGCAGGCCAAGGAAGTATGTACATGGCGAGGTGTATCAATGTCACCGATATGTAAAGAGAGTCTTAGCTGGGCAATGGATTAAATAGTTTAGAAGGGCAAGTACTGGACTGGTCTAGACGGATTCCAAGAAAGGAAATTATCGGTAAGTAAAATTTCTCCTTCCAAATACATCCTGCTAGACCAGTCCATACTAGTGGGGAGTACTATAGCTAAACCACTCCAGGACGCGAATAAACAGATGCAGCCAAGACAGAGGCTCCGAAGCAAGCTGCTTCTTGAGCTTGGACATCCAAGCAATAGTAACATGCAAAAGTAAAGAGGGAGGGTGGCCACCTTACAAATATCAAGTGGAGCTACCCATGTGCATTCTGCCCAGGAGGTAGCCTGGGCCCATGTAGAATATGCCCGAAGACCTAAGGGCACATGTTTGTTCAATAAAATATAAGCTCACTCGATGGTCTTCTTGATCTAGTGCACACTGGAAGTGGCCGCTCCTTTTTGAAGATCAGAAGCCAGGATAAAAAGGTGATCGGAGAGATGAAACATATTAGTTTGAGGTAACAGCAAAACACCCTACCAACAGATGAAGGGCTCAGTTGTCACCTGAAAACTCCTTAAAAAAGGAAGAAGGAAGAGATCACGTGATGTGCTGAGGGAGAGTAGATGTGCAGAGCTCTTGCTCCGGAGGGGCCCTCCCCAATAGACTCCAGAAGCCTCCCCCAGAATGGTGAAATTACCTGGTTAATACTATAAAGCAGAGAGGATTGCAGAGGACATGGACCTGGTGGAAAGAGAGGGAACCAGGACATGAAATCATCCCGCCGGGAATGGGAGAAGCCATGCCTGAGTAGTGCCAAAATGGCAGAGCAGCAGCCCTCTCCGAAATCCCCAAAGACAACTCTTGTGGAGGAGGTAACGGTGGCAGTGGTAGGCATCCTGTCACAACAGTTGGGGGACATTGTGGGCAAAATCAAAGCCATTAACAAAACTTTCATTCGGATGTCGCCTGCAGGAAGTGGAACACTGAGTGGGGAAGATGGAGGAGGTGTCGGAGGCCCAAGCGCGGGAGATCTGTAGGCTGCAGACGTAGGCAGAGTTGCAGGCAGCTAAGATTGGTGATTTGGAGAACAGAAGCCGCAGAAACAATTTGAGGTTTGCAGGAATACCACCCACAGTAGCTAAAGCAGCATCCCGATCTGTTTTTTAGCCGTATCGTGTTCTGACTGTGTGCGCCTCCCTTCTTTTCAGTGTGGTACATTTTCTGCAGTTGCCTTTTTCCTGCTTCTCTTCATGCAGTCGGCAGCTGCTTCCCGGCTCTGTTTTTGCTGGTTCCCGCCATAATTTTTGTGCCATGGCTAACATTCTTTCTTCAGTCTGTTGATTTTTGGCTCCCCAGCTCTTTCTTTTATCCTGTCATGAAATGCCACCTTTCCTACAGCACTGCTTGGGCTGTGGGAAGAAATGTAAGACTTTGACAAGTAGTTGTGTTCCTCCTGTGGTTCTGATCAAGGAGATCATGGTTTCGGTAGCTCTTCCAGTTCTCTTGCTTTAGCTCGCTCTGGGTTACCTCAAGGTGATGCTGGATCTTAAGATGCTCTTCCTCTGGTTTTGTTGCCTGAGCAGCCTGCTCACCCTCTACAACTCTCTATTCAGCCTATGCAGACTTCAGTTTATGCAGCTATTCTGTCAGGCCTGGGATATGTGGCGTTTGGGGACTTTGGCTATTCTGACTGCTGCTGATCCTCCACCTAGAAAGCATGCCTGTCAAAGTTTGGCTGGAGCTTCTTTAGATCTGGCTAAGGATACCTTCTCTCCTCCAGGGGCTTGGCGCCCTGCAGGGGAAGACTTTGACGGTTCTTCAGATTAACATTCTATCACTTCTGAGCCTGGCCAGGAAGGAGAACTCTCATCATTGGAAGACAACCAGGAGCATCAAGAGACTGTCAGGATATCCGGTTATTCCATAAAGAAGAGCTTCCTGCTCTCGTTGCTCAAATTACGGAGGCTCTGTACCTCTCGGACGCTCAAGTGCAACAGCCTTTGGATTCCTCTAAATCACAGACAGACCCCATCATTATGGGCATCAGGAAATCTTCTAAGGCTTTTCCTTTTCCCCTGGAACTATAACAGATGGTCTTCTTAAAGTGGGATTCTCCTGATTTGTCTCTACACTCCGCTCTTCACTTGGGGTGTGTTTATATTTGGTCTTTGGATGACCTTGACAAGTGTTTGTGTTGCCCTAAAATAGACTCCCTGGTCACTGCAGTCATTAAATGCACAACCATTCCTGTGGAGGGCGGCACTGCCCTCCGTGATCAAATGGATCGCAAGGTGGAGGGCCTCTTAAAAACCACTTTCTCATCATCAACCTTGGCATTGCAGGCCTCTTTTTGCGGAGGTCTCGCTTCACGCACTCTGCTCCGATGGCTTAATTCACTTCCAGATGATCTGGCTTTGCCTTGTTTAGAGTCTCACTGCCTTTCTTGCAGATGCCTTTTATGTTCTGCTCCACTTATCTGCTCGGTCTGTGGCTCAGTCATTGGAATGCGGATACTGCTTCTGTCTCGCCAAACTTCCTTTCAAGGGCTGCTTTCTTTTTGGTGAGGATTTTGAAAACCTTGTGAAAGATTTGGGGGAAGTCAAGCCTCAACGTCTACCGAAGGATAAGCCTAAATCCAATTTTCGTTATCCACTTCAGAGACGTTTGTCGCTACCGGCCTGGCAAATCTGGTTCTTCTTGAATAGGGCTTGTTTTAAGCCTCAGTCCTTTCAGGGTATCCATCACAACCGGGACAATTTCTCCTTGCCAACAAGTTTTCCAGTTCCGCCAAATCTTTCTCTTGACGATTTCTGGGTCCATTCCAGGGTGCCTCCTGTGGGTGGACGCTTATGGTATTTTTGCCGTGAATGGATCTAGATAACATCGGATCGGTGGGTACTCGAGGAAGTAACACAGGGTTATGCTCTTAGTTTCACCGAGCCCATGCCGAATGTCTTTCTCATCGATGTGGTTCCACAGCCAAGGCAGCAGCTGTACACCTGACTGTCCACCGCCTTCTTCAGCTCAATGCGGTATGCCCAGTTCCTACCTCAGAAAGAGGTTTTGGCCACTATTTCATTTACTTTGTCTTTCCTTCCATCCTATCCTGGATCTCAAGGGAGTCAATCGCTGTCTTCAGGTGCCATGGTTCTGGAAGGAAACCCTTAAGGCAGTCATTCAAGCTGTTCGACCAGGCACATTTCTCACATCCCTGGACCTGGTAGAAGCAAATTTTCACATTTCAATCCGCCAAGATCATCAGCAGTATTTATGTTTTGCAGTCCTCGGTCAACATTCGTTTTGTGCCCTGCCCTTTGGTCTTGCCACAGCCCCTCGCACTTTCTCCATGGTGATGGTATTAGTGGCAGCTTCCCTGTGGTGCCAAGGTATTCAGGTTCATCCTTATCTAGATAACTGGCTGATCAGAGCAATGAGTTTCGAGGAGGCTACTACTGTGGTCTCCCAGGTCCTGTCTTTTCTGGACCATCTCAGCTGCATCTTCAATTGTGCCAAAAGCAATCTGCCCAGTTCAGTCTCTGGAATTCTTTGGCGCCCGCTTCAACATGAGAGTGGTTCGCATCTTCCTCTCTTACGACAGATACAAGAAGCTTTGCATTCAGGTCCATGCTTTCCGGCACCTGCCAGTTCCCATTGTCTGGGATTACCTACAACTCCTCAGCACCATGGCTTCCGCTCTTGAAGTAGTCCCCTGGGCCCATGCTCACATGCATCCACTTCAGTACTTTCTCCTGTTGTGCAGGTCCCCATCCACACAGGACTATCAGATTCGTCTACACCTTTCTTCAGTGATTTGCCGCAGTCTTCACTGGTGGCTTTGTCCTCATCACTTGTTGAAGGGCATTCCCTTGGAAATTCTATGTTGGGTGGTGGTTACCGCAGACACCAGCCTTGCAGGTTGAGGAGTGCATTGCCAGGCATAGGCAGCGCAGGGATCTTGGTCCAACCAAGAGGCCTCTTGGGCCATCAGTCACCTCAAAGCCTGGGCTGTTCATCTGGCTCTACTTTTCTTTCAATCCCACCTCTAGGGTCAAGCAGTCTGAGTACTTTCCGACAATTCCACCACTGTGACATCTCAACAGATAGGGTGGGACCAAATGTTATATTTCCCTGGGCAGAACTCAACCTCCTGGCTCTTTCTGCGCAGCACCTTGTGTGAATGGAGAACATTCAGGTGGATTTCCTGAGTCGTCATATCCTGGGCCCTGGCAAGTGGGAGCTAGCTCTGTGAGCATTTGCAAACATTGTGTGTCGGTGGGGTCAGCCTCTGGCCCTATCTGGGCTCCTTCTACTCTTACAAAAAGGTTTCTGGAATAAGGATATAATCTATGCGGATGCTCATACTATGTGCCCTCGAGAGGTGTTTATAATCCCTCTCTCGCAGGTGCAAGAGTCACCACGGGTCCACTAAGTGCAATCTCCTCAAAAATCATCTAAGGACTCTGGAAACTTGTATTCTGGCCCTTGGCACAGCTCTGGAGGCATCCATCAGTGGATTTAAAATCCCATTTAGGTCCCCCTCCCCTCCCCTCCTTGTGTCCTCTGTCACTCCTCCCATCTGCTTCCCCTACTTCTCACTTCCCTCACTCCATGCCCTCCCCTGGAGCACTCCGAGCCCGTCAAACAATCAACCTGTGTTTACATTACTAGTAAGTTCAAAATATTTACCCCAACAGACTTCCAATCCCCTATGAAAGACTCTCCTTCCTGTTACCTCCCTCCCCTTGACCCTCTCAACCTCTAGCCTGCTATCCTGTCTCCCCTCCCACCACCCTCAACCCCCCCTCCCTCTCTCCAATCTATTTCCACTTCTTTGTCCCTACCCTACCCTACCCTACCCATACCTATCCGTGGCTCATATAGAGGACTCAAAGTTCAAGTTAACTCAGGAAGATCACGCTCTCCAGTCTTTCCCTCTTATTAATTGTCTTCCCCTTAGGGGTGTTCCTCTGTGCCCTAAGCGGTGGGCTGGCTGGCACAGCTTGTAATATCCAGCTTCCCACACGTATCATGCCCCTCCACCATTGGTTCTCAAGAAGGTTTAAATCAACTGTCCTTGTTTTTGCCTGCCTGCTGGAGATGTTCTAGGAGTCCTTGCCTGTTGCTGTCGGCTGTAGCTCCGTCAGATGTTTAGTGGCAGCCATCGCAGATTCAAAGACTCTCACCATACCATTAATAAAGACTTTGAGGCACGTGGGGTATAGGACCACAATTTGCACTCCACTAGCCATTGACAAACATGGCATATGCTATATGTCATCGGCTCAGCTCTGTGGAGTAATCTTGGAAAATCCATATATAGGTGTCTCCATGTTTTATTGGGCCCTTGGTCTTTGCTACCCATAAAATCAAGTCTTTCGGGGGGAGTGGTTTGTTTCCAAGATGGCGGCAGTGAAGGTTCAGCTGTAATGCCTAAGAGGAAGGGCAAACTTAAGGCTGTTCCCGCGGCGCCGTTGCCCAGCGGTGAGGGACCCATGGATCGATTCGTTCAGCTGTCGAAGGATCAAGTGTCGAGGATTCGAGCGGGCGCTGTGATGCCTGTGAAGGAAGGTGATTCGGCGTCTTCGCCCTTAGACACCTCGCTCTCCCCGGATGGGCGTATCCCTCCTGCTCCCCCCACTACCGCGGTTGCCCGGATTGCGAGAGATGCAGCTGCAGAGTCTGAAGTGGTGGCTGCCACTGTGCCGGAGCGGGTCTCATCTTCGGAGACTTCCGCTGGTTTAGCCGGGGATTCTCAAGTTGCCGTTGCGACGACTGTTCCATCCAGCAGTGGAGACCCTGACCAAGCAGATATCCCTTCAGTGGCAGATGGTTCTTCAATCTCCAGGCCTGTATTTCCTTTATTGGTTCGTCCAGTCTCCGTGACTTTGGACAGCATTTGGGACGCACTCTCTCATTTATCGAATGTTGTGGGGCAGCAATTGTCTACATATTCTTTGAGAACTACTGAGTTGGAAAAGTCCATGACTGTGGTGACAACAGATATTCAAGGACTTAATGCTAAGTACGAGTTGCTGGATCAGAAGTTTGAACAAGTTTCTGATCTCACTGCCTCTTTGGTTAAGGAAAATATTGCTCTTAGAGTTAAATCAGAGGCATTGGAGAATGCGGTTCGGTCTTCAAACCTTCGACTGTTGAACTTTCCCATTATTGTTGGGGAGGCTCCTCTTGATTTATTTAAGAAATATTTGTGTGAGGTACTTTCAGTACCAGTTGATTTGTTACCTCCAGTTTCTAAAATATATTATCTCCCTTCGGGGAAGAATGTTGGGAAAGTAAAAGTGGGCCCTTTGGAGTTGGATTCACTTAATGTTTCTGAGTTGCTTAGTACTCCTAAAGAGGAGGACGTGCCTGTTTCCACCTTACTTGTTACTTTAGCATTATCATCGGATTGGGAATGGCTCTTGAAATTGTTTTATAAAAAGAGAGTAAATTTATTTTATGGGAAAAAAGTTTATATCTTCCCAGATGTGTCCAGGGACACTCAGAAGCAGCGGAGGGTGTTTCTTTTATTAAGGCCTGGTGTCCTTCGTATTGGTGCCACTTTCACGTTACGGTTTCCCTGTAAATGCGTGATGATTCATAATTCCCATAAATATGTTTTTCTTTCACCTGAGGATCTATCTGCCTTTATTAGTAATCAGTTGCCTTTGTGTTCTTCTTCTTCTTGACCAGGGTATGTATACCCCTCTGTTTATTGAGATCCTTCGAGCACTGCCTCTATCTGTTTTTCCTTTGTTATACTGATGGGGCTTGTCCCCGTATATTTTGTTGCTACTTCTCTTTCCCCTTTTAGAGGGCTAATGTATAATTCTTGCTTGAAAATTTGGGAAAATTGTATTTCTTGTATTTATGTCTGCAAGTATTATTGTTTTCTGGGTTCAAGGTTTTCTTGATCTTTTTTGTAATATGCTTATCAAAAATAAAATAAAAAAAAGAAAAGAAAATCAAGTCTTTCTGGGTGTAGTTTAAGAACTGGGCTATAACCAGACATGGTCGGCGATCTTCCAGTTTCGTTGGGCCTACTCTATGTGCTCGTTTGATTGACTTTGGGACCCCAACAACTCCCAGTGGAAGGAGCAGGGGCAGCAGTGTTTCAAGGTACCCTTTCAGTTCAGTAGGTGACTACCAACTTTGCTGATAGATGTCTTGCTTGTAGAACAGTCAGAATGGAAGGCTGCAGCACTTCCCTTCAGAGGTGCTCTATTGGTCCTCTTCACCAGGAGCAACTCTGGAAAGTGAAGAAAGGAAAACTGTCGGCAAAGAAGGGGCACCACAGTGTGCACAACAGCCAAAGATGGCTACACTGACACCAAATCTCTTCTCAGAGAACACCAGGAGCTAGGAGAAGTCCACCATCTCTTGAGACAGAGAAAATACTGAAGCTGTCTTTGGGGGATGGGTTTTTATACCAAGGATGTTGTCACAATGCTTCGGGAATTTTTCTGTCTCACCATCTACTGGCAGGGGGACACAACCCATTGGGTTTAGCAGGATGTTTTTGGAAGTTTGAATTAAGATTGCTTATTGAAATGTTACTAAAACAACAACAACAACGAATTGAAGCAGCAGTCACATTGCTTAAAGAAGTACGTTTTGGAGATACGTGGTATGAGCTGTCTGAGAGAGATCCTAAATTGACGTCTTATAGTCATCAAAGCCTGGTTTTGGTCAAATTATAAAACGGTGGATTAAGTGCATTTGACATTAATTTTGAAGTAATTTTAAATATTTTGACCTATGATGAGGGCAGCTGTAAGGAGATGAGGTCCCCCTGTGCCCCCTCCCCCACTGCTGCTGCCCCTCTCCATGTCCAGCAGCAGTAGTCACAAACAGCCCACAGAGCTTACCTTCAAGCTCTGACATCGCATGGCTATTTGATTTTGCTGCTGTCCGATTCTCAATACTGACTTCCTGTGCAAACAGGAAGTCAGCCGAGAGGGGCAGAAGCAAACAGCACCGTAGCTTGAAGGTAAGCTTTGCAGGGCTGTTTGTAACTATTGTCACTGCTGTCTGTTCCAGAGAGGGGTGATAGTGGTGGCAATGGGTGCTCCTGGAGGGCCAGTGCTCTTGGCAACTGCCTAGTTTGACTAATCATAGTGCCAGCCCTATGATTGATAGAATGACAGCCCCTAAATAGTTAAATGATTGTGTGTCTGAGGTCTCTTTCTCCTTAAATAACGGATTTGATCTGGAAGAATAATTTCATCTGGACATTGGAGTGGTGATAATATATTTGAATTTACAGCAGGTGTTTTATGAACCGTTATATTTTTCAAAGGCAACACAAACATGTATTTGCCTTTATGCATTAAGCTCCTAAAATGATACCCAGTAGTGCAGTGGTTCTGAATTTGTGGTCTATGGACTCCTGGGCATTCCAAAAAAAAAAAAAAATTGGTGGGAGGAGGAGGGAGAGAGAGACTGATAGAGACAGGAAAGGGAAGAGAGGCTAGTGGAGACGACTTGATGCTGATGGAAGGGGGCCTGGGAGGAATGAACTGGGGTTCCTGAACCTTTTGGAGGTTAATAAGGGATCTACATAGCCAAAACGATTGGGAACTTTTGTGATAGCACACATGTTCCCTCATACAAACTTACACTGACTCTAAAGTTCTAAACTTGTGCACACACATTTTATAAAATATGTACATATATCGCAACTCTACCCAAACTATTTCCCGGCAACACCTGTCAGCAGGTTATGCATTTAACCCCCTCCCCCCTTTGTAATTTTATAAGACCCATTTTCCACAAGTAAAAATATGCTTCACATGTGGAAAAACCTTTATAAATGACCCCCATAATGGACAGACCCCACTCAGAGCTTATTTGTAAAGTCTGACAACAAAACCATAAGAGTCTTAGAGCAAAGCTTGACTAAGAAGAATTAAAGTAATTGGGTACAGGTGGGATTCAATTGAGATACTGATTTTGTATCATGAAAAACAAGGTTGTATGCTGTAAACATTTAAAGAACTCTGCCTATGTACTGTACACTGGCTAAAGACCATTTACACGTCCATGAACCTATTTCATATGCTGCATCAGTCTTACTCTTTTATTTATAAATTATTCTAAGTCACCAATATGAGAGAAACACCACTCATAGCAGCATACAGCAAATATCTAATCATCAAAAATGAAACAAACAAACAGATACAAGGATAGCATCCTAGATTTCAAAATCCTGAAAACTCTCCACGGTCATCCTCTCCTCCAACCTCCCCATAAGCACCAGACCAATGTCCTTCGCCTTTCTAAACCCCAAGCCATAGGTTTTCAACCCAGTCCTCAGGGAACCCTAGGCCAGTCAGGTTTTCAGGATTCCCACAATGAATATGCATAAGATTTGCATACAATGAAGGCAGACCATGCAAATCTTTCTCATGCATATTCATTCTGGGAATCCTGAAAACCTGACTGGCCTAGGGTTCACCAAGGACTGGGTTAAAAACCCGTGGCCCAAGCTATATCTCTAAGGTACAAAGGCAGAACCGTTTACAAAATCTGTCCAAACACAATAAAGGCTGTTGCCCAGGTACATGCCAACTGCACCTCCGTAGTGGTGGCATTCTCATCAAGTCTGGCACCTGATTGCAATACTTGGGTCAGCCTGTGGGTGCTTTCTGTCCAAGATTTTTGAACTTAATGCTCTATTTCAGGCATATCCAAACTTCAAAAAGGACGTGATCTTATTTTTCTGGCCAAAAGTGCCGGTGATCTACCACCATGAAAATTAAATTTCAAATTAGTTTCAAATTAAATTTTAACCCAATAAAGTTGGTGGTTCCCCCCCCCCCCCCCCCCATTTTTAATGAGCCTTCTGTCATTTACTTGGATGTGATCAGCTGTTAAGCAAATTAAGCAAAAACAAAACAGACAAAGATCCAGTAAGAACTGCGAGGGGAAATTGAAAGTACATTTTTTCTTGATATTTTATTGAGTAATAACTTTCTTTAACTTTTATTGAATAATTTGTGTTAAATTTAGGTCGAGTATTGATCCAGGCTGATCTTGCACAATCTTTAATATTTCACTCTTGCTCATTAGTGAGACGTTTGAGCCTGCATTTCATCCACCAGCTTTTTGAAGTTGGGTGAATATTGCATGAGGGCCAGTCTCAAGGAATCCTGGAGATGTCCATCTGTCATGTTGGAACGTTGTGTACTCTGTCATTTTCAGATGGAAAAACACAGATTCAGACAAATAAGTTGAACCAAAACAGGAGTGTACAGCTTCACTGCATCTTCTCACGTTGGGAAATTTGTCTCTAGGCACTAGCTTCCAAAACGATTCTTGCTCAGCACAGGTCATTTTAAGGGTTAATATTTCATTTTCAAGAGTTGGCTTGTTCAATGAGTAATTTGTACTGATAGCAGCTGCAGTTTCTTTAATGTCCACATCTACTTTGAATGGGTATAAAGCACAGTTACTTACCTGTAACAGGTGATCTCCGGAACAGCAGGAATTAGTCTTCACATATGGGAGACGTCACCGACGGAGCCCGCACGGGAATGCTCCCCAGCATCCAATCAGAAAGCCTTTGGGAGCATCCCCCGTGCCTGCACGGTGGCTTCCCACCCTTCCTACTGCCTCTCCCCAGTTGAGTTTCATAGCTGAGCCAGAAGGAGAGGAGAGGGAGAAAGAGATACAACTCCTAGGGGAGGTGGGCGGGTTGTGAAGACTAATTCCTGCTGTTCCGGAGATCACCTGTTACAGGTAAGTAACTGTGCTATCTCCAGGAACAAGCAGGAATGAGTCTTTACATATGGGGACTCCCTAGCTGAGGATGCCCAGGGGAGATCCCGTAAGCCCGGCCCAGGACGGGATGGCATTTGCCCAACCTGAATCCCCAGAAAGAAAAAACACCCCTGGGAATCAACCCCATAAAATCCATAAATATTTGATTCCCCTAACTTCCTATTAAAGAACTACTCCCACCCCCCAAAAAAAAAATATATTTTTTTGTCGGATCACTCACCCTGAGAGGAAACATTTCATGTCTCGCAGTGAGTCCTCCTTTTTAATCAATTTAAAAGACCGACTACCTCGGTCCTGATTTAGACAGGACAACACCCGTTGCCGTCAACTGTTACTACATGTAGCAACAGAAAAGCAAATCCCTTAACTGGTTCAGTGTAGGCTAAAACTGACGAAGTGATCCACAGCGTCATTAAATGCCCAGCCTCAAACAACAGCAAGGAACCAAATGTACTTAGCTGAATCTCCCCACAGAGCAACTTTCACAGTCCAGGCTTCAAGGGGGGTCAGCTCACAGGATACATCCCCGGCAGGATTCTCGCGACACTGACAGTGTTTCAAGCCGCTTCACAGCTCTTACAGCTCTTCCTCAGGCGAATAAATCCTCCAACAACGTAGTTCAATTTAAGTAGATCAAGAGATGATGTCATGAACAGCAGCAATAGGTGAAACTCAAACTCCTCCCCTGAATGTCACAAGCGTAGGCTCCACCAATCAATGTCCACATTCATACCTGCAGGTACTACAGACCCCAAGCGATAAATCCAATATTGTTCGGCACATTGCAAACATGCCTGGCGTTCTCTCCCCCCCCCCCCCCCCCGAGGCATCAATGGAATCACTTCAAGAATCCGCCACCGTAAATCTGCAAAATAATGACCAGCTTGCTGACAATCCCCTGAATCCCCGGCATCCCCCAAGGGATGGAGGGTAGGAGTTGAGAAGAGTGGAACAGCAAAACCCAAAGACTACAGGGAGAGTAGTCATTAGAATGCATGGAAGCATCATTAAGTTTTTAATGAATTAATGACTTAGTACCATGTAGAGCTTACCTACTGAGTTGTAGGAAGTAGGACTGTGATGGAGGTACTGTAGATGCAGTAGCGAGGTCTTCAAGGGTACTTCACCGCAGCGAGGAGGAAGTTCCAAATCTGGAAGGCCAGGAGATCCAGGAGTCAGCTGGGTCAGGAGAAGGACGGCAGGTCTTCAAGGAAGCTTTATGCAAAGCTGAGCACTCCCTTAGGAGCAGAGTCCATAACTCAGAGGACTAACAGTAGAAGACTGGCCGATCTGGATAGCCTATTCCTGAGAAGAGTAGGGGTGTACCCCGGAGCAGAAGGAGTACACAGCCTGCCCTAGCGAAGAGATAGGGAGACAAGGGTCTGAACCTCCGGGAGGAGGGCATAACTGAAAATAGAAGCTGTTGACTTCACAGCAGTAGAGTACAACCAGTCCGAGGGCCGATCTAAGGAATAGGCAGGCAGACTGGCCGGACCCCAGAGGGGAGGGGCATGAGTACCGGCCATTGGGAAAAAAAATAGGCAGCAGAACACAGGCACTGTGGGCATCCCCCAAAATGCGCCTATCGAGCAGGTGATATCTGGCATATCTAGGCCATTGGGCATGGAGAACGCCCCACTCCGGCACTAACACAGGTACGCCGAGGAACCTACCTCCAGGAGCATAACACTGGTAAGGCGGACCTGCCAGTGATCCACAGAACGTCCACCTGGGGAGGTGGCGTCAAGATCCGTCCGGGAGAGGGATCTATTCCGGTGGAACAAGGGCAGATCGGCAAACGAACAGCACAGTAGCGTGAAGGACAGAGGATAGCATCAGTCCGGAAGAACACACCAGGGGGCTTGAGGCCCTATAGGTGTCCCCAGGACCTGCATGCAGAAACTCACCCCCCGCACTAATCGGGGGACATGAGGGCATAGTCCTTGATAAGCATTGGGGGACTATAGGGCTGGAAGGAAAATTCCGGTACGGAAGCAATCAGCAGGGGAATACTGGCCGAGAAGGGTTCGGGGACGTACCTAAGGGTAAGCCAGTTGACCGTGGGCCAGAGCTATCATGGAGTAGAGGTGGTCTCCCTCTACCAACGGAAGGAGAATACCTGAACCCCTGGATAAGCCCCCGAACCATTTGCCCTACTGAACAAGCCCCAGAGTAGAGCTCAATTGTAAACTTCTGGTAAGAAGGTAAATCCTTCCGGGGCATACGACCCATCCCCGAGGGTACCCAGGTCGCCTGACGACGAGCCCCTGCTGGGAGGGAAGTGCAAAACTCCTGCGCCAACGCCGGGGTACCGTTGCGGGACGGCGCGGATCCAGGCTGAATCGAAGCGATCGAAGACCCCGGGGCCCCCTTTCTCGGAAAGGGCGGGGCCCTCGATGGCCACGACGATGCCAGGGGGTCGCCCGTCTGGGGCTGATCGACATACCCCGAGGCTCCTGGGGAAGGCCGACGGCGGTCCCTGGCGCTCGACGCCCCTGCCGTCTCCGGCGGAGCGGTGCTGCGCAAACCCGGTACCACCCTTGCGCAGGGCTGGGATACCGGCAACCCAGCGCGGGTCGAAGCAACCGGCCCCGAAGGGAGCAAGGCCAGATGACCATCCCCGGCGAAGAGTGGAACCATCGACGCCGACGCACCCGAAGCGGGTACCACCTCCGCGCATGGCCTGAACGTAGGGCCGCCAGACTGTGTCGAGTCAGTCGGCCCTAGAGCTGCCGAGGGCAGCGGCAGGTGATCCCCGGTGGGGAGCGGGTCACTCGACACAGACGCCGACGGGTCGGCACCACCGGAAGCGGGTACCAGCCCCATAGGAACGCCATACTGGCAGGAGTTGGTCGGTCCCGGAGGTGCCGAGGACCGCGGCTGACAGCCCCCGGTGAGGAGCGGAACGCTCGACACCGACGCCGACGTCGAGGGGTCGGCACTGCCCGTAGCGGATACCACCCCCGCGCATGGCAGGGATGAAGGAACGCCAGACTGGACCGATTCGATCGGCCCCGAACGATCTTCGGTGAGGAGCGGAACGCTCGACACTGATGCAGGGGGGTCTGCACCGCTCGAAGCGGGTACCTCCCTCGAGCACGGCTTGGATATAGGGAGGTCAGACTCGGTTGAGTCAATCGGCCCCGGAGGCGCCGCGGACACCAGCTGACGATCCCTAGCGAAGAGTGGGACACCGGCGCCGCTCAAAGCGGGTACCTCCCTCGAGCACGGCTCGGGAATGTTCTGTGAGGAGCGAACCCCAGGAACATCCCGAAACCCCATAGATGCTTTGGAGCCCGAGGACTCCCGCCGGTGTATAGTAACCAAGGGGGACTTGAGGGGTTGGCCGGAGCCGTCGCCATGCCGCGCATGAGACTCGCCCCTCAAGACTTGGCTAGTCTTAACAGACTGTTGCGTGGTTACCTGATCCTGGAGAGAAGAAAAACCCGATGACCGCGCCTTGGGTGTGAAAACGTCATCGAGGGATACCCGAAAAAGGGAAGGTCTTCTCCCGACACTGTAGCCCAGAGGACCCAGGGGGAAAGGGTCAGGCCCCAAACAAGAGAGGCACCAGGCATTGGAGTCCATGTGGAAAACTAAGTCCCCGCAGTGAGGGCACTTCTAGGGCTCCATGCTGTAAGCCCGGTAGGCCTCGGCGCCCAGAGGGAAAAACGGTCCCGCTAGGCGATGAAAAATAAGTGAGAAAATAAAAACAAAAGGGGCACAGAGGTGCTTCTGTCGGCGGGAAAAGCCGCGACGGCAGAAACAAGAAAAAAAAAAGGTGAAAAGTTCTGCGGTGGCAGGAGGGACGTCCTGCCTGCTCCGCGGAAAACAAAAAACTGGGGAGAGGCAGTAGGAAGGGCGGGAAGCCACCGCGCAGGCGTGGGGGATGCTCCCAAAGGCTTTCTGATTGGATGCTGGGGAGCATTCCCGTGCGGGATCCGTCGGCGACGTCTCCCATATGTGAAGACTCATTCCTGCTTGTTCCTGGAGATCAAGTACTCCACAACTGTTCCAATTTTTTGGAAGTCACAGAATCTATTTTTGAATTCCTGGATAACAGAACAGATTTCTGTCACATACTTCTCATTCTGAAAAACAAAATTTGGATATTGTCCCAGACGGTCCTGTGTATTAGGAAAATGATCAAAAGTGTTGTTTGCAAGGTCAGTCATCATTAGCTCAAATTTGCTCTTGTAGGATGAAACTATACCCATCATCTCGCCAATGCATGTTTTTCCCTTGTAGTTCAAGGTTTGTATCACTTAGTTCGCCTGTAAAGTCAGCGAGAAAAACCAGATCACATAACCACTCCTCATCTTCCAACTCTGCTTGGTCATCTCCCCTCTCCTTCAAAAAACTTATTTCATTCAGCAAATCACAAAATCTTTGCAGAAATTTGTGCCTACTTAGCCACCTTACATCTGTGTGCAAAATGATTTACGCTGCCCCTTTATCAAGAGTAAGATTGAAAAGCCGTCATTAAAGTGATCTTCCATGAACTGAATTTAGTTTTGAAAGTGAGGTCCATGACAGTCTTTGTATTGAGTCTCTTGCTTGCCAAAACCTGCTGGTGAATGATGCAGTGGTAAGAAAGGAAATTTGGGAAGTCGTCATGCTGTCTACAAAGAGCTATGAAACTGTTAACCTCACCTGTCATTGCTTTTGCTCCATCAGTAGTGATGGAAACAAGTCTATGCAATGGAAGATTACACTTTGTCACAAAAGAATGGAAAGAACTGAATATTTCCTGAATGGTAGTTTTTCCTTTTAAAGAAATCATTCCAAGTAGTTCTTTAACACTGAAGTCTTCAAAAAACACCCGGATACAGACTAGTAACTGGGCTATGTCTCTTATGTCTGTAGATTCATCCAGTTGGAGTGAGATAGCAACACAATTTGAAACATACTCTAACAATTGTTCAGTTGTGTCTCCACACATCTTTTCTATTCGCCGCACGACGGTGTTTCTTGACAATTGTACGTCTTGAATAGCAGCTATGATCTCTTTCTTATTTTTAAATCCTTCAAAAAGATTGTCAGCTGCTTCAAGAAAACAATCTTTTACAAATTCCCCTTCAGTGAAAGGTTTGCATTTCTTTGCAATCAGGTTGCTGACCTTGAAGGATGCTATGGTTGCATCGACCGAATGTGACCTTGACTTCGCCATCAACTGTTGCTGAGTAGCCAATTTCGATTTAAGTTCTTTGAGCTTCAGTTTACGAATTTCACTTCTGGGTGGAAAATCATCAAACTTATTGCTATGCAGAGCCTTATAATGACGTTCCAGATTACCCTTTTTGGGCAAAGATACTGGGGCGTTACAAATTAGACAACACCACTTGTCTTTCACCATTTATTTATTTAACAGTTTTTATATACCGTCTTTCTTCAATTCAAGACGGTTTACAGAGAACATAACATGACAGCATATTTCAACTGATTACATAGAACCGAACTACATAACAAGAGTATATATGGTTAATATATACTTTTGTATATGAGGAGCCTTCATGGACAAGAACTATTTACATGCTTATTCACCATGATGAAGAAGTCCATTTCCCATTCATCATGAAAGTGGTAGGTTTTGCTCTTCTTTGGAACACTCATCTTCGTTATCCTGGGGTGGCTGGATGTAAGAAGGCTAAATCTGCAAATACTGGCTGAATCTGGTCCAAAACTGTCACTGTCCGAAAGTATTAAAGATCAACAGGAACTGAAGACCTCTGGATGATGTGCAATACAAGGACTGGAGATGCCAAAACCACACATGCAGTTCTAAAAGTAAAAATAAGAATTCATCATACTGGCACCAATAATCAAATAGAAGAAAACCAAGGGAAGAAGGGGTATCCGCAGGCGTGGGTGGGAGAACCAGAAGCGGAACCCAAGGACCAGGCCTACACGTCAGTATATGGCACAAAACAATTTTATTGGGTCCCTCAATAAAATTGTTTTGTGCCATATACTGACGTGTAGGCCTGGTCCTTGGGTTCCGCTACCAAAGCGTAGTTACTCACCTGTAACAGGTGTTCTCCAGGAGCAGCAGGAATCAGTCCTCACTTATGGGTGACGTCGGCGCCGACGGAGCCCTCGCGGAGCAATTTTCCCCAGCTTTCAAAGAAAGCCTTTGGGAATTGCAGCGCGCATGCGCGGTCGTCTTCCCGCCCGAGGGTGCCATCTTAGCCAGTCAGATGACATAGCTAAAAAAGACAGCATAAAAATTTGCAAAAAGAACATAAGCAGACGATTGCAACTCCAAGGGGAGGAGGGAGGGTAGTGAGGACTGATTCCTGCTGCTCCTGGAGAACACCTGTTACAGGTGAGTAACTACGCTTTCTCCAGGACCAAGCAGGAAGTCAGTCCTCACTTATGGGACTCCCAAGCTCAAGGCTACCGGAGACCCTAAGCACAAAAATGAGCTCCCTCTAGCTCAGCAGCACAGAAGGATAGAATCTTCGCTGAATTATCACCCACCGGTAGCCCACATCCGGGATGGAGGGTAGGAGTTGCTCAGACCTCAAAGAGATTACGGAGGACTGCCTGTCCGAAAGCACTGTCCCTACGGGACTCCCTCTCGAGACAGTAATGGACCGCAAAAGTCTGGCTCGAAGACCAAGTAGCGGCCCGGCAGATGTCTGCCAGCGGAACAGAGCGGAGGTAAGCCACTGACGTAGCCTTTGCCCGAACGCAATGAGCCGTGACTCGACTTTCTAAGGAGAGTCCGGCTGCCCCATAAGCCCAAGAGATACAGTCCGCAACCCAGATGGACAGAGTACGCTTGGAGACCGGGAGCCCCAATTTATTGGGGTCAAAAGACACAAAAAGCTGAGCAGCTTTACGGTGCTCCCGCGTACGGTCAAGGTAGAAGTTCAATGCCCTTCTACAGTCCAGGGTATGGAGGACCGTTTCAGCTCGGCTGGAGTGTGGTCTGGGAAAGAAGGTTGGAAGTACCACCTCCTGATTGATGTGAAAAGGGGAGACCACTTTAGGCAGAAATTTGGGGTGAGTCCGTAGGACAACCCTATTCTTGTAGAACCTAGTGTAAGGGGGATCAGACACGAGGGCCTGCAATTCACTTACGCGTCTAGCGGAAGTGAGGGCTATCAAGAACAGTGTTTTCCAAGACAGAAAACGGAGAGAACAGGTAGCCATAGGTTCAAAAGGCGGACAGGTGATCCGCTGCAAAACCACATTCAGGTCCCAGTCAGGCACTGGCGGGCGCAGAGGTGGTTTAAGTAGAAGGAGACCTCGGAGAAACCTCGCTACGAGAGGGTCGCTTGAGAGAGGTCTACCGTCCACCGGCACATGATGTGCCGAAAGAGCACTGAGGTGAACTTTGACGGAGTTGGACTTAAGTCCCAGATTAGAGAGGTGTAGCAAGTACTGCAAGATCACCGACACCGGGCAGGAGAAGGGATCCTGAGACTGTTGGGTACACCAGACTGCAAAGCGACGCCATTTAAGGGCGTAGCATTTGCGGGTAGAAGGCCGTCGCGAAGCCAAGACGACCTCCTCCACCTCCGCCGGCAGGAGAAGGGGAGCAAGGACTACCCTCTCAGCAGCCAGGCCATGAGGTTGAGAGACCTGAGGTTGGGGTGCAGGAGGGACCCCTGATCCTGAGTGAGGAGATCCGGTTGTACCCCAGAGGGATTGGATCCTCCACCGCCAGTTGCAGCAGGAGCGGAAACCACGGCTGCCTGGGCCAGCGAGGGGCCACCAGGATCATGAAGGCTTTTTCTCGGAGAACCTTGAAAAGAGTCCGAGAGACTAGCGGGATGGGAGGGAAAGCGTACAGAAGGCTCCCCGACCACGAGATCAGAAAGGCGTCCGCCGCAACCCGAAGGGGGTGTGGCTGACGAGAGCAGAAGCGAGGAAGCTGCCGGTTGTGAGGACTGGCAAAGAGATCCACCGTGGGGAGACCCCACTTGAGGAAGAGCTTCTGAACTACCAAGGGATCCAGACGCCACTCGTGCGGCTGGAGGACCCTGCTGAGTTTGTCTGCAAGGCAATTTTCTTGGCCCGGGAGATAAACTGCCTTGAGGAGAATGCCGTGACTGACGGCCCAAGAGCAGAGCTTCTGTGCCTCCCGGCAGAGGAGGAAGGAGCCCGTGCCCCCCTGCTTGTTCACGTAGAACATGGCAACTTGATTGTCCGTCTGGACAAGGACGGACTGTTGGGAAGTCAGGTGGGAGAAGGCCTTGAGAGCTAGGCGGATCGCCCTGAGCTCCAGGAAGTTGATCTGCTGAGCAGACTCCCACGTGGACCAGAGGCCCTGAGTACATGCCTCTTGGCAATGTGCTCCCCAGTCCAGGAGGGATGCATCGGTGGTTAGCACCCGGGTCGGCTGAGGTGACTGGAAAGGCATTCCGAATATCAGGTTCGGCTGCCGGAGCCACCACCGGAGGGACGAGACCAGCGGCTCGGAGACGCGCACTAGGTCTGCTAGGCCGCCCGTGGCTTGTCGCCACTGCTGGCGGAGACACCATTGAGCAGACCGCATATTCAGGCGGGCATTGGGGGTCACATGGACGGTGGAAGCCATATGGCCGAGCAGTCTCAGGAAGCGCCTGGCGGAAACCAGGGGCTGGCTGCGAAAGCGGTCGGCTAGGTCCATGAGCCGTCGAGCCCTGT
The DNA here is from genome assembly GCA_033557465.1 of Ichthyophis bannanicus. NCBI lineage: Eukaryota > Metazoa > Chordata > Amphibia > Gymnophiona > Ichthyophiidae > Ichthyophis > Ichthyophis bannanicus. The sequence continues at coordinate 905,786,819 of CM066035.1, read as the reverse complement.
CGAGCGGTAGGTACGCTCGCGCCTGAGGAGTGTGCAGCCTTGCGCCGATGAACTCGAGATCCTGTGAGGGGAGCAAAGTGGACTTTGCGAAGTTTATAACAAAGCCCAAGTGCTGCAGCAGAGTCACCGTGCGGCACGTGGCGTTGGTGACCTCCGGAGCGGACGCTGCTCTGATGAGCCAGTCGTCGAGGTACGGAAAGACATAGAGGCCCCGAAGCCGGAGATGGGCCGCCACGACCGCGAGACATTTTGTGAAGACTCGCGGTGCGGAGGACAGGCCAAAGGGCAGTACTCTGTACTGGTAATGATTTCCTGCCACCACAAACCTTAGGTATTGGCGGTGGCTTGGGTGGATGAGGATGTGCGTGTAGGCATCCTTTAGATCCAAGGAGCATAGCCAATCTCCCTGCTGGAGGTAGGGCAGAAGGATTCCAAGGGTAAGCATTTTGAACTTCTCCCGCACAAGGAACTTGTTGAGGTAGCGCAAGTCCAGGATGGGTCTGAGGCCCCCTGTTCTCTTTGGTATCAGAAAATACCTGGAATAAAAGCCTTGACCTCTCAGGTGGTGGGGCACCGGTTCCACCGCCTGTTCCTGCAGAAGACCTGCTAACTCCTGAAGGAGTAATTCCCTGTGCAGAGGGGGTCGCGGAGGTTCTCCCGGAAAATAGGAGGGAGGGACCTGATGGAAGTGGAGAAGATAGCCTTCTCGCACGACTTGAAGCACCCAGGCATCTGCGGTGATGCTGGACCACCTGTGGGCGAAGTGAACCAGCCGGCCTCCGGTGCTGGGAGGAACCAGCGGGGGGGGAGAGGCTATGCTTTGTGAGTCAAAAACCCCCACCCTGCTGAGCAGGGGCTGGTGGTGCAGGCTTGGGGGCTTGCTGCCTACGGGACCCGTTACCCCGTCCCTTGGCCTGCTGGCCCTGTTGGGGAGCTGCAGGGGCCTGATAATGGGGGTACTGTTTGTAGGCAGCCGCCTTCCTCGGGTAAAAGGACTTTTTCCCCGAGCCCTTCTTTTTCTGGGAAGGGGCGGAGGTCTTCCTAGAAAGCCTGGTCCTGGTGAGAGTCTCAGTCTCAATTTGTGCAGCCTTGTCCGCCATGGGCTTGCCAAAGAGGTTTTCGCCTCGGCAGGGGACATCGACCAACTTGTCCTGCACCCAGGGCTCAAGGTCTGACGACTGAAGCCAAGCCTGTCGGCGGGCACCGATGCCGGCTGCGGCCACTCGAGCAGATGCTTCAAAGCCATCATAGGCTGCTCGGGACATGAACTTTGAGCATTCCCGAATGCCCGTGGACAAGGCTAGGAACCTCCGCAAGGGCTCCTCGGAGAGACCAGCGGAGAATCCGGCTAGCTCTTTAGCCAGATCCCGGAGATACATGCCCATGTATAGCTGGTAAGTCTGGACACGACATGCGAGCATAGAGCCCTGGAAGCACTTCTTGCCAAGGCCATCCAGGTTACGGGCCTCCCTTCCAGGAGGCACCGAGGAGTGCATCTTCTGGCTCTTAAGACGATGCATGGCCGATTCCACTACCATGGAATGGTGCGGCAGCTGTGCCTTTTGAAAGCCAGGGCTCTTGCGGACCGATAGATAGAATCGACCCGCTTGCTCAGGACCGGCGAGGAGGCCGGACTCTCCCACATGCGGAAGAGTAATCGTTCCAGCATAGGAGGAACCGGCACAGTAAAGTGTTCCCTCGCGGGAGAGTCATACTGGAGGGCGTCGAGCTCTTCGGCTCGAGGCTCCTCCTCGGGATCCGCAGGGAAGGCCAAAGCCTTGGCCATATCCCTAACGAAGTCCGAGAACCGGGCATCCTCCGGGGGGGACTGCTTCCGAGGCTCGGACTCCGGTGAGTCCGATGGGACACACTGAGTCCGGAAAGAATCAGGTGACTCTTCCTCCTCAGACTCCCAGACCGACTCCGACGAGGAGTCGGTGGGGTCGGCCCGGGCAGGGTGCGGCGCCAGCCGCCCCGATGCCGAGGGAGTCGGCGTCGGCGACCTCGGTCCCGAACGGGAGGCCGAGGGTGACCTCGACCGAGGATCGACTCGAGTTCTCATCGACTCGAGGATCGGCTCGGTCTCCGGGGTCGACTTGGACGTCGACGTCCCGGCGGTCGGGGCAGCGGCGCCAGCGAAGCCAGCGAGCAGTGCCCTCTGCTGGTCCATGAAGGCAGACAGTCTGCTCTCCAAGGCCGTCAACCTGAGTCCGAGCTCAGGTGACCCAGCAGCCCCCGACTCGGGCCCCGACGGCGGCTGTCACGGAGGCGAGTCCAGAAGGACCACAGGACTTACCCGGGCAGGCATCTCCGACTCCAGGCGAGGTCGCTTCGGGATGTGTTCCTTCTCCAAGGACCCGGGGCGGTTGTCGGGGCTATGCGACCTGGCCCTCGCGGAACCAGGAGCGTCCACCGACGCCGCCCTCGCGGGTTTTTCCTTCCGACGATGGTCCCCGGAGGGAGAACCCCGGTCGGAGGAGCTCCGGCGACGGTCCGAGCTGGAGCCTTTCGACGCGGAGGCCTCCGACGAGGTCCGGGTACGGCTGGGGTCAGCGAAGATTCTCTCACGCTGATGCCGCCGACTTCTCAACGCCTTTGAGGACAGTTTGCTGCAGGGCCCACAGATCAGTTCCTCATGATCCGGGCCCAGGCAGCGGAGGCAAAAGTCGTGTGTGTCGGTTAGTGACATATTTCGGTCACACCGACCACACCGCTTAAACCCACTGGCAGCCATCGGGGGAAAAAGGGCCCTTGCGAGGTCAAAGGACCGGGCTGCCAGGGAAACCGAAAACGAAAGCTGACTAAGTCAGAAAAACCGAAAAAAAGTAAGAGGACTCGAGACCGGCGTCGCGAGTCCGGGCGGGAAAACGATCGGCGTCGAACCGAAAGAAAAAAGGATAAAATAAAGAAGAAAATCAACTTTTTCGCGGGGGACAAGACGGGGACGTCTGTAGGGCTCCGCGGAAAATAGAAGACTGGCTAAGATGGCACCCTCGGGCGGGAAGACGACCGCGCATGCGCGCTGCAATTCCCAAAGGCTTTCTTTGAAAGCTGGGGAAAATTGCTCCGCGAGGGCTCCGTCGGCGCCGACGTCACCCATAAGTGAGGACTGACTTCCTGCTTGGTCCTGGAGAATAATCAAATACCACCAAACAATCATAAAAAAAACCTCTAAACACCTGTCCAGCAAACCAGATAAAATCAAATGCCACCAAACAAGTTCAAATACCACCACATGTGATTTAATAAATTCTGCACAGAGTGTAGAAGCAACGCAAAGGCAAGGCGAAATAAAATTGCAGTGTAGCATCAACGCAAAAGCTAGGCAAAATAAAATTGCAGAGGCAAGCAAAAGTCACAGTGATTTGAACCAATTCGAAGGCAAGGCATAGGCAAGTTAGAACAAAATTGGAAAAGCCCACCAAAATCACCAAATTCTTGACACTTTGTTGTGTCTGCCCGAAAACGTTTAATGAAAGCGAACTATAAAGCGACCAACAACCAGCACATGACACAACTAATATGTAAGTGTATTCAGCTAAAGCCCAGGCGAATGGATATCACCCGGTATATAACACATTTCTAAGGGGTGTTGGGGCGGGGGCAGGAATGGGTGATTCTGAGAGGCAGACCACCAGGTATGATGCCAGGCCTGTGGTGTCTCATCGCTGGGCATGGGCAGCAGCCCCTGTGGTACCCACAAACTATTGGCACAAAAATAGCAAGTGCCCCGAATACACCCGCAGGCAGGGAAAAAAGACAGGCAAAGGATCAGCAGCAGCAAGCCCTCGGTAGATGACCTGCTGGCACGAGCTCTCTCCTAGCGATGGAGTGAGCTGCTGGAGAGATGGAGCCAAGTGAGGCTGGCGATCTACCTCCAACTCCTCCGCAATCTACCTGTTGGACATGCCTGCTCTATTTTATAGGTAGCCAATTCAGGGCCATCACATGAGAGATATGTTCAAGAAGGTGGCAACCAGCTATATTAAGCAGGCTACAGAATTCAGAACTTCTGAAGTAGTCACAGTGTTATCTGAGGCATTCCCATATAAATCACATTGCAGTAATCTAAACCTAAAGAGTACAAAAGTGGTCCTTAGAATTATGATTGTATTTGTCTAACTTGCATGCATTTAAATGAAGAGTTTCTTTCCACTCATCAACACCACAGACTTCACACTTTACAGGAAAATATTTTAAAGGGGGGGGGGGGGGGGGGGGGGGACAAAGCAGGTACTCAAGTAAGGAAAGCAGGTGGAACATCTCCTGGAATTCTTTTCAGTCACTGTGTGTGTGTCTTGATCTAGAGAGGAGGTGATGGAGTGGATTGAATGGAGTGATACACAAACATTCTGGTATTTTGAAGAGAATTTTAAAATGAAAGCAAGTGTTCTAACATAACAAACCATTAGATGCCATTGTCAACAGATTTCAAAGGGTGGATATACAGTTTAACCACAGAATGACACTCTCCTGGGCAACTGCTGTGTTCCACTATTATTTGGCAGTACATATAACAGCCAGCAATAAATGGTTACGTAACTAGGTTTTGCTCTATATAGCAACCATTACAAAAGCTAGAGTTTACAGTAGAATTTACAACAAAGAAAATGAAATACACATCTGAATCAAAAAGACACAGACTAGCAGGGAGAGGGAAATGAGTGTGTGTGTGAAGGGGGGCTCAAGGTACAATTTACAAAATTGTTTACAATCACTTTGTATGGGTATGTGCTTGTGTCCGTTTTGCTTGTGTATGTATGTGTCTGTAACTGGAAATGTAGAGGGGGAGGCATTTAAAAGAAACAATTTCTTACATGTTATATTTCAGTGTATTGGTTTCTACCACCATTGCTACTAATTTGTATAGCACTACAAGGCATACACAGCATTATACACAAATACATAAGGGACCGTCCCTTCTCCACAGAGCTTACAAGCTATTCAAGACATGTGGCAAATAGGGGACTAGAGTTATTCATTAAGGGAAGTGGGCCGGAAGGACTGGGGTTTCTAGTCCCACAGGTGCTCCTTGTGGTCTTGGGCAAGCCACTTAACTCTCCATAGCCCATGTTCCCTGTAAAATAGTTATCTCCAAGTTATAATGCCCTGTTCAATGTAATTTCAGTTTATTCAATGTAAACCGCACTGATGCAGAATAGCGCGGTATATAAGAGAATGCAAATAAATTAAAACGAGAATAAGTGGTAATAGGAATCAAAGGCAGCCTCAAAAAGGTGCAGTTTCATAGAAACTGCTTCTCCCATAGAAATCTATTTGGCTGTTTTGGGAGGACTTTATTTCTCTGCAAGCTCTGGTTCAATCTGGCCCATTTTCAAATTTGGTCCATCTTTTCACCAGTTTTTCTGCCATACCAAATTTGGTCCCATGCAGTTACATTTTCAGAGTTATGTCCTTGGATAGATGGATATTCTTGATGCCTTATGAATAATTTCTTTCTAAAATCCACTGGGTTGGAAAAAAAATAAAACAAAATTGAACTGCAATTGGATGTCTCCACCTGAATGAGTATCTAATGGAAGCATCTTTGGCAGTAGTTTTAGTGGTAAGTCTGTTGAGATAGACCTCCACCAAATTTGTACACCTAGATTTGTCAGTATTCGAACATTCTATTTTACAAAACTATTCAAGCTCTATCAAGTTGCTCAGGGAGGATTGATGGAAAGCAATTTTCAAGTCAAGTCACAGGTTCCGGATTTTATTGAAGTCAAGGGTTCTGACTGGGTCACTCAAGTTCATTTACCTTTTTTTCCTTGGCCACTTCATTGCAGCTCCGTTTGTGTGCTTCAAGTCATTGCCATGCTGTAAGGTGAACTTAGGGCCTGATATTGAGTTAGAATAGCTAGACGCGAGTACAACACCTAGCCGTCGTCACTGTCCTCTAACCCTAGTTATTCAATGCCGGGGTCATATGTGGCCCTGGCATTGAATATCCAGGATCACCGCATATGTCCAGAAGCCACAGAGGCTAACCAGGTAGCGGTGATAGCGTAGTTACTCACCTGTAACAAGTGTTCTCCACGGACAGCAGGAATCAGTCCTCACATATGGGTGACATCGACACCGATGGAGCCCTCATGTGGAGCAATTCCCCAGCTTTCAAAGAAAGCCTTTGGGATTGCATCGCGCATGCGCGGTCCCCTTCCCGCCCAAGGGTGCCATCTTACTCAGTCAGATGACATAGCTAAAAAGATGGCAAAAATGAGAAAAAATTAATCAAAGGACTGCAAATCCAGGGGAGGAGGGAGGGTCATAAGGACTGATTCCTGCTGTCCCTGGAGAACACCTGTTACAGGTGAGTAACTACGCTTTCTCCAGGAACAAGCAGTAAGTCAGTCCTCACATATGGGACTCCCTAGCTATAGGCTACCGAGAACCCATAGCTGAAAATGGCTCCCTCTAGAAGAGCCGCAGCAGCAGTGATAGGATCTTTCTCCGAGAACACAACCCCCACGGTAGCCTGACACCAAAGGGTCAGAGGGTAGGAGTTGCCTAAACCTCGAATAGGTTACAGAGTATAGCCTGACCGAAAATACTGTCCCGCCGGGACTCTCTCCAGGCAGTAGTGGGCTGCAAAAGTCTGGCTTGAAGACCAAGTTGCGGCCCGGCAGATGTCTGTCAATGGAACAGAGCGGTGGTTAGCCACTGATGCGGCCTTAGCCCTGACAGAGTGGGCCGTGATTCGGCCCTGCAGCTGGAGGTCAGCTGCCCTGAACACCTAGGCGATGCAGTCCACCACCCAGGTGGATAACATGCGCTTGGAGACAGGGAGACCCAGTTTACTAGGGTCATAAGAGACGAAGAGCTGGGAAGCTCTCCGGTGTCCCCGTGTACGCTCCAAGTAAAAGGCAAGCGCCCTCTTACAGTCCAGGGTATGCAGAACCACTTCTGCCCTGCTGGCATGTGGCCTGGGGAAGAAGGTTGGAAGAACCACCTCTTGGTTAAGGTGAAACGAGGAAACGACTTTTGAGAGGAATTTGGGGCGAGTACGGAGGACCACCCTGTTTTTGTAAAACCGCATATACGGTCTATCCAATATTAAAGCTTGCAGCTCACTCACAAGTCGAGCAGACGTGAGCACCACCAGAAAGAGAGCTTTCCAGGAAAGGAAGCGGAGAGGACAGGTGGACATTGGTTCAAAATGTGGGCAAGTAAGCCACTGCAAGACCACATTTAAGTCCCACTCTGTAGCTGGTGGGTGAATTGGAGGCTTCAAGAGGAGGCAGCCTCTGAGGAATCGAGATACCAAAGGATGAGCTGAAAGAGGTTGCCCGTCCACTGGAGAGTGGTGAGCTGATAGCGCACTTAGGTGGACCCTGACAGAGTTAGACGTGAGGCCTAACTCCGAGAGGTGGAACAAGTACTGCAATACCTGAGGTACTTGACAAGTGAATGGGTTCTCCTTATTCTGAGCACACCACCCTTCAAATTGACACCACTTGAACACGTAGGATTTTCTAGTAGATTGCCTCCTAGAGGCCAGCAACACCTCCTCGACCTCCTTAGAAAGGAGTAGAGGAACAAGTACTACCCTCTCAGCAGCCAGGCCATTAAGTTGAGGGTTCTGAGATTGGGGTGCAGCAAGGAACCCTGTTCCTGGGTCAAGAGGTCAGACTGCACCCCTAGTGGGAGTGGAGTTTCGACCGCCAGTTGAAGGAGAAGAGGGAACCAAGGCTGTCTGGGCCACCTGGGGGCTACTAGGATAACTGAGGCCTTGTCCCGAAGAATCTTGAACAGAGTGCGTGCCGCCAGGGGCATGGGTGGGAACGCATAGAGAAGGCCCTGTGCCCACGCGATCAGGAAAGCATCCGGCGCCATGCTCAGTGGATAAAGCTGCCTCGAGCAGAACCGGGGCAACTGATGGTTTTGTGGACTGGCAAAGAGATCTATGGATGGGAGACCCCAACGGTTGAAGATCCGCTGGGCTACATCCCGGTTCAGCGGCCATTCGTGAGGCTGAAGAATCCTGCTCAACTTGTCGGCCAGGAGGTTCTCCTGACCGGGCAGATAAACTGCCCTTAGGGACATGTGATGTGCCACTGCAAAAGAGCAGAGGTCCAGAGTTTCCTGGCATAGGATGCGAGATCCTGTGCCCCCCCTGTTTGTTGATGTAGAACATTGCTACCTGATTGTCTATATCAGCACCAACTGATGTGCAATAAGATGACAGAAGGCTTGAAGAGCTAGGCGGATGGCTCGAAGCTCTAGAAGATTGATCCATAGTGCGGCCTCTCGCGAGGACCACAGACCCTGAGTGCATGAACCCTGGCAGTGGGCACCCCAGCCCAGCAAGGAGGCATCTGTCGTCAGCACTCTGGTGTGAGAGGGAGGTTGGAATGGTACTCCCTGAAGTTGGGGGGGGGGGGGGGTGAAGCAACCATTGCAAGGCTGTCACCAGTAGCTTGGAAATCGCTACTCTGTCTCCGAGGCGGCCAGTGGCTTGCGTCCACTGGTCTCTGAGGCTCCATTGAGCTGTGCACATGTGGAATCGAGCATATGGAATCACATGCACCGTGGAGGCCATGTGGCCCAGGAGGCGTAGGAAGACCCTTGCGGAGACTTGAGGTTTGTGCTGGACCTGCTGTACCAAGTCCAACAACCACCTCGCCCTGTCCGGCGGTAGGTACACCTTTGCCTGAAGTGTGTCCAGCCTTGCCCCTATGAACTCCAAGTTCTGAGTGGGGAGTAAAGTGGACGTTTCGTGATTTATCACAAACCCTAGGTGCTGGAGCAGGGTGACTGTGCGAGCAGTGGCCTGCTGTGCCTCCTGTGCCGATTGGCCCCTGATGAGCCAGTCGTCCAGGTATGGAAAGACGAAGACTACCTGGCTTCTGAGGAAGGCCGCCACCACTGCTAGACATTTGGTAAATACTCTGGGAGCGGAAGCTAGGCCAAAGGGAACCACCTTGTACCGGAAATGGTTTCCTCCGACCACAAATCTGAGGTATTGTCTGTGGTCTGGGTGTATGAGGATGTGAGTATAAGCATCCTTTAAATCTAAGAAGCATAGCCAGTCTCCCTGGTGGAGGTACGGCAGTAGGATCCCAAGGGAAAGCATCTTGAACTTTTCCCTCACCAGGAACTTGTTCAGATTCCACAAGTCCAGGATGGGGCGAACGCCTTTTCTTTTTGGTATGAGGTAATACCTGGAGTAGAAGTCTTGCCCTTGCAGGTGGTGGGGTACCGGTTCCACCGCCTGATCCTTTAGTAGACTTGTCAACTCCTGCAGGAGAAGGTTCCTGTGGAGAGGGGGCCTGAGAGGCTGTCCTGGGAAAAAGGAGGTGGGCACTTGGTTGAAATGAAGTAAATAGCCCTGCTGGACTACTTTCAAAACCCAGGCGTCGGTAGTAATGGCTGGCCACCTGTGAGCATACAGGGCCAGCCTGCCTCCTATGCAGGGCCAAACCACAGGTGGGAGAGGAGCTATGCACTGGGAGTCAAAAACTCCCTCCCGGCTGGGCAGGAGCCAGAGCTGGAGGCTTGGGGGTCTTCGGCTTACGTGGGCCATGCCCCTGTCCTCTGGCCTGCTGCACCTGTTGGGGAGCTGGGGTGGCCTGGTAAGTGGGGTAGTTTCTGTAAGCCGCACCTTTCCTCGGGGAAAAAGGGCTTTTTACCCAAGGCCGCCTTCTTGTGAGAAGGAGCAGATGTCTTCTTCGTCAACCTTGTCCGTGTCAAGTACTCGGACTCGATTTCTGCAGCTTTTTCAGTCATGGGCTTGCCAAAAAGGTTGTCTCCTCGGCACGGGACATCGACCAACTTGTCCTGAACCCATGGCTCCAGGTCTGACGACATGAGCCAGGCCTGACGGCATGCACTGATGCCAGCCACGGCTACTCGGGCCGAAGCCTCAAAGCCGTCATAAGCTGCCCGAGACATGAACTTCGAGCACTCTCGGATCCCCGTGGACAAGGCCTTGAAGCGCTGCAAGGGTTCCTCGGAGAGACCAGCTGAGAACCCGGCAACCTCCTTTGCCAGGTCCTGCAAGTACATGCCCATGTACAGCTGGTAGGTCTGGACACGGCATGACAGCATTGAGCCCTGGTAGCACTTTCTGCCGAGGGCGTCCAGGTTCTGGGCCTCCCGGCCGGGAGGCACCAAGGAGTGCATCTTTTGGCTTTTCAGCCATTGCATGGCCAATTCCACAACCATGGAGTTGTGCGGCAGCTGCGCTTTCTGGAACCCAGGACTCTTGCGGACTCAATAAATGGAATCGACCCGCTTGCTGAGCACCAGCATCGAGGCCGGGGACTCCCACATGCGGAGCATCAGCCGTTCCAACATCGGAGGCACCGGTACAGTAAGGGTCTCCTTTGGGGGAGAGTCATACTGGAGGGCATCGAGCTCCTTGGCTCGAGGCTCCTCCTCGGCGTCCACAGGGAATGCCAAAGCATTGGCCTTGTCCCTTACGAAGTCCAAGAACCGAGTGTCCTCTGGGGGGGACCTATTCCGAGGCTCCGAACCCGGAGAGTCTGATGGGATTTATTATATTTATTTATTTATTTTTATTTATTTACATTCTCTTATATACCGCACTATTCTGCATCAGTGCGGTTTACATTGAACAAACTGAAATTACATTGAACAGGGCGTTATAACTTGGAGATAACTATTTTACAGGGAACATGGGATATACCGGGTTCGGTAGGTGTCTGGGGAGTCTTCCTCCTCCGTCTCCCACACCGAGTCCTCCGAAGAGGACTTGATGGGCTCGTTGCATAACGACAGAGAGCCTATCCCACCCTGCTTGTTCACATAGAACATGGCTACCTGATTGTCCGTCTGGACTAGGACTGTCTTGTAGCTGAGCTGGGCGTGAAACACTCACAGAGCTAAATAAATTGCTCTTAACTCCAAGAGGTTTATGTGTAAACCAACCTCCTGTGGAGTCCAGGTGCCCTGGGTAGAGAGATGATTCAGGTGGGCTCCCCAACCCACCTGTGATGCATCTGTTAGGGTGGCCTGAAAGAGGGGTTGATGGAACGGAGACCCTACTGTCAGATTTTCTAATGATTGCCACCAGTGGAGGGACAAAATTAGACGTTGAGAGATTGTTATTTTGTCCGACAAATGACCCGTGTCCACTGTGTGGAGAGGGTCCATTGAGCTGCACGCATGTGGAGGCGAGCATATGGGACTACATGAACTGTGGATGCCATGTCTCCCAGTAACTGCAGTAGCTCCCGAGCAGTGAGGGAAGATTTGCCTGCTGCTTGGGAAGCTAACTGCATTATGCAAAGACACCGGGCTTGTGGAAGGAAAGCCCTTGCCTGTCTGGTATCCAGACATGCTCCTATGAATTCTAGGCATTGGGAAGGAATTAGTTGAGATTTCGGGAAGTTTATTACCAATCCCAAGTATTGGAGGATTCGCATTGTACGAGACAATGCAGTGCTGGCCTCTGTCACTGTAGAGGCTCGGATGAGCCAGTCATCTAAGTAAGGGAAGACAAAAATCCCCAGGGTTCGTAGAAATGCAGCTACTACTGCCATGCATTTCGTGAATACCCTTGGTGCTGAAGCCAGACCAAAAGGAAGAACCCTGTACTGGAAATGTCTTCCCCTGAAAAGGAAACATAAAAATTTCCTGTGATCTGGATGGATAAGAATGTGAGTGTATGCATCCTTTAAGTCTAGAGAGCAAAGCCAGTCCTGGCTTTCAAGGTATGGCAGAAGAGTTCCCAGAGAAATCATTCTGAATTTCTCTCAAAATAGATATTTGTTCAATTCTCTGAGGTCTAGAATGGGTCTGTGTCCTCCTGTTTTCTTTGGACTAAGAAAATAGGGGGAGTAGAACCCTGCACCCTGTTGAAGAATGGGTACTTCTTCCATTGCCCCTTGGGCAAGAAGTGTGGAGACCTCGTGATCTAGCAGATTGTCTGCAGAGGTTTGTGAATTGAACTGCTTTAGAATTGTAGGAGGGGGTAAGCTGTGAAAATGAAGTTTGTACCCCTCCCCTACAATGGACAAAGTCCAATCTTCTGCTGTTATCTGATGCCATCTGTTGACAAAGTGGCATAACCTGCCGGGAATATTGGGGGGTTGAGGACCCAGAGGCAGGAAGGCAAAGCTCTCTAGAAAGGAGTCAAAGCCCTTGAGGGGGCTGAACCTGGAGAGCTGGTTGGGCTCTCGGGCCTGTTGGTTTCTTTTGTTGTCTGGTTTGTCCCTTTTGGGCAACCTGACCTGGAGTCTGAGTCTGGTGGGTATAGGAAGGATAGAAGTTCCTCTTTTTGCTAAAAGAGGGTTTTTTATAAGGCTTCCTTTTGGCTGGAGTGGCTGTAGACTTTGGCAATCTATCTAAGGTAGAATTATCAGCATCTAACTCGTTAGCCTTCTCCTGCCAGTTCTTGCCGAAGAGATTCTCTCCCGTGCAAGGAATGATGCCCTACTTGTCCTGTACCCAAGTCTCCAAGTTTGATGCCTGTAGCCACGCAATCCATCGTGCGCCAATGGCAATAGCAGAGGTTCTGCTGATGCATTCGAAGCAGTCAAAGGCTGCACGATTGACAAACTTGGAGACATCCTGAGCATGCTTAACCAGAGTAAGAAAGTCTTGTCTCTTATCATCTGGGAGAAATGGGCTCATAAGTTCCAAGTCTCCTGTGATTTCTTTGAGGAATATTCCCATATATAGGATATATGAGCTGATCCTAGCTGAAAGCATGGAAGCTTGAAATGTTCTGCGTCCAAAAGCATCTAGAGTCCTGCATTCATGACCTGGAGGATTGGATGCATGTCTCTTTGCACTTTTCATCCTACGCATGGCTGACTCCACTACCATTGAATGGTGTGGCAGCTGAGTTTTCTGAAATCCAGGACATGGTGGGACTCGATACATAGTATCAAGTCTCCTAGAGTGAGAAGTAGTCAGAGGTGTCTCCCACATTCTAAGCATCAAGCTATGCAGAATTTCATGGATAGGCAGAGTAGCTGCTTCCTTAGGAGCTTTAGGATATTGGAGGATTTCCAATTCCTTAGCTCTGGGTTCCTCTTCAGGAGCTACTGTGATTGAAAGACCCTTTAACCATATCACGGATGAAATCCTGAAATGACATGTCCTCTGGAGGTGACATTCTGCGTTGGGGAGAAAAGGGATCTTCTAGGAGAAACCCTCTAGTGCCAGCAGAATTATCAGAGTCTTCGGAATCAGAGGAATCTAAGTATTCCTGACCCCGATGCTCCTGCAAAGCATGATCCCGGTACCGATCGAAGTCGGTACCGAGGTGACCCGGTACCACTTTATCCACTCCAGCCGGAGGTGGAATGGGAAGAGTTACCATCGGGGTCGGTACCGGTGTCAGTACCAGCATCAGTGTCGATGTTGGCACCGGTGCCCTTGAGACCACCGGTACCGCAGCTGAGAGAAGAGCTGCGATACTGCGTTCAATAGCAAGAAACCTCTGATCTATCGACGCTGTCGATGCCTGGGTGTCGGTGCTGGTAAAAACGGCCAGAACCCCTGAGCATGGCACAGGTAGTTCTTGCGAGGTTGAGGCCTCGAGAACATCCTGAAGCCCCATCGATGTTTTGGAAGCCGAAGCCTCCCGCCGGGGCTGTTTTGCCGGTGTGGTTCCCTCAAGGGCAATGCCAATGGCCTCTCAATGCTGAGCAGGAGAGCTACCCTTTGAGGACCTGCTTTTGTGTTTAGTTTCCTGAGATCCATAGGAGGAAGAAGAAGCCCTTGATGATGTCGATGCAATGGATCTGGCATCTGAGGAAAAGAGGGTACCGAGCTTTGCGGCCCGGTTGTCTTCCTCTTTTGGTCATCCCCATGCAGGAGAGACATTTAATTGGAGAATGATCAGGTCCTAAACATTTTAGACACCAATCATGGGTGTCAGTGACGAAGATGGTACCACCACACTTAGTACATTTTTTAAAACCACTAGTTGGCTTTTCCATGATTTTGGAAAAAATGGGGCCTAGTGCCCAAAATAGTGCCTAGCACCAAAAACAGGAAAGTTTCTGAAAAGAAAGTGTAAGTCTAAGGGATTTTTTTTTTTTAAGAAAAGAAAAGAACCGCCGGTACCAGTAGGCGTCGTGTGGTAGGCAAACGTGACCACAAAAAAGAATTTAAAGACGGAATTTTCTACGGTGACAGGGAATAGGTCCTGTTTGCTCCGCAGAAAACGAAGAACTGAAGAGGGACAGTTGGAAAGGCGGGAAGGCAGCACGCATGTGCTGAGGGATGCTCCCAAAAGCGTTCCTATTGGACGCTGGGGAGCATTCCCGCGCAGGCTCCGTCGGTATCGACGATACCCATATGTGAGGACTACATTCCTGCTTGTTCCTGGAGATTATTAATATCCCTTGCCAGGACGAGAACCTCTTCAGCAAGCCCATGGAGGAGAAAGCCGAGGAGCTGGAGCAGTTGACCCAGTGCAGAAAAAACATCACAGCAAGAAGGCCTTCTAGCCTCGCCTGTGCCAGTACTTCCCAGCACAGATCACCTACCTGCAGTGGAGGGAAAAGACCCCAAAGATCTAACCTGCCCCTCAGCCAAAGCTGGTTGTGGGGTTTTGACAGGTTCCTCAGGAGCATAGCCCGTTGCCCATTGACGTACCACTGCAAGTCAGGAGGCAGCTCATCCACTTTTCATCACCTCGGTCATCTGGGTGCTGCAGATTGTCCAAAGCAGATATTGGCTTCACTTTGCCCAGCTGCCACGTCCATACAACTCTGGGAGTATCCCACGGATCCTGCGCACCAGAGCCTCCAGCTTAGATCGGGCAAGGCTTCTACTCAGGGTACATATTGGTATCCAAAAAGACCAGCGGGTTCCATCCAATTCTGGATTTGTGAAATCTCAATCAGTTCCTGGTGTGCCAAAAGTTCAAAATGGTCTCGTTAGGGACACTGCTCCCATACCTCATACAGGATAATTGGCTATGTTCTTTGGATCTGAAAGATGTGTATATGCATATTCTGATCCACCCACATCACAGGCAATATCGTCAGTTCATGCTGGGTGGCCAGCGTGATCAGTACCGGGTGCTTCCTTTTGAGTCATCCGCAGCCCCCAGAGTCTTCATGAAGTATCTGTGAGTCATAGCCTCCTTCCTCCGGAGCTGGGGAGGTCTTTATCTTCCCGTACCTGTATGAGTGGCTGATCAAGGCAACCACGCATGCCGGCATCCGGCAGTCGGCTGCATTCACAACACAGGTGCTTGAGAGTCTCAGCTTTGTAGTCAACTATCCGAAGTCCTAGCTCCATCCATCACAGCAGCTGGGGTTCATCAGGGCCCTCCTCACTACCTCTCAGGCATGGGCCTTTCTGCAGGCAGACCGTCTACAGCATCTCATCGAGGTGGTGGGTGCGTTGCAGCACCACACCACGGCCCGCGAGCTGTTGAGGGTCCTCAGACACATGGCTGCCATGGTGCATGTCACTCCTCAGGCTCACCTATCCACACAATGGAAGCAAGTATCAGGCTGTCTGCAGGACAGAACAGTAAGAGTAGTTACTCACCTGTAACAGGTGTTCTCCAGGAGCAGCAGGAATCAGTCCTCACATATGGGTGACGTCGGCGCCGACGGAGTCCTCGTGCAGAGCATTTCCCCAGCTTTCAAAAAAAGCCTTTGGGAATTGCAGCGCGCATGCGTGGTCCCCTTCCCGCCCAAGGGTACCATCTTGCTCAGTCTGATGACATAGCTAAAAGACAGCAAAAAAATTAGCAAAAATAAAGCATAGGACTGCAACTCCAAGGGGAGGAGGGAGGGTTGTGAGGACTGATTCCTGCTGCTCCTGGAGAACACCTGTTACAGGTGAGTAACTACTCTTTCTCCAGGACCAAGCAGGAAGTCAGTCCTCACATATGGGACTCCCCAGCTTAAGGCTACCGGAGACCTCAAGCCGAAAAAATGAGCTCCCTCTAGCTCGTCAGTACGTAAGGAAGGAATCTTCTCTGAGAACGCCCCCGACCGGTAGCCCAACACCAGGGCCGGAGGGTAGGAGTTGCCTAAATCCCAAAGAGATTATGGACTACTGCCTGTCCGAAAGCACTGTCCCTGCGGGACTCCCTCTCAAGGAAGTAATGGGCCGCAAAAGTCTGGCTTGAAGACCAAGTAACGGCCCGGCAGATGTCTGCCAACGGAACAGAGCGGCAATGAGCCACTGACGCAGCCTTCGCCCTGACACGACCCTCCAACGAGAGGCCGGCTGCCTCATAAGCCCAGGCGATACAGTCAGCGACCCATATGGACAATACGCTTGGAAACAGGTAACCCCAATTTATTGGGGTCAAAAGAAACAAAGAGCTGAACAGCCCTTCGATGCTCCCGCGTACGGTCAAGGTAGAAGGACAACGCCCTCCTACAATCCAGGGTATGCAGGACCATCTCAGCCCGGTTGGCATGCGGCCTGGGAAAGAAGGTCGGAAGAACCACCTCCTGATTGAGGTGAAAAGGGGAGTCAACCTTAGGGAGAAACTTCGGGTGAGTCCGTAAGACTACCCTATTCCTGTAGAACCTAGTGTAAGGAGGATCAGACACTAGTGCCTGAAGTTCACTCACTCGCCTAGCAGAGGTAAGAGCTACCAGAAACAAGGTTTTCCAGGACAGAAAACGGAGAGGGCAGATAGCCATAGGTTCAAATGGCGGACAAGTAATCTGCTGTAAGACCACATTCAGATCCCACTCAGGGGCTGGTGGACGCAAAGGAGGCTTAAGCAGGAGGAGGCCTCTGACAAAACGAGCCACCAAAGGGTGGTTGGAAAGAGGCCTCCCGTCCACCGGCTGAGAGAGCACTGAGGTGAACCCTGACAGAGTTGGACTTAAGGCCTAGATTGGAGAGGTAAAGCAAATATTGCAATACTACCGCTACCAAGCACGAGAAGGGATTCTCGCTGGGCTGAGCACACCATGTGGAGAATCTATGCCACTTAAGAGCGTAGGATTTCCTGGTGGATTGCCACCTAGAGGCTAAGACCACGTCTTCCACCTCTCTAAGCAGGAGTAGGGGAGCCAGGACTACCCTTTCAACAGCCAGGCCATCAGATGAAGGGACTGGAGGTTGGGGTGCAAGAGAGACCCCTGGTCCTGAGACAGGAGATCGTGTTGAATTCCCAGAGGCAGGGGAGTGTCCACCGCCAGTTGCAGCAGGAGTGGGAACCACGGTTGCCTCGGCCACCTGGGGGCTATCAGAATCATTGAGGCCCTGTCCTTGAGGACCTTGAACAGTGTTCGAGACACTAGTGGTGTGGGAGGAAACGCATATAGGAGGCCTTGGGACCACGGAATCAGAAAGGCATCCGCTGCTACTCTGAGGGGATGCGGTTGTCTGGAACAGAATCTCGGGAGTTGCCGGTTCAGAGGGCTGGCAAAGAGATCCATGGTGGGGAGACCCCACCTGAGAAAGATCTGCTGAACCACCAATGGATTCAATCTCCATTCGTGTGGTTGCAGGATCCTGCTCAGTCTGTCCGCCAGGTAATTTTCTTGACCGGGGAGGTACAGCCTTGAGGAGGATTCCGTGATTGACGGCCCAAGAGCACAGCCGTTGTGCCTCCTGACAGAGAAGGAAGGAGCCTGTGCCTCCTTGTTTGTTCACGTAGAACATGGCAACTTGATTGTCCGTCTGGACCAGTACAGACTGGTGAGATGTGAGGTGAGAGAAGGCTCTCAGAGCTAGGCATATTGCCCGTAGCTCCAGGAAATTTATCTGCTGAGCAGCATCCCAAGGAGTCCAGAGACCCCGAGTACATGCCCCCTGGCAATGTGCCCCCCAACCTAGAAGAGAAGCATCTGTCGTCCGCACTCGAGAATGCGGAGGGGATTGAAAATCCACTCCGAGTACCAGATTCGGAAGATGAAGCCACCATTGTAGAGAGGAGACGAGCAGGGTGGATATTCTCACCGAGTCTGCAAGGCTCCCTGTGGCCTGATGCCACTGAGTTCGAAGGCTCCACTGAGCAGGCCGCATGTGCAGGCGGGCATTGGGGGTTACATGAACCGTGGAAGCCATATGGCCGAGAAGTCTCAGGAATTGCCTGGCGGAGACCAGGGAATTGCTGTGAAACTGCCTGGCTACATCCATCAACCGGAGGACCCTGTCCACTGGCAGAAAAGCCCTCGCCTGAAGAGTGTCTAGCCTTGCTCCTATGAATTCCAAATTCAGGGACGGGAGCAAAGTGGACTTTGTGAAGTTTATGACAAACCCCAAGTGCTGAAGCAGAGCCACAGTGCGAAGAGTGGCTTGACTGGCCTCCTGGGAAGACTGGCCCCTTATGAGCCAGTCGTCCAGGTATGGAAACACAAAAAGACCTTGAAGCCTCAGGTAGGCCGCCACCACCGCCAGGCACTTGGTGAACACCCTGGGAGCAGAGGATAGGCCAAAGGGAAGTACTCTGTACTGGTAGTGGTTTCCCCCCACAACAAATCTGAGATATTGTCTGTGGTCTGGATGAATAAGGATGTGAGTATAAGCATCCTTTAGATCTAAGGAGCATAGCCAATCTACCTGCTGGAGGTAGGGCAGCAGGATTCCAAGGGTAAGCATCTTGAACTTTTCCCTCTCCAGGAACTTGTTGAGGTTGCGCAAGTCTAGGATGGGTCGGAGGCCTCCTGTTCTTTTTGGTACCAGGAAGTACCTGGAATAAAAGCAGTGACCTCTCAGGTGGTGGGGCACCGGTTCCACAGCCTGGTCCTTTAGCAGACATGCTAACTCCTGAAGGAGTAGGTCCCTGTGCAGAGGGAGTCTTGGAGGCTCCCCTGGAAAATAGGAGGGAGGTACCTGGTGAAAATGGAGAAGATAGCCCTTTTGGACTATATGGAGCACCCAGGTATCTGATGTGATGGCTGACCACCTGTGGGCAAAGTGGGCCAGCCGGCCTCCTGTGCTGATGTGAGCCAGCTGAGGAGAAGAGGCTATGCTTGCTGAGTCAAAACCCCCACCCTGCTGAGCAGGGGCCGGTGTTAGTGGCTTGGGGGCCTTCTGCCTACGGGGCCCATGACCCTGCCCCTTGGCCTGCTGACCCTGTTGGGGAGCTGCAGAGGCCTGATAATGAGGGTATGGTTTATAGGCAGAGGACTTCCTCGGGTAAAAGGTTTTTTTTCCCGAGCCCTTCTTCTTCTGAGAAGGGGCAGAGGTTTTTCTGGACAGCCTAGTCCTGGTCAGAGTCTCGAGTTCTGCAGCCTTTTCAGCCATGGGCTTGCCAAAGAGGTTTTCACTTCGGCAGGGGACATCGACCAACTTGTCCTGCACCCATGGCTCGAGGTCGGATGACTGTAGCCAAGCCTGTCGGCGGGCACCAATGCCGGCCCCGGCTACTCGGGCCGAAGCCTCGAAGCCATCGTAGGCTGCTCAAGAGATAAACTTCGAGCACTCTCGAAGACCAGTGGACAAGGCTTGGAACCGCTGCAAAGGTTCCTCGGAGAGACCAGCAGAGAACCCGGCAATCTTCTTTGCCAGGTCTCGGAGATACATGCCCATGTAGAGCTGGTAAGTCTGGACACGGCAAGCAAGCATAGAGCCCTGGAAGCACTTCTTACCGAGGGCATCCAGGTTCCGGGCTTCCCGGCCGGGAGGCACCAAGGAGTGCATCTTCTGACTTTTTAGTCGATGCATGGCCGATTACACAACCATGGAGTGGTGCGGTAATTGTGCCTTTTGGAACCCGGGGCTCTTGTGGACTCGATAGATGGAATCGACCCGCTTGCTTAACACCGGCGTCGAGGCCAGGGTCTCCCACATGCGGAAGAGCAGCCGCTCCAGCATCGGAGGAACCGGAACAGTAAAGGCCTCTTTCAGGGGAGAGTCTTACTGGAGGGCCTCGAGCTCCTCGGCTCGAGGCTCCTCCTCGGGATCCGCGGGAAGGCCAAGGCCTTGGCCATATCCCGCACGAAGTCCGAGAACCGGGTATCCTCCGGTGGGGATCGTCTCCGAGGTTCGGACTCCGACGAGTCCGATGGGACACACTGAGTCCGATGTCAGGTGACTCTTCATCCTCCGTCTCCCAGCCCGACTCCTTGGAGGAGGAATCGAGCGGCTCCAGTCAGGCGGGCACCGATGCCATCCGCCCCGACGCCGAGGGTACCGGCGTTGACGACCTCGGTCCCGAACGGGAGGCCGAGGGAGACCGTGGCCAAGGATCGACTTGAGCCCGCATGGACTCTAGGATCGGCTCGGCCTCCGGGGTCGACTTGGACGTCGAGGTCCCGGTGGTCGGGGCAGATGCACTGGTGAGACCGGCGATCAATGCCTGCTGCTGTTCCATGAAGGCAGCGAGGCTGCTCTCCAAGGCCGTCAACCTGAGTCCGAGCTCAGGAGACCCAGCAGCCCCCGACTCGGGCCCCAACGGCGTAGGGCCCGACGTCGGCTCCCCTGGAGGAGAGTCCACGAGGACTACAGCACTCACGTGTCCAGGAGACTCCATCTCGATACAAGGATGCTTGGCAGGCCTCTCTGACTCCGAAGACCCGGGACAGCTATCGGGGCTATGCGACCTGGCCCTCGAGGAACCAGGAGCGTCCACCGACGACGCCCTCGTGGGTTTCTTCTTCCTGCGATGTTCCCGCGAAGGAGACCCCCGCTCAGAGGAACCCCGACGCTGCTCGGAGCCGGAGTCCCGAGACGTCGAGGCCTCTGACGAGGTCCGGGCCCGTCCAGACGTGGAGTCAGAGAAGATCCTATCCTTTTGGTGCTGACGACTCCTCAATGCCTTTGAGGACATTTTGCCACACGGACCACAGATCATCGGGTCATGATCGGGTCCGAGGCAGCAGTCATGTGTGTCGGTAAGAGACATAAGTTTCTTACACCGATCACACTTTTTAAACCCGCTGGTAGCCATCGGGGAAAAAGGGCCCCTGCGAGGTCAAAAGACCGGGCTGCCAGTGAAAAAAGAAAAATGGCACGAACGCTAGTCACAAAGGACAAAAACCGAAAAAGAGAGAGTGACTCGATACCGGCGTATCGGGCCAAGGCGGGAAAAGGATCCGGCGTCGAACCGAAGTAGAAAAAGAAAAAATAGGGAAATCAACTTTTTCCTTTGCGGAAAAGCGAACTATGTCTGTCGGGCTCCGCAGAAAAAAGAAGACTGAGCAAGATGGCACCCTTGGGCGGGAAGGGGACCACGCATGCGCGCTGCAATTCCCAAAGGCTTTCTTTGAAAGCTGGGGAAATGCTCCGCACGAAGGCTCTGTCGGCGCCGACGTCACCCATATGTGAGGACTGACTTCCTGCTTGGTCCTGGAGAAATCACCGTACCACTGGCACAGTCCCTGGCATGGTGGCTCAAGTCAGACAACCTGCTCTGGGGCCTGCCATTCCAGTCTGCGGCCCACTGCAAGATGCTTATGGCAGAGAAGTCTAAGCTTGACCAGGGTGAACACCTGGATGGTCTCAACACTCAGGGGCTGTGATTCACGCAGGAGAATCTCCATCAAATCAACTTCCTTGAGCTTTGGGCCATTGCAAATGCTCTCTGTGCCTTTCATGTGCACTTGGTGAAGATGGTCCTGATTCAATCAGGTAGTGATGTTCTATGTGAACAAACAGGGGTTGTACCTCCTGTGCTGGGAGGCTGTTTGCCTCTGGAAGTTCACCCTGCTCCACGGCATGGACCTCAGGGCAACTTATCTGCTCGGCAAGCTCAAAAGCTTGGCGGATCACCTCAGCTGGGTGTTTCAGTCTCATGAGTGGTCTCTCAAGAGGGAAGTGGTGGTCTGGATCTTCCAGGAGTGGGGTGGGCCTTTTCATCACAGAGCAAAATGCCCAGGTGGCCTGGTTCTGCTCTCAGAGGCCAGCCAGTGGTCGCCTGGCCACGAATGCCTTTCTTCTCAACTGGAGGGAGGGCTTGCTGTATGCCTACCCCCCAATACTGCTTGTCGCAAAACACTTCTAAAACTCCAGGCTGAGAGGGGCTCCATGATCCTTGTCTCAATGGGGATTCTTGACGGGACAATAATTTTGGACAGGCCATGCTCCGGCACTTCTTTGTGTCTTAGAGTCAGCTTCTATCCACCGGCCCCCTGCTGTCCGTCCAGGCTACCTGGTCAAAATCCCCTCAGATCGATGTCTGCTGAGGATACTGAATCAGATGAGTCCCTCGGTGGGACTTCTCTGGTCTTCCTGACCTCTCCAGTTCTCATTGCCCAGTTGGGCTGCTTATCTCCTCAGGTTCCGGTAGCTTGGCACTCCCATATGAGAGGACTTATTTCCTGCTTGTTCATGGAGAAAGGGTAGATAACTCACCTGCAGCAGGTGTTTTCTGTGAACAGCAAGAATAAGTTCTCACAATCCTCTCACCTCCCTGGGAGTTGCCTTTTTGGCTCCTGCAATGTTATTGTACTGGAGAATATGGCACCGCGGCAAGTGGGAAGGCAGGCACGCATGCATGCATGCATGGTGTACCTCCCAAAAGCTCTCTTTGGAAGCTGGGGAGTATTCCATGTGGGGCTCAGTCAATGATATCATCCATAAATGAGGACTTATTCCTGCTGTTCATGGAGAACACCTGCTACAGATGACTTTCCACATGGCTACAGTAGCTCCCAAGTATTCCTTTGCATAATTATGATGGGATTTGTGCTGAAATTTCTTCCTTCTTGCCATCTTACCATATCAATCAGATTTATAGAGTGCTTGGAATATTATTGGCATATGCATGCTTTGACCAGTCTTAGGTATGGAAGCCTTTAGGCACTGGCTTCTTGGTTGCCGCCATGATCCGTCTGCTCACACAGTATCCAGTTTGAAGGGATGGTCTGCTCTAGGCAGTATATTTGTGGTGTCATATACCTTCCTCTTCTTAACAATCATCCTGATTGTGCTCTGAAGTATATTGAAGGACTTTACAATTCTTTTATACCCATCCCCTGATGCATTTTTAGAACTTTGTCCCAGAGTGCTTTCACTGGCACATTGTTTTCTCATTTGTTTGTAATTGTGTGTTTTATTCAAAACTTTGCAATAGAAAGTACAACCGACATCTCTTCATCCCTCATTTCCTGTACATTAGATAACTAGAGATTCTATTAGAACCACCAGCCTAGGTGAACTACAAATATCTAGCACAGCTCTATCTTTTTCCCTCCCCCTCCCCCTCCCCCTCTTAACCTGTTTCCATGCATGCTCAAGGCTCGTGTAATACACAACTCACAGATAGTATACTAAGAGCACATGATAAGCTCATCAGAACAGAATACATTCAACAAAACATAATTAATATATGGTACATCTCTCCATCCCCCATGGATCTCAGCTGCCTTATCCTCCATGGGCTTGCTGAACAGTTGTTTGCCGAGGCAGGAACCATCCAAGAGATTTGCCTGGCCCTACTGCCACATGGGCAGAAGACTCAAAGCCATCATATGTGGCATGGCAAGGTATTTCAAGCAGTCCATGACCAATCTCATGTGTCTGAAATCTGAGGTGGTGTTCACCTCAGAGGCCCACAAGGAAACCGCTGAGCTCTTTAGTGAGGTCGCAAAGGTATATATATATAGTTGTTATGCCTGGATGCAGCATGCCAGCATGGAGCCCTGGTAAGCCTTGTGCCCAAGGGCATTGAGGGTATGGGATTCTCTACCAGGCTGGACCAAAGAGTGCGATTTCGGGCTCTTCTCCTTCTGCATCATGGATTCCACTACCATGGGGGTAGGGGGAAGTTGGGTCTTTCGAAACCCAGGACCACACTGGACTCTGTACATGGCATCGAGTCTCTTACTGACAATAGGGACCGAGACAGGTGCTTCCCACATGTGGAGGAGCAGCTGGGTCAGGATGGAAGGCACAGGGACCATGAGAGACTCCCTACAGGGAGACTCATATTGCAAGATGTCAAGTTCCTCTGCCCTTGGCTCTTCCTTTGTCTGTGTAGGCAGATTGAGGGCCCGAGCCATATCCCGTACAAATACCAAGGAGGAGGTATCTTTGGGAGGTGACTGCCTTTGAAAGGTAGGCAGGGACAGGTCAGAAGGAAGGTCCCTATGGGCATGGGTTTCAGGGGATGTGTCCCCATCCAATTCCCAGCCCAAGAGATTCAAAAAGGACTCCGAGTTGGGCTCGGCCAAGGCCTGCAAGGAGGTGAAGGCACCGACTTTAGAAGACATCACCCCTGAGGAAAGGCATGGCAAGCGAGACCGGTGCCAAGGACCCTCATGAGGCCCATGGCTCTCAGGGGTTTCCAAGGTAGTTTTCAGGACCACAGTCAAGTGACCCTCGGTCTCGAGGCGCAAGCCAGCCGTGCTGGGCAGCTAGGAAGGCAGAAATGCTGCACACCAGTGCCAGCATACAGGACTCTCACTTAGGAGTGGGTCCCTGGGATGCTGACGTTACCGGATCTGGCGTGGAGGAGGAGAGAGGGTCCTCACTGGGATGACTCTCAGGAGACCGGGCACCATCGCCAGAGGCCTCCGTATCTGTACGAGGTACCTTTCGAGGCCACTCCTTGTACGACTCTGGGGAACGCCAGGGAGGGCTAAGGGAACAAGCACGAGACCACTCACGCTCATCCAGAGCCCCCAACAGTGACTTCGAGGTCATCTTCTTTCACTGTTCCACCTCGGGCAAACCCTGGTCGGAGTGACACCTGGGATGCAAAGTCACTGCAGGGGACCCCCGCAAGTAGTGGAGCAGGGCGCCAGCAGAGACCCTGACAGAAAATGTCATCTGACTTCTGCTTACAGCTTAGCAAAGCCTTAGCGGACATTTTCTTACAGAGTGAGCTGAGCTCTGGGTTGTGGTCAGCCCCCAGGCACCACAGACAAGAGTAGTGGGTGTCCGTGTGCGACATATGTTTGGAGCATGTGTCACACTTTTTGAAGCCGGTGGCCATGGAGACAAAAAGAACCCCTGCAAGGTCGAATGCCCTCGAGGCCGTCGGTTAGAAAAAAAGGGCGCAAAAAAAGGGAAAATAGCAATCCCCTGGCCCAAAGCTGAAGTGGGGGTGTCAGGGAGGATGGGAGAGAACTGGTGCAGCCAGAAAAAAGGCCAAAGGGCTAGAAGAGAAGAAACGTCCGAGGAACGAGGACGTGCATCCGAAGGGCTCCGTGGAAAAAGGGAGACTGAGCAAGATAGCACCCTTGGGCAGTAAGAGGACCACGCATGCGTGGCAGCAATCCCAAAGGCTTTCTTTGAAAGTTGGGGAATTGCTCCAAGTGGGCTCAGTCGGTGCCAACATCACCCATAAGTGAGGACTGACTTCCTGCTTGTTCCTGGTAAACATAGATCAATTGTTTACGCTATCAGAATATAGAAAGACTAGGGGACATGCAATGAAGCTACAGGGTAAACTATTTAAGACAAATAAGAGAAAATATTTTTTCACTCAACGTGTAATCAAACTCTGGAATTTGTTACCGGAGGATGTAGTAAGAGCTGTTAGTGTAGCTGGGTTTAAAAAAGATTTGGACAAGTTCCTGGAGGAAAGGTCCATAAACCATTATTAAAAAGGGACCCAGGATATCAATGCTTGACCCAATACAAGCATTGTGGAACCTGTGTCTTTTGGGGATACTGCTAGGTATGTATGACTTAGATTGGCCACTGTTGGAAACAGGATACTGGGCTTGATGGACCTTGGTCTGACCCAGTATGGCATCTCTTATGTTCTTATGTTCCTGGAGAACTAAACGCTTCTCTTTTTCTTTCTTGGCCTCCTGCTCCAAAATCAGAGGGCCCAGAGAAAGACGGGTCAGAAAGACTATCAAGAAATTAAAACCAAAAGAGAAATTCCAATATTTTGCAGCAAAGACAGAAGCACCGCAGCAGAATAAACAAGCAAATTGATGGGCAAAGACCTTACCTGCACACAAAAGGAAATCCATCATCTCTTGTTACCTGCCACAAACAGTAAATGCTGCAGCTATCCCTACCACTCCAAACTGTCTGGGCAGGATCTAGAGTGGATTGAAGGAACTCAAGGAAAAGAAATTAGCAGATCTAACTGCCCTTCCGCATCATCCCTCCAGACTCATCGGATGTACAAAAGCAGTACCTAATGACAGGTGGGATGAGAGAAACTGGCCTTTAACAACTGCATCTCAAAAGCCACCTCTTATTTTGTCTGAACATCCAACAGATCGTGAGACCCTCGGGAATCGAGCAATGACAGCTCTGCAAATATCCTGCAGTGGTACCAGACCATACTCTGTCCAAGAGGATGACACTGCCCTCGTGGAGTAACAGTACATATATGATGGCAGATAAAGCGTAGTTACTCACCTGTAACAGGTGTTCTCCAGGAGCAGCAGGAATCAGTCCTCACATATGGGTGACGTCGGCACCGACTGAGCCCTTGTGCGAAGCATTTCCTCAGCTTTCAAAGAAAGCCTTTGGGAATGCAGCGTGCATGCGCGGTCCCCTTCCTGCCCAAGGGTGCCATGTTGCTCAGTCTGATGACAGCTAAATGACAGCAAAAATCAAAATGAAGGATATGACTGCAACTCCAGGAGAGGAGGGAGGGAGGTGAGGACTGATTCCTGCTGCTCCTGGAGAACACCTGTTACAGGTGAGTAACTACGCTTTCTCCAGGACCAAGCAGGAAGTCAGTCCTCACATATGGGACTCCCCAGCTCTAGGCTACCGGGAATCCAAAGCTGAAAAAAACAGCATCCGTGACAAGAATTTTCTCTGAGAATGCATCCCGTACGGTAGCCCAACACGAAGGGCCGGAGGGTAGGAGTTGCCTAAACCTCAAAGAGATTACGGAGTACCGCCTGACTGAAAACACTGTCCCACAGGGACTCTCTCTCCAGGCAGTAATGGGCTGCAAAAGTCTGGCTTGAAGACCAAGTTGCAGCCCGGCAGATGTCTGCCAACGGAACAGAGCGGAGGTGAGCTACTGATGTGGCTTTCGCCCTGATACGGTGGGCCGTGACCCGACCCTGCAAGGGGAGGTCAGCTGCCCTGGAAGCCCAGGCAATGCAATCTGCTACCCAAGTGGACAACATGCGCTTGGAGACAGGTAACTCCATTCTATTAGGGTCAAACGAGCAGCCCTTCGATGCTCCCGCGTACGTTCTATGTAAAAGGACAATGCCCTCTTACAGTCCAGGGTATGCAAGACTGTTTCAGCCCAGCTGGCATGCGGCCTGGGAAAGAAGGTCAGAACCACCACCTCCTGATTGAGGTGGAAAGAGACGACCACTTTTGGGAGGAACTTGGGATGGGTCCGTAGGACCTCCCTGTTCCTATAGAACCGCGTGTATGGTCTATCAGAAACCAGAACTTGTAGCTCACTCACACGCCTGGCCGATGTAAGAGCCACCAGGAAGAGCGCTTTCCAAGAGAGGAAACGCAAATGGCAAGTAGCCATCGGCTCAAATGGTGGGCGAGTAAGTTGCTGCAAGACCACGTTCAAATCCCACTCAGTCGGCCGTGGACGAACCCGGAGGCTTGAGTAGAAGCAGACCTCTGAGAAATCTGGACACCAAGGGGTGAACTGACAGACTGTCCTTCCATCGGTGAGTGGTGCGCTGACAAAGCACCGAGGTGAACCCGAACAGAGCTAGACTTAAGGCCTAGGTCTGAAAGGTGAAGTAGATACTGCAGTACTACTGGCACAAGGCAAGAGAAAGGATCTTCATTGCGCTGAGCACACCACACCGTAAACCTACGCCACTTGAAGGCATAGGACTTTCTGGTGGACTGCCTCGTAGAGGCCAATACCACCTCCTCAACCTCCTTAGGTAGACGTAAGGGAGCTAGCACTACCCTTTCAGCAGCCAGGCCATCAGATTGAGGGACCTGAGGTTGGGGTGCAAAAGGGAACCCTGCTCTCGAGACAAGAGATCGTGTTGCAGCCCTAGAGGGAACAGAGCTTCCACCGCCAACTGCAGAAGAAGTGGAAAACAAGGCTGCCTCGGCCATCTGGGGGCTACCAGAATCACCGAGGCCTTGTCCTGAAGGATCTTGAACAGAGTTCGGGCCACCAGGGGCATGGGAGGAAATGCATACAGGAGGCCCATAGACCAAGAGATCAGAAAAGCATCAGCTGCCATCCTCCGGCGATGCGGCAGTCTGGAGCAAAACCTGGGTAGCTGACGGTTTAGCGGACTTGCAAAGAGATCGATGGATGGAAGTCCCCAGCGGAGGAAGATCTGCTGGACCACCAATGGATTCAACTGCCATTCGTGAGGCTGGAGAATCCTGCTTAGCTTGTCTGCTAGGAAGTTTTCTTGAACAGGTAGGTAGACTGCTTTGAGAAACATACCCTGCCTGACCGCAAAGGAGCAAAGGGCCAGTGCCTCCTGACATAGGAGCCTGGACCCTGTGCTCCATTGTTTGTTCACGTAGAACATTGCCACCTGATTGTCCGTCTGAACTAGGACAGATTGTTGAGAGAGGGCATGACAAAGTTTGCAGAGCTAAGTGGATTGCTCGTAGCTCTAAAAGGTTGATTTGCTGTTTGGCCTCCTGAGGAGACCACAGGCCTTGAGTGCATGAGCCCTAGCAATGTGCACTCCAGCCTCTTAAGGAAGCATCCGTCGTCAGCACCCTCGTGTGTGCTGGAGCCTGAAAAGGTACACCCCTGAGGTAGTTTGGTGGATATAGCCACCACTGCAAGGAGTTCAGAAGTCGTCTGGACACCTTTACTCTGTCTCGGAGGTCACCGGTGGCTTGTGTCCACTGATCTCTGAGGCACCACTGAGCAGTCCGCATGTGCAAACGAGCATTCAGGGTCACATGTACAGTGGATGCCATGTGGCCCAGGAGACGCAGGAAATGCCTGATGGAAACATGCGTATTGCGTTGGACCTGGTTGACCAAATCTATAAGTCTGTAGGCCCTGTCCTCGGGCAAGTAAGCTCTTGCCTGAAAGGTGGCCAACCTGGCCCCTATAAACTCTAGGTTTCTGAGAGAGGAGCAAAGTGGACTTTGCGTAGTTTATGACAAAGCCCAGATGCTGAAGAAGAGAGACAGTGCGAAGAGTGGCCTGTCAGGCCTCCTGGAGTGACTGGCCTCTGATTAGCCAGTCGTCCAGGTACAGGAAGACAAAAATCCCCTGATTTCTGAGAAAAGCCGCCACCACCGCCAGGCATTTGGTGAAAACCCTGGGGGCAGAGGTCAGGCCAAAAGGAAGCACCCTGCACTGAAAGTGGTTTCCTCCCACCAGAAATCTGAGATATTGTCTGTGGTCTGGATGGATGAGGATGTGAGTATAAGCATCCTTTAGGTCTAAGAAGCATAGCCAGTCGCCCTGCTGGAGGTAGGGCAGCAGTATCCCAAGGGTAAGCATCTTGAACTTTTCCCTCTCCAGAAACTTGTTCAGATTTTGCAAGTCTAGGATAGGTCTTAGACCTCCTGTTCTCTTTGGTACAAGGAAGTACCTGGAGTAGAAGAAACCTTGCCCTTTCAGGTGGTGTGGCACCGGTTCCACCACCTGTTCCTTTAGAAGACTTGCCAACTCCTGAAGGAGGAGGTTCCTGTGTAGAGGGAGTCTTGGAGGCTCCCCTGGATAGTAGGAGGGGGGTAGCTGGAAATGGAGCATATAGCCTTTCTGGACTATTCTCAGCACCCAGGTATCCCCTGTGATGGCTGGCCACCTGTAGGCGTACAGGGTCAGCTGACCTCCTGTGCTGAGTGGGGCCACCGGCGGAAGAGAGGCTATGCCCTTGGAGTCAAAAACCCCCTTCCCTGCTGTGCAGGAGCCGGAGGCTTCGGGGCTTTCTGCCTACGAGGCCCATGCCCCTGCCCTTTCGCCTGCTGGCCCTGTTGGGGAGCTGGAGAGGCCTGATATTGAGGGTAGGTTTTGTAGGCAGTACTTCTTCCGAGCCCTTCTTTTGTGAGAAGGGGCAGAAGTCTTTCTGGACAGTCTTGTCCTGGTAAGAGTCTCGGTCTCGATTTCTGCAGTCTTCTCGATCATGGGCTTGCCGAACAGGTTATCACTTCGGCACAGGACATCAACCAACTTATCCTGCACCCATGACTCCAGGTCCGACAACTGGAGCCAGGCCTGACGACGTGCACCAATGCCAGCCGTGGCTACCCAGGCCGAAGCCTCGAAGCCGTCATAGGCTGCTCGAGAAATAAACTTTGAGCACTCTCAGATCCCTGTAGACAAGGCTTTGAATCTCTGCAAGGGTTCCTCGGAAAGGCCAGCCGAGAACCCGGAAATCTGCTTTGCCAGGTCTCATAAGTACACGGCCATGTACAGCTGGTAAGTCTGCACACGGCAAGACAGCATCAAGCCCTGGAAGCACTTTCTACTGAGGGCATCCAGGTTCCGGGCCTCCCGGCCGGGAGGCACTGAAGAGTGCATCTTTTTACTTTTCAGCCTGTGCATGGCCGATTCCACAACCATGGAGTTGTGCAGCAGCTGCGCCTTATGGAACCCAGGGCTCTTACGGACTCGATAGATAGAATTGACCCACTTGCTAAGAACCAGCACAGAGGCCGGTGCTTCCCACATTCGGAAAAGCAGCCGTTCCAGCATCGGAGGAACCGGTACAGTAAAGGCTTCCTTCGGAGAAAAATCATACTGGAGGGCATCGAGCTCTTTGGCTCGAGGCTCCTCCTCAGCGTCTGTCGCAAATGCCAAAGCCTTGGCCATGTCCCTGACGAAATCTGAGAACCAGGTATCCTCCGGAGGGGGGGGGGGGGGGACCTTCTCCAAGGCTCGGACTCTGAGGAGTCAGACGGGACGCACCGGGTCCGGAAGGTGTCGGGAGACTCCTCGTCCTCCGTCTCGCATGCCGACTCCTCTGAGGAGGAATCGAGCGGCTCTGGCCGTGTGGGCCTCGATGCCACCCGCCCTGACGCAGAGGGCACCGGCATTGACGATGACCTCTGCCCCGCACGGGAGGTCGAGGAAGACCTTGGCCGAGGATTGACTCGAGACTTGACTGACTCAAGGATCGGCTCAGCCTCCGGGGTCGACTTAGACGTCGAGGTCCTGTTGGTCAGGGCAGATGCACCAGTCAAACCGGTGATCAGTACCTACTGCTACTCCATGAAGGCAGCCGGCTGCTCTCCAGGGCCGTCAACCTGACGGAATTCGTCCTGGAGCGAACGTCGGCCACAATTGAATTCGTTATACCAGTTTTTTACAGTGCTGTAGGATGGTGCTTTATCGCCGTATAAAAAAATTACGTTCATCGATGCACTCTTGTGATAATCCACGTCGAAAGTTATGAAAAATAATTGCATGAAAATGTTCAAGTTAATTCCATTTTTCGCCAAGATGAATTTTTCAAGTTATTGTAAACAAATCGCGCTCAAATGATAAAATGTTATGAATAAGGTTATGTTCAACAATGTCAGTGTTCCAATGGAACCATTGGATGGTGCCTGGCAACACTTACTGTTGCTAAGGCCAGAAATATAAATAGCAACCCTCGTAAGCATGTTCTTTAGAACGCTGAGCAGTAAGAACCTTTTGCTCTAGGCTTGCTGGAGAATGTAGCCTACAAAGTCAAAGATGTTAAAATATGGGATAAGGATGTGATCCTTAGAAGCCTTTAAGTACCTAAGCTAGATAACCAAATTGGAGCCATAACGTTGTATATTACAGCCAGTAACTTACAAAGAATATGCTCTTACCCATGGCATGCCAAAGAGACAGACTCTGGCTGTCAAGTTGGAAATCCAGTGTGAGCTTACCCTTCCAGATAAACTTTCAGTGTATCCCACTGCCATGATCAGGTGGCCAACAAAAGTATCTAGCTTTTTCCATACAGTTATGGTTATATTTTATCTGATATACCACTGTGGTGTACAATAATTAAAAAGAAAAGAAGTGAAACAATTAAACATTTTACAAAAAGGGAGACCAACACATTTCTCTCAAAAAAAAAGTTTATTATGCAAAGGCATGTCAACAAGGTGTTTTGAAAATATGTGAAAAGCTTAGTCCATTGGAAAAATGTTTATGAGCACTTAGGTTTTAGGGGAACATTTGGACATTTCACAGCCATGTTTCATACAGACAGACATTGCTCACTCAAAATTATACCCTTCCCCCCCTCGGGTACATAAATGCTGTACAATATATAATATCTTACTTAAAAGTGCTGAGATCATTGTCATTCCAACAACTAGACAAGCTTGTGTCTGTCTGTGCTTGAGAAACCAAGCATCCACAAAGCAATACATTCAACAAAAGAATGTGAATGTAGTCAAAAAAGATAATTTAAAACTAAAAGAAGTTTCAGCAATTCACAATACCCAGTACGTTTTGCTCTTGTACACGTTGAACGTTTATGATCCTTGAGCTTCCAGTTCCGATGGAGGTATGTCTGGTTCTTCATCGTTGTATATATTTTCAGCCTGAAATAAGGATTTATATATCTTAATAAGCCATCTAAATCTTTTGAAAAACACAAACATAACAAGCTAGCAGTAGCTCTCATACAAATAGCAAGGGCTCCTGTTTTCCATTCCTCCGGACTCCTGTTTAAATGCCACACACTGTATATGTGTCCCATTGTAAATACGTTATGCTTCCAAGCATCCCCTGCATGCCACCCCTCTCCAAGTTTCCAAATTAAGTTTTCTGCAGTGGTTTGAGTTATAATGTAAATCGCTTTGATTCTATAAGGCGGTATAAAAAACTTGTTAAATAAAATAAATGCTTCAGCTATATGTTTTGTCTCAAAAGGAATGTATTATTGGTCATTTAAAAAAATAAAAAATAGACCATCTTTATTTCCACATTCAAGTGGACAAAAACTAATATTTGACACAAACAGCATGCCAACTAATGTTATCTACAAGTGAATTCAGTGCCTGGTTTAAAGCCTCTATCGTAGACAGGATCACACTTCAAATTCAGAATGCCCTTTTTTTTTTTTTTTTTTTTTTTTTTTTAAGTAGTCTCACACCCTTGCACATTTTTCACATTCTGCTATCTAAAAAATTAGAATGCCAAATACATTAAAATGGGAGTTTGTTCACTAATCTACACTTCAACATAAAAATTCTAGAAATATTCAAAAAGTAATTTAACACAAATATTCACATCCTCTCTCATAGCAAATCTAAATTAACTCTGGTTCCAAAACCTGCTTTAAGACGACCTTTAAGTTAAATACAGCCCCCATGTGTCCAATGATAGAAGCTGAGCCAATTCAAATACTTCTGTTTGAAGAATCAAACTGCTTCATTGGTTTCAGCTGAACGAAATGAATTTGAAGCAAAAGTCTAAACATGCCGAAGGCTGAGCTGCTGAAAGAACTCCAGGATAGCATAGTTACTCACATGTAACAGGTGATCTTTGGGAACAGCAGGAATTTAGTCTTCACATATGGGTATCGTCGGTACCGATGGAGCCTGCGCGGGAATGCTCCCCAGAGTCCAATAGGAAAGCTTTTGGGAGCATCCCACAGCGCCTGCATGCTACCTTCCCGCCTTTCCCAACTGTCCCTCTCCAGCTGAGTTTAAAGCTGAGACAAAAGAGAGGGAAAGAGAGAGATAGATAGAAAGATACAACTCCTAGGGAAGGTGGTGGGTTATGAAGACTAAATTCCTGCTGTTCCTGGAGATCACCTGTTACAGGTGAATAACTATGCTATCTTCAGGAACAAGCAGGAATGTAGTCTTCACATATGGGGACTCCCTAGCTGCAGATGCCAGGGAGATGGCCCCAGAAAATTGTGTGCCCTCCCCCATGGACCTCTGGCATCCTACCAGGGACGGTGGGTAGGAGTTAAGTCTGGAACAGGTGTTGAACAGCCTGACCAAACAAGGCATCCCAGCGGAAGTCCTTGTCTAAGCAGTAATGGGTTGTGAAGGTATGTACCAAAGCCCAAGTAGCTGTTCGACAGATGTCATTGATAGACACGCTTGGTTTAAATGGAAAGGCGAAACCACCTTTGGCATAAAGTGTGGATGAGTCCTAAGAACTGCAACGAAAAGACGTGTAGAAGTTAAAAGCTTTTATTTCTTTAATCCACTTCAGCCACCGGCCCGACACTGGCCGTGTTTCGTAAAAACCTTCCTCAGGGGCAATAATGGCTGTATGTTGTATGTTTCTACCACTGTAATTGCTCCTCCCTTATTATCATAGGAGAGCCTGAATAAAAGTAACTGCGTAGAAGCGGCACCAACGCGCACGTTTGAAATGAAAAAAAAAACATGTGCGCGTCGGTGCCGCTTCTACGCAGTTAGCAGTGTGGTCTCCCATGTGTTTATTACGGTAGCACTATGGCGTTATAGGAAAACACTGTTGGGGTTAAAAGTTACTTTTATTCAGGCTCTCCTATGATAATAAGGGAGGAGCGATTACAGTGGTAGAAACATACAACATACAGCCATTATTGCCCCTGAGGAAGGTTTTTACGAAACACGGCCAGTGTCGGGCCAGTGGCTGAAGTGGATTAAAGAAATAAAAGCTTTTAACTTCTACACGTCTTTTCGTTGCATTTCACGTTTCTTACTGGGTCCTCGGTGCACGTGGAATCGTGCTTGGTTTGTTGGGTCTGAGTCCTAAGAACTACCTTATGGTGGAACCTTGTATAAGGAGGATCAGCCACTAAGGCTTGCAATTCACTGATGTGACGTGCTGATGTGATTGCAATGAGGAAGATGACTTTCCAGGAAAGGAATTTCAAAGATGTAGTGGCTAATGGTTCAAAGGGCAGTTTCATGAGCTGCCCGAGCACCAGATTCAAGTCCCATGCCACCAGTGGTGGCTTAATGGGAGGCTTTGTTAAAAGAAGGCCTCTCATAAACGTCGCTATGAGAGGATGAGCGGAAATAGGTTGTCCACTTAGAGGCTTGTAAGAAGCTGCAATAGCACTAAGATGGACTCTTACTGAATTTGTCTTGAGACCCGCATTTGACAAATGAAGGAGATACTCCAGTATCGATTCCAGAGGTATCACAAGAGTGTTAAGAACCTTCTGCAAGCACCATATGGTAAACCTTTTCCACTTAAAAGGCATACGAGCGTCTTGTGGAGGGTTTCCTAGAAGCATGAAGGATATCCTTTACCTGTT
This sequence comes from Ichthyophis bannanicus, assembly GCA_033557465.1. NCBI lineage: Eukaryota > Metazoa > Chordata > Amphibia > Gymnophiona > Ichthyophiidae > Ichthyophis > Ichthyophis bannanicus. Next base: position 905,751,924 of record CM066035.1, on the reverse strand, counting down.
GGGAAAGGTTAAGATCCTGAAGTTCTAGGCTTTCAACAACCAGGCCCTGAGATGCATAGACTGGGGATTCAGATGCCAGAGCATCCTGTCCTCTTGGGAGAGATCTGGAGCGGACCCCAACTCCAGAGGCGGAGCTTGAGAGAGATGTAGGAGCAGAGGGTACCACGTTTGCTGTGGCCAACGTGGAGCTATGAGGATCATATGACCTCTGTCTCTCTGAAGCTTGAATAGGGTTTTGGGGATGAGGGGAAAGGGTGGGAAGGCATATAGGAAGTCCTGACCCCAGTGGAAGAAGGCATTCCTTGCCTGACAACGTTGAGCTGTAATTCTGGAACAGAACCGGGGAAGTTTGGCATTCAGCGGACTTGCAAAGAGGTCTATGTCCAGGGTTCCCCAAATCTGAAATATTTGGGCCACCTGGTCTGCATGGAGAGACCATTCATGTGGAAGCCAAACTCGACTGAGTTTGTCTGCCCAAGAGTTTTGGATGCCTGGAAGATACACCGCAAGGAGATGAATCCGATGCTCTCTGGCGAGGGCCCATAGTCGCAAAGCTTCATTGCATAACGACAGAGAGCCTGTTCCGCCCTGCTTGTTCACATAGAACATAGCTACCTGATTATCCGTTTGAACTAGGGCTGTCTTGTAGCTGAGCTGGGCGTGAAATACTCAAAGAGCAAAGAAGATTGCTCTTAGCTCCAGGAGGTTGATATGAAGACAGGCCTCCTGTGGAGTCCAGGTACCCTGGGTAGAGAGATTATGCAGGTGGGATCCCCATCCCACCTGTGATGCATCTGTTAGGGTGGCTTGGGATAGGGGTTGCTGGAAAGGAGACCCCACCAGAAGGTTTCTGGGTGATTGGCACCATTGGAGGGACGAAATAAGATGATTTGAGTTTGTTATTTTGTCCGACAGGCAGCCTGAGGCCTGTGTCCACTGAGTGGATGAAGTCCACTGGGCTGCTCGCATATGGAGGCGTGCATAAGGAACCACATGCACGGTGGATGCCATGTGGCCTAGCAATTGTAGCATTTCGAGAGCAGTGAGACAAGGTTTGAGCACTGCTTGGGAAGCTAGTTGTACTATGCGAAGACAGCAGGGCTGCGGAAGGAAAGCCCTTGTCTGTCTGGTATCCAGATGAGCTCCTGTGAACTCTAGGGACTGCCATCTCCTTCCTCTTTTTACATGGGATTTCTATTCATAGAGATTTTACAGTGTATTTTGTTCCATGCAAAACTTTAATCCTATATGATTCAATGCCTTCTCTAACAGCGCACAACCCCGCCACAAATTTGATCTACCCTATCATTGTATATAGTTTTTACCCAGATATCAGTGTCCCACTGGTTGTCCTCCTTCCGCCAGGTCTCTCAGATGCCAGTCATAGCTAACCTTTAATTTAGTGCTATATTTTCTAGCTATCCTATCTTTTTTTATACTTCAAGCATTTGCTTACAGGCATTTTAGAGGTTGTATTTTATTCATATTAATATGGTTATCAGTTGATGGGGTAACTGGGAATCTTTCAGCTCTGTAAGGGGCATCCGAGTTACTTAACTTTAATGGAACCTCTCTGTAGGGATGCCCTAACTTCCCTTTTTTATTTATTTTATTTTATTTATTTATTTTATTTACATGCTCTTATATACCGCGCTATTCTGCATCAGTGCGGTTTACATTGAACAAACTGAAATTACATTGAACAGGGCATTATAACTTGGAGATAACTATTTTACAGGGAACATGGGCTATGGAGGGTTAAGTGGCTTGCCCAAGACCACAAGGAGCACCTGTGGTACTAGAAACCCCAGTCCTTCCGGCCCAAGGTTGCTGTCCTCTAGTGGGATTTGAACCCCCGACCTTCCAGCCTGAAGTACCTTGCCCCAACCACTAGGCCACTCCTCCACTCCACTTTTGCTAGTATCCTTCAAAGATACATCCTTCGGAACCATGCGCTCTTGGGCGACTGTCAGCTTCCCCTGTTATCTGTAGAGCTGGTACCTGTTAAGAAACTAATGCCTGAACCACTAGCATGGCTTCCTGTTACAAGATGGGGCTTGCTCTGAACCAAAGACTGAATTAAACAAGATGGATTCCTATTTTGTTATAACTCAGCATTCGAACTTGCAGATCAAGCAATTCTGCCAGTTCATGTGCTTCACAGGAGAAGTATTTCACAGCAGACTACTGTGCAAGCATTTGCAACAATGTATGAACTGGCATCTCAGCAACTTTCGCACCAGGGACCTTTGTTTGCAGGACCACCCATTAGCTGTTATCGGATTAGCTGAAGAGAACATACAGGGTTCGAGACCAGTCAATCACCAGGACTTCAGGACAAAGAATTGTACGACTGTACATCAGAACCCAAAAGAAGATGCAGAGGAAGATGCAGATGAGACCCAGAACACACAAACACAGCCCAAGAGAATACAATTCTGCAGCACTCAGAGGCTGGCAGAACACCTGGGAACTAACTTCTGATACAGATTGTTCACCTGCCTCTCTCTCTCTCTCTGGCTGGAAGGTCAGATAGTGCTCAAGGGCAAAACCTCAGGATGGAGTGAATTTCTTCCACAGACCTGCAGCTCAGTGTGGGACCACGCAGTTCATCTCAGCTGACGTTCGACCTCTGCCATACTTTGACTTCATGCCGTGGCAGACCCAGCCTTGAGTATTCTGGCGAGAGCTAAGGTACTGGTCTTTAATTTATCCAAGGTTGGGGCTAGCTTAGACAGACATAATTTACTGTACATCTGAGGGCAGAGCGAATCAGTAACATTGGTTTCTAAAACAGAGATTAGGTCTCTCAGTAATTGTAACATAGGGCTGAACAACACACTACCTCAGAAAGCTCATTTATTCTAATATTGCCACTATTTTTGCTATCAGAAATAATGTATAATTTTCATACAGAGCTTGTTCTTGTTTTATCATATAGTTTGCCAGGTGGTCCTATGGAATCCTGGGAAAAGGAGTGTAGCAGTATCCCTTAGACAGACCAAGTATTTATACATGTGTATTTATCTGCTACTGATACCTCCTACATATCTAGCTTAAAAGCTGCACACATTTTTAAAGGTTAATGCCAGCAGCCTAGTTCATCCAGGTTAAGGTGGAGCCCATCCCTTTGGAAAAGCCCCTCCCTTGCCCAAAACATTGCTCAGTTCCTAACAAATCCAAAACCCTCTTCTTTGTACCATCGTCTCATCCATGTACTGAGACTCTGGAGCTCTGCCTGCCTTTTGGTTCCTGTGTGTGGAATGGGAAGCATTTTGGAAAATGCTACCCTGGAAGTTCTGGGATTTCAACTTTCTACCTAAAAGCCTAAAATTTGGCCTCCAGAACCTCCCTCCCACACTTTCCTATGTCACTGGTACCAACATGCACCAAGATAGCAGACTTCTCCCCAATACTACCTTAAACCTTATCTAGGTGACATGTGAGGTCCTCTACCTTCACACCAGGCAGGCATACCAGGCAATCCTCACATCCACCAGCTACCCAGCTATCTACATGCCTAATGATTGAATTGCCAACTATAACAGCTATCCTAACCCTTCCTTCATGGCCACATGGCCCTGGAGAAAACTCATTGGTGCAAAAAGGTTTTACACCACCTGGAGGACAAGAGAACTTATTTTATTTTTTTATTTATTTGTGCTTATTTACTGCTTTTAGTGAATCAAAGCAGTTTACAGAAAACTTCAAAACATGAACATTACATTAAACATTATTACATATAACCATTTAACAAGAGTGTAAAAGGATAAGGTAATTATAACTTAAATCTGAATACAATTCAGATGAAACTATGTACAGAGAATTAAGTCTCTAAAATATTGGTTCAAGGATTGGAAGTTGTCATATAATGTGGGAGGCATGATGCTTTAATAAAAGTATTTGTTTAGGTGACTGATTCACCATAGTAATCCCTGAACATGAATGTTTTAAGAAGCTTGCGGAAGGATTTAGGGTCCTTAATGTCTCATGCTTGATGGCAGTGAGTTCCATAGAGTTGGGGCATAAAGAGAGAAGGCTCTCTTAGATGATGTTGAGTTACTGCTTTTGAAATCAGTGTGTGTTTCCAGCGAGTTTCTGTTGCAACTTCTCCTTGGCCTGTTTTCCAGACTGATTCAGATGAATTCTTTCAGGCAGGTGGCCGATTTATTTTATTTATTTATTTATATGCAGGCTTGATATACTGCCCAAAACCGGAGTATCGGGGCGGTGTACAATAAAGGAAAGGCAGCTACAGGAAAAATAAAAGAAAGGAACGCCATTCAAGGACAGGGAAGGACTAGGGAGATATAGATAGAAAGGACAGGACAGAAATTACACAACTAGACGATTAAACACTGAAGGAAGGGAGTGAGGGGGTGGACTGTGGCAATGGAACTGACATGACTGTCATGGAGGTGCTGGAAGATCAAAAGCCTGGGAGATAGGTCTTAAGGAGAGCTTTAAAGTGTGGGAAAGAAGGCTCAGTGCGGAGCGAGTGGGGAAGGGAGTTCCATAGAGCGGGAGTGGAGTGGAGTACCTTGTATTTTATTCTATTCTGTATTGGAGCCAGTGTAATTGCATTAGAATTGGACTAATGTGATCTTTGAATGAAGACTGCAAAATTACTCTAACTGTTGCATTTTGCGCTAGTTGTATGCGGCGGATGCTTTGTTTCGGGAGATCCATAAGAATAGCATTACAGAAGTCGGTGTGGGAAGATTAAGGCTTGGACAGTTGCTCTGAAATCGTTTTCGGAGAGAAGCGGCCTTAGGTGCTGAATCATTTTTAGTTTGGCGTAAATGGCTGTAGTCAATTTACTTATATGCTTGGTGAAGGAGAGCTGATGGTCTAGTAACACTCCCAAGTATCACATGTTGGCTTGTCTAAATTTTGTTAAGCACCCAAATGTTAAATGTTGTTAAATATCCACATGTTAAATGTAACACACCAGTTGTGATGTAATGTGACCACTTTGATTGAAGGATAAGGTGGTATACAAATCTCTCAAAATAAATAAGTATCTTACTTCTTTATTTATGAGAAGCCTCAGGATCCAAAAGCAGCCTTAAAGAAATGGGTCTTCAGCCTGGACTTGAATAGGACCAGAGGAGCCCAATGCACTGACTCAGGTCGTTTGTTCCAGGCATATGGAACAGCAAGGTGGAATAAACAAAGTCTGGAGTTGGCAGTGGCAGAGAAGGGTGCTGATAAAAGGAATCTGCCAGAGAAGCAGAGTTCCCAAAGACGAGTGTAGAGTGAGATAAAAGCGGTAGTGAGGAGCCGCAGAATGAATGCACTTGTAGGTAATTAGGAAGTGGGCCTCTCAATTCAGTGAAAGCTCTGGAAGAAGGGGCATAGGATGAAGGGTGAAAGGGGGAAGATTCAAGAGTAATCTAAATATTTCTTTACAGGCTGTCAACGTGTGGAACCTCTTCCCAATGGAGGTGGCGCAGACTAGAACTGTATCTGAATTCAAAAAAGCACTGTTGATCTCTAAGAGAGGGGAGAAGATTATAGAGTTTAGTGGTTGCTATGAATGGGCAGACTGGATTGGTAGTAGTGGTAGCATAGGTCATATGGTGTGATTTTCTCAATTTCTATCCCCTACCAACTTGAAAAAGCTTGAGCTATTCGGTCAGTCATGCTGGGTCTGTGGTGATCCCACACTGCTTTGTAAAGGGCAGTGATTAGACCTTGTGTGTGTTTTTTCCCCCATACTAAATTACTTCCAACTCAATATTTAACATTTCTTATATACCACCTTTCCATGGTATCAAGGCAATTTACATCGAACAAGGGTTGCGCAGAAATAACATAACATGACATAATATAATCCCTCCCCAACCCCCCTTCCCCATTTTATACTCTAAAAAGTATATCACCTGCCTATATTGGAAAAGATTGGCCTCCTGTAGCCCATAAGCCTCCTGCAACTTGAAGGGCACCCATTCCTCCCCCATCTATAAATTGGAAGAACCACTTCAGACCCTTCCACTCCCATCGAGACTACCCTCCCCCCCCCCCCCCTGTCCTGGGGCTAAACTCTTCTGTGTACCTCATGGCCTGCATTGTGGAAAAATTTCCTACCAGTTTCCCTTCATTTATCTGGTGCACTCTGTCCCACACCTGGAGAACATGCTGCACATACGAATTTCTTCCACTTAATAGTGCCCATTCAGGCTCATTGAGCCAGGGTAGGCACTCCATGGGGACCCTCCCCCCAACCTGTTCCATTTGTACGTATTTCTTTGTTTCTCCCCCTTCCCGCCAATCCATCAGATGACTGATCTGTGCTGCCCAAAAGTATGCTCAAAGGTCCGGTACCCCTAACCCTACTTCCTCACGGGGTCTATATATTACCACTTTGCCTACCCTGGGAGGTTTGGATTTCCAAATGAATCTAAACACCTTCCGTTGAAGTTCCCAGTGGCTCCCCACCAGTATATCTATCGGGAGAGCTTGAAAGCAGTATAGCACTCTGGGGAGGACGTTCATTTTCACTGTTGCTACATGGCCCAACCACAAGATTTCCAACCCGGTCCAGTTCTTTAAATCTGTCTCAATAGTGTTCCAGAGAACCAGGTAGTTAGCCTCATATAAGGTCTCTGGTTTTGCTGTTATGCGATTCCTCAGATATTTCAAGGATTTTGAAACCTACTTAAAAAGGGAAATCGTTGTTGTAATCTCCCATATGATCTAAATTTATACTCAAGGCCTCCGTTTTGTCAAGATTCATTTTAAAATCAGATACTGCTCCGAATTGCTGCACTACCTCCCAAACATGGGGTAAGAATTGCTCCAGTTTAGCCACCAGAAGCATAAGGTCATCAGCGAACAGCAATAGGTTTCCCTTCAACTTCTACCCCCCAAATATCTGCATTCCCCCGTATGACCTGTGCCAGCAGCTCCACCAAGGCAAAAAGCAGTGGGGACAAGGGGCAGCCTTGTCTCATTTCCTGCTCTAGCGAAAAGGACTCTGTAGAAACAGAAATATGACGGAAAAGACCACATGGCCTATCTAGTCTGTCCTTCTATATCAACTACAACATTCCCCTTTTTTCCTTTAGAGATCCTCTGTTTGTCCCATGCTTTTTTGAATTCAGTGCTGTCCTCATCTCCACCACCTCCACTGGGAGACTATTCCACGGATCCACTACGCTTTCCATAAAGAAATATTTCCGCAAATAACTCCTGAATCTATCCCCATTCACCCTCATCCCATATTCCCTCATAGCAGAACTTGCTTTCAATTGAAAGAGGCTCTCCCCCTGAACATTTATGCATGGAGGAATTTAAACATCTCAATCATATCATCTCTATTCCGCCTTTCCTCTAAGGTGTACTTAAGATCCTTAAGTCTGTCCTCATATGCTTTATAATGAAGACCACTAATCATTTTAGTAGCCACCCTCTGTTTATATCCTTTTGAAGGTGCAATCTCCAGAATTGCACACTATACTCCAAATGAGGTTGCACCAAAGACTTACACAGAGGCACTATCACCTCCTTTTTTCTGCTAACTATTCCTCTCCGTATGCACCCAAGCATTCTTCTAGCTTTTGCCGTTGCCTTTTCTACCTTTTTAGCTACTTTAAGATCATCAGACACCACCACGCCCAGGTCCCTCTTCTTTAGTGGACAAAAGTACTTCACCCCCTATACTATATTGCTCCCTTGGATTGCTGCAGCCCAAATGCATGACCTTACATTTTTTAACATTAAATCCCAGCTGCCAGATTCTAGACCATTCTTCAAGCTTAGCTAGATCCCTCCTCATGTTATCTACACCTTCCTGGGTGTCTACTCTATTGCAGATTTTGGTATCATCCGCAAAAAGGCAAACCTTACCCGACAGCCCTTCCGCTATATCACTAACAAAGTTGTTAAGAATCGGACCAAGGACAGATCCCTGGGGCACCACTGGTAACATCCTTCTCCTCAGCCATTAAGTTTAACTCTGGCCTTTGGCTCCACGTACAAGGCCCACAACCACTCTAGGTATCGTGTTTCAAACCCCATTTCCTGCAGTACTAAAAACAAGAAACCCCAATCTATGCGATCAAATGCTTTTTCCGCATCTATCAATAGAACAAATGCAAGGAGGGGGCAATATTACTAATAGCTAAACCCAGTTAGAACCCGCTTGATACTGTCAGATGTCTGTTTCTCGCCAATAAAGCCCATCTGGTCGGAATTGATTAGGTGGGGCATCCAGCTGATCGGTTGGCCAAAACTTTGGCTTGGATTTTAACATCTACATTTAGCAGGGAGATGGACCTATATGACCCACGCTCTAGGAGATCTTTCCCCGCTTTCAGTAGGATTGAAATGGCTGCCATTAACACATCCAATGATAATCTTTCCCTATCTCCCCCTACCTCATTAAATACTCTCCCCATCATACCCACTAATTCATCCTGAAAGACCTTGTAAAACCTCCCCGATAACCCAACTAACTCTGGGGCCTTCCTGTTCGCTAACTGCTGTATGACTTCCTGTATTTCCTCCCCCTAATCTCCTCGTCCAGGGTAGCTTGCGCATCCTCTCCCAATACTGGAAGCTCCACCTCCCACAAATACCCTTCCCTTTCGTCAACCTTAATCCCCAGTCCTGGGTATATAAGGCCTTATAGAATTGCCGGAACCGGTCTCCTATTACGTTCTCCTTCCTTAAAACTTTGCCAGATTCTCCTTTAATGGTGGTCACCACTGCCAGTATTTCCCTCTTCAACTTACACACTAGAAGGTGGCTGGCCCTATCCCACTACTAATAACGCCGTCTGACCCTATGCAATTGGTATGCCAAGGCCTACACATGCAAGTTCTGGAGCGCTGATCTCAAGCTATTTAGTCGCTTTAATCTTTGGGCGGTACCTTTCTGTTTGTATTTTTCAGCCGTTTCCCCTATATCCCTCTAATTTTTCCTCTTGTTCCAGCCTTTTCTTCTTAAGCTTTGCTGTCCACGTGATCAAATGCTCGCAAACCACAGCTTTCATACCCTCCCAAAAGCACTAGATCAACCACTCCCCCATGTCATTTATCTGTCAATATTCAGTAATGCACCCCCCGTACATCCTTAACCACTTCTTCCTGCTTCAAGAGTTCCTTGTTGAGCCTCCTGGCCCACGCCACTCCCTGATAGCTATCCACACTCGATGCAAATAGAAGGTATATCCTTGCCTATCCCTATTGTATTCCCTCTAGAAATCAGCCAACTGATGCTGCTTCATCAGGTCACGAATAAGGCAGTGACTCGTCCCCCCCTTCAGATTGTTTATCTTTCTGTGGCTCTATGGCCAAATTGAAATCTCCCCCTAGGATTAATCTCCCAACTGTATGTTTATCAACACACTAACCCAGCGATGGCGAACCTATGGCACGCGTGCCAGCTGTGGCACGCGAAGGCCTTGCAGCTGGCACGCGGGAAGGTCCGGGGCAGAATGCAGTGTCCCGCGGGGCCCCCTCTGCGCCGGCTGAGCCCTCTGCCCGGCTTTCAGATTCGCGAAAGGAGAGTGTCTCTCCCTCGCGTCTCTGTTAAGCCCGCAGGGGCTAATGGGAAATTTCCCATCAGCCCCTTTAGACGCGAGGGGTTGATGGGAAATTTCCCATTAGCCCCTGCGCGCTGAACAGAGACGCGAGGGAGAGACACTCTCCCTTCGTGAATCTGAAAGCCGGGCAGAGGGCTCAGCTGGCGCAGAGGGGGCCCCGCGGGACACTGCATTCTGCCGCGGCGGCAGCGGCAGCAGCCAGAGAGCCAGCTTTTTTTTTTGGACTGCTAATGGGCTGGGGGGCTGTTAGGACTGCTAATGGGCTGGGGCGGGGGGGGCTGTTAGGACTGCTAATGGGCTGGGGCGGGGGGGCGGTTAGGACAGCTAATGGGCTGGGGCGGGGGGGGCTGTTAGGACCGCTAATGGGGCGGGGGGGGCTGTTAGGACCGCTAATGGGCTAGGGGGGGGGGTTAGGACCGCTAATGGGCTAGGGGGGGGGTGGGTTAGGACCGCTAATGGGCTGGGGGGCTGGGGGGGGGTTAGGACCGCTAATGGGCTAGGGGGGGTGGGGGGGTTAGGACAGGTAATGGGCTGTGGACTGATGGGGGCTGTCTGGAAATGGGGTGATGGGGGTGTTAGAACTGCTAATGGGCTATGGGGGGTGGTTAGGACTGATAATGGGCTATGGGGGGGGCTAGGACTGATAATGGGCTATGGGGGGGCTAGGACAGGAAATGGGCTGATGGGGAGGGGTTAGGACTTGAGGTGGGCTGATGTGGTTAGGACTGGTAATGGGCTGTGGGCTGATGGGGGGGGTAGGACTGGCAATGGGCTGATGGGGTTAAGACTGGAAGTGGGCTGATGGGGGGGTTAGGACTGGTAATGGGTTATAGGGGGGGCTTAAACTGAAAATGGGGTGATGGGGGGTTAGGACTGGTAATGGGTTGAGGGGTTGCTATGACTGGAAATGGGCTGAGTGGAAGGGGAGGCTTGAATTGCAAATAGCTGATGGGGGGGGAGCTTGGAATGGAAATGGGCTGTGAGGGAAGGGAGCTAGGACTGAAAATGGGCTGATGGAGCAGCTAGGACTGGAAATGGGCTGTTGGGGGGAGCTAAGATTGGAAATGGGCTGTGGTGGGGGCTTGAATTGAAATGGACTCATGGAGGGGCTAGAACTGAAAGTAGGCTCATGGGGGGGCTTGGACTGGAATTGGACTGAGTGGAGGGGAGCTATGATTTGACATGGGCTGATGATGGGGCTAGGAAATGACTAGAAGTGGGCTGATGGGGGGCTAGGATTGGAAATGAGCTGATGAAGGGACTCAGACTGAAAATGGATGGGGGAGCTAGGACTGGAAATGGGTTGATGGTGGGCTAGGACGGGAAATGGGCTGATGCAGGGACTAGAAGGGAATGGATGCTGGGTGAGACTGGAACTAGAAGGGAGCTGATGTTGGGGGAGGATTAGAATGGGATGGGGCTGGGAGAGTAAAATGGAGAGGGGAAAAATATTTTGTGTGGGAGGGATGAAAAATCTACAATTGGCCTGGTATTGGGAGAGTAAGTGGGGATTGAGGATGGAGGGGTAAAATTTGTGTGGATGAAATAGGAATGAGGAAAGAGCAAAAGGAGAAAGATTAGTATGTTAAAGCAGATGTAGAGAGAGAATGGAAAAAAAACTAGAAGAGAGAAGAAAGAACAAATGGACAGCAGACAATGGACAGTTAGCAGAAAACATGAAGAAACTAGAAGAAAGTGGCTGGAGCAATTGCAACTGAAAAAAAATGCACAAAAGGTAGAAATATCTCTATTTTGAATTTATTAACTGGAATATGAAACCTCTGGGAAATGTGCATCATTAACGTCTGTGCTTTGTTTGGTACAAGAGGAAATTAATTTATAGTTTTATTTCTTCAGTGTTGTACATTCCAAGTATGGCTTTTGGGGTTCCCAGTTTAATTATTGCCAACCTGTTTCTAAATTGAATGAAATCATTAAAACATTATAAATTGCCAATAAATTGAAATGAAAACCAAAGGATTGTGAATCAAATTGATTCTCTGACAATACAAAGATTCCAACCTTTACAAATGATGTTACATAGTTCAGGCAACTTTATAAAGAGTTTTTAGATACTAAAAACTTGTTGTTAAGGTTTAATTGACGTGCTGGCACTTTGAGGAAATTCTTTGGTTTTGTGCGGCAGATTGGGCACTCGGGCTCAAAAAGGTTAGCCATCACTGCACTAACCTCTTCAAAAGGGAACCTGCTGACCATTTGGAGCATAAACTGACCACAGTCACGCTTTCTCCAATCCCCCTGCATCAGCAACACCTTACCCACCCCTTCCTTCAATTGAAAAGGACAACCTTTCCTCATCAAAACTGCCACCCCACCTTTCCCCCCAGAGTCCCTTCAAAAAACTGCTAGGGGTGCATTGCCCGCTGCAGTAGTCACCTTTCTTCCGGAGATGGGTCTCCTGGACTAAAATTACATCCCACTGGAGTCCTTCTACCTCCCGGAAAGGTTGTTGCCTCTTCAAGGGCGTGTTAAGCTCTTTAGCATTATTTTTTCCTACCCACATCATTTCTACAGATTAACAGCTACCAGCTCCTCTTGCGAATGCATCACCCCTCCCCCCTTCCTCACTCCCCATCCCTCCCCTCCCTATTGTCTCACTCCTATTGAGTAAAGTTACAGAAGTGACCCTAACCCCTTGGGCCTCGCTACTCCCCTTCCTACTCCTTGCCCCCCCCCTCCCCTTGCCTCCCCCCTCAAACCTCTACCCAATTCCACTCATACTCCCCTATCCCCCTTTTACCCCATCCCTCATAATTCAACCATATAACATTTTCGATCATCCTCCTCAGCAACTAACAAACTTTCAAACTTAACCATTAACACTCTTCCCTTCTCCACCTCCCCCCCAGCCACTGCCAAAATTACGCATATTGGTGTGACCCCCTTAGCACCCCACACTCTGGCTCAATATTGATATCCAATGTTTCTCACAGAATCCCTTTCAGGGTACTGCAGTTGCATGGGATGTTCCCGGCTCTTTCCCTTTGGACAGATTCTTCAATTCGTTGCCATTGTTGTCCAGGTGCCTTTGGTGTAGACAGTGCAGCGTGGCCCCCTTCTCCACCGGGTGTTCAGGCAATCCCTCCATACCAAGATCCTTTAATGTTTTAACCCAGTGGAAGGAGCCTTTCACTGTAAGCAATAGCCCACTTAGCCCAAATAGGAACAGCCATTGTAGCGGAGCCCATCTTTCCGCAAATATGCTGTAACATCCTGCAAAACCCGCTGCCACTGTAATGGTCCTGCTGACAAGTCATTGTATAGCTCCACCAAGCCCCCTTCCCATTTTAGGGGACCGTGCTTCCGAGAGATGGAGAGTAATCGTTCTGTCATATTGCATGATCTCATACAGGCCACAAAATCCTGCGGCCTATAAGCCCAAACTGGGCCCAAGCCCCGATGGGCTCCGCCCATATGTAGACTCTTCTTGTCCTTATCTGTGCCAGCACCCTCAAGATCTAACAAAGCCTGGAAAGAGTAGTTACTCACCTGTAAAGCACAGTTACTTACCTGTAACAGGTGATCTCTGGGAACAGCAGGAATAAGTCTTCACATACGGGGTATCGTCGGTACCGACGGAGCCTGCGCGGGAACGCTCCCCAGCATCCAAAAGGAAAGCTTTTGGGAGCATCCCACAGCACCTGCGCGCTGCCTTCCCGCCTTTCCTAACCGCCTCTCTCCAGTTCGAGTTTTAAAGCTGAGACAAAGAGAGTGAGGAAAGGAAAGAAAGATAGAGAGATACAACTCCTAGGGGAGGTGGGTGGGTTGTGAAGACTTATTCCTGCTGTTCCCAGAGATCACCTGTTACAGGTAAGTAACTGTGCTATCTCCATGAACAAGCAGGAATGAGTCTTCACATATGGGGACTCCCCAGCTAGAGATGCCTGGGAGATCACCCAGGTTGTGAATCCCTGGGAAGGGCTCTACCTCCACCCATGAATCTCAGGCATCCAGCCAGGGATGGAGGGTAGGAGTTGGTTAGGTATGGAACAGGTGTTTGAGAACAGCCTGACCAAACAAGGCATCCCGGCGGGAGTCCTTGTCCAAGCAGTAATGGGCTGTGAAGGTATGAACCGAGGCCCAGGTGGCCTCTCGACAGATCTGGTCGATGGACACAGAATTTAGATATGCCATAGAGGCTGCCATGGCCCTCACATTGTGAGCTGTGACATGGCCCTCCAGAGAAAGGTTCTTACTCTGGTAGGCGAAAGAAATACACTGAACAATCCAACTGAACAGAGTTCTCTTAGAGACTGGAAGTCCTAAATGAGAGGGATCAAAAGCAACAAAGAGTTGAGAGGACTTTCTATGTTGCTGTGTCCTTTGTAAGTAAAAAGCAAGAGCTCTTTTACAATCCAGGGTATGAAGATTCCTCTCTGCACTTGAAGCATGAGGTCCTGGAAAAAAGACAGGTAAATAAACCTCCTGGTTCAGATGAAAAGGTGAGACCACTTTAGGCATAAAGTGTGGATTAGTCCTGAGGACTACCTTGTCATGATGGAACCTTGTATAAGGAGGATTAACCACCAAGGCTTGCAGCTCACTGATGCGGTGAGCTGAAGTGACTGCAATGAGAAAAATAACCTTCCAGGAAAGAAATTTCAAGGAGGTAGTGGCTAAGGATTCAAAAAGGTGGTTGCATAAGCTGGCCAAGAACCAGATTCAAGTCCCAGGCCAATGGAGGTGGTCTGATGGGAGGTTTAGTCAAAAGAAGGCCTCATGAATCTTGCAATAAGAGGAGGAGAGGAAATAGGCTGTCCATTGAGAGGTTTAAGGGATGCTGCAAAACCACTCAAAAGGACTCTTACTGAATTTGTTTTAAGGCCTGCATGGGATAAATGCAGCAAATACTCTAGTAAAGAATTCAGAGGTATTGCAAGAGGGTTAAGACCCTTCTCTGCACACCAAATGGTAAATCCTTTCCATTTAAAAGTATAGGAAAGTCTAGTGGAAGGCTTTCTGGAAGCATGAAGGATAAGAACATAAGAACATAAGATATGCCATACTGGGTCAGACCAAGGTCCATCAAGCCCAGTATCCTGTTTCCAACAGTGGCCAATCTAGGTCATATGTACCTAGCAGTTTCCCCAAGGGACACAGGTTCCACAATGCTTGTATTGGTTCAGGCATTGATATCCTGGGTCCCTTCTTAATAATGGCTTATGGACCTTTCCTCCAGGAACTTGTCCAAACCTTTTTTAAACCCAGCTACACTAACAGCCTTTACTACATCCTCGGGTAACAAATTCCAGAGTTTGATTACACGTTGAGTGAAAAAATATTTTCTTTTATTAGTCTTAAATAGTTTACCCTGTAGCTTCATTGCATGTCCCCTAGTCTTTCTATATTCTGATAAGGTAAACAATCGATCTACGTTTACCCGTTCCACTCCGCTCATTAATTTGTAGACTTCTATCATATCTCCCCTCAGCCGTCTCTTTTCCAGGTTAAAGAGCCCTAACCTTTTTAGCCTTTCTTCATAGGAGTATCCTTCCATCCCCTTTACCATTTTGGTGGCTCTTCTCTGAGAACCTTTTCTAATAACTCTATATCCTTTTTAAGATACGGCGACCAGAACTGCACACAATATTCAAGGTGCGGTCTCACCATGGAACGATATAGAGGCATTATAATATCCTTTGTTTTATTTTCCATTCCTTTCCTTATCATACCTAGCATTCTATTTGCTCTCTTGGCTGCCGCTGCACACTGGGCCGAGGGTTTTAACATGGTATCCACAATGACGCCTAAATCTTTTTCCTGGGTGGTGGTTCCAAATGTGGAACCTTGCATCGTGTAACCATAGTTTGGGTTGTTCTTCCCTAGGTGCATAACCTTGCACTTGTCCACATTAAATTTCATCTGCCATTTTGATGCCCAGTCTTCCAATTTATCAAGATCCTCTTGCAATTTTCCACAATCCTCTTGGGTTTTAACAACTTTAAATAGTTTTGTGTCATCTGCAAATTTGATAACCTCACTCGTTATTCCACTTTCCAGGTCATTTATGAATATGTCAAAAAGCAGCGGGACCCAGCACATATCCCTGCGGTACTCCACTATTCACCTTTTTCCATGGGGAAAATTGGCCATTTAGCCCTACCCTCTGCTTTCTATCTTTTAACCAGTTCCTGATCCACAATAGTACACTGCCTCCTATCCCATGACTCTTTAGTTTTGCCAAAAGTCTCTCATGAGGGACCTTGTCAAAGGCTTTCTGAAAGTCCAGATACACAATATCAACCGACTCACCTTTGTCCACCTGATTATTCACTCCTTCAAAAAAACATAACAAATTAGTAAGACAAGATCTTCCTTGTCTAAAGCCATGTTGGCTGTCTCTCATTAGTTCATGACTATCTACATGCTGAGTAATTTTATTCTTTATGATGGTTTCTATCATTTTTCCCGGTATTGACGTCAGGCTCACCGGTCTGTAGTTTCCCGGATCACCCCTGGAACCCTTTTTAAAAATTGGTGTTACATTGGCGATCCTCCAATCTTCAGGTATTAGAGATGATTTTAATGATAGTTCACAGATTACTAATAGCAGGTCTGCAATCTCATATTTCAGTTCTTTCAATACCCTTGGATGTATACCATCCGGCCCAGGTGATTTGCTACTCTTCAGCTTATCTAATAGTTGTAATACATCTTCTCGATGTATCAATATTTCCTTCAATTTTTCTGCACCTTTAAATACCACTTCAGTCATGGGTAACATCCCTACATCTTCCTCAGTAAAGACCGAAGCAAAGAATTCGTTCAGTCTCTCCGCTATCGCCTTGTCGCCTCTTAGTGCTCCTTTAACCCCTTTATCATCTAATGGACCAACTGACTCTCACAGGTTTTTTGCTACGAATGTACTTGAAAAGGTCTTTACTTCGCGTTTTTGCTTCTGCAGCAAGCTTCTTCTCAAATTCTCCCTTTGTTTCCAGGTTTCGTCGTTTGGCTCTTTTTTCCATTTCCTGAAAGATGCTTTTTTGGCAACAGCCTCTCTGACCTCACCTTTAAACCATGCTGGCAGTTTTTTGGACTTCTTTCCACTTTTCTTAAAGCGTGGAATACAGCTGGTCTGGGCTTCCAAGATAGTATTTTTCAACAGCCAAGCCTGATGTACGTCTTTAACCTTTGCAACTGCTCCTTTTAGTTTTTTCTTGACTGTTTTCCTCATTTTATCATAGTCTCCCTTTCGAAAGTTAAAAGGTAGCACTGTGGATTTCCTTACTATCCCTCCTCCACTAATTAAATCAAAGGCGATCATGCTATGATCACTATTGCCAAGGGGCCCCAACAACCTTATCTCTTGCACTAGATCTGGTGTTCCACTAAGGATTAGGTCTAATATGGCTTCCCCCTCTGATCGGTTCATGAACCAGCTGCTCCAAGAAGCAGTCATTTATTTCATCTAGGAACTTTATCTCCCTGCATGTCCTGACGTGACACTGACCCAGTCGATACCGGGGTAGTTGAAATCACCCATTATTACTGTGCTGTAACTTTTGTTAGCTTCCTTGATTTCTTTGAGCATTTCATCATCCATTTGGTCATTCTGGCCAGGCGCTCGATAGCACACCCCCACTGCCATTGCCTTCCCCCTTTTACATGGAATTTCAATCCATATAGATTCTACAGCAGATTTTGTTTCCTGCAAAACTTTAATCCTTTCTGACTCAATGCCCTCTCTAACATAGAGAGCAACCCCTCCACCAATTTGATCAGCTCTATCATTACGATATAGTTTGTACCCAGGTATCACAGTGTCCCACTGGTTGTCGTCCTTCCACCATGTCTCTGATATTCCAATCATATCTAACCTTTCATTTAGTGCTATATATTCTAACTCTCCCATCTTATTTTTTAGACTTCTAGCATTTGCATACAAGCATTTTAGAGAATGTATTTTATCCATATTAATTTGTCTGTTAGACATGAGTAATTTGGGATCTTTAAGCTCTGTCTGCTCCATACTTGAGGGCATTTGGGCTACTTTACTCTTTTGTGGAACCTCTCTGCTTTTGGTAGTATCCTTCAAAGATACATTCTTACGAACCATCTGCTTCACTTGCTGAGAAAGATGCAAATCTTGAAGGTCTAGGCCTTCAGCAACCAGGCTCTGAGGTGAAGAGACTGGGGATTTGGATGCCACAATGTTCCCTCCTCCTGGGACAGGAGGTTTGGAGCAGATCCCAAGTCCAGGGAGGGAGCTTGGGAGAGATGCAGAAGTGGCCAATGTGGTGCTATGAGGATCATAGACCCTTTGTCTCTCTGAAGTTTGAAGAGTGTCTTGGGAATTAGGGGAATGGGTGGAAAGACATAGAGGAAGTCTTGCCCCCAATGAAGGAGGAAGGCATCCCTGGCCTGAACTCCCTGACATGGAATCCTGGAACAGAACCGGGGAAGTTTGGCATTCCACAGACTTGCAAAGAGGTCTATGTCCGGGGTTCCCCAAATTCAGAAGATCCTGGCTATTTGGTCCCCATGGAGGGACCATTTGTGTGGAAGCAGAACTTGACTGAGTCTGTCTGCCCAAGAGTTTTGAACCCCTGGAAGATACACTGCCATGAGATGAATTTGATGCTCTCTGGCGAAGGCCCACAATCTCAGAGCTTCGTTGCAAAGCGACAGTCAGTTCCGCCCTGCTTGTTCACGTAGAACATGGCTACCTGGTTGTCCGTGTGGATAAGGACTGTCTTGTAGCTGAGCAGGGTGTGGAAGACAGAGCTAGAAAAATTGTTCTGAGCTCTAAGAGGTTGATATGTAGAGATGTCTCTTCTAGAGACCATATGCCTTGATTGGAGAGATCCTGAAGATGAGCTCCCCAACCTCTTGGAGAGGCATCTGTTGTAAGGGTTGCTTGGGGTAACACCTGTTGGAAGGGGGACCCCAGCAACAGATTTTGAGTGGACTTCCACCAGTGGAGGGACCAGAAGAGGCGACTGGAGGTTGCTATTTTGTCTGACAGGCAACCTGATGCCTGGGTCCATTGGGTGGACAGAGTCCACTGAGCTGCCCTCATGTGAAGGCGAGCATAAGGAACCACATGCACAGTGGATGCCATGTGGCCTAACAGTTGTAACATCTCTCGAGCAGTTAAATGGGATTTTAACTGAATTTGTGAAGCTAACTGCACCAAGCGTAGGCAACGGGCCTGGGAAAGATAGGCCCTTGCAGTTGTGGTATCCAGTAAAGCCCCTATGAACTCTAGAGACTGAGTAGGGGTGAGATGGGATTTTGGAAAGTTTATTACAAGTCCCAGATACTGAAGGATACGGCTTGTGCAGTTAGATAAGTCTGGGCCTCTGACTGGGATGGAGCTCGGATGAGCCAGTCGTCCAGATATGGGAATACGAATATCCCCAGAGTGCGGAGAAATGCAGCTACTATTGCCATGCATTTTGTGAACACCCTTGGTGCAGAAGCCAGACCGAAAGGAAGCACTCTGTATTGGTAGTGCTTCCCTTGATAAAGGAACCAAAGGAACCTTCTGTGTGTTGGATGGATGAAGACATGGGTGTACGCATCCTTGAGGTCTAGAGAGCAAAGCCAATCCTGATTCTGAAGGTATGGAAGGAGAGTACCGAGAGAAATCATCTTGAATTTCTCCTTGCATAGAAAGTTGTTCAATTCTCTGAGATCTAAGATGGGTCTGTAGCCCCGTTTTCTTTGGAATAAGAAAGTAGGGGGAGTAGAACCCTGAGCCCTGTTGAAGAAGGGGTACTTCTTCTATTGCCCCTTGGGCAAGAAGGGTAGTATGAGAATTGAAATGTCTCACCATGGTGTGAGGAGGAAGGTTTAAGAAATGAAGCTTGTACCCCCTCCCTTATGATGGAGAGGATCCATTGCTCTGCTGTGATTTGTTCCCATCTGGGAGCAAAGTAAACCAACCTTCCTGGAATGGCGAGAGGCTCTGGAGGTTCTAGAGCCAGAAAGGCTAAGCTCTCTAGTTGTAAGTCAAAGGCCCTGAGGAGGCTGAGGCCGTTGGGCCGTAGCAGTCCTAGCAGCCTTAGGCTTGGCCTGTTTCGGTTGTTGCTGTCTCTTTGTAGCAAAACGACCCGTAGTAGATGACTGCTGACCATAAGCAGAATAACATTTCCCTTTTTTGGGAAAAAAATCCCTTTTTGAACAACCTTTTCTTAAAAGGAGCAGAAGTAGACTTTGAAAGTCTATCTAAAGCAGAATTTTCAGCATCCATTTGGGTGGCCCTTGCTTGCCAATCTTTGCCAAAAAGGTTTTCACCTGTACAAGGAAGGTTTCCTAGTCCATCTTGAACCCAAGGTTCCAAATCAGAAGCTTGTAACCAAGCAACTCTGCGTGCACCTATGGCAATGGCCGAGGCTCTGCTGGCAACTTCAAAAGAGTCAAAGGCTGCACGGTTGGAAAAAAACTTGGAAATATCCTGGGCATGTTTGAGCCAGGTGAGGAACTCTTCCCCCTTTTATCTTCTGAAATAAAAGGAGATAAAGTTTGCAGGTGATCTGTAACTTCTTTTAGAAACATCCCCATATAGAGACTATAGGAGTTGATTCTGGCAACAAGCATATTGGCCTGGAAAATTCTCCTGCCAAAGGCACCTAAGGTTCTGCATTCTCTTCCTGGAGGAGCAGAAGAGTGCCTTTTTGTACTCTTTATCTTCTTCATAGCAGACTCCACCACAATGGAGTGGTGAGAAAGCTGAGTCTTATGAAAGCCAGGACAAGGAGGAACACAATACATGGTGTCCAACCTGCGAGAATGAGGGGAAGTGGTGAGAGGAGTCTCCCATATGCCGAACATGTGATCATAAAGAATCTCATGTATTGGTAAAGTGGCTGCCTCTTTAGGAGCCTTAGGATATTGTAAAATATCGAATTTTTTGGCTCTAGGCTCTGTTTCAGGGGCCACTGAGATGGAAAGGCCCCTGGCCCCTAATAAAGTCTTGAAAAGACAAGTCCTCTGGAGGAGACATTCTCCTTTTTGGAGAAGAGGGCTCCTGAGGATGAATCACCGATGCTTTGACAGACCTCTGATTCATCAGAGTCTTCAGAGGAATCAAAGTATCGCCTGTCTGGATGCTCCTGCAGAGCCCGATACGTGTACCGGGTGGTATCGACATCGGGAGTGATCGGTACCGGTTCGGTACCGATGGGCATCACAGAACAGTGTACCACTGCAGTCGACACCGAAGTGGATGTCGATGCAAGCGGTATCGGCACCAGAACCGATGTCGGTACCGGTAACGGAGTTTGTTGCGGTACCGAAAGCGTTGCAGCTTGTATGAATGCCGTGATGGCACGCTGCATGGTCAGGATATTCTGATCCATTGACGCAACCAATGTCTGGATGTCGGTACCAGTGGCAACCACCGGTACCCCAGAACATGGCAACAGGTGATCGGTCGAGGCCGAGCCATCGATGTCAACCTGTGACCCCATAGATAAAGCTTTGGAAGCCGGAGCCTCCCGACAGGGTAATTTTGCCGGTGCGGATTCCTCGAGGGCAAGTCCGGAGGCATCTCGATACTTAGAGGGAGATCTACCCTTCGAGGACCGGCTGGATTTAAGTTTGGTTACCCGAGATCCATGTGAGGAAGAAGCAGCCCTGGAAGACGTCGATGCAACCGAAGCTGCATCCGAGGGAAACAGGGTACTGAGCTTAGCTGCTCGATTCTGTAGACCTCTTTTAGACATCATGGAGCAGGGACTCACAATCCGCAATGGAGTGGTCAGGACCTAAACATTTTAGACACCATTCATGGGTGTCAGTGATAGAAATAGTGCCGCTGCACTTCTTGCATTTTTTTTTTTAAACTTTATTTATAAAAATTTTTTTTACATTTATAAAGGAAATATATAGCGAAATTATACATTCATGAAACATCATAAATACACAAGACCTCGCAAATAAACCAAGTCCACATCAAGGAGGTGATACACATCTAAAATAAACAAACCATCCCATTGGTTCCTGAGAAATAAACAAACTCCTTTTGAAATAGTCAAGAAAACCAAAGAAAAAAAAAAACAAACCTAAAGTTGAATCCATAACCTATGTCATTCCTTATCCTTCAAAAAATCTAATAATTGTTCAACTGCAAAGAAAATATACCGCTTCCCTTGAAATACCACATGGCATTTTCAAGGGAACTTCAAATAAAATAAAGCCCCTAGAGCCAAGACACGCTGGGGGATCTCTAAAAAGGTCCTCCGGCGTTTCTGCGTGGCTCTAGAGACATCAGGAAATATTTGTAAAGGTTGCCACAAAATTTCTCTGCCTTTTTCTTAAAATAAGCAAACAAAACCTTCTCTTTATCCATTTCTGACATAAACGTAACCAATAACGTGGCACGGGTAGCTATATCATCTCTGGATGTCTCCAGAAAACCAGAGAGATCCAGAGTGGATGAAACTATTTGATCATATTGCTTAACCGAACTAACCACTTCGTCCCCCCTACATTCACTAACTAATTTGCCCGCAGGCAAATAGTAAATTTTTGATAAGGAAATCGTTTCAGCGTTAGTAAATAACAAAACCTCCTTCAGGTACATGTAAAAAAGAATGAAGGGAGACAGATAGTGGGTTCGGGGAAAATTTAACAACCTTAAATTCTTTGATCGCAACAAATTCTCTAAGTTCTCATCCTGCCTATGTAACAATGAAACATCTTGAGAGAGCTTAAAAGGCAAGTCCAACTGTTCAGTTCTGCGTACATCTGAAGCTGCGACAGCCGCTTCTAGGGTTGTTAAACGACTCATGATCTTTAAATTTAGAAGCGGACTCTTTAGAAAAGTCAGAAACTTTTTGAAGAGAGACAGATAGAGAAGTCTCAATCCGGGCCATCACAGACCAGATATCCCGCAGCGTGATATCAATAGGCGGAGCCATATCTGAAGGAACCGACGCAAATGTAATAACCGATGGGATCGGAGGTGGTAAACTATCCGAAACAGCATTGACCCTTAAGGAGGAATCCGGCAACACAGGCAGTCCGGAATCCTCAATAACCGCCTTCCCAGGCGGTTTAGGGAGTCCGGACAACAGAGAAGTTCCTTGACTGGGAGGAGTTAAACCCAAATCCTGCTGAGAACAAACAGATAGGGGCGTACTCACTGTTGACCCTTCCAAAGACACCATAGAGTCCATCTTCGAAGGCTCTCCCACCCGGACATGGGCATCCATGGGACCGGTAACTTTAACCGCTTTGGATTGAGCAGATGAAGTATTCTTCTTTTTCCTTTTCCCCATATCACGTTGTCCTTAAACTGCGCAATTACTGCACCTCAGTGCGTCAAAGGGGCGTCAAAGGGGCAGGACCTGCCCCTTTGGTCACGCCCCTTCGGGCACGCGCCCGCAAATGCGTCCCGCGTTGGGGCAGCTGATCTTATAGCCCAAGAGCAGACACAAACCAATTGGAAGAGTCCTCCACAGGCACCAGGAGCCAATGAGATGTACGTGAAGAAAAACTACAGGAAGCAGAGCACCTCGGCGTCCCGCGTTGGGGCAGCTGATCTTATAGCCCAAGAGCAGACACAAACCAATTGGAAGAGTCCTCCACAGGCACCAGGAGCCAATGAGATGTACGTGAAGAAAAACTACAGGAAGCAGAGCACCTCGGCGTCCCGCGTTGGGGCAGCTGATCTTATAGCCCAAGAGCAGACACAAACCAATCGGAAGAGTCCTCCACAGGCACCAGGAGCCAATGAGATGTACGTGAAGAAAAACTACAGGAAGCAGAGCACCTCCACTTCTTGCATTTTTTAAACCCAGAGGCAGGTTTTTCATGAGGAAAAATGTCCTAGGCCTAAGGCCAAAGAAGAAAATGCACTGAAGTGAGAAAAATATTTTTTTTTTTTTTAGAATAAAGAAAGAAAAGACCGGCGGTACCAATCCAGCATCGAGAAGGCAGATGCACAACCAAAGAAATAAAATAAAGAAATTCTTCAGCGGTGACAGGAACACGACCTACTGGCTCCGCGGAAAAGAAGAACTGGAGAGGCGGTTAGGAAAGGCGGGAAGGCAGCGCGCAGGCGCTGTGGGATGCTCCCAAAAGCTTTCCTTTTGGACGCTGGGGAGCGTTCCCGCGCAGGCTCTGTCGGTACCGACGATACCCCATATGTGAAGACTCATTCCTGCTTGTTCCTGGAGATCAGGTGTTCTCCAGGAGCAGCAGGAATCAGTCCTCACATATAGGTGTCATCGGCGCCAATGAAGCCCCAGCGGAGCATTTCCCCAGCTTTCTATGAAAGCCTTTGGGAATGCAGGCACGCATGCACGGTTCCCTTCCCGCCTAAAGGTGCCATCTTACCTCAGTCAAATGACATAGCTAAGAACAGCACACAAAAACGAAAAATAAACTATGTACAACTGCAACTCCAAGGGGAGGAGGGAGGATTGTGAGGACTGATTCCTGCTGCTCCTGGAGAACACCTGTTACAGGTGAGTAACTACTCTTTCTCCAGGACCAAGCAGGAAGTCAGTCCTCACATATGGGTGACTCCCCAGCTCTGGGCTACCGAGGAACCCAGGCTGAACAAGAGAACTCCCTCTAGTCTCAGCAGCAAAGAAAGGCTTTTCAAGGACACAACCTCCACCGGTAGCCCAACAGAGGGCAGGAGTTGCCTAAACCTCAAAGAGATTCCGGAGTACTGCCTGGCCAAAAGCACTGTCCCTACGGGACTCCAAGCCAGACTTTTGCGGCCCATTACTGCCTGGAGAGGAAGACCAAGTTGCAGCCCTGCAGATGTCTACCAAGGGCACAGAGCGGAGATGAGCCACTGAGGCAGCCATTGCCCTGACACGATGGGCCGTGACCCTACCCTGCAAAGGAAGGTCAGCCGCCTTGTAAGCCCAGGTGATACAGTCAGCCGCCCAGATGGAAAAGGTACGCTTGGACACAGCCAACCCCAACTTATTGGGGTCAAAGGATACAAAGAGCTGAGTAGCCTTTCTATGCCCCTGCGTACGATCAAGGTAAAGGATAAGGCCCTCCTACAGTCCAGGGTATGCAGGACTGTTTCAGCCTGGCTAGCATGAGGCCTAGGGAAGAATGTTGGAAGAACCACCACTTGATTGAGGTGGAAAGAGGAGACAACCTTAGGGAGGAACTTGGGACCCTGTTCCTATAAATCCTGGTGTAAGGCCTGTCACAGACCAGGGCCTGAAGCTCACTTACTCGCCTAGCCGAGGTAAGGGCTATCAGGAAGAGTGTCTTCCAGGAGAGGAAGCGTAGTGGACAAGTAGCCATCGGCTCAAAAGGTGGGCGAGTCAGTTGCTGCAAGACCACATTCAGCTCCCACTCAGGGGAAGGAGGACGGATGGGAGGCTTGAGCAAAAGCAAGCCCCTGAGAAAGCGGGACACCAAGGGGTGACCAGATAGAGATTGCCCCTCTACCAATAAGTGGTGAGCTGCTAGAGCTGAGAGGTGGACCCGAACAGAATTGGACTTAAGTCCCTGATTGGATAAGTGCAGTAAGTACTGAAGAACTACTGGCACAGTACAGGGGAAAGGATCCTCTGTACGTAGGTGACACCAAACAGAAAATCTCTTCCACTTGAGAGCATAGGTTTTCCTAGTGGACTGTTTCCTAGAGGCTAGGACAACCTCAACTTCCTGAGGTAGGCCCCAGGGAGCCAAAACTACCCTTGCAGCCTCCAGGCCATCAAATTGAGATATTTGAGATTGGGGTGCAGAAGGGAACCCTGGTCCTGTGTGAGAAGGTTGGGTTGCAACCCCAGAGGCAGTGGAGGATCTACCGCCAGTTGAAGCAGCAGAGGAAACCAAGGCTGTCTCGGCCACCTGGGAGCTACCAGCAGGACCGAGGCCTTGTCCCGGAGAATCTTGAATAGGGTTCGGGCCACCAAGGGCGTGGGAGGAAATGCATAGAGGAGGGGCCCTGAGACCAGGGAATCAGAAAAGCATCCGCTGCTATCCGCAGAGGATGTGGTTGCCTGGAGCAGGAACTTTGGTAGCTGCTTGTTCATGGGGCTGGCAAAAAGATCCATCAAAGGGAGACCCCATTTCAGGAAGATCTTCTGAACCACTGAAGGATGCAGCTGCCACTCATGGGGCTGCAGTATCCTGCTTAACCTGTCTCCCAGGTAATTGTCCTGGCCTGGAAGGTACACAGCCCTGAGGAGCATGTGCTTGAGGGCAAAAGAACAAAGGTCCTGAGCTTCCTGACAAAGGATCCTGGACCCAGTTACGCCCTGTTTGTTCACATAAAACATGGCAACCTGGTTGTCTGTCTGAATCAGGACAGACTGTTGAGCCAGGGTAGGAGTGAAAGCTTTGAGTGCTAATCGAATAGCTCTGAGTTAGAGGAGACTGATCTGCTGTGCAGCTTCCCAGGGAGACCAGAGGCCCTGGGTGCACTTGCCCATACAATGCGCTCCCCAGCCTTGCAGGGAGGCATCTGTTAGCATCACTGTGTAACCTGGAATCTGAAAGGGCACCACTTTCAGCAGATTGGGTGGGTGTAGCCACCAGTTGAGGGAGTGCAGAAAGGGTCTGGACACCCTTATCCTGTCTCTGAGGCTGCCTGAGGCCTGTGACCACTGAGTCCAAAGGCACCACTGTGCAGGCCTCATATGGAGCCTGGCATTGGGGTCACATGTACTGTCGAAGCCATGTGGCCTAGAAGCCGCAGGCAGAGTCTGGCGGAGACCAGGGACCTGCTGAGAAACTGACTTGCCAAGGCCATCAACCTTCGGGCTCTGTTTTCTGGCAAGAATGCCTTTGCCAGGAGAGAGTCCAACCTTACCCCTATGAACTCCAAGTTCTGGGAAGGGAGCAAAGTGGACTTTGCGAAGTTTATGACAAACCCCAGGCGTTGCAGAAGAGCAATGGTCCTGAGGGTGGCTTGATTGGCTTCCTGACCTGTCTGACCCCTGATGAGCCAGTCGTCCAGATAGGGGAAGACAAAGATGCCCTGATTTCTCAGGTAGGCCGCCACCACTGCTAAGCACTTTTTAAAGACTCTGGGGGCGGAGGGGAGGCCGAAAGGCAGCACTCTGCACTGATAATGGTTTCCTCCCACGATTAACCTTAGGTACTTTCTGTGGTCTGGATGAATGAGGATGTGAGTGTACGCATCCTTTAGATCTAAGGAGCATAGCCAATCTCCCTGCTGGAGGTAGGGCAGAAGGGTTCCAAGAGTAAGCATCTTGAACTTTTCTTTCACTAGGAACTTGTTGAGGTTCCTGAGGTCCAGAATGGGGCGAAGGC
This sequence comes from Ichthyophis bannanicus, assembly GCA_033557465.1. Classification (NCBI taxonomy): domain Eukaryota; kingdom Metazoa; phylum Chordata; class Amphibia; order Gymnophiona; family Ichthyophiidae; genus Ichthyophis; species Ichthyophis bannanicus. The sequence goes on along the minus strand of CM066035.1, from coordinate 905,725,148 downwards.
CACCGGTCCTTTTGGGCACCAGGAAATACCTGGAGTAGAATCCGTGACCTTGTAAGTGGGGAGGCACAGGCTCCACCGCCCTATCCATCAACAGACCCTGAAGCTCCTGAAGGAGAAGGTCTGTGTGCAGAGGAGGCCTTGGAGGCTCCCCTGGAAAATATGGGGGTGGCAGTTGGTGGAAATGGAGGGCATATCCCCTGTGGATGATGTCCAGCACCCAACTGTCCCCAGTGATAAGGGGCCACTGGTGGGCAAAGAGAGCGAGACGACCTGTGCAGGGTTGGGAGAGCAGTGGAGGAGAGGCTATGCTCAAGGAGTCAAAAGCCCCCACCCTGCTGAGTAGTAGCAGGGGCTGGAGGCTTGGGGGTCCTCTGCCTATGGGGCCCATTACCCTGGCCCTTGGCTTGCTGACCCTGGGGGGCAGCTTGATATTGTGGGTACTGTTTGTAGGCAGTGCCCTTCCTTGGGTAAAAGGTCTTTTTACCCGAGCCCTTCTTTTTATGAGAAGGGGCAGAGGTCTTTGACAGCCTTGTCCGGGTGAGGTGCTCGGTCTCGAGCTGAGCGGCCTTCTCGGTCATGGGCTTGCCAAACAGGTTTTCACCTCGGCAAGTGACATCAACCAACTTGTCCTGAACCCACGGCTCAAGGTCCGATGACTGCAGCCATGCCTGGCATCGAGCCACAATGCCGGCTGCCGCAACTCGGGCCGAAGCCTCGAAGCCATCATAGGCGGTGCGGGACATGAACTTCGAGCAGTCCCGAATCCCCGAGGACAAGGACTTAAATATCGGCAAGGGTTCCCCAGAGAGACCAGCAGAGAATCCGGCCAACTCCTCAGCCAGATCCCGCAAGTACATGCCCATGTACAGCTGGTAAGACTGGACACGGCAAGCAAGCATCGAGCCCTGAAAACATTTTCTACCGACGCCATCTAGGTTTCGGGCCTCCCTGCCAGGAGGCACCGCGGAGTGCATCTTCTGACTCTTCAGACGATGCATGGCCGATTCCACAACTATGGAATGGTGTGGTAGCTGTGCTTTCTGAAAACCAGGGCTCTTACGGAGCCGATAGATCGAATCGACTCGCTTGCTAAGAACCGGCGCCGAGGCCGGTGCCTCCCACATATGGAAGAGGAGCCGTTCCAGCATCGGAGGAACCGGGACAGTAAAGGCCTCCTTCGGAGGAGAGTCATACTGCAGCGCCTCGAGCTCTTCAGCTCGAGGCTCTTCCTCGGGATCCGCCGGAATAGCCAAGGCAGTGGCCATATCCCGGACGAACTCAGAGAACCGGGTGTCCTCCGGAGGGGACCTACTCCGGGGCTCAGACTGCGGTGAGTCCGAAGGGACGCACCGAGTCTTAAAGGTGTCAGGAGACTCCTCATCCTCCGTCTCCCAAGACGACTCATCCGAGGAAGAGTTGGGGTCCGACCCCGCGGGGGCCTGGAGCACCTGCCCCAACGCCGGAAGCACCAGCGTCGACGCCCTCGGTCCCAAACGGGAGGTCGAGGGGGACCGCGACCGAGGTAGACTCCGAGCCACGATGGACTAGTATCGGCTCGGTCCATCAGTGCCTGCTGCTGCTCCATGAAGGCAGACATTCTGCTCTCTAAGGCTGTCATCCTGAGACTCAGCTCGGGAGACGCAGCAGCCACCGACTCGGGCCCCGGCGGTGCCGGCCCGAAGTCGGCTCCCTGGGAGGAGAGTCCACGAGGACTACGGGGCTTACGTGTCCAGCAGACTCCGGCTCCACACGAGGAACTTTGGCAGGCTTCTCCGGTTCCACAGGCCCAGGGCGACGGTCAGGGGTCTTAGACCTGGCCCTCTTCCGACGACGCCCTCGCGAGCCGTTTCTTCCTCTTGCGTTCCCGGTCAGGGGACCCCCTGTCCGAGGAGCTTCGACGGCGCTCGGGATCGGAATCCCGAGATGTCGAGGCCTCAGACGAGGTCCGGGCCCGGCAGGAGGCTGAGTCCGAGAAAAGCCTTTCCTTTTACTGCTGGTGACTTCGTAGTGCCTTGGAAGACATTTTTCCACAGGCCCCACACGACTTAGGATCGTGGTCGGGGCCGAGGCACCAAAGGCAGCAGTCGTGTGTGTCGGTGAGAGACATTAGTTTCTTACACCGATCACACTTCTTAAAACCACTGGAAGCCATCGGGGGGAAAAAAAAAAAAAAAAGTCCCCGCAAGGTCAAAAGACCGGCCTTCCAGGGAAAGAGAGAAAAAAGGGCGCGAACGCCAGCCACGAAGGGCAAAAACCAAAAAAGAGGAATCGGGCTCGATACCGGTGTACCGAACCCGGCGGGAGGGGAACCGGCGTTGAACCGGTAGAAAGAGCAAAAAAAATTGCTGAAAAATCTAATTTTAACCGGGAAAACTGGACACACGTCCGATGGGCTTCACGGAAAAAAAAGAGACCGAGGTAAGATGGCACCTTTAGGCGGGAAGGGAACCGCGCATGCGTGCCTGCATTCCCAAAGGCTTTCATAGAAAGCTGGGAAAATGCTCCGCTGGGGCTTCATCGGTGCCGATGACACCCATATGTGAGGACTGACTTCCTGCTTGGTCCTGGAGAACACTCGCTATAGTACCCCAGCACAATCTTTATATTGGGGTTCTGCAGGCACGCCTCGCACCCTCAAGTTGCTCTTATGTGACCTGTCCTCGAGATATTCCAATTTTTTTCAAATCTGCTCTTGTTCCGGGGTTTCCCCACCCTGTCTGTATACTGCCAAGCAGCTCTGCATGCTGGTTGATACAATCCTCTACCTCCTCAATGCATGTGCCCAGTGCTGCAACATCATGCCGAACTTCTGCTTCAGGCAAAACAGGATTCCACAGATTCATAATGGTTACTGCGCTGATGCTAGCATAGTGAAGCAGAGACTATGTGGGGACTCAAAATGTGGCACGTCGCATGCAAAATTAGTTTGAAGCCTGATTCTGGCATCATAGCACTTCTTTCTTAAGCTAAGTGATTTTTCATAAAATTAATTTGATTAAAAAGAAACTGTCATAGCGGGTGAGGGATCTGTCTCCCTTTCTCCTTTATTGGCATATCCAACAAAAAGCAATTTTTACATTACTTTTGCTATCCACTACTGGGACCTTTGACATTGTATATCAGAAGAAAGCCGGCAGTCTACTTCTGGTCACACTACCAAGAAAACCCAGGAGCTGCTGGGTTGCCAACAGTCAGCATTTACGCAAAGGCATGCATTGCATTTTGCACCTTGGTAAGACGATAAGATGATATTCTATTCTACCACTCATCCCACCAGAACACTCCTCTATCCTGGAAGGATCTTCAAAACGATCTAAGAGCATTCCCAGATTTTAAAGACTTTTGTAAAGCACTTAAAAACGAATCTCTTTAAAGAAGCTTTCAAATTTAGCATGAAACTTTCTGCTGTTTGTTATATCTAAATGCTATGTCTAATGTACTAGCTTCTGGTGTATAACTATTACTTTTATCCTCCTGTTAGACGTTACTTATTCTTTCTTGTAGATGTTCTATTGTCTTAAGTCCCTGACTGCTTCATCTTTCTTGTTAGTATCACCTTAAATACATACACACAAAACAGCACAAATACCACCCAGTTTGCAGTCACTACATTTTATTTGAAATGGGTAGTGAAAAAGGAGAAATTTCACTTGCCATTAATTTCCTTTCCTGGAATCATGCTAGACTAGTCCAGACAAGTGGGTTAACTACCCCTGCCAGCAGATGTTGGAGACAGAGAAAGATACCAGATGCCTGAATGGCTGGACCTTGGAGATATATGGCTATACCCCTAGGGGGTCACCTTCAGTATACTCTGGCAAAGCAACTCGATCGGTACATGAGAACATAGAACATTACAAAATTAATCATGCAACAACTACGTGAAGAATGAACTATATACAAGACCTCTAAGGGATGCAATAGAGGGACAATGTTGGAGGACCATGGTCCTTGGCTGTGCTCAGGCAGCTTTCCGAAAAGCTCTGTAAAGCTGTCCAAAAGGCATCTGTAAGGGTGGGAGCTAGACTAGTCTAGTAGAATTCCAGGAAAGGAAATTAACGGTAAGTGAAATTTTTCCTTCCAATTCATCCTGCTAGACCAGTCCAGTTAAGTGGGAAGTACCCAAGCTAACTGCACCCTTGGGTGGGAAGAGACAGCCGCTGTCACCACACTGGCCCCAAAGAGTGACACATCTCGAGCTTGGAGATCGAGGTGATAATGCCGAACAAAGGTGGACAACAAGGACCTGACAAATGTCTAGGGGGGTGACTTGCGAGTGTTCCACCCATGAAGCCACCTGAAAATGAGTGGAGTGCGCCCAGAGCCCCTGGGGCACGGACTTACCATGCAGGATGTAGGTGGATTCAGGGCCCCGCAAAAAGGACAAAAAGGCGATCAGACTTGCAAAAGGAATTAGTAGCCGAGAGGTAGTGCTGTAAAACCCAACTGAGGTCTACGGCACAGAGCCCTTTGTTGGGTCCCTGACATTGCTCCTTGGAGAAGTCCGGAAGCGATATTGTCTGGTTTAAGTGAAAGGAAGTAAGGACCTTTGCAGGAAGAAACAGCCCTTAGGGACACACCTTCCGCCGAAAAGGTCCCGAAAGGAGAGGGCCTGCAGCTCAGAGACCCTCCGGGCGGAAGTAATGGCAACCAAAAATATAGTCTTTAGCAACAAGTCGAAGGGAGATGTGCTTGAGAAGCTCGAAAGCAGGTTGCATAAGGCACTGAAAGATCAGTGAGAGATCCCAGGAGGGGACCATAGGGCAGACCAGAGGATGAAGCACCCGCACACCCTTGAGAGATCTACTGACGTCTGGGTGTGACGCAATGAAGCATAGTGCAATGGGGCCTCTAAAACAAGTCAGGGCCGATACCTGGACCTGAAGAGAATTGAGGGCCAGGCCCTTGTCCAGTCCCATCCTGGAGGAAGGACAAGAACTCCAGGATGTGTATTCGCCAGGGAGAGAGGCGTTGCTTCACACCAAGATTCAGAGGTGCCAGACTCGCATACGCTAGGAAGGTGGAGGGGCGTGGTGCCTTCAGGACAGTAGCGGCTACTCTGTTCAAGTAGCCTCTATGAGTCAAGCGGTGTCTCTCAAGAGCCACGCCGTAAGCAGGTAGGGAGTCAGGTCATCCAGAGAGATTGGACCCTGATTAAGAAGACCCAACCGCAACCCGAGAGGCAGCGGGGGCGCCTGGAGAAGGCAAACAAGGTCGGCGTACCACGGCCTCTGTGGCCAGTCTGCCACCATCAGGATTATAGCGACGGGGTGAGTCTCGCTACGATAGAGAACTCTTGATCATTAGCCAGGGAGGAAAGGCATACAAGCAGATGCGTCGAGGGTCAGGGTTGGACTAACACGTCCAGACCCAGCGACCCCTGGTCCTTCCGCCGACTGAAGAACGAGGCAGCCTTTGTGTTTGCTGCTGTTGCCATGAGATCTAGGTTGGGCTATTCCCCAGGCTCAAACTATCCGCCGAAACAACCAGGGAACTAACTCTCACTCACTGGGGTCTAGGAGATGACAACTGAGAAAATCCGCTTGGACATTGTCCATTGTGCTGACAGGGCTGAGAGGTGCCACTCTGCCCAAGGGAGGAGAAGGGCCATCTCCCGAGCTATGCCTGGGCACTTTGTTCCACCCTTTGTTCCACACTGCCACTGCATTGTCAGACAGAACACGGATTGTCTGAGCCCACAGAAGGAGCAAAAAGGGCTTCCAGGCAACTGATGGACCATCCGGCTTCCTGAGGTGACCATGACCCCTGAATTGTCTGGATGAGGCAACGCGCCCCCCCAGCCCAGGAGGCTGGAGTCCGTAGCTACCGGAACCCAGGAAGGAGTTTCCAGGAGAATGCCCTGGAAAAAGACTGTTCTTTGATAAGGCTTTCAATGCTGCTTCAACTTCTTTCATCACTAATGGTTCAGAATCATAAGGTACAGGTTGAAACGGCTGTTGGTCCACTTGATATTTATCATATAAAAACACTGTACATTCTTTCCACCTTTTCTTGATCATTTTCAGCATCATTCAACATAGAACCTTGAGCATCTTGTAACATTCCAATTCGAGGTTGGAATTTTCTTTTTAAACTCTTGTAGCTTTAGGAAAGCTGATCTTGTTCTTCCTCTAATAGTTTCTGCTTCTTTTTCCTTGCTTGCGTCATTGTAGTACTTTTTGTTTTGTCTTGCTACACAGTGGCAATCTGTTGAGTTCTGAGATTGCCTCTTTCTCCTCTGGCTTTAGCTTCTCTGCATTTCTGGGCAATTTTCAGAGTTTTTCCGTCATCCATTTTAGCTATTTTTGCTTTTTCACCTTTTGTAGAGACTTCATTTTCTTCCAACACAACCTTCTTGATGTCATTCCATAACTCTTCTGGAGCTCTGTCATTTGTATCTAAAGCAGCAAATCAATTTTGCAGGCAGTCTTTAAATTCCAGTGGTATATTCTGGCATTCAATCTGGGTCCGAGATTTTATTCTTGTGAAATTTGTTAAACAGTTAGCAAACTCCCCCTCCCAATCCCCCCTCTTGTATTAAATCTGACTGGATCACCCAGCCCTGCTTAAACACACACTTCTACATGAACCAAACACTTTAAAATGAAATGGGAGAACAGCAAATTTGGCAAGACCCCAAACAAGATACATAATGAGAACTCTGAAGCTGGAGATATAAAAAAAAATTCAAAATGTTGTGGGAGGAGGGGAGAGGTGATGTTTTACCACCTTTCATGCATTTTCATTTACTGTCCTCCACAAATGATGGGAAGGGTGGCTGAATGCAGTAAGCAACCCCAGTCTTTGGCTCTTGCCCACAACTTCATTACAGTGTTTGATTCAACAAAGTTTAGAAGTATGCATGATAAAGTGTCGTTAATAACCTATAAGAGGTGTTCTCCGGGAACAGTAGAAATCAGTCCTCACATATGGATGGCGCTGGTGCATTTCCCCAGCATTCAAAGAAAACCTTTGGGAATGCTACCACACGTGTGGTCCCCTTCCTGCCCAGGGCTGCCATCTTGCTCAGTCAATGACATAGCTAAGACAGCAGTAAGAACTAAAATAAGGTAGGAAAGGCAACTTCTAGGGAAGGAAGGAGGGTTATGAGGACTGATTCCTGCTGTTCTCGGAGAACACCTGTTACAGGTGAGCAACTACGCTTTCTCCAGTAACAAGGAGGAAGTTAGTCCTCACATATGGAACTCCCTAGCTCCAGGCTGCCGAGGACCGAACTATGACAGTGCCATCGGCGACCAATTAGGCAGCCGTGAATTGCAAAAGGTGAGTCCCCACTGAGGGACTCTGCAAGACCCTAGCGTCTAGCAACACTATCCCTCCGGTAGCCTGAACACAGAGGGTTAGAGAGCAGGAGTTGTTACACCCCAAGAGTGTTATGGAGTATTGGCCGAAGGCACCGTCCCTATGGGACTCGCTCTCCAGGGAGTAGTGAGCTGCAAACGTACAAATTGATGACCAAGTGGCAGCTCTGCAAATCTGTCACCGGCACAGAGTGGAGGTTGGCCACCGACATGACTATTGCCCTCAAGCGATGCACTGTGATCCGGTACTCAAGGGAGAGGCCCACTCGCTCATAGGTGAGGGCAATACAGTCCACCACCCAAGAGGACAAGGTGTGCTTGATCACAGGAAGCCCCAATCTGCTGAGGTCATAAGACAGGAAAAGCTGAGGTACTTTGAGGTGGCCCTGGGTCAGCTGTAAATAGAAGGACAGGGCCCATTTGCAGTCCAGTGTGTTGAGTATGAGCTCCTCTTTGCCAGCGTGAGGCTGTGGGTAGAAGGTGGAGAGTACACTTCCTGGATGAGGTGGAACGGGGATACAACCTTCAGAAGGAACTTAGGATGAGTGTGGAGCACTATTTATTTATTTTATTTAGATGGATTTAGTATACCGCCTTATCATTAAATCAAGGCAGTGTGGCACATCAATCAAAATCAATAATAAAGTGTGGTTTTGTAGCATGCAGTGGGAGAACTGAGACGTGTATGTGTGGAGCAGTGTGTTAGATTTTAATCGGTGAACTATTTACATAATGCTCTATATACTACTCTGTTTTTGAAGAACCTGGTGTAGGAAGGGTCCACCACCAGGCTTGAAGCTCATTAACTCTGCAAGCTGAAGTGAGGGCCACTAGGAAGGCCACCTTCCAGGAGACGTACCATAGGTGGCATGTGGCCAGGGGCTTGAACGGCGGTTTGGTAAGCTGGGAGAACACCACGTTCAGGTCCCACTCCGCTGCCGGGGGGGGGGGGGGGGGCAGAGAGGTGGTCTGGATAGCAGAAGGCCCCATAGGAACCGTGAGACCAGGGGCTGGCTGGAGAGGGGCTTGCCCTAGATTGGGTGATGGTGAGCAGCTAGAGCACTCAAGTGCACCCTGACAGAATTAGACTTCAGTCCCGTGTGCGATAGATGCACCAAATACTGAAGCACCAGCTGTACGTGGCAGGATTCTCCTTCCTCCCCTTCACCAGACAGCGAATCTCCGCCACTTAAAGGCATAGGCCCTTCTGGTGGAGGGCTCTCTTGAGGTCAGTAGAATCTCTTCAACTTCCTTCGGCAGGTTGAGGGGGGCCAAGACTACCCTCTCAGCACTCGCTCTGAACTTTGAACAGAGTCTTGGCAACCAGAGGGGTCAATGGGAACGCATAGAGTAGTCCCTTGGACCCAGGAAGGCATCTACTGTTACCCTCTCTGGGTGTGGCTGCCAGGAGCAGAAGCGAGTCAACTGTGTGTTGTCTGGAGAGGTGAACAGGTATCTCGGGCCAGTCCCAGAGGCGGAAGAGCCTCTCCGCCACCATGAGATCGAGGCGCCACTTGTGTGGTCGCAGGACTCTGCCGAGTTTGTCCGCCAGACAGTTATCCTGGCCCAGGAGATAGACTGCACACAGGAGCATGCCACGGCATGCTGCAAAATAGAGGAGAGGCTACTGCCTCCTGACAGAGGAAGTATGAGTCTGCCTCCCTGCTTGTTGATATAGAACACTGCAACCTGGTTGTCCGTTTGGATCAACAAAGGTCGGTGTTGCAGGTGGCTGTGGAACGCTCATAGGGCTAGGAAGACTGCCTGGCGCTCCAGGAGATTGATCTGAAATAGGGACTCCTCCTGGGACCAACAGCCCTGCGTGCGCTGAGCTCCACAGTGAGTTCCCCACCCTCTGCAGCTGTACTGCCCCTGATGAGCCAGTCGTCCAGATAGGGGAAGACGAACACCACTTGTAGGTGCAGGTATGCAGCTACTACTGCTAGGCATTCTGTGAAGACTCTTGGTGAGGAGGTCAGACCAAAGGGGAGTACCCTGTACTGGCAGTGGCCCCCTCCGACCACGAATCTTAGGAATTGCCTGTGTGAGTGGATCAGGATGTGAGTGTAGGCATCCTTTAGATCCAAGAAGCATAGCCAGTCTCCCTGGTGGAGGTAGAGCAGCAAAGCTCTAAGGAAGAGCATCTTGAACTTCTCTCTCACCAGAAAGCGCAGTTACTCACCTGTAACAGGTGTTCTCCGGGGACAACAGGCATCAGTCCTCACATATGGGTGACATCTGTGCCGATGGAGCCCTCATGTGGAACAAATCCCCAGCTTTCAGAGAAAGCCTTTGAGAGTTGTCATTACGAATGCGCGGTCCCCTTCCTGCCCAAGGGTGCCATCTTGCTCAGTCAAATAACAAAGGTAAAAGACGGTAAAACAAAATATAACTGCAACTCCTAGGGGAGGAGGGAGGGTCGTGAGGACTGATTCCTGCTGTCCCTGGAGAACACCTGTTGCAGGTGAGTAACTATGCTTTCTCCAGGAACAAGCAGGAAGTCAGTCCTCACATATGGGACTCCCCAGCTATAGGCTATCGAGAACCCATAGCCAAAAATGGCTCCCTCTACGAGAGCCGCAAGCAGCCACAACAGCAATGTAAACTAAGGGAATAGCACTGCGGTAACCTGAACACAAAGGGGTCAGAGGGCAGGAGTTGCCTAGACCTCAAAAAGGTTACGTAGTACAGCCTGACCGAAGGCACTGTCCTGCTGGGACTCCCTGTCCAGGCAATAACGGACTGCGAAAGTCTGACTCTAAAACCAGGTGGCACCTTGCCAAAGGAACAGAGCAGAAATGAGCCACTGATGCCACCATGGCCCTGACCCTATGGGCCGTAACTGGACCCTCCCATAGGAAGCTCGGCTGCCCTGTATGCCCAGGCAATGCAGTCTGCCACCCAGGTGGACAGCGTACGCTTAGATACCACCATCCCCAGCTTACTGGGGTCGTAACAAAAAAAAAAGTTGAGAAGCCTTCCGATGTGATTGCGTACGTTGGACATAGAAGGCCAACACTCTTACAATCTAGGGCATGCAGGACTGACTCTGCCCGACTGGCATGCGGCCTGGGAAAAAAAGACAGACAGAACCACCTCCTGGTTGAGGTGGAACAAGTAGACCACTTTCGGAAGGAACTTGGGGTGCATGCAAAGCACCACCCGGTTCCTATATTACCTGGTAAAGGGTCTTTCTGACACTATGGCCTGGAGCTCACTCACCCGCCAGGCGGATGCGAGTGCCACCAGGAAAACCACCTTCCAGGAAAGATAGTGTAGATGACAAGTAGCCATGGGCTCAAAGGGCGGCCTAGTAATCTGCCCTAACACCACATTGAGATCCCACTCTGTCGCCGGGGGACAGACCGGGGGTCTCAAGAGAAGTAAGCCCCTCAGGAACCGAGACCAAAGGATGGGAAGAGAGGCTTCTCATCAACTGCAAGGTGATGCGCCGCAAGGGCACTGAGGTGCACCCTGTCAGAGTTGGACTTGAGGCCCAAATCAGAGAGGTGGAGAAGGTATCATAGAACCACCCCTACCGGGCAAGAGAAGATCTAACTCCCGCTCCTTGCACCACGCCGCAAACCTACGCCACTTCAAGGCGTATGCTCGTCTGGTTGATGGCCTCTGCGAGGCCAGCAAGACCTCCTCAATATTCTTTGGAAAGAGCGGAGCGAGAATTACCCTTTCAGCAGCTATGTCATCAAGTTGAGTGAGCTGAGATTGGGGTGCAGAAGAGAGCCTCCCTCCTGAGACAGGAGACTGGGGGAGGGACCCCAAGGGGATCAGGGCCTCCACTGCTAGCTGCAGAAGAAGCGAGAACCAGGGTTGCATGGGCCACCAAGAGGCAATAAGGATGACAGAGCCCTGTCCTGGAAAATCTTGAACAGCATCTTGGCCAACAGAGGTGTCAGGGGGAACGCATACAGAGGGTCCCCGGACCATATCAGAAACGCATCGGTGCCCCCAGGTCTGGAAGAGCCAACTGGCTACCCGCAATCCAGCTGCCATTCGTGGGCCTGGAGAATCCTGCTTAGCCTGTCTGCTAGCCGGTTGTCCTGGCCCAGCAGGTAGACTGCTCAGAGACAAATGCCATGCCGTGCTGCAAAGGAGCATAGGTCCAGGGTTTCCTGACATAGGAGGCGGGACCCCGTGCCACCCTGTTTGTTCACATAGAACATGGCCACTTGGTTGTCTGTCTGCACCAAGACAGATTCTTGGGCCAAGAACTGCCTGAAAACTCCTAGTGCTAGGCAGATGGCACGTAGTTCCAAGAAGTCCCTGAGTCCAGGAACCCTGACAATCGGCTCCCCAGCCCAGCAGTGATGCATCCGTGGTCAGGATCCTCATGTGCAGAGGGACTTGGAAAGGCAGTCCCGCTCCCAAGAGATGCAGTTGGAGCCACCAGGCTAGGGACTGTACTAGACGTTTGGATACTCTGACCCTGTCCCAAAGGCATCCTGAGGCCTGAGACCACTGGTCCTTGAGGCACCACTGAGCGCTCTGCATGTGGAGACGGGCATCCGGGGTCACATGGACTGTGGAAGCCATGTGGCCGAGGAGGTGCAGGAAAAGCCTTGCTGACACTGCAGGCTTGCGGCTCACCTGGCCTGCCAGAGCCATAAGCCTGCTTGCCCTGTCTGCAGGCAGATAGGCCCTCGCTTGAAGGGTGTCAAGGCTGGCCCCAATGAACTCTAGCTGCTGAGTTGGAGTGAGGCTGGACTTGGGGCAACTGATCAAGAATCCTAGGTGCTGCAGCACCTGGATGGTGCGAGTTGTGGCCTGGTGGGCCTCGGTGGCCGAGGAACCTCTGATGAGCCAGTCGTCGAGGTAGGGGGAAGACAGACTCCTTGGAGCCTGAGAAAAGCAGCAACCACAGCTAGGCCCTCTGTGAACACCCTGGGGGCCGAGGCAAGGCTGAAGGGGAGTACCCTGTACTGGTAGTGATTGCCCAACACCACAGTGTAGATACTGCCTGTGGTTTGGGTGTATTAGGATGTGTGTATATGCAACTTTCAGGTCTAAGGAGCATAGCCAGTCTCCCCGGCAGCAGTAAGGCAGCAATATTCCAAGGGAGAGCATCTAGAACTTCTCCATCACCAGGAATCTGTTGAGGTTGCGCAGGTCGAGGATGGGTCTGAGGCCTCCTGTCCTTTTTGGCACCAGAAAGTACCTGGAGTAGAAGCCCCTTCCCTGCAAGTCGTGGGGCACCGGTTCTACTGCCTGATCCTCGAGAAGATCTGCCAACTCCTTTAGAAGGTGGTCCCGGTTAAGAGAAGACCTGATGGGCTCTCCTGGAAAAAAGTGGAGGCGGCACCTGGGTTAGGTGAAGAAGATAGCCCTCTCGGACTATCTGCAAGACCTAAGCATCAGTGGTAATGACTGTACACCTGTGGATATACAGAGCAAGCCGACCCCCTGTGATCTGCCTTTCCCCTGTGGGAAGAGTGGCCATGCAGTAGGAGTCAAAAGCCACTGCCAGGCTGGGCCGGAGCCGGTGCCTGGGGTTTGGGGCTTTTCTGCTTATGCGAGCCATGCTCGTCCCTTGGCCTGCTGCCCCTGTTGGGGAGCCGGGGAGGCCTGAAAATGGGGGTAGCTTCGGTAAGCAGCACCCTTCCTCGGATAAAAGGGCTTTTTACCCAAGCCCTTCTTGTGAGAAGAGGCAGAGGTCTTCTTGGAGAGCTATGTCCTTGTCATGTACTCTGTCTCCAACTCTGCGGCCTTGTCGGTCATGGGTTTGCTGAAGAGATTCTCCTCCCCGGCATGGGACATCGACCAACCTGTCCTGAACCCACTGTTCGAGGTCCAACAACTGCAGCCAAGCCTGGCAGCGTGCACCAATGCCAGCCGCAGCTACCCGGGCTGTCAACTCAAACCCATCATAGGCCACACGAGACACTCCGAGCACTCATGGACGGCTTTAGACAGGCTCCTGAATCACTGCAAGGGTTCCTCGAAGAGACCAGTTGGGTCCCTCACATACATGCCCATGTACAGCTGGTAGACCTGGATCCGACAAGTCAGCATTGAACCCCGGAAGCACTTCCTGCCAAGGGCATCCAAGTTGCAGGCCTTCCTGCCGGGGGGCACTGAGAAGTGTGTCTTCTGGCCCTTCAGCCGACGCATGGCCAATTCCACAACCATGGAGTTGAGCGGCAGCTGTGACTTCTGAAGGGCTTTGAGGATCGGCTCGGCCTCCGGGGTCGACTTCGTCGAGGGCCCGGTAGTCGGAGCAGAGGAACCGGACAGGCCAGCTATCAGCACCCGCTGCTGCTCCACGAAGGCAGTGAAACTGCGCTCCAAGGCTGCCATCCTGGATTCCAGAAGGCTCTGCAGCTACCGGCTCAACACCGGTTCCCCAGAGGGAGTCCTCGACAAGGACAGTCAGTACTTGCCTCGGCTGATCCGGTTCTCAACGAGGCATCTTCGTCGGGCGCTCTGTCTGCAAAGATCCCAGCCGGTGCTCGAGGCTCCGCGACCGGCCCTGGGAGGAGCTGGGTCGCTTGGAGCCATCCAGAAACGCCGCCCTCGAGGATTTCTTCTTCCTCTTGTGCTCCCTCAAGGGAGACCCCCTTTCCGAGGAACCTCGACGCTGCTTGGGCTCGGAGAGCTCCCTCTCCCCCCCCCCCCAAGATGTGGAGGTCTTGGAAGAGGTCCTGGCTCTCGGAGGCACGGATACGAAAAAATCCTATTATGCTGCTGCTGCTGGCGGCTCTTCAGGGCCTTCGTGAACATCTTCCTACACGAGCCACAGACCGTCGGGTCACGGTCAGGCCCAAGGCATCAGAGACAGCAGTCATGCGTATCGGTGAGAGACATCAACTTCACACACCACATTTTTTAAATCCGCTGGCAGTCATCGGGGGAAAAAGGGCCCCTGCAAGGTCGAAGACTCAGGCTGCCAGTGAAAGAGAAAGGCACAAATACCAGTCACAAAGGACAAAAACCGAAAAAGAGAGACAGACTTGATACCAGCATACCAAGCCGAAGGTGGGAAGAGGTACCGGTATCAACCGGTCGATAGAGAGAAAAAAAAAAAATCAACTTTTCTTAACGGGGACACCAGGACTACGTCTGAAGGGCTCTGTGGAAAAAAAAGACTGAGATGGCACCCTTGGGTGGGAAGGGGACCACGCATGCGTGATGGAACTCTCAAAGGCTCTCTCTGAAAGCTGGGGATTTACTTCACACGAGGGCTTAGTCGGACCCGATGTCACCCATATGCGAGGACTGATTCCTGCTTGTTCCCGGAGAAACTTGTTTAAGTTTCATAGGTCCAGGATAGGCTTGAGGCCCCAGTTCTTTTGGGGACAAGGAAATATCTGGAGTAGAAGCCGTTTCCCCACAGGTGTTCGGGTATAGGCTCCAGCCTTCACCACCTTGTCCCTGAGTAGACCTACAAGTTCTGAGAGCAAGAGGGTCTGGTGAAGGAGAGGCCGCACTGGCTCTCCCGGAAAATACCCCGGTGGTGTCTGCTGTTAGCGGAGATGGTAACCCTCCCTCTCACCACCTGAAGTACCCACTGGTCTGCAGTGACCTTGGCCCAAAGAGTGCCAGATAGCCCCCTGTGGGCTGGAGAGGGTCTGCCCTGGGAGAAAATCTCCCTCCAGGCCGAGCTGGAGCCGGGGCTTCCTGGGTCCATGTCCCTGGCCTTTAGGCTAGGATTTCTGCTGCTGTTGGCCCAAGGAGGTTTGGTAGTGGTGGATTTGGTGAAAAGGCCCTCTTCCCTGCTGTTTTCTTTCAGGGAAGGGCAGAGGTCTTCTTTGAGATCCTCTGCCAGGTCATCACCTCGGCCTCTATCTCGACTGCCTTGTCAGCCATAGGCTTTCCAAACAGGTTCTCCCCAGTGCAGGGGATATCCAGCAGCTTTTCCTGGATCCACTGCTTGAGGTCCGAGGTCTGCATCCAGGCCTGGCATCAGACACCAATGCCTGTAGCTGCAGTCCAGGCTGCAGACTCAAAACCACTGTAGGCAGCCTGGGACAAGAACTTGGAACAGTCCCGGATAGTTGCGACCAGGGTCTGGAACCACTGAAGGAGTTCCCCAGCGAGGTCTTGAATGAGACCCTTTACAAGTGTGCCAATGTAGAGCTCATAGGCCTGTACCCAGCAGTTAAGCATAGATCCCTGGAAGCACTTATGCCCTAGGGAGTCGAGAGCTCTGGCCTCTCTGCTCGGGGAGACAGAACAATTCTCCTCCTGGCTCTTCAGCTTTTGCATTGAGGACTCCACCACCATGGAATTGTGTGGGAGTTAGGACTTCTGGAAGTCCAGACTCTTGACGCGATAGACAGTGTCGAGGCATTGGCTGACCACCAGCACCAAGGCCAGGGTTTCCCACATCCGCAGGAGAAGCCACTCGAGGATGGGTTGCATGGCACCGACAGAGCCTCCTTTGGTGGGGACTCATACTGGAGGATATCCAGTTCTTTGGTATGCAGGTCTTTTTTTTTTTTTTTACTCTGTCAGGACCAAGAGGGCCCAGGCCATGTCCTGGACGAAGTTGTGGAGGGTGGGGAGTGGTGCTGGGGATCCAGGGAAGATGACTCCAAGGGGACATCTCTGTGTCGAGAGGTCTCAGGCAAGGCCTTGGCGTCTAGTTTCCAGGAGTCTGACCTGAGACCCACCAGGGGATCTCAATTCCTCGGAGCAGATATCAAGGCGTGGGAGTTCCATCTGGGAGACAGACAGGGAGGACCGGATACCTGAGGATCGGGACCAGGATCTTGATCGGTGCCGAGGGCTCACCCAAGGCCAGTGGTGCTCAGGGCCCAGCTCGACGCCTAGGCATGCCACCCGAATCAGGGCCATGGTTGTCGGGGCCGATGATGCAGACAAACCAGACATCGCCTGCTGTATGGCAGAGATATTCTGCTCCAGGGCCACCATTCTGGCGATGCCAGAAGGCTCTGCAGCCTTTGGCTCGGGTGCAGAGTTTCTCAGGCCCAGTACTAGCACTCTCACGAGTGCATCCTCTACTAGGACCACGGCCTCGTGGAGCCTCACACAGTCACCATCAGCCAAGGACTCCTTCCTAGAGACCTTAGGTGGGCGCTGCTCAGAGTCGCCCGAGTTGCACCGAGGAACCTTACCAGGTTTCCCCAGTGGAACCTCCACTGGCTTTGAGGATGTTTTCTTTTTCTTTCCAGGGTCTGGCATCTTTACATAGGAGCTGCCGCTGCGAGACGCCAAAGAAACCTGGGCCTCACGAGAGGTGCTCAGCTTGGGGTTCAGCATTGGAAAAGCCGGGGCTGAGCTGGACCACGGGAACATCTCCTGCAGCTCCAACCTTTTCTTGTTGGTTCTTGGAGTCATGGCCTGACACAGGTGGTACTGTCATGGTCTGTACCGACATGCTTTGATTGCAGTGGTCACATTTTTTGAAGCCACCAGAAAACATGGTGGAATACACCTGGGCAGGGTCGATGACCCCTGGATGAAAAATGGGCACAAACGCCAGTCGAGGCAAGCCTTGACAAAAAAGAAGGAAGGGAGAGCCGAGGATAGCGCTGGCTCGAGGCAGGAAGAGGAACCAGTAAGTAAACCGAAAAACAACAAGTTTTAAGATAATTTTAAAGGATTTTTCTAGGGACACAGGACAAGCATCTGTTGGGCTCCGCAGAAAAAAGGAGACTGAGCAAGATGACACCCCTGGGCAGGAAGGGGACTACGCATGCATGGTAGCATTCCCAAAGGCTTTCTTTGAAAGCTGGGGAAATGCTCTATGCGAGCTCTGTCAATGTAGACATCGCCCATATGTGAGGGCTGACTTCCTGCTTGTTCCTGGAGAATAGCCATCCCTCATGCAAGCCAAAAAAAAAAAAAGAAAAAAAGTAAGGAAGATTAACAGAAAAAAAAAAAAAAAAAAAAAAAGACAGAAGCAGGCCTTCACGTATGGCTTAATCTAGTTTATAGAATAAAATGCTACTTACCATCTGCCATATTTGCATAATGTTGTCTTCTGACACAGAGCAAATCACCCAGGGTTCATTAGGATTCCAACTGAAATCAGAAATCTTGGCAGTGTGTCCTCCATGAATAAACTGTCAATGAACAAAAGAATTCAAGTGAATGTTTCTGCCCAGCACCTTCACTTCCATTTCTGGACACAAGGCAATTATCTTACTTTCAAATGCCCTCCAGTATCTCTCTATCTATGTATATTTTTTTTAGTGGAGTCAAGTCAGTGCTGACTCCTGGTGACCCAGCTGCCTCTGGGTTTTCTTGGCAATGAATCACTGGAAGCAGATTGCCAGACTATTTCTTCCAAGGCAATGGAGGATAAAGTGACTTGCCCAAGGTCACAAGAGGTGCCAGTGGGAATGAAACCCTTGATCTTCTGGGTACTAAGCAGTTGATCTAACCAATAGGCTACTCCTCCACTCATGATCAATAAATATATTACTTAAAAATGCAATTTTGGGGAGGAAGTGACGTCACCGGAGCCGATGGCGGCTTGAAAGAGCTGCTCCGGCACCGACCCAGCCATTAAATAAAAAAAAGTAACCCCTCGGCGGCGGAACGTGGTGGCTTCGGGCGCAGAAAGCGGGCAGGTGGTGTCGGGATCGCTGGAACGCCGGCGGCAATACAATTACACCGGCGGTGAGCCGCAAATGGGGCCCGGAGGCAGCATGGAGGAGGCGTTTGCGGCAGGCAGACGATAAGGTCCTGTGCCTCTGACAGTGTTGAAGCTCCCCAGCGTGAGAGAATTGCGGTACACAGAGGGCTGGAGGTGAGCTGGATTGTGGTGAATAGCTGTGTGGTGTGGAGCAGGATCACTGTGCAAAGTGGTGCTGGAGGTGCGCAGGGGCTGAGGAGGGTAGCCCAGAAGATCTGAGAAGGCTGAGACAGCTGTGGGTCTGCAGTGTGGAAGCCAGAGAGAGTGCTGTGACTTGTGGAAGGGCACTGAGAGGATCTGGTGGCAGCCGAACATCAGCAGAAGGACAGCTCAGAGGAGGGTATAAGAGCTTTGTAAGTCAGCACATAGGGCTGGTGAGCCTACGTATTGGAAGACCTGTGCTGAACCTGAAAGAGGCATTTGGTGAAGAGATGACTACCAGAAGAAAAGCGGCAGATCTCAGAGAATATGTGTACTCCGGGTCGCACGGAGGGAAAGGCGATGCCGGGCAGATGGAGAACAAAAAGCTCCCTGATGTGCAAGGAGAGCAGGGCAGAGAAGTGGAAATGGAGAATGTAAAAGCCCCTGGAATGGAATCTATGCAACCTATCACGAGAGCGGAGCTTAGAGACTGGTTTCTTGAAATTAAAAACGAGGTGCAGTCAGTGAAGAGTGAGTTGAATGACGTGCTGGGTCCCCTGAAGGAAGAAGTTGGAGAGTTGGTGTGTAGAATGGGAGATCACGAGAACAGGTTACAAGAGATTGAACACCACCAGGAAGAAGAGACACAAAGATCTGTGAAATTGGGCTCACAATACGAGACTTTGCTATATAAGTTGGAGGATCTGGAAAACCGCTCTCGACGTAATAATCTGAGACTCCGAGGAATACCAGAGGAGAAAATTTCAGGATAGTGAGAAGGTTGCACGATCAGTGTGCTTGGAGGCTCTACGGCAGGGCAGTGAGGAGGTGACCGCTACGGACATACAACTTGAAAGAGCTCATCGTGCACTGGGAAAGCCAGTGGGCAATAAACCACGAGATATCATCTGTCTAGCACGTTATAAAGTTAAGGAGAAAATTGTTAACAAAATAAGGAGAGAAGGAGCCCTCATGTGGCAGGGTTATCCGGTGCACATATACGAAGACCTCTCTGCCGGCACGTTGCAGAGGCGGAGGGCCATGCAGCCCGTTACACAACTACTGCGTAGAGAGGACATTAAATACCGGTGGCTCCATCCTTTTGGATTATCATTTACCTTTAAAGGGCGGACATGGCGGACACAGACACCGGAGGAGGCAATGAAAGCCCTCCGGGACGTGGGACTGAGCACCCAGGCGGTAGACCTGGGGACAGGTCCCTCAATCGGAGGGCGGCAGGGGCAGCGTGGTGGCAGCCCAGAGTGCAGGGAAAAAAACAGAGCGGCTAGACATGGGCAGGAGCTGCAAGAGGATCGGCTGACGGAAGACACCTGAAGAAACTTGCGGACTGACAAAATGCTGGTTTATGTGTTGAAGGGTGGCGGAGGAGTGTTGTCTTTAAGAATGATTGTATATGTATCATACAGGTATTCTGCAAAGTAATAGGGGGAGAGGAGGGTGGGGAGGAGGTGGAGGGGGGGTGGGTGCAGGTGGACAGGGGAGGGAAGGAGGATGGTGAGGTGGACGGTTAAAGGGAGGGAGATACAAGGTAGGGAGGGGGGGTGAGGGAAGTGAGGGAGTAGGGAGGGAATATGGAGGGGCAGGGGGGATGAGGGTATGGGCAGGAGGAGGGGGGAGGTGGGAGAGTGGGATGGTGGAGGGCGGGGGGCAGGGAGCAGGGGTGAGTGAAGGTGTAAGGCTGGGGAAGGTAGGGGGCGCACTACTCCTGAGGTATCCTCTGGAAGTGAAGGAGGATGAGGGCGGGATGGGGAGGGGGTATGATGGCTTGCGGAGGTCGAAAGGGGTACGAGGTACGAGGAGGGGAGAAGGAGGGGGGAGAACAGGGGTAGGAAGGGAGGGAGGGGGGAACTTGGGAGGGGGGTGTGGGAAGCGAAGAAAGCTAACGATTATGACCTTGAATGTAAAAGGGCTGCGAACGAGACAGAAACGACAGTTGGTGGAGAGGGAGGGTAAAAGAATAGGTGCAGATATTATGTGTATACAAGAAACGCATTTGCGGGTGGGGCAGGAATATTTGTTGGAATCTAGGCAATACCCCAAGGTGGTTTTGGCGGGCCAGAGAATAAACTCTAGGAAAGGAGGGGTGGGAATTCTGGTGGGTGGGGAGTATCATACTCTGGTGAAGGAAGTCAGCGGGCGGAAAGGAGGGAGCGGGGGGGGGGTGCTATTGCAAATTGAAAGGGAGGAGGTATGGGTGATAAGTCTGTATGGTCCTAATGAGAAGCAGGGGGAAATGTACGAACAACTCTTGAAGGAGTTGGAGGGATTTGGGAGTACCCCAATAATCATGGGGGGGATTTTAATCTGACGTGTAACCCCAGAATTGACACAAGTGGGGGGCAGGGGGGAGGAGGGAGGGAGGATAGACGAAGCCTGCATACATTGCGAGAGCACCTGGGTTTGGTAGATATTTGGAGAAGTTGGCATCCGGGAGAACGGAAATACACTTTCTATTCCCCAGTGCATAGCTCCTATAGTAGGTTGGACATGCTCTGGGGGGGCGGAATCTGGTTGGAAAGAATACAGGAGGTGGAACATGGTCCGGATCACCTGGTCAGATCACGCCCCAGTGAGTGTACGATTTGATATGGGACGGAAAGATGATAGTTTAAAATTCTGGAGACTCAATAATTCCTTGCTGGAGGAGAAACATGTGGAGAAGATTAAGGTTCATATAAAGGATTACCTCCAGCTAAACGATACGGGTAGGTATCTATGGGGGTGCTTTGGGATGGCTTAAAGGCGGTGTTTAGAGGACAGTTGGTCAGTTTGGGGGCGCGGGTAAAGCATGAAAAAGGGGCCATGGAGAGTGATTTATTGCAACAGCTGTGGCGATTAGAGGGGGTACATCAGAGGGTGTCGGATCCAGGCACCCTTACGGAGATACATAGGGTAAGAGCGGAGTTGAGTAAATTGCAGGCCCAAGAGATAGCATTCCAACTGGCAGTCTTGAAGCAGGCCCCCATTTTGAAGGGGGTAATCGGGCAGGGAGGGTGCTGGCCAGTCGCTTGAAGGGACGGAGACAAGCAGTGCATGTTGCGGGCATTAGGAGTAATAAAGGTGAATGGATACACAACTCCAAGGGAATTAGGGGGGTGTTTCGGGAGTACTATAGGACCCTGTATAAAAGTGAACTGGAGGTGGGAGAGAGGGATACTGCAGAATTTCTGGAGGAATGTGGTCTGTCACAGGTGACGGAGGAGGAAAGGGAGCATCTTGGGCGAGAAATTCAGGAGGAGGAGGGCTATAACCACACTGAAATTGGGGAAGGCGCCAGGGTTAGATGGGTCTACGGCAAAGTTTTATAAGGTCATGTCGGAACAGATTACGCCCATATTTACCAAGGTAGTTAATAGGGTGCTTCAGGGGGAGGGCCTCCCGCGAACAATGGCGGAGGCCGGTATAACGGTCTTGCCGAAACCAGGCAAGGATAAGGGGGTCTGTGGATCGTATAGGCCCATCTCTTTAATAAATTTGGATGCAAAGATATTGGCAAAAATTTTGGCAAACAGGATCCAGGATGCAGTACTGCACCTGATCCACCCGGATCAGACGGGCTTTGTGAAGGGGCGTCAGGGTAGTGATAATGTGAGAAAGATTCTGAATGTTATGTGGCAACTTCAGCGTACTAAAGAAGAGGCAGTGTTAATCACCGTAGACGCAGAAAAGGCTTTCGAACGGGTGGAGTGGTCTTTTATGTTTCAAGTTTTGGAGAAAATGGGGTTTGGAGGGAAGTATATTAGTTGGCTCAGAGCTCTATATCAGGGACCGCGTGCTAGAGTTCGGGTAAACGGTGGGTATTCTGAGAGTTTTGAGCTCCATAGAGGTACCCGACAGGGGTGCCCGTTGTCGCCCTTGTTGTTTGCATTGGCTATTGAGCCGCTGGCGGCCTACATCAGGCGAACGGGGGACATTAAGGGAGTAAAGATACGTGGGAGGAAGGAAAAGATTGGACTCTTTGCGGATGATGTTATCTTTACCCTGACGCAACCGCTTACAACACTACCGGTGCTAATGACGGCTATACAAAGGTACAGCCGCTTAGCGGGATATAAAATTAATCAAGGGAAAACGGAACTGCTGGGATTTAATTTGGCACCCAGGGTGGAAGAGAGCTTGCGGCACCACTTTAAGTTTAGGTGGGTGGAGGGGAGTTTTAGGTATCTGGAGATCCAATTGGGGACCCCTCTATTTAAGATCAAGCAATGGAATTATCAGGGTCTGGTCGAGAATATTAGGCAGGATCTATCACGTTGGAGGGGGCTGTATCTGTCTTGGTTGGGGCGCATTGCAGTGGTAAAAATGAATGTTCTCCCCACGGTTACTGTTTGTCTATATGTCCCTGCCCTATAGGTTGGTTAGAAAGGAAATAGCTAAGATGCAAAATCTGCTACTGCAGTTTATTTGGGACGGAAAGCGCCCAAAAGTTGCTCGGGCGACCATGTATAGGCTTAAAGCGGAGGGGGGGTTGGGGGTCCCATCGTTGCTCCGGTATTATGAAGCGGCGCAACTTCGGGCCTTATTTGCATGGAAGGAGGGTGTGGAGAGGCCTGGGTGGGTGGAGATGGAGGGGGAGGCGGGGACAGAGGTGGGTGCCTGGATTTGGGACCCTGGGGGGGGGTGGAGGGAAGAGGCTGGGAGAAGAGAATCCCTATAGAGAACTTACAAGACAGGTTTGGGCGAAATGGAAGGGGTATCTGTTAAGGGGGAAGCAATACTCTCGCGAAACTCCAATTCAGATTGCAATGAGGGGTAGGATGGGGGAGGCGGCAGGGGTTTTTAGGAGGTGGGGGAGAAAGGGTTGCGGAAGTTGGGACAATTGGTGGGGGATGAGGGGAGGATTAGGGGCTTTGAGGAGTTGCAACAGAAATATTGCTTGGGGATGCAAGATAGATATGCTTATGTTAGTTTGTGGTATTGGCTCCAGCGGCGGGAGGTGAAGCAAGACTGGATGGCGAAACCTGCGCCCTTTGAGGAGATGATGGGGAGTAAAGGGATGCCTAATAGGATTATATCGAAGTTATATAAAATTTTGGGGGAATCCAAGCAAAGGGACATACGGGGCCAGTTGCAGTGGGAGGAGGAACTGGGGGGGCAATGGGGTGTTGAGAGGTGGGATAGAATTTATATTAGAACCCATAAATTAGCTCCGGGAACAGCAATGCTGGAAAACAGCTATAAGCTAAGGTTGAGAATGTATTGGACCCCGGTGTGGCTACACGCTTTATACCCCGATAATTCGGATCAATGCTGGAAGGGGTGTGGGGCTAGGAGACTTGCTGCATATGGTGTGGGGATGCCCGACAGTGCGGGACTATTGGAGAGGGGTGGAAAGGCTTACGGAAGACATCACAGGGGCAAAGGTATGTTTTACCCCTAGTATGGTGATACTGAATGAAGGAGTGATGGGAGAGGGTGGGAGAGAATGGGAGAGACTGCAGGGGTATTGTGTAATAGCAGGGCGGATGTGTCTTCTACGTTGGTGGAAGAAACAGGGTGTCCCCCCATTAGCGGAGGTGGTGGGGCGAATGGAGCAGCTTTGGGGGTACTGTGCAATAGAAGCCCATCAAAAACATACTGTTCCACGATACAATAAGGTGTGGGAAAGATATGAGCAATGGAGGGATGAGGGGGGGTCCAGGGGAATGACTGCGGGGAGTAGGAGAGATTAGTCCACTGATGGGGGCAGAGCTATAGGTTTAAATCCTTGCCCCATCATATCATATCATATTGTAGAGGTCTTGGGCGGGGCGATTATATCTTGCCTCTATGGTTCAAAGGTTTTGTACTGGTTACTCATGGCAAGCTTACCGTTGAGGGTTCTGCTGATAGGAGATCCCACCAACTTGAGGTTAGTGCGGAGTGCATGTCTTGAAGCCTACTGTTCGAGGGTTGGGGGATTGGTAGTGGGGGGGAGATGGTACGGGGTTGGGGGGGGAAGGAGGGGGGGGGGGAAGTGTGATATCTGTGTTCATTATGCCTGTGTGGTTCTTATGGTGAAATTTCACTTACCGTTAATTTCCTTTCCTGGAATACTGCTAGACCAGTCCAGACAAACGGGGTTATGCACCCCTGCCAGCAAATCTTGGAGACAGAGAATTCCACCAGAGCTCTGATTGGGTGGAGTCTGGTGATATACAGCTACCCCTAGGGGTCCCTGTCAGTAACATATAAAAGCAACTTAAACTTAACCACACCCCGAGGGTCCTAAGGAACTATATACAAGGGAGCCGAAGGACTCCCCAGAACTGAAGTCAGCATGCACCAACGCACTCATGGATCGCCCATGGCGAGGCAGACTGAAAAGGAAGGACAGCGGTCGGCGGCTGCCCAGCGCCAGCAGCCGTGCACCATACAGTAGGGCGGGTCCTGGACTGGTCTAGCAGAATTCCAGGAAAGGAAATTAACGGTAAGTGAAATTTCACCTTCCAAGTCATACTGCTAGACCAGTCCAGACAAACGGGCAGTACCCAAGCTACCTGCTCTCAAGGGGGGGGTCAAGGCCGCCGACAGTACTGCAGCTCCAAAGCAGCTGTCCTGATGAGCCTGAACATCCAACCTATAGTGACGTACACAGGTGGACAGCGAAGACCAAGTCGCCGCTCGACAAATATCCAGCGGAGCCCCACGAGACCGCTCGGCCCACGAAGCCGCTTGTGCTCAAGTAGAATGAGCACAGAGCCCCACCGGAACCAGCTTCCCCCGAAGAATGTAAGCTGCTTCAATGGCCCCTCGGAGCCACCTAGAAATTGTAGAATTAGAGGCCGCGGAGCCCCGACGAGGTCCCGCAAACAGGACGAAAAGATGATCAGACGTACGAAACGAGTTCGTGACCTTCAGGTATTGGAAAAGCACTCTCTTAAGGTCCACCGCTCGTAACGGAGACCGACTACTCTCACACTGAGCACTGGAAAAGGCCGGTAGGAAGAGAGGCTGGTTCACATGGAAAGGCGTCAGCACCTTTGGCAAAAAAGAAGGAACAGTGCGAAGAGACACACCTTCCGCTGAGAAAGCGAGATAGGGATCACGACAGGAGAGAGCCTGCAATTCGGAAATACGGCGCGCCGACGTAATAGCCACTAAGAACACCGTCTTCAGAGTCAAATCTTTGAGCGAACAGGCCTTCAGGGGCTCAAAGGGAGGAGCAACGAGAGCCCGAAGAACGAGAGCAAGATCCCACGTAGGCACCGGCGGACGCAGCGGAGGCCTTAAAGACTTAACCCCGCGAAGGAAGCGAGACACGTCCACATGCGAAGCTAGCGAACGCCCCGCTATGCGCCCACGAAAACAAGTCAATGCAGCAACCTGCACTCGCAAGGAACCTAGCGCCAAACCTTTGTCCACTCCGGACTGGAGAAAGGCCAAGATATCCAGGATACCGGCACGCCAGGGAGATAAGCTACGCTGGGAACACCAACGGTGAAAAAGTCGTCAGACTCTAGCGTAGGCTATGGACATGGACGTCCTCCGCGCTTTAAGCAGAGTAGCGACCACACTAGGTGAATAGCCCTTGCGTACTAACTTGCGGCGTTCAATAGCCAAGCCGTAAGCGAGTATGGAGCCGGGTCTTCCATTTCCACCGGCCCCTGAGTCAGGAGACCGGGAAAGGCTCCGAGATGGAGTGGGGACTCTCGAGACAGTAGGACTAGATCCGCATACCACGGCTGGCGAGGCCAATCGGGAGCCACCAAGATCACTGGACCGCGATGCTCCCGGAGTCGTTGGAGAATCTTGCCTATCATGGACCATGGAGGAAAGACATACAGAAGGTGTGCCGGCCACGGCTGAGAGAGAGCATCGATTCCGCACGACCCCTCTTCCCTCCAACGGCTGAAGTACAAGAGCGCCTTGGCATTCTGCGCTGTGGCCATGAGATCCATCGCCGGCAGCCCCCATAGTTGAACAATGGAACGAAACATTTCCAGCTGCAGGGACCACTCCCCGGGATCCAGGGAGTGCCGGCTGAGAAAATCGGCTTTCACATTGTCCACGCCGGCGATGTGTTGCGCTGAGAGAGCCAGAAGATGCTCCTCCGCCCACGGGAGGAGCAAGCGCAGTTCCTGGGAGACTCCCGGACACTTCGTACCGCCCTGGCGGTTGAGGTAAGCCACCGTCGTGGCGTTGTCGGACAACACCCGAACTGCACGGCGCCGCAGAAGCGGCTGGAACTGAATCAGAGCCAAACGCACCGCGCGCGTCTCGAGACGATTGATGGACCAACAGGCTTCACGAGGAGACCAAACCCCCTGCGCTGAAGTGGAGCCGCAATGACCCCCCAACCGGAGAGGCTGGCGTCCGTCGTGAACAGTAGCCAGCGCGGAGACTCTAGAGACACTCCCCGAAGAAGATTGCGTGCCCAAAGCCACCAAAGAAGGTCGTGGTGCACTTGCGAAGGCAGAGGTAAGCGAACCTGATAATCCTCCGAAACCGGCGACCAACGAGACAGAAGCGCCGCCTGTAAACTGCGCATGTGCGCTCTCGCCCACGGGACTAGATCTATCGTAGCTGCCATGGACCCCAACAGTTGCAGGTAGTCCCACGTCCGAGGTGCCGCTTGGTCCAAGAAGCGGTGAAGCTGAAGAGAGATCTTCTGAACCCGCTCCTGCGTTAGAAAGACGCGTCCCTGACGAGTGTCGAACCGCACTCCGAGAAAGTCCAGAACCTGAGTCGGTCGAAGACTGCTTTTTGCGCGGTTGATCACCCAACCGAGCTGTTCCAAGAAGAGGACCACACGAGCGACGGTCTCGCGAGCTTCGGACCGGGAGTCGGCCCGGATAAGCCAGTCGTCGAGATAGGGATGAACCCGTATGCCCTGCTTGCGCAAGGCCGCCGCCACGACAATCATGATCTTGTAAAAAGTCCGCGGAGCCATCGCCAACCCGAAGGGCATAGCGCGAAATTGAAAATGCTGACCCAGCACAGAGAACTGGAGATACCGCTGATGGTCGGCCCGGATTGGTACATGAAAGTAGGCCTCTGCTAAATCGAGACACGCCAGGAACTCGCCCTTGCGCACGGCTTTAATCACCGAGCGAAGGGTCTCCATGCGAAAATGAGGAACGTGAAGGTCGCGGTTCATGCCCTTGAGATCCAGGATAGGACGGAAGGACCCATCTTTCTTGGGCACCACGAAATAGATGGAGTAGCGACCTCGACCTCTTTCGCAAGGAGGCACAGGGCAAATGGCGTTCAGGGACAGAAGGTGCCGAAGGGTCTCGTGGATGACACGCCGCTTCTTGGGGGAGGCTGCTGGAGAGGCGACGAAGGTTTCCGGGATGGGTCGAGCGCACTCGAGAGAATAACCCCGAGAAATACTGTCGAGCACCCAATGATCGGTGGTGATGCGTGCCCACTCCTGCGCGAACAAGGCCAACCGACCCCCTATCGGCGGACCCGTCCCGAGTGGGCTTCCCACCCCGTCAGCGGGAGGAGCGCCCGGCTGCGGAGAATTTCCCTGCGGAGGAGAAAGGCTCCGCGTCCCTGCGGGCTCCTCGAAAGGACTGCGACCGTGCCCCATAGCGATTGGCCGGAGCAGCCCCCTGGGAGGTTTTAAAAGAGCGAAACTTCCGGGAGTCCCGAGCCCGGGAATAGCGCCGAAAATTCTGTGACCGTGAGGGACGGCGATAGGACGCCTTAGGTCTGTCCTCCGGCAAGCGTTGAGGCTTAACTTCCCCCAGATCCTTCACTAGCTTATCGAGCTCCTCGCCGAAGAGAAGGCGACCCTTAAAGGGCAACTTAGAAAGCCTTGCCTTGGATACCACATCCGCCGCCCATTGGCGGAGCCACAGCCACCGCCTAGCCACCGTGACGGCAGCCAGCGAGCGAGCCGAAAGGCGCAACAAGTCATAGAAGGAATCCGTGATAAACGCCATAGCCGACTCGAGGCGGGTGTGGGGCGAGTCCTCCGGCAACCTCTGAAGCCAGCGGAGCAATGCCCACGCCGTCAAGCCCCCGCACACCGACGCCTGGAGAGCTAGGGACGACGAAGCAAAGGCGGTCCTGAGAAGATTTTCCACCTTACGATCCTGCGAATCTTTAAGCGCTGCTCCGCCCTCCACTGGGATGGTGGTGTGCTTCGTCACTCCCGTGACTAAGGCATCCACCTTAGGGTATGCCAGCCACTGCTCTAGAGCTTCAGGAGACCAGACATAAAGCTGATTAAGCCGACGAGAGTTACGCAGCGGCACATCAGGGGAATCCCACTCCCTGGAAACCATCTGCTGCAACTCCGGAGGAAAGGGGAAGGATTTGGAGGGCTTGCGAATGCCCTGCAAAATAGGATCAGCCTGGGATTGACCCGGAGCCGTCTGGGGCTCTTCCAAAGTCGTAAGACGGAGCGCATCGGACACCTGGGCAATCAGGGCAGACAACTCTTCCTTACTGAAAAGCCGAATGTCTTGGGAATCGTCCTGGGTAGGCAAGGACGAATCTGAGGGCGAAAATTCACCATCTTCCCGATCCGAGGAAGCCGCAGAGTCCTCTTCCGATGCTCTGTCCTCAGGGCAGCTGAAAACCTCTTCAGGAAGAAATTGAGACGCTCTGAGGGAGCGGGACTTATGTCCTGCAGCAGTCTGTTTCTGCATGCCTGCAGAAGGCAGAGAAGTGCTCCCCGGAGCTATAGACAGATGCGCAGTCCCTGTCACCGCAGACTCCGCTCGCCAAAGGGACCACGCCTGGCGAAAAAGGGAAAGGAGATGTTCCTCAGATGGCAGTGCTGCCGGAGTGGACAGCGGTGGAATCTGAGAGGCTGCGGGAGAGGCTGCCCGTGGCTCCACAGGCAGCAAGGAAGGCAGCTGACCATCCACAACAGGTAGAGGAAAAACTGAAGAGTCTGAAGGCAAAAACAGCAGCCGAGGATTCGCCTGGGTGAGACAAGCAAGCAGTGCACAGGTGATTCTGGAGGTCTTTGTGCTTTTTCTGACACCCGAGGCAGCGTTGGCCCGAAGAAGGCATAATGAAAGATAAATCCTGCCCTTTAGTACAAGACAGGAAAAAAAAGATGCTCTCACACTCTGCTGAAAACTGCTGTCCCTGTCTTAGGAAAAATCTCCTTTTATTTATTTATTTATATATATATTTTTTAACACCACAGGAAAGACAACAACACTCCCAGCATCCAGCTAGGAATCTGTGGAAAAAACGAGCAGTAGGAAAGCTGCCATGAAGAATATATGCAGAGGAGAGCAAGCTGGCTTCCCGCCAAAAAACGGAGGTTTTCAGTGATTCAAAATGGCCGCCGGCAAAATAAAAGGAGTAAAAAAGAAGAAATTAAACCCCCAAACATTCAAATAACCCCAGAAAAGAGTGAGGGAGGGCAGGGGGACACTGTCCACACCAGAAAATCACTGAAATTCATCAAAAACGGCACCAACAAAAATCGGGCTGCCAGGAAGCTGTCAGGCACTGAGAGGAGAGAGACAGAAGCTGTACTCACAATACTGATGGTGCAGGGAAGCCACAAAGCGCTGCACAAACCTCAGTCAGCTGCCTCACCACTAAAATTAGCCCCAGGGACTAGATTTTAGGAGGGTATCATCCAGCAAACTAGCACGCAGGACTAGTGCTGGGGAGCCTTCTCATCAGCGATCACCACTGTGAACAGGGGATCAGCTGGAAAACCTCTCCCTGGTGCCTAGAAATTAATCTGGCAACAGGGGGCAGAAGGAATCAAAGGAAATCCCAGATGTAAAGCAGATGAATTTTGAAGGAGTAAAACAAAAAAGCATCCAGATCTGCTGGAGACAGAGAAATACTGACAGGGACCCCTAGGGGTAGCTGTATATCACCAGACTCCACCCAATCAGAGCTCTGGTGGAATTCTCTGTCTCCAAGATTTGCTGGCAGGGGTGCATAACCCCGTTTGTCTGGACTGGTCTAGCAGTATGACTTGGAATGGAAGAATATCTGCCCAGTGGGTGGAAGTGAAGTTGGTAGAATATGGGATAGTTGTTGGTGGGAGTTAAGAATTTATGACCGGGCTAATGTACAGTACTATAAGTGGGGTGGAAATGTATACTGTATAAAATGTGTAAAGGGCACAAAGTGTTTATGGGTTCAATGGAAAAATGGGGAGGCACTAGGAGCAGGGGCCTCTCCCAATTGTTGATGCTGTTGATGTAAAGAATGTATATTGGTACATGTGTGGGGGGGTTCACGGTTTATGTTGTGTATTGCATGTTTTGTTGGGTGCTAATAAAAACTTTAAATACAAAAAAAAAAAAATGCAATTTTGCTCTAGAATCTTCAATGCCGGATTTAGCATAATCTCTAGCATAAGCTCTTGAGATCCATGAGACCATTATAGGAGAATCTTCCGGAAGGATACATAACCAAAATGTAGCTGAGAAAAAGAGCAGGTTGACCTCGCCTCTGAGAAACTCCACTCCAAGGCTGCAGCTGCCTAATCCTGCTCTGCCCATGCCAAGAGAGGAAGATTGCAGCCTTAAGGAGCACAAATATGTAGATAGACAGTGGCATACCAAAGACAACGTAGTGGGAGTGGTCTGCTCCAGGTGCAGGCAATAAGAGGGTGCATTGTCTGCAGAGTCCTTCCTGTCACCCTGCACAGAAATAGTAGCCTGTTCTGCATCTACTAAGGGGAGCTCATTCTTATGCACCAAGAACAGCAGTTTGGGACTGTGAAAAACACTTAGCAAGTTAAATCCTGTTCTTCAAAGTTCTCAGCCCAGTGATCCAGCAGGATGTTTTTCATCATAGTGCTCGGGAAGGATCAAGGTAATTGCATTGAGTTACTTCTTTTCTTCTAATGACTGTTCCTTTTGATGCACAGAAACATAGAAACATGATGACAGAAAAAGACCACATGGCCTATCTAGTCTGTCCTTCCATAACTACAACAGTCCACTTTTTACCTTTAGAGATCCTCTGTGTTGGTCCCATGCTTTTTTGAATTCAGTTACTGTCCTCATCTCTACCACCTCCACTGGGAGACTATTCCATGGATCCACTACTCTTTCAGAAAAGAAATATTTCCGCATATCACTCCTGAATCTATCTCCCTTCACCCTCATCCCATGTCCCCTCGTAGCAGAACTTGCTTTCAATTGAAAGAGGCTCTCTCCCTGAACATTTATGCCACGGAGGTATTTAAACATCTCAATCATATCACCTCTATCCCACCTTTACTCTAAGGTGTACATATTAAGATCCTTAAGTCTGTCCTCATATGCTTTATAATGAAGCCCACTAATCATTTTAGTAGCCACCCTCTGCACCGACTCCATCCTGTTCACATCCTTTTGAAGGTGCAGTCTCCAGAATTGCACACTATACTCCAAATGAGGTCGCACCAAAGACTTATACAGAGGCATTATCACCTCCTTTTTTCTGCTAGCCATTCCTCTCTGTATGCACCCAAGCATCCTTCTAGCTTTTGCTGTCGCCTTTTCTACCTGTTTAGCTACTTTAAGATCAGACACAACCACGCCTAGGTCCCGCTCTTTTTTAGTGGACAAAAGTACTTCACCTCCTATACTGTATTGCTCCCTTGGATTGCTGCAGCCCAAATGCATGACCTTACATTTTTCAACATTAAATCCCAGCTGCCAAATTCTAGACCATTCTTCAAGCTTAGCTAGATCCCTCCTCATGTTATCTACACCTTCCTGGGCGTCTACTCTATTGCAGATTTTGGTATCATCTGCAAAGAGGCAAACCTTACCCGACAGCCCTTCCGCTATATCACTAACAAAGATGTTAAAAAGAATCGGATCAAGGACAGATCCCTGGGGCACACCACTGGTAACATCCTTCTCCTCAGAGTGAGCTCCATTTACTTGTACTCTTTGTCGCCTCCCACCCAACCAATTTCTAACCCAATCAGTAACTTTAGGGTCTATCCCTAGGGTGCTCAGTTTGTTTATAAGTCGCCTGTGAGGAACAGTGTCAAAGGCTTTACTGAAATCTAAATACACCACATTAGAGCTCTCCCTCGGTCCAACTCCCTGGTCACCCAGTCAAAGAAATCAAATCAGATTTGTCTGACAAGACCTGCCTCTGGTGAATCCATGCTGCCTCGGATCCTGTAATCCACTGGACTCCAGAAAGCACAGTTACTTACCTGTAACAGGTGATCTCAGGGAACAGCAGGAATAAGTCTTCACATATGGGTACGTCGGTACCGACAGAGCCTGCACGGGAATGCTCCCCAGCATCCAATCGGAAAGCTTTTGGGAGCATCCCTCACGCCTGCGCACTGCCTTCCCGCCTTTTCCACTGCCTCTCCTCAGTTGAGTTTCATAGCTGAGACAAAAGGAGAGAAAGAGGAAAGGAAGATAGATACAACTCCTAGGGGAGGTGGGTGGGTTGTGAAGACTTATTCCTGCTGTTCCCAGAGATCACCTGTTACAGGTAAGTAACTGTGCTATCTCCAGGAACAAGCAGGAATGAGTCTTCACATATGGGGACTCCCTAGCTATAGATGCCAGGGGGAGATCCCATAAAATGTGTGTCCCTGGATGAGTACTGCAGTACCCACACATGGATCTCTGGCATCCCATGAGAGATGGAGGGTAGGAGTTGAAAAGAGAGGTAGCTGTAGGAACAAACAGCAAAGCTAAGGACTACAGGGGAGGAGTCCTTAGTATGTATGATAAGTACCATTAAAATTATTTCATGAACAATCACAAAATGGATCTTACCTACTGGATTGTAGGAAGTAGAGAGCGTGATGGAGTCTACTGGAGATTCAGTAGAGGATCCTCAAGGTGACCTCACAGCAGGGAGGGTGAAGGTCCAAATCTGGAATTTGCAGGTGACCCAGGTGTCAACTGGGGTAGTATACGAACGGCAGGTCTTCAGTGGAAAGCTTTATGGAAAAAAGCTGAACTCTTAGCTACAGAGTCATTAACATTGAGGAGTAAAAGAGGAAGACTGACCGAGTTTAGACAAGTAGCCCAGTCCTGGAGGGAAGAAGGGTATGGAAAAAGAACCCGCATTCCCAGGGAGGACAGATGTGAAGGGCTGAAAAGCTCAGAACTACTGGAGATCTACACTGTCTTTCCTAGCTGGTGAGAGCAGCGGAACAGAGGGCAGAGCACGTGTGCTCCTCCCGCACCTCCCATACCCAATCGGGCCCTTCTCAGAGCCTTAAAAGCGGCTGCACGCCAAGGCGTGCCCGCGCCTTGCGGGCCCGCGCCTGAGGGCCCTTTGGCACGGCCCTTAGGCAGAGGCCTTACCGAAAACGCCTGTTCAACATCCGACGGATACAACGCTAGCTTACGTGAAGTTCACTCTGGTTGAACTCGCAATAGACGCAAACATCGAAGCTATAACAGCGACGCTCAAACACCTATCAGCCTAAGCTCCTCGAGAACTGAGAGCATCAACACGTCAAAAGACCAAGGACACAGCAAGTATAACTGTATTGTTATCAATAACCTGCTCCTGTACACTCTACTGCTAATATCCAGCATACTGCAAGAACTTATCATAGCCATTATAATACTGTTGTCAGTAAGAACTTATTACAGCTATTAAATTACTGTTGTCAGTAAAAACTTATTACTTATTACTTATTACAGCCATTACAATACTGTAGTCAGTAGGAACTTATTACAGCCATTATAATACTGTTGTCAGTAAGAACTTATTATAATACTGTTGTCAGTAAGAACTTATTACAGCTATTAAATTACTGTTGTCAGTAAAAACTTATTACTTATTACTTATTACTGCCATTACAATACTGTTATCAGTACAAACTAGCATCTCACAAGCTATTATACTGTTATCTGCAAATCAATAATCTTAATACTATTGCCAATACTAAATTAGCACATTGTTCCACCACTGCCTATAGTCCTTTAACTGTTGCCAATATCAATTATTCATTGCATTGTTGATAGCAATTGCGGATCACTGCACTGCTGCTAGTTATTGCACTATTATAGGCATTGCATTATTTATATCTAACCTAAAAATGTACAAGGTCCTGTTATTGATCACTACCCTCCTTACCTTTGGGCTCCCCTGCATCACAAACGCCCTCAACCACGATACTAGCTACATACCAATACTGCGTACATATGGAAGGAGATGGTTTGAATTCTCCCACCACACAAATGCAAAACGCAACCACACATCCCACTCCCATCTTCTTAGCATTCCCCTTCAAGTCATCAACAAAGCCCAATCTGAGAAACTCCATCGACAACGCCTCCTAAAATGTGCATTGATAAATGCCAGATCCATACGATCAAAATGGCCCGTAGTCATGGACTTGATTCCTCAATACAAGCTCGACATCCTGATGGTTACAGAATCATGGCTATCTGACAGCGACAACATCCTCCTGAACCAGATGCTGCCTCCTGGATTCGACCTCTACACATGCCACAGATCCACTCAAAAAGGAGGCGGAACGCTCATCCTTGCTAAAACAGATCTTAACTTCAAGCTATGCAACTCCTCCAGCTCAACCCACCTTGACTCCCTCACTATATCCAATGATCTCTGCTCAATCAACCTGCTTTATCGAGCACCATCCCCATTACCGGATGACCTTCCAACAATAATTGAGCTTGCATGCGCAACATCCACATCACGCTCTCCAAATTGGGTAGTTGGCGACTTCAACCTCCCTTCTCTTCATGACAGCCATTCAGAAGCATTTCTAGACGCACTAGAGGATCTAGGTTACAAACAATATGTCGACTCTCCCACCCACTAAAGGAGGCAAACTAGACCTCATCTTCGCACCTCATTCCAAAACTTTAACACACCAAGCCCTTCAACTATCGGTTATACCAGTACCTTGGTCTGATCACAATCTTATTCAATTCAATATACCCACCTTTACCTCACATGTGAGTCAAATACCATCTAACTCACCCGGAACCCATGCAGTCCGTTTTCAACCTCTCAACCGCGACAAAGTCCTAGATAACCTCCATCCACTCTTGACCAACACTACCCTCAACTTAGATGACCTGGTATCCAAATGGGACGAGAACCTCAGAGCCGCCTCATGTCCAGTGCACATGGATAAGAAAATAAGAAAACGAGAACACGCACCATGGTTCTCTGCTGACCTTCGTACATCCCTCATTCATCTACGCAAACTTGAAAGACAGTGGCGCCAAACCCACTCACCAGAAGCCCTTGAAACATATAACTCACACCTAGCTACCCACCGTGAAAAGGTAACATTGAGCAGGAAACTATACCACACAAACCTACTGAAGCGCTCCATCAATAAACCTCATGCTCTATTCAACTTAGTAAGATCCATAACAAGAGAGCCAGTTTCAGACCAACCTGCAACACCTCGGCCACAGGACTACGCAAACTACCTGCAATCAAAAATGATTAAGTCCAGCACATGCATAAATACCATCAACCCCATTATATCACCTAAGGAATCTCATATAACTCCATTTTGCAACTTCAATACTATATCATCTAGTGAAATTGAGAGAATTATTGCCTCCATCAATCCTAGCACGGCACCTAATCGCTGCAGCAGAGGCAGTTTTAGAATCGGGGAAAGCTAAGATAATCAGCTGTTTGCCTACAATTGTGCTCCACGTAGGGGAAACCTGCTGCCAATCACTGATCACTTCAACGGCTCTGAAATCGCTGCAGCAGAGGCAGTTTTAGAATCGGGGAAAGCTAAGATAATCAGCTGTTTGCCTACAATTGTGCTCCACATAGGGGAAACCTGCTGCCAATCACTGATCACTTCAACGGCTCTGAAATCGCTGCAGCAGAGGCAGTTTTAGAATCGGGGAAAGCTAAGATAATCAGCTGTTTGCCTACAATTGTGCTCCACATAGGGGAAACCTGCTGCCAATCACTGATCACTTCAACGGCTCTGAAATCGCTGCAGCAGAGGCAGTTTTAGAATCGGGGAAAGCTAAGATAATCAGCTGTTTGCCTACAATTGTGCTCCACATAGGGGAAACCTGCTGCCAATCACTGATCACTTCAACGGCTCTGAAATCGCTGCAGCAGAGGCAGTTTTAGAATCGGGGAAAGCTAAGATAATCAGCTGTTTGCCTACAATTGTGCTCCACGTAGGGGAAACCTGCTGCCAATCACTGATCACTTCAACCGCTCTGAAATCGCTGCAGCAGAGGCAGTTTTAGAATCGGGGAAAGCTAAGATAATCAGCTGTTTGCCTACAATTGTGCTCCACATAGGGGAAACCTGCTGCCAATCACTGATCACTTCAACGGCTCTGAAATCGCTGCAGCAGAGGCAGTTTTAGAATCGGGGAAAGCTAAGATAATCAGCTGTTTGCCTACAATTGTGCTCCACGTAGGGGAAACCTGCTGCCAATCACTGATCACTTCAACCGCTCTGAAATCGCTGCAGCAGAAGCGCGCCCGCGCCTTGCGGGCCCGCGCCTAAGGGCCACGCCAAAGGGCCCTTTGGCGTGGCCCTTAGGCGTGACACTTAGGCTAAAGAAGGATTCAACACGGAAATATCCCTGCTTCATAGCAGCAAACAATTCATCATCAACTATAAGAGCAAGCTTCCAAACGCATGTATTAGTTTCAGTATTTCCCTCTATTATCTGGAAGTTGATATCTGATATATTGTTCTGTTTATGCCACTACTAGTTTGTTAGTTTAAATAATTTCCTACTACTTCACATCAGATCGTTTTATCTATTTTATGTATTTTAGAGTACAATTATAATCTTCAACACTAATTCTTCCTACTGCACTCTACCAATGAGGATAGTTTATAAGTTACTATAGATCAAACCACACCATCCTTCGGTGCGTAAAGATAAGGACAACAATCTTCGACTATGGCAGTGCCTTACTACCACCCCAAATTTCTCTTCAACAACCTACTCTACCAACAGAAATTAATATCTTTACACTTATACCCCCTATACCTATGGTTACCAACTATCATCTCAACATATCGCATGCTTCACTATCCCTTGCTGAACATACACACTAAAGCCAGAAACAATGACAATAACATTAAACAGCATAATCATTTAAATCCAGAGGCATACCCTAAGATGCCCTATAACTTAAACACCACTTCCATAGAACTTATGAATACCAGATCTGTAAGAAACAAGATCAATATCATCAGAGACCACATTGAAGATCAACATCCTGACATCTTATGCATTACTGAATCCTGGCTCAACCCCACTGACCACGTTCTCCTCAACCAACTGGTCCCCCCTCATACTCCGCCTTTAACAACCCTCGCACTCACAAAAGAGGAGGTGGAGTGTTAATCATTGCAAAAGACTCACTCAAGCTTCAACCTATTACTGCTAACAGCTCTGACCATTGCAGCTCTATTGTAGTTGGAAATAAGCATTTAACCATTTGCCTAATTTACAGAGCCCCCCACACTCCAGCGGAAGAACTAACCTCCATTCTTGAAACCGTATGTGCAGTCAACATGAACCACAAACCGCTAATCCTACTAGGTGACTTTAACCTCAGCTCTGCCTCAAATAATGACAAGGTAACCTTCCTACAAGCAATGGACTCTTTACAATACACCCAGCTTATAAGCACTCCCACGCATAGATATGGATCCACGCCTGATCTCATTTTCGCACCAAAACACATCATGGACAGGGGCTTCATCTCGTCTCCTGTAATCACTCCGGTTCCTTGGTCTGACCACCACAGAATCAAAATAGAATTCTTAAACAAAATAGATAAAGCGTAGTTACTCACCTGTAACAGGTGTTCTCCAGGAGCAGCAGGAATCAGTCCTCACTTATGGGTGACGTCGGCGCCGACGGAGCCCTCGCGGAGCAATTTTCCCCAGCTTTCAAAGAAAGCCTTTGGGAATTGCAGCGCGCATGCGCGGTAGTCTTCCCGCCCGAAGGTGCCATCTTAGCCAGTCAGATGACATAGCTAAAAAAAGACAGCATAAAAATTTGCAAAAAGAACATAAGCAGACGATTGCAACTCCAAGGGGAGGAGGGAGGGTAGTGAGGACTGATTCCTGCTGCTCCTGGAGAACACCTGTTACAGGTGAGTAACTACGCTTTCTCCAGGACCAAGCAGGAAGTCAGTCCTCACTTATGGGACTCCCAAGCTCAAGGCTACCGGAGACCCTAAGCACAAAAATGAGCTCCCTCTAGCTCAGCAGCACAGAAGGAAAGAATCTTCGCTGAATTATCCCCCACCGGTAGCCCACATCCGGGATGGAGGGTAGGAGTTGCTCAGACCTCAAAGAGATTACGGAGGACTGCCTGTCCGAAAGCACTGTCCCTACGGGACTCCCTCTCGAGACAGTAATGGACCGCAAAAGTCTGGCTCGAAGACCAAGTAGCGGCCCGGCAGATGTCTGCCAGCGGAACAGAGCGGAGGTAAGCCACTGACGTGGCCTTTGCCCGAACGCAATGAGCCGTGACTCGACTTTCTAAGGCGAGTCCGGCTGCCCCATAAGCCCAAGAGATACAGTCCGCAACCCAGATGGACAGAGTACGCTTGGAGACCGGGAGCCCCAATTTATTGGGGTCAAAGGACACAAAAAGCTGCGCAGCTTTACGGTGCTCCCGCGTACGGTCAAGGTAGAAGTTCAACGCCCTTCTACAGTCCAGGGTATGGAGGACCGTCTCAGCTCGGCTGGAGTGTGGTCTGGGAAAGAAGGTTGGAAGTACCACCTCCTGATTCAAGTGAAAAGGGGAGACCACTTTAGGCAGAAACTTTGGGTGAGTCCGTAGGACTACCCTATTCTTGTAGAACCGAGTGTAGGGGGGATCAGACACGAGGGCCTGTAATTCACTTACGCGCCTAGCGGAAGTGAGGGCTATCAAGAACAGCGTTTT
The DNA here is from genome assembly GCA_033557465.1 of Ichthyophis bannanicus. Lineage (NCBI taxonomy): Eukaryota > Metazoa > Chordata > Amphibia > Gymnophiona > Ichthyophiidae > Ichthyophis > Ichthyophis bannanicus. The sequence continues at coordinate 905,686,261 of CM066035.1, read as the reverse complement.
CCAAGACAGAAAACGGAGAGAGCAGGTAGCCATAGGTTCAAAAGGCGGACAGGTGATCCGCTGTAAAACCACATTCAGGTCCCAGTCAGGCGCTGGCGGGCGCAGAGGTGGTTTAAGTAGTAGGAGACCTCGGAGAAACCTCGCTACGAGAGGGTCGTTGGAGAGAGGTCTGCCGTCCACCGGCACATGGTGTGCGGAAAGAGCACTGAGGTGAACTTTGACGGAGTTGGACTTAAGTCCCAGATTAGAGAGGTGTAGCAAGTACTGTAAGATCACCGACACCGGGCAGGAGAAGGGATCCTGAGACTGTTGGGTACACCAGACTGCAAAGCGACGCCATTTAAGGGCGTAGCATTTGCGGGTAGAAGGCCGTCGCGAAGCCAAGACGACCTCCTCCACCTCTGCCGGCAAGAGGAGAGGAGCAAGGACTACCCTCTCAGCAGCCAGGCCATGAGGTTGAGAGACCTGAGGTTGGGGTGCAGTAGGGACCCCTGATCCTGGGTGAGGAGATCCGGTTGCACCCCCAGAGGGATTGGATCCTCCACCGCCAGTTGCAGCAAGAGCGGAAACCACGGCTGCCTGGGCCAGCGAGGGGCCACCAGGATCATGAAAGCTTTGTCTCGGAGAACCTTGAAAAGGGTCCGAGAGACTAACGGGATGGGAGGGAAAGCGTACAGAAGGCTCCCCGACCATGAGATCAGAAAGGCGTCCGCCGCCACCCGAAGGGGGTGAGGCTGACGAGAGCAGAAGCGAGGAAGCTGCCGGTTGTGAGGACTGGCAAAGAGATCCACTGTGGGGAGGCCCCACCTGAGGAAGAGCTTCTGAACAATCAAGGGGTCCAGACGCCACTCGTGCGGCTGGAGGACCCTGCTGAGTTTGTCCGCCAGGCAATTTTCTTGGCCCGGGAGATAAACTGCCTTGAGGAGAATGCCGTGACTGACGGCCCAAGAGCAGAGCTTCTGTGCCTCCCGGCAGAGGAGGAAGGAGCCCGTGCCCCCCTGCTTGTTCACGTAGAACATGGCAACTTGATTGTCCGTCTGGACAAGGACGGACTGTTGGGAGGTCAGGTGGGAGAAGGCCTTGAGAGCTAGGCGGATCGCCCTGAGCTCCAGGAAGTTGATCTGCTGAGCAGACTCCCACTTGGTCCAGAGGCCCTGAGTACGTGCCTCTTGGCAATGGGCTCCCCAGCCCAGGAGGGATGCATCGGTGGTCAGCACCCGGGTCGGCTGAGGTGACTGGAAAGGCATTCCCAATACCAGGTGCGGCTGCCGGAGCCACCACCGGATAGACGAGACCAGCGGCTCGGAGACGCGCACCAGGTCTGCTAGGCCGCCCGTGGCCTGTCGCCACTGCTGGCGGAGACACCACTGAGCAGGCCGCATATTCAGGCGGGCATTGGGGGTCACATGGACGGTGGAAGCCATATGGCCGAGCAGTCTCAGGAAGCGCCTGGCGGAGACCAGGGGCTGGCTGCGAAAGCGGTCGGCTAGGTCCATGAGCCGCTGAGCCCTGTCGAGCGGTAGGTACGCTCGCGCCTGAGGGGTGTGCAGCCTTGCGCCGATGAACTCGAGATCCTGTGAGGGGAGCAAAGTGGACTTTGCGAAGTTGATGACAAAGCCCAAGTGCTGCAGCAGAGTCACCGTGCGGCACGTGGCGGTGGTGACCTCCTGAGCGGACGCTGCTCTGATGAGCCAGTCGTCGAGGTACGGAAAAACATAGAGGCCGTGAAGCCGGAGATGGGCCGCCACGACCGCGAGACATTTTGTGAAGACTCGCGGTGCGGAGGACAGGCCGAAGGGCAGTACTCTGTACTGGTAATGATTTCCTGCCACCACAAACCTTAGGTATTGGCGGTGGCTTGGGTGGATGAGGATGTGCGTGTAAGCATCCTTTAGATCCAAGGAGCATAGCCAATCTCCCTGCTGGAGGTAGGGCAGAAGGATTCCAAGGGTAAGCATTTTGAACTTCTCCCGCACAAGGAACTTGTTGAGGTTGCGCAAGTCCAGGATGGGTCGGAGGCCTCCTGTTCTCTTTGGTATCAGAAAATACCTTGAATAGAAGCCCTGACCTCTCAGGTGGTGTGGCACCGGTTCCACCGCCTGATCCTGCAGAAGACCTGCTAACTCCTGAAGGAGCAACTCCCTGTGCAGAGGGGGGCGCGGAGGCTCTCCCGGAAAATAGGAGGGAGGGACCTGATGGAAGTGGAGAAGGTAGCCCTCTCGCACGACCTGAAGCACCCAGGCATCTGCGGTGATGCTGGACCACCTGTCGGCGAAGTGAACCAGCCGGCCTCCGGTGCTGGGGGGAACCAGCGGGGGGGGAGAGGCTATGCTGAGCGAGTCAAAAACCCCCACCCTGCTGAGCAGGGGCTGGTGGCGCAGGCTTGGGGGCTTGCTGCCTACGGGACCCGTTACCCCGTCCCTTGGCCTGCTGGCCCTGTTGGGGAGCTGCAGGGGCCTGATAATGGGGGTATTGTTTGTAGGCAGCCGCCTTCCTCGGGTAAAAGGTCTTTTTTCCCGAGCCCTTCTTTTTCTGGGAAGGGGCGGAGGTCTTCCTAGAAAGCCTGGTCCTGGTGAGAGTCTCAGTCTCAATTTGTGCAGCCTTTTCCGCCATGGGCTTGCCAAAGAGGTTTTCGCCTCGGCAGGGGACATCGACCAACTTGTCCTGTACCCAGGGCTCAAGGTCGGACGACTGAAGCCAAGCCTGTCGGCGGGCACCGATGCCGGCTGCGGCTACTCGAGCCGAGGCTTCAAAGCCATCATAGGCTGCTCGGGACATGAACTTTGAGCATTCCCGAATACCTGTGGACAAGGCTAGGAACCTCCGCAAGGGTTCCTCGGACAAACCAGCGGAGAAGCCGGCTAGCTCTTTAGCCAGATCCCTGAGATACATGCCCATGTCGAGCTGGTAAGTCTGGACACGACAGGCGAGCATAGAGCCCTGGAAGCACTTTTTGCCAAGGCCATCCAGGTTACGGGCCTCCCTTCCAGGAGGCACCGAGGAGTGCATCTTCTGGCTCTTAAGACGATGCATGGCCGATTCCACTACCATGGAATGGTGTTGCAACTGCGCCTTTTGAAAGCCAGGGCTCTTGCGGACTCGATAGATAGAATCGACCCGCTTGCTCAGGACCGGCGAGGAGGCCGGACTCTCCCACATGCGGAAGAGTAGTCGTTCCAGCATAGGAGGAACCGGCACAGTAAAGTGCTCCCTCGCGGGAGAGTCATACTGGAGGGCGTCGAGCTCTTCGGCTCGAGGCTCCTCCTCGGGGTCCGCAGGGAAGGCCAAAGCCTTGGCCATATCCCTAACGAAATCCGAGAACCGGGCATCCTCCGGGGGGGACTGCTTCCGAGGCTCGGACTCCGGAGAGTCCGATGGGACACACCGAGTCCGGAAAGAATCAGGTGACTCTTCCTCCTCCGACTCCCAGACCGACTCCGACGAGGACTCGGTGGGGTCGGCTCGGGCAGGGTGCGGCGCCAGCCGCCCCGACGCCGAGGGAGTCGGCGTCGGCGACCTCGGTCCCGAACGGGAGGCCGAGGGCGACCTCGACCGAGGATCGACTCGAGTTCTCATCGACTCGAGGATCGGCTCGGTCTCCGGGGTCGACTTGGACGTCGACGTCCCGGCGGTCGGGGCAGCGACGCCAGCGAAGCCAGCGAGCAGTGCCCGCTGCTGGTCCATGAAGGCAGACAATCTGCTCTCCAAGGCCGTCAACCTGAGTCCGAGCTCAGGCGACCCAGCAGCCCCCGACTCGGGCCCCGACGGCATCGGGCCCGACGTCGGCTGACGCGGAGGCGAGTCCAGAAGGACAACAGGACTTACCCGGGCAGGCATCTCCGACTCCAGGCGAGGTCGCTTCGGGAGGTGATCCTTCTCCAAGGACCCGGGGCGGCTGTCGGGGCTATGCGACCTGGCCCTCGCGGAGCCAGGAGCGTCCACCGACGCCGCCCTCGCGGGTTTTTCCTTCCGTCGATGGTCCCCGGAGGGAGAACCCCGGTCGGAGGAGCTCCTTCGACGGTCCGAACTGGAGCCTTTCGACAGTGAGGCCTCCGACGAGGTCCGGGTACGGCTGGGGTCAGCGAAGATTCTTTCGCGCTGATGCCGCCGACTTCTCAACGCCTTCGAGGACAGTTTGCTGCAGGGCCCACAGATCAGTTCCTCGTGATCTGGGCCCAGGCAGCGGAGGCAAAGGTCGTGTGAGTCGGTGAGTGACATATTTCGGTCACACCGACCACACCGCTTAAAGCCACTGGCAGCCATCGGGGGAAAAAGGGCCCCTGCGAGGTCAAAGGACCGGGCTGCCAGGGAAAAAACGAAAACGAAAACTGACTAAGTCAGAAAAACCGAAAAACCGTTAGAGGACTCGAGACCGGCGTCGCGAGTCCGGGCGGGAAAACGACCGGCGTCGAACCGAAAGAAAAAAGGATAAATACAGAGGAAAATCAACTTTTTCGCGGGGACAAGACGGGGACGTCTGTAGGGCTCCGCGGAAAAAAGAAGACTGGCTAAGATGGCACCTTCGGGCGGGAAGACTACCGCGCATGCGCGCTGCAATTCCCAAAGGCTTTCTTTGAAAGCTGGGGAAAATTGCTCCGCGAGGGCTCCGTCGGCGCCGACGTCACCCATAAGTGAGGACTGACTTCCTGCTTGGTCCTGGAGAAGCTTAAAAATACACAATCTTCTTTATTTAGGATAAGAAGATTCAAAGCTTTCAAAAAAGAACAGTTCCTAAAAGAAACACTACCTTACCTTAATTTAAACGAACTCGATCTCAACAAGCAAGTTAACAATTGGTACAATACCATCAACACAGCAGCAAAAACTAACCTAGTCTTTAATCCGAATAATAAACGACATCACGCGCCATGGTACTCCAATAGCATACGCTGCGCTAAAAGAGAATTAAGAAAACTAGAACGCCATTGGAGACGTTCCAAATCGCCCACCTCACAGAACTCTTATTCGACACAGCAAATTAAATACAACAATCTTATCAACGAAGCAAAACGAGAATATCACACTAACACAATCATGAGATCTTTCAACAAACCCAGAGAACTATTCGAAATAGTAAAAAAACTTACCAATGAACCCAGCCCTGACATAGACATACAAGTCAACCCTCAAATATATGCAAATTTTCTTCAGAAGAAAATAGGCCTTACACCGCCTCTAAAACTCACAGAAACCATTATTCTCACCATACCCGTCATAAGTTGGGACAGGTTCCACACCCCTTCAACCAAGCAAATTTCAGACATCATCTCTTCTCTCAACACAAGTACCGCACCTACCGATCCTTGCCCAGTTCCATGGATCAAAGCTACCAAGCAAAACTTCCTCAATTTCTTACACAACCTTGTTTCCAACTCCCTAACTCAAGGAATAATGCCAGAACAACTAAAATTAGCCACAATAAGGCCTATCCCCAAGAAAACTAACTTAGAGAAGAGCAATCCAGCAGCATACAGGCCAATCTCCAGCATACCTCTCCTAGCTAAGATCATCGAAAAAGCAGTCCAACTACAGCTCCAGGACCACATTGACGTACATGCCCCGCTTGACGTTCATCAGCATGGCTTCCGCCCTAACCATGGAGTTGAAACCTTACTGCTTTATCTGTTCAATGACATCATCCACTCCTTAGACAATTACAATCAAGGAACATTATTGATTTTTATAGACATATCAGCGGCCTTCGACACAGTGGACCACAGTATCCTACTAACTAGACTCCAGAGTATTGGCATTAACGGCACTGTCCTAAGATGGTTTAAATCTTACCTAACTGATAGACAGTTTAAGGTAAAAATTAATAACACCACCTCTCTACCCACTAAGATTAAACAAGGTGTTCCCCAAGGTTCTGCGCTTTCATCTCTTCTTTTTAACATATTTATCCAGCCAATCTGCAACATCATGATTGCCCATCAAATAGATTATACTATTTATGCTGATGACATAATGATTTACACGACAGTCAACCTTAACAGCCCCGATTATAACAAGATTATGAACTGCCTCGACAACATGTCTGCCTGGCTGACGCTCAACAACCTGGCCATGAACCATAACAAGACAGAGGCTCTCATCATTACTCGAAACACTGACTTCAGCCCCCCGCCTTTTATTAAATTTAAAAATACAACAATACCTTTAAAGGACGAAGTAAGATACCTCGGAGTAACCCTTGACAATCGACTCAACCTTCAATCTCACATCAGAAAAACTGTTAGAAGCGCTTACTATAGAATGAAAATAATTAGACGCCTGAAGCCTCTTCTCTCTCAAGAACATTTCCGCTCAGTCTGTCAGGCTCTAATAACTCCAATTCTTGACTTCTGCAACCCTATTTACAACGGAATCCCGAAACACTCACTAAAGCCACTTCAGATGGCTCAGAACACAGCTGCCAGAATAATCGCCGGCTCTTCAACTCAAGCCCACATCACCCCAATCCTTAAAGAACTCCACTGGCTCCCAATAAGCCTCCGTATTAGATACAAGTTGGTCATCAATATATTCAAAATCAGACATAAGACTTCAGCAATCAGTCTCCAAGCCCTCTTATTCTCTAACAACAGCAAAAGACCTAGAAGGAAAGCCACAACTGACACCCTCAGCACCCCAAGTAGCTACTCTAAAGTCTGTAAATTCACCTCACAAAGAGCTCTTTCCTTATCGGCCCCTCTAATATGGAACTCTCTCCCCCCCGACCTACGATCAATTGAGGAACTGAAGGAATTCCGAAAACAACTAAAATTTGTTCTTTTCATTGAGCACTATGGCTATGACACCTAACTAACTCATATTAATTGTAATCTCTCAATATTGTGTTTTTTGTAATTGTTCACCATGTTATGTTTCCCTTCTTTCACTTCCCTTGCCTATGTTTAGCCTTTGTATGTCTTTGTAACCGCTTTGATTTAAGGAAAAGGCGGTATAAAAAACCTGTTAAATAAATAAATAAACTGGATCAAAGATCTGCGACATGATCTAAGCCAAATCCTATGCAAAATTCTGAACCAATCCTTCCTAACAGGCTCATTCCCCCAGAGTCTTAAACACACCTCTATCAAGCCCCTACTAAAAAACAGTAAGCTTGATCCATCCAAAGTTGAATCATTTAGGCCAATCTCAAGCATCCCCCAGCTTGCAAAAATCATTGAGAAAGCTGCCCAACAACAACTCCAGCATCACATTGACACAGAAGCACCCCTAGACAAATCACAACATGGATTCAGAGAAGCACATGGAGTCGACACAATCCTTACAACCCTATTCAACGATCTGATCACAGGAATAAACAACATCAAACAAGGATTTGTTCTCATCTTTTTAGACATTTCTGCTGCCTTCGATTCTGTAAACCACGATATACTAATTCAACGTCTGAGAGAGAAGGGGATTCGAAGCACAGCACTGGAATGGTGTAGATCCTACCTTTCCAACAGGTGGCAACAAGTTAAAACAGGCCAGAAATCCTCAGAGCCGTTCCTACAGTCTCAAGGCGTACCACAAGGATCTTCACTATCGGCGTTAATGTTCAATATTTATATGCAGCCGATTTGTGAATTGATCAGATCCTTCAACGTGCAATGCTTGGCATACGCTGATGACATCCTCATATACATGCCGTTCAAAACTGACCAACCAGTGTTTACTCCAATAACCAACTGTTTCGGAGCAGTAGCTGAATGGTTGCTGACTCAAAACCTAAGAATAAATCATAGCAAAACTGATGTCCTATTTGTTACAAGGAATCTTAAGTTTGTACCTCCGCCGTCACTGCTGGTCAACAACACAGAACTGACGTCCAAACCCACGATCAGATACCTCGGCATAACATTAGATCAACACCTGGACATGACAATGCACGTGAAGAATGTGACAAAGAATATATACCATAAGATCAGAACACTACGCCACCTCCGTCCACTACTAGACTATACTGATTACCGGTCAACCTTCCAGGCACTAGTCCTGCCACATCTAGATTTTGCAAACATCATCCTCCACGGGCTCCCTCAATCAACCTTAAATCCACTACGTCTGGCTATGAATACAGCTGCTAGAGTCCTCTCTGGGTCACCAAGGTCTGCTCATATAACGCCTATCATGAAAGACCTACACTGGCTACCACTACAAGCCAGACTCTCATACAAGTCACTAGTTTTGACCTTCAAAGCCATGAATATCTACCCACCAACACCAATCAGTAAACTAATCCATAACACCCCTGAAAATAGAAACAGAAGGACTACAACTATGAACACTTTAATAGTTCCTAAGATGATGACTTCATGTACTAAAGCCACATCAAACAGAGCTTTTTTCATTGTTCGCACCCAGGAATTGGAATAAACTTCCCCACGAAATCCGCGGCATCAAAAGTCTATTACAATTCCGCAAAGCCGTAAAGCATCACTTATTCACAAAATACTACCCAGAAGTGTCCATGGACACTCACACAGCCAACAGGCCTCCCACTCACACCAAACACCCTAGCACTTTAATCCAACCAGAAAACGGTTAGTCCCCACGAAAATCCACCTTACTACTATAGACTCATCCTACCCATGAATACATGTTCAATATTCACTCGAGTTTAAATATGGTACATAATTAAAGCATATAAATAGTATATTGTTTATTGTACATAGTTATCCCTTTTATTCCATGTTTTATATTCCCTTGTTCTCTGTAAACTCGATGTTACCTGTACACATTGCAGTATATTTTGTTTGATGTACACCGCGCTGATTTTAATAGCGCGGTATATAAGAGATGTTAAATAAATAAATAAATAAATAAATATTGAAGCATGATGCTTCAGGGATAGCGAGACCTAGAGTAAAGTGAAAGCTGTTAGTACCACAGTAGTGGTTGTGTGCATAACAGCCCCCACATACCGAGGGACAGTATGAAGATATGCCAACCCACTGTCTGGAACCTCTAGGAAGGTGGAAATCTTTATAGCATAGACAGTTAGGGAGATAATATGTAATACATATCTACCTATAAAAAGCATCTCAACAGATACATATATAGAGGGATATATAATGTGTAAATATATAGATAGATATATATATAGGGGCATAAAAATGCACACACAGCTTACAGACATATGTTTGTAGAGAATATATATAGAGATCTATACATACATGAATATGTAAGACTGAAGGTACATGTCTGCAACTAAGCCCCATAAGAACATTCACATGAGAAATGTGAAGGAGAAAGATTCATCTATTTACAAGAAGGTGGAACCTACTTGAAAAGATATATAGAGAATCTATTCCTCCGGCTAAGAGGGTGCAGGAATGCTATCCAGTGAAATAACCAGGATGGTTGCGTGAAAAACAGAGGATAATATCAGTCTGTAGAGAGCAAGTCGTGAGTTCTGTAGAACTCTGACATGGTAAATGGACAGAAAAACGCAGAGGAGATACCAGGATGACCCATTGGAGGGACACAGGGGTATCATGCGTTACTAGTAGAATATGTGCTGTCCATGGAGAGTAGGATAGCATGAGGCCAAGGAAAAAAGAGCATATTCCTGCAGAATTGGGAAATTTCTTGGACATTCAGGCAGAAAAAGTTTATATCCTGTATTATAACAGGAGAGAAGAGGGTGTGGAGAACCCTCAGTCATGGAAAATGACTGATAAGCTTTTTCTACTATATAGAATAGCCATGAGAGAAGTTCAATGCTCTCTAGCAAGGGCCCATAGTAGAAAGCTTCTCTGAGGATTGCAGAGAGCAGTATGCAGGAGAATCAGGAGATAAAACTGACTGTAGGTCAGGTGTGTTGCCACATCCCAGGAAATGGAGATGGCCAGGAAGAAGATAATGTGAGAAGCCTGAAGTGAGTAGGGTTATCCAAGATAGAAGAGGACTGTCTTGGATCACTGCTAAGGCTAGACAAAGTAGTGGAAAACAGACTGGAACTTGTAAGAAGTACCAGTAGTTTAATCACTGGAACTCCTGCATGAACAAAAACTAAAAGACAGCAGAGAGAATCTTTCTGTGGAAAACAGAGAGAACAGACAAAGGGAGAGGAAAAAAATTCCTGTCCCTGTCTGATAAGCTGTCCAGAGAATTTATTCAAGGAAAAAACTCTACACTGGAATGAAAGGCCAGAGAAGCTGTTCAGTATGGTACCACCCATTCAGGGAAAACCTGGATGAGAGGGTAGAGACAACAGGTAACTGAAGAGTGACTTACCATCTGGTGAGTCAGCTGAAGGAAAAAATGTTCATGTTGGGACAGAAACTATCATGGGATAGTTGTTAACTTCTCTTCTTGGAAGGAAGAGGAGGAGAAATCTGTAACCCATGGACAAGAATATCCTGACAGCTTAGCCATGTGCAGAGCTTTAAGAAAAAACAGTGAACAAACTTCTGTTAAGAAGTTAACTGCAGGTTGCAACCTTCAAGAACCTATGGTTGCTGGGTATGCTGAGACTGGCTAGAGTTTGGATTCTTCAGACCAGGACGAGGTGACCCCTGCTTGGGTACCTCTGAATGATGGGCAGAAGAGTGAAACCTTCTTTTCTTAGGGAAAGGAGGTTTGGTAGGACATTTCCTACCTCCTGGGGGAGAAAAAGGCTTAGGATGGTTCTTAGAACCAGGGAAGTCAGTGGAGCAATGAGCAACCTGACAAAGCCTCCTTATTGAAGAGATTTTCCCCAGTACAAGGAGAATTACTCAGTGTGTGTTGTGCCCATCTGCTCAAGTCTGAAGCTTGGAGCCAGGCTCTACGACGTGCTCCTATGGCAATAGCAGAGGATCTGCTGACAGACTCAAAAGAGTCCAGAGAAGCACGAGAAAGAAACCAAGATATATTCTGGCTATGACTAAGAAGCAAGGAATAGTCTGCAGCCTTAGGTTCCGAGAGAAAAGGAGTCAAAAGAGATAATTTCTTTGTGACCTCCTGGAGGGATAGACTCATAAAATATATAAGAGATAATCCTTGATGCTAGCATAGATGTTTGGAAGGTTTGACGTCCAAAGGCATCAAGTGCTTTAGATGCACGACCTGGTGGATAAGAAGAATGCTTCTTCTTGCTCTTTACCTTCCTCATTGCTGATTCCACTACAAGGGAATGATGGGGAAGTTGAGTTTTTTGAAATCCTGGAGAGAGGGGCACCTGATACAGAACATCAATTGCTGTAGAAGGTGAGGGAACCCTTAAAGGTGATTCCCACATTCTCAGAAGAAGATCCTGCAAAGAATGATGTAAAGGAAGCATTATATTTTCCTTTTCTGCAGGAGAGCCTCGAGTGGGATCACAGCCAGGTATAGGAATAGCAAGAAAGGTTGCCATGTCCAGGAGAAATTTCTGAAAGGAAGGATCTCCAATGGGAACTATACCTGGGTAGGGTAAGGTTGAAGGAGCAGCCTGAGCACCCGAGACTGTACTGGTCTGGTGCCAAAAAGGAAAACCACCAGATGGATAGTGGTACTGGCAGTCACGATTTGAGGCAGTCAGTACTGCATCATCCATGCCAGGTATCGATTCCAAACTAGGCATAGAAAGGATCGATGGTACCGGTATAACTGCAGGAACCGACATCGATACCGATACCGGTAGCTGAGTTGGAATCGGAGATGGTAACACTGTCGAAACAGTCATCGGAGGCTGCTCAAGCGGTACTGAGGTGACCAGAAACGCTTGGTGAATATCCTTGGTACTGCGTATCCAGAAACGATAAGGGTCGGTTCCGAGATGCGTCGGTACCCAGTCATCTAGACTAGATATCGATTCTAGACTCGGCATCGAAGGGAGCAAGTCTATCGATGCATGTCTAGAGGATACCGACGTCGGTGGTGGTATCGGCGATGTTGTCGACACCAGAAAGTCAATCTGGGTCATATCGATCGGTCCCGAAGGTACCGAGGACGCCAGATGACGATCCCTGGTGAAGAGTGGAGCACTCAACACCGATGCCGATGCCGGGGAATCGGTACCGCTCGAAGCGGATGCCACCACCGAGCATGGCTCAGATACAGGAAAGTCAATCTGGAACATATCGAGCGGTCCCGAAGGTACCGAGGACGCCAGATGACGATCCCTGGTGAAGAGTGGAGTACTCAACACCGATGCCGATGTATCGGTACCGCTCGAAGTGGATGCCACCACCAAGCATGGCTCAGGTATGTTCTGTGAGGGGTGAGCCCCAGGAACAACCTGAAACCCCTGAAATGCTTTGGAGCCCGGAGACTCCCGCCGGGGTTTTAATGCCAATGGGGACTTGAGGGCAAGGCTGGAGCCGTCATCATGCTGGGCATGAGACCTACCACTCAAGGATTGGCTAGTCTTAACAGACTGTTTGTGGGTTACCTGATCCTGTAGAGAAGAAAATGCCGGTGCCCTCACTCCAGGAGGGAAAACGCTATCGTGGGAAACTCGAAAGAGGGAAGTTCTTCTCATAGATTCGCAGCCTGATTGTTCAGGGGAAAAAGGGTCAGGACCCAAACAGGTTAGACACCAGGCATTGGAGTCTAAAAAGAAAACCGTGTTTCCACAGTGAAGGCACTTCTTAGGGGAAGGCGGCTCCATGATGGAGAGGCCTTGCAGGCCCAAAAAATTTAAGGCAGAAACTGAGGGAAAAATCTCCCTGAGTTTAAGAAAAAGAAAAGAAAAACCCACCGGCGGTACCGGTGGCGGCGGGAGAAACAGCCGCGACCACAAGAAAACAAGAAATAAAGAATTTAAAGAAAAAAGTTTCTGCGGTGACAGGAGGACGTTCTGCCGGCTCCGCGGAAAAACAAAAACTGAGGAGAGGCAGTGGAAAAGGCGGGAAGGCAGTGCGCAGGCGCGAGGGATGCTCCCAAAAGCTTTCTGATTGGATGCTGGGGAGCATTCCCGTGCAGGCTCCGTCGGTACCGACATACCCATATGTGAAGACTCATTCCTGTTTGTTCCTGGAGATACCTCACTATTTTCTCTTTCAGCAGTGTTTCCAATAATTTGCTCACCACCGAAGTTAAACTAACCGGCCTGTAGTTTTCAACCACATCCTTACGTCCGCTTTTGTGTAAAGGCACCACATGAGCCTCTCTCCAGTCCTTTGGCACCACTCCCAACTCCAACAAGGAATGCATCGGAATAAGCTCCCGTTAGCAGGTGTAGAACAGGCTGATATGTCCACGCAGAATGATGGGAAGGACACACTCTCTCCTGCACTCTTCAAACTCTGAAGTTTGTTGCAGTTGAGTCCCTCCTCTCTGAAGCCAGGGTAGCACCTCTGTTTCACTTCCTCTGCTTCCATCTCTCCCTCAAAGGCTTTGGTCTTCAGCCTCTCACATGGGCAGGAAGACAAGTGTTCTGTCCGGCTCGTCTATGGCTTATATCTACACTACACGTAGGCATAGGGGTCCCTTTAATTCCTGATCTCTGGAGAGGGGGCATGACCACTGGACCATCATTTCTAACAAAGGCAGCATTTCAATGGGTAAATAATTCACCAGAAAGTGCATAGGGAAAGGCAAATTAAAGGTGGAGGTGGAATGATAGACAGGGACTGAAGGGAAAGATGGGGAGAGAGACTTGGGGAGAGGCTGATGGGAAATGACTTTACTGGGGACAGGAGATATATTGATGGTGGAAGGGAAAGACTAGAGAGAAGAGGTATAAAAGACTAGTGGGGACAAGCTGGGGGTCCCAAATAAAAAAAAAATTAGATGTTCAAAAGTGGTCCCAATACCCAAAAAAGGATGGAAACCTCAACTGTAGTATTTAGTACTTCTTATGAACTACCAGGAGATATCCTCTGTCACTTCTGAACACTCAGAAAAATACCTTGGTAAACCTTTTTTTGCCCAATAGACAAACGTTATATCCTACAGATTCAGAAGTGTTATTTACTGAAAAATTCTTGAGGTACAAATTTATCTCCTTCCCAGCTGGCCACACAGCTAATCTGGTTATCAGCAACATATGACAAAGTTTGTCTACATAGCAGAAAGTTAATATTTCTAGAATCTTGCCACTTGTGTACACTGCACTGGAATACGTCTTAAAACGTAACAAGGTTCCTCTGCCAGTGGTGCTCCAGCAGCATACCAGAAGTTCTGGAGGCCCATCTTCAGCATCTTCTGCAGACTGCTCTTCTCCAATTTTACTGTAGACATGAGAGAAAAACAAGATAACCTTCAAAGTGAATTTGGATGATTAGTGTAGAAAATTCATTTGACATTGTCCACAAAAAGATTTAAGAAGGTAGCATTGCCTATCAGCACAACACAAAAAGTTGAAATATTCCAGCCTAAAAAGATCTGCAGAGCTACCTAGCACCCTAGACCACCTGAAACATGCATATGCCTCTTTTACTCATGTAAACTTGTCCTCACCTTAAATCCCATACGTTAAGCCTACGGTCAGTACCGCTTGAAGCGAGAATAGTTTCATTATGAGGAGACCAGTGAACCTGTTATGAAAAACAAAGTTACTACTTCATGACTACATTTTCACAATATTCTCAAAAGTTTATATTTATTCATGCATCCAGAACCAATAAACTTGAAGATAGTGCCAGGGTATAGCAGACCAATGGTCCATCTAACCCGGCATCCTGTCTCCAGCTATGAATCCAGGTATCTTGCGTGCTGACAGATCCATTCCCCGTCATGATCCCCAAGTCTACCTAGCTAATGACTCTTAATTGACATCTCCAAAAAAAAGAAAAAAAAAGCAACTGTCAGGAGCACTGGGCTTGTAAACCAGGGGTCAAGAGCACAATTCTCACCATAGCCTGGCTTCACCCTCCGAATCATCTTTCTGAGCCATAAGAGGAATTGCAATATTCCCATTCTCTCTCCCAGGAGAACCTTGAAAGTTTTTTTCTGAAGGAAAATCTGAGAGTTGAAGTCTCTATCAGTAAGTGATCTTTACTTTGCTAGCAAACCTTAATGTCTTAAAGCTTGGAATATAGGGGAGCGTGTGAGTTTATTTGGAAAAGTGCTTTTGACTTCATTACAAAAGCGAAACTAGCTCATCTTGATTTAGGTGGTTTTAAATTAACTTCTATTAGATTTCAGTAAGCCGGGGGGGGGGAGGGGGGGCAGAGCCTAACTTCGGGCAAGATGGACATGAGAGCGCTAAGCTCTGGAGGGTAATGGTCAAGAATCCTGACTTCTGCAACTTTTAATTGAGCAGATCCTACCTACTTTGGAAGCAGTCAACTCCGGATGTGTCTGGCCCCAAACCGACGCATCTGGATTACCAACACAAAATGTCAGTGCAAAGTGAACTAAAACGGAGCCCCTCTCACCTCACAAAATGGCAGCCATCTGAGATTTATTTATTTATTTATTTAAAGTCTCTTTTATACCGCGCTATTCAGCATCAGCGCGGTTTACAATAAACAGTGTAAGGCCTTGCAGGAAACTTCTCGCTGAGATCCATGCTATCAAATACATGGTTAAATCAAACGGTGACTCGCTGAACACAATGCAGGAAGATATTAATGCTTTAAAAAACAGTTTGGAGTCGATCACGGTGAGATTGGAGAAGGTGGAAAACGTGGTGGCAACACATGGAGCGCGGTTCAGGGCTGTTGAGAAAAAAGCAAAGCTGATCCAGTCACTGCAAAGAGATTTGGAGGATGGCAACAACTGTGCTCGGAGGAACATTAGAATCTTGGGTGTTCCCGAAGGAGCTGAAGGAACAGAATGTTGGCCTTTTTGCAGTCAATGATCCCAAATGTGCTGAAGGTGAAGTTTGCTATGTCTTTTGAGATTGAGCAAGCTCATCGGGTGCCTACTCAGACCGTGGTATCAAGCAAGCGTCCATGCCCAATCATTCTGAAGGTCTTGCGATTTCAACAGGTCACACAGATTATGGAAGCAGCCAGATTACACTCCATTGGAATTTCAAGAGCATAAACTTCTCTTCTTTCCAGATTTAGTGAAAGCAATGATAGATCGGAGGAAAGGTTTCTTGGCACTATGCCCACGTTTGTTGCAGCTGCTGGCCCGTTTCGGGCTGCTTTATCCTGCCCGCATGAGTGTCACGCTGCATAACCAAACTAAGACTGGACGATCCAGGGGAGTTGCACGCCTTCTTGGAAGATAAAGAACTGGTGGTGTTGCGGTGATGACCTTGCCGTGCAATCAGCGATGGACATAAGCCTATAGAGTTCTCTAAAGCTCTTTTATATGGGAGCTTTGACCGAGTCTGAGGTCGTGGAATTGTGATTTGAATCATGCAGAGTTGACATTCAATGTGGCTCTCTCGGGGTAACTCCAGAGTATCACTCTGGTCACAATGTCTCTTGTTCTTTGCTCATTTTTCTTTTACTATATGTTTGTTTTCTGTGCATTTGGGTTGGATTGGAGGGCGTCAGGGCAAGGATAGTCATCATGGCTCTTATATGTTTACATATAGCCTTAGTGGTTATACAATGTATGGGTAGGGGCCTTTGCCCTAGGTTTTTTTTAGAGCCTTGGCGTTTGGGGACATTGTTTTGGTTGTGGGGAGTGGTCTGCACAAGTAGCCTTACTTGGCAGAGGAGGTGAAGTAAATTAGCTAGTTATACCCTCCGTGCCTGTCTTGTCCCTTTGGGCTCACCCGCTAAGTTCAGAGTTGGTATAGCCCCCCAGGGTTTAGGTAGCTTTTGGTGGTTAAAATCATGTGGGTTTTTCTCTGGGCAATCTTTTACAAGGGCTATGGCCAAGGGGTGGTATTTCTGTTTGTGTTTTTTCTCTGGGATATAAACATTGCTTCAATTCTGGATGCTTTAAAGATATGGATTGACAATGTGAAATCATGTGTTACAACCTGGTATGTTTCTGTAACAACTGTTTATCGCAGTGTGCTATATTGTCACCGTCTTCCTTTAAGATACTGCCCTTAACGTTCAGTGAAACTAACAATCCCATTAAAAGGAAAAAGAGATTTTTATATGGGCGTAAGGAGTGTGCAGACATCCTATATTTACAAGAAACATTTCAATGTAAAGGAGTCTTTAAAATTAGATATGAAACCCTTTTCACTTGTGGCCTTCTCAGCTGCTAATCAAAAAAAAATGGTGTTGCCATTCTAGTAAGGAAATCTTTATCCCCTACTGTGCTGCAAACCAGATCTGATATAGAAGGGTGCTGGGCAATGGCTGTTATCAAGATAGGATCCACTGAACTGGCCTTAATCAATATCTATGCCCCTAACAGATTGCCCTACTTTCTTTGGTTCCCATAGCGGCTTTGGCACAAGTGTCCAGATACTCAACCATTATGGGTGGAGACTTCAACCTCACGCTAGACCCTTTGTTGGACAGGAATCCTGTAAGAACTAATAAGGTCCCCCAGGGCACACCCTGTTCTTTTGTAACTAATGCAAGAATTAGGCCTGGTAGACATATGGCGGTTGCAGCATCCTGTTGATAAAGAGCACACTTTTTTCTCTCCCCCTCATAACTCTGTATTGCGCATAGATTTATTCCTAGTCTCTAAAGGACTATGTTCCAGAATCAGCGAATCCAATATTCATGCGGCTCATGTTTCTGATCATGCTGCAATCTCAGTCTCCCCATAAGGCTCAATGAGCTGCCCATCTCATACACGTTGGCATTTTGACAGAACTCTTCTTAGTAATTAGGAGTTTTGTGAAACCATTCTAGTGGCTATAGAGGAGTATTTTCAGTTTAACTTACCCCAGGACACTTCAGGTTGGGCATGGTGGGAGGGTTTCAAAGCTAACATATGGGCCACCATAACCAGCTTTACCATATGGCAGACCAAACAACGTAGAGCAGAACTAGATGCTTTGGATAGGCAGATCAAAGCAGGGGAACGCATTATAGGTTGGAAATCTGATTCTAATGTTCTGATACGTTTGCAATGTTTTAGATTTTGACATAACTCGATCCTAACCACTGAAGCTTTACAGAATATTCAGGCGCAGAAAGGGCAGTATTATTTGGAAGGCAATAGGACCAGACGGTTATTAGTTAACTCATTAAAAAATCATAAAGAAGCTTCTCGCATTGCTGCTTTAAGGGATCCTAAGGTGCAACAGTTGATTGTCAGACACGGAAATTGCAGAAACCTTTTGTCAATTTTACACTCAGCTTTACTCCCCAGAAACAGACTTCTCTGAGAAAGCTTTTGAGATATTACTGGCCGATGTACAAAGGCCTGTTTTGGATCAGGAAACAGCTGCAGTTCTGGATAGGCAGATCACGGTCATGGAAATTATCCAGGCTACAGACTCTGCAAATGGGCAAAGATACCAGACCAGATGGCCTTCTGGTTGAATTTTATAAAAAAAACTCCCCAAAGTACTGGGTCCATATCTTCAACAATACTATAAGTCTCTGTTAGAAGCAGATACCCAGACTGGAGCGTTTGCCTCTGCGAATATTATGTTCTTGAAAAACCTGGGCGAGACCCTCAACTGGTTAGTAATTATCGCCCAATTTCGCTACTAAATGCAGATTATAAAACATTTGCTGCCACCTTGGCCGGTCGTCTCTCCAAATTAAATTTCTTCTGTGATCTATCCAGATCAATATGGCTTCACTGAGGGACGCTCTACAGCTGACAATGCCAGAGTGTTTTGCCGTGTCTTGGGAGGTGTGGAAGGAATAGAGAGCCCATTGGTGGGATTATCTTTGGATGCAGAGAAAGCATTCGATCGACTAGAATGGCCTTTATTTGCTGTCTTGAGGTGGTTTGGTTTTAGTGAGGGATTCCTTAAACTAGTTAAACTCATGTATGCGAGACCAAGTGATATCTCTGTGAATGCGACTCAGTCTAAAGATTATCTCTTAGGGCGTGGCACCCTGTCAGGGTTGCCCCCTTTCACCTATCCTTTTCAATCTGGCCTTGGAACCTTTGGCCCTATTGTTGAGACAAAGTTCTGCGGTTAAAGGTGTGCCCTTAGCTGATATGGAAATTAAGCTTTCTGCTTACGCTGATGATTTATTGCTGTTTACTACAGCCAGATCAATTCCGGCTGTTTTAGAGTTGATAGAACAATACTCAGGATATATAATCAACTAGACAAAGTCTGTAGCGTTCCCTTTAAACTCGCGTGTTTGTAGTGCAGATTTGAATGCTTATCCTTTTGTTTGGGAGCCCAAGCTGGTGAAATACTTAGTTCATTACTCTCATCCACTTATTGAAACTCTGCAGTATAATGAAGAGACTTTCTACGGTGCGAGATATGACTACAAAATGGTTGCCGGTCTATCTTTCTTGGTGGGGTCGTTTTGAGGTAATAAAAATGACTATTATTTATTTATTTATTTTATTTTATTTTATTACAATTTCTTATATACCGCACTATTGTCAGCGCGGTTTACATACAACAAAATGACCATAACAAACTGTTTGGCTTCACATAGAACAGGAGAAAACAACTTGGATAACATGCTTCTGCTTTACATAGAACAGGAGTAATAACTTGGATAAACGGGGTATGCAAACTAAACTACTTACATATGTACAATGAGATCGAGTATTGGGAATTCAGTGTGAACATGTGTACAATAGAGTTGATATATTAACTTGAGGGGGTGAGGGAGAGGCACTTATGTAGGGGTAGGGTTAATCTGGTAGTATTGAGTAAATAAATAAATAAGTAAATAAATAAATAAGTAAATATTACTCCTAAGGTGAACTATGTGTTAGAAATGTTGCCGGTTTTCCTCTCAGATAGAATATATAGTCAAGTGGAAAGGACTCTTGTTCAGTTTTTATGGAAAAATAAACCACCTAGCATTGCTCTTAGGAAGTTTACGTCTAAAAAAAGAAGAGGTGTATGTGAACTTCCCTGATTTTCAGGCCTACCATTGCGCTTTTCTGCTAAAACGGTTCAAAATGGGTGGAAAGAGATAAGGGACAACGCCCAGTGTGGCTTGATTTGGAAGAGAGAATGACTGCTCTGTTCCCCTTGAACCTCCTCTTCCTGGCATGGTGTCTTCAGAGAGGTTGGAGTTCCATAGGGTTATTATGGACACTCAAAGAGCTTTCCAGCAGTTAGCAAGTGTAATTCCCGGGGAGAAATTCTTATCAAAGCTAATTCCCATTTGGCACAGTCCTTTTTTAGAAATTCATCAAAGTCCGTTTGCATGGAAACAGTGGTTTAGTAGAGGCATTTGGTCCATAGGTCAACTGATATTGGAAGATAGGTGGAAATATGACAGCAGGAATATGACAGCAGGAATATGACTTACCTAAATCCTTATTCTTTCAGTGGATTCAGCTGAGACATTGTATAGGGAAATCCCTTATTGATATCAGATCTCTACCTGAAGAATGGGGGTTGTTAAATGTCAGATACAGCCCACCAGGCCTCAGGGGCGTTTTCTTATCAATTGGTAGCCCATTGTCCATCCATACACTCTATTGGCACTCAGCGGATATGGGAGTATGATACTGGGGATACTCTCTCTCCGGAATCATGGGGGAAGTTTTGGGGCAAACTAATTAGAGTCTCTCAATCCGCTTCTGTCTCCCACACACTATTTCTTTGCACACAGAGCTCATTTTACCCAAGTAAAGGTTTCCAAGTGGGACAAGTCTATTGGTAATGTGCGTTGGTCTTGTCAAAGGGATGGTTGGCACTCTAAGGCATGTGGTATGTGACTGCCTTAATGTTCATTCTTACTGGATTTCGATTTGGAACAGAATCCAAGAGGTTTTGGGATTCAGGGCCACTCTCTCTTGGTCTATTATAGTTTTCTGGTCAACAACTGGTATCTCGTCGTTACAGGGGGATTGTCATTTCCTATTTGACTTCATGATGGGAGTGGCGCTGCATCTCGTAATTGCTAATTGGAAACATACAGCTGATCTCAGCTGGCACACATGGTGGAATCGTCTATGTCTATGTTGTAAATATGAACAGATGCCACGATTGGGCACAACTCTTATGCCTTCTACTTTGATTAAATGCCCCTTATTTCACAACATATTGTGCTTTCGATATATATCCATAGAGGAGTTTCCATTTAAGCAATCATGTTTGCACTTGGTAAGAGCAAATTTATTGGTGTCATACCCTTGTAAGCCTTTACCTTTTTATAGCCCTTTCTAAGTTGTTCACATGATGAGGGGAGGGTTGGTGTTGGGGTAGGCTGTAAAGGCCTTTTGTTTTTCGCTATTATGTTCAAAAGGGATGTATCATCTTAATTTGTAACTTTTTGGTTTTTATGTTGTAAGTTGTCTGAAAACGTAAATAAAGAATTTAAAAAAAATAAGATTTAAGTAGGCCCTTATTTTAGAAGGAAACAAACAGGTAGTCAGTCTTTTTCCTACCCACCCACCCCAATTCCCACCTACCCCAGGCACACTCTTAAAATAACCGACTATAAATTAAGGTAAAAGAATTAATGAACAAACAAACCTCTTCCAAAGACGGGGAAGCTGTAAAACTAGAGGGCATAACATGAAGCTGCAAAGAGGTAAAATTGAAAGGCAATGTCAGGAAATACTTTTTCACTGAAACGGTGGTGGATGCTTGGAATGCCCTCCCAATGGAAGTGGTGAGGGCAAATACAGTGACAGACAGTGGATCCCTTTACAGCAACAGGATAAAATCAAAATAAACTTATCTAATTTCTCAACAAATAGGTGTGTCCTACATGGAGCAGTGGTTCACCCCTAAACAAAGACATGGGGAGGGGTGACCTGCACGGAGCAGCAGGTGCACCTACTCTTGCTATCTTGCTGGACAGATTAGATGGATCATATTGGTTTTTATCTGCCATCACTTACTATGTTAGTATGTAAACTGACACCACAGTCTATCAAGAAGTGATTACCCCAACAGATAATTAGCAGATCATTAAATAGCCAACAAAAAATAGCAGAATAAAATATACCAAATAATCCTAAAAGCCTTTATATTAGTTTAGCTATCCCTACTCTCTTGACAACTCAAAGCAACTAAACTCACTAATACAAAATATACAGATAGCAGTCCAGCAACGAGATGAGGGTAATCCAGTCTTTTGCATCAGGTGCCACATATATAATTATCTCCCAGTTGGTGAGAGGTCATGTGCATGCAATCAGTGCAAAGAGCTGACTCTCGGAGTAGTTCAATTTCCGGAGGCTAGAGTAGCAGACTTGGGGAAGCTGAAGAAGATACATATGGAAGAGACTTACTGGGGATAACACAGAAAAAGTCCCATCTCCAATATGGCAGCACCAGTGCTGCCTTGGAAGAGAAAAACGTCACCTGGAAGGAGACCATCACCTTGGTGTGGTCGGAAATGATTCTGTGGACAGGATCTACTTTGAAGGGAATACAATATTCCTGTTGCTCCAAGGATGTCTCCCCAGGGGCTTCTACACAGGAGGGAAGGGTTAGGAAGGCCATTCTTGCTGGTGATGTGATCATTAGACGCAGATAGCTGGGTGGCTGGCAGATGTGAGGGATCACTTGATTAGTTTCCTGCCTGGTGAGAAAGTGGCAGACCTCATGCGTCACATAGATAGGATTCTAGACAGTGCTGGGGAGGAGATGCTGTCTCGGTACATGTGGGCACCAATGACACAGAAAAGCATAGAAGGCAAGTTCTGGAAAACATAGGCTTTTAAATAGAAAGTTGAAATACAAGATTTCCAGGGTGACACTCTCAAAAAATGCTTCCTGTTCCATGTGCAGGATCCAAGAGGCAGGTAGAACTCCAGTGTCTCTATGTGTGGTTAAAAAGATGGTGCAGAGAAGAGGGCTTTAGATTTGTCAGAACCAGGTAACATTCTGGGGAAGGGGGGCCTTTCCTGGAAGAATTGGCTCTATCTTAAGTGTGGAATCAGAGCAGTTTTTAAACTAGATACTGAGGGGCAAACCAAAGGTTACCCAACAAGTACATGGTTAAAAAAGCGAAGTTACTCATCTGTAACAGGTGTTCTCCAGAGACAGCAGAAATCAGTTGTCACTTATGGGTGACGTCGGCACCGACGGAGCCCGCGTGGAGCAATTCCCCAGCTTTCAAAGAAAGCCTTTGGGATTGCTGCCACGCATGCATGGTCCTCTTCCCACCCAAGGGTGCCATCTTGCTCAGTCAGGTCCCTTAGCTCGAGCCCTACCAAACAGATGGCAAGGGAAGGACAAAAATCCAGCAACTCATCAGGGGAGGCGGGAGGGCAGTGAGGACCGATCCCTGCTGTCCCTGTAGAACACTTGTTACAGCTGGCTGACTAACTATGCTTTCTCCAGGAACAAACAGGAAGTCAGTCCTCACATATGGGACTCCCCAGCTACAGGCTACCAAACCTGTAACCAAAAAACACCTCCATGAGGCCATGAGCAGAAGCCGAAGCCCGAAGGAGCCCAAGTCCTCAGGGTGAAGCCCTCGGTAGCCGTGAAGAAGGGTCGGAGGGCAGGAGTTGCTTATACCCCGAACAGATTACGGAGTACAGCCTGGCCGAAGGCGCTGTCCTGGTGGGACTCCCTCTCCAGGCAGCAGTGAGCAGTGAAGGTATTTGTGGAAGATCAGGTCACCGGCCAGATGTCCATCAGGGGCATGGAGCGTAGTGAGGCCACCGAGGCCACCACTAGGAAGGTCACCTTCCAGAACAGGTGCCGAAGCAAGCACGTCGCCATTGGCTCAAAAGGTGAACGGGTGAGCTGCATGAGCACCACATTTAGGTCCCATTCCACCAGGGGAGGACGGATGGGTGGCTTGAAAAGTGGGGGACTGACGGCTGCCCCGAGATTTGCAGAGATGGCGCTCAATTGTACCCTGACAGAGTTAGACTTCAGCCCTTCCTTCGAGAGATGGAGGAGGTACTGGAGTATCCATCAAATGGGACATGAGAAGGGGGTCGATCTGGAGCTCTGTACACTGGCCCGAAAAGCATCTAACACTTGACGGCATAGGCTCGTCTAGTGGAGTCCTTTCTCGAGGTGAGGTGAACTTCCTCGACCTCCTCCGGAAGGGCCAGAGAGGCTAGGGGGACCTGTTCAGCTGCCAGGCCATGAGGGATAAGAAGGTTAGGTTCGGGTTCTGCACCCTCCCCCTCTTCCTGTGTGAGCAGACCCGGGGCAGACCCCAGGAGAAGAGGTGGCTCCACCAACAGCTGGAGCAGGAGCGGGAACCAAGGCTGCCGAGGCCACGAGGGGGCTATGAGGATCAGCGATGCCCACTCACGCTGAGCTTTGAAAAGGGTCCTCGCAATGAGAGGGAATGGAGGGAATGCATAGAGCAGGCTGGATGACCAGTCCAGAAGGAATGCATCAGGCTCTCCCTGCTTGGGTGCGGTACCAGCCCACAAAAGCGGGGGAGTTGTGTGTTGTGGGGGCAAAGAATTCTGCCGAGTCTGTCCGCCAGGACATTCTCCTGGCCCAGAAGGTAGGTCGCCTTGAGGGACATCTTCCGTCAGACAGCGAAAGAGCAGATAGTAACATAGTAATATAGTAACATTGTAAATGACGGCAGATAAAGACCAGCATGGTCCATCTAGTCTGTCCAGTACGATGCTCTATGCAGGCCACCCCTCCCCATGTCTTTTTTTAGGGGTGAACCCACCACTCCATGTAGGACACCCCTATTTGAGACGTTAGATGGTTCAGAAGTTAGATGGTACTGTTTATTTTGGTTTTATCCTGTTGCTGTAAAGGGATCCACTGTGCAGATCCCTCCTCATGTTAAGCACTCCCTCGGGGGAGTCCACTCTGTTACAAATTTGTGTCATCTGCAAAAAGACAGACTTTTCCATTCAGTCCTTCAGCAATATCACTCACAAATACATTGAACAGTGCTGGGCCCAGGACCAACCCCTGGGGCACCCCGCTAATCACCTTCCCTTCATCCAAGTGAGCTCCATTTACCATCACTCTATCTGTCAGTCAACCAATTTCTGATCCAATTTACCATCTTAGGATCCATCCCCAAGCTACCGAGTTTATTGATAAGCCTCCT
The DNA here is from genome assembly GCA_033557465.1 of Ichthyophis bannanicus. NCBI lineage: Eukaryota > Metazoa > Chordata > Amphibia > Gymnophiona > Ichthyophiidae > Ichthyophis > Ichthyophis bannanicus. Next base: position 905,661,377 of record CM066035.1, on the reverse strand, counting down.
ATGAGGAACAGTATCAAAGGCTTTGCTGAAATCCAGGTAGATGACATTGCATGCCCCTGATCTAGTTCCCTGGTCACCCAGTCAAAGAACTCAATCAGATTTGTTTGGCAAGATCGTCCTTCGGTAAAATGTTGCCTCGGGTCTTGCAACCTGTTTTTGAGAAAGTTCACTATTTGCTCTTTCAGGAGCGCCTCCATGACTTTTCCCGCCACTTAGGTAAGGCTCACAGGCCTGCAGTTTGACACTTCTTCCCTGTCACCACTTTTGTGTAGAGGTATGGCATCAGCCATTCTCCAGTCCTGAGGAACCTCTCCTGTTTCCAAGGATCTGTTGAAAACATCCTTTAATGGCCCTGCAAGAACCTCTGAGCTCTTTCAGTATCCTGGGATGTATCCCATCCGGTCCCATGAATAAAATACATTCTCTAAAATGCTTGTATGCAAATGCTAAAAGTCTAAATAATAAGATGGGAGAGTTAGAATATATAGCACTAAATGAAAGGTTAGATATGATTGGAATATCAGAGACATGGTGGAAGGAGGACAACCAGTGGGACACTGATACCTGGGTACAAACTATATCGTAATGATAGAGCTGATCAAATTGGTGGAGGGGTTGCACTCTATGTTAGAGAGAGCATTGACTCAGAAAGGATTAAAGTTTTGCAGGAAACAAAATCTGCTGTAGAATCTATATGGATTGAAATTCCATATAAAAGGGGGAAGGCAATGGCAGTGGGGATGTACTATCGAGCACCTGGCCAGAATGACCAAATGGATGATGAAGTGCTCAAAGAAATCAAGGAAGCTAACAAAAGTTACAGCACAGTAATAATAATGGGTGATTTCAATTACCCCGGTATCGACTGGGTCAGTGTCACGTCAGGACATGCTATGGAGATAAAATTCCTAGATGAAATAAATGACTGCTTCTTGGAGCAGCTGGTTCATGAACCGACCAGAGGGGAAGCCATATTAGACCTAGTCCTTAGTGGAACACCAGATCTAGTGCAAGAGATAAGGGTGTTGGGGCCACTTGGCAATAGTGATCATAGCATGATCGCCTTTGATTTAATTAGTGGAGGAGGGATAGTGAGGAAATCCACAGTACTACCTTTTAACTTTCGAAAGGGAGACTATGATAAGATGAGGAAAACAGTTAAGAAAAAACTAAAAGGAGCAGTTGCAAAGGTTAAAGACGTACATCAAGCTTGGGGTGTTGTTGAAAAATACTATCTTGGAAGCCCAGACCAGCTGTATTCCACGCTTTAAGAAAAGTGGAAGGAAGTACAAAAAACTGCCAGCATGGTTTAAAGGTGAGGTCAGAGAGGCTGTTGCCAAAAAAGCATCTTTCAGGAAATGGAAAAAAGAGCCAAACGACGAAACCTGGAAACAGCACAAGCACTGGCAAGTCAAATGCAAGGCATTGATAAGGCAGGCAAAGAGAATTTGAGAAGCTTGCTGCGGAAGCAAAAACGCAAAATAAAGACCTTTTCAAGTACATTCGTAGCAAAAAACCTGTGAGAGAGTCAGTTGGTCCATTAGATGATAAAGGGGTTAAAAGAGCACTAAGAGGCGACAAGGCGATAGCGGAGAGACTGAATGAATTCTTTGCTTCGGTCTTTACTGAGGAAGATGTAGGGATGTTACCCATAACTGAAGTGGTATTTAAAGGTGCGGAAGAATTGAAGGAAATATCGATACATCGGGAAGATGTCTTACAACTATTAGATAAACTGAAGAGTAGCAAATCACCTGGGCCGGATGGTATACATCCAAGGGTGTTGAAAGAACTGAAATATGAGATTGCAGAACTGCTATCAGTAATCTGTGAACTATCATTAAAATCATCTCTAATACCTGAAGATTGGAGGATCGCAAATGTAACACCAATTTTTAAAAAGGGTTCCAGGGGCGATCCGGGAAACTACAGACCGGTGAGCCTGACGTCAGTACCAGGAAAAATGGTAGAAACCATCATAAAGAATAAAATTACTCAGCATGTAGATAGTCACAACCTAATGGGAGACAGCCAACACGGCTTTAGACAAGGAAGATGATCTCTTACTAATAATCTCTTACTAATGATTCTATGTTCTATGTAAAATGACTTGGTATGATACTACCCATACCATATAACATAATGTTCATTGTAAACCGCACTTGATACTTGTGAAAGAGCGGTATAGAAATAATTGTTAAATAAATAAATAATCTGTTATGTTTTTTTGAAGGAGTGAATAAACAGGTGGACAAAGGTGAGTCGGTTGATATTGTGTATCTGGACTTTCAGAAAGCCTTTGACAAGGTCCCTCATCAGATACTTTTGGCAAAACTAAAGAGTCATGGGATAGGAGGCAGTGTACTATTGTGGATCAGGAACTGGTTAAAAGATAGAAAGCAGAGGGTAGGGCTAAATGGCCAATTTTCCCAATGGAGAAAGGTGAATAGTGGTGTACCCCAGGGATCTGTGCTGGGTCCGCTGCTTTTTGACATATTCATAAATGACCTGGAAAGTGGAATAATGAGTGAGGTTATCAAATTTGCAGATGACACAAAACTATTTAAAGTTGTTAAAACCCAAGAGGATTGTGAAAAATTGCAAAAGGATCTTGGTAAATTGGAAGACTGGGCATCAAAATGGCAGATGAAATTTAATGTGGACAAGTGCAAGGTTATGCACCTAGGGAAGAACAACCCAAACTATGGTTACACGATGCAAGGTTCCACATTAGGAACCACCACCCAGGAAAAAGATTTAGGCGTCATTGTGGATACCATGTTAAAACCCTCGGCCCAGTGTGCAGCGGCAGCCAAGAGAGCAAATAGAATGCTAGGTATGATAAGGAAAGGAATGGAAAATAAAACAAAAGATATTATAATGCCTCTATATTGTTCCATGGTGAGACCGCACCTTGAATATTGTGTGCAATTCTGGTCGCCGTATCTTAAAAAGGATATAGCGATTTTAGAAAAGGTACAGAGAAGAGCCACCAAATGGTAAAGGGGATGGAAGGATACTCCTATGAAGAAAGGCTAAAAAGGTTAGGGCTCTTTAACCTGGAAAAGAGACGGCTGAGGGGAGATATGATAGAAGTCTATAAATTAATGAACGGAGTGGAACGGGTAAACGTAGATCGATTGTTTACCTTATCAGAATATAGAAAGAGTAGGGGACATGCAATGAAGCTACAGGGTACACTAAGACTAATAAAAGAAATTGTTTTTTCACTCAACATGTAATCAAACTCTGGAATTTGTTACCGGAGGATGTAGTAAAGGCTGTTAATGTAGCTGGGTTTAAAAAAGGTTTGGACAAGTTCCTGGAGGAAAGGTCCATAAACCATTATTAAGAAGTGACCGAAGATATCAATGCTTGACCCAGTACAAGCATTGTGGAACTTGTGTCTCTTGGGGAAACTGCTAGGTACATATGACCTAGATTGGCCACTGTTGGAAACAGAATACTGGGCTTGATGGACCTTGGTCTGACCCAGTATGGCATATCTTATGTTCTTATGGCCTTGTCCACTTTCAGTTTTACAAGCTGTTCTAACACCTCATCTTCTGTGAATGGTGTGGTAACTACTTCATTCCCATTTTTATATTTGAGAGTCATAGGTGGTCCTTCTCCAGGACTTTCTTTAGTAAAAACAGAGCAGAAGTATTCGTTTAGCAATTTCGCTTTTTCAATGTCATTTTCCACGAGTCCGTTCACAGCACTTCCGAGTCCTGCAATTCCACCTCTGATCTTCTTCCTTTCTCGAATATACCTGAATATACACGTCACATCTTTAGCCATCTTTTCCTCTACCTTTGATTTTGCTATCCTTATTTCTCTCTTTGTCTCCGAGTTTGATCCTGTATTCATTTGTGTTCCTCTGCTTGCAAGCTTTTGAATTTTGCTAAAGCTGTGTTTTTTGCCTTTGAGCAGCCACTTCTTTGGAAAACCAAATAGGTTTACTTCTCCTCTTGTTTTTGTTTACTTTTGTTACATATTTATCTGTTGCCCCTTTTATTGCCACCTTTAGTTTAGCCCATTGCAATTCCACTTCCCTTATCTCCTTCCACCCTATCAGCTCCTCCATTAGGTACTCTGCCATTTTATTGAAGTCAGTGTTTTTGAAGTTTAGGACTGAGTTTGCTACGTTTGGCCTGTACATGGCTTTTATCTCAAACCACACCCCATGTGATGATCGCTGCTGCTCACAGGGGCACTCACGCAGACATTTGACACGCTATCGCCATTGGTGAGCACTAAATCCAGTGTTGAGCTTTCCCTGGTTGGTTCCATTACCATTTGTCTAAGTAACGCATCTTGGAGAGCATCCATGATTTTTTTGCTTCTTTCCAGATTTGCAGGAGTAATCCAATCCACATCAGGTAGATTAAAGTCACCCGCTTTCCCCTTTGTGGCTATCTTGGCAATATCTATAATCAATTCGTTATCTCTCTTCAATTTGTGTCGGAGGTCTGTAGACTACAGCAGTATGGATGACAGTGCCATCTCCTCTTTCCAGCACAAACCAGAGCGCTTCTTCTTTTCCCCATGCCCCCTGCATTTCAGTAGCTTTAATACTGCTTTTGACATACAAGGTTACTCCTCCTCCTCTTCCATTTTCTCTGTCTCTTCTGAATAGATTAGCCAGGTATGGCTATATCCCAATCATGAGATTCATTAAACCATGTTTCTGTAATGGCCACAATGTCCAAATCCATTTCCACCATTAAAGCTTCTAGGTCTGGAACTTTGTTGGCTAAGCTTTGAGCATTTGTGCTCATTGCTTTCCAGCATTTAACTGGCTTGCGTGTATTTAGCATTGATTTTGTTCTGTCTACATCTTCCCACTTGTTTTTGATGTGTGGTTTAAATGTGTGGCTGTTTCTGATTTTAATCTGCTTTTGCAGGGGGTGAAGTCCAGAGCTTGACCTTCCACATCCGTCACCCCCTTGTTCTAGTTTAAATGCATATCCACATACTGCTTGTATTTTTCACTTAGGATTCTTTTCCCTGCGACAGAGATGTAGTCCATCAGCACAGTATAGTCTCTTGTTGGTCCATCAGTTTCCCCAGTCGCCAATAAATCCCAATCCTTGTTTGCACTAGGTCTGGAGCCATGTATTAAAGCTGTTAATGCGATACAGCCTTTTTGCCCCCCTTACCAAGCACAGGTAGAACCTCTGAGAATGCAACAGTGTTAACAATGGGCTTGAGTTTCTCTCCCAGAGATTGGAAGTTCTTTTGGACTGTAGAGGTACTGTTTCTAGAGAAACAGTCACAAGCGTGAATATAGGAAAGAGTTCTTTATTAAACCAGCGGCTGCCCGACACAGGCCGTGTTTCGTACCCTTCCTCAGGGGCTAGCCAGGCGAAAAAAACAAAAAAAAAACCACAAACATATTGAATATTATAATGATAAAACAAAACAAGCCAAGCCAATAGGAACGTTAAAAACATAAAACCATAAATATGTGGAGCAAAGTAAAAAACAAAACAATACTATAATAAATATGTAGGTAAAAAAAGGGGGTGGAACATTAGTGCTCGGGACCTAATGCAAGGTGTACAGAATGGAATTTACTAACCTCTGTTGCAGTTCACAACGTAACCCTTGCTTCACACTATTTGTGCAAACATATAGATTTATAAACTTATGCTAAAAAACAAATATAATTAAAAGTATATTGAAACAAAACATATTAAAATAAATTAACAATGAGAGAACAGGACAGGATATGGAACCAAACCAAAATATTCATATTTCTAGTGAATATTTTGGTTTGGTTCCATATCCTGTCCTGTTCTCTCATTGTTAATTTATTTTAATATGCTTTGCTTCAATATACTTTTAATTATATTTGTTTGCACAAATAGTGTGAAGAGTTACTTTGTGAACCGCAACAGAGGTTAGTAAATTCCATTCTGTACACCTTGCATTAGGTCCCGAGCACTACTGTTCCACCCCCTTTACCTACATATTTATTATAGTATTGTTTTTAGTTCATATTGTTTTTTACTTTGCTCCACATATTTATGGTTTTGTGTTTTTAATTGTTTTTAACGTTCCTATTGGCTTGGCTTGTTTTGTTCTTTTATCATTGTAATATTCAATATGTTTATGTTTTTAGTTTTTTTTCGCATGGCTAGCCCCTGAGGAAGGGTACGAAACACGGCCTGTGTTGGGCGGCCGCTGGTTTAATAAAGAACTCTGTCTTTCCTATATTCATGCTTGTGACTGTTTCCCTTGTGTTCAGCGTGTTTTGTGCTTTTGCGCAAAGGTACTGTTTCTAGCCAGGTCATTTGTGCCCAAGTGGATAATCACATCAAGTTTCGAGTGTTCACTTTCTGTGCTAAGCACACTTCAACAATGTGGTTTGTATTTCTGCTGGCTGAAGAGCCTGGGAGGCACTTGACTATCTTCTCTCCTTTGAACTGTGTTCCCAAGTTGGTGCCACTGATGATGGAATCACCAAGTAGTAGTAGTTTGGTGAGGTTTTCTTCATATTTGGTCCTTTAGCAGGAGATTGGGCATTGTCTGTCTCATTTAAGGGCCCTTCAGTTTCTTTGAATTGGGCATCCTCATTCGCCAAGGCAGAGAAGGCATTATGCAGGGATATCTCCTGATGCATAGGGTGCCTCTGTGTCACAGGTCGCAATCTACCAGAACCCACTGTGATCCCCTTGTCCCTGGGACGTTTGATGCTTTGTGGGAGCGGTGGTGGACATTGTTTAGTTTGTATCCTAGAAGAGGTGCGCTTCATTGCAGACAGTTCCTCCCTGAGTAGGGTCATCTCTTTATGCATGGCAGCTAGGTCTTCCCTTAGTAGAGTCAGTTCTTTATGCATGGTAGCTGACCTGAGGCATATAGGACAAGCTCTGAGGTTCAATATGATTTGTCTTGGATTGAAAATATTGCAGTTATTGCACCGAATACACAACATGCTGAATAAGCAGTCCTAGAAGAAGAGGAAGGAGGAAGAAGATGTGGGCTCTAACTCAAGTTAAAAAGATAGATGGCAACATATGCAAGTACTATATAGGCAATGCAGCCTCTGGGGTGGGTGGGGAGAGGAGTAGGGTGGACAGGAACCTAAGTGTCTCTGGCCAGTAGGCTGTTCCTGAACTGGGGGCACACACAGATATCTGCTCCAAGGCTACCCAGGAAAAGGAGAGTCAGATTATCCCCAAGCTTAATTTATAACCACAGTTAAACTTTATATTAGCAATGCCCACAAAACAGAGAGACTCTATATTGATAACTAGAAAGCATCAGAGATAAGAAAGAAAATTTGTCTTAGCTTTGTGAAATATCCACAGCTCCTGCAGCCAGCCTCAGAGCCCCGTAGGACCGCTTCCCGACAAAGGGAGCATGACCCCGTGCTTCCCTTCTTGTTGATGTGGAACATCGCCACATGGTTGTTGGTCTGCACGAGAACAAACCTCCCCTCTAAGGTGGTCCTCTAAGGCCCTCAGGGCCCACCGAATTGCCCAGAGTTCGAGCAAATTTATCTGCTGCTGAGGCTCTTCGGGCGACCACTGCCCCTGCATGCATAGTGGCCCGCAATGGGCACCCCACCCTAACAGGGAAGCATCTGTCATCAGCACCGCATCATGCCGTGGGGCCTGGAAGGGTAATCTCCACATGAGGTTGGCAAGGGTCTTGCCATCAGCTCAGGGACAGATGGAGGTCGGAAAGGACTCTGATGGGGTCCCTGAGGTGACCGAGGGACTGGCTCCATTGGGCACTGAGACACCACTGAGTCGCCTGCATGTGCAGGCAGGCGTGGGGGACCACATGCATGGTAGAGGCCATGTGGCCCAGGAGGCGTAGCATGGTCAGTGGTGACCAGGGGAGTGCTATGGACGTGGGCCACCAGAGCTTGGAGGCGGCTGGTGCTATCCACTGGTAAGAAGGCAGTCGCCTGCTGAATATCAAGGAGCGCCCCGAGGAGAGCCTGCACCAGCTCGAGGTGAGACTTTGGGTAGTTGACCAAGAACCCCAAGCTCTCCAACAGAAGGATGGTGCGTGACATTGCTCGCCGGGCTTTCTCGACCGAGGAGCCCGTGATAAGCCAGTTGTCGAGGTAGGGAAAGACCGGCACGCCCTGATGCTGGAGGTGGGCGGCGACCACGATGAGGCACTTTGTAAAGACTCATGGGGCAGACGCAAGGCCGAATAGGGGCACCCTGTACTGGAAGTGCTGTCCCTGCATCCTGAAGCGCAGGTACTGTCTGTGCTGGGGATGGATCAAGATGCGGGTGTAAGCATCCTTTAGATCCAAGGAGCATAGCCAGTAGCCCTGCCGGAGGAAGGGCAGCAGAACACCATCTTTAAATTTCTCCCACACCAAGAACTTGTTCAACTTGCGGAGGTCAAGGATAGGCCGCAGACCCCCCGTCTTTTTCGGAATGAGGAAGTACCAGGAATAGAAGCTCCAACCTCGAAGGTGCGGAGGGACCTTCTCGACTGCCCATTGGGCAAGGAGAGAGAGTGTAATTCCCGCTGCAGTAAAAGCTAGTGCGTGGGGAAGTCAAGGAGGCTCCGCCAGGGAAAAGGGAGGTGGAAGCCTGTCGAAGCGAAGGCAATAGCCATCTCAGACAACCTGGAGAACCCAGGTGTCCGAGGTGATGGAGGCCCACGACGGGGCAAAATGAGACATCTCCCCACTGGCTGCTGCATCGCCAGAGGGTGAGGGGTTATGCCAATGGCATCAAAACCCCTGAGCAGGTTGTGGAGGAGCCGTAGTTTGGGCTTTTGGCACTTCCGGCTTACGATGCCCCTGGCCAGATTTACCCTGCGTCTGGGTGGTCGGTGTGGGTTAACCGGGTATGGCGGATAGCCCCGGTACTGGAGGTCCTTCCAAGGAAAGAAGGGCTTCTTGGTTGGCTGTTTCTTTTGGGGCAGAGTGGAGGTCTTGCATGAGAGACGGGTTCTGGTGACGCACTCAGTTTATCTCTGCAGCTTTATCCTCCATTGGCTTGCTGAAGAGCTGCTCGCCGAGGCAGGGAACATCCAGGAGTTGGCTCCAAATCAGAGGACTGGAGCCATGCCTGGCGGCGGGCCCCAATGCCCACGGCCGCCAACTGAGCCGATGACTCAAACCCATCATAGGAGGCTCGGGAGAGGTACTTAGAGCAGTCTGCGATAGACTAACAGGGTGCTGAACCTATTGGAGGGGCTCTCCCTCGAGGTCTGCGGAGAAACTCCCAAGCTCCTTAGACAAATCGCGCAGGAACATACCAATGTACAGTTGGTATGCCTGGATGCGACAAGAGAGCATGGAGCCTTGGTAGTCCTTACAGCCCAGGGCATCAAGGGCTCACGACTCTTGGCCGGGTGGCACCGATGAGTATGATTTCAGGCTCTTTTGCTTCTTCATAGCCGATTCCACCACCATCGAAGTGTGTGGGAGTTGGGTCTTTCGGAAGCCAGGCTCACGTTGTACCTTGTACATCGTGTCAAGGCGCTTGCTTACGATGGGGACCCAGGCGGGGGCATCCCACATTCGGAGAAGCAGCCGAGATAGAATAGGAGGTACAGGCACAGTGAGGAATTCCCTGGGTGGGGCTCATACTGAAGAATGTCGAGGTCGAGGTCTTCAGCATGAGGATCCTCCTCAGCCTGGGTGGCTAGGTTAAGGGCCCGTGCCATGTTCTGAATGAACACCAGGAAGGAGGTGTCCTGGGGTGGCGAAGCTGCTGAAATGCGGGCGGTGAGGGGTCCGATGGAAGATCCCGGTGGATACAGGTTTCCAGGGGAGGTGTCCCCATCTGACTCCCACTCTGAGAAATCGGTCGAGGAGTCCGAGCCAGGCAGATCGCCCTGTCCAATGGCCAGTGTCTGCTTGGAGACAGAGGCCCTGGACCACCTCACCTCTGAGGAACTGGAGGGCGAGCGAGACCGACATCAAGGACCCTCATGAGGCCCTCAGCTCGCGGGGGTTTCCTGGACGGATTTCGGTGTCCCACGTGAGGGACCCATGGTCTCTAGGCGCGAGTCAGCAAAGCTGGCCGTGAGCGCCTGCTGGGAAGCAATGAACGCAGAAATGCTGTGTTCCAGCGCCAGCATGCGGGACTCCCTTGCAGGCGTGGGGCCCTGCGACGCTGATCCCGGGGTCACCGGATCGGGCGTCAAAGAGAAGTGGTCCTCACCAGGACAGCCCTCAGGAGACCGGGCGCCTTCGTCAGAGGCCTCCGTTTCCATGCGGGGTACCTTGTGGGGCCGCTCCCTGTCCGACTCTTGGGAATGCCGAAGGGGTCTGAGCGACAGAGCACAGGAGCCCTCCCTCTTGTCGGAAGCCCCCAACAGTGACTTTGAGGCCTTCTTTTTGCACCGCTCCACCTCAAGGGATCCCTGGTCGGAGTGCTGGGCTGCGGGGGGGGGGGGGGGGGGGGAAGAGAACGGACCCCTCCGGGGGAGAGACGACCGAGGGTGCCACCGGGGATTCTGAGGCGGCCTTTCAGAAAATGTCTTTGGACTTCTGCTTACGGCTGAGTAGGGCCTTAAGGAGGACATTTTCTTGCAGAGCAAACAGAGCTCTGGATCATGGTCGGCTCCAAGGCACCATAGACAACAGTCATGAGTGTCCGTAAGTGACATGTTCCTAGAGCATCTATCGCATTTTTTGAAGCCAGTGGCTATGGGGGCAAAAATGGCCCCTGCGAGGTAGAAGACCCACGCAGCCAGTGGTTGGAAAAAGGGCACGAAGCCCACAACAACAAATGAGGAGAAAACTATCCCCTGTAGCTCTAAGAACATACAGCAGGAGGAGGACAGGTAGAGGACCGGAAAATAAAAAGGCCTGTAGGCCCAAAAACCAAAAACTTTTTCCGAGGGACGAGGAGGACGTGCGTCCAATGGGCTCTGTGAAAAAAGGGAGACTGAGCAAGATGGCACCCTTGGACGGGAAGAGGACTACGCATGCGTGGCAGCAATCCCAAAGGCTTTCTTTGGAAGCTGGGGAATTGCTCCGTGCAGGCTCCGTAGTTGCCAATGTTATCCATAAGTGAGGACTGACTTCCTGCTTGTTCCTGGAGAATAATGTATTTTTGAAGGATATTACCAAAATAGTGAATTTATGGCATCCTGAGAGGTGCAATAAACAAAAAACAAAGTGCCATCAAGTCAATGCTGATTCCTGGCAACCCAGCAACCACTGGTTTTCTTGGCAAGGTGTGACCAGAAGTAGATTGCCAGGCTTTTCTTCGGAGGTGATGGAGGGTAAAGTAACTGGCCCAAGGCCACAAGGAGTACCAGTGGGAATTGAACCCTGGTCTCTTGGTCAGCAGGCCACTGCTCTAACCAGTAAACCAGTGGTTCTCAATCCAGTCCTCTGGGACCCCTAGTCCAGTTGGGTTTGCAGGGTATCCACAATGAATACACATGAGATAGATCTGCATACAAGGAAGAAGAGCATGCAGATCTCTCATATGCATATTTATTGTGGATATCCTGAAAACCTGACTGGCCGGGGGGGGGGGGGGGGGGGGGCCCAGAGGACTAGGTTGAGAATAACTGCACTAGGTTATTCACAAGAAAAAAGCAGATAGAATTGAAGAAGTTGAAAGATTACAAAATTTCCCATCAACTGATAAGCAGGTTCTGAAAATAAAACAGTCCTTTGAAATGCCTTTATACAAATGTTGGGCGTCTAAAAAATAAGATGGGAGAGTTAGGATATAGCACTAAACAAAGAGGTAGGTATAAGATATAATTGGTACTTCAGAGACCTGGTGGAAGGAGGATAATCAATGGGACATTGTGATACCTGGGTACAAATTATAATCACAATAACTGCATTAAATTGGTGGAAGGGGTAGCACTATATGTTAAAGAGGGCATCAAGTCAAACAGGATAAAAAGCTTTATAGGAAACAGTGTACTGCAGAATTATTGATAGAAATTGCATGTGAGAAGGGGAAAGGAAAAGGATTGGGGGTGTACTATCATCCACCTGGTCAGAATGAACAGATGATGAAATGTTAAAAAGAAATTAGGAAAGCTAGCAAAACTGGAAATGGTGATAATGAGAAATTTCAATTACCCTAGTATTAACTGGGTGAATATCACATCAGAACATGCTAGGGAAATAGTTTCTCCAGGGACAAGCAGGGTTATGCAGCCAAACGTGAAGGTGAAGTCCCTGACCTCTCTTAGGTCAGACAAGCTTTATTGCCTCTGAGCATGTGTGCCTGCTTCCCATCTGCTTGTGTCCTGTGAGAACATTTTTTTCTTGATTGCGCCGAGCCTGCACAGGTCTCTCAACTCCTCTCAACTTTCATCAATTCAGTCTGCAAAACCCTTACTTTTGGCATCTGAACACTCACCCTCGATACCAGAGAACACCCGCAATCAAAATCAAAAGCAAAAGCAAAACAAAACACTGCATAACAGGGAACGCCAAAAACAAACACTCTGCATACTGCAATGGGCCTGTGCCGTGGGAACACACCTCAGTGCTGACTCTGAGAAAGGAGGATAACACTGCAAAGACCAAAAAACCCCAAAACAGCAAGGTTAGAGAGAGCAGCAAATGGTAAGGCAGTTAACACTGCAGTTTCTGGGACAGGTTTTGCTCGATGATTTACTGGGGGGGCCATCCCAAAATGACTGAACACTCCCCTCTTTCCCCATCAGGCCAGATTTCAGCACAATTGGGATCCCAGAGGGCAGCCACTGCGCTGGAGCTCTCCTCCCAGGTCGTGGCTGCAGGGTCAGGGAGTCCCCCTATGGCTACACCTGCTGGCTGGCTGGGTGGCCGGCTGGCTGGGTGGCCGGCTCCACCCTCCCCCCCACCGAAGCTTACTTACAACCTCTCTGCATCCTCCTATGACCAACAGGCAAGCCCACCTTGTTGCAATATCATTTTTACCTCCTTCTTTGGCTAGACTATCCTGCCTCAGAGGACCCTCCACAGATGGCTGCGGATTTACAAAAGTCCCTCTATCATGTCATTCACACCACCTATGATATCTACGCAGTCGTTGCACATTCTGCAACCACAGCGATCTCAGCTAGAGCAGCCTGGCTACGGGTCTCTGGGAAGATCTCCACAACTGCCTGGCAGACCTTGCCTGGGCGACAGCCTCTTCGGCACAAGATTGGTACATATGAGGACAATCAAGTCTCCATATTCTACATCAACAAAGAAGGGAATACGGGCTCACTTCAACTCTGCCATGAGGTTGCCTATGGATCTTTGCCCTCTCTATAGGGGCAACCCTGCGGGCAACTTATTTGCCCAGTGCTCTCAATTAGCTAGCTAACAAATTGACTTGCCAGCTAGATCCACACGAATGGTCCCTGGATCCCAAAACTGTGCAGGACATCTTTGCCGCCTAGGGGGAGCCCAATGTGGACCTCATCGCTTCAGCTGATAACGTAAAATGTCCCAGCTTCTGGTCCAGACTATGCCCGCGGATGCCTATGACTGGTACCACGGTCTCCTTTATGCCTTTCCACCATTTCTGCTCATTACAAGGGTCTGCTCAAGATCATGTATTAAGTACCCTGTATGTATTATGGACCCTGTATGTAACCTCAATATGCAATCAACTGTAAAGCCTTTAACCCCTTGATTGTTGTGCACTATCGCCCCCCCCCAAATCGCATTGTATATACCCTAATTCTGGCCGGTACAGCCAAACCCCCCCATGTATAGATGCCGCTGCTGATCACTGGAAGCAGCGGGTTACAAATGTACGCTTAAATAAATAAATAAATAAGACCTCCGCCAATCCTGAAAGCACTGAGGTGGCCTCACCTGCTGTGGTTTTATTTTTTTATTTTTATTTAAAAGGATTTTTATACCGCTTTATCCTTTAAATCAAAGCGGTTTACAATACAACCGAAACATGTTACATGGTGCGAGGGTGTAGGCATGCAGTGACTGGTACAGGTGCGTTTAAGCAGGTGAAATTGTAGAATAACTATGTACAAGGTGTGCTATGTACAAAATGAGCTAAATACAATGATCTACAGTATATACAAGGAGGAAGAATCAGATTGAATGGGGTAAGAGAGGGAACCACTGCTCCCTCACCCATCTCCTGATAATGTTGTGGGAATTCCCCATGCCACTGAGCACACAGCCCGACCTGACCCAGCAGCAGGGCCACCTCCTACATCCTAACCTCCAGAGCCTCTCCTTAACAGCATGGCGGCTTCAGGTGACCGAGCACTGATCGCCTCTCTGCCGCAGGAAGTTGTCTCCATCCTAATTGCATCTCAAAGGTCTTCAACGCAACTTTCCTACCAGCGTAAGTGGTCTCGTTTCACACTGGGCTGCCTTGGAGCATTGGACCAGATCCTGGTTGTTCATGGGCCAGGTGCTCTCCTACCTCTTTCACCTGTCTTGCTCAGGCCTCAAGATCACAGTGTACTACCATCTGTCCGCCATTGCTGTGTCCCACAATCCTGTCAATGGGAAACCCATTTCTGTACACCTGGTTGTCTCGAAGTTCATGGGAGGCCCGATGAACTGCAAACTGACCGTGCACCCACCTATGCTGGCCTGGGACCTCAATAGTATCCTGTCCGAACTTAGGAAACCACTCTTGGAGCCTCTAATGACAGCATCACTCAAGCACCTTACATGGAAGACAGCCTCCTTTGTGGCCATCACCTCTGCCAGATGTCTCTGGGAGCTTCAAGCACTGGTACACTACCTCCCCTACACACAGTTCTTTCACAACAGAGATCCTCAGGACCCCCTAGGTTTCTCCCAAAGGTGGTCTCAGACTTTCACATCAACCAACCTGTAGTCCTCCCTGCCAGCCCTGGAAGAGCAACTATACTCCCTCGACTTCTGAAGAGCTCTTTTGTACTACCTGCATCGCACAGAACCTCACTGTAGGTCACCTTCAATCCAAACCACCCCAGATGTCCAGCGGCCAAGCAGACCATTTCCTCATGGATCATGGACTATCGCCTCTGCTATATTAAAGTTGCCTTACCGTCCCCAGGACAGGTCACCCCTCATAACCTCAGGGCTACTGCCTCTTCCATTGCTGGTCTAGCCTCAGTTTCTTTCTAGGACATTTGCAGAACAGCCACTTGGTCCTCTATTCCCACTTTCACTAAGCACTACAGTCTGGACCGCTCCTCCATGAGGGACTCCGCCTTCGGCCAGGCTGTTCTCCAGAACTTCTTCCCTGCTTAACTCGGACTGTGGGACTTGGCTCGGGATTTACCTGGCTCGTCTGAGCCATCCAGGGATACCACCTTTGAGGCCTTCTTCTCGAGTTCCCTCGAGGGAAACCCCCTTTCCAAGGAACAGCAGTATCAGTCGGGATCCATAAGGCTACTCCGGGATTCCACGGTTTCGGAGGAGGCCTTGACCTTCGGAGGTACCGGGGACTCTGGGAAAAACTTATCATGCTGCTGCTGGTGGCTCGTGGCTCTTAAGGGCCTTGGTAGACATCTTCTTACAGAGGCTGCATGAAGTGGGGTCGTGATCCAGTCTCAGGCAACAAAGGCAGCATCGTGTGTATCAGTCAGGGACATTATTTTGGCACACTGATGACAATTTTTAAAACCACTGGTAGTCATGGGAGAAAAAGGTATCCCAGCGAGGTCGAAGACCGGTGGTGCCGCTAGTTGGAAAAAAGGCGTGAAGGCGCCAAGAGAAGAAAAACTACAAACCCAAGACTATGCTGGGGCAGCGGGCTCGGGTGGTGGGAAGAGAACTGGTGCACTACCGGAGGAGAGTATGAAACTCAGGTCAAGAAAATAATTTTTTTTCTGGAGGAAGAGCAGACAGATGTCTGAAGGGCTCCGTGGAAAAAAGGAGACTGAGCAAGATGGCATCCTTGGGTGGGAAGGAAACTACGCATGCGTGGTGGCATCTCCCAAAGGCTTTCTTTGAAAGCTGGTGGGGGGGGGGGGGGATGCTTCTGCGAGGACTCCGCTGGTGCTGATGTCATCCATATGTGAGGGCTGACTTCCTGCTTGTTCCTGGAGAAAGCACAATTACTCACCTATAACAGGTGTTCCCTGGGGACAGCAGGAATCCGTCCTCGCAACCCTCCCTCTTCCCCATGGAGTTGCTTCTTTATCATCATTTTTGCCATCTTTAGCTATGTTATTTGACTGAGGCAAGATAGCATGCTTGGGTGGGAATGGGACCACACATTTGTGGTGCATCTCCAAAGGCTTTCTTTGAAAGCTGGGGAGAAGCTTCTGCACAGGACTCCGGAGTCGATGCCATCCATATGTTAGGACCGATTCCTGCTGTCCACGGAGAATACCCGATACAGGTGAGTAATACACTTTCAAGACCCTCCTGCAACTTCTCACAATTGTTTCAGTTGATAGCGTTATTCAAAGTGGTTAAAATGGAATCTGTTCACTTTTCACTCACTGCTCTGATATTCTAGATCATTACAAAAACACTGGAGACACATCCCCAGGGGATTACACTATTCATCTCTTATTTTCGCCAGATTTAAGACCCAAATTGATAGGTTTTCCCGATTCTGTTTGTGGGATGAAAAAATAAACCAGCACAGTACAAATCACTCTTAAATGTGTGTATGTGTTGGGGGTTGGGGTACTTTAAAAATTCTGTACTTTTTTGGGGCGGGGTTATACAATGTCCTAGATACCATGGCAGAATGCAAATTTTTTGACTGAAGACTAAATTACTTCTGTGTTCTGTAAGTATTCAAAGTTCTCAAACTCACTGCAGCCTGCAGCTTAGAGTAAGACAAACACACTTTTGTAAAAGAACGATCACTTTGCTTTGTAAGATCTTGTAGAATGCACTGGATGATGACTGTTTAATAGTCTCCCCACTGGGATAATGCTTATGTTGCATTCCAATTCATTTATATTGAGAGGAGCTCTGGTAATACTGATCATTTAAAAAAAATGAACTCTATATTTATGACAAAATATTTCCCAAGATTTGTAACTATAAATTCAGTACTTCTCTCAACCCCTAATTTGTCTTCTAGTCTCATTCAATCTTTTTGTGAAACGAGACATTCTTCGTTATTCTACAGGGTAAGGACAGCATCAAGCCTGAACCTACAAGTCAATGGAGAAAGCTGAATAGTACAGTACCCCCAGGGATCTGTGATGGGCCTGCTGCTTTAACATTTATATATATCCTGGAAATGGGAACTGCGAGTGACGCGGTCAAATCTGCAGGTGACAAAATTATTCAAAGCTGTTAAAACACAAGAGAATTGGATGGTCACGTGATGTGTGAGTGAGTGAGGACGTCTCTCGCTCGCTCCGGGGCTGCCTCTGCAATTAATCTGCAATTTTAAACTACCTTTCTTTGGAAAAATTACCTCCCTGGGAGTTAGAGATCTTACGTTATCAAGTGCACTTCTTAGTAGTATGCAACGTTGTGATCTGATGCCGTTAACGACGAAGAAAGACCGGGAGAGATTGACTAGAGCTGGGCTTTCAGCGTCAGCCATGTCACAGCCATCCTCGCCGAGCGTGGAAAGCACAGACTCTTTGGCAGAGCTGGCAAAAGAGGTGGTCAAGTTCCTTGATCCAAAGTTTGATCTTTTAATGAAAAAGCTAGATGGCGTGGAGGAATCGCTCACTGACTTTGGAAAGCGGGTCGAAGAGATGGAACAGCAGTGTTTAAGCATTGAAGGCGGCGAGGGAAGGCGAGACGGAGAAGCTGCGGGGCAAAAAAAGTTACTGCTGGAGATCCAACAGAAGCTGGACGATTTGGAAAATCAATCGCGGAGGAACAATCTGAGGATTGTGGGTCTGGGGGAGGAAAAACCAGGACGTGAACTGCTTCATTTTCTGGAGAGCTGGCTGCCAGAGGCTCTGGGCCTGGAGGAGCTGCGAGGTCAGTTCAAAATAGAAAGAGCACATCAGCTGGGAGCCCGACGAGATGACGGGGGTCGTCCTCGGGTGGTGATCCTGAGGGTGCTTAATTTTCAACATAAGAGACAGATCTTGCAAGCGTATAGGAAAAAAGCTGAACTCAAGCTGGATAACCAGAGGATCTTGCTCTTTCAGGACTATTTGGCGGCAGTGGCAGCCAAACGGAGAGAGTTCTCGCCGATATGTGTGGAACTGTTTCGCCGGCGTGCAAGGTTTACCCTAGCTTTTCCGGCGACGCCGAGGGTCTCTGTACAGGGACAGACCCGCACGTTTGACCAGGCGGGAGCGGCGGGGCAGTTTCTGGCGCAATTAAAAGACGCGGCAGTAGAGGACTGACTGCCAGATTTGATCTCACTAATGCCCATGGCAGTGGCCTGGCCTGGACTGTTCGATGGCCAGGAAATAGACAAGTGTGATCTGTGTGAAGGTAGAGGACATGGTGAAACTGACCTTCATGGAAGACCTTCGCCCCCAGATATGTCTTTTGGGTGAGCGCAGGTTTTCTATTGAAGAAATAGCAGGTCATGATCGTTTTCAGATTTCTGGTTAATGTTGTACTATCCTCACTGTTATCCTGTTATAGTCGTGTTTGCTGTTTGTTTTCTTTCAGGCACATGGCTGAGATGCTGCTGAGTAGAGAGAGGAGGGTAGCTGAGGCGGTCCTGAAGAGTCGCTTCGGGCCTAGGCCTCAGTGGAGGTAACTGAGGACCATGGTTGCTTTTGTTTTAAGGGGGTTTGGGGAATGGGCGGGAAGGGAGGGGGAGAGGAGGGGATTGGGAGCTTTCCTAACCAGGGCTCCACACATCAAACAGGGAACTTTACTTGAGCACAGAAGGTTGCTGAACTCTGTAACCTCCTCAGGTTCAGAAACTGCTAACACCTAATCAGGTGTTAGTTCCCTCCCTACCCACCCCGACTCCCACCCACCCCTAGTGAGCAGTCTTGCTTTATAGGGCACCTCCCCCTTTAACAAATCACAGTGAATTGGACCAGCACATTTTGAAAATAATTAAAGAGATTTAACTGCTTTTTCTCTGAAAGGACAACTGCGAAACCAGCTGGTACTTGGTACATCTCTCTCTTTTGCTTTAACAGATACCTAAGCTCCACAAACAGAACAATGGCTGGGAAAAATCGTATTGCTAAAGCTGTTGCCCCAGTTACAGCTTCTGCCTCGGTCCAGACAGAGGTCCTAATGCCAGTTGAAGAACCGGTTCCATGTGCAGGGTGCCTGCATGCTGAAGCTCTGAGGAAACAAGTGGAGGAACTCAGAGAGGAGGTGGCAAGGCTAAGGAGCATTCAAGACAGTGAGAAGTACATTGATGAGATGCTTCTTGCAGCAACCAGGCTCTCCAGCACAGGAGAAGATGGGTGCCAACAGAATGTCGATGGTTGGACAAAAGTCACCAGAGCCTGCAAAATCACCAATCCAACTTCTCCAGCCCTTGAATTGAAGAACCATTATGCAGCCCTGGAAGTGGAGGAGGTGAAAGCATCCCTGGAAAGGGAAGAACCAGAGTTCAAGTACCCCATAGTTGCGGAATCAGTGACCAGAAGGAAACGAAGGGTAGTGGTGGTTGGAGACTCTCTTCTGAGGGGTACTGAGGCGTCCATCTGTCGGCCAGACGATGTCTAGAGAGGTATGCTGTCTGCCTGGTGCCAAGATCCAAGATGTTACGGAGAGTTTGCCAAGACTCATCAAGCCACTGACTATTTCCCAATGTTGCTAATCCATGTTGGAACAAATGATACTGCCAGGTATACCTCGGAACGTATCAAAAGTGACTTCATGGCTCTGGGACAGAGGGTGAAGCAGCTAGGTGCACAGGTGGTGTTCTCTTCAATCCTCCCTGTTGAGGGTAAAAGCCAAGGCAGAGAGGCTCGCATCCTGGAGATGAATGCATGGCTGCGTGGATGGTGTCTTCGAGAGCGTTTTGGTTTCCTAGACCATGGGATGCTGTTCCAAGGGTTGCAGAGCAGAGATGGCATCCATCTGTCCAAGAAAGGTCAACGCATCTTTGGTAGTAGACTGGCTAATCTACTGAAGAGGGCTTTAAACTAGATTCGTTGGGGATGGGTGAAGAAAGCCCCCAGGTAAGTGAAAGCCCCAGGTAGGTGATACATTAAATACCTTTATGGAAATGGGTAACAGGGGTAATATATGGAAAGCAGTGTGTATTAATGCCTGTAGCATGGGAAATAAGATCCCTGAAGTTGAAGCTTTGGTGGGAGTGGCTGACTTGGATTTAGTGGCAGTTACAGAAACATGGTTCACAGAAAACCATGACTGGGATGTAACTATACCTGGCTATACTTTATTCAGAAAGGACAGGGTAGGAAGAAGGGGAGGAGGAGTGGCACTATATGTAAAAACTACTATTAAAGCTTTGGAATTACAGAGCTTAAAAGGGAGAGAGGAGGCATTGTGGGTTAAACTAGAAAGAGGGAAAGAGAAATCTATTTGCATTGGTGTGATATACAGACCTCCCTCACAAGAGGAAGAGGTGGACAGAGTTAATTGAAGACATACGCAGCATTGCTAGGAAAGGGGAAGTGCTACTGCTATGAGATTTCAATATGCCAGATGTTGATTGGAACATTCCTGCTGCAGTATCATCTAGAAGTAAGGAGATCCTGGATTCTCTACAGGAA
Organism: Ichthyophis bannanicus; assembly: GCA_033557465.1. NCBI lineage: Eukaryota > Metazoa > Chordata > Amphibia > Gymnophiona > Ichthyophiidae > Ichthyophis > Ichthyophis bannanicus. The sequence continues at coordinate 905,640,869 of CM066035.1, read as the reverse complement.
GAACTATTCAGGCAATTGGTAACAGACCCCACACGTGAAGGGGCCATACTGGACTTGGTGCTTACCAATGGTGAAAGTGTTTCTGATGTTGTAGTGGGAGATCATTTTGCATCCCGTGATCACCAGATGGTGTGGTTCAGTATTAGGACTAGAGCTGTTAGAATCCATTACAAGGTGAAGATCTTAGACTTTAGGAAGACTAACTTTGCGAAGATGAGCCAATACCTCAGGGAGTCGTTAGTGGGATGGGAACAGCTGGGGGATGTAGAAAAACAGTGGGCAAAACTGAAAGGGGGTATTTTAAAGGCAACCAACCTTTTTGTTAAAATGATAAATAAAGGCAAAAGGAACAGGAGACCGCTATGGTTTTCGAAGGAAGTAGCTGAAAAAGTGAAGAAAAAGAGGGAGGCCTTCATGAAATACAAGAGATCACAGAGAGAGGAAGACAGGCATCTGTATTTGGAAAAACTTAGAGAAGCTAGCAAAGTAGTCAAGAAGGCAAAGATTCAAAAGGAGGAGGAAATAGCCAATGCAATAAAATGGGGGGATAAGACATTTTTCAGATATATTAGTGAGAAGAGGAAGGGCAAAAGTGGTATTGTCAGACTCAAGGGTGCAGGGGGGAATATGTAGAAGCTGATAAGGATAAAGCAGAATTGCTTAACAAATATTTTTGTTCTGTGTTCACAGATGAAGAACCAGGAGCAGGACCTCAGAAAACACCCACAAATAGGAACAGAAGCGAGGGACATCTTGAACAATTTTCAAAAGACTGTGTTCGTGAGAAAACTAGCTCAACTTAAAGTAGACAAAGCGATGGGACCGGATGGGATACACCCTAGAATACTGAGGGAACTTGGGGACGTTCTAGCAACTCCACTGACTGACCTTTTCAATGCCTCGTTGGAGTCGGGAGTGGTGCCAAAGGACTGGAGAGAGGCTTATGTGGTGCCTTTACACAAAAGCGGAAGTAAGGATGTGGTTGAAAACTACAGGCCGGTTAGTTTAACTTCGGTGGTGAGTAAATTATTGGAAACGCTGCTGAAAGAGAAAATAGTGAGGTTTCTGGAGTCCGGCGGATTACAGGATCCGAGGCAGCATGGATTCACTAGAGGCAGGTCTTGTCAGACAAATCTGATTGATTTCTTTGACTGGGTGACCAGGGAGTTGGACCGAGGGAGAGCTCTAGATGTGGTGTATTTAGATTTCAGTAAAGCCTTTGACACTGTTCCTCACAGGCGACTTATAAACAAACTGAGCACCCTAGGGATGGACCCTAAAGTTACTGCTTGGGTTAGAAATTGGTTGGGTGGGAGGCAACAAAGAGTACAAATAAATGGAGCTCACTCTGAGGAGAAGGATGTTACCAGTGGTGTGCCCCAGGGATCTGTCCTTGGTCCGATTCTTTTTAACATCTTTGTTAGTGATAGGGCTGTCGGGTAAGGTTTGCCTCTTTGCGGATGATACCAAAATCTGCAATAGAGTAGACACCCAGGAAGGTGTAGATAACATGAGGAGGGATCTAGCTAAGCTTGAAGAATGGTCTAGAATTTGGCAGCTGGGATTTAATGTTAAAAAATGTAAGGTCATGCATTTGGGCTGCAGCAATCCAAGGGAGCAATACAGTATAGGAGGTGAAGTACTTTTGTCCACTAAAGAAGAGCGTGACCTAGGCGTGGTTGTGTCTGATGATCTTAAAGTAGCTAAACAGGTAGAAAAGGCGACAGCAAAAGCTAGAAGGATGCTTGGGTGCATACGGAGAGGAATGGCTAGCAGAAAAAAGGAGGTGATAATGCCTCTGTATAAGTCTTTGGTGCGACCTCATTTGGAGTATGGTGTGCAATTCTGGAGACCGCACCTTCAAAAGGATGTGAACAGGATGGAGTCGGTGCAGAGGGTTGCTACTAAAATGATTAATGGGCTTCATTATAAAGCATATGAGGACAGACTTAAGGATCTTAATATGTACACCTTAGAGGAAAGGCGGGATAGAGGTGATATGATTGAGATGTTTAAATACCTCCGTGGCATAAATGTTCAGGGAGAGAGCCTCTTTCAATTGAAAGCAAGTTCTGCTATGAGGGGACATGGGATGAGGGTGAAGGGAGATAGATTCAGGAGTGATATGCGGAAATATTTCTTTACGGAAAGAGTAGTGGATCCGTGGAATAGTCTCCCAGTGGAGGTGGTGGAGATGAGGACAGTAACTGAATTCAAAAAAGCATGGGACCAACACAGAGGATCTCTAAAGGTAAAAAGTGGACTGTTGTAGTTGTTGTTATGGAAGGACAGACTAGATGGGCCTTGTGGTCTTTTTCTGTCGTCATGTTTCTATGTTTCTAACTAGTAGTAATAAAAGGGAGAGGGGGTGTGAGGTGGGGGTTAGCTGCGGAGGGGAAGAATAGGAGTTTTCAGGGATGGGCATACTGGCGACCACGAGAGCATTCGGAAGGGAAGTGGAAGCTCCCGGGGTTTAGAGGTTCCCGACTTGATTGTGGATTTCCTTGGTGCGGGGTGGAGGCTGGGCTGCCCTGCGCTGCTGTAATGATACTACATCATAGTTGGCCATTATACTCTGAAGCTGCACTATGCCTTCTGATTTGAGGTTAGTAACTTGGAATGTGTGTGTGTGGGGAGGCGATCAGTACTCCGGTGAAACGAACTAAAATCCTGCAAGCCCTTAAGAGGAGGCAAGCTCAGATAGCCTTGTTACAGGAGATGCACTTAAACTCCAGGGAGCACGCCAAACTGCAAAGAGACTGGGTGGGGACAGTCTTGTCAGCCTCCTCTGGTGGAAGGCGAAAGGGAGTGGCGATTCTGATACATAAAAGTTTGTCTTGTGAAGTCCTGGCGGAAGAGGAGGACCCCATGGATAGGTTTTTGTTTGTCCATGTTAAGATCCAAGGAGAAGAATTGTTAATTGGAAACCTGTATGCCCCTAATATATATGATCATGCCTTTTTCCGTTACATGTTGGAAGAGGTTTTGGGAGTCCCAAAAATACCATTAATTCTAGCAGGAGACTAACTGCCCCCATGATCCCACCTTGGATAGGTCGCATGCACAATCTGGTCGGGGATGGTTGAATAAAGGAGTGGGATACGTATGCGACCTGGGAGATTTGGTTGACTCTTGGAGAGTGCTTCACCAGGAGAGCAGAGACTACACACATCTATCGAGGGCCCATCAAACGTGGTCGAGAATTGATTACATTTTGGGGTCGAAGCAATGGTTTGGAAAGGTGATTAAAGTGGAGATAGAGCCTATTGTTGTATCGGATCATGCTATGGTGAGCTTGGACTGGAGGGGTGAGTGGAAAGTGGGGGGTAAATGGTCCTTTCCAGGCTACTTGTGGCAGAAACAGGAGTTCCGCCATTATGTGTGTCATCATTGGGCAGAATATGCTCATTTTAATGAGGGGAAGGCCAGCTCGGTGGCAGCCTTTTGGGAGGCTGGTAAGGCGGTTCTTGGGGCCATATTATAGCTTATGTAGCAGCAGAGAGGCGGAGAAAGCACAGTTACTTACCTGTAACAGGTGATCTCTGGGAACAGCAGGAATAAGTCTTCACATATGGGTATGTCGGTACCGACGGAGCCTGCGCGGGAACGCTCCCTTGCTTCCCAAAAAGGAAAGCCTTTGGGAGCATCCCACAGCGCCTGCGCGCTGCCTTCCTGCCTTTCCTAACCGCCTCTCCTCAGTTTGAGTTTTAAAGCTGAGACAAAAGAGAGAGAGAGGAAAGGAAAGATAGAGAGATAACTCCTAGGGGAGGTGGGAGGGTTGTGAAGACTTATTCCTGCTGTTCCCAGAGATCACCTGTTACAGGGTAAGTAACTGTGCTATCTCCAGGAACAAGCAGGAATGAGTCTTCACATATGGGGACTCCCTAGCTAAAGATGCCTGGGAGATCCCCAAGGATATGAGACCCTGGGAAGGGTTCTACCTCCTCCTATGGATCTCAGGCATCCATCCAGGGAAGGAGGGTAGGAGTTGATTAAGAATGGAACAGGTGTTTGAGAACAGCCTGACCAAACAAGGCATCCCGGCGGGAGTCCTTGTCCAAGCAGTAATGGGCTGTGAAGGTATGAACCGAGGCCCAGGTGGCTGCTCGACAGATATGGTCGATGGACACAGAATTTAGATGAGCCATAGAGGTGGCCATGGCCCTCACATTATGAGCTGTGACATGGCTCTCCAGAGAAAGGTTCTTACTCTGGTAGGCAAAAGAAATACACTGAGCAATCCAACTGGACAGTGTCCTTTTAGAGACTGGAAGTCCCAAATGAGAGGGATCAAAAGCAACAAAGAGCTGGGAAGACTTTCTATGTTGCTGTGTCCTTTGTAAGTAAAAGGAAAGAGCTCTTTTACAATCCAGAGTATGAAGACTCTTCTCTGCACTTGATGCATGAGGAGCTAGAAAAGAGACAGGTAAATATACCTCTTGATTAAGATGAAAAGGTGAGACCACTTTAGGCATAAAGTGTGGATTGGTCCTAAGGACTGCCTTGTCATGATGGAACCTTGTATAAGGTGGATTAGCCACTAAGGCCTGCAGCTCACTGATGCGGCGAGCTGAGGTGACTGCAATGAGGAAAATAACCTTCCAGGAAAGGAATTTCAAGGAGGTGGTGGCTAAGGATTCAAAAGGAGGCTTCATAAGCTGACCAAGAACCAGATTTAAATACCATGCCACCGGAGGAGGCCTAATGGGAGGTTTAGTTAAAGTTAGGCCTCTCATGAATCTTGCAATAAGAGGATGAGAGGAAATAGGCTGTCCATTGATAGGCTTAAGGGATGCTGCAATAGCACTCAAATGGACCCTTACTGAATTCGTCTTAAGGCCTGCATTGGAAAGATGCAGGAGGTATTCCAATAGAGAATTCAAAGGTAGTGCTAGAGGGTTGAGACCCTTTTGAGCACATCAAATGGAGAATCTTTTCCATTTAAAAGCATAGGAACGCCTAGTGGACGTTTTTCTGGAAGCATGGAGGATATCCTTCACTTGTTGAGAAAGATTCAAGCCTTGAAGGTCTAGGCCTTCAGTAACCAAGCTGAGGTGAAGGGACTTGGGGTTTGGGTGCCACAAAGGCCCCTCCTCCTGGGACAGAAGGTCTGGAGCAGCTCCCAAGTCCAGGGAGGGGGCTTGGGAGAGATGCAGAAGTAGAGGGTACCACACTTGGCGTGGCCAGCGTGGAGCTATGAGGATCATAGATCCTTGATCCCTCTGAAGTTTGAACAGAGTCTTGGGAATCAAGAGAATGGGTGGAAAGGCATACAGGAAGCCCTGACCCCAATGAAGGAGGAAGGCATCCTTGGCCTGAACTCCCTGACACGGAATTCTGGAACAGAACCGGGGAAGTTTGGCATTGCACGGACTTGCAAAGAGGTCTATGTCCGGGGTTCCCCACTCTTGAAAGATTCTGAGTACCTGATCCATGTGCAGGGACCATTCGTGTGGGAGCAGAACTCGACTGAGTCTGTCTGCCCAAGAGTTTTAGATTCCTGGGAGGTATACTGCCAGGAGATGGATCTGATGCTCTCTGGCGAAGGCCCACAATCTTAAAGCTTCGTTGCAAAGCGACAGAGAGCCAGTTCCTCCTTGCTTGTTTATGTAAAACATGGCTACTTGATTGTCCGTATGAATGAGGACTGTCTTGTAGCTGAGCAGGGTATGAAAGACCTTGAGAGCTAGAAGACTGCTCAAAGCTCCAAGTGGTTTATATGAAGAAAGGTCTCCTGTGGGGACCAAGTGTCTTGGGTGGAGAGGTCTTGTAGATGAGCTCCCCAACCTGTTTGGGAGGCATCTGTTGTGAGAGTTGCTTGGGGCAACAACTGTTGGAAGGGGGACCCCAGCAACAGATTTTGAGTGGACATCCACCATTGGAGAGACCAAAAGACGTTTGGAGGTTGCTATTTGGTCTGAGAGAGTTCCTGATGCTTGAGTCCACTGGGTGGACATAGTCCATTGGGCTGCTCTCATGTGTAGGCGAGCATAGGGTACCACATGCACTGTGGAAGCCATGTGGCCTAGCAGTCGTAGCATTTCCCAGGCAGTTAAGTGGCTCTTTGACTGAATCTGGGAGGCTAACTGCACTAGACGTTGGCAATGGGCCTGAGGAAGGTAGGCCCTTGCAGTGGTAGTATCCAACCAGGCCCCTATGAATTCTAGGGACTGAGTAGGGATGAGCTGAGACTTTGGGAGGTTTACCACAAGTCCCAGATACTGCAGAATGCGTCTTGTGCGGTCCAGGGAAATCTGGGCCTCTGACTGAGATGGAGCTCGGATGAGCCAGTCGTCCAGGTATGGGAATACAAATATTCCCAGAGTGCGTAGAAATGCAGCTACTGTTGCCATGCATTTGGTGAACACTCTTGGAGCAGAGGCCAGACCAAAAGGAAGCACCCTGTATTGATAATGTTTTCCTTGGAAAGGAAAACGGAGGAATCTTCTGTGAGATGGATGGATGAGGACATGTGTGTACGCATCCTTGAGATCTAGAGAACAAAGCCAATCCTGACTTTGAAGGTATGGAAGGAGAGTGCCCAGAGAAAGCATCTTGAACTTCTCCTTGCATAGAAATTTGTTCAATTCCCTGAGATCTAATATGGGTCTGTTTCCCCCTGTCTTCTTTGGAATGAGAAAATAGGGGGAGTAAAACCCTGACCCTTGTTGAAGAAGGGGAACTTCTTCTATTGCCCTTGGGCAAGAAGGGTAGCCACCTCTTGACCTAGAAGGTCGAGAAGAGATGTGGGAGAATTGAAGTGTCTCACCATGGTGTGGGGAGGAAGGTCTGAGAAATGAATTTTGTAGCCCTCTCTTATGATGGAGAGGGTCCACTGCTCCGATGTAATCTGCTCCCATCTGGGAGCAAAATGAGCTAACCTTCCTGTAATGGTGAGAGGTTCTGGCTGTTTTAAAGCCAGAAAGGCTAAGTTCTCTAGTATCAAGTCAAAAACCCTGAGGGGGTTGGGACTGCTGAGTTGCAGCAGCAGCTGTAGACTTAGTCCTGGCTTGCTTAGGTTGCTGACGCTTAGTGGTAAAGCGACCTGTAGAAAATTGTTGGCCACAAGTGGAAGGGAATCTGCCCTTTTTGAAAAAAGACTTTAAAAGTCTTTTTCTTGGCAGGAATGGAGGTGACTTTGAAAGTCTATCCAGAGCAGAATTCTCTGCATCCATTTGAGTGGCTTTTATTTGCCATTCTTTGCCAAACAGGTTTTCACCTGTACAGGGGAGATTTCCTAAGCCATCTTGGACCCAGGGTTCTAAATAAGAAGCTTGGAGCCAAGCAATTCTGCGAGCAGCTATGGCAATGCCAGAAGCACTGCTGGCACCTTCAAAGGAGTCAAAGGCTGCCCGGTTGGAAAACTTTGAAATGTCTTGAGTATGCTTAAGCCAAATGAGGAATTCATCCCTTTTATCCTCTGGTAGAAAAGGGAGGAAAGTGTGCAGTTTATCTGCAACCTCCTTTAGAAACATACCCATGTAAAGACTATAGGAGTTGATTCTGGCAATGAGCATACTGGCTTGGAAGATTTTCCTACCAAAAGCATCCAAGGTCCTGCATTCTCTTTCCTGGAGGAGCAGAAGTGTGTCTCTTTGTACTCTTTATCCTCTTCATAGCTGACTGCACCACAATGGAATGGTGAGGAAGCTGTGTTTTATGAAAACCAGGACAGGGACACGATACATAGGTCTAATCTGCGAGGATGAGGAGAGATAGTGAGAGGAGTCTCCCATAAATCAATCATGTGTTCATAAAGAATCTCATGAATTGGTAAGGTGACTGCCTCTTTAGGAGCCTTAGAATAACCCAAAATATCTAATTTTTTTGCTCTAGGCTCTGATTCAGAGGTTACCGAAATAGAAAGTCCTTTAGCTACTTCTCTTATGAAGTCTTGAAAGGACAAGTCCTCTGGAGGAGTCATTCTTCTTTTTGGAGAAGGCGGCTCTTCAGGAAGGGTTATGGATACTTCAGCAGACTCCTCTGATGTATCAGAATCACCAGAGGAATCAAAGTACCATCTGTCAGGGTGCTCTTCTAACGCTCGGTACGCGTATCGAGCAGTATCAACATCGGGTGTCATCAGTACCGATGAGCAGCCCTGGACAAGGAACCGCTGCAGTCGGTATCCTGGTCGATGTCGATGCAGTCGGTACCTGTATCGGCGCTGGTGCCGGTACCCGAGTCGATACCGACAACGGAGTTTGTTGTGGTATCAACGGCGTCGCAGCTTGAATGAAGGCATTGATAGCCTGCTGCATGGACAGAATGTTCTGATCCATCGACGCCATGAATGCCTGGAACTCGGTACAGGAAGATTGTGCCAGTACCCCAGAGCATTCTAACAGGTGATCGGTCGAGGCCGTGCCATCGATGTCAACCTGTAACCCCATAGGTGGAGCTTTGGAAGCCGAAGCTTCCCGCCGGGGTTGTTTTGCCGGTGCAGGATCCTCGAGGGCAAGCCCGGAGGCATCTCGATGCTTAGAGGGAGATCTACCCTTCGAGGAAAGGCTGGATTTATGTTTGGTTACCTGAGATCCATTGGGGGAAGAAGCAGCCCTGGAAGACGTCGATGCCACCGAAGCTGCATCAGCGGGAAACAGCACATGGAGCTTAGCTGCTCGGTTCTGTAAACCCCGTTTAGACATCAAAGAGCAGGACGGACAATCCGAAATGGAGTGTTCAGGACCCAAACATTTAAGACACCATTCATGGGTGTCCGTAACAGAAATAGTACCGCTGCACTTAGTGCATTTTTTAAACCCGGAGGCTGGTTTTTCCTTGAGGAAAAATCTCGTGAGGCCTAAGGCCCAAAGAGAAAAATACACTAAGTGAGGGAAAAAATATGTAGTTTGTTTTTTTTTTTTTAAAGAAAGAAAAGACCGGCGGTACCGGTCCGGAGTCGGGGGAGGCAGACACGCGACCAAAGAAATAAAATAAAACAAAGAACTTCTTCAGCGGTGACAGGGCAAAGAAGAACTGAGGAGAGGCGGTTAGGAAAGGTGGGAAGGCAGCACACAGGTGCTGTGGGATGCTCCCAAAGGCTTTCCTTTTTGGGAAGCTGGGGAGCGTTCCCGCGCAGGCTCCGTCGGTACTGACGTACCCATATGTGAAGACTCATTACTGCTTGTTCCTGGAGATATGAGGATCTGCTTAGAGTGACCCAGGAACTTCATAGAGCAAAGATCCATGCAATGCACAGTCGGGGGGAGTCCAAGGGTATGTGGAGATTCAGAAACAGCTGAATGGTCTGTTGCAGGAGAGAGCTATTCAATCTCTACAGTATTACAGACACCAGTTCTTCCGTTATGGTGATAGGACAGGAAAGCTGTTAGCTCGCTTAGTGCGGGATAAGGCTGGCCCTCGTGGTGTAACGGTGATTCGCGATACTAAGGGGATGCAACATACTAGAGCTGACAAGTTTGTGCGTTTCAGACCTTCTATGAAGAGTTATATACGGCTGAGGAGGGAGATGGGGAACAGGTGGCAGAGTTTCTGGATAAGGTACAGATTCCGTCGCTATCGGAAGAGCAGCAGGAGCTGTTGAATCAGCCCATTGCGGGGGAGGAAATTCAGAGGGTGATTCGAGCTGGAGCGTCCCATAAGGCACCGGGCCCGGATGGGTTCACTTATGAAGCTTACAAGATGTTGGAGATGCAGCTGGTTCCTACATTGGCGGCGGTGTCGGTGTATGGGGAGGTCGTGGAGCAGGGTAACTTTCCGAGGGATATGAGAACGGCAAGTATTATTTTGATCCTGAAACAGGGAAAAGATCCGGAGGCTCCAGCATCTTATAGGCCGATTTCTCTGATAAATGTTGACATGAAGCTGTTCGCCTCCGTATTGGCGAATCGACTCCAACAATTCTTCCCAGCGTTAGTGGGCCCCCATCAAGCGGGTTTTGTTAAGTGAAGAGAGGCCTGTGAACATAAGCAAGGTTTTGTTGGGAATTGAGAAGAGTCTGTTAGCTCGAGAACCGATGATTCTTGCAAGTTTGGACTCTGAGAAGGCCTTCGATATGTATCCCCAGGATACCCTGTTTGCGGCCCTACGGAAGTTTGGTGTTCAGGGCCAGTTTCTAGCGTGGATTCAGGCATTGTATGTAGACCCCTTGGCGGTGGTTGATAATTGGGGGGGGGGGGGGAGCGCTCACAGCCTCTCTCATTACATAGGGGCACTAGACAGGGGTGTCCTCTCTCCCCATTACTGTATGTGTTACGGTTAGAACAGTTATTGGTTTCACTGACTGCGTCTAAATTGATAGCAGGAATTGAATGGAAGGGAGGGAGCATAAAGGTAAGTGTGTTTGCGGATGATCTGCTGCTATGCCTTACGCGTCCGGAATGTTCCTTGCCAACAGCCTTACGCGACATTGAATATTTTGGGGAATTCTCAGGGCTCCGAATCAATAGGACTAAATCAATGGTGTTGGATGTGGATAATCAGTCCCGGAAGACTTGGCAGGGGGGGGTTTCCCGCTCAGCTGGGCGACAGGGCAAATCCGGTATTTGGGAATCCAAATCCCAGAACACCCGAGGTGCCTCTGAGGTTAATGTGCGACCCCTGCTTGATTCAACGATAGCTAAGTTGCAGAGTTGGAGAGACCTCCCGGTGTCTGATGGGACGCATAGCATTAGTAAAAATGATAGAGTGGCCGTGTTGGTTGTATTTATTGCGACACTTGCCACTATGTTAAAAAGGAGAGACCTGTTGGAGCTACAAAAGCAGATTGGCAGGTTTCTCTGGAAGGCTAAGAGGGCGCGGATAGCATTAGCAGCGCTCATGCGCCCCGTCTGCGAGGGAGGTGTGGGTTTGACCTCTCTGAGGAATTATAACCTATGTTATTTAGCGAGGAGGTTGAGTGACCTGATTGTTGGCAATGAGGAGCGCATCCCTGTAGCTCTGATTGATCAGCTCTCAGGGACTTGGCACAGGGCATATTTGTTGCATTGCGCGGGAGCAATGTTGCCGCCGTTCTGGAGGGCGTCGATTTATTTAGAAACGTTAAGGACGGCATGGAAGGTCATATGCCGTTTAAAAGGAAGGCACTGGACGGTTACGGACTGCCTACCTTTGATGGGCAATAGGGGATTTGCGCCGGGGAGGGAGCGTGGTGTGGCATCGAGCTGGTATGAGGCTGGTATTGAATATCTAGGGCATATGAGAATGGAGGCTTTGGACCAGCTTGAATCTTTTCAGTTGCTGGCCAGAAGGTATAAATTGCAGAGAAAGACGTTTTACTTTTACCTACAGGTGCGACATTATTTAACCAGTCTGCCTAGCGGGATAGCAGTATTGTCGCGGTGTGGTAGTTTATGGTTATTGATGGAGAGGCTTCAGGAGAGTGCTTCCGCACGCAGGTTAAGAGCTGAAATTACGCCAGTCGGGAATCTGGCGTGCTTGACTCCTTTAGCGGGCAGGTGGCGGAAGGAGGGGTTGGAGGAAATCACGGAGGAGCTGCTGGGGCAGACTTTCCGAAGAGTATGGGAGATCTCGGAAGCAATAAGATACCGGGAATTGCAATATAAATTGTTGTGGCAAGCCTATGTCTCTGAGGTCGGAGCAGTGAAGATGGATATCTTGACGGCGGATGTGTGTGGTCTCTGCAAGAGGGAGGTGGGTATGTTGCTACACCACTTTTGGTCTTGTCCCGTTATTCAGTTATTTTGGGAGGCGATAGGGGAGAAACCTTTTCTGTGGACGAAAGTGAGAATAGAGCTTCGACCAGTTTGGTGTCTATTTCAGCTGGTCTACCCGGGTATTGGGGGGGACGCAACCCTTACGGCAATTCTACGAGAAGAGCTTTTTAGTGGCCAAACAATGCATGTTACGACACTGGTTATCGGAGGGAGGCCAACTTTCCAAGGAATGGGAGCATCAGTTCCGGGACGTAATGCAGATGGAGCGTAGAACGGCCTGCCTAGTCGGGGGGAAAACTTGGGAACGCAATCAGACTATTTGGGAGCCTTTGATGAGGTCTTCTGGAAATCCATTCAAAGGGGAGCAGGATTAAGTGGTCATCGGGTACTGGTATATCTATCAACCAGTGTAGCTGGGTGGGAAGTGCAGAGGGAGATTTAAAAGGACATAAGGATAGGTAAGGTTCCACCAAGCTGGGGGGGGGGGGGGGTGTTAACGGGATGGGAGGGAAGGGCGGGAGGGGGGAGGGCGGGAGGGAGGATTGGGGTGTTGTGTTTGCGGTTTAATAGTTTCCTAGATAACTAGTGTTTGGTAAGTGAGTGAATTCTGGTAAGAAGAGGTGGTGCTGTATTATGTTTGGTTGTTGTGTGGGGGTAAAGCTGGCCAATAATGAATCTTTCTTCTCGTTCTTTCCTTTTATGCGGGTAAGCCATAATACTAATACTAATGAGGAGTCTGTTCTCCTAGATAGATTTGACACTAGATTTGAGGACATTATAGGGAGGATAACATTTACATCTGTACTAGGACAAGGTGCAGAGGGGCATGTGGAGGTGGAAGGAGTGAGGTAACTGAAATTTTGTGTAGAACATTCTATATGGATGGAAATTTTATAGCTATGCCATGTATGAGGACGGAATGGACCTCTTTAGGGAGATAATGGAAATGTTTTTTTGTCTTTTCTTCCTGAAGGAGGTCATTCTAACAATCATAATACGACTGTTCTCATGGATAGACCAGATTGTAGCATTGAGAATGTTATAGAGCAAAGAACGTTAACAGGTGTCTTAGGATATGCTGAAGATCTATGCAGGGTTGCAGAAGGAGTGCGGCACCTCTTTGTTGTAATAACTTCCATGAAAAGTTATATGTATGTTTGTATTGTAGGAAGGTGGAATGAACACGTTTATACGAAAACAATAAAAATGATTTTACATAAAACACAAGAGAATTGAGAAAACTTGCAAGAGGACCTTGATAAACTTGAAGACTGGACGTCTGAATGGCAGATGAAATTTGATGTGGACAACTGCAAAAGTTATGCACCTAGGGCAGAACCCCCAAACTATCATTACACAACGCAAGATTCCACATTAGGAACCATCACCCAGGAAAAAGATTTAGGCGTCATAGTCGCTATGTTGAAACCCTCCACCCAGTGTACAGTGGCAGCCAAAGCAAACAGAATGCTAGGAATCATAAGGAAAGGAATGGAGAAAAAACAAACAAGGATTATAATGCCTCTGTATTATTCCATGGTGCATCTGCACCTTGAATATGGTCACCGGCATTGCACACAATATCTTAAAAAGGATAAAGCGGAATTAGAAAAGATACAGAGAAGAGTCACCAAGATGGTAAAGGGGATTGAAGGATACCCCCTATGAGTAAATGCTTAAAAGGTTAGCGCTTTCCAACTTGGAAAAGAGACGGGTGAGGGGAGATATGATAGAAGTCTATAAGTTAATGAATGGAATAGAACAGGTAAAGCTAGATTGGTTGCTTACGCCATCAGGAAGTAGAAAGACTAGGGGACACGCAATGAAGCTACACTGTAACCCATTTAAGACTAAGAAAATATTTTTTCACTCAACATGAAATCACACTCTGGAATTTGTTACTGGAGGATGTAGTGAAGGCTGTTAGTGTAGCTGGGCTTAAAAATGGTTTGATGACAAGTTCCTGGAGGAAAGATCCATAAAACATTAAAGAGGACCCAGGAAATCCATTGCTTGCTCGAGAAAAGCATTGTGCAACCTGGGTGCCTTTTTGGGAACCTGCCAGGTACTTGTGACCTGGATTGGCCACTGTTGGAAAAAGGATACTGGGCTTGATGGACCTTGGTCTGACCCAGTATAGCATTTCAAAAAAGCGTCCATTTCAAGGAAGGAAAAAATGTCTTCATACCCCCATCCAATGTTCCCGCTAACCTACGCTGGGTCCGCCGCCAACATTCCTGCCGGCGGGGGGGGGGCAAGGGGGGGTTGCAGAGCGATTGAGGCGTGCCGGCACAGATTAAAAGTGAACATTGCAAGGGTGCTGCGGCATGTGTTAGACCCTGTGTCTAACACATGCCGCAGCACCCTTGCAACGTTCTCTTTAAACTGTGCCGGGTCTGCCACCAGCATGCCTGCTGGTGGGGGGGAGGGGCGGAGCATCAATTGCTCTGCACACCCCCCTCCTCCCCACCGGCAGGAATGTTGGCGGCGGACCCAGCGCAGGTTAGCGGGAACATTGCCACCCATCCCCTGCTTAGTCTCTAAGCTGCTCTCTAGCTAAACTTTATCCTGCCAGTGCCAAATGAAAAAGAAAAAAAAAATCCATAAAGATGTAACATGGAGAAGATTTCAAGTCACTCACCTGGAAAATCTCATCCTTATGAGACTCAAAGGAATGGAGTTTCAGTTTCAAGTTCCGTAGATCCCACAGAGCCACAGTCTGGAGAATGAACAGAGTTTAATGCTCATTAGTGGCCTTTTTCACTCAAAATCATAGACCAACATTAAAGGGGAAAACCTATTCTTCAAAACAGACTATATCAAAAGCTAACAAGTCATTGTTCAAAATTCTGTGCAACAGGTATTACCTTATCTGCAGAGCCAGTGGCTAATATGAATTCACTGTATGGATTAAATGAGAGACAGTTGACCTCAGCAGTGTGGGCATCTACTGAATGACTAGGCTTGGATGTTGTATTAGACCTGGTGTCCCAGCTACACAAAACAAGAAACAAAACGGAATTATCTAAAACCACTGCATATGTAGAGACAATTTTACAACCAGTCAGATATTATTGCAGTGAAGGATTCATGAATAAAACCCAATTTTGGCCTTCGAACAGAAGTCCCACAACACACTGCATTTTATACACTCCAGTGAATTATGTAATTCAGCAGCCATTGAAATTGGCAGATTTCCCTAGGAGATTGCGTCTCAGCTACCACTTCACAAACCAGCAGTGAGAAAGAGGACTTTAAGCATGCAGTGCCATATTCAAGGTTCATGCCTTTCCAAAAGGCAAGTTGCATTCAGGTACAGGAGGTGTTTTCCTGTCTCCAGAGGGCTCACATTCTAAGTTTGTATGAGGCAAAGCAAAGTGAAGCGTCTTGCCCAAGATCACAAGGAGCATCAGTGGGATTTGAACCCTGGGTTTCCCAAATTCCAGCTCACTGCTCTAATCACTAGGCTATCATCCCTCATTTTCTCCTCCCTCCCCCCCCCACCCCAATCTCTCCTACCTCATGGACTCCCTCCTCCTCAGTAAGTCTGAGACTGTACTTCATTGTTGAGGAGCTGGTGGGGATAGTCGGTGTACTTTATTCCTAGGACCAATTTCCATATGAAAGCCAAGAAGGGGATGAATCATTCAAGTGACTTACAGCACAGCATAATGCCTCAATCTCCAAACAACTCCTCAACTGAAAAGCAGCTGCTCCCCTCCTACCTTCCCAATAATCTCAATCCAGGGAGGCAGGAGGGAAGCCATAGGATAGGGGAAACTGGAGAACTGGTGGCTAGCTCAGAAACGGAGGATGAGAAATCCCTCACCACTAGAGGGGGAAGTTTAAAAAAGCTTCTATAAAACTTATTGCCATTAGTTTTATATAAATATTCAATTTTCGGCATACATTTTCTAAAGGTGTAAATTTAAGCAGCAAAAGGGCCAGGCTGGTATCAGGGTTGTGCATGTTCAATTCCCAGGCCAGTATTCTGCTTCTCATGTTGGTTGGGGGCGGGGCTGGGGACACTGTGGAGGCAGCACTCACAGTCCATAAGGAGTCCCAGTTATACCATTCAGTGGCTCGATTCAGGGAGCTTAATTGCAAGATGCATTGCTCACAGCCCAGAGCCATTACTGCAGAAGGACCTGTGGGGGGAGGGTGTTAGTGAGGGGGAAAACCCTTGGGTAAAAGTGAAAGCTCATGGCAACCAATCACACTTTGCATTAACTAAACCATGAGCCATATCTCAAAACAGTATCACTGATCTATGTTGTTGACAATACTAATAAAATGGAACCAATTATCCCATCTACAGTTCTGACCTCCAAGTTAAGAAAAAAAATAGCTTACATCATAAGTTTCTGATCATCAGCAACCGATCCAAACAATGACTCATGAAGCAGATGCCAGGCCACATCCTCAACAACAGCAGAGTGGCCTGTGAAGATTGCTTTGGCATCAATGACTTTGCCCTCCTTCGGTCCTGCACTTATGTCCCATAAGCAAACAGTCTGTGGACAAAAAACAAAAAGAGGGAAAAACAAAAATGAACTAAAAAATTTTGCTCAACCCTACCCGTAAAGCATAGTTACTCACCTGTAACAGGTGATCTCCGGGAACAGCAGGAATTTAGTCCTCACATATGGGTATCGTCGGTACTGACGGAGCCTGCGCGGGAACGCTCCCCAGCGTCCAATTAGAAAGCTTTTGGGAGCATCCCACAGCGTCTGCGTGCTGCCTTCCTGCCTTTCCCAACTGCCTCTATCCAGTTGAGTTTTAAAGCTAAGAGAGAAAGAGAGGTAAAAGGAAAGAGATAGAGAGAGAGAGAGATACAACTCCTAGGGGAGGTGGGTGGGTTGTGAGGACTAAATTCCTGCTGTTCCCGGAGATCACCTGTTACAGGTGAGTAACTATGCTATCTCCAGGAACAAGCAGGAATGTAGTCATCACATATGGGGACTCCCTAGCTTTAGATGCCAGGGAGAGACCCCAGAAGTTGTGTCCCTGAGAAGGGCTCCACTTCCCCCCATGGATCTCTGGCATCCTACCAGGGATGGTGGGTAGGAGTTGATTAGGTATGGAACAGGTGTTGGAGAACAGCCTGACCAAACAAGGCATCCTGGCGGGAGTCCTTGTCCAAGCAGTAATGGGCTCTGAAGGTATGAACCGAGGCCCAGGTGGCTGCTCGACAGATGTCGTTGATAGACACAGAGGTCAGATGAGCCATTGAGGCTGCCATGGCTCTCACATTGTGAGCTGTGACATGACCCTCCAGAGAAAGGTTCTTACTCTGATAGGCGAAGGAAATACACTGAGAAATCCAGTTAGTGTTCTCTTGGAGACTGAAAGTCCCAAATGAGAAGGATCAAAAGCAACAAAAAGTTGAGAGGACCTATGTTGCTGTGTTCTTTGTAAGTAAAAGGCTAAAGCTCTTTTACAGTCCAAGGTATGAAGATTCCTCTCTGCATTTGATGCATGAGGCCTTGGAAAAAACACAGGTAGGTAGACCGCTTGGTTCAGATGAAGAGACCACCTTTGGCATAAAGTGTGGATGAGTCCTAAGGACTACCTTGTCATGATGGAACCTTGTATAAGGTGGATTAGCTACTAGCGCTTGCAACTCACTAATGCGACGTGCTGATGTGATTGCAATAAGAAAGATAACCTTCCAAGAAAGGAATTTTAAGGAGGTAGTAGCTAAAGGTTCGAAGGGTGGCTTCATGAGCTGCCCAAGAACCAGGTTTAAGTCTCATGCCACCGGTGGTGGCCTAATGGGAGGCTTAGTTAGAAGGCGGCCTCTCATAAATCTTGCTATAAGAGGATGAGAGGAAATAGGCTGTCCATTTAGAGGCTTAAAGGAAGCTGTAATAGCACTCAAATGGACCCTTACTGAGTTAGTCTTAAGTCCTGCATTGGATAAATGAAGGAGATATTCCAGAGGTATCACAAGGGGGTTAAGACCCTTTTGCGACCACCATATGGTAAACCTTTTCCACTTGAAAGCATATGAGTGTCTTGTGGAATGTTTCCTGGAAGCAAAAATAATATCTTTTACTTGCTGAGGGAGATTAAGATCATGAAGATCTAGGCCTTCAACAACCAAGCCCTGAGATGCAGAGACTGGGGATTGGGATGCCATAACATTGCGTCCTCCTGAGATAGATGATCTGGAGCAGACCCTAAGTCCAGGGAGGGAGCTTGAGAGAGATGTAGAAGCAGAGGGTACCACACTTGCCGTGGCCAATGTGGAGCTATGAGAATCATATGGCCTCTGTCTCTCCGAAGCTTCAATAGGGTTTTGGGAATTAGGGGACTGGATGGAAAGGCATACAGGAAGTCTTGACCCAAGTAAAAGGAGGAAAGCATCCCTGGCCTGAGCCCCCTGAGCCGGAATTCTGGAACAGAACCGGGGAAGTTTGGCATTCCACGGACTTGCAAAGAGGTCTATGTCCAGGGTTCCCCAAATTTGAAAAGTCTTGGTCACCTGGTCTGCATGCAGAGACCACTCGTGTGGAAGCAGAACTCGACCGAGTCTGTGTGCCCAAGAGCTTTGTATGCCTGGAAGATACACTGCCAGGAGATGAATCTGATGCTCTCTGGCGAGGGCCCATAGTCGCAAAGCTTCATTGCAAAGCGACAGAGCCTGTTCCCCCCTGCTTGTTCACATAGAACATGGCTACTTGATTGTCCGTTTGAATGAGGAAGGTCTTGTAGCTGAGCAGGATATGGAACACTCGAAGAGCAAGGAAGATTGCTCTGAGTTCCAAAAGATTGATATGCAGATGAGTCTCCTGTGGAGACCAGGTGCCTTGGGTGGAGAAGTCTTGTAGATGAGCTCCCCAACCCATTGGAGAAGCATCTGTTGTGAGAGTTGCTTGGGGTAAGGGTTGTTGAAAAGGAGACCCCAGCAACAGATTTTGAGCGGACTTCCACCACTGGAGGGACAAAATAAGGTGACTTGTCTTTGCTATTTTGTCCGATAGGCATCCTGATGCCTGGGTCCACCGAGTTGATAAAGTCCACTGGGCTGCCCTCATATGGAGGCGAGCATAGGGCACCACATGCACGGTGGATGCCATGTGGCTTAGTAGTTGTAACATTTCTCGAGCAGTGAGATGAGACTTTAGCACTGCTTGAGAAGCTAACTGCACCATGCGAAGACAATGGGCCTGGGGGAGGTAGGCCCTTGCCTTTCTGGTGTCCAGCAAAGCTCCTATGAACTCCAAAGACTGAGTGGGAGTTAGACTGGATTTTGGGATGTTTATGACCAGACCCAAATACTGAAGGATACGCATTGTGTAGGCTAGAGAAGTCCTGGCCTCTGACTGTTGGGGCTCAAATGAGCCAGTCGTCTAAGTAGGGGAAGACAAATATCCCTAGAATACGGAGAAATGCTGCTACTACAGCCATGCATTTCGTGAACACCCTTGGTGCTGAGGCCAGGCCAAAAGTTAGCACCCTGTATTGGTAGTGCTTTCCCTGAAAAAGGAACCGAAGGAACTTTGTGGGTTGGATGGATGAGAACATGGGTGTACGCATCCTTGAGATCTAGAGAACAAAGCCAATCCTGACTGAAGGTATGGCAGCAGAGTTCCGAGAGAAATCTTGAATTTCTCTTTGACAAGGAATTTGTTTAATTCTCTGAGGTCCAAAATAGGTCTGTATCCCCCTGTTTTCTTTGGGATAAGGGAATAGGGGGAGTAAAACCCCGTACCCTTGAGGAGTGGGTACTTCTTCTATTGCCCCTTGGGCGAGAAGGATAGTGACCTCCTGATCTAACAGGTTGATGAGAGGTGTCGGAGAATTGAACTGCCTTATTGTGGGAGGGGGCATGCTTGAAAAATGAAGCCTGTACCCCTCCTTTATGATGGAGTGTCCCCAATGCTCTGCTGTTATTTGCCCCCATCTGGGGGCAAAGTGACATAACCTTCCTGGAATGGTGGAAGGCTCTGGTCCCCCTCGAGCCAGAAAGGCTAAGTTCTCTAGCTGCAAGTCAAAGGCCTTGTGGAGGCTGAGACTGCTGGAACGGTTGAGGCTTAGCAGTCTTTGCTTTCTTCTATTTGGGTGGTTACTGACCTTTCTTGGCAAGCTGACCTGCAGAACGTCCCTGAACATAAGCAGGATAATATCTTTTCTTCTTAGAAAAGAATGGTTTAATGAACAATTTCTTTCTAGCAGGATCAGCTGTGGACTTGGATAACCTATCCAAGGTGGAGTTGTCAGCATCCATCTCGTTGGCCTTTTCCTGCCAATCTTTACTAAACAGGTTCTCACCAGTACACGGGATATTTCCCAACCCAGAGCTCCAGATCCGATGCCTGGAGCCAAGCAATTCTACGTGCACCTATGGCAATAGCAGAGGTTCTGCTTATGCACTCAAAGCAGTCAAAGGCTGCACGGTTGGCAAATTTAGAAATATCTTGGGTATGTTTGACCAAAGTGAGAAAATCCTGTCTTCTATCCTCAGGAAGAATAGGACTTAAAGCTTCTAAATCATCTGTGACCTCCTTCAGGAACATTCCCATGTAAAGACTATAGGAACTGATCCTGGCAGAAAGCATGGAAGCTTGGAAGACACGACGTCCAAAAGCATCCAGGGTTCTGCACTCACGTCCTGGAGGATTAGAGGCATGCCTCTTTGCACTCTTGATCCTTCTCATAGCTGATTCCACTACAATAGAGTGGTGAGGAAGCTGAGTCTTTTGGAAACCAGGATAAGGAGGGACTCGATACATAGTATCCAGTCTGCGAGAATGAGAAGAGGTGGTAAGAGGTGTCTCCCACATCCTTAACATGAGATCATATAAAATCTCATGAATGGGCATGGTAACTGCCTCCTTAGGAGTTTTGGGATATTGTAGAATTTCCAACTCCTTGGCTCTTGGCTCTGTTTCAGGGGCCACAGTAATGGACAGACCCCGAGCCACCTCCCTGATAAAATCCTGGAAGGAAATATCCTCTGGAGGAGACATCCTGTGCTTAGGGGAGGAGGGCTCCTCTGGGAGAAGCATTCCTGCATCGACAGAACTGTCAGAATCCTCAGATTCTTCTGAGGACTCGAAGTACCGTCTGCCCTGATGCTCTTGAACAGCCCGATACCCATTCCGACCAAAGTCGGTACCGGGAGTGATCGGTACTGGGGTATCGGTACTGGAGGGCATCGGATGACTGGGTACCGGCAAAGCAGACACCGATGCCGATGCTGATGCTATCGGTACCGATGCCTGGGCTGGTGCTGGTACCGGCCGTGCGGTTCCAAGGGCATCAATGCCGCAAGGAGAGCCGACAGACTGCGCTCAATAGCCAGGACTCTGGTCTATCGACGCTGCCGATGCCTGGATGTCGGTACCGGAGAAGACCGCCAGTACCCCAGAGTATGGCACCAGTAGTTCTGCCGAAGTCGAGGCCTCGAGAACATCCTGGAGCCCCGATAATGCTTCGGAAGCCGAAGCCTCCTGCCGGGGCAATTTTGCCGGTGCAGAATCCTAAAGGGAAACGCCAGAGGCATCTCGATGCTTAGAAGAAGATCTATCCTTTGAGGACAGGCTGGACTTATGTTTAGTTACCCGAGATCCACGGGAGGAAGAGGAAGCCCTGGAAGACGTTGATGCCACCGAAGCTGCATCAGAGGGAAACAGGGTACTGAGCTTAGACATCATGGCGCAGGACAAACAATCCGTGATAGAGTGGTCAGGACCTAAACATTTTAGACACCATTCATGGGTGTCGGTGATGGAAATGGTACCGCCACACTTGGTGCACTTTTTGAAACTTGAGGCAAGTTTCTCCATTGTAAGAAAACGTTTTTGGGCCTAAGGCCCAAAAAATCGCATGCACCTGAAGAAAAATAGGAAAAACCGTTTGTTTTTTTTTAAGAACAGAAAATAAGAAGGAAAAACCAGCGGTACCGGTAAAGCGTTGAGGAAGGCAGACGCGACCACAAAAAAGAAATAAAGAAGAATTCTTCTGCGGTGACAGGAACAACGACCTGCTGGCTCCGTAGAAAAAGAAGAACTGGAGAGAGGCAGTTGGGAAAGGCGGGAAGGCAGCACGCAGGCGCTGTGGGATGCTCCCAAAAGCTTTCTAATTGGACGCTGGGGAGCGTTCCCGCGCAGGCTCCATCGGTACCGACGATACACATATGTGATGACTACATTCCTACTTGTTCCTGGAGATATATTTGAAACCTGTGTTCCAGCTAAAAAATTTAGAAGTTAAGAGTTTTCTTTGTAAGACTTTTTTGCGACTTAAGATGTTTTGCTCATATTTCTTCAGCATTTGTTCAGATTCATCTCCTCTTTTCCGTCTAATTTCTCAAACATCTCCACTTCTAATGGGAGGAGAGGGCAGAGAATAGAGAGGCAGCCCAGGTACCACAGTAGTAGCTCTATAGAGCTCCACAACCTGGTGGCAGCAAACACGAGTTCACATACCAGGGGATTTTTCTACTCCTAGTTTAAAAAGAGTTTACAGTAACCCAATTCCTTACAGTGGGGCGATGACTATACCATACTCTGCATGTCTACGCAAATGCACCGCTGCACACATTCCACCCAACTCTCACTCTTGTACTCATACTGCTGGCACTGCAGCTATGCCTAAGTCTTGGCTTCAAGTCACCACAATGAACCCAGTGATAAGAACCCCACCCTCTCTCTGATCACTACCCCCTACCACTTTATTTAAACACACAAAAATTTAACAGCAGCTTACCATTGACTGTTTACCATATTATAATCAAGTATTGGACTAATATCATTTCCACCTTAGAAGAACTAAAATTATTCATCCTATAAACTCACTGCACAGATTCTGCAGCACATGAACAATGTAGAAGCAAAACATTTTCTGTAAAACTCACACATATCCATCCAGAAACAGTAGAATAGTAAACACCCATATACACGCCATTCTGTACCAGAGAGATTACTGGTGCATACCAGCACTATTTCCTGAACCTCTCTGGAAAGCAGACATGCGGACAGTAATTTTACAACAGGTTGCTATGTGTGAAGGCCACATAGCTGCCTATTTTATAAAGGCAAATTTTAGATAGTACATGGCGAGTGGAATTGAGAAGTACACAATTTTGATGGTATTTTAGAAAACGCTCTGCCAAACATGGAGTTTTTCTAAGATCCATACAAGGACATGTAGGAATGCATGTGTGCATTTGTAGACATGTGGAACCAGAGGAGCTGCTCTACAAATCTACACATTGGGGGTAGAGGTAACTTGGCAACTTACATGTGTAAATTGGTATTTTGCCAACCTATACATATAAATGCTGCTAATAAACTACAGAGCTTGTCATTTCTAATTAATTTCAATTTGGAGGAGGAAAGAAACAATGGTGTATTAAACAGGATAAACCCTTTAATCCCTCCTATAAAGGGTTGGCCAAAACAAGCATGGTTTAAAATCTACATGTGCCGGGATCCTACACACACAGTCTTTAAATTGAAATGGGGAAAATACACACACACACTTGAGCTATCCTGGCCAAAGCCCCTTTGCAATTCCTACGTATTATAGAATCCACAAGTAAAAGCATAGTTACTCACCTGTAACAGGTGATTTCTGGGAACAGCAGGAATTTAGTCTTCACATATGGGTATCGTCGGTACTGACAGAGCCTGCGCGGGAACGATCCCCAGCGTCCAATAGGAAAGCTTTTGGGAGCATCCCACAGCGCCTGCATGCTGCCTTCCCCGCCTTTACCAACTGTGCCTCTCCAGTTGAGTTTAAAGCTGAGACAAAAGAGAGGGAAAGAGATAGAGAGATACAACTCCTAGGGGAGGTGGGTGGGTTGTGAAGACTAAATTCCTGCTGTTCCCGGAGATCACCTGTTACAGGTGAGTAACTATGCTATCTCCAGGAACAAGCAGGAATGTAGTCTTCACATATGGGGACTCCCTAGCTGCAGATGCCAGGGAGAAAAACCCAGAAATTGTGTGCCCTTGTGAAAGGGCTCCACTTCCCCCCATGGATCTCTGGCATCCTATGAAGGATGGTGGGTAGGAGTTGATTAAGTATGGAAAAGGTGTTGAACAGCCTGACCAAACAAGGCATCCCGGCGGGAGTCCTTGTCTAAGCAGTAATGGGCTGTAAAAGGTATGAACCGAAGCTCAAGTATCTGCTCGAGAGATGTCGTCGATAGACACAGAGTGAAGATGAGCCATAGAGGCTGCCATGGCTCTCACATTGTGAGCTGTGACATGGCCTTCCAGAGGAAGGTTTTTACTCTCATAGGCAAAAGATATACACTGTGCAATCCAGTTGGACAGTGTTCTTTTGGAGACTGAAAGTCCCAAATGACTACGATCAAAAGCAACAAAAAGTTGAGAGGACTTCCTATGTTGCTGTGCCCAGAGCCCTTTTACAATCCAAAGTATGAAGATTCCTTTCTGCAGTTGAGGCATGAGGCCTTGGGAAGAATACAGGAAGGTAAACCACTTGGTTTAAATGAAAAGGTGACACCCCCTTTGGCATAAAATGTGGATGAGTCCTAAGGACTACCTTATCCACCAATGCTGGCAATTCACTGATGCAACGTGCTGATGTGATTGCAATAAGAAAGATGACCTTAAAGGAAAGGAATTTCAAAGAGGTAGTGGCTAATGGTTCAAAAGGCGGTTTCATAAGCTGGCCAAAAACCAAATTTAAGTCCCATGCCACCGGTGGTGGCTTAATGGGAGGCTTAGTTAAAAGACGGCCACTCATAAATCTCGCTATGAGAGGATGAGAGGAAATAGGCTGCCCATTTAGAGGCTTGAAAGAAGCTGCAATAGCACGCAAATGAACTCACTGAATTGGTCTTAAGCCCTGCATTTGATAAATGAAGGAGATACTCCAGTAATATTTTATTTATTTATTTAGCATTTCTTCTATACCGCGCTATCATCATCAGTGCGGTGTACATCAAAACAGAAACGTATGCATTCAGGGTTACTGAAGAGGCATTTACAGTTGAACAGGGGTTAAATTTGGGTAACAGGTAATTAACAACAATTATATAACCTAGTATTTACAGTTATGTACATGGTGGGTGTGGTCCTCCTATTTGGGGCTACACCGGGAAATATGTGGTGAATAAGTGATGTTTTAGGGCCTTCCTGAGTTGGGTTAAGTCTGTGATAGCTCTGATGTCAGGGGGAGGGCATTCCAGGCTTTGGGGGCATAGTAATGATTCCAGAGGTATTGCAAGAGGGTTAAGACCCTTCTGCGAGCACCATATGGTAAACCTTTTCCACTTGAAAGCATGAGTGTGTCTTGTGGAAGGCTTCCTGTAAGCATAAAGGATATCTTTTACCTGCTGAGAAAGGTTAAGACCGTGAAGTTCTAGGCTTTCAGCAACTAGGCCCTGAGATACAGGGACTGGGGATTGGGATGCCACAGCATACCATCCTCCTGAGAAAGGAGATCTGGAGCAGATCCTAACTCCAGAGGCAGAGCTTGAGAGAGATGTAGGAGCAGAGGGTACCACATTTGCCGTGGCCAATGTGGAGCTATGAGAATCATACGACCTGTCTCTCTGAAGCTTGAACAGGGTTTTGGGAATTAGGGGAATGGGTGGAAAAGCATACAGGAAGTCCTGGCCCCAATGGAGGAGGAAAGCATCCCTGGCCTGACAACCCTGAGCCGGAATTCTGAAACAGAACTGGGGAAGTTTGGCATTTAGCGGACTTGCGAAGAGGTCTATGTCCGGGGTTCCCCAAATTTGAAAAATTTTGGCCACCTGGTCTGCATGGAGAGACCATTCGTGTGGAAGCAGAACTCGACTGAGTCTGTCTGCCCAAGAGTTTTGAATGCCTGGAAGATACACCGCAAGGAGATGAACCTGATGCTCTCTGGCGAGGGCCCATAGTCACAAAGCTTCGTTGCACAGCGACAGAGAGCCTGTTCCGCCCTGCTTGTTCACATAGAACATGGCTACTTGATTGTCCATTTGAACTAGGACTGTCTTGTAGCTGAGCTGGGTGTGGAATACACGAAAAGTAAGGAAGATTGCTGAGTTCCAGGAGACTGATGTGTAGATAGGCCTCCTGTGGAATCCAGGTACCCTGGGTAGAGAGACCTTGCAGGTGGGCTCCCCAACCCACCTGTAAAGCATCTGTTAGAATGGTTTGGGGTGGGGGGTGCTGAAAAGGAGACCCCACCAAAAGGTTCTGGGGTGACTGCCACCATTGGAGGGACAAAATAAAGCGATCCGAGTTTTTTGTCTGATAGGCAACCTGACGCCTGAGCCCACTGAGTGGATAAAATCCACTGGGCTGCCCTCATATGGAGGCGAGCATAAGGAACCACATGCACGGTGGATGCCATGTGGCCTAGCAACTAACATTTCTGGAGCAGTGAGGTGAGGTTTTAACACTGCTTGGGAAGCTAACTGCACAATGCGAAGGCAGCAGGCCTGTGGAAGTTAGGCCCTTGTCTGTCTGGTATCCAGCAGAGCTCCTATAAACTCTAGAGACTGAGTGGGAGCAAGGTTGGATTTTGGGAAGTTTGACAAGTCCCAAATACTAAAGGATACGCATTGTGCGAGAGCACGCAACACTGGCCTCTGGCTCTGAAGGGGCTCAAATGAGCCAGTCTAAGTAAGGGAAGACGAATATTCCTAGGGTGCGAAGAAATGCTGCCACCACAGCCATGCATTTTGTGAAAACCCTTAGTGCCAAGGCCAGGCCAAAAGGAAGAACCCTGTATTGGTAGTGCTTCCCTTGAAAGAGAAAGCGAAGGAACTTTTGATGAGTTGTATGGATGAGAACATGAGTGCACGCATCCTTGAGATCTAGAGGACAAAGCCAATCCTGACTCTGAAGGTATGGCAGCAGAGTTCCTAGAGAAATCATTTTGAACTTCTCTTTGAACAGGAATTTGTTCAATTCTCTGAGGTCTAAAATGGGTCTGTGTCCTCCTGTTTTCTTTGAAATAAGGAAATATGGGGAGTAAAACCCTGTACCCCGTTGGGGAATGGGTACCTCTATCGCCCCTTGGGCAAGAAGCACAGTGACCTCCTCACCTAACTGGTTGTTGAGAGAGGTCCGAGAATTGAACTGTCTTACCATTGTAGGAGGGAGCATGCTGAGGAAATGAAGCTTGTACCCCTCTCTTACAATAGACAGTCCAATTTTCTGCTGTTATCTGACCCCATCTGGGGGCAAAATGACATAACCTTCCTGGTATGGTGGAGGGTTCTGGACCGTTCAGGGCCAGGAAGGCAAAGTTCTTTAGATAGGAGTTAAAGCCCCTGTGGAGGCTGAGTCTGCTGAGCCGGTTGAGGCTTAGCAGCTTTTGGGGGTTTTTTTTGCCTAGGTTGTTGCTGCTTTCCCTTTTGGGCAGACTGACCCAAACGATGCCCCTGCTGGGTATAGGAGGAATAAAGACGCCTTCTTACTGAAGAATGGTTTCTTGCAGGATTTTTTCCTTGCAGTATCAGCTGTAGATTTAGACAATGTATCCAAGGTGATATTGTCAGCATCTGTCTCATTAGCTTTTTCCTGCCAATTCTTGCCAAAGAGATTCTCTCCAGTGCAAGGAATATGCCCGTGTTTATCCTGTACCCAAAGTTCCAAGTCAGATGCCTGGGGCCAGGATCTCCAAACCTCAATACCCTCCTGGTTCCGGGGAGCCTGAGATATGTCAAAACACACACCAGCAACCGAGCATTTTCATTTATAGCGCCTCTGCTATGGAATCAACTACCATGCGAACTGAGAGCAAGCAGTGACCTGATGGACTTCAGAAAAAAGCTTAAGACTCATCTTTTCCAGATGCATTTCTATCCTGACTAATCACCATGTACTCACACTGGCTCACAACAGGCACAAAGAAAGAACTCCGTGTTCTGGCCAACAATATACACTAGCGTCATGTAAATATGTATATACATGTGAAATTACTAGCCTGCAATCAAGTATGAATCATATAATTCGAGTGATTTGACCTGTACATTTCCACTAAATCATGTTGTATGTTTTAATTCCCGGCCTGTACAGCTGCACCTTATGTATAGCAAGCCGCTGCTGATCGCTGGAAGTAGCGGGATACAAGTGTACACTAAATAAATAAATAAATAAATCCTACGTGCACCTATAGCAATAGCAGAGGTTCTGCTTATGCACTCAAAACAGTCAAAGGCTGCACAATTGACAAACTTGGAAACATCCTGAGCATGTTTGACAAGGGCGAGGTAATCCTGCCTCTTATCAGGAAGGAGAGGGCTCATAAGTTCTAAATTTCCTGTGACCTCCCTTAAGGAACAATCCCATATATAATATATAAGAACTGATCCTAGCAGAAAGCATGGAAGCCTGGAAGGTTCAACGTCAAAAGGTGTCAAGAGTCCTACACTCACGTCCTGGA
The DNA here is from genome assembly GCA_033557465.1 of Ichthyophis bannanicus. NCBI lineage: Eukaryota > Metazoa > Chordata > Amphibia > Gymnophiona > Ichthyophiidae > Ichthyophis > Ichthyophis bannanicus. Next base: position 905,612,862 of record CM066035.1, on the reverse strand, counting down.
GGATTAGATGCATGCCTTTTTGCACTCTTGATCCTTCTCATAGCTGATTCCACCACCCATGGAGTGGTATGGTAGCTGAGTCTTCTGAAATCCAGGACAAGGAGGAACTCGATACATGGTGTCGAGTCAGAGTGAGATGTTTCCCACATCCTTAACATGAGATCATGCAAGATCTCATGAATAGGTAAGGTAGCTGCCTCCTTGGGAGCTTTAGGGTATTGTAGGATTTCTAATTCCTTTGCCCTAGGCTCTTTTTCAGGAGCCACTGTGATGGAAAGATCTAGAGCCACATCTCGGATAAAATCCTGAAAGGACATATCCTCTAGTGGAGACATCCTATGCCGAGGAGAAAAGGAATCCTCAGGAAGAAGTACTCTGGTATCGGCAGACCTTTCAGAGTCAGAGGATTCAAAGCACCTCCAATCTGGGTGATCGTGCAAGGCACGGTACCAAAGTCGGCATCGGAGGGGTCCGGTACCGACTTGTCGATACCGGATGGATGAGCATGACTCGGTCCTGGTAAAATACCTGCCGATGTCGATGCAGTCGATACTGGTACTGGAGTCGGTGCCGGTACCGGTTGAATTGTCTGAAGCAGTTTCAAGGGCATCGAGGTCATGAGAAGAGCCGCCAGATTGCGTTCAATAGCCAAGAATCTCTGGTCCATCGACGCTGCCGATGCTTGGGTATTGGTACCGGATGAAGCAGCTGGTACCCCAGAGCATAGCACCAGTAGTTCTGCCGAGGTTTATTTATTTATGTATTTATTTTATTTAACAGCTCTTATATACCGCGCTATTTGACTTCAGTGCGGTTTACATTAAACAAAATACACTCAGATTTAGAGAACTTGTCCAAGTTACAGGTAACAGGGGAATAAAACAAGGATTAACTGGGGAATAGCATATGAATAATTAAATAAAAGCAATTACATCAGACTAGAGATCTTGAGTGGGTATAGAGACATGTCATAAATAACATTTAACAGAGCAGGTATATACAGTGAAATATCATAAGGTGGAACGGTCTAACAGGTTGAGGCCTCGAAAACATCCTGGAGCCCCATTAGTGCTTTGGAAGCCGAAGCTTCCCGCTGGGGCAATTTTGCCGGTGAAAGTCCCTCAAGGGCAACGCCAGAAGCATCTCGATGATTATAGGGAGATCTATCCTTTGAGGACTGGCTAGATTTATGCTTAGTTACCTGAGATCCATGGGAGGAAGACGAAGCCCTGGAAGACGTCGGATGCCACAGAGGCTGCATCAGAGGGAAAAAAGGGTGCTAAGTTTAGCAGCACGGTTCTGCCAGCCCCTCTTTGACATCATCCCACAGGCAACACACTCTGAAATAGAGTGGTCAGGACCTAAACATTTGAGGCACCACTCATGGGTGTCGGTGACAGAGATGGTATCGCCACACTTGGAACACTTTTTAAAACCCGAAGCGGGTTTTTCCATTTTGAAGGAAAAGGTTGGGCCTAGTGCCCAAAATGGCACGTGGCACCTGAGGAGAAAATAACTGGAAAAGGCTCCAGAAAAAAAGTTTGGGTTTTTTTAGAAAAAAAAAAACGAACCACCAGTGGTACCGGTGTAGCGAAGGAAGGCAGACGTGACCACAAAAAAGAAGAATAGAAGGGAATTATTTTTTGCGGTGACAGGATGTGTGACCTGTCGGCTCCGCGGAAAACGAAGAACTGGAGAGGGACAGTTGGGAAAGGCGGGAAGGCAGCATGCAGGCACTGTGGGATGCTCCCAAAAGCTTTCCTATTGGACGCTGGGGAGCGTTCCCACGCAGGCTCCGTCGGTACCGACGATACCCATATGTGAAGACTACATTCCTGCTTGTTCCTGGAGATTAAACTCAACAAAGCTTTACACCGAAAACAATTGCAACACATAGCATTAACTTTTCAGAATAGAAAAGGGCGAAGGAACAGAGGGTTATAATGAGCAGGGCCGGCCCGTCCATTGAGCAAGAATGTTTTTTGCACAGGGCCCCGCACAAAAAACATTCTTCATTAGCACAAGTAGATTTAAAAAAAAAAAACCGGCTGCCGCTGCCGCCGTGGCAGCAGCAGAATCAAATGTCCCGCCGCAGGGCCCCGCCTGCCCGACAGAGCTTCCAGCTCCCGAGTCCTTCCCAATGCACGGGCTTTCAGAGCCACGAGAGCTTCTCTGACCTCTCGCGGCTCTGTTAATCCCGCCGGGGCTGATGGGAAATACCATCAGCCCCGGCGAGATTAACAGAGCCGCGAGAAGAAAGGGAAACTCTCGCGGCTCTGAAAGCCCACGCATTGCGAAGGACTCGGGAACTGGAGGCTCTGTCGGGCAGGCGGGGCCACGGCGGCAGCGGCAGCCGTTTTGTTTTTTTTAAATCCTATCAGGGCTGATGGGGGGTTAGGACTGGTAATGGGCTGGGGGGGGTATGACTGGAAGTGGGTTGATGGGGGAGGGGGGTTAGGACTGGTAATGGGCTTTGGGGGGGTTAGGACTACTAATGGGCTATGGGGGGGGGGGGGCTAAGACTGGAAGTGGGCTGATGGGGGGGTTAGAACTGGAAATGGGCTGATGGGGGGTTAGGATGTAATGGGCTATGGGGGGCCTAAGACTGGAAATGGGCTGATGGGGGGGGGTTAGGATGTAATGGGCTATGGGGGGGGCTAAGACTGGAAATGGGCTAATGGGGGGTTAGGAGTGGAATGGGCTGTGGGGAGGCTAAGACTGGAAATGGGCTAATGGGGGGTTAGGAGTGGAATGGGCTGTGGGGAGGCTAAGACTGGAAGTGGGCTGATGGGGGGGCTTAGGACTGGAAGTGGGCTGATGGGGGGGCTTAGGACTGGTAATGGGCTGGGGGTGGCTAGGACTGGAAATGGGCTGAGTGGAAGGAAGGCTTGAACTGCAAATAGCTGATGGGGAGGGGGGCTTGGAATGGAAATGGGCTGTAAGGGGAGGGAGCTAGGACTGGAAATTTGCTGAGTGAGGGGGGGCTAGGACAGGATATGGGCTGATGGAGGGCTAGGATAGGACTGGAAATGGGCTGTTGGGGGGGCTTGGATTGAAATGGACTCATGGAGGGGCTAGAACTGGAAGTAGGCTCATGGGGGCTTGGATTGGAAATGGGCTGAGTGGAGGGGAGCTAGGATTTGACATGGGCTGATGATGGTGGGGCTAGGAAAGGACTAGAAATGGGCTGATGGGGCTGGGATTGGAAATGAGCTGATGGAGGGACTCGGATGGGGGAGCTAGGACTGGAAATGGGCTGATGCGGGGACTAGAAGGGAGCAGATGGTGGGTGGGGCTGGAACTAGAAGGGAGCTGATGTTGGGGGAGGATTAGAATGGGATAGAGCTGGGAGAGTGAAATGGAGAGGGAAAAATATTTTGTGTGGGAGGGAAGACAAATCTACAATTGGCCAGATATTGGGAGAGTAAGTGGGGATTGAGGATGGCGGGGTAAAATTTGAGTGGATGAAATAGGAATGAGGAAAGGGCAAAAGGAGAAAGATTAGTATGCTAAAGCAGATGTAGAGAGAGAATGGAAAAAAAACTAGAATAGTGAAGAAAGGACAAATGGACAGCAGACGATGGAGAGTTAGCAGAAGACACGAAGAAACCAGAAGAAAGTAGCTGGAGCAATTGCAACTGAAAAAAAAATGCACAAAAAAGGTAGAAAAATCTCTTTATTGAATTAATTAACTGAAATATGCCAGCTCTAGGAAATGTGCATCATTAACATCTGCGCTTTGTTTAGTACAAGAGGAAATTAATTTAGTTTTATTTCTACAGTGTTGGGCTTTTGGGGTTCCCAGTTTAATTATTGTCTTCCTGTTTCTACATTGTGATTTCTTGTTTGGTGACGGTCTATGTTCTGCACGTGTAACTGAGCTGAGGTATTCTGTTTATGTAATTCCTATTTGACATTGCCACTTGTTCTCTTTCCCCAGTAGGTCATGTATTATTGTTCTCTGAAACGTATTGGTTTAATATTTGTAGTGTTGCCTTTTGATAGGTAGGGTCTTGTGCTTTGTGAGTCCTGGAAGTGCTGTTATGATACGGCGGGTTTGCTATGGGTTCTAAATGGGCAGTGTTTGTAGTAGTTCCTAATGCGCCTGGCAGTTGTCACTGGATTATAGTAATGTAGAAATCTTTTAGTCTTTCTTTATCCATACACTCATTAAGAGGCATGTTTACTAAAAGTTAGTGTATGGTAACATTATGCAAATATTTATGCAAATGAGGTCACTTATGCAAATGAGGCCCCGCACAGAGTCTCCGCACATGGCCCCGCACCCCCCTTGGGCCGCCCCTGATAATGAGACATAGTAAAATCATGTTGGCATTGAAGGGTAGTGTGTTTAGTTCTCATTACTGACGTGTTCCATGAAGAGATAGGCTTTTAGTCTTTTTCTCAAGTCAGTTAGGTTAGCTATAGCACATATGGTATCTGGAAGTGCATTCCATAAGGATGGAGCATAGTGCATAAAGCATAAAGGCCTGCTGGGTGTAGTTTAGGTGCTCTTCAGATTTATAGCAGGTATAATGAATGTGTTTAGGGAGTTTGCCCTTCTAGATCTGTTGCTGGAGGTTGTTCGTAATAACGATTGAAGGTAAACTGATGATTAAGTCTTAAACGTGCTACAGTGTAGCTTCATTGCATTTCCCCTAGTCTTTCTACATTTACCTATTCTACTCCATTTATTATTTTATAGACCTCTATATCATATCCCCCTTCAGCTGTCTCTTTTCCAAGCTGAAGAGCCCTAACCTTTTAAGCTTTTCCTCGTAGGATCTCTTTCCATTCCCTTTACCATTTTTGTTACTCTTCTCTGTACTTTTCTAGTTCTGCTATATCCTTTTTAAGATATGGTGACCAGAAAGGCACACAACATTCAAGGTACGACTGCATCATGAAGAATAAAGCAGCATTATAATATCCTTTGTTTTATTCTCCATTCCTTCCTTTACAATTCTTAGCATTCTTTCTTGGCCACAGCTGCATACTGGGCAGACAGCTTTAATGTATTATCCACAATGATGCCCAGATCCTTTTCATGTGTGGCGATTCCTAATGTGGAACCTTGCATCATGTAACCATAGTTTGGGTTGTTCTTCCCTAAGTGCATAACTTTGCACTTGTCCACATTAAATTTTATCTGCCATTTGGACGTCCAGTCTCCCAAATTTTCAAGGTCCTCTTGCAATTTGTTTACAAATCCTCTTGTGTTAACAACTTTGAATAATTTTGTGTCATCTGCAAATTTGATCACCTCACTTGTTACTCCCATTTCCAGATCATTTATAAATATGTTAAAAAGCAGCAGGCCTAGCACAGATCCCTTGGGTACTGCACTATTTACCTTTCTCCATTGAGAAAGTTGGCCATTTAGCCATTTTCTGTCCTTTAACCAGTTTCTGATCCACAAGGTGATGTTTTACTGACTAGATATGTTTTCCTTGAGTCCTACTAGTTAACCCGTTTTGGACCAGCGTATGTTTTATATACATAAGGTTTCCATACTTACTACTCAACTGTTTACTAATTAATGGTTATAAATTCAATGGAACTATGTTTAGCTATTATTGTTATGTCAAAAAGCGTTATATACAGATTTTTTATCCAAGATCTAGTTAGTTTACTAGGTATTCGAAGTTTGCTGATTTTGACGGTATTGACGGCTCAACATAAAAAGATCACAAAAAATAGTAAGTAGCTTATAATGCTGTAATAGCTACTATTTTGCAAATAAAAGTATTTGTAGACTTTAGAAGATAGGTGTAGATACTGTAAGTTACTTTGTGTCAGAGTTATTGGTGCGTATATCAGCCTTGTATGTTTTTCATAGGCTGAGCTAATATGTTGTCGAAACTAATTGCTGTCAAGCATTCTGTTCTAGGTGTTTCAATGGTGCAATACTGACGCACTGCAGCATAAGTGTTTTCACGTGTATCATATTCCACCGTCAGAATGGACTGTTGACTAACTATATTATATCATAATAAAGTGTTTTAAATGAAAACTGCAGTTTCATTAGTATCATACAGTATGTTTATGTCAATGAATATTGGAACTGAATCCTATCTTTTCTGAAGATGGACAATATACTATATTGGACCAGTGTATGAAAAACATACACTATGTGAAACTTCTATTTTCTGCAAAGTTTTAATATTTTTTTATTATTGCCGGTATTTCATAGTTATTTGAGTGTAACAAATCTAATAAATCATCCAGAACAGAAAAAGAATATGCGAGCTGTCCAAAACGGGTTGTCCAGACATGTGGGTTGGGTTCCCCTACCAGCAGATTGTTAGAGACAGAGAACCAATGAAATGCCCAGGTTTCAATGACATCACTCCCATGCCTCTATCAGCCTGAGTCACTAGAGGGCAACTCCATATTGGTCCCAAAGCATATGGGAAAGCATGGCAAACCTCACACAACCTTAAGAAGGATTAAGCAAACAGTAGAGAAACACTGTACAGGAGAGATTGAACAGAAGATTGTCAGTAGGATATGGACCTACAGAGCCAAGTACGTAAATCATAGCGAACCAAAGGTATTGCTGCAACATAACAGATCAGACAATTCCAAGGGCGGGTCCTGAAATGGTCTAGCAGGACTCAAAAGGACATTATCTGGTAAGTAAAACGTCACCTTCCACATCATCCTGCTAAATCTGTTCAGACAAGTAGGACGTACCAAACGTACACCTCTACTGGGCGGGAAGAAGACGGCAGCAGCTCACAAAACCTCAAAGCCAGAGGCAGTGTCCACCCAAGCATGGACATCCAAGCAGTAATACTCGACAAATCTGGAAAGCAAATCCCATGATGCTGCCCGACAAATGTCTGAATGAATTAGCAAGCTAAGCTTCACCCATGAGGACGCTTGTGCACAGGTAAAAAAAAGGGTGCACAAACCCTCCGGAACCAGCTGGTCCCATAGCAGATATGACAACAGCCTCCTTGATCCAGCACCCTAATGTATACTTAGCTACTGCATCACCCTTGCACGAGCCAGTAAATTGCACAAAAAGATGATCCAATTTCCAAAAGGAATTTGTAATTTCCAAGAACTGGAGAAGCACCCTGCTAACATCCACAAGGCAAAGATCTCATCATTCCCATGATACTGTTCCTTAGAAAAGGAGAGCAGGCAAACCACCTGGTTCATTGGAAAGTTAGAATCACCTTGGGTAAAAAAGGAAGGCACATAACAAATGGGAATGGTCTCCTCCAAACAAGATTAAAAATATCTGGCAAGACCAGGCCTGCAGCTCGGAAAACAGCTTTGCTGAACAAAATCGCAATCAAGAAAGCAGTCTTGAGTATCAAATTCTTCAGTGTGGCATGCTTCAAAGGCTCAAAGGACTCCAACATCAGGGCCCTGAGCATGAGACAAAGATCCCAGGAAGGGACAGCTGAATGCAGGGAGAACGCAGTTGCCGACCCTCTGAAGAAAAAACACAACACATCTGGGTGCAAGGCTAGAGACTTTTCAGCCACCAGATCCCTGCAACAGGCCAAAGCTGCCATCTGAACTTTCAGGAAGTTAAGAAGGCCCTTTTCCAGATCTTCCTGCATAAAGGCCAACAGATGGAATTTTGGCCACCCCAAGAACTAACTTTCATGTGTCACACTAATGCTCAAGAGGTACCAGACTCGCATGTCAGGCTGATATAGAATCCCTCCGGGACTTGAGCAGAGTGGAAGCTACTGCAGAAGAATAGTCCTTATGAGTCGGTCAACTCCTTGCAAGAGCCAAGTCGTAAGAGAGGGGGAACCAGGTCATCCAGGACAAACCGCCCCCTGACACAACCAGCTCCAAAATGGGAACAGATGAAGAGTAGGTTCCTGCAGGAACCGCATCAGGTCCCTGAACCATGCTCCTCTGCCAAATTGGAGCCACCAGAACAATCCAGCCGAGATAGTGCTTTGATGCATAGAGCACTATGTCCTAATAGCTGTGGAGTAAGTACATAAAGCAGATACTGACATAGCCAGAACTGAAATAGGGCGACGACCTTGGGTCCAGTTACTGTGCGGAGACTGAAGAAATGGCACACCATCAATCTGATCACGGGCAACCCCAAAAGCAGAGAATCATCTGATAATAGAGGGGTAAAAGGGGCAGTAAGAGGAGACAAGACTATAGCGGAGAGACTGAATGAATTTGTTGCTTCGGTCTTTACTGAGGAAGATGTAGGGATGTTACCCAAGACTGAAGTGGTATTTAAAGGTGATACTGCAGAGGAATTGAGAGAAATATCGCTACACCCGGAAGATGTATTACAACAATTTGATAAAGTGAATAGTAGCAAAATTACCTGGACCAGATGGTATACATCCAAGAGTGTTGAAAGAACTGAAATATGAGATTGCAGACCTGCTATTAGTAATCTGTGAACTTTCATTAAAATCATCTGTAATACCTGAAGATTGGAGGATCGCCAATGTAACGCCAATTTTTAAAAAGTGTTCCAGAGGTGATCCGGAAAATTACAGACCAGTGAGCCTGATTGATGTCAGTACCGGGGAAAATGGTAGAAACCATCATAAAGAACAAAATTACAAAGCATGTAGATAGCCATGGCCTAATGGGAGACATCCAACATGGCCTTAGACAAGGAAGATCTTGTCTTACTAATCTGATATCTTTTTTTGAAGGTGTGAACAAACAGGTAGACAAAGGTAAGTCGGTTGATATAGTGTATCTGGACTTTCAGAAAGACTTTGACAAGGTCCCTCATCAGAGACTTTTGGCAAAACTAAAGGGTCATGGGATAGGAGGCAGTGTACTATTGTGGATTGGGAACTGGTTAAAAGATAGAAAGCAGAGGGTAGGGCTAAATGACCAATTTTCCCAATGGAAAAGGTGAATAGTGGAGTACCCCAGGGATCTGTACTGGGTCCGCTACTTTGACATATTCATAAATGACCTGGAAAAGGGAATAACGAGTGAGGTTATCAAATTTGCAGATGACAGAAAACTGTTTAAAGTTGTTAAAACCCAAGAGGACAGTGGAAAACTGCAGGAGGATCTGGATAAATTGGAAGACTGGGCATCCAAATGGCAGATGAAATTTAATGTGGACAAGTGCAAAGTTATGCACCTAGGAAAGAACAACCCACACTATGGTTACACAATACAAGGTTCCACATTGGGAACCACCACCCAGGAAAAAGATTTAGGAGTCATCGTAGATAACATGTTAAAACTCTCCGCCCAGTGTGCAGCGGCGGCCAAGAAAGAAAATAGAATGCTAGGTATCATAAGGAAAGGAATGGAAATTAAAACAAAGGATATTATAATGCCTCTGTATCGTTCCATGGTACGACTGCACCTTGAATATTGTGTGCAATTCTGGTCGCCGTATCTTAAAAAGGATATAGCGTTATCAGAAAAGGTACAGAGAAGAGCCACCAAAATGGTAAAGGGGATGGAAGGCTACTCCTATGAAGAGAGGCTACAAAGGTTAGGGCTCTTCAACCTGGAAAAGAGACAGCTGAGGGGAGATATGATAGAGGTCTATAAATTAATGGAGTGGAACGGGTAAACGTAGATCGATTGTTTACGCTATCAGAATATAGAAAGACTAGGGGACATATAATAAAGCTACAGGATAAACTAAGACAAATAAGAAAATATTTTTTCACTCAACGTGTAATCAAAATCTGGAATTTGTTACCAGAGGATGTAGTAAAGGCTGTTAGTGTAGCTGGGTTTAAAAAAGGTTTGGACAAGTTCCTGGAGGAAAGGTCCATAAACCATTATTAAAAAGGGACCCAGGATATTAATGCTTGACCCAATACAAGCATTGTGGAACCTGTGTCTTTTGGGGATACTGCTAGGTACGTATGACCTAGATTGACCACTGTTGGAAACAGGATACTGGACTTGATGGAACTTGGTCTGACCCAGTATGGCATATCTTATGTTCTTATGCCTCCTGACTGCTACTTCTGCTGACTGCTACTTCTGGAGAGAGATCTGCAATTGTGAGTATATACTTCTGGGAATTTTCTGAAAGGACTTCTTTGTATTAAAGCTAATCTGTGAACCCAGTGTTTGTTAAATCGGTCAGGGCCTAGTAGCAGCAGTTTAAGTTTAAATTTAAAAACACAGAAGAGAGGTTTCTGGTTAAAATTTAGAACCCAGCAGAGAGCTTGTAGTTTAAATTTCATAACAAGTCACAGCCTAGCAGCAGCAAAGAGCTGTAATTTAAATCAAATCAGAATATAACTTAGCACAAAAGGCAAAACAGGGTCAGTACTCTTGAGCAACAAATAAAGTTTTCTAGAGACCTTTACAAAGAGGCCTTCATGTACCTAGGGGGCAAGAGACCTGTGAAACCTTTTCAATTGGTGTTAACACCAGGTGGCAGGTCAAAAGGTCATTTTGAAAGACTCCTTCTATCCAAGCAAGGACTGTTAATCACCCAGGAAGTTGGTCACAGTTTACCTCAGCAGCACAGGACAGGGTACTGTGTAGCAGCCCTCATTTAATAAGTGTTATTTCCCTCCCTCACTCCCTCCCCCACCCAACACCCACCCACCCACGGGATATTCGTAGCTTTATAGGTACTTACATATCTTAAAGGAAAGGAGGTGCTCTCAGGTGAAGCTTGTTATCCAAATCAGTCATACACTAAGGGCGTGAGATTAATTAAGCCTCAGGTGAATAAGGTATATTAAACGTATTAGATACAGTTTTATTAGTATACATATCCATAGCAGCCCTTAGTAAGTAAAGAACTTAGATCTAAACACAAGGTTAAAACTAAGATGCAGACAGCAGTCCAGCAGCGAGATGGGGCTTTCCAGTCTTTTGCACTGAGTGTCACATGTATAATTTTCTTCCAGTTGGCAAGAGGTCTTACGTGTGCACTAGGTGCAAGGAGCTCTTTGCTCTCAGGGAACGAGTCCGTTCTCTAGAGGCTAGAGTAGCAGACTTCGAAAACATAAGATAGACAGAGAGGAACATAGACGAGACCTACAGGGATATAGTCCTAAAGTCCCACCTCCAGTCTGGCAGCATCCCTGTTGCCATGGAGGAGAGAGGTCACGTGACAGGAAGTGATCCTGTAACTAGGACCTGTCCTCCAGGTGATGTAAAACCCTCTCGCACCGAGGACGTTTCTCCAGGGCCATGTGCCCATGAGGGAAGGGTTAGGACAGCCGTTATAGTTGGTGATTCGATCATTACGCATGTAGATAGCCGGGTGGCTGGTGGATGTGAGGATCGCCTGGTAACATGCCTGCCTGGAGCAAAGGTAGCGGACCTCACTCGCCACCTAGATAAGGTCTTAGATAGTGCTGGGGAGGAGTTTGCTGTCTTGGTACATGTCGGTACCAATGACATAGGAAAATGTGGTAGGGAGGTTCTGGAGGCTAAATTTAGGCTTTTAGGTAGGAAGTTGAAATCCAGAACTTCCAGGGTAGCGTTCTCCGAAGTGCTTCCCGTTCCACGCTCAGGACCCAAAAGGCAGGCATAGCTGCGGAGTCTCAATGCGTGGATGAGACAAATGGTGCAGAGATGAGGGTTTTGGATTTGTTAGGAACTGGGGAACATTCTGGGGAAAGGAGGGGCTTTTCCGAAGGGATGGGCTTCACCTTAACCAGGATGGAACCAGGCTGCTGGCATTAACCTTTAAAAAGGAGATAGAGCAGTTTTTAAACTAGATAATAGGGGAAAGCCGACAGTCGCCCAAGAGCGCATGGTTCGGAAGAATGTATCCTTGAAGGATACTACCAAAAACAGAGGTTCCAAAAAAGAGTAAAGTAGCCCAAATGCCCTTGAGTATGGAGCAGACAGAGCTTAAAGATTCCAAATTACCCATGTCTACCAATCGACAGATTAAAATGAATAAAATACAGTCTCTAAAATGCTTGTATGCAAATGCTAGATGGGATAAATAAGATGGGAGAGTTATGTTTATGTTTATTGGACTTGATATACCGCTGAGGAAAAACATCACAGCGGTGTACATAATATATAGTTAGAATATATAGCACTAAATGAGAGGTTAGATGTGATTGGAATATCAGAGACATGGTGGAAGGAGGACAACCAGTGGGACACTGATACCTGGGTACAAACTATATCGTAATGATAGAGCTGATCAAATTGGTGGAGGGGTTGCACTCTATGTTAGAGAGGGCATTGACTCAGAAAGGATTAAAGTTTTGCAGGAAACAAAATTTGCTGTAGAATCTCTATGGATTGAAATTCCATGTAAAAAGGGGAAGGCGATGGCAGTGGTGGTGTACTATCGACCACCTGGCCAGAATGAACAATGGATGATGAAATGCTCAAAGAAATCAAGGAAGCTAACAAAGGTTACAGCGCAGTAATAATAATGGGTGATTTCAATTACCCCGGTAACGACTGGGTCAGTGTCACAGCAGGACATGCTAGGGAGATAAAGTTCCTAGATGAAATAAATGACTGCTTCTTGCAGCAGCTGGATCATGAACCGACCAGAGGGGAAGCCATATTAGACCTAGCCCTTAGTGGAACACCAGATCTTGTGCAAGAGAAGGTGATGTTGGGGCCACTTGGTAATAGTAATCATAGCATGATTGTGTCTGATTTAATTAGTGGAGGAGGGATAGTAAGGAAATCCACAGTACTACCTTTTAACTTTCGAAAGGGAGACTACGATAAAATGAGGAAACTAGATAAGAAAAAAATAAAAGGAGCAGTTGCAAAGGTTAAAGACTAACATCAAGCATGGGTGTTGTTGAAAACTACTATCTTGGAAGCCCAGACCAGCTGTATTCCACACTTTAAGAAAAGTGGAAAGTCGTCCAAAAAACTGCCAGCATGGTTTAAAGGTGAGGTCAGAGAGGCTGTTGCCAAAAAAAGCATCTTTCAGGAAATGGAAAACGATGAAACCTAGAAACAGCACAAGCATTGGCAAGTCAAATGCAAGGCATTGATAAGGCAGGCAAAGGGAGAATTTGAGAAGAAGCTTGCTGAGGAAGCAAAAACGCGAAATAAAGACTTTTTCAAGTACATTTGTAGTGAAAAACCTGTGAGAGTCAGTTGGTCCATTAGATGATAGAGGAGTTAAAGGGGCACTAAGAGGCGACAAGGCGATAGCAGAGAGACTGAATGAATTCTTTGCTTCGGTCTTTACTGAGGAAGATGTAGGGATGTTACCCATGACTGAAGTAGTATTTAAAGGTGCGGAAGAATTGAAGGAAAGATCGATACATTGGGCAGATGTATTACAACTATTAGATAAACTGAAGAGTAGCAAATCACCTGGGCCGAATGGTATACATCCAAGGGTGTTGAAAGAACTGAAATATGAGATTGCAGACCTGCTATTAGTAATCTGTGAATTTTCATTAAAATCATCTAATACCTGAAGATTGGAGGATCGCCAATGTAACGCCAATTTTTAAAAATGTTCCAGGGGTGATCCGGGAAACTACAGCCCGGTGAGCACGACGTCAGTACCAGGAAAAATGGTAGAAACCATTATAAAGAACAAAATTACTCAGCATGTAGATAGTCATGGCCTAATGGGAGACAGCCAACATGGCTTTAGACAAGAAGATCTTGTCTTACTAATCTGTTATGTTTTTTTGAAGGTGTGAATAAACAGGTGGACAAAGGTGAGTCGGTTGATATAGTGTATCTGGACTTTCAGAAAGCCTTTGACAAGGTCCCTCATGAGAGACTTTTGGCAAAACTAAAGAGTTATGGGATAGGAGGCAGTGTACTATTGTGGATAAGGAACTGGTTAAAAGATAGAAAACAGAGGGTAGGGCTAAATGGCCAATTTTCCCAATGGAGAAAGGTGAATAGTGGTGTACCCCAGGGATCTGTGCTGAGTCCGCTGCTTTTTGACATATTCATAAATGACCTGGAAAAGGGAATAACGAGTGAGGTTATCAAATTTGCAGATGACACAAAACTATTTAAAGTTGTTAAAACCCATGAGGATTGTGGAAAATTGCAAGAGGATCTTGATAAATTGGAAGACTGGGCATCAAAATGGCAGATGAAATTTAATGTGGACAAGTGCAAAGTTATGCACCTAGGGAAGAATAACCCAAAGGTGAAATTAGACTTACCTGCGTTGTTCCTTATCGTCCCTTCAATCTAGTCCCGAACTCTGGAGTTTATGCTCCTCTTCCAGCAGCTTGGAGACTGAGAAACGTCATTTCTGTGATGTCACGGGTACATAAGTACAGACCCCTCCTTCACACTCCAGTAACCTACTGACAAAGCAGGCTCCCCGGAGCAACAATTAAGTAACCAATCACAATGTATTAAACATACTAATCAAAACTCAATATGATGTAGTAGAACAATATGTATACTTAACTCTTCTCCTATTTACAGTGTTTAACAGATGCTGAGGCCCGTCCCTCCCCATACTGAAGGACCTGGGGCCCCTCTTATACACTCCCCAGATCGCACCTCACAGTGAAAGACCATGTCATTCCATTCCAATACCCGTAGCTTATCTGAAAGACTCCTACACTTCAGGTTATCATCTACTGGATACACCAGGGTGGGATACGGAACTAGACTGGAGTTCCTCAAGGAACAACAATTAGCAGGTAAGTCTAATTTCACTTTCCTTATCGTCCCTCCAGTCTAGTCCCGAACTCTGGAGATGTAACAGAGTAGTGAAAGCACCTATTGGGAGGGATCCTGTAGACCAGCCTGAAGCACCACCGATCCAAAACAGGTATCCCTGCCCGCCTAAACATCCAGACAGTAATGCTTAAAGAAATTGAGCGAAGACTAAGTAGCCGCCTTACAGATCTCCGCCATCGGTACCAAACTACACTCTGCCCAGGAAGTCGCCTGAGCTCTGGTAGAGTGGGCTCTAAGACCATCCAGTACCAACCTGCCTTTTAGAAGATAAGCCGATGCTATGGCCTCCTTCACCCAACGGGCAATGAAGGCTTTCAATGCTGCTTTGCGAGGCACTGCAAAGAGAACAAATAACCTGTCTGACGCAAATAGCTCTTCAATGCTCGAACGTCCAAGAGATGCAACCGCTCAGAAGGTTGATCACCCCTGCCCACACGAAACACCGGCAAGGAAAGCACACGATTTACATGAAACGCCAAGACCACCTTCGGCAAAAAGGAGGGCACGGTCCTCAAAACTACTTAGACTCCAAAAAGGATAGGAAAGGACTCAGACAGGATAAAGCTTGCAACTCTGAAATTTGCCTAGCAGAACAGATCACTACCAAGAACACAACCTTGAGGGTAAGATCCTTCAAAGACGCCCATGACAGCGGCTCAAATGGCTCTTTTACCAGCACCTGCAAGACCAAAGGAAGATCCCAAGCTGGTACCACTTGCGATCGAGGGGGCCGCAAAAGAGACACTGCTCTCAAAAGACGCTTTATATCCAGATGCCCCCAAGTGCTACTCCTCAAACTTTGCCTCTATAACAGGACAACGCTGCCAGGTGCACCTGCAAGGACGAAGCCACCAAGCCCTTTTGAAAACCCTCCTGCAAGAAAGACAAAACCTGCAATAGAGAAGCCTTTAGAGCCACAATCTGCCTACCCCTACACCAATCCTCAAAAATTCGCCAAACTCAAATATAAGCCAACGAAGTCGATCTACGACGAGCCTTCAGCAAGGTGGAAAATCACCGCTGCCTAATAACCCTTCGCCATCATCCTCGCCCTTTCAAAAGCCAAGCCGTAAGCAAGAATCGAGCTACCTGAGGCATGAGCAAGGGGCCCTGAGACAGCAGATCGTCCCGCAGGGGAAGCTGCCATGGGTCCTCGACCATGAGCCTCATGAGGTCTGCATACCACGGCCTCCTTGGCCAATATGGCACGATTAAGACTACTTGACCTCTGTACCTTTCTACGCGCTGCAACACTCGGCCGATCAGCACCCACGGAGGTAACACATAGGAGGTGCCCCCTCCGGCCAGGTCTGAATGAGCACATCCAGGCCTTCCGACATCTGCTCTTTTCTTCTGCTGAAGAGACTCTCTACCTGAGCCGACTGAAAAGTCGCCATGAGATCCATGACTGGCATCCCCCAGCGTCGCACCAGCATCGCGAACACCTCCAGGTGAAGCACCCACTCCCCCGGGTCTACCTTTACCCGGCTCAAGAAGTCGGCCTGCACATTGTCTACCCCCGCTACATGTGCCACCGACAACGCTTCCAAGGTTTCCTTCGGCCCACTTGAACAAACTCTGGGCCTCCGTCTTGAGCTGTACACTGCTCGTTCCTCCTTGACAGTTGATGTAAGCCACCGCAGTTCCTTTGTTGGAACAAACATGAATGGCTTTCCTGTGAAGAAAAGGCTAAACGTCGCGAAGCGCCAGAGCTACCGCCCTCAAGTCTAACCTGTTGATGGACCAACCCTTTTCAAGTTCAGTCCATTGACCTTGAGCAAACCTTCCCTGAAAATGGGCCCCCCAGCCATAGAGACTGGCGTCCGTCGTCAGCGACAGCCACTCTGGCACCTCCAATGGCATCCCTTTTCCCGAGACATTCGGGACGCAAACACCACTGCAGCGCCTTGCGCGTTTCCTGGGGGCAAGGTAGATATTTTGACAAGAGATCGTTCTGATGGGACCACCTTCTCAACAACGCTCTCTGCAACTGTCTCATGCGGGCCTGCGCCCAGGGGACCAACTCGAGAGTCGCCGCCATAGTTCCGAGCAACTGCAAATAATGCCACGCCGTGGGGCGCCATCTGAAGAAACTCGCATACCAAGTTGCGCAGCGCTAGCGCCCGCTTCCACGGCAGAAGAACTCTTCCAGTCCTGGTGTCGAAGTGCGCTCCCAGATACACTAGACTGAGATGGCGTCAACTTGCTCTTTATCCTGTTGACTACCCAACCGAGACTTTCCAGGACCACCACCACCACCACCTTGGCCGTAGCCGCCTCGCTCTCCTCTGGACTTTGCTCTGATTAACCAATCGTCCAGATAAGGGTGTACCAATACACCCTCCTTTCCCAAGGCTGCC
Organism: Ichthyophis bannanicus; assembly: GCA_033557465.1. Classification (NCBI taxonomy): domain Eukaryota; kingdom Metazoa; phylum Chordata; class Amphibia; order Gymnophiona; family Ichthyophiidae; genus Ichthyophis; species Ichthyophis bannanicus. Next base: position 905,595,886 of record CM066035.1, on the reverse strand, counting down.
GCCATAACCATGACCTTGGTGAACACCCATGGTGCCGTAGCCAGACCGAACGGCAACACTTGGAACTGAAAATGCCCGATCGGAAGTGCGAATCTGAGAAACCTCTGATGCTGCTGCCGTATCAGAATGTGAAGATACGCTTCCGACAGATCCAGGGACGTAAGAGACTCCCCCTTCCGTACTGCCATGACGACTGACCGCAGGGTTTCAATTCGAAAATGAGACACGTGTAGACATCGATTTACCTTTTTGAGGTCCAAAATTGGTCGATATGCCCCTTCCTTCTTTGGAACTCTGAAGTAAATGGAGTATCGACCGCAGCCTAATTGGTCTGTAGGCACCAGCACTATGGCCTTGAGAGACAACAACCTTTTTACCATCTCCCTCACCGCCCTGCGCTTGACCCGGGCGTTGCAAGGAGACTGCACAAAGGAATCCGTCACTGGGCGCTGCAACTCCAATGCATAACCCTCTCGAATGACCTCCAGCACCCACTGATCTGAGTTAACTCTGACCCAGGCAGGGTAAAATTCCTGCAAAACGATCCCCACGGGAACGCACTCCTCCCGGGCCCCCCTGGCTTCATTGGGATTTGGAGACTGTTGGAGGCGGTGGCAGAGGAAGAGGACACTGCAAACCCTCTCCCTGCTCCTCTGAAGCCTCAAAATCCTTGGTTTCTATAGGGAAAATGCACCCTCTGACTTTGCCCAAACCTTGGGGAGCAAAAACGACAAAACTCTCTCTGCTGAGCTTTATGCAGCGAAGGCGCTCGCCCCTGCTTCTGCCTGTCCTCCGGCAGCTGACCGCTTTTGGATTCTCCCAAATCCTTCACAATCTTATCCAAATCCTCTCCAAACAGGAGCTTCCCCCGGAAAGGGAGCTTACTAAGCCGAGCCTTCGACGAGCTATCTGCCACCCAATTGCGCAGCCAAAGACAACGCCTCGCTGCCACTGCCGAGGACATACTTTTGGACAGGCCTCTAATCAGGTCATAATGAATATCCGCCAGATAGGCTGCCCCAGACTCAAATCTCGCCGCCTCCTCCACTGTCCCTTCTGCCTGATCTCCTTGAATACGCTGCACCCAGTGAAGACACACTCTCGCCACCCACGCACCACAAATGGACGCTTGCAAGGACAGCACATTCACCTCAAAGACCTGCTTTAACAAGGTCTCCAGTTTCCGGTCTTGTCCATCCTTGAGGGCCGCACTACCCTCAACCGGAAAAGTCGTCCTCTTTGTGACCGCCGACACCACTGCATCCACTCTGGGAGACCTAAACAACTCCTGATCCTGATCCATGAGAGGGTACAGCCGCGCCATAACTCTGGACCCTTTGAGAGCTGTCTTGGGTACGTTCCACTCCTCCTGGATCATCTCTCGGATCACTCTGTGCACCGGGAATGCCCGCTGAGTCTTTCAGAAGGCCTGCAGCAACGGGTCCTCCAGGGCTGCCTCCTCAGCCTGAACTCCAGAGGGCATATTAAGAGCTTTGAGAGTCTCTGAAATGTGTGGGCAACTCCTCTCTTCGAAATACACTAACCACTCTCGCCTGATCTTCCTGTTCCGTAATCTCGCCTTCCTCCAACTCTTCATCCAAATCCAGGACAGGTTCCTCCGATCTGTCCCCTTCCGAGATGATCGCGTCTCTCCCCTCTCTGGGTCTCTTTGCCACTGAACCTGACCGTCCCGCGGGCAGAGGTGTTCCCAGCCTCTTCACCCCTCGTGGAGACTCCATGACCCCTGATGGAGAAATCCCTGTGGCCGAGCCGAATGCTCGCTGGATTACCGCCACAAACTCTGGCGAAAAAATGGCAGCCAGTCCTCCAGCTAACAGGGGCTGCGGACCCCGTACGTCCGGAGCAGAGGAAGTGCCCGGTACCGGCTCTGGAGACAGAGGACGAGACGACCCCGGCTCCATCATGACTGCAGGTCCTCCGCTACCACCTCTGAGCTCAGGCCCAGCGCTGCAGACTCTTCAGTGCAGCTCCTGCACATCCCGGCCTCGGACACAGCGCTCCATTTTGCCCCACACAGCAGTTTTTGAAGGTATTTTTTTTTCTATCCTCGCGGGTGCCCCACCACCCTCCAGAGGGCTCCCTGCACAGCACATGCCTCAGCAAGCTTTAAAAGCAGCAAAAATCAGCTTCCGCTATTTTCTTGGGGGGGGTGTTTCCCCCTTTTACTCCACTGACAAGGGCCCCCTCCTTACACCCCCTGGTAAAAGGGAGTGAAAACGAGCTTTCCCCTTCAAATAACGCGGCAATTTGTAGCTGCTGTTGAACTCTGCGTTTTCCCACGCACCTGACACGCGATATGGCCTGCAGTCCCCAGCCGCATCTCAGTGTGCTGCCGGCTCCCACCCTGCTTCCCGCTCCAACAATGAATCGTACTTGCAAAGGGAAGCCCTTCTGATGCGGCGCTCAATCGCTAAGCGAGAGCCGCCGCTTCAGGCGAATCGGGAGCCCCAACGCTGCCAAAATCCTCCGGTGAGTAGCGCTGCTGTAAAAACACTCACAGTCCCGCTGACATTCGCGACCTGATAGCTCTGGCAGGCAAATACTTCTGCGCTGGCTATGGGCCGCACTCACCGTCGGCTCTTCCGTCACGGCAGAAATCAAAGAAATAAAGGAAGAGTTAGCTTAATTTTTTTTTTTTTTTTTTTTTTTTTAAAGAAAGTAAATTAAATGAAAGGAAACTAAGTGAAATCAAAACAAATTAGACCAAATCAAATCTAATTTTCCTTAATTGCTCCTCCAGTGAGCCCCGTACTGGGCTCTCATCCTCCAGCTGCTTGGAGACAGAGAACTGGAGTGTGAAGGAGGGGTCTGTACTTATGTACCCGTAACATCACAGAAATTACGTTTCTCAGTCTCCAAGCTGCTGGAAGAGGAGCATAAATAGACTGGAGGGACGATTAGGAACTATGGTTACAAGATGCAAGGTTCCACATTAGGAACCACCACCCAGGAAAAAGATTTAGGCGTCATTGTGGATAACATTAAAATCCTTGGCCCAGTGTGCAGCGGTGGCCAAGAGAGCAAATAGAATGCTAGGTATCATAAGGAAAGCAATGGAAAATAAAACAAGATATTATAATGCCTCTATATCGTTCCATGGTGAGACCGCACCTTGAATATTGTGTGCAATTCTGGTCGCCGTATCTTAAAAAGGATATAGCGTTATTAGAAAAGGTTCAGAGAAGAGCCACCAAAATGGTAAAGGGGATGGAAGGATACTCCTATGAAGAAAGGCTATAAAGGTTAGGGCTCTTTAACCTGAAAAAGAGACGGCTGAGGGGACATATGATAGAAGTCTATAAATTAATGAACGGAGTGGAACGGGTAAGCGTAGATCGACTGTTTACATTATCAGAATATAGAAAGACTAGGGGACATGCAATGAAGCTACAGAGTAAACTATTTAAGACTAATAAAAGAAAATATTTTTTCACTTAACATGTAATCAAACTCGAATTTGTTACCGGAGTATGTAGTAAAGGCTATTAGTGTAGCTGGGTTTAAAAAAGGTTTGGACAAGTTCCTGGAGGAAAGGTCCATAAACCATTAAGAAGGGACCCAGGATATCAATTCTTGACCCAGTACAAGCATTGTGGAACCTGTGTCTCTTGGGGAAACTGCTAGGTATTTGTGACCTAGATTGGCCACTGTTGGAAACAGGATACTGGGCTTGATGGATCTTGGTCTGACCCAGTATGGCATATCTTATGTTCTTATGACCCAATTCCCACTCTCTGCGGTCGAGAGAGTGACAACTGAGGAAGACCGCTTCCACATCGACCATCTGGCAATGCGATGAGCAGACAGAGCTAGGAGGCTCATTTCTGCCCAGGCGAACCAGATAGCCATCCCCAGGACCACTGACACACTTTGTGCCACCTTGGTGATCGCCATGGCAATGGCATATGTCAATGTCCAAAAACACTCACTCTACCCTGACCTTGACCAAGGGCTGGAAATGCAAGAGGGCCAGTCAGATAGAACTTGTCAAGATGGTTTATGGCGCATAGCACCTCCCTGCAGCGCCAATGGTCACGGGCTGTTTGAACTTGACAAGGGCTCCCTAGCCTGTAAGGCAGGCAACCAATGCCGGAAGAACCCAGCGGCATGCCCCTTGTCAGGTGACATGGATAAAGACACCACACCTCAAGCTGGCTCTCACTCCCAGCTGGTGGAAGCCTGGGAGTTGAACTCCAGCCAGGAAGGACTGCCAAAGCAGCCTCATATGAGCATGCGCCCATGGCACCATCTTGATCTCTGTCACCATCAAGCCGAGAAGCTGTAGATTAAAAAAAAAAAAATATATATATATATAGAGCAGCTTTTAAACTAGATAACAGGGGAAAGTCGACAGTCGCCCAAAAGGATACTAGCAAAAGATTGAAGTTAGGGCATAACAGAGAGGTTCCAATAAAGACAAAAGTAGCCCAAATGCCCCCGAGTACAGAGCTTAAAGATTCCAAATTACCCCTGCCTACAGACAGCCAGATTAATATGAATAAAATACAGTCTCTAAAATGCTTGTATGGAAATGCTACAGGTCTAAAAAATAAGATAGGAGAGACTATATAGCACTAAATGAGAGATTAGATATGATTGCTATCTCAGACATGGTGGAAGGAAGACAACCAGTGGGACACTGATACCTGGGCACAAACTATATTATAATGATAGAGCAGATCAAATTGATGGAGGGGGCATTGATCAAATTGATGGAGGGGGATTACAGTTTTGCAGGATGGCAATGTGGGCGTACTATCGACCACCTGGCCAGAATGAACAAATGGATAACTAAATGCTCAAAAATTAGGGAAGCTAACAAAAGTTACAGCACAGTAATAATGGGCGATTACAATTACTCCGGTATCGACTGTGTCACGGCAGGACATGCTAGGGAGATAGTTTCTAGTTGAAATAAATGACTGCTTCTTGGAGCAGCTGGTTCATGACCAACCAGATCCGAACCCATTTTGGACCTTGTCCTTAATGGAACACAAGATCTGGTGCAAGAGACAAGGGTGTTGGGGCCACTTGGCAATAGTGATCACAGCATGATCGCGTTTGATTTAATAAATGGAGGAAGGACGGTAAGGAAATCCACAGTACTACCTTTTAACTTTCAAAAGGGAGACTATGATAAGATGAGGAAAACAGTTAAGAAAAAAAACTAAAAGGAGCAGCTGCAAAGGTTAAAGATTTACATCAAGCATGGGTATTTAAAAATACTATCTTGGAAGCCCAGACCAGCTGTATTCCACGCTTTAAGAAAAGTGGAAGGAAGTCCAAAAAACTGCCAGCATGGTTTAAAGGTGAGGTCAGAGAGGCTGCTGTTGCAAAAATGCATCTTTCAGGAAATCAAAACAGGAGCCAAATGACAAAAACTGGAAAAAAACACAGAACTGGCAAGTTAGATGCAAGGCACTGATAAGGCAGGCAAAGAATTTGAGAAGCAGCTTGCTGTAGAAGCAAAAATGCATAAAAGACTTTTTCAAGTACATTCGTAGCAAAAAACCTATGAGAGTCAGTTGGACCATTAGATGAGAGAGAGGTAAAAGGGTCACTAAGAGGGGACAAGGCCATAGCGGAGAGACTGAATGAATTTTTTGCTTCAGTCTTTACTGAGGAAAATGTAGGGATATTAATCATGACTGAAATGGTATTTAAAGATGATGCCGCAGAAGAACTGAAAGAAGTAGACTGGGAAGATGTATTACAATTATTTGATAAATTGAAGAGTAGCAAATCACCTGGACCAGATGGCATACATCCCTGGGCGCTGAAAGTAGATCTACAATCTCATATTTCAGTTCTATTAGTAACCTGTGAACTATCATTAAAATCATCTGTACTGCCCAGATATTGGACGGCGGCCAATGTAACACTAGTTTTTTAAAAAAGGCTCCAGGGGTGATCCTGGAAACTACAGTCCGGTGAACCCGACGTCAGTACCAGGCAAAATGGTAGAAACAAAATTAATTACTGAACATTTAGATAGCCAATATGAATTTAGCCAAAGAAAGTCTTGTCTTATTAATCACTTATATTTTTTTGAAGGTGTGAGTCAACAGGTAAATAAAGGTGAACTGGTTGATACAGTGTATTTTGATGTTCAGAAAGTCTTTGACAAAGTCCCTCATGAGAGACTCATGGGAAATTTAAGGAGGCAATGTACTTTTTGATATCGTCCTTCTAAATCAGTCCGGACACGTGGGTTGTGTTCCCCTACCAACAGATTGGTGGAGACAGAGAACCAGTGAAATGCACAGGTTTTAAATGACATCACTCCCATGCCTCTATCAACCTGAGCCACTAAAGGGCAACTCAGTATTTTTCTGTCTCTAGAAGATGGTGGTTGGGTTTTCTCAGCTTTGATAAAATCTGTACAAATTAAGATTTGATTTTGCTTGTGAATGATCACTTTGAGGATCTCTCTCACTTGAGCTCGACATGGGAGTCTCCAATAGACTGCGGTCTTTTTGGTAGCCATAGGAGGAGAGAAAATTGGTTTAGCTCCACTCTTATCCTGTTAAGGGCCTGTTGAACAGCCAGGATATTGGAAGGATTTGGATGGTATTCAGCTACCTCGCATAACCTCAGCGCCCCCTCCCTCCTTCTGTCCCCCCTGCTCTCCCTGGAAAACTGAAGACAGCTCAGAGGTACATGCCTGCAAGCCTGTTTATTAAAAAAAGCTAAACAGCATCTGGGGAGTAGCACTGAGCCTGGCACGGTTTGCCCTGCCTGAAGCTCCCAGGGACAGCAAGTACCAAGGCTCGACCTTGTCATTGTCCTTGCTGGGGGGCTCCCTAACTTGTCTGTTTTGAGGCATAAGTCAGAGTGGACCGCTCGGCAACAGGGCTTCCTGCCACTTTCCAAAGCACACTTAACATTTCATGTCTTGTCCCAGCACACGTTCCTGCCCGAGCACCTGTTAGGCACGCTCCATTACTGCATGCTCTTGTACCTACACTGCCATAGCCTGCACACGTTTGTTTTGCCTTAACTTTCTGTGATCTTCCAGGAACAGTTATTTGACCTGTGGCAAGTGAAGAGCCTCATCACTGGATTCATCCTTCATGGCAGCCTCAGACGTCTCTCTTCTTCCAACAAAGGGATTTGGTTGGCATGGCATTTTCCACCTCAAGGTAGGTGACGACTGATGGCGCTGTGAGTAAGGATAATAGCCTGGGGTGGAGTTTGTGCCCGTGCTTCTGGTCTGTCCCTTTTCAGAGGGTTCAGCTACAGCTGTGCTCTCTGTGCTTTGGGGGGGGGGGGGGAGAGAAAGAGAAGCTCCCTGTAATTCTTTTCCTTTTGCATCAAGCCTGGTCCTTTTGGCACAGAAATTCAGACCCTGCAGCCTTTGGATTCCCTCAAGCTCAGTCAAGTGAGGGACGGGCAAAGTGTAGAAGCCTGTCTTGAATGCCTCCTAAGCAACCCAGACGGAGGTTGCTTTCTGGAAAAGTAGGTCAACTGGGGTCTGTCCGAGACTTGGACTTAAGTGCTGGTTCTGACATCTCAGTTGATGAATCTAATGCTTTCACCTTCAAAAGGTCATGTGGAGGCTGGCATTTTCCGTCTTCCGCGGAAGAGAGATCTGGCTGCATTGACTGTTAGTCTCATCCACCTGGTATTTGGCCTATGCTTGAGTGATGGAGCAAGGACCACAGTTCCTCGCTTCTGTAAGAGGTGCAGATATTCACAGCAGTCTTCCCATTTCCGGAAATGATCCAGAACCCATTCTGGTTGGGATGAGTCTTTCCGATTTTCCACCTAATGGAGATAAAGGGTGCTCCCTAACTCAATCGTTTTGGGGCATACGTCGGAGTGGACCCCTCGGCGCTGGGGTTTCCTGCCATTTTCCAACATGTGCTGTTAACGTTTCCTGTCTTTTGTGCTTTGCACCCAAGTAGTCCCAACATGTGTTCTGCCTGAGCAGCATGCATTCCTGCCCAAGCACTATGTGGTGTTCGGTAGACAAGAGCTACTGCACGGGTCAAGTCTGAATTACTGCTAATGTCCCTGGCCGAGCAGGACAAGAGCAGATATTCCATTTATTTTGGGGTGCCAAAGGAGGATGGCACCCTTCCAACCAATGCCCAAACTCGGGGGGGGGGGGGGGCATGCTCTTTTGCACATGTTGTGCTTCCAAATGGAAAATGAGATCCATGTGCCGCAGGCAGTTCCTAGCATCTCTGGCCTAGGCCGAAGCTTACGTTCACTTCCTGATCCAGGAAGATCATTGAGAATTGCTGTACTTGGCTCACACCTTCAGTTCACCATCCTTCCCTTTGGTCTCTCCACTGCCCCAGGGATGTTTAGTTTATCAATTAGTTTTATTACATCTCCCCGATTTATCGGGATTTGTTTCATTTCCTCTGATACCCATGCTAGAAATGCTGTTCAAAGGCGATATAAGTTTCCTACATCATTTTCAGTAGACTGAATCAAAAAGTTCAATCTCTCTGCTATGACCTCGTCCCCTCTCAGTGCACTTTTTACCCTCCATCATCTAATGGCCTGCCTGACTCTCTCATGGGTTGTTTTGCTACGAATGTACTTGAAAAACATTTTTATTATGTATGTTTGCTTCCACGACAAGCTTCTTTTCAAAATTTTCTCTTTGCCTGCCTGATCAATGCTTTGCATTTAACTTGCCAGTACTTATGCTCAGCGCCATACCTAGCCCTGTGTAAGCAGTGCAGCCATACAGGGAGCAAAAAAAATAAATAGGGGTGCATTTGGGGTTGCTGGCCTCGGCTCCCCCTCCCCCAACTGCCCTTGTCCCACCACCACTTTTCACGTCTCCTTGGCAGCAACGGTCGCAGCAGCAGAGAATATCTCTAATTGAGGAAAAACACACGTATCCTCGAGACTCTGCATATGCAAATTTGCCCAATCCCTCCCTTCTCTGACACACTCACGTCAGAGGAGGGAGAGACCAGCCCAGCCATTTGAACACAGGTCTTTGCAACTACACATTTGAATGGGCTGGTCTGGCCCCTCTCTCCTCTGACACGAACCTACGTCAGAGGGAGAGAGGGATCGGGCAAATATGGAGTCAGAAAGACCCGCATGTTTTTTTCTCAATTACAGATGCTCTTTGCTGCTGCCAAGGAGACATGGAAAACGGTGGCAGCAGGGCAAGGGCAGGCAGTGTGGATATGGAGGTGGGGTAAGATGGGGAGATGCTGGAATAGGGAAATGACAAACCGGAGGGGGGGGGGCACATGTGCAAGTCACACAGGGTGCAATTATGGCTTGGTACGGCCCTGCTTATGCCGTTCCTCTTCATCATTTGCCCCCCCCCCCCCCATTTTCTGAAATTCTCTGTTAGCTGTAACAGTTTCTCTGACCTTACCCTTAGACAATGCTGGCTGTTTGGTCTTCCTTCCACCTTTTTATTTTATCATAGTTTCCTTTTTGATAGTTAAATGTTAACACGGTGAATTCCTTAATATCCTCCCTCCAATTATTAAATTAAATGTTATCTTATTATGACTGCTATTGCCAAGCGGCCCCAAAACAAATAACTCTTGCACTAGATCCTGTGTCCCACTGAGAACTAGGTTTAAAATAAACTTCCCCTTTTGTCTGTTCCTGACTCCATGAAGCAGACAATCTAGAAACTTTATCTCCCTAGCATGTCCTGATGTGGGTGTGTCCCAGTCATTACCAGGGTAATTGAAATCCCCCATTACTTCTGTGTTGTAAACTTTGCTAGTTTCCCTAATTTCTGTTAGCATTTCATCATCTGTCTGTCCATTCTGTCCAGGCGGACAATAGTATACCCCCCTCCTCCCCCGCTATTCCTACCCCTTTTCACATGGGATTTCTATACATAGAGATTCTACAGTGTATTTTGTGTCCTGCAAAACCTTTATTCTGTTTGCTCTAAGCCCTCTAACATATAGAGCTACCCCCCACCAATATGACCTACCTTATCATTGAGCTATAATTTGTAGCCCGATATCACAGTATTTCAATGTTATCTTCCTAACCTTTCATTTATTGCTATATAGTCTCTCTCCCGTCTTATTTTTTAGACCTCCAGAATTTGCATACAGGCAAAGTTTGTTTTTTGTTCATATTAAACAGTCTCGCTATTTGATGACAGGATTAACTTGGAATCTTTCAACTCTGTCTTATCTTTCCCAACATACTGCTCTGGAACAGAGGATGTCAGGGAAACTACCGGGTTAATGTGAAAGGCAAAAACCACCTTGGCAAAAAGGAAAGAAACAGAGGGAGACTGCCTCCGCTGAGAAGGAGAGATACAGATTCTTACAAGAGAGGGCCTACAATCTGAAGATGCAGTACGCTGAGCAAATTGTGACCAAAAAGATGGTTTTGAGACACAGAAAAGATCCTTAAATATGGGCCATTTCAGCAGCTCAAAGGGCAACCTTCATCAAGGCCTGAAGCACAAATACCAAAAACAGGAGGATGCAAGTTGTGTCCCCCACTCCCCCTGTAGGAAATGGGACAACTGGGTGGGAGGTCACTGGGCAAGTCACCATTGGCCCTGAAAACAAATCATAGCCACGACTTGGACACTCACTGAGCTCAAGGTAAGACACTTGTCAAATCCATACTGCTGGAAGGCTAACAGAGGTAAATCTGCCATCCAATGCGAAAGGTCCAGCCACTGACACCAGGCTTCAAACAGACCCCAGAAATGACATAGGCAATGGCAAGTGAAGCCTTGCCTAAAGAGTGTACCACGAAAGAGTAACACTTATGTTTTGAGGCATCACCTCTCAAGGGACAAGCCATGAGTGAGAAGGGAGCTGGGTCATCCATCCAGGATGGGTCCTTGACAAAGTAGTCCCCTCCCCTTCTAAAGGGGGAGAGAGATTGATCTACCAACAGTCTGATCAGGTAGGCCTACCAGGGCCTCTGTGGACAATTCGAGACTACTAGCCTCAGATAGTCTTCTATCCTGTGGATCACACACACACACAATCACAGGCCATGCCAGACAGACATACAGAAGGGGCTTCCATGACTAAAGGCTGCACCAAAAAGCTGACCCCTGCAAAGCAGAACAGACAGCTGAAGAATATGTCCGCCTTGGCAAATGTCCTGGGTTGCCAGAATCAGGTAGAGATTCCCCAGCAATCCTGAATGTGCTGGAAAGCTGACTAACTTCCACTCCCCCAGATCAAAAAAAGAAAGAAAAAAAAAAAAAAGTGTCTCAGCTGAGATAATCAGCTTTGACACTCAATGCCCCCAATGCAATGTGCTGAGCGCGCACCAGTACATAGGTAGCCTTCTGCCCATGGAAAAGCGTAGTTACTCACCTGTAACAGGTGTTCTCCAGAGACAGCAGGAATCAGTCCTCACATATGGGTGACGCTGGCACAGACTGAGCCTACGCAGAGCATTTTTCCCCAGCTTTCAAAGAAAGCATCTGGGAATGCCACCACGCATGTGTGGTCCCCTTCCTGCCCAGGGGTGCCATCTTACTCAGTCACGTGCCATAGCTATAGCCCCTCCAAGAAGATGGCAAAAAAGGGATAGCAACTCCAAGGAGAGGGAGGGTTGTGAGGACCGATTCTTGCTGTCCCTGAAGGAGGAGAACACCTGTTACAGATGAGCAACTTACGCTTTCTCCAGGAACAAGGAGGAAGTCAGTCCTCACATATGGGACTCCACAGCTACAGGCTACCGAGGATCTGTAGGAAAAAGCACAGCAAAGCCATGAGCAGTCGCCAGTGAAGGCCAAAGGCAGCCCGAGGACCCTGGGTCCATGGATGGCCACGCTCCTGGTAGCCAGAACAAGAAGGGTCGGAGAGTTGCTTAAACCCCAAACAAGCAGTAATGCACCACAAAGATATGAGAGGAGGGCCAGGTGGTGGGCCCAGCAGATGACTGTCAGTGGCACTGAGCGCAGACTAGCGACAGACGTCACCATCGCTCGGACATTTTGAGCATTGACTTGGTGGTCCAGGGAAAGCCTGGCCTGGGCAAAGGCGATGCAGTCTGCCACCCAAATGGACAAGGTACGCTTGGTGACTGCCAGCCCCAGGCCACTGGGATTATAGGAGAAGAGCTGCCCGTATCTGTGCTAGTCCCGAGTCCACGGCAGGTAGAAGGAAAAAGAGCCCTCTTACAATCAAGCACATGGAGAATTGCCGATATCCGGTCGGCATGGGGCTTTGGAAAGAAAGTGGGTAGCACTATCTCCTGAAGCAGAAGACAAGTGGTTGCCCTGAGAGGGGTTTACCCTCAATGGGGTGATGGTTCGCTGAGACGGCACTCAGATTAACCATGACCGAGTTAGACTTCAGACCAGCCCGCGAGAGGTGTAGTAAGTACCAAGCTGGTAGGGCAGGAAAATGAGTCCGGTTAGAGCTTCAAGCACCACAACAAGAACTGCCACTTGAAGACGTGTGCCCGCCTGGTCGAGTCCTTTCATGAGGCCTAAAGGATATCCTCAATCTCCATGGGGAGATGGTAGGGGGCTAGAGCAACCCGCTCAGCCACCATGCTGTGAGGTAGAGAGACCTCAAGTTGGGGTGGAGTAGCAGACCCCCCTCCCTCCTGCTACAGCAGCTCTGGCGAGTTCCTGAGAGGGACCAGGGGTTCCGTCGGGAAGCGGAGCAGCAAGGAAACCACAACTGCCTGGGCCACGAGGATCATCGAGGCCTTGTCCCGCTGAACCTTGAGAAGGGTCCAGGCAATGAGGGGCTTGGGGGGGGGGGGGGGGAAGGCATACAACAGACCAGTTGCCCACGAAAGGAGGAAAGTGTCCGGGGCTACCTTGTCCGGGTGTAGGAGGGGGACCACAGAACCGTGGCAGCTACAAATTCACAGGGCTGGGAAAAAAAAAAAAAAAAAAAAAAAAAAGGTCCAGGACTGGGGTCCCCCAATACTGGAAGAGCCATTGTGCCGACCGGGGACACAGGCACCACTCATGCGGTTGGAGGCTTCTGCTGAGCCGATCCGCCAATACATTGTCCTGGCCCGGGAGGTAGGTGGCTTGGATGGTCATGCTCTGGCTTGTGGCAAAGGAGCACAGGGACACTGCCTCTGAATAGAGACTGTAGGAGCTGGTCCCTCGTTTGTTCACATAGAACATTGTGACCTGATTGTCCGTCCGACAGCTACAGCACGATGCTGTAGATGGTCCCTGAAAGTCTTGCATGCAAGGCAGACGGCCCGGAGCTCTAGTAGGTTGATCTGCTGCTGGACTCTGAGGGACCAGGTCCCCTGAGTGCCCCGCCCCTCGCAGTGGACTCCCCAGCCCATCAGGGAGGCGTCCGTAGTCAAGACCACCTGATGTGTCAGAGCTTGGAAGGGCATGCCTCGAAGCAGGTTCCAAACCTCCCGCCACCATGCAAGACTCCACCACGCTGGGCATGACAGAGTTGGGGGTCTCAGAAGTGGCCAGTCGATTGTGCCCACTGTGCTCTGAGGCACCACTGTGCCACCCACATGTTGAGGCAAGCACTGGGCACGACATGGGCCGTGGAAGCCATGTAGCTAAGCAGGAAAAGCATCGCTCAGACCGAGATGGCGCTATGGCACCGCACTTCGGACGCCAGGGTCATAAAGCGGTCCGCCCTGTCCTGAAGAAAGCCATGGTCCACAGGGTGTCCAAGCGAGCCCTGATGAACTCCAGGGACTGAACTGGAATGAGGTGGGATTTGGGGTAATTGATCACAAACCCCAGTTGCTCCAGGAAGTGAATGGTACGGTCCGTGGCCTGCCAGGCTTTGGAGGCCGTGCCCCCTGTTACAAGCCAGTCATCTAGATAGGGATAAACAAAGGTGCCCTGCAGCCACGACCAGGCATTTTGCGAAGACCTACGGGGCAGACGTGAGGCTGAAGGGAAACACCATGTACTGGTAATGGTTTCCCTTAATCATGAAGCAGAGGTACTTCCTGTGCTTGGGATGGATGAGGATGTGAGTGTAAGCATCCTTTAAGTCCAAGGAGCATAGCCAATCGCCCTGCTGGAGGTAGGGCAGTAACGTTCCAAAGGAGAACATCTTTAACTTCTCCCGCACCAGGAACTTGTTTAGGTTCCGCAGGGTGAGGATGGGCCGAAGGTCCCCTGTCCTCTTTGGGTCAAGGAAGTATCGGGAGTAAAACCCCTGCCCTCTGAGGTGTGGTGGGACTGGTTCTACCTCCCTGTCCTAGAGGAGGACTGTGAGCTCCTGATTCAGGAGGCCCTGGTGCTGGGGAAGCTGCCTTGGCTCCCTGGGGTAGTACTGAGGGAGGAGCGGTCCAGATGGAGGAGACAGTCCTCCTGAACGACCTGGAGGACGCAGGTATCAGTGGAGATGGACTCCCGCCTGTGACAGAAGTGGACCAGACACCCCCCGACGGACAGCCGATCTGTCAGCAGATGAGAGGCTATGCCGATTGCATCAAAACTCAGAGGACAGCTGAGCCGGCGCTGGGGGTTGGGTCTTTGGACCCTTCAGCTTATGAAGGTCACGAGTGTGCTCTTGCCCCGACTGCCCTGAACAGTGGTAGATGCCAGCGGGTAGGATGGATAGCCCCTGTACGGGAGCCCTTTCCAGTGGAAGAAAGGCTTCTTGCTCTGCTGTTTCTTCCTGAAGAGGGAGGGAAGGAGGGAGGACGTTTTCCGGGAGAGGCGAGTACGAGTCACGTACTCTGTCTCAATCTCTGCTGCCTTAGCCTCCATGAGCTTGCCAAATAGTTGCTCCCCGAAGCAAGAGACATCCAGCAGTTTCTTCTGGACCCACTGCTCAAGGTCTGAGATCTGGAGCAAAGCCTGCCGGCGAGCTCAGCTGCCAGCCGCCGCCACCCGGGCAGAAGACTCGAAGCCGTAGTACACCACGTGCGAGAGATACTTCAAGCATTCTCCGACGGACTTTGAAAAGGCCTGAAAATGTAGGAGATGGTCTCTGTCAAGGCCTGCCGCAAAGCCTCCAATCTCTAGCGAGATCATGGAGGAGCATCCCAATGTATAATTGGTAAACTTGGATGTGGCATGACAGCATACAGTACTGATAAATCTTGCGCCCGAGGGCATTGAGGGTATGAGACTCTGCCTGGCGGGACCAAAGAATGAGTCTTTGTGCTCTTTAGCTTCCGCATGGCTGATTTGACAACCATCGAGGTGCGAGGAAGCTGGGCTTTCTGAAACCTCGGGCCCCGCTAAACCCTATACTTAGCATCCAGGCGCTTGCTCACAGATAAGGACAGAGGCCAGGGTCTCCCCACATTCGGAGGAGTCGGTTCAGAATGGGAGGAACTGGCACCGAGAGAGCTTCCTTCGGAGGGGCTTCATATTGAAGAATATCAAGCTCCTCCACGTGGGCTCCCTCCTCCGACTTGGTGGCGAGCACTAGAGCGCACGCCATGTCCCAGACGAGCTCCAGAAAGGTGGTGTCATCGGGAGGTGACTACCGCCTCGGGGTCAGCAGAAAGGGGTCCAAGGGGAGGTCTTGGTGGGACCAAGTCTCCGGGGAGGTTTCCCTGTCAGACTCCCACTCTGAGTAATCTGTGGAGGACTCGAGGTCAAGCAGCTTGAGATGGGAGCCCAGCGCATGTCACCGACCTAAGGCCAAAGCCTGCTCAGAGCTGAAGGCACTCGCCTGAACATCTCGTGCCCGAGGACCAGGACAGAGATAGAGACCTGTGCTGCAGATCCTCGCAAGGCTTCTGGCTGGGGGGGGGGGAGGGGGAGGGTGGTGTCACTGCGGCAGCCCAGGGAGTTGTCAAGGTCCCCGAGGTCTTGAGGCACATGCCACGGGACCAGTCACCAGCACCTGCTGGGCAGCAAGGAAAGTAGAAACGCTGCACTCCAAGGCCAGCATTTGGGCCTCCCACTTGGGAATGGGGCCCTGCGACACGATGCCAGGGTGACCGGGTCGGGTGTCAAGGAGAGGGGGTCCTCGCCAGGATGACCCACAGGAGACCAGGAATCTTTCACCAGAGGCCTCCATTTATTGGTTCGAGGTACCTTATTGGGCTGCTCCCTCTGACTCCAAAGTTTGCCGAGGGGGGCTGAGAGACTGGGCGCATGACCTCTCACACTTGTCTGGTGCTCCCAACAGAGTCCTCGCAGCCACCTTCTTCCACTAGCGTTCAGGCAGCCCCTGGTCAGGGTGGTACCGATGGCAGCCTTTTTGGCTGTGGAACCACACAGATCACAAACATGTCTGGGACAGGCTCTGTGTACTGAAGGATGAAACCAAACTGTACAATGACAAGAATCCAACAATCGGTAATGACCTGAACCCACTCCTGAGAAACAGACAATCAAAGGGCAACCCGGAATGGGACCCTTCCCATTGTGTGCATGTACATGTATATATGTGTTTGTTCTCCGTTTGTCTGTGACTGGGAGAAGAGATCAGGAGAGCTGTTTGACAGGTACAACTGCATAATTGCTTTGTTACTGTGAATCAGTGTTAGTATGCTGCAGCTGTTGGAACTATTTTTCCCAGAAAAATGGATGGAGGCTTTTTTTTTTTTTTTTTGAGGGGGTGCCCCTCCGGTACTTGACAACAGTTGCAAGGATGTAGTTTTAGGGTGGGGGATAGCACACTCTGCATGGTGGCAAGGCAGCTGTGGGAGTTTGCTTTTAGAGTGGGAACAATTAATCGGTGTGGTGGGACAATTCTGGGGTGAGGCAGTTTGCAAGGTGATAAGGTAGTTGGGGGGGGGTTCAAGGTGGCAGCATTTGGTTGGTCGTTAGAGCACTCACGGGGGAGTATTTTTTGAGGGGGGGTGAAACAGTATGTGGTGAGGCAGAGTAGAAAACAGGAAGAGGGAGTTTTAAAAGGAGTAATTCCCAAACTATGTTTTACTGTAAGTTTCTATACTACAGAAGCTGAAAACACCTCCCATTCTTTTTATTGGACTAATGCCAATGGAGGAGTGGCCTAGTGGTTGGGGCAAGGTACTTCAGGCCGGAAGGTCGGAGGTTCAAATCCCACTAGAGGACAGCAACCTTGGGCCAGAAGGACTGGGGTTTTTAGTCCCATAGGTGCTCCTTGTGGTCTTGGGCAAGCCACTTAACCCTCCATAGCCCATGTTCCCTGTAAAATAGTTATCTCCAAGTTATGCACTGTTCAATGTAATTTCAGTTTGTTCAATGTAAACCGCACTGATGCAGAATAGCACGGTATATAAGAGAATATAAATAAAATAAATAAATGCCATAGAAACCATAAACATGCTAGGATAAGCTTTTTCAGTCTTTTTTATTCTTTCCAACCAGATGGAAGTTGAAAGATATAAAGACTGTCTGTCTAGGGGCCAAATAACTCCAAAGATTTGATGGAATGGGATGAAAACTTGACATGTGGAAATGCTTGGTTATTTTTTTGGGGGAGCTTATTTCTCTGAACATCTTGTCCAATTTGGACCATTTTTTGAACGAACTCTCTCTCCTCTCATCAATTTTTCCACATATCAAGTTTCATCCCATTTCATCAAATCTTTGGAGTTATTTGGCCCATAGACAAACAGTCTTAACTCATTTTATATCTTTCAACTTCCATCTGGTTGGAAAGAATAAAAAAGGATTGAAAAGGTTTATCCAAGCATGTTTATGGTTTGCATGGCATTTGTTCAATAAAAAGAATAAATATGAAACCTATAACAAGTTTATAAAATATTGTTTTAGATATTTAGGCTTAATCACGGTTACAGTTTGGTAAGAAAAGTTATGCACTTGCAGACTTGATGTGTATGAGGTGTGATCAAAAAGCATAGAGATTTGCTGTATAGCTATAACACAATACGTCACACCACGATGCTATTAAGCATTCAGTGACCTAATTATGCGCTTTGTATGTGCAGAGTGTAGCATGGCTGCAGCACACCTGTATTTTTTTTTTAATCACGTTTCGCATTGTATAAAAGCAGTTCATCAGATTTATGAAGTGTGAAAAAATTGAACAGTGAATTTGAATTCTGCCAGAAACAGAGATTCATGCAAAGAGATTATGACAGTTACAGAAGAAGTGTATGGCGATGAATGCACGAGCCATACTCGAGTTTATGACTGATACAAATATTTCTAAGAGGGCTGCCAAAGCGTTGACAGTGACAAATGTTCTGGAAGGCCATCCATGAGCATGAATGAAGACAAAGTTGAAGCAGTGCGTGCCACAGTATGCTCAAATCGTCAATGGACTATCAGGGAGCTTGCTGCGGACATGGATATCAGTTTTGGGTTGAGACAGTCCATTCTTACTAATCGATTAGGGAATGAGGGGATGAGGCGTTTGTCTGCAAACTTTGTGCCGAAAGTCCTGTCCCCTGACCAAAAAGAAGGTAAGACTGTCTGCAGCCAGGGAGTTGTTGGAATGTGTTGAAAATGACTCCTATTTCAACACACAAAAAAGAAATTAGATATCTATATCGATCACTGTTGATGAATCAAAGGTTTATGGATATTACCTGGAAACTAAGACTCAGTCCTCACAATGGAAGATCCAAACTCTCCAAGACCCAAGAAAACCCATCAGGTGAGGAGCAATGTCAAGATCATGCACAGCTTTCTTTAATTACCAGGATTTTGTTCATCATGAGTATGCTCCAAAAAGGCCAAAATATCAATAAGGAGTACTATGTCCAAATTCTGATTCGTTTGAGAGATGCAATTCGTCGTAAGAGCCCAGAGTTGCACAGGAATGGTGAATGGTTGCTTCATTACAATAATGCCCCAGCTCACGCATCACATCTTGTCCAGCAGTTCTTGGCCAAACACCAAATCGAGCAAGTCCATCAGACTCCGTGCTCACCTGACCTCACACCCTGTGACTTCCTTGTTTCCAAAACTGAAACCACCACTGAAAGGAAGGAGATTCGATGACCTGGAGACCATTAAGCAAAATTTGACAAAACAGCTTCACAGCATAACCAAAGAAGCATTTCAAAATTGCTTCTAGCAGTGGCAGAATGCTGGAAGAAGTGTGTTTTATCGGAAGGGGACTATTTTGAAGACGACAGTTCAATAACTGTCTGTGTTATACTTCTTGTGTTATTGTAGAAGTTTTGATACTTTGATCAAACCTCTTAAAAAGGTCCAGTGAAGACAATATGGAGGATGGGCTCAGTGGGATATTAGAGAGCCTCTATAGGAGGAGATTATCAATGTGACACCCCTTTCATTCCCAGTCCCTTAAGGGTTGCTAACAGGTCAGGTTTTTACAATATCCTCAATGCATCTGCATTAGAGAAAGTAGCTGCTAACCTGTAATGGGGGCAATCCGTAGACAGCAGGGGTATGCAGCCACGCTGTATGTGTGATGTCCTCAACAGAGCCTGGTGTGCTGGACTCTCCTCTAGCTCAGAGAAGTCTTTGGGACTTCTAAGCATGCATTCCACACCCCGCCCTCCGGAGACTCAGTTGATGTCATAGCTGGCCTTACAATGATGTTTTTTTGATTCAGTCTATTGTGTCCTGTTTTGGTGTATTACAGCTTTTGTTTTTGTTATTTGTCTTTTTTGTGGTGAAGGTAGGAGCGAGTATAGCTGCATACCCCTGCTGTCTACAGAGAACCCCTGTTACAAGTAAGCAACTACGCTTTCTCCTGAGACAAGCAGGGGGATGCAGGCATACTGTATAGGTGAATCCAGAGCTGAGAGCTGCTCTTGTACTGGCTGCAGTACTGCGGTCTGGGTCCCTTTCCAGGGGTGGAGGATTATTAAGTACTGCCTGCCCATAGGCCAAGCCTTGCACTGAGGAATTGTCAATGCTGTAGTGCTCGGTGAGGATATGAAATCGATGACCAAGTAGCTGCTTTACAGATGTCCTGAGCCGAAACAGAAGCCACTGGTAATGTAGGTCACGGTGGCTCAGAGACAGTGAGGGGGTCCAACGCAGCCAGGGAATGGCATTTGTGCCTGAGTGTAGCAGAATGAGATGCAGTTCACTATCCAGGAGGAGACAGACTGTTTAGAAGGTTTAGGGGTTGATGGTCACAAAGAGCTTGGAGGCTGAGCATGTGTCCTCCGTTACTTACAAGCAGTATAAAAAAAGCCCAATGTTGCTCATAGCGCCGAGTTGGGTGCAACCAGAGAACTGCTGGAACCAGTATGCCAAGTCAAGCTAAGTGTTTATATTGATTTTTGATTCTATTGAACATTGGCTACTAATGCAAGTGTTGAGTATACTTATACTGCATTTTCAGTAATTTGACGTAGTAGATCTTGGATTTATGATTTCAATCACAGCCGATTAACTTGCTCCTACAAATAAAAAAACTTTTAAAACTACTGATCTAGTTATAACTATTGGGTTTGATCAAAGGGACGATTACAACAGTGCAGGATCACTGTACAGAGGACAACCGCATGTGCCCTCATTGGCCCTTCAGATATACCGCCATGGAGAAGCTGTCCTGAATTTACTTAAACAAAAGCTCTCCAATCTTTATTTGGGAATGAAGAGACAGCAGAGCTGTGCCAAGGCCCCGCACCAGTTCTACACTTCCTTAGTGAATACAGGCTATCCTAAACACCCCAAGTACTAGCTACATACAGTGAAAATAGTCTAGATAGTGATGTGTATGAATCCTAGTTCAGTTTCCAACTGTTAATAAAACTTACATTTATTACTTCCGCCTCTTACAGGTCACTGATCCCAACTTTTCTATTTGGTCTGCTGGTGAATTTCTAGGAATTGTGACCTTGGAGTTTTGCAAGGCCCTCAGTATCCAAAAAAAAAAAAAAAAATCAAGGAATAGTTTGCAGGGTGGGGGCAAGCAGAAACCCAGCTGGAGGATAGGCAGTGTGTAATGACATATGCACAGATGGGGCCACAGAGTTAACCCTAAGCTTTTGGGTAGCACTAAGGCATTACCTGACAGTCACCGTCTATTAAGAACCATATCAAGTTAACTACACAAAAAAGGTTTGGTTTTTTTTTTGTTTAAGAAAAGTACCATGAGGTTCCAGCACGCCAACATTTTCCAGGAAAAATTAAACATATCCGAGCAGCATAAACTGTACCTATCTACAAAGGTAAACTGTAGCAATTCCCCAGGGTAATGCTCCCCCAGTGAAAATTCTTTGCCTTTTGGTTGGAGAAGCATGCGCATAACAGAATTTAGTTCCATTAATTCTGAAATGTATTCTTATTTTCTTCCATTATAATCTTCTGGATTCTGTCTGGGGCCTCCATATTCACAGTGAGCTGCACAGTTGGAACAACTGCTTATTTCTATGCTCTATTTCCTTATATTACAACAAATATTTCAAGCATGTTTTGGGGGATAATCTAATTGGGTGCAAATGTCAAAGTGATCATTTCAGCCACAATAAGTACATTTGACAATCATTTTAGCTTTTTTTACATTCAAATTTCAATATCAGCCTCAAGAGGTTCTTCAGTCAGCAAATGTGCCTCATTTTTAGCTCCTGAAAGAGCGGAAGACCTGTTGCCGCCCCTGCAATTGTTCCAACCTGGCTTTTTAGAAGGGAAACGTCTTACATGGTCATCTGATGCACTCAGGAGATGTCCACTCAGGTTCGAGTTCCATGATAAACCATAACCTTCTTTCTGGTGACCTCTCAACCTAAGGTCAGGATTACATTCTCCACTTGGGTCTGGGGAGAAAATAAAAGGCTAGTCATTCACAAATTCTTACTATTCTTTTAGATTCACACTATAGACGTTTTGACTGGTAGAAAAATGGTATTAAAAGAAAGCGTTAATAAAGTACATTTACAATCTGCAAGGAGAAAGATCTTACTTGCTAAATCCACCCTCCAGCCCCTAGGCCAGTTCAGACACATGGGAAGTACCAAAGCAGTAACTACTACTACGTCTCCTTATTTGTATAGTGCTACAAGGTGTATGCAGCATTATACGGAGATAGGTACAAGACATCCCCTGCTCAGAGCTTACAATTTAATCAAGACAGACAACACAACAGCTGGAGACTAGGATATGCCTAAGGGAAAGGTAACACATAGTTGCTGAGCAGGAGACTAGGTGCATCAGGACCTAAAAGCAGTCTTGAAAGGGTAAGATTTTAGCCTGGATTTTAAAAGGGCCAAAGATTAAGCCCGACATACCGACTCAAGTAGTTTCTTCCAGGTATAAGCAGCAGCAAGGTCGAAACATCAAAGTCTGGAGTTGGCAGTGGAAAAGGAGGACACAGATAGAAGGGATCTGCTAACAAAGGACACAAGGCAAGGCTGCCTTCAATACATTTGTCCCAAAAGCTGCAACTTACCTAGTTTGGACATCCAGTCTGTACCACATTACAAAAGAACACAAGGACAACTAAGTGGTCACCTTACAAACGTCTGCCCAAGATGAAGCCTGGTCGGGTTAGCCCTCACACTTAAAAGGCAATGCATGCCTCTAAATACCACACACTGATATAGCATTTTCCTTAATCTAGCAAGCCACTATCTTAGATGCCACCTCACATGTTTTTCACCCACTGAACATGGAAAGATGCTCAGATCTGCAGAGTCCTTGATTTTCTTAAAATCCACGTCAGTCACATGCAGCTGCCAGAGCAAAGCATGGAGCGCAGAACATGCAGCCGCCAGAGCATTCTCAAAGTGCAAAGCATACGCCCTCCAAGACCACCCCATGGGAGCAAACGTGCCTCCATCACAAACCATGGAACGTCCATAGCGCAACATCAAGTCTGACAACTGTCTGAAACGTCCAGGCTCCACAGCCAGAAAAGGAATACACCAACGTACAACTACTGCTATGCTGACTCCAAAATTAGAAATGTAGTGAATTAAGCAGGCAGCCCCCTGATCAAATTGAACTGTCCTGCACATGTCAACCAAAAAGGAGCAGAATGCTGGAGGAGGCATGGACAGCTTTGCAAGTAGCTGGCTTGGTAAAGGATAGAGTACAATCAGCATCGTTGACAGTGGTGCAGCATTCGCCCCAACCTAAGAGGCAGCAGGTGTCTGTGGGAGGCAAGAGACTGAAGCATCACTCATCAGGATCCCTGATGCCAGGTCAGAGCATGCTCCTTCAGACTTCAAGATTGAGACTTGAGTGGCCCCGGCTGCACTGCAGTGAGCGATACATTTTCTGGAACTAGAGGACCTGCACAATTTTCGAAATGACTATGCTGGACTGGTTGGGCAAAATTAGGTGGAAGGAAGCAATTGGGATTCGGCTTTTTGAAGGCCCCAGCTGGAGTCTTCTACTACTACTACTATTAAGCAGCATTTATATAGCGCTACGCACGCAACGCTGTACAGAAATATAAGCAAAAAGACAGTCCCTGCTCGTCAGAGCTTACCATCTAGTTAAGACAACACAGAACAATAGACAGATCGGGAAAGCAATTATGGTGGCACGGAGCAATAGTTAAATTCGGGATAAAGCAAAGTATGGGGTAAAATAAAGTATGGCAATTACAATTCGTGCAAAACAAGTATGGCATTTACAAAAACCAAGTATGGCATTTACAGTTTTAGACATGACAAAGGACGGGAGTCAGGTTAGGACAAAGGGTAGATAAACATCAGGATCTGAAAGCGACAGTGAAGAGGTGGGTTTTCATCCTGGACTTGAAGGGGGCCAGGGAGGGTGCCTGGCGTATAGACACAGGTAGGTTGTTCCAGGCATACGGTGCAGCAAGATGAAAGAAGCGAAGTCGGGAGTTAGCAGTGCGAGTGGAGGGTCTAGATAGAAGTAATTTGTTAGAAGAGCGAAGTTCCCGAGAGGGGATGTAGAGAGAGATGAGAGATGAAAGGTAATGAGGGGCTGTAGAGTGAATGCATTTTATAGGTCAGGAGAAGTTTGAATTGGATGTGGAATTGGATAGGGAGCCAGTGAAGCGACTTAAGAGGAGTAATGTGGGCATGGTGAGACTGGCTAAAGATTAGTCGAGCAGCATAATTTCGAATAGATTGAAGGGGAAAGAGATGGCTCACAGAGACCAGTAAGGAGAAGGTTGCAGTAGTCGAGGCGAAAGGAGATTAAGGAGTGGACAAGGGTTTTAGTAGTGTGTTCAGAAAGGAAGAGGCGGATTTTGCTAATGTTGTAGAGAAAGTGGCAGGTCTTAGCTACATGTTGTATGTGTGGAGAAGGAGAGAGAGGAGTCAAAGATAACTCCCAAGTTGGGGGCTGAGGAAACCAGAAGGATTGTAGAGCCATCCATGGAGAATGAGAAGGGAGGGAGAGGAGCACTGTTCCCTCTAAGCTGTGCGCATGTGCGCGCGCACACACCTCGCCGAGCGAGCGCACATACTTTACAACAGAGCGCACAAAAATTACAGTTCTGATTCTGATAGAACACAACACAGACATCTTAAAATTTAAAAGTTATGATTGTAATTACTAGAAATTTCCCACTTCATTTAGTAATCGTCAATTTTCATTTAATTTGATTAAAATCAATGTGGTGTACATACGGTATTCTGACGTGTAGTCAAATTTTAAAGTATATAACTCTGAGTGTCGTTATGTGGCGCACAAAAATTTAACCTTCCTTCAAAAGCTTCACACAGCTGATATTTTATGCGCACACAGCCTACAGAAAATTAGAGGGAACATTGGAGAGGAGGGGAGGAATTGGTGGGGGGGGGGAAGACAGTCTTGGCCATGTTCAGTTTTAAGTGACGGTGAGACATCCAGGCAGCGATGTCAGAAAGGCAGGCAAAGATCTTGGTCTGGATTGCTGGAGAGATATTAGGTGTAGAGAGGTAGATTTAGGAGTCATCAGCATAGAGATGGTATTGAAAGCCATGGGAGGAGATAAGCATACCAAGGTAATGGGTACAGAGAGAGAGAAAAAAAAGGAGCGGACCCAGGACGGATCCCTGGGGTACACCAACATGGAGTGGGGTGGGAGAGGAGGAGGAACCGCCAGAGCACACACTAAAGGAGTGATGGGAGAGGTAGGAGGAGAACCAGGAAAGTACGGAGCCCTTGAAACCAAGTGAGGAGAGGGTGGCGAGGAGAATATTGTGGTCAGTGTCAAAGGCAGCAGAGAGATCAAGAAGGATGAGGACGGAGTAGAGGCCCTTAGATTTAGCCAGGAACAAATCACCGGAGACTTTTGTAAGAGCCGTTTCAGTGGAGTGTAAGGGACGGAAGCCTGATTGTAGAGGGTCTGAGAGGTGAGGAAGTCAAGGCAGCGGCAGGTGGAGTGCTCGTTCAAGTAGTTTAGATATGAAGGGAAGGAGGGAGATGGGTCAGTAGTTAGAGGGACAGGTGGGATCAAGTGAGGGTTTCTTGAGGAGAGGTGTGACCACGGCGTGCTTGAAGTCTGCGGGGACAGTTGCAGTGGAGAGTGAAAGGTTGAGAATAAGAGAGATGGAAGGGACAATGGTGGGGGAGATGGGGTTTAGGAGATGGGTGGGGATAGGATCAGAGGAACAGGAAGAAAGGAGGAGTGCGGTTACCTCAGAGATTGTAGGGAAGGAGGAGAGGGTAGCAGAGGATGGGGGGGGGGGAGAACTGGGGAGGCGGCGAGGTAGATGAGGAAGTAGGAAATTGGAGGGTAATCTTGTGTATTTTGTCATGGAAGTAATCAGCCAGGGTTTGGGCAGACAGGGAGGGCGGGGCGAGGGCACCTTGAGGAGAGAATTGAGGGTATTAAAGAGGCAGAGAGGATCGGAGGCAAGAGAGTTGGTCAGAGTTGATGTAGTATTCTTGTTTGGCAAGTGCTATGGCTGACTGGAAGGAGCCAAGGATGAATTTGAAGTGTATACGGTCTTCCGGGGAGCAGGATTTGATCCATGCACGTTCAGCAGAACGGGCACAGGTGCATAAATAGCAGGTTGTGAATGAAAGTCAGGGCTGGGGTGCAGAACGTCTGACAGGACGTGGGGTAGGTGGGGAAAGGGTGTCCAGAGCCAAGGATAGTGCAGCATTATAGGAGGTTACTGCCTCGTCGATGGACTTGGAGGACATAATGGAGGGGAGAGATGGAGAAATCAATATTATGAAGGTCTCTAAATAGGTTGGAGGTGAAAGGGTGAGGTTGAGATGGTGGACGCTGAAGATTAAAGCTTAAAAGGTGATGGTCAGATGAGGGAAAGAATGAGTTACAGAAGTTCGAGGGAGAGGAATTAGAGAAGAGTATCAGGTCAAGGCAGTGGCCATGCTGGTGGGGGGGGCAGTGGAACAAAAGTTGGAGGTCAAATGAGGAGGTGAGGGCGAGGAGCTTTAAAGCATGGGGGATCAGAGGGGTTATCGACGTGAATGTTGAAATTGCCAAGAATAAGAGAGGGTGAAGAGGGATCCAGAAAGACGGAAAGCCAGGAGTCGAAGTCAGTAAGGAAGGTAGATACGGATTTGTTGGGTGGGCGATAGAGAACAGCTACTCGGAGAGGAAGAGGAGTGGAGAGGCAAATGGAGTGGACTTCAAAAGAGAGAAAGGAGTGAGACTGAGGCAGCATGAGGGTTGAAATTGGCAGGATGGAGAAAGTAGAAGCCCAACACCACCACCACCACGGCCAGTGGAACGAGGAGTATGGGAGAACTGGTAGCCCCCGTGACAGAGAGCAGCAGTAGATGCAGTATCATCTGGGAGGAACTAGGTCTCAGTTAGGGCAAGAAGATGTAAAGCGTTAGAGATATAAAGATCATGGGTAAAAGCAAGTTTATTAGAGACTGATTGTGCTTTCTATAAGGCACATGAGAACGGGAGAGTGGAAGGGGAAAGGAGGGGGATATGGATGAGGCTGGACAAGTTACGTGAGGAATTCTTTCCAGAGTAAGATAGAGATCTTGAGGGGCAAGGGTAAGGGTGGGTATTACTGTATGAGTGTGCCTTCCATGAGACACATGAGGGAGGGGGGGGGGGAATGAGGGAGTCCGATGATGTATCCATTTCTTTGAGCATATTTTGCATGGTGAAATTTTACTTCCCATTAATTTCCTTTTCTTTAGTCCAGCTAGGCTAGTGAGTTATGCCCGCCCTCCCAGATGGAGACAGAAAGAGCCAGAAACGTCAGCGACATCATTGCTAGAACTAAATACTGATACTGCTAGGGGCACTCTCCAGTTTAATCACTCAAAACAGATAGAGAAACCCCCTAAGAACTGTCCTCTTTCCTTTTTTGTTTTTCAAAATGTGCAACCAAGCAATCAACCGAATATAACCAAACCACTCAACAGGTATATACAGCAGAATACAGAGTGGTAGGTCCTAGACTGGTCTAGCAGGATGAAAGGAAATTTAGAGTAAGTAAAATTTCACCTTCCAAAGCATCATGCTAGATCAGTCTGACAAGTGGGAAGTACCAAAGCTACTCCGCTACCGTGTGGGAAGACACTGCAGCCGCAAGCACTCAAGAGCCAAAGCGGGCCTCCGTTCAGGCTTGAAAGTCCACATGGTAATGGCTATCAAACATAGAAAAGGAAGACCAAATCAATGCCTAACAAATATCCAGGGGGAGATTTCCTAGGTGGGGTACTGCAGGGTGTCACACAAAAGTCCTTCAGGAACAAGCCTACCATTTTAAGATTTTAAGATGTAGGCCAAAGCAACCACCTCCTTAAGCCAATGCACAAGTGTAGCCTTAGAGGCTGCATGACTTCTGTGCGGCCCAGTGAAGACAAAAAGCTGGTCAAACAAAAATAAAATTAGTGACCTTCAGATAGCGAAGTAGCACCTGGCAAACATTGACGCATCAAAGAACTTATCCTTACCTGTGCACTGCTCCGCTGAAAAGGATGGTAAAGAAATTACCTGGTTGATATGAAAAGCTAACACCACCTTCGACAGAAAGGAACTAACCGGGTGCAAACAGACCCCGGCAGAAGAAAAATGTTAAGGGGTCTTGACAGGACAGAGCCTGCAGACTGGACACCTGTCGAACTGAAGCCACAACCACCAGAAACACCACCTTCAAGGAGAGGGTCCTTCAGAGTAGCATGCTTTTAAGGCTCAAAAGGAGATGCTGAAAGTGCTCTTAAAACTAGTGAACGATCTCAAAGTAGGACTACCGGCTGCAGTGGAGGACAACAAATGAACCCCTTGCAGAAACCATGGAAATCCACTTGGGAAGAAAGGGATTGACCCTCAATAGGTCTTCAAAAACAAGTAAAAGGGGAGGAAGTGGCGTCATCGGCTTGGATGGCTGGGTAGCAAACGAGCTCCTGTGCTAAACCCGAATATTGGTGGTCCCTACCCCCAAAAAGTGCAATAAAAAGTGGCTGGCAGGCGAGGGGAGCCGAGTGAGAAGTAGTGGGTGGCCATGACTACGAGAAAGAAAGCCGCGGACCTCCGGGATTTCGCCTATAGCGGAGGGAAGCACGACGGAGTTGGCAGCAAGATGGCGATGGAGGGTCTGAGTAGTGGAGACCCGCTGGAGCGGAAAAGTAGTAAGTGTGGAGACGGAGGATCGGCAGAAATGAAAGTGCATAATGTGACTCGGGAGGAGTTGCGTGCGTGGTTCGAGGAACTTAAATCGGAGTTGGTGGCGGTGAAAGCAGAAGTTGGAGAAGTTTGTGGTGAACTGTGTGAGGAGGTGGGAGAATTGGCGCGCAGAGCAGAGGAGCACGAGCAGCAGATGGTGGAGATGCATGGCCAGCAAAAGGAAGTGGAGAGTGAGCTGCAAAGCATTACCGCGTGGAAAGACCAAGTGCTTCTAAAGCTTGAGGATCTTGAAAACCGATCCAGGCGCAACAATTTGAGAATTCAGGGGATTCCGGAGGAGGTGGAGTTCGAGGACTGTGAGAGAGTGGCGCAGGCCGTGCTGAGTGCTATTCTCTCAGATGGAGACACCGAGGAACACCGGGCTGAGGTAAAAATTGATAGAGCCCATAGGGCATTGGGACCCAGTAGATTGAATCAGCCCAGAGACATTGTTTTGAGTGTGCATGAATATGCAGTGAAGGAGAGAATATTGAAGCAAATGCGGAAGAAAGGGACTTTTCTGTGGCAGGGGTACCCGATTCAGCTGTATGCGGATCTGGCGGCTGGGACACTACAAAGGCGGAGAGATATGCAGCCGATAACAGCAGTGTTGCGCAAGGACAACGTGCGCTACCGCTGGCTGTACCCCTTCGGCATACACTTCACTGTGGGAACCAAGAGTTGGAGAGCGCGCACGCTGGAGGAAGCGGTTAAAGCCTTGCGAGCGGCAGGGCTGGGAAGTGGCCTGGTGGATTCCCAGCGAACTGAAGGCGGTGGTAGGGCTACTACTGGGGCCCGGAAGTCGAAGGGGCAGAGCGATAGAGGACACCGGAATGGAGTAGAGGAAGCAGCTGGACAGAACTCCAGGGAGGACACTTGAAGTGTGGCTGTAGAAGTTGTCCACGGATTTGTGCAGCTCTGGGTGAGGGGTTGAGAGTAGGGTTCCGAGACTGCTATTGGGGGAGTGGGGGGGAGGAGCGGGACAAGTATTAAAGTATTACTGAGAGTCAATGTGCATGCATCATATTTGGGGGGAGGAGGGGGGACAGTAAGGGAATGCAATGGGAGAATAGGTTGAAGGGGAAGTAGCTGAGGGTATGAACATGGGGATGTGGGTTGTTGAGTTAAGTTGGATTTGTGGGGGGTGGGTCTGGGTCTGTGGGGGTGTTGACATGTGTATCCAGATTAAAAAAAAAAAAAAAAGTCCAAGTATAACGCACTGCTCCCTCCGGTAAAGCGGACACAAACATACTATAAACGCTGACCATCTATGAAGAGGACAAGCAGGGCGCCTACCCAAAACTGGGTGGGTCTGAGTGTAATCTGGGGTAGTGGGGGGGATAGTACGGGATCAGGAGGGAGTGGTGTGTACTGGAGGTGGTGCTTGGGTTTTGTAAGCGGGGATTCAGCAAGATGGGGCTGTCTGTGGGGGAGGGGGGAGTGCTTTCAGGGGGGAGGGTTGAGGTCTGTTTTTCATGTTGGATATTAACTTAAAAAAAAAACACACTATATATATATAAAAAAAAATACAATAAAATAAAACACTCACAAAAACCTCAAAAAAAAAAAAAACACACACTGAAAACTCACAGAGGAAATGTGAGCGAGGGCAGACATGATTATATAGGATCATAGGACATAACAGGGGGGGAGGGGAAGTCGGACCGATAACACTGAGAAGGGGGATGGTCTGCTGTGCGGTCGGGTTGTGGGGGGAGGGAGGGGGACCGGTGATACTCTTCGGCGGGGCGGGGTGGTGAGGGTGTAGAGGGGTTGGTCTAGGCTGATGGGCACTACTCCAGAGGGAGCCTCCGGGAGAATGGAGGGAGTAGTGGGGGGAGGGGAGAGGGGGAGGGAGGAAGGGGACTGGCGTAGGGAGGGTGGGGGGGAGGGAGGGGCAGGGGGAACGAGTGGGGGAGCAGAGCATGACGGTGGTCACTATAAATGGCAAGGGACTTAGAACGTGGCGGAAGAGGCGTCTGGTGGAAAAGGAAGGAGGAAGGTTGAAGGCTGATTTCCTGTGTATACAAGAAACGCATTTGAAGGTGGGGCAGGAAAAATTGCTACAATCTAAAAAGTACCCTAGGGTTCTACTGGCGGGGCAACGGGCGGAGCCTCGGAAGGGGGGGGTAGGGTTATTGATAGGGGCGGAATGGGTGGGGAAAGTGAAGGGTGAGTATCGAGATAAGGGAGGCCGATGTGTGGGAGCGCAGATTCAGGTGGGGAAGGAGCTGGTATGGGTGCTCAGCCTATATGGTCCCAATGAGCGACAGGGGGAGTTTTATGACCGGCTTCAAGGGGAGTTGGCGGGCCTGGGAGAGGTTCCAATAATTGTGGGAGGTGATTATAATTTAACGCTCAATCCTAGATTGGATAATGGGGAGGGGAGGGGGACGGGGAAACGGACGGAGCGGAGGAAGTTAATCAAATTGAAGGAGGGGCTGGGTTTGGTGGACATTTGGAGGTGTCATAATCCTGGAAGGAAGCAGTACACTTTTTATTCGGCGCCGCATAACACATATAGTCGGATAGATATGATATGGGCGGGAGGGGGGTGGGTAAACAAAGTGGTGGAGGTGGATCATGGATCCATAACATGGACTGATCATGCCCCGGTCCGGGTGAAGTTTCAGTTGGGCTATGTGGACGAGGGCCTTAAATTTTGGAGGCTTAATGAGGCTTTATTGGAAGACCCTGGGGTAGCGGAAAAAATGACACGGGTCTTGAGAGACTATCAGGAATTTAATTTGAATGGTGAAGTGGGGCTGGGTACGGTCTGGGATGGTTTAAAGGCTGTGGTGAGGGGGCACTTATTAAAGGAGGCTTCTAGAGTGCATAGGATGAAAGGAAACACGGAAAGGCAGCTTCTGGAAGAGATTGCACGGGTGGAACGATTGCATCAATGTGATCGGAAGCCGGGTTTACTGGGGGAATTGCAGCGGTTGCGAGGGCAGCTTAGTCAAGTGAGGGCGAGTACGATAGCGTATGAACTTAATGTTCTTCGGCAGGAGATGTTTGAGGGGGGGGAATAGGGCCGGCTGGCTGCTGGCAACCCGCTTGCGGAAGAGAAGAGCACAGGCTACTATAGGTAGTATACGCACGGCTTCGGGGAGACTGGTACATGGTAACAATGAAATTAGAAAAACCTTTGTGGACTATTACAAAAAGCTGTATAGCAGTGAGGTGGCGGATGGGGAGCGGAAGAGTCAGCAGTATTTGGAGGACTGTCAGTTGCCCACTGTCGCAAAGGAGGGGGCAGACTGGTTAGACCGTTTGATTACAGAGGGGGAGGTGGAGGAAGCCATAGGCTCATTAAAGAGGGGGAAAGCTCCCGGATTGGATGGCCTGTCGGGGAAATTTTATACCGTATTCCAGTCGACTCACCGACCCCTGATGGTTGCGGTATTTAATGGGGTGCTACAGGGGCAGGGGTTGCCAAAGTCGATGGCGGAGGCTGGGATAACTGTCCTGCCTAAGCCAGGGAAAGACCATATGGTATGCGGGTCATACAGACCGATTTCATTGTTGAATGTGGACGCTAAGCTGTTAGCAAAAATTTTGGCGAATCGGTTGCAGCGGTTTCTGCCTACCTTGATTAAGCGGGATCAGGCGGGATTTATTTCTGGCCGGCAGGGGGGAGATAATATTAGGAAAATCTGCAACCTGACGTGGGAGGTTCAGCGAAGTGGGAAAAAGGCCGTGTTCTTGACCGTGGATGCTGAGAAAGCGTTCGATAGGGTGGAGTGGCCATTTATGTTTCAGGTAATGGAGTGGATGGGGATAGGGCCGAATTTTGTGCGGTGGGTACAGGCCTTGTATAACTCGCCTAAGGCCAGGATACGGGTTAATGGTAGTTATTCGGAAGTGTTTCGGTTAGAGAGGGGTACCCGGCAGGGGTGCCCGTTATCTCCCCTACTTTTTGCATTAGTTATTGAGCCCTTGGCAGAAAAGGTGCGGTCCCTCTCGGATATCAAAGGGGTTCCAATGAACGGGACGGAAACGAAGATAACATTATTTGCGGATGATGTTTTGTTTACTATTAGGGAACCGGTGACTTCTTTACCGGTTCTGATGCGGGAAAAGCGTAGTTACTCACCTGTAACAGGTGTTCTCCAGGAGCAGCAGGAATCAGTCCTCACATATGGGTGACGTCGGCGCCGACGGAGCCCTCGCGGAGCAATTTTCCCCAGCTTTCAAAGAAAGCCTTTGGGAATTGCAGCGCGCATGCGCGCGGTCGCCTTCCCGCCCAAGGGTGCCATCTTAGCCAGTCAGATGACATAGCTAAAAAAGACAGCATAAAAATTTGCAAAAAACTAAAGCAGATGATTGCAACTCCAAGGGGAGGAGGGAGGGTTGTGAGGACTGATTCCTGCTGCTCCTGGAGAACACCTGTTACAGGTGAGTAACTACGCTTTCTCCAGGACCAAGCAGGAAGTCAGTCCTCACATATGGGACTCCCAAGCTTAAGGCTACCGGAGACCCTAAGCACAAAAATGAGCTCCCTCTAGCTCAGCAGCACAGAAGGAAGGAATCTTCGCTGAATTATTACCCACCGGTAGCCCACATCCGGGATGGAGGGTAGGAGTTGCTCAAACCTCAAAGAGATTACGGAGGACTGCCTGTCCGAAAGCACTGTCCCTGCGGGACTCCCTCTCGAGACAGTAATGGACCGCAAAAGTCTGGCTCGAAGACCAAGTAGCGGCCCGGCAGATGTCTGCCAGCGGAACAGAGCGGAGGTAAGCCACTGACGTAGCCTTTGCCCGAACGCAATGAGCCGTGACTCGACCTTCCAAGGAGAGTCCGGCTGCCCCATAAGCCCAAGTGATACAGTCCGCAACCCAGATGGACAGAGTACGCTTGGAGACCGGGAGCCCCAATTTATTGGGGTCAAAAGACACAAAAAGCTGAGCAGCTTTACGGTGCTCCCGCGTACGGTCAAGGTAGAAGTTCAACGCCCTTCTACAGTCAAGGGTATGGAGGACCGTTTCAGCTCGGCTGGAGTGTGGTCTTGGAAAGAAGGTCGGAAGTACCACCTCCTGATTGATGTGAAAAGGGGAGACCACTTTTGGAAGAAATTTTGGGTGAGTCCGTAGGACTACCCTATTTTTGTAGAACCGAGTGTAAGGGGGATCAGACACGAGGGCCTGCAATTCACTTACGCGTCTAGCGGAAGTGAGGGCTATCAAGAACAATGTTTTCCAAGAAAGAAAACGGAGAGAACAGGTAGCCATAGGTTCAAAAGGCGGACAGGTGATCCGCTGTAAAACCACATTCAGATCCCAGTCAGGCGCTGGCGGGCGCAGAGGTGGTTTAAGCAGAAGGAGACCTCGGAGAAACCTCGCTACAAGAGGGTCGCTGGAAAGAGGTCTGCTGTCCACCGGCACATGATGTGCTGAAAGAGCACTGAGGTGAACTTTGACGGAGTTGGACTTAAGTCCCAGATTAGAGAGGTATAGCAAGTACTGCAGGATCACCGACACCGGGCAGGAGAAGGGATCCTGAGACTGTTGGGTACACCAAACGGAAAAGCGACGCCATTTAAGGGCGTAGCATTTGCGGGTAGAAGGTCGCCGAGAAGCTAGGATGACCTCTTCCACCTCTGCCGGCAGGAGAAGGGGAGCAAGGACTACCCTCTCAGCAGCCAGGCCATTAGATTGAGAGATCTGAGGTTGGGGTGTAGCAGAGACCTCTGATCCTGAGTGAGGAGATCCGGTTGTAACCCCAGAGGGAATGGATCCTCTACCGCTAATTGCAGCAGGAGTGGAAACCACGGCTGTCTGGGCCAGCGAGGGGCCACCAGGATCATGAAGGCTTTGTCTCGGAGAACCTTGAAAAGAGTCCGAGAGACTAGCGGGATGGGAGGAAAAGCGTACAGAAGGCTCTCCGACCATGAGAGTAGAAAAGCGTCCGCCGCAACTCGAAGGGGATGTGGCTGACGACAGCAGAAGCGAGGAAGTTGCCGGTTGAGAGGGCTGGCAAAGAGATCCATCGTGGGGAGGCCCCACTTTAGAAAGAGCTTCTGAACTACCAAGGGATCCAGGCGCCACTCGTGCGGCTGGAGGATCCTGCTGAGTTTGTCCGCCAGGCAATTTTCTTGGCCTGGGAGATAAACTGCCTTGAGAAGAACGCCGTGACTGACGGCCCAAGAGCAGAGCTTCTGTGCTTCCCGACAGAGAAGGAAGGAGCCCGTGCCCCCCTGCTTGTTCACGTAGAACATGGCAACTTGATTGTCCGTCTGGACAAGGACGGACTGGTGAGAGGTCAGGTGGGAGAAGGCCTTGAGAGCCAGGCGGATCGCTCTGAGCTCCAGGAAGTTGATCTGCTGAGCAGACTCCCACGTGGTCCAGAGGCCCTGAGTACGTGCCCCTTGGCAATGTGCTCCCCAGCCCAGGAGGGATGCATCTGTTGTCAGCACCTGGGCCGGCTGAGGTGACTGAAAAGGCATGCCGAGTACCAGGTTCGGCCGATGAAGCCACCACTGGAGAGACGAGGCCAGCGGCTTGGAGACGCGCACCAGGTCTGCTAGGCCGCCTGTGGCTTGTTGCCACTGCTTGCGAAGACACCATTGAGCAGGCCGCATATTCAGGCGGGCATTGGGGGTCACATGGACGGTGGAAGCCATATGGCCGAGTAGTCTCAGGAAGCGCCTGGCGGAGACCAGGGGCTGGCTGCGAAAATGGTCGGCTAGGTCCATGAGCCGTTGAGCCCTGTCGAGTGGTAGGAACGCTCGTGCCTGAGAAGTGTGCAGCCTTGCGCCGATGAACTCGAGATCCTGTGAGGGGAGCAAAGTGGACTTTGCGAAGTTTATAACAAAGCCCAAGTACTGCAGAAGAGTCACCGTGCGGCGTGTGGCGTTGGTGACCTCCGGAGCGGACGCTGCTCTGATGAGCCAGTCGTCGAGGTACGGAAAGACAGAGGCCGTGAAGCCGGAGATGGGCCGCCACCACCACGAGACATTTTGTGAAGACTCGCGGTGCGGAGGACAGGCCAAAGGGCAGTACTCTGTACTGGTAATGATTTCCTGCCACCACAAACCTTAGGTATTGGCGGTGGCTTGGGTGGATGAGGATGTGCGTGTAGGCATCCTTTAGGTCCAAGGAGCATAGCCAATCTCCCTGCTGGAGGTAGGGCAGAAGGATTCCAAGGGTAAGCATTTTGAAGTTTTCCCGCACGAGGAACCTGTTGAGGTTGCGCAAGTCCAGGATGGGTCGGAGGCCTCCCGTCCTTTTTGGTACTAGAAAATACCTGGAATAAAAGCCTTGACCTCAGGTGGTGGGGCACCGGTTCCACCGCCTGTTCCTGTAGAAGACCTGCTAACTCCTGAAGGAGTAATTCCCTGTGCAGAGGGAGTCGTGGAGGTTCTCCCGGAAAATAGGAGGGAGGGACCTGGTGGAAGTGGAGAAGATAGCCTTCTCTTACGACTTGAAGCACCCAGGCATCTGAAGTGATGCTGGACCACCTGTGGGCGAAGTGAACCAGCCGGCCTCCGGTGCTGGGAGGAGCCAGCGGAGGGGGAGAGGCTATGCTTAAGGAGTCAAAAGCCCCCACCCTGCTGAGCAGGGGCTGGTGGTGCAGGCTTGGGGGCTTGCTGCCTACGGGACCCGTTACCCTGTCCCTTGGCCTGCTGGCCCTGTTGGGGAGCTGCAGGGGCCTGATATTGGGGGTATTGTTTGTAGGCAGCCGCCTTTCTCGGGTAAAAGGACTTCTTTCCCGAGCCCTTCTTTTTCTGGGAAGGGGCGGAGGTCTTCCTAGAAAGCCTAGTCCTGGTGAGAGTCTCCGTCTCGATTTGTGCAGCCTTTTCAGCCATGGGCTTGCCAAAGAGGTTTTCGCCTCGGCAGGGGACATCGACCAACTTGTCCTGCACCCAGGGCTCAAGGTCAGACGACTGAAGCCAAGCCTGTCGGCGGGCACCGATGCCGGCTGCGGCCACTCGAGCCGATTCTTCAAAGCCATCATAGGCTGCTCGGGATATGAATTTTGAGCATTCCCGAATGCCAGAGGACAAGGCCAGGAACCTCCGCAAGGGTTCCTCGGACAAACCAGCGGAGAATCCGGCTAGCTCTTTAGCCAGGTCCCGGAGATACATGCCCATGTATAGCTGGTAGGTCTGGACACGACACGCAAGCATAGAGCCCTGGAAACACTTCTTACCAAGGCCATCCAGGTTACGGGCCTCCCTGCCAGGAGGCACCGAGGAGTGCATCTTCTGGCTCTTAAGACGATGCATGGCCGATTCCATTACCATGGAATGGTGTGGTAGCTGTGCTTTTTGGAAGCCAGGGCTCTTGCGGACTCGATAGATAGAATCGACCCGCTTGCTCAGGACCGGCGAGGAGGCCGGACTCTCCCACATGCGGAAGAGTAGTCGTTCCAGCATGGGAGGAACCGGTACAGTAAAGTGTTCCCTGGCGGGAGAGTCATACTGGAGGGCGTCGAGCTCTTCGGCTCGAGGCTCCTCCTCGGGATCCACAGGGAAGGCCAAAGCCTTAGCCATATCCCTGACGAAGTCCGAGAACCGGGCATCCTCCGGGGGGGACTGCTTCCGAGGTTCGGACTCAGGTGAGTCCGAGGGGACACACCGAGTCCGAAAAGAATCAGGTGACTCTTCCTCTTCAGACTCCCAGACCGACTCCGACGAGGAATCGGTGGGGTCGGCCCGGGCAGGGCGCGGCGCCTGCCGCCCCGACGCCGAGGGAGTCGGCGTCGGCGACCTCGGTCCCGAACGGGAGGCCGAGGGTGACCTCGACCGAGGATCAACTCGAGTTCGCATGGACTCGAGGATCGGCTCGGTCTCCGGGGTCAACTTAGACGTCGACGTCACGGCGGTCGGGGCAGCGGCGCCAGCGAGGCCAGCGAGCAGTGCCCGCTGCTGGTCCATGAAGGCAGACAGTCTGCTCTCCAAGGCCGTCAACCTGAGTCCGAGCTCAGGTGACCCAGCAGGCCCCGACTCGGGCCCCGACGGCGTCGGGCCCGACGTCGGCGGTCTCGGAGGCGAGTCCAGGAGGACCACAGGACTTACCCGAGCAGGCAGCTCCGACTCCAGGCGAGGTCGCTTCGAGAGGTGCTCCTTCTCCAAGGACCCGGGACGGCTATCGGGGCTATGCGACCTGGCCCTCGCGGAGCCAGGAGCGTCCACCGACGCCGCCCTCGCGGGTTTCACCTTCCGTCGATGGTCCCCGGAGGGAGAACCCCTGTCGGAGGAACTCCGGCGACGGTCCGAGCTGGAACCTCTGGACGCGGAGGCCTCCGACGAGGTCCGGGTACGGCTGGGGTCAGCGAAGATCCTATCCCGCTGATGCCGCCGACTTCTCAACGCTTTGGAGGACATTTTGCCGCAGGCCCCACAGATCATTTCTTCATGATCCGGGCCCAGGCAGCGGAGGCAATTGTCGTGTGTGTCAGTTAGTGACATATTTCGGTCACACTGACCACACCGCTTGAAACCACTGGCAGCCATCGGGGGAAAAAGGGCCCCTGCGAGGTCAAAGGACCGGGCTGCCAGGGAAAAACCGAAAACGAAACTGACTAAGTCAGAAAAACCGAAAAAGAAGAGGACTCGTGACCGGCGTCGCGAGTCCGGGCGGGAAAAAGACCGGCGTCGAACCGAAGAAAAAAGAGAAAATTATGAGTAAAATCAACTTTTTCGCGGGGACACGACGGGTACGTCTGTAGGGCTCCGCGGAAAAAAGAAGACTGGCTAAGATGGCACCCTTGGGCGGGAAGGCGACCGCGCATGCGCGCTGCAATTCCCAAAGGCTTTCTTTGAAAGCTGGGGAAAATTGCTCCGCGAGGGCTCCGTCGGCGCCGACGTCACCCATATGTGAGGACTGACTTCCTGCTTGGTCCTGGAGAATAAGAATATAGCCAAGTGGCAGGATACAAAATTAATGGTAGTAAATCGGAGATCTTGGGCTTCAACCTATCGAACCTGGAGAGAGCGGGTCTGAAAGGGGGGTTTGCATTTAAGTGGGTGGAAGGGACATATCGGTACCTAGGGATTAACATGGGGGCCGATACAGGAATGCTTGGGCAATGGAATTATGTACCCTTATTGAGAGCGGTGCAGGAAGACCTTCAACGGTGGAAGGGTTCATATTTATCCTGGCTGGGTAGAATTGCCGTGTTAAAGATGAATGTTTTGCCGCGTTTCCTTTTTCTATTTAGCGCGCTTCCGTGTCCGGTCCCCCGTCGCTACCTGAAGCAGGTGCAGCGGCTTATGATGGAATTTGTGTGGGGGGGGGGGAAGGCTCCTAGAGTGTCGCGAGAGACAATGTTTAGAGAAAAACGTGAGGGGGGGTTGGGAGTACCCTGTATGGAGAACTATTACTTGGTGTCACAATTGCGGGCAATAAAGAGTTGGGTGGGGGACCTTGAAGTGCCGCTCTGGGTAACGTTGGAGGAGGAACAGGCCACGATAGATGGGGGGGCTGGCGGCTTGGGTGTGGGATCCTGGGGGGAAAAGGGAGGAAGGCAGGGATAGTAATCCCTTCCGCGTGTGTACAAAGCAGTTGTGGTTACGGGCCAAAGCTCAGCTATTACGGGGGAAGCGGTACACTCGTCATACTCAAATCATGGGAATGCGGGATTTTCAGCCTGGGAGGGATGGGGGGGTGTTTTGCGGCTGGCAGAGGAGGGGGTTGATAACCATAGGGCAAGTGGTGGATAAGAAAGGGGCACTCAAAAGCTTTGAAGAGTTGCAGGATGAATTTGGCATTAGGGGGGTTGAGTATTTAGCATATATGCAATTGGTATCTTATATCCAGAGATCTGGGGTGCTAGTTGACTTGCAGCACGATGAACTGGGTCTGGAAAAAATACTGAATAAAGCGGGTACGAGAAAGGGGGTGATTGCTGCCATCTATGCGGAATTGCTTCAACCAGAAGGGCAGGGGGGGAATCTGAGGGGGGCTTGTAGAGGGGAGGCGGAATGGGAGAGAGAACTGGGGGGGGACTGGAGTAGGGGGCGGTGGCAAAATATTTATAGGTGGACAAATCGATTGGCGCCGGGTACCCCGTACCTGGAAAACAGCTTGAAAGTACGTCATTTGATGTATTGGACGCCTTGGAGGCTTCGGGCTTTTAGGAAGGCCAAAAAGGGAGAGTGTTGGAGGGGTTGTTCTGGGAAAGGGGATCTTAAGCATCTAGTTTGGGATTGTAGGAATATACGAAGAATGTGGGAGGAGTGGGCACAGATAATTAGTGAAGTGGTGGGTGTTCCGATTATACTCACACTGGCTATGGTGCTCTTGAATGAGATGCACGAGGAGGGGGAGCGGAATATGCAATTATTAATTGGGTATTTTATTGGGGCAGCACGGGGGGAGATTATGTCCCATTGGAAATGTGTTCAGGAGCCCTCGGTGGCGGAAATCCTGGCCAGACTGGCACGGTTGAAGATTATGTGTGAGATTGCCGCATATAAGGCCCATAAAATGTGTCAATTTCGGGAGGTATGGGGGAGGTATGAGGACTGGCTAAAAGGGAGGGAGGAGGGATGATAGGGGCGGGCAAGGGACAGGGGGGTTCTTCCTTGTCCTCCATAAGGGGACGGAGGGGGTTTGGGTGGAGGGGGTGGGCTACTAGGGCGGGGGGGGGGGAGAAGGGGGGGAAAGGGGAGGTCTGGGGGATGGGTCTTATGCTTCGTATGCTGAATGGTACCATTGAATATTGGGGTCGGTAGGCTAGCAAGTAGCATTTATCGGAGGACTGCTATATGGTTTGCTAGGATGTCTAAGCAGCTATAGAGAATTTATGATGGTTTGATGTTTGGCTGTTCTGATATTTTTGCTGTTGTGGTGACCAGCAACGATGTATTCCATGTATGGTTTGTATTGGAAAAACAATTTTCAAAAATAAAGACAATTATAAAAAAAAAAAAAAACAACACACAAGTAAAAGCGGCTACCTGCACCCTCAAAGAATTGTAAGCAAGACCCTTGTCAAACTCGTCCTGTAGAAAGGTCAGGCACCTGTATACGCCATGGGAGTTTGAGCTGTGGTGTTGCCAGTAACATCCACCAAACCCACATATAAGCCAAGGACGCAGCATTATGCCCGGCTCTCAGCAATGTGGAAATGACTGCTGCCGAATAATTCTTTCCGGATAGCAGTTGTCTTTCAAGGGCTAGGCCATAAGTGAGAAGAGAGCCAGATGGGTCAGGGGATGATCCTCCTGGACAAACAGGCCACTGCATTGCCCCAGAACAGAGGCTGTGTCACAAGTCTCATCAGATCCGCATACCACAGATGACAAGACCAATCTGAAGCCACCAGAATCACCATTCCTAGGTGATGCTCTACCCGGCAGAGCACATGAGCAATCAACCACATAAGAAAAACAGAGCAACAGACTGGGCCATGGCTGAACTAGCGCATCCATCTCCCGAGATGCACGCTGCCTCAGATGGCTGAAAAACAATGGGACCTTGCAAATGGCCAGCCTCCCTCCCCAAAGCCATATGAGGAGGACCCCAGCGCTGAAGAATGCGATAAATGCTCAAGGTGCCAGCTCCCCCCCCCCTCCTACCAGGTCTCATACATGACTGAGGAAGTTGGCCACAATATTCTCCTTTCAAGCAATATACTGCACTAAAAGCACCAAAAATGGCTCTCCTATTTCCTTGGACAGAGTGGTATCTCAAGGGACATGCCTGCACTTCTCATGCCCCACTGATGATTGACAAATGCCACAGCAGTGGCACTGTCAGATCACGCATACTGTCCGACCCATGAGTTAAGGACGAAAAGCTTGCAACACCAAGTGGATGGCCCGGGATTTGGGCCAATACACTTCCCTGGGAGTCCACTACCACTGTGCTGAGCAGCCCAGACAATAAGCCTTCCATCCAGACAGGCTGATGTCCGTGGTCACCACCATCCAGTGCAGAGACTCCAAGGGAATCCCCAGACGATGTCTGCATTCATCCACCAGTGCAGACTGGCAGGCATTGGCGAGGGTAGAGGGAGGCACACTGAATAATCCCAAAATGAGGGCAGCCAGTGAGATAAAGAGCCTACTGCAGCGGACACATTGTGCTCATGCCCAGGGCACCACGTCCAGAATCACCACCATGGAACCAAGCAACTAAAGACAGTCCCATGCAGTGGGCACTGGATGAACATTAAAGTCCAGCACCTGGAGCTTGAAACTTGATCCATCGCTCCTTGGTGAGAAAGGCCCTTCCCTGCTGAGTATCAAATCTGCCTCCAAAAACTCAAAACACTGGGCTGGATGCAACTGGCTCTTTGCATAGCTCACCATCCAGCCTAGGCTCTGGAGCAACCGAATCACTGCCCTTTGAGCTTATGACAAGTGTTTACTCGAATGAGCCAGTCATCCAAAGGGGACTGTTGTAGTTTATATGGAAGGACAGACTAGATAGAAAAATGACGACAGAAAAAGACCTCATGGCCTATGTTTCTATACCCCTTTGCACCCAAGTGCTGCAGCTACCACCATGATTTTGAGAAGGTCTGAGGAGCAGTGGCAAGCTTAAAAGGCAGGGCATAGAACAAAGTGCTGCCCCAACAGCAAAATGTAGGAAAAACTCTAATCCGCTTGAATGTGAATATGAAAATAGACTTTGGTGAGATCCAGGGATGCCAGAAACTCCTCCTCTTGTACAGCCTGAATGATAGACCTCAAAGTCTCCATGTGACAGCAGGCTACCCTCAAGCATGCATTGACTCCCTTCAAGTCAAGAATTGGGCAGAAAGAACTGTCCTTTTTGGGAATGATGAAGATGAGTACCTTCCCCTTTCCTCGCTCCGTGGTCTGTATAGGAAGTTATTGCCTGAAGAGAAAGTAGACACTGCAGTGTGGAACTTGTGGCTGCCTGCTTGGCTGCTGATCCATATGGGGCGTCAACGAGGACATCTCAGACAGGCTCCGCAAGCTCCAACACAAACTGATGTTGTCAAGAAGCCAAGAATCAGACATTATACGGGCCCATTCCTGGTAAAAAGGCCCAGTCTTCTGCCCACCTGTGGCCCCTTGGAATGGGCCCCCTGCCTGTCCAACAGGCAGCAGAGTCTAAGACAACTTTGAGGAGCAAGGCCCAACGCGAGATCACATTCCGCCATGAAAAGGCTGAGCTTTAGATTCTGAACCAGCAAAGGAACGGGATGGTTTCCTGGACATCTATCTACTAGAATCCCAAAACTGCGCCCTAGAAGTCAGCTGAATTAGAAGAGTGCTTAGAGGAGGACTTAGGTTGTCCTCTGGCAAATGCTGCAGCTTCATCTCCCAAGTCCTTAACCAATTTCTCAACATCCTTTCAAAAGAGCAACTTGCCCTTGAAGGGCAACCCCACTAACCGTGCCTTAGAAGACCCATCAGCCTCTCAGTTGTGGATCCATTTCCAGAGCCACCTACGCGCTACTGTTACTACAGCAACACTTCTAAAGGCCAAATGCAAAAGATCATACAGAACATATGCCAAAAAGGCTGCCACTGACTATGCGAGCCAAAGCAGAGTCCTCTAGCAACAGTTGAATCCACCGCAAGAGAGCACATGCTGCTAGACCCCCAACAAGCAGAGACCTGTAGGGCAAGAGAGGATGCTGAGAACTCCATTTTCAGCAGACCCTCAAGTTTTCTGTCCTGCTGATCCTGAGCATGGTGACACCTTCCACTGGAATGGTGGTACATTTTGTGATAGCTGTTACCAAGGAATCCACCTTCAGGAAAACACAGCCACTTAGCCAGGTCCGTGCCCGATACCATGTGTAGATCTTCCTCAACTGACAACCACTCTGCAGCATAGCATCTGGAGCATCATGTTCAGCAGAGACAAACTGCTGCAACTTCTGCAGAAATGGAAAGGCTCTTGTTAGCCTCCGAACACCCACCAGAATGGGGCCCACCCGAGACTTGGGTTTCTCACCCTCTGGTAGCTTCACAATGCAGAGCATAGTAATAATCTGAGGAATCAGGGCTGGCAGCTGATCCTTAAGGAAAAGACAAATATTCAGAGTCCCCATCATCCTCTGGAGGGAACTCACCTTTCTCCCAATTGGTGTCACCGACAAGAGTTCATGCTCTTATCCACATCCTCACTCACTGGTGACTCTCGACCGTCCGAGAGCCAGGAGGCTGCCTTAGGGAGTCTAGGACCATCATGCCCTGCATACAGAGCTCTGAAGCTTTAGAAGAATTCCTGATATACAAGCCCCCAGGCACAGAGATACTTACCAAGCCTCCTGCCGACAGCACCTGAGCAGCAGTCTGCACCCCTGAGGCCAAAACGGACCAAATCTGCGGGACCAGGGTCAAAAGGTCTGACGCTAGCATGCCCCCAACTAGCACTACCATCCTCTGGGGTGCATTTAGGTGCCAGACAGGAAGAGAACTGGATCCAGGTTCCCAAGTCCTACTGCAGACACAGACGCCATCTCTGTCGGAGACCCAACCAATAACTCTTTCTAGGACTTCTAACACATCTCCCCAGGATCTGCAGAGTAGGTGGCGCATAATCCC
The DNA here is from genome assembly GCA_033557465.1 of Ichthyophis bannanicus. NCBI lineage: Eukaryota > Metazoa > Chordata > Amphibia > Gymnophiona > Ichthyophiidae > Ichthyophis > Ichthyophis bannanicus. The sequence goes on along the minus strand of CM066035.1, from coordinate 905,552,098 downwards.
TCCATTAAAAAGCACCACCGCTTCCCACAGCGTAGGCAATGCTGGGCAGATGGCGGCATGAAGAATGGACAGGAAAAACACTCCCCATTCCTTCCAACGCAGAAAAGGCCGTCACTCATGACAACACAGCCCAGTAGGATTCCAATCCATAGCATGGTCCTTCTCCCACAGGCAGCCACTGCAACACCGTCTGCCACGGTCCCCTGCAGCCCGATCACACTCACCCTGCATTGCCTGTTAGGCCCTGGAGTGAAGCGACTGCAAGAGAGAGAGAGAGAGAGAGAGAGAGAAAAAAAAAAAAAGGAGGACCCAGTCTTTCTGCTGTACAAAAAATATAAGTTTGGGGCTTTCTTCTTTAAACAAAACAAAAGCTAAGCTGGAAAAAGAGCCCTCTTACCGGAACCATCTTCTCAACTGATGCTCATGACCAGGAGCAGGACCCCTATGCTGTACGGGGAACTCCAGAGGTATATTCAAATTTATGCCTTGGGAACTCAACTGGAAGGCGCCTCTGCGAAAAGTTACCAAGAGCCCAAGATCCTCACTGCTGCAGACACATTACCACCATCTGTTGGAGACATAGAAAAACTGGAGGGTGCCCTTAACTGCACTAGTATTAGTTCCAGTGATGTCACTGACGTTTCTGGCTTTTTCTCCGTCTTCATCATCTGCTAGCAGGGGGCATAACCTACTTGTCTAACAGGATGCTCTGGAAGCAAGGATTAGGTTAATTGGGGTGGGGGGAAAGAGGTGGGGCAGAAGGGGTAATTCTTATTACTGCTGGCATTGGTTTCTGTAAGGGATGATGCATTCCTCTGTGTGGTGTGTGGGTCTAAAGGTCTATTGGTACTATATGGTGGTGGGTTGAGATTTATAGACAAGAACGGAAAGGGGGGGGATAAGACCTGTCAGACAGTTTGGGAGGGTGGGTAAGTGTGTCGGGATGCAAGATGGCTTCGTTTGTATGGTTATATTTTAAGAACATAAAAACGCCATACAGGATTAGACCAAGGTCCATCAAGCCCAGTATCCTGTTTCCAAACAGTGGCCAATCCAGGTCACAAGTACCTGGCAGGTTCCCAAAAAGGTACACAGGTTCCACAATGCTTGTCTCAGGGTAAACAGTGGATTTCACAGGTCCTCTTTAATAATGATTTATGGACCTTTCCTCTAGGAATTTGACCAAACCCTTTTTAAACCCATTACACTAACAGCTTTTACTACATCCTCCGGTAACGAATTCCAGAGTTTGATTATGCATTAATTGAAAAAAAATAGTCGTATTACTCTTAAATGGGTTACACTGTAGCTCCATTGCGTGTCCCCTAGTCTACTTTTTGATGGTGTAAGCAACCTTTTCCTATTCTATTCCATTCATTAGTTTATAGAGCTCTGTTATATTTCCCCTCAACCATCTTTGTTGCAAGTTGAAGATCCCTGACCTTATAGAAAAGGTACAGAGAAGAGCCACCAAAATGGTAAAGGGGATGGAAGGATACCTCTAATTCAGCTATATCCTTCTTAAGATATGGCAACCAGAATTGCACACAATATTCAAGGTGCGGTCCTACAATGAACGATAAAGAGGCATTATAATATCCTTTGTTTTATTCTCCATTCCTTTCCTTGTGATTCCCAGCATTCTATTTGCTTTCTTGGCTGCAGATACACACAAGGCAGAGGGTTTCAACATTATATCCATGATGACTCCTAAATCCTTTCCCAAAGTGATGGTTCCTAATGTGGAATCTTGCATCGTGGAACTGTACTTTGGGTTGTTCTTTCTTAGGTGGGTAACTTTGCACTTGGCAGATTAAATTTAAATATGGAAGACTCAACAACCTTCGCTATGCTGATATCACATCACATTACTGGCTGAAAGAGAAAATGATCTGAAACATTTGCTTCTCACGATCAAAGAACAGTCTCAAAATGGGCCTGCACCTTAACGTAAAGACGACAGATTATGACAACTGTTAAAATCAACAAGTTCATTATTGAAGGAGAAGAAATTGAAATAGTGGACAACTTTAACCTACTTGGATCAACTATCAATAAAGCAGCATCAAGCAGTCAAGAAATCAGACGATGCATTGCTCTTGGCAGAATGGCTATGAAAGACCTAGACAAGATTCTTAAGAGCAGAGATGTGTCTCTCCATACAAAGATTCGACTTGTTCAAGCCATGGTATTTTCAATATCATATGGATGTGAAAGCTGGACAGTGAAAAAGATACAGGAAGAAAATCGATGCCTTTGAAGTATGGTACTGGCAGCAAATACTGTGTATACCATAGACTGCCCAAAGAACAAACCAGTCAGTACTAGAGGAAATCAAACCTAAGCTTTCTTTAGAAGCTCAGATGACAAGACTTTGACTTTCATACTTTGGAAACATCATGCGAAGAGAGAGATTATTAGAGAAAGACATCATGCTTGGCAAGATAGAAGGTCAATGCAAAAGAGGAAAGCCAGCAATGAGATGTAGCAAGGATGTAAAAAGACTGGAAACGGTTCAGAGGAAGGCGACCAAAATGATTTGGAGCCTGCGTCAGAAGCCTTATGAGAAGAGACTTGAAGACCTAAACATGTACACTTTGGAGGAGAGGAGGGACAGGGGAGATATGATTCAGACCTTTAAATAAATACTTAGAGAAATAATGAACAAACCAACCTCTTCCAAAGACGGAGAAGCTGCAAAACTAAAGGGCATAACATGAAGCTACAAGGTGGTAAATTGAAAGGCAATGTCAGGAAATACTTTTTCACTGAAAGGGTGGTGGATGCTTGGAATGCGCTCCCGATGGAAGTGGTGGGAGCAAATACGGTGACGGAGTTCAAAAGGGTATGGGACAGACACAGTGGATCCCTTTACAGCAACAATAGAATATCAAAATAATCAGAACCATCTAATTCCTTAACAAATAGGGGGTATCCTACATGGAGTGGCAGGATCACCACTGGACAAAGATATGGGGCGGGGCATCGTACTGGGCAAACTAGATGGACCATACTGGTCTCTATCTGCCGTCATTTACTATGTTACTATGAGCTGGATCGATACAATAAAAGCAGCTAAGGGTACCATTCTGTCAACAGTGAGCCGCCTGACTGAAGACCAAACACAATTTAGGACAACTATCCAGAGGGTCGCCATGAGTCGACAGACTCGATGGCACTTAACACCACCACCACGATGGACATTTGGACGTCCAGTCTTGCAATTTATCAAGGTCCTCTGGCAATTTTTCAAAATCCTCTTGTGTTTTAATAACTTTGAATAATTTTGCACCATCCGCAAATTTGATCACCTCACTTGTTATTCCTATTTCCAGGTCATTTATAAGTATGTTAAAAAGCAGCAGGCCCAGCACAAATCACTGGGGTACTGCACTACTCACCTTTCTCCATTGAGAAAATTGGCCATTTAGCCTTTCAGCTCCCCATCCACAATAGTACATTTGCTCCTATCCCATTACTTTAATTTTGCCAAGAGTCTCTTCATCAGGAATCTTGTCAAAGGTTCTCTGAAAAACCAGACACACTATAGCGACTAGCTCACCTTAGTCTACCTATTTAAGAACATAAGATATGCCATACTGGGTCAGACCAAAATCCTTCAAGCCCAGTATCCTTTCCAACAGTGGCCAATCTAGGTCCTACGTACCTAGCAGTTTCACCAAAAGACACAGGTTCCACAATGCTTGTATTGGGTCAAGCATCGATATCCTGGGTCTCTTTAATAATGGTTTATGGACCTTTCCTCCAGGAACTTGTCCAAACCTTTTTTAAACCCAGCTACACTAATAGCCTTTACTACATCCTCCGGTAACAAATTCCAGAGTTTGATTACATGTTGAGTGAAATAATAATTCTCTTATTAGTCTTAAATAGTTTACCCTGTAGCATCATTGCATGTTCCCTAGTCTTTCTATATTCTGATAATGTAAAACAATCGATCTACGTTTACCCGTTCCACTCTGTTCATTAATTTATAGACTTCTATCATCTCTCCCCTCAGCCGTCTCTTTTCCAAGTTAGAGAGCCCTAACCTTTTTAGTCTTTCATCCTTCCATCCCCTTTACCATTTTGGTGGCTCTTCTCTGAACCTTTTCTAATAACGCTATATCCTTTTTAAGATATGGCGAACAGAATTGCACACAATATTCAAGGTGCGGTCACACCATGGAACGATACAGAGGCATAATATCCTTTGTTTTATTTTCCATTCCTTTCCTTATGATACCTAGCATTCCATTTGCTCCCTTGGCTGCCGCTGCACACTAGGCGGAGGGTTTTAAAATGTTATCCATGACGACGTCTAAATCTTTTTCCTGGGTGGTGGTTCCCAATGTGGAACCTTGCATTGTGTAACCATAGTTTGGGTTGTTCTTTCCTAGGTGCATAACTTTACATATGTCCACATTAAATTTCATCTGACATTTTGATGCCCAGTCTTCCAATTTATCAAGATCTTCTTGCAATTTTCCACAATCCACATGGGTTTTAACTTTAAATAGTTTTTTGTCATCTGCAAATATAACCTCACTCATTATTCCCTTTTCCAGGTCATTTATGAATATGTTAAAAAGCAGCGGACCCAGCACAGATCCCTGCGGTACTGCACTAGTCACCTTTTTCCATTGGGAAAATTGGCCATTTAGCCCTACCCTCTGCTTTCTATAATTTTAACCAGTTCCTGATCCACAATAGTATATCACCTCCTATCCCATGACTTTTTCGTTTTGCCAAAAGTCTCTGATAGGGACCTTGTCAAATGCTTTCTGGAAGTCCAGATACACTATATCAACCGACTCACCTTTGTCTACCTGTTTATTCACACCTTCAAAAAAACATAACAGATTAGTAAGACAAGATCTTCCTTATCTAAAGCCATGTTGGCTGTCTCCCATTAAGCCATAAAAATATGACCTTGAGAATATACCACGGGAATTTAAAGACTGCCTGCAAAATCGATTTGCTGCTTTAGATACAAAATGACAGAGCTCCAGAAGAGTTATGGAATGACATCAAGAAGGTTGTGTTGGAAGAAAGCGAGAAGTCTCTACAAAAGGTGAAAAAGCAAAAACAGCCAAAATGGATGACGGAAGAAACTCTGAAAATTGCCCAGAAACACAGAGAAGCTAAAGCCAGGAGAAAGAAAAACAACAGAACTCGGAGATTTCCAACATGCAGCAAGACAGGACAAGGAAAAGTACTACGACGACGCATGCAAGGAAATAGAAGCAGAAACCATTAGGGGAAGAACAAGATCGGCTTTTCTAAAGCTACGAGAGTTAAAGAAAAAGTTGCAGCCTCGAATTGGAATGTTACAAGATGCTCAAGGTTCTATGTTGAATGATGCTAAAATCAAGAATAGGTGGAAGGAATATACAGTTTTTATATGATAAAGATCAAATGGACCAACAGCCATTTCAACCTGTATCTTGTTCAAGCCATGGTATTTTCAACATCATATGGATATGAAAGCTGGACAGTGAAAAAAGAGACAGGAAGAAAATTGATGCCTTTGAATTATGGTGCTGGCGGCGAATACTGTGTATACCATGGACTGCCCGAAGAACAAACCAGTCAGTACTAGAGGAGATCAAACCTAAGCTTTCTTTAGAAGCTCAGATGACAAGACTTCGACTTTCATACTTTGGACATATCATGCGAAGAGAGAGATCATTAGAGAAAGACATCATGCTTGGCAAGATAGAAGGTAAAAGCAAAAGAGGAAGGCCAGCAATGAGATGGATCGATACAACAACAGCAGCTACGGGTACCAGTCTGTCAACAATGAGCAGCCTGACTGAAGACCGAACACAATTTAGGATAGCTATCCAGAGGGTCGCCATGAGTCGACTCCGACTCGACGGCACTTAACATCTACATGTTGAGCAATTTTGTTCTTCATGATGGTTTCTACCATTTTTCCCGGTACTGATGTCAGGCTCACCGGTCTGTAGTTTCCTGGATCACCCCTGGAACCCTTTTTAAAAATTGACGTTACGATGGCCATCCTCCAATCTTCAGGTATTACAGATGATTTTAATGATAGTTCACAGATTACTACTAGCAGGTCTGCAATCTCATATTTCAGTTCTTTCTTTCAACACCCTTGGATGTTTATCATCCGGTCCAGGTGATCTGCTACTCTTCAGTTTATCAAATAGTTGTAATACATCTTCCCGATGTATTGATATTTCCTTCAATTCTTCCGCACCTTTAAATACCACTTCAGTCATGGGTAACATCCCTACATCTTCCTCAGTAAAGACCGAAGCAAAGAATTCATTCAGTCTCTCCGCTATCGCCTTGTCGCCTCTTAGTGCCCCTTTAACCCCTCTATCATCTAATGGACCAACCGACTCCCTCACAGGTTTTTTTTCTACGAATGTACTTGAAAGTCTTTATTACGCGTTTTTGCTTCTGCAGCAAGCTTCTTCTCAAATTCTCCCTTTGCCTGCCTTATCAATGCCTTGCATTTAACTTACCAGTGCTTGTGCTGTTTCCAGTTTGTCATTTGGCTCTTTTTTCCATTTCCTCGGACTTCCTTCCACTTTTCTTAAAGCGTGGAATACAGCTGTTCTGGGCTTCCAAGATAATAATTTTTCAACATCACCCAAGCTTGATTTAAGTCTTTAACCATCTACATGTTTAGTAAATTTTCTTTGTAACTGTTTCTACCATTTTTCCCAGTACTGACGTCAGGCTCACCAAGTCTGTAGTTTCTTGGATTATCCCTGGAACCCTTTTTAAAAAATTTGTGTTACGTTGGCCATTCACCAATCTTCAGGTACCACAGATGACTAATGATAGTAGCATTTTGCAATTTCAGTTTTTTCAACACCCTTGGATGTATACCATCCAGTTACCCTTCAGTTTATCAAATAGTTGTAATATATCTTCCCGGTTTATCAATATTTATTTTAAATTCTTCTGATACATCACCTTTAAATACCATTTCAGCAATGGGTAACCTTCCTAAATAGTCTTCAATAAAAACCAAAGCAAACAATTAATGTAGTCTCTCCACTACGGCCTTGTCCTCCATTAGCACAACTTTTACCCTTCTATCATCTAGTAGTCCAACTGATTCTCACAGGGGTTTTTTGCTACAAATATACTTGAAAAAGTTTATTAGGTGTTTTTGCTTTCATGGCAAGCTTTTTCTTAAAATTTTTTTGCCTGCCTTATCAATGTCTTGCATCTAACTTGTCATTGCTTATGTAGTTTCCCGTTTGTCGTCATTTTGCTTTTTTCCCCCCATTTTCTGAAGGATGCTTTTTTTGGCTACAACAGCCTCTATAAACTCATCTTTAAACTATACTGGCAGTTTTTTGGCCTTCCTTCCATTTTTCTTTAAGCATTGTATACATCTGGTCTGTGCTTCCCATATATTATTTTTAAAACACCCCCCATGCTTGATGCAAATCTTTAACCTTTGCAGATACTCCTTTGTGTTTTTTCTCAATTATTTTTCTCATTTTATCAGTCTCCCTTTTAAAAGTTAAAATATAGTACTGTGGATTTCCTTGTCGTCCTGCTTCTATTTATTAAATCAAATGCAATGATGCTATGATCACTACTGCCAAGTGGCCCCAACACACATCTCTTATACCAGATCCTGTGTCTCACTAAGGACTAGGTCCAAAATAGCTTTCCCCTTATCTGTTCGTGAACCAGCTGCTCTAAGAAGCGGTCATTTATTTAATCTAGAAACGTATCTCCCTAGCGTGTGCTGCTGCGACACAGAACTAGTCGATACCGCGGTAATTGAAATCAACCATTATTACTCTGTTGTAACTTTTGTTTGCTGCCTTGATTTCTTTTAGCATTTCATTATCTATCTATTCTTTCTGGCCAGGCAGATGGTAGTACACCCCTAATGCCATCTCTTTCCCTTTTTTACATGGAATTTAGAGATTTTACAGGGTATTCTGTTTCCTGCGAAACTTTAATCCTGTGTGATTAAATGCCCTAACACAGAACGCAACCCTTCTACCAATTTGATCTACTCTATCATTATGATATAGTTTGTACCCAGGTATCAGTGTCCTATTGGTTGTCTTCCTTCCACCAGATCCGATACCAATTATATATATTATCTAGTTTAAAAGCTGCTCTCTCTCCTTTTTAAAAGGTTAATGCCATCAGCCTAGTTCCATCATGGTTAAGGTAGAGTCCATCAAACAGTTCCCCTTTGTGGAGCAGTGGCTTGTTAAGGACCCAGAGGGAAGGTTGGGGGGGGGGGGGGTCTTTTGGGGATAAAGCGTAGTTACTTACCTGTAAGGTTTTCTCTGGGGACAGCAGTAATCAGTCCTCACATATGGGCGACATCAGCACTGATAGAGCCCGTGTGGTAACTTCTCCCCAGCTTTCAAAGAAAGCCTTTGGGAAATGTACCAAGCAGGTGTGGTCCGCTTCCAGCCCAAGGGTGCCATCCTGCCTCAGTATGATATAGCACTAGACAGCAAAAAGAAAAGCAACTCCACAGGGAAGAGGAAGGGTTGTGAGGACTGATTCCTGCTGTCCCTGGAGAACACCTGTTACAGGCGAGTAAAGCGTAGTTACTCACCTGTAACAGGTGTTCTCCAGGAGCAGCAGGAATCAGTCCTCACATATGGGTGACATCGGCGCCGGAGCACTCGCGGAGCAATTTTCCCCAGCTTTCAAAGAAAGCCTTTGGGAAATGCAGCGCGCATGCGCGGTCCTCTTCCCGCCCAAGGGTGCCATCTTGCTCAGTCAGATGACATAGCTAAAAGACAGCAAAAATTAGCAAAAACGAAAGCATATAACTGCAACTCCAAGGGGAGGAGGGAGGGTTGTGAGGACTGATTCCTGCTGCTCCTGGAGAAGACCTGTTACAGGTGAGTAACTACGCTTTCTCCAGGACCAAGCAGGAAGTCAGTCCTCAAATATGGGACTCCCAAGCTTAAGGCTACCGGAGACCCTAAGCACAAAAATGAGCTCCCTCGAGGTCAGTAGCACAGAAGGAAGGAATCTTCTCTGAATATGTCTCCAACCGGTAGCCCAACATCCGGGACGGAGGATAGGAGTTGCCTATACCTCGAAGAGGTTACGGAGGACTGCCTGTCCGAAAGCACTGTCCCTGCGGGACTCCCTCTCCAGGCAGTAATGGGCTGCAAAAGTCTGGCTTGAAGACCAAGTAGCGGCCCGGCAGATGTCTGCCAATGGAACAGAGTGGAGGTAAGCTACTGACGTAGCCTTCGCCCGAACACAATGAGCTGTGACTCTACCTTCCAGCACGAGGCCCGCAGCCTCGTAAGCCCAAGCGATGCAGTCCACAATCCAGATGGACAGAGTACGCTTGGAGACAGGGAGCCCCAACTTGTTGGGGTCATAAGACACGAAGAGCTGAACAGCCTTTCGGTGCTCCCGCGTACGGTCAAGGTAGAAGGTCAACGCCCTTCTACAGTCCAGGGTATGCAGGACCATTTCAGCTCGGCTGGAGTGCAGCCTGGGAAAGTAGGTCGGAAGTACCACCTCCTGGTTGATGTGAAAAGGGGAAACCACTTTGGGAAGAAATTTAGGGTGAGTCCGTAGGACTACCCGGTTCTTGTAGAACCTAGTGTAAGGAGGATCAGAAACCAGGGCCTGCAGCTCACTAACGCGTCTAGCCGAAGTGAGGGCTACCAAGAACAAGGTTTCCCACGAAAGAAAACGGAGCGGACAGGTAGCCATAGGCTCAAAAGGCGGACAGGTGATCCGCTGCAACACCACATTAAGATCCCAGTCCGGGGCTGGCGGGCACAAAGGTGGCTTAAGGAGAAGGAGGCCTCTGAGAAACCGAGCCACCAGAGGGTGGCTGGAAAGAGGTCTACCATCCACTGGCAGGTGATGCGTAGAAAGAGCACTGAGGTGGACTTTTACCGAGTTGGACTTAAGTCCAAGGTTGGAGAGAGAGAGCAAGTACTGCAAGACCAATGATGCTGAACAGGAGAAAGGATCTTGAGACTGCTGAGTACACCAGACGGAGAACCGATGCCACTTGAGAGCGTAGGACTTCCGGGTGGAGGGCCGCCTGGAGGCCAAGACGACCTCTTCCACATCTGGAGGTAGCTGCAGAGGAGCAAGGACTACCCTTTCAGCAGCCAGGTCATCAGATGAAGGGACCGGAGATTGGGGTGTAGGAGAGTCCCCTGATCCTGCGACAGGAGGTCGGGCTGAAATCCCAGTGGAAGAGGAGTGTCTACCGCTAGCTGCATCAGAAGCGGGAACCAAGGTTGTCTCGGCCACCGGGGAGCCACGAGGATCAGCGATGCTTTGTCTCGGAGGTACTTGAAGAGCGTCCGAGACACCAGTGGCACGGGAGGAAAGGCATACAAGAGGCCGGTGGACCATGGAATTAGAAAAGCATCCGCCGCTACCCGGAGAGGATGTGGCTGACGAGAGCAGAATCTGGGCAGCTGCCGGTTCAGAGGACTGGCAAACAGATCCATGGTGGGGAGGCCCCACTTGAGAAAGATCCGCTGAACCACCAGCGGGTCCAACCTCCACTCGTGTGGCTGGAGGATCCTGCTGAGCTTGTCGGCCAGGTAATTCTCTTGACCTGGGAGATAGACAGCCTTGAGGATGATGCCGTGGTGGACAGCCCAAGCGCATAGTTTTTGTGCCTCTTGACAGAGAAGGAAGGAGCCTGTTCCGCCTTGTTTGTTCACGTAGAACATTGCAACCTGATTGTCCGTCTGTATCATCACCGACTGGTGAGAAACCAGGTGAGAGAATGCTTTGAGCGCTAGGCGGATGGCTCTGAGCTCTAGGAAGTTTATCTGTTGAGCAGACTCCCAAGGAGTCCAGAGGCCTTGAGTACAGGTCTCCTGGCAGTGTGCACCCCAACCTAGGAGAGAAGCATCGGTCGTCAGGACGTGAGAATGCGTAGGGGGCTGAAAAGTCACTCCTAGTACTAGGTTGGGCAGATGAAGCCACCATTGTAGAGAAGAGACCAGCTGGTCGGAGATCTGCACGGAGTCCGCTAGGCTCCCCGTGGCCTGATGCCATTGATTGCGAAGGCACCACTGAGCAGGACGCATGTTCAGTCGGGCATTGGGTGTCACATGGACCGTGGAAGCCATATGGCCGAGCAGTCGCAGAAAATGTCTGGCTGGGACCAGCGCATTGCTGTGAAAGTGGCCGGCGAGGTCCATGAGCCGCCTGGCCCTGTCCAGAGGGAGGAAGGCCCGCGCCTGAAGTGTGTCCAACCGGGCGCCGATGAACTCGAGATTTTGAGAGGGGAGCAAAGTGGACTTTGCGAAGTTTATGACAAACCCCAAGTGTTGGAGCAGGGCCACAGTGCGCTGAGTGGCCTCTTGGGAAGATTGGGCTCTGATGAGCCAGTCGTCCAGGTATGGGAACACAAACAGACCTTGAAGTCTCAGATAAGCCGCCATCACAGCGAGGCACTTGGTGAACACCCTGGGTGCGGAGGATAGGCCAAAGGGCAGTACCCTGTACTGGTAATGATTTCCTCCTATAACAAATCTGAGATACTGCCTGTGGTCCGGATGAATGAGGATATGGGTATATGCATCTTTCAGATCCAAGGAGCATAGCCAGTCTCCCTGCTGGAGGTAGGGCAGCAGAATTCCAAAGGTAAGCATCTTTAACTTTTCCTTTGCAAGGAACTTGTTGAGGTTTCGCAAATCCAGGACGGGCCTGAGGCCTACTGTTCTTTTTGGAATCAGGAAGTACCTGGAGTAAAACCCCTGGCCCTTCAGGTGGTGGGGCACTGGTTCCACGGCTTGTTCCTGAACAAGACTTGCTAACTCCTGAAGTAGTAAGTCCCTGTGCAAAGGCAGTCTGGGAGGCTCCCCTGGAAAGTAGGAGGGAGGTACCTGGTGAAAGTGAGGAAGATAACCCTTTTGAACTATGTGAAGTACCCAGGTATCTGTGGTGATGGTGGACCACCTTTGGGCAAAGTGGACCAGCCGGCCTCCTGTGCTGAGAGAAACCAGCTGAGGGGGAAAGGCTATGCTGAGGAAGTCAAAAACCCCCACCCTGCTGAGCAGGGGCCGGTGGTGCAGGCTTGGGGGCTTGCTGCCTACGGGACCCATTACCCCGTCCCTTGGCCTGATTTCCCTCTGGGGGAGCCACTGAGGCCGGATATTGAGGGTAGTATTTATAGGCAGCACCTTTCCTCGGGTAAAAGGGCTTTTTCCCCCGAGGCCTTCTTCTTTTGAGAAGGGGCAGAGGTCTTCCTCGAGAGACGAGTCCTGGTGAGAGTCTCCGTCTCGATTTGTGCAGCCTTCTCATCCATGGGCTTGCCAAAGAGGTTATCACCTCGGCAGGGGACACCAACCAACTTGTCCTGTACCCAGGGCTCGAGGTCGGACGTCTGAAGCCAAGCCTGGCGGCGTCCACCGATGCCGGCCGCAGCTACTCGAGCCGACGCCTCAAAACCATCGTAGGCTGCTCGAGAGATAAACTTGGAGCACTCTCGAATACCAGTAGACAAGGATTGGAACCTCTGCAAAGGTTCGTCGGAGAGACCAGCAGAGAACCCGGCTATTTCCTTAGCCAGGTCTCGGAGATACATGCCCATGTAGAGCTGGTAGGTCTGGACTCAACAAGCAAGCATAGAGCCCTGGAAGCACTTCCTACCGAGGGCATCCAGGCTTCGGGCTTCCCTACCAGGGGGCACCGAGGAGTGCATTTTTTGGACTCTTTAGTCTATGCATGGCCGATTCCACCACCATGGAATGGTGCGGTAGTTGTGCCTTCTGGAAGCCGGGGCTCTTGCGGACTCGATAAATGGAATCGACCCGCTTGCTTAACACCGGCGACGACGCCGGGCTCTCCCACATGTGGAAGAGAAGTCGTTCCAGCATCGGAGGAACCGGTACAATAAAGGCCTCCTTCGGGGGAGAGTCATATTGGAGGGCATCGAGTTCTTCGACTCGAGGCTCCTCCTCGGGATCCGCAGGGAAGGCCAAGGCCAAGGCCTTGGCCATATCCCTCACGAAGTCCGAGAACCGGGTATCCTCCGGGGGGGACCGTCTCCGAGGTTCGGACTCGGGGGAGTCCGAAGGGACACACCGAGTCCGAAAGGAACCAGGTGACTCTTCGTCCTCAGATTCCCAGGCCGACTCCTCGGAGGAGGAGTCGATCGGCTCCGGTCGGGCAGGCACCGATCTATCCGCTCTGACGCCGAGGGAGTCGGCGTCGACGACCGCAGTCCCGAATGGGAGGCCGGAGACCTCGACCGAGGATCGACTCGAGCTCTCATGGACTCGAGGATCGGCTCGGTCTCTGGGGTCGATTTGGAGGTCGACGTCCCGGCGGTCAGGGCAGAAGCACCGGCGAGGCCAGCGATCAATACCCGCTGCTGGTCCAAGAAGGCAGTCAGACTGCTCTCCAAGGCCGTCAACCTGAGTCCGAGCTCAGGAGACCCAGCAGCCCCCGACTCGGGCCCCGACGGCGTCGGGCCCCACGTCGGGTCCTTCGGAGGCGAGTCAACGAGGACAACAGTACTCACGTGAGCGGGCAAGTCCACCTCGAGTCGAGGATGTTTTGACGGCCTCTCCGTCTCCGAGGACCCGGGACGGGAATCGGGGCTATGCGACCTGGCCCTCGAGGAACCAGGAGCGTCCACCGATCCCGCCCTCGCGGGTTTCTTCTTCCGATGATGTTCCCGGGTAGGAGACCCCCTTTCAGAGGAACTTCGACGATGCTCAGGACCAGAGTCCCGACGTCGAAGCCTCCGACGAGGTCCGAGCCCGGCCGGAGTCAGAGAAGATACGCTCCCGCTGGTGCTGCCGACTCCTCAAAGCTTTTGAGGACATTTTGCCGCATGGCACACAGATCAGGGAGTCATGATCTGGGCCGAGGCAGTGGAGGCAGAAGTCGTGCGTGTCTGTAAGAGACATGAGTTTCTTACAGAGATCACACTTTTTAAAGCCGCTGGCAGCCATCGGGGGAAAAAGGGCCCCTACGAGGTCGAATGACCGGGCTGCCAGGGAAAAAGGAAAAAGGCGCGAAATCTGTCACGAAGGACAAAAAAACGAAAAATAAGGAACGGACTCGCAACCGACGTCACGAGTCCGGGCGGGAAAAGAATCGGCGTCGAACCGAAGGAAAAAAAAAGAGGAAAATAGAGAAAAAAAATCAACTTTTCTGCGGGGATTCACAGGCAACGTCTGTAGGGCTCCGCGGAAAAGAGAAGACTGAGCAAGACGGCACCCTTGGGCGGGAAGAGGACCGCGCATGCGCGCTGCAATTCCCAAAGGCTTTCTTTGAAAGCTGGGGAAAATTGCTCCGCGAGGGCTCCGTCGGCGCCGACGTCACCCATATGCGAGGACTGACTTCCTGCTTGGTCCTGGAGAACTACGCTTTCTCCAGAAACAAGCACCAAGTCCGTCCTCACATATGGGACTCCCTAGCTACAGGCTACCAGAAAAAAAACAAACCACAACCACCACACCACAACCTGTAAAAAGCTCAAGGGTGACTAGTAAAAGGGGGAATCGTGAGCAGCAGCAATGAGTACAGATCCCTGGGGTACTCCGCTATTCACCTATTCCCAATGGAAAAAGGTGAATAGCGGAGTACCCCAGGGATCTGTACTGGGTCCGCTGCTTTTTGACATATTCATAAATGACCTGGAAAAGGGAATAACTAGTGAGGTTATCAAATTTGCAGATGACACAAAACTGTTTAAAGTTGTTAAAACCCAAGAGGATTGTGGAAAACTGCAGGAGGATCTGGATAAATTGGAAGACTGGGCATCCAAATGGCAGATGAAATTTAATGTGGACAAGTGCAAAGTTATGCACCTAGGAAAGAACAACCCACACTATAGTTACACGATGCAAGGCTCCACATTAGAAACCACCACCCAGGAAAAAGATTTAGGAGTCATCGTGGATAACATGTTAAAACCCTCCACCCAGTGTGCAGCGGCGGCCAAGAAAGCAAATAGAATGCTAGGTATCATAAGGAAAGGGATGGAGAATAAAACAAAGGATATTATAATGCCTCTGTATCGCTCCATGATACGACCGCACCTTGAATATTGTGTGCAATTCTGGTCACCGTATCTTAAAAAGGACAGAGTTATTAGAAAAAGTACAGAGAAGAGCCACCAAATTGGTGAAGGGGATGGAAGGCTACTCCTATGAAGAGAGGCTAAAAAGGTTAGGGCTCTTTAACCTAGAAAAGAGACGGCTGAGGGGAGATATGATAGAGGTGTATAAATTAATGAATGGAGTGGAACGGATAGACATGGATCAATTGTTTACGCTATCAGAATATAGAAGGACTAGGGGACATGTAATGAAGCTACAGGGTAAACTATTTAAGACAAATAGGAGAAAATATTTCTTCACTCAACGTGTAATCAAACTCTGGAATCTGTTACCGGAGGATGTAGTAAGGGCTGTTAGTATAGCTGGGTTTAAAAAAGGTTTGGACAAGTTCCTGGAGGAAAGGTCCATAAACCACTATTAAAAAGGGACCCAGGATATCAATGCTTGGCCTAGTACAAGCACTGCTGAACCTGTGTCTTTTGGGGAAACTGCTAGGTACGTATGACCTAGATTGGCCACTGTTGGAAACAGGATACTGGGCTTGATGGACCTCGGTCTGACCCAGTATGGCATTTCTTACGTTCTTATGAGTCGAGAGATAAGCGAGATCCCAGAGGCTCGAGGGACTGGGAAGGAGACAACTGGCTCTAACTGGCTCTTCCATGAATGATCACCCAGCCGAGGCTTTCTAAAAAGCCACTGATCCCTTGGCAATGCAGCCACCACCACTATGACCTGGGAGAATAACTTTAGTGGTGGAAAGCCCAAAAGGGAGGGCGGCGAACTGATAGCAAGAGCTAAACACAGATACATGCAGATACTTTTGCTGATCCACCCGGATTGGGATATGAAAGTACAACTTGGCCATATACAGGGAAACCAAGAGCTCCCCTTGGTGAACTGCTTGAGCTTGAATCACAGAGCGCAAGGATTCCAATTGGGAAATGCAGGATGCACAAGTGCTCCTTGATCTCCTTGAGGTCCAGAATAGGCGGACTGAACCATCCTTTTAGGTACCACAAAATAGATGGCGTATCTGTCCTAGCCCCACTCATCCAGCAGAAAGAGCATCACTGCCTTTAGGTGCAGAAACCTGTCCAAGGTGATCTGCACAGTGGCACTTTTGATCGAAGATCCACAAGTGGAGATGACTATGGCATCTGGAATTGGTTCTTTGCATTCCAGTTCATAGCCGAACTGAATGGTGTCTAGCAACCAGCAATCCTTGGAAATCAGGGCCCATTCCTGAAAGAAAAAGCAGATCTTTCTTCCAACTGAAGGAACCAGGGAACAGGCCCAAAATCCTTCACTGCGCAGCCAGGTAGGGTCCTCCTCTGGAAAGGACCCATGAACTCCACAAAAGGACCGTGAATGAACCCAAAGCCAAAACCTAGAAGCAGGGGGGGGGGGGGGGGGGGAGGAAGGTGGGAGAAAGGTTCTCCAGGTTGGTAACAACTAGTCCCGAGGCCCCCAGGCATCTGGCCAGCCTGCCCTTGGTGGATGGGCAGAGGCTGACCAGAAGGGGCATCAGCCCACTTCACAGCCCCCTTGGACACAACTTCCATAAGGCGGTAGATTTTGTCTCACCAGATCCTTCACTAGCTTCTTCAAAATTGGCTCCAAACAGAAGATGCCCCTTAAAAACCAGTTGAGCTACTAGACTTTGGAAGATGTGTCCACTGTCTGAGCCAAATCCAAACACCATGACATCATCATCAGAGCAATATCCATAGCTACCAAACGCACCAGGTCATACATGGCATCAGAAAAGGCGGCTGTAGCAGACTCCAAGAGGTAGTATCATCTGGTGGAAGAGCATGAATCCATTGGAGCAGGGCTCGAGACGTCAGGCTGGAATATACTGCCAGCTGAAGAATATCCACTTCTATGGTAAAACTGGCTCCTCAACCATGAATACACCTTTTGGTCCAGAAAATTTTTCAAAGCCAATCGGCCTTTCACAGGAATGATGGTCTATCTGGTAACCGCTGTGACCTGTGCATCACCTTGCGAATGCCAAACCACGCAACTCACGCCTCCTCCAGGAGAGCGGAAATTTTTACACACTCCGTTAACCCTTTAGGCGAGTTTGTCGAGTCATATCCTGGATCACATCCAGAAACAGGAACAGTAGTGGATTTTTGCCCTCTTGAAGGAGGTGTACCCTTCGGCTCCAGTTCCGTATTGGAAGCATCCATCAAGTTCAAGGTGGATGAGACCCTGGCAATCAATGCCGCCAGCTCCTACTTCTGAAATAGGTGGATCACACCAGCCTCCTCACAATCTTCTGAAGGCGAGAGTATTTTTTTTTTTTAATTTAAATCCTTTTATTAAGGAAAACGTAGGAAATACAAGGTAATATTACACAAACCTCAAATCAATACACATACATAAGTGACACCCAGCCCACAAAAGGGAATATGAGCTACATAGGTAAAAATTAAACCCAAATAAAAAGTGGAGTCAAGTTAAACAAACCCCTTATACTAAGCAGGAGCCAAACGACAGAATTAAGGTAATTACTTTATCACCCCGGTCTTTGTAAGAAAACCTCCAAATGAGATGGGTCAAAAAAGATATACGACTTACCCTGAAATAAATATCCCTGTAAATGTGCTATTGTAAGTACAAAGGAAGCCCCGAGAGCTACGACCCGAGGATGAAGCGCAAGAAAGGCTTTCCTCTTCATTTGCGTACTACGACAGACATCGGGGAAAACCTGTATCGCTTGCCCAAAAAACTTCTCATGCCTGTATTTAAAGTAGGAGCGAAAAATCATATCCTTATCTATTTCCAGCGAGAAAGAAACTAACAAACAAAGTAGCCCGAGTAGGAATCTCCTCTACAGAAGTCTCTAAGAAAGCAGATAAATCCAAACTCTGGGTAGACAAATGATCTATTTTCCCCATAACACCACCACCTGTCTCCGAATCTAAAACTGGAGTTTCTCTAAGACCAACAGGTAAATAATATATTTTAGATAAAACTATGGAATCTGGGTCTGAGATTTTTAGAACATCTTTCAAGTATTTAATGAATATATTCAGAGAGAGGTAGTGAGTGTGGGGAAAATTTAACAACCGAAGATTTCTCATACGCAGAGCATTCTCAAAGATTTCATCATGACGATGTAACAATAAGGAATCTTGAACAGAAGACACCAGAACCCCTTGCATTGACAAACTTTGACCCTCCATCTTAACTTTTTGAGTCTCAAGGGTTACTAGTCTATCTTGATGTTCAGTCAAAATACCCACAGTCTCTTTTATAAACTTAGAGAGCTTCACCAAGGAGGTATTCAATGATAACTCAGTTCTAGAAACAATCTGCCAAATATCCTGAAGCGATACATCCTTCGGGGGCTTAGGATCGTCGGAAGTCAAAGAAACTTCAAAAGGAAAGGGTAACATGGAAGTTGAGGAGTGTAATCTCAAAAAAGACTCAGGAAGCTTAGCCGAATCAGGAAGGTTTCCATCCACATAACTGAAGGGAGTCCCTGTCCTGCACTTGTGGCTCCTTGCTGGGTGGGGAAACAACCCTATGCAGTACAGGAGACAAACCAAAAGGTCCAGAACTTGCAGACATAGATGACTCAGACGACATTTTAGCAGTAGGGGGAGGAACCATGGACTTAAAATGGACTGTCCATGGGACCAACCACCTTAACCGACTTACCAGTAGACGCTGAAGGCAAAAGGAGTTTCTTCTTACGTTTCCCCATTAGCACTAATACAGGCTGGACCAGAATGCTCCTCTGTGCTCCGAGGGGCAGGTCTGCCCCCCTTTGGACACACCCCTTCAGGGCATGCGCCCGTGGTGCACATCCCGCAGTGGGGGCAGGTTCTTATAGCCCGCTGTGCTCACGTGGTCCCCAGTGCTCACCAGCACGGAACAAACGACTCCACTCAAAGTTCAGGTGGTAATGTAGAGGAAACCAAACACTCAGAGTACTTCTACATCCACGTCAGAGCCCAGTACCAAGCCATCTGAATCAAAGACAGTCAAAATCTCAGACAATTCTCAGCTGTTCTCCATCTCCAGGGGGGCACACCACACCAGGGATGCTTTGTCAAAGGCACTTGGAAAGGGCTTCCACTCTCCACCTGCCCCGCATGAGACTGCGCCTGGGGGGGTACCCAGAGGCCACAGGGTCTGAATTTTCATGCCAGAAAGACCAGTCCTGCTGCAAAAAAGGATTCCAGGAAGGACAGTCTAGAATCCAGAAGCTTCCCTCTTGGAAATGATTCCCTAAAACCAGGGGGCACAGCCCCAACAGACCTCCTAGAGGGCAATGAGCTGGTTCACAGCACAGTCAATGGATCCTCCGTCCGGCTGGATATCCTTACCCATAGCGCCATCTGTCACCTCCTACCCAGAGGCAGGCAAGGCTGGACTAATTACATTACATCCTCTGGCTGAAAGAGGAGAAGGCAGCCCTAAGACTCAAACTGCTATCCAAGAAGAGCAGAGTCCAGAGACTAGGCACCTCGCTTTCCACAGGTCAAACAACATTTTCTGGAAGAAGACAGAGTTAAGGCAAGTATCACAACAGTACATGCTAAGGCTGCGATGACCCAAAGGCACATGTTAACTGCGATTTTACTGCGTGTTACAGGCACTGGGGTAGGAACGCACGTACAGACCATAGAACTGCCAGGTGCACAAAAGGAGAAAACACTATTAACTCGTGCATAAAATGGCAGGAAACTCCCCACACTGCGCCAGACGTCAGTCTACCTCAAATTGTATCCCACAGACTGAGTCGTGAGCCCTCAACAAGGATAATGTCATCAAGCCTTGGTACTCACACTCTTGAGAGCCCCAGGCAGAGGATCAATGCTGGATCCAGCTTTATTCCCATGATACCGTTTACTGGTTTTGGCAGCACTGTGTTTAAAGGTGGATGGTAGGCAGATCCTTTTGACAGCCTTCGGTAGAGAGCAGGGGGGGTGGGGGAGAAGAGAAGGAGAGAAGGGGTGCTGAGGTTATGCAAGGCTGCTGTATTCTTCCAGATCCTTCCAATTTGTGACTGCTCAACAGGTTCTTATGATAAGAGCATGGAGCTAAACCAAATTTTCCCTCCTCCTATGGCTACCAAAAAGACCAGTCTAGTAGAGCCTTCCGTGTCAAACTCAAGTGAGAAAGTCATTCTCAAGGTGGTTGATCATAAGCATTTAATCAAACTTTTCCTCTCAATCCTTAGATTTTCTTCAGAGAGGAGAAAATCCATCCACCATCTGCTGGAGATAAATACTAAAGTGACCACTTTTGGCTGAGGCGAATAGAGGCATAGGAGCAATGTTATTGAAAACCAGGCTTTTCATTGGTTCTTGCTTTGTCTCCACTAATCTGCTGGTAGGGGGAACACAACCCACTTGTCTGGATTGGTCTAAAAGGACGATATAGAAGCATTTTCACAATAAAATAGGAATTACACTTACCTGGTAATTGCGGTTCCTTGAGTGACTCCAGTTTAGTCCTCAACCTCTGGGTAGTGAACCGCCTCCTGCAGCTTGGAGACTGGGGCATGTCAAAAACTCATAACATCACTGGATATAGCCTGCTGGTTTCTCCTATCAGCCCCCAGTGAACTATTGACAAAGCAGACTCAAAGAAGCAAAAAATCAGTAACCTTTTTTTAACTTAACATTATATTCAGGGGCACGCTGAACATAACACCTACCTACCTACTACTCCCCTTCCAGAAGGAAAAGGGACTGCTTCCTGCATGCTCTCCTTTCCGTCGAATGCCTAGCCCTAAACAATCCAGAGCAATACAGCAATATATATAACACCACCACAATATCATAATATAACAATATAGCGCAAAATAAATGGAAGCATCAAAACGACTGAACACCAGTGAAGGCCTATATCCACTTTTAACCTTGCACTTCCCCAACAGAAAAAAAACACTGCTAAGACCCCATCCCCGGGCGGGAATGAGGACTAAACTGGAGTCACTCAAGGAACCACAATTACCAGGTAAGTGTAATCCCTATTTCCTTATCGTTCCTCCAGTTTAGTCCTCAACCTCTGGGATGTATCAGAGCAGTAATCATTGGGAGGGACCTTTCCAGCCGGATCTCAACACCGCCTCCCTGAAAACGGCATCCTTAGCCGCCAGAACATCTAGGCGGTAGTGCTTACTGAAAGTATGGAGAGACAACCAAGAGACCTCCCTACAGATGTCCACTGGCAGAACCAAACTGTGCTCCATCCAAGACAACGCTTGCACTCTGGTAGAGTGAGCTCGTAAGCTCCCTGGGACTGTACGGTCCCGTAGAAGATAAGCCGACGCACTCGCCGCTCCAATCCATCCAGAAATGGACTCCTTCGCTGCCGCTTCCCTTTGCGGGGCCCTCCGAACACCCTGAAAAAACAATCCACCTTGCAAAAGTTTCTGAAACCTTTAAACACTGCCGCAGTGCTGTCTCGATGTCCAAACAACGCAAGCTATGGTTCAATACACTCCCCTCTGCCGCACCTAGCACAGGAAGAGAGACCATTTTAGTTAGGTGAACGTAGAAACCACCTTTGGCAACGACGGAACCAGCTGCCAGGCCACCTTCTGTCTGGAGACAGACAAAAAACAGATTCCTGACAGGTCAACGCCTGCAACTCCGAAAATCGCCTCGCCGAACAGATGACCATCAAACTTACCGTCTTCAAGGCAAAACCCTTAACCTATGCCTCTTGCAAGGGCCCCAATGGCGCGCTAGCTAACACTCCTAAAACCAACTTGAGCTTCCCCGGTGGAATTAATATCCTACGACAGGGCTACAGTCTGGTAACCGCCTGAGAAAGGTGTCTCACATCGACCTGTGCATGAGAGCCACTCCCTGTCCTTTGCCCCATAGCAAGACAGAGCTGCTAACTGAACTCTCCAGGACCTGCCTTTACCAAACCCATCCTGCAGAAAAAAACTTAATACCAAGGGAACTGACACTGTTGTCACGCGAGCGTGCCTCCACGAGCACCCATCCTCAAAGATGCACCATATACGCACATATGCAAGGAAGAAGCAATTAGATCTTACCTGCTAATTGGTGTTCCTGAAGGAACGACAGTCCAGTCCCTTCACTTCTGGGTTACGCAACCCTTCCAGCAGCTTGGAGGCTGAGCCCAACCTTTTTGGGGATGGAGCGGTATAAGTACCACTGGGACCACCCCCAGACTCCAGTAATCGAATGAAAAAGCAGACTTAACGAACTTGCATTAACCGTAAAGAACCACACTTGACAACCAAATCAAAAGACAAAATTTTTTTTTTTTTTTTTTTTTTTTTTTTTATATAACTATGAGGAATAGGAGAGGAGGAAGGGCAACAGGAAGGAGGTGGTTAACTTGTGCCTGACCGAGCCGTCCTTCACCTGTACTCCTCCCCCCAGCAGCGGCCCCACGCTCGGTCCATAGCTCCGCCCCTGACTAATAGTTCTTACCGGCTGGCGGCACACCGGGTGGGATCAGGGACTGGACTGTCGTTCCTTCAGGAACACCAATTAGCAGGTAAGATCTAATTGCTTCTTCCTTATCGTCACTCCAGTCCAGTCCCTTCACTTCTGGGATGTAACAGAGCAGTTCAATCCTGGGTGGGGGCCACCATTCCTGACTGGAGAACCGCAAGACCAAACCGAGCCTCCGCTGAACTCTGTACGTCCAGCCTGTAGTGCTTGGTAAAGGTATGTAGGGAGGACCAAGTTGCCGCCCTGCAAATATCCAGAGGGGGAACTAGACTGAATTCTGCCCAAGAGGAAGCCTGTGCCCGGGTTGAGTGCGCCCGCAGGCCCCCTGGAACCTGTTTCCCTTTCAGGATATAGGCGGAGGCTATCGCCTCTCTGATCCACCTGGAGATGGAGGCCTTGGCTGCTGCCTCCCCCTTGTGAGGCCCTCCGAACTGAATGAAAAGGCGTTCGGATTTCCGGAAAGGGGCTGTGCGGGAGAGGTAACGCTTCAAGGCTCTCTGGACGTCTAGTAAGCGAAGCTTGCTATCCCTCCCTTCCAACCCCTCGGCCGAAAAGGACGGGAGAGTAACTACCTGGTTCACATGAAAGGGAGAGATGACCTTAGGCAAGAAGGAGGGAACCATTCGCAGGACTACCTTGTCCTTGAGAAAGGACAGAAAGGGGGGCTGAGAAGACAGCGCTTGTAATTCAGAGACCCGCCTGGCCGAGCAAATAGCGACCAGAAAAACCGTCTTCAGAGTTAGGTCCTTCAAGGAAGCCCTCTTGCCCGGCTCAAGGGGTTCCCCGACCAAGGCATTTAGGACGAGGTTGAGATCCCATGGGGGAATGACCGACCTTCGTTGGGGACACAGACGCCTAACCGCTCTTAGGAACCTGGACACATCCGAGTGGGCCCCTAGGGCTTTGCCGCGGACCTTCCCTCTGTAGCAAGCGATGGCCGCTAGCTGAACCCCTTAGGGAACTGGGCGCTAGACCCTTGTCAAACCCCGCCTGCAAGAACTCCAGAATCTCGGGGACCGAGGCCGAAAGAGGATTCCTCCGGTGTTCCTCACACCATGCTTCGAAAATGCGCCAAACTCTTACGTATGAAAGGCAGGTTGAGCGCTTCTTCGCCTTCAACAGTGTCGTGATTACCGCTCCAGAATAGCCCCTCTTCAGGAGCCGCGCCCTTTCAATAGCCAGGCCGTAAGCGAGAATCGATCCACGTGAGGCATCCGAACCGGCCCTTGCCTCAGCAGGTCCCCTTTGCAGGGAAGCCGCCAAGGCCGGTCGACGAGCAACCTCACCAGATCTGCATACCAGGGACGGCGAGGCCAATCCGGGGCTATGAGAATTATCAATCCCCGATGAGCCTCCACCCGCTGTAGGACCTTTCCGATAAGAGCCCAGGGAGGGAAAACATAGAGGAGACCCTCCAAAGGCCACTTCTGTGACAGAGCATCCAGGTCCTCGGCCATCCTTTCTCTCCTCCGACTGAAGAAGCGGTCCACCTTGGCGGACGAGAACCGTGCCATGAGATCCATGACCGGGAGACCCCAACGGGCAACTATTAGGTCGAATGTCCCCCGGTCTAGCTCCCACTCTCCGTGATCTATCTTGCACCTGCTGAGGTAATCTGCCGTGACGTTGTCCGAGCCGGCTACGCGCTGAGCTGAGAGTGCTTCCAACCGAGCCTCGGCCCAGTGGAATAGGACATCCGCCTCCCTCTCTAAGGCGGCGCTGCTGGTGCCGCCCTGGTGATTGATGTATGCCACTGCGGTGACATTGTCGGAGAGGACGCGAATTGCTTTGTTCATCACCAAGGGCTCGAGAGACTTGAGCGCTAGGACGACAGCCCGCAATTCCAGCCTGTTGATGGGCCATTGAGATTCCAACGTTGTCCAGCGTCCCTGGACGAACTGGTCTTCGCAGTGGGCCCCCCAGCCTGCCAGACTGGCATCCGTCGTCAACAGCAACCACTGGGGAGGCTCTAGAGGCATCCCGCGATCCAGATTTCTTGGGCTCCGCCACCAGTGAAGAGCCCGTTTGGTCCGTGGAGCACAGGGTAACTGCATTGACAAAGGATGATGTTGAGGGGACCAACGCCGCAACAGAGCCCGCTGCAAAGGCCGCATGTGAGCCCTGGCCCATGGGACCACCTCTATCGCCGCCGCCCTGGTTCCCAGAACCTGAAGATAATGCCACGCTGAGGGGTTCCGTCTGTCCAGGAACTGCATGACCAGAATCCTTAGGTCTCTTGACCTTGTCTGTGAAAGAAAAACTCTGCCTTTGTTGGTGTCGAACCTTGCTCCGAGATATTTGAGTTCTTGGGAGGGGGTCATCCTGCTCTTTGCTCGATTGATGATCCACCCCAGCTCCTGTAGAACTTGGACTACTCTGGCCGTCGCCGAACGACTCTCTTCTTCTGACTTCGCACGGATCAGCCAGTCGTCCAGATAGGGGTGCACCAGGATTCCCTCTTTCCGTAGGGAAGCCGCTACTACCACCATCACTTTGGTAAAAGTCCTTGGGGCCGTAGCTAGCCCGAAGGGCAGCGCCTGGAATTGATAGTGGCCTCTTGGCACTGCGAATCTCAGGAACTGTTGATGGGACTTTCTGACTGGAATGTGCCAGTAGGCTTCTGTCAGATCGAGGGACGTCAGGAACTCCTTCTCCCTTACGGCTGCTATGACCGCACGTAGAGTTTCCATCCGAAAGTGCGGTACTCTGAGGCAGCGATTGACCTGCTTCAGGTCCAGGATCGGGCGAAAGGATCCTTCTTTCTTTGGGACCACGAAGTAAATCGAGTACCGACCTGAGCCGAGCTGGTCTGTTGGAACCGGTACCACGGCCCCGAGATCTATTAGGCGGGTAAGAGTTGCCTCTATCGCCACTTTCTTCGTCGGCGAGCCGCAGGGAGACTGGACAAAGGCTGGCCGTATTTGCTTTGCAAACTCGAGAGCGTAGCCTTCTCTGATCACCTCTAGGACCCATTGATTGGACGTGACCCGGGACCAGGCGGGCAGAAACTGCCTTAGGCGTCCGCCGACCGGCAGCCCGTCCCCCTGGACCCCCGTTGTCTCACTGTTGTTTTCTAGGTCCCGAGAAGGGGGGGGAGGCACCAAAACCCCTACCTGCTCCTCGAAACCCTCTAAAACCTTGACCCCTTGAAGGGAAACGACCCCTGGGAAAGGGGTTTGACCTGGCCGGACGAAACCTCCGGGAGTCCCTAAGTTGGTCACGAACAGGGGCCAGGGAACGCCCCTGCTTCGGCCTGTCCTCCGGCAGCCTGCCTCCCTTTGATTCGCCCAGATCCTTTACCAGTTTCTCCAGATCCTCTCCAAATAACAGTTTCCCTTTAAAGGGAAGGCGACTGAGGCGCGACTTGGAGGAGGCATCGGCGGCCCAATTACGTAGCCACAAATAACGCCTAGCCGCCACAACCGAGGCCATGTGCTTGGCTAGGCTTCTAATGAGGTCATACTGGCTATCCGCCAAGTATGCAGCTCCGGATTCCAATCTAGCAGCGTTAGCCTGAGCTTCGTCCGCGGAGCCCTCCGCTGATTGAAGCTGTTGAGACCATCTTAAGAAGGCTCGTGCTACCCAAGCTCCTGACACGGAGGCCTGCAAAGCCAGAGCGCTGATGTCAAAAGCTTGCTTCAGAAGCGTGTCCAATTTTCTGTCCTGAGAGTCTCTCAGGGCCGTGCTGCCCTCGACTGGGATGGTAGTCTTCTTCATGACTGCTGAAACCGCTGCATCCACCCTGGGGGACTTCAGCAGCTCCTTATCTGCCTCAGGAAGTGGATATAGGCGAGTCATGGATCGTACCCCTCTTAGGCTTGACTCTGGTTGATCCCATTCCTCCTGGATCATCCGACGCACAACCCTGTGGACAGGGAAAACTTTCTGTGATCTCCTGATGGCCTGGATTAGGGGGTCTTCCAACGCCTCTTCCTCTGCAGGCGTATCCGAGGCTATATTAAGAGCTTTCAGGGACTCAGTAATTAATGCCGGAAGCTCCTCCCGGCGAAAGACTCTGATTACTCGAGATTGATCTTCCTCAGGGATCTCTCCTTCTTCGAGCTCCTCCTCTTCCTCGTCCAACTCTCTATCAGAGAACTCGTCCTCTGTGGGGTCCTGAGAGAGGGACGGAAGGGGCTCCTCGGTGCTCAGCCGGGGGCGCTTAGGTGGTATCCCGGGATCCGGATTGCTTACTCTCGAGGGCTTGGTCGATTTGACCTCTGCCGACGTACCAGCATCCCCTGACCCCAGGCCCTGCTTGCGCAAGCAATAGGCCTTATGTAGTAACAGAACGAAGTCAGGGGAGAAAAAGTCTCCGGCACCCCCTTCTCCCGTGGGGGAGGAGGGGGGGCAGGGGAGCAGCAGATAAATCCGAGGACGTAGACGGAGGTAGCTGGGATCCCCCCTCCCCTTCCAGAGGATCTCCGGACCCCTGTGAAGCCTGTGCGATAGTCAAGTGAATTTCTTGCTCTACAGAGGCAGCCACTGCAGCACAACCCCTGCAGATGCCTGCCTCCGAGGCTGTGCCCCTCCGCGTGCCACAGGAAGGGCACCTAGATTTGCCAGTCATGCTCTGCCGGAGGTTTAATAAAGGTTTAACTGTGCTCTCCCCTCCGCAAGTTAGGTAGCAGAAATGCCTTGCCAAACAAAGACTCGAAAGAAATAAACTTAAACGTAAAATAACATAAATTAGCGCTAAAATTAAAATTAGAATAAAATAAAAGCAAGTATAACAAGACCCAGCCAATTTAGGCTAATACTTGCTGTTTGGAGAGCTTCTTCAGGAACAGATCCGGACCGTGCTGCCCTTTCAGCTACCTCCGGTCGTTGGGCTCACACGTGGTAGGCCGGGACCACGTGGAGCCTACATGCAGGGCCGCGGGACAGGCTCTTGATCTGGAGACTAGGCGCAGACCGGTGCGGTAAGCAGCCGCCCCGCTCAGGATCGAGCGTCGCTGAAGAAGACCGCCGCAATCGCCGCCGAAATCGGGGCTCCGGAGCTCGACTGCGCGTCCCTCCGCTCTGCAATGGGACGGGCAGGAGCTCCTCCGGTGCGGCGTGCCTCAAGCGCTCAGCCACACAGGAGGGCTTCGGCGCGAGGCAGATTAGACCTCCCCGGTTTCTCTCTTCCTGGAAGTGCAGGGAACCCCGCGGTTCTGCCGCGAGCAGGGGAGCTGTGCGATCCTCTTCGCTGCTGCAGGCAGCGATCACCTCCGGCACCCGGCCCGGCCAGGGGGGGGGGGGGGAGGGAGGAGGGAAGGAAACAGCAGGCAGGCTGGATTTAAAGGCACAGCAGGCAAATAACTAAAACAAAAGGCAAAAACAAGAGAAGTTAAAGGAATAAATTAAATTAAATTTTAAAGAACAAGTTTTAAGAAAAAAAGGGAGACTCCAGTAAGCCCTAGGCTTACGGAACCCTCCAGCTGCTTGGAGGCTGAGAATACTGGAGTCTGGGGGTGGTCCCAGTGGTACTTATACCGCTCCATCCCCAAAAAGGTTGGGCTCAGCCTCCAAGCTGCTGGAAGGGTTGCGTAACCCAGAAGTGAAGGGACTGGACTGGAGTGACGATAAGGAACATGGACTTTTTTTTTTGCGGCAAGGTGTCGAGCAACTCTTTTTCCTTAAGCTTGCCCTTTCAATGGCCACCCCGTAAGCAAAAATAGATGCACCTGAGGAATTTGAAGGGAACTCCGTAGCAACAGAATCTCCAATGTCGGAAACCTCCATGGATTCCCGTCGAGCAACCGTATGAGGCAGGCATACCACGGGCGCCTCAGCCAGCCCGAAGCCCCCAACCACACGTTTCCCCGGAGCGCTTCGATACGCAGAACTACTCGACCTATGAGTGCCCCTGGTGGAAAGACAGAGAAGACCGGATGACAGCCGCCATTGAAACAGTGTGCCAATGCCTTCCGACCTCCTGCTGAAGAAGCGACCTCCTGCTGAAGAAGCGACCGTTTACACAGAGTGAAACACCGCCATGAGGTCCATTACTGGCTGTCCAAAATATGCGACCGATCTGTGCGAACACCTCCGGATACCACCCCCATTCTCTGGCATCTCCCAGCTGAGGAAATCTGCCATCACAATGTCCTTACCCGCAACATGCGCTACCAAAAACGCTGGCAGCCAAAGCTCTATCCACACACACAGACCCTCTGCCGCGGCCTCTATGGCCACACTTCTGGTTCTGCCCTACCGACTGATGTAGGCCACCGCCACAGAGTTGTCAGACAGTACTCACACCACTCGACCTGTCACCGTAGCTTCGAACACCTGCAACGCCTGGCGTATCGCTCGCATTTCCTGTCGGTTGATTGACCACTTGGTCTCCTGTGTGCTCCAAGAGCCTTGCGCGAAACGATCTCCGAATGTAGCAGAGTTTAACAAAGGTTTTGGCCAAGCTCCCGGAGGAAAGGTCCATAACCTTTTATTAGAGAGAAGCTGGAAAATTATAATTTATTTTTTTTATAGCAACTTTCACCAATTCAAGATGTTCTACAAGGCACACAACCCAACAGAGCGTCACATCTGTTGTACATGCAACGAAACCCTTAAAATATGAGCATACATGAATCCACCGCTTGCCCCGATACAAGCATTGAGTGGCCTATTCGTCTTTTTGGAAACCAGCCAGGTCCTTAAGACCTGGATTGACTACCCTAGGAAACAGGATACTGGACCTGAAAGACCCAGTATGGCATTTCTCGTATCCTTATGAACGGAACCTCCCCAAGGTCTCTGCCTTGGAAGTAACAGGCTGCGCCTGGCCCTATGGCTAGCTCACACGGAGCAGGGCGACCTAGTGGTTAAGGCAAGTTGCCAGAGGACCAAGGATTTGAATTCCAATCGAGACCACCAACCTTGGGCCATAAAAACTGGGGTTTCTGGTCCCACAGGTGGTGCTTCTGGCCTTCGTTAAGCAACTTAACCCTCTGCCTCAGGTACCAAAACAAATTGTGAGCCCTTCAGAGACAAGAGGAATAGAAATACCGAATCGACTGTATGCCACCCTGACCTGTAGGCAATCAGTATACTCAAATAAATAATTGACTGGGAATGTGTGACCGTAGCAAACACTGGCAGTGGAGAGACATCAGAGCTGGTGCTGGTTCCTGGTCTTCCTTTCTCACTCTCCCAGTCCTCAGCCTTTTCTCAATGCTGGCAGAAGAATAGATTGTCCAGTGGGCCGGGGACCTTGCATCCTGGACATCAGAGAGAAAGAGGGGCTAGGATCTGGGAGCAAAGCCCAAAGAGAAAGGGAAACTGGTGACTGACACTGCAGCTCCTCCGGACGGCTCTCTACAGCAGATCCCACGACTGCATCTCCAACCCCATGTAACACCATGAGGACCTCACACACTTTATTACAATCGACATCCCCCCATTACTGGAGAAATTACCTTAGTCTGATAATAGTCTGAGGAAAGAAATGCAGTCTCACTCTGCAAAGAGTGCACCCAAAAATCATGCCTAAGCAAATGTGAGCACATACAAAATGCACATCTACATATACGTGTGACCCAGCACCTGTCACCCAAACACAGTGCAGTGAGCACGCTTGAACATAGGCTGAATACATGGAGCATACACAGAGCATTGACTTCCTCAATGAAACCTTCCAGTGCCCTGGAGCGCTAAGCCCCAGATTGTGCTACCTAGACATCCTTTTCTTCACCCTCAGCACGGGCCCTTTAAAAAGATGGCACAGACGGGTCAGTGCCCTTGCTAAGTGCTTAAAGCCCTGCTCTGACAGCACAAGCTCTAGAAATAGATGAGAATTTCCTGGGAAGGGCATGCTAAGTGGAGCTATGAAACACACAGGCACCGCCCCAGCCTTCCTGCAGTCAGATAAATAGCAGTGGGATACACCTACAACATTGCAAGTGGAGGTCTTAGAGGTTGCTGCCTGTGTGAACCTGATGAGGAATACAATTTTGTATTTTACCACCCCCCGCCCCCAGGGATGGGGGCACTGAATACTATATGTGATTCATGAGCAGCGCTGCCATACGGTGGACTTTAGGGCACCAGAGCCCGACTAACGATACAGAAGTTAAGAGCTTTAAATCTTGGTCATACAATCTTGATTTGCAGAACATTACAGTTGCTTGTTTAGTCACTAACCCCCGAGTGCCCATGAGGTGGCCCTGTGGTTATTTCTTCCCTGACTTGCAGAGATCAATCTGACTGATGACTGCATACAGTCACAAAAGGCACTACTGAGTGTACCAGCTGCCCTCTGGTGGCCATAGACCGTAGCACATGCACTTCTTGGTTGACAGTTTAACTGTCATTATTATTATATATTTTTTTATATCCTAAAGTTTCCTGATCCTGCCCCTGTGAAACCACAAGTGTTTGGGCAACTTTCACTACAGAATACACAAAAGCACACTTCCAGCCTGTCCCTCCTTCCACCTACAAGTTAGGGCTCTTCTCTTGACGAACCTAAAAGCTGGCAATTTGCCTAATATCCCAGGACTTAACAGATGCTCCTCAGAGACATGATTAGGAGGGAGAGAACATGTAGCATCAGAGATCAATGCCAAAACTGCTGTCCTATAAAACAAACAAAATTAAAAATAAAGACTGACAACAGCCCCGAGCCTCGAAAAACCTACAAACAAAAGAAAGAAACACTAGACCTAAAAATCTAGCTATTCTGCCTGTCTTCCTCACACAGGCAGCTCACTGCAACTCCCGCCACGCGGTCCAAATACCTAGAGAGAAAATGGTCGCCCCTTTGCCAACGAATTTTGGCGCCTAGAACAGCCGCCGCTGCAAAAAGGTCTCAGCAGACCGACAGAGCCCGCAGGCCTTACCTGCATGACAAAAGCCACGCAGCCTGCTACCGCCTTGAATTCATCCGATCCTCAAGCAGCGCCCAGCAGCCACAGTGAGGACCGCTCAGCCGGTTCCACAGAGTAAAATTAAAATCCCGCAGCAACGGAGAAGCTACGTCTCACACAGCTTCAGTGTGACTGTACAGGTCCCGGAGCTTTCTCCTGTACCGTCCAGGGAGAGAGATCCGCACCGGTGAATGCCTGCAGCAAGTGAAAATAACTGACAAGGAGGGAAGGCGAGAGCTGCTACTAATTTAAAGAGCTAGGCTCAAATTTAAAATTACTGTAAATAAGGAAATTTGCTCCTAAAGGGAACTAATCCCTGATTGCCAATTAACCAATGGTAACTGAATTAAAAGTAAAATCAGAATAGAATGTCACACTAAATGCTCCTTATCTGTTCCCCCAAGTGAGTCCAGAAGCTAGGCTCACTACGTCCTCCTGCTGCATGGAGACTGGACACACTGGGGGCTGATGGGAGAGACCAGCAGGCTATATCCAGTGATGTCATGAGTTTTTGACATGCCCAGTCTCCAAGCTGCAGGAGGAGGTTCACTACCCAGAGGTTGAGGACTAAACTGGATGAACGATAAGGAAAAGGTGATTTCTTAGTTTACTAGATTTCCAGAAATACATCAAATCATCACTGAACTATAATACTGCTACCCACCTGGCTTAGATGGATGCTTGGTGTAATCAAACACCAGCACATCAGAAGAGGGTGTTTTTGTTGCAATGATGCAGGGGTTCTGTGGCATGTAGCGGGCTCGATTTACTTCTCCTTCATGGTTGATTTTTATTTCGGTTTCAATTTTGCCAGTAACAGATCCAAAGCCTCCAAACTCTAAATATTGTTTAGCAGAAAGAGGAAACTTTAAAAAATAGTCCTTCAGAGTTATACAAGAAAGTCCTGATGTTAATAGTTAATATGATAGCTTTAGAAATTGTGCAACATCCACTGTCAAGAGTAAGGGGGGGGGGGAGAAACACCTCCACATTAATCTGTGCGAATAAAAAGTGTTAGGTCTGTACCATATTGGTAACAAAGGAAGAAGCAGAGTTAGAATCCAGACTCACAAAAACACTTTAGCATCGGAGCTTGACATGACCATTTCTAACCAATTTTTTTGGCTGTATGAAGTTTGCAATTCAGTAAACAGTCTCAACACTGACTACAGTCGGACAGTATACACTCTTTCCCAGAAATTTTGCTCTTCAAACTGATTAGTCCATCTTTCCCAATTCAGGAAACAGTCAAATCAAACTGCATACATGTCTTTGTACAAAAGGATTTGTTGTGTAAACAATTATAAATTGAGTGATATGTTTGACATTATAACTAGAGTTTTAGACCAAAATCAAAAATACGCAACATTAGTGCGCAGATAAAACTATTTTGTCCAATTTAGGGCTTCAAATTTAAGTAAAGCACTCACCTCCTTTCTCACTATCATAATGAGATGCATCAAACTGAGCATCATCATTGGGAATCTGGACACGTGCAACCACCAAATGATTCTGCTCATCAGAGGTATGAGTTCCTAGCACCAGCCAATGAAGGGCATAATCCTTTCCTTCAGGCCTGTAAATGAAAAAGGAGTCAGATCACAAGCTCCCAGCCACTTCTATAACAAGAGTAAATTACAAGTGTTCCAATGCACCGAATCTATTATCTCCTATGGCCCAGCTTTGAAATGCTCTGGAGCAGGGCTGTACCGAGCCAGAATCACACACTGTGCGACTTGTACATCGGGCCTCCATCCAGCCACTTTCTGCTCATACCTTGCTGCTGCCACCCTCTGTTTTCTCCACAGTGCCGCCGGCAGCAGGGCAAGAGCAGAAAGTGGCTGGACGGAAGGGGGGGGGGGCGCGCGCCCAATGTGCTAGTCGCTGGCACTTTAAGCAGATCTGTCCCTCCCTGCACTGATATCACGTCAGAGGGAGGGAGGGACCAGACCTGCTTAAAGTGCCACAAAAAGGCTTAAGGGGCGCATTTTGGCTGCCTGCTGTTGCCCTGCCACCGCTGAGAGAAGAAAAAGCGGCAGTGCAACAGCAGGCAGCCAAAATGCGTCCCTTAAGCCTTTGCGCCCTGTGCAGCTACACTGCTCGCATGCGGTGAGGTACGGTACTGCTCTGGAGTGTAGGGAAGAGAACACAGAACATGCTAAAACCCCTCCAAAACAGATGTACAGGTTCTAATCAGAGACAAGACATGATCTAATGGTCAGATCAAAACGAGTCAGAGGTGTGAGAAAAATTAACCACCTCTTTCCATGGACCATGTGATCTCAATCTCTTTGATCGTTACAGTCCACGTACCAAAAAATGGACTTCCAAACAAGTAGCTGTGAAATTTTAGAGAGCAATCTATAAAAGCATGGTACATTTGTATTTGGTTACAAAAGGTGCTATATAAATCCCTTATTTAAGAAGTTGAGCTGCAAGATGCTACGATGTTCCAGTTAGGACAAGCCAATTCATTTTAAACCAATCCATGTAGTTGGCAATTTTGCCAACTAGTGACTGACTAACTTGAACTAAACAAGTTCTGCTGCTGACATATTAACATAACACTGTTGTATCTTTTCAACAAATAGGGCAAGTAGTGGATAATAAGAAGAGGTTTTGTAGTGCTATATAAATGATTAATAGTAGTAGTAGTTTTCCAAAGACCTAAAAAGCATAGTTACTCCCCTGTAACAGGATCTCCAGGAACAGCAGGAATTTAGTCTTCACATTTGGGTATCGTCGGTACAGACGGAGCCTGCGCGCATCCAATAGGAAAGCTTTTGGGAGCATCGCACAGCGCTTGCGTGCTGCCTTCCCGCCTTTCCCAACTGTCCCTCTCCAGTTGAGTTTAAAGCTGAGACAAAAAACAGAGGGAAAGAGAGAGAGATACAACTCCTAGAAGAGGTGGGTGGGTTGTGAAGACTAAATTCCTGCTGTTCCCAGAGATCACCTGTTACAGGTGAGTAACAATGCTATCTCCTGGAACAAGCAGGAATGTAGTCTTCACATATGGGGACTCCCTAGCTGCAGATGCCAGGGAGAAAACCCCAGACGTTGTGTGCTCTTGTGAAAGGGCTCCACTTCCCCCCATGGATCTCTGGCATCCTATCAGGGATGGTGGGTAGGAGTTGATTAAGAATGGAACAGGTGTTGTAGAACAGCCTGACCAAACAAGGCATCCCAGCGGGAGTCCTTGACTAACAGTAATGGGCCGTGAAGGTATGAAACAAAGCCCAGGTAGCTGCTCGGCAGATGTCGAAAATAGACACAGAGTGAAGATGAGCCAGAGGCTACCATGGCTCACATTGTGAGTTGTGACATGGCCTTCCAGAGGAAGGTTTTTACTCTCATAGGCAAAAGATACACACTGTGCAATCCAGTTGGACAGTGTTCTTTTGGAGACTGGAAGTCCCAAATGGCTAGGATCAAAAGCAACAAAGAGTTGAGAGGACTTCCTATGTTGCTGTGTCCTTTGTAAGTAAAAGGCCAGAGCCCTTTTACAATCCAAAGTATGAAGATTCCTTTCTGCAGTTGAGGCATGAGGCCTTGGGAAGAATACAGGAAGGTAAACCGCTTGGTTTAAATGAAAAGGTGACACCACCTTTGGCATAAAGTGTGGATGAGTCCTAAGGACTACCTTATCATGATGGAACCTTGTATAAAGAGGATCAGCCACCAACGCTTGCAATTCACCGTTGCGACGTGCTGATGTGATTGCAATAAGAAAGATGACCTTCCAGAAAATGAATTTCAAGGAGGTAGTGGCTAATGGTTCAAAAGGCGGTTTCATAAGCTGCCCAAGAACCAAATTTAAGTCCCGGTGGTGGCTTAATGGGAGGCTTAGTTAAAAGAAGGCCTCTCAAATCTCACTATGAGAGAATGAGACGAAATAGGTTGCCCATTTAGAGAGACTTGAAAGAAGCTGCAATAGTACTCATAACATAAGATATGCCATACTGGGTCAGACCAAGGTCCACCAAAGCCCAGTATTCTGTTTCCAACAGTGGAAAATCTAGGTCATATGTACCTAGCAGTTTCCCCAAGAGACACAAGTTCCACAATGCTTGTACTGGGTCAAGCATTGATATCTTCGGTCACTTCTTAATAATGGTTTATGGACCTTTCCTCCAGGAACTTGTCCAAACCTTTTTTAAACCCAGCTACACTAACAGCCTTTACTACATCCTCCGGTAACAAATTCCAGAGTTTGATTACACGTTGAGTGAAAAAATATTTTCTTTTACTAGTCTTAAATAGTTTACCCTGTAGCTTCATTGCATGTCCCCTAGTCTTTCTATATTCTGATAATGTAAACAATCTATCTACGTTTACCCATTCCATTCCGTTCATTAATTTATAGACTTCTATCATATCTCCCCTCAGCCGTCTCTTTTCCAGGTTAAAGAGCCCTAACCTTTTTAGCCTTTCTTCATAGGAGTATCCTTCCATCCCCTTTACCATTTTGGTGGCTCTTCTCTGAACCTTTTCTAAAATCGCTATATCCTTTTTAAGATACGGCGACCAGAATTGCACACAATATTCAAGGTGAACTCTCACTGAATTGGTCTTAAGCCCTGCATTAGACAAATGAAGATACTCCAGTAATGATTCCAGAGGTATCGCAAGAGGGTTAAGACCCTTCTGTAAGCACCATATAGTAAACCTTTTCCACTTGAAAGCATAATGGCGTTTTGTGGAAGGCTTCCTGGAAGCATAAAGGATATCCTTTACCTGCTGAGAAAGGTTAAGACTGTGAAGTTCTAGGCTTTCAGCAACCAGGTCCTGAGATGCAGAGACTGGGGATTGGGATGCCACAGCATCCAGTCCTCCTGAGAAAGGTGATCTGGAGCAGATCCTAACTCCAGAGACGGAGCTTGAGATAGATGTAGGAGCAGAGGGTACCACACTTGTCGTAGCCAATGTGGAGCTGAGAATCATATCACCTCTATCTCTCTGAAGCTTGAACAGGGTTTTGGGAATT
The DNA here is from genome assembly GCA_033557465.1 of Ichthyophis bannanicus. Classification (NCBI taxonomy): domain Eukaryota; kingdom Metazoa; phylum Chordata; class Amphibia; order Gymnophiona; family Ichthyophiidae; genus Ichthyophis; species Ichthyophis bannanicus. Next base: position 905,515,746 of record CM066035.1, on the reverse strand, counting down.
AGGGGAATGGGTGGAAAGGCATACAGGAAGTCCTGGCCCCAATGGAGGAGGAAAGCATCCCTGGACTGACAACCTTGAGCTAGAATTCAGGAACAGAACCAGGGAAGTTTGGCATTCAGCAGACTTGCGAAGAGGTCTATGTCCGGGGTTCCCCAAATTTGGAAAATTTTGGCCACCTGGTCTCCATGGAGAGACCATACGTTTGGAAGCAGAACTCGACTGAGTCTGTCTGTCCAAGAGATTTGAATGCCTGGAAGATACACCGCAAGGAGATGAATCTGATGCTCTCTGGCGAGGGCCCACAGTTGCAAAGCTTCGTTGCATAGCGACAGATAGCCTGTTCCGCCCTGCTTGTTCACATAGAACATGGCTACTTGATTGTCCGTTTGAACTAGGACTGCCTTGTAGCTGAGCTGGGTGTGGAATACTCGAAGAGCAAGGAAGATTGCTCTGAGTTGCAGGAGATTGATATGTAGATAGTTTTCCTGTGGAGTCCAGGTACCCTGGGTAGAGAGGCCTTGCAGGTGGGCTCCCCAACCCACCTGTGAGGCATCTGTTAGAGTGGCTTGGGTTGGGGGTTGCTGAAAAGGAGATCCCACCAAAAGGTTATGGGGTGATTGCCACCATTGGAGGGACAAAATAAAGCAATCTGAGTTTGCTATTTTGTCTGAAAGGCAACCTGACGCCTGAGCCCACTGAGTGGATAAAGTCCACTGGGCTGCCCTCATATGGAGATGAGCATAAGGAACCACATGCACGGTGGATGTCATGTGGCCTAGCAACTGTAACATTTCTTGAGCAGTGAGGTGAGGTTTTAGCACTGCTTGGGAAGCTAGCTGCACAATGCGAAGGCAGTGGGCCTGTGGAAGGTAGGCCCTTGTCTGTCTGGTATCCAGCAGAGCTCCTATAAACTCTAGAGACTGAGTGGGAGCAAGATTGGATTTTGGGAAGTTTATGACAAGTCCCAAATACTGAAGGATGCGCATTGTGCAAGAGCACGCAACCCTGGCCTCTGGCTCTGAAGGGGCTCGAATGAGCCAGTCGTCTAAGTAAGGGAAGACAAATATTCCTAGGGTGCGAAGAAATGCTGCCACCACAGCCATGCATTTTGTGAACACCCTTGGTGCCGACACCAAGCCAAAAAGGAAGAACCCTGTATTGGTAGTGCTTCCCTTGAAATAGAAAGTGAAGGAACTTTCGATGAGTTGGATGGATAAGAACATGAGTGTATACATCCTTGAGATCTAGAGAACAAAGCCAATCCTGACTCTGATGGTATGGCAGCAGAGTTCCTAGAGAAATCATTTTGAACTTCTCTTTGAACTGGAATGTGTTCAATTCTCGAGGTCTAAAATGGGACTGTGTCGTCCTGTTTTCTTTGGAATAAGGAAATAGGGGGAGTAGAACCCTGTACCCTGTTGGAGAATGGGTACCTCTATTGCCCCTTGGGCAAGAAGCACAGTGACCTCTTGACCTAACTGGTCATTGAGAGAAGTCTGAGAATTGAACTGTCTTACCATTGTAGGAGGGGGCATGCTGGAGGAAATGAAGCTTGTACCCCTCTCTTACAAAAGACAGAGTCCAATTTTCTGCTGTTATCTGACCCCATCTGGGGGCAAAATGACATAACCTTCCTGGAATGGTGGAGGGTTCTGAACCGTTCAGGGCCAGGAAGGCAAAGTTCTCTAGATAGGAGTCAAAACCCCTGTGGAGGCTGAGTCTGCTGAGCCGGTTGAGGCTCAGCAGCTTTTGTTTTTCTTTGCCTAGGTTGTTGCTGCTGTCCCTTTTGGGCAGACTGACCCAAACGATGCCCCTGCTGGGTATAGGAGGGATAAAACGTCTTCTTACTGAAGAATGGGTTCTTGCAGGATCAGCTGTAGATTTAGACAATCTATCCAAGGTGATATTGTCAGCACCTCTCTCATTATCTTTATTTCTCCATTTTATATACCGCTTTGGCCAGAACATTAAAGCGGTTTACAATAAATTACAAAGTCTACGCTACTAAACTATGGAAAAGGAACGCCATGGTAAAATAGGAAAGGAAGAAAGGACAGTGCAAGAAACACACTAACTATACCAGACAAACTGTCATGCCCTCACCTGCCAATTCTTGCCAAAGAGATTCTCTCCTGTGCAAGGAATATTCCCTAGTTTATCCTGTACCCAAAGTTCCAAGTCAGATGCCTGGAGCCAGGCAATCCTACGTGCACCTATGGCAATAGCAGAGGTTCTGCTTATGCACTCAAAGCAGTCAAAGGCTGCACGATTCACAAACTTGGAAACATCCTGAGCATGTTTGACAAGGGCGAGGAAATCCTGCCTCTTATCAGGAAGGCGAGGGCTCATAAGCTCTAAATCTCCTGTGACCTCCTTAAGGAACATTCCCATATATAATATATAGGAACTGATCCTAGCAGAAAGCATGGAAGCCTGGAAGGTTAGACGTCCAAAGGCGTCGAGTGTCCTACACTCACGTCCTGGAGGATTAGATGCATGTCTTTTTGCACTCTTTATCCTTCTCATAGCTGATTCCACCACCATGGAATGATGTGGTAACTGAGTCTTCTGAAACACAGGACAAGGAGGAACTTGATACATGGTGTCAAGTCTTCGAGAGTGAGGAGATGTGGTTAGAGGTGTTTCCCACATCCTTAACATGAGATCATGCAAGATCTCATGAATTGGTAAGGTAGTTGCCTCCTTGGGAGCTTTAGGGTTTTGTAGGATTTCTAATTCCTTTGCCCTAGGCTCTTTTTTCAGGAGCCACTGGGATGGAAAGACCTCGAGCCACATCTCAGATAAAATCCTGAAAGGACATATCCTCTGGTGGAGACATCCTATGCTGAGGAGAAGAAGAATCCTCAGGAAGAAGTACTCTGGTATCGACAGAGCTTTCAGAGTCTTCAGACTCATCCAATGATTCGAAGTATCTCCGATCCGGGTGATCGTGCAAGGTACAGTACCAATTGAAGTCGGCATCAGAGGGGTCCGGTACCGACTTGTCGATACCAGATGGATAAGCATGACTCGGTCCCAGTAGAATACCTGCTGATGTCAATACAGTCGGTACCGGTACCAGTTGAATTGTCTGAAGCGGTTTCAGGGGCATCGAGGCCGTGAGTAGAGCCGCCAGACTGCGTTCAATAGCCAAGAATCTCTGGTCTATTGATGCTGCCAATGCTTGGGTATCGGTACCGGATGAAGCAGCCGGTACCCCAGAGCATGGCACCAGTAGTTCTGCCGAGGTTGAGGCCTCGAGAACATCCTGGAGCCCCATTAGTGCTTTGGAAGCCGAAGCCTCCCGCCGGGGCAATTTTGCCGGTGAAAGTCCCTCAAGGGCTACGCCAGAGGCATCTCGATGCTTAGAGGGAGATCTACCCTTTGAGGACTGGCTAGATTTATGTTTAGTTACCCGAGATCCATGGGTGGAAGACGTCAATGCCACAGAGGCTGCATTGGAGGGAAAAAGGGTGCTAAGTTTAGCAGCTCGGTTCTGCCGGCCCCTCTGACATCATTCCACAGGAAACACACTCTGAAATAGAGTGGTCAGGACCTAAACATTTGAGGCACCACTCATGGGTGTCAGTGACGGAGATGGTACCGCCACACTTGGAACACTTTTTAAAGCCTGAAGTGTTTTTTTCCATTTTAAAGGAAAAAGTTGGGCCTAGTGCCCAAAATGGCGCGTGGCACCGGAGGAGAAAAGAACTGGAAAAGACTCCAGAAGAAAGGGGTCTTTTTCTTTTTGGAAAAAAAAGAAAGAACCAGCGGTGGTACCTGTGTAGCGTCGAAGGAAGGCAGACGTGACCACAAAAAAGAAGAATAGAAGGGAATTATTTTCTGCGGTGACAGGATATGCGCAGAAAACGAAGAACTGGAGAGGGACCATTGGGAAAGGCAGCACGCAGCCACTGTGGGATGCTCCCAAAAGCTTTCCTATTGGACGCTGGGAGTGTTCCCACGCAGGCTCTGTCTGTACCGACATACCCATATGTGAAGACTACATTCCTGCTTGTTCCTGGAGATAATATCTACCCATTTATTGCGCTTCAACCAGGCCTACTATATGGTTCACAAGCAGAAAACTGTATGAAGTCATATACACATCCATAAACATACCAAATGCTATCCTTTGGCCACAGCACACCTACAAATGTAGTTCACATTACAGAGCTATTTTTTATTCTGAAGACCTCCTAGCTCTAAACATCTCAAATGTTTAAATGGTGGAACAGCAAAATCTGAATCTTGACCCCAACGTGAAATATCAAATGCTTAACACACCTTACCTAGTGACATCAGGAAGCCACTGTACAGTAAGACTGGGCCATTCAAGGGCATGTGTCATAACCAGATCATAAAGGAAAGGAGTGTTCTTTTTCCAGATCTTATATTCTTCATTGATGACACGCTCCTCAACAGTATCTTCGAACACTGGAGGTAAAAAATAAAAAACACACAAACACACCCCCCTACTTAAACATGTTTTACAATTTTTACATACCTTTCATCTAGCCAAGTTAACAGTTACTTGGGAATCCCAGCCCATCCTACCAGTTCTCCATCCTCAGCAACTCAATGGACTATCAGGAACTTAAGAACCATTACTACTACAATGTGACCATTTTATAAAAAGACCCGAGTTAATGACAGCTGTCTTCATGTAACACTCTGTGGAGACTTGAGTGCAAAAAATTGTCAGACTACCTTCAAGCCATAGCAAGTTCACACTACTGTGCTCAATTTTCTAGATGATACTGAAAACCCCCTTCCTCCCAACAGATAATCAAGCCTTGTATATAACTCCTATAAAGTAATTTCAGTTAGTATTTACTTCACCTAGTCCAAGAAAAAATAGACTGTCACTTAAACATGGAAGTATTTTGATGATCAATGAAGGTCAGAAAACATCAAATGCAATATATGAAAGGAACTACAATTATTTCACATAGGAGACCAAGAATTAGTTACAGGGTTTAGGTCAAGTGATTTTAAAATTTACAGAACAAATACCAGCACTTTTTTTCATTGCCTGTTGAAACTGACCCATGATCCTCATGTAGTAATGAAAGAGCCCTGCATATAACTACCGGCACCTTTTTTGCAAAGAAACACACACACACACACTACTGTATAAAGGACATTCATTTTACACTTCCAAAAATGAGATACAATTCAACCACACTCAGATCAATAACATATTTTTGGGCAGCTCCACCTAAAAGCACATTTCCACAGTGAACAATAAAAAATATATTTAAAAAAGTGGACAAAACAAATTGACAGACTCAAAATGCAGGATGAAAATCACAGCAGCTAGAAAAAAATATTCTGTACAACCATTAAAAAAAAATCCTACAAAAAACATCTGCAAATTAGCAAGCATCCAAAGGAGGTTCTGTGGTAGTTATGGACACAAAAAGGAAAACAAATGGCTCAAATACATACTACAGGAAAACAGATACCCATATAGAATATACCACACAACTGAATCAAGTTTTTTTTTCTTCTTCTAAGTGCCATCAAGTGCCAGCTGCCTCTGTTTTCTTGGCACGGTATGACAGGATGTCCATTGCCAGGCCTTTTCTTCTGAGGCAACAGAGGGTAAAGTGACTTGCCCAGATCACAAGGAGTGCCAGTGGGAACTGAAGCCAGATCTCTTGGGTACTAGGCTACTCCTCCACTCCTTGAATAAAAGGCAACATTCACAAAACAAGTACCATCTCATTGTCAAAAAAAGCCCTATACCACCAACCTATTCTTTAGTTGGCACCTTCCACTTGCCATCTAAAAAGCTACAAAACCTGGAGATTTCAGCTGACCACTCATATCAAATACTGGCATACTCAAGAAAACAGCTAAACTTGAAAGGAGATTCTTAACTCATCTGTACAGTTATACAAGAAGCCACAAGACATACTGAAAAAGTTAAAGACCACCAAGTAGTTACTGGTTTGATGACATTTATTAAAAGTTTCCCTTATTCCACCCATTGGTACACAGCCCAAATGCGCTTACAATGTTCATAAGGTGAATTCGACTTTATTTACTTATTTTCTTGAGTTCCTCCATTCCAGTCCAGAAATGTGGGCTATGCTCTTCTACCAGCAGATGGAGACCAACACCAAACTGAAACACTCCCCCTTAAGTAGCCTGTTCCCCTATGCAGAGCCAGTATGAACCTCACAAAGCAGATTGGAATCCCAAAAAACTTCCATTCTCCACCAGCACTACAGTGAAGCTTTAACCACACATGACGTGCTGCTCCTCAAACACACTGTATAAGACTAGAGCCTATGAGGATGGATTTTTTTTTTTTAACAGAAAAACTTCAATGCGCCTTGGAACTCCCATCCCAACAAAACCACCGAAAGCCTCAACCAAAATAGCAGGCTCCAAGACTATATTCTTCCAGAATAGATGAGATCAGAATAAAATAGCAGCCAAGTCCCAGTTGGGTCCTGGACTGTAAGGACGATTAGGAAGGTGACAGACTTTACCTGCTACTTTTCTTTCCTTGAGCTGTCCAGTCCAGACACATAGGACATAAAGCAGTACTACAGAGGAGTGGGTACCGAGAATCCAGCCTGTAGTACACACGCACCAAATTTTGCATCCCATCAGGCCTGCACATTCAGCCTTTGATGTTGCACAAATGAATGGCGCGATGACCACATTGCCAGCTTACAAAATGTCCTGAGGTGGAATGTCCTCCACCCAAGAGGCTGCCTGAGCCTTAGTAGAGTGCGCCCTCAAGCTCGCCGGAACCACTCGCCATTTCAGCAAACATGCCAACTCATTGGCTTCCTGGATGCAGAAGGAAATGGTCACCTTAGAAGCCACATTGCCCTTCCTAGGGCCACCAAACAGCACAAAGAGGCACTCAGAATACCTAAAGACCTCAGTCACTGTCAAGTACCGCTTGAGTGATCTACGCACATCCAAAAACTCCTGGACTCGGCTGTTTCTGGAGAACTGGCAAAACCACAACCTGATTCAAATGGAAAACAGATACCAACTTCAGCAAAAAGGGACTGAATGGAGAACCCTTTTTCTATGACACCAACTAGGGCTCCCTACACGACAGAGCCTGCAAACTTGGGCATACTGAACAGATCGCCATCAAGAACGCTACTTTCAGCATCAAATCCTTCAATGGAGCCCCCTTGAGAGGCTCAAACGGGGGCATGTGAGGGCAGAGAGAATCTGCTTCAGATCCCAGGATGGAAAAAGAAAAACAAGGCAGTCTCAAATGCTTGACCCACACTCTGAAGAAAACAGACAATGTCCCCAAGAGAAGCAAGGGTCTGACCCTGCACACGACTCTGGAAACAAGCCAATGTGGCAACCTGCATCTTTAAGGAATTCAAGGCCAAACCAACTCTGCCTGCAAAAAAGCCAGAACCTCGAGAAGAGAAGCCTCTAGAGGCCTCACTCCCCTTTTTCTGCAACAAGCCTCAAATATGTGCCAAACATGCACATAGGCAAATGACTTGTGGGGAATAGCCCCTATATGTCTCAAATGCACCCGCTCAACAGCCAGGCTGTAAGCGAGAAACAATCCATGTCAAACCGGCCCCGAGGGAGAGGAACAGCTCTGCTACTAGCAGATGCTCCAGATCCATATACCGTCTGGGGCTACCACCACCACACCTCCTGCATGAGATTTGATTCGCTGAAGAACACAATTGATGAGGCCACAAAGGAAACATACAGGAACCCACCGCTGGGCCAAGGCTGAACCAGTGTTTCGAGTCCCTCTGCTATGTGCCCTCTGCACCAGATGAATAACCAGCTAGCCTTGGCATTCACTACCGTCACCATCAAGTCTATCAGTGAAACACCCTAGAGCTCCAATCATCTGAAACACTGACTCTGAAAGCAATCAGAATGCAGCTCAGATAATCCGCCTGAACATTCTCCTTCCTGGTGACATGATCTGCCAGCAGAGACAGCCAAATGAGCTTGCCCACTGAAGAAGCAGGATCGCCTCCGCAAGCAAGCTCCGCATACCACCCCGACAATTAATATTAAGCCATCGTTGATGCACTGTCTGATGGTGAGGGGAAGAAAGATCTCCAAGGCCTGTTATACCACATGCATCTCCAGGTGATTTATGGGCCAACTACTACCCTCTGGAGACCACTTGCTCTAGGCCACCTGAGACAATGAGCCCCCCCAACCGAAGAGACAGGCATCCATGGTCACCACCACCCAGTCCAGAGGTCTCGAGAGTCATCCCCGCAGTTAGCCTTGCTGAATCCAGCCAACAGTTCAAACGCACCCTGGCCTTGCCCCAAAGGGTGAGCTGAAGCTCCATCGATTGCACCTGCAGGGACCAGCATGCCAGAAGCGCTACCTGGAGAGGCCGCATATGTAGTCAAGCTCAAGACACCAGCTCCAAGGAGGCCACCACTGAGCCAAGAACCTGTAGATAGATAAGCTCACACTCTTGGATGAGGGATCCTCCGCAGTCCCTGCACCTAGGACTGCAACTTTGCTATCCTGCTCTCCGGCAGGAACACCATGACCTGCTGCATATCGAAGCGGGCTCCCAGGTACTCTAAGGACTGGGATGGAGTCTGGCTGCTCTTTGCAAAATGGACAACTCAGCTTAAGTCCTGTAGCTTGTGAACTACACAGGCTGTTGCCTCTCGGCTCTCCAGTAAGGATTTTGCTAATATCAAATAACTGTTCAAATACAGGTGTACAAGGATGCCCTGCTTTTGCACTGCTGCTGTGACCACCACCATCACCTGTGGCGAGCCCGAAAGGCAGTGCCTGAAACTGAAAATGCCCATGTGGAACTGCAAACTGCAGAAACAGTTAGTGCTTGGAATGAATAGGATTAAGCAAATATGCCTCTGTCAAATCCAAGGAGGTCAAGAACTCCCCCCACAAGACAGCCGAGTCTCCATGCAAAAGTGAGGAACCTCGAGAGATTTGTTGATCCCTTTCAAACCAAAAATAGGACACCAAGTGCCCTCTTTCTTTGGCACCACAAAGTAGATTGAACACCATCCCGAGCCCCATTTGCCTTGAGGGACAGGGATAACTGCTTCGAGTTACAGGAAACAATAGAGCATCAGCCAGATGGCTTGAGCCTTGGCGGGAGCCAGACAAGGAGAAACCATGAAGGCGTGGTGAACTCAAGAGCATAACCTTTGCGTATCACCTCCAACATCCAAGCGAGAGATTAACATAGGCGGCCAGCTACCAGTTGAAGCCCCCTCAGGATCCCTAAACCATTTTGGGGCCACCAGCAGCCCCACCTCTACCACCACAATAGAAGGAACCTTTCAGAAAAAAAAAAAACAGGACCTTTGCGGATTTGCCCCTCTGGCTAGGAGAAACTTCTGTGACTCTCTGCCCCGACTTTGAGAGGAGGGCCCACATCCAGCCCCTTTGGGCTTATACTCTAGAAGCTGAGGCATCTTGGTGTCCCACAGATCCTTCACCAACGTCTCCTGATCCTCTCCAAACAACCTCCCCAAAAATCCAGAATCAACAATCCAACTCCACCAGCCATTGAACTGAAGAACCAGTATGCAGCCCTGGAAGTGGAGGAGGTAAAAACATCCTAGGAAAGGGAAGAGCCGGAGCTCGAATACCCCAAAGTTGCAGAATCAGTGACAAGGAAGTGAAGGGTAGTGGTGATTGATGACCGAGTGCTTCTGAAGCATCCATCTGCCAACCAGTCTTGATGGCCAGGAGAGGTGTGATGTCTGCCAGGTGCCAAAATCCAAGATACTATGGAGAGTTTGCAGAGACTCATCAAGTCTACCGATTATCTGATGTTGTTCATCCATGTCGGCACAAATGATACAGCTGGGTAGCCCTCTGAGCATATCAAAAGTGACTTCAAGGCTCTGGGACAGAGGGTGAAGCAGATAGGTGCACAGGTGGCGTTCTCTTCATTCCTCTCTATTGAGGGTAAAAGTCAAGGCAGAGAAGCTCACATCCTGGAGATGAATGTTTGGCTGCATGGTTGGTGTCAGAGCGCGTTTTGGTTTCCTGGACCATGGAATGATGTTCCAAGGGCTGCAGAGCAGAGATGGCATCCCTCTGTCCAAGAAGTGTCAAAGCATCTTCTGCAGCAGATTGGCTAACCTACTGAAGCGGGCTTTAAATTAGATTTGTTGGAGATGGGTGAAGAAAGCCCCCAGATAAGCAAAATATTAAATACCTCTAGAAATGGGTAAAAGGGGCAACATCTAGAAAGTAGTATGTATAAATGCCCATAGCATGGGAAATGAGAGCCCAGATGTTGAGGCTTTAATGGAAGAGGCTGGCTTGGATTTAGTGTCTGTTATGGAGACATGGTTCATGGACAGCCATGACTGAGATGCAATTATACAGGGCTATACTTTATTCAGGAAGGACAGAGTAGGAAGAAGAGGAGCAGGAGTGATAATATGTGTAAAAAATATCAAAGTTATAGAATATCAGGGCTTAAAAAGGGAGTGAGGAGGCACCGAGGGTTAAACTAGAAAGAGGGAAAGGGAAATCCGTTTGAATTGGTGAGATATACAGATCTTCCTTACAAGGAAAAGAAGGGGACAGGGATTTAATAGAACATATGCAATATTGCCATGAAAAAGGCAGTGGCCTGGCTTCATATGGGTGCTTGAGGGTTACACCCTGTTCCTCTGCCTCAAAGGAAAGGGAAGGCCAAGGCTTACCTTGCCGAGCCATAACCTTTGGTTACTGATCCAATGGATCGATTTGTCAGTGTCACTGAATCCACAAAACGAGAGATTCTAGGTTTTGTTGCAGTGGATACGGAGGAATCTCTGCAGCTGACAGACTTGGATGTGACCCTCTCTCCCGAAGCACGGCTTCCACTTCCACCACCAGGCGCTTCCACTCCCCAACTGTCTACCCATAGCTCTGCTTCATTCGAAGTTGGTGATTTGAGTGCCCTAGAGCAGGAGGAATTTGATGGCAGAGTTTGGAGTGGTTGCCTCTAATTCTTCTGGAAGAACTCCTGTCGATGGCAGACACGCCCATGGAAAGTGACCATGGTGGGGATAAGATTGTTGAAACGATTGTCAGCTGCAGCAACGACAATCGTTCTAACCTCATCACGCCTGAAGATTACATTGGACAATATTTGGGACACATCTTTTGGAAGCCATTTCTCTTCAAAATGCTGATATTTCTGCTAAACTGGAGTAAACTAGAAGTTGGATACTTATGAGAGTCTAATAGTTTAAAATCTAGAGTTGATGAGAATGACCATAAGCTGGAAATACATTGAGACAAGTTTGTCTTTTTAAAGATAACGAGGCTTCAAGAGCTAAACTAGAAATGCTTGAAATACTGATAGAGTAGCTAATAAGAGTGTTAATTTTCCAAGGTTATAGGGAATCTCAGCAATGGAATTGTTAAAAAAATTAGCTTATGAAGATCTTTCTATTACCACAAAAACTGATACTACCTATTTCCAAAGCATACTATTTGCCTGAGGGGAAGAAAGAGCCAGGTGCTGCCTTGGACACTAAGAACATAAGAACATAAGATATGCCATACTGGGTCAGACCAAGGTCCATCAAGCCCAGTATTCTGTTTCCAACAGTGGCCAATCTAGGTCATATGTACCTAGCAGTTTCCCCAAGAGACAAAAGTTCCACAATGCTTGTACTGGGTCAAGCATTGATATCTTCGGTCACATCTTAATAATGGTTTATGGACCTTTCCTCCAGGAACTTGTCCAAACCTTTTTTAAACCCAGCTACACTAACAGCCTTTACTACATCCTCCGGTAACAAATTCCAGAGTTTGATTACACGTTGAGTGAAAAAATATTTTCTTTTATTAGTCTTAAATAGTTTACCCTGTAGCTTCATTGCATGTCCCCTAGTCTTTCTATATTCTGATAAGGTAAACAATCGATCTACGTTTACCCGTTCCACTCCGTTCATTAATTTATAGACTTCTATCATATCTCCCCTCAGCCGTCTCTTTTCCAGGTTAAAGAGCCCTAACCTTTTTAGCCTTTCTTCATAGGAGTATCCTTCCATCCCCTTTACCATTTTGGTGGCTCTTCTCTGAACCTTTTCTAAAATCGCTATATCCTTTTTAAGATACGGCGACCAGAATTGCACACAATATTCAAGGTGCGGTCTCACCATGGAACGATATAGAGGCATTATAATATCTTTTGTTTTATTTTCCATTCCTTTCCTTATCATACCTAGCATTCTATTTGCTCTCTTGGCCGCCGCTACACACTGGGCCGAGGGTTTTAACATGGTATCCACAATGACGCCTAAATCTTTTTCCTGGGTGGTGGTTCCTAATGTGGAACCTTGCATCGTGTAACCAGAGTTTGGGTTGTTCTTCCCTAGGTGCATAACCTTGCACTTGTCCACATTAAATTTCATCTGCCATTTTGATGCCCAGTCTTCCAATTTATCAAGATCCTCTTGTAATTTTTCACAATCCTCTTGGGTTTTAACAACTTTAGTTTTGTGTCATCTGCAAATTTGATAACCTCACTCGTTATTCCACTTTCCAGGTCATCTATGAATATGTCAAAAAGCAGCGGACCCAGCACAGATCCCTGGAGTACACCACTATTCACCTTTCTCCATTGGGAAAATTGGCCATTTAGCCCTACCCTCTGCTTTCTAACTTTTAACCAGTTCCTGATCCACAATAGTACATTGCCTCCTATCCCCTGACTTTTTAGTTTTGCCAAAAGTCTCTGATGAGGGACCTTGTCAAAGGCTTTCTGAAAGTCCAGATACACAATATCAACCGACTCACCTTTGTCCACCTGTTTATTCACTCCTTCAAAAAAAACATAACAGATTTGTAAGACAAGATCTTCCTTGTCTAAAGCCATGTTGGCTGTCTCCCATTAGGTTGTGACTATCTACATGCTGAGTAATTTTATTCTTTATGATAGTTTCAACCATTTTTCCCGGTACTGACGTCAGGCTCACTGGTCTGTAATTTCCTGGATCACCCCTGGAACCCTTTTTAAAAATTGGTCTTACATTGGCGATCCTCCAATCTTCAGGTATTAGAGATGATTTTAATGATAGTTCACAGATTACTGATAGCAGGTCTGCAATCTCATATTTCAGTTCTCTCAACACCCTTGGATGTATACCATCCGGCCCAGGTGATTTGCTACTCTTCAGTTTATCTAATAGCTGTAAGACATCTTCCCGATGTATCGATATTTCCTTCAATTCTTCTGCACCTTTAAATACCACTTCAGTCATGGGTAACATCCCTACATCTTCCTCAGTAAAGACTGAAGCAAAGAATTCATTCAGTCTCTCCGCTATCGCCTTGTTGCCTCTTAGTGCTCCTTTAACCCCTTTATCATCTAATGGGCCAACTGACTCTCACAGGTTTTTTGCTACGAATGTACTTGAAAAGGTCTTTATTTCGCGTTTTTGCTTCCGCAGCAAGCTTCTTCTCAAATTCTCTCTTTGCCTGCCTTATCAATGCCTTGCATTTGACTTGCCAGTGCTTCTGCTGTTTCCAGGTTTCGTCGTTTAGCTCTTTTTTCCACTTCCTGAAAGATGCTTTTTTGGCAACAGCCTCTCTAACCTCACCTTAAACCATGCTGGCAGTTTTTTGGACTTCCTTCCACTTTTCTTAAAGCGTGGAAGACAGCTGGTCTGGGCTTCCAAGATAGTATTTTTCAACAACACCCAAGCTTGATGTACGTCTTTAACCTTTGCAACTGCTCCTTTTAGTTTTTTCTTATCTGTTTTCCTCATTTTATCATAGTCTCCCTTTCGAAAGTTAAAAGGTAGTACTGTGGATTTCCTTACTATCCCTCCTCCACTAATTAAATCAAAGGCGATCATGCTATGATCACTATTGCCAAGTGGCCCCAACACCCTTATCTCTTGCACTAGATCTGGTGTTCCACTAAGGACTAGGTCTAATATGGCTTCCCCTCTGGTCGGTTCATGAACCAGCTGCTCCAAGAAGCAGTCATTTATTTCATCTAGGAACTTTATCTCCCTAGCATGTCCTGACGTGACACTGACCCAGTCGATACCGGGGTAATTGAAATCACCCATTATTACTGCACTGTAACTTTTGTTAGCTTCCTTGATTTCTTTGAGCATGTCATCATCCATTTGGTCATTCTTGCCAGGCGCTCGATAGTACACCCCCACTGCCATTGCCTTCCCCCTTTTATATGGAATTTCAATCCATATAGATTCTACAGCAGATTTTGTTTCCTGCAAAACTTTAATCCTTTCTGAATCAATACCCTCTCTAACAGAGCGCAACCCCTCCACCAATTTGATCAGCTCTATCATTACGATATTGTTTGTACCCAGGTATCACAATGTCCCACTGGTTGTCCTCCTTCCACCATGTCTCTGATATTCCAATCATATCTAACCTTTCATTTAGTGCTATATATTCTAACTCTCCCATCTTATTCTTTAGACTTCTAGCATTTGCATACAAGCATTTTAGAGAATGTATTTTATTCATGTTAATTTGGCTATTGTTAGACATGGGTAAATTGGGATCTTTACACTCTGTCTGCTCCATACTTGAAGGCATTTGGGCTACTTTACTCTTTTGTGGAACTTCTCTGTTTTGGTAGTATCCTTCAAGGATACATTCTTCCGAACCATCCGCTTTTGGGCGACTGTCGGCTTTCCCCTAATATCTAGTTTAAAAGCTGCTCTCTCCTTTTTAAAGGTTAATGCCAGCAGCCTGGTTCCATCCCGTTTAAGGTGAAGCCCATTCCTTCGGAAGAGCCCCTCCTTTCCCCATAATGTTCCCCAGTTCCTAACAAATCCAAAACCCTCATCTCTGCACCATTGTCTCATCCACGCATTGATACTCCGGAGCTCTGCCTGCCTTTTGGGTCCTGCGCGTGGAACAGGAAGCATTTCAGAGAATGCTACTATGGAAGTTCTGGATTTCAACTTCCTACCTAAAAGCCTAAATTTTGCCTCCAGAACCTCCCTACCACATTTTCCTATGTCATTGGTACCGACATGTACCAAGACAGCAGACTCCTCCCCAGCACTAAGACCTTATCTAGGTGGCGCGTGAGGTCCGCTACCTTCGCACCAGGCAGGCATGTTACCAGGCGATCCTCACGTCCACCAGCCACCCAGCTATCTACATGCCTAATGATCGAATCACCAACTATAACGGCTGTCCTAACCCTTCCCTCATGGGCACATGGCCCTGGAGAAACTTCCTCGGTGCGAGAGGGTTTTACATCACCTGGAGGACAGGTCCTAGTTACAGGATCACTTCCTGCCACACCAGAGTGATGCTCTGTCACGTGACCTCTCTCCTCCATGGCAACAGGGGTGCTGCCAGACTGGAGGTGGGACTTCAGGACTATATCCCTGTGGGTCTCGTCTATGTACCTCTCTGTCTTATGTTTTCCAAGTCTGCTACTTTAGCCTCTAGAGAACAGACTCGTTCCCTGAGAGCAAAGAGCTCCTTGCACCTAGTGCACACGTAAGACCTCTCACCAACTGGGAGAAAATCATACATGTGACACTCAATGCAAAAGACTGGAAAGCCCCCATCCCGCTGCTGGACTGCTGTCTGCATCTTAGTTTTAAGTTTGTGTCTAGATCTTTAAGTTCTTACTTACTAGGGGTTGCTATGGGTATTTATACCAATAAAACTGTACCTAATACGTTTAATATACCCTGTTCACCTGAAGCTTAATTAATCTCAGGTCCTTAGTGTATGACCGATATGGGTAATGAGCTTCACCTGAAAGCTAATATGGACATTCTGAATGTCTCAAGATTTGTTATGTATATCAGGCTCAAAATCACCTAAACCTTCCACTCTTTTCATAACTTGTGCATTAGTAACTGATAGGGAATGGCTCTTAAAAATGTATTGAAAAGAAAGTTGCTTCCCTTTTATAGCTAGACAGTATCCATTTTTCCAGATATTGCTAAAGCCACACAAAAAAGGTGAAGCAATCTCTTATACTTAAGCCTGGCATGTTGCAGTTGGGGGCCTCTTATCTTTGATTTCCATTTAAATGTCTAGGGGTTTATAAGTCTCACAGGTATATATTTGTTTTTAGCCTTCTAACTTATTAGTCTTTATCAACACCATGTTGCCAGTTACATCAATCTCTACTGAAGTTCCAGGGACATCTACCCATGTGTTATAGTAAATAGGATCCAGTCCCTCTGCAACCATGTTATAATTTCTACTGTATTTTTGGTTTCTGGATTGTAAGCATCTTCAGGGTTAACGTCCTGCCTGAGCATGCACTCCATTCGCCTTCCTCCCTCAACTGCTGACTACAGGAAATATGAAGTTCTCTGTAATTTCCTTTTTGCCTGCTTTTGAATGTTTGTTGCCATTCCTTTCTGTACAAGCTATAACTGTCGAGATATGACAAAATTCAATAAATATAAAATTTAAAAAAAAAAAAAAAAAGTATTGCCATGAAAAGGAGAAGTGCTACTGATAAGCTATTTCAATATGCCAGATGTTGACCTGCACATCCCTGCTGTGGTATCATCTAGAAGTAAGCAGACCCTAGATTCTCTACAGGGATAACTATTCCAGCAACTGGTAACAGAATCCACATGTGAAGGGGCCATACTGGACTTGGTTCTTACCAATGGGGAAAGTGTTTCCAATGTTCTAGGAGGAGATGATCACATGGTATGGTTCAGTACTAGGACTAGGGCTGATAAAATCCATTCAAAAGCGAGGATCTTAGATTTCAGGAAAACTAACTTTGTCAAGATGGGACAAGGAGTCGTTAAGTGGGATGGTAACAGCTGGGAGTTGTCGAAAATCCATGGGAAAAACTGAAAAGGGATATTTTAAAAAGGACAAACCTTTTTGTTAGACAAATAAAAGCAGAAGGTTCTCAAAAGTAGTAACTGAAAAGATGAAGAAAAAGAGCGCAGCCTTCATAAAATTCAAAATAGCACAGGGGTGACATATTTTATTTAGAAAAACTTAAAGAAAGCAAAAGTAGTCAGGAAAGCAAAGATACAAAAAGAAGAAAAAGCTAATGCAATGAAATGGGGGGGGGGGGAGGGGGATAAGACATTTTTCATATAGCCATACATTGCATTTTCAAATCGTATTCCTGCCACCCTGTAATTACATACTCAACCCTTCCCCATAAATCCATTGTAATTACCACTATACGTTCCACATAAAAGTTAATCCTACGTATATAGTTCTCTCAAAGTTATACAAAACACATTTAAATCTTATTTACAATGTACATAGTTACAGTGCATTGCAAAAAGTATTCATCCCTTCTGTGTTTGTCCTGTTTTTGTCGCATTACAACCTGGAATTAGAATGGAGTTTTGGGGGTTAGCACCATGTGATATACACATGCCTACGACTTTGAAGGTGCAAAATATCCTTTATTGTAACACCAACAATAATTAAAACAAAAATAAAACCCAAGAAACAAAGCAGGAGTGTGCATACGTATTCACCTCCCTAAGTCAATATGTTGTAGAGTCACTTTTTGCTGCAATTACAGCTGCAAGTCTCTTGGGGTATATTTCCATTAGCTTAGCACATCTAGCCACTGAGATTTTCACCCATTCCTTAAGACAAAACTGCTCCAATTCCTTCAAGTTAGATGGACTGCGTTGGGTGTACAGCAATTTTCAAGTAATGCCACAGATTCTCAATTGGATTGAGATCTGGGCTTTGACTAGGCCAGGGGTCGGCAACCCGCGGCTCCGGAGCCGCATGCGGCTCTCTCTCACCTTTGCCGCGGCTCCGGAGCACACTGCCCGCTTTAAACGTCGCGTTATGGGCTCCCTCCCTTCTTCTGCAGCCGCGGTTCCCTGTCTCTTAGGGAACCGCGGCTGTGCTTTTAAAATCATCTCGGAGCCCTTCCTGTCTTGACGGCTCCGTGCAGCATTGTCCCGCCTCTAACGGAAGTTTGGAGGCGGGACAATGCTGCACGGAGCCCGTCAAGACAGGAAGGGCTCCGAGATGATTTTAAAAGCACAGCCGCGGTTCCGTACGTGGCAGGGCGCCGCGGCTGCAGACGACGGGCGGGAGCTGACATGGAGGGAGGGAGCAGATATGAATGGATGGATGGAGGGGGCTGACATGGAGGGGGGCTGACATGAAGGGAGGGAGCTGATATGAATGGATGGAGGGAGGGGGGCTGACATGGAGGGATGGATCGAGGGGGGCTGACATGGAGGGATGGATCGAGGGGGGCTGACATGGAGGGATGGAGGGGGCTGACATGGAGGGAGGGAGCAGATATGAATGAATGGAGGGAGGGGGGCTGACATGGAGGGATGGAGGGGGCTGGCATGGAGGGAGGGGGGCTGACATGGAGGGATGGATCGAGGGGGCTGACATGGAGGGAGGGAGCAGATATGAATGGATGGAGGGAGGCGGTCTGACCTGGCGGGATGGCGGGGGCTGACATGGAGGGAGGGAGCAGATATGAATGGATGGAGGGAGGGGGGCTGACATGGAGGGATGGATCGAGGGGGGCTGACATGGAGGGATGGAGGGGCTGACATGGAGGGAGGGAGCAGATATGAATGAATGGAGGGAGGGGGGCTGACCTGGAGGGCTGGATCGCGGGGGCTGACATGGAGGGATGGCGGGGGCTGACATGGAGGGAGGGAGCAGATATGAATGGATGGAGGGAGGGGGGCTGACATGGAGGGAGGGAGCTGATATGAATGGATGGAGGGAGGGAGGGAGGGGGCTGACATGGAGGGATGGAGGGGGCTGACATGGAGGGAGGGAGAGCAGATATGAATGGATGGAGGGAGGGGGGCTGACATGGAGGGATGGAGGGGCTGACATGGAGGGAGGGGGGCTGACGAGGGAGGGAGCTGATATGGATGGATGGATGGAGGGAGGGGGGCTGACATGGAGGGAGGGAGCTGATATGGATGGAGGGAGGGGGGCTGACATGGAGGGATGGAGGGGGCTGACATGGAGGGAGGGGGGCTGACATGGAGGGATGGAGGGGGCTGACATGGAGGGATGGAGGGGGCTGACATGGAGGGATTGTGGAGGCGGGCTGACAGGGAGGGAGGGAGCTGATATGGATGGAGGGAGGGAGGGAGGGAGGGGGCTGACATGGAGGGATGGAGCACTGGTAATGGGGTTGAGGGGACGAGCACTGGAAATGAGCTGATTAGGGGAGGCTAGGACTGGTAATGAGCTGATGGGGGGTAGGACTGGTATTGGGCTGATTAGGGGAGGCTAGCACTGGTAATGGGGTTGAGGGGGGATTAGCACTGGAAGCGAGCTGATTGGGGGGCTTTGACTAGGCATGGGCTGATTGTGGGGAGGGGAGGATAGAGCTGCTGGCCCTGGAAGATAACTGGGGGCTAAGGCTACAAATGGGCTGATATGAGGGGATGGGAGAATGGAACTGGATCTGAGAGGGGCTGCCATGGTATTTGTACTAGAAGGGACTGGTCAGTGGGGAAGGAGGGGGACTGGAAGGAAATGGACACCAGTGGCAATCATGGGAATGCAAGTTGACATTGGAAGGTACTGGGAGTGAGGACTGGAAAGGGGCTGATATTGGGGAGGGACTGGAAATAGGCTGATGGAAAGAAGTGAAGAAAACGAAAGAAGAGATAAGAACTGGCAGATGGACCATAGACCACAGAAAGAGAGCTAAGAGAAGACAGGAAAGCAGAAGCCTCAGATCAGGACCAGCATGATCAAAGAATAAATTGGTCAGACAACAAAGGTAGAAAAAATAATTTTATTTCATATTAGTGATTTGACTACAAAATCATCATAATTTTGAAATCAAATATTGTTACTTCTTGTTGTTATATTTTCTGGCGTATTTTTTTTGGTGTGCGAAGGAAGAGGGGTAGTCTTATACGGCGAGTATAGGCCAAACACCTATATTTTAACAGGAAAAGTAGGGGGTCGTATATAGCATTAAGGTAAGAAACAATATATGCAGTGTTAGATTTGTTTTAAATGTCGCAATGGTTTTGCGGCTCCCAGTTTTTGTTTTCCCTTCGGAAACGGGTCCAAGTGGCTCTTTATGTCTTAAAGGTTGCAGACCCCTGGACTAGGCCATTCCAAGCCATTTAAATGTTTCCCTTTAAACCAGCTTTAGCAGTGTTTAGGGTAATTGTCCTGCTGGACGGTGAACCTTTGTCCTGGTCTCAAATCTCTGTCAGACTGAAACAGGTTTTCCTCAGGAATTGCCCTGTATATATTGTTCCTTCAATCCTGACCAGTTTTCCTGTTCCTGCCAATGAAAAACATCCCCACAGCATGATGCTCCCACCATTGTGGGAATGGCGCTCTTAGGGAAGTGTTGGGTTTGCGCCACACAAGGAGTTTCCCACGATGGCCAAAAAAATTCAATTTTCATCTATGACTAGAGAACCTTCTTCCATGTGTTTGGGAGGTCCGCCACATGCTGTTGTGCAAACTCCAAAACGTGTTTTCTTTCTTTCTTTAAGCAAAGGCTTTTTTCTGGCCACTCTTCCATAAAGCCCCGCTCTGTGGAACGTATGGCTTAAAGTGGTCTTACGACAGATACTCCCATCTCCGCTGCGGATCTTTGCATCTCCTTCAGTGTTATCCTTGGTGTCTTTGTAGCATCTCTGATTAATGCCCTCCTTGCCCAGTCTGCAAGTTCTGGTGGACGGCCTTCTCTTGTCACGTTTATAGTGGTGCCATATTCTTTCAGTTTTGTTATAATGAATTTAATGGTGCTCCGTGGGATATTCAGAATTTGGGATTTTTTTTAATTTTTTTTTTTAACACACAACCCTCATCTATACTTCTCTACAACTTTATCTCTGAACTTTTTGGAGTGCTCCTTGATCTTCATGTTGCTTGCTTAGTGGTGTTGCAATGTCAGGGTCCTTTCAGAACAGGTATATTTATACAGGCATCATGCGACACTGATTGCACATAGGTGGACCCTGTTGTTGTTGTTAAGTGCCATCGAGTCGGAGTCGACTCATGGCGACCCTCTGGATAGCTATCCTAAATTGTGTTCGGTCTTCAGTCAGGTGGTTCATTGTTGACAGACTGGTAACCGTAGCTGCTGTTATTGTATCGATACATCTCATTGCTAGCCTTCCTCTTTTGCGTTGACCTTTCTCTAATGATCTCTCTCTCCGCATGATGTGTCCAAAGTATGAAAGTTGAAGTCTTATCATCTGAGCTTCTAAAGAAAGCTTAAGACATCTTTACAGCTTCATCAGCAGTCAGACGTCCCAAGGGCTTTGATCCAACCACATCATAAATGCTGGCTTTACTCTGAAAAGTCTTCAGCTCTTCCCCAGTAGCTAGTTGAGTGCCTTCCGACCTGGGGGTCTCATCTTCCAGCACTACAGCACAAATTTGTTTTGTTCTAACTATCCATTGGGTTTTCATGGCAAGATACAGAAGTAGATTGCCGGGCCTTTCTTCCGCGCAGTTTAAGTTTGGTGGTGTTGCCGTTGTCACAGAAATGTGATCCTCCGCCGTCAACACTATCCCATTCTGTTGCTGCCCAGATGGGTGGTTTGTCTTGGTCTGGCACCTCAGCTGAGACCTGTCCATCTTGGGAGACCCTGCCAGTAGTTAAACTACCGATAGTTTAGCTCTCAGCATCACTGATGCACACAAGCCCTCACAGCACGACAAGCTGCAAACCAAGTGAGGGAGGTGGACCCTAATCAACTAATTATGTGACTTCTGAGGTTAACTGGTTGGATCAGATCTTATTTAGGGGTTTCATAGCAAAAGTGATGCACATATGCACTGACAACTTTTCAGTTTTTATTTGTTTTTGTTTTTTTGTATATATACACAAGGTATTTTATTGCCATTTCACTTCACCAATTTGGACTATATTGTTAGATCCATTACCTAACATTCAAAGGAACCTACATTTTCATTCCAGGTTGTATGTAATACGACAAAACAGGACAAAAACCAAGGGGATGAATACTTTTGCAAGGCACTCTGTTCATTGGTCCTGTGGGTTTTTCAAAGCCACACTCCCTTCCATCGGCATGGAGTTTTCCTGGTGAGTCACCACCAACACGTCTGCCTGAGGAATATGCAAATGTTCTCTCTCATCCAGAGGGATAGGATAAAGCTTAGCCATGCCCTACCGACCCACAACCCTGCATCAGGAAGTTTGCATTTCTTGTCAATCATCTCTTTCACTGCCCAATGGACAGGGAAGGACAGTGGCAGCTTACGAAGGAGGAACCCAGTGGTCATGCTGCGAATCGGCCATGTGCACTGTGGCCCAGGATAGACTGCTGCTGAGACTCACCCCCTCACTGGCTCCTTTAGACTGCATTCCTGAGGCTTCACTGTGCTGCCACTGCTTCTACAAACTACCTGCCTTTTCTTAAAAACAAAACAACTTTATAGGCAGGAACAGAAAAGCTCAACCACTGGGCCCCCCCCTCCAAAAGGTTGTGAGGAGAAGAGGAAGCTGCTACCTCCTACCCACCCTGAGGGCCAACTCAAAATGTAGCTAGGAGAAAAGAGGAGAGGGACCCAGATCCACCAGGTTCTGCACACCAAACGTCTGCAGCCCAGCACCAAAGCCAAGATCCAGCCAGTAAAGGCTATGCTCACCCACCTGCTGAGACAGACAACTGTCTCTGCATAGGGGCACAGGTTACTTAAGAGGGAGCGTTTCAGTTTGGTGTGCTCAGTCTCCATCTGCTGGCAGATGGACATAACCCATGCACCCTGAATAGAGGGACAATTGGGAACGGACATATACATATTCAAAAGTTACCACCACCATAATATAAAGAACGACCATTTAAAAATATCTATGTACAAGAAAGATCAACAAATGCAGCTGACTTCAGTTCCAGCTTCCACCCTTCAGACAAAAAGTCCATTATGGACAGCCAAGCTACACCATACCACCCAAATTTACTCTGACCTCAAAGTTCTGACTGAATTCTTCAAACAAGATTACAAACACAAAATCATTTCCAGAAACATTATTTCTTCCATTAAATACCCACAGCAAACCTATTGCAGTAGGAAAGCGAGAATACTTACCCCCCTGTAGATACACAATACTGAGCTGTAAGAACTTTTGAAAAATCATGAAAAGGCATGCAGCCATCACTTTTTGAGGACAAGTAACAAAACAATATTCCCTGCTCTGCCAACAACTACCTAATATGAAACAAAAATTAGTAACACCCAAGCTTCTGACAAACTCAGGAAGAAAAGAACAGCACAAATCATGCCAATCTAGATCACAGGACCCCGGGTTTGGGCTGTCCTTTAATGACTAGAATGAGGTGGAGGAGTAGCCTAATGGTTAAGAACACTGGCTTGGGAACCCAGAGACCAGGTTTTGATTCCCACTAGCACTCCTTGTGGCCTTGGGAAAGTCACTTAATCCTCCATTGCCTCAGAAAAATCAAAGTTTAAGTTTCAATGTAAACCGCTTTGATTGAAATGATAAAGCGGTATATAAAAACTTAAATAAAATAGAATGGCAGGTATATTTATTTATTTAGCTGTATTTATATCCCACTTTTCACCGGGTCAAAGCGGTCAATTGGGGGATACATTTAACATGAGGGGATATGAGACACATACGCTAATACTTACAGGGAGCATGGGCAATGGAGGGTTAAGTGGCTTGCCCAAGACCACAAGGAGGGCCTATAGGACTAGAAATCCCAGTCCCTCCAGCCTGAGATTGCCGTCCCCAGGTGGGACTTGAACCCCTTGCCCTCCGGCCTGAAGTACCTTGTCCTAACCACTAGACCACTCTAGTTACCAAAAACGTTGTTCAGGAGCAGTTACAAGATCACTTGGACGAACACCATCCTTCAGACATTCACCAACATGGATTCCGCCCCCCAACACAATGTGGAAACCCTCATGATCTCCCTGCTCGACACTAATTAAAGGAACCGAAATCATAACAAGGGTTTATACTCATTTTCCTGGACATATCAGCCGTGTCTGACTATCTCACACCAACTCCTACTAAATCAACTCTACAATAAAGGAATTAAAGAACTCCCCTGAAATGGTTCCACTCCTACTTATCAGGCCGTGTGCAATAAATCAAAATTAGCACCCTCACATCTGTACCATTCCGCCTCAAAGGAGTACCGCAAGAATCTGCACTCTCCTCACACCTGTTTAATATATACATACAACCCCTCTGTGACATCAAACATCAACTAGTGGAGTGGAGGAGTGGCCTAGTGGTTGGGGCAAGGTACTTCGGGCCGGAAGGTCGGGGGTTCAAATCCCACTAGAGGACAGCAACCTTGGGCCGGAAGGACTGGGGTTTCTAGTCCCACAGGTGCTCCTTGTGGTCTTGGGCAAGCCACTTAACTCTCCATAGCCCATGTTCCCTGTAAAATAGTTCTGTGTGCTGTGCTTTCCTGTCTAATCAATGTGTTTATACCTCAAAAATTTCCTGTCATGATTTGACAATTTCCAATCTGTAATCAAACCGCTGCTGATCGCTGGAAGTAGCGGTATACAAATGTATACTAAATAAATAAAATAAACTACTTAATATATGCAAACAGCATAATCATCTTAACCCTCCCCCCTTCTCCACTAAAATCACCAGATTATACCAAAATCTCCAACTGCTTCTCAGCAATCAACCTCTGGCTCAAAGAACACAATCTCAAAATTAATCACAGCAAGTCTGAAGCTCTCCATATCACAAGAAACAAGAATTTCAATCCTCCACCTTCAATCATAATAAATACCCCACTCTCGGTCAAAACATAAGTTAATTACCTGGGCATCACACTAGACCAAGAACTCAACTTTAAGGCACAAATAAGCTGAATTACCAAATCAGTCTACTTCAAGCTTTGCACCTTAAGGAACCTATGCAAACTCCTCTCCCCAATGGATTTCCAAACCCTCTATCAAGCAGTAATCTCCCCATCTTTCGAATGGTCAACAAATTTCTACAAGTCATGTTACTGAAATAAAAATAGTCATTTATCAATTTTTATAAGCTGAACACGAATATGACAGTGAAACTGCAAAGTTGGCTCTAGTATTTTTTGTAACCTACAAGAATTAATGTTTACATCACGAAATGCATGTCAATAGTAAATATAATAGGCCTTCGGTTAATACCTATAAAAAAACAAGTTATAGACTACTTCTTAGATTTTTTCGCCTGTCTCTTGTTCGGGAGCTTCTCTGGGGAGTGTCCAGCAGTACTCAGCCAGCATTGTAGTGGACCATTTTCCCTGGTATCTTTGCTCCATCGTTGCGATATCCTGGTGAAAACATTTGCCCTGTTCATCACTAACCATACCACAGTTGTCAGGAAAGAAATCAAGATGGGAATCAAGGAAATGGATCTTTAGAGACATATTGCAGCCAAGTTTCTGATACTGCATCAGCATATCTTCTAGTTCCTTGTAGTTTTCTACACTAAAAACATTCTCGAGAAAGTTTGTTGACACTAGGCAAAAAGCATTCCATGCTTGTTTCACATCACCCTGCAGCAAGTTGTTGAACCGGTCATCTTTGAAGAGCTCTCGAATCTGAGGATCCACAAAAACTCCCTCTTTAATCTTTGCTTTGCTGAATCGAGGGAAGTTTTCATGCAGGTATCGGAAAGTTGGCGAAGTGCGATCCATGGCTTTCACAAAGTTTTTCATCAAACCTAGTTTGATGCGAAGGGGTGGTAGCAGGATTGTGAGACTCAACCACAGCTGGGTGCCAGATATTCTTCTCTCCAACTGTTACATTTTGTCTGTGATTCCATTCCTTCTGCAAGTAGTGCCAATCCCTTGCTCCGCTATCCCACTCACATAAGAAAAACACGTGTATTTTATATATCCCTGCTGCAGTCCCATTAAAAGGGCAACTACCTTCAAGTCACCACAGAGGTGCCAGCTGTACTTGTTATAGTTAATGGAAGTCAGTAGACGCTTTAAGTTATCGTATGTCTCATGTGGACGGCATGCGCTACTGGAATAGATGGAAGACGGTTTCCATTGTTCAAAAGCACAGCCTTAAGACTCAGTTTCGAAGAGTCTATAAATAGTCTCCAGTCTTGTGGGTCATGAGTGATTTTTAAGGCATTCATGAGGCTTTCAATATCGGAACAGAATACCAGATTACTTTCCTTTCTGAAGAAAGGCTCCAACTGCTGGTGGCGCTTTCGATATGAAGTAATGTTGACATCTTCTAGAAGATTCCATTGTTGGAGTCTTGATCCTAGCAATTCTGCCTTGTTCTTGGCCAAGTCCAAATCACGAACCAGGTCATTTAGTTCTTCCTGTGTTATTCTGTGTGGAATTGATATGCATCCCAGTGAAAATCTGGGTCACTGCATGCTGACGGACCAGGAGAAG
Source organism: Ichthyophis bannanicus (assembly GCA_033557465.1). Classification (NCBI taxonomy): domain Eukaryota; kingdom Metazoa; phylum Chordata; class Amphibia; order Gymnophiona; family Ichthyophiidae; genus Ichthyophis; species Ichthyophis bannanicus. The sequence continues at coordinate 905,489,422 of CM066035.1, read as the reverse complement.
AACAGGTCGGCTCACCCTTGTCCTCATCAGATGAATCAAGAGAATATTCTGATGGAGGTTCTGGAATAGCAAGTCCTTCACCATGTGGAACTGGTCTCAATGCAGACAATGTTTGGGTAGACTATGCTTGACTTCTTTTGCTTCACTATTCCGCTGGAAAGAGGAACCACCAAACAAAAGTAACAGTCATTTATGTGGTTGCTTGGCTCTCTCCACACCATGGGGACTGCAAAATGATAATTACACTTACCTGGTAATTGTAGTTCCTTGAGTGACGACAGTTTAGTCCTCTACCACTGGGTAGTGCACCTCCTCCTGCAGCATGGAGACTGGACCAATCAAAATCTGCTACATTTGTGGGGAAGTGACATTTGCCAACCAGAAGTATCACTTCTCAACTGAAGAAGGCATATCCTCTTTACTTTGCATGCAAGACTGGTGACCAAGACAAGCCTTGGGCCCCGCATATATGCTGCGCTACATGTACAACACAGCTTTTACACAGTGGTTGAATTGCAAAAGACCATCAATGCCGTTCCTTATCGTTCCTCCAGTTTAGTCCTCTACCACTGGGTAGTGCACCTCCTCCTGCAGCATGGAGACTGGACCAATCAAAATCTTGCCAACAGTGGATGTAGCGTACTGGAACTCCCATCAGCCCTCAGTGTACTATTGACAAAGCAGACTCAAAAGAGCAAGAAACAGATCTACAAAGGTTATACAATCGTCTTTTTTTTTTAATTACCTATAGAACAATATGTGAACTTCCCTCCCAAAAGGAAGGGATGAGGTCTCGGATATCCAAGCCTCCCCCCCCCCCGCCGAGCCAAGCAAGAGAGTTAGAGGAAGGAAAGACAGAACAAGAGCAAAAACTCACCTGCAAATGTGTTGTGCGCTCCTAAAATGCGTGCTGCGCCAAACAAACCAATACGTCTGGGTGGGAAGGAGGACTAAACTGTCGTCACTCTAATTGAAGAGAATCTAAGAAAACATAAGATTTAGCCTGATACACTATCACACATTTACAGGGATACTTCAACATAAAGGTAGCTCCCATAGCCTGAACTCGAGATCTTAATACAAGAAACGCTTTCCGTTTTAACTGAGTGGTGCGACAAACATCAGAAATATTTTCGTCAGACTATTCAGATATTTTTCCTGACGTAGAGACCTTCTTGAAAGAATCGGTGGTGGAGTTTTTCTTTGTTTTTGTTTTTTATTTTTTTTATTTCCTTTATTTTTGAGTTCTTGCTAAGTTAAAAGGAGTCTCTGTAATTTTTTTCCAATCTGATTAGAGATATGTTCTGGATAATTTCTAATATATTTCACACTCCATATTGTGGGCTGGGTGTTTGTTGTTTAAATTCATATGTATTCTGTTTTGATTGCTTGTATTACCTTTTGAATACCTCAATAAAGTATATTGAAAATGAAAAAAAAAAAAAAAAAATGTCGTCACTCAAGGAACTACAATTATCATTTCCTTATCGTTCCTCCAGTTTAGTCCTCTACCACTGGGATGTAACAGAGCAGAACTAACGGGAGGGACCCTGCCAGCCGGCACGCAATACTGCCGACCCGAAACAGGCATCCTCCGCCGCCAGCACATCCAAAACGGTAGTGCTTGCTGAAAGTATGAAGCGATGCCCAGGTCGCCGCCTTACAAATTTCCACCGGCAGAACAAGACTGTGCTCCGCCCAGGAAGCTGCCTGCACTCTAGTAGAGTGCGCTTTGAGACCTACCGGCGCCTGGCGCCCTTGCAACATGTAAGCCGAGGCAATGGTTTCCTTAATCCACCTGGAAATGGAAGCTTTTGCTGCTGCCTCACCCTTTCGAGGTCCTCCAAACACCACAAAAACAGATGATCCGATTTACGAAAAGCCTCGGACACTTCCAAATACCGATGTAAAACTCTTTACATCCAAACGACTCAAACCACGATCAGAAGCATGCGCAGAGTCCGACCGCAGAACTGGAAGAGACACGGACTGATTCACATGAAACGGAGAAGACACCTTCGGCAGAAAGGAAGGCACTGGCCGAAGAACCACTTTTTCTTTAGAAAAACAGAGAAAAGGTTCCCTATAAGACAGAGCTTGTAACTCGGAAACGCACCACGCTGAACAAATAGCTACCAAAAACAGTCTTAAGAGTTAAATCCTTGATCGAAATTTGACTTAAAGGCTCAAATGGCGCCTTTCCCAGTGTTCGTAAAACCAAATTGAGATCCCACGGTGGAACGGAAATCTGACGTGGAGGGCGCATTCTCGAAACCGCCTTCAAGAAACGCAGAACATCGTCGTGAGCTCCCAGAGGCACTCCATGAACCTTGCCTCTATAACAGGCCAGGGCCACCAACTGCACCCTCAAGGAGCTGGCGGGGAGCCCCTTCTCGAAACCATCCTGCAGAAAACTCAACACTACCAGCACGGATCTGATGCCGGGAACACCAGTCCTCAAAAATTCGCCAGATGCGTACATAGGCAAGCGATGTGGAGCATCTCCGAACTTGGAGAAGAGTTGACATAACCGATCCGGAATAACCTCTCTCTCAACCTTGCCCTTTCAATGGCCAAGCCGTAAGCGAGAATCGATCCACTCGCGGCATCACTAACGGACCCTGTAAGAGAAGCTCCTGAGACACTGGAAGTCGCCAGGGGGTCCCGTCCAGCAATCAGATGAGGTCGGCATACCACAGCCGCCGGGGCCAGTCCGGTGCCACCAACAGCACGCGCCTGCGATGCGATTTGATGCGCTGAATCACTCGACCAATGAGCACCCACGGCGGGAACACATAGAGAAGACCTGTCGATGGTCACGGTTGAATCAAGGCGTCTATGCCCTCCGACATGGGCTCCCGCTGCCTGCTGAAAAGTCGGCTCGCTTTTGCAGACTGGAAGATGGCCATCAAGTCCATGACCGGTGTTTCCCACCAGAGAACCAACTGCGCGAACATGTCGGGATGCAGCTCCCATTCGCCCGCATCCACTCGTACTCTGCTGAGAAAGTCGGCTGTCACATTGTCCTTTCCGGCGATGTGCACCGCTGAGATTGCTAGGAGATGCACCTCTATCCAGGAGAACAGACCCTCTGCCTCCTCTTCCATGGCTGTGCTGCCGGTACCGCCCTGGCGATTTATGTATGCCACGGTCGCCACATTGTCCGATAGTATTCGCACCGCACGACGCGTTACCAGCGACTCGAAACTGTTTAGGGTGAGAAACACCGCTCGCAGCTCCAGACAATTGATCGACCAGACGCTCTCCTCCGCCGACCAACGTCCCTGCGCAAACGCCGTCCCGCAATGCGCTCCCCAGCCCGCTAGGCTGGCATCCGTGAGGAGCGGAATCCACACTGGCTGCTCCAAGGGCATTCCCGCTCGCAAGGACGTAGGGATCAGCCACCACTTCAATGCCTGCCGGACCTGTAGAGGACACGGGAGCCGCTTGCTCAAGGGGTCGGACTGATTGCACCAACGACGAAGCAAGGCCCGCTGCAACGGCCTCATATGAAATCTGGCCCAAGGAACCACCTCCAGCGTAGTCACCATGGTCCCGAGCACCTGCAGGTATTGCCACGCTGTCGGAGCCGACAGCGTCCCGAAGCGCTGCACGAGAGCCCGGACTCTTTTCCGTTAGAAACACTGAGCCTAGCCGAGTATTGAACCGTATTCCCAAATACTCGAGAACTTGCGTAGGCTCCAGATGACTCGAGCGGATTGACTACCCAACCTAGACTCGAGGAAAGTTACCACCTTTTCCGTGGCTCTCTCGCTCTCGTCCCTGGACTTCGCCCGGATGAGCCAATCGTTGAGGTATGGATGGACTAATACTCCTTCCTTTCTCAGCGCCGCCGCTACCACCATTATTTTGGTGAAAACTCGTGGGGCTGTGGCGAGGCCAAAAGGTAGAGCCTGAAACTGGAAGTGCCCCCAAGGAAGCACGAACCGCAGAAACCTTTGATGCGCTTCCCTGATCGGGACATGGAGATAAGCCTCCTTGAGATCGAGGGACGTAAGGGACTCTCCTTGCTGAACTGCTACATTCACCGATCTCAGTGTTTCCATGCGAAAGTGTTGCACCCGAAGGCACCGATTCACACCTTTGAGATCGAGAATAGGCCGAAGCGATCCATCCTTCTTTGGTACCACAAAATAAATAGAGTAACGACCTATACCGTACTCCTCTGACGGTACCGGAATAACGGCCCCCAGCTGCACCAGATGGTCTAAAGTCTGACACACCTGGAAAGCCTTTTTCGGCCCTCTGCAGGGCAAACTCACAAATGAGTCCAGCGCCGGCTTTGCGAGATCTAGAGCATAGCCGTCACGGATAATCTCCAACACCCACTGATCAGTAGTCACGTGGGTCCAGGCAGAAAGGAAATCCTGAAGACGACCTTGGTGTGATTATCTCTGATGATCTCAAGGTGGCAAAACAGTGCGACAAGGCGGTGGCAAAAGCCAGGAGGATGTTGGGCTGCATTCAAAGAGGGATTACCAGCAGAAAGGAAGAGGTACTTATGCCACTGTACAAATCACTGGTGAGGCCTCACTTGGAATACTGTGTTCAGTTTTGGAGGCCATATCTTGCAAAAGATGTAAAAAGACTGGAAACTGTTCAGAGAAAGGCGACCAAAATGATTTGGAGCCTGCGTCAGAAGCCTTATGAGAAGAGACTTGAAGACCTAAATATGTACACTTTGGAGGAGAGGAGGGACAGGGGAAATATGATTCAGACCTTTAAATACTTAAAGAGAAATGATGAACAAACAAACCTCTTCCAAAGACGGGGAAGCTGTAAAACTAGAGGGCATAACATGAAGCTGCAAGGTGGTAAATTGAAAGGCAATGTCAGGAAATATTTCTTCACTGAAAGGGTGGTGGATGCTTGGAATGCCCTCCCGATGGAAGTGGTGAGGGCAAACACGGTGATGGAATTCAAAACGGCATGGGACAAACACAGTGGATCCCTTTACAGCAACAGGATAAAAGCAAAACAAACAGTACCATCTAACTTCTGAACTATCTAGCATCTGAACAAATAAGGGTGTCCTACATGGAGTGGTGGGTTCACCCCTAAACAGAAACAAAAACATGGGGAGGGGTGGCCTGCACAGAGCGACAGGTGCACCTACTCTTGCCATCTTGCTGGGCAGACTAGATGGACCATGCTGGTCTTTATCTGCCGTCACTTACTATGTTACTATGTTACTATGACCTCCGATCGATTGACTCTTTGCCGGGACCCACTGCCATTCATTGTGGTCTGCGAGTGGCACCCGAAGATGCTGCTGAGAACCCCCTGCTGGCCCCTCGAAACCCACGAAACCCCAGTGTTCAGGAGGCAAAACGCCCTCTTTGGGACCCTGCGAAACAGGGAGATCGAAACCTCCGAAAGTCCCTATACTATCCCCGGAAGGAAGAAAATACCTTTCCCTGCTTTGGTTTATCCTCCGGGAGCCTACTGCCTTTGGATTCCCCCAAGTCTTTAACCAACTTATCCAAATCCTCTCCGAACAATAGCTTACCCTTAAATGGAAGCTTGCCGAGCTGAGCTTTGGAAGAACCATCAGCTGCCCAATTCTTAAGCCAAAGGGATCTGCGCACGGCTACTAAAGAAGCCATACTATTCGACAACGCTCTAATGAGGTCGTAGTGCACGGCCAGATACGCCGAACCGGACTCTAAGCGCTGCAGTTCCCCGACCTCATCAGGCCCAAAGAGGTCGACTGCTTTAGGTGCTGAACCCAACGGAGACAGGCTCTCGCTACCCAAGCTCCACAGATAGAAGCCTGTAAAGAAATCGCATCAGCTTCGAAAGACTGCTTCAAGAGACCATCTACCTTCCTATCTTGCACATCCCTCAGGGCCACGCTGCCCTCTACCAGGATTGTAGTCTTTTTAGTGACCGCCGAAACCACAGCATCTACCTTTGGAGAACGTAACCTTTTCCTTGTCTTTATCAGCCAAGGGGTAGAGCTTACTCATAATCCTAATTCCCTTCAGCCCTGCTTCCGAATGATCCCACTCGTTCTGAATCATCTGATCTATTACCTTATGGATAGGAAAGACTACCTGCGCTTGACACACTGCCTGAATAATGGGATCTGCGATATCCTCTTCCTCAACCAGCTGCTCGGGAGACAGCCTGAGGGTCTGCAGGGCCTCCGAAACAAGAGCCGGCAATTCTTCTCTTCGAAACACCCGAATAATCCTAGCTTGGTCCTCTGGCTCAGGAATCTCGCCCTCTTCTAATTCATTGTCATCTCCCTCCAGCTCATAATACGCCTCCTCTACCTTGTGCCACCCCAAGTCCGAGGTAGAAGGCTCTGGAGGTCGCAGCCTCTTGGCTGCTCTTAACGGTAAAGATTCACCCTCCCCAAGCCCGGGCTTCTGGGCGGGAGCGGGAACAGAAAGGGAAGTAGGTAGCTGGCCCTGCCTTCTACGACAAAGCCTGATGCAAGAACAATATAAAATCTGGGGAAAATTCCTCCATTAGTGCAACAGAACCAAGATCTGCAGCCGCTCCAGAAGTACCAGAAGCTCCCTCTGGAGCCGGAGCGGAAGGACCCGCTATCCAAGAATCACTCTCCATCCCCGTAACCGCTTCCTGGGGCCCAGAAGGCTTAGGGGTCTCCATCTGCTGTCCACCACTGAAAGGCCCTGTGACACAGCTCGAAGAGACGCCTGTGCCACCTGAAGTGCCCTTCCAGGATCCACAAATAATACACTGGGAGCTGACATGGATGGAACAAAAAGGGCAAACTGAAAGCAGCGAGCCCTGAGGACAGCTCAATAAGCTTTACACTTCAGTTCGCGTTTTCTGTCTTTTTTTTTTTTTAACCGCTTAAATCAATGGCAGTGCTTCATAGACTACCGCCCAAAGCAAATGCCCGCAGAAAATAATGATTTTGCAAAGGAAAAACAAAGGTAAAGGTAAAAGAACTTGCTAACCTGCATCCGGAGACTCCTCTATGCCCGTCAACAGCCCTGCCAGCAATATACAGGCGCCGCTGTAGAAACCGCGTGTCTAAATGGCCGCGGTTTCACACAGCATTTAGGCGGGAACCAGCGGGAGTTTCTGCAGCCCCGAGGAGATAAGAAGAAACCTCTCACCGACCGTCTGCTCTTGAAACCAGCACTCTTCAACTGAACGAAGCGTCAGCTGTGTGTCTGCGGAGCCGTTTTCGCTGCCAACGCCTGCAGCAAGAAGAGAGCCGGCTGACTGATTGCCGGTGAGAAATTTAAACCCCGCTCCGTCAAGGGGAAAAATAACTCAAAGAAATCACCGAAAAGGCACGTGGCTAGGCAAGGATAGGACCCGGATACCAGAGTCCTGCAGTCCAAATGTTATGCAAAGACATCCGTCAGAAATTAACCCCTTAATACCTTTTTTATTTTATTTTTAAAGTGACAGCCACAAACAGCCCAAAGGAGAACTTTAAAGAGAAAGCCTACAATGTCAATCTACCACCACCCAAAAGAAAAGTAAATAGAGGAAAAAATCAAATTGAACGCTGAGATCTAACTAGCCTGCTAAGAACAGATTCCTTAGTGAGCCCAGCACCTAGGCTCACAAGTCCTCATGCTGCATGGAGACTGGACACACTGAGGGCTGATGGGAGTTCCAGTACGCTACATCCACTGTTGGCAAGATTTTGATTGGTCCAGTCTCCATGCTGCAGGAGGAGGTGCACTACCCAGTGGTAGAGGACTAAACTGGAGGAACGATAAGGAACGGCATTGATGGTCTTTTGCAATTCAACCACTGTGTAAAAGCTGTGTTGTACATGTAGCGCAGCATATATGCGGGGCCCAAGGCTTGTCTTGGTCACCAATCTTGCATGCAAAGTAAAGAGGATATGCCTTCTTCAGTTGAGAAGTGATACTTTTCTTCTTGTTGGCAAATGTCACTTCCCCACAAATGTAGCAGAAATAGTCAACGGTATTAACGCACTTTTGCGGCATTACTGTTCTGTATTGTACCTAAATGGCTAAAATTATATGATTAATAAAAGTTACATGTAACAGTAGCTTAAACTGTCTCGCACACAGTCTGAAATATTTTAAATGCTCAACCTTTCCGACTGCGTATAAGTACACTGCTGACGTCAGATGGCTTCAGCAGCCGTCTGGCAGTAGTATTGCATTGCATCAGAAAATGATGCAATCAACTCTGGATAATGTGTGCATGCTGGTATTACGCAATGTGATGCAATATTACATCATTCAAGGCTTATTTGGGATGTTGTTGATGTCCTACTGGATAAATTTACACGGTGAAACGTCAAAAACGAACTACATGCAATATTTTCAAAATGAGAGCCAAAAAATGTTTTTAATGTTATATTCGTGTTCAGCTCACCAAGATACTACAGATTAGGGCCTTTTAAAGTCAGTAACAATTTCAATGTTGACCAGTGATTGCAATTCCATCTACCAGGACAACCCCAAGAGCACACTATACCCCCCACAACTAGCTCAAAACACAGTAGCTAGAACCGTATTGGTGAAATCTCAACAGGTTCACATTACCCCACTATTCAAACAGCTTCCCTGGCTCTCCATTATAAGCAGGATCAAATACAAAATTATCCTACATATTCACAAAATTCTGAACAATCAGCGCATAATCTTGCTCCCCTAGTAGCGAGCAACAATTCCAAAAGACCCAGGAGAACTGCTACAATCAACAGACTGGAAATACCCACAGACAAACCCACATGCAGCTAAAGAACTAACAGGGCATTTTTTTCTATACGCTCCCACATTAAGATCCATCCAGTTAACCAGTCAATTCCATAAAAACCTAAAACTTCTCCTGTTCCTAGAACATTATGGATCTAATACTGAATAAAGAACACCCAATAAAGCAATAATCACACCCCACACTGTAAATAGTTAAACCTCATAGTTTAATGACTGTATCTGTTATAACACATGCTCCACGTATCACACACCTTACTGTTCAATTGTTAACGTTACTGCACCGAGTTATTGACTGGTAGAAAGACGGTACAGAAAAGATGTAAGTGGGTAAAAAATGTTCATAAACGTATAATTTCTGGAGATGAGTTGAAGTTTTGACCAATTTAAAAAGGTTTAAAAAGGGAGCTGGTGTTGAGAGAAGAAGAAAATAATTTCATACTCTTTTCTTCTCTCTCATCAGGACAGGAGGGTCATTAGTGCACAGCTACCACCAACAAGAAAACAATTTGTACAGTGCGCCATCCAACTAAGCTTTGGATCCCGATAGCCACAAACTTAAAAAAATCCCCATCAGATCATGTGCAAAATTAACAATTGCACCAGGTACTGCTTTGTATTATGGTTTCGTTTATTGTGTACTAGGCTTATTTTTTAAAGTCACATGATTGTTCTTTTTTATTTAAAAGTGTCTACACCTTTGCAAGCACCTGCAGATGAGACATTCCTTGTTCTAGAGTTTCAAAACGTTATGAAGAAAAAGTTGAGTTCCCCTTGGAAAGGGAGTTTGTAAGTTAGATTTTAAATACCCTCTTTTTCTTTTTATTCATGGACTACAGCTTGCAGAAGAAAAGAATTTTCAGAAACTTCTCCATTCAAGTTTCTCCTTTCTGTTTTAACCTTCCCTGAACTATAATCATTTTGCTTCCCTTTCACCCACTATGATTTTTTCCTGCTGAAAGTCTTAAGAACAGGGAAGCCTCAGGGACCTAGACTACTGCAGAGATGCAAAAAGACCACTATGGACTAGGTCACACATCAGTGGAGAAATGGCTACACACTATTGACATGCATGAAAACAGACTATAGGCCCTCTGGAGCCAAAAACTACCTGTATCTAAATTTAACTCACTTAAGAGCTTAGATTCAAATTTAACCATGCATGGACTTACTTCAGCTATCTACTTTCCTGGACTGTCTGCCACAAGGCCACCTGTAGGGGCTTCGCAGAGCAGAAACCTTCCCCTTTCCCTAAGGAAAGGTGCTTGTCTATCTTGCCCATTACTATCAAAATGGCACCGCTCAGCACTTCACTCTAACCTACATAAGCTAAGTGGAGAAGTGGCCTAGTGGTTGGGGCAAGGTACTGCAGGCCGGAAGGTCAGGGGTTCAAATCCCACTAGAGGACAGCAACCTTGGGCCGGAAGGACTGGGGTTTCTAGTCCCACAGGTGCTCCTTGTGGTATTGGGCAAGCCACTTAACTATTTTACAGGGAACATGGGCTATGGAGGGTTATCTCCAAGTTATAATGCCCTGTTCAATGTAATTTCAGTTTGTTCAATGTAAACCACACTGATGCAGAATAGCACGGTATATAAGAGAATGTAAATAAATAAGTGGGAGAAATGGTGCAGAGCCAGCATCATTTTGATAGCATTGGGCAAGACGTCGGAAGGTAAGCACCTCCTCTTATGGCTACAGACACACATAGGGGTTCAGATAAGCCTTTGAGAGTTCTAGGTAGCCTTGCTGAGAGGAAAGGAAAGAAGTGAAAATGCAGGTGGTATGGAAAGGGTTTAAGAAGCTTGATGTTCTATCATGATAGGAGGGCAACAGCTGGGTAGCCCTGTCATGTTGCTAACCTCTTCAACAACCTATAGTCCCATGTTGAGCCTGTGGTGTAAGTTTGGCATAGAAGCTTCTTACCTCAACTATGCAACCTAGCTGCATGCACTCTTCTATAAGCTTACAAAAGAGTTTGGGTCTATTTTTATAGAGTAATATAATACTATTTAATTATATACAAATTACTCCAAACGAAACCGACTACTGCAGTGAAAATCCGGAGGGTTTACTTATAAATTCAGTTTGAATGCCCGGAAATTGTCTCAGACTAGTCGGCTAGTCTGAGGCAATTTCCAGCCATTCAAACTGAATTTATAAGTAAACCCTCCGGATTTTCACTGCAGTAGTCAGTTTCATTTGGAGTAAATTTGTATATAATTAAATTGCACTATTCTATAAGACAGGAGCATAGAAGCAAACCACCCCCTCATTTAAACAGCATGCATTTTGTTTTGGAAACTTGTGACAGCTGCAAGTTTACAGCAAACACCCTATGCCCCCATGCCTCTCAATATATACTGCACCACAGGAGCAAATCACCACAATATTTTGACAACAAAGTAGCCTGGCTATGTGTAACCACACAGGGCACAGAGAGTTGATATCTTTTCAGAAAGGGCAACAGTTTCTGAATTCTATGAGGTTATTAACAGATTGCACTTTTATACGTATTGACCACATCAAATATAAAAACTGTTGCTTATATACTACATAACTTGTGCAGAACAGTACCCAGCTAGCCCAGAACTAGTATCACAAAACATTAAAGACCCACTGTACTAAAATGTCTACATTATGTCTTGGGGGAAAAGGCAGGGCAAGTCTTGTTCTAAGGAATTTACAGCTACTTTGACTTAATCATGCTATATCGTAGCTGTTTTGTCAAAGAATCAACAGCAGGCAAATAGGATTCAATTCTATTTCCGAATTTACCAGACCATTTCCATTGCTGTCCAAGTACGTTCTTTAAAACCGTCTAAAAGAAATTTGCTACTAAAGCGTAGCAAGTAAAAAACATTATGAAAATAAGTAAAAGGTTAACAGGACATCGGCTGTCAGTCCGAACCATGCAACCCTTTCGCCAGCTTTCACAGGCAGCAAGGCCGGTATTGAAGGTGGGAAGCAGACAGTTTTAACGTGACTTTTTACTCGCACATGATTAAGAGAGAAAATGACTCAAGACTCTAAGCTGCCACAAGCATGGGGGGGGGGGGGGGGGGGAGTTTAGGGGGAAACGTGAGAAAAGGACACAAAAGCAAGAGCTAATGAACAAGCGAGTGCCCTGAGCAGACCCTCGCTTCACTCCTTTCCGGGGGCAGCGACTCGGGCCGCGTAACTTCCCTCAGACACCCACTTTCTTTATTCGCCATTTTCTCGCGCGTCGTCTCGGGCCTCCTCTCCTTCTCTTTCAGCCCTGGAGCCGTCCGCCGCTAACGGCAGAGGAACGACGGAGCCAAACCCGCTCGGCCTTCTCCTGCACTTGTCGATAGATCGCTCCACCGTCCTGCAAAGCCCAGCGCCGATTTCCTCTTATTTCTGCAGCCTAACTTGAAGTCTCACTTTCAACCCCGCGCCGCCGTCCGGTGCAACACAACTGCGCACGCGCCCAAACAACAACATCCGGTTATAGCCCCAGCTCTGGCTCTCCAGTAGCGGAAATGCGCAGCGCTCGCCGAGGCGCGAGAATTTGGAGCGTGTTGCTGCGAGGGCGAAGCGGAAGGTGCGCTTGCGCAGTGCCAAGTCTGCGTTTCGCGTCACGTTGCCTTTGTAGGTTAGCCATTGAGGGTTTCCATGGTTACATGTTCCTGTCGACAGAATCTGCACCAGAGCAAACACCCTGAAAAGTATAGAAAACATGGTGAGGGGGTCTAACGAAGCTCGGTGAATAGTCCAGACTGTGCAGCAAAGATTTAATGCCAAAAATACAGGGTCATGCTTTTGGGCTGAAAAACAAATGGTAGTTACAGGAATGAAGTCCGTTGCATCAAATAGAGCCGGATGACCTTAAGATGTCTAACAGATAGATAAGGCAACAGCAAAAACCAAACGAATACTTTTGAATGTGTAGGGAGAAAAATGGCCAGCAGGAAAAGACGGCAGCGTTGTCTCTGTGTAAGTTTCTGGGGAGAGAGATTCTCGAGTACAATTCTGAAGAGCTCATTTTCAAAAGGACATACATCAGGTGTTCGTCCAGAGGGTGGCTATTGTACAGGTCAGTGCTCTTTGTCATAAAGCATATGGGGACAGCTTTAAAGATCTAAACACATATACCATGGAAAAAGGTAGAATAGGGCAGAAGTTCACAATCTTTTTTTGGTTGTGTGGACTCATTATTAATCTCCAAAAAGCTCAAGGACCTTCAGTTCAACCTCACCATGTTTCCTGGATCACATTCCCTCCATACCAAACTTATTCCCACTAGTACTCTTTATCTCCCTTCCCCTTCCCCTTTCACTTGGTTTGCAGCTTGTCGTGCTGTGAGGGCTTGTGTGCATCAGTGATGCTGAGAGCTAAACTATCGGTAGTTTAACTACTGGCAGGGTCTCCCAAGATGGACAGGTCTCAGCTGAGGTGCCAGACGAAGACAAACCACCCATCTGGGCAGCAGCAGAATGGGATAGTGTTGACGGCGGAGGATCACATTTCTGTGACAACGGCAACAACACCAAACTTAAACTGCGCGGAAGGAAGGCCCGGCAATCTACTTCTGTATCTTGCCATGAAAACCCAATGGATAGTTACAACAAAACAAATTGTGCTATGGTGCTGGAAGATGAGACTCCCAGGTCGGAAGGCACTCAACTAGCTACTGGGGAAGAGCTGAAGACTTTTCAGAGTAAAGCCAGCATTTATGATGTGGTTGGATCAAAGCCTTCGGGAAGTCTGACTGCTGATGTAGCTGCGCATGAAATGAGAGTCAGAAGCTGTAAAGATGTCTTACACATTGGAACATGGAACGTACGAAGCATGAACCAAGGGAAGTTGGAAGTGGTCAAGAATGAAATGGAACGTGTACAACTTGATCTGTTGGGTGTCAGCGAACTGAAATGGACTGGCATCGGGCACTTTGCATCAGATGATCACATGGTCTACTATGCTGGAAATGAAAGACAAAGAAGAAATGGTGTTGCATTTATAATAAAGAAGAAACTTGCAAGAACTGTAATGAAATACAATGCAGTCAGCGAACGCTTAATCTCTATTCGTCTACGAGGATTGCCTATCAACACAACTATAATTCAAGTATATGCCCCAACAACAGCTGCAGAAGAGAATGAAATTGAAGAGTTCTATGAACAAGTACAAGCTGAAATTGACAGAACATGCAAACAGGATATCCTGATAGTCATGGGTGACTGGAACGCAAAAGTTGGCAACAAAGAAGAAGGCAAAGTAGTTGGAAAATATGGACTTGGCAACAGAAATGAAGCTGGAGAAAGATTGATAGAATTCTGCAAGACCAATGATCTATTCATCTCAAACACCTTCTTTCAGCAACACAAGCGACGACTGTACACATGGACTTCACCCAATGGATTGTATAAAAATCAAATTGACTACATCTGTGGAAGTCAACGATGGAAAAGCTCTGTAACATCAACAAAGACAAAACCTGGAGCTGACTGTGGTACAGATCATCAACTACTAGTATGCAAACTCAAGCTAAAGTTGAAAAAGAGCAAACCACTCATGAATGCACCAAAATATGACCTTGAGAATATACCACTGGAATTTAAAGACTGCCTGCAAAATCGATTTGCTGCCTTAGATACAAATGACAGAGCTCCGGAAGAGTTATGGAATGACATCAAGAAGGTTGTGCTGGAAGAAAGCGAGAAGTCTTTACAAAAGGTGAAAAAGCAAAAACGGCCAAAATGGATGACGGAAGAAACTCTGAAAATTGCCCAGAAACGCAGAGAAGCTAAAGCCAAAGGAGAAAGAAAGACAATCGCAGAACTCAACAGAGATTTCCAACGTGCAGCAAGACAGGACAAGGAAAAGTACTACAATGACACTTGCAAAGAAATAGAAGCAGAAACTATTAGAGGAAGAACAAGATCGGCTTTCCTAAAGCTGCGAGAGTTAAAGAAAAAGTTCCAGCCTCGAATTGGAATGTTACAAGATGCTCAAGGTTCTATGTTGAATGATGCTGAGAAGATCAAGAAAAGGTGGAAGGAATATACAGAGTTTTTATATGATAAAGATCAAGTGGACCAACAGCCGTTTCAACCTATACCTTATGATCAGGAACCATTGGTGATGAAAGAAGAAGTTGAAGCAGCATTGAAAGCCTTATCAAAGAACAAAGCACCAGGCATTGATAGCATTCCCATAGAGGTATTGCAGCAATCTGATGCAGCTGTTACCGTACTTACAAGGCTCTGCCAAGAAATATGGAAGACAACATCATGGCCAACTGACTGGAAAAGATCTGTGTTTATACCAATACTAAAGAAAGGTGATCCAACTGACTGTGGAAATTATCGCACAATCGCTCTGATCCCACATGCCAGCAAGATTCTACTGAAGATTATTCAAAAGAGACTACAGCCATACCTAGAACAAGAACTACCTGAAGTGCAAGCAGGGTTCAGGAAAGGGCGAGGAACGAGAGACATCATTGCGGATGTGAGATGGATCCTTGAAAAGACTAAAGAATACCAAAAGGATATCTATTTGTGCTTTATCGACTATAGCAAGGCTTTTGACTGTGTAAACCATGAGAAACTCTGGGCCACATTAAGAAGCATGGGTATACCAGAACACCTGATCGTTCTCTTGCGTAATCTGTACATTGATCAAGAAGCAACAGTTCGAACGGAACAAGGAGAAACAGAATGGTTTAAAATAAGCAAAGGTGTAAGACAAGGCTGCATACTTTCCCCCTACCTGTTTAATTTATATGCAGAACAAATCATCAGAGAAGCAGGACTGTATGAAGACAACAGAGGTGTGAAGATTGGTGGAAGACTCATCAACAACCTTCGCTATGCTGATGATACCACATTACTGGCTGAAAGTGAAGATGATCTGAAACATTTGCTTCTCACAATCAAAGAACATAGTCTCAAAATGGGCCTGCACCTTAATGTAAAGAAGACAAAGATCATGACAACTGGCATAATCAACAGATTCATCGTTGAAGGAGAAGAAATTGAAATCGTGAACAACTTTAACCTACTTGGATCAACTATCAATAAAGAAGCAACAAGCAGTCAAGAAATCAGACGACGCATTGCTCTTGGCAGAATGGCTATGAAAGACCTAGATAAGATTCTCAAGAGCAGAGATGTCTCTCTCCATACAAAGATTCGACTTGTTCAAGCCATGGTATTTTCAATAACATCATATGGATGTGAAAGCTGGACAGTGAAAAAGACAGACAGGAAGAAAATTAATGCCTTTGAATTATGGTGCTGGCGGCGAATACTGTGTATACCATGGACTGCCCGAAGAACAAACCAGTCGGTACTAGAAGAGATCAAACCTAAGCTTTCTTTAGAAGCTCAGATGACAAGACTTCGACTTTCATACTTCGGACACATCATGCGAAGAGAGAGATCATTAGAGAAAGACATCATGCTTGGCAAGATAGAAGGTCAACGCAAAAGAGGAAGGCCAGCAATGAGATGGATTGCTACAATAACAGCAGCTACGGGTACCAGTCTGTCAACAATGAGCCGCCTGACTGAAGACCGAACACAATTTAGGATAGCTATCCAGAGGGTCGCCATGAGTCGACTCCGACTCGACGGCACTTAACAACAACAACTCTTTATCTCCCTTCCCCTTCCTAATTCCACCAGTCTCTCCCCAACCAATCCCCATTAGTCCCAGAGACCAATGCAGTAAAGTGCATTAGGCTTCGCGCAAGGGTTATCTCAGTTTTTGCAGACAATTTTCTGCATTACCAATGGAGAAAGGAGTTTTGCACATGAGCTAACTGCACAAAACCTTGAACAGATCTGGCAGTGTACAGCACATTTAAATCCATGGTAATCAGGGTTGGCCCAAGAATTTCTGCCACACTAGGCAGAAGCCCCAGTCGTGCTGCCCCTCCCCCCCCGAGCTGTGCCGATCTGCGCTACCGCTGATTCTGGCATTGGGAGGGCATGGCTCGGCATCAGGCGTGCTTCTGAACCCCCTCCAACATAACTTCAGGGGTTCAGAAGCGGCAGGCCATTTGTGCCAAAACACATGGCCTGCCACCACCGAGCCTAGCCGTCCCCCACGGAATCAGCGGCAGCAGGGGTTGCAGCGCTGCACTGCTCAGCATGGGGGAGGGAGGGCAGCACGGTTCAGTACATGGGGGGAGGTGGCAGAAGCACATGGCCTGCCGCCACAAAGATCTGCCGCCTTAGATGAAACACTTGGTTACTGATATCCAGTGGAGGATTCGCCACTCATGGAAGGGTGGTTACTATGATCAAATGCTCAGTGTTAAGGAATACGCTTGGATTTATAAACTTAATACTGTTGAGCCATCGAGTCTGAACCAAGACATTGAGTGGATGACATTGGTGTGCTTCATCCTTAACTTTCTAAAATATCTGATTCTCTGATCAAGAGACTAATGTCATTTTTTTTAAATAAAAAATGATTTGCAGGGCTTGTTGGGAGCTGTAAGAGCCATGGCGTCCATGCGATTGCTGAGCATATTCTGCCGGTGAGGACTGGAAGTATATGGCTACAGATCCAGATATATATCCCTGATGCAGAATTGCTGAAACATAATATTGTGTTGGATGGATGAAGTCATTGTTTTTGCTAAGGGCCATCAAGTTGCTGTCAACTCATGGCAACCCTCTGGATAGCTGTCCTAAACTGTTTGGTCTTCAGTCAGGCGGCTCATTATTGATAGAGTGGCAGCCATAGCTGCTATTATTGTATTGATCCATCTTATTGCTGGCCTTCCTCTTTTGTGCTGACCTTCTGCCTTGCCAAGCATGATGTCTTTCTCTAACCATCTTTCTCTTCGCATGACGTGTCCAAAGTATGAAAGTCAAAGTCTTGTCATCTGAGCTTCTAAAGAAAGCTTAATATTGATCTCTAGTACTAACTGGTTTGTTCTTCAGGCAGTCCATGGTATACACAGTATTCTTCTCCAGAACCATAATTCAAAGGCATTGGTTTTCTTCTTGTCTATCTTTTTCACTGTCTAACCTTCACATCCATATGCAACATTCATATCCAATAACATTCATATCCATATGATGTTATTGAAAATACCATGGCTTGGACAAGTCAAATCTTTGTATGGCGAGAAACATTTTATTTAGCTAGACTTCTATAGTGCTTTTCACTGGGTCAAAGAGGTGACATCTCTGCTCTTAAGAATCTTGTCTAGGTCCTTCATAGCCATTCTGCCAAGAGCAATGCGTCATCGAATTTCTTGACTGCTTGTCATTTTTTTATTGATTGTTGATCCAAGTAGGTTAAAGTTGTAACTATTTCAATTTCCACTCCATCAATGATGAACTTATTCATTTTGCCAGTTGTCAGGATCTTTGTTTTCTTTACGTTAAGGTGCAGGCCCATTTTAAGATTCTGTTCCTTGATCGTGAGAAGCAAATGTTTCAGATAATCTTCACTTTCAGTCAGTAATGTTATATCATCAGCATAGCGAATGTTGTTGAGTCTTCCATCAATTTTCACACCTCGGTTGTCTTCATACAGTCCTGCTTCTCTGATGATTTGTTCTGCATATAAATTAAACAGGTAGGAGGAAAGTATGCAGCCTTGTACACCTTTGCTGATTTTAAACCATTCTGTTTCTCCTTGTGCCATTTGAACTGTTGCTTCTTGATCAATTTAAAGGTTGTGCAAGAGAACTATCAGGTATTCTGGTCCCATGCTTCTTAATGTGGCCCAGAGTTTTTCATGGTTTACACAGTCAAAAGCCTTACTGTAGTCAATACAACACATATAGATATTCTTTTGTCTTTTCAAGGATCTATCTCGGATACATCATCATGTCTGGTTCCTTGCCCTTTTCTGAATCCTGTTTGCACTTCAAACAGTTCTCATTTCAGGTATGCTTGTAGTCTCTGCCGAATGATCTTGAGTAAAATCTTGCTGGCATGTGGGATCAGAGCGATTGTGTGATAATTTATACAGTCAATTGGATCACCTTTCTTCTGTACTGATATAAACACAGATCTTTTCCAGGCAGTTGGCCATGATGCTGTCTTCCAAATTTCCTGGTAGAGCCTTGTAAGTATGTTAACAGCTGCATCCGATTGATGTAATATTTCAGTGGGAATGCCATCATTGCCCAGTGCTTTGTTCTTTGATAAATCCGAATTCAATCCTTGGGTCAGTAAATATAAATCCAAAACAACAAAACAAACCCACAAATAAACCCCTTATTAGAAAATATTATTTTTGTCAGAAAAGGCTGGAGGAGACTGAAATTGAAGTCCAGTCACACCAGACAACCCATTCTATTTTTCTTTTTTATAAATAGTAACACGCTGTACTTAGCTCATTATCATTGTCCAGTGAAGCTTTGTCACACCAAACTAGGTTTTTGAAAAGCGGTCATTCAATCCACCTTTGATAAGGCATTCAATGCTGCTTTGACTTCTTCTTTCATCACCAATGGTTCCTGATCATAAGATATAGGTTGAAATGGCTGTTGGTCCATTTGATCTTTATGGTATAATGATTCTGTATATTCTTTCTACCTTTTTTTGATCTCCTCAGCATCATTCAATATGGATCCTTGTAACATTCCAGTTTGAGGCTGGATTTTTTTCTTTAACTCTCATAGCTTTAGGAAAGCCAATCTTGTTCTTCCTCTAATAGCTTCTGATTCTATTTCCTTGCATGTGTCATTGTAGTACTTCTCCTTGTCTTGTTTTGCTGCACTTTGGAAATTTCTGTTGAGTTCTGTGATTGTCTCTCTTTCTTCTCTGGCTTTATAGTTTCTCTGCGTTTCTGGGCAATTTTCAGAGTTTCTTTAGTCATCCATTTTGGCTATTTTTGCTTTTACACCTTTTGTAGAGACTTCTCACTTTTTTCCAGCACAACCTTCTTGATATCATTCCATAAATCTTCTGGAGCTCTGTCATTTGTATCTAAAGCAGCAATTCAATTTTGCAGGCAGTCTTTAAATTCCAGTGGTATATTGTCATTCCTTATCGGTCCGCCAGTTTAGTCCTCCACCTCTGGGTTGTGCACCTCCTCCTACAGCTTGGAGACTGGGCATGTCACAAAACAGTGGCATCACTGGATGTAGCCTGCTGATCTCTACCATTATCCCCAGTGTGTCCAGTCTCCATGCAGCAGGAGGAGATAGTTAGTCTAGGTGCTGGGCTCACTTGAGAGCGGATAAGGAACAGTTAGCCTAGGTTTTTGGTTTCTTTGACTCCAAATGGTATTTTGTATTTTGTCCCTTTCTTTTTTTGGGGGGGGGCTGTGCCTTTAAAAAAAAAAGCCTTAGGAAAAGAGTGCTGCCTCTTGTGCCTGGTCTGCTTCCCTCTGCCTTTATTTGTCTGTTATTCGCTTCTCTGCCGGCAACGATCTCTCCCCCCTGATCAGCCTGGGGGAGAGCTCAACAGCGTGAAGTCAGATTGAATTCTGGCAGCATGGAGCTGCCGCGATTCTTCTGCTGTGCTTCAGTCTTTGGAGCAGAAGTCTGCCCGTCGGCTCCCCGCTTGCAAGCGGAGAGGAGCCGCGTGGATTGCAGAGCTGCGGTGCCGGGAGCATTCTCTTTACCTCATCCTGTGAGTAGGTGGTTTCTGTTGCAGGGGGGTCGGCGCAGCTGCGCCGTGCAGGCCTCAACGTTTTGGCGCCTTTTCCTGCCTTGCTCAGGCAGCGGTGTCCATTTTAGCAGCGTGTCTGTTTTTCAGGCAGGCAGCTGCATGCCACGGTGCCTGCTGTCATTTCGGTACAGATTAGTTCTTTGGGTTTACTTTAGTTTACTTTACTTAATTTTATTGTTTTAATTCCCTCGCGGTTTTCCTTGGGTGTTTTTTTTTTTTTTTTAAATTTATGAAAATTTATACAATGAAATCAAGAAAGTTAACAATACACTCTCTTGAAGAAATTGGAAGATACATAAAGAAAAACAAGTCAGAGAAAATAAGCATCTCATAAAGCAAGAACAAACAATGTATCAATCCACCCAAGTCCACAACAGAAGGGGACCTTTCGCTCAAACTTACTAACAAATATGCAAGAAACAAAGCAGCTAATCAAGTTCAGACATTTCAAACATAAGCTCATCAGGAGGGAACAGTAGGTAGTTCTAATCGCTTGGCACTAATGAAGGCTAATAGCTGGGAGGGCTCAAAAAAAAACATAAGAAACTGCCTGATATTTCACCAGGCACTTACAAGGATGCTTAAGAAAAAAGAGTGCCCCCAGCTGTATAACTCCTGGCCGTAACAAAAGAAACTCTCTACGGCGTTTCTGTGTTTCCCTTGATAAATCTGGGTATATACGAACAGCAAAGCCTCGGAAAAGAACCTTTCTTTTACGGAAAAAGAGCTTTAATAACCACTCTCTATCCGAAAGGAGGGCAAAGGTTACAAGTAAAGTGGAAGACTCCAAATGATCAGTACCAGAGGTTTCCAACATGCCAGTAACATCTAAGACATCAGCGTGCTCCAATCCCCCCTCCAAATCTCTACTAGAAGAGGCTCGCTTCCCTATAGGTAAATAATAAATTTTAACCATAGGTGGCATTAACTCAGGGGAAACTCCCAATACATCTAGTAAATACTCTTTAAACATATCCTTAGCGCTTATAGAAAGTAACCTAGGAAAATTAACAATTCTCAAATTGTTTAGACGAGAAAAGTTTTCCAGTTGTTCCAACCTCATAGGTACAGATAAAGAATACTTTTTAAAGATCTCAAATTGTTCTTCCACAGTAGATAATCTATTCCGTGTATCCTCCTCCTTAGCCGCCAATCCAGAGACTTTCTGCTCCACTTCAGTTAGAGTTCTCATCGTTGTATTGACTTTAGTAGACAAAGAAGAAATTTGAGGAAACAGAGCTTCACCCAGCGAGGCGATAGCGTTCCAAATAGACTCTAAGGTAAAGTTCACCGGACGCTGCAGGGAGAATTCCAGCACAGGGACTTCCTCCATCGGTACCAGCGACTCACCTCGCCGTGCAGAAAGGGAAATCTGCACCGTAGTCACTCCTCCTTCAGACTCCGAAGATGAAACACAGGGGAGCTTAACCACAGCTCCACTAGACGGCTTCTCGAGTCCACCTTTTCCTGGCCCAAACAAGGTATCGCCTTTCTCCGACCCTGCAGAGGAGGAGATCCTCAGGAAGCCCTCCGGCAACGTGTGACTCCGAGGAACCTTCGGCGCCGGGCTCAATACTGGGGAGGACGACTCTGCCGAAGCGGCTGCCGAGCTATCCAGCTCCGATGAAACCGCTAGCCGGCTCACTCCACCAGGCGCGTCTGAACCCTGTGCAGCACGTAGAAGGTAAGAATCCAGAGGACCAACTACTGCGGAAACCGGCGTCGAGGCAGCTGAGGGCTGGGAGGGCACCGGCCCTGATTTGCCTTTCCGTTTTTTCCCCATAGAAAAAAAACGTGCTCACACAGCAAAGAGTGCTGCCGCCATCTTGAAACGCCCCCCCCCCCCCATCCTTGGGTGTTTTTATAGCAGGTTCTTTTGGGGGCAGTTGTAACATAAACGCTGCTATTTTTGCTGCCTGGTTCAGGGGGCAGATCCTCATCATTTCTGCTTATGGTCACGGTCCTTGGCTGACTGCCTTGGATATTTAAAAAAAAAGAGAGGATAAGCAGATAATTAAAGCATATTTTGTTTAAAACAAAAACAAAAAAAAATAAAAAGACAAAGAGAATATTTAAGCAATGGCCTCGCGCCCGCAATGTGTGGTGTGCGGTACCCGTAGAGGGGCTATCGCCGACTCCGGCCTTTGTCGGGGCTGTACGCAGGTGTCTACCAGCATGGAGCAGCAAATGGAGGTTAAGGTAGGTCAGGAGAGTCAAGGGGCCTTGGCTGCTTTGGACGGGGAGGAGCTGTGTTCTCTCCCGCCAGCGGCCGGGGTCGCGGCGACCTACAGTCCAGCGGGGGGTCCTGGGCCTGTGGGGCCACAGACCGGAGATTTTTGTCCTGACTTCGTGTTAATTATGCACCAGGCGTTGTGTATGTGGCGGCAAGGAAAGGTGCCAGAGGGCCTGTCGCTATCGCTAGCACCGCAACAGCCTGCTCAGGCTGAGCCGAGTACTAGTTCTTTGCATCCACCAAAACGAACGAGGACTTGGGAGCCCTCAATTTCTGAGTTAGAGGGGCATGAGTCCGAGGAGAACGAAGCCAACCTGGAAGGTGGAGATGAAGAGTTGGAAGAAGGAGAGATTCCTGAACCAGAGAATCAGCAGAGAATTATTCGGATATTCCAAAGGGAAGAATTGACAGCGCTTATCACCGAGTCCCTTCAGACGCTTAAGCTCACCACGGAACAGCCGGTGGAGGACGACAATGGCGAAGACCCAATTATTCAGGCTGTGAGACAAACGCAAGTGGTGTTTCCCGTCCACAAAGTGGTTGACCGGATGATACAGGATGAGTGGGATCAGCTGGAGGCCGGGCTCCGGGGTGTTCGCATTATGAATAGACTGTACCTGTTAGCAGATAAAGACAAGGAGAGGCTTCGATCTCCGCGGGTGGATGCAGCAGTGTCGGCGGTGACCAAGAAGACAACGATTCCGGTAGAAGGCAGTTCGGCTTTGAAGAATGCGCAGGAGAGAAAGTTGGATAGTCTGCTGAAACAATCCTTTGAGGCCAACGCGGTGTCATTACAAGCTTTCATTTGTGGGGCGCGGGTGGCAAGGGCTTGTCTTCGATGGTCGCAGCGCTTAAGACAGTCTACTCAGTTGGAGCAAGAGGGGCTGAGAGAGCTGGACCGCCTGGAGTCGGGGTCGGCTTATCTGTCAGATGTTCATTATGACTTAATTAGAGCCCTAGCTAATAGTATGGCATCACTGGTGGCCACTCGCAGATCCCTGTGGTTGCGGAATTGGGCGGCAGACGGTTCTTCCAAGGCACGTCTTGGTAAGCTCCCTTTCAAAGGAAAATTGTTGTTCGGAGAAGATCTCGATAAGTAGGTAAAGGATTTAGGGGCGTCTAAAGGTGGCCGATTGCCTGAGGATAAGCCCAAACAGGGGAAGTCTGGCTCGTCCTTTCGGGGTGCCTTTAGAGATTTTCGGAGGTTTCGGACTTCTCGCTTGGGCAGATTCCAAAGAGGAAGATTTTCTCCGTGGACCCAGGGGTTTCGGGGAGCAGGTAGAAGTTTTGTGACGGCAGCCTCCACAGCCAATCGCAAGCCGCAATGAAGTGAGGGGGACCCCGACGGGAAGTTTGCCGATAGACGGGCGACTTCGGAACTTTCTTCCTGCCTGGGTACAAATAACGACTGACCAGTGGGTGTTAGAAATCATCCGGGAGGCTATGTGCTGGAGTTCGCGCGGACCGTGCTGGATTCATTTGTACAGTCGCCCTGCAAGGGGCAGCAAAAGGCGCAGGCAGTCCGGTGCACTCTGGATTGGCTGTTGCGATTGGGGGCGGTTGTCCCGGTGCCCAAGGAAGATTATGGCAGGGGATGATACTCAATTTATTTCGTGGTGCCAAAGAAAGACGGGTCGCTTCATCCAATTTTAAATTTAAAGGGGGTGAACCGCTGTCTTCGGGTGCCACATTTCCGAATGGAAACGTTGCAGTCCGTCATTGTGGCGGTTCGCCAGGGAGAGTACTTGACATCTCTCGATCTTACGGAGGCGTATTTACACGTTCCAATCAGAGCGGGTCATCAAACGTTTCTCCGCTTTTCTCTGCCATGGGGCCACTATCAGTTTCAGGCGTTGCCCTTCAGTCTTGCAACGGCGCCGCGAATGTTCACCAAGATCATGGTGGTGGTGGCGGCGGCGTTGTGAAAGGAAGGTATTTTCGTTCATCCCTATCTCGACGATTGGTTGATTCGGGCAAAGTCCAGAGCCGAGAGCGTGCAAGTTACGGACAAAGTGGTGAAATTCTTAGAGAAGCTTGGTTGGGTAGTCAATGCAAGCAAGAGTCATCTTATTTCGTCCCAGTGCCTCGAATACCTCAGGGTTCTATTAGACACTCAGAGAGGTATGGTGTTTATACCCGAGCGGCGAGTTCAAGCTCTACAGCAAGTAATGCACCAGTTCAGGAAGGCTCCGGCTTCTTCGGCCTGGAATTATCTCTGGGTGTTAGGGATGATGGCGACATCCTTGGAGGTGGTGCCTTGGGCCAGAGCTCATATGAGACCGTTGCAGCAGTCGTTGCTGCATCGCTGGTCTCATCAAGCCGACCCGCTAAGCAGACTGCTGCCCTGCCCTCTCGGAGTTCGACGAGCGTTGGGGTGGTGGCTGCTGCCAGAGTCGTTGAAGACCGGGATGCCCCTGGAACAGCCGGAGTGGATACCGTTGTTGACAGACGCGAGCCTCGCAGGATGGGGGGATGCATTGCGGGGAGCTCTTCATGCAGGGTCTGTGGTCAGCTCAGGAAAGCACATGGTCAATCAACAGGTTGGAACTCAGAGCGGTAGCATTGGCGCTTCAAGCATTCGCAGGGACGGTGCGGGGTCAGGCAGTAAGGGTTCTATCAGACAACTCCGCAACGGTGGCCTACATCAATCGACAAGGGGGTACACGCAGTACGGCCATGGAAAAGGAAGCAGAGGAGCTCTTTGCTTGGGTTGAGCTTCGGCTGATTGCAATTTCGGCGGCACACATTGCCGGGAAGGACAATGTGACAGCGGATTTTCTCAGCAGAGTCTAGGTGGATGCCGGCGAATGGGAATTGCATCCAGAGGTCTTTGCACAAGTGGTGCGCAGGTGGGGTCTGCTGATCATGGATCCAAGGCGATCTTCCACTCGGCCAAGACCAGTCGGTTCTTCAGCAGACGTCGAGAAAGGATGTCGGAAAGGATCGACGCCCTACTGCAGCGCTGGCCGGTGTCAGGACTTCTCTGTGTATTTCCACCGTGGGCCCTCATAGGTCGGGTGGTTCAGAGGATCGAGGCCCACCTGGGAAGGGTGTTGTTGATGGCTCCGGACTGGCCACGACACTCGTGGTATGCCGATCTCATGCGTCTGCTCGACGGGGATCCGTGGAGATTGCCGATGTCAGGCAATCTGCTACCTCAAGGGCCGCTGCGGATGCCGCAAGTGGATCGATTCTCGCTTACGGTCTGGCCATTGAGAGGGCACGTTTAAAGAAAAGAGGTTATTCAGGAGCAGTCATTGTGACCCTACTTAAAGCTCAGAAGTCGACTACGTCTCTGACATATGTTCGCATTTGGTGCATTTTTGAGGATTGGTGTTCCAGGAGGCAAGTGCGCGCGGCGACAGCGTCCGTTGCAGTGATTTTGAGTTTTCTGCAGGACGGTTTCAAAAAGGGCCTGGCGGCCAGCTCCTTGAGTGTTGAGTTAGCCGCGCTGGCTTGTTATAGAGGCAAGGTGCAGGGGATAGCCTTAGGGGTCCATGCTGATGTGCTGCATTTTCTCAGGGCAGTGACAAGGTTACAACCGTCTCGTAGGATTGTGGTCCCGCCTTGGGATCTCAACTTGGTTTTGGCAGCACTGGCTAGGGAGCCTTTTGAGCCCTTACAGCAAGCATCCATGAAGGATTTAACCTTGAAAGCAGTGTTTTTGGTGGCCATTTGCTCTGCAAGGCGAATTTCCGAGTTACAGGCGCTGTCGTGTAGAGAACCGTTTCTGTCATTTTCTAAGGAGAAGGTGGTGCTTCATATGGTTTCCTCTTTTCTGCCCAAGGTAGTGTCCCCATTTCATATAAACCAGACGGTTTCCCTTCCAGTGCTGGGTTCGTTAGAAGACGTTGCGACGGACCGGGGTTTGCGTCATTTGGACCTAAAGCGGGTGTTGCGTCGGTATTTGAAGGTCTCAGAGGTGTTTCGCAAATCCGACCGCTTGTTTGTTTTGTTCGGTGGAGTCCGTAAGGGGCAGGAGGTGGCGAAAGCTTCCATTTCACGTTGGATTAGAGAAGCGATTGCTTCGGCGTATTTGTTGTCGGGGCGACGGGTGCCGGCTGGGTTGCGAGCTCATTCTACTAGAGCGCAAGCGGCCTCATGGGCGGAACACAGTTTGGTGTCACCTTTGGAGATTTGTAGGGTGACTACTTGGGCCTCTCTTCACACTTTCAGTAAATACTACCGCCTGGATGTTTTGGCAGCAAAAGATGCTGTTTTTGGGGCGGCGGTGTTGCAGGCCGGCTGGAAGGGTCCTTCCCGATGAATACTGTCCTCTGTGGAGGACTAAACTGGCAGACCGATAAGGAAACAGTAATTACACTTACCTGGTAATTGTTCTTCCTTGAGGGACGACAGTTTAGTCCTCATTCCCACCCGGGGTAGTATAGAGCTCAGTAGTGGAGGTGCGGCCGACCGAAGGAGGAGATGACCGGTAGGTAGATGGTGTTTGTCTCTTATTCCCTGTTGTTTCTAGTTCTTTCTCATCTATCTTTGATGCAGGCGGAAGGCGAAGCACAAGAAGAAAAGCCTGTCTTCCGAGGCAAATAAGTTTCTTTTATAAAGTGATTGTTATTTATTTATTTATTTGTTATTTCTTTAAGTGTGCTTTGTCAATAGTTCACTGGGGATGATGGGAGAGATCAGCAGGCTACATCCAGTGATGTCACTTTTTTGTGACATGCCCAGTCTCCAAGCTGCAGGAGGAGGTGCACAACCTAGAGGTGGAGGACTAAACTGTCGTCCCTCAAGGAAGAACAATTACCAGGTAAGTGTAATTACCGTATGTCATATTTTGCTACATTCATGAGTAGCTTACTCTTTTTCAACTTTAGCTTGAATTTGCATACTAGTAGTTGATCTGTACCACAGTCGGCTCCAGGTTTTGTCTTTGTTGATGTTACAGAACTTTTCTGTCATTGACTTCCACAGGTAGTCAATTTGATTATTTATTTATTTATTTTTAAATTAAAGATCCATACAACATATTCAAGAGAACTGTCAAACACATCATCCAGTTTTTGCCCTCTCCCCCTTGACCCATTTCCCCCCATTCATCCCCCCTCCCTAATGAATCCCCATCCACCCCCTTCATAGCCCACCCTCACACCTCACTCCACAGGCAGATAGATTATGGACGGGCTAGGTAGTCTATCAATGGCTGTGAGCGAGCCTGAAACTGATCAGTCTTTTGCCTTTGACAAGTTGTCAACCACTCCATCTCTACAATTTTCCGCAGCCCGGTCTGCCATGCAAAAAGTTCAGGAGTTGCTGCCTTCTTCCAATTCCAGGCAATTTCCTCTCTCGCAGCCTGAAGGCATGCCCGAATTGGACGGGTCTATTTCATACACCCACCCTCCAGCCACCCTCCCAACTAACAAAACTCCATACTTAACCCCACATCCATTTGGAAAATAACTAGCACCTGAGCACAGATCATTTGCCAGTATGGAGCAATCCCCAGGCACTCCCACCATTTATGACGGAAAGTTCCCACCTCCCCACAAACCCACCAACAAAGGTTAGAGACAGTGGGGAACAGTTTTTTGTAACCATTCAGGTGTACCGTACCAATAATTTATAAGAGGTCTTTCTAATAGACACCGATAACGCATGTCGCCCTATACCCTCACAGACACTCCGCCATTCTTTCTAATCCAGCTCGCAGCCCAAATCATGCTCCCAGACTAACTGGTGTAGGAATTTAGCCCGAGGTTTTCTCTGCACACTCCTACAAAGAAGCCTAATAAGATCTCTACTTTATGGAACTCCTGCCAGAGGGATTCCAGATCATTGTAGTCCACTGTATAAGCTCCTTGATGGAGCACTGCTTCAAAAAATGACTTGCATGTAGGGAAACAAATTCCGGTTCTGTAACTGGAATTCTCCTGCACCTTATCAAATGGGAGAATATCCCCAGCATCAACAACTTCGTGAAGGTATCCAGCCCCAGCAGCCCCCAGCGACAAAAAGTCTGTTCCCTCCCAGACCCAAACTGTTCAGATGCCCCTAGAGGGGTTAAGATTGAAAATCCCCCATGAGGAGCCACCCTGCGCGAGCCCCACCACTATTGCAGTCACAAATGATACATATAAGGGTTTTCTCTCCAGCGCCCAGGGGGAGATGGCCCCCACATCCATGGCAAATGTCAGAGGGGAAACTCTCCCAGCCAGTACTGCTCAATCACACAAAAATGTTTCTTGCCCCCCCTCCACCTCCCCAATCCATCACTTGATGCATCTGCACCACTAAATAATACATCCCCAAATCAGGAACCCCCAACCCTTCCCTCGCCTAGTTGAATAAAGGACCCACCACGCCATTCTCGGTGGTCTACGTTTCTAAATAAAACAAAATACCTGACTTTGAAGGTGGCGGAGATCTCTCAAGGCCACCCGAATAGGAAGAGATTGGAAAAGGAATAGCAAAATGTGGAAATACGTTCATTTTTACAGCAACAACTCTCCCTAACCAGGAAATGTCCCCCAAGTCCCAATGGGTCATGTCTTTTTCCAAATCCCTAAAGAGAGGGGGCTAATTTGCTTTGTATGGGTTCTCCCCCACACTCCCAAGTAACGAATCTCTTGCGGGGCCCACCGAAATGGATAGGAGGCTTGCAGCCGCTCCACTAATGTCCCCTTTAAAGAGATATTAAGGGACTCAATCTTGTCAAAGTTGATTTTAAAATCTGAAACAAGACTGAACTCTCAAAACTTTCATAGCAGTACTGGTAGACTAATTAGAGGGTTGGTAAGCATTAACAGCAGGTTGTCAGTGACAAGGGAAACCTTGTCTTGTTCCGCCCCCCCCCCCCACTTGGATGCCACGTAGATCACCCTGGGCTCGGATCCGAGCTGTCAAAGGCTCCATAGTCAATGCAAAGAGAAAGGGGGATAAGGGGCACCCCTGCCGGTTCTCCCGGTCCATCGAGAAAAAATCAGAATACCCCCATTCACCTTCACTGCAGTCACTGGGTGCCTATAAAGGGCCAGAACCCAGGTCATATACCGTGGGCCTACCTCCACCCTTTCCAGCACAGCAAAAAGGAATTCCCATTGCACCATATTGAAGACTTTTTCAGCATCGACAGAGAGAAGCATAGCTCTCTGCCCCTCATGACGAGCTAGCCAAGTGAATTGCAGCATTCAACAGATGCTATCCCATGCTTGATGTCCCTGGATAAACCTGGTCTGGCTGGCATGTATCACCCAAGGTAATATGGGCCCCAGTCTGCTAGCCAAAACCAAGGCCAGAAGCTTGGCATCTACATTAAGTAGGGAAATGGACTGATATGAACCACAGGCTGCTGGGTCCCTCCCCAGCTTAGGCAATACCATAATACCAGCCTGCCCCATAGAAGGAGTGAGGGTCTCCCCCTTAAATATCGCATTGAACACTCTCCCCAATAAAGGTGCAACAGCAGAGGACAACTGTTTATAGAAAAACCCCATAAACCCATCCAAGCCCGGGGACTTGTGCGAGCTAATCCGCAGATAGCATGAAGTACGTCCTCAATTATTTCTGCCTTCATTCTATCCCACTCACCCTTCTCCAACCTCCCTATACCATTCCCTTCTGCCAGATATTTTCTAATCTGTCTCCCCCCCCCCTCCCCATCATCCAGATCGGCCGCATACAGAGTCTGATAGTACCAAGCAAACTGCTCCCAGATTTACTCACTTTTCTTTTTTAATTATAATTTTTTATTGAGGTTTGCCAATATCAACCAGCCAAACATTCAACAAAACAGAACATCCTTGAAACCTTACAACTATTTAACTTTGTTCCCCAGCCTTCCCTACCTCTCTCTTCAAACCCCCCCCCCCCCACATCCTCCCCTCCTTCAGCACAGTATTCAGTTTTCATAATTATTTGTAATATTTATTTGTAAATGGGGCCCAAATGTCCTTGAATTGTTGTGTTCTCTCCTGTATGGCAGTCAACTGTTCCATCACATATATAGCCCGCATTTGGACTTGCCATACTTCTATTGAAGGTGTGCGTGCCAATTTCCATCCCATAGCAATCTCACTTTTGGCAGCTAGCGCACACGTTTATAACAACTTCCCCTTCCCTCCCTCCCAACTTCCCCCTTCACTCCTTCCTTCCCCTTTAATGCACAACATAACATTAGCAATTATCCACTCCACAGGGTGTCCCAATATATCCTCCACCTTTTGATGTCTCTCTAGTCAGTATTGGGCAGCATACGTGCATGACCAACGGGTGTGTTTATAGTCTTTCTCCTCTGAACCTCTTCTCCAGCAGTTCCTAGTTCCCTTCCTTGTCATTTGTTGCAGGCGAACTGGTGTGAGAGACCAGCGCAATATTACTTTGTAGTTCAGTTCAATATGTCTGGCTGTACCCATACCCATCCTCATCCCCCTATATATATCCTTCCAAATACGGGTCTCTAGCTCCTTGCTGAGATCTTTCTCCCATTGCAACTGAAGTGGCGTCTTCCCTGCAATTTGCTGATCTACCAGCATCCCATAAATATTTGATAATAGTCGCTTTTTAATTCCTGTCACCCAACATAGTGCCTCAAAGCTTGACAGCCCTGTTGTACAACTGCCCACCAGGGTCCCATCTGTAACCAGTGTCGTACTTACAAATAACCATAAAAGTGCTGGCGACTGATCCCATGTTTCTCCATCAGTACCAAAAAAGCAATAACTTGCCCTTCCCGACACTGCTGGTATATTATCTGTATCCCCTTACACTCCCAACGAAGAAACAGGGGGTCCTGCATTTCTGGAGAGAATGAAACATCATTCCTAATTGATTGAAGTAGGGAACGTTCCCTTCGAAGTGGCTGAACTTCCTTAATCCTGCGCCACACCTGCTCCACCAGTTGCATGTACAGGTTTGAGATATCTCTTGCTGGCCTCGGTAACCATGGCATGTATTTTAAGGAACTCCCTTCTACTCCCACTTCAGCTATCTGTACCCTATTCCACGGCAGCTCCCTACATGTGGTTACACCTGTCACATACAGTGTCCACTCTGTCTTGGCTTATTTTGGTCTGTATGCTGTAGTTCCATGCTACTTATCTACAAGGATAAATAGGAGGAATATTCAAGGGCATTTACATGGTGTGCAGACCTGCAAACTGTGTAAATGCCACTCTGTGGGATATTCAGCGGCAGGAACACGGTGCTGCCACTACATGCCCTGATGCTAACTGGTTAGTATCGGGTGTTCTGGGGCAGCACCCATCACTAACCGGGCAGCCGCGATGTTGAGCGGCTGCCTGGTTAGTGATATGCGGCGAAAGTCAAATGCAGGAAACCTTAGCCTAACTTTCTTCGCAGAAACTAACTGGGCAGTGGCTGAATATTGCCGTTCAGTTAGATATGTGGCAATCTAGGCAGCTTGGATATTCAGTTCTAGAGCCTGGATATGGCCCTGGCATTGAATATCTGGGTTTTAATTTCAGCGCTGGTGACTAGTTGCTTTAGCCGTGAGTTTGGCCCCGGCCCCAGTGTTTTTTTCTTGGACTGCCTTAATGGTTTATGGACCAGCCTTCCTAGCAAGGAAGTCCTTACACCCGCGTTGTTGTTGGTTTTTTTTTAAATCGAAGACCAATCCGCTGCTGCTGCTACAGGCATAGAAAATGCAACGGTGGTGGAAGCAGTGCAAGTTGGGGGCAGGCTGTTTCCGAATCAGCAGAGAGCCAGCTCATTTAGGGGAGGGGCAGGGCCCTTCATTGCCCCCCACCCAAGCTATGCCCGTCTCCAGAATCAGTCTGCTGGAACTTGGGCCAGTGGCACCATGGCAGTGCTGCATTAGAAAAGGGACAATGAAGGGCAACCAAAATGATAAAGGGGATGGAAGGACTCTCCTACGAGGAAAGGCTAAAGAGGTTAGGAGAAGCCTGGAGAAGAGATAGGTGAGGGGAGATATAAGAACATAAGAACATAAGATCTGCCATACTGGGTCAGACCAAGGTCCATCAAGCCCAGTATCCTGTTTCCAACAGTGGCCAATCTAGGTCATATGTACCTAGCAGTTTCCCCAAGAGACACAGGTTCCACAATGCTTGTATTGGGTCAAGCATTGATATCCTGGGTCCCTTCTTAATAATGGTTTATGGACCTTTCCTCCAGGAACTTGTCCAAACCTTTTTTAAACCCAGCTACACTAACAGCCTTAACTACATCCTCCGGTAACAAATTCAAGAATTTGATTACACGTTGAGTGAAAAAATATTTTCTTTTATTAGTCCTAAATAGTTTACCCTGTAGCTTCATTGCATGTCCTCTAGTCTTTCTATATTCTGATAAGGTAAACAATCGATCTACGTTTACCCGTTCCACTCCGTTCATTAATTTATAGACTTCTATCATATCTCCCCTCAGCCGTCTCTTTTCCAGGTTAAAGAGCTCTAACCTTTTTAGCCTTTCTTCATAGGGGTATCCTTACATCCTCTTTACCATTTTGGTGGCTCTTCTCTGAACCTTTTCTAAAAACGCTATATCCTTTTTAAGATACGGCGACCAGAATTGCACACAATATTCAAGGTGCGGTCTCACCATGAAACGATATAGAGGCATTATAATATCCTTTGTTTTATTTTCCATTCCTTTCCTTATGATACCTAGCATTCTATTTGCTCTCTTGGCCGCCGCTGCACACTGGGCCGAGGGTTTTAACATGTTATCCACAATGACGCCTAAATCTTTTTCCTGGGTGGTGGTTCCTAATGTGGAATCTTGCATCATGTAACCATAGTTTGGGTTGTTCTTCCCTAGGTGCATAACTTTGCACTTGTCCACATTAAATTTCATCTGCCATTTTGATGCCCAGTCTTCCAATTTATCAAGATCCTCTTGCAATTTTCCACAATCCTCTTGGGTTTTAACAACTTTAGTTTTGTGTCATCTGCAAATTTGATAACCTCACTCGTTATATTCCCTTTTCCAGGTCATTTATGAATATGTCAAAAAGCAGCAGACCCAGCACAGATCTCTGGGGTACACCACTATTCACCTTTCTCCATTGGGAAAATTGGCCATTTAGCCCTACCCTCTGCTTTCTATCTTTTAACCAGTTCCTGATCCAGTTCCTGATCCTGATAGAGTTCTATAAAATCCTAGTGGAGTGGAACAGGTAGACATAATCGATCGTTTACATTTTGAAAAATTCCTGAAGAAATTGTCAAAATCTTTTAAAAATCCTGCTACACTATCTGCTTTTGCTACATCAATCGGCAATGAGTTCCAAAGACTAATTATACACTGAGAGAAAAAATATTTTCCCCTATATGTTTTAAATATACTACTTTGTAGCTTCATGGTTTGTTCCCTAGACTTTGTTTTGTTTTTTAAATGTGTGCTGGGATTGTGGGTTGGAGTGAGAGTGAGTCCAGGCTGGTTTCAGGGTGTTACAGGGAACTCCGATGTGTAGGTTGTGGATGCTGGAGGGGTGCGAGGAGGAGGGCCATCAAGGGAAAATGGGTAAGAGGGGTAATAGGGTGGTGCCTCATTTGGTATGGGCGTGTTCGAGTAAGTACTTTTAATGTGTGGGGACTAAACTGCCCAGTCAAATGCCAGTTGTTATTTAAGGAGTAACCACACCTACGGATTCAGGTGGCCTGTCTACAGGAGACACACCTTTTGCCCCAAGATGAATTTCGGATACTCCATAAGAAATTCCAACATGCTTGGTTTGCGTCTAATTGGGTTAAGAAGAAGATGGGAGGAGTTGCAATTCTGGTATTCACTGACTTTCAGCTCAAGGTGCTTGAGGTGTGCCGGGATAGGGAAAGCCTCTTCCTGTTTGTGGAAGTGGGGGGACAATTGTACATATTTGGAAGTGTTTATGCTCCTAAAAAAGAGCAAGGGGTGTTTTATGATTGGGTAGCAATGGAGATGGAGGGTTTTGTAGAAGGCAAACTAGAGGTGGGGGTGACTTTAATGTTGGCCATCAATCCCTCTGGGGGGGGTAGGCTCTAGGCACACCTCGAACCACCAGGGGTTGTGGGCCTGGGCTCGAATGCTTGATCTTTTAGATATTGAAGAGAAAAGCACCCTGGGAAGTGCAACTACATGTTTTACTCGGTGTCCACACCTCTTATTCGTGCATTGGGTGAGTAAAGATTTAATGGGAGCCATCAAACAATGTCATGTAGCGGACCATACATGGTCCAACCATGCCTCTGTGGGTGGGTTTTGCGTTGCACCTAGTTGGTGGGGGCAAAGGGGTGTGATGTTTAAATGACTTCTTATTGGAGAATGTGGAGGATTGTGATAGGATTCGGGAGGTGATTTGGGTTTATATGGAATTTAATGATAACAATTCTTGTTTCCCAGGAATAATTTGGGATTGCCTTAAAGCGATGGTCTGGGATCATTTGATTAGTTTGGGCTCATATAGAAAACAGGAAAAGGTGAAAGAAATGGAGGGGTTACATCGGGAAATAGAGGGGGTGGACTATCAGCTTAAGCAAGACAGCTGAGATCCCTAGCTGGGCATACGCTTGGTAGAGTTGAGGAGGCATCTGCAGGAGTTACAGCTGATTGATATTCAGCGGTCCTTGGATATGGTGGGGCAAGAACACTTCAAATATGGCAATAAGGCTTAAGAAGGCTCGAACCCTGAATTGTATCTGGAAGATAAAGATAAACGGGAGGGAGATGAGTGACCGGGAGGGGATACAAAAGTGCTTTAGAGAGTTTTATCAGGGGTTATATATCCCCAAATGGAGGGTTGAGGAAGAATTGATTAAAGATTATTTAGAGGCTGTGACCTCTCATGTTTATCAGAGGAGGAAAGGAGACTTTTGTGACGCCCTGTTTTCGCAGAAGAGATTCAGCTAGTTATTAAACAGCTGCCCCGTTTGAAGGCTCTGGGCTTAGATGGTTATACAAATTTGTTTTATAAAACCTTTCAGGCTCAATTGGTGGGTTTACTGGTAAGAATGTATAATAGCTTCCTCAAGGATTATGTCACTATCCATGCGTAAGGTGGGCAAAATCAATTGCCAAAGGAAGGCAAGGATCCAACGTTGTGTGGTTCTTACCACCCAATCTCATTAATAGGGATTGATCAGATGATCTTTGCGAGGGTCCTTGCAAATCGCCTTCAGCCTCTGCTGCCCAAATTGATGCACATTAACCAGTCGGGCTTTATCCTGGGTAGGCAGTGTGCAGATAATGTCCACAAAATCCTCAGTCTTATTGGGGAAATGCGGAGGGGAGAGGTGACTCACAGAAGCTCTAGATTTTTCTGATATACCTGTGGGAGGATGAGGATTTTTGAGGGTACCTTAGGTGACAATGGAATGACTATGAACGTTTTAATGCTGCCCACAAGGCTGCTCCTACTGGGAAGCAGGTAAAGCGGTTATGTGTGTGTGTGTGGGGGGGTGATTATAGCATACATAACTAAGCAGCGGAAGCATATGGATCAGAGCATCTTGCAGTTGGAGTGATCCCTGCAGGCACAAAATGCGCCACTTTGCGGCATTTGGGACAGGAGATGCAACAAGTGTATCTCACCATTCAAGCAGTCCTCACTACCGCAACAGCGTGCACTTTGCTCTATGCAGTTCTATAGGCACCGCCTGTTTCACTATGGAAATCGGGCGGGAAAACCTTTAGCCAAAGTAGTTAAGGACTGGGGGGACAATGATTTGTCTCAGTCATTAAAAATTAGACTGGTAGTTTGCACAATGACCTGCTTCAAATAGCAGACGTGTTTCGTCAGTTGTATTAAACTCTGTATACAGAGGAGCAGGGGGAGTTAGCAGATGGAACTCAGGAGCTGCTTGCCTCCCCATTCTTTCAGATGTGGAGAATGAACTCCTAAACAACCCGATTACGTGTAAGGAAGTCCACCAAGTGATTAAGGAAGGTGCAGTACACAAGGCGCCAGGTCCAGATAGTTATAGTGCTGAATACTATAAAATTTTGATTTTACAGCTGACTCCTACCCTGACCAAGATGTATGCTAGTGTTGCGGAAGAGGGATCCCTGTCCAGAGATATGAGGACTGCAGTCATAACAGTTATACCCAAACCAAGCAAAGACCCACTTGATCCGGCCTCCTACAGGCCAGTATTGCTGCTAAATTATGATATAAACATCCTGGTGGCTTTGGCTCATAGACTTAAACATATCTTAACACAACTAGTAGGCTTGCATCAAGTGGGTTTTGTCTAGGAGAGAGAGGCCTCATTGGACACTGGCAAACTCATACTAGGAATAGAATATTGTATACATCACCACCTTCCATTGTTGCTCGTGAGTTTTGATGCCAAAAAGGCATTTGACTCCGTTTCTTGACCTTACCTATTTGAGGCTATGTGGCCCTTTGGCTTTTCAGGAGCCTTCTTTCGCTGAGTCCAAGTCTTGTATACCAACCTGCTGGCGGTCTTCTTGGTGGGTGGAGTTCTTTCAGCTCCTTTCACCTTGGGACGCGCACACGCCAGGGTTGCCCCCTCTCCCCACTGCTATTTGTGCTCTCTCTCAAACCACTGTTGGGGTTGTTACTGGCTGTGGAAAATATTCAGGGCCTTTTCTTGGGGAGGGATGAGATTAAATTGAGTGCCTTTGCAGATGATATGCTGCTTTGCCTCCAAGACCTGATTGTTGTTTTACCGTCAGCTCTCCAACTTATTAAGCGTTTTTGGGAATTCTCTGGCTTAAAAATTAATTGGAGTAAATCGGTGGCGCTAGATATGGGTGGGAGGGTGCGGGGGAGGCTGGCAGGGAATCTTTCCTTGATCTGGGTGGATTCTCAGATTTATTTATTTATTTGCAAGCTTTTTTTATACCGCCCCTTCCAGAGATCAGGGGCGGTTTATAGAGAACTGAAACATAACAGTGACATTGAACATAGTTATTATGTTTAAATGGTTACTATTTGAATACATATTAACTATTTACAAGGAATAAAAAGTTGGAGCTTTCGAGCTAGCTTGTAAAGAAAAACTACTTACAGCCAACATACTGTATGTACAGTACAGGTATGGGATCCATTATTTGGGTGTCCAGCTGCCTGCTGATCCCTCTAAGTTACATGATTACAATATTAAACTGCTACTCCATCATACATCTGCAGAAATGGCGAGGTTTGCCCATTTCCCTGAAGGGCAGGGTGGCTCTTTTCAGGATGATGGAATTACTCCACTGGGTATATGTGTTTCGACACCTTCCGGTGTGGGTTTCAAGGAGGGAGTTGGCACAGCTGGCGCCCGCAAGCTCTTGTGGAATGGGCATAGTCCGTGGATCCCTCTCGCAGTTCTGGCAAAGCAGCTGGAGGAGAGAGAGATTAACTTGCTTTCTTTACGGACTTACAATTTCATGTGTTTGCTGCGACAAGTGCGGGATCTTATTAATTGTACAGTGTCATGTGCACCGTCTCTCTTATTGATTGGTTGTCAGCTCCATACCACAGGATTTATCTGTTGCATGCAGAGGCCCACCGTCTCTGGACCGGTTCTGGATACCTGAGGGCTCTCCGGAGAGTCTGGAAGGTGCTGTGTAAACGCCGTGGTTGTTCATGGTTTCACACAGGCCTCCTCCCTCTGGAGGGTAATGCAGATTTTGTACCCAGGTTGCAATCAAATGTCTCAAGCCTCTGGACAAAAAAGGGATGGTGGAGGGGGAGAAATTAGATTCCTTTCTGGGGTTACAGGTGAGATATCACCTGACTAGACGGGATTTTTATTACTACCTCCAAGTCCAGTATTATATTCAGTCGGTAGGCAGGGTAGAACCAGCTCTTTTTCAGGTGAGAGGCCTAGTCAAGATGTTTGCCTTGTTAGAAGGGCACCTGTCTATGAGGCTGGTTCTAAGGGAGGTTTTCCCGGTACTGGACACATTGGCCTTGGAGTTACTAACTGCCTGATGGCATGGAGATGACTTGGGGGAGGTATCCTCAGAGCAGCTGCCTTGGGCCTTCTCCAGATGCGTGTCACTCTCTGAATGTGTCTGTTTGCAGAACTTCAGTATAAAGTTTTGTGGAGGGCCTATGTGCATGACATTTGGGCTCATAGAGCAGGCCTACAGCTGACTGATCGGTGTTGGCTATGTGGCATGTACCGTGGCACATTGGTGCATAGGTTTTGGACATGTCCCAGATGCAGCAATTTTGTGGAAGAATATCTGGGCATTTGAATGCTTTGGTGGAGCAGCCTTTAGTGCCCTCAGTGGTCTTGTCTGTTTGGTAAATTATCGGTTGAATGGTGTCTTCTGAGTGTGCAGAGACGTTTGTGTGAACGTGGCTTCTTGGTGGGCAAGAAGATTATTTTGATGAAGTGTATGTCAGACATGATCCAAAGTCACACCTCACAAGAACGCAGGCTCTGGAGTTCATCAGGGCCCTCCTGGACTCCCCTCGATAGGGCGGACTGCCTCATGGCCCTCGTGACCAAGGAGTAGCAGCACCACACCATGTCAGCTTGAGCGCTCATCCGCCTCTTGGGCCACATGGCCTCCATGGTCCATGTGGTCCCCAATGCACGCTTCCACATGCGGGCAGCTCAGTGGTGCCTCCAGTCCCAGTGGGCCCAGGCCATGGGCTGACTTTGGGACAAAATCACAGTCTCTCGCCAGCTCGCAGAGTCCCTCACCTGATGGCAGGATGCCTAGCACCTACAGGTGGGCATGCCCTTTCAGCTTCTGAACCCCTGAAGAGTTCTCACAATGGATGCTTCCCTGATGGGCTGGGGTGCCCATTGCGAGGAGCTGCACACCCAAGAGGCTTGGTGTTTCGAGGAGAGCCAGCAGCAGATCAATCTGCTCGAGCTCAGAGCTGTCTTCCTCGCTCTGAATTTCTTCAGACACCGCCTACGGCACCAGTCGGTGCCCATCCAGATGGACAATCAGGTTATGATGTTCTACGTGAACAAGCAGGATGGCATGGGCTCCTATCCCCTCTGCCAGGAAGACGTAGCCCTCTGCTCTTTTGTGGCCAGCCAGGGGATGCTCCTCAGAGCGGTCTATCTTTCCTAACACAGGAGAAGGGCTCGATCTTCCATCCCAACCTGGGATCCCTATCCCTCACAGCATGGCGGCTGAGCAGGTCACCCTAGCCCCACTAAACCTCCCCGGGGAGACTGAAGAAATCATCCTGGCCTCTTGCAAGGATTCCACGAGACAGGCTTATGCCTTCAAGTGGTGGCGGTTCACCTTGTGGTGCACGGAATACCGCCTCGACCCGTTCTCTTGCCCAGTGCACTCAGTCCTTCAGTACCTCCTCCACCTATTGCAGTTTGGGCTAAAGTCCAACTCTGTCAGGCTGCATCTCAGTGCACTCTCAGCAAATCATCACCCCATTGAGGTCAAGCCCCTCTCCATGCAGCCCCTCATCACCAGGTTTATGCGGGGCCTATTACTCTCCAGATCTCCCATTCGGCCACTCCCGGCGGAATGGGATCTCAATGTGGTTCTGGCACAGCTCACCAAGTCGCCATTCGAGCCCTTGGATACCTGCTTCCTGCACCACCTGTCCAGGAAGATTACCTTCTTCGTGGCACTCACCTCTGCTCGCAGAGTCAGTGAACTCCAGGCACTGATAGCCAAGCCTCCCACTAGGTTCTACAGGAACAGGGTGGTGCTCCACACTCATCCCAAATTCCTACCAAAGGTAGTCTCCGATTTCCACCTTAATCAGGAGGTGGTTCTCCCTACCTTCTTTCCGCAGCCTCACGCAGACATGGCATCGGCCATTCTCTATATCCTGGACTGCAGACGAGCCCTGGCTTTTTATCTACAGTGGACCCAGGGCCACCGCAAGGCCTCTTAGCCTTTTATACCCTTTGACCCCAGCCACCTGGAGCAGGCTGTCACTAAACGGACCATAGCCGTCTGGATGGCAGATTGCATCAGCTTCACTCACAGCCGGGCCGAAGTTCCCCTGGAGTGCCGAGTCACAGTACACAATGTCAGGGCGATGGCAACTTCAGTCATGAGCCTCCGGTCGGTGCCTATGGCTGACATCTGCTGGGCTGCCACCTGCTCTTCCGTTCACACTTTTGCAGCCCATTTCTGGAGAGGGAGTTCTGATGGGATACTGCCTTCGGCCAGGCCATACACTGTAACCTCTTCAGGGTTTAGGCAACTCCTGCCCTCTGACCCTTTTTGTTCAGGCTATCAGAGCCATGGTTCTCCCTGGACACTGGGGTCTTCAGAGTCTGTCCTCAGATTCGCTTGTGGCTGCTCACGGCTGAGCCATTACCGGTTCTTGGTAGCCTGGAGCTAGGGAATCCCTTATGCGAAGACTGACTTCCTTCTTATTCCTGGAGAAAGGGTAGTTACTCACCTGTAACAGGTGTTCTCCAGGGACAGCAGGAATCAGTCCTCACAACCTTCCCTTCTCCCCTTGGAGTTGCTGTTTATTTTGGCCATCTTTTTGCTTGAGCTCTAGTTAGGCATCTGACTGAGCAAGATGGCACCCTTGGGTGGGAAGAGGACCACACATGCATGATGGCATCTCCCAAAGACTTTCTTGGAAAGCTGGGGAGATGCTTCCGCGAGGGCTCCATCGGTGTTAACGTCACCAATATGTGAGGATTGATTCCTGCTGTCCCTGAAGAACACCTGTTACAGGTGAGTAACTACGCTATCACTACTGTGGTAAGGAAGCCTATCCTGAGTTAGGGGAAAGGGAAAAAGGCAAAGAGTTCACCCTAGTAAAAGGGCCCCTTTTGCAAGGTCAGGGTAACAAAACCACAACCTCACCTAGGAACCAGAAAACCCCCAGCTGGAACAGGTTTCATGTTTCCCCTAGTGAAATAAGGGAGAGTGAATACAGACCTAAGGTCCATGACCCTTACGTCAGTAAGCTCCCTGATTACTCAGGTGCCAGAAGGCAGAGTGATCTCCGTCACATGGGAAGAAAGGAGGTGGGGCTAGAACCCTGGAGATATAAGCCTATGCTAGATTATAGTAAAGGAGAAAGAGAGAGGGTGGAAGGAACGCCAGAAGCAAGGGCAGAGGCAAAGGCAAGAAGAGAAGAAAGAAGGAGAGAAGCTGATACAAGCCGAGGCACAGGTACGAGCCTAAGAAGCCTGATTAATGCTGAGCAGAGCAGGAGAAGCCTGACTAATGCTGGGCAGTACAGAGGAGCAGGAGACACTCTCAGCTCTAACGAGAGGCTGTCAGCCGAGCCCGGTGAGCCAGAAGGAGAGTCAGAGTCTATGCAGCTAGGAGAGCTTGATGCTGCTGAATGAGGAAGACACCCTCATGGATTGCTCTTTGTGCCAAGCCTTAGCCACAGAAGGGTTGAAGGAAAGCCAGCCCTGAGAGGAAGCCCTCCAGAGAAAGGTAACCATAAGAAGCAGGTAGATGGATTGTAAATTCCCACGTGGTAAAGAGGGGAAGTTTTACTAAGACGTAAGAACAAGCTGGAGTTGTGAATTGTGCTTGTTAACCACCTGTGAAGTGAGACGGCAAGAAGCCAAATTAACTGTGAGGAAAAAGCTTTCTTTTTACTCTTGAATTTTCCTGAGAAACCTGCATAGAACTTTGCTTGCACGTTGAAAGTTTGTTCCTGTTTGGAGTTTTTGTTTTGCTTGTTAATTGGAAAACAGCCTGGAAAGGTTGGAGACTGGAAAAGAAGGCAAACTGCCACAGAAGAAAGCCTGTTTTGTGTTTTGTGCTTTAACCAGCAAGGCTAAAGGAAGCTGGTAGCCTTGCTGTTAAAAGGCTATGTTTTTCTAAGCTGAAGAATACTTTAAGCTGCCACTTTGGTTTTGGGTTTTGTTTTGCTTTGCTTATAACCTGTTGTACTTTGAAGAAACCTGGAGAAGTATGCCTGAATGTGGTATTTATGAACCTTTTTTGTGCTCAATAAATTTCAGTCATTGCCTTACCCCAAGGAGCCCGACTACAGCTTTCTACCTGAAGCCCATATATAGCGCAATTAAACTACATTTCCCAGAAAACATTGCGGGGAATTAGTCAGTTAAGGCTGAAAGGGGAAAGTTCCTTATACAACCATGCCCCTCTAAGCTGGAGGTGAGTGGTGAGGGCGTGACAGTGGCATAGTTGTACGGATTTTTACCCTTAAGGATATACCAAGATTTTACATATCAGGATATACAGCTGCAAGGATTTACAGCCCGAAGGTTGGTGGAAGCGGCAGCAGGACTTCGCTGGCAGAGTCGGCCAAACGAGGGAGCGGTCCAGGTTGGAGCACCAGGAAAAGGGACACCCTTTTGAAGCGAGAGTCAACGCCTGAATAAGGTAAAGGGTACCAAGGCGTGGGCTGGACCGGATTGAAGAAAAAAAAAGTGAATGCTTTTGGATAAAGGGGGCATAAAAGGCTGTTGAGTGGTGCCGCCCTTGGTGTTTTTCTTTTCTCTTACAGGTATCCCAAGACATGGATCCAAAAGAGCTGGTACAATGGATGGCCACTCAATTTCAACGCCAGCAGGAGTTGGCGCAGCTGGCGCAGGAGAGTGCGATTGCAGCCATGATGGAGCAGCAAAAGCCTGTCCTGGACTTAGTGGAAGCCCTTATTACACTCCAGAGACAAGGAAGCGGAGGAATACCGGCACCAGCAGGACCATCTATGCCTCAAATGGACAGTCTGGTAGACTCACACAACAGTGGGGCATTTAATTTTGGAAAGCGTTCCCCTGAGGATGACATAGATGACTTTTTGGAGTCACTTGAGAGGGTGGCTCAAGCTGTAGGATGGCCAGTTAGCCAGTGGGCAGTGCGATTAGCAACCTCCTTAACAGGAGAAGCACTAGCCGAATATAGAGCTATGCCAGCAGCGCAGGCTATGGACTATAATGCAGTGAAAAATGCAATTAGAGACCGCTTAGGGTTAACAAAAATGTTGTATCACCACATGTTTAGAACCACAGCCCTGAAGGCCGGAGAAACGCCTAAGGCCTTAAGCCAGAGAATTCGTGGTTTAGCCCTAAAGTGGCTGGCTCTGGAGGGGAAAACTATAGATATGGTGGTGGATATGGTAATATTAGAGCAGTTTATGGCTGCAGTACCAAAAGAGATACAATCCTTTCTGATTCAGCAAAACTGCCAGAGCACGGGAGAGGCAACCCTTTTGACTGAACGCTACATGGAAGCTGAGTTAGCTCGTCAGCAAAAGGGTGGCGCTCCAAAAGCGGGCGCAGAGGTCGGTTTTGGTTCATCAGAAAAGAAACAGGGAAATAATGCAGAATTTGGAAAAACTTGTGTGCCTGCTCAAGAAGGGAAGTGGGCTGGAAAGAAATGTTATCGTTGTGGGAAGATGGGACACTTACAGAGGAGTTGCAAAGCCCGCACTTGCCTAATGGGTACAAGTGTGAAACAGCTAGGAGAGGGTTTTCTCTTAACGGTTAGCATACAGGGGGTCACTACCGATGCTCTGCTTGACTCTGGGGCCGACCAAAGCATGGTATCACAGAGGCTTTGGCGGGCAATTGAGGCCCAGAATGAGTCTGAACAGAGGAGGCCAGAAGGTAGGGTTCAAATTAGATGCATTCATGGTGCTGCTTCTTTTTACCCCGTGTACAAAGTAGTGATAAAAGGGTTAGGGGTGCAGAAAGAAATTCTGGTGACAGTAGTTCCAAAACTCCCCCACGACCTGGTATTGGGAAGAGACTGGCCACAGTTTAGGAGGGGACTGGGGAATGGCAAAAGGTCGGGCTTGTATCTACCCGGTCCCAGACTATGGCCAAAGACCAAAAGGACGGGTCCCCAGAGGATTCCCTAGGAGTTTTGCCCTCACACGATGACCTGGTGGCTTCCCCATCTTCTAGGATTAAGAAGGGAAAAGCTGTGAAACGCCGCGAGAGGCGGTGTAGGGCACAGGGGAGGGCTGGGATGGAAGTTAGCCAAGGGTTACCCTGGGTGCCAGTGGAATTGGTCGAAAAGTTCCCAACCTTTCCCTATAAACAACGAGCAGACCCTGCATTCACCCAAGCATTTGAGTACGCCCGGGTTGTACGAGATACCCTCCCGAGATTCCTTTTAGACAAAGAGATAT
Source organism: Ichthyophis bannanicus (assembly GCA_033557465.1). Taxonomy (NCBI): domain Eukaryota; kingdom Metazoa; phylum Chordata; class Amphibia; order Gymnophiona; family Ichthyophiidae; genus Ichthyophis; species Ichthyophis bannanicus. Next base: position 905,444,919 of record CM066035.1, on the reverse strand, counting down.
TATACAGGGAAAGTCAAGATCCCCGGACAGGGACGATCAGGAAACAGCTGGTGGTGCCCACAGCTTTCAAGGGGTTGGTCTTAAGGCTTACCCACGACCATCCCGTGGGTGGCCACAAAGGGGTACAGGGGACCCTGGATCAGATCCTTATATGTTTCTACTGGCCCGGGGTCTTTAAAGAAACCGCCCGGTTTTGTGCCGTGTGCCCTCCATGTCAGCGGGTTACGGCTGCCCAGACTCCAGTAGTACCCATGATTCCAACACCCATAATATCTGACCCTATCAGACGAATCGCCATGGACATAGTTGGACCCCTGGTAAAAACACCCCGGGGATTCCAATATATTTTAGTCATGGTGGATCAGGCCACTAGATTTCCATGGGCAGTCCCTTTGCGCAATATCTCAGCCAAAACAGTAGCGTTAGAAGTAGTAAAACTGTTTTGCGAAGTGGGTTTTCCCCGGGAAGTATTAACAGACCATGGGACCAATTTTGTGTCGAAATATCTGGCCCAGGTTTGGTTGGGACGCTTTTGGGGTGCATCATGTGAAAACGGCCACCTATCACCCCCAGTCTAATGGCCTGGTGGAAAGGCTGAATCAAACATTGAAACAAATGTTAAGACGGGGTTTAGGCGGGAACGTGACAGAATGGGATGTGTTGCTTCCTTTCGTTCTTTACGCCTGCCGGGAACGGATACAGGTTTCCCTAGGCGTATCTCCCTATGAGTTAATGTATGGTCGAGCCCCTCGGGGTCTCCTAGACATATTAAGGGAGCAATGGTTAGAGCCGGAGAAGGAGGCTAAGGGAGTCCCTCACTTTCTCCGCGATTTAAGAGGGCGGTTGAGTAGGACCTCCCAGGTTGCCGAAGAGAATTTACAGGTTAGTCAAGCTCGCCAGAAGGAGCGATATGACCAGAGGGCAAAGCCCCGCCAGTTAGCCCTGGGAGATAAAGTCCTAGTAATGGTGACAGGCGCCACTCCCAAATTTGAGGTTCAATGGAAGGGACCATGGAAAGTGATCAAACAAGTAGGCCCGGTATCCTATGAGGTAGAGAGTAGTACGGGTCGCAGGCAGATTTATCATATAAACGTGCTTAGGCCCTGGCAGGAAAGATCTGCAGTGGACAGTCTACCCAGGGTAGAACATCGGGCAGGAAAACTACATCGAAACGCGGATGCCTTATCAAGGATTACAGACTGTTCGGAGGAACTCCAACAACCTCCGCCAGCCTATAATATCTTGGGTAGGGGGGTATGTGGTAAGGAAGCCTATCCTGAGTTAGGGGAAAGGGAAAAAGGCAAAGAGTTCACCCTAGTAAAAGGGCCCCTTTTTTGCAAGGTCAGGGTAACAAAACCACAACCTCACCTAGGAACCAGAAAACCCCCAGCTGGAACAGGTTTCATGTTTCCCCTAGTGAAATAAGGGAGAGTGAATACAGACCTAAGGTCCATGACCCTTACGTCAGTAAGCTCCCTGATTACTCAGGTGCCAGAAGGCAGAGTGATCTCTGTCACCTGGGAAGAAAGGAGGTGGGGCTAGAACCCTGGAGATATAAGCCTATGCTAGATTATAGTAAAGGAGAAAGAGAGAGGGTGGAAGGAACGCCAGAAGCAAGGGCAGAGGCAAAGGCAAGAAGAGAAGAAATAAGGAGAGAAGCTGATACAAGCCGAGGCACAGGTACGAGCCTAAGAAGCCTGATTAATGCTGAGCAGAGCAGGAGAAGCCTGACTAATGCTGGGCAGTGCAGAGGAGCAGGAGACACTCTCAGCTCTAACGAGAGGCTGTCAGCCGAGCCCGGTGAGCCAGAAGGAGAGTCAGAGTCTATGCAGCTAGGAGAGCTTGATGCTGCTGAATGAGGAAGACACCCTCATGGATTGCTCTTTGTGCCAAGCCTTAGCCACAGAAGGGTTGAAGGAAAGCCAGCCCTGAGAGGAAGCCCTCCAGAGAAAGGTAACCATAAGAAGCAGGTAGATGGATTGTAAATTCCCACGTGGTAAAGAGGGGAAGTTTTACTAAGACGTAAGAACAAGCTGGAGTTGTGAATTGTGCTTGTTAACCACCTGTGAAGTGAGACGGCAAGAAGCCAAATTAACTGTGAGGAAAAAGCTTTCTTTTTACTCTTGAATTTTCCTGAGAAACCTGCATAGAACTTTGCTTGCACGTTGAAAGTTTGTTCCTGTTTGGAGTTTTTGTTTTGCTTGTTAATTGGAAAACAGTCTGGAAAGGTTGGAGACTGGAAAAGAAGGCAAACTGCCACAGAAGAAAGCCTGTTTTGTGTTTTGTGCTTTAACCAGCAAGGCTAAAGGAAGCTGGTAGCCTTGCTGTTAAAAGGCTATGTTTTTCTAAGCTGAAGAATACTTTAAGCTGCCACTTTGGTTTTGGGTTTTGTTTTGCTTATAACCTGTTGTACTTTGAAGAAGCCTGGAGAAGTATGCCTGAATGTGGTATTTATGAACCTTTTTTGTGCTCAATAAATTTCTGTCATTGCCTTACCCCAAGGAGCCCGACTACAGCTTTCTACCTGAAGCCCATATATAGCGCAATTAAACTACACTTCCCAGAAAACATTGTGGGGAATTAGTCAGTTAAGGCTGAAAGGGGAAAGTTCCTTATACAACCACACCCCTCTAAGCTGGAGGCGAGTGGTGAGGGCGTGACACTACCCTTTGTGCGAAGTGTTACTGATTTCTTGTAGGACTGGAGAGTTTGTTTGACTGTATTTTCAATGTATTACCTGTTGCTGTTGATACTAATAAAAATGATTGCTGTTAAGCCAGGGTATGTGGAATATGATCTCAGTCTCTCAAATTTACTGCTAATGCTCGGCGTTGTACTTGCATCATGCCAAAGAGAGCTTCCTTCTGGAGTTCGTAAGATGTAACATGTACTGTATAGGTAGTTTGTCAAGATGTGCTTGGAAATTATTTTTTACCAAGCCCATGGCTCCCAATACGATGGGAAATATTTCTGTATCTTTCTGCCACATTTGTTTGGTCTCTGACTGCATTTCTTGCTTCTTCAGGAGCTTCTGCCTCTCCACGCAATTCACAGAATAATCACTTGGAACTGATACGTCTATTATCAATTCCGTTCTGGTGTTTTTCTACTTTACCACTATGTCAGGTTTCTGCACATGAAGTTTCTCTGTAGTAATCTGACTTGTACAGTTTTCTGAATAGGTGTAAGGATGTTCTAATGAGGTAGAAATCCAGGCAGGGCTGAGAGCTGGAAGGGTTAAGTGAAAAGGACACACCCCTCATGGTGAAGTCATAACCTGGTACATGCTTGTCCCTCCCCTATTCCTTTGTCCTGCTGCTCTCTCTGCTTGCTAGAGATATCTACTCTCCCTCTGCTTCGCTAGAGATAAGAGTACAGTAGACTTTCTTCAGTCAGGACTATACTGTAATAAAGTGACCAATCATGAAGAAATGCTGTAATAATCTGATATGAGGTCTATATAATCTCTCTGAGCCCTCTGGTGGGGGCCCAGAATTTGGAAAAACTATTTTCTCTGGGTCTGTGCACATTAAACCGTTGTTTCCTTCTAAGGCTCCTTGGGTGTTTCTTTCTTCACTCGTTTATCTGCTACATTTTTGGTTCCCTGACCCGGCTGAGACAGCGAGATAAGAAAGAAAAGGTTATCTTGCTACCTCTAGGTTCAATGGGTTTGAGCCGGGCTGGTGGCGAACGCAGCGGGGAATACAAGGCGCCACCAGACCAGTTGTTCTGGAAAGTATTCCTTCCTGATTCACCTCTGCCGCTGGCTTTCTCCGAGGGACACCTAAGAACCCACTCTGGGTTCTAGGAAACAACCCCTTCAACTCCGGAGGACATCTGAGTGGGGTAAGTGATAACGGGGGTCTGTCTCTGTCTGCAGTTCAGGAAAAATCAGTCCTTCCTACGGGGAGAAGGAGAGATTGATCACCTCTCGAGGGAATCGCCCTAGTACCCTGAGCTGAGCTGAGTTGGGGGAAACCACGTTCCTAATAGTTAGAATGTGTTTTCTATGGAATTGGGAGGCTGTCTATGTGTTGGTCTGTGCTTGATTTATGTGTTTGGCACAAGCAGAGGCTTGTGCAGTGAGCATAGACTCCTGATTAGTGCAGTTCCTGGCCAGGCGACCGCACCCAGGTCGGGGAAAAAATGGCAAAAGCGTCATTTTGTTAGGCTGTGGTGAGAGCGTCATCTTGTTAGTTACCCTTCTTGAAACTAGAGCAGCCGGATTCCTGGCTGTCTGCATTCCTTTCCCTCTGTGTTTTCAAAGCCTGGAAGAAAGATATGGGGGGATCAGAGACGAAATGCAGCCCCTTAGAGTGTATGGTAAAGCATTTCAGGAAGGGATTCTCTGCAGATTATGGAGTTCGTATGACTCCATCCGTGTTAAAGAAATATTGTGAGCATGAGTGGCTAGCTTTAATACTGATTGGCCCCGAGAAGGAACATTTGATTATGACTTGGTTAGCCGAGTGCACCAAGTTGTGGTAGCTAAACATCCTGATCAATTCCCTTATATTGATTCCTGGCTGGATGTTTGTTGGCAGAGACCTAAATGGCTCCGGAGATGCTACGGGGAACACTGTCGCTTACTTTTGTCTCATAGCCCACAGGAAATGCAGCCTAAATTAAAATCACAATTGCCCGTTTTAGTACAGGAGCCAGAGACAGAAGAATCCCCTACCCCCCAAGTTCAGCCCCACAGCAAACACAGTCACACAAACACAAAACACCTGAAATTACAATTAACTAACCCCTGATAGCCCTCTACCACGCACACTCCTGACTTACGACAAAAAAAGGAAATTAATTCCAATACCCACACATGCCCAATAACTATCCAACTCTGTAACACACTATAAATAGCCTCTGTAAATAGCCAATGTAAATAGTTTGACAGTTGTTTGCATTATCACCTGTACATAGTTGAATTCTACTGTTCAATGTAAATGTATACAGAAGTGTACAAGAATGTTAAATTGTTCCATGTAAACCACCCTTGATCTTTGGAAGGGGCGGTATAAAAGAAAATAGATAAATAAAATATAAATAAATAAATAAAGAATTCCCCCCTTTCCCTCCTTCCAGGCAGATTTCTGTGACTTTAGCTAGGTCGGCAGTCTCAGCAGGGAATTCAGCTAGTTCTCCCCGCCCCTCTCAACAGATACTAATTCTCTGACAGTCAGAAGAGCAGTGAGGGAAGCATACAAATGCCAGTTTCAGATACAGACCTGCCCAGCACTTCAGAAAGTTCCCTGAGTCCCAGATCTGAAGAATGTCAGTTCCACGTTCGTACACCCTCCCCCCCCCCTTGGGGGCCCCAGCGAGAAGCGCTGAGAGACTTTCCTGACCTAAAACCCCACTGGGCGGCAAACAGTGATGCAGGCCGCATTGCTCTGAATTGTTATCATCGGGCTCTCCTTGAAGGCTTTAAAAGGGGGGCCAGAAAGCGATGAATGTAGGGAAAATATCTGAGGTACTGCAAACCCCTGACGAGAGTCCTGGCCAGTTCTATGAAAGACTTTCTGAATCCTTCTGTGTTTACACTCCATTTGACCCTGAAGCACTTGAAAACCAGCGGATGGTGAATACAGCGTTTGTGGGACAATCACAGGGGGGCATTCGAAGGAAACTTCAGAAGCTTGAAGGTTTTGCTGGAATTAATATAACCAACGGATGGAAGTTGCTATGAAAGTATTTGTGAACAGAGATCAGGAGAAGAAGCGTGAGTGTGAACGAAAGATGAAAAAGAAAGCTGATATGTTAGCAGCGGCGCTAGTCGAGAAAGGACAAGGAAAGTCGACATGGGAACCAAGAAGCCGAGGCCGGGGTAGAGGAACCTGGCGAGGATCATTGGAGCAAGGACTATTGGAACGAGATCAATGTGCCTATTGCAGAGAAATGGGCCACTGAAAAAGAGAAGAAAAACGAATGTCCCAATTGTGTCAGGCAATATTCCCTGCCCCGAAGAGATGTTGAGGGCATTCATAAACATCTCCAGCAACTACTTAAGTCTGGACTCCTGAAAACCATGCCAATCACCCTGGAATACCCCTTTGCTGCCAGTTCAAAAACCAGGTACCGATGATTACCGACCTGTGCAGGACCTACGGAAGGTCAATGAAGCTGTTGTTACCATTCACCCTGTTGTGCCAAACCCCTACAATTTACTGAGTTTGATTCCTGCACAAGCAACCTGCTTCACTGTTCTGGACTTAAAGGATGCCTTTTTCTGCTTGAGATTGGCCACTCTTTGAATGGGAAGACCCTATTACTGGCAGTAAGGGTCAGTTGACATGGACACGGTTACCCCAAGGATTCAAAAACTCCCCCACGCTGTTCGGGGATGCACTTAGTCAAGATTTGCATCAGTTCCAGTCTTGCCCTTCTCAACGCATGTTGCTACAATACGTGGATGATTTACTCATTGCTGCTGTTTCCCGGGTTGAATGTCTAACCGCTACTTCAGAACTTCTACACCTACTTTGGATGTCTGGCTATCGGGTGTCCCGAAGTAAGGCCCAATTGTTGCACACTGAAGTCAGATACTTGGGATTCCATGTTGCCCAAGGCCTTCGAAGATTGGGCTCTGAGCGGAGGGAGGCTGTTTGTTCTATTCCTGAGCCACAAAATTGCAGGCAGTTAAGAGGCTTCTTAGGGGCTGCCGGTTGTTGTCGAATCTGGATACCCAACTATGCAGTGTTGGCAAAGCCCCTGTATGCAGCTACAACAGGGGAAGAACGAGATCCTTTCGACTGGGGCCCGGACCAAAAGGAGGCCTTTCAGAATATGAAGAAGGCTTTGCTATCAACCCCCAGTCTAGAACTGCCCGACATGGAAAAACCATTCCATTTGTACATCCATGAGGAAAGGGGGATGGCAGTTGGTGTCCTCACTCAGAGCCTAGGTTCCTGGCAACGACCGGTGGCTTATCTGTTCAAACAGCTGGATCCATTAGCAAGAGGGTGGCCTTCTTCTCTCCGCGCAGTAGCAGCAACAGCTCTCTTGGCAACAGAGGCTGATAAATTGTCCCTTGGGCAAGAACTGTATGTTAAAGTGCCGCATGCAGTACTGACACTGATGGAGTACAAAGGCAATTATTGGTTTACCAATGAGCGGATGACAAAGTACCAGAGCATGCTGTATGCGAATCCTTGGGTTCACTTGGAGATAGTGAAAACACTCAATCCTGCTACTCTACTCCCTATAGCACCTGGGCTACCTGAACATGATTGTATCCAGGTTATGGATGAAGTGTACTCCAGCCGTCCGGATTTGAAGGATGTACCGCTGGCCTCTCCTGATGTTCAGTACTTTACCGATGGCAGCAGTCTCTTGGAAGATGGACAGCGGAAGGCCGGATATGCTGTGGTCACTCCTGGGGTTGTTGTGGAGGCTGAGCCCTTACCCTTAGGGACTTCTGCCCAGAAAGCTGAACTCATTGCCCTTACTCGAGCCCTCCAGTTAGCTGCAGGTCTGAAGGCAAACATTTTTACTGATTCTAAGTATGCATTCACTACACTCCATGCCCATGGGGCCCTCTATAGAGAGAAGGGACTCATAAATTCAAGCGGGAAATCTATAAAGTATGGGAGGGAGATTTTGGAGTTACTAGAGGCTGTGTGGGCACCAGAAGCGGTGGTGGTAGTTCACTGCAAGGCACACCAGCGAGGAGACATTCTGGTCATCCAGGGTAACCGCAGGGCTGATAGGGAGGCCAAGTTAGCAGCCCAGCGAGGAACAGTCCCAGTAAGTGTTCAAGCCCCCTGTTTCCAATTCCTATGTCAGAGTGGGACCCACATTATACCAGGAAAGAGATGGATTTATTCACTCAGGAAGGGGCTAATCTCACTACTGCTGGGTGGTTGTGGTTACTGGAAGATCCACCCCGATATGTTATCCCTGAGAGTCTAGTGCCTGCTTTTTGTCCGCCAATTTCATGAGACCACCCACTTAGGTAAGACCTCCATGCAAACCATTGTACAGTCTTGCTTCTATGTCCCACATCTGATTGCCTTGATGGCAGCTTCAGCACGTCGCTGTCTCCAATGTCCCCCACCAAGGGCCTCTACCCCCAGTTTCCATACAGGCGGTTGGTGTTGCCCCTATGGAGAATATTGTAGTTGATTTCACTGAGTTACCCCGAGTATGGGGTTATCGATATCTGCTGGTGATAGTGTGTACATTTTCAGGATGGGTTGAGTCCTACCCCTGTAGAACAGAGATAGCCCGAGAAGTTACAAGGGCCCTGTTGAAAGACATCATTCCCAGGTTTGGCCTACCTCTTACTATAGGGTCAGATAATGGCCCTGCGTTTGTTGCTAAGTGCCTTCAAGACCTTTCTAAGGCCCTCCAGATTACCTGGAAACTTCACACTGCTTACCGCCCACAGAGTTCAGGAAAGGTGAGAAGGATGAACCGAACTCTGAAGCTCCAGTTGTCTAAACTCTGTCAGGAAGCTCATCTTAAGTGGGATCAGGCTTTGCCAATAGCCCTTCTCCGGGTCCGGTCCTCCCCAACTCGGACCTTGGAAATATGGTCGACCACCACCCATTGTTCAGGGCCTTAAGGGATACCTAGAGCAGATAGGTAATGGACTTACGAGACAACACCTACTGGCATTGGGATCTGTTTGTCAGTCTTTGAACAGGTGGATACAAGAGCGACTGCCTATCTCTTTGTCAGAGCCACTCCATCCCCACCAGCCGGGAGATCGTGTGTAGATTAAGGAATGGAAACGTGAACCACTGTGCCCTACCTGGAGAGGTCCTTACACAGTTCTCCTAGCCACACCGACTGCAGTCAAGGTCGCAGAGGTTACCCTGTGGATTTATCATACTCGTCTTAAGAAAGCTGCTCCTGACTTGGATGATAAGTGGACAGCGCACGAACATTCTCAGGATCCCTTACGCCTCATGCTGCGGAGAACCAGGGAATCGGCAGAAGACGGAGCCCTGCGCTAGCCGCATACCGGAAGCCGGCTAGTCTACGCACAGCAGAAGCTTGAGGAGTCATCTTCAGATACTGTTAGTGGGACATAAGCTCCATGGTCGGTATGCACCTGCTCATGCTGACTTTTGTTCTGGCATTCATATGGGGCCTTCCCTTGTTGGCCTCAGGAACTATAAATGTAGTAACACTACTTGCTGGGACTGCTTTGAATACGTCAGACTTTTGTGTACGCAGCTCATCGCAGCCTGGAGTTTTTTTTTATCAACATGCCTTATTGCTGTACCCACTACTATGTGTGAATTGCAAACGTTTACTGTAATGCATAATCTGAACTGCAAACAGCCAAAGCTAACCTTTTCTACATTTTTCTACTTCATTGGTGTTATTCGTCCTATCTCGCCTATTTTAACAAGGCCCCTTTCTCCTTGCAGGTTGTCTCCACGCTTAAAGCTACAAATTGCTTTATTTTTGTAAATGCCACTAAAGGGGTTTTTAATGTGTCTAACACCGTATTATCATGCAAGTCTATTACGAAGGTATCTTATGCTTACTCAGAAATGTATCTTCCCTTAGGATGGTTTTTGTTATGTGGTAAAACTGCTTACACTTATGTTCCCATAAACGCTACTGGAGGTCCTTGCACTTTTGGCAGACTTACTACTGCTGCTTTCTCTCATATCCCTAGAAAGGTTAGTTCCCACTCACACTATCCTCGATCAAAACCTATGCCTCCTACCTGTAACTCTAATGTGGAACCTTATAGTGATCAGACAGCTCTAGGACTGGCAGTATCCATTGTAGGAGCACCTGGGTTAGCTTTGCACAACGCTATGGAAGTAAGCCGTATTGCTTGTTCCTTGGCCAAATCCATTAATCTGACCTCAACCATCCTAGCCACTATGAATCATGAGATGTCCGGTCTGCAGACGGCGATTCTGCAGAATAGGATGACCATTGATTTTCTGCTCCTACGGTTAAATCATGGCTGCGAGGAGTTTGAGAGTATGTGTTGTTTTAATCTCACTGATGAGAGTGTTTCCATTGAACGCTCTATTCAAGACCTACGTGATCTAGCTAATCATATCACCGCCCCTTCTATAGGTGCTGGGTGGTTTGCAGAATGGTTCAATTGGTTAGGTGGACTTAAAAAACCCTAGTGGTAGGGGTTCTCCTTATTCTCCTGCTATGTGTCAACCTGCCATGCTGTATCCCTATCCTTATCCGATTTATTACCTCCACCATTGAGACCATGGTGGAGCGGAAAAACTGCTGCCCATGTGATGGCAGTATGCAAATACAAATCCCTTCCACAGTCAGATCAACTGCTATGAGGGAAAATTGGCCTCCTTCACTACAAGGCAAATTTTTCCCTTAAAAAGTGGGGAATGAGGTAGAAATCCAGGCAGGGCTGAGAGCTGGAAGGGTTAAGAGAAAAGGACACACCCCTCTTGGTGAAGTCATACCTTGGTACATGCTTGTCCCTCCCCTATTCCTTTGTCCTGCTGCTCTCTCTGCTTGCTAGAGATAACTACTCTCCCTCTGCTTCGCTAGAGATAAGAGTACAGTAGACTTTCTCCAATCGGGACTATACTGTAATAAAGTGACCAATCATGAAGAAATGCTGTAATAATCTGATATGAGGTCTATATAATCTCTCTGAGCCCTCTGGTGGGGGCCCAGAATTTGGAAAAACTATTTTCTCTGGGTCTGTGCACATTAAACCATTGTTTCCTTCTAAGACTCCTTGGGTGTTTCTTTCTTCACTCGTTTATCTGCTATACTAAGGCCCACTGCAATATTTATGCTGCTTATTTTTTTCTGGGTAGGCTCATTCTAGTGTTAATTTTAGAAGCTGGTGTCGTTATGGTATGGTAGATTTATTTTATAAGTCTTCAGTGACTTTTGTAGGGTTTTGTTTTAGTTCACAATCTGCCTGGTACTGGAGATGCTGTTAATGAGATAACACCGGAGTCAATTCTTTTTTCTAGTATGTTGGGTTCTATGGTGAAATGTCCTAGTTCTGCTCTGCACCTACTGTTGGAGGAGGGGTTTTGTTGGACACAAAATAGATGTTCAAAAAGAAAAAGAGAGAACCATAGCACAGTTTCTATCAGCAAAATAAAATTAGATAAATTGTAACAAATTTTATTTTGGTGTTAGAAACTGCGCTGTGGTTCTCTTTTTCTTTTTGCACCTTACAATCTCCTTTGTTTTTTTGCAGAATATATATTTATAGGTGTCAGTATTTTTTATCTTAGAGTGCCAGGCTAAATTACTAAACAACTACAGTGTTTGCTGCATTTTAATTGTATAGCTACTGAATGGGAACCTCTGCTCGCTCTGAGTATTTTGGGGCACCAGCTAATCGTTTGCTTGTTTGATATACTGGCTTCCTATCCATCTAGTGTTTTTTAAGCTAGCTAGAATGAATATGCCAATTATACACAAATATACAAATGAATATACAAATATGGCACCCCCCACCCCTCAACCCCCCTCCCCAAATGAAGCAGTCAAACTACACCCATGAAATGGCAGAAAACTCATGGGATACTATAGATTTACTTTGCTCTGCAGATTATATGCTAGAATTGATAACATTTAATGATTTTCTGATATGATATCAGGAAGCACATCTTATGGGAGTTATGGGAAACATGCTGTGCTTAAACATTACACAGGTACACTACCAAAAAACTGCCTCCAGTTTTGCAACTGATTCCTATAGATTTTGGGGTGCTGAATCCAGGAAAAATAGCCAAAATGTTCCATCACATCACGTTTTCTTGCAAAATTAGATTTCTTACCCATATAAGGAATGTTCACATAATTTCTTTTTAGCCGACTGCAGTTTATTTTCTTGGCCCAAAATAGAGGTTGTAATGGTTAACTAACTAGAAACACTCCCTCATGATATTTTAGAGTGTTTTGTATTCATTTTATACATTAACAGGACAATTGGGAGGCGGGGGGCTAAATCCAGTACTCGCGCTGGCGCATGTTCTTTCCTGTTTGCCTCGCCTCGTTCGCTCGCTCAAACACGGTGGTTGCGACATGAACGTTCCTGTCAAATTTCAGTTTCTTGCAAGTTCATTATTACCTTTTGTTTGCTCAGTCGTAATCCAGCTTTATTCCGAAGTGGTTCACTACAGTTGTAGTTTGCAGTGCTGTGTATTTGTGATGGCTCACAGAGCCAGAGGTTGCGTCATCTCTCCGGACAGTTTTTGTTTTATTTGTGGGGAATATACCGTGAAAAAGCGGCAGAGGAACATTTCTGCATTTATTAAAAAAGTATATTTCGCCTATTTCGGTTTGAAGTTAGGCGATCAAGACAAACCGTGGGCTCCTCACAAAGTGTGCAAGACATGTGAGGAAGATCTACGTTTATGGATGAAAGGTAAAAAACAAGCATTTCGTTTCGGAATACCTATGATGTGGCGTGAACAAAGAGACCACAGCAGTGACTGCTATTTTTGCTCTTGCATTGTGAAGGGATACAACTTAAAAAATAAGAACGTAATAAGTTACCCCAACCTTCCCTCAGCAATTAGGCCTATGCCTCATAGCAACGAAGTACCTGTGCCTGAACCACCAAAATCTTTGGATCATATTTGTGTGGGCGGTTCTGATCATGATGAGACTCATCAGAGGGCTTTTCCCGATGAGTCCAGTACTTCCGAGTTTGAAACTGAACCAGATCCGAAACCTGAACTTTTCTCTCAAGCTGAATTGAATGATTTAGTCCGGGATTTAGGACTCCCAAAAGATGCTGCCCAACTGCTAGGTTCTCGGCTTAAACAGAAAAATCTATTGTCACCAGGAACAACTTTTTATTGGTACCGCAACCGCGAGACACAATTTTTGAAGTATTTCAGCAAAGAGGAAGATTTGGTATTTTGCAACGATATATACGGAGTGATGGAAAAGTTTAAACTCAAGTATGATCCTGCTGAATGGCAGCTGTTCATTGATTTGTTAAAAGACAGCATAAAAGGTGTTCTTCTTCATAATGGCAACACATTCGCTTCAGTTCCTATTGCTCACTCTGTTATTCTCCAAGAAAAATACGAGAATTTGGCCCTGATTCTTCAGAAGAATCGTTATGATGAGCATAAGTGGATGATTTGTGGAGACTTTAAAATTCTATCCATGCTATTAGGGCAGCAATCCGGTTTCACCAAATATCCCTGCTTCCTTTGCTTGTGGGATAGCCGGGCCCGCGACCTACACTGGGGGAAAAAAGACTGGCCAATTCGGGAGTATTTGAGACCCGGTGAGAAAAATGTTCTTCATGAGAGCTTGGTACCTCGTGATAAAATTCTATTACCACCTCTCCACATTAAGTTGGGTCTCATTAAGCAATTCATCAAGTCCCTTCCAAAAGATGGTGAGTGCTTTCGGTACCTTTGCTCAAAGTTCCCCCGACTTTCTGAAGCAAAGCTAAAGGAAGGAGTGTTTGTTGGCCCTGATATAAGGAAACTCATTTCAGATGGAGCATTCGCTGAAACGATGTCTGAGAAGGAAAAAGAAGCCTGGGATTCCTTCAAGGATGTTGTTCTCAAATTCTTGGGGAACAGGCGGGATGAGAACTATAAGGATATTGTTGCCAGGATGCTCAATGCCTTCAAAGAACAAGGCTGTAACATGAGCCTGAAAGTCCATTTCTTGCACTCCATGTGAACCACTTTCCCGAAAACTTGGGGGCGTACAGTGAAGAACAAGGTGAAAGGTTTCACCAGGACATCAAGGACGCAGAGAGAAGGTACCAAGGAAGATGGAACACCACTATGATGGCTGATTTCTGCTGGTTGCTGCTGCGGGAAACCCCAGATGAAAAATACGCCAAGCAGCGCACCAAGAGAAGCATTTGGGGGAAGAAGAAACGGGCCCACCAGGAGATTGATTGACCCAAGAATGACTTTAAAATCTAAACTGTGTTGACAAATATCGTGTTTTTACTAAACTTTGAAATAAAAATTTGCTAGTTATTACCACAGTGTCGGATCTCATTTATTAGAATTTTATTTTCACACCATCGGGTGTTTGTCTTCATGTATTGCAATGGTGCGGTTTGCGTTTTCTATTCTTACATACATACCTGTACAACATTTTTTGCACATTTCTTTGCTTTGCTTTGTGTCTAACCTCGCTCTTATATGCTCAATGTTTGTGCACATTGTGACACCGCACCGCCTAGCCCTAGGCGTAATCAGGCAGTTGGTGCGTGCCACATGGGGGTTTTAAAAGTCCTTGGTAGTGCTGAAGCCCTGTATCCTATTGTAGTTGTGGACTAAAGTGACGACAGCCAAGGTTGGGTTCCCAAGTTATTGAATACTTTATTATTGCATAAGGTATTGCACCAAGTATTGCAAAAGAACAGCACAGGATTTACTCCCCCAACACAAAAGTAAAGCGGTAACCTTTTTGTACCAAATAAAAGTTCAAGTGTACAGTCAGTTCTCCTGATTCTTCTCAGGGACACGTAATACAGTTAAATGCTTTTAGGCTTCTTCCAGCTTCACCAATACAACAGCATTTCAGGATGCCAGTAATGCTTTCCAGGTATCAGCTTGTAATAAAGAAATCTTCTAGCTGTTGTATTTCTTTCTAATGTCCATATCTTGTTTAACAGCTTTAAATAGAAATGGCAATCTCCACACTCTCTTGCCTATTAGTAACAGGCTTCTTTTGTAGGAACACTTCCTCACGTTGCCTTTCATTAACAGCTGTAAGTTATGAAGCTCTGAATCGTTGCACCCAGCAGAAGGCTGCTGTCTCTGGTACAAACTTCTAAGAACATTGGTTTAGGCTTCACAGCACTCAATCATAAACAGGAACAAATTATAGCTCCTTACTCTCTCATACATACACCACACTCCATTTCAGAATCACTGGTATTGGATAAAGGAGCCCCTAATTCCATTGGTTCTTCCTGGCTCTCTGATATCCCTTTGTCATGTGGAACATACAAGCCTTCAGACTTTAATTCTTTAATTATATTCTGAAGCTGTTTCCATTTGGTTTCTCTCTGTCTTCTAGGCACTTGTGAGGCTTGGTATTTCTCAGCACCTTTTAACAGCTCATAAAAGGGGTTATTTCCTCCTTGCCTTGCCTAGGTAGTTGCCTTTGCTTGGGAGGAATATGTCTCTTATGGAACTGCCTTGTGAGATCCCTCAGCACAGCCTGGTCCTCAGGGTCTGTTCCTAGCTCTCTGCACGGTAGCTGCCAATTAGCCTTTTGCTGACAAGCAGGTGTGCTCTCTTCTGAGCTAGAGCTCTGGTCACGCTGTCTGTATAAGGGAAATGCTTGCAGCTTCTTAATAGGGACTTTCCTATAGCCCAACTTTCCTCTAGTAACTTCAGGCTTCCTTTCAAAGCTTGGTTTAAACTTGTTTCTTCTAGAAAGCACTCTATTATCACTTCCTAGAGACTGGCTTATTTCAGAGCTATCTACTTTACAAGGTTTAAAAGGTTTTGCTCTGACCTGATTTTGGCAACGTCTGTCTCTGGGGAACTCCACTGACTCCAAGTCTGTGTTCAAGGCTTCTGAGTCTGGCTCTGGGTCTCTTCCAGGATTCACTCTCTCTTGGAGCTGAGCTCTGCCTGGGTCTCTTCCTGGACCATCCACAGGAACTCTCCTTTCCCTGGTTCTCTCCTTGGCTCCCCTTTCGCTGCTTGGGAGGTTTCTGTCCTCACTCCCTTCTCTCCTGGAGGTTTCTCGGCTTCTCCTTCCCTCCTCTCTGCTTCTGCTGCTGCTACCTCTGCTCTTGTTGCTCTCCCTACTAACTACTGCTTCCTGGTTATGAGTGCAGAGTGGCCCAATCCGGTCTGACTCCGCCCACCTCCCTGATTGGCTATGTCTCTGGGTTAGCCTAGAGCTAGGGTGTGGTTCTTTCCCTGCTCTTCTTTGCAGAGAAGGTTCATGTGCTGGAATCTTAACCCCTTCCTGTCCTGCATCTCTAAACATCTGAGGTGACAGAAAGTGTTTTAAACTCTTTTTCTTCTGTTTCTGAGCCTCTGCCTTGTCACAACATGTATGTGGCTGTTTTAAGTGCAGACAATTTTGCTACCATCACAGTGTGTTTTGTTGACATTACTCTATTCTTATGTGCTGCCTTGTTACAATTTTCTTTATTCTTATTTGAATAACTACTAAACAATTAGTATAAAGAATTCATCCAAGAAACTTTTATCTCGATCGCACTCAATCTGAAACGTTCACCTCAAACTGCTAACCCAATGTAGCAAAAAATCTGTATGTGATGGAGCAAACTGGTTACCAGATTTGGATTCAGCGCACCAAAAAACGTAAAAATCAATCGAAACATTAGAGGCAGTTTAAAAAAAAATTTTTTTAGTGTACCTGTGTTATTCTTTGGATTGCCTGCAATCAGAAGATTCTGTTAAGGGAAGGGGAATTCTAACAACTCCATAACTATTACTAAGTCAGGCCAGATAACGTTTTTCTGCTCATGTAGGTGGCTAAACGTCCGTTTTGGTTCTATGTGTGTAAAAGTAGGCAAGTGTTTTATAAAAGACATCAAAAGTGCTGAACCTTTTAGAAAATATGCTTAGTGCTGCAGAAGATATACCTAGAAATGACACCAAACACAACAGACAGAGCCATTCCATATCGTCCTGCTAGACCAGTCCAGACAAGTGGGTTGTGTCCCCTACCAGCAGATGTGGAGAAAGAGGAATTTTCCATCGGCTTCTTTATGACATCATCATACCATATCAGCCAGAACCAGCAGAGGGAGCCTTAACTAATTCTCTGTCTCCAGCCGAAGGTGGATACATCTTTCTTATCGTTCCTCCAGTTCAGTCCTTCACCTCTGGGTAATGTACCTCCTCCTGCAGCATGGAGACTGGGCATGTCAGAATCGTGACATCACTGGATGTACCCTGCTGGTCTCTCCCATCAGCCCCAGTGTGTCCAGTCTCCATGCAGCAGGAGGACGTAGAGGAACAGATAAGGAACATTTGTTAGGATAGTTAATTTTATGGGTTTTTCTTTTCTCCCCTATCATTATATTTAATTTCGTACTGTTTCTTTAAAAAAAAAAGTTTCATGTGCAGGACTTGAACCAGATTTCTTTGCTGCCCCTCACCTGTTAAGCGTTCTCCAGCAGTTTGGGCTGCTCTTCCCTCCTAATTGGAAAGGAGCGGAGTTGTTCAGCAGGGCAGAAGGTCTGCCTGCCAGCTCCGGGGCTCGCGGTGTATTGCTGGACCGCACAGCTGGAGCTGGGAAGCTCTCTCCGTGCTGTGAGCAGCAGCGCGGATAGAAGGGCTGCCGATCGCACTGCCGAACGAGTAAATAGCTCGGGGGCATATTTAGAACGAAGCGCAGGTGAGTGCCCTGCTGAAGCGCAGAAGGGCTAAAAGGCTTAGGGGCCCGCATCGGGGTTGAATGGCGGCAAATAGGCCCTGTTGTTTTCACGGCCG
This sequence comes from Ichthyophis bannanicus, assembly GCA_033557465.1. Lineage (NCBI taxonomy): Eukaryota > Metazoa > Chordata > Amphibia > Gymnophiona > Ichthyophiidae > Ichthyophis > Ichthyophis bannanicus. The sequence continues at coordinate 905,427,526 of CM066035.1, read as the reverse complement.
TTTCTCCCGTGCTTTTTTCTGGCCGTGAGGCAGCGGCAGTTTTCCTAATCGCTTAGATTCCTTGTGAGACAGGTTTAGCTGGTTTAATTTAAGTTAAATTAATTCAAGTTCATTTGATTTAGTTTATTTAATTTTGGTTTAATTAGAGATACTTTGGAGTTTTATTTTTTTTCAGGCCTTAAATGAGATTCCAAAAAAAAAAAAAAAAAGTTAAAAGAGAGAGAATCTATTTTAATTTTATTTTAGTTTATCTTAGTTTATTTTGGTTTAAGAGTGGATCCTTAACTACTAAGAGGTTTTATTTTATTTAATTTTATCTTATAGCTCATGCCGTCACGTCCACAGTGCTTGGTGTGTGGCATGCGCAGGGGCACAGTCTCGGACACCAGGGTTTGCCGTCGCTGCGCTCTGGCATCATCCACAATGGAGCAGGAGATTCAGGATAAAGCCAGTGAGGGGACTCAAAGCCCATCTGCAATGGGAGAAGGGGAGTCCTCAATGGAAGGTCCCCCCCGGGCCCCTCCTGGAAAGCCAAGCGGGGCGGCTAGTTGTGTGGCACCGACAGGATCTGGGGTGGCTCTTGGAGGTTTTTCTCCAGATTTTGTGCTAATTATGCATCAAGCCACTTGGGGCTACGGTGCAGCAATCAAGCACAGAAAAGGCTGGCAGTAGTCTCGTGAGACCTCTTAAAAGGGCACGATCACTCAACGATCAGCTCTTGGATTCGGATTGGTCTGATATGGAAGACGTAGATGTGGAACCAGAATCAGGAATGGAAGAACTTGAGGAAGCAGAGATTCTGGAGCCTGAGGATTTCGGAAGGAAGAGCTTACTTCGCTCATTACCAAGTCCCTTCAGGCACTCAACCTTGCTTCGGTCGGAGGAGGCGGGTCTGGAGGACCTTCTCATTCAGGCGGTGCGTCAAACTCAGGCGGTGTTCCCTGTCCACCGAGTAGTGGACTGAATGATTCAAGATGAATGGGATGTGCCTGAAGCTGGGTTGCGAGAGGTGAGAGCTATGAATAGACTCTACCCCCTAGTGGACAAGGAAAAGGAGAGGTTTCGTTCTCCGCGTATAGATGCAGCAGTGTCAGCGGTCACGAAAAAAACGACTATACTGGTAGAAGGTAGTGCGGCCTTGAAGGATGCACAAGATAGGAAGGTGGACGGCTTATTAAGACAAGCCTTTGAAGTTAATGCTCTCTCTTTGCAAGCTTCTATTTGCGGGGCTTGGGTGGCGAGAGCTTGCCTCAGATGGTCGCAATGCCTACAGCAGCCGTCTCAGCATGCACAAGAGCGTTTAATGGATGTGACACGGCTGGAATCAGGTGTGGCATATCTAGCTGATGTCCACTATGATTTGATTAGGGCATTGGCGAATAGTATGTCGTCCTTGGTAGCTGCGCGCCATTATCTGTGGTTAAGAAATTGGGTGGCGGATGTTTCTTCTAAGTCGTGTCTTAGTAAGCAGCCTTTTAAGGGGAAGTTGTTTGGTGAAGATCTTGACAAGTTGGTTAAGGATTTGGGAGAGTCCAAAGGCGGAAGACTGCCAGAGGACAAGCCTAAACAGGGGAGACCCCTGCCGTCTTTGCGCAGTCAGTTTAGAGACTTCAGGCGATTTCGTACCTCTCAATTGGGAGGTTTTCAAAGAGGAAGATTTACTTCAAGAGCATAGGGGTTTCGTGGTTTTTGGGGAGCGGGTAGAGGGTTCGCAACTGCCTCTTCCTCGGCGGCCTGAAAAACACAATGAAGCGAGGTGGGCCCGGGTAGGAATTCAACTGATAGGAGGACGGCTTCGGGAGTTTCTTCCTGCCTGGGTCCAAATAACATCCGATCAATGGGTGTTGGAGGTAATACGCAAAGGTTATGCTTTTGAATTTGCTCGTCTGGTGCTAGATTTGTTTGTCCTGTCTCCTTGCAAAGGGCAGCAGAGAACGGTCGCGGTTCGACGGACAATAGATCGTCTCTTACAGTTAGGAGCGGTTGTGCCGGTTCAGCAGGAGCTCTACGGCATCGGTCATTACTCTATTTATTTTGTAGTACCAAAAAAGGACGGGCCTCTCCGTCCTATCCTGGACCTCAAGGGAGTGAATCACTGTCTATGAGTGCCTCACTTCCAAATGGAAACCTTACGATCGGTAATAGTGGCAGTTCGAAAGGGGGAATTCTTGACATCCCTCAATCTTACCGAGGCGTATTTGAACATCCCAATCAGATCAGCTCATCAGAGGTTTCTATGGTTCATGCTTCCGTGGGGGCATTTTCAGTTTCAAGCCTTGCCCTTTGGTTTGGCAACAGCTCCGCGCACCTTCACCAAGGTTGTGGTGGTAGCAGCTGTGCTGCGAAAAGAAGGAATCCTAGTTCACCCTTACCACGATGATTGATTGATTCAGGCAAAATCCAAGGTCGAGAGTGTGCAAGTTACAAACAGAGTGGTGACGTTTCTTCACAGTCTCGGCTGGGTAGTCAATGCATCCAAGAGCCAGTTAGTTCCGTCTCAGGCCCTAGAGTACTTAGGAGCAATGTTCCCTCTAAGCTGCACTAGGTCCGCTGCCAACATTCCTGCCAGCGGGGGTGAGGGGGTGAGGGGGGTGCAGTGCAATCGATCGCTCTGCCCCTCCCCCCACCGGCGGGAATGCCGGCGGAGGACCCGGCGCAGATGAAAGGGAATGTTGCGAAGGTGCTGCTCAGATAGTCCTCAGGTGGGGTTCTCTGATTATGGATCTCATGGCAACTTTCCAGTCGGCCAAGGCATGTCATTTTTACAACAGAAGACGGGAAAGGATGTTGGAAGGTATCGATGCCCTGATGCAACAATGGCCATCGACCGGTCTTCTCTATGTGTTTCCCCCATGGGCGCTCACAGGCTGGGTGGTTCAGCACATCGAAGCTCATCGGGGGAGAGTAGTGTTGGTGGCACCGGATTGGCCGAGACATCCATGGTATGCCGATCTAGTTCACCTACTCGACGGGGACCCTTGGCGATTGCTGGCAACGGCGAATCTTTTAATTCAGGGACCGCTTTGCATGCCTCAGGTGGATCGGTTCTCGCTTACGGCTTGGCCATTGAAAGGGCGAGGTTAAGGAAAAAAGGCTATTCTGGAGCGGTGATTGCGACCTTACTTCGGGCCAGAAAGAGGTCCACATTCCTAGCGTGTGTGCGAATATGACGTATTTTTGAGGACTGGTGCTCTCAGCGGCAGGTCCGTTCCTCCATGGTTTCCGTGCCTATGGTATTGAGTTTCTTACAGGACGGTTTTGATAAGGGCCTGGCAGCCAGTTCCTTAAGGGTCCAGCTGGCAACTCTTTCTTGCTATAGAGATAAAGTTCAAGGGGTGGCCTTGGACTCTCACGTCAACGTGATTCGTTTTCTAAAAGCTGTATCTCGGCTACGGCCTGCTCGCAGAATTCCTCCGTGGGATCTCAACTTGGTTCTGGGGGCGTTGACGAGGGAACCTTTTGAGCCCTTGCACCAAGCTTCGATCAACGATTTGACCTTAAAGACAGTGTTTTTAGTGGCCATTTGTTCGGCACGACGAGTGTCGGAATTGCAGACGTTGTCCTTTCGGGAGCCGTTTTTGTCTTTTTCTAGGGAAAAGATGGTGTTGCACCCAGTACCGTCTTTTCTGCCCAAGGTAGTTTCTCCTTTTCACATGAATCAATCGGTTTCGTTGCCAGTATTAGGCTCACGGAGGAGAACGCCTTGGACCATAGTCTGCATCACTTGGACATAAAGAGAATTCTGCGTCAATACTTAAAAGTTTTAGAAACTTTTGGCAAGTCTGAACGCCTATTCGTTCTGTTTGGAGGTCCCCATAAAGGGGAAGCGGCAGCCAAAGCTTCAATCTCCAGATGGGTCCATGAAGCAATAGCGTCCGTATATATTTTGCAAGGTCATCAGGTGCCCGTGGGGTTACGGGCTCACTCTATTAGAGCGCAAGCGACTTCTTGGGCGGAGCACAGTTTGTTTCTGCCAGTGGGGATTTTCAGAGCGGCCAGTTGGTCGTTGCTCCATACCTTCAGTAAACACTACCGCCTGGATGTTCAGGCGGCGAGCGATGCCTGTTTCGGGTCGGCGGTGTTGCAATTCAGGTGGACAGGTCCCTCCAAATGATTACTGCTCTGTTACATCCCAGAGGTGGAGGACTGAACTGGGGGAGCGATAAGGAAAGAAAAATTAGACTTACCTGCTAATTGTATTTCCTTGAGGAACTCCATTTCAGTCCTGATTCACGCCTGGGGATGAGTAGTTCAGAAGTCAGTTCAGTCTGGGGGGGAGTACCAGTCACAAAGTGTGTAAAAACTTTTAATAGTCTTGGTATCGCTGTGGTTCTTTTACTCTAGTCTTTCTTTCTTATTTGGTTCATGGAGGAAAGAGAAAGTGAGAGAAGAAGTTTCCTTCTTAATTAAGGGAAATTTAGTTTAGGTGTTAAAAGTTGAATTTAATGCTATAGCTACTTATTTGTTGCTCCTTTGAATCTGCTTTGTCAGTAGTTCACTGGGGCTGATGGGAGAGACCAGCAGGGTACATCCAGTGATGTCACGATTCTGACATGCCCATTCTCCATGCTGCAGGAGGAGGTACACTACCCAGAGGTGGAGGACTGAAATGGAGTTCTTCAAGGAACTACAATTAGCAGGTAAGTCTAATTTCTCTTTTTCAGCTTTCTGAAAATCTGAGAAAATACAAGGAAAAATCGAGAGGAAAGATAATTTTGCTAATGAGCAACCATCCCTGGGAGTGGATTTCTCACTGGAGCATGACATAGGAGGCTCCACTAGGGTCACCCTTATAACCAGTGCCCTTTTTGGAGGAGGGAAAATGGTTCAGCTTCTTGCTCTTATCTTGTTAAGGACACGTTGAGCAGCTCAAAGATTGGAAGAAAAGGAATGGAAGGATTCTTCAGTGCCTCCTCTCTCCTCCTTCCTCCTGCTCTCTCCCGAAGATTGAAGAGGACTGTTCACAGGTATGTGACTGCACATTTGACAACAGGGGAGTAGCACTGAGCCTGGCATGGTATTTACCTGCTATGGGCTCCCCGGGGATGAGTACCAAAAGCTAAATTTGTCTGTCTGTCTTGTTTATGAGGGCTCCCGACTTTGTCTGTTGCTGGGGCGCTAAGCCAGGTTTGGACCGTTCAGGTTGTCCATTTGAATTGACGCTGATGTTTTCCTGTCTTGCCTAACTGCCTGTGCATGTTGTTTGTGCTTTTCCAGGGCTTTTCCATGTGTTCCTGGTATGCCAGGTGTGGTGAGGAAACCACTGCTGAACCTAGAAATACACAGGAAAATGAGTCCTGTCACTTTAAGACAGAATGTATCAAGGGTTTCCCTAGTAACCAAGAGTCTGTGACTCAGAGAATAGTCATCCCTAAGCCCCGCCCACAGCAGCACGTCAGGGAGAAGCTTGACCCTAGTCACATGTGCTGGGAGCAAGGTGTGGCTCAGGAGGAAGGAAAGTTTAAAAAGCTGATATGCAGTAACACAGATAGAAGAAGAATAAGAAGTGGAATAAGAAGACGGAGAAGCAGCAAGGGAAGAGAAGGACAAGGAGAAAGACAAGGAGCATGGAGAGCAAGTGAGAGAGTGCTTGCAGAGCATGAAAGGCAGAGTGTAAGAAACACTGGAAGCCGAAAAGAGAAGCTTGATGAGAGATTGCCAAGCACAGCTGAGGAAGCAAGGAACGAGAGGCTGGTGCAAGCAAACGAAGGTGCTGCAGCTGAGAGACAGCATGACTGGCTTGCAGAGCAGAGAGAGTTTCTAAATACCTCAGAATCAAGGCAAGTGTGTCCTTCTCAATTCCTAGACAGGAATGCCCACGAGAATTAGCTCTAGAAGGGAAAGCTAATTCTAGTTATAGACAAAGTACCAGGATAAAGGGAGACAGTTTATCCAAGCACCGAGTAACTCACTTAACAGAAGAGCTACTGCAAAAGCAGGCTCTACTTAAGAAGTTAAATGAACTAATAGAGAAAGAAAATAGCCAGCTCTCTGTTCAGATACCTTTTGATGTAAGTGAGAGAGATAGTGTAGAGGAAATGGACATAACAAGTGTGGAGAACAGTACCATGGATTTACAATGTGCTATATGTCAGGTCTCTGATGTGGAAGAGTCCTAGAGAGCAATTGTATGTATGCCGTGCTTAGGAAGCAGCCTAATTCTGAAGACGTCATAACTGAAAGAAACAGCTGTGTTCAACTGATAAGGTTGAGAGCTGGATGTAACTGTTCAAGGGACATTTAAAAGTTTATTTTGCTGCCAGAAGTTTGTTCCTGCAAAAGAGAAAACCTTTAAGAGTAAAAGTTTTGGAAAGTGGCAATTTTGATTTACAAGCAAGATTGTGCCTGTTTCTTTGAAGTTTGGAATAGAAAGCAAAGTTATTCCTGTTTCGTTTTGAAGCTGTACTGTGGATTAAAAACCTCCTTTATATAATTTACCCCTCGCGTCCTGTGTATGAAGGAACCCCTGAATACATTGAATAAATTTCTCTGTCTTACGCCTGAACCCTTGAGTCACAACTCCTTGCTTTAATATAGGACTACAATTCCCAGCAGCCCTCCTGGCAGCCATTTTGAGGGAATCTTATTTTAAAGCCAAAAGGCGACCTCACCTGTTACCAGTTACCTACTTGGCCAGGCGGGGGCGACACAGGGCATGCGGTGACTGTGTGTGTGTGGCCCTGTGTGTGCAACTTGCCACTTGGTGTCTGCACATGCAGCTCTTCTCTGTGTGGTGCTTGCGCACATGGCTCTGCCCATGCAGATTTGGCGCATGATGCAACGTGATGCCTGTGCCTTCAGCTTGTGTTGCCTAACTGCTTATAGTGATGCAGAGTGTTTATGCTACCTGGTTTGTGGAAGGCAGAGAGCCTCATGACTGGATTCTGTTATCTGCTTTGCTTGCATGGATGCTTTGAGCACAGTCTCAATAGGCTGTGCCCTCCCTGCGCTGCTGGGAGATGAAGTGCCCTGGTCTTACCTTTTGTGTTGTTGGCAGCAGGTATGGCCCTGAAGATAGATGATCATCAGGCTTGCAGCTTTAGCATACTCTCCTCTGGATGCTCCCCTTTGTGGGAGGGATCGTCATCTGCTGCTCCCCTGGTGATGTGGGTCATCTGGACAGTGGGGAGCTCCCAGGTCCTGGACTATCCTCCCTGGAGTTTTTTTCTTCAGCAGCAAGATTGGTCATTCTGGCAGAGTAACGTAGACCCTAGAGCTTCTACACTCTTGGAAGAGGGACAGCAGTTGAGTTGGAGCCCAGCTCACTATCCATCTTCTAAGCACTCTCTGCAATGGTTGGAGTTGGAGTTTTGGATTGGCTGGCCTTTGGTCAAGACCCAGCATCCAGTCCTGATGTTTTGGGTATGGATTCTGCTCTGGAGGATGAATGGTCATCTCTCTCTGAATGAGTCTGGTGTTATTTTCCTATTCAAGCTGGTCAAGTTGGTGACCCTGATTGCTCAGGTGTCATCTGTCCTGAGTATGTCTGATCCTCTGATGACTGAACAAGAGCTGCTGATTCGCTCATTCTGTCAGGGGGTTTGGAAGTACAAGATGTGTTTTCTTCCAGAGATCATCAAGAGCATAGTACACTTGGAATGGGCTCTGCCAGACATCCCAGTGAAGGCATTTATTTTATTTATCATTTCTTATATACCGCCTTTCATGATATCAAGGTGGTTTATACTGAACAAACTGAAATTACATTGAACAGGGCATTATAACTTGGAGATAACTATTTTACAGGGAACATGGGCAATGGAGGGTTAAGTGGCTTGCCCAAGACCACAAGGAGCACCTGTGGGACTAGAAACCCCAGTCCTTCCAGCCAAGGTTGCTGTCCTCTAGTGGGATTTGAACCCCTGACCTTCCAGCCCTGACCTTCCAACCACTAGGCCACGCCTCCACTTCTAGTTGCCCTGCCACAGGAGGATTATGCCGAGTGGTTTAACCCACCGAGAGTGAATGCACAGGTTACAGCAGTTGAGAATTGGGCCACCATTCTGGTGGAGGGTGGAATGCCCCAGAGTTTTAAGGTGGACACTATATATCTTGAGGAGTCAGTTTGCAGCCTCCGCTGTCCTTCAGTTGGCATTATGTGTAAACCTGATGTTTTGGGCCCTGCTTCAGTGTTTTCAGTCTCTTTTGTAGTGAATATTACGCCCTTCCTGGAGTTGGCTACAGCCTTTCTTATCAGATGCTGTATACAGTATGACCTTGTCCACAGGGTAGCTAAAGACATTGTTCTGTCGACGGTGGCACGACGTCGGATATAGTTTCACCTTTGGGTAACAGTTTCGTCTTCCATGTCCTGATTATCTCAGCTCATCCTTAAAGGTATGCTCTTGTTTGGGTGGACTTGTATAAGTTGGGTAAAGACATGGGCGAGTCCATACCTTATCGCCTCCCAGAGGATAGGCCCAAAGCAAAAAAAAAGAAAAAAATAGAAGAAGGTCTGGGAGGCATATGGGGGCAATTCCATTTTGTGTATACCCATATTCCTCACTCATGCTATTTGGACTTCATCTTACCCTTCTGGGTTCCATCTAGTATTCAGCCCTTTCTGGGACCTCGAGTGTCCTGGGACTAATATCTCCAGCGATGCCTTCTCCTGGCTAGTGCAATTATGGCCTGAGGGCTCATTCTGGGAGTGGGCCCAGATCACCGAGGATTGCTGAACACTAGTCACCATTCAATGTGGCCATGTTTTGGAATGCAAGAGCCGGGCTCCTTTGTCTCTCTTTGCGATTCCACGGCCAACACAGCAGCAGTTTAATGTATTTTGGACAGACTTCTCCATCTATGGACAGTGGACCGAGTTTCCCACAGCCGACCATGGCAAAGGCTGATGTTCCATTTTTTGTGCTGTCAAGAAGGAAGGTTCTTTTGGCATAGAAACATAGAAATATGATGGCAGAAAGGACCACATGGCCTATCAAGTCTGCCCTTCCACATCAACCACTACAACAGTCCCCTTTTTTCCTTTAGAGATCCTCTGTGTTTGTCCCATGCTTTTTTGAATTCAGATACTATCCTCATCTCTACCACCTCCACTGGGAGACTATTCCACACATATACCACTCTGTACAGAAATAGTTCCGCATATTACTCCTGAGTCTATTCCCTTTCACCCTCATCCTTTGTCCCCTCGTAGCAGAGCTTGCTTTCAATCAAAAGAGGCTCTCCTCCTGTGCATTTATGCCACAGAGATATTTAAACATCTCAATCATATCACCTCGATCCCGCCTTTCCTCTAAAGTATACATACTAAGATCCTTAAGTCTGTCCTCATATGCTTTATAATTTTTATTTATTTATTTTATTTATTTACATTCTCTTATATACCGCGCTATTCTGCATCAGTGCGGTTTACATTGAACAAACTGAAATTACATTGAACAGGGCATTATAACTTGGAGATAACTATTTTACAGGGAACATGGGCTATGGAGGGTTAAGTGGCTTGCCCAAGACCACAAGGAGCACCTGTGGGACTAGAAACCCCAGTCCTTCCGGCCCAAGTTTGCTGTCCTCTAGTGGGATTTGAACCCCTGACCTTCCGGCCTGAAGTACCTTGCCCCAACCACTAGGCTACTCCTCCACTCCACTCTAATGAAGACCACTAACCATTTTAATAGCCACCCTCTGTACCGACTCCATTCTGTTTATATCCTTTTGAAGGTGCGATCTCCAGAATTGCACACAATATTCCAAATGAGGTCACACCAAAGACTCATACAGAGCACTATCATATCCTTCCTTCTGCTGGCTCTCCCAATGCACCAAAGCATCCCAATGCACCAAAGCATCCTTCTAGTTTTTGCCATTGCCTTTTCTACCTGTATAGCTACTTTAAGATCATCAGACACAATTACGCCTAGGTCTCGCTCTTCTTTTGTGTACCGGAGTACTTCACGCCCTATACTATATCGCTCCCTTGGATTGCTGCAGCCCAAATGCATGACCTTGCATTTTTTAACATTAAATCTCAGCTGCCAAGTTCTAGACCATTCTTAAAGCTTAGCTAGATCTCTCCTCATGTTATCTACCCCTTCCGGGTGTCTACTCTATTGAAGATTTTGGTATCATCCACAAAGAGGCAAAGCTTACCAGATAGCCCTTCCACAATATCAATAATAAAGATATTAAAAAGAATCGTACCAAGGACAGATGCCTGGGGCACACCACTGGTAACCTCCTTCTCTTTAGAGTGAGCTCCATTTACCTGTACCCTTTGCCGCCAGATTCAACCATTTTCTAACCCAAGCAGTAATTTTAAGGTCCATCCCTAGGGTGCTCAGTTTGTTTATAAGTCACCTGTGTGGAACGGTATCAAAGGCTTTACTGAAATCTAAATACACCACATCTAGGGCTCTCCCTCGGTCCAACTCCCTGATCACCCAGTCAAAGAAATCAATCAGATTTGTCTGACAAGACCTGCTTCTGGTGAATCCATGTTGCCTCGGATCCAGTAATCCGTTGGACCCCAGAAACCTCACTATTTTCTCTTTCAGCAGTGCTTCCAATAATTTACTCACCACTGAGGTTAAACTACCAGCCTGTAGTTTTCAACCACATCCTTACTTCCGCTTTTGTGTGAAGTGACCACATGTGCCTCTCTCCAGTCCTCTGGCACCACTCCTGACTCCAATGAGCCACTGAAAAGGTCAGTAAGTGGAACTGCTAGAACGTCCCCAAGTTCCCTCAGTATTCTCGGGTGTATCCCATCTGGTCCCATCGCTTTGTCTACTTTAAGTTTAGTTCGTTTCTCACAAACACAGTCTTCTGAAAATTGTTCAAGATGCCCCTTGCTTCTGTTCCTGTTTGTGGGTGTTTTCTGAGGTCCTGCTCCTGGTTCTTCATATGTGAACACAGAACAGAAATATTTGTTAAGTAATTCCGCTTTATCCTCTTCAGCTTCTACATATTTCTCCCCTTCACCCTTGAGTCTGATAATACCACTTTTGCCCTTCCTCTTCTCACTAACAAATCTGAAAAATGTCTTATCCTAGCATTTAATTGCATTGGCTATTTCCCTCTCTTTTTGAATCTTTGCTTTCCTGACTACTTTGCTAGCTTCTCTAATTTTTTCCAAATATAGATGCCTGTCTTCTTCTCTCTGTGATCTCTTGTATTTCATGAAGGTAACCTCAAGATGAGTCAGTGCTCACCTGAAAATCTTTTCACTTTTTATCTTTATCTTTATTTCATAATTTTATATACCGCTTTGGCCAAGACTTTTGTGGGGAGTCCCTTAGTCAGTGATTCAGGCTTTACACTATGGGGAGGTCCTTGTGCCTCTGGACTTGGACAAGGCTTACTTCCACATCCCTATCTGGGAGGACTGACTGTGTGTCATCGTTTCTGGCTCATTTCGCCACTCTCCCCTTGGCCTCTCCACTATCTTAAGGGTATTCTTGAGCGTGATGTTGGTGGCGGCCTCCATGTTTAGATACCAGAAGATCTGTGTACACTGATATCCGGAAGACTGACTTGTCTGGGTCAAGTTCTAGTCAGAAGTGGTTCAGGTTTTGGCCCGAGTGGTGCTTTTCCTAGAGAGTCTTGGTTGGGTAGTTAATTGAAGAAGAGCTGTGTGGGGACTTCCCATTCTCTGGAATGCCTGGGAACATCTTCAACACTAGGTTAAGCAGAGTCTTCTTGCAAGAAGAAAGATTAAACAAGATGCTGGCCCAGTTGGCAGTCTCCTGGTCTCAGTAGGCTTCTAGAGATGGGATTATCTTCAGCTTGGCTTGATGACAGCAGAGATAGACCTTTGGCCTTGGATGCAAGCTCATATGAGGCTCCTTCAGAAGGCCTGCTTTTTCAGTGCTTTCCCAGCTCTCTGGGGTTCAAGGTTAGAAGGCCCCTCCAGTCAGAGGTGGTCTCCAGCCTGAAGGGATGGCAGCAGCCACAGCACTTGAGGAAGGGTATGCCATTGGATGATCACTCATGGCTTCTTCTGCTGTCGGATGCCAGGCTGTTTGGCTGGGTTGTTTATTGTGAGACCCAAACAGCGCAGGGCCATTGGAACATCCGGGAGCTGGCATGGCCCATCAACTGCCTCGAGGTGAGGGTCATTGTGTGGCTCTCCTGCACTGCCAGACCATGGTTAAGGGCGTCGTGGTCTGGGTTTACTTGGATAATACCATGACAGGGGCATATGTCAATGGCGAATGGGCATGAAGAGTGCCAGAGTGGCCCAGGAGATGGCTCTCCTGTTCTTTTGGATGGAAAGGTGCCTGTGAGTTCTATCGGTGTATCTCATTGCTGGAGTTGACTACATGGTGGTAGTCTTTCAGTCGACACTCTCTCAATTCCGGGGAGTAGGAACTCAGTCAAATGACCTATCGGTGGATTCTGCACAGCTGGGGTCTGATGGTTACTCGGTCTACTGCTAAAGCTGACCGCTTCTTCAGTTGTCACAGAGACACAGACTCCAAGGATGTCAATGCCCTAGTTCAGCCCTAGCCAATGTATGGCCTGCTGTACGTGTTTCCTCAGTGGGTGCTAGTGGATCGTGTGCTTCGACAAATAGAGTAGCATTCAGGATGAGTGATCCTGGTGACTCCGGATTGGCCAAGAGACTATGGTTTGCGGACCTGATAAGACTTCAGCAAGGTCCTCCTCTGCGACTGGCCCCAGCTCAGGAGCCATTACTTCAGAGACCAGTTCTTCTGACTGACTCGGCCCAATTCTCGCTTACAGCTTGGCTCTTGAGAGGTGCCTCTTATCGCATATGGGATACTTTCCCATTGTGGTTCTACACTCCTTGAGGCTAGGAGATTTTCCAGCCTGGCCTATGTGCGCAATCTGGTGTCTTTGAAAATTGGTGCCATCGGGTCTGAACAAAGGCCTTTCTCTTAGTTCCATGAAGGTTCAGGTGGTGGGGCAGTCCATTGCCTTGCATCCTGATTTTTTTCCCATTTTCTCTAGGGGGTACAACATCTGCATCCTCTCCTGCGTTCACTTGTTGCTTAGTGGGATATCAACCTGGTGGTCAGATCTCAACCTGGTGCTCCGGGCCTTGATGTTGGAGCCCTTTGAAGCAGGCTATGCTTGACGTTCTGACCCTTAGGACTATCTTTCTGGTTTCTATATGTTCTGCGAGATGTTGCTCCAAGCTGCAAGCCTTGTCATGCAGGGATCCTTACTTATCAGCCTTGGGGGAAGCTGTGTGCATTCTGCTGTTCCTTCCTTCTTGCCTAAGATGGTATCTGCTTTCCATGGGGAATCACGTAGTCTGTTGCCCTCCTTTTTGAAGGAGCAGTGCCAGGGAAAGGACAAGGTCTTTCACCTGGTGGATGTCTGGTGCGTGCTTTTCTGATGCTTGGAGGTTGCTAACTCCCTTTGCAAGTCAGTCCATCTATTTGTGCTGTTTGTGGGACAGCATGAAAGTGATGCAGCCACTTCGTTTACTTTGAGGGGCTGGATCAAGGAGGTCATTGCCTTTGTGTATCTGTTGCGGAACCAGCTGGTTCAGAGAGGTTTGTGTGCGCATTAAACTCAGGCGCAAGCGTCCTTGTGAGCGGAGCATAGTTTGGTAGTGCCCTTAGATGTCAGGTAGCAATATGGGTATCACTTTCTACTTTTGTCAAGAGTTATGCTTGGATGTCCATGTTTGGGCATACATGGCTTTGCCTTCTTCCTGCCCAGTGGTGGCATAGCTTTGGTACGTCCCACTGGTATGGACTTGTCTTGTAGGATGATATAAACAGTGACATTTTACTTACCAGATAATGTCCTTTCCTTGAGTCCTGCTAGACCAGTCCAGGACCTATCCTGGAAAACTGGATTGGTCTTCTGTGGGTGGACTTCTGAGCTCATACTCTTTCGACAAGCTTTCTGTGCAAGCTGACCCTGTACATAGTTGTGGCTAAACAATACAAACACTGGTCTCTACTAAAGCCAGACAATGATATTTCATATACTAATTGGCTTTACTACATTAACCATATTGCGATAATTGTTACTCAGCAAGCACAGGGTGGAAGGCAAACCTCAGAAAGATTTACCAGATCCCCAGTTATCACCTGTAAACGGGGGTGCTGGTCGTGAAAGGCCACAGTCTTAGCAAAGGCAAAATATTATTATGACTTGCAAAGGACTGTGGGGGATGTAGTTTATTCATACCAGAATCAGCCGTTCACAAAATAATGAGTTTTGATGCTCGAGTGTAAGCAAAGAAATACAGATTTTATTCATGGGGTTAATTCTCCCACACAGATTTACTTGGTAACACAAAAGGACACTTGCTTCAAGTATTGTACTCAGGAAAAACAAAACATGTTATAAGGTAACTGAACTTCTTAAGCAAAAATCAATAAAGACCTTGATGGGAAACAGAAAAGGCCTTTTTGATGGCTCCTGCTAATGACCTTCTTAGCAGTGCTCCAAAAGGCAAAAACAAACCCAAAAGTAGAAAAACTGTTCTTTATCAAGGATAACTTTCTTCTATTCACACACACAAGGAAGAAGTTTCCTTCTAGAGCTCACGTGCACTTGTGCCTGGCTCAATTACCAATAATTAGCCAGCTGCAAACCCCTTTGCTGGTTCACTCTCTCTACGTGGCTCAATCTTACCCTAAAGATTTCTTGCAGAGACTTTTCTGGGTAGATAAAAGAACAAGTTATAGCTCCTTTTGGTGGTTGTTGTATTAGTGAGAAACTACTTTAAAACAGCAGCCTGGACAGAGAGCAGTCCATGTATTCCAACTGATCATTTGATATATCTCCTTCTTCCTCAAATATCATGGAATCAATATCATGGTCTGGCTCAGAGGAATTCCTTAATTGATCACTCTCAGGATAATATTTGTTTCCCTGCTGTCTTCCAGATGAAGAGCTAGGGCATAGATCAAAGTTCATACCTGAGCTACCCTTGCTGTTAGGTTTCCTCTCCTGATATCCCGGCCAGTAAGTAGTCCAGCTTTTATGTCCAGCCTTCCAATCAAGATCCCTGGACACTGGGTCTCTCTTCACATACCTTCTTGCACCGGTCTTAGGGCCCCTTCCAAATGCAGCCGTCTCCCTCAAAGGTGCCGTTTGGGAGTTCCTGGCTCTATAACCCCGATCCTCTGGCTTCCTCCAGTCCAAAGGAGTATGCTTGCCTCTGGAATCACACCCAACACACGTACTGCTGTGGCCTCCTTCTTTAGACCTCCAGGATGTCTTTCTCTTCTTCCTTCCGTGTTGCTTCTGTTGTTGTAGTTCTCTCTCTTCTTTCTCCCTGTTCCATCTGCTCTTGTTCCCCCTGTTCTGTCCCTGTGTAGAATATCTTTTACTTTTAAAGTGCTTAGAGGGACACTCCACCCTAGCACAGCCCAGGTGTGCTGAATCAAGCCCTGCCCTTGGAGATGAGTGATTGGGGATTACCTCATAGCTCTCCTGATTGAACACACGTTTCCCCACTTCAGCCCTCCTAGAGGCTGTTTGAAACCTGGTGCATTCTGGGACTGGTAGTCTTTTATGAAAACATTCTGTTTTAGTATTTCTACCAGCAAAGACAGGTTGCTTGTTCAAAGCCAATTCACCTCTTTTATAGCTCCCTCCTGAACTATGATAAGCTTCCTTATCACACACCTCCTGGTGAAAATGATGTCTAGCCATGAGTCAAATACATCAGCGGTTCGCTACTGCCTGAATCACCCACCATAAACAGAGTTCACTGACCAGAACCTATACTCTATCAACAGTCATAATTATAACATTGTTCAAAATATATATAATGATCTTCATAGAAGGCCCGTGAACTCCGTCTAAAGACAGTAAACTAAACAACCCCCCCAACTAAAAGACAGAAAAGATTGCTTATTTTTTTTTTTTAATTTAAATTTTTATCATCATTTGTGACATTTACAGTTCCATCTGAACAACAGCGACAGTACACCAAGCTTTCCGCAGGTAACACAAGAGAGAACGAACATCTTACACACAATACCAGATGTACAAAACCCACATAGGGCACCCCCTCCACCCAATCTCCCCTCCCCTCCCCTGCCCTTATGCTCAAGCAATATAATATAACATCAGGATGGAAATGCCATACAGCGAACCACCAATAACCCACAAAACAATCGCAATAATTAACATGACCAAGTCATTCTCCCCCAAAATTAAACCCCCCCTCCCCCCCACCCCTACGCCTCCTCCTTACTTCCACCCCTCTTCACGCAATCACTTCCACACCCCCGCCCACCGCTTCCCCATTTGCTCCCCTCTCCCCACCCTCTCCCCCGTCAGTTTATACATGGCATAAAGATGCGACACTCTACATGCAAAGCTCGCTATGGAGGGTAAAATCGGCCTATTCCAATACCATGCGATTTCGCACCGTGCCGCTGTTACACAATACCAAATGATTCTCCAGTCCCCATCCCATCTCCCATCTGGTCTATGCAGGAGACACATCTCAGGTCCAAGCGCAATATTCGCACCCACAATTTTGTTTATATTCTCCCCTATTTTGCTCCAATACTCTCCAACTACTGGACACGTCCACCACATGTGCATCCAGGATCCTCTTTCCCCACACTTTCGCCAACATTCATCCGTTTGCAACAACCCCCGCCTTACACAATCTCTCTGGTGTGAGATACCAGCGACTCAGCACCTTAAAGCCATTCTCTCGCAATGACGTGGCAATGGAGAATCTAGCTATGCCCATTGCAACGGTCTCCCACTCTTCCACCCCCCACTTTACCCCTAAATCATGTTCCCACGCTTCCATATACGTCAACTTACCTTCCCCCCTTGCTGTCAGGCCTCGATAGATCCTAGAAAGCATCCCCTGCCATCCCAGGGAGCCTAGACATGCTCCTTCAAACCACTCTCCTCCACCCCTTCCCCCTTGCTCCCTCCCCTTTTGGCGCACTACCGAGCATAGCTGCGTATAAGCAAACCTATCCGCCTCCTCCAGTCGATAGAGGTCTCGCACTCCTTCAAAGCCTCTACATTGCGTTCCTACCACGATCTGGGACACCTGGGTCAAGCCTAACTCCGCCCACTTACGAAGCACTGTAGCACTTGGCCCCGTACTGTCCGCACAACAAGCTTGCAGTGACATGGTAGTCGACCACCTTTTATCTCCCACCAACCGCTTCCTGTACTGTTGCCACACCTGCAATGTGTGCCCCACTATGGGATTCCTCCCCTTCTCCCCCCTCCCCTCCCCTCCCATACTATCCGTTCTAATTCTCCCGGCCTATATCCGTCCACCTCCATCTGTACCCACTGCTTCTGGGGCTCCTGCAGCCACGCATAAACTGCTCTCAACTGCGCTGCCGCATAATATAAGCTAAAGTTTGGTACCCCCTTTCCCCCCTCCCCTACCGACACTTGCATCGTTCTTGCCGCCATCCGTGGCCGCCTCCCCCCCCAAATGAATCGCTCTACCTGCTGCTGTATCCTCCTCAGCACTCTCCGGGGTATCGGAACCGGTAAGACTTGAAAGAGGAATAGAAACTGGGGGAGAAGCATCATTTTCACCGTCGCCATTCGCCCGAACCACGAGTAATACCCCCTACTCCAGCCCTGTAGGCACCCCTCTACCTGCCCCACCAATTTCGTATAATTTAAAGCGTACAAGTCCTCCAAAGTTCTCCCCAGCTGTACCCCTAGATAACGGATCGATGTCTTTGCCCATTTGAATGGAAAGCTCTGTTGCCAGTCCCGCTGCTCCTCCTTCTCCCCTACTATACTCAAAATCTCTGATTTCCCCCAGTTAATTCGAAAGCCCGCCCTCTCGCCATATTCTTGAATCTCCCTCATCACTGCCATCAGTGATTCTCTAGGTTTCGTGAGGGTCAAGAGTATGTCGTCCGCGAAGAGGGACACTTTACATTCCTGGCGTCCCACCCTAACCCCCGTGATGCCTGAGCTGCTCCTCAACCTTGCCGCTAAAGGTTCGAGGGAGAGCGCGAACAATAAAGGGGACAGGGGACATCCCTGCCTAGTCCCTCGTTCTAGCGGGAAGAACTCCGAGTATCCCCCATTCACTCGGACACATGCTGTCGGCCTAGCATAGAGAGCCCTTATCCACTGCACGAAACCAGGCCCAAACCCTTGGGATTCCAGTACCGAATACAGGAATTTCCAGGACACTTGATCAAAGGCCTTCTCAGCATCCAATGATACTAACAAAGCCTCCGTCCCCTGCTTTTGTGCCGACCATATCACATTTAACACTTTTCGGATGTGGTCTGCCACTTGCCGGCCCGGCACAAACCCAGCTTGGTCTTCATGCACCAATTTCCCTAACAATCTATTAAGTCTCGTCGCTAACACTTTCGCCAATAATTTCGCATCAATATTCAACAACGAGATTGGACGATAGGATGCACAATCTTGAGGGTCCTTCCCTTCCTTGTGGATAAGAGTAATACCTGCCCAACCCATTGTATCTGGCAAGGTCTCCCCCTTTCTCGGCCCATTAAATACCCTGATCATCGGGTTCAGCAAAAGACTCCCAAATTGCTTATAAAACTTTGCCGTCAAGCCATCGAGCCCTGGGGCTTTGCCGTTCTTTAAAGCCTTAATGGCCCGGAAGACCTCTTCAGTTTGTATTTCCCTATCCAGCCCCTCCTGTTCATCTCCCGTCAAGGCTGGGAGCCTTGCTCCCCTCACATATTCCCGAATCTCCTCCCCCGACCCCGCCTCTCGTGCTGCATACAAGTTGCTATAGAAGGACACAAATTCTTCCCTAATGCGCTGAACCTCCCGCACCACCACCCCCTTACTCTTAATCTGTGTAATCCTATTCCACTCCCTCCGCTTTTTCAACTGTCTCGCGAGGAATTTCCCGGTTTTGTTCCCCCCTTCAAAGAACCTCTGTTTCAACAGCTGCAGGTGGAACTGTATCTTCTCCGCCTCAAGTGCATTCACTTTGGCCCGTAGTTCCAGAACCGCCCCCCGCAGCTGTCCACTACCGCCCTGCCTATCCCTTTCCTCCATCTCCCGCAGCTTCCGGCGCATCTGCTCCTCCTTCTCTGCCCGTTCCCGCTTTATACGTGCACCCCACTTAATGAGCACTCCCCTTACGACAGCCTTGAAGGTATCCCAAACTACTCCTCCTTTTACCTCACCCCCGCCATTTTGCTCAAAATACACCGGGATTAAGCTTTCAATCTCTTTCACCACCCTCGCATCCTCTAGTAGACCCTCATTCAATTTCCAAAATTGACGGCCCTTATCCTCCCCTGCCACACGCACTCGTACCACCACCGGGGCATGGTCGGACCATGTGATTGGTTCTATATCGCCCCCCAGAAGCCTCCCTGCTAGCTCCTTCCCCACCCATATGGCATCTAAGCGGGAGTAGGTTCCATGTGCTGCTGAATAAAAGGAAAATTGCCTCCGTCCCGGATTTAATATACGCCACGCATCTATCAGACCATTCTCCTGCACAAATCTGTGATAGCACTTCCTATCTTTACCTCTCCCCTCCCTCCGCCCTGTCGTGTCTCTCCCCACCTCCCAGGCCACATTGAAATCCCCTCCACAAATCAGGACCCCATCTTCCAATGCCGCCACCTGCTCACCCAAACTGAGTTTTGGAAAGAACTGGGTGAGCAGGTGGCGGCATTGGGAGATGGGGTCCTGAGTACTCGTAGGCGCATACACATTTACCACACAAAACCACTCTCCCCCCAGCTTTCCCTCAGCAAGAGATATCGTCCCCCCTTATCTCGGGATATCACCTGAACCTCTGTTGGAGCTTCCCCGCTAATGAAGACCACCACCCCTCCTTTCTTTTTCTCTTTAAGATTGGAGGCAAACACTCGATGCTTATACCCCCGAGGTTGCACCAATGCCTCATGCTTTTTCTGTAGATGTGTCTCCTGCAACATTACTATATCCGCTTTATGCCTTGCTAATTCTTTGTACAATTTCTGTCTTTCATTGGTGAATTTAATCCTTTCACATTCAACGTTA
This sequence comes from Ichthyophis bannanicus, assembly GCA_033557465.1. NCBI lineage: Eukaryota > Metazoa > Chordata > Amphibia > Gymnophiona > Ichthyophiidae > Ichthyophis > Ichthyophis bannanicus. The sequence goes on along the minus strand of CM066035.1, from coordinate 905,407,597 downwards.
GAATTTTCAACACCCTTCCTTCCTCCATTCCCCCTCCTCTCACCCCTAAACCCATCCACCCTCCCCTCCCACCCTGGCCCCCCCTTCCCCCTTCCCTCTCCCCCCCTCCTCCCCCCTCCCCCCTCCCCCTTCTCCCCCTCCTCCCCCCCTCATGACTCTCCTCTGCGGAGATTCAACTTCCATTTCAGTGACCTTCTCCACCTCCCCACCTCTCCTACCCCAGCAGCCCCTCAGCCCCTCCTCTCCCCAACCTAACCCAGTCCCTCCACTACCCCCTACACCCCTTACCCCTCCTCTCCTCTCCCTCATTATACCTCCTCCCTCTCAGCTCTACCCCCGCCTCGCCCCCCCCATCCCCTCTTAGCCTGCTACCCAGCCCGGCTCCTCCCCCCCGCCCGCTAACAAAACTCATTCAAGAATACCAGTCCTTTAATGAGTTGCCTCAGCTCATCCAGTCTCTTGTTCTAACTCCCGACTCTGGTGGTTGTCCTTGGTTGTCCTGGCCAATCTCCGACCGCTCGCCCTCTGCCATTTCATATTCTCAGCTCCTCCGGGCCTGGATCCCTTTCTCGATGGAGTAGACGGACTGTCTGCCATCTCCGGTAGTTGCTCTGAGATACGCTGTGACTTCTCTGATCTCTCTCCTTCGCTGCAGCGTTCCCTGGGACAGGTCTTGGTACAACTCCACCTTATGTCCCTCCCAGTGGAAGCTTTTCAATTTGCGGTTGGCTCCCAGCAGAAGTTTCTTACTCTTGAAGGATCGCAGGCATACAACTATGTCTCTCGGCCTATTGTCTGGAATGGGTCCCAGACCTCTGTGCGCTATTTCTATTCCAGGGCGGGTATTTTCCTCGACCACCCCTTGTCCAGCTGCCACTAGAAGATCCCTGAAGATCCGCTGGACCACCTCCTCACAGCTCTTATACTGAGGCTCTTCCGGCACACCTCGCACCCGGAGATTGCATTTACGTGAGCGGTCTTCCAGATCCTCAGTTTTGGCTTTAAGTGCCTCCTGCGCCAACTGTAACTCTTCCCAGCTTCTCTGGACCTGCGTCAGGGTCGCCCCTTGACTCTCCAGTTTGGTTTCCGCCTCTTCCACTCATTCTCCCAGCTCTAGTATATCTTGGCGCATGGTCTGCACAACTTCCTTAATCTCATTCTTCACCCCACACATCTCCACCTTCATTTCCTCCTTCAACTCAAGGAGCCATTGTTTAATCTGCTCCGCAGCAGTCAGGCTCTCTTCCCCACCATCACTCCCCCCCGGACTCTGCGGGGCCTCTGTCGCAGATTTTCCTGCTTTCTCCCCCTCCTTCCCGCCTTTGGAGGCTGCATACGGGGAGCGGAACTCAGCCAATTTTTTTTTCATCAGGCTCTCTTTTTTACTGACTTTCTCCATTGTAGGCTGGTTCACACTTCCCTCTGCTGTTTTCACGGCCTGTATTTCGGGGTCACCACCCTCTCTCCTCTCTGCGGCCTTTGCAGTGAGCGGGCCTCGCACCCAGATTCACTCTGCCTCTGTCCCAGCCCTTGATATTGCTGGGGCTTTGGAGACTCACCGTTGCTGTCTGCTCTCCCACTTTTCCCGCTCATTGTTATAGGAGTGGGTCGCTGGTATGTCTGCCTCTGTGTTACACCAGCCACGTGCTAGGCCTTTCACGGCCCCCGCTTCGCCTGAGCACAGCGTGCAGCGGATCGCCTCTTCGTTCAGCAGCACTTTATTTGTAGCTTGGCTGGGCTGGTTCCTGCCGCTTATGTGCACGCTCCGTCTGCTCTCATACAGGCCGTTTGCAGCCCTGCGAGCACCTCTCTCTCGCTTCCTTCTCCTCGCAGCCTCTGGCCAAGAAGCCCGCGGGTGTCTGGGCTGCCGCTCCCGGTCGGCTCTCGCCTCTCCGCTTCGCCTCCCCACTTGCGCTGACCTCCGTTGGGGTAAGTTGGTGCTCCCCTCGCTCGCGGCCACACTCCCAGCTGCCCCTCCGATGCCCGTAGGGGCTATTTTAACATTTAGAAGCTTGCTGGTGGCGGAGCTCCCGCGCTACGCCGCCATTCAGGTGGGTGACGTCCAAAGATTGCTTATTATACATACCACAAACCATAAACAAACCTTTTATCCAAACTGAAACAGGAACCCACTAACATACTTATCTGACACGATCGGAACTACATCAAATCAAACTCAAAGACTTATAGCCAATAACTGGCTCAGCTACATCTTCTATGTTGTTGATTGGTCAGTGCTATAAAGGCATTTAAAAATTCACTGAGCCCTCCCCATAATATATGTCATCAAATCGCTCCAAAATCAACACACCCGAAGAACTACAAACAATACTAACAGTAAACTTTAATCCACAGCCACTTACCTCAACGGCAATAAAACAATCATATGTTGCTAAATTAATGAAGGAAAAAAAAACCCTTTTGCTGAACAGGATCTAACAGTATCTACAATGGAAAATAGTTGGAGTTCATTAACATCCCTACATAAAAGACTGATAAGATCTGAATTACATCGGTCTTCATTAGTGGAATATATTAAACATCAGCATATCCCTAGGGGACTGCGTATTTATAAAGAATCCCGTTTATTTGCTTCTGATCAATCATTTCTTGAGAAATGGGATAAGGTCCTAAACAAATGTTCATTGGACCTTATGGTATTAACATTGGATAAGTTGGAACAACAATTAGAGGGCGTTCGTGGAGATATTAAAAAGACCACAGATTATCTTCAAGCAGAGGAAACGCTAGAGAGATTTCAGCATCAATCTTTGGATTTGGAGAAACAAAATAATCAGTTACGGGCAGAAATTATGAAAGGGAAACTGAAGAAATTAAAAAGGGACTATGATGATTACACGACTGGTTATTTCTATCCATGGCATAATGTAAATCATCAACGAGAACTGAAAGTACGAAAGAAAATTTCTGTTGAATGGTCATCGGATGATTCAAGTGGATCACGACAGACACATGAAGGTTTTTTAGACGAAGGTCGTCAAAAGAGAGAGAGAAAAAAGAACCGATACGGAAAAAACAAGAACTAACTAGGTCTGTGCAACCAGATGAATCCTCTCTAGTGATTAATTTGTCAACGATCCGTTTAACGAATGTTCAAATACGTCTATTGGAGTTGAATGGCTTTGAAATGTTTGGCTGGTTCGTGAAATGATTTTTGAGTTGGATCCCCTTGACACAGCTGTAGCGAAACGCTCATATAGGATATCTTGAAAAAGCGTCGGGGACACTCAATTCCATCTTGACTCACGATTTTGGATTGTGGTGATATTGGTGATATTTCAAATATTTGGAGATGTGATCATGCTAATTGAAAATTATTTAAGTTTGTATTATTGTGAATTTGGATGGTGGGTGTGTAGCGAGTGAGAACCGTTGATGTAATTCTTACTCCTGATTTGGTTTTATCAGTGAGTTGATTCTGAGGCTCTCACTCGTGAGCTATGTTTAAAATGTTGCAATATGTTTAGAGTTTGTGAAGTCTTCTATTTAATGTTATCAAATACGTCTATTGGCAAAAGGATTTTCATTTGTTCCTAGATCATGTTATGATTAATTTCAGTTTCGTTTGGACTTTGAAAAGTTTATGAGAAAATTGAATCTTAAGAATTTCTTTGCTACCTGTGGTGATAATGCTCAAGAGGCAACTGTGGTTGCTTCTTATATTTCTGAGGGTGTTCCAATGGGTCGGGTTGCTTTGCCTTTTAAATCCACATGGAACCCACTGGGGCCGTCACATCCTAATCTGTCCATATTTAAGCAGTTGGTATTGCAGGATATAACCAAATTAGAAACAAGTAAAAAAGTTAGAGTTCGGAATGTTCTATCTTTGGATGAAAGAAAGGCCTTGAAGGACCTGGTAAGAAATCCTGATGTAGTTTTAAAATGTGCTGATAAAGGAGGTGCGATAGTACTCCAGAATAGGGATGATTATTTAAGCGAGGCTTATCGCCAATTGTTAGATCCCGCTGTATATATGAAATTGATAGAAGATCCTACTTGGGAACTTCAGGATAAGATTAAGGATTTGACGATTAAGGCGTATCAAATGCATGTTATCTCTAAAAAAGAAATGATGTTTCTGAATGTGACCTCTTCAAATATACCAAAATTGTATTTATTGCCTAAGATCCATAAGAATCTAACGCGACCCCCGGGTAGACCTATTGTGTCTACACGAGGGTCAGTGTTAGAGCCTTTGTCTATGTTAATAGATTCTTTCTTACGTCCCTTGCTGGTAACGATTCCATCATATTTACGTGATACCATGCACTTCCTACAGATCATAAATGATGTATCCGAATGGGCTTTGAATGAGTCAGTTCTTTTGGTGACATTGGACGTGTAGGCGCTATACACTAGTATTCTGCAAGTTGCGGCTTTACATGCAATTAAATTGGGGTTGTTGCAGCGTGGTGATATAGGGGAGATACAGTTGGATTTTTTTATGGAATGTGCGGAGTTGGCACTCTGTAGAAACTATTTCAGTTTTGATGGTTGTCTGTTTCAACAAATAGCAGGGATAGCGATGGGGGCATCATTTGCCCCGTCGGTGGCTAACCTAATTATGGGCTTATATGAACAGCAATGGCTTAGATCTTCACTGTATTCTTCCCATATGAAGTTATGGCGTCAGTATATTGACGATGTGTTTATGATATGGGAAGGTTCAGTAACTCTCTTGCTAGAGTTCCATCAATGGCTGAATATTTTAGACCCCCATATTAAATTTACTATGAGCTATGATTATGAAGAGAGATTTTTTTAGATGTCAGGATCTTTAGACAAAGTGATTCTTGGGGTACATCAGTATATAAGAAGAGTACCGACAGGAACACATTTCTGCATTTTTCAAGTGCTCACCCAATGAGCCTCTTAAAGGGCTTACCATTTTCTCAATTCATAACGTACAGACGGAATTGTTCCTCAATTGAGGACTGTAGACTTCAAGCAGCATCCCTTAGAAATGATTTTTTGAAAAGGGGATACCCTGAGAAAGTTTTGGTTCGTGCATATAAAAGAGCCCTACATAATGATAGATCATGGCTATTGTCCCCCAAGGCGCGAGTGCAAGGAGATGAAGATCACATTAATTTAATTTCTAGGTACTCCCCCTTTAGTAAGCAGATCCAGACAATTTTGCAGAAACATGTGAATGTCTTGCAAACAGTGCCTGGATTGGAATCAAAACGTTTACGGTGTGTATGGCAGCATAACTCTAATTTGAAGGAGATATTAAGCCCTTCATCTTTGCAACCGATAGTGTCAGATACAGTAGTAAATTCAGGACATAAGTTATGTGGGTATTGTATGTTTTGTTCTGTGATGTGGGAAACTGATCAATATTTTTTAAGATCACAAACTTCTTGTGCCTCTGATTATGTAGTATACGGTATTTTTTGCCCATGTAAACTTTTATATATAGGAAAAATTATCCGTCCCTTTCGTATCCGTTTGAGTGAGCACAAGAGTAAGTTACACTGTAAACGTAGGGAAGCACCGATAGTGGAACATTGTTTAACATCTAAACACACTTTTATGGAGTTACAATGTTTTTGTATTGAGAGAGTCCTTTCTGGATCTGGGCAGAAAACGCGGGATCAGTATTTGTTATATAAAGAACAATGGTGGATTTTTCATTTAGGAATGGTTTCACCTAATGGCTTAAATTCGGGAATAGACTGGGGCACTTGTGTGTAGTGATCCTTAATAATTGTGAACATAATAAGTGATTGTTTTATTGCCGTTAAGTGGCTATGGATTAAAGTTTACTGTTAGTATTGTTTGTAGTTCTTCAGGTGTGTCGATTTTGGAGCGATTTGATGACGTATATTATGGGAAGGGCTCAGTGAATTTTTAACATGCCTTTATGGCGCTGACCGATCAACAACGTAGAAGATGTAGCTGAGCCAGTTATTGGCTATAAGTCTTTGAGTTCGATTTGATGTAGTTCCGATCGTGTCAGATAAGTATGTTAGTGGGTTCCTGTTTCAGTTTGGATAAAAGGTTTGTTTATGGTTTGCGGTATGTATAATAAGCAATCTTTTCTGTCTTTTAGTTGGGGGGGGGTTTGTTTAGTTTACTATCTTTAGATGGAGTTCACGGGCCTTCTATGAAGATCATTATATTTTGAACAATGTTATAATTATGACTGTTGATAGAGTATAGGTTCTGGTCAGTGAACTCTGTTTATGGTGGGTGGTTCAGGCAGTAGTGAACCGTTGATGTATTTGACTCATGGCTAAACCTCATTTTCACCGGGAGGTGATAATTGGGGATCTGGTGAGTCTTTCTAAGGTTTGCCTTCCACCCTGTGCTTGCTGAGTAACAATTATCGCATAGTTGTGGCTATACTTTGATATGAATATTATTGAAGGCTCCCTCTGGTAGGTTCTGGTTGATATGGCATGATGCTGTCATAAAGAAGCCAATGGAAAATTCTGTCTCCACATTTGCTAGTAGAGGGACACAACCCACTTGTCTGGACTGGTCTATCAAGACAAAGAAAGGACATTATCTAGTAAGTAAAATGTCACCTTTTAGAAATTCACACATGCAACAGAGTGGCATCACAAGGAGATATATACATAGTGCATCTGTGGCAGCCTGCAGATGGATTTGTGGTGATTTTGCTGCATATATTTGAATGTACTGCCACTTACATGCATATATAAACATAGACATATTATGGCAGAAAAAGACCATATGGCCTATCCAGTCTGCTCTTCCATACAAACTAACTAATATGTGAAAGATTCTGTAAACTTGCCTGACCAAAAGCTCCTTATTAGGAAGCCCTTCTCTGAAAAAGCAGAGTTACTCACCTGTAACAGGTGTTCTCCAGGGACAGAAGGAATCAATCCTCACTTATGGTTGACGTTGATGCCAATGGAAACCTGCCCGGAAGCTTCTCCCCAGCTTTCAAAGAAAGCCTTTGGGAGATGCACCATGCATGCGTGGTTCCCTTCCCGCCCAATGGTGCCATCTTGCTAAATCGGAAAAAATGATAAAAAAGCAACTCCATGGGGAGGAGGGAGGATTGTGAGGACTGATTCCTGCAGTTCCTGTAGAACATCTGTTACAGGTGAGTAACTACGCTTTCTCCAGCAACAAACAGGAAGTCAGTCCTCACATATGAGACTCCCTAGCTACAGGCTATAGAAAAATCTGTAGAAATCCCACGGATGACCAGGAAAAGGTGAGCCATGAGCAGCAGCAAGTAAGTCTTAAGGAGACAGACTCTCAAGAGACCCAAGTGTCCAGTGAGAACCAGCACTCTGGTAGCATGAAAACAGAAGGGTTGGAGGGCAAGAGTTGCCTACACCCTGAACAGATGACGGAGTACAGCCCGGCTGAAGGCACTGTCCCATCAGTACTCCCTCTCCAGGCAGTAATGAGCTGCGAAGGTGTGAACTGAAGACCAGATGTCTGACAGAACACAGGTTTGCCACATACGCCACCATAGCGCTGACACTGTGCACAATGACCCGGCGCTCTATCAAGAGCCCAGCCTGCTCATAGGCAAGGGCAATGCAGTATGCTACCCAAGTGGACAGAGTTCACTTGGTCACCACCTCCCCTGGCTGACTAGAGTCATAGAAGACGAAAAGCTGGAAAGCTTTGCGGTGGCCCTGGGTGCATTGAAGGTAGAAGGGCAAGGCTCTCTTACAGTCCAGGGTATGAAGGATGGCCTCCACTCTGCTGGCTTGAGGCCGCGGAAAGAAGGTGGGGAGCACTACCTCTTGATTGAGGTGGAATGGGGATACCACCTTGGGAAGAAACTTGGGGTATGTGTGGAGCACCACCCTGTTCTTAAAGAACCTTGTGTATGGTGAATGCACCACTAATGCCTGAAGCTCATTGACCTTGCGAGTGGATGTGAGCGCCACGAGGAAGACGACCTTCTATGAGAGGTTCCATAGGTGGCAGGTAGCCAGGGGATCGAATGGCGGCCCAGTGAGCTTGGATAGCACCACATTGAGGTCCCACTTCACCACAGAGGGGCAGATGGGGGGCTTGTATAATAGGAGGCCTTGCAGGAAGTGAGTCACAAGGGGCTGGACTGAAAAGTGCTTGCCCTCTATAAGGTGATGATGCATTGCTAGAGCACTCAGGTGCACCCTGACCGAATTGTACTTCAGTCCTGCCTGTGACAGGTGGAGCAAATATTGCAGTACAAGCTGCACACAGCACGAGAACAGATTAACTTGCCATTCTGTGTACCACACAAGAGAATCTGCATCATTTGAAGGCATAGACCCATCTCGTGGAGACCCTATGGGAGGCCAGGAGGACTTCCTCTACCTCTCCTAAAGGTTGAATAGGGCCAGAGTTACCCCTTCAGCAGCCAAGCCATTAGCATCAGGGACCCCAAGTTGGAGTGTAGAAGGGAGTCCTCCTCCTGCAACTGTAACCCCAGGGCACTTCCCAGGGGGACCGGGGCCACCAAAGCCCAGCAGAAGAGCAGCGGGAACCATGGGTGCCTAGGCTTGTGATAAGGAAGCTTATCATAGCTCAGGAAGGAGCTATAGAAAAGGTGAAGTGACTCTGAACAAGCAACCTGTCAGTTCTGGTAGAAATATGAAAACAGAATTTTGCCATAAAAGACTACCAGTCCCAGAATGCACCAGGTTTCCAACAGCCATTAGAGGAGCTGAAGTGAGGAAACGTGTGTTCAATCAGGAGGGCTATGAGGTAATCCCTAAGCACTCATCTCAAAGGGCAGGGCCTGATTCAGCACAGCTGCGCTGTGTTAGGGAGGATCACTCATCTAAGCAGAATAAGAGTAGAGTTTATTCTACAGAGGACCATCTTCATGATCACCTTGGAGATGCAGAGAAGGATCATCAGTTTCATCTGAAGGATCAGCAGAAGCAGAAGCCAAACCAGACGGATAGAGAAGGAAAGAAACCCTCTGGAAGGAAGAGGAGAAAAGCCTTTGAGAGGTCTAGAAGAGTCCAAGGCAGTATGTATACTGGGAGGTATTCCAAGGGCCAGCATAGACCATTGGACTGGGGAAAGCCAGAGGAATGGTGCTACAGAACAAGGAATCACCAGAGGCTACCTGTGAGGGAGACGGCTGCACGTGGAAGGGACTCTAAGACCTATGCCAGAAGGTATGTGAAGAGAGATCCAGTGTCCAGGGATCAGGACTGGAAGGCTGGACATAAGAACTGGACTACATACTGGCCAGGCTATATAGAGAGGAACTATAGCAACAATGGAAGCTCAGGTATGAACACTGATCTATGCCCTAGCTATAACCTTGAAAGACAGCAGGGAAATAAGTGTTCTCCTGAAAGTGCTCCATTGAAAGATTCATCTGTGCCAATTCATGATAGTGACCCTATGCTTGTTGATGAAGGGGAAATAATAGCAGATCAAGATATTGTTTATATGGACTGCTCTCTATCCAAACTCCGTTGGTAACTTTCTGTGATAAAGCACAGCAGCCATCACAAAGAAATATAAATTTGTTCTTTATTCCACTAAGAAAAGCTCCTGAAGCAGGATTTGACTCACACAGTAGAAAGCCAGCCTGCTAAAGGGTTTCAGCTGGATAACTGATAGCAATTGAGCTGCACCTAATTGCTTGTGAGCTAGGAGAGAATTACTTCTGGATCTGTGTGGAAAATAATCAGAAGTTAACCTTACAAGAACAGTTTATTTCTTTCTTTGTGGCTTTTCGTTTGTTAGAGATATGCTAAGAAAACATTAGCTAATTGCCTGACAAGTTTGAAGGTTGTTTTCCTGATTTTGATTTTTTACTTTGTTTTACCAAGTTAAACACTGCAAGCAAGTAACCTAATTTATGTGCTACCAAGCATATCTGTGCTGGGAGAAATAACCCCATAAATAAAGAAGTATCTTATTGGCTTTAACACTTGTGCACAACTAAATTATTGTCAGCAGCTGTGTCTGGTGTGAATGAACTACATTACCCACAATACCTTGCAAAAATCATATAAATATATGCATTGTCAAGACTGTGAAGATTCTCACCCAGGCAGCCGTCTGACAGGCTACAGGGGGCAATCAGTATCAGCGATGTCACATCGTGCTGAGTCTTGAAAAGGGTCTTGGCAATCAGCGACGTGGGCAGGAAGGCATAGAGAAGGCTCTCCATCCATGGGATGAGGAATGCATCCACTGTCATCCATGAGGGGTGCGGAAGCAGAAGTGGGGCAGCTGAGTGCTAGTTGGACTCGCAAAGAGGTCCATCAGCAGAACCCCTCAGTCGGAAGGGCCAAGAGGCTGCCCTGGGATCCAGCCTCCACATGTGAGGTTAGAGGCCCTGCTCAGCTTGTCCACTAAGGCGTTGAACTGGCCTGACAGATACACTGCCCACAGGAGCATCCTGTTGCAGAGTGCAAAGGAGCAGAGAGCCACTGCCTCCTGACAGAGGGCATAGGACCCTATGCCCCCCTGCTTGTTCAGGTAGAACATTGCCACCTGATTGTCCATTTGGACCAGCACTGACTGGTGCTGCAGGCAGTGGCGAAAGGCTCGGAGAGCCAGGAATATGGCCTGAAGCTCCAGCAGGTTGATCTGCAGTTGGCTCTAGCTGATTGCAGCCAGCTGCCCAAGATGCAGAGATCTTCGCAGTGTGCACCCCAACTCAGCAGGGAGGTGTCCATGGTGAGGACCCTCTGGGGGTCGGGGGCCTGGAAAGGCATCCCTGCCTGGAGGTGCTACGGAGCCTTCTACCAACCGAGGGAGTCCACAAGTTGGCAGGTCACTGTCACCCTGTCCCACAGCCATCCAGTGGCATGAGTCCACTGGGAGCGGAGGCACCATTATACCACCCTCATGTGGAGGCGGACATTCGGGATGACATGGACTTTGGATGCCATGTGGCCCAGCAGGCGTAGCAGAAGGTGAGCAGACACAGTGCGGTCGACTCTGTCCTTGGGTAGGAACGCTCTGGCCTGGAGGGTGTCTCGCTGGGCTCCTATGAACTCCAGACACTGTGTCAGGAGGAGGTGAGACTTGGGGTGGTTTATAACGAACCTCAGATGTTGTAGGATGCTGATGGTGTGGGCCATGGCCTGCTGCACCCCGGTAGCCGAGCCCCCTTTGATGAGCCAGTCATCCAGGTAGGGGAAGATGAAGGCTCCTTGGAGATGGAGGTGGGCCATGACCACCGCTAGGCACTTGGTAAAGACCCTCGGGACAGAGGCCAGGCCAAAGGGTAGGACCCTGTATTGGTAGTGGGTGCCCCCCACCATGAACCTGATGTATTGCCTGTGGCTGGGATGGATGAGGATGTGTGTAAGTCCAAGGAGCATAGCCAGTCTCCCTGCCAGAGGTATGGCAGCAGCATTCCAAGGGAGAGCATCTTGAACTCCTCCCTCACCAGGAACCTGTTGAAGTCCCGCAGGTCTAGGATGGGTCTTAGGCCCCCTGTTCGTTTTGGTATGAGGAAGTACCTGGAGTAGAACCCTCTGCCCCAGAGGTGTGGGGGTATGGGTTCCACCGCCTGGTCCTCGAGAAGGCCTGCAAGCTCCTGCAGTAGCAAGGTCTGCTGAAAGGGAGTCCTGGTGGGCTGTTTCCCGGGAAGAATGGAGGGGGAGTCTACTCTAAGTGGAAGAGGTAGCCCCCCTTGACCATCTGGAGGGCCCAGGTGTCGGTGGTGATGTTTGGCCACTTGTGGGCAAACAGGATGAGATGTCCCCGTTTGGGCTGCTGGGGTGGGCCTCCTGGGAGCAGAGAGGCTGTGCCCAAGGAGCCTGGGTTTTGGGAGGCTTCTGTTTATGAGGGCCATGCCCTTGTCCTTTGGCCTGCTAACCTTGCTGGGGAGGCTTGATACTGGGGGTCGTTTCCATAAGCTCTTCCCTTCCTTCAGTAAGGGGCTTTGTACTTGGGGCCTTCCGTCGAGGAAGGATAGCAATCTTCTTGGAGAGCCTAGTCCTCATCAGGAACTCGGACTCCAACTCTGCAGCCTTATCTGTCATGGGTTTGCCAAAAATGTTCTCTCCTTAGCATTGCTTCAGGTCAAAAGGTTCTAGCCAAGCATTGATGCCCACCACAGCTACTCTAGCCGACAACTCAAAGCTGTTGTAGGCTGCTTGAGTCATAAATTTGGAGCACTCTCTGACGGCAGAGGACAGACTCTGGAAGTGCTGGAGGAGTTCCTTGGAGAGATCAGCCAAGAACCCAGCGAGTTCCTTCACCAGGTCCCTTAAGTACATTCCCATGTATAGCTAGTATGCCTGGATCCAGTCAATGAGCATTGAGCCCTGGTAGCACTTCCTGCCCAGGGCGTTCCAGGTGCGGGCCTCCCTACCCGGGGGCACCAAGGAATGCATCTTCTGGCTCTTGAGCTGACACATGGCTGATTCCACCACCATGGAGTTATATGTCAGTTGCGCTTTCTGGAAGCTCAGGATCTGGTGGACCCAATACATCGAGTCCAATTGTCTGCTCACGATGGGCACCGATGCCGCCGTTTCCCACATGCGGAGCAACAGCCATTCCAGGATCGGGGGGACAGGCACTGTAAGTGCCTCCTTCAGAGGGGCCTTATACTGGAAGATCTCAAGCTACTCTGTGCAAGAGTCCCCCTCCGACTCAGTGTCGAACGATAACGCCTTTGACATGTCCCGCACAAAGTCGAGGAAGGCCATATCCTCAGGTGGGGATGGGCACCGGGTCTCAGAGGGAGATGGATCTGAGGGCACGTCGCGGTGGTGACAGGTGTCCGGCGATTCCTCAGTCTCCCAGTCCAACTCGTAGTCGGCAGAGGAGTCAAGGTCAGGCCAGGTTGCAAGGTTGGGCCCTGAGCCTGACTGTCCATGCCTCTCAGAGGCTCTGTGGGCGGAGCCGCAGCCATTCATCAGGGAAGACCTCGGTCGCAATGTCGAGGATCGACTCGAGGCCAATGGCACTCAAGGATCTGTTCGACATCCGGAGAGGTCCTCGAGGTCGAGGCCCCGATGGTCTGGGCAGATGACCTGGCGGAACTAGGCATCAAGGCCTGCTGCTGGGCCATGAAGATAGACAAGCTGTGCTCCAATGCTTCCATTCTGGTCTCCAGTCCAGATGGTTCCACAACCTTTGGTGCGGGCACCAAGGGCCTCGGGTCCGGCATCAGCTCCAATGAGGGGGGGGGGGGGTCCTCGACCAGGATGGCATTGGGGGTCCGAGGCTAGTTACCAGTGGCCAATGCTTCTTTTCGGGTGACCTTGATAGGCCGCTCCTGCTCCGATCTTTTGGGCTTGCAGCATGGACTGTGGGACCTGGCTTAGGACTTACCCGACTTCCCTAACTCATCCAAGGATGCTGCCCTAGAGAATTTCTTCTTCTTCTTGTGTTTCATCTCTGGGGTGCTCCTCTTGGAGGACCCACGGCCTCGGTCGAAGGCGGCGGAGTCACTTCAGGGTTCCGGGGTCCTGGATGGGTGCTTGGAGTGCAGCATCACTGGAGACTTTGGGGCAGAGTCTGACCTTTGGAAGAGCTTGTCATGCTGCTGCTGTCAACTCTTAATGGCCTTGGAGGACATCTTTTTACAGAGGCCACAATCCAAGGGGCATGGTCTGCTCCGAGGCAGCGGAGGCAGCAGTTGTGTTTGTCGGTGAGTGACATGGTCCACGAACACCGATCACACTTCTTGAAGCCACTGGCAGAGGCCATGGGCGGAAAAAGAGTCCCAGCGAGGTCAGACCCAGGGCTCTGTCAGTGAAAAGGGCGCAATACCGCGCCAGTCAAAAAGGGAAAAAATGAACCCGAGACGCATTGCCAAGGCAAGCGAACTCAAGAGTGGGAAGGGAACCGGTACAACCGGGGAAGAAAACTTCCAAGAGAAAAATACTGACCCTTTTTCCTGGAAAATCAGACACATGTCCATTGGGTTCCACGGAAAAAAGGAGATTGATGCAAGATGGCACCCTTGGGCAGGAAGGGGACCATGTATGCATGGTGCTTCTCCCAAAGGCTTTCTTTAAAAGCTGGAGATAAGCTTCCATCCAGAGCTACGTCGGCATCAACATCACCCATATGGAGGACTGACTTCCTGCTTGTTCCTGGAGAATAAACCTTTGTCCCAAGGAATGTGGTTTTGAATGTGGGAGAGTTGAGCACATTTCCCCACTGGGCACACACAGCTCCTAGCCCCAGGAAATAAAGAGAAGTTAGCCAGGGATTATGGGTGACTTGAGCAAAGGTAAATGCTGACAGGTAAATGTTCTGTGGTATCATTTTGAAATACAGCAATATGTGTATACCATGAAAGACCACTCAGAATATGTCTCCTTAACATAGTAACATAGTCAGTGATGGCAGATAAAGATCAGCGTGGTCCATCCAGTCTGCCTGATAAAGTGGTCAGGGTTGTAACTGCAACTCTGTGGATTTTCCCCCGTGCCTTTATTGTAAATGCCTTGTCTAAAATTGCTACTTAGGCATATATGCTGCATAAGTTGTCACAACGCCCCCCTGGTGGCACTGGGATGTCCCAGCAGGGAGGGTGGACACAAAAATATTTTATGGTGGAGTTTAGCTCAAAGCCAGTGCCCAGGTTTTTATAGTCCTGGTAGCCTTCTGGGTAACCAAAGCTCCAAAGAATATAACAGTCCGAGGGTAGGGAGAATAAAGGCTTTTATTTCCCATATTGCAAATAGGTTCAATAGCTCAGAATTTACATCAACACAAAAATGTCCTTGCTTCAGGTTGAAAGAAAAAGAAACATGAACCGAGTTAGACCTGTTAACTTCACAGCAGTACTATAAGAAACACAGATTCAAACCTTCCCCCAGACCAGAGCTCTACTCCTCGGCTAAGGGCTCAAAGCTTTCTGCCAGACAATAGCTGCAATCCATCTCGGGGTCCGAAAGGTCATCCGGGAATTCCACCTGCATTGGTTCACAGTCAGGAATATCTAGTGGCTTGCATTCAGGCTTTTTATACAATGTTTGTACGATGTCCCAATGCGCTGCATCCAAAGGTAAGCCTTGGTTTTGTACACCTCTAGAGTGAGGACAGTTTCTCTTGCCTACTGCTCTTATACTAGAGAATTTCTTGTTTGGCAGAGGTTTGTATTTTGTAGCACAAATAGTTCTAGAAGGACAGCATTCCTCTAGGCCCTGCTCCTCCTGCGTCACAGCATTCATAAAATCACAATCAGTAAAATAGTGATTACCTTTCCTTTTGGGTTTATCACGGCCAAGTGAGGGTTGATGCTTGTTCCTGCTGTGGTTTGGCTTCTCTGACACCAAGGTAGGCCTCCAGTTCTCCGGCCAGCCTTCTGCTGGGGTTAAGCCACACTTGCACCACAGCTTCTTTCTCTCTGGGCCAGGAATGTTACCTTTCAAAGTAACTCTTTCACCTCCTTCTTGGTTACTCCTCGTTGTGTCTTTCAAAGATTGCTGGCCTCTGCCAGACTCAGGTCCAGGACTCTCTGGCACAGTCCTTCTCCTTCCAGGGTTAGCTTCTTCTTTGTATCTTTCCCACTTGGAAAGTGTATCCTCTCCCCTCTTGGGATATTTGAAGCGGATTCCTTCACCTGGTTCTGTTGAGTCTGCTGGGCCGGTTCCTTCTGTCAGGACTCCTATTCCCTGGTCCTTCTCTCCTTCCAGGAAAGCTCTCCTTTCTCCTTTCAGGGTTAGCTTCCTTCCTGTGTCCCTTGTGTCTCCTGTGTCTGGGCTTTTAAAAGGAATTCTTCCCTTTCTGGATTGGGTGCAGGCCGGTATTGCATCATTGGCTCTGGGGTGTGGCTCCTCAGTCCTCCAGAGGTCCCTCTTGCTCCCCCTATATGGCTCCTCGCGATGCTGCAGCCGGTGTCTGCCTCTTTTTTCTAAGTTAAAAGCATTTTCTTCTGTCTGCAGAGGGTCTGCAGTACCACAAAGTCTATTATTTATTAAATGTATTTATTGGAAAGGAAGCAACGTCATCACAGAAGATGGTAGCATAATTGTGGAGATAGTAAAAGGTTTAACGTCCTCTTTCAGTATTATTAGACCCTGCCATCAGCATTCAATAACCTTTTTTAAGTCCCAGTATTGTTGTGTTGCCCTGATCAGAATGGCTGTGAAAATTCACTGTTTACTGGTTAACTGGTTGAGAAGTGCCCCCGAGACTTGAGCCATAGTGCTGAGGACACAACCTCCGAAAGCTCTAACGACATTCTTACTTGCACTGAGATGAAGGTGCTTCTCAAAGAGCTAATAAAAGAACTAAAGGTGGATATTGGCCAGGTGGTTATGGAGTTGCACAGTCTCATCTCAGAACTTAAGTTGGGATTTGGTAGACTTAGGTGCCTGGGTGAAGGAAGCTGAGCAAAAGGTGAATGTGCAGGAGGGCAAACTTGCACAAGTTGCAGTGCATGCTGAAAAGTTGGAAACCATATGAAGTGGTGTGCAGTTCAAGCTTGAAGACATGGAAAACCATGCATGCAAGAACTTGCAAGTTCTTGGTTTTCGAAAGAAGTAGCTGAAAAGGTGAAGAAAAAGAGGGAGGCCTTCAAGAAATACAAGAGATCAGCTTGGCTTCCCTGTAGTGGCTGATATGGAAGGGCAGACTAGATAGGCCATGTGGTCTTTTTTGTCATCATGTTTCTATCACAAAGAGAGGCATCTATATTTGGAAAAACTTAAGAGAAGTTAGCAAAATAGTCAGGAAAGCAAAGATTCATAAAGAGGAGGAAATAACCAATGCAATAAAATGGAGGAATAAGACATTTTTCTGATATATTAGTGAGAAGAGGAAGGGCAAAGGTGGTATTGTCAGACTCAAGGGTGAAGGGGAGGAATATGTAGAAGCTGATGAGGATAAAGCGGAATTGCTTAACAAACATTTCTGTTCTGTGTTCACAGATGAAGAACCAGGAGCAGAACCTCAGAAAACGCCCACAAACAGGAACAGAAGCAAGGGGCATCTTGAACAATTTTTAGAAGACTTTCATGAAAAACTAGCTAAACTTAATGTAGACAAAGTGACGGGACCAGATGGGATACACCCGAGAATACTGAGGAAACTTGGGGGCGTTCTAGCAGCTCCACTGACTGACCTTTTCAGTGCCTCATTGGAGTTGGGAGTGGTGCCAGAGGACTGGAGAGAGGCACATGTGGTCCCTTTACACAAAAACGGAAGTAAGGATGTGGTTGAAAACTACAGGCCGATTAGTTTAACCTCAGTGGTGAGTAAATTATTGGAAGCGCCGCTGAAAGATAAAATAATGAGGTTTCTGGAGTCCAACGGATTACCGGATCCGAGGCAGCATGGATTCACCAGAGGCTGGTCTTGTCAGACAAATTTGATTGATTTCTTTGACTGGGTGACTAGAGAGTTGGAAGGAGGGAGAGCCCTAGATGTGGTATATTTAGATTTCAGTAAAGCCTTTGACACCGTTCCACACAGGTGACTTATAAACAAACTGAGCACCCTAGGGATAGACCCTAAAGTTACTGCTTGGGTTAGAAATTGGTTGAGTGGGAGGTGGCAAAGGGTACAGGTAAATGGAGCTCACTCTGAGGAGAAGGAGATTACCAGTGGTATGCCCCAGAGATCTGTCCTTGGTCTGATTCTTTTTAATATCTTTGTTAGTGATATTGCGGAAGGGCTTTCGGGTAAGGTTTGCCTCTTTGCAGATGATACCAAAATTTGGAATAGAGTAGACACCCAGGAAACATGAGGAGGGATCTAGCTAAGCTTGAAGAATGGTCTAGAATTTGGCAGCTGAGATTTAATGTTAAAAAAATGCAAGGCCATGCTTTTGGGCTACTGCAATCCAAGGGAGCGATATAAGATAGGGGGTGAAGTACTTCTGTCCACAAAAGAGCGGGACCTAGGCATGTTTGTGTCTGATGTTAAAGTAGCTAAACAGGTAGAAAAGGCAACGGCAAAAGCTAGAAAGATGCTCGTGTACATAGGGAGAGGAATGGCCAGCAGAAGAAAGGAGGTGATAGTGCCTCTGTTTAAGTCTTTGGTGCGACCTCATTTGAAGTATGGTGTGCAATTCTGGAGACTGCACCTTGAAAAGGATGTAAACAGGTTGGAGTTGGTACAGAGGGTGGCTACTAAAATGGTTAGTGGTCTTCATTGTAAAGCATACGAGGACAGATTTAAGGATCCTAATATTTATACTTTAGAGGAAAGGTGGGATAGAGGTGATATGATTGAGATGTTTAAATACCTCCATGGCATAAATGCACAGGAGGAGAGCCTCTTTTGATTGAAAGCAAGCTCTTCTATGAGGGGACAAAGAATGAGGGTGAAAGGGGATAAACTCAGGAGTAATATGCAGAGGTATTTCTTTACGGAAAGAGTGGTAGATGTGTGGAATAGTCTCCCAGTGGAGGTGGTAGAGATGAGGACAGTGTCTGAATTCAAAAAGGCATGAGACAAATAGAGGATCTCTAAAAGAAAAAAGGAGACTCTTGGGTGGTCAATATTGCGGGGCAGATTAGATAGGCCATGTGGTCTTTTTCTGCTGTCAAGTTTCTATGTTTCTAAGTTCAGGAAGTACCAGAAGAGGAGAAATATGCCAGTGCTGAGGAGGTGGCCCAACAGGTATTTCAGCATTCTGTATCTTGCACAGGGCAGGTCTTGATGTGCCTCAGGTCCAAGATCTACCCCAGCTTACTCCTGATCAGGAGGGGCTGTTGCCTGGTGAAGACAGTATAGCTCTTCAAAGCTTGTCAAAAATATATTAAGTTAATCCAATAAAAAGATTTCACCTACAACTTGTTTTTTGACCTTTATTTGCTCATATCTAAGTAGACTAGCACAGCATCTACAATTTTCTGCATAAGTAAATATATGCCTATATAATGTTAGCTGCTTGTTGTGCTATATGTGGAGATGGTGGTCTGGGACATTTGAGTATGTACATGTTTAACTGGAAACTCAGCCTGTATCTCCTTTCTTTCTTGCATATGCCCTGCACTCTGCTGTCTCCAGTCCCTATGCTAATGGTTTACATAGGTTCTTGATGCAAACTGTGTGGCGAGTTTGGCTTTGGGTGCATAAAAAATGGGGCTTTCTCCAGTGTGCCAGTCTAACCTCCAGTTCGGGACAATAGGGATTTTATTCCAGGGATGGAGTATTCCTTTTTCCATCCTTGGGAACGGGCAGGACTGTGGAGGGTGGATCAGTTTCTAGAGGCGACCTGCATCCAAGTTAATAGTTTTTCATTCCTTTGGGCAGAATGCAATTTGGGCCCATGGGAATTTTTTGAGTATCTTCAGGTCCATTACCATTTAGAGTTGCAGCTGTGCTTAGCTGCTCCTGCCTTCTGGGAGAGCTCTATTGATTTGATTGTGCTTAGAAAATCCCTAAAGATGGGATTGATTTCTTGGTTCTGTTGACAGTTAATGGGCAACCTATTGGGCAGTACCTTCTCCACTACAGTCCAAAGTGAAATGTGAATGTTGAGTTGGATGAAAATTATCTTTGTGCGCGCATCAATTGAGTGTGTGGGCTGGTTGAAAGTTATGCATACCGGGAGCTTCGCTTTAAACTTTTGCATTGCCTCTATATATGTACTCAAGGGGTATATCATAAGAACATAAGATATGCTATACGGGGCCAGACCAAAAGTCCATTGAGCCCAGTAGCCTGTTTCCAACAGTGGCCAATCCAAGTCCTAAGTACCTGTCAGGTTGCCAAAGGTAGATTCTATGCTGCTTATCCCAGGGGTAAGCATTAGATTTCCCCAGTCCACTTTTAATAGTGTTTTTTGGACTTTTCCTCCAAGAGCTCGTCCAAACTTATTTTATACACAGCTATATTAATAGCATTCAGGCATTCCTAACAGAGGCTCTGCAGTTCAAGCAAAGATAAGGGTGTGTGGCTTTTAATTACTAGTTCTCTGCCTGAGCACTCTTAAAGGTGAAATTAGACTTACCTGCTAATTGTTGTTCCTTTAGGAACTCCAGGCTAGTCCTGAATCTTTGGGTCTTGCTCCTCCTCCAGCAGCTTTGGAGACTGAGAAACGTCACTTCTTTTGATGTCACCGGTATAAGTACCCCGGATCCGCCTCCAGACATCAGTAACCTATTGACAAAGCAGACTCACCAGAGCAACAATTAAGTAGTAACTTTAGTTAACAGCTACTCCCAACTTAACCGATAAAAATACCAAAAAATACCAAAAAGGGATGACACTATGCAGGAAAACACTGCGTCCCCCATACCTAACCTCTCCTGTGCTGAGATCCCCATTTGCTGACAGAAAAAAAACCCCATAGCGAGTCTGTATCTACACCCACCAGCCAAATATCTCCCACCACGGACTCCACTCAGGAACATCACCCGAGATGCTTACCTGTCATACATCCACTGCTTCAGGCGCCAGTCCACGGACATCTGGGAGGGATACAGGACTAGCCTGGAGTTCCTAAAGGAACAACAATTAGCAGGTAAGTCTAATTTCACCTTCCTTAGCGTCCCTCCAGGCTAGTCCTGAACCTTTGGGGATGTAACAGAGCAGTGCAAAGAATCAATGGGAGGGACCTGCCAACCCCGCCTGAAGCACCGTCGATCCAAAACAGGCATCTCTCTCTGCCTGCAAATCCAGCCGGTAATGCCTGATAAAGGAATGAAAGGAAGACCAAGTGGCCACTCTACAAATCTCTACCACCGGAACCAAACTATGCTCCGCCCAAGACGTAGCTTGCGCCCTAGTTGAATGCGCCCGCAAACCCGCCAGAACTGGTCTACTCTTCAACAGATATGCGGACGCAATCGCTTCCTTAAGCCACCTAGCAATGGACGCTTTTGACGCAGCCTGACCTTTGGTAGGACCTCCAAACAACACAAACAGTCTATCCGTATGCCGGAACAAAGCGGTAACCTTCAAATACCTCTTTAGAGCTCTCCGAATGTCCAACATACGCAGCTGCTTATCCGCGGTAGTCTCCCCGGCCCCCGCAAACACCGGCAGGGACACCACCTGATTCACATGAAATGGTGATACCACTTTAGGCAAGAAAGACGGCACCGTGCGCAACACGACCTTGGAATCACTAAAAACCAGAAAAGTTTCCCTACAGGATAAAGCCTGAAGCTCCGAAATTCTCGTGGCGGATGCGATCGCTACCAGAAACACTACCTTCAAGGTCAGATCTTTTAACAACGCTCTTGCCAAAGGCTCAAAAGGCACCCGTACCAACACGTCCAGCACCAAATGCCAGTCCCACTTCGGAACTAGCTGTCTACATGGCGGGCGCAGGAGCACCACCGCTCTCAAAAACCGCTTGACATCCGGGTGCCCCGCAAGCGCCTGACCTTGTATCTTACCCCGGTAGCAAGATAAAGCCGCCAACTGCACCTTCAGAGAAGCAGCCGCTAGCCCCTTCTCATATCCGTTCTGTAGAAATGCCAGTATCTGAGGAATCGAAGCCTGCAAGGCAGCCACCTTGCGAACTGCACACCAAGCCTCGAACACTCGCCAAACACGAACATATGCCAAAGAAGTAGAACTCCTCCGCGCTTTCAACAACGTGGACACCACTGCTGCCAAATAACCTCTCGCCTTTAACCTTGCCCTTTCAATAGCCAAGCCGTAAGCGAGAACCGATCCACCTGTGGCATCAACAGAGGTCCCTGTCGCAACAGATCCTTCCGAACTGGCAGCTTCCAAGGCTTGTCCCCCAGAAGCCTGACCAGATCTGCATACCACGGCCTCCTCGGCCAATCCGGTGCGATTAAAATTACTGGTCCCCTGTGAAGCTCGATGCGCTGCAGAACCCGACCGATTAATACCCACAGCAGGAACACATAAAGCAGACGGTCCACCGGCCACGGTTGAATTAAGGCATCCAGGCCCTCCGACATCCTTTCCCGCCTTCTGCTGAAAAACCGACTGGCCTTTGTGGTCTGAAAAGTCACCATAAGATCCATGACCGGAGGACCCCACCTCCGAACCAGCATCTCGAACACCTGAGGGTGAAGGGCCCACTCCCCCGGATCTACTCTTACCCGACTGAGAAAGTCGGCCTCCACATTCTCCAC
The DNA here is from genome assembly GCA_033557465.1 of Ichthyophis bannanicus. NCBI lineage: Eukaryota > Metazoa > Chordata > Amphibia > Gymnophiona > Ichthyophiidae > Ichthyophis > Ichthyophis bannanicus. The sequence goes on along the minus strand of CM066035.1, from coordinate 905,385,632 downwards.
CCCTGTTACATGCGCCGCTGACACCGCCAAGAGATGCTTCTCGGCCCACACAAACAACTGATTGGCTTCGGCCTCCAGCGCCCGACTGCTGGTGCCCCCTTGCCGGTTGATATAGGCCACCGCCGTCGCATTGTCGGAGAATACCCTTACAGCCTTCCTGTGCAGGCACTCCTGGAACGCTCTCAGCACTAGAACCACTGCCCGCAACTCCAACCGGTTGATCGACCACGCCTTTTCCTGCACGGACCACATACCCTGTGCGAACCTTCCTGGGACATGCGCCCCCCAACCTGAAAGGCTGGCATCTGTCATCAGAGGGATCCAATCTGGCACTTCCAACGGCATCCCCCTCTCCAGCGTCTCTGCCTGTAACCACCATAGTAGAGAGAGGCGTGTCATCTGTAGGCAGGGCAACCGTTGCGAAAGACTGTCGTTCTGATGGGACCACCGTCGGAGTAATGCTCTTTGTAGAGGTCTCATGTGTGCCCTCGCCCAGGGCACCACCTCGATCGTCGCCGCCATGGTTCCTAATACCTTCAGATATTGCCAGGCTGTAGGGCACCTGTTGCGGAGAAACCTGCGGACCAGACGCCTCAAACCTTGTGCTCGACCCTGTGGAAGAAACACCTTTCCAACCCTCATATCGAACCGCGCCCCTAGGTACTCCAGGGTCTGAGAAGGCGTTAACCTGCTTTTGGGCCAATTGACAACCCAACCGAGGCTTTCTAAAAACGCCACCACTCTGCACGTGGCCGCCTCGCTCTCCTTCCTGGACTTCGCCCGAATCAACCAATCATCCAGATAAGGATGCACCAGGATTCCCTGCCTTCTCAACGCCGCAGCCACCACCACCATCACTTTGGTGAAGGCTCGCAGCGCTGTCGCCAGGCCAAACGGCAACGCTTGAAACTGGAAATGCCCCATTGGAACCGCGAACCTTAAAAACTTCTGATGTTCCTGCCGAATGGGAATGTGCAGGTACGCCTCCGACAAATCGAGAGACGTAAGGAACTCGCCCTTGTGTACCGCTACTATGACGGACCGCAACGTCTCCATCCAAAAATGCGACACTCTTAGACAGCGATTTACGCGTTTGAGATCCAAAATCGGCCGAAATGTTCCTTCTTTCTTGGGAACTACAAAATAAATGGAGTATCGACCACAGCCGCATTGGTCTGGGGGCACCGGGACCACCGCCTCGAGGGAAAGCAGATGGTTCAGGGTTTCCTCCACCACTGCGTACTTGGACCGCGCTTTGCACGGGGACTGCACGAAAGAATCGGTCACTGGACGCTGAAGTTCCAAGGCATAACCGTCTCAGATAACCTCTAGCACCCACTGATCCAACGTTATCTTGGCCCAGGCAGGATAAAACTTCCGCAGGCGACCCCCTATCGGCCCCTGCCCCGCCTGGGCCCCCCTGGCTTCTTTGTGATTTTTGGGAATTGGGGGCAGAAGAGGTTGCAAACCCTCTGCTTGCCCCTCTGAAACTCCTGGCTGTGATAGGGGAATCGCCCCCTTTGTACCTGGCCAAACTTCGGGGAACGAAAACGCCAAAATTCCCTTTGTTGCCCTTTAGCTGGCTGATCCGAGCGGCCTTGTTTCTGCTTATCCTCTGGGAGCCTACCCCCTGTGGTCTCCCCCAAATCCTTCACGAGCTTGTCTAGGTCTTCACCAAACAGAAGTTTCCCCCTAAACGGAAGCTTGCTAAGCCTAGATTTCTAAGAAGTATCCGCCGCCCAATTCCGCAACCACAGATACCTCCTGGCCCTCACACGAGATCATAGTGAATATCGGCCAGATAAGCTGCCCCTCTCTCTGTCCTGGCCGCCTCAGCTGCCGAATCTACCACTTGCCCCGACTGCAGACCCTGAGCCCAACGCAGGCAAGCTCTGGCCACCCAAGCCCCACAAATGGACGCTTGGAGGGACAGCGCATTCACATCAAAGACCTGCTTCAACAAGGTGTCTAACTTTCTGTCCTGCGCATCTTTCAGCGCAGCACTCCCTTCAACCGGAATAGTGGTTTTCTTTGTAACTGCCGAAACCGTGGCATCCACTTTAGGAGATTTCAATAACTCCCGATCCTGCTCCACCAAAGGATAGAGCCGAGACATAACCCTGGATCCCTTCAGTCCTGCCTCCGGCATATCCCACTCATCTGGTATCATTTCTTTAAACACTCTGTGCACAGGGAAAACCTTCTGTGACTTACGAAAGGCCTGCAACAAGGGGTCTTCCAACTCTGTCTCCTCTGTCTGACCCCCCATTGGCATATTAAGCACTTTAAGCGTCTCGGATATGAGCGCCGGTAATTCATCCTGTCTAAAAATCCAAACCACTCGGGCCTGATCCTCCTGCTCGATGATTTCTCCTTCTTCCAAGTCCTCCTCTAACTCTAAGTCCTGCCCGAGGTCCTCTAAATCAATGCCCTCTGAAGACACTGACTGACCCGACGGTTCCTTCCCGGACCTAAGTCTTTTCGCTGGAATTCCTGACCCCCCCCAAACCACCCTCTGCCGAGGTAGGGGAGGGCTTACCCTGCACCCCTACAAACGCTTGCTGAATGAAAGACACAAACTGAGGAGAAAAAAATCGCTTCCAAGCCCCCTGGTACTTGCCCCTGCGACACCTGGCTCCCCTGAAGGGATGACGGTCCCGCCACTGGCTCCAGGATGGGCTCAACCAAAACCTTTGGGTCAGAGAGATCTGAAGCACCTTCCCTCGGGCTCTCAACACTCTCTGAAAGCCCCTGCTCCATGGAAACCGCTTCTCTAAAACAGCTTCTGCAGACTCCTGTTTCAGAAACAGCCCCCCTCTTGGAGCCACACAACAAACAGAGTGACTTAGACGGCATGCCGCCTGGACTGGAAAAAGGGAAAAAAACCTTCCACCCCCGTCCAGACTCACCTCCAGGCAAAACCAGACAAAGAGCTTCCTTTTGTGCTTTTTTTTTTTTTACACACTGCGGGAACCCCTCAGTGCCTACACCTCCGTTCCCGAAATTACAAATAAAACCGAGGCGTTCTTCAACCAAGAGGGGGCCGAGAAGCAACCATGCCGTTTGCCTAAGCAGGCTTTCCCGCGCGCGTGCGATTTCTCTGCAGCGCGGCCTACCGCGGACTCCACACGCGGCCCGAGCTCCCCGCCACGAAAAAGGAAGAGTCTCAATGACCCCGGCCCCTTACCTTGCTCCTAGGCACTGCAATCTACGGAAACCAGCCCCCCTGCACTCAGCCGTGATCACGGCTTCAGCGCCCGGGGCCACACACACACACAGCTTTCCGCCTCCAGCACAGCCTGCCAAGTCCCGCCGGCACCAGACTTTGGTGAAGGACCTGCAGGCTAGCTCCCGTCGCTGCCGAGACGTCCTCCTGCCGGTTCCTCACCCAAATTGGTGGGATCGAGAACCGGAGGGCAGCACACTTCCCTAGCACTTCTCCCCGAAAAGGAAAACAACAAAACAGAACTAAAAGAAGGAGGGGCCGGGGGAAGAGGGTGAAGCAGAGAGCTGAAAACAGAACTAAAGAAACAAAGGCAGAAATAAGAAGCTCAGCACAGCGTCTGAACTTAAAGCCCTTCAAAGCTCTCCAACCTTAACCCCTACTGCTTAATTGCTCCTTTAAGTGAGCCCTATCCCCGGGCTCACCAGACCTCCAGCTGCTTGGAGACTGAGAATACTGATGTCTGGAGGCGGATCCGGGGTACTTATACCGGTGACATCAAAAGAAGTGACGTTTCTCAGTCTCCAAAGCTGCTGGAGGAGGAGCAAGACCCAAAGGTTCAGGACTAGCCTGGAGGGACGCTAAGGAAAGGATTATTGTTACATTTTTAAAACAAAATTACATTCTTTTTGGTGCTTTAATTCAAAAGGGGAAATATTTTCTTTAGTGGTGTAGGTTTAAAACTCTGCTTTTAGTATCTCTCAGCTCTTTGAAGCTACTGACACCTCATCAGGTATTAGTTCCCTCCCTAACCCCCAACTCACATCCATCCTATGTGAGCAGTCTTGCTTTATAGGGCACCTCCGCAATTAGTGCACACAGGGACTTGGACTAGCACATTTAGAACACAATTAAAAGAGATTGTTTTTTCTCTGAAAGGACATCTGGGAAACTGCTGGTACTTTGGTAGGTCTCTCTCTCTTTTGCTTCAACAGGTACCTAAGCTCCACCAACTGAACAATGGCTGGGAAAAATCGTATCGCCAAAGCTGTTGCCCCTATTACAGCTTCTGCTGTTATAAAGCATATGAGGACAGACTTAAGGATCTTAATATGTACACTTTAGAGGAAAGGTGGGATAGAGGTGATATGATTGAGACATTTAAATACCTCCATGGCATAAATACACAGGAGAGCCTCTTTCGATTGAAAGTAAGCTCTGCTATGAGGGGACATAGGATGAGGGTGAAAGGGGATAGACTCAGGAGTAATATGCGGAAATATTTCTTTATGGAAAGAGTGGTAGATGCGTTGAATAGTCTCCCAGTGGAGGTGGTAGAGATGAGGCTAGTATCTGAATTCAAAAAAGCATGGAACAAACACAGAAGATCTCTAAAAATAAAAAGGAGACTGTTGTAGTGGTTGATATGGAAGGGCAGTCAAGATAGGCCATGTGGTCTTTTTCTGTCATCATGTTTCTATGTTTCCATTTACTACATCCTCCAGAAATGAATTCCAGAGTTTGATTACACATTGAGTAAAAAAATATTTCCTTTGATTTGTCGTAAAAGTGTTACATTGTTCCTTCATTGCCTGTCCCTTAGTCTTTCTGCTGTTTGAATGAGTAAACAACCAATGTACATTTACCTGCTCCACTCCAGTCATTATTTTGTAGACTTTTATCATATCTTCCCTCAGCTGTTTTTTTTCCAAGCTGAAGAGCCCTAACCTTTTAAGCCTTTCCTTGTAGGTGTATCCTTTCATCCTCTTTATCATTTGGTCGCTCTTCCCTGTATCTTTTCTAATTCCGCTATATCTTTTCTAAGTTATGGCAACCAGATATGCACACAATATTCAAGGTGTGGTCACACCATGGAGCGATACAGGGGCATTATACTAGCCTTGATTTTATTCTCCATTCCTTTTCTTTTCTTATGATTCCTAGCATTCTATTTGCTTTCTTGATTGCCACTGCACACTAGGCAGAGGTTTCACAATTAGTATGATTGTTTCTGATGATCTTAAAGTGGCTAAACAGGTAGAAAAGGTGATGGAGAAAGCCAGAAGGATGCTTGGCTGCATAGAGAGAGGAATGATCAGCAGGAAAAAGGAGGTGATAGTGCCTCTGTATAAGTCTTTAGTGAGACCTCATTTAGAGCATTGTGTGCAATTCTGGAGACCGCACCTTCAAAAGGATATAAACAAGATGGAGTCGATGCAGAGGGTGGCTACCAAAATGGTCATTGGTCTTCGTTATAAACCATATGGGGACAGACTTAAAGATCTCAATATGTATACTTTAGAGGAAAGGCGGGATAGAGGAGATATAAGAGACATTTAAATAACTCCATGGCATAAATGCACAGGAGGAGAGCCTCTCTCATTTGAAAGAAAGCTCTGCAACAAGGGGACATAGGATAAGGGTGAAAGGGAATAGACCCAGGAGTACTATGTGGAAATATTTCTTTATGGAAAGAGTGGAAGATGCATGGAATAGTCTCCCAATGGAGGTAGGAGAGACAAAGACAGTATCTGAATTCAAGAAAACATGGGACAAACACACAAGATCCCTAAAGGAAAACAAGAGACTATGGTAGTTGATATGGAAGGGCAGAATAGATAGGCAATATGGTCTTTTTCTGCCGTCATGTTTCTATGTTTCTGTGATGATGCCCAGATTCTTGTCCTGGGTAGCGACTCCCAATGTGGAATCTTGCATCAGGTAGCTATTGTTTGGATTGTTCATCTCATAGAGCCCCATTCCAAGCGGGGCACGTCTGGGCAATCGGCTCATCCAAAAACGGGCCAGGTCGATTGTGTACCCAATTCTGCAGCCGTGGGAGCTAGATATTCCTGCGGGTGCAGAATCGGGTACGTAAATGGGCCGGATGTGCCCCAATTTCGCTGTGCAGGACGTTGAAATACATCCCCGTACAGCCCTGCCTTTGTTCCTGTAGACATGCCTGTGCCATGGCTCCGGGACGCCCAGCAAGAACACAGGTATTCTGCCACCATTGCCGCTCTTCGTGCCCTGCTGCTTGGCCCTCTGCGGGGACAGCCACAGCCAGGATCAGATGGTGGGGGTCCTCCTGCAGCTATTCCTCTGTTTCAGTAGGACTGCCCGGGCCGATTCCCTCCAGCATTGGGACTTACTCCACCTCCGAGGTCCCTCACCAGACTTACAGGGCTGTGACCAAAATAGGCCATGTATGTCCGGGATCGTGGGCCCGCCTCCACTCTGCCTCTGGCCCCCCTCTCCCGCCCCCGTACAGCACTTCCTGCACAAGCCCTCTGTTCATGTGGGGAGCCTGGGGCTTGGAATTCGCTCCCTGAAAATAGCAGAGGTTGGCGTCCAAGTCGGATGTCCATCCTCACTACTGGCATCTCTGCATGACCCCCTAAGTGCGTAACTTTGCACTTGTCCACTTTTGATTTCATTTGCCACTTGGACCCTCAGTCTCCCAATTTCTCAAAGTCCTTTTGCAATTTTTCAGAATCCTCTTGTGTTTTAAACAACTCTGAATAATTTTATGTCATCTGTAAATTTAAATCACCTCACTTGTTATTTCCATTTCCAGATCATTTATGAATATGTTAAAAAAGCAGCAGACCCAGCCCAGATCCTTGGGGCACTCCACTATTCGCCTTTCTCCATTGAGAAAACTGGCCATTTAGCCCCATTCTCTGTTTTCTATTTTTTAACCAGTTCCCAATCCACAATAGTATGCTGTCTCCTATGCTACTACTATTACTAATCATTTGTATAGCGCTACAAGACACAGTCCCTGCTTATCAGAGCTTACAGTCTAATCAAGACAAAACACGTGGAGGCCTTTTCTGCTTCTGGCACTTCTGGCTGCATTGCCTGGCCAAAACTTGGATGTGCCGGCGATGTCCCCGATTCTGCTGCTGCAGGGCCCGGACGTACCCGCAATAGCAGAATCGGGGACATAGACGTCCCTATATGCTGAGCTGATCAATGTATGGGGAGCTGCCTGTCCACATGCCAGAAGGCCACTTCTGGAGCGAGGGAGCAGTGGCGTCCTCGCACAATGACTACGAGCCATCAACAGGATGGCTCGGAATGCCATGCCACATGTTGGCCCCTGCAGAGCACTGTCCGGCCTGCACCAGCGGCACACATGGCCCGGATCGTGGCTGCAGGGGAACAGAGAGGCAGCAGACATGTTGCAAGGGGATGTGTGGCACACTGGAAGAGAGACCTCCACCATCGGGGTGGAATAAGCCAGATGTCCTGAGGGCTGCCAGGGAACATACAGTGGCCTGACCTGATTTGGCCCTGTATGTCCCAGCAGCTGGCCACTCCCCCACTCCACTCCTGCAGCACCCCATACCACCCATGTCCAGTGCTTCCCACACAACCACTCTGTACATATGGGAAGTGCGGGGCACAGAATCCGATTCCAAGACTGAGTGCGGGTTGGATGTTCCGGCTGTACGTTCAACTCTGCTATTCACAGGACAGGGTGACTACCGTAAGATACACATAAATAGTGGACAAGAGAATGAGGAGCAACAGGATCCAAAAGCGGCTTCAAAGAGATGGGGTTTTAGCCTGGATTTGAACAGGGCTAGAGAAGGGGCCTGAAGCATAGACTCAGGTAGTTTGTTCCAGGCATATGGAGCAACAAGATGGACTGAACAAAGTCTGGAGTTGGCAGTGGCAGAGAAGGGCACAGATAAAAGGGACCTGCCAGAGGAGTGCAGTTCTCGTGGAAGAGTGTAGAGTGAGATCAGAGAGAAAAGATAGTGAGAAGCCGCAGAATGAATGCCCATGTAGATTAATAGGAGAAGTTTGAACTGGATGCGGAAACTGATAGGGAGCCAGTGAAGTGACTTGAGAAGAGGGGTTACATGAGCACAGCGACACTGGCGGAAGATAAGCCGTGCAGCTGAGTTTTAAACAGATTGAAGTGGAGAGAGATGATTTAAAGGGAGACCAGCGAGGAGCAGGTTACAGTAGTCAAGGCAGGAGGAGACTAGTGAGTAGATAAGGGTCTTAGTAGTGTAAATAGAAAGGAAGGGATGAATTTTGCTGATGTTATAGAGAAAGAAACGGCAGGTTTTAGCCATCTGCTGGATATGCCCAGAGAGAGAAAGTAGAGTCAAAGATGACTCCAAGGTTGCAAGCTGAGGAAATAGGGAGGAGTGTAGTGTCATCCACAGAAATAAAGAAGGGAGCCATGACTTTTTAGTTTCCTCAAGAGTATCTCATGCAGGACCTTGTCAAAGGCTTTCTGAAAATCTGGATACACTATGGACCCAATTCTGAGTCCCCGCAAGTCATCCTGCCCTGATTCCCCCTCCGGCTCTCCCCACACATCTAGAGCGGCTGGACAGGAAGAGCTGGTGGGGGGCGGGGTCTGGGTGGAGCAGGGGCAAGCCGAAGCAGCAGGATGTACAGAGCCAATTCTGGTCACAGCCCTGTATGTTCTGTGAAGTCAGAGGGGATGTGCTGATTATTCTACATCAAAGGTGGAATAATCAGCACTGATCCGGCAATCGGGACCGGGGATCCCCCCCAGGGCCAGGGCTGGATGCAAGGGGGTCCCCACCGCCCATTCCAGGCCCCGGTTGGCCAGCCATGGGTCGGGCGGCGGGGAAGATGGGGTTTGGGCCAGGGGAGCCTGCAGGAAGGACATCCCTGCAGGCATACAGGGGTATGCCAGGCCGTCCTTGGCCCTGATTCTGTATGCCATGGGAACATTTTGTTTCTGTGTTACAGAATAGTGTCCTAACAGGCCAGTCCGGACATGCCTCTTTCGGAATCGGGCTCCACATCATCTGGCCATTGTGGTGGATACAGGACTTCATCTTAAGTGTGAGGCAGCAGATGGAACTTATTTGCATTGTATTTGTCCGTCTATTGCAAATTTCTTGAAGAAAATATTTGATTGTCTGCTAAATTGAATGCAGAGGTTCACCCTGAGCTAGCTTTTTGTCTTCTGAACTTATAGGACAATTTAGACTTGGGTGCACGGGCTGAGATCTTTTTGGTTCGAAAGGCCTGTTTAGTGGTGTAGTGTTTTAACATAGTAAATGACGACAGATATCATTGAAGGCAGGGGTAAAGAAGAGGAAGACTTTTTTGAAAATCCGGTACCGCTTTCTAAGACTCTAACCCCATGAAGACAGAGTAAAGTACTTAACCCTATTTATGTTTAATTGTTTGCTGGTTTCAGGCAGCGGGGGGGGGGGGGGGGGGGGGGGGGGGGGGGGGGAGGGACATGGGGAAATGACTGGCTGTCATTTCACATTGTTCTTGAAGAGATTATTAAATAAAATTCATCATCACTAAAATGTATTCATTTATTCATACCCTCAGATCTGAATCTGCTCCCTGCGGTTTACAAGCAATAAATAAAATATAAGACAAAAATAATCTCATCAAGCAGAGAATCATAAACCCCTCCTATCTTACCAAAACACAACAAAATAAAAATCGTTAAATCTTTATTAAAAGCCTCAGCATTATATACCAAGCACAGCTCCCCGAGTTTGTAAACAATAATATACCATTATTCACCCCCCTGCAAAGAGTTCAATTGATGCATGAAAGAGTTGTTGATATGAAATGACGAACCTGAAGTAACTCAAAGAGCCAGTGGGTGGCAGAAATTAATCTAATTTAAGACTTCCCTGGTAGTTTGAGAAGTAAGATACAAATTAGCTAGAGATTCAGACTGCAGCAACTAGCAAGGTAGAATTAAGCCCCACCCAAAAGCTCTTGAAAGTGCAAATAAAAACAGGACAACCCAAACCTTGAGGTTTCTTATACAGGAAGAATTTTTTAAAAAGCAACAAAATAAACAGCAACTGATGAGACGGGATGAAAAGAACCCATCCAGTTAACAAGTGCCCCTCTGTGAGGGAGGGAGGCAGGCTACTTCTTAAACCTAAAATAATATTAATAATAACAGATCACAACAAAATAATAGGGCCAGAAGAAAATCCCGATGAAGCAAGGAAAGTGAGAGCCGTATGTGGTCACACACCTCTTGGAAGTGCTTGTTCAACATAGGCCAGCAGTCAGCAGCACTTGTCTGCTCAAGAGCTACACGGCACTGCAGAGAGAGACAGACACACCACACAGCATTAGAGGAGAGGACATTTCCCCTGGAGCAGCACCTCCTCTTTCCAGTTCTACCTGCTCCCTCCCTTCCTCTTCCCCGTAAACCACAGAGAGACAAACAAGAGGCTCTCACCATGGCTTCCTGAGTCCTGCGTCTGGAGAGTCAGCTCCTGGCCCATGGAGCAGGGATCTGCAGCGCTGCTTCCCACGGGGAGATGGCTCGGGGAACTCTTCTTGCCCCTGAGCGACAACGAGCAGAAATGGTACTCGGAGCTGTTCGCTCTGTGCCAGGTGGAGGGCTCGGCCAGAGCAGCTGCCAGGGGCAGCAAAGTGGCTGAGCTGTTCCGGGCTTCGCAGCTACCTGCGGACGTCCTGCACCAGGTGGGTGAGCAGCCAAACACATTCAGAGTCATTTAGCAGAGCAGAAAAGTTTCACGCGTTTTCCTTCTGTCTTGCCTAGCAAACTGATCTTTTCAGTGACTGCAAACCCAACAACAGGAGGCTGAATTACCACATCCCTTTTCTGTGTCTCTTACTGTGTATCTGGTAGATTTCCATGTATTTTTCTTCCAATGAATGACATTTCTTATAGTTTTATTACACAGTTTAAATACTGATGGGGGGGGGGGGGGGGCAAAAAAGTTCTTAGAGAGCTGATCTGAAAAGCCCCTTAAATTATATGGAGAAACTTTGCTGCAACCTTAGTTTCTGGTACCTGATCTCAAAATTTCCCCATGTTTCATTAACACATTTTAGTGCCCTGTGCAAAAAATAGCTCTGTTGATCATTTATGAGCGAATAGCCTTTTGATCAGATCTTGTTGTTGGAATCTCTAATGTTTCCAGTTCATCTCGCTAAATGTGTTGGTATTTTTGGTTAAAACACTGATCTTGGGTTGAGGTGCGATATGCGCTGTTTGTTCATTCATAAAAGAACTTACTGTTACATTTTCTGTTCTTGTCTGCATGCCTTTGACCCTAGAAAATGCAAGAAAGCCCGTCTATCTGAGAACTGCTAGTAGTTCTCTTTACTGGTTATTAAGGACGTACAGTCATTAGCATGCATTCAATTTATTACTGCGCCTTAAATCGATTTTGTGTGCATTACATTTAACCCATCTTAACCTATGAACTAACACAGGTACATTCAATTTGCACATGTAAAAAACATTTTAATGTGTATTGATTTTTTTTAGTTAAACAAGTGAAACAAACTGATAAAAAGTCTGGAAAAATTTTGAAAAATCCAAACTTGAACCAAACACTTTTTTTTGCATGCGCACATCTCTGCTGTTTATAAAGGACAGCCTTAAGGGGTGAGCCATTGAGACACTGGCTCAGGGTGCCCAAGCTTTAAGGCCCCAAAAATCTCTTAGCCCTTCACAGTCACAGGAGCATTTTCCATCACTCCATTGACTGTGTTATGCTGTAGCTGCCAGCACTACTGCATTTCTAAAAGTCAAACAGAGCTACTTCCTGTTTCTTGCAAGAGAGAGGAAGTGCCTGTGCCTGTGCCTGTGTTTGTGTTTTAAAAAACACTGCAATGCTGGGGACTGTATCACTACACATAGGCAGGAGTGAAGGAAAATGCTCCTGCGCTGTGGGGGAGGGGTGACAAGGAGGAGTAGAGGTAAATGGCTGGGACTGATGCGGGGGATGGGGTGGGACTCCAACTGGAAGAGAGCTGATGCTGGGGAAACTGGGACCAGAAGGGGACTGATAGAAGGGAGCTGGAAATGGTGCTGATATGATATGGTATGTTTTTGAGTGTCCATCTGCAGGATTTTATGTTACTACGCACAATGTCTGTCAGCAGAGAGAGTCTGTGTTATTGTCACAGAAGTGACACCATAGTTTAAATAGAATTTTTTTTGTAGGTTGAATTGTAAAGTGAAACACACTACTTCTGCTTTGCACCCATTGTTGGGAAAGTTTTATTGGTTAAATTGAGAATATTTCATATGACTGAATAACTATACCGTATTAGACTGATAGTCAAAGGCAAATTGTATGATTACCAGTAAACACTGGTGGAGGAGTAGCCTAGTGGTTAGAGCAACTGCCTAGTACCCAGAAGATCAAGGGTTTGATTCTCACTGGCACTCCTTGTGACTTTGGGCAAGTCACTTTACCCTCCATTGCCTCTGAAGAAAAGGCTGGCAATCTACTTCCAGTGATACATTGCCAAGAAAACCCAGAGGTAGCTGGGTCACTATGAGTCAACAGTGACTTGATGGCAACAACAAAAACACATAATTAGCCCATCTGTGGATTTTCAAAAAAATATATGAATAATAAAGGGCCATTTAAATTGCTAAATGGCCAGATATTATCCAAATGTTTGTGGGCCATGTTAGGGTAGGCCAGAAAATTTCCCGATAACAGTGAAATTGAGCCACTATTCAAATAGCAGGCCTCAATACAACAGTGCTGGCTGGGTCACTGCACTATCGGTATGTTCAGTCCCTATATGGATTAAGTTAACTGGCAGCACCAGTGTTTAATTTATAGTCAATGGTTGTGCTGACTGAAAATTGACCTTTGTTTATGTAGCTCGTACTGCAAGATTTGTATTTAGTTCATGCTTTTCCAAGACGTCCAAAGCAAGTTAAATCTAGGTAAAGTAGGTATCTCCCTGTCCCCACAGGGCATTATGGCTTCTCCACCCTGATCTCAGAAGCTAAGCAGGGTTGGGCCTTGCTAGTACTTAGAATACCAGGTGCTGTAGATTTATTGTGCAGAAGAAAGACCCGACAATCGACTTCTGATTGCACCTTGCCAAGAAAACCCAGGGGCTAGGATTGACTTAATGGCACACAGAGCACTTGGGGCAATGGAGGGTTAAGTGACTTACCTGAGGACAGAAGGAACGGCAGTGCAATTTGAACCTAGGCTTCACTGGTACTCGGCCTGCTACTCTTACCACAAAGCTACTCCCCCGTTCTGAAAAATTGGCACCGAGGGGTGGGGTGCAAAAGTAAAACTTGGTTCAGAACACCACAATCCCTTGAGCTGGCCCTATGGCAATAATAACTCAGCCCAGCTACCGTGAGCACTAGAGCACTATAAAAAATGTCTAAAATCAAATGACTCGGTCAATATTAGTTACAATAATGAAACGTATTGCACTGTCATTTTTCCCCTGGATTTTTACTTCACTCCTTAGATATATTAGTTAAAAGTAAACTCCAGATCAGCAGGGTCAACAAAGTCAGATCAAAATTAAAAAAAAAATGTTTTTGCAAAGCATTCTGAGTGTTTCTCATAGTGAAGCAGGAGTTGAAAGCCAGGACTGGCACACCTGTTCTGTTAGGCCTGGAGCCAGGTAGTCCTTTTGCTTGCAACACAGAAGAGTTAAGTCAACCCAAAGACATGTTCAGAAACCTGTGTGGGAATCACCCTGATACAGCTGGAATTAAAAAAAACAAACAAACAATGATATGACAAGGGTAGTCCACAGAAAAGGGCAGTTTTTTTGCAAGGGGTATGTTCCTGAGAAAAAGGTGTGCCCCTTTCAGTCTATGAAACTAGAAAAAGGAGAAATTTGATATTGTTGTAGCAAACAGATTATAGCCAGGCAAAGTCACAGAGAGAAAATTCAAGCTAAGGAAAAAGCAGAGTGATATACTGGTGCTCCTGGGTAGAACAGCTGTTTCCCAAAACACAAAGGGGCATGTTTACTAAAGGTTAACCTGCGTTAAGTGCTGCAATGGCCCATAGAAATGAATGGGCAGTGGTAGCACTGGACAAGTTCCTGGAGGAAAAGTCCATAAACCATTATTTAAGAGGACCAGGGAAATCCACTGCTCACCCTGGGATAAGCAACGTGGAATCTGTGTACCTTTTTGGAAGCCTGACAAGTACTTGTGGAGAGGCCACTGTTGGAAACATGATACTGGGCTTGATGGACCCTTGGTCTGACCTAGTCTGGCATTTATCTTATATTCTTATGCTTTTGAATAAGTCTCTAGTGAGACCTCATCTGCAGTGCTGTATACAATTTTGACGACCACACCTTCAAAAGGATATAAACTGGATGGCATCGATCCAGAGAGTGGCTACTAGAATGGTCAATATTCTTTCTTATAAATCTGCAAAGGAGAAGGTTTTTCTTGCAAATTTCTACCTGTCCACAGCCCACAAGACCTACAGTCTAGTGCAGTGCTTTTCAAACTTTTATCCTGTATGACCCCATTTTAACAACTGAAAATTTATGTGACCCTAGATGATGATGAAATCAAAATAGCACATCTCCAGGCTCCTTCTCCTTCCTCCACTCATCTACAGCAGAAAGCAGCGGCAACAGCAGTAGCAGTCAGCACAGGATCCCTTGTGTTAGTATGCAGTGTGTGCTTACAGACTCCATTCCTCGGTATGGTTTTCCAGTCTAACCGGAAGCTTACCCAAGAGGAGGCAAGGGCCTATAAATGTTCACTGGCTCACAGGCACATGCTGACTGGTAATTGTGACTACTTGGCATAAGTCACAGTAAAAGTGCAGAGAGAAGAGGAAATGGTCATGTTTCTGTGACCCCATATGCTGATGATGTTACCTCATTTTGGGTCCCGATCCCAAGTTTGGGAACCACTGGTCTAATGGCAAACAACCTAAATTTTGGTTAGAAGCTTAGGAAAATCTAACTTGTCTGTATTCCTTGCCTAGCCTTTTTAATCTGAAATTTGAGTGTACCTTCAATTCATATAAGGTCTACTGGCCTGGGGCACTTAAATTCTCCGGGAACAAGCAGGAAGTCAGTCCTCACATATGTTTGACATTGGCGCCCGACGGAGCCCTTACGGAAGCAACCCCCCAGCTTTCAAAGAAAGCCTTTGGGAGATGCCACCATACATGTGTGGCCCCTTCCCGGCCAAGGGTGCCATCTTTTTTCCACGGAGCCCTTTTGTCTCCCATTTCTAGCAGTGATTTTAAAAAAGTGTGATTGGTGTGCCAAAATAATGTTCCTATCCGACACACATGACTGATGCCTTTGCTGCCTGGGACTGGACCATGACTCCACGGCATCTGTAAAAAGATGTCCACCGAGGCCCTCAAGAGCCTCCAGCAGCAGCACAATAAGTTTTTCCTGGAGTCCCCGAAACCTCCGAAGGCCAGGGCCTCCTCCGAAACCACGGAATCCCGAGGTAGCCTTACGGACCCTAGCTGACACCTTAGTTCCTCGGAAAGTGGGTCTCCCTCGAGGGAACCCAAGAAGAAGAAGAAGGCCTCAAAGGCAGTGTGCCTGGATGGCTCAGATGGGCCAGGTAATTCCCAAGCCATGTCCCGCAGTCCAAGATGCTCGTCCAAGGGATCGGAGAAGGAGTGACCTGCCAAGGTCCCCCAGAAGAACTCTACCTTGGACTGGCCTCGGTCGCCTGACGCCATCCTCATCGAGGACTCCCCCTTGGGGGAACCAGTGGCAGGCCTGATTCCCTTGGTGCCCACGCTGATGACTGCAGAGCCTTCTGGCCTGGAGTCCAGAATGGTGGCCCTGGAGCACAGCTTGACTGCCTTCATGGACCAGCAGTGGACGTTGTTGTCCGGTACCACTGGTTCCTCTGCCCAGACCACTGGGCCTTCAATGTTGAGGATGTTCCCGGAGGCTGAGCTGATCTTTGGCCAAGGTCTCAATCCAGCTCCTGTTCCACAGGGCCGAGATCTTTCCCACCCAGTGTGCTTGGCACCGACTGTGAGGCGGATACGAGTGCGGATTGGCCCCGGAGCCCGCGAGCATCCTTCCCTCGAGTCCTCAACAGAATGGGAAATGGAGGACAAGGAGTCGCCAGACACCCGTCACCACCATGACATCCCTTCGGAGTCCCCTCCCTCAGAGCCCTGGTGTCGGTCCCCACTTGAGGACATGGTGTTCTTCGACTTTATCAGGGACATATCAAAGGCCCTAGTGCTCCTGACGGAATCAGAGGAAGTCCCTCAGACGGAGGAGCTAGAAATCCTCCAATAAGAGGCCCCTCCAAGGAGCCAATCCCTCCCATCCTGGAATGGCTAATGCTCCGTATGTGGGAGACACCGGCATTGGTGCCAGTGGTGAGCAAGCAGCTCGACTCGATGTATCGAGCCCGCTGAAGCCTGGGCTTCCAGAAGTCACAACTGCTGCACCACTCCATGTGGAGTCGGCCATGTTTTGCCTGAAGGGTCAGAAGGTGCACTCCTCGGTGCCTCCCGGCAGGAAGGCACGCATCCTGGACGCCCCTGGCAGAAAGTACTACCAGGGCTCAATGCTCATCGGCTGGATCCAGGCATACCATCTGTATATGGGCATGTACCTGAGAGACCTGGCAAAGGAACTTGCTGGGTTCTCAGCTGGTCTCTCCGAGGAACCCCTGCAGCAGTTCAAGAACCTGGCAAAAGCCATCTTTGAGTGCTCCAAGTTTATGTCTCGGGCAGCCTATGACGGCTTTGAGTTGGCAGCTCAAGTAGCGGCAGCAGGCATCGGTACCTGATGCCAGGCTTGGCTACAATTGTCTGACCTCGAATAATGGGTTCATGACAAATTGGTTGACATCTCATGCCAAGGAGAGAACCTCTTTGACAAACCCATGACCGACAAGGCTGCCAAACTGGAGACTGAGTTCATGTCGAGGACCAGGCTCTTTAAAAAGACCACTACCCCTCCCCGATGGAAAGGTCCTTCTACCCAAGGAAAGGGGCTGCTTATAGAAACTACCCACCTTTTCAGGCCTCCCCAGCTCCTGGGTATGGCTCTCATAAGTAGAAGGCTCCCAAGCCCCAGCAGTCAGCCCTGGCCCAGCCAGGGGGAAACGTTTGACTCCTTGGACATAGTCTATCCACCCCAAGGAGGTCAGCAGCCCACAGGGGTACGTCTCATCCACTATACCCAGAGGTGGCCAGCCATCACCACTGATTCTTGGGCACTCCAAGTAGTCAAGGAGGGCTGCCTCCTCCACCTGGCCCAGACACCTCCCTCTTTCTTTCTGGGAGAGCTTCCCAGATAGCTCCTTCACTGGGACCTTCTAATTAAGGAACTGGCAGGTCCTCTCGAGGACAGAGCAATAGAACCAGTTCCCCACCATCTCAGGGGCAAGGGGTTCTACTCCAGGTACTTCCTTGTACCATAAAGAACAGGGGGCCTAAGGCCTATCCTCGACCTGCGCAATCTGAACAGATTGCTGGTGAGGGAGAAATTCAAGATGCTCTCCCTTGGAACATTGCTGCCTTACCTCCAGCAGGGAGATAGGCATCCTTCAGATCCAAGGAGCATAGCCAACACACACATACTCATTCACCCAAACCACAGGCAGTACCCGAGGTTCATGGTGGGAGGCAGTCATTACCAGTATAGGGTGCTTCCCTTTGGCTTGGCTTCCACCCCAATGGTTTTCATCAAGTGCCTGGCAGTCATGGCCACCTTCCTTGGCTTCCAGAGGTTTTTTGTTTTCCCCTACCTGGACGATTGGTTCATAAAGGAAGGCTCGGCCTCAGAAGTGCAGCAGGCAACCACATGTACCATCCAGGTCCTGAAAAATCAGGGGTTTGTAATAAACTACCCCAAGTCCCACTTCCTCCAGACACAGTGTCTGGAATTTATAGGGGCAAGACTAGACATCTTCCAGGCAAAGGCCTTCCTTTCAGGAGACTGGGCTGCCTAGCTCAGGGCTCTGACCTGGACATACAACACCGTCCCTCGGTGTCCGCCCGGTTCCTGCTGTACCTACTCGGACACATGGCCTCTACAGTCCATGTCACCCCAAATGCCTGCTTCCACATGAGGGCCGCACAGTGATGCCTTCAGGACCATTGGACGCAGGCCACAGGCTATCTCCGCGACAGAATTGTAGTGACCCACAAGTTGGTGGAATCCCTGACCTGGTTGCAAAATCCCTAGTACCTTGAGGCAGAGATGCCCTTCCAGACTCTGTGCCCCATAAAGGTCCTCAGGACAGATGCCTCCCTGCTGGGATGGGAAGCCTACTGCAAGGAAAGTCGCACCCAGGGCAGCTGGTCGCAGAGCGAGAGCAACCAGCAGATCAACCTTCTGGAATTACGGGCGATACACCTAGCCCTCCGAGCCTTTTGCTTCCGCCTATGTCGCCAACCCGTGTTGGCCCAAACAGACAGTTAGGTGGCGATGTTCTATGTGAACAAGCAGGGGGGTACGGGGTCCCGTGCCCTCTGCTCCTACGCAGTCCAGCAGGGCATACTCTTACAGGCAGTATACCTGCCAGGCCAGGACAACACACTGGCCAACAGATTAAACAGGAACCTCCAGCCACGAGTGGCAGCTGGACCCCAGAGTGACCAGTCAGCTCTTCCACCTCTGTGGGGGAACCATGGATAGACCTGTTTGCCAGCCCAGAATGGAAATGGGCTGGGATAGGACTGGAAATGAGCTGATGGGGGGGCTTGAACTGTATATGGGCTGATTTGGGGCTGGAATAGGACTGCAAATTTTTTAATTTATTTTTATTTATTTATTTAACAATTCTTATATACCGTGCTATTTGTTATCAGTGCGGTTTACATTCAACAAAGAGTATTCAGATCAGAGTAGACTGATTGATTGAATTTACATCATAACAGGGAATAGAACTTGGAGAACATGGGTAACTATTTACATATTGACATATAACAGAATGGATGAGGAGTCCATACAACTATATACATAAGATATGACATAATAGATGATACATGATCTGCAAGTATATGATATGCTTCTGGGTAGAAAAGAGAATGCTTGGGGTGATGGTTTATAGGGGAGGCTAGGATTGGAAATGGGTTGATGGGGAGCTGGGAAAGGACTGGAAATGGCTGATGGTGGGGCTAGGACTGGAAATGGACTGATGGGGGGGTTAGGATAGGAATGAAAATGACTGATGGGGGGTTAGGAATGGAAAAGGACTGATGAGGGGGCCAGGATAGGACTGGAAATGGCTGATGGTGGGGCTAGGACTGGAAATGGGCTGATGGGGGGGTTGGGATAGGACTGGAAAGGGGCTGATGGGGAGCTGGGAAAGGACTGGAAATGGACTGATGGGGGGGTTAGGATAGGAATGAAAATGACTGATGGGGGGTTAGGAATGGAAAAGGACTGATGAGGGGGCCAGGATAGGACTGGAAATGGCTGATGGTGGGGCTAGGACTGGAAATGGGCTGATGGGGGGGATGGGATAGGACTGGAAATGGGCTGATGGGGAGCTGGGAAAGGACTGGAAATGGACTGAAGCGGGAGGGGTATGATATGAATGAAAATGACAGATGGGGGGTTAGGAATGGAAAAGGACTGATGAGGGGGCCAGGATAGGACTGGAAATGGCTGATGGTGGGGCTAGGACTGGAAATGGGCTGATGGGGGGGTTGGGATAGGACTGGAAATGGGCTGATGGGGGGCTGGGATAGGAATGGAAATGGGCTGATGGGGGGGCTAGGATAGGATTGGAAATTGCTGATAGAGGGGCTAGGAATGGAAATGGGCTGATGGGGGGGGCTAGAATAGGACTGGAAATGGCTGATGGGGGGCTGGGACTGGAAATGGGCTGATGGGGAGCTGGGAAAGGACTGGAAATGGCTGATGGGGGGTTAGGAATGGAAGATGAGGGGGCCAGGATAGGACTGGAAATGGGCTGATGGGGGGGGGGGGTTGGGATAGGACTGGAAATGGGCTGATGGGGGGCTGGGATAGGAATGGAAATGGACTGATGGGGGGGCTAGGAATGGAAATGGGCCAATGGGGGGCTGGGATAGGACTGGAAATGGCTGATGGGGGGGAGGGCTAGGATTGGAGGGCTGATGGGGGAGCTTGGACTGGAAATGGGCTGATGTAGGGGGATGGGAGAATGGGACTAGAAGGGAGCGGATGCTGTGTGGGGCTGGAACTAGAAGAGAGCTGATGTTGGGGGAGGTCTAGAAGGGGATGGGGCTGGGGGAGTGAGGATGGAGAGGGGAAAAGATATTTTGTGTGGGAGGGAAGAAAAATTAATGATTGGCTGGGTATTAGAAGAGTAAGTGGGGAATGAGGATGGATGGTTGAAATCTGAGTGGTTGAAAAAGAAAGAAAGAAAGAAATGGAGGAAAGAGCAAAAGGGGAAGATCAGTATGTTAAAGCAGATGTAGAGAGAGAATAGGAAAAAACTAGAAGAGAGAAGAAAGGACAAATGGACAGCAGATAATGGAGAGTTAGCCGAAGACGCAAAGAAACCAGAAGAAAGTGACTCGAGCAATTGCAACTGAAAAATAAAATGCCCAAACAACAAAATATAGAAAAAATATGTCAGCTCTGGGAAATGTGCATCGCTAACATCTTTGCGTTTTGTTTAGTGCAAGAGGAAATTAATTTATAATTTTATTTCTGCAGTGTTGTTCTACATTCGAAGTTTGGCTTTTGGGGTTCCCAGTTTAATTATTGTCTTTCTATTTCTAAATTGTGATCCCTTGTTCTTTGTTTGGTGACGGTCTATGTTCTGCATGTGTAACCGAGCTGTTCATGTAGTTTCTATTTGACAGTGCCACTTGTTACCTTTCCCCAGTAGAAGTTGTGTTAGTATTCTCTGTTTTAATATTTGCAGTGTTGCCTTTTTGATAGGTAGGGTTTGCTGCTTTGTGAGTCCTGGTAGTGCTGTTATGATATGGTGGGTTTGCTATGGGTTCTAAATGGGCAGTGTTTTTAGTACTTCCTAATGTGCCTGGCAGTTGGCACTGGAATATAGTAATGCAGAAATCTGATAGTCTTTCTTTATCCAGGCACTCATTAAGAGGCATGTTTGCATGTTAACATTATGCAAATATTTATGCAAATGAGGCCCCTTATGAAATGAAGCCCCACAATGAGTCTCCGCACATGGTCCCGCATCCCCCCTCGGGTGCCCCTGCTTTATATCATAGATAGTCATTTGTCCTCCAATTAAGTGGAATGCCTGCCTTTTTCCTTTTGCTACAACTGCTTTATAACCATCTCAATCAGAATGTTGTGTATTCAATGCAATCACCCACTGCCCACCCTCACCCTGCCTCCGTGACGCAATGTCAGGAAATACTTTTTCACTGAGAGGGTGGTGGATGCTTGGAATGCCCTCCCGATGGAGGTGGTGGAGGCAAATACAGTGACAGAATTCAAAATGGCATGGGACAGACACAATGGGTCCATTTATAGCAACAGAATAAAATCAAAATAAACCAAATCATTTAACTATCCTGCATGGAGCGGTGGGTTCACCACTAAACAAAGACATGGGGAGGGGTGGCCTGCACAGAGTGGCACCTACTCCGGCCATTTTACTGGGCAGATTAGATGGACCATACTGGTCTTTATCTGCCGTCATTTACTATGTTACTATATTCTAAGAAGAATCATTTGGAGTCAGAGCTTTCCTTATACTGTATGTCTCAAGCTATCTGCTATGAATAAAGAATTGACTCTTTTAAGGGAAGAAGTAGCTGCAATGAAATGCCCCCCCCCCCCCCTTAGGATACAAATTGAAAACAACTCGCCACCACTCCCACAAAGAATCAAACATCTCAGGAACAAATGGATCACAGTGGGCTTTGGTAGGTTGCAACCTGTAACATGGAGACACCCTCTCCATCAAGAGTTATCCATGCACAATTTTATTTATTTATTTATTTAGACAGTTTTTGTATCCCGCCTTATCCTTCAATCAAAGCGGTCACAACACAATTGGGGGATACATTTAACACGTGGGGATATGAGACACATACACTAATACTTACAGGGAACATGGGCAATGGAGGGTTAAGTGGCTTGCCCAAGACCACAAGGAGCACCTGTGGGACTAGAAACCCCAGTCCTTCCGGCCCAAGGTTGCTGTCCTCTAGTGGGATTTGAACCCCCGACCTTCCGGCCTGAAGTACCTTGCCCCAACCACTAGGCTACTCCTCCCTCCTGCCACAATGCCTTCTCTGCCTTGGAAAATAAGAGTGCCCAATTAATGGAAACTGAAGTGACCTTAAATGAGAAGGTTAACACTCAATCTATTGGTAGTGCCCCTGATATGAACAAAAAATCACAAACCAGGAAACTATTACTTGGAGACTCCATCATCAGAGGGATTAACTTGGGAACACAGTCCAGGGGACAGAATATGGTCAAATGCCTCCCAGGTTCTTCACTATAAACTATGTTGGTCAACTCACAGAGGGTTTAACTGCACTTATGATGGATATATGTCCCTCTATATAAATATAAGATTCGGTCCGATTTATTGTATTACATTGCTATTCCTGAGCGGTCATCCAGTTTAGTCCTCTACATCCGGGTAGTGCACCTCCTCCTGCAGCTTGGAGACTGGACCAATCAGAATCTTCCTATGCCAGGATGTATGCTGCTGGAGCTCCCATCAGCCCCCAGTGTGTCCAGTCTCCTTGCAGCTGGAGGACGTGTATGCCTGGTGTTAGGCGCACTTAGGGACAGTTGGAGGCAACACTAGAGAGAGTTGTTTTTGGGGATTTTCTTTTCCTCTACTATTTCTCTTTAATTTCTTTTATAGGTAGCTGTAGCTTTAAAAAAAAAAAAAAAAAAAAAAGGAAAAAAGGGATTGCCGACTGCAATCGAGGAGCCAGGTCTGCACTGCTCTGCTGACTTTGTTACAGAGGAGTCTTTGCAGTCCGAGGCTAGCTCCTTCCTCCTAGACTGTACGGAGGAGAGCTCTGCCTTGCCAGCCATCTGTCCGCGTCTGGGGAGGTTGAACGGTATGCTGGCTTCCCTATCGCGATCCTGCCTGCGCTTCATTGTTTTGAGTGCCAGCCTGGTGCAGTAGCGTGCTCCCGCTCAGGATTCGAGTGGCGTGCCGTCTACGGCGTTCTTGTACAAGGGGTGAGTTTCGGAGGCTTTTACTACTGCGGGCGTCCCTTTGGTTTTCTTTTGATTTCTTTTAATTTCATTTTGGATTTTGTTCACTTTGTCGTTGATTGCCTTTTCGCGCCTTTTTTTCTCGCCGGCTGAAATGTGCCGGCGGCCATTTTCTAACTCCGGTTTTTCCCGCCCGGCTTGAAGTGTTCTGCAGCGAGTTCCTCTCTGCTTAGCGCGTTTTTGACCTGGCGTTTTTACAGGGGGGGGGGGGGCATCTGTGGTCCCAGTTGCTAGTTCTTTTAAAAAAAAAAAAAAGACGGAGAATTTTATTTCTTTTTACTTTCTTTGGTTTCCTTTCAGTTCCGTGGAGAGCAGGTCATTTGCACATTCTCTGTGGGGGCTGCGGTGACTGCATGGCTACCAGACCGCAGTGTGTTATCTGCGGGTCGCGCAGGGGGGCGGTGGATGAGTCTGGGGTCTGCAGGGGCTGCGCCTCAGCTTCCACCAGTTTAGAACAACAAATGGAGCCTAAGGAGCTCTCAGGCCCAGGCAGCCCGGTTGTTCAGGCGGACGGAGATCCCTCTCCTGGCCCTCTTGCATCTGGTTCTGCGGCCCCCCCTAAAGGGCAAGGGGGCGCGTGGCCAATTGCAACAGCAGAGTCTTCCTTCACGGATTTTTCCCCAGACTTTGCCCTTCTTATGCACCAGGCCTTTCGCTTGGGACGCTCGGGCAAGTTGCCAGACGCCTGGCCGTCGCCCCTGTCCTCTTTACCCGGTGGGGAGTCCAGGCAGGAAGGCCAGCCTTCAGCCAAGCGCCTCAGGTCCATGGACCTCGACCACGACGACTTGGGCTGGCCTGATCCTGATACAGAAGTGGATCCTGAGGGGGGTGTTGAGGAGTTGGAAGACGGTGAAATCCCGGAGCCCGAGGATCAAGCCCGGATCATTCAGGTGTTCCGTAAAGAAGAGCTGGTGCCTTTGATTACGGAATCTCTCCACGCCCTAAATCTCGCTGCACCTCGTCCGGTTGAAGAGGATGGGTTGGAGGATCCTCTCATTCAAGCGGTGCGTGAATCTCAGGTGGTGTTTCCGGTGCACCGTGTGGTGGAGCAGATGATTCAAACTGAATGGGATCAGCCTGAATCCGGCCTTAAGGGAATTCGGACTATGAACCGCCTGTATCCGTTAGAGCAGCGATGGCGAACCTATGGCACGCGTGCCAGCTGTGGCACGCGAAGGCCTTGCAGCTGGCACGCGGGAAGGTCCGCAAAAAAAGAAAAAGCTGGCTCTGACTGCTGCCGCGGACGCGGCAAGGGCAGAATGCAGCGTCCCGCGGGGCCCGCTAAGCCCCTCTGCAAGAGCTTTCAGATTCGCGAGGGAGAGCGTCTCCCTCGCGTCTCTGTTAAGCCCGCAGGGGCTAATGGGAAATTTCCCATCAGCCCCTTTAGACGCGAGGGACTGATGGGAAATTTCCCATTAGCCCCTGCGGGCTTAACAGAGACGCGAGGGAGATGCACTCCCTCGCGAATCTGAAAGCCCTTGCAGAGGTGCTTAGCGGGCAGAGGGGGCCCCGCGGGACATTGCAATCTGCCGCGGCAGCAGCCAGAGCCTGCTTTTTTTTTTTTTAAATTTGCCAGGGGGGGTTAGGACTGCTAATGGGCCGGGGGGTGGGGTTAGGACTGCTAATGGGCAGGGAGGGGGGGGGGTTAGGACTGCTAATGGGCAGGGAGGAGGGGGGGTTAGGACTGCTAATGGGCAGGGAGGAGGGGGGGTTAGGACTGCTAATGGGCAGGGAGGGAGGGAGGGGGGGGGTTAGGACTGCTAATGGGCAGGGAGGGAGGGAGGGGGGGTTAGGACTGCTAATGGGCAGGGAGGGAGGGAGGGGGGGGTTAGGACTGCTAATGGGCAGGGAGGGAGGGAGGGGGGGTTAGGACTGCTAATGGGGAGGGAGGGAGGGGGGGTTAGGACTGCTAATGGGCAGGGAGGGAGGAGGGGGGGGTTAGGACTGCTAATGGGCAGGGAGGGAGGGAGGGGGGGTTAGGACTGCTAATGGGCAGGGAGGGAGGGAGGGAGGGGGGGTTAGGACTGCTAATGGGCAGGGAGGGAGGGAGGGAGGGGGGGTTAGGACTGCTAATGGGCAGGGAGGGAGGGGGGGGGGGGGGGTTAGGACTGCTAATGGGCAGGGAGGGAGGGAGGGAGGGGGGGTTAGGACTGCTAATGGGCAGGGAGGGAGGGAGGGAGGGGGGGTTAGGACTGCTAATGTGCAGGGAGGGGGGGGGTAGGACTGCTAATGGGCAGGGAGGGAGGGAGGGAGGGGGGGTTAGGACTGGTAATGGGCCGGGAGGGGGGGTTAGGAATTCTAATTGGCAGGGATGGAGGGAGGGAGGGAGGGGGGGTTAGGACTGCTAATGGGCAGGCAGGGAGGGAGGGAGGGGGGGGTTAGGACTGCTAATGGGCAGGGAGGGAGGGGGGGGGTTAGGACTGCTAATGGGCAGGGAGGGAGGGGGGGTTAGGACTGCTAATGGGCGGGCAGGGAGGGAGGGAGAGGGGGGGGTTAGGACTGCTAATGGGCAGGGAGGGAGTGGGGGGTTAGGACTGCTAATGGGCAGGGAGGGAGGGGGCGTTAGGACTGCTAATGGGCAGGGGGGGGCGGGCGGGGGGGGTAGGACTGCTAATGGGCTGGGGGGGTAGGACTGCTAATGGGCTGTGGGCTGATGGGGGCTGTCTGGAAATGGGGTGATGGGGGTTAGGACTGGTAATGGGTTATAGGGGGGGCTTAAACTGAAAATGGGGTGATGGGGGTTTAGGACTGGAAGTGGGTTGATGGGGGGGGCTAGGACTGGTATTGGGTTGGGGGGTTGCTAGGACTGGAAATGGGCTGATGGGGGGCTAGGACTGGAAATGGGCTGATGCAGGGACTAGAAGGGAATGGATGCTGGGTGAGGCTGGAACTAGAAGGGAGCTGATGTTGGGGGAGGATTAGAATGGGATGGGGCTGGGAGAGTAAAATGGAGAGGGGAAAAATATTTGTGTGGGAGGGATAAAAAATCTACAATTGGCCGGGTATTGGGAGAGTAAGTGGGGATTGAGGATGGAGGGGTAAAATTTGAGTGGATGAAATAGGAATGAGGAAAGAGCAAAAGGAGAAAGATTAGTATGTTAAAGCGGATGTAGAGAGAGAGAATGGAAAAAAAAACTAGAAGAGAGAAGAAAGGACAAATGGACAGCAGATGATGGAGAGTTAGCAGAAAACATGAAGAAACCAGAAGAAAGTGGCTGGAGCAATTGCAACTGTGTAACTGAGCTGAGGTATTCTGTTTATGTAATTCCTTTTTGACATTGCCACTTGTTCTCTTTCCCCAGTAGGTCATGTATGTTCTTGTCTGAAATGTATTGGTTTAATATTTGCAGTGTTGCCTTTTGATAGGTATGGTGTGGTGCTTTGTGAGTCCTGGTAGTGCTGTTAGGATACGGCGGGTTTGCTATTGGTTCTAAATGGGCAGTGTTTGTAGTAGTTCCTAATGTGCCTGGCGGTTGGCACTGGATTATAGTAATGTAGAAATCTTTTAGTCTGTCTTTATCCATACACTCATTAAGAGACATGTTTACTAAAAGTTAGTGTATGTTAGCATTATGCAAATATTTATGCAAATTGACGTGCTGGCACTTTGAGGAAATTCTTTGGTTTTGTGCGGCAGTTTGGGCACTCGGGCTCAAAAAGGTTAGCCATCACTGCGTTAGAGGATAAAGACAAGGAGATGTTTAAGTCGCCACGAGTGGACGCCGCGGTGTCGGCGGTCACCAAGAAAACCACCATTCCTGTTGAAGGTAGTGCGGCCTTGAAGGACGCGCACGACAAAAAGGTGGATGGTTTGTTGAAACAGACGTTTGAGACCAATGCTTTATCTTTGCAGGCCTCCATTTGTGGAGCTTGGGTAGCTAGGGCCTGCTTGCGATGGGCTCAGCACTTGAGGCAAGTTTCCGGCTTGGATCAGCAGGGCTTGCTGAAAGTGACTCGTCTGGAATCTGGCTCGGCGTATTTGGCGGATGTGCATTATGATTTGATTAGAACTTTGGCGAATAGCATGGCTTCTTTGGTGGCGGCGCACAGGTCTTTATGGTTGCGGAATTGGGCGGCCGATGGCTCTTCTAAGTCCCGACTCAGTAAGCTTCCCTTTAAGGGCAAATTGTTGTTCGGAGACGATCTGGATAAATTGGTAAAAGACCTCGGGGAGTCCAAGGGCGGTAGGCTGCCCGAAGATAAGCCTAAGCTGGGCAGGAACCTACCGTCGGCGCGGGGTCAGTTTCGAGACTTTGTCAGACGGCTGCCTGGGTGAGAATTTTCACAGTCTTGGCAAGTGCATATATCTATATGATTTGCAAGGTATTGTGGGCAATGTAGTTCATTCACACCAGACACAGCTGCTGACAATAATTTAGTTGTGCTCTTGGGTAAAGCCAATAAGATATTTCTTTGTGATGGTTGCTGTACTTTATAACAGAAAGTTACCAACGGAGTTTGGATAGAGAACAGTCCATATAAACAGGATCCTCATCTGCTATTATTCCCCCTTGTTCAACAAGCATGGGTTCAATATCATGGATTGGCACAGATGAATCTCTCAATGGAACATTTTCAGGAGAATACTTGTTTCCCTGCTGTCTTTCAAGGTTATAGCTAGGGCATAGATCAGTGTTCATACCTGAGCTTCCATTGCTGCTAGAGTTCCTCTCTATATAGCCTGGCCAGTATGTAGTCCAGCCTTCCAATCCAGATCCCTGGACACTGGATCTCTCTTCACATACCTTCTGGCATAGGTCTTAGGGTCCCTTCCACTTGCAGCCGTCTCCCTCACAGGTAGCGTCTGGTGATTCCTAGCTCTGCAGCACCATTCCTCTGGCTTTCTCCAGTCCAATGGTGTATGCTGGCCCTTGAAATGCCTCCCAGTATACGTACTGCTTTGGACTCTTCTAGACCTCTCAAAGGCTTTTCTCCTCTTTCTTCCAAAGGGTCTCTTTCCCTCTCTGTCCGTCCGGTTTGGCTTCTGCTTCTGATAATCCTTCAGATGAAACTGATGATCAAACTCAAGCTGATTCTCAGGATACTGAGGACAATTCTCTGGATATCCAAGGTGATCATGAAGATGGTCATCTGTAGAATAAACTCTACTCTTATTCTGCCTAGATGAGTGCTCCTCCCTAACACAGCACAGCTGTGCTGAATCAGGCCTTGCCCTTTGAGATGAGTGTTCCATCCTAGCACAGCGCAGCTGTGCTGAATCAAGCCCTGCCCTTTGCAATGAGTGCTTGGGGATTACCTCATAGCCCTTTTGATTTAACACACGTTTTCTCACTTCAGCTCCCCTCATGGCTGTTGGAAACCTGGTGCATTCTGGGACTGGTAGTCTTTTATGGCAAAATTCTGTTTTCTTATTTCTACCAGAACTGACAGGTTGCTTGTTCAGAGTCACTTCAC
Organism: Ichthyophis bannanicus; assembly: GCA_033557465.1. NCBI lineage: Eukaryota > Metazoa > Chordata > Amphibia > Gymnophiona > Ichthyophiidae > Ichthyophis > Ichthyophis bannanicus. Next base: position 905,357,125 of record CM066035.1, on the reverse strand, counting down.
CTTTTCTATAGCTCCTTCCTGAGCTATGATAAGCTTCCTTATCACAACTTTCGCAGATTTCGTTCTTCCCGCCTTTGGGGTTCCCAGCGCGGCCGGAATAGCTCCAGATTCCAAGGTTTTCAAGGTTTTCGAGGAGCGGGTAGAGGATTCTCAGCGGCGTCCTCTTCCTTTAGTCGAAAGCCGCAATGAAGCGAGGCGGGCTCCGGAGGGAAGGCTAGTCATCGGGGGTCGTCTGCGGGACTTTCTTCCTTCCTGGGCCCAAATTACATCAGATCAGTGGGTTCTCAAAATAATCAGAGAGGGTTATGCGCTGGAGTTTGCTTGTCCGCTTCCAGACGCCTTTTGTCTTTTCCCCCTGCAAAGGAGAGCAGAGGGCGCGGGCCGTTCGGGCGACGTTGCGTCGACTCATCGATTTGGGAGTGGTAATTCCCGTTCCTCCTCCCGAGCGCGGCGTCGGTCGCTACTCCATTTATTTTGTGGTGCCAAAGAAAGATGGTTCGGTTCGCTTCGCCCGATTCTAGATCTCAAGGGGGTGCCGCATTTCCGTATGGAGACCTTACGGTCCGTCATCGTGGCGGTTCGTCAAGGGGAGTTTTTGACCGCTCTCAATCTCTCGGAGGCCTATTTACACATTCCCATCCGAGCGGTCCATCAAAAGTTCCTAAGGTTCGCGTTCCCGTGGGGTCACTTTCAATTTCGAGCTCTGCCGTTCGGTCTAGCCACAGCTCCACGCACCTTCACAAAGGTCATGGTGGTGGTTGTGGCAGCCTTAAGCAAGGAAGGTATCTTAGTCCACCCTTACCTCGACGATTGGTTAATTCGTGCGAAGTCCAAAGACGAGAGTGTGCAGGCGACAGACAGAGTAGTGGCTTTGCTGCAATCTCTCGGCTGGGTGGTCAACAAGAAAAAGAGTCATTTAGTGCCAACTCAATCCCTCGAATAACTCGGGGTTCATTTTGACACGGCGAGAGGTTTGGTGTGCTTGCCAGAGCGCCGCGTCCAGGCGTTGCAGGGGCTCGTGCGCTCATTCTTGCGGATTCCCGCTCCGTCGGCGTGGTGGTACCTGCGGCTGTTAGGCACTATGGCAGCGACGTTGGAGGTGGTTCCGTGGGCCCGGTTTCATATGCGGCCGCTTCAGAGGGCCCTGTTGCGTCGCTGGTCGAACCAGTTGGATTCATTGAACAAGCGCTTGCCTTGCCCGAAATCGGTTCGTCTGTCTCTTCGGTGGTGGCTGTGCTCGGAGCGCCTACGGATGGGGCTTCCCTTGGAGCAGCCCACTTGGCTTCCGGTCATCACGGATGCGAGTCTATTGGGCTGGGGAGCCCACTGCGAGGGTCGGTACGCTCAGGGGACGTGGTCCCTCCTTGAGACTTCTTGGTCGATCAACCGCCTAGAGCTGCGAGCGGTGAGGCTCGCACTGCAAGCCCTAGAGACTTTTGTGAGGGGGAGGGCAGTGCAAGTTCTCTCGGACAACTCGGCAACGGTGGCCTACATCAACCAACAGGGGGGCACCGGCAGTGTGGCCATGGAAAGCGAGGCAGAGGCCTTGTTCGATTGGGTGGAGACCCGTCTGCCGGCTCTTTCAGCGGCGCATATCGCGGGAAAAGACAATGTAATGGCGGATTTTCTCAGCAGGGTGCAGGTCGACCCCGGGGAGTGGGAACTGCACCCGCAGGTGTTCGCGCAGATAGTTCGCAGATGGGGGCCTCCGATTATGGATCTCATGGCAACTTTTCAGTCGGCGAAGACAGGGCGGTTCTTCAGCAGGCGGAGAGAACGCATGTCCGAGGGCATCGACGCGCTTATTCAGCCGTGGCCGGAGGTCGGCCTTCTTTATGTCTTCCCCTCTTGGGCGTTGATCGGTCGCGTCGTGCAGCGCATCGAGGGGCACCGGGGGCGGGTTTTACTGGTGGCTCCAGATTGGCCCAGAAGACCGTGGTATGCCGATCTGGTTCGGTTGCGTGACAGAGTGTCGTGGAGGCTGCCTCTGCTTCCGGATCTGCTGCGTCGGGGTCCGCTGCGGATGCCTCAAGTGGATCGATTCTCGCTTACGGTTTGGCCCTTGAAAGGGCTCGGTTGAGGAAGAAAGGTTATTCTTCTGAGGTTATTGCCACGCTCCTTCGGGCACGGAAACCTTCCACCTCGCTAGCGTATGTGCGGGTGTGGAGGTTTTTTGAGGATTGTTCGTGGCGTGGGGTTCGCACGGCTACGGCTTCGGTGTCGGTGGTTCTCAGTTTTTTGCAGGATGGATTTGACAAGGGGTTAGCAGCCAGTTCTCTGAAGGTACAGTTGGCAGCGCTAGCGTGCTACAGGGGCAAAGTTCTGGGGATTCCCCTAGGGGAACATTCAGACGTATGACGTTTTCTTAAGGCGGTCTTCAGGTTGAGGCCTTCACGCAGAGTGTCAGTTCCATCGTGGGATTTGAATCTCGTATTACGAGCTTTGGTTCACAAACCCTTTGAGCCTTTACGGCAGGCGTCGGTTAAGGATCTAACCCTGAAGACGTTTTTTCTGGTGGCGATCTGTTCAGCGAGGCGCATTTCCGAGTTGCAGGCTCTTTCGTGTAGGGAACCGTTCCTGTCTATCTCCAGAGATTGAGTGGTTCTTCGGTCAGTGCCCTCTTTTCTGCCTAAGGTGGTTTTGCCTTTTCATTTGAATCAGCCTGTTTTTCTTCCGGTCCTTAATTCGGACACGGAGAGTCCCACGGACAGGGGATTACATTACCTAGATGTGCGGCGAGTCCTTCGTCGCTACTTAACGGTGTCGGAGACATTCCGTAAGTCCGATCGGTAGTTCGTACTTTTTGGCGGGGCCCGCAAAGGTGAAGCAGCGGCGAAAGCGTCCATCGCCCGGTGGATTAAGGAGGCAATTGCATCGGCTTACATTTTGCAGAATCGGCCGGTTCCAGTGGGTTTGAGGGCCCACTCTACCAGGGCTCAGGCGACGTCCTGGGCAGAGCATAGTCTTGTTCCGCCTGTGGAGATTTGTAGGGCGGCTACTTGGTCGTCTCTTCATGCCTTCAGTAAACACTACCGGTTGGATGTGCTCGCCGCTCAGGATTCTGGTTTTGGCTCGGCAGTGTTGCGCGCTGGTTGGCAAGGTCCCGCCCGGTGTTGACTGCTCTGTTACATCCCGGATGTAGAGGACTAAACTGGATGACCGCTCAGGAAATAGAAATTACACTTACCTGGTAATTGTAGTTCCTGGAGGATCCAGTTTAGTCCTCCTTCCCTCCCATGTGTCAGGTTTGTTTGGAGCGGCGCGATTATTGTGAACGGCGCTGAAGTGTCTCAGCATATTTCTTCGGGTTTTTGTATCCGGGGCTCTCTTCTACTTTCTTTTTGCCAGCTATTCAGTTCATGTGGCTGGGGTTCTGACTGCTTCTTTTTTCGGGTGGAGTCAGAGGCGCTGTGCAGAGTTTTGGCTTCCTCGTTTGGGGAGGGGGTCGATTAACACTTTAGGGGACTAAATTCTGTTCTAGTTTGATATTTATATTTATCTCATGTGTTGCTTCTTTGAGTCTGCTTTGTTAATAGTTCACTGGGGGCTGATGGGAGCTCCAGCAGCATACATCCTGGCATAGGAAGATTCTGATTGGTCCAGTCTCCAAGCTGCAGGAGGAGGTGCACTACCCGGATGTAGAGGACTAAACTGGATCCTCAAGGAACTACAATATCCCACTACCAACTGTCCACCATGTTACGGAAAGTCACCCTGCCCTTGTAAGCCCGCTTTGAGAAACGCATTCTGTAAATATGTAAATTCTGTATCCTGTGTAAAGTATTCCCAGCAATTCTGTATCTTGTGTAGAGTATTCCCAGCAATCAAGTGTAATCTGTAATCTATAAGCAAGTGTAATCTGTAACCCAAAGTTTGCTGTGTTCCTAACTTTCCCTCCCAATCACAATGTATATTTTGCTAATTCCTGGCCTGTACAGCCACCCTTAATCATGTATAGCAACCGCTGCTGATCGCTGGAAGCAGCGGGATACAAATGTACAATAAATAAATAAATTACCAGGTAAGTGTAATTTCTATTTATTTGAACATGTTCCAAACAAACCTTTTTCTTTTGTTTTTTTCTTATTTTACTATTCTATACTCTTTTAGTCTCTTATAATTAGAACCAATGGTCTCAGACTGGAATTGGCACTGCTCCGGGTATTTCACTCATGAACTTTGTGCTCTTATGGCATCAACGACCATAAATGTGGTTCTTAATTTTCAATACCAATTGTTGTAATTTACTTAATAATCAGACTTATCTTAATTTTTGATCCAGTTTCTTAAATTGTGCTTTATAGAACAGAACTTGCGATGTCCCCAACGCCACCTTCTCGGTACCGTCTCCACGTTTCGGTTCTTCTTCAGGGGGTTTGCAATCTGAGATCAGCACTATCTATAAACGAGTGCAACAATGTTACAATGTGTCAGGACTCCATCATGAAGATTACCGTTAAAAACTGCTTGATAAACGGTATTCTTACCTTGACTGGACTTCACAACTTGTTATTAAAAGCTCATGCGACCGGTAGCGTGTTGTTAGAAGCTTACCAGCTTTCCCAAAAAACACCGCGCATGCGAGTTTGAATCGTAAATGGAGATTTAAATGATTCCGTAGTTCTGACGTCAGATTTCCTGACGTCAATAGTAGATGGTACTTCAGAGCTTGCGTTAAGGTTAAAATTGGAATCGCAGTTGGTTCATATTGTGGTGATGCACATGCAGCACAGCCCTTTAAAACTGAAAAAAAAAGAGGTTTTTTTTTTCATAAACGGGGGATGGGCTCACCAAAGCATAGCTCCCAGACAGAAAGAGAAACCTAAAGCACACACTAGCAGAGCTAGCCTGAAGCCACACCCAGCCTCCAGAGCAGCTGCAGGGAGAGAGAGGGTGGGGCCAGAGAAGGAAACAAGCTACAGAACATTTAAGCTGCGTCACTCAGCAAGTGAGGCAGAACAGGAAGGAGGGCAGAGAAGGACGCCCAGAGAACAGGAAAGACTGCAGAGAGAGACGGCCAGAGGGCAGGACAGACTGCAGGAAAGAAGCCACGAGGAGAGGCAGAGAGTCCAGAGAGACCAGGGGAAGAGACAGCATTACAGGGCTGTGAGACCTGGTGGTTCAAAAGGGACCAGCCACAACTCCCAAGGCAAGTGTCAAGGCTGTAGGCAAGAAAGGAGCTGGGGAAGGATTCAGAACCATACGTCTGATTCTGAAGACAGCAGCTCAAGTCCTGGGCCCTTAAACAGACAGTACAGAAAGCCTTATAAAAGGAGGGTTTCTGCCAGCCAAGCAACTCATATATTTCCTGAAGTTGAGTTGTTAAGGGAAAGAAGGGCAAGAGGTTCTGACCCAGTTAAAAAAGGGAGCAGGAATCTTAAATAGGGAAAGCTTTTTAAACTTTTAAAAGAAGTGCAGCTGAGCGTTCCAGAACGTGCCCCAAGCCCTGAGCCTTACAGCACACAGGAGGAGATGGAAGTGGAGCTCTATCCAGATAGTCCAATGTCCTCAGAAGAGTCAATGGAATGTGGGCTTTGTGTAAGCAATGTTTAAAGCTTTTACGGAAGGCTGTTTGAGACAGGGTAAGAAGATAATGAGTGCTGGTGTCAATTAATGCCAAGGAGAAGGGCAGACAAAAGATAGAAACCTCATGTTTTAAAAGCAGCCAGTTTTACCACTGCTAAAGCCATGTTAAGAAGGCTGTTGGTTTTAATCTAAGAGGCAGCACATGATTTGTACCCTAGTCTGCAGCAGCTGAGAATAACAGAGTTCAAAACTGCCTTACTGAAGTTTAAGTTTGTTGAACTGTGCAGTTAACAGTCTTATGCTGGTTTGTTAAACTGAAGAAGTCAAAGTTAACCCAAGAATGGAGAAAACTACTTGGAAAGTGTTTTTGCTGAGAAAGTTTACTGGAGAAATTATCCTGTTTTCAGTTGGTTATTTTGTTCACCTTATCAAGGTCATTTGTCAAAATTGACTCCGCAAAGAAAAATAAAAATCAATTTATTTCACAAATTGTCCTGTGATCCTCATCCACTCGTACTGCTTGCAAAGCAAGCCACAACTACATTAAAAAAACCTCAGCTAATACGTTGGAGCAATAAAAGAAGAGTGATGACCGGCGCGCCCCACTAGGCAGCCGCCTAACAGGGCAGCGCGCCGCCACAATATACAGGCACCCCACTCGATCATACTATTAAGACCCCCTGGAATGACTGATTGCAATTTGTATATCCATTTCTGTTCCCGTGTTAATAAGGTCTGTGCTCTGGATCTACCGGATCTGCCAATCCAGAGCACAGACCTTATTAACACGGGAACAGAAAATCTGACGTCAGAACTACGGAATCATTTAAATCTCCATTTACGATTCAAACTCGCATGCGCGGCGTTTTTTGGGAAAGCTGGTAAGCTTCTAACAACACGCTACCGGTCGCATGAGCTTTTAATAACAAATTGTGAAGTCCAGTCAAGGTAAGAATACCGTTTATCAAGCAGTTTTTAACGGTAATCTTCATGATGGAGTCCTGACACATTGTAACATTGTTGCACTCGTTTATAGATAGTGCTGATCTCAGATTGCAAACCCCCTGAAGAAGAACTGAAACGTGGAGACGGTACCGGGAAGGTGGCGTTGGGGACATTGCAAGTTCTGTTCTATAAAGCACAATTTAAGAAACTGGATCAAAAATTAAGATAAGTCTGATTATTAAGTAAATTACAACAATTGGTATTGAAAATTAAGAACCACATTTATGGTCATTGATGTCATAAGAGCACAAAGTTCATGGGTGAAATACCCAGAGCAGTGCCAATTCCAGTCTGAGACCATTGGTTCTAATTATAAGAGACTAAAAGAGTATAGAAAAGTAAAAGAAAAAAACAAAAGAAAAAAGTTTGTTTGGAACATGTTCTAGCAATGTAATACAATAAATCGGACCGAAGCTTATATTTATATAGAGGGACATATATCCATCCCAGGTTCTTCAGCCAGAAGAAATGCAAACCAAATTGTTAGCATAGTCCATGCAGAAAGTAAGCATTCCAAAATTATTATTGTTATCCACTTGGGTACAAATGATCTGGCGAGAAACAGTATCTCTATAGTACAAAGGGACTTCCAGATTTTGGGAGGGAAATTTAAACCCATTGTCAATACTATAATGTCCTCAGAAGTTCTACCTGAGGGAGAAGAGAGACTGCATCACATAACCAACTTTAATATGTGGCCCCAAATCTGGTGTAAATGAGAAGGATTTAGATTTTTGGAGGCACATTCTAATGTGTGCATCTAGGCCCCTGTGTGCCGGATCAGAATCAGGATGCACAGGGGCAGACCCAATTCTGATCGTGCAGGAGCTAGACGTGCCCTGCAGAATCAGAATCGGGTTTAGGGTCTGTACGTGCAGGCTGGGATCTGATTCCGATCAGCCTGCATGTACAGAGCCATGCCTGGCTAACTCATTCAGGCTCCTGAATGGAGCCGTGTTGTCATGACATCTGGTTACCATGGCACCACGGCTCCATTCAGGAGCCATGATCCCCGGCCACCGACCAGAAGTTCCTTTCCTCGCAGCCCAACATCCGATCTGGCCTCCTATGGCCAGTGTTGGGCTGAAGGGGATCCCATGCACCCCCTCACCTTTTTGACGCTGCCCGGGACTACCATCCCCCCTTCAGAATCTGCCCTGTACTTCCGGTGCCACAGACCGCCCACTGCCCACCCTCACCCTGCCTCCGTGACGCCCCCTCCCACCTCTTTCTAAGCCTCCCCTTACAAACTCTTTGTTTGTATGGGGAGGCTTTCATCAGGGATGGCAAAGGGGGCTATTTGTGTGTCAGAATAGACTCCATAGGCAACTGGGGCAATAGATGGAACAAGAGGCTTTCTGTGTTGGACTGCAGGAAAAAGGATCTTAAATGAAAAATTCAGGCAATATGTGGACAAGCATTTAAACTAGAGAAAGGGGGTTACAGATGGGAAAAAATAAATTCCGGATGTTACGCCCAGCAAAAACATAATAACATTAGTAATAGTCATCATATTAATCCCCACATCAATGACAAGAGGGAAGAGGAGTCTGGAATAAAATCCATCCAAAAGACAAGCAAGCCAAACAACAATTGCTGGAAGGCACTGAGCACAAATGCTCAAACTCTAGCCAACAAAGTTCCTGCCCTGGAAACCCTAATAGTGGAAATGGATTTGAACATTGTGGCCATTACAGAAACATAGTTTAACAAATCACATGAATGGGATATAGCAATAGCTGGCTATAATTTATTTAGAAGAGATAGAGAACAAGTCCAATCTCTGGAAGCTAGAGTAGCAGACCCGGAGGAACTAAGGAAGACAGAGAGGTATATAGATAAGACCTACAGGGACATAGTACCAAAGTCCCATCTCCAGTCTGGCAGCCTCTCTGTTGCCATGGAGGAGAGGTGAAAGGGGAGCATCACCTTGGTGTGGCAGGAAGTGATCCTCTTGCATGGCCTCCAGATGATGTAAAACCTCTCACACCGAGGTGGTTTCTCCAGGGCCATGTGCCTATGAGGGAAGGGTTAGAACAGCCATTATAATTGGCGATTCAATCATTAAGCATGTAGATAGCTGGGTAGCTGATGGATGTGAAGATCGCCTGGCAACATGCCTGCCTGATGCAAAGGTTGTGAACCTCACGTGCCACCTAGATATGGTTTTAGATAGTGCCGGGGAGGAGCCTGCTGTAATGGTACATGTTGATACCGATGACATAGGAAAATGTGGGCAGGATTTTGTAGAGACCAAATTTAGGCTTTTAGGTAGGAAATTGAAATCCAGAACTCCAGGGCAGCATTCTCTGAAATGCTTCCCGTTCCACGTGCAAGACCCAAAAGGCAAGCAGAGCTCTGGAGTCTCAAAGCATGGATGAGACGATGGTGCAAGGAAGAGGGTTTTGGATTTGTCAGCCAGCCTCATTTTGCTCATATAAGCCCTCTTCTGAAAACACTTCATTGGCTTCCCTTCCACTTCCATATCCAATTCAAACTCCTCCTGACCTTTAAGTGCAGTCACTGCTGCTCCTCCCTATCTCTCCTCTATCCTCTCCCTCTACATCCCTTCTCACAAACTTTGTTCTTCATTGACTTGCTCCTTTCTTTGCTCTTTTCTACCTCTGCTAACTCCAGACTTTGGTCCTTTCACCTCGCTGCTCCTTATGCTTGGAATAAATTTCTTGAGTCTGTGCTTCAGGCTTCATCCCTGCCCCTATTCAAATCTAAGCTAAAGGCTCACCTCTTTAAGACTGCCTTTGTATCTGGTCCCTTATTCCTTATGTCTCCTTACCCTTCCCTATTCTATCCTCTTTCTCACTTTTGGCAAACTGCTTCTATCTTTGCCCTTCTATTGCTAACTCCAGACTTTGCTCCTTTCATCTTGCTGCTCCTTATGCCTGCAACAAACTACCTGAGTCTGTACGCCAGGCGCCTTCTCTGACCCTTTTCAAATCCAGGTTGAAAACTCACCTCTTCGCTGCCACTTTCGGATCTTGACTCACCTGATTTCCTTTGTGTTTGCTTACCATTCCCCCTAGATGGATCCCATGTCTATAGCTACTGTGTTGTCTGTCTTGACTAGATTGTAAGCTCTGATGAGCAAGGACCATCTTTTACATGTGTCTGTGCAGCGCGGCATACATTTTATAGCACTATACAAATGTTCAGTAGTAGTAGTTGTTTGATTAGATTGTAAGCTCTTATGAGTAGGGACTGTCTTTTTATCTTTGTTTGTACAGCGCTGGGTATGCCTAGTAGCTCTTCATAATTTTTTTTTTAAACATTTATTTATGCAATTTTCAACAAGTATACAAGAACAAATCTTTGCAAGAAAAAGGCAGTAACCAAGAATCTGGTACAGAAAAATCCAAACCAACCAAACCCAATAATACAATAAGGAAAAAAGGTACATCCAGGTGCTCCCACCAGTCCCCAATATGGAGGATGGTACACAATACCAAAGAAACAATGTAAAAGAAAACCAAGCAAGTACACAAAAACAGAAGGAATTACTATTGTAGCCAATTAGCTCACTCTAAACAAAATAGGACTTGTTCTAGGGGGGCTTACCAGTATCAGGTTCATCGATGAAGGAGAAGAAATTGAAATCGTGAACAACTTTAACCTGCTTGGATCAACTATAGATGTCTCTCTTCATACAAAGATTCGACTTGTTCAAGCCATGGTATTTTCAATAACATCATATGGATGTGAAAGCTGGACAGTGAAAAAGACAGACAGGAAGAAAATTGATGCCTTTGAATTATGGTGCTGGCGGCGAATACTGTGTATACCATGGACTGCCCGAAGAGCAAACCAGTTGGTACTAGAGGAGATCAAACCTAAGCTTTCTTTAGAAGCTCAGATGACAAGACTTTGACTTTCATACTTTGGACACATCATGCGAAGAGAGAGATCATTAGAGAAAGACATCATGCTTGGCAAGATAGGTCAGCGCAAAAGAGGAAGACCAGCAATGAGATGGATCGATACAATAACAGCAGCTACGGGTACCAGTCTGTCAACAATGAGCCGCCTGACTCAAGACCGAACACAATTTAGGATAGCTATCCAGAGGGTCGCCATGAGTCCACTCTGAATCGACGGCACTTAACAACAACAACCAGTATCAGCATGGGTAGCCACCAGTCTAGAAGAGGTAAAGGTAGATAAGTGCTGGGAATCTAGAAAAACATTAATCCCAGCCAACTTGACTAGGCATTTACATAGAAAATGAAGAAAAAACAATCCCCAGCTGAAGTACCCCAGGTTTAAGAACTAAAAATTATTTCCTCCTCTTCTGTGTGGCCCAGGAGACATTTGGAAAGATCCTAATGGTAGAACCCATAAACTCTTTTAACAAATGATCGGAAGTATATTTTAAACAATCCGTCTTGGTCAACGTCTAATGCCAAGGTGACCAACAAAGTAGCAGTCACCCCGGAATTGGACCCCAACCGCTCCAGAAAGCCAGTCAGATCTGAACTATCACAGGATAGGGCCAGGGATGAACTTAAAGCCTGATCCGACCCCTCAGCCATCTGAACCTTAGCAGCAGGCAAATAATAAGCACGAGAAACTGGTGGAATAGATTCCACCAGAATCTTCAGGAATTTCTTAAAAAGTTCCAAAGGTGATATAGACGGAACTTTAGGAAAATTCGAGAACCTTAGTTCCTGCCTCTAGACATATTTTCCAGAGCTTCAGTTTTCCGATGCAAACTTTCTGAATCTCACATAACAGCAGTCACTGAGTCCTGGATATGATCCACCCTCTGCTCCAGTGTAGAAACTTTCACCGGCAGCTCTCCCAAAAGTGATTCATATGCTTCAACCTTATGACCAAAGCTAGCAAACTGGTTGGAAATGACCTGTAGTTGTCCCAACAAAGACTGTTAAAGTTTAGAAAGCGCCTCCCATGCTGTCTCAAAAGAAAAAACTTCTGGTCTCACCAATGCTACCAGAAATTCCGAAGCTGAAACATGCTCTCCAGATGTTCCAAACTGCTGCACAAGAGGATTCTGCGAGCAATGCACTCTCTGAAGCGGTTCCAGCTGATCCACCTCAGCCCCCAACTCTCCAGCAACGCAGGTACCAGACTCCGTCTGTCCAATCAGTGAGGAAGGGCCCACCACTTCCACCAGCGGGGTCCCGGTCACTACAGCCTCGATGATCATACTTGCCGGCTGAACTGGGGAAAATTGGCACTCCGTGCTCAAGGAGACATCAAGCCCTAGGAAACGCCAGAGTCCTCCTTCCACCCTTGTGTCTGCTAACGGGCCTCACAAAGCTTTCACTCCTCCACGAGGCACCAGGTACATGTCCATTGGTCCATTTCTCCCTGGGGACTCCGGCTGCATCTGAGCTTTCCATTTGCGCCTGGAATGAGTCATAAGGGAAATGTAGTTAGCAATATGAAAAGCCGCCACGGAGCTCCTCAAAGAGCATCCTCATGTGCCACCGCCATCTTCCTTCTCCTCAAAAAAATGTTTAATAATAATATAATAACAATAAATGAGCTTTTCTGAAAGGATGGGCTCCACATTAACCGAGATGGATGGATCCAGGCTGCTGGTAATAATCCTTCCAAAGGAGATAGAGCAGCTTTTAAATTAGATAATGGGGGAAAGCTGACAGTCGCCCAAGAGCACATGGTATGGAAGGATGTATCTTTGAAGGATACTAGCAAAAGAAGGAAGTCAGGGCATCCCAATAGGGTAGTTCCAATAAAGATAGAAGTAACCCAGATGCCTTTAAGTACAGAGCAAAGAGAGCTGAACGTTTCCAAATTACACTTATCAACTGATAACTGATAACCAGATTGTTAATATGAATAAAATATAACCTCTAAAATGCCTGTATGCAAATGATAGAAGTCTAAAACAATAAGATAGAAGAGCTAGAATATATAGCACTAAATTAATGGTTAGATATAATTAATATCTTAGAGACCTGGTGGAAGGAGGACAACCAGTGGGATACCGTGATACCTGGTACAAACTATATTGCAATGATAGGGTAGATCAAATTGGTGGAGTGGTTGTGCTGTACGTTAGAGAGGGCATTGAGTCACACAGGATAAATGTTTTGCAGGAAAGAAAACACACTGTAGAATCTCTATGAATAGAAATTCTATGTAAAAAGGGGAAGGCAATGGCAATGAGGGTGTGCTACCCTCCACCTGGCCAGAATGAACAGATGGATGATGAAATGCTAAAAGAATTCAGGGAAGCTAACAAAAGTTACAACACAGTAATGGATGATTTCAATTCAGAAAAATCCAAGTTATCATGTCCCTGTTTAATGTACATTACCAAGTTTAAGTTACAATGTAAACTGCTTTGACTAAAATGATAAAGCGGTATAAAAAAACCTGTTAAATAAAATAAATAAATAAATTACACTTTTATTGAGTGGATCAATGTCACAGGACATGCTAAGGAGATAAAGTATTTAGATGAAAGAAATTAATGCTTCTTGGAGGTGCTGGTTCATGAACCGACGGGAAGCTATTTTGGACCTAGTCCTTAGTGGAACCCAGGATCAGGTGCAAGAGATAAGGATTTGGGGGCTACTTTGCAATAGTGATCATTGTATCATCACATTTGATTTAATAAATGGAGGGAGGACAACAAGGAAATCCACAGTACTACCTTTTAACTTTCAAAAGGGAGACTATGATAAAATGAGGAAAATAGTTAAAAAACTAAAAGGAGCAGTTGCAAAGGTTAAAGGTTTACATCAAGCATGGGAGTTGTTTAAAAATACTATCTTGGAAGCTCAGACCAGCTGTATTCCACGCTTTAAGAAAAGTGGAAGGAAGGCCAAAAAATTGCCAGCATGGTTTAAAGGTGAAGTCAGGGAGGCTGTTGTAGCCAAAAAAGCATCTTTCAGGAAATGGAAAACGGTGCCAAATGAAGAAAACGGGAAACAACATAAGCACTGGCAAGTTAGATGCAAGGTGTTGATAAGGCAGGCAAAGAGAATTTGTAAAAAAGCTTGCTGTGAAAGCAAAAATGCATAACAACTTTTTCAAGTACATTTGTAGCAAAAAACGTGTGAGAGAGTCAGTTAGACCATTGAATGATAGAGGGGTAAAAGGGGCACTTACGGTGGACAAGGCCATAGCGAAGAGACCGAATGAATTCTTTTCTTCAGTCTTTATTGAAGAAGATGTAGGGAAGTTACCCATGCCTGAAATGGTATTTAAAGGTGTTGTATCAGAAGAATTGAAACAAATTTTGATAAACCGAGAAGATGTATTTCAACTATTTGATAAACTATAGAGTAGCAAATCACCTGGACTGGATGGTATACATCCGAGGGTGCTGAGAGAGCTGAAATATGAGATTGCAGGCTTGCTATTAATAATTTGTGAACTATTATTGAAATCATCTGTAGTACCTGAAGATTGGAGAATGGCCAATGTAGTGCCAGTTTTTAAAAAGTGTTTCAGGGGTGATCCAGGAAACTAGACCAGTGAGCTTGACATCAGTACTGTAGGGGTTAAGTGCGAGGTTAAGTGATAATTAAAATTTTAAGGGTTAAGGGATAATAATGTTCCTGGTTCATAATCACTCAATGGCTGCCCTGAATCTCAAAAAACTCTAAAGAACAACAGCCACGCTGCTATACCATGTGGGCAACTACTTTGGCCGGAACAGGAAGAAACCCAGCACAAGAAAAAACATATAAGGAAGTATCATGAGCCCAGTAGGTGTAGGTCTGAACTTGAAAGTCCAGACATAGGCCTACAGGGGCAATGTGCCAAGGAGCACGTACGCAAGAAACCATAAGCTGGCAACATATATGTTAGGCCATGGCCCTGAAGCAAGCAGGTGGCAGGATGGCAGACGGTAAGTATAAGGGAAACAGGGGGATTTTGGAAGGCCAGGGGGATTTTGTAACAGGAACTAAGGGACAGAAAAAGGCAATGATAAAAGATAAGAGGGGAGGGGGGAGAGGTCACAGGAGGAATGGGTCTGGGGACTGTATGCACAAAAAGGGAAGCAAAGAAAAGTATAAATGTAACACGCTTTTTATATTCAGGGGAGGAGTTGCTCTTGAGATGCCAAGTGCTCGATAGAACTCTCTTCCCCACCACTGCCTGCATTGATCATCAGTTATCCAATAAACTGAAATTCTGATTGCACCTGTACTGACTCTGGTTCTGATCATTACAGGCTATTAGTAATAATTAGGTTGTGGTCTATTTTGTACGAAACAGGGCCGTACAATACCAGGCAAAATAGAGAAACCATTATAAAGAATAAAATTATCAAACATGTAGATAGTCAGTCATAGTTTAATGGGAGAAAGCCAGCATGGATTTAGCCAAGGAAGATCTTGTCTTATTAATCTGTTATATTTTTTTGAAGGTGTGAATAAACAGATAGATAAAGGTGAGCTGGTTGATATACTATATCTGGATTTTCAGAAAGCCTTTGACAAGGTCCCTCATGAGAGACTTGGGGAAATTAAAAAGTAATGGAATAGGAGGCAGCATACTATTATGGCTAAAAGATAGAGAGCAGAGAGTAGGGCTAAATGGCCAATTTTTCAGTGGAGAAAGGTGAATAGTAGAGTACTGCAGGGATCTGTGCTGGGCCTGCTGTTTTTTAACATATTCATAAATGACCTGGAAATGGGAATAATGAATGAGGCGATCAAATTTGCAAATGACACAAAATTATTCAAAGTTGTTAAAACACAAGCGGATTGTGAAAAACTGAAAGACTGGACGTCCAAATGGCAGATGAAATTTAATGTGGACAAGTGCAAAGTTATGCACCTAGGAAAGAACAACCCAATCTATGACTACACAATGCAAGTTTCAACATTAGGAACCAATACCCAGGAAAAAAATGTAGGCGTCATTGTGGATATTACGTTGAAATCCTCCACCCAGTGTGCAGCGGCAGTCAAGAAGGCAAATGGAATGCTTGGAATGTACACCGCTTTGACTCGGTGAAAAGCAGTATATAAGCATTGCTAAATAAATAAATAATAAGAAAAGGAATGGAGGAGTGGCCTAGTGGTTGGGGCAAGTTACCTCAGGCCAGAAGGTCAGGGGTTCAAGTCCCACTAGAGGACAGCAACCTTGGGCCAG
This sequence comes from Ichthyophis bannanicus, assembly GCA_033557465.1. NCBI lineage: Eukaryota > Metazoa > Chordata > Amphibia > Gymnophiona > Ichthyophiidae > Ichthyophis > Ichthyophis bannanicus. Next base: position 905,341,483 of record CM066035.1, on the reverse strand, counting down.
AAGGACTGGGGGTTTCTAGTCCCACAGGTGCTCCTTGTGGTCTTGGTCAAGCCACTTAACCCTCCATTGCCTATGTTCCCTATAAGTATTAGTGTATGTGTCTCATATCCCCTTGTGTTAAATGTATCCCCCAATTGTGCTATGACCACTTTGATTGAAGGATAAGGTGGTATACAAAACTGTCTCAATAAATAAAAGGATATTATAATTCTCCATGAACAAGCTGGAAGAAGGCCTTACCTACCCATGATGTCCCCAATGGAGCCCTGTGTGGGATGCTCCCCAGCCTCCACTGGAAGCTTTTAGAAGCCTCCATCCGCATGTGCACCCACCCTCCTATCTGCCATGGCACCATCTTATCCTCAGTATGCTTTTTCCGTGGAGCCCCATGGACGTATTCCTGATCACCGCTGGAAAAAGTTGTTCTTTCAGGCCCTTTGAGTTTCTTGTGTTATTGTTTTTCTCAGTCTAACTGTCTGTTGTTCGATGTGCTGGCTCCTGCTGGCGCCGATCCTCAATTTTTCAGGAGTTTTCACTCTTTTTAGACTTTGGGAAATTTTTTACCCTTTCCCAGGCTTTTTTCACTGGTCGGTATTGCCTTTGGTCTTGCGGTGGATTGTTTTCTGGTCATGTTGATACCGGCCAGCAGCTTCAAAAATTGCACTTGCTGTGTACGTACCATTTTGGTCACTGACCATCACAATCGGTGCCTCTGGTACCTCGACCCTTATCATGAGCCCTTCTCCTGTAATCTGTGCCGGCAGATGACCAGGAAGGGCCTCAAGTGCTAGGGGAAGCAGCACAAATCCCTCTTTGGGCCGTTGGACTTGGCGTCCTCAGCACCAGCATCGACATCAGTGTCAGTGCCCTTGCAGGGCTCCATCGAGGCCTCGGTATCGTGCAGTGCCTGTGCTTTCTCGGAACCTAGGGGCCACAGTACCATGGAATGGAGGCTGTCCATTGACATCTGGTTGGAGCCACAGAAGGATTAATTGTCTGCCTCATTGATGTTGAAGGGGGCGACTGGGATCTGTGATAGGCTCTGGTGTCGATGCCTGTGCTTTTCTCAATGCAACGGCAAGGGTGATACCAGGAACAAGCTGCAAGGTGCCCTGGTGGGAGGAGTCAACTCTCAAGGCCCCGGAGGGCCACTGGCAATCTCCTGATGCCTTGACCATCGTGGAGTTCCCAGGACGGGTGCTGGAGTCCGTGACTGAGGTTGTTGTACCAGCCTTGATGTTCTCAGGGACTGCAGTGATGATGGAGTAGCTTTTGTGCATGAACTGCGGTGGCCCCACTGCAAGCCTTGTAATCTCTTTTAAAGACCTATGCCCTCCCTACCTGTGTTTAGGTACAACCCTAAACATAGGCACAGAGGGGGTGACCTGCATGGAGTGGCAGTTACAACCTTTCTAGCCACTTTACTGGGTAGACTAGATAGACCATACTGGTCTTCATCTGCCATCATATACTATATGTTGTTATATATGTTACTCTATGGGGATAGACTTGAAAGACAGGAAAATGGAGATATTGCAGAAATGGCTTTAAAAATTACTCTCTCGGGGGGTTAGTTGTAAAACCCTTTTTATGCCTGATGTACCATCTTAAATGTAGACATTGCTGGGGTCCTACATAAATAAAAGTAATGCAGTACCATCACTACCCACTTTTATGTCATATTACATAGATGTTTTTGGAGTCAAGATGGGACGGACTTGTGAAGCTATTGACACAAACCTAGGCAGAATAGTTACAGGCAGGCCATGTTATAAAGGCAGATATGTTGCCATTATGAAATAGGTGCGATATATGCACTTTTGTGCCTTCCATGTCTAGGCGCCGTGTTATAAAATGATTTTCCCTACGTGCATGCTGTCAAGTCAGTATTGACACCCAGCAACTCAGCCCCTGGGTTTTCTTGGCAAAGTGCAACTAGTAGATTGCCAGGCCTTTCTCCATGCAGTAATCCTACAGCACCTGATGTTCCAAGGTGGTCACCCATCCAAATACTAGCCAGGCCCAACCCTCCTTAGCTTCTGAGATCAGCTGCATCTCCATTATGATCCAGTGAATGAGGGGAACAATTGCTGAGGCAGGAGCCAGGGAAAACTGTATACCTCGTAACATAGACAGCAGATAAAGCAGCATAGCCCATCTAGTCTGTCCAGCAAGATATATAGGGTTACAACTGCCGCTCCATTCAGATTGCCCCTGCTGTATGCTTTTTATTTTAGGCTCTAACTGCTTTTTTTGAAGTGTGAAAGTCATTTAAGTTTTGCTTTGGGTAGTTAATGTTCCCCTTCCTGTATACGGATCCTCTATGCTCATCTCATGCCTTTTTGAGTTCCATCTCCGTTTTTGTCCTCACCACCTCCAGTGCGAGGGCATGCAGGCAGCCACAACTCTTTCGATGAAAAAGTATTTTCTGAAGTTATTCCACAGAAATATTTCAGAACCCAAAGGAGTGTAGAAGTGAGGAGGCCAGTGGGGGAAGGGAAAAGAACATAGGAGACAATGCCACGTGTTTATTTTTGCAGTCTCTGGTTAGTGCGGGATTAGCCCGTGATATCGACGCCACAATAAAAAGGAGCATGGGGCTCCACGCTACTCTTGTAGCACACATCTGGGCGGCAACTGAGTGGGACGGGGGTCGTTCCCACTGCAGTGCCGCTAGCATGGGCGTTTGAAGCCCAGGTTGCCCGCGCTTGGTGCAGGTAGCGTGGGTGCAACTAACGCTACCTCCCATGGCCGGTTTACTGCAGCAACCCGTGGTAACTGCAGGGGGATGGCTGTACCCACTCCTTGCTTTTATCATGAAGCCCTTCGCTGGTAACACAGCCCATAGCCATATTATCAGCACAGTACTTAATAAACATGCCAATGAGGCTGCCGCTGCTAATATGTTCATGGTGAGATTGCTCCGCTCCCAGTGACAGATTTGAGCCATTCTTGCTTTGTTGGGAATCCCTCAATATAATTATGCAGTCTTACTGCTGGGATTATGAGTGCATCTGTATTTCAGTGCCACAATATTACTTGTATAAGTACAAGTAAAACATTTTCTTCTTTCCACCGACGTAATATTTCATCCTTCACGAATTGGCCTCAGCAAAATACCACACTATGCAGGGGATAGACCAAAGGTATTGAGTGATCTTGCCTCTCATCATAATTGCAAGCCTCAGGTCTGGAACAGTATTTCCATTTTGTCATATTGACTCTTGACATGTCAACTTGAATATGGAGGCAATTTAGGACCATTCAGGTGGTCTTTTCCTCCTAAATAATTATATGTTCTTATAGCATTGATAGTGGAAATATAGACATTTCAGTGGTAAGAGTGAGATTGGGCAACTGGGTGCCTTTTGCTGTAGACACAGAGAAAATGACTCACTGAGGGGATCTTAATAAGGAGGGGTGGCTGATGGCATGATTTATGAGTGTTTTAGAGCTTTGTTTAGAGGGTTTGGGACTGGTGGGGATTAGGGTGGGGTAGGGTTACAGGTGGTATGTTTGGGAGTTGTTATTTGTATAGAGGTGATCTATCAGAAGTTTATTTATAAGATGTAACACACTTTGAACTTTTGATTGGTGAAAACATGTCTTCATGTACGAATGAATAAATAAATTTCAACCAGGAGCACTTTTCTCATTGTTTAAGATCACCTCGCAAAGTCTGTAATATGTTTTTATTCAAGTTTAAGAGGAGTTGCTCTTAGGCACAACTTAACTGGTGCAGATCCTCAAGCAGAAGTACTGGATTAGTGTGAGAAAAACGTATAAGGAGAAGAGGGGTGAATGTCCTCCGTTGTTACCTTGGTAACAACCAGGACTGTACTGCAGAGCAGACCGACATTGGGTTTTCTTCTCACTGCAGATACCATGAATTAGGCTGTGAACATATATTAGCAAGGGCAGGCACGTTTTCTTTTTCCAGCTTCGACACTATCGTACACACTTCAGTACTACTCTTAGGAGTATTGAAGTTGCTACAATGTCGGAGTCAGGAGGCAAAAGGATATTGGAATGGTGAATGAGATTCATTTCCGGAGAAAATATACTATGAAAGCATAATAAAACACACACACAGTGTCTTAGCTGGTATTCTGTGATATTCTGCAGTGCAGCCCAAATTGTGATTATAGAGATGGTTAGTGCATATGATCATCTGTAATAGTAAATTCTAAACGTGTATTAGTGATCTTTTATTTTTATGCTTCCCTAAAAGTATTTAATCCTGGATTGTTTGACAATATTATCATATCAGTCTTTGTGTTGGCCTTTTTACACAGTCAGAGACTTAATAAGGTTAACATTCAAAAACTAACTTGGGAGTTAGCTACATAAATCATTGGCATTTAAAATCCCAGGCTACCTATCTCATAACGTTTGACCAGTCAGGGAGGGTAAGGAGGTGTTCTGGGGCAGGATGAAAAGTTATCCAAATAATGCCGATGTTGCCCAGTTAACTTTATCTATTTGAGTAGGAACGCATAAATAGTTGATCACATATCTGTTTAAGTTGGTTTTTTTTGGCAACTGAATAGATTCTGGATCAGGGACATTCAATACTTCTTTCAGATATTTTATAAAAAGAATAGAGGGAGAAAGATAGTAGGTGTGGGGAAAATTCAGAAAACAAAAGTTTCTTGCACGCAATGCATTCTCCAAATACTCATTGTGCCAATGAAGCACTAACGAATCTTGAACTGAAGAGGCTGTGACCCTCTGGAGGGTCAAGAATTGAGATTCCCCCTTTAAAACTCACTCATCAATATCAAGTAACCTAGACTTGTACCCTTTCAATGCGGTCACTGTCTCTTTAGTAAACTTTGTCAATTTAAGCATTGATGACAAGAAGAGTTCCGTTCTAGTTACAATTTGCCAAATGTCCTGCAAGGATACATCTTTCGGCGGCTGAATAGATTCCTCAGTAGGAGAAAATTCAGAAGGCAAAGGCAAAGCAATTTGTTCAGAAACCTCCAATCGCAGGAAGGCACCAGGAAGGGAGACTGAACCAGAGGGCGCTCCACCCACTTTAACATAAGTAGAGGCCCTCTCCACCAATCCCAATCCAAGACTGGGAGGAGATGAAAACTGCTGTAAAATGGGAGTCAAGGAGGAAGACACAGATGATGAAGAAACCTCCAAACCATCCATCCTCCTGGCTCCTTCTTCATGGCGTGAGGCTCTGAACGTTTTGGTTCCTGTTTCTGACTTAACAGTGGTTGCGTGATTGGCAGCCTCAGACCCTTGTTGCAGTACATGGAGCACCACATGACAAGCAAGGACTGTAAGACCTGAGCCCCACTGCGGGACGCTGAGAGCAATTTGGTTCCTGTTTCTGGCTTACCTGTGGTTGCCTGATTGGAAGCCTCAGATCTGTGTTGCAGTACATGGAGCATCAGTGACAAGCAAGGACTGTAAGACCTGAGCCCCACTGCGGGCCGTGAGTGTGTGCTGTCACAGGGCCTACCTTGGCAGCGTACTGGAGCGAGGTAGGTGGGACATAAAAACATTTAAGGTTGGGTTTGGCCATTAACTTATAGGGCCCAGGGACTTTCAGCCCTAGTATTTCCTTTGTTACCAAAATCCCACAGAAAACAACAGGTCCGAGTGGAGGGAAAACAAAAGGCATTTATTTCCCCTTTCATGCAAAAAGGTTCATATGCTTGGACACAAAAACGTCAAACACAAATTCCTTGCTTCAGGTAAAAGAAAAAGAAAGCATTAAAGGAAAACTGTTATCTTCACAGCAAATGGTATAGCAGGCAAACAAAGAGTCTCAACTCCCACGACCTAGCTTAGTTGCTTAGTAAGGACTCCAAGCTTCCTGTCTTACAGAAGCTACAGTCCATCTCAGTGTCTGATGCAAATTCCACCTGCATCGGTTCCCCTTCTGAAGCCTCTGAGCCTAAGTCAGTATTTGTTGGTAAGTTGTAATAAGGCTTTTTAAATATCTTCTGCACAACCTCCCAATGCTCAGGGCTGAATACAGGGCGTCGGTCCTGCGCCCACAGATACTGGGAACTGTCTTCCTTTTGCAAGTGTTTTGTCTTAGCTTTCTGTAAAGCTTGGTCACTAACAAGTCTCTTAGTTGGTGCGTGTTTCTTGCACCTTATCTCATAAGCATTCTCACAAGGATAATATTCCTGTACTCCCCATACATCAGCAGTTTGTACCCTGCTTTTAATTAAACATGGGTTACCTTTTCTTCTCGGTTTGTCTGTTCCAGGTGAGGTTTGAGGCCTGCTCCAGTTGGGATCCTGCCTGGCCTGAGCAATAGGCCTTGAGCTCTCCAAGCGTCTTTCTGTTAGCTTTAGACCACAGTCACAGCCACGCCTTTGCCTCTCTGTACAACACTCACTCTGGCTGGAGTTGTTCCACCTTCTCCACGGGGTCTCCTTTCTCCAAGCCAATGCGGCTGCTGCTGCCTCCTGCGGAACCGTGGTTCAGGGATTACTGCTCCTTCTGGATATCTAGCCCATTCACGCGGATGTCCTGCCCAACCTGCTGGTTCTGCTGGTTCTCCCGGCAGTCCTCCTTTCCCAGGCCGTCCTGCCTGTGCCTTTCTCCGGGGCTGTCCTGTCTCCTCAGGATATCCTCCTTTCCAGGGCTGTACCACTTTCCCAGCCTGTTCTCCTTTCCCAGGCTGTTCTCCCTGTTCTGATTCCGATTCTACCTGTTCTGCCCTCCAACCTTCCAAACTCCCTTTAAGAGGCACTCCTCTCTTTCTTGATTGGAAGCTGGCTGGCATTACCTCATGACCTAGGAGGTGTGGTTCCTCAGTTCCTCGGAGGTCCCTCCTGCTCCCCCTATGTGGGTCCTCGCGATATTGCAGGTTGTGCTTGACTTTTCCTGCATTTAAAACATTTTCTTCCCCTCCCAGAGGGTCTGCAGCATCACAGTGCCCATGGACACATGCTCCGAAGGGGCATGTCCAAAGGGGCAGGCCTGCCCCTTTGGAGTCCCTTCAGAGCACATAGGAGAATAGAGGTGGGGTGCTGTTTGTTCCAATGGGGAAGCGAAAGAAGAGACCTTCACCTTCACCTTTGTTTAACACCAAGGCAGCAAAGGTTGTGGGACCCATGGATAAGATGGGCAGAGGCCAAGGGTTGACCCTGGACATGCCCTGAAAAGTGCCTGGAGGCATTGGGCCCTGTCCAGAGAGAGGAGACCGTGGCCTGGATGGTGTCCAGCATTGATCCTATGAACTGCAGGCATTGCACTGGCTGGAGAGGGAACTTTGGGTAATTTATGATGAACCCCAGATGTTCCAGAATGGAGGATGGTGCAGGCGCTGGTGGGCTTCTGCGGCGGTGCCACACTTTATGAGCCAGTCATCCAGGCATGCAGGAAAGTGATGACCACTGCCAAGCACTTGGTGAGGACCCTCAGGCCGGAGGTCAGGCCGAAGGGAAGAACCCTGTAATTATAGTGGCAGCCTCCCACCATGAAGCGGAGGTACCAGGAGAACATCCATGGGTCCCACAACCTTTGCTGCCTTGGTGTTAAACAAAGATGAAGGTGAAGGTCTCTTCTTTCGCTTCCCCATTTGCCAGACTGATGTCCCCTGAGTTCAGGGAACCCCTACCTGAGGAGAAGAGAGGATGTTACATGTGCCTGAAAGTGGATTCCAGCAGTTTGCTAGGAAAAAAGGTGCCAGTACTGAAATGCATGGTGCGGGCCTTTCTCCTGAATTCCCTTTTCCCTGCAACGGGCCACAGAGTTTGTGAAAAAGTAGCATTGCAAACATCAACCCAGTCCCTGTGCTTTTACTGGGAAAACAGAATAAGCTGCACTGCTATAGATTCCCACACAGAAACAGGATACTGGACTTGATGGACCTTGGTCTGACCCAGTATGGCATCTCTGATGTTCTTAACCAAATACCCCGCTTAAGTGAAACAACCTAAACAAATCCTCTCTTACGGCTTGATGCAGAAACCCTGCACTAGAGTCCAGCACCAACGCTCTAGTGCAGGGCTTCATAAAGCAGGTTGGTTTATTTTATTTATTTAGACGGATTTGGTATACCGCTTTATCATTAAAATCAAAGCGGTTTAGCACATCAAACAATCAATAATATTGTGTGTTCAGAAGCACAAGCAATATTGTGTGTTTAGCGCAAAGTTCTGCGCAGTGATGCTCTAAGCAGACAACATGCAAATAAGCTCTGTGCAAAAAATCTGTGCTAAACAAGGGGAACAAGCAAGGCATGTGCACAGGGGCCTGCATTAAGAATTTGGTGCTTTTAAAAAAAAAAAAAAAAAAAAAAAAAAGCTAAAAGGTAAAGTTTGACACATCACCTCAGATGACCAATGCAGACCGCCTGATCTTGGATCTCTCCCCCCCACCAACCCTGACACCACTGATTATTTGTGGCCCAGAAAAACCTTCACTGGTGGCCCAGTAACCGCGCCAAATTACCAGTAGCAGCCCAATCTCCTTGTATCTAAACTGTTAAGGAGCAGCAGTGATGCCCACGTGCTCCTGTCACCATGCTGCCATCTTGAAAAATGGCAGTGTTTGACCCCATGATGCGCCGGGCAGGGTTGGTCTGCCATAGAAGACAAAAATTCCTTATATGGTAGAGTGACTCACCCTGGAATGCATCCTGGGATGCAAAGGGAGGGGGAGGGGGTAGGTGTGACTATGCCATATAAGTTTGTGGAAGTGGCTGGATGTTAGATGAGATGAATGAGAGACTGTGAAGAATGTGTATTACACTCCATGAATCCGGGCCTTGAGGTGGAATCGTCCCCCCTCCTACCACTCAGGATCCCAGAATGCAGGCGGTAAGAAGAAGTCTAGTCCCCTTCCCGGCACTTTCCTAGTGTATTCTGGCCCCTTGAGCTGCTTCCTCACATGCATTCTGCCTGGCGGCTGGTTATACAGACAAGGTTTGTTAATTGTGCAGTTATGATAATACACTATTATATCTGGCCAGGTTCATCAAAACGGAGATAGGAATTATTCTTGCAGAATGATTTCCATAGGGACTGAGTTTTGAGGAATTGATCATGTCAGATAAGGAAATAGGAAAAAAAGCCAAAAGTACTACAGGAAGAAGCTGAGGACCAGATGAGAAGTAGTAATGTGTAATTAATTATCCTTGAACCCATCTGGCATACAAAGCTCAGGATGTTATTTTTAGAAACTGGACAGTAGCACAAATGATATGAAATCTGCAGAAACAAGATAAGCCGTCACATACAGTCTTTCTAAGGGATTGATTCAGACCTGTACTGCCTATTTCTATAATCCCACTATACTAGATAAAACCAGATGCCATATGCCAAATTCTTGTAGCTGTATTTTCATTAATTCTTATGTTTGTTCGAAAAAGAAGATACAGTTGTGGTCAACATTATTGACACCCTTGTAGTTCAACCCCTTAATGTCCAATATCTCCTAAAAAAATAGTGGCCAGTGAAATGGCTTTGGATTATGCACACATATTTGACACACAAAAGAATCAAATAAAACAAGACCAATTAAAAAAGAAAATAGTAGGAAATAGTATAAAAACTGGCACATTGCCAGGACATGATTATTCACAAAATAAAAAGGTGAAACTTTCCTATAAAAAAAGCCAGAGCTGCTAACCCAATATTTCATTTGTCAGAACGTTTATCTTGAGGACAAAGTCCTCCTGTAACAAACTTTCCTTTTAATCATTTTAGAAATAGTGTACCAAACACCACTAAAGTGTATCCAAATACAAACTTATCTGTGTGAAACACATATAAAAACACTTAAAGTATATTTATTTGACTTACGGTTCAATTCTGTTGATATCCAATCCCATGACAAAGACAAGGACTGTGTAACTTCAACTTCTGACAGGAGAACTGTAGCATCCCGTTCTGTGAAGAGTTGTGTGTAGAGTACTGCGACATCCCTCAGTGAACACAGCACTGCATTTAGAGCTCACTAGGTAATCTTCCAAGCTCTGCTTCAATACTCAAAAGGGAGACGCCTCATGTCCACAACCATGCCCAAATCCAAGTAACCATCAGCAAAATGGGGCTCTGCATTGAAAACAACACCGTGTGACGTCAGAAGAATGATTGAATTGAATTGATCACATGGTCTGCACGAACCAATGGTAACCATTTTTTCCACTGGATATGGTTACCTTTGTTTCTTGTGGACCATGTGATCAATTCAATTCAATCATTCCCTGACATCACATGCTGTTGTTTTAAATGCAGAGCCCTATTTTGCTGAAGGTTACTTGGATTTGGGCATGGTTGTGGACATGTTTTAAACTGGCCAGCAATGAGTTCTTATCTTAATCCATTTGAGAACCTTTGGAAAGAACTGAAATCTGCCATTGATAAAAGGAATCCTGGAAACATTCATGAGTTGAAACAAATTGCAGTTGAAGAGAAACTACCAACAGACAAATTTAAGAAACTTATAGACGGCTACAAGAAATGTTTGGAGGCTGTCATCACTGCTAAGGGTTGTGCAACCAAATATTAATGAAGGGTGCCATTAATCCTGTCCAGGTCATATTTTGTTTGTTTCTCAGAAATTACTATGTTTAAGTTGCACAGACATCTTTTTTGTTGTTGTATACCTTTGAACATATTATTAAAATGTTATAATGACATACAGTTGGAATATTTCCAATTATTTCTCAAGATATTGTAACAGGATACCTAAAATGCAAGGGTACCAATAATGTTGACTACAACTGCATGAAGGACCTAGATAGGATTCGGAAGAGCAGAGATGTCTCTCTCTCCATACAAAGATTTGACTTGTCCAAGCCATGGTATTTTCAATAATATCTTACGGATTCGAAAGTTGGACAGTGAAAAAGATAGACAGACAGGAAGAAAATTGAAGTCTTTGAATTATGGTGCTGGTGAAGAATACTGTGTATACCATGGACTGACTGAAGAACAAACCAGTCAGTACTAGAAGAGATCAAACCAAAGCTTTCTTTAGAAGCTCAAATGACAAGACTTTGACTTTCATACTTTGGACACATCATGCGAAAAGAGATATCACTAGAGAAAGACATCATGCTTGGCAAGGTTGAAGGTCAACGCAAAAGAGGAAGGCCAGCAATGAGAGATCGATAGAATGGCATCCATAGCTGCTGTTATTGTATCAACAATGAGCCGCCTGACTGAAGACCGAATACAGTTTAGGACAGCTATCCAGAGAATTGCCATGAGCCTTTAAGGCACTTAACAACAATGACAACAACATGTAAAAAATGCCAGGTTAAAACCAGCAAGTCTGTGGGCGGATTATTGACGGTGCCGATTACTTTCCAATTATTAGCGATATTCATTCACTAACTGGATAGCTTAACTAGTCATTTCATTATCTGTCCTAACTTTCAGGATCCAAGATGGCTACCACCAGGCAAGATATGCTGTAATGCTTTTTCTCATTGGAAGATGAAGGCAAAATCCATCAGGAAGTCCTCCAGTGTCCAGGACACCCTTTTCTTTATCCCCCGGACTTGGTCCTTTGGATTACTTTGTAGTCCAATCAGCTCAGCAACCAAGTTGTTCAGGCAAGAGCCTGGCAGTTTCGATGCCGGAGTCCATCAACTCGGCATCCTACTTGGGTATGGACATCTTATCCCCTGAATCCTGGAGGCTCCTGAGAACACTAACAGCAGTGATACTCCCGGAGAGTTCTTGGGACACTTTTCTCCCAATGGGGGAGAAGCTGATACTCCAAGAAGAGCAGACTCCTGGACTTGACGCAGTGGCTTCATCGGCCCAGTGGGATCATCCGGATGTGTTGGATCAGCTTGGGGGGAGAGGAGTCGACACAGTTAGTGTTTCAACCATGCCTCCATCTTCAGAACTCAGTCAGATGGGCAATACCAGTGCGGTTGGCCTGGTTTCACTTTCAACACCAAGCATATTGGGAGTTTTTTCCTTGACTTGTCCTGAGATATTCACTCTATTCTATTTGGTCGGCTATACTGAAATTTGGGGAAGCTCTTTTTCCTCAGATGCAAGTCTGTCTACTCAGGTACAATGTAATAAAGCATCTATTGAGAATAATGCAGTGAATATTTTTGTGTGTACTGTGATGAGGAGAGCCCTGCTGAACCGATGGAAATAGGAAAAGATAGTGAATATACCTTTTAAGGAAAGAGACATTCCTGAAATTCACAGGTTCCAGACTGCAGTCAAAGAAAGAAAGCACGGAGTTGATAGAGCCAGTTTGCCACACCCAAGCTCTGCTGCGTAAGTGCAAGCTTAGGGGGTAATGGCAAACATCTGTGCAGAGACAGAGAAAGGCTAGCTAAGAAACAGCTTTATAAACCCTGCTCAGAAGGGGAGAAGGGGATTCAGGATCAGGTTGCGGTTCAAACTTTGTGTTCCAGTTCCGGTCGAGAATCGTGGGCAGGTTCAGAGAATTCAGCGTGTTTCAGCTGTTCCAGGAGTTCAGAGAGAGGAACTCAGAGGAGGAAACATCAGGGGAAGGAGAAGGACGTGGAAGGAGCCTGAGAGCCAAGAAACCATGTGTGCTTTGCTTAGAGAAAGAAAGCAGGGAAGTCTTCTACCTCGGGTCTCGGACCGAAGGTTTCAAGCTGCTCAAAGGTAGGTGAACAAGGCTATAGCTAGAAGTAACCAGAACCCAGCCTGGAGCAAAGAACCGTGGCTGAACAGTGGAGAGGAACCAAGGCAACTGAACCGGGGAGAGATATCCCATACTAGAGGTACAGACATTCCTTACCAGGGAAGCCAGTGCTGGAGGGAGGTCCAGGGATTTCCCCAGAGCATTCACCGAGGAGCAGATTGTGGGAGTTCAGAGCCAGACTTATATGCTTTAGAACAAGAGGATATGCAGGTGGACTGTGCGGAGCAAAGCTCCATATCAGGTGAATTGCCAATGGATTGTACATTATGCCAGACATAAGCTATGAAAGTCTCTTGATAAGAAATGCTTGATAAAGAAAGGTCTTGAGAAGCAGTGTGAATGAACCTAGTTTTGTTTTACTAAGAAATACCTACTAACTCAAGAGAACGTTGCCAACTTCTACATTTTTGTGTTTAAAGGAGCAGAAGGAAAATGAGGACATTTAACTTTGCTTAAACAGAGAAGCTATATTTTGTTTTGCTGATTACCTTATGAAAACAACTGCACATGTTTTAAAAGCTTATAAAGCTTCCTCAGTTCCAGCTTATGTATAATTTCTGAAGTATTGCTTGGAGAAGAATATCCTGACGTTGCGTGTATGAACCTTAGTGCTTTTTGGGGAAAAATAAACTTTTGTCTTTGCCTTTAACCCTTGGCTTACATGACTATCCTTGAACAAGGAAAGACTACAAGTCCCAGAATGCCTCCATGTGGACAAGAATAATGGTTAATTCCTTTATTAGAGGACTAAAATTGGCAGCCCTATGCCTCTAGGCCCTCAGCCGGGGCTGGGGTCACGACAAGTGGCGTAGTTGGCAGGATTTTCCAAACACCTCAGGATTTGCATAGAAGACAAACGCACGGCTGAGCTGCGCAGAGGATTACAGTGGGAAAACGCAGGCAGGTCAACTGAGTCACAGAGGACAGCGGAGACCTTCACTTTTGAGAGGCTTGAATCTACGCCTGTTCTCAGGTAACCTGTAGATAATTGGGCTAATAAAGGATTCAAGTGCAAAAGTGCAGGAATCCCAAACAGCTTAAGCCAAGAGACTAGCTGAAGTTTTGTTGTCGTACCGCACTTGGTGGTGTTTTTCTTTTTCTTCCTTACAGAAAACTACGGCTATGGAGTGCAAGGACGTACTGCAATAGATGGCAGCTCAATTTGAGAAACAGAGGGAGATGTCATACCAGGCCCAGGAGCAGGCCGCAGCGGTGATGCAAGCCTGGTATTGTATTGGACATGATGGAGGCGTGGCTGGCTAGCCAGAAGAAGACGGCAGAAGCAGCACAACCCCCTCCAGGCTTTGCAGGGACAGTACATACCTGTGGGGTAGGACCACAGTCTTGTGGGACATTTACTTTTGGACAGTTGTCTGAAAATGATAACATAGACGATTTCTTGGAATCGTTTGATAGGGTTGCACACACAGTAGGCTGGTCAAAGGAGCAATGGGCTGTACGCCTGGCCACATCCCTCACTGGTGAGGCATTGGCGGCGTATAGAGCCATGCCCGCGGCACTTGCTAATGACTATGATGAGCTAAGAAAGGCCATAAGGGATCGCCTAGGATTAACCCCGATGGTTTATCATCGCTTGCTAAGAAGTACAAAATTAAAACCTGGTGAGACGCCAAAAGCTCTTTGCCAGAGGATCAGAAGCTTAGAAGAAAAGTGGTTGACACCAGACAGTAAAACCATAGAATCTGTTATAGATAATAAGAACAATTCATGGCCGCAGTCCCGAGGGACATACAAGCCTTCCTGATATTGCAAAACTGCCGGACCGCAAGTGAAGCAACCTTGCTGACAGAATGCTATATAGAAGCGGAATTGGCGGGTCAGGGGAAAAGGGACGCTTCAAAAGCGGCAGGTTTTGAATTATCAGAAAGGAAGTTAGGGCCAAAAGAGGATGGTATGAAAGTGTGTATGCCTATGCCAAGAAGCCACTGTATAAAGAGAAAATGTTTTCGGTGTGGTGTTGAGGGGCATTTGCAAAAGGATTGCAAAGCACGAACAGCACTGATAACTGCCAATGGAAAAGGAATCAGGGAAGGTTTTCTTCTGTCTGTAGAATTGCAGGGCATTGCTACTGATGCTTTACTAGACTCCGGAGCAGATCAGAGTATGATTTCTAGAAAACTCTGGCGAGTGATAGAAACCCAGGGTGAGGCAGGCCCGAGCCAACCTGAAGGAAAGGTTAAGATTAGGTGCATTCATGGGGCATCGTCCTTTTATCCCGTACATAAAGTGATAGTAAGAGGCTTAGTGGTGAGAGAGGAAATCCTGCTGGCAGTAGTCCCAAGGTTACCATATGACCTGGTGCTGGGTAGAGATTGGCCCCAATTCAAGAGGGGATTAGAGAAGGGTCTGCATCCATGGGCAGGTTTGGTATCTACACGTGCCCAGTCAGAAGCTTTAGATAGAGAGGAAGAACCGCCCGATGAGTCAGTATGTGATCTTCCCTCTCATGAGGACCTAGTAACTCCCCCGTCGGATAAGAATCAGAAAGGAAGAGCAGGAAAACCCTCTGAGGGACAGAAGAAGGCGCAACTAAAGGCCGAGGCCAAGGTAACTGTGGTCCCCAGACCACTGTTCGAGAAACATCAGAAGCATGCAGGGGCGGCCCAAGGGGGGTGCGGGGCCATGTGCGGAGACTCGGTGCGGGGCCTCATTTGCATAAGGGGCCTCATTTGCATAAATATTTGCATAATGTTACCATACACTAACTTTTAGTAAACATGCCTCTTCATGAGTGTATGGATAAAGAAAGACAAAGATTTCTACATTACTATAATCCAGTGCCAACCGCCAGGCACATTAGGAACTACTACAAACACTGCCCATTTAGAACCCATAGCAAACCCACCGTATCCTAACAGCACTACCAAGACTCATAAAGCACCATACCCTACCTATCAAAAGGCAACACTGCAAATATTAAACCAATACATTTCAGAGAATAACAATACATGACCTACTGGGGAAAGAGAACAAGTGGCAATGTCAAATAGGAATTATATAAACAGAACACCTCAGCTCAGTTACACATGCAGAACATAGACCATCACCAAACAAGTAATCACAATTTAGAAACAGGAAGACAATAATTAAACTGGGAACCCTAAAAGCCAAACTTGGAATGTACAACAATGTTGAAATAAAACTATAAATTAATTTCCTCTTGTACTAAACAAAGCACCGACATTAATGATGCACATTTCCCAGAGCTGACATATTCCAGTTAATAAATTCAAAATAAAGAGATATCTTTGTACCTTTTGTGCATTTTTTTTCAGTTGCAATTGTTCCAGTCACTTTCTTCTGGTTTATTTGTGTCTTCTGCTAACTCTCCATCGTCTGCTGTCCATTTGTCCTTTCTTCTCTCCTCTAGTTTTTTTCCATTCTCTCTCTACATCTGCTTTAACATAATAATCTTTCTCCTTTTGCTCTTTCCTCATTCCTATTTCATCCACTCAAATTTTACCCCTCCATCCTCAATCCCCACTTAGGGGCTTGTTTACAAAGCCGCGGTAGCGGTTTGCGATCGTAATCGGAGCAGCGGCCCCATTGATTTCAATGGGGCCGCGGCTGCGATCGCGAACCACTACCGCGGCTTTGTAAACAAGCCCCTTAGTCTCCCAATACCCGGCCAATTGTAGATTTTTCTTCCCTCCCACACAAAATATTCTTCCCCTCTCCATTTCACTCTCCCAGCCCCATCCCCTTCTAATCTCCCCCAACATCAGCTCCCTTTTAGTTGCAGCCCCACCCAGTATCCGCTCCCTTCTAGTCCCCACATCAGCCCATTTCCAGTCCTAGCTCCCCCATCCATTTCCAGTCCTATCCGAGTCCCTTCATCAGCTCATTTCCAATACCAGCCTCCCATCAGCCCATTTCTAGTCCTTTCCTAGCCCCACCATCAGCCCATGTTAAATCCTAGCTCCCCTCCACTCAGCCCATTTCTAATCCAAGCCCCCCATGAACCTACTTCCAGTTCTAGCCCCTCCATGAGTCCATTTCAATCCAAGCCCCCACCACAGCCCATTTCCAATCTTAGCTCCCCCAACACCCAATTCCCAGTCCTATCCTAGCCCCTCCATCAGCCCATTTCCTGTCCTAGCTCCTTCCCCTAAGAGCCCATTCCAAGCCCCCCTCCCCATCAGCTATTTGCAGTTCAAGCCCCCTTCCACTCAGCCCATTTCCAGTCCTAGCAACCCCCCCCAACCCATTACCAGTCCTAACCTCCCCATCAGCCCACTCCCAGTCCTAATCCCACCAGCCCATTTCCAGTCCTAATCCCCCATCACCCAATTTTTAGTTTAAGCCCCCCCATAGCCCATTACCAGTCCTAACCCCCCATCAACCCACTTTCAGTCCTAATCCCATCAGCCCATATACAGATTTAGCTCCCCCATAGCCCATCACCACTTCTAAACCCCCCCCAAGCCCATCACCACTCCTACCCCCCACAGCCCATCACCAATCCTAACCCCCCCCCCAGCCCATCAACACTAACCCCCCCCCAGCCCAGCCCAGCCCAGCCCATCAACACTCCTAAACCCCCCCCAGCCCAGCCCAGCAACACTCCTAAACCCCCCCCAGCCCAGCCCAGCAACACTCCTAAACCCCCCCCCCAGCCCAGCCCAGCAACACTCCTAAACCCCCCCCCCAGCCCAGCCCAGCAACACTCCTAAACCCCCCCCCCAGCCCAGCCCAGCCCAGCCCAGCAAGCAACACTCCTAAACCCCCCCCCCAGCCCAGCCCAGCCCAGCCAGCAACACTCCTAAACCCCCCCCCGCCCAGCCCAGCCCAGCAACACTCCTAAACCCCCCCCCCCGCCCAGCCCAGCCCAGCCCAGCAACACTCCTAAACCCCCCCCCCCCCCGCCCAGCCCAGCCCAGCCCAGCCCAGCCCAGCCCAGCCCAGCAACACTCCTAAACCCCCCCCCCACCCCCCCCCAGCCCAGCAAAAATTAAAAGAAAAGAAAACCTGTCTGCTGCCGCGGTCGGGGCCGCCGCGGCAGAATCGAGCGTGCCGCGGGGCCCCCCTGTGCACGGCAGAGCCTGCCCTCCTTGTAGCAGCTCTCTTTGGAGCTGAAAAGTCAGACGCGCCGGCTTGCAGAGCAGAGCGCGAGGGAAGAGTTTCTCCCTCGCGCTCTGCCATCAGCCCCCGCGGGCTTAACAGAGCAGCGAGGGAGAAACTCTTCCCTCGCGCTCTGCAAGCCGGCGCGCCTGACTTCAGCTCCCTAAAGAGAGAGCTGCTACAAGGAGGGCAGGCTCTGCCGTGCACAGGGGGGCCCCGCGGCACGCTCGATTCTGCCGCGGCGGCCCCGACCGCGGCAGCAGACAGGTTTTTTTTTTTCTTTTCAATTTTACTTTTCAAAAAGAATGTTTTTTGCGCGGGGCCCCCTGAAACGCGGGGCCCTGTGCAAAAAACATTCTCGCTCAATGGACGGGCCGGCCCTGGAAGCATGAGCCGAACCCAGGGAAACAGCTTCCGAAGGAGGATTCTGCAAGTAAGCCAAAAATTGGCAGCCCTATGCCTCTAAGTCCTCGGCCGGGGGTGGGGTCACAACAGTACTTCTCTTGCCAAAGTTAAAAGTAAAAACCCAACACTTAGAGGGATGTTCAGAAGTATTTGTTAAAGACATTACTTTGGTGAAGGCTAAGGTTGAGCAGCTAGAGAATGCGTCTGTGCTGCTAATCTGAGGTTTATAAAATTTCCAAATCTTCTACCGTTTTGGTCAGAGATGTGTTTAAAACTTATTTGACTAAAGTTTTGGCTGTTCCCCGAGTCACATCCACCTCTGAATTGAATCTATTATTTATTCCCTGCAAATAAGATCTCTGGGGATGTACAGGATACTGAAACGCACTGACTATTTCTGCTATATTGGAGAATTCGGAGTAGAAAGTTACCTCATCTATGTTATTAGTGACTTTTGCCTTAATTTCTGAATGTGAATGGTTAGTACTGATGGTTTTCAAGAAAAGGAATGTTTAATTTAAGGGTTTTAAAGTCTGTATATTTCCTGATGTAGCTGAGGAAACTCAGTAGAGAAGGAGGGAATGTCTGTTGAAGTCTGGTGTACTGCAGCTGGGAACTTTATTTTTCCTTAAATTCCTATGCAAATATTTAGTTAAGTAAACTCAGTTACTTATGTTCTTTTTAACCTTCCCAATCGCTTTGTTCATCAATGCCCGTAGACCTGCTCTGTATTGTTGGCTAGAGATAAAGAACATTTAATTTTGAGGTTACACCTGATGTTTATTTCTTCTGTTTATTTTGCTTTCCTTTTTGCTCTTTTTGGTTTCAGCGCAAAATGTTCAAGCTTGGATAGTTGTTAAAATTCATAAATAAATTTAAAAGAAAACATATCCTACCTTTAAGCAGTTTTCACTATCCAGTGAGCAGGTGAATATTGCCGCTCACCGGATAGGGACCTGCTGACTGGTGAACCCAGATATTCAGCATCAGACCGGATAAGTTCCGTCACTGAATATCCAGGTGGAATTAAAGCTTTAGCCTAGTCGCCACTGCTGAATATCGGCCCCTTTGATATTTAGAGGGTAAAACTCAGTTTTACATGCAGAAAAGGGTTATTCTGAAATTGCACATCTGCATTTGTGTGTGAAACATGCACACGCATGAGGTGTGCACCTGCTTTTACACGGTCCACATGTAGGTATTTCCTGGATGTGTAATTTGGGCAGAGCAGAGGAAGAGTTGTAATGCGCGAATATAGGAGGTAATTTTATAAAAGTTATTTTCACATGTATGCGCTAATATACGTGCATAAAGTAGCATCACGTGTAAAAGTATGTGCGGTGGCATGCACATGTGTACTTTTTATTGTAGGCACTGACAGGGATGCAGTCTGGGTGGATTGCAGGTGAAGT
The DNA here is from genome assembly GCA_033557465.1 of Ichthyophis bannanicus. Classification (NCBI taxonomy): domain Eukaryota; kingdom Metazoa; phylum Chordata; class Amphibia; order Gymnophiona; family Ichthyophiidae; genus Ichthyophis; species Ichthyophis bannanicus. Next base: position 905,321,954 of record CM066035.1, on the reverse strand, counting down.
TGCAAAGCAACATAGTATATGCCAGCAGATAAAGACCATCATGGTCCATCTAGTCTGCCTGGCAAGAGTAGGTGCACCTGCAGCTCTTTTCAGGTCACCCCTCCCCATGCCTTGATTCTGCCCAGATTCTGAAATACCTTCATTTACGTGCTTCCTTCAATATTCTCCTTGCAGACTGGTTCTCATACAGGCATAATGGCCACGCCTGCAGTGCAGGCGTGATCTCTTCAGGATTTAGTCTAGTATTTTATAAAGGCAGATAGATACAAAATAGGCACCTTCAAACCCTCTTAATTTAGGCATCCTGTCATAAAATTCCTCTCATAGAGTATATGCATGAATTTATACCTTCTTCAGAGCTGGTGTAAATTTGTGTGTGGAGATTTGCACACTCTTAGAGCTGCTTCTGGGAGCCTATTTTATAAAAGTACATTGGCACTTATATTGCCTTTATAAACAGGCTCAAAATAGATGCCGTTTTGGACTTCTCACACCGGCATCCTGTTATAAAATCAAGCCCTAGGTGCAAGTCTTTGTGAATTTATTTTGGAAGGTTTCTCTGTGGAGCAGTGTTTAGGGATGTAGGTCAGCTGAACTGCCAACATGTGAAACACAAAGGATGCTGATTCCAGGCCGCTTACAGAAAAATAAAGAGATTTTAGAGTTAGCTTTTCAGTTGGTGAGTAATACAACAAATATATCTACTACCATCCTTTCCCTTCTGGGATCCATGAGATCTAATTTGTGTTTAGTTTGATTCAGCAGTTCTAGAGACAGAAAGGGACATTTTTGGCTTCCCCCAATATAAAGGAAACTCCCACTTTAGGAAGATGTGCCTAGCTGCTGTGCATAGATAACCAGTTTGTTTTGGAACAGATGTCAGGCAGTGTATCCTCTCTGACCTTCAGTACAAATGTTTCTTTCAGATTAGTGTGTGTGTGTATGATACACACACACACGCACACACATACATATGACATGATTGATAACAATTATGGCTTTATATTGGTTTGCCATTTTAATAAAATGATTTCTTCGCAAATTCAAAATACTGGCCTAAGAGCTTTGGTTGTTTTTATAATTTGCTAGTGTAAAATCTAGACATGCATGGGTGAAAATACTAAGGAAACTTGATTCCTACTGTCTGCTATTAAAATTAACATACATAAAATTTAAACCCAGGACCCAATTTTGCAGCCATGATGCTTTGTAACATCCCAGCTCCTGTACCTGAATATAACTTTCCTTGAAGAATTACTGAAAAGGTGTGTGCTAAATCCAAAATTAATAAAATAAAAATTTGACATCTCTTTCATTCACATGGGCAGCCACAACAGCTCCTCAGTTCCTTGCCTCCTGCGCTTTCTATCTGTCCGGAAGGCACCGTGAAGATGCCTCATTTGTTGGAAGTTAAGGCTGAAACCTTATTAATAAATTAACAGTAAATAACAAACATTGCTCTTCTGCAAAATGTTGATGCTGCCAATTTGATGACACGTAAATCTGTTATAAGGAAGACAGCATATATTTGACTTATCCTTTTACCTTCCCTTTGTTATAAAAACACCTTTCTAAGGCACAGAGCTAGTCTATCTCCTCTGCACAGGGGCTGGAGGATCTCAGTTCTAGTGCGCTGCTTCTTACATTTTTTAGTATGTTTAAAAGCTTGGAGAAAGCATCAGAGATCCTTAGTTGCTGGAAGTGAGAGTAAAGCCAGAACGCAGATAGAAACATAGAACTATGACGACAGAAAAAGACCACATGGCCTATCTAGTCTGTCCTTCCATATCAACAACTACAACCGTCCCCTTTTTCCCTTTAGAGATCCTCTGTGTTTGTCCCATGCTTTTTTGAATTCAGATACTGTCCTCATCTCTACTACCTCCACTGGGAGACTATTCCACGGATCCACCACTCTTTCCGTAAAGAAATATTTCCGCATATCACTCCTGAATCTATCCCCCTTCACCCTCATCCCATGTCCCCTCGTAGCAGAACTTGCTTTCAGCTCTCCCCCTGTACATTTATGCCACGGAGGTATTTAAACATCTCAATCATATCACCTCTATCCCGCCTTTCCTTTAAGGTGTAGATATTAAGAACCTTCAGTCTGTCCTCATATGCTTTATAATGAAGACCACTAATCATTTTAGTAGCCACCCTCTGCATCAACCCCATCCTGTTTATATCCTTTAGAAGGTGCGGTCTTCAGAATTGCACACTATACCCCAAATGAGGTCGCACCAAAGACTTATACAGAGGCATTATCACCTCCTTTTTTCTGCTAGCCATTCCTCTCCGTATGCACCCAAGCATCCTTCTAGCTTTTGCTGTAGCCTTTTCTACCTGTTTAGCTACTTTAAGATCATCAGACACGACGACGCCTAGGTCCCGCTCTTCTTTAGTGGACAAAAGTACTTCACCCCCTATACTATATTGCTTCCTTGGATTACTGCAGCCCAAATGCATGAGCTTACATTTTTTAAAAATTAAATCCCAGCTGACAAATTCTAGACCATTCTTCAAGCTTAGCTAGATCCCTCCTCATGTTATCTACACCTTCCTGGGTGTCTACTCTATTGCAGATTTTGTTATCATCTGCAAAGAGGCAAACCTTACCCGACAGTCCTTCCGCTATATCACTAACAAAGATGTTAAAAAGAATCGGACCAAGGACAGATCCCTGGGGTACACCACTGGTAACATCCTTCTCCTCAGAGTGAGCTCCATTTACCTGTACTCTGTCGCCTCCCATCCAACCAATTTCTAACCCAAGCAGTAACTTTATGGTCCATCCCTAGGGTGCTCAATTTGTTTATAAGTCGCCTGTGAGGAACAGTGTCAAAGGCTTTACTGAAATCTAAATACACCACATCTAGGGCTCTCCCTCGGTCCAATTCCCTGGTCACCCAGTCAAAGAAATCAATCAGATTTGTCTGACAAGACCTGCCTCTAGTGAATCCATGCTGCCTCGGATCCTGTATTCCGCTGGATTCCAGAAACCTCACTATTTTCTTTTTCAGCAGCGTTTCCAATAATTTACTCACCACCAAAGTTAAGCTAACTGGCCTAAAGTTTTCAACCACATCCTTACTTCTGCTTTTGTGTAAAGGCACCACATGAGCCTCTCTCCAGTCCTTTGGCACCACTCACGACTCCAACGAGGCATTGAAAAGGTCAGTCAGTGGAGCTGCTAGAACTTTAAGTTGAGCTAGTTTCACATGAACACAGTCTTCTGAAAATTGTTCAAGATGTCCCTCGCTTCTATTCCTGTTTGTGGGTGTTTTTCTGAGGGCCTGCTCCTGGTTCTTCATCTGTGAACACAGAACAGAAATATTTGTTAAGCAATTCCGCTTTATCCTCATCAGCTTCTACATATTCCTCCCCTTCACCCTTGAGTCTGACAATACCACTTTTGCCCCTCCTCTTCTCACTAACATATCTGAAAAATGTCTTATCCCCCCATTTTATTGCATTGGCTATTTCCTCCTCTTTATGAATCTTTGCTTTCCTGATTACTTTGCTAGCTTCTCTAAGTTTCTCCAAATATAGATGCCTGTCTTCCTCTCTCTGTGTGATCTCTTGTATTTCATGAAGGCCTCCCTCTTTTTCTTCACCTTTTCAGCTGCTTCTTTCAAAAGCCATAGCGGTCTCCTTTTCCTTTTACCTTTTATTTACCATTTTAACAAAAAGGTTGGTTGCCCTTAAAATATCCCTTTTCAGTTTTGCCCACTGTTTTTCTACATCCCCCAACTGTTCCCACCCCGCTTACGACTCCCTGAAGTATTGGCCCGTCTTGGCAAAGTTAGTCTTCCTAAAGTCTAAGACCCTTGAATGGATTCTAACAGCCCTAGTCCTAATACTGAACCACACCATCTGGTGATCACTGGATGCAAAATGATCTCCCACTATAACATCAGAAACACTTTCACCATTGGTAAGCACCAAGTCCCAGTGTGGCCCCTTCACATGTGGGGTCTACTACCAATTGCCTGAATAGTTCTGCCTGTAGAGAATCCAGGATCTCTTTACTTCTAGATGATACTCCAGCAGGAATGTGCCAATCAACATCTGGCATATTGAAATCCCCTATCAGTAGCACTTCCCCTTTCCTAGCAATGCTATGTATGTCTTCAATTAACTCTCTGTCCACCTCTTCCTCTTGTGAGGGAGGTCTGTATATCACGCCATTGCAAATAGATTTCTCTTTCCCTCTTTCTAGTTTAACCCACAATGCCTCCTCTCTCCCTTTTAAGCTCTGTAATTCCAAAGTTTTAATAGTATTTTTTACATATAGTGCCACTCCTTCTCCCCTTCTTCCTATCCTGTCCTTTCTGAATAAAGTATAGCCAGGTATAGTTACATCCCAGTCATGGTTTTCTGTGAACCATGTTTCTGTAACTGCCACTAAATCCAAGTCGGCATCCCCCATTAAAGACTCAACATCTGGGATCTTATTTCCCATGCTACGGGCATTTATACACACTGCTTTCCATATGTATTGCAGTATTGCAGGAGAAAGGGGAAATGGGTCCAGTGATCTCTATCTGTTTCATATTCTGTTCTGTTATCTATATATGTAAACAATGAATCGGTCTGTTTTTAAGGAAAGATCGATTAGGATATTTCAGTCCCTGTATGATCCATGCGATTCATTGGCATGTGTATGGTGTATTCTTGACTGATGTTCTGGTGTGTGTGGAGTTTTGGGTTTCATTTTGTGCATTTCTTTACTCGGGCAAGGTTGATTCTCTTACCGAACACTCCAAGCCAATGGGGCTGGTTATTAGCGTGTCGTGAACCTATCACATGTGAAAAACCGAAAGACAGAATTAGTGACAAAATTTGCACATCTATTTTATTAGAAAGCAGTAACACATGTTGTAAATGACATTCTCTGTGGACAAGCAGGAAGTAAGTCCTCATGTACGGGTGACATCACCGATGGAACCAACGCGGAATGCTCTCCAGCTTCCATTGGAAACTTCTGGGAGCTGCACCATGCATGTGCATCTGCCTTCCCGCCTGCCATAGCACCATCTTCTCCAGTCTCCTTTTTTCTACAAAGCCATAGGGCGTGTCCTGCACCAGTGGAAAAACTATTTCTCTGTTTACCCCCTGCGGGTATTTGTTCTTGAATAATTTTCACCGCCTGTTGTCAGTTAGACATCTCCCAGCCGATATTTTTCCTTTTCTTTCTTTTTTTTGCTTTTTTATGCTTTTCCCTTTCTGGGCCTTTTTTCCTGCCTTCCCAATCAAGGCCTTCAACATCACTGACATAGTCTTCCTGGACATATTTGAGCCGGTGAGTGGCTTTGAAAAATGCACAAAATGTGGCTGCACTATCTTGGTCACCGAGAGATATAATTGGTGCCTGCAGTGCCTTGGGCCAGACCACGTGCCCATGTCCTGCAACCTTTGTTTACATATGATGAGGAGGGGCCTGAAGAGCCAGGTAAAGCAGAAGGAGTACCTCTTCAGAACGTCAGATTCAGCGTCCTTGGCTCCAGCATCAGCAACACTGGGTGGGATGCCCGGGCGCATTCAGAACTGAAAGGCCAGGGCATCAAACAAAAACTCTCCATCAATGTCTGACTGGAATCGAGGAAGGCCCTGACACTGATCCCATCAGCAATGAAAGGGGCATGCAATCCCATTCAGGAGAGTCCCCTTAGAGCAGCATCAGAGGAGGTCCAGGGACCAGGAAAAGGTCCAAACTTGGGTTCCTTCACCAGCCAGGAGACCCAGGGCCCAGCTCCCCAACCACATCTGGGAGGAGAGGTAGGCAAAGAAGATTGCTCAGACCCCCATATCCCTCGGGGAGGAGATGGGGGATCCCTAGCAGGAGGAGGAGATGGCGTTGGGAAATACTGGAAATATAAAAAAACCCTCACCCTAACATATAGAGGAATGCCAGAGATAGACTTCCCTGCAAGGGGAGACCATAATGGTTGGTTCTTGGACTCTTCTTTGTGAGCAGACCAAGCCAGGAGGACTACAGGAGAGACCTGAAAGAACCGCCATATATCTGCATCCTGGACCTGGACCTGGGGACGGATGATACCTGACCTGACTTGAGATGGCACAACAGTCACCCAAGGACTCGACATGTCAGGCTTATGCGTTCAAGTGGCGGAGGTTCACTGCTTGTTGCACAGTGTACATAATTGCTAAGATGCTCCTGACACAAGGGGAAGGCAACAGGTTGAGATAGCTGGGTAGGTATAGAAATCACAAGCTATTAGAGACCAGAAATACCCACAAAATAGAATCTTCAATAGATAAGTGCCAACAGAGCCATTATCATTTATAACAAAAAAAGATTAAATAACAGAAAACTCATTTTACAAATAACCCCCCCATAATCTCAAACAAACTGGCCTAGTCCCCCCTCCCTCTCTCTGTCCAAAGTGGCCAGAGTAGAGTTACATGCCAACAGCTGATGCATGACCACTAGTATGGCACATATCTCTTCTCTCAGACCCTCCACATGGGTCACCACAAGATCCATGGAATTTAAGACTGAGTCAAAGCCGTGCAGCACCTCCTACCACAAAGAAATTAGGTGCAACAGTTCCTCAGGGTCCTCAGATTTCATGGGCATCCCCTGTGCCCCTTCTGTTCCAGCAAGAATGCAGATTGGACAACTGAGTGACCAGAACCTCAAATGGGTTCCCAGCCTGTCCATCGGTCTCCTCCTTATTCCCTCCCTTCTCCATCTCCCCCTCCCCTCTCTACCTCACCATCCCCTCCCCCCAGGGAGTGGGGATTGCAGTGGGAGAGGACAGTTGTTCCTCTTCCTCCTCCTCTTCATTGGAGGTATCCTCCCTCCTCTTTTGTTCCTATCTCTGATGAGGGTTTCTCCTCTGATTAGGTCCCCTCCTCTCTAGTGACAGTTGACTGGGATATCGGCCAGAGTGGCTTTGTTGCGGGTAATTCTGTGGCTACTAGAAAAAAAAAAAGATAAGCTGCAGTTAATATTATAGTGCAAGCAAATGGGTTACAAGCAACTACACATAGCAAATGGGCTCCCAATGCCCTTGCTAGAACACTAGGGCAAAGACCATGGCCAAACACAAGGAGATATCTCCTTGTGTTTGGCTGTGGTCTTTGTCCTCCGCTACTTTTCACCAAACTCTTTTGCGGAAGGCTCCCTTCTCCTGTTTTTGGCTTGCTATACTTTTTTTTTTTTTTTTTTTTTTAAAACCTGACCTGGAATCTGGGGGCCTGAGGCATCCAAAACATTGGACATGGGTGCAGATGTATGCACATACCAAAGAGGCCAGGTTTTAGCTGTGGTGGGTAGACGCTGCAACCATGTTCTCTGTTTGTCCGTTGTTGCAACCAGGAACTACTGAGATTTCCTAGCACGTGCATGTCTAGGTGCCAGAGTGGCCTGGTGCAGAGCTTACCTAGAAGCCATCCACCAATAGTTTGCTCTCAAATCTTTTGTAGATTCCAGAAAGGGTCATGGCAGGAACCAAGGAACCTAGAATCATCTCCCCCTGTGCATTGCAGACCACTTGCATTTGGAGTGAGTGGAATGCCTTTCTGTTATGGTATGTAGCCTCCCTCCTTCATGGAGGCCTGATGGTCACTTGTGTGCAATCACCGACTCCCCATACAGATGGGAATCAGGCTACATCAAAGAACTGGGTCATAGTTTGCTGCTTCTGCAGTAGGGCTTGAGGGAAGGCCACATATTCTGTGCTGAGAGTGAGAAAGGCCCTCAGAAACCGTGAGATACATTATGAGATGGCAGACTGGATGAGGCCGTCTGTGACTGGAAACTGCCAGTGGCAAAGAAGACAAGGGTGTGGTGACCTTGAAGTGGACAGGCATGGGCAGGACTCTGTATGTGTTGGAGTGAAAGAGCAGCTCTAGGTCCTGCAGAGATGGTGGATGACTGCCTTATCAAAGCGGAACCTGGTGAGGCACTGCTCATCAGTGATGTCTAGCAAATGGATCCTAGGCCTAAATGCCATCTTTTATGGATGCCTCCTGCTGGCTCTTCTGTGTTCCCTTTGGGCCTTATGCAGCATGGGCTGCGCAAACCATCTGTTGAGTTCACTCATGGCTCCTGCCTCCCCGCACCTACACCCAATGATTCTCTCTGCTCACATCTACAACACTGAATTACCTGCTCGGCCAGGAAGAGAGACATGGGAGTATGAGATTGGCACAGCTAAGGGAGGGAAACGGGTTTATGGAGATGGAATATGCAGGGGTCTTTGAAAAGGAGTGCAAAATAGGCTTGAGAGAGAAATGGGAAAGCTTGCAGAAAACAAAAGGTAGCCAAAAACACACCTATGTGGACACAGATGACAAGCAAGTCAAGGAATCTCAAGCAAACTCCTCCAGTCACCAGCGCCACAAGCAGTCCCAAAAGATAATGAGGCCAGCGTTTGTTTGCTATTTATAGCAAGTGTAAATTGGCACATTTATAAATCCAGCCCTGCACCTTGCAGGCCTTTGTGAAATAGATCATCTGCACATAAACGCCAGCGCTTCCCAGGCCATACCCTGAAATGCCCCTGGAAAAAACACGTATAGAGCCACGATTCCAACTCGTATCCATGTGCAAATCACAGCTTTTCCAAAATCATAGTTTCCATTTGATGCAATTTATACATGTATCTATCAACCTTCTCTGGCCCTTTTCAAATCCAGGCTGAAAACTCACCTTTTTGCAGCCGCTTTCGGATCTTGACTCACCTGATGTCCTTTGTTTCCTTACCATTCCCCCAGCTGTATCCCATGTCTACAGCTACTGTGTTGTCAGTCTCTAGTAGATTGTAAGCTCTGATGAGCAGGGACCATCTTTTACATGTGTCTGTGCAGCACTGCGTACACCTTGTAGCGCTATACAAATGTTCAGTAGAAGTAATAGTAGTAGTACATCCATATTTAAAATGCAAATAGGGCTTCTAAAATAACATAGGTTGCTTGTTTCAGCCAGTTCTTTACAGGAGGGATTAAAGGGAGTTATTCTTGTTAATCCCCGGTTGTTTATTTCCCCTTCCAAATTGAAAATTGTATTTGAAAATAAAGGAAGCTTGTATGTGATTAGCAGCATTGATATTTATAGGTTTACAACATGGTCCATATATATATGTAAATCCTGGCATATGGAAATACATACACATGTAAATTGCTGTCTTGCCTCCATTTATTTTTCCCACATGTTCAAAGGGTTCCTCCAGATCTCCAGGAACAAGCAGGAATGCAGTCTTCACATATGGGTATCAGCAGGGCCGGCCCGTCCATTGAGCAAGAATGTTGTTTGCACAGGGCCCCGCGTTTCAGGGTGCCCCGCGCAAACAACATTCTGCCCATCAGCCCAGGGAAACTTTAAAAGAAAAAACTAACTTGCTGTTGCTGCTGCCGCTCTGGCAGCGGCAGAATCGGATGTCTCCCACGGGGCCCCCGCCCGCCCAACAGAGCCCTCCCTCCTGTCCGGCAGAGCCCTCCCTCAATCACTCTCCTCGGTGCAGTTTTCAGAGCCGCAAAGGGGACTCTTTCCCTCTCGTGGCTCTGTTAAGCCCGCTGGGGCTGATGGGAACAGGCATTACCTCTTTCCCATCAGCCCCGGCCGGCTTAACAGAACCGCAAGAGGGAAACCCTCCCTTCACGGCTCTGAAAGCCGCGCCGTGGAGAGTGATCGAGGGAGGGCTCTGCCAGACAGGAGGGAGGGCTCTGTTGGGTGGGCGGGAGCCTCGCGGGAGACACTTAATTCTGCCGCTGCCAGAGCAGCAGCAGCAACAGCAAGTTAGTTTTTTCTTTTAAAGTTTCCCTGGGCTGATGGGGGGAAGGGGATTAGGACTGGTAATGGGCTGGGGGGGGTCTAGGACTGGAAATGGACTGATGGGGGGTTAGGACTGGCAATGGGCTATGGGGGGCTAGGACTGGAAATGGACTGATGGGGGGTTAGGACTGGCAATGGGCTATGGGGGGGCTAGGACTGGAAAAGGGCTGATGGGGTTAGGACTGGTAATGGGCTATGGGGGAGGCTAAGACTGGAAATGGGCTGATGGGGAGTTAGGACTGGAGGTGGGCTGATGGGGGGGGGGCTAGGACTGGTAATGGGCTATGGGGGGCTAGGACTGGAAATGGGCTGATGGGGGGGTTAGGACTGGTAATGGGGAGGAGTGGCCTAGTGGTTAGGACAAGGTACTTCAGGCCGGAGGGCCGGGGGTTCAAGTCCCACCTGGGGACAGCAATCTCAGGCCGGAGGGACTGGGATTTCTAGTCCTATAGGTACTCCTTGTGGTCTTGGGCAAGCCACTTAACCCTCCATTGCCCATGTTCCCTGTAAGTATTAGCGTATGTGTGTCATATCCCCTCGTGTTAAATGTATCTCCCAATTGACCGCTTTGACCCGGTGAAAAGCGGGATATAAATACAGCTAAATAAATAAATAAATAATGGGCTATGGAGGAGGCTAAGACTGGAAATGGGCTGATGGGGGGGGGGTTAGGACTGGTAATGGGCTATGGGGGAGGCTAAGACTGGAAATGGGCTGATGGGGGGATAGGACTGGAGGTGGGCTGATGGGGGGGGGGCTAGGACTGGTAATGGGCTATGGGGAGCCTAGGACTGGAAATGGGCTGATGGGGGGGGTTAGGACTGGTAATGGGCTATGGGGGGGCTAAGACTGGAAATGAGCTGAGTGGGGGGGGGGGAGCTAGGACAGGAAATGGGCTGATGGAGGTGCTAGGATAGGACTGGAAATGGGCTGTTGGAGGGTGCTAAGATTGGAAATGGGCTGTGGTGGGGCTTGGAATAAAATGGACTCATGCAGGGGCTAGAACTGGAAGTAGGCTCATTGGGGGCTTGGATTGGAAATGGGCTGAGTGGAGGGGAGCTAGGATTTGACATGGGCTGATGGTGGGGCTAGGAAAGGACTAGAAATTGGCTGATGGGGGTCTGGGATTGGAAATGAGCTGATGGAGGGACTCGGATAGGACTGGAAATAGATGGGGGAGCTAGGACTGGAAATGGGCTGATGGGGGGCTAGGACTGGAAATGGGCTGATGCGGGGACTAGAAGAGAGCGGATGCTGGGTGGGGCTGGAACTAGAAGGGAGCTGATGTTGGGGGAGAATTAGAATGGGATGGGGCTGAGAGAGTGAAATGGAGAGGGGAAAAATATTTTGTGTGGGAGGGAAGAAAAATCTTCAATTGGCCAGGTATTGAGAGAGTAAGTGGGGATTGAGGATGGAGGGGTAAAATTTGAGTGGATGAAATAGGAATGAGGAAAGAGCAAAAGGAGAAAGATTAGTATGTTAAAGTAGATGTAGAGAGAAAATGGAAAAAAAAAAACTAGAAGAGAAAAGAAAGGACAAATGGACAGCAGATGATGGAGAGTTAGCAGAAGACACGAAGAAACCAGAAGAAAGTGGCTGGAGCAATTGCAACTGGAAAAAAAATGCATAAAAGGTAGAAAAATATCTCTTTATTTTGAATTTATTAACTGGAATAGGTCAGCTCTGGGAAATGTGAATCATTAACATCTGCACTTTATTTAGTACAAGAGGAAATTAATTTATAGTTTTATTTCTACAGTGTTGTACTTTCCAAGTTTGGCTTTTGGGGTTCCCAGTTTATTGCCTTCCTGTTTCTAACTTGTGATTCCTTGTTTGGTGATGGTCTATGTTCTGCATGTGTAACTGAGCTGAGGTATTCTGTTTATGTAATTCCTATTTGACAGTGCCACTTGTTCTCTTTCCCCAGTAGGTCATGTATTGTTGTTCTCTGAAATGTATTGGTTTAATATTTGCAGTGTTGCCTTTTGATAGGTAGGGTATGGTGCTTTGTGAGTCCTGGTAGTGCTGTTATGATACGGTGGGTTAGCTATGGGTTCTAAATGGGCAGTGTTTGTAGTAGTTCCTAATGTGCCTGGCGGTTGGCACTGGATTATAGTAATGTAGAAATCTTTTAGTCTTTCTTTATCCATATGCTCATTAAGAGTCATGTTTACTAAGTTAGTGTATGGTAACATTATGCAAATATTTATGCAAATGAGGCCCCGCACCAAGTCTCCGCACATGGCCCCGCACCCCCCTTGGGCCGCCCCTGGGTGTCGGTGCAGGAACGCTCCCTAGTGTCCAATTGGAAAGCTTTTGGGAGCACTCCACTATGCCTGCGCATCTGCCTTCCCGCCTTCCCAAGTCCTCCACTCAGTTCTTCATTTTCTGTGGAGCCAGCAGGTTGTTTTCTTCATGGCACTGACGAAAATGTCATTTTTTTGTTGTTTAAATCTGTGCTCTGCCTTCCCGTTGATACCGGTACCTTCCCTGGTACCAGCCCATATAGTTTTCTTTTCGTTTTACTATATTTTTATTTCATTTTTCTAGTTTTGGTGGTTTTTACTGCCAAATTAGGCCTAAGCCTATCTTTTTCCATCATGATGGAAAAACGTATCAGTGGCTTCAAAAATTGTACCAAGTGCTTTGGTACAATATCAATCACCAATAAATATGACTGGTGTTTAAAATGTTTTGGCCCAGACCATTTACTGAATGATTGTCCTCTGTGCCAACAAATGACAAAAACAGGTCTAAAGAACAGAGCCAGATACTATGGTTCTCTGTTTGCCCTGGACTCAATTTCAGTTGCTTCCGCATTGTCGAGGACGTCGGCCTCCTCTCTTTGTTCTCAGGTCTCCTAAAAGTCCAAACATAAGACTAAGTCTAAGTCATCGGCATTGAAGACTGATACCGATGCTCAATGTAAGTCTTTTCATCGCCATTGGGATTCACTGAAAGGACATCCGATGCCGATCAGCCTGCCAAACAGTCCCAGCAGGAGGACCAACCCTCCAAAGCATAAAAGGGGATCCAGGACGCTCCTGAGGCCTCGATCTCTGGAGAGCTACTGCTTCCATGCTCTGGGACAGTGGCTCATAGCCCCATGCATGAGTCCACCCAGGCATCGGTCTCCTCCCTTGACCAACACATCCTGGCTATCGAGAGGAGCTTGGTAGCACTCCTGGCAGCCTCGGTACTGGTGGTATTGACACTCCAGGGTTGCAGGTGTCGGCATCCAGCTTAAGACTGATACCTCCGGAACTGATGACAGCCCTCGAACATGTTTCAGGGGATCCTCTCCCTCTGATGCCTGCTTTGGAACTGACAGGCATCGTCAGTACCCAACAGGCTCCCGATACCATACCGACCGATCATCGGTATTGGCATTGAGCCTTGACATTAGCACAAGACCATTGATACTTTGAATTTCTATCAGAATTGGAGTCCACTTCCTCCGATTCCAATGATGTATCGGAGGATTCTAGGGGAACCCGAAATCTCTCTTCCAATCCCTCCCCTCCTTATGAGCAGCGTCGGTTCCCACTAGAGGACATGTCTTTTCAAGACTTCATTTGAGACATGGCAGTGGGCCTGCAGATTTCTGTGACATTGGAAATGGAACTGAAGGCAGAGGAATTGGAGATCCTCTGATACTCCTCGGCATCATGTTACTGGTGCATCTCATCCTGCAGGATCTAATGCTATGTATGTGAGAGGCCTCGTTAATGGTTCTGCCTATCAGCAAACCGCTTGATACCACGTACCACCATGCCCTGGCTTTCAAAAGCATCAATTACCACACCATTCCATGGTAGTGGAATCGGCGATGTGTCGCATCAAGAGTTCTAAAAATCATTCTTACATGCTTCTGGGCAAGGACTCCAGAACTCTCGATACCATTGGGCATCATTGTTTTCAGGCATGCATGCTCACTTCTAGGATTACATCCTACATGCTCTGCATAGGCATGTATCTCAAGGATATCTCCAGAGATCTGGAGAACCTTGCTCCTATCCTTCCTGATGACAAATGTGATGCATTTCTGGCCTTAATTAGACAAAATCAGAATACATTCAAGTTTCTTACCAGAGCATCTTTTGATGCCTTCGAGCTTCAGCGGTCTGCATTGGTGCTCGCAGAATGGCCTAGTTCCAGGCATCTGACCTCAAGATAAATTGGTCAATATCCCCTGCTCTGGAGAGAATCTCTTTTGAAAAGTTTGGAAAGAGAAGGCTGGAAAGATTAAGACAGATGATCTCACCCTCAAACTACTCTCCCAAAAGACGTCATGCTTCTCTAGGAGAAAGACCAATGCAGAAAGGTCTTTCTATCCTAAAAAGAAGAGATATTATCCTTCTTATCCACCTGCAGCTGCTTTCTAACCTCAGCAGCAATAGCAGAGACAACAGGGCCTCGTCAGCCTAAGAAACCTAAGGCGCCTAAGCCATGACCAACTGCACAGCCACAGCCCGTATCTGGTTTTTGACAACTTCCTAGGGAGCATATCTACTCTGCCTCTGCAGGGTTCCCAATCCATTCACATAGCAGGTAGACTCTGTTCTTATGCCTACAGGTGGCACCTTGTTACATCAGAACAGTAGACTCTCAACATCATCCAAAGGGGCTATCTGCTTCATTTCAAATGTTTACCCCCCACCACTTCCACAGGGGATTAGCCTGCAAAACCTCTGCAGGCCAATCTCCTGTTGGCCAAGGTGGCCACCCTATTGCTCAGGGGGCTGTAGAACCAGTTCCTCCTGACTAAGAAGGCAGGGACTTCTACTCACCTTACTTTCTTATCCCCAAGAGAGGAGGGATCCGACCCATTCTAGATCTGAGGGATTTCAACAAATTCCTTGTTTTGAGAAAAATTCAAAATGATTTCCCTCAGTACTCTTCTGCCATACCTTCAGAGGAACAACTGGCTATGTTCTCTAGACCTCAAGGAGGCATACACACATCTACTGATCCACCCTCAACACAGAAAATATCTGCATTTTTGGGTTCAGCAAGCCCATTGCCAATATTGGGTGATCTCCTTCGGGCTAGCCTCCGCACCCCAAGTGTTCACAAAATGCATGGCAGTGGTTGCCGCCTACGTTCGTACCTTGGGGATCTTTGTCTTCCCCTACTTAGATGACTGGCTAATTAGGGGAGAATCCCCAGAAGAGGTAGAATTATCTCTTCATCGCACCATTACTGTACTTCAGAATCTGGGATTCATCTTAAAAATTTTCCCAAATTGCACCTGGTCCCAACTCAAATTTATCGGGGCACTTCTGGACACTCATCAGGCCTGAGCCTGCCTTCCACAGGACTGCTCTGTCCATCTCATCAAGCTGATCCACACTATAAAGAACCACAATGCTGTGGCAGCTCGAGAAGTGCTACGTCTTCTGGGACACATGGCCTCCATCGTCCATGTCATCCCTTACGACTGCCTGCACATGAGACAGGCTCAATAGATGCTCTCGTCTCAATGGACCTAGGCAACCGGCATCTCTCAGACAAGATTTGCATCACTCCTCCTCTTGTCAATGCCCTTCAGTGGTGGTACTCCCCTCAAAACCTACTCAGAGGGTCACCTTTTCAGATGCCTCCACCTCAATGCACCCTAACAACGGATGCTTCTAAACTTGGGTGGGAAGCACATCTGGACAGTCACTACCCAAGGGCAGTGGACACAGCAGGACTCTCAGTTGCCGATCAGCCTCCTGGAACTACGTGCTCTCATGAATGCTCTTCAGGTTTTTCAACCCAAACTTTCGGGTAGTCTTAGTCGGAACAGACAACCAGGTGGCCATGTTCTGTGTGAACAAAGTTCCTATCCCCTCTGCCAGGAAGCCCTTCGTCTCTGGTTCTTCTCCATTGCGTATACATCTCACAGCGGTTTATCTCCTAGGCAAAGTCAGTCTCCTTGAAGACAGACTCAGCCGCATCCTACGTCCACACAAGTAGATTCTAAATCAGAAAATGGCATCTTGGATCTTCCATATGTGGGGTATTCCCAAAATGGATCTGTTCACCACCCAAGAGGATGCACAACTGTCATTGTTTTGCGCAAGGCTTCTCTCCCTACACAGTCAGGCAATGGATGCCGCCTTTCTCAATTGGGGAAGGGGCCTGCTTTATGCATTTCCATCCACACCCTTAATACCCAAGACCCTTTTCAAACTACAGGCCAACAGGGGCATCATGATTCTAATAGCCCCATACTGGTTCCGTCAACCACGTTTTCCTCTGCTGCTTTGGCTAGCACAGACTCCACCCCTCAGCCTGGGATATGCACCCAACCTCCTCTCTCAGGATCATGGAACGCTCCTCCATCCCATTCCACAAGCCCTCCATCTCACGGCATGGCTGCTGAAGGCATGATCTTTCCTGATCTCAACCATCCGCAACAGGTCAAGGACATCCTACTTGCATCATGCAAGCTATCTACAAGATGTTCTTATGCCTTCAAATGGTGCTGGTTCACCCTCTGGTGTACCCCGAAACATATTGATCCCTCTGTCTGTCCGGTGGAATTTCTTTTGAAATATCTCCTGCATTTATCCTGCACAGGTTTTAAGACTAACTCAGTAAGAGTTCATCTTAGTGCCATCTCAGCCTATCATAGGCTGATGGACAGGCATCCTATTTCTTCACACCCTTTGGTGCAACAATTTATGCAGGGTCTCCTGCTATCCAAGCCACCGATCAAACCACCTCCAGTGGCTTGGGACCTCAATTGGGTTCTAGCGCAGCTTCTAAAGCCTCCTTTTGAGCCTTTAACCACCACTTCTTTAAAATTCCTCTCTTGGAACGTAATCAGCGAACTGCAGGCTTTAGTGTCGGATCCTCCATATACCTGGTTCCACCACGATAAGGTGGTTCTCCGTACCTATCCACATTTCCTTCCAAAGGTGGTCTCAGCCTTCCATCTCCACCAAGTAGTGATGCTACCAGTCTTCCCAAGACCGCATGCTTCTAGAGCTGAGGCAGCGCTGTACACTCTAGATTGCAAGCATACTATGGCTTTCTACTTGGACAGAACCAAGTATCTTAGGAAATCCTCTCAGTCATTCATTTCCTTTGATCCAAGTCACCTTGGACTTCCAGTGTCGAAGCGCATCCTCTCCAGCTGGATTGCGGACTGCATTTCTTTTGCCTTTGCTCAGGTGGGACACTCCCTCAAGGGCCATGTCATGGCTCACAATGTGCGAGCCATGGCAACCTCAGTTGCCCACCTTCTTTTTGTATCCATTGACAAAATCTGTTGTGCAGCTACCTGGTCCTCCATTCACACCTTCACTGCTCACTACTTCCTAGACAGGAACTCCTGTCAGGATGCTGTTTTTGGCCAGACTGTCCTTCAGCACCTTTTTGGGACTTAACTGCAACTCCTACCCTCTGTCCTGAACTTTTCTGGCACCAGACTTCCCTGCCCATGTGCTTGCCAGCTGCAATCGAGTTCAGTGGGGCCACTTTGTAGCTGCTTCATACTTTAGCCTCAGGAATGCTACTACTGCCAACTCAGTCTGGTACCCTGGGAGCTAGCGAGTCCCATATGTGAAGACTGCATTCCTGCTTGTTCCTGGAGATAGTTTTGTTACTCACCTGTAACGGGTGATCTTTGGGAACAGCAAGAATCAGTCATCACAACCCACCCTCCTCCCTTTGGAGTTGTAGGGTATTCTTTCTTCCTCTTTTTCTCAGCTACAAACTCAACTGAGGAGAGGACTTGGGAAGGCAGATCTGCAGGCGCAGTGGAATGCTCCCAAAAGCTTTCCAATTGGATGATGGGGAGCGATCCCGTGCAGGCTCCGTCAGTACCTACAAAACCCATATGTAAAGACTGATTTCTGCTGTTTCTGGAGATCACTTATTACAGGTGAGTAACAACTCTGTCTACTTCTCAGCAAATACATGTGCACCTCTGTGTATCCCTATATGTACGAGAGTTGCTCAGAAAGTAATGCCCCACATGTTTTTTCTCAGTCCAGAATGAAGATAGAGGTATGAAATTGAAAGGGTAGTAACTTGGAACTTCAAAGGACACATGTGTGTAATTTTACGTCGTCCGACAAATAGCAAGGCGGTAGTGATCCTTCAAATGGCGTCTGTGAGTGACACACGGTACAAACAACGAGCTGTAATTGAATTCTTGGTGGAGGAGAAAGAAAGTGTGAGAAACATTCACAAACGGTTGTGTGCTGTGTATGGAAGTTCTGCGGTAGATAGGAGCACCGTTGGACAATGGGTGAAGAGAGTAAAGGCTTCAGGAAGTGGTAAAATGGAACTGGAAGATCGGCCGTAGTCTGGGTATCCTGTTCAGCCACCAGTCCAGACAAGTTGCAGCGCCCTGCGATAGCTGCCAGCGGGCATTAAAATACTGTAAGCTGTTGCGGTGTGCCTTGCACACACCTTTTGAATATCCCAAAGAGTCAATAATTGCCATTGCACTACCTCTACTGACGGAAAGCTGTATGGACAATTCCCGACTCGTGATGCGCCGATCCGCACGAATAATGTTATCAGTGCGCTATTATTTCTCCTCTATCCCGCCTTTCCTCTAAAGTATACATAGTAAGATCTTTAAGTCTGTCCTCATATGCTTTATAACAAAGACCACTAACCATTTTAGTAGTCACCCTCTGCACCGATTCCAACCTGTTTATATCCTTTTGCAGGTGCGGTCTCTAGAATTGCACACAATACTCCAAATGAAGTTGCACCAAAGACTTATACAGAGGCACTATCACCTCCTTTTTTCTGGCTATTCCTCTTCTATGCATCCAAGCATCCTTCTGGCTTTCACTGTTGCCTTTTCTACCTGTTTAGCTACTTTAAGATCATCAGACACAATCACATCCAGGTCCCGCCCTTCTTTTGTGGGCAGAAGTACTTCACCCCATACACTGTACTACTCCCTTTGATTTTTGCACCCAAATGCATGACCCTGCATGTTTTAGCATTAAATCTCAGCTGCCAAATTCTAGACCATTCTTCAAGCTTAGCTAGATCCCTCCTCATGTTATCTACCCCTTCCGGGGTGTCTACTCTATTGAAGATTTTGGTATCATCCGCAAAGAGGCAAACCGTGCCCGACAGCCCTTCCGCAATATCACTAACAAAGATGTTAAAAAGAATTAAGAGCATAAATCTTTTGCATATCAAGTCCTTAATTTTGTATTTCATATTTATACAATTTACAAGCATAAATCCCAAACACAACGAGCAAGAAAAAAGTCAACCATCCATACTGTAATCCAAAACCTATAAAACAACAGTCTGTACCTGTACTTTCTTAAGTAGCCCTCAATAAAATTACAGGGAGCTCAACAGCTGGTAAAACACAAAGTAGGGAAAGGCGAAGTTGCCTGCAGCAATAATGGATATTACAGAGTGCTTAATTGCAAGTCGTCACACCAATCCCCACCTCCTCCCTTGGAGAAACACGTCTCCTAAAAACATTCTTTGGCTGTCTGGGCTCACAGCAAATGAACTTATTGTCACCATATTTTATTACACGCCTACTATAAATATGTCACAGAAAAAAAAATCTGCTCCAGGGTAATAGCCTCCTGACACGTTGCAAGAAATTGCCTCATCTCAGTTTTGTATGGCCCATGAGCTGCTTATCTGCATGTATGAAAATCTTTTAGACTCATTAATGAGTGAGTGGCTTAAGTTAAACGCTGGAACAGACAAGAGTGAGGTGAAATTAGGCAGCCTTTATTAATTCCCCTTAAGCTGTGTATTGTAATTACAATGTAAAGGCTAATGTAGTAATCTTGGATAACTAAAAACTGAAAACCGGGAGAAAGAATCCCCCTTTCTTCAAACGCTATTGCTGTCTAATTTCACCTTGCTCCTGTCTGTTCCTGTGGTTGATCTGTGAGTGTGTGTGCTCTCTTAAATGCTAGCCATGGCGTTTAATGTAATGCATGTATTCAGCACCGCTATCCGCTAGGTGTGTGTGTGCAGTTAACGCTGAATCTTGGCGACCCATCTCCTGGGTTTTCTTGGCACAGTACGACTAGAAGTAAATTGCCAGGCTTTTCTTCTGTGCAGTAAATCTAAAGCATCTGGTATTCCAGGGTGGTCGCCCTTCCAAGTACTAACCAGTCACGGCACTGAATTTACAGACAGTGTGGTTAGTATGCTGGCACTATGCATTTAGTTTTGACTCGTTTTACAGAGCCATTTAACAATTTAAATGGCCCAATATTATCCATAGATTTTCTGAAAATACATGGATAGGCAAGTTATAATGCACTGGCTATTGGTGAATATTAGGGTGGGCCAAAAAAACAAATGAACAGATTTCAGTTCTCCAGAAGGTTGGTTTTGTTCTTTATCATATTTATAACAAATACACAAAATTTTAATGAAAATAAACATTTAGGGGTCTCCCCATTTGGCAGTTTTTAATATCATCTGAACTAAACAGCAGACAACTGGAATGTCTGGTAATGGTGGCTGCTGAAGGTTCTGCACCATCTTTTTCTTTGTTTCTGCTGAGACTCTGTCATCAGAAAGGGCTAAGCCTGCCAGATGTTCAGACAAAAATAAGAGGTGCCTTGAAAATGCAACAGCCTGATTTGGGTAAGTCTTAAAAACTGATAAAAAGTAGATGTCATTTAGAGAAGCTCGGATTGCAAATGGTGCTTCATTTCACTGTCTGATGTAAACAAGACTGACAAACAGAGCCGAATCTGTGATATTCTTGGACTCACGTGCTGTCATCCTGAATTAAGCCTTAAAAGGAATATTTTCAATACATAAATGCCTTTTCCCATCCATGAAATGTTCAGAATGGGGCGACCTCTAAATGTTTCACAATCAGGCTGTAATTTCACAGGTCAGCAAGCTATCCCTAATGGACAAAAATAAGCCTTGTGGAGGAATGATTCTACAGATATTAACTTTTTGCATTGGTTTGTGGATCACCCTAGTGAACATATGATTTGCTTTAAATATTGGTCCATTTAAGTGTCCAGTCCTAGTTTGGCTATAATGTTAATAGAACCAGAAGTGTAGTCCTTCTAAAATATTTCTCCTATGGATTTTTACAGGATCTGCATAAGGTGGGAGGATTAAGCTCACACCTTTTTCAGTAGTAGCTCACCGTGAATTACAATCAGGCAGAGTAGGTATTTCCCTGGCCCTGGAGGGCTTTCAATCTTAAGTCCATGGAAGGTTAGGTGATTTGTCCAAGATCAGAAAGAATGGCAGAGGGATTTGAACCATGACTTCTGTGGTACCCACTCACTGTCCTAACCATTAGGCTGCCACTCCTTCACTCAGTAGGCTTCAAATCTCCATAAAAAATTCCTATTCCAGCATTTCCCTGCCCTGTACCTAATGTGTTCTGGTTATTGAGGGGTGCAGTATCCACTGTAATGTTCAAAATCTCCAATACGTTTTTCTTCAACATCTCCCATGCTGAAAGTTAGAGAAGGTGATCCGAAGCCCAAAGCAAATAGCTGCTCCAAGGGAGTTTATAAAATTAATTGGTTCACAGCGTTACAATGAATTGATAGTTATCTGGTCTACAATTTTTTAAAAGGTTGTCTGCTTCAGAGACAAAATCTGTCAATTCTTATGGATTTTGATGCATTGAATTGAAAAATGATAATTAATGCCGCTGATTGGCTACTGTTTCCAAGATATCTATTCCATTTTACGCGTATAAATGAGCATGTTGGTAGTAGAGTTTTAATCACATTATAAACCTAAGTTTTTTCATGTGTTTATGGTTGCCATATATATGACCTTGATAATATTTCACCTGTCGTCTCTGTTTAAAAGTTTCAAAATCAGCCAATTTAATGTATTGTATGTTTTTTCTATAACTTGCTCCTCATATAGTGGACTCATATAGTTATATATTTTTGACTATTTGGTAAGAGAAACATAGAAACATAGAAATATGACGACAGAAAAAGACCACATGGCCTATCTAGTCTGTCCTTCCATAACAACTACAACAGTCCTCTTTTTACCTTTAGAGATCCTCTGTGTTTGTCCCATGCTTTTTTGAATTCAGTTACTGTCCTCATCTCTACTACCTCCACTGGGAGACTATTCCACAGATCCACTACTCTTTCCATAAAGAAATATTTCCGCATATCACTCCTGAATCTATCTCCCTTCACCCTCATCCCATGTCCCCTCGTAGCAGAACTTGCTTTCAATTGAAAGAGGCTCTCTCCCTGAACATTTATGCCACGGAGGTATTTAAACATCTCAATCATATCACCTCTATCCCGCCTTTCCTCTAAGGTGTACATATTAAGATCCTTCAGTCTGTCCTCATATGCTTTATAATGAAGACCACTAATCGTTTTAGTAGCCACCCTCTGCACCGACTCCATCCTGTTCACATCCTTTTGAAGGTGCGATCTCCAGAATTGCACACTATACTCCAAATGAGGTCGCACCAAAGACTTATACAGAGGCATTATCACCTCCTTTTTTCTGCTAGCCATTCCTTTCCCTATGCACCCAAGCATCCTTCTAGCTTTTGCCGTCGCCTTTTCTACCTGTTTAGCTACTTTAAGATCATCAGACACAACCACACCTAGGTCTCGCTCTTCTTTAGTGGACAAAAGTACTTCACCCCCTATACTATATTGCTCCCTTGGATTGCTGCAGCCCAAATGCATGACCTTACATTTTTTAACATTAAATCCCAACTGCCAAATTCTAGACCATTCTTCAAGCTTAGCTAGATCCCTCCTCATGTTATCTACCCCTTCCTGGGTGTCTACTCTATTGCAGATTTTGGTATCATCCGCAAAGAGGCAAACCTTACCTGAAAGCCCTTCCGCTATATCACTAACAAAGATGTTAAAAAGAATCGGATCAAGGACAGATCCCTGGGGCACACCACTGGTAACATCCTTCTCCTCAGAGTGAGCTCCATTTACTTGTACTCTTTGTCGCCTCCCACCCAACCAATTTCTAACCCAAGCAGTAACTTTAGGGTCCATCCCTAGGGTGCTCAGTTTGTTTATAAGTCGCCTGTGAGGAACAGTGTCAAAGGCTTTACTGAAAGAGATTTTGTTCTTTTTTCCTGTATAATTGGTCTTTTTCTGTTTCCTGCATTGTCTATTTTGGGGATGTATTAAATTGTAAATGTTATCAATACAAAATAAAAAATAAATACAAAATCAGCCAAAGGATTAGTTAAATACAATTTATTAAAAAAGTATGAAACAGAAAGCAAGAAACATCTATGTATGCATTAGCAAGTGTCTTCTCATTGTTTTTTGGCTTGTCTCTTGTATTCCGTAATGGAGTGTCTCTTGTCACTGTCCAGCAATAGTATGCAAGCATTGATGGGCTCCATTTGCCTTTATATCTTTTCCCTATCACTGCAGTGTCCTGATGAAATCACTCGCCATGCTCATCATTCACTGTTCTGCAATTTAGTGGAAAAAAAATCAAGATCAGAATGTAAAAAAATTATCTTTTTTGACATTTTGCAATCAAGACTTTTGTATGCATTGTTTTTAAGAAAACCTGATGTCACTAACTGGAGCATCAGGAACCAGCAGTCCTTCTCTGTGGGGTATTGGGCATATAGCTGATGGAATGTTTGGATACCGCACAGTCCACTTTTTATTCTTCGACAAACCTTTCCCAACAGGAGGCACCATGCAGAAGTAACAATTGCTGATATGATCTGTCAGCTGTCTCCAAATCTTTGGCACTGCAAAAGGAATTGATTTCCTTTTTCTATTCGACCACTGGTGAAGATTTGTTGCACAAGTGTTGCAGCATAGGTGTGTGGAGCCCAGCTCTTGTCCTAATCTCCAGTTTTGCAGTCAAAGTAAAGGTGATAGGCTTTCTTAATCAAAGTGGTTACACTTCATTTTTGTAATGCAAATGTCACTTCACCACAAACATAGCAGAAGCAATCTGCATTGTTCAAACAATTACGAGGCATCTCCAGGAACAAGCAGGAATGTAGTCTTCACATATGGGTATCGTCGGCACCGACAGAGCCTGCGCAGGAACGCTCCCCAGCGTCCAATAGGAAAGCTTTTGGGAGCATCCGCAGCGCCTGCGTGCTGCCTTCCCGCCTTTCCCAACTGTCCCTCTCTGGGTTCTTCGTTTTCTGTGGAGCCGACAGGTCGCACATCCTGTCACCGCAGAAAAAATTCCCTTCTTATTCTTCTTTTTTGTGGTCGCGTCCGCCTTCCCTTGACGCTACACCGGTACCGCCGGTTCTTCTTTCTTTAAAAAAAAAACAAAAAAAACAACAACTTTCTTTCTGGAGGCTTTTCCAGTAATTTTCTCCTCAGGTGCCAAGTGCCATTTTGGGCACTAGGCCCAACATTTTCCTTCAGAATGGAAAAACCCGCTTCGGGTTTCAAAAAGTGTTCTAAGTGTGGCGGTACCATCTCCGTCACCGACACCCATGAGTGGTGCCTCAAATGTTTAGGTCCTGACCACTCTATTTCAGAGTGTATTGACTGTGGGATGATGTCGAAAAGGGGCCGGCAAAACTGAGCTGCTAAACTTGGCACCCTTTTTCCCTCCGATGCAGCCTCCGTGGCATCAACATCTTCCAGGACTTCGTCTTCCTCCCATGGATCTCAGGTAGCTAAACATAAATCTAGCCAGTCCTCAAAGGGTAGATCTCCTTCTAAACATCGAGATGCCTCTGGCATTGCCCTTGAGGGACTTTCACCGGCAAAATTGCTCTGACAGGAGGCTTCGGCTTCCAAAGCACTAACGGGGCTCCAGGATGTTCTCGAGGCTTCAACCTCAGCAGAACTACTGGTGCCATGCTCTGGGGTTCCGGCCGCTTCATCCGGCACTGATACCCAAGCATCGGCAGCATCAATAGACCAGAGATTCTTGGCTATTGAACGCAGTCTGGTGGCTCTGCTCACGGCCTTGATGCCTCTGAAACCACTTCAGGCAATTCAACCGGTACCGGCACCGACTGCATCGACATTGGCAGGTATTCTACCAGGACCAAGTCATGCATCTCTATCCGGCATCGACAAGTCGGTACCGGACCACTCCGATGCCGACTTTGATCGGTACCGGTACTGTGCCTTGCACGATGACCCGGATCGGAGATACTTCGAATCCTCGGATGAGTCTGAAGACAATGAAAGCTCTGCTGATACCAGAGTACTTCTTCCTGAGGAATCCTCTTCTCCTCAGCGTAGGATGTCTCCACCAGAGGATATGTCCTTTCAGGATTTTATCCGAGATGTGGCCCGAGGTCTTTCCATCACAGTGGCTCCTGAAAAAGAGCCTAGGGCAAAGGAATTAGAAATCCTACAATACCCTAAAGCTCCCAAGGAGGCAGCTACCTTACCTATTCATGAGATCTTGCATGATCTTATGTTAAGGATGTGGGAAACACCTCTAACCACATCTTGAAGACTCGACACCATGTATCGAGTTCCTCCTTGTCCTGGGTTTCAGAAGACTCAATTACCACACCATTCCATGGTGGTGGAATCAGCCATGAGACGGATAAAGAGTGCAAAAAGGCATGCATCTAATCCTCCAGGACGTGAGTGTAGGGCTCTTGAAGCCTTTGGACATCGATCCTTCCAGGCTTCCATGCTTTCTGCTAGGATCAGTTCCTATATCTTGTATATGGGAATGTTCCTTAAAGAAGTCACAAGAGAGTTAGAGCTTATGAGCCCTCTCCTTCCTGTTGATAAAAGGCAAGATTATTTCGCTCTTGTCAAACATGCTCAGGATGTTTCCAAGTTTGTGAATCGTGCAGCCTTTGACTGCTTTGAATGCATAAGCAGAACCTCTGCCATTGCCATAGGTGCACGTAGGATTGCCTGGCTCCAGGCATCTGACTTGGAAATTTGGGTACAGGACAAACTAGGGAATATACCTTGCACAGGAGAGAATCTCTTTGGCAAGAATTGGCAGGAAAAAGCTAATGAGATAGATGCTGACAATATCACTTTGGATAGATTGTCTAAATTACAGCTTATCTCGCGAGGAAAAGATCTTCTAAGAAACCATTCTTCAGAAAGAAGAAAAAGTTATCTCCAGGAACAAGCAGGAATGAGTCTTCACATATGGGTACGTCGGTACCGACGGAGCCTGCACGGGAATGCTGTCCAGCTTTCAATTAGAAAGCTTTTGGCAGCATCCCTCGCGCCTGCGCAGTGATTTCCCACCTTCTCCACAGCCTCTCTTCAGTTTTCGTTTTTCCGCGGAGCCGGCAGGACGTCCTCCTGTCACCGCAGAAATTTTTCCTTTTAATTGCTTTAATTATTTTAATTTTTTTGTTTTCTTGTGGTCGCGGCTGTTTTTCCCGCTACCACCGGTACCGCCGGTGGTTTTTAGGCTAAAGTCTGTACAACTTTTCTTCAGTTTTTTGCCTTAACTTCTTAGGCCTACTAGGCCTTTTTCATTATGGAGCCTTCTTTTCCTAAGAAGTGCATCCGCTGTGGAAACACCTGTTTCTTTTTAGACACCCATAGTTGGTGTCTCAACTGTGTGGGTTCTGACCCTTTTTCCCCTGACTTGTCAGGAGATAATTTTGTGAGACAACCTTCAGTATTTAGAGTTTCCCTCGATACCGTTTTTTCTTCGGCAGTGAGGGTACCCGGTTTCTCTACTTCACAAGATCAGGTAACCCAAAAACAGTCTGTTAAGACTAGTCAATGCTTGAGTGGTATGTCCCATGCCCAGCATGGTGACGGCTCCGGCCTTACCCTCAAGAATCCATTGGCATTACCCCTGCGGGAGTCTTCGGGCTCCAAAGCGTTAAAGGGGTTTCAGGATGTTCCTGGGGCTCACCCCTCACAGAACATACCTGAGCCATGCGTGGGTGTGGTATCTGCTTCGAGCGGTACCGAGCCTCCGGCATCGGCACCGGTGTCGAGTACTCCACTCTTCACCAGGGATCGTCATCGGGCATCCTCGGTACCTTCGGGACCGATCGATACGCACCGCATTGACTTCCCTCAATCTCAGCCATGCTCTGGGACGGTACCGGCGTCGATCGGTTTCCGATCCCCTCGCATCGGCATCGTGGATGGGTGCTCATCGGGCCTCGGTACCGTCGGTATCGATCGATGTCACCCAGGCTGCCTTAGTGGTATCGGCATCGCCGACACTACCACTGGCGTCGGAACTGTCGAGACATGCATCGCTAGTCTCGCTCTCTTCGATGCTGAGTCTTGAGTCGATATCGAGTCTCGAAGACTGCGTACCGACGCGTCCCGGAACCGACTCTTGTCGTTTCCAAATAGGTAGTTCCGAAGACCATAGCTCCCTCATGATCTCAGTACCACTACAGCAGTTCCCGATGACTACATCACCTGCTAGTCCCTTATCAGTAGCGAGGTTGATGCCTGTTCTTGCACCGCTGCCTAGTTTAGAACCGATACCTGGCATTGGTGCAGTACCTTGTACGTCCTCTGATACTCAGGCTCTTTCTTTAGCCTCACCAGGAATAGTTCCCATAGGAGATCAGTCTTTTTCAGACTTTTCTCCTGGATATGGCAACCTTTTTTAATATTTCTATCCCTGGTTGTGATCCTACCCATGGCTCACCGGCACAAATGCAACATATACAGTTTCCTTTACATCCTGCTCTGCAGGATCTCCTTCTTAGGGTATGGAAATCACCCTTATGACTTCCTCAAGTTTCTACTGACATTGAGGTTAGGTACCGTGTGCCACCCTCTCCAGGGTTCCAAAAACCTCAACTTTCTCATCGTTCCCTTGTAGTGGAATCAGCACTGAGGAAGGTTAAGAGCAAGAAGAAGCATTCTTCTTTTTCGCCAGGTCGTTCTTCAAGAACACTTGATGCTTTTGGCCGTCAGGCCTTCCAAAACTCTATGCTGGCTTCCAGAGTTCTCTCATATATTTTTCACATGAGTCTAACACTCCAGGAAGTCACAGAGAAATTGTCTCTTTTGACCCCTTTTTTACCAGAGCCCAGGGCTACTGATTATACCTTGCTCATCAATCACAGCCGGAATATATCCTGGTTTCTGTCTCATGCTTCTATAGATTCTTTTGAATCCATTAGCAGATCCTCTGCTATTGCCATTGCAGCACGTCGCAGAGCCTGGCTTGAGGCTTCAGACTTGAGCAAATGGGCACAAACTATACTAGCTCATTCTCCTTGTACAGGGGAAGGTCTTTTTAATAAGGAGGCTTTACGTCAGGTTGCTCAATGCTCCCCTGACTCTTCTTCCACTAGAAACCATTCTAAGCCACCTCCTTCTTCAAATAGTAGGAAATGTCCTACCAAACCTTCTTTTCCTAAGAAAAGAAAGTTTCATGCCTCTCCTGCCCATCATTCGGCTGTACCTAAACAAGAGACGCCTCAGCCTAGTCTGAAGTCCCCCAGTTCTGGCCAGTCTCAACATTCCCAGCAACCATAGGGGCCGGGAATTGTAACTTACATATTAAAAGATTATTCACTGTGCTTTTCTTTTTCAGTGTACTAACCTGTCAAAAACTTATTTTGTTCAGGTACTACACACTTCTCCTCTTCTTACTTTCCAGAAGAGCAGTTGCAACTATCACCTGATAGTTTCTTTCCCAACTGAACGTTTTTCCTTCAGTTGACTTACCCCATGGGTACGTCACCCTCCAACTACTTGAGGGCTACCATACGGAACTACGTCTCTGGTCGTTCCCCAAACATTGAGAAGAGATATCCCCTCTCTTTTCTTGTCTGTTTTTCTTGATTCAGCACAGGACAATCTCTCTGCTGTTTCTCTCAGCAGCTCTGCCTGCAGGAGTTATAGTAATTGTATTACTGGGACTTTCCAAGTTCCAGTCCCTTGTTAAAAATTTTTTGTCTAGCCTCAGTAGTGATTCCAAACTATCTTGGTTCCTCCTACTCGTTAGGCTCTCTCACATTACTCTACCCATCTCCTTTTCTAGGATATGGCAACATAACTGACTTTCAGTCACTTTCTCTCATAGCTCTCCTGCTCAATGCTCTCTGCAGTCTTCAGAGAAGCTTTCTACTATGAGGGCTTTGCTATAGAGCAGTGATGGCTAACCTTTTTGAGCCCGAGTGCCCAAACTGCCGCACAAAACCAAAGAATTTCCTCAAAGTGCCAGCACGTCATTTGCATAAGTGGTCTTATTTGCATAAATATTTGCATAATGTTACCATACACTAACTTTTAGTAAACATGTCTCTTAATGAGTGTATGGATAAAGAAAGACTAAAAGATTTCTACATTACTATAATCCAGTGCCAACCGCCAGGCACATTAGGAACTACTACAAACGCTGCCCATTTAGAACCCATAGCAAACCCGCCGTATCCTGACAGCATTACCAGGACTCACAAAGCACCATACCCTACCTATCAAAAGGCAACACTGCAAATATTAAACCAATACATTTCAGAGAATACTGGGGAAAGAGAACAAGTGGCAACGTCAAATAGGAATTTCCTCTTGTACCAAACAAAGCGCAGATGTTAATGATGCACATTTCCCAGAGCTGACATATTCCAGTTAATAAATTCAAAATAAAGAGATATCTTTCTACCTTTTGTGCATTTTTTTTTCAGTTGCAATTGGTCCAGCCACCTTCTTCTGGTTTCTTCATGTTTTCTGCTAACTCTCCATCGTCTGCTGTCCATTTGTCCTTTCTTCTCTCTTCTAGTTTTTTTTCCATTCTCTCTCTCTCTCTACATCTGCTTTAACATACTAATCTTTCTCCTTTTGCTCTTTCCTCATTCCTATTTCATCCACACAAATTTTACCCCTCCATCCTCAATCCCCAATTACTCTCCCAATACCTGGCCAATTGTAGATTTTTCATCCCTCCTACACAAAATATTTTTCCCCCTCTCCATTTTACTATACCAGCCCCATCCCATTCTAATCCTCCCCAACATCAGCTCCCTTCTAGTTCCAGTCTCACCCAGCATCCATTCCCTTCTAGTCCCTGCATCAGCCCATTTCCAGTCCAAGTCCCTTCATCAGCTCATTTTCAATCCTAGCCCCCCATCAGCCCATTTCTACTCATTTCCTAGCCCCACCATCAGCCCATGTCAAATCATAGCTCCCCTCCACTCAGCCCAATTCCAGTCCAAGCCCCCCATGAGCCTACTTCCAGTTCTAGCCCCTCCATGAGTCCATTTCAATTCAAGCCCCCACCACAGCCCATTTCCAATCTTAGCTCCCCCCAACAGCCCATTTCCAGTCCTATCCTAGCTTTTCCATCAGCCCATTTTCAGTCCTAGCTCCCTTCCCTCACAGCCCATTTCCATTCCAAGCCCCCTCCCCATCAGCTATTTGCAGTTCAAGCCTCCCCTTCCACTCAGCCCATTTCCAGTCCTAGCAACACCCCAACCCATTACCAGTCCTAGCCCCCGTCAATCAACTTCCAGTCCTAACCCCCATCACCCCATTTTCAGTTTAAGCCCCCCCCTATAACCCTTTACCAGTCCTAACCCCCCATCAGCCCATTTCCAGTCAGCCCCCCATAGCCCATTGCCAGTCCTAAACCCCCCCATAAGCCCACAGCCCATTACCAGTCCTAACCACATCAGCCCACCTCAAGTCCTAACCCCTCCCCATCAGCCCATTTCCTGTCCTAGCCCCCCCCATAACCCATTATCAGTCCTACACCCCCATCAGCCCACTACCAGTCTTAACCCCCCCATAGCCCATTACCAGTCCTAACCCCCCTCATCAGCCCACTACCAGTCTTAACCCCCCCATAGCCCATTACCAGTCCTAACCCCCATCACCCCATTTTCAGACAGCCCTCATCAGCTCATAGCCCATTGCCAGCCCTCATCAGCCCACAGCCCATTGCTAGTCTTAACTCCCCCCATAGCCCACTGCGTCTTAACCCCCCTCCCCAGCCCACTGCCAGTCTTAACCCCCCCTCCCTAGCCCATTGCCAGTCTCAACCTCCCTCCCTCCCTCCCTCCCTCCCTAGCCCATTGCCAGTCTCAACCCCCCTCCCTCCCTAGCCCATTGCCAGTCTCAACCCCCCTCCCCCCTCCCTAGCCCATTGCCAGTCTTAACCTCCCTCCCTCCCTAGCCCATTGCCAGTCTTAACCTCCCTCCCTCCCTCCCTAGCCCATTGCCAGTCTTAAACCTCCCTCCCTCCCTCCCTAGCCCATTGCCAGTCTCAACCCCCTCCCTCCCTCCCTAGCCCATTGCCAGTCTCAACCCCCCTCCCTCCCTAGCCCATTGCCAGTCTCAACCCCCTCCCTCCCTCGCCCATTGCCAGTCTCAACCCCCCTCCCTCCCTAGCCCATTGCCAGTCTTAACCTCCCTCCCTCCCTAGCCCATTGCCAGTCTTAACCCCCCTCCCTCCCTCCCTCCCTAGCCCATTGCCAGTCTTAACCCCCCCTCTCTCCCTCCCTAGCCCATTGCCAGTCTTAACCCCCCTCCCTCGGCTCATGGCAATAAAAAAAAAAAAAAGCTGCCCGCTGCCGCCGCGGCGGCATGGAGTGTCCCGCGGGGCTCCCTCTGCCCGGCGGGACTCTCCCGGCGCTGCTCAGCCCCTCTCTGCCGGCTTGCAGAGACGCGAAGGGAGAGAGAGTCTCCCTCGCGTCTCTCTTAAGCCCGCAGGGGCAGATGGGAAATTTCCCATCAGCTCCTGCGGGCTTAACAGAGACGCGAGGGAGACTCTCCCTTCGCGTCTCTGCACGCCGGCAGAGAGGGGCTGAGCAGCGCCGGGAGAGTCCCGCCGGGCAGAGGGAGCCCCGCGGGACACTCCATGCCGCCGCGGCGGCAGCGGGCAGCTTTTTTTTTTTTTTTAATGTGCGACCTTCCCGCGTGCCAGCTGCAAGGCCTTCGCGTGCCACAGCTGGCACGCGTGCCATAGGTTCGCCATCGCTGCTATATAGCATTGTCCTTGTCTCTGAAGTTCCTCTATTATTAGAGAGAAACTTATCAACCCTTCTTATACCTGTAAGGGTTCTCCACACCCCCTCTAGCCTGGGGTGTTAACACGAGATAGCAGTTCTTCTGCGTGAAAATCCAAGGCATCTACCATGTCAGTGTTCTGTAGAACTCCCTGCCTTGTTTCCTACAGATTCATATCTTCATCTGTTCTCACGCGAACATCACGGTCATCTCACTGGATTGCTTTCCTGCATCCCTCAACCCACAAAAATAGATTCTCTATGCATATCCCAAGTGGGCTCGCCCTCTTGTAGAACGCAGAATCTTTTTCTTTTATATTCCCCATGTACAATTATGGGGCTGGGTGGTAGACATGTATCTCAATCTGTTGTCTTGTATGTAGCATATATCTCTACATACTTATATCATTACTCTGGTGGTGCTAAACCATGCCCCACAACTTTCCATCTATATATTTAATATATTTCACCACCCATATCCTAATATACAAATCTGGACATATGCATATTTCTATATCTATATTTATATATGAATATATACATATCTATTCCAGCCACATATACATATGTATGTGTTTGATGGGGGGCTTCTTAAGGGTTGGTCAATCTTATTCACTATCACCCTTACTGTCTATACTACATGATTTACCTCTTCGAGGTTTTAGACAGATTGTTGCCCTACGTCCCATACCAAATTATGATACAGGACCTGTTCAGCACCAACAACCACTTTGATGCTGACATCTTCCATTTTTTCTTTATGTCCTTAAAGCATCCAGCTCCAATTTTTTTTCCTATCTCTTGCCAGCTAGCAAAAACAGTGTACATCTTTATCTGCGAGTACACCACTGTTTTCTGTAGGAATAGGGGTTTTCCATTCCCCCTTTCCTGCCAGGACTGGGCTAGTTCTTCAACTCCGTCAGTCTTCTTCCTTTAGTCCACAATGTTCATGATGCCTAAAGGACTTTTCAGCTTTTCCCATAAAGCTTTCCATTGAAGACCAGACGTCTACTCCTACCCAGTTGACACCTGGCTCATCTACTACCTCCAGATCTGGACCTTCCTCCTCACTACTGAGAGGTCACCTTGAAGATTCCGCCACTGCTTATCCAGTAGACTCCATCATGCTTTCTACTTCCTACAATACAGTAGGTAAGCTGCATATTTTAAGTGTACATTAAATGTGTTTTAATGCTACTCATCATATCCACCAAGGACTCCTGTAGTCTGTAGAACACCTAGTCCTTGGCTATGCTGTTTCTTTCCTCACAGCTCCTTTATTGTCAACTCCTACCCTCCATCCCACATTGGATGCTGGGGATTCCTGGAGACAAAATGCACCCCTGACCGGGCACTTGCATTTTTATGGGATCTCCCCCTGGCATCTCCAGCTAGGGAGTCCCCATATGTGAAGACTCATTCCTGCTTGTTCCTGGAGATAGCACAGTTACTTACCTGTAACAGGTGATCTCTGGGAACAGCAGGAATTAGTCTTCACAACCCTCCCACCTCCCCTAGGAGTTGCATCTTTTTTATTTTTTCCCTTTTCTCTCTCCTTGCCTTTGTCTCAGCTCTGAAACTCAACTGAAGAGAGGCTGTGGAGAAGGCGGGAAGTCACTGCGCAGGCGCGAGGGATGCTGCCAAAAGCTTTCTAATTGAAAGCTGGGCAGCATTCCCGTGCAGGCTCCGTCGGTACCGACGTACCCATATGTGAAGACTAATTCCTGCTGTTCCCAGAGATCACCTGTTACAGGTAAGTAACTGTGCTTTATCCCTCCTATACCCAGCAGGGACATCGTTTAGGTCAGTCTGCCCAAAAGGGACAGCAGCAACAACCTAGGCAAAGAAAGACAAAAGCAGCTAAGCCTCAACCGGCTCAGCAGCCTCCACAGGTGCTTTGACTCCTATCTAGAGAACTTTTCCTTCCTGGCCCTGAACGGCCCAGAACCCTCCACCATCCCAGGAAGGTTATGTCATTTTGCTCCCAGATGGGGTCAGATAACAGCAGAAAATTGGACTCTGTCTATTGTAAGAGAGGGGTACAAGCTTCATTTCCTCAGCATGCCCCCTCCTACAATGGTAAGACAGTTCAATTCTCAGACCTCTCTCAATGACCGGTTAGGTCAAGAGGTCACTGTGCTCCTTGCTCAAGGGGCAATAGAAGAGGTACCCGAACAAATTCCTGTTCAAAGAGAAGTTCAAAATGATTTCTCTAGGAACTCTGCTGCCATACCTTCAGAGTCAGGATTGGCTTTGTTCTCTAGATCTCAAGGATGCGTACACTCATGTTTTCATCCATCCAACTCACTGAAAGTTCCTTTGCTTTCTGTTTCAAGGGAAGCACTACCAATACAGGGTTCTTCCTTTTGGCCTGGCCTCTGCACCAGGGTGTTCACAAAATGCATGGCTGTGGTGGCAGCATTTCTCCGCACCCTGGGAATATTTCTCTTCCCTTACTTAGACGACTGGCTCATTCGAGCCCCTTCAGAGCCAGAGGCCAGGGTTGCGCTCTCTCACACAATGCGCATCCTTCAGTATTTGGGACTTGTCATAAACTTCCCAAAATCCAACCTTGCTCCCACTCAATCCCTAGAGTTTATAGGAGCTCTTCTGGATACCAGACAGACAAGGGCCTTCCTTCCACAGCCCCGCTGCCTTCGCATTGTGTAGTTAGCTTCCCAAGCAGTGCTAAAACCTCACCTCACTGCTTGGGAAATGTTACAGGCCACATGGCATCCACCGTGCGTGTGGTTCCTTTTGTTCGCCTCCATATGAGGGCAGCCCAGTGGACTTTATCCACTCAGTGGACTCAGGCGTCAGGTTGCCTGTTAGACAAAATAGCAAATTCAAATCACCTTATTTTGTCCCTCCAATGGTCGCAGTCAACCCAAAACCTTTTGGTGGGGTCTCCTTTTCAGCAACCCCCACCCCAAGCCACTTTAACAACAGATGCTTCACAGGTGAGTTGGGGAGCCCACCTGCAAGGCCTCTCTACCCAGGGTACCTGGACTCCACAGGAGGCCTATCTCCACATCAGTCTCCTGGAACTCAGAGCAATCTTCCTTGCTCTTCAAGTATTCCACACCCAGCTCTGCTACAAGACAGTCCTAGTTCAAACGGACAATCAAGTAGCCATGTTCTATGTGAACAAGCAGGGCGGAACAGGCTCTCTGTCACTCTGCAACAAAGCTTTGCGACTATGGGCCTCGCCAGAGAGCATCAGATTCATCTCCTTGCAGTGTATCTTCCAGGCTGTCAACACTCTTGGGCAGACAGACTCAGTCGAGTTCTGCTTCCACACAAATGGTCTCTCCATGCAGACCAGGTGGCCAAAGTTTTTCAAATTTGGGGAACCCCGGACATAGACCTCTTTGCAAGTCCGCTGAATGCCAAGCTTCCCCGGTTCTGTTCCAGAATTCCGGCTCTGGGTTGTCAGGCCAGGGATGCTTTCCTACTCCATTGGGGTCAGGACTTCCTATATGCCTTTCCACCCATTCCCCTAATTCCCAAAACCCTGTTCAAGCTTCAGAGAGACAGAGGTCATATGATCATCATAGCTCCACGTTGGCCACGGCAAATGTGGTACCCTCTGCTCCTGCATCTCTCTCAAGCTCTGCCTCTGGAGTTAGGATCTGCTCCAGATCTCCTTTCTCAAGAGGGCAGGATGCTGTGGCATCCCAATCCCCAGTCTCTGCATCTCAGGGCCTGGTTGCTGAAAGCCTAGAACTTCATGGTCTTAACCTTTCCCAGCAAGTAAAGGATATCCTTTATGCTTCCAGGAAGCCTTCCACAAGACGCTTTTATGCATTTAAGTGGAAAAGGTTTACCATATGGTGCTCGCAGAAGGGTCTTAACCCTCTTGCGATACCCCTGGAATCATTACTGGAGTATCTCCTTTATTTATCAAATGCAGGGCTTAAGACCTATTCAGTGAGAGTTCATTTGAGTGCTATTGCAGCTTCTTTCAAGCCTCTAAATGGACAACCTATTTCCTCTCATCCTCTCATAGCGAGATTTATGAGAGGCCTTCTATTAACTAAGTCTCCCATTAAGCCACCACCGGTGGCATGGGACTTAAATCTGGTTCATGGGCAGCTCATGAAATCGCCCTTTGAACCATTAGCCACTACCTCTTTGAAATTTCTTTCCTGGAAGGTCATCTTTCTTATTGCAATCACATCAGCACGTCGCATCAGTGAATTGCAAGCGTTGGTGGCTGATCCTCCTTATACAAGGTTCCATCATGATTAGGTAGTCCTTAGGACTCATCCACACTTTATGCCAAAGATGGTGTCACCTTTTCATTTAAACCAAGCGGTTTACCTTCCTGTATTCTTTCCAAGGCCTCACGCCTAAAATGCAGAAAGAAATCTTCATACTTTGGACTGTAAAAGAGCTTTGGCCTTTTACTTGCAAAGGACACAGCAACATAAAAAATCCTCTCAGCTCTTTGTTGCTTTTGATCCTAGTCATTTGGTACTTCCAGTCTCCAAAAGAAGACTGTCCAGCTGGATTGCACAGTGTATATCTTTTGCCTATGAGAGTAAAAACCTTCCTCTTGAAGGCCATCTCACAGCTCACAATGTGAGAGCCATGGCAGCCTCTATGGCTCATCTTCACTCTGTATCTATCGACGACATCTGTCGAGCAGCTATTTGGGCTTCGGTTCATACCTTCACAGCCCATTACTGCTTAGACAAGGACTCCCACCGGGATGCCTTGTTTGGTCAGGCTGTTCTTCAACACCTGTTCCAGACTTAATCAACCCCTACTCACCATCCCTGGTAGGATGCCAGATATCCATGGGGGGAAGTGGATCCCTTTCACAAGGGCATACAACTTCTGGGGCCTTCTCCCTGGCATCCGCAGCTAGGGAGTTCCCATATGTGAAGACTACATTCCTGCTTGTTCCTGGAGATAGCATAGTTACTCACCTGTAACAGCAGGAATTTAGTCTTCACAACCCACCCACCTCCCCTAGGTGTTGTATCTCTCTATCTCTCTCTCTTTCTCTCTTTCCCTCTCTCTTTCTCTCTTTCCCTCTCTCTTTTGTCACAGCTTTAAACTCAACTGGAGAGGGACAGTTGGGAAAGGCGGGAAGGCAGCACACAGGCACTGTGGGATGCTCCCAAAAGCTTTCCTATTGGACCCTGGGGAGCGTTCCCCCGCAGGCTCCGTCGGTGCCGACGATACCCATATCTGAAGACTAAATTCCTGCTGTTCCCGGAGATCACTTGTGCTATCTCTCACTTTGGTTAAATGGAAAATATCAAGCACTGAGAAGACTGGTCTACAGCCAAAATACTACTGACACGTCATCTTCATGATATAATTAAGCTGAGTTAGGACTGCATCATCTATGATTTCTAGGAATAACATGATGCAATTCGTATCATGTATGACACAATAGCACCTTCAAATTACATCATTCATTAATTGTTTGCCTGAAAAGCAAGTACCGTCCAAACAAAAACATAGATTTATCACAAATCCCGTCAACGATGTACAGATATTTTAGTAATTTATGGTTTAAATTGACATTCCTTCCCATTATAACTCGCATATCCTTAGTACTTCGGAAATTGAGGTCATATTCGAGTAGTGTAAATTGAAAACTAGAACCAATTAGAGGCGGCTCTATAATGAGGCTCAGTGAGACGGTAGCCCCCATAAAGACAGTCTCACTCGGTCTTGAAAATAATAATAATAATAAAAAACAAACAAGAAAAGGCTGTAAACGTTGCTGCCGCTGCTGCAGCAGCAGCAGCATGAAGTGCCCCGTGGCAGCTGCCTCCCGTGAGAGCCCTCACACACCCCCTCCTCCCTAGCACCGGCTCAACTTTGCTGAGCCGCGCGAATGGAGAGTGTTTCCCTTTCGCATGGCTCTGTTAAAGCTGAGCCCGTGGCACTGATGGGAAACAGGAAATGCTCCCCAGAGTACAATAGGAAAGTCTTCGTAGCCCTCTAATGCCCCTGCATGCTTGCCTTCCCGCCTTCCCAACCTGTCTCCTCAGTTCCTAGTTTTCCGCAGAGCCAGTAGGACACACCGTTCCTGTCACCGCAGAAAAACTTTCTTTTTTGGTATAGCATTGTGCTTCTGCCTTCCTGTCGATACCAGTCCTGATATCATTTTCTTTTTCTTCACAGTTTTCACCACTAGAGTAGGCCTCAGAGCCTCCATAGCTGCCTTCTCATTTCTTTTTGAAGGCATGGACAAACCAGTCACTAATTTTAAAAAATGTATCAAGTGCTCTGGCACTATTTCAGTCACTTATAAACATGACTGGTGTTTAAAATGTTTGGGCCCTGGCCATCAGCCCAACTCCTGTCATTTATTTATTTACTGGTAACATTTACATTTAACAGTGTTGACATAATTAACAAGATAAACAGGCTAATAATGTCAGCAAATGACAAAGAGAGGCCTCAAGAACTGAGCCAACAAGTTGGGATCGTTGTTTGCCTCGGACTCATTTTCAGTGGCCTCAACTTCATCGAGGGCATCGGTTTCCTCGCAAGGATCTCAGGTTTCTTCTAAGTCCAAATGTAAGAGTAAGTCACAATCTCTGGCTGTGGCCAAATCCTTGGCATCGGCATCGAGAACTGATACCGAGGCCAGAGAACATAAGCACAAACTTCAGCCCCCCAACAGAGAAATACATCGCTGACCTTATTGCCACTGTTAACACTACTA
The DNA here is from genome assembly GCA_033557465.1 of Ichthyophis bannanicus. Lineage (NCBI taxonomy): Eukaryota > Metazoa > Chordata > Amphibia > Gymnophiona > Ichthyophiidae > Ichthyophis > Ichthyophis bannanicus. The sequence continues at coordinate 905,283,599 of CM066035.1, read as the reverse complement.
CAGCCCCCAATGATCCTTGTCCAGCTCACTGGATCAGAACGATGCGTGCCGAGCTCAGCCCAACTCTGGCATGCATCATGAAGCTCTCCTTCACAACAGGAATATTCCCAGCAACTCTTAAACAAACGTCCATAGCCCTCTCCTCAAAAACAACAAACTCTACCTCACAAGAACTGACTCATATGCCTGATCTCGAGCATACCCCTTCTAGCAAAACTTGTCGAGAAAGTGGTTCAAATGCAACTACAGCAACACATCGATATATCAGCCCCTCTGGATCCCTGTCAGCATGGGTTCCGAGAATCTCATGGTGTAGAGACCCTGCTCACCATACTCATCAATACTTTAACCAAAGGTATCGACAAGATTGAAAATGGTTTTGTGCTCATCTTCCTCGATATAGCTGCTGCATTTGATTCTGTTAACCACCTGCAACTCCTCTCCCGCCTTCAGGAAAAGGGAATTCATGGCCTGGCTTGGGAATGGTGTAAATCTTATCTAGCTAACCGTTGGCAACATGTACGTATAGGATCCTCAACGTCTGAACCATTCCATCAACAACAGGGATCCTCCCTATCTGCTCTACTTTTTAACATCTATGTGCAACCCATTTGTGATATCATCCGTTCCTTTAATATTTCCAGTCTGATCTATGCAGACGATGTATTGATATTCACCCCAATCAAAATCCCGCACCCGAACCTCCTCCCACTTATTGAATGCTTCAATGCAATCACTGATTGGCTCCTATCCCAGAATCTGCGTATAAACTTTAAGAAGACCGAGGTCCTATTCCTAACAAAGAATAAGAACTTCTCTCCTCCCACATCATTGAAGGTACGAGATGCTGAGCTCCCATGCAAAACCGAGATACGATACCTGGGCGTTACAATAGATCAACATCTCAACTTCAAAGAACACATAAAGAATACCACCAAGTCCATCTACAATAAAATACGGACACTAAGACACCTAAGACCTCTACTAGCCCCAGAAGACTTCAGAACTATTTTCCAGTCACTTGTAATGCCACATTTTGATTATGCAAACATCATCCTACACGGTCTCCCTAAGAGCACCCTCAATCCACTGCAGATGGCGATGAATGCAGCAGCCCGAACTCTCTGTGGCATTTCCAGAAAAGAGCACATCACGCCCATACTTATGGAACTACACTGGCTACCGTTACAATGCAGGATTACCTACAAGGTCTTACTCCTTGCATTTAAAACATTTAACATGCTAGCCTCCTCATCCCTCACTGCACTCCTGACCATTACCCCTACAAACAGGCTAAGAAGGTCAGCAGCTGACAATACGCTGTCTATACCACCTGAGTCCACTAAATGTACTCAAACTAGTAATAGAGCATTTACATTCTATGCCCCTAGGTGCTGGAACAATCTCCCACCTCACATACGTGCCATTGTTGACCTCTCACAATTCAGAAAAGCCCTTAAACACCACTTATTCTGCTTTCACTTCATCCACCCTAACTTAACACAATCACTCCCAGCACCTCACCTCACCCACTCAGCCTCTGACATTCCAACAACTTAACTCCTAACGACACACATAACAGACCTGCCCTCAGACATACTTATAGCAAGTATAGATTATAAGCCTCTTGCATTATGATTCCAATGTGCATTATAAACTGTAAATGGTTTTACAACCACCATTATTGATTTGTATATAGTTACCCTTGTTTCAGTCCCAAGTTGCAATCCCTGTTTCAATGTAAGCAAAAGATCCTCTGTTCTGATGCAAAATCTTTGTTATTTGTAAACCGCACTGATACCAAATAGAGCGGTATATAAGAAATGTAAATAAATAAATAAAGGTGATTCCAATGCAGACCGGCCAGCCAAACAGCCTCAGTGGGAGGATCTCTCCTCCAAAGCATAATTGGGGCTCCTGGATGCTCCCGAGGTATCGAACTCTGGAGAGCTACTGGTGCCATGTTCTGGGACAATGGTGCACAGCCCCGTCAATGATTCCACCCAGACATCGGCAGTCTCCCTGGACCAGCGCATGCTGGCCCTCGAGAGGAGTTTGTCAGTACTCTTAGCAGTCTCAATACTGATAACATCGAGAGTTTCAGGAGTGCAGGCTCTGGTACTGGGTCTGCAGCCAAGCCTACTGGAGCAGATGCCTGCCCTCGAGATGGCATCATTGGTACCCTCATTGGAAATGATCGATATCCCAGTGTCCAGCCCTCTCTTCCGATACCTCTGAGTATCGGATTCAGCATTGACCTTTGACATCCATGAAGCATTGAGGTCGAACCAAGGATTGCCGATACTTTGATTTATTACTCGACTCAGATTCTAGTTGTTCTAACTCTGAGTGGGACTCACTCAGTTCCCAAGGCCTTCAAGACATCCCTTCTTACCCTTCATCCTCGCAAGAGCGGTGTGGATCCCCTCTGGAGGATATGTCCTTTCAGGAGTTCATCCGGGATATGGCAGCAGCGCTCACCATTACATTAGCTACAGAGAAAGAACTGAGAGCCGAGGAATTGCAGATACTTCAGTACCCTCCAATGCCCACAAAGGCCACTACATTACCGGTGCATCGTATCCTGCAGGATCTAATGCTCCGCATGTGGGAAGCACTGCTCATGCTCCTACCTGTCAGTAAGTGCCTCGATACCATGTATTTATTTATTATTTTATTTATTTTATTTACAGTCTCTTTTATACCGCGCTATTCAACATCAGTGCGGTTTACATTGAACATAGAAACTTACACATTTCATTGGCTGATCCGTGTTTACAATGAACAGGTATTAAAATTGGATAACTTGGGGTAACTATTTACATCTATGCAACAAGATAGGTATTACCTCACTGGACATAGTCGTGGTTGTTTTGTGTGGTAAGGCTTATTTAAACTGCACCGGCTAGATAGTGGATGGGGCTATTATAGCACTGTCTACTGGATAATACAGGAGGAAGAGATGATGCTTCAAGGCCTTCCTAAACTGAGTTAGGTCAGGGATTGCTTGGATGCTGGGAGGACCACAGTGCCCAGGCGTTCAAAAACCTCAGCTCCCACATCACTCAATGGTAGTGTAATGGGTGATGTACCTTAAGAGCTCTAAGAATCATTCTTCCATGCTACGGGGATTACCTCATAGCTCTCCTGATTGAACACACGTTTCCCCACTTCAGCTCTTCTAGAGGCTGTTGGAAACCTGGTGCATTCTGGGACTGGTAGTCTTTTATGGAAACATTCTGTTTTCTTATTTCTACCAGCAAAGACAGGTTGCTTGTTCAGAGTCACTTCACCTCTATTATAGCTCCTTCCTGAACTATGATAAGCTTCCTTATCACAAGCGGCACAGTGGTGTCTCCAGGACCAGTGGTTTCAGGCCATGGGTTGCCTCAGACAGTTTCTGTGACCCGCCAATTAGTGGACTCCCTGGTCAGGTGGCAATCGCCCCAGCATCTTGAGGTGGGCATGCCTTTTGAGGCCCCAACTCCCTCAAGGGTCCTCACCACGGATACCTCCCTGCTCAGCTGGGGAGCCCACTGCGGAGATCTCTGCACCCAGGGCAGCTGGTCACCAGATGAGAGCACCCAGCAGATCAACCTCCTGGAGCTCCAGGCCATACACCTAGCCCTGAGGGTGTTCTGTCACCATCTGCATCACCAGCCGGTGCTAGTCCAGATGGACAACTAGGTGGCAATGTTCTACATGAACAAATAGGTGGGCACAGGGTCTCGTATTCTTTGTCAGGAGGCACTGGTACTCTGCACGTATGCAGTCCAACAGGGTATCCTCCTGCAGGCAGTGTACCTGCCAGGCCAGGACAGCCTGCTGGCCCACAGGCTCAGCAGAGTTCTCCAGCCACACAAGTGGCAGCTGGACCCCAGGGTAGCCAGTCAGCTTTTCCAGCTCTGGGGGAAACCATGATGGACCTGTTTGCCAGCCCATGCAACTTTCAGTTGCCCCGCTTCTGCTCCCAGCAGGCCCACCCCCCTCTAGGGTGGCAGTGGATGCGTTTCTGGTCTCATGGTCAGAAGGCCTCATGTACGCCTTCCCTCCTATGCCGCTGATCACCAAGACCTTGTTCAGGACCCTCCGCAACAGGGCCTCACTCTTCCTGATAGCTCCTTGGTGGTCTAGGCAACTGTGGTTCCCACTGCTTCTACAGTTGACGGTGGAGACCCCCATCCCCTTGGGGACTGCCCCGGGGCTCCTATATCAGGAGGGGGGCTTTCTCCTGCACCCCCAACCTGGGGTCCCTGTTGCTGACAGCGTGGCTGCTGAGAGGGTGACTCTGGCCCCTTTCAACCTTCTGGTTGAGGTGAAAGACATTCTGATGGCCTTTCGCAAAGCTTCTACTAGGAAGGCTTATGCCTTCAAATGGTGCAGGTTCTCTGTTTGGTGCGCCAAACATGAGGCTGACCCTTTCTCCTGCCTGGTGGCTCTAGTGTTACAGTACCTTCTCCACCTCTCAGTCTAGGCTTAAGTCTAACTCTGTCCGAGTGCACCTTAGTGCCCTGGTGGTGCACCACCATCCGGTGGATGGTAAGCCCCTCTCAGTCCAAACGTTGGTGACCCATTTCCTTCGGGGGCCTGCTTTTATCGAAACCCCCAGTTTGCCCTCTGGCAACCGAATGGAATCTCAATGTAGTGTTGGGGCAGCTCACTTGCCCGCCTTTTGAACCTCTGGCTTCCTGCCACCTTCGCTATTTCACTTGGAAGGTGGCTTTCCTGGTCGCGCTTACCTCTGCACACAGAGTTAGCGAGCTTCAGGCCCTTGTGGCGGAGGCACTCTATATCAGGATCTACAAGAACAGAGTGGTGCTTCGCGCACATCCCAAATTCCTGCCGAAGGTAGTGTCGCCCTTCCATCTCAACCAGGAAGTGGTTCTCCCTACCTTCTTTCCAAGATCTCACTCCAGTCGGGCAGAGACGGTCCCTTCTCACCTTGGACTGTAAGAGGGTCTTGTCCTTCTATATACAACACACTCAGGGCCACCGCAAAACTTCTCAGCTTTTCATTTCCTACGACCTCAGTAGGCTGGGGGAGGCAGTGACCAAGCGTTTACTGTCCACCTATGTGGCGGACTGTATTGTCCTTGCTTATGAGCAGGTGAGGCTCCCGCTGGAAGGTCGCGTCACAGTGCACCGTGTCAGGGCCATGGCGGCTTTGGTGGGAAACTTGCGCTCTGTCCTGATGGTGGACATCTGCCGGGCCACCACCTGGTCTTCAGTCCATACCTTTGCAGCCCATAAATGCCTGGAAAGAGAGTCCCAATAAGACAGTGCCTTCGGCCAGGCTGTGCTCTGTAACCTTTTCGGGGTTTAGACAACTCCTACCCTCCGGCCCTTCTGTGTTCAGGCTACTGGAGTGCTGGTTTCATCGGACACAGGGGTCCTACTGTGGTCTGTAGACACGGATTCATTGCTGCTGCTTGCGGCTCCCTATGAGGGAGCCCCTCTTTTTGCTATGGGCTTTTGGTAGCCTGTAGCTGGGGAGTACCATATGTGAGGACTGACTTCCTGCATGTTCCTTGAGAAAGCGTAGTTACTCACCTGTAACAGGTTTTCTCCGGGGACAGCAGGAATCAGTTCTCACAACCCTCCCTCCTCCCCTTGGAGTTGCTCCTTTATCATCTTATGTTTTTGCTGTCTTTTAGCTATGTCATCTTTCTGAGCAAGATGGCACCCTTGGGCGGGAAGGGGACCCTGCATGCATGGTGGCATCTCCCAATGGCTTTCTTTGAAAGTTAGGGGGATGTCCATTGGTGGCGACATCACCCATATGTGAGGACTGATTCCTGCTGTCCCCGGAGAACACTTGTTACAGATGAGTAACTACGCTTACATGCTCTACATGGGCATGTTTCTGAGGGATGTTACCAGGGATCTGGAAATCTTCACTCCTCTTCTTCCTGACAATAAGAGGAGTGTTTTTCAGATACTCATTAAACAAAGCCAGAACATTTCAAAGTTTCTCACCAGAGCCTCTTTGCTGCCTTTGCTGAAGCTCTGCTTGTTGATTCAATCTGCAATGGGGCTCATAGGACGGCCTGACTACAGGCATCCAACTTTGAACAGTGAGTACAAGATAAATTGGCCAATATCCCATGTACTGGCAAAAACCTTTTTGGCAAAGAATGGAGGGAAAGGCAGGAGAGACTGAGACAGATGAGCTCATTCTAAAACACCTTTCCAGGACAACAATTTCCATAGCAGAAATAACAGGGTCCTTGCCAGCCCAGGAAGCCAAAGACAGAACAAGAGTGGGAGCATGTGGGCGGTGCTCCCGCTCATTTTTGAAGGTACCGGGAAGCGGGTTCAGGGTCGCTGGGCCACCAGGAATTCTTTTGGTTTGGTGGGTGGGGGGATGAGAGAGGAATGGCTAGCAGAAAAAAGGAGGTGATAGTGCCTCTGTATAAGTCTTTGATGCGACCTCATTTGGAGTATAGTGTGCAATTCTGGAGACCGCACCTTCAAAAGGATGTGAACAGGATCGAGTCGGTGCAGAGGATGGCTACTAAAATGGTTAGTTGTCTTCATTATAAAGCATATGAGGACAGACCTAAGGATCTTAATATGTACACCTTAGAGGAAAGGCGGGATAGAGGTGATATGTTTGAGATGTTTAAATACCTCAGTGGCATAAATGTTCAGGAGGAGAGCCTCTTTCAATTGAAAGCAAGTTCTGCTACGAGGGGACATTGGATGAGGGTGAAGGGGAATAGATTCAGGAGTGATATGCGAAAATATTTCTTTATGGAAAGAATGGTGGATCCGTGGAATAGTCTCCCAGTGGAGGTGGTAGAGATGAGGACAGTAACTGAATTCAAAAAAGCATGGGACAAACACAGAGGATCTCTAAAGGTAAAAAGGGGACTGTTGTAGTTGTTGATATGGAAGGACAGACTAGATAGGCCATGTGGTCTTTTTCTGTTGTCATATTTCTGTTTCTGTGTTTCTATGCTGGTTTACCAGGGATTTGCTTTCTGTATTTTAATGGCATCGGGGAAAGCACTCAATGCCATCAAAATACTATCGGGGGCACATGCTAGTGTTTAAGCCATTAGCGTAGGGCGAAGAGATATTGTCACTAAGGCTGGCTGTGAAATCCTCTACATCTGTCTCTGCATTGTGTGCACCATTATTTGTATACCAGTTTATTATTGTGCAGCTCGTTTGCGTTAATTGTACGCTAGTTTTTTCTGTTGCTGTTTATGCTCCCATCCGCCTCTTTTCTGCATTTGACGATGATAGTAAGTGTGCTTAAAATTGGCGTCTGTGCTCTAAGGCCAGGCTAGTTTTGTGCATCAGCCTGTAAGTGCTCTTTTTTTACAAAGTTACATGTGATAAGTCATATTGATACTTTGTTTCCATGTAAGTGTTTTGTGTATGGGAAGCTTTCTATGCCTAGCTTTTAGCATCACACACAAGCGATGTTGAAGTAATGGGAACAGCGGGTGGATATATACATCACCAGTAAGACCACCCTTTGAGCCTGGTGATGTCAAGGTCAGGTTAAGTTTGAATCACTGATTTTTCTAAATATGTTTTGATTTTTTTTCCTTTAAATTGAACTGTAGTTTTCTTTGGCCCAATCTTCATTACATGTGTTGTTAGATTTTGATCCTGTTTTTTGAATGCAGTGATATTTTTGCAATGGCCATGCCGCATGAGGCAGATAGAGAAAAGAGGAGGGTAACAAGGAGGCTGCCCCATCAGAGGGCACCTAGGCTGAGAGGCCAATTCAAGGACCTTACTGATGAACTCAGTGTCACCAGTTTCCGCTTTGCTAGAGCAGCCATACATCAGCTATGCCAGGAGCAGGAGCCCCACCTCAGTGCAGTGATAGACAGGGGACAGGCCTTACCTGTGCATCTAAAGGTGAGCACAGCACTTGCCGCCTTAGCAACATGTACCTTTCAATCTGTGCTGGTAGCCACTGCAGGTCTGACCCAAGTGGCAGTGTCCAAGGGCATCTCCCAGTTTCTGAATGCTTTCCTGATGTGTGCCTCGTATTATATTGCATTCCCTCACATAATATTGCATTCCCTCACATAGTGCAGCAGTGGCAACTGATAGTGCTTCCATTTCATAAGGTGGCTGAGTTCCCTTCTGTGCTGTGGTGGATTGATTATATGCATTTGACCTTGAGGCCCCCTTGACGAGGGAGGCCACATTCTGCAACCAAAAAGCATTCCACTTCCTCAATATGCAGGTAGTGTGCAATGCGCTGGGAGAAATTACTGATGTTGTGGCAAGCTTCCCCAGATTGTGCCACAATGTATCTATCCTCATCCAGGCTGTGATGTACACAAACTGTGAGAGTAGTGGATTCTGTGGAGGTTGGCTACTGTGTAAGCTGACACTGAGTTCCCCCTCCCATGCCCACACAGGCCTGACCATGGGGAGCATGACCACAAAGCAGACTGTGAGATGGCTACTGTGTAAGCTGACACTGAGTTCCCCCTCCCATGCCCACACAGGCCTGACCATGGGGAGCATGACCACAAAGCAGACTGTGAGATGGCTACTGTGTAAGCTGACACTGAGTTCCCCCTCCCATGCCCACACAGGCCTGACCATGGGGAGCATGGCCACAAAGCAGACTGTGAGATGGCTACTGTGTAAGCTGACACTGAGTTCCCCCTCCCATGCCCACACAGGCCTGACCATGGGGAGCATGGCCACAAAGCAGACTGTGAGATGGCAGGCAGGATTGCCCCACAGATAGCAGGTGTGTACAGACTGAAATAAAACATCAATGATAAAGTCACTTCCAGAGTGAAACAGATAACCTTATCAGTCAAACAAATTTCACTCTACTGAATTTGCAGACTTCTAAATCGGGTTTTACTCTCTTCTATACATTGAAAGGAGAGAAAGGGTCTCAGAACCATATGAGATGAAAGTATGGGCATCCTCAGCACATCAGTGACTCTAAAAAAAAAAAAAACTCCTTCCTATATGTTAATCATATCCAATTATTATTCCAATTATATGCCAAATTGTACTAATGTCATTCTCAAACCTGAAGTCCCTCAGAGCCTGCATTACAATAGGGCTACAATTCACCCTTTAGAACAGTGATGGCTAACCTTTTTGAGCCCGAGTGCCCAAACTGCCGCACAAAACCAAAGAATTTCCTCAAAGTGCCAGCACGTCCATTAAAGCCTCATTTGCATAAGGTGCCTCATTTGCATAAATATTTGCATAATGTTACCATACACTAACTTTTAGTAAACATGCCTCTTAATGAGTATATGGATAAAGAAAGACTAAAAGGTTTCTACATTACTATAATCCAGTACCAACCGCCAGGCACATTAGGAACTACTACAAACGCTGCCCATTTAGAACCCATAGCAAACCCGCCGTATCCTAACAGTACTACCAGGACTCACAAAGCACCATACCCTAACTATCAAAAGGCAACACTGCAAATATTAAACCAATACATTTCAGAGAACAACAATACATGACCTACTGGGGAAAGAACAAGTGGCAATGTCAAATAGGAATTATATAAACAGAATACCTCAGCTCAGTTACACATGCAGAACAGACCATCACCAAACAAGGAATCACAATTTAAAAACAGGAAGACAATAATTAAACTGGGAACCCCAAAAGCCAAACTTGGAATATACAACAACACTGTAGAAATAAAACTATAAATTAATTTCCTCTTGTACTAAATAAAGCGCAAAAATTAATGATGCACATTTCCCAGAGCTGACATATTCCAGTTAATAAATTCAAAATAAAGAGATATTTTTCTACCTTTTGTGCATTTTTTTTCAGTTGCAATTGCTCCAGCCACTTTCTTCTGGTTTCTTCGTGTCTTCTCCTAACTCTCCATCTGCTGTCCATTTGTCCTTTCTTCTGTCTTCTTGGTTTTTTTTTTCCATTCTCTCTCTACATCTGCTTTAACATACTAATCTTTCTCCTTTTGCTCTTTCCTCATTCCTATTTCATCTACTCAAAATTTACCCCTCCATCCTCAATCCCCACTTATTCTCCCAATACCCGGCCAATTGTAGATTTTTTATCCCTCCCACACAAAATATTTTTCCCCTCTCCATTTTACTCTCCCAGCCCCATCCCATTCTAATCCTCCCCCAACACCAGCTCCCTTCTAGTTCCAGCCTCACCCAGCATCCATTCCCTTCTAGTCCCTGCATCAGCCCATTTCCAGTCCTAGCAGCCCCCCAACCCATTTCCAGTCCTAGCAACCTCCCAACCCAATACCAGTCCTAGCCCCCCCTCATCAACCCACTTCCAGTCCTAACCCCCCATAAGCCCATTTCCAGTCCTAGCTCCCCCATCTATTTGCAGTCCCATCCGAGTCCCTCCATCAGCTCATTTCCAAACCCAGCCCCCATGAGCCCATTTCTAGTCCTTTCCTAGCCCCACCATCAGCCCATGTCAAATCCTAGCTCCCCTCCACTCAGCCCATTTCCAATCCAAGCCCCCCATGAGCCTACTTCCAGTTCTAGCCCCTTCATGAGTCCATTTCAATCCAAACCCCCACCACAGCCCATTTCCAATCTTAGCACCCCCCCAACAGCCAATTTCCAGTCCTATTCTAGCCCCTCCATCAGCCCATTTCCTGTCCTAGCCCCCCCTCACCCATTTCCAGTCCTAGCTCCCTCCCCCTCACAACCCATTTCCATTCCAAGCCCCAATCCCATCAGCTATTTGCAGTTCAAGCCCTCCTTCCACTCAGCCCATTTCCAGTCTTAGCCCCCCATAGCCCATTACCATTCCTAACCCCCCCCATCAGCCCATTACCAGTCCTAACCCCCCCATCAGCCCATTTCCAGTCTTAGCCCCCCCCCATAGCCCATTACTAGTCCTACCCCCCCCCAAATCACCATCACCATCACCATCACCAGCCCACTTCCAGCCTTAGCACCCCCCATGGCCCATTACTAGTCCTAACCCCCCCCCCCATCAGCCCATTTCCAGTCTTAGCCCCCCCCATGGCCAATTACCAGTCCTAACCCCGGCCAATTACCAGTCCTAACCCCCCCCCCTGGCCAATTACCAGTCCTAACCCCCCCCCCCCCCCCGGCCAATTACCAGTCCTACCCCCCCCCTGGCCAATTACCATTCCTACCCCCCCCCCCGGCCAATTACCAGTCCTAACCCCCCCCATCAGCCCCTTTCCAGTCTTAGCCCCCCCCATGGCCAATTACCAGACCTAACCCCGGCAATTTACCTGTCATAACCCCCCCCCGGCCAATTACCATTCCTACCCCCCCCCCCTGCCAATTACCAGTCCTAACCCCCCCATCAGCCCCTTTCCAGTCTTAGCCCCCCCCCATCATGGCCAATTTCCAGTCCTAACCCCCCCCCCATCAGCCCCTTTCCAGTCTTAGCCCCCCCCCCATGGCCAATTACCAGTCCTAACCCCCCCCCATCAGCCCATTTCCAGTCTTAGCCTCCCCACCATAGCCCATTACCAGTCCGAAACCCCCTTCCCCCCTATGATCCCACATTAAAAAAAAACCCCCACACAAAGCGGCTGCTTCTGCCGCGGCAGCCTCAAGAGCTCTGCCGCGGCAGCCTCAAGAGCTCTGCCGCGGGCCCCCCCCTGCCCGGCAGAGCCTCCCTGCATCATCTACCTTCAAGTCGCAAAACGCGGGCTTCGTTCAGAGCCCCGAGAGTAGCCGCGTGAAAGGAAAATCTCGCGGCTCTGAAAGAAGCCCGCGTTTTGCGACTTGAAGGTAGATGATGCAGGGAGGCTCTGCCGGGCAGGGGGGGGGGGCCCCGCGGCAGAGCTCTTGAGGCTGCCGCGGCAGAGCTCTTGAGGCTGCCGCGGCAGAGCTCTTGAGGCTGCCGCGGCAGAAGCAGCCGGTTTGTTTGGTTTTTTTTTTTTTTTTAATTTGGGACCTTTTAAATGCGGACCTTCCCGCGTGCCAGCTGCAAGGCCTTCGCGTGCCACAGCTGGCACGCGTGCCATAGGTTCGCCATCGCTGCTTTAGAAGAACACCACTTAGCTTCTCTGCAGCTTTACTGTCTAACTCCCCAAGAACACTCCCGATGCCACCTGAGTGTTTCGCCAGTTGCTTCCTCAGGGGATGCACAATTAATCATCCAAAATGCTGTGAGGGAAAACAGGAAACTATATTGGTGCGATCTTAGCATACCAATACCATACAGAAGCTGCGGCAAGAAATGTATCCCATTCTCATGTCCAAGGACACTCCCTGGGCATTTCCCTCAACAAACTGATCATATATCCTTTACATCCCTATCAAATATATCTCTAATGGAGAATCGCTCACATCACAAACCCCAACCAACTGACCATATCATCAAACATACCATCACAGTATGCTATCACCCATCATTAGGCATGCTCCAAGTGCCCATACTCTCACCTCATATGGTTCTGAGACCCTTTTTCTCCTTTCAGTGTATAGAAGAGAGTAAAGCCTGATTTAGAAGTCTGCAAGTTCAGCGGAGTGAAATTTGTTTGATTGATACAGACTGAAATAAGTCAAGACAGAGAGTGGACATTTCATGGGGCAGGTGTAACCACATTGTAGGGAGCTGCTGTGAGAAATGTCAGTATCCAGATATGTGGGAAACAGATGTCATAGCCAGAAAATCATAGTTATTAAAATAATATACTTTTGTAGCTCAGCAATATTATGCATCCTTTGGGAAATAGCAAAATTAGTTTAGATTTTTGTGAACTTGGTAAAGGTCCATACTTAGCATTTTAAATAGTGCCTTTTGGGATGACCAATGAAAGAATAACTGAAGCATTTTTCTACTGACAAGTAATTTTGATATAAGGCATGTCATGAAAAATATGTTAATTTTTACTTTGTTATAATATGTTAGCGTGCACTGAGATTACTTAGTAGTTTTCTGGGCATGAAAAAAACATCTGCATATATCCAGTTTGCATCAGCAAAATATTATCATGAGAAGCTTAGGAACGCACATTTAAACTGTGGAGACGTGGCCATCTGAGATATCTATGGGTATATCGCAGAGATGGGCATGATCTGAGATGTGCAACTATTCAGAATACAGAGAGCATGGGGATGTCCAGGACCATTTTGCCATGTACATGTGTGTTACAATATTAGTGGGGATGTGTTTCCCCGCTTCTGTCTATGGCCTGTGCCTGCACCCATGTGTGTTTCTTGTTGTCAATCTGGCTGAATAGTATGTTAAGCGGACCGTGCCAGACAATCCATGACCCTGATTCCAGAAACGTGGGTGTGTCTAGACCCATGAATGTGGAATTTGCTTTGAATCATGTCCGTACCCAATTTAAACGTGTCTGCAGGAGATAACTGGCCTATATGGAACCTGCCTCAGAGTAAACCTTTTTGATCCATTCCCTCCATAACTTTCAGTATTATATGTCATCTAGTCACATTTCTTGCAAATGTGCTATGTGCACTTAATTTTGCCACTGTGTCTGTAGGTGTTTATAATGCTTGACAGGTGACCCGATACCAGATACATTCCAGGATGTTACCCTAAGCCCCCTGTCAGTCACTCACGCACCACAGTCCATTCATTCTACACATCACACACAGTAAATATCTTCAGAACCCTAGTACCCAGTCCATACCCAAAGTGCCCCAACTCTTTATCCCCAATCCTTCATAATATGATACAGCCCTCAAGGAGTAATTATCTGGCCACTGCATTAAGTATCCCCCTCCCACTCTCTTCCTCAAACTCCCTCTGATCCCTAAATCCCCAATGCAAAATCTTTGACAGTCCACTCTAAATAGGTTATCATGGAAGGATATGGTCCCCCAACCTTCTCTCACCCAACTCATTACCCTCTTCTCTCCCCTCCACAATCCAGTACCAGTTCATAAACACAGCATAAACACAGACTCATTAAGCATCAAGAGAGAGAAATAAAAGTGGAGGATCAGGAAAAAGGGACAGCATTAGAAAAGTATTACTGACGTTTAGACATCACACGAGAAAAAAGAAAGTAAGGTGCCCACTGTTAGCCAGACAGCAGAGGTTTCACTACAGAATCTGATCAGGTATAGTAACAAATGTCCATCTGCCAGATCTTGGTCTTGTATGTTGACACTCTCCGGGCTGGAGAGGGGTAAATAGTGGGACAAAACAAAGGATATCCTCTATCTAACTTGCCTTTCCAAGATCCCTATCTGCCAGCTCATTTACATAGCATCATCCCTGGTGTAACTCGGGAGCCAAGCAACTAAGTGTGGTGCTATAAAGATAGCAAAGTCTGTTCAAAGGTCAGACCCAAAACACTGCTTTCTAGCTCCCCAACAAGCCAGCAAAGGTTGTCCTACTTCACTGATTTAAAATGGGCAGTCTGTATATTATTAGAATGTCCAGGACTGTGGCCAGTGTTTCATTCTTAAACAATACCCATTATGAGAGCCCTTCACTGTCTAAATGTGTACCTCCTTCAGACCAATGCTGGTCTGAATCTCTCCTCAGGCTTCCATGGTGACCTCCTCAGTATCCAATTGCTCCAGCCACTGACTTGCGTTGGGACACTCTACTTCACCAAATGTGAGACTTTGCTGGATAATGAAGTGAAAACTGAATTTTTGTGGTCCATCAATTTTCTGCAGACATCAGAGATCCTATCCTTGTTGTTGTTGTCCCAAGTAGTCTTGAAAGGCAAATTATCACACACAGCCTGGTCTCTCCTGCTTTTTTCATGCCAATGTGATGGGCTCTCTGCACTCACAGGTTACCAAGCTTATGATCAAGTAGCAAGGTGGTTGGCGGCCAAGTATCCAGAAAAGCAATTAACTTAATGTCGGTTAATGTTAAACCTCGCAAGGCAAAAGTTACTTCACCGTGATCACTTTTCCAGATCATCAGTTTTAAGTTTGTAGGCTTCAGCTTTGCTCTGCAATGCCTTTAGCTGAGCCTGCATGCCCACTATCTTGTCTTCAGCATCCAATATACACTGTTCAGACTCTACCATATGAGACACATATTTGGTAAAGATTTGAGATACTGAAGCAATCTGTCCTGACAGCTTCTCAAATCGAAAATCCAAAGCCTGGATCACCCAAGGCTGGCACAACCCCAACAGGCAAACTAGGCGGTCGCCTAAAGTGCCAACATTCCCAGGCCGCCTACTGCTGCCTCTGCCATCTCCCTCTGGGATCTGCAGCGGCAGCAATGGCATTTAAATTTATTTTATTTATTTACATTCTCTTCTATACAGCGCTATTCTGCATCAGTGTGGTTTACATTGAACAAACTGAAATTACATTGAACAGGGCATTATAACTTGGAGATAACTATTTTACAGGGAACATGGGCAATGGAGGGTTAAGTGGCTTGCCGAAGGCCACAAGGAGCACCTGTGGGACTAGAAACCCCAGTCCTTCCGGCTCAAGGTTGCTGTCCTCTAGTGTGATTTGAACCCCTGACCTTCCGGCCTGAAGTACCTTGCCCCAACCACTAGGCCACTCCTCCACGCCTGGAAATCCAGCGCTTATGCGAACCCACTTGTACTGCATTGCTGTTCTGCTCTCTGTGATTTGCTGCCTCTATCCCTTCTGACGCAGACTGCATGGGGGCTGAAGCCTGCCTCAGAGGGGGAGGAAACGGCAGGCCACAGACAGAAAGAAGAGCAACACAGCAACAGATAGTTCGGGTAAGCATTATATTGCTGTTTAAATGCCTTTGCTGCAGGTCCTCGAGAGGGACGGCGGCATCAGCAACAGTGGGGCCAGGGGTGGAAGCACGGTGGGCAGCAGAATCGAGGACTCACCTAGGGTGCTTCATAGCCTTGCACCAGCCCTGGTACCCACCGAAGAGGTAATCTGAGAAATCTCATTGTCACTCAACAGCAGACCATCGCACGTGGCATCTGCCATCTTGGCCCCCCTTGCTTACTGTAACCCTTTTTTTCTGGGTTTTGGAGATCATAGCTGGCAATTTTATTCAACAGAAACTTGTCCATACATCCCCCAGATCTCTCTTATATGCCCATTGTCACAAGCACAACGCCATAACCACTAGTCTTCTAGTTGTTGAGGGCGTAGTGGTTGAGAACCTTCTTCTATCAGCTGTAACATTTATGCTTTAAGTAGAAGGATTGTAGTCGTGTTAAACCAAGGGTAAGGCTTATGACAGAAAATTTTATTTTGAACACAATAGAACAGATCAGGTTCCTGGTACCATTTACAGAATTTTAAATTATAGGATTTTTGCTTAAGGTTCAGCAGGTTGGTGGCAAAGCAAACAGAACTCAGCATTGGCTTTTAAAGTCCTCTTCACTGCAGAAGCTTAGCCTTTTCACATATAACAAGATGCCACTTTTCTTATTGTCCTTTGTCAATCAGAGCAATAGAAAAACAAACTTTACTTCTATGGAAAAATTATCTTCACTCGGCCATAATTCTCTCTAGGCTGCACTTCCAGATGAAGAACCAAACTTAGGTTATGAAATAAGCATTCACAGTGTCCTCAAGACTCTTATAGCAGGCTTCTCTTATAAACAGGAGCAAAGCACAAACACTGCTAACAGCTAATTAACTTTCTCTCCGTTGTAGTTTCAACACAACTGACAGAGAAGCATGAATCACAACCTTACTTCATTAGCTTATGCTGCAGTAAATTCCTCCTTTCAAAACACACAGGAATTTACTTTCTCACTGCTTAGCTCTGAGGATACTTCAGCAAGAGGAACAGTTCTTTTCAGGCTGGTCTTTCTTCAGACGCTTTAAGTCTAGAGCTTGGCATAAAGAACAATCCATCAACATATCTTCTTTTGCCCCTAGCTCTGACCCTTCTTCTCCCAATTGCATAGGTTCTGACTCACCCAGTTGATCAGAGTGCCCTGTTGACAACCTCTCTGGTGGCCTGAAAGCTTCTCTCCTTCCTGGCTCCCACCTTTGTTGCAAACCTGATTCAGGGAAATCACCTCTCTCAGCAATGGGTAGCTCAGCCTGTCTCCAGAAGTTAGCACCTGCTCTGGCTTCTCCAGCATTCCATTGTCCTTGCTGCTCTGAGGTCTGTCCTCTGCTGCTTTCTCTGCTCCTTCTGCAATCACTCCTCTTCCAGCTCCTACTCCTCCTGCTACTGCTACTCTCGCCATAATTTAACCAAGGTTTATACTCACTGGGATCCAACCCCACCTCTTTCTCTCCTAGGTGTTTGTAATCCCTCTGCCTTCTGACATCAGGATAATCAGTGCAATTATTAGAGTGAGGGTTTTTGTCCTCATGCTTGCAATCTATCCTTCTTACACTGTCAAGCATTTCCTGGAACTTGTTCCAGCTGGGTTTTTTCTGCCTTTGAACTGTGGCTCTGGCCTTTTGACCCTGCACACCTAACAGAGGCCCCTTGATTAAGGTGAATTCCTTATGCTGTTCACCTCCCCCATGCTCAAAATGGTTGACTTTGCCACACCATATTCAACTTAAGCCATACATTGAGAGGCAACCGAGGTCCAGTTGAGCCAGTTTCAGAGATCCAAGCTACCACAACCACTCAGGTTCAGTACATTATGTGATATCCCCTATGTATTTATCTTAGATAAAGTGCTCCTGTTTTACCTGTAAGCTGGATAGCTGAAGGGAGTCATTGCCGTATGATAAAGCTTTTTGCCTCTGGGTCACGTTCAAATCCAGGTCAGTAGGGACAGGTTCCTATGAATCTTTAAATTCTGCTATACACAACATCACTGATTTGCAACAACAACATGAGGAGGGGAGAGTGATAAAGATAATAGCCTACACGTTCCTCTAGGGTAGATGATGGGAGATGGCTTTGTTTTTTCATAGCTGCTCTAATTTGTGAGTGGAAATTTAAAAAAATTGCAAAATATTGGTTGCGGGTGGGGTAAGTCATGAACTTGTTAGACTTGCCTTTCCTGAATTCTCCAGCTTGGCTCTTTCAAGCACAGGTTTCTCTACTTGCTCAGGGCTTGCAAGAGTAATGCATCATATCCAGGAAATACGACTGTTTAATGTTTAATATTTATGGAGCTTCATCTACTACTTTTCGAATATCATCAAAGCGATGTACATAACCATCAATTTTAAAACAGGGCAGGGTTATAGCAATACGAACAGCATTCATCAACAGTACAAATTACAAATCAATTGCAAGCAGTGTCCACTAATGCATAGCCAGTTATACTAGTATAAATAACAATTGCAAAAATTTAAATAATATCCACATCCACAATGTTTGCTTTTGCTAATAAAAATCACTATATTTTACTCACTGAGCAACTCCGCTCAAAGTGCTCCCCTCACTGGTAACTGTTCATAATTAGCACTCGTTTCATCCACATGGGGGTCAGTTTTCAGATGCAGATTGTCAGCTGAATTTAGGAACCTAGGGCCCCATATTCAAAGGTACTTTTCTGGTTAACAGCACCTGCTAAGCAGATAAGTGTTAGAATTGCAGCGCCCTCTCAAAGGACCTACATTTAACCCCCATCCACCTCATCAATTCCAAGTGATTATTACCCTTATGTTCCATGTAATCTGTGACTCCCTTGAGTTTGTTTGCTGTTCTATGTAAACCACTTTCGCTTAAAAGAGAGATATAAAATGTGTTAAATCAATAAATAAGTGCCATTGAGAAGGATATTCAGTGGTACCATCTGGACAGCGCCGCTGAGAATTACCTCTGAGCACCGAGACACTGTCTGGATAATAGCAGGGCCGTGTGTGGGTGGGGTGAGGGTGGTCCCTGGCATTACCCAGTTAGTGGCAATATTCAGTTCGCTGACCCCGATAACAAACCGCATTCAGTTAGGCTACAAAACAGACAGGCCTGATCATGGCCACTATCTGGATAGCACTGAAACCTGATATTCAGCGCTGGAGGGTATCTGAATTCCAGTGCTCAGTATGCCGTTAAACTTTAAATGCCATCATGGCTGGTGCTTAAAATATCAGCCTGCTAATTTTTCACTTGAAAATTCACCTCAGTTTAGGAATCTAAAAGCTAGGAGTCAAAATTTAAGACTGCAAATTATTTTCCTAGGTAAGGGGCTAAATTAGTTGCCCAGCGCTAGATATCAGTGCTGAGGGCCTTATATCCATGCCCGACTCCTGCCCTCCCCCCCCCCCCCCCATCTCCTATAGCTGCTCACTTTTTAGGCTCCCACATTTAGGTGCTCAACCGTAGTCAGTTTTCAAAGGGGCTAATTTAGATGCTTAACTTCTAAAGTTAAGTATCTAAAGCCTTTGAAAACTGACCCCATGATTTTGATTGATATGGATTCATTGATTTGTATTTTATTTTATTCCATGACAGATTGCAAACCAAAGAAAGCAGGATAAATATGTCAGAGTAAAAGGAAAGCATAAGATATGAATCATTGCTAGAGCCTGTTTCACTGAGGCTTTTCTCCTATTCTGTGTTTGAAAAGGAAGCTTAGGAAATAGTCATATTATATAGCAGTATTCTAGGTTAGCAAACATATCACATATTATGAAAAGATACTTATCAGTAGTAGAGCCAAATAAAGCCAGATTTGTGAAGGAATGGAGATGTCGAGGTCGGGACGTACTCTGTTCTGATGGTATCTTAGAAAGAGCTCTGCTGAAGTTGAAGCCGTTTCTAAAATACACAGAAGGAAGTGTACAAAATGCATGGGGGAAAGAGCCATTTCACAAAAAATGTGACATCTTACATGCCAAAGTGCTGACATTTCAGAAGATGCACCTGTAAATGTCAGGACTTGCACGCGTATCTGAGTCATTTTGCACGCCTAGATGCGTAGATGCGGCTAATTAACTACAGAGGATGCTATCTTCACCTCATTTCAACTTGGAGAGGGAAAGAAACATTGGGGGTTTAAGGGGAAAAATCATTGCAAAAGGCTCCTGGTGCCAGATTCCAGCCCTGGCTGCATTTGAGCTGGTGCTGTAAAGGAGCGGAAGGAAACTAGCACGCTAAGAAGGGATGAGAGCCGGTGATTTTCTAGAAGCCAGCAATCAGCTTGCTCCTGGCACACCAAAGAAATAACCTTTATATGACTTTCACCAAAATGTCACTTGGCCTGATTTACATAAAAAAATTTGAAGCCACAATGTCTTTAATCTTAAGTTTCAGGAGCAAGTTTATTCCAACTTCACTTATTTGAAGTTCAGAAAGGGTTTTTTTTTCTTTTTTAGCAAGGAGCCCTACAGATCAGAGACCTGACTTAATTCATATTATTAGCTAAATCACTGGTGAAGAGCCAGGATCTTATTTCCAGAGCTTATCAATTACTGTGCACCTCAAAGACTCCAGCCTTATAGAGGTTAAAAGCTGTGTGGACTGTGGATTTGGGGTGTAGCCTCTTGGAATGGGATTGGACTGCTTTATGAGACTTAAGAAGAGAGGGTGCATCAATGTAGGAAAATGGCTACAAAATATTTTTGCCTGTGGTATTTTTCTTTGGAGGGCCTGTTTAAAATGCGCTAGCTATCTTCACCCTTGGGCTGATGTAACTGTGTGGAGAGGAGCACCTTTTTTCATGCGTAATGGGCTTTTCCAGTGATAACAGCTTTTTTTTGGACAGATGATTTCTTGGATACATACAATGACTAGTTATAGACTCCCCTCCCTCCCCCCCCCCCCCCCCCGACTGGCTCTTATACTGTTTGGATGTGGCAGGGAGCCTTATGGGTCAGATGTTGACAGGAGCATACATTTAACTGAGCCATTGCTGACTGCAGCAAGGCGCTCTGTTGCTATCTTGGAAAGCTTAGCAAAACCTACTATTTCCTTTCGGTTGCAACTGGTCAAACATGTGTATTCAATGGAAATATACTCTTTCAAGGGTAGAAACAGTTATCCCAGCACAGTAAATATTTGGAAACCATTTAAAGAGTTGATAGGTAAGGATGCTTTGGTTGGTAATGACTAAGGGGCCCTTTGACTAAAGGTGTGTACTTACTGCGCAATTAGCCACAATGCCAGGGCGTGGGTAAGTGCATCTGTTGTGTGATGTCAAAGGGGTCCCCAGGAGGTTCCTGGCAGTTTAGCACAAGACCGTGAACCCTAATGCATACATGGCACGATTAACGAGGGTATGTCTAACGATACCCATAGAGGTATTGTCATGTCCACGTGCATTAATTGCCAGTAAGCACGTCGCAGTTGCCCTTCCGCTAATGGCAATATGCTCTCCACGCCCACACTCCTCCCCTAATCCACCTACTCTTCACCCTAGTGTGCAACGGTCAGTTACTGTGCGTTTTAGTGCCCGGTGGCACTTGTTAGCATTTACTACTGCTAGTGACCGCACACTAAAATGTGTGTTAACCAGTTAGCAGCATTTACTAGAAGGGCCCCTATGTTCAGTTTTTCTTTTTATAAATTGTTTCTCTTATCTCTTAATACTCCTTCAATGAGCAATGCTGTGAATTGAATATGGGTGTGATTATTATTATTATTATATTATTGTATATTATCTAATTGTGTCTGATCTGTGAGGGCTAGAAAGCTCTGAATTTTTGCGATATGTTTGCTGCACAAGCTGTTAACCCCCTCCTGATTTCTCTCTTTGCTATTTGCCTCTGTTGTTGTTTGTTGCTGGTTGTTTATTCTTAATTGTTCAATAAAGCAGATTATTTTCCTGTCAAATGAAAACTAGCAAGAATAGGACCAGCTCTCAAGAAAGGCAATTTAGATCTAATTACAGGCCTGTCGCTAATCTACCACTGTTTTCAAAATTCATGGAGAAGGCTGTTCCTTCTCTACTTACTTTCTCATTGCATCTGTAGCAATCCGGCCGCAGGAAAGGTTTTAGTATGGAATTCTCCATGGCATCTCTAGTGGATAGGATTAGATTATTTATTTATTGATTTATTTAATATTTTTTATATACCGTCTTTCTACGATTCAAAACTGTTTACATGGAACATGAGGTAACTGTTTTCACAGCTGTTTTACAAAGAACAAGATTAAACCACGAGGCTGGTAAGAGATTTATTTTTGTATCTCTCGATTTGACTACAGCTTTCACTTTATCGACCATCAGCTTCTTTTGATGAGGTTAGAAGAACTAGGTTAAGCGAGTATGACGTTTTTACAGTGGTTTTCTTCATTCTTATCTAGTCGTGCAGTTGAGATTGATTGGAATTCAGTTATTTCTACTTCTAGGTCAGTAGGATGTGGGGATCCCTCAGATCTCCATCCTCTCCCCCATTCTTCTCAATTTATTTCTACCTCCATTATTCACAGTCATCCAGTGTCATGGAATTTCTGCATTTGTGTATGCTGATGATATACAACCGTTAGCTGGTGTGAATCCCAGCACACTAGATAATCTTATTCAAAATTCCTGCCCAGATGTTGTGGCTCAGTGGCTTGACGAATATCGTTTAAAGCTTAATCCTGACAAGTCTGAGGTTATTTGGTTCTATCATGGATCTAATCAGCTATCTTTGGCTCCAGTGATTAGTAATATGGCACTTCTCAAAGACTCAGTCACAATATTGGGAATCACCTTGAATTCCCAGTTCAACTTTGAGAAACATAGGGCCCGATGCAGAGACGCAAATAGTGGGGTTGGACATCCTGGTTGTACGTCCGTCCCCCGTTTTGGCCCGGCATGCTATTCCGAGTCCAGCCCTCCCCACACGTACAGAGGGTTGGCACAGGGGGTGCTGGAATGGGGTGGGAAGAGGAGGGCCAGAGGCTGAGAGTGGCTTGAGTGGGGGTGGGTTGCAGCACCCGGACATACAGGGCCTATTCTGGTTGGGCCGTGTATGTCTTGCGACTGCACTTTGGACATCCAGCTTATTCCATCTTGGAGGTTGAATAAAGGCCGGGTGCCATTGTAATCGGGGCCTTCCGCCCCCCCCCCAAGACAACTGGGTCGCCGCAGGTGAGCTCCCTCCTCCCAATCCCGGCCCTGGCTGCCCCCTCTGAGGGTCAGGCAGTGGGGATAAGAGACTTTGATCGCTGTCGGGCCTTGCTTGCTCCTGCTGAGTGTCCTGGTGCCATGGCGATGGGATGCCATGGCATCGGCACACCAGCAAGAGCACTGAGCGATGGAGACGGGCATCACACTCTACATCTCCCCGCTCAGAATACTGTGCCCGCCAGCCCGTCCATGTTCCCAGATTCTGCAACCATGGGAACATATAGGTCCTGCGGGTGCAGAATCTGAATCAACTGTACCCCGTCCATATTTTGGACGCCAGAAGTACAGTTTATAATTGGGCTCATATTATTCCTTGTTCATTCTATCTCTTTCTATTTATCTGGAATAGATATGCATAGTTAAATTTATCTTTAGTAACAAGGATCCCAATTCACTCTTCAATGGTGAATTGAGTCAATTATTATAACTCTCTTTTCTGGCGTTAGCACATCTTTAATTAAAAGGCTTCCAGTTTATTCAAAATTAAGCAGTTAAAATTTTATTTAATGCAGGAAATATGATTGTGTGAATCCATTGCTCTGTATGCTCTGGCCATCATGAATTCGTTCAAAATTCTCATTTTGACACCCCCAACTCTTTACACTGACCTACTTCATTACTTAGCATCATTTTGGACACCTCACACTTTTCTCTGTAAAGTCAAGTCGACATGCCTCTTTTGTGTATCTTGATCCACAACTTTGAACTTCTGGCCTAAGAATAGAATCCAATTACACAAAATGTAAGGTTGCATTGAAAACTTGGCTTTTCATTGGTACTATTACTATTTATCATTGGTATTGCGCTACAAGGCATATGCAGCACTGTACAGAGACATTTATTTATTTAGCATTTCTTATATACCACTTTTCAGTTTTATCAAGGCAGTTTACATTGAACACACCAACAATTTTACATGGAACAGCTAACATTACAACTGTATATATATCACAATTTGAACTGTGTAACATTTCAATAACAACTATTTACAATTATAGTTTTAGAAACAGTCCCTGTTTATAAGAGCTTACAACCTAGTCAAGACAGACAACACAAAAGCTGGGGACAAAAATATATCTAGGGAATAGTAAGGAAACAAATAGGAGGTGAACAGGAGACTAAGGAGATCAGGATCCAAAAGCAATCTCCAAGAAGTGAGTTTTTAGCTTGGATTTGAACAGGGCCACAGATGGAGCCTGACGTACTGACTCAGGTAGTTTGTTCCAGGCATAAGGAGCAGCAAGGTAGAAAGATCGAAGTCTGGAGTTGGCAGTGGGAGAGAAGAGCACAGATAGAAGGGATCTTCCAGAAGAGCGGAGTTCCTGAGGAAAGGTATAGGGAGAGATAAGAGAGGAAAGGTAATGAGGAGCAACCAAATGAAGACACTTATAGGTCAGTAGGAGAAGTTTGAACTGGATACAGAAATGGGTAGGAAGGCAATGAAGTGCCTTGAGAAGAGGGGTGACATGAGCATAGCAACACTGGCAGAAGATTGAAGTGGGGAGAGATGACTCAGAGGAAGACCAGCAAAGAGGAGGTTGCAGTAATCTAGACAGGAGGTCACTAGAGGTGACTGGAGGTTGCAGTAGTCTAGACAGGAGTTCACTGGTCACTTACAATGAATAGACGTAACTTGCTGCCCTCTGGCATTAACCTTCTAATTTTTCCTTGTGTATGTATTAGGTGGTACAAGAGGATTCTATTATCTTTATTATCTTCCCAATGCACCCCTTAATGTTCTTGTTATATAATCTAATTGTGTTTTACCCAATGTGTAATCAAACTCTAGTATTTGTTATTGGAGGATGTGCCATTCCTTATCGTCCCTCCAGTCCAGTCCAGATACAAGGATTATACCCCATCACCACCAGGTAGAGACTAAGAACAACTGATTTGATGATGTCACAGTAGAAGGATCCATGCAGCAGTGATAGCTCCAATATTTTCTCAGTCTCCAGCAGATGGTGATGAGCTTCCGTGCAGTCTGAACTCCACTGAGATGGTTGGATTTAAAAAAAAAAATTTAGGAGCAAAGAGAGACGATTTGGTTTCTCTATCCCATTTATAAGGAATGCAGTGTCTTTGGCTCCTTTGCTGACCTAGGACTGTTTAGTCAGTTTCTATGTGGTCTGGGGTGTATATCTGGTGGTCCAGGTCCCTCCTCCTCTCTAACACCTATTTATTTTCTCTGAGTATCTCTTTTGGGAGCCTTTGGTATATTTTCTTTATCCTTCCTCTCAGTTTGTGAAGAACTTGGGCTGTTTTAGTTCTGCACCGCTGTGGCTCTTTGAATTTTTGCTTCAGAAAATAAAAAACAGGCAGAGCGTTCCCTTAGCTCCGGGGCTGTTTTTTCATCGTTTCCTGCTTACCGGAGGTTTTCAGCTCTGCTGATTTGGTTTTCGTCGTTGGTTTGCCGAGGTGAAAGGAGTTTTTCTTTTTATTTTTTTTGTCGGTTCTTGGGCTGCCGTGGTTTCTGGGATGCCGTCAGTTTGTGTTTCCTGTGGCTCCTGCCATAGTTAGCTTTTGCCGGCTGGGTTGTGCCGTTCCTGTGAGGCTGGTAACCGCGCGTCTGATGATTTTTAAAAAAAGGTTTTAAATCGTCGGTGTCTGAAGGTGCAGATAATGAAGCTATACAATTCTGCTTCTCTTCAGCAATGGTTTCATGGGTGATTTGGTGCAGGGGAAGTCAAGAGAACCTTCTGAGGGGCATTTAGCAATTCCGGGCTCCTTGGAGGGTCTAAGACGTCATTGAGCTGCTCAGGGAGATCTCTCTATTGCTTCTGGTATGCCTTTCTCTCCTGAGTTTGTTTTGTTTTTGCATCAGGCCTTCTGCATGAAGCAGAACCCTGGTGCAAGGTTCTTCTGCTGACATGGATGTGCTTCATGCCAGAGAAGACTTGGTGTCTGCGTCCAAGGATGCATCTGGGCTAGCAGCTAAGTGTCGCAAATTGCAGGAGTTGTTGGATGAGGACTGTGTTCTGCTTCTTTCTTTGGGTTCAGAAGACTCTCTAGATGGTCCCTCTGGACACTGGAGGATTCTATTTGGTGATGAGTGGAAGGAAGGAGAAATCCCACCAGGAGAGGACCCTTCTATTGTGAGGGTATTTTTGGTGAGAAGAGCTGGCAGTCTTGATAGCTCAGTGGTTCTAAATATCCCTCATGATTCTTCAGGTAAGGAGCCTTCCCTAGAAGATCCTCTTCTGCAGGGTATTCGTAAACCTCAGAAGTTTTCCCCATTGCATAGTGCTATTAGAGAAATGACTGATGCAGAATGGGAGGTTCTGGAGGTGGGGTTGAAGGCGCCTGGTTTATGGTGCGGCTGTATCCTAGTCTGCCTGATGATAAGGACAGGGCTGGCTAGTCCACTAGGTGGGCTAGGCAGCCACCTAGGGTGGGAGACCTCTGCAGGTGGCAGGCCATGTGCTTCAACCCTCCCCCCACGTGACAAGTTGCACTGCTCTCCCCCCTCCCCATGCTGAGCCATTTCACTACCCCCTGCTGCCGCTGATTCCGGTGATGGTGGCAGCTCAGCAGCAATGATGGCTCGGCTCAGGGGCAGCGGCAGGGGGTCAGAAGTGGCAGGCTATAGGTGCCGAAGCACATGGCCTGCTGCTATCCTCGAACAGAGCTGCTTCCCCCCATCAGCGGCAGTGGGGGATGGCAGCACGGCTCAGCATGGGAGGGGGAAGGCAGGGCAGAGCGGCATGGGGGTGGGGCGGCACGGCCAGAGCTTCTGTCTAGGGTGGCAGAAACCCTTGGGCCTGCCCTGGATAAGGATCTCCTTAAGTTGCTAAAAGTGGATGCTCTTGTTTCTGTGGTTTCCAAGAAATCTACTATTCTAGTAGAAGGTGGTGCTGCACTAAAAGATGTCCAACACCGTAAGTTAGAAGTGGTATTGAAGCAGTCTTTTGAGGTCTCTGCTCTTACCTTGCAGGTTTCTATTTTGGGGGTTTATGTGGCACGAGCCTCTTTGAGATGGACAGAGGTTGCCGGAAGTGGATCAGGACTCTTCTGGAGCATTATTGGAAGCTGTTAAGCTTGAATCAGATTCGGCATATTTAGCAGATGTGCATTGTGACTTGGTTAGAGCCTCAGTTATATTGCTTCGGTGATTTTGGCCCAGCAGTTTTTGTGGTTGTGTAATTGGTCAGCAGATGTGGCTTCCAAAACTTGGCTTAGTAAACTTCCCTTCAAGGGCAAGCTTCTCTTTGGAGAAGCATTGGAGAAACTCATAAAGGACTTGGGGGATTCTAAAGTTCCCAGATTTGCCAGAAGGCAAGCCTAGAGGGGCTAGGTCTCTGGCTGCTACTAGAGGTCACGCTAAGAATTTTTGGAAGTTTAGAGCTTCACGCTTTGGTACCTTTGAATGTTCTCATTATGCTGCTAGGGGTCAGCCCTTTTGGGGGAGGGGGAAGGAAGAGGTAGGGGCTATTTTGGGGGTCCTTTGGGGAGGCTACAGTAAGGTGGAGCTGATTCCTGTGGGAGGTCGTCTGCAGACTTTTTATTCCGCTTGGGTCCAAATAAATTCCGATCAGTGGGTTTTAGAAGTCATTCGTGAAGGTTATGCTCTGGAGTTGGCTCGTCCTTTCTCAGATGCCTTTATCTTGCAAAGGCAGTGGCAGACACCCTCAATGGGTTAGTGTAACTCGGACCAGTGGTCAAGGTCCCTCCATGCAAATGCATGCTTGGTCAATACTTTATTTATCGTGGGCAGATGCTCGTGTTGGATCTGATGGCATTTCTTCAGCTGCAGACACGAGAGGATGTCAGAAGGCCTGGATGCTCTGGTGCAAACATGGCCAAGCAGCAGCATCCTTTATTTTTTCTGCCTTGATCTCTCATAGGTCGGGTGCTGCAGAAGTCTCAACGGGTGCTGGCAAATCTAGTGGCTCCGGATTGGCCTCGGAAGCCCTGGTATGCAGATCTGGTATGTTTGTTGTTAAAGGATCCTTGGCATCTTCCTCTAGTAGACAACCTTCTGACACAAGGTCCGATTCTCATGCCAGAGGTTGTTCGATTCTCTCTTATGGCTTGGCTCTTTAGAGGGCACGGTTAGGAAAAAAGGGTTATTCTCCTTAGGTCATAGTGACACAGCTTCGAGCTCATAAGTGTTCAATTTCTCTGGAGTATATTAGAGTCTGGCGCATTTTTGAGATTTGGTGTGAGGAAAGGGGTCTCTGAGCTCTTTCTTCTTCTATGCCTGATGTACTCATTTTTCTCCAGGCTGACCTCGATAAGGGTCTTGCTTTAAATTCTTGGAAGGTTCAAGTGGCAGCCTTAACTTGCTATTGAGGATGTGTTCAGGACTTTTCCATAGACTCTCATCTGGATGTGGTTCATTTTCTTAGAGCAGTCAAGCATATTCGTCCTCCTTTGCATCAGCTCATGCCTCCGTGGGATTTGAATTTGGTTTTATCGGCCCTTACTGAAGCTCCTTTTGAGCCTCTCTGTCAAGCTTCATTGAAAGATCTTACTTTGAAGATGTTCTTTTTGATGGCTGTTTGTTCTGCTCATAGGGTTTCAGAGTTGCAGGCTTTATCTTGCAGGGAACCTTTCCTGGTGATTTCTAAAGAGAAAGTGGTTCTTTGTCCAGTTTCATCCTTGTTGCCAAAGGTGGTTTCCGGGTTTCACCTTAATGAATCCATTGCTGTGCCGGTGTTTTCCAGTTTGGATGCTGTCTTGGATCTTTGCGTCTCCTCGATGTTCATAGGGTGCTTTGTCACTATCTCAAATGTGCTGAAGTATTTTGAAAGTCAAGTCATCTCTTTATTATGTTTGGCGGCTCATGTAAAGGAGAAGCAGCTGCGAAAGCCTCTATTGTGCATTGGCTGCAGGAGGCTATTGCTTCTGCATATTTGCTCAAGTGTAAAGCTCTGCCAGTTGGGTTGTGTGCTCACTCAATGAAGACTCACGTGACTTTGTGGTCGGAATTTAGTCTGGTGCTGCCGGTGGATATTTGTAGGACAACGACTTGGTTGTCTCTCCATTCCTTTGTGCGTCACTTCCACTTTTAGTCTAGAGTCGATGCCTGCTTCGGCACTCAGGTTTTACAGGCCAGGCTTGTGGGTCCCATTGTTGAGAACTGCTCTGGTACATCACATGTGTCTGGACTGGACTGGAGGGATGATAACGAAGGTAAAATTAGACCTTGCTAATTTTCTTTCCTTGAGTCTCTCCAGTCCCGTCTAGAACCCGCCCATTCTGTTTTAGCAAGCTTGGATGTCAAGAGCATATTTATGCGTGTTTGTTTTCTGTCTGGGATATTTTTCTCTTAGATTTGTAGAATTTTGCAGTTCTCATGTTCAAAGGGAGTTTGAGACACTTAATTCCTCTGTAAATTAAAATGTGATTTAAATTGCAAGTTGATTCTTTTGACTAATTCTTGTCTTCGTGGAGTCAGCTCCAGTATTCTACAGTAATAACAAAGCAATCACTTCTGCATGGATCCTTAGACTACTGTGACATCATCAAATCAGTTGTTCTCAGTTTCCACCCGCTGGTGATGGGGCATAACCCATGCGTCTGGACTGGACTAGAGAGACTCAAAGAAAGTAAATTAGCAGGCAAGGTCTAATTTTACCTTAGTATAGCTGAGTTTAAAAGAGGTTTGGACAAATTCCTGGAGGAAAAGTCCATAAACCATTATTAAAGTGGACTGGGGAAATCCACTGCTTATCCTTGGGATAAGCAGCATGGAATATGGGAACCTTCTGGGAACCTGCCAGGATTGGCCACTGTTGGAAACAAAGTAGTGGGCTCGATGGATCTTTAGTCCGATTCAGTATGACATTTCTTATGTTGTATTTGTATTAGGATTTGGTTATAAACTGCCTTGGTATTTTAGGATGAAGAGTGGGTAATCAAATAAATTAAACCCGAAATCTTAAAACTAAAATAGACAAAACAAAACAAAAATTGAAGCCATTAAGAGTTCTGCAGTATGCTGATGATGTACCATTATCTTCTGGGATCAGTGAAGCAGAATTTGATAGTTGTCCCTGCACCATTCCACATTGCAGGCCCCAGTTTATTTCTGAGAGCCAGTGTTTAAAACTGCTGCCCGTCTGAGGCAAGTTGGAAATACATTTGCAAAGTCTGCTACTGCCTTTAGCAGTGATGTTCCCAGTTTGTCATGAAAAATGCATGGGTTATCTGTTGATGTCTGGTGTATCTGCTTCTAAGATGAACACTGGAAAAGAGCATTAAAGATGTAGGCAGACAGGCCTTCCTTTCCCGTTTAATTATGTCGTTTAGTTTTATGCAGCAATATGTGTGTGATTATTTTTTGCAATTCTACAAATGAGTACACAGCATGTTATAAATAATGGTATTTTAGGATATTTATTGATCGGTTGTTCTTTTCAAATGCTTTCCTGGCCTTACAAAGGTTGCTTGAAGCAGTGTATAAAATAATAAAAAAAAAAAAAAAAAAAACAGAATAGAATAAATCTATGTGCTGCTAATTTGACTCTCTATGAATTTTCTATTTCTTTTCCTATCCCACCTCAAGCTGATGATTTCCTGTCAGTTACAGGTACTTCTGTTCCATATGAATTTCATTTTTTTGCTTTAATTTTATCAGATTATAGTTTGCCTATGTGGCTGACCTTTTCTGAGTCTAGCATATTGATTTTTTATTTTGCATTCTTTCTCCCCAAGTTTAGATTTCCGCAACATGCACCAGATGGCAATAACTTCAAAGCTTATTCGTCTTATCTAGAAGATATAATAAATTGTGTCACTTTGCAAATCCAGATTTAGGAATGATCACTTTATAAAGTGATTAGGAGAAAGGACACGTGATTGGACACAGATATTTATTAACTGTGCACTTAAACAGCTCTGTCCTTGCTTCTAAAGAGACCTGCCATCTCCTAGCTATATGTGCAATCACCCAGCTGCCATGGTTATATTCAGCTTTCTTGCTGGGGTCCTTTCCAGCAGGGCAAGCATTAAAGAATGCATCCAAGGCTACTGCACTGGGACCCCATGCCGTAAGGGGCCCCCAAGTCTGCCCAGAGCTAAAGGAGACACAGCATGCTGGTAGGTTTTTGGGTCCCCTGCCAAATAATTTTCTTGGGCCCCATTGTGTGACACTAGCCCTGCTATCCAGAATTAACACATTTTTCTGTAAGGCCTCCCAGTGGCTTACCAACTATCTCCTGGTTCAGTAAGTTCAAGCAATAAATAAGCATATCTCGCATGCCCAACCCAGCTCCCATCAAACTTCCACCTCCACCTCCATGTATACCAAATATAGTTGTGGTCAACATTATTGGCACCCTTGAAGTTCAACTCCTTAATGTCCAATATCTTCTAAAAAAAATAAGTGGCCAGTGAACTAGCTTTGGATTATATATGCACACATATTTGACACATACAAACATCATATAAAACAAGACCAATTAAAAAGGAAATAGTAGAAAAAGTGGGACATTGCCAGGACGTGATTATTCTCAAAAGAAGGCCCACTCACAACTATCCCCAAAATCACTTTGCCTGCCCTTAATTGAACGAACAGGTTCTAAATAATCATACTAATTTTTGTCGGATCGTCTGTCATGAGGATGTAAAACATACTCTAGCAACAGACCCTCCATTTTATTCAATATCTTAAAAGGTCTAATTGACCAAACTTGCGTGGGGCCATAAGGCCTATCAGACCAGCCTCCGCAAACAAATATGTTGGATTCAAATCGAAAAATATTTTCAGTGCTCCAAAGCCAAAGTAAAAGGATCCAAGTTACTCATCTGGTCCAGGAAGAATCTTCTCAGGATACTCAGGAATCCGCCGTCTCACACGGCTCACTCTTCAACCATTCATATGGTGGAAACCTCCCAGAATCTTCCAATTTGTCCCACCAAAGGATCTCAACTTGACTTCTCAAACTCAGTTGGGTAACCGCAACACAAACCGCTGTGTTTCAAGCCAAGATCTTAATGGCCCTTTATCAAACAACGTCCACCCAACTTCCTGTTCCAAGAAAACGTGATGACATCATCCAGGCTCCATAGCAACTTTTGGATATCAAAGAAACATCCGATGTCTACAGTCAATTAATTTGAACATTTAACCAAGAGACCACCATTCAATCTCAGTATTTAAACCTCCAGGAGCTACTGATTGGAGCAAAAAGATCCACCGCTGCTCCTTATAGCGTAGCTGCTTTTGGCAATCCCCCCCTCTCCCCAAGGGAGGGACCCAATCCAGAATCAACCACTTCAACTGATCAAACATATGCAAATATTGAACACAATGTTGAACCAGTGGGGCTTCCAGCACCCTAGTTTTTATCCGCGATCGATGTTCTTGTAAACGTTTCCTAACCAACCTAGTGGTCATACCCACATAGATCAACATGCACGGGCACACAATTAAATAGACTACATGGGAAGAAGCACAATCAGTAGTATATCGTAAAGGATAAGTCTTCCTAGTATGTGGGTGCGACCATTCAACCCCTTCCATGGTATTACTACAGAAATCGCAGGCCCCACAAGCTCGATGGCCCCCTCCCTCTGAAGTTAAATGAGCACCAGCCAGGACGTGATTATTGACACCCTTATAAACAGTCCAAATCAGTTTGAACAGAAGAACCACATTCCCATTGCAGTAAAATTAGACGCACCTGTGATCAATTGTCAGTACTCACGTGACTTGAATCCAGGGCCAGCCCACCCACTAGTGAGCTAGGCGGCTGGCCCAGGTAGCCGGTGGTAGCGGCACACATGACTGACCGTGCCACCCTCCCAACTGCCGCATTCCCATTTGCCACTGTCACCCCCCAGCTACTGCCAATTCAGTCTTGGGAGAAGGAGGCAGGCAGCAGCCGTGGCAATATTTCCAAAAGTGGCGGCTTTTTGCTGCCGCTTTTGGAAATACTTCCACAGCTGCTGCCTGCTTCCCCCTCCCGAGACGCAATCAATGGCAGATGGGGGGGAGGGCGGCAGTGGTGGCAGCTGGGGGGGGCAATGACAACTGGAGGGGGCCAGTGAGGCCGGGGTTTATGCTTTGAGTGGCAAAACCTCTTGGACCGCCCCTGCTTGAATCAACCAATAAATGATGGCTCTAATGTTTAAAATGGCCACATTCACTCAGAAAAGCCATTATCACCAAACATCAAACTTCAGAGGGATACAAGGCCATCTCCAAAGATCTTGGGATTCCTGTGTCTACAGTTCGCAATGTTATTAAGAAGTTTCCAGCTCATGGAACTGTCAAGAACCTCCCAGGATGTGGTGAGAAGAGGAAAATTAATCCAAGAAGTCTTCGAAGACTAGTGCGAACTGTTGGAAAAATACCATGTACAACATTCGAAGAGCTTAATGGTGACCTGGAGCAATCTGGAATGTGATTTCAACCTGCATCATACACCGCACACTAAACAAAGAAGGACTTCATGGGCAAAGGCCAAGGAGGACCCCACTGCTCAAAGATAGACATAAAAAGTCACACCTAATCTTTGCCCAAATCCATTTTGTGAAACCACAATCCTTCTAGGAAAATGTTCTGTGGACAGATTTATTTATTTAACATTTTTTTATATACTGCATTTCCAAGGATCAACGCGGTTTACATATAACAATTTGAAAATACAATGAGCAATTGAAAAGCAGACAAAATAAATAAAGCAAGGGAGAGTATAATGTGGAACTGTAAACATTACAGGATTAACTTATTATTCATAATGATAATATAGTGGGGGGGGGAGTACAAGGTTGGAAATATGTTTCAATAACAGTAGATTGTATTAAGTGTTGGGCTTGGGGTCATGTTTGTAGAACAGCAGAATGGATTAAGTGTTAGATTTGAGTTCATGTTCAACTCATCGGGGATTATGTTAAGTGTGGAGGATCATGGGGAGCCTAAAAGAAACTATAATAAAAGAATTAGGGGTACTGGAATAAGGAATGTTCATGATTCTGAAACCAAACTTAAGCTCTTTGGCAATGCAGACCAGGGGATACATTTATAGGTGAAGAAATGAAACTTATAAAGAAAAAAAACAGTTAAATATGGTGGAGATTCCATAATGTTGTGGGGCTGTTTTGCTGCCTCAGGAACTGGAGGCCTGGAGCGTATTAAAAGAATCATGAAGTCGGAGGACTAGCAAGGTATTTTGGAGTGAAATGTGCTACCTAGTGTCAGAAAGCTAGATCTGGGTCGAAGGTCATGAGTTGTCCTGCAGGACAATGACCCAAATCATACATCCAAAAGTACAAAAGAAAGTTTAAAAAGGTACAAATGGACTATTTTAAACTGGCCAGCAGTGAGTCCTGATCTCAGTCCAGTCAAGAACCTTTGGAAAGAGCTGAAATCTGCCATCGGTAAAAGGAATCCTGGAAACATTCATGAGCTGGAACAAATTGCAGTTGAAGAGTGGGAGAAACTACCAGCAGACAGATGTTTGGAGGTTGTCATCACTGCCAAGAGTTGTGCAACCAAATACAGTCAAACCTCGGTTTTAATGATTAATCCGTTCTAAGCAGTCTGACTAAAACCGAAACGTACGAAAACCGAAGCAATATTTCCCATAGGAAATAATGTAAATTCAATGTAATCCGTTCCAGACACCCAGCTCCTGTCACTTCTCTCACCTGCCCGATCGTCCACAGGACAGCAAACACACAGATATTGTACTGTACGGCACTGTAATCTGATCGCTGACTCCGTCTCAACAGCAATTTGCAAGCGTACCCTGCAAGATAAAGAACTGCCTCCCACATTCATGCAACATCTCCTGCTTACATTGACAGCTACCCTGCTACCTCCGAGCCTGAGGGGGCGCTCCAGAGAACAGGCAGGCGGTGGAGAGATCGGGGCCTTCCTCTCTGTGCAATCCTTGCATCTCTGGCTCGAGGATGTTGCTCAGCTGACTTTGGCTTCTCAACACGCGATCGGGTGAG
Source organism: Ichthyophis bannanicus (assembly GCA_033557465.1). NCBI lineage: Eukaryota > Metazoa > Chordata > Amphibia > Gymnophiona > Ichthyophiidae > Ichthyophis > Ichthyophis bannanicus. The sequence continues at coordinate 905,248,825 of CM066035.1, read as the reverse complement.
TCCGGGGGGGGGGGGTAGTGCTGCCGGGACTGGGCGGGCAGACCAGCGCGAGGGTGTAGGTTTTCAGATCTGGCAGCACTGGTTCCTGACGAAAACCGAGGCGATAAACGATAACCGAGACAAGATCTCAGAAAAGACGTCGAAAACCGAAACGAACGAAAACCGGGGCACACGAAAACCGAGGTTTGACTGTATTAGTGAAGAGTGCCATTAATCGTTTCCAGGTCATATTTTTTTTTCTTGGAGATTACTATGTCTAAGTTGCACAGACATCTTTCTTTTTTTATACCTTTGAACATACTATTGAAATATTATGATGACATGCAGTTAGAATATTTCCAATTATTTCTCAAGATATTGTACACAACATACCTAAAATGCAAGGGTGCCGTTAATGTTGACCACAACAGTAAAAGCATAGGCCAGGTAGATATATTCCTAGACCATGTTAGAAGCACTTGCTTGAGAGTGCAAACTGCTGTCCTATGAGCTCAGGTGTCATTTCGTCCATACGTTTGCCTGCAGGAGGGGGAGGTGTTTATGGGGGAGAACTGAGATGGGATTGGACCTATCACAAAAGCATGCATGTGCTTTAATTCAGTGAAAGTGGCTGCATAAATTAGCAAGGGTAATTGCGAGCAGTTACTTTTCCTGGAATAGTTCTCAAAGAGAAAACACATGTAATTTTACTTTGAAAGTCCTGCAGAGTTAAGGTTACCAGATGTCTCCAGTTTTTGGAGATTGTCCCCAATTTTAGAGCTGTGTCCCTGACTCACACCTGTTTGGCAGCCTCCTGTCCCCAATTCCAGCAGTGGGGACCAAGGGAGATAGATCATTTTCTATTTAGTGATTTGCATATGTCGGCGTTTAGAATTTACATCCATTATCTTTGTATTTTGCACAGTACTGAGGAAATGCATCACGGTTTCTACTTCTCTGTCGATTTTTCTGCTTGGAGGTTATATTATTGCTGTCATGGGATAGATGAGAGTTGGGGTCAGGGTAATGACTCCTCTGTTCCCCTCCAAGCCTTGTTGCTCAAACCTGGAACTAAGGTATCCCTTCCTCCACCCCACCCCCCTTCAGATAAGTGTAGGGAGGAGTGGCCTAGTGGTTGAGGCAAGTTACCTCAGACCAGAAGGTCAGGGGTTCAAATCCCACTAGAGGACAGCAACCTTGGGCCGGAAGGACTGGGGTTTCTAGTCCCACTTGTGGTCTTGGGCAAGCCACTTAACCCTCCATTGCCCATGTTACCTGTAAAATAGTTATCTCCAAGTTATAATGCCCTGTTCAATGTAATTTCAGTTTGTTCAATGTAAACCACCTTGATATCATGGAAGGCGGTATATAAGAAATGTTAAATAAAATAAATAAATAAAAAGTGTCCCAGATTTGCCTGAAAAAAATCTGGTAACCTTATTCCAAGTCCAGAGAGGTGCTTACCCACGCAGTTAGAGAATTCCCTCCCAGGTTCACATTGCTGAGCAGCTTTTTGAGGTGTATATTTTATTATAGTTAGTAAGCGTAAGGCATAAAATCTGATTACTTGGAGTTTTTAATGGTGGTCATTTTTCTTAAGACGGAAACTCTTCTAATTTAATGTTAAATGTTGGCATTGCTTTGATGCTGGGCAGAGAGATTTTCATGAAATCACTATTGTTTCATCGTATTTATTTATTTATTTATTTAGCTGTATTTATATTCCGCTTTTCACCGGGTCAAAGCGGTCAATTGGAGGATACATTTAACACGAGGGGATATGACACACACATATGTTAATACTTACAGGGAACATGCTAGTTTCTGCCTCGTATGAAGGCAGAAACTAGCATTGCAGACAAAAAGGGGGTTATTCAGCGGCGGCAGCTAACGCGGTTACAGCGGCTAGCTGTCGCCGCTGAAACTTGAACCAGGATATTGAATGCCAGGGTGATATCTGGCCACAAGCATTGAATATCCGGGTTGGCTGAATTGCACTTTCGCAGTCTGTTCAGCGATGATATTCAGCTGCTGGCCAGACTACAAAAGCAGCTAAAGTTTAGCTGTCCTAACTTCATCTGTTTTAGGATAAATCACCACTAACTGGTTACCCCTGGGCGCTGCCTGTGCTCGGCCCCCAGAATGCCCTGATGCTAGCCAGCTAGTGTTGAGCGTTTAGTGCCTGCACCCTGGGATATTCAGCTAAGCAGCATTGCAGACCCACAAATGCCGAAACGCCTTTGAATATCCCCCCAAATGTTTAAAATTTTCAAGATGAAGTGCACACACAAAAATGTATGTATTTATTTATTTATTTAAATATGCTTATAGACTGCTTTTCAACGGGTCAAAGCAGTTTACATTGAACAAAAACAGTTTTTACAAGGAACAGATAAATATCTTAGATACATAGAACAGGATAGCATTATGGTAAACAATCAAACAGTACTGTATTATGCATAACAGGTAACTTCCTAATAACATAGTATATTTAATATTTATTTATTTGTTGTTTTTCTATACCGCGCTATTTATCATCAGTGCGGTTCACATGGAACATATTTGTGCAATGTAGAAGATCTACATTGGACTTACAATAAACGGGGTGTTTAAACAGGGCTAACAGGTAAACTATGTACAGGTAGGTAGACAAGATTCTACATGCATCTCAGCAATATCTACAGGTCACACAACAAAGAGACTATATACATTCCAGTTGTATATCGCAGGGTAGAGTATGGCTCATCGTTATCTAGGTTAGTGTCGGTTGTCAAGGGAGGTGGTTTAAGATGGGGGGTTCACTTAGATGATCGGAGAGGTGTGGTGGGTGGGCATTCTGGAGGTGTTGGTTGGACATGGGGTGTGGGTGGCTGAGGGATGTCGCTTGAGTTGGTGAAGTACTGAAGAAACAGATGATGTTTCAGTGCTTTCCTAAACTGGGGAAGGTTGTTGATGTCACGGATGTCTGGTGGCAGGGGTATTCCAGCAGGAGGGTGCATAGAGAGCAAAGGCGCGGTTTCTCGTAGCCTTGGAGCATTTGGTGATTGCTTTCGGGAGTAGTAGGGTGTAGGTGGTGGTTGATCTCCTTAGCCTGTTGGGAGGGGTGACCTGGACAAGGTCAGAGAGGGAGATGGCTGTGCATTTGTTGATGGCCTTGAATGTCATTGTTAGGATCTTAAAGGAAATCCTGCAGTGGACGGGGAGCCAGTGCAGATGTTTTAGAACTGGGGTAATATGGTCCTTTCTAGATGCTCTGTGGAGGATTCTGGCTGCAGCATTCATCGCGAGCTGCAAGGGATTCAACGTGTTCTTTGGAAGACCGTGCAGTATGGAATTAGCGTAGTCAAAATGAGGCATTACTAGTGCTTGAAAGACTGTTCGGAAGTTTTTCGGGTCTAGCAGCTGTCTCATGTGGCGCAGTGTCCGAATTTTATGGTATATTGCCTTTACTATGTTAGCTATCTGGGCATTCATGTTGAGATGTTGGTCAAGCGTGATACCAAGGTATCGTATCGTAGGCTTGGTGAGAAGTTCTGCCTCATGTACCTTCAGTGATGAGGGTGGAGTGAATACTTGGTTTCTGCTGATGAAGAGGACATCCGTCTTTTTGAGATTTATCTTGAGCTTCTGTGTGTGTAGCCAGTCCGTGACTGCATCGAAGCAAGTGGACAACCGGGAGAGGTCTGGATGCTCAGTGGATATCGGCGTGTACATCAGAACATCATCAGCATAGATTAGGCAATTGATGTTGAAGGATCGAATGAGGGTGCAGATGGGTTGCATGTAAACGTTGAACAGTAGGGCTGAAAGTAATGATCCTTGTGGTACACCCTTCTCTTGCGGGAAGGGTGTTGATCTGGAGGGCCCAGAGCGGACATGTTGCCATCTGTCACTCAGGTATGACTCACACAAGGCCAGTGCAGTGCCGCAGACTCCCTTCTCGGCGAGGCGGGACAGAAGTAGATTGTGACTGACAGAGTCAAAGGCTGCTGCGATGTCCAAGAAAATGAGAGCAAAGCCGTGTCTGATATTGTCCAGCCCTATGGTTAGGGTACGGAGTAAGGTGGTCAGCAGAGTTTCAATGCCGTGTGACTCCCGGAATCTATGCTGGCAGGGGTCAAGGGGTGCATTGTTCTTGATATGGTGGTCTAGTTGGCATTGAGCTATCTTTTCCATGATTTTAGCTAGGAGCGGGATGCTCGAGATTGGCCTATAAGAGTCCATCTTTGCAGGGTCCAGTTTGTTTTTCAGCAGCGGTCTGATTTGATATTTGCTTCAGGCTTCGGGGGAAGGATCCGGTGAGGAATGATTTATTTATAAGTTTGATAGGGAACAGGCTAAAGTCGGCTCGTAGGGTTTTTATCCAGAGGGCTGGGCATGGGTCGTTTGGTGCTGTGGTGGTGTTTATGTTTTTGATGATGTCTTGGATGTCTTTTTTGGTTGTGAAGGAGATGATGATATGTTGGGCCTCCATTAAGGTTTGTACAGGAGCAGATGAAGGGGTCAATTCAGGTGCATCATCAGGCGAGCGTGTGTTCGGGGGTATGCTGGCCTGACTCGTTTTGGCTCGGAGGTAGTCAGCATATCCTTGAGGGTCCGGATGGCATGATTGGCCTAGGGAAGGCTCCCTTGCTAATGATTTGACCAGGTTGAAAAGTTCATGAGGTTTATTTAAGGAGCGTTGTAGTCTCTCGGCGTGGTATTGCCTCATTCTCATTGAGACTGCTGAACGGTGTATGCCTAGATGAGCGATGTAAGCTTCATGGCTCTCGGTTAATCTTGAGCGCCGCCAATGTCTTTCTAGCCGCCTAAGTTGGAGGAGGGATTTCCTTAGCTCGGGCAAGTACCAGGGCGCCTTTGACCTCCTGCGAGGTACTTTGGTGGTAGTGGGTGGGTCGATTCTGGCATCCAGATTCGAATTCCAAGTGGCAATCATATTTGTTGTCAATATATTTGTTGACCAAACTATTTTCAACCATTGAACTACATACAATTGTAATAGCTATACCTACCGGTATGTTCTTTAACTATTTACAGATGTAGGTCCTATTATGTGTGTGTCTGCCTCGTTGTTATCATGTTAGTGGGTAGGTTAGGTGGTGGGTCCAAAGTGGTCGGAGAATAAGGGGGTTTTCAAGTGTTTGTGGAAAGAGGGAAGGTTGGTGATGCTCCTTAGTGTGTCAGGTAGAGAGTTCCAAAGGGATGGTGCGGAGAATTCAAATGCTCTTTGGCAGGTATGTTGATTGAACTTTGTTTTAGATTGTGGTATTTTGAGCTTGTTGGATGTGGTCTGTTTGTGTTGAACTTCTGAAGGAGGGATTGTAGGAGGGTGGTGGGGGGGGGGTGAGTATAGTGCTTTGTGTGTTAGGAGCAAGATCTTCTATCTAATAATACTTGTGATAGGCAGCCAGTGGAGCTGCTTTAGGATTGGGGTAATGTGGTCAAACTTAGTAGCATTCTGTATTGTGCGTGCAGCTATGTGGAGTGCAGATTGGAGTGGGAGGAGAGGTGGCCTGTGGTAGTACTTGGTAGATATTGTTACAGTAGTCAGCATGAGGGAGAGTAAGGGCTTGGAGTGCTGAGGAAAATCTTGTGGTTCAAGGAGCAGATGGAGTCACTGGAGGGTCTTAGTTTTGAGGTCTATTGTGTTGACTGGTTTTGTTAGATGAGTTTTGAAAGAGAGTTGTTGGTCAAGGGTTATCCCTAGGTATTTTAGCTCTGGTTTAACATTTATCTAGATGTTTGGTGGGGTGAATGAAGGGTCTCTTGTAATAAACATAGCTTCTGTTTTTTTGTAATTTATTGATAGGTTGTTCATTGTGAGCCAGTTGAAGACTTCTTTGAAGCAGTTCTGTATTTGTGTGTAGGATGGTTGTTTGGTGTGTAGTGGACAATATAGCATGATTGACATATATGTGGAAGTGGATCTTGTGGTTTTTAATGACTGAGCAGATGGGTTGGAGATATAAGCTGGAGAAGTGTGGAGAGTGTGGAACCTTGAGGTACACCTTGTGTTTGTTTGTATTTGTTGGAAGTGCTCATGCCTATTTTTATCTGTTGGTGTTTGTTAGTGACGTAGGATTAAAACCATTCGAAGACAGTGTCTTGGATGCCTTATGACTGCAGTCGCTGGAGGAGCATGCCATGGTTAACTGTATCAAATGCTGCGGAGATGTCTAAGAATATCATTAGGTAGGTTTTTGAGCTGTCTTGTATTCCTTGGGTTAGAGTGTTGATAAGTGATGTCGTTAGAGTTTCCACTCCATTCAGTGGGTGGAAGCGTGTTGTTGTGGATCAAGTAAACAGTTCTCATCGATGTGGTCTTAAAGTTGAAGTTGTACGGTTTTCTCAATGATTTTTGCTAGAAATGGGAGACTAGTGATGGGTCTGTAGGATGTGGTGACTGACAGGTCGAGGCTTGGTTTCTTTAAAGTAGGGCGGATAGAGGAGAGCTTGAGACAGTTAGGCATTATTCCTTGTTGTAGAGCTTCATTGATTAGTTTGGTAAGGAATGGGCTAAGTTCATACTTTGAAGCTTTTATCCAGTTAGCCGGGCATGGGTCAGGTGGTGAGGTGGAGGTGTTAATCATTGATAGAATATTTTTGATCTCTTTGTTAGTGATATTTTGAAAGGATGATCAGTGGTTGACATCAGGTGGTAAAGTGGTAGGCACGGGGGTGGTGAGGTCTTGGTGTGGTTGTAGTTGTTTGTAGTGAGCAGCTAGTTATTGGTAGTTGATAGTGGGTGATTGGTTGGGGTTGGTGGGTGGCTGTGTGAGGCACTTGACTATGTCAAATAGTTCACATGGGCAATTGATAGAACTATTGATGATCTTGGTGTGATATTCCTTCTTGGCTTTATCTGTGGCTGTATGGTAGGTCTGAAGTACAGTTAAGTATTTGTTGCGGTCTTCGATCTGTGTGGTTTTACGCCATCTTCATTCTAGTTGTCTTAGTTTGTTTTTTAGTTGTCGCAAGGTATGGGTGTGCCAAGGTGTTTTGGAGGTAATGTGTTTTTTGGTTAGTTTGTATTGATTAGGTGGTATTTTCGCTGCATCTCTAAGCACTTTGTTCCAGATGTCTGTCAGTACTGTTGTATCTGATGTGTCCATTTGTATTTTTATTGTGGTGTACTACAAGAATTCTTCCTTGTTAAAGTATCTGAATCGTAGTGAAGTTAGTTGTTGCTCAATCTGTGTTATTGGGGATTTTATGTTAAGAGAGAAAATGATGAAGCTGTGGTACTGGGTGTCTTTGTAGTGCATGTTTGGGGCTGGTATGGGTTGGGAGGGTGGGGGTGAAGATTAGGTTGAGGGTGTTGCCTTCGATGTGTGTAGGGGATGTTACATTTTGAGAGAAGTCCATTGATTCCATGGCTGAGAGGAATGAGTCAGCCACATTGGTGGGTAGGGAGGGAAGTTGAAGTCTCTTAGGATCAGAAGGTCCTTCTTGGCATTGGCGTTTTCAATGATGTAGTCTATTATGCCAGATGTCGTTGGAGATGGAGTTCTGTAGTTGAGGCAGATGGTTAGATGGTTGGTTGTGATTGTGATCGAGTCTATTTTGTCAGTGCTTCTGGATGAAAGGGGGCGGAAATGGAGGTTTGACTTGGTTATTAGTAGTACCCCTCCTCCTTGGCAATTATTTAGTGGGCAGTGGAATAGTAGTAGTCTTCTGCTTTAAGTTGATTAAGGAAAACGTTATCTGTTTCTGAGAGCCATGTTTCTGTAATGCTTAATATGTCTAGTTTGTATTCTGTGAGTAGATCCGTAATAGTATGAATTTTATTTCTCACTGATCTGACATTGATCATTGTGCATTGCAATAACTGTGCTGTTGTTTGGGGGGGAGGTTGAGGTGGGAATGATGTGGGTGTGAGCTGTTATGGTTATGAGGCATTTGTAGGGGGTGTTGCTGAGGATGGTTAGAAGGAATGTATACTGGATGGTATGAGTGGAGTGCACAAGAGGGGTATGTTGTGGGGGGGGGGGGGGAGGGTAGTATGTGCAGACATTAACAGGAGGAGGAGGGCAAGTAGGGTATATATTGCTAGATATAAACTGAGGTTTCCAATGGAATTGCTTGTTCCTAGAGTCACTATTGTTTATTTGAAACAATTGGTATGCAGAGTATGCAATTGTCCAAATAATGTCCCACATAGTGAATAGTGGGTAAAAGCTGTTACTTATGTATGTGTCAGAAGGGATAAGGATAGGGAGATAACTCACGCTTTGTAGTAGAGACTTCTTTTCTTCGTTTTGTAATAGCACCGTCTCAGTTTGTATTGTAGAAGATGTATTGTCGTGTTTGATGGTAAAGTATGAGCACTGTATTGTGCTGCATGTATCACTGCATGCTGAATGCAGTGATACATGCACAGCAGAGGCGTAGCGTGGGGGGTGCAGGGGGGGCCGGCCGCACCGGGCGCAACATGGGGGGGGGGCGCTCGCACTCGCAGCTCTCTGTTGCCGATGAGGGGGAAAGGCAGGTCCCTATGATACATGTTGGCGCGTACGCCATCTGGTGGTGGCACTGCAAAGAGGTTTGCGCTATAGCCCTCGAGCCCGCAGTCCTGGGAGTCGCATTGTTCTTGGCAAACCCTCGGCAACAAAGCGCAGGCGATGCGATTGACCCCCTCTAGCTAGCTATTTCACACAAGCTGCCGGGGCGGGGTGGGAGGGGGACTGTTTATCGCGTCGTCGCCCCTCGATCTCAATGTAAAGCTGGGATTGGGGTCGGATCGCCCTGTGCGCTCGAGAAGGCGGAGCTGCAGGGCGGCATCGCGAGTTTCTGGTTCCGGATCTCCTCCTCTTCCCTGCTGTTGGGCGTTTAACCATGCTTGTCGGGCTCTTGCTGCTGTGCTGTTCGTTTCCCTGGACTCCGGCTCAGCGAGGTCAGTGCTGACGATCGCTCCCTCCCGGGGTAGGATCACGGTCGGCTCCCCCGCGCAAAGAAGCTCCCCGGCGGCTAAAATCCACGGGTTAGGGGGCGCAAATTACTTGCCTTGCCCCGGGTGCTGACAACTCACGCTACGCCACTGATGCACAGACTTAGCCTGTCCTGTTCTTTCCCTTTTGCATTCATAAGAGAACTAAATCTCCATGCTTGCTATCAAATAAACCAGGAGTGGCTCAGCCTGGCCCTTCTGACCTGGAGCTATGTGGTCATCCTAGAAAGATTAGCTACAAGCAGGAAGCTGCTCTGTTACTTTCGGGAGCAATGTCCTGGATAGGGTTGTTTGAATTAGCAGGACAGAAAGAGTTAAATAGAGATGATTGGTTTTTACTATTCTTATCTTCCATCTTCAAAACTCTCATTTGTTGGCGGCATGCCCAGGCAGCTCTGGGAGCTCTTGCCAGCCTGAGGGTTGGACGGATGCCTCCTCCGAGACCCATCCTTAACATCACCCTTTATACTAAGTTTTTTTTCCCCATAGACACACAGTTGGAGGAATTCCTTTAGTACTTCTGGCGCTTTGGGCGGGAGGGGCAGCTGTGAGGGTTGTGGCCACTGACCTCCTCATTATCCTGGGGCTTTGGGGTCATATGGTGCTGATGGGTGAGGGATCAAGATGGATCTGGCCTGTTTTATTAGATGCCTCTAGTATGTGTACAGTGAAGAGGCTGATGTTTTTTAATTCACTCTCACAAAATTTTCAGGAACTTCTCCAAAGCAGTTGTATGTACATATAGCACTATTACTACAGCAGTCAGTAGACTTTGTGGGAGAAATGACTTGTGATGTGGTTTCTCTTTGGTTGCAAGGTGACTTAGGTCTTGCCACCTCTGGGATACACTTTCTTTAATGTCTCACTTATGATCTGTGAAAATGCAGAGTGCAATGCGAATGTATCATTTCTTAAACATTTTTTGAAATGTCAGAATTTTTTAAAATCTTACAGGGTGCAGTGTGGCTAAAAGAAATGGAAATGTAACCCCTAAAGTAAACATGGTCTCCACTGGAAAACACATAGTAAGGCATGGCAGAGAATGACATAGGGGTTGATATTCACCCCTAGGATATCCAGTTCGCTTATCTTTAACTGGAAAGTCAAAGACTTAACCGGTTAAATCTGCACAGCCGAAAATCACTAGTTAATGTTAATCAGATAAAGTTTAACTTTAGTAAAGTGACTTTTCCATCCAGACTTAGCCATTTGTTTTTAACCAGAACTATATCCCAAACATGCTGCCTGGTCCTTGTTCCTTACACAGTTTATTTATTTATTATATAGTGTCTCTGAACAAGTTAGAAAACGGTTTACAATCAAATAAATCGGACATAGGATAATCAGTTACTGGCTTGTGAAATGTAAACGTGAAGACATGTTCAGTTAATTTCTGAAGTTAGCTGGACACATCTTTTGAATATTGAACCATCCAAAATATCCAGTTGCAATTCTTCTGCTTGGCGTAAATGAGCCTATGAATTTTAATATGCAACCCAAAATCAGCTGCCTACCCCTGCTCCCATGTCTTTTACCTAAATTTTCAGCTCCTTTGCTAACACTTATTTATTTCATTTTATTTATTTAGACAGTTTTGTATACCACCTTATCCTTCAATCAAAAAGGTCACAACACAATTGGGGATACATTTAACACAAGGGGATATGAGACACATACACACTAATACTTACACTTACCTTCACGCCCATCCTAAGCAAGCTCAGAATTTTCCAAAGTCCTGGCCTCCATCACCTCCACTTCAGGCCTCTACAAGATTCAACATCGAGGCCCCTTCCATGTCTTATTATCAAGGTTTCTAATAATCCACACAGCTGCCAAAACTAGAAAACCCATTGTCCAAAACAACTGGCAAATCTGGGACATGTATCTAAAGTGTGTGGGGGTGGGGGTGAGGGAGGAGAAAGGGCACCTTAGCTCCACGTTTGAACAAGGTGTGGAAGGGGGAAGAAGAGTCATTACCCTCCCCCCCAAACATCCCATGACAGCAACATCACTTCCAAGCAGACAGATTGAAAAAAATAGAAACAGTGATGCACGTCCCCCCTATACTATGTAAAATATAAAGATTATGGATGTAAATTTTAAAAGCAAATCTCCAAATTGAAAATAATAATTTTTCCTACACCCTCTGTCCCCATTGCTGGAATCGGGGACACAAGGAAGCCAAACAGGTGGGAGTCAGGGACACAGCTTGAAAATCGGGACAATATCTGGTAACCTTATTTATTTATTTATTTTATTTATTTAAAGTCTCTTTTATACCGCGCTATTCAGCATCAGTGCGGTTTACAATAAACAACGAACATACACATTTCCAATAGTACTTTGTGTTTACATATGAACAGGAGAACAACTTGGCTAACAGGGTAACTATATACAATAACAATATATACAATTTACCTTAGTTCTAATCCTAGTCGCTCCATTCAGGTTATCCCAGTGCCTTCTTGAAAGCTTTGTGCAGTCCTCTCACTGCTGTTAGGGCCTTAACTCTTGTTCCTAGCAGTGGGGCCGGCCCAACCCTCAGGCAAACTACGCAGCTGCTTAGAGCAGCAGCTTCTGGGGACAGCAGAATAGGGCATTCAGAGCTAAACAATAGATTCTGACAGCCAGGGAGGGTATAGGGCTTAAGATTTGCCTAGGGTGCCAACACCTTGAGCCAACTGTGGGGCTGGCCCTGCCAGGCAGCTTACCCCACTGTTTCTTAGAAGCCCCACAAGGTCTTGCCACGGCTACTTGAACCATAACTAACTCCTATGTGCCACTTACAAGAGAAATACAATAATCTCCACTGATAAGAAAAAGCTTTTAGTGCACCAGTTTATTACCGGAGAAAAGCTTCAAACAAATAGCCTTAAAACCTGATTGTCTAATAAAGCTTTCTTTCATGGAGTTTCTGATCTTTATCTGTTCACAGTGTATACTGCTTCCAAACATATCTTGTCCTTCATGTTGACACAGCTGTGAGATCCTTTTCCCGCAATGAAAGCCAAAATTACAATATCCAGCCTCCCAAACCATTACTGTCTGGATCAGACGATCTGCATGGGGTTCGGAGCCCTCCTTCAAACCACTTCTGACACTGTTGTATATTTCAACAGAGTGACTGTGGAAGAAACCCACCGATTTTGTAATGTTCTGGTCCCGTTCAGTTGTGCGGCGCATTGATTTATTTTTTTTCTCTGCAACGGGGTGTTATTACTGCACCACTATAGCCGGGTTTGGCAAGGGTGAAACATGCTGCCAAAAAACAGGGGCTGAGGAAGTATTTGTTACGTCAAGAAAGTGAGTACATCAGAGGTCACTGGGAAAAGGTTCCACCCTGTCAGTACACTGTATTATCTCCAGGAACAAGCAGGAATATAGTCTTCACATATGGGTATCGTTGGTACTAACGGAACCCGCGCAGGAACACTCCCCAGCGTCCAATAGGAAAGCCTTTGGGAGCATCCCACTGCGCCTGCGCCGCTGCCTTCCCAGATTTCCAACTCTCCCTCTTCAGTTCTTCGTTTTCCGCGGAGCCGACAGGCAGCAATCCCTGTCACCGCAGAAAATTTTCTATTTTATGTGGTCGCGTCTGCCTTCCCATCAACGCTCACACCGGTACATCGGTGTCTTCTTTATTTTCTTCTTCTTCTTCCAAAAAAAAAATCCTTTTTTTACTTGAGGGTCTGTCCCCTCTTGGTGCTTCGGCGCCATTTTGGCCACTAGGCCCTCTTTTCTTTTAAAATGGAGAAACCAACTAGTGCTTTCAAGAAATGTTCAAAATGTGGCAGTACCGTTTCTGCTACCAACACCCATGACTGGTTTCTTAAATGTTTGGGCCTGACCATTTGCCATCGGAGTGTCTCCTTTGCAGGAAGATGACTAAGAGAGGCCTGCAGAACAGAGCTGCTAAACCCGGCACCCTCTTTGCTTCAGATGCAATGTCCATTGCATCGACATCATCCAGGGCTTCATCTTCCTCCCATGGATCTCAGGTAACCAAACCCAGGTCTTCCAAGACCAGCCGGTCCTCAAAGGGTAGATCTTCTTCTTAGTATTGAGATGCTACTAGCTTTGCCCTCGAGGAAAAACACACTGGCCAAACAACTCCGGCGGGAGGTCCTTGCCTCCAAAGCATTTACAGGGTCCCAGGATGTTCCTGAGGCTTCCACCTCCGGAAAACTCTTGGTGCCATGTTCTGGGGTCATGGCCTGCTACGCCGGTACCGACACCCAGACATTGGCAGGCTCCATGGATCAACATATCCTAGCCATTGAGTGCAGCCTTGTGGCTTTGTTAGCAGCCTCGGTACCGCTCAAGCCACTACAATTGGTTCCACAGTCATTGGTACCGACATCAGAACTGAATGCATCTGTTTCAACCAGTGCACCCCTCTCCATGCTTCCTTCCATGCCGGCCCTGGAACAGATCTCTGGCATCGAGGATCCGGTATTGAGGCATTCTGATGCCGACTTTGATCGATACCAGCTACAGGCAGTACGAGAGCATCCGGCTCATAGATACTTCGAATCCTCCGATTCTGATGATTCCGGGGACTCTGTTGGTATCGGAGTGGTTCTTCCGAGGATCCATATCCTTCACCACAGTGCCGGATGTCTCCTCTGGAGGACATGTCCTTTCAGGACTTTATACGTGATATAGCCCGGGGCCTCTCGATCACGGTGATCCCTGAGAAGGAACTGAGAGCTGAAGAATTAGAAATTCTTCAGTATCCAGCAGCTCCTAAGGAAGCTGCAACCCTTCCCATACACCGAATTTTGCATGACCTAATGCTTAGGATGTGGGAAACACCTTTAACAGTGTCTCCACATTCTAGGATACTCAATACAGTGTACCGGGTACTGCAATGTCCCAGTTTCCAAAAAACACAATTGCCACACCATTCCATGGTGGTGGAATCGGCAATCCACAGAATCAAGAGTGCTAAGACGCATTCTTCCAACCCTCCAGGCTGTGAGGCGAGGACGCTCGATGCCTTTGGGCATCGATGTTTTCAGTCCTCTATGCTATCGGCCAGAATAAGTTCTTACATACTTTATATGGGTATGTTTCTTTGGGAGGTTGCAAAAGATTTGGAACTCATTGTTCCTCTTCTTCCCAGTGACAAGAGGGCCGATTTCCTCACTCTGTTTAAACATGCCCAGAATGTTTCTAAGTTCATGAACCGGGCAACCTTTGATTGTTTTGAATGCATTAGCAGAACCTCGGCTATCTCCATCAGTGCACGTCGCATTGCTTGGTTATAAGCATCTGATTTGGAACAGTGGGTGCAAGACAAACTGGGGCATATTCCTTGCATAGGAGAAAACCTCTTTGGCAAGGATTGGTAGGACAAAGCTTCTCAGCTTAAGTCTGAAAACACTACCTTGAATAGACTATCAAGGACCACTGTCAACCCAGCTAACAAAAAGACAGCTAAGAAACCCTTTTTCAACAAGAAAAAGAAATTCTATCCATCTTACACCCAGACTGTCCACTGCCCAGTCCATGCTCCCCAAAAGGGATAGCAGCAGCCCAAACAACAGAGGAAGTTTCAAGTTCCCAGAGCTCAGCCAGCTCAGTCTCCTCAAGGTCTTTGACTCCTTCCTAGGGAACCTAGTCATCTTACCTCTAAAGGGTCCAGAGCCTCTCAACATTCCAGGCAGACTCTGTCAATTTGCCGAGAGGTGGCAACAGATAACATCAGACCAGTGGACTCTCTCCATTGTGACAGAGGGGTACGAACTCCACTTCCACAGCATGCCCTTTTCCACTACCCCAAGAGAGTTCAATTCTCGCCCCCCCCCCCCTCACCACTTGTGTCAAGAGGTCACCTCACTCCTTGCTCAGGGGGAATAGAGGAGGTACCTGTTTCTCAACAGGGCATGGGTTTTTACTCCCCTTACTTCCTCATACCGAAGAAGACAGGGGGGTACAGGCCCATTCTGGACCTCAGGGAGTTAAACAAGTATCTGTTCTGAGAAAATTCAAGATAATCTCTCTCGGAACACTTCTCCCTTATATTCAGAGTCAGGCTTGGCTATGTTCTCTAGACCTAAAGGACACATATACTCATTCATGCAGATTACAGGATGTTTCTTCGATTCCTCTTTCAGGGAAGACATTACCAGTACAGGGTTCTACCCTTTGGACTGGCTTCCACCCCAAGAGTCTTCACAAAATGCATGGCAGTAGTAGCAGCTTTCCTGAGAACTCTAGGGATATTCGTCTTCCCCTATTTAGACGACTGGCTCATCAAAGCATCGACAGCTACAGAAGCCAGCTCCGCTCTCTCCTGTACAATGCAAATCTTGCAATACTTGGGACTGGTCCTTCTCAGTCGCTAGAGTTCATAGGGGCTCTTCTAGACACACGGCAGTCAAGGGCTTTCCTGCCACAATTCCGCTGTGCTCGAATACTCCAACTGACTTCACAAGCAGCTATGAAAGCTGTCCTGACTGCTCGAGAAATGCTTCAGTTTCTGGGGCATAAGGCATCCACTGTTCATGTGGTCTCCTATGCTTGTCTGCACATGCGAGCAGCCCAGTGGACCCTAGCCTCTCAGTGGACACAGGTGTTGGGTCGTCTGAGGGACAAAATCAGAAACTCTGCATGCCTCATTTCGTCCCTTCAGTGGTAGCAATCACTGGAAAACCTTCTCGTAGGGTCTATTTTTCAGCAG
This sequence comes from Ichthyophis bannanicus, assembly GCA_033557465.1. NCBI lineage: Eukaryota > Metazoa > Chordata > Amphibia > Gymnophiona > Ichthyophiidae > Ichthyophis > Ichthyophis bannanicus. Next base: position 905,233,211 of record CM066035.1, on the reverse strand, counting down.
CCACTACACCAAGCTACCTTGACGACGGATGCGTCCAAGTCAGGTTGGGGGGCTCATATGGGCAATCTCTCCACTCCAGGGTCTCTGGACCTAGTAGGAGGCTTGTCTTCACATAAATCTACCGGAACTCAGAGCCATCTTCTATGCTTTTCGAGTATTTCAGGACCACCTGAGCTACAAGACGGTTCTTGTCCAGACCGACAATCAGGTAGCTATGTTCTATGTGAACAAGCAAGGTGGGACAGGCTCTCAAGTGTTGTGCAACGAAGCTCTATGCTTCTGGGCCTTTGCAAGAGGCCTTCAGATTCACCTACTAGCGGTGTATCTCCCAGGCACACAAAATCTCCTGGCAGACAAAATCAGTCGAGTACTGCTGCCACACGAGTGGTCTCTTCATCCAGAGCAAATTGCTCGAATCTTTCGGATCTGGGGAACTCCAGATATAGACCTCTTTGCAAGTCCTCTGAATGCCAAACTTCCCCGGTTCTGTTCCAGAATTCCGGCTCAGAAGAGTCAGGCAAGGGATGCCTTCCATCTCCATTGAGGTCAGGACTTCCTTTATGTCAGGGGTGAGCAATTCTGGTCCTGGAGGGCCGCAGACAGGCCGGTTTTCATGATGTCCCTAATGAATATTCATGAGATCTATTTGCATCCACTGAATAGGTCCATGAATATTCATTAGGGACATCATGAAAACCTGACTGGTCTGCAGCCCTCCAGGACCGGAATTGCCCACCCCTGCTTTATGCCTACCTACCCATTCCCCTCATTCCCAAGACTCTGTTCAAGCTTCAGAGAGACAAGGGCCATATGATCCTAATAGCCCCACACTGGCCACGACAAACGTAGTATCCACTGCTTCTACGTCTCTCTCAAGCCAGACCTCTGGAGTTGGGATGTGCTCCAGATTTTCTATCCAAGGAGAACGAGACACTATTGCAACTGAATCCTCAGTCTTTACACCTGATGGTGTTGCTGCTGAGAGCTTAGAATTCCAGGATGTCAACCTCTCTCAACAGTTTAAAGATATCTTTTTGGCCTCAAGAAAACCTTCCACAAGGCGGGCCTATGCCTTTAAGTGGAGAAGGTTCTCTATCTGGTGTTCAAAAAAGGAACTTAATCCTTTTTCGGTTCCAGTGGAGGCGTTACTGGAGTATCTCCTCCACCTATCATCCTCTGGTCTTAAGACCAATTCAGTGAGGGTCCATCTTAGTGCCATTGCGGCTTTCCACAAGCCCTTTGAGGGACAACCTGTCTCCTCTCAAACACTTGTAGCACAGTTTATGAGAGGCCTACTCTTAACTAAGCCTCCCATTAAGCCACCACCCGTGGCATGGGATTTGAACCTTGTCCTCGGGCAGCTTATGAAATTGCCCTTCGAACCCTTAGCCACTACCTCTCTAAAGCTTCTTTCTTGGAAGGTAATCTTCCTAATTGCCCTCACTTCTGCAAGGCACATCAGTGAGCTACAAGCTTTAGTGGCCGATCCTCCGTATACAAGGTTCCACCATGATAAAGTAGTCCTTAGGTGAGTAATTATACTTTCTATGCTTGGGTTAGTATAAAGAGGTGTGCGTAAATTCAGTCCTCGAGGACTACAACAGGTCATGTTTTCAGGATATCCCTAATGAATATGCATGAGATAGATCTGCATACATACAACCATCATCATATGTAGATCAATCTCATGCATATTCATTAGGGATGTCCTGAAAACCTGACCTCAAGAAGTGGACATGCACCTCTGGTATTCGGTAATGGAGTTGTCTTTATTCCTTTCTTTCCTGTGATGCAATTTTGCCAATTGCCCTGGTTAAGTTAAGTGATTTATGGTTTGTGACCCTGGTTTCTTAGAGCTATGATTCTGACAATGCCCTGAATTACATGGGTTGCTTGAAGCTGGTGTGCTGGTAAGATAGAGAGGAAAAAAATGACACAATAATTCTTTTTAAACAGGGTCATTCTATGTTCTGAATGTATTACTTAACCTTTTCTTCTCTCCTTTATTACTTAAAATTAATGTCTAGAAAATAATTCATGTTTAGTAAAATAAACTCATACTTTCAAACATTTTTTTAAGTGGATTGTTATTCCCAATATAGTTGATAATTTTAGAAGGCTTGTGCTGCACTTAAACATGCAAATGACCCAATGCATCTAAGTAGCAAAATTAGAAAAGTCACTACTGACATGCGTTATGTCGGCATCATGCACGGTTTCCAAGCATATTCTGCACCTGAAAGGCATGAACGTGTATTCTGTTTTGCAATGGAAATGCATGCATATATTAAAAAATCTAAATGTCGACATTAACACTTGCTGCAGGGCACATACTTGATTAGACATGGGATTTGGAGGAGTGACGGAGGAAGGGGTCAATTATGCTAATCTTTCTGACATTAAAAGTCACTTTTAAATGCAAAACATAGACTTTTGTCCTTTTGCTTCTTGATTGGCTTCTCTTGGACATTTAGTTTTGTGAAATCTGGCATTTATTCATCTAGGTGGAAGCACTTACATGCACCGGTTGCAGTATCACTGCTTACGAGTTAAGTACAAGCACTTACATGCTCAGATCTCTGAGTGATGCTGCTCATTTAACATATCTCTTTGTAAAAGGCCTGTTCTCGCAGGCCGTGCTGCAAAATACCTGGGGTTTTTCCTGCATTCTTAGACCTATTTTACAAAAGGCTCCGTGTTCAGTGAGCCTCTTGTAAAGTGCTTGGCTAACTCTGAATGTTCACATGTGGATGTCCTGTTTCCTAACTAGACAACCTATGAAAAACTGGGCTTTGCATGGTTTAAAATAAGAAATCAAATTCATTCTCGGAGGGATGGAGCAGCCTAGTGGTGTAGGTTGAGACTCAGGGAAGCCGGGGTTCACATCCTGCTTCGTTTAGTGATGCATCTTGGGCAAGTCACTTCCCTCGCCATTGCATCACGTATGACTTTCCTGTCAATCTTTGTAAGCGCTCACTGGAAGCAAGGGAAATATATGATTTGTAGCTTACCTTGAGCTTGGGTGTGAAAAGGCATATTCAAAGCATTTTAGCCGGTTCACAGACGTACCAACTGACTAAAACACGATTTAGTTGAATATCCCCACAGACCACAGAAAAAATGCCCGGTTAAAACCAGAGTGGTCTGTGGGCAGTGATATTCAGCTGCTAACCAGCTAGCTTAATTTTAGGTGCCAACATTCCACATGTGGAACATATTTTTGCAATGATATAGCTTTATCAATTTTCAAGCAAATTAGATGAAACTTTGTCAATGAGTTTATAGATATTGACCCTCTTGAGCAATACAAATTTTTTTCCAATTGGCGATATACCCCCTTCTACAGTATGCCAAAGTAGACCAAAGTTGGCACTTTATGGTTTATGTAATATATCCCTCTACAATTTTGTTCTCACATGTCCGTCTGTCTTATTAGGGTGAGATTCATACTTTGGAATGTTTTATGAGTGTGTTGGTCAGGTTTTATGCATGTCGGTAACCTATTCATGTTTTTGTGATTACTTCTTTCCGTGTGTTCCACTTGTGGAACGTTGGGACTTCCGGGAGTCATTTTTTTCATTTTACAATTTCTGCCATATTTTTTGCAGGATTGTTATTCAATTAATTCTATATAGTTATAATGCCTAAATACCGTTGCCTGACGCTTCAAGAAGCAGTAACACGCATTGCGGAAGATTCAGATGTAGAAGAAGCCGACATTTTGATTTTGCCACCCAATGATGAAATGGCTGCTTCAGACATTGAAGAAATTGATGAAGACAATTTGGAGTCTATTGAGCCTGGCGAAGTGTGTGGTGAATTAGATCTGGATATTCAAAAAGCTGCTAATGTGGAATCCGAGGGAAGTGATCAGCTGGTAGAAAGTGACAGTGACAGTGAGCTCTTATCTAATTATCAGTCAGCTCAACCAGCAAAAAAGCGTAAGTGGATAAAATCAACCCCAAAATGGATGAAGAGGGATGACTTTTTGACTCCAATGCCAGAAGCATCTCCCGAAAAATTAGCCGATCTTCGCACAGATTTGATTGATAAATCTCCCTTTGACCTCTTTATGCAAATTTATGGTGATGATTACGTTGATCATCTTGCCAGTATGACCAATATTTATGCTCAGCAGAAATTGGCAAATATTGATACAAATGGGGACGAGTTGATTTGTTTTTTTGGCATTTTGCTCCTCAGTGGATACCACCAGTTGCCCAAAGAAAGTCACTATTGGTCGACCGCCGAGGATTTGAGCAATAATATTGTCCCAAAGATAATGAGTCGCAAATGTTTCCGGGATTTAAAAACTTACTTCCACATTGTTGATAATCTCAATTTGCAACCTGGAAAAGTAGCAAAAATTGAGCCATTTTACGATCACCTCACAGCACAGTTTGTGAAAGTCGGTGGAGTGTTCAGTGAAAACTTGAGTATTGATGAATCAATGGTGCCATATTACGGGCACCACAGTTGCAAAATGTTTATTCGAGGTAAGCCAATTCGATTCGGTTACAAAGTGTGGATGTTGTGCTGCCCTGCTGGGTATCCATTTTCGATGCAAATTTACACTGGTGCCAAGGAAAAAGACGGTCCTCAGTACAATTTTCCACATGGCACTAGAGGAGTTCTTGATTTGATATCAGTTGTTGAAAATCCAAATCATCACAGCTTGTTTTTTGACAACTATTTCACTTCATATGATCTCATGATTGATCTGAAAGCAAAAGGCTTTCGTGCTGTTGGAACTGTTCATGAAAACCATACCAGCAAGTGCCCCTTGGTTTCTTCAGAGGAGCTTGCCAAAAAGCCTCGTGGCAAATATGATTACCATGGTGATGGTAATGTGGTGTGTCCCCGTTGGAATGACAAGAGTGTGGTTACAGTCATGTCAAATTGGATGCAGCCCAAACCTCTTCAAAATGCCAATCAATATTCTGTCAAACAAAAGCAAAAAATCATTAACAAGCAGCCAAAATTGATTGGAGCTTATAACCAAAGTATGGGTGGTGTCGACTTGTTAGATCGTTTGCTAGGTAGCTACCGTCCTAAATTACGAAGCAAAAAATGGTGGTGGAATTTGTTTGCCTATGGTCTAAATATGGCCGTTGTTGCTGCCTGGCGTTTGCAATGTCATCTTTTGGGCAAACAAGCCCTGAGTCACTTGGATTTCCGCCGCGAGGTTGCTCTGGTGGCTATGAAAGTTGGACTCGAGGGCTATCGTTCTCGAAAAGGTGGCTCAACAACTTCGATTCCCTCTGCTATGAGAGCTTCAGCTAACACCAGTCACTATTTGTCTTCTACAAGCCAAGGTCGTTGCATTGTCTGCTCGAAGAATACAAAAAAATGGTGCCAGTTTTGTGGCAAGCGCCTGCACGAGAAGTGTTTTCCAGATTTTCACTCAAGCTGAAATTTTCCCTTCAAGCTTTATTCTGTACAATCATCTTCGTTTGTGTCTAATTACTTTTATAAATTGCTTAATTGAAATATTTGTTTGTTTCCAGTTTACGATATTCAATAAAAAAAGCAATTAACATTTTTGAAAAAATGACGCTTGGAGGGGCCAACGTTCCACAAATGGAACATGCTTTTTCCTAGGAAGTACATATCCAAATTAGCTGAAAATTTATATTTGACATATTTACATGTAGTGTACTAAAATACATAACAATTAAGTATTAGAAGCAATTGCTTCTATGAGCGGCCTCTCAAAGGTTAACTAATTAGAGTTAGGACAGGTGAATGGCTATTTGAACTTTAACTGGTTAGCATTATCCAATTACCAGATGAATGTCACTGTTAACCAGATAGCATCATTGATGTCGAGTGAACCTGGAGTTTTAGCAGATATGTTCTACCACTGACTATCCAGTTTTTATTAAAATGGCAGCGGTCAGACACTTTAACTAACCTAGACAACGATGTTGAAAATGCGCCCCCCCCCAGATCTTTTACCTGTTCACCACCTGAAAAAACATAGCTTTGAAGAACATGCGATTGATTTTGTCATTGTTTTACTGCTGAATGCTAGATCATTAACTCCTTGCATCTAAATTGAAATTCAGGTATCGTATCCTTCAAATGTTGTTTTTATATTGTTATTACTCACAAACGTAGCGCCGCCAGAACTGCTGGAATGCTTTATAGGCACAGCCATTATTCAGACAATGCAAAATTAATTATTTTTTTTTTTACTTAGCCTGCATAAGGGTATTTATATAGGAAAGCAGACTAAGTAATTACAGCTTTTATCATGGGGCAACATTTCTGCTTGGAGACTCAGTTGTTCTGCTCAAGTCATAAAGCTAATATTTTGTTAAAAGATCTTTCATGACGTTGGAATTCTAACATTAGAAGGTTCATTGCTTAAGTACCTGGTAATTTTGAGCACATCGAGTCAGTCCATTTTTCAGGATTCCCGCAATGAATACGCATGAGAGAGATTTGCATGCGCTGCCTCCAGTATACGAGCTTATAGGTATCCCTGTGTGTGCCCTGAGGACTGGGTTCAGGACCACTGATATAGAGGTATATGAACAATACCAGTTTGAGGTTCCATTTTCTAAGATACATTTCTGAAATATATGCACACATATACTGGAGTGGAGGAGTGGCCTAGTGGTTGGGGCAAGGTACTTCGGGCCGGAAGGTCGGGGGTTCAAATCCCACTGGAGGACAGCAACCTTGGGCCGGAAGGACTGGGGTTTCTAGTCCCACAGGTGCTCCTTGTGGTCTTGGGCAAGCCACTTAACCCTCCATAGCCCATGTTCCCTGTAAAATAGTTCTCTGTGTGCTGTGCTTTCCTGTCTAATCAGTGTGTTTATACCTCAAAAATTTCCTGTCATGATTTGACAATTTCCAATCTGTAATCAAACCGCTGCTGATCGCTGGAAGTAGCGGTATACAAATGTATACTAAATAAATAAATAAATAAACATAAGGGTATGTTTAATAAAATGCACCGGTGCGTTCAGCCCCAAGGCGTTCGACCTGTGCTAACAAGTGGGCGTATGCACAGCATATTCCTATGTGGTTAGCATGGACCCCGCACCATCCCTACACTAAATTGTTTGCCATAATTACTGCAGGTGCAAGAACCACCACCCATTGAGGTGATGTAATTGTGCTCAAGCTAACTGCAACATTGATGGTAAGCGTGTGCTGAAGGCGCCTGTGCTGAGCGCAATGTGCCGTCAATGCCCACCCAGTCTCTGTCCCAACCTGTGCTAAGTGGTTTAGTGGTTGGTGTGGGATGTTTACTGTGCTTGCAGTTTTAGTGCACTGTAATGGTTACCTTGGCGGGCTTAGTGTGCAGTAAACCCCACACTGTTAGTGCTGTTTAGTAAACATGCCCCATGGTTTCCCAAGATGTGTTCGAAATTCTTAACCACCCTTGCTTTGTTTTATCAGTTTATCAGGTTTTATATTGCTTATTTCTATCTTGCATTGTGGGAGGAGGAGTGGCCTAGTGGTTGGGACAAGTTACTTCAGACTGGAGGGCCCAGGGTTCAAATCCCACTAGAGGACAGCAACCTTGGTCCAGAAGGACTAGGGCTTCTAGTTCCACAGATGCTCCTTGTGGCCTTGGGCAAGCCATTTAATCCTCTGTTGCCTTAGGTACAAAAACAGATTGAGCTCTTCATGGACAAGGGAAAAAATATATGCAGTACATGAATTTGCACACTGCTTTGACTGATAGAAAAGCAATATATAAGCCTAGTTAAATAAATAAATACATTTATTGACTGCCATGGAAAATTATGGTGAGGGGAGGAGGAACAGGGCCTTTAGAGAGGGGGCATTAAATGGAATGGAACAGAGTTTTCATGGATCCTTCTAGAGCTCCTGAAATACAGGTGAGACTAAATCTTGAAAAACTGCTTGATTATCTGCAGTAGAAGGTAAAGAACAGTTTTATTTTGAATGTCATTTTAATATGTGTTGTATTTTTAATGGATGATGTGCGGACTTTCTGGGGCCCTCATCATACTCAGCCATCTGGTGTTCTTGCACAAATACTCGGATAGAGCAGTAAGTGGTTTCTGTAGCCCGTTGACTGGCCTGCAGGGTTACAGCCTCAGCGTCTCTTTCACTTTTCTGGGTGTGGACCTCCACATCTCTCTAGCCCAAGCCTGGGCTTTCACTTTGCCTGATTCAGAGATACCGAGTCATTAGGAGTGTGTCACACTCACCGAAGGCTTTCTCACATTCTGAGCCTCTTCTCTCAAGCAGTAGAGCCTCAGAATCAGTGCATGCATCCTGATCACTGCTTTTATGAGGGACAAGCCTAACAGACTGATGCAGAAAACGAGCGCAGCCTTTAAGCACACTTACTGCTACCGTCAAATGCAGAAAAGAGACGGACACGTGCGTTAAGAGCAATGGAAAAACCAGCGCACAATTAACGGCAAGAGTATTTAAATTATAGGCAAATGAGCTGCACATAATAAACTGGATGCAAATACTGGCTGTGCCCAATGCAGAGAAACGCGTAGAGAATTTTGCAACCAGCCTTAGCAACAGTATTTTTATGTCTGGGCCTGAGGTGGCTTAAACATCTACCAACAGTATTTTGATTGAACTGGATGCTTTTCCCAATGCCTGGATCATCTGAGGAGAAATGTCAAGGATGATTCAGGCACTGGGAAAAGTCCCCGATGCCATCAAAATACAGTTGGAGGCCGGTGCCCCTAACAGAAAGCAAATCCCTGGTGGCCCAGCGGCCCTGAATCCCCACCTTCAAAAAATAAACTTGGTGGCCCCGTACCACCCCCCCCCCCCCCAAAAAAATCAACCTGGTGGCCCAGCGGCCCTGATCTCCCCTCTCCCTCCCAACTAAAAATCAACCTGGTGGCCCCAAACCCCAAACCCCCCTCCTGCCCTTCCCCTGCCATCTTGAACAGTAGTGGCCCCTAGCCCCGCTTTGCATCCTGGGATGCACTGGGCGAGGTCAGACTGCTGTATAAGGTAGAATATGCCTTATATGGCAGTTTGACTCTGCTCAGTGCATCCCAGGATGCACCGTGCGGGGCCAGGCGCTGCCATTTTTCAAGATGGTGGGGCAAGAGCAGGAGCATGTGGGCATCGCTCCCGCTCATTTCTAAAGGAACTGGGTGGGGATGGGGAGTTCGGGGCTGCTGGGCCACCAAGTCGATTTTTAGTTGGGAGGGGGGTAGGGGAATTGGCACCGCTGGGCCACCAGGTTTATTTTTTGGGGGGTGGGTGGTTCGTGGCCGCTGTGCCACCAGATTGATTTTTAGTTGGGAGGGGGGATTAGGGGATCGTGACCGCTTGGCCACCAGGGATTTGCTTTCTGTCGGGGGCACCAGCTCCCGACAGTATTTTGATGCTATCGGGGGCTTTCCACGATGCTTAGATCTTCTGAGGGGAATTTGACATTTCCCCTCAGATGATCCAGGCTTCAGAGAAAGCCCCCCAATGCCATCAAAATACTATTGGGGCTCATATGCAAATTAGCCACGCGTTGGCCCTGTTTCTCTGGGATAGTCTGTCAAACTAGCGCCGACATCTTGTGCACATGTGTTTAGCTCGCTCTCCCAGTTTAACGCTACCATTTGCGCACAGTTTAATGAATGGTAATGAGTGGTTAATTTGCATATGTTCCCCTTTCTGCGTGCCCACTCTTAAGACGCGTGCTATTCTGTGCACTGCAAATAGGTGTAAAAAGTTGATAGAGCGTGACTTCAGCACTGGCTTTCTGCATCAGCCTATAAAAGAGGACAAACCAAGTGACCCAGCCAGTAGGAAGACCTCCGAGGTCACCTTCCTGTGCACCATCTCCCCTGCACCATTCCTTTCCCCTGTACCTACAAGCACAGGTGCTGTGAAACGTCTGCAAATGCTTTTAGCCACTGAGTGGAGAGCAATTTTCAGCCCATAGGATTTACCCGTGTTGCCTCCACTATGTATCCTTTCAAAGGCTCCAAAGAAAAGCAAATATTTAATACTGCTTTTTTCATTTGCAAAGCGATACTAAATTTAAATCTTTCTAAATCTATACTCTGAATGAAACATCTGAAGAAAATCTCATTCTTTGGGCTTCAATCTCACTCTATGGGGCAGTAAATCTCACTCTTTGGGATGGTTTACCCTTGGCATCTTTGCTAATTTGATAGAATTTTGTTAAGATGACCACAGAAGCAGAGCTGGCCTCAGAGTTTGTTCAAGGTGATGACACTTTAGGAAGACCTTTGGCCTAATGCCCCTCCGGGCTATCAGAATCTATTGTTCAGCTTGGAATATCCTGCTGTTTTCTGTCCCCCAGAAGCTGTCACCCTAGGTGCATGCTTGGTTTGTCTCATGGTTGGGCCAACCCTGCGCAGAAGGCAACTTCAGTTTTGAAAAGCAGTCCAGCTCAAAGCAGATTGGATGTATAAGGTTGGAACAGTCAGCCTATTTGTCGGTCTGGGCAGGAATCCTGGCCTAAAGGAACACAGTTCAGGAATGCAAACACTCTCATAGCCACCACCTTCAGGATAGCCTGCTCTGGTGCCTCTTTGTATGTTAGACACAAAATTGAGGTCGAAATGTTAGCAGACTAAAACATCCTAAGTGAAAGATATTTTTTCCTGTCCCTTTGAGCAAAAGGGATGTGATCAGCAGTTGTTCAGTGCACCACAAGCTGCTCAGGTGATGGTGTAATTTGCTTTAATAAGCAGACAATGGGAGCAGAGGCGAACAATCGGATGGATTGTTTCCAGTGTGTTCAATGTGGGATTATGAGGTCACACATCGATCTGGCTCTATAGTCTGGAAGTTGTTATCAAGCCCTAAAACTGAGATGCAAGGGACTGCTGCCAACTGCAGCTCTTAGCTGCTGAGACTGGAGTTTGCAGAGGCTCTTTCGCAGGAACATCATTGCACTCTGAAGAAAGTCGGTGTGTTGAGTTTAATATACTTTCTTGGATGAATGACTAGTATTAGAGCACAGAGAAGGGTAGGCTGCAGATTCATGTTTAAATCTTGCCTGACCTTCAGAAAAGCCAATTAATCTCCTCCTTGACCTTCTCTTCTTTTTTATATCTTTTCTTGCTGGTTGGCTGATTCAGCACATCAAAGTGGGCTAAAAACCAGGAAAGTCTGGTTCAAATCCCACTGCTGTTCCTTATGATCTTGGGCAAGTCGCTTAATCTTCCATTGCCTCCAGTACAAACAGATTGTAAGCCTTTCGGGGACCAGAAAACATTTACTATACCTGAGCGTAACTTGCTTTGAACTTCAGAGATAAGTCATGAGCTATATCCAATTCCCCATCAAGACCCCTGAAGCTCTGTTCATTACAATTCATACAAAAAGCCCTTAAGAAACAAAAATCTTTGTTTTCTTGACAAATGTTTTGAAATATAATTTAGGGTTTCCTATGCTGAGATCCTTGTTGGCATGTGAGAAGAATGTCCAGGAGAGAGGATCAAACCGCTTTGTATACCTGGTTGTGAACTCAATCCTTTTAGTTTTTTAAGTCTGTCCTTGGGACCTTAGCACTTTGTGATTTAGAAAGAATTTGTGTCATTGAAACCTGACCCAGTATAGAGGTGTCACTGGCTGCAACTTCGAGGTGACACTCAAGGCAGCGTCTTCACACTGGGAAGATGGTAGAATTTTAGTATATTTTTACCAGAATTTAAAGGAAAAACCGACGCTCGACTTAGCTGGAATTCCATGATCTGAAATGCGATACACTTATGTAACTACCCCCTCCCCCCAACAGGCAATTTAATTTATCACTCCTGCTGGAATTCTGCACACAATAATTCCGAATGTTGCACTTTTTGTGCTTATTTTTTTCTGTATTGTATTTTCAATTAAGTATCACTCAAAAACAATATCTTGACAAACAAAGCATGTGAAATTTTGCATAATTCAGACCTTTGCATTTTCTTTGCAGAATTCCAACAGTGTTAGCTTCTAGGGGCTGCATGCAAGCCAAATTTTTGTTGGTCCTTTTTTTGGATTTTTCCAAACTTTCCCAATTTCCAGGGGTACTTTTTGGTTCATATCACACATAGGGGGTCTTTTACTAAAGGGCACTAAGGTGTTGCACCTAACGCACCAAAATCACTGAAATTATGGTGCGCTGGGTGCAACACCACCATGTTAAACATAGAAACATAGAAATATGACGACAGAAAAAGACCACATGGCCTATCTAGTCTGTCCTTCCATATCAACAACTACAACAGTCCCCTTTTTACCTTTAGAGATCCTCTGTGTTTGAATTCAGTTACTGTCCTCATCTCTACCACCTCCACTGGGAGACTATTCCACGGATCCACTACTCTTTCCGTAAAGAAATATTTCCGCATATCACTCCTGAATCTATCTCCCTTCACCCTCATCCCATGACCCCTCGTAGCAGAACTTGCTTTCAATTGAAAGAGGCTCTCTCCCTGAACATTTATGCCATGGAGATATTTAAACATCTCAATCATATCACCTCTATCCCGCCTTTCCTCTAAGGTGTACATATTAAGATGCTTAAGTCTGTCCTCATATGCTTTATAATGAAGACCACTAATCATTTTAGTAGCCACCCTCTGCACTGACTCCATCCTGTTCACATCCTTTTGAAGGTGCGGTCTCCAGAATTGCACACTATACTCCAAATGAGGTCGCACCAAAGACTTATACAGAGACATTATCGCCTCCTTTTTTCTGCTAGCCATTCCTCTCCGTATGCACCCAAGCATCCTTCTAGCTTTTGCCGTCACCTTTTCTACCTGTTTAGCTACTTTAAGATCATCAGACACAATCACACCTAGGTCGTGCTCTTCTTTAGTGGACAAAAGTACTTCACCCCCTATACTATATTGCTCCCTTGGATTGCTGCAGGGATGTGGAAAGCATTTCTTTGGTAGTTAATGTACAGCGCTGTCCCCTAATGCGTTCCACGTTGGTGTGGGTGCACTTAACTCCACCTATTGAGGTGGTGTTAGCAGGGCTGGTCTGTCCACTAGGCAAGCTAAGCGACTGCCTAGGGCGGCCAGCCCAGGTGAGCAGTGGCATTGGCACACGTGACCAGCCACGCCCCCCCCCCCCCCCCAGCTACTACTGATTCCATTTGGGGGGAGGCTGGCAGCAGCAGCAGCCGTATTTCCAAAAGGGGCTGCTTTTTGCTGCTGTTTTCTAGCCCGTGGAAGGCCATGCCCTTCAGCACACATGGCCTGCCGCTTTTGATCTCACTCCAGCAGTAAGTTGTGCTGAAGGACATGGCCTGCTGTGGGCAGGAAAGCGGCATCAAAAAGCAACTGCTTTTGGAAATACTGCTGCTGCTGCTCGCCCCCCCTCCCGAGACAGAATCAGCAGCAGCTGGGGGAGGGGGCTTGATGGCAACTGGGGAGGGCTGCAGCAGCTGGAGGGTGCAGCGAGGCTGGGGTTACTGCCTAGGATGGCAGAAATACTTGGGCCAGCCCCAGGTGTTAGGAGCACCAACACTAATTGCGTGATATGCAGTTGGCGGACGGTGTGAACCCCTTACTAACTGTGCTGAGTTCACCACGCCCACATTCTGCCCCTAACCCGCCCACTCGCGACTCTAACATAAGTTGCACAGCTAGTGCTGGAATCGGCCGCACTATCTGCCATGGATTCACACTAGCAACGTGTGTTCAGAATGTGCTTTTAGCATGTGCCAGACGCAGGCTGCCAGCTAGTGTCCTTTAGTAAGAGACTCCACGTTAACGTTAAAAGTTCTAATTCATTGGAGATAATGGTAATTTGTAGGTTGCGAAAGCAATGTTTGCTGTTGAGTCAATGCTGACTCCTGGTGACCCAGTGGCCCAGACATAGATTACCAGACCTTTTTTCTGAGGCAATGGAGGGTACATTCAGGGCCGGCCCAAGGCTGCCGCCGATTCTATCTCAGGAAGGGGAGGAGGCAGCGGCAGTATTTCCAAAAGTGGTGGCAAAAAGTCACCACTTTTGGAAATACCGCCGCTGCCTGCCTCCCCCCCAAAATGGCAGCTAGGAGGGTGGTGCAGCTGCATATGTGTGCCGCTGCCACCCAGCTGGTCCGGCTGCTCTAGGCAGCCGCCTAGCTTGCCTATGGACAGTCTGGCCCTGGGTAAATTGACTTGTCCAAGGCCACAAGGAATGCCAGTGGGAATCGAGCCCTGCTCTCCTGGTCACTAGGCCACTGCTCTAACTACTAGCTACTTCTCCACTCCAATTTGTAGGCTAAAGTGCATTAAATCAGTTTTGCATGGAATACATTTTTTAAGTCGCACTAAAATCAAATGCATGCTAACAAATACACATCCCTGCAAGCTTCCTTAGTGACAAAGGAAACAGAATTGATTGTACAGGGTACATGTTTTTTCTCAGGAGCCCCGGAACATCTGCTCAGAAGCATAAACTCTACACATATGATCGCCGCCTGCGCACAGCACTCTGAACTGGGTGAGCTTAGAAATCAGTGACAAACCAGCTGGAAACTGTAAAGTGAAATTTGTTTAGCCATTTTGGAATGCAGTACAAAAGTGGGTTTGAGTGTGGCACTGACAAGATTAGTTAGATAACTACAGTAACTGACGGCATCCGAAGGTTTTTACTTTTGAAAGCTAGTCCAAGAATGTATTATGTTAGTCCAATTAAGAGTTATCAATCACCTTATTTTTCATTTTTGCTTCTCCATTTATCTAACTAACACTGGTCCAGCCGCTTTTGCCCTCATGCAAACTGGAAATCTGTATCGGAGGGGGCAGAAGCAGGAACAGCAGTGCAGCTCTGGAGGTTTTGGAAAGCACTGCGGTGCTGTTTCAAGTCTTTGCTGCCGCCGCTGGTTCTGGAGAGGGGTAAGAGCAGAGGGGCGCTTGGAATGTGGTTTGCCTAGGGCTCCTCATATCCTTGAACCGCCCCTTGGGTGTATTGATGTTCTAGAACCCTCTGCAGTATTTACAGGACTGCCTGTTCCTACGTAGGGTCCTTGTTGTGTGAGTTCTAGGAGTTGGCGGTGTTTTGCCCTGCATATCCTGGACGACTTTTTATAGAAGTTTGTATTACTTTAGAATAGGCCTGATACTAGAAAGGTGTTTTGTTGCTCTTAGTGAGATGACACTAGAGTCATAAGAGTATTTTTAGGAGGGTGGCAATGTCCTAGTTCTGCTCTGTACTCTTTGTTAGGAGAGGTGGGTTTCTGGGACTGCAGAATATTTTAACCTTTAACACTGTGATGGGGCACTGAGAGCACAACCTTTCCAGGCACCCTGCATGGTTTGAAAATTGGTTTTAAATGTATCAGATAATAAATGTCAGAACACAGTAAATGACTGTGCTAATTATGTTATTATGAATACCATGACAGCTATTCCAAAAGGTCAGTAACTAGAAAATCTGCAGCGCACTGGCATTGTTCATAATAAAAACATTACAAGACAGGCCGAGGCTGGGCCCCTTTGGAGACCCACAGGCCCTGGGGTCATGCACTCCCCGCCTCATCTCTCATCAGGCCTGCCAATGTGCACTGTCAAAGGCCAGCGTTTTTAAAATTAAAGTCCCAAGCTACATAATTTAACTGTTATAATTTTTGTTGAGTATAACCAGTACTGCAATTTTTTTTTTTTATTATATAGCTTGTGAGTATGTTTCTTCTTGGGGTAACTGCCTGACAATGTTCTGAGTGAGGCCCCCATCGTTGGATGTTTGGGGAAAGCAGAGACATCATCTCACCCTTCTTCTCAGGCATCAGATTGCCTTCTATCATTTCTTTATTAATTAACTAAGGGGCATGTTTAATAAACTGTGCTAGGTTGCTGTGCGTTAAGCCCCAAAACCTGACATACACCCAGGCTGTTAGGGGTGTGCCCAGCATGTCCCCCTGCAGATACCGCAGGGAAATGCACCTCGTTGGGCTAGCCGCTGAGCACACCTAATACAGGTGCACTTACCGCCACCCACGCTAATGGCAGCAATCACGGTTAGCCACGAGGTACCGTCAGCGGCTACACTTTGCTCCTGACTCATCCAATCAATGTCTCAGCGAACGTTAAGCTGGACTTTTACTATGCTAACAGTCAATGCGGTGCACTTAGTGCATGATAAATCCCATGCTGTTAGCAAACTTTAGAAAACGTGTCCCTAAGTACTTCCCAAACAGCACAACAGCCTTTCTTCAGAGAAAGAGCAGCGGACTAGGCATGGATTAGGCACAGAGTGGAGGAAGCAGTGGAGGGGGAACAATGAAATAATTCAAGGAAAACCTGGGGTAAGCAAAGTGTGCGGAATCAATGGCTTCTGATGCATTATATTAGGGTAGAGGAGATGGACCTTGTGATTATTATGGGCGTCAGTCTAGGTTTATATGGAAGAAAATGTTCTAACTTGCCATGCTCCACATACACATAACTGGGAGGAGGAATTAAAACAAAAATAAAACCCTCTCAATATTCAACTGCCCAGCCACCGCTGCTCAAAAAGAAACCGGATATCTGGGTTCAGCGCTGACTGCTATCGCTCTCCAGATAATGAAACTGCATAAAGTCAGGGCAGTCTTTCAAGTGGTCTAACTTTATGCTGGCATTTATCCGATTAACGAACTGACAATCGCCGCTAACTGGATAAGCTCTGTGCCTGCCCTTGCCCCGCCTACTGACAACCCTGGCACTGTCCGCACAATGCTGCTGCGGTTAGAGGGATATTGGTTAGTCCCTCACAGCGGGGTTTATCCAGTTATCAGACCCTGCTAACTGGGTAAACCCCTTTGAATACTGGTATTTCAGTATTGTAATCAAATAGTTCTGAAGGGATTAAAGTCTATGGATGAAAATTATGTACAGGAGAAAATGGCAGTAAAAGATCATTGTCCTTGTGAAAATATAAATTGCCTTAGCAGATCCAAGCTTATTATTACAGAGATACTGAGTAGATTTGTAATTGGCTATTATATGCAGGTTGATCGGTACACTGAAGCCAATGTTCCCCTGATGAGATACACAACAGAGCCTTATTCATATTATTTCATGCTTTATAGCCTGAGTGGTCCCCACCTTCTTCCTCCTCAAGATATTAAGAATGAAATGAAATGCGTCTGATTCTGTTGGTACTGAATTGCAGCTACCATTCTGCACCTTAGGAAAATTGAATCCTTCACAGGTTGAGATTCCCTTTCCTGAGCTAAAAATTATCCAGGGTCAACTGTGCATTGCCATGGGGAAGATCCCTTGGTCGGCTTGAGCTGGTGAAGCCGGAGAGACATTGCTCACAACCCGCCAGAGAGAGAGAGGCAGTCATAGTTCTTGTTCAAGGGTGACCCCTAGTGGTTGAATTCTGCAACTATGATCTCAAGACTGTCATGCAGTGACCAGCCTATGTATGTTTGGGGGAGAGGGGAGATATACAATAGGGGATAAAATCCCTAGGTAGTTGTGATTGAAAGCTTATGGCACCTGGTCCAATTGAACTGGAAACTCAAAGGAGCAGAATAAAATGCAACAAATTGTCCAGAGGTGTTAATCCATCAGATAATGTCCATAGAAGGGAATCTACCTGGTCACCAAAGTTCATGTACATCCTCCTCTTTCGATAAGTCATACAAAGGCCCAGTGCAAGATGATTCCACCTGCAGAAGGGCTGATTTGAATTTAAACAATTCATTTTAGAAGCAGCTTTTACAACAAAGCTGTCAGGGTTGAACAGCCCGGCTCAGGAGTAGCTGATGAGATTCTCGCTTGTCTCATTCTTTCACAGGCTAGTCCTCAATTTGCCCTAGACCATTTTTCTTTAGCTATGTGGGTCGAGTATCTTACCACAGTAGTTCTTTAAAGTAGTACAAGCAACTAACTAAATCAAGAAAATTAATAATGTCTATATGTGATCGATTGGCCAAGGAGATATTAAATATCCCAGTTCTTTTGCGTTATTTAAAGCCCCATTCTGCACAGGATGTCTAGATAGGAACTGGGATGTCCAGGTCAGGCTGTTCCCAGTTCCCAGGGTATTTTACAAAGGGTTTGACTGAACATGAACAAGAAGAGCGGAGATGGACCACAAACTAACAGTACAATGTAAAAGTACAAAAGTCCAGTTTATTAAAGCCAGATTTGAGTTAGCCAAGTTTGTGTGAAGCCTTTGTCAGAGGTCAAGCTTAGTAAATTGTCATATACAAATATGTCAGGCATGAAACATGTCCCCTCGTAGCAGAGCTTGCTCTCAATTGGAAGAGACTTTCCTGCTGTGCATTTATGCTATGGAGGTATTTAAACATCTCTATCATATCTCCCCTATCCCTCCTTTCCTCTGAAGTATACACATTAAGATCTTTAAGTCTGTCCTCATATGCTTTATAACGAAGACCACTAACCATTTTAGTAACTACTCTCTGCACCGACTCCAACCTGCTTATATCCTTTTGAAGGTGCGGTCTCCAGAATTGCACACAATACTCCAAATGAGGTCGCACCAAAGACTTATACAGAGGCACTATCACCTCCTTTTTTCTGCTGGGCATTCCTCTCCCTATGAACCCAAGCATTCTTCTAGGTTTCACAGTTGCTGTTTCTACCTGTTTAGCTACTTTAAGATCATCAGACACAATCATACTCAGGTCCCGCTCTTCTTTTATGGACAAAAGTACTTCACCTCCTACACTGTACCACTCCTTTGGATTTTTGGAGCCCAAATGCATGACCCTGCATTTTTGGCATTACATTTCAACTGCCAAATTCTTGACCATTCTTCAAGCTTAGCTAGATCCCTTCTCATGTTATATACTCCTTTCTGGGTGTCTACACTATTGCAGATTTTGGTATCATCTGCAAAGAGGCAAACATTACCCGACAGCCCTTCCGCAATATCACTAACAAAGATGTTAAAAAGAATCGGACCAAGGACAGATCCCTGGGGCACACCACTGGTAACCTCCTTCTCCTCAGAGTGAGCTCCCTTTACCTGCACCCTTTGTCGCCTCCCACTCAACCAATTTCTAACCCATTCAGTAACTTTAGGATCCATCCCTAGGGTGTTCAGTTTGTTTCTAAGTCACCTGTGCGGAACAGTGTCAAAGGCTTTACTGAAATCTAAGTACACCACATCTAGCGCTCTCCCTCGATCCAACTCCCTGGTCAGACAGTCAAAGACATCAATCAGATTTGTCTGAGAAGACCTGCCTCTGGTGAATCCATGCTGCCTCGGATCCTGTAATCTGCTGGACTCCAGAAACCATCACATTGTAAAATACATTAATCACAGATGAAAACATAGCGAGAAGACTTTCCCAGAGACATGTTTAGGTCATGGGAGAGGAAAATAATGGGCCTTAATTGTATTTTCAGATCTACATGTATTTTTTTCCATTGACATTTCAATTGTACTAAAGAAATATCTAGAGTCTGTGGGAACTTTGTACCTGTGAACAATTTGCCAGTTTGTACATACTTTTCCATTTGTAAATTATCTTCGTGGCCTGTGAATGTTGCACTTATCGGAAATAAGCTACTATACCTGAATGTAACTTGCCTTGACCTGCCCCTGGAAAAGCGTGAGCTAAATACTACAAAAATAAAAAATAATAAAAATATAAGGGGAGTTTAAAATTCTCCCCCTTGTACTCACAACACATAGAATTATCTGACATCCTGCAATTTCTCGGAGGAGCTGTCTCAGTGTTCTGCTTCCTTGCAAAACCACTTTCAAAGAAGTTGAATAGTGAAGATAAGTTTCCTTGGGCTAATGAGTAGGGATGTGCATTTGTTTTGAAATGAAATGAATGGAAATCCTGATGAAATTCCAATATTTTTAGCACTCGCTATTTGTAAATACTGCATGCTGAAAACGTAACTGAGCACACTGCAAAAAATAAACCCTCAAAAGGCCGAACAAAATTAAATCTTGGTGAAAAACCAGCAGAGGCAACATGGAACTAAGGGCCCTTTTACTAGGATGTTGCACTTAATGCAGCAAAAGCACCGTAATTATGGTCCGTTAGATGCAACACCACCGTGTTAACTGTCGAGGGTGTGGGGAAACATTTCCCTGGTAGTTAATGTGGAGCGCTGTCCCTTAGCGCGAGGCTCATTAGCACGGGTGCACTTCATTCCATCTATTCAGCTGGCATTAGGCGATTCTGCGGTGTGAACTGGCGCTAACTCCGTGCCCACTCTCCACCCCAACCCCACCCCCTTGCAACCCTAACCCAAGTTATACAGTTAGCGCGGGAATCATCCTGCACTTTCATAGCCCTGCGCTTTGTCCCAATGCGCATTCACCGCATGCCAAAACACACATTGTCAGCTAACGCCCTTCAGTAAAAGACCTCCTAAATAAAATATTTTTGGTTGCACACCCCTACTAGCGAGCACTGTAGGATATGAGTAAGCAGGACCCCTTCCTTAGGCAGCACTCTCACTGCACTGAAAAATTTCAAGACAGTGGTGCAGCACACACAGCCAGTGCCTTCAGGAGCAGAAGGTCACAGGTTCAAGCAAAACCATCCACCAAACACAGAGCACCCAGCTCCACACCCTACTACCCCACCCAGCCCACAGCAAAACAACCAGACAGACCTCCAGCAACTCCCTCACCATCCCTCACAGAAGAACCAAATGCATACAACGGACCTGCAACAGAGCCTTCGAACTTTATGCTCCATCCCTCTGGAATTCTCTACCAAACCACCTCAGGAACAATAACGATCTCTTGTCATTCAAAAAGCAGCTAAAAACCATCCTATTCCAAGAACATCTCAAAACAAAAACACCCTCTCACAAATAACTACACCAACCCCACTAAACCACCCTCCAGAACCTATGATCAAAAACTTTGTTACCTTGTCCATGTCTATGTCTATCCTCTGTCAAAATCATCAATGTTGCCCTCCTGGTGATGGCCCCATCCCTATAACCGATTAACCCCCCCTTTTTTTGTTACACCGCTTTGACCCGGTGAAAAGCGGGATATAAATACAGTTAAATAAATAAGGGTTTAACAAAAAACTGTGAAGGTTTTTAAATATCTTCAGAAATGGAAAGCTGAGAAAAAAATCCTGAAATCTCTGTTTCTCTCTCTTGTGTCTAGATCACAGAAGTGTGTGGTGCGAAGCGGGTGGGTTATTTTGGTCCGACGCAGTTCTATATTGCCTTGAAATTAATTGCTGCGGCACAGAGTGGCCTCCCAGCATGCATGGAGAGCATTAAGGTCGGTAAGTAGCTTCACTTTCCTATTAGGCCCCCTCTGGATCTTAGTGACATGCCACCTTTGGACAGCATGCAACAAAAGCTCTTCCTTTTTACATATTATTTACTTAACCTTCACTCTTCTCATTCCGAACAGTAGAATTAAATATATTCCTTCCTAGTTCAGATGGTAGTTACTCACTGCTTGCTAGTTTTTACATAGTTGTTTCAATTCTGATTTATAAGCTGTCTTTTTGAAAGATAATTCATCCAAGATGGGATACAGCAACTTGAATAAACGGGTCACACAGCAAGATGATCCATGAGACCCTGGGCTCTAAGAGCTGCTACAGAGAATATATTGTACACCTGCATGAATCTACTTATGGTTACAGACACCTAAATGGACAGTGCTAGTTACAGCCATAGAGTGATAGAGGACTTGGAGAACATAAAGCACAGCATAGACATATTAAACATCGTACATATGGGAGACCCAGAATTTGGCATCGTCCATGCATGTCTTCTCTTTTCTGTGTCCCTGGTCTTCAGTGGCCTTTGCTTGGTCTATGTCATTCTTTGGCGATTAGAAGATGGATTAAAATGTACCATGCTATGTGATTGCTGAGTTGGAGGTGTATCAAAGGCTAAGAAGCGTGATGAGAACCGTTCTGAGTGTTCCTTGCGATTTTGGGCAAGTCAATTAACCCTCCATTGCCTCAGGTACAGACATAGATGGTGAGCCCTCCAAGGACAGGAAAATATCTACTGTAACTCTCATTGAATGCTTGAGAAAAGGCATGAGCTAAACTAGCTCCCTTTCCCTTGTCACAAGCAGTTTGGATGTGTATTCTGCATCATCTAGTCTTTGTGACTTCTAATAGTCTACTAGCCAGTCAGGTTTTCAAGATAACCACAATGAATAGGCATGAAAGAGATT
Organism: Ichthyophis bannanicus; assembly: GCA_033557465.1. Lineage (NCBI taxonomy): Eukaryota > Metazoa > Chordata > Amphibia > Gymnophiona > Ichthyophiidae > Ichthyophis > Ichthyophis bannanicus. The sequence goes on along the minus strand of CM066035.1, from coordinate 905,211,146 downwards.
TGCATGCGCTGTCTCCCTTGTATGCAAATCTCTGTCATGCATATTCATTGTGGTTCTCCTGAAAACCTGACTCGCTTGCCCTGTCCCAAGAACTGGGTTGAGAATCCTTGTACAGTCTTCTGGAACCCCCAGGCCAGTCAGGTTTTCAGGATGTGCATAATGAATATGCATGAGATAGATTTGCATACAATGGAAGCCGTGCATGCAGATCTATCTCATGCATATTCATTGTGAATATCCTGAAAACCTGACTGGCCTGGGGTCCCAGAGGACTTGGTTGAGCACCATTGTACTAGAGGTATGCATTCCGTTCATTAGCACATCTTAAAACATTTAGCACATGCAGAATCAATTTAACACACACTGACATATAAATTAATGCACATAAAGTCCATTTGCGCATGTTAAAAGTTTGAATGTGTGTAAAAACATTTTTGTTAATACAAATGTGTTAAATGAACCAGAAAAATATAAAACCGTTGGGGGGGAAGGGGATGCCAGACACCAAAAACAAACCAACATTTTTTTTCCCTGGGCACATTTCTAACTTCTACATAACAGGAAATGTAATGAGCAAAACATAGAAACAGATAATGTGGCATCTCCAGTCTGCCCATCCTCTCCCTTGGAAATCCTCTGTATTTGTCCCATGCTTTTTGAATTCAGATATAATTCTCATCTCCACCACCTCCACTGGGAGGCTGTTCCATCCTTTCTGTAAAGCAGATTACTCCTGAGTCCATCCCCTTTAACCTTCATCTTATGACCCCTCATTGCAGAGCTTCCTTTCAACTGGAAGAGGGCCACCTCTTGTACATTTATTCCATGGAGGTACTTAAATATCTGTCATATCACCCCTCTCCGGCCTTTCCTTCAAAGTATCCATATTGAGATCTTTAAGTCTATCCCCATACACCTTAAGACTATTGACCATTTTAGTAGCCGTCCAATGCACCAACTCCATCCTGTTTATATCCTTTTGAAAGTGTGGTCTCCAGAATTGTACACAGTACTCCCAATGGGGGTCTCACTAAAGACTTGTACAAAGGCACTATTACCTCCTTTTTCCTGCAGGCCATTCCTCTCTATGAACTCAAGCATCTTTCTAACTTTTGCCGTTGCCTTTTCAGGTTCCAGCAACTTGGTGCCTGTCCCATTTCCATTCTTGTTAGAAAGGCCTTGCTGAGGATCAATCTGATAAACATTCAACGGGAGTTGGATGTTTAGTGTCCTCTCTAGCTTTTCATCAGCACTAAGTGCCTCGGCACTTTCTGGTTAGTGCCAGGGCAAAGAGGGTATGTAGTGGTGGTATTTGGCTGCTCTCTGGATAGCTATACAGCTTAATTTAGGCCAGAGAAAAGGCCGTCCTAAATCGAACAGCTTAGCTATTTGTATGATGGTTGAATGTTGCTGCTGTATGTTTTAGCCAGCGATGGTGATTGCATTAGATATATATTCAATGCCTCTGCCTAACTAGATAGCACACAGTATATATAATTTCATATCATGGACTGTGTAGTAAAAAAACTCCAGCTGCTGAATAGAATGTTGACCTGAATATTTGTAAACAGTAACAGGACGCCTCAATTCTGAGAGACTGGGATGGAGTTTGAAAGAGTAGGAATCTAGTAGGCAAAGGAGGTATGTCAAGTGACTTCAAGGTGTATTTGAGCACGTGAACAAGTAGTCTGTTATGCAGAGTGTGGAGGGTCTGGGAAGGATGATAGGGAAGGAGCAGATCAGATAAGTATTTGGGTAGGTCAAGTGAGATCATATAAGAATCAAAAATTTGATTGGTGACTTCCGGTGACGTCACGGAGCTAATGGCAGCCTAAAAGCCTAGCTCCGTCCGAATCCCGAGAGTGGTGATTTTGTGGTGTGTCCCCCAGTGCCAAAGTGGAAGGCAAGCGAGCCGATAGCAGTCGGATGGCAGCGAAGAAGAAATTGGAGGGCTTCCAGTCTCCGTATGTGCGCCGGGAGCTGATGGCGGCGGCGGCGGCCTGCTCAGATAGGGGAGCGCATGGAGGGAGCTCTGGAGAGGATGATGGCACGGATACAGAGGGGGTGGAGGAGGTGCCCCTTCGCCGCTGGTTGCAGGAGTTCAAAATGGAGATGCGGACGGAGATTAAAGGGATGCGGAAGGAGGTAAAAGACACCCTGCAGGCTATTCAGCAGGAGATGAGCAGTCTGGGCGGCCGCGTGGAGGACTTGGAGAACCACGTGGAGGAGTCTGAGCGAGAGCTGCGCGGGGTTGTGGCCTTGCAGGAAACTCTCCAGACCCAGCAGAACGAACTGCAGGAGAAAATTGAGGAGCTCGAGGATCGTGCTAGGAGAAACAATCTGCGTATCCGGGGGGTTCCAGAGGAAGCGGCCGCAAGAGACTGTGTGGCAGTGGTCCAGAAACTCTGTGGCCATATCTTGCAGCGAGGGGAAGTGGCTGGCGTGAGAGTGGAGCAAATAAGAGTGGACAGAGCTCATAGAAGCCTTGGCCCCCGGAGGGAAAAGCAAGCACGGGACATTATAGCCTGTATGAGTAGCTTCCCAATGAAAGAGCAAATTCTGAGCGTCGCCCGGAAGTTTGGGCGCATCGCATGGGAAGGCCATGAAATTGAAGTCTTTAACGATTTGTCTAAAGGCACGCTGGACAGACGACGGGAGATGAGATGTCACGGCGTATCTGAGAGGACAGAATCTTCGCTATCGGTGGTTGTTCCCGTTTGGGGTCCTGTTGTCTGTGAATGGGGTAAATCGGAAGGTGAAATCTGTGGCCGAAGCGTGGACCACTCTACGAGAGCTGGGCTGCGAGGGGTTGCCTGAAGTGGGGGAGATGGAGCGACAGCGTAAGGTCCCAGCGGGGGCGAGCAAGCAGCAACGTCCCTCCAGTGCACAATGGCAACGTGTTGGAGAGCGCGGGAAGCGTCTACAGCGGATGTCCACGGATCGGCGGAGAGCTGCTTCGGAGACCGATACTTGAGACGGAAGATGGGACTGGCTTTTTCCGGCTGCAAGTATTGATCTAAGGAGGGGTGTTAGAGATCCCTTCTTAGGGTTTGGACACTGGACTCATAGGGCTTATGGGGGTTGGGGGGGCCGGGGAGGAGGGGTGGAGAGCTGTGGGTGGAGGGGCTCGGGGGCATGTGGGGCAAGTTGATGCTGTTTGATGTATGCTGTATGTTGTACGGGTGGAGGCGGTGGAAGGAGTGGGTGGCACATGGGGGATGTGGCGGGACGGGATCGGAGGGGACATCCGGGAGGGTAAGAAGTGGCGGTGGAGGGTGGTGGGGGGGTGGGAGGGGGTGGGGGGGAGAAGGGGGGATCAGAACACCAGGGAGGTAGTGGCGGGGGGGGGGGGGAGTGGATTCTTATAGATGGTGCGGATAGGGACTATTAATGTGAAAGGGTTGAATTCTCCTACTAAGAGAGGGTTGCTATTTCGGGAGGTGGTGCGGGATCAGTGGGACGTGGTATTGATACAAGAGACCCACTTGAGGGCCGGGGAGGTGGGGCGGTTACGACACCGCCAGTATCCGTATCAGTATTTCTCATGTAATAAAGAGGGTGGCAGGAAGGGGGGAGTGGCCATCTTGATTCGGGAGGGGTGTGGGATTAAGGTGGAAGGGTCCTTTAAAGATGGGGCGGGGAGAGTGGTGGGGATTAAAGGGAAATTGGGGGGAGAGGATATTGTGGTGGTGGCGGTGTATGGTCCTAATGGGCAGCAAAAAGGGTTCTGGCGTACAGTGGGGCACCTTATCGAGGGGGCAGGGGAGGGGAAGGTTCTGGTGGGCGGGGATTTTAATCTGGTGTTAGACCCGAGGGTAGATCGCAAGCCGCGAGGGGGGGATGGGGGGAAAAAGAATAGGGTAGAGTTACGAAAGGTGATGGGGCAATTTAATCTGGTAGATATGTGGAGGGCCCTGAACCCGGGGGGTGCGGAGTATACTTTTCACTCAGCTCCGCATGACAGCTGGAGCCGGATAGATTTGTTGTTGTTAGATAAGTCCTGGATGAAGGAAGTGAAAGATGGGGGTATTCAACCGGTGGGTTGGTCTGACCATGGGGCAGTGGTGGTGACGCTTCAGAGTCCGGTGAAGAGTGGGGGGTGTTTTGGAGGCTGAATGATAGCCTACTCAGGGATGGGGTGGTGGTAGCCGACGTTCGGGAGGCTATAAAGGAGTATTTACATTTTAATGATACGGGGGAAGTGAAGGAGGTAGTGGTTTGGGAAGGGTTGAAGGCGGTGGTGCGGGGGAGGTTTGTTATGTGGGGGGCGAGGAAGAAGCGGGAGAGGGAGAGACGTGAGGACGCCCTGCGGAAGGAGTTAACGGTGGCGGAGGAACGATATCGGGGTTCAGGAGCTCAGCAGGATAGGAGGGAGATGGAGAGAGTGCGGGTTGAACTGCGGGCTTTGCAGACTGATAAGGTGGCACTTCTCCTACAAAGGGTGCGTCAAGTGCAGTATGAGTTTGGGGATAAGGCTGGCCGTTTGCTGGCACGGAAACTGCGGCAGCAAAAAGGGGCAGCGACCATATACCAGATAGAAGGGCAGGATGCGTAGGGGGGATGATGCCATTCAGGAGCGGTTTAAAGAATACTACCAGGAGCTCTACCGGGAGATGGATGGGGTGCGGGAGGGGGGGATAGAGGAGTATTTAGGGGGGATATCCTTGCCGGAATTATCTGCGGGAGCTGTTGAGGAGATGGAGGAAGAGATTTCCAAGGAAGAATTGGAAAGGGCGGTGAAGGGTTTGGCTGGGGGGAAGTCACCGGGTTTAGATGGGTTAACGGGGTCATTTTATAAGGTTTTTTGGGGGGAGGTAGGAGGTCTGTTGCGGAGGGTATTCAACGGGGCCATAGGGGAGGGGGGGGATTGTCCACAGAAATGTTGACAGCTGGGATCACTGTATTGTTAAAACCAGGGAAAGACCCCGGGAGGTGTAGCTCGTATCGACCTATTTCTTTGTTAAATGTCGACGTTAAATTGTTGGCTAAAATTCTGGCTGGGAGGTTGGCTGGGTGGATGCCAGGGATCATCCAGGTTGATCAAGCGGGGTTTATTGCCGGGCGGCAGGCCGCAGATAATATCAAGCGGGCCATAGGGGTGATCTGGGAGGCACGGCAGGAGCAGGAGGACCTTCTCTTGATGTCTATTGACGCTGAGAAGGCCTTCGATAGAGTACACTGGGGGTTTTTAATGCGGGTTTTGAGGAAGGTAGGGTGTGGGCCGAAGTTTCTGGCTTGGGTGGGGGCTTTATACCAAGGTCCTAGGGCTCGGGTAAAGGTTAATGGGCGGTATTCCTGGGATTTTGCACTGGGTCGAGGGACCCACCAGGGGTGCCCGCTGTCACCCTTGCTCTTCGCTCTGGTGGTGGAGCCGTTGGCGGAATGTATAAGGCGGAATGCACGGATCCACGGGTTGTGTTGTGGGGAGTGGGAGCACAAGATCTCTTTGTATGCTGATGACATCTTGCTATTCCTCGGCACTCCACTGGTTTCGATGCAGGAGGTGATGAGGGAGGTGGAACGGTATGGGGCCATCTCCGGTTTTAAAATGAATGTGGATAAAACCGAGGTGTTGAAAATACAGATGGATGAGGTGGAGGAAAGGAGGTTGAAGAGTATGTTTCAGCTGCGCTGGGAGCAGGGGTCTCTGGGGTATCTGGGAGTGCAGATCACGGATAGGTATGAGACTTTATTCTCTGCTAATTACCCACGGCTTCTCCGCAGTATTAACAGTGATCTGGCGGGCTGGCTGAGAATGGAGATATCTTGGTTGGGGAGAATTGTGGCCATTAAAATGAATGTTCTGCCCCGTCTGCTTTATCTTTTTCATGCACTACCGGTGGATATACCGGAGGGGATGATGCGGGGCCTCCAACGGAGGGTGTTCAGTTATATCTGGAAGAGGAAACCCCCGAGGGTAGCAAGGGAGGTGATGTATTCTCCTAAGGAGGAGGGGGGTTTGGGGATGCCTAATCTCCACGCTTACTATTGGGCGGCCCAGCTTGCCCATGTAATGGGATGGCGGGAGGGGGGGGAGGAGCGCCCCTGGGTGAACCTGGAGAAAGGGAGGGTTAGAGGGGGTCGTTTAACTGCTTGGTTGTGGGCGCCGAGGGGGGGGGGAGGGGAGGGGAGATTTGGGGCAGGAATCACCCGGGATGTGTCAGGTGGTCCGGATATGGGATAAGGTACGGGGTCCGGATATAGCACGGCGGGGAATGGAGTTTTCGCTGATGACTCCGTGGAGGGGGTGTAAAGCGTTTCAACCGGGCTGGGAGGGTGGTCGGTTTGACCTTTGGACAAAGAAGGGCTTGGGGTGCAGCTTTCAACTGGTGGAGGAGGGGGGGGTACGGAGTTTTGCGGAGGTGCAAGAGGAATTTAAGCTTGATAAGGGGGACAGATATGCTTATGTGCAAATTCGGTCGTTTCTCCGTAACGCAGGGGGAATAGTTGGGTTGAGGGAGGAGATCTCCGGCTTGGAGGCCCTGTGGGTTGGGAAGCGTGGCTCCCGGGGTTTGGTGTCTGGTTTATATAAGGTGGTCTCGGGGGGGGGGGGGGGGGGGGGGACAAATAAGGATATGGTGCAATGGGAGAGAGATCTGGGTAGAACTTTCTCTTTGGTAGAATGGAAACAGGTGTGGGATCAGATCAAGCGGGGCATGAGTTCTAGTGGGGTCAGAGAAAATAGTTATAAAGTTCTGCTGCGTTGGTATTACACACCTCAGCGCTTGCATCAAATATATAAGGAGGTTTCTCCCCTTTGTTGGAGGGGCTGTGGGGAGATAGGGACTTTTTGGCACATTTGGTGGAGCTGTGAGAAGGTCCAGAAATATTGGCGGTGGCTCACGGGGTGGATTCTGGAGAAATTAGGGGTTGGGGTGGAACTGGTGCCCACTATTTTGTTGTTGTCTTTCTGGGGGGAGGGGGTAAGATGGTGTTGGCTTGTTTGTGTGCAGCCCGATGTGAGATTGCTGCCGCCTGGAAACAAAGGGAGATGCCCTCGGTGGTGCAGTTTGAAGGACGACTTAGGGCTATAGTTCTTATGGAAAAGTTAACGGCAGCGCGTAGGCAGCGTTTGGGTGGGTTTGAAGAACGGTGGGGGGTATTGGAACGTGTTCTGGGGGTGGGGGGAGGGATGGGGAAGGGGAGGGTGGGGGGAAAGGAAGGGATAGGGGGGATTAAGGGAGGGGGGCTTGGCGGGTGGGCGGGTAGTAAGGGGAGGGGGGGTGGGGGGGAACGGGGGGGGCTGGAAGGAGGCCGGGACTTGGGTGGGTTGGGGGTGATTTGATGGGGGGGAGGGACGAGGGGTAGGTGGTGGCTACCGGATGGGGAGGGGGGGGGGGAGAAGGGCGGGTAGGGTAACGGTATCCTCACTGGGGGGATACCCTTGTAATTTTATAAAAAATTGACAATTCCGTTGGTCGAGGGGGCGATGAGCTCGAGGTTGCCTAAGGTATATTTTACATTGTGGGGAATTGGGGTTAAGTGATGGACGGTAAAAAGGGAACTGTGCTTGTATTAGGCTGATTTTGCATACCTTTTTGCCGGCAGAGTCTGGGGGTTTGCCCTGGCTGCTGTTAGTTATCCCCTGTTTAGAAGTTATTTTTTATTTTGATCTGCTATATGTGTTTGGATGTGTGCTGGATTTGTTGTCAATAAAAAGATAAAAATTAAAAAAAAATTAAAAAATTTGATTGGTAAAGGAGACGCTTGCTCGAGTCATTTGTCTCGTCTTTGTTTTTGTCTGTCATTCCTTCCTGCCTCTTGTACTCTCTGTTTTCAACTGCGCTGCTTTAATTGTAATGTCCCCTTTCCTCTCCCCCTCATCTCCATTTCTGTTGAGCTTTATCTCCTTGTCTGCTTCTAATGGTTTGTTTCATGGTTTATTTGTTATTTTTACATTGTATTTTCTTGTTCACCACCCAGATGTGCATAACAAAGGGCCGTATACCAAATCTAATTAACTGTAACTGTGCTTGTTTGGCCACTAAGATTATCCAATATGATTGCCCCCAGGTCCCGCTCTTCTTTAGTGCACTAAAGTACTTCACTTCCTATACTGTACTGCTCCCTTGGGTTTTTTCAGTTCAAATATATGATCTTGCATTTTTTTAGCATTACATGTTAGCTGCCGAATTCTCAACCATTCTTCAGGCTTCACTAGATTCGTCCTCATGCTATCAACACCTTCCAGGGTGTCTACCTTGTTGCAGATTTTGATAGCATCTGCAAAGAGGAAAACCTTACTCAATAGAACTCCTGTAATATCATGTCCAAATTTTAAAAATAACAGTACCATGAAGGGAGGAGTGGCTCAGTGGTTGGGACAAGCTACCTCAGGCCAGAGAGCCGGGGGTTCAATTCCCACATGGGGACAAGTAACCTCAGGCCAGAAGGACTGGGGTCTCTAGTCCCATGGCCGCTCCTTGTGGTCTTGGCAAGCCACTTAACCCTCCATTGCCTCAGGTACACTTAGATTGTGAGCCCTTTGGGGACAAGGGAATAAAAAGTACCTGCTAGTATATACATGTGAAACCGCTCTGATGCGTAAGTAAAAGGCAGTATATCAAATGCCTAAACCATAAACCATACCAAGGACCAATCCCTGAGGCACTAGTAACTGCAGAGGGAACTCCATTTAGTACTACCCTTCATCAACTCACACTCAACCAATTTCTTACCCAGTCAGTAACTATAAGGTTCATCCTAAAAGCATTCATTTTATTTATAAGGTGCCGATGTGGAAAGGTGTCAAAGGCCTTGCTAAAATCTAAGTATCCCACATCTAGCGCTCTCCCCTGATCCAGTTCTCTGGTCACCCAGTCAAAGAAATCAATCATATTTGTCTGATAAAACCTACCTCTCGTAAAGCCATGCTGTCTCGGATCCTGCAATCTCTTGGATTCCAGAAACTGCAGCCGTGGGACATGGCAAAGGACCATATTCTGAGGGCCTCCCTGCTGTGTTTTCATTTGTTTACCACAGAGGTCAAACCAACCAGTCAGTAGTTACCAGCCTCTTCCTTGCTTCTGCTTTTGTGGACAGGAACACATCTCCAGTCTTTCAGGATCACTCCCAACTCTAAAGGAACATTGAAAAGGTCAGTCAGTGGAGTTGCCAGCACCTCTCTTAAGTTCTTTCAGTATCCTCAAATGAATTGCGTTCTCCATGGACAAGCAGGATATGTCAGCCACACCTGGTGACGTCATCCGACGGTGCTATCCAGACGGAAGTGCTCTCTCAGGCTTTTACCTTTCTGAGCTCTTTCTGAGCATGTGCCAGTGTAGCCCTGGGCCAGTCTCTTTCTTCCGCCTTGCCTGGAAGGATGGAACACTTAGCTCTCCACAAAAACAACATCAAGATTCAAAATGACCAAACCTGGCTTTAAGAAGTGTCCCAAGGACAGCAGGAAGATGAACTCTATGGACACCCATGATCACTGCATCCGCTACCTTGGGACTGCCCCCCACTTTGCCCACATGTCCCCGAGATCTCAACGATCCAAGAGCCACATGCTAAGAGATTTCCTTGCTGAAGCTTCAGAGCGCAGTTCCACTGACCAACGGGCCTCCCATGTGGCCCAGAAGAGCCGAAAAGAAAAGCATGTGGCTGCCAACTCTGCCACCGGTAAGAGCAACCCCGTGGCACAGGATGCGCCCTCCGAGGCCTCCATCCCCTGTCCGGGGGTCCCCAAGCAGGTATCCAGTGCTCCTGTCCCCAATCGCTGACAAACTCCAGCTAAAAATGCTGACTCTCGCGGCTCAGAAGCTTCCCACAGCACTGGCCATGCTGCTTCCTTGGCTCGCCCCATGGTGCTGCCCACACACGGCACCATTGGTCAGAGCACAGTCCTAGCCACGCCTGCCTCTATCCCGATTGGCCTGCACCAACAGAGTCACTCACTGCATCACCACACTGATGCCATTGGACAGAGCAACACTCAAGCCACGCCTGCCTCTAATTCAATTGGCTCACACCAACAGAACTATTCATCGCATCACCAAGCCGAGAGGGGAAGCCCTCCATGGCGCCTGGGTTCCCCACTCCCCTGCTCCATTTCAAAACATGCTGCACCATTCCCTGATGCCACAGACCACCGAAGAAAACACAGGGTATCTTCCCATTGGCACAACAGAAGCTCAACCAGCACAAGCAGTAGCAGGAGCACGGACACGAGCCCAGACAGCCTCTACTCCTCCACCAGCCCACTGTGGAGGCACTGCATGCATAAAATATCACACAAGCATGGCAACACAACTACAGGCAGGTCAGTCACTATGCTTGACCTCCTTGCACAATTCCTTACACCACACACTACCACAGAACAACAACCCAAGGAACTAAATACCCAGGTGAAACAGAGCCCCCAGGCACTGCTGCCTGCTATGCCAAGGACCGCGTGCATGCCATCTCCGCACAATTCTCCCTCACCCATGGTTTCCTCCCCGGAACTACTATCGCTAGACAGCGAGGGCACGGAAGCAGCCACCAGGACTGCCTAGCCAGCTGACATGGCCACTCCGATCAAACGGACTCCCCACAAACTTCGCCAACTCCACCACCCCTGCCTCCTTCCCCACCTGAAGACCTCACTGTAATGGGTCTGGCCTGGAGTGACCAACAATAAGCAGACCCATTACACTCACGTATCCCAAATTCCTTCAGAAACTAGCTGCGTGTCTCTTTCTACCTCAAGCACACACACCAGACCCAAGGAACGAAGACCTCGGCCTTCTCAAGTACCTGGACACACCCAGGTCTTTAGTATCCATTCTGATCCACAAACTATTTCTCAACAACCTCCAGAAGGTATGCTAGACACCTGCTTTTGGACCTGCCACTTCCAGAAAGCTCAACTCGAAGCATCAAGTGCAACCAGCACCAGGCTTTGACAAGATGCAGTTACCTCACAGTCCATTGTGGTTGAATCCACACTCAAAAAGGCCAAGAGCTCCCAGACCCATGCCAATACCCCTCTGGGAAAGAACCACAAAGTCCTCGACAAATTTAGGACGCAGTCCTATCAAGCAGCAATGCTCACGATGAAATAGCCTCTCACCAATTTCAACAGGTACTGTACCAGGACACACTCTTGGCCAACCTGTGGACCACCACATGAACCTTCTGCAAGAGTCGAAGGATGCCCTTCTTGCCATTCTGGGCAACCTTGGGGAATGTGGCAAGCATATAATCCGGTCAGTTTTTGACACTTTCGACACAGCAACTCACACTGCACCCTCAGCAATGGCTGCCAGATGGATGGCCTGATTAAGGGCCTCAGGACTCAGGGATGATACTCATGAACAACTTGCCAATGCCCCCTGCACAGGGGGCAACCTCTTGTTACTTCTGGAGAGAGATCTGCAACTGTGAGTATATACTTCTGGTAATTTTCTAAAAGGAATTCTTTGTATTAAAGCTAATTAATCTGTGAACCCACTATTTTTGTTAAATCAGTCAGGGCCTAGTAGCAGCAGTTTAAGTTTAAATTTAAAACACAGAGGAGAACTTTCTGGTTACATTTCATACCCAGCAGAGAGCTTGTAGTTTAAATTTAATAGTCACTCAGGGCCTAGTAATAGCGAAGTACTTTTAGTTTAAATTTAAAACACAGAAGAGAGCTTTCTGGTTACATTTGGAACCCAGCAGAGAGCTTGTAGTTTACATTTAATAGTCACTCAGGGCCTAGCATCAGAAAAGTACTTTTAGTTTTAAAACACAGAGGAGAACTTTCTGGTTACATTTCATACTCAGCAGAGAGCTTGTAGTTTAAATTTAATAGTCACTCAGGGCCTAGTAACAGCAAAGTACTTTTAGTTTAAATTTAAAACACAGAAGAGAGCTTTCTGGTTACATTTGGAACCCAGCAGAGAGCTTGTAGTTTAAATTTAATAGTCACTCAGGGCCTAGTAACAGTGAAGTACTTTTAGTTTAAATTTAAAACACAGAAGAGAGCTTTCTGGTTACATTTGGAACCCAGCAGAGAGCTTGTAGTTTACATTTAATAGTCACTCAGGGCCTAGCATCAGAAAAGTACTTTTAGTTTTAAAACACAGAGGAGAACTTTCTGGTTACATTTCATACTCAGCAGAGAGCTTGTAGTTTAAATTTAATAGTCACTCAGGACCTAGTAACAGCAAAGTACTTTTAGTTTAAATTTAAAACACAGAAGAGAGCTTTCTGGTTAAATTTAGAACCCAGCAGAGAGCTTGTAGTTTAAATTTCATAAGAAGTTAGAGCCTAGCAGCAGCTAAGAGCTATAATTTAAATCAAATCAGAATATAGCTTACCTCAGCAGCACAAGACAGGGTACTGTGTAGCAGCCCTCTTTTAATAAGTGTTATTTCCCTCCCTCCCTCCCCACACCCACCCACCCCTGGGATAATCATAGCTTTATAGGTACTTACACATCTTAAAAGACAGGAGGTGCTCTCAGGTGAAGCTCATTACCCAAATCAGTCATACACTAAGGACCTGAGATTAATTAAGCTTCAGGTGAACAAGGTATATTACACATATTAGGTACAGTTTTTTTAGTATAAATATCCATAGCAACCCTTAGTAAGTAAAGAACTTAGATCTAAACACAAACTTAAAACTAAGATGCAGACAACAGTCCAGCAGCGGGATGGGGGCTTTCCAGTCTTTTGCATTGAGTGTCACATGTATGATTTTCTCCCAGTTGGTGAGAGGTCTTACGTGTGCACCAGGTGCAAGGAGCTCTTTGCTCTCAGGGAACGAGTCCGTTTTCTAGAGGCTAAAGTAGCAGACTTGGAAAGCATAAGACAGACAGAGAGGTACATAGACGAGACCTACAGGGATATAGTCCTGAAGTCCCACCTCCAGTCTGGCAGCATCCCTGTTGCCATGGAGGTGAGAGGTCACGTGACAGGAGAACATCACCCTGGTGTGGCAGGAAGTGATCCTGTAACTAGGACCTGTCCTCCAGGTGATGTAAAACCCTCTCGCACCGAGGAAGTTTCTCCAGGGCCATGTGTCCATGAGAGAAGGGTTAGGACAGCCGTTATAGTTGGTGATTCGATCATTAGGCATGTAGATAGCTGGGTGGCTGGTGGACGTGAGGATCGCCTGGTAACATGCCTGCCTGGTGCGAAGGTAGCGGACCTCACGCGCCACCTAGATAAGGTCTTAGATAGTGCTGGGGAGGAGTCTGCTGTCTTGGTACATGTCGGTACCAATGACATAGGAAAATGTGGTAGGGAGGTTCTGGAGGCTAAATTTAGGCTTTTAGGTAGGAAGTTGAAATCCAGAACTTCCAGGGTAGCGTTCTCCGAAATGCTTCCTGTTCCACGCGCAGGACGCAAAAGGCAGGCAGAGCTCCGGAGTCTCAATGTGTGGATGAGACAATGGTGCAGAGATGAGGGTTTTGGATTTGTTAGGAACTGGGGAACATTCTGGGGAAAGGAGGGGCTCTTCCGAAGGGATGAGCTTCCCCTTAACCGGGATGGAACCAGGCTGCTGGCATTAACCTTTAAAAAGGAGATAGAGCAGCTTTTAAAGTAGATATTAGGGGAAAGCCGACAGTCGCCCAAGAGCGGATGGTTCGGAAGAATGTATCTTTGAAGGATACTACCAAAAGCAGAGAGGTTCCACAAAAGAGTAAAGTAGCCCAAATGCCCTCAAGTATGGAGCAGACAGAGCTTAAAGATCCCAAATTACCCATGTCTAACAATAGCCAAATTAATATGAATAAAATACATTCTCTAAAATGCTTGTATGCAAATGCTAGAAGTCTAAAAAATAAGATGGGATAGTTAGAATATATAGCACTAAATGAAAGGTTAGATATGATTGGAATATCAGAGACATGGTGAAAGGAGGACAACCAGTGGGACACTGTGATACCTGGGTACAAACTATATCGTAATGATAGAGCTGATCAAATTGGTGGAGGGGTTGCTCTCTATGTTAGAGAGGGCATTGAGTCAGAAAGGATTAAAGTTTTGCAGGAAACAAAATCTGCTGTAGAATCTATATGGATTGAAATTCCATGTAAAAGGGGGAAGGCAATGGCAGTGGGGGTGTACTATCGAGCGCCTGGCCAGAATGACCAAATGGATGATGAAATGCTCAAAGAAATCAAGGAAGCTAACAAGAGTTACAGCACAGTAATAATAATGGGTGATTTCAACTACCCCAGTATCGACTGGGTCAGTGTCACGTCAGGACATGCTAGAGAGATAAAGTTCCTAGATGAAATAAATGACTGCTTCTTGGAGCAGCTGGTTCATGAACCGACCAGAGGGGAAGCCATATTAGACCTAATCCTTAGTGGAACACCACATCTAGTGCAAGAGATACGGTTGTTGGGGCCACTTGGCAATAGCGATCATAGCATGATCGCCTTTGATTTAATTAGTGGAGGAGAGATAGTAAGGAAATCCACAGTACTACCTTTTAACTTTTGAAAGGGAGACTATGATAAAATGAGGAAAACAGTTAAGAAAAAACTAAAAGGAGCAGTTGCAAAGGTTAAAGACGTACATCAGGCTTGGCTGTTGTTGAAAAATACTATCTTGGAAGCCCAGACCAGCTGTATTCCACGCTTTAAGAAAAGTGGAAGGAAGTCCAAAAAACTGCCAGCATGGTTTAAAGGTGAGGTCAGAGAGGCTGTTATTGCCAAAAAAGCATCTTTCAGGAAATGGATAAAAGAGCCAAACGACGAAACCTGGAAACAGCAGAAGCACTGGCAAGTCAAATGCAAGGCATTGATAAGGCAGGCAAAGGGAGAATTTGAGAAGAAGCTTGCTGCGGAAGCAAAAACGCGAAGTAAAGACCTTTTCAAGTACTTTCGTAGCAAAAAACCTGTGAGAGAGTTAGTTGGTCCATTAGATGATAAAGGGGTTAAAGGAGCACTAAGAGGCGACAAGGCGATAGCGGAGAGACTGAATGAATTCTTTGCTTCAGTCTTTACTGAGGAAGATGTAGGGATGTTACCCATGACTGAAGTGGTATTTAAAGGTGCGGAAGAATTGAAGGAAATATCGATACATCGGGAAGATGTATTACAACTATTAGATAAACTGAAGAGTAGCAAATCACCTGAGCCGGATGGTATACATCCAAGGGTGTTGAAAGAACTGAAATACGAGATTGCAGACCTGCTATTAGTAATCTGTGAACTATCATTAAAATCATCTCTAATACCTGAAGATTGGAGGATCGCCAATGTAACACCCATTTTTAAAAAGGGTTCCAGGGGTGATCCAGGAAACTACAGACTGGTGAGCCTGACATCAGTACCGGGAAAAGTGGTAGAAACCATCATAAAGAATAAAATTACTCAGCATGTAGATAGTCATGACCTAATGGGAGACAGTCAACATGGCTTTAGACAAGGAAGATCTTGTCTTACTAATCTGTTATGTTTTTTTGAAGGAGTGAATAATCAGGTGCACAAAGGTGAGTTGGTTGATATTGTGTATCTGGACTTTCAGAAAGCCTTTGACAAGGTCCCTCATGAGAGACTTTTGGCAAAGCTAAAGAGTCATGGGATAGGAGGCAGTGTACTATTGTGGATCAGGAACTGGTTAAAAGATAGAAAGCAGAGGGTAGGGCTAAATGGCCAATTTTCCCAATGGAGAAAGGTGAATAGTGGTGTACCCCAAGGATCTGTGCTGGGTCCGCTGCTTTTTGACATATTCATAAATGACCTGGAAAGTGGAATAACGAGTGAAATTATCAAATTTGCAGATGACACAAAACTATTTAAAGTTGTTAAAACCCAAGAGGATTGTGGAAACTTGCAAGAGGATCTTGATAAATTGGAAGACTGGGCATCAAAATGGCAGATGAAATTTAATGTGGACAAGTGCAAGGTTATGCACCTAGGGAAGAACAACCCAAACTATGGTTACACGATGCAAGGTTCCACATTAGGAACCACCACCCAGGAAAAAGATTTAGGCATCATTGTGGATTCCATGTTAAAACCCTCGGCCCAGTGTGCAGCGGCAGCCAAGAGAGCAAATAGAATGCTAGGTATGATAAGGAAAGGAATGGAAAATAAAACAAAAGATATTATAATGTCTCTATATCGTTCCATGGTGAGACCGCACCTTGAATATTGTGTGCAATTCTGGTCATCGTATCTTAAAAAGGATATAGCGATTTTAGAAAAGGTTCAGAGAAGAGCCACCAAAATGGTAAAGGGGATGGAAGGATTCTCCTATGAAGAAAGGCTAAAAAGGTTATGGCTCTTTAACCTGGAAAAGAGACGGCTGAGGGGAGATATGATAGAGGTCTATAAATTAATGAATGGAGTGGAACGGGTAAACGTAGATCGATTGTTTACCTTATCAGAATATAGAAAGACTAGGGGACATGCAATGAAACTACAGGGTAAACTATTTAAGACTAATAAAATAAAATATTTTTTCACTCAACGTGTAATCAAACTCTGGAATTTGTTACCGGAGGATGTAGTAAAGGCTGTTAGTGTAGCTGGGTTTAAAAAAGGTTTGGACAAGTTCCTGGAGGAAAGGTCCATAAACCATTATTAAGAAGGGACCCAGGATATCAATGCTTGAACCAATACAAGCATTGTGGAACCTGTGTCCCTTGGGGAAACTGCTAGGTGCATATGACCTAGATTGGCCACTGTTGGAAACAGAATACTGGGCTTGATGGACCTTGGTCTGACCCAGTATGGCATATCTTATGTTCTTATGTTCTTAAAAAGTGAAGGACACGGTCAACAATCTGAAGGAGCACTGCACCATGCTCCAGATCCTGGCCTCCCAGGGAGTGGAACACTCCTCCAACTAGCCGTTGTTCGCCCACTCGCCATACACCCAGATCCACCCGACAGGCAATACTTTGTATACCCCCTTGGATCCTTCTGAAGGTGGCATCCCCTTTCCACCTGAGCCAGCCCAGCATGCTACCCACCTTTTACCCATAACGCACTCCACACTAGAACAACATCATCTCCACACTCTCGACTGTGTTCAGGCCCTGCAGATGTACCTTAAAAAAATGTCCTCCTGAGGCGTGGGACACAATTGTTCATGTCATTCGACCCCCAACAGACTAGGATGACCAGTCACGAAAAGGGCTCTCTTGCAGTGGATCTCTGCATGCATCGCCTTCTGCTACACGCAAGCTGGCTTGCAGCCACCCAGGACCATCCACGTTCACCTACAGGCTACTACAGCCACCCTGGCAAACTCCTACCAGGATGAAAGGATGTCATACATTCCTGACACCTTATTATACTCCTGAATGCCTGCCTCCTACTTGCGGATCTCAGTTGGGTATGGACTAGCCCAGGTAGGGTCGGGCAGGGGGTAGGGCTACACTAGCACTTCCTTCTGGATGGCACCATCAGTTGACGTCACCAGGTGTGGCTGACTTATCCTTCTATCCATGGAGAACCCCTGTTACAGGTAAGTAGCCTCGCTTTTGGCCTCATGGCTTTGTCCACTTTTAGTTTTGCTAGTTCTTCATGAAGTCTTATGAAAATCCAAATTCTACTTGTGTTTATTTTCTGAGGTCCCACTCTCAACTCTTTCATCTGTGAACACAGAACAATTTGTTATGCCATTCCACTTTATCCTCATCAGCCTCTCTATAGTGCTCTCCTTCACCCATGAGTCTCACAGTGCCACTATTGCACCTCTTCCAGTCACTAACATACCTAAAACAAATTTTGCCTTCATGTTTACTATGTGGGCTATTTTTCTCCCATTTGCATCTTTGTTTTCCTGAGTATTTTATCAGCTTCCCATAGCTTCTCTAGCTGTTTGTCTTTTTCTCTTTCTTCAATCTCTTATAGCTTATGAAGGCTAAACTCTTTTTCTCACCTTTTCAGCTACTTCTTTTGAAAACCATAGTGGCCTCCTTTTCCCTTTCTTTTTATTTTTTTCCTAGCAAAAAAGTTTGTTGCCCTTAAGATATCTCTTTTCAGTTTTGCCCACTGTTCTACTCCCCCCCCTAGGTCTAACCCAAGGGTACCTGACACCCTAGGTGAACCTTCAGCCATGCGCCCCCCTCGCCCACTCCATCTATTTTTTGAAAATAGATATAAGAAAGTCTGCATTTATAGCTGATGAAAATAAGACTATGAATAGAGCTTTTTAGCATTCTCAGACTCTTGTTTTTGCTAGGCACAGCAACATCACATAATATCCAAATTCGACTCCAACCAGCAAAATTGTAGATCAGAGCAACTCGGTGGGGAAAGAGGACATAATATCTCCTGCCTTGAAATTTGATTGTTGGGGAATCTGATGTTCTGTGCTATCTTATACTACAGCACACAACAATGTTGTTTTTTTTAAAGAACTACAGGTTATTGGCAAACTCTGTGGCCCGACCTAGTCTAGTTCCTGCCTCTGCCCCAGCTGTCTAAGTGTGGGGTAGAACTGAAAACCAGCTGTGTGGAGTCACTGTCTGCACTCATTGTCACACGCTTGCCCTTACCTTAAAGGGCAGGGGGCTTCTTTTCCTCGCCATTCGCTGCTGTTGCCTGCTAGTCTGATTGCTGTGCTATGCCCCAGAGCCACTGCTCAGCCAACTAACATTTCACCCACTCTGCCACATGCCAACCATGTTCTCTCTGGTGTCATTTTCCGTGGAACAGGGGCCTGGGAGGAGTGCAGAGCCAGGGGCAGAGAGAGAGGTGTGGTTGGAGGTCCGAGAAGGGTCGTAGAGGTCAAAGGAGGGATTGCCTGCAGAGCAGTGTTCAGTGACCGGTGACATCTCTAGACAGAAATATTTGGGGTGGCAACAGGGGAGTAAACAAGGTATAAAGAGGCCAAGCCAAAGTTACATTTGCATACATCGTGCCCACCACATCACAGCCCCCTAAATTAACTATATAAGACACTACAAGGAAAAATGTGCATAAAGAAACCCCTCCCAGTCATTTTCAGAGCCCATGATAACTAATAGCATCAGTCAACAAATTATGTTATGTGGGAGTAAAACCTTGATTCTCTAAAGGATTGGACAGAATCTCAGTTTAAACCTTAAACTCCAGTTCTGTATCACACACTCCATATTCCCCTACCATGGAGCTAAGGGCCTTTCCTCTTGCAACTCACCAAAAAATATTCAAATTATGATGTCACCTCAGGAAGAGCAAATGCTTGTTCCATTGCCAGACACTTTGCAATTGAACAAAAACCCTGCCAAAAGACACACACAACCTACAGAGCCAACTTCTCACACCATAACAACCCTAATTCCCAGGACTGAAACTGCAGCAATGCTGCCTATGAAAAAACACACTATAGCTATTACAGCAGGCCCTAGAGCACCCAGACTCCGACTATTGTGAAACGGGAACAAGCTGGACTGCTAGACTCACCTCGGTCATATATGCAGAGCACAGACAGAGCTTCACAAAATAGAAGCGAGCATTCAGACGAAAGTGAAATGAAACCCCAGACTATAAGCAGTGCAATATGCAAAAAGAGAAAGAGAAATGCTCTTCCTTCTGTACTCTTGCAAAATGCAAAAATAGAAAAGATGCACATTTTTCAAAGCTTATCCACAAAAGAAAGATGCCATACGATCCCCCCCCAAAATACTGTCATCATATACGACGCATTGTACATAGGCACATTGCATCTAACATCTTAGAAAAAATTATCGAGAGACCAAGGACCTCAATTGGGGTGTCCCTGTCAGATTTCAGCAATATCGCATAGGCTGTGGGTTCTAACTTCCCCATCAATCTCATTCACTAGTCCTGGTCTCGATATAGTTCATTATTTTTTAGATTTTAAGTGCATACAAAGGGCTACTTAGCTGAATGTAGCAAAATGTACTGTAAGAACGCCCAGCTGTGAACCCAAGGTACTCAATTCTCTACTCTTGACCTCAGATGATGAAAATCAAACTGGCAGATCTCGAGCCTCCTTCCCCACCTTGCACTCATCCAAAGCAGGAAGACAGCAGCAACAGTAGCAGCAGTCTGCACAGGGGCCCTTGTGTCAGGGTGCAGTGCGTGCTTACAGACCCCGTACTCAGCTTGAGTTTCCAGCCTAACAGGAGGGGACAAGGGCCAATGAAGGTTCACTGGCTCACAGGCCGCATGCTGACTGGTGACTTGGCACAGGTCACAGTTAAAGTCCAGAGAGATGGGGAAACTGCCATGTTTCTGTGGCCTCATCCACTGATGATGTGACCCCATTTGGAGTCCCGACCCCAAGTTTGGGAACCACTGATCCGGATCCTTTCTTCTGTGTGTCTGCATGTGTATATGCACTGTGTGTGCAGAAGAAACTCGCACTGCAGTTGTCTGTGCTCTGTGTATGTGTGTGTGAGACAATTCTCTCCCTCTTCCTCTCCCCTCCCTCCCCATCTCTCTAGATTCCTTCTTTTTTGAATCCTCCCTGCCATCCACTAGAGATTTTTCACCCTAATGTAATCCTCTCTCTTCCAGTAGAGATCCTCTGTTCCCTCCCTCCCTCCCTCCCACCTGCCTCCCAGCATTCCTTCATCCCACTGAGGTTCTTCTCTCCCTCTATACGCATTTCCTTCCCTTTCTTGCACACTGGGACTTTAAGGCATGGGACATTCTCTCACCAAGACCCCAGCCGATTCCTCACTGCAGCACCCAGCCTCGCCAGCAGCAGGGAAGGTATTTAATAAGACACTCCCTCCTTCAGCTGCCTAGCACTCTTGTGCTAAGAGCTGTGAGATTTTGCAGCTTTTATGTGAAATTGGTCCCATGGCTGCAGGAGATGATAGCTTATAAAACGCTTCTTCTGCTGCAGCTGGGAAGGGACCCACAAAATTTATCTAGGGCAGCGAGCTATCGGAGTGGGTAGAAGTTTTGTTACCCCAGCTCTGCTGGTGAAGTGCCCGTCCCGGTCCAGACCAAGGCAATAGGAGTGGCTGCTCAATGCCGGCGTCAGTAAGTGATCTTCAAATCAGTGTGGGAGGAGCAGCAACCAGTAAAGGGGGGAGGATAGCGGCAGCATGGCCTAGGAAACACTGTAGTTTTCTGTTCTGGCACCTGAGCTCTCCTTGACTTCTGTACTGCACAAACCAGTGCCTATGGCTGCCAAGTGAGTGCCACTCCTAAAATTGTGCTGCCCTAGGTGGTTGCCTAGTTCACCTAGTGCTAGGGCTGGCCCTGCTTTCCCCAGATGGTCCCATCCAGCTAACGACTCCTTAAGGTGTTCCTCCATCTTATATTTTCACAGTGGAATATAACTTTGAAGCTGGAAGATTAAGTGCATGTTTGAAGGAGAAAGGTTATCTCGATAACATTATTAAAATGACATATAAATGAGGTCTTTACTCCAACAGAGATCATCTTTTGACAACTAAAAATAAAATATGATGAATCTTCAGAAACTGTGATGTTTCTGACAGGATATTCAGATATGTTATCAGATGTGACTAAAATCCTTAGAAAACACTCGTCAGTGTTGTAGCTACATCAGCAATTTGAGTTGAATGCTTCAAGAGTGGCGTGCATTCATACTTGGAATTTAAAAGAAAAATGATGTCCCTTTGATATGCCAAAGCAATTGGATAATTCCGGCAGATGCTGGAAGGATCTGAATTAAGAGGTCGATTCAATGGTTGAATCACATGAGAATCTAACATTACAACTACTCCAAAACATTGTCCTTAGGCTTCTTACTGGAACAAGAAACTTCAACGATATTATTTTCCTATACATAAAGGACTTCACTGGTTACCCATATCATCTAGGATATGCTTTACAATTCTACTTTTGGTACATAAAACATTATATACAGGGATACCTCTTGCACATTATTTTACGTGTGCTCACAGCATGTAAACCAGCTTTCCCTTTCCTCTCTTTCAGATTTTGAGATAACAAGACATACAGCTGTGGTCAATATTATTGGCACCCTTGCAATTCAACCCCTTAATGTACAATATATCCTAAATAAAAGTGGACAGTGAAATGGCTTTGGACTGTATATGCACACATATTTCACACATAAAAGAATCAAAGAAAACAAGACCAATTAAAAGAAGAAATAGTAGGAAATAGTATAAAAACTGGGACATTGCCAGGGCATGATTATTGGCACCCTTATAAACAATTTAAATCAGTTTGAATAGAACCACCACATTCCCACTGCTGTAAAATTAGATGCACCTGTGATCACTTGTCAGTACTCACATGACTTGAATCAGCCAATGAATGATAGCTCTAATGTTTAAAATGGCCACATTCACTCCTGTTCCATTTTCACAGTGGTGAAGACAAGAGAGCTGCCTGAGACCGTCACAAAAGCCATTATCACTAAACATCAAACTTCAAAGGAGTACAAGGCCATCTGAAAGACCTTAGGATTCTTGTGTCTGCTGTTGTCAGTGTTATTAAGATGTCTTCTGCTCATGGAACTGTCAAAACCTTCCCAGGACATGGTGGGAAGAAGAAAATGAATCCAAGAAGTCTTTGAAGGTTAGTGCGAATTATTGGAAAAACAACACTTACAAACATCATCCAAAGAGCATAAGGCTGATCTAGAGCAATCTGGAGTGGTGGTTTCAACCCACACCATATGTCGTGCACTAAACAAAGAGGGACTTCATGGGTGAAGGCCAAGGAGGACCCCACTGCTCAAAGACAGAAATAAAAAGGCATGCTTGATCTTTGCCTAAAGCCACTTTGAGGAACCATTTCTAGGAAAATGTTCTGTGGACAGATGAAACCAAACTTGAGCTCTTTGATAATGCAGACCAGCAATTCATTTATAGGTGAAGAAATGAAGCTTACAAGGAAAAAACACCCTTCCTCCAGTTAAATATGGTGGAGGTACCATATTGTTGTGAGTCTGATTTGCTTCTTTAGGAAATGGAGGTCTGGAACATATTAAAGGAATCATGAAGTCAGAGGACTACCAAGATATTTTGGAGTGAAATGTACTACCTAGTGTCGGAAAACTAGATCTGGGCCGATGGTCATGGGTCCTCCTGCAGGACAGTGACACAAAACATACATCCAAAAGTACAAAAGATTGGTTAAAAAGGAACAAATGGACTGTTTTAAACCATTTAACAATGAGTCTTGATCTCAATCTAATCGAGAAACTTTGGAAAGAGCTGAAATCTGCCATTGGTAAAAGGAATCCTGGAAACATTCATGAACTGGAACAAATCGCAGTTGAAGAGTGGGAGAAACTACCAGTAGACAGATGTATGAAACTTATAGATGGCTACAAGACTGTCATCACTGCCAAGGGTTGTGCAACCAAATATTAGTGAAGGGTGCCATTAATCCTGTTCTGGTCATATTTTGTGTTTTTTCTCAGAAATTACTATGTCTAAGTTGAAGACATTTTTTTTTATGTTGTGTACCTTTGAACATACTGGGGTAGATTCCGACCCATGTTTAGCCAGGGTTGCCATTCTGAACAAAGAGCTCCCTGCATGTAGATCTGAGATGTGCGGGGAGCTCTGTTCCTGGGCAGGTGTGGGGCAGGCCAGAGGAGGAACGATGGCAGGAAGTAGGCGGGAACCTGACCCCCGACGTACAGAGTCTATTCCGAGGTCGGCCCTGTACATCCAGGGTTGGCGGATTGGATGGGGACTTATTCCACCTCGGAAGTGGAATAAGGCCCCCTAGATGGAGCCAGATGATGTGGCCAGGCCCAGAAAGGAAGGTGAGGTGGTGCAGGGGCTTCTGCGCGGCCCGACTCTGGCCATGGCAGGCCCGATCAGGGATCGGGCGGTGGGGAAAGGAACCTCTCAGGGCTGCCGGGGATTGTGGCTCCTGCATGGAGCTGCAGTGCCATGGCAATAGGACTCCATGACCCCGTGGTTCCATGCAGGAGCCTGGCTGAGCTATCCGGGTACATTTCTGTACGTCCCAAGACCCAGAATCAGGGCACAGCTGGCTCGGACAAGCCGGCTGCACCTGATTCTGATCCCATGGGGACATCTATCCCCCGTGGGATCGGAATCGGGTGCAACCCCGGCCCATCCAGATTGTGGATGCCTGGACGGCCCAGGGATGCATAGAACTGAATTAGCCTCACTATTAAAATATTCTGATGTTATACAGCTGAAATATTTCCAATTATTTCTCAAGATATTGTACACAACGTACTTAAAATGCAAGGGTGCCAATAATGTTGGCCACAGCTGTATATCCTTTTATACTTCGGACCTCTTTATTGGAATTCCTTGCTGCTAGCCCTTAGCTCCAGCTTTAAAGACAGCTTTAAAGACACACCTTTTCATAGAGGTACGGAGACTCGTGAGATTGGTCCGGGACCATGTGATTTTGGACCAGAACTGGCGATATGCACTTCTCTTTTTCTTTTATTTTTCCAGATATTTACTTTGGAATTTATTATTAATTACTTCTATACTATACTTTTTAAAATGTATTCTCTGACCTTTATTTAAATGTTACTTAATATTATACTTTTGTAAACTGCCTTGTTGTACCAGTAACAAGGCCAAAGGTGGTATATCAAATGATCAAATAAACCAAACTCAACTTTTCTGATTTGACTTTATAATCTTTGGCTTGAACAAATAGTGGCCGACAGCTGCTGATGTTTGTAAACCTCTAGGGTTTGATAAGGAGGGGCCCTTTTGCATTGGTGATGTTGCTGAGTACAAGACGACTGGTTCAGCCCGCCCTTTAGAAGTCTTGATAGGTGAAACTGTGACCATTGTCGGTGTGGATGACGAGAATTATGAGGAATGTGATTGACGTGAGTTCTGTATTTCATGCTTTTTATGAATATTTTCACAGGTAGTTTCACTTTTTTGACTTTCATACTGGGAAAATATGTATTAAATTGGGTGCTTTTGCACAAAGCTTTATTTAAGAAGCAGAGGGGTTTTTTTTACCATCAATTATGCCACAGTGATTCCACTTTTCTAAGTGTGGTTACACTGTAATAGTGGACTGCCTGATGTCCTTTTTCCCCCACTTGTTGTATATTTATTTATTTACAATAATCAGGAGTTAATTGTCAGTGTACTTTAGTTCTTCAGGACCCAACCTCCAACAAGTCCCTATACTGCTGGCTGTCGTTTGCTCTTCATTGGAGTCAGGAAAATAGCAAAAGACCAACATGGGCTTCCTCTTTACAGGAAGCATACCCTTCTTTTCATTTCTCCCTTGACTGGTTTAGTCCTTAGGGGCCTACTATCTACAGAGTATGAGGCTCCTGGCTGGCTGAACTCTCACCCTGCTTCTGGTAGCCAGAAAAAAACACAAAAAGACTCACTTCCTCCAAAACCAGTGCCTGAGATAACTTTGGAAACAGTGACATAAGTTCCAGTGAGGGCCCTCCAGGCAAAATTTTGCTGAGGGCCCCCCATTGTCGTGCCCCCCCTCATTGTCATGGCAGCCCCCTCCCCTTGTTCAGAGGCAGCAGCAAACTTAGTTTAACACATTCTAGCCACCTTACTGGGCAGACTAGATGGACCATACTGGTCTTTATCTGCCGTCATGCACTGTATTACTATGTTATGTGTGCCATGCCACCTCCACTCTTGTGAGTTTTAGCAAGCCCGGTGACGGTTACCTCCCAGGCCTGCTGGAAATTTACAAGCGTGGAGGCAGCACACGTGAAAGTAAGTTTTCCACACTGCCTTACTGCCGCTGCGTTGACCCTCTTCCTGCCTGGGCCTCCCCGCATTGCGGGGGCTGCTTGGGCAGAGTTTACACCATTGCTTGGAAACCTTCCTGGCTCCTCCCCTGGGCACATCCCAGTTGGGAACTTAGCTAGAACAGTCCTTCTCCAGGACCAAGCAGGAAGTCAGTCCTCACATATGGGTGTCATCGACGCCGATGAAGCCCTAGCGGAGCATTTCCCCAGCTTTCTATGAAAGCCTTTGGGAATGCAGGCACGCATGCGCGGTTCCCTTCCTGCCTAAAGGTGCCATCTTACCCCAGTCTCTTTTTTTCCGAGAAGCCCACTGGACGTGTGTCCTGTCATCCCGGATAAAAGTTTGATTTTTCGGCGATTCTCGCTATTTTTTCTTCCCGGTTCGAAGCCGGTTCCCCTCCCGCCAGGTTCGGTACACCGGTATCGAGTCCGATTCTTCTTTTTCGTTTTTTGCCCTTCGTGGCTGGCGTTCGCGCCCTTTTTTTGCTTTTCCCTGGAAGGCCGGTCCTTTGACCTCGCGGGGACTCTTTTTTTCCCCGATGGCTTCCAGCGGTTTTAAAAAGTGTGATCGGTGTAAGAAGTTGATGTCTCTCACCGACAAACACGACTGCTGCCTGCGGTGCCTCGGTCCTGATCACGACCCTAAGACGTGTGGACCATGTGGGAAGATGTCTTCCAAGGCACTGCGAAGTCTCCAGCAGCAGAAAGAAAGGCTTTTCTCGGACTCAGCCTCCGGCCGGGCCCGGACCTCGTCTGAGGCCTCGACATCTCGGGATTCGGATCCCGAGCGCCATCGGGGCTCCTCGGACAGGGGGTCCCGCGACCGGGAACGCAAGAGGAAGAAGCGGCTCGTGAGGGCATCATCGGAGGAGGTCCCTGGCTCCTCGAGGGCCAGGTCTAAGACCCCCAACCGTCGCCCCGGGCCTGTGGAACAAGAGAAGCCAGCCAAAGTTCCTCACGTGGAGCCGGAGTCTGCTGGATACGTAAGCCCTGTGGTCCTCGAGGACTCTCCTCCCAGAGAGCCGACGTCGGGCCCGGCGCTGCCGGGGCCCGAGTCGGTGGCTGCTGCGTCTCCCGAGCTGAGTCTCAGGATGACAGCCTTGGAGTGCAGATTGTCTGCCTTCATGGAGCAGCAGCGGGCACTGATGGCCAGCCTGTCTGGCGCATCTGCCCCGACCACCGGGACATCGACTTCGAAGTCGACCCCAGAGACCGAGCCGATATTCGAGTCCATGATGGCTCGCGGTCGACTTCGGTCGCGATCTCCCTCGACCTCCCGTTCGGGACCAAGGGCGTCGACGCCGGTGCCTCCGGCGTCGGGGCGGGTGCTCCAGGTCCCCGCAGGGTCGGATCCTGACTCCTCGTTGGACGAGTCCGCCTGGGAGACGGAGGATGAGGAGTCCCCCGACACATTCAAGACTTGGTGCGTCCCGTCAGACTCACCGCAGTCTGAGCCCCGGAGTAGATCCCCTCCAGAGGATACCCGGTTCTCGGAGTTTGTCCGGGATATGGCCACCGCATTGGCTATCCCAGCGGACCCCGAGGAAGAGCCTTGAGCTGAAGAGCTCAAGGCCCTGGAGTACGACTCTACTCCGAAGGAGGCCTTTACTGTCCCGGTTCCTCCAATGCTGGAACGGCTCCTCTTCCGGATGTGGGAGGCACCGGCCTCGGTGCTGGTTCTAAGCAAGCGGGTCGATTCGATTTATCAGCTCCGGAAGAGCCCTGGCTTTCAAAAGGCGTAGCTACCACACCATTCCATGGTGGTGGAATCGACCATGCATCGCCTGAAAAGTCAGAAGATGCCCTCTGTGGTGCCCCCCGGCAGGGAGGCCCGGAACCTCGATGGTGTTGGTAGAAAGTGCTTCCAGGGCTCGATGCTTGCTTGCCATGTCCAGTCTTACCAGCTGTACATGGGCATGTACTTGCGAGACCTGGCCAAGGAGCTGGCCGGGTTCTCCACTGGTCTCTCCGGGGAGCCCTTGCAGAGATTCAAGTCCTTGTCCTCGGGGATTCGGGACTGCTCGAAGTTTATGTCCCGCGCCGCCTACGATGGCTTTGAGGCTTTGGCCCAAGTTGCGGCAGCCGGCATCGCGGCTCGACGCCAGGCATGGCTGCAGTCATCGGACCTCGAGCCATGGGTTCAGGACAAGTTGGTCGATGTCCCTTGCCGAGGTGAGAACCTTTTTGGCAAGCCCATGGCCGAGAAGGCCGCACAGTTCGAGACTGAGCACCCTTACAAGGACAAGGCTGTCTAGGAAGACCTCTGCCCCTTCTCACAAGAAGAAGGCCTCGGGTAAGAAGCCCTTTTACCCGAGGAAGGGCACTGCCTACAAACAGTACCCTCAGTATCAGGCTGCCCAAGCTGCACCCCAGGGTCAGCAAGCCAAGGGGCAGGGTAATGGGCCCCGTAGGCAGAGGACCCCCA
This sequence comes from Ichthyophis bannanicus, assembly GCA_033557465.1. Taxonomy (NCBI): domain Eukaryota; kingdom Metazoa; phylum Chordata; class Amphibia; order Gymnophiona; family Ichthyophiidae; genus Ichthyophis; species Ichthyophis bannanicus. The sequence continues at coordinate 905,183,132 of CM066035.1, read as the reverse complement.
AGCCTCCGGCCCCTGCTCCCACTCAGCAGGGTGGGGGTTTTTGACTCCTTGAGCGTAGCCTCTCAGTCCCTGCTCTCCCCACCCTGCACAGGAGGTCGCCTCGCCCTCTTTGCCCACCAGTGGCCCCACATAACTGGGGAAAGTTGGGTGTTGGACATAGTCCACAGGGGCTATGCACTACATTTTCACCAACTGCCTCCGCCATACTTTCCAGGGGAGCCTCCAAGGCCTCCCCTGCACACAGATCTTCTCCTCCAGGAGCTCCAAGGTCTGTTGGTGGACAGGGCGGTGGAGCCTGTTCCTCCCCACTTCAAAGGTCAAGGGTTCTACTCCAGGTATTTCCTGGTACCCAAGAGAACCGGTGGCCTTCGAACTATTCTGGATCTCAGGAACCTAAACAAGTTCCTAGAGAAAGAAAAGTTCAAGATGCTTACTCTTGGAACACTTCTTCCCTACCTCCAGCAGGGAGATTGGCTATGCTCCTTAGATCTAAAGGATGCGTACACTCACATCCTTATTCATCCAGACCACAGAAAGTACCTCAGGTTCATTGTGGGAGGAAACCATTATCAGTACAGAGTACTGCCCTTTGGCCTAACCTCCGCTCCCAGAGTCTTTACCAAATGCCTGGCAGTGGTGGTGGCCTACCTGAGAAATCAGGGAATCTTTGTCTTCCCTTATCTGGACGACTGGCTCATCAGGGGTCAGACGTGCCAGGAGGCCCGACAGGCCACTCTCAGAACTATTGCTCTTCTTCAGAGCTTGGGATTTGTAATAAACTTCGCAAAGTCCACTTTGCTCCCCTCCCAGAACTTGGAGTTCATAGGGGCAAGGCTGGACTCTGCCCTGGCAAAGGCATTCTTGCCAGCAGACAGAGCCCAAAGACTGATGGACTTGGCAAATCTGTTTCTCAGTGGGTCAGTGATCTCCGCCAGACTCTGCCTGAGGCTGCTTGGCCACATGGCTTCGACAGTTCATGTCACCCCCAATGCCAGGCTCCATATGCGGCCTGCACAATGGTGCCTTCGGAGTCAGTGGTCTCAGGCCACAGGCCGCCTCAGAGACAGAATAAGGGTGTCCAAACCATTTCTGGACTCCCTCAGCTGGTGGCTGCATCCACCCAATCTTCTGAAAGGGGTACCCTTTCAAGTTCCTGGGTACACAGTGGTGCTGACCACAGACGCCTCCCTGCAGGGCTGGGGAGCTCATTGTCTGAACAAGTGCACCCAGGGCCTGTGGTCTCCTTGGGAGACGGCCCAGCAGATCAATCTCCTGGAACTCAGGGCTATTCGACTAGCACGCAAAGCTTTCTCTCCTATCCTGGCTCATCAATCTGTCCTGGTTCAGACAGACAACCAAGTGGCCATGTTTTATGTGAACAACAGGGCAAGACTGGGTCCAGACTCCTTTGTCGGGAGGCACAGGACCTTTGCTCCTTTGCCCTTGAGCACAACATGCTCCTCAAGGCTGTGTACCTTCCAGGCCAGGAAAACTACCTGGCAGACAGGTTGAGCAGGATTTTACAGCCCCACGAGTGGCAGCTGCATCCTTTGGTAGTTCAGAAGATCTTCCTAAAATGGGGTCTTCCTTTGATAGATCTGTTTGCCAGTCCACTGAACAAGCAACTGCCAAAGTTCTGCTACAGGCAACCGCATCCTCTGCGGATAGCAGCAGATGCTTTTCTGATTCCCTGGTCACAGGGCCTGCTGTATGCGTTTCCTCCCACGCCCTTGGTGGCCCGAACTCTTCAAGATTCTTCAGGACAAGGCCTCGGTCCTGCTGGTGGCTCACAGGTGGCCGAGACAGCCTTGGTTTCCACTTCTGCTTCAGCTGGCGGTGGAACCCCCATTGCCTCTGGGGTTGCAACCCGACCTTCTCTCTCAGGAGCAGGGTTCCCTTCTGCACCCCAATCTCAAGGCTCTCAATTTGATGGCCTGGAGGCTGCAAGGGTAGTTCTGGCTCCCTGGGGCCTCCCTCAGGAAGTTGAGGAGGTTGTCTTAGCCTCTCGGAAACGCTCCACTAGGTAAACCTATGCTCTCAAATGGAAAAGGTTTTCTCTCTGGTGTCAGCTACATACAGAGGATCCTTTCTCCTGTACTGTACCAGTAGTGCTTCAATACTTACTGCACTTATCCAATCAGGGACTTAAGTCCAATTCTGTTCGGGTCCACCTCTCAGCTCTAGCAGCTCACCACTCACTAGTGGATGGACATTCCTGTCGGTTCACCCCTTGGTGTACGCTTTCTCAGAGGCTTGCTTTTGCTCAAGCCTCCAATCCATCGTCCTGCTCCTGAGTGGGAGTTGAATGTGGTCTTGCAGCAGCTGACTCGCCCACCCTTTGAGCCGATGGCTACTTGCCCTCTATGCTTCCTGTCCTGGAAGACACTCTTCTTAGTAGCCCTTACCTCGGCTAGGCGAGTTAGTGATCTTCAGGCCCTGGTCTGTGATAGGCCTTACACTCGCTTCTATAGGAACAGGGTAGTCCTTAGGACTCATCAAAAGTTCCTCCCAAAAGTTGTCTCCTCCTTCCACCTTAACCAAGAGGTGGTTCTTCCGACATTCTTCCCTAGGCCTCATGCAAGCCAGGCTGAAGCAGTCTTACATACCCTGGACTGTAGGAGGGCCTTATCCTTCTACCTTGACCGTACGCAGGGGCATAGAAGGGCTACTCAGCTCTTCGTATCTTTTGACCCCAATAATTTGGGGTTGGCTGTGTCCAAGCGTACCTTGTCCATCTGGGTGGCTGACTGTAGCACCTGGGCTTACAAGGCGGCTGACCTTCCTTTGCAGGGTCGGGTCACGGCCCACCGTGTCAGGGCAATGGCTGCCTCAGTGGCTCATCTCCGCTCTGTGCCCTTGGTAGACATTTGCAGGGCTGCAACTTGGTCTTCAAGCCAGACTTTTGCAGCCCATTACTGTCTGGAAAGGGAGTCCCATAGGGACAGTGCTTTTGGCCAAGCAGTACTCCGGAATCTCTTTGAGGTTTAGGCAACTCCTGCCCTCTGTTGGGCTACCGGTGGAGGTTCTGTCAGTGAAAAGCCTTTCTTTGATGCTGGGACTAGAGGGAGTTCTCTTGTTCAGCTTGGGTTCCATGGTAGCCCAGAGCTAGGGAGTCACCCATATGTGAGGACTGACTTCCTGCTTGGTCCTGGAGAAAGAGTAGTTACTCACCTGTAACAGGTGTTCTCCAGGAGCAGCAGGAATCAGTCCTCACAACCCTCCCTCCTCCCCTGGGAGTTGCAGTTGTACATAGTTTACTTTTTTCATTTTTGTGTGCTGTTCTTAGCTATGTCATTTGACTGAGGTAAGATGGCACCTTTAGGCGGGAAGGGAACCGCACATGTGTGCCTGCATTCCCAAAGCACAGTAGATAACATACATCATGGAGTCGCCCTTATATTCCTAGACATAGCGGCGGCGTTTGACTCTGTGTGCCACAAAACCCTTCTAAAGCGACTCAAAGAAAAGGGTATCTGCGACCTAGCACTATCCTGGTGCAAATCATACCTTACAGATAGGTGGCAACATGTACAAACAGAGACCTCCACCTCCAAACCGTTCCACCAGAAACAAGGCGTCCCGCAAGGTTCCTCCCTATCAGCCTTACTGTTCAACATTTATATGCAGCCTATCTGCGAGCTCATACGATCATTCAACGTCGAATGCATGATCTATGCTGATGACGTCCTACTTTACACACCATTTCAGATTGACAAGATTGACCTCTCATCTCTAATCAACTGTTTCAGCGCAGTGGAAATATGGCTCCAAAACCAGAACCTCAGAATACAACACAAAAAGACCGAAGTGCTATTCATCTCCAGAAACACCAACTTTTCCCCTCCAGCCTGCCTAAAAATCGGAGAGAATGAACTGCAATCCAAACCCTCTATTCGATACCTAGGTATTACAATGGACCAGAAACTTGATATGAAGACACACATCAGCAACATGGTAAAATCAACATACCATAAAATCAAATCCCTCAGACACCTACGTCCCCTCCTTCAGCCAAACGACTTTAGAACAATTTTTCAAGCACTAACCATCCCTCATCTTGACTACGCAAATGCAATCCTCCAAGGACTCCCTCAATCCACCCTGAGTCCGCTCCAACTGGCCATGAATGCGGCAGCAAGAATTCTAAATGGGACCCCAAGGTGTGACCACATAACGCCCATCCTCAAAATGCTTCACTGGCTCCCAATCCATTACAGGATCACATTCAAGACTCTACTGCTAACATTCAAATCCATTAACGGACTCGCCCCCTCATCACTTGCTGCTCTCACGCATGTCACCCCCCCAAACAGAACCAGACGATTCACTGCAATAAACACCCTGGCTGTCCCCAAAGCAATGACCCACTGTACACAAGCAACTATAAACAGGGCCTTCAGTCTCTGTGCACCGAGATGCTGGAATGCCCTCCCACCACACATACGAGCAATCCCAGACCTGACCAAATTCAGGAAAACACTGAAACACTACCTCTTCCTCAAGTGCTACCCGGAAGATGGCAAAACAACCCCCTCACCCACAACAATCCCTCACGGACACATGTAACCCCTCAATGTATCGTATATATGTGCAAATACCTTCTCAGATGTAAATAGTTAACACTCTTATCCAAGTTATTATACCTGTTCTATGTAATTACGGTGTAACCCCCACTGTAAACTCTCCTTGTTCCATGTAAACCGCGCTGATATCGAAGAGCGCGGTATATAAGAAAAATAAATAAAATAAATAAAAATAAATAAATAAAGGCTTTCATAGAAAGCTGGGGAAATGCTCCGCTGGGGCTTCATCGGTGTCGATGACACCCATATGTGAGGACTGATTCCTGCTGCTCCTGGAGAACACCTGTTACAGGTGAGTAACTACTCTTTATCCCCATACTGCTTCTGGGGCAGTTCCACCCGTGGAAGAGCATGCATGAGGAACTTTACTCTCAGCCAAAAGGGCTTTGGTGACACCTGGGTCACACAAGTAATGGCATCAACTATTTTGCTCTGGGGAACAGGGAAACAGTGGTGAACTGGAAGCTCTTGGCCTTTTTAGAAATACAGGCATATGTCTGCATATACCATTGCACATCCACCCCTGTGTACTCTGACACCAAGCAGGAATTAAAGAATCAAAATGACCAGATGCAGCATCCAAAGGATAAGAGCAATGCTTCATAATGCAGGAGTCTCAGAACCGGAGTCCTGGCTGTAGGAATGTTAATATGTTTATTATTTGTATAGTGCTACAAGCTGAATATAGCCCTTTACAAGGGACAGGAATGGTGCAAGGGCGTGCAGTGCCCTGGGCGGGCCTCACCCCTCGTGGCCCCTGCCCCTGCTGTCATTGTGCCACTGATGCCCCTCTCTGAGACCTGCAGTGATGGCAAGGACTTCATGTAAACAGAAAAAAAAAAGGAAATAAAATGGAATACCTGCTCTTGCTGTTTTGGCTGTGTGTGTGGAGCGGGGAGGGGATCTGGTGTTGGAGATGTCCAGGACTCGTTGTTTTTCTAAATTGAGTGGAGCGATTGCTGTCGTTCTGGCTGAGTGCACAGCCAGAACAAGGCTCTGCACTGTTTAAATTTTTTTCTTTTAGTGAGCTGGGAGCCGTGCTAAGCTGTGGGCGGAGGCCTTAGGTGAGCTGTGAACCATGGCAGTCACTGCATGCTGCTCTTCCACTCCCATCGTAGGGCATGGTGAGGTTGATAGCTGAATCTGGCACAGCCACTGTTCTCAGCTATTCACAAATACATTCCCGGGAGGGCCTGGATCATCTGCTGGATGAGCCGCAATGTTTATGGCTAGGAATCAGAGCTGGCCCTGGGCTGCAGCTATGGCATCAGAAGGTCCGGGATTGAGGCTGTTCTGCTGTCCCTTTAAGGGAGAGGGGCTGGAGTAGTCTTGGTTCTTCTGCCCCCCTCCAATGTCCAATGTAGACGTCCTGTTGCATGGGAGCAGATGCAAGCAGGAAGTTCATTAGGTTTTTTATACTGCTTTATCATTTCAATCAAAGCAGTTTATATTGTAATTTAAGCTTGGTAATGTACATTAAACAGGGACATTGATAACTTGGATTTTTCTGAGGCAATGGAGGGTTAAGTGACTTGCCTGAGGCCACAAGGAGTGCTAGTGGGAATCAAGCCCTGGTCTCCAGGTTCCCAAGCTAATGCTTGTAACCATTAGGCCATCAGAGGTGGGAGAAGTGCAAGCAGCCTCGCAGAGCTGGAGGTTTAGGTCAGTGCTACGGGGCTGCTGTCACTGCAGGTCCTGGATTGAGGCGACAGCAACGGCAATGGGCCACCCTAGGATCACTGGCACTCTAGGCGACCATCTAGTTCACCTAATAGTTGCGCCATCCCGGTCGATGGAACTTACAGTCTAGACAAGAAGAAGACATAGAAAAAGAAACAAGAGATTTGCATCAAGATAGCAGGGCCATGATAGACAAGATGTAAAGTGGGGACTATAGCTGTGGCCAACTGCAGAAGGGACAACTTTTCATTGAGTCAAGCTATAAGAATGGAGGTATCTTGAGAGTCAGTTTAAGAAAACAAGCAGCTAGTATTGGGACATGTTGATATAGGGATGAATCCTGGAATGTGCTGGCTGCAGTGTGTGAGATTAGGGAGTCTATGGGGACATGTCACAGGAAGTCTGGAATGAGTGTCTGGGTGACATTAGGAGGGTGATTTTCAAAGCTATTTACCTCAATGAATCGACCTGTTTGAATATTACCCTCTTTAGAGTTAGTGAAAAGGGGTTTTCTGGGAGGGAATGTGTTAGGACAGGGGACTAAAGCACATCTGTACAAGAGAATTTTAGAATCCACACATGCACAGGAAAAGGAGGTGACAATCCCGCAGTATAAATGACTACCACAAATGGTTAGACAGAAAAGTCAACATTTATACATAGCTGTATGTTTCTATGTCACAGTTCTCCTTTTATTTATGGTGGTCGTTCATTCATGTTCCTGGACTAGAGAAAATATTTTGTCACTCAACACCTAATCAAACTCTGGAATTCGTTAATGGAGATGTAGTAAAAGCTGTTAGTGTAGTTGGGTTTAAAAAAGGTTTGTACAAGTTCCTGGAGGGAAGATCCATAAAACATTATTAAAGGGAACCTAGGAAAGCCACTGCTTACCCCGGGGCAAGCATTGTGGAACCTATGTACCTTTCTGGGAACCTACCAGGTACTTATGACCTTGATTGGCCACTGTTGGAAACAAGATACTGGGCTTGATGGACCTTGGTCAGACCCAGTATGGCATTTCTTATGTTCTTATATTATGTTCTTATGATTTGTTTGGTGGCCTTTGGCACAAATTGTGATTTCTTTCCAACTCTGACACAGCGCCATACTTGGTCATTGGTCAAGGACCGGTTGCCTGCCAAGCATTCTCCTTACTGGGCTACCGAAAGGCCATATAGGGGCTCAGGGCAGAAACTGGTGAGGGCCCCCATAGCTTACCCGCAGGCTATGTTTCCTTCAGCTTGAGGAAAGCATGGGTGCCCAAGGCAATTGCTCTGTTTGCCACGCCCTAATGCTGGCCCTGCTAAGAGGGGCCAGTGTTATCATCCCAGCAGGGATGAGTACCATACATTAAGTAAATGCTGTTGATCAACGTTTGTCTATTCATAACATTCCCTGAAGCTTCTTTTTACACTACTCTGTAGCATGGAGGTGAAGACATAGATGGGATTTCAGCTGAAACTACCTGTATAGCACTGAAAGCATGGTAGTGGTGAACCATCGCTCTATGAAAATTTAAGCTTTTAGAGATGAAAATCGTGTTCATGTTAAGGGTAGCCTCTCCATCCCATCATGTCCACCTCCCTCTGGCTTCAGTACTCTTTACTCACACAAAGGGATGGAGTTGGCCTAAGGGCTTTTCAATGAAACTAAGAACAGCCTGGAGCAGCTACTCAGCAGAGAAGCTTATCTTGAGCCTTCACTTTTCCACTGGAAGATTCTTCAGAGCAAAGCAATGAAAGCAAGCTATATGAATACTCATAGCCTTCCTTTCGCCAGCTCAGCCATGCAAAAGCTCTTGCCCATGCACGTGATAGATCACAAGGGGCAGGTTAGAGTTGTGCTGAGTGACTATAGCTGAAACTACAGTTGGTAGACCAAGCTTCCAGGCACTCTAGGTCTTGCTGACCTTGCTGGCACAGACAACATCCTTCAAGTGAACTGTTTTTAGACTGGTGCTGTTATGTAGTAGAATAACACAAGCCTTTGTCTGGCATCAGCCATGCGTGTCTTCTCTTTTCCATGTCCTTGGTCTTTGGCGGCCATTGCTTGATAAAAGCCATTCTACAGTGATTAAAGGAAGGGCTAAGACGTGCTCTGTTTGGCACTTAGGGCAGGGATGTGTAATAAAGCTGGAACTGGAATACAAAATGTGCAACAGAAAATTGCAAAACATAATCCGTATTTTACATGGCTATTCCTTTCCCTGGTTGAACTGTTTTGCGACTTAATAAATGCTACTTGTGAATATGTCATAGACAGACCCAAGCATGCATCCAGCAATAAAAAAACAAAAAACGTTTTATTCACTCTTGCGCTAATGGCATGCCTTGAGATATCAGTTACAGTGGCACACTGCAGGGGTGGGAAAGTTACGCACCAGCAGTTTGAACTGTTGAATGAATAATGCCAAGGTCAGATATTTCCAACTACAGCTAACATTAGACATGCTGGAGACATGGGTGAAAACTTGGGAGGGGACTCTGGTCCGAGGTATCACCTCCACCTCACGAAAACCCCTTCCTGTCCTCTCTCTTCTACCATCCTTTCCCCTTCTCTCCCCTTGAGCCTCTCCTGCCACCCACCACAAACTGGCTCTTATTCCTCCACCTCCTCTATTATTCCATAGCCATTTCCTGGTTCCTGTCCCTTCTCCACTAAATCTTCAGTCATTCTCCCAAAGGATTTTTAGCCTTGAGCTTCACCACTCCAAAATTCTTCCCATCTGTTCCCTTCAGCACTGGAGCTATTTCCAGTTTATTTTATGTTTCAGACACATAGGGCCGAAGGATGTCAGAGTTATTGTTACAAAAGGAACCTTTCTGGTGTATGGAGAACATAAACAATGTTTTATTTATCACAGTTATGAAATCCCTCTATCCAGAGATCCAGGGTGATTTACACGCACATAAAATATGTTCACCACAATAAGCCCACAAACAAATTCCTCCTTCCCCACTACTCTCTCCAACCGAGAAACCTAACAGTACTCCATAAAAAGTTTGCATCTTCCCCTCTCTTCAACCCTCACGTCCTTGAAAGACCAACCTAAAATACCACGGGTAGGATATTCAAAGGCATTTACATGGTTTGCAGACTTGTAAGCCGTGTAAATGCGGATTAGTAGATATCTACAGGTGCTACGCGGTTAGCATTGGGGCGTGTCGTGGGCGTTCCAGGGTGGAGCAGAGGTGGCACCCATCGCTAATAGGGCAGCGGCGATATCGAGTCACTGCCTGGTTAGTGACCCATGGGTAAAGTCAGGCGTGGCAAATGCTGGCCTGACTTTACTCACGAACGCTAACTGAGCAGTGGCTCAGTATTGCCGCTGCCTAGTTAGCTTCCGGGTTCTGCGGCTACCCTGGATATTCAGTGTTGGTGGACGGATATCTGAGGTTATTCTTCAGCAGCGACGGTTATGTGCTTTACAAACGCTAGCCACCGCTGAATATCGCCCCCCCCCCCTCACCCCCACATTTTTAACTTCTTATGAAACTCACCTCAGGCAACATATTTCATCTTATTAGTGCAGCCACCGAAAATGCAAGTTACCACATGCTCTGGCCTCCCTTACCCCTGGCAACACCAGCAAACTGACTTAGAGATCGCAGGTCCCTCTCTGGTCGGTATCCTCTTGAAGATGGTGTTCTGGGGCTAGCATCCTCGCCACCAGTGTTAACAGTGATATTTACTAGAAGTGTTTGTATGTGGTACAGTGTGCTGTCTCTTTAAGGAAGTACTGGATTTAGCTCATGCTTTCCTCTGAGACTCAAGGAAAGTTACATTCATACAGTAGGCATTTTTCCTCTCTCCGAGGCTTACTATCTAACTTTTTACCTGAGACAGTGGAGGGTTAAGTCAGGTCTTGACAAATTTTCTTGGAATCAAGGAGCCGGCTGCTGAGACCTTAGTCACAATATGCCCCCCTCTCAAAAAAAAAAGGTATATTGCAGCTCATTTTTAAGGCCGATTTAGTGTTTTCCCATTTTCTATGGGAAAAGAAAACTTATCAAATCTGGCCCTTATCCTGTTATTACACAGTGCCAACAGAACACAGTGGCCATTCTCCCCCTCCCCAACAATGTTGTCAGCAGCATATTTGTAGTTGCACCCAAGGCAGCTTCCTTTTTTGCTTCACATATCATCATGGCCTGCTAATACATAAAGCAAACAAAATCTCTCATATATATACACAAACAAGTACTTTTTATTCCCTTATCCCCAAAGGGCTCACAGTCTAAGTGTACCTGAGACAATGGAGGGTTAAGTGGCTTGCCCAAGGCCACAAGGAGTGGTCATGGGACTAGAGGTCCCCATGTGGGAATTGAACCCCCAGCCCTCCGGCCTGAGGTAACCTGTCTTAGCACTTATAGCCTCGCCTCAGCCTTCACCCATTTTCTCTCTCTCTCATAACCACTTCTCAAGGCTTTACCCAATCTCTTTCCCTCTCATGATCGCTGCTGGCTTCCCATAGTCTCTCAGCCCCCCCCCCCCCCATAAATCTTCACTCACTCTCCCTCATTCATAACCCTCTCCTTGAAGGTTTCTCCTAGTCTTATCTCCCTTTCATGACATCCTAGGCTTCCCATAGTCTCTCTCCCTCTCATGATTTCCCCCAACCCCAGCTTCCCCATTCTTTTTCTCATGCCCCCCCCAAGGCTTCACTCAGTATCTCTCTCTTTCACATAATCCCTCTCCCCCAAGGTTCCACCCAGTCTCTCTCCCTTTCATGACACCTTAGGCTTCCCATAGTCTCTCTCCCTCTCATGATTCCTCTCCAAACCAGGCTTCCCCCAGTCTCTCTCTCATGCCCCCCCAGGCTTCATCTAGTGCGTGTCTCCCTCTCATCCACCATGCGCCCCCTCACTCTCTCTCTCTCTCTCTCTCTCTCTCTCTCACCCATTGTTGCTGAATGCATCTCCTGGATGATAGTGCAGTGTACACTTCCCCCATTGCGATCAGCTCTCTACACAATTGAGTCCTGCTGTGGAGGAAGGTCAAGTATCTCATGGTTTCAAAGCTTGCGAGATCCCCTAAACTTCCTTCATTGCGGAACTCAACAGTGCACAGAGCCAATTGCAGTGAGGGAAGAATACACTATGCCATTTTTCAGCAGCTGTCCAGGCCGCAGCTCTTCTTTCACTGGTGGTGGATGGGGTCCCCGCTGGGAGCGATTATGACCATGAGTGTCATCTTTGCCACGATTCAGCTTTGTGGTTGTAGCTGTGCGGCTAATTGGCTGATTGCAGCCATGGCTGTCATCTTCTGCCACAGGGGATGGGAGTCCCCGCTGGCTGCAATCACAACTGTGGCTGTCATCTTCGCCATGATTGTGGCCACGACTGTTCAGTTGATCGGCTGATCATGGCCGCAGCTGTCATTTTCTGCCAGTGGGGGATGAGGTCCCTGCTAGCTTCAGCTTTCCGGGGCATGAAATCCCAGGTGCGAGGGGACAATTTTAGGTACCGTGGTGACCTGGCACCAGGGATTTGTTGAGCTCTGGGTTAGGTTTCTTGCCCAGGATCATAGGAATGCCAGTGGAATTCACACCTGGCTTCTAAGCCTACTACTCTAATTATTAGGCTACACATCCACTATTTTCTACTGTCACATCATTCTGAAGGGATGGAAATGCCTTTCAACATGCTACTTCCACTGAGCATTTTCCCTACATCCTAGAAAATCAGGCACATGAGTATTGTTAGCAAGGGTCGGCCTGCTAGTTAGCCTGTGTACAACTTCATGAATTTGGAGAAGGTGTTGTAATACTACTGCCCCTTCTAAATTAGTCTAATGCAAGTTTCATGCCCTTTTATCATTTTTTTTGCTGGTGAAGAATTACCCCTCCCTCATTTTATGACCCTGAAGCCTGACGGTGAGACAAGATCTGGAAATCGACCTCAGTACTCGGACGTTCCTAGCATGAAGGTCCAGATTCCTCCTGCCTCACTGGATGCGAATGTTTTCAAACGGGCTGTTGAAGGAGAGAAGCAGGTAAGAATGGCTCCGATCTTGCTGGGTACCAGGTATGTCCACATTCTTCTAAAAAAAAAAGAAAATGGAATAACCGTCCTGCAAAATCCACTATGAACTGTGTCCTTCTGAACTCGGCCTAATGAAACAGTCACCGGAAGCAGGAGCAGTTCAAGTAATTACAACACTGGACTGTGGGGCTTCAGGACAATTCCTGGGATGCAAGTTCAGGCCTCCCCTCTGTCACTGATTTTGTGTGTGGTCTGGCCAAGTCACTTTCTGCATTTTATTCCCTGCAAGTCACTTAGACAGTAAACTGGCCTGCTACATATCACATACATTTGAAATTTGATTTATCCAGACAAGTTGCAAGTCAGGTACAGTATGTAGTCGCCTGTCCTACAGGATTTACAATCTAAGGGGCATGTTTCCTAAAATACAGTAGTGCTTCACACATCAAGCCCCTAAATTTAGCAAGGGGGTGACACCAGATTCACACTAACAAATGGAAATGCCCGATATATCCTCATGAAGTTAACGTGGGTTCCGCTAAACAGGTTGCTGCTACTACTGGGGGTACACTTAATACAACCCACTGAGGTGGCAGTAAATGCACCCACTCTGTGCAGTATTGACAGTTAGTGAGCACTAAAGACATCCATGCTAACGACAGTGCATACACTCCATCTCAGAACTGCCCAGTCTCCTTCCAGACCTGCGCTATGTAGTTAGCATGGGATTCTTAGCATGTTCACATAAATTGGTACATGGTAACAGTTATTTTTTATTTATTTATTTGTTTTTATATACCGCGCTATTACAGATCAGTGCGGTTTACATGAAACATATGAACGTGTTTTACAAATAACATTTGAGTAACATAATAACTAGATTACATGGTTTCCATATGACATGATAACTAGATGGTATCGAACAGGTTACATATGACAATTTGCAACAAGTTGGTATAACTATGAACATATTTACATTACAGGAATTATAACTAGCAACATATTTACATTGCTGGAGCATATTTATATTAACACAGGATTAAGTTGACATCGTTAGGAGTTTGTTTGTATGAGGTTGACACACAGTGTGCGGCTGATCTAGGGTGGATGGTTATAGGCTAGTTGGAAGAGGTAAGTCTTCAATGCCTTCCGAAAAGATGTAAGATCCGGGATGGCACGTATCATAGGAGGTAGGGCATTCCATTGGGTTGGCGCAAATAGTGCTGTTCGGCGCAGACCAACCCCCTCCGAACAGCACTGAACACCACAGCGAGAATCATTCAAAGAGCAAAGAAAACCGACCACATCACCCCAATTCTGAAAGACCTACACATACTCCCCCTCGAAGCAAGGACTAAATACAAAGCCATCCTACTCACCCACAAAGCCATCCATCAAACACAGAACTCCCAACTTCACACCCTACTGTCTTGACCAGCCCACGGCAGAACTACCAGACAAGCCTCCAGCAATTCCCTCACCGTCCCTCACAAAAGAACCAAATGCTCGCAACGGACCTGCAATCGAGCCTTTGAACTTTATGCTCCATCCTTATGGAACTCTCTACCGAGTTGTCTCCGAAATAATGCCGATCTACTATCTTTCAGAAAACAACTGAAAACCATCCTGTTCCAGGAATACCTTAACACGACCCCCACCAAAAAAGCACACTAACCTTTGATCTCGCCCACCATGACCCCCCAACCTGTACTAACCTGATCATGTCCAAAGTCTGTCCCATGTCCAAAGTCTATCCTATGTTGAAATCATCAATGTCGCCTCCCCGGTGATGGCCCCGCCCTTACACTTAAATTCCCCCTCCCCTTTTTTATGTAACGCCGCTTTGACCCGGTGAAAAGCGGGATATAAATACATCTAAATAAATAAATAGAGAAAAAGTGTGCTTCTTAGTTGATTGCGTACAGGTTCTTACTGTTGAAGGGGTCATGAGAGAGTTTATCATGCATGTTCTCCTGGTCCTAGTCTCCAGCATTCATTGTATAAGGTCTGAGAGCGATGCTGCAGATTTTGTTTGCAGGGCTTTAAAAGTGAGTAGCAGTGCTTTGTAGGTCAGGCGACTTGCTATGGGGAGCCAATGAAGCTGAATCAGGAGAGGAGTGATGTGGTCGTATCTGGATGCAGATAGGACTGTGCAGACAGCCGTGTTCATGGCGAGTTGTAGTGGCTGGAGAGTGTGCTTCGACATACCATGAAAGATGATGTTGGAATAGTCCAGATGAGGGAGGATGAGAGCTTGAGCAACCGAGCAGAAGTCTGAGGACTCGAGGAGAGGACGTAGGCGCTGGAGTGTTATCAGTTTATGGTAGACTGTTTTGGAGATATTTTGAATGTGGGTCTCCCAGCACAGGCGTTGGTCGATTTTTATTTCCAGATAGCGGACTTCTTGTTTGGTTATGAGGTCAAAGTCTTTCACTTTGAGGGAGGGCGCTGGGGTAAATGTGAGGTCTTTGGATATGAATAAGACCTCAGTCTTATTGGTGTTGACCATCAGGTTGTGTGTCATGAGCCAGTCTGAGACTGCATTGAAGCATTCAATTATGGACGAGTAGTCCGGCTTGTCACTGAGGAATGGAGTGTATAGTAACACATCATCGGCGTAGATATGGTAGAGTATGTTGAATGGTTGAATGATGGAGCAGATTGGCTGCATGTAGATATTAAAGAGTAGGGATGAGAGAGAAGATAATTGGGGGACCCCTTGTGTTTGTTGGAAAGGCTTGGATGCATGGTTATCTATGCGGACTTCTTGTCGGTCGGATAGGTAGTATTTGAACCAGTTTAAGGCTAGGTTTCTTATGCCTTTTTGATACAGTTGGGTGAGCAAGAGGTTGTGGTTGATAGTATCGAACGCTGAGGCGATGTCCATAAATATGAGGATGAAGCTTTGTTTTTTCTTATCAAGGCCTGTATGGAGTCTATCAAGGAGAGTCGTGAGAAGGGTTTCAACACCATGCTGTTGACAAAATCTGTGCTGTTGCTGGTCTAGAGGTGCGTAGGAGTCAATGTGGTCCTGGGTCTGTTGGTAGACGATCTTTTCTATGATTTTGGTTATGAAGGGGAGGCTAGAGATAGGTCTGTAGGATTTGATATCCGATGGGTCAAGTTTGTTATTCTTGATCAGACGTCTGATAGAGGCAGTTTTCAAAGGTGGAGGAAGGATGCCTTCAGATAGGGATATGTTGGCGATTCTAGCTATGATTGGGCTGAGGTAGGTTTGTGTTTGTTTGATCCAGAATGGTGGACAGGAGTCCATTGGGGAGGTCGTGGTGTTGATCCCACTGATGATTCTTTCTATTTGATCAGGAGGGTATGGATAGAAGGATTCTAGAGTTGGTAGGGGAGTGCTGGCAGAGTTGTAGGGGTGCTTGGGTAGTTCATGATTAGCTGGGTTGGTTGTAGGTGAAGTATTTTTGCTTTGAAAGTATGTGGCAAAGTCATCTGGGCTCGGAGTGTTTATTGGTTGTTTTGTAGATGGATCCTTTGTGAGTGATTTGACTAGGTTGAAGAGTTCACGAGGTTTGTTAAAAGAGCGCATGAGGGTGTTGGTGTGATGTTCCTTTCTCTTGTTGTTGATGATTGTTCGATGATGTTGTAGTTTGTTCAGGTAGGCATCTTTGTCACTAGTGAGTTTGGAGCGTCGCCAGTGACGTTCAAGCTTGCTGAGTTGCACTAGTGATTCACACAGGTCAGCGGTGAACCATACTGCTGTGGGTAGGCTTTGTAGATGGTGGGAGGAGTGCAGTTCCAGAAAGGTGGTTGTTCCAGTTGTCTAGTAGAGTATCCAGGTCTTTAGTGTCGGGGTTGAGGTGATGTAATGTGTTGTTGATGAAGGCTTCCTTGTCGAAGTGCCTGAATCGGTGGTGAGCAGGAGCGCTTGGTGCGGTAGATTGCTGTTCTTTACTAGTGTGTGGAATGTCAAAGAGGATGGCCTTGTGGTCATACCATGGCACTGGGTGTACCTATGGAGAGTACTGATTGCATAAGGCAGGGGTTCTCAACCCTGTCCTCGGGATTCACTTAGCCAGTCGGGTTTTCAGGATAACCACAATGAATATGTATGAGAGAGATTTGCATACACTGCCTCCATTATATGCAAATCTCTCCCATGCATATTCATTGTGGTTATCCTGAAAACCTGACTGGCTAGGTGGGTCCCGAGGACAGGGTTGAGAACCCCTGGCATAAGGTGTTGTGAGGTCGCGGAACAAAAATGAGATCCAAGGTGTTGCCTCAAGTGTGGGTAGAAGTGTGAACGATTTGGTGGTAGCCCATTGTGGTCATTGCGTCCAGGAATACTGTGGCGTGTTTGACAGGGAGAGAGGGAAGATTAAAGTCACCAAGGATCCAGAGTTGTTTCTGTTGGATATTGTTGTTACATGCTTGATCAAGGATTGTGGCCAATTCATCGGTATTTGAAGAGGGTGGGCGGTATAGGAGACAGATTGTTAAGGTCTTGTTGGAGTTTTGGAAGATGTCTAGGTTGGTAGAGCTTTGTGTTAAGGTACAATGGAAATAGAAGTTGCTTCTGGCTATTATTAGGACCCTGCCTCCACGCCGGTTCATTCTGGGGCAGCTGAAGAGGTCGTACCCAGGAGGTTTTAGCTGGTTGGTGATCACTGTATCTGTATCTGTTAACCACGTTTCCGTGACGAGGAGAAGGTCTAGATTCTGGTGGTTAATATAGTCGGTGAGGGCAGGCCATTTGGAACGGATGGAACGAGCATTAATTAACATGTTGCTGAGGTTTACCTGGGATGGAGTCTTGCGTCTCTTAAGTTTTTCTGGGGGCAGGCAGTTTATGTGAATCAGTCGGTGATGGTTTGCTGCAAAGGGTGGTCTGCTATGGTGAAGGGGATTATTGGAACTCCTCATGAGGGAGGAGTGGCCTAGTGGTTGGGGCAAGTTACCTCAGGCCAGAAGCTTGGGGGTTCAAATCCCACTAAAGGGCAGCAACGTTGGGCCGGAAGGACTGGGGTTTCTAGTCTAACAGGTGCTCCTTGTGGTCTTGGGCAAGCCACTTAACCCTCCTTTGCCATGTTCCCTGTAAGTATTAGTGTATGTGTCTCATATCCCTCATGATAAATGTATCCCCAATTGTGTTGTGACCACTTTGTTTGAAGGATAAGGTGGTATGCAAAACTGTCTAAATAAATAAAATGTCCCAGGGTTCTCACTGTGGGGATCAGGCCTTGGAGTTGTTGTAATGATTGTGCCCATGTTATGAGCTGTGCTATCCAGAGGAGGAGGAGGAGGAGTAGTGCATGGTGTCCGGCCATGGTAGGTCATAGGTCAAGCTTGATTAGCTTTGCTAGGCTGAACAGGGAGGAGCGATCCTTCCTGCCCAACTCCCTGACGCTGATCCGGCTGCTGGTATGGAGGACGGTGTGTCAGCCTTCTTGCTGGATGCCGACTTGTTTGCAGTATGTTTCTTTTTTGTTTGGTCGCCGTCCAGATTGGGTATTGCTTCCTGAGGGGTTCAGATCCATAGCTGCTTCCTTGCTGGCCTCCGGACCCCACCTAAGGGCCATGCCAAAGGGCCCTCTGGCGAGGCCCTTGGGCGCGGGCGCGCCAAGGGGGCGCTGAAGATTTAAATTCTGATGCGTTGGGCCTGATTGGCCTTGGGGGGCCGATCAGGGAGGAGCGATCCCCCGCTCGACTCCCCAAAGTTGATCGAGCCCCGGTGCTGGTGTCAGGCTCCCTCTGCGGGCGTGCCAAGGGGCGCTGAACAGTTACTACAGCACACTTGGCACACACAAACCCTATGCTAACTGTTACTGCAGTTTAGTAAATGAGTCTCTTTTGCTGAGTCTCTTTTGCTAACATTTTAACGTATGTTCGTGCTCATTAATGTGTATTAATTTCTGTTAATGTGCTTAGGGGATCATTTCATTCAAATGAAATCAGAGATGCAAAGCGCACACTCAGAAGACTGGAAAGAAAATGGAGACGGAACAAAACACATAATTTACTAACCCTATATTAACCCTATTTATTTATTTAGACAGTTTTGCATACCACCTTATCCTTCAATCAAAGTGGTCACAACACAATTGGGGATACATTTATCATGAGGGGATATGAGACACATACACTAATACTTACAGGGAACATGGCAATGGAGGGTTAAGTGGCTTGCCCAAGCAACTGGAATATAACAATCTAATAAATGAACGTACACAGCAACACCATACCAACCTAATCATGCAATCTACTAACAGACCAAGAGAGCTCTTTAGCATTGTCCAAAAGCTCACCAAGGATGACACGCAACAAAGTACCCACCATCTTGACCCAGAAAAATATGCAGATTATATGAAGTCAAAAAACACCAAGCAAACATGCTCTATTACACCACAGAAATACGATCATAAGATAAAAAAGCAACATCAAACATGGGAGAACTTCAGCATACCAACAAAGCAGCAAATAGAAGGACTCAACTCAACAACCTCACTGTCAGACCCATGCCCAGTGGCGTGGATCAAAGCTACAAAAAGCCAGCTCTCTCATCACATTCAAAAGATCGTCAAAGATTCACTCCAACCAGGACACATGCCGCAACCCCTAAAGCACGCAATGATACGACCAATACTGTGGTGGAGAAGCAGCCGCGGAGGGCAGAAAAAAAAAGGGAAAACTGCCTTTTTTTTCTTTTACCCATAAAACTGCAGGCACTGAAAGGGTTAACACTAATACTAAAGGTAAAGATTTCTCACAGAGAAGTGTAGACCTAAGCACACGCCCTGTTCCCATGGAGATAGAGGGAGGAGAAGGGAGTGGTTTGGGGGTGGAGTCAAAGGGGATAGGACAGCCCCAAACATTTAGGAACGGAAGCTGCACTTATACAGCAGAGAAGGGGAGAGAGAAGGAAGACCCGTATGAGAGAGAGAGGACACAGACACTGAGGACACGAGGGTTCCAGGAAGGAAGGACAAGAAACCCATGGAAATCCCTTGCACAGAAGCAATTGAGAACCAGGAGCAAAGAGCTGACAAGGCCAGTGGAAAGCTCAGGGGAGGAGTCCTCAGAGGAGGAAATATTCTCCAAGAGTTCATGGCTCAACTCTTCTCCTAGTAAGGAATCTGTAAGGAGGAAAAGCAGCACTAATAAGGTGAGCCCTTTACAACGTTTGAAAGGCTTATTAGACAAAGAGGGTTTTTCCTGCCCTTCCCCCACAAGCTCACACACTGTTAAGGGTACCTGGGAGAAGCTCCTAAAGGCTGTGCAAGCTAGTGAGGCTTTCCAGGAAGATACCAGGGGAAACAGTGACCAAGAAGAGTCTAGTGTGGAGGATATGGACTTGGATTTAGACAATGTCTCAGACATGGAAATAAGCTGTGCAATCTGTGCTAAAGAAGTATAAAGGAACCAAATAGGGTTTGAAAGCAGAAAGAAACCCAGTTAGTCTTGATTACTGAATGCATCTGTGTTACCTCGTGATAAGTAAAAGAACTGAAGGAAGTGTTGTCTGGAAGAAACCCAGAAGTTCTTTTACCAGGACATTTTAAAGCCCATTATTTTTTTTAGCTGTGCTTTTAAAAGTAGCTGTCCTGTTTAAAGCTGCTTGGGAAGAAGCTGTGCTGAATGTTTCTGTTATAATTGGAAAAGAATTCTATTGCTTGTGAAAGTATCTAGATGGGCCAGGAAGCTTTGCTACACCTACTGTGAAGTAACAGAGGGTTGTATATCGCCTCCTGGAGACCAGGAAACAGAATACTGCTGAAAATAGAGTTTTATCAGAAAGCAGGTTTAAAAGCTGTATCAAGCCAAGGACTGTATAATAGGCTTGTGTGCTGTTATTTGGAGAAGTATCCTGAATTTTGTTTTGGTCAACTTCAATCAATTCATGTCAAAGAATTGAACCGGATAGGAAATCCTTGTTTCTAAAAATAAAGAAATATTTCCTGCGTCCTTTACACTTGGCTCTAATCCTTTCGGGGACACAACTACATGCTACTGGGCTAATTTCAACAAAGGACAATCGGCGCCTCCCCTGTAGCCCTAGGCAACCGCCTGGCCACACGGGGGTGCACCGACAGTACTCAGAAGTAACAACCTGAGCCCCTCCGAACCAAAATCATATCGCCCCATCTCCAGCCTACCATTCCTTGCAAAAATTGTGGAAAAGGCAGTGCAAAAGCAACTTCAGGACCATATTGACAGAAATGCCCCACTGGATATACATCAGCATGGCTTTAAGCCCCAACACGGCGTGGAAACACTACTCACCTCTTTCTTTGACAATCTCCTAAGAGGCATGGATAACATAAAAAATGGCTTCTTGCTAGTGTTCATGGACATTTCGGCGGCCTTCGACACGGTGTCCCACATAAGCTACTGCAACGCTTACAACAGATAGGACTATGCAAGAATACCCTGAAGTGGTTTACATCATACTTGGAAGGGCGAACGCAACAAGTCAAATGCGACCAAAAGAAATCACTGCAGTTCCCTGTCATACAGGGAATACCGCAAGGTTCAGCACTATCATCAATGCTCTTCAACATCTACATCCAGCCCATATGCAACATCATCAAGCACCACAAACTCCACTACCACATCTATGCAGACGACATCATGGTGTATGCTCCAGTAAACCTACTATGAACAGGTAGACAACCTTAAACCATCTCCCACCTAAACTTCCAAACAAACAGGGAAACAGACAAACATATAATTTTTGTCGGAACGAACACCATAAGGAATAATTCCTCTCGAAGTGTAATGTTCCTTTTTTATCTTTTTTAGTGGAAATTCCACAAATTAGGCCCTGAGAGAATGACCTCCCAACACCATATAAAACATCAATTACTAAAGTGAAAAAACACTTAGCTGAGGCAAAAAGTGTACGTGTCCAATCTCCTTCGTATCCCAACTTTGAATAGTCATGAATAATTTTCGGGTATCAAACCCCAAAGTGGTACGGGAAACCGGCACAATTTCAGCTTGACCTGGTGCTTTTCGTTAATCCGAATGTGGCAACAACATCGAGAATAACCATCTCAATCAGTAACCCAACGTTGTGTTTCTGGCCATAGGCTTTCCTGGCCCTTTCTCAAACCATGTCGCTCACTTCATTTCCGGAATCCTAACTAATTTAAAGCCCTCAAAAGTAATCACGTGATCAATTAATGATGACATGAAGGCTTATGGGAGTTGTAGTATCTGTCTTCATAAAATACTCCACCATTCTAATGACTGATTTAACCCTTCCGGCATGACAGTATTTAAAGTGTATATCCAAAATTGTTCATGATAGCTTAATAAGGAAGCCCTGTCTCCCCCCCGGGACATTAAAGGAATGTGATCCAGAACCCTCCAGCATAGATCACTAAAGTGATGATCGGCTCTTTGACAATGTGCTACCACCGGAGCTGACTCCACCATATTTGTAATACGTGATTTGTGTTCTTGGAGCCGCCGCTTCATCATCCGCGTAGTTTTTCCAATATATAATTTCTGACACGGGCAAATGAGGACATAAATTACAAAAGACGTTTTGCAGTTAGTGGCATATTTACTATATATCCATCGGTGATTGTTTGGGGCTTCCCAATATTGGCCCTCTATCGTAGAGTTACAAATCTCACAGGTAGTGCATGAAAAATGACCAACGGGCATCGATGGATCATAAGCTCCTGAATTGTGGATTGTCCAATCAGCAATATTTCTCCCACGTTGAAAAGCATCCATTAAAGGCTTATCAAAACTTTTGTGTAGAGATAAAATAGGCCAATGAGACTTCAAAATCTTCAAAACTGTAGTCGCATGCGGCATGTAAGGTAAAACACCTACATAAATTGAGGGAATTGTTGGTTGTGATGAAACTCCAGGGTCAGAATGTGCCTACCATTCAGAATAATTAAAACGTGCTCTGTGATATGTCTTATTAATAATAGATAACGGATATCCCCATTCCAACAAACGTTGTTTTAAATCACTTGCCTGTATCTTAAAATCTTCCAATGAAGAACAAAGGCGATGCAATCGAATAAATTGTCCAACTGGTAATCCCCGTCGCAATGGACCTGGATGGTAACTAGAGTAATGTAATAAAGTGTTACGTTGTACAGGTTTACGATACAATGTAGAATGAACTTGTGATTGAACCTTAAACAACTGCAAATCAAGAAACTCAATAGCATCCATATGAAACTTCGGCGTAAATTGTAGATCTGAAGAAAGAGAATTTATCCATATAACGAAATCATTTAACTCTTGTACTGTAGCAACCCAAAAAAAGAAAATATTGTCAAGGAATCTAGTCCACAGACAAATTTTCTTAAACCACTCAGACGGATAAATATGGAGAGCCTCAAATTCTGTCATAAAAAATGTTGCTATTGAAGGGGCTACCGTGGCTCCCATGGCAATACCATATATCTGATGATAGAATTTTTCTTCAAATTGGAAATTTTTTTTTGTTAATACAAGATTCAATAATGACAAAACAAAATCCTTTGGCAACCGAGATGGTAAAACGAAAGGGACTCTAGATGCCATATCTAAGGCCTCAAATTGATTGATATTGGTATAAAGTGCTGTGACATCCATCGTAACCATAAGCCAATCTTTCTTGTCATCTGTCATTCCATGAAGTTTTTGCAAAAAATGAAAGGAGTCCCTCACATAAGAGGGAATAGTTGGCAACAAAGGACGGAAAAACAAATCACAAAATTTCGATAGGGGTTCCAATAAAGAATCCCGACAGGAAACAATTGGGCGACCAGGTGGTTTATAAAGATCTTTATGTATTTTTGGTACCATGTACAGTATGGGTAACTTCAGAAATTTTTTATTAAGGAATTGATGTTCCTTTGTAGTGATCCAACCTGAATGTAAAGCACACCTAGAATCCACTCGGTCTTCCGCTTTCTTTTTTCTTGGTCCAAGGCTTTGGAACTCCCTTCCCCCCTCTTTACATTTAGAAGCCTCCTACTCGTCCTTTAAAACTGCCCTCAAAACCCATCTCTTCTGTTCTGCCTTTAACCTTCCTTTTCCGGCCCCATCTCTCCCCCCCCCTCTAGGCCTATGACAGCATACTCTTACCCCTGTCCCTCATTATCTTCTATGTTGTTGTTGTCCCCTCCTCTTTTTCCTTTTGTTACCCATCTTTTACTCCTCTAGCTGTTTCTCTGTTTTTCTATCCCTTTTCTTTGATTTTATGGCGTTCCTTTTTCTGGCTCTCTTTCGCAGCTCTCTCTTTTTTAACAATTTTAAATTGTTTTTATGTATTGTGAACCGCCCAGATGCTAACTGTATTGGGCGGTATATAAAGTTTTAATAAACATAAACATAAAGCCATATCAGTCAAAAGCTCGATTTCCTGCCTTAAAGCTTCCGTAGGATCCTCATTTAAAGGCACATAATATTTTGTGTCTGAAAGATGATCATAAACTACCCTCTGATATTGACCCCGCTCTTGAATCACGATAGCTCCCCCCTTGTCCGCTCTCTGAACAATAATATCCTGTCGCTGACCCAAAGATCGTAACGCCACAAGTTGTTGTTTTGACAAATTTGAAAAAGGAACTGGTCGAATCTGTTCTTCCATTCTCTGAACATCCCGCATGACTAAATTTTGATAAGTCTCAATAGTAGCATCCAACGGTCCTGACGGGATCCATTTAGAAGGGTTCGAGATAAGTGAAACAGTACCTGTAGAATTTTTATTCATTCGACCTTGAAAAAAATGAGTAACTCGAAGTTTTCGAAAGAAACGATACAAGGCAACTCTAATGCGAAAAGGGTCATAAGGGGTGGTAGGAACAAAAGATAAACCCAATTGCAACAATTGTATTTGGTCAGTCGGTAAATCCAGTCCAGAAATGTTTATGACTCATGCCTCGTGTGAGATCTGGTGATCGGTCCCCTCCGACTCTCCTCTGAATGATAAGGCCAGTATGATTGAGGGCTGCCTCTGGAAAAAGGACGTCTATAGGTTCCCCCTCTTGATCGATTATCCGAAGAACCAGTATCCGTAGAATCAGTAGTATCATCTGTAGACTCCTCAAAAGTTACTTGTCTTTATTCCTACCCGTTGGCAATTTTTTCCGCCAGGTATACACCTGATTCTGTTCATAATCCCCTCTGTCTCGTTTAAATTTAACAACTTTCTTCTGTTTCACAGTTTCGTGAAATTGGTTCAATTGAGGCTCAAATTCTTTCCATTGAATCTGGAATTGATCTGCCGATTGAGACTTCGTAAGGTCCATTTCCATTTGTTGTAATTGTTCTTTTATGTTTTTTTCTTCCTCTGTTAGCCACTCCACCAATAAGGCTATTAAATCCAATCCACATTTGTTCAAGATGCTATCCCAAGTAGTAGCAAACTGCTTATCCTGTTGAAACATGCGGAGGTTTCAAAACGTGTAAACCGCGTGGAATCATACGCTGTTTCAAATATTGAGCCATGGTGGCGGCATGTAATTTAACTCGTATTTGCTTCTTGTGAAGGTTTTTAAAATCAATCCATGAGGAAGTAGCAGGAGAAATTGATTCTTCTGATTCTGACTGATCAAGCAAATCAAACAATAATGGACGATTAATTAATTGAGCAAACCTGTCCTCCGAGAAGGCAAAAGTGGCAGTATTAGAAGACAGCTCTGAACTCTCCGAAGCCATATTTCAAGGTACTAAATTACAATGAACTCCCTAAAGCCATATTTCAAGGTACTAAATTACTATGAACAGGTAAACAACCTTAAACCATCTCCCACCTAAACTTCCAAACAAACAGGGAAACAGACAAACATATAATTTTTGTCGGAACGAACACCATAAGGAATAATTCCTCTCGAAGTGTAATGTTCCTTTTTTATCTTTTTTAGTGGAAATTCCACAAATTACTTTTGAGGGCTTTAAATTAGTTAGGATTCCGGAAATGAAGTGAGCGACATGGTTTGAGAAAGGGCCAGGAAAGCCTATGGCCAGAAACACAACGTTGGGTTACTGATTGAGATGGTTATTCTCAATGTTGTTGCCACATTCGGATTAACGAAAAGCACCAGGTCAAGCTGAAATTGTGCCGGTTTCCTGTACCACTTTGGGGTTTGATACCCGAAAATTATTCATGACTATTCAAAGTTGGGATACGAAGGAGATTGGACACATACACTTTTTGCCTCAGCTAAGTGTTTTTTCACTTTAGTAATTGATGTTTTATATGGTGTTGGGAGGTCATTCTCTCAGGGCCTAATTTGTGGAATTTCCACTAAAAAAGATAAAAAAGGAACATTACACTTCGAGAGGAATTATTCCTTACGGTGTTCGTTCCGACAAAAATTATATGTTTGTCTGTTTCCCTGTTTGTTTGCCAGTAAACCTACTAGCACTAAACACCACAACATTAACCAAATGCCTTGAAGACATGAATGATTGGCTCACAGCCAACAACCTAAAGGTCAACTACGATAAGACTGAAGCAATGTTCGTCACCAGAAACCCCACTTTCATACCCCCCACAAACTATCAGCATCCTAGACAAACACATAGTAGTCAAAGAAGAAGTTAAGTACCTGGGCATCACATTAGACAGAGCTCTGACCTTGAAATCCCACATCACCAAAACCGCAAACAAGGCCTATCAGTGTTTGAGGATCATCAGACAAATCAAACCAATACTCTGTCAAGACCACTTCCGCACAGTGTGCCAAGCACTCATCACACCACTGCTTGACTACGGAAACTCACTATATCAAGGCCTCCCTCAGCAAACACTACACCCACTACAAATGGTGCAAAACACCACAGCACGCATCATTACAGACACACCAACGACCGAGCACATCACCCCTGTCCTACAACAACTACACTGGCTCCCAATGGTGGCAAGAGCTAAATATAAAACAATCATGATCATCTTCAAAATTATTCACCATCTCTCAGCAGACGTACTCCAAAACGTTATAACAAGGGATATCAGCAATAAACCAAGAAGAACCAATAACAACAACATAATCGGCACACCTGTAGGCTATCACAAAACCAAACAAACAACTTCAAAAAGGGCACCATCACTACTGGCATCCACACTATGGAACTCCCTCCCAACGAGCCTGAGGGAATTAGATGACCTTACAGACGTCCGCAAAGACCTCAAAACATTCTTATTTATAGAAACATATGAAGCCTGACTGAAGACCGAACACAATTTATGATAGCTATCCAGAGGGTCGCCATGAGTCGACTCCGACTCGACGGCACTTAACAACAACAACATGAGCATTCAGGCAACATCCCCTACCTAAACAGATACACTACTTCCCCCGTCAACTAAGCATGCACTCATCCTACCCATACACACAAGTCTATTATATTAACTTATTAAACACTCTCCCGTTAAATGTTAACCCTCAATTGTACTATCTAAATACTGTTAAGTGTACTAAATGTTTGCTGTGAAGTGTACTGTCCAAATGTTTATATGTAACCTAATGTTAAATGTAACCCTCCAATTGTGACGTGACGTGACCACCTTGATTGAAGGATAAGGTGGCATACAAATCTGTCTAAGTAAATAAATAAATAAATTTACTGTACTAACAATTATCGTGTGCGAACGCAGTTAATGTATGTTATATACCTCAGAGCCCATTGTATAAATCGAGGCTGTGGTAAATAACACATGACAACTGTTAGTAAATGACCCATGCTTTCTTAGTAAGCAGGCCCCTTTAGGAATAATGGGGCTTGCATTAACCAACATGCCAACTTGCATTAATGTATTGACGTGTATTGACACATTAATGCAGCCTAGTAAATGAGGCTCTAAGTTTGTACTTGAAGCAGTGGAGGGTACGGTGACTCACCCTTAGTGGGGGAAGTGGAGTTTGAACCCTGGCTTCTTTTGCTTTCAGCCAATAGATTTCACTTTTACCACCCACCGCGCCCTCTGAGATCCATGGCATTTGTCTTAAACTGGCCGTCCCAATCAATAGATTATGTTATAATATATACTTCTCATTCACCCACTTGTGTTTTTGTTGCATTAAATACCATTTCAAATAACAAGAATCCCACTCTTGAGCAGATCGACAGATGGAAATTAGAATCTCAGTAACTCTTTGGAAAGTGTTTGACTCAAAGAGAGTGATTTTATAAAGTTGTGCCTAGTTAACACACATTGTCATGCATGTGTTTTATGTCTGCCTTAGAAAGTCAAGTATGCACCTACTTAACTTCATAAAATACTAGCGTAAGTGCTAGAGAAAGAGCCGTGAGTTAAGATTTGATGATCTGCACCAGTCCTAAAGCAACTGTAAATTACCGCGCCTATCTTTTTCAAGTACGCGTGCAAATGATAGTATTCTATAATCAGTGCACATACTTGCTGCTACACCCTGCCCAAACTCTGCCCATGTGCATGCTCACAATGAAAGGATGCGTAATGCAAACAACATATAGAAGTTTTACGCTAGTCAGTGTTTTATGAGGCCATTTACATACATAAGAAGCCACTAACATGCATAAATGACTAAAATGCTGACATTTAGGCATGGTGTTGGCACCAAAAATTAGGAGGCTGCTTATAAAATTCCCCTCAAAAAGAAAATAAAACCATGCAAAACTTCAAAGCTAGATATGTTTGCCTTAGAAAAAATGCTTGAATCAACCTGACTTAGAAAAGGTGAACAAACAGGTGGACAAAGGTGAGTCGGTTGATATAGTGTATCTGGACTTTCAGAAAGCCTTTGACAAGGTCCCTCATCAGAGACTTTTGGCAAAACTAAAGAGTCATGGGATAGGAGGCAGTGTACTATTGTGGATCAGGAACTGGTTAAAAGATAGAAAGCAGAGGGTAGGGCTAAATGGCCAATTTTCCCAATGGAGAAAGGTGAATAGTGGTGTACCCCAGGGATTTGTGCTGG
The DNA here is from genome assembly GCA_033557465.1 of Ichthyophis bannanicus. Lineage (NCBI taxonomy): Eukaryota > Metazoa > Chordata > Amphibia > Gymnophiona > Ichthyophiidae > Ichthyophis > Ichthyophis bannanicus. The sequence continues at coordinate 905,154,992 of CM066035.1, read as the reverse complement.
GTCCGCTGCTTTTTGACATATTCATAAATGACCTGGAAAAGGAAATAACGAGTGAGGTTATCAAATTTGCAGATGACACAAAACTATTTAAAGTTGTTAAAACTCAAGAGGATTGTGGAAAATTGCAAGAGGATCTTGATAAATTGGAAGACTGGGCATCAAAATGGCAGATGAAATTTAATGTGGACAAGTGCAAAGTTATGCACCTAGGGAAGAACAACCCAAACTATAGTTATAAGATGCAAGGTTCCACATTAGGAACCACCACCCAGGAAAAAGATTTAGGTGTCATTGTGGATAACATGTTAAAACCCTCGGCCCAGTGTGCAGCGGTGGCCAAGAGAGCAAATAGAATGCTAGGTATCATAAGGAAAGGAATGGAAAATAAAACAAAAGATATTATAATGCCTCTATATCGTTCCATGGTGAGACCGCACTTTGAATATTGTGTGCAATTCTGGTCGCCGTATCTTAAAAAGGATATAGCGTTATTAGAAAAGGTTCAGAGAAGAGCCACCAAAATGGTAAAGGGGATGGAAGGATACTCCTATGAAGAAAGGCTAAAAATGTTAGGGCTGTTTAACCTGGAAAAGATACGGCTGAGGGGAGATATGATAGAAGTCTATAAATTAATGAACGGAGTGGAACGGTTAAACGTAGATCGATTGTTTACGTTATCAGAATATAGAAAGACTAGGGGACATGCAATGAAGCTACAGGGTAAACTATTTAAGACTAATAAGAAAATATTTTTTCACTAAACGTGTAATCAAACTTTGGAATTTGTTACCGGAGGATGTAGTAAAGGCTGTTAGTGTAGCTGGGTTTAAAAAAGGTTTGGACAAGTTCCTGGAGGAAAGGTCCATAAACTATTATTAAGAAGGGACCCAGGATATCAGTGCTTGAGCCAGTGTAACCTGTGTCTTTTGGGGAAACTGCTAGGTACGTATGACCTAGGTTGGCCACTGTTGGAAACAGGATACTGGGCTTGATGGACCTTGGTCTGACCAAGTATGGCATATCTTATGTTCTTATAAGAATATAAGAAATGTCATACTGCGTCAGACCAAGGTCCATCAAGCCCAGAATCCTGTTTCCAACAGTGGCCAGTCCAGGTCACAAGTACCTGACAGGTTCCCAGAAAAGCACACAGGTTCCACAACGCTTGTCCCAGGTTTATGGACCTTTCCTTTAAGAACTTGTCCAAACCTTTTTTAAACCCAGCTACACTAACAGCTTTTACTATATCCTCCGGTAACTAATTCCAGAGTTTGATTACGTGTTGAGTGAAAAAATATTTTCTCTTATTAATCTTAAATGGATTATATTGTAGCTTCATTTCATGTCCCCTCGTCTTTCTACATTTTGATAGCGTAAACAATCGATCTGTGTTTACCCAAGTTTGGATGCATGGAATAATGGAAGTATCTGACTCTTAATTGAGAGCTCTGGAAATTCTGTTTTCTATGAGTCTTTCTATAGTTCTCAACCTTCAGCAATTTAGAAGCTGGCTACAGGGCAAGTCACATTTACAAGTACCCTGTGGGTCAGTATTCCAAAGATTTGCATTACTTCAGGAATTAACTGAACAAATCGTAGCATTTCCAAACTGCACCCCTCAAGGAGTTGGCCACAGGCCTAGCTTTAGGCATAGCTACTAGAGGCCCAAGGTGCCAAATTTTGAAATCGCCAAATTCGCAGCCCGGTGGATGTGATGTTTCAAAGCAGCGCTGCTGTGGCACTCTTCTGATTCTCCTGTCTTTGGGACCTGTGATGCAACCCGTCCCTACTCTAGGATCTGCTGTATGGCACCAAAATCAAACCTGGCCCTGGTTGGCCAGATAAAATTTTAGTGGTTAAAAGTAGGAGGGGACAAAGGTATATTAGGGTGTGATTATACATTGTCTGGATAGTACTGATATCAAGCACCATCCGGTTACGGTTAATTGATTAAGTCAAGTTATATAAATACCTCATAAAGTTAACTAGATAAGCTAACCAGTTAATTTTAACCAGGTCTGTTCATTGGATACGTCCTGTGAATATCTGGATAAAGTTACCAGATAGCTTGTCTGGTTAACACTGGCTATTGGGCCTCTGAATATTTGCCCCCATTTTTTTAAATGGTGACATTTTCTGATTCTATGGTATTTGAAGCTGGATAGAAAAAAGCCCCCTGCTCACCACAGGTCATGCACTTTTAGTGGAGTGGAGGGATAGTCTAGTGGTTCAAGCAGTGGGCTATAACAAGAGAAGCCAGGCTTTAAATCCCACTACTGTTCTTTACGATCTTGGGCAAGTCACTTAACCTTTCAATGCATCAGGTGGAAACTACAGTATAAACCCTCTGGGAACAGAAAAATACCTCCTGAGAAAAGGCATGAGCTAAATCCAATGCCCTTTTCCCTTTGGAGCCATTCTGAAAGACTCTGCACACTGTCAGCTTTGGATAATTATAATGCCGCTTCAGTGACGATTCTCCAACCTGTCAAAAATTCAGTTTTCTGTAGGAGTGATTTGACCGTAGAAGCTCTTTATCCCTGTCTTACACCAAGAGAGCGAGGTGTGAAGATGATAAATGGGTAGTTATGTGAATATATAAGTAGCGTTTATATATGATAAATAGCGTTATATATATAAGTAGCGTTTATATATGATAAATGGGTAGTTATGTGAATATATAAGCAGCGTTTATTGCTTCTTCAGCACATGTCATTCTGTTATCCTGCACGACTGTGTTTCGGCTTGTGCCTTCTTCATGGGTGTGTTAATTAGTGTGTGATGAAAGTTGAAGACGCAGAAGCAATCCGTATCTCTTGAGTATAATCAAGCACGTAGGTGCTTGATTATACTCAAGAGATGCAGATTTCTTCTGTGTCTTCAACTTTCATCATACCTTAATTAACACATCCCTGAAGAAAGCACATGCCAAAACATGGCATGCCTCTCAACCTTTTTTATTTTGTGGCACACTTTTGAGTTTGTTTAGTCCTTGGTGCACACAAACCAAATTTTGTATGTATGGCTGGTGCAAGGGTATTAGATGTCCTAGGCAAAACTTAGTCTTGCTCCCCCTCCCGCACCTCCCCCAAGATTTGGATTATTAAACTCAGTTGTAATCATCTCAAGACCACCCTTCCCAGAACAATCCTATACAAATGCATATTGGACATCATACTTTAAAATATTAAATTTTGTTTTGTAAATATATGTATAATGAGGGAGTTCTCAACTATTTTCCATTTGCCCATTCTTTCTGTAGGTAAAAGCGTGCACTGATGACAGATGGCCGTCAGGACCCACTGCTTTGCTTTGAGTGTAGCTGCTCTTTGTTGCCCCTCTCCCCCAGAAGCTGCTGTCCTAAGCAACTGCGTAGTTTGCCCAGTGGTTGGGTTGGCACTGTTTATCTAACACTCACTGCTCTGTCCCTGCCACCAGCAGGAGGAAAGTAATATTTTTTTTTACCTGTGAATGCCTTAGTCTGCTAGATTTGATCTCACATCTGAACATATGAAGCCAGCAGGTCATGTGAGATGGCAGAGCTCCAAGCATTCAGACACCAGACTGAAGCCAGCAGAGGAGGCACAAAGGTAGGGAGGAAGCTCTCTTTGGCACGATGCAAGTGCTACGCCGAGTATTAGCAGTAAATTTAAAAGACTAAGATCATACACCACATACCTTGGCTTAGAAGTGAGGCTCATGACTGTCATGGTACGCACAAAATTAACCCATCTGGAGAAAATGCCCTGAGTAAGACTCCTCCATATATCCTGACTTAGGAGTGAGTTTCATTACTATTATGGTATATACAAAACTAACCCATTTGGAGAAATTGCCTCTGTAAGAAGTGCTCACTTGGTTTGCAGCTTGTCGTGCTGTGAGGGCTTGCGTGCATCAGTGATGCTTGCGTGCATCAGTGAAGCTGAGAGCTAAACTATCGGTAGTTTAACTACTGGCAGGGTCTCCCAAGATGGTCAGGTCTCAGCTGAGGTGCCAGACCAAGACAAACCACCCATCTGGGCAGCAGCAGAATGGGACAGTGTTGACGGCGGAGGATCACATTTTTGTGACAACGGCAACAACACCAAACTTAAACTGTGCGGAAGAAAGGCCCGGCAATCTACTTCTGTATCTTGCCATGAAAACCCAATGGATAGTTACAACAAAACAAATTGTGCTATGGTGCTGGAAGATGAGACCCCCAGGTCAGAAGGCACTCAACTAGCTACTGGGGAAGAGCTGAAGACTTTTCAGAGTAAAGCCAGCATTTATGATGTGGTTGGGTCAAAGCCCTCGGGAAGTCTGACTGCTGATGTAGCTGCGCATGAAATGAGAGTCAGAAGCTGTAAAGATGTCTTACACATTGGAACATGGAACGTACGAAGCATGAACCAAGGGAAGTTGGAGGTGGTCAAGAATGAAATGGAACGTTTACAGCTTGATCTGTTGGGTGTCAGCGAACTGAAGTGGACTGGCATGGGGCACTTTGCATCAGATGATCACATGGTCTACTATGCTGGAAATGAAAGACAAAGAAGAAATGGTGTTGCATTTATAATAAAGAAGAAACTTGCAAGAACTGTAATGAAATATAATGCAGTCAGCGAACGCTTAATCTCTATTCGCCTACGAGGATTGCCTATCAACACAACTATAATTCAAGTATATGCCCCAACAACAGCTGCAGAAGAGAATGAAATTGAAGAGTTCTATGAACAAGTACAAGCTGAAATTGACAGAACATGCAAACAGGATATCCTGATAGTCATGGGTGACTGGAACGCAAAAGTTGGCAACAAAGAAGAAGGCAAAGTAGTTGGAAAATATGGACTTGGCAACAGAAATGAAGCTGGAGAAAGACTGATAGAATTCTGCAAGACCAATGATCTATTCATCTCAAACACCTTCTTCCAGCAACACAAGCGGCGACTGTACACATGGACTTCACCGAATGGATTATATAAAAATCAAATTGACTACATATGTGAAAAATTAAAAACTCACTTATTTACATTACACTATAATACACTCCCAAAACAGAATTCTCAAAGGGATACAGGCTAACATTTATTTTTAATATTATATACCCTATTTTCAAAAATAAACGACACTAAAACACTAATTTAACCATACTACACACTCATTTACATGATGATTAATAATTTAACTAGCAATGTATATATGTTCTAATATGTTATACTTGTAATGTTACAATTTTCCTTGTAATTTATAATTATCTGTTCTATGTAAAATGTCCTGGTATATCTCATACCAATTAACCTACTGTTACATGTAAACCGCACTTGAAACAAGGGAAAGAGCGGTATATAAATAACTTAAATAAATAATAATAAATATGTGGAAGTCAACGATGGAAAAGCTCTGTAACATCAACAAAGACAAAACCTGGAGCTGACTGTGGTACAGATCATCAACTACTAGTATGCAAACTCAAGCTAAAGTTGAAAAAGAGCAAACCACTCATGAATGCAGCAAAATATGACCTTGAGAATATACCACTGGAATTTAAAGACTGCCTGCAAAATCGATTTGCTGCTTTAGATACAAATGACAGAGCTCCGGAAGAGTTATGGAATGACATCAAGAAGGTTGTGTTGGAAGAAAGCGAGAAGTCTCTACAAAAGGTGAAAAAGCAAAAACGGCCAAAATGGTTGATGGAAGAAACTCTGAAAATTGCCCAGAAACGCAGAGAAGCTAAAGCCAGAGGAGAAAGAAAGACAATCACAGAACTCAACAGAGATTTCCAACGTGCAGCAAGACAGGACAAGGAAAAGTACTACAATGACACTTGCAAGGAAATAGAAGCAGAAACTAGAGGAAGAACAAGATCGGCTTTCCTAAAGCTACGAGAGTTAAAGAAAAAGTTCCAGCCTCGAATTGGAATGTTACAAGATGCTCAAGGTTCTATGTTGAATGATGCTGAGAAGATCAAGAAAAGGTGGAAGGAATATACAGAGTTTTTATATGATAAAGATCAAGTGGACCAACAGCCGTTTCAACCTGTACCTTATGATCGGGAACCATTGGTGATGAAAGAAGAAGTTGAAGCAGCATTGAAAGTCTTATCAAAGAACAAAGCACCAGGCATTGATAGCATTCCCATAGAAGTATTGCAGCAATCTGATGCAGCTGTTACCGTACTCACAAGACTCTGCCAAGAAATATGGAAGACAACATCATGGCCAACCGACTGGAAAAGATCTGTGTTTATACCAATACTAAAGAAAGGTGATCCAACTGACTGTGGAAATTATCGCACAATCGCTCTGATCCCACATGCCAGCAAGATTCTACTGAAGATTATTCAAAAGAGATTACAACCATACCTGGAAGAAGAACTACCTGAAGTGCAAGCAGGGTTCAGGAAAGGGCGAGGAACGAGAGACATCATTGCGGATGTGAGATGGATCCTTGAAAAGACTAAAGAATACCAAAAGGATATCTATTTGTGCTTTATCGACTATAGCAAGGCTTTTGACTGTGTAAACCATGAGAAACTCTGGGCCACATTAAGAAGCATTGGTATACCAGAACACCTGATCGTTCTCTTGCGCAATCTGTACATTGATCAAGAAGCAACAGTTCGAACGGAACAAGGAGAAACAGAATGGTTTTAAAATAAGCAAAGGTGTAAGACAAGGCTGCATACTTTCCCCCTACCTGTTTAATTTGTATGCAGAACAAATCATCAGAGAAGCAGGATTGTATGAAGACAACAGAGGTGTGAAGATTGGTGGAAGAGTCATCAACAACCTTCGCTATGCTGATGATACCACATTACTGGCGGAAAGTGAAGATGATCTGAAACATTTGCTTCTCACAATCAAAGAACATAGTCTCAAAATGGGCCTGCACCTTAATGTAAAGAAGACAAAGATCATGACAACTGGCATAATCAACAGGTTCATCACTGAAGGAGAAGAAATTGAAATTGTGAACAACTTTAGCCTACTTGGATCAACTATCAATAAAGAAGCAACAAGCAGTCAAGAAATCAGACGACGCATTGCTCTTGGCAGAATGGCTATGAAAGACCTAGATAAGATTCTCAAGAGCAGAGATGTCTCTCTCCATACAAAGATTTGACTTGTTCAAGCCATGGTATTTTCAATAACATCATATGGATGTGAAAGCTGGACAGTGAAAAAGACAGACAGGAAGAAAATTGATGCCTTTGAATTATGGTGCTGGCGGCGAATACTGTGTATACCATGGACTGCCAGAAGAACAAACCAGTCGGTACTAGAGGAGATCAAACCTAAGCTTTCTTTAGAAGCTCAGATGACAAGACTTCGACTTTCATACTTTGGACACATCATGCGAAGAGAGAGATCATTAGAGAAAGACATTATGCTTGGCAAGATAGAAGGTCAACGCAAAAGAGGAAGGCCAGCAATGAGATGGATTGATACAATAACAGCAGCTACGGGTACCAGTCTGTCAACAATGAGCCGCCTGACTGGAGACCAAACACAATTTAGGATAGCTATCCAGAGGGTCGCCATGAGTCGACTCCGACTCGACGGCTCTTAACAACAACAAAGAAGTGCTGCTGTTCTATAGAAGGGGGAAGGGGGAAGCTTGTAGTAAGCAAAGAGTGGTGGGGAGGATGAGGGGAGTCCTGTGGATCCTCTCCATAAAAAATTGTAATACTCTACTCTCAAACTACATCTAAAAACATATTCTTTCAGTTTTGCTACTACAAAATCTTTTTCTGTTCAATTCAAAAGCCTCAGGGCTGGTGGTAGGTCCTCCCTGCAAGTCAATTATGCACAGGGAAAAATCCAATTAGTTAACACCGACAAACTACTTCCATCATGTAAATTCAGTGTAAGAGATGGGTTCAAGTCAGATATTTTGCACTGGCTTTCAGAGCATCCTGATTACTCAGCAGTTTACAGCTACTAGATCACACATTACATCACTAACCTGAAAATAAAAGTTGTTTTCCAACATCTAGAATTGAACAGAGAGAACTGGAAGAGTAGAGGCTATACTTTGAGTTCCAATCAGTCCCACTCCTCTCCTGCTGCCCTGGAATGACAGGAGGGGAGGGGTGGATCTAGCTCGTCTTTCCTCGATCTACCGCAAGCCTACCCTGTTCTTTCCTGGTCTCTGTGTTCTGCTTGGGGCTGGTGCAGGAAGGAGGTGGCTATTTTTCATGGATACTGTCCAACTGAGATGGGGCAAGTGACTCGTGAGCCCGTGTCTAGCCACATCTCTGGCTGTCAACACCAAGACACACCACTTTGCCAAGGCACACCAGTGTGCCCCAGCACACTGGTTGAGAAGCACTGGTGTATGGTCATGACAGAAGCAATAAATGCTACTTATATATCCACATAACTGCCCATTTGCTGTCTTTTCATCTCGCTCTCTTAATGCTGCTTTGATACTGCGACCGTGATTGCCTTTCTGAACCATTTCCCTTTGCTCTTCACAACCGCTCACATTGTGCACACAGACAAAGTGCTGTACTCTGGTATAGATTGTTAATGGAACAAAGGCCCAGCGCCTGCAACTTTGACCAATTAGATAAGGGCTCTGCGGGAGTAATTTAATAAAGGTTTTTCCCCATGTAAAGCTATTTTACACAAAGAAAGGGGCTTTATTAAACTGTGTGACCACATACATGCGAAACAGTACAAGCACAGGAAATGTGGGCCTATTTTTATGCGGTCTTCATATAGGTGTTCCTGGATGTGTGGTCTGGGTGGAAAGGAGGCGGACTTTGGATGTTTTGCGGTATTTTATACCCATGCACACATTTAACCAAGTGCAGAGCAGGTATAAAAGAACGCATTGAGCAAGCTGGCATGTACTGGTACGGTAACTGTGCTCAGAAGCAGAATTTGGATGGAATTAAGATTTATGTACACATTTTGTTAAATACACGCATTCTTTGCTAACATTTATACCTGCTCAAGAGCAAGTGTGATGTCTGCGCCTGGATTTCTGCAGGATTTGTGCTAGAATTATATAAAGACACATAGATACCAAAGTGTCATTATAAACTAGGCTTAAAATAGGTTCCTTCTTGCCCTATAAATCTAAATGACCTTCCACAAGTCCACCTTTTGAGACTGCTTTAAATCTTATGCCTGGCTCTCTTAAGTAGTTAATTTAATTAAACTTCCAAAGAACACTGACTACCTGGTTTAATAAGTCTCAGTCATGATCTCACTGTTTTGTTTGTTCTTTAGCCTATGTTCCTTGTCTGTTTGTACTGATTAGGTTTTAAGCCCCAAGGAACAGCAGCAAACTCTTTTTTTTGTGTCTCTCTGCAAATAATTAAGTGCTTAAACCATCTTAGAAATTCTCTTTGGTTCTTTTAATATAGGAAACGAAATCTCCTCCCTTGTCTCCCCTCAGTTCGTCTTCTGCTTCGCCACTGCACTACCAAAGCTCTCCGCTGGGGTACAGCTACGTCAAAGCGAGGAGTGAGTTGGAGCAACAGATGCACATGGGTAGGCGAATGTGCCCGGAGCAGCTACCTTTTGGTGTTTTCTAAGCTCCCTAGTCTCAAATGTAATTTGAGGAGCCTTTTTGCTGATTTCCTGACCTAATTATCTTTTAGGGAAACGATTCTGGCTTTCCATTTGAATTTATTCCTGCAGCCTGTTCTCTGTTAAATTGCTTCGGCTATTTCCATCTGTTATAATTGTGATGAGGCTGACATTCAGTCTGTGATAGGTGGATAAAGTTCTTAGACAGATATACCTATTTATTTACTTAACCAGTTTTGTATACCACCTTATCCTTCAATCAAAGTGGTTGACAAGACAATACCTTGCCCTGTAGTGCACTGGATTAAGGGCTCCGTTCATTTTACTGCCTTTTAATCGTGTGTAAATTGGGAGGCTGAGCACCTAATTGCTTAGAGTTGATAAAAATGGGGAAAATGCGATATACTGATTTTCATTTTTCAAAGCTTTGACGAATGCATTTTGCCTTTTTTTTCAACTCAAGACATCCAGTGAGAGTCATTTTATTGCCATGGGTGACAGAAAAATCTGTGGGATTTAAAACGAAAAACTGGCTGCTCTGTGCAAGTAGAGCCCAGAGTCTGTTTTCGAGGAGATGGAGCAAGCGTTCTGCCTACGGGAGTGAAGGCTTTGAAAATTGCCCACTCTCAGTGCAGGCAAAATTACCCAGTTTGTTCTACCTTAATTTTGCCCACCTTGTTTGGGGGGTGGAGGGGAAAGATGGGCAACACAGCAGCACAAACACTTTTGTATAGTTCACGCTATGGAGGCAGTTTTAGAAGAGTTACATGACATTTGCTCATATAAAAAGCATATTTACAGGTAGAAATCAGCATGCACATATATGCACTGATTTTAGGAAAAGGCACCTCTTGCACATATGTGCTGGTGGCATACAGAGATCGGTAAGAGGCGTCTTCTGGGTTGTCATTCAGAGTATTTTAGAGCAGCAATACGTCTGTATCCAGGAAAATTTACACCTTTTTCAAGGCACGCGAAACCGTCGACTAACTTCTCTTTTGGAGCTGGGCTTTGGAGGAGAGCTTAAGGGCAGAACTGGGCTGACTTCTCTGAGGTGCAAAAGGTTTGTGTTTTGGAAAATGGTTCTTCAGTCAGTTCCCCATAGATATCGGGATTTCTAAAATCCACCACTTACGTGCATGCAGTAAGTAGCAGGTAATGTTACTTACACGCGCAGATTCCCTCGTGATGCCACTCTGTTTTCAGACATATATTGTTTTCTAAAAGGGCTGTTCCAGTTGTGCAGTTTGGCATTTATCTGTGCTTCTTTGACAGTGCTATATGCATTTCACATGACGTTCTCTGCTTGCAGAGCCTTTTTTTAAATACTAGGTGTTTTTAGATACACTTATGGGGTCATTTTGAGCCGCAAATCGGGCCCCTTTGCCGTTCCCAACTAACCTTCCCATATGAACAAGGTGTTTGTACGGGGAGGCTAGATGGGGGCGGGAAAGGGGCAGTGCGGAGGCGGAATTAGGGCGGGTAGCCCTGTACATCTTATGTCAGCCCTGTACATCCGGGGCCAGCAGACACTGAACGGTGACCTTATTCCACCTCTGAGTTGGAATAAGTTCCCCTAGATGGTGGGGGACGGCAGACCCAGGTGGCAGTAGGAGGGGGTGTAGGAGATTCCCTGCAGCCTGACCTTGGCTTTGGGAGGCCAGATCGGAGGTTGAGCTGCAGGGCATGAAAGAACAGGTTGGTGGCCAGGTATCATGGCTCCTGAATGGAGCCGTGGTGGCTCCATTCAGGAGTCTTGACTGAGTTAGCCGGGCAGAGGCCTGTACTTGGCAGGCCGATCAGAATCAGATCTCAGCCTGCAAGTACAGGACTAGACTCAATTCTGATCCCACGGGACTAGACGTGCCCTGTGGGATAAGAATCCCGTCTAACTCTGTATATCCGTTTCCGACGGGGCGCACATTGAGCCAGGATGTCCAAAATGGAAAGAGGCCCTTAGAAAAAGTGTAATGCTTATTGCTGAGGGTTTAACTGGCAGGGAACAGTTTTGTCTGTGTATAGACATGTTTGTTTGTGCATAGGCTATCACTCTCCCCCAAACATAGGCGCCCCCTCTGGCTTCAATCTCAACTTCCCCTCCAGACTTCAGATCAGTCTGTCAGCAGCACTGCTTTTTAATCTGCCTGCCAGTTTGACTTGGAGTAGGGGCAAAAAAATTGTCCTAACCCCTGAGCCAGCATCTGCCGTTGCTCTCCCCATCTGCTGACATCCCCTTTGCTGCTGTTCTTTTTTGCCCTAACCCCCAGACCAGTATCTGCCTTTGCCCCACCACTGCGGCTTCTCTGGACCTGTGGCAACAGCAAAATACAGCAGACAAGCGTGGACTGCTGAGTACACTGTACGTCTGCGCTACTGAAAGCTCTACATGTCCCGTCCCTCAGAAAGAAGAAGCTTACATCAGAGGAGGCAGGATCAGCAAAGCCTTCAGCGGCGTGGATGCATAGCGTACTCAGTGGTCCCACTCATGTTTGCTGTATTTTGCCACTGCTTCAAATCCAGAGAAGAGGCAGCAGCGGGAGTGTCAGTGGGAAGGGGGTGGAAGGCAAATGGGCAAATGGGGTTAGAAGAGGGAACAAGAGGAGGAAATGACGTCACCAGTCTGAGAGGCAGCAAAAGTACGGGGCTCCGTGAATGTGCGATTTAGAGGTGCAACCCTAGCCCTACCGCGGGGTCTGGAGAGTCGGAAAAGCTGTGGATTGTTGGTGAACCGAGAGGCTGCCCAGGGATGAAAAAAGGTAGCGCTGAATTAAAGGCGTTTGCCTATAAAAGCGCGGCGGCGGTGGGAGCCGCAGGGAAAGCCAAGATGGCGGCGGTGAATGTGGGCAGTGATGAGGAGGCCTCAAAGGTGGAGAAGCAGCGGGGCAGTGATGTGGAGGTACTCCGGGGAGAGCTACAAAGTTGGTTTACCACCCTCAGACAGGATATGTCCCTGTTTAAGGCAGATGTCCAGGGATGGATGGAAGATCTGCGTGGAGAAATTCGTGAGGTGGGCCAACGTTTGGAGGATCTGGAGAGTAAAGTGGAAATGCAGAACAGCACGTTGCAGAAACTGCAGGAGCAGATTGAGAGCATGGAGGGGGAACAGGAGGAATTATGGTCTAAAGTGGAAGACCTGGAGAACCGTTCCAGGAGGGCAAATATTAGACTGCGAGGCATCGCAGAAACAGTGGAGTACTTGGACTGTGCACAAATAGTGGAAAGAGTGTGTAAACAGTTGGTGTTGGAGGCTGGTATATCAGAGGAGGGCCTGTGCTGGAAGATTGATAGGGCCCACAGAGTGTTGGGTTCCAAAAAGGAGGGCTATAATAGAGACATTATAGTTTGTTTTCACGAGTATTCCACGAAATCTATTGTGGTGGAAGCTGCACAGAAAGTAAAGCATTTTAAATGGGAAAACCAGCGTATTGAGATTTATGCGGATCTTTCAGCGATTACGATGAGAAAGAGAAGAGACTTTGCACAGATTACTAAGCAGTTGCGGGATAGGGCCATTAGATATAAATGGCTGTTCCCGTTTGGTCTGCAATTTTGCATTGAAGGTGTCACGTCCTATGTGAAAACTGCTGAGGAAGCAGTTAAGGCAATGGAGAATGCTGGTGGACTGAGATACCCGAGATTTCGCAGATGAATCACCCTAAAGCACCGAGGAAACGGCCGGGTGAAAGTGGCTGGAGGAGAGCACCCCAAGGGGACCGGCGGCTGCGCAGACAGCAACAGAAGACGGCGGTGGAGTCTGAGGGTTGAGATGGAGTAGTGGACTCTCTGGACATTTATTAATGCCTGTGAAGGAAAGGCGGTGTAAAGTGTGCTGTTTAATAAGTACTATAATGGTGATGGCGGGAGTGGGTGATGCCCTTTGAAAATAAGAGAGACAATAGGGGCTCGGGCTGGTGAGTCATGCCTCGTGAGATGGAGGTGAGAGAGCCTTGGAAGGGTGTGGGGGAGGGTTTGGGAGGGGGGTGGGGTATGTGGGGGGGGGGGGGGAGGGGGTTATGTAGGGCTGCTCAATCCAAACAGCGTGGGATCTGGGTGAGTGTAGTATGTGGAGCTGATGGATAAATTAAGGGTGGTAACAATGAATGTGAGAGGTTTAAATTCCCCAATTAAGAGACAAAGGGTGTACAAAGAGATCAGTAGGCTGCAGGGTGATGTGGTGTTCCTCCAGGAGACCCATTTGCTGAAAAGGGACGAGTGGAGGATGGCAAATAAAAAATTCCAGGGACGATGGTTTGCTTCCAATCGTGTCGAGCTCAAAAAAGGGGGGGGGGGGGTAAGCATCCTAGTGCGTACCCAGGTACCTTATCAGGTACAGGAGATCCAACAGGATAAGGAAGGGCGCTACCTGATGGTTAAGATACAACTAAAGGATCAGAAATTTACATTGGTAAATATTTATGGGCCAAATGTGGCACAAGGGGCCTTCTTTGTGGAATTGACCAGAAAGGTGGCTGAATTTGCAGAGGGTCAACTAATAGTGGGGGGAGATTTTAATTTAACGAGTAATCCTATGTTGGATAATTCCAGGGGGAAGGCCCTAGGGAATGTTAAGAGCAGGAGAGCGCTGAAAGCTATGGGGGCACAGTTGGGTGTGGTGGATGCATGGCGGGAGTTGAAAGGGAGGAAGAGGGACTACACTTATTGGTCCCCTGTGCATGACTCTCTGTCTAGGTTGGATATGGTGTGGGTGGCCCAGACACTAGTACAGGACCTGGGAGGGTGTGAGATCAGTGAGCGCACGTTGTCAGACCATGCCCCGTTTTGGGTAGAGCTTAGGGTGGGGGGCACTACTAGGAAAGGCTCGGGGTGGTGTTTAAATGAGTCGCTGTTGGAGATACCAGAGATTGTTACGCAAGTGAGGGAAAATATTAAAGAATATCTAGAGCTAAATGATACAGCCGAGTGTAAAATTGGAACACTATGGGAATGCCTTAAGGTGGTGGTGAGAGGAAAATTGATAGCCATTGGCTCCTATCGGAAGAAGGTACAGGAGCGCCAAAAGCAGATAGTATATAATAAGATCAGGGATCTGGAGAGTTTACAAAAACGGGGGGAGTTGGGTAGGTCGGGGCTGTGTGACTTGGTACGGGCGAGGAAGGAGTTAGGTGAGTTGGAGCTTGGGGAGATTAAATACGCCCAAGATAGGCTAAAACAAGTCTTTTTTGAATGGGGGAATAAACCCAGTAGGATATTAGCACATAGGCTGAAACAACAGCGTCAGCGGATATTAGCACATAGGCTGAAACAACAGCGTCAGCGAAACTATATAACTAAAATTAAGGATGCCCAGAGGAAGGATATGCATCAGCTGGGGCAAATGCAAGAGCGTTTTGTAGAGTATTATAAACAATTGTATACACCTGAACAGAGAGGTGTGCAGAGGAGGGTGGAAGACTTTTTAAGCATGGAGCTCCCGAGTTTGAGTGTGGGGCAAGCAGAGCAGCTTTCCCGGCCCATTGAGGTGGGGGAAGTGCTTGCGGTAATTAAGACCTTACCGTCGCATAAGGCACCGGGGCTGGACGGGTACACCAACAAATTTTATAAAACATTTGGGGAAGTGTTGGGGGAGGTATTGACTAGGCTTTTTAACTCTTTTACGGAGGAGGGAGTGTTGTCAGAAACAATGCGCACCGCGGGTATAACATTGCTCCCAAAGGAGGGGAAAGATTTAACTTTATGTGGCTCTTATCAACCCATCTCCTTGTTGGGGACGGACTTTAAAATTTATACAAAGGTCTTGGCTAATAGGATCTTACCCCATTTACCATTCTTAGTGCATGAGAACCAGGCGGGTTTTGTGCCGGGGAGGCACACGTCTGATAATATACGGAAAGTGTTGAATGCTATGAGGGGAGGGAAGCGGGGGAAGCAACAGATGTTATTATTGACAATCGATGCTGAGAAAGCATTCGATCGTGTATCTTGGCCCTTTCTTTTTAGGGTCCTGGAGAAGATGGGGATAGGAGGGGACTATCTGCACTGGGTTAAAGCGATCTATAATCAACCGCGGGCGAAGATTCGTATAAATGGTGAATATACGGTGGCATTTGAGTTACGGCAGGGCACGAGGGTGTCCGTTGTCACCGATTTTGTTTGTATTATCGATGGAACCTTTAGCCCAATGGGTGCGGGAGTGTGGGGAGGTGAGAGGGGTTAGATGGACGGCCTTGGAAAGTAAGGTGTCTCTCTTTGCGGATGATTTACTGTTTATGTTAACTGAGCCGTTGACGTCTTTAACTACACTATATGATATTTTAGTGGAATTTGGGGAATATTCGGGGTTTAGAATTAATGCTACTAAGTCCGAGATCCTGAATATTTCGGTTCCGGAAGAGACGGTGCTCCTCATAAAGGAAAAATTCCCATTTAAATGTGCCAAGCACAGTATTACCTATCTGGGCATAAAATTAACGGCGAAGGAGCAGGATTTGTTTGAGGCTAATTATGGCGCAATGGAAAAAGCAGTTAGGAAGGACTTGGAAAGCTGGGGGAGTAAGGGGTTATCCTGGTGTGGGCGGATGTCAGCAGTAAAAATGGTGATTTTACCTAAGTGGCTTTATCTGTTTACTGTGTTGCCAATCTGGGTGCCAAAGAGCTGTTTAGCGAAATGGCAACAGGGGCTTATGAAGTATGTGGGAGGCTTGAAAAAAAACAGAGTAGCAGGGTGAATTTTGACTCGCCGGAAGGAAAATGGGGGTATGGCGATTCCGGATTTAGGGAGATATTGGGAGGCTGCCCGATTGAGCGCTTGTGTGGACTGGTGTGGGGATGAGAAAAAAGAGTGGGTGTGGATAGAGTCTGAGGAATTAAGGGGGGTCTGATTGGGGATTTGTTATGGCTGCCCAGGGAAGGGAATAGAGGTTTCAAAGGGGAAAACCCTTTTGTGCAGCTAACCTTGAAGGTGTGGAACAAGTGGAAATGTGTGTGGCTAGGTAAGGAGGGGATTTCGAGGCTGATACCGATAAGGGGGAACCCGGCCTTTCCACCCGGGATGGGGGTCACGGCATATTTGCAATGGGCACGGAAAGGTTTAGAGTGGATAGGTCAATTATTGGAGGGTAGGTCTTTGAAAAGCTTTACGGCTTTGAAAGAGCAATTCCATTTGGAAGATAAGGATGCTTTTCGTTTTCAACAACTTGCTCATTATATTCAACATAAGATAGTACCGGGTCTGCGGGGAGATCCTACCGAGGTGGAACAGATGTTCCTGATGGGTTGGCAGAGGGGGGTTGTGACTAAATTTTATGCTATGATGCAAGGGGTTGGGGAAAGAGAGCCCTTTCAAAGGAGGTGGGAGGAAGATTTGGGGGTTGAGTGGGGGGAAGATACGTGGAAGCAAATCTATCGATCTCGATATAAGGGCCTATTGGCGATCTCTTTAATTGAAAACAATTATAAGGTTATGTATAGGTGGCATTTGATGCCTGTGCGTTTGAAACAGATGTATCATGCCCCAAGTGATCAATGTTGGAGGGAATGTGGGTAAAGGGGATCGTATATGCATATCTGGTGGAAGTGTAAATTGCTTCAGGGATTGTGGGTGGAGGTGTTCAACCTTTTGGGCCAGATTTTGGAGAAGGAGGTACAGCCCTCGCCAGCCCTGGCTTTTCTTGGGGTGCTGCCGCAGGAGCTTTGGGGTGTGTAGCGTTGCGGGTGTTGATTGCTAAGAAGTGGAAGCAGGTGGGGGTGCCCACCTTAGAGGAGTACTGTAGCTCATTAGACTTCCTTTATTTGATGAGTAAGCTTACGGCGCTGAAGAAGGAGCGCCCACAAATGTTTGTGCAGGTGTGGGGAAAGTATATTACATGGATGGCCACTAAGTAATATTGCTCTATATATGTCAACGGATGCTGTTTGGAGGGGGCGGGGGGGGGAGGGGAGGTGGGGTGGGGAACAGGGATATATAAAGTTATGCCAGTTGTAAGGTTATGTGACTTGTAGACATCGTGTGGATGATGTGTGCAGAAATGTTGCAATTTTTGTTCGGGATGTTGTGATTGTTGAATTGGTGTGTAATAAAAATAAAGTTTAAAAAAAAAAGAAGAGGGAACAAGAGAAGGGCTGAAGAAGGACAGAGCATAAGGAAAGGAGGGGGGTTAGAGAGAGGAGGGAAGGAAAGTGTGCAGGTGCAGAGAGAAGGAAGAGTGGAGGGCGGTATGGAAATTGAGGGAGTGGAAGAAGGGAGAGCGTGAAGAAGGGTGCAGGGAAAGGAGGGAAGACAGAGTACATGGGTGGGTGTCAGTGAAGGAGGGAGAGTATAATCTTATCTCCAGGAAGAAGCAGGAATGTAGTCTTCACATATGGGTGACGTCGGTACCGACGGAGCCCGCATGGGAACGCTCCCCAGCATCCAATAGGAAAGTCTTTGGGAGCATCCCACTGCGCCTGCATTGCTGCCTTCCCGCCTTTGCAACTCTCCCTCCTCAGTTCTTTGTTTTTCGCAGAGCCAGCAGGAAGCAAATCCTGTCACTGCAGAAAATTCCTTTATTCTTCTTCTTTTGTTGGTTTTTGTGGTTGTGTCTGCCTTCCCGTTGACGCCGCAACCGACATCCTTGATTGTGTTACTTTCTTTCTTCTTAAAAAACAAAACAAAAAACTTTTCTTCAAGTGCATTGATGCCATTTTAGGCCTTAGGCCTTCTATCCATTCTACCGACATGGTGGAAAAACCAGCCAGTGTTTTTAAAAAATGTTCTAAGTGAAGTAGCACTATCTCTGCTATTTGATATCCCTGACTGGTATCTTAAATGCCTTGGCCCAGATCACCAGCTGTCCAAATGTCCTCTATGTAAAAAGATGACAAAGAGAGGCCTACAGAATCGGGCTGCAAAACTTGGCTCCCTCTTTGCCTCAGATGTGGTTTTACTCGCTTCGACTTCATCGGGGGCATCATGTTCCTCTCATGGATCTCAGGTATCGAAACGCAAGTCTTCATCAAAGACAGGCCATCCTCCCAAGGGTAGATCTCTATCTAAGCATAGAGATGTCTCGAGCGTTGCCCTGGAAGTGGATCGACTGGTCAAACAACCCCGGTAGGTGGACCTCCCCTCCAAAGCCACCGATGGGTTCCAGGATGCTCATGAGACCTTCACCTCATGCTCTGGAATGGTAGCCCATACATCTGGTACCAATATCCAGGCATCGGCAGGCTCTGCTGGCAGCGACGGTTCCAGTTAGAACATTAGCGGCGGTACCGCTGGCACCGGTACTGATGGCGGTGCCGATGCAGTTGGCATCGGATTCCATGCCGGACCTCGAGTCTGTTCCTGGTTCCAAGGTATTGGTCAGACATCTTGGTCCGATACCGATCTCGATCGGCACTGGAACTTGCAAGAGCCATGAGCATTGCTCACGCCAGTACTTTGATTCTACCGATTCCGATTCTTCGGATGATGAATCGATCGGTACCTGAGAAATGCAAAGTCTTCCGGAGGAACCCCCACCGTCGCCGCAACTGCTCATGTCCCCTCCCAAATGTTTTGTCTTTTCAAGAGTTTATCAAGGATATGGCGAGCCGCCTTCCCATTACACCAATATCTGAGAGAGTCCAGAGCAGAGGAATTGGAAATCCTCCAATATCATACAGCTCCTAAGGAGGCGACTACTCTGCCTATTCACCATATACTCCAGGACCTCATGCTCCAGATGTGGGAAACGCCTCTCACCATTTCCCCCCATACTCAATGACTTGACACCATTATCAGGAACCGGAAAGTCCCGGTTTCAGAAAACACAGCTTTCATACCACTCAATGGTAGTGGAATTGGCTATGCATCAAATTAACAGTTCTAAGATGCATTTCTCCAGTCCCCCAGGTAGGGAATTGAGAACCCTTGATGCCTTTGAACATTGGTGTTTTCAGGCTTCCATGCTTTCAGCCCGCATAAGTTCAAACATACTTTATATGGGTATGTTACTTAATGAGGCAACTAGAGATCTGGAATCAATGGCTCCTCTTCTCCTGGATGATAAGAGGGCAGATTATCTTACAATGGTCAAACATGCCCAGAATATTTTGAAGTTTGTCAATAGGGCAACCTTTGACTGTTTTGAGGGCACTAGCAGAGCAACATCTATCTGCAAAGGTGCACGTAGAATTGCATGGCTTCAAGCATCAGACCTTGAACAATGGGTTCAAGTCAAGCTGGGTAATATTCCCTATACAGGAGAGAACGTCTTTGGGAAGGATTGGCAAGATAAGTCTTTGTTAAAATCTGAGAATACCACCCTCAATAGACTTTCCAAAACTACTGCCAATCCTGACAAGAAGAAAGCAGCTGCAAAGAAAGCTTTCTATGGTAAGAAGAAAAAAAATGTACCCTTCTTACCCCCTAGCTTCTCGATACCAACCTCAGAGTACCCAGAAGAGGCAACAGCCTCCCAAGCAACAGAAGAAGCCACAGGCTCCTAAATCTGTGCAGACCCAATTTGAGTTTTTGATTTCTTCCTAGAGAAAATAGCCACCCTGCCTCTGGAGAACCCCCACCCCCTCCACATAGCAGGCAGACTCTGTCATTATGCCCACAGGTGGCATCTCATAACCTCAGAGCAGTGGACACTAACCATAGTGCGAGAGGGATACAAGCTTCATTTACAAAGCATACCCCCCTCCACCTTAGTGGGGGAATATCATTCTCAACCCCCTCTCACTGCTCTCCTGCCACAAGAGATCACTTCTCTTCTTTCACAGGTGCTATAGAAGATGTTTCAATATCTCAGCAAGGGATGGGGTTCTATTCTTCCTACTTTCTCATACCAAAGAAAAACGGAGGATGCAGACCCATCTTAGACCTCAGAAATCTAAACAAGTTTGAAGTTCGGGAGAAGTTCAAGATGGTCTCACTAGGAACCCTTCTGCCCTATCTCCAGAGTCAGGACTGGCTCTGTTCTTTAGATCTAAAGGAAGCATATACTCATATCATCCAGAAAACAGGAAGTATCTACGCTTCATCTTCCAAGGAAATCACTATCAATACAGAGTCCTTCCGTTCGGACTCGCCTCTGCCCCAAGAGTCTTCACAAAGTGCATGGCAGTCATAGCCGCATATCTGAGGACTCTCAGAATATTCGTTTTCCCTTACTTAGATGACTGGCTGAGAAGGGCAGTCACCTCACAGGAGGTTCATCTATCCCTCCTTCATACATGCAGATACTGCAAGATCTGGGATTTGTGATAAATCTTCCAAAATATCATCTAGCTCCCACTCAAACACTAGAATTCATAGGAGCTCTTCTGGACACTTGGCCATCAAGGGCATTTCTACCACAGGACCATTGTACTCGTCTAGTGCAGTTTGCATCTCAAGTGCGACTCAGAGACCATCTCTCGACCAAGGAGATGCTGCAACTTCTAGGCCATATGGCCTCTACAGTGCATGTGGTTCCATATGCCCATCTGAACATGTGAACAACTCAATGGACTCTTGCCTCCCAATGGAAGCAGGTCTCCGGGGCACTCAGGGACTGGATCCAAGTCACAGACCTTCTCACCGAGTCCCTTCTATGGTGGTGTACCCTAGGAAATCTCCTCGTAGGGTCACATTTTCAGATGCCTCCACATCAATGCATCCTGACAATGGATGCCTCCAAACTGGGCTGGGGAGCCCACTTAGGCTCTCTCTCTACTCAGGACAAAGCAGGATTCGCAGCTCCAGATAAATTTACTGGAGCTTCGTGCTATCTTCAGTGTCCTCAAGGTGTTTCCATAACAGCTACAGGGCCACAGAGTTCTCGTCCAGACAGACAATCAGGTAGCCATGTTCCATGTGAACAAGCAGGGAGGAATGGGCTCTTGGCCCCTTTGCCAGGAGGCTCTCCATCTTTGGTCCTTTGCCATTGCTCATCAGATACACTCCCGCAAAGCAACATTAGTGATCAAACCTGGAATCTGAGAATATCTACAGTAGGATTCATATTAACAGAACCCGCTTCAAGTTCTCATTCCACTTCCCGTTTTACCCTGAATTGCTCCCATCCTGGCGTTTTCTCCAAACTGCATATAGCCTTATGCAATTGTGATTTTGTAACCCTTCTGTATCCTCTAGCTAAAAGAATGTTCTCACCAAGCCGCGCAGAAGTCCTCCTCCCGTGATACTGCTGGTAGTGGCTGGTGTTGCAATATCATGTTTTTAGTTGCAAGGATCTTCACAACTAAAGATGTGATATCACAGTAGCTTCCCCTATCAGTAGCATCATGGACAGAGGATTCCTATGCAGCTTGGTGGGAAAGGTGTGCCCAAAGTATAACCCCAAGAATGCATAAAAGTAGGTGCTATTCTCTCCTTTTGTCTTCTGCTCTTCCAGGGTTCCCAGTTGTGCTGCTCTCCTGGGCTGTGCAGCCTTCCCACATGAACCTGGCATTCTCCAGGACCAAGCAAGAAGTCAGTCCTCACATATGGGTGATGTCGCCAACAGAGCCCGCATGTGAATGCTCCCTAGCTTCCAAAGGAAGCTTTTGGGAGGTCAACCACGCATGCATGCCCAACTTTCCACCTGAAGGAGCCATCTTACCTCAATCTTCTTTCTTCTGCGGAGCCTCTCAGATGCTTGTCTGTCCCCAGAAAATTGTCGCTATCTCTCTGGTATGTTTTTTTTGTTTTTCTCAGTGATTTTTCAGTCGCGTGCTCGTCACTGTCTTCTGTCTGTCTCCAGGAGCTTTGGTGTCTCGGTGCCGTGTTTTTTTCTTGGGTTCTTTTTCTTTTTCTTCTTTGGCATGTGGGTTTTTTCTCTCATGCCCTCCTGACCAGCTGGGACATTGGAGACCTTTTGACTTGGCAGAAGCTATTTTCCCAGACACGTCAAAGCTAGCCAGTGGCTTTAAGTAGTGTTCCCAGTGTGGTCAGACCATCTCCATGATGGACTGCCATAACAGGTGCCTTCAATGCCTCGGACCCGACCATGAGCCTTCCACCTCTGCTCTCTACTTGCAGATGGGCTCAGGAACCAAGAAGAACAGCGGAAATCACTGTTTGGGTTTTCCAAGTCTTTGGCATCGACGCTTTCAAAGTCCTTCACCGAGGCTTTAGCTTCACTCGGAGGCCAGGCTCACTCGGGCATCAGACCAATGGCCATCCTTTAATGAAGATTGGCCCCAGAAGGACCGGATTTCCGTCCCATCAAAGTCGAGGGGGATGCCAAGACCCAGGATAAGTCCTGTGGGCACCAGCACCGCAGCCCCCTTGACGAGACTCTGAGGACAAAGGCCAGGAGCCTACTAAGCTGCCCTGGTGACAGGAGTTGCCTCCCAACTACTGACTACTACTGAACATTTGTATAGCACTATAAGACATATGCAGTGCTGCACAGACGCATGTAAAAGACAATCCCTGTTCATTAGAGCTTACAATCTAGACAAGACAGACAACACAGTAGCTGTAGACATGGGATACATCTAGAGGAAATGGTAAGGAAACATGAGGGAGATCAGTTGAATCAAGATCTGAAAGCAGCAGCAAAGAGGTGAATTTTCAGCCTGGATTTGAAAAGGGTCAGAGAAGGCGCCTGAAGTACAGACCCAGGTAGTTTGTTCCAGGCATAAGGAGCAGCAAGCTGAAAGGAGTGGTCTGGAGTTAGCAACAGAAGAGAAGGGCAGAGATAGAAGCAATTTGCCAGAAGAGCGGAATTCCCAAGGAGGGGTATAGGGAGAGGAAAGGTAGTGAGGAGCTGCAGAATGAATGCACTTATAGGTCAGCAGGCAAAGCTTGAACTGGATGCAGAAGGCCATCGGGTGGTTCCCAATACTGTCACCATTGTGAAGTCCCCAATGAGGGTACTGACACTAGAATCTGTGGCTGCTGCCATGGTCCTTCTACCTCTGGACACTGCTTTCCTAGCTGAGCACACACAGGCCTTCGAGGACAGCTTGACTATGTTCCTGGCCTCGCAGGCTGCTCTCAGGTTCCTTGATGTTGAGGCCAGCTTGAGATCCAATACCTGATACGCTCGAGTTCTTCTGTGTCGAGGGCGGTCCTAGACCCAATACCCTCAGCTTTCTCAGTGCCGAGGGCAGCCCAAGAGCTTGGGCTCCTTGGTGCCGAGTGGTCTGGTTCATAGCAGCAATTCCCTGTTGGGGGTGCAGCCCATGCTGGAACTCCTTGCTCTCCCTGGCCAGGGAGACGGCTTGAAGTCCCTCTCAGTGCTCTGGGGTTCCCCTCAGAGTGCCTCCAGTTCGGACTATAAAGAACCTCTGACTCCATCCTCCCCTCACTGTCGACACCATGAGGAATTGCATCGGTACTTTGATTTCCTCACGGACTCCAATTCTAATGCGTGGGAAACCGAAGAGGAATCCCCAGTGCCTGAGCACCATTAAGATATCCTCTCGGATCCCTCTTCACCTTATGATGCAGGAAGTCCCCACCGGAAGATATCTCCTTCCATGAATTTGTGAGGGACATGGCCAAGGCCTTGCATTCTTCCATCGAGGCTGAGGGGGAGCCCAGGGCAGAGATCCTCCAGTACCCTTCCCCCCCCCTCCCCACCCAGGAGGCTATTATGATTCCTATTCACAGGATCCTTGAGCGACTGCTGTTTTGCATGTGAGAGACTCCTCTCACCATGCCCCCAGTGAGTAGATGGCTGGACTCCATATATTGGGTCAACAAGAGCCTAGGCCCAGGTTTCGAGAAACCACAGCTCCCACACAATTCTATGGTCATGGAGTCAGCCATGGGGAGAATCAAGAGCACTAAGACCCACGCCTCTGTGCCCCCAGGAGGGAGGCCAGGATCTCGGATGGCACTGGCAGAAAATGCTACCAGGGTTCCATGTTGGTGGCCCACATTCAGGCCTATCTACATGGGTATGTACCTCAGGGATCTAGGGGGTGATCTGGCCAATTTCTTGACTGTCATTCTGTAGGAACAAGCTGAGCACTACCGTGGGCTCGTTTCCAGGGTGAAAGAGTGCTCAGAATATATGAGCAGGGCGGCTTACGATGGCTTTGAGTCAGAGGTCCAGGTGACCATCATGGGCATTAGAGCTCACCATCTAGCTTGGCTGCAGTCTTCTAAGTCAGAAGAATCCACTGTTCTAAGTCTGGGTTCAGGACAAGCTGGCAGATGTCTCCTGCTGGGGCAAGAACCTCTTTGGCAAGCCCATGGAGGACAAGGCCAGAGAACTAGAGCATGAGCAATTAACAATAAATAGACTTTCTCGTAAGATAGGTGACCCTTCTAAGAAGAAAGCCTCAGGAAGGAAGCCTTTCTATCCCAAAAAGAGGAAGTACTATGCAAGCTATCCCCATATCAGCCCTATCATGGCTCTCAGTAGAGGCAGCAGCAGAAGGGTCAAGGCCAGCGTCAGCACCTCCACCCCAAGCCCCAGAAGTCACATTCTGTGCTACAACCGCAGCCTGGAGGAGGATTTTGACTCTTTCCTAAGGAGCATGGTGTCCCTTTCCATTCCAACCATGGTTCCACTTCAGGTGGGAGGCAGATTGATCCATTTTGCCCACAGTTGGCCAATGATAAGATCGGACTCCTGGGCCCTAAAAATAGTTCAGGAGGGGTATCTGTTGCACTTCGATCAACTTCCTCCCCCTTTATTCTCAGGGGAGTACCCCCTCGATCCGTCCCATCAATAACTCCTCCGGAAGGAAGTCCAGGTTCTATTGGCCAACCTGGCCGTCGAGCAGGTACCTCCATTTTTGGTCAGGAAGAGGTTCTACTCCCTTTACTTTCTGGTTCCAAAAAGGATGGAAGGCTTCCGGCCTATTTTGGATCTTCGGAACCTCAACCATTTCCTCTTGCGAGAAAAGTTCAAGATGACTTCCGATGATGTGCTGAAGAAGCTGGATGCATGACAGAAGGACTCCCTGATCCTGGCCTCAAACTTCGGCAAAAATCAGTATAAAATCACACTTGGTGGCTTGGAATCAAGGGTGCAGGGGAGGAATATGTAGAAGTTGATAAGGATAAAGCGGAATTGCTTAACAAATATTTTTTTTTCCCTTTATTATTTATCAAACAGGTGACAACAAAAAACCACAATAAAGAACATACACAACCAAATATCTACAGAACACCGTATCCCACCCCCCACCCCAGGCCCTTACATCCACAGTATAGTCGAAGAACCATTACCACACCTACATGACAGCTGGTCAGCAGCCATGAATAAATGGGTCTTAATCACTAACCCCTATTCCCTTTACACCACTCATAATACTGGTCCCACACAGTTTGAAATCGCATTGGCCGTTTTACCCTCAAAGCAGTAAGGCGATACATCAAATGTAGTTGAGCAACCTGACTTTGTACACTCGATAACAGGGGCGGGTCCACTTTCCTCCACTGCCTGGCAATGCCCTGCCTTGTCGCAGTGCATACAATGCCACACCACTCCCCCAAATCACCTGGAAAAGAGTCACTCCCCACATTAAGAAGTGCCATACAGGGACCGAGGGGAACAGCCTGCCCAGCAATATTTCCCAACCAATCCTGCACCTCCGCCCAGAGTCTCTTAATAATAGGACATTCCCACCAAATGTGCAGAAAGGAGCCCACTCCCCCACACTCCCTCCAACAAAGTGCCTGACCCCCCACCCATTTCTGTAGCCGCTGTGGAGTCAAGTACCACCGGTACAGCATCTTATAATTATGTTCTAAGATATTGCTGGCCACCACTCCTTTGAACAATCCTTTACAGACATCCTGCCATTGTTTCTCATCCCAAGAACGATTCAAATCACGCCTCCAGGCCTGCCGATGGGCCCAAGCATCACACTTGGTGGACTCCATAAACTTGTACAAGGTGGATATCAACCCTTTAACCTGCCCCCTGGCAAGGAGCTCATCGACAGCCTCCCCCCTCTCTCCCCTCCCCCTCCTCCCCAGGGACTGGGAAAAGTGGATCACCTGCAAATAACGGTATTTATCGTCGGGGCGGAGCTGAAATTCCCTCGCTAAATCCTCAAACGGCACCCAGTCACCACCTTCTTGAAACTGGCCAACAAACCGTAACCCCTGTGCCGCCCACCTAACAAATGCAGGATCCTGGATTCCGGGTAAGAAATCAGGGTTACCCACCACTGGTATAAATCGGGAGACTCCCAGCCTTCCATACCATTTCAATTGCCATCTCCACCAGTATCGTAATGTTAGGCGCAAAAAAGGGTTCTCCCACTGCTCTCCACCCCCTGCACCCTTACACCATAACAAGGCTGCCAAATGAACCGACCTCCCTAAATCCGCCCCCTCTAATACCACCCATTCAGCGTCTTCTCTAAATATCCACTCAAAAGCCTCCCGCACCCGCGCGGCCTCATAGTACCGGGCGAGCAATGGTAACCCCATCCCCCCCTCTGACTTGTTCGCACAAAGAACATTCCACGCCACCCTCGGCCTTTTTCCTCTCCATACAAACTTCAAACACCTATCCTGCATCTTTTGCAAAAAAGGCCTGGGCACCTCTATGGGCAGGTTCATGAACAAATACAATAAACGGGGCAGAGCTATCAAGCAGCGCGATCCTCCCCAACCAAGACACCTCAAAGCTTTCCCACCGCTCCAACTCCTTAAACATACTGGCACAGGCAATTTTGTAGTTAGCGGTGAAGAGCTGCCCCAGTTGGGCTGTGATCTGCACCCCCAGATATCGAATACTACTGTGAGCCCATTTAAAGGGAAAAAGCTGCTTCACCCGTTCAACCTCCCCACCTGAGAGGGAAATGTTAAGTAATTCAGACTTGGTTACGTTCATCCGGAACCCCGATACCGCCCCATATCGAGACAATTCCTCCTGGACCGCTGCCAGAGAGTGTTCAGGGTTTGTAATGAAAAAAAGCACATCATCAGCAAATAGGGAAATCTTATGCTGCACTTTCCCGACGGTGATCCACGAGATCTCCACCCGGTCCCGAACGCGCTGCGCCATTGGTTCCATAGCCAGTATGAAGAACAACGGCGACAGAGGACAGCCCTGTCGTGTCCCCCTCTGCAATTCAAAAGCCCTGGTGACTGCCCCATTAATTTTCAGGCACGCCAACGGATGGTGATATAAACTCCTCACCCAGGACAGAAATGCACCCTGCACCCCCACTTTTTCCAAGGTTTTAAACAAGAAAGGCCAGCTCACCCGGTCAAAGGCTTTTTCAGCGTCTACCGCCAGGAGTGCCAAAGACGTCCCGGCACGTGAACACCGCCACATTAAATTCAGCGCCCGGCGGATGTTATCGGAGGTGTACCTGCCGGGGACAAACCCAGATTGGTTGGGGTGAATCAACCGCCCCAAGCTGGGCAGTAGCCAATTAGCCAATACCCTAGTGAAGATCTTAAAATCACTGCCCAGTAAAGAAATAGGTCTATAAGAACCACACTCAGTGGGGTCTTTCCCTTCCTTATGTAAAATGCTAATCCCAGCCAGCCTCAAAGACGCCGGGAGAGTGTCACCCTCTCCGAAAGAGTTATACATCTCTGTAAGGGGTTCCACCAAATGGCCCGCAAAAATCTTATAAAATAAATTAGAGAGCCCATCCATCTCCGGGGCTTTATGAGGTTTCAGACCTTTAATCACGGAAAACACTTCCTGTTCACTTATTCTCTTAGAGAGCTCCTCACTTTCCGTCCCCGACAGAAGAGGTAGCTGAACACTGTCCAAATATTCCGACAGCTTATCCTCCCCCACTGGCTGTTCAGGGGTGTACAGCGTCTGATAAAATTGCACGAACCTATCTTCAATTTCCTGGCTTAACCACAACAGCCGCCCCTGTGCATCCTTAATCTTAGCAATAGCATTACGCGCTGTCCACTTCCTCACCTTGTGCGCTAGCAATCTCCCTGCCTTATTACCAAATTCAAAGTTGCGCTGCCGCAACATATGTAACTTATATTGGATCTCATGCAAATGCAATTCACTCAGTTCCTTTTTCAAACCCTGCAGCGTACCCCGTAAGGTCACATTGGTCGGATGCGCCTTCAACTTATTCTCAATCTCCCTTATGGAATCGAGTAACTTCCCCTGTTGGCCGAGCCGGGTCTTTTTTTTGTGGGACCCCACCGAGATCAATTTTCCCCGCACCACCGCCTTCAAGCATTCCCAAAGAGTCCCCGGGGAAACCTCCCCCGTACGGTTCATAGACAGATACTCAGAAATGGTCTCTCTGACCTGAAGCACAACCTCAGGGTCATCCAGCAAAGATTCATTTAATTTCCACCATGCCCGGCATGGGCCCTGCTTACCAAGTTGAACATGACATGTCAGGGGGGCATGATCAGACCAGGTTCGTTCCCCGATCACACACTCCTTCACCCCCCCTAACATGGTTTTATCCATTAAAAATAAATCAATTCTAGAGTATGTCTCATGGACCGGGGAGTAGTAAGAATAATCCCTTTGTCCATAGTTAACCTCCCGCCACACATCTACCAAGTCTAGCTTACCCACCAATTGCTTCAACTTAAGGCGGTGACTTCTGGGGGTAGACGCAGCCCCTCTGGACGTATCCACCATTGGATTGGGAGCAACATTAAAGTCCCCTCCCTCCCCAGGATCACGTTCTGCAGGTTTACAAAGAACTCCCCTTGATTGACATTCGGGGCGTAGACACTTACCAGTGTAAAAAGATCCATACCCAGTTTTAGTTTAATAATCACATATCTTCCATTTCCATCCCTAAAACACTCGGTCACCTGCCCTGCAACTCTAGCGGAAAGAAGAATCCCCACTCCACCCCTCTTCTTCTCAAACTTATTGGAGGCAAAATACTGTTGTGGAAAATGCCTATGCCCCATACACCTCTCATCTTTCACCCGAAGGTGCGTTTCTTGGACAAATATAATATCACCCCCCAACCTGTTACACTCCTTGAAGAATAGTTGACGTTTCCTAAAGGAGTTAAGGCCCCTAGCATTAATCATCACCAGCTTAAATAAAGCCATGGCCCAGATCACCTTCCCCCAAATAGGTATCTTCGACTGCAAACGCCTCACCCTCCCCTCTCCCCCCTCCTCCCCCCCCTCCCCCTCCCCCTCCCCTCCCCTCCGCCCCCCACTCTCTCCCCTCATTCCCCACTCCCCCCTCCCCTACCTACCATCGTATCCAGCAAGTCGACCTGTGTCACAAAGACCGCAGACCCGGACACCCCCCCCCCCCCGACATAGCAAAAATTCCCACCAGCCCCATCCAATGATACAAGGAAAAAGCACCTAGCACCCCAGAATTATCTCCCCCCCATACACACACCAATTCTCACAGACCAGCCCGCTCCTCCAAACAGTAAATCACCCCGGTAGAGATACAGACGTATGCAAACACCCCATCTAACTCATATATACAAAAGAAAAGGCCTCACAATTACAATCTAAACATCCCACAGTTCAAGTGGTCGCTGGGGCCCTGTCCTTAGAGGGTCGTTGACGCCGCAAGCGCCGGTCCCCCCCAGCTGCACGGCTCCACTGCATATGATTGGACCTCTGTGACCCACTCCTCACAGGGCCGCTATCCTCACTCCTCGGGGCCGCCAGAATATCCGACCAGCCCATCTGCTGCATGCTCTGAATTGCCGCCTCCACGGAGTGCACCGCAAAGGACTTGCCGTTGATCGTGTACTGCAAACCCACTGGAAAGAGCCAGCGGTAGCGGACATTCTCATCCCGCAATTTCTTTGTCACTGTTAGATAGTCCCTGCGTTTTCGCATGGTGATGCTGGAGATGTCAGCAAAAACTTCCACCTCGGCCTCCTGCCACTTTATGCGCCCCAGTTTCCGTGCAGCAGCCATGACCAGTTCTTTGGTACGATACTCATGTAGACAAAGAATAATATCTCGTGGCTTATTATCCCGTCGGGGACCCAACGCCCGGTGGGCTCTTTCCACCTTTAGACATACTGATTCGGTCGCCATCTCGGCCCTCCGTAGCACAGCCCCACAGAACTCCTCAGCCAGCTGCAAATAATTCACTGAGCCTTCTTGCTCCGGCAGGCCTCTAATCTGCAAGTTGGCTCGATGGGACCTGTTCTCCAAATCTTCAATCTTTTGCCATAATTCGTCCTGAAGGAGGTTTAACGAGTCCACTCGCTGTTCAGCTAAGGCACACTGGCCCACGTGCTCTTCAAATTGCGTCTCAATGTCCTCGAGCCGGTTCCCCAGCCCCGCCAGATCAGTTTTCACTTCATGGAGCCATGAGTGCACATCTTTTTTTTTAGGCTGTCAAAGTCCTGCCTGGTGGACTCAAACCACCCCTGCAAGTCCGCTCGGAGTGCCTGAAGTTCACTCGGCCCACCGCCGCTATCCCCAGCATCTCCCGCTCCAGCGGACTCACCACGTCCCGACGCCATCTTGGCCACAGGTGTCCGCAGCCCCGCCGAAGGCTTAAAGGAGTCCACTATGCCGATCTCCACCGGGTCCAGTAATTTGGGGCTGTATTCGGAGCTTTTCCACAGCTAATTAGGGCATATTCTCCTCACCTGGGACAGAGTGCAGTTTTCAGGCGGCCATCGGGTGTCTGACGTCACCGGAAGTCTCTTAACAAATATTTTTGTTCTGTGTTCACAGATGAAGGGCTGGGAGCAGGACCTCAGAAAAACCCCACAAACAGGAACAGAAGCAAGGGACATCTTGAACAATTTTCAGAAGACTGTGTTCGTGAGAAACTAGCTAAACTTAAATAGACAAAGCGATTGGACCGGATGGGATACACCCTAGAATACTGAGAGAACTTGGGAACATTCTAGCAGCTCCACTGACTGACCTTTTCAAAGCCTAGTTGGAGTCAGGAGTGGTGCCAAAGGACTGGAGAGAGGCACATGTGGTCCCTTTACACAAAAGCAGAAGTAAGGATGTGGTTGAAAACTACAGGCTGGTTAGTTTAACTTTGGTGGTGAATAAATTATTGGAAGTGCCGCTGAAAGAGAAAATAGTGAGGTTTCTGGAGTCCAGCAGATTACAGGATCCGAGGCAGCATGGATTCACCAGCGGCAGGTCTGGTCAGACAAATCTGATTGATTTCTTTGACTGGGTGACCAGGCAGTTGGACCGAGGGAGAGCCCTAGATGTGGTGTATTTAGATTTCAGTAAAGCCTTTGACACCGTTCCTCACAGGCGACTTATAAACAAACTGAGCACCCTAGGGATGGACTCTAAAGTTACTGCTTGGGTTAGAAATTGGTTGAGTGGGAGGCAACAAAGGGTACAGGTAAATGGAACTCACTCTGAGGAGAAGGGCATTACCAGTGGTGTGCCTCAGGGATCTGTCATTGATCCAATTCTTTTTAACATCTTTGTTTGTGATATAACGGAAGGGCTGTCGGGTAAGGTTTGCCTCTTTGCGGATGATACCAAAATCTGCAATAGAGTAGACACTCAGGAAGGTGTAGAGAACATGAGGAGGGATTTAGTTAAATTTGAAGAATGGTCTAGAATTTGGCAGCTGAGATTTAATGTTAAAAATGCAAGGTCATGCATTTGGGCTGCAGCAGTCCAAGGGAGCAATATAGTACAGGGGGAGAAGTACTTTTGTCCACTAAAGAAGAGCGGGACCTGGGCGTGATTGTGTCTGATGATCTTAACGTAGCTAAACAGGTAGAAAAGGCGACGGCAAAAGCTAGAAGGATGCTTGGGTGCATAGGGAGAGCAATGGCCAGCAGAAGAAAGGAGGTGATATTGCCTCTGTTTAAGTCTTTGGTGCGACCTCATTTGGAGTATAGTGTGCAGTTCTGGAGACCGCCCCTTTAAAAGGATATAAACAGGCTGGAGTCGGTACAGAGGGTGGCAACTAAAATGGTTAGTGGTCTTCATTATAAAGCATATGAAGACAAACTTAAGGAACTTAATATGTACACCTTAGAGGAAAGGCAGGATAGAGTTGATATGATTGAGACGTTTAAATACCTCCGTAGTATAAATGCGTGGGTGGAGAGCCTCTTTCAATTGAAAGCAAGCTCTGCTATGAGGAGACCTTGGATGAGGGTGAAAGGGGATAGATTCAGGAGTGATATGCGGAAATATTTCTTTTCGGAAAGAGTGGTGGATCTGTGGAACAGTCTCCCAGTGGAAGTGGTAGAGATGAGGACAGTATCTGAATTCAAAGAAGCATGGGACAAACACAGAGGATCTCTAAAGGAAAAAAGGGGACTGTTGTAGTGGTTGATATGCAAGGACAGACTAGATAGGCCATGTGGTCTTTTTCTGTCGTCATGTTTCTATGTTGTTGATCTGATCCTTTCAAGATAGTAGATACGTCCAAAACATCCATTGAACACCCAGGAGAAACCTGTACAGCACCCACTTGCTTTTTCCTAACAAGAAGATAGCAAACCCGGATTCTGCAGGTACTCCCAAGACATCAGTCAGATAACTTTTAAACATGTCTCAGAGGGAGGTTAATGGCTCTTAGGAAAATTCACCAATCTTAAATTCAATGCACAGGTAGCATTCTCTAAAGCCTCTAGCTTCAACTTGACTGAAGTTAAATCCTTTAATATGCTATCAGAACAGGAGCCAATAGCCTTCACCTTCTTATTCAAAGTGGCACAAGCCAATTGAACAGTAGATACATTTTCAGCATTTTGAGCAATAGCTACAATGTTGCTTTGAACTTGGATTTGTAACTCTTTAACTTATGGAACTAATGCTTCCCACAAACATGAGATAGCATCCCATATTGTTTGAAGGGAAAACTTGGCTGGTCTTGACATGAAGAAGCCAGAGGAAGAGGGAGGAAGACCAAGTGTACCGCACACTGAAGTCACAACGTTTACACTGGGTAGCGTTTCTGGACTCATGGAGCCACTGCCTGTGGCCCCAACACTCTGGCTCTCGCGACTACAGCAGAGTGCTGTCGACTGACCGGGATCCTCTCATGAACACTTTTTGGTGCAGGGAGGAGCCCCAGCTTCTCTGCAAACAATGCAGCCAGTGGTGCCAGAGACCGATCCTCCGGGGATAAAGAGAAGAGTTCATCCAAACTTGATGCCTTGTCATCCGACTTCAGCATTGAGATAGCCGGGCCCAGAATGGAGGTATCCTGCTGCATGCTCGAACGAATGAAAAGCTGTCCAACGTCGCTTGAAGAGAAGCAGTAGGAAGAGGCCCGGCGGCTGCCACAACAGTAGGTTATCCTGCCTTTGGCCCATAATAGAGGAAGACGCTTCCGAGCTCACCTGGGATCTGCCATGAAATTGAGGCTCTTCCCCCCCCCCCCATCTGTTTTATTCTTGAGCCGGAGCATAGGTTTTATGGGCCGGGCTTGTGGGTCCCGCTGAGTACTGCTGTGGTACATCCATATGTCTGGACTGGACTGGAGGGATGATAATGAAGTTGAAATTAGGCCCTTAACTGCTAATTATCTTTCATGGAGTCCCTCCAGTCCAGTCCAGAACTTGCCTGTGTCTTTCAGTCATTGTTGGCAAGCCTGGAACGGAAGAGTTGTATGTTCCAGTAGAGTTCAGAGAAGGGTTCGCAGGAGAGCGGTATTTGTTTGCCTCGTTAGTCTTTTCGACTTCTGCTGGAAGTGCTTCTGACAAGGGCATTTATTTTTCCTCTAGACTACACGTAAAAAAACAAAGAAATAACAATGATGTTGGATTGTTCTCGGAGCTTGATAGTTTAATTGCAGATGTTTTGGCACCATTTGAGGGGACATCATCAGTGCAGAGTTGCAGATGGTAATGTGCTTGAATGCTTGCGTTTGTACTTATATTGGGTTTGGTGGTGACTCAGCTCTTTGGTTTGCAGGGATTGATTGGTTGGTTTCCCTGAGGTTTGCTGGGGTGTGGTTGCTGTTCCCGAGCGTGCATGGATGATCAAAATTAATTGGTTTAGCTGAGTTTACTGCATATTAATGGTTCTGTTTCCAGTCTGCTTTGTCAGTAGGACACTGGTCTGATGAGAGGTGCAGAGGGCTCTTAAACTATGATACCATCAGAACTTAGCATGCTCAGTCTCCATCGGCTGGTAGTGGGACATAACCTAAATGTCTGGACTGGACTGGAGGAACTCCATGAAAGAAAATTAGCAGGTAAGGTCTAATTTCACCTTATCTTCTGTACTCCAGCACCTCTCTCCGCCTGTACTCATGCTCACCAATACATGTGGGCAGATTATTAGATGGACATAGTAAAACAGCAGCTGAATTGCCTTTCTTCTGAAATGCACCTGAAAAGGGGAAGTGTTGAGAGAAAGACTGCGGAATGTAAAGGAAACCGTGCTAAGACTATTACTACTATTACTCATTTATATAGTGCTACTAGGCATATGCAGCACTATACAAACACAAATAAAAGAGAGTTCCTGTTCCACAGAGCTTACAGTCTGCAAAGACAGACAATCAGAGCACCAAGGGACTAGGAATTCTTAAGGAAATGTTTAAAATACAAATGGGTGAAGATGGGAAGATAAGGGGTCAGGATTCAAAGGCTGCCTTGAAGAGATGAGTTTTTCACCTGGATTTGAATAGGAGCAGGGATGGAGCCTGATGTACTGCCTTAGGTAGTGTATTCCAGGCATACAGTGCAGCAAGGTGGAAGGAATAAAGTCTGGAGCTGTCAGCAGAATAGAAGGGCCTAGATAACAGTAACTTGCTTGATGAGTGGAGTTCCTGAGGAGGGGTGTAGGGAGAGATAAGAGAGGAAAGGTAGTGAGGAGCTGCAGAATGAATGCACTTATAGGTCAGTAGAAGAAGTTTGAACTGTATGAGGAAATGGATAGGGGGCCAATGAAGTGATTTGAGAAGAGGGTTTAATGAGCACAGCGATACTGGCAGGTGATTAGCTGCAGCTGATGTTTGAACAGATTGAAGGGGAGAGAGATGATTCAACTGTACTACAGGCCCAGCCCAAGGATTTTAGACCACGCCATTCCCACCCCTCCCTGCCAATTCCGTCTTGACAGGGTGGTAGAAGGCGGGCAGCGGCAGTATTTTAAAAGTGGCGGCTGTGTGTCACCGCTTTGTTGCCTATGGCAGGTCATGTGCTTCAGCACATATGGCCTGCCGCTTCTGAGCCCCCTCCGACTGTAGGTTGCATTGGAAGGAGATCAGAAGCAGCAGGTCATGTGTGCTGATGTACATGGTTTGCCACAGGCAACAAAACCGCCCACCTGGTTCGGTCGCCTAGTGGATGGGCCGGACCTGCTGTACTGCAACACCTGTCCTCAGCTAAGGACCACAGAACCTGACTCCCTTCAGAGCTTGATGTACATCTATCCCCCTCCCCTCTAGGTGATGAATATGTCAGGCCTCAGGAGCAGAGAGTGGGCTTGGAAACTGAACCCAGGTTTCTTGAATCGAGTTGCTACTGAGCCACAAGAAAGAGGTTTGAGGCTTCCACGTACACCACAAGGCATAAAGGACAAGCAAGATCGGTGCTGATATGCAAACAGACAACAACGAATTAATCAATTAAGTAAACAAAGCAATACATATGCAATAGAAAGTTAAATATCGATACATTTTATTAGAATGGATAACTAAAAACCCAAGTTTACTTCACTATGCATGACCAATACCTCCTGCTGTGTATCCGGACTGTAGATCTATTGCTGCAGGCTGAGGGCATGATGCAGAAACCCTGAGTTACAGGCCAGCGTTAAAGCTCTAGTGAACAGCATGCCAGTGAGCTGCGCACAAGTCTGCACTAGACAAGGCACGTGCGCAAAGGCGTCTGTGTTAGCAGCACCTGTTTTCTGCGCACAAATGGTCCCTGTGTGCACGTGTTGGAACGCTTTGTGGGGCATAAGAGCAATATCATTCTGCTCATAATATCGGTGTTCGTAGACGTCAGTATTACTATGAGCAGAATGTGCTGAATAGCCTTCCGGCACCTGCGTGCACATGGTCCCAGCCCCCGCTGTTCTTTTTCAGCACTCACTTCAGCAAAGCCAGAAAAAAGTGACGAGGGCTGTGCACTCTGAAAACAGGCAGCGCCGACCACAGACCTATCGGCTAACCCATAACATCTCCTCAGACCTTGCGGTAAAGTCCCGGCATTGAGCTCGGCCTTCTGCTCTTCTCTGCATCTGCGCCGCATAGCTAATCGCTTCCTTAGGATCCATTTAAATAATTTGAATGCGCTGTACGCTGCCTTTAGCGCAGGCACTAGTGCGTCGGTTATGCTTGCGTTAAATGCCTTGCTGCATCCTGGGCTCATGCTAGCGCAGAAAGTTGTGCATAAACACTGAACTATTGCCTGCGCTAACAGTAGCGCCCTCTGCTGCATGGGCCCCTCAGTCTAAAAGGAGTTGCACCACGTTGTTTCTATCAATGATTGACAGCAGCACATCTAGATAAATAAAGAACAACAAATGAAGCTATTTTTGTATAAAAATGTTTTAAGCAAATGTCATAAACCAAATGAATCAATATATCACTGACAAGGGATAATCAATGAAAAAATAGAAAGTAAATCCTAATTCTCCTCTTCCCCCTCCTACTTTCACACACACCCCTTGTTCCTCTCCTGCCCAGGCACCCTTCTCCACCTCTCTCATCATTCCCTCACCCTTCGTCTTTCTCTGTCTTCTCTCCTCCACACTACACTGATACCCTTCCCAGTCATCCCTTCTCTCAGCTCTTCTTCCTCCACTCTTATCTCTCTCCCTTCCTCACCTTTCTCTCCCCTTTTGTTTCTCTTCTCTCTACCTTCTCTACCTCTTTTATCTCCTCCTCCCCATTATTCCTTCCCCCTAGTCACATTCCATGCCTAAAGACACGTGTCCAGACCAGACCTGACCCTGTACTTAGTCTACAACAGCATCTAGATAACGTCCTGCCTAAGGATTGTCAACTACTTTTAGCTATTGGTTCCCAAACCTATTATTTAGGCATGTGCAGGGCCAAAGAAAAACTTTGTTGTAAAGGAAAACAAATTGAATTACATGTCTACTACTCACTCTACGGCTTTTCCCATGCGCAGATCAATTGTGCACATGTTAATTCGTAGCTATATGCTCGTACAAGCAATTTGCGTGTATGCTTAATTTTTAGGCGCCCAAATGAATGCCCAGATGAGCCCAAAATACACTTGCCTGTTATCCTCCAGAACGTCCTTCCTCTCCCCCCACCACAGCCTCTCCCCCCACCACGTCCTTCCTCTCCCCCCACCACAGTGATTTTAGGCTATATCCACAGTGAATGTGTGTGCCCTGCCTCAACGTTATAGAACTATGCTAATTTGGAATCCTGAAAACCAGACTGGTCAAGGACCAGCCTGGGAACCAGTGATGTAGGCACTTTTGAAGGCGCAATATGGACAGGGATCCGCAAAGTGAAGCAGTGTGACGAAGGGATAGGCAATCGTCTTGTCACCGTTATCCCTGCAGGGCACATTCCTTGGGTGCTCTCATCTGCTTTCTTCTCCTTGCTTGTTGGTTTTGTAGCCAATGGTTGAAGCTGAGAGGGGTTTGGCAGAAGGAAGAGGGGTCAGAGCTCCCCAGAGCTAGTCACAGATGTGTTAGGTTAGTCCAATAAAAACCTTTATCAGCTATAGCTTGTTTGTTGACCCTTGTTGCAAGGGTTCCAAGTGGGCTAATAGGGCAGCCACACCCCTTCCCAAAAAAAATGTATTGCTGTTTCTTCCTTCATTGTACAAGCTCTTACTGATGCTTCTCCCCTCCCTCACCCTGAGCTGCCAAGTTTCCTAGTTCCAGAAGGAAGATTCCCAGTGCACCGTGGTATTTGTAGTCCCTGATTCTACACAGAAAGCACCAGAATAAGGTCATTAGAAATCCAGAAATTACCTCCTAAAATCTCTCTTCTGGAACTCTGCCACCCTTTTTAGGCCATTATTTTGTTAGATTTCATGGAGGCTCGGTTCCATGCTTCGTCCAGTCGTCTTGTGAACAATGGGCAGTATTTTTTAGGAAGTAAAGTGAAAATAAAGTAAAAGTAAAAGTAAAAGCAAAAGGTCAAGTTGGCAGAAGCAATGAAGCAAAAATCTAAAAAGGTAGTTCAAATGATGAGTGCATTGAATTCTGTTGATGGCCTCATCGCTGTACTGTTGCATGTTGGGATATGTTCATAGGAAGCCTTCTTCTCTCTTCTTTTGTCTTTCAGCTTCTTCTGAAGCCAGACAGTCTGCATCCCACGGTTCCCAACAGGAAGGGGCAGTGTCTATCAGCCACGGGCCTCACAGTGCACTTGTACGCTCCTCTCCCGCCCGGGTAATGAAAGGCCGACAAAAGGCACTTCAACCTTCATTGTTATCTATTGTAAAACTCTTCAGCATTACACGTTCAAGGGCAAGGGTAGAGGAAAACACACTTATAAGATCTGACTTTCAGTCGCTTATGTAACATTGCTGGAGGTCGGGGAGGGGAGTTATTGGCAATGGCTGTTCTTTTGCGGGTGGGGCAATTTTCAGAGGAATTCTCTTCAAGTAAATGGGTGTATGCTCACGGAGAATGGCCCTTTAAAAACTGCCTGCCGCCTCCATGGAGAAAAGAGGCATGCTAGGGGCAGGCCAACAAAAGCAAGTGTGGGGATTTCATTCTGAAATATCCTGTCTATGTTTCGTAGGGTTACCCTCCTTGCTTTGCACCTATAGAGTATGCGGAATGAGCGATCCCTTCATGACTGTCTGGTGTGCTCATTTTGAAAGGGAAAGTCCACAGGGTCTCGAAATATTCCTTATCCTGTCTTATTTATTTTCAGTACTGGTAGTTCCCACTGGATATTTGATGATAACAGAACATGTTACATAATGTCACAGACAAAAGGGTGGTCTCAAGAACTCTATAGAAGAGCTACATGCCCACAACACCACACCATGTTCATTGGACTTGGGGCATATACCCAACAAGAAAGATTAATATTTCCTTCTGAGGTAGAGGGTAAAGGTTGATACAGAGAAATTAAAACTTCCTGGCTGCACTTCCACAGATATAGAATTGCTCAGTTCTCGCCGGCACCTCTCTGGTCTCTCCTTCTGGTCCTTCCACATTACCTGGCAGTAACCAGTCACCCCCTGCCCCTTTCTGATTCCCTCCCTACTGATCCAGGCCACAGGAGGAGGAGACTGGCGATGACTGAAGGCCCATATTCTCAAAGGGAAACTCTATGGAGAGTTTCTCTTTCAAAATTCACTTGCAGGTCCACGGGTACAAAACTGGAGGGGATGTGGTAAATGTTTAATTGCCCCGCTGGCGATCAGATGATGAGGGGCAAGCTATTAGGACATGGCTGCCATAGACTCTGTCCACAGGGCTGTCTCTTTCTTTGCCAGCTCAGAGTGGAGTTGGTTACTTAGAGGGTAATTTTATAAATGGCTTGAGTGTTGAACAGGATCTTGCATGCTTCAGTAGGAGTTTATATCATTGCCTCCGCATATCAGCATAGACAGATCTTATATGTATATGTGTACGTATTCCCAGGGGCAGAGAACAGATGAGGCAGGGGCAGGATCGGCTCTTATGTTATAAAATATGTGTCCGATATTCAGAAAAGGCTGAGCTCCTAAATTTACACCTACCATTCATTTACCTAGATTAATGAGCCTAATGTACGTGCGTAGAACTGAAAATCAGTGCTAAGCCCTGCTTTAAATCTGCCCCTGTTGCCACCCACTTTTTGTGCTTCTAAATTTAAGAGTTTAGTCAAATTTAGGCACTGAACTTTAATAAATTTTCAAGGAGGCCAATTTAGGAGAATAACTAGGAGAGTATTGGGCCCTACATGCATAAGCACGGATTCGTACTGGTTCGAGCAGGCATAACGTCTGGGAATTTTCAGAGAGGCAGTTTTTCAGAGACATATGGGCACATCTGTTGCCCTTATAAAATATGTGCCTATGTTCCTTCCATAAAATAAAGACGTTTCACTGCCAGAGTTTCAACTCAGGTCATCTGTAGAACCAGCAGGAATGAATATTGATGAGCCAGGTGAGTTCTCGGCTCTAACCACTAGGGTATGCTGCAGAGCTGTTCATGCAGAATGTATCCATCTCTGTTTTCAGACTTGTTCCTTAGCCGTAGTTAATGAGAATGATTGCCTCCTTTGGAAGGGAAGAGGGGGTCTTCCCTGTAAATCTGCTCTCTGTCTCACTGGCTCAAAGAGAATGAGCTTGGGTCGGAGCACACAGCAACACCTTGCAGCCGCAAGGGCTACCACCTCTGTGCCTCTGGGCCGGCTCGCACATGAACTCTGGCCCCTGCCTCCTTAGAACCACAAATTAAAGGCCATCAGAACAATCTCTCAGTTGTTCTGTGTTTCAAAGTCGATGTGTTGGTATGAGCACGCCTCCGCTGAGCTTGAGTTCTCTGTTAGCCTTCTCTGACAGGCTGTCCCTGGCCGACCCTTCAGCATAAAGAGGAGCAGATTAAGCCCACGTTGACGTGAACAATTGATAATTAGTTGGTTTTTCCTCTGTCATTGCATTTTAAATGGGACTTGTGCTGGTGCAGATTGCATCTGCTCTTTTGCTGTTCAGCTCATCCTCTGCTGATTTGCTGCTTGCCGGCCTTTGCAGTCCCTTTCGGTGGAGCAAGATGCACAGGACTCTGGTAGCAATTACCGTGATGACCCCTGGAGGATAACAGAGGAACAGCGTGATTACTACACACACCAGTTCAAGTCCCTGCAGCCTGACCTGAACGCTTTGGTATCAGGTAATAATATTGCACACGGCTCAGATCCTGACTGCCATAGATGCCTGGGGGGAACAGGGAGCCAGCGAAATGAAATCTGTGCTCAATAATAATAACTGAGCTCTCTGCAGGCTGTGAATCTTGTATCAGACTGGCAGAAGAATTATCCAAAGAGGACTGTGTGTGTGAGTTTAGCCCACAGAATGCATGTGACTGCATCTTGGTTCCATGATTTTTTTTATTGTTCAGTAAAAGGTGAGAACCTGCAGAGAGTCCAGTTTTCTCCACAAGAGCTCTGCAGCTCTAAAAATAAATGCGTAGCTTGAGGAACTTGTCCATGCAAGTGCTGCGTCATAAACTGGTACAAAAATGCGATTGCGGTCAGTGGCTGAATGGGAAGCTCTGAAATGCTGCTTATTCCAGTTTGTGGCTGTAGCATCCAATACAAGCTCTTCAGTGGACTCTATTTGAAGTTTTTGGGTATTGTCTGAGAGAGGGACCTCTTGTAGTCCCTAAGAGGAATGTGCATGGAAACATTTTTGCTTCGTTTTTACACTTTTTTTGGGGGGGGGGGGTGCTCCAAAGCTTTTTAATTTTACAAAGTTTTTAAAGCACATAAAAACATTTTTACCAGCAGAATTCAATGTGATGTGTTAATTTATAGGTTAATATGTATTAAATCAATTTTGCATTAAACAAACCGAATGCAGGCTATTGAATGCACATCCCTAGTCCCTAAAATGTTTGTCTTGAAATCCTTATTAGCTTGGGGTAGGTACCCTTTCCACCTAGCTATCTCTTTTTTTGGGGGGGGGGGGGGTTTGAGAGAAACACTGCATTGGGTTAGCTGCAACTTTGTCAATCCATATGAAACCTGAATGCACAACGGTTAGGCTGAATGTAGTGTGAGAATAATACTGTTGCTGTAGTATCGGATCTTTGGGGGCAAGGCTCTGTATCGAGCATATTGGGCTGCCTGCTGCTGGCCTGCTCTATTCATGGATATTCACTGGCCTTCAGCATCTGAATCCGCGACCCACAGTGGAATTCAGTATTCCTTATCTCATCCAGAGGGAATAAATACTCCAGGAACAACATGCCATTTGGAGAAGCCTTGTGTCCTTATCTTCTGCTTTTCTCCAACAGGTTCTGTGGCCAAGAATTTCTTCACTAAATCAAAACTTTCCATCCCCGAGCTGTCCCATATATGGTGAGTACTATACGGTTTTAATAAGCCTGAAAATCTCAGGTCTGATGTACATCATTGCTTTGAAGGATCCCGGAACGGATCTCAATTATTATTTCCCTTTTGGTGGTTGTGCGAAAAGCCATTGGCAAATTAAATCCTATTTACTGAAATCCCCTTCACCCATTCAGCAGTGCCCATTTGGATGAGAATTTTTGAAAAATCATTTTATTGGCATTGCTTAGGGATGTGTCTAGATATTGTTTCATTAATTTAAAACAACAAAAAAATCCCCAAGTGAAATTAATATGAATGAACCAAAAACAAAACAAAATGAAAACAAACTGTTGAGTCCCCTGCTGCCCATAAGAACTAAAATGTTTCTAGGCTCTCTCCCAACTCCCTTTTGGATAAGGCAGAATTAAAGTAAAGGCGAATTAGGCATGTGACTAGGGCCCAAATGTTTAGGAGGGGTCCTTTCAGATGTGCTATTTCAATGACTCCCAAGGCAGCTATTGACCCTGGTAAATCAGCCGTTGGCAGAAAGATGAGTAGAGAAGGGGAACCTGAGCCACCACCGCCTGCAGAGGTCTGTCTGTTCTCCCCACCTCTTGCGTATTCTCCTCCAGTTGGCAGGAGGCATCAGCAAGCCGCATTTCTTACCAATTGCTTCCTCCTCTACTAGTTTTCTTCTGCAGTCAGATCCACATGAGCTCAGGGCCGGTCCAAGAGTTTCTTCTGCTCCAGGCAGAAACCCCAAATGCGATGTTTATACTGACACCGTGACCTTTAATTGTGGAAGTCCAACACATGTGAAAGGATTACGTGCAGGAGTGCAGCCTCAGATGAACTTTTCAGCATCTTTACTAGTAGTGTGAGAACAGCTGTCTTTGGACACGTGAGGGCTTATGCAGTTCAGGAAATTTGCGGAGCACGGACTCCTGTGACTTATCTCAGTGCTTAGTGCTGTAGGTAGAGCGAGTGCTATATGAATTATCTTTACATCAAAGGGACTTTCTGCAGTTTCTGATGCAGCCTGTTATTTAACAAGCTGAGCCAACATGCACCCGTGGAATCCGTTTTCAAAGTCCTCTCCCCATCAAATGACTTACTCCAGCAAACTGCCGTGTCTAAATATTGACCCCCCCCCAAGGTTTAATTAGTACATGCAGGTTTCACAACACGTGTACTTTTA
The DNA here is from genome assembly GCA_033557465.1 of Ichthyophis bannanicus. Taxonomy (NCBI): domain Eukaryota; kingdom Metazoa; phylum Chordata; class Amphibia; order Gymnophiona; family Ichthyophiidae; genus Ichthyophis; species Ichthyophis bannanicus. The sequence continues at coordinate 905,111,553 of CM066035.1, read as the reverse complement.
ACCTCATTAAAACTGGGATGTTTGGGTGTGTTTAGATCAGGGGAGTAAGACGGTGCGCATACTCTCCATGTTCCAAAGCGCATGCGCTAGCTTGTCGCCTTCTGCCGCCTGCTCTCAGAGCAGGTGCAAATGACGCAAGTAGTGAATATGCCCATGTACACTGCAACGATTCAGGCTACTGAAAATTTAGATAGCATTTAACTCATAAATACAAACCAAACCCCAAGGCAACATCAAAGCTAGAAAATGAAATGTCTGTTGCTTTCATATTGTAATATATTCTTCTAGAAAATACATCTCGCTTTCTTATATATCCCAAGTTTCTGAACACTGAGAGATTACTACTTCTTTTCACGTGTTTCACCTTTCCAAACATGAATTTCCCAAAGTAACTTTCTCACAGGTAGTTGCTGCAAGTAAATTCTTACCTGTGAGTGTTGGGGGTTTTATTTTTTGTTAAGAACAAAACCCTGTCTCCCCAGCGTGTTTCTCTGCACATGAACTTCTTGTTGTCTGAGACGGTCCTGTCAGAGCATGTGTTCTGTCTTTTCAGGGAGCTGAGCGATGTGGACCGCGATGGAGCACTGACACTTTCCGAGTTCTGTGCCGCCTTCCATCTTGTGGTGGCCAGGAAGAATGGCTACCCCTTGCCAGACGCACTGCCGCAGACCCTGCTACCCGACTTCCTTCAAACTGGTGAGAAAGAGAACTGGGTACAGCCACTGGTTTAAAACAAGTATTCCTGGCCCATGCAGACGCTTCATGCAAACTCTCCCGTTTCCTAAAACGGTGTAACGAGTGGGGAAAACTCCAGCTGTAAGGAAGAAGGGCTTGCCTGCCACTAGGTTTTGCATCTGCACTAATCATGGATGTATATGGAACCTAGGGCAGCCTTCAGAGGCTTTGTGCTTTCTTTTATAAGTGGAAGATTTCCGGGAGGAGTGGACGGAATCTTCTGATTTTCATTCCTGAGGTGGTTTTTCTTTCTCGTGGAATCTCCTTACAGTTCATCCTTTAACAGCCAGCCTCTGCTATTTCTTTTATGTAGCTATCCCACAGTGGGCTAGGCCTTAGAGAAGAGCCAGTCATTTTATAGTCATGTAATTCCTTCAGCTTGCACTGAGAAGATCTAACCTCGTTAACCAGTCACCTTTTTTAAGTCGGCTCAATCCTCTTGGTTTAGCTGCGGCCCAAACAGCTTTGTGTCCCCAGTGGGATTGGCTCATGACTTAGACCTTGCGTTCAGTATTGACCAAAAGGCTGAGAAGGGCCATCCTTGGCTCTTGTGTGAGTTGATACATCGATCACAACCAAAAGGCTGAGAGTTGATCAGGAATGTAAGAAGTGAGGAAAAGCATTTCACCTCCTTCTTTAGAGAAAAGGTTCACGTGCAGTTAGGTTCCTTGTTTGCTCGTACTGAGATGCAGTCTCTTGGCCACTTGGATTGGCAGCACCCAGAAAGGGACCTTGCTGTTGAATTTTTATTTATTTATTTTATACCGCACTCTTTAGAATCAGTGCGGTTTACATGTATACTAACGGGTACTTTTTATTCCCTTGTCCCCAAAGGGCTCACAATCTAAGTGTACCTGAGGCAATGGAGGGTTAAGTGGTTTGCTCAAGGCCACAAGGAGTGGCCATGGGACTAGAGACCCCAGTCCCTCTGGCCTGAAGTTTCTTGTCCCCATGTGGGAATTGAACCCCCGGCCTTCTGGCCCTGAGGTAACCTGTCCCAACCACTGAGCCACTCCTCCCTCCACATGCATTTCCAGAGCGCCCCTCTAGACCAGTCGAGACCATAGGGTTAATTCCATCAACCAGCAAATGGTGAGACAGAGAAAACACCAGAACTGTGATGACATCACCACTAGCACCCCACTGAGCTCAGCTAGGGCACGCTTCAGTATTTTCTCTGTCTCGGCAGATGGTGGTTGGGTTTTGCACCGCTCCAAGACTTCAGTCTGCTACTCTGCCTTGAGAGCAGTTTGCGTGCAGCTTAGTAGTCTCAATGGCATGTAGGAGACACCCCAGCTCTAGAATCCTCTATGTGGGGGAGGCATCTGCTGACCAGAAAGGTCTGTTCAGCTGCCTGTGGAGTCTGCTTCGGGGCACTTAGCCTTGATCTCGTTGGCTTCCCTCTTTTTTGTTCTTAAAAAAAAAAAAAAAAAAAAAAAGAAAGAAAATTGCAGAGAACAATTTCTCTCCGGTCTTAGCATTGTTTGGGCTCCCTCTGTGCCACTGATGGTGCCTGGTCACTCCTCCCCCCCCCTCCTGCTACCCGAAGGCCTGAGGTCGAGTTGGCAGTGTGGCGACTCAGGCTTGTAATTTGTGTCAAGGACATGGTGAAAACTTTGTCCTAGTGCCTGGACACAAATGTAAAGATTTTTTAGATATCAAAGGAAAGATTCGTTTTAAGGGGAAAATTACAGTTACAGTTCCGTTTGGGAAGGACCAGTACTACATGTTGAATTATGAATAGAGGGGGATATTCAAACCGTATAAATGCCACTCAGAAGGATACCGCCCACATTAACGAAAAGGCCGCATGTACCTTTCACTAGGTGGACTTTGTTGGGTTGCAAAGTGAAAGCAGGCACATATTTTATTTTGAAAATTAGCATACTAGTGCCACTATTTATCATTTGTATATTGCTACAAGGTATGCACAGTGCTGTACATGTACAAGTAAGAGACAGTCCCTGCTCGTCAGAACTTACAATCTAATCAAGACAGACCATGCAACAACAGCTGGAGACTAGGGTAGTTCAAGGGGAATCACAAGATACAGATAGGTGACAAGCAGGAGAATAAGGAGAAGCAAAGGCAGCCTTGAAGAGGTGGGTTTTTAGCCTGGATTTGAATAGGACGAGCCCGATGCACTGACTCAGGTAGTTTGTTCCAAGAATACGGAGCAGCAAGATGGAAAGTGAAGTCTGGAGTGGGCAGTGGCAGAGAAGGGCACAGATAAAAGGGATCTGCCAGAGGAGCAGAGTTCCCGAGGAGCGGTGTAAGGAGTGGTAAGAGAGGAAAGGTAGCAAGGAGCTGCAGAATGAATACACTTATCAGCCAGTAGGTGAAGTTGAATTGAGTGCAGAAACTAATAGGGAGTCAGTAAAGTGACGAAAAGAGGGGTTATGTGAACATAGTGAGTTTGGCGGAAGATTAGCCATGTGGCTGAGGTTTGAGCAGACTGAAGGGGAGTGAGATGGTTCTGAGAGAGACCGGAAAGCAGCAGGTTGCAGTAGTCTATACGGCAGGTGACTAGAGAGTGGATAAGGGTCTTAGTCTGACTAATGCTCTGTACTGTTCTGATTAGATTGTAAGCCCCGATGAGCATGACTCTTAATGGGCAGGGACTGTCTCTTGTATGTTGGCTACCCTCTTGTAGGTTAGCTGTACAGAGCTGCGTGCGTGGCGCTTTATAAGTGCTGAATAGTAGTACTAGTAGTGTGTTCAGAAAGGAAGGGACAAAGTTTACTGATGTTATAGAGGAAGAAACGGCAGGTTTTAGCTATCTGTTGGATGTGTTCAGAGAAAGAGAGAGAAGAGTCAAAGACAGTCTCAAAGTGGCAAGTTGAGGAAACAGGGAGAAGTAGAATGTTATCCACAGAGACAGAGAAAGGAAGAAGGGGGGAGGGGAAGATAAGGAGCTCTGTTTTAGCCATGTTCAGTTTCAAATGGCAGTGGGACATCCAAGTAGCAATGTCAGACAAGCAAGCTGAAATATGGGTTTGGATTCCTGGAGAGATTTCAGGTGTAGAGAGGTAAATTTGAGAGTCAGCAATCAGATGCGGCTGTTACCATACTTACAAAGCTCTGCTGGGAAATTTGGAAGACATCATGGCCAACTGACCGGAAAAAATCTATGTTTATACCAGTACTGAAGAAAGGCGATCCGATTAACTGTGGAAATTATCGCACAATCATTCTGATCCCTCATGCCAGCAAGATTCTACTCAAAATCACTCAGCAGAGACTACAACCATGCCTGGAACGAGAACTGCCTGAAGTGCAAGCAGGGTTCAGGAAAGGGCGAGGAATGAGAGACATCATCACAGATGTGAGATGGATTCTTGAAAAAACAAAAGAATATCAAAAGGATATCTATATGTGATTTATTGACTACAGCAAGGCTTTTGACTGTGTAAATCATGAGAATCTCTGGGCCACATTTAGAAGCGTGGGTATACCAGAACACCTGATAGTTCTCTTGTACAACCTTTACACTGATCAAGAAGCAAAAGTTTGAATGGAACAAGGAGAAAAGGAATGGTTTAAGATTAGCAAAGGTGTACAACAAAGCTGTATACCTTTCCCCTACTTATTTAATTTATATGCAGAACAAATCATCAGAGAAGCAGGAGTCTATGAAGACAACTGAAGTGTGAAAATTGATGGAAGACTCAACAACCTTCGCTATGTTGATGATACCACAGTACTGGCTGAAATTTGTAAATTTAATAGTTTTCTATTATTAAGTCTCTAATGTTCATTGTAAAAAAATAGTTTACTATTATTAAGTTTTAATGTTTCAATGTAAACCGCCACTGATCTCTGGAAGAGGCGGTATAGAAAAATGTTTAAATAAATAAATAAAGTGAAGACGACCTGAAATATTTGCTTCTCAAATTCAAGGAACATAGTCTTAAAATGGGCCTGCGCCTTCATATATAAAAGACAAATATCCTGACAGCTGGCAAAATCAATAAGTTCATCTTGAAGGACTATCAAAAAGAACTGTTACTGCTGGAAAGAAATCTGCACTTGTAAGTATTTACTTTTGAGAAATTCTCTAAATCTGGGGAAAAGGGAATTCTTTGTGTTAAAGCTGATAAATCTGTGTATTTTAGAATCCAGTTTATTTGTTAACTCAGTCAGGGCCTAGTATCAGCAGATAGCTTTTAATTTCAATTTAAAACCCAGCAGAGAGCCTTTAGTTTAAATTTAAAACTCAGTCGGCCTAGTGTCAGCAGAGAGCTTTTCATTTAAACCAAATCTAGAGTATAGCTGGGCATAGAAGGAAGAATAGGGTAAATATGTTTTGAGTTGAAAGAAATAAATTGTTTCTAGAGACCTTACAAAGAGGCCTTACATTTAGGAGGCAATAGATCATAAAGCCAAGTGACAGATGAAAGGGGCAATTTGAAAGACTCCCTCTCTCAAACCAAGGACTGTGTGAATCACCCAGGAAATTCTTAACAGATTACCTTAGAAGTACAGCATAAATAGGTCAACCAGAGCTCTGTGATTCTCAGTCTTGAAGGACTACTAAAAGGGGCTGCTATTGCTGGAAAGAAATCTGCACTTGTAAGTATTTACTTCTGGGGAATTCTCTAAATCGTGGGAAAAGGGAATTCTTTGGATTAAAGCTGATAAATCTGTGTATTTGTTAACTCAGTCAAGGCCTAGTATCAGCAGAGAGCTTCTAATTTAAATTTAAAACTCAGTCCGTGACATGTTCAAGGGCTCGAACATGGATTTATTGGCGATCAGATTAGCATCTTTGTATGTACATTTACGACCCCTTTCAAAGCGAGACTTGGAGGAACGTCTGGGTCTTTCCTTATCTTTGTTCCAGTATCTGCAAATCTCTCACTGCTTGACTACTCAATTCTCAGTGACTGAACTTTCTCGACATCCTAGAGGTTGGGAGCAAGATCTTTTTATATCTAGAAAACTTAAGGCGTTCATAGCTCGATTGTACAGGCATGTGATCACTGACTTTACGGCCCCGCCAACTATGAAGCTTCCTCAACAACGTTGGGAGCCGTCTCTGCCGGGTAAGGAGCAGGAGTTCTGGCTGGAGGTATATTCTTATTCCCACTCTTGTTCCATCTCGCTGGGGTTACTTCATACCCAACTTCGGATTCTTTATCGCTTAAGTATCACGCCGGTTGATCTCTTTCACTGGCGTCGAGCTGATGATCCGCTCTGTTGGAGATTGTGTGGCCGACAGGGCACTTTCGATCATATGTGGTGGGGGTGTCCCTACATTCAGAAATATTGGCGGGGGGTAACGGGACATATTGCGGTAAAATTACAGGTGATTCTCCCAATGGACATGGAGTCCTGTTTATTGGGGATGTGTCCGGAATTCCCTTCCCGGCGTCCTCTCAGAAGACTGGTGCAGTCCCTTCTTTTAGCAGCCCGATCGGTGTTGGCGCGCTTCTGGAAACGAAGTAGGGCTCCCTCTTTGATTGAATGGCATGCTAAGTGCTGGGAAATGTACCGGTTTGAAAAAATGACTGCTTCAATTCGGGGTCGTCCTTTTCTCGAAGAGGATCTTTGGAGCTTAATGTTTCAAGAAGACACTTGACGGTCTGCGACTTGTTATGGTGAGCGGATGAGCGGTATCTTCTCTTGGCCGAGGTTGTCTTTTGGATCTGTTCTTCCTGTTTCAGCTTGCTTTTCCTTTTCTTCTTCTTCTTCCTCCCTCATCTCGGGAGGAGTGCTAGGTCAAGAGGGTTGGAGGGGGGGGGGTAGTGACAGGGGGGCTGGGCTGGGAATGGGGTTTTTTTGGGGGGGGGAGAGGGGTTATAGGAGTAGAGTTTGGCATTTCCCTCTATTGATTTCAGGCATTGTGGGTATCTTCTACCTTACGGTTTAGACGGGTATGGCAGTAGTAGTGATTTCTTCCCTTCTTACTAGCCTGTTTTTTGGACTACTTTATTCTGAAATTTTCTGGGTTGATTGAACTGTTTTGTATTGTGTTATTATATGTAACTGCACTTCTGTACTTGTTTCTTATGAATCTCTAAGGTAGAGGTCTCCTCTTATTTTGAGTTGGGTGGTACGAGAGGGGAGGGGTTCTGATTACAGGGATGGTTAATTTTTGTCATTTGTTACCTGCTTGTGATTTTGATAATTGTACTGGCTACTGTAACGGATTTGTTATTGTTTCTTACTATTTATAGGCTGGTTGGTCATGTTCTAAGAGAATGGAGAATGTCCTACATTGTTATGTTTAAAATATTGGACTGTATGTTATTGAACTTTGCTCAATAAAATTTATTACACAAAAAAAACCCAAACTCAGTCAGGGCCTAGTATCAGCAGATAGTTTTTAGTTTAAATTTAGAACTCAGCAGAGAGCCTTTAGTTTAAATTTAAAACCCAGAAGAGAGCTTTTAGTTTAAGCTTTTAGTTTAAATTTAAATCCCAGCAGAGAACTTTTAGTTGAAATCTAAAACTCAGTCAGAGAGCTTTTCATTTAAATCAAATCAGAATATATTGTAAGTTAGCATAGAAGGAAGAATAGAGCAAATATATTTTGAGTTGAAAGAAAGAAATTGTTTCTAGAGACCTTTACAAAGAGGTCTTCCAGTTAGGAGGCAGGAGAGATGGAAATTTGTTTTAAATAGGTGTTAAAGCCAAGTGACAGATCAAAGGGGCAATTTGAAAGGCTCCATCTATCAAACCAAGGGCTGTGTGAATCACCCAGGAAATTGTTAACAGATTACCTTAGAAGCACAGATCTGGGACCTGTGTAGCAAGCCAGCTTTTACTTTTAATTCTCCGGAAACAAGCAGGAAGTCAGTCCTCACATATGGGTGACATCGGCACTGACAGAGCCCACACAGTAACCACTCCCCAGCTTTCACAGAAAGCCTTTGGGACTTCTACCACACATGCTTGGTCACCTTCCTGCCCAAATGTGCCATCTTACCTCAGTCTTCATTTTTCCGTGGAGCCCATCAGATGCTTGTCTTTACCTCGGAAAACACTTGTCATTTCTTTTGCTTATTTTTTGCTTTCTCTGTGTGATTCTTTGCTCAGTCGCGTACCATTACCTTCCCGTACCTGGAATTGTTGCTTCCTTGGCATCGTGTCTTTTTGAGTTCCCTCTTTTTTTCTTCACTCGGTGCAGGGGTTTTTTCTCGTGCCCTTCCCTGACCAGGACCTTGGAGTTTGATCTCGCAGGTGTCCTTTTTCCTGCTACATACTCGGTCAGTGGTTTTAAGAAGTGCAATAATTGTGCCCACACTATGTCCATAATGGACCGGCACAACTGCTGCCTTCAGTGCCTTGGGGCTGACCACGATGACTCCACTTGCCCGCTTTGTCTTCATATGACAAGCAAGGGTCAGAAGAATCGTGAAAGGCAGCGGGAGGTGCTGCTTGTCTTCGGCTCCAGCCTCGATCATGGAATTGACCATGCCTGCTCTGAGCCCCAGGTGCTCAGACCATTGGACTAGGGACCATCCACAGAAGACCATCCTCAGAAAGACCAGGCTCTGCCTGAGTCAATGTCACTGGTGGTAAGACCCATGGTCACCAGCACCGCAGTCCTCAGCGCAATGCCAAGGGCGATGGCTGGGAATGGCCCTCAAAGTTGCCCCGGCAGGAGGAGACTCCCTCTTTCTCGAAGGGCCAAAGGAAGCCCACTGAGGCCATCACCATTGATGAGTCCCCACCGAGGGAACCAGCGTAGGGCACGCAACCATTGGAGCCCACGTCAGTGACTGCGGAGCCCTCGTCCCTCAAGGCTAGGATGGCTTCCTTGGAGTTTAGCCTTGCGACTTTCCTCCAGCAGTATACTGCCTCGATACCTGCTGCCTCTGGCTCCTTGGGTCCAGCCACCAGTCCGTCTACCGTGGGGGCATCACCAGCGGAAGTGCAGTCAGTGTTCAGGTTCAGATTGCATTCTGATGCCAGGGCTCAATCCTGTTCCTAGTCTGCTCACCACTCTTCCCCATCGAGCATGTTAGGTTCAGATTGCCAAGGGCGTCAGCCCCCAGCTACCACAACTTGGAATCAGTGCAAAGCCTGTTGGTGGTTCAAACCCCTCTCAGAGTCCAATTCTGAATGGGAGATGGAGGATGAACCCCCCGAGACCATTCGGCACTATATTGCTCCTTCGGACCCTTCTCCTCCACAGGAGCACTGGTGGCCCCCGCCCCAGGATCTCTCCTTCTTGGACTTTGTCACATGTCGAAGGCGCTGGCTTTTGCAGTGGGATTGGAGAATGAACCTTGGGCGGAAGATCTTGAGATACTCCAGTATGAGTCCCCTCTGAAGGAGGTTCTCATGGTGCTAGTTCCCCCTATTTTGGAACTGCTCCTGTTCAGGATGTGGGAAGCCCCAGTTACGGTTCCCATTGTGAGCAAGCAGTTTGATTCCATGTATCAAGTCTGCAAAAGACACAGCTACCACACAATTCCATGGTAATGGAGTCAGTCATGCACCAAATCAAAAGCCAAAAGATACACTCCTCAGTGCCTAAGGGTAGGGAGGCCTGCACCAATGATGGCTGTGGTAGACGGTGCTTCCAGGGTTTGATGCTTGTCACCCATATCCACACATACCAACTGTACATGGGCATATACCTGAGAGACCTGGCAAAGGAGCTGGCCGGGTTCTCAGTTGGGGTGTCTGATGATTTCCTCCAGCACTTCAAGAGCCCGGTGGCAGCAGTCAAAGACTGCTCCAAGTATATCGCTCGGATCGCCTATGATGACTTCGGGTCCATGGCTAGAGTGCCAGCTGTGGGCATTAGTGCCCGCCACCTGGCATGGCTACAGTTCTCGGAGCAATGGGTCCAGGACAAACTGGTCGATATCCCATGCCTGGGAGAGAACCTCTTCGGCAAGCCCATGACGGACAAGGCTGCCGAGCTGGACTCTGAGTTGCTGACCAGAACCAGGCTCTCATGGAAGACCGTTGATCCTTTCTGATGGAAGGCTTTGGGGAAAAAGTCCTTCTACCCAAAGAAGAAGAAGGCCTATGGACAATACCTCGAGTATCCGGCCTATGAGGCTCTCCCACAGGGGCAGCAGGCCAAGAGCTGAGGGGCAGGGCTCTCGTATATCTAAAGCCCCCAAACCCTAGACAGCGCCTCAGCCACAATCTGGTGGGGGCTTATGACTCCTTGGACATAGCCACTTTTCCCCAGTAGGCTCAGTGTCCACTCCTCATGGGGGGAGGGCATCTGATGTTGTTCTCTCATCAGTGACCCAGCAACACCACCGATGCCCGTGCTTTACAGATCATGAAGGATGGATACCTCCCAACTTCGAGCAGGTGCCACTGCTCTTCTATCCAGGGGAGTTCCCGATGGACCCCCTCCATCAAGAACTCCTTCAGTAGGAATTCCCTGGTCTCCTCCTCGACAAGGCAGTGGAGTTCATCCCCTGGTCTCGGATAGGAGAATGATTCTACTCCCATTATTTCCTGGTCCCCAAGAAGAGCGGAGTTTTCAACCCATCCTAGATCTGTGAAACCTCAACCACTTCGTGTTGAAGGAGAAGTTCAAGATAGTTTCCCTTGGAACGCTGATGCCCTACCTCCAGTGGGGAGATTGTCTATGCTCTTTGGATCTAAAAGATGCTTATACCCACATCCTGATCCATCCCATGCTCTGGCAGTACCTCCAATTCATCATCGGAGGCTGTCACTAACAGTACAGAGTCCTGCCCTTCAGACTGGCATCCACTCCCAGAGTATTCTCAAGGTTCTTAGCAGTGATCACTGCTTCTTGAGAATGCAAAGTGTGTTCGTCTTCCTGTATCTGGATGACTATCTCATCCGAGGGCACACACCCAAAAGGTATTTCATGGGATGTGCTGCACCATCCCTGTACTCAAACACTTTGGAGTTTGTCATCAACTACCAAGTCCCACCTGCAGCCCACGCAGCACAAGTTCATTGGTGCCCTCCTCGACACTGTTCAAGCCAGAGCATACCTTTCGACCGAAAAGGCCTGATGACTGTTGGATCTCACCCGGGCAGTGAGTGCCAGTACCTTTGTCTCAGCTCGCCTCATGCTACGCTTCCAGGATTACATGGCTTCCATGGTTCATGTCATCCCGTACTCTTGCCTCCACTTGTAGCAGGCCCAGTGGAGACTCTCCACTCAGTGGACACAGGCAATGAGGCACATGGAGGACAAGATATAGGTGAATCCGCTGCTCGCTGACTCCCTCATCTGGTAGAAGCAGCTGCTGAATCTCCTGGTAGGCCTTCCCTTTCAGGTAACCCCACGTCAGCACATACTCACCATGGATGCCTCCATGCTCGGATGGGGAGCTCATTGGAATGGCTTCGAGACCCAGGGTGTCTGGTTGTGGGATTAGACTCGACTGCACATCAACCTCCTTGAGCTCAGGGTGATTGCAAAGGCTCTGTGGGTGTTTCAACCTACCTTGCCAATCAGATCATCCTGGTACAGATAGACAGCAAGTGGCAATGCTGTACCTCAACAAGAAGAGTGGAACAGGCTCATACCCTCTCTGTCAGAAGGTAGTCTGCCTCTGGAACTTCGCCATCAGTCAGGGTATGCTTCTCAGGGCAGTGTACCTCCCGGTGCAGTCTAATGCAGTATCCAACTGGCTCCAAACCCAGAACCTCAGAATTCAGCAGAAGAAAACAGAGGTCCTGTTCATCATGAGGAATCAAAACTTCATCACACTGCCCTATCTAAAGGTCAAGGATGCTGAACTACAGACCAAACCCGCGATCCGGTACCTCGGAGTCACCTTAGACCAGTGCCTGGACATGAAGATGCACATAAGCAACGTAGTGAGAGCAGTTTACCATAAGATCTGTACCCTCAGGCACCTACGCTTCCTGCTGGAACCGGATGACCTCCGGACAATCTATCAAGCACTGATCATACCGCACTTTGATTACACCAATTCAATCCTGCATGGCCTTCCTCAATTCACATTAAACCCGCTTCAGCTTGCGATGAACTCCGCAGCGAGAGTTCTACTTGGAGCGTCCAAGAAAGACCACATCACACCCATACTGAAACACCTCCACTGGCTTCCTATACAGGGCAGACTCACATTCAAAACCTTGCTGCTTACTTTCAAAGCCATCAATGGGCTCTCCTCCACATCACTAGCAGAGCTTATCCAGATCACTCCCCCCAACAGGTCCAGAAGATCTGTAGCGATCAACACTCTGGTAGTCCCGAAAGAAATAACCCAATGCACCCAGGCAACAGCAAACAGAGCCTTCAAACTCTGCGCACCCAGATGCTGGAACACCCTACCACCCAGCATCTGCGCAATCCCTAACCTAGCCCAGTTTAGGAAGGCATTGAAGTACTACCTCTTCCTCATGTACTACCCGGTAGACAGTGCAACAATAGCCCCATTCATGATCTAGTTGGGGCCGGACAATTGAATCCAACCCTACAAGACACCCAGAATTACGATTAGCGAGATATGACTTCCCATGACGCCTAGATGTAAATAGTTACCCCAGTTATCCAAGTTTTAGTACCTGTTCCTTATAAGCACAGATCTGCCAAGGCAATGTGTAAGTTTTATGTTTCATGTAAACCTCACTGATGTTGAATAGCGCGGTATAAAAGAAAATGTAAATAAAAAAATAAATGCCTTAGTGGACAGGCTCAACCAGGTGAGTCGCACGAGTGGCGGCTCAATCTGCAGGTTCTCCAGCATATCCTCAGCAGGTGGGGCACCCTGACAATAGTTCTTTTTGCCAGTCCCAGCAATACCCAGTTGCCTCATTTCTGCTCCAGACTTCCAGCCCCTACTTGTACAGTGGGTGACGTGTTTCTTTTGCTTTGGGGCAAGGATCTCCTGTATGCATACAAATCACCCACCCAGGTGGTAGCCAAGACCCTCTTCAAGATACAGACGGATCGGACAACGATTATTCTCATGGCCCCTCACTGGCCCAGACAGCCAAGGTTCCTCTTGCTGCTCCATCTCTCTCAGGCGCCCCTGGTTCCCTTGAGCTGTGCCCCGGATCTGCTCTTGCAGGGGGAAGGGACCCTCCTACATTCCAACCTCCAGTCCCTAGCTCTGATGGCTGCTGAGAAGGTAGCCCTGGCCCAGTTTCACCTGCTTAGGGATGTCAAGGATGTGCTCCTCATGTCCTGCAAGGATTCCACCAGATGGTCATACCCTTCAAATGGCGTAGGTTTACAGTCTGGTGTGCGGATAGGGATATCAATCCTTTCACCTGCCCAGTGCAGGAGGTCCTGCAATACCTCCTCCACCTCTCCAGTACTGGTTTGAAGTCCAATTCTGTATGAGTACACATCAGTGCCCTCACGGCTTGCCATCATCTTGTGGGCCGCTTCATGAGGGGACTGCTGCCTTCATGGCCTCCCATCCGCCCACCTACAATGGCGTGGGACTTGAATGTGGTTCTCAGGAAGTTCATTGCTCCTCCCTTTGAGCCACTTGCCTCTTGTCATCTCGAGTATCTCACTTGGACGGTAGTCTTCCTTGTGTCGCTCATGTCTGCACAGGGTCAGAACATTGCAGGCTTTAATGGCCCATGCCTCTTACACAAGGTTCCATCATAATAGGGTGGTCCTTCATACTCACCCTAAATTTCTCCCTAAGGTTGCTCCTCCTTTCATCTCAGCCAGGAGGTGGTTCTCCCCACCTTTTTTCTCAGGCCTCACACGAGCAGAGCTGAGGTCCCTCTCTTCACACTCTAGATTGTAAAAGAGCTTTGGCCTTCTACATTGAGCGAATGAAGGCTAACCGCTGCTCATCTCAGCTGTTCATCTGTTATGACCTGAACAGGCTCGGCGTTGCGGTCTCTAAATGCATCATTTCTACCTGGGCGGCAGACTGTATCTCCTTGCCTATCAACAGCAGTCTTTCTCTGGAATGTCATGTAATGGCCCATAATGTCTGGGCCATGGCCACCTCTGTGGTATATCTGTGCTCTGTCTCCCTTTTGGAGAGCTGCCAGGCTGCTACCTGGTCTTTGACCCACATCTTCGCAGCTCACTATTGCCTTGATGGGGATTCTCGCCGTGACAGCAGCATCGGACAGGCTGTGCTGCGGCATGTATTTGGGAATTGATGCAGCTCCTCCTTCTGGCCCTTCTATCTGTCCAGGCTACCAGAGAATTGATTCTCTGCCTGAGACTGGGGCCACAAGCTGACCTTCTGACTTCTCAGCATTCTTCACTGTCATTCACGGTCCGTTTTTTCGGTTGCCTGTGGTTTCTACAGGTTTTTCGGTAGCCTGTAGCTAGGGAGTCCTATATGTGAGGACTGACTTTCTGCTTCTTCCTGGAGAAAGCGTAGTTACTCACCTGTAGCAGGTGTTCTCCAGGAACAGCAGGAATCAGTGCTCACTATCCTTCCTCCTCCCTGTGTTGTTTTTTTCTTTTTCTGCTTGATTAAGCTATGTTAACATACTGAACTAAGATTGCACCCTTGGGCGGGAAGGTGACCATGCATGTGTGGTAGAACTCCCAAAGGCTTTCTATAAAAACTGGTGCCGACGTCACCCATATGTGAGGACTGATTCCTACTATTCCCGGAGAACACCTGCAACAGGCGAGTAACTACGCTTTCCCTCCCACCCACCTCAGGCATAATCTAAGTTTTATAGGCTCTTAAAGCTATTAAAGGGGGAGAGTTGGTTAAATTTACTTTAAAGTTCAGCTGGCTATCCTCATCAGGAATAGATTAATTAAGGCCCTGAAATTAATTAATCTTGAGGTGAACAAAGTCCCTTAAACCTAATTGATATAAGTGTATCAGTACAAGTATCCCTAGCAACTTTAAGCAAATAACTTAAATAGTGTGATAAGGAAGCTTATAATAGCTCAGGAAGGAGCTATAGAAAAGGTGAAGTGACTCTTAACAAGCAACCTGTCAGTTCTGGTAGAAATAAGAAAACAGAATTTTCCCATAAAAGACTACCAGTCCCAGAATGCACCAGGTTTCCAACAGCCATTAGAGGAGCTGAAGTGGGGAAACGTGTGTTCAATCAGGAGGGCTGTGAGGTAATCCCTAAGCACTCATCTCAAAAGGCAGGGCCTGATTCAGCACAGCTGCGCTGTGCTAGGGTGGAGCACTCATTAAAGCAGAATAAAGGTAGAGTTTATTCTACAGAAAATTATCCTGATCCTCAGTTTCATCTGGGAGATCCTCAGTTTGATCTTGGAGATCCTCATCTTGGACAGCTTCATCATCTGGAGGATCATCAGAAGCAGAAGCCAGAGCGGACGGACAGAGAGGGCAAGAAACCCTTTGGAAGAAAGAAGAGAAAAGCATTTGGGAGGTCTAGAGGAGTCCAGAGCAGTACGTATACTGGGAGACATTCAAAAGGCCAGCATATACCATTGGACTGGGGAAAGCCAGAGGAATGGTGCTGCAGAGCTAGGAATCTCCAGACGGTACCTGTGAGGGAGACGGCTGCACGTGGAAGGGACCCTAAGACCCGTGCCAGAAGGTATGTGAAGAGAGATCCAGAGTCCAGGGATCTGGATTGGAAGGCTGTACATAAGAACTGGACTACATACTGGCCAGGCTATTTAGAGAGGAACTCTAACAGCAATGGAAGCTCAGGTATGAACACTGATCTATGCCCTAGCTATAACCTTGAAAGACAGCAGGGAAACAAGTATTCTCCTGAGAGTGCTACATTGAGAAATTCCTCTGTGCCAATCCATGATATTGAACCCATGATTGTTGAAGAAGGGGGAGCGGTCTTAGATACAGGCTGTGAATATATGGATTGCTCTCTGTCTAAACTCCTTTGGTAATTTTCTGTTACAAAGTACAACAACCATCACAAAGAAATACAAACTTGTTCTTTAATCTACTCAGAAAAGCTCCTGAAGTAGGATTTGAGCCACGCAGTAGAAAGCAAGCCAGCTAAGGGGTTTCAGCTGGGTAACTGCTAGCAATTGAGCCTTACCTAATTGCTTGTGAGCTCTGAGGGAATCACTTCTGAATCTATGTGTGAAGATATAAGAAGTTAACCTGAAAAGAACAGTTTTTCCCTTCTTTGTGGGTTTTGCTTGTTGTTTGAAACACTGCTAAGAAAATATTAGCTAAAGCCTACAGAAAAGACCAGTTTGTTACCAACCAGGTCTTTATTCTTTTGATTTGATTGCCTGACAAGTTCAACTACTGTTTTCCTGATTTTGTTTTTCTAAGTTTAACACTGAAAGCAAGTATCCTGTTTTATGTGCTACCAAGCATATCTGTGTTGGGAGAAATAACCCCATAAATAAATATCTTATTGGCTTTACACTTAAGCACAACTAATTATTGTGAGCAGCTGTGTCTGGTGTGAATGGACTGCATTTCCCACAATCCCTTGCAAATCATATTGATATATGCACTTGCCAAGACTGTGAACATTCTCACCCAGGCAGCCGTCTGACAATAGCTAAATAAAACCTTAAAACTATGATGCAGACAGCAGTCCAGCAGCGAGATAGGGACTATCCAGTCTTTCAAACTGAGTATCACATGTACAATTTTCTTCCAGTTAATGAGCAAAAGGAGGAAGTTAGGGCATCCTGACAGAGAAATTCCAATAAAGATAAAAGTAACCCAGATGCCCTTAAGTAGAGAGCTGAAAGATTCCAAATTACCCCTATTAACTGATAACCAGATTAATATGAATATATATACAACCTTTAAAATGCCTGTATGCAAATGCTAGAAGTCTAAAATAATAAGATAGAAGAGCTAGAATAAATAGCACTATCTCCAGGAACAAGCAGGAATGAGTCTTCACATATGGGGTTTGTCGGCGCCGACAGAGCCCGCACGGGAATGCTCCCCAGCATCCAATCAGAAGGCTTTTGGGAGCATCCCTCGCGCCTGCGCGGTAGCTTCCCGCCCTTCCCACTGCCTCTCCCCAGTTTTCGTTTTTCCGCGGAGCCGACAGGACGTACCTCCTGTCACCGCAGAAACTTTTCTTCTTTTTCTTGTTTCCTGTGGTCGCGGTTTTTTTCCCACTGACTCTGGCACCGCTGGTGCCTCCCTTTTTTTCCTTATTTTTTTTTGTTTCCTTTATTTTCCTTCGAGGAGCATCCTCCTCGTGTTATTCTGAGGCCTACCGGGCTTTCCAGCATGGAGCCTTCTTCCCCTAAGAAGTGCCCCCACTGTGGAGACGTTGTCTTCTTCGACTCCAATGCCTGGTGTCTCTCCTGTTTGGGCCCTGACCCCTTCTCCCCCGGTTCCCCGGGCTTCAGCGTCGGGAGAAGACCCTCCCTGTTTCGAGTGTCCCTCGATGACGTCTTTCCCTCTGAGGTGCGGTCGTCGGCTTTCTCTCCTCGCCAGGATCAGGTAACCCAACAACAGTCTGTTAAGACTAACCGAGCCTTGAGGGGTGAGTCTCATGCGCTGCATGACGACGGCTCCAGCCTTCCCCTCCAGTCCCTTACACCCCGGAGGGAGTCTTCGGGCTCCAGAGCCTCCACGGGGTTTCGGGTTGTTCCTGAGGTTCGCTCCTCACAGAACATTCCCGAGCCATGCCCGAGGGTGGCACCCGCTTCAAGCGGTGCAGATCCCTCGGCATCGGCGCCGGCGTCGAGTGTTCCACTCTTCGCCAGGGACTGTCAGCTGGTGTCCTCGGTGCCTTCGGGGCCGATCGACTCGACCCAGTCTGGCTCTACGGCATCCCGGCCCTGCACGGGGGCGGTACCCGCTTTCGGCGGTGCCAATTCCCCGGCATCGGCGTCGGTGTCGAGTGTTCCACTCTTCACCGGGGATCGTCGGACCAACCTGACCCGGTATGGCGTGCCCACACCCCTGCCATGCGCGGAGGTGGTGACCGCTTCGAGCTGGACCAAGTCCTCAGCATCGGCGTCGAAGTCAGTGGCTCCACTCCCCGCCGGGGATCGGCACTGGGTGCCCTCGGTTCCGTCAGGGCCGATCGACTCGTCCCCGGCTTCCGCGGGGGCGGTACTGGCCTTGAGCGGCTCCGCCCCTCCGGCGGCGGTCTCGGGAACAAGGGCCCCGTTCTTTGCCAGGGGTTGCCACCGGGCTCCACCTGCGGAGCCGATCGATCTATCCCGGTCGGGCGGGTCGGCACCCCCATCTTGCGCAGGGCCGGGGCCTCCCCCGGACACCACCGACCTCCCGGCATCTACGCGGGCGTCGAGTGCTCCACTCGTCACTAGAGTTTGCCCGCGGGACCCGGGACCTTCGGTCGAGTCGACCCAAAGAAGCGCCGCGGCCGCGGAGCCGGGGCTGTGCGTCTCGCTCCCCGCCAGGGCTCGTCGGCGGGTTACCTGGGTACCCTCGAGGCCGCGTAGTATGCCCCGTAAGGGTTTCCCGCTCAATAAAACAGGCGCGGGAAGAACCCCGGCGTCTAGAAGGGCCTCTCTCCCGACGTCGGAGCCGACTTCGGGTGTTTCCCTCTTCGCCGAGTTTCGGCCTGGGAAGCCCTCGTTGCCCTCGGCACCGATCGTCGCGACCCCGACTCCATTCTCAGGAGTGGCAGCACTGGTGCGGCCGCCGACACCGGGGCCCCCTAAGGAGGCGTCGCTCGGTTCGATGCCCAGCCTCGAATCGATCTCCAGTCTGGAAAGCGTCGCTCCGACGCATTTCGGATCCGACCCCGGTCTCTTCCGACGGCGCAGTGCTGCGCTCGCCTGCTCTCCAGCTGCCTCGGCACCACTCCAGCCGCCCTTGCGGATTGCCCCGGGGGCGGCCCCGCCCCCGGAGTCAGGGCTGAGGCCGAGTCCCGCAGGCCCGTCGGGGACGTCGCTCCCTTCGATGCCCCGCTTGGAATCAATCCCGGGCTCTGACGATGCAGTACCAACTGCCTCGAATTGGGACTGTCAGTACCCTCCTCTGTTTAGAGCGATTCCTCCCGTGCACCAGTACGGTGGGTCCCCTGGTGTTCAAGCGGGCCCCTCCACCTCGGCCTCCCCCGGAATAGCCCCTCTGGGAGAGCCGTCTTTTCAGGACTTCCTCCTTGACATGGCGGACTTGCTCGCCATTCCTATCCCGGGCCCTTCGCTAAGTCCGGGTACTGCGGAACAGGCAGCCATAATGCTTCCTCTACATCCCTCCCTGCGGGATCTCCTGCTCGGGATTTGGCGCTCGCCCTTACAGGTACCGGCGCCGCCTAAAGCCATGCATGCCCTGTATCGGGTGCCCCCCTCTCCGGGTTTCCAGACGCACCAGCTTCCCCATCATTCCATTGTGGTGGAATCGGCCCTGAGGAAGGTCGGAAGCAAGAAGAAGCACTCTTCCTGCCCCCCGAATCGTGCGTCTAAAGCTCTGGACAACTTTGGGCGGCGAACCTTCCAAACGTCCATGTTGGCTTCCAGGATTCTCTCATATATTTTCTATATGAGCCTGGCGCTTCGGGAGGTCACCGAGAGGTTATCTCTTTTGTCTCCCTTTGTGTCGGCCCCTCGGGCCCCTGACTATTCCTTGCTTCTTTACCATTGCAGGAATATCTCTTGGTTTCTTTCTCGTGCTGCCGTGGACTCTTTTGAGTCAGTTAGCAGGTCCTCTGCTGTCGCCATAGGGGCGCGTCGTACAGCCTGGTTGCAGGCTTCCGACTTGTGCAGCTGGACACAACATAATCTGGGTAATTCCCCGTGCACCGGGGAGACCTCTTCAATGGCGAGGCTTTGCGTCAGGTTGCTCAATGCTCCGCCGACCTGTTTGGCGCTGGCCGCCCGTGGCTCTCCCCCTCTCCCGGGGGTAGGAAATGTCCTTCCCGACCCTCCTTTCCGAAGAAGAGGAAGTTTCATCCCTCTGCCCACCTGCCGGGTGCGCCCATGCCAGGGACATCTCACACCGGTCGGCAGTGCCAGGGCTCGCGCCAGGCTGCCCATGCCAAGCAGCCTTAGGCTCCGGTATGCGGCAGTTTGCGCTTAACTCCTCTTACCAGAAGTTACTGTCCAGTTCTACACTGGGGTTCTTTTCAGTATGACAAGTGGTTCGGCTGCTTGATTGGAGGTATGGAGCCCCCTCCCCCGGGGGGGGGGACCCTTCCCACACTAGGTTAGCCTGGCTCCTCAGGGCCATGCTAGTCTTCTTCGGACTTACCCTCGGGTACGTCCCTCGAATTCCCCTCTGCCTGGTTCCCCCGGATTGAGGGGATCGCGCATCGAATCTCCTTCTCCCAGTGTAGGCCTTGGCCGCTACTCTCCGAGCATGGCCCGAACTAATCCTCGACAGGGCCGGACCACCCCCGTCCTCTGGTCTGTGTCTCCGCTCTCGCAAAGAAACCCCTGGGTCTGTCAGGTTACGGTGGACAGGAGTCCCACTGACCCATGTCGATCCCCGGCTCCGCTCCCTGCACTCTTCGGAGCGGCGGAGGGCATTGGCCCTACCCCGAGGTTTTTTTTTATATATGCCGGAGATGACCCCCACAGTCACACCGTGGCTATAGGGTTTTCTATCCTCCTGCCTTCCCTGTGGTACGGAGGACACATTTTTTCTGCGTGGCTGTCAGGTGGACGCCTCAGGGGCCTACGTACTCCTGATGTGCTCCTCCCCAACTGATCTGGCGGTCACGCAACCATACTGCTACTCTCGCCGATCTGCCCTGCACCACGCACATCGGCCCATCACTTTGGATGGCCCTTCCCCCGCCACCTTCCAGGTGGGCGCCCTCCTGTGGATCAAGGGCCGGTCCGAGTTGGCATTATCGTTCTCACGTGTGCATGTCCCCTGCATACCGGTTTAGTAACCTGGGTGGGCGTTCCCGGGCCCACCTATAGCCCGATATACATCTATACCTGTTATTGGATATATATCGGTACAGGTGGGCGCTTTTGGGAAATGTTATAGCGCCCTGTGTCTTACCGACTATCTCCCAATTGTCGGTACTGACGTTTTGTTATTTCTTACGGGGTCCGGCCGGTCCGCTTGCCTGCGTTCTGCGGCTCGGGTACTCGGATCGGTTATGCTTAAACTTGCTGTGAAGTCAACAGCCCCTTGGTTTACGCCTCCTTGTCTGGAGGTTTTCGAACCCAATGTCTTCCTATCCCTTGCCGGCTAGGGTAGACAGTGTACCCCTCGGTATCCCGGGGTACACTCCTGTTCTTCTCCGGGCTGGGTTCTCCCAGATCGGTCAGTCTTCTGCTTAGTCCTCTGGATTGGGGACTCTGCTCCTACTGGAGTTCTCAGCTTCTCTTAGAGCTCCTTGTGATGACCTGCCGTCCTTCCGGTGCCGGTTGACACCTGTGTCTCCAGCCCGCCCGGACTGGGAACTTCGTCCTCTCTGCGGTGAAGTTCCCTTGAAGACTTCGCTACTGCATCTACAGTACCCGTCGCAGCTCTGCCTTCTACAATCCAGTAGGTAAGCTCTAGATTGTGCTAGATCATTAACGGTTTAATGATGTTTGACGTGGTTTTGAAGACTCCACCTGTAGTCTTTGGTTGCTGTGCCTTGGCAACTCTTCTCAACTCCTACCCTCCATCCCTCAGGGGATGCCGGGGATCCAGGTGGGGCGATGCCGCCCTGTCCAGGGGTGCGCATTCTGGGATCTCCTCTGGCACCCTCAGCTAGGGAGTCCCCATATGTGAAGACTCATTCCTGCTTGTTCCTGGAGATAGCACAGTTACTTACCTGTAACAGGTGATCCCCGGAACAGCAGGAATTAGTCTTCACAACCCACCCACCTCCCCTAGGAGTTGTAATTCTCTCTCTCTCTCTCTCTTCCTTCCTCTCCTCTCCTTCTGTCTCAGCTATGAAACGCAACTGGGGAGAGGCAGTGGGAAGGGCGGGAAGCTACCGCGCAGGCGCGAGGGATGCTCCCAAAAGCCTTCTGATTGGATGCTGGGGAGCATTCCCGTGCGGGCTCCGTCGGCGCCGACGAACCCCATATGTGAAGACTAATTCCTGCTGTTCCGGAGATCACCTGTTACAGGTAAATAACTGTGCTAAATGAAAGGTTAGATATGATTGCCATTTCAGAGACCTGGTGGAAGGAGGACAACCAATGAGACACTGATACCTGGGTACAAACTATATCACAATGATAGGGTAGATCAAAGTGGTGGAGGGGTTGTGCTGTATGTTAGAGAGGGCATTGAGTCACATAGAATTAAAGTTTTGCATGAAACAAAATATACTGTAGAATCTCTATGGATAGAAATCCCATGTAAAAAGGGGAAGGCGATAGCAGTGGGGGTGTACTACCAACTGCCTGGCCAGAATGAACAGATGGATGATGAAATGCTAAAAGAAATCAATGAAGCCAACAAAAGTTACAAATTAGTGGCCAATCTAGGTCACAAGTACTAGCAGCTTCTCCAAAAAACACAGGTTCCACAGTGCTTGTATTGGGTCAAGCAGTGGGTTTCCCTGGTCCTCTTTAATAATAGTTTATGGACCTTTCATCCAGGAACTTGTCCAAACCTTTTTTAAACAAAGCTACACTGACAGCTTTACTACATTCTCCGGTAACGAATTCCAGAGTTTGATTACGCGTTGAGTGAAAAAATATTTTTTCTTATTAGTCTTAAATGAGTTGCATTGTAGCTTCATTGCATATTTCCTAGTCTTTCTACTTTTTGATGGTGTAAACAATCGATCTACATTTACCCGTTCCACTCCATTCATTAATTTATAGACCTCTATCTTATCTCCCCTCAACCATCTCTTTTCCAAGTTGAAGAACCCTAACCTTTTAAGCCTTTCCTCATAGGGGTATCCTTCCATCCCCTTTACCATTTTGGTGACTCTTCTCTGTACTTTTTATAATTCCGCTATATTTATTTATTTATTTATTTATTTAACACTTCTTTTATACCGCGCTATTACAATCAGTGCGGTGTACATTGAACAAGAACATACTACAATGTATACAAGTAACATTGAGTTAAGATATGATGACCAGAATTGCACACAATATTCAAGATGCATTCGCACCATGGAATGATACAGAGGCGTTATAATATCCTTTGTTTTATTTTCCATTCCTTTCCTTATGATATCTAGCATTCTACTTGCTCTCTTGGCCGTCGCTGCACACTGGGCGGAAGGTTTTAACATGTTATCCACGATGACGCCTAAATCTTTATTCTGGGTGGTTGTTCCTAATGTGGTTTTTCTTTCCTAGATGCATAACTTTGCACTTATCCACATTAAATCTCATCTGCCATTGGGATGCCCAGTCTTCCAATTTATCCTCTTGCAATTTTCCACAATCCCCATGGGTTTTAACAACTTTGAAAAGTTTTGTGTCATCTGCAAATCTGATAACTTCACTCGTTATTCCCATTTCCAGGGCATTTATGAATATGTTAAAAAGCAGCGGACCCAGCACATATCCCTGAGGTACTCCACCTTTCTTCATTGGGAAAATTGGCCATTCAAAGGCTTTCTGACAGTCCAGATACACTATATCAACCGACTCACCTTTGCCTATCTGTTTATTCACACCTTCAAAAAAAACATAACAGGATTAGTAAGACAAGACCTTCCTTGGCTAAAGCCAGGTTGGCTGTTTCCCATTAAGTCGTGACTATCTACATGTTCAGTAATTTTGTTCTTTATGATGGTTTCTACCGTTTTCCGTGGTACTGACATCGGGCTCACCAGTCTTTAGTTTCCCGGATCAACCCTTTTAAAAATCTGGCGTTACATTGGCCATCTCTAATCTTTAGGTATTACAAATGATTTTAATGATAGTTCACAGATTACTAATAGTAGGTCTGCAATCTCATATTTCAGTTCTTTCAACACCCTTGGATGTATACCATCAGTCCAGGTGAATTGATACTCTTCAGTTTATCAAATAGTTGTAATACATCTTCCCAGTGTATCGATATTTCTTTCAATTATTCCGCAGCATCACCTTTAAATACCATTTCTGTCATGGGTAACATCCCTACATCTTCTTCAGTAAAAGACTGAAGAAAATAATTCATTCAGTCTTTCCGCTATGGCCTTGTCCTCTCTTAATGCCCCTTTTACTCCTCTATCCAATTGACTCTTTCACAGGTTTTTTGCTATGAATGTACTTGAAAAAGTCTTTATCATGTGTTTTTCCTTCCACGGGAAGCTTCTTCTCAAATACTCACTTTGCCTGCCTTATCAATGCCTTGCATCTAACTTGCCAGTGCTTGTATTGTTTCCAGTTTTTGTCATTTGGCTCATTTTTCCATTTCCTGAAAGATGATTTTTTGGCAACAGCAGACTCTCTGACCTCACCTTTAAATCATTTTGGCAGTTTTTTGCCTTCCTTCCACTTTTCTTAAAGCATGGAATACATCTGGTCTGTACTTCCAAGATAGTATTTTTAAACAACACCCAAGCTCGATGTAAATCTTTGACCTTTACAACTGCTCCTTTTAGTCTATTCTTAACTATTTCCTCATTTTATCATAGCCTCCCCTTTGAAAGTTAAAAGGTAGTACTGTGGATTTCCTTGCCATCTTCCATTTATTAAATCAAACGCGATCATGCTATGATCCCTAGTGCCAAGTGGCCCTACCCTTATCTCTTGCACCAAATCTTGTGTTCCACTAAGGACTAGGCCCAAAATGGCTTCCCCTCTGGTTGGTTCATGAACCAGCTGCACCAAGAAGCAGTCATTTATTTCAGCTAGAAACTTTATCTCCCTAGCATGTCCTGCCATGACACTGACCCAGTCGATACCAGGGTAATTGAAATCACCCATTATTATTACTGTGCTGTAACTTTTGTTGGCTTCCCTGATTTATTTGAGCATTTCATTATCCATTTGTTCATTTTGGCCAGGCGGTCAATAGCTATAGTACACCCCCACTGCCATCGCCTTCCCCTTCCCCTTTTTACATGGAATTTCAATGCATAGAGATTCTACGGTAAATTTTGTTTCCTGCAAAACTTTAATCCTTTGTGACTCAATGCCCTCTCTAACATAGAGCGCAATCCCTCCACCAATTTTATGTGCTCTATCATTTCAATATAGTTTGTACCCAGGTATCACAGTGTCCCACTGGTTGTTCTCCTTCCACCATGTCTCTGAGATACCAATCATATCTAATCTCTCATTTAGTGCTGTATATTCTAACTCTCCCATCTTATTTTTTAGACTTCTAGCATTTGCATATAAGCATTTTAGAGGCTGTGTTTTATTCATATTCATCTGGTTATTGGTAGGCAGGGGTAATTTGGAATCTTTAAGCTCTGTCTGCTCCATACTCAAGGGCATTTGGGCTACTTTTGTCTTTATTGGAACCTCTCTGTCGATATGTCCTTACTTCAATCTTTTGCTAGTATCCTTCAAGGATACATTGTTCCAAACCATGTGCTCTTGGGCAACTGTTGGCTCTCCCCTATTATCTAGTTTAAAAGTTGCTCTATTTCCTTTTGAAAGGTTAATGCCAGCAGCCTAGTTCCATCCCGGATAAGGTGGAGCCCATCCCTTCAGAATAGCCCCTCCTTTCCCCAGAATGTTCATCAGTTCCTAACAAATCTAAAACCCTCATCCTTGCACCATCGTCTCATCCACGCATTGAGACTCCAGAGCTCTGCCTGCCTTTTGGGTCCTTCGCGTGGAACGGGAAGCTTTTCGGAGAATGCTACCCTGGAAATTCTGGATTTCAACTTTCTACCTAAAATCCTAAATTTAGCCTCTAGATCCTACATACCACACTTTCCTATGTCATTGGTACCAACATGTACCAAGACAGCAGACTCCTCCCCAGCACTATCTAAGACCTTGTCTAGGTGACGCATGAGGTCCACTACATTTGCACCAGGCAGGCATGTTAACAGGCGATCCTCACATCCACCAGACACCCAGCTATCTACATGCCTAATGATTGAATCACCAACTATAATGGTTGTCCTAACCCTTCCCTCGAGGGCACATAGCCCTGGAGAAACCTCCTCAGTGCGAGAGGGTTTTACATCACCTGGAGGACAGGTCCTAGCTACAGGATCACTTCCTGTCACACCAGGGTGAGGCTTTCCTGCCATGTGACCTCTCTCCTCCATGGCAACAGGGATGCTGCCAGACTGGTGGTGGGACTTCAGTCCTACATCCCTGTAGGTCTTGTCTATGTACTTCTCTGTCTTCCTTACGTCCTCCAAGCCTCCAGAGGTTGGACTCATACCCTGAGAGCAAAGAGCTCCTTGCACCTAGTGCACACGTAAGTCCCCTCACCAAATGAGAGAAAATCATACATGTGACACTCAGTGCAAAAGGCTGGAAAGCCTCCATCTTGCTGCCGGACTGCTGCCTGCATGTTAGTTTTGTGTTCAGGTATTTAAATTCTTTACTTACTAAAGGTTGCTGGGGATACTTATACTAATACAACTATAGCTAATGCGTTAAATGTACTTTGTTCATCTGACACTTAATTAATCTCTGGTCCTTAATGTATGCCTGATGAGGATAAACAGCTGCACCTGAGAGTGAATATGGCACTTCCTTTCCTTTAAGAGGTTTAAGCACCTATAAAACTACGGTTATCCCAGGGGTGGGTGGGTGTCAGGGAGGGAGGGAGGGAGGGAAAAAAGACTTATTAAAAGCTGGCTACTACACAATACCCTGTCCTCTGCTTCTAAGGTAATCTGTGACTAATTTCCTGGGTGATTCCAACAGCCCTTGCTTGGATAGAGGGAGTCTTGGGTTTTAATATTAACCAGAATGCTCTCTGCTGTGTTTTAAAGTTGGGCTGGATGTTGAAACTGATAAATGAATCCTTACAACAGGTTGGTGTCCCCCTCGATTGAAATAAGCAGTAGTGACACCTTTACTGAAGAAGGTGAATGCTGATAAAAGAATCTGTGAGAACTTCAGGCCCATATCAAGTCCCCTTTGCTGGCTAAGTTAATGGAAAAAGAGGTAGTAGCCAGCTGGGGGCATTCCTGGAGAATTATGAGTTGTTATATGAGGCCAGGAGGTGGAATGGAGACTTATAAGAACATAAGATATGCCATACTGGTTCAGACCAAGGTCAATCAAGCCCAATATCCTGTTTCCAACAGTGGCCAATCTAGGTCATACGTACCTAGCAGTTTCCCCAAAAGACACAGGTTCCACAATGCTTGTACTCGGTCAAGCATTGATATCCTGGGTCCCTTCTTAATAATTGTTTATGGACCTTTCCTCCAGGCAGGGCCGGCCCGTCCATTGAGCGAGAATGTTTTTTGCACAGGGCCCCGCGTTTCAGGGGGCCCCGCGCAAAAAACATTCTTTTTGAAAAGTAAAATTGAAAAAAAAAAAAACCTGTCTGCTGCCGCGGTCGGGGCCGCCGCGGCAGAATCGAGCGTGCCGCGGGGCCCCCCTGTGCACGGCAGAGCCTGCCCTCCTTGTAGCAGCTCTCTCTTTGGAGCTGAAGTCAGACGCGCCGGCTTGCAGAGCGCGAGGGAAGAGTTTCTCCCTCGCTGCTCTGTTAAGCCCGCGGGGGCTGATGGGAAGTTCCCATCAGCCTCCGCGGGCTTAACAGAGCAGCGAGGGAGAAACTCTTCCCTCGCGCTCTGCTCTGCAAGCCGGCGCGTCTGACTTTTCAGCTCCAAAGAGAGAGCTGCTACAAGGAGGGCAGGCTCTGCCGTGCACAGGGGGGCCCCGCGGCACGCTCGATTCTGCCGTGGCGGCCCCGACCGCGGCAGCAGACAGGTTTTCTTTTCTTTTTATTTTCGCTGGGCTGGGCTGGGCTGGGGGGGGGGTTTAGGAGTGTTGATGGGCTGGGCTGGGCTGGGCTGGGGGGGGTTTAGGAGTGTTGATGGGCTGGGCTGGGCTGGGGGGGGGTTAGGAGTGTTGATGGGCTGGGGGGGTTAGGAGTGCTGATGGGCTGGGGGGGTTAGGAGTGGTGATGGGCTTGGGGGGGCTAGGAGTGGTGATGGGCTGGGGGGGGTTAGGAGTGATGATGGGCTTGGGGGGGTTTAGGAGTGGTGATGGGCTATGGGGGAGCTAAATCTGTATATGGGCTGATGGGATTAGGACTGAAAGTGGATTGATGGGGGGTTAGGACTGGTAATGGGCTATGGGGGGGCTTAAACTAAAAATTGGGTGATGGGGGATTAGGACTGGAAATGGGCTGGTGGGATTAGGACTGGGAGTGGGCTGATGGGGAGGTTAGGACTGGTAATGGGTTGGGGGGGTTGCTAGGACTGGAAATGGGCTGAGTGGAAGGGGGCTTGAACTGCAAATAGCTGATGGGGAGGGGGGCTTGGAATGGGCTCTTAGGGGAAGGAGCTAGGACAGGAAATGGGCTGATGGAGGGGCTAGGATAGGACTGGGAATTGGGTGTTGGGGGAGCTAAGATTGGAAATGGGCTGTGGTGGGGGCTTGGATTGAAATGGACTCATGGAGGGGCTAGAACTGGAAGTAGGTTCATGGGGGGCTTGGATTAGAAATGGGCTGAGTGGAGGGGAGCTAGGATTTAACATGGGCTGATGGTGGGGCTAGGAAAGGACTAGAAATGGGCTGATGGGAGGCTGGTATTGGAAATGAGCTGATGAAGGGACTCGGATAGGACTGGAAATGGATGGGGGAGCTAGGACTGGAAATGGGCTGATGTGGGGACTAGAAGGGAGCGGATACTGGGTGGGGCTGCAACTAAAAGGGAGCTGATGTTGGGGGAGATTAGAAGGGGATAGGGCTGGGAGAGTGAAATGGAGAGGGGAAGAATATTTTGTGTGGGAGGGAAGAAAAATCTACAATTGGCCGGGTATTGGGAGACTAAGGGGCTTGTTTACAAAGCCGCGGTAGTGGTTCGCGATCGCAGCCGCGGCCCCGATTACGATCGCAAACCGCTACCGCGGCTTTGTAAACAAGCCCCTAAGTGGGGATTGAGGATGGAGGGGTAAAATTTGAGTGGATGAAATAGGAATGAGGAAAGAGCAAAAGGAGAAAGATTATTATGTTAAAGCAGATGTAGAGAGAGAATGGAAAAAAACTAGAGGAGAGAAAGACAGGACAAATGGACAGCAGACGATGGAGAGTTAGCAGAAGACACAAATAAACCAGAAGAAAGTGACTGGAACAATTGCAACTGAAAAAAAAATGCACAAAAGGTACAAAGATATCTCTTTATTTTGAATTTATTAACTGGAATATGTCAGCTCTGGGAAATGTGCATCATTAATGTCGGTGCTTTGTTTAGTACAAGAGGAAATTAATTTATAGTTTTATTTCAACATTGTTGTACATTCCAAGTTTGGCTTTTAGGGTTCCCAGTTTAATTATTGTCTTCCTGTTTTTAAATTGTGATTCCTTGTTTGGTGATGGTCTATGTTCTGCATGTGTAACTGAGCTGAGGTATTCTGTTTATGTAATTCCTATTTGACATTGCCACTTGTTCTCTTTCCCCAGTAGGTCATGTATTGTTATTCTCTGAAATGTATTGGTTTAATATTTGCAGTGTTGCCTTTTGATAGGTAGGGTATGGTGCTTTATGAGTCTTGGTAGTGCTGTTAGGATACGGTGGGTTTGCTATGGGTTCTAAATGGGCAGTGTTTGTAGTAGTTCCTAATGTGCCTGGCGGTTGGCACTGGATTATAGTAATGTAGAAATCTTTGTCTTTCTTTATCCATACACTCATGAAGAGGCATGTTTACTAAAAGTTAGTGTATGGTAACATTATGCAAATATTTATGCAAATGAGGCCCCTTATGCAAATGAGGCCCCGCACCGAGTCTCCGCACATGGCCCCGCACCCCCCTTGGGCCGCCCCTGCCTCCAGGAACTTGTCCAAACCTTTTTTAAACCCAGCTACACTAACAGCAATCAGTATCAGTATTGCAGCAATCTGATGCAGCTGTTACCGTACTCACAAGGCTCTGCCAAGAAATATGGAAGACAACATCATGGCCAACTGACTGGAAAAAATCTGTGCTTATACCAATACTAAAGAAAGGTGATCCAACTGACTGTGGAAATTATCGCACAATCGCTCTGATCCCACATGCCAGCAAGATTCTACTGAAGATTATTCAAAAGAGACTACAACCATACCTGGAACAAGAACTACCTGAAGTGCAAGCAGGGTTCAGGAAAGGGCGAGGAACGAGAGACATCATTGCAGATGTGAGATGGATCCTTGAAAAGACTAAAGAATACCAAAAGGATATCTATTTGTGCTTTATCGACTATAGCAAGGCTTTTGACTGTGTAAACCATGAGAAACTCTGGACCACATTAAGAAGCATGGGTATACCAGAACACCTGATCGTTCTCTTGCGCAATCTGTACATTGATCAAGAAGCAACAGTTCAAACGGAACAAGGCGAAACAGAATGGTTTAAAATAAGCAAAGGTGTAAGACAAGGCTGCATACTTTCCCCCTACCTGTTTAATTTATATGCAGAACAAATCATCAGAGAAGCAGGATTGTATGAAGACAACAGAGGTGTGAAGATTGGTGGAAGACTCATCAACAACCTTCGCTATGCTGATGATACCACATTACTGGCTGAAAGTGAAGATGATCTGAAACATTTGCTTCTCACAATCAAAGAACATAGTCTCAAAATGGGCCTGCACCTTAATGTAAAGAAGACAAAGATCATGACAACTGGCATAATCAACAGGTTCATCGTTGAAGGAGAAGAAATTGAAATTGTGAACAACTTTAACCTACTTGGATCAACTATGAAGCAGCAAGCAGTCAAGAAATCAGACGACGCATTGCTCTTGGCAGAATGGCTATGAAAGACCTAGATAAGATTCTCAAGAGCAGAGATGTCTCTCTCCATACAAAGATTCGACTTGTTCAAGCCATGGTATTTTCAATAACATCATATGGATGTGAAAGCTGGACAGTGAAGAAGACAGATAGGAAGAAAATTGATGCCTTTGAATTATGGTGCTGGCGGCGAATACTGTGTATACCATGGACTGCCCGAAGAACAAACCAGTCGGTACTAGAGGAGATCAAACCTAAGCTTTCTTTAGAAGCTCAGATGACAAGACTTCGACTTTCATACTTTGGACACATCATGCGAAGAGAGAAATCATTAGAGAAAGACATTATGCTTGGCAAGATAGAAGGTCAACGCAAAAGAGGAAGTCCAGCAATGAGATGGATCGATGCAATAACAGCAGCTATGGGTACCAGTCTGTCAACAATGAGCCGCCTGACTCAAGACCAAACACAATTTAGGATAGCTATCCAGAGGGTCGCCATGAGTTGACTCCGACTCGACGGCACTTAACAACAACAACAACACACTAACAGCCTTTACTACATGCTCCGGTAACAAATTCCAGAGTTTGATTACATGTTGAGTGAAAAAATATTTTCTTTTATTAGTCTTAAATAGTTTACCCTGTAGCTTCATTGCATGTCCCCTAGTCTTTCTATATTCTGATAACGTAAACAATCGATCTACGATTACCCATTCCACTCCGTTCATTAATTTATAGACTTCTATCATATCTCCCCTCAGCCGTCTCTTTTTCAGGTTAAAGAGCCCTAACCTTTTTAGCCTTTCTTCATAGAAGTATCCTTCCATCCCCTTTACCATTTTGGTGGCTCTTCTCTGAACCTTTTCTAATATCGCTATATCCTTTTTAAGATACGGCGACCAGAATTGCACACAGTATTCAAGGTGCAGTCTCACCATGGAACGATATAGAGGCATTATAATATCTTTTGTTTTATTTTCCATTCCTTTCCTTATGATACCTAGCATTCTATTTGCTCTCTTGGCCGCCGCTGTACACTGGGCCAAGGGTTTTAACATGGTATCCACAATGACGCTTAAATCTTTTTCCTAGGTGGTGTTTCCTAATGTGGAACCTTGCATCGTGTAACCATAGTTTGGGTTGTTCTTCCCTAGGTGAGTAACTTTGCACTTGGCCACATTAAATTTCATCTGCCATTTTGATGCCCAGTCTTCCAATTTATCAAGATCCTATTGCAATTTTCCACAATCCTCTTGGGTTTTAACAACTTTAAATAGTTTTGTGTCATCTGCAAATTTGATAATCTCACTCGTTATTCCACTTTCCAGGTCATTTATGAATATGTCAAAAAGCAGCGGACCCAGCACAGATCCCTGGGGTATACCACTATTCACCTTTCTCCATTGGGAAAATTGGCCATTTAGCCCTACCCTCTGCTTTCTATCTTTTAACCAGTTCCTGATCCACAGTAGTACACTGCCTCCTATCCCATGACTCTTTAGTTTTGCCAAAAGTCTCTGATGAGGGACCTTGTCAAAGGCTTTCTGAAAGTCCAGATACACTATATCAACCAACTCACCTTTGTCCACCTGTTTATTCACACCTTCAAAAAACATAACAGATTAGTAAGACAAGATCTTCCTTGTCTAAAGCCATGTTGGCTGTCTCCCATTAGGCCATGACTGTCTACATGCTGAGTAATTTTATTCTTTATGATGGTTTCTACCATTTTTCACGGTACTGACGTCAGGCTCACTGGTCTGTAGTTTCCCGGATCACCCCTGGAACCCTTTTTAAAAATTGGTGTTACATTGGCGATCCTGCAATCTTCAGGTATTAGAGATGATTTTAATGATAGTTCACAGATTACTAATAGCAGGTCTGCAATCTCATATTTCAGTTCTTTCAACACCCTTGGATGTATACCATCCGGCCCAGGTGATTTGCTACTCTTCTGTTTATATAATAGTTGTAATACATCTTCCCGATGTATCGATATTTCCTTCAATTCTTCCGCACCTTTAAATACCACTTCAGTCATGGGTAACATCCCTACATCTTCCTCAGTAAAGACCGAAGCAAAGAATTCATTCAGTCTCTCCGCTATCGCCTTGTCGCCTCTTAGTGCCCCTTTAACCCCTCTATCATCTAATGGACCAACTGACTCTCTCACAGGTTTTTTGCTACAAATGTACTTGAAAAAGTCTTTATTTCACATTTTTGCTTCCGCAGCAAGCTGCTTCTCAAATTCTCCCTTTGCCTGCCTTATCAATGCCTTGCATTTGACTTGCCAGTGCTTCTGCTGTTTCCAGGTTTCGTCGTTTGGCTCTTTTTTCCATTTCCTGAAAGATGCTTTTTTGGCAACAACAGCCTCTCTGACCTCACCTTTAAAACATGCTGGCAGTTTTTTGGACTTCCTTCCACTTTTCTTAAAGCGTGGAATACAGCTGGCTGTATTTTTCAACAACACCCAAGCTTGATGTAAGTCTTTAACCTTTGCAACTGCTCCTTTTAGCTTTTTCTTAACTATTTTCCTCATTTTATCATTGTCTCCCTTTCGAAAGTTAAAAGGTAGTACTGTGGATTTCCTTACTATTCCTCCTCCACTAATTAAATCAAAGGCGATCATGCTATGATCACTATTGCCAAGTGGCCCCAACACCCTTATCTCTTGCACTAGATCTGGTGTTCCACTAAGGACTAGGTCTAATATGGCTTCCCCTCTGGTCGGTTCATGAACCAGCTGCTCCAAGAAGCAGTCATTTATTTCATCTAGGAACTTTATCTCCCTAACATGTCCTGACGTGACACTGACCCAGTCGATACCGGGGTAATTGAAATCACCCATTATTATTACTGCGCTGTAACTTTTGTTAGCTTCCTTGATTTCTTTGAGCATGTCATCATCCATTTGTTCATTCTGGCCAGGCGGTCGATAGTACTCCCCCACTGCCATCGCCTTCCCCTTTTTACATGGAATTTCAATCCATAGAGATTTTACAACACATTTTGTTTCCTGCAAAACTGTAATCCTTTCTGACTCAATGCCCTCTCTAACATAGAGCACAACCCCTCCACCAATTTGATCAGCTCTATCATTACGATATAGTTTGTACCCAGGTATCACAGTGTCCCACTGGTTGTCCTCCTTCCACCATGTCTCTGATATTCCAATCATATCTAACCTCTCATTTAGTGCTATATATTCTAACTCTCCCATCTTATTTTTTAGACTTCTAGCATTTGCATACAAGCATTTTAGAAACTTTATTTTATTCATATTAATTTGGCTATTGGTAGACATGGGTAATTTGGGATCTTTAAGCTCTGTCTGATCCATACTTGAGGGCATTTGGGCTACTTTACTCTTTTTTGGAACCTCTCTGCTTTTGGTAGTATCCTTCAAGGATACATTCTTCCGAACCGTCCGCTCTTGGGCGACTGTCAGCTTTCCCCTATTATCTAGTTTAAAAGCTGCTCTATCTCCTTTTTAAAGGCTAATGCCAGCAGCCGGTTCCATCCCGGTTAAGGTGAAGCCCATCCCTTCAGAAGAGCCCCTCCTTTCCCCAGAATGTTCCCTAGTTCCTAACAAATCCAAACCCCTCATCTCTGCACCATTGTCTCATCCACGCATTGAGACTCCGGAGCTCTCCCTGCCTTTTGGGTCCTGCGCATGGCACAGGAAGCATTTCAGAGAACACTACTCTGGAAGTTCTGGATTTCAACTTCCTACCTAAAAGCCTAAATTTAGCCTCCAGAACCTCCCTACCACATTTTCCTATGTCATTGGTACCGACATGTACCAAGACAGCAGACTCCTCCCCAGCACTATCTAAGACCTTATCTAGGTGGCACGTGAGGTCCGCTACCTTCGCACCAGGCAGGCATGTTACCAGGCGATCCTCACGTCCACCAGCCACCCAGCTATCTATTTATTTATTTATTTATTTATTTACATTCTCTTATATACCGCGCTATTCTGCATCAGTGCGGTTTACATTGAACAAACTGAAATTACATTGAACAGGGCATTATAACTTGGAGATAACTATTTTACAGGGAACATGAGCTATGGAGGGTTAAGTGTGGAGGAGTGGTTAAGAGTGGAGGAGTGGCCTAGTGGTTGGGGCAAGGTACTTCAGGCCAGAAGGTCGGGGGTTCAAATCCCACTAGAGGACAGCAACCTTGGGCCGGAAGGACTGGGGTTTCTAGTCCCACAGGTGCTCCTTGTGGTCTTGGGCAAGCCACTTAACCCTCCATAGCCCATGTTCCCTGTAAAATAGTTCTCTCCAAGTTATAATGCCCTGTTCAATGTAATTTCAGTTTGTTCAATGTAAACCGCACTGATGCAGAATAGTGCGGTATATAAGAGAATGTAAATAAATAAATAAATAAATAAAATAAGCGGCTTGCCCAAGACCACAAGGAGCACCTGTGGGACTAGAAACCCCAGTCCTTCCGGCACAAGGTTGCTGTCCTCTAGTGGGATTTGAACCCCTGACCTTCTGGCCTGAAGTACCTTGCCCCAACCACTAGACCACTCCTCCACTCCACTCTACATGCCTAATGATCAAATCACCAACTATAACGGCT
Organism: Ichthyophis bannanicus; assembly: GCA_033557465.1. Lineage (NCBI taxonomy): Eukaryota > Metazoa > Chordata > Amphibia > Gymnophiona > Ichthyophiidae > Ichthyophis > Ichthyophis bannanicus. Next base: position 905,076,674 of record CM066035.1, on the reverse strand, counting down.
GTCCTAACCCTTCCCTAATGGGCACATGGCCCTGGAGAAACTTCCTCAGTGCTAGAGGGTTTTACATCACCTGGAGGACAGGTCCTAGTTACAGGATCACTTCCTGCCACACCAGGGTGATGCTTTCCTGTCACGTGACCTCTCTCCTCCGTGGCAACAGAGATGCTGCCAGACTGGAGGTGGGACTTCAGGACTATATCCCTGTAGGTCTCGTCTATGTACCTCTCTGTCTTTCTTATGTTTTCCAAGTCTGCTACTCTAGCCTCTAGAGAACGGACTCGTTCCCTGAGAGCAAAGAGCTCCTTGCACCTCACTTGCACTTCATTAATAGTACTCCTTGCACTTCATTAATAGCAGCGTTAGATCAAATATATTACCATCTGCATAAGGCTGACCCTATCCTCTTGACATTTTTACTGTCTGCAGTGTTTGATTTGGTGGAGGTGCCTATTTTGGTAAATAGGTGTGAGCATTTGAAGTAGGGATGAAATAGTGAAATGGATAAGGCTTTTCTGGGAGAAATGTGTTTTAGAAATAAAATCTGCAACAGGGGTAGTTTGATCCAATAAATATCTATGGAAATAGGGTGAATCACAGGGATCTAAAAGGATGTATATACACTTCACCTCCTAGTTTACCCTCCACCACAGATACCCCACTTAAATACAAATCTTAGAATAATTAATTTTACATATTTTCACATAAGAATCAAATTAGGATCACATACACCCATCCTTTATGCCCATCCTTTTGGCTATAGCTAACATGCATATAAGTTGATTATAAATATGTTACCTGTATATAGTTAACATATTATAGTTAGCCTCTTCTTGTTATGTTACATATTGTTTCATGTTATAATGTAAACTCTCTGTTCATTGTAAACCGCCCTTGATCTTTGGAAGGGGCGGTATAGAAAAGCTTTTTAATAAATAAATTTTGCTATTCTTGAAGGAGCTTTGATTAGGTAATTTTACAAAGGGATCACATTAATCGAATATGAAAAGTTACTAGTGTAAAATAATAGCTGTTTAGCAAGGAAACAGGGCTACACACAGGGACATACAATAACACTGTTAAAACATACGTAAAAGCAATTAGCTGCTTTTTCTCTTAAAGGACAGCTGAGGAAAAGTTAGGGACTTTGGTGGTCTCTCTCATTTACTTCAACAGGTACCAAACCTCCACCAACTGTACGATGGCTGGGAAAAATCATATTGCCAAAGCTGTTGCCCCTTACAGCTTCTGTTTCTATCCAGACAGTCAGTTCAATGCCAGTCAAGGGAATGGTTCCATGTGCAAGATGCCTGCAAGCTGAAGCCCTCATGAAACAATTAGAGGAGTCCAGAGAAGATGTGGTGAGGCTGCGAAGCATTCGAGACAGCAAGAAGTACATTGATGAGATGCTCCTTGAAGCATAAAAGCTCTCCGACAGGGGTGAAGATGGTATGCTACAGAAGGAAGAGGCTTGGACATGCAGAATTAGCAATCCAACTCCTCCAGCCCTTGAATTGAAGAACCAGTGTGCAGCCCTGGAAGTGGAAGAGGTGAAAGCATCCCAGGAAAGAGAAGAACCAGAGCTCAAGCACCCCAAAGTTGCAGAATTCATGACCACAAAGAAGCAAAAGATAGTAGTGGTTGGTGACTATCTTCTGAGGGGTACTGAGGCATCCATCTGCCAATCAGACTTGATGTCCAGGCAGGTGTGCTGTCTGCCAGTTGCCGAAATCTGTGATGTTACAGAGAGTTTGCCGAGACTCATCAAGCCTATTGACTATTATCTGATATTGCTCATCCATGTCGGCACAAATAATATTGCTAGGTATCCCTCTGAATGTATCAAGATTGACTTCATGGCTCTGGGACAGAGGGTGAAACAGATGCACAGGTGGTATTCTCTTCAATCCTCCAGGACCAGAAGCGGCTTCTACCTCCATGCAAAGAGGAAGTCTGCATCGGAGAGGCGGAAGGAAGAACAGCACCTCAGTGCCAAAGGTCCAGGTAAACACTGTGATGCGATTTAAAGCCATTGCTGCCGTTGTTGTTCCTGAAGACCAGCAGCAGTGGCGACCATGGGGGTGGGAGCAGAGCGGAGCTCCAGGAACGAGGTTCACCTAGGGCACCACATATCCTTACGCTGCCACTGTTTGTGTGGATTTCATTTTCGCTTCTATGGACCATTCAAGAGAAAGAAACAGGAGCCAAGAATTCCTATCGTGACAATTTCTTAGTTCAGGACTCAGGACTTGGCCATACGTATTTATTTATAAAAGTTTCACATAACATATATATATGTAGCATGAGTCTTCCACCTGGACCTTTGGCACTGTGGTGCTGTTCTTCCTTCCGCCTCTCCGATGCAGACTTCCTCTTTGCATGGAGGTAGAAGCCGCTTCTGGTCCTGGAGAGGGACAGCAGCGGGTTGCTCTCACTCCACTGGTGCTCTAGGTAGCTGCCTAGTTGCCCTAATGGTGGTGCTGGCTCTGCACAAAACACCCAGACCCTCGCTTATACTCAGTGGGGGTAATTTTATACGAAGGTGTGTCCTTTATGCGGTAAAGTATGCGCTTAAATCACGGTATCTTAGTCATGGCGTTCTTTTCCTATTTCCTTGAATGATATTGCATTGTAAACCGCTCTAATGCCTCTGGCCTGAGCGGTATATCAAATTCTAAATAAACATAAACATAAACATGTACGAGTGTAAGGGGCCACATAGGCACGTAAAGGACCTTTTATAAAATAATGAACAGGGTAAAAGTAGGCGCGTTGATTTGATGGTGCACTCTTTCACGGTGGGCGGAGTTTGGGCGGACCATGGGCCGTGTGAGCCACTCTGTGTGTGGACGATAAGCTACGATAGTTTACGCACGTACTGGAAAAATGTAAGCACAACCATTTACAGCAACTCTAGGGCTGGTGTAAGTGATCCCTCCTTAATTTAAGGCGTGCTCTTCGCCATCTATGCTAGTAGTTTATAAAGACAAACAGGCACCTATTTGTCTTTTTCAAATAGGCTTAATTTGGACGCATTAAAATGCGCTCTAACTAGCTGCCCCCTTCAAACATGCACCTTACTGACGGAATGTGGATCATGACATCACCCATAAGCAGTAGCGCCAAGGGTTCAGTTCCATTATTCTTGTGATATTGTATCTTGCTTAAGGAGGACCACCAAATGCACAAAATAGCATGCTTCACAAACTCTAAAAGGAGCGATGTTCTACCTTTCTTGTTCCTTCAGTTTCTCCTTATCGTGAGGTGGTACCCGCCAGCCAGCAGACCAGGGACTTTAATCGGACTGAGGTAAGACAGGAAACTAACAAACTTTCAGATGCAGTCCAGTGAATTATATCACCAGAAGAGGCTGCTGAATCCTAGTCTTGGGGCAAACTAATTCCATGTGCGCATGGAGCTGAATTTCTCAATGTCCTAAGAAAATAGGAGTACATGCAGTGGGGTAAAACAAGGCTGGAACAGTCTTTTTGGGTTGATCTGAGTGAAGTGGTTGCCTTAGCCAGTAGCCTATTTGAAAGTCTTCTAACTTTGGTTCATAGTGTGACTTTCACAATCCAGAAACATTTACAGAGCTGTACAATCTTTAGCCCCTCCTTCAGGCTAATCTAATAAGAGACAAAAAACATCACTGTTCGGGACTCTAATTCATGTCAGATGTTATGTTATGTTAATATGTATATGCCGATTTTCTTGAACAAAGTGGAAGAGCAAGTTAAATTTCATAAATGCTGTCCTTCCTAATTTCCGAGGATAAATTGATAAATTGACGAATTGCTAAAAATAATCCTAATGGTTAGAATAGAATACTAAGAACCAGAGAAATCAGGATTCAAGTTCCACTGCTGCCCTTTGTGACCTTGGACAAGTTACTTAAGCCTCCATTGTCTCAGGTACAAACTTAGAGGCCGATACAGAAAATTAGCGCAGCCTTTATGCACAGATAATACAACTTTTAGGCACAAATTACCTGCACGCCAAATGCAGAAAAGAGATGGACACATGCATAAACAGCAAAGGAAAAGCAAGTGCGCACATAACAGCAAGAGTATTTAAATTATAGATAAATGAGCTGCCCATAATAAATGGCATGCTAATATCATCTATGCCCGATGCAGGGAAACGTGTAGAGGATTTTGTAACCAGCCTTAGAGCCAGTATCTCTACGCTTGGGTCTGAGGCGGCATAAACATGTTCTGTGTGCCCCCCAACAGTATTTTGATGGCATTGGGGGCTTTTACTGATGCCTAGATCATCTGAGGGGAAATGTCAAACTCCTCTGATGATCCAGGCATTGGGGAAAACCCCAATGCCATCAAAATACTGTTGGGGGCCGGTGCTCCCGACAGAAAGCAAATCACTGGTAGCCCAGCAGCCTCGATCCCCCTCCCCAAGCAACTAAAAAAAAAACCTAGTGGCGCAGCAACTCCAATCCCCTCACCTGCCTAATTTTAAAAAAAAACATTGGCCCAGTAGCCCTGATTCCCCCCCCCCCCCACCTGCCCAATAAAAAGGTCCCCTGGTGGCTCAGTGGCCCCGAACCCCCCACCCCTCTCCTGGTACTTTTACAAAGGAGCGAGCGCATTGTCCATGTGGGCCCGCTCATGTGCCGCCATCGTGAAAAAAATGGCAACGTGGCCCTGCACGGTGCATCCTGGGATGCACCAAGCGGAGTCAGCTGCCATATAAGGTAAAAAATGCTGTATACGGTAGTCGGACCCTGCCCGGTGCATCCCAGGATACACCATGCAGGGCCAGGTGCTGCCGTTTTTCAGGATGGCAGTGGAGGAGCAGGAGCGCATGGACAATGTTCCTGTTTCTTTGTAAAAGTATCGAGAGGAGAGAGGGGGGTGAGGGGTTCGGGGCCGCTGAGCCACCAGCTTTTTTAAAAGAAATTGAGTGGTTGGGGGATTGAGGTCGCTGGGCTACCAGGGATTTGCTTTCTGTTAGGGGCACTGGCCCCCTAACAATATATTGATGGCATTGGGGGCCTTTCTCCGATGCCTGGATAGTCTGAGGGAAGTTTGACACTTCACCTTAGATGATCCCGGCATCAGGGAAAGCCCTCAATGCCATCTAAATAGTGTCGGGGTGCATATGCAAATTAGGCACACGGTGCACCTGTTTCTCTGGGAGAGCATGCCAAACGTGTGCCAACTTCTGTGCGCATGTGTTTGGCCTGCTTTCCCAGTTTAACATTGCTATTTGCGCCACAGTTTAGCACGTGGCTGATTTGCATATGTGCCCCCCTCTGCGTGCTGGTGCTGAAGTTGTGTGCTATCAGTGCGCTGCATAGAGGCGTACAGAGTTGATAGCACATGACTTCAGAGCTGGCCTTCTGCATTGGACCATGAGATTGTAAGCCCTGCTGTACCTGAATGTATCTTACCTTGAGCTACTGATGAAAAGGTGTGAGCGAAATCCAGTTTCCCCTGGAATGGGTGATTTTCAGTAGTCGTTTATCTGTGTGAACAGCCTGTATGACAGCTGCCTAAGTTATCCCCCGTTACAAGTGCATTTGAGGATCAGTAGCGTGCAGACTTCTATCTGAGGGAAAAGTAAGCAGGCTCAAATATGGGGTTAGGATAGGGGAGGCAATCGCACAAGCCGTTTTGCATCCTCAAGATTACTGGACATATTGAATAAACTGTATTAGGTGTCTAGGGGTAATTTTATAAGGAGTCCCTAAATTTAGCTAATAGGAACACACACAAAGGGGGTATTTCAGTCATTTGTGCATGTAAGTGGTCACTTGCGTGTGTAAATGAGCACGCTTACACTGCGTCCTATTCTGTAAATACACACATATATTTAATAGCATGCACTTTCAATGTGGGCGTGCACAGGGGCAGAGGTTGAGTGGAGGATGTGTAGGGCACAGAGTTACATGCATAAAATTACATGTTATAAAGAGTAACATAACATAACACATGATAGACCACCTGTTCCATGCACTGCCAATATTCCCTAGTTCTTATATCTGTTACTTGTAAACCATTCCTTGAAATAAATGAAAATGAAACGAAAATGTTATCTGTTCTTTGTAAACTGCTTTGACTCCTAGAAAAGTGGTATAGAAAAAAAGTTAAATAAAATCAAATCTAAAATTCAGTAATTACTATGGACGCGATATTTAACGCTAGCCATGTTAATTGCATTTACCGGCATATTCAGTGGCACTAACATGGTTAGTGTTGCTAAATATTTGTGGGTGCTGCCGCTAGGTGTCCCAATGCTGGCTGGTGTTCCAGGGGTGGAGTGGGGGTAGCTCCCAGGGATAACCGGGCAGCGGTGACATTCAACTGCAGCCCAGTTGTCCCTCGGCGGTGAACGTGAGGCACCTTAAAGGCACCTGAATATCACCATTGCTCGGTTTCCTTTCTGGTCAACCCAGATATTCAATACCAGTGGCCAGATATGGCCCTGCCATTGAATATCCGGTTCTAGAGTTCAGCGACAATGGCTAGCCATTTTAGGAGGGCTAGCTGCCACTGCTGAATAACAGGTCTTATAATTTCAGCTCTAGGGCTGGTATACATGGTCATGATTTTTCAACCACTTGCGCTAATATTTTATGAAGAAAATTAGATGCCTACTTTCAGGAAGGCATTATTTGATCCTTCCTTATGAAATAACTCTGTTAAGAAGGCTTGTAATGTGTGCCGACAACGCAGTGTCGTGTTAACTGTTAATGCACACTAATTGCCACATTAAACGACTAATGTGGAAATGTCTATTGGGCAGATGGTATCGGCGAGGACTCGGTGCAGCACCTTGCAGTTAATTCAGAGTCCGTTAGCAAGGCAGCTAACTTAGGGGCCCTTTTACTAAAAGTTAATGAGCGCTAAGTGCCGTTGCGCTCATAGAAATGAAAGAGCTCTGGGCACTTAACGCACGTTAACTTCATTAATGCACATTAAAACCTTTAGTAAAAGGCCCCTTAGTGCATCTAACTGCATTCTGTGTTATCAGTCATGCCGTTAGCATGCATCACCATTCCCCAACGTGCCCAGTGCCCTTTCATTTCAGCTGCAAAATGTTATGGAAGCTCACTAAATAAACTCCTATATGCATTTTGAAGGGAAAAATGCCCATGATAAAAACAGGCACACGTCTCCGCAGAAACAGGCTCAGATTTAGGAATGGGCAACATAAGTAACTGCCTAGGGTACCATATTTTGGATAATACCTTGGCTAAACAGGAGCTTTAGAACCATCTTTGGAAGAGAAACCTCCCCTTTCCACTGCTCTCCAGTTCTGCCTCTGGGTGGCAGCATCTTAAATAAAGCTCTATGTATGTGGGGACACTTTTCAAATGGAAAAGACATCTGTCCTTTGCTCTTTGATGATTATTGCAAAGCCATCAGTGAAAATGTACCTATGGATTTTACACCTATGCAGGCTTTCTTTCGCAAGTGACTCCCACAGTGGTTTTCTGGTGAGAAGAGTAACTGCTATGGAAATTAAAGGATCAGGCATGATTTTACAAACGTGGACGTGCCCGATATAGACGTCTGTGGGGCCATCTAAGTAGACGTCCCCAGAATAATATTCTAGAAGGGGGATGTCTAATATCCTAATGGTTAGAGTAGTGGGCTAGGACCAGGGTAACCAGAACTCAAATCTCACTGCTGCTCCTTGTGATCTTGGGCAAGTCACTTAACTCTCTGACTTCTCTACACCCTCTGGATGTTTTATAGCCAAACAGAGCACTTTCTTGATGCTTATTCATGCCTGAAGCAGGTCTAAACTTGGACGGGGTTGCAGACATCCCCGACGTTTCTGAAATCAAACGGGGACATCCAAGTCCATTGCTCTGTCCCAGTCATGCCTTTTGCCCAAGTAGACTTCCCTGCACCAGAGACATCTTTAAAAGCCATTTGTAAAATGGCTTTGGAGATATCTCTGTGATTTGGATACCCACATGCACATTTTTGGATGGACAAATTGCAACTAAGGCTTTTAAAATGACCCTATAGGTGACACTGCGCCTTTATAAATAGTGCCTAGGTAGGCGCCTACGTACCTTCTTTTTTTTGTCAGTTATTTTTTAGGCATCACCATCTCATCAAATGTACGTGCCATAGAAGACATTTTCCATTTTCCGATTTCCTTATTATAACCATATGCCTATCCTCGACTCCTACCACACCTGCATCTATACAGCATCCTCTTCAGGGCAGGCAAGAAGGGGGCATTTAAAATCCACAGCTGTCATGTGCTTACTTTCTCAGCAACTCTATAGCATCTTGCATTATTACAAAACTTGCCTAGGCTTATGCTCTAACCTATCCATATTAGAGATACTGAGCGGTCAATATCATTTACCAAAGGTTAGCTATTTCTTAGGTCATCACCATATACCAAATACTCTCAGCCTCTTCACGCACATCTGCCAATTTTTATTCCACTCATCCAATCCAAAGCTTTTAACATAATTACCAAAGGGAGCCCATAGTTTGCAAAATGCTTCTCTTCTTGCTGTCACCATTGCGGCAAATCTTTTCCAACACCTGATACGTGGCTCACCACCTTCTTCCTCTCAGCTATGGTTGCTGGGTGTGGATCTTCCATCATATTGCTATTAATATTTGAGCAGCCAGTAATAAGAAGTTAAGAGGGCTGGGCCCATCACAGAAGGCTATGAGCATCAGTGATTAACTTCAGGGGATAATAATTCCTATGACCTGTTGCACGACCTTCCTCACTTCCTCCGCAGAGGATTCTACTTTCCTTCTTACCCTTGGGCCAGCCCTGCCTAGTTTAACTGATGCCCTAGGTCAACCTTCTCCCCCTTCACCCCAAGGTGTCAGTCATCTCCCCTTCTTCTTCCCAAAGTGTTCAGCATCTGGTCCTCCCCCCCCCTCAATGTTTCCAGCATCAGCTCTTCCTTCCCCCCTTGTTTCCAGCAGATGCCTTTCCTTCCCAGCCTGTCCTCGCTTCCCTTCTTGCCAGGCCTACCTCATCACTTCTTCCACTTCATTGTTGCTTCTGCACCACTATTGCCTGGGCTTGTGGCCCTAAACAGAAGTCAGCATGGCTCGTGCAGGGTCTTGAGCATCTGTGCATGCTCAAAGCCTGCTGCCTCCCATCCTCTAGGAAACAGGAATTTGGGGTCAGGGGAGAGGCAACATGCCTTTAACATGCACAGAAGCTCAAGGCCCTATGCTGGCTGCAACGTTTGTTTAGTGTTATTATTGCTACACTGATGCTGCTCTCCAAATAGTGCCACCTTAGTCTGCCTAGTGGTCAGGCCGGTCCTGAAACAAGACACCCTGTTATAAAATTACCTTCCACGTGCATAAGTGTTCCTGGAAGTGGGGAACAGATGGAGCAGGGGTGGCTTTGACACTTATGTATGGATTTTATGAAATATGTCAACAAACCAAGAGAACTCTTTAGCATTGTCCAAAAGCTCACTAGGGACACCACGCAGCACTGTACCCACCATCTCGACCCACAGGAATTTGCGGACTACATGAGAGAGAAAAACACCACCCAGACATGCTCCATCACATTACAAACAGATGGCCATGAAATAAAAGAGCAACATCAAACCTGGGAAGACTTTAACATACCATCAAAACAGCAAGTAGAGGACATAATACATGGACTCAATACAACAACCTCACCATCAGACCCTTGCCTAGTGACTTGGATCAAAGTCACAATAAACTATCTCTCCCAGCACATTCACAAAATCGTCAAAGATTCACTCCAACAAGGACACATGCCGCAACCGCTCAAGCACGCCATGATACGACCGATACTTAAAAGCAACAACCTAAGTCCATCTGAACCAAAATCATACCATCCTATCTCCAGCCTACCATTCCTTGTGAAAATCATTGAAAAGACAGTGCAAAGACAATTTCAGGACCACACTGACATGAATGCCCCACTGGACATCCATCAGCATGGCTTTAAACCCCAGCATGGTGTGGAAACGCTGCTCACTTCCCTCTTTGGCAACCTCATAAGAAGTATAGATAATATAAAAAATGGATTCCTGCTTGTGTTCATGGACATCTCGGCAGCCTTTGACACAGTGTCTCATGCCAGATTACTGCAGCGCCTGCAACTGATAGGACTACGAAAGAACACTGAAATGGTTCACCTCATACCTGGAAGAGCAAATGCAACAGGTCAAATGCTCCCAAAAGAAATCATTGAAATTCCCCGTCACACAGGGAATACCTCAGGGATCAGCCCTGTCATCAATGCTCTTCAATATTTACATCCAAACCATATGCAACATCATCAAACGACACAAACTCTACTATCACATCTATGCTGACGACGTCATGGTATATGCGCCAATCAACCTACTAGCACCTAACACCATAACAATAACCAAATGCCTGGAAGACATGAATGCCTGGCTCACAACCAATAACATGACGGTCAACTTTGATAAAACCGAGGCAATGTTCATCATCCGGAACCCTACCTTCATTCCACCACAGACTATCAGCATACTAAACAAACACATAGTAGTCAAAGATGAAGTTAAGTACCTGGGCATCACAATGGACAGAGCTCTGAACCTGAAATCTCATATCACCAAAATCGCAAACAAGGCCTATCAACGATTGAGGACCATAAGAAAGATCAAACCACTACTCCGCCAAGAACACTTCCGCACAGTGTGCCAAGCACTCATCACGCCTCTGCTTGATTACGGAAACTCGTTATATCAAGGTCTCCCCCAGCAGACCCTACACCCACTCCAAATGGTACAGAACACTACAGCACGCATTATTACTGACACTCCAAGATCTGAGCACATCACCCCCAACTTACAGCAACTACACTGGCTCCCAATGGTGGCCAGAGCAAAATTTAAAACAATCCTGATCATCTTCAAAATCATCCACCATCTCTCGGCAGATGTACTACAAGAAATCATAACAAGGGATATCAGTAATAGACCAAGAAGGAACAATAACAACAACATGATCGGCACACCTGCAGGATACCACAAGACTAAACAAAATACGTCAAGAAGAGCTCCATCACTACTGGCATCCACACTATGGAACTCCCTCCCAACGAGCCTAAGGGCACTAGAAGACATCACAGACTTCCGCAAGGACCTTAAAACCCTGCTCTTTACAGAAACCTATGAGAAGATAGACAACAGTCCCCACCCGAGCAGTATTGCAACTACGCCCGCCGACTCAATACCCAATCAGCCCAATTAGACTGACAAAGATACCCTCATGCTAAATGCAACCCTTAATTGTGCTATCTAAATGTTAAATACCCTCATGTTAAATGTTGTAAAGCACCCCAATGTTAAATGTAACCCCAATTCTGATGTCATGTTACCACTTTGATTGCAGGATAAGGTGGTATACAAATCTGTCTAAATAAATAAATAAACTTAATCAAATATATGGCTATGTGCCTAATCTTTCTGGCACATAGACAACACGATTACACCTCAGAGCTTGTGTAGTTCTCTCTTTCTTGGGATAATTCTATAAAGGCACATAGGCACACGTGTTGCTTTTATAAAATAACCCCCCCTTGCAATATTTATAAGATTTTTTTAGGACCATCAAATATGGCATACACGCTTTGGCTGTGTACTACAGCCATTGACCATTGATGTTAACCTTTAGTAATAAGTATCATCATTGGTCCATTTTCACCAAATTTCTTAATATATACTTATACCCAGTGTACTCACTTTTTGCATGAATCAGTTAAAGGTTTCATATATTCAACTGATCAAGAACTAAAATTCATATCAATAATAATCACTGTTCAATGTCCGACATGGCACCATGTTTCGAAAGAACAAAAATACTTATTTTTCTGCATCATGGCATCAAAACTCTTCCAATAATAGGTCTCGAAGCAGAGCTCAAGTCCAACATCAACTTGCTGTCAACAGTGCCTCACTTCATTTTTACACTGTAGAGGAATACACATGGCATCGGCATTTAAATCTAAAGCAGAGGTCACATGATATGATAGGACAGCATATTAAAGAAGCAATTGCCACTCTACTTACAAATTAAGACCTTATGGAGCAATTGTTTATCTAGAACTGTTCTCTCATATTCAATCGAGAATCCCAGTCACCACCCCGAAAATCAGCAGGAACGTGATCAATCACTCTCCAATAAAGATTCGTAATAGAGTGATTCATCTGAGCCCAATGTTGAACCAAGGGGCAGACTCCTGATTCGTAAAGATCCTACTTTTATGTTCATTAAGCCTTATAGTGATTTTTCTTTTTGTTCTTCCAATGTACATCATAGAATAAGGGCAGATGATTGTGTAAGGTACATATACAGAACTACAATCAGTCGCATAGTAAGACTGTATTCTACTATTAGTTGGACATGTCTATTCAGGGCTGGCAATTGTTTAGTCACACCCATCAACAGCGACCACAGGCAACATATTGCCCTTATTGATCAACCTTTTTTGGTAAAAAAGCTCCTTTTTCTTGATAATGTCTCACCAATATTCTTGCCTCTTTTGTATGTTATAATTAGATGCTCTTTGACTACCATATGAAAAGTCAATATGTGCCAACATGAATGAATAGTGGATGCTAGTCATGCTATCAGATGAGAGCAAGGAAGAACACCTACTAAATTTTCAACTTTAGAGTGCATCTAATACTCAAACAAATATTCTCTATGAGCAAAGTGGGCTTGTTTAGCTGCTCTGGAGATTATTATTTTAGGATGACCTCACTTTTAAAAGCAGTCATGGAGGAACAAATCCTTCTAGCCCTCGGAAACTGGCTAACCGGAATGCTACCTTTCATTTTAAAGGTATGGCAACTATGGAATCTGAGATATTTTCTCTCAACGACTTTATGATGCTGCATAGTCATGAAAGTAAAGTCTTCTTTCATAATAGCCACATCCAAAAAAATCAATATTGCCACAATCACACCTCATGGTAAATTTAAGATCTTCTCGTAAAGAGTTCAGCCAATTAAAAAATTCATGCAACTCCTCCATCGTACCAGCCCAGATACAGCAAATATCATCGAGGAATCTCTTCCGGAATTGAATCTTCTAAAAAAACAAGAGGTAAAAACAAATTCCTCTTCAAAAAAAGGCGTATATAATGCCGCAACAGATGGCATGAGGGTAGCCCCCATTGCCACCCCGTGGCATTGTTCCAAAAAAATCAGAGCGAAAACAAAAATAATTCTTCATTAATACTAGTCTTGCTCGTCATTTTAACTCCCACTTGGTAGATTCATTACTAACTGCTGTTTTTATAAAATGGGCACAACTTGTGTGTCTGTCATTTGCTGCCTGGGCATTGTGTTAAAATTACCTTTTGTGTGTACATCAGCAATGCTGGCAATTTAAATGGTGCCTCTGAATATACATATGAGGGATAACCACATCTCCACGCACACATCTAATTTCTGTGGCCTCACTTAACAGCTGAATTTTGCTGCCTGTAACTTTTTACTGGCCCCTCATCTCCATGTTCTGTCCATTTCGTTTATGGATAATACAGATTTATATAGTGGCATTTATCTCTATACCCTCCACACAAGAGACGTTGAATATCAGTCTCACTGGGGTATGTTTATTAAGAGGCGTTACTTAACGCGGCAGATAGTGCATGCTATCTGGACTCGTTAGCAGATAACACAGGAAAATTGCAGATAACGCAGTGATTTTGTGCACTATTTGCAGATCCCATGTGAACTGCTAGAGTGTGTGGGATATGGGCAGAGGGTTGGCATGTCTGCAAGGCGCAGTTACTGTGGGTGTGTACTCAGCTGATGGTAACCGCAACGTTGCAGGCAGCGTGGGTGCTCATAAATCCACCTCGGTGGGCGGTGTTAAACGCTTCCATGATGCTGCAGTGGTGTGCTTGCTGCAATTATGGTCTGCTATCAGCTGGGGAAATGCTGTGCACACCTCAAACAGATAACGCAGACTTCCGGTGATGTCATCGGAACGGATGGTGGGGTAGAAGGAGAGCTCCGCCATCCAAGCCTGTGTAAAGGGGGCTAAATACCCCTATTTGAGCTAAGTGAGAGGGGCAAAGTTGGAGAACCGATGCCGCTAGACCCGAGGATCGGGCAGAGGCGAAAAGACGCAGCTTGGCCCCGCATCGGCATTTCCCCGAAGGGGGAGCCTCACGAGAGGCCTTGAGCGCTGACCGCGTGGTCGGCCGGGACCGGCGGCAAGAGCCGAAGATGTGCAGTGAGGCCGCAGCAGAGCGGCGTGTGGGGTCCACGGCCCAGCCAGCAGAGACTCCGGCAATCGGGCAGCGCTACAGAGCTGCGGGCCTGCGAGGGACCCCACATCTCCCGACGGCAGTGGGGCTGGTACATACAGCACTCCCTTGTTGGACAGCAGTGCAGAGCGGAGGAGCTCAGAGGGCGGTAGTAGCCTGTGCAGCGCAGCCCGCATTGACAGCGGTGGTTGAGGGAGAGGGCCACGCGGAGCTGAGCAGAGTGCAGAGCTGAGGAGAAGGAGTGCTGCGGGGGAAAACAACAAAGCAGTGGAGTGTGGGCTGAGAAGCCCTGAAGAAGAAGCCTGTGGAGGCGACGGCAGAGAACCAGCTGAGTGTGAGGTGAGAGAGTTAGCCCTTAAGGAGAACCGCAGAGCGGAGGCCATAGACGGGCAAGAACTCAGGAGGGGTGGAGGAGAAAGGCTGCTCAAGCGGTATCAAGGACCTGAAGTTGTAGAGGAGACAGGGAGAGGAGAGGCCCCTGTGCTCCAGAAGAGATAGTGGGGGCAAAGACCTGCAGCATTTACAGCCACAGCTATCCATACAGTGAAGCCATAAAGAAACTACAACTTTGAGCCAAGATGGATAAAAATAAAGCGGGGGTGTCAGCGCGTAAGAAGCTGGTGGAATATCGATCTCCCTACGGAGCAGCCAAGAGTAGCAAGGAGGGGGCCAAAGAGAATAGTAAGCAGCTGGCAGAGGCCCAAGAGCTGGTGGAAGAGTTGGAACGGAGCTGTAGCCCAGGAGGGATCGTGAAACTGAAAGACTGGCTCACAGAGCTGAAGGATGAGATCAAAGCTGATATCGGTGGGGTGTCGCGGGAGCTCAGAGAGTCCATCCACTCTCTGCGACAAGATATAGGGGAGATCGGAAACCGTATGGAAGAAATGGAGACTCAACTGCAGCAGCAGGGAGAAGAACTCGACGAGTTACAAAAAGACTGGGCAGACATCAAGCGGATTCAGCTGGAGCAGCAGATGAAGGCGGAGGACCTGGAGGATAGATCCCGCCGATGTAATATACGCGTCCGGGGCCTTCCAGAAGAAGCACGATACCGCAACTGTGAGGACATGATTGTTAAAATTTTTAGCTCCCTGCTCGAGACAGCAGACCCAGAGGGGGGCACAGAGATCACACTGTCACAAATAGAGAGAGCGCACAGGAGCCTGGGCCCCAAACGAGACAATAAACCAAGAGACATTGTGATATACCTGGGCTCCTTCAGGATTAAAGAAAGGTTGTTGATGGCAGCCAGGAAGGTGAGACAGTTCCAGTGGGAAGAACACTCCTTGGAGTTTTTTCAGGATCACTCAGGGGGAACATTGCAGCGTAGACGGGACTTCAAAGAAGTTACGAAGTACTTGCGAAAAGAGGACATAAGATATAAATGGCTGTTCCCTTTTGGCATGTTGATCACGGCCAGGGGTAGGTCAAAACAAGTGCAAACTACAGAGGAAGCCTGGAGAGCACTGCAAGACTTGGAGCTGCCGAATATCCCTGAAGGGAATGTGACCACAGCCAGACAGGGGGGCTAGTACGTCGACGTCCTCTAATCCAGCCCAGAGAGCCCAGCGGTGGCATCGAGTCCCAGCGGAGGGCCGAAGACTGGCGCGCAAGCTTGGAGAGAGCCCCAGGACATCAGCAGCTGAGAACGGAGTGGGCTGAAGTAGAAATCTTAAAGCTTTGTGTTTTGTAGTACTGCTGTGTATATATATTTGTTTGGGTTATTGTAGGAGGGGTGCATCATGAGGGGGGGGGCTAAGGGGGATGTAGCAAGAGGGGCGGGAAGGGGGGGCAGGGAGGGCGAAGAGGCAGGGGGATGGTATAGGGGGGGCGGTGAGTGAGGTTGGGGGAGGATGGGGGGAGCAGGTAGCGGTTGAGTCGGGGGGGATAGAGCAAATGGGGGGATGAGGAATGGAGGGGGAAGACAGGCAGGCCCATAGGAAGTCACCTATATGGAAGACAAATCTCTCTTTGGAGAGAGCTGGGGGGGTGGGGTCAAGGAGATTGAGGGGGAGAGGGGGAAGCGGGAGGGGGGGAGAGGGGGGTTGGATCACCTATGGGCTGACAGTGGGGAGTGAGGTATACCAAGATGGGGGATTTAAAAATCGTATCCTTAAATGTTAAGGGCCTGAACTTGCCTTTTAAACGGCAGAAACTGTATGATGAGCTGGCTCGCCAGAAGGCGGGGATAGGGCTGATTCAGGAAACGCACCTTACCAAAACAACAGAGTTCCTGGTCAAGCCTAGGGGATTTGGGGTATGTATCCACGCCTCTAACACAGTTGAAAAGAAGAAAGGGGGGGTGGCTATCCTGATAGCCTCCAGATTAAAGACCCAAGTGCACTCCGTTGTCAGGGATTTTGGAGGGAGATATGTACTGGTGAGGGTGCGGGTGGGGAACGAGTGGTACTGTATAGTGAACCTATATGCCCCTACGGGATCGCAAGGTAATTTTTGGAAGCAATTGACTGAGGAAGTGGGGAACATGGGGGAGGGTACCCTTATATGTGGGGGAGATTTCAATCTTACCTGGAACCCAGCAAGGGATGCAACTGGGGGTCAGGAGGGCAAGCGGGCGGACAGGAAAAGGAATCGAGCTTTTGTGGTGCAGCATGGATTGGTTGATGCTTGGAGGTTACAATACCCTGGGAGGAGGCAATTTTCCTATTTCTCGCCCACGCATGGGTCCTACTCCCGGATAGATGCTATCTGGGTTTCCAAAGAAGTAGGGGGTCGGATTACTGAAGCAGCAGTTGAGGCCATTACATGGTTATGGTTATGCCCCTGTGACGGTCTCTTTGCGCATGGCGGATGAAGGGAAAGGGCTACAATATTGGCGGTTGAACGAGTCGCTGCTGGATGATGAGAGGGTTCGGGAGGAGGTAGGGCGGGAAACAAGGGAATATTTTATAACTAATGATAACGGGGAGGTGGCATGGGGCAGAGTATGGGATGGCTACAAGGCAGTGATTCGCGGGGTGCTTATCAAGTGGGGGGCACGGTTAAAGAGGGAGAGAGAGAGCAGGGAAGGGACATTGAGGCTCCGTTTATTAGAATTGGAAGAGTTGGATGCACAGGGGCGGTCGAGATCTTATCGAGGACAGATACTGGCGGTGCGGGCACAGTTAAATGCGCTGCAGGCAGAACGGATACAGTATCAGATGCAACTCTTACGGCAAGAGGTTTTTGAGGGGGGGGGGGGAATAAAGCGGGGAAATTTTTGGCGCAGAGGCTCCGACAGAGAAAGTTGCGCTCCCATATCATCCGAGTCCGATCTAAAGGAGGGACCCTGGTCACTAAGGATGGAGAAATTAGGGATGCCTTTAGAGAATTTTACCAGGAGCTATATAAAGCCCGTGACTCGGCAACAGAGGACAGAGTGAGCAGATACCTTGCTTCAGTGCGATTGCCTAAACTGGGGAGGGAGGAGCAAGGGGAAATCAATAGACCGATAAGCGGGGATGAGGTGCAGAGGGCAATTCGACAATTAAAAATCGGGAAAGCTCCAGGCTTAGACGGGTTAACAGCGCCATTCTATAGACGGTTTGGGCATCTCTTGATTGAGCCATTGGTGAAGTTATTTAACCTGCCAAGGGAGGGAGGGAGACTAGTGGGCACGATGGGCTGGGCGGGGATTACGGTTATTCATAAAGAGGGGAAAGACCCGCAGGATTGTGCATCTTATCGGCCCATTTCTTTGCTTAACCTCGATGCCAAGCTACTTGCAAAGATATTAACAGCCCGATTAAACAAGGTAATTGGAAAATTGATCCATCAGGACCAGGCGGGCTTCATACCAGGTAGACAGGTGGCGGACAATATTAGGAAAATATTGAATATAGTTTGGTCAGTTGAGCAGAGCGGGGAAGAGGCCCTGCTCCTGTCGTTGGACGCTGAAAAAGCCTTCAACCAGGTAGCCTAGCCCTTCTTGTTCCAGGTGTTAGAGAAGGTTGGGCTGGGGAATGATTTCTTGGCCTGGATATGAGCGGCCGCAAGCATGTGTTCGGGTGAATGGGGCGTACTCGGGGTTTTTCGAGCAGGGGAGGGGTGCCCTCTGTCGCCGTTGCTCTTTGCCATTGCGTTAGAGCCGTTTGCACAGAGGGTGCGAGAAAGGGAGGATATCTGTGGACTACTAGTGGGGACGAGGGGCTATAAGATTTCCTTGTTTGCTGACGATATCATTTTAAGCTTGGGTAGTCCCAGAGTGAGCATTCCAATAGTGATGTGGGAATTGGAGGAATACGGTAAGCTGTCGGGTTTTACAATCAACTGGGCTAAATTGGAGATTTTAAATCTGGCGGTCTCGGGAGCAGGACAAGCAAGGTTGGCCAAGCAATACCCTTTTAAATGGGCGAGGGAAAGCATAAGGTACTTAGGAGTACGACTAAGTAATAAAACGGCGGCACTATATAAACTGAATTATGGGAAGGTACTCGGGCAGACTGAGAGTTGGTTGGGGGGTTGGGGAAAGGGGTTTATATCTTGGTTTGGGCGGATAGCGACAGTTAAAATGATGCTTGTGCCACGTCTGCTGTTCTTATTCCAGACGCTCCCCATAGAGGTACCGCGGAACCAATTGAAACGGGCACAAGGGATGGTAAATAGATTCATATGGAAGCAGCGAAGACCGAGAGTGGCGATGAGCATACTACAGAGAGCGAAAGAAGAGGGGGGGCTGGGAGTTCCCAACCTGGGGAAATACTATGAGGCAGCGCAATTGAAAACCGTATATGAGTGGCAACGAAATGAGGGGAAACAATGGGTGCAAATGGAGCAGGAACAGATGGGGGGAGGAGGGGGGGCGGACATGGAGAGGGTGATTTGGCGGGGAGGAGCGGGCGAAGCCTCTAACATTCTAAACCCCATGATAGTGCATAGTCTGAAAGTGTGGAAACGGTACAAACAACAGCTGGTGGCGGGAAAAGGGTATACACAGGGCATGGGATTAGAGGCATGTTTTGAGAAGGGGCAGGGGCCGGACGCGCGGACCTTTCGAAGGTGGGCAAGGGGGGGGGGGTTGACGCAAGTATCCCAGCTCTTACATAACCAGGGGATATATGGGTTTGAGGGGATAAAGGATCTCTATGGGTTGACAGAGAATGATCACTATGCCTATTTGCAACTCTGTCATTGCCTCCGGCAGACCAGGGTGTGGAAAGACCTGTGGGGGCGTCGTAGTTGGTTTGAGGTTTTATGCACAGGGCATTTGGGACAAAAGGGGGTGTTATCCCGAATATATAGGGGTCTGATGGAGTCCGGGGAGGGTAAACTGCCCTATATGCTGAAATGGGGATGGTGTGGAGTGAAGAGGTGTGGACCAAGGTGCTCCGGACTGTAGCGCATGTCTCTATCTCTGCATCCCTTAAGGGAAAATGCATATAAAGTGCTGTCCCGATGGTACTGGATGCCAGTTCGTCGTTTGAAAGCTAAACTTGGACAGGATGATCAATGCTGGCGAGGGTGCGCGGAGAGGGGGAATTGGATGCATATGTGGTGGCGGTGTGTCCATATGCGAGCTTAGTGGACGAGGGTTTTAGCCCGAAACATGCCTGTTACATCTCCTAGAAGAAGAGATACCCAGGAGGGAGGCGGGGGTTCTACACCATTGTCTAGTAATGGCCCGTTGCGAAATAGCCCGGCACTGGGGGGGACAGAGTGCCCCGCAGGTGGCCGGTTTCATCCGAAGAGTGAGTGAAGTGGGGCTGATGCACCGGTTGACAGTGCAGCGCCGGGGTGGTGGGGAGAGAAGTGGGGTACAATGGCAGAAGGTATGAAAATGGGTGGAGGAATGGCAAGAGGAGGGAGGGCGTAGGGGGAGGATTTAAGGAGGGGGGGCAGGTTGTGGTGTTGGGACTGGTGGGGGGAATCGTGGGCATAGGTAGGGTTCAAAGATGCAGAAATGGATCTAAGTGTTTGTATACGGGGGAGGGGGAGGGGGAGGGGGGTAGGGAGGGGGAGAGGGGGGGTGGGGGGTGGAGTGGGAAGGAGGAGGGAATTAGCATGGGGGAGTTGCCCGTGTTTTGTTGAATTATAGGCAGGGGGATTAAAGCAGGGGAACATCACCTCTGCTGCTTTATGCTATTTAACGCTGGGGAATTGACCACTGTTTGGATTATGTTAGTGTTTTCATTGTTTAAGAGCAGTTTACTTCGGTTCCTCTGTCCTATAATAGCGATGAAGGGGGTGGGATGGGGTGATAACTTGCTGTATTAAATATGCTGTATATTGGTGTGTTATTCACTAATAAAAAAAATTTTAAATGAAAAAAAAAAACAGATAACGCACGGCTTTTGCAGCTAACGCCGCAGTATCTGCACTTTTTGCCATGTTAGCTGCAAAACCTAGCACACTTTGGTAAACAGACCGCACTGCTTCTTACCTAATGGCACATATGCCAGATATGTTTGGAGATGATCCTGTCTTAGCTTGCTTGTGTTTTCTGAATGATCAGATAAAAGGAAATTCTCTATGTTCCTCCAAGGGGTATTTGTATAAGCAGGCGTGAAAGTGGGCTCCTGAAAGGGGTATTAGTCACACACATAAAGGGCAGTTTTTCTGTGCAAATGATTACTGATAGAATCACGTCCAGAGTGAAGGTTTGCACAGTAATTTCATGCACACACTTTTACTGTGGGCATGCTTAGGGGTGGAGCTGGGCTGAAGCGTAGACAGAGCACGCAAGCATGCACCTTGATTATAGAGTACTCTAATTTATGCACACACTGGCAAATATATAGGCTTGGTCATTTACTCTAACTCTAGGGTTTGTATAAATGTCCATGCCTGGCATTGAGGCATTTTTGGCCACTTATGCTAGTATGTCATAAAGAAAAGTAAAATAGATTTAAAATAGACACATTTTGCCTGCCTTAAACTAGGTGCCCCATTAGATACCCTCTGCGTGTCTTTTCCCTGGCTCTGAGATCACAGGTAGTTCTGAGATTGGCACTGCAGATTCCCTGGTTTTGGCTGTTAGCTCCTTAATCTTTTTGCAGCTTAAGTTATAATTTAGTATGGAGCACTGAAGATTCTCCTAAAATATTTTTATACTCGTTTCTTTTCATTCTCTTTCTCTCTCTCTCCCTCCCTTCCTATCCATCCCGATCAGCTGGAACCCGTCTGTGAAGATCCAGCCAGCCTGGAACCATTGATTCGCTTTGATGTTGAGACCACCTCTGCTGAGAGAGTTAGTGAATGTTTTACCTCCATAATATTAAGTGCAGATAAACCACGTTTTTAATGCTGCACATGTGAAAGATGACTGTTGAGTGGCAGGAAGCCAATTACTTAATTTAAATGAAATTATCCCTCACTGTTGCTCAGAAAGGAATCTTTGAGTGAGTTTAGCTTCACAACAAGGTTCAGTAGAACAGAATTAAGCTCTTTATGACAGATGAAAAGTTAGGATGACTTGATAAGCCCTCTTATGAGTCAGATCGTTTTTTTTTTTTCTTTTTATTTATAAGTTTAATAAATCTTAAACATCCACACATTATCCATGAATGAAACAGAAAAATGGAAACAACCACCAAATTTTTCAAAAGGAAATAAACTATCACCTACTCATCTTTCCCATTTTAGACCCCAAAATTTAAGAAATAGGGGAGTACTAGGAAACATAGAAAAAAATGACACAGAAATCCTAGCCATTACACAAATAATCATAACAGGCGAATGGGAGACTCATACGTCAACTGTATGAGAAGGTAAAACAACCTCAATATCGCTTCTTTCCCTAAATTCCAAAAATGCTAACAGCTGCTTAGGGTCGAAGAACAAATACATCTTTTGTTTAAAATTAACATAACATTTAACAGGAAATTTAAGTTGGAAGGAAGCACCCAGGGCCAAAGTCCTAGTGCGAAGAGCCAAAAACTCTTTCCTTCTCATTTGGGTAATACGTGATAAATCAGGAAATACCCTAACTCTTGAACCCATAAACTCTTCAGTAGCATTTCGGAAATACATTTTAAGAATAAAAACTTTATCTGTCTCTAAGGCAAATGTGGCAAGGAGGGTAGTTCTTTCCACTGCAATCTCCAAGGAACTCTCAAGGAGACCCGTGAGATCCCCCAAACCGGGATGAACGGGGGAGGCCCCCCCTCCTCCACTTCCACTACCCAAGGATAAGTACTGAGCCCTAGTCAAGGGGGGATACTGCTCCGGGGAGATTTTTAAAACCTCCCTAAAATACTTCCGCAGCATCTCAACCGCTGATAGTATTGGAGACCTGGGAAAACTCAGGAACCGGAGATTGCAACGCCGGACCTGGTTTTCCAGGTACTCCATTTTCCTAGCAGCCACAGTACTATCCTTCAGCTGGGCATGAAGCAAGTTACGCACCTCCCCCACCTCCTTCTCTAGGGTATTAACCCTACTAACTTGCTCTTCATGAGCCCTAGATAAAGAATCGCATGAATCTCTAACCACATTAAGTTCAGACTGAAACGTCCCACAAAGTCTGTTCATAGAGCGATTCAATGAGGCCAGTCCTTCCCATAGCGTTTCCATTGTATATGCCGCGGGTCTCACCAAATCTGGAACCACAGGGAGCTCTCCTCTCTTTGTCAGGACTGCAGGCACAGATCTCTCCACTGGTTCACCCAACTCACTCCTCGAACCTCGTCCTGTATCCACCAAAGGAGAAGTCAACACGGCGTTCGCACCTCCTAGACCCTCACGTGTCGGCGTACTCGTAGAGACCGACTCCGGGATCAAAGCGTTAACCGAGGACAAGCTTCCGGGTCGCGGCGGCGGCATGCGCTCCTCTGGCGAGAGCCAAACGCCCGACACGCTCTGGGGCGACCCCACTCCTTCTGCCCCAGCCAAAGACGCTGCTCCAACGCAGGGCTCAAAGCCACACTGCCCCAACGTGCGCTGACCCGCAGAACTTGCTGTTTTTTCGCCCGGAGGTATGGCGACTTGCTTCCGCTTTCTCCGACCCATCACACGGATGCCGCTCCACAAGGTCGCAGAACTCAGGGCAGCGGCTCACCACTCCACGCTAGCATCCGCCATCTTGATTACTCCCCGAGTCAGATCGTTTTTAATCAAAAAAGCTTTTTCTGTGCTTAAGGACACATGCGCTTGGAAATTCCCTATGAAATGTCAGGAGTTTTGCATTTCAAGTGAAAGCATAAATGTACAAAGTTCACATACCAGAAATGACCCCCCTCTCTTTCCCTCTGCCATAAGGAATCACCTGACGGGATCTGTGATGGAACAACCCTGAAATCAGACCTGAGCAGTGATGAAAAACAAGGTACATGAATGTACAGTATAAGAATATCTTGGCCTGTAATCATGGATACCCGGATACTTAGGGTTCATCGATGGAGAAAAGACTCTCCTTGCATCTATTGGATTGTCAGAGCGGCACAGTTCCATTGTGTTTTCAGGATGGTCTATTAGTCTTGTAAGTTTACAGTATCAACAATAGGGTAACATCTACCCATTTACTTGTATCTTGACACGGATCGAGTTTATTTATTTATTTATTTAACAAGTTTTCTATACCGCCTTTTCCTTCAATCAAAGCGGTCACAAGAAATACAAAGGTTATAGGCAAGGGAAACAAACACAGTATAAACATAACAGTACAATGGTAATATAGGAAAAATAACAAGGGTTAACAATAAGGCAAATTAGTTAAAATAATTAAAATAAATATAATATATTTAGTCAATTGTTGATCCATATTGTTCAATGAAAAGTGTAGTTTTCAATTGTTTACGAAAGTCTTTTAAATCATCCAGTGAGCGTAAATCAGGAGGGAGAGAGTTCCAAATTAAAGGGGCGGCCAAAGCAATTGCTCTTTGTGAGGTACATTTGCATGATTTAGAGTAGTTTTTTGGGGTGCTGAGGGTGTTAGAAGTGGATAACCTTCTTGGTCTTTTGTTGATATCATGGAGTAAGAGGGCATGAAGGCTGATTGCAGAACTGTTGTGTTTCATTTTGAATATATTTATGATTAATTTATACTTTATGCGAAGGATTATTGGGAGCCAGTGGAGTTCTTTAAGGATGGGGGTAATGTGTTCATAATTTGAGGATCCATTGATGATTCTAGCTGCTGTATTTTGTGCCATTTGAAGTGGCTTGAGAGCATGCTTAGGCAGTCCATTGTAAATAGGGTTGCAGAAATCCAGAATGGGAGTAATGAGTGCCTGACAGACTGTTCGAAAGTGATCATAAGAGATAAGAGGCTTAAGTCGTCTAATTATCTTCATTTTGTAATACGCGTTTTTAACAGTTTTTCTTATATGAGAACGCAGGTTTAGCTTCTTATCGAGGGTTATTCCGAGGTATCTTACTTCGTCCTTAACTGGAATCTTTGTGTTGTTGCATGTAATGTAAGGTGGAGGGATAAAGCTGGTGTTTCTAGTTACAATAAGTGCTTCCGTTTTGTTCAGGTTTATTGCAAGGTTATTATTTGTTAGCCAATTTGAAATGCTGGTAATACAGTTTGAAATTTTGCTGTAATCTGGGCAGTTGATATCAATTGGAGTGTAAATCATGATATCATCCGCATAAATCGTGTAATCTATTTGATGATCTGCTATTATGTGACAGATTGGTTGGATAAACAAATTAAAAAGAAGTGAAGAGAGTGCAGATCCTTGCGGCACGCCTTGTTTGATTACTATGTGACGTGAAGTGTTTAGGCCAATTTTAACTTGGAACTGTCTATCAACTAGGTAGGATTCAAACCATTTTAGGACGGTGCCAGTTAATCCGATGCTCTTTAGTCTTGTTAAGAGGATTGCATGGTCCACTGTATCGAAGGCAGCTGAAATATCTAAGAAGATCATTAAGGTACCTTTGTTGAAATTATCTATTGTTTGAGTGATGTCATTAAATAAGTATAGTAGGAGCGTTTCAACACCATGGTTGGGGCGGAAGCCATGCTGATGTATATCAAGTGGCGCATGTTCATCAATATGGTCTTGAAGTTGTAGCTGTACTGCCTTCTCAATAATTTTTGCTAAGAGTGGTAAGCTGGAAATTGGTCTATATGCAGCTGGATTGTCTTTTTCAAGGTTGGTTTTTTTATGGGTAGGCCTAATTGTTGCTAATTTAAGTTGTTCTGGCATGATTCCATGAGTTAAGGAGTTAGTTACAAGATTGTGAATAAAATTAATAAAGTTTGACTTGGTAGCTTTGATCCAAGGTACAGGGCAAGGATCTGTGGGTGCAGTGCTTGTGTTAAGTGCAGCAATGATGTCTGAAAGTTGTGTAGTCGAGGGAGTGTAAAACTTGTTCCAAATTGTACTTGGTAAAATAAGGCTGTTGTTTTCAGGTTGTTTTAAAGGTGGTGTTTGGCCTATTTTCAATTGAAGATGATCTGCATATACTTGAGGACTGATCTGAATGTCTTTATCAGAGCTTGGTTCGTTGACTAGATTTTTTACAATTGCAAAAAGTTCTCTAGGTTTGTTAAATGCTTTCTGTATAGTATTTGTGTGGTGCTCTTTTTTAGTTTTGTTGATGAGATCGTTGTAATTCTTTTGCTGAGTTCCCTTTCTGTGACCCACTGAAAATCTACAGTCAGTCATTTTCAGACAGCTGGAATCCCAAATCATGTTCCCACTTAGTTTTATATTTCTGAAAGATTTAGACATAGGGGCTTGTTTACAAAGCCGCGGTAGCGGTTTGCGATCGTAATCGGAGCCGCGGCCCCATTGATTTCAATGGGGCCGCGGCTGCGATCGCGATCGCGAACCACTACCGCGGCTTTGTAAACAAGCCCCATAGTATCCAACAGCATCTTATTTATTTTGGAGATGAAACCTTTATGTCCGGGCTTCCACAAGGAGCAGGTATTTAAAACCTGAGAAGGCCTCTGTGCTAATAATACTACACTGTTCCCTAGTAAAACAGAGCCGTTCGTTTTTTCTGAGTATTTTTGAGGTCTATGGTAGGGTTGGTGAATGGATGAGTGGGAGAGTTGGAGAAGCCTGACAGGCTCTGTTTGGCCATAGCCAGCTTTCTAAAACCAGACATTTAATGCACCCTGACATTTTCTGGCCCACTCTGAAGCTCCCTTTTAGAGTTTCCAGTGGTGGCAAGCTAGGCGACCGCTGCCCCCTCTCTCCAGCATGTGCAGCAGTGGCACCAAAAGCACCGGAGTTCCCTTCTCCTCAGGCACTGCAGTGCCGTTTGTGCTTCGACCCTCCCCCGATCTCACTTTGGAGGGGGCACTGCGACGTCACAGGAGAAGGTAAACGCCGGCACTTCTGTGCCATTTGAAAGGACTGCTGCTGATGCAAGTCCCAGAGAGGGGCAATGGCAATAGGAACAAGAGCTGAAGCAGGGGCGGCATCAGGAATGAGGTTCACCTACGGCTCCCCATCCTTGAACCAACCCTGCAAGCGTCCTATAATATATTAGAAATGTGCTGTTCCTCATTGGGTCTTCTACATCAAGTAACTTCCACCTCTGTTGCCAAAATTGATTTTAGGTCTGAAAACGAGTAGCACAGCAGTCAGGGTTGCACCAAAAGAACTTAGAACCTCACTAACCTCTGGCAAAACAGGTAACTTGGATGAAATACTACAACTTGCATGCTTCTACATATTTTATGGATCCTCTTCTTTCTTTAATATGATACCAGAATGAGCACAACAGTGGAAGCAAAGTTTCTTATCTGTAAGAGATGTCCACGGACGGCAGGATATTAGTCTTTATAAGTGGGTGATATCATCTGATGGAGCCTGAATTAGGAAAGACATTAACAAAGCTCTCTAAGCTTCAAAGCCTTCTAGTGAGGTGCACCTTGTATGTCTGCATTCTCACACAAGGCCATCTCAGTTCTGTATAAATCTTTACTGTATGTTAGGAGACAGCAACGCCTAGGAAACGCGAATTAGTTTTGTGAGAATTAATATTAAATTGCTTCTCAGCCATCATACAATGAAGGTCATTCTGAAACACAAATAAGCCCTGTGTACATTCAAGATAGACGTGTTTTGTTCGAAAACGTCTAGATCCGTATTCTGACACCAGGCGGCCCTGTATGTACACGGCACTAAAACGGGGATCACAGGACATGGGTGGGAGGGGACGGAATGGGGGCATGGTCAGGCATGGAGAGGTATAAAGTGTATCCAGGAAAGGCCCATCTATGTCCCTGGCATATCACCCATACATCCACGTTATACCTGCTGAAACATGGAATAAGGGCAGGATGTAGAAAAAATCTCGCTTCTAATGCCAATGCATCCCATGGAGATGAATGGCTATGACAAGTCTGTAGTGATCTGGTGTGTCTGCTGTCTGGGAGAGCAAATGATGCAGTGGAAATGAATAGAATGCAGAGGTGAAGGACGTTTGTGCGCTAAAGTAACAGTAAACAACGCCCTGACAGAAATGTAAAGCACTGCAATAGTCTGTATTCTGGCATATGCTGTATATGGCAAAGGGGCTTTGCAAGGTCTCCCCAACAAATGCTTTGGAAAACTGGCAACATAGCTGTAGGGATGGTATGCGCTTGGCTGAGCAATGCAGATCAGATGTGTAGTCCAGAAACGCCATGCAATTATGCAGTAGCAGCAGTTGTGTATAGGTGCAGGGCATGGTCGCGGCCGAGGTATGTTATCTGTGACTGCAAGCAAGAGTATGTGTGTGTGTGTGTGCGTGTGCGCGTGTCAGATGTATGAGGGCTGCAGGAGAAGCCCTGGTGTTCTGATACCCAACTCAGGGTGGACATATATGCCTGGCCAGTACCTGGACCATAGGGCTGACTGCAGCATCACTAGGTGCCTGTGTGAATGGGCAGTAACCTCTGTTCAGCTGATCTGCAGCAACATAGCAGGGCATGTCCCTGTGAATGGTGGGGTAACCTCAGAGTGGGGGCTTGCTGCAGTGCAGATGGCACTAATGCATATCCAAATGCACCATCAGAGGTCTTGAACATTGTGCACATTTGTCAGGACAGAGGATGGTGCTTTTGGGCAGGGCCGGCCTGTCCATTGAGCGAGAATGTTTTTTGCACAGGGCCCTGTGTTTCAAGGGGCCCCGCGCAAACAACATTCTGCTTTAAAAGTAAATTAAAAAAAAAAAAAGCTGTCTGCTGCCACTGCCGCCATGGCAGCGGCAGAATCGAGTGTCCCGCAGGGGGCCCCGGGACCTCCTTCCCTGCATCAGCCCCTCTCTGCGTCGGCTTTCAGAGCCGCGAAGGGAGTTTCCCTTTCGCAGCTCTGTTAAGCTAGCCGGGGCTTATGGGAAACGGGGCTTATGGGAAACTCTCCCTTCGCGGCTCTGAAAGCCGCGCTGAAGTGACTGATGCAGTGAGGGAGGGCTCTGCCGGGCAGGGGGGCCCCGTGGGACACTCAATTCTGCCGCTGCTATGGCGGCAGTGGCAGCAGCCAGCTTTCTTTTTTGTATTTTAAACTTTCTCTGGGCTGATGAGGGGGGAGGGGGGGTTAGGACTGGAAATGGGCTGTGGGCTGATTGGGGGGTTAGGACTGGTAATGGGCTATTGGGGGTTAGGACTCAAAATGGGCTGATGGGGGGTTAGGACTGGTAATGGGCTATGGGGGGCTAGGACTGGAAATGGGCTGATGGGGGGGTTATGATTTGAGGTGGGCTGATGGGGTTAGGACTGGTTAATGGGCTGTGGGCTGATGGGGGGGTTAGGACTGGTAATGGGCTATGGGGGGCTAGGACTGGTAATGGGCTATGGGGGGCTAGGACTCAAAATGGGCTGATGGGGGGGTTAGGACTGGTAATAGGCTGATGGGGTTAGGACTGGTAATGGGCTGGGGCTGATGGGGGGGTTAAGACTGGTAATGGGCTATGGGGGGGAGCTAAGACTGAAAATGGGGTGATGGGGGGGCTTAGGACTGGTAATGGGCTATGTGAACTGTGGTGACAAAATTTTTTTCAGGTATATTCGAGAGAGGAGGAAAATCAGAGGTGGAATTGCAGGACTCAAAAGTGCTGGGAACGGATTAATGGAAAGTGACATTGAAAAAGCGAAAATGCTAACTAAACAAATAATTCTGTTCTGTTTTTACTAAAGAAAATCCTGGAGAAGGACTTCCTGTGATTGACAAATATACAAATGGGAATGGAGTAGATACCACACCATTCACAGAAGATGATGTGTTAGAGCAGCTTGCAAAACTGAAAGTGGACAAGGCCATGGGACTGGATGGGATACATCCCAGGATACAGAAAGAGCTCAGAGAGATTTTTGCAGAGCTATTAAAGGATGTTTTTAATAGATCCTTGGAGACAGGAGATGTTCCACAGGACTGAAGAAGGGCTGATGTGGTACCTCTTCATAAAAGTGGTAATACAAAAGAAGTGAGCTTTTTATTTTTCCCCCTAAAACCTCCTCTCCTCTTCCTCCTTTCTCAGTCTCTGTGGATAACGCTCTACTCCCTGTTTCCTCGGCTCACAACCTTGGGGTTATCTTTGACTCCTCTCTCTCCTTCTCCACACACATCCATCTGATAGCTAAGACCTGCTGTTTCTTTCTCTATAACATCAACAAAATCCGCCCATTCCTTTCTGAACATACTACCAAGACACTTATCCACTCCTTAATCACCTCCCATCTTGACTACTGTAATCTACTCCTTGCTAGTCTCCCTTTGAATCATCTCTCTCCCCTTCAAACTGTTCAACACTCTGCTGCGTGGCTAATCTACTGCCAGCCTCGTCATGCCCATAATACCCCTCTTCTCAAGTCACTTCACTGGCTCCCTATCCGTTTCCGCATCCAGTTCAAACTTCTCCTGCTGACCTGTAAGTGCATTCACTCTAGCTCCTCTCTATCCTTTCCTCTCCTATCTCTCCCTACACCCTTTCTTGAGAACTCTGCTCTTCTGGCAAATTGCTTCTATCTATCTCTTCTATTGCTAACTCCAGATTTCGCTCCTTTCACCTTGCTGCTCCTTATGCCTGGAACAAACTACCTGTGTCTGTACACCAGGCACCTTCTCTGACCCTTTTCAAATCCAGGCTGAAAACGCACCTCTTCACTGCTGCTTTTGGATCTTGATTCACCTGATCATCTTGTTTCTTTACCATTCCCCCTATATGTATCCTTGTGTACACCTTCTGTGTTGTCTGTCTTGACTAAATTGTAAGCTCTGATGAGCAGGGACGGACTCTTACATGTCTATGCGTTACTGTGTACGTCTTGTAGCGCTATACAAATGCTCAGTAGTAGTAGTAGTAGTAGTAGTATTAGTAAGTGACAAACCTCAGACCCGTGAGCCTTACCTCGGTGGTGGGAAAAGTAATGGAGGCGCTCCTGAAAGAGCGAATAGTGGAATTTGTCGAAACCAACAGGTTGCATGATCCGAGGCAACATGATTTTACCAAAAGACAATCTTGCCAAACAAATTTGATTGAGTTCTTTGACTGGATGACCAGAGAACAAGATCAAGGGCATGCAATGGATGAGATCTGCCTAGATTTCAGCAAAACCTTTGATACTGTTCCTCATAGGAAGTTTATCAATAAACTCAACAGCTTGGGGATGGGTCCCAAGGTGGTGAACTGGATCAGAAATTGGTTGACTGAGAGACAGAAGGTTATGGTAAACGGAACTCACTCAGATGAAGGGAAGGTGATTAGCGGTGTGTCCCAGGGTTCGGTCCTGGGACCGGTACTGTTCAATGTATTTGTGAGTGATATTGCTGAAGGACTGAATGGAAAAAGTCTGTCTTTTTGCAGATGACATGAAAATTTGCAACAGAGTGGACTCCCCTGAGGGAGTGGATAACATGAGGAAAGATCTACAAAAGCTGGAAGAATGGTCTAATGCTTGGCAGTTAAGATTTAATGTGAAGAAGTGCAGTGTCATGAATTCGGGAAGCAGAAATCCAAGGGAATTGTATGCAATAGGGGGCGAGAGGTTGGTGTGCACAGACCAGGAGAAGGACCTTGGAGTGATTGTTTGAGGATCTCATGGTGGCAACACAGTGTGACAAGGCGGTGGCAAAAGCCAGAAGGATGCTGGGATGCATACAGGGAGGAATTACCAGCAGAAAGGAAGAGGTACTAATGCCACAGTACAACAATATTGGGCTCAATTACGTGCCTGATGAACATGGTGCAATTTTGAATTGAAAATACCTCTGCAGTTTTTTATTGAAAACTTTAAACTTATATAGAAAGAAAGTAAAAACTTAAAAAAAATGGACTTGGTATTAGGTGGAATAAGGGGGATGGAAAAACGTGTATTTTTACTATTTTACAAAGAAATGATCTCAGTCATTGGCTTGTACATGTAAACACCGGTACTTACACATGCAATGTGGCAGATTTCATGAAACTACACGTATGACAGTCGCCAATTCACAATCCAAGATCCTAAAGTCCAATTTTCACATTTTGCAAGTCATCGTACATACCAGAAAGTTAAGCGCAATTGCTTCCTTCATTGTTTCTCGGAAGCCCTGGTCTAAATGAGCCGACACTTGTGCATGACTCAGACAAGGTGCAAAATCCGACAGTGAAAAATTATTTTAATACACATGTCAAATCTGTGTGTGTGTATCAGGATGCTAAAATGTCCCCGTCTTAGAGGAAACAGGAGGAGCATTCTGGGTACGTGCTCCAGAGACGTGCTACTCTAAAGTAATGAGTAGTGGGCTAATCTGTTAGGGCCCAACAGTAGGTATTCCCCCAAACTGCAGGGAAGTATAGAAATATATGTTTGGGAGGGGCTCAGGGTTTTCTGCACAAGAAGTAAAAAGGGAGAGCAGGCCAGGAAGAGAGGTTACCTTAGCTTAGCTCCCCTAACTCACTTCTGCTAATACAGCTTGCAGCATTCCTAAGTTGTTTGCAAAAGAGGAACAGGGTCAGGAAGGGAGAGCCTAGCGCCAGAGGGAGAATTAAAGGAGCAATCTGTCAGTTTCCAGTCTCTGAGGAGAAGGGGAGTGGAACTGCAGCAAGTGAGAGTCCAGGTGGAAGACCCAAATGGAAAAAAGGGCCAGGACCCAAGTTCTGGGTGAATTCTGCCCAGGAGGGGTTTGATGTGACTGGGCTGTGGAGTGACTGAGTCCCTGAGAAAGAGAGGAGGACCCAGTTGCCTGTTGTTGAAAGAAGTGACAAAACAAGTACTTAATTGCACTGAGAGAGGAGCGGCAAAAGGGATCTTTGGAGGGTCCCAAGACACAACTGCACTGAAAGAGGAGAGACAAGATGGGTCCTTGGAGGGTCTCAAGACACAACTGCACTGAGAAAGGAGAGATGGGTCCTTGGAGGGTCCCAAGAGTGAGGAGAGAACCTGACTGTAGACGTCAAGCAGATCCAGTGTCTGAGGAGGTTCAGCACCTGCCTTACTGAAAAGCTCTGCTCAAGGGAAGATGCCAGAGAGGGTCAGCGGGAGAATCTAAGTACCATGAGCAGACTTGATGTATTTTTGTCATCATCTGACTTTGTTTCTGTATGTCTGATTATTCTTTTAGCCTTCTCCTATGTATTTTGTGTGCTTGGGACATGCCGAATAAATGGATATTTTCATATAGACTCTTTCTGGACGCCTGTGTTGTTCTTGCCATTCGGGGTTGCCTGTCCTTGCTGGGAGGTGAGTGAAGGAGTGTTTGTGCTATCATCAGGGACTTTTTATCTGTGTGCTCTGTACTAGGGAGGAGAATGATGAAGAGTGCGAAGTTTTTCCCACAGCCACCTACATATGTTATTTGTATAGTCTCTGGGGCACCCTCTCGGCCTCATGAACTGGAGGTCTAACTACACACGTAAATAGTGCCATTGTTAATTACACATTCCTCAGCTGTTCTAAAAGGACCTCCAAACTCTGTCCTTGTAATCATTTCCCACCTTGTACTCTTTCATTTCAGCTGCTCCTCAGGAGTCGAGCACTCTCAAAACAAGACCAAGATCCAGGTATTCCAGTTTCATCTTTTTTGTGTTCTTCACTTTTTATGATGCCTATGTAATTTTGTGGAAATACGGTAATCACTGGAACTTTGTTAAGCACTGTCTCTGTTTTAAGTAAACATAAAGGTTAAAATCTGTGATACTGCATCAGGAAGAGAAAATGGTCAGAGTAAATGGTCATCGCGGGCTTCATCTGCCATCATGTTCTCCTATTTTGTATTTGGCTAGGGAAGAAGATTGCTTGAGTTACTAGTTACATCCATTTATCAAAGAAGCGCAGAATGTCTTGACTTATCTAGGGTCGTTCATTACTTCTGATCATAGGCCACGCAGGCCCTGGCCCTACCAAAAGTCGCAGCTTTCAGGCAGCAGGCTACCTGTGGGGATCCCATCCCCCGCAGGTACAAGAGGAAGAGAAGCTGCAATCACGGCAAAGACCCAGGGCTGGTCAATCCACTGGGAAGGCTAAGCGGCCGCCAAGGGTTGCAGACCTTAGTGGGTGGTGTGACAGGCCATGTGCTTTGGCACACATGGCCTGCTGTGCTGCCCTCCCCCCCCCACTGATTCTGGCATCGAGAGTGGCTAGGCTCAGCGGTAGACCAGTGATTCGGGGGGTCAGAAGCAGCAAGCCATGTGTACTGAAGCACATGGCCTGCCATCAAGCCTAGCTACCCCCGATGCCAGAATCAGAGGCAGTGGGGGGGGGGGGGTGGTGGAAGCAGCACTGCCAGGGCTTCTGCCTGGGGCAGCAGAAACCCTTGGACTGGCTCTGCAAAGAGCCTTCCTGTTTGCCCATGGGAGATCAGATCCTGTGAGCAAAACAGGGATGGTCTTTACTGTGATTGCAGCTTCTCTTTTCCTTTTGCCCACGGAGGATGGGCTCCCCACAGGAAGCCTGCTACCTTCCAGCTGTGATCATAGCAAGGAAACATAGAAAAATAAAAACATAGAAACATGTCATCAGAAAAAGAACATATGGCCTATCTCAGGGGTCTCAAACTCAAATTGCTTTGAGGGCCGAATGAGGACTTGTAAAGTAACCCGGGGGCCGCATAAGACACGGGCCTCATTTGCATAAGGGGCCTCATTTGCATAAATATTTGCATAATGTTGCATAATGAGTGCATGGATAAAGAAAGACTAGAAAATTTCTATATTACTATAATCCAGTGCCAACCGCCAGGCACATTAGGAACTACTACTAACACTGCCCATTTGGAACCCATAGCAAACCCCCCGTATCATAACAGCACTACCAGGACTCACAAAGCACCAGACCCTACCTATCAAAAGGCAACACTGCAAATATTAAATCAATACATTTCAGAGAACAATACATGACCTACTGGGAAAAGAGAACAAGTAGCAATGTCAAATAGGAATTACACAGAATACCTCAGCACTGTAGAAATAAAACTATAAATAATTTCTTGTACCAAAGCACAGACATTAATGATGCACATTTCCCAGAGCTGACATATTCCAGTTAATAAATTCAAAATAAAGAGATATTTTTCTACCTTTTGTGCATTTTTTTTTCAGTTGCAATTGCTCCAGCCACTTCTGGTTTCTTCGTGTCTTCTGCTATCTCCATCGTCTGCTGTCCATTTGTCCTTTCTTCTCTCTTCTAGTTTTTTTCCATTCTCTCTCTCTACATCTGCTTTAACATACTAATCTTTCTCCTTTTGCTCTTTCCTCATTCCTATTTCATCCACTCAAATTTTACCCCTCCATCCTCAATCCCCACTTACTCTCCCAATACCTGGCCAATTGTAGATTTGTCTTCTCTTCCAGACAAAATATTTTTCCCCTCTCCATTTCACTTTCCCAGCTCCATCCCATTCTAATCCTCCCCCAACATCAGCTCCCTTCTAGTTCCAGCCCCACCCAGCATCTGCTCCTTTCTAGTCCCTGCATCAGTCCATTTCCAGTCCTATCCTAGCCTCACCATCAGCCCATTTCCAATCCTAGCCCCCCATCAGCCCATTTCCAATCCTAGCTCCCTCCCCTCACAGCCCATTTCCATTCCAAGCCCCCCTCCCCATCAGCCATTTGCAGTTCAAGCCCCCCTTCCACTCAGCCCATTTCCAGTCCTAGCAACCCCCCCAGCCCATTACCAGTCCTAGACCCCCCATAGCCCATAACCAGTCCTAACCTCCCCATAGCGCACTTCCAGTCTTACCCCCCCATCACCCCATTTTCAGTCTTACCCCCCCATAGCCCATTACCAGTCCTAGTCCCCCCCATAGCCCACTTGCAGTCGTATCCCCCATCACCCCATTTTCAGTCTTACCTCCCCTCATAGGCCATTACCAGTCCTAACCCCCCAATCAGCCCACCTCCAGTCCTAACCCCCATCACCCCATTTTCAGTCCTAGCCCCCACCATAGCCCATTACCAGTCATAACCCCCCCCCTGCCAATAGCCCACTTCCAGTCCTAACCCCCATCTGCCCATTTCCAGTCCTAGCCCCCACCATAGCCCATTACCAGTCATAACCCCCCCCTGCCAATAGCCCATTTCCAGTCCTAACCCCCATCTGCCCATTTCCAGTCCTAGCCCCCACCATAGCCCATTACCAGTCATAACCCCCCCCCTGCCAATAGCCCACTTCCAGTCCTAACCCCCATCTGCCCATTTCCAGTCCTAGCCCCCACCATAGCCCATTACTAGTTATAACCCCCCCAGCCCATTACCAGTCATAACCCCCCCCCTGCCAATAGCCCACTTCCAGTCCTAACCCCCATCTGCCCATTTCCAGTCCTAGCCCCCACCATAGCCCATTACTAGTTATAACCCCCCCCCAGCCCATTTCCAGTCATAACCCCCCCTGCCAATAGCCCACTTCCAGTCCTAACCCCCATCTGCCCATTTCAAGTCCTTGCCCCCACCATTGCCCATTAACATTTTTAACCCCCCCCCCAGCCCATTACCAGTCATAACCCCCCCCTCCCCCCTCTGCCAATAGCCCACTTCCAGTTCAGTCAGCCCCTCCATAGCTCATTACCGGCCAACTAAAAAACCCCCAAAACCCTGGGTTCTGCTGCTGCCGTTGCCGCCGTGGCAGCAGCAGAATCAATTGTCAAATTAAAAAAAAAACTGACTTCTGCTGCTCAAGCAGCTGTCCTGCGGCCCCTTTCCCTCTGCCCGGAGATCCGACTCTGCTCTATCAGCGGCGTGCTTTTCAAGCCGCGACGAGAGTATTCCCCTCTCGCGCGGTTTTTCAAGCCGCGCGAGAGGGGAATACTCTCTTCGCGGCTTGAAAAGCACGCCGCTGAGAGCAGAGTCGGATCTCCGGGCAGAGGGAAAGGGGCCGCAGGACAGCTGCTTGAGCAGCAGAAGTCAGTTTTTTTTTTAAATTTGACAATTGATTCTGCTGCTGCCACGGCGGCAACGGCAGCAGCAGAAGCCAGGGTTTTGGGGGATTTTTGGTTTTCCGCCGTCGCGGGCCGCACAAAGTTGTCTCGCGGGCCGCATGCGGCCCGCGGGCCGCGTGTTTGAGACCCCTGGCCTATCTAGTCTGCCCTTCCATATCAAATGCTATAGTCCATTTTTTTCCTTTAGAGATCTTCTGTGTTTGTCCCATGCTTTCTTGAATTTAGATACTGTCTTTGTTTCCACTACCTCCACTGGAGAATATTCCACACATTTACCACTCTTTCCGTAAAGGCATATTTCCGCATATTACTCCTGAGTCTTTCCCCTTTCACCCTCACCCTATGCTTCCTTATTGCAGAACTTACTTTCCTCTTGTGCATTTATGCCATGGAGGTATCATATCCATTTCTAGCCAGCCCTGATCGGCAGCATCAAGGGAGAGTGGACAGGTAAGCTTCTCTCTGCTCTCCTCCGACAAGGCCAATCGGGCCTGAAGACCACCTATGCCACCAGCATTTAAATCCCAGCGCGGTCAAGCATGCCCGCACCTGAGGGCCTCACCAGAGGGCCCTTTGGCTTGACCCTTAGGTGTGGCCCTTAGAAGAGGGCCGTAAACAACACATTGAAACCACAGATCATGTCCTATGACAGCATAAACAAGTAATTACTCCAAACTTCCTCCCTTCTCACCGGCACCCAGCTCAACTAACTGCAAGACTGCTTCCAGTCCACAAACAATCTGAACCCAGCACCATACAGTGGCCCACCAAGGACTATCTTAAGATCGACCTATAATCGCAACTGCAACCAGAGGTGAGTGACCAAGCAATTTACAAACACCAAACGGTAGCACCAATAATGCCTGACCCGCACAGAATCCTTCTCCTCATACTTTCTGTACTATTCAGGAGTTAGCAACCATCCCAGAAACAGCCAATGTTTATGTATACTCACCTTCCTACCTAACCTATCCTCTGCACCGCTAAACCAATCCAAATCCTTCATGGAAGCCATGGGACACCTCCAGTTCACCCAACTGATCTGCGCCCCAATGCACACCAAAGGAAACATCTTGGACCTCATAGTCGTTCAAACCAAACTCCTTGAAACCCACAAAATCCCCAATCTGCTGCTCACGGAAGTCCCGTGGTCAGACACTACACCGTCACCTGCCACCTACCACAGCACCCAACCACGAGATCAAACACCATCCACAGTATGTACCACCACCGTTTCAAATTCTTCAACAAATCTACCTTCATTGACAAAGTTCTCCCCTTTATTGATGCAGAACCCCATGACCTAGACCTCACAATGAACAAATGGATAAACACAATAAAAGTCTTTGCCACAGCACCTCCCACTAGACCAGTGAAACCACACTATGTGTTAAAAAAGATAAAGATACCACATTCACAGCCCCTGGTACATACCAAACCTCATAGAATAAAAGCAAAAATTGCGGAAACTTGAGCGAAGACTGAGAAACAGCATGACGAGCAAACAAAAGGAATCTATCTTCTCACCCTTCAACATATCATACCGAGACCAACAAAACTAGAAGGGAACATCACACCAAATTAATAATGAAAGCAATAAATAAACCTAGAGAATTGTATAATATAGTTAACAGACTAGCAAAAGAATACAGCCAAGCTCACAACACAAGCACCCTTGAACCACAAAAATTTGCTGCATATCTACAATCAAAATACCCCACACCATCACACAACTGGACTAATCCTACAGGCTCTGGCAAACCTAAGGACCAAAACCCCACAAACACATTGCTACGATCTTTCAGTCCCACTTCTACAGAACACTTGAAGCACATAATCCACAGCCTCAGCACTACAACATCCCCACTGGACCCATGCCCTGCAACCTGGTTTAAAATCACAAAAGTAGAGGTTGCCCTAATCCTTCACAAGGATGTAAGCATAGCGTTTATGCATAGCATCCACGAAATGGGGATGCTCAAATTTTATGCCTCATGTCACACATAAAACAATTCAATCACGCAATATTTTATTAGGAACAAATGTAGAATGAATGCATTACAAAAGTTTTGTGATATGTTCACCTGCAGAACCAATAAAAGAACTTGAAGTAAGAGTTTAGTAAAATTTGCTAAATTTATCGTATGCTTGAAAAGTAGCGGTTTTTCGTCAAGAACGCAATCAGTCATTCTATCAAGTAAATTTGATTTTTGTTTATTATATTTTTATTCAAAAATATTTGTATGTTGAATTTACAGTGATTCCGTTCTGAGTACAAT
Organism: Ichthyophis bannanicus; assembly: GCA_033557465.1. Lineage (NCBI taxonomy): Eukaryota > Metazoa > Chordata > Amphibia > Gymnophiona > Ichthyophiidae > Ichthyophis > Ichthyophis bannanicus. The sequence goes on along the minus strand of CM066035.1, from coordinate 905,037,907 downwards.
ACATATTTCTGCCATCCCTGTTTTGGGGACGCTATGCATGAATGGATAGTGCGTTTGCGATGAGCCAATTAAGTGTAACAGAGCACGTGCAGTATGCAATTATTCCACAAACCGTGCTATTTGGTGTTTTTGTGTTGTCTGTTTATGACTTTTCACATTTTTCAACTTTAGAATGTCAAGGCATTACAAATTACATGAAGTTATTTCAGTGCTGGAGGATGATGATGAATGGATAGCAGCCGACATAGACATTACTCTACCTGTTGATCCCACGCAAAGTAATGAAGACAATGGTGCTAAACATTGGTCAAGGTCGTAAAGAAAGATGATCAACATCACTCAGCCAAATGTTATCAGTCACTACAATCAATATATGGGCGGTGTTGATCGCATGGATCAAATATTGCAACTTGCCGAATTTCAATAAGATCTAAGAAATGGTGGTGGCCTCTCTTTGTGTATCTTCTGGATGTCTCAATGCAAAATGCCTGGCTGATCTACAGGAAGACAGCTGCAGCAAAGACGAGACCATTGGATCAGATACATTTTCGACAAGACTTATACACAGTCTATTGCACACGATTCAAATCATCTCGAGCATCTGTAGGATGTCAAGTTGTGCATAAAACAGTCATCAGCCACAAAGTATCACCATCATAACTCCTGAGTGGAGGAGTGGCCTAGTGGTTGGGACAAGGTGCCTCAGACCAGAAGGTCAGGGGTTCAAATCCCACTAGAGGACAGCAACCTTGGGCCGGAAGGACTGGGGTTTCTAGTCCCACAGGTGCTCCTTGTGGTCTTTGGCAAGCCACTTAACCCTCCATTGCCCATGTTCCTTGTAAAATAGTTTTCTCCAGGTTATAATGCCCTGTTCAATGTAAACTACCTTGATATCAAGAAAGGTGGTATATAAGAAACATTAAATGATACATAAAGATCATTTCCACATAATACATTACATTTATTTACATTCTCTTATATACCATGCTATTCTGCATCAGTGCGGTTTACATTGAACAAACTGAAATTACATTGAACAGGGCATTATATTTATTTATTTGCAGTCTCTTTTATACCGCGCTATTCGACATCAGTGCGGTTTACAATGAACATAAGAGTTGCACATCTCGACTTCCGGTCTGGGCAATGAGCTGATCGGACGACTCGCGATCAGCTCCGGGCAACCGCCCCCACATTCCTGCTACAAACCGGCTTTAAAATCTTCTTGATCCTACCTGCATTAAAACTCCCCTGACGGGGACCCGATCCTCCGCCGCTGAAGCACTTCGCGGCCGCCCCCGCAGAACTTGGAGCGGTTTATCCTGCGAACTAGAGAGAGTGCAGGGGCCGAGCGGGCACTTCCCCCACCGCTAGAAACAGCTTGCTTTCTGCGGGACACGGAGTGGGAGGCCTCGGATCTGTGACCGCCCCTAACAAAACGGAGAAGTGTGTCGGTCATTACTCAAGTAAGTTGAGGACGGGATCGGGCGCTTCTGCCACTGTCGGCTGTGCTCCGCCTGCACGTGGAGGTGTAGTCCCGGCGGGGAAAGACCAGCGGCCCTCTACCAACATCCCGGCAGTCAATTATTGTTGCTAGGAAGCAGGCCGCAACGTGCCTGGACATTCCCCTGCTATCAACAGCGGCGTTGCATCCACGAGGGGTTGAACCCTTGAGAGCAGAGAACCCGGTGGAAGAACAGTGTATCGCGCCCATGCACCCCCATCCTCTCTCCTGCTGCCACGGTTGGCTTCCCCCGCGGGGTACTGATTCCCCAACGCAGCAGGGGTTTGCGAATCTCCCTGCCCGTTTGGGGGTGAGGGGCTGCTGACGGAGATAGGAGAGCTCGGGGACCCTATCCAACGAGACAACAGCGCTTTTCACAGTTGCTGAGGGGCCTGAGGGGCGGTGGGGATCTGCGGCCTTTTTGCCTGACTCCAGCGAGCACCAGTGTACAAAAGAAAGCAACTGCATTGAGATTGGCTCTCTCTTCTACTGCCCCATCTATCACTCTGCTCCTGGGGTGTGGAGGCTTAACACTGCTATCTGAATGGCATCTAAAGCTCCGCGTAAAGAGAGGCCTCGAATGACGGAGGGAAAAGCGGCGGAAGGCTCCCCCTCTAGCCCGAAACCGGGCAGCCCACCAGACTTAGTGGCCGAGGTCAGCGCCGCAGTGGTGAAGGCGCTTAGCACCCGCTTCCAGGACCTGGTGGAGCAGATTCAAACGCTGGGACAACATTTCACGGCGGTGGAAGAGCGCCTAGAGCAAGTTGAGACAAGGGTGTCCGATGTGGAGGACACGCAACAATCAGTAGTGGCCAAAGTGGCCGCCCTAGAGACTTTGGTGAAACAGCAAGGAGACAAACTCGATGAACTGGAGAACCGAGGTCGGCGAAAAAACCTGCGATTCGTCGGCATCCCTGAGAGTGTCGCGGACAGTGCCCTATTTGAATATTTACAATCTTGGATTGAGAACCTCCTGCCACACCTGAGAGAAGGATCTCTCAAAATAGAGCGGGTACATCGACTAGGCCAGAGAAGAGAACAGGCCAGGAAACCACGTGCCGTAATAGCACGCTTCCTCGACTACAGACAGAAAGAGGAGGTGCTGAAAGCAGCGAGGGGCCGGCGGAGACATCAACAGGACGCCGAACCGATCTTAGTATTCCAGGACTACTCGGTGATCGTCAGCCAACAGCGAAGGGCTTTTTCAGGGATTTGCACCCAGCTGTTTAAACCGTGGCATTCGTTTCTCACTCCTCTACCCGGCCCGGCTGCGGATCGATCATCAAGGCCACACTCGCATATTAGCGTCCCTGGAAGAGGCGACTACCTTTCTGGATTCCCTGCCTGCTCAATCGGCCTCCTAATTGCTGGACAACTGTCTAGGTGTGGGGTACATCGCCCCAGGTGTGGTGTGGTGACCTGGAGCCCCCGGGGGTTGAACAGTTACTGATAGACTTCTAACAGTCTACACTGACATGGAAGAACTTTCGGCTTTTGCTTTTCATGTGGTGTGCTAAGCTGAACTAAAATGCCTCATTGAATTGGTAACAGTTATTCTGCCAAGGGAGACAGTGTATCATTGTTATTTTGTTACAATTGCTATTGTGTTTTAATAGCTGCTGTTCTGCTGGCTCCCTGACTATCTTCTCTCTGCCTTGTCTCTCCCCCTGAATTTGTGCTTGTTCCTCTCCCTCTCCTCCCTCTTTTTATCCCCTGACAGGTGGGACTTTGACGTGATGCAAAAGGGGTAGGCGGTGATTAAGTTAGGGGGACACTGGGGGTAAGGAGGCAAGGGATTCAGGGCCAGCTTTGTTACTACCACCTTAACAATTTATATCTCAGGCTTGATGCCTAGCCTCCCCTCCCTTTGCCCCCGCGGCCTGGAAGGGGGTAGGACTGAGGATTGACCACGCCAATGGCTGGTGAGCTCAATAGCGTGTGTGGCTGGTTGACCGTGTACAGTGCAGGTTTTAGGCCACTCTCCCTCAGGAGTAGCTGGGGTATGAGAGCGGCCTGGAACTGATGCTGGGGGGAGAGAGGGCTGGCCTCGACAAGACAGCTGTACATGCACTTGATGAGAGGGGAGGGTAGAGGAGATGAGAGATACTTCGGGTGGTTGTGGGTGGAGACAAGGTATGAGGGGACGGGTGGAGGGCGCTAGAGCCAACTGTGGGGGACATACCACAGCGGTTCGCAACAGAGACTTTGTGTTTACTGCTCCTTCCTTTAAATTCGTTGCTAGGGAGGGGGGAACATCGGAGGGGCGAGCCCGTCTGCCGTAGGAAGTAGTCCCGGCTATGGCGGGATGGGAGAGTTTGGAGAAGAGAGGAAAGGGGGGGGGAGGGGAGGGGAGGGATAGGAGGGGGGAGGGGGAGGGTGGGGCAGGGGGAGGGGAGGGGGTCTACTCCATTGACTGTTAGTGGATGGGATAATTGCCTACCAATAGACGAGGAGGGGTGCCAGGCTGGGGGTGTCCCTCTGAAATACTTAGATGTGACCCTGTGGTGGCACCTTGGCACTGCCCTGGCGCTTTAAAAATAATCACTTGGAATGTCTGTGGGCTGGGTAACCCTATCAAGCGGCATAAAGTATTGCAAGCATTGGCTCGGCATAAGTGTGACATTGCTCTTCTTCAAGAAACCCACCAGACGGCTGTTGAACATAGCAAACTCTGTCGAAACTGGGTGGGTCAGGTGTGGGGATCCCCCGCCCAGGGGCATAAGGGAGGTGTAGCGATTCTAATTCATAAACGCATACGATTTGTGGAGGAGACGGTTCTTACTGATAATATTGGTAGATCCCTGTTGTTATATGGCCAACTAGATGGAAAACCGGTGATTCTGGGAAATCTCTATGGCCCCAACGTGGCCGACCCGGGTTTTTACAATGGTTTGGCGTCGAGGGTGGAACAGCTTCCGGAGTGCCCGGTGATTTTGGGAGGGGACTTCAATGGAGTCCTGGATGTAGACCTAGATACCTCTCGGAGAGGTGGTGGACGGGAAAGAGTAGTGCCCTCCCAGATATTGTTGCGGTTCTGTCGAAGACTAGGTATAATTGACCCTTGGCGGGTACTTCACCCCTCTGAAAAGGACTATACCCATCAATCTCGAGCACACGGTACTAGTGCCCGTATTGATTACGTAATGATCTCGGGGACGTTGTTTACGCACACTGAGGATGCACAGATTGGTCCCTCCGAAATTTCTGACCATGCGATGGTGTGGCTTGACTTACATTGGGGGCGAGACACGAATCCGACACGCCTGTGGAGATTTCCCCTAGAGCTTTATTCGGATGAGCAATTTCGCCATTTTTTACGTCAGCGATGGGGGGAATTTCTTGGCAATCACCAAGTCCATTCAGACGACCCCGAATTAGTCTGGGAAACGGCAAAGGTGGTTCTTCGCGGGGACATTATAGGATACGCCGCGAGGAGACGCCGGCTGATGACGGAACGTATTGTACTACTTGAGCGTCGAGTTACTACTCTACGGCGGAGATGTGCTCACACGCCAATGCTGCCTAATAAGAAATTGTTATGGGAAACCCAGACTGAGCTTAACGAGCTTTTACATCAGTGCGCAAAGAAATCGGTTCTGTTTTATCGGTTTCGATTGCACTGCTATGGGGACAAACCAGGCAAGTTGCTGGCACGATGTCTGCGGGCCCGACGGAGTCCTGCTCATGTAGCGGCACTGACAGAGGGCCAGGGACGTGTGCATAAGGAAAGCAAAGAAATCGCAGAGATATTTCGTACCTTCTTCCAAAACTTATATAGAACCACAGCTGGTTCCCCTGAGGAGCTGCAGGACTACTTCAAGGACTTGGAGTTGCCTCAGCTCACTTCAGCCCAGCGGGAGGTTCTGGATTTACCTATTTCCATACAGGAAATACAATCCGCAATAACTTCGGCCCAGTGTTACAAAACACCAGGGCCAGACGGATTCGGAGCCGAAGTTTACAAGATCTTAGGGGATGGGGTGAGTCCTTTACTACGAGAGGTCTTTATCACTAGAACAGAGCAAAAGGCATTCCGCTGAGGGCGTAATCACGCATATATCACCCTGATCCCGAAGCCGGGTAAAGACCCGCTTCAGGCAGCTTCATACAGACCTATCTCCCTACTAAACTTCGATCTTAAACTCTTGGCGAAAGTTCTTGCTGACCGCCTGGCAGGGGTGTTAGACTACTTAATCCATGATGCACAAGTGGGCTTTGTGAAAGGCCGCCACGCCGTACGCAATCTTAGGAAGATTCTGGCCTCCTTGGAGTGGGTGCATGCTCACCATATCCCGTCGTTATTGATCAGCTTCGATGCAGAGAAGGCCTTTGATAGGGTGGACTGGCACTATCTTTGGAGACTGCTACCGCGCTATGGCATAGGGGAAGAATTTTGTAAGATGGTGCAAGGTTTGTACGTTTCGCCAACAGCCGGCATATTGTGCAATGGCCTCATCTCAGACGACTTCCCGTTGGGAAGAGGTACGAGGCAGGGCTGTCCTTTGTTGCCTTTACTTTTTGTTCTTTCTTTGGACCCGTTGATTCGCTCCATCGTGGACTCGGGGAGGATACAGGGAGTGCGGCTACGGTCGCAAACTTTCCTGATCTCGGCCTTTGCCGATGACCTGCTAGTCCATCTGACGACTCCGACTACCTCTCTACCAATGTTGTTAGACGAGTTTCAACGGTTTGGAGCAATTGCCGGCTTACGAATTAACAAAGACAAGTCTGAAGTAGTAGATGTTTTGGGGCACGTCCGCAGTTCCTGGAGGGGACCCTTCCCTTTACGGTGGGCAGATAAAGAATTCCTCTATTTGGGCATAATACTGACTGGAAATCCCCAGGATTTATACCGGCGTAACCTAGACCGGATACTGAGACATCTGGCAGCACAGCTGGGTGCATGGGGGCCTCTCCCGTTGTCTCTGGCAGGGAGGATAGCGGCAGTACAGATGATAGTTTTACCTAGAATATTGTATTGGCTGCAGACTCTTCCAGTCTGGTTGCTTCGACGAGACCTGAGTAGAATGGAGGCTTTGCTTAAGCGGTTTCTTTGGCGGGGGCAGCGGGCGCGGATCCCGTGGGACCGACTCCTTGGAAAATGGCGAGAGGGAGGTATGGGCTTACCCGATTTGAGGACCTACGCACTGGCCTGCCAGGCTAGACACCTGGGAGATTGGCTGGGGGGGACGGAAGTGTACACACCTAGGTCTTTAGAGGAGTGTTTGGTGGCTCCGGTGACTCTCCTGGGGGCTTTGCACGGCACACATAAGGTCTTCATAGACTCCAACCGACGGAGTCCATTAGTGGACTCGGCCCGACGCACATGGCAACAACTTAATAAATATTGGCAGGAACCGTGGAAGGTGTCTTGTTGGTTGCCATTGCAGGGCAATGCCCAATTTACTCCAGGGACCGAGACTGCGGTGTTCCGGGACTGGGTGACACGTGGCATCCGGATGGTAGGGCATTTAGTGGACCAAACAGGCAGCTGTAAATCCTTTCGAATGCTTAGTCGAGAATATGACCTCCCCGATACGCATTGTTTTGCCTATATCCAAGTTTCCCACTATGTGGCTGCACTGCTGCGCGAGGCGTTGCAGGCTGAGCGCTCAGCCCGTATTTTGGAATTTTTTCAGCTGGGAGAGGAACGTACGCCGTCAATTTCCAGTTTGAAACGTAGTTTGGAGCGCTACCGCCCCCTCCCTGATTACAGTGGGGTCGAACGAGCTTGGGCGACCGAACTGGGAGAAGATATACAGCCGGGATTGGTACTGACGGCATTGAAACGGATCGGACGACTGGTACAAGGAATGCGTTGGCGTGAGATCCAATTTAAATGCGTGACTAGGGCTCATTTCTCGCCGCGACGAGCACTGCGCAGTCGTCTGGACACTGACGGCGCCTGCCCACGCTGTTCGGAGCCTTTGGCTACTCTTCTACATATGTGGTGGGGTTGTCGGGGAATACGGGCATATTGGGCACGGATATGCAGCTTTCTATGCACACTCCTTCGGCGAAGGCTCCGTTGGACGGGTTTATTTGTAACACTGGATCATTTGCCGACTCCTGGCCCTGTTAAGGTTGGTGAGAGTTTGCTTGTGCGTAAGGCCTGTCTGGTGGGTAAAGGGCCAATTCTTCGATTATGGAGAGAACGCCAACCGCCCACTTTTAGTGAATGGCGGAATAACTTTCATCAATTAATGCTAACGGAGCGTTGGATGGCGAGGGGCAGTGCCAAGCGTTGGACAGTCTTTCTGTCAATTTGGGAACCCTATATTCAGCAGTTGGGACCCCACAGCCGTAATGCAACCCTCCAAGGGGGGAGCTGACTGAATGTGGGCTTGAGGAGCGGATAGGGGGCAGCTGCCTTACTGTTTTAGGTGATTTTTGAAGTAAGAAGCCGGTAATGGAGTGAGGGTGGGATGGTGGGTGAGGGGAGAGGGGTGGGAGAAGGGGGGTAGGGATATAGTATAAAATGACCACCTATTGTATTATTTCTCTGTTGGTTCCCGGGGGGGAGAAGAGCAAACCTCCCCCGGGGTGCCGCCTGCTGATGTGTTGTTTGATTTAATGGTGGACTTAAATAAAGTTTAAAAAAAAAGAGTTGCACATCTCAATTTCGTGATTTGTGCTTATAGTGAAACAGGTATAATAACTTGGGTATACATTAAACAGGAAAATTAAACTTGGGTATGCATTAAGCAGGTATAACAGGTAAAATAGGATATAAATAACCAGTCCCTTAACAAGGAGACATGATGAATAAATACAGTCTACTTTATGCAACAATATAATGAGTTATGCGGCACTGCATAAGTTTCTCATGGTGGTTGGAGGAGAAGGTGTGATTGCGAGTGATCAGTCTGGGAATGTGACGTGCATGAGTTTGAGGTGCTGCATTGAGATGTGAGAGTGGGTGGGTGTGGGGGGAAGACTGCAGCATCGTAGTGATGAAGAAAGAGGTGACGTTTCAGTGCCTTCCTAAATTGGGAGAGTTCACTGATGGTTCTGATAGTTGCTGGTAGTGCGTTCCAGCAGGATGGAGCAAAGAAGGAGAAGGCTCTGGATCTAGTGAATTGAGAACATTTCGTGCTTGCCTTAGGTAATATGAGAGTATTTGCGGCATTCGCTCTCCTTGCTCGATTGGGAGGTGTGATTGAAATTAGGTCAGTAATGGCAGTAGCAGGGTATTTCTTGATGGCTTTATGGGTCATAATTGGGATCTTGAATGAGATCCTGGCTTGTATGGGTAGCCAGTGCAATTGTTTTAGTATTGGGGTAATATGAGAACTTCTTGAGGCTCCATGAAGGCCACTCCTCCAGGAGTGGAGGAGTGGCCTAGTGGTTGGGGCAAGGTACTTCAGGCCGGAAGGTCAGGGGTTCAAATCCCACTAGAGGACAGCAACCTTGGGCTGGAAGGACTGGGGTTTCTAGTCCCACAGGTGCTCCTTGTGGTCTTGGGCAAGCCACTTAACCCTCCATAGCCCATGTTCCCTGTAAAATAGTTATCTCCAAGTTATAATGCCCTGTTCAATGTAATTTCAGTTTGTTCAATGTAAACTGCACTGATGCAGAATAGCGCGGTATATAAGAGAATGTAAATAAAATAAATGAAGGATTCTTGCAGCTGAATTCATTGCAAGTTGTAAGGGGTTAGTCGTGCACTTAGGTAGACCATACAAGATCGCATTGGCATAGTCAAAGTGAGGCATTATTAGGGCCTGAAAGACAGTTCGGAAGTCATCAGGCTCTAACAGTTGACGCAGATTGCGGAGGGTCCGGATTTTATGGTAGACCGACTTTGTTATGTTTTTGATATGAGCCTTCATATTAAGTTGCTGATCAAGCGTTACACCTAGGTATCTTACTGTAGTCTTGCATATGATCTCTGCATCGCGAACCTTGATAGACAGGGGTGGCGTAAAAGCCGGATTCCTGGTGACGAAGAGGGCTTCTGTCTTTTTGAAATTTAACTTAAGCATTTGTGCATTTAGCCAGTCTGTGACAGCATCAAAGCACCTGATAAGTGGGGATAGTTCAAGATGTTCTGTCGAAATTGGCATGTACATCAAGACGTCGTTAGCATAGACCAGGCAGTTGATATTAAATGATTGGATGAGATCACAAATGGGTTGCATATAGACATTGAATAGCAAGGCGGATAGAGATGAGCCCTGTGGAACACCTTTAGTTTGGGGGAAGGAATCGGAGTTGGAGGGGCCAGAACGGACATGTTGCCAGCTATCAGTGAGGTATGAAGCGCACCATGACAAAGCTGAAGCGTGAACTCCCTTCTCTCTGAGGCGTAGCAGGAGAACTTCGTGGTCTACAGTGTCGAATGCGGCGGCAATGTCCATGAAGATTAGTGCAAAGCCTTGTCTGATGTTATCGAGACCTAAGGTTATGGTGTTGAATAAGGTTGTGAGTAATGTTTCAGCACCATGTGCTTCGCGAAATCCATGCTGGCAGGGATGCAGGGGTGCATTAGTATCTATGCGATCTTGTAATTGGCGTTGGGTAATCTTTTCAATGATTTTCGATAGGAGATAACTTGGAGATAACTATTTTACAGGGAACATGGACTATGGAGGGTTAAGTGGCTTGCCCAAGACCACAAGGAGCACCTGTGGGACTAGAAACCCCAGTCCTTCCAGCCCAAGGTTACTGTCCTCTAGTGGGATTTGAACCCCCGACCTTCCAGCCTGAAGTACCTTGCCCCAACCACTAGACCACTCCTCCACTCCATTATTTACAGTTGTTTTATATAACAGCAACTTCACCCGCCCTTTCATGCATAGCGTCCCCGCAATGGGGACGCTGAAATATTGTGCATAATAGCAGTCAAAATATTTGTTTTGACCAAAATTATCACTTGAGGTGTTATTAGTTTGGTATTGACTAACATATTATGAAGTTTCATGTGAAAACAAAAATTAATGCATTAATGGGCTAATCTCGACCTCCTTCGCCTAAGGATATTTCCCTGCATACCTTAAAGCAGCTTCCATCCGTCCAGTCCCCAAGCTTGAACCGAACGACCCAAGCTCTTCAGGCCTATCTCCAGCCTACCCTTTATTGCAAAAGTTATTGAGAAAGTTGTCCTCTGCCAATTGCAAGATCATATAGACGCAAATCCTCCCTCAGGCATACAGCAACATGGATTCCACAGTAACTATGGAGTAGAAACTTTGCTGATCTCACTAACAGACAGACTTCTCAAGGGCATAGAAAACCCAAAACAAGGCTTCATCCTCATTTTTCTGGATATTACAGCAGCATTTGACACCATAACCCATGACCAGGGGCGGCCCAAGGGGGGTGCGGAGACTCGGTGCGGAGCCTCATTTGCATAAGGGAACTCATTTGCATAAATATTTGCATAATGTTACCTTACACTAACTTTTAGTAAACATGCCTCTTAATGAGTGTATAGATAAAGAAAGACTAAAAGATTTCTACATTACTATAATCCAGTGCCAACTGCCAGGCACATTAGGAACTACTACAAACACTGCCCATTTAGAACCCATAGCAAACCCGCCGTATCATAACAGCACTACCAGGACTCACAAAGCACAAGACCCTACCTATCAAAAGGCTACACTGAAAATATTAAACCAATACATTTCAGAGAATAACAATACATGACCTACTGGGGAAAGAAAACAAGTGGCAATGTCAAATAGGAATTACATAAACAGAATACCTCAGCTCAGTTACACATGCAGAACATAGACCATCACCAAACAAGAAATCACAATTTAGAAACAGGAAGACTATTAAATTGGGAATCCCAAAAGCCAAACTTGGAATGTACAACAACACTGTAGAAATAAAACTATAAATTAATTTCCTCTTGTACTAAACAAAGCGCAGACGTTAATGATGCACATTTCCCAGAGCTAATAACAGGGGTATTATATCCTAGAGTGTGTAAAATAAATAATCCAACAATCTACACTCCAAATATATCTCCGGTCTTGTTTAAGAAATTAATCATCCACTTCGAGTTAGTGCTGCAGCATGTGTCTATACACTCTTATACCAAATATACAGGTCTCAGCTCAAAGGGAAACTTGGCCAAAAAATGACCGGTAGTATTCCCATAATAACATCAATGACCTGATTCATACGTTTAAAGTGACTCAGTGCATAGATCCCATTTCTTTTGCCCACACGAAGCTACTTCTCCAACTTTACTTGATCCTCTTTTCTCTTAATCATTTAAAAAATCTTAATGTCCAAAATTTAAAGTTAAATCGGTGTGGTTAAATCAGAGTGGCTAAAGCTCTAATGTAATACAAGTTTGCAACTCTTTCAAACAACAATTTCCAATTTTATATGGTGCAAACTTGTTGATCACCCAACGCAGTTCATAGACACTGTCATCGCGTTTCTCCTCTCGGTTCTTCAGGGGTAATATTTCACTAGCCAAACTCCCACGTTAACTTCTCTTGTCTGAAACATCCTATAAAAAGACAAACATATAACCCTTCTAATACAAGACGCTACATTCTCTACATTCAAACTACAAAATAGTATAACCTTACTCACAAAATGCTGCCCACGTTCACTATCCAATATCTCCACTCTTACTTCACAATCAAACATAACTGGTGAAAAACGCCGCGCATGCGGACTCACTCTCATCGCTGCCTTTTAAACCAGATCCTTCTCCCTTAAGGGTTCCTCTCTAAATAAATCCTACTCAAAAACGATCAATGATCCATCTTATATTTCCTTGGACCAGTCCATTTTATTAACTCATATAGTGACAATGCCTGTATTCTCCTGGTCAACAGTCATCTTTCCAAAAGAAACGGTTCCACATCAGTACAAACAATTATGCCACTCAATGCGTTCATTTAATCCTGCGGGAACTACCGAATCCAACTCAAAAATCCAGCGCTGTTCTTGCAGGGAGAGCCATTGTTCACGAGTTTTACCTCGCCGACCTGAACTGACTTGCTCTATGCAAAAACACCTCATGTCGGTGAAGGAATGTCCTGTCGATAAAAAATGATTTACCATAGGGGCTTCCACCACACCATTTTTCAATCGACTTTTGTGTTCGAGCATGCGGGTTTTGAACTTCCTGATGGTTTTACCAACATAAACTAACTGACAGGGACACTGTACGATGTAGACTACATAAGTAGACTCACAATCAAGATGACAATTTAACTTATATGTTTTACCGCGATAATGAAACATTTGTGTCTCAAAAGTAATATCGCAAATAGTACAGTGGCCACACTTATGGTGGCCTTTAATCTTGTCTATTGTGTCCCCTGTAGGTGCCCTCTTCCGCAGGCGTGCTGGACTAAGAAATTCTTTAAGATTTCTCCCGCGCTGCCACACACAACGAATTTTTACTTCAGTGAAACCTGGAACCACACGCAACACTGGTTCATGTTTCCTTAATATTTTTTGTATCGAATAACTCAATGGAGAATACGGAGTGATCAAATTGATATGCTGAACTGTTCGGTCCTGATTCATCTACATGGCCAGATATGAAGAGAAGTGGTTGGAATCCTCCCCTTATAAGGGTCACATTAAACTGTGGAAACGTTTTATAGATGACATCTTTATGATATGGCAGGGCACACGAACTGAGTTAGATGAATTTCACCTTTGGTTAAATAACTGTGAATCACATATACAATTCACCTATGAATGCAGTATGGAAATGATCACTTATCTTGATGTTCGGGTCAATAAGAGTAGTGAAGGCTGGGTTACCACGGTGTTTCGTAAGCCGGTCGATAGGAATACCTTTTTACATTTCCAGAGTGTTCATCCCCCTCGGTTGAAAACGGGGTTGCCTTTTTCTCAATTTCTGAGATATAGGCGCAATTGTTCTAAACGGTCGGATTATAAGATTCAATCTAAGCAGCTTTCTTTGAATTTTCAGGAAAGAGGTTATCCGCCTTTAATAGTTAAACGAGCGTATCAAAGGGCTTTGTGTAACAATCGCGACCTGCTGTTACATTCGGTCCCTAAGATGAATCAGGACCGAACAGTTCAGCATATCAATTTGATCACTCCGTATTCTCCATTGAGTTATTCGATACAAAAAATATTAAGGAAACATGAACCAGTGTTGCGTGTGGTTCCAGGTTTCACTGAAGTAAAAATTTGTTGTGTGTGGCAGCGCGGGAGAAATTTTAAAGAATTTCTTAGTCCAGCACGCCTGCGGAAGAGGGCACCTACAGGGGACACAATAGACAAGATTAAAGGCCACCATAAGTGTGGCCACTGTACTATTTGCGATATTACTTTTGAGACACAAATGTTTCATTATCGCGGTAAAACATATAAGTTAAATTGTCATCTTGATTGTGAGTCTACTTATGTAGTCTACATCGTACAGTGTCCCTGTCAGTTAGTTTATGTTGGTAAAACCATCAGGAAGTTCAAAACCCGCATGCTCGAACACAAAAGTCGATTGAAAAATGGTGTGGTGGAAGCCCCTATGGTAAATCATTTTTTATCGACAGGACATTCCTTCACCGACATGAGGTGTTTTTGCATAGAGCAAGTCAGTTCAGGTCGGCGAGGTAAAACTCGTGAACAATGGCTCTCCCTGCAAGAACAGCGCTGGATTTTTGAGTTGGATTCGGTAGTTCCCGCAGGATTAAATGAACGCATTGAGTGGCATAATTGTTTGTACTGATGTGGAACCGTTTCTTTTGGAAAGATGACTGTTGACCAGGAGAATACAGGCATTGTCACTATATGAGTTAATAAAATGGACTGGTCCAAGGAAATATAAGATGGATCATTGATCGTTTTTGAGTAGGATTTATTTAGAGAGGAACCCTTAAGGGAGAAGGATCTGGTTTAAAAGGCAGCGATGAGAGTGAGTCCGCATGCGCGGCGTTTTTCACCAGTTATGTTTGATTGTGAAGTAAGAGTGGAGATATTGGATAGTGAACGTGGGCAGCATTTTGTGAGTAAGGTTATACTATTTTGTAGTTTGAATGTAGAGAATGTAGCGTCTTGTATTAGAAGGGTTATATGTTTGTCTTTTTATAGGATGTTTCAGACAAGAGAAGTTAACGTGGGAGTTTGGCTAGTGAAATATTACCCCTGAAGAACCGAGAGGAGAAACGCGATGACAGTGTCTATGAACTGCGTTGGGTGATCAACAAGTTTGCACCATATAAAATTGGAAATTGTTGTTTGAAAGAGTTGCAAACTTGTATTACATTAGAGCTTTAGCCACTCTGATTTAACCACACCGATTTAACTTTAAATTTTGGACATTAAGATTTTTTAAATGATTAAGAGAAAAGAGGATCAAGTAAAGTTGGAGAAGTAGCTTCGTGTGGGCAAAAGAAATGGGATCTATGCACTGAGTCACTTTAAACGTATGAATCAGGTCATTGATGTTATTATGGGAATACTGCCGGTCATTTTTTGGCCAAGTTTCCCTTTGAGCTGAGACCTGTATATTTGGTATAAGAGTGTATAGACACATGCTGCAGCACTAACTCGAAGTGGATGATTAATTTCTTAAACAAGACCGGAGATATATTTGGAGTGTAGATTGTTGGATTATTCATTTCCCAGAGCTGGCATATTTCAGTTAATAAATTCAATAAAGAGATATTTTTCTACCTTTTGTGCATTTTTTTTCAGTTGCAATTGCTCCAGCCACTTTCTTCTGGTTTCTTCGTGTCTTCTGCTAACTCTCCATCGTCTGTTGTCCATTTGTCTTTTCGTCACGCTTCTAGTTTTTTTCCATTCTCTCTACATCTGCTTTAACATACTAATCTTTCTCCTTTTTCTCTTTCCTCATTCCTATTTCATCCACTCAAATTTTACCCCTCCATCCTCAATCCCCACTTACTCTCCCAATATCCGGCCAATTGTAGATTTGTCTTCCCTCCCACACAAAATATTTTTTCACTCTCCCAGCTCTATCCCATTCTAATCCTCCCCCAACATCAGCTCCCTTCTAGTTCCAGCCCCACCCAGCATCCGCTCCCTTCTAGTCCACGCATCAGCCCATTTCCAGTCATAGCCCCCCATAAGCCCATTTCTAGTCCTATCCTAGCCCCACCATCAGCCCATTTCCAGTCCTAGCTCCCCCATCCGAGTCCCTCCATCAGCTCATTTCCAATCCCAGCCCCCCATCAGCCCATTTCTACTCCTTTCCTAGCCCCACCATCAGCCCATGTCAAATCCTAGCTCCCCTCCATTCAGCCCATTTCCAATCCAAGCCCCCCATGAGCCTACTTCCAGGTCTAACCCCTCCATGAGTCCATTTCAATCCAAGCCCCCCAACAGCCCAGTTCCAGTCCTATCCAAGCCCTCCATCAGCCCATTTCCTCTCTAAGCCCCCCCAACCCATTACCAGTCCTAAGCCCCCCCATCACCCCATTTTGTCTTAGCCCCCCCATAGCCCATTACCAGTCCTAACCCCCATCAGCCCATTTCCAGTCGTAGCCTCCCCACAGCCCATTCCAGTCCTAATCCACCCATTTCCAGTCCTAGCCCCCCATAGCCCATTACCAGTCCTAACCCCCCTATCAGCCCATTTCCAGTCTTAGCAAGCCCATAGCCCATTACCAGTCCTAACCCCCCTATCAGCCCATTTCCAGTCTTAGCAAGCCCATAGCCCATTACCAGCTCGGCGGGATTAACAGAGCCGCGAGAGGTCAGAGAAGCTCTCGCGGCTCTGAAAGCCCGCGCTTTGGGAGGGATTCGGGAGCTGATGCTCGAGGGAGGTTCTGCCGGGCAGTCGGGGCCCCGCGGCATTGACGTTTGATTCTGCCGCTGCCACGGCGGCAGCAGCAGCAGCAGCCGGTATTTTTTTTTAAAATGTACTTGGGCTAATGAATGTTTTTTGCACGGGGCCCCTTGAAACGTGGGGCCCTGTGCAAAAAACATTCTTGCTCAATGGACGGGCCGGCCCTGCCCATGACATCCTCCTGCATTGTCTATACAATATAGGAATCCATGACACTGCCTTGGAATGGCTTCGCTCATACCTCACAAACTACAACCAGTATGTACAAATTGGCTAAAGGACCTCCATTCAAATCACCCAGATACAAGGAGTTCCTCAAGGTTCTGCCCTTTCAGTGTTATTATTTAACATCTTCATACAGCCAGTATGCGACATCATACACTTATTTAACGCTTACTACCACTTATACCACTTATACGCAGAAGATATTATGATACATGCTCCGTTTACCACCATAAATGCAAACTACTCAACAATTACAAACTGCTTCAATACCATAAACCAATAGCTCTTAGATCACAAACTCAATATTAACCTCAAGAAGACAGAGGTCCTATTCCTCAACAAAAATCAATCCTTTCTCCCCCCAAAGTTATGAAAGTTTGATAACGCCAACTTGGAGGTTAGGTCAGAGCAGAGATACTGTCCCTTGGTGTTACCATAGATCAACATCTCGCATCTCAACTGCATATAAACATGGAGGCCTATTCTAATTTGTATTGTCATAGAGCAGGAGCTAATAAAAGTGAGGTCATAGGAAAAGAAGCTGTCTGTCCCAAAACAAATGAGGTGCAGAGAGTGCAATTGTCTAGCAAAACAGCTAGAGGGAGCAGACGTGCACTTACAGAGGCTGAGTGGACACACCTAGCTAATCAGCAGCACCTGAGAACTAGCCAGGGAACCTCAAAGGCAGAAGACCTTTATAAGCAAGTGGCTGGAGACAGAAAGCAGAGCAGCACTGGAGAGCAGTGCAGCACTAGAGAGCAGAGCACTGCTGAGAAACAGAACAGTAGAACCAGGATTAGTGGCACGGTTGCAGGAACTGGAAGAGAACCAGAAGGTCCCAGGGAGAAAGACAGACGGAGGAGAGTCAGTCCTGTGGAAGTTGTGGTAGCCAGAAACTCCAGAGGTAAAGAGCTAAGAAGCAGGAAGCCAGGCTTGGAGAGAGGCCTACGCTTGCCAGAAAGCCCGGAGCCCAGATTGAAAGGTACCAGAAGCTTTCAAGAGAAGGATTGTCAGAGAGACTGGATCCTAAGGGAAATACCTGAGGAGGACACTTCCAGCTATGCCTATTACAGGAAACCAAGGTATGATGATTCCTTATTCATGAAGAAAGGCTCAGCTGCTAGAAGCCCTTATAAAACAGATGCCCAGTTTAAAGGAAGAGAAAGCAGGCCAAAGTTTCACCAGCCAAGATACAGAGGCAATAAAACAGGCCATGCTCATTTAAGAACCTTAGAACAACTGTATGGAAAACAAGGGAACAGAAATAGGGACTGGCCAGTGATAACAGCCAGAGTAAGCCCCAGCTCAGAAAAAGATAATAGTGATTTAGAATCGTTGCAAGTGGAGCTTATAGACCCTATTTCCTCATCTCAGGAGGAATTGATGGATTGTTCCATGTCTGTTGTGGGTAGTTTGGAATCACTGCCGGAACTGTGAGCCATACAGATATTACCTTAAGAAGTTTTCATATTTGTGCTGATTGAAAGAAGAATGTTCAGACATGTAATTTACTCCAATGTTGAAAGAATCCTTGGTTAAATTCCTTTCTACAACTGTGAAGATTATAACAGTTTACTTTGTACCTTGAGTTTGGTTTATGCCTGAAAAGAAAGACTTTCTTTAATTTTTGTAGCCCAACGAATCTTTTTGTGAAAAGGGAAATAAAAGCCTTATTCTCCCTCCATTTGGCTTACATGACTTATTTGCACCAGGAACAGGACTACATAGACCAGGCTGCACCTGGCCTTAAAAAACCCTCCTCTCCTAAAATTAACTGTATGCCCAACCTCCCCGTTCAGCCACCGGCCAACAGGGGGAGGTTGGCGACATAAATGGCGTAGTTGTTCGGATTTTGGGCCTAAGAACTACAAAAAGAGAAAAGAAAGAAACCACCACCAAGGTTTAAAAAAAAAAAAAAAACGGAGTGGAAAAGGAAAACCCGGAGTGAAAGAAAAATCCGGAGTGGAAGGAAAACCCGGAAGGGGAGAGTCGTGGTGTTGCTGGCAGTGGTGGCAGAGTGCTACAAGGCGGAGCAGCGGTCTCTTTTCCCAAAAGTTGACTCAACACGGGCATCAGGTAAAATGTAGATGAGCATGACCTGTGCTGGATGTGGGTGTAAGATTTGGGGGAAAAAAAAAAAAAGGGAGAGAGTGAACTGATTTTTGGTTATCAGGCCGCACTTGGTTTTCTCTCTGATTTTTTTTTTTTAGGCATACCATCGCTATGGATCAGAAAGAGCTATGTGCATGGATGGCCCTCCAATTCGACAAGCAAAGAGAACTGGCTTGCCAAACTCAGCAGCAGGCAGTACTAGCCATGCATGAGCAGCAGAAACCCATCTTACAGATGATGGAGGCATGGGTAACCCATAAGCAGAAGTCACAGGAAACAGCCGCAAGTCATCAGGGACAGAATCCTGATCTGGGTAGCTGTCCAGCTGGACAATGGTCTGTTGACGCTTTAACTGTAGGGAAGTTAAGTGCTACAGATGATATTGATGACTTCCTTGATTCTTTTGATAGGATTGCACATTCGGCGGCTTGGCCGAAGGAACAATGGGCAATTCGCCTGGCAGCTTCTCTTACAGTGGAGGCACTGTCAGCTTACAGGGTGATGCCTCTTACTTTAGCAAAGGATTACAATGAAGTAACCAAGGCCATCAGGGATCGCCTGGGCCTCACACCACTGGTGTATAATCGTATGCTACGAGCCGCTCGCCTTAAGATAGGTGAGACACCTAAGGCTCTAGGCCATAGGCTAAGGACCTTAGCAGCGAAATGGTTAAAACCAGAGGAAAAAACGGTAGACACTTTAATGGATATGATACTGTTAGAACAATATATGTCTGCAGTACCTAAAAGCATGCAGAGCTTCCTCATTTTGCAGAACTGTCACACCACTGCAGAAGCCATTACGTTAACCGAGCGTTATTTGGAGGCGGAATTGGCCACCCAGCAAAGTGGGGAAAGTCCAAAGATGGCAGCTGGTGCGATAAAGCAAACATCAGAAAGTCTCTCACGCTATAAAACTCAAGGAATGACAAATGTTAGTTCTGTGTTGAGGGACCGCTCTAAAAGATGTTTTTCATGTGGGAGAACGGGCCACATAAAGAGCGAATGTCAGACCCATACTGCTCTCATTGGTGAGAACATGAAAGCATTACGGGAGGGATTTGTATTGGATGTAGCGGTACAAGGCATTGATGCCAAGGCTTTCCTGGACTCTGGCGCGGATCAAACCATGATCTCCCAAAAACTATGGTCTTTGATCAAGGAGCAAGGTGAATCCGCACCAGATCGGCCAGAGGGGAGGGTAAAGATAAAGTGTATTCATGGGGCTGCAACATATTATCCGGTGTTTAAGCTGATTGTGAAAGGCTTTGGTATTGAAAGAGAAATGTTGGTTGCAGTTGTACCCAAACTACTCCAAGAGCTAGTGCTAGGCAGAGACTGGCCTCAATTTAAAAGAGGTTTGGAATGGTTACCGCAGCGAGTTCTACAAGGCGCTGGGGGGTGATGTGGTGGTCCCCCTTGTGGGCTACTTTGAGGATTTGGTACGCAGGGGACGGTTTCCTTATGAAGCCAATAAGGCATTGATCACTATCCTCCCAAAGCCTGGACGCGACCCACTTCTGCCTAGTTCGTATCGCCCTATCTCGCTGCTTAACGTAGATATTAAATTATTGGCTAAAATTATGGCGGATCGGTTAGCGCAGTTCCTGCCAGATCTGATTCATAAGGACCAGGTGGGCTTTGTGAGGGGCCGTCATGCCGCCTTTAGCGTGCAGCGTATTCTGCTCTCCATGTGCGCGGAGCAAGTGGTGGCCCACGGATCCCTGCTGATTAGCTTCGACGCTGAGAAAGCGTTCGATAGGGTGAGTTGGGATTTCATGTATCAGACCCTGGATGCGATGGGCTTTTCGGGGTTCTTTGTGGATGTCGTTCGCCTACTTTATGCCGAGCCCAAAGGGGCGCTCTTGGTGAATGGCGTCATCACCGAGATGTTCGACATCCAGAAGGGCACCCGGCAGGGCTGCCCGCTCTCCCCGCTTTTATTTGTCTTGACATTGGAGCCTTTGCTACAGCGGATCCGAGCTGCCACGGGTTTTAAGGGTGTCTCTGTGGGTCGGGCTGAGGTCCGCGTCGCGGCGTTTGCCGATGATCTCTTGGTGCATCTGGGCAGTCCTCGAGAGGGATTACCTCCTCTCTTACGGCTTATTCAGGAGTACGGGGTGCCGTCGGGGTTTCGTTTGAACCTGGATAAATCTGAGGCGATGTTGTTAGGTCCTGCTGCTCAGCAGGGGTGGTCTGGCGCTTTTCCGCTGCGGTGGGCTACCGGTCACTTCAAGTATCTTGGCATCTATTTGCCGGCTCGGTTGCAAGACTTATATTCTCTTAATGTATCTAAGTTGGTCGATGCTGTCTCGGTGGCGGTGGACAAGTGGCGGGATTTGCCTTTATCCCTGGGAGGCCGGGTTGCGTTGTATAAAATGGCCTTGTTTCCCAAGATTCTTTATATGCTTCAGATACTCCCGTTGTTTCTTAAGAGTAAGGATTTGCGGAAGATACAAATGCTGCTTAATCGTCTGCTGTGGCGGGGGCGACGGCCAAGGCTTCGTCTGGAGGTACTCCAACAGCCGTGTCCTTTGGGGGGTCTAGGTCTCCCTGACCTTCGTAAATATAATGTAGCTTGTCTGTTGCGTATTGCACGGGACTGGCTCTGGGATCTCGAGGATTGCTCGCCTTTGGAACTGGTTCGGGAGGCGGTGGGGCCGTTGCACCCGAGGTTTCTTCTCCACGCCCGGAAGATGCGGGGTCTTCCTCGGACCCTTCGGGAGGTGTTGGTAGACCCTGTTCGGCAGGCCTGGCGCCTTCTCTGTACGACATGAGGCTTGTCGGCGCATTATTCTCCCTACCTCCCGTTGCGGGGGAATGCCGACTTTTTACCCGGATGGGGGGGATCCTTGTTTGCTAGATGGGCTCGACTGGGGATTGAAAATCTGGAACAGTTGGTTACACTGGATGGGGTGGTGGAGGATTTTTCACAGCTTTGTCGGCAATACCCGTTGGAGCCGCGAGATTTCTTCCCATATTTACAGGCACGTAGTTAACTTTGGGGAGTCCCTCGGGAGGCTTTGCGGGGGGAGGTTAGCTCCTCTCTTGAGGCGGCGCTCAGGGGAGCGGACGTGGGTGTGAGGGTCTCCTACCTCCATCAGATGCTCTGGGAGGCTGCCGAGCCGATACCGGTGGATGAGCTAGCCAGGGCTTGGTCTGCGGAACTGGGGGAAGTGGTCTCCGCAGAGGGGCTGCTGCATGCGTTGGCAGGCCTTCCCAAGTTGAGCGTGCAGGTACTTCACCGTGATGCCCAGTTTAAAATATTGCGTCGACTTTATTTTGCTCCGCACAGGGCATGGCGGGCCGGGCTCGCTAGCATTCCTGGATGCCCCCGGTGTGATGACGCCCGAGCCACGTTGGGGCATATGTTTTGGACATGCCCGTGGGTACAGATGTTTTGGGAACGGGTGGTTCGTCATTTGACCCGATGCCTGCAGCGGCCCCTCTCTTTGAGTGCGGGCAACGCGGTCCTGGATGTGTGGGGGGACGCAGGGGGGCTTGGCCTTCATCCCGGGACGCTGCATTGGTTGCGCTTGGTGTTGCTGCTGGCTCGACTGACCATACTCCAGAAGTGGCTGGATGCTTCGGGACCTGTGTATGGTATTTGGCGAGTGAAGCTCCATGAACACTTGCTTTTGGATCGGCTGTTTGCTGCCGGGCACCCGGGGCGCTGGCAGCGGTTCTTGGATGGTTGGGGGCCTCATCTTTCTCTCTTACCGATCCGAGTGCGTCGTAGGGTCCTAGGTGGATTATGATGGATAGGTGGATTATGATGGATAGGTGGCGTTGATGATTGGGGTTACTGTCTATTATTTGGTTGAAATGTGAGGTGTGTCTGCCCTGTGGGGGGGGGGGGAAGGGGAGGGGGGGGAGGGGAGGTGGGGTGTGTGGATGTTGCTGGGGTGCAGGGATGAATGATGTCCTGGCAAGGGCAGGGAGTACGTCTCAGTGATTGGTTTAGGGTCAGGCCTGGGAGAAGAGCACACCCTGGGCCGGCCCAGACTCTACAGCTTGCTTTGACATGCTGGACTGGTGGGGGTGATAGTGGGTGGCACATGCTGGGGGGGGTGTTGGTCCTTGTTGATCCTCTTGTCCCTTGGGACGCCTTGGGGGGCTTGCCTTCATCCCTTGACTGTTTGAAGTGGGTGGCTATTTATCCTGTGCCCCTCTCAGTCAGGTAGCTTGGCCAGGAGGTCTTATATATATCTACCTTTGTATGCACCTTACTGTTTTTCATGCTTATATGGTTGTGTTTGTTTGTACGTATAGTTGTCTGTTGTGTGTTGTTGGCGAAAATCAATAAAATACATTTGAACTAAAAGAGGTTTGGAAAAAGGCCTATCTCCTAGGGAAGTTCTTGTCTCTACTCGTACACAGACAAAAGCCTCAGAAAAACCCTCTTGTTCCAGAGAAGCAACTTTAGATGACCTCCCTTCTTATGATGGCTTAATAAATTTCCCCACTGAGAGGGAAAGAAAGTCGAAAGCTGAAAAGCAAAAAGAGAGAAGGGGTCGCTCGCAGGGCAGAGCCGAGTTGGAAGCAGGGAAGGGAATGCCCTGGGTTCCTTCGGAATTAGTGGAGAAGTTCCCCTCCTTTAAAAAGGAACAAAGAGGTGATCCTGCGCTGCCCACGCTTTTGAGCACGCACAAGGGGAGAACGATACCTTTCCCAGGTTTATTATAGAGGAAGAGGTACTGTACAGGGAAAGGATAGACCCCCGGTCGGGAAATATTCGGAAGCAGCTGGTAGTGCCAAATACCTTCAAGTCTTTGGTTCTGTGGTTAGCCCATGATCACCCCATAGGAAGCCACAAGGGAGCACAAGGGACCCTTGATCAAATATTGGCTCGATTTTATTGGCCAAGAGTCTTTAGAGAAACCACCCGTTTTTGTGAGTCTTGTGCCTCCTGCCAACACGTAATCCCTATACCTGTTCATATGTAAACACAAAGTACTATTGGAAATGTGTATGTTCACTGTTTATTGTAAACCGCGCTGATGCTGAATAGCGCGGTATAAAAGAGACTTTAAATAAATAAATAAATAAATAAATATACGACCACCCGAGGTGCCCTTATTCCCGATGCCTGTAATTTCGGAGCCTATTAGAAGGCTGGCAATGGATATAGTGGGGCCTCTCACAAAAACGCCAAGGGGATTTCAGTACATACTGGTTATTATTGACCAAGCCACACGGTTTCCGTGCGCTGTCCCCCTGAGGAACGTGTCAGCGAAATCCATTGCTTCTGAACTAATAAAACTGTTTTGTGAGGTGGGGTTTTCTCAAGAGGTACTGACGGACAGAGGAAGTAATTTTATGTCCAAATACTTGGCCCAGGTGTGGGACGCCTTTGGCATCCACCATCTCAAGACAACTGCCTATCACCCCCAATGCAATGGTTTGGTGGAAAGAATGAACCAAAGCATAAAGCAGATGCTCCGACGTGCTTTGGACGGGGAAATGACAGAATGGGATAACATGCTACCCTTCATATTATATGCCTGTAGGGAGCGAACACAGGTTTCCCTAGGCATCTCGCCATACGAACTGATGTACGGACGATCACCTAGGGGTGTGCTAGATATCCTGCTTGAACAATGGATTGAACCAGTAGAAACTGAAGTGGGAGTACCCCAATTTTTGAAAAACTTGAGGAGTCGTCTAAAGCGGACTTCTCGTCACGCAGAAGAAAAGCTGAAAGTTAGCCAACAAAAGCAAAAGAGATATTATGACAGAGATACAAAGCCTAGGCAACTAAGTATAGGCGAGAAAGTGGTAGTCTTAGTGTCCGGACCTACCCCAGAATTCGAAGCCCAGTGGAGGGGACCGTATACAGTGGTCAAACCACTTGGTCCAGCCTCATATCTGATACAGGACAAAAAGGGACACAACCAAGTCTATCACATAAATGTCCTCCGACATTGTGGCATGAAAGATTGGCTCTCGTGGCGTCATCAGAAAAAGGGTCTGAACTTCCGGTGACGTCACGGAGCTGATGGCGGCTTAGTTGCCGAGCTCCTATCCGATCCCCGAATTTCAGCAACTTTTGGATACCCCCACGGTTCTAAGGTGGAAGGAAAGCGTGCATCGGGGTCTGCGATGGCTGCGCGGAAGAAGTTGGTGAACTTCCAGTCATCATATGCTCGGCGAGAGCGGCAGGAGGCCTTGTCAGACCCTGAGGAGATGGAGGGGACGGAGAGCCCAGAGGAGGAGGAGCACCATGCCGAGCCGGAGGAGATGCCGTTGAAATCCTGGTTGACGGTGTTTAAAGCGGAGATGCAGGGTGCGATGAAGGAGATCAGGAAGGACTTGAAGGAGGCGTTGGTAGCTATACAAAAAGAGGTGAGCTGCATGGGACAGCGCATGGAAGACCTCGAGGGCCACGTGGAGCAGCAGGAGGAGGAGATGCGGGAAATGGCGGCTGAGCAGGACAGAGTTAAGAACCTGCAGGAGGAGATGAAAGAAAAGCTGGAAGAGATCGAAGACAGAGCGAGATGAAATAATCTACGGATAAGAGGGGTGCCGGAAACAGAGTTGACAAAGGACTATGAGAACCTGGTACAGCGCTTGTGTAGCCATATTCTAAGGCTTGGAGGTGAGGGGGAGGCCCGAATTGACTCCATTGGCTTCGAGAGTCTAGGCCCCCGGCGGGAGAAACAGGGCAGAGACATTATTGCTTGCCTGAGCAGGTTCCCTGTTAAAGAGCAAATACTCTCACTGGCATGGAAGTACGGCAGGATTGCCTGGGAAGGGCATGAGGTAGAGGTGTTTAATGATCTTTCAAAGGGCACACTGGAGCGGAGGAGAAGTTTGAGAGAGGTCACTACATATCTGCGAGGGAAAAATCTTCGTTACAGATGGATGTTCCCTTTTGGCCTGCTTCTCTCTGTAAATGGGGCGTCTAAAAAAAGTTAAAACAGCGGATGAAGCCTGGTCAGTCCCGGAAGGGTTGGGGTGTGCGAATCTGCCCCAATCGCAAGCGTGAATGCAGCGTGAGCAACAAGCGGCAATGCCTGGAAAGCAGCGAACGAGATCACAATGGCAGAGAGTGGGGGAAAAGGGGAAGAGACTGAAGCGGCTGGCCCAAGAGCAAGAGAGCGAGATTGTGGGGACTGACGATTGAAAGCCTGCAAGCTGCTGATGTTTTGTGGATCGATGGAGGGGTATGGACGTTAGAGCCCTCCCACCCTAGTAATGTGGACACTAGACTTATAGAGCTGAGAAGGGGGAGGGTGTGGGTGGGAGAGGGGGTACGGAGGTGTTGGTTGGCAGATGGAGAAGTGAGGGGCACGTTGTCTCTGCACTGATATATGCACCTTCTGTGGGGGAAGGTGATAAATGCAGGAGTAGGATATGATGGTCTCAGAAGGGAAGGAGGGTGGTGTGGTGGAGGGCGGAGGGTTGGGAGGGGGGCAAGGGAGGGAGGGGGGGAGGGATGGGTAAGGGTTAAGGGTTAAGGGCACAGCATATGGGGGTGAGAAAGAGTGGTTGGGGGGGAAATGTTGCGGATAGGGACAGTCAACGTGAAGGGGTTGAATTCACCTGCTAAACGCAGCCTGTTATTTCGGGAGGCGCAGCGTAATCAGTGGGACGTCGTGCTACTGCAGGAGACCCATTTAAGGAGGGGGGATGTGGGGAGGCTGAGGAATAGGCTTTTTCCTGAGCAATTTTTCTCTTGCAATAAAGGGGGAGCGAAGAAGGGGGGGTGGCAATCAATGTTCCCTCTAATTTTCTGTAGGCTGTGTGCGCATAAAATATCAACTGTGTGCAGCTTTTGAAGGAAGGTTAAATTTTTGTGCGCCACATAATGACACTCAGAGTTATATACTTTAAAATTTGACTACACATCAGAATACAGTATGTACACCACTTTGATTGCACTAGAAAATATTGTAGAACTTGTGAAAACCGTAAATACACAACTTTTAAATTTTAAGACGTCTATGTTGTTTTCTATCAGAATCAGAACCGTAATTTTTGTGCGCTCTGTTATAAAGTATGTGCGCTCGCTCGGCAAGGTGTGTGCGCGCGCACACGCGCACAGCTTAGAGGGAACAGTGGTGGCAATATTGGTGAGGTCTGGGTGTGGAATTCAAATAGGGGGGCACTTTAAGGACACGGAGGGGCGGGTAGTGGGGATTAAGGGGAGATTTGGAATGGTGGATATAGTGCTGGTCTCGGTGTATGGGCCAAATGGCAACCAAGGGACACTTTGGAAAGCTTTGGGGAGGTTGTTGGAAGGAGAGGGGGGGGAAGTTGGTGGTTGGGGGGGACTGTAATGTAGTCCTAGACCCACGGGTAGATCGAGATTTGAAGGGGGGATGGGGGGAGTAGGAATAGGCAAGGATTGAGAAGCTTGATGCAGCAATGGAATTTACTGGATGCTTGGAGGGTGCTTCACCCCAGCAGGCGGGAGTATACCTTTTTCTCCTCGCCTCACAATAGCTGGAGTAGGATTGACATGATTCTACTGGATAAGCAATGGATGTTAGAAGTGGAGAGTGGGGGTATTGTCCCAGTAGGATGGACGGATCATGGAGTGGTGGAAATAGCAATAAGGAGCCCTTCACAGGGGGGGGGGGGGTGGCTTTCTGGAGGTTGAACGAAAGCTTGCTGCAGTGTGGGGAGGTGGTGGAGGATGTGCGGGCAGCAGTGAAAGAATATTTAGCCTTGAATGATACGGGGGAAGTTTGAGATGTGATGGTATGGGAAGGGTTGAAGGCGGTCATCAGAGGGCGGTTTATTATGTGGGGGGCTAGGAAGAAGAGGGAGAGAGGAAAAAAGGAAGAGGGGTTGAGGAAGCGGTTGCAGGAGGCAGAAGTAACTTACAGAGAGGGTGGGGCGGCGGGGGATTGGCGGGAAGTGGAGAAGGTGCGGGCTGAACTACAGGCCCTGCAGCTGGAGCAAGTGGCCTTTGCTTTACAAAAGGTGAAGCAGGTTCATTATGAGTTTGGGGATAAAGCGGGTCGCTTGTTGGCCAGGCGGTTGCGGCAGCAGAAGGGGGCCTCCACGATCTTCCAGATTAAGGGTAAGGATGGGGAGATATATCGGGGAGAGGGGAAGATCCGGGACTGCTTCAGGGATTTTTATCGGGCATTATATACGGGGACGGAGGGGGAAGAGGGGGAGGCCATCTTGGATTATTTGGATGGGATACCACTTACGGGGTTATCGGAAGAGGCGAGAGAGGGGCTGGAGGTTCCCATTACTAAGGAAGAAATTGGAAGGGTGGTGAAGGGTTTGGGGGGGGGGGGAAGGCACCAGGGTTAGATGGGTTGCCAGGAAGATTTTATAAGGTTTTTTTGGGGGAGATTGGGGGGATATTAGGGAGGGTATTTAATGCTGTTTTGGAGCAGGGGGGGGGGAGCTGACGTGGGAAATGTTGACGGCAGGGATTACAGTATTATTGAAACCGGGGAAAGATCCCTTGAATTGTGGGTCTTATAGGCCTATCTCCCTGTTGAATGTTGATGTCAAAATTTTGGCTAAAGTTTTGGCGGATAGACTTGCGGGATGGTTGCCAGGGTTGGTCCACGGGGATCAAACGGGTTTCATTAAAGGGAGGCAGGCAGCGGATAATGTAAAGAGGGCAATAGGGGTGGTATGGGAGGCCAGACAAGGGGGCGAGGAGCTGATCCTGATGTCCATTGACGCAGAGAAGGCCTTCGACAGGGTTCACTGGGGGTTCCTGATGACGGTGTTAGAAAGGGTGGGGTGTGGGCCGAATTTCTTGAAGTGGATACAGGGCTTATATCGGGAACCGCGGGCTCGAGTAAAAGTTAATGGGCGTTACTCGAGGGATTTTGCAGTGGGGTGCGGGACAAGAAAGGGGTGTCCAATGTCCCCACTGCTGTTTGCTTTGGTAGTAGAACCCCTGGCAGAACGGATTCGTAGGAATGGGAGGATTGTAGGTCTGGAGAGGGGGGGGACTTCCCATAAGATTTCACTATATGCGGTTGACATTCTTTTGTACATGTGTCAGCCACAGCAAACGCTTCCGGAAGTGCTTAGGGAGGTGGAGGTCTTCGGGGGAGTGTCAGGGTTTAAAATTAATATTGACAAGACAGAAGTAATGAAGGTGCAGCTGGGCGGGGAGACTGAAAGGAGTCTGAAGGAGGCTTATCCCTTGAGATGGGTACGTAAATCCCTGGGGTACTTGGGGGTTCAGTTGACAGGCAGGTATGAGGAGTTGTACAAAGCAAATTACCCTAAACTTCTGGGGACCATTAATACAGACCTAGAGGGCTGGATGGGGTTGGAGACATTTATTTATTTTTTATTTATTTATTTATTTATTTTCTTATATACCGCGCTATTCATCATCAGCGCGGTTTACATGTAACAATAACTGTGCAGTGAAGACAATCTACACTGAACTTACAATATAACAGAAATGTACAGTTTTAACAGGATAACTACATTACAAATAACATATGTTAAAGAGAAACTAACTATTTACATGTTGGCTTATCTGAGAATTGTAGTCGGTTTGGGTGGGAGTTAACACTATTTGTCAGGTGGAACAGGGTCTGGTATGTTCAGTTTCAATCCTGTATGATTGTTGCATGGGTTTTGTCTGTATGTACTACTGGGCGTGTCAAGGTGTGGATGGTGATCTTGGTCCGCGTAGTGCTGCAGGAAAAGGTGATATTTAATTGCTTTCCTGAATTGGTAGAGGTCCTTGATGGCCCTGATGGCAGGAGGTAGGGCGTTCCTGCACATGGGTGCATACAACGCAAATGCTCTGCTCCTGGCTGTTCGTGAGCATTTCGTGATCTGCCTTGGGAATATCAAGGTGTTGATGGCCACTGATCTTCTTGCCCTGTTAGGGGGAGTAAGCTGAATGAGGTCAGTTAGTGATGTAGAGGAGCATTTGTTAATGGCTTTATGGGTCATCGTCAATACTTTGAAGGCAATCCTACTTTGGATTGGGAGCCAGTGTAGGTTTTTTAGGATGGGGGTTATATGGTCCCTCCTAGGTGCTCCAAGTAGAATTCTAGCAGCTGAGTTCATGGCTAGTTGCAGAGGGTTTATTGTGTTCTTTGGGAGGCCATGTAGTATGGCGTTTGCGTAATCGAAATGAGGGGTGACAAGAGCTTGATAACACAGTACAAAAGTCTTTCGGTTCAAGCAGCTGTCTCAAGTGACGAAGCAACCTTATTTTGTTGTATATGGACTTGACCATATTGCTTATCTGGACCTTCATATTGAGCTGTCGGTCAAGTATTACTCCGAGGTACCGAATTGTAGGCTTGCTTAGGAGTTCAGCGTCCCTGACCTTGAGGGAGTTGGGTGGTATGAAAGTTGAATCTCTTGTGAGAAAGAGAACCTCCGTTTTATTAAAATTTATCCTTAATTTCTGTGAATGTAACCAATCTGTAACTGCATCGAAACAGGTGGTGAGGGGTGATAGGTCCGGTTTGTCTAGCAGGAAAGGCGTGTAGAGCAGAACATCGTCGGCATAGATTAGGCAGTTTATGTTGAATGAGCGGATGAGATTACATAAAGGCTGCATGTAGATATTGAACAGCAGGGCCGACAACGATGATCCCTGTGGGATGCCTTTTTCTTGGAGGAAAGGTGTGGAGGTAGAGGGACCGGCATGGACATGTTGCCATCGGTCAGTCAAGTAGGACGCACACCATGAGAGGGCATTTCCTTGTACTCCCTTCTCACTGAGATGGGAGAGTAGCACTTCGTGACAAACAGTGTCAAAGGCTGCAGCAATGTCCAGGAAAATCAGAGCAAAACCTTGTTTGATATTATCCATCCTGATGGTTAGGGTGTTTATTAAAGTAGTTAGCAACGTTTCAACCCCGTGCGATTCTCGAAAGCCATGTTGACAGGGGTCGAGGGGTGCACTAATCTCAATATGCAGGTGAAGTTGCTGTTGTACAACCTTCTCGATGATCTTAGCCAGTAGCGGGATGCTTGATATTGGCCTGTAAGACTCCATCTTTGCTGGGTCCAGCTTACTGTTTTTTAGCAGCGGTCTTATTGCTGTCTGCTTCAGACTTTTGGGGAATGACCCAGTTGCGAAAGATAGCCCAATGAGTTTGGAGAGGAAGGGACTAAGTTCTGTCCGCAGGGATTTTATCCAGAATGCTGGACAAGGGTCGTTGGGTGCTGTAGTGGTGTTTATGGAAGAAATGATATCTTGAAGGTTTCTATCTGATGGAGCAGAAAACATGGAGATAGTATGTTTAAAGACATTTGTAGCTTCCGAAGTGGTATGCGCTCGAGTTGTTGGGGGAGAGCTAGCAATAGTAGATGTGTAGGGCTGGCTTACCTTAGCCTGTAGGTAGTCAGCATATTCTTGGGGGTCAGGGAGGTTTGGTTGTGATGGTGAGGGTTCCTTTGCTAAGGTCTTAACTAGGCTGAAGAGCTCGTGGGGTTTGTTTAGTGATCGTTGCAGCATCTCAGCATGATACTGTTTCATTCATTTTGTGACTTCATCTCGGTGTCTTTTCAGGTGGAGAATGTATAATTCGCGCTTATCAGCTGATGGAGATCGGCGCCATCCTCTTTCGAGCCTTCTAAGTTTAATAAGTGATGTTCGGAGTTCGGGGGAGAACCAGGGTGCATTACTCCTTCTTCTTGGTGCTTTCTTTGTGATAGTTCGCTCGATGGAGGCGTCAAGGCTTGAATTCCAAGTGGCAATCATATCATCAAGGCAGTGAACTGGATGGTTTTGGAGAGGCTGGATTTTGTCGATGGTGTCCTCCTTATTGAATTGCCGGAACCGTTTTTCAAAGGATTCAGTAGATTCTTTTGGGACCTTGGAACTATATTTTAGGCAGGGTGATGGCATCTGGAACTTTATTAGACTGTGGTCGGACCAAGGTACAGGGCTTACAGAGAGGTCCTGATTAGGCATGGCATCAGTTGTATCTTTTGGGGCAAATATCAGGTCAAGCTTGTTTCCTTTTATGTGTGTGGGGGCGTTTACTAGTTGGACATAACCTAATTCAGTAAGCGCTTCTGTGAAGGCCTCGGAGTGAGTGTCGTGAAGAGCTGGGAGGTTGAAGTCTCCCATCACCCAGTTTTGAGCACGAAGATTCTGGGGGTTTCCAGCAATGTCAATGATGGTGGCTAAATCATCTGGGGAAGGAGATGGAGCTCTATAGAACAAGCTGATGTTGCTGTGTTTATTTGATATAGTGATGGAATCCAGGTTTTTTCTGTTTTTTTGAAGGTGTGCATAAACAGGTAGACAAAGGTGAGTCGGTTGATATAGTGTATCTGGACTTTCAGAAAGCTTTTGACAAGGTCCCCCATCAGAGACTTTTGGCGAAGCTAAAAAGTCATGGGATAGGAGGCAGTGTACTATTGTGGATCGGGAACTGGTTAAAAGATAGAAAGCAGAGGGTAGGGCTAAATGGCCAATATTCCCAATGGAAAAAGGTGAATAGTGGAGTACCCCAGGGATCTGTACTGGGTCCGCTACTTTTTGACATATTCATAAATGACCTGGAAAAGGGAATAACTAGTGAGGTAATCAAATTTGCAGATGACACAAAACTGTTTAAAGTTGTTAAAACCCAAGAGGATTGTGGAAAACTGCAGGAGGATCTGGATAAATTGGAAGACTGGGCATCCAAATGGCAGATGAAATTTAATGTGGACAAGTGCAAAAGTTATGCACCTAGGAAAGAACAACCCACACTATAGTTACAAGATGCAAGGCTCCACATTAGAAACCACCACCCAGGAAAAAGATTTAGGAGTCATCGTGGATAACATGTTAAAACCCTCTGCCCAGTGTGCAGCGGCGGCCAAGAAAGCAAATAGAATGCTAGGTATCATAAGGAAAGGGATGGAGAATAAAACAAAGGATATTATAATGCCTCTGTATCGCTCCATGGTACGACCGCACCTTGAATATTGTGTGCAATTCTGGTCACCGTATCTTAAAAAGGACATAGAGTTATTAGAAAAAGTACAGAGAAGAGCCACCAAATTGGTGAAGGGGATGGAAGGCTACTCCTATGAAGAGAGGCTAAAAAGGTTAGGGCTCTTTAACCTAGAAAAGAGGCGGCTGAGGGGAGATATGATAGAGGTGTATAAATTAATGAATGGAGTGGAACGGATAAACGTGGATAAATTGTTTACGCTATCAGAATATAGAAGGACTAGGGGGCATGTAATGAAGCTACAGGGTAAACTATTTTAAGACAAATAGGAGAAAATATTTCTTCTCTCAACGTGTAATCAAACTCTGGAATCTGTTACCGGAGGATGTAGTAAGGGCTGTTAGTATAGCTGGGTTTAAAAAAGGTTTGGACAAGTTCCTGGAGGAAAGGTCCATAAACCACTATTAAAAAGGGACCCAGGATATCAATGCTTGGCCTAGTACAAGCACTGCAGAACCTGTGTCTTTTGGGGAAACTGCTAGGTACATATGACCTAGATTGGCCACTGTTGGAAACAGGATACTGGGCTTGATGGACCTCGGTCTGACCCAGTATGGCATTTCTTATGTTCTTATGTTCTTATGTTCTTACTGCTGGCTGTGGTAATCTGATATTGTAATTCTTGTTTCGTTAGGATGAGTGCTCCTCCACCTCTTTTGTCAGCTCTGTGGCAAGGGTGAATGTTGAAGTTGGGAGGGACCAGTTTGTGTAGGATGACTGTGTCAGATGTGGATAACCATGTTTCGGTGATGAGGAGAATGTCAAGGTCATGGTTAGATAGTAGTAGACATCATGGTTGGGTAGGATTGCAGCCATTAAAATGAATATTCTTCCTCACCTATTATATTTATTTCACGCCTTGCCGGTTGAGATTCCAGAGGGCGCGATGAGAGGGTTGCAAAGGCGCGTATTTAGCTACATCTGGAAGAGGAGGCCACCTAGGCTCTCTCAGAGGGTTATGTGCACTAGCAAAATGGAGGGGAGGTTGGGAGTTCCTAATCTAAAGGACTACTATAGGGCAGCGCAATTAAAGCATATCATGGATTGGAGGGGCAGAGGGGGATTGGTACCATGGGTTAGCTTGGAGAGCACCAGGGTGCAAGGGGGAAGGTTAGATGCTTGGATATGGGCTCCGATAGGGGAGAGGGTGCTGTTGGGGGGGGGGGGGGTTCCCTAACAATGAGGCAAGTGTCGAAGATATGGGATGCAGTTAGGAGGCCTGAGGTTAAAAGGAGGGGGTCTTGGTTCTCGGTGATGACCCCATGGAGGGGGTGGAGGGCCTTTAAGCCGGGTTGGGAGGGGGGTTGGTTTGACATTTGGAGTGGGAAGGGGCTCAAATGCGGATTCCAATTGATGGAGGAGGGGGATCTACGGGGGTTTGAGGAGGTGAAGAAGGAGTATGACTTGGACGACGGGGACAGGTTTGCTTATGTTCAGGCAAGCTCCTTCCTGCGAAGGACCCTGGGGAGGGAGGGGATGGAGAGGGAGGTTTCGGAAGTGGAGGACATCTGGTACGGGAGGGGAGGCTCGAAGGGTATGATAATGGCACTATATGCGGCTGTGCATGAGCAGGGGGAGGGGGAATTTAGATATATGATTGAGTGGGAACGAGATTTGGGGCAAACCATTAATGGTAAGGACTGGAAGTCTATTTGGGATCTGATAAAGAAGGGGCCTTGTGCTAGCCAGATAAAAGAAAACAGCTATAAAGTGCTGTTGCGGTGGTATTACACGCTGGCGAAATTGCATACGTTTTATACAGAAATTTCCCCTATGTGTTGGAGAGGGTGTGGAGAGGTGGGGTCTTTCTGGCATATTTGGTGGGGGTGCACAAAGGTGCAAGGGTATTGGGAGCTGATACAGAAATGGATGCAAGTGAATCTAGGGGTGGTGGTGGACCTAACCCCGCAAATCGCCCTGCTGTCCTGGTGGGGGGAGAGACGGATGAAGCAAGGCGGAAAGATGGTGATGGCATGCTTATGTACGGCCCGCTCTGAAGTGGCTGTGGCCTGGAAGAAGAGAGAGATGCCGTCCCTAGAGGACTTTGTGAAAAGGCTCAGGAATTTGACCCTAATGGAAAAGTTGACAGCTATTAGGAGAAGGAGGGGAGTGTGATTTACGGAGGAATAGGGCATGCTGTGTCGGGTGTTAGGGCTGGATGGGGGAGGGGTAGGAGGGGGGGTTATTTGGATGCATGTCTTAAGGGTATATATTATTCTATTTAGTTCTGGGGTTTCCTATGCCAGAAATGTAGCGGGAGGGGGGAGCGGAGTAAGACTAGGGGGAGGGGGGAATAAGGGGGTATTAAGAAGGAAATGAAAATATTCAATACAACGGACGGAAATGTTCAGGGGTGGTTTATTACATGATATATGTCCAGTTCCTGATTCTTATAATAGTAGCTGGTTGGTAAGAATGTAAACCATGTTCAGCTAGTGGTATTGATGTATCTGTTATGCATAGTTGGTGTTTTGTACCATACAAGTATTGAATAAAAACTTAAAGTACAAAAAAAAAAGAAAAAGGGTCTAACTATATGGCGTTGCAACCATATGACTATAAGGTAGAGCATAGAGCAGGGAAGCTGCATTATAATGCTTATGCCATGTCGCGAATTACGTGCAGTAGGGAAAATGATAACTCAGCCCGTAATATTTTAAGAAGGAGGATATGTCATAGAGCAGGAGCTAATAAAAGTGAGGACATAGGAAAAGAAGCTGTCTGTCCCAAAACAAATGAGGTGCAGAGAGTGCAATTGTCTAGCAAAACAGCTAGAGGGAGCAGGCGTGCACTTACAGAGGCTGAGTGGACACACCTAGCTAATCAGCAGCACCTGAGAACTAGCCAGGGAACCTCTAAGGCAGAAGACCTTTATAAGCAAGTGGCTGGAGACAGAAAACAGAGCAGCACCGGAAAGCAGAGCAGCACTGGAGAGCAGAGCACTGCTGAGAAACGGAACAGTGGAACCAGGATTAGTGGCACGGCTGCAGGAACTGGATAGGAACCAGAAGGTCCCAGGGAGAAAGACAGACGGAGGAGAGTCAGTCCTGTGGAAGTCGTGGTAGCCAGAAACTCCAGAGGTAAAGAGCTAAGAAGCAGGAAGCCAGGCTTGGAGAGAGGCCTACGCTTGCCAGAAAGCCCGGAGCCCAGATTGAAAGGTACCAGAAGCTTTCAAGAGAAGGATTGTCAGAGAGACTGGGTCCTAAGGGAAATACCTGAGGAGGACACTTCCAGCTATGCCTATTACAGGAAACCAAGGTATGATGATTCCTTATTCATGAAGAAGGGCTCAGCTGCTAGAAGCCCTTATAAAACAGATGCCCAGTTTAAAGGAAGAGAAAGCAGGCCAAAGTTTCACCAGCCAAGATATAGAGGCAATAAAACAGGCCATGCTCATTTAAGAACCTTAGAACAACTGTATGGAAAACAAGGGAACAGAAATAGGGACTGGCCAGTGATAACAGCCAGAGAAAGCCCCAGCTCAGAAGAAGATAATAGTGATTTAGAACCGATGCAAGTGGAGCTTATAAGACCCTATTTCCTCATCTCAGGAGGAATTGATGGATTGTTCCATGTGTGTTGTGGGTAGTTTGGAATCACTGCCGGAACTGTGAGCCATACAGATATTACCTTAAGAAGTTTTCATATTTGTGCTGATTGAAAGAAGAACGTTCAGACATGTAATTTACTCCAATGTTGAAAGAATCCTTGGTTAAATTCCTTTCTACAACTGTGAAGATTATAACAGTTTACTTTGTACCTTGAGTTTGGTTTATGCCTGAAAAGAAAGACTTTCTTTAATTTTTGTAGCCCAATGAATCTTTTTGTGAAAAGGGAAATAAAAGCCTTATTCTCCCTCCATTTGGCTTACATGACTTATTTGCACCAGGAGCAGGACTACATAGACCAGGCTGCACCTGGCCTTAAAAAACCTCCTCTTCTAAAATTAACTATATGCCCAACCTCCCCGTTCAGCCACCGGCCAACAGGGGGAGGTTGGCGACAGTATGTCCCAGCCCACTGTGCATCCGATCGGAACCGGATGCACAGTGGTAGATATGATTCCGATCCCATGGGTTCAGAATCACGTCTAAGCCTGTACATGCAGGCCGGGACCTGATTCCGATCAGCCTGCATGTACAGGCTCCTATCTGGCTAATTCAGTCTGGCTTCTGAATGGAGCCGCAGCGCCATGGCATCTGGTTGCCATGGCACCACGGCTCCATTCAGGAGTCATGATCCCTGGCCGCCACCAACTTTATTATTTCCCCGCAGCCTGACCCCTGATCTGACCTCCCATGGCCAGGGTCGGGCTGCGGGGAATCTCCTGCACCCCTTCCAACTTTTGTCGCTGCCCGAGTCTGCCATCCCCCGATGTCTAGGGGAACTTATTCCTCCTCAGAGGCGCTTCCTTGTGGTCATCGATTCTGCAACTTTGGGGTGTTTGAGTTCTGGTTCTTCCCTTTCCTGGACTGCTTTCATCTCCTCCACTTCCAGGGCTGCATAATGGTTCTTCAATTTGAGGGCTGGAGGAGTTGGGTTGTCAATTCTGCAGGCTCTGGTGACCCTTCCTGTCTGTCCTGGGATGGCAGCAGATTGCCCATGGGGATCCCATCCCCTGCAGGTAGAAGAAGAAAAGGTCCTTCCTTTCTTCTTGTGGGATATCGGATCCCCGCAGGGAGAACAGAAAGGGTCTCTGCCCGCAGGACGGAGCTTGGGGCAGAGTTAGAGCAGAGCTTAGGACAGTACTTGGGGCCCCCCCCAAAGAAAAAGCCCTTCTGCCGCCCCTACTTCTGATTCATTCTGATGAGCTCAAGGTAGCCAGTGAGTGTTAAAAAGCAGTTGGGAAAGCTATTTGGGTATATAAAGAAGAAAATAAGATTATTTCTCTATAGGGCTCTGTTCGTTTGTAGAGACCATATCTACCAAAGGACAATGTCAAAGTAGGGGCAAGTCAAAAGAGGTCTTCCAAAATAGTGCATGGGAGTCATTTTATAAACCATTTTTGCGTGTAAAGTGCTGTTTTACATGTGTAAACGGGCTCTTATAAAATTAGATCATACTTAAAAACTATATGCGCACTGGAACTCCCTCCCTCCTTCCCTTCGTCTGGAATCACAGTTTACTGTTTTTAAACAAAATCTCAAAACCCACCTATTCTCCATCGCCTTCAATGTCCCCTCCCCATTTGTATGAGTCCTTTTCTACTGTATCTTTTTGCCTTTTGTATCTTGTCCTGTGTTCCCCTGCTTTCCCTCTTCTGTCCTTTATAAAAATATGTACCTTTCCTTTCCTTTTCTGGCCTTGGCCACAGTTTTTATGTATTGTTTTTACGTACCATGTTATTTATTTGCTTTTATGACCTTTTTATGTATTTTATTATTGTACACCGCCTTGATTGTTTTGAAAGGCGGTTTTTATCAAATAAATAAACCTTAAAC
The DNA here is from genome assembly GCA_033557465.1 of Ichthyophis bannanicus. Lineage (NCBI taxonomy): Eukaryota > Metazoa > Chordata > Amphibia > Gymnophiona > Ichthyophiidae > Ichthyophis > Ichthyophis bannanicus. The sequence continues at coordinate 904,999,946 of CM066035.1, read as the reverse complement.
CTTATGCGTGGTGTAGGTTGGTATTTACAAGTGCAACAGATGTGTTCAGGGGAGGAGTTGGAGTGGGGCATGGGCGGAGGCACAGTTTACGTGTACATTTTATAAAACACGCATGTACACAATGGAGCCGCAGCTCTGATATCTCACGGAGTCCGCTACCGCGGTTTAGTAAACATACCCCATAGAGTTTGTGCTAACATTTATGGCTGCTCTAGAGCAGGCGTAATGCCCATGTCTATAATCTAGGTACTGTTTCTGGAGGATTTGTGCTCATTGTTTGAGGACAACTAGGCATGGGATAACAATAGATGCCTTTTTGTACTATTAACCTAGGTGCCCTGTTATAAACTTGTCCCCTAAAAGCCATGCATAATTAGACTAGCTAAAGATGTAGAGGCCGATATTTGAAGGATATAGGATGCTAGCATTGAGAGTTAGGCTTCTAAATTGGTCTCGAGGCTGTACGAGCAGTGCAGCCGCACAGGGCGCAAGCACAGAAGGGAGTGCTGATGTCATCACTGGGCTTCCAGGAAGCTCAGAAAGAATGAGTTACTGAATGTGGCTGGGTGGAGAGGGGCACCAGATTCATTGGTTGCACAGGGCGTATTTTTAGCCCGGTTCAGTCCTGGGCCCAAATACCTCAATTTCACTAGGCTTCTAAATTTAGGCTCCTAAAAAGTGAACAGCAAATGGAGCAGATTTAAGGTGAAGAAAAAAGTTAGGATGCTAGCACAAACTTTCAGCACTAAGCACCTAAATTAAGCTCGTAAATCTAGGCAAATGAATGGAAGGCCCATATTTAGGTGAATTTCCAGCTGAAAACTTAGGATCCTAAATTTGAATGAGAATGAGGGACAAATGTATGTACTTAATTTAAGTGCCTAAATTTAAGAGCTCCACTGTTTTTGAATATCGGGCCCATACTTTCTAGAAGAAAGAGGAAAAAGGAGAGATATATGTAAAGGGGTCTTTGGACCCTTTTCTCAGGCCTGTGATCCTGCCAGGGGAGAGCAAATGGTTAGTAGTGAGCATGGTTTGGGCTGAGCCATATTGTTCTCCAGGAGTCACCACAGCCCAGGGATTGGTTGGTTTTTCATGAAGAGATCCTAGGAGAAAGGGTTTGGAGTTGAGAAAGAAGGTTGGCTTCCTGTCTCTCAGAGAACACTTCCTGATTGGGAAGAAAAGGTCAAAGGTTGATCTCCTGTTCCTTGGGTCTGGGAAGGAACAGGAAAAGAGGAGCTGGTCTCATTCCTGAATATCTTTGGAACTGAATAGGGAGCAAATCTACCTCCTATATCTATTGTCCTGTGGTGGATGCAGAGGACCAAACAGAAGAGTTCCAGATATCCAGTAAAATAGTGTTTCTGAGGGAGCCTGCTATGCGGCATTTTGGAAAGAGAAAAGGAGGAAGGTGCCCAACTGGTGTTTAATCCAGGAGTCTGTAAGAGTTCAAGAGGTGGACAGGAGAAAAGCAGTTCAGAAGAAAGATTCAAGTTTTGGAAACAGGTACCAAGAAGGAAGCCTAGTAAAGGTCCAGAGGGAACCCAGAGTCCAAAGGAAAGGAAGGAAGGCATCCAAGAAGTGTGTGTAAAAACGGATCAGAACCCTAGTCTGTATTTTATACTTCTTTGTTATGTGAGCTACCCCTGAACCCGTTACCATTGAGCTTTTATTTTTCAGAAGCTTTTAGCAGTAAGGAGTTGTATTTTCAAACACTACTGTTGTGTCTGAAGTGTTTTCATGAGCTAATATTAGTACACATTGGGCCCTAAAGTGGAAAATCTCTTCCCCCCTTTGGAGAACCCACACCGAGGCTTGCAGGAAGTCTGTGGGACTTAGCCCTGGAACTAAGCGGGCCCCTGGTTTATAAAGTGGACCCCGAAGAAGATCTACATATGATACAAACATTCAGATATCTATTCTAGCAGGTTTCTGTAAAGTACCAGAAGGAAGCATTGACTGAAGAGCTCAAGACAAGAGCTTACCATACGAGGCTGAACGGAGGGATGTTCTAAATTTAAGGATCTGCAAAGAGACCCTTTCACTGAGAGAGTACCTGGAACAGACTTACCGCAGAAGTTACAGGAGTTAATACATTGGCAGAAATCAAGTATGCATAGCATAGACCGATGCAAAAGGGTCAATATTCAGTGGCTATAGAACAGGCAAAGATAACCGGGCAGGACTAACCGCTTCTTAATCACAATATTCAAATGCAATGAATTGGCTAAAAGTGCAGCTGAATATCTGACTGGATCTGAGCAGTCTAAATTTGTGCGTATAAAGAAAGGGAGAAGATTTTGAAAAGGCATAATTTACTTGTCTAAATCTTTTAAAAATTGATTCCATAGGTACTCGAGTGGTTTTCGAAGGGAGAAAATCACAGATCAAGTAAGATTTGTGACAGCATAGGGAGCAGGTACTAGTGGGCAGACTGGATTCCAGTGGCCCTTTTCTGTCAACATCTTCTGTTTGAAAGATTTAGAATCTAACCCCTTGATTCCTTGAAATTACTGTCCGATTTCAAATTTATAATTTTTAGCAAAAATAGCAGATAAATCAGTTGCTCAACACCTAAATACTTTCATGGAAGCCAACAATGCATTTCATCCAAAACAGTCTTAATTTAGAAAGTGCCATAGGACTGAAACCTTGCTGATTTCTCTGCATGATGAGATTTTATTTCAACTGGACAAAGGCAAAAAAGTTCTTTTTTCACAAATTGATCTTATGGCTACGTTCGACTTGGTGGACCATTCTTTGTTATTATCCCAGTTGGAAAGTTCAGGTGTTAAAGACATTACTCTGATCTGGTTTAGGTCTTTCCTTTGTTCCCATTCATTACAAGTCAAGTTAGATAACGCCTAATCAAAAGAAAACTCTCTAAAAGGCTGTGTTCCCCGGAGTCCAATTTTATCCTCTACCTAATTTGATCTTTTCATCACTCCCTTTGCCACACTGACACAGTCTTAATCTCAGCATTCATCTCTGTGCAGATGATGTTAGATAGTCATTTCTCACAGCAGTTGGGATTCCTCTTTTTAGGCAACATTTTCCCTTTATTTAAATAGCGTCGATGAATGGTTAATCAAAACTCCAAAAACGGAACTATGACTGAGAAGAATTGTATTGCCAAAGCTGTTTATAGCTTCTACCCCCGTTACAGCTTCTGCCTTTGTCCAGACAGACAGCCCGATCCCAGTTGAGGGACTGGTTCCATTTGTTTGGGCAATCAGAGAGTTGGACCGACAGAGAGACCTAGATATGATGTACTTAGATTTTAGTAAAGACTTTGACATCGTTCCACACAGACGAGTTATAAATAAATTGAGCGCCCTAGGAATAGACTCTAAAGTGACTGACTGGGTTACAAATTGGTTGATTGGGAGGCAACAAAGGGTACAGGTAAATGGAGCTTATTCTGAAGAGAAAGATGTAACCAGTAGTGTGCCGCAGGGATTTGCCCGTGGTCCAATTCTTTTTAACATCTTTGTTAGTGATACTGTAGACATGCTGTCAGGTAAGGTTTGCCTCTTTCCAGATGATACAAAAATCTGCAATAGACACCCAGGAAGGAGTAGATAACATGAGGAGGGATCTAGCTAAGCTTAAAGAATGGTCAAGAATTTGGCAGCTAAGATTTAACGCTAAAAAATGCAGTGTCATGCATTTGGGATGCAAAAATCCAAGGGAGCGGTAGTGTATGGGGCGAAGTACTTCTGTCCACAAAAGAAGAGCAGGACCTGGGCATGATTGTTTCTGATGATCTTAAGGTAGCTAAACAGATAGAAAAGGTGACGGCGAAAGCCAGAAGGATGCTTGGGTGCAGAGGGAGAGGAATGGTCAGCAGGAAGGTGATAGTGTCTCTGTATAAGTCTCTGGTGTGACCTCATTTGGCGTATTCTGTGCATTTCTGGAGACCGCACCTTCAAAAGGATATAAACAAGATGGAATCTGTGCAGAGGGTGGCTACTAAAATGGTCAGTGGACTTCGTCATAAGGCATATGGGGACACACTTGTTTATTTTATTATTTTTTTATTTATTGTTTTTCTATACCGCACTATTTTCATCAGCGCGGTTCACAGGTAACAAGAGTTGTGCAATGCAGAACAGTCTAACATTGAACTTACAATAAACAGGGAATTTAAACATGGTGAACAGGTGAACAATATACACTATATACAGATTAGTATCCGTGATTCACATGAGATTTTGGCATTATTTACAAAATAAGCAGTATGACTATAAACGCCTACATAAACAGTATGACTGTATACGCATACATAAACAGTATGACTATATACCATACATAATTGTGTTGTTAATCCGAGGTGCCCGGGGGGGGGGGGGGTTATCGGGGGAGGATAGCTTAAGTGAACTGATTGCGGTGCGAGAGGTGGTTACTCTTTGGGAGTTGCTTTGGGTCGGGGTGCGGGTGGCTAGGTGATATTGCCTGAATTGGAAAAGTGCTGAAGGAAGAGATGATGTTTGAGTGCCTTTCTGAACTGGGGGAGGTTGTTTATGGCACGGATGTCTGGTGGAAGGGAGTTCCAGCAAGAGGGCGCATATAGTGCAAAGGCACGCTTTCTTGTAGTCTTGGAGCATTTGGTGATAGCTTTCGGGAGAAGTATGGTGTTGCAGGGTATTGATCTCCTTGATCTATTGAGGGGGGTGGACTGAACGAGGTCTGAGGGGGAGGTGGATGTGCATCTGTTGATTGCCTTGAATGTCATTGTTAGGATCTTAAAGGTAATCCTGCAGTAGACCGGGAGCCAGTGAAGACATTTTTAGGATAGGGGTGATATGCTCTTTTCTGGATGCTCTGTAGAGGGTTCTGGCTGCAATGTTGAATGCGAGCTGCAGGGGGTTCAGCAAGCTCTTTGGGAGGCCGTGCAGTATGGAATTGGCGTAATCAAAATGAGGCATTATTAGAGATTTCAACATGTATACTTTGGAGGAAAGGCAGGAGAGAAGAGATATGATATAGAGTAAGACATTTAAATACCTCTGTGGCATAAATGCACAGGAGGAGAGCCTCTTTCAATTTAAAGAAAGGTCTGCAATGAAGGGCATAGGATGGAGGTGAAAAGGGATAAGCTCAGGAGTAATATGCGGAAATAATCTTTTACTGAAAGAGTGGTACATGCGTGGAACAGCCACCGAGTGGAGGTAGTAGAGACCAGGATAGTATCTGAATTCAAGAAAGCATGGGATCAACACAGAAGATTTCTAAAGGATAAAAAAGGGACTATAGTAGTTGGTATGGAAGGGCAGACTGGATAGGCCATATGGTCTGTTTCTGTCGACATATTTCTATGTATCTAATAAATTGGCATTTGGTTCTCCAAGACCTGGAGATTGTAATTTTAAACCAGATGGCTGGGCATTTTATTCCCATCAAAGATGCTATAACCTCTCTTGGGGTCTTTATAAGCAACAATCTGACCTTTTCACCTCAAATCGTCAAGTTAATACAGAAATCTTTTTTTTGTGTTGAGACTCATAATATCAGTTAGATCCTTCCTTGACTCTAGAACTTTGAAGACCTTCCTCCTTCTTATATTGACCCATTTAGACTATTGCAATTCATTATTAATTGGCTTACCACAATACTCCTTGAAATGTTTACAATTTATTCAAAATACAGCAGTCAAACTGATCTATTTTGTCGGATCCTCAGACTACGTTACACCACTTCTAATAAAACAAAACTTGCTTTGTATTTTAAATAGAATAATATACAAAATCCTCTTGTCTGATGATCATTCTACTCTGGCTATCTCTTCTACCTTACATCTTCTCTGATTCCATATTCCCCTGCAAGATCTCTGTGTCCTTCCAATGCAAATCTGCTGGTTGTTCTCTCATATTGTAAGTTAAGATATGAATGGATTCAGACCTCTTTCTTCGCCTATTGGTCTCCTACCCTCTGGAATGCTTTCCGCCCAACATTCGTTCAGAGAGCTCACACAATAAATTAAAAAATTGCTGAAATCCGGGTTCTTTCAAAACTCTTTCAGAGAATACCTCCGTGCTTGATTGCGTGCTATTTGGTGTTCCCCTCATTAGTCTTGACTGCAGTGCTACTAACTGAGATTGTTGTGCTATACTTCTCCTGTGCTTTTATTGTGCTCTTATAGCTTTTATTCCTTTAAATGTTTTAATGACCATTACCTATTTGGCCGTTATACAGTTTTTGTAAAACATACTTGGATCGGAGTATCCAGACAGTGGCTGCCGTTGGATAGACCAGTCAGTGTCAGCAGTATCCAGACAGTGGCTGCCATTGGATAGACCAGTCAGTGTCAGCAGTATCCAGACAGTGGCTGCCATTGGATAGACCAGTCAGTGTCAGCAATATCCAGACAGTGGCTGCCGTTGGCCAGTCACTGTCAGCAGTATCTAGACAGTGGCTGCCATTGGATAGACCAGTCAGTGTCAGCAGTATCCAGACAGTGGCTGCCGTTGGCCAGTCAGTGTCAGCAGTATCCAGACAGTGGCTGCCGTTGGACAGACCAGTCACTGTCAGTAGTAACCAGATAGCATACGCAGCATTGTACATAAAGATATAAGGCGCATCAGGCCGGAAGGTCGGGGGTTCAAATCCCACTAGAGGACAGCAACCTTGGGCCGGAAGGACTGAGGTTTCTAGTCCCACAGGTGCTCCTTGTGGTCTTGGGCAAGCCACTTAACCCTCCATAGCCCATGTTCCCTGTAAAATAGTTATCTCCAAGTTATAATGCCCTGTTCAATGTAATTTCAGTTTGTTCGATGTAAACCGCACTGATGCAGAATAGCGCGGTATATAAGAAAATGTAATAATAAAAACATCCCTTTTCATCAGTGCTTACAATCTAATTAAGATGAAAAAACATTGCAAAACTGTGGACTAGAGTACAGTAAATTACACATAAGGTAGAGAATGAAAACATGAGGGGCATCAGGATCCAAAAGCAGCCTCAAAGAGGTGGGTCTTCAGACTGGATTTGAATAGGGCCAAAGAAGGAGCCCGACGCACCGACTCAGGTAGTTTGTTCTAGGCACATGGAGCAGCAAGATGGAATGGATGAAGTCTGGAGTTGTCAGTGGCAGAGAAGGGCACAGATAAAAGGGATCTGCCAGAGGAACAGGGTTCCCGAGGAGGGGTGTAAAGTGAGATAAGAGAGCAGAGCCGGCCCTAGAGTTGTTCCAAGGTATTGGCACCCTAGGTGAATCTCAAGCTTTACACCCCCTCTGGCTATCAAAATCTATTATTTAACTTTGAATTCTCTGCTTTTTCCACCCTCCAGAAGTTGCTGTTCTAGGCGGCTGCCTAGTTTGCGTAGTGGTTGGGCCGGCCCTGTAAGAGAGGAAAGGGAGTGAGGAGCCGCAGAATGAATGCTGCTGAATATTAGGCTCAGGGGCTCCTATTCACTTAGCAGTGCTGCTAACTGGCTAAGCACCTTTGAATATCATCCCAGGTTGTCTCTAGGAATTTCTGTCCTGAATTTTTCTTATCGGCTTTTTTGATCTTGCCTTTTGATTTCAACGTAGACCAAACAGAAGCTTTAAATGCAGGAATGTAGTCTTCACATATGGGTATCGTCGGTACCGACGAAGCCTGTGCGGGAACGCTCCCCAGCGTCCAATTAGAAAGCTTTGGGGAGCATCCCACAGCGCCTGCGTGCTGCCTTCCCGCCTTTCCCAACTGCCTCTCTCCAGTTCTTCGTTTTCCGCGGAGCCAGCAGGTCGTCGTTCCTGTCACCGCAGAAAAATTTCCTTATTATCCTTCTTTTTTGTGGTCGCGTCTGCCTTCCTCGATGCTATACTGGTACCGGCGGTGGTTCTTTCTTTCTTTCTTTTCAAAAAAAATATATATATTGTGGGACCCTAGTCTGGGCCCTAGGGCTTACAGGCATAGGGCTGCCTTGTAATGTCCTTAAATAAAGCTTTTCTGACTGTCCCCAGTGGAATTCTGGGACTTGTAGTTAGGCTTTTCTTGAGTAAGGACAAAATGTAGTGTGAGACCGTTGGTAAGGCATACAAGAATATTTATTTTTCTATGGGGATTTCCAAGGCATTAAAATTCAAACACAAGGCATTAGGATACTTCTCCAACACAAAGGATAACAGAAGATAACTGGCAACTGAGGTAAACGGAAACCAAAAAGTCCTGCTAACCTTAGCAGCTGTTTTTCATTAAACAAAACAGTACTCAGCACAGCTTCTTGTATCTCTTTCAAACAAAAGGTAAACTTTCTTCTTGGCACAACTGTTTTCCATTTTAAACAAACTTCTGATAACACACAGCTTTTTTGCTTTAGAAGAAAACTCTTACTTGGAAAAACACTCCTTGGCTTTGAAAGACTATTAGCAGTTACAGAGTTATGCACAATACAGCTTCTCACTCTTTCTCAGCTCTGCTTAGTAAGGCTCAGTCTTCTTTTAAACAGAATGAGCAATCCATTGGAGAGATTCCTAGGTCAGACTCTGGCACATAAGAATTGACCTGCATTTCCTCCTTGGCTAAAGAATGCTCATTGCCTTCTACAGTCTTAAAAGCTTCCTCAGCTTCTCTGTCTTGTAGGAACTTTTGAAACTGGCTCCACAGCAAATCTTTCTGATTGGGCACAGTTACTTTGGGAGAATAAGCCTTTCTCTCAGGGAACACTTGTGCTAATGTTTCTAGTGTTTTTAGCTCAGCTGCTCTGCTCACTGCTGGGGTTTGGCTTTTTCCACTCTCAAGCGTCTCCACCCACCTTCTGGCAGTTGTAGGGCTCAGGTCTGGCTCTTGTACACTAGCTGTTGCAAACTGTTCCTGTTCATCTGTAAGCTGTTCAGCTATACATCTGCTGGCTTCACTTCTAGGAGCATTTCTCAGACATCCACTGCTTCCTTTTCTACTGACCTCTTTCAGCTTCTGGAAGTCAGACTTCTTGTGCCTTTCTCCACTCCTTCTCTCATGAGATCTCTCCTGAAAGCCTTCCTGGAATCCTTCTTCCTCTCCAGGATCTCCCAGGGCTCTGGGATATCTCTTCCCACTGGAATCCCCTTGCTCCAGGATCTCTCCTTCTCCTGTGGAAGTGACTCTCCCTTCCTTTCTTCCTCTCTGGTCAGAGTGAGGTTTTAAAAACCGTTTCTTCCCTGCCACACCCTTGCCTTCGCACAGGCCTTTCCAATCAGTATCTAAGCCTGCCCCCACTTCAGAGTCTGGGCGTGGCGTAGCCTCAGCAGAGACAGGATTTTTTTTCTTTCCTGCTCTGCAAGCTCTGTGCACAGCTTGTCTGTCATTTAAAGGCAGAAACATGGTTTTCTTCTATCTCCATCTGTTCTTGGCCGCTCTCCTCATCACAATATATATATAGATAGTATATTTTTCCAAATTTTTCTTTTCCAGGTGCACGCGCCATTTTGGGCCTTAGGCCCAAAATTTCCTCCACTATGGAAAAACCCGCTTTGGGTTTCAAAAAGTGCACCAAGTGTGGCGGTACCATCTCCGTCACTGACATCCATGAGTGGTGTCTTAAAAGTTTAGGTCCTGACCACTCCATTTCAGAGTGTATGGCTTGTGCCATGATGTCCAAGAGGGGTCGACAGAACCGAGCTGCTAAGCTCAGCACCCTTTTCCCTCCGATGCAGCCTCTGTGGCATCAACGTCTTCCAGGGCTTCGTCTTCCTCCCATGGATCTCAGGTAACTAAACATAAGTCTAGCCGGTCCTCAAAGGATAGATCTCCTTCCAAGCATCGAGATGCCTCTGGAGTTGCCCTTGAGGGTTTTGTACCGGAAAAATTGCCCCGGTGGGAGGCTTCGTCTTCCAAAGCATTATCGGGGCTCCAGAATGTTCTCGAGGCCTCGACCTCGGCAGAACTACTGGTGCCATGCTCTGGGGTACCGGTTGCTTTCTCCGGTACCAAAACCCAGGCATCGGCAGCATTGATAGACCAGAGGTTCCTGGCTATTGAACGCAGTCTGGCGGCTCTCCTTGCGGCATCGACACCCTCGGAACCGCGTCAGACAGCTCAACCGGTACCGACAGCATCGGCATCGACATCAGGGTCTGCATTGCCGGCACCCAGTCTTGCTATGCCTTCCGGTACCGATACACCAGTACCGATCCCCCCCCGGTACCGACTTCGGTCGGTACGGGTATCGGGCTCTACAAGAGCATCCAGACAGAAGGTACTTTGAATCCTCAGAAGAATCTGAGGATTCTGATAGCTCTGTCGGTATTGGAGTACTTCTCCCAGAGGAGCCTTCCTCTCCTAAACGCAGGATGTCTCCTCCAGAAGATATCTCCTTTCAGGATTTTATCAGGGAGGTGGCTCGAGGCCTGTCCATTACTGTGACTCCTGAAACAGAGCCCAGGGCAAAGGAGTTGGAGATTTTACAATATCCCAAAGCTCCTAAGGAGGCAGCTACCTTGCCTGTCCATGAGATCTTACATGATCTCATGTTTGGAATGTGGGAGACACCTCTTACCACCTCTCCTCACTCTCGCAGACTGGATACCATGTATCGAGTCCATCCTTGTCCTGGTTTCCAGAAAACTCAGCTTCCTCACCGCTCTATTGTAGTAGAATCAGCTATGAGAAGGATCAGGAGTGCAAAGAGGCATGCCTCTAATCCTCCAGGACGTGAGTGTAGAACTTTGGATGCCTTTGGACGTCGTACTTTCCAGGCTTCCATGCTTTCTGCCAGGATCAATTCCTATATTTTATATATGGGAATGTTCCTTAAAGAAGTCACAGGAGACTTGGAGATTTTAAGCCTTCTCCTTCCTGATGACAAGAGGCAGGATTTTCTCACACTGGTCAAGCATGTCCAGGATGTTTCTAAGTTTGTCAACCATGCAGCTTTTGACTGTTTTGAGTGCATAAGCAGAACCTCTGCCATTGCCATAGGTGCACGTAGATTTGCCTGGCTCCAGGCATCCGATTTGGAGCTCTGGGTGCAGGACAAACTGGGCAATATTCCTTGTACAGGTGAGAATCTATTTGGCAAGAATTGGCAAGAGAAAGCCAGTGAATTAGATGCTGAGAACTCTACCTTGGATAGATTATCCAAGTCTACAGCTGATCCTGCAAGAAAGAAATCTTTCAAGAAACCATTCTTCTCCAAGAAGAAGAGGTTTTATCCCTCTTATTCCCAACAGGAACGTTCTGTAGGTCAATCTACCCGAAAGAGTCAGCAACCACCTAAACAAAGGAAAGCAAAGACTGCTAAGCCTCAGCCGTCTCAGCAGTCTCAGCCTCCACAAGGCCTTTGACTTTCATCTAGAGAACTTAGCCTTCCTGGCTCTCAATTGGACTAGAGCCTTCCACCATTCCAGGAAGGTTGTGTCACTTTGCCCCCAGATGGGGGCAGATAACAGTAGAACATTGGACACTCACCATCATAAAAGAGGGGTACAAGCTTCACTTTTTGTGCATGCCCCCTCCCACATTGGTAAGACAGTTCAATTCTCAGACCTCTCTCATCAACCTGTTAGATCAAGAGGTCACTATGCTTCTTGCCCAAGGGGCAATAGAAGAAGTACCCATTCATCAACAGGGTACAGGGTTTTACTCTCCCTATTTCCTTATCCCAAAGAAAACAGGGGGACACAGACCTATTTTAGACCTCAGAGAATTGAACAAATTCCTGTTCAAGGAGAAATTCAAGATGATTTCTTTGGGAACTCTGCTGCCATACCTTCAGAGTCAGGATTGGCTTTGTTCTCTAGATCTCAAGGATGCGTACACTCATGTTCTCATCCATCCAACTCGCAGAAAGTTCCTGCGGTTCCTTTTTCAAGAAAATCACTACCAGTACAGGGTGCTTCCTTTTGGCCTGGCCTCAGCACCAAGGGTGTTTACGAAATGCATGGCTGTGGTAGCAGCATTTCTTCGCACTCTAGGAATATTCGTCTTCCCTTACTTAGACGACTGGCTCATTCGAGCCCCATCAGAGTCAGAGGCCAGGATTTCTCTATCTTGCACAATGCATATCCTTCAGTATTTGGGTCTGGTCATAAACCTCCCAAAATCCAGTCTAACTCCCACTCAGTCTTTAGAGTTCATAGGAGCTTTGCTGGACACCAGAAAAGCAAGAGCCTATCTTCCTCAGACCCGTTGCCTTCGCATGGTGCAGTTAGCTTCTCAAGCAGTGCTAAAGCCTCATCTCACTGCTCGAGAGATGTTACAACTACTAGGCCACATGGCATCTACCGTGCATGTGGTTCCCTATGCTCGCCTCCATATGAGAGCAGCCCAGTGGACTTTATCCATTCAATGGACCCAGACATCAGGGTGCCTGTCAGACAAAATAGCAAACACAAATCGCCTTATTTTGTCCCTCCAATGGTGGCAGTCCACTCAAAACCTGTTGCTGGGGTCCCCATTTCAACAACCTTTACCCCAGGCAACTCTCACAACAGATGCTTCTTCAATGGGTTGGGGAGCTCATCTGGAAGACCTCTCCACCCAAGGCACTTGGACTCCACAGGAGACTCATCTACATATCAATCTCTTAGAGCTCAGAGCAATCTTCCTTGCTCTTTGAGTGTTCCACACCCTACTCAGCTACAAGACAGTCCTCATTCATATGGACAATCAAGTAGCCATGTTCTGCGTGAACAAGCAGGGGGGAACAGGCTCTCTGTCGCTTTGCAACTAAGCTTTGCGACTATGGGCCCTCGCCAGAGAGCATCAGATTCATCTCCTGGCAGTGTATCTTCCAGGCATACAAAACTCTTGGGCAGACAGACTCAGTCGAGTTCTGCTTCCACACGAATGGTATCTGCATGCAGACCAGGTGGCCAAGATTTTTCAAATTTGGGGAACCCCAGACATAGACCTCTTTGCAAGTCCGTTGAATGCCAAACTTCCCCGGTTCTGTTCCAGAATTCTGGCTTAGGGCTCTCAGGCCAGGGAAGCTTTCCTCCTTCACTGCAGTCAAGACTTCCTTTATGCCTTTCCACCCATTCCCCTAATCCCCAAAACCCTGTTCAAGCTTCAGAGAGACAGAGGCCGTATGATTCTCATAGCTCCACATTGGTCACGGCAAGTGTACCCTCTGCTTCTACATCTCTCTCAAGCTCCCTCTCTAGAGTTAGGGTCTGCTCCAGATCTCCTGTCTCAGGAGGATGGAATGTTATGGCATCCCAATCCCCGCATCTCAGGGCTTGTTTGCTGAAGACCTAGATATCCATGATCTTAACCTCCCTCAGCAAGTAAAGGATATCCTTTATGCTTCCAGGAAGCCTTCCACAAGACGCTCTTATGCTTTCAAGTGGGAAAGGTTTACCATGTGGTGTTCGCAGAAGGGTCTTAACCCCCTTGCAATACCTCTGGAATCATTACTGGAGTATCTCCTTCATTTATCCAATGCAGCACTTAAGACTAACTCAGTAAGAGTCCATTTGAGTGCTATTGCAGCTTCTTTCAAGCCTCTAGATGGACAACCTATTTCCTCTCATCCTCTTATAGCAAGATTTATGAGAGGCCTTCTTCTAACTAAGCCTCCCATTAGGCCACCACCGGTGGCATGGGACTTAAACCTGGTTCTTGGTAAGCTCATGAAGCCACCTTTTGAACCCTTAGCTACTACCTCATTGAAATTCCTTTCTTGGAAGATTATCTTTCCCATTGCAATCACATCAGCACATCGCATCAGTGAGTTGCAGGCACTAGTGGCTGATCCACCTTATACAAGGTTCCATCGTGACAAGGTAGTCCTTAGGACTCATCCACACTTTATGCCAAAGGTGGTCTCGCCTTTTCATCTAAACCAAGATGTCTACCTACCTGTGTTGTTTCCAAGGCCTCATGCATCAAATGCAGAAAGGAATCTTCATACTTTGGACTGTAAAAGAGCTTTAGCCTTTTACTTACAAAGAACACAGCACCATAGAAAGTCCTCTCAACTCTTTGTTGCTTTTGATCCTTCTTATTTGGGACTTCCAGTCTCCAAGAGAACACTGTCTAACTGGATTGCTCAGTGTATTTCCTTTGCCTATCAGAGTAAGAATCTTCCTCTGGAAGGCCATGTCAGAGCTCACAGTGTGAGAGCCATGGCAGCTTCAATGGCTCATCTGCACTCTGTGTCTATTGACAACATCTGTTGAGCAGCCACTTGGGCCTTGGTTCATACCTTCACAGCCCATTACTGCTTGGACAAGGACTCCCGCTGGAATGCCTTGTTTGGTCAGGCTGTTCTCCAACACCTGTTCCATACCTAATCAACTCCTACCCACCATCCCTGGTTGGATGCCAGAGATCCATGGGGGGAAGTGGAGCCCTTTCACAGAGACACACAACTTCTGGGGTCTCTCCCTGGCATCTAAAGCTAGGGAGTCCCCATATGTGAAGACCACATTCCTGCTTGTTCCTGGAGATAGCATAGTTACACACCTGTAACAGGTGATCTTCGGGAACAGCAGGAATTTAATCTTCACAACCCACCCACCTCCCCTAGAAGTTGTATCTCTCTATCTATCTCTTTCTCTTTCCCTCTCTCTCTCTTTGTCTCAGCTTTAAACTCAACTGGAGAGAGGCAGTTGGGAAAGGCGGGAAGGCAGCACGTAGGCGCTGTGGGATGCTCCCAAAAGCTTTCTAATTGGACGCTGGGGAGCGTTCCCGCGCAGGCTCCGTCGTTACTGACGATACCCATATGTGAAGACTAAATTCCTGCTGTTCCCGGAGATCACCTGTTACAGGTGAGTAACTATGCTATATTCAGACTGGGAAAAAGTCCATGGGTAATTTTTATCTGCAATCTTTGCATCAAGATTCATAAAGAAAGAACACACTTGAAACTTTTGTACCCATGGACCTTTACACATACAGTTTGTGCAGGTACATTTACCATGAGAAATGACACATGTAGACTGTAAAATGCAATCCGCATGTGCTATTTCCCAGTCTTGCCCTTAAGATCACCTCCTCTAAATGCAACCAAAAGTGCGTGCTGCTTTGAGCAATATACCTTAGGTATTTTGATGGAGGATGATTTAGATGGCTAATTTACACACAGAAATCACTGTCTGCTACTTTATCTCACACTGTAATTTGGGCAAATCCTCCCACTGATGCATTCAAACTACACACATGTCACATTAACTAAGAAATGCAGAAAAGCAGCAGCGCCAATCTGTGTCTATCTCTTTGTGCTGATGTGTGCTGTTTCCCCCTCAGATCTTACTCCAGCACGTCCATAGATGATGCTATGAAAAAGGTAGAAGAGCCTCCCATTCCTCCTCCAAGACCTCAGAAGACACATTCTAGAGCGTCTTCCTTGGACCTGAGTAGAATCTTTCAGCAAACTACTCCAGGTAAAGACTCCGTTCCTCCCTAGCAGATAGATGCTTTTATTGGCAAAGAGAAAGATGGTTTTGTCCCAAGACAAACTGCCATGTGCTAGCTAGCAAGTATCCCACAATAAATTGGAAGGTATGTTAAGACAAGACACAAAGGGCTCGATATTCAGTGGCGGCGGCTAGCCATCGGCCATTGAACTAACTACCTGGATATTCAATGACAGGGCCATATCCGGCCACTGACATTGAATATCTGGGCTGGCTGGACAGCAGAAAAGCTAACCGGGCAGTGGCAATATTCAGCCGCTGACCAGTTAGCTTCTATGGTGAAAGTTAGGCAACCTTTTCAGGTACCTAACTTTTGCCTCTTAGTGTTAACCGGTCTCTGCCCAGTTATCGCTGGGTGCCTCCTCTGCTCCACACCCAAAACCCAGCTAGCATCAGGGCATTTAGTGGCAGTATCCACGGATGTTCGGTGGCAGTTACCGCGTTAGTGTTGCTGAATATCCTGGTGACTGTGATTAACGTGGTTAGCAGGTCTGCTAACCGCATTAATCGCATTGAATATCCCCCCTCCAAATAGCCTACTATATGGGGGATAAAGCATCCAGCTTAGCCTTCTTTACATATACTGATCTTGACACATAAGTATATTGCTGCAAATTAGTGTGGTGTGTTGGTGATGTCTTTCATTACGAGCGTCTCCCAACACAAGGACCACAAGGCCAGCCAAATGGGACCCTGTAATGTAATGAGGATTGATCCGTTCAGTGCCGATGAATTTTAGAGGGAGGCATCTTTAATCTCTGGAAGTTAGCATGCTGGGAGCCTTGACAGCTCTGTTGCGTCATGTCTTGCATTCTCTTCTTGGTTATTTATTGTAAAGCATTAGAATAGGTAAGTAAAGAAGAGAGACCATGTGCTGCTGGATTCATCAAACCTAAAAAATCTTTTAAAAATGGTTTGTTGGCATATGATGGATTTGCATTTTATTTTGCATTGAGTGGGCTTAGTGGCAGTGTCTGTTCATAAGAATGTGCTACCATTTAAAAATAATAGAGAAATGCTAGCAAAACCTTTTGGCTCGTTTCCAATGCAAAGCGACACAAAATCCAGCAAATTTGAATTTTGTTTCATTTTTATCTTTTAGAGGGTAATTATATAAGAGGCCAGTCTATAGAATGTTACTTGTTAATGTTCTAGTATGTATCATAGTTATACCGTAACTGTTCCATGTATAATTGTTAAGTTAAATGTAAACCACTTTGATATCATTAAATGGCAGTATATAAGAAAAGTTAAATAAATAAATAAAATAAGGAGAGAAGGGTGAGGGAGAGCTTAGGGAAGAAACCTCAGGGCAGTGGTTCTCAACCTTTTTTGTACCGTGACCCCTTTTACCATTGGTCAACTTGTGGTGATCCCCAATGATAAAATCAAATGCGTCTCTCTTCCTTTATCGTTAACGCATTGTCGCTGTAATCAGTTGTTGAATTATTAATATATTATAGGCCTTTGCAATATGTTTTTATTTATAAAATGTACTTATTTAAACCACAATAATTAATCACAATAACAAGTAACAATATTTGATTTCAAAATTATGATGATTTTGTAGTCAAATCACTAATATGAAATAAAATTATTTTTTCTACCTTTGTTGTCTGACCAATTTATTCTCTGATCATGCTGGTCCCGATCTGAGGCTTCTGCTTTCCTGTCTTCTCTTAGCTCTCTTTCTGTGGTCTATGGTCCATCTGCCATTTCTTATCTCTTCTTTTGTGTTCTTCACTTCTTTCCATCAGCCTATTTCCAGTCCCAGTAACCCTCCCCAGTATCAGCCCCTTTCCAGTCCTCTCTCAGTACCTTCCAATGTCAACTTACATTCCCATGACTGCCACTGGTGTCCATTCCCTTCCAGTCCCCCCTCCTTCTCCACTGACCAGTCCCTTCTAGTACAAATACCATGGCAGCCCCTCTCAGATCCACTCCCTTCCAGTTCCATTCTCCCATCCCCTCGTATCAGCCCATTCCCAGTCGCAGCCCCCCCAATCAGCTCGCTTCCAGTGCTAGTCCCCCCTCAACCCCATTACCAGTGCTAGCCTCCCCTAATCAGCCCAATACCAGTCCTACCTCCCCATCAACTCATTACCAGTCCTAGCCTCCCCTAATCAGCTTATTTCCAGTGCTAGTCCCTCCTCAACCCCAATACCAGTGCTAGGCTCCCCTAATCAGCCCATTTCCAGTCCTAACCTCCCCGATCAGCTCATTTCCAATGCTAGCCCCCCATCAGTCCATTACCAGTCCTACCCCCCTATCAGCACATTACCAGTCCCAACCCCCCCCCCTTGATCAGTCCATTCCCAGTCCTAGCCTTCCCTAATCAACCCATTACCAGTCCTAGCCCCCCCATCTGCCCATTATAATCCTAACCCGCACTGTCTCTCCCCTCTCTCCAGCATTTATCCCCCGTCTGTCCAGTATGTCCCCCTGTCTCTTCCCTTTGTCCATGTCAGCCCCCTCCCTCCATGTCACCCCCCATCTGTCCATGTCAGCCCCCCTCCCTCCCTCCCTCCCTTCATGTCACCCCCCCTCTGTCCATGTCAGCCCCCTCCCTCCCTCCATGTCAGCCCCCCTGTCCATGTCAGCCCCCTCCCTCCCTCCATCCATCCTTCCATGTCAGTCCCCCCTCTGTCCATGTCAGCCCCCTCCCTCCTTCCCTCCCTCCATCCATCCATCCATCCATCCATCCATCAATGACAGCCCCCCTCCCTCCCCTCCCCTCCCCCTCCCTACCTGTCAGCCCTCCCTTCCATCCATCAATGTCAGCCCCCCTCCCTCCCTCCCTCCCTCCATGTCAGCCCCCCTCTCTCCATGTCAGCCCCCCTCCCTCCATCCATCCATCCATCCATGCCATATCAGCCCCCCTCCGTCCATGTCAACCCCCTCCCTCCCTCCATGTCAACCCCCTCCCTCCATCCATCCATGTCAGCCCCCCCTGTCCATGTCAGCCCCCCTCCCTCCCTCCCTCCCTTCATGTCAGCCCCTCTCCCTCAATGTCAGCCCCGTTGCAGGTTCCCTGCTCCCCTCTCCCCATGTCTGCCTCCTTCTTCTGCAGCCGCGGCTCCCTGTCTCTTAGGGAATCGCGGCTATGCCTGTAAAACTGTTGTGGAGCCTTTTGTCTCTAAACGGGCTCCGTGCAGCATTGTCCCGCCTCCAAAGGAAGTGGTAAACAACTTCCTTTGGAGGTGGGACAATGCTGCACGGAGCCCGTCGAGAAGCAGGAAGGCACCGCAATGGTTTTACAGGCATAGTCGCGGTTCCCAAAGAGACAGGGAGTCGCGGCTGCAGAAGGAGGAGGCGGTGAGTTGCCACTGCCAAGAAGTGGACTCGGCAGCGGCAGCAACTTGTGCGTTGTTTTTTGTTTTTTTTTTAACGGCGGAGTGAGGTGATCCCCGCTAAATCCTGTGGCGACCCCCGTGGGGGTCGCGACCCACAGGTTGAGAACCGCTGCTCTAGGGATAGCTCAGGGTTCAGCAGCAGTGACTCAAATACAATTGTCCCCTTCCCAGAGTATGGGGCTGGGAGCTTCAGGAGGGACCAGCAAGAGGATGAGTCCCTTAAACATGCCTGAGCGCGGGTTTTGGAGGTGGATGTGTTCCAGTAGGTTACAGAGAGTCCCCTGTAAGAATCCTTCCCTATTTTGTGCTAAAGGGAGATTTATTATATTGATTGTCCAAGGGTACCCTAGAGGGGGAAGAAGTAGAACAACTGATAGTTCCCTGGCCCTACCATCTGCAGGTGTTATTGTTGGCCCATAGCCATTTATTAGGGAGACACCTGGGGGTGGAGGAAACACTAGAGCATGTTTTAGCCTGATTTTTCTGGCCTAGTGTCCATAAACAGGTAAAGATGTATTGCTAGTCATGCCCCATCTATGAAATTCATAACCCTGTAAGAGTCTAACCTAGAACATAAGATATGCCATACTGGGTATGCCAACCTGCACCTCTAGTGCCTCATTTGAAAGAGTGGCCATGGATCTGATAGGACCCTTGGAGCAAACCACCCGAGGCAACAAGTATATTTTAGTCATACTGGACTATGCTACTCGAAACCTAGAGGCCATTGCTCTAAGGAATATGAAGACTACTATGATCGCGAATGCCCTCTGGGAAGTATTCTTATGAGTAGGAATACCCGATGAGATCCTCACAGATCAAGGGACACCCTTTGTATCGAAGGTGATGAAGCAAGTGTGTGCCTTGGCGAAGGTCAAGATGCTGTGAACATCAGTATATCACCCACAGATGTATGGCCTCGTTGAGCGATTTAATAAAACGCTGAAACAGATGTTAAAAAAGGTCAAGCAGGAGGATGGGAAGAATGGGGACATTCTCCTACCCTATTTGATATTTGCCATCCGCGAGGTACCTCAAAGTTCCATGGGGTTATCGCCTTTT
Organism: Ichthyophis bannanicus; assembly: GCA_033557465.1. Taxonomy (NCBI): domain Eukaryota; kingdom Metazoa; phylum Chordata; class Amphibia; order Gymnophiona; family Ichthyophiidae; genus Ichthyophis; species Ichthyophis bannanicus. The sequence continues at coordinate 904,980,205 of CM066035.1, read as the reverse complement.
GAATTGATCTTCGGAAGACGGCCAAGAGGCATATTAGATGTGGTAAGGGAAGCCTGGGAAGAAGAACCTGTGCTGGGGATAATTTGATGGAGTACAAATGCAAGACTGGCTGAGGAAAGCCAGAGAGGTGGCCAGACTCATTCTGGAAAAAGCCCAAGCCAAGCAGGCCAGGGGCTACAATTGGGCAACCATGCACCGCACCTTCCAACCTGGAGACAGAGCTTTAGTCTTGTTGCCCTCATTTGAGAGCAAGTTACTATGTAAATGACAGGGACCTTATGAGGTGGAAGAGAAAGTGGGGCCTGGAAAGCCAAAATGTATTGATCTATTAAAAAATGGACTCCAATGGCAGCTATGGTAGTACAGGGAGATGATTTTGGGCCAGAAATTTCAGCCCCATCGGATCCAACTCAAGTCCTGATTGGAGACCAGCTCTCTGCTATGCAGAGAAGAGATTTAGAAGGTTTGATCCACTGGAACCTAAAGGTGTTCTCCACCTGCCCGGGATGAACCCACCTCATTTGTCATGATATCATTAATGACCCTGGGATGGTTATCTGGCAACTACCCTACCAGATTCTGGAGGCCTGGCGACAGACCATCACTAAGGAGCAGGAAGAGTTGCTTAACTTGGGAGTTATAGAAGAGTCTGTGAGTGACTGGTCATCACTCATCACCTTGGTTTCTAAAGCCGACGGAAGTATCACATTCGGCATTGATTTCGAGAGGGTCAATGCTGCTTCTAAACTGGAAGTATATCCCATTCCCAGAATAGATAAGCTAATCAAGTGACTTGGTGTGGCACGCTTTATATCAACCTGGGATCTGACCAAGGGTTACTGGCAGGTGCCCTTGACTCCAGCTACTAAGGAGAAGTCTGCTTTTTTGACACTGCAAGGTCTATTCCAGTTTACAGTACCCTATCAGCCATGTTGTTTAACATATACCTACGTCCACTATGCTCAATCATACGCACCCACAACATCAACTTCCACATCTACGCGGACGACATAATGCTCTACGCACCAATTACAACCAACAACCCAAAGAACGAACAGCTATCAGCCTGCTTCAACGACGTGGCCAACTGGCTACAGGAGAACAATCTATCCATCAACATAAAGAAAACCGAAGCCCTAATAGTAACAAAAGAACCTGACTTCAAACCACCTACCCACCTCAACATGGGAACCACACAAATACAAATCCAGCCTCAAATAAGATATCTAGGCGTCATCATTGATCAAGCTCTCACCTTCAAACAACAAATCAACAAAACCGCTGGGATGATATTCCACAAAGCTAAAACTATCCAACGACTCAGGCCCCTCCTAGAACCTCACGACTTTAGGACAGTGATGCAAGCTGTGACACTCCCTCATCTGGATTTCTGCAACATAATCTATCATGGACTTCCTGCCTCGCACACCAACTCCCTCCGTACTGCCTTAAACACCACAGCAAGGATTATTCAAAATGCAAAAAAACGGGAGCACATCACCCCAATCCTAAGAGACCTTCACCTCCTTCCACTGCAAGCAAGAATCAGGTACAAAGCCATCTTACTCATCCACAAAACTATCCACCAAGCACGGAACACCTCACTACACTCCTTACTGCCTCGACCATCCCACAACAGATCAACCAGACATTCCTCCAATAACTCTATCGTTGTCCCCCACAAAAGAACCAAATCTACACAACGGACCTGCAACAGAGCATTCGAACTTTATGCTCCATCCCTCTGGAACTCTCTACCAAACCACATCAAGAACAACAACGACATCACATCATTTAAGAAACAGCTAAAGACAATCCTATTCCGTGAACATCTTTCAACGGAAACACCACCATGACCTCACACTTAGATTTTAGCAGAAGTAAATCATGTCCATGTCCACCCATAATCATTAATTGTTGACCCTGGTGATGGCCCCTTCCTAAAAGAAATTACCCCTCCCTATGTTACATGTTACACCGCTTTGACCCGGTGAAAAGCGGGATATAAATGCAGTTAAATAAATAAATAAACAGTACTGCCCTTTGGATTACACAGGGCTCCCTGCCACATCACAATGCCTATTCGACTGCCTACTGAGACCGTGCAAGGCTGCATACCTTGATGACATCGTCATCTACAGCAGAGACTGGGCCACTCATCTAACCCAAGTACAAGCCATGTTGACCAGCCTGCAGAAGGCTGGGTTGACAGCCAATCCCAAGAAATGTTTTCTGGGAGGTCAGGATGTTCAATACCTGAGATACTGAATTGGGAATGGGCAGATATGACCTCATCTATGGAAGGTGAATGCCATTGCTCAGGTCCCCACCCTGAAATTGAAGAAAGAGGTGCGTGCCTTCCTTGGATTGACTGGCTATTACCGGCAGTTCATCCCTAATTTTGCAGAGGTGGCAGAGCCGTTAACCAAAGTCCTTCGGAAGAAAGCTCCTGAACTGATTCAGTGGTCTCTGGATCTGGACCTGGCTTTCGAGAGTGTCAAGAAAGTTGTGTGCTCTGAACCTGTCCTGATTAGCCCTGATTTCTTTGTACCATTTATTGTGCAAACTGATGCCTCAGAGGTGGGCCTAGGAGCCATTCTGGACCAGGAAGTCAGGGGTGAAGAACATTCTGCAGCATTCATCAGCAAGAAACTGCTTCCTTGGGAACAGCATTATATGGTGATCGAGAAGGAAGCTCTGGCTGTCAATTGGGCGCTTGAGACCTTCAAATACTACCTGCTCGACTGTCCATTTATGCTAACCCCTCAAGTGGCTGGCTCAACATAAGGAGTCCAATGGCCATATTATGTGGTGGGTTTTGAGTCGCCAACCCTATCAGTTTCGGGTCCATCATAGGGCTGGTCGGACTCACTTTAATGCAGACTTCCTTTCCCGGGTGGGGGTCCTGGGTGAGGCAGGCATTCAACGGGGTTGAGGAGGGAAGGTGTGTGATGGGGTCTATAATATGCTGCCTGTCCCTCTCCAAAGGGAGTATCAACCTTCCCCTTTAAGAGAGTCAGCAACCCAGAGTTCAGAGCTGGGAGGGCGTGGCTCACAGGGAAAGGTTAAGAACCCAGCATGCTGCAGGAGGGAGAGAGGCCAGTGGAGCCAGAAGTCCTTCCATGGCAAGCTGTGCAAAGGCGTTCTGAGGTAGGAACTTTAACTGGGGTTGGAGGAAGGGCCAGGAGAACCAGTTTGTGGAGGTTTAACTAGCTGGGACAGAAGTAAGCTGTTTTTGTTTTCCATGAACTGCTGTCTGTTCTGAATTTTGCTTTGTGGAGGTTTAACAAGCTAGGACAGAAAAAAAACTGCTGCTGTTTTCCCTGAGCTGCTGTCTGGCCTGTGTTGTAGTGCACGCCACACTACCACAGCTAGCTAGATGTGAAGTCCAAGTAAGTGTCTATTTTAAGCCTATTTTATGAAGACTTCTAGGTGCCTATGTGTCTCTATAAAATACTAGCACAAATCTGCAGAAATAGCACCTAGATTCTGGATGATGATATTTACGCCTGTTTGGGAGCAAGTATAAATGTTAGCAGGTAAAGTACACGTGTATGCACATATTTGATAAACTACATGCTTAAATAGCGAATCCACTCATGCTCCACTCAAACTCCTCTCCTCAGCACTCCTACTCTACAATTACGCACCACCGCTCCCACAAAGAGGTCAAACACACCAGGAACAAATGGATCACAGTGGGTTCAGGTAGATTGCGATCTGTGACACAGAGACATCCTATACACCAAGAGATATCCCTGCATAATGCATTCTCTGCCTTGGTTAATGAGGATGCCCTATCCAAAGAAACTGAACGGCCCTTAGAGGAGTCAGTCAATGCCCAATCTCCTGCTAAAGCACCAAATATGAAAAACTCAGCAAACAGAAAACTACTACTACTTGCAGATTCCATCATCAGCGACACCAACTTGGGAACACATTTCAAAGGAGAGAAGAAAGTCAAATGCCTCCTAGGCTCCTTAGCCGGCAGGAATACAAACCAAATTATTGATGTACTTAGCGCAGAAAGCAAACACTCAAAACCTGATGTTGTCATCCACTTGGGTACAAATGACCTGGCTATAAATAGTGCCTCTACAGTCCAAAAGGACTTCCAATCTCTGGGAGAAAAACTCAAGCCCATTGTTAACACTGTAGCATTCTCAGAAGTTCTACCTGTTCTAGGTAAGGGGGCAAAAAGGCTTAATAGCATTGTTGTTGTTGTTAAGTGCCGTCGAGTTGGAGTCGACTCATGGCGACCCTCTGGATAGCTATCCTAAATTGTGTTCGGTCTTCAGTCAGGCGGCTCATTGTTGACAGACTGGTACCCGTAGCTGCTGTTATTGTATCGATCCATCTCATAGCTGGCCTTCCTCTTTTGCGTTGACCTTCTATCTTGCCAAGCATGATGTCTTTCTCTAATGATCTTTCTCTCCGCATGATGTGTCCAAAGTATGAAAGTCGAAGTCTTGTCATCTGAGCTTCTAAAGAAAGCTTAGGTTTGATCTCCTCTAGTACAGACTGGTTTGTTCTTCGGGCAGTCCATGGTATACACAGTATTCGCCGCCAGCACCATAATTCAAAGGCATCAATTTTCTTCCTGTCTATCTTTTTCACTGTCCAGCTTTCACATCCATATGATGTTATTGAAAATACCATGGCTTGAACAAGTCGAATCCTTGTATGGCGAGACACATCTCTGCTCTTGAGAATCTTATCTAGGTCTTTCATAGCCATTCTGCCAAGAGCAATGCGTCGTCTGACTTCTTGACTGCTTGTTGCTTCTTTATTGATAGTTGATCCAAGTAGGTTAAAGTTATTCACGATTTCAATTTCTTCTCCTTCGACGATGAACCTGTTGATTATGCCAGTTGTCATGATCTTTGTCTTCTTTACATTAAGGTGCAGGCACATTTTGAGACTATGTTCTTTGATTGTGAGAAGCAAATGTTTCAGATCATCTTCACTTTCCGCCAGTAATGTGGTATCATCAGCATAGCGAAGGTTGTTGATGAGTCTTCCACCAATCTTCACACCTCTGTTGTCTTCATACAATCCTGCTTCTCTGATGATTTGTTCTGCATATAAATTAAACAGGTAGGGGGAAAGTATGCAGCCTTGTCTTACACCTTTGCTTATTTTAAACCATTCTGTTTCTCCTTGTTCCGTTCAAACTGTTGCTTCTTGGTCAATGTACAGATTGTGCAAGAGAACGATCAGGTGTTCTGGTATACCCATGCTGCTTAATGTGGCCCAGAGTTTCTCATGGTTTACACAGTCAAAAGCTTTGCTAAAGTCGATAAAGCACAAATAGATATCCTTTTGGTATTCTTTAGTCTTTTCAAGGATCCATCTCACATCCGCAATGATGTCTCTCGTACCTCGCCCTTTTCTGAACCCTGCTTGCACTTCAGGTAGTTCTTGTTCCAGGTATGATAGTAGTCTCTTTTGAATAATCTTCAGTAGAATCTTGCTGGCATGTGGGATCAGAGCGATTGTGCGATAATTTTCACAGTCAGTTGGATCACCTTTCTTTAGTATTGGTATAAACACAGATCTTTTCCAGTCAGTTGGCCATGAGGCTGTCTTCCATATTTCTTGGCAGAGCCTTGTAAGTACGGTAACAGCTGCATCAGATTGCTGTAATACTTCTATGGGTATGCAATCAATGCCTGGTGCTTTGTTCTTTGATAAGGCTTTCAATGCTGCTTCAACTTCTACTTTCATCACCAATGGTTCCAGATCATAAGGTACAGGTTGAAACGGCTGTTGGTCCACTTGATCTTTATCATATAAAAACTCTGTATATTCCTTCCATCTTTTCTTGATCTTCTCAGCATCATTCAACATAGAACCTTGAGCATCTTGTAACATTCCAATTCGAGGCTGGAACTTTTTCTTTAACTCTCGTATCTTTAGGAAAGCTGATCTTGTTCTTCCTCTAATAGTTTCTGCTTCTATTTCCTTGCATGCGTCATTGTAGTACTTTTCCTTGTCCTGTCTTGCTGCACGTTGGAAATCTCTGTTGAGTTCTGTGATTGTCTTTCTTTCTCCTCTGGCTTTAGCTTCTCTGCGTTTCTGGGCAATTTTCAGAGTTTCTTCCGTCATCCATTTTGGCCGTTTTTTCTTTTTTACCTTTTGTAGAGACTTCTCGCTTTCTTCCAACACAACCTTCTTGATGTCATTCCATAACTCTTCTGGAACTCTATCATTTGTATCTAAAGCAGCAAATCGATTTTGCAGGCAGTCTTTAAATTCCAGTGGTATATTCTCAAGGTCATATTTTGCTGCATTCATGAGTGGTTTGCTCTTTTTCAGCTTTAGCTTGAGTTTGCATACTAGTAGTTGATGATCTGTACCACAGTCAGCTCCAGGTTTTGTCTTTGTTGATGTTATAGAGCTTTTCCATCGTTGACTTCCACAGATGTAGTCAATTAGATTTTTATACAATCCATTGGGTGAAGTCCATGTGTACAGTCGCCGCTTGTGTTGCTGGAAGAAGGTGTTCGAGATGAATAGATCGTTGGACTTGCAGAATTCTATCAGTCTTTCTCCAGCTTCATTTCTGTTGCCAAGTCCATATTTTCCAACTACTTTGTCGTCTTCTTTGTTGCCAACCTTTGTGTTCCAATCAACCATGACTATCAGGATATCCTGTTTGCATGTTCTGTTAATTTCAGCTTGTACTTGTTCATAGAACTCTTCAATTTCATTCTCTTCTGCAGCTGTTGTTGGGGCATATACTTGAATTATAGTTGTGTTGATAGGCATTCCTCGTAGACGAATACAGATTAAGCGTTCGCTGACTGCATTGTATTTCATTACAGTTCTTGCAAGTTTCTTCTTTATTATAAATGCAACACCATTTCTTCTTTGTCTTTCATTTCCAGCATAGTAGACCATGTGATCTTCTGATGCAAAGTGCCCGATGCCAGTCCATTTCAGTTCGCTGACACCCAACAGATCAAGTTGTACACGTTCCATTTCATTCTTGACCACATCCAACTTACCTTGGTTCATGCTTCGTACGTTCCATGTTCCAATGTGTAAGACATCTTTACAGCTTCTGACTCTCATTAACAGCTTTAATACATGGCTCCAGACCTGGTGCAAACGAGAAGGATTCAGATTTATTGGCGACTGGGAAAACACATGGACCAACAAGAAACTATACTGTGCTGATGGGCTACACCTCTCTGTCGCAGGGAAAAGAATCCTACATGAAACTTCAGGCAGTATGTCGATTTGCATTTAAACTAGAAGAAGGTGGTGACGGATGGGGAAGGTCAAGTTCTGGACGTCACCCCCTGCAAAAGCAGAATAACAGAAACAACCACACTTTTAAACACCACATCAAAAGCAACTGGGAAGAAGTGGGTAGAATAAAATCAATGCAAAATACACACAAGCCAGTTAAATGCTGGAAAGCAATGAGCACAAATGCTCGAAGCTTAGCCAACAAAGCTCCGGACCTGGAAGCCCTAATGATGGAAAAGGACTTGGACATTGTGGCCATTACAGAAACATGGTTTAATGAATCGCATGATTGGGATATAGCCATACCTGGCTATAATCTATTCAGAAGAGACAGAGAAAATGGAAAAGGGGGAGGAGTAGCCTTGTATGTCAAAAGCAATATCAAAGCTACTGAAATGCAGGGTGCATGGGGAAAAGAAGAAGTGCTCTGGATCATGTTGGAAAGAGGAGATGGCACTGTCATCCATACTGCTGTAATCTACAGACCTCCAACTCAAATTGAAGAGATAACGAATTGATTATAGATATTGCCAAGATAGCAACAAAGGGGGAAACAATCATATTGGGTGACTTTAATCTACCCGATGTGCATTGGATTACTCCTTCTGCAAATCTGGAAAGAAGCAAAAAAATTGTGGACGCTATCCAAGATGCATTACTTAGACAAATGGTGATGGAACCAACCAGGGAAAGCTCAATGCTGGATTTGGTGCTCACCAACAGTGATAGCGTGTCTAATGTCTGGGTGAGTGCCCCTGTGAGCAACAATGATCATCACACGGTGTGGTTTGAGATAAAAGCCAAGGTGCAATCCAATCATAGCAAGCTCAAAGTCCTAAACTTCAAAAACACTGACTTCAATAAAATGGCTGAGTACCTAAAGAACCTAAGAACCTAAGAACATAAGATATGCCATACTGGGTCCATCAAGCCCAGTATCCTGTTTCCAACAGTGGCCAATCTAGGTCATACGTACCTAGCAGTTTCCCCAAAAGACACAGGTTCCGCAATGCTTGTACTGGGTCAAGCATTGATATCCTGGGTCCCTTCTTAATAATGATTTATGGACCTCTCCTCCAGGAACTTGTCCAAACCTTTTTTAAACCCAGCTACACTAATATCTTTTGTTTTATTTTCCATTCCTTTCCTTATGATACCTAGCATTCTATTTGCTTTCTTGGCTGCCGCTGCACACTGGGCCGAGGGATTTAACATGTTATCCACAATGACGCCTAAATCTTTTTCCTGGGTGGTGGTTCCTAATGTGGAACCTTGCATTGTGTAACCATAGTTTGGGTTGTTCTTCCTTAGGTGCATAACTTTGCACTTGTCCACATTAAATTTCATCTGCCATTTTGATGCCCAGTCTTCCAATTTATCAAGATCCTCTTGCAATTTTCCACAATCCTCTTGGGTTTTAACAACTTTAAATAGTTTTGTGTCATCTGCAAATTTGATAACCTCACTCGTTATTCCACTTCCCAGGTCATTTATGAATATATCAAAAAGCAGCAGACCCAGCACAGATCCCTGGGGTACACCACTATTCACCTTTCTCCATTGGGAAAATTGGCCATTTAGCCCAACCCTCTGCTTTCTATCTTTTAAACAGTTCTTGATCCACAGTAGTACACTGCCTCCTATCCCATGACTCTTTAGTTTTGCCAAAAGTCTCTGATGAGGGACCTTGTCAAAGGCTTTCTGAAAGTCCAGATACACTATATAAACCGACTCACCTTTGTCCACCTGTTTATTCACACTTTCAAAAAAACATAACAGATTAAGACAAGATCTTCCTTGTCTAAAGCCATGTTGGCTGTCTCCCATTAGGCCATGACTATCTACATGCTGAGTAATTTTATTCTTTATGATGGTTTCTAGCATTTTTCCCGGTACTGACGTGAGGCTCACCGGTCTGTAGTTTCCTGGATCACCCCTGGAACCCTTTTTAAAAATTGGTGTAACATTGGCGATCCTCCAATCTTCAGGTATTAGAGATGATTTTAATGATAGTTCACAGATTACTAATAGCAGGTCTGCAATCTCATATTTCAGTTCTTTCAACACCCTTGGATGTATACCATCCGGCCCAGGTGATTTGCTACTCTTCAGTTTATCTAATAGTTGTAATACATCTTCCTGATGTATCGATATTTCCTTTAATTCTTCCGCACTTTTAAATACCACTTCAGTCATGGGTAACATCTCTACATCTTCCTCAGTAAAGACTGAAGCATTCAGTCTCTCTGCTATCGCCTTGTCACCTCTTAGTGCCCCTTTAACTCCTCTATCATCTAATGGACCAACTGACTCTCTCACAGGTTTTTTGCTACGAATGTACTTGAAAAAATCTTTATTTCACGTTTTTGCATCTGCAGCAAGCTTCTTCTCAAATTCTCCCTTTGCCCGCTTATCAATGCCTTGCATTTGACTTGCCAGTGCTTGTACTGTTTCCAGGTTTCATCATGTGGCTCTTTTTTCCATTTCCTGAAAGATGCTTTTTTGGCAACAACAGCCTCTCTGACCTCACCTTTAAACCATGCTGGCAGTTTTTTGGACTTCCTTCCACTTTTCTTAAAGTGTGGAATACAGCTGGTCTGGGCTTCCAAGATAGTATTTTTCAACAACACCCAAGCTTGATGTACGTCTTTAACCTTCGCAACTGCTCCTTTTAGTTTTTTCTTAACTGTTTTCCTCATTTTATCATAGTCTCCTTTTCGAAAGTTAAAAGGTAGTACTGTGGATTTCCTTACTATCCCTCCTCCACTAATTAAATCAAAGGCAATCATGCTATGATCACTATTGCCAAGTGGCCCCAACACCCTTATCTCTTGTACTAGATCTGGTGTTCCACTAAGGACTAGGTCTAATATGGCTTCCCCTCTGGTCGGTTCATGAGCCAGCTGCTCTAAGAAGCAGTCATTTATTTCATCTAGCAACTTTATCTCCCTAGCATGTCCTGCCGTGACACTGACCCAGTCGATACCGGGGTAATTGAAATCACTCATTATTATTACTGCGCAGTAACTTTTGTTAGCTTCCTTGATTTCTTTGAGCATTTCATCATCCATTTGTTCATTCTGGCCAGGCGGTCGATAGTACACCCCCACTGCCATTGCCTTCCCCTTTTAACATGGAATTTCAATCCATAGAGATTCTACAGCAAATTTTCTTTCCTGCAAAACTTTAATCCTTTCTGACTCAATGCCCTCTCTAACATAGAGCACAACCCCTCCACCAAATTGATCAGCTCTTTCATTACGATATAGTTTGTACCTAGGTATCACAGTGTCCCACTGGTTGTCCTCCTTCCACCATGTCTCTGATATTCCAATCATATCTAACCTCTCATTTAGTGCTATATATTCTAACTCTCCCATCTTATTTTTTAGACTTCTAGCATTTGCATACAAGCATTTTAGAGACTGTATTTTATTCATATTAATTTGGCTATTGGTAGACATGGGTAATTTGGGATCTTTAAGCTCTGTCTGTTCCATACTCAAGGGCATTTGGGCTACTTTACTCTTTTTTGGAACCTCTCTGCTTTTGGTAGTATCCTTCAAGGATACATTCTTCCGAACCATCCGCTGTTGGGCGTCTGTCGGCTTTCCCCTATTATCTAGTTTAGTTCAAATCATTTTTATTCAAAAGTTTTCAACCATTACAAAACCTCACACAGGGAAAACAGAACACACCACTCCAGCATAGCACTGGCAGGACATATCACAAGTGCCAGTCAATGTCCCCGTATAGAATCATATAACTACAGATAGTAAACAGTCCAAGAATGCACAAAAGATAAACATGTCTCTCCGACCAGCCAGGTACATACAAAAGCAACTCTCTCCTCCCACCAGAATAGGTGTCTCATAAGCGAACATAGGATCAGTCCATGGGTCAAAGACATAGATAAAACCCGTACATATTCTACATGTGCAACTTGTAGTAAAATAGCAGAGTATACAATTCACAAAGCGGAAGGAAAAGAGAAAGAAAAAAGACAAAGATAGCAAGGAGGAGTGGAGAAAGGAAAAGAAGAACGAAAAGAGGCCCCCCCTCCCCCTCCCACCCACCCCCTCCCAAGGACACCCCCCCCAACCCCCTATTATCTAGTTTAAAAGCTGCTCTATCTCCTTTTTAAAGATTAATGCCAGCAGCCTGGTTCCATCCCGGTTAAGGTGAAGCCCATCCCTTCGGAAGAGCCCCTCCTTTCCCCAGAATGTTCCCCAGTTCTTAACAAATCCAAAACCCTCATCTCTGCATCATTGTCTCATCCACGCATTGAGACTCCGGAGCTCTGCCTGCCTTTTGGGTCCTGCATGTGGAACGGGAAGCATTTCGGAGAACGCTACCCTGGAAGTTCTGGATTTCAACTTCCTATCTAAAAGCCTAAATTTAGCCTCCAAAACCTCCTTACCACATTTTCCTATGTCACTGGTACCGACATGTACCAAGACAGCAGACTCCTCCCCAGCACAAACTAAGACCTTATCTAGGAGACGCGTGAGATCCGCTACCTTCTCACCAGCCAGGCATGTTTACCAGGTGATCCTCACGTCCACCAGCTACCCACATGCCTAATGATCGAATCACCAACTATAACGGCTGTCCTAACCCTTCCCTCATGGGCACATGGCCCTGGAGAAACTTCCTCGGTGTGAGAGGGTTTTACATCACCTGGAGGACAGGTCCTAGTTACAGGATCACTTCCTGCCATACCAGGGTGATGCTCTCCTGTCATGTGATCTCTCTCCTCCATGGCAACAGGGATGCTGCCAGACTGGAGGTGGGACTTCAGGACTATATCCCTGTAGGTCTCGTAATAGAGAGTTAAGTGACTTGCCCAAAGCCACAAGGAGTGCTAGTGGGAATTGAACCCTGATCTCTAGGTTGCCAAGCCAGTGCTCTAACCACTAGGCTACTCCTAAAGGAGGAGCTGACAGGGTGGAAGGGGATAAGGGAAGTGGAATTGCAATGGGCTAAACTAAAAGGGGCAATAAAAGGGGCAACATATAAATATGTAAGAAAAGTAAATAAAAAAAGTAAATAAAAAAAAGAGGAGAAGGAAACCTATTTGGTTTTCCAAAGAAGTGGCCGCTCAAATAAGGGCAAAAAGCACAGCTTTCGCAAAATTCAAAAGCTTGCAAACAGAACACAGAAATGAATACAGGATCAAACTCAAGGAGACAAAAAGAGAAATAAGGATAGCAAAATCAAAGGCTAAAAATGTTAAATGCGGTGACAAAACTTTCTTCAGGTATATTCGGGAAAGGAAGAAGATCAGAGGTGGAATTGCAGGACTCAGAAGTGCTGGAAACGGACTCGTGGAAAATGACATTGATAAAGTGAAATTACTAAACAAATACTTCTGCTCGGTTTTTACTAAAGAAAATTCTGGAGAAGGACCACCTGTGACTCCCAAATATAAAAATGGGAATGAGGTAGATACCACACTATTCAGAGAGGATGAGGTTTTAGAACAACTTGCAAAACTGAAAGTGGACAAAGCCATGGGACCGGATGGGATACATCCCGGGATACTGAAAGAGCTCAGAGAGGTTCTTGTAGGGCCATTAAAGAATGTTTTCAACAGATCCTTGGAAACAGGAGAGGTTCCTCAGGACTGGAGAATGGCTGACGTCGTACCTCTACACAAAAATGGTGACAGGGAAGAAGTGTCAAATTACAGGCCCGTGAGCCTTACCTCGGTGGCGGGAAAAGTAATGGAGACGCTCCTGAAAGAGCGAATAGTGAACTTTCTCAAAACCAGTGGGTTACAGGATCCGAGGCAACATGGTTTTACCGAGGGACGATCTTGCCAGACAAATCTCATTGAGTTCTTTGACTAGGTGACCAGAGAACTGGATCAAGGACATGCGATGGATGTCATCTACCTGGATTTCAGCAAAGCCTTTGATATTGTCCCTCATAGGAGGCTTATCAATAAACTCAGTAGTTTGGGGATGGGTCCCAAGGTGGTAAACTGGATCAGAAATTGGTTGACTGACAGACGGTGATGATAAATGGAGCTCACTCGGATGAAAGGAAGGTGATTAGCGGGGTGCCTCAGGGTTCGGTCCTAGGCCCGGCACTGTTCAATGTATTTGTGAGTGATATTGCTGAAGGACTGAATGGAAAAGTCTGTCTTTTTGCAGATGACACAAAAATTTGCAACAGAGTGGACTCCCCTGAGGGCGTGCTTAACATGAGGAGGGATCTGCAAAAGCTGGAGAAATGGTCTGATGCTTGGCAATTAAGATTTAATGCGAAGAAGTGCAGTGTCATGCACTTGGGTAGCAGAAATCCAAGGGAAATGTACATGATAGGGGGTGAGAGGTTGGTGTGCACGGAGCAGGAGAAAGATTTCGGTGTGATTATTTCTGTAGATCTCAAGGTGGCAAAACAATGCGACAAGGCGGTGGCAAAAGCCAGGAGGGCTGCATTCGAAGAGGAATTACCAGCAGAAAGGAAGGGGTACTAGTACCACTGTATAAGTCTCTGGTGAGACCTCACTTGGATACTGTGTTCAGTTTTGGCGACCGTATCTTGCAAGGGATGTAAAAAGAGTGGGAGCTGTTCAGAAGAAGGCGACCAAAATGATTTGGAGCCTGCGTCAGAAGCTTGATGAGGAGAGACTTGAAGACCTAAATATGTGCACTTTGGAGGAGAGGAGGGATAGGGGAGATATGATTCAGACCTTTAAATATTTAAAGAGAAATAATGAACAAACAAACCTCTTCCAGAGACGGGGAAGCTGTAAAACTAGAGGGCATAACATGAAGCTGCAAGGTGGTAAATTGAAAGGCAAAGTCAGGAAATACTTTTTTACTGAAAGGGTGGTGGATGCTTGGAATGTCCTCCCGATGGATGTGGTGGGGACAAACACAGTGACGGAATTCAAAGTGGCCTGAGACAGACACTGTGGATCACTTTACAGCAACAAGATTAAATCAAAATAAACTGAACCATCTAATTTCTCAACAAATAGGGGTGTCCTACATGGAGCGATGGGGGGAGGAGCGGTGTGTTCACCCCTAAACAAACAAAGAAACAAAGATATGGGGAGGGGTGCACCTGCTCCTGGTTGGTGCACCACTAAGCAAAGACATGGGTAGGGGTGCACCTACTCCCTAAAAGACATGGGAAGGGGTGCACCTATTCCTGTCATATTGCTGGGCTGACTAGAAGGACCATACTGGTCTTTATCTGCCGTCATTTACTATGTTACTATGTAACCGATGAAATAAGATGTGCAAAGATGATTAGTGTGTGCTAAATTTGTTAGGTGCACCAGTGAATCGAATGCACATTAACAAAAGCGAATCTCTACCATATAGTTCACCTGTTGTGTATATGAAACTCAGGTTGTGATGCAGCACTAACTCTCTTGAGCAAAACTGCTGTAATGGTTCATCGGAGAAAAGTGTCAAATCTCTTGACTGAATGGCATTGTGGTGTTTTTTGGCATCTGTCGGCATGCTAAATCATTTTTCTATATGTGTTGACATCCTGTATTTAGAAGAGATATTTCTGGAGAAGGTCCAGGGAGATCCCCACCTGTTGCGCATGGTTCTTTTTTTAAAAGGCCAGAGACAAATAGCATGCCTAAGAAGTTTGGAGAGAGCTATTTTTAGCCTCTAAAGTTGGCATGTTGAGAGTCTCAACTGCTGATTTATGTAACACAAGATGAAAGGTGTTTGAACTAATAGAAACTGAATGCAGATATCATTTAGATGCATTAAAAAGAAGGGGATGTTGTGGATACATGATGCTTTCAGATTGTATAAACACATGTTTGTACAAGATAGTGTTGCAAACTTTCTTAGGTGCACATTTATTCAGTGTGTAGCGCCTCCCTCAGGTAAGGGGAAATATTCACCACCAAGGAAGGGGAGGGGGGCTAACTGGCACTAGAATAGGACGACTGGGAAACTAGGACTGAAAATTGGCTGATGCTTGGTGATGGACGACTAGGAGTGGAAGGGACATGATACTGGGAGGGACTGCAATTGGAAGAGGAGTGATGCTAGGGAAGGGGGCTGGCACTGGAAGAGGACTGCTGGGGAACTAGGACTGGAAATAGGCTGATGCTGGGGGATGGAGGCATTAGGACTGGAAGGGAGAAGATGTTGGGAGGGACAGGGACTGGGACTGGAGAAGAGCAATTGCTAGAGGGGGGGGGGAGGCGGGCACTTGAAGAGGACTGCTGGGGAACTAGGGCTGGAAATGCACCGATAAAAACATAAGAACATAAGATATGCCATATTAGGTCAGACCAAGGTCCATCAAGCCCAGTATCTGTTTCCAACAGTGGCCAATCCAGGTCACAAGTACCTAGCAGTCTCCCCAAAAGACACAATGCTTTTATTGGGTCAAGCAGTGGATATTCCGGGTCCCCTTTAAAAATGGCTTATGGAACTTTCCTCCAGGAACTTGTCCAAACTTTTCTTAAGCCCTACTATACTAACAGATTTTACTACATCCTCCGGTAACAAATTCCAGAGTTTGATTACACGTTGAGTGAAAAATATTTTCTCTTATTAGTCTTAAATAGATTACACTGTAGCTTCATTGCATGTTCCCTAGTCTTTCTATATTTTGATGGCGTAAACAATCAATCTACGTTTACCCGTTCCACTCCATTCATTAATTTATAGATTTCTATCATATCTCCCCTCAGCTGTCTCTTTTCCAGGTTGAAGAGCCCTAACCTTTTTAGCCTCTCTTCATAGGTATATCCTTCCATCCCCTTTACCATTTTGGTCTCTCTTCTCTGTACCTTTTCTAATAATGCTATATCCTTTTTAAGATACAGCGACCAGAATTGCACACAATATTCAAGGTGCAGTCGCAACATGGAACAATACAGAGGCATTATAAAATCCTTTGTTTTATTTTCCATTCCTTTCCTTATGATCCTAGTATTCTATTTGATTTCTTGGCCGCCGCTGCACACTGGGTGAAAGGTTTCAACATGTTATCCATGATGATGCCTAAATATTGTTTCTCCAGGACCAAGCAGGAAGTCAGTCCTCACATATGGGTGTCATCGACGCCGATGAAGCCCCAGCGGAGCATTTCCCAAGCTTTCTATGAAAGCCTTTGGGAATGCAGGCACGCATGCGCCGTTCCCTTCCCACCTAAAGGTGCCATCTTACCTCAGTCTCTCTTTTTCCGAGAAGCCCACCGGACGTGGGTCCTGTCATCCCGGATAAAAGTTTGATTTTTCAGCGATTCTCGCTATTTTTTCTTCCCGGTTCGACGCCGGTTCCCCTCCCGCCGGGTTCGGTACACCGGTATCGAGCCCGATTTTTCTTTTTTGGTTTTTGCCCTTCGTGGCTGGCGTTCGCGCCCTTTTTTGCTTTTTCCCTGGAAGGTCGGTCCTTTGACCTCGCAGGGACTCTTTTTTTTCCCCGATGGCTTCCAGCGGTTTCAAGAAGTGTGATCGGTGTAAGAAGTTGATGTCTCTCACCGACACACACGACTGCTGCCTTCGATGCCTCGGTCCTGATCACGACCCTAAGACATGTGGACCATGTGGGAAGATGTCTTCCAAGGTACTACGAAGTCGCCAGCAGCAGAAAGAAAGGCTTTTCTCGGACTCAGCCTCCGGCCGGGCCCGGACCTCGTCTGAGGCCTCGACATCTCGGGATTCGGATCCCGAGCGCCGTCGAAGCTCCTCGGACAGGGGGTCCCCTGACCGGGAACGCATATTTTCCACATCTTCCAGGTTGTCTCTCCTGTTGCAGATTTTAGTATCGTCCACAAAAAGGCAAAGCTTTTCCCACAACTCTTGCACAATATTGTTTACATCAGGATTGAAAAGAATCGAACCAATGACCTGGTAATGCCCTTTTCTTTGGAGTGAACTCCATTTACTACTACTTTTGTCATCCCTCACTCAACTAGTTTCTGACCTAATCAGTCACTTTGGGTCTATACTAAGGGTGTTCAGTTTATTGGTCACCTATTCAGAACCGGTTGTAGCCTGGTCCTCTGTTTCAGCTCATGGAGTTGTGCTCTGAAGCCTCCTCTTTGCTTCCAATATTAGTGAAAACTGAAAGTATGTTTGTACAGGGTGGTGTACACAACCGGACTGTCTAAGTAAACCTGAGAAAGAGTTAAAGTTGTTCAGAACTTTGCTTAGAAATAAACTTCATATATTTGCTTACTAAGTAGGTGAAGAGGTACATGTCCTGTAAATAAAGAAAAAGGGCAGCTTGTACTCCAGCCTTTTAGTCTCAGGGTTATTAGATATCAAGCAGTCAGCAGTAAACAATTATGTCTTGGAATACATGTATGTCTCCTCATACTGACCTACACTGATTAGAAGTTGACCTATGATGTGATAAATATGTAATACCTGACGTGTAATAATAAAGTGCAATTATGCTGTATCATCCAAAAGAGCCTTATAAATAAAGTAAACCATGGCTAACAGAGTAAACAAAGAGAACTTGTTTCTATTTGTTTCTCTCCGCTAAAGCTTTGGTGTATTTATATACATATATATATATATATATATAGAAGTGTGTGGTATTTTATTGCTGTCTTTTAGATTCACCTTCTCATTGCTTTGAATGTAGTTTTCTGTGACTCCAAGAGCCCTGCAGGTTGCTGGTGAGGGGAGGGCAACAGAAGCCCACAAAAACCTTTATTCTTCTTTCTTCAGAGGCTTTCTCTTATCCTGATTTCTTATTTTTCTTAATCAGTACTGTGCTTGGCTTAATTAGTCAACTGCTGTCCGGATAACTGCTACCATTGGCCGCAAAATCCATATGTTCAGTGGCAGCTGTATCCAGATTCTGTTGCTGAATATCCAGATTTTCTTTACCCATAGTGGTGAGTGTTTAAAAAACTGCTGACCGCCTCAGGCTCAATTTTAGCCCAAATATTTAACAGAACCACTAGAGGATTCTACTTCTATAACTGGTAGAACCATATTTGCTCTCATGACTCCTTTCCCATCTTCTCTTAGCTTTCCCAAATATTGTTGCTTGTCTTCCTCTTTCTGCAGTCTCTTGTATTTTATGAATGCTAACCTTTTATTTTACTTACCAGTTAGCTACTTCTTTCAAAAATCACAACAGTCTCTTTTTCCTACCAAAAATGTTTGTTTACCATGCATGATATAATAACTGAAACAGGAAAAGGCAGAAGTCTGGAAATGGAAGGAAGATCTGTAGTGCCTATGAAGAAAGGTGATAATTTGCAATGCTGAGAAATGCTATGAGCTGGTGATAGATTCCTCTCTGCTGTGACAGCGTTAGATATGAATATTCCTGCCTGCCAGGAAATAATACTGTCTGTATACAAGAGCTTCTCTGTTTTACCCTGGCCTTACTTTTAATTGGGGTTTCTATTTTACCCCTTCCTTCAGAAGGTCTAAAAATCAAGTAGAAAATAGGAGGAGTTGTTATATAACTTTCCTATCTAGTAAGCTTTAAACTGCAAAGCAAGTTGACTTCAGGCCTCATGGAATTCATTTAACCGAGGCTTTAAAATGTTATTGCATTCAGAGTTATTGCATGAGAGTTATGTGACGCCTCTACCATATCATGTAATTTCCTTGGCTCACACTTCTGTTTTCTTTCTCGTAAATGACACCAGTCAATATCTATCTTTAGCATCCTGTGCAGTGTAGGGCAGGTTTACTAAGGTGCGCTGCCAGGGTAGCATGGGGTTAGTGTGTGGTTTCGGCCCCATGCTAAAAACTCAGTGTTATTCTTTTAGCATGCATCACGTTGGGATCTGGACAGATGAGGGCATTCCTAGTGTGGCATAGCTAGAGCAGGAGTTAGCAGCCTGTACTAACTGTGCTTGATGCTTGCAGCGCAAGTACAACTAATATCTTGGCTGCTTTGCTGTGGCAAAGTGCAACGTTCCTGTGCTAACTGCAGGAGGACAGGTATTTACACCTCCTGCAGTTGGCTCAAAGCATTGCACTGGTAATGCGGTCCAGCGCGCGTTATTGGCGCGGGGCTTACTAAACCTGCTCCTTTGTTCTCAAACAGCTCATCGCAGTGTGAAAGAGTACCTAGAAGGACATGCTAAACTCATGTCTTCATAGTCACATAGCACGTACAACGATTAACTCAGAAATGCAAGATGACATTTGCTCCAGTGCATAGGTGTAGCCTGCTTGCTTTGTTTGGTGGAGCAAAGGATTAGGAGCTCAGAATAGTGGCAGGAGTGAACTTTCTCAACTTCTCCCCATCTAGGCATTGATTAGCTTTCTCTCTGCCCCCTCCCCCAACACACTTGTACTCTCTATCATTCTCTCAGCACCCACCCTCTCCTCCCAGGCCTACACCACCAGCCTCAGCCTTTCCAATTGCAGCTGCAGCAGGGAGGCCCAAGGAAATATTTTCAGACCTTTGTATTTCCATGTTTATACTTTTATTCTTTTAGATTTATTTTATTTCTCCAGTTTTTATATTTTTTTCCTTTCTTCATGTTTCCTCTCCTCTGATTTCCAAGTTTTCTTTTTCTGTTACTTATTTTAGTCTTTCAGCATTTCTTCTAGATTTTTAGATCATAGATTTAGATTTTAGATATCTAGATCATAGATTTAATTTATTTTGTTTACCTTTTTCCGTGTGTTTTCCTTTATTCCACCTATTCACTTCCATTCTTCTTTCCCCCTCCTACTGTCACACAGTTCCTTTCTCCTCACTTCTTCCCCACTTCCTCTTATTGACCTTTCATTAATTCCCTCAGACTTCACCTCTTTCCCTCATCTCTTCCTCCTCTCCACTTCTGACCCTTCCCATACGTCTCTCCTCTCCAAGCTTCCATTCCCCCTTCTTCTTCTGTTGTTTTTTTCACTTTTCCCTCCACCTTTCACTCTCCTTTATCTCCCCCTCCACATTTCTTTCCTTCCCCTTCCTCACACCCTCCCCTTTTATCTCTGACCTTCCCCCTCCCCAGCACACACACCCTCTCTGTCTCCTTTCCCGTTCTCCTCCTCTCTATCCTTCCTCTTCCTCTCCCTCCAAACCCTCCTGACACACCCTCTCTCCATCTCACATCTCCCCCCTCCAGATACTCTCTCCGTCTCACTCTCTTTTCCTTCCATCATTCCTTCCACACTCTCTCTCTCCACTGCCAAACACTGTGTGAAGTAGCACAAAACCCGGCAAATGGACTCCTCGCTTAGTCTTCCTCTTCCTTCTCAATCCCCAGCATCAACCCCCTTCTCACTGCCACCTTCCAGCTTTTGCCCCCTTCTCCCACCCCATGTGTCAACCCCTAGCCCTTCTCCTATAATCATCTCCCTTCTCCCAACTCATCCTCTAGTCTAGACCCTGCATTTGTCAGCATCACCCCCTTCTTCCATCCCAAACATCTACCAGAGTCGTCCCCATCTTCCATCCGCAGTTCTCTTCTTCCACCCTATCATTTGCCAGCACTATCCTTTTTGTCTCTCTCCCCTCTATCTCCCTCTTCTCTCCTTCCCTGTGTCCAGCATATTCCCTCTTTCATCCCTCTTCACGCTCCCTAAAATGGTCTGACACCTTTCCTCCCCTCCTCCTCCCCATGGTCCAGAATCTTCCCCAAGGGCAGCAGAATGTCTTTTTGGTTAAAGGGGGTCAAATAAACTAATCTCCAGCCCTGCCCTGCTGTGTTGGGCAAAATATTGGTGGGGTCGCGGTCCCTGTGACTCATCCCATTTCACTGCCTGCGATCTTCCCCTCTCCCTCTCCTGTGGCTCCTCATCTCCTTGCCCCTCCCCTTGGATCAAATCTTCCATCCCCGCTGTCAGTGGCCCCTTCCTGATGCCACAACAGTGTTAGCTTCAGCACTAACAAGAACCAAAATGCACTGCAGACCCTCCTGCTGAAACACTCTATTGGTCCTACACCCCCCCCCTCCCCGACACACATTTACTGCTGTCATGGGGGTGGGACTGGTAGAGCCTTCCAGTGTGTTTCAATGAAAGACTGGACCATGAGGAGGGGGAGGCACTCTGCCCTGTGTAGCATTTGGAGGGCAGTGCCCCCCTCCTCCAAAGTATGCCCATGCTCCAGTGTACAGTAATTGTTCATGCATCGGCATCAATGTGCTTTGTGTTGGATGGATGGTGTTTTGACAGTGTTGAGTTGATTGAGTCATAGTGCTGTGAGAAAGGGTCCTTCTATTTCTATTGTCAGATTTTAGCTCTGTGCAGCTGCAGCCAGGGAGCTCAATAAAATATTTCCAACTTTGAGCTCTTGAATGAACTATTAATTTCATTTAACTTATTTATAGTAACATAAAGTGGCATTTTGGAAAGGAAATCCAGGTGAAATCTGGGGCGTCCAGGTGAAAAGTCCCAAAAAATGCCAGGGACGTTTACATTTCAGCACGATTTTAGCAACTTGGATGTCCCCGAAATGGATAGCACCATGGGCAGCCTCTAACAGGAAGGAAAAAAGAAGACACATACACAGAAAATCAGTTATATTGATTCCAGAGCTCTAGAAGGAAGATCGTCAGGGGGTGCAAATCAGGGCTGCTCCTCCAACTACCTTCGAAAATCTTCCTCCAGAGATCTGCCTTTTATTAAGAAATATCAGCTGACATAGTTAATTTTTAATTAGCATCAGACGATATCATGTTACAAAATTACAGGTCTGGAATAAAATCTGCTTACAGGATCATTTTTCTGCTGATGCATTGCAAAAGTCATATAAAAAGCAGAAGTTACAAGGCCATGATCTTAATCACAAAGCGACAGCAGGGGTCGCTACAATTCTTTCATCAAACACGAGATGATTAGTTATACTTATTTCTTTTTAAATTCTGCTGATTTCTCAAGCTTTTATTTGATTTCCAGTTACATGTTGACGTAAGGTCTCTGATTCTCAGAAAGTTCATGCAATAGTGCTGACATTAGTTGTTATCTAAAATTTGACCCATCATTTACCACAAGAAGGGCGGAGGGATTTCTGTAACACACAGAAAGTCCTCAAAATTTGCAGAAGCTAACCTTTGGTAATAGTAGCTATGTACACAATTTGTTAATCTCTTTTTCAATAACTGTCAGCAGTTTTTACAAAGACAGAAGCTTCTATCTAAAAATGTATGTTTCGCAGTTCAGCCTTGCATATCAATAAGCATATATTTTTACCTGGTTAGAGGTATATGGCTATAGCCACCTTCACAGCCCTGTTTCTCCATCATTATCTGTGCCTTCATTACTGTCTGTCTCCATATCAAGAGTACCATAAATAGGGTCATCACTATCCATATCAAGATTGCCATAGACCCAATGATTTATATTAGTGTAAGTTACCTTATCACACAAAAGCTCATCAGTCTCTGCTGTAGTCTCTAACCTTGTTCGGGGGCCTTGGCTAATCCTTCTTTTCTCACAAGGGTGAAAGGGGATAGACGCAGGAATAATATACAGAAATATTTCTTTACGGAAAGAGCAGTAGATGCATGGAATAGTTTCCCAGTGGAGGTGGTAGAGATGAGGACACTAACTGAATTCAAAAAAGCATGGGACAAACACAGAGGGTCTCTAAAGGAAAAAAGGGGACTGTTGTAGTGGTTGATATGGACCACTAGATGGCCATGTGGCCTTTTTCTGCCGTCATGTTTCTATGATGCCTTGGTGTGTGGTCTCTGATAAGACCAACAACCCAGGAGTCATCCAGGGACCAGCACACACGAAGGCCACTGCGAAGGCTGAGGCCTCGCATGGTGACCACACTTCCTTGGAGCCTCGTGGTCACGGGGCATCGAGCCAGGGCTCCCTCGGAGAGGGGCACCCCTCAAAGAGCTGGAAGTCATCAGTGGCCTCATCAGGTGATGTGTCCAGAACTGTGGGGAAGTCCCATGGACCCCGGCCTTGGAGCCCTTGATTCGAGGCTGAGGGTAGTGGCTGGGAGTGGCCCTTGAAGCTGCTCCAGAGGGAGAAAACAACATTGGTGTCTGGGGATTGGTCCGAGGCCATCCTCGTTGAGGATGGTGGCCTTAGAACGCAGCTTGTCTGTCTTCATGGCCCAATAGCAGACTCTGATGCCCGGCTGCACCGGGTCATCACTCCTAACCACCGGCCCCTCCACAGCGAGGGAGTCCCCAGAGGTGGAGATGATCCTTGAGTGCCACAGGCCTCGCGAGACACCTCAACACCAGTCCTGGTCGGGGCCAAGGGTTTCCCCACACAGTGCTCCCAACTCAAAGTGCAGGAGCATCAAGGCCCCCAGGCCATCTGGACTGGGGCACAAGCCTGAGGCCCGAAAGACACTCAAGATCTCCTCCGACTCCGGGTCGGACTGGGAGACCAAGGATGATGAGTCCCCAGACTCAACTCTATGCCCTTGGACTCTTTCTTTCCCAAAGCCTGGCACCGGTACCCATCTAAGGACCTGGCCTTTCTGGACTTTGGGATATGGTGAAGGCTCTTGCCTTCCCTACCAAGGAGGAGCCTTGAGTGGAGGACCTTGAGATCCTGCGGTACAAGGCTCCCACTAAGGAGACTCTTACAATGCCCATTCCCCCCTTCCTGGAACGGCTGCTCTTCCTTATGTGGGAGACCCTGGCCTCAGTGCCTATTGTGAGCAGACAGCTGGTCTCGATGTAACGAGTCTGCTGGAGTCCTGGCTTCCTAAAAGCTCAACTGTCTTACAACTCCATAGTGTAGGCTCCATAGTGACCATGTGTAGGCTCAAGAGCCAGAAAATGCACTTCTCAGTGCCCCCAGGTAGGAAGGCCCGTGCCATGGATGCCCTGGGCAGGAAGTGCTTCCAGGGCTCAATGCTCATCAGCTGGATCCAGGCCTGCCAGGTGTACATGGGCATGAACTTGCAGGACCTGGCGAGGGAATTCACTGGGTTCTCGGCTGGTCTCTCTGAGGAACCTCTTCAGCTGTTCCAGACCTGACCTCCACAATCAAAGAATGCTGCAAATTTATGACTTGGGCAGCCTATGATAGCTTTGAGTCAGCAGCTAGAGTAGCTGCAGTGGGCATTAGTGCCCGCCACTAGACCTGACTATAGTCTTCCGACTTGGAGCAATGGGTGCAGGACAAGTTGGTTGATGTCCCTTGTTGGGGAGAGAACCTCTTCAGCAAGCCAATGATGGACAAGGCTGCTGAGCTGGAGTCCGAGTTCATGACCAGGACCAGGTTCTCCAAAAAGATTGCTGACCCTTCCTGAAGGAAGGCTTTGAGTAAAAACCCCTATATCCAAAGAAGAAGAAGGCTTATGGAAACTACCCTCAGTATTCAGTCTTCCCAGCTCCACAACAGGGCCAGCAGGCCAAGGGACCAGGGCATGGCCCTCGTAAGCCTAAGACCCCCAAGCCCCAGACCGCACCTCCAGCGCAACCTGGATGGTTTTTTTTTTTACTCTTTGGGCATAGCCTCTTTTCCCCCAGGAGGTCCTACCACACAACATACAAGCTCAACGAATCAAACAAAAAAATCTTATACTGAATGCAAAAACTTGCAGGCAGCCAGTGAAGCTGTTCTAAAACCTAAGTAATCTTAGTTGTGTGCTCTTATCTGTTTAACCACAGATGGCAGGGATAGGCTGCTGTGATTCCTAAGCATTCCCACCCGACACACTTTCTTCATGTAAGCACAGTCAACATTGACAAGCACGTCTTCCCCTGCAAGTCTACCCAACTGCTGTGTGCACCATGAGTTTAACTAGAGATGGATTTGTTGCAGCTGTGGATGAGGCACAGGCTTGTCTTCTATATCCTCAGCTGACACACTTCAAAAAAAAGATTATATTACAGCAGACATGGGTGGAGGTTATAACTGTCCAGCTGAATGTGATCATTGCATGAATGCAGCCCACATAAGTGATTCCGAGTGTCAGAGCAGATACAGTAGATATGAATTTGTTGACTTGCACGCCAAGCATTTCCTTTGATTGAAGACTCTGGACTGCTGTCATGCTGTAAGCAACACTATTCCATCACTCAGCTATACAGGAAATAATTGTGAGGAGGGGGCCTAAGACTCTAGGAATTGCCAGGTTGCTACTTTACCCAAATTGTGCCTAATGTCCATATATTTCACATCACAATATCTTTAAACCAGTCGTTAGGAGGTAATGCCAAGTTCAAAGCAGCCACTGTGTTAAATCTCTCCTCCCCCTTCCCTTTCCCACTTGGGTTGGTAGTTAACATTTCCCCAGTATGCACACTAATTCCACCTAAAATCAAGTCTGAATTTGTATTTTTGTTTTAGCTGCTCGAACTGGTTGGTTACCACCTCCACCGCCCGCTTTGCCCCCAAGACCTTCTGCATCACAGGTAAGAAAATGTCAGCCAAACAGTGAAATAGAGAAAAAATAAGCAAGAAAAAGGGAAAAAAAATAGAGAAGATGTGTGGCATTGAGATGGGAAAGGGGATAGCATGATCACACGACAGTTGACAGCTCTGAACATGAATGATGCTGGAGAAGTAGGTGGGGCTAAGAAATGTGGTTTTATGCACTTTGTCTTAATGTGTGACAGGTTTCCCAGTTCATCACCCACGCAGAGCAGCTCGTCCAGCACAAGACAACACTCCAGCAGCCCAACTTTGCAGACTTTGGGATCCAAGAGCAGGTACTGTATAATCTTATTGAACACTTGTGAAAAGCTCAAGCAAGTGACTCCTGCAAGCTACAGCGTAGCCAATTTAAGATTACTAAGAGAAAAGACTTTTTCATTCAACGCGTGATCTGGAATTTGTTACCGGAGGGTATAGTAAAAGCTGTTTGTGTAGCTAGATTTAAAAAAAGGTTTGGACAAGTTCCTGGAGGAAAGGTCCAAAAATCATTATTAAAGAGGACCCAGGAAATCCTCTGCTTATGCCAGGACAAGCATTGTGGATCCTGTGCACCTTTTTGGGAACCTGCCAGGTACTTGTGACCTAGATTGGCCACTGTTGGAAACAGGATACTGGGCTTGATGGACCTTGGTCTGCCCCAGTATGGAATTTCTTATGTTATCTCTTCAACTGAACTACAGTTTTTTTCTAGTCCAAGTATTAATCAAACAGGAATTACAACAAAACTAACAATCACAGAAACAGAATATAAAACATAGTTAAAGGAAAAGGACAATTGCACTTCCCATACCTTAACTTAATGATAAAAAATTGCAGGGTCATGAATTTGGACTGCAAAAACCCAAGGGAGCAGTACATTGCAAGATGTGAAGTACTTCTGTCCACAAAAGAAGAATGGGACCAGAGCATGATTGCTTCTGATGATCTTAAGGTGGCTAAACAGGTAGAAAAGACGACGGCGGAAGCCAGAAGGATGCTTGGGTGCATAGGGAGAGGAATGGCCAGTAGGAAGGAGGAGGTGATAGTGCCTCTGTATAAATCTTTGGAGTATTTTGTGCAATTTCTGAGACTACACCTTCAAATGGATATAAACAGGATGGAGTCAGTGCAGAAGGTGGCTACCAAAATGGTCAGTGGGCTTTGTCATAAGGCATATGGGGACAGACTTAAAGATCTCAATATGTATATATTAGAGGAAAGGTGGGGGACATATGCAGCACCGGCATTGAAAATCCGTTTTTTGACGCACAACCAGGAAGCCGCAGGAGCTTGCTGAGTAGCACCGATTTTCGATGCTACATGGTTAGCTCCATTGCCTTAAAGATAGGCAAGGGTTTTCTATGCAAAGCGGGGAAAACCGAAAATCACTGCTAGCTGCTTAGTGCCATTCCCTGCCTCTGTTCTGCCCTGGTACGCCCTCAACATGCTCCGATGCTAAGCGGATAGCATCTGGACACGTTAGGCACTTAACCAGGATTTTCCAAAGGCGCTGCCCTTGTAGGCTCTACCCTTGTAGGCGCTGCCCTTGTAGGCGCCTTTTGGAAAATCCCAGTTAAGGCATTTACTCGGGTAACTAGGACAGTTACCTGTGCAAATGCCTTCAAAAATCAGGCCCAAAGTTTGCTTATCTGTATGTTTTCAGCTATTATGCTGACCAAATTGTGCTGCTGAACTCATTAAATAGCCGGATTTTATCTGTATAATAAGGGGTTGGATTCTGGAGGCGTGAAGGCAGAGCCAGCAGTAATTTGTTTAGTGATGCGCGACTTGTACATGAGTTAGGTGGAGGAGTATTCGAGGGTAGAGTTTAAGTAGAGCATGAAGAGCATCACAGTGTTCACATGCAGACGTTATACAATATGCGACAATTATATAAAGAAAGAGAGGCGCCTTATGGGCCTTTACAAAATAAACCCAAAATACTGACTTCTTGCCCTTCGTCAGATCATTTCATTTATTAAAACTTATAAGCCACAGTATCTCAGAAAATTGTACTAAGCACCATACAGTGCAACATTGCAGCCTACAAATTAGACATAAAACGACAAACCCAAACCAAATTAAAACTCACCCAGCCATGCCCAATTTACCACGCTCTAAATTAGGAGAAATGAAGGAACAAACAAGCTTCTCTTACTCTTTTCTCCCAATTGCACAACAGCTATTCACAAGAGCTTTTACAAACAAAAAAACCTATCGGCAGAATTGTTATTTGTTTGTATCACGCACAGCCCAGTTGGCAAAGAATCCCAGAACAGTGGTCCTGCCATTGAAAAGGTGGCCGCACACACTCTACTCAACCATATCTGAGACCTGTGAAGAATCGCCAAAGAACACGCACAAGGATCATACGATTTTATAGCCCTCCTCGGACTCTCTGGGCCAGGTCTGGCCCCAGAGTTGGTTCAAGGGGTTAGCATCATAGGCAAATCTTATGCCTCCTCCCCTCCTCAGCTGTCAGGATCTATTGTTCAGCTTTGCAGGCCCTGATCTCTGCCACTCCACAAAAGCTGCTGTACTAGGCTGCTGCCTCGTTTGCCTGATGTTTGGGCCATTCCTGATCTGGATCCTCTCCCAAAAGCAGCCTGAAGATCAAAATTCCCAACTTAAATTTAGCCCATTGAATTACTGAAAGCAGCTGTGCTTGCATCAAACGAGGCTGTATATGATCCCTACAAGGACACGTAGTTACCAATCCTGCCACAGCATTTTGTAGCCTTTGAGGAGCCTGAAATATAGACCTAATAAAGGCTATTACAATAGTCTAATTTACATAAAACAAATGATTGAACAACCAAAAAAAAAGTGTCCGCCTCACATACACTGCTACCACATACTGAATTTGAGCCGAACTGTACACCTCAACTTCCAAACTTCAAGCAGTGCTAACAATAGGAATCACAACACCTCCAACTCCCACTAGCAAGCCAGGGATACCTCTTTAAATAAATAATGTTCAGAACAAAACTATTGCATTTCAACCAATCATGTACAAGATGCAGACAAAGCAACACAACACTGCAGATGCAACTGACCAGTATTTCAGAGGCAGCAAAATCTGAATATCATCTGCTTCTATCTAACGCTTGGATATGTCCAGCGCTTGGATAAACGCTTAGGGGTATGTTCACTAAAGGTTAATATGTATTAATGAAAGTTATGTGCGTTAAATGCTGCAATGGCCCATAGGAGTGAATAGGCAGTGGAAGCACTTAACCTTTTGTAAACATGCCCCTTAGACAACCGGTTCAAAAATTGCTTGCCATGCAGATAAGTTACATGTTTGATTTGGAATTAAGGGATAGCAGACTTAAATTAAACAGATAATTGATTCAAAGTGTAACACTCAGACCCCAGAAACTCAGGAAGAAGAAACAGCCTACAGAACTTCACTGCTGATTTTTTCCTTCATTGAATCAAGACAGTGTGAAGGGCTGGAAGTATGCACCCTCGCCATCACCGCTACCATGTCTGGCTCTTCCTTGCCCCAGTCTGCTGTAGTGATCCCTTGGGTATTGCAGAATCCCATGGTAAGAGCTGGCTGCAGAATCACAGGAGAACAGGGTCACTGCAAAGAAGAGACTGTACCTGTTGCACAGAGCTTACAATCTAGTCAGGTCACATAGACAAGGCAAATGGTTCTGAGAGCTTTGATGTCTAAAGAAATGGTTAAAGTCAAGAAGACTGTGTGCAGGAAGACTAGAAGTTCAAGATAGGGAGGAGTAGCCTAGTGGTTGGGGCAAGGTACTTCAGGCCGGAAGGTCGGGGGTTCAAATCCCACTAGAGGACAGCAACCTTGGGCCGGAAGGACTGGGGTTTCTAGTCCCACAGATGCTCCTTGTGGTCTTGGGCAAGCCACTTAACCCTCCATAGCCCATGTTCCCTGTAAGTATTAGTGTATGTGTCTCATATCCCCGCGTGTTAAATGTATCCCCCAATTGTGTTGTGACCGCTTTGATTGAAGGATAAGGCGGTATACAAAACTGTCTAAATAAAATAAATAAATAAATAAGATTTCAAGTG
Source organism: Ichthyophis bannanicus (assembly GCA_033557465.1). Classification (NCBI taxonomy): domain Eukaryota; kingdom Metazoa; phylum Chordata; class Amphibia; order Gymnophiona; family Ichthyophiidae; genus Ichthyophis; species Ichthyophis bannanicus. The sequence continues at coordinate 904,950,645 of CM066035.1, read as the reverse complement.
ACCTCTGAAAGGTGAGTTTTTAGGCTGGATTTGAATGTGGCAAGAGAGGGACCGCTATGCACATGCTCAGGAAGGTTATTCCAGGCATTTGGTGCAGTGAAGTGGAAAGTGTAGAGACAAGATTTGACAATGCAAGAGGGAGGACACAAGTTGCTTACCTGATGAATGAAGTTTGAAAAGAAGGGTGTTTGGTCTGCTGTAGGTGATCCCTTGGGTATTGCAGAATCCCATGGTAGGAGCTGGCTGTGGGGAAGCTGTAAAACTAGAGGGCATGACATGAAGCTGCAAGGTGGTAAATTGAAAGGCAATGTCAGGAAATACTTTTTCACTGAAAGGGTGGTGGATGCTTGGAATGCCAACCCGATGGAGGTGTGGGGGCAAACATAGTGACGGAATTCAAAGTGGCCTGGGACAGACACAGTGGATCACTTTACAGCAACAAGATTAAAACAAAATAAACTGAATCATCTAATTTCTCAAAAAAATAGGGGTGTCCTACATGGAGCGATGGGGGGAGGAGCGGTGGGTTCACCCCTAAACAAAGATATGGGGAGGGGTGCACCTGTTCCTGGTGGGTGCACCCCTAAACAGACATGGGTAGGGGTGCACCTACTCCCTAAAAGACATTGGAAGGGGTGCACCTACTCCTGCAGTATTGCTGGGCAGACTAGATGGACCATACTGGTCTTTATCTGCCGTCATTTACTATGTTACTATGGTACAATGAGGAGCTGCAGAGGGAAAGTACTTGTAAGTAAATATAAGAAGTCTGACTTGTATGCAGAAGCAGATGTAGTGATCTGAAGAGAGGGGTTACATGATCGTGTCAGAGGTAGATGGATCATGGAGAGAGATTATTCAGGGGTAAACCCCTTTGGAGTATGTTGCAGTTCTCTACATGGTAGGTGGTGAGAAAGCAGATAAGGATTTTGGTAGTGTGCATGGAGGAATTTTGAAGACGTACAGAAAGGAACAACCTTTTTAGTGGTGATGTGGATCTGAGCAGAAAAGGAAAGAGACGACTCAGAGATGACTTAAACGCTATGGGCTGGGGGAATTGGAAGAACATTAGCAGTCGTCAAAGGGAAGAGGGAGAAGAGGCTTTGGGGGGAAATACTGTGTTTATCTTCCCAGCATGGTAGAGTACAAAGAAGTACGATAATGGAAAAAAAGGTCTTTGGACTTCCAGCTCTGATGACCAGAACAAGCTCTTCCCCTGGGCTTAATTTGGGGGAGCAAAGGGTGGGTGACATATTTACATATCCATTTGTATATTTGCTTATCATGTGCATATTCATTATGATTATCTTAAAAAAACACTAGATGGATAGGAAGCGAGTATAACAAACAGGCCAGGGATGAAATGGTGCCCCCAAGATACTCAAAGAGGGAGCAGAGGCTCTCATTCAGTGGCTATGCCAAAAAAATGTAAAGCAACATATTCCCAGGCTATATAATTAAAATGCAGCAAAAATTGTAGCTCTTTAGTCATTGAGCCTGGCACTCTAAGATTAAAAAAAATACTGACACCTGTAAATATATATTCTGCAAAAACAGAGGAGATGTGAGGTGCTCACACGCCAAGGGACAAGAAGAAAGAGAGACTCATAGCGCAGTTTCTAACACCAAAATAAATTATAACTCATTTTATTTTTGTGTTAGAAACTGATATGGTTTTCTTTTTTTCCTTGTTGAATATCTATTTTGCGTCAAGGGAACCTCTTCCTACAGCAGTAGGTACAGAGCACAACCAGGGCATTTCACCAAAGAACCCAACATACAAGAAAAAAACATCCGATTCTAGTGTCATCTCATTAACAGCCTCTCCAGTACCAGGCAGATTGTGCACTAAAAGAAAACCCTACAAAGTTACTGAAGACCTATAATGCAAATCTACCATATCATAATGACACCAGCTTCTAAAATTAACACAATAAGCCTACCCAAAAAACAGCAGCGCCATAAATATGCAGTGGGCACCTTAGAAGCCAGTGCTTGTGACCTCCTTGCCCGCCCACCCCCCATTGCCTCTCACGCTGGCCTCAAGTTCTCATCTCATGAGACCAATGCCAGATTTCCGATACCACATGGCATCGTTAGACAAGAATACAGATAACAACAGTTATAGCTTCAGTTATTAAGAGCCCGATTCAGAGAGGGGCACATCTGGGCCATCTGGATAGCCCCAAGCAAGATGGGCCCCTTTGGACCTGATTCTGGACCGCGGGAAGAAAACGTTCCCACGGTGACCAGAATTGGGCCCGAGGACAGCCCAACATGCCCCTGCCACCTGCAGGGACGTCGTCCTTGCAGGTGCCCCTGACTCTGGTGTCCTCAGACCCCCTTTTCCCAACCACCTGTCCCCAGCCCCGCTTATTCCACCTTTGAGGTGGAATAAGCAGCACGTCCCCATGGGCCCTGACCTGAATCAGCCCTGTACGTGCTGCCGGACTGGCCCGCCCCCTCCCGCCCCCTGCCAGCTGTCGCCATCCTGATGCTCAGGATGTACGGGGAGATCCGGAGGGGGACCTGGGCCCAGACAGCTTGTCATGATCTGTGGCATCTAAAATCTGTTTCCAAGCCCCCGTAACCCATGCATGAGGCCTAAATGTCTGTATGTGTGTGTGGTGCAATGAGGGTGTGCCTGTCTGTGCATGGGATGTGGCCATGGGGGCCTTTGTGAGGTGAGATGCGGTGCTATGGTGCATATGTATGTGTGTGCTGTAGAGCTGGGGAGGCTCTCTGTGTGGTGTGGAGGTGAGGTGCCTGTGTGAATGTGTGTCTAACATGCGGAGGTAGGGTGCCTGTGTGAATGTGTGTCTAACATGCGGAGGTGAGGTGCCTGTGTGAATGTGTGTCTAACATGCGGAGGTGAGGTGCCTGTGTGAATGTGTGTCTAACATGCGGAGGTGAGGTGCCTGTGTGAATGTGTGTCTAACATGCGGAGGTGAGGTGCCTGTGTGAATGTGTGTCTAACATGCGGAGGTAGGGTGCCTGTGTGAATGTGTGTCTAACATGCGGAGGTAGGGTGCCTGTGTGAATGTGTGTCTAACATGCGGAGGTAGGGTGCCTGTGTGTGTTGTGTGGTTGGGGATGGGGGCTTGCGTGTGTTCTGGGGGGGGGGGGGGAATGCGCCTTTTGGCAATGCCTTGCACTCTTCCCTCCTTTCCAACCTCTCTTTTGCTGATTGCCCTCCTCTGTTACCCTTCAGACTCTTCCCCATTCACTAATCTCTCTAGCACTCCCATCCCCTGCCCTAAAATTGCCTCCCTGCATCTAAATAGGCCACTGCCCCTTTAAATTATCCCTGCCTTTACCTTACTTCCTCCCCCCCCAAACACCTTTTCTGCTGCAAACCACGACCCCGAGTTCCCTCTTCTCTACTGGCCATGGGAGATTGGATCCCTGCAGGCAGACAAAGGGTTGAGGCCATTGGGGCAACTCGTTTGGGGGACAATGCTCTCCTTTGCTCCCCCAAACTGTGTCCATGAACCATGAACCTTCATACAGTTTTCTGGGGACGTTTCCTCATGTTTAACTCTTACTATACTTGTTATTGTTCCGACACCTCTCAGAGGTCATAGACCAGTGTCTCCTGCGCAGCTCACTGTGTCTGCACCCGGTGCCAGTTGGTAGATAGTTTTGTCGCGTGAGTGGAGGCTCTGAATGCCGCCTCGGCTGCCACTAATACTTTTAAAGGTTTGTACAGCATACCATGAATACCATTTCCCCTAAATAACCCTTCCAGATAACCCTTTGCCTCTCTTGCATACTGCTGCACATCCCATCCCCACGCCCCTTCCCATTAATGTGCAGTTTCTGGATACATTTCAGATGCTGTTTTATTCCTACCTTTCAGCCAGAAAGATTCCTCCTCCTCCTTTGGATTTCCAGGTCAATCAACACCATGAACCTAACAAAGGTGTTCTCCCTTTTTCAGGTCATCTTCTACAGACTAATAAAGGACACTTTGTCTGTCTGTCTGTCTGTGACCTGGTATTCCTGCCAAAAGCACAGAGAAATGCATCTTTTGATCTGTGGCATCTAAAACTAGTAAACAGCAGAACAGACACACAGGGCAGCCCTGGGGTTCCTGAAGTGAAGAGAGTAGAAGCACATCATTTGACTTGTCAGTTGGAGTATGCCTTCTGTGCTTGTTAACTTTCCCCCTCCATTGGCCAAACATGACAATAGCAGTCTTGAGCCAGGGACCAAGACTGTAGCTCCCTCCAGAACCCAGTGCACATGCACTGTGCGCCGGATCGCTAAGAGGCTGATTCTGCATAGGGCGTGTGGGCAGTTACGTACATGAAACACACGTTAAGTCCTTGTTCTAAAGGACTTACATGAGAGCTGTGATCGGTCACTATCCTGCAGGCAAGCATATAAATTCTGTAGAGGTGTTTATGGGGACATTTCTTGGGCGGAGCATAGGCGTGGCCCAAATACACGCATGTAAGTTATAGAATGCTATGACTTATGTGTGTCACTGTGCTGACCTAGGCATGGGCAGGTACACTGTCACAGTTAGACTCGAGTGCATCCAAAGCCCTCTGTTCTATAAAGCAGAGACCATGCATGTTTTACTTTATAAAACAGGGCCAATGCGGGTGCAGCAATATGCGTTGCCTGCACAGGAGATCATAGAATTACCCTCTGTGTGTCAGCACTGCACAATGGCTGGGATTCTCTTGCCCAGGGGCTTTCAGTGGGGCGTCTCGAACCATGGTCAGCCCAAGAAAGCTGCTTTTTTCTTTGAGGGGGGATTTGCTAAATTAGTAGCAATATGGCAATTCTGCTGTCCTAATGTAATGTGATCTTGTTATCGTCATGAATTCTTCAGTGTCCTTTTCTTGCTTATATTCCAGTCTTGCTCCCTTTATGTCCATCCACCATATACACACTTCTCAGATCTATCAAGCATTTACTTCACTTCCTGTGCTATGTGTCCACTCACATATGCCAGTGGGCTCAGCTCTCCTGAAACCACGCGGAGGGAGTCAGCTCCCAGTAAGGATTCTTTCAGCTCTCAATGGTTTCTACTCCATCACATCCTCCTGCTCACCAAGCCCATTTTGATATCCCAGGTTACTAGATTTTCTGGGAACCCCTCGTTAAATTCTTTTATGAAAACTAAGGGGTTGATATGCTGAACTCTGTTAACGACAGCTATTAATGCACAAAAATGTGTGTTTATGGCGTATATTAATGGCCAATGTTAATGACATGCTAATGAGGCACACTGCAGTGAGTAAACTAGGAATGTTAATTTGGACAGTGATGCAGATCATTTGCTTTTTGAGTTAATGGGGGTCTGTGTTACATTTTGCAGATTGTAATGTACGGCATTGTTTTCTGCAGTAAGAGGTACATGAGCTACCTTGTGTATTGCTCATTTTCCTTACCTCATTAGCATTGCTAATAATGGCAGCTAATTTACATGCTAACCCTGTTAAACTGTGGTAGTGCGTTCATGACCCTGAATTCCATTTAGTCCCTTGGCTTCTAGGAGTGTGAGGGAAGTAGAACTAGCAAACACTCCTTGTTAAGAAACTGCATCTATGGTTAATAGCCATTTTTCACCTCTTCTTCACCTCCCTTCAATGGTTGGTGCACAGACCTTCCTGCTCCTTGCATACACTGCTTGCTGTTTCACTCATTGTCCAACATTGTACATTTGGTATTAATAGGACTAGCTTTACTAATAGGTAGATTAGGCATCTGCCTAGGATACTACAGTTCCAGGGGGGTTGTTGGTGTGGCAGTCAGCGGTATTAAAAGAGAACGCGACTGGCACAGGGCCTTGAGACATGCTATGCTGTGTCCTTAAACTTATATGCTGTTCTCAGGCAACAGCATCTGTTTGGGTGTTGAATGGGACCCTCGGGTGTGGGACACTGTACTTTTAATACACCACATTCCCTCTATGTAAGAGAGTCCAACATAGAAGCAAGTAGGACACCTGCAGGAACACAACCAGCAAACAGGAGCAAGGCATCAGATGAAAGTTCAAAATCTTTATTCAGGGGTATACTGCAGCCACACCCGACACGGCCGTGTTTCAGCGCCTGCCTTCCTCAGCGGTGTACTGGTTCTACAACGGACAGTTGTACAAATTAAAACAGACTTATACAAATAACAAATAGATCAATAAAATATCACATAAATATAAAATAATTTGAACATTTGTCCGCATTTAAAACTGAACATGAATAAGAATGAATAACAAAGAATAAAATCAATAAATAAATATATAAATAACTAAAATCATTAGAAACCATTCAAAATCATATCATATATTAGGAACATAGCTTATAATATAAAACTGATAACAACTACAAGTGAGATCGAATTACCATGAACATGTATAAATCATCAGCTAGGTCAAAAGAATAACGACACACTTCCAAATAAAATGAAACTATATATGCCCATACACATATATGGCCCCCTTCGGTTGCAAGTTTTTGATATTCTGTGTGTAAAACACCTCAGCTTTAGCGATTCCCTGCTAAAACCAGCAGGTTATGTTTTGATACGTCTAGCTCACAATGTATATAACTCTATTATATCGTGCTCATACCATTTTAAACACTTTAGCAAGTAGCTTCAAAATCCATGACATTATTGTAACGTGTTAAAAAAATTCCTATTGTCAATGGTGCATCGTTGTGCATTTGGTTAACCTAAGAAGAAAGGGTTCAGCACCCCGCAGTATCTTATAATGTGCCGTTTTTGTCCTCTTCTACATGATTCCCTTCTCTCCCACCAAACTATTCTGCTCTACTTTTCATCTTATTTGGAAGTATGTCGTTATTCTTTTGACCTAGCCGACGATTTATACATGTTCATGCTAATTCGATCTAACTTGTGGTTGTTATCAGTTTTATGTTATAAGCTATGTTCCTAATATTTGATATGATTTTGAATGGTTTCCAATAATTTTAGTTATTTATTTATTTACATATTTATTTTATTAGTTTTTATTCATTCTTATTCATGTTCAGTTTTAAATGCGGATAATTGTTCAAATTGTTTTATATTCATGTGATATTTTATTGATCTATTTGTTGTTTGTATAAGACTGTTTTAATTTGTACAACTGTCCGTTGTAGAGCCAGTACTCCCCTGAGGAAGGCTGTACTGTATCCCTGAGGTTGTGGCTTTACTGTACCCCTGAATAAAGGTTTTGAACTTTCATCTGACGCCTCGTTCCTGTTTGCTGTTCTGTAAGAGTGTCAGTCCCCATTTGTATAGTGGTATTTTCCCTTTGGAATCAGTTATGCTGTTTTGTGTAAGCTGTGTTATATATGCTCTAGGCATATTATTAATTTTCCCTTAATGCAGACGTGTGCTGAAACAAGTTGGGTATTGTGATGGTTTCAATAGTTCTATACCAGTCAATATTCAACAGCGGCAGTCAACATTTTTCTAAGTGACCTGCCTCCGCTGCTGAAAGTGAAACTGGATATTCAATGCTGGGACCTAAATATCCTCCAGCAATATTCGGCTTCTGTTTGGATAGCTGTCCACGCATAGGACAGTCCTAACTTTATGCAGATTCTGCTAGCTGCATAAAGCCCTTTAAATATTGATGCAATAATGTCGACCTAATTTCCTCATCATCCCGGCTTGACTAGTATCGTGGACAGCCTTTTTGGCCCTGCTTTATGATTGACTTTGGGCCTCAGCCAAGTCGATGGCTATGGTGGTAGTTGTTTGGCGTTTCTTGTGGTTGCATAAGTGGTTGGCAGATGTGGCCTTCAAGACAGAACAAACAAGCTTCTCTTTGCTGGACCATTGTTGTTTGGAGAAGATCTTGAGAAGTTGGTGAAAGACCTGGGGGACACTAAGGTACTTAGGCTTCAAGAGGATAAGCCCAAATGAGCTGGCCAGGGTCCACCACTCAAGGCTGTGGTCAAGACTCAAGGATGTTTCGTCCAGCTAAGGGAGTGAATCCACAAAGGTCCCATTTTCTGCTCAGGGATTCCTTTTGTGGGGGCCGTTGGTGTGGCAGAGATAGGACCACTGGTTGCGGTGCAGCCAAGCCTTCCCAATGAAGGTTTGGGGGTCCAGGTGGAGATGCAACCCATGGGAAGACAATTCCTGCTGTTTGTCTCCGCTTGGGCCCAAATCACTACAGATGCTTGGAGGTTATCAGGAAGGATACGTGCTCAAATTTGCCCAGCCCCTCTCGGATGCCTTTATGGTCTCTCCCTGCCAGTCTGTGGTCAAGGCGCGAATGGTGTTGATCACTCTCACCTTACTACTATGGCTCAAAACCGTGATTCTGGTGATGAATGGGGCTCTGGTCGTTACTCAGTCTATTTTGTTGTCCTGAAGAAGGAGGGTTCTTGGTATCCTATCTTGGATTTGAAAGCTGTAAACAGGGCCCTCAGGGTTCCCTGTTTCCATATGGAGACTCTGCAGTCTTTGATAGGAATTCTATCTGGTGAATCGCCACTAACTTCATTGGATCTGACTGAGGCATATTTGCATATTTCCATCTGTCCCGAGCACCAATGGTTTCTGCATTTTGCAGTTCCACAAGGACATTTTCAGTTCCAAGCTCTGCCCTTTGGATTGGCTACGGACCCTCAGGTGTTCACAAAGGTGATGGTTGTGGCAGCAGCGATGCTGCAGAAGCAGGGCATCCTGGTACACCTGTACTTGAACAATTGGTTGATTAAAGCAGTGTCCTTTCAGGTGAGTCATGAAGCGACAGCCTGTGTGATTTCCCAGCTCCAGGACTTGGGTTGGGTCATCAACTTTACAGTTTGACTCTGTTTCAGTCCCTGGAGTATTTGAGAGCCCACTTTGACACTCTGCAGGGGTTGGTCTGTTGGCAGGATAGCCAAATTGCAAGCAGAGGTGTGGGAGCTGAGGAGAGTTCCTCACCCGAGAGTGTGAGATTACTTGCAGGTACTCGGTTCCATGACGGTGCATTGGAGCTGGTGCCTTGGGCTCAGTTGCATATGAGGCCTCTTCAGGTGGCACTGGTGGTGCAGTGTTCCCCACAATTGCAGTTGATGGGATTTCAGCTTGCCCTGCAGGCACGGCCCAGACAAGTCTGTGTTGGTGGCTGGATATGGCGCGGCTCTCAGAGGGCATGCCTCTGGAGACCCCAGATTGAGTGATAGTGACAATGGATACCAACCTCTCTGGCTGGGGAGGTCACTGTCTCTCACAAGTGGCTCAGGGCAGGTAGGTACTGGAAGAGAGCTGGTGGTCCATCAGTTGTTTCGAGATGCGGGTGGTGAGTCTGGCCCTGGAAGCCTTTCTCCCCCTGGTGCACCAGTGGGTGGTGCACGTCCTGCCTGACAATGTGACCACAGTGGCTTATATCAATTTCCAGGGTGGCATGCGGAGCTCGATGATGGTGGCGCAGGTGATCCCTCTTCTCTAATGAGCGGAGGTTCAACTTCTGGTGGTGTTGGTGGAGCATGTAGCTAGAAGGAGAACATGCAAGCAGATTATCTCAGTCGGCATTTGTTGGACCTGGGGGGAAGTGGTCACTGTTGGAGTCTCCTTTTCAGCTGATTATGGAGCACTGGGGCATTCCTGTGATGGACTTGATGGCGACCCTGGCAAACTCCAAGACAAGTCAGTTCTTCAGCCAGTGCAGAGAGCACTTGTCATAAGGCCCCAACCCCTGGTTCAGCCATGGCCAAGAGACGGGCTCTGTTATGTGTTTCTCCCATGGCCACTCATCGGCCGACTACTCCAACGGGTTGAGTGTCATCTGAGACGTGTGGTATTGGTAGCCCCGGACTGGCCCAGATGTCCCTTGTGCTTGGATTTGGTGTGGTTGTTAATGGTGGACCTTCCCCCTCTTCCAGGAGAGGATGGGCTCTTGATGCTGGGACCAGTGAGTATGCCAGACGTGAGCTGTTTCACTCTTATGCCCTTGCTCTTCAGTGGGCACAGTTGAGGTGAAAGGGCTACTCTACACCTGTGGTGTATATCTTGCTGCAGGTATGGTGGCGGTCCACGTTGCTAGCCTATGTGCGGTCTGGCACATTTTTGAGGCTTGGTGTGGCATCCTGTGGTCCCATCCTGGGATCTCAATTTTGGGGTTCTTGGCCTTGGCGGGGCCTCTGTTTGAGCCCCTTAGGAGAGTTTCCCTGAAGGACTTGATGTTGAAGGTGATGTACTTGGTGGCCATCTGTTCTGCTTGTTGTATTTCCGAACTACAGGATCTGTCATGTCGGGAGCCTTACTTGGTATTTTCAAAGGAAAAAGTGATCCTTCGGCCAATGCCTTCCTTTCTTCCCAAGGTCGTTTCACCCTTCCATTTCAACTAGGCAGTGGCAATATCAGCCTTTGTGGGCTCTCTGGCATCGGCTGAATCCAGGATTCTTCATTTGCTGGACATACGTCGGATGCTAAAGCGCTATTTGAAGATTATAGAGGTATTTTGGCACTTGAAGCAGCTCTTTGTCCTGTTCAACGGGCCTAGGAAAGGAGAGGCTGCTTCTAAGGCCTCTATTTCTCGATGGATCCGAGAGGCTATTGTGTCGGCATACTTTTTGAAAGGACATGCGGTGCCGGCGGCTTTGAAAGCTCACTCTACTTGGGCTCAGGCTTCTTCTTGGGTGGAATTTAGTCTGTTTCCACCTCAGGACATTTGTCAGGCAGCAACTCGGTCTTCACTGCATTCCTTTGCATGTCATTATAGGCTAGATGTCCAGGCCAGGCAGGACTCAAACTATGGGGCTTGGCTGCTGCGAGCCAGTGTGTGTGTACCCACTCAGTGTTAGTACTGCTCTGTTAGATCCCACACCTCTGGATTGGACTGGAGGGATGAGGAAGGTGAAATTAATCTTTACCTGCTAATTTTCTTTCCTGGAGTCCCTCCAGTCCAGTCCAGAACCCACCTGGGACTTGACTATGACTTTTCTTTTGCTGTCCCATGTCTGTTCTTAAAGATAGTGTTCACTAGAGCAGGCGAGTTTGGGGCAACTGTTTGTTCGGTTGGTAACCTCTGGTTGCTCAGTCTGCGACTGGAGATTCTGTTGTGTTTCTGCTGTTCTTCCCGTGTTTGGAGCCTGTGATCCTAGTGGATGTCTTAGATTTCAAGTAATACCTTTATGAAAAAAAGAGGACATGGAGGAGAGTTTCTATAAGTTCCCTGAAGGGGGGTAGTTGGTGCTGGTGGAGAATTGGGGTTTTGGTTTTCTTTCTTCTGCTTTGAGAGATTCATACTGAGTTGGCATGTGGACACAGGCTACTTAAAGAGGAGTGTTGCAACTCAGTGTGTTCTCAGTCTCCATCTGCTGGTTGAGCATAATCCACATGTCTGGACTGGACCGGAGGGACTCCAGGAAAGAAAATTAGCATATAAGATCTAATTTCACCATTTTCCAAATAAAGTGTGCCATCTTTATATTTTTATTCTCATTTATGTATTTGTAATATTCTGTGCAATTCTGGAAACCATACTTAAAAAAGGATATAAACAGGATGGAGTCAGTTCAGAGGGTGGCTACCAAAAGGGTCAGTAGTTTATTTATTTATTTTATTTATTTTAACAGTTTCTTCTATACCGCCCCTTCCAGAGATCAAGGGCGGTTTACATTGAACAGTGAACAAAAATTTGTATACTTCTGTATACTTTACATGGAACATGGTTTTAACTATATACAAGTGTTATTACAGGGAACATACTTTTGTTTTCATTATAAATCATATGGGGACAGACTTAAAGATCTTAGTGTATACTGTAGAGGAAAGGCGGTATAGAGGAGATATGATAGAGCCATTTAAATACCTCTATGGCATAAATGCACAGGAGGAGAGCCTCTTTCAGTTGAAAGTAAGCTCTGCAATGAGGGGACATGGGGATGGGGGTGAAAGGGGATAGACTCAGGAGTAATTTGCGGAAATATTTCTTCATGGAAAGAGTGGTGGATCCGTGGAATAGTCTCCCAGTGGAGGTAGCAGAGACGAGGACAGTATCTGAATTCAAGAAAGCATGGCACAAGCACAGAAGGTCTCTAAAGGAAAAAAAGGGACTGTAGTAGTTGATATGGTCTTTTTCTGCCATCATGTTTCTATTTATTTGCTTTTTATCTGTCGGTGTGTGGAACCAGTGGTGGGTGCCTCTTTTTCTCTCTGTGTAAAGTGAGGTAAAACCAGGTCTGGCTCAGTGAAACGTTTGTGCAAGACGGAGATCAACAGTGACCTGTGGCATTGCACCAGGCAGTAAGATGGACCTTACCATCCTCATCATCTATATTTCTGGGGCATGAAACTATCTAATCGCTTTAACTGACCAGAAGAGTTCAAACAGAGACCAGCAGAGCCCGGCAGACCTGAAAAGGTGTGCTGACTTTATCGCGTGAAATTTGTTTTAAGGGAAAATTGGTCACAGATAAATACATAAAGTGCATGCAGTTATTCCTGGCTATAGTCTACATTGGTAAGATTTAATTTAATTTAGGTGCTTATATTATGCTCTTTCAATCAGTAAGATAGTACAGAATGGATTACAATAAAATGCTGTTATGAACATTTAGAGGAACTAATACCAAAAATAATTAAATGCAGTTCATAGATAACATAAATAAAAATAAAATAAAAACTGCTTACCTCTAGAGCAGTGACTCAAAACTCAGTCAGTCAGTTCCGTCTTGCGTTGCCTTTCAGCTGTTCATACAAGTATTAAAAGGCAGGCCCTCAGCAGCTGTTGAAGTGGAAAGTAACCAAAAGTAAATTTCAGTGCCGTAGGTAATCAATTCCAGATCCTAGAAACTGCACAGAAAAGCACTGCCCACTTCTTAAAATTTATTTAAAAAATATTTATAGCTGATCCAGTGTCCTCAGCAGATTACGATAAAACATATATAAATACATAAACATAAACACACAGAAATTGCTCAATAAGACCAAATGTCTCATTCTAAAAATTTGGCCCTAAACACCTCTCTAAACAGCATTGGTTTTACTAGCTTCCTAAAATCAGATAGATCTGTCAGTTCATCAGGCGATTCAGGCAACTTGTTCCATGAATTAGGGCCCATAGAGGATACATCAGTGGAGAAGTAGCCTAGTGATTAAAGCAACTGCCCAACACCCAAGAGATTAGGGTTCAGTTCCCTCTGACATGCCTTGTGACTTTGGGCAAGTCACTTTACTCTCTCTTTCACTGGAAGAAAGGGCCTGGCAATCTACTTCTAGTCATACCTTGTCAAGAAAACCCAGGGGCTGCTGATTCATCATTGACGTGATGGCATAAAAAATAGGAAAACACACGACTTTGCACTTTCATTTTTCTCACTACTTGCAGGGAAGAATTCTCCATAAGACTGTCTTTGAGAGAGTAGGACATGCGGTGACTGATAAAATGATAGAGAAATGTTAAGAGACATAGGATAAGCCAGCCACAAATGCTAAAAGATCGCCCATACAGTGCTAAATTGAACTCTAAACTCCATAAGTAACCTGTGAAGCTGCGCTAACACTGGAGAGATGTGATCAGACTTCTCAACTCCAGAGACAATTGGCATGGCCACATTTTGTACCAGTTGCAGTGGTCCCAAACAGGTGACAGGTAGTCCTGGTTAAAATATTCTACAGTCGTCCATAGGAGAAAATACGAGCACCTGCAGCACGATTCTAAAATCATCAGTATTAAGATAGGGGCATAACCTCTGAAGTTGCCGTAATGTCAAAAAAAGCATTTTTTCTAACTGCCCACATCTGCAGCCGAGAAGACAACTTGGCATCGATCCTGATCCTCAGGTAATAAACCTTGGTACTAAATTCAGTTTTGTGGTCTTTTATCATTTCTCAGGGCAAACTATAGATGTCATTACCATGCAGAAACATCCATCCAGTTTTACCAATCTTCAGGCTCAAACAATGGCTCACTAGCCACAGAGCGGCCCTTGCTTCATGCGCCCCACTGCTGTAACCACGTTTCCATACAAGGGTGTCGAAAGCAGAATATCATCAGCACCTATCCTGTAATCTAAGCCAACAGATCAAAAAACAGGTCTTAATTAACCAAACTTCCTCTGATGCATGAAATACAAAGTTATACGCTGTACTTGAATGAAAGACCCTTGAAGTGGTATATTAGGCTGATTTTTCATTTAAGGCTCAGAAGGCCAAGCAAATGATCTTAAACCTAATTCTTAGCTCCACAGGAAGCCAAATAAAGGACTCACTCTATCCCGAAGTTGCAACTTTCCCTCCTAATGGCTGCCTCCGGAGCCCTAGCCATACAGCATTGCAGTAGTCCAGGTGACTTCATACTATTGCCTGAACCACTGCTCAAAATTCCTGAGTCCCAGGAATGATCGCAGTTGTCACACCAGATGAAGTTTAAACCAAGCCTTTTTAGCAACTGCCCAAATCTGAGCTTCTAAGGTAAACGGCAAGTCTAGAACCTCAGAAATCACCAGGATAGGTGCACACCAAACATCTAAAGTTAAAGGTTCCTGTTCAAAACTCAGCTGCATGGCTTATTTTTCGCAGTGTTGCTATGCTCAGATAACCCCTCTCCTCAAGTCACTTCACTGGCTCCCTATCGGTTTCCACAGCCAGTTCAAACTTCACTTACTGACTTACAAGAGCATTCATTCTGGGGCTCCTCACTACCTTTCCTCTCTTATCTCTCCCTACACCCCTCCTCGGGAACTCTGCTCCTCTGGAAGATCACTTTTATCTGGGCCCTTCTCTTCCACTGTCAACTCAAGACTTCATTCATTTCACCTTGCTGCTCCGTATGCCTGGAACAAATTACCCGACTCAGTACACCAGGCTTCATCTCTGCCCTTTTTCAACTCCATACTGAAAATTCACCTCTTCGAGGCTGCTTTTGGTTCCTGATGCCTCTCACTCTCTTGTTCATCACTTATGTCCCCAGTTTTGTGATTTGTTTTGTCTTGATGAGATTGAAAGCTCTGATGAGTATGGGACTGCCTCTTACATCTATATGTATAGCGCTGCATATGCCTTGTAGCGCTGTATAAATGATAAGTAGTGGTAGTAATAGAGTATCTAACTCAGGGAATGTCTATTTTCACAATATTCAGTTTGTGAAGATTCAGACACATTCAATGACTGAAAATATTCCTCTTAAATAAATATTTTAAATCTATCACAGTGGAATTAGAGGAAAAAAATAAATATTGTTTCGGTAAAGATAAGGTTTAATACCAAATATCTGAATATGATCAGCAGTGAAAATAAAGGTTAAAAATGATTAGGGATGAGGGAACTTTCATGGCTAGTTAATGTGCCTTCTCACATGCCTATTTTACATCTATTTTATATGAGTAATTACGTGTATATTTGACTTTATGCTAGCGTAAGTGCAGAAGTATGCATGTACATTTATTTATTTAACAGGTTTTTTTATACCACCTTATCATTAATTCAAGGTGGTTTACAGAAAACATGTCACCAAACCAAACCTTTACATAGAACAGGGTGTTGAACTTGGATGATTATATGGGGTTCAAGGGGTGTGTTCATTGAGGCGGGTAGCTCATTCCATAGTAGGGGAGCATATATGGAGAAAGCTCTTTTGCAGGTTGATTATTTTGACACTTATCTTGCTTGCAGAGATATCCAAGGTGGTGTTATTGGATGTTCCTCTTGTATTGTTCTGTGGTGTTTTCCTGATCATTGGTTGAAGGACAGGAGGTAACAAAGTTGTGGATTATTCTGAAGATTATTATTGAGGTCTTGTATTTGGATCGTATGGTGACTGGGAGCCAGTATAGCTGTTGTAGTGTGGGAGTTATGTGGCTGTATCTTGCTGTTCCAATAATTATTCGGGCTGCAGTGTTTTGCACCAGTTGGAGAGGGAGTATTGTTTCCTTGGGAAGGCCCTGGTAGATTATGTTGCAATAGTCTAATATGGGTGTTACTATAGCTTGACATACCATTCGGCAGTCACTGTCACTGAGTAGAGTCTTGAGTTTATGTACTGTCCTTAATTTGTGGTAGGCTGTCCTATTTGTTTTCTTTATGTGTGACTGGAAGCTGAGTTGTTGGTCGAATGTAACTCGGAGGTATCTAACTTCTTGTTTGGTTATTAGGGTATAGTCTTAGATATGTATTGAATTTGGTGGGGAGAATATAGTGTTCCTAATAATGTGTAGCACGTCTGAGTTTTTAAAGTTTATATGGAGGTTTTGTTCTTTGAGCCATCCTGTCATTGTTTCGAGGCATGTGGTGATCTGTGAATAATCTGTGTGTTCGATGTTATGGGGGTAAATACCATTATATCACCTGCATATATCCTGTATTGTATGTTGCGTTGTTTTAAGATGTAGCAGAGTGATTGTAAATATATATTTTAAAGCAGTGCTGAGAGAGCTGAGCCCTGCAAAACACCTTGTTGAATGAAAGGTCGTGATTGTTGACTTCCAGATCTCACTTGTTGCTTTCGGTGGGAAAGATATGATACAAACCATTTCATCACTGTGCTGTGGATCCCTATTTCTTGAAGCCTTTACAGTAGATTAATTATTATGGTTGATGGAGTCAAAGGCTGCAGTGAGGTCGATGAAGAATAGAACAAAACTATTTCGTATGTTATCTATGCCCTTTATAAGAGTGTCCATAAGTGATGTAATTAGTGTTTCTACACTGTGATTCTGTTTAAATCCATATTGGTGTAGGTCTAGCAGGACATGTTGTCTATGTGTTCCTGTAGTTGTTGCTGGACTATTTTTTCAATTACCTTGGTTATGAAAGGTAGGCTTGAAATTAGTCGATAGGAGCTGGAGTCCTTGGTATCCAGGTTCTTGCCTTTCAGAATGGGTCTTATGGATGCTTGTTTGAGTTGTGAGGGAAGGTATCCTTTGGTGAGCGATGAGTGGGTGATCTTTAGTAGATATGGCGTTAAATATTTTATTTATTTATTTATTTATTTATTTGTTTACATTCTCTTATATACCGCGCTATTCTGCATCAGTGCGGTTTACATTGAACAAACTGAAATTACATTGAACAGGGCATTATAACTTGGAGATAACTATTTTACAGGGAAGATGGGCTATGGAGGGTTAAGTGGCTTGCCCAAGACCACAAGGAGAACCTGTGGGACTAGAAACCCCAGTCCTTCCGGCCCAAGGTTGCTGTCCTCTAGTGGGATTTGAACCCCCAACCTTCCGGCCTGAAGTACCTTGCCCCAACCACTAGGCTACTCCTCCAAGCCTTTTTGTATGTTTAATCCAACTGACTGGACATGGGTCAATGGGTGATGTAGTTGTATTGATATTGGTTATTATCGAGTCAAGTTGCTTTTCCGAGGGGATGTGGAATGAGTCCCATGTTTTTCCATAGTTATGATGAGCATGGGTATACCTGTTTGGTTCAGTTTAGATGATGGCTTCTTTGTGAATTTTATCTGTAGGTAGTCTGCCAGGTCTTGTAGGGTTATGGAGTTCGCGCCAACTGGTTCTCTTGGTTCTTTAGTTAGCCTGTTTACTATGTCAAATAATTCTCTTGGTTTGTTAAGGGATTTCATTATCAGGTTTGTATGGTATTCCTTCTTACAATTGTTTATCATGTTGTTACATGTTGGCACTAGCGCATACACCAGTTCCAGGGCTGCTGTAGATGTTAGTGCATACTTTCCGTGTATAATTTAAGGGATTTTATAATCTATATGTGTAAATTCAGACTCCGCCTATGCTCCTCCCCAACTCCACCCCTGTGCACGCCCACAGTAACAAGGTGCATACTTTTGCTAGCTGATATTTTATAAATGGCTACTTGCATGTGTAAATGACTAAAAGACTCACATTTACATGGGGCAGTGGTGCCTAAATCTAGGCAGTTTCCTATAAAATTACCCCATAAAGATCATATTACTTAAACGGGATTTAAACCACATCAAGGCTTTTCCTCCCATCCCTGCTTCTTCTAGTCTGATCAATAAGATTTCATGACTTTCCATATCAAAAGCTGCAGATAAATCGAGGAAGATCAGAATCTCTTGAATCCCCCTTCCCTTCTCCGATCCCCCAATGAAGTGGTCAAAACCATCTCCATACCTAATCCAGGACAAATTCCCGACCATGCCAGCTCCAAGCCTTAATTGTCTTCAAGAAATCTTTCAGCTGTTACACAAGATTCTTTAATTTTGGCCACCACTGGAAAATTTTAAAATCAGTTGATAATTCGCTAGGTCCTTTACATTTGATTAATTCTTTTTGTTAATACTGGTCTAACCAAAACCTGTTTTAGAGGTGCAGGAAACTCTCCATTCTTCAAAAACATAGTCACCATTTCCACCAAAAAGATGTTCCCAATATAAGCAAATCCTTCAATTATTGGGGTAGGATGAGAGTCTACAATACTGCTGCCTTACACAAACCAACAAAGGCATTTTGTAGTCTATTCCTTACTTGGAAGTTAGGATAAGACTAAGGAACCTTTTTTATGCTCCACATCCTCAAACAGGTCATTTATCCCTCTGCTCACATGACGTCATTAGAAAGTAATGGCAAGAGAGGGGAGATATGATAGAGACGTTCAAATACCTCTGTGGCATAAATGCACAGGAGGACAACCTCTTTCAGCGGAAAGAAAGCTCTGCAACTAGGGGGCATAGGATGAAGGTGAAAGGGGAAATATTTCTTTATGGAAAGATGCATGGAATAGTCTCCCAGTGGAGGTAGTAGAGACATAGACTGTATCTGAATTCAAGAAAACATGAGACAAACAAAGAAGATTTCTAAAGGAAAAAAGGGACTGCAGTAGTTGGTATGGAAGGGCAGATTGGATAGGCTGTATGGTCTTTTTCTGCTCTTTCTTATATAAAGTAAATTGAATTACTGAAAGACTGCTGAATTATCACAGGTTGGTTTAGAGAGATTCCTCTGTTCTTAGGTCTCTATAAAAGTTCTTATATTACACTGAATACTTCTTTCAAAGAATCATTTGGTCGCAGAATCCTACCTTATAATAATCCCTTTTTCAAATTAAACAATAGTTCTCTGTAATCATGAAATTTGACTCCATATTTCTCTCCACTCTTGATCTCCCTTTCTATGACAGATGCTAGTCTAAACAGTGTATCTCTATTGTCATTAAGTTAGCTCCTTAGAGAGGGGAAACAAAAAACTTTTGGTTTCCTTCAATAGCCATCTAATTGGGGCTATTTCGTCGACTGTCTCACTTAACGCATTCCAGCATATTATCATATTACTCGTGTTGTCTTTCCCAATCCTTCTCAGTTTAACAGAAATATGTAGCTGAAATTTTTTAGTGCAAATTGCACTTCTTTGCCAAATATAATGATTGTCCTTATTTCCAGTCCCCAACACACAGATGTTCATAAGGAGAAAGTATCAGCAACGCATTATCTCACCAAATGAAGTCAATTGCACACTTAAAACAATATTTTCCCTCATCAATTACATTATGTCAATAACATTATGTCCAACATATGGTCCTTGTGTGTTGAAAATGAGTCAGTAGCACTATGTCTCTGACATAAAAAAGAAATGGAGGGGGGTCCCGGGGAAGTGGCAAGATGACATTCGTGCAGGAGGTATGCGAGTGAGCTCATGACACCTATCTTCGGTTCGGGCCCCTGTATACTTTTACCTGCAGTAATACTGGGTAAGAGGAAGGGGCAAGCCAAGTGAGGTCCTGACACCAAAGGTGATCTCGTTAATGGGCAGATGACATTGACGATTGCATACAGTAGAGGTTTTTGGCTAGAGCAGCATCTGAAGGTGTTGACCTGAGCACCAAAGGGGTATCATTAAGCCCCAAGGTGAGATCAGTTTCCTCGCGATCTGTTAGTTCCTTTCTTGGGCACGCTACCACTGTGTTGCCAGATGCCAGAGCTCAGAGAGCAAGCTGTGAGCTAGAGGGACAGTCTTCAATGACCTCTTCACTTTTGGAGCAGGATACCAGATCTCGGGGTGATCCTGAGTTGTGGAGTCGGCAGATAGAGGAGGGAGCTACCAGAATACTTGTAGGTTTTGTTTAAAAGCCTGCTGAAGTTACTTTGGATAATTTGTGGGATGCCCTAAAAGCCCTGGAGTCTATCACAGGTTTGGTAACTACTTTAGATTTATTTTCTGGTGAGTTACCCATGCAGACTTGGCATTTGGCCCATGTTGAGACAAGGTTGGACATTGTGAAAAGAGCTAGTGGTGAGAGTAAGGGCGTGTTAATGGCCCAAATAAAGGAAAAGAGAATTTTGAATCATCAGACTGATTTTCTTCCTTATTTCCAGAACCCAACACTCAGATGTTCTTAAGGAGAAAGTTATCAACCTCACATGATCTCACTAAATGAAGTCAATTGCATACTTAAAACAATGAAGAATCAAGGAAGAAGAATTTGAATTTTTAAATTATCCTAACTGTCCTTTAATTGCTCCAGCTGACATGGTTAGGAAGTATCTAAAGGAAATGCTAAATTTTCCATCAGAGAACATCCCACCCTTAGTCAAGACCTATTATGTTAACTTCCCAGGAGAAGCAAGACCCTTTCTTCGGAAGGGCAAGAGGAGACCCAATTGTCTGACCAGTTTCCTTGAGTCATTTTTGTAGGTGGCAACAGAGTGGACCGCTCTGCTGGCCACCTATGCATTTGAGTCAGATCAGGACTCTATTTTGCATTTGTATTTCTAAAATATGTATTCTAACTTTCTGGGTTCAAATATAAGAATTGCCAGCATAGTTTAAAGGTGAGGTCAGAGAGGCTTTTGCAGCCAAAAAAGCATCTTTCAGGAAATGGAAAAAGGAGCCAAATGACAAAAATGGGAAACTACCAGCATGGTTTAAAGGTGAGGTCAGAGAGGCTGTTGCCAAAAAAGCATCTTTCAGGAAATGGAAAAAAGAGCCAAACAACGAAACCTGGAAACAGCACAAGCACTGGCAAGTCAAATGCAAGGCATTGATAAGGAAGGCAAAGGGAGAATTTGACAAGAAGCTTGCTGCGGAAGCAAAAACGCGAAATAAAGACTTTTTCAAGTACATTCGTAGCAAAATACCTGTGAGAGAGTCAGTTGGTCCATTAGATGATAGAGGGGTTAAAGGGGCACTAAGAGGTGACAAGATGATAGCGGAGAGACTGAATGAATTCTTTGCTTTGGTCTTTACTGAGGAAGATGTAGGGATGTTACCCATGACTGAAGTGGTATTTAAAGGTGCGGAAGAATTGAAAGACAGATCGATACATCGGGAAGATGTATTACAACTATTAGATAAACTGTAGAGTAGCAAATCACCTGGGCTGGATGGTATACATCCAAGGGTGTTGAAAGAACTGAAATATGAGATTGCAGACCTGCTATTAGTAATCTGTGAATTTTCATTAAAATCATCTGTAATACCTGAAGATTGGAGGATCGCCAATGTTACGCCAATTTTTAAAAAGGGTTCCAGGGGTGATCCGGGAAACTACAGACCAGTGACCCTGACGTCAGTACCGGGAAAAATGGTAGAAACCATCATAAAGAATAAAATTACTCAGCATGTAGATAGTCATGGCCTAATGGGAGACAGCCAACATGGCTTTAGACAAGGAAGATCTTGTCTTACTAATCTGTTATGTTTTTTTGAAGGTGTGAATAAATAGGTAGACAAAGGTGAGTCGGTTGATATAGTGTATCTGGACTTTCAGAAAGCCTTTGACAAGGTCCCTCAGAGACTTTTGGCAAAACTAAAGAGTCATGGGATAGGAGGCGGTGTACTATTGTGGATCAGGAACTGGATAAAAGATAGAAAGCAGAGGGTAGAGCTAAATGGCCAATTTTCCCAATGGAGAAAGGTGAATAGTGGTGTACCCCAGGGATCTGTGCTGGGTCCGCCGCTTTTTGACATATTCATAAATGACCTGGAAAAGGGAATAATGAGTGAGGTTATCAAATTTGCAGATGACGCAAAACTATTTAAAGTTGTTAAAACCCAAGAGGATTGTGGAAAATTGCAAGAGGATCTTGATAAATTGGAAGACTGGGCATCAAAATGGCAGATGAAATTTAATGTGGACAAATGCAAAGTTATGCACCTAGGGAAGAACAACCCAAACTATGGTTACACGATGCAAGGTTCCACATTAGGAACCACCACCCAGGAAAAAGATTTAGGCGTCATTGTGGATAACATGTTAAAACCCTCGGCCCAGTGTGCAGCGACAGCCAAGAGAGCAAATAGAATGCTAGGTATCATAAGGAAAGGAATGGAAAATAAAACAAAAGATATTATAATGCCTCTATATCGTTCCATGGTGAGACCGCACCTTGAATATTGTGTGCAATTCTGGTCGCCGTATCTTAAAGATATAGCGTTATTAGAAAAGGTTCAGAGAAGAGCCACCAAAATGGTAAAGGGGATACTCCTATGAACAAAAGGCTAAAAAGGTTAGGGTTCTTTAACCTGGAAAAGTCGGCTGAGGGGAGATATGATAGAAGTCTATAAATTGGACTTCCGGTGACGTCACCTACTTGAATGGCGGCGTAGCGGGGGAGCTCCGCCACCAACCCGCAATAAAAGATGCAATTTTAGCCCCTACGGGTAACTGAGAGGCGGTCCGAGGTGCGGTGGAGTGAGAGGGGAGTACCGGCGAGCCGCGGCGGCGGAGCAAGCAAGTGCGGAGGCGCAGCGAGACAGGCGGGAGCTGAACGGGTGCTGCAGCCTGAGCACCAGAGGGCTTCTTGGCCGGTGGCTGCGCCGAGTAGGCTCAGCTGGGAGAGTGTCCGCAGGGCCGAACGAGGCTTGCTGGAGAGCAGAGGCAGTGAGCTCCTCGGCGGCAGGAAACCGCGCCGCCGAACTTCACAGACCACGTGGCTGCAGACGAGGGAGATCAGCGGAAAGCTGCACCCGGAGGCAGAGGGGGCCGGGAAGGCCTAGCACGAGGCTGGGAGAAGTTTGAGGCAGAAACCCGTGCCACAATATCGCCCACAAAGGAGCGGAGTGCAGGAGCAGCCAGCAGTGGTGAGTCTCATAAACCCCGACTGCACTAAGAGAGGGAGCAGAGGCAGAGTACTGCCAGATACAAGACCTGTCCCCAGCAGAGGCTATAGTGAAGTGAGTGAGTGGACGCTGTGCTTGATCCACAGGCCGGGGAGACCGGGGAGAGAGGGGCTGACCAGCCCACAATGGAAAAAAATAGCAAAAAAGAGACTCTGGTAAAAAAAAAGCTGGCTGAGTTCCGATCCCCATATGCAACTACCAAAGGAGGGAAGGAGGCGGAAAAAGCTGGGAAACCTGCGACAGAGACCCCACAGAGCCCAGGGGGGAGCGAAGGAGGAGAGGAGGGCCTGTCGGCTGCGGAACAGATTAAACAATGGCTCCTCGAGTTAAAGGAGGAATTGAAGATGGAGATGTGTGGGGTTAAAAATGAAATCAAAGAAGTAATGCAGACTATGCGCCAGGACCTGCTGGAGCTGGGAGGACGAATGGAAGAGGTGGAGACCAAGTTGGAGAGTCAGGAGGAGACCCGGACGCAGGTCCAGAGCAGCTGGGAAGAGCTTCAGAGGGCGCAGGAGATCCTGAAAGCTAAAACTGAGGACCTGGAGGACCGATCACGCAGATGCAACCTCCGGGTGAGAGGGGTACCGGAGGAACCGCAATATAAGAACTGTGAGGAAGTAGTCCAGCGGATCTTCCAGGACCTACTAGTAGCAGTTGGCCCAGGGAGACCTGCAGAGGAGGCCCGTCCCGAAATAGAAAGGGCGCACAGGGGACTGGGGCCCATCCGAGATAATAGGCCGAGAGACATTGTGGTCTGCCTGCGTTCCTTTAAGAGTAAGGAACTCCTGCTGGGAGCTAGCCGCCAACTGAAAAGCTTCCGCTGGGAGGGACATACGGTGGAGCTGTACCAAGACCTGTCCCAGGGCACGCTACAAAGACGGAGGGAGATTAGAGAAGTCACAGCCTATCTCAGACGCGCTGACCTGCGCTACAAGTGGCTCTTCCCCTTTGGACTCTTTATTACGGTGAAAGGACGATCGAGGACGGTGAGATCCAGTGAGGAGGCATGGAGAGCGCTGAGGGAGCTCGGAGCCGAGCAACTACCGGAGCAGGCTGGAGGCTCCTCCACTCCGCCGAGAACGGAATCCAGGACCGGAGGAACGGCACAGCTGAAATGGCAGAGGGCAAGTGGACGGAGATTGGCAAGGACCACCAAGGACGCGCACCAGAGTCGGGCCATAGAACAAGAGACTGGCTGAGATGAAGCACCTTTATAAAGGACTGGTATTTTTGAATAAGATGAGTTGTGGGTGGGGGGGGGAAGGAGAGATGGGTAGTAGGCCAAGGGGAGAGGGAGGGGGGACGAGGCGGGGATTAGGCTGAGAGGGAGACGGTCCACGGAGGGTGGAGAGAGGAGGGGGTTTAGAGGGGAGAGGGATAGGGGTTGGGCTGGTGAGCTGGGGGGCTGGGGGGCGGTTGAGGTGGGTAGGTGGGAGGGGGAGAAGGTCACCGAAATGGAAGTCGCATCTCCGCTGAGGAGAGTTATGTGGGGGGGAGAGGGAGGAGGGGAGGGAGCAGTGGGAGGGGAGAGGGGGGTGGGGGGAGGAGAGGGGGGTAGGGGGGGGAGGAGGGGGTCAGGGTGGGAGGTGGGGGCGGAGGGACTTAGGGGGGCGGGGCGGGGAACTGGAGGATGGAAGGGAGTTAAAAATTCTTACTTTAAATGTGAAAGGATTAAATTCGCCGATGAAAAGACAGAAATTATATAAGGAGTTAACAAGACACAAAGCGGATATAGTGTTGCTGCAGGAGACACATCTACTGAGACAGCATGAGGCATTGGTGCAACCCCGGGGGTACAAGCATCGTGTGTTCGCCTCTAATCTTATAGAGAAGAAGAAAGGCGGGGTGGGGGTTTTCCTCAGGGAGGCAGCCCCCATGGAAGTTCAGGTGATATCCCGGGATAGAGGGGGGCGGTATCTCTTGCTGAGGGTAAAGATCGGTGAGGAGTGGTTTTGCGTGGTAAATGTGTATGCCCCTACGGGTCCGCAAACTGAGTTCTGGAATGCATTGAGTGAGCAAGTGGCGGCAATGGGGGACGGGGTCCTAATTTGTGGTGGGGATTTCAATGTGGCCTGGGAGGCAGGGAGAGACACGACTGGGCAAAGGGAGGGGAGAGGCACGGATAGGAAACATTACCATAGCTTTGTGAGGGAGAATGGCCTGATAGATGTATGGAGGACCCTAAACCCGGGGCGGAGGAAATTCTCCTTCTACTCCGCAGCGCATGGCACTTACTCCCGGTTGGATGCCATATGGGTGGGGAAGGAGATAACAGGGAGGCTCCTGGGGGGTGAGATGGAACCCATTACTTGGTCCGACCATGCCCCGGTGGTGGTACGGGTGCGAGTGGAAGGGGAAGATAGGGGCCGTCAGTTCT
Organism: Ichthyophis bannanicus; assembly: GCA_033557465.1. Taxonomy (NCBI): domain Eukaryota; kingdom Metazoa; phylum Chordata; class Amphibia; order Gymnophiona; family Ichthyophiidae; genus Ichthyophis; species Ichthyophis bannanicus. Next base: position 904,925,307 of record CM066035.1, on the reverse strand, counting down.
GGAAGTTGAATGAGGGGCTCCTTGAGGACGAGAGGGTGGTGCGGGAGATTGAAAGTCTAATCCCGGAGTACTTTGATCAAAATGGCGGTGGGGAGGTTATGGATGGAACAGTCTGGGATGCCTTTAAGGCTGTAGTTAGGGGAGTTCTAATTAAGTGGGGAGCCCGTCTAAAACGGGAGCGGGCGGAGAGGGAGGACCAGCTCCGCCGGCAATTGCGGGAGTTGGAGGAAAGAGACGGACAGGACAGAACTGGACAGGTACGGGGAGAGGTGCTGGCACTGCGGGCCCAGGTGAATGCTCTTGAAGCGGAGAAGATACAATTCCGCCTGCAGCTGTTAAAACAGAGGTTCTTTGAAGGGGGGAACAAAGCTGGGAAATTCCTCGCGAGACAACTGAAGAAGCGGAGGGAGTGGAATAGGATTACACAGATCAGGAGTACAGGGGGGGTGGTGCGAGAGGCTCCGCGAATAAGGGAGGAATTTGTGTCCTTCTATAGCAACTTGTATGCAGCCCGGGCCGCAAGGTCGGGGGAGGACATTCGGGAATATGTGAGGGAAGCAGGGCTCCCGACTCTGACGGGAGACGATCAAGAGGGGTTAGATAGGGAAATACAAGCAGAAGAAGTCAACCAGGCCATCAAGGGATTGAAAAATGGTAAGGCCCCAGGGCTCGATGGACTGACGGCAAAGTTTTACAAACGCTTTGGAAGCCTCCTGTTGAACCCGTTGACTAGGGTATTTAATGGGCCGGGGCGGGGGGAGGCCCTGCCTGAAACCATGGGTTGGGCAGGCATTACGCTTATCCACAAAGAGGGGAAAGACCCGCAGGAGTGTGCGTCCTACCGCCCTATCTCGTTACTGAATCTAGATGCGAAATTGCTGGCGAAAGTACTAGCGACGCGACTAAATGGAGTGTTAGGTAAACTGGTGCATGAGGACCAGGCTGGATTTGTACCGGGCCGGCAAGTGGCGGATCATATCCGCAAAGTGTTAAATGTGATGTGGTCGATGCAGCGGCGCGGGACAGGGGCCTTGTTGGTATCACTGGATGCAGAGAAGGCCTTTGATCAGGTGTCTTGGAATTTCCTGTATTCAGTGTTGGAGGCCCAGGGGTTTGGACCTGGGTTCATGCAGTGGATAAGGGCTCTTTATGCTAGGCCGAGGGCATGTGTTCGAGTGAATGGGGGGTACTCTGGGTTCTTCCCCCTAGAAAGAGGGACGCGGCAGGGATGTCCACTGTCCCCCCTACTTTTTGTGCTCTCCTTAGAGCCGTTGGCAGCCAAGTTGCGAAGCAGCTCCAATATCACGGGGGTTCGGGTGGGACGCCAGGAGTGTAGAGCGTCCCTCTTTGCAGATGATATACTTCTGACACTCACGAAGCCTAGCGAATCTCTGAGGGCAGTGATGAGAGAGATCCAAGACTACGGCGAGAGGGCGGGCTTCCGGATTAACTGGGGGAAATCGGAGATTTTGAGTATAGGGGGGGAGAGGGAAGAACAGCGTGACTGGCAACAGAATTTCCCATTTAAATGGGCAAAGACATCGATCCGCTACCTAGGGGTACACCTCGGCAGAACCTTGGAGGAGTTGTATGATCTAAACTACAAAAAATTGGTGGGGCAGGTGGAGGAGAGGTTACAGGGCTGGAGCAGGGGGTATTACTCGTGGTTTGGGCGAATAGCGACGGTTAAGATGATGCTTCTCCCCCAGTTCCTGTTTCTGTTTCAAGCTTTGCCGGTCCCGATCCCGCCGAAAGTGTTGAGGAAGATCCAGCAACAGGTCGAGCGATTTATCTGGGGGTTGAGGCGCCCACGGGTGGCGGCACGGACGCTGCAAGTATCGGTACGGGAAGGAGGGATGGGGGTCCCCAAATTCCGACTCTATTATGCGGCAGCACAATTGAGAGCAGTATACGCGTGGCTGCGGGAACCCCAGAAGCAGTGGGTACAGCTGGAGCTGGCCGAATACAGGCCGGGTGAACTTGAACGGATAGTATGGGAGGGGAGAGGAGAGAAGGGGAGGAACCCCATTGTGGGGCATACCCTGCAAGTGTGGCAGCAGTACAGGAAGCGGTTGGTGGGCGACAAACGATGGTCGGTTACCATGTCATTACAAGCTTGCTGCGCGGGGAGCGGGGGACCGGGAGCCATAGTGCTCCGTAAATGGGCGGCGTTAGGATTGTCCCAGGTGTCCCAGATAGTGGTAGGAAGACACTGTCGAGGCTTTGAGGGGGTCCGGGACCTCTATCGTCTGGGGGAGGTGGATAGGTTCGCGTATCGGCAGCTTTGCTCGGTAGTGAGTACAAAGGGAAGGGAGCAAGGGGGATGGGGGGGAGGTGAATGGTTTGAAGGAGCCTGCCTGGGATCCCTGGGACGACAGGGGATGCTTTCCCGGATTTATAGAGGGTTGATAGCGCGGGGGGAAGGTAAGTTGAAATACATGGAAGCGTGGGAAAAGGATTTAGGGGTAACGTGGGGGGTGGAGGAGTGGGAGGCTGTGGCATTAGGCATAGCACGATTCTCCATTGCCACGTCACTGCGAGAGAATGGGTTTAAGGTGTTGAGTCGCTGGTATCTCACACCAGAGCGGTTGTGCAAAGCGGGGGTGTTGCAAACGGATGACTGCTGGCGAAAGTGTGGGGAGCGTGGCTCCTGGCTGCATATGTGGTGGACGTGCCCGGTAGTGGGAGAGTACTGGCACCGCATAGGGGAAAACATTAATAAAATGATGGGGGCGAACCTTGAGCTTGGATCTGAGATGTGTCTCCTGCATAGACCAGATGGGAAATGGGAGGGGGATTGGAAAATTATTTGGTATTGTGTCACAGCGGCTAGGTGCGAAATTGCATGGTATTGGAATAGACCAGTTCTACCCTCCATAGCGAGTTATGCACGCAGGGTGTCGCAACTCTATGCCATGTATAAACTGACCGGGGAGAGGGGAGGGAGAGGGGAGCAAATGGAGAAGCGGTGGGCAGGGGTTTGGAGATGGCTGCGTGAAGAGGGGTGGAAGTAGGGAGGAGGTGGGGGGATTGTATATAGGGGGAGAAATGACTTGTGTATGTTGATTATTGAGAAAGCCACATGGGCGGTACGCTGTTTGGCTTTCCCATTTGGTTGTTACATAGCTCGAGCCAGGGCATTTGGGTAGGGGAGGAGGGGGGCGACTGGGTGGAGGGGGTGCTAGGGACGGGATCTAAGTCATAGGTATTGTGTGTCAGTTGAAGGGTTTTCTCTTGTGTTGTTAGCGGAACCCTTGATGCCTTGGAGCTGTTGTTCACATGCAAATGTAACTGTTATAAATGCTAATAAAAATTTAAATTAAAAAAAAAAAAAAAAAAAAAGAAGCCTATAAATTAATGAACGGAGTGGAACGGGTAAACGTAGATCGATTGTTTACGTCATCAGAATATAAAAAGATTAGGGGACATGCAATGAAGCTACAGGGTAAACTATTTAAGACTAATAAAAGAAAATATTTCTTCACTCAACGTGTAATCAAACTCTGGAACTTGTTACCGGAGGATGTAGTAAAGGCTGTTAGTGTAGCTGGGTTTAAAAAAAGGTTTGGACATGTTCCTGGAGGAAAGGTCCATAAGCCATTATTAAGAAGGGACCCAGGATATCAATGCTTGACCCAGTATAAGCATTGTGGAACCTGTGTCTTTTGGGGAAACTGCTAGGTACGTATGACCTAGATTGGCCACTGTTGGAAACAGGATACTGGGCTTGATGGACCTTGGTCTGACCCAGTATGGCATGTCTTATGTTCTTATGATATGTTTTTATGTTAAGGTTCTTCAACTTGAAAAAAAGACAGCTTAGGTGAGGTATGATAGAGGTCTATAACTTAATGAATGGAATGGAACGGGTAAACGCAAATCGATTGTTTACTCCATCAAAAAATAGAAAGACTAGGGGACATGCAATGAAGCTACAATGTAACCCATTTAAGGCTACTAGGAGAAAATATTTTTTCACTTAATGTATAATCAAACTCTGGAATTAGTTATCAGAGGATGTAGTAAAAGCAGTGTAGCTTGGTTTAAAAAAGTTTTGAACAAGTTCTTGGAGAAAAAGTCCATAAACCATTACCTTTTTGGGAACCTGGCAGGAACCTGTGTCCTGGATTGGCCAATGTTGCAAACAGGATACAAGTCTTGATGGACCTTGGTCTGACCCATTATAGCATTTCTTATGTTCCTGATTTTTCTCTGTGGACAAGCATGAATGACGTCCTCATGTATGGGGTGATATCACTGATAGAGCTCCATGTGGGAATGCTTCCTAGCTTCTATTGTAAGCTTTTGGGAGGCTCCACTGCACCTCTGCGCTTGCCATCTTCTCCAGTCTTCATTTTCCCTGGAGCCGCAGACGTGAATCGGTCATCTACTGGTAAATGTTTCATTTTTTCTCCTCTGGGGTGTCTCTTTTTTACTTGTATTTTACTTCTCTGTCTGCCGTCAGTAGCGTCGGGTCCATTGATTGCAGTTCCGCCTCGGTTCCAGTGCTTTTTTGATACCTTTATTTTCTCGTTGTTTTTTCCCGTGGTCTGTGGCCATTTGATTTTGCCACTGCAATCTTCCCAGACATGTCCCAGAAATCAGCTAGTGGGTTTAAGAAATGCACCAAATTTGCCAGGACCATCTTGGTCACTGTCAAGCATCATTGGTGCCTCCGGTGTCTGGGTCCCGATCACCAGCCTCCTTCTTGCAATTTTTGCTTGCAGATGACAAGGAGAGGCCTGAGGGGTTGAGAGAAGCAGAGAGAATCCTTCTTTGGGAGATCAGATTCAGTGTCTTTGGCACCAGCATCGGTCTTTATGGCTCCCCTTGATTCTGCCAAAGATGCATTGATATCAAGAGGTTCCTGGGCTCAATCGGACCTGAGGGTCCATAGTACCCTGGAGCATCAGCATGGGTCAGTTTCTGCATAGAATTGAAGATGACCGTGAATCCATTGGCATCGAAGGGGGACCCTTTCAAACACCGGGTGAAACCTCATGTGCATCTACATCACAGTCCTTCCTGATACGATGTTGAGAGTGATAGCTGCGAATGGCCTGCCAAAGTGCCCTAGAGGGAGGATTCAACCTCCTTAGTTTAGAAGTGGCACCAACCTTCTCCTGAGGACAGAGACCATGTCGATACCCCTGTGGGAATGCTGGAGACAATGATCGAAGCTACTCAGATCCCAGGGCCTTCGGATTTGGCCGCCATGGAGGAACGCCTTCAGGCACTTGAGGCTCGCATTGCATCGAAGCTGGAGAAACAGCTAGCTAATTGTTTGGTGCCCAGGGCATCATCATCAACCGTTGTACAGCCAGTCCTCAAAACATATGCTCTGCCTACGGAAGCATCGACATTGGGGCATCAAAAATATCCAACCCTGGTTCCTGGTGGAACCATCTCTCTCTCAAGGGTATCAAGAACCTCTTTGGAGAGCAGGTGGAGGAAAAAGCTGGCAACAGAGAAGCAGCACATCACCCTCTCCAAGCTCTTGAGATGCATATCTGATCCCTATCATGTATCAGGAGGGAGGCCAGAAGAAGGCCTACTACCCACATAAGTGCAAGTACTTTCCTGGTCCTCAAGCCTCCTAACAAAAGTCACAGGCTCCTCACCTACAATGTCAGGAGAAGCCCCAAAAGGCTCAGCCTACCCTGCACTGAAGCCTGGGACGGGTTTTGACTGGTTCCTTCAGAGCACAACCAATTTACCAGTGACCGCAAGGGGGCATTCTCTGGTGGGGAGATGGCTCACTCTCTTTGCTGCATGTTGCACTTTGCCCGAGCTACCACCTCATTGTCCCCGGAGGGTATTTCCCCTTGACCCTCTGTATCTAAATCTCCTTCACGGGGAAATCTCCACCCTTCTGGCCAATCTCGCCATTGAGCCTGTGCCTCAGGAGCAGATCGGTCAGGGATTTTACTCCAGGTACTTTCTGTCCCTAAGAAAAGTACCTATCCTGGATCTCAAAGACCTCAGCATCTTTCTGGTGTGAGAAAAGTTCAAGATGGTCTCTCTAGAGACCCTGCTCCCTTATCTTCAGAAAGACGATTGACTCTGCTCCCTGGATCTAAAGGATGCATATACCCACATACCTATCCATCCAGCCAACTGGAATTATCTCAGATTTGTCCTGGGAGGATAGCACTTTCAGTACCGAATGATGCCCTTTGGACTGGCCTTGGCACCCCGAGTCTTCACAAAGTGCCTTGCATTGGTAGTGGCCTATCTCAGAACACTGGAGGTTTTTTGTCTTCCCTTACCTGGACGACTGGCTCATAAAAAGCACCATTCCAGATGGAGTCCGACACTCCAACACTGCTGACCATCCAGGTGCTAGAGCTCTTGGGTTTCATTGTAAATTTCCCAAAGTCCCATCTTCAGCTTATCCAGCAACTGGAGTTCATAGGGGCTCTCCTCAACACGACTCAAGCAAAGGCTTTTCTTCTACTGGATCGACTCCAGAGATTGATGGCTTTGGTCTGAAATACTTAGCGGCGTTGGCAGACAATGGCTTGTGGGATGCTGACCATGCTCATCCACATGGCCTCTGTGGTGCACATCACTCTCCTGGCTCATCTGTTGATGACCAGCAAAGGGAACACCCAACCTGCAGTGTTGGTAGGCACAAAGAAAGCAGGACACAGCACCACCGGATGGACAGAGAGCTTTATTATGTAAACTGCAAGGTCAGCTCAACACGTGTTTTGGTCAGTGGCCTTCCTCAGGGGACTACGACCTCATAAAATATAATTAAAAAGATAAAACTCTTTTTCTCACCTTAATAACCCCCCACCACACTAATATTCCTTCATCCAACTCTTTACTCCCACAACCTGACTCATAACTAAGAATATACCTGACCACCAAATCAGGTACATCTCACTGTCCCCACATTCTTATACACGATTGTATTAATTCTAATCTGTAAATCTGTAAATAGTTCATAATTTAACTCTGTTATTAGCTTATTAGTTTCCTCTTCCCCGTTCAGTCCAAGTTTATTTTCCTATTATAATGTAAGCATTGATATCATTGTTCTGATGTAATGCAAATGTTATTGTTTTATGTAAACCGCACTGACCTTGAATAGCGCGGTATATAAGAATGGATAAATAAATAAATAAAATAAATAAAAACACATATAAATAACCATACAAATAAATAAAATGTTAAAAAGATAGTAGACTAGAAACCAGACCTAAGTCAGACAACCATTAAAAATAATCATGATTAAGAAAGTAAATGATAATAAAACTAATGGACATTCATATAATAACCAAATCAAGCCTAATGCATAACATAGTAACAGAATGAGAGATTGATGAACCATTAAATTAGAATAATTAAGCAGTTAAAGGATGAATAATAATAATCCAAAACATCAGCCAAAGGTTAAAGCCCTAAAATGGAGCAATTAGAATGTACTCAGAGAACTCACCTACAGTGCTTCAAAGAACACTCTCTGAAACGTAGCCTACAAACGAGTTAGCACAAAGGGTGGAAGACATGGTATGAGGAGAAGTGGTATTGCTAGAGGAGTCCAGGAACAAATTAAAAACACAAATGATGTGGAAGAAAGTCAAATCCAATGGAGAAGTGATTGGCATCCCAAAAAATAAACCAATAGGGACTTCACAATTGTTACAGCACTGAATGTAAAATAAGTGATGGTTATAATCATTATTGAAAACCTGGAAATAGCAAGAGACAAGTTGATGGTGAAGTGGTAAAAAAAAATGTGATCGTTACCAAGCAGAGTGACCAGTAATGTGTAGCTGGAATTAATAAAGCTTGCAATTTGTGCAAATAGAACAAAAGTAAATGTTTAAAAGTGAAGAACACTTGAAGATACCTGCCAATTGCTGCAGGGGATGTTGTAGAATGGGGAGTAAAATCGGAGGAACATTGGCTCCTTCTTAAACCAGAGACTCAGGGCACATTATCCAAATTTGGTCACACTGGATATCGCCTCAATTTGTACACCAACATTCCGCAACAGGAGGCCATCTATTTTGTTGAGAATGTTTTACTCAAGCGCACACAGCATAAACGCATCCCAACACATTACCTCACACAACTATCCAGGGTAGCTCTTTCCGAGAACTACTTCTGGTTTGGTTGCCTCTTTTACCAAGAAATTAAGGGGGTGGCCATGGGGTCATCGATGACACCAGATGTTGTGAGCCTCTATATTTCAGAATTTGAGTCAGAGTTCGTCACTGATCATTTATTTATTTATTTTATTTAGCAAGCATTTGTAGCCCGCTCCTTCCAGCGATCAGAAGCGGGTAGGATTACTATTGTGAAACTGCCGAATCAAGGCAGGTACAAATTTTGTTTACATACAGATTGTCAGAAAAGCACATCATACAGATCATACATCTCATCATGTTTTCAGGGATCATGTACGCTTATGGAAATGTTACATCGACAACTTCTTCCTCATTTGAGAAGGGGATGAAGCTATCTTAGAACAGTTTCTACACTGGATTAACATATTGGAAATTAATTTACAGTTTCAAGCACAGTTCGGTAGGAGATTGCAGATTTGGATATTAAGATCATTAAGAATAACCACCGGTTTAAGACTGATCTGTACCTCAAACCTACTGTTCGCAATCATTTCCTACCTTACCAAAGTTTCCATAACAGTTCCTTGAGAAATAATCTGCCCGTCAGCCGATACCGGAGGATGTAGTAAAGGCTGTTAGTGTAGCTGGGTTTAAAAAAGGTTTGGACAAGTTCCTGGAGGAAAGGTCCATAAACCATTATTAAGAAGGGACCCAGGATATCAATGCTTGAACCAATATAAGCATTGTGGAACCTGTGTCCCTTGGGGAAACTGCTAGGTACGTATGACCTAGATTGGCCACTGTTGGAAACAGAATACTGGGCTTGATGGACCTTGGTCTGACCCAGTATGGCATATCTTATGTTCTTATGTTCTTATGTTCTTATGGGCCTGACGTATCTGTTCTGCAAAGGATGACTTTAAAAGAAGAGCACAAGAATTGAATGATAAGTTTGTGGAGAAACAGTATCCTAAAAGTTCATTCAAAAAGCATACAACAGAGTCATGACCACTGATCATGCTTCTCTCCTCTCCAAAAAAGAGAAGATGCCTAACTAAAGAAAGATCTGTTCGCTATTATATCTCGGATATCATCAAGAAAGAATGGCATATCATCCAGACTATACCTGCCTTTACCTCCCAGAAGGTAACTATTGCCTACAAGAGGAATCCCAACCTCTCCAACCTTTTGTGCCTTCCGCCTTGCCTGTTGCTCGCTGGAAATCTAGGACTATGGGTCACGTCAAGTGCGGATCTTGCTCCGTCTGTGTCCATACTATTATCACCAAGGAGGCGTTCAGTTACCCTAAAACTCAACAGTGATTCCCTTTGACAGTTTTCACAAACTGCAATTCTGAAAATGCCATTTATACCATCATATATCCTTGTGGCCTTCCCTTTATTGAAAAGACCAAAAGAAGTATTAAGACACGTATTATCGAACATCACAGCTGTGTCACTCGCTGTCTTCCACAGAAGCCCTTGGTCAGCCACTGGCTAGAAGCATCTCACAGTTCTTCGGATATCAGGTGTTTAATCCTTAAGCAGGTCATCCTCATTTTATTTATTTAAAGGGTATTTGTATCCCGCCTTATCCTTTAATCAAGGCGGTGAGCACAGCAAGCGATCAGTGTAAGTGTTGTGTGTTAGGTGAGCTTTATGTACAGTGTGGGTGCGTGGGTGCGAGTGTTTTGATTTGTGTGAGCTATTTACATATGCGCTATGTACAGTATATACATTGGGTTCTGGGTCCAGGCTTGGTGGTTTCCGTGAGCTGTCATTAGTCCAGATTGGATCCGGTTTGTGGATTCAGGTTAAGCATTTGGGCCATAGTGATCTGTGAAGAGTACAGTCTTCAGGTGCTTCCGGAAGTCCTTCAGATCTTCAGTTGATCGTAGGTCGTGAGGGAGTGAGTTCCATATTGATGGGGCTGCCAGGGAGAGTGCCCTTTGTGTGGTGGCTTTGCGTGCTTTTGTGTAGTTGTTTGGGGTGCTGAGTGTGTCTGTTGTGGCTTTTCTTCTTGGTCTGTTGCTGGTGTTAGGGAGAATGAGGGCTTGGAGGTTGAGTGCTGATCTCTTGTGTCTGATTCTGAATATGTTTAAGATCATCTTGTATTTGATGCGGTGGCTGATTGGGAGCCAGTGGAGGTCTTTGAGGATGGGGGTGATGTGTGCTTGGGTTGTTGCACCGGTAATTATCCTGGCTGCTGTGTTTTGGGCCATTTGAAGTGGTTTGAGTGATTGTTTTGGTATTCCGTTGTAGATCGGGTTGCAGAAATCCAGTATGGGGGTTATGAGTGCTTGGCAGACTGTGCGGAAGTGTTCGTCGGAGAGTAGAGGCTTGAGGCGTCTGGTTATTTTCATTTTGTAGTATGCGTTTCTGGCGGTTTTTTTGATGTGTGATTGTAGGTTCAGCTCTTTGTCGAGGGTTATTCCGAGGTATTTTACTTCGTCCTTTAGTGGGATTGTCGTGTTGTTGGTTGTGATGAATGTTGGGGGGCTGAAGTCGGTGTTTCGTGTGATGATGAGTGCTTCTGTCTTGTTGTAGTTGATTGCTAGGTTGTTGCGTTTAAGCCATGTGGATATGTTGTCTAGACAGTTTGTTATCTTGTTGTAGTCGGGGCTGTTGAGGTTGATCGGTGTGTAAATCATGATGTCGTCTGCGTAGATGGTATAGTTTATTTTGTGGGCGGAGATGATGTGGCAGATCGGTTGTATGTATAAGTTGAATAGAAGTAAGGATAGCGCCGATCCTTGTGGTACTCCTTGCTTGATCTTCATGGGTTGTGAAGTTTTGGTTCCGATTTTGACTTGGAACTGTCTGTCGGTTAAGTAGGAGTTGAACCAACTTAGGACGGTGCCGGTTACTCCGATGTTCCGTAGTCTGGTTAGGAGGATTCTGTGGTCCACTGTGTCAAAGGCCGCTGATATGTCTATGAAAATCATTAGTGTTCCTTGATTGTAGTGGTCTATGGTTTGGATGATGTAATTGAAAAGGTATAGTAGAAGTGTTTCGACTCCGTGGTTTGGGCGGAAGCCATGTTGATGTATATCCAGCGGGGCGTGCTCGTCGATGTGGTCCTGGAGCTGTTGTTGCACTGACTTTTCTATGATTTTAGCCAGAAGTGGTATGCTGGAGATTGGCCTGTAGGCTGCTGGGTTACTCTTTTCTAGGTTGGCGTGGTGGAGACATACAAAATATGGAGGGCAGACTAGATAGACCATGTGGTCTTTTTCTGCCGTCATGTTTCTATGTTTCTAAAATACCTTACTCAAGTTGGAAAAAAAGATTCATTTTTTGAAATGAATATGCTCCATCCATCGGGGTTCAACTAAGAAACTGATTTCTCTGTGTTTTTGTGAATCCAGACCACCCCGTTTGCTTTACCCTTACGGCTAATATTGATGTAGTATTATAATTTGTTTTAATTACATTTTTCCCTCTTTTAGGTAGCACAATTTGTTCACATGGGTTTGTTTTTATTTCATTTTTTATTTTTTGATGTGATATTGTATAACACCCTCTCCTGGGCAATTTGCCCTGTGGCTTGTGCTGCTTATTTACCTGAGCTGGTCATTTCAACTGGTGGTTTTATGGATTTTTTAATTTGTCTCCTTACATCTTATCCTATTATATTTGTTGTTGTTATTCTATTTTAACTCCTCTTCTCCCCCTTCCCCCTCTCCCTCCCCCTTTCCTCTTCCCTCTCCCAATTCTCCAATCCAGTTTTTTAAAAATGATGGATTTGTCATGCATTTTATAGATGTTTCTTGGGCAGTTCCTCTTCTCCTCTGACAGCTGACCGCACAGTTCCAATATGTTCGGTAAGTTGATACAATTTGTATAAGTTTAGTTTCCATATGCCCCCCTCTTTTTTTATTATACCTTAAAATGCCATTATCGTTTGAACTACACTAGTGAAGACACTTTCTTTTGTTTTATTTTACGATTATGGCATCATACAATGCGGAGACAACTCTTCGAGTGCGCCGGAGAAGCATGCCTTCACTTTCATTTATTCTTTTGATTCAGTCGCTGCATAAATCACATCTTTATTATTGTTGCTTTTTTTCTTTTTTTCTTTCACAAGCTCTTTGTGCTGTCGCATTTGATCTGCATTAGTGAAGTAAGTCTTTACATCTAGTATGTATGGCACAATGCAGCGCAGGGACGGCACAACGGAGAAGTACGCTCTTACCCTTTTATTTTTAATTCTGTTTTGGGAAATTTTATCTGATCTCTGGAGTTACTGCATTTTTATTCATCCCCCCTTCATCTTCCTTATGCAATCTGTTCTATCAGGTAATCCATTTGGCTGCAGCGTTCTCCAATGTATTTTCGGTGATATCATGACATCACTGCATCTTGATTTAAACTGCGCTGTTAGTGGCGCCAAAATTTGCTTAGCCTTAAAGTTTGATCACTTTTCCAGGTATGTGTCGGGTTTTTTGAGTTTGGCTTTGGCCTTTCATATTGGCGATTTTGCTCCCCACTCTAACACGTCCTCTGCAGCAATTTGCTTTGTCAGGTGTCTTCAGTGTTCCTCACTTTTAAACATTTACTTTTGTTCTATTTGCACAATTTGCAAGCTCTATTAATTCCAGCTACACATTGCTGGTCACTCTGCTTGGTAACAATCACATTTTTTGCCACTTCACCACCGACTTGCCCCTTGCAGGTTTACAATAATGATTATAACCATCACTTATTTTACATTCAGTGATGTAACAATTGTGAAGTCCCTATTGGTTTATTTTTTGGAATGCCAATCACTTCTTCATTGGATTTGACTTTCTTCCACCTCATTTGTGTTTTTAATTTGTTCCTGGACTCCTCTAGCAATACCAGTTCTCCTCATACCATGTCTTTCTCCCTTTGTGCTAACTCGTTTGTAGGCTATGTTTCAGAGAGTGAAGCACTGTTGGTGAGTTCTCGGAGTACATTCTAATTGTTCCATTTTAGGGCTTTAACCCTTGGCTGATGTTTTGGATTATTATTCATCCTTTAACTGATTAATTATTTTAACTTAATGGTTCATCAATTACTCTCATTCTGTTACTCTGTTATGCATTAGGCTTGATTTGTACTCATGGTTATTATTTATATAGCCATTAGTTTTATTATCATTTACTTTCTTAATCATGATTATTTTTAATGGTTGTCTGACTTTGGTTTGGTTTCTAGTGTATTATCTTTTTAACATTTTATTATTTATGTATGGTTGAAACACAATCACACCCAAATATCAATAACTACATTCCAACCACGTAAACTTTCCTGTCGCAACAGCACATTACACTATTTCACCAGATTAACAGTACGCTTTTCAGACACTATGACACTGACATGTTCAATGTAACAACTCAATTGTCGTGTGACATTGCAGTGTTTTTTGTTCAATTGTAAACTGCACTGATTTTAATAGCGCGGTATATAAGAGAAGTAAATAAATAAATAAATAATATGTAAATAGTTGTTTTGTAAATAGTTGCTCCTGTTATCCAAGTTGATTTTCCTGTTAACTGTAATGACCAGATAAATGTAACTTGTCTGAGGTTTCTTGTTCCATGTAAACTGCGCTGATAACGAATAGTGCGGTATATAAAAAATGTTAATAAATAAATAAATACATATTTTATCTTTTAAATTATATTTTATGAGGTCATTGTACCCTGAGGAAGGCCATTGGATGAAACCTGTGTTGAGCTGACTTTGCAGTTTACATAGTAAAGCTCTCTGTCCATCCGGTGGCACTGTTTGTCTTGCTTTCTTTGTGTCTACCCATCTGTCAATGAGACAAGCTCAAGGGACACTGAGTACTCAGTGGAAGTGGGCCACCAGCCGCTTCCAGGACCAGGTGGTGGTCACCGTTCCCTTTGTCCAGTCCCTGAGTTGGTGGTAGGATCCTCAGAACCTGCTCGGGGGCCTCCATTTTCAGAAGGTGCCACTTCAGAAGAAACTGACTATGGATGCATTCAGCCTGGGTTGGAGAGCGCATCTGGATGGACTCCACATTCAGGGTGTCTGGTCCGAACAGGGGAGCCTGCACCAGGTCAGTCTTTTGTAATTACAAGCCATAGCGAATGCTCTCAGGACTTTCTGGAATTCCTGGTTAACCAAATTGTTCTGCTTCAGACTGACAATCAGGTTGTAATGTACTACATAAACAAGCAAGGGGGCACGGGGTCGGATCTCCTATGCTGGGAGGCAGTCCGGTTGTGGAAGTTTGACTCACGGTATGGAGTTAGGGGCCACATATCTGCCAAGGGAGATATCCTGGCAGACCAACTTAGTACAGCCTCCAGCTACATGAGTGGACTCTGGACAGGGATGTCAGGGCCCAGATCTTTTGGAAGTGGACTACCCCCTCCATAGATCTGTTTGCCTGGTGGCTGTTATGTCATCACACCATGTTAGTGAGCTCCAGGCTCTTGTGACTCATCCACTGTACACCAGGATCCATTATTACAGAGTGGTCCTGCACACTCATCCTCGATTCCTCCCAAAGGTGGTATTGGCTTTCCACCTCAGTCAATTGTTCTGCTGGTCTTCTTTCCGAGGCCTCATCCCATAGAGGGAAAGCGGCACAGCACATGCGGAACTGCATGGGAGCCTTGGCCTAGAGCTGATGAAGGTTCACTGAAGATCCATCCAGCTGTTTGTCTGTTTTGACCCCAGCCAGCTAGGGGCTGCCGTTTCCACATACACTCTTTCAATTGGTTGGAAAACTGCATCTCTTTTGCTTATGCCCAGGCTGGCCTGAGCCTTGGTGGTCATGTCACAGCTCACAGAGCCATGGCTGTGTCGGTGACCAACTTGTGCTCGGTCTCCATGGAAGAGATCTGCAGTACTGTGACATGGTCTTCTGTCCACACCTTTATATCTCACCAGGGGCAGCCCAAGGGGGGTGCGGGGCCATGTGCGGAGACTCGGTGCGGGGCCTCATTTGCATAAGTGGCCTTATTTGCATAAATATTTGCATAATGTTACCATACACTACCTTTTAGTAAACATGCCTCTTAATGAGTATGGATAAAGAAAGACTAAAAGATTTCTACATTACTATAATCCAGTGCCAACCGCCAGGCACATTAGGAACTACTACAAACGCTGCCCATTTAGAACCCATAGCAAACCCGCCATATCCTGACAGCATTACCAGGACTCACAAAGCACCATACCCTAACTATCAAAAGGTAGCACTGCAAATATTAAACCAATACATTTCAGAGAATACTGGGGAAAGAGAACAAGTGGCAATGTCAAATAGGAATTACATAAACAGAATACCTCAGCTCAGTTACACATGCAGAACATAGACCATCACCAAACAAGGAATCACAATTTAGAAACAGGAAGGCAATAATTAAAACTGGGAACCCCAAAAGCCAAACTTGGAATGTACAACAACACTGTAGAAATAAAACTATAAATTAATTTCCTCTTGTACCAAACAAAGCGCAGATGTTAATGATGCACATTTCCCAGAGCTTTCATATTCCAGTTAATAAGTTCAAAATAGAGATATCTTTCTACCTTTTGTGCATTTTTTTTCAGTTGCAATTGCTCCAGCCACTTTCTTCTGGTTTCTTTGTTTTCTGCTAACTCTCCATCGTCTGCTGTCCATTTGTCCTTTCTTCTCTCTTCTAGTTTTTTTTCCCATTCTCTCTCTACATCTGCTTTAACATACTAATCTTTCTCCTTTTGCTCTTTCCTCATTCCTATTTCATCCACTCAAATTTTACCCCTCCATCCTCAATCCCCACTTACTCTTTATTTATTTATTTAACGTTTCTTATATACCGCGCTATTTGTCATCAGTGCGGTTTACATTAAAACATTATAACACTTGGTCAGATACATTTGGCCGTCGTTTACATAGAACAGGGATTTAACATAGAGGTAAACTTGGGGAAACTATATACATTCCAAGTCAATATACATAAA
This sequence comes from Ichthyophis bannanicus, assembly GCA_033557465.1. Classification (NCBI taxonomy): domain Eukaryota; kingdom Metazoa; phylum Chordata; class Amphibia; order Gymnophiona; family Ichthyophiidae; genus Ichthyophis; species Ichthyophis bannanicus. The sequence continues at coordinate 904,909,280 of CM066035.1, read as the reverse complement.
CTTGGGGAAACTATATACAAATAAATACATTACATGTTCGAGATGATTACACAATATAGTTTAGCATCATATAGCTGTTGTTTGATGTAGTGAGGTTGTGGGAGAAATACGGGGAGGGATATCGGGATGGGTATAGTGCAAGAGAAAAAGGTGGTGTTTTAGGGCTTTTCTAAACTGACTAAGATCCCTAATTGCTCTAATGCAAGGGGGGAGTTTGTTCCAGCACGCAGGGGTGTAGTTTGAGAATGCCCTATTAATGGTGATCTGGTTGAGCTTTGTGGATTCACTTGGTATTAGTAGCATGTCAGCGGCCAGTGATCTCCTGGATCTGTTTGGAGAGTGTGTGATGAGGTCAGAGATGGAAGTTGGAGATATCTTGTTGAAGGCCTTGTAGGTAATGAGGAGGGTTTTGTATAGGATCCTACAGCTTATGGGAAGCCAGTGGAGTTCCTTTAGAATGGGGGAGATGTGTTCGGTTCTTGCGGCTCCGTAGAGCACACAGGCTGCTGCATTCATGGCTAGCTGCAGAGGGTTGAGGGTGCTCTTTGGGAGACCATGTAGAACTATGTTGGCATAATCGAAGTGCGGTGTGATTAGTGCTTGGAAGATGGTGCGGAAATCGCCAGGTTCCATCATGGGTCTAAGATGCCGTAGGGTTTTGATCTTGAAGTAGATGGTTTTGACTGTTCGTTTGATATGTTCCTTGAAGTCCAGTTGTTGATCGAGTATTACCCCGAGATATCATATATTGGGTTTGATTGGGAGCTCCGCGTCTCTGACTTTGAGCATTGGTGGGGGAGAGTAACATTTATTCCTTGTGATTATTAGGACTTCGTTTTTTTGAAGTTTATCTGGAGGTTCTGAGTGAGTAGCCAGTCCGTTATTGCGTTGAAGCAGTTGACTAGCACTGTGTAGTCAGGACAACTGATGGTTATGGGTGTAAATAGTAGTACATCATCGGCGTACATAAGGCAAGATATGCCAAATGAACGGGTGATGTCGCAAATTGGCTGCATATAGATGTTGAAGAGCAGCGCAGAGAGGGAGGAGCCTTGGGGTACGCCTTGTGTCTGGTGGAAAGATTCGGAAGTGGCATTTCCAATACGGACTTGTTGCCATCTGTTTTCGAGGTAGGATTTGCACCAGTTCCAGGCTTGGTCACGAATTCCCTTCTCATGTAGACACGTAAGAAGCTGTAGATGGTCTACGGAGTCGAACGCTGCTGCTATATCGAGGAATATTAGCGCAAAGCCCTTCTTTATACTGTCTATTCCATTGATCAATGAACTGGTTAATGTTGTTAGCAGAGTTTCAATACCGTGGGCTTCTCTGAATTCATGTTGAGCGGGATCTAATGGTGAGGATGAGTCAACATGCTGCTGGATCTGTCTCAGGGTTAATTTCTCGAGAATTTTAGCTAGTAATGGGATACTAGAGATTGGTCTGTACGAGTCTTCCTTCTTTGGATCAAGTTGATTGTTTTTTAGTAGTGGGCGAATGGATGTGTGCTTGAGTGCATCTGGGAAGACTCCCGTTTCAAAGGACAACTTGGTAATGTTGGCTATGAAAGGACTGAGCTCCGTGCGCATCGTCTTGATCCAGTGTGCTGGGCAGGGATCAGTTGGTGCAGTCGTGGTGTTGATTGAGGCAATTACTTCTTCAATGGTCTTCGATGATGGAGGTGAAAGTTTGGTGATTGTAGGCTGAATATGAGTAGTTTTGGAGTTTGAGGTATGGTTGAGAAGTGGTGGTGGTGTAGTTGTAGTTATCTTTATTGCCTTGGATTGGATGTAGTTTGCATATGCCTGAGGCTGAATACCTTCTTGTTGAGGTGGGGAGGGTTGGTTGGTAAGGGATTTCACAAGGTGGAAAAGGCCTTTTGGTTTATTTAGTGAGCGGTTGAGGATTTTTGCATGGAATTGTTTCCTTTTGGCCCAGGTTGATTCGCGGTGGGTCTTCAGGTATTGTAAATAGATGGATTGGTCTGAGGTATTATGAGTGGCTCTCCATTTTCTTTCGAGTTTTCTAAGCTTAAGTAGGGAGGCTCTTAGTTCCGAGGAAAACCATGGGGCGGTCTGCTTCTTAGTGGCTCTTGTGTCAGGTGTGGCTTTTCTGTTGTTGGCAGGCTGTTGAGCGTATTGAGATAGGGTCCGGTTCCAGTTGGACAGCATTTCATTAAGGTTGTTTGTTGGTTGAGCAAGTTTTGGGAGAATATCGCTAATGACTATTTCCCTGTCAAGTTGTTTGAAGTGTGCGACTCTTGATGTAGCCAATGTATTTAAGTGGTGGCATGTAGTTTGTTGCGTTGGTATCTGGAATGTTATTAGACTGTGGTCTGACCAGGGGACTGGTGAGATGGTAAGGTCAAATTGATTTAACGTACTCATAACTGTATGGGGGATGAAAATTAGGTCAAGGAGGTTCCCTCCTTGATGGGTGGGATCTGATATAACTTGCTTGTAGTTGAGGTTAGACATTGCTTCTAGGAAGGTTTTGGTTAGGGCGGGTTGCGTAGAAGCAAGATTGAGGTCGCCCAGCAACCAGTTAGGTTTGGAGGGGTCTTCTGGGTTACATGCTAAGTCAATGATGTCCGAGAGCTTATCTGATCCAGTACCTGGTGCTCTGTAAATGAGGTTAATAGTATTGAATTTACTGGTGATAGTTAGTGTGTTTAGGTGCTGTGTGCTCTTGGTAAGGCTAATCCGGTATTGTAACGCTGACTTTGCAAGAATCAGTACGCCTCCACCTCTTTTGTTTTCCCTGTTACAGGTGTAGATCGAAAAGTTAGGAGGTGTAAGGTGGTTCAGTATGATGTTGTCAGATTCAGAGATCCATGTTTCTGTGACCATTAGTATGTCTAGATTGTGGGTAGTGATTAGGTCAGTGATTACAGGCCATTTATTACGGACCGAGCGGGCATTGATAAGGGCGTACCTAAGTTCTTGCTGATGTTTTGAATCTATATGTTTTGTGGGGTTTGAGGTCTCTATAGATACATAAAGTAGGTGTGACTGTCTTCGGTGGTAGGGGTTTGGCTGTCGGTGGTATTGGTTGTTGTATTGTTTACCGTTTGTGCACTTTAGTAGTTGTATAGGGTTGCAGCCCTCTGCAGATACAACCGAATCGTAGAGAGTGCTGGCTAGAGTATATATTAGGGCGAGAGTAAATAATGGGTATGCCATTTGTGCTTTCGATGTAGGGTCTCACTATGTTAATGGGTGTTGCCTTGTGATGTTGTATGTGTTTCCTGGTGATGTTTGTTGTCGTTGTCTCGTGGTAGTAGGAGTGTTTAGTAATTCAGTGTAGTATGGTGTGGTAGTGGGGGTGTTTAGCAATTCAGTATAGCAAATTAGTATAGCAATTCAATATAGCAAATCAGTATAGCAATTCAATGTAGCAATTCGGTATGGCAGTTCAATGTAGCAATTCAGTATAGCAATTCGGAATAGCAATCAGTATAGCAATTCAGTATAGTAATTCAGTTACTTAGTTGCAGTTACTTACATAGGTACTAGTATGCTTAGGGTTAGTGTGAAAATTCAGTTACTTGGTTGTATCTACTTATACAGGTACATTGTAGTCAACTTAATGCATATTTAGTGATAAAGCTCAGTTACTCTCCCAATACCCGGCCAATTGTAGATTTTTCATCCCTCCCACACAAAATATTTTTCCCCTCTCCATTTTACTCTCGTAGCCCCATCCCATTCTAATCCTCCCCCAACATCAGCTCCCTTCTAGTTCCAGCCTCACCCAGCATCCATTCCCTTCTAGTCCCTGCATCAGCCCATTTCCAGTCCTAGCCCCCCATCAGCCCATTTCCAGTCCTAGCTCCCCCATCCATTTCCAGTCCGAGCCCCTTCACCAGCTCATTTCCAATCCTAGCCCCCCATCAGCCCATTTCTAGTCATTTCCTAGGGAGGAGGGAGGAGTAGCCTAGTGGTTGGGGCAAGGTACTTCAGGCCGGAAGGTCGGGGGTTCAAATCCCACTAGAGGACAGCAACCTTGGGCCGGAAGGACTGGGGTTTCTAGTCCCACAGATGCTCCTTGTGGTCTTGGGCAAGCCACTTAACCCTCCATAGCCCATGTTCCCTGTAAGTATTAGTGTATGTGTCTCATATCCCCGCGTGTTAAATGTATCCCCCAATTGTGTTGTGACCGCTTTGATTGAAGGATAAGGCGGTATACAAAACTGTCTAAATAAAATAAATAAATAAATTTCCTAGCCCCACCATCAGCCCATGTCAAATCCTAGCTCCTCTCCACTCAGCCCAATTCCAGTCCAAGCCCCCCCATGAGTCCATTTCAATCCAAGCCCCCACCACAACCCATTTCCAATCTTAGCTCCCCCCAACAGCCCATTTCCAGTCCTATCCTAGCTGCTCCATCAGCCCATTTCCAGTCCTAGCTCCCTTCCCTCACAGCCCATTTCCATTCCAAGTCCCCGTCCCCATCAGCAATTTGCAGTTCAAGCCTCCCCTTCCACTCAGCCCATTTCCAGTCCTAGCAACCCCCCAACCCATTACCAGTCCTAGCCCACCCTCAACCCCCTTCCAGTCCTAACCCCACATATCCCCATTTTCAGTTTAAGCCCCCCCTATAACACATTACCAGTCCTAACCCCCCCATCAGCCCACTTCCAGTCCTAAACCCATCAGCCCCCCAAAGCCCATTGCCAGTCCTAACCCCCCCATCAGCCCACAGCCCATTACCAGTCCTAACCCCATCAGCCCACTTCCAGTCCTGAACCCATCAGGCCATTTCCAGTCAGCCCCCCATAGCCCATTGCCAGTCCTACCCCCCCCCCCCCATCAGCCCACAGCCCATTACCAGTCCTAACCCCATCAGCCCACCTCAAGTCCTAACCCCTCCCCATCAGCCCATTTCCTGTCCTAGCCCCCCCATAGCCCCATTACCAGTCCTAACCCCCTATAGCCCATTACCAGTCCTCGCCCCCCCCCACAGCCCACAGCCCATTACCAGTCCAAACCCCATCCGCCCACCCCAATTCCTAACCCCACCCCAACAGCCCATTTCCTGTCCTAGCCCCCCCCCCCCATAGCCCATGACCAGTCCTAACCCCCCCCCCATAGCCCATTACCAGTCCTAACCCCCCATCACCCCAGTTCCAGGCAGGCCCCAACCGCCCACAGCCCATTACCAGTCTTAACCCCCCCATAGCCCATTACCAGTCCTAACCCCCCCAACAGCCCATTACCAGTCCTAACCCCATCAACCCACAGCCCATTACCAGTCCTAACCCCATCAGCCCACCTCAAGTCCTAACCCCTCCCCATCAGCCCATTTCTTGTCCTAGCCCCCCATAGCCCATTACCAGTCCTAACCACTGTTCCCTCTAAGCTGTGTGCGTGTGCGCGCGTGCGCGCACCTCGCCAAGCGAGTGCACATACTTTACAACAGAGCGCACAAACATTATGGCTCTGATTCTGATAGAAAACAACACAGATGTCTTAAAATTTAAAAGTTATGATTGTAATTACTAGAAATGTCCTGCTTCATTTAGTAATCGTCTATTTTCATTTAATTTGGTTAAAATCAATGTGGTGTACATACTGTATTCTGACGTGTAGTCAAATTTTAAAGTATATAACTCTGAGTGTCGTTATGTGGCGCACAAAAATTTAACCTTCCTTCAAAAGCTGCACACAGCTGATATTTTATGCGCACACAGCCTACAGAAAATTAGAGGGAACATTGGTCCTAACCCCCCCAACAGCCCACAGCCCACTACCAGTCCTAACCCCATCAGCCCACCTCCAGTCTTAACCCCCCCATCAGCCCATTTCGAGTCCTAGCCCCCCCCATAGCCCATTACCAGTCCTAACCCCCCCATCAACCCACAGCACACCTCAAGTCAGGTCCTAACCCCCTCCATAGCCCATTACCAGTCCTAACCCCCCCCCACATCGGCTCAGGAAAATTAAAAAAAAAAAAAAAAAAAGCTGGCGGCTGCTGCTGCCGCCGCTGCCACAGCAGCGGCAGAATGGAGTGTCCTGCGGGGCCCCATCTGCCCGGCTGAGCCCCTCTGCCCGGCTTTCAGATTCGCGAAGGGAGAGCGTCTCCCTCGCGTCTCTGTTAAGCCTGCAGGGACAGATGGGAAATTTCGGGGCTGATGGGAAATTTCCCATCTGCCCCTGCAGGCTTAACAGAGACGCGAGGGAGATGCTCTCCCTTCGCGAATCTGAAAGCCGGGCAGAGGGGCTCAGCCGGGCAGAGGGGGCCCCGCGGGACACTCCATTCTGCTGCTGCTGCGGCGGCAGCGGCAGCAGCCAGCTTTTTTTTTTTTTTTATTTAATTTTTTAAAAAGCAGAATGTTCTTTGTGCGGGGCCCCCTGAAACGCGGGACCCTGTGCAAAAAACATTCTTGCTCTATGGACGGGCCGGCCCTGTATCTCACTACTGCCTGGATGGAGATTTCTGATGTGACAGCAATTTCGGTCAATCTGTACTCTGACAGTTATTTGAAGATTAGAATCTGACTCCATCCTACTAAGGCCCTACTGTCCATCCAGGCTACCAACCCCCTCCCCCCCATAAATTCCACAGAGCTTGAATGTTCATGAATGAGACTGTATGGTGGAGAAGTTCAATCCCTTTGGGAACTATCAGTGCTGTACATAGTTGATTCTCCATTTCTTTGTTCACTTTGCCCCTGTTGGGCTTTTCAGCCTCCTTGGTTTTCGATAGCAGGTAGCTTGGGAGTCCAGTACGTGAGGACTTCATTCCTGCTTGTCTACAGAGAAAAGGAAGTTACTCATCTGTAGCAGGTGTTCTCCGTGGACATCAGGAATAAGTCCTCACAAACTTACCCCCTCCCTGAGGAGTTGTCTTCTGCTACACCTTTGTTATCAAAACTGGAGAAGATAGTGCCACAGCAGGCAGGAGACAGCCACATAGGTGCAGTTTAGCCTCCCAAAAGCTTCCAATAGAAGCTGGGGAGTGTTCCTGTGTGGGGCTCCATCGATGACGCCACCTCATATGTGAGGACTTATTCCTGCTGTCCACAGAGAACATAGAAACATGATGGCAGAAAAAGACCACATGGCCTATCTAGTCTGCCCTTCCATATCAACTACTACAACGGTCCCCTTTTTTCCTTTAGAGATCCTCTGTGTTCGTCCTGTGCTTTTTTGAATTCAGGTAGTGTCCTCATCTCTACCACCTCCACTGGGAAACTATTCTATGCATTTACCACTCTTTCCATAAAGAAATATTTCTGCTTATTACTCCAGAGTCTATCCACTTTCATCCTCATTCTATGTCCTCTCATAGCAGAGCTTGCTTTCAATCGAAAGAGGCTCTCCTCTTGTGCATTTATGCCACGGAGGTATTTAAACATCTCTATCATATCCCCTCTATCCCATATTTCCTCTAAGGGGTACATATTAAGAGCCTTAAGTCTGTCCCTATATGCTTTATAACGAAGACCACTAACCATCTTAGTAGCCACCCTCTACTTATATCCTTTTGAAGGTGCGGTCTCCAGAATTGCACACAATACTCCAAATGAGGTCGCACCAAAGACTTATAAAGAGGCATTATCACTTCCTTTCTCCTGCTGGCCGTTCCTCTCCCTATACACCCCTGCATTCTTTAGGCTTTCGCCGTCACCTTTTCTGCCTGTTTAGCTAATTTAAGAACACTTGCTACAGGTGAGTAGCTACCTTTTTTCGTAGTATGCAAACTTGCAGAAAGGCCTTTTTGACCCTGAAACCGAGGGCTACTGCCATTGGGGCAGGGTTTTCTATTAAATTTCTTTCTAAATGACTTGAATCTTATGGGGTAGGGTTTATATCTTTTTTGATCCCAGTCAGTTGGTGGAATTTCTTGCTGCTAGAGAAGATGGTCAGATATGTTTATGTTTATTTATTTGCTTGACCGCCCTCCAGTAATAAGCAGAGCGGTTTACAATAAAATCTTCAATACAGCATGGCACAAGGCCGGAAAAAGGAAAAGGAAATTACAATTCAATAAAGGATAGAAAGAAGAGAGCGAGAAAAGGACAGCCAACGCAGGGAAGAGGTTAAGACTAGGAGGGAGGAGGGTCAAAAGCAAGGGAAAAGAGGTGGGTCTTCAGAGCATGTTTAAAGGTGGGGTGATGGGGCTCCAGGCGGAGAACGGAGGGAAGGGAGTTCCAGAGAGCAGGACCTATGAAAAAAAAGGCTGAGGAGCAGGTGGATTGAAGGTGAGCATGCGAGGGGGGAGGCAGTGCGAGGCGGTTGAGATGGAAGGAACGGGGGGTGTGCCTAGGGGTATGAAAGTGAATTAGGTTGGCCAAATATTGTGGGGTAGTGGTATGAAGCGCCTTGTAAACAAGCGTGAGAAGTTTGAATTGGATACGAAAGGATATGGGAAGCCAGTGAAGACGGAAAATAAGCGAAAGAAGGTAGTGGTTGGGGGATTCACGATATTCACGATCTAGCTGCTTTTGTTTAGTTTATCCTCACGTCTCTTTGCTGAATGTATCCTAGTTTTTTGCCCTTTTTTTTTTTTCCTACTGCTCCCCCCAGAATATTGTGGGGATTCTGTGATATTGTGGTAAAAATGTTTTCATGTTTTCCTACTTCAATATTTCATTATTTCCTTTATGTACGAGTTATCCTTCTATGATATACAGTTTTTGATCATTTTTGTAAATAAAAAAAGAAAGGTATGGAATTCCCTAGTAACTGACTTGCTGAGGTCATCTATATGGATGACACGAAAATTTGCAACAGAGTGTATTCCCCTGAGGGAGTGGATAACATGAGGAAAGATCTGCAAAAGCTGGAAGAATGGTCTAATGCTTGGCAGTTAAGATTTAATGCGAAGAAGTGCAGTATCATGCACTTGGGAAGCAGAAATCCAAGGGAAATGTACGCGATAGGGGACGAGAGGTTGGTGTGCACGGACCAGGAGAAGGACCTTTGTGTGATTATTTCTGAGGACCTCAAGGTGGCAAAACAGTGCGACAAGGCAGTGGCAAAAGCTAGGAGGATGTTGGGTTGCATACAAAGAAGAATTACCAGCAGAAAGGAAGAGGTACTAATGCCACTGTATAAGTCACTGGTAAGGCCTCTCTTGGAATACTGTGTTCAGTTTTGGAGACCATATCTTGCAAAGGATATAAAAAGACTGGAAACTGTTCAGAGGAAGGCGACCAAAATGGTTTGGAGCCTGCGTCAAAAGTCTTATGAGAAGAGACTTGAAGACCTAAATATGTACACTCTGGAGGAGAGGAGGGACAGGGGAGATATGAGTCAGACCTTTAAATACTTAAAGAGAAATAATGAACAAACAAACCTCTTCCAAAGACGGAGAAGCTCTAAAACTAGAGGGCATAACATGAAGCTGCAAGGGGGCAAATTGAAAGGCAATGTCAGGAAATACTTTTTCCACTGAAAGGGTGCTGGATGCTTGGAATGCCCTCCCGATGGAAGTGGTGGGGAAAATACAGTGATAGAATTCAAAAGGGCATGGGACAGACACAGTGGATCCCTTTATAGCAACAGGATAAAATCAAAATAAACGTAACTATCTAATTGGCAGGCTAGATAGACCATACTGGTCTTTATCTGCTGTCATTTACTGTGTTACTATGTTAAAATTGCCCAAGATTAACATTTTGGGAGTATTTAATAGAATTTCTGCTAAGAAATCAAACAGAGCTTCACTTCTAGGGCTTATCCCCCTCATCCCGGTGAATCATGCATCAATAAAAAGTTAACCTTGCCTACGCTTTGTGATTTTAATCAGAAACTTTCACATACCTCCAAATCTTATATGACTACTTTTGTTAATTCCAGTCCTCATTTATGAAGAACTGCTATCCCACCTTCCCAGTTCTCCATCTAGTTTGAGGTAAGATACTATCCCAATGCAATGTGTGCCTTTTGAGTCAGTCCTGACTCCTGGCGACCCAGAAGCTCCTGGGTTTTCTTGGCAGTGTCACTGGGGCATAAAAATGCTTCAAAAGTCCCTTGTATATCAATTAACCATGTTTCAGTGATGAATAAAATGATCAAAACTATTTTTCAACCTTAAATCATCAAATCACACCCCCCTTATTGACCCCAGAGCATGAACTTTACTTCCAAGGAAGAGTTCTCTTTTCCTTGATGAATCTGTTTACCATTACACTGGAAAGCCAAATGAACTGGTTACCCTATTGAGCCTAGAATATTTCTTCAAACAAATCCCCATCTCTGGCTTCAAATAAATCCCATTCCTGTACTAAGTCCTCCATCATGTGGGTGTTATTAACAACCTACTATTCCCATGTAATCCTAAATTATGTTCCATTATTTATTGTTCTATGTAAGTTCCAGTTATGTTCAGTTTAAACCACCTTGATGTGAAATAAATAAATACAAATAAATAAATAAATGTGGATGGAGAATGCCCAGGACCAATACTGGTTGAACTAGATATTCATAAGATCAGCCAGTAACCATCCATAAACGTCAATCCCTCAGGTCCTGCAAAGGGTATTCTAGGGGGCATGCCTCTTAGGTACACCCTTTTGGTGCAATGCTTTGGGTACTTAAAGGCCCCCAGCAATGATGTATCTGGGATGTAAGGCCAGCAGGAGCATGGGGAGCGCATCTCATTAAGGCGTCTTCTTGATGAGGAAATGACGTGCAACACATGCTGATCTGAGGTGAGGTCGAACTCCTCCTCCTCTGATCACTGCTGGTATCCTGACCTGTGGTGTGCCCTGCATATCTCACCCCAGAAAGTGTTTATGGGACATTGTGCTGTCATGATCAGAGGGGGTTAATTTTATAAGTGACTTGAGCATGTAGAACATCATTTTATATGCTCAAGTGCTTATAAGATTGCTCAGGACATACATGCATAAAAGTAGGTGTCAAGAGAACATAGTGCTTATGAGTTCCTAGAGACAGAGGAATGGGTGGTGGGGCAGGATTGGCACTTACGTGTACCAAATTTCTTCTGCCTCCTGGCAGGTATAAGATTGTGTAGAAGCTTTCTGGGAAGCAATTTTATAAGGTGTATGGATGCCTCTGTTTCTTTTATAAAATAGGTACAGCATATGTGCCTATAGGGGTCATATTAGAAACTCTATTCAGACATGCCAATCACATCCACGTCTCAAGAACTAATTTATAAAGCATAGAATTTACATGTGTCTGGCATGATCACGCCTATATCGCATGGGGGCGTGATGGAGGTGTGTCCAGGACAGCGATAAAAACATCTATGTGCATCTTCGATTTCAGAATGACGCCACACATTTTTTAAAAATGCTAATTTCGGCCAGCTTTCAACAACAAGGACATTCCCTCTTGTTACCAAGGCAATTGTTTTCCCCTTATAGAAGGACAGCAGTTGAAAATGAAGGCCTCTGAATACTGCTGAAACGCTGCAGGTCTCTATTTCCAAAATAGCAGGCTGGGACATCTATGTAGTAACATATACACGTGCGCGTACTGAAATGTCATCAGTGACGTCCATATGTCTCATGTGCACATCTCTTGAAATCAGCCGTCTCCATGCATGTGTCTGGACCTTTATTCTGCAGCGTCTGATAGGTTTGCGGAGATGTTTATCTTTTGGGGTGGTGACATTTAAACGTGTCCACCTTCTCTGCGCACCTCCCATGGAATTTTGAATGCTTTGACGTGGACATCCCAGGGGGCACCTAAATGGCCTTTCTAAAATGTGCCTTTCCTGCCTAGGTACTCCATTATAGAATTACCATCCATATCCTTGACTTCTTTTCACAGAACACATTAAGAAATGCATTCTGTGAGGAAAGAGGTTGGTAGGGGGCTACCGGGTCCATCACTTCAGGCCAGATTATTACCATCTGAAAGCTGTTAGATGGCTGTGTGAAATAACTTGCTAGTCCAGTCCTCGGATGTCCACATTACTAGAAAAATAGCCCTCCAGAAACCCAACAGTGCAATTGGGCACTAACTGGCACCATTGTTTGCAGTTGAGAAATCAAAGATCGTACATGCGTCGGGGCTGAACTGGCCACTTACTGTAAAGATTACCTTTCCAGAAGAGATTGAGGTACATTGGCAAGGCAGGATGAGGAAACTAATGTACCTTTTCTGTAGTGACATGGAGGAGAGAGGGGGGAGAGACAAGAAACTTGAAAATTCAATCTTTACTACAACCTGGAGACATCAAAAGGAAGAGACCTGAGAAGCTCCAGAATCTCACATACAGTAGAAAGCCATCAGCATCCTGGTTTTCCAGGGATCAATACAGCAGCAGGTTAGATGGGTCACTGCCATCATTTACTGTTTCTACAGGAAAATAAATTGATACTTAGGTCAGTTGTTCCTGAATTCACTTTGCACCTGGCGATCTCTAGAGTCTTAGTTCAATGCTCTAGAAGCTAGAAAAACATCTTGTGTACTGCAAGGTGTGCAATGAGGAAAGGAAGAAGAACATTAGGTTTCAGATACCTAGTGCCCACTCTTTCCTGGATAAGGTTTCGCTGTGTTCTGAAGTATTGAATTGTTGGCTGGTGCCACTAGGTGGCGCTTTAAGGACATTGTGGAATTTAAGTTACCGAATGATACCCAGGCATCCAACCTGGTCTGGAACCGATCATTCTGGCTGGCTCTTTCCAGTCTAGTTTCCAGATCCACCTTCAAGAGTGAAATCTAAGCCATGTATTCAGAACTTACTGGGAAGTTGGCTGGCAAGAGCTGGCAGTATATCCACTGCAAAATAAAAAGATATCAGTCAGTTATGCAATGCGAGATAATGAGGCTGCACATTCTTTATGCGAGACTCCTTTTTACCTCTTTTCAGTAGTATCTCGATACCTCTCAGGTATTCTCATGTTTTCTTCTCACAAATCAACCCCAGACTCCTCTGTGACGTATCGGCTGCCGAATACACTGCACTCTGCTCCCCTTCATGAAAACTGTCTTCCAGAACTGCCCAATTGCTCTGAGGGGAATGCTCAGTCAGGGAATTTCAGACATCATGTCATCGTCCGTCACACCCTAGATATAACTGTAGAAAGAGATTTCCTTCATTAAGGTAACCACAAGGTATAGCAGTGCAGAAATAAAGGTTATTTTTAAGGCAGGGGTTCTCAACCCATTCCTCAGGATATACCTAGCCATTAAGGTTTTCAGGCTAACCATGATGAATATGTATGAGAGAGATTTACATACAATGGAAGCAGTGCATTCAGATCTCTCTCATGCATATTCATTATGGTTATCCTGAAAACATGACTGGCTAGGGATGTCCCGAGGACTGGGTTGAGAACCTCTGTTCTAAGGGTATGTATACCTCTCTACTTTCAAGTGGATCAACATGGCAACCACACTATTTTATAATAGTATAGGACACTTAGAAGACCTTCCTAAAATTACTCTCTATGTGTAAAACCCCATTGTGCAGGTTAGAAATTGGCTATGCATGGATAAGGTGCAATTTTAGAAGGAAGGGATTTAATGCATATCTTTTTTAGGGTAAGGTATTTTCATATCCCTTGGAGGGCTTACAGTCTGTTTGTACCTGAGATAATGGAGGATTGAGTAACTTATCCAGGATCACCAGAAGCAGCAGTGGAACTCGAATAGAGCTTCCCTTGTTATCATCCTGCTGCTCTACCATTAGACGACTCCACCACAAGTATTGCTTTTAACACTGGCCACATCCACTTACGCAACCAGGTCTAAAATTGCCTTCTTTGCCGCTAAGTCTGGCTTGAGAACATATATATATATTTTAAATTTACAGTACAGACTTCATTTGTTTAGACTTAAAACCAATCGTTAGTTTCCCATAATGTTTTTGAGATCTAATACAAGTGATAGAATGTACACAGAATTCCGTTTTCTTCCAGACCGATAAAACCAATATAGCAGATCTCAGCGCTAGCTCACAAATAGCAATTGCTCAGTCTATTTGCAGAACACAAATGGCCTGACAGCACTGGAATGTTCTCCTAGCACAGGTAAGTAGTGTAGTAATATCCTTTGTCTCGGATTACTACACCAACTCCTCATCCTGTAGGGTGGAGGGCGAGAACCAAATCTCGCCCTTTTCCCCCTCAGATGTATTTGAATATAAACCCACATTTCCTTTGTATTTCATTCTACAGGGGTTCCCCTGCTTGTTTACTGTGAACTTGGGCTGCTGCTGACCTCCCTCGCTCTCTTCTCACAAGAGGACTGCCTCTGTGCTTATGAAGGACAGCAGCAAAATGATTTCAAGAGGTTATTTATTCTGATTAACTTTAAAATAGCACTACCAGGTTTTTTTTAACCACCAATTATACATTTTCTGCAGTTATCTGAAGTTACTTGTTCTGCTGATTCTGTTGCTACAGTGCTTGCTAGAGTATCACAACCCATCAACTTGACTTGGCACTCTTAAGAACATAAGAAATGCCATACTGGGTCAGACCAATGCCCATCAAGCCCAGTATCCTGTTTCCAACAGTGGCCAGTCTAGGTCACAAGTACCTGGCAGGTTCCCAAATAGGTATGCAGGTTCCACAATGGTTGTCCTGGGGCAAGCAGTGGATTTCCTGGGTCCTTTTTAATAATGTTTTATGGACCTATCCTCCAGGAACTTGTCCAAATCTTTTTTAAAAACAGCTACAGTGACAGCTTTTACTACATCCTCCAGTAACGATTTCCAGAGTTTGATTACACATTGAGTGAAAAACTATTTTCTTTTATTAGTCTTAAATGGGTTATATTGTAGCTTCATTATGTATCCCCTAGTCTTTCTACTTTTTGATGGTGTAAACAATCAATCTACATTTACCCATTCTACTCCATTCATTAATTTATAGACCTCTATCATTTCTCCCCTCAGCTGTCTCTTTTCCAAGTTGAAGAGCCATAACCTTTTTAGTCTCTCTTCATAGGGGTATCTTTCCATTCCCTTTACCATTTTGGAGGCTCTTTGTACTTTTTCTAATTCCGCTATATTCTGTTTAAGATACGGGCAACCAGAATTGCACACAATATTCAAGTTGTGGTCGCACCATGGAATGATACAGAGGCATTATAATATCCTTGGCTTTATTCTCCATTCCTTTTCTTATGATACCTAGAATTCTATTTGCTCTCTTGGCTGCCACTGCACACTGGGTGGAGGGTTTCATCATGTTATCCAAGATGACGCCTAAATCTTTTTCCTGGGTAGTGGTTCCTAATGTGGAACCTTGCATCATAAAACCATGGTTTGGGTTGTTCTTTCTTAGGTGCACCACTTTTACACTTGTCCACATTAAATTTCATCTGCCATTTGAATATTCAGTCTTCCAATTTATCAAGGTCCTCTTACAATTTTTCATAATCTTCTTGTGTTTTAACAACTTTGAATAATTTTGTGTCATCTGCAAATTTGATCATCTTACTCGTTGTTCCCATTTCCTGGTCATTTATGTATATGTTAAAAAGCAGCGGGCCCAGCAATGCCCCTGGGGTACACCACTATTCACCTTTCTCCATTAGGAAAATTGGCCATTTAGCCCTACCCTCTGCTTTCTATCTTTTAACCAGTTCCTGATCTACAATAGTACACTGCCTCCTATCCCATGACTTTTTAATTTCACCAAGAGTCTCTCATGAGGGACCTTGTCAAAGACTTTCTGAAAATCCAGATACACTATATCAACTGGATCACCTTTGTCTACCTGTTTATTCACACCTTCAAAAAAATAACAGATTAGTAAGACAAGACTTACCTTGGCTTCTTTCCTCTTGTTTCCTCTTTCAGCACTTTTCCATGGTCTCCTTTCTTTTGTTATAATATATGTTGAGGGTAGTGTTCAAAGGGACTAGAAGAACTAGAGAGAGCAATATGCTTGTTTACAGATAATATTTAAATCTCTAATTCAGTTGACATACCGGATGGGTGGAAAAAATGAAAAGGAATTTGACAAAATATAAGAATGCTGTTTGGAAAATGAACTTCGGTGTGAACCATTAGGCGCATATCAGATAGGAAGACAGGAGCTGGAAATTGCCAAATGGGAAATAGATCAACGGATCTCGGATGACCCAAAGGCAGTCAGTCAGTGTAATTAGGCATAAATAGAGGTATTACCAGCAGGCAAGAAGAGGGTCACTGGTGAGACGCCCACTTCAGGAATGTGTTCAGATCTACAGGCAGAAGCTTCGTAAGGACATTGTGAGGATGAAGACAGTTCAGAGAGGGGCTGCTAACAAACCCTACAGAGCAGCTTAACACACTCAGGATGCACAAATACTCTTCCAGTCTTTCTGACGGGACTCCGTAAAGTAGGAGAAGGCAACATAAACAGAAAAGGAAATTCAAGGACAAGCACTACTACTACAAGGAGTCACAATACAGATTTGTAGGAATGAAGTTTCGAAGCAAACACAAGAAATACATTTCTTTAATAAGAGGCTTGTTGATGCCTGGAATAACCTCCAAAATAACATTAGAAAATGCAGTCTAATTCACCTGATTCCCTTACACATGATGAACAGGGATCCTCAGAACAAGGGGTTATACTGCAGCCACATTTTAGTCACCTCCCGTTGTTGCTGGTCTCCCTCTGAATCATCTCTCTCCCCTTCAATTTGTTCAACACTCTGTTGCGCAGATAATCTTCCACCAGCCTCATCATGCTCATATTACCCCTCTTTTCAATTCACTTCATTGGCTCTCTATCCGTTTCCGCATCCAGTTCAAACTTCTCCTGCTGACCTATAAGTGCATTCATTCTGCAGCTCCTCACTACCTTTCCTCTCTTAGACTTTCCTACACCCCTCCTCGGGAACTCCGCTCTTCTGGGAAATTGCTTCTATCTGTGCCCTTCTCTTCTATAGCTAACTCCAGACTTTGCTCCTTTCACCTTGCTGCTCCTTATGCTTGGAACAAACTACCTGGGTCTATATGTCAGGCGCCTTCTCTGGCCCTTTTCAAATCCAGACTGAAAGTCACCTCTTCGCTGCCGCTTTCGGATCTTGACTCACCTGATCTCCTTTGTGTTTCCTCACCATTCCCCCTAGCTGTGTCCTATGTCTACAGCTACTGTGTTGTCTATCTTGACTATTGTAAGCTCTGATGAGCAGGGACCATCTTTTCCTTGTGTCTGGGCAGCGCTGCATATGCCTTGAAGCGCTATACAAATGTTCAGTAGTAGTAGTAGTAGCCCCCATTACATACTGCTATAAGTAGCTGCAAGTTGGAATCGTTGGTCTGAGTCCTTCAGATGTGTAATACAGACCCATCTTCAGTTTTATGTGCACTTGGGGGCATGTTGACTAAAGTGTGGGCTGTACTGCACTCTAGTGCTGTGGTAGCAGTTCCCATGTGCCAAAAATGAGGCCGTGGTAAGATTTCTGCACTGATCAGTGCAGAGATTGGACAGTTCATGGGCAGAGTGGGCACATTGCAGTTAGTGTGGGCATCTTGCAAAGTTGTAGTTAGCACTTACTGCCCCGCAATGGCGGGGGTGTTACATGCACCTACATTCATCCTCAGATCTCTGGTCCTTATCACCCACTTCTTACTCTCTTCACCTCTCCTGCCATTTTGTCTTCTATCCTATCATGTGCTCTAGAGCTTCACCATTTTCTCCTTCTCATTCGCCATCTCCACTCTCTCAGAAAGAACCTTGCCCTCATCTCCGTTGTGCTGTCTCCTCTCTTCCACGTACTCTCCTTCTCCTTCTCTCATCTGGGGATATCAATCCCAACTCTGGCCACCCTTGATTTTTACACTCTCAAGTCAGATCAATGTGTAACCCCTCAAATCTTATTTATATCCCTCTTCTTTCTCCCTCTTGTCCCCCTTTCTCATGCACCTTGTGGAATGCACACTATGGGCCTGATGTAGAGACGTGGGTTGTGGGGCTGCACGTCCTGGCGGGATGTGCAGTCCTGCAAGCCATCTGGACACGATTCCCTCTCTGGCTCTCGCCACACGTCCAGAGCAGCAGGATGGGGAGAGCCAGTGGGGGGCAGGAGGGAACAGGATCTGGGCAGAGTGGGGGTGGGCTAGCCTGGCAGGATGTACAGGGTCGATTCAGGTCACGGCCCTTTTCGTCCTGCTGGATCAAAGGGGATATGCTGCTTATTCCACTTCGAAGATGGAATAAGCAGCACCGACCTGGTGATCAGGCCTGGGAATCGCCCACCCTGGAGCTCGGGCCGAGTATGGGGGGGATCCCCGCCGCTCGATCTAGATCAGCTGTGGGTTGAGTGGCAGGGAAGAGGGAGGCCAAGCAGCGGCAGCCAAGGGAACCTGCAGAGAAGATGTCCCTGCAGGCAGGCAGGGGTATGTCAGGCTGTCCTCGAGTCTGATTTCATGTACCTTGGGAAAGTTTTGTTTCCACAGTCCAGAATCAGGTCCTAACATGCCCGTCCTGCACTGGAACGTCTGGACGGCCTGGACATGCCCCTTTCGGAATCGGGCTCCACGTCTTCAATAAGCTTGTTTTTATTCATGATCTCTTTATCTCTAATGCTCTGCATCTTTTTGCTCTCACCAAAATGTGGCTTCTCCCTGAAGACTCTACTTCAGTTGCTGTCCTCTCTCATGGAGGCTACCTATTTTCCCATGTTGCTCGACCCAATAGCTGTGGTGGTGTTGGGCTTCTACTCTCTTACTCCTTCCAATTCCAACCCCTCACTCTGCCTCAGTCTCTCTCCTTTTCTTCTTTTGAAGTTCACTCTATTTGCCTATTCACTCCACTACTTCTCCGGTAGTTGTCATTTATCAACCTCCTGACAAGTCAACCACTATCTTTCCCACTGACTTTGGCTCCTGGCTCTCCATCTTCCTGGATGCATCTTCCCCTTCTCTTATTCTTGGAGACTTCAACATTCATGTTGATGACCCCACTGACCCTTATACCTTAAAACTCCTTTCCCTAACATCCTCTTTCAACCTCCAGATGGGCTCTACTGCCCCTAATCACCAGCATGGTCACTACCTTGACCTCACTTTCTTCTGCAATTGCTTGCCCTCAAACCTCTCCACCTCACTCCTTTCCTTATCTGACCATCACTTACTAGCCTTCACTCTTAACCACCCTCCACCTTAGTCTCACTCAATCTCCCACCAACATGTTTAGGAATCTTCACTGTCAGTTCTTCAGCGCTCTCCACTGCTGTCTCACTATCCTTTTCCCGCACTATGTCATCTAAATCTGTCAATGAGGCCGTGTCTTCTTACAACACTATACTCTCCACTGCTCTGGATGCACTGGCTCCTCCTGTTCCTGGCCCTGTGAGCTCTACTGTAACTCAACCCTGGCTGTCCTCTAAAACCCGCTACCTTCGCCCCTGTGCCTGCTCAACTGAGTGCCTCTGGCTTAAATCCTGTACCCTTGCTGATGTCCTGCATTTCAAATTCATGCTAACCTCATTCCAGTCAGCCATAGCTCTCGCCAAGCAAGAGTACTATGTTCATCTGACTAATTCACTTTTCTCTGACCCTCGCCACCTCTTTGCTACACTCAACTCTCTTTTCAAGGTGCCTATGCCTCTAATCTCTCCTTCATTTCCACCCAGACTCAGTCTGACCATTTCCATGATAAAGAACACAAGATAAGTCTTGAGGTCTCCACAGGGTCACCTCCACCCCCTTCCACTTCTGCACTCCCAAATCCTTCCCTCAGCCTCTGTCACTTTTTCTTCCTTTTCTAAAATCACTGAGGAGGAAACCGCTCATCTTCTCTCTTCCTCCAAACTTACTACCTGTTCCTCTGATCACATTCCCATCCATCTTCTAAGCTCTCTCTCTTCCACTCATCCCTTCCGTCTGTCAAATCCTCAACCTATCGCTTTCCACCTCAACTGTTCCTGCAACCTTCAAACATGCTGTGGTTACATCCCTCCTCAAAAAACCTTTACTAGACCCTACCTGTCATAATTATCAGTCCATATATCTCCTCCCTTTTGCTTCTAAACTCCTCGACATGCAGTTCACTGCCATTGTGTGGACTTTGTCCTCTCAAGACCTTCTGGATCCACTGCAATCTGGCTTTCATCCTCTACATTCTACAGAAACTGCTCTTGACAAAGTCTCTAATGACTTGTTCCTCACCATATCCAAGGGCCTTTCCTCGATCCTCGTCCTCCTTGACCTTTCTGCTGCTTTTGACATTGTTGATGACAACCTTCTCCCTTGGTTTTAGGGACTGTGTTCATGCCTGGTTTTCTTATCTCTCCCATCGCATCTTTAGTGTATCTTCTGGTGGATCCTCCTCTACTCCCATCCCACTCTTGGTCAGGTACCTTGGGACCTCTCCTCTACTCTCTCTACACTCTCTACACTCAGTCTCTTGGTGCACTCATCTCCCATGGTTTTCAGTATCATATTTATGCTGATGACTGTCACATTTACCTCTCTAACCTGAAATTTCTCCAGGAATCCAGGCCCGTATCTCAGCCTGCTTATCTGAGATTGCTGTCCAGATGTCTCACTACCATCTGAAATTGTACATGGCTAAAACAGATTCCTTATCTTTCCCCCTAAAGCCACGTCCCCCCTTCCTCCTTTCTCTATCTCTGTGGATAACACTCTACTTCTCCGTTTCCTCGACTTGCAAACTTGGGATCATCTTGGACTCTATCTTTCTCTGCACACATCCAATAGATAGCTAAAATCTGCCGTTTTTCCCTCTATAACATCAGCAAAATTTGTCCCTTCCTTTTCGAACACACTGCTAAGACCCTCATCCACTCTCTAGTCACCTCCCGTAAGGATTATTGCAACCAGTTGCTTTCCGGTCTCTCTCAGAATCATCTCACTCCCCTTCAGTCTGTTTAAAACTCAGCTGCACGGCTAATCTTCCGCCGGTCTTGCTATGCTCACACGACCCTCTTTTCAAGTCACTTCACTGACTCCCTATCTGTTTACTCATTCAATTCAAAATTCTCCTACTGACTTATAAGTGTATTTATTCTGCAGCTCCTCACTACCTTTCCTCTCTTACCACTCTTTGCACCCCTCCATGGAAACTCTGCTCCTCTGGCAGATCCCTTTTATCTGTGCCCTTCTCTGCTACTGGCAATGCCAGACTTTGTTCATTCCACCTTGCTGCTCCATATGCCTGGAACAAATTACCTGAGTCAATACGTCATGCTCCTTCTCTAGCCCTATTCAAATTGAGGCTAAAAACCCAACTCACTCTCTTGTTCACCACTGATGTGAATCTTACCATACTCTAGTCCCCAGCTTTGTGATTTGGTTCATCTTGATTAGATTGTAAGCTCTGATGAGCAGGGACTGTCTCTTACTTGTACATATACAATGCTGTGTATACCTTGTAGTGCTATACAAATGATAAATGGCAGTACTGAGATTTTCCCCCTCTTCCACAGGCATGCTCAGTTAGATCACACAGCTAAGCATCCTGGGTCCCCTTAGGACCTCACAACCATAGGTCTTGATTCCACATATCTGGGCATCATTTGATGCAATGACCACTGTCCTTTCCCCTGCGGCTATGGACACTGCCTTTGTAGTATCTCTAGTCCGAACCTAAGAACTTCACCAGGGACTTTCCATATGGTGGTGCACAGCAGTTCCATCTGAGACCCCAGGCCAGTTCTAGCTGCTTATTTTCAGCAAACGTAGGAGCCGCTCCTAATTTTAGGTGCTGAGCTTTTTTTGAAAATCAGTCTCAAGGTGGCCTAGCCCAGGAAGGGCAGGTTTTAGTTGAGCTGGAAGTGTAAAGGAACAGATGGAAAAGAACATTTAAAAGCCAAGTGATTGTGATCAGATGGGCGAGGCATAAAATATTTTTCTATGGTTCAAATTTTAAAAAAAGCACAAAATTAAAATTCACAAAAAGTTTAAGCTTATCATTCACAGATCTGTCGTCGTTGTCTTATGTGTTCCGTACATAAACAAAGGCTGAATTGTCATTACAGGCTGAGCAAGTGTCCGAGAGGGAGGTACATCCACCGCTGAAGAAAATGCTATCACAGGCAGAAGAGAGGAGCCCTTCCAGAAAGGTAAGAGGAGCACTCCGTGTTAGAAATTCACTAGCTTTCATTCAGCAACACTAGGGTAATTTTCTAAGAGTGGGTTAGGTTAATACACATTTTACGTGCATATCTGGCACCTATTTTAGAAAAAAAAAAAAAGAGGAAAGCGACCCCTGCAAACAAGAGCGCCAAAAAGACAGAGACCACAGCCACACGAGATGGTCTTCTATCAATACATGGCCAGGTTTCTACAACTATGCCTGCATCATAGTTCAGCTGATGCAATATAAAAAAATAGCACATCAAAATGAAAATCTGGGAACAAACAAGTGTACGACATTCACTGGAACGCCAATTTATTGTATCCACCTACTGGGACTGATGCTCCCATCCCCTGTGGGCAGAAGTGCTGCAATTCTGAAATGCACATATGGGAGTAATTTTATAAACCTTTAACATAGTACATGATGGCAGATAAAGACCAGCATGGTCCATCTAGTCTGCCCAGCAAGGTGGCAAGAGTAGGTGCACCTGCCACTCCGTGCTGATCACCTCTATTCTTGCCTTTGTTTAGGGGTGTCCCACCGCTCTGTACAAGGTCACCTCTATTTTGAGATATAAGAGGTAGTTATATTTATTTTAATTTTATCCCATTGCTATAAAGGGATCCACTGTGTCTGTCCCATGCCATTTTGAATTCTGTCACTGTATTTGCTCCCACCACTTCCATTGGGAGGGCATTCCAAGCGTCCACCACCCTTTCAGTGAAAAAGTATTTCTCCAGGAACAAGCAGGAAGTCAGTCCTCACATATGGGCACTGATGGAGCATTTCCCCAGCTTTCACAGAAAGCCTTTGGGAATGCTATCACACATGCTTGGTTCCCTTCCTGCCCAAGGGTGCCATCTTGCTCAGTCTCCTTACTGCTTGCACTGCCTCTGCCCGGACCACGACAGTACCAACTGTGACCTGTGCCAGGCCATGACTCCGAGAACCAACAGGAAATGGTCGGAGTTGCAGGAGAAGCTGTTCCTGCAGTCTGACTCAGCACCAGCTTCCCTGACCCTGAGCCCCAAGCCGAGTACATCCCGTGATGTCCGGGCATCTTCGGAGTCCCGTGGCAGCGGCTCCTCCATAAATATTCCAGGCCCTTCAAAGAAAAAGAAAAAATCCTCAAAGTCAGTCAAGGTTCCACTGGTGAAACCCAGTAAGGTCCCATGGAGGGACTCGAGCGACTCTAAGCAGCACCCCCTTAAGGTCTCTAAGAGGGAGTCCTCAGTCGGTAGCGACCATGTGAGACTCCCCGAGGCCATGGTCCTTGTCGAGGACTCTCACAAGAGTGCTGGCATTGGGCCCGAGACCCTCGGTGCCCACGCAAAAGCTGCAGAGCCTCCGGGTATCGCGTCCAGGATGGTGGCCCTGAAGCAGAATATCTCTGCCATCCTAGCCTTGCAGCAGGTGATGTCAGGTTCGCCCACATAATCTGCCCCGAAAACCAGCCCTCTGACTGTGGGGGAGTCCCTGGGCATCGAGCCAGGTCCCGATTGCCTCTGGCCTCGGATGAGCCCTCATCACCAATCAAGGTCCCGATCTCAATCTTCAGATGTCCGGTTCTTCCAGGCCAGTTTCTGGGAGTCCGACCTGAGACCAACTAGGGGACCCCAATTCCTTGGAACCGGCCTCAAAGCACAAGAGCCCCAAGCCTTGGAATCCTCGACGCCCTCAGGCTCCGACTGGGAGACCGACGTTGAGGCCTCCCCCGAGACCCCTCGACACAGAGAATCCCCTCAGAGCCATTCCCTCCGTTACCATGGTGCCACTCCCCACCTGAGGATGTGACTTTCTTGACTTCGTATGGGACATGGCCTGGGCCCTCTCGGTCGCAACCAAATCAGAGGAGGACCCGCGCCCCGAAGAACTGGAGATCCTCCAGTGTGAGTCCCCGCCAAAGGATACTCTGACGGTGGTGGTGCAGCCCATCCTTGAGCGCCTGCTCTTGCGGATATGGGAGACCCCACCTCAGTGCTGGTGGTGAGCCGGTGCCTCGACACCATCTACCACGTCAAGAAGGGCGCAGGTTTCCAAAAGTCCCAAGTCACGCATAACTCCATGGTCGTGAAGTCCTCGATGCAAAAACTCAAAAGCCAGAAGAACTACTCTTCTTTTCCCCTGGGCAGGGAAGCTAGAACCTTGATGCAAGTGCTTCCAGGGATCCATAATGGGCTGCCGGATACAAGTCTATGATTTGTACATAGGTATGTATCTCAAGGGCCTTATTCAAGAACTGGCAGGCTTTTCTGCGGGCCTTGATGGGGAATCCCTTCAGAAGTTCCAGGCCCTGACTACCGGGATCCGGAACTTCTCAAAAGTCCTCTCCCATGCAGCCTTTGATGGCTTTGAATCTGCAGCAAGAGTAGCAGCAGCAGGCATCGGGGCCTGGTGCCAGGCCTGGTTGCAAACCTCCGACCTTGAGCAATAGGTGCAAGAAAAATTGCTGGATGTCCCCTGCACCGGGGAAAACTTGTTTGGCAAGCCCATGGCCGACAAAGCGGCTGAGATAGAGGCCAAAGTCATAATCAGGCAAAGGCTCTCGAAGAAAACCTCGACCCTTCCCCAGAAGAAGCCGTCGGGAAAGAGACCACTCTTTCCAAGGAAGAAGGGGTCCTTCCACCAGGTCCACTATCAGCCCTTCTCAGGGCAAGAGCAACAGGGCCCCCAGCCCAAAAACAAGGGCCATGGGCCAAGAAGCCAAAGGCCCAGGAGCCTCAGATACTAGCTCCCACCCAGCCTGGAAAGAGCTTTTGACTCTCTGGGCAGGGCCTCCTCTCCCCCGGGAGACCCTCCCCAGGCCACAGGGGGCCACCTGGCATTTTTTGCCCACAGGTGGGCCGGGGTCACCACAGACCAGTGGGTCCTACAAGTAGTAAAGGAGGGCTATCTCCTCAGGTTCCAACAAACACCTTCAGGGTTCTTCCCAGGAGAGCTGATGTGGCCTCTCCTTCACCAGACCTTGCTCCTGTCAGAGCTAGAGGGTTTCCTCAGGGACAAGGTGGTACCCAGACAACTGTGGGGAAAAGGTTTCTACTCAAGATATTTCTTTGTCCCCAAAAGAACTGGAGGCCTCAGGCCCATACTAGACCTGCGAAACTTGAACAAGTTTCTGGTGAGGGAGAAGTTCAAGATGCGCTCCCTTGGAACTCTGCTGCCTTTCCTCCACCAAGGAGATTGACTGTGTGCCTTAGAACTAAAGGGTGCATATACCCACATCCTGATCCACCCCTCCCACATATGGTACCTATGGTTTGTGGTGGCAGGAGAGCACAGTACAGGGTACTTCCATTCGGCTTGGCCTCCTCGCCCAGAGTCTTTACGAAGTGCATAGCGGTTGTGGCCGCCTATGTGCGCTTACAAGGGGCCTTCATCTTCCCCTGTCTGGACAACTGGCTCATCAGAGGCAGCACGGCCTACGAGGCCAGCCATCCTTCAGGGTGAACAATCTGCCTCCTCCAGCACCTGGGGTTCGTCATCAACTACCCCAAATTCTACCTCTCTCCAGCCCAAAACCTGGAGTTCATAGGCGCCCAGCTGGACGCGTTAGAGGTCAAGGCCTACCTTCCAAAGGAGAGGGCACTTCACCTCATGCAGCTAGTGAGAGAGGTACAGACTCGCCGGTTGGTACCAGCTTGCTGACTCCTCTGGTTGATGGGCCACATGGCCTCAACAGTTCGTGTCATACCCCTTGCCCGCTTGCACATGCGGGCGGCCCAGTGGTGCCTTCACTCCCAGTGGACCCAAGCCACGGGCAGGTTATGCAATAGGATCAGAGTCACCTGCCAACTGGGATGCCATTCCAGGCACCTGCACCGCAGTTGGTCCTAACTACAAACACTTCCCTTTTGGGTTGGGGAGCACACGGCAGAGACCTCAGCACTCAAGGCAGGTGGTCGCAAGAGGAGTCACTCCTGCAGATCAGCCTCCTGGAACTAAGGGCCATTTTCCTAGCCCTGCGAACGTTCTGCCACCTCCTGTGCAACCGTTCTGTGCTGATCCAGACGGACAACTGGGTCACCATGTTTTATGTGAACAAGCAAGGGGGCACAGGTTTGTACTCCCTCTGCCAGGAAGTAGTGGCTCTCCTCGCCTTTGCGAGGTACACCAAGGAATACTCCTACAAGCAGTATACCTTCCAGGCCAGAACAACTGCTTGGCAGACAAGCTCAGCAGAGTCCTCTGCTCACATGAATGGTGTCTACACCCCAAGGTAGTGCATCGACTCTGCCACCTCTGGGGCAGGCCCAAGATGGACCTGTTCACCTCCTCAGACAACATGCAGCTGCCCCGCTTCTGCTCACACCAGCCGCACCCGGAGAGAGTAGCAGCGGATGCCTTACTGATCCCATGGTCCGAGGGCCTCCTCTATGCCTTTTCACCAACTCCTCTGGTAGCCAAGACCCTCTTCAAAATGCAAAGCTAGCTGACATCAGTGATCCTGATCGCCCCCAGATGGGCCCAGCAGCCCTGGTTCCCTCTGCTGCTCTCCCTCTCAGTGGCACTCCTGGTCCCACTGGGTCGGGATCCGGACCTTCTGTCCCAGGAGGAGGGCTCCCTCCTGCACCCCAACCTAGGGTCGCTAGTGCTGATAGCATAGCTGCTGAAAGGATAGCCTTGGCTCCCTTCAATCTCCCAGGAGAAGTTGAGGAAATCCTGTTGGCCTCCTGAAAACCCTCCACTAGACGGGTCTACACCTTCAGATGGAAGAGATTCTCTTTCTGGTGTGCAGAGAGAAGGGAGAACCCTTTCTCCTGCCACATGCAACTAGTGCTACAATACTTGCTGCACCTTTCACATGCTGGCCTAAAGTCTAATTCGGTGAGGGTACACCTGAGTGCCATAGCTGCTCACCATCACCCTGTACAGGGAAAATCCCTCTCAAACCAGCCCCTGGTCTCCAGGTTCCTCCGGGGACTCCTACTATCAAGCCCCCTCTCCACCCTCTAGCAGCGGAATGAGACCTTAATGTGGTGCTCTTCCAATTCACCAAGCCGCCGTTCGAGCCCCTGGCCACCTGCTATCTGAGATACCTCTCCTGGAAAGTGTTTTTTCTGGTGGCCATCACGTCCGCTAGGAGAGTAAGCAAACTCCAGGCCTTGGTGGTGAATCTGCCATATACAAGGTTCAATAAGAACAGGGTAGTGCTCCACACACATCCTAAATTCCTCCCCAAGGTGGTATCCGCCTTCAACCTCAACCAGGAGGTGGTCCTTCCCACCTTCTTTCCACAGTCCCACATCGGCAGGGAGGAACTCATCTTGCATACGCTAGACTGCAAGCTGGCCCTGTCCTTCTACCTGAAGAGGACCCAGGCCCATCGCAAAGCTCCTCAGCTCTTTGTATCATACGACTCCAGTAGACAGGAGCTCCCAGTAATGAAGTGGACACTGTCCACGTGGGTGGTGGACTGCCCTCGCCTATGAGCGATTGGGCTTCTCCCTTGAGCACCAGATCACTGCACATCGCGTGAGGGTCATAGCCACATTGGTGGCCAACCTCTGCTCGGTGCCGGAAATCTTCAGGGCCGACACATGGGCTTTGATTTATACGTTTGTAGCTCATTACTGCTTGGAGAGTGAGTCCTGCAGGGACAGTGCCTTCGGACAGGCAGTACTCCGTAATATTTTCAGTGTGTAGGCAACTTCTGCCCTCTGACCCTTCTGTGTTCAGACTACCAGAGTAATAGTATCGCTAGATGCTAGGGTCTTGCAGAGTCTCTCAGTGGGGAATCATCTTCTGCAACTCAAGGCTACCTGAAGGGTCATCGGTGGTACTGTTGTAGTTCGGTCCTCGACGGCCTGGATCTAGGGAGTCCCATATGTGAGGACTGACTTCCTGCTTGTTCCTGGAGAAAGCGTAGTTACTCACCTGTAAGTGATGTTCTCCAGGGACAGCAGGAATCAGTCCTCACAAACCTCCCTCCTCCCCTTGGAGTTGCCTCCTTACATTGTTTCAGCTCTTTTTTGCTATGTCATCTGACTGAACAAGATGACACCCTTGGGCAGGAAGGGGACCATGCATGCATGGTAGTATTCCCAAAGGCTTTCTTTGAAAGCTGGGGAAATGCTCCGTGCAGGTTCCGTCGGCGCCGATGTCACCCATATGTGAAGGATGATTCCTGCTGAACCTGGAGAACATCCGTTACAGGTGAGTAACTACACTTTCCTGACGTTGCCTTTCAGTTTACTTCCTTGCAGATTCATGTAATGCCCTCTAGTTTTACAGTTTCCCCGTCTTTGAGAAAGGTTTGTTTGTTCATTAATACTTTTTAAATATTTAAAGATCTGTATCATATCTCCCCTGTCCCTCCTCTCCTCTAGCCTAAACATATTTAGGTCGTCAAGTCTCTTTGTTGCATGTAAAACAGCATTTTACATGTAGAAATAGTAGCTTGTAAAATTGCCAGGGTTATATATGCATAAAAGTATGTACCCCCTAATGCATAGGTTGTACTTATGTGCTATGCGCATAGGTGTCCTCAGGGTTGAGGTTGGGCAGAGTTGTGAGATATGCATATTTCTGTGCAAATTTAGAAGGACCATTTGTGCCTGCCTCAGAATGAAGAGGTTATGATCACCTGGGACATTCCCATACCGATGGATAAGAAACTGGATGCGAGGAAACCCAACATAGTGGTAAAGGAAAAAACATCAAAATGGCATTGATAATCGAGGTATCAATTCCAAGTGATTATTTGGTGAATCGCATGGAGAGGGAGAAGATCCTGAAGTCCCAAGAAATGCAGTGAGAAACCAAGAAAATGTGGCAGAAAGATACAGAAATAATTAAGAAGAATTTACAAGCACACCTTGACAAACTACCCATACATGTTACATCTTACGAACTCCAGAAGGAGGCTCTCTTTGGCACGATGCAAGTATTACACCGAGCATTATCAGTACATTTGAGAGACTGAGATCATATTCCACATACCCTGAGACTTACAAGTGAGGTTCCTGACCGTCATGGTATGCAAAGAAGTAACCCATTTGGAGAAATTGCCCCTGAGAAAACATCTCCCTGATAGAGGACTGTGACATTAAGGAACTTGAACAGGAAGGTGTATATAAATACTTATGAGTAGAGGAAGGAAAACTACTGAGAGAAAAGATCAGTAAAGAATATTATGGCAGATTAAAATTATTATTGAAAGTGCTTTAACATCACGAAATAAGAAAACAGAATTTGTACAATAGAAAAAAAAATCTTCAGAGAATTAGACCAGCAAATGGGCTACGAATCACCATATTAATATGCATCCTAAAGGCTCTAATGAAACTCCTAAATATCGTTCTGCAGTGTTTTCTCGTGTGATAAAATGAGCTCTAGAAAGCTTTTCTTAAGATAGAAAGGAGTACGTGCTTCTTGAGGTTTCGGATCACTGAAAGAATCTTCCTGATGCCGCTGGTGTTTGTTGCTGAATAACAGGCCACCCTCGGCCTGAACAAGTTCATGCAGAGCTGTGATTGTTTCCGACTTTCTGGCAGGAATGTGACAGATCTGTTACAGTGATCCTGTGCTTCCTTTTAAGGCTCATCACATGCAAGTTTGAATAAAACTGTCAAGGTGTATACTCATGCTCTCTTTAGTGTCTTACACAGTATTTAGCAGCGCCTAAGGCTTGCTTTTGCCCTTTTTAATGCTTGTTCCAAGACCGCCCGAGGGAGACATCCAGAAAGGAGTTGTTTATGTTGGAAAAATCCACCCACATTTCTATTGCTGTGATTGATGAACCTCAGTTGGCTAGAGAAAGACTTTGGGGCAGGTCTACTAAAGGGAATTATCGCACGGTGGTCTGCATTTTGCAAGTTACCGGCTGGTTTGGGTGGGATTAGGACAGAGAGTGGGAGGAGAGTAGGCATGTCTGCAACAGACATTTAATGCAGACACTAGCATCGCACGGTAATCAAAAGAGACTCTCCACTTACGCATTTATACCACGGAAGTATTTAAATGTCTCTATCATATCTCCTCTATCCCGCCTTTCCTCTAATATAAAGAACTTAATATGTATACTTTAGAGGAAAGGTGGGATAGAGCTGATATGACTGAGACATTTAAATACCTCCGTGGCATAAATACACGCGGGAGAGCCTCTTTTGATTGAAAGGAAGCTCTGCTATGAGGGGACATAGGATGAGACTCAGGAGTAATATGCAGAAATATTTCTTTACGAAAGAGTGGTAGATGCGTGGCATAGTTTTCCAGTGAAGGTGATAGAGATGAGGACAGTATCTGAATTCAAGAAAGCATGGGACAAACACAGAGGATCTCCAAAGGAAAAAAGGGATTATTGTAGTTGATATGGAAGGACAGACTAGATAAACCATGTGTTTTTTTTCTGCTGTCATGTTTCTATGTTTCTAATCGCCCGAATTTGCAGTTTTTGTGGTAGCCGCTAATGTCACCTAAGTGAGTGGTGATAACTGCCTCCGTGAAGCCAGTCACCCGCAAGCCCTGCATTAACTCTGCAATATCTGCAGGGTAGATGCTGGGGATGCCCCCTCCAGATACCTTGGGACTTTTGCAGCTAACGCATTTTAGTAGGCACATTCCTTTAGGATTTAGCAGTCAGCCTGTATTCACTTATGTGTCAGGTTGTCTATTTCATTGTGCAGTCTCAGGGCTGGATGTATTACATTACTGTACGCTAACATACATTAACGTAATAATGCATTTTAGCAATCCTACTGTGCTCGAGTGTTGTGTAGCGGAAGACTGGAGGTTTCCAGCGCTTTCACCAATTTGGAAATGTTGGTATCTCCCAACAGCATACAACTTAGAGATCGTCATGAAAATATTGTGTCATAAAACTGTTTAAAGAAAAAAAAATTGTAAAAATATTGTTCCCGGTGAAAGGTAAAATTCTTCCTTACATCATCTCATCCAACCAAGTTCAGTGTAACTCAGTCATTCTCAATAGGGGCAATACCTCCCCCAAGGGGGTGAAAGTTGAGCTGAGATGAGCGATAGTAAAAATGTCTCCCTTTGAAAAAACTGCATCTGTACCTTCAATCAAGCGGGCTCCCCGATCTGCTGATGAAGGGAAGGTACACTGCCGTGGGGACCCATGGGTGTGTACCTTCCTGCCAGGACAGTAGCAGCTCTGTCATACACAACAGAGCTGCTCCGATTTTGGTGTGAGAGCTTGCTGCTGTTTTCATGTGTCTCTCACGCTGCCCTCAGCCAGTGATTGCTGATGATAGTGAGGATCAGGGAGTCAGCTTGATTGAAACTGCACAGCATTTCTTCATTGGCAGACATAGTTGTGAAATTAATTCCCCAGAGAGCAGTTAGCTAGGTACTATCTATTTTCCCAGTTAAGAGCTTAATTCACATGGTGATATTCTGAGGTGTAATAGTGTTGGTGCTGTGATAATAATTGAATGACCTACGCTAAAAGTGAACAAAGCATTACTTATTATATTTTCATATCCCTCCCATCATTAATCATGACTGTGGAAAAGAAGACGTGTAGGCAGTATCTGGGGGAGTATTTGTCTTATTGCTTTGCTGAAAGCCCATTTGATCAGAGACAGTCTATGTGTCTTATATGTAACAGCTCATTTTCAGCTGAAGCTATGAAGCCATCAAGACTTTTAGAGCATTTAAAAAGAAAACATCCTGATAAAATTCACAAACCCATTGATTCTTTCAAAAATTTGAAAAGAAAGATTCTGAACAAAGAATTGTTCCTTCTTTATTTACAAAAAGTACGCAAACAAATGCAGATGGAATGATAGCGTCTTATGAAATTGCACAAATCATTGCAAAAACTGGACGTGCGCATACAGTTACTGAAAATATCATACGGTCTGCCTTTGAAACTCTTCTGAAAACTGTGTTGCATCAAGATTCATCAAGTGTTTTAAAAGCATTACCATTGAGCGAGGATTCGATTCAGAGAAGAACTGATGAAATGTCATCTGATGTAGAAACCCAGCTTGCTGAAAAATTAAAAAGCAGAAAATTCTCAATTCAAATTGATGAATCAACGGTTAGTGACAGTAGAGCTATTCTTATGGAACACATCCATTTTATAGATGAAGACTACAAACTGTGAAGAAATGTTGTTCCTAAAGTCTTTGGAAACCGACACAACTGGATCAGCCATTTTTGAGGCATTGAGAACTTGGTTTGATGAAAAACAAGTACCCTTTGAAAACTTAGGGGTATGTTTACTAAAGAGCATTAAGGGAGCAAGTGTCCTGTTAATGGCACCCTTGTGCCCTTAACGCTGGCATAATGCTGCATTAACGAGCATTAAAGGCTCCCGCAGTGTTAAGGGAACAGGAGGCGGAAAGTGGGTGTTAATTGGGCGGAGAGTGGGCGTTGACTGTGGGTGCTCCGTTAACGTCTATTGTGTTAGCGCCCTTTAATGCCGGGAACCCTAATGCCAAGTAAAACCTAGTGGAAAGGGGATATTTTGAGGGGAGAGAACATATTTTAATGTCTGCAATGTGATGCACAGACAGGGGAGCCCAAGATAGTAATAGTAGTGCTCCATTAGCAGCAACAGCATAGTGCCAAGTATGAAAGGGCACTATGTTGATGGTGCTGATGGGGCAAAGGGGATGGTACGTGGATCATGTAGTGGGGGTTGCTGGTGCACAAAGCACACCAGGCAGCTGGCCAGGTTGCACATCTGTGATGTCCACCATGATCCCACAGTGACAGTGGCGGCACACAAACATGCTACTGCTGCTGCGAGAAGGCGATGCGCAACATGGAGCGGTCTAAGGGTCCTGGCACCCTAGATGTCTTACTGAGCTGATGTAATGGATCAGTGCATTCTCCATTTGGTGGTCAGCTGCAGACTGCTGTTCTGCATGTGCAGTGCATCATGGATACTGGAGAGGCTAACCTATATGGCACACACAGCAGACATTTTAGGCTGTGACCTACAGTCTCTTTGAATCCAGACATTGCTGCTCAGAGAGATATGGAGGTGTAGTCTACTGGTTAGTGCAATGCCTCCATAAACAGCAGACAAAGCTTCAATTCCCACTTGTTCATTTTGGGCCAGTGTGTTACTCAAGTCATTTCCCTGCCTATAACAGTCTAGGCTCTGCTGTGACTTGCAGAGACACATCCTTCTACTTTGTGTTCTGGCCACATTTTGGGTCAGCAGACATGCTATTCTCCATCATGCCCTTCTGAGAGCATGGTTTTATTGGCTCTGCTGCTGCGCATTGCAGAGGTCAGACATGTTCACCCTGCAAAAGTCTGGCACCTGCTTGGAGGCATTGCATAATGGTCACGGCAATGGCTTGTGGGAACAAGATACCAGGGTTTGAGGCTCACTAGCTTTCCGTATGTGGCATTTCAGAATGTGTTACTGTTGCATTTTCTGTCTGCCACAACCTTCATGGATTGACAACACCTCCTTGTGACCTTGAACAGGGCACTTAACCCACCAACGGCTCAGCTGACTGCAGATCCGTACAGTCCTTGTTTATCATCAGACATTACCAATTTGTCAGTAAGATGTACTCCGAAGTAGCTGCACTGATACAACGGTATACTAACAAGCAGTTACATACATACAGCTGTTACCTACATGTGAGACATGAGTCATGTATGACATCATGACTGTGCCTGTACAGCTTTGGCTCCACCACATCTCTGCAGTACATGTGGACACATCCTACCTCTTAGATAGCCACCTGCACGTATCACCTCATGTTCATATGTGCCCCATTTGCCCAGTTTGGATGACACCTGTCCAGTTGTTATCTGCACATTTGTCTGGAGTGTCGTATGATGGTTGTGTGGCTGGGACAGGTGTGAGATCAACATGCCTGATATCAGGCCTTCCACGTGGCACTGACGCATTGTCCCACACAGTACAAATACTGTGAGGATGGCACCTTTGGCATATTGGTGCTGCCAGCCCTCTCCTCTGCCACCATCCTTCCTTCAGCCCATCCATCTGCCTCTGTCAGCTGTGTGCAGTGATGTCTTCTCATACAAGCTGCTACACCATGGTCTACACACGGGTACTCTTTCCCGCATTTCGGTTCTTCATGCACGCCTCTCCTGTGCCTGATCTGCACATCACCACCCCTGCTCCGTCCTCCTTTCACTGCACACATTCTGCCACTTCTGACTCTGCTGGGGGACACGTCTCCCCCATCCTATGTCACACACTGACATTGCGCCATTTTACATTGGCACACCCTGGTGCATCAGTACAGATGCCTCCCACATGCTTTTCCAAATTACTGGCTGCCACATAGAGTGCCCACGGATCTGGCAGGTCCTTCAGCTCCCACCTATCCTTCCATCCATCATCTTTACATTGACTTTCCTTGGTGCTCCCTTATCCAGCATTTAGTGGCAGCCATTTTCGGACGTTAAGGTGCACGCTTGACACCTTAATGCCCAATGTCCTGTTAACGCACCTTAAATGACCAGTTGCACCCTTACTGCTGGAAAGCCTCCTACCTTTTTCATATGTAAAACCCCTTATCACTGCTGTTAATACCTACTACCTTAACGCCCTGTGCAACTGGCAGGAGGAGTGGCCTAGTGGTTGGGGCAAGGTACTTCGGGCTGGAAGGTCGGGGGTTCAAATCCCACTAGAGGACAGCAACCTTGGGCCGGAAGGACTGGGGTTTCTAGTCCCACAGGTGCTCCTTGTGGTCTTGGGCAAGCCACTTAACTCTCCATAGCCCATGTTCCCTGTAAAGTAGTTCTCTGTGTGCTGTGCTTTCCTGTCTAATCAATGTGTTTATACCTCAAAAATTTCCTGTCATGATTTGACAATTTCCAATCTGTAATCAAACCACTGCTGATCGCTGGAAGTAGCGGTATACAAATGTATACTAAATAAATAAAATAAATAAATAAACTGATGACGCTCCATCGATGGTGGGAAAACATAAGGGATTTATTGCCCACTTAAAAAATGTATGTCCTTCGATTCTTACAGTGCACTGTATCATACACTGCTATCATTTAGTTGCCAAAAATATTAGTCCAGTACTTCATGAATCATTGCCAATAGTTATTAAAACAGTTATTAAAATTAAATCTCACACTAAGTATGACCGTCTTTTTGGGAAGTTTTGCAGTACTAATGAAGAGCAGCACATTAGACTTATTTTGCACATGGAAGTTCGACGGCTTTCAAAATGAAATTGCCTAGCAAGATTTGGAAGCCTATTTGATACAATAAATAGTTTCTTGGAAAGTGAAGAAAAGGTAGATTTGGCAGAGGAAATAAAGAACCACAAATGTGACATCTACTTTTTGGCCTGGATTCTTCGAAGGCTCAATGAAGTTTCACTTCAGCTTTAAGGCAAATTAAATACGTTGCTAGACTGTAAATGTGTTCTGAAAGCTTTTTCTGAAAAATTAGATATTTTTCGAAACACTTTACAGAAGAAACACTTCAACAGCATGCCCGAGTTAACCGAAATAATTAAACATCTCTCAGATCAAGCTCTTAAAAATTACACAGAATATTTATTGTCATTGAAAGAAGAACTGAATAGCCGATTTTCAGATTTATTTTCTTTTGAAGTCAAGCCATGGATGCTGGATCCTTTTGACTGTGATATAGAATCTGTCAGTGAAAACATCCATGAGGAACGTATTGAACTAAAATGCAATGATGGATGCAAATACAGATTTGAAAAAGCTGGAATGACTGCAGTGTGGCTGTCAAATACAACTAAACAGCTCTATCCAAACGTGGTCTGAAATGGCCAAGTGCTTTTCAACTTCTTATTTGATAGAATTTGGCTTTAATGTAGTCAATAAAATACTGACAAAGGAAAGAAGTAGAACTGATATATGCATGCGAGGAGACATAGGACTAAAACTCACAAATCTCAAGCCGAACATTGAGAATCTAGCAGCAAAACATCAAGCACAAGGGTCACATTGAATAAACAACGTAGGCAAAATGTCATTTTAGTTTCATTAAGGAATTTATTTTGGAGGGGGGGGGGGTTGCTTTAAAAAATAACCAAAAGTGGGTGATTTATTTCTCAACCTTTTTTTCCTAACTGTAGAAAAAGTTCACAGATTAGTGCTGGTTTTCATGAAATGCATCTACAAAATGCAAATAAATGCTTGCCTCATTTGCATCCTGTAAGTAATCTTTTGCACATTTTCCTAAACAGGAACTTAGCTTGTTTCCCCAACAGTTGATAATACATGTAAAAAATGTGGTGGCAGCTCTTTCAAGGGGTTGCCAGTCCTTTTTCTGAGGGCAGCCCTCCCTTGGGTGTGGGTTGTGACTCCCTGGTGGTTCAGTGATCCTCTGCTTTCTCCAGGTTCGCTCCTCAGGCTATAAGTAATGAAATGTGCCTGTCTCCCAAGAATCTTATCAGAAACCCTCCTGGGTAGCCCCTACCCCTTGGGGATCTAGTGGGCCTGAACTCCCCGCCTCAGTCCGCCCTGAAGTTCCACATTTCATAGTCCTGCCCAGAACCAGCCCAACTATTAGGCAAATCAGGCAATTGACTAGGGCAAAGAGCAGGGCATTGAAAGCTAAAGAATAAATTCTGTCAGCCGGGGGGGGGGGGGCCTTAAGGTTCACCTAAGGTGCCAAAACCTTGAACCAACTCTAGGGCTTGCCCTGGTCCCGCCCTTTCAAACAGAAATATTTCCTTGCCTGGGGTATCCCCGTGCATCCTCATCTCAAGATCCCTTTACCAAGAACATGGTCCTCCAGTAGAGAGCTGGAACGATACCCACACGCTCATGGTTTGGCACCGTCACTCCAAAATGGTAGCATCTAACTCCAAGCAGTATGTCAGAACATATTTCTAGGGCCGTGGTGCCCAACCCAGTCATCAGGACACTCCCAGCAGCCAGTCAGATTTTCAGGATCTCCACAGTGAATATGCTTGAGACAGATTTTCAACCAAAGGAGACAGTGCATGCAAATCTGTCTTATGACCGACTGGGTGTGCGCCGACTATGTGGTTGAGAACCCTTGTTCAAGGGGGTCGGTCTTCCAGCAGTATGTTCAGACATACCCTAGGGATCAGGTGCTAGAATGAGAGCGAGTGGAGATTGCTCCTGTTTCCTTCTGGTAGGCAACATTTAACGTGAGAAGGGTCTTGTGGGGATTGAGCATGAATTCAGATCAAGAAATCTTTGTTTTTAGAAGGGGGCGGGACTAAAAGGATAAAGGGTTTGGTGGGCTTGTTTTTCCACCTTGATCCCTGGAACTTAGGACCCACTAGACCCTCAAGGATTATAGGTGTCTTCTTCTAGGATGAAGAGGTTTTTGATATGGCCCCTGGCGTAGCACATTTATTAATTCTAGTCTCAGGGATGGGACTAGAGCAAGAGAGTGAGCCACTGGCCTACCACAGCAGATCCACCGCACAAAAAGCACCCTGGAGGCAGTGAGAAAAATGTGCCTGCAATGCCTTGTTTGCATTCACGTTTTTGCAAATTTGAACACTAAGGAGCTGCTTTGCATGCGTTTGCACCACCACAGCCTTTCACGTGCAATTTGTATAAACTTTTGTGCAAGTGGACTTGCTGCAAACGTTTACTTACAAAGACACAATGACAGCCTCTTGCAAAATTGTTTTGTAAAAGGGGCCCAATGCATCCCTCACTGTGGAAGCGCTGGCACGTTTTGTGGTTTTGATGGTGTTTTTGTACCGTTTAATGAAAAAAGCCCCCTTTTGCAAACGAGTTTGGCACTTTAGTATATCAGAGCCCAAATTTAACACTAAAATGTTGCTACTGGTCTTACCAAGATCATCACAGCAATTTTAATAATAAATTGTGTATGTTTCTATCTCCCTTTCCTCCCTTTGATCCACTCCCCATCTGGGTGATGCCACCTCACGTTCCAAATTCTGTTCTTTCTTAACATATCATAATTCAGAAAACTGGAAATCTGTCATCTCGAAATGGGAGGAGGTCTGTCCTGTTCTCTACCTAGCTGAAATGTTCCGTCGGGTTTCATAATGTCTGCTGATGGTAAAGAGTGTGCTTTGAAGGCTGCTTTGGGATTGGAAAGGGAGCCGGTGGAAGAAATAGTAAAAGTATGCAGGCAGCTGCCTAGGGCACCTAATATGCAGGCTAAAGAGGAGCCTGCTTCCACTTCCTTTAGGGCCCTGTGTATGTGCTGCTTCAAAGGGGCGTCAATGGGGCACTGGTCTTCCTTTCTTCCTTTACTAGCTTTCCAATTTTAGGGATCTGACAGACATTGCTCTCTGGTCTTGCCTAGGGGTGCCAAAACCTTTGAGAAGGAGGCTTTTCCCACACCAATCTAGTCACTTTAATTTCAAATAATAGAGCATGCATACTCTGTTATTTTAAATTAAAATGAGCAGCCTGGTGTGAAAAATGCCTCCTTCTTAAAATGAGATTTGTTTAAAAGGAATCAATGAGAGTGTTATAGTGATGGCTGAATAGGAGACGGAAGAAGGATTGTTGCAATGTAAAGATCTGGTCTGTGATTTTCTGCTAGAATGTCTCCCTGGATCAGAACATTTCACAGATCATCACACTGTGCCGGGAGTCCACCTATCTGTTTTAAAATCCACAATAACACCTGGAGGATAGTTACTAAGCTGCAGCAAAATATTGCATTTACTACAGCTTATTTTACTGTGGGAGTCACTATCTTGCGCAAACTATGTTGTTGTTCTCCCTGCGAGCATCAGGCCACCAACACAGGACCCAACGCTCCTTGGGGCATCTGAAAGGGAGCTAAAGAAAATGGCGTGTGGACCTTTCAGCAAAGATATCCCCCCACTCTCCCAGAACAGATGCTCAAGCAAGACCTCCATTCCCTGGTCCTCCCATCCCCCAAAGATACCCTGGGACCTAGTGGAGGTTTCCCTAGTGTCTAGCAGGAGGAGTAGGAGCTATCCCCAGTCATTCCTGCCTCTTTGGGTGCTGGATTCAAAATGGCAAGAGTCTTGTGATACTTCCAGTAGGGCTCAAGTTGCCCATTAAGTACTGCGAGACTACTGCTAGGTTCAACCAGTACCATTTTTAACCCAATGACCACTGGGGCAGGAACGCATCCAGTAGACCCCAGGATAATCCCAAGGGGTCTTCATGGGAGTAGGGGTGGGCTCCAGGGATGCCTTTAGGGAGGGCTCTTACTGGGGGATCTGAGTTGTCTTCTGAGGGGTGGGGCGTGTTTGCTGGGGTGAGAGTGTTGCCCATGTGCTGTGTATGTCTAGTAGTGCTATAGAAATAAGTAGTGGCATCAGACTGTGTGTTAGCTCCAGTTTGAACAGTTCAATGATTTTAAAAATTTACATATTAATGAGGTACTTTGCATGCTTTGCATCTGTTTATTATGTAATGCACATTGCCTTAAATGAATGTGTTTGATGGTAAAACAATGCATGATTTTGCCATTTAAGATGTGTTAAGCGGCACATATCATGTGTTATCCCCTTAAACTAACCCCCTTAAACGGCAACCAAATTTTTGTTGGGTAGTAACTAAGATGGTGCACAGAAATATTTTCAGTTTGTCTTTCATTTGCTCTTTTTTTCCAATTTTGGCCTTTTTTTCAGTTCATATGTTCATAACCATTTTTAATGCATGTTAGAACTTCCTTTTCGTCTCTCCGGGCCAGTCCAGGAACAGTAGGGTAGTCAACCTCCTTCAGCAACTGAGGACTGAAAACACCAAAACTTTGCTGACAGCTCACTTTGCTCCCCCTAGTGTCAGAGAGCCAGTCTTTTCAGTCCTCAGCAGCTGAAGGACGTCTTGCTGACAGGCTCCGAGAGAGGAAAACAAATTTTACCTAGTTTGTCTCCTTGCTAGCCCTAGCTGGGTTAGTTTTTAGGAGTTTTCAGGGATCTTTCGATTTTTGGAGTAAAGTTTAAAAAAAAAAAAAGGCACCGAGAGAATAAGGAGAAAGGTTTCACTCCTTCCTTCCTTGTCGGCTTGAAGGGGGACATTTGCTTCTGCAGCGGTGGAGGCAGATCCTGCCTCGTTGACCGCTCCCCTTCCCGATAGCAGAACACGTTTCTGGGAGCCCCAGAGTCCAGTATTCTGCTTACAGACTCCCGTTCTCCTTGGCCGCGAGCAGCGGTTCTGGGACGTTGGAGGAGAGAAGTGCTGTATCTCAGGTGCGTGTGTTTTACATTTTGTCAGCAGGCAGTTGTCAGCGGGACTGTTAACTTCCGCGGTGCTTCAGTTTTGTTAAGCGGCGATTGGGTTCCGTTTTTTGCGGTGGTTTTGGCTGCGGGTGTGTTTCCTTGAGTCAGGGCCCTAGGCTGGCGCGATGGAGGAGTCTTCGGAAGCTCCGGGTGCAGGAAAGCCTCAGGTGGTTCTTGAGAAGGCGGGAACGGCGGCCATTTTAAAGCCGGCTGCCGTTTCTCCCGTGCTGCCGCACAAGTCTGCCAAAAAGAAGGTTAAATCAAAGCACTCTGCTCCAGTGTTAGGGGAGGATCCCGTGCGGTTGCCAGAGGATCCGGAGGGTTTTAAAAGTCTTTTCTCTCCGGACTTTATCCTCTCCTTGCATAAGGCGTACTGCCTGAAGTTGGAGCGGGGGCAGGGCAGGGAAGTAGGTTCGTCTCTGCCAGTGCTGCCCACACCTTCGGCCTCTCCAGGGGATCCCAGGGAGGGTTCTTCCAAGGCAGGGGTTGTGGCAGATGGTGGTCTGGAACAGCAGAAGCTAGAGGTTCTTGGTCCAGAGGAGGGAGAGATTCTCTCAGAGTCTGGGTTGGATTTGTGGCCAGAGGACCTCGAGGAAGGAGAGTTAACTTCTGGGGAGGATCCTAATCTTTTCAGAGTGTTTAGGAAAGAGGAGTTAGGAGCGCTGATTGTCCAGTCTTTAGCAGCCTTGAATATTGCCTTGCCGGCCGCTCAGGCTGAGCCATTGGAGGATCCCTTATTGCAGGGTTTTCGAGCAGAACAACGGTGTTTCCCGGTCCATAGGGTCATTAAGCAGATGATTGAATCGGAGTGGGAATTCCCTGAAGCTTCTTTGAGAGGGGCAAGAGCGCTAGGCCGCTTGTATCCGGTTCCTCAGGAAGAAAAAGAGTTATTGCGTATGCCGAAAGTGGATGCCTTAGTATCAGCGGTTACTAAGAAAACCACTATCCCAGTAGAGGGTGCAATGGCTCTTAAGGACCCGCAGGATAGGAAGTTGGAGTCCATTCTGAAGCAAGCATTTGATACTACTGCCCTGGCTTTACAATCTTCTATCTGTGGAGCTTATGTTTCCAGGGCTTCCATTAGGTGGCTGCAAGCGGAGGCTAGTCCAGCTTTGGAAGGGGCTTCGGCGCCGGAAGGAGCGAAGTTAGAGTCGGCGGCGGCTTATCTCGCCGACGCCTTCTATGATTTGATTCGGATGTCCGCTAAGGCCATGGCGTCAGTAGTGGCTGCTCGTAGATTCCTCTGGCTGAGGAATTGGGCAGTGGATGCGTCTTCTAAGTCTCGGCTGAGTAGACTACCTTAAAAGGGGAAGCTCCTCTTTGGTGAGGCGTTGGAGAAGATCGTGAAGGATTTGGGGGACTCCAAAGGCAGCCGCCTTCCAGAGGACCGTCCGAAAGGGCCGAAGCAGGGCTTGTCACAGCGTGGTCAAAGCAGAGAGTTCCGTAGGTTCAGGGGACCTCGGTTTTCCCCTTATCAGAGGGGGCGGTTTCTCCCTAGGGGCCAGTCCTTTCGGGGTGCTCGAGGATTCGGTCGGGGATTTGCCGGACCACAGTCCAGCGCCCCTAAGAAGCTGCAATGAAACGAGGGAGGTCCAGGCGGAGACAAAAATAGGAGGTCGGTTGCGTTTTTTCCTCTCCGCCTGGGCTGCCATTACCACAGACCGCTGGGTGCTGGACATCATTTGGGACGGCTATTCCTTGGAGTTCGAGCAATCTCTGCCGGGAGCGTTCGTGATGTCGCTGTGCAGAGTGGCTGCAAAAGCATTGGCAGTGCAGCAGACGCTTCAGCGGTTGCTACAAATTCAGGCAGTCGTCTCAGTTCCTCCAGACCAGTGCGGTTTCGGTCGATACTCCATTTATTTCGTGGTTCCCAAAAAAGAGGGATCTTTTCGGCCTATTCTCGATCTCAAGCATGTGAACCGCTGTTTAAGGGTGCCGCATTTTCGAATGGAAACGCTTCAGTCGGTCATCCGCTCGGTGAGACCGGGAGAGGTGCTCTCGTCCATAGATCTGACGGAAGCTTATCTGCATATTCCCATCAAACCCCACCATCAAAAGTTCTTGCGTTTTGCGGTGCCCATGGGCCATTTTCAGTTTCAGGCCTTGCCCTTCGGGTTAGCCACGGCGCCTCGCATGTTCATAAAGGTGATGGTAGTGGTGGCGGCGGCGTTACGGAAAGAAGGTATTCTCGTGCATCCTTATCTGGACGACTGGCTTATCAGGGCGCGTTCTATTCCAGAATCGCAGGCGGCCACTGCAAGGGTGGTGGCTTTTCTAGAGAGTTTAGGATGGGTGGTCAATCGCACCAAAAGTCAGTTGGCACCAGTGCAGTCCCTGGTATATTTAGGGGCATTGTTCGACATGGCCCGGGGGGCAGTTTTTCTGCCGGAGATCAGAATTCAAAAGCTCTTGCGTCAGGTGTCCGCCTTCTTGCGCCTCAAGGCTCCAACGGCCTGGAGATATTTGCAGCTCCTGGGCTCAATGGCGGTGGCCTTAGAGTTGGTGCCCTGGGCCAGGGCCCATATGCGACCACTTCAGCACTCGTTACTATCCCGGTGGTCTCCGCAATGCCATCCTCTCAGCCAGCGGTTGGTTTGTCCGGTAGAAGTGACCAGCAGTCTGGGGTGGTGGAGCAATCCCGCGAATCTGAGAGCGGGGATGCTGTTAGCCATACCGGATTGGGTGTTGGTCACCACGGATGCCAGCCTCTCCGGCTGGGGGGCGCAATGTATGTCTCAGGTGGCGCAAGGCCGCTGGACGGCGGAGATGTCTCAGTGGTCCATCAATTAGCTGGAGATGCGAGCAGTGGCGCTCGCATTGCAGAGGTTCGAGGCGCTGGTATGCGGCAAGGCAGTTCGTGTTTTCTCAGACAATGCGGTCACCGTGTCCTATATCAATCGTCAGGGGGGCACGGGCAGTGCTGTCTTGCTAAAGGAGAGTCTGGTGCTCCTGACGTGGGCAGAGGAGCATCTTCTCGCTCTGTCAGCGGCGCATGTAGCAGGAAAAGACAATGTGCAGGCGGATTTTCTCAGTCGTTAGCTATTGGATCCTGGGGAATGGCGGCTAAACGACGCCGTCTTTCACAACATAACGACGCGCTGGGGTCAGCCGGTTATGGATCTGATGGCCACCTTCGACAATGCCAAGGCATTTTGGTTTTTCAGCAGAACCAGGGAGCGCATGTCCGAGGGCCTGGATGGCTTGGTTCAGCCCTGGCCGAAGGGGGAGCTTCTCTATGTGTTTCCTCCGTGGCCGATGGTAGGGTGAGTAGTGCGCAGAATCGCTTGTCATCCAGGGACGGTGATTCTTATTGCCCCAGATTGGCCGAGGCGAGCGTGGTATGCAGATCTCGTGCGCTTGCTGGTCGATCATCCTTACCGGTTGCCATGTCGGATGAACTTGTTGTACCAGGGTCCGATTCTCATGCTGCAGGTGGATCGCTTCTTGCTTACGGCTTGGCTCTTGAAAGGCAATGGTTGAAATGGAAAGGTTTTTCCGCGGCGGTGGTCAATACTATGTTACAGGCTCGTTGGCGGTCCACGTCGGTGGCCTACATTCGTGTTTGAAAAACCTTTGAGCACTGGGGAGCCAGGCACGGAGTGCGCGCTGGAGCGGCAGGAGTGCCGGACGTTTTGGCCTTCCTCCAGGACGGGCTGGATAAAGGGTTAGCGTTCAGTACCCTGCGGGTGCATCTGGCGGCTATAGCTTGCTTCTGTGGTAAGGTGCAAGGTCGGAGTTTGAGGTTGCAGCAGGATGTGCAGCAGTTTTTCCGGGCAGTTAAGAACGTGCGACCGCCTCGCAGACTGGTGGTGCAGCCCTGGGACTTGAATTTGGTTTTACGAGCCCTGATGCGTGCGCTGTTTGAGCCGGGAAAGACGGTGCCGCTTCGGGAGCTCTCGTGGAAGACTGCTTTCTTGGTAGCGTTGTGCTCGGCTCGAAGGATTTCAGATTTGCAGGCGCTCTCCTGTAGGGAGCCGTACCTTCAGTTCTTGGCAGAGAAGGTGCTGCTACGTCCAGTGCCATCTTTTCTTCCTAAGATGGTGTCGAGTTTTCATGTGAATCAGTCGATTTCGTTGCCTACCTTTCACTCGGCCGGGGGGCTGAGAGTGGGGTGCCCCTGCATAAGCTGGATTTGGGAAGAGTGCTACACCGCTATCTCAGGCGGACGCAGGCTTTCCGGAAATCGGACAGGTTGTTTGTGCTGTTCGCCAGCGCACGTAAAGGAGAAGCGGCCTCTAAGGCCTCGATTTTGTGCTGGGTGAAACAGGCGATTGCAGCTTCATATCAGGCCGGCGGGAAAGAAGCGCCAGAGGGGCTGAGGGCTCATTCGACTCGGGGGCAAGCGACGTCCTGGGCCGAGAGGGCTTTGGTTCCTCCGGTGGATATTTGTCGAGCGGCAACCTGGTCGACCTTGCATTCCTTTGCGAAGCATTATCGCTTAGATGTTCAAGCAGCGGGGGACGCAAAGGTTGGCGCAGCTGCGGTGTTGGCGGGGCTCTTGGGTCCCTCCCGTGAGTAGTTACTGCTTTGGTACTACCCTACTGTTCCTGGACTGGCCCGGAGAGACGAAAAGGAAGATGAAATTAGGCCTTACCTGCTAATTGTCTTTCCTTGAGTATTCTCCGGACCAGTCCAGGACCCTCCCGGAAGTTAAGGGGCGTGGTTCCTTCTTCTATCCAGTGGCAGCTGCGGGGCTGCGAGTTCAGT
Organism: Ichthyophis bannanicus; assembly: GCA_033557465.1. Lineage (NCBI taxonomy): Eukaryota > Metazoa > Chordata > Amphibia > Gymnophiona > Ichthyophiidae > Ichthyophis > Ichthyophis bannanicus. The sequence continues at coordinate 904,864,487 of CM066035.1, read as the reverse complement.
AATGTTTGGCACGGAATGTCCTAGGCTTAGCAGGATCGGTTGGCCCTAGGGGTAGCCTGGGGGTCCTATGCAGAGAATCTGGCTATGGGGCTCCCGTTGTGTTCGGTGCCACCTGTCCGTAGGGGGGACATAGCTTTTTAGTGGGAGGTTTTTTCACAATCAGCTGTTCTTGGTTACGGTTTATGGTTCCTAGTAGTAGTGTTAGGGTTTTGGCTTGGCTTTTTGCTTCACTGCTTGGATATTCTTAGACTGGCTCTCTGACACTAGGGGGAGCAAAGTGAGCTGTCAGCAAAGTTTTGGTGTTTTCAGTCCTCAGTTGCTGAAGGAGGTTGACTACCCTACTGTTCCTGGACTGGCCCGGAGAATACTCAAGGAAAGACAATTAGCAGGTAAGGACTAATTTCATCATTTTAATGAACGATAATTCATAGGTCAACATCTGTAAATTAAATTTAGCACGCGCTAAATTTTTTAAGGCATGCTTACGAACCAAATGTGCGCTAATGCATACATCTGCCTCTTGGTAACCACCACCCGGTTTGCGTATGTGTGATCATTTTGCTAATGTCACGCGACATGCGTCATGCTAGTTTGAAACAGAAGTTCTCTCCTGACCCGCAAATCCATTGACCATGAATGAGATTCTTCCTAGGTCATCATTTTTGGAATTCAAAACATCCTCACCCTCATTTTTAGCGCAGACTAAAGAACATGCCTCCACCATTCACACCATTGAGTTATTGTCAATCTGTGTCATGTTCACCATTGTGCGAGTACAATCCAACTCCATGGATTACATAGCATGTGAACAAAGTCCCAATATTAACCTGACAGTCTCTGCTGTCATTATGAAGCCTCTGGGCACTTCCCCCACATCTCTCTCACCCAAGACAAGGAAACTCCTTTAGCAACACAAAACCCAGACTGCTGTAATCTCTTCTAAACTCCTGCTCTAGGAAAGCCAAAGCATTGCCCTCACATCCAGATTTGCTTCTTGCATCTCTCATTTGTGGGCTGCAGTAAAAGACTGATTTGTTTCTGATTTGTGCTTGGCTTTCTTCTTTTATTGTGCAACAGCTATCTTCACTGTGTTCAATTCATTCTTGGTGGATATTGATTAATATTCAAATGAAAAAAATGTTTGGGGGGGGATCATTTTAGAAATTCTGTGGTTTGCAGTCTGAAAACACACATTCAGATGTGCCAATCACGGCCACATCCCAAGAGCCATTTTAGAAAGCCCCACATCTGTGGTCGCATGGGGGCACGGCAGAGGTATGTCTGTGGAATTCTCTAAAATATACATGTGTGTGCCTGATTTTAGAATAGCATCTCACATCTCAATCCCCCAGCCGATATGCCCATGTCTATACCTGCTCCTAGGTATAAATTGCCATCTGAAAAGTGCTCGTTTCGGCAACCTAACAACAGTACAGAGAGGAGGAGAATGCCCTATCTCTCACCCAATAATTTTTGTTTCTTCAAAAAAGCATGGCAGACGGCCAGAACAATATTCCACAAAGCAAAGACAGTACAACGGCTCAGACCACTCATCGACCCACAGGACTTCAGAACAGTCATGCAGGCCATGACGCTCCCCCACCTGGACTACTGCAATACAATCTATCACGGACTACCCGCCGCCCACACCATCCCACTACAAACTGCCTTAAACACCACTGCAAGAATTATCCAAAAGGCAAAAAAACACGATCACATCACCCCAGTCCCGAGAGAACTCCACATCCTACCCCTCGAAGCAAGGATTAAATACAAATCCCTCCTACTTATCCACAAAGCCCTCCATCAAACCCAAACCACACAACTGCGGACCCTACTACCTCACCCTACTATCAACAGACCAACCCGTCAAACCACCAACACCACTCTCACTATCCCCCATGAACGAACTAAATTCAACCAGCAAACATGCAACAGAGCATTTGAACTATATGCACCCTCCCTCTGGAGCTCCCTGCCGAGCCAGATCCGAAGCACCAAAGACCTCTCTGCATTCCAGAAACAGTTAAAAACCATCCTATTTCATAAATATCTTGGACCAGAAACAGACAGCTCTGAATAACCATCCACCCAAATCCTCTGACCTACCCCCAGCAACCATCTAAGAGACTTCCGTAAAATGTCTTGCGAGTGTCTTAAGAACATAAGAACATAAGACATGCCATACTGGGTCAGACCGAGGTCCATCAAGCCCAGTATCCTGTTTCCAACAGTGGCCAATCTAGGTCATACGTACCTAGCAATATCCCCAAAAGACACAGGTTCCACAATGCTTGTACTGGGTCAAGCATTGATATCCTGGGTCCCTTTTTAATAGTGGTTTATGGACCTTTCCTCCAGGAACTTGTCCAAACCTATTTTAAACCCAGCTATACTAACAGCCCTTACTACATCCTCCGGTAACAGATTCCAGAGTTTGATTACACGATGAGTGAAAAAGTATTTTCTCTTATTTGTCTTAAATAGTTTACCCTGTAGCTTCATTACATGTCCCCTAGTCTTTCTATATTCTGATAGCGTAAACAATTGATCCACGTTTATCCGTTCCACTCCATTCATTAATTTATAGACCTCTATCATATCTCCCCTCAGCCGTCTCTTTTCCAGGTTAAAGAGCCCTAACCTTTTTAGCCTCTCTTCATAGGAGTAGCCTTCCATCCCCTTCACCAATTTGGTGGCTCTTCTCTGTACTTTTTCTAATAACGCTATGTCCTTCTTAAGATACGATGACCAGAATTGCACACAATATTCAAGGTGCGATCGTACCATGGAGCGATACAGAGGCATTATAATATCCTTTGTTTTATTCTCCATCCCTTTCCTTATGATACCTAGCATTCTATTTGCTTTCTTGGCCGCCGCTGCACACTGGACGGAGGGTTTTAACATGTTATCCACGATGACTCCTAAATCTTTTTCCTGGGTGGTGGTTTCTAATGTGGAGCCTTGCATCGTGTAACTATAGTGTGGGTTGTTCTTTCCTAGGTGCATAACTTTGCATTTGTCCACATTAAATTTCATCTGCCATTTGGATGCCCAGTCTTCCAATTTATCCAGATCCTCCTGAAGTTTTCCACAATCCTCTTGGGTTTTAACAACTTTAAACAGTTTTGTGTCATCTGCAAATTTGATAACCTCACTAGTTATTCCCTTTTCCAGGTCATTTATGAATATGTCAAAAAGTAGCGGACCCAGTACAGATCCCTGGGGTACTCCACTATTCACCTTTTTCCATTGGGAATATTGGCCATTTAGCCCTACCCTCTGCTTTCTATCATTTAACCAGTTCCCGATCCACAATAGTACACTGCCTCCTATCCCATGACTTTTTAACTTCGCCAAAAGTCTCTGATGGGGGACCTTGTCAAAAGCTTTCTGGAAGTCCAGATACACTATATCAACCAACTCACCTTTGTCTACCTGTTTATGCACACCTTCAAAAAAACATATCAGATTAGTAAGACAAGATCTTCCTTGTCTAAAGCCATGTTGGCTGTCTCCCATTAGGCCATGACTATCTACATGCTGTGTAATTTTGTTCTTTATGATGGTTTCTACCATTTTCCCTGGTACTGACGTCAGGCTCACCGGTCTGTAATTTCCTGGGTCACCCCTGGAACCCTTTTTAAAAATTGGTGTTACGTTGGCGACCCTCCAATCTTCAGGTATTACAGATGATTTTAATGAAAGTTCACAGATTACCAGTAGCAGGTCTGCAATCTCATATTTCAGTTCTTTCAACACTCTGGGATGTATACCATCCGGTCCAGGTGATTTGCTACTATTCAGTTTATCAAATAGTTGTAATATATCTTCCCGGTGTAGTGATATTTCTCTCAATTCCTCTGCAGTATCACCTTTAATTACCACTTCAGTCTTGGGTAACATCCCTACATCTTCCTCAGTAAAGACCGAAGCAAAGAATTCATTCAGTCTCTCTGCTATAGCCTTGTCTCCTCTTACTGCCCCTTTTGCCCCTCTATCATCTAATGGTCCAATTGACTCTCTCACAGGCCTTTTGCTACGAATGTACTTGAAAAAGTCTTTATTTCGTGTTTTTGCTTCCGTAGCAAGTTTCTTCTCAAATTCCCGCTTTGCCTGCCTTATCAATGCTTTGCATTTAACTTGCCAGTGCTTGTGCTGTTTCCAGTTTTCATCATTTGGCTCTTTTTTCCATTTCCTGAAAGTTGCTTTTTTGGCAGCAACAGCCTCTCTGACCTCACCTTTAAACCATGCTGGCAGTTTTTTGGACTTTCTTCCACTTTTCTTAATGCGTGGAATACAGCTTGTCTGGGCTTCGAGGATAGTATTTTTAAATAACACCCAAGCTTGCTGTAAGTCTTTAACCTTTGGAACCGCTCCTTTTAGTTTTTTCCTAACTATATTCCTCATTCTATCATAGTCTCCCTTTTGAAAGTTAAAAGGTAGTACTGTGGATTCCTTTACTATCTGTCCTCCACTAATTAAATCAAACATGATCATACTTTGATCACTATTGCCAAGTGGTCCCAACACCCTTATTTCTTGCACCAGATCTGGCGTTCCACTAAGGACTAGGTCCAGTATGGCTTCCCCTCAGGTCGGTTCATGAACCAGCTGCTCCAAGAAGCAGTCATTTATTCCATCTAGAAACTTTATCTCTTTAGCTTGTCCTGCCGTGACACTGACCCAGTCGATACCGGGGTAATTGAAATCACCCATTATTACTACTCTGTTGTGACTTTTGTTAGCTTCCTTGATTTCTTTGAGCATTTCATCATCCATTTGTTCATTCTGGCCAGGCGGTCGATAGTATACTCCCACTGCCATCACCTTCCCCTTCATAAATGAAATTTCAATCCATAGAGATTCTACAGCAAATTTTGTTCCCTGCAAAACTTTAATCCTTTCTGACTCAATGCCCTCTCTAACATAGAGCGCAACCCCTCCACCAATTTGATCAGCTCTATCATTACGATATAGTTTGTATCCAGGTATCACAGTGTCCCACTGGTTATCCTCCTTCCACCATGTCTCTGAGAGTGCAATCATATCTAACCTCTCATTTAGTGCTATATATTCTAACTCTCCCATCTTATTGTTTAGACTTCTAGCATTGACATACAAGCATTTTAGAGACTGTATTTTATGTCAACTATCTAGTACTGTTACTCTCTGTAAAGATCAGCTATGTTTATTTATTTATTTTTTATTCTGTGCTCTTTAGAATCAGTGTGGTTTACATGTATACTAACAGGTACTTTTTTATTCCCTTGTTCTTGAAGGGCTCACAATCTAAGTGTACCTGAGGCAATGGAGGGTTAAGTGGCTTGCCCAAAGCCACAAGGAGTGGCCATGGGACTAGAGACCCCAGTCCCTCTGGCCTGAAGTTGCTTGTCCCCATGTGGGAATTGAACCCCTGGCCTTCTGGCCTGAGGTAAACTGTCCCAACCACTGAGCCACTCCTCCCTCGTGACCCCTGGTGAGGACCCCCCCCTCCCTCACTCTATAAACTTGATTGTCCCACTGGTGATGACCCCCCTCCCTCACTCTGTCAACTTGATGGTCCCCCCCCCCCTTTTTTCTGTCAAACTGCTTTGACCTGGTGAAAAGTGGGATATAAATACAGAGAAACAAACAAACAAGCGTTTTTCCTAGCTGCCATACCACTGCACTTCTTCATTTGCAGAATGGCAGGCCGGGACATGTATGTGATGAGAGATGCACGTGTACATTCTGAAACAACATCGTTGACACATCTGTGTTCCCGGACCTGCCACTGTCCATATCTGACACGTGCACCTTTCTAAAATCAGTCGACAACCTGCACATATCTGATCTATTCTGCAAGTCTCCATTTCTTTTTCTCTTGCCAGAGACGTCTCATATCTTTTTAGGGTGGAGACAGCTCGATTTTAGCACTTACATGTGCTCACCTTTTCTGCTGCCCCTCAAAAGGAATTTCAGATTGCACCTAAATAGTCCTCAAATGTGCCTTTATAAGATTAAACCTTATTAAACAGGACCGATTAGAGTTCCTTACAAGTTACTGAGCCCGTTCTCAGCTACAGTCATTCACATTCATATGAAAATTAATTAACTAAATTTGACTTTCCTTGTTTGGTGAGCATTGCCCCCAATATTTTAATGCCCTAAATTGTAAATCACAAAAAGACAATATTGCCTTTTCTTTTTTTTTCTCTACGCAGGAGATTCTACTCACCCAGCTTCCATCCAAGCCGATCCGAAGGAAGATTCACCCCGAGAGTCAGACCATAGAAAACCAAGAGCTCTCATCCTCCCTCAACATCACTTCTTCAGTGCCTGCAGCCAGACCACACCCTCTCGCCCACAGGTAGGGACCCGCCAAGAGGATGAAGCGCAATGGGGCGGTTGCACTGATGCACCATCTCTGCCCTTCAGTGTTTATGCATGCCTTGTCGTACACCTCCACACCTCTCTGCTGGAACCAAAATCTGGTTTGCTAGGGGCAGTCCCCTCCTAGGAACATTAAAACCCAGGGCAGTCCGTTTTCTGTATATTCTGATACAGACAAGAATTGTCAGCTGCCACTGTTATGTCGTGTGACAATCTAAGAAGGTTCAGTTTGATTTTGATTTAATTACTTTCCAAATTTGAGCTACGATAGGTAATTCCCTACCCACAAAGGCTTACAGTCTAAGACTGCACCAGAGGCAATAGAGAGTTGTCACTTCTGAAGGAGTATCAGTAGGATAGGTGCGATTTGAACCCTGAGTTACTCCATTAGAATTTAAAAGCCACTGCAGTCTCTACTCTCTACATAGTTCATCTAGTCTCTGCAGAAGCTGTCTGGTGCCAAGTGGATTGTTTTCTTTGAGTTCCTCTAATCACTGTATAATGTCAACAGGCAGACTGGATGGATCATATGGTCTATTTTTGCCATCATGTTCTACGTATTAGAGGAAACTGAATCCTTTGCTGGTTGCTATACCATACATAAAAATATGCAGAGCTGCTGTTGTTTCTCTGTGCACTCACAAAAATCGTAATGGCCCACTCTTCTTGAACGATATAAAGTCAATTATGAAAAAAGTCGTTCACTGTAATAGACTAGAGAAATAAATCACCAATTAATCTAGCATTGAATTATCTTCGAGGTCTCAATAAAAAACTGTAGCAAGGCCTTGTGGACTACCGTCAACAGAGGGCTTCTTGCTCGTTCACATCAATGACCTCTTTTAGAATAGAGAAGGAAACTGTGTCATTTTTTCACTTCAGGAAATTGTTTCTCTCCTATTAGAACATTATAAGCATAAATCAATGCTTCACTTGAAAATTATTTTTATAACTTCTTCCCGGAGTGCTAAGATTCTGCACTATTCTTCCTTCTGTTTCTTCTGATCCTGATTCAATGCTAGATTAATTGGTGATTTATTTCTCTAATCTATTACAGTGAACGACTTTTTTCATAGTTGTTTCTCTGTGGACAAGCAGGAATTTATTTAACAGTTTTTTCTGTACCGCTTTATCATTTCAATCAAAGCGGTTTACATTGTAACTTAAACTTGGTAAACATACATTAAACAGGGACATTAATAACTTGGAGTTTTCTGAACAATGGAGGGTTAAGTGACTTGCCCAAGGCCACAAGGAGTGCTAGTGGGAATTGAACCCTGGTCTCTTGGTTCCCAAGCCCGAGCTCTAACCACTAAGCTACTCATGTATGGGTGATGTCCTCTGATGAAGCCCGTGTGGAAACGGTCTCCAGCTCCTATTGGAAGCTTTTGGGAGGCTCCATTGCACCTGTGCGCCTCCTTCCCCTCTGCCACCATGGTACCATCTTAAACTAGTCTTCGTTTTTCTGTGGAGCCCTATGGACATGTTCCGGTCTTCTCCGCTTGGCAAATAATTTTTTTCCCCTTAAGGTGATCCTGTGCTTCTGGTTTCACTCAGCAATCACCTGCTGTCACAGTTTGTTTCTTTTCCATTTGGTTTGTTTGTCTTTATCAGTTGTTTAATTTTCTTTTTTTTCCACAGCATCTCGGCCCCCATAGGCACCAGTGCACCAGCAGAGCCTTTTGTTCAAAATCAAGCCATTTGATTTCGCTGTGGCTGTCTTTCCAGATGACATGTCCCAGAAACCAGCCAGTGGTTAAAAAGCGTTTCCGTGCACTAGAACCATATCCACCACAGATACCCATATTTGGTATCTTCAGTGCCTGCAACCCGATCATCAGCCCTCTTCGTGTAACTTGTGTTCGCACATGACAAAAAGGGGACTCAAAGGTCAAAAGAAACGGTGCAAATCACTTTTTGGTGCTAACAAAAGTGGAGTGGAGGAGTGGCTTAGTGGTTGGGGCAAGGTACTTCAGGCCGGAAGGTCGGGGGTTCAAATCCCACTAGAGGACAGCAACCTTGGGCCGGAAGGACTGGGGTTTCTAGTCCCACAGGTGCTCCTTGTGGTCTTGGGCAAGCCACTTAACCCTCCATAGCCCATGTTCCCTGTAAAATAGTTATCTCCAAGTTATAATGCCCTGTTCAATGTAATTTCAGTTTGTTCAATGTAAACCGCACTGATGCAGAATAGCGCGGTATATAAAAGAAAATAAATAAAAAAATAAACAAGTCTGATCCAACATCATCGTCATTGATGGCACCAATCTCAATGGCTTCAAAGGCTGCAACAGATACTGGCGCTGCATTGACATTGAGGAGTTCTCCAGCTCACTCAGAGCCGAGCACCCATAGTATACAGCATTGGCCATCAATCGATATCCATCCAAAGATGAGGAAAGATTCAGCTTCATCTTTGTCGATGTCAAAGGGTGATCGAACAGAGCACTGAGTGAAGACTCTGGTGCATCGGCGTCAGCGCCCATTGAGGCATGATGTTGAGAGTGATGTGGGTCCATGAGAGTGCCCCTTGAAGCTGCCCCGAAGGGAGCAGAGCTCATCCTCCAGAACATTGGAAGGGCACCAACAGCCTACCAAACGCTGAGACCAGGCCGCGGATACCCCTGTACAGATACTGGGTACATTGGTCGACGTTACTGAGGCCCCACAGCCTTTGGAATCAGCAGCCATGAAGAAGTGCCTTCTCCAAGCTCTCGAGGAATGCATTGTGGTGCTCTTGGTGGTGCAGCAAGCTGGGGCCTTGACATCAGCTGCATCGACATCGACCACCGTATAGCCGATTCTTGAAATGCATGCCTTCCCTGCGGGAGATGCATTAAGTGGAGGAGTGGCCTAGTGGTTGGGGCAAGGTACTTCAGGCCGGAAGGTCGGGGGTTCAAATCCCACTAGAGGACAGCAACCTTGGGCCGGAAGGACTGGGGTTTCTAGTCCCACAGGTGCTTCTTGTGGTCTTGGGCAAGCTACTTAACCCTCCCTAGCCCATGTTCCCTGTAAAATAGTTATCTCCAAGTTATAATGCCCTGTTCAATGTAATTTCAGTTTGTTCAATGTAAACCGCACTGATGCAGAATAGCGCAGTATATAAGAGAATGTAAATAAAATAAATAAAATAAAAAATAAATTAATATCAGGGCATTGAGGGGCACCAACACCAATGCATGCCCAGCTGATATCCCTATCTAGTGGTTTGGGGTCTGATGCACCCTAGAAATCTGGAAGAGAATCAGTGAATCATCACTCCCAATCCCCTCGGGTCAGGAGAGAGAGCAGGCAGAGACTCAGAAGTACTTCAACTTCCTCTCTGAGTCTGATTCAGAAGGTTGGGTAACCATTGTGAAATCTGAAGACTTGTCAGAGGACAGGTCTCCTGAACTTCCATCGGACCCTTCTCTACTTCATGAGCAGCGTAAGTCCCCTCCTAAGGACATGACCTTCCAGGATTTTGTAAGAGACATAGCCAAGGCCATACCATTTTCTTTGGAGACTGAGGATGAACCAAGGGCAGAAGAGTTGGAGATCCTGTACAGATTTCAGAAGGTTCCTGGATTTGAGAAGCCTCAGCTTCCTCACCATTCTTTGGCGGTCAAATCCGTCCTTTAAGAGATCCAAGAGTACTAAAACTCATTCCTTGGCACTCTTGGGGAGGGAGGCTCAGACATTGGACTCTTTAGGGAGGAGGTATTTTTAGAGTTCCATGCTTATAGCCTGCAAGGCCTCTTACCAGCTCTACATGGGCATGTTCTTGAAGAGCATCATGTGCAACCTCGCTGAACTTTCTCAGTTTCTCCCTTCAGAAAAATTGAAACAGTGTCATTCCCTAATGGCTCATGGCAAAGACAGCTTGAAGTTCATGGTCTGGGTGACTTATGACATCTTTGAAATGGCATCAAGAGCTTCTGCCATGGGTATTGACACCTGGAGACTTGCCTGATTCCAGTCCTCAGACCTGGAACAGTGCAGAACAAGCTTGTTGACATGCCATGCCATGGAGAGAATGTCTTCAGAGAACAGGTTGAAGAGAAGGCTGGCTTCATTGAAAAGCAGCATGTCACTCTTCATAATTTATTTATTTATTTATTTTATTTAACAGTTTCTTCTATACCGCCCCTTCCAGAGATCAGGGGCGGTTTACATTGAACAAGAATTAACATACTTCCGTATATTTTACATGTAACATGTTTTAACTATATACACGTTTTGTTACATGGAACATATTTTAACGTTAACAATAACACTTTTTTTTAAAACATATACAGGTTATGAAACATGGAGCATAACATAGTTAATTAACATAAGTTATTTACATTAGTGAAATAGCTGTCAGTTTGGGTAAATCGTTTGGGTGTTGTGTATATTAAGGTAAGTATCTTTCTTGTGTTAGTCATTTGTTCTGTCTTGAGGACTGTGGATATTTTTTTGAGATTGTCTTAGAGAGGTTTTTTGTTGGTAGGGGATCTCAAAGTGTTTTGTAAAAAGGTATGTTTTTAATTCCTTCTTGAATTGGTGGAGGTCCTTTATCATGCGGAGGGTTAATGGAATTTCATTCCAAAGGGTAGGGGCAGCAAAGGAGAAGGCTCTATCGCTTGTTGTTGCTTTGGTTTTTCTAAAGTTTGTCTTTATGTTGAGGGAGTGGGTTGTGTTCTGTCTGCGCGTTCTAGTTTCTGATGGGGGTTGTATTAGTGTTGATAATTGTGAGGGAGAGATCTTATTGATGAGTTTAAAAGTAGTTAGGAGGATTTTATATTTTATTCGGCTGCATAAGGGGAGCCAATGTAGGTCTAAAAGTATAGGGGTCACATGATCTGTTAGTTTAGCTTTTGTAACCATCTTGGCGCATATGTTTTGGGCCCTTTGGAGGAGGTATATGCTTTTTAGTGGTAAGCCGTTTAGGAGACTATTACAGTAGTCGAAGTGGGGGGTGATGAGGGAGTTGACTACTGATCTAAAATCATGTGTGTTGAGTAGGGGTCTCAGATGTTGTATTGTCTTGAGTTTATAGAATATTGTTTTTACTGTATGTTTTATGTGTGGGAGCATGGTGAGTGAGTGGTCCAGAATAATACCAAGGTACTTTACCTCCTTTTTAACAGGTATTGGTGTGTTACTTATTGTGATTGTAGTAGGGTAGTTATAGTCAGTGTCAGGTTTTCTCGTTATGAACATTGCTTCTGTTTTTTTGAGGTTGATGCTTAGGTGATTGTCTTCAAGCCATATGGTAGTCTCACTCATGCACTGGAGTAAGGCATCATATTTGGGGTTGTTGGGGTTTATGGGGATGGCAAGCATGATATAATCTGCGTATATGAAATGGTTGATTTTATACTTCTTGAATATGTTTGTAATTGGCTGGATAATAATCTCTCAAGGCGCACATCTGAGCTGACTTCCTATTGTAGGAGGTACCAAGGATAGGAGACAAGAAAAGACCTATTACTCTTGTAGGCATAGGTACTTTCCTGGGTCCCAATCCTCCCAGCCCAAAGAGGCTCCTCACCTTCGGAAAGCTTAGCTGGATCCTCAGCCAAAACCAGGGGGGGGGGAGGGGGGCGGGGTTTTGACTGGTTCCTTAGGAGCATAGACGCTGTACTAGTAACTGCAGTAGGAAACATTCAGTCAGGGGAAGGCTCACTCTTTTTGCCCAGTGGTGGCCCTTCATAACCTCAGACTCATGAGTTCTACAGATAATTCAAAGTGGTTACAAACTACATTTATTGGATCTGCCACCAAATTGCCTCCCAAGGGTGCATCAACTCGACCCTCTGCATCAGGAACTGGTTCAGAGAGAAATCACTTCCCTCTTGTCAGATCTCTCTATCAAGCCACTAGAGCAAAGAGAGTGATGATTTTATTCCAGGTACTTCCTGATCCCCAAGAAAATGGGAGGATACTATCCCATTCTAGACCTAAGAGATCTGAACACATTCTTGTTAAGAGAAACGTTTGGTATGATTTCTCTAAGCACCTTGCTTCTCTACCTTCAAAAAGGAGATTGGCTATGTTCCCTGGATCTGAAGGATGCGTATACCCACATACAGCTACATTCTGCTCACAGAAGGTTTCTCGGATTTGTCCTGGGGGAACAACACTTCCAGTAGCGAGTGTTGCCTTTTGGCCTAGCCTCAGCACCTTGCATGTTTACAAAATGCCTCACAGTAGTAGCTACGTATCTCCAAATGCTGCGAGTGTTTGTCTTCCCCTATCTGGACGATTGTCTGATCAAGAATACCACTCTGAAAGGGGTTCAAGAATCAACATGATTGACCATTCGGGTATTGGAACTATTAGGGTTCATTATAAATTACCCCATGTCCCACCTTCAACCCACCCAGAAGTTGGAATTCAGAGGAGCCCTGCTCAACACGACTCAGGTGAGAGCCTTCCTCCCTCACAACTGTCTTCCCAGACTGACAGCACTAGTGCGGGAGACTCAAGCGAGTCTGCAGGTATCAGCTCGCAGGATATTGACTATACTTGACCACATGGCCTCTACAGTGCATGTCACACCTTTGGCATGTCTCCATGGACTCTGAGGACTGAATGGATCCAAGCCACAGGTCAACTCAGGGATTGTCTGTATGTCACCAATCCTCTCGTTCAGTCATTGAAGTGGTGGTCAGTCCACCACAATTTGCTCAGAGGTCTCCCCTTCAAAATTGCTCCACCCAAAATGTTTTGATGACAGACACATCCAGGCTGGGGTGGGGAGCTCATCTCAATGGATTTCACACCCAGGGCGATAGGTCCATCCATGAAAGTCTCCACCAGATCAACTTCTTGAAATTAAGAGCTATGACAAATGCTCTAAAGGCTTTCTGAGATCGGCTGGCCAACCAAATTGTTCTAGTTCAGACCGACAATCAAATTTCCACGTTCTATAACAAGCAGGGAGGAACAAGCTCATACCTCCTGTGTTGGGAAGCAGTCAGGTTGTGGAAGTTTGCCATCGTGCATGGTATGGACTTGAGAGCCACTTACCTGCCAGGTGAACAATACACTGACAGACAGACTGAGTCAAGTCCTCCAACTACACGAGTCCTGGGGGAACAGGGAGGTTGCAGCTTACTATTTTGAGAGTGGGGCACCCCCTTGATAGATCTGTTTGCCACTCTGCAGAAAGCCCCAGTGGATCAGTTCTGTTCCAGGGTAAGATCACACAGCAGACTATCCTCAGATGCTTCTTCCTACATTGGGGGGAGGATCTTTTGTACGGATATCCTCCAAACCCTCTCATTGCAAAGACCCCCTGAAGCTCAAAATAGATGGAGGCACAATAATTCTCATTGCTCCCTACTGGCCAAGACAACCTTGGTTTCTTCTCCTGCTACAGCTCTCCAGTCAGGAGCCGCTGTGACTCGGCTATGCACTGGATCTGTTTTCACAGGAAGACAGGATGATGTTGCACCCCAACATCCAGTCCTTGGCCCTCCCAGCATGGATGTTGAGAGGCTAATCTTGTCTGAGCTCAGTCTGCCAGATGTGACTGATGTCCTTTTGGTCTCCAGGAGGGCCTCAACAAGGAAGTTTTCTTCCTGCAACTAGAAGAGGTTTGCTGTCTGGACCAGGCCCTAGATCCTTTCATCTGTCCCACACAAAACTGCTTGAGTATCTTCTGCACCTCTCCAAGTTGGGACTTAAGTCCAACTCCTTCAGGGTCCACCTCAGTGCAATTGGAGTTTATCATTGAGAGGTAGAAAGGAAGTCCATCTTGATACAGCTTTTAGTTGTTCACTTTATGAGGGAGTTGCTTCTCTTGAAGCCTCCCTACACACCACCTGCAATGACTTGGGACCTCAGTGTGGTTCTTGTGCAGCTCATGAAAGTTCCCTTTGAGCCACTCAATTCCTGCCCTCTGAAGTTCTTGACCTGGAAGTATTGTTTCTGGTGGCAGTCACTTCAGCACGCAGAGTGAGCCAGTAGGGGGAGGAGCTGCAATATCACACTTTTAGTAGTGAGGAGCCTGCTCCTCACAACTGCTACTACTTCTACTAAAACATGATATTACAACAGCTCCCCCTACTGGCAGCAGTGTGACTGGAAGACTTCCACGCAGCTTGGTGGGAATGTTGCTAAACATCCCTCTAGTAGCTGTTACTACATGAGGAAAGCAAGACCCTCCCTTGCCTCAGCTACAAACATAGATTGTAAGCTCTCTGGGAACAGGGAAATACCTACTGTGCATGAATGTAAAAGCTAAATCCAATTTCCTTCAATCCTCATAACTGGAAAATAGTGGGATGTTGACAGTATGACTATTAATCCTGACTCTACCTGCCATGGGAAATTAGTACAGTTCTGTTCACGACCATTGGCACCAGTGCAAGAAATGAATGTAACTGGGTTTTACTGCCTGGCACTGGGGAATCCATTAGCGAATATCCATGACAAAGCCATCATCAGATTGCATTGGAACATGCCATTAACTGAAGGAAGGGCCTGAATTTTACAGAGATAAAGAATGTCAAAGAAAGTCTCTGTGCACCGTGAAATATGTCAGTAAGATATATATGCTTCATACCACATCTAACACTGCCAAATCAGTGTGTTATTTTCAGTTCATTGTAGGTGTTGCAAATCTCCTGCACCTTGGGGAGTAGTCACGTTTGTCGTCATGTCACAAATGGCCTCACATGGAATGGGATCTGATTGGTTCATGCAGTGTGATACCATTTACGACCTCATAGTCAATGTGATCCAGCAGGTGTGAGGTCATTTTTCATACTAGTTAAAGTGATTGTGACCAGGAGCATTGCTGACTGCTGAGGGAAGAGCGTAAACAATTGTCGGGAAAAAAAAAAAAGGAAATTTGAACTAATACAGTGTTGAAAAGGCACAGGATGAATGGTACTGTATGTTCTTTTCAAATCCTCCAGATTGCATGGGGCTTTTGGCTTTATTCTGATAGGATGGAAATGCATGGCTCTAAAAGCCTTCTTTCTCCAGTAATTGTCTTTTTTTTAAAGCACCAATGAAAGGAGATTTGGCTTTGCATAACTGCACCTGGCCTGGCATGTTACCTCTCTCAGTATCTGTTTTCTACTTACACTGTTCGATAGGATTTGCGCCTTCCCATGTGTTGAACCTTGTTCAGCACATGTCTGGGCATAGGGTGGGTGTTTCTTCTGAGGTGGTCGACCACTATCAGTGGCCCCTGGAATAAGCTGATTTTGTGTTCCTCTCTGTGGCAGACAGTCTTCCAAGCAGAAGAAGGCCATTCAGACGGCTATTCGGAAAAACAAAGAGGCCAACGTAGTGCTGGTCAGGTTGAACAGTGAACTCCAGCAGCAGCTAAAGGTGAGGAATGCATTAAAAATTTGAATTACAAAGTCTGGGGGCAATCAGTGGCTTTTCATCACAGGCTGGGATCCTGTTCCATTTTGTAGATGAAGCGTACCAGAACTTGGCTCCCAGGCTCCTCAGCAGAGAGATGATATTTTAAACTGGTGGGGGAGGGGATGGGAGGCAGGAAATGGAACATTTATCAGAAAATGAATGACTTTGGTGCAAAAAGGCTCTCTGTTATGTTGGCTTAAGATAGCTCTTATGTTTCAAACATGGCTTGAGGCACCTGCTTAGAAGTCTGTCCAGGCAAAGCAGCTATCTGATTATTTCCTGCAAACTTCAAAGTCTGATTCCTGCATTGAGCTGTTATTTGTAGGGTTTAGTCTGCTTTGCACGCATGCTTTGGACTGTTAGCTAGACCTTTGATTTAATGAATGATCGCTGGGTGAAACACTCCTGAGAGCTTCCATTTGATAGTCTGTGGAGTACTGAAGTTGGCGCCTTTTCTCTCAGCTCTTAGTTGAGAAAGACGTCTTGCTGGCAAGGCGGAAGACAAAGACTGGCTAGCTAGGGGCGGGCCTAGAGGTGGGGCTACTAGCCATGCCTAGAAGGCAAAAAGCCTTCTGGGCTACTGAGAGCACTTCCGTCTATGGTGCCGTCGGATGACATCACCACTTGTGGCTGACTCATCCTGCTTGTCCTGGGAGAAGAGGTTTTAATCTGCACCTTGAAAAGCGAAGTGAAATCCCAGCCTGGCAGTTTCCCAGGGCTGATGGAAGGGCATTAAACACCCTAGGTGAACATTCAGCCTTGCAGCCCCTTCAATTATCTTTCAGGCTCCAGGACCCCCAGTATCATACTCCCGAGTGGAATCCTGTAAAGACACATAATTGGACATAATATTTTAAAATATTAAATAGTAAAGGCACCGGTTGATGGTTCTCTGAGTTGGTGTGGCTGTCAGGATCTACTTTCTTTTGCCAGCAATTGCTCTTTGTTCCCCCCCCTCCCCCATGAGTGTGCCACCCTAAGCGATTGCCTAGTTTTCCTGATGCTTGAGTCAGCCCTGCAGTTTCCTGGTCAATTAGACCTGGTCACCTTTGGGGTCCAGCACCATGAGCCTCTGCTGGGTCCAGATCTAAGATGTTGCACCTTTGGCAGGACTGGAGAGCAGTGGGGAGGGGAGGTTTCTCCTCCAGAGATCATAGAGCATGGTCCTAAAGCAAGTGGAATCGGGCTCTTGTTTTGACCAGGTATTTTGGTGTCTTCAAAATTTGGCATTCTAGGCGCTTGCTAAAGTTGCCTGTGTCTAAATCCTGGCCTAGTGTCTGTTTTTCAATGTCTGGAGATTTTTTCTTTTCTTTTATAATCCTCTCCTAACTAACTTAACCCAGACAGTGAGCAATAGTTCTCAGGCACAGGCCAGACACAAGGGTCCACTTGGAACTGTGCTGTCATAGGCCCTTCATTTAGGCATTAGGTATTGTTGTTTCACAGCCACGAGGATTGTCTCCCCCCCCCCCAAAGGCTATGAAGAGTACTTCTGCAGCACCCCTAGCTTTGGTCAGACCTAAGAGTGGATGATCTGACCTAGGAATAGATCTCAATTCCGTCTGCCTAGCAGTGCACCGATTTACCTCTGGGCAAGCCCCACAGACTTTCCCTTACAGTGCTTTAATTTTCTGTTCTGAAAAACCTGAATAATTATACATGTTCCAGTCACAAATCTGGGCACAGTAGTACAAGCAGCCGGAGCTGGATTTAAGATGTAGGCAGGAACAGAGAGTGGTGGGGAGGAGAAATTATTTCCTCAGAGGCCATAGAGCATCTTCCTAAATCAGGCTGCTGTTTAACCCAGATATTTGGTGCCTTCAAAGTCTGACACCTTAGGGACTTGTCTATGCTCCTTATGCCTGACTCCAGGCCTGTGATGAAAAACGGGCGTCCAAGTCAGGTCATTCAAAAGTTGCAACATATTTTACAAAAGGCTCAAACATACACAGAGACTTTTAAAAAGCTATATATAAGGTAGCATGTACAGTGGGAATAGCCATTTACCAGGAAGCATGTTCAAAGAAAGAGCAGCATCACTTGAGGCTTTGTACTGCAAGTAGGAGCACTTACACAAGTAAGTTATGTATTTTGCCATCTACACATGTAAATGTCGCCACTTAGACCTTTATATAGCAGATTTTGCAAAACTGCTGGTCCACGAGGAGCCAATTAAGGTGCTAAGTTTAACAGCTTACATTTTTTGGTAGTTTTTTTACACTAGAATGATAAACACAATTACCCCTTCGGTCACGTCGCCAAACCCCAAGCCCAAATAATCAGTGATTGGACCATTATGCATGACTTGGACCAAGTGCAAATGCCGATGGGAAATTTTTTTTTGAAGTATCCATGTATTGTATTTGCAAAATAGGGAATAACTGAAGGAGAAGTTGGCAGGGTGGGAGGAGTTAAGGGAAATGGAATTGCAGTGAGCTAAACTTAGAGGCAATAAAAGAGTCAACGTGTGTATATATATATATATATATACACTTTGTAAGTGTATATATTTACTTTATATATATATATATATATATATAGAAAGTAAATATATATATATATATATATATATATATATATATATGGAAAGTAAATAAAAACAAAAGGAAAAGGAAACCTGTATGGTTCACCAAAGAAATGGCTGCACAAATGAAGGCAAAAAACTCAGCTTTCACAAAATTTAGAACATCATAAAAAGAGGAACAAAAAAAACACAGGATAAAGCTAAAAAAGACCAAGAAAGAAATAAGGATAGCAAAAGCAAAGGTGGAAGAAAAGATGGCTAAAGATGCGAAGCGTGGAGACAAAACTTTTTAGGTATATTCAGGAGAAGAGGAAGATCAGAGATGGAATTGCCAGACTTTTGTGCCAAGGTCGGATTTGTGGAAAGTGACATTGAAAAAGCAAAAATGCTAAACAAATACTTCTGCACTCATGAAAGAAAATCCCGGAGAAGGACCATGTAAGATTGACAAACATACAAATGGGAATGGAGTAGATACCACACCATTCACAGAAGATGATTTTGAAAAGCTTGCAAAACTGAAAGTGGACAAGACCATGGGACCGGATGGGATACATCCCAGGAGTTCAGAGAGGTTCTGGCAGGGCCTTTAAAGGATGTTTTTAATAGATCCATGGAGACTGGAGAAGTTCCGCAGGACTGGAGAAGGGCTGATGTGGTACCTCTTCACAAAAGTGGTAATGGAGAAGAGGTGACAAATTATAGGCCAGTAAGCTTTACCACTGTGGTGCGAAGAGTAATGGAGGCGCTCTTGAAAAAGCCAACAGTGGACTTTCTGGAAACCAATGGCTTGCAGAATCCAAGGCAACATAATTTTACCAGAGGAAGATCATGCCAAACAAATTTGATTGAGTTCTTGACTGGGTGACCAGAGATCTAGATCAAAGGCATGCGATAGATGTAATCTACCTGTATTTCAGGAAAGCCTTTGACACTGTTCCTCATAGGAGACTTATCAATAAACTGAGCAACCTGGGGATAAGTGATGAACTGGATCATAAATTGGTTGACTGACAGGCAACAGAAGGTGGTGGTAAATGGAACTCAGAAAAAAGGAAAGTGCATAGTGGTGTGCCTCAGGGATCGGTCCTGGGACCAGTCTGTTTAACATATTTGTGAGTGATATTGCAAAAGGACTGAATGGAAAAGTCTGCCTTTTTGCAGATGACATGAAAATTTGGAATAGAGTGGACACTGAGGGAGTGGACAACATGAGGAAAGATCTAAAAACACTGGAAGAATGATCTAATTCTTGGTAGTTAAGATGTAATGCGAAGTAGTGCAGAGTGTGCACTTGGGATGCAGAAATCCAAAAGAATCATATGTGATAGGGGGAGAGAGGTTGGTGTGCATGGACCAGGAGAGGGATCTCAGTGCTAATGTGTGAGGATCTCAAGGTGGCAAAACAATGCGACAAGGTGGTAGCCAAAGCCAGAAGGATGCTGGGCTGCATACAGAGGAATAATCTGGAGCCTGTACCAAAAGATGTATGAGAAGAGACTTGAAGACCTAAATATGTATACCCTAGTGGAGAGGAGGGACGGGGAGGGGGGGGGAGGGATATGAAACAGACCTTTAAATACTTAAAGGGTATCAGTGAAGAAGAAAACCTCTTCCAAAGATGGGGAAGCTTTAAAACCAGAGGGCATAACATGAAGCTGCAAGTGGATAAACTGAAAGGCAATGTCAGAAAATACTTTTTCACTGAAAGGGTGGTGGATGCTTGGAATGCCCTCCTGACAGTGGTGGTGGGGGCAAATACAGGGACGGAATTTAAAATGCATGGGACAGACATAGTGGATCCCTTTATAGCAAGAGGATAAAATCAAAGCAAACTTAAATATCTTTTAATAGAGGGGGGGGGGGTGACCTGCATGGAACTGCAGATACAACCACTTTAGCCATCTTATTGGGCAGACTAGATGGACCATTCTAGTATTTCACAGCGATGCAGAAAACTAGCGCAGCCTTTAAGCACTGAAAACAGCATGTTTAAGCACACATTAAGGACATTTAAGCTAACGTCAAAAGCAGAAAAGAGACAGACGCACACGTAAATGGCGATGGAAAGACTAGTGCCCAATTAACGCCACGAGTATTTGAATGTATTTAAATTGCAGGCAAATGAACTGCATGTAAAAATCTGGTGTGCAAATGATTGCTGCGCCCAATGCCGAGACAGAGGATTTCGCAACCAGCTTTATCGCCAATCTCTCTATACCTGGGTCTAAGGTGGCTTAAACCTCTAGCGCATGCCCCCGACAGGGGTGATTGCAGCATTGGGAAAAGCCCACGATGCCATCAAAATACTGTTGGGGGCCAGTGCCCTGACAGAGTCACTCCCTGGTGGTCTAGTGGCCCATTCCCACTACCCCCCACCCAACTTAAAAAGAAACCTAACCTAGTGGTCTAGTGGCCCCAGAACCCCCCACCCCATTTAAAATAAAACAACCTGGTGGTCTAGAGGCCCCAGAGTTCCTCACCCCCAGCTCACTTAAAATACAACTAACATGGTGGTCTAGCATCCCCAGAACTCTCTCCCGGTATCTTTCAAAGTGGGAACACTGCCAACGCATTCCCGCTCTTGGTCTGCCATCTTGGAAAATGGCAGCGCCTGGCCCCAGACTGCTAGGATGCACCACGTGGGGCCTGGCACCACCATTTTCCTAGATGGCGGACGAGAGCGGGAGCACAAGGGCAGTGCTCCCACTTTGAAAGATGCTGGGAGGTGGTTCTGGGGTCACTAGACTACCAGGTTAGTTTTATTTTAAGTGGGATGGAGGGTGGGGATTCTGGGGCCACTAGACCACCAGGTTAGTTTTTTTTTTAAGTGGGATGGGGATGAGAGTTCTGCGGCCGCTAGACCACCAGGGAGTGACTTTCTGTCAGGGCAACGGCCCCTGACAGTATTTTGATGACATCGGGGGCTTTTTCCAATACGAGATCATCCCCGATGCCATCAAAATCCTGTCGGGGCTGATATGCAAATTAGCTATTCGGTGCCCATTTCTCTGGGAGAGCATGCCAATTTCTTGTGCGCAGGTGTGTGGCTTGCTCCCCCAGTTTCACGCTGCCATTTTCCTCACAGTTTAACGTGTGACTCATTTGAATATGAGCCCCTTTCTGCATAGCCACGCTGAAGTCATGCGCTAGCAGCGTGCTGCAAATAGGCGTAAAAAGATGATAGTGCGTAACTTCAGCGACTGCTTTCTGAATCGGCCTGTTTATCTGCCTTCATATACTATGTTACTATTTCGGGGGTAATTTTATAAGGGGGCATGTACTTTAGGGCATGTACTTCACACTTTTGTAATCAAAGTGGTTTGTGGCCATATATGCACAATGCTGGGCTCTTATAAAATAGAGACCAACTTAAAAATACACGTATTGATTTGATGGTGTGTACATTCGATCACATTTTGCCAAGAAAACCCAACTATAGAAAGAGAACTAACCACTGTTGTTCTGCCAACCTTTCAGAAAAACTGTATAAAAAACAGATTGGACAGCAGAGAAACTGGGGAGTTTATTGAGCCCTGCCACGGAGGTGACAGCATGCTGAATTGCCCCATTAACCTTTCTCTTCTGTCTATCCCTATACAGTAGCTACCTTGTACCTGTAAGTGACCATGTTAGAGAATTTGTGTGTGAAGAATTTATGCTGAGAAAAGGATATCCCGTAATAAAGATTTCATGAGTATTGCTGAGAAATTGGTCTCTTTGTACTTCCTCCATGTAAGGTGAGATAGTGGCCCTTGCAGCCCAGTAGGCCCCTTACAAGGCATACCTTGTTCATTGTAAGCACTGATCAATTTTTGTGACGTGTAGTTTCTGTTCATTGTAAACCGCACTGATGTCAAATAGCGCGGTATAAAAGAAACTGTAAATAAATAAATAAAATACATTGCATTACTTTCACTGTGGGCCATGAATATGGGTGGAGTTTGGCATGGAGCATGAGCAGTAGGTGCAAGTACAACCGTTTATTATAAAGTACTATAATTTCTCCATGGACAAGCAGGAAGTAAGTCCTCAGGTATGGGTGACGTCACCGACGGAGCTCTTGCGGAATGCTCCCCAGCTTCCATTGGAAGCTTTTGGGAGCTGCACTGCTCATGCACACCTGCCTTCCCACCTGCCATGGTACCATCTTCTCCAGTCTCCTTTTTTCCATGGAGCCCATAGGACGTGTCCTGCATCAGTGGAAAAAACTTTCTACCTCATGTGGGCATTTTTTCTTAGTAATTTTCAGTCTGCTGTCAGTTAGTTGGCTTCCAGACAATATTTTTTCTTTTCTTTTGTTTTTTTATGATTTTTGGTGCTTTTCCCTTCTGGGCTTTTTTCCCGCCCTCATAGTCGAGGCATTTGACCTCACCAGCACGGTCCTCCCAGACATGTCTTATCTGGTAAGTGGCTTGAAAAAGTGCACAAAATGTGGCCGTACCATTTCAGTCACGGAGAGGCACAACTGGTGCCTGCGGCCCAATCACCAGCCTGCTTCCTGTAACCTTTGCCTGCAGATGATGAGGAGGGGTCTGAAGGGCCCCAAAAAGCAGAAGGAGTCCCTCTTTGGAACGTCAGATTCAGCATCATTGGTTCCAGCATCGGTGACACCGTCGGAGTTCCACTGATGTGTCAACTGGGTAGATGCCTGGGTGCATTCGAAACCGAAGGGCCAAGGTACTGATTGGAGACCCTCTGTTGATGCCTTACCAGCGTTGAGGAAGGATCTGACAATTATCCAGTCAGTGTTGAAAGGGGTGCCTGAGCACCGAGTCAAGTCCAAGGTGCATCAGCACCACAGCCCTTCGTGACATGACATGGACAGTGAGAGCTGGGAATGGCTAGCCAAGCTTCTACTGTGGGAGGAATCGATTCCCAGATGAAGGAATCAACCCCTATAGCTGGATGTCTCCCGATGAGTCTGTCATTGTGGAGTCCCCACTGGAGGTATCTGCACTGGTGCTACAGTTCCGGCCCCGGTCCTCTCCATGGTGGTGGTACTGGAGGTACACCTGAGGGTCCTTGAGGCCCACATGGTGGCAGTCTTAGCCTTGTGGCATGTAAGCTCGGCAGTGGTTTCGGTGTCGTTACCATATTCCATCCAGCCCATCCTGGAGACCCATGTGTTGCTGGAGGAGGCAGGCGCATTGGGTGGGAAATCAGAATAGACACTGGTTCCCACAGCGATTTCCCTGTCGAGCATATCGGGTTCCGATATTCCAGGACACCCTCACTCTTACTTGGGATGCCACGGGTCCCATTGCCACCCACCTTCTCCACATGCTGGAGTAGGAGATGCAAGGAAACCTGCCACTACTTTGATTTCCCCTTAGAATCCCAGTCTAAGGACAGGGAAACTGAGGAAGGCTCTGCCATCTTGGACAGGAAATCTCCCGACCTTCCCTCTGATCTGCCCCTCTCCATACAAGCAGCGTAAATCACTCCCAGAGGGCATGTCCTTCAAGGACTTTGTAAGGGACATGACCAAGGCCATACCCTTCTCCCTTGAGGCAGAGGTCGAGCCCAGTGCAGAGGAGCCTGAGCTTCTGCAGTATCCATCAGCACCCAAGGAAGCAGTGACGATGTTGGTGCACCACATCCTGCAGAGGCTGCTGCTGTGGTTGTGGGAAAATCCCCTCATGGTTCCCACCTTCAGCTGGCAGCTGGACCCAATGTACCAGGTCTAGAAGGCACCGGACTTTGAGAAGCCCCAGCTACCGCACAACTCTATCGTGATTGAGTCGGCCTTGAAGTGCATGAAGAGCGCCAAGACTCACTCCTAGGTGCCCCCAGGGCAGGAGGCCAGGACCCTGGACTCCTTTGGAAGGAGATGTTACCAGGGCTCCATGCTAGTAGCTTGGATTCTTTTCTACCAACTGTATATGGGTATGTTTCTAAAGGACAGCATGTTGGACCTAGCGGAGTTTGCCGCTTATGTTCCTCCTGCCCACCTCGACGACTCCTGCACCCTAATAGGCTATGGCAAGGATTGTTTGAAGTATGCAGTGTGAGCCACATATGATACCTTTGAGTTTACCTACAGGGTAGTGGCGGTGGACATCAGCGCCCAGTGGCTGGCCTGGCTCCAGTCCTTCAACCTGGAGCAATGAGTTCAGGACAAGCTGGCCAACATTCTCTGTAGCAGGGACAACCTTTTCGGGAAGCCGGTTGAGGAGAAAGCAAGCGAGCTTGAGAAGGAGCATGTGACACTGTCCAGGCTCTTGAGGAAAACTGTGGACCCTTCACAGAAAAAGTACCAGGTTAAGAAGGCCTTCTACCCACGCCTGCGCTGGTACTATCCGGTGTCTCAGAGTGCTCAACTGAATGCACAGGCCCCTCATCCGCAGAGGTGGCGGAAGCCTTAAAAGGTCCAGCCATCCCCACAGCTCAAGCCAGGGGTGGGTTTTTGACTGGTTCCTCAGAGGCATAGCCAATCAAACCGTACCTGCCAGAGTTCTCCCTCAGGTAAGGGGCAGCTCATCCATTTTGCTCTCAGGTGACCCCTTATCACCTCGGATGCCTGGGTGCTGCATCTCATCCAGTAGGGCTACCGGCTGTACTTTGCCCAGTTGCTGCCTCCCATTGTCCAAGGGGAGTACCTCATGGACCCACTGCACTGAAGCCTGTTGCAGGAGGAGGTCTCCTCTCTGTTGACTGACCTCACCATCGAGCCGATTCCACTGGCTCAGGTCGGAAGGGGGTTTTACTCCAGGTACTTTCTGGTCCCCAAAAAGACAGGAGGGTTCTGTCCCATTCTGGACCTCTGGAACCTCAACCAGTTTCTCGTGCATGAATGGTTCAAGATAGTCTCGCTGGGGACGTTGCTCCCTTACCTTCTAAAGGACAACTGGCTATGCTCCTTGGATCTCAAGGATGTGTTTACACACATCCCGATCCACTCAAGTCACAAAAAATACCTCAGGCTTGTGTTGGGAGACCAACACTTCCAGTGCCGGGTGCTCCCCTTCAAGCTCGTTTCAGCACCTCGGGTATTCACCAAGTGCCTTGTGGTAGTGGCCACCTATCATTGAACCATGGGAGTCTTCATCTTTTCCTATATAGATGACTGGCTCATCAAAGGTTTCACTCTGGATGCTGTACAGCAGTCCGTTCACCTCACCATCCAGGTTCGAGCGGCTGAGGTTCGTCATCAGCTACCCAAAGTCCTACCTCCAGCTCATGCAGCAGCTGGAGTTCATCGAAGCCTTCCTCGATACCACTCAAGCCCCGGCATTTCTACTGCTGGACCACATGCAGTGTCTGACAGATGTGGTCAGCGTTGTGTGGCGTTGATGCCATACCACAGCCCAGGGGATGCTCAAGGTACTCGGCCATATGGCCTCCACCATACATGCTATCCCCTTGACCTGTCTCTCCATGCAGCAAGCACAATGGGCCCCCTGCATGCAATGGAAGCAGGCCACAGGCCACTTCCAGGACAAGGTGGTGGTTACCACTCTACTGGTGCAGTCCATTGGCTCATGTTTGGAACCACTGAACCTGCTTCGAGGCCTCCTGTTCCAAGCAAAGCCCCCCTGCAGGATGCTGACAACCAATGCATCCAAGCTTGGGTGGGGAGCTCATCTGGATAGCCTGTGGACACAGGGCCCTTGTTCAGAACAGGAGAGCCTGCACCAGATAAACCTCCTCGAGTTGAAGGTCATAGTGAATGTCCTTCATGCCTTCAAGATGCACCTAGTGAATCAGGTAGTCCTGGTCCAGACAGACAACCCGGTGGTAATTTTCTATGTGAACAAACAGGGTGACATGGGCTCTTACCTCCTCTGTTGGGAAGCGGTCTGCTTGTGGTGGTTTGCCCTGGCTCACGGGATGGAGCTCTGGGAAACCTACCTGCCTGGCAAGCTGAACGTCCTAGTGGATCAGCTGAGCAGAGTCCTCCAGCCACACGAGTGGACCCTCCACAGAGGGGTGGTAGAGTGGATCTTAAAGGAATGGGGTATCCCCATGATTGACCTTTTTGCCACATCGCAGAATGCTCAGGTGAACTGAAGCTGCTCCAGGAGGTCGTCCAGCGACCAGCCTGCCTCAGATGCTTTTTTCCTCCACTGGGACATGGGTCTGCTCTATGCTTGTCCCCCAATTCTACTCATAGCAAACTCTGCTGAAGCTTCAGACTGACAAGGGCACTACTACTACTACTGAGCATTTGTGTAACACTACAAGACGTACACAGCACTGCACAGACATGTAAGAGACAGTCCCTGCTCATCAGAACTTACAATCTAGTCAAGACAGACAACACAGAAGGTGTAGACAGGGATATATCTAGGGGGAATGGTAAAGAAACAAGAGGATCAGGTGAGTCATGATCCAAAAGCAGCAGCGAAGAGGTGAGTTTTCAGCCTGGATTTAAAAAGGATCAGAGAAGGCGCCTGGCATATAGACACGGGTAGAAGCAATTTGCCAGAAGATAGATAGAAGCAATTTGCCAGAAAAGTGGAGTTCCCGAGGTGGAGTGTAGGGAGAGATAAGAGAAGAAAAGGTAGTGAGTAGCTGCAGATTGAATGCACATATAGGTCAGCAGGAGAAGTTTGAAATGGATGCGGAAACGGATAGGAAGCCAGTGAAGTGACTTGAGAAGAGGGGTAATATGGGCATGACGAGACTGGTGGAAGATTAGCCGTGCAGCAGAGTGTTGAACAGATTGAAGGGGAGAGAGATGATTCAAAGGGAGACCAGCAAGAAGTAGGTTACATTAGTCAAGATGAGAGGTGATTAAGGAGTGGATAAGTGTCTTGATTATGTGTTCAGAAAGGAATGGGCGGAATTTGTTGCTGCTATAGAGAAAGAAACAGCAGGTCTTAGCTATCAGATGGATGTGTGTGGAGAAGGAGAGAGTCGTCAAAGACAACCCAAAGTTGCGAGCCGAGGAAACAGGGAGGAGTAAAGAGTTATCCACAGAGACTGAGAAAGGAGGAAGAGGAGAGGAGGTTTTAGGGGGAAAAATAAGAAGTTCAGTTTTGGCCATGTTCAATTTCAAGCGGCGGTGAGACATCCAAGCAGTAATGTCAGAAAGGCAGGCAGAGATCCGGGTCTGGATTGCCGGAGAGATTTCAGGCATAGAGAGGAAGATCTGGGAGTCATCCGCATAAAGATGGTACTGAAAGTCATGGGAAGAGATGAGCGCAGCAAGGGACTGGGTATAGAGAGAGAAAAGGAGTGGACCCAAGACAGATCCTTGGGGTACACCGACCAAGAGCAGGATAGCAGCAGAGGAGGAGCCACCAGAACAAACACTGAAAGAACGATGGGAAAAATAAGAGGAGAACCAGGATAGTACAGAGCCCTTAAAACCAAGTGAGGACAGGGTATCAAGGAGAAGGTTGTGGTCAACAGTGTCAAAAGCAGCAGAGAGGTCTAGAAGGATAAGGACAGAGTAAAGGCCCTTGGATTTTGCCAGGAACAAGTCACTGGAGACTTTGGCAAGAGCTGTTTCAGTAGAGTGTAAAGGACGAAAGTCAGATTGTAAAGGATCCAGGAGAGCATGAGAGGAGAGGAAGTCAAGGCAGCGGTGGTGAACCGCACTTTCAAGTAGTTTAGAAATGAAGGGGAGGAGGGAGATGGGTCGATAATTAGAAGGACATGTTGGATCAAGTGAGGGTTTCTTGAGGAGAGATGTAACTACAGCATGCTTGAAGGCTATAGGGACAGTTGTAGTAGAGAGTGATAGGTTGAGAATATGAGAGATGGAAGGGACAACAGTGGAGGAGATGGGGCTTAGAAGACGTGTGGGGATAGGCATCATGATCCTCATTGCCCAGTACTGGCCCTGGCAGCTGTGGTTCCCTCTGCTGCTTCAGCTCTCTTAGAGGGAGCCTCTCCTTCTAGGCTCCACCCCAGATCTCCTCTCCCAGGATGAGGGGACCCTGATGCATCCCAACATCTGCTCCTTGGCCCTCATAGCCTGAATGCTGAGCGGATAGTCCTCTCAAAGTACAATTTATCCAGTGATGGAGGTTCACCGCTTGGTACACAGATAAGACACTGGACCCCTTCTCCTGCATGGCAGATCGGTTGCTGGAATGCCTCCTGCACCTCTCAGAATCAGGCCTGAAATCCACTTCCACCTGGGTCCACCTCAGAGCGATCGGCGCCTACCATTGCGGTTCAGGGGTAGGCCCATCTCAGTGCACTCTTTGGTGACTCACTTCATGTGGGGCTTGCTTCTCTCAAAGTCTCCCATCAAGCCCCTTGTGGATCTCAATGTGGTCCTTATGCAGCTCATGCGGGCTCCCTTTGAACCACTCAATACTTGCCCTCTCAAGTTCTTGACCTGGAAAGTCCTGTTTTTCGTGGCGGTCACGTCGGCCTGCCAGGTCAGTGAACTCCAGGCTTTGGTGGTGCATCCACCTTACATTGGATTCCACCAGAATTGAGTGGTCTTGCGGATGCCCCCCTCACTTTCTGCTTTGCCGAAATTCATTCTTTGATTCTCTGCCACTTTGAATAGATGAAGATACCAATTACCCTATTTAAACCAAGACCAGATTCCCCTGCTGTCTTCTATCTTTTTTCTGAACTATAGTAAAGGCGTAATCTCCTCTGAATCAAAGAGGAAATACAGTTAGTCACATAAATGTCGGTGGTTACATGAATATTATGGAAGGATGGATACATAACTTTTAAACTTGCAAATAAGATGGTTAAAGTTAGCACATTTTGGGGGCAATTTTAGAAGGTTTTTACATGTAAAAAAACACCATGCTCTCCTGTCACGTGACCTCTCTCCTTCATGGCAACAGGGATGCTGCCAGACTGGAGGTGGGACCTCTTTCCAGAGCCAGCCCCAGAGTTGGTTCAAACTAGTGAGGCTGTTACCCCAAACAGCCAACCATCTGTGGTCATTGATATTGGCCATAAGATGCAAGTTACTCCAGTCTCCTTGGAAGTCTAATACAGCCATAGTGTTGATGTTAGGATCATAATCATAGCTGCTCTGTGCTGTGCTGTTCTCCCAGCCTTCTTGGATGCAGCCATACCATTGGAGGATAATGCCACTAGGTATCTTATTTTAGCCTATTCACTTGGTTTGCAGCTTGTCATGCTGTGAGGGCTTGTGTGCATCAGTGATGCTGAGAGCTAAACTATCGGTAGTTTAACTACTGGCAGGGTCTCCCAAGATGGACAGGTCTCAGCTGAGATGCCAGACCAAGACAAACCACCCATCTGGGCAGCAGCAGAATGGGATAGTGTTGATGGCGGAGGATCACATTTCTGTGACAACGGCAACAACACCAAACTTAAACTGCGCGGAAGAAAGGCCCAGCAATCTACTTCTGTATCTTGCCATGATAACCCAATGGATAGTTACAACAAAACAAATTGTACAATTTAGGATAGCTATCCAGAGGGTCGCCATGAGTCGACTCCGACTCGACGGCACTTAACAACAACAACAACATAAAGATACATAGACACCTATGTGTGTTAATAAAATACTAGCACAAACCCAACAGAAACAGTGACTAGGTTGAAGTTGCCAACATGTATGTCTGCTCAGGAGCAGATGTAAATAAATATTAGCGCATAAAGTATGTGTG
Organism: Ichthyophis bannanicus; assembly: GCA_033557465.1. Lineage (NCBI taxonomy): Eukaryota > Metazoa > Chordata > Amphibia > Gymnophiona > Ichthyophiidae > Ichthyophis > Ichthyophis bannanicus. The sequence continues at coordinate 904,834,673 of CM066035.1, read as the reverse complement.
TGTGCCCATACTTTATATACACCTTGTAGACTGGGCCATTGTTAAGTCTTGGTAAGAGCCCCTCAGTGTTAGGGGATGAGTGTAACGATTTATTATATATAACTCTGTGGTATTTTAAGTAGGAGTGTGCAGCACTTTCAGTATCGTTTTGTTTCATGTTGGGGGGAGGGGCTTCTGTTTAGTTTCATTACTTTTGTTTACTTTGTTTTAGTGTATGCCATTTCTCAGTAGCACGTGCTAAAACCACAACTTGCATAGCCTAATTAAAATCCCGCCCCCTCAGGCTCCCACCCCCTAGAGCCCCTCCAGAGCTCCCTTGCTTACCTTCAATATAGAAGTAAAACAAGGGCAGGAGTGAGCCCCGGTTACTCCTGCCCCACTATTACCATATCTGTACCTGAGGCCTACCCCTCTTTTTACTCCTATTATGGTCAGTAAGTGGGAATGAATAAAATACTGTCTCTTTTTCATTTTATTTTTAAAAAATGACAGGAATTTTTGTTGAAATTTTCTTGTCATTTCAAATGGCTGTATATCCCTAGTTCTGAGCTGTCACCATGAGTTAAACGATGACCTAATCCGAAAGGCAAGCTGGGATAGATATTCAGCTTTGAAGCTGACTTACGTACCTAGACTTGCCAAGGTCTTTCAGAGAAGGCAATCTTGTTATGTATTTCATCGATATTTCTCTTCTTTTGTTCATTTTCTGTTTCTCCAATCTCCAGGAAGTTCACCAAGAACGAATTGCCCTGGAAATCCAACTGGAACAGCTCCGGCCTGTCACCGTCCTATGACCTTGGTCCTGTGCTCAAGGACTGCACAGTCATGCCAAGAATGAAAGCCCCATTCCGATGTGTAGCAGAGAGTGCCGAGGCATGCAATGTAAGGTCTTCTACATCCTCTCTGGTCTATATTCGACAGAGGAGAAGAAATGTGGAATGCTGTCAGGTTTTCGCAGTGCTTGGACACCTTATGTGGAACAGATGGCCTGTCTTGACTACTCGGTCAGGTTATTAACAATCAAAGCAGTCTTTCAATAAAAGCATTGGTGCGCTTAATTTCAAGAAATTTTGATTTTTCAGGATATGACTGCTCATGACATCCGATGCAAGTTGTTGATAGGATCAGCCTGAAGGTACTTTGTCTGAGGTTCTTCTTCTAAAATTATGACAAAAAACTCTTTCAAAAAAGCAAAGCATGGAAGTAGCTGGTTTCCTTTAAAGAACCTGCAGTCTTCTTTGAATAAGACCGTCACAATGCCAAGCTGTTAAGGTCTTTCTGAACAAGTGGATGTGGTTAACACAAGAATACATGCTATGTGTGCTCAGATGTTTTGTGTTAGGCTGCAGCCAAGCAGTCTTAAAGGGACTCTTTCCCTTCTCCATTTTTTTTTTACAAAATTCTGTCCCTCCAAAATCACCTTCTTGTAGTCTTCCTATATAAGCATTATAATAATCAGTTTTGGGAGTATTTTAATCACTTCTGTGTTTGGCGCCCCAGTGTCCCCATGCATAGAGAGAACATTACATGGTCTGCAGTGGGCTTAGTGAATCAGACCACTTACTGCTAGCAGTCAGGTTTATGTTTAAAAAAAACCAAACAAAATAATTTACATTGAATTACTGTTGCAGATTACAGTTTTGAAGGACTCCATGGTAGGGATTTTGGAAGGAGGAAGGGGGTAATGTCCACTTCAGCACAACGGGCTTGATATTTAAAAAGACTTTTGAGGTTGGCTGCCTAAGTCTTTTTTAAAATTGTTACTGCTTTATGTATTTTATGTATAGACCACACTATTGTAAGTGCTACGCATAAAATGTATGCATGGACCAGAAGGCGAGGTTTGGGGCGGTCAGTAACGTATACGTAGAATGGTGAAATTCAACCACTCTGAATATAACTTGTGCACAGAAGCAGTAACACAATCGCTGCTTAAAAGTATATTTATTGGCACCATTTAAATAGCCAGAGCCGCTGAATATAAGAATAAAGTAAAGCTCCACCCATTGCGCTCTACCTTATTCAGTGGCCACAGCTGCTCATAACCCATCCCAGTAAGTTTAATTGTATCGTCCGTCTAACTTGGAACTTAAGGAAGTGGTGACTAAATAGCAGTGTTTTGCATGCACTGATTCTGTATTTGCTATTCATGTAATTGAGGGAATTGCAGAGGCGTGTATGGATCTGAGGAGGTATCTCTGCAAGCACATTGCAGCCAAAATTGTTACTGAAAGAACAGCAAAATACCAACAAAATCTATAAGCAGGAAGAAAGAGAAAACAGTAACAACTCCTCCATGGAAAAAAGTGCATTAAAGGGAAAAATAAAATTATGTGCAGAGGTATCCCTGATAGATGGGTATGTAAAAGGATTACAGTCATCTAAGATTTTGAGGAAGATCCAAACATCAAAATGAAACATGCTGCATTAAAAGAAGAAGATCTTAAATCCATGTGCTCCAACAATAAACTGAAAATTAAATCAGGAGCAAAAATTGTGACGATATGAAGAGAATAGAAAAGGGAGATATCAAAATAAACTATTTAGAGAGAAAGCAAAAGAGTTCTACAAGAAATTGAGAAAGAGTATTATTTTTATAAAAATACCACCAACCAAAACTGAAATGGAAACTTTCTGGAGAACACTACAAGAGGACCCTGTAGAGCAAAATCAAGAAGCAAAATGGTTACCCTACATAAGGGAGAATTTAGAAAAGGCAAACATCAAACCTTTGAAATAGTCTGAAGTAACAAAAGGGTCTGAAAGCAGGCTAAAAAGAGCTCCATTGGAGGAGCCCTGGCCTAGATGGTATGACCAACTTTTGGCTCAAACAGTTAACAATACTCCATCAAATCAATTGATCAAGCAGCTAGACAACACTACAATGGCTTATAACAAGAACACTTCTCCTCCCGAAGGGGGATCCAAATAACGTTCCCAAAATTTACAGGCCAGTAACTTGTCTACCTACAATCTATAAGGTGTTCACTGCAAAAGATACTGACATAGTATAGAATCATATTGAATCTAATAACATTATGGCAATAGAGCAGAAGGACAATAGCAGGGGAGCATATTGAACTGACCAGTTAATGTTGAACAAGGTCATTATGGCCCACACTAAGAAAATCAGAAATCTCAATATAGCATGAATTGACTATAAGAAAACTTTTGATAGTATCCCACATTCTTGGATAATAAATTAACTTTTAATGTATCAAATAAGCACTGGCTTGATCAAGTACATTAAGTTCACTATGAAAATGTGGCATACCACATTCTTTTTGAGATATGAAGATGGTCAATTCGTCATTCCTAACATCAATATCCAGCAAGGTGACTCCTTATCGTGACTTCTGTTTTGTATAGCACTTGATCCACTGAGTACTCTCATAAACTCTGGGATAGAGATTTAGTCTTAATCCTAAAGAAGGTGATAACCCAGTAGTAACATGCTTACTGTTTGTCGATGACCTAAAGCTCTACAGTTCCAGTGACCAACAATTAGTTGGACAAGTCCGTGTAGTGAAAAGCTTCTAAGATGATATCAAGATGACTGTTGGCCTTGACAAATGTGCTAAGGCAACCTTCTTTAGAGAAAAATTGAGAAAAACTGAAACATCTCCCTGACTGAAGACTGACATCACGGTACTTGAACAGGAAGCTGTATATGAATACTTAAGAGTAGAGGAAGGAATGACAATCAAGCCAAAATTACTGAGAGAAAAGATCAGTAAACAATATCACAAAATTAAAATTGTTACTGAAAAGTGCTTTAAGATAACAGAATACTAACCCATTAATTAGCTAGCAATTCCTGTACTCTAATACAGCTTTGGGACTGTAGATTGGCCTATTAAAGTTCTTAAACTGGATTTACACACAAGAAACTACTCCAAGCTCATGAGATAATTTAAAAGAACCAGTATATACTGAGACTGTACATCTCTAGAGCCGAAGGAGGACTGGGTCTCATAGAAATCAAGTATACATACAGAGCTACTATCATAGACCTCCAGGCCTATTCTACAGTGTTGTCACATCCAAATAAGCAAAAAGTGCTGAAATATGAAAGTAAACACCCAGAATCTGTCTCCATCATTAAAAATGGACAAGCATGCTAACGAACAGAAGGAATAAGTGAGAATTCACCAGCATACATAGGGAAGGAAGCAACAGAATTTGCAAAGCAAGAGAGAAGAGTCTTGAAAGAATTAGATCAGCAAATACACAAATACAGTGAAAAATAGAGTGTTACTTCAGGAACCATTTGTAATGAAACCAAAGGACAAATGATAGCTGCAGCTCAGAACAAGATGGTTTACAGCAAGCATAGGAGAATCTGGCAAAAGAGACATATTTAGATTCTGTAAGAACTAGAAGCAGTTACCCACCTCGTAGTTGGCTTTGAAGTTCTGAAGACAGAAATTTTCTATACAGAAAAGCAAAATAAAGTAACATGTCTCATCCACTGGAAACTCTGAACACTACAGCATCGCTGTACCAGAAAAACACTGGAATCATGACTTCAAGGGAATTATGGAGAATGAGAGGTTATGATCACCTGGGGTGCTCCCATTCCAACTGATAAAAAGTTGGATGCAAGGAAACCGCACATAGTGGTAAAGGAGAAAAACAGCAGAATGGCATTGATTATACAGGTAGCTGTTTCAAGGGACTACTCTGTGAAACGTGTCAAGAGGGAAAAGATCCTGAAGTACCAAGAAATGCAGAAAATGTAGCAGAAAAATACAGAGGCATTTCCCATCGTGTTGGGTGCCATAGGCTTGAGTACAACAAATTTCCAATCCTACCTTGGCAAGTTGCCTATACATGGTACATATTATGAACTCCATAAGGAGGCGCTCTTTGGCATGATGTAAATACTATGCCAAGTGTTAGAAGTAAATTCAAGAGACTGAGATCGTACTCTACTCTACATACCCTGGCTCAGGAGTGAGGTTCATTACTGTCATGGTAGGTTGATCGAGCGAAGAAATGCATAAAACTAACCCATTTGGATAAATTGCCCCCCCCCCCCGAAACAAGATTAGTGATGAAAGGACAATCTACAGCTGGACTGATGGCCAGAGGCCAGTTCTAGTTTTTTCTTTTTCCCAGTACCAACCAATTATTCTGATATATTAGCATAACGCCACTCATATTTTATATGCATACAGTTTACAAGTATTTTGCATGCCTTGATTTTGCAGGGTAGCAAAGGAACTTTTTTTCCTATATATCTGACTTGCGATTGGGGAAGGTGTTATATAACATAGGTGTGTCCTTTACTATTTATTCAGAGAAAGGGATTATGTATTATGTGTTCTGCAGTATGTTTTTCAGAGCTAAAGGTCCTGTTACCAAAAATAAAAATCAGGCATATGGGAATAAATGATTTCAGCAGGGGACTGTTACACCTTCTTACTCTACCACCTCTCACCCTTGCGTAAGTTTCCATTATTTCTTCCATAAAGCAAAAGTATTTTATTCCAACAACTGAAGTTTTGGGACTAACCTGACTTTCTCCAGAGACAAGCAGAGATGATGCAGGCACACTCCATTGGTGATGTCCGAGACAGAACCATAGTGCTGGGCTCTCTCCTAGCTCAGAGGTCTTTTTGAACTAAGTCAGCCATGGCTCTCCCCTCCTCTTTTGGGACTCTCTCACACATACTTCAAACAATGAACCCCTAGTTACATTCGCACAGGATCAAGGGATACCCCAAGTGTCTGCCCTTTCAGCCCTCCTATTCATTCTCTACCTACAGCCAATCGCCAACATATTCAAAAAATTTAACATAGGGTATTATATCTATGCCGACGACATTATGTTGTCCCTCCCCATAGACATAAACAACCCTACCTTTAGCAACTTATCCAACTGCATCAGGGAAGCTGAATCTTGGCTAACCACCAACAACCTCACCATCAATTTAAAAAAAACAGAAGCCATGTACATCACAAAGAACCAAGATGCAGCCCTCCCCCAAACTATCATCATCAAGTGTCATCCTTCCAATCAAACAAGAAGTTAGATACCTTGGCATAATTCTTGATCAGCCCCTCACCATGATCCCCCACCTAAAACAAACAGTCAAAACAATCTTCTACAAACACTAAAGACTGTTCAGCACATAAAACCATTCCTCGAGTCACAGGACTTCAGATCATTAATCCAAGCCATTATCACCCTCCATTTCGACTGTTGTAAGTCTGTTACAAGGTCTACCAGCCAAAAACCTCAATATCCTCCAAACAGCACAAAACATTACAGCAAGAGTCATTTGCAGGGCCCCTTTAACCAATCATATCACACCCATTCTATATAACCTCCACTGGCCCCCAATACTGAGCCATATAAAATGTAAGACTCTCATGACAACCTTTAAACAAGAACATAAGATTTTCCATACTGGTTCAGACCAAGGTACAATCGATCTACGTTTACCCGTTCCACTCCGTTCATTAATTTATAGACTTCTATCATATCTCCCCTCAGCCGTCTCTTTTCCAGGTTAAAGAGCTCTAACCCTTTTAGCCTTTCTTCATAGGAGTATCCTTCCATCCCCGTTACCATTTTGGTGGCTCTTCTCTGAACCTTTTCTAATAACGCTATATCCTTTTTAAGATATGGCGACCAGAATTGCACACAATATTCAAGGTGCGGTCTCACCATGGAACGATATAGAGGCATTATAATATCTTTTGTTTTATTTTCCATTCCTTTCCTTATAATACCTAGCATTCTGTTTGCTCTCTTGGCCGCCGCTACACACTGGGCCGATGGTTTTAACATGTTATCCACAATGATGCCTAAATCTTTTTACTGGGTGGTGGTTCCTAATGTGGAACCTTGCATCGTGTAACCATAGTTTCGGTTGTTCTTCCCTAGGTGCATAACTTTGCACTTGTCCACATTAAATTTCATCTGACGAATCCACAAGAATTGGCTTACTGGCAATCCATTTTGTCCTGGGGGATGATGGCGGCGATATATCTCAACAAATTGTTCCGCTTCACTGGTTTGTGAAAAACTGAAGTAGAAATTTGACCTGTATCCATTGTGACAGTCCCATCCAAAAAGTAAATCTGGTGAGGATGAAAAGTAAAAGTAAATGAAATATTGGGACTACGAGAATTGTTCAGATATTCAATGAACTCTTCTAAATGTGATACAGACTCCGTCCAAACAAAAAAGATGTCAAGAAAAAGACACCACCCCAAAATATACTTGAAACTGGGAGCAATATAAACAAAAGAACGCTCAAACTAGTCCCAAGTATAAGGTGGTTATCAACGGAGCTACAGAAGTCCCCATTGCTACTCCGAAAATCTGATGGTAAAAAACATATAAAAAGCAATGATGAAATAATACAAATGTAGCAAGGACAAAATAAGCACATGAGGCAATCGAGATGGTAAAATCAAATCCACAGGCTCTAATATTTCAAAAAACATATTGTTGATCAATATTAGTATATAAAGCACTGATATCACCTCTCTGCCATAGCAGCTTCTCACCAGCAGTCGGATACAAGCCCATTTCCATTCACCCTCTGGTAGGACGATTTAAGAGAGGACCGATGATTACCAAACCCCAGCTCAAATCATTCACACCAGCATGGGATCTCAATATTGTTTTGTCTGAACTCATGAAGATGCTCTTCAAGCCCTTAGGATCGGCTTTCTTGAAACACCTCACCTGGAAAACAACCTTCCTGGTAGCCATAACATCAGCACAAAGCCCTCGTTCACTACCCTCTTTATACCCACTTCTTACATGACAAAGTGCTCCTTTGGACTCATCCCAAATTCTTGCCTAAAATTGTCTCCAACTTTCATCTCAATCAGTCCATCGTGCTGCCAGCTTTCTCCCTGAGTCCTCATGGAGATTCCCTAGAAAAAGCCCTTCATTCTTTATGCTGCAGGCGAGCTTTTCTGTATTACCTCCGTGCAACACAGCAGATTCGCGGTTCCTCACTACTCTTCGTGACCTTCATTCCAAACAATCACGATTGACAGTCCTCCAAGCAGACCATTTCCCCCTGGATCTCAGACTGCATCACCTTCTACTACACTCAGACTGGCCTACAACTGCCTGAGCTTATCAGCACCCATCATTTTTGTGCTACAGTGATGACTGTCACTAGCTTGACCTCTGTCTCTGTATAGATCATCTGCAAAACTGCCACTTGATCGTCATTGCACACCTTTGCAAAACACTACAGCTTGGACTGGTCCTCAGCTCAGGGCCGCCTTCGGCCAAGCTGTCCTCAGAAATCTCTTTGTATGACGTTTTTCCACATCCTGAACTTGGCCCGGTCTGCATCATCACAGTCAACACACAGTGGCTCTCAGCTCTGGACTCACAAGTGGAGTGTCCAACAAAAGAACAGCTAACTGCCACAAAGGCAGAGAAATTACCAGTCCGAAAACGTGGCAGAAAGGTAAAAACAAGCCTTTATTATTCAGGGAATGAGTGGTGCCAAACCTGACACAGGCCGTGTTTCGTGTGAAACTTCTTCAGGGGTATGGCTCAGCTACAAATAAATACATTAAAAATAAAACCAAAAACATAGAAAACATATCAATAGTTAATAAAATAAGATAAAACATAGCAATAAATATCAATGTTATTACGGAATGTCTAAAAACACAACTCAAACAAGAGAACAATTTGACGACCAATAACATAGTTATTACAAATATAAGGATAACGCTCATAATGAATTATGAATTAAAAATGCGAGACAGCAACAAAAATACATCAAAATGCAACAAAATTGTATCAACATTGCATATAAATATAAAAAGAATCAACTCAATAAATAATTAAAATGCATAACTAACATAAAACTACATAATAACACTATAAATACACCAAATATTAAATAATAATCAATAAATACAGTGGAGATAAAAAAAAGTAATAAAAAGAATAAAAAAGGGGGGAAAACATTGATATTTATTGCTATGTTTTATCTTATTTTATTAACTATTGATATGTTTTCTATGTTTTTGGTTTTATTTTTAATGTATTTATTTGTAGCTGAGCCATACCCCTGAAGAAGTTTCACACGAAACACGGCCTGTGTCGGGTTTGGCACCACTCATTCCCTGAATAATAAAGGCTTGTTTTTACCTTTCTGCCACGCTCACGAGTGGAGTGTGCCTGCATCCCCCTGCTTGTCTCCGAAAAAAGCATAGTTGCTTACCTGTAACGGGGGTTCTCTGTTGACAGCAGGGGCTTGCAGTCACAATCACCCTCCCACCTTCCCCTCTTCAAGACAAAAAAAAGAAAGAAGCTAACAAAGGGGGCGGAGCATACATGACTTCATTTTGCATGCTGCAATGCACTCCAATGGCCTGATGCTCTACAGACCCTGACTTAGCATATCACAACATGGATGGCTGCTCTGTTATGAACTGATTGGCACTGCACAGGACCTGAGAGCGGGAAGGCACATGCAGGAGCAGAGAAGTCCAAAAAGACTTCTCTGAGCTAGAGGAGAACCTGGCACTCTGGTTCTGTTTCAGACATCACCAATGATCTGGCTGCATATCCCTGCTGTCTATGGAGAACCCCAGTTATGGTAAAGCAACTACACTTGGTCTAAACATCACAAGATCAATATTGCTATGTATTTAAGATAGAGTTTGAAATACCTAATTTAAAGCATTTTTAAATCATATGAATATTTTAAGAAGACTATGTATTTAGGTAGTACCGTTGAATATCCATGTATAACTTGCACTTAGTTAGACGTTTCAAGCTATACTTGCTATTTGGGCAGGCCATCTAAAGGAATCCTGTATACATTTTAGCATCTGAGTAGTGCTGCTTAGACAGAAAAGTTTCATGTGTAAGTGGCGACACCCCCGTCACATCTCAAACCCCGCCCCCTCTTTGGACAGATAATTTTGGCCATATCATGATTTACACATCCAGAATTATCAGTCCACGTGGCCTGGATTTTTAAAAGAGGCACATATGAAGCCAGCTACGTAAGTGCTTTTGAACATTGGCCTCCACAAAATAATTGATTAAATTTTGGGAGACATAGTGATCCAGTGAGTATAGGCATTGGACTAAGGGTCTGAAAATCTGGGGCCTTCGTTCAGCCTGGTCTTCTGCGTGAGTTTCCTGTGATCCTGGATGATTCACTGTGAGGGTAATTTTAGAAGGGGGAGTACGCTTTTCGGCACCGAGTATGCACCACCAATGCAGCAAATAGTGTTCCTTACTTTGAAATATATCCCCCCTACATATTTTTTTCCTGCATCTAGACAAGCCTAATCTCATTTAGATATTTCTATCCAACCCCTCTTATTGTTAGGAACTTACAGCTTTACTGCCTGCCCTTATCTTTGTTCCTTCCCTCTGACCTGTAACAGAAAGCCTCAACTTTGTTTTTAAAACTCTTCACCCACTGTCAACCTATTGTAGCAGCCCCATGTCTTGGTTGAATGAATGTACTCCATGTGGTCTGAGAACTCTTTTGTTGTGGTCAGAAAAGAAAGACTCACTGAAAGCCAAAGGTCATTGAGGAGCACAAATCGTTTTGGTTTGGGAGGATACTGGCTTTTTTGCTGCCAAGGTGGTATCCACGACAGGAAGAAAGAACAAATAAAGAGCAAATGATGGGCTAAGGTTATCTGCAGGAACATTATCTCCAGAGAACAGCAGTATCCCAGCATCTTGAAAGTCTTCTGACATGTTAATGTTTGTTGTACCTGAGTAACATTCTGATGTCTTTTTAAGCTTCATCCTTACCCATCAAGACTGCAAAAGAAAATGTGAAGGGGCCAAGCATTATGAGATACAGGATGAAAGTGCAACAATATCTTCTGCTGTTTTATCGGGAAGTTTATTTTGCGTTTAACCCCCAACTCCACTCTCCTTCCCAATCCACCATTTTTCATTGTCTCTTTTCCCTTTGGTTCTAGCCTATCTGTGCTGGACCATAAGCCTGAGGCCTTGGGTGACCTCTTTCCAGTGCTAGCCTAGTGCAACTTGATGTGGTTCATACATGATGTTATCTTATAAGAAATACCATCTTATCCCATGGACCTCTTGATATGTTCTGCAGGCGACTTGAGGGTTCAACCATCCTGTTCTGATACTGGGTGATTTTAGCAGTAGCTATGTGAGAACACTGATGTGCCATATAGCACAAAATATATCTGCAAGCTGCCATCTGTGCTTTAGTGTTGAACTAAGGTGCAAGGTTAGAATTACTGAAGAACATTCACACTCAGATGTGTCAGGTAGCTCCATTCCTAGGGACAGTGACCATCTTATAGGCTCACTCCAGAGCAGGGGTTCACAACCCAGTCCTTGGGACACACCTAGACGGTCAGGTTTTCAGGATAACCACAATGAATATGCATGAGAGAGATTTGCATATAATGGAGGCAGTGCATGCAGGTCTCTCTCATGCATATTCATTGTGATTAATCTGAAAACCTGACTGTCTAGGTGTGTTCTGAGGACCGAGTTGAGAACCTCTGGTCTAGAACGAATTTTTAAAAAGAAACATTGTACAGGACTGACCTAGCATAAGTGCACAGGGATTACCTTCCTTATCCATGGATAAGGAATGGATGGATGGGACCAGTCATCTATCTATGTCAGACAGTGTGGCCTAAAATGGCATCACTTATATCTTGCCTGCCAACATATTCATATAACCTGAAAATAATATGGAATATGACTTGAGACTTTGGATGTGGTTTTTGGTAAGGTGGTAAGGAAATTGTTTAAAATAAATAAGCAAAATGTTGTGTACAAATTGCTAGCAGATCTGGATAGTTGGCTAAAGTGCCCGAACTCAAAACCCCCAGTTTTTGCATGTTACAAGTTGACTGTCATATTGCCTTTGTCTTTGCATATGATAACACTTTTATACAGCACCAATGCATGACTTGAAACCCCTGCAACAATATTTCCTGATGGAGTGAGTCAGTGCTGTACAATACACATGTTTCTAGGGAACCTCAAGGTAAGGCGGCCCCATCCCCATCGGCAATACATTTTCTCCATACACTACGCATCTGTTACTCATTTGGCTTTCACTTGGGGAAGCCCTGGGCCCTTCTGGTTTATATACAATACAGGCATGTTTATATGCATATCATATGCTATCTCATGGCCACATTGCTCACATGACTGTTGCTTTACAGCAAAGGCTCCAACGTCTTGGTGCCTAATCTCCCACTGGACGTAACAACGAATAATAGGCGGGCTCATGCAATATAGCACATGCAGGCAAGGCTGGCACAAAGATTGGAGGTGCCCTAGGTGGGCCTTCCATCCTGCCACCCCTGTGGCCTCCCACCCCCATTGCTGCTACTGCCACCCCTCTCTGGGGTCCACTTACTAACACTCCAGTGCTGCATCGCGGTATCCTCCTTGTCACAATGTGCCGTTTCCGTCTACTTCAATGGTTGACCGCCTAGTTCACCTGGTGGTTGTGCCAGCCCTTCATGCAGGTTCTGAAAATTCAGCTATGGCAGTGCATGTAAATCTACAAGCAACAATCAGAGCCAGTGCAAGGGTACTAGATGCTCTCGGCGAGCCTTCAGCCTTGTGCCCCCCTGCAATTAACTTTTAGATCCCTAACAACCCTCTCCAAGATTTTGATAGTTAAACTTAATTATGGTCATCTCAATACCATGTCTCCCAGAACAACCCTGCAACTGCTGCAACATTAGGCAATCTACTTCAGCCCACTCCGCCCAACAGATCCAGAAGATCCACAGCAGCAAACACCCTAATTATACCAAGTGCATCAACAAAATGCACATTAACAACATCCAACAGAGCTTTCAATTTTTATGCCCCCAAGTGTTGGAATACACTGCCTCCAGAAATCCGAGCCATCACCGATCTCATGCAATTCAGGAAGGCACTCAAGCACCACTTATTTATACAATATTACAAGATAAATCATAATCCACCATAGCCGCACATAGTGCCTACTCTTAATACCTATCCGTAGATTGTTCATAAGCCATTCCTCAAAGCTTACTGTTACACATGTAAATAGTTGTTTTGCATGGCTCCCTAAGTTATCCAAGTTGTACTTCCCTGTTCTATGTAAAAACTGAAATTTGTTATTTATGGTTCCTTGTTCCATGTAAACTGCTTTGATGCTAAAAAGTGCGGTATATAAGAAAGTTAAATAAATAAATAAAACCCTAAAATAACAAATATTTGGACATCATACTTTTAAATATTAAGCCTTGTATACATAATGAGGGAAATTTCCAGAAACTGCTTATTTATTTATTTTCTTATTTATTTTATTTACAGTCTCTTTTATACCGCGCTATTCAACATCAGTGCAGTTTACATGAAACAGAATGACTAGCACAGTGCAGCAAACTGATCTGTGTTTACAAAGAACAAGTACTACAACTTGGATAGAACTGGGGTAGCTATTTACATCTAGGCGACACGTTATGTCGTGTCAAAAGTAATCGTAGTCATGGATGGCTTGCGGGGTATGTTGCTGTGGCTGTACTAGATGGGGGAGGGGGCTATTGGAGCGCTGTCTTCCGGGTAGTATTTGAGGAAGAGGTGGTGCTTCAATGCTTTCCTAAACTGGGTTAGGTCAGGGATTGCCCGGATGCTGGGTGGTAAGGTGTTCCAGCATCTGGGTGCATAGAATCTGAAAGCCCTTTTTGCTGTTGCATGGGTGCATTGGGTTATTTCCTTCGGGATTACCAGTGTGTTGACTGCTGCAGATCTTCTGGACCTATTGGGGGACATGGTTTGGATAAGCTCTGCTAGTGATGTGGAGGAGAGCCCATTGATGGCCTTGAAAGTCAGCAGTAGGGTTTTGAAAGCGAGTCTGCCATGTATAGGGAGCCAGTGGAGGCGCTTCAGAATGGGCGTAACATGATCGCTCCTAGAAGCCCCGTGTAGAACTCTTGCCGCGGCATTCATCGCGAGTTGGAGCGGGTTAAGGGTGGACTGTGGGAGCCCTTGTAGGATTGCATTAGCGTAATCAAAGTGCGGTATTATCAACGCTTAATAGATTGTCCGGAAGTCGTCCGGCTCTAGTAGGAAGCTAAGTGCCTGAGTGTTCGGATTTTGTGGTAAATTGCTCTTGCTATGTGCTTATGTGCACCTTCATGTCCAGTCGTTGGTCTAAGGTGACTCCAAGGTATCGGATTGTGGATTTGGTTTGTAGCTCTGCTTCCTTAACCTTTAAGTGGGGTGGCGGGGTGAAGTTTTGGTTCCTCGTAATGAAAAGAACCTCTGTTTTCTTCTGCTGTATTCAGAGGTTTTGAGATTCGAGCCAGTTGGATACTGCATCAAAGCAGTCTGTCAGAGGGGAGAGGTCCAGCTGCTCTGTTGAGAATGGCATGTAGAGCAGTACATCATCTGCATATATCAAGCAGTTGACATTGAATGATCGGATGAGGTTACAGATTGGCAGCATGTATATGTTGAACATCAGGGCGGAGAGGGAGGATCCTTGTGGCACGCCTTGCCTCTGGTGGAAAGGTTTTGATGCTGAGGCCCTGGATCGTACGTGCTTCCATCTGTCAGACAAGTATGACTTGCAGCATTGTAGTGCTGTGTCACGGATACCCTTCTCCTTGAGATGTCCCAGGAGAAGCTTGTGGCTTACTGAGTCAAAAGCAGCAGCTATATCCATGAAGATGAGGACAAACCCTTGATGGATGTTATCAATTCCAGCAATTAGGTTACTGTAGAGGGTGGTGAGTGTTTCGACACCATGGGAGTCTCTAAATCCGTGTTGGCAGGGGTCCAGCGGAGCGGCGGTTTCAATGTGCTCTTGTATTTGTCTTTGGACTTCTTTTTCAATTATCTTGGCCAGAAGTGATATACTGGATATAGGTCTGTACGAGTCCACTTTCTGGGGGTCAAGCTTGCTGTTTTTCAGCAGAGGCCTGATGGACGTATGTTTGAGGCATTGGGGGAACAAGCCTGTTGCGAAGGATAGGTCCATGAGCCTGGCTATGAACGGGCTGAAATCGCAGCGTAGCTCTTTTATCCAGAAGGCGGGGCAGGGGTCATTTTGTGCTGTAGTGGTGTTGATCGCAGCGATAGTGTCTTCAATGTATTTCTTGGGTGGAGTGGAGAAGATGGTCAGGGGAGTTAGGTAGGTTTGTTCGTGTACGGTGGTGGGTGCTGAGGGCTTATTGGTCTGGCATAGCTTTGATTGCAGGTAGTTTGCGAATTCTTGAGGGTGGATCTCGCTTGGTTGGTCAGGGGCTGGCTCCTTTGTTAGGTTCTTGACTAGATTAAACAAGTCATGCGGTTTGTTTAGTGATCGTTTTAGGGTGTCCGTATGGAATTGTCTGATTTTCTCTGTTATTGCTTCACTGTGTTTTATCAGGTGAAGTTTATATGCCCTCTGATCTTCTGCGGAGTGAGATCAATGCCAGCGTCTTTCCAGCTTCCTTAGGAGGGTGAGTGATGATCGCAGATCAGTGGAGTACCAGGCTGCGGTGGCTCGTTTCCTTGGAGGTTTGTTAGATGGTGGACGTTGGGCAATGGCACTGAGGTTATTATTCCAGTCAGAGACCAGAACATTGAGGTTAGGTGCTGTCGAGGCGAGGAGTGGGCGGGTTTTACTCAGAATAAAGTCTTTGTCGAATGGTCGGAACCTTCGAGGTGGTGCCCTGGTGGTGCTGCTCTGACTTCTGGCGTTCTTCTGGCGGTTGTTGGGTAAGGGTATTTGGAATATGATTAGTTTGTGGTCCGACCAGGGTACTGCAGTAATGGACAGCATGGGGACGTGGGTTGAGTCAAATGTTGTCTGTGCGGCGAATACCAGGTCTAATATGTTTCCTTTCACGTGGGTAAGTTCACTGACTAGTTGCTTGTATCCTAGTTCCTCCAGGGCTTCGAGGAAGGCTGACGCCTGAGTATCTCGCAGAGCTGGCAGATTGAAGTCGCCTAGTACCCAGCTTGGTATGCAAGGGCTCTGGACATTGGAGGCGAGATCAATTATTGTTGCGAGGTCATCAGGGGAGGTTGATGGGCTCTGTAGAGAAGGTTGATGGAGCAGTGCTTGTTTGCTATAGTGATTGTATCGAGGTGTGTTGTGCTAGTGGCGTTAATCAGGTGGAAATGGAGGTCTGTCTTGGTGAGGACGAGTACGCCTACCCCTCTTTTGTTGTCTCTATGGCAGGTGTGTATTGAGAAATCGGTGGGTAGGAGTTGGTTGAGGAGGACATTGTCATCACTGGATAGCCATGTCTCTGTGATCAGGAGCATGTTGAGGTCATGGAGTGATATCAAGTCTGAGATAACTGGCCATTTCTTGCAGATTGAGTGAGCATTTATGAGGGCACATTTTAGGTTTTGGGGGAGGGCGCTTTCTTCTTGTTTGGCTTTCTTAGTATGTTGAAGTGCGACGTGTAGTAAGTGGGGGTGGAGCGTGCGGGTATCTTCCTTTGTCTTGTAGTAGGTAGCACTTGACCATCTCCTCCCATGGCTCAGTAGGATTGGTATGTGCTTGTGGGTAGGAGATAAGGCCGTAATGCTACTGAGCCATCCAGAGAGGAGGTAGCAGCCAATTATGGCAATGAGGGAGGGGGCCATTCTTGGTATCTACCCTGTTGTGTGTGGCCAAGGGATTCATCTGGGCTGGCTGATGAATAGAGAAGTAGTTTGAGCTATCACAGGCAGGTACACAGGTGTGTTGCAGATCTATCTCATGCATATTCATTGCAGATCTGTCTCATGCATCTATCTCATGCATATTCATTTGTGGATATCCTGAAAACCTGATTGACCCCTAGGGGTACCCGAGGACTGGGTTGGGAACCACTGAGTCAGTGTTATATTTTTCCAAAGATGATATAATAGTAATAGTTTTCTTCTTACTTCATGCTTTATTCTACAAAGCACTCAGAGCATGTTAAGTATAGAATAAAAATTTACAGGCTATACATTAACTAGAAAAAAAGTAATATTTGTTTGCTGAGACTACACAGGTCCCTTCTTCAGACTGGATAGCCCATATGGTCTTCATCTGCCATTGTTTTCTGTTTCTACATTTATTTATTTATTTATTTGACTGATATTTTTTTATACCGCTTTTCAGCAGGGCAAAGCGGTGTACACTACAACAACTTGTTTTACATATAACAATAGAACTTATGAACATAAATAATTTATATTTACAAACAATTGGTTTTATAACTAACAAATAGAGGGGAGGGGTTATTAAGGGCGGGTAGCTGTAGGTAGCTGGGGGGAGGAAGAGTGGGGGAGGGGTGCAGTTGGGGAGAGGAGGAGGGGTGGTGGTTATGTGGTTGAACCAAAGTGTTCAGTGAAAAGGTGGGTTTTGAGTAATTTCTTGAAGGTGGGAAGATCAGTTGTGGATCTTAGTTTGCCACGGAGTAGGTTCCAGAGGGATGGTGTGTATAATTCAAAGACTCTGTTGCAAGCATATTTGGAGCTAGTCGTTTTTTCTTGAGGTATGTTTAGCATATTTATTGTGGCATGCCTTTTTGTTCTGTTAGGGTAGATGGGGTTCAGCAGTACTTGTAGGTCATAAGTAGATTGCTTGTTGATTGCTCTTGTAGAGTATACGGCATGGTAATGGGAGCCAGTGGAGCTGTTTGAGGATCGGAGTGATATGGTCATTGTTAGATGTGCCTTGTATTATCCATGCTACGGTATGCAGGGCTGTATTCGGGGGGGGGGGGGGGTAGGGTTGTCTTTGGCAGTCCATGGAGGATTGAGTTGCAGTAATTGAAATGTGGTGTTATAGTTGCTTGGAAGGCTGAGTGGAAATTGGATGGGTCCAGCAGTGTGTGTAGGTGGTGAAGAGTTCTTATTTTATGGTATATTACTTTTGTCATGGTACTTATATGTGGCTTGAAGGAAAGATGTTGGTCAAGTGTGATACCTAAGTACTTGACTCTTGGTTGGACAGAGATGTTGATGTTATTTAGTTCTCTGAATGCAGGCGGTTGGAAGTTGTCCCTGGTGATGAATAGTGTTTCAGTCTTTTTGTAATTTATTTTTAGGAAGTTGTCTGCTAACCATCTTGAGATATCTGTGAAGCAGGATTTTAGCTCATTGTATGTTGGGTTATTGGTGGTAAATGGTGCATATATCATTATGTCATCCACACAGATATGAAACTGGATATTACGTGAGCAGATTGCTGAGCATAATGGTTACAGGTAGATGTTAAATAGGAGTGCTGAAAGGGAAGAGCCTTGTGGTACACTTTGGGTTTGCGGGTAGAGGGATGATGAGTTGGATCCAATTTTGACTTCTTGTTGGTGGGGGTCACAGAGGTATGAATGGAACCAATCCAGAACCATGTTTTGGATTCCAATGGATTGGAGTCATTGAAGTAGTATGCTGTGGTTGATGGTGTCAAAGGCTGCTGAGATATCGAGGAATATAAGGATGAATCCATGGTGTATTTTCTGGGTACCTTTTTATAAGAGTGTTTAATAGTGAGATAAGAAGCATTTCAACACTGTGGTTTGGCCTGAAACCATGTTGCTGAGGGTCCAGTGGGGCATGGGTGTCTAGGTGATCCTGGAGTAGTTGTAAAATGTTTTCAATTAGCTTTGGTAAGAGTGGTAGGCTAGCAATGGGCCTATATGAGGTGGGGTCCTTAGGGTTGAGTTTGTCATTTTTCAGTTTTGGATGGATGGTAGAGTGAAAATAAGAACATAAGATATGCCATACTGAGTCAAACCAAGGTCCATCAAGCCCAGTATCCTGTTTCCAACAGTGGCCAATTTAGGTCATACGTACCTAGCAGTTTCCCCAAAAGACACAGGTTCCACAATGCCTGTAATGGGTCAAGCACTGATATCCTGGGTCTCTTCTTAATAATGGTTTATGGACCTTTCCTCCAGGAACTTGTCCAAAGCTTTTTTAAAACCAGCTACACTAACAGCATTTACTACATCCTCCAGTAACAAATTCCAGTGTTTGATTACACATTGAGTGAAAAAATATTTTCTTTTATTAGTCTTAGTTTACCCTGTAGCTTCATTGCATGTCCCCTAGTCTTTCTATATTCTGATAATGTAAACAATCGATCTACGTTTACCCGTTCCACTCCATCCATTAATTTATAGACTTCTATCATATCTCCCCTCAGCCGTCTCTTTTACAGGTTAAAGAGCCCTAACCTTTTTAGCCTTTCTTCATGGGAGTATCTTTCCATCCCCTTTACCATTTTGGTGGCTCTTCTCTGAACCTTTTCTAATGACGCTATATCCTTTTTAAGATACGGCGACCAGAATTGCACACTATATTCAAGGTGCGGTCTCACCATGGAACAATATAGAAGCATTATAATATCTTCTGTTTTATTTTCCATTCCTTTCCTTATGTCCTTATGATACCTAGCATTCTATTTGCTCTTTTGGCTGCCGCTGCACACTGGGCTGAGGGTTTTATCATGTTATGCACAATGATTCTTAAATCCTTTTCTTGGGTGGTGGTTCCTAATGTGGAACCTTGCATCGTGTAACCATAGTTTGGGTTGTTTTTCCCTAGGTGCATAACTTTGCACTTGTCCACATTAAATTTCATCTGCCATTTTGATGCCCAGTCTTCCAATTTATCAAGATCCTCTTGCAATTTTCCACAATCCTCTTGGGTTTTAACAACTTTAAATAGTTTTGTGTCATCTGCAAATTTGATAACCTCACTCGTTATTCCCTTTTCCAGATCATGTATGAATATGTCAAAAAGCAGCAGACCCAGCACAGATCCCTGGGGTACACCACTATTCAGCTTTCTCCATTGGGAAAATTGGCCATTTAGCCCTACCCTCTGCTTTCTATCTTTTAACCAGTTCCTGATCCACAATAGTACACTGCCTCCTATCCTATGACTCTTTAGTTTTGCCAAAAGTCTCTGATGAGGGACCTTGTCAAAGGCTTTCTGAAAGTCCATATACACTATATCAACTGACTTACTTTTGTCCACCTGTTTATTCACACCTTCAAAAAAACATAACAGATTAATAAGACAAGATCTTCCTTGTCTAAAGCCATGTTGGCTGTCTCCCATTAGGCCATGACTATCTACATGCTGAGTAATTTTATTCTTTATGATGGTTTCTACCATTTTTCCCAGTACTGACGTCAGGCTCACCGGTCTGTAGTTTCCCAGATCACCCCTGGAACCCTTTTTAAAAATTGGTGTTACCTGAAGATTGGAGGATCGCCAATGTATTACAGATGATTTTAATGAAAGTTCACAGATTACTAATAGCAGGTCTGCAATCTCATATTTCAGTTCTTTCAACACCCTTGGATGTATACCATCCGGCCCAGGTGATTTGCTACTCTTCAGTTTATCTAATAGTTGTAATACATCTTCACAATGTATCGATATTTCCTTCAATTCTTCCACACCTTTAAATACCACTTCAGTCATGGGTAACATCCCTACATCTTCGTCAGTAAAGACCGAAGCAAAGAATTCATTCAGTCTCTCCGCTATGGCCTTGTCGCCTCTTGGTGCCCCTTTAACCCCTCCATCATCTAATGGACCAACTGACTCTCTCACAGTTTTTTTGCTACGAATGTACTTGAAAAAGTCTTTATTTCGCATTTTTGCTTCCGCAGCAAGCTTCTTCTCAAATTCTCCTTTTGCCTGCCTTATCAATGCCTTGCATTTGACTTGCCAGTGCTTGTGCTGTCTCCAGGTTTCGTCGTTTGGCTCTTTTTTTCCATTTCCTGAATGATGTGTTTTTGGCAACAACAGCCTCTCTGAGTTATTTGAGCATATGGCCCTGAAGGATGATTTTAAGTATGGTTGTACTAAGATCTTCTCTAGATGCTTTAACCCTGTTGGCAGGGGTCAAGAGGGGATGTAGTTGAGTTTATTGAGGCAATGGTGTGTTCAATATTCTCTGCTGATGGAGCTGAATATAGACCAGGAGTTGTCGGTGGTTGTAGCAGGAGGTTTCTTGGGGGGGGGGGGGGGAGGAGGGAGCTTGAGGTGCTGTTTAATTTGTAGTGATTTGCTAGAGATTGAGGGTCGAGGTCTGAGTCCAGTGCAGCTGAGTGGGTGGTATGCAATAGCTTCCTTACTATACTATCTGGAAGAGTTACATTACCACCAATCTCTTCACATGATCCAGAACTTAGGAAATTAAAAGGTGTTTCTTCCATTTTAATTTTCCTATAGGACAGTGTCTTGCTAGGGCAGGCCTTGTGTTATACGGTCTATTACTGGTTACCTCTGGATATGGAAAAGGGCATTGGATGTCTGGTTTAAAATTCTGTGGAGGGAGCTGTGTATTGGCACGTTGACTTGTCTATATGACAGCAGAGCCTGTTACTGACAAATATGATGTACTTGCACATTTCCAGTCATTTTGCAATATGCATATTACATCTGGGTGCTATGTTATAATAAACTGCACAGTTTCAAAGTGCTGACCTGTTGTGGTGTTTGCAATACATTTGGTATGGTTGATAGAACTAATGTTTTCAGGGCAGGTGGGATGCTACAGAATGTGGTTCTTCACAGTTCTGTTGAAACAATTGTCATAAATGCAACCTTCAAAATGTTTTTGTTTAAATTTCATGTTTCTCCACATATTTCCTAATTGAAATGGCTAGTAGAAAAGACTGGTGGCTGCATGCAGCAGGGCCAGATTTAAGGTGTTGATGCCCATAGGCAGGACCAGAGGGTGATAGAGACAGGAGGTTTCTCCTCCTGAGATCATAGAGCATCGGCCTAAAGCAAGTGGAACCCAGCCCCTGTTTAGTCCAGGTATTCAGTGCTTTCTAAATTTGGCATCCTATGCAGTTGCCTATGCCTAAATCCAGCCTTGCCATGAAGGTGTCTTGGATTTGATTTCCAGTCTTATTTCCTGCGCCAAAAGTCAAGGCACAGGATGTAGAGATGGTGGCATCTGTTTCCTCTGGAAGATAATCTCTGCTGATGTGTACTAGTGCTTTCTCCAGGACCAAGCAGGAAGTCAGTCCTCACTTATGGGTGTCATCGACGCCGATGAAGCCCCAGCGGAGCATTTCCCCAGCTTTCCATGAAAGCCTTTGGGAATGCTGGCACGCATGCGCGGTTCCCTTCCCGCCTAAAGATGCCATCTTACCTCAGTCTCTTTTTTTCCGTGAAGCCCATCAGACGTGCGTCCTGTTTTCCCGGTTAAAAGTAGATTTTTTTTTCTAATGTTTTTTCTCGGATTCGATGTCGGTTCCCCTCCCGCCGGGATCGGTACACCGGTATCGAACCCCCTTTTTTCTTTTTCGGTTTTTGCCCTTAGTGGCTGGGCGTTCGCGCCTAAAAAACTTCTTTTTTCCCTGGAAGGCCGATCTTTTGACCTCGCGGGGTCCCTTCTTTCCCCCATGTCTTCCAGTGGTTTTAAAAAGTGTGATCGGTGTAAGAAGATCATGTCTCTCACCGACACCCACGACTGCTGCCTTCGGTGCCTGGGCCCGGACCACGATTCTAAATCGTGTGTGCATGTGGAAAAATGTCTTCCAAGGCCCTCCGAAGTCGTCAACAGCAGAGTGAAAGGCTTTTCTCTGACTCGGCCTCTGCTCGTGCCCGGACCTCGTCTGAGGCTTCGACATCTCGGGATTCTGATCCCGAGAGGCGTCGGAGCTCCTCAGACAGAGGGTCCCCCGAGAGGGAACGTAAGAGGAAGAAGCGGCTCACGAGGGCGGCGGTGGAAGTCCCTGGACCCTCGAGGTCCAGGTCTAAGACTCCCGACTGTCGTCCCAGGCCCGTGGACCAGGAGAAGCCGACCAAAGTTCCTTGTATAGAACCGGAGTCTGCTGGACACATAAGTCCTGTTGTCCTCGAGGACTCGCCTCCCAGAGTACCGACGTCGGGCCCGGCACCACCGGGGCCCAAGTCGGAGGCTGCTGCATCACCCGAACTGAGCCTCAGGTTGACAGCCTTGGAGAGCAGAATATCTGCCTTCATGGACCAGCAGCGGGCATTGATGGCCAGCCTGTCTGGCGCATCTGCCCCGACCACCGGGACATCGACGTCCAAGACGACCCCGGAGACCGAGCCGATACTCGAGTCCTTTGCGGCTCGAGGTCGTCCTCGGTCGAGGTCTCCCTCGACCTCCCGTTCGGGACCGAGGGTCTCGACGCCGGTGCCTCTGGCGTTGGGGCGGGTGCCCAGGAGCCCCGCGGCGTCGGACCCCGACTCAACGTCGGACGAGTTGGCATGGGAGACAGAAGATGAGGAGTCTCCTGACATCTTTAAGACTCGGTGTGTCCCGTCAGACTCACCTGAGTCTGAACCCCGGAGTAGATCCCCCTCCGGAGGATACAAGGTTCTCAGAGTTTATCCGGGATATGGCCGCTGCCCTGGCTATCCCGGCTGACCCTGAGGAAGAGCCTCGAGCTGAAGAGCTCGATGCTCTACAGTATGACTCTCCTCCGAAGGAGGCCTTTACTGTCCCGGTTCCTCCGATGCTGGAGCGGCTCCTCTTCCGGATGTGGGAGGCACCGGCCTCGAGCAAGCGAGTCGATTCCATTTATCGGCTCCGCAAGAGTCCTGGTTTCCAGAAAGCACAGCTGCCGCACCATTCCATGGTTGTGGAATCAGCCATGCATCGTCTGAAAAGTCAGAAGATGCACTCTGCGGTGCTTCCCGGTAGGGAAGCCCGAAGCCTTGATGGAGTCGGCAGAAAGTGTTTTCAGGGCTCCATGCTTACTTGCCGTGTCCAGACTTACCAGCTGTACATGGGCATGTATTTACGGGATCTGGCCAAAGAATTGGCCGGTTTCTCTGCTGGTCTCTCCTGGGAGCCCTTGCAGAGTTTTAAGTCCTTGTCTTCGAGGATACGGGAATGCTCTAAGTTCATGTCCCGCGCCGCCTAAGATGGCTTTGAGGCTTCGGCCCGAGTTGCGGCTGCCGGCATCGCGGCTCAACGCCAGGCGTGGCTGCAGTCATCGGACCTCGAGCCATGGGTTCAGGACAAGTTGGTCGATGTCCCTTGCCGAGGTGAAAACCTTTTTGGCAAGCCTGTGGCCGAGAATGCCGCACAGCTCAAGACTGAGCACCTCACCCGGACAAGGCTGTCGAGGAAGACCTCTGCCCCTTCACATAAGAAGAAGGGCCCGGGTAAAAAGCCCTTTTACCCGAGGAAGGGCACTGCCTACAAACAGTACCCACGTTATCAGGCTGCCCAACCTGCCCCACAGGGTCAGCAAGCCAAGGGCCGGGGTAATGGGCCCCGTAGGCAGACTGCCTCCAAGCCTCCGGCCCCTGCTCCCACTCAGCAGCATGGAGGTTTTTGACTCCTTGAGTACAGCCAATCCTCCCATGCAGTCCCAGCCCTGCACAGGAGGCCGCCTAGCCTTGTTTGCCCATCTGTGGCCCCTGATTACTCAGGACAGTTGGGTACTGGACATAATCCATCGAGGATATGCCCTCCATTTTCACCAACTTCCTCCGCCACACTTTCCAGGGGAACCTTTCAGGCCTCCCCTGCATACTGCCCTTCTCCTCCAAGAACTCCAAGGGCTCTTACTAGACAAGGCGGTGGAGCCTGTGCCTCCCCACTTCCAGGGTCACGGTTTTTACTCCAGGTATTTCCTGGTGCCAAAAAGAACCGGTGGTCTTCGACCCATTCTGGATCTCAGAAACCTAAACAAGTTTCTGGTAAAAGAAAAGTTCAAGATGGTTACTCTTGGAACTCTTCTGCCCTACCTCCAGCAGGGAGATTGGCTATGCTCTTTAGATCTAAAAGATGCTTACACTCACATCCTCATTCATCCAGACCACAGAAAGTACCTCAGGTTCATTGTGGGAGGAAATCACTATCAGTATAGGGTACTGCCTTTTGGACTGACCTCCGCTCCCAGGGTCTTTACCAAGTGCCTGGCAGTGGTGGCAGCCTACCTGAGAAATCAGGGCATCTTTGTGTTTCCATATCTAGACGACTGGCTCATCAGAGGCCAGACTTCCCTAGATGTTCAGCAGGCCACCAGCAGAACCATAGCACTGCTCCAAAAGCTGGGCTTTGTCATCAACTTCGCAAAGTCCACTTTGCTCCCCTCCCAGAACTTGGAGTTCATCTGAGCAAGGTTGGATTCTCAGCTGGCAAGAGCATTCTTACCGGTGGACCGAGCACAAAGGCTCATGGACCTCGCCAGCAAGTTTCTGCACAGGTCCCTAGTCTCCGCCAGACTCTGTCTCAGACTTCTGGGCCACATGGCATCGACAGTACAGGTGACCCCAAATGCCAAGCTCAATATGAGACCTGCCCAGTGGTGCCTTCGGACTCAGTGGTCACAAGCCTCAGGCAGTCTCAGAGACAGAATCAGAGTGTCCCACCGTTTCCTGGCCTCCCTCAACTGGTGGTTACATCCCCCCAACCTGCTGGTGGGGGTGCCCTTTCAGGTCCCACCGCATACAGTGGTACTGACCACAGATGCCTCTCTGCAGGGTTGGGGAGCACACTGCCTAGACAAGTGCACCCAGGGCCTGTGGTCTCCTTGGGAGGCGTCCCAGCAGATCAATCTCCTGGAACTCAGAACTATCCGCTTAGCCCTCAAGGCCTTTACTGCTTCCCTGGCACGGCAGTCTGTCTTGATCCAGACAGACAACCAGGTTGCCATGTTCTATGTAAACAAGCAAGGCGAAACTGGTTCCCAGCCCCTTTGCCAGGAGGCCCAGAACCTCTGCTCCTTTGCCCTAAAATACAACATGCTCCTCAAAGCAGTCTATCTTCCAGGCCAGGAGAATTCCCTGGCCGACAGATTGAGCAGGATTCTGCAGCCACACGAGTGGCAGCTTCATCCTCTAGTGGTTCAGAGGATTTTCATGAGATGGGGGCTTCCCTCCATAGACCTGTTTGCCAGTCCACTGAACAACCAGCTGCCAAGGTTCTGCTCCAGGCAACCGCATCCTCTGAGAGTAGCAGCAGATGCTTTTCTGATTCCCTGGATTCAGGGCCTACTCTATGCGTTTCCTCCCACCCCTCTGGTGGCCCGAACACTGTTCAAGATTTGCCAAGACAGAGCCTCTGTCCTCCTGGTAGCTCCCAGGTGGCCAAGGCAGCCTTGGTTCCCCCTCCTGCTTCAGTTGGCAGTGGATCTGCCTCTGCCTCTGGGACTGCAACCCGACCTTCTCTCTCAGGATCAGGGCTCCTTGCTACATCCCAATCTCAAAGCTCTCAATCTGATGGCATGGAGGCTGCAAGGGTAGTGTTGGCTCCCTGGGGCCTGCCTAAGGAGGTTGAGGAGGTTCTCCTAGCCTCCAGGAAACAATCCACTAGGAAAACCTATGCTCTCAAATGGAAAAGGTTCTCTGTGTGGTGTCAGCTACGTGCTGAGGATCCTTTCTCCTGTACTGTGTCAATAGTGCTTCAGCACCTGCTGCACTTGTCCAATCAGGGTCTCAAGTCCAACTCTGTTCGGGTCCACCTCTCTGCTTTGGCAGCTCACCACTCCCTAGTTGAGGGCCATTCCTTGTCTGTGCACCCTTTGGTGTCTAGGTTTCTCAGGGGCTTGCTTCTGCTCAAGCCTCCCATACGTCCTCCTGCTCCTGAGTGGGAGCTTAATGTGGTCTTGCAGCAACTGACTCGCCCACCTTTTGAACCTATGGCTACTTGCCCTCTATGCTTTCTTTCCTGAAAGACTCTCTTTCTGATAGCCCTTACTTCGGCTAGGAGAGTGAGTGAGCTTCAGGCCTTTGTCTGTGATAGACCTTACACCATGTTCTATAAAAACAGAGTAGTCCTCAGGACTCACCCTAAGTTCCTTCCTAAGGTTGTCTCCTCTTTCCACCTCAACCAGGAGGTGGTTCTTCCTACTTTTTTCCCTAGGCCTCATGCAAGTCAGGCTGAAACAGTTCTCCATACCTTGGACTGTAGGAGGGCCTTATCCTTCTACCTTGAACATACGCAAGGTCACAGGAAGGCTTCTCAGCTCTTCCTGTCTTTTGACCCCAATAACTTGGGGAAGCCTGTGTCCAAGCGCACCTTGTCCATCTGGGTGGCTGACTGTATCACCTGGGCTTACAAGGCAGCTGACCTTCCTTTGCAGGGTAGGGTCACGGCCCACCATGTTAGGGCAATGGCTGCATCAGTGGCTCACCTCCGCTCTGTTCCATTGCAAGACATCTGCAGGGCTGCTACTTGGTCTTCAAGCCAGACTTTTGCAGCCCACTACTGTCTGGAGAGGGAGTCCCGTAGGGACAGTGCTTTTGGCCAAGCAGTACTCCGGAATCTCTTTGAGGTCTAGACAACTCCTGCCCTCCTGCCCTCTGGTTGGGCTACCTGTGGAGAGTGTGTCCTTGAAAAGCCTTTTCTGTGTTGCTGAGACTAGAGGGAGTTCTCTTGTTCAGCCTGGGTTCCTGGTAGCCCAGAGCTGGGGAGTCACCCATAAGTGAGGACTGACTTCCTGCTTGGTCCTGGAGAAAGAGTGGTTACTCACCTGTAACAGCTGTTCTCCAGGAGCAGCAGGAATCAGTCCTCACTACCCTCCCTTCTCCCCTTGGAGTTGTACATAGTTTAATTTTTACATTTTTGTGTGCTGTTCTTAGCTATGTCATTTGACTGAGGTAAGATGGCACCTTTAGACGGGAAGGGAACCGCGCATGCGTGCCAGCATTCCCAAAGGCTTTCATGGAAAGCTGGGGAAATGCTCCGCTGGGGCTTCATCGGCGTCGATGACACCCATAAGTGAGGACTGATTCCTGCTGCTCCTGGAGAACACCTGTTACAGATGAGTAACCACTCTATCTACAGGCTGGCTTAAGAATGCACATATATTGGATTACAAAAGGAATATAAATGTCATAAAGGGGTTGGGCCAATGGTCCATCAAACTCAGCATCTTGTCTCCCACAATGGTCGAGCTAGCTCTCTTGAAAGGACCCAGAAGTCCATCTTTCAGTTGCAGGATTATTGATATAATGGTTGATTTAGTTAGAAAAGGGAACAAAGAGTTTGTGAGGGAAGGGGAGAGGAGTCCCAGATAACTGCAGATGAAAGCGCTTGGTCCTTTTATTCAGCCAGGGCATTTTCTGATGGAGCTTGAAACGTAGAAGATCAGGAACCAGATACTGGGCCAAAGAGAAGTCTAATTCTTGGCAGTTAAGATTTAACATGAAGAAGTGCAGTGACATGCACTTGGTAAGCAGAAATCCAAGGGAAATGTATGCAATAGGGGGCGAGAGGTTGGTGTACACAGACCAGGAGAAGGATATCTGAGTGATTGTTTCTGAGGCTCTCAAGGTGGCGAAACAGTGTGACCAGGCGGTGGCAAAAGCCAGAAGGATGCTGGGTTGCATACGGAGAGGAATTACCAGCAGAAAGGAGGAGGTACTAATGCCACTGTACAAGTCGCTGGTGAGGCTTCATTTGGAATATTGTGTTCAATTTTGGAGATCATATCTCACAAATAATATAAAACGGCTGGAAGCGGTTTAGAGGACCAAAATGATTTGGAGCCTGCATCATAAGACTTATGAGAAAAGATTCCAAGACCTAAATATGTACACTCTAGAGGAGAGGAGGGACAGGGGAGATATGATTCAGACCTTTAAATACTTAAGAGTATTAATGAATAAACAAACCTCTTCCAAAAACGGGGAAGCTGTAAAACTAGAGGGCATAACATGAAGCTGCAAGGGGGTAAACTGAGAGGCAATGTCAGGAAATACTTTTTCACTGAAAGGGTGGTAGATGCTTGGAATGCCCTCCCGATGGAAGTGGTGGAGCAAATACAGTGACAAAATTCAAAATGGCATGGCAACAGTGTAAAATCAAAATAAATATAACTATCTCTTATAGCTCAACAAATAGGGGTGACCTACACGGAGCAGTGGGTACACCCCTAAACAAAGGCATGGGGAGGGGTGACCTGTACGGAGCGGCAGGTGCACCTACTCTTGCCGCCCTGCTGGGCAGACTAGATGGACCATGCTGGTTTTTATTTGCTATCATATATGTACATTTCTGAAGTGCACATGTCAATGATAGCATGTGCTGTATCGGTTAAAAATATATGGGTCAGTATTCAAAAGAACTTACCCATATAACAGTCACTGGTACAGGCACTATATAGATAGTGCCAATGACATTTTGTACAGCCTACGTAGCACTTTCAAATTTCATTCTGGGAGACCATACCATGAATAGTAATGCTCTTCATTCTAAAAGAACATTTGTTTGTGCTGTTTGATTTTGTCCTGATGTAGCCCTTAGAATTATAGGGTAAAACTCGAGTCGACTTTCATTCAGCAGCGTGTTTTTCTATGGAGTTCCGCACCACGATGAGATAGAGCTACGTATTCCTTTTATTTTAAATGCATTTAGAAAATGTAAACACAGCTTGGGTTGCGGGCTTAAGTTCAGCGGTGAAATATCCACAAGAAAGCCACATGCTCTGTGCTCAGGCTCCCTTTACCATTCATGGTATGGTCTCCCAGAATGAAATTTGAAAGTGTGACAATTGTTGAGTACATTGTTACTCGAATACGAATATGTTTCTTGTTTGAAAGATGATACACTGTAGCTCTCCCTTTCTTTTGATTGTTGAAATTGTATGAGAGTACATTGGAGTTTTAAGTAGGGACGGAATATGGGTCTTCTGCCTAAATCTACAGATCGCTGGTAATATTCAGCCACTCTCCATATAGCTACAGTATGTGATTTAATTTAAGACAGCAAAACAGGCTGTTGTGATCATCACTCTCCATGAATATCTACGTACAGTATATATCTGGATTGTGGTGCTAAATACTATAGACATGGATATTTTAAACACTGTGGATGGCCTGATACATTTTTCATTGCACATGCTTAAACATACTGGTTCATATTTGAAGTCATAAATAACATGGCCTATATAGCCTAAAACCAACCAAACTGTTCTATTAATGAGGGCTTCTGATTCTCCAGGCTTATGAAATAGAACATCGGAACATAAGATTTGCCATACTGGATCAGACCAAAGGTCCATCAAGCACAATATCCTGTTTCCAACCATGCCCAATCCAGGTCACAAGTACCTTTCAGGATCCCAAAAGGTAGACTTTTTCCATGTCATTTATCCCAGGGATGAGCAGTGGATTTTCCCCAGTCCACTTTAATAATAGTCTGAGGACTTCTCCTCCAGGAACTTGTGCAAACCGTTTTTAAAACCAGTTACAATAACAGCTTTTACTACATCCTTCAGCAGCAAATTCCCCTAGTCTTGGTTCTTTTTGAAGGAGTAAATGACTGATTCATCTTTACCCGTTCCACTCAACTCGTTATTTTGTAGACCTCTATCATATCTCCCCTTAGCCGCTCTTTTCTTCAAACAGAAGAGCCCTAACCTTTTAAGCCTTTCCTCATAGAGGGTATCATTCTAACCCCTTTATAATTTTAATCACCCTTCTGTGTATGTTTTCTAATTCTGCTATATATTTTTTAGATGTGGAGACCAGAACTGCATACAATACTCAAGATGCGGTTGTGTGAAGCGATATAGAGGCATTATAATAATCTCTATTTTATTCTTCTTTCATTTTCTTATAATTCCTAGCATTCTATTAGCTTTCTTGGTCACCACTATAAATTGAGCAGAGGATTTCAGTGTATTATCCAGGATGATGCCTAGATTCTTTTGCTGGATGGTGACTCCTAATGTGGAACTTTGCATCATGTAGCTATAGTTTGGGTTGTTCTTCCCTCAGTGCGTAACTTTGCACCTGTCCACATTAAATGTCATCTGCCATTTGGATGCTCGGTTGCTCAAGGTTTTCTTGCAATTTCTCACAATCTTCTTCTGATTTAATACCATTGAATAATTTTGTGTCTTCTGCAGATTTTATCACCTCACTTGTTCCTATTTCTAGGTCATTTATAAATATGTTAAAAAATAGTGGCCCTACCACAGATCCCTTGGGCACCACTATTTGTCTTTCTCCAGTGAGAAACTTGGCCATTTGGCCCTACCCTCTACTTTCTATCTTTTAACCAGTTTGCAATCCACAAGAGGACACTGACTCCCAATCTCATGACTTTTTTAATTTCCTCAAGAGTCTCTCATGAGGGGCCTTGTAAAAGGCTTTCAAAAATCCAGATACACTATATCAACAGGCTCACCTTCAAAAAAATGTAGCAGATTGGTGAGGTAAGACTTCCCTTGGTTAAATCCATGTTGATTTTGTCCCAGTAAACCATGACTATATATTCTGTAATTTTGCTCTTTATAATGTTTTCTACTATATTGCCCAGCACTGATATCAGGCTCACTCATCTAGTTTCATGGATTACTCCTGGAATCCCTTTTAAAAACTGTTATGTTGCCCACTCTCCAGTCTTTAGGTACGATAGACAATTTTAATATTAAGAAGAAAACCAAGACAGAACAGGGGCCTCTAACTGCAAGTTGAGAACAGTGTATCAAAGAGAAGGGGGTGATCAAAAGTGTCAGAAGCAGTAGACAAGTCAAGAAGAATGAGGATCAAGTAAAGGCCCTTGGATATGGCCAGGAATAGGTCATTGGAGACTTTGGCAAATAAAATGCTAAGAATCATAAGGAAAGCAATAGAGAATAAAAGCAAGGATATCATAATGCCTTTGAATCGCTCCAAGGTGCAACTGCCCCTTAAATATTATGTGAAATTCAGGTTACCATATCTGAAAAAGGATATAGCAGAATTAAAAAAGTATGGAGAAGAGCACCCCTATGAGGAAAGGTTAGGACTCTTCAACTTGGAAAAGAGATGGCTGAAGAGAGATATGATAGAAGCCTACAAAATAATGAATGGAGTGGAATAGGTAAACCTAGATTGGTTCTTTACTCTTTCAAAAAGTAGAAAAACTACAGTAGGGGGCACACAATGAAGCTACAATCTAGCACATTTAAGACTAATCAGAGAAAGTATTTTTTCACTTAACGCGTAATCAAACTCTGGAATTTGTTACTGGAGGATGCGGTAAAAGCTATTAGTGTAGCTGGGTTTAAGAAAGGTTTGGACAGGTTCCTGGAGGAAAATTCCATAAGCCATTATTAAAATGGAACAGGGAAATCCACTGCTTCCTTATTGGACAAGCAGCGTGGAATCTGTCTACCTTTTGGGAACCTGACAGGTACCTGCTACCTGGATTGGCCACTGAGGGAAACAGGATTGTGTGCTTGATTGATCTTTGGTCTGACCTGGTATGGCATATCTTCTGTTCTTTTGTGAAGCACTCAGAGAATGTTAGATAGGCAATACGTTTAAAAAAGTAATATTTGTTTGCTCCTGAAACTACACAGGTCCCTTCTTCAGAATGGATAGGCCATATGGTCTTCATATGCCACTGTTTTCTGTTTCTATACCACCACCACCAATCTCTTCACATGTGAAACAGAAGGTGAACACCAGTCAGGGCAGTAGCTGGAAGTTGAATGATAAGGTAAAGGCAAAGAGTTTTGGGCGTAATAGTCAGAGGGATCATCAAAATGAATGCTAAAATCCCCAAGAATGAGGGAAGGAGAAGATGGGTCCAGAAAGAAGAAAAGCAAGGATCAGTGAGAAAGCAAGAGGCTTGACAAATGACAGCTACTCGGAGAGGTAGTGGAATAAATAGATGGCTGGTTTGGACTTCAAAAGATGAAAAGGAGTGAGACTGAGGTGAAAGGAGTGGTTGAAACTGGCATGAAAAAGACAGGAGCAACCCAACACCACTGCCACTGTCAATCAAGCGAGGCATATGGGAGAAACTGTAGCCTTCCTGATGGAGGTCAGCAACTGAAGCAGTCTTCAGGTAGAAGCCAAGTCTTGGTTAGAACAAGAAGATGCAGAGTATTAGAGATAAAGAGGTCATAAATGAAAGTAAGTTTGTTGGAGGCAGAGTGGACATTCCACAGGGCACATGAGAAAAGGAGAGAGAAAGGAGCAAAGAGTAAGATTAGAGGAGTTGTGGTTGGGTTTACATAGGGAGTGAGTGAAATGCCCGGGGGGCAGGATTGGGAGTGATATTGCCAGATGACAGAAGGAGAAGAAGCAGCAGGATCCAGGGGAGAGAAGAAGAGGCACAATGGTGACAAGGGTGAGGTGCTCTCAGAGAGTGTGGAGGTGGCAGAATAAGAAAAAGAAAAAGCTGAAAGTCAAGAGCAGATGATAGGCTAGAAGAGAAAATGGCAGGAGAGGTGAATAAAGTAAAGAATAAGTGATAAGGACTAGGGGTTTGAAGTTGAGAATGAAAGGAAAAGATTAGGAAGAGTTAGCATTAAGAAGAGAAAGTGGAGAAGTGGAGTGACTACAGATTCGAGGAAGACATCAAGTTCAGTGCTAGAGACAGACCTAGAGCTCAAGGGGAGCCGTGCTCTTGTGCACAGACCCAGCTGAAATGTCAACACAGACAATCACCCAACGCCCCAAGTAGGCTTTGTTAATCAAATCAAGTCAATGAGGTCCTAGAGTGTCTGAACTGAAATATCAATGAGAGGTCCCCTCTCAGCACTCCGGCAGGACTGAAATATAGGAGCCGATATTCAAAGGCATTTAAGTGGTTGCAGACTTGCAAACTGTGTAAAGACTGCTCAGCAGGAAATTCAGCAGCAGTAACATGGCTAGTGCCACTGAATATACACAGGTGCACCCGCTGCTAACATGGCTAGTGCCACTGAATATACACAGGTGCACCCACTGCTAACATGGCTAGTGCCACTGAATATACCCAGGTGCACCTGCTGCATGCCCTGATGCTAAGCGGTTAGCATTGGTGAGTTCCGGGGGTGGCACCTGGCCATAACCAGGTAGTGGCGATATTGAGCCCCTGCCTGGTTATGGATACATGGTGAAGGTCAGGCACAGCAAAGGCTGGCCTAACATTCGCTGTGGAAGCTAACTGGGCAGCAGCTGAATACTGCCACTGCCCGGTTGTTGTTGTTGTGCTGTAGAGTCTGTGTTGGCTCATGGCGACACACTTGATAGTTGTCCTAAACTGTGTTTGGCCTTCAGTCAGGTGGCTCATTGTTGACATACTGGTACCCGTAGCTGCTATTACTGTATCGATCCATCTCATTGCCGGCCTTCCTCTTTGGCGTTGACCTTCTACCTTGCCAAGCATGATGTCTTTCTCTAGTGATCTCTCTCTCTTCACATGATGTGTCCAAAGTATGAAAGTCGAAGTCTTCTCATCTGAGCTTCTAAAGAAAGCTTAGGTTTGATCTCCTCTGGTTTGTTCTTCAGGTATACACAGTATTTTTTGCCAGCACCATAATTCAAAGGCATTGATTGTCTTCCTGTCTCTTTTTCACTGTCCATCTTTCGTATCCATATTTTTTTTGTTGTTAATACTTTCTTGAAAATACCATGGCTTGTGCAAGTCTCATCTTTGCGTGGACAGAAACATCTTGGCTCTTGAGAATCTTGTCTAGGTCCTTTGTAGCCATTCTGCCAAGAGCAATACATCAGATGTTTTGACTGCTTGTCGTTTCTTTCTTGATTATTAATCCAAGCAGGTTAACTATTTCAATTTCTTCTCCGTCAATGATGAACTTATTGATTTTGCTACTTGTCAGGATCTTTGTCTTCTTTACGTTAAGATACAGACCCATTTTAAGACTATGTTCCTTGATTTTGAGAAGCAAATGTTTCAGATCACTTTTAGCCAGGAATGTGGTATCGTCAGTATAGCGAGGGTTGTTGATGAGTCTTTCACACCTCGGTTATCTTCATACAGTCCTGCTTCTCTGATAATTTATTCTGCATATAAATTAAACAGGTAAGGGAAAAGTATGCAGCTTGTCATACACCTTTGCTGATTTTAAACCATTCTCTTTCTCCTTGTTCTGTTGGAACTGTTGCTTCTTGATCAATGTAAAGGTTATGCAAGAGAGCTATCAGGACTATCAGGATATCTTGTTTGCATGTTCTGTCAATTTCATCTCGTACTTGTTCATAGAACTTATCAACTTCCTCCTCTTCTGCAGCTGTTGTTGGGGCATATACCTGAATAATAGTTATGTTGATGGGCATTCCTTACAGATGAATAGAAATTAAGCATTCACTAATTGCTTTGTATTTCATTATGGTTCTTGCAAGCGTCTTAATTATAAATGCAACACTATTCCTTCTTTGTCTTTTATTTCCAGCATAGTATACCATGTGACCATCAGCTGTAAAGTGCTTGATGCCAGTCCATTTCAGATCGAGTTGTACAAGTCCCATTTCATTTGTGACCACCTCCAACTTCCCTTGGTTCCTGCTTTGTATGTTCCATGTCCCAGTATGTAAGACATCTTTACAGCTTCTGATTCTCATTTCATGTGCAGCTACATCAGCTGTCAGACGTCCTGAGGACCACATCATAAATGCTGGTTTTAATCTGAAAAGTCTTCAGCTCCTCCCCAGTAGCTAGTTGAGTGCCTTCCGACCTGGGGGTTTCATCTTCCAGCACTATAGTGCAATTTGTTTTGTTGTGATAATCCATTGGGTTTTCATGGCAAGATACGGAAGTAGATTGCCGGGCCTTTCTTCTGCGCTGGTAATGCTAGTGTTGTTGCTGCTGCTGCCGCCGCCGCCACAGAAAGGTGATTTGTCTTGATCTGGCTCCCCACCTGAGACCTGTCCATCTTGGGAGACCCTGCCAGTAGTTAAGCTACTGATAGCTTAGCCCTCAGCATCACTGATGCACACGAGCCCGCAGAGCACAACAAGCTGCAAACCAAGTGAGGTGCTGCCGGGTTAGCTTCCAGCAAATCCAGGCAAGCCAGATGCTCAATGCCAAGGTCGAATATGACCCTGGCATTATTGAATATCTGGGTTTAAAATTTGGCAGTGGCAGCTAGCTGCGTTAGATCAACTAGCCGCCACTACTGAATATCGGGTCCTAGGTCTTTATTAGAGGTATTAAAAATAGGTGTTTATCTGATTTTTTTTTTACAGCCCCAGCATAGCCTGAGTACTCTGACCCACTCTCATGATAACCCCAGCATGTTAACCCCCATCACTGCATAATCCCATCACTGTAATCCTCCCTCCACCTCTCTATCTTCCCACCCCCCAGACTCAAGGCAGAAGCTTCAGTGTGGACAGCGGCAATACCGTCATCAGTTGCATAATTGAAATGTCCTCTGCAGTTAGAATGGCAAAACTCAGTATTTACAGAGCCCCTATGGAGTTCAGCAATCAGCTCTTTGAACTGCCTGAAGTGCATGGGATTCCCTAGATAATGTGCCTTGTGGTTCATAATGTTTCAATCGTGGGGGCTAAAAGAAGGGGCAGTGAAGAAGCCCACGGCAGCAGAAAGAGCAGCCATGGTCAGATGGAGGGCGAGATTGGGGTGGCAAAGGGTACTGTTCGGATGATTTCATCCAACCGTGAGGGCAGCAATCAGATAACATCACTGGAATGCCATAGGGCAGGACTGCGGTAGGAGATTATAAATGAAAAACCCAGTTTCTCCATTGAGGGTTTTTTTTATTGGACTTCTCTGGTTATAACTGAAAATCAGAAACTATACATATGATGCAATCTGTCACACTATGCAAGGAATTCAGGAGATAATTAAAATGCTTCCATTTTATAACTTAAAAGTAAACCATTTTGAGTTACACTCCATCGATATAGCTACAGTACATGCCACGTGGTAAGTCTGGCTCATTAAAAATGTGTCTCCTCTATGCTTTTCACATTCCTCCTTGAGATTTCTACCTGCTGGCTATCCAGCCATGTAAAAGTTAAATTACGCAAATCAGACTATAAATCATG
The DNA here is from genome assembly GCA_033557465.1 of Ichthyophis bannanicus. Classification (NCBI taxonomy): domain Eukaryota; kingdom Metazoa; phylum Chordata; class Amphibia; order Gymnophiona; family Ichthyophiidae; genus Ichthyophis; species Ichthyophis bannanicus. Next base: position 904,798,000 of record CM066035.1, on the reverse strand, counting down.
CTTGTATCCCTGCAAGCAATGCATCAATAAAGTTTCAAAGTTTTGAAGTGAAGACACATTTTGTAAGTACTGGCATTGCTTTGCGAGTTCAAATAAGAGTGAGATGATCCTAATGGGTCTATTACTTCCTCCCTTTTGTGTTTGGATATAAAATCTTGCCTGCAGGGGACACACAATGTCAGCCTGAGTTTTCTTTTTGAGTGAATTCCACAGTAGTTGCTGATGGAAGCTGTCCAATGTCTTGCATAAGCAAAGGGCATGTTTTCAAGTGCCTTCCTAGCTTGCGGCATGCACTGGCTGCCTCTTGCTCTCAGTTGTAGTCATTGGCCCTCGATCTCCAGCTTCTGGAGTACATGAGAAAGGAGTGGGAGGCCAAGACGCTAGGACAACGCTCCATGGAAACAAGAAAAGCAAGCCGCCTCTTTCCCATAGATGAACTCTCTTGTTCACCCTAAGTGGGAGAAATAAAAGCATTTAAAAATACTCTGTGCTTCACTTTTGAAAAATTCTTTGAAGTCTTGCCTGTCTGCGAACTCAGGTTGTAGGAGTCGGTGTGGACAGAAGGGGAGCAAAGGTCCCCAGGTGTGAAGGGAATTGCCACCTATATTAACTCTTCAAAGAACAGCTTTTGTGGGAAAACAGACAGTTAGAGTAATTCATGAAGTGAAACTGGAAAGTTAGGCTTTCGTATTTAATATTTAGCAAGGAATTCCTTACTGCCAGCATTGTGTGACGTTACGTCTGCAGTGCTTTTCTGGACTCATTTCATCCCATGCTTCCTTTCCTTTAGGTAACATAATTGTCTTTTCTGCAAGTCAACCTCGTAACTCAATATTTATTTCTTTGATAAATCTTATGTACTGCAGATCTTATTCATTCATGCAATTTCACCATGGTATCTAATAAAGAGGTTGAGGACATTATAGCCTCTATCAACCCCAGCACAGCACCCAATGACCCCTGCCCAGCAGGACCGGCCCGTCCATTGAGCGAGAATGTTTTTTGCACAGGGCCCCGCGTTTCAGGGGGCCCCGCGCAAAAAACATTCTGATCCTAAAGTCAAATTAAAAAAAAAAAAAAAAAAAAGCTGTCTTCTCCCGCTGCCGGGGCCGCCGCAGCAGAATTGAGTGTGCCGCGGGGCCCCCCCTACCCAGCAGAGCCTGCCCTCCCCTGTATCCGCTCTCTCGTACAGCTGCCTGCAGTCTCACGCGCCGACTTTCAGAGCGCGAGGGGAGAGTTTCTCCCTCGCTGCTCTGTTAAGCCCGCGGGGGCTGATGGGAAGTTCCCATCAGCCCCTGCGGGCTTAACAGAGCCGCAAAAGGGAAACTAGTCCCTTCGCACTCTGAAAGCTGGCGCGTGAGACTGCAGGCAGCTGTACGAGAGAGCGGATACAGGGGAGGGCAGGCTCTGCTGGGCAGGGGGGGCCCCGCGGCACACTCGATTCTGCCGCCGCGGCCCCGGCAGCGGGAAAAGACAGCTTTTTAAAAAAAAAAATTTGGCTGGGCTGGGCTGGGCTGGGCTGGGGGGGGGGGGGGTTAGGAGTGCTGATGGGCTGGGGGGGGTGGTTAGGAGTGCTGATGGGCTATGGGGGGCTATGGGGGGCTGGGGGGGTTAGGAGTGCTGATGGGCTATGGGGGGCTATGGGGGGCTGGGGGGGTTAGGAGTGCTGATGGGCTGGGGGGGGGTTAGGAGTGCTGATGGGCTATGGGGGGCTGGGGGGGGGTAGGAGTGCTGATGGGCAGGGGGGGTTAGGAGAGCTGATGGGCTATGGGAGGCTGGGGGGGGTTAGGAGTGCTGATGGGCTATGGGGGGCTGGGGGGGGTTAGGAGTGCTGATGGGCTATGGGGGGCTGGGGGGGTTAGGAGTGCTGATGGGCTGGGGTGGTTAGGAGTGCTGATGGGCTATGGGGGGCTGGGGGGGGGGTTAGGTGTTGTTATGGGCTGGGGGGGTTAGGAGTGGTGAAGGGCTATGGGGGGGCTGGGGGGGTTAGGAGTGGTGATGGGCTATGGGGAGGCTGGGGGGTTAGGAGTGGTGATGGGCTATGGGGGGGCTGGGGGGGGTTAGGAGTGGTGATGGGCTCTGGGGGGGTTAGGAGTGGTGATGGGCTATGGGGGAGCTAAGTCTTAATATGGGCTGCTGGGATTAGGACTGGACGTGGGTTGCTGGGGGTTAGGACTGCTAATGGGCTATGGAGGGCTTAAACTAACAATTGGGTGATGGGGGATTAGGATTGGAAATGGGCTGGTGGGATTAGGACTGGGAGTGGGCTGATGGGGAGGTTAGGACTGGTAATGGGGTATGGGGGGGCTTAAACTGAAAATTGGGTGATGGGGATTAGGACAAATGGGCTGATGGGGGGGTTAACACTGGAGGTGGGCTGATGGGGTTAGGACTGGTAATGGGCTGTGGGCTGATGGGGTGGTTAGGACTGGTAATGGGCTATGGGGGGGTTAGGACTGATAATGGGCTATGGGGGGGGGGCTAGGACAGGAAATGGGCTGATGGGGAGGGGTTAGGACTTGAGGTGGGCTGATGGGGTTAGGACTGGTAATGGGCTGTGGGCTGTTGGGGGGGTTAGAACTGGTAATGGGCTATGGGGGGGTTAAGACTGGTAATGGGCTGTTGGCTGATGGGGGCTGTCTGGTAATGGGCTATGGGGGGTTAGGACTGATAATGGGCTATGGGGGGGCTAGGACAGGAAATGGGCTGATGGGGAGGTTAGAACTAGTAATGGGGTATGGGGGGGCTTAAACTGAAAATTGGGTGATGGGGATTAGGATTGGAAATGGGCTGGTGGGATTAGGACTGAGAGTGGGCTGATGGGGAGGTTAGGACTGGTAATGGGGTATGGGGGGGCTTAAACTGAAAATTGGGTGATGGGATTAGGACGAAATGGACTGATGGGGGGGGTTAACACTGGAGGTGGGCTGATGGGGTTAGGACTGGTAATGGGCTGTGGGCTGATGGGGGGGTTAGGACTGGCAATGGGCTATGGGGGGCTGACTGGAAATGGGTTGATGGGGTTAGGACTGGAAGTGGGTTGATGGGGGGCTAGGACTGGTATTGGGTTGGGGGGTTGCTAGGACTGGTATTGGGTTGGGGGTTGCTAGGACTGGAAATGGGCTGATGGGGGGCTAGGACTGGAAATGGGCTGATGCAGGGACTAGAAGGGAATGGATGCTGGGTGAGGCTGGAACTAGAAGGGAGCTGATGTTGGGGGAGGATTAGAATGGGATGGGGCTGGGAGAGTAAAATGGAGAGGGGAAAAATATTTTGTGTGGGAGGGATAAAAAATCTACAATTGGCCGGGTATTGGGAGAGTAAGTGGGGATTGAGGATGGAGGGGTAAAATTTGAGTGGATGAAATAGGAATGAGGAAAGAGCAAAAGGAGAAAGATTAGTATGTTAAAGCAGATGTAGAGAGAGAGAATGGGAAAAAAAACTAGAAGAGAGAAGAAAGGACAAATGGACAGCAGATGATGGAGAGTTAGCAGAAATATGAAGAAACCAGAAGAAAGTGGCTGGAGCAATTGCAACTGAAAAAAAATGCACAAAAGGTAGAAAGATATCTCTTTATTTTGAATTTATTAACTGGAATATGTCAGCTCTGGGAAATGTGCATCATTAACGTCTGCGCTTTGTTTGGTACAAGAGGAAATTAATTTATAGTTTTATTTCTACAGTGTTGTTGTACATTCCAAGTTTGGCTTTTGGGGTTCCCAGTTTAATTATTGCCTTCCTGTTTCTAAATTGTGATTCCTTGTTTGGTGATGGTCTATGTTCTGCATGTGTAACTGAGCTGAGGTATTCTGTTTATGTAATTCCTATTTGACATTGCCACTTGTTCTCTTTCCCCAGTAGGTCACGTATTGTTATTATCCGAAATGTATTGGTTTAATATTTGCAGTGTTGCCTTTTGATAGGTAGGGTATGGTGCTTTGTGAGTCCTGGTAGTGCTGTTAGGATACGGCGGGTTTGCTATTGGTTCTAAATGGGCAGTGTTTGTAGTAGTTCCTAATGTGCCTGGCGGTTGGCACTGGATTATAGTAATGTAGAAATCTTTTAGTCTGTCTTTATCCATACACTCATTAAGAGACATGTTTACTAAAAGTTAGTGTATGTTAGCATTATGCAAATATTTATGCAAATAAGGCCGCTTATGCAAATGAGGCCCCACACCGAGTCTCCGCACATGGCCCCGCACCCCCCTTGGGCCGCTCCTGCTGCCCAGCAAATTGGATTAGGGAACTTCGACATGACCTAAGCCAAATCCTGAGCAAAATACTGAACCAGTCCTTTTTAACTGGTTCGTTCCCGCAGAGTCTAAAACACACCTCAATCAGGCCGCTACTGAAAAACAGCAGACTAGACCCATCCAAAGTGGAATCATTTAGACCAATCTCGGGCATCCCCCTGCTTGCCAAGATCATTGAAAAGGCTGCTCAACAACAAATCCAACATCATGTCGATACTGAAGCACCGCTAGATCCATCCCAACACGGCTTCAGGGAAGCACACAGGGTTGACACCGTCCTTACAACCCTCTTCAACGACTTGGTCACAGGAATAAACAACATCCAACATGGATTCGTCCTCATCTTTCTGGACATCTCTGCCGCCTTCGACTCTGTGAACCATGATATACTCTTACAGCGCCTAAAAGAAAGGGGGATTCAAAGCACGGCACTGGAATGGTGCAAATCCTATCTATCCAATAGGTGGCAACAAGTCATGGCAGGCCACACATCCTCAGAACCATTTCTGCAGACACAGGGGGTGCCTCAATGTTCGTCCTTATCGGCACTGATGTTTAATATCTACATGCAGCCGATATGTGATTTGATCCGATCCTTCAACGTACAATGCCTTGCTTATGCAGACGACATCCTCCTTTACATGCCGTTCACAATTGATCAACCAGTGCTTTCCCCAATAATAAGATGCTTTGAAGCTGTAGCTGACTGGCTGTTGACACAGAATCTATGGATCAACCATGACAAAACTGATGTCCTATTCGTCACGAGGAACCGGAAGTTCATATCTCCCCCATCACTACATGTCAACAATGTAGAATTGAAATCCAAATCCACAATCCGTTATCTAGGCATCACACTCGATCAGCACCTGGATATGACAACACATGTGAAAAACGTCACAAAGGTAATATAAGATCAGAACGCTGCGTCACCTTCGCCCCCTACTGGATTTCACCGACTACCGGACAACCTTCCAGGCATTAGTCCTCCCACATCTGGATTTCGCTAACATCATCCTCCACGGACTCTCACAATCAACCTTAAATCCGCTCCGCCTAGCTATGAACGCAGCTGCAAGAGTCCTTTCTGGATCATCAAGATCTGACCACATAACGCCAATCATGAAAGAACGGCATTGGCTACCACTACATGCCAGACTCCAATACAAGTCAATAGTCCTTACATTCAAAGCCCTAAATAACCACCCCCCTACGCCTATCAGCAAGCTAATCCACAGTACGCCGGGAAATAGAAACAGGAGACTTACAACAATGAACACCTTAGTAGTCCCCAAGATGACGACAAAATGCACAAAGACAACCTCCAACAGGGCCTTCACCATATTCACTCCTTTAAACTGGAATGCCCTCCCCCATGAAATCCGAGGCATCAAAAGTCTAGCCCCATTCAGAAAAGCCTTGATACATCACCTGTTCACAAAATTCTACACGGAAACCATCAGAGGTAAACACTCAACTGGCAACCTACCTGCATGCCCCGGCCGCCCTAACACCCTAACACAAGCAGAAAATGGTTAACCTACACATAAGCCCCACCGCTAACCATCACACGTGTACTATCCACCCAAAAATGCACATGTAACAACTTGATGAGTTAGAAAAGTGTATATAGTATAAAGTTAGCCTGTACATAGTTTTCCCGGTTTATCCCATGTTTAATTTCCTGTTTCACTGTAAGCTCAATGTCGCCTGTATGCATTGTAGTATGTTTCTGTTCGATGTACACCACACTGATTATAATAGCGCGGTATAGAAGAAATGTTAAATAAATAAATAAAATAAATAAATCCTCCATCAGGGCCGGTGCACATATATGAGGCGTCCTAGGCAAACCTCAGTCCTGCTGCCCTCCTGCTCCCATTGCTGCTGACCCTCTCTAGGAATTGCCCCCATGCAAACAGTAAGTCTGCGGTGGAGAGGGCGGACATGGCAAGCACCAACTGCAAGGCACCGCCGGAGGCTTTGTGTAAGTGCCACATTGCTGTTTAAATGGCATTACAGCCGCTGCGGGTCCCAGAGAAGGCTGGCAGAGGCAGCAATGGGCTGCCCTGGATGTATTGGTACTTTAGGCGACTATCTTCTAGTTCATCTAATGGGTAGCACCAGCCCTGTCATCATAAGAAATAATAAAAACTCAAAATTCGATCTAGCCCAGTTCTTGTCAGCTGTTTGACACATGTAAAAGGGGTTGATTTAATAATTTTGGCAATAACCTTTGCAAACCTCACTGATCTTGGGGGGTTGGGGGAGGAGATTCACCATTCCTACATATTATAGCATTAAAAATGACCAGAGTGGAGGTGTGTCGAGCCGCCTACTTGGACTGTGCCATGGAAGGTACCCTTGGATTGACCTTTCTGTGGGGCATTGCCCTCCAACATCATAGGGGCACAAATTAAGCCCTGCTCTCAAGAATAAATACTCTGACATTTAACACGTCTTTCTTCATAGCATCTGGGCAAGGTACAGTGCATTGCAAAGGTATTCATCCCCTCTGTGTTTGTCCTGTTTTGTTGCATTACAACTGGAATTAAAATGGAGTTTTGGGGGTTAGCACAACATGCCTACGACTTTGAAGCGCAAAGTATCCTTTATTGTGACACCAACAATAATTAAGGCAAAAATAAACTGAAAGCAGGAGTGTGCATATGTATTCACCCCCAAAGTCAATACAGTGTAGGGCTGCAAGTCTTCTGGAGTATGTCTCTAGCTTAGCACATCTTTTATTCTATTTAGTGCCATCAAGTCATTGCTGACTCCTGGCAACCCAACTGCCTCTGGGTTTTCTTGGCAAAGTGTCACTGGAAGTAGATTGGCAGGCCTTTTCTTCTGAGACAATGGAGGGTAAAGTGACTTACCCAAGGTCACAAAGAGTGCCAGTGGGAATTGAACGCTTGATCTTTTGGGTACTAGACAGTTGCTCAAACCACTAGTTTACTCCACTGGGATTTTCACCCATTCCTTAAGGCAAAACTGCTCCAACTCCTTCAAGTTAGATGGGCTGCGTTGGTGTACAGCAATCTTCAAGTAATGCCGCAGATTCTCAATTGGATTGAGGTCTGGGCTTTGACCTAGGCCATTCCAAGACATTTAAATGTTTCCCTTTAAACCAGCTTTAGCAGTATGTTTAGGGTCATTGTCCTGCTGGAAAGTGAACTTCCGTCTCAGTCTCAAATCTCTGGCAGACTGAAACTGGTTTTCCTCAAGAGTTGCCCTGTATTTAGTGTCATCCATCGTTCCTACAATCCTGACCAGTTTTCCTGACCCTGCCAATGAAAAACATCCCCACAGCATGATGCTGCCACCACCATGTTTCACTGTGGGAATGGTGTTCTCTGGGTGACAGGAAGTTTGGGTTTGTGCCACACATGGCGTTTCCCATGATGGCCAAAAAGTTCAATTTTCATATCATCTGAGCAGAGAACCTTCTTCCATGTGTGTGGGGGGTCCGCCACATGCTGTTGTGCAAACTCCAAATGTGTTTTCTTATTTCTTTCTTTAAGCAATGGCTTTTTTCTGACCACTCTTCCATAAAGCCCCACTCTGTGGAGTATATGGCTTAAGGTTGTCCTATGGACAGATACTCCCATCTCCGCTGTGGATCTTTGCAGCTCCTTCAGTGTTACTTTGTAGCATCTCTGATTAATGCCCTCCTTGCCCGGTCTCTGAGTTTTGGTGGGCGGCCGCATCTTGTCAGTTTGTAGTAGTATCATATTCTTTCCATTTTGTTATAACGGATTTAATGGTGCTCCGTGGGATATTCAGAATTTGGGATATTTCTTTATAACGCAACCCTGATCTATACTCTCCACAACTTTGTCTCTGACCTGTTTGGAGTGCTCCTTGGTCTTCATGTTGCTTAGTGGTGTTGCAGAGTCAGGGGCCTTTCAGAACAGGTATATTTAGGCAAGCATCATGTGACAGATCATGTGACACTGCTTGCACACAGGTGGACCTTAATCAACTAATTATGTGACTTCTGAGGTTAATTCTTGGACCAGATCTTATTTAGGGGTTTCATAGCAAAAGGGATGAATACAAATGCATTCACAACTTTTCAGTTTTTACTTGTTTTTCTATATATACAAGATATTTATTGTCATTTCACTTCACCAGTTTGGGCTATATTGTTAGGTCCATTACCTAACATCCAAATGAACCTCCATTTTCATTCCAGGTTGTATGTAATGCGACAAAACAGGACAAACACCAAGGGGATGACTACTTTTGCATGGCACTGTACATTTGAGGGTCTGTGCAAGGAACCTTTTCACCAAAAAACCCCCACATAGAAACCAAAAATATCCCAATATATGTAAAATCTTCCTTGCTAACTGCACAGGATTCACTGGGCTTTGATCATATACAATCCAGACTGAAACTTTCAAGGCAGGGAAATGGTGCACGGCCCCTGGGTTCCACCAAAATCAGATGAAATCCTCAGGGTACATTGAGACTGGCCCCTCCAGATTTCATACTGAAAATTTCTTTATCCACTGGATGTTCAAACTTCTCCAGACACCTAAGGGTCTTCACTTTTCTCAAAACTTGGACACACACCTTAGCCCATCCAACATTGCATCACTCCATTTCAGAGGGACTTCAGAAATATCCTCATTCCAAAGGCAGAGGAATATTCTGGGGCTTTGCTACGTTTGGTTAGAAACAGAAAAACCTAGAAACATGATGGCAGAAAAAGACCACATGACCTATCTAGCCCACCCTTCCATATCAATTACAATAGTCTGCTTTTTACCTTTAGAGATCCTCTGTGTTTGTCCCATGCTTTTTTGAATTCAGATACTGTCCTCGTCTCTACTATCTCCACTGGGAGACTATTCCATGCATCTACTACTCTTTCTGTAAAGAAATATTTCCTCATATTACTCCTGAGTCTATCCCCTTTCACCCTTATCCTATGTCCCCACATAGCAGAGCTTGCTTTCAATCGAAAGAGGCTCTCCTGTGCATTTATGCCATGGAGGTATTTAAATGTCTCTATCATATCTCCTCTATCCCACCTTTCCTCTAAAGTATGCATATTAAGATCTTTAAGTCTGTCCTCATATGCTTTATAATGAAGACCACTAACCATTTTAGTAGCCACCCTCTGCACTGACTCCAACCTGTTTATATCCTTTTGAAGGTGCGGTCTCCAGAATTGCACACAATACTCCAAATGAGTTCACACCAGAAGCTTATACAGAGGCACTATCACCTCCTTGTTTCTGCTGGGCATTCCTCTCCCTATGAACCCAAGCATCCTTCTAGTTTTTGCCTTTGCCTTTTCTACCTGTTTAGCTACTTTAAGATCGTCAGACACAATCACACCCAGATCCCGCTCTTCTTTAGTGGACAGAAGTACTTCTCCCCCTACCCTGTACTGCTCCCTTGGATTTTTGCAGTCCAAATGCATGACCCTGCATTTTTTAGTATTAAATCTCAGCTGCCAAATTCTAGACCATTCTTCAAGCTTAGCTAGATCCCTCCTCATGTTATCTACTCCTTCCTGGGTGTCTATTGCAGATTTTGGTATCATCCGCAAACAGGCAAACCTTCCCCGTCAGCCCTTCTGTAATATCACTGACAAAGATGTTAAAAAGAATCAGACCAAGGACATATCCCTGGGGCACAACACTGGTAACCTCCTTCTCCTCAGAGTGAGCTCCATTTACCTGTATCTTTGTCGCCTCCCACTCAACCAATTTCTAACCCAATCAGTAACTTTAGGGTCCATCTCTGGGGTGCTCAGTTTGTTTATAAGTCGCCTGTGCAGTACAGTGTCAAAGGCTTTACTGAAATCTAAGTCACTCAGTCAAAGAAATCAATCAGATTTGTCTGACAAGACCTGCCTCTGGTAAACCCATGCTACCTCGGATCCTGTAATCCTTTGGACTCCAGAAACCTCACTGTTCTCTTTTTTTTTTTTTTAGCAGTAATTCCAATAATTTACTCACCATAGAGGTTAGACTAACCGGCCTGTAGTTTTCAACCTCATCCTTACTTACGCTTTTGTGTAAAGGGACCACATGTGCCTTTCTCCAGTCCTCTGGTACCACTCCCAACTCCAAAGAAGTATTGAAAAGATCAGTCAGTAGAACCGCTAGAACGTCCCCAAGTTTCTTCAGTATTCTCAGATATATCCCATCCAATCTCATTGCTTTATCTACTTTTAGTTTAGCTAATTCATCAGCAACACAGTCTTCTGAAAATTGTTTGAACTCCCCATCCTTCTGTTCCTGTTTGTGAGTGTTTTCTGAGGTCCTGCTCCCGGCCCTTCATCTGTGAATACAGAACAGAAATATTAGTTAAGCAATTCTGCTTTATCTTCATCAGCTTCTACATATTCCTCCCTTTCCCCTTGAGTCTGACAATACCACTTTTGCCCTTTCTCCTCTCACTAACATATCTGAAAAATGTCTTTTCCTCAATTTTATTGCATTGCCTATTTCTTCTTCTTTTTGTACCTTTGCTTTCCTGATTAGTTTGCTAGCTTCTCTAAGTTTTTCCAAATATAGATGTCTGTCTTCCTTTCTCTGTGATCTCTTTTATTTTATGAAGGCCTCCCTCTTTTTCGTCACCTTTTTAGCTACTTCTTTTGAGGACCATAGTGGCCTCCTTTTGCTTTTACATTTATTTACCTTTCTAATAAACAGGTTTGCGGTCCTTAAAATATCCCCTGTCAATTTTGCCCACTGTTTTTTTACATCCCCCAGCTGTTCCCATCTGGCTAACACCACCTTGAAATATTGTTCCATCTTGGCAAAGTTAGTTGTCCTAAAGTCTAAGACTCTTGCTTTTGAATGGATTCTAACAGCCCTAGTCCTAATACTGAACCACACCATAGATGATCTCTCACTATAACATCAGAAACACTTTCCCCATTGGTAAGCACCAAGTCCAGTACGGCCCCTTCACGTATGGGTTCTGTTACCAGTTGCCTGAATAGTTCTCCCTGTAGAGAATCCAGACTCTACTTCTAGATGACACTGCAGCAGGGATGCACCAGTCAACATCCAGCAAATTGAAATCCCCTATCAGTAGCACTTCCCCTTTCCTGGCAGTGCTGCGTATGTCTTCCATTAAATCTCCATCCACGTCTTCTCCCTGTGAGGGGGATCTGTATATCACTCCAATGTAAATGGATTTCTCTTTCCCTCTTTCTAGTTTAACTCAAAGTGCCTCTTCTCTCCCTTTTAAGCCCTGTAATTCAATAGGCTTAATATTATTTTTTACATATAGTGCTCCTCCTCCTCCCCTTCTTTCTATCCTTTCCTTTCTGAATAAAGTATAGCTTGGCATAATTACATCCCAGTCATGATTGTCCATGAACCATATCTCCATAACTGCCACTAAATCCAAATCAGCCTCTTCCATTAAAGTCTCAGCATTTGGGATCTTATTTTGCATGCTTCAGGCATTTATACACACCGCTTTCCTGATGTTGCCCTTTTTAGCCATTTCTATAGAGGTATTTAATGTTTCACTTACCTGGGGGACTTTCTTCACCCATCTCCAGTGAATCTAATTTAGAGTTCTCTTCAGTAGGTTTGCCAGTCTGCCGCTAAAGACACTTCAACCCTTCTTGGACAGATGGACACCATCTCTGTTCTGCAGCCCTTGGAACATCGTCTCATAGACCAGGAAACCAAAATGCTCTCGATGACACCATCCATGCAGCCATGCATTCATCTCCAGGCTATTGTAGTATGCATAATACCAAACTTGTAGTAGGTTTGAAATGATATTTTAAGCAGCCTGCCACAAGAACACCGGCCACCAAATGCACAACCGAATACTCTAGTTGCAAAATGCATGTTCTTAGCACTTCACAAATAGGGCTAAAGGCACTTTGGCAGTTATCCAGTCTGCCCACTTTCAGGCACTATAACATCCATGAAAATTCACTGATTGGCTCGAAATGTGGTGGGAGGGAGGTGAAGCATGGGCTTGGCTTGGCACCTACCCTGCTCAAAATTACCTTGATCTTTTAGACCAGGATTATTTCTAGTGGGGTCAAATTTGTAAAATTGTTAGAAAATTAATGAATAAGCATGGTTTTCACTTTCTCCCTTGTTACCTTACAATCAGCTGAATATGATCAAATAACAGCCTTCAAAAGGAAATAAGGTTATAGTAATCTCAACCTGAAGTCATAGGAGGCAGTGTACTATTGTGGATCGGGAACTGGTTAAAAGATAGAAAGCAGAGGGTAGGGCTAAATGGCCAATATTCCCAATGGAAAAAGGTGAATAGTGGAGTACCCCAGGGATCTGTACTGGGTCCGCTACTTTTTGACATATTCATAAATGACCTGGAAAAGGGAATAACTAGTGAGATTATCAAATTTGCAGATGACACAAAACTGTTTAAAGTTGTTAAAACCCAAGAGGATTGTGGAAAACTGCAGGAGGATCTGGATAAATTGGAAGACTGGGCATCCAAATGGCAGATGAAATTTATTGTGGACAAGTGCAAAGTTATGCACCTAGGAAAGAACAACCCACACTATAGTTACACGATGCAAGGCTCCACATTAGAAACCACCACCCAGGAAAAAGATTTAGGAGTCATCGTGGATAACATGTTAAAACCCTCCGCCCAGTGTGCAGCGGCGGCCAAGAAAGCAAATAGAATGCTAGGTATCATAAGGAAAGGGATGGAGAATAAAACAAAGGATATTATAATGCCTCTGTATCGCTCCATGGTACGACCGCACCTTGAATATTGTGTGCAATTCTGGTCACCGTATCTTAAAAAGGACATAGCGTTATTAGAAAAAGTACAGAGAAGAGCCACCAAATTGGTGAAGGGGATGGAAGGCTACTCCTATGAAGAGAGGCTAAAAAGGTTAGGGCTCTTTAACCTGGAAAAGAGACGGCTGAGGGGAGATATGATACAGGTCTATAAATTAATGAATGGAGTGGAACAGATAAACGTGGATCAATTGTTTACACTATCAGAATATAGAAAGACTAGGGGACATGTAATGAAGCTACAGGGTAAACTATTTAAGACAAATAAGAGAAAATATTTTTTCACTCAACGTGTAATCAAACTCTGGAATCTGTTACCGGAGGATGTAGTAAGGGCTGTTAGTGTAGCTGGGTTTAAAAAAGGTTTGGACAAGTTCCTGGAGGAAAGGTCCATAAACCACTATTAAAAAGGGACCCAGGATATCAATGCTTGACCCAGTACAAGCATTGTGGAACCTGTGTCTTTTGGGGATATTGCTAGGTACGTATGACCTAGATTGGCCACTGTTGGAAACAGGATACTGGGCTTGATGGACCTCGGTCTGACCCAGTATGGCATGTCTTATGTTCTTATGTTCTTATTTAATTTCATCTGAACTAAGAAAAACAATGCTTCTACAGATGCTGATCATATCATAAGACTCCAATCTAGTCGCCTTTCTCTTCATTTATAATGGTGTCTCCAGTTACCTTTCCTTCAGATCTATTCTAGATATTTACCATGTCAACTTGAATGAGGGGTGTAGCATAATTTATATCATCACTTTTTTGTATGGATTTCTTGGATACCAATGTAATGAGGGTATGATGGGCTGCTATTGACCTCCTTGGATAGAGCATTGTTATGATGGCACAAGCAAATACCTCCAAATTAGCTAAAGTAATCTTTGAAGTTGAGTTGTCAGGTTCTGAGCTTCAAATCATGATGATCTGAGCAGTGCCTGCTTGTAGACTATGTAATTGTGGAGATAAGAATAAAATGGAAAGAGGCATTCACTCTTCTTGACCCTAGGAAGACAAGAAGGACTTGACTATCTTGTGTACCTTGAGCACTGCCAGAGTCTAGATCAAGGGCCGCTAGGTTGGAAACTCATTTATGGTCAACATTGAGACTATTTTGCCCTCCTAAATTTACAAAAACAAATGCAGAAGCATAGATGAAAAGACCATTTTGATGAGAGGAAAGTTTGGATTCAAGGTTGAAATTTGATCTTCGAACTATTTGTTCCAAGGTCATTTGAACTTTCAAGCAGCTTAATGTGTGTTTGTGAAAGTGTTGGAGGCGTGCCGAGTCAGCGATGCTTGCAATGGACTGATTCAAACAAAGCTTGGATTGTTCACCATTGATTCTATTTTTTCCCATGGAAAAAAACGTACATGATCTCACCTGTATTTTAATTTACTAAATGATACCCCTAGTTTTGCATGAAATAAAACCTGAGCTTAATTCTGTAGCTGCCTGTTTGGCAAAATGTTTTATGGCACTGTAACAGGTGTGTTGCTGTATCGCTGTTCTGGCCTTTTGGATGGGAGGCCAGTGAGGTTTGTGCAAAGGTCTATCACAGAAGTGTTGCTTCTATTCACTTTACCAATCTGTTTCCTGCAAAGCTCAAACTACTCCATTGGCTGTTGTGGAGAAGGAGGGTGGTATCAAGTAGCTTTTATCTTTATTGACAAGCCAGAGCCTGAAATTAACTGCAGCTTTACAGCAAATTGTTCTGGCCCATTTCCTTCCCAGCCACTCACTCGCATGTTGTTGCTGTTCTCCGCCATTGACTGAGCGAGGATTCCCAATGCTGATTACGACGGGCCCCTCCAGTCCAAATCCATTCTTTTCCTGCCATGTTAGGAACTCCCTCATATTCGCAACCGGCTGAAGCCACACGCATCTTTCTTCTGTTGCCTTTTGTGGTACAAGCCATAGAAACATAGATGGCTGATAAAGACCACCGCAACCCTTCCTCTCCCTCAGTTCTTTTGTACTTGTCCCTTGCTTTCTTGAATTCAGTTTTCGTCGTCATCTTTAAAACCTCCACTTGAAGGCTGTTCCATCTGTATCTACCACTCACCTCCTTTCCTTTAGATTTCTATTTGGGATGGTTTGTGGGCTTTGATGAGTTCACGTTGTTTACTATGAAAATTATATCCGCCTGTCATTTTCAAGAAGCTTCAGGCCCCACAATTTTCTTTTCAAAAGTACTGTAGATAATGCTGCTTCCTTTTGGTTGTATTTATCCAGCATCATCTGTCCTCCTCCCCCCTTAAGAAAGTTCATCCAACATCTCACTGCTCTCTTTCTACCTGGGGGACTGGAGAAATTGTTTCCCTTTTTTCTGGAAAGACAGGCAAATCTTTGAAGAACAAGCTCAAAGCAAAATCTGCAGATTTCCCTTTCAAATTGTAAATCTCTATTGGACATTTAGGAACAGACATAAAGGAGTATGTAATACAAACTGGGCACCTTGCTGCAAACTCTGTGGGTGCTTTTACCGAGCGTCTTGTTTCTCTGCAGAGAATTTTCTGGCACAAAACTACATACCCTTTTGTAATTTTTTGGCACAGCCCCCCATCCTTTCTCTGCTCCTGGGACCACCTCAGAAGTCTGTGAGGGTAAGCACTCACATTGCTGAGAAATGTACACGTTTGCGCACAGACAGGATGAGAAATAATCACACAGCCCATTTCCATGGCCACAACTCTCTTTAACCTGTGGAAATGCTTTTGATTACCGCCCTCGCTCGGGGAATAATTAGTACAAGTTTGAAACCTGTGAGTAGTAGTGCCAGTCGTCAAGACTTCAACCCTGGATGCCGTCCATTTGCACATCTTTCATATACATTCATTAAATCCAAACATTTCTGAATTAGCTATGCAAACTCAAACGGGTTTCATTTTGTTGAAATTTTTTATTTATAGAATTCTAAAGGTTAATACTCAAGAAAAATGTAAATGATACAGAAACCAAGGAAAAAAAAAAGCAAGGAAATATTATTCATCCCAGATATGAAGATCTCACTGCAGCGCCAGCCCACCCAGATATTTATTTATTTAGACAGATTTGTATGCCACCTCTTCCTTCAATCAAGGTGGTCACGTCACAACACAATTGGAGGGTTACATTTAACATTAGGGTACGTGTAATCATTTAGACAGTACAGTTATGTGACAGTATTTAGACAGTACAGTTGAGGTAACATTTAACATAAAGGTATTTACTAACGTGGTGTGATAAATTGTTCGTGTGAATGGGATGGCTGTGTATTTAGTTGGCAGTGATGTTAGTGTTGCTGTTTGGGTAGGGGATGTTGCTTGAATGCTCATAGGTTTCTATAAATAACCATGTTTTGAGGTCTTTGCGGAAGTCTGTGAGGTCTTCTAAAGCTCTCAGGCTCATTGGTAGGGAGTTCCATATTGAGGATGCCAGTAGTGATGGTGCTCTTTTTGAGGTTGTTTGGTTTTGTTATAGCCTGCAGGTGTGCTGATCATGTTGTTATTATTGGTTCTTCTTGGTCTATTGCTGATATCTCTTGTTATAATGTTTTGGAGTACGTCCGCTGATAGATGGTGAATGACTTTGAAGATGATCATGATTGTTTTGTATTTAGCTCTTGCCACCATTGGGAGCCAGTGTAGTTGTTGTAGGATGGGAGTGATGTGCTCGGTCCTTGGTGTGTCTGTAATGATGCGTGCTGTGGTGTTTTGTACCATCTGTAGTGGGTGTAGTGTCTGGTGAGGAAGGCCTTGATATAGTGAGTTTCCATAATCAAGCAGTGGTGTGATGAGTGCTTGACATACTGTGCGGAAGTGGTTTTGACGGAGCATTAGTTTGATTTGTCTGACTGTTTTCAATCGATGATATGCCTTGTTTGCAGTTTTGTTGATGTGAGATTTTAAGTTCAGAGCTCTGTCTAGTCACTAGTGTTATGCCCAGATATTTAACTTCTTCTTTGACTACTATGTGTTTGTCCAAGATGCTTATGGTTTGTGGAGGTGTGAATGTGGGGTTCCTGGTGACGAACATTGCCTCAGTTTTGTTGTAGTTCACTGTTAAGTTGTTGGCTGTGAGCCAGTCATTCATGTCTTCGAGGCATTTTGTTATTGGTGTAGTGTTTAGTGCCAGTAAGTTGACTGGAGCATACAACATGATGTCGTCAGCATAAATGTGCTAGCATAGATTATGGTTCTTGATGATGTTGCATATGGGCTGTATGTAGATGTTAAAGAGCATTGAAGATAGGGCTGAGCCTTGAGGTATTCCCTGTGTGACGGGAAATTGTAGGGATTTCTTTTGATCGCATTTGACTTGTTGCGTTCGCCCTTCCAGGTATGATGTAAACCACTTTAGGGTATTCTTGCATAGTCCTATCTGTTGTAAGTGTTGCAGTAGCTTAGGGTGTGACACAGTATCGAAGGCTGCTGAGATGTCCATGAACACTAGCAGGAAGGCGTTTTTTATGTTGTCTATGCCTCTTAGGAGATTGTCAAAGAGGGAGGTGAGTAGTGTTTCCATGCCGTGCTGGGGCTTGAATCCATGCTGATGTATGTCCAGAGGGGCATTGATATCTATATGGTCCTGAAGTTGCCTTTGGACTGCTTTTTCCACGACTTTAGCAAGGAATGGCAGGCTAGAGATGGGACGGTATGATTTTGGTTCGGATGGGCTCAGATTGCTATTTTTAGGTATTGGTTGTATCATTGCATGCTTTAGGGATTGCGGCATGGATCCTTGTTGGAGTAAATCCTTGACGATTTTTTGAATGTGATGAGAGAGCTGGCTTTTTGTGGCTTTGATCCATGACACTGGGCATGGGTCTGATGGTGAAGTTGTTGTGGTTTAGACCAGATATAATGTCTTCTACTTGCAGTTTTGTTGGTATGTTGAAGCTCTCCCATGTTTGATGTTTCTTTTTTATTGTGTGATCATTTGTTTGTTGTGGGGCAGAGTTTGTTTGGCTTGTGTTTTTTGACTTCATGTAGTCTGCATATTTTTGTGGGTCAAGATGGTTGGTGCTTTGTTGCGTGTCATCCTTAGTGAGCTTTTGGATAATGCTAAAAAGTTCTCATGGTCTATTGGTAGATTTCATGATTAGGTTGGTATGGTGTTGCTGTTTGCGTTCATTTATTAGATTGTTATATTCCCTTTGTTTGTCTCTGCATTGTGTTAGGAAGTTGTGTGATTTGTTCCATCTCCATTTTCGTTCTAGTCTTCTTAGTGTGCGCTTTGCAACTCTTATTTCTTGTGAATACCATGGGGCGTTGGATATTTTGCAAGTTTGTGGTTCGTTGTTGGCTGGGGCAGATGCTGCATTGGCTATTATTGTGTTCCACTCTTCTATATTAAGATCCAGGGTGTCTTGTTCCTGTTAAAGTTGTGGAGTGATTTCATTTATGATTGAGTCTCTGTCAAATGTTTTGAACCATCTGATTATTCTTTCATCTTCTTTGCGTTGGGTGGGGTTATTCAGGGTCATGGTGAATTCAATTACATGGTGGTCTGACCAAGGGACTGGGGTGATTGTTGGTTTTGTAGTTTTGTTCTGTTCCACCAGTTGTGTTGGCATGAATATCATGTCCGGAGTTGTACCATGTTTGTGTGTTGGGGCGCTAATTGTCTGGCAGTATTTTAGTGACTCCGTGGCTTTTAAGAATGTTGCAGTTTCTCTGGTGGGTGCGGATGTTAGGTTGTAGTCTCCTAGTACAACTAGAGGTTTGTGTCTTCTGTTATGTGCGCATATTGTTTCAATTACTGTGGATAGGTGTTCAGTTGTGGTTCCAGGTGGTCTGTATGTGAGGGAGATGGTTAGGTATTTGTTGGCTATAGTGAGTGTGTTGGATTTGATTGTGTTAGTGGAGGCGATTGTTTTGAATCTGAAATCCTTTCTGGTGAGTATTAGTACTCCTCCTCCTCTCTTTTGTGCTCTGATGCAGTTGAATGCTGAGTATCCTGTTGGGGTTACTTGATTTAATATGACCTGGTCTGAGTCGTCTAGCCAGGTCTCAGTGATGCATGTTATATCAAGCTTCTTGTCGTGGATTAGGTCAAGGATAGTATTTGGTTTGTTCCTGATAGATCTGGCTTTTAGTAGAGCACATCTGATGTTTGTTGATATGATTGGGTTTGTATGTCTATTATTTGTGAGGTGAGAGGGTGTGTTACGTGTGTCCCTGTATGGTTTATGGGCTGTATTCTTTGTTGTTGGCGTTCTTTGGATATGTGTGATGGTGGTGTGCATCTAGGTTGGGTGGTATGTGGGTTTATCAGGGGTATTTGTTCATTTAGTCTGACGCTGTATGTGCAGAGTGCAAACATGTGGAGGAATGTGAGGTAGGCCATAAAGTAGTCGGTAGTGGAGTGCATTTTATAACGTGTATTTGCTGACCTGGATTGTAGTTTGTTGAATGGGGTAGTAGGCTTGTGTAGCGTGAGTTGTTTATGAACCAGGCTATGCAAATTGGATAGCAAATTCTATGCAATTAATCTACAAACAGTTGATTGTCCAGGCAAGGTATCAGCATTAAATTCTAAGCAATTAATCTACAAGCCTACAAGTTGATCAGTCTACAAGCAGTTGGTTGTTAAGGCAAAGTTCTATGCAATTAATCTATAAGCAGTTGATTGTCCAGGCAGGGTGTCATAATTAGGTTCTATGCAATTAATCAGGAAGCAGTGGATTGTTCAGGCAAGGTAACAGTGTTATCTTATGCAAGCAATGGATTGTCCAAGCAGGGCAAGGCAGAAGACTTAACTTACAATTGGTGAATTGTCTATGCATGGTACGGCAGTGGATTTAACTTCAATGGGTGATGGCTTGAGATGCTGTTATTCAGCCGCTGCTTGGTCCGCGCCTACTCAGGCACGGGCCCGCCCAGCGGCGGTGCCCCTTTAGTGTGGTTTGCTCCTCCTCCCACAGCCCCGATTGGGCTGGAGTCCCTGAGTGGGAGGGCTTGCCGGCCCGCTCAGGTGCTGTACCCCAATCGGGGGAGCCTGGTGATGGTCGCGGGTTCTGTTTCTTTTTTCCGCCGGCGGCGGCACTCCTTTAGATATACGCTACAACTCAGCAACACTTAGTCCAAGAATTTCAGACTCCACAAGCTGCTTAAGGTCCAGAAATAAAAAGTTCCCACCATTCAAAGCAACACATTAACAAGGAAATCTGAAAATAAAGGTACCCACCCAGAGCCTGAACTCTCAGTTTCAAAATCAAGAACTCATGGTATCAAGGCCCGGTAACCTAAATAACTCAGGAAACATACATATTTAGGATGCTAAAAACAGCTGTTTCATGCAGCAGAAGTAAAGTCAAAGTACAGTGTTGCAGTCAAGTTACAGTCCAAAGGATACAAGAAGAGAAGCTCTTCCAGTAGACACATGTAACAAGCTCTCCGACAAGCCTGTCAGATCCAATGATCCCAATTGGGCCCTGTCTTAACATTAAGAGGGGCCTACTTCCCCTGAAGGTATGGCTAAATAATAACCTACTTCAGCCTCTTCTTGCTGTCTGAAAACTGCTTTCCGACCATCCAACAAACCAAAGAAAAATTATCAATTTAACCAGCAAGCTTTAAGTTGTATTCTTGAGGGACAATTCCAAGTACTGGATAGCGTCCCATATAGAATTTAACATTACAAAACCTGGTCTTACCAGCACCCTGTGTCTAGTGCGGTAACCATTCTCTTCTCTCTGTGGTCGATTCCTTTAAGATGTCCAACTCATTCCAGAAAACCCTCCTCCATGAGAGAGGATAATGCCGATGAGAACCCCTCTAATCAGTTGCCATCTTTTCAGGTATTTGATCCATCCTGTATGGTGTTCCATCTACTGGAGAAATTACTTCAGGGTTGGAGGGGGGAGGGCCGCTCTTACTTCATGGCTAAAAAAGGCCCCCTTGATGCTCTGCTCCGCTCTACAGTCCAAAGCTGCTGGGAACTACAAGCTGAGGTAAACCCTACACTTCATTGTCACCTGAACTTTCTCAGAAGACACAACAGATTCAGAGAGATGAACCCAATTCTTCCCCTTCCTCTTCCTCATTGCTAGATCAATAAGAAAGCCACAGATACTGGCACAAACAGAATAGCTTGGAGCTCAGAATACACGTTTCCATTTCAAACACCATCTTGGTCCTATTGTTGGGACACATTTAGTCTGTCTCTTCAACTAAGACCTGTTTGTCATGGATATCCCTATTGATAATCAAACTAGCACCAGAATAGCTCCTAGCATCCTCAGAGCATGCAAGCCCCCCACTACTCAAGGCAGTGTCAAACAAGCTGCAAACTTGCTGGTTGTTTTGAGATTTATTCATGAAAATTGTTTAAAGTTTGTGTGGGATCATTGGAAAATCTAAAATGGCTTCACGTCAGACTACTGTGGATTTCCTTTGCACTTTTCCATAAAGTCATTGTAAGAAATCCAATGCATTTGCCCAGCAGAGTTATGGAAAATCAGATTTTCCTGATGAGTTTGAGCCAATCTCTGACGGGTTGCACATCCCTTCTTTCCTATCTGGCTGAGGATCTTCCTCCATGTCATCATTTCTCCACTCGTTTAGGGAACTAGTGCTACTTATTTCTAAAGTGCTACCAGGCTTACGCAGCACTTTATAGATGCATATATGAGATAGTCCCTACCCCAAAGAGTTATAATTTATACAAGACTAGCATATAGTACATGCTAAACAAGAGTTTCTAGAAGAAATCCAATGCTTACCTCGGGACAAGCGTTGTGGAACCTGTGTGCCTTTTTGGGAACCTGCCAGGTACTTGTGACCAACAGGATTGGCCACTGTTGGAAACAGGATACTGGGCTTGATGGACCTTGGCCTGATCCAATGTGGCATTTCTTATGTTCTTATATTTTCTAGAAAGAGAGGGATGAGCTTCTTCTAGGGCACTCGGTAGTGTGGAACTTTCTGAAGAGAGACTTGGAGCATGCCAAGAGCAGGAAGCCCACATAGCAAGATATAACTTATGTCAGGCTAGTGCTCACTCCTACAGGTTGCCACAGCTGGTCAAGGCTACTGAATTTGAACCTAAACATGATTTCCAGGAACAGTCTCACACATCATAAACGTTACTGAGATATGAGGACTGTCAGAGTTAATTTTTAATATGGATGGAAGAAGAATACTTTTATTGAACATTTTTAAGGCATGACTAATCAAAAACCAGGAGTAGCTGAGCCTAAACTCTTCCTCTAGAAACTGGGCCACTAAGGCAGAACAATTGGCAGGAATTATAACAGTATCAGACTCTTCTTCTGCAGTGCATTCAGAAAGAGAAAGAAGTGCGTGTGTGTGGTGGTGAGAGGCAGTGGGAAGGGTCCATTTTTCTTGCGTCTCATGTTGCTGGACCATACAGGTTCTCGGTGTAATTCTGCAGGCTAAACTGGATATGCGTGTGCCGCGCTCTTACACGTTTATCATGATGCCAGACGTCTAATTCACCCCCACCCTCTTCCAAGCACACTTTCCTATGCTCATTTACATGGGATACTAACAAGGTTAACAGATTTTTTTTTTCAGGCAAATCTGGGACACCTGGCTGAAGTGTGGTGGGGATGCAGGTGAGAAAGGGACAACTTAGGTCCAGTTTGAGCAACAAGGAGGGAAGAGGATTCGTTACTTTGTTCCCCTGCCCATCCATCCCATGACAGCAACAGAGAAACAGAAAGAGTGATGCGTTTCCCCCGTCCTGTGCAAAACATAAAGATACTGGATGCAAATTCTAAAAACTGACAGTCACTAAATGAAAACGAAAGGGGGATATTCAAAGTCATTTGCCGAAGGTTAGCGCCGCTGAATACCCGTGGGCGCTGCCGCTGCATGCCTGATGCATCAGAGTGTTCTGGCGTGGAACAGAAAATCCTGGGTTAGACTTCAGCAGCAATTGAGAGCAAGCCCTGAAAACTGGGGACATCCGGTACCCTTATACTAACTGGGAAGCCAAAACGAAGCTCAGACACTACGTTCTGAGGCCATACAAAAACTTCTGGCAGCCACCCTAATTATATGTTATCCGTTTCCGAGCTTGAAGTTGCTTATTAATCTTGTGATTTCTCCACCACGCAGACCCAGTGAGTTGAATTCTATGAAAGCCCAGGGGAGGCTGCAGCCAGCAGAATGGATCTCGGTGCCTGGTTTGCAGGGAGGGGTTGGTGTCTAGACTACACAAGAAATCTCAGCTGTTTTTCACTTGTTCTCGCTCCCAGTTTTCCCACTGTCTTTCTTTCCTCCATCGCCTCATGTTCTTTTTACAAGAAAATACCCAGGAGATGCAGTGTAAGCCTGGGGAAACGAGAAACACGTGTGAGCTGGCCAGGGTTCAGGTGAACTTTGAATTTTGGAAATGGAATCTTTCATGTACTAAACATCTGGAAGCATTCTTACCTTCTTGGAAGTCAAAATAACTCCACCACCGAATGTTTTCTTGAAGGAGAAAAAATGATTTTGAAGGAGGATAATTATTTCCACACCTCTCTTCTTTGGAGTCTCGGTGTCGCATGGCCCTGGTATTCCTTGGAAAACTGCTGACCCGGTTTTTGAAGCTGCCAAGCTATGGCATCTCAGCGGTCTGCACCCCAGCTACTTAAATGTACCCCAATGAGCAATGCCCTGAGAGACTGGAAGAGTAGCGTGATCATAAGTTGCTTCTCTGTTTAGATTGAGGCATGTGCCGGCCAAAGCTTAGAGAGGTGCTTCACAGATCTAAGGCGATAGTACAGGACTCTGTAAATGCACCTTGATGAAAATCCATTTCTAGTAATTACTGCAAAAGCGGCACATGCATTAGCCCAGACATATGGGACAGAATTATCTGTATAATCCCACGTAACTCACTAGCCACAGTGCCAAACAGGAATGATGGCTTCCATTTAACTGTATTAGGTCACATCATGGCCATCAGGTCACATTGACTCACAGCTTTACCATAGTAATGACCAGGATTTCCACACAACTCTTTTTCATCCCAATATGCTTGACAATTTAATGCAGCCACCTCTGAGTTGGAAGGCCTGATAGTAATTATGGGGTATTCTAAAGGATCCGGGGAAGATAACGCCTTTTCAGCATTAAATATGTACCGTAACTCTACAAGACTACATCTAAGTTCAAGGCACTGATATGCAGCAAGCCTTCTCAGGGGCGGCCCCTACACTCTGGAATTCACCCCAAGAGGGGCTTTGCCTAACTCAAGACTACATCTACTTCAGGAAGCAGGTGAAAGCCGTCACCCTGCATCTGGACTAGGTGGCCACACATACTTTCTATCTGAGATCACTTGCACATAGCTCATTTGATTGTCGTACAATCTAGCAACCCTTGTTTATTTATCTCAGTGCATTAGTCTTACCCATCTGTCTGTCTTTAGAGGCCATTTTAAAAGGGTCATGTGACATCTACATGTCCAAATAGTGGTATTTCAATGCAGGGCCGATGCAAGGATATGAGGTACCCTAGATGAACTCTCATTCCTGACACCAGCCCACCCCCGCTGACATTAAAACATGAACATAGCTCTTACCGGAGCTCGGAATGGCTGTATACTGGTGCTGCTGCATTCTGAAAGTTCAGCCAGTCCCGCCCCCTCCAATGCAGACTTCCTGTTTGCATGGGGGCAGAGCTGGCTGGTCAGAGCCCAGCACCAACAGCATGCAGCGGTCCAGAGGCTCTGCTAAGTGCTGCTTTGCTGTTTTAGTGTCAATACTGCTTCCAATTCCAGAGAGGTGTAGCAGCGGTGGGAATAGTGGGAAAGGGCCGACCTCTAAAGTTTGGTTCTCTAGTTGGTCACATGGTAGTGACGGCCCTGTTTACGAGTGCGTAAACGACAGACACGTGTTGCAGGAGGCTCAGAAATGTGCCCTTTATAACCACAAGGAAGAACATTCTGGATTCTATGCTCACTGTTCTAATTGTATGATGCTGACATTTGGTCATTTCCCTACAATAATATTGTTACTACTATGTAAGTTGCCTATTTTAAACTATACCTTTTGCAAACTGCCTTTGGTGTGTCTCTTTATAAAGGCATTAATAAATCATAACTAATAATAAATAAATCAAATGGGGTCTTTCCAGGTCTAGAAAATCAATTAATTGATAGCTCCAGCTAAGCAAGAGCTTAAGTTAATGACCCCTCATCCTTAAATCTTAATCAGCAGGAGAAGGAGAACTTCTATAACCTGGGAGGCCTGATGAAAAGAACAGACATTCATATTCTCTGATCCACGGGACACACCCTGAGAGACGGTCTGATGCATCACTCACAATCAACTTTACCCCTATTACCCCTATGGAACTACCCAACTCTGGAGGCCTCCAGGTTGTGATTACTTAGACACCCACATTCTCCTAGGGTAGAAGCCTGGGGGATTCTATGTATTATACATATATGTTACTATATATACAAAACAAGACACATTTTAGATAGGACATAGAGATCAGAACTCTCAAGGTCAAGACATGCTCAGTTCTGATGGGATTTTAGGAACAGCCCTGCTAAACATGTAGCTGTTTCTTAAAATCATGTATATCAGTGCAATTTCCTCTATACCGAATGTATAGGAAGCACACTGATAAGAATACATTCCTACACTATGGGAGTGCGCACCCTTTACAATTACGTAATAGCTTGCCTCTGTCTCAATTCATTCGGTATAGACGAAATTGCACTGATATACATGATTTTAAGATTCATTCTTGAGTTTTGAAAGAACATTTTAAACAGCGAGGCTATCCAACTGCAGTGATCAATCAAGCATACAAAAGAGCTTTGTTTATCAATCGGGATTTGTTGATACATCTTCCAGAAAGAGTGCGTTCTGATGAAGAAGACAGACAGGTGAACTTAGTCACGTCTTTCTCTCCCTTTACTTCAAAGTATTAAACGCCATAGAAATGTACTTACAAGTATTCCAGGTCTCGAACATTATAAAGTACAGTGCGTTTGGCAAAGACAACGTAATCTTAAGTAGATCTTAAGCCTGGCAGTATTGCCACCTTTGTCATCTAGTGAAGAAAGGAAAGAGACCGGACATAAGAAATGCGGGGCGTGTAGTGTTTGTGCAATCACTGAAGAACGAAGTGAATTTAGTCATCGAGATAGGGTTTATCAACTTAAGAGTCAGACGTCGTGTACATCTACATATGTGGTGTATTGCATTCGTTGTCCATGCAACTTACTATATGTTGGCAAAATGATCAGAGCATTTAAACTTAGGATGAATGAGCACAAAAGCAAGTTAAAATGCCAACGAAGGGAAGCGCCTATAGTGGACCATTGTCTGCAGTTCCACCATACCTTTGAAGAGTTAAAGTGTTTTTGCATCGCACAAATTACTAAAGCACAATATGGTAGGACAAGAGAACAAGCTCTACTCTATATAGAACAACGCTGGATATTTAAATTACACACAGTAGTTCTGTGTGGCCTAAATGCCCGGATTGAATGGGGAACCTGTTTTTGAAAAAACCGGGCTCCGTAGATGTCGTTTGAGATCATTTCTTATAAAACTAGTCCGCATGCGTGGCGTTTTCTAGCAGTTGGAGAACATCGAGTGAGTTAGTGTTTGAGAAGCGGTACCCATATGCATACAGGTAAAGATATTGAATTTCCTCGAAATGAAAGAAGCTATGTGAAAGTAATACCTAATGAACTTGTTTAAATTTATAGTGCTTGAAGTGTTCCCCTGAAGAAGCCGTAAGGCAGAAACGCAGAAAATAGCGTGCCTGACAGCGTCGGGATATGCATTAAGAGTTGGAAACCCTTCTTGAAAGCTGAGCACTGCACTTCTGGGATATGAAAGTTAAAATCTTCTCTAAAAGTTAAGCACTAAATTTTTCTATTAAGAAGATGAATAATTACAACAGTAGCTGGTTAGTAAAAGTCGTTGATGTTTTAAGGGCTTTTAGTCCATTTTGATGAAGTTTTAAGAAAGTCAATGGCAGTCCGAGTTTCTGAGACCTTACAGCTACTGGTATTATAATATCATAAAATTAAATTTCAAGTCTATGAAAAGGTTTATAATTACTTTCTAGTTGTACTGCAGAGAATTCATTATTATAGTCTTATATTTACTCTGACAGAAGAGACCATTTATATCTTTGAGTGTCATAACCAGGACAAGGACCTCCAGCGAGGGCAGGCTGTCCACAGGGCTTCCAGCAGGTCACCGTGAGCAGCAGCGGAAGCACAGAGCGAACCAGCACTTTGGCAGGTAACAAGCCCCTTACCTCCACTCCTTCCAACAAGCACCCACAACGAGCACGTGTAAATGTCGGCCCTTACACATGAATGTGGGCCATTTTGTAAACCTAGATGTGCAGATGCTCTTAATTACCCAGGACTCTATCTTGACCCTATTTTAATTCAAAAGGAGAAATAAATATTAGGAGATTCAGGAGGATATCCCTCCTGTGAAGGGATAACCAAATGGAGCACTTTTTAAAAAAGCTATTTGTAAATCCGGATGTGGACAATTTTGGGCTTAAACATGCCTTCTACATATGTAGATGTTTGACCCGTCCAGGCCTTGCTCCCATCTACTTTTAATACGTGGATGGAAGAGGTTACATTGATGTGTAAATCACGAATAAGGCTTTTCAAATAACCCTTAATATGTTTAGTTCACATGTAAAAATTATGTGTGGTAGGATAAAACTAGCATGTATCGCATCTTGTATTTAGTATTTATTTATTTTACATTCTTTTATATACCGCGCTATTCTGCATCAGTGCGGTTTACATTGAACAAACTGAAATTACATTGAACAGGGCATTATAACTTGGAGAGAACTATTTTACAGGGAACATGGGCTATGGAGGGTTAAGTGGCTTGCCCAAGACCACAAGGAGCACCTGTGGGACTGGAAACCCCAGTCCTTCCGGCCCAAGGTTGCTGTCCTCTAGTGGGATTTGAACCCCCGACCTTCTGGCCTGAAGTACCTTGCCCCAACCACTAGGCCACTCCTCCACTCCTTTAAGGCCTCTTTAAATACTTGCTAGTCTGCATTCTGAATTAGTTATTTCTATTTCTGTACGGTGGAGGACCGGAGAAAGGTATTCTGCATCGGTAACTCAAGAATACACAAAAGAATTTAATAGGTGGCGAACATAATAACACCCTTGCCTCCTTTGTTTTTCCGATGTCCTTTTAAATCCGCTCTTAAGTGCGATATGTAAGATGGTAGAATGGTAACCCTTCCTCTGTTTCCTTTATTCTCGTTATTAGCTTATTTTACAGCTGACAGGAAGTTCGATGTACCCGGCACAACATTAATAAAGGTCTGTGCACATAATAATGCTAAGAAACAGCAAATATTCAGTGACAAGTATAAATGCCTTGGACATCACTATGTTTTCCTGTTCTATGAGGAAACATACATTAAAGATTTTTTTCCACAGGTGTAATGAGGGAAATCCTTTTCTACATAGGTCCCGTTGTGAAGAAAATCAAAGAAAAAATCCTGGCAGGTTCATTATACGATAGGACAGTTTTCTACTGTTCTTTTGTTGCTTGACCATGAGGGTGATATGAGGTTGGCATTTTAAACTCCTTCCCAGCCCAATGGTTCAGCAGCTAAAGTAGGCAGCGTGGAGGCGTTCCCAGAGTGTAGATTTACACTGTCCAGGTACGTTACTTTCCTAACGTTATCCAGATAACTGTATTCCTAGAGAGATGACTATTCAGTCAGCGTTCCCCAGATAAAGTTAACCAACATTGTCAGGATAACTTTAGAGCAGATATTCAACCAACATGGTTTTAGGCTCTATAGCCAATCAGGTTTAATTAGGCAAAGTTGTTTGGTAGCTTTATAGGATGAGTACCAGCTGAATATCGACCTCTTTGGAGAGGCAGTGGGGGAAATATAAGAGTCCATAAGGGGCAGGTCAGTAGACACACTGCAAGGCTGCTGAGCAAGCCATTTGTCACTGCCTGATCCCATAATGGAGGGGTATTATCACCATTATATTCTAGACATGTATTTGGACTTGATTCTCCACAGTCAGCAAGTCTGATTGCCATAACTTAAAAAGGATATAACAGAATTAGAAAAGGTACAGAGAACAGCAACAAAAATGGTAAAGGGGTTGGAAGTATACCCCTATGAGGAAAGGCTTAAGAGTTTGGGGGCTCTTCAACTTGGAAAAAAGATGGCTGAGGGGCGATATAATAGAGGTCGATAAATTAATGAATGGAGTGGAACGGGTAAACATAGATCAGTTGTTTATGCCATCAAAAAGTAGAAAGACCAGAGGACATGCAATGAAGTTTCAATGTAACCCATTTAAGACTAATAAGAGAAAATATTTTTTTAATCAACGCATAATCAAACTCTGGAATTTGTTACTGAAGGATGTAATAAAAGCTGTTAGTGTAGCTTGGATTAAAAAAGGATTGGCAAGTTCCTGGATGAAAAGTCCATAAACCATTAATAAAGAGGGCCCGGGAAATGCACTGTTTAACCCAGGACAAGCATTGTGGAACATGGGTGCCTTTTTGTGAAGCTGCCAGGTACAGTACTTGTGACCTGGATTGGCCACTGTTAGAAACAGGATACTGGGCTTGATGGACCTTTGGTCTGACCCAGTACGGTATTACTTCTGTTCTTCTGTTCTTATTCTGTTGGAGCTATAAAATGGATAATTAAAAAGAAGTCGGAGAAAGCTAAAGCATATAAAATAAATAAATCAATCAGGAGAATCTTAATCAAAATATCCTTCCCAGCTCACTCATTCCAAAAGTTCTGAACTGCTTAGAGTTCAGGATGGTGCAGGAAAACCCAATCAAAATACCAAGCTTTCGGTTTCTCCTTGAAAAACAAGTATTAGACCCTTGAAAGACATTTACAAACTTTCATGTTTGAGAACCTATACTGCAATTTTCAACCAGTCATAGAAGGACCACAGAGCACACTGAGGGGAATTTTATAACAGGGCAACTAAGTTTAGAGGGCAAGAAAGGGCCCTTTTTAGCCCAATTTTATAAAGACACATGCATCCTATGCATCCTTATAAAATACTAGCACTAATCTTGCCACCATCGTGGCGACGAGATCACAGACATTTTATACCTTGGAATACATGAGGACATGTGTAGATTAGCCGATTTTATAATCAATGTAGTTCATTATTCCACCCATGCTTTGTTCAGACTGTGTCCCCAGCAATACCTACAGTAAAATACGCTGCCCATACCTTTACACCAAAGATAATATTAGGGATCCATTTTACGCACACATATTGCATATATGCTCTAAAATGACTTCATAAAATAAATCCTGCTCTTTGATTGAGAACTGAGGTCTAAGTCAGAATTCACCTAAAGCTACTCCCACTATGCTCAGATAAGGGTCAATATTCAAAAAGCCACAGAGAGGAAAAATTAATTGGACAAGACCATCTGGTTAACTTTTTCTGGTTCCACACAGTCTGAATATACCCGGATGAAGCTATCCAGATAAATGTAGCCAATCAAACAACAATACTGAAGAAATGCTGTTTTCTTCATAACATTTATTATGACTTTTAAGTTCTTCTGTTTTTATATTGTCAATG
The DNA here is from genome assembly GCA_033557465.1 of Ichthyophis bannanicus. Lineage (NCBI taxonomy): Eukaryota > Metazoa > Chordata > Amphibia > Gymnophiona > Ichthyophiidae > Ichthyophis > Ichthyophis bannanicus. Next base: position 904,767,411 of record CM066035.1, on the reverse strand, counting down.
CATATGTTCTGTTCTGTTCTAGACCCCTGATGCAGACTGACAGCCGAAACTTGGCCAAGTTGGGTCTTGAAGCTTGAAGGTTTTTGTAATTAAGGGTTTTTTAATGACTAACATCAGTGGGGTGGTTCTGCTTACCTCTGCTATTTTGTGGACTTTACACTCTCACACCTCTTCTCTCCTCTTAACATAGGCAGAGTTACTCTCCTTTTGAGACATTGGGGCGCTAGCCAGTTTTGCACCAACATCAACCCTCTGCTCTCTTTTCTTATGTTGCTGCTCAAGTAAATGGAGTTTGTGATAATTTTGGTCATCTACTGAAGCCAGAAAATAATTTTTACAACAGTCAAAGCTACTGACAACTGGAATCTAATGAATGAATGTAACTTAAATGAGGATGAAGAGTTAGGTATGACCTCCAAAGTATGGATGGAGTCTTTGAAGGAAAGGACAGTACTAGTGAGAGTAGGACACAGAAGGCAGAGGATGGGGGCTCAGGAAAAGAAGAAACTCAATCTTGGAAGTATTAAGGAAAAGCTTGTTGGAGTTCAGCCAATTGTCCATGTTTGTGGGAAGGTTTGGAGAGGAAAAATGTCTGACGCAGTGGGTTTAACTGAAGAAAGGATTTGAGTATTGTTTGCAGAGGGGAAAGGGCTGCAACTTGGTGAATGAATCAAAGGGGCAAAGAGTAAAGGAAAATGTTAACAAGAATGGTGTTAGGAGGGGTGGAAGTTGGATGATCATGACTGTTGAGTTTAATGATCAATATCTTTGGGGGGGGGGGGGTGGAGAGGTGTAAGGTTGAAGGTTTTCTGAAGGCACCCAGTATCCTCACATCAACAATGATGCTGTCCATGTTGAAATAGTACAGCATAAAAACATTTGCCCAGTTAACAGCAGTAAGGAAAATTAAAGTACTGGCAACACTGATATATACAGTACTCGTATAAGGGGTTTTTAGTGCCATCAAGTCAGTGCTGACTCCTGGTGACCCAGCTGCCTCTGGGTTTTCTTGGCAATGCATCAATGGAAGTAGATTGGCAGACCTTTCCTTCTAAGGCAATGAATGGTAAAATGACTTGCCCAAGGTCACAAGGGGTGCCAGTGGGAATCGAACCCTTAAAAAGGACATAGCGTTATTAGAAAAAGTACAGAGAAGAGCCACCAAATTGGTGAAGGGGATGGAAGGCTACTCCTATGAAGAGAGGCTAAGAAGGTTAGGGCTCTTTAGCCTGGAGAAGAGACGGCTGAGGGGAGATATGATAGCGGTCTATAAATTAATGAATGGAGTGGAACGGATAAACGTGGATCAATTGTTTACGCTATCAGAGTATAGAAAGACAAGGGGACATGTAATGAAGCTACAGGGTAAACTATTTAAGACAAATAAGAGAAAATATTTTTTCACTCAACGTGTAATCAAACTCTAGAATCTGTTACCGGAGGATGTAGTAAGGGCTGTTAGTGTAGCTGGGTTTAAAAAAGGTTTGGACAAGTTCCTGGAGGAAAGGTCCATAAACCACTATTAAAAAGGGACCCAGGATATCAATGCTTGACCCAGTACAAGCATTGTGGAACCTGTGTCTTTTGGGGATATTGCTAGGTACGTATGACCTAGATTGGCCACTGTTGGAAACAGGATACTGGGCTTGATGGACCTCGGTCTGACCCAGTATGGCATGTCTTATGCTCTTATGATCTTCTGGGTACTAGGTACTCCTCCACTATACATCTAAAAGTAGACGTCTTTAAACATATTTATTATGGTGAACTATATCTAAATGGCCCAATCAAACAATATAAAATATCAGAAAAGTGTTTATTCAAAGAAAAATTGAAAACAGTGTGTGGACCATCTTCATTGTCAAGGAACGACTGCAAAACAGAGAAAAGAACAGCAATGAAAGGACTTTCCATTTTATCTCCACTCGTATTTTGATCATTGTAATGACTCTTTCCGGGAAAGTGATCAGGGACAAAAAGGAAGCCATATCCTTAGCCTTCAATGTGATCAAAGAGCGTTAAACTGTAGCATGGCATTCTATACAGTATTTTAAAATTCCCGCCTCACATATGTGATGGATGCCGTACGTCATAAAAAGGAGGATTCCGGATGATTCTACAGCAGCAGAAATCTTGCTGTATTAAATCACACTGTGATGCCAATATACAAGCCACGGTGTAAGGTGATAAAAATAATGAAAACATTTCCAAGTTCTTAAACTAACCTAAGAAGTGGTATTGTAAAATTCTTTTTGGCAAAAGGGATATTTGAGCCCTAGAAATGTGACATTGATAAAGAATATATCACTGAAAACATAAAATGATATTCAAAGCACTAGAACCAAGCAGACAAAAAATTATTTAAAAACCAAAGGAAAAAAATATTATATAAACAAGTTATGTCAAGAAACAAAAGTGATACAGTCTATATTGGCAAATAGGATTTGCTTGGACAAACTGTGAAAATTAAAAAAAAATGACAAAGAGAAAAAATGAATCTTGCAAAGGATATAAAAAGACTGGAAACTGTTCAGAGGAAGGCGACCAAAATGATTTGGAGCCTGCGTCAGAAGCCTTATAAGAAGAGACTTGAAGACCTAAATGTGTACACTCTAGAGGAGAGGAGGGACGGGGAGATATGATTCAAACCTTTAAATACTTAAAGAGAAATAATGAACAAACAAACCTCTTCCAAAGACGGGGAAGCTGTAAAACTAGAGGGCATAACATGAAGCTGCAAGGGGGTAAATTGAAAGGCAATGTCAGGAAATACGTCTTCACTGAGAGGGTGGTGGATGCTTGGAATGCCCTCCCGATGGAAGTGGTGGGGGCAAATACAGTGACAGAATTCAAAATGGCCTGGGACAGACACAGTGGATCCCTTTACAGCAACAGGATAAAATCAAAATAAACTTAACTAACTAATTTCTCAACATACAGGGGTGTCCTACACGGAGCGGTGGGTTCACCCCTAAAATAAAGACATGGGGAGGAGTGGCCTGCATGGAGCGGTAGGTGCACCTACTCTTGCCATCATACTGGGCAGACTAGATTGGCCATACTGGTCTTTATCTTCCGTCATCTACTATGTTGCTATAATGAAGCAATGCAAACATGGTATGAACAGGGCGGACCAGGAGAGGGGGAAGAAAGGGAAGAAGGGGTAATGGGATGTGAGGATAGGAGGGGAAAAAGGGGGAAAAACAAGGGAAGAGAGGAGGGAGGGGAAGGAGGAAGGGGGCGAGGAAAGAGGAAGAGGAGAAAAAAGAAAGGGAAAGGGAATAAAGGAAGGGAGAAGGGTAAATTTAGAACAGCGATTTATTTATTACGAGTTATCCAGGTTACTTTGCTGCGCACCCAAGAGACGGCATGTCCCGGGAACACCCCCAGTGCCTCCTCTTTTATCCAGGTAAATTCTGTGCAAGCTAGGACTTGTCTGCACAAAGTTTAGCCAAGCAGCACGGTGCAAATTTTAAACATGAAGGTTTGCCCAGCTAATGGACCTCACAGCATCACCGTTTATTCCTTAGTTAACTGACTTCGTCTGCAGTTTGCGATAGGACATGTATCACCTTGTTGCACCCATCAATGTGGGGCTCTGATTTACCTTAAAAAGGCAGGACTGCAAGTCTATACAGGCAATAGTGCAAAACCAGGAGTGGCCTGTCCTACCTGGCCTGGGACTGTTAACCCTATTCCTTAGGCCAAAATTTAAACTTGGAAGTGGGACGATCTGCAAATAGAAGTAAGGAACTGGCAAAGAGTTAACATCGCGGTAGGGTTTGCAGACACACGTTGGGGGATTTCCATTCTCACATTTTGATCTCTTGCCATGTAAATGATTCATTTTATATTGCTACAGAAGGGCTTTTAAGAACATGGTCTGCAGTTGAACAGAACATGACTTTGAATGCATAATTAAAGTTTGACACTGTTTGGAAAACATTCCTTCTGCAGCCTAGCATGAATGTAGCCTGCTTCTCACCAGTTAGCGTGACCGCTGGGGGTAGGAGGCAGAAAGATAGCCTGCGTCCTCAAGGGCTTGCGTTAACTTCATCTGTGGGGCAGAGGAGGCTGGTAGAGAGTGCACCGTAAGATTCTTTGGCCGTCAAAAAGATGGCCCAAGTACAGAGAGACTGCATCTGGCAGGGCTACAAGATATTTTTCTCGCTCTCTGGAAGGATTTGTAGAACACGCAGTCTTCCTGTGTTTGCATTTGGGTGCCTTTATGGAAGGAAGGGAAAGAGAAGGCTCCAAGCAGACACTGCGGGGCAACGGCAGCAAAGGTTTGTTCTTCTAGGGACATTCTGGCTTGGGGCCTTGGGGAAGCTGGATATGACACCACCACAACTGTTCAAGTAATTTGATCATTGTAACAGCAGCAGTTCTAGCAATCGTTTTTGGTATTTATTTATTTAAAGCTCTTGTTTTTGCTCTTCTTGTTTATTCTATACTTTGTCTTACTTGATTGTATTTGTAGTTTGTGATCTTCTTGACTAGTTTGTGAGCTCTGATGAGCAGGGACTGTCTTTTCTTCATGTATGTACAGCGCTTCGTACGTTGGAAGCGCTTTATAAATGTTAGATAGAAATAGGGTAAAGCATTTTTGTTCCATCCCCCTTACATTCTGTGCAGATCACAAATACGTAAGAAATAATGAATCAAAGATATGACTCAACAACACAAAATTCTCTTATGATATTTCCTATATCAACAGTTTTGCAATGCCTATGGTGGTCGTTCCAAAACACAAATAAACTGGTTAGATGTTTTACTAGTGAAAACGTCTGACCCTATTTTAAACCCCCGTGGCCATGTACGTCTATGGAGCTAACAGGGGGATCTCTGAACATAGGTGGAATGGGCGGAATGGAGGTGTGGTCACCCGTGGAGACGTATAAAGCATGTTCAGGAAAGACCGATGCATGTTTTCAGTGTGTCCCGCATACGTCCATGTTAGTCCTGATGAAACATGGAATAAGGGAAGGACTTAGAAAATATTCTTCACTGCTCTTCAATGCGTCCCTTATTGATGAATGGCTGTGACAATCATGTTTGGCAACGGTGTGCCTGCTGTGTGGAAAAACATAAGATGCAGTTTTAAAGACCAGAAAGCAGAGGTGAGGGAAGGTTGTAAGATAAAGACACATTAATCAACACCCCTACAGAAATATTAAGAAGATCAATAGTATTTACTCTGGCTATGCTGACATTTGCTATTTGTGCTAAAGGAGTAAATCTAGGGTTCCCTAACAATTCCTATGTTCTGAAAAACGGGACTGTTGATGTAGTCCTGGGACTCCATGCTATACTGTTATATCGGTTGATGTTGATAGGTGCAGCGCATCTTTTTGGCAGAAGTATGTTTTTTCTTATGACTGTATGAGAAAGTGGGTGGGTGGGTGTGGTTGGAGTGTTGCAGGGGATGAGCTGGTATGCACATCTGCTAATCTGAGAGTGATATGAATGCCTTGCCGGTACCTGGTCTGTAGGGATGACCGCAGTATCACCAGCTGCCAATGTGATCAGGCAGAAAAAGTCAGAACAGGTTCTCTAAGCTGAATGTCAAAACACATCCCTTTTACTAATAAGGGACCCTAGGAATAAGAGCACTCAGAAGGACAAACAGCACTAATGCATGCACAAAAGCATGGTGCCGAGCTCCTGAAAAATGGCCGGTATCGGGCTGGGAATTAAAAAATACATTTTAAAGGTTTTGGGATTAGAGAGGATCTGGGAAAGGCTTATTAAAATCTAGGGAGCAAGATTTTAAATTTTAAAATGGCTTTTGACTGTGTTAGCAGCATTTTTAGTGGGGGCAATTAAGGGGGCGTGGCTTCAGCCAAAAAATGACCTGAATACCAAAATTAAAAATGTAAAGATTTGAGTGTCCACATAGTCTGGGCATGGGCTGGGGAGTCTGAGGATAAGTTTAAAAAAGCTTTTTTTGCTGTGTTTTGCATAATTCTAAGAAATGGGGTATGTCCATTGGCTCGAGATTAAAAATCAAAGTTTTAAAGTTTAAAAAATTAAAAAGTGTTCCCGGGATGTGCTTGAAGGTCAGGGAACCCTAATTGAGGGGTTTCAAAGGTTTTTAGCCCCCAAAAGAGCCAGGTTACTTAGAAATTTGCTAGGGTCTCTAAATGTACATTTTAATAGTTGAAAAATATTTCAGAAGTATGCCAGAGCTGTGTGTATATGAATTCATGCAAAAACTGATCATAAAAAGTTATATAAAATGGAAACGCGTATTAAAAATATGCTGAAGTACCTGGATGTAGGGAGGAGGAGGAATTCCAAGTTACACTGTTGCAATCAGGCTCAGCAGATCTCCTTACTAGTGATGCACTTAGAAGTAGTAGTCTGAAGAAAAAAATCCCTCTTGTGACCGAGAACAGGAAACTAACAGCTGGAAAAAAACGTATTTTGGCTCCTGAAGAGAAGCGGAATAGCATTTTTATTGAAGGAAAAGTTTATGGAGAGTAGCGTAAGAACTATTTAATTACATCAGTGAAGATAAGGACCAATACTTAAAAGTAGCAATCTGAGCCCCTCCAAACCAAAATCATACCGTCCCATCTCCAGCCTGCCTTTCCTTGCTAAAATTGTGGAAAAGGCAGTGCAAAGGCAACTGCAGGACCATATTGATATAAACGCCCCACTGGACATCCATCAGCATGGATTTAAGCCCCAACACGGCGTGGAGACACTACTAACCTCTCTTTGACAATCTCCTAAGAGGCATGGACAACATAAAAAACGGCTTCCTGCTAGTGTTCATGGACATCTCGGTGGCCTTCGACACTGTGTCCCACACCAAGCTATTGCAACGCTTACAAGAGATAGGACTATGCAAGAATGCGACAAAAAGAAATCACTACAATTCCCCGTCACACAGGGAATACCTCAAGGCTCAGTCCTATCATCAATGCTCTTTAACATCTACATACAGCCCATATGCAACATCATCAAGGACCACAAGCTTCACTATCACATTTATGCTGACGACATCATGGTATACGTGCCAATCAATCTACTAGCACTAAACACCACAACAATAACAAAATGCCTCGAAGACATGAATGACTGGCTCATAGCCAACAACTTAGCGGTCAACTACTATAAAACTGAGGTAATGTTCGTCACCAGGAACCCCACCTTCATACCCCCGCAAACTATCAGCATCCTAGACAAACACATAGTAGTCAAAGAAGAAGTTAAGTATCTGGGCATCACACTAGACAGAGCTCTACACCTGAAATCCCACATCACCAAAACCGCAAACAAGGCCTATCAACGATTGAAAACAATCAGACAAATCAAACCAATGCTCCGTCAAGACCACTTCCGCACAGTGTGCCAAGCACTCATTACACCACTGCTTGATTATGGAAATTCACTATATCCAAGGCCTTCCTCAGCAGACACTCCACCCACTACAGATGGTACAAAACACCACAGCACGCATCATTACAGACACACCAAGGACTGAGCACATCACCCCCATCCTACAACAACTGCACTGGCTCCCTGTGGTGACAAGAGCTAAATACAAAACAATCATGATCATCTTCAAAGTCATTCACCATCTCTCAGCAGACGTACTCCAAAACGTCATAACAGAGGATACCAGCAATAGACCAAGAAGAACCAATAACGACAATATGATCGGCACACCTGCAGGCTATCACAAAACCAAACAAACAACTTCAAAAAGAGCACCATCGCTACTGGCATCCACACTATGGAACCCCCTCCCAATGAGGCTGAGAGCATTAGATGACCTCACAGACTTCCGCAAAGACCTCAAAACATATTTATTTATAGAAATATATGAGCATCCCGGCAACATCCCATACCCAAATTGAAATACTACATACGCCACCAACTAAGCACGCACCCATCCTATCGACACACACAAGTCTATCATAACACGTTATTAAATACCCTCATGTTAAATATTACCTTTAATTGTACTGTCTAAATGCTGTTATATAACTGTACTGTCTAAATGTTTACACGTATCCTAATGTTAAATGTAACCCTCCAATTGTGATGTGACGTGACCACCTTGATTAAAGGATAAGGTGGCATTCAAATCTGTCTAAATAAATAAATAAGGACACTTTTAGAATGCATTATGGAAAGGAAGTAAGGTGGACAGGAGTTAGCAGTTGGTGAAGTGATTGGATGCATGTCAGTGTGTCTGATGGCAGGGTCCTGGTTTTGAATGATTTTGCCTGAAGTTGAAAGATTGATTGGATGTTTTGAGTGTCTGAATGAGAGAGAGAGAGAGAGAGAGCGAGTTTAAATGTGAGAGACTGTCAGTGTGGTTTTTTTTTAATGAATTTGTGAAAATTTGAAAGTAAGTGTGTTTGAGAAGTTAGATGTGAAGGAAGGATAGTCAGAGATAAGAGAAGGATAAGGAGAAAGGTGGCTGCTCGTAGAGGAAGAAGGAAGTTGTAGGTTTAGTGAGATTAGGCAGGGAAAGTTAAAGAGAAACAGGGGAAGGTTATGGTTAAGGGAGAATAAGGTTAAGGAAGGATAAGAGACTTATAAAGGTGATCAAGAATCTTATTAAATCCTTAAGTAGAGAGGAAGCCCAGGAGAGTTGGTGTTAGAACCACATGACTCTGAGAGGAGAGTGAGGTTAGGCAGAAAGTTTAACTGATTGCATGCGTGAGAAGAACTGAGCGTGAGATAAGTGACGTGATTGGTAGGATAAGTGAGGGGTTGACTGTCTTCTGAGATAGAATAAGGAAGAGATATAGTAGGGATGGTGAACTCCAGTCCTGGGAGTGCCACAATCCAGCCTGGTTTTCAGGATGTCCCTAAGGAATATTCATGAGATATATTTGCATACAATGGGAAACAGTGGATGCAAATATATCTCATGAATATTCATTACTGACACCCTGAAAATCTGGCTGGATCGTGGCATTCCAGGACTGGAGTTTACCATCCCTGAGATATAGCAAGTTTTCTTTGGTGGCAAATTTTCACATTTGTTGCCATTCCCCCTTTCCATTTTTTTTTTAAGATAAAGTTTTTAGTTGAGAGGGCTAGAGTAAGTTAGGGACATCTTCATTTTGTTCTCCAAGCTGAAGACGTCTTGAGATATCAAGAAGAGCTGAGACTCCGAGAGACTCCTCATTGATCCACCACCAGGGAGGGCCCCAACAGAGAAGACCAAAGGATAAGTACTGACGCATATTGTGCATACCACTACATTATATTTGAACTCAAATATGGTCAAAGACGGAGAGAAATTCTTATCATGTACTGAGAGTTGAGCTTTATAAGCTGGAGGCACAGATGGGACACACTGTTATCTAAATGTTTATTGCCACAATTTATTAAACATATATATTTTTATCAACATGCTGAGAAATTTATATATTTAATTAGACACTATATTACCTGGTTATAATATTTGCCAAAAGCTTATACTTACCTGGGTGCCCATCATTTTACATCATCTGAGATTCCTTGTAGCCTTCATCCTTTCAGTAAAATTTATGTTGACTATGTTCCCCCACAGGGGTATTCCAGACAGAACTTAGTATTCTGTTTCCCCTGCCACACCCTTAGAGGGTTTGATAGAGGCAACATCAACCCAGCAACCGTGAGACACTCTTATCAGGGGAGAGGAGAGGGGAACCCATTCTATCTTGACCTGGAGTGAGGTAGGAGGTTGCATTCCCATCAGAAGAGCCATAACGATGGAGAGGTGAGAAGGGCAGGTCCCTAGGGCACAAAATCCTTTGGCTGGCATCAAAACCACTGAACTTCAGGAGGGGGGGGGGAGGTCAGCTGGCAAAAGATGAAAAGTCAGGAAGAATGACTCTTCTCCTCCCATTCTGGTTGAGGGGGGAAAGGAGAGAGAGTGAAAAAGAACTTGGAATCAGAGTGGGGGGTTCGGAGAGAGAGCGAGAGCAGCAAGGGTGTGGGTGGGTTCAGAAGTAATAGATTTGCTTGCCGAGGAACCAGAATGCATAGCAATGGCCCTGTCTATGAGTTTCAGACAAAGATCTGCAAACTTACATAGAATTTTAACTATTCCCTGATCGTAACCTTCTCTTATCCCAATTTATTCCATTTTCAGCAGTCATTTGCTTTCTTTCATACATCACACATACATTGAAAAAAACCTACAATTTATTTTAGGTTTTAAGATTTGAGTATGCTAGCTGAGTTGCCATGGATACTATTAAAAGCCTAGAGTTGCTATAGCTCTACTGAGATAACTTTATTCCTTGTCCAACTTGCCTCTGTAATCTATGACTCCTGGTAACATCCACGCTAACTCTGTATAAGCACCACGGCAGTACTGTATTTGTTACCATTTCATTGGAAGTATGCGTTATACATAGGTAGTGCTTCACAACTGCATGCTCCCCTGCTCTCTCTAAAGAAGGAGCGCACAAGTTCAGGTCTTAAGGGTCACTGACTGCTCAGATTTTCAGGATAGAAAGCAGAGAGTAGGGCTAAATGGCCAATTTTCTCAATGGAGAAAAGTGAATAGTGGTGTACCCCGGGGATCTGTGCTGGGTCCACTGCTTATTAACATAGTCATAAATGACCTGGAAATGGGAATAATGAGTGAGGTGATCAAATTTGCAGATGACCCAAAATTATTCAAAGTTGTTAAAACACAAGAGGATTATAAAAAAATTGCCAAAAGACCTTGATAAATTGGAAGACTGGATGTCCAAATGGCAGATGAAATTTAACGTGCACAAATGTAAAGTTATGCACTTAGAGAAGAACAACCCAAACTATGGTTACACGATGCAAGGTTCCACATTAGGAACCACCACCAAGGATTTAGGCGTCATAGAGGATAATACCTCATAGATTGAAACCCTTCACCCAGTGTCCAGCGTTGGCCAAGAAAGCAAATAGAATGTTAGGAATCATAAGGAAAGTAATGGAGAATAAAACCACGTCTATTATAATGCCTCTGTATCATTTCGTGGTGCGACCGCACCTTGAATATTGTGTGCAATTCTGGTTGCCATATCTTAAAAAGAATATAGCGTTATTAGAAAAGGTACAGAGAAGAGCCACCAAAATGATAAAGGGGATGGAAGGATATCCCTACAAGGAAAAGCTTAAAAGGTTAAGGAAATTCAACCTGGAAAAGAGAAAGCTAAGGGAAAATATGATAGAGGTCTATAAATTAATGAATGGAGTAGAACAGTTAAACATAAATCGGTTGTTTACTCCATCAAAAAGAAGAAAGACTAGGGGACATGCAATGAAGCTACAATGTAGCCCAAGTAAGACTAATATGAGAAAATATTTTTTCACTCAATGTGTAATCTAACTCTGGAATTCCTTAACAGAGGATGTAGTAAAAGCTTTTCTTATGTTCTGTTAGTGTAACTGGGTTAAAAAAGGTTTGGACAAGTTCCTGGAGGAAAGGTCCATAAATCATTATTAAAGAGGACCCAGAAAATCCGCTGCTTACCCCAGGACAAGCATTGTGGAACCTATGTATGTTTTTGGGAACCTGCCAGGTTCTTGTGACCTGAATTGGCCACTGTTGAAAACAGGATACAGTGCTTGATTGATCTTGGTCTGACCCAGTATGGCATTTCTTATGTTCTTATGATATTCCTAATAAATATGCATGAGATAGATTTGCATACAAAGGGTTTTTTTGTTTAGGCAGCACAATACTGGTGCTGGAGGAGCAGGTTGTGATGTACTAAAGGGATGAGAAGATTAGATATCGAGTGATCTGACATGAGATGGACTGCGATGGGCTACCAGTAGATACTCATCTTGTCGTAGGGATGGTGATCTCTGGTGTTCTGGTTGTGCAAAGACATCTGGTTTTCAGAATTTATATTTCTATGTTATTTATTTTTATCTGTAGTCCATATAACTAACAGTCCTAGGCAGACAGTAATAAAATCTCAGAAATAATCAAAGCATACCATGCACGTCACAAACTTAAAATAGACATAAAAATACAGAAGCAAAATGTATTTATTTAGCAGGTTTTTAATATTGCCATATTCATTTTGATCAAAGTGGTTTGCATTGTAACTTAAACTTGGTAATATACATTAAACAGGGACATGGATAACTTGGATTCCTCTGAGGCAATGGAGGGTTAACTAACTTGGCCAAGGCCAAAAGGAGTGTTTGTGGGAATCAAAGCCTGGTCTTTTGGTTCCCAAGCCAGTGCTTTAACTACTAGGCTACTCCTTCACTCCAAACTATTGATGAAATTCAGGATTTTCACAGTAAACATTGTTCATGACATACCTATGGATACGTTGGTCTCAGAGCAACCTTAATTTGTTTGAATTGACTATCATGATATCTCAGAGGAGGTGTTTGCAGCACTGAAAGACTAGAGTTCACTAAACCTGTTCTATAAGTGGAGAGCTGCTAAAAAAGATTTGAGGAACATAGAAAATGATGGCAGATAAAGACCATATGGTCTATCCAGTCTGCCCATCTATAAGAACCATTAAGTTCTACAAACCCTTCCTCTCCATCAGAGATCCTCTGTATTTGTCCAATGCTTTCTTGAATTCAGATACAATTCAAGTGGCATTTTAGTGTCATTTTGAAAGAATCTGGGATGTCCAAAGTAGAACGTCCACAAAACTGGGGGGTTGTAGAAGTGAAGGGAAGCATGTATACATGCCTTCTAAAATCACTTTGTCTCCACCACTAAAAATGAACATCCAGGTAGCTGGTTCTGGAGACACCTCCCTCCCCACACACACAAATAGCAAAGCCAGGTATGTGTATGGGTATAGGCAATTTCACAAATGTGGACATCCCGGAGTTGGATGTCCACAGAACCAGGTACTTGGACAACTCAACCAGCATAGGCATTGGAACGGGGTGAGCCACACAGGCCTTGGGTCTACCACGATTTCCCTGTCAATCGCAGCCTCGATGCAGGTTGTCTGCCCACGAGGATCCCATCTCCCGAGGTCAGAAGAGAAGACTCTGTCTGTCTGCATGTGGGAGATCAGATCTACCCATGGGAAGCTAGAGGTGGAGTTAGGCACAGTTAAGCTGGAGTTGGGGCAGAGCTTGGAGGCCCCCTCCCCCAATAAATAGGCATTCCACTGCCCCTGCCAGCTAGGGTATTTCAGAAGGGGAAAGACAGTGCCTGAGACTAGCATGTCCTGGCCTGTCATTTCAAATACTCAGACATGCAGTGGCATGCCAGCAATATGTCTGGAGTATGTATTTACACGTAGGTTTGTTTGGGCAGGAAATAATAACTGTGGCAATGAAGGCACATTTTGCGCTTCCCCGTTGCATCCATGAAACAAGCATTTTTTTTCATCTTATTCATGGTCAAGAGCAGGTATAGACATGGATGTGTCACCAACCAGGCCCAGACGTGGTAACAGCCGCATCCGATTGCTGTAATACTTCAGTGAGAATACCATCAATACCCGGTGCTTTGTTCTTTAATAATACTTTCAAACTTTCAATGCTGCTTCAACGTCTTCTTATTTATTTATTTAATTTTATATACCGTTCTATTTTACAATCAGAGCAGTTTACATATAACAGTAACATTGGAATTTTTTACATTGAACAGGAATGCCAACGTGGGTAATTAAACAGGGTTGAACTATATTAGATGATGGTGTATGTTTCCTACAATGTCCTGAAGCATAAGCTATGTGGAGCCATCAGTTTATGATTGTTAAATACATTATGTTATATAATCATAGAGCTGTCGGAATAAATGGACCTTTATTTCCTTATGGAAGGTTGAGAGGTTGGAGATGGCTCAGATCGGATCTGGTAGGGTATTTCAAAGGGTTGGTGCATACAATAAGGCTCAATTACTGGATGCTTGGAAGCTGTTTATTATTGCTGCTAGGTGTTAAGTGTATTTGCCATGCCTTGTCTCCTCATTTTAAGTGTAAGGTGTATGATGTCTGAGAGGGAATCTATGGTCTGTTTATTTATTGCTGTGAATGTCATCAATAGCGCTTTATATTTTATGCAGCTTGCTATGGGTAGCCAATGTAGTTGCATTAAGATGGCCATAATATGCTCAGACATGGAGACATCCTGTAGGGTTCGGACAGCTGTGTTTAGGACTATCTGAAATGGTTGTAATATATATTTTTGTAGGCCTTGGAGGATAATATTGGCATAGTCAAAGTTTGGGAAGATGAGTGCTTGGAATACGGTATGGAAGTTGTGTGAATCCAGGAGTGGGCATAGATGTCAGAGGGTTCTGATTCACTGCCTTAGTAATGTTGTTCATATAGGTTTGCATGCTCAGTCCCTGGTCCAGGGTGATTTCGAGATAGCACACTTCTTGTTTTATTGTCAGCTCTGCATCGTTTGCTTTTAGAGCATCTGGTGGAGTGAAAACCTGATCTTTTGTTATAAACAGCACGTTGATTTTCTTGTAGTTCACTTTGAGGTTGTTCCTGGACAGCCATTCTGAGGCAGCATTGAAGCATTATATTGTGTTGGTGTAGTTAGGTTTGTCTGTAGAGAAGGGTGCATATAACATGATGTCGTCAGTGTATATGTGGAAGAGTATGTTCTAAGATTGTATTATTAAGCAAATTGATTGGATGTAGATGTTAAAGAGAAGAAATGATAGTGATGATCCCTGTGGGACCCCTTTTGTTTGCTTATAAATGGCTGATGCGCAAGAGCCAATTTGTATTTGTTGTTGGTGACCTATTAGGTAGGATCTGCACCAGTCTAGGGCTGTATTTTCTATTCCTTTCTCTTGCAATTGGGACAGAAGGATGTTGTGACATACTGTGTCAAATGCTGAGGCAATATCCATAAATATGAGGATAAATCCTTGCTTTGATTTATTGATGCCCTGTATGAGCCTGTCGAGAAGAGTAACCGTGAGGGTTTCGACTCCGTTCTGCTGTCTAAACCCATGCTGATGTGGGTCCAGAGGAGCTTGGGAGTCTATGTGGTGCTGGAGCTTTTGCTGGACTATTTCTATTATTTTGGCCAATAATGGGAGGCTTGATATGGGTCTATAGGAATGCGTGTCAAATGGGTCGAGTTTGTTTTTTTCAATAATGGTCTGATGGAGGCAGTCTTCAGGAATTTCGGTATAAAATCTATGGTTAGGGATAGGTTTACAATTCTGGCGATGAATGCACTTAGGTCAGATTGTGTTATTTTGACTCAGCTTGTGGGGCATGGATCTGTTGATGAGGTAGTGGTGCTGTGATTCCTTATGACATTCTCAATGTGTTCTGGGGAGCTTGGAATGAAGGAACATAACTTGGGTATGGTAGTGTTGTCTATTGGAAATCTTTCTGGTTTGTATTGGTTTCCAGTGGCTTTGTTTTGGAAGTGATTTGCGAAGGTTTACGGGTAAGGAGGGTTTACATGATCTGCTTGGTTGGATTTAGGAGGGATTTAATGATTTCAAAGAGCTCTCGAGGCTTATTTAGTTAGTACACTAAGTTACTTGTGTGGTAGTCTTTACTCTTTTGGTCAATTGTTTTGTGATGTTGTAGGCTGTGCATATATTCGTCGGAGTCCTGCAGATGTCTTGATGGGCACCGTTATTGTTCAAATTTTCTGAGCTGTAGTAAGGAATCATGTATTTCTGTGGTATACCATATGGCTTTGTGATGTTTCTTTGGAGGCTTTGTAGTTGGTGGTAAGTGTGAGGTTTTGCTTAGAGTTCTATTCCATGTGTTACGAGATTGTCGATATTGGTTGCGTTGGTATTTAGTTTTGGCAGAATTTCTTCCAGGAATGTCTGTTGGTCGAAACGTTGGAAGTGATGAGGTGGTGGGTCATTCTCATTGTGTCTATGTAGGTCTGTGTCCAGAGTGATTTGGAAAGTAATGGCGATGTGGTGTGACTATGGAACTGGGAATACTACTGGTGAAGGTTGATTGCTTTGTTTGTGTATGTACGTGGGAGCAAAGATGAAGTCCAGAGTGTTTCCTCTTGTGTGGGTGGGCATGCTCGTAATCTAGCACTGTCATTGCTTCTGGATTTGGTATGCTTTAATGGGAGTGATGGGAGGTTGAAGTTGCCTAGCATCCACAACTGTTTTCTTTGGGTAGAGTGGATGCACGCTAGTTCTAGGATTGCGGATAGGTTGTCGGTTCATGCCGAAGGTGTTCTGTATAACTGACATACTGTTAGCTGTCTGTTTGAGATTGCGATGGTGTCAAGGTTGTTTGAACATTTGGATTTTATGTTGTTGAATTTTAGGTCGCTTCTGGCTAGAATGAAGATGCCTCCACCCCTTCAGTTGGCTCTTGAGCAACTAAAGAGGTCATAATTGGGGATTGTCAAATTGATTGTTAGTATGGGGGGGTCATTCTGTCCTGCGAATAGAGGGGATGGACATCTTTGCTCCCACTATTCGCTCCCCTGTTGGCCCTGGCAAAAGTCTCCCTGTAAGAACAACATGTTTATACAGGGAGGCTTAGACGGGATGGGAGGGGCATTCTAGAGGTGGAACGAGGGCAGAGCATGGGCGGTCCGAGACCCCGGATGTATAGAGCCGATTCTGAGGTCGGTCCTGTATGTCCAGGGTCGTGAACTTAGACAGAGGACTTATTCCACCGCCGAAGTAGAATAAGTCCCCTGTAGGGGGGTGCAGGAAGTTCCCCGCAGCCGAACCGTGGCCATGGGAGGCCGGATCGAGGGTCCAGCTGTGGGGAATGAAGTGAATCAGCTGTGGCCGGCATTTGTGGCTCCTGAATGGAGCCGTGGTGCCATGCAATGGGGTTCCATGGCACTGCGGCTCCATTCAGGAGCCTGACTGAGGTAACAAGACAAGTGGCTGTGCATGCAGGTCGATCAGAGTTAGGGCCCATTCTGCACATTCAGGCCCTAGACCCGATTCTTATCCTGTGAGTACGTCTAG
Source organism: Ichthyophis bannanicus (assembly GCA_033557465.1). Lineage (NCBI taxonomy): Eukaryota > Metazoa > Chordata > Amphibia > Gymnophiona > Ichthyophiidae > Ichthyophis > Ichthyophis bannanicus. The sequence continues at coordinate 904,750,535 of CM066035.1, read as the reverse complement.
CCCCCGCAGGATCAGAATCAGGTCTACCTCTGGGCGTCCTGATTCCGATTGGACTGCCATATTGGAATATGCCTCATGGTGTCTGAGTCGGTGAGCCATGATTCCATGACACATAGAATATCTAGGTTTTGGTGTTTGATTTAGTCTAAGAGTATTGTCCATTTGTTCCAGACTGAGCGAGCATTTGCAAGCAGTGTATGGAGGTTTCCGTGTGTGAGTACTTGCTTGGGGCTGGCAGACTATGTATATAGTCATCACCAATGGTCCCTGATCCTAAAGTACAGGTTGAAACGGCTGTTGGTCCCCTTGATCATTGGTATAATGACTGTGTATTCTTTTCACCTTTTCTTGATCTTCTCAGTATCATTCAACATGTCAATCAGATGGGAAACAATTCACACAAAAACAATATATTCATTCAATAAAGGAGTTAAAGTGCATCTCAAAGCCACCCCCCCCCCCAAAAAAAGGAAAAGGCCCAAGAAAAATAAACATAATTAAACTCCAAAAATCCCCAACTGTGGAAGAGGAGCTAAAAGGTAGGAAAAAAATAAAAATAAAAATAAAAAGTAAATGACATAAACTTTGTAAAGAAACCTGGCTAAGGATGCCATATCAGTCTTGAAAATACATAAAATAGAGAGAGAAACTCTTGGTACATAATATACATATTTTATTTATTTATTTATTTATTTACATTCTCTTATATACCGCGCTATTCTGCATCAGTGCGGTTTACATTGAACAAACTGAAATTACATTAAACAGGGTATTATAACTTGGAGATAACTATTTTACAGGGAACATGGACTATGGAGGGTTAAGTGGCTTGCCCAAGACCACAAGGAGCACCTGAGGGATTAGAAACCCCAGTCCTTCCGGCCCAAGGTTGCTGTCCTCTAGTGGGATTTGAACCCCCGACCTTCTGGCCTGAAGTACCTTGCCCCAACCACTAGGCTACTCCTCCACTCCATTTTTAAATGCCATCAAGTCAATGCTGACTCCAGGTGACCCAGCAGCCTCTGGGGTTTCTTGGCAAGGCATGACCAGAAGTTGATTGCCAGGCCTTTTCTTCCGAGGCAATAGAGAATAAAGTGACCTGTCCAAGGTCACAAGGAGTGCCAGTGAGAAGTGAACCTTGGTCTCTGGTGTGATGGGCTGGTACTCTAACCACTAGGCTACTCTCCGACACCACATATAAACATTAACACATGTTAAGTGCAAAGCCCAAGCAGTAATTGTTGGAGACATGCCCAACATCATCCCTGCAGTTACCCCTTTGGAGAAACTACCTCGAGTAAAACACTGCAACATTACTGTGCCTGAAAAGCACTGGGATCATGACCCTAAGAGAACTACAGAGAATGAAGCGGTTATGATCACCTGCGACAATCCCATTCCAACAGATAAAAACTTGATGTGAGGAAACCCGGCATAGTGGTAAAGGAGAAAAACACAAATGCCATTGTTAAGGTGTCTCTTCCAACTGATTATTCCGTGAATCACGTTGAAAGGGAGAAGATCCTGAAGAACCAAGAAATGCAGTCAGAAACCAAGAAAATGTAGCAGAAAGATAGAGAAATATTTCCCATAGTGTTAGGTGCCTAGTGCCGGCCCAAGTGTTTCTGCTGCCCTAGGTAGAAGCCCCAGCCATGCCACCTCCCTCCTCCTGAGTCGTGCCGCACCCCCAAGCGCCAAGCTGCATCCCCCATACTGACTCACACTGCCACTGATTCCAGTGGTGGGGTCGAGGGGCGAAGCTGCTCAGCTCAGCGGCAAGCCTTGTGCTTCGGCACACACGGCCTGCCGCTTCTGACCTCCCTCTGACATAACTTTGGTGGGTCAGAAGCGGCAGGCCATGTGTGCCACAGCACATGGCTTACTGCTGAGCCTAACCACCCTCCCTGCCACCAGAATCAGCGGCAGTGGAGGGAGGCATCGCAGCATGGCTCAGCGCGGGGAGGGGAGGGCTGCATGGCGCAGCCCGCAGAGGGGGCGGCAGGCCATGTGTGCCTTGTAGCGCTATATAAATATTTAATAGTAGTAGTAGTAGAATTAGTAGATGATATGTATTGAGGCCGTGTTTAACTGTTACCATGTGCCAATTCCTATTCTAAGTGCTTACTGCACTTTAGTAAAAGGGCCCCATATTCTTTCCCATGAGGAAATTTTATAAACCAGCTCAGGCCAGGGCAAGAGCCCTGGGACAAAACAAAAGAAATTCCATTCTAGCCTTCTGCGTCAAAAATAGAGAGAGACAGATCTTATGACCATGAAATAATTTATTTATTAGTGTTTATCGCACAGCTTTAAAGTAGTAGTTGAAGGTGACTCATTCCCTGTCCCCAGAGGGCTTATAATCTGTTCACACCTAAAGCAATGGAGGGTTAAGTGATTTGTAGCACTATGCAAATGATTCGTAGTAGACGACTTGCCCAAGGCCACAAGGAGTACCAGAGGGATTTGAACCCTGGTCTTTCACTAGGCTACTCTTAGCCCTGTCCTTGCCCTAAAGAACAAGCCCAGTATTGCATCTCAGTCAGGGGCCAAGATGTAGCTCTTGTTCTGATCTCCTCTGATAGATTTAAAGAATTCAAAGAATTCAAACTGTCCTCAGCCTCCAACAAGCACCTTGACAAGTTAAGAACATAAGAAGCTTAGGAAATCACAGAAACCTTCCAGGATTATTTCTTTAACATATGAGACATATCTTCCCAATTTGCTGCTTTATGTTCCAGGGATATGTTGCTTTGGTTAGAGCAGGGGTCTCTGATTCCGGTCCTGGAGGGCCGCAAACCAGTCAGGTTTTCAGGCTGTCCCTAATGAATATGCATGAGATAGATTTGAATACAATGGGGGCAATGCATGCTTGTTCAGAGGACAGATTCTGTTCCTGTGACCAGGACTTTGAATTGATCTTTCCTACCTCCTCCTCAAGGACTGAGAATTTAAGCACAGTCTCCCCCTGAGAATCTGCACAACCAAGAAGGACAAGCAGTCCTTGTGGCCTCCATCCTGGCTATAAGTTCCACTATGTCAGATTGGAAACTCCTGCAATTGTGTTTAAAAATTGTGAGACTGAAACCCGCCATTCTTTAGCATCCCTTGTTCCCTGACTCATGACACCATAACCCATCTTCCGGATCCAACAGCGAGTCACAAATTAGCAGAGCAAGAGGTTAAAGCAGAACGAGCACTTCAGTGGCCAAGAGGCAGCTCGGATAATTTACTACCTTCAAATCTGCTACATTTAAATATTGATAAGTCTGATATTTAATTACAGCACTGAAACACAACACTAATCTTCCTTAATTTCCTACATTGAAACTATTCATTTCACAATACCTTTTAAACCTGAGGCCAGGGGCGGCCCAAGGGGGGTGCGGGGCCATGTGCGGAGACTCGGTGCGGGGCCTCATTTGCATAAGGGGCCTCATTTGCATAAATATTTGCATAATGTTACCATACACAAACTTTTAGTAAACATGCCTCTTAATGAGTGTATGAATAAAGAAAGACTAAAAGACTTCTACATTACTATAATCCAGTGCCAACCGCCAGACACATTAGGAACTACTACAAACACTGCCCATCTAGAACCCATAGCAAACCCGCCGTATCCTAACAGCACTACCAGGACTCATAAAGCACCATACCCTAACTATCAAAAGGAAACGCTGCAAATATTAAACCAATACATTTCAGAGAACAACAATACATGACCTACTGGGGAAAGAGAACAAGTGGCAATGTCAAATAGGAATTACATAAACAGAATACCTCAGCTCAGTTACACATGCAGAACATATACCATCACCAAACAAGGAATCACAATTTAGAAACAGGAAGACAATAATTAAACTGGGAATCCCAAAAGCCAAACTTGGAATGCACAACACTGTAGAAATAAAACTATACATTAATTTGCTCTTGTACTAAACAAAGCGCAGACGTTAATGATGCACATTTCCCAGAGCTGACATATTCCAATTAATAAATTCAAAATAAAGAGATATTTTTCTACCTTTTGTGCATTTTTTTTCAGCTGCAATTACTCCAGCCACTTTCTTCTGGTTTCTTCGTGTCTTCCGCTAACTCTTCATAGTCTGCTGTCCATTTGTCTTTTCTTCTCTCTTCTAGTTTTTTTTCCATTCTCTCTCTACATCTGCTTTAACATACTAATCTTTCTCCTTTTGCTCTTTCCTCATTCCTATTTCATCCACTCAAATTTTACCCCTCCATCCTCAATCCCCACTTACTCTCCCAATATCCGGACAATTTTAGATTTGTCTTCCCTCCCACACAAAATATTTTTTCACTCTCCATTTCACTCTCCCAGCTCCATCCCATTCTAATCCTCCCCCAACATCAGCTCCATTCTAGTTCCAGTCCCACCCAGCATCTGCTCCCTTCTAGTCCCCGCATCAGCCCATTTCCAGTCCTAGCCCCCCATAAGCCCATTTCCAGTCCTAGCTCCCCCATCTATTTGCAGTCCCATCCGAGTCCCTCCATCAGCTCATTTCCAATCCCAGTCCCCCATGAGCCCATTTCTAGTCCTTTCCTAGCCCCACCATCAGCCCATGTCAAATCCTAGCTCCCCTCCACTCAGCCCATTTCCAATCCAAGCCCATGAGCCTACTTCCAGTTCTAGCCCCTTCATGAGTCCATTTCAATCCAAACCCCCACCACAGCCCATTTCCAATCTTAGCACCCCCCCAACAGCCAATTTCCAATCCTATTCTAGCCCCTCCATCAGCCCATTTCCTGTCCTAGCCCCCCCCCACTCACCCATTTCCAGTCCTAGCTCCCTCCCCCTCACAACCCATTTCCATTCCAAGCCCCCGTCCCCATCAGCTATTTGCAGTTCAAGCCCTCCTTCCACTCAGCCAATTTCCAGTCCTAGCCTCCTCATAGCCCATTACTAGTCCTAACCCCCCCATCAGCCCATTACGTCCTAACCCCCCATCACCCTATTTCCAGTCGTAGCCCCCCCATCAGCCTATTTCCAGTCTTAGCCCCCCCATAGCCCATTACCAGTCCTAACCCCCCCCCATCAGCCCATTTCCAGTCTTAGCCCCCCCCATAGCCCATTACCAGTCCTAACCCCCCCCCACCACCACCACCACCACCACCACCACCCCACTTCCAGCCTTAGCCCCCCCCATAGCCCATTACCAGTCCTAACCCCCCCCTCAGCCCACTTCCAGTCTTAGCCCCCCCATAGCCCATTACCAGTCCTAACCCCCCCATCAGCCCACTTAGCCCCCCCATAGCCCATTACCAGTCCTAACCCCCCCCCCATCAGCCCACTTCCAGTCTTAGCCTCCCCCCATGGCCCATGGCCCATTACCAGTCCTAACCCCCCCATCAGCCCATTACCAGTCTTAGCCTCCCCCCCGGCCCATTACCAGTCCTAACCCACCCCCATCAGCCCACTTCCAGTCTTAGCCTCCCCCCCCCGGCCCATTACCAGTCCTAACCCCCCCATCAGCCCACTTAGCCCCCCCATAGCCCATTACCAGTCCTAACCCCCCCCCCCCCCATCAGCCCACTTCCAGTCTTAGCCTCCCCCCCCCATGGCCCATTACCAGTCCTGACCCCCCCCCATGGGCCATTAACAGTCCTCCCCCCCCCCTATTAGCCCACTTCCAGTCTTATCCCCCCCATCATGCCATTACCCCTACTTACCCCCCCCTGACGCCCCCTAGCCCCCCCATGGCCCATTACCAGTCCTGACCCCCCCCCATGGCCCATTACCAGTCCTAACCCCCCCATCAGCCCATTACCAGTCCTGACCCCCCCCCCCATGGCCCATTACCAGTCCTAACCACCACCCCCCCATGGCCCATTACCAGTCCTAACCACCCCCCTCCCTCATCAGCCCACTTCCAGTTTGGCCTCCCCCCCTCCCATAGCCCATTACCGGTCCTAAACCCCCTTCTCCCCTATCATCCCAAATTAAAACAACAAAAAAACCCCAAACCGGCTGCTTCTGCCGCGGCAGCATCAAGAGCTCGGCCGCGGGGCCGCGGGGCCCCCCCTGCCCGGCAGAGCCTCCCTGCCCGGCAGAGCCTCCCTGCATCTCTGCTTTCTTCAAGTCACAAAACGCGGGCTTCTTTCAGAGCCGCGAGAGTTTCCTTTCTCGCGGCTCTGTTACAGAGCCGCGAGAAAGGAAACTCTCGCGGCTCTGAAAGAAGCCCGCGTTTTGTGACTTGAAGAAAGCAGAGATGCAGGGAGGCTCTGCCGGGCAGGGGGGGGCCCCGCGGCAGAGCTCTTGATGCTGCCGCGGCAGAAGCAACCGGGTTTTTTTTGTTTTTTTTTTAACTTGCGATGCTGAAGAATGTTTTTTGCGCGGGGCCCCCTGAAACGCGGGGCCCTGTGCAAAAAACATTCTTGCTCAATGGACGGGCCGGCCCTGCCTGAGGCTAGTTTTGGCCCTACTCTTTGCAAAGTCAGTATTAAATGACTATAAATAACATGAGCATATAATAACAATATGAGACACGTACACAGAGATGATTTCACACCAAGGAAATACAAATCGCAAACATGACCCATGTTTGAAAGGCTACATAAATGTTCTCTTAGTTTTGCAGCACTTTTGGCTGGAACAGTGAGCATCGATAAGGTCTGCTAGTGAAAAACAGTAGTTGGAACAGAATGCAAAGCGGCTCTCTGAGCGAGGGAGGGGCGGAAGTTGACTTGCTGGTTGTGGATACTGGACTATGAGTTGGTACTTTTCAAAATTGTCCTTGCTGGTGGAAGGCATGATATCTTAACATGCAGCGAAGAGACAATCAGAAACAAGGTTCAGCTTTGCAACCAGGAGATTAAAAGCCAGTAAAGGCAGAGCTTCTGGTTCTGATTTAGTTCTCGGTTCAACTTTTGCGTTCCTCTTTCTTTATTTCCTTCCCTATAACTTCACGCCCAGGCAATTTGAATCTCCTTCCTCACCCCACAACTTATTTGCATATGTAAACAGAAGAAAAAGGGTGCTATTTATCTGTCCCAGGAGCAGAGGGTGTCACCTCGATGTTCCTCCCTCCCAAGGTGGCCCTGGCCCTTCAGGGGCTGGAGCACTGCTTTCCTCCGCAGTAGCGGCCAGGCCCCAGATCCAGAAGTGAGTCAGGCTGAATACCACGGGAGGGAGAAGGGCAGTGCTACAGGAGTGCTACGGGGCCGCCATTGGCGGTCTTGGCAGTGATTGCTGCAGGACGCAAGGTTTTGACAGTCACAAGCTGCCAGAGTAAAATGTCGCTAACCACCCGAATCCTTAAAGGAGTCGCAACCCCAAGGATAAGGAAGAAGGGCAAAGACGACTGCAGGATCAGGAATGCTGTTGCCACTGTGATGGCAGAGAAAAAATGTTTAAAAATGCCCGGCCATGTTTTAAATGCACGGCAGGTCCGGCCTGCCTTTGAGCTGTAGGGAGGCAGGGGGCAGCATGCTTTCTGATTGCCCGGGTCTGCTGCGGCATCAAGGTGGTGCTGGGGGGGGGGGGGGGGCAAATAAAAAGGAAAAAGTGGTTGTAAATGAAAATTTAAAAAGTACCTGCTGACAGTCACATTAAGAATAAATGAAAAGGGTCAGTAAAGTCTCAAATAAGGAAATAAACATTTAAAATGAAAGGCTGGCTCGTCAAATAAAGCGCCAAATAAACAAATCTTTACTGTTTCTGAAGAAATATGTGAGTGTGAATGTACGGGGAACAACCTCCCCTCTCAAGCACTGACCAGAAATATGTGAGTGTGAATGTACGGGGAACAACCTCCCCCTCTCAAGCACTGACCAGAAATATGTGAGTGTGAATGTACGGGGAACAACCTCCCCCTCTCAAGCACTGACCAGAAATATGTGAGTGTGAATGTACAGGGAACAACCTCCCCCTCTCAAGCACTGACCAGAAATATGTGAGTGTGAATGTACTGGGAACAACCTCCCCCTCTCAAGCACTGACCAGAAATATGTGAGTGTGAATGTACGGGGAACAACCTCCCCCTCTCCCCAAAGCAGAGAAGAGAAGCACTGACCAGAATAGGGAAGAGCACAGAAAAAGATCATAAAATGTGACAAAGACAAGTAGTTCCTACTTTCCCGTGTCTGCTGCAGTAAAATACTGAGAGCATGTGGAGGCGTGTGCTTAAAGGAGAAGCCCGAGGGGATGTGGAGGAAGAACGCAGTCCAGAGAAGTAGCGTGAGGAAGAAGCAGTAGGAGTGACGTGCCTGAGAGAGAGCACAAGAGATCAGGGAAGAACAGTAGAAGCAGAAGAGGGTGAGACATGAAGAGACCTGAGGGTGAGCAGCAGAAGCCAGAAGAGAAAGGCCGAGGGCAGTTGGCAGCCATCTTTGAGAGAGAGAGAGGCAGGCTGAGGAGAGGCCCAGTGATCAGGACTCTGGCAAAGTAAAGACCGCAGGTGAAAATGTGACAAGCACTGCGGCCTGCAGTTACCCCGGTCTGAGAAGTAAAAGAAACTGTGAGTGCGACAGAGCTTGCCAGGGGCAAGCAGCAGCCATCCCTGAGAGACCAGGAGAGACAGTCACAGCGCTGGGGCAGGACTGGGGCTACCATTAAGCAAATTAGGTGGTCACCCCTATGCAAACAGCAAGTGTAATCTGAAGGGGGCAGAAGTGGGAACGGCATCACAGCGCCGGAGCTGAAGGTAACTCCAGCGCTTTGGTGCCATTTTAAAAGCATTGCTGCCGCTGCACATTCAGGAGAGGGGTGGGCAGCAGCAACAGAGCAGGGGATGCTGTGGGGGGAGGGGGAGGGGGGCGCAAAGGATGAGGTTTGCCCAGGGCACCTCATACCCTCACACCGGTCCTGCCCTGGGGGCACTGAAAGTTGTGGTAAGCGGCACAGGCCAAGAGAGTCCCTGTCATTAAGGACGACCGTGACTGCAGGGTCTGCAAGATTCCCATTTGGTAGGGCTCTAAGTAACAGAAAAGGTACATAATTAGAAGACTTAAGTTTTATTTTATTTTCCAGTTTATGGAGAATACAGATCAGGTCTACTTTGTTTGTGAGGCCCTAGAGAGTTTTTTTCTTTGTAGTTTGTCAGGGCTGTCAGGGGAGAAGAAGCGTCTTTGCCCACTGTGAGGGAACTGCACAACTTATCACGTAACCCCAAGTCATCCATTAGATCTGGACATCGGCTGTGCCCCACGGGCCACTCTTCCAAATGCCAGAGGTGAGACCTAAGCCTGCACTAACACATGATTGGCCAGAACATTACATTTTAATTGAGCTCATTTAATACTCGAGGGGCGAACACAGACTGAGGTATTTCAGGGCCCAAGAGACATATGACATGTGCATTTGAGTTTTAATAAGTGAGGGACCTGTGAGCTTTTCTATCCTTCAGTAAAACCGGGAAGACTTGATTTGAAGGGAACACAAAGAAAGAGAAATTTGCAATTGGGTTTGTTGTGGTGTCATCATTGAATACCAAGGATTTGTGAAATCAGACAAATGTTTCTTTGAATTGGTTGATTGCTTTTACTGTATTTACTTGTTTCACTTAAGTGTTTGTGAACAAATTGGATTTCTTATTTTATCCCCCCCCCCACCATCCTTCGACCCCAAATGAAATTTATCCAAGTGACAATTATTTCTGAGGATTGCCGTCCTTCTCCATCCCGAGAAACTTCATATTTTGTCATTACTTTTTTTTTTACAGCAGCAACAGCCCCTCTCCTGTACCTCCAAGACAATCATTTGTAGAAGTTACTAGTCACACCATGGAAGGGTGACGTCTGTTGTGACTCACCCCAAGGGAGGGTTAGTGCCCAGTGATCCTGGCTCAGCATTGATGATGCAAGGCGAGTCCATGCAGGCTAAGATTCCCTTGATTCCCACTCAGGGACAGCAACCTTGGGCCAGAGGGACTGGGGGTCTCTAGTCCTATAGGTGCTGCTTGTGGCCTTGGGCAAGCCACTTAACCCTCCATTGCCTCAGGTACGCAGGTAGACTGTGAGCCCTTCGGGGATGAGGGCATATATCCAGTGCCTGATTGTAGTGTTTGTAAAGTGCTCTAATACCTTTCAGCCTGGGAGGAATATCAAGAAATTAAATAAAGATAAAGAGGGTCAACATGCCTGGACCAGCTCATTGGCACACTGACTTCCTTACTCTTCTCATACCATTTAAACACTGGTCACTATTAAAATTACCATAGAGTAATAAAAATCATTGGAAGGGATTCAACTTTTGTCACGATGCCTGAGGATTTTGGGACATGAAGGATAGCGATATTGCCTGGTTCAGGATAGGGTCTGCAAATACATTAATTGTAGTTATGCATTAGCTGCTCTATCAAGCCTTAAAATGGTAAATACCAATTTTGCCAGCGTCCCACTGGGTTCCATCTTGCTGTCTTATTGGGAAGCCTTTCCCTTCACGTTCACCATCTTTCTCCTCTGCACTGAGTACCCTGATTCACAGTGAAGAAGGAGACTGGCCCCCTCCTCTCTTGGTGTCCCCTGTGCACACTCACCCACAGCGGCGACTATTTCTACATCTCCACGGAAACCAGAAACAAAACGCATGACCTGTAGGCTGAGTGCAAGGGTGAACCGTACAAATCAGCAAAGGGGATAAAGGCCGACGTTTCTGAAGCCCTACTGCTAGCCATTCATCAACAGCTTTTTTGGAACTGAATGCAGAGAGGATCAGTTTAAGTAGTGCATACATACAGATAAATAAATACCTTTTTTCCCATGTACTAGGACACAATAGAAAGGACAGAGAGTAGGGCATGCACATGGAAAGTACAACTTGCTGCAAAAGTAGTCTTTGAAACATGCTTAAAGTTGATTTAAAGAGGCACTCGGGCTTAAAGGAGGAAGTCTGAATAGTAGGCATCAAAGTTCATCTTGGAGATGGGTTTTGTGCCGTTGATGATTGTAATTATTAAGTTTTATATTGTGATTGGGCCTGATATTCAAAGTATTATGTGACTAATTTTGAGAGTTATGGGGGACATTCAAAGCTACTAATGTGGTTAGCAGACCTGATAACTGCATTAATTGCACTGACTGGGACATTCAGTAAGCACTAACTCCATCAGCACTGCCGAATACCCACAGGTGCTGCTGTTGCATGTCCTGAGCTAGGTTTTGTTTTGTTTTTTTAATATCGGGCCCGTTGTTTTCTCTTGTGCACTGCATTGAACAGGCTGTGGTGGTGCAGTCAATAAATATCAATAAATTTAAAAAGAAATAAACCGCAATGTGATTTTTGAGCAATTCATTTTAACATAAGAGATGCCATACTAGGTCAGACCAAGGTCAATCAAGCCCAGTATCCTGTTTCCAACAATGGCCAGTCTAGGTCACAAGTACCTGGCAAGTTCCCAAAAAGAGATACAGGTTCCATAATGCTTGTATTGGGGCAAGCAGTGGATTTCTTGGGTCCTCTTTAATAATGGTTTATGGACTTTTCCTCCAGGAATTTGTCCCAACCTTTTCTAAACCCAGCTACACTAACAGCTTTTACTACATCCTCCGGTAACAAATTCCAGAGTTTGATTACATAATGAGTGAAAAAGTATTTTCTCTTATTAGCCTTAAGCGGGTCACATTGTAGCTTCATTGCATGTCTCCTAGTCTTTCTACTTTTTGATGGTGTAAACAATCAATCTACATTTATCCGTTCCACTCCATTCATTAATTTATAGACTTCTATCATATCTCCCCTCAGCCGTCTCTTTTCCATGTTGAAGAGCCCTAACCTTTGGAGCCTTTCCTCATAGGGGTATCCTTCCATCCCCTTTACCATTTTCGTTACTGTTCTCTGTACCTTTTCTAATTCTGCTATATCCTTTTTAAGATATGGTGACCTGACGCCACTAGTGTGCACTAGGGAGAGGTAGGAATGTGTAGCTTCATAAAAGGCATTTGCCACTGTTTTGTAAAACCTTCTTTCAAATAAAAGGCATTTGCCACTGAAATAAATAATTAAAAATTAATTTGATACTAATGTTAATAAATAAATAAATAAGTTAATGACATATCTAATAAATAAGTAAAAAACATGAGCAACCTAGTGTTTTTATTTATTTTTTTATTTTATTTATTTATTCTTTTCTTCTATACCGCCCCTTCCAGAGATCAAGGGCGGTTTACAGGGAACAGTTTAACAATTTTTATATACTTTTACATGGAACAGTAATTTGAACTATGTACAGGTAACATTACATGCAGCTGTGTCAAAACTATTTACAAAGAACAATAATCAAATATTACAAAGAACAATAGACAATAAACATATATTACAATGAGACTTGTGTTCGTTAAGGAAGTTATTTACTTTTCTTATGTAATACATATTTATTAGATATGTCATTAACTTATTAATTAATTAATTTATGTATTAACATTAGTTATTAACAACATATTGGTATCTAATTAACTTTTAATTATTTATTTCAGTGGCAAATGCCTTTTATTTGAAGGAAGGTTGAACAAAAAGGTATTGGTCGATATATTTATGTTTTATCTATGTATTTTATAATTAGTTTTTGTCTATATGTTCCAAAAAGTATCAGATAACATATTATTTATATGTTTTATAGTTGTCCTCCTCATCTCACATATGTTTGGGTTTAGTTTCATTACAATTTTTTGATACTGTAACACAGCAGATCTCAGAGACCTGATAGGACCAGTGGAACAGGAAACTCCAAAGGAAGTTACACGGGAGACTTCAGAGGAAGTTACAGAGGGTGTTGTAACGTCAGAAGCTGCCATGAGGGAGAAGTGCTGAGTGATTCTGAAGCAAGCTCAGACTTCTCAGAGACGGAGTTTGAACCCCCTGCAGTTCCAGTCAGAAAGCTACAAAAGAGTTCTACACCAGGAACTAGAAAAGGTTCCCCTTGGCAGGTTAGTCAAAAGAAATATCCACATCTGATACAGAGAGGAATTCCTCAACACCTACTTGAATGGGAGAGACGTGAGACAGTGAAAAAGCCATGTGTGTTTGAGAAGCAGGCTTGTAAGAAGCGGTCTCAGAACGTTGAGGGAAACTGGGATATTGAAAATGTTTGCATGGATGAGACAGACAATTATATACCAGATAAACCAAGGCACAGAGTGATAAGAGAGAAACCTGTTCATTATAAAGAGCAGTGCTGTGAGCTACCAGTAAATGGGAGTAGCCGAGAGCCAGCAGTTAACAGAGGGAAACGTTATTCCAGGAAGTGTGTTTCTCTGCCTTGCCATTATAAAGTAAATGGTAATTACTTGCCTTGTACTGACTATGACTATTTGAGAAACCCAGGAGAAGATATAGAGCAAAGATATACGCAGGCTGATTGTTCACAGGACAGTGATATTGAGCCAATGATCACAGAAGATAGCTGTTTGAATCCAGGCTTGGAAGAAATGGAATGCTCTCTAATGATAGCTGATGAGAATCCTTCTTTGTTGTAAACTAGTACAAAAGGTTAAGAAGAGATTATCAGCTGCCTGCTATAATTATTCAGTTTCTGTTACATTTGAAAGCAAGTTTGCTACCTTTAAGTTCATCCAGTTTTGTATCCTAAGTTTTACTTCTGTTGTTGATGTTTTTGAAAATCCATAAACCCCGGGAGGGGAAATAAAATCCTTTTGAACCTTGACCACTTGGATCCACGACTACACTCCTTTCCAATACAAGGTCAGGTGACTTAATAGCTTGGCTAACTGCCTATACCACAGCCCTGCTGGGACTATAGGTGTTACAAGAAAATGGCGTCGTTCTTGGATTTTTGAAAAAAAAAAACTACAGCACAGAACACTACAAAGCTTCTTGAGTGGATACAGCTGATTTGAAAAAAAAAAGAGGAAAATCTGTACTGAAGTGGCACGGAGTGGATTTCTACATCCTGAGCTGACCAGAGGGAGCCTTTTCTCAAAGTGAGATCCTGCACCGTGTTCAGGTATAAGTGACTGGGCACGGGTGGCGAGGATTGGTGAGAAAAGGGGAGAAAAAAAAAAGAGGGAAAGATAAAACCTAGCCAAGTAGTAGAGAGGGGACAAAAAAAAATTGTTCCGCACTTGGTGGGCCTTGTTTTTCTTTTCTTGCAGGTACACAGACGCTGCAATGGATCCTGAAGAGATATGCAGTTGGATGGAGGCCCAATGGCAGGCCCAAGCCGAGCTGACGCGGCAAGCACAAGAGAGGACTATGACTGCAGTAGCGGCACAGCAGCAACCCCTGCTGGACCTGATTGCCACTCTGGTGAAGAAGATGCGCTCCCCAGAGGAGGACAATGTTTCAATGACCCCTGTGGTAGGAGTACAGAACTGCAATGCATTGACATTAGGACCTTTAGAACACTCTGATAACTTTGATGATTATGCAGAGGCTTTCGAAAGGATAGCTGTAGCAGCGAAATGGCCGCCAGACCAGTGGGCGGTAAGATTCGCCATGTCTCTAAGGGGAGAGGCTTTAGCAGCATATAAGGCGATGCCCGCTGATCTCGCGTCCCAGTATCATGAACTAAAATTAGCAGTTAGGGATAGGCTTGGGTTAACCCATACCCATTACCGCCGTCTTTTTAGGGAGGCTAAAATCCTACCTAAAGAGACACCAAAGGCCCTGATGCAGAGATTAACAGGCCTAGCATCAAAATGGCTTGCTCCTCAAACAGCCACGATAGAGTCTCTGGTAGACGCTGTAATTTTGGAGCAATATTTTGAGGCTGTGCCACCAGATGTAAAAGCCTTCCTATTATTGCAAAGGTGCAAATCTACTGGAGAAGCAGTGGAGCTGACAGACTGCTATTTTGAAGCAGAAATAGCTGGAGCTTCTCAAGGTCACCTGTTGAAGGTCACAGGTAGAGAACGAATGTCAGGGACAGGAAGAGCTTATAACCAGGATGTACCTAGGAGAAATGTGATGAAGTATGAAATGTTAAAATGTTTTCAATGTGGAGGAAAAGGGCACATGCAAAGAGATTGTAAAGCAAATGTTGTCCTGATATCTGGAGGAGAGAAACACACTGATGGAGAGTTTCTGGTGGATGTTCTGGTAGAAGGGGTAAAGGCTACCGCACTTCTAGACACAGGAGCAGACCAGAGCATGGTCTCCCGCAAAATGTGGGAAGCCATTCAGACACATAATCCTTCTGTAGGGAATAATTTAAATGGAAGTGTGAAAGTAAGGTGTGTTCACGGAGCTTCCTCCTATTATCCGATGTACGAGATGTGTGTGACTGGGTTAGATACAGTAGGGATGGTGCTAATGGCTGTTGTCCCCCAACTTCCCTATGGGGTGGTTTTAGGGCGGGACTGGCCCCCATTTAAAGAGGAAATGGGAAAGGGTCTGGAAAGGAAGATAGGCCTGAGCCAGGAAGAGCCTCTAGGTGAAGGTAGGGTACTGCCTAAGACCCCCAAAATAGAAGCCCTTGCCCAAAAGATCCCAAAGCCATTATCTGGAAAACCCCGAACGGAGATGGTAGCCCCAGCTAAAAAGAAATTTGTCTTAAAATTTGCAAAAATATCCTCGCACGCAAAAAGCCCTCAAAGAGCCACTGAAGCCTCAGCTGGGTATGACCTGTATAGCAGTGAGGATATTATGATTCCCAAGGGAGGAAAGACCCTAGTGTGCACTGGCATAAAAATTCAAACCCCCGAAGGATGCTATGGTCGTATAGCGCCCCGGTCGGGTCTGGCGACTCAACATTTTATTGACGTGGGGGCAGGGGTGATAGACCCCGATTACCGGGGTGAGGTTAAGGTTCTTCTTTTTAATTTTGGAAAAGAAGATTTTGTAGTTAAAAGGGGCGAAAGGATCGCCCAACTCATATGTGAGCGTGTAGGGTTCCCTTTAGTGGAAGAGGTACCTTCCCTAGCTCCCACCACTCGAGGAACAGGTGGATTTGGCTCCACTGGGATAAAAGATGTAAAAAGCTTAGCAGCTATAGCAGAAGAAAGGAGGGAGGAGGACTTAGGGCCACAACCCTCAGATTGGAGGGAACGACCGGAGCTGCGAACAGGGTCGGACCTGTCCGAGCACCAACAGGGGGAATTAACCCGGGTACTAAGAAAGTATTCTGACGTCCTCACCGCCGTGCCCGGCGAAACACGTTTGGTAGCGCACGAGGTCATCACTACCCCGGGGAAAATCATCCGGCAGCGCCCATATCGCCTGCCCGAGGCTAAGAAAAACGAGGTTATCACACAAGTAAAAGAGATGGTAGAAATGGGTATCATAGAAGAATCCCATAGCCCGTGGTCCAGCCCCATAGTCCTAGTTCCCAAACCCGACGGTACGCTTCGTTTTTGTATTGATTTTAGACAAATTAATGCAATTTCCCAATTTGACGCGTACCCCATGCCAAGGATAGATGATTTATTAGATCGTCTAGGGCAGGCTAAATTCCTTACGACCCTCGATCTAACGAAAGGATACTGGCAAATCCCGTTGACAAGGGATTCTAAGCCCAAAACAGCTTTTTCCACACCAATAGGCCTATACCAGTTCCGACGTATGCCCTTTGGGCTACATGGTGCGGCAGCCACCTGTCAGCGTTTAATTGACCAAGTTCTGAGGCCGCACCAAGAATACGCTCTGGCCTACATGGACGACGTAATTATCCATAGTAGCACATGGCAGGAACATTTGGACCGAATTGAGGGAGTATTACGAGCCATGCGAAAGGCAGGCCTCACCCTAAACCCAAAAAAATGCCTTTTCGGAGCTAGGGAGGCCAAGTATTTAGGGCACGTAGCGGGGAATGGTATAGTAAAGCCACTAGCTGACAAGCTAGAAAGTGTGCGGAATTTCCCACAACCGGTGGATAAGAAGCAGGTTCGTAGCTTCCTGGGGCTGATAGGATACTATCGGCGATTTATCCCTAGATTTGCAGAGGAAAGTTGCATTTTTACAGGGATGATAAAAAAGAATGCCCCTAATAAGATACGGTGGACTCCGGAGGCGGAAGAAGCATTTGTCTCCTTAAAGGAGAAGTTATGTCAGGCCCCTGTATTGAGAGGAGTCGATTTTAAATTACCTTTTATTGTCCAAACAGATGCCTCTGAGACAGGACTAGGGGCGGTCATGTCTCAGAGATTCGGAGGGGTGGAACACCCGGTTACGTATTTAAGTAGAAAGCTATCCAGTGCAGAACAGAAATATTCAACGGTGGAGCGGG
Source organism: Ichthyophis bannanicus (assembly GCA_033557465.1). NCBI lineage: Eukaryota > Metazoa > Chordata > Amphibia > Gymnophiona > Ichthyophiidae > Ichthyophis > Ichthyophis bannanicus. The sequence goes on along the minus strand of CM066035.1, from coordinate 904,733,400 downwards.
AATGCTTGGCCATTAAGTGGGCAATAGAGACTTTGAGGTTCTACTTAACCGGCCGAAAATTTACGTTGGTAACTGACCACGCACCCTTAAAATGGCTCAGCCAGATGCGCAATAATAACGCCCGCCTTACAAGGTGGCACTTGGCCTTGCAGGCCTTTCATTTCGAAGTGCAACACCGAGCCGGGAAGTTGCATGGCAACGCCGATGCCCTCAGTAGAATTACACGCTGTCCGACGAGGACGTCAGCAGCGTGTAATAACTTAAGGAGGGGGATATGTAACACAGCAGATCTGTCCCTTGCTTTAAATAGACAAAAACCTGATGCAAACAGGCTAGGTTCTGACAGGCAGGCAGATCAGAAGCATTTCTGTTGCCATAAGCAACCCAGGCAGGCACAGGATCTGCAGCCGTGCCTAGTTAGGAAACACCTCTCATTAGAGGGAGAGGACAACTTCCACGTGAGGGAAGACACGCCCCTAGGGCATTATAAAAAATGTGTAGAGAAAACAGCTGATAGCACAGAGAGAACGAGGAGCTCAGAGAGGACCGGGAGCTCAGAAAGAAGTTCAGGGAGGACCCAGAGAACTCAGAGACCTGATAGGACCAGTGGAACAGGAAACTCCAAAGGAAGTTACACGGGAGACTTCAGAGGAAGTTACAGAGGGTGTTGTAACGTCAGAAGCTGCCATGAGGGAGAAGTGCTGAGTGATTCTGAAGCAAGCTCAGACTTCTCAGAGACGGAGTTTGAACCCCCTGCAGTTCCAGTCAGAAAGCTACAAAAGAGTTCTACACCAGGAACTAGAAAAGGTTCCCCTTGGCAGGTTAGTCAAAAGAAATATCCACATCTGATACAGAGAGGAATTCCTCAACACCTACTTGAATGGGAGAGACGTGAGACAGTGAAAAAGCCATGTGTGTTTGAGAAGCAGGCTTGTAAGAAGCGGTCTCAGAACGTTGAGGGAAACTGGGATATTGAAAATGTTTGCATGGATGAGACAGACAATTATATACCAGATAAACCAAGGCACAGAGTGATAAGAGAGAAACCTGTTCATTATAAAGAGCAGTGCTGTGAGCTACCAGTAAATGGGAGTAGCCGAGAGCCAGCAGTTAACAGAGGGAAACGTTATTCCAGGAAGTGTGTTTCTCTGCCTTGCCATTATAAAGTAAATGGTAATTACTTGCCTTGTACTGACTATGACTATTTGAGAAACCCAGGAGAAGATATAGAGCAAAGATATACGCAGGCTGATTGTTCACAGGACAGTGATATTGAGCCAATGATCACAGAAGATAGCTGTTTGAATCCAGGCTTGGAAGAAATGGAATGCTCTCTAATGATAGCTGATGAGAATCCTTCTTTGTTGTAAACTAGTACAAAAGGTTAAGAAGAGATTATCAGCTGCCTGCTATAATTATTCAGTTTCTGTTACATTTGAAAGCAAGTTTGCTACCTTTAAGTTCATCCAGTTTTGTATCCTAAGTTTTACTTCTGTTGTTGATGTTTTTGAAAATCCATAAACCCCGGGAGGGGAAATAAAATCCTTTTGAACCTTGACCACTTGGATCCACGACTACACTCCTTTCCAATACAAGGTCAGGTGACTTAATAGCTTGGCTAACTGCCTATACCACAGCCCTGCTGGGACTATAGGTGTTACAATACATATATACGTGTTATGTTTTATGATCTCATTGGAAATTTTATTTGATTTTAATGTTTACCTATCATATTTTGTCAAATGGTGTTTTTAGTTATTATATTAATTTGTATGATTTCATATTTATTGATTTTATTTATTATTTGATTTCATTCGTTCATTGTTTTATTAATTAATTCTGACGGTTTGTTTTATTTATGATTGTGTTCTTTCGAGGTTTGCTCCCTCATGCTATATCCCCTGAAGAAGGCCGAGAGGCCGAAACGCATATGGGACAATAAAAGGGGTTTTACAAACCTGAAAATACTGCCAGTCTTGGTATCTATTCCTTTGTTCCTATTGCCACTACCCAGACAGTGGTGCCGGTCAGCACATTTTTTACGAGATGTTTAAGGTTGGACACTATCCAGATAGTGATGCTGAATACCCAGATTCCCTTTTGGCTACCACAGCAGGTGCTTTTCAAAAAACGCCAGCCGCGGCAGCTGAAGATTGGCCCTTTATTATTTGGGGTTAGCCCACACCTCAATATTCCCCTTCCCTTTCCAGCAGTAGCTACATTTGAGGATTTCCCTGTCCCCAGAGAGCTTACAATCAGGTAATGGAGGGTGAAATGTCTTGCACAAGGTCACAAGGGGCAGTGGCGTAGCAAGAGCGGGGCGATGGGTGTAGCCCACCCCAGGTGCTGACCAGGAGGAGAGTGCCGAATCCCAGGCCCACCTGACGGACCTGCGTGGAAAACCTACTTTAACGTCATGAAGTGAAAGGAACTCCATAGTGTAGACAGGACAGTATAGGAGAGAGAGGAAGCGCATAGAAAAGACAGGCAAAAGGAATAAGACATAAAGATAAATACACACGGTTCCCTGCTTAGACTATAGGGCTGTCCTTACCATGCCCAAAGGGGGGTGTTGCACCAGAAGAGCGACTCAGGTAAGCTAAGGGCAGTCCTAAAAAAGAAGGTTTTCAGAGGTTTGTTTGTTTTTTTAGCACTTGAAATTTAATTCTGTGCGGAGGTGGCCCGGCAAGTCATTCCAATGTGCCGGGGCCGCAGCAGAAAAAGCGAATTGATAGTTTTTATGCATATTGCTTTGTGGATATCCTAAAAACCAGACTGCCTAGGGGAGGGGGGGGGGTTTACCAGGACCTGCCTGAAAAACATTGCTGTAGCAAATGCAGCTGACATTGTGGGTATCCTATCTGTTATTTGAATGTTTGACTATGCTGTTATAAAGTTGCACTTTACTGATATCATATCATATTGCAATCTATTACTGCCTATCTCCAAGCTATCTCACTGTTCTAATATACTATACTTTGTAACCACCTAATTGCTATGGTTCTAGGCATCGAACACTCCTTGATTGTTTGCCGTGGAAACCGCCTTGATTGAAGGAGAAGGCGGTATAGAAATACTGTTAAATAAAATAAATAAAATAAAATTATATCAAATAAAATTAAACTGTAAGATTGCCAAAGTTTTTGGCAGGTAAATCTGGGATACTTGTTATCCGAATTGGGGGGAAAGGCACCTTAGTTCCAGGTATGAGCAGCAGGGCATGGAGGAGCGAAGAGGAGTCCTACCTTGCAACAAATGGTGCTTGGCATTAGGAACTGGCCCCAGTGAGTCCTACCTTGGTCATCTCTACAAACATGCTTTAAGCTGCCAAGGATGGACCCTTACCAAGTGCACAAATCCCAAAACTAACATTGCAGTTCCCCAAAGGATGCATCATAATGCTGAGCAACAAAGGCAAGCCCTATTTGTGCCTATGGCCTATAAGTGCCTTCATTCTGCAGCTCCTCACTACCTTCCCCTTTTTATTCCTCCCTGTACCCCTCCTCGGGAACGCCACTCTTCTGTCAGATCCCTGCTATCTGTGCCCTCCACTTCTACTGCCAACTCCGGACTTCGTTCCTTTCACCTTGCTGCTCCCTATGGCTGGAACAAACTACCTGAGTCTGTGCATCAGGCTTCTTCTCTGGCCCTTCCCAAATCCAGGCTGGGCGCTCGCCTCTTCGTTGCCGCTTTAGCATCTGATCTGCCATTCCTGTCCACAGCTGCTATATCGTCTGTCTTGACCAGATTGGAAGCTCTGCTGAGCAGGGCCCATCTTTTATGTGTGTCTTTGCAGAGCTGCGTATTCCTTTTAGCATTATACAAATGATCAGATGTTGTTGTAGTAGTGGCGGCCGTGCGAGTTACCTCAGGCCGCAGGGCTAAGGGTTTGAATCCTGCTAGAAAACAGCAACCTTGGGCTGGAAGGACTGGGGTTTCTAGTCCCACAGGTGCTCCTTGTGGACTTGAGCAAGCCACTTAACCCTCTGTCACTTCAGGTACAAAAACATCGATTGTGAACCCTTTGGGGACAAGGGAACAAGATATCTATACAGTACCTGAATGTACTCCACGCTGACTGGTAGAAAAGCCGTATATAAGCATAGTTAAATAAATACGGCATCTGATTCCCACATATCTGTGTACTGGCATTTCTCACAGTAGCTACACCTGTCCCATCATGGCATGTATCAGTCTGTGTGCATCCGCTCTCTGTGGGGCAACCCTGTCTGCTTTCCCACAGTCTGCTTTGTGGCACTGCTCCCCTGGTCAGAGCTGTGTGGGCATGGGAGGTGAGATCCCGGTGCCATCATACCAAGTAGCCAGACTCCAGATATATCACCGCTTTCGCAGCTTGCGTAGATCCTGAACTGGGGAAGGATGGAGGCCTCATGGCACAATCTGGAGGATGTTGGCACAACATCAGTCATGTCTCCCAGTGCATGGCACAGCTGTTGTAGGATTGCCCTATCACACTGGCACCTGCAGCCATCCATATGGTCCAGGTACCAGCCAGTCATTCATGGCCACCTGAACTGCAGATCAGCACACCAGATCTTCCTGTGCTACCCCCCAACCAAACACTCTTATTTGCAGTCACAAAAGACATCATTCTGCCAACAGCTGACAGCTGCTATACCATAATGGTATGATGTCCCAGGACTACACATATGATCTCCCTTTCTCATTCCAACATGATTTGTTTCCAGACTCACTCACATACTATTCTTACAGCAACAGTCCCAGTTTTTAAAACACAGGATTTGTTAGGATCCCATGGATTAGCTCTTATAGCACAAACAACACATTTCAGCATAGGCAGGATAAACACATTTGCTCTTTAAATATCTGTAAGGGTGGTTATTAATGCTTTTTTTTTAATTTACAACATTCCTTCACCTCTGCTTTCTTTTCTTTATAACTGCATCTTGTGTTTTGCTAGATTGCAGTCACATCAGTTCAGCACATACCTGTCACAACCATTCTTCTATATGAGACAAACTAACGAGCACAGCAGAATATTTTCTAAGTCCTGGCCTTATTCCAAGTTTTTAAGCAGGAATAACAGGGGCGTCCGTGGGGATATTGCAGAGTATACAAGGGCCTTTCCAGAATATGCTATACACGTCTCCGCTGCTGAACATGCCCCCATTCCAACCCTTTTGGGCATGTTCTGAGATCCCACAGGAGGAGTGGCTCAATGGTTGGGACAGGTTACCTCAGGTTGGAGGGCAAGGGGTTCAATTCCCACATAGAGACAAGTAACCTCAGGCGAGAAGGACTGGGGTCTCTAGTCCCATGGCCACTTCTTGTGGCCTTGGGCAAGCCACTTAACCCTCCATTGCCTCAGATACACTTAGAAACATAGAAACATGATGACAGAAAAAGACCACATGGCCTATCTAATCTGTCCTTCTATATCAACAACTACAACAGTCCACTTTTTACCTTTAGAGATCCTCTGTGTTGGTCCCATGCTTTTTTGAATTCAGGTACTGTCCTCATCTCTACCACCTCCACTGGGAGACTATTCCATGGATCCACTACTCTTTCCGTAAAGAAATATTTCCGCATATCACTCCTGAATCTATCTCCCTTCACCCTCATCCCATGTCCCCTCGTAGCAGAATTTGCTTTCAATTGAAAGAGGCTCTCTCCCTGAACATTTATGCCACGGAGGTATATAAACATCTCAATCATATCACCTCTATCCCGCCTTTCCTCTAAGGTGTACATATTAAGATCCTTAAGTCTGTCCTCATATGCTTTATAATGAAGCCCACTAATCATTTTAGTAGCCACCCTCTGCACCGACTCCATCCTGTTCACATCCTTTTGAAGGTGCGGTCTCCAGAATTGCACACTATACTCCAAATGCGGTCGCACCAAAGACTTATACAGAGGCATTATCACATCCTTTTTTCTGCTAGCCATTCCTCTCCGTATGCACCCAAGCATCCTTCTAGCTTTTGCCGTCGCCTTTTCTACCTGTTTAGCTACTTTAAGATCATCAGACACAACCACGCCTAGGTCCCGCTCTTCTTTAGTGGACAAAAGTACTTCACCTCCTATACTGTATTGCTCCCTTGGATTGCTGCAGCCCAAATGCATGACTTTACATTTTTTAACATTAAATCCCAGCTGCCAAATTCTAGACCATTCTTCAAGCTTAGCTAGATCCCTCCTCATGTTATCTACACCTTCCTGGGTGTCTACTCTATTGCAGATTTTGGTATCATCTGCAAAGAGGCAAACCTTACCCGACAGCTCTTCCGCTATATCACTAACAAAGATGTTAAAAAGAATCGGATCAAGGACAGATCCCTGGGGCACACCACTGGTAACATCCTTCTCCTCAGAGTGAGCTCCATTTACTTGTACTCTTTGTCGCCTCCCACCCAACCAATTTCTAACCCAAGCAGTAACTTTAGGGTCCATCCCTAGGTTGCTCAGTTTGTTTATAAGTCGCCTGTGAGGAACAGTGTCAAAGGCTTTACTGAAATCTAAATACACCACATCTAGAGCTTTCCCTCGGTCCAACTCCCTGGTCACCCAGTCAAAGAAATCAATCAGATTTGTCTGACAAGACCTGCCTCTGGTGAATCCATGCTGCCTCGGATCCTGTAATCCGCTGGACTCCAGAAACCTCACTATTTTCTCTTTCAGCAGCGTTTCCAATAATTTACTCACCACTGAAGTTAAACTAACTGGCCTGTAGTTTTCAACCACATCCTTACTTCCGCTTTTGTGTAACGGCACCACATGAGCCTCTCTCCAGTCCTTTGGCACCACTCCCGACTCCAACGAGGCATTGAAAAGGTCAGTCAGTGGAGTTGCTAGAACGTCCCCAAGTTCTCTCAGTATTCTAGGGTGTATCCCATCCGGTCCCATCGCTTTGTCTACTTTAAGTTGAGCTTCAAGGACAAGAGAATAAAAAAAGTGCCTGTTAGAATATATCTGTAAACTGCTTTGACCCAGTGAAAAGCAGTATATAAGCACAGCTAAATAAAAAAAATCCCCTTGCTAGTGCCATGGACATGCATGATAGACAGCAATGTTTCAGAATATGGTTGGGGACATTTTTGACAGATAAACATCCCCGCCACACATAAAACGTCCTTATACGTGTTCTGGAACGACCTCCATAATGGATGTAAATTCTAAAAATACACATATTCCAATCATTAAATAGAAAATATTTTTTTGACCCTCTCTTTCCTCATTGCTGGAATCAGGGACAGGAGGTTGCCAAACAGGTAGAATTGGAGACACAGCTCTAAAATCAGGGACAATCCCTGGAAATCGTGGCCATCTGGTAACCCTACTGTTACGCTGACATGGGGCCATTTTGTTTTTGTTAAGCTGCTGCTACAGTGTAAGTTGGATGTGTCTGGGGAGACCTGTTGTACACAACCTTAGGTCAATTTCTTCATAAAAGCAGTTAATAAAATCTTAATAAATAAAATAAAAAGCCAAGAAGGGCAATGGCCTGAACCGGGAAAGGGGACTATAAGGGGAAGTGGTCCTCTGATTGTGTTTAGGCTCATTACAGCTTTGCTTGGCCACTGAAAAAGTGAAATCATAGCGGAGTAGACAAATGACCTGAGTAGAGTTTCATTTAGAGAAAAAGAAATCCTCTGTCTTGTGCTGCAGGCAGAAATTGTTTGAGTTGTAATTTTCTTAAAATTCTCTATTTTATTTATTTAAAAAAATGTATATTCCGCACTAGAGATCTAGGCGGATCACAACTAACATACACAATTAAAAATCAAAGACTAAAAGCTAACAAATAAAATAAAGATGTTCCAAGTAGTTCTTTTGTTTCCCCAGGGAAGATGAATTCCCCCTAATTCTGCTTTTCACAGCCTAGTCCTCTCTTTTGTATTTAGTTATTGGCTCACATTTCTCAGCCAAGACACATATCAGCGTGTGGGCTGTTTTCCCTCTCCTCTGACGTGATAATGACAAATGACCAAAGGTTTTTCTATAGCTTTCTGGGGCTAGAGGAGACCTCCGCTGCATAACCGTACCATTGGCTCTTAGGTTACAAGATACAGGATGAAGACAAGAACTAATCGGAGCAAGAGTAGAGTCTCCCAGTAGCAATGAGAAGAGGGCCTCCCTGTAGCCATTGAGGAGCTGCCATTGCAGACCTTCCATCTGTACCCTTCGGCATTCCTACCAAACTCTCAAGTTCACTATGAAGCTTGCATGGGCATTCATTTCTCTTTGCTATGTTTTGTTTTCCTGTTGATGTTGCTATGATTTTTTTTCTCTGATTTGCATTTTCAGTTACTGAAGACAGTCAACCTTCAGTGACTCATGGAGGGAGCAGGGGGAAAATACACCCATTAATCCCTAATCCCTTAGTCTTTGGAAGCATCTAAGCCACATAAAGTAGATCGGAGGTGATGCCTCCAGATGGGTTGGTTTTGTGAATACTATGACAGCTGTGAACCTCACTCCTAAGCCAGGATCTGCGGAGTATCTATCTATCTATCTATCTATTTAACATTTATAAAGCGCTACCACGTACGCAGCGCTGTTCAGACATATAAAGAGTGATAGTCCCTGCTCATCAGAGCTTACAATCTACTTGAGACAACAGACAATACACAGAAAACTAATCTAGTTAGGGCAAAACCAGGTTGGCTGTCTCCCATTACAACTACCAGTACTACTGCGCAAGTTACTATACACTCAGTATAAATAAATACATTCCAAGCAGGCATCATGGGTTAGATTAAAAACATCAAGGGTACATTACATCACATCAAGAGTTATATTACAGGCAGGCTGGGCATCAAGGCATATATTACATTTCATCAAGGGTTACAATTAGAGGATGCTTACAAGCTGATGATTATTGTGGTTCAGATGCCTCTAATCAGGTCTGCTCATTGGTGGAGTTTCAGGAGGCGGGGAAACGTGACCATTCCACAGTGCCGTGCCCAAGGGCCCCGCATGACCCTTAGGTGCGGGCGCACCTTGGAGCGGTTGCAATTTAAAAGTCTGCTGCCGGTGGTACTGCGGCCTGATTGGCCATGCGGTGGGAAGCAGGGAGGAGCATAGCTGCCTGCTCCCTTCCTCATCGCCGATCGGGCCGGGTCCGAGGCTCTCGTGCCCCGGAGTGGCCGCAATCCAAAAGTCTGCCGCCGGTGGTACTGCGGCCCGACCGGCCATGCAGCGGGGAGCAGGGAGGAGCATAGCAGGGAGTGGAGGAGTGGCCTAGTGGTTGGGGCAAGGTACTTCGGGCTGGAAGGTCGGGGGTTCAAATCCCACTGGAGGACAGCAACCTTGGGCCGGAAGGACTGGGGTTTCTAGTCCCACAGGTGCTCCTTGTGGTCTTGGGCAAGCCACTTAACCCTCCATAGCCCATGTTCCCTGTAAAATAGTTCTCTGTGTGCTGTGCTTTCCTGTCTAATCAATGTGTTTATACCTCAAAAATGTCCTGTCATGATTTGACAATTTCCAATCTGTAATCAAAAAACTGCTGCTGATCGCTGGAAGTAGCGGTATACAAATGTATACTAAATAAATAAATAGCTGCCTGCTCCCCTCCTCGGCACCGATCGGGCCGGTTCTGAGGCTCTCGCGCCCTGGAGTGGCTGCAATTTAAAAGTCTGCAGCCGGTGGTACTGCAGCCCGATTGGCCATGCGGTGGGGAGCAGGGAGGAGCTTAGCTGCCTGCTCCCTTCCTCCTCGCTCATCGGGCCAGGTCTGAGGCTCTCGCACCTTGAAGCGGCCACGATTTAAAAGTCTGCTGCCGGTGGTACTGCAGCCCAATTATGAGTATGATCTGAGTCTCTCCAATTGACGGCTAAGGCTTGGTGTAGTACTTGCATTGTGCCAACGAGAGCTTCCTTCTGGAGTTCATAAGATGAAATCTTTCAAGGTGTGTTTCGGAATTGCTTTTAATAAGACATGTGGCTCCCAATAGGATGGGAACAAAAGGAGCGGAGCCTGGACTGACAACAATTAGGTAAACCTTGTTTATTGTTGTCAGTCCAGGCTCCGCTCCTTTTGTTCCTTAGTGGTGTGCGGATCCTTTTGCTCTTTTTGGTACTGCTGCTCCCAATAGGATGGGAAATATTTCTGTATCTTTCTGCTGCATGTTCTCTGACTGCATTTCTTGGTACTTGAGGATCTTCTCCCTTTCCACAGGATTCACAGAATAATTACTTGGAACCACCTCTATTATTATTATTAGATTGGGTTTTAACAATCGGTTCCTGATCAATCAAGACACCTCCTGTGATGTTGCTTTGACAGCGGAGGGTTTTGCTTGTGCTGCCTGTACAATTACCACAAATGAAGAGTAACATGTGAAAGTCTTTGTGATGGCTGAAGGGTATTATCAATGAGGCATACGCCTATACAGCAGCTGCTACAGGATGTTATGCAATTATTACTAACAGATTGGTTGTAATTTGAGAAATAGCCCTTATGGTTTGGGTATTCTTGTTTTTTGAAAAACTCCTTTGTAAACCGGGGGCTCCATAGGGCGTTACCCTACTTTACCTTGATGGTATGAGTGTCTCTGGTGACGGAGTTACCTCAGGTAAGCCACCAGTGGAAACTCCCAGCTTACAGAGAAAATATTTTTTATATTTTTCTTCGCTGCACTCTACAACTTCTTGAACCTTAAATTCAAATAAGGACTTAAGGAATGAGAACATTCCACAAAGAACCATGTAAACAAGTTTATCTTTTGAAAAAATGTACTTTTAATATGAAAAAGACTGTAAATTCAATTTTTGTGAATAAACAATCTTTATAAATGTAATCAAATATTTTCTATGAACAAATCTTTAAATGTTTCTATTCAACAGTGGTACACATTGCCTTTTTCAAAAACAGGTAAGTATTAGTTAACCAGTTTAAAGCTTGAGATTTATTTGCTCCTTAGTTGAAGAAACGTTTAGTTCTAACGCTGTCTTTTATCTGTAACTTTGCACGTGAATAAGTATTGCCATTCAGGTAAAGACACCTTTGTTTCAAAAAAATTCAATTACTAGCACACTAGTGGTTGTCCAAAAAATAGTCACTGTGGTGTGTTAGTCACTCATCTCGAATCATCTTTCCAGGTCTTGCTGCTTTCTTGATATTGGGTGCCTTAGGATTCCCTCTGCCCCACCGATGTTCAGCTGCAGTCAGGATATCTACCACCTATCTTTAAAAATCGAGAAAAGAAACTACCTCCCTGGCTGGATGGGCAGTAACTAGAATGTTCCTATCCTATTTTCTTTTTCTATTTCTGTTACTTGTGAGGCTGGATATTCCCCCAAAAATAAAAAATAAGAAAGTCCCCATCTTTCCCTCCCACAGAACTCTCTGTGCCAAAATCAATTTTTCTTTTAGGTATGTACCAGTCAATCCTTTACAACTGCCAATCAGTTCAGGAAGAACTATTCCAATTACTAATAAACTGAATTCTTTAAATAAGGCAATGTTTTTTTCTTTTACATGCAACTCAATCCTTCTCTTTTTCAAACATACTCTCTTCCTCACTGAAACAGTTCAATATGATTCAGGATTAAATAAATCCTGTCAGCAGTACACTGGTTTAAAACAGCTCACTTTCACTTTCACTTTCCTCTACCAATTCAGGAAAGCAATTAAACATCACCTTTTCCTGCAGCACTACGCGGACCAAGATCACCATTCACACCTTGACACGCTCAGTAGTACATACAGACAAAACCCAAGCAACAATCATACAGGATTGAAACCGAACATACCAGACCCTGTTCCACCTGACAAATAGCATTAACTCCCACCCAAACGAACTACAATTCTCAGATAAGCCAACATGTAAATAGCTAGTTTCTCTTTAACATATGTTATTTGTAATGTAGTTATCCTGTTAAAACTGTACATTTCTGTTATATTGTAAGTTCAGTGTAGATTGTCTTCACTGCACAGTTATTGTTACATGTAAACCGCGATGATGATGAATAGCGTGGTATATAAGAAAAATAAATAAATAAACTTTCAGGGTTTCTCTCACTGCACAGGGAGTTTATACTTTCAGCCCTACTTCTCCTTCAGTGCTTGAAGGGCTCCAATGCTATTGAAAGCAAGTCTCGCACTGTTAAGCCTTTAACCACAACAGTGCTCAAAATTAAACTCCACTCTTCGACAAATCAATTCAAATTCTCATTCAGTTTGATTTTAAAACTGTTTGAATGAGTTACAGAGCTTCTCCAGTCTATTTCCAGTCACTATGGAAAACATTTCCACATTTAACTTTAAAATTTTCTCTGCAGCTTTCATTCCAGCTTCTTATACACTTTTCCTGTAAATGATTCTTAATTACTTACAATTCTGATATCAATGAAATCCTTATCCAACTCTTCCAAACAGACACACTCTGGCACACCTTACCCTATCAGAAATCTTCTTCCTAACCCTCCAGCTAAAGTTCCTGCACCAGCATTATATCTGCATTGTAAAAGTATCCTTCCACCCTTAGAAAATAGTCCATATTTCTAGCTTTATTTCAACTTAAACAGCTCTCTGTTACTGTTTTAAAGCCTCTAACAGACCTTTGCATATATAAACAACATTTTATAACCATTTCCTTTAAAGTTTGCTTGGTATTTGCATCATTTATTTAAATTACATCATGAGCTTTAGTCTTCTGTGATCCCTTACCATGTGCTTGCAATCTCAGCTGATTGCCTGCCTGCTCGTGGACACCATGATCCAGCACATAACTTATAAATGCTTTCATATGTGTACGCATTTAATACACTTTACTTTGCGTACATGTTTATTTCCTTTATTTACATATTCTTTTCTTTATTTTGGGCTCTTTTGACACTTTAATTTTTATTGCTAGTTTCACTTCATATTAATTCAATTTTTATTTTTGCTACTTTTGTTTTAATTTTGCCCTCTTGGGGTTCACCTTTGCCCCTCTGACCTGATTTGGGTCCAAAGCGAGCATTTTTGAGCCTTATTTTTATATTGTATTTAAGTTTTTTTTCTTTCCCAGGGTTTCTGCTTCCTGCCAGCCCCCTACCCTACCTGGAGTGTTACCATGCATGCACGATTGCACAACCACGCATATGTGGGCACGTCCGGATTCGGGCTGGCAGCTTAAAACTTTAATATTAGCTGTGGCCAAGCTTTCGAGCAGCACCGGAAGCCTCAGACTCACCTCCCTGCACATGCCTGATGCTCCTGAAGCCATTTTGGGGTCCTGGATGACATCACTGCAATCATGGGGGGAGGGGGGCCATGATCGGAAAGGCCATGCCCCCAGCCAGTCCTCTGGTGCCGCGAATATACTCCCACAGCCTCCCCTCTGCTCCAAGACAGCCTGGACCTCCAACAGCAAGCCAGGTACATTTTCACTTTGTTTTTATTTATTTAACAGTTTTTTTTATACCATTTTATCATTTCAAAGTGGTTTACATTCTAACTTAAACTTGGTAATATACATTAAACAGGGAGATTGAAAACTGGGATTTTTCTGAGGCAATGGAGGCTTAAGTGACTTGCTCAAGGCCACAAGGAGCGCTAGTGGGAATCAGACGCTGGTCTCTGGGTTCGCAAGCCAGTGCTCTTAACCATTAGGCTCCTCCTCCACTCTTCTGTGCCATTACTCCTTTAAAGATCTTAATTGCAAATTAAATTCTCCCAGTATCTCCAATAGTAAACAAAACAACTTTCTAGAATAGGAAACAAAATTCAATGTTTTCTAGACAGCAAAGAACTGTAGAGATCTAGGGTGATTTTAAATATGGGCTAATGCAGGGCCAGACTAACTGATTGGTGGTCCCTAGGCAAGCAAACATATTGGCCTCACCTCCCTTGTGTTGTCAAGTCAAAGCTGACACTTGGCAACACAGCCTCTGGTCTTTCTTAGCAAGGTGCAACTGGAAGTAAATTGCTAGGCCTTTCTTCCACATAGCGAGCCCACAGCAGCTGGTATTCCACGGTGGTCAATCACCCAGCTACTAGCCAGGCTTGATGCTGCTTAGTGTCCAAGATCAGACAAGATCAGTCTCATTTAAGGTGGCATCCATACGTTCTAGCCCTCGTTAACAGCAAAATAAACTCCCTCCGCTGCCAAGCACATTGTGATTTAGCAACCCCCCCTCCCCGCCGCTAAAGCACACTCATAACCTTTGTAGCAAACCTGCCACACCATGATAGCACTAACACCCAGGACTCCCAGAGCAACTGCCCTTCATAGGAAAAGGCAAAATTGCACCCTCAAAAGCCAATGCACCTTTTAGGGGGAAAACACAACAAGCACGCCTGCTATGGATCCCTAAACAGAACCTAAATGCCTGTAGAATCCCCTTGTCTCAGTCACACACATACAGTATAAAGACATAACACACAATCACAAATTATTAACAGAAACATTCAGACGAAAACCCCAAGATGCTGGGGTGCAAGCTGGTGGGGGAGGGGGGTGCAAGTATTTTTGTTTCATGTTGGTTTTTATATCACTTCCCTTCTTTCGTTAATCGTGTGCACTGTCGAGCAAAAGGATGTACTAAGAGTGCACTGATAAGGAACACTACTGTTTGATAGTGTGCGCTATTGAGCAATAGTGATCACTAGCAATGAAACATGGGAAGTGACACTATTTTGGCATTTCCTGTATCTTTGACATTTCCCATTTCATTTAAAATGAATGCATATCCCTAATACCTGGGAACGTTTGAGTTCTGGTCACCCTGAGATGTCTGAGAATTAATGGGGAGAAGAACAGACCGCAGCATTTTCCCTTTTATTTATTTATTTTATTTATTTGTACATATTTCTATACCGCCCCTTCCAGAGATCAGGGGCGATTTACACAGAACAGAAAGATAATAATATTATTATTATTATTGACATTGAACATTTTTAAATATAATAACTATTCACAGTCAGCTATTTACAGATTTGTATATTAAGCTTATGTTTCAAGTTGCCCTTATATGACTTACATGGAACGGATTAAGGAATGACTATGTGGAGGACCGAAGGAATTGTTCTGGTGTCATCAGTGTCTAGGAAGGGTCGGCTTGGGCTTGATGATCAGCATGGTCCTGTGAGGTCTGGTCATCGGTGTGCTGTAGATTGTAGAAATGTTGGATAAAAATGTATGTTTTTATCTCATTCCTAAAGGTTTGAAGGTCTTTAATCTCTCTTAGGTTCACTGGGTGATTGTTCCACAGAGTGGGTGCAAAGTATGAAAAAGCAGAGTTGCTTGTTTTCTGCTTTGTTTTCCAAACAGATTCAGGAACTAGCAATATGTTGAAGTTCGTTCTTCTTCTCGACCTGCTTTCAGGGGGGGGGAAGGGGTTTGAATTAATGTTGAGAGATGAGAGGGGGCTATATTATTGATGAGTTTGAAATGGTCACTATGGATTTATATTGAATTCTACTGGCAACAGGGAGCCAGTGCAGGGCGTATAGAATGGGGAAAATATGGTCGGATAGTTTGGCTTTAGAGATAATCCTTGCAGTGACATTTTGAGCCATTTGTAGTATATGAAGATTTTTTCTAGTGGTGCCCTGTAGTATGCCGTTGCAGTAGACTAGGTGCGGTGTTATTAGAGCTTGGACAATGGTCCTCAAATCGTTCATGTCTATGAGCGGTCTGAGCTGCTGAATTGTCCTAAGTTTGAAGAAGATAGTTTTGACAGTTTGTTTTATATGGGGAGAGGTCCTGTCAAGGGTAACGTCTAGATACTTTACCTCCAATTTAACTGGGAGGGAGATGTTCATAAGCTTGATAACTGAGGGGGGAGTAAAACTGGAATTTCTGGATGCAAAAAGCACTTCAGTCTTTTTGAAGTTAATATTCATGTTCATTGAACGGAGCCACAGTTTAGCTTCAGAGAGACAGGATGCTATGTTGTCATAATTAGGGTTAGATATGTCAAACGGCGAGAACAACATGATGTTGTCTGCATAGATGTGGTAGTTTATATTATGGCGTTTGAGTATGGAGCAGATAGATTGAAGGTACAGATTAAAAAGTACAGCAGAAAGAGTGGAGCTTTGCGAAATTCCCTGTTCTTGTGGGAATGACAGTGAAGAGACTTGATCTATTTGTACATATTGGATCCTGTTAGCTATATAGGATTTAACCAATCAAGGGTTTTTTCCTTTATGCCTAATTGAGTAAGTCTAGAGATGAAGGTGTTATGATTTACACTGTCAAAAGCTGAGGAGATATCAAGAAATATGAGAACAAAGGCTTGCTTAGCGTTATCAATGCCTCTGATAAGAGTGTCAAGAAGGGCTAGGAGAAGGGTTTCTACACTGTGGAATGGGCGAAACCCGTATTGATGCTCATCTAGAGGAGTAGTTGAGTCTATATAGTCCTGCAGTAGTATTTGAACAACCTTCTCAATCATTTTAGCAAGGAACGGTATGCCGACAATGGGGCGATACGATGTAGGGTCACTATTGTTCAGGGATTTATTTTTTAGTAATGGGTGGATTGCTGTCCGTTTAAGGTCATTTGACATGAAGCCTTGAAGTAGTGATTGAGTCACTATATTTAATATGTAAAGGGCTAGTTCTGATTTTGCTGCCTTGATCCAGGCAGTAATACTGGGCATGGATTTAAAAGTGATGTTGTTGTGTTGAGTTTTGCAATTGTCTCTAGCAGCTGCTTGTTTGTAATAAGATGGAAAGAGTTCCAGTCATTGGAGTTGTCAGTTGCAGGAGATAACAGGACTGGTGTAGAGGGGCTATTCTGCTTGAGCTTGTTAGCAAAATGGTTAGCTAGAGTTTGAGGGTTGATGGGGATCTTGTGAGAGTTAGCAGCAGGAGCTTTAGTCAAGGATTTAATAATCTCAAAAAACTCCCTAGGACGGTTTATGGCCTTTGACAAAACTTTTGTATGGCGTTTTTTGGCAGTGTTTATAGCTTCCTTATAGGCGTTGAGGGTTGCAAATAGTGTAGTCTGAGTTCTGGAGTTTTTTCCTTTCTCCATCTGGATTCCAATTTCCTGAGTTCCTTCTTTAATGTAGTTTGTTTGGCTGTATACCATTTCTCGTTTACTTTCTGCTGGGACCGTTTCTTTGAGGGAAATGGTTCAGCTGCTGCCATTATAGATGTCTTCCAATTTGTTTCTACTTTGCTAAGATTTTTTGAATAATTGTTTATCTTAGGAATAATTGATTCCAGGAATTTTTCATTATCAAATGGGCGGAATCTCTGTCCTTGGTGTATAGCATCGGTATGAACTGCGGCGGAATGAGGGTAGTGTAGAGAGAGGCATATTAAAAAATGATCAGACTAGGGTACCTGAGTTATGGTGGGTGGGCTATATTGTGGTAGATCAATATAGTGTACTGGGTTTTGTCCCGAAACGTGCACGTCGTGCGAACACATTGATATAAGAGCAATAGCTGGATTGGGATATTTTCGCCGTTGAGGAGTTATACAGATAAGTGCCCTTTTTGATGGGGTTTTTATGTTTTGGAAACCTTCGAATTGAATAAAAGAAGTTTGCCGTCTGGAGGGGGTTGGACTTTTGGTTCTGGTCCTCCCTCGGCACGCTCCGACAAAAATATACAAAAAAGAAAATATTAAAAAATAACTTATTTAAAGTGTTGGGGAAGAGACTGAGGGGTTTATTATTGAGGGAATTTTTGCTTATGATTCAATATTTATCCTCTTGAGAAGGGTTTATAGTATATTGTTCTTTGATAAGGCTTTCAATGCTGCTTTAACTTCTTCTTTCATCACCAATGGTTCCCGATCATAAGGTACAGGTTGAAACGGCTGTTGGTCCACTTGATCTTTATCATATAAAAACTCTGTATATTCCTTCCACCTTTTCTTGATCTTCTCAGCATCATTCAACATAGAACCTTGAGCATCTTGTAACATTCCAATTCGAGGCTGGAACCTTTTCTTTAACTCTCGTATAAAACTGTATATATTCTGCAAAAAAACAAAGCAAGATGCTCGCACCCAAAGGAACTAAAAGAAAAAAGTGAGAACCATAGCGCGGTTTGTAACACCAAATTATAAAATTATAACACATTTTATTTTGTTGCTATAAACTGTTTTATGGTTCTTATTTTTTCTTTTTGAACATATATCCTGCATCCACAGACACTGAGTGTAGAGCAAAACTCACACATTCACCCATAGTATTCAGTAAATTCCAGGAATTCCCTCTTCCCAACTGTAGATCATTCAATCCCCATATACCCTGTACATAGTTACGTTCTCATCCCCTGTACATAGTTCTGTTGCCATGTTTTACCATTCCATGAACTGAACAACAGATCGCATAATTTCGCTCTAGCTTGTTTTCTGTGTTCTATGTGAACCATTCTGAATTGTAGAAGAGCGGTATAGAAATAGTGTTAAATAAATCAATAATCGGATTCTGGTCATCTCAGTAACAACAATATAAACGTTCTCCTGTACCAAGCAGAACTAATACAACCCCCTACAAAGGTCACTGAGGATCTACAGAGCAAATCTACTATACCATACCAGCATCAACTTCCAAAAGTCACACAAGGAGCCTGCCCAGCAAAGAGCAGCACTGTAAATATTGTAGCGAAACCCTAGAACATCCATATTTCAAAAGCCGAACAAGTCAGATTACTGCAGTATAGATCCCTATATGAAAACTCCATGTTAACAGAACACCTGGCCTTGATCACACATTCAAAACAGAGACCCCCACTGAGTACAGAATAAAAATAAGTAGACAAAAATTAAACTGAAACCCCAAGAAGCCAGACTCTGCATAAGTACAACATCACAGAAATAGAAAAAGATGCATTTCCCTGCACCATGTATAAATGTAGCGCAAAGTCTGATCAATAAATTGAAAATAAAATTATTTATTCTACCTTTGTTGTCTGACCATTTTATTCTCTGGTCATGCTGGTCCCGATCTGAGGCTTCTCTTTTCTTCTGTCTTCTCTTAACTCTCTTTCTACAGTCTCTAGTCCATCTGCCATTTCTTTTTCCCCCTTTTGTTTTCTTCACATCTTTCTTGCATTTATTTTTCAGTCTCTCTGCCCAGGCACATTTCACTACTCCTTCTTACTATCCAGTCCACAATCCCCCCCCCCCCACCACTTTTCAACCCACAGCCCGGTTCTTCCGTTCCCCACCTCTTCTTCCCTGGTCCATTATTGCCCAGTCTTTTGCTCATTCTCTACCCCCCCCCCCCCCCAGTGTCTCTCCTCTCTCTCTCTTTACCTTCATACAGCATCTCTGCTCTCTCTTTCTTCCATCCTTCTGTATCTCCTCTTTCCCTTTCTATCCCCGTGTCCAGCATCTCCCCCTCTCCATCCCATCCCCTCTCTATTACTCCCATGTCCAGCATCTCGCCATCTCTTTCTTATCCCTTCTCTCTATTACACCCATGTCCAGCTTCTCTCTTCTGTCTCCTCTATTCCACTCCCCATGTCCACCATCTTCCCCTAGTCTCCCTTTAACCCCCCGTGTCCAGGGTTACCCCTCCATCTCAAACATCTCCACTCCTTGATTCTCTCTTTGGCCATTCTCCTATGCTCCCTTCCCATGTCCAGAATTTCCCCTTCATCTTCCTAGCCCCTCCCCCATCTAGCATGTCCCCTCTGCCTCCTTATTCCACCCCTGAATCCAGAATCTCCCCTGTCTCCCTGTGCCCCTCCATGTCCAGCATCACCTCCACCTCCCAATGCCCCCCATGTCCAGCATCTTCCCTATTTTCCTCTGACCCCCATGACCCCCCTTATCTAGGATATCCCGTTTTCCTGTGATACCCCTCTATGTCCATCTTCTCACATCTTCACTTCCCGTCCATCTCCCTATGCCTCCTCTGTGCCCAGTATCTCTGTTTCCCCAGCCCTCCATTTCCCTGCCAAGTATATTTCCTCCTCCTTCCAGCTGCTTTCCTGCTGCCCCAACTCTCTGTTCCCCTTCCCGGACTCTCGCTTTTTCACTCGCTCTTTGCACTCTCACGCCCTGCCCTTCATTTGTGTCCCACCCCTTATATCTTCTATTCCCTAAAGCACTGCCCCTTTCCTCTTATTTTCTCTGCTCCTCTCTCTGGGACCTCAGCTCTACTGCCCTTGCACTACTACCTCAGGGCCTCACAGCAGGCATGATATGGCCGACGGCTCTTCTGCCTGTGGGCAGGGTCTTCATTGGCCACCATGCTCAGTGGCCTTGCACAACTCTTCTGCCTATGGGACTTGTTCTCCTTTGGGCAGGCTCATCCCTTCTGCACCATGATCAGCAACCTTGCATAACTCTTCTGCCCATGGACTTGCTTCTCCCGTGGGCAGAAGAGTTATGCAAAGCCACGATTGTAGCCAAAAAAAGAAGAGCCTGCCTGCAGGAGAAACAAGTCCCATGGGTAGGCTTTCCCCTTCTCAGCCACGATCAACTGCCTTGCACAACTCTTCTGCCCACAGGACTTGCCAGCAGGCTCTTCCCTTCTTGCGCGACTCTTCTGGCTTGTCATTCAGTTGGGGTGGTGGCACTAGCGACGGTGCCCCACTGACCTCGGACCCTCCTGCGGCACTTACCATGCTTACTGGGTAGCGCTGGTCCTGTGAGAGGAGGGGATAGAGAATTGTGGGACCTGCACTGAGTCTCACAAATATTTTTTCTGCTGCTGCCACTACTAATCCAGGAATGAGAAGAAGATGAGAGGGGATGCTAGCAGAAGGCGGAAGGGTGAAGCACCTCCCCCCCCCACCTCAATTGCCTATAGGCGCTTAGGAAGAAAATGTGGATCTGTTTCTATCTGTGTTGGTTCTGTGTGTGTCTATGATCATGACAGATGATGGTGTTTGGATCCTGACCTCCCTTATTCTCCTGTTTACCACCCACGTATGTTAGAATCATTTCCCTTCTTCTACCCTAGTCCCTTGTTTGTTGCATTTGTCTATCTTGGATAGACAGTGAGCTCTTTGAGCAGGGTCCGTCTCTTACATGTACATGTACAGCGCTAGGTATGCCTTATACCACTATACAGATAATAAGTAGTAGTTTACCCTTTCCCTCTCAGGCCACTAAAGTAGCTTTCTGGGCTTGTAGAAAGCTGCGCTCCTCAACACACCTTTAGTCCTTTGCTTGCAACATGTTTTTTAGAGGCAGTTAGGAGAAAACGTGCTCCACCAGTCCAAAAATGTGGTTGTCTTGCTATGAGTCTGTCCAATGATTTGCGCACAGGTTGAGTTTGAGGGAAATGAATGGCTGAGATTAGCTGGGAGGCCACCTCCCGGGGTTAGCGTCTCTTTCCCACACCTTTCCCATACCTTTCCCATATATTCATAAATGACCTGGAAAAGGGAATAACTAGTGAGGTTATCAAATTTGCAGATGACACAAAACTGTTTAAAGTTGTTAAAACCCAAGAGGATTGTGGAAAACTGCAGGAGGATCTGGATAAATTGGAAGACTGGGCATCCAAATGGCAGATGAAATTTAATGTGGACAAATGCAAAGTTATGCACCTAGGAAAGAACAACCCACACTATTGTTACACGATGCAAGGCTCCACATTAGAAACCACCACCCAGGAAAAGGATTTAGGAGTCATCGTGGATAACATGTTAAAACCCTCCGCGCTCCACATTAAAAACCACCACCCAGGAAAAGGATTTAGGAGTCATCGTGGATAACATGTTAAAACCCTCCGCCCAGTGTGCAGCGGCAGCCAAGAAAGCAAATAGAATGCTAGGTATCATAAGGAAAGGAATGGAGAATAAAACAAAGGATATTATAATGCCTCTGTATCGCTCCATGGTACGACCGCACCTTGAATATTGTGTGCAATTCTGGTCACCGTATCTTAAAAAGGACATAGCGTTATTAGAAAAAGTACAGAGAAGAGCCACCAAATTGGTGAAGGGGATGGAAGGCTACTCCTATGAAGAGAGGCTAAAAAGGTTAGGGCTCTTTAGCCTGGAAAAGAGACGGCTGAGGGGAGATATGATAGAGGTCTATAAATTAATGAATGGAGTGGAACGGATAAACGTGGATCAATTGTTTACGCTATCAGAATATAGAAAGACTAGGGGACATGCAATGAAGCTACAGGGTAAACTATTTAAGACAAATAAGAGAAAATATTTTTTCACTCAATGTGTAATCAAACTCTGGAATCTGTTACCGGAGGATGTAGTAAGGGCTGTTAGTATAGCTGGGTTTAAAAAAGGTTTGGACAAGTTCCTGGAGGAAAGGTCCATAAACCACTATTAAAAAGGGACCCAGGATATCAATGCTTGACCTAGTACAAGCATTGTGGAACCTGTGTCTTTTGGGGATATTGCTAGGTACGTATGACCTAGATTGGCCACTGTTGGAAACAGGATACTGGGCTTGATGGACCTCGGTCTGACCCAGTATGGCATGTCTTATGTTCTTACCTGCGTTGCTGTCCTGTGTATCGCTGCCACCCCGTCTGTGCGCTTCTTGATTGACTGACGCAGGCGAGCCATAACGCAATATCACTGTGGAAGCAAAATCGGAGCATCTGGACATGCTCAGTCTCTCTGTGGTCAGTTCTTTCTTGCATGTTCTTGTGTTTCGGTTTCACAGCATTTATTTGTTTCGACTGGAAAGAAAAAATGTGCTCATTTTCAATTAGCTTTCCTCCCCTGAGGCTTGCCAAAGTACTCGCAGTTCGTACAGACCGCTCACCAGACAGACTCTATGAAATCTGACACCCTCAGCCATCTTTCCCTCAGTTTCAGTCCCCTTATTCAAGCGCTAGATTAAGGTATAAGCAAACCAGGCTTGTGCCTTGGTCCCAGATGTTTAGGAGGGACTCTCTCAGAGGGACTCATTCAGTGGCTCCCAAGGCAGAATCCGGAAGAAAGAAGGACAGGGGTGGGAGGGGAGACCAAGCCATCGCTGCCCACAGAGGTCTGTCTGTTCTCCTCACTCCACCCCCCCCCCCCCATGCACTGTCCTCCAAGCAGCAGCAGTACCTCTTACCTGCTGGTTTGCCTCTGCAGTCAGAACCATGTGGGGTCCCATTTGTGGGAGTTTTAAGATATATTTATATTATGGTAGTGGGGCCCAATGTGTGTGTTTGTCTAGGACCCACCAAAAGATGAATCCTGCCCTGCATAATATTCCCTTTATGAAATGGGGACTACAAGTATCAACCTTTCATCTCCCAGGCTATTCCCTAACGTCCCTTTGCAATTTCTACATATTATGCACATCTGTTCTAAAATTGCCATTTCCATGTGCAAATGCCAGATTTTCCATATAGAAATTGCCAATAAGGCTTCTAAAATAACCCCCAGTGTAGCATTCGCTCCTCCCCCAATTTATTGTAAGCTCATTGGAGCAGGGAGAGTTCATACTTACTGATAACATAAGGCTCGTTTTATTCAGTCACAGTGTCTAGCTTTAACTTTTATGGCACTGTGCACATGATCAGTACTAAATAAATAAAATAATATAATCATAGAACACCTAGGGGTATGCTTACTAAACGGCGCTAATGGCGCAGCGGTGGTATTATCGCACGATAAGTGACGTTATCGCACAATAATGTAACATTATCGCGTGATAACCTCACTTAGCGCGCGATAATGCGGCTGCGGCGTTAAGGCACACTAGCGCTGTGAAATCTGGATCTGAACACTAACGCCAGTGAAACCCTCGCGTTAAGGCACATTTGCAGGAAAGAGAAACCATTTCAATCAGCAATGTACAGCAAAGCCAGGGAAACCCAAAAACGTGATAGTAGTGATACGTGTGCATGGAACAAAAAGGCAAATAAACATAGAAAATGACCTGAACCACATTTAAAATCGCAATAACCAAGCTGGCCAAAAGTGATATTAATGATAAACATAAAGCAACACCACTGACAAAGCTCAAAAAATAAGATATCATGTTTGGAAGGGTCTATTCTCTGTCCCCCTACAAAGTGAATGATCCCACATTGAAATAGCGCTGATCAGGGTTTCTGTCGTTTAGATTGGGCAGGTTTGTTATGGCGTGCACAAGCACATGTGCAGTAACAGCAGAGTGGGCACGTAGGAAAGGGCAACTGTACTGATGCTGTAAATGGGATATAGAGGCCTGCAGGCGGCACATGCTGTGGTCCAGCTGGGGCACAGTGCGTGTTAGGCAGATGCCTAGGTGGCACATAGGAATGCCGAAACTATAAAGCAGCAAGACATCAACTGACGAGGGTCCAACATGGGCACAAGTGTGTGTCCCACAGTGTCACAGGGGAGATTACCCAGCAGGTACCCCCAAGGGCACAGAACATTGGCAGGCAGTGTGGGGGGGGGGGAGGGGAAAGCACGCATGTCCATGTAGGCACCCTACCCAAGAACCCACACCATAAGCAGCTGCCTACCAGCATACTGGATGGCCTGGGACTGCACACCACCAGCACCACCGGCATAATGGCATGGCAGCATGGTGGTGGAGGGGTGCTGGTGGCGGAGGGAGCAGTGGCATCTGCCCACAGCAGACCATGGCCTAGCCCCGTTTAGGTGGGTGCTGTGCACTGCAACAAACAGGGTCTGTCTGACGAACAGTCATGGTATCCCCAGGGAATGAACTGTCCCTGTGGAAACAGTGTGGTGCAGTACACACAGCCAGTGTGTTCATGAGCAGAATGTCACAAGTTCAAGTCCCAGTTGTGGTGCCTGCCAACCCAGTCCCCATATTTTACCCAGTACTAAACCATGGTAATAAAGACGGAACCTTTATTGCAGATAACATAAACATGCCTGAAACGCCTATATTTTACCCTACAGAGCACAGACACCATAAACATGTGCAATACCTAGAGCAGAGTTTCCCAACTGCAGTCCTGGAGGCCCAAACATCATTCAAGTTTCATGCGCTCTCTAATAAATATGCCTGTGCTGCATTTGTATGCGCCACCCCCATGGTATGCAAATCTATCTCATGCATATTCATTAGGGACAGTATGAAAATCCAAACAGTGTTTGGCCCAGCAGAACCGGAGTTGGGAATCTCTGCCCTAGAGCAGTGGTCAACAAGGGCATAAACACCCACAACCACAGGCTCCACTATCCAAAGCCTCATGGAGAGTCAGGCTGTTGGGCCCTGCGTGCAGCAGCATCTCCCAATACTAGCACTTGCATACCTTAGCAATGCCGCCCTAAACTTGGGAATACGTTACACATGTATCAAAAGGTTGCTATGATTAATAGCAGATAGCAATTCCTAAGTTAATCACAATTTGCTGATAGAGCTGCATCATAGCAACCTTTCTGATATCTGTGGAGTGTGTTTCAGTTTTGGTTTCTGACAATGTTTACCACCCTGGGGAGTGACCCCAAAAGTATTGCATACCATAGCCATGCCTGCACTGTGCCCAGGACTGGTGTGGTGGCCAGGGCTGCCAAAAGCCTCTATATTTCCACAATGCTGGCATAGGTGTGGGAGTGTGTGTCTGTCTATGCAGTGTGTTGTGGCTGCCTACACCTTAATCAGCCCACACTGCTTGCACTGTTTCCAGTGTTAGCCTGCCAATGTGCATAATGAGGTGCAAGGTACTGTGGGTATGGCCTGGACAGGGTGGACTGGGCAGGATGCATCTACACAGGGCATAAGGCAATGGCTGGGACATTGTAGTGCCCGACCACCACCTGCACGGACAGGGTGGCCACAGCATGTCCTGCTGGGAGGTCACTCTCACCCTGACTGAGCAGTGACCACGGCATGGCTAGGTTCCCCCATAGTGCTGTATAGTTTTGTCTCTCAAGCGATATTTATGGGTTCTCTTTTCTGGGGCCCAATCACTGACTTATCTGCTGTGTGTGTGTGTGTTCTCTTCCAGGAACATGCACTATGGACTAGCTAGCAGATTGTCTGCAGTTAGTATGTGTATAGCTGGAACACCTTGCAGGGTGCAGCTGCTGGAGAATGTCAGATAGTGGTGGGGGGCAGCTGAGCATTTCCAGGCCTACTGTCTGTTTGCTATTGCCTTATGGATGTGTACAGATCTGCATTGACTGCCCTGTAGGGTGCCTGTTCCCCAGCAGAATTTGGGTTGATGGTCCCCTCTACTGCCACCATTGCAGGGATGTAGAATGTGGATCTGTTGGTGGGAGATCCTGTCCCCCACCCTGAGCCCCAGAGGGTGGGATGGGTCCAAACACCCCCCTTCATTTAAATCATGTGACCATGGCACCCACACAGGATATGCACTATTCTGGGTGCATCATAGTCCACAAGGGCTAGATATGACTGGGAAATACGGATGGACACAGGTGTATAGTAGGTGTGTCTGTAAGGACTACCTATCACACACTGGCACTGATGGCAACCTGCAGCATAGCCTATCTCAGCAAAGCCAGCTGCTGCGGACCTGGTGCTGGCCACCCCACCTCACCCTCAGGGTGAGCACAGGACCCGCACAATGTCACAGTCTGTAGCTACTCTGTGCCAGTAACACACACGGTCAGTTCTCTCTACCAGGCCGAGGTGCTGTGGGGGTGCATACCCCATCTTGTGATCAGCTGTAGACTGCTGATCTACATGTGCAGTGTATCATGGGTATGGGTTGGTTTACCCTATCCTGGTAACCACAGCAGACAGGTGGTGTGGTGACCTGCAGTCTTTCTGTAGCCAGCCAGGGGTGTGTTAGTAGCTATAGAGATGTAGCCCACTGGTTACTTCACTGACTGTGGAGGCAGAGGTCATGGGTTTGATCCCACAGTGGTGTTATTTGATAGGGCTGTCTGAGGCATTTCCTTTTTTAATTTAAATTAGTGCTGCCAGCAAAAACACCCTCACAGTGCTGTAACCTTAAGGTGCCTCATAAGGCGCCCTATAAAGCACCCTATAAGGTGCCTTATAAGGCGCCCTATAGGGAACATTATAAGGTGCCTTGGCGGACAGTGCACTTTATAATGTGCCCTCTGGAGTGCCTTATAGGGCGCCTTATGCGGCACCTTAGGTTATGGCACTGTGAGGGTGTGTTTGCTGGCAGCACTAATTTAAATTAAAAAAGAAAATGCCTCAGACAGCACTGATTTAAAGTAAAGGGTAATGCCTCAGACAGCCTTACTCATTAAGCCCACTGGGGGACCAAACTCATGACCCCTGTTTCATCAGTCAATGTATTAACCATTGTGCTACACCTCTGTTGCTGTGTTTGCAGGTCAGCGCGCCTAATTAAGGCTAACGTGCGTTAACGTGCCCCGGCTCCCTCTATCGCGCGCTAACCTGAAATGCTACCTTAAGACCAGAATGCCCACTCCTTTTATGGCATTCTTCACATTATCGCTGGAGTTAACGCCGGTAACATTAAGACGGTTTAGTAAACATACCCCTTAGTGATTCGCTTCATCCTAAGTGGATGATTAGTGACGATGGTGCAAGGAAGAGGGTTTTGGATTTGTTAGGAACAGGGCAACCTTCTGGGGAAGGGATGGGCTCCGCCTTAACCAGGGTGGAACTAGGCTGCTGGCATTAACCTTTAAAAAGGAGATAGAACAGTTTTTAAACTAGATAATATGGGAAAGTCGACAGTCACCCAAGAGCGCATGGTTTGGAATGATGTATCTTTGAAGGATGCCAGCAAAACAGGGCATCCTGATAGAGAGGTTCCAATAAAGGTAAAGATAACCCAGGTGCCTTTAAGTAAAAGTTAGACAGAGTTGAAAGATTCCAAGTTAATCCTGTCAAATAGACTTTTAATATGAACAAAAAACAAACTTTGAAATGCCTGTATACAAATTCTAGAAATCTAAAAAATAAGATGGGAAAGTTAGAATACATAGCACTGAATGAAAGGTTAGATATAATCGGCATCTCATTGACCTGGAGGAAGGAAGATAACCAATGGGACATTGTGATACCAGGCTACAGCTATATCACAATGATAGGGTAGACCATATTGGTGGAGGGGTGGCTCTTTATGTTAAAGAGGGCATCAAGTCTAACAGGATAAAGGTTTAGCAGAAAACAAAATACACTGTACAATATCTATGGATAGAAATTCCATGTAAAAAGGGAAAGAGAATAGAAGTGGGGATGTATTACAGTCCGCCTAGACAGAACGAACAGGCAAATGATGAAATGCTAAAAGAAATTAGGGAAGCTAGCAAAGTTTGTTGTTGTTGTTAAGTGCCGTCGAGTCGGAGTCGACTCATGGCGACCCTCTGGATAGCTATCCTAAATTGTGTATGGTCTTCAGTCAGGCGGCTCATTGTTGACAGACTGGTACCCGTAGCTGCTGTTATTGTATCGATCCATCTCATTGCTGGCCTTCCTCTTTTGTGTTG
Organism: Ichthyophis bannanicus; assembly: GCA_033557465.1. Taxonomy (NCBI): domain Eukaryota; kingdom Metazoa; phylum Chordata; class Amphibia; order Gymnophiona; family Ichthyophiidae; genus Ichthyophis; species Ichthyophis bannanicus. The sequence continues at coordinate 904,705,171 of CM066035.1, read as the reverse complement.
ACCTTCTATCTTGCCAAGCATGATGTCTTTCTCTAATGATCTCTCTCTTCGCATGATGTGTCCAAAGTATGAAAGTCGAAGTCTTGTCATCTGAGCTTCTAAAGAAAGCTTAGGTTTGATCTCCTCTAGTACCGACTGGTTTGTTCTTCGGGCAGTCCATGGTATACACAGTATTCGCCGCCAGCACCATAATTCAAAGGCATTAATTTTCTTCCTGTCTGTCTTTTTCACTGTCCAGCTTTCACATCCATATGATGTTATTGAAAATACCATGGCTTGAACAAGTCGAATCTTTGTATGGAGAAAGACATCTCTGCTCTTGAGAATCTTATCTAGGTCTTTCATAGCCATTCTGCCAAGAGCAATGCATCGTCTGATTTCTTGACTGCTTGTTGCTTCTTTATTGATAGTTGATCCAAGTAGGTTAAAGTTGTTCACAATTTCAATTTCTTCTCCTTCAATGATGAACCTGTTGATTATGCCAGTTGTCATGATCTTTGTCTTCTTTACATTAAGGTGCAGGCCCATTTTGGAACTATGTTCTTTGATTGTGATAAGCAAATGTTTCAGATCATCTTCACTTTCAGCCAGTAATGTGGTATCATCAGCATAGCGAAGGTTGTTGATGAGTCTTCCACCAATCTTCACACCTCTGTTGTCTTCATACAATCCTGCTTCTCTGATGATTTGTTCTGCATATAAATTAAACAGGTAGGGGGAAAGTATGCAGCTTTGTCTTACACCTTTGCTTATTTTAAACCATTCTGTTTCTCCTTGTTCCGATCGAACTGTTGCTTCTTGATCAATGTACAGATTGCGCAAGAGAACGATCAGGTGTTCTGGTATACCCATGCTTCTTAATGTGGCCCAGAGTTTCTCATGGTTTACACAGTCAAAAGCCTTGCTATAGTCGATGAAGCACAAATAGATATCCTTTTGGTATTCTTTAGTCTTTTCAAGGATCCATCTCACATCTGCAATGATGTCTCTCGTTCCTCGCCCTTTCCTGAACCTTGCTTGCACTTTAGGTAGTTCTTGTTCCAGGTATGGTTGTAGTCTCTTTTGAATAATCTTCAGTAGAATCTTGCTGGCATGTGGGATCAGAGCGATTGTGCGATAGTTTCCACAGTCAGTTGGATCACCTTTCTTTAGTATTGGTATAAACACAGATCTTTTCCAGTCAGTTGGCCATGATGTTGTCTTCCATATTTCTTGGCAGAGCCTTATAAGTACGGTAACAGCTGCATCAGATTGCTGCAATACTTCTATGGGAATGCTATCAATGTCTGGTGCTTTGTTCTTTGATAAGGCTTTCAATGCTGCTTCAACTTCTTCTTTCATCACCAATGGTTCCCGATCATAAGGTACAGGTTGAAACGGTTGTTGGTCCACTTGATCTTTATCATATAAAAACTCTGTATATTCCTTCCACCTTTTCTTGATCTTCTCAGCATCATTCAACATGGAACCTTGAGCATCTTGTAACATTCCAATTCGAGGCTGGAACTTTTTCTTTAACTCTCGTAGCTTTAGGAAAGCCGATCTTGTTCTTCCTCTAATATTTTCTGCTTCTATTTCCTTGCAAGTGTCATTGTAGTACTTTTCCTTGTCCTGTCTTGCTGCACGTTGGAAATCTCTGTTGAGTTCTGCGATTGTCTTTCTTTCTTCTCTGGCTTTAGCTTCTCTGCGTTTCAGGGCAATTTTCAGAGTTTTTTCCGTCATCCATTTTGCACGTTTTTGCTTTTTCACCTTTTGTAGAGACTTCTCGCTTTCTTCCAACACAGCCTTCTTGATGTCATTCCATAACTCTTCCGGAGCTCTGTCATTTGTATCTAAAGCAGCAAATCGATTTTGCAGGCAGTCTTTAGATTCCAGTGGTATATTCTCAAGGTCATATTTTGCTGCATTCATGAGTGGTTTGCTCTTTTTTAACTTTAGCTTGAGTTTGCATACTAGTAGTTGATGATCTGTACCACAGTCAGCTCCAGGTTTTGTCTTTGTTGATGTTACAGAGCTTTTCCATCGTTGACTTCCACAGATGTAGTCAATTTGATTTTTATACAATCCATTGGGTGAGGTCCATGTGTACAGTCGTCGCTTGTGTTGCTGAAAGAAGGTGTTTGAGATGAATAGATCATTGGTCTTGCAGAATTCTATCAGTCTTTCTCCAGCTTCATTTCTGTTGCCAAGTCCATATTTTCCAACTACTTTGTCTTCTTCTTTGTTGCCAACGTTTGCGTTCCAGTCACCCATGACTATCAGGATATCCTGTTTGCATGTTCTGTCAATTTCAGCTTGTACTTGTTCATAGAACTCTTCAATTTCATTCTCTTCTGCAGCTGTTGTTGGGGCATATACATGAATTATAGTTGTGTTGATAGGCATTCCTCGTAGACGAATAGAGATTAAGCGTTCGCTGACTGCATTGTATTTCATTACAGTTCTTGCAAGTTTCTTCTTTATTATAAATGCAACACCATTTCTTCTTTGTCTTTCATTTCCAGCATAGTAGACCATGTGATCATCTGATGCAAAGTGCCCGATGCCAGTCCATTTCAGTTCGCTGACACCCAACAGATCAAGTTGTACATGTTCCATTTCATTCTTGACCACCTCCAACTTCCCTTGGTTCATGCTTCGTACGTTCCATGTTCCAATGTGTAAGACATCTTTACAGCTTCTGACTCTCATTTCATGCGCAGCTATATCAGCAGTCAGACTTCCCAAGGTCTTTGATCCAACCACATCATAAATGCTGGCTTTACTCTGAAAAGTCTTCAGCTCTTCCCCAGTAGCTAGTTGAGTGCCTTCCGGCCTGGGGGTCTCATCTTCCAGCACTATAGCACAATTTGTTTTGTTGTAACTATCCATTGGGTTTTCATGGCAAGATACAGAAGTAGATTGCCGGGCCTTTCTTCCGCGCAGTTTAAGTTTGGTGTTGTTGCCATTGTCACAGAAATGTGATCCTCTGCCGTCAACACTATCCCATTCTGCTGCTGCCCAGATGGGTGGTTTGTCTTGGTCTGGCACCTCAGCTGAGACCTGTCCATCCTGGGAGACCCTGCCAGTAGTTAAACTACCGATAGTTTAGCTCTCAGCATCACTGATGCACGCAAGCCCTCACAGCACGACAAGCTGCAAACCAAGTGAGAGAGCAAAGTTTACAACATAGTAAAAATGGGGAATTTCAAAAACCGACACAAGGGGAAGCTATTTTATAGCCAGTCCTCAGTGGAACGCAGGAGCTAGTGCTAGAGGTATCTGTTTTGGGGCCTCTTGGCAATAGAAATCATAATGTGATCACATTTGATTAATAAATGGAGGGATGATAGCAAAGAAATTCACTACGCTAGCATGTAACTTTCAAAAAGGAGACTATGATAAAATGAAAATAGTTAAGAAAAAACTAAAAGGAGCAACTGCAAAGGTTAAGAGTTTACATCAGGCCTGGGCGTTATTTAAAAATACTATCTTGGAAGCCCAGACCAGATGCATTCCACGCTTTAAAAAAGGTGGAAGGCCAAACGACGGCCAGCATGGCTTAAAGGTGAGGTCAGAGAGGCTATTACAACTAATAGAGAATCTTTCAGAAAATGGAAATAAGAGCCAAATGATGAATACAGGAAACAGCATAAGTACTGGCAAGTTAAAGCAAAGCATTGATAAGGCAAGCAAAGAGAAAAATTGAAAATAAGCTTGCCATGGAAGCAAAAGTGCATAATAAAAATGTTTTCAAGTACATTCAACTAAGGCTGCGGATATACCATCTATTGTTTATAGGCATTGGCGTATTCTGCAATTACAATGCATGCTTTGCTGAGTTCCCCATTGTGGCATATCACCAGGGTAAAACTTTAGGAAATTTTGTAAGTCCCTCGATTACCTGGAAGGATCCTGATTTTATTAAGCCTGGCCGAGTTGGGCATTTTCCATGTACTACTTGTGTATTCTGTAATTCTACTATTCAGGGTGAAACATGGACCCTGACTCCAGCAATGTGACCTTGTCAGTTTAGATGGCTTACGTTATGCCAGATTATCTATGTTGTTTATATTCTTTTGTGTCCCTGCATAATGTCATGAGGCTGGTACTAATAAAGATGCAAAGTTGAAAAGAAACCCTTTTTCTCACAGAGATCTAGATGTGCAATTACCTCAAAGCACAGCTAGAGGGGCAGGAGTGATCATACAGAAGCTAATGAGGCTAGGAGATCTAACCAGTTACACCTGGGAATGAGCCCGGGAGATTCAAAGAGAAGATCCCTTTATAAGCAGAAGTTTAATTCTAGCAAAGCAGAGTGGGAGAGAAAAAGCCAAGCAGTAAGGAGCATGGCTGCAGAAAGGGAAGCAGCAGAACAAGGAGCAGAAGGACTTGGAGAAGGAACAAGGAGCACGGCTAAGGAAAGAAGGAGAGACCTGAAGGAAGGAATCCTCCTTGAGCAAGCCCAAGGGAACGGAATTCACAGAGGTGGAGTTCAGAGGGGCCAAGCTACCAGAGCAGCTGTTCAGAGGGAGTCTGCTGGGAAAAGCAGTCAGGCTGGAGAGTGTGCCACTCCCTGTTCAAGCAACGTTCCTGAGTCCAAAGCTGAGAGACATATCCAGAGAACCAGAGAACCAGGTTTGGAGGAAGACCTGCAGTCACTGGAACCTGCTGGACAAGTTTTACCAGGTACTCGAGGAAAAGGAATTTCTAGCAAAGCTACTTTACCACTGAAGCATAGAGCTGAATCCATACCAGGTTTTGCTAAGCTGCCAGGAAGCACAGCACTGCCCAGAAGCTACCGGCAGAAAAACTGTTGCAAAAGAGATGTTCTTGGGAGAGAAGGCTCCAGGGAGTCCAGCTACAGAAACCCAAGGTATGATGGCTTTATTCCTCCTAAAGAATGCTTAACTCTTAGAAGCACTGCTAAAGCAAGTACTTATTTTGTAAGAAGAAGAAAGAAACCAGAGTGATTTCAAGAATTACCAAGAGAACTTAAAACCCAGTCTTATTGGAGGCAAGTTACCGGAGACAGTCCATGTAAAGCTGTAACAGCCAGGGACAGTATTTACTCCACGGGGGAAAGTAGTGAGGCAGAATCTATGGAAGTAGAAGATATAAATGCTATTCCCATGCCTCAGGAAGAAGATATGGATTGTGGGTTGTGTGTGGCTACTAGCCTAGAGTCTATAGCAGCGATGGCGAACCTATGGCACGCGTGCCAGCTGTGGCACGCGAAGGCCTTGCAGCTGGCACGCGTGAAGGTCCGCAAAAAAAGAAAAAGCGGGCTCTGGCTGCTGCCGCGGACGCGGCAGCATGCAGTGTCCCGCGGGGCCCCCTCCGCCCGCTAAGCCCCTCTGCAAGGGCTTTCAGATTCGCGAGGGAGACAGCGTCTCCCTCGCGTCTCTGTTAAGCCCGTAGGGGTTAATGGGAAATTTCCCATCAGCCCCTTTAGACGCGAGGGACTGATGGGAAATTTCCCATTAGCCCCTGCGGGCTTAACAAGAGACGCGAGGAAGACGCTGTCTCCCTCGCGAATCTGAAAGCCCTTGCAGAGGGGCTTAGCGGGCGGAGGGGGCCCCGCGGGACACTGCATGCTGCCGCGTCCGCGGCAGCAGCCAGAGCCCTCTTTTTCTTTTTTTAAATTTGCCGGGGGGGGGGGGGGGGTTAGGACTGCTAATGGGCGGGGGGGGGTAGGACTGCGAAGGGGCGAGGGGGGGGGGGGGTTAGGACGGCTAATGGGCGAGGCGGGGGGGGGGGTTAGGACTGCTAATGGGCTAGGGGGGGGTTAGGACTGCTAATGGGCTGGGGGGGGTTGGACTGCTAGTGGGCTAGGAGGGGGGGTTAGGACTGCTAATGGGCTAGGAGGGGGGGTTAGGACTGCTAATGGGCTAGGAGGGGGGGGATAGTACTGCTAATGGGCTAGGGGGGGTTAGGACTGCTAATGGGCTGTGGGCTGATGGGGGCTGTCTGGAAATGGGGTGATGGGGGGTTAGGACTGCTAATGGGCAGGGGGGGTTAGGACTGCTAATGGGCAGGGGGGGGGTTAGGACTGCTAATGGGCTGGGGGGGGGGTTTGGAATGCTAATGGGCTGGGGGGGGGGTTAGGAATGATAATGGGCTAGGAGGGGGGGTTATGACTGCGAATGGGCGAGGGGGGGTTAGGACTGCTAATGGGCTGTGGGCTGATGGGGGCTGTCTGGAAATGGGGTGATGGGGGGTTAGGACTGCTAATGGGCTAGAGAGGGGGGGTTAGGACTGCTAATGGGCTAGGGGGGGGTTAGGACTGCTAATGGGCTGGGGGGTTAGGACTGCTAATGGGCTAGGGGGGGGTTAGGACTGCTAATGGGCTAGGGGGGTTAGGACTGCTAATGGGCTGTGGGCTGATGGGGGCTGTCTGGAAATGGGGTGATGGGGGGTTAGGACTGCTAATGGGCTAGAGAGGGGGGGTTAGGACTGCTAATGGGCTAGGGGGGGTGTTAGGACTGCTAATGGGCTGGGGGGGTTAGGACTGCTAATGGGCTAGAGAGGGGGGTTAGTACTGCTAAGGGGCTGTGGGCTAATGGGGGCTGTCTGGAAATGGGGTGATGGGGGGTTAGGACTGCTAATGGGCTAGAGAGGGGGGGTTAGGACTGCTAATGGGCTAGGGGGGGGTTAGGACTGCTAATGGGCTGGGGGGTTAGGACTGCTAATGGGCTAGGGGGGGGTTAGGACTGCTAATGGGCTGGGGGGGGGTTAGGACTGCTAATGGGCTAGGAGGGGGGGTTAGGACTGCTAATGGGCTAGGGGGGGGTTAGGACTGCTAATGGGCTAGGAGGGGGGGGGGTAAGGACTGCTAATGGGATAGGGGGGGGTTAGGACTGATAAAGGGCTAGGAGGGGGGGTTAGGACTGCTAATGGGCTAGGGGGGGTTAGGACTGCTAATGGGCTGTGGGCTGATGGGGGCTGTCTGGAAATGGGGTGATGGGGGTTAGGACTGGTAATGGGCTATGGGGGGGTTAGGACTGCTAATGGGCTAGAGAGGGGGGGGGTTAGGACTGCTAATGGGCTATGGGGGGGGTTAGGACTGCTAATGGGCTGATGGGGAGGGGTTAGGACTTGAGGTGGGCTGTTGGGTGGGGTTAGGACTGGAAATGGGCTGATGGGGGGTTAACACTGGAGGTGGTCTGATGGGGTTAGGACTGCTAATGGGCTATGGTGGGGGGTTAGGACTGAAAATGGGCTATGGGGGGGCTGGGACAAGAAATGGGCTGATGGGGAGGGGTTAGGACTTGAGGTGGGCTGATGGGGTTAGGACTGGTAATGGACTGTGGGCTGATGGGGGGGTTAGGACTGGCAATGGGCTATGGGGGGCTGACTGTAAGTGGGGGGTTAGGACTGGTAATGGGTTATAGGGGGGGGCTTAAACTGAAAATGGGGTGATGGGGGGTTAGGACTGGAAGTGGGTTGATGAGGGGGGGATAGGACTGGTATTGGGTTGGGGGGCTGCTAGGACTGGAAATGGGCTGATGCAGGGACTAGAAGGGAATGGATGCTGGGTGAGGCTGGAACTAGAAGGGAGCTGGTGTTGGGGGAGGATTAGAATGGGATGGGGCTGGGAGAGTAAAATGGAGAGGGGAAAAATATTTTGTGTGGGAGGGATAAAAAATCTACAATTGGCCGGGTATTGGGAGAGTAAGTGGGGATTGAGGATGGAGGGGTAAATTTTGAGTAGATGAAATAGGAATGAGGAAAGAGCCAAAGGAGAAAGATTAGTATGTTAAAGCAGATGTAGAGAGAGAATGGAAAAAAAAAACAAGAAGACAGAAGAAAGGACAAATGGACAGCAGATGGAGAGTTAGCAGAAGACACGAAGAAACCAGAAGAAAGTGGCTGGAACAATTGCAACTGAAAAAAAATGCACAAAAGGTAGAAAAATATCTCTTTATTTTGAATTTATTAACTGGAATATGTCAGCTCTGGGAAATGTGCATCATTAATTTTTGCGCTTTGTTTAGTACAAGAGGAAATTAATATATAGTTTTATTTCTACAGTGTTGTTGTATATTCCAAGTTTGGCTTTTGGGGTTCCCAGTTTAATTATTGTCTTCCTGTTTCTAAATTGTGATTCCTTGTTTGGTGATGGTCTGTTCTGCATGTGTAACTGAGCTGAGGTATTCTGTTTATATAATTCCTATTTGACATTGCCACTTGTTCTTTCCCCAGTAGGTCATGTATTGTTGTTCTCTGAGATGTATTGGTTTAATATTTGCAGTGTTGCCTTTTGATAGGTAGAGTATGGTGCTTTGTGAGTCCTGGTAGTGCTGTTAGGATACGGCGGGTTTGCTATGGGTTCTAAATGGGCAGCGTTTGTAGTAGTTCCTAATGTGCCTGGCGGTTGGTACTGGATTATAGTAATGTAGAAACCTTTTAGTCTTTCTTTATCCATATACTCATTAAGAGGCATGTTTACTAAAAGTTAGTGTATGGTAACATTATGCAAATATTTATGCAAATGAAGCACCTTATGCAAATGGGGCTTTAATTGACGTGCTGGCACTTTGAGGAAATTCTTTGGTTTTGTGCGGCAGTTTGGGCACTCGGGCTCAAAAAGGTTAGCCATCACTGGTCTATAGCCACCGTGTAAATAAGAAGAAAACTTGTTTAATTGTTTTTGTTTGGAATGAACTGAATTCCTCCATTTTCCTTGGCACTAATTGTGAAGCTACTAACAGTTAGTCCACCTGTTTATTGCTGGAACCTTTTCAAACAATGGACATTCTTTGATTTCCACTGTCTTAATGAACCCTTGCACAGAGGGGAAATAAAAGCCTTGTTTCCCTACACTCTTGGCTGAATTATTATGTGCACACAAGGAGCTGAAAATAGATAAGACCAAACTCCATTTTTGGCCTTACAATACACCACGCTCCTTGAAAATAAATACATCGTGGAGCATGCCCTTACCGCCCTTCGCCACTAGGGGCTGCCACCATGACAATAAAGTTATATGTAGGGCGTATTATGCGAACTACAATATGATTCAGAGCTTGCGGAGAACATTGTTCTTGTGTAAATACTAGAACCAAAAGTGCTCCGATTATGGAATATTATTTACCATACTTTCATTCTTTTGATCAATTGTTCTAGCGCGTAATGGATCATGTTCTTTCTTGCTGGAGAGGAGGTGATCGTGATGCTTGATTCAATTACACTGAACAATTCTGGATTTTTACCCTGAACACAGTATCTCCTATTGGCCTTAATCATCAAGTTGACTATCACACTTTGCTTTGATGTTATCTTGCATCTGCTGTATCAAAGTTCTTTGATGTCGTTTCCTTTGGGGAGGGATTATCCTCTTCAAAAAAGAATGCCGGGGTCATCTTCCCATAAGCCATGAAAGCTCTTTGACGGCTCGTTTTGGATGTGATTCCAGCACGATCATTTTTGAAGCCCTATTCTGCTTGATCTACTCAGATGAGTATTGTTTTGATTATCTACATCCTGATGCAAAATGAGTTATAGCTATTCGAAAACGCGGTGGCCACAGTCAGTTTCTTTTTGAATATTTTTTTAATTTGGTTGCATGATCACTATTTATATGGAATAAAACAGACAATACAAAATTAGAAAAGCTGTTTTTTGATAACCGCTTTTGATAAAAAAAGTCCAACAAATATTAATTTTGAAATAGAACTTTTGAGTAGGGGATCTTGTTGTCTGTCATTTTGGAATTTTTTGATCCCACACTGACCCGGTAAGCGGGGGGGTGGTGTTAAGGGGCGCCAGCAGTATTGTATGCCCATGGGACAGGCAGCTTCCGCAGGCCGAAGAGAGGAGAGAGGCAATGCTGCATGTTCCCGCGGGAGCAGCCTATCCCACGGGCCGAAGAGAGGAGAGAGCTGTGATCGGCAGTGCTGTGTGTGCCCATGGGAGCAGCCGGTCCCGCGGGCCAAAGAGAGGAGAGAGCTGCGATCAGCAAGAGTACTGCAGGAGCTTGTGCCAGAGAGGCACAGGAGGTAGAGGACATTTAAAGGGGCAATGGTTTCCAAGGGTACACCAGAGACCCTAGCGAGAGCCCTGTTAGGAATCATTAAGAAATGAACAGAAAATAAAACAAAGGATGACATCATAATGCCTCTGTGTCGCTCCATGGTGTGACCGTACCTTGAGTACTGGGTGCAATTCTGGCCTCCACATCTTAGAAAAGATATAGCAACATTACAAAAGGTACAGAGAAGGACAACGATAACGATAAAGGGAGTGGAACAACACTGTTATGAGAAAAGACTAAAGTGGTTAGGGCTCTTCAGCCTGGAGAAGAGACGGCTGATCAGAGATACGATAGAGGTCTAGAAAATCCTGAGTGCAATGGAGTGGGTAAAATCGAATTGATTGTTTACTCCTTCAAAAATGCAAGGGGACCATCACGAAGCTACAATGTAGTATATTTAAAACCGCAAGAAAATATATTTTCTCTCCTGTATTATTAGTCTTTGGATGTGGTAAAAGCAGGTAGTGTAGCTGAGTCTGCTGATAACATGATCATTTTTTCATTGCTGTACTTTGATTTGTAAGGAAAAAAAATAGGTTTGGACAAATTCCTGGAAGAAAAGTCCATAAACCATTATTAAGGTAGCCCAAGGGAAAACCGCGGCTTTTCCCTGGGAATAAGTAGCATGGAACTGGCCACTTTGGGCATATGCCAGGTACTTGTGACCTGACTTGGCCACTGTTGGAAACAGGCCTCTGGGCTTGATGGGCTTTTGGTCTGACCCAGTATAGAAGGTCATATACAGTATTCTTATGTTCTTCTGTTTATTTGAGACATCTGTGATATGCCAGTATACAGACACTGTGTCATAGTGTGGGTGAAAGCACCCTTATGTTTCTATTGATTTTTCTATTCACAACCACATAGAAGCCCTAAGGCAGTTTGCATTACCCTTATTCACTGTTCTTTTCCCCCTTTTTCTTCTCTAGCCTGAGGAGTTCTGCAGCATTGCTTTTTATAGGAATGCGTGGAGGCACTTTCCAAGTTGGCCGCCCATGCCCCTGTGCGACAGATCGGAAGCACAGAGGTAGACCCAATTCTGATTGCACAGGAGCTAGATGTGCCCCACAGGATCAGAATCGGGTCTGAGCCTCTACATACAGGCCTCTAACCGGCTAACTCCTGAATAGAGCCATGGTGTCCGGTTGCCATGGCACCACAGCTCCATTCAGGAGGCACAATCTCTGGCCACCGGCCACTTATTCCTTTCCCCACAGTCCAACCCCCAATCTGGCCTCCCATGGCCAGGGTTGGGCTGTGGGGAACCCCCTCACCCCACTTCCGACGCCCGGACCTGCCTTCCCCCATCCAGTCTGCTGGTCCTGGACATACAGGGCCGACTTCAAAATTGGCCCTATACGTCTGGGGCTGCGGACCACCCACTGCCCACCCTCACCCTGCCTCCATGATGCCCCCCCTCCCATTCCCATCCCCATCTAAGCCTCCCGGTACAAACTCCTTGTTCGTAAGGGGAGCCTTTTGTCAGGGATAGCAAGGGGGACGGCAACTGGGGTGAATAGTGGGGACATCCATTCACATGTCAGAATAGACCCCATATTGTATAAATTCATTTTAAACATATATTTATATATACCTCTGACATAGATCTAATGCAGAAACATGGCTTTGTCACATTTTACATGGAGGTTTAAATAATGTACATGATTTTATAAGCTGTGCACCCATTTATTGTTATATTATATTGTTATACCAATTAATGTTGTATGTATTGATCTGTTATTTATTGTCTTAAGTGATTATATTTATATATTTATATTATCTATTTATTGTGGTAAGTGCTTGAGTATAACACACTAGATACCCCTGCTTGTTTATTTTGGTTTATCATTTTACAGGGGTTTGTGCCTCTATTTTACTGGTTTTCTTTTCATCAGTCAGACTTTTCTGGTTTGCAACAAACTCTCAAAGTTTAGACTATTTTTGAACTGGATACAGGGGTGAGTGGTCCCCTAGGCTTAAGGACTTCCAGCTATTGCTGGACCCGTACCCAAGAATCTGTTCCCACACACCACAGTAGCTAGTTTTTGCTAAAGCCTCTGAACATGAATCTCTTAAACTCGGTGTATTTTGGGGGGGGGGGGGGCAAAGGGTAAGGAAATTATATTGACAGCGGGGGCAGGGGGACCAAGTCACCATTAGTGCTCACAAAATTTAGGGGGAGGGTGTTACCCTCATGCCCACCCCAAACTACACCTCTGCCGCTTAACCTCTACTGAGAGCAACCCCCAGCAAAACAAGGGTTACATTCGTAATGTACCTCGGCTTTTTGAGCTGCGAGACAGGAAGCTGTGATCTGGGATACTGGTTCTTTCTTCTCCCCCCTCCTCTTCAGTCTGTCGGCTTCTCTTTCAGGGGACCATAACCACAGACCGGCTGTCAATGCCTCAAGCCAACACAAACCAGGCCTCAGCATGCGCAGCCTCTTAATTTCTGGCTCTTAAGTTACAATTATAAAGCAAGATAGAGCTCCTCTCCTGCCAGAAGGCAGAGTCCATGTACAAAATCTTAGGTAATAATCTTGAGGATGTTTAAGTTCTGTAAACAGGATAAGGCTGGGCTGGGTTTCTGCATATGCAAGCAACAGATTGACGAGCAGAAACGACATAACATGGAAGGCCTCGAAAATACATACATATATGTATATATTTTTTGCAAGCAATTACTATACTGCTATCAGAGACTAGTGGCATAGCGGTTTACATAGAAAGTGGGGGAAGAAGGACGTAGAAAGAGTCGAGAGCACAATCTGCAGAAGGGGAGAGGAGAAACAAGAAAGGAAAAAAGCAGGTTGTGCCCCGGAGACACACGGCAGGATGGGCAGAGAGCAGAAATCAACCAGGGAGAGAGTCGGGGAAGGCGCATCTTGAGAGATGCTGGGGCCGGCCAAGAGGGAGAGAGAGCTCCAGAGGCGGGACCAAAAAGATTATCTGGACACTTCCACGCAGAGGGCTGAGGAAGCAGGAGGAAGGGCAAGTAGGCAAGTCTGAGATAAGTGTAGGGGGAAATAGCGAGACAAGGTAAGGAGGGCTGAAAAGGAAGTAGGTGCAATGGACCAGAATAAGGACCTTGCACTGCAGATGGAAGGAGACCATAACCACCGCACGGAAAAGAGCAAGGGAGGGGTTTAGCAGCAGTGGATCAAATGAGTTGCAGGAATGTGATGGAATACAGACGAAGACCGTTATAAAGAGCCTTGCAGTAATCAAGGCGAGTAATAAACAAGGCTGCAGTCGGAAGATTACGTTGGGGCAGGGTGAGTCCTGACAGGCATCTTGCAAGTGGTGGAGAAAAAAGAAAGAATTCTTCTTCTTTTGACTTCCAAGGATGGCTTCCATTGCAGCCAGAACCAGGAAAGCAATCTGGCACGATGGGCTTTCATGTGCAATTATCTCTGGGGGCATCAAAATACCTACTGGACCTGAATGTAACTCGTTTTCAACTTCTCAGAAAAGCATGAGCTAAATCTAAACCTAACTATCTGGGGATTTTTTTCTTCCTATTTTATATTCTTCCCAACTCATTTTAGTCCAGTGACAAGCCACCAGGGGCTCTTTTCAGAACCATGCCATCAAGGGCCCTAAATATGACCGGTAAGTGGCACCATCTCCCAGCATCCCCAGCCAGCTCTGGAAGTGAAGGGCCCAACCCAGGAATCAAATTAAGGTCCCTTTGCATGACACTGAGCCACTGGGGGGGGGGGGGTGGGGGGCAATTGTGCTTCTCTATAAACTTTACAGGTACTTTTTATCCCTAGAACTTTCAAAGAGTTTTATGCATGGAAATTCTTTTGAAATGACTACTTCTTCTATTTCAGATTTTTATACTGCCTCCCCCCTTAAAAGGAGACCCAAAGTGGTTTACAATTTTTTAAAAAAAGTACAGTCAATATAATACATCAATTGAAAAAAACTCCATAAAATACCATAGCATAAAGTAAACAGAAAGCATTATCTTATCTAAAACATCCACATAGGTAAATTTCCTATTATGAGCTGGTCCACTCCCCAGTCAGGAATGGAAGCAGAACATAACTATCTCTTACTGTATATCTCAACAAATAGGGGTGACCTACAAGGAGCGGTGGGTACACCCCTAAACAAAGGCATGGGGAGAGGTGACCTGCATGGAGCGGCAGGTGCACCTACTCTTGCCACCTTGCTGGGCAGACTGGATGGACCATGCTGGTCTTTATCTACTGTCATATACTATGTTGCTATGTTACTATGACACACTACAGTAGTAAACATTGCCTCTCACTCACTGAACAACCTTCTTGTTTTCCCTTCTTAGGGACCGATGCAGAAATTTTGCCTTAGAGACGTGTGCTAAAACTCAGCACACAGTTTCCTAACACAAACATAATGGGAAAATATTGCTCCCCAGTGCAGTGATCAAATAGCATGTAAATAAGTTGTGTGCAAAAGGTTTGTACTAAACAAGGAGAGCATGCCAGATGCATACACTCAGCAGCCATATTTTGCACACCAAAAAATGATATTGGCATTTGCCCACCTGTGCTGTGTTGCTCTTCAGTGCATAAATATTGTTGGCATCAGGAAAATAATAGCTGTGCACAGGAGTTTTAAAGAGCATACACTATCCGTATATGCTGGAATGCTCTTTCATACAGGAACATCAATATTATTCTGTGCGGAAACAGCATTGTATTATGTCATGTCACCAGGCTAGCATTTCGGATTGCTGACATAACACAATTCAGTGATGTATCTGCGCAGAATAATACTGATGTTTAGGCTCAAAATATCGTTCCAGCACACCTGCCCCTCGGCTCCTCATCTTCTGCCATTTTTTCACCCTTCCCCTTGAAAAAATCCAGAAAAAGTAGTGGGTACTTCATCCTCCTAGTAAAGAGAAGAAACAGGCCTGAAATCCGCACTAATCATGACTGCGGAATAACAAGCTAACCTTTTACTCTTCAGACCTGACGTTAAAGCCCTAGCATTATAAAATCTTGTGCTCAGCCTATGGCTCTTCTGTGCACTTCCTTGCCTCTGGGTGAAAGGCGAATGACCTCATTACCTTGTGATTGCCATAAGGCGAATGACCAAAGGCGAATGACCTCAATTGCCAAAGGCGAATGACCTCATTACCTTGTGATTGCCAATTTTTATAACATAAAGTTTTAAATACTTTATGTTATAAAAATTGTATATAATTGTTTTCGGTTTTTATGTATCTGTTCCAGTTGCACATTGTTCAATGTAATGTTCCATGTAATGTTTATTTGATAATTTATTGAAATGTTCTCTGTAAACCGCTCCTGATCTCTGGAAGGGGCAGTATAAAAAAAATGCACAAATAAATAAATAAGCAGAGCGCTAAAAACCTTTCTGAATTGTGCGCCCATGTTTGTGCAGACGTCACATAATATATTAGCAGAAATGTCAACAAGAGACTAAAGATCCCTTTTACTAAAGCCTGCAAAGGGTTTGTAATTAATGCACCAAATGCACATTAATTACAAAGCCTCCATGTTAGCTGTCGGGGGTATGACCGGTATGCTCCCAGCAGCTAATGCCCAATGGGCCACTTGAACGTGCACTCTGCTAAGGTGAGTTCCTTAACGACTCCCATAGAGGGGTCATTAGGTGAACCCATGTTAAGAGGCGTGTTGCCAGTGAGTCCGTGACAACAGCCCTGGTGCTCATGGTAATGCGCCTTGCACGCCACCCTCCGTCCATTACCTGACACATCCCGTGATCGCTGATTAATTAATTTAGACAGTTTTGTATACCACCTTATCCTTCAATCAATCAATGTGTGTTTCAGTGACAGACATGCTTGCACATTAGTGGTCCCAACTACCAGTTGCTGCTCGTTAAAACACACATTAACTGGCTAACGGGCTTTATTTATTTATTTGCTTTTCTATACCGCCCCTTCCAAGGATCAAGGGCGGTTTACATAGAACATAATACAATTACATTATAACAGAACTCGCTTTAGTTAAAGAGTCCCTAAAGTGTGGTAAGTACTTGCACGTAGCATGCGTTAATAGCAAATATGCAGGGCTGTGTACTAACTGTTGGGGATGTGACCAGCATACCCCCTGCAGTTACCTCACAGAAATGTTCCTTAGCGCGCGTTAAGTTCATTTACAATTGGCATGGGTGCATGTAGCACCTCTTCCTGAGGCGGCATTAAGTGCACCTGTGCTAACTGCAAAATGGACAGCAACTAACCAATACCCACTCTTCACCCATTACCCTTTCAGGCCTTGCCCTTTCGCACGTTAAGTCGTTAACACAGCATTTTGCCATCCTGGCTCCTTCTACCTCACAGTCACTGTTCCCATAGGGCCACCGAAGATTTAAATTTATGGACATGTTTTTCTAGCTACAATATCTCATCAGGAACTGAGTGATTCCCCATGTACAACCGTACAACCATACACCCAACTACTTAATATCCCGTGCTATTGTTACATATTCAGTTATCGAACAGCAAAACGCGTATTAACTGCTTAGCACACTTTAGAAAACATGCCCCTAAGCTGACAAGCCCCTCACTTGGCAAGATGCCATTATTTATTTATTTATTTAACTATTCTTATATACCACTTTATCTACAAGTCAGAGCGGTTTACAAAATGAACAACATGGCTCAACACGGCTTTACATTGAACATATTTAAACTAAGTAACAGGCAACATTAAATATGTAGCTATAACACTATGGGGGTCATTCAGATCCCTGAATATTGGGGTTGTATGTCTGGCATGGATGCACAACTCCTGAACAAGCCAAGGTCTATATTCTGCCTCTCCTGCTCCCTGCACGTACTGGGCCGTTGTGCGGGTAGCACTGGATGGGGGGCGGGAGGGGGCAGAGCGGGGTCGGGTCACAGCACCCGGACATACAGGGCCTATTCAGGTCAAGGCCCTGTACGTCCACTGGCAGCCACTTAGACACCTGGCCTATTCCACCTCAAAGGTGGAATAAGTGCCGGGTGCGGGGGAGATCAGGCTCCGCAGCCCCCCAGATGTCAGTGCAGCATCACGATAGGTTTCCTGCCGCTTGATCCCAGCCCTGGCTGCACCCGTCGAGGGTTGGGCAGCGAGGAAATGGTCCTTTATTCCGGTCATGCATTGGGAGCTCCTGCTGGCCGTGCAAATCCCTGTACATCCCCCGCAGCAGAATGCAGGGCATGCTGGGCCATCTAAGTGCTCTGATTCTGCAGCCACGGGAACGTATAGCTCCTGTGGTCGCAGAATTGGGTACAAATGTGCCCCATCCATTTTCTGGACATCTCGATGGCCCAGACATGCCCCGCACCGAATCAGCCTCCAGGGTAACAGATGGTAGAAACATAGGTAAAACTGAATATGTAACAATAGCACGGGATATTAAGTAGTTGGGGGTATGGTTATACATGGGGAATCACTCAGTTCCTTATGAGATATTGTAGCTAGAAAAACATGTCCATAAATTTGAATCTTCGGTTTCCATTTGAAGGACTGATTATGTATAACCCCTGCTTATGTGGAGCCCTGGCTGGGGCAACATTGGCAGAAGTGGTCACCAGCATCCAAGAGCAATGCAGTCTTTCAGTTTCTACTCTTGAAAACATGTAGTGGGTTCTTTAAGCGGGACCAGTATACACTGGGAGGCCCATCACACTTAAAACTCCACTCATTCCTCTTCCTTTCCCAAAATAAGTGAGTTCAAGTTGAAATGTGTATTCTAAACCAAAGGGGTCACTTAAAGAACTTTAGGGCCACTGTGACAATAGGAAAAATACAAATGGTACAGGCAACAAAAGTAGAACTATATTACAAGCAGGGCCGGCCCAAGGGTTTCTGCTGCTTAGCTATTAGATAGAGCGGGCCATTAGGGTGAGTTTGACAGTTTTGTTAGTAGTAGATTAATGACTAGTCCTTTGTTTGTTTTTTGATAATAGGTCTAAAACTCTTAGCAGGCTGAAGCCCTCAGAAGCTAGGTATCTGTTACTCTGAAACACTGCGGTTTGCTAGTGAGTTATGTGATTTTTTTTTGTACTAATATTGTTTTATCATGTGCTGTGAAAAAAGCAAAATTGTTCATAGCATCGAGAGTTTATGGCTTCGTTTACAGTGCTACGTTTCGAAAGTTTAAATGCTATATATATTAAGGAGTGACAATTTCTTGTCAATTTTTATCTTGTAGTAAAGTCCTTAATAGTGTCTCCTGATGAAGCGACTGGCAAAATGCTGACAGCGTTGGAGCAAAAGGACACTATTTTTAAACTTTTTCATATAGAGATAAGTGCATTATAGTCTATGTTAAACAGATTTGTTTCTTATGAGACACTGAAACGCATTCTACGATATCGAGGGATAGACCTATGATGGTATAAAGATAGGCATACCAATGGCCTGAAATGATAAAGCCATAGCATTGTAGCCCCTTGATGGTGAAAACTGAGGTCATCCCCTATTTAAGCTTTTTTGTTGTTTGTTATATAAGAGAGAGCAGCTCTTTATTTTAGCTAAGGTAGAGAGACCGCACATTAGTACAATCCCATCACTAAGAGATATGGATACAACTCTTTCTGCTCTGACTTGAGGAGTTGAGTGTCGGTTCCTGAAAACTGTGGAAGGGGACTTATAGGGGTACTGGCGCCTCAGAGAGAAAGTCTGGAGAGTGAAAGCAGCTTGAGAAAGTGCTGACAGTGTAGCAAAGGATATGTGGGATAATTGTGAGACTGTCAAGGTTGTATTTTGCAAAGGGGAGAGAGAAATTAAGCTTATATTTATAGAAACGTTCTCAGCTTAGTCCAGGTCACTTATGGTTGTGAACAACTTGACATGAGAAGTATATTGTTAAGGTTAGATCCTATAAAGAACAACAAAACAAAGCTTGTCATGACAAAGACATGACCAATATGTTTATACATAGCTTGGTTTGTAATGGGTAGATATTGTTAATGATCAAGGCAAAAAGCATGATGCAGACTGATAAGACTGGATAAGACTGGAGTGGAGGAGTGGCCTAGTGGTTGGGGCAAGGTACTTCAGGCCAGAAGGTCAGGGGTTCAAATCCCACTAGAGGACAGCAACCTTGGGCTGGAAGGACTGGGGTTTCTAGTCCCACAGGTGCTCCTTGTGGTCTTGGGCAAGCCTTCGACTTGGTGGATCACGCTCTTCTCCTCTCTCGCCTTCGGGACACGGGCATCCATGGTTTGGTGTATCACTGTTTTCACTCATTCCTCTGTCACCGGTCCTTTGCTGTCTCTTCTGCTCTTTCCACCTCCGATCGTTTCCCACTCCACTGTGGTGTCCCTCAGGGATCGATTCTGGCCCCCCTACTGTTTAATGTTTTTCTTGCCCCCCTGGCTCTACTCATCCAGCAATCTGGGATCTCTAGCTACTTCTATGCCGATGATATCTTTCTTCTGCACCATACTTCATCATCTCACCCTGATATATCTCCTTTAAATGATTGTCTGGCCACTATCTCTTCTTGGCTCTCCTCTAACTGCCTAGTACTCAATGTCTCCAAGACTGCTGCCATTTGGTTCCCGCACACCTCTCCTATTCCTTCACTCACTCCATCCCTTTCAGGCGCCAGCATTACTCTAGTCCCCCAACTCCGTTATCTTGGAGTTTTTCTTGATAGTGCCATCAGTTTCCACAACCATATCTCTCATGTCTCCAGGTGCTCCTTCTTGTGCCTTCGACAAATCCGTGCTATTCGTCCATTCTTGTCCACTCAGGCTATCACCACTCTCCTTCTCTCCCTGATCATCACCAGATTAGACTTCTGCAACATCATTTTTGCCGGTATCCTCCAGTATCAAAGATGCCGCTTACAATTAATTCAGAATACCGCCGCTCGTATGATTTTACATGCTTCACCCCGCGATCACGTCACCCCTTTACTATTCCATCTACATTGGCTGCCAATTGATTTCCGGATATCCTTCAAGGTCCTTACTTTAGCCCATAGAGCTATCTATCTGTCTACACCTACTTACCTCTCGGATCTGCTTACTTATCATACTCCCTCCCGCAGTCTTAGATCCATTCACATCAGCCGCCTTCACCTACCAGCACCCTCCAAAGCACATTTGCAATCTACCAGGAAAGCAGCATTTTTCTACTTAGCTCCATCTCTCTGGAACTCCCTTCCCACTGCCCTCCGTACAGAAGAATCATACCCCAAATTCTGTTTCCTCCTTAAGACCCATCTGTTTTCCCTAGCCTTTCCCTCATGAGTCTTAATATTCTGTTCCTATAACTCTATTTGTCTAACTGTCCTGTTCTTACTCTCTTCTCTGCTCTATCATATATTGTAGTTCTATTTTTCCTTTTTCTATAATTGTTATTAATTTTGTCTTTGTAAACCGCCCCGATGTTATGGGGGGCGGTATAACAAGTGTGAAATAAACAATAAACAATAAACTTAACCCTCCATAGCCCATGTTCCCTGTAAAATAGTTATCTCCAAGTTATAATGCCCTGTTCAATGTAATTGCAGTTTGTTCAATGTAAACCGCACTGATGCAGAATAGCACGGTATAGAAGAGAAAATAAATAAATAAATAAAAATAAAATAAATAAATAAATAAGACAAAACTGTACAATGTGGCAGATTTTTCCTAAATAAAAGTAGATGCTGTGACCAAGCAAATTAAGGGAGTTATGGGAGACTGCTCAAGTTTGCAGGCCCATAATTGCCTTCCTAAAGCTTTAGCAGAACTTTGTTATTGTTATTAAATAACTGTGTGGTGTGTTCTTATTTTCATCTCACTTGCTTCTGGGACTAGAGATAGGAAGCCAAGGGCCAAGGAAGGATTCCAGTGGTTGCTGCCCCAGGCCAGGCTTTCAGGAACAGAGGACACAAACAAAAACCAGCCGAGAAATGTATTAGGTTGGTCCAATAAAAAGGTATCACCTTATATTGTTTGTTTTATTATTACATTAACCTTTATTTCTGTGCATTCAAGTGGACTAGCACAGCAACTATACTGCTTTTATCATTAGGAGGGGCAGCCTCTCATTCCGCATGAGAAACAGAGTGTTTCACTGTTCTCTCTATCATGCAATGACCCATTTAGTGCAATCTAGTGGAAGACGGGGTTTGTTACTCTTCTGCCCTAGAAGCATGAGAGCTCTAATTACTTCTGGCCATAGTCGGGTTACCATTGCCCAGAAGGAGGGTTTTTCATTCCTTCCCCATAGCTGAAATCGTAGAGGGCAAGTGTGTGGCAACAGGTGCAAGCGTTCAGCATGCTGTAATTATTTTAAACACCAAATTCACTGGGTGAAAACAAAATCAAGCTGTTCTTTTGTAGAATATGGTTTATGGCCCCATGGTGACTTCAGCGCACAGGTGAGGGGAGCCTTGGTTCATGATCAAGGAGTTACTAAGCCGCCTGAGAGGAGCATAGGTATAGCGGACCCGACTGAGGTACTTTGTGATCTACTTTGGTAAAGGAGGGCATTATGGATTCTCTGCTTCAAAAGCCATGCCGATGCATGCCTGCCATCCTTAGAGAGGAACAGAAAAATGATCATCTGATCATCCAGTTATATAGCCCAAGTGTTTTCCCATCTTCCCCTGCTCTCCCCAGGCTCCCTTACATACCAGACCATAGAAACTATGGAGAAATACCAGTCCACGGACAAGGAAGAGCTGACTGAGAAGAGTTTCATATAAGTCCTGTGCTTGCATGAATGAATGTGCGTGGGTGTGTGTAAGTAATATCAGTAATAATCTCACATATTGTTTAACCAACTACACCTGGTTAACCCGCATCTGTTTGCTTGAAGATCTCCGGGTATAAACAGCACAGAACTGGTAAGCTGGCTTTCAACAGAGACCCAGCTTTGCTTCAATACTGACACCGTTTAAAATTCAGATTTACAAAAAGCCTGCACTGCATTTTCAGAATCTGAACTGAATTCCTTGGCCTAGAACTTTAACATGCTGTAGTAACCCAGAAGCATATTTACTAAAGGTTAACACTCATTAATGAACATTAATGCACACTAAATTCTGCTGTGCCTATAGAAATAAACGGGCCATAGTGGCACTTAGCTTGCATTGACCTATAGTTAACAGGTTCCATAGTACGGGATGGCAGAACAAGACCAAATTGGCTCATCAATAGGGTTGCTAACTGGCTCCAGAAGCGCCCGACAGGCTTGATCCAGTCCTAGGTTTACCCCATTGCATGTAGGGACTTGAAATTTTCCATTTCTTATGGAGTGCAATGGAGAATTCAGAACTAAATATCCCTGTATGCAATGGAGTAAACCCAGGAGTGGATCAAGCCAATCGGGCGCATCTAGAGCTAGTTGGCAACACTAGCCATCAGGCGCACCCAGTTGTGATTCATCCACTTGGGGTAGATCAGTGCACATTATAAATTCCCAGAACCCAATGCCAGCTCATTCCTGCACTTTCAATTCATTGCCTACCGCTGCCCTCCATATCCAGTCCCAAGTGAGCCCAGAATCTGCTAACATACTGAACTCCGCCATATCTGCGGCCAGGCCACTTTGAGCCTCTCTCGATGATTCTTACAAGACACACATTAAATTCAACACTCAGATCCCCTTAGATGGTCATTTTGTAAAGTCATTTTCTCATGTAGAGCATGTGGCAATAAACGCAAGGAAAATAGTTCTTAAAATATTGTGATCGACAAAGAAGAAGACTAATGAACAAGCAAAAGTTACTTGGATGATTGAGAATTTTAGAAGATATCAAGCTTAAACTTTCCATTTTCTCTTGGTCATATTTGATATTTCTATCATGATATGAATATCCCACAGGATGCAGCTTTGTTTATTAGGATCGTTCCTAGCAGAAGAGCTTCACCAAGGGTCCTGACAAACTAGCTGGATTAGTCATCACAGCAATTTTTTCAAATTCAAGAACACTTTTTAACAACAGATGGGCTATTGAACGAACTGCTGATTATACTGGACTTTTGTGTATCTGCCTAGGATGTGGAGAATATTTTTTGTTTTAAATGTCTTTAGCTGTTTATATTGACATAAAGAGGGTCATGGTATAACTCCCCATTCGGTTAAAGCTCATTGACATGAGTATATTTGGCTGTGCTTTATGAAGTGAAGTACAGTGGAACTTCGGTTTTCGTGATTAATCCGTTCGAAAAAGTCTGACTAAAACCGAATGTATGAAAACTGAAGCAATATTTCCCATAAGAAATAATGTAAATCAAATTAATCTGTTCCAGACACCCAAAAATATTAACAAAAAATATATTTTATAGAGAATAACTATATTTTTACATACAGAAAACAATGAGAAATAAATATAAATGACTAATGAAATGGATAAATGAATATTTAACATCACTTTTACCTTTATTGAAGACTCTTGTTGGCATATGGAAGACAGTCAATCAGCAAGAGAATCAAAATAAAGAAAATCCCACTTCTGGCCACAAGATGGTGCTCCATTTTCAACTGTACGAAAACCGAGACAATGTACGAAAACTGGGACAAAATCTCGATGAAAAAAGTCAACGAAAACCGAATCGTACAAAAACTAGGGCATACGAAAACCGAGGTTTGACTTTACTACTACTACTACTACTATTTAGCATTTATATAGTGCTACAAGTCATACGCAGCGCTGTACAGACGTGTAAGAGACAGTCCCTGCTCGTCAGAGCTTACAATCTAGTCAAGACAAAAACATGGCACTTACAATCTAGTCATGACAAAACACAGAAGTCAAGATCTGAAAGCAACAGTGAAGAGGTGAGATTTCAACCTGGATTTAAAGAGAGCTAGAGAGGGTGCCTGGCGTACAGACACCGGTAGCTTGTTCCAGGCATAAGGTGCAGCAAGGTGAAAGGAGATACACTTTACCTTATAAAGCAGAGGTGTAAAGATGCACCTTAATCTAGTCCAGGCATAAATACCCGTGTCTCGATCCTGTAGAAACGAGCATAAATTATAATATTCTATAGCTTACAGGTCCAATTTTGATTTAGGCAGGGTATGTGCCGTGTCAGAGCAGAGCCTGCCCAGCGACCCCTTAACCGGGGTTTTCACTTCCACGGCGACGGAAGTGAAAATCCGGGTTATGTTGGACATGCTGGCAGCCGCTGAAGCTAAGCGGGTAGCAGCGATTTTCGATGCTACCCGCTTAGCCCCTGTGCCTTAAAGATAGGTGGTGAAAATCCTCGCCTATCTTTAAGGGCCAGAGGGCTAAGCGGGTAGCATTGAAAATCGCTGCTACCCGCTTAGCCCTTTCCTCCACCCCAGAAAGCCCCCAACATGCCCCAATGCTAACCGCATAGCATCTGGGCGAGATAAGGACTTATCCGGGATTTTCGAAAGGTACTACCTGTGTTGGTGCCTTTGGAAAATCCCAGATAAGGCATTTACATGGGTAACTGGGGCAGTTACCCGTGTAAATGCCTTTGAAGATGTCGACCTACATCTATAAATTTAGGATCCGCCCATGGTCCACTCTGCACACACCTAAACTGAAAGTATTCACGATAGAACTTATTTGCACACTTACAGAATAGCGAGCGTCTAAAACACATGGGTAAGCGCCCATTCACATGTTTATGTTTATGTTTATGTTTATGTTTATGTTTAATAAAACTTGATTGACCGCCCTTCACAATAAAAGCAGAGCGGTTTACAATGCATAAAATCCATTAAAAATAGGGCACAAAGCCAGTAAAGGAAAAGGAAGTTACATATTTAAAAAAAAAAGAGAGACAGAAAGGGCAAGAGAGGGTAGGGGGAGAGGAGTAAGGCTATAGAGAGGGGGGAGAAGTGGGGAGGTTAAAGGCTAGGGAAAAGAGGTGGGTTTTTAGCTGCTGTTTAAATGCTGAATGGGAAGACTCTAATCGGATAGCAGAGGGGAGGGAATTCCATAGTGCGGGACCTATAAAGAAGAAAGCTGAAGAACGAGTAGATTGTAAGTGGGCAGCAGAAGGAGGGGGAAGGATGAGCCGGTTTAAGTGGAATGAGCGGGGGTATATCTGGGAGTGTGAAAGTGGATTAAGTCAGCTAGATATTGTGGGGAGTTGGTGTGGAGGGCCTTGTGAACCAAAGTAAGTAATTTGTATTGAGAGCGGAAGGGAACAGGTAACCAGTGTAAGTGAATAAGAAGAGGGGTTATATGGTGAGAATGAGATGAGTGAGAGAGAAGGCGGGCTGCGGTATTTTGGATTCTTTGAAGACGGTATAAATGAGAGGAGGCCAAACCAATAAGGACAGAATTAGCAAAATCAACCCTGGACATAACAAGAGAGAGAAGTAGGGTAGACAAGGCGGAAGAGGAAAGAAAAGGGCGGATAGCACGGATTTGACGCAGAAAATAAAAGGAAGTCTTTGTAATGTGTGAGATGTGAGCGTGAAAGGAAAGATCTGAATCAAAGAGAACACCAAGATAGCGGAAGGTAGTGACTAAGGATATGGGAGTGTTAGAAAGGGATGGAGCTAACGAGGGGGGGGGATGACCATAGGGGAACCAAATAGCGGTGGTTTTGGCTAGATTAAGGTGAAGACAATTTTGGGTTAACCAGTGGGTGACAGCAGTGAGGCAGTTGTTAAGAGGAGTCAGATCAGGGAGGAGTGGGGAAGTGTGGTGAAGAAGAAGGATGTCATCGGCATAGTAAAAAGCAGAGATCCCAAATTGTTGAATGACAAGTGTGAGGGGTACCAGGAAAAGATTAAAAAGGAGGGGGGCCAGGACAGAACCCTGGGGAACCCCACATGGTAGAGGGAAAGGGGCGGAAGGTAGAGAAGAGGGTGATGTAGCTAGTACAGAGGCAGACCGGGCGTGAAGAAAAGAGTGAAACCAATTAAAGACAGTGCCATGAACACCAGCTTCATGGAGACGGGCTAAGAGAAGAGAGTGATCGACCAGATCAAAAGCCGCAGAAAGATCAAGTGCTACCGCAACCGAGATATCACCCCGATCATGTGCTACATGCAAAGAGTTTGTGAAGGCAAGAAGAATAGTTTCGACGCTGTGACCTGGCCGGAAACCTGATTGCCGAGGGTGAAGATAGTTAGTGGAGTCTAGATGGTGGGAAAGTTGTGCGAATACAATCTTTTCCAGAAGCTTAGAGAGAAACGGAAGATGTGAGACGGGCCGATAGTTTGATGGGTCGAGAGGGTCAAGGGAGGATTTCTTGAGAATTGGGCGGATTAGGGCGTGCTTCCAGGGATCGGGGAAGATACCCAGGGATAGGCTATTGTTTAAGATGGAAAGGATGGGGGAAAGGGAGGAGAGAGAAGGTGTGAGGAGCCATGAGGATGGGATGGGGTCAAGGGAGCAGAAAGTCTTATTAGAAGTGGAGATGAGTTTATGGAGTTCAGCTGAGGAGGCTAGGGCAAATGTGGACCAGGTATGAGAATGAAGGGATGAAGGAGGAAGGGAAGCTATAGGAGGGGGGGAGGAGATGGGTGGGGGGCAAAATGGCAAAGAGGCTCTTAAAGAGCTGACTTTGGAACTGAAAGTGGCAGCTAACACAGAGGGGGGTGGAGCAGAAGAATCAATCTTGGAGGTGGGGTTAGAATGAAGGGAAGTGAGAGACCGGAGTGTGGAGTAGAGGTGCCTAGTTTGATTCGGGGCGTTGTCTATAGCATTAGAGATAAAGGTACGCTTAGCCTGAAGGGTTTGGGAGCGATAAAAGGCGTGATGCGTTCTGAAAGAGGACAAAGTAGCTGGGGATGGGTTTTTGCGCCAGGAACGTTCAGCTTTACGGAGTTGGGACCGAAGGAGACGGAGGCCGGAGTGGAACCAGGGTTGTGAAAAGCGCTGCTTTACGGGACGGGGGCGGAGGGGAGCGACAGAGTCAAGAGCAGAAGAGAGGGAAGAAAACCAAGAGGATGCTTGAGCAGTAGGGGATAGGGAAGGGAAATCAGAGGGAAGAAGGGTGGTAACCGAGGGAAAGTCACGAACCGTGTCAGGAGTGAGTAGTCTGGAAAGCTGGGGGGGGAGGGGAGTGTGAGTGATTAGGAGTGGAGAACGGAGGGGGTGGAAGAGAACAAGAGACTGTAAGACAGAGATGGTCTGTCCAAGGAAGAGGGGAGGCTACTAAATTAGAGAAGGAGAGCTGGGACGCAGCAGGAGTGATGAGAAGATCAAGGGTGTGACCAGCTGAGTGTGTGGGGATGGGAACATGTTGAGTGAGGGAAAGATCTTGAAGAAGAGTGAGAAAAGCCTGGTCTCTTGAGGAGGATGGAGAATCGAGATGGAGATTGAAATCCCCAGCGATGAGAAGGTGCGGGAAGGCTAAGGAGAGATCGGAAAGGGTTTTGATAAGAGATTCCCAGAGGTCAAGCCGGAGGGCAGGGGGGGAGTAAATGAGAAGAATGTATAGAGGGGGTGAGGTGTGAAGGTGGAGCAAAAGGGATTCAGGATAGTAGAGCAGGGGGGAGGAGACTCGGGAGGCGGGGAGAGCAGGGGAAAAGATGGCTGCTACCCCACCGCCGGAGCGTCCTAAACGGGGGACCGAGAATGCGGAGCAGCCTGGAGGGAGACATCGGGCAAGGAGGGCATCCTCACCGTCCTTCAACCAAGTTTCGGTGAGAAGGGCAACATCGAGAGCGGAACGGAGAAAGAGGTCCTGGACAAGAAGGGTTTTAGATCGCAAAGAGCGACAGTTCAAAAGACCTAGTTGGAAAGAAGAGAGAGGGGGGGGGGGTTGAGTGAGTGGGGATGGGAGAAGGAGCTAAGCAGGGACGAAGATTCGCTGCACAACGAGAACGTTTGAAGAGGGCTTTAGGCGGGCGGTGACCCCATAGAGTGGGTATAGAGGCCATAATATCGTGAGGTAAGAGAAAGGAATGGGAGAAGTTAAAAACAGTAGACTGTACCTGAAGCAGCCGAGGATAAACACAAGTAGTAAGTCCCAGAGTGGAGTCCGGGGAGGAAATAAAATCGTCCAGACGAATCAGGCAGTGCGGGGAAAGAACTAGAGTGAAAATGAGGAGCAAAGTAAAGTTAACGACGTGGCTTCCGTTGCTGGAGCGGTCCCAAGGAGCGCAAGTCCTTTAACATAGGTTCTTACACATAGAATTAGCGTGTAACTTTCCTCACACCCCTTCTAAAATCAACCCCTAAGGAACTTTGCCAGCTGTTGTTAATTTGCTAGTCCTCTGCTTTATTGATTGCAGCTTATCAGTGTATTTGGGATTGCCTCTCTTTTCTTGCACCAGGCGTAAAACACTACGGGGCATGCTTGCTAAAAGGCATTAGTTGCTACCGCAGGGCTAATGCAGATGTATGCGGTGGCTGTAGCAGCTAACACAGGAGAAATGCAGATATCACAGCCACTTTTCTGCAATATCTGCATTTCACATGGTGGACCTCCCAATGCAACAATATTATCGGTGCTGTGTATGTAAAGAACCGCGGCACTGACAATATTTTTAAAAATGCTGTAGCTGGGGCGCTCGTGAGCCTGCAGCAAGATGGCCGCGTTCTGAAAGAGCTCCGTCCTCCCAACCCCCAAAAAACTTTAGAAATCATGTGCTAACTGCAGCAACCTGCTCTCCTCTACCTGCCCTGGGTCGGCATGAGCAAGTGATCCCCCGCGGTACCTGAATCATCGGCTTGGCGAGCACACTGGAGCCTGGAGAACCGCGGGGATCGCCCCTGAAGCCTGGCTTGCTGAACGCCTCCATCCATCGAGGGCCCTGAGCCTGACTACTCCCGCGACCAACACTCAGGCCCCACGCGGGGTTTAAATATCACTGGCACGGAGCGGAGACTCTCAGATTTGAGCGGCGGCTTCCCGGGCGCGGCACGGTGGAGCGTGCGGCAGCCCGTTGATCAGGGGAGACGGCTGTCCCTGGCGCTGAGATCGCTGCATACGCTGCTGAGTCTTTACCTGGGAGGCCTACAGAGAGATGGTGTGGAGACCGCGTGGCACCAGCCGGTGCTTGATTTCTCCCCCTGCTACTGCAAATCACCCCGAGGGGGGTAAGTTTGAGCATCAACTCTCCTCTCCGCTACACTGTGGCTTGAACTTGAAGCTGGTGACCGGGGCTATATTCTAGCAGCTAAGTGTCCCGCCGAAGCCTGCATCCTCCCTGGGTGGTCCTTGGGGGCCCTGATAACTGGTTGTTGCCCTAGGAGGGCTGAGGCAGCTTCTTTCTATGACCGCACTCTTTATCCAGTGCCCTCTGCCTTGCTGACATTGCCTCTGCACGTTTCCTGACACTGTGAGGTGGTGATTGCGCTGCGGATCTGTGAAAAGCCTGGACGCCGCTGTCTCCTTGGTGCCCCCACTTTTGCTGGCATTGGATCCTTTTTTCTCCTACCACTGTGTGATTTGGTGACTGTGTGAAATGGCTGCTAAAGCCAAAAATTCTGAAATCCGGGAGGGGATGCGCTCCTCCCAGCGCTTGCAGAGCAAGTCCGGAGCCCCAAGTAGCCCGCACGAACAACCCCTCCCATCAGGTTCTGACGATGAGACTGTTAGCGAAGAGGACTTGGATCCACATAAGCAACTCTCCTCGGCTCAACTCAAACAAGAACTCCGTAGGGGCTTTGCGGAATTAGCTAACGAATTTCGCGCGCTACGGGAGGACCTGATGAAAGATGTCGCCGAGCTCAGGACCGACGTCAAGGAACTGGGAACCCGAGTAGAAGACGTGGAGACCAAAATGGTAGAACAAGACGGGACTCTGATGGATTTACAGTGTGCTTTAGACCGGCAGCATGCACAAGCAATGGAATTGACTTACAAAATTGATGACATTGAAAACCGCTCCTGCCGCAACAATGTGCGTTT
Organism: Ichthyophis bannanicus; assembly: GCA_033557465.1. Taxonomy (NCBI): domain Eukaryota; kingdom Metazoa; phylum Chordata; class Amphibia; order Gymnophiona; family Ichthyophiidae; genus Ichthyophis; species Ichthyophis bannanicus. The sequence goes on along the minus strand of CM066035.1, from coordinate 904,675,383 downwards.
CCGTGGGATCCCCGAGGCGGTACGGGGCGGAGAAGATCTACCAACTGTACTTAAATTGCTGATAGCGGAATTGCTCTCGATGGAGGACTTGGCTGCCCACGCCTCTGGTATGGAAATTGAACGAGTTCACCGCGCTTTGGGGAATCCCCCCAATAACCAACCTCGTGATGTCATTGCGAGATTTCTGTGCTAGTCTGATGCTGAGCTCCTTATCCGTCGAGGCCGGGAGAAAAAGACGGTCCGCTTTCAGGATGCGACAGTGTCCATTTACCAGGACCTCTCGACGTTCACCCTGGCGCGGAGGAGAGAGATGAAGCCAGTCTCAGCGGTCCTGAACAGCAAGGGGATTTGCTATTCTTGGTCCTTCCCATTTAGGATGAACTTTCTTTTGGGCAACAAAAAGATCTCTGCAAAGGACTACACTGAAGCCTGGCGAGCCCTTCGCCAGGCGGGTTTAGTAGATGACAATGCCCAGCCTCATCCGCTGCCCCCTAAGCCCCAACACTCTAGGTGGACCCGAGTGGGCAAGTCCACTTGATCTCTTTTTGTGGATTTGAGGAGCTCCTCTCATTTTTTCTTTCTAAGGAGTCTCATTCTATGGGTCCCCTGATTTTTGGATAAGTGGTGGTGGGAACTAGATTGGGGACCCTTCACTTCTTTGATACATGAGGGGTGGCGGATGATCTGCAAATGTTTTGTTGATGTTATTGCATTGATAAAGGGGTATGGTGAGTTTGATGACCTGGGGGAGGTGGAGGAGTAGTGGGGAGTATGTTTTTCCCTATGTTTCACTGCTTAGGTTGAATTCTTGCTTTGAGGGGTTCTGGAGGGCTCGGGGTTTGTGGTCAATTTACCGTGTCCTGTAATAATTTAAACAGGCAGGTGGTATTGACGGGATGGGGGGGGAGGGGTGGGAGGGGAGGCTTTTTTTTTTTTCAATGTGGAATTGGGGGGGGGGGTGCTTGGGCTTGGGAGGAGGGACTATGGCTCCTGTTCTTGGAGGGTGGAATGGGTGGGTCCGACTCACTAATTACCCGGGTTTGATGGGGGGGAACTACCACTGGGACATTCTGGATAGTAGGCGGCAGCGAAAGAGTGGACTGTAATTGCTAATGGTGCGCTTTATCTCTTTGAATGTTAAGGGCCTTAATTCCCCAAGGAAGAGGTCCCTGCTGTTCTCAGAATTGCGCACCCTGCAGGGGGACATTGTTTACTTACAGGAGACCCATCTTCAGACCTGCAAGCAGGGCTGGCTAAAGAGGTCCCCGTATACTGAGGTGTGGGTGGCTTCAGACGCACAAGGACGGAAGAAGCGGGGGGTAGCCTTACTATTTCACCAGAGCGTCTCTCTCCAGATAGAGGAGATAAAGCAGGATGCTTTGGGGAGGTGGCTTTTCTTTAATATCCGTTTAGAAGGGCATTTGCTCACCTTAGCTAATGTCTACGCTCCCAATACTGGTCAGGGGGCCTTTTTTGCACGATTGAAAGCCTCGCTAGCGGATTTTGCAAGGGGTCCTATTGTCCTGGGGGGGACTGTAACACGCATCTGGAGCCCCATCTGGATTCCACGAGTCGCGCTGGGGGGCGAGTGGGGGGCTCGGCAAGAGCCCTACAGCGTCTTATGCTCGACTTAGGTTTGAGGGACGTCTGGAGGGACACCCATGGGGGGGAAAGAGGCTATACGTACTACTCTCCGGTCCATCAGGTTCACACTCGCATTGACTATTTTCTACTGGACCAGCGCCTGATGGACGGGAGAGTGAAGGCTGGACATGGAGCGCTGACTTGGTCAGATCATGCCCCGTGCTGGCTTGCTCTTCCGGCCGGACTGTATAGTGAACACCAACGGCTTTGGCGCTTAGACGTGAGGTTCCTACAGCGGCAGGGTGCAGTGCAGGACCATGTCCGTTTTATCACGGAATTTTTTGAGCTTAACAACTCTGGGGATGTCCCTCTCCCCACGGTGTGGGATGCCTATAAGGCTACGGCTCGAGGTCAGCTCATGGCGGAGGCAGCGCGCATGCACAAAATGTGGAGGCGTGACCACGACCGGTTGGTGGCGGAGACTACTCGACTAGGCCTGGAACACGCCCGCACTGGTTCCCGGCATGTCCTGCGTCAGTGGCGGACCACTCGGGCCAACCTGGATGCGTGTCTGCAGAGAGAGTTAGATAATAAACGCCGGAAACTACGGCAAACTTTTTATGAGCATGGGAATAAAACAGGCCGCTTCCTGGCCTTGCGTCTTCGCCAACAACAATCCGCGAGAGTGGTGCGGGAATTGCGCGACGCTGAGGGACGCGGGAGGGTTATTTCCCGGGAGATACGTTATCTCTTTGCTGACTTTCTGGAGCAGCTCTATAAGGCGGAGCCCTTTGAGCGGGATCGTGTACAGGATTATCTGCAGGGGATTGCTCTGCCACGTCTCTCCGACTCTGATCGGGCTCAGCTAGACTCTGAATTAACGGTAGACGAAGTGGAAACTGCAATTCGACGATTGAAAACTGGCAGTGCGCCAGGTAGTGATGGCTTCCCAGCAGAATATTATAAGAAATTTAGGATACAATTAGCGCCAACCTTGACTATCTTGTTTAATGAGATCTTGGCGGGGGTCTCGTTACCGCCGTCCCTGCGCGAGGCACTGATCGTGATGATACCTAAGCCTGGTAAACCACTGCATGACGCGGCGTCATACCGCCCCATCTCCCTGTTAAACGTTGACGTTAAAATATTTGCCTCTGTGATGGCGGCGCGCCTGAATCGGGTCCTCCCGAGCTTGGTCCACCCGGATCAGGTTGGCTTCGTGCCAGGCCGTCAGGCTGCAGATAACATTAGGCGTATGTTGCAGGTCATACACGTAGCTCAGCGGGAGCCACAACCAGCCCTGCTGGTGGGGATTGACGCAGAAAAAGCTTTCGATCGGGTCAATTGGGAATATCTATGGTGTGTGCTGGAGGCCATGGGCTTCGGCTCAAATTTTATCTGCTGGGTTCGTAGTCTTTATCAGATGCCCCAGGCGTGCGTTCGGATTAATGGGGGACACTCGAGGTATTTCTTGCTGGAACGGGGCACACGGCAGGGTTGCCCTCTTTCGCCCCTGCTCTTTGCACTAGCAATGGAACCCTTAGCTCAGAGCTTCCGAGAACATTTAGGTTTGAGGGGGGTTCTTATTGGCCCTGCGGAATATAGGATTGCACTCTTTGCGGACGACATCATATTGTCCCTGGTTGATCCGTCCACTTCCCTTCCAGTTGCGATGCAGTTGTTCGAAAACTATGCTCGGGTATCCGGTTTTAAAATTAACTACACCAAATCGGAGATCTTGAATGTTGGGGTCCCCAGGGCGGTCTGTGCGGAACTTCAAGCGGCTTATCCTCTTCGCTGGGTGTCTGGAGCGCTACACTATTTAGGGGTGCATCTGACTGTGGAGAGGGCAGACCTCTTTAAAGCCATCTATGACCCCCTGCTTCGTCAGATTCCGCGGGATCTAGAGGTTTGGAATGGCCTGCTCCTTTCCTGGTTCGGGCGTATAGCCGTAGTCAAGATGGTAGTTGTTCCCCGCTTTCTTTACCTTTTCCAGGTTCTGCCTCTCCCCATCGCGCGGGCTACCTTGGCGACCTGGCAGCAGATGCTTATGAAATTCATCTGGCGTTATCGCCGCCCGCGCTTGGCGCGACAGGTTCTTTATGCCCGTACGCGCTCTGGAGGTATGGGCATGCCCAATTTACTTTGGTACTATGCGGCGGCGCAATGCCGGGCGGGGGTAGAGTGGATGATTGCCGATAGCACTAAGCGATGGGTACAATTGGAAATGAACTTGGCGGGGGGAGTCGGCTTGGGAGACTGGCTGTGGCTGGGTCCAAAACGTCGCCGTGGTGTCCGCACCAGCAATCCCTATATACGTCATACCCTCCGTTGTTGGGACCAGCACTTTCGAGCTCGCGACATGGATTTAACCCCTTTAGCCCCTATAGTAGATAACGCCTCTTTCCCCCCGGGGTTAAGTGATATAGTCTTTCGGCAATGGGGACACCATGGCCTTAGTCGGGTCGGGCAATTTTTTGCTGATGGTCAACTACAACCTTTTCGTGCGATACAAGCTGAATTTGACATTCCGGTCAGGCAACATTTTCAATACCTGCAAGTGACCCACTGGGTTCGATCCAAATCTCCCCGGTCCCAGGTTGCTCGGGCCCTGACAGAGTTGGAGCGCTACTGTGAGGGGTGCACTACCACTAAAGGACTCGTGGCGACCTTGTATGCCCACTTGCAGGGGTCCCAATCGTGTTCTACTAGACACAGGGAACTTTGGAACTCCGACTTGAACCTCTCCTACACTGAGCAGCAGTGGGAAAGGGCGGAAACTCATTTGTGGAAGAGTGCGGTAGCGATTAATGCCCGTGAAACCAATTACAAAATACTGTACCGTTGGTACATGACTCCGGCGCGGATAGCGTGCATATATCCTGGGGCGGTGGACCTTTGCTGGCGTAAATGTGGGCAACGGGGTACCCTAGGGCATATTTGGTGGGACTGCCCCCGCATTCGCGCCTTTTGGAGGGGTATACAATATCGGATGCAACTGCTTCTGGGGGTGAGTATCCCCTGGGATCCAGGGATCTTCCTGTTTGGGGCCTCGGTGCCGGGTGCACGGGCTCTGCAACTAGCTCTACTCCGCCATGGCCTGAATGCAGCTAGATTATCCCTTGCAGCAGCCTGGAAGCGTGCTTTGGCCCCTTCCTTTCAGGCTTGGCTGGAACGGATGTGGGATATGTATGCCATGGAGCGAGGGGTAGCGGTCAGTAAGATGCGTCTGGCGCGCTTTGAGCTGGTGTGGGCGCCCTTTGTCTCTCGATATGGTGTGTGACTTTGCAGGCTTAGAAGGGGGGAGTGATCAAACTTTAAATGGGGACCTGCCCTCTGAGTGTGTCTTTTGCTCGCCACACTCCTGTGCTTGAACATTAGCAAGCCATAGTGGGGGGGATTGGGAGGTGGGGTGGGAGGGGGGTACCGGGTTAGGGAGGTTTCGGGGGGGGGGGGGAGAGAAAGGGAGGCTGGGGGGTTACTGTCCCCTGTTTCCTTATTGAAAAATTGCAAAAATGAAGGCATATTGTTGAATGTTGTTGTGATCTGAAGTTATGTTATCACGGTTGCATTTTCTTTGAAAATTTTTGTGGTTTATGATGCTATGTATTCTTGGAAGCCTTTCAATAAAAAAAAAAAAATGCTGTAGCTCCCCCTTCAGTACCGATCCCCCTAGAAAGCTCATGATCTCCCCTCTTTAGAACGCGCCCTCCTCAGTGGTACTCATCGATATGACTGCGATTGCTGCCATTTTGTGCCAAGACCATGATGGGGCAGGAGAGGGGAGGACGAATCCTACCCCCTTTGACTATTGGACCACCAGGGATGGTTTAAGGAAATGGCGGGAGTAAGGAGTGAGGGGCCTGGGGCTCCCCCTTTAGGCTGACTGACTAGCCGGGACTTCTAGTTTTCAATGAGGGGGGGGGGAGAGAAGGAAGGAGGAACCCCGACGGGATATCCAGGTTTCTTTTGACATGGGTGGGAGGGGGGCCTTTGGGTGTCCGAAAGACTAGCCAGAATAGTTAAATTTGTCGGGGGGGGGGGTACAGCGATCCCCCCTGTACCATTCCTGATGGGGATCAGGAGCTGTCTGGGGGGGGGTGGATAAGTGCTGAAGGGTGGGTAAGGCACTTTGATTTATTGTTGTTGCCATGGATCTTAACATCCACGGCACTGACAATATTCTTGGATTGGGGGTGGGGAGGGCTGATCACTGCTTTTGGAGGGGATCCTGAATCCTTTTCCTGGGTAGTGGTTCCTAATGTGGAACTTTGCATTATGTAACCATAGTTTGGGTTGTTCTCCCTAAGTGCATAACTTTGCATTTGTCCACGTCTGCCATTCCATCTGCCATTTGGACATCGAATCTTCCAATTTCTCAAAGTCCTCTTAGAATTTTTCACAATCCTCTTGCATTTTAACAACTTTGAAAAATTTTGTGTCATCTGCAGATTTGATCACCTCACTCGTTATTCACATTTCTAGATAATTTATGAATATTTTAAAAAGCAGTGGGCCCCACACAGATCCCTGGGGTACTTCACTGTTCACTTTTCTCAATTGAGAAAATTGGTAATTTACTACTCTGTTTTCTATCTTTCAACCAGTTCTTGATCCAGAATAGTACACTGCCTCCTATCTCATGACTTTTTCATTTCCGCAAGAGTCTCTCATGAGGGACCTTGTCAAAAGCTTTCTGAAAATCCAGATACACTATGGGGGTCATTCTGAACCTGTATGTGCGAGACAGACGTTTATCTCACGAAAATGTACAAAACTGTATTCTGAACCTCTGCGGCCCTGCACGTACACGGCATTTAAACAGGGATCACAGAATATAGGCGGGAAGGGGTGGAACGGAGGCATGGCCAGCCACAGAGACGTATAAAGCGTATTCCGGTCACACCCATGTACGTCTGCAGTTGGCCCCACAGACGTCCAGATTATACCTTCAAAACCCTGGAATAAAGGTAGGACTTAAAATTACTGCTCCTCACCCCAATGCAGCCAATAGTGGTGACTGGGTGTCTAACCTACGCTGTGCACTGGTGTGACTGCAGTTTGGAGACCACAGCCTGCAGTGTTATGGAACAGAAAGCAGAGGAGATGGAGGATGTAGGTAAAAGCAGCAGAAATAAACACCCCCCACAAATGTATGCAGGAGAGCACAGGTGCTCAATCCGGCTATGCTGGCGTTTGCTGTGTGAGCTAGAGGGGAACAGCTAGGGCTCCACAACAATGCTCACATCCTCGCAATGATACTGGTGAAGGAATCCTAGGACCCTATGTGAAAATGTAAGCCAGACATCGGTGCTATGTACAGCACCCAGCCAGCTGGAGTGTCGTGCTCGACACGGTGGGGTTCCACAATATGCTCTAAGCAATCTGCACTGTCCCCTGGTGCAGATAAGGGCATATGTGATTCCTATCGGAACACTATATGGCATTGATCTTATGCGCAGGTCACTGTTGCAGTTGTTTACATATGTGGGCCTGTGATGTGCAATGCGCATGCGGGGTTTGACTCTTGAGGCTGATATACTGGAAGTGCTGTTTGGGCCTATTGCAGCTCTGTATCTGTTAGAGGTCCACTATTGTAGTTATTGTGTATGTACGTAGCCACATAGAAATGCAGTGAGCAGGTAGGACGCTGGGTTGGAAGTACTGATTGTTATAGTTTCCTTTCCATCAGCTAAGACATTCAGTGCAGGGCAGGCTTTCGGCATCTGGCTATTTCTGTGGGACTGCAAGTGAGAGTGAGCGTGTGTGCATGGTTGGAGGGCTGCACAGGGGGATCTAGATTGCTCATCCACATATCCTGGGGGGACAGATATCTCTGTCAGGTACCTGGACCATAGGGCTGTCTGCGGCATCAGCAGGTGCCAGTGCATATAGGCAGGATCGAGCAGGATGGCACCGCAATCACTTCCCTGTTCAGACACTTCCCTGTCATTACTCAGGGGAGATCAGAGGAAGGGTGTGCAACAGTGCAAAGTCCAGTACGCCATTCCCAGGTGCACCAGCATTGGTCTCTACAAATATGCACAATCATAGGGAGCGATGATGGTGTCCCTGGGCATGTCAGTGTGGTGCTTGCACTGCTGACTGCTGTCATTCCAATGGCCCTCTAGTAGTGCAGGGGAAAGTTCACTATGGGGGGCCTGTTCTGCTGCGATCATGTCTTTACTTAGCATCCTACAGTCATGTTCCTGCGATGTTCACGACGTCCATACATCGGGGGTCATCTGCTGCCATGTATGTAGTGCTGCACTGCATCTTGTGCCAACAGGTTCACTCTCTCCCTGTTTTCCTGCTACATTACTGTGCACTGCAATTGCTTTGTAGTGGTCTGGGCAGGCCACAGACTAGTTTCTATTGTCTAATCTGCATCCACCTATAACTTTTGTCAACTCTCGTTGTCATTCACCTTCTTTACAGCACTGGCCATGCCCATAGCAGCTTCATAGCTGCACATTTTAAAGGGGGGGGGGCGTTGCCATGAGGGGGCATATTGCAGAGATGGGCAGGGGCGCAGACGTACATCTTCTCAGAATACGGTGAGGGAGGGGCATACAAAGCCATTGTTGGGATATATTCATGTTTGTACAACATTGTGCTGTGTGTGGGCCACGCCTAGTATGTCTAAGTGGTCAATTCAGTGCACTTGACTGCGTCTATCCCCCTGTGTGTGGAATCAGGGCCTATTCCTATGCGTTTCCATTTGGACGTGCCTGCTGCCCGGACATGTTTTTGGAATTGGCCTCTATATCAACTTGCTCACCTTTTTCTACCTGTTTATTCACACCTTCAAAAAAAGTAGCAGATTAGTAAGACAAGACTTTCCTTGGCTAAATCCATGTTGGCTGTCTCCCATTAAACCATGACTATTTACATGTTCAGTAATTTTATTCTTTATAATGCTTTCTACCATTTTGCCCAGTACTGACATCAGGCTCACTGGTCTGTAGTTTCCCGGATCATCCCTAGAACCATTTTTAAAAATTGACGTTACATCAGGGGAAAAACTGGGAATGCCCCTGCAGATAATATGGGGTTTTGGGACTTACCACGGGCATTTTACAGCTGTCGCACCGAGATAGCGGCAAGAGGGATAAACATATTCCTAGGCATTGCTGGAGCACAGTCTGGGAGAGTGTGGGCAGAGTCATGAAGTACCCATGTAGATTATAAAGCACCTTAATTTATGTGTGTACTTCATCTACATGCGGACGCTTACGTCTGCTCTCAAGCAGGAGTGATGACTGGCTGCAATGTAGGCAGGATCTCTGTAGGATTTACCCTAGGAGGGTAATTATAGAACAGGGGGTCTGGGACCTACTTTGCAGCTATTTTATAATAGCAAATAGGCACCTATGTGTATTTATAAAATACTAGTGTAAATCGTGCAGAGATTGTGCCTACATCATGGGGGTGGACATTATGCCTGTGAAAATTAAGGTATATTATAATCTATGCACATACTTCAGGATTCCACCCATGCTCCGCCCAGCCCACTCTCTCAACAACACATGCATGCCATCACAGCTACTTTTACACCTGGTGCAATTTTCATAAAAGCCATTTTACGTGTGTACATAGCCACATATGACAACCAAAGAAGAGGGGCAACTCCGCAAGTCCACCACAGCACACTAAGCAGAGAGTGAAGTCATTAAGCAATTCATTAATGACCCAGTATGGTCATGTTTCGGTGAAGGCCTGCATCAGGGATCTAAAACATATAAAAATAAAAAGGATAAAAAAACATATCCACAGAAGACAGTTAAAAACGTAAATGAAATACAAAAAACGCAAAACAAGATGTAAAATGACCATCACAAAGAAAATACTTTAAAGAAATAATAATAAATCTCCACTATATAAAAATAGAAACATGTTAAACATAAGAAACAATGCACTACAACACTATAGAACAGCCATCAAAAGAATTAGACAAAGGCTAAACAGTTTTATCTACATCTCACTATAACAGAAAAGAAAACCTGCCCTATCTGCATCTGTACTACTCATAATGATTATATCCCACATAACTTGTATATGTATTTAATAATATAATGTTAATGTACATAATGTATATAGTGTTGCACTGTTCAGTGCTATCTGTTCAACATTTCTGTTTACTGTACATTGGTTATAGTTATATGACGTTATATGTAAAACAAATCCATGATTTGTTACCTGTTGTTATTTGTGAACCGCAGCTGATCTTAGGAAGCTGCGGTATATAAGAGATTGTTAAATAAAATAAATAAATAAATAAGAAACATGGATTATTAATAGCATACCACAACTCACTTCCTGATGCTAAAAATGAATTTGTGGTCAGCTTCTTCATATACATAACACAAACTCACACAATGGAACACTTCCAATGCCTGTATCTCACAAAACAAGATAAAAATATTCACTGTGGGAAAAGCCAACATAAAAAATGCCCACATACCAAAATCATTTGAAAAAATGCCCACTGAAACTAAAAAGAGATTAAAAAATGAAAAGAAAAACATCTACTATGTTGAGTGCCCAAAAGAAAATGAACCACTCAATAAACTTGTTCTTAGAAACAATACTTTCTCATTGTGAAAATAGCCACAAAAATATAACTGATTATATGTCTTTTAAAACAAAAGAAACCACTTCTATCCAAGACAGAACAAGGTTTAGACCTCCCTGTCATTAATCTTTCAAAGATCTTTTAGATGCAGAAATTAATCTTCTCAGAAAAAGTTTCTCATTTGCCCTGACTGTCTCTTATAACGCTTTTCAAACAACAGTAAATCTCGTTAAATTCAGCAGGAAGTTGCAGGTTCTGAGCTTTTTCCCCAAGAATACTGCAAATCACTCAGATCTTTCAGTTATTTGTAACATTTCTAAGTGGATACCTCCAGTTAGAACCACATATCCACACCTTGAACCAGTGTGTTCTCAAAGACACACAGAATTTAGAAAAGAAGGAGTCTAAAGTTTTTTATAATCTGTCCAAAGAAGAGAAAGCCACTATGAAAGGATTGAAGATATTGTAAACCACTTTGGATTATCCAGAAAGGCGGTATATTAAGTTCTGAATAAACCATAAACCATCATAAAACCTGCCAATAAGGGAGGTGTATAGTTACGAGAAGGGAGGGTTCTATTTCAGAAGTTCAGATACAATTAAATGACACTAATTTTTATTGTCCTTTAAGTTCCGATCCTACTAATGAAATTAAGAGTCAAATAGATAAAATGGTACCGACTGATTTTGAAGAATAACCTGCCATATTCATAGTTTTTACACCTTCGTAGACTGTGTATTACTTTCGAGGAAGATAGGCAGGCTGGAGACATGATGAACAGGTTTTCACAGAGGGGATAGCCAAAGGATCTTTTTTTAAGGAGATCCACTTGAGCGAAAATGGCAGATCAATGGATGCCTCTTTAGGTCAAAAACATAAAGTGCGAATGCAGATGTAATTTGCACAATTAGGGGTCCTTTTACTAAAGGGTGCTGTGCAGTCAGAGTGGGTTTTGGCGTGCATTAAGCGCCTGCTGAAGCCCGTTGTAACTGACAGCACGGGACCAAGTGAGCATGGGCTGATTTCTGTGCTAAATCTGCCGCATGTGGTGGGGTGCTAAAGGGGGTGGGATGCAGGGGGGGGGCCTGAGCACTGTGCCGGTAGCACACAGGAATGCAATGCATGCTGCATGCACCTTGTGCAATTAGCGCGAGTTCACCTAAAGCCACCTCAATAGATGGTGTTCCATGCACCCGCAGTAATAATGCGCCTTAGAGTACCATTCTGTGCAATAACGGCAGGGAACATGCTGGCCATACTCCTGATGGCGCACAGCGCTTGCAACCACCGCATATTAGTTTTAGCACTAAATGCGTATTCGTTGCTAAATCATTGCGCGCTTTAGTAAAAGGGCCTCTTCATTTCTCCCCTTTGACCAGTGACATTTAGAGGACTATCAGAACCTATTGGCACATTTTCACAGAATCAGATTGTTTTAAAGATCAGAAACTGACTACTGGCTACTCTAGAGCCAAAAACATTTGGGTCATGTTTACTAATGTGCACTACCAGGGTGGTGTGGTGTTAGCACGTGGTATCGGCGTTGTGCTAAAAACCTTGTACTATCCTTCTAGTACATGTCTGGGTGGCAACTTGGCAGGACACGGCAGTTTCGCCATAACATAGCCGCTTGGTGCAGGTAGAATGGGTGCAACTAACGTCACCTCAATGAGTAGCTTCATGGTGATGCATGGTAACTGCGGGGGGGGGGGGGGGCGGATGTAGCCACCCCCCTGCAGTTATCTCGCAGCTCTGTGCTAGTAACGCAGTTCACACCCATGTTACCAGCGTGGGGCTTATTAAACATGCCCCTTGAGGGATAAACTAATTGCCATCTGTATTGCCTGACAACGCAAATAAGAACACCTCTAACTCAGGGCATTATCTGTGTGGTGGATGCTCTAGATGTGGAAATTCCAAAGAGATTAAAGTGTTTACACATCCTGCTTCTAAAGGCCAATATCAACTTAAGGATAGATCAGATTGCAATACAAGTTATATCATCTCTGTTACTGAATGTCCTTGCCAATTGCTATATGTGGGGGAAAGCAAATATAAAATACACATTCGTATGCTTGAACATGAACGGTATCAAGAGGAGGGTGACTTCAGCCCCTCTTGCTGAGTATTGTATTGCTTTGAATCATTCATGAAATGAATTGACTTTTTTTGCTCCAAAGGCCTTTATTCCCTCATGCAGAAAAGGAGCAGTGGATAAATTATTATTACGCAACGAACAACGTTTTATACTATTGCTCCTGTTGGTCTCAATCAGGAGCTTGAACTTGGAGTAGTTTTATGATCGTTTTTTTGTTTTTAAAGTTAGTATCTCCTTTTTCATGCCTTTTTTATATAATTGGTATCTTTTATAAAAACTTTTTAATGATTTGCATATTTTATATTTTTGCAATGATGATTTTTATGTTCATTAGGGTGGACGCACATTTCAACATGTGTGTCCAGGCTCCTGTGTGCCCGATCGGAATTGGGGCACACAGAGATAGAGCTGATTCCGATCCTGCGGGGGCTAGACATGCCCCACGGGATCAGAATCGGGTCTAGGGTCTATACGTGCAGGCCAGGACCTGATTCCAATCGGCGCAATTGCTTGCACCTGTTCCACATGCCTGGAACAAACTATCTGAGTCAGTGCGTCGGGCTCCTTCTCTGGCCCTATTCAAATCCAGGCTGAAAACCCACCTCTTCAAGGCTGCTTTTGGATCCTGATGCCCCTCACTCTTGTTCACCATTTATGTGTATCTTACCATACTCTAATTCGCAGTTCTGTGATGCTGTTCGACTTGATTAGATTGTAAGCTCTGATGAGCAGGGACTGTCTCTTATATTTGTATATACAGCCCTGCCTTGCCTTGTAGTGCTATGTAAATGATAAGTAATAATAGGACAGCTAATGCCCCATGTTGCGATAACTGCTGGGAACATGTTATCCATGCCCCGAGAGTTAACACAGTGGGTTTGCGTTTAACATGCAGGAATTTTTGTGCTACTCATGTGATAAGTGCAAACCCATAGTGCACTTAAGTAAAAGGATCCCTAAATTTTTGTTAGGAGAAAATAAATGTTTGACCCTATTTTTTGACCAGTGTTTTTATTAAATATGTTTACTTTGATAGTCATTTGGCAAGTACTTATTAAAGTGTATGATGACATGAGTTTGCCATGTCTTTCACATATTGTCCATACACAATAGAAGCTTCCTATACATAAAGGTTTGTAGGAGTTGGCGGGCTGCATTGCATTTAAGGGCAAATTTACTGGGTGGTTCATTTTCTTATGGGTGGTAAACATAGTAGATGTTTTTCTTTTCATTTTTTAATCTCTTTTTGGTTTTGGTGAGCATTTTTATGAATGATTTTGCTATATGGGTATTTTTTTATGTTGGTTTTCCCCACAGTGAGTATTTTTATATTGTTTTGCAAGATGTAGACATTGGAAGTGTCCCCTTGTGTCATGTGAAGAGGCTGACCACAAATTCATTTTTAACATCAGTGAGTGAGCTGTGGATTTTACTAACAGTTTGTGTTTCTTTATTATGTTTAACTTTGTTTATATTATTCTTTCTCTTTTTATATATTGGAGATTTAATCAGGGCCAGCCTCAGAGCTGGTTCGAGGGGTTGGCACACCCTAGGCAGACGTTAAGCCTTATACCCCCCACTTAGCTATCAAAATCTATTGTTTAGCTTTGAATGCCCTATTTACCACCCCGAAGAAGTTGCCACCTCAGGTGACAGCCTAGTTTGCCTAATGGTTGCACTGGCCCTGGATTTAATTGTTGTTATTTCTTTTTAAGTATTTTCTCCATGATGATCATTTTACTCCTTGTTTTGAGTTTTTGGTATTTAGTTATTTATGTTTTTAACTGTCTTCTGTGGATATGTTTTATCCTTTTTATTTCTATTTTTATTTTGATATGTTATTAAACCCTTGATGGAGGCACTCGCTGAAACACGGCCGTGTCAGGTCATTAATGAATTGTTTGACTTCATTCCTTGACATGTGTGGCCTAGTTTGTCTCTGCTCTGTATGTTGTTATAGCCACATATGCACAAAAATGGCTTTACCAAATTACCTCCTTAGGAGTTCATTCTGAAAATGGCGACCAGATTTACAGGTGTGTATACATAACAGCAGCTACAGGTACCAGTCAGTTAACAATGAGCCGCCTGACTGAAGACTGAACACAACTATCCAGATGGTCGCCATGAGTCGACACCAACTTGATGGCACTTAACAACAACAACAACGGTACCTGTTATATAAAGTCAAACCCACGCAGATTTGACTTTATAGAATACTAATGTGACTAACCATGAATATGAGTGTAAATAAAGCCATGATTACTCTAGAGCTTTACTGTAGTTCATGCAACTGCTCACTGGATATGCAAACCACAGAAAGTTCGGACAGGTCAATGACTATCTGATTAGTGGCTGAATATTGGTGCTAATTGGACAGCAAAAATGTGGGCAGCGAAACCAGATATTTAGTGTCAGGCACCGAATAGGCTTTGGCCCTTTTACTAGAATGTGCTGGGGCTTTGCAGCAAACATGAGCTTAATGCAACCAACACAGGGTAGTTGCAACCGCTTCACGCTGCCTGGGGTGTGTCCAGCACGGTCCCAGCAATTACCACACTGAACAATACCCTAAAATGACGCAGCGGCATGCAGAATTACCCCAGGTTTAGATGGACTGGAGGAAGGAAAAGGGGCTGAGTAAAAGTGGAGCTGCCTCCTTGAGAAGCTTTGGCAGCGATCAGCGGTGTTTTCCCTTGGAACGATTGCAGGAGGCTAGGTAGTGTCTCTTGCTATGCACAAGGCAGGTACAATGCTTGACTGGGGAAAAGCCAAAGGGGAGACAGAAGGAGTGGCTGCAGGGGGGAGAGAGGGGTGGGGATTGATGAAAGGGGGGGGGAGAGAGGGGTGGGGATTGATGAAAGGGGGAGCTCTCTCTCTCACACACACACACACACTCCTCAGTCCTAGCCATACATCAGACAGACACATGCAACCCACCCCCATACCACCCAATCACACATGCAAGCGCAACATCGACTCAGACACCCCTCTCCATGTACACACTCTGGCCTATTTGCAATGCTTTTAGCCTATTCCTATCTTAAGCAACCTGGATCAGTTTGTGGGGTTTGGTGCAGATGAGCAAAGTGTTTGTTCGTCCACTGGTGGATATGTGTTGATGTCCATTGGTCCAACCTGAAAAGAGGAGACATGAAACATCAGAAGCTGGATTTGGGTGGCAGTATCAACCCCACGGGGAGCACGGGATGACTGAAACCTATAGCCTCAGGTTACTAGCGGTGGATGTGCAGTTGAAACTGAGCTTGGAAGTGGGCCCAGGATATTCATTCCTACAAAACAAATGCATTCCTGTTAACCGATGTTTCCATCTCAAATTCCTTTTACTGTGCATATTTAACAAGTCAACAATTTACCTTTTTTAAAGACTTACAAGAGGGGGGGGGGGGCGGAGGCTGCTCTCCTGCCTTATGGTACAAAAGCGCCAGCTCCTTCCATAGCTAGAACACTCCAGTCACCCATTTTTTTGCTGTGGTAACTTACACTCGGTGCCATTAAGGCCAACACAACTGTAGTGAGTTACTGTCCAAACCGTGGGACCACTGTCAATAGCAAACACTAGTGCTGCCTCTATATCAGTGATAAACTGCTCCTTAAGCTGAATGTGGGTCCGTGCTGAAATGTCCTTCCCCTCCTCCTGTGCACAGGCCATAACTCTTGGGAGAAAAATAACTTCCAACTGGTCACTTTCTTATTCTTCACATGGTAGCAACATTTCCATGGAGGGGTAGGCCTAGTGAGTCAAGCAGTGGGCTCCAGGTTTCAGTCTCACTGCTAGTCCTTGTAATTGTGAGCAAGTCACTTAACCCTCCATTGCCTCAGGGACAAGCTTAGGTCGCAAGCCCCCCAAGGACAGAGAAACACATACTGTACCTGAAGGTAGCTCGCCTTAAGCTACCACTGGAAAGGATATGAACAAAATCCTTTCCCCTTCCCCTTCTTTTCCCCCCCAGGCGTAGTGTCCCTTCTGGACCTATCCAGGGTCCTCTGCCTTGTTGGAAGTTATCTCTGGTTGGTCCATGCTTTGAGCATATATGGAAGGAAATGTGAATAAACATTTGTCGTCAGCCTGAAGAACTTACAGCGAAAGAGTTTTCCTATTATAAAGCAGCACAATGCACCCAGAGGCGGTAGAGGGAATGTCAGCCTAGGGTGAGTTGAATGCACTCAAGGACTGCATTTACAGACCTCGAGGGGAACCAAACTGGCCACACAGCTTAATTATGGTTAAAAAGACAATACGGGACGCAAATAGCATCCTAAGCAGCCGCTTCCTGCTGAAAATAAGCACAGCCACTGTTCAGAGAATGATATGAATTCACAGGCCTCGTTGCAGAATTGAGACTTGTGAAAGAAAACGAGAAAAAAGGAGAAATATTCATCTCTTTCTACTGTATCTCCTCCAGTGGGAAGCAGGTGGAAAAATGGGAGAGGTGGGTGGGAGGGCTCCAATGTCACATTTCAGAGATCAGAGAAAGCTTTAAAAGCTGATCCTCGCGTTTCCAACAGGTGGAAAGAGCGGCTTCCCCTGCAGCCCCTGGTATTTGAAGACATTAGAGGCCACATGTGCTAAGCTCATCTGCCCAGGCAGCGCTGGAGGACAGTCTCCCCCCCCCCCAACTCCTTGGAATCTTT
Source organism: Ichthyophis bannanicus (assembly GCA_033557465.1). Taxonomy (NCBI): domain Eukaryota; kingdom Metazoa; phylum Chordata; class Amphibia; order Gymnophiona; family Ichthyophiidae; genus Ichthyophis; species Ichthyophis bannanicus. Next base: position 904,658,469 of record CM066035.1, on the reverse strand, counting down.
ACGAAATAGATTAGATTGCAAATGGCACACTCCAGTTATTCTTTGGTCAACCCAATCTGCAAATTCTAAACTTGAAGCTGGTCATTCCCATAGCCAACCGGCACCCAAATCAATGGGAAATACCATCTTGTAGGGTTTGAGGCATTTCATGCGCTGTGGTTGAAAAAAGGAAGGCTAAGCTTGCTGGTGCAGCACCTATTCACTCAGCGGCAGGGCTGGCCTGTCCATTGAGCGATAATATTGTTTGCACAGGGCCCCACGCTTCAGGGGGCCCCACGCGAACTCCATTATAGCACAGTGGGTGGCTTCAGAGGGAGACGGAGAAGCCCGCGCGAGGCCCTGGCTCCCTCTGCACAGCTGCCAGTGTGAAGAGCCTTTCCCTAACCTCTCCCGGCATTCACGGCTTCACTGAAAGAGCCGCCAGCGTGAAGGAAAAGGCTCTTCATGCTGGCAGCTGTGCAGAGGGAGCCGAGGCCTCGTGCGGGCTTCCCCAGCTCCCTCTGAAGCCCCTTAGACATCCGCGGGGCTGTTCAGAGGAGGGGGGGGGGCTAGGACTGGATGGGCTGTGATCAGGGGGGAATATGGACTGGAAATGGGCTGTGATGGTGGGGGAACGGATTGGAAATGGGCTGTGACGGTGGGGGGGGGGACTGCAAATGGGCTGTGATGGTGGGGGGGGGCTAGGAATGCAAGTGGGCTGTGATGGTGGGGGGGGGTGATTGGATTGCAAATGGGCTATGATGGTGGGGGGGCTAGGACTGGAAATGGGTTGTGATGGTGAGAGGGGCTAGGACTGGAAATGGGCTGTGATGGGAGCGCTAAAATTGGAAATGGGCTGATGAAGAGCTGGATTAGGACTGGAAATGGGCTGATGGGGGCTGGAATAGGACTGGAAGTGGGCTGATGGGAGCTGGAATAGGGCTGGAAGGGCTGACGAAGGGGCTAGGGTTGGAAATTGGCTGATGGGGAGCTTGGAGTGGAAATGGGCTGATGGGGTACTGGAATGGAACTGGAAAAGAGCATATGGGGGGCTAGGACTGGAAATGGGCTGATGAGGAGCTGGAATAGGACTAGAAATGGGCTGATGGGGGGAACTTGGACTACAAATGGGTGATGGGCTGGAACAGGACTGGAAGCGGGCTGATGGGAGTTGGAATAGGGCTGGAAATGGGCTGATAGGGGAGCTTGGAGTGGAAATGGGCTGATGTAGAGGCTTGGGAGAATGGGACTAGAAGGGAGTGGATGCTGGGTGGGTCTAGAACTATAAAGGAGCTGATTTTGGGGGAGGACTAGAAAGGGATGGGGATGGGAAATGAGAATGGAGAGGGGAAAAGATATTTTGTGTGGGAGGGAAGAAAAGTCTACGATGGGCCGGGTATTGGGAGAGTAAGTGGGGATTGAGAATGGAAAGGTGAAATTTGATTGGGTGATAAAGGAATAAGGAAAGAAATGGGGAAAAGATCAAAAGGGGAAAGATCAGTATGTTAAAGCAGATATAGAGAAAGAAAATGGAAAAATTTTTAAAAGAGAAGAAAGGACAAATGGATAGCTCGCAGAAGACACGAAGAAACCAGAAGAAAGTGACTGGAGCAATTGCAACTGAAAAAGAAAATGCACAAACAGCAAAAGGTAGAAAAATACTTTTTTATTTTGAATTTATTAACTGGAATATATCAGCTCTGGGAAATGTGCATCGTTAACGTCTTTTGTGTTTTGTTTAGTACAAGAGGAAATTAATTTATAGTTTTATTTCTCCAGTGTTGTTGTAAATCCCAAGTTTGGCTTTTGGGGTTCCCAATTTAATTATTGTCTTTCTACTTCTAAATAGTGATTCCTTATTCTTTGTTTGGTGACGGTCTATGTTCTGCATTTTAACCAAGCTGAGGTATTCTGTTCATGTAGTTTCTATTTGATAGTGTCACTTTTTCTCTTTCCCCAGTAGGAGATGTATTGGTATTCTCTGAGATGTATTGGTTTAATATTTTCAGTGTTGCTTTTTGATAGGTAGGGTTTGGTGCTTTGTGAGTCCTGGTAGTGTTGTTATGATATGGTGGGTTTGCTATGGGTTCTAAATGGTCAGTGTTTGTAGTAGTTCTTAATGTGCCTGGCGGTTGGCACTGGAATATAGTAACGTAGAAATCTGGTAGTCTTTCTTTATCCAGACACTCATTAAGAGGCATGTTTACTAAAAATGCATGTTAACAGTATGCAAATATTTATGCAAATGAGGCTCCTTATGCAAATGAGGCCCCGCAATTAATCTCCACACATGGCTCCACACCCCTCTTGGGCCGCCTCTGCTCAGCGGCTGACTATATTTCCTCCTGTGCCACATAAGTTGGGACTTCGGCCCACGCCTCTCTAAAACTTCTAGCAGTGGCTGGACTGGCATCACTTAGAGTACCGCTAGGAAAAGTACTGCTAGGAAAGTACTGCTAAAGTGGGCCGATGGACTGGCATCACCTAGAGTACCGCTAGGAAAGTACCGCTAAAGTACTGCTAAAGTACCGCTAGGAAAGACTACATACCGAAAGGATTTCCAGGCGTGCTTTACCTCCAGCGCTGTCTCCAGAAGGTGCTGGGAAGTGGTCACACAAAGCCTTCTCTCTGCAGGTACTGAGGCATTAAAATGCCCTTCCTTCAGAAGTTCTCGGCAGTCTCCCTGCTCGTTTTCCACCTTTCCAATGATGTTCTGAGCTACGGGCAGCATCCGGTGCCTTCAGCTGAAAGAGAAACCTGCCCACGTGTAATATGAGGTGGGCTAAAGGAAGGAAGGAAGGAAGGGAGGGAGGGGGGGGGGGTTGTACTGCCAGGCAAGGGCCAAAGGGACAGGTAGCATCAAACACAGGCTTGACATCAAAAAGAAAAAGGAAATCGATCACTATCAGACATTTTACATTGAGCGCTATGGCTCCCCAGATGTGGAAAAAAATAGCAAAAGCCTTAAGGTTAGAAGCCAACTACAGTAAAATTCAGAAAACTTGTCAAAATGTAGCTATTTGGCCAGTGATTGGATCAAGTAAGTTTGAAATAATGAAGATTTGGCTTGAGGATAATGGGAAGTAATTGGGATATAGCAGAATTAAACTACTATGGTTGAGATAATTAAGATAATTCACTCCTTGTGGCCTTGGGCAAGTCACTTAACCCTCCATTGCCTCAGAAAAAATCCAAGTTATCAATGTCCCTGTTTAATGTGCATCCCCAAGTTTAAGTTACAATGTAAACCACTTTCACTGAAGGATAAAGCAGAATTTAAAAATTCTATTAAATAAATAAGATATCTGCTGTTCTACTAACATAGAAACATGACAGCAGAAAAAGACAACATAGCCTATCTAGTCTGCCCTTCCATATCAACTACAAGGGGTATGTTTACTAAACTGTCTTAACATAACAGCGGCGACGTTATCACATGATACGTAACGTTATCACGTGATAATGTAACATTATCATGCGATACCATCTCCGGCGGTAGTGAGGTGCGCAGAGGGAGGAGAAAGGCACCCCAGGGGCGGAGAGAAGGGGTCAATGGGCAGAGAGTGGGTGGGGAGTGGATCCATGCAACTAACGCCATGAAATAAAGCTCTGAAAATTAGCGCCAGTGAAAACCTCGCGCTAGGCACATTTGCAGGACAGAGAAACCATTTCAGTCAGCAATGTACAGCAAAGGCAGGGAAACCCAGAAAAGTGATAGTAGTGATATATGTTCAGGAACCAAAAAGGCAAATAAACATAGAAAATGACCAGAACCACATCAAAAATCACAATAACCAAGCTGGCCAATAGTGATATTAATGATAAACATAAAGCAACACTACTGACAAAGTGTAAAAAGGAAGATATCATGTTTGGAAGGGTCTATGTTCTGTCCCCCTACAAAGTGAATGATCCCACATTGAAATAGCGCTGATCAGGGTTTATGTTGTTTAGATTGGGCAGGTTTGTTATGGCGTGCACATGTGCAGCAACAGCAGAGTGGGCACGTAGGAAAGGGCAACTGTACTGATGCTGTAAATAGGATACAGGGGGCTGCAGGCAGCACATGCTGTGGTCCAGCTGGGGCACAGTGCGGACTTGGCAGATGCCTAGGTGGCACATAGGAATGCCGAAACTGTAAAGCAGCAAGACAGCAACTGACGAGGGTCCAACATGGGCATGAGTGTGTGTCCCACAGTGTCACAGGGGATATTACCCAGCAGGTACCCCCAAGGGCACATAACATTGGCAGGCGGTGCCGGGGGGAAGCGCGCATGTCCATGTAGGCACCCTTACCCGACAACCCACACCATAGGCAGCTGCCTACCGGCACACTGGATGGCCTGGGACTGCGCACCACCAGCACCACTGGCATAAGGGCATGGCAGCATGGTGGCGGAGGGGTGCTGGTGGCAGAGGGGGCAGTGGCATCTGCCCACACCAGACCACGGCCAAGCCCCCTTTAGGTGGGTGCCATGCACTGCAACAGACAAGGGCTGTCTGATGAACAGTCATGCTATCCCCAGGGAACAATCTGCCCCTGTAGCAACAGTTTGGTGCAGTACACACAACCAGTGTGTTCAGGAGCAGAAGGTCACAGGTTCAAGTCCCAGCTGTGGCTCCTGCCAACCTTGTCCCCATATTTTACCCAGTACTAATTTGTTGTAATATAAACGGAACCTTTATTGCAGATAGAATAAACATGCCTGAAACGCCTATATTTTACCCTACAGAGCACAGACACCATAAACATGTGCAATCCCTAGAGCAGAGTTTCCCAACTGAAGTCCTGGAGGGCCAAACACCATTCAGGTTTCATGCTGTCCCTAATAAATATGCCTGTGCTGCATTTGTATGCACCGTCCCCATTGTATGCAAATGTACCTCATGCATATTCATTAAGGACAGCATGAAAACCTGAACAGTGTTTGGCCCACCAGGACTGGAGTTGACGGAGCCTCTGCCCTAGAGCAGTGGCCAACAGGGGCACACCCACCCACCCACACCCACAGGCTCCACTATCCAAAGCCCCATGGAGAGTCAGGCTGTTGGGCCCTGCGCGGAGCAGCATCTCCCATTACTGGCACCTGCATACCTTAGCAATGCCATCCTAAACTTGGGAACACGTTCCACATATATCAAAAGATTGCTATGATTAATGTCAGCTAACAAATCCTAAGTTAAACACGATTTGTTGATAGAGATTCATCATAGCAACCTTTCGGATATCTGTGGAGTGTGTTTCAGTTATTGCTTTTGACAGTGTTTACCACCCCGGGGAGTGACCCCAACAGTATTGCGTACCATAGCAATGCCCGCACTGTGCCCAGGACTGGTGAGGCAGCCAGGGCTGCCACAAACCTCCATATTTGCACAATGCTGGCATAGGTGTGGGAATGTGTGTATGTCTATCCAGTACAGGGGTTCTCAACCCTGTCCTCGGAGCCCACCTAGCCGGTTTTCAGGATAACCACAATGAATATGCATGGGAGAGATTTGCATATAATGGAGGCAGTGTATGCAAATCTCTCTCATACATATTCATTGTGGTTATCCTGAAAACCCGACTGGCTAGGTGGGTCCCGAGGACAGGGTTGAGAACCCCTGATCCAGTGTGTTGTGGCTGCCCACACCTTACTGAGCCCACACTGCTTGCACTGTTTCCAGTGTTAGCCTGCCAATGTGCATAATAAGGAGCAAGGTACTGTGGGTATGGCCCGGACAGGGTGGCCTGGGCAGGATGCATCTGCACAGGGTATAGGGCAATGGCTGGGACATTGTAGTGCCCGACCACCACCTGCACAGACAGGGTGGCCACAGCATGTCATGCTGGGAGGTCACTCTCACCCTGACTGAGCAGTGACCATGGCATGGCTAGGTTCCCCCATAGTGCTATGCAGTATTTCTCTCAAGTGATATTTATGGGTTCTTTTTTTCTGGGGCCCATTCACTGACATACCTGCTTGGTGTGTGTGCTCACATCCCATTTTTGGGTGCACACAGTTCCTCAAGGATCATGCACTATGTACTAGCTAGCAGACTGTCTGCAGTTAGCATGTGTATGGCTGGAACACCTTGCAGGGTGCAGTGGGTGGAGATTTACTGTGCTCTCTGCTGGTGAATGTCAGATAGTGTGGGGGCAGCTGAGCTTCTCCAGAGTTCTGCCTGTCTGCCATTGCCTTATGTGATGCGTACAGATCTGCATTGACTGCCCTTTAGGGTGGCTGTTCCCCAGCAGGACTGGGGTTGATGGTCCTCTCTACTGCCACCATTGCAGAGATGTACAATGTGGATCTGTTGGTGGGAGATCCTGTCCCCTCCCCCCCTCCCCTGAGCCACAGGGGGTAGGTTGGGTGGTGCAACATAATCCGCTTTTGGGTCCAAACATCCCCCCCTCCTTCACCTATAACATGTGACCATGGCACCCACACAGGATATGCACTATTCTGGATGCATCATAGTCCACAAGGGCTAGACGTGACTGGGAAATACAGATGGACACAGGTGTATTCTAGGTGTGTCTGCAAGAACTACTTATCACACACTGGCACTGATGGGGACCTGCAGCACAACCTATCTCAGCCAAGCCAGGTGCTGCGGATCTGGTGCTGGGTGCCCCATCTCCCCCTCAGGGTGAGCACAGGACGCACACAATGTCACGGTCTGTAGCTACTCTGTGCTAGTAACACACACGGTCGGTTCCCCCTACTAGGCCTAGGTGCTGTGGGGGTGCATACCCCATTATGTGATCAGCTGTAGACTGCTGATCTGCATGTGCAGTGCATCATGGGTATGGGTGGGTTTGCCCTATCCTGGTAACCACAGCAGACAGTTTGTGTGGTGACCTGCAGTCTTTCTGTAGCCAGCCAGCAGTGTGGTAGTAGCTATAGAGATGTAGCCTACTGGTTACTTCAATGACTGTGGAGGCAGAGGTCATGGGTTCAATCCTGCAGTGGTGTAATCTAAAAAGGCTGTCTGAGGCATTTTCTTTTAATTTAAATCGGTGCTGCCAGCAAAAACACCCTCACAGTGCTGTAGCCTTTAGGGTACATTATAGGGTGCCTTGGCAGACAGGGCACTTTATAATGTGACCTATGGGGCACCTTATAGGGCACCATATGAAGCACCTTAGGTTACGGCACTGTGAGGGTGTTTTTGCTGGCAGCACTGATTTAAATTAAAAGAAAATGCCTCAGACAGCCTTTTTAGATTACACCACTGCAGGATCAAACCCATGACCTCTTTCTCCACAATCATTGCAGAAACCAGTGGGCTACATCATCATAGCTTCTAACACTTCGCTGGCATGTACTTAGGGTTAACGCGCTTTAACGTGCCACAGCACCCACTATTGCGCGATACATGTTCTTGCTACCTTAGGACTGGAACGCCCACTCCTTATATGGCATTCTTCACATTATCGCTGCAACTAGCGCCGGTAACATTAAGATGGTTTAGTGAACATACCCCCAATAGTCCCCTTTTTTCCTTTAGAGATCCTCTGTGTTGGTTCTCTGCTTTTTTGAATTCAGATACAGTCCTCTTTTCCACTCTCTCCACTGAGAGACTATTCCATGCATCTACTACTCTTTCCGTAAAGAAATATTTCTGCATATTACTCCTGAGTTAATCCCCTTTCACTCTCATCTTATGTCCCCTCATAGCAGAGCTTGTCTTCAATCGAAACAAACTCTCCTCTTGGGCATTTATGCCATGGAGGTATTTAAACGTCTCTATCATATCTCCTCTTTCCCACCTTTCCTCTAACGTAATCATATTAAGGTCTTTAAGTTTGTCCCCATATGCTTTGTAATGAAGACCACTAACCATTTTAGTGGCCACCCTCTGCACCAACTCCAACCTGTTTATATCCTTTTGAAGGTGGGGGTCTCCAAGACTGCATACAATACTCCAAATGAGGTTGCACCAGAGACTTATACAGAGGCACTATCACTTCCTTTCTTCTGCTGGCCATTCCTCTCCCTATGCACCCAAACATCCTTCTAGCTTTCGCCGTCGCCTTTTCTACCTGTTTAGCTACTTTAACATCATCAGACGCAATCACGTCCATGTCCCGCTCTTCTTTCCTGGACAGAAATACTTTGCCTCCTACACTGTACCACTCCCTTGGATTTTTGCAGCCCAAATGCATGACCCTGCATTTTTTAGCATTAAATCTCAGCTGCCAAATTCCCGACCATTCTTTGAGCTTAGCTAGATCCCTCCTCATGTTATCAATACATAGAAACATAGGAAAGTGATAGCACATAAAGACCATATGGCCTATCCAATCTCCCCTTTCATACCAATTACTAAGGGCTATGTTTACTAAATCGCGTTAGTGCAGTTCGCGGTAGGAGCCGCGTGAAGAAGACAAACCCCCAAATAAGGAGATGGGCGGGACCGCGGAAGACCTAGCGCGCGTTACGAAACCAACGAGCGTTACCTGGCGCGTTACGAAACTAACGAGCGGGCCACCACGCGTAAAGCATAAGTAGCCACCCAGACATACAATACTAATACAGAGCTATAGCACAATGGTTACTGCAGTGACTGCTGATACGGGCAGCATGGGTTCGAGTCCCCAGGGTGGCATTAGCAGAAGGCTGGCTGATGTAGCACCCTGCACATGACACAATGAGGGAGGGGGCAGCGCCAATTATATTTTATTTCCTGGACGTGTCGGAGGGATGCAGGCAAACACACCCATATATCAGATAGTGAGTGAGGGGGCATGTCTATGTTTGCTGTCCGTATGGGTTGTAAGTAAAACACACCCACACATTATCCACTGAGTGTGGGGGCATGTACATGTCTGTTATGTGTCGGAGGGTTGCCAGCAAACATCCCTGACCCATACAGAGCTGTAGCACAATGGTTACTGCACTGACAGCTGATATGGGCAGCATGGGTTCGAGTCCCCAGGTGGCACTAGCAGAAGGCTGGCTGATGTAGCACCCTGCACATGACACAATGAGGGAGGGTGGCAGCGCCAATTATATTTTATTTCCTGGACGTGTCGGAGGGATGCAGGCAAACACACCCATATATCAGATAGTGAGTGAGGGGGCATGTCTATGTTTGCTGTCCGTATGGGGTGTAAGTAAACACACCCACACATTATCCACTGAGTGTGGGGGCATGTACATGTCTGTTATGTGTCGGAGGGTTGCCAGCAAACATCCCTGACCCATACAGAGCTGTAGCACAATGGTTACTGCACTGACAGCTGATACGGGCAGCATGGGTTCGAGTCCCCAGGGTGGCACTAGCAGAAGGCTGGCTGATGTAGCACCCTGCACATGACACAATGAGGGAGGGGGCAGCGCCAATTATATTTTATTTCCTGGACGTGTCGGAGGGATGCAGGCAAACACACCCATATATCAGATAGTGAGTGAGGGGGCATGTCTATGTTTGCTGTCCGTATGGGGTGTAAGTAAACACACCCACACATTATCCACTGAGTGTGGGGGCATGTACATGTCTGTTATGTGTCGGAGGGTTGCCAGCAAACATCCCTGACCCATACAGAGCTGTAGCACAATGGTTACTGCACTGACAGCTGATACGGGCAGCATGGGTTCGAGTCCCCAGGGTGGCACTAGCAGAAGGCTGGCTGATGTAGCACCCTGCACATGACACAATGAGGGAGGGGGCAGCGCCAATTATATTTTATTTCCTGGACGTGTCGGAGGGATGCAGGCAAACACACCCATATATCAGATAGTGAGTGAGGGGGCATGTCTATGTTTGCTGTCCGTATGGGGTGTAAGTAAACACACCCACACATTATCCACTGAGTGTGGGGGCATGTACATGTCTGTTATGTGTCGGAGGGTTGCCAGCAAACATCCCTGACCCATACAGAGCTGTAGCACAATGGTTACTGCACTGACAGCTGATACGGGCAGCATGGGTTCGAGTCCCCAGGGTGGCACTAGCAGAAGGCTGGCTGATGTAGCACCCTGCACATGACACAATGAGGGAGGGGGCAGCGCCAATTATATTTTATTTCCTGGACGTGTCGGAGGGATGCAGGCAAACACACCCATATATCAGATAGTGAGTGAGGGGGCATGTCTATGTTTGCTGTCCGTATGGGGTGTAAGTAAACACACCCACACATTATCCACTGAGTGTGGGGGCATGTATATGTCTGTTATGTGTCGGAGGGTTGCCAGCAAACATCCCTGACCCATACAGAGCTGTAGCACAATGGTCACTGCACTGACAGCTGATACGGGCAGCATGGGTCCGAGTTCCCAGGGTGGCATAAGCAGAAGGCTGCCTGATGTAGCACCCTGTACATGACACAATGAGGGAGGGGGCAGGTCCCATATTGTTATGGTTGTCGTGTTGGAGGGGTGCAAGTAAAAACACCCACACAGTAGATATTGAGTGATGGGGCATGTCTATGTTCCCATTCCGAATGGGGTGCAAGTAAACACACCCACATGTTATCTAGTGAGTGAGGGGGCATGTACATGTCATGTATGTGACGTACATTTGCTAGAAAACACACACACACATTGGCATACCCAAGGTTACTGCAGAAAGAACCCCACAATGCACAACACATGCCACATAATAAAGTGTAGTGTCAGCCTAGGTACAACAGAATGTCCCCCATAGAGCGGTCCCTAAGGTAATGTAGAGGGAGCCAGAGAAGGTGACACATGGTGGGCCCATGAGGCGCAGTACGGTAATAGTCCGTGGAGGGGCTGTCTCCGGTAGCAGTCTGGTGTATGTAAAACATATAATGCTCCAGACAGCCAAATAAAAGGAATTCATTGTGGATCTGATCCCATGACCACTGGCCCAACACGCAATGAATAACCCACTGGCCTGCAGCCCCAGAGCTGCTAACCACCCCCTGGCTACCCACAGAAGGACAGCAGAACACCATGTAACTGCTGCTGTCCTGGCCATGATGAGCACAAAGGCAGGCACACCCATGGTGCAATGCACATGCAGACCAGCAGTCCATAGATGAACACAAGAGGGGGCCTTACCCACATAGTCCACGGGTATGCTACGGTGAAATGACTGTGTGTGTCACTGTACATAGTAGTAACAGACAGTATCCCAACATGGTGTCCCGGAAGAAGCCACACAATCTGTATGTCAGGGCAGACCGATGATCAGCACAATGGGCAAGGAACTGCCTGTTGGTGCAGGGTCCCTGAGTGCACGTCCCCCTGTGGTGGCAAAGTACCAAGGTTGCTTGCAACAGTACCCTCTAGAAATAGAGGTCACACATATGTAGAACCAGTCACCCCTGTGTCTAAGCCATAGATAACCCACGTGACTCAGCATGGGAAAATGAACATGAGAGGTTGGAAGGATTGGCCACAACCCCACGTTGGTAGTGTGCGTGTAAGCCTGAGAGGCGCAGCCCCCAAAGGTAGGATATGCTGTGAATGTGCAGCTGGAACCGGGCGTGTGAAATGTACAAAGGCAAATCTCTACACAAATAGGTAAGAAAGGAGGGAATGCGTCATATGGTACCAGAAACAATGCAGGTGACAACCCAATTACCCTGCCAGTGTAACCCAGCAGCAAACAGCACCAGGACATGCTCTGTGTGACAAAACTATGGGCCTGGTACTAGGTGGGTGTGTCACAGCAAGGTGTGCGTATGTGTGGATGAGTGCACACCCTGTCCCCTACACCAGATCAGATATGTCATAGGTGTCAGGTTTGTATGTCCCACAGGTCCTGCTGGACAACATCCACCCACATGAATGCAATCGGTGTATGCCATTTGGTGTATCCTACGAAAGCCGCACCAGAGGGCAAAGGCCACTGTCCACTGCCTGGCACAGCACCCCATAGGGCGTATCCCAAAGCCCCCCCCATAGGGCATGTGACAAGGTCCATGATGAGTCACTGTGAGGAGTCTGCAGTGTGAGGGATGTGTTGTTGTCAGCAGCAGATTAAGGCAGGATAAGAAAATAAACACCAAGGTGATCACAATGACCAACTGTGTGCTAACACCCATGACCTGTGGCCCAAACACACGTCTGGAACCAACTGTATGCCCATATTGCCAGTGCACATAATACAGTCACAATAATGAGGTTGTCAACCTCTGGGCCAAAAATGCCAAATGATCCAAGCCCCCAAACAAAATCACAGAGGACGCACCATGTAAATGTGAGGGCTGCCTGACAAAGAAACAAAGCAAGGTCTCAGCAAACAAGGGCATATGGCAAGCACAATCAAGACCAAGGTCATGATCATTACCAAATATAGAAGGCCCAATAACATCACAGACCGCTTTGTTAAACTGAATGTCAGATGCAAAAGCAACAGCAATAACAAGCATACCCTGGTCACTGTGCGCAGGGAGATGCAGATGTCCCCATACACCTGACCCAGAACCCCCTGACTGTGCAGCGAGGGGTGCCATGTCGATACCCAAGGGGTCTGCTGGTGAGCCAAGGATAGGGGTGCAAGCAACAGTAACCATGGTGCACAGCAGATGCACACCAGCAGGACATAGCAGGGGTCTGGCGCCACCACGGCGCCTGTACAGGAGGGAGATAGCAATATGTGCGCCACTGGCATAGAGCACCTAACGACTCCAGCATAATGTTGTGGGCAGGAAGTTGGCTGAAAAGGTGTACAAGGACACAGTCAAAACAGGTGCCCAACCTAACCTGCAACCTGAGGGAGAACGTGGCAGGACATCGCTGATGGAACTGTGTCCCCAGAACAATCTGGCATTGTGTACCAGAAATGGTATGTTTGCAAAGGTCCATGTGCTGTATAGGCTGCAAGCGGTCGCTGGAGAGCACGCAGGACCTGTGTGGAACAGAGAAACGTGTAGCACAAACACCACCTAGAGCACACAGTACAGACAATGAACAGGCAGCAGATGGAGGGTGTTGGGAAACTGGTGTACTTGGAAAGACTGTGTGTGGCAGGTGAGGGGAATATGGGTCCCCCATTGGAGAGTGAGGTTGCCAGGGAGGTGAGCAGAAAAGGCAGAGCAAACACACGGCCAACACACACAAACAGATGCCACGTACACAACGGTAGCTGGGTAGGATATGGGGCCGCAGGCCACACCAACATACATGACACCTCAGCCCACAATGAGGCAAATACAGGCACCAAAGGAGGCACAGCACATGTGACCACGAGAATATGGCCAGACAGGACGCAGAAGCCAAACAACCAGTGTGAGAGCAACAACACGGATCAGTGCGGGAAAGGCAGAGGAAGGGAGCAACAGAGAGAGTGTACAGCTCAAACCCCTCGGATGGAAACCACTGGAGTGAACAGATGACCTGTGTAGTACACTGTGGCACATAGCAAGGGATGTAGACAGGGCCACAGCAGGCCAACATGACAAACCACAGCTGCGTGTCAGGAAATGGAGCCACAGAGTATAGGCATGAGTCAGCGTACATGTGGAGGAGGGGTGCACAGATGACAACAACACAGTCCACAGGTGGGATGGGCGACACAAATGAACATGTCCACACACACCCACCAACACACCCACACCAGGAGACGTTATGTCAACCCAACAACATGCAAATGAGTACGGATGTGAGACATGAGGTGGCCAAGTGGATACGGCAAGGAAGGCCCATGTGGATGGGCTGTGGAAAGGGGCACAGCATCAAAGGACAAACATGCCAATCACCAACAACATCAGGGATGAGGCCCAGGCTAACACACATCGGCAGAACCACTGCACAGGTATCTCATCAGATGCACCACCCCACAAGGAGCATTACCCCTAGTCCAGACAATGTGGCGCATGGATAGCAAACATGCCACATGGACATGAACAGCTAAAACATGGATGGGTGGGTGGAGATGTGATGGTGCCACACACATGATATGGGCAGGTAAGCAGCACACAAAGTAGAAACAGACAACTTGTAGGTGCCAACAAAAACGTCATGCACCCAGGTGTAAATGAAATGGGGTGACCCACACACCAAACATGCCACACCACGCATGTGCAGACATCTGTTCCCCCCGAGGCAAGCACCAGACACAAGCAGACATCATATGCAGCAGTCAGGTGTACCATATGACGTGAGGAACCACATGGGTCCTGTGTGGCAAGAAATGTCACATGGACACACCCACCACACGTTACAACGCCACACACCTGTTAATGTCTGTGGAGCCAACACACTCTAAGAACCCCCTGCTGCCACCCATGCACAAAAGGGCACAACAACAGTAGACGTTGGACACAGACAGTGATATGTGAGGCTAATGGTCAAAACATGATAGGACCGCACAGTGCCTGCATGCACCGTATGCACAACAGACAACATCCCCTGCAAACATAGGACACTGGAGAAAGCATGCAGAGCAACAAGGCCAGATGCCATGATAACCTGGACAGTCCATAGGTCACAAGCCCATGTACAGCGCTACAACCCCCTACATAAAATGAGGAAACACCAAGGAAGGTCTGGCCAGCAACGACAGGCCACGCACCGCATGAACAGGAACAATAGGCCAACAATGTGTCAGGGAAAGTGGCGTGTGTCCAACGTGCAAAGGATGACCCCCCCGGGTCGCCCACATGTGTTAACACGCCCACATGGGTGCTGTGCCCAACCACATATGGATGACGAGAGGCCAGGATGCAGTGGAACACATGTGTCACCATTGCTGCCTGTGACCTGTGTGAAATGATGCAGACATCAGTTAAGGGACTAGCACAAACACCCACGACACCTTGTGGACACAAAGGAGACACACACCTAAGACCAGCAACACATTGAATGCATAGATAGCACCTCATAACATGGCCACAACACTGAGCACACTGCACATGGACCACTGACATAGATGCCAGTGAACACCACCGCACCATCCCAAGAGGATCATGTACATGCACATGACACGCATACACCACAGGGTTCGAGGGCATGGGCAGCAGAGTTGACATAACTAGATAAAACGTAACAACAGCTGGTGAACAATAGCCGATTTGAAGCATAGGCAGGCCGTGTATGTCCCAGACAATGGAAGGAGAGGGGCACCTGAATGTTACGCCAGTGCCCTGACTGGGAATGTCCGTGTCTGGCAAATGCACAAACAGCCCCAAACGTGTATCCAGACACCAATGCACAGCGTACATAATCACCTCTATATGTGTTGCTGTGAGAGGAACATTCCCATGGTTCAATGTGCCCTGTGTGAACACAACTGTCATGTACAGCGGATTATTCGCCTGACCGTGACACAGCGGTGTGACATAGGGGACACATGTGCACAATGTACATGCGGCCAACAACAAAAGGTAACAGCTGGTTGCTCCACGATAATTGGTGATGTGTCCAAACACAGCCTTACAACACAGATAGGCAGGGACGCGCATACTGAATGGACACGTAGCCAGGACAATTAACAACAAGGAACATACACATTATGGGAAGGTATGCATGCACGAAAGCCAGATGCACCTCCACCAAACACTGACCGACAAATGGAGACACACAACACATCACATGCATGTGTGGCAGAAACCTGTCCAGAGACCGAATGGCAGCTGCTGATCTGCACACCCCCCACACAGACACTGTCCCGCGCAAGAGCACACACACAGATGCACATGATGTGTGCAAGAAACACCATGAAGACCCCAAGGATGTGAACAGGTAAAGGCCACATGTGTGACACATGGAGGCGAGGGGCGAAGGAGCACTGGTACAGATATATGTGTAGCACTATAGGAGTAGTGGAGAGAAAACAACGTATATGTGCCCAGACGTGATGACCGCCATGCATACCCAAAAACCTGACAACTCACCATAGCAAACAGGAAGGATGCAGATATGAGCACACAATCCCCACATGCAGCACAGCTGCAAACTGGATAGTAAGGCACACTGGGTAGACCTGTAATGCAGACGCACATCCTGTGGAGACAGGAACAGGACAGACATATGTAGACATGAGCTGGCAGTGAAGAACAATACGCACACCATCTAACATGGTGAAGACAGTGACACGTCGCCAGCACAACCATAACTTACAGGTAAAGATGTCCTCGATCAGCTGTTGCCTGGCTGCCATCCCTGCACGTGTGTCACCATGGCCAGGTGCAGGGGGGCACATAGGATCCTCCCCAGGACCCTCATTAATTTCGACAGGGATATTGTGCCTGAGAGCAATGTTGTGTAGTATGCAACAGGCTATGATGATCCGTGCCACAGTCAGTGGATGGTACTGTAAGGCTCCGCCAGTCCTATCCAGACACCTGAAGCGACATTTGAGAACGCCAAAGGTGCGCTCAATCACTGAGCGACTGGAGGCATGGGCCTCATTGTACCGTATCTCTGCACCTGTGCGTGGGACACGCACAGGGGTGAGCAGCCAGGTGCGACACCCATATCCTGCATCACCTGCAAAACATAATGGATCAATGTCACATGCGTAATGAGCAAACAATGAAATGAATGACGTAGTAATCCATAACTGGAGAGCCGAGAGGACATGCACACAGATACGAGGCAAATGCAGTGAACACAGTGGCAGTGCAGCAGAGACTGTGAAGGCCAGTGGCAAATGACCATGACATGCCGATAGTGGCAGGGCACACCCATGCAACTGTGATACAGGACATGTGCATGAACTGTGGCGTAAAGGAGCAGTGGTGGTCGCTGTGCAGCCAGATGACGTACATTGCCAAGTAGCACATGGGGATGCAGGGAGGCACAGGTGTGCAGGTAGGTGGATGAGCCAAACCGCCGCATACAGGGTGCAAGCCATTGGGACATATTGCCTGTGTGGTGCGGGGAATGCAACAGGCGCGGGTGACAGGGGACCCCAAAGACGGCCCACAGGCATGCAGCAGACATGTGTAATAGGTGAAACGGCCAGAACACAACCCTTGTTGAACCCACAACATGGGCCGAAAGAGTAGGCTGCGTACACAGGGTGACACCCATGGGGATGTGTAAAGGCCACCCCCCTGGGTGACTCAACGAAAGCCGACAAGGGGGACCACACGGATCCGCGCTATCAGCACCACTATGTAACATCTACAAACAAACACTATGCAACATCATGAAAGAGAACAACATGCAGCACACAATCTATGTGTATGAACCAATGTTAAACACCCTCATTGCAATATACAACCCAGACTCCCCCAACACAACAGAGGGCCGTTCACAAATGACAGGTTGGTGTAGAAACAACACCCTCGCAAGAAGCTGGCACAATACCATAGCTGTACGCATTACCTGGAAACAAAGTCCAAAACAACCACACATCTGACAAAGAGAGAGGTGAGTAACATGACACATGTCAGTGACCAAGACAACTTCCACACCGCATGAGGACGTGGACAACACCAAACAGTGTGCCCCAACAAGGACTGCTGCAGCGGCAGGAAGCCAGTGGGAAAACGAGGCAATGTAGTACAGACACCATCAACAGTAGGAGTCTGCCAGATACACAGAATACACACCCAGCAGTATGTAGTCACCAAATTGACCAGTCTGAAACTGGTCAAACACAGCTGAGTTCTGCAGGATATAGGAGTCATGGGCAGACCCTGGAAAACGTGCAACCACATTCAGGATACGCATAGTAGCATCACAGATAACCTGCACATTGAGGGAATGGAAGTGTTTCCGGTTGCGGTACACAACCTCCCTGTCGCGTGGCGGGACAAGGGCAACATGTGTGCAATCTATAGCGCCCATCACCTGTGGTATTCCAGCGATCCTATGGAATGCCAGTGCCAGGGCTGCCCAATGTTGCCTACCGTTGGGAATTGCAATGTAATTCCCAACCCGGCTGACCATGGCACGCAGTACCTGGTGGAGACAGCGGGAGAAGGTGGGCCTACTCAGACCACCCACTGCTGCCACTGAGGATTGGAAACAGCCAGAGGCAAAGAAATGTAGGGCAGCAAGGAGCTTGGTCATACCCGGTATAGCATGTGACCGGGCAGTCAGGGGCTCTAGGTCAGGTCTGAGTTCCTGATAGAGCTCCCTAATGGCACCTCTGTCCAACCGGTAGAGGGAGAATACCTGTCCCTCCCTCAGGTCCCCGAGCAGGACCCTGGTCCTGTAGATACGGGCCAGGCGTGGGTGGAGCTCAGCACGCCGATGGCGCCGTTGGTCAGCCACAGCTGCCAGTGCTGGCCCAACAGCTGCAGGCCTGAGTTGCAGTGGAGCCCCACCCATGCCCAGGGCCGCTGCCCCTGGGACAACATCTCCCTCCCCCTCGTAAAGCAACTCAGCAATCTCTAGCAAAGCAACCACTGCACCAGCTGCATGTGCAGTATGAGCCATGGTCCATACAGTGAGGAGGGTAAAAGGGTTAGATATAGTGGTGTGGGTGGGGATGGACACCACATGGGTGCCACTCCCATGGGCAAATAAAAAGATCTAGAAAACAGTATAATGGAAAGATACCTAATGAAGGGTTGACCGCGCGCTGTGACGCGCCTTCCGGGAATGCAGCCGTGGATGATCCCCTGCCTGCTACACAGATGTGGGTGATACCGAGCGATGTCGAACGCCGTATAGCAACTACATAGCACTGATACTGCGACGCCAAGACGCCATTACCCTGATAACCTGGAAGGCATACACCCATGCAATAACGAAGGAGGACACGAGGCTACGCGCGTAACAACGCGTGCAACGTCAACGCGAGGTCGCATACGTGTGACGTTGGCCAGCATCAGCTGACGCCAGAAACACATCGCAGATAGCAAATCCTAAACAAATATACGCACCAGCATTGCAGACAACTACACACTCAATAAGGGATGTGGGAGTAGAATACGTGAAACGGCAGCCACTGCAGAAACGCGGATATATAATGTCAGCTACGTAACGATGTGCGACGCCACGTGACAATGCGCGACGCAATGCGCGACGCCATGCGCAACGCAATGCGCGACGCAACGCGCGCCAAAGACAAACGTGCGCAGGCATCCCCTTGCAAGCCATACCCCAGGATGCTCCATATAAATGACAGGAAATGGAGGTTCCATCCCTTCCGCGGAGCAAACAGCAACATTATACACGCACAAGGGAGCAAGGACATGGACCATGCACCAGAGCAGCCCACAACAGAAGGAGCAGCAGCCACATCTGGTGACAACCAGGTAGCAGGACCATCGGGGGTGCCACTGACCCCAGGTGGCCATCCAAGAGGACCACGCCGCCAGACAAGGGTTCCTGTCCCTGCGGAGAGCCGACGCAGGGCTGCAAGGTTCAGCCAACAGGAGAATGAGCACCTGCTGTCTAACATACTGGAGAGATATGACCTGCTCTTCGGCCGGCAGAGCGCTACCCTGACCATCGCAGCACGCACAGGGGCATGGCGGGAGGTGCAGGCGGCGGTGGCAGGAGCAGGAGGGCCGCCCCGGGACATCGAAAAACCTCAGAAAACGCTTCTGTGACATCAAGCGCCATATACGGGCAGAGCTGGTGCAAGAGCGACGTGCGGCACAAGGCACAGGAGGGGGCCCAGCGACCGTGGCCCAATTAACAGACCTTGAGAGGCGCCTGGCGGATCGACTGGGGCCCATGTATGTCCACGGTTTGCCTGCTGCGCTGGACACAGCCCACCCACAGGCCGGTAGGTTATAGTACAAGCACATGGTGTGTGAAGGGGCAGGGGGGTGGGACAGAACCTGTCTCTGCTGGACGCGGGGACCAGACGGGCACAGAGGGACCACACACTCAGGAGCAAGGATGAGAGGTGGCCACCATTGGGTGGTGGTGTGTGGCATTAGGCAGTGCATGCAGGGCTGGGAATGGGTGCCTGACCCCCCTGACAGAGGATGGTGTACACAGGCAGGGCCAGACCGTCCATTGAGCAGGAACGTGCTTTGCACAGGGTACCACATTTCAGGGGTTCCTTCGCAAATAACAGTCCACTCAGGGCCGGCCCGTCCATTGAGCACGAATGTGTATTGCACAGGGCCCCGCGTTTCAGGGGGCCCCTCGCAAAAAACATTCTCCAACCCATATTTTAAACACATAAAACACCAAAACACCAGCTGCTGCTGCCGCGGCATCATCAGGAGTGCTGCCGCGGGGCCCCCCTCCTGGCCGGCAGAGCCTCCGCCCCTGCCCGGCAGAGCCGCTCAGTCCCTGCATCGCTGAGTCATCCCCGAACGCTGGTTTCTTTTCAGGTGTTGTTCTGCAACCTGGATAGATTGGGTGGTTGGTGGATTAGGAGTGGTACCTGTGGGTGGGGGGCTAAGACTGCACGTGGGCTGATGGGGGGGCCTAAGACTGGACGTGGGCCGATAGGGGAGGGTTAGGACTAGTAATGGGCCCAGGGGGGGGGGTGCTAGGACTGGATGTGGGCTGATGGGGGGGGTTGGACGGGTACTGGGCTATTGGGGGGGCTGACTGGAAATGGGCTGCTGGGGGTTAGGACTGTTAATGGGCTATGGGGGGCTAGGACCGGTAATGTGCTGGGGGGGCTAAGACTGTTAATGGGCTGGTGGGGTTGCTAGGACTGGAAACGGGTGAATTGGCGGGGGGCTAGGACTTGAAATAGGCTGATGGAGGGGCTACAATAGGACTGGAAATTGGCTGTTGGGGGGGGCTAGGATTGGAAATGGGCTGTGGTGGGGGTTTGGATTGCAATGGACTCATGAAGGGGCTAGGACTGGACGTAGTCTCACGGGGGGCTTGGTTTGGAAATGGGCTGAGTGGAGGGGAGCTAGGATTTGACATGGGCTGATGGGCGCATGGGGGGCTGGAAATGGAAATGAGCTGATGGCGGGACACACACTGACAATGGCTGTGGGTGCCCGGACTGGATATGGGTTGTTGGGTGCCTAGGACTGGACATGGTTTACTGTGCGGCTACTACTGGGGATGGGCTGCTGCAGGGACCTGTCGGGGGTGGGCGCTGGGAGAGACAGGGAGCGGAAAGAGAGATGATGTTGGTGGCGGGCCAGACTGGGACGGGGCTGTGGGAGTGAAATGGGGAGGGGACAGAAACACCCTGGGTGTGAGGCAGGTATGGCCACACATTGGCCGGGTAGTGGGGGGGGGGCCGTCGTGGCTGAGGACGGAGAGGTGACATATATGTGGTTACGATTGGACTGACGGGAGGGAAACAGGAGGCAGATCTGTCTGTCTGAGCAGATGTGGAGAGTGGGAGAGTGGACTACAGAACCAGGGGTGGCAGGAGGGGGAAAAGGCCAGCAGGCGGTGGACAGTGGGAAACATGGCTGGACCAGGGGGAGGTTCTGGGGAAAATGTAAATGGAACGAAGACACAATATGTACGGAGATATCTATTGCCTCTGGATGTATTACATGGACCATGACAGCTCTGGTAACTGTGCATCAGTGATGCCTGCGCAGTGTCGGGTACGGGAGGGAGGTACACAATAGTTGTATCCCCACAGTGGCGTGTTACATACCGTGTCTGGCTCCGGGGTCCCCAGGTTGATTGGTGCAATCCTGTCACCAGGATGTGTTTGCCTGTTCGGTGATGCTCCATGTTCTGCATGTCTGACTGCGGTGCGGGTTTCGCTTCCTGCCACCCCTATATGACATTGCCACCTGTCCCCATTCCCCGGTCTATTCTGTGATTCAGAGGCCTCATATTGGCAGTGCTACCATGTGATAGGTAGGTTATGGTGCTTCGTAGGACCTGGTGATGCTGACAGGGCACGGCGGGTGTGTGCCATGGCATCTGAGTGGGCAGCGTCTGTATTGGTACCCGCTGTGCCTGGCGTGGTGCACTGGAATATAGCTATGTGGGGGTCCATCTGTCCCGCACCATCCATACACTCATCAGGGGACATGTCTACAGATAGCCAGTGTATAGTAACACCATGCAGTTCTCCCTGCACCGGTGGCCACATATGCAACTGTGTCCCCGCCCCGAGTCCCCGGACATTGCCCCGCACCCCCCTTGGACCGCCCCGTGTACCTGTTGCATCCCGCACGTGGCAGGGCTGGCAGGAGCGGTGGGCCGCACGGGGGAGGGGGGGGGCTTACTGGAGATCCGATGCACCTGCTATGGGAACGCGGTGTAGGGTTACGATGAGGCCGCTGTCAGCCCTGGCAGGGGTGTTCAATGGCACCCAGAGGTGGTGGGGGAATGCACTGGGGGGCGGATCACACGGGGCATCTGCATGGGGTGTCCCCAGGTGTAGAGGGCTGCCACAACAGCCATGCCACAGACACACGTGGATCATTGGCGCACAGATGCCTGAGGGGGGATGTTGTGGGGTGGGCAGGCAGCGGGACAAACCCTCAGACAGCTGTTGCCGTGTGTCACACAGGTGATGTCTGCGCCATCGTGCAGGGCACGGAGCCGGATGCAGAGTCACAGATGGGTACAGTGGGCTCTGTGGACACAGGGGCCCAGGCCGTTGCTTTGGAGGGGGAGGAGCATGCCGCACCACTGCCAGATGTGGACATGGACATCCCCAACATACCCGATTGGGACACATCTGAGACACCTGCAGGGACAGAGGACGTGTCTGCAGAGGGGCAACGGCAACACCACAACGAGGCACTGGCTGCGGTCGCAACCGTCGTTCATGAGATGCAGGCCAGCTCATCTGCGGCGCGAGCTGATGCTGAGGGTGAGTGGGACATGCTGCTATGGTAGATATGGCCATGTGCAGGTACCTCTGTTTCCGTTAACCCACACAGTACTATGTCCTTTCCCCACAGGTGTGCGCCGTCTACTGCGCTCGGTGGTACGCAACCAGAGGCGTAACAGGAGGACCACAAGGCGCATGCAGAGGGCGATAACTGCCCTAGTCTCACATGCAGGACGCATGGCAGACGCATGTGAGCTCATCGCAGAGGCGCATGTGCGAATGGCAGCCGGGAGGGTGGCTGGCAGTCCCCCGCCCATCCGGCACAGCCAGGGATCCCACCAGCATGTGCAGCCGCAACACCGGCGGCAAGGCGGCAGGCGCCTAGGGGTGGGAGGGGGCGTACAGGGGCTGGCAGGGGTAGAGGCAAATAAAGGGCCACACCGATGGCCGTTGATGGTGACCTCTGCTCCGTGACTCATTTTGTTCATACCACTCACATCCCCGCACCCACCCCATGCCCTGTGGGGTGGGCACGTGCCGCTCCCACTGCTGTCATTCACCATGGCCCCCCCCCCCCTAACCCATGCCCACTATGGGTGTGCAGCCAATCCCATTGGCCTACGTGCTCGCACCTCACCCCCACACCGTGGTGGCGTGCATGGCGGGCAGTGTTACCAGGCGCACCCCTGGGAGAACGCGCCGGGGACCCCCCCAGCCACCATTGGCCTGTGTGCTGTTGTGGGTGCACTGTATGTCCTGCATGTGGTGACCCAATCGCTGCTCGCAACACCCCGGACACGCACAGTATGTGCACTGCACAGGTCCTGTACCCAGGCTCACCTGCACCTGCACACATCCACCTTGTCTCACCCGTCACACATGTGCACAGTGGATACTTGGGCACAGGGATGCATGCACCAGCACCTTGGTGTCACCGCCAGTAATGGCTACCCGTCACACTGTGCACCGGTGGCCACTGTATACACCTACACCCCCTTGCCACCCATCCTGGCACATACCAGTACCACATTGGTTTCACATGATGACATACAGCAACTGTCACCTGTAGCATCATCCACACTGCAGCCTGCACCCTCCGCATGCCCACCTCAGTGTGTCACACCACTGGCCATCATCCCACTGAGCCGCTATCCTGCCCTCTGCTGTGTGCACCCCCACAACCCCCGTGTGTGTCCCCACCGATGGCCCCATGTCCACCAACGGCGGTATGCTCCCGCACCCCCCTGGGCCCTGGATGTCCACCCATGGTGACACACAACATGTTGTTAATATGTTTTGGAATGTCCCGTTTGACCAACGTGTACCATCCCCCATCTCTGTCCTGCATGCTGATACACGTGCCTGACATATGCACCGTTTTCCCCAGGCCCCACATGGTCTCACATGGCAACACACGTTCGGCCTCTTCCCCGCCACCCCTCCGGTGTCAGCCTCATGTGACCTTGCGGTGCACAGTATGTGGTTCACCCCTCTGCACACCGCCACACATACACCACAGGTGTCCTGCACCCGTCCAACCAGGCCAACAGTACGTGGCCCTGCTGTACTGGTCACACAGGCCACCTGCTCCACACCGCCGTATGTATCATTGTTACTCTGGGCTGTGTGTGGCCCAGGGAGCCACACACATGCTATTGCATGTCGGTCATGCACGTCACTCACCTCCCCCACGTTGGCCAACCTTGCTGCAGCGTGCTAGTTACATGTGTGCGGGTGTGCTGTCAACATGGACTAATCCTGTTCCACATCGGCCCCTGCCCCTCCTAGTCGCCACAGCCACACCCATCAATCGCACATCACTGTCACCTGGCAATGAGGCACATCTGCACACACAGTTGGTATGAGTAAACGTAAACGTATTTATACAACTTGATTATGACAGATTGTACACATTTTCATGTGGCCACACATGGGCCATGTGTCACATGGTCTATCTGCTGTTGGTTACATCGGCATGGTCAACAATGTCCTCTGGAACGGGATTACATGGCCCTGCTCCCCCCCGTGCCCCTGACATGGCCACAGAATGGCACGGTCCGCCACAGGGCAGGTGTGCTATGTGTGTCCACATATTACACACCCTGGGTGCCCCTGTCGGATGGTGGCTGACTGTGTGTGGATCAGTCACGGCGCTCATCCCGCTCCCGCAGACGGTTAGCCACCATCGACAGGGTCGCAAGCACCTGCCCCTGGATTAGGCCAAACTGCCTCTGGGCCTGTGCCTGTGCACGCACAGCTGCAGCCAGGCGCTGGCCGCACATGCAGCCACACAGACACACTGCTCCACGTGTCTGTGTGGCTGCATGGACAGCGGTCCTGCTTGCGGCCATGTGTGGCATGCACACGTCCAGCTGGCCCTCCGTGCCCTCATCAAGGGGCAGGTGGCTGGTGCCCCCAGTGCCCTGTGGCGGAGCGTGCCATTGTGACCCTGCCACAACCCCACCCCCTCCAGTGGGCATATCCTCCCTCCCCCCTGCCCCCAGCATCCCGCCCACATCCCCATCCCCCTCCACCCCCATCTCCATGTCGCTGTCCCTGCCACCCAGCCACTCACGTTCCTCTACCTTCCACCGACATACCCCCCCACCACATCCTGCTCACCTGTCTCCCCGACCTCTGTCCCCCTTTCTGTGGGTTCCCCTCATCCCCTCGCATGTGGGCCGCATCCTCATCCCCCTCATCCCCCTCGTCAGGGGTTGGGGGTGCAGGCTCCGGTCCATCCTCGTGCCCATCCCCCCCATCCTCCTCATCCTGCTGTTGTCCGCCGTCCTGCTGGTCACGCTGTACCTGATCCCCCTCCTGGCCCTCTACGTCTGGGGGCTCCTCCGGAACCTCGGCCTGATTGGCTGCACGTGCATCAGCTGTGGGAGAGATAGAACATGTCATCCCCTGGTGGATGATCCACATACCATGTCACGGTGGACCTGTGTTTCCACAACACATCCGCCTACATGGCCGTGTCCAGATACTCACCATTCAGCTGTGCCATTCTGTCACGCTGCACCCTGGCAACAAATCGGGGGAACCGGGCCCTCAGCTCCCTTGCCTTCTTTCGAAGGTCCTCCACCTGTAGGTGTTACAGAGAACATTGCCCTTAGCTAGCGGGGGGACACGTGGTGGCCCCTGCCCCTGCAACTGACACTCCCACGTCATACTACCTGCGCATGCCCCTATTCCTTTGGCACACATCCCCCCATGCAGTGGCGTGTAACAGACACATGTGTGTGTGACAAACACGCCACCCTGATGTGTGCACCATGTGCCCTATATGTGCGCACCACATACATGTACCATCCCAACTGTGTGTGTGCCACCTACACACATATGCATGTGCATGTCATCCACTAGTTGGGGTGTGCAGTTATCACCTACAGTGGTCGCTGGGCTGCTCTTTGCCTGTGGTTTGCCCCTTGTGATCCCATACAGGGCCTGTGTCACGGGGTACAGGGTCGGTACAGGGGACCCCTTGCGGGGCCTCCATCGGGCAGGGCCAGTGTTTTTACCTTCATATTCGCACAGGGCACCAGCAGACAGTGTGCAGGGTGGGGGGGAGGGATGCCCTCATTTGGGGCTGGATCACTCAGGGGCAGGGGTTTGGCCTTTCTATTCGCACAGGGCACCAGCAGACAGTGTGCAGGGTGGGGAGAAGGGATGCCCTCATTTGGGGCTGGATCACTCAGGGGCAGGGGTTTGGCCTTTCTATTCGCACAGGGCACAGCAGACAGTGTGCAGGGTGGGGAGAAGGGATGCCCTCATTTGGGGCTGGATCACTCAGGGGCAGGGGTTTGGCCTTTCTATTCGCACAGGGCACCAGAAGACAGTGTGCAGGGTGGGGGGGAGGGATGCCCTCATTTGGGCCTACATGTGTGTTAAGCAGGGTTTTGACCTTCATATTCGCACAGGGCACCAGCAGACAGTGTGCAGGGTGGGGAGAAGGGATGCCCTCATTTGGGGCTGGATCACTCAGGGGCAGGGGTTTGGCCTTTCTATTAGCACAGGGCACCAGAAGACAGTGAGCAGGGTGGGGGGGAGGGATGCCCTCATTTGGGGCTACGTGTGTGTGGTGCAGGGGTTTGACCTTCATATTCGCACTGGGCACCAGCAGACAGGGTGCAGGGTGGGGGGTAGGGATGCCCTCATTTGGGCCTACATGTGTGTTAAGCAGGGTTTTGACCTTCATATTCACACAGGGCACCAGCAGACAGTGTGCAGAGTGGGGAGAAGGGATGCCCTCATTTGGGGCTGGATCACTCAGGGGCAGGGGTTTGGCCTTTCTATTCGCACAGGGCACCAGCAGACAGTGTGCAGGGTGGGGAGAAGGGATGCCCTCATTTGGGGCTGGATCACTCAGGGGCAGGGGTTTGGCCTTTCTATTCGCACAGGGCACCAGCAGACAGTGTGCAGGGTGGGGGGGAGGGATGCCCTCATTTGGGCCTACATCTCTCATAGGCAGGGTTTTGTCCTTCATATTCGCACAGGGCACCAGCAGACAGTGTGCAGGGTGGGGGGGAGGGATGCCCTCATTTGGGCCTACATGTGTGTTAAGCAGGGTTTTGACCTTCATATTCGCACAGGGCACCAGCAGACAGTGTGCAGGGTGGGGGGGAGGGATGCCCTCATGTGGGGCTGGATCACTCAGGGGCAGGGGTTTGGCCTTTCTATTCGCACAGGGCACCAGCAGACAGTGTGCAGGGTGGGGTGGAGGGATGCCCTCATTTGGGCCTACATGTGTGTTAAGCAGGGTTTTGACCTTCATATTCGCACAGGGCACCAGCAGACAGTGTGCAGGGTGGGGGGGAGGGATGCCCTCATTTGGGCCTACATGTGTGTTAAGCAGGGTTTTGACCTTCATATTCGCACAGGGCACCAGCAGACAGTGTGCAGGGTGGGGGGGGAGGGATGCCCTCAGTGGGGGCTGCTTCACTCAGGGGCAGGGGTTTGGCCTTTCTATTCGCACAGGGCACCAGAAGACAGTGTGCAGGGTGGGGGGGAGGGATGCCCTCATTTGGCCTACATGTGTGTTAAGCAGGGTTTGACCTTCATATTCGCACAGGGCACCAGCAGACAGTGTGTCGGGGGGGGAGAAGGGATGCCCTCATTTGGGGCTGGATCACTCAGGGGCAGGGGTTTGGCCTTTCTATTCGCACAGGGCACCAGAAGACAGTGTGCAGGGTGGGGGGGTGGGATGCCATCATATGGGCCTACATCTGTGTTAAGAAGGGTTTTGACCTTCATATTCGCACATGGCACCAGCAGAGAGGGTGCAGGGTGGGGGGAGGGATGCCCTCATTTGGCCTACATGTGTGTTAAGCAGGGTTTTGACCTTCATATTCACACAGGGCACCAGCAGACAGTGTGCAGGGTGGGGGAGAAGGCATGCCCTCATTTGGGGCTGGATCACTCAGGGGCAGGGGTTTGGCCTTTCTATTCGCACAGGGCACCAGAAGACAGTGTGCAGGGTGGGGGGGAGGGAGGGATGCCCTCATTTGGGCCTACATGTGTGTTAAGCAGGGTTTTGACCTTCATATTCGCACAGGGCACCAGCAGACAGTGTGCAGGGTGGGGGGGAGGGATGCCCTCATTTGGGCCTACATGTGTGTTAAGCAGGGTTTTGACCTTCATATTCACACAGGGCACCAGCAGACAGTGTGCAGGGTGGGGAGAAGGGATGCCCTCATTTGGGGCTGGATCACTCAGGGGCAGGGGTTTGGCCTTTCTATTCGCACAGGGCACCAGCAGACAGTGTGCAGGGGGGGGTGTAGGGATGCCCTCATTTGGGGCTGGATCACTCAGGGGCAGGGGTTTGGCCTTTCTATTCGCACAGGGCACCAGCAGACAGTGTGCAGGGTGGGGGGGAGGGATGCCCTCATTTGGGCCTACATGTGTGTTAAGCAGGGTTTTGACCTTCATATTCGCACAGGGCACCAGCAGACAGTGTGCAGGGTGGGGGGGAGGGATGCCCTCATTTGGGCCTACATGTGTGTTAAGCAGGGTTTTGACCTTCATATTCGCACAGGGCACCAGCAGACAGAGAGCAGGTTGGGGGGTCGGGATGCCCTCAGTAGGGGCTGGATCACTCAGGGGCAGGGGTTTGGCCTTTCTATTCGCACAGGGCACCAGAAGACAGTGTGCAGGGTGGGGGGGAGGGATGCCCTCATTTGGGCCTACATGTCTGTTAAGCAGGGTTTTGACCTTCATATTCACACAGGGCACCAGCAGACAGTGTGCAGGGTGGGGAGAAGGGATGCCCTCATTTGGGGCTGGATCACTCAGGGGCAGGGGTTTGGCCTTTCTATTCGCACAGGGCACCAGCAGACAGTGTGCAGGGTGGGGGGGAGGGATGCCCTCATTTGGGCCTACATGTGTGTTAAGCAGGGTTTTGACCTTCATATTCGCACAGGGCACCAGCAGACAGTGTGCAGGGTGGGGGGGAGGGATGCCCTCATTTGGGCCTACATGTGTGTTAAGCAGGGTTTTGACCTTCATATTCGCACAGGGCACCAGCAGACAGTGTGCAGGGTGGGGAGAAGGGATGCCCTCATTTGGGGCTGGATCACTCAGGGGCAGGGGTTTGGCCTTTCTATTCGCACAGGGCACCAGAAGACAGTGTGCAGGGTGGGGTGGAGGGATGCCCTCATTTGGGCCTACATGTGTGTTAAGCAGGGTTTTGACCTTCATATTCGCACAGGGCACCAGCAGACAGTGTGCAGGGTGGGGAGAAGGGATGCCCTCATTTGGGGCTGGATCACTCAGGGGCAGGGGTTTGGCCTTTCTATTCGCACAGGGCACCAGAAGACAGTGTGCAGGGTGGGGGGGAGGGATGCCCTCATTTGGGCCTACATGTGTGTTAAGCAGGGTTTTGACCTTGATATTCGCACAGGGCACCAGCAGACAGTGTGCAGGGTGGGGGGGAGGGATGCCCTCATTGGGGCCTACATGTGTGTTAAGCAGGGTTTTGACCTTCATATTCGCACAGGGCACCAGCAGACAGTGTGCAGGGTGGGGAGAAGGGATGCCCTCATTTGGGGCTGGATCACTCAGGGGCAGGGGTTTGGCCTTTCTATTCGCACAGGGCACCAGAAGACAGTGTGCAGGGTGGGGGGGAGGGATGCCCTCATTTGGGCCTACATGTGTGTTAAGCAGGGTTTTGACCTTCATATTCGCACAGGGCACCAGCAGACAGTGTGCAGGGTGGGGGGGAGGGATGCCCTCATTTGGGCCTACATGTGTGTTAAGCAGGGTTTTGACCTTCATATTCACACAGGGCACCAGCAGACAGTGTGCAGGGTGGGGAGAAGGGATGCCCTCATTTGGGGCTGGATCACTCAGGGGCAGGGGTTTGGCCTTTCTATTCGCACAGGGCACCAGCAGACAGTGTGCAGGGTGGGGGGGAGGGATGCCCTCATTTGGGCCTACATGTGTGTTAAGCAGGGTTTTGACCTTCATATTCGCACAGGGCACCAGCAGACAGTGTGCAGGGTGGGGGGGAGGGATGCCCTCATTTGGGCCTACATGTGGGTTAAGCAGGGTTTTGACCTTCATATTCGCACAGGGCACCAGCAGACAGTGTGCAGGGTGGGGAGAAGGGATGCCCTCATTTGGGGCTGGATCACTCAGGGGCAGGGGTTTGGCCTTTCTATTCGCACAGGGCACCAGAAGACAGTGTGCAGGGTGGGGAGAAGGGATGCCCTCATTTGGGGCTGGATCACTCAGGGGCAGGGTTCTGGCCTTTCTATTCACACAGGGCACCAGCAGTCAGTGTGCAGGGGGGGGGGCCCTCATTTGTGGCTTGCAGCATCGATGTATTCATTTGGCGAATCTGTTAGTTAAGAGGGACATGGTCCAGAACCCCTTCCTTCCCTATTGGCCATGGAGGTGGGACTAGGGTGTCTTGTGGTTGGGGGACATCCTTAGCCTGCAGGGGCACCCTGTACCATACCTCTGTGACCTTTGGTGCACCTCTGCCATGGGTGCAGCTAACCCCTTGGGGCAGGGGTGTCTTTTTCAGGGGTGTGTGGAGGGCTTTGCTGGACGCAGGATATGTCAGCACCTGCTATACCCTGTCAGTGCATTGTGTATTTATGCAGTGTTTGCTGGGTGTTTTTTCTTTTGTCTCATCATTTGGTTGAATTGTCCCCATGCACTTACCTCACGTGGGTAGTCTGCGCTCCTGTTAAAACGGTGGGCCAGCCGCTCCCAGGCCCTCCTGACTTTGGCTAGGTCCTGCCTCTTGGACGAGCCAGGGAAGAGTCCTCTGCTGGCGTAGGCAGAAAAGCTCTGTCAGCAGGTAGATGTCCCTTTGGCTGAAGGGAGGCTTCCTCGACATGGTTGCCATGTCTTATAAGTGCCTTTACTGCCTAGCCACGTGCGTTGCCGGGGGCGTATACACGTGCGTAGCCGGGGGCGTATCCACGTGCGTTGCCGGTGGCGTATCCACGTGCGTTGCCGGGGGCGTGGCCACGTGCGTAGCCGGGGGCGTGGCCACGTGCGTTGCTACTGTAGTAGGGAGATGTGGCGATACAGAGCACTAACAGAGAGCTGTGGCACAATGGTCACGGTAATGACCTCTGTTACAGGCAGCATGGGTTCGAGTCCCGGGCACTGGGCCTGTATATTGGAAGGGGTATTGGCCTGTATATTGAAGAGGGATTGCTGAGGCTTTTGGACGAGACATTGCGTATGCGAGCCGAGCTACGTGCATTGTTGCGTGTGCAGCGCCGCGCGTAGAGACGCGCGTACCATTGAGCCCGGGGATATTTTCTTTTATGTGTGTGGGTACGTAGGGGTTTCAGCAGTGTGGGCATCTCATATATTACAGACTCTGTAGGGTGTCGTGCACCTATGCTTTCTGCTACCAGATGTACGTGTGCTGTCCCATGGTTTATCAATGGCTGCGAGCTCGTGCTGCGGTTTTCAGAGGGATTGAATAATACAGTCACCCCCATGATGCACTGCACATGCTAATCAGCTCTCCACACAGGCACACCATATGGAATGCATCCCCAACAGACTCTGGACATGGTAGGGGTAAATTGGTCTGTGCACCCCCCACAGCCCCTTGCCCTTATGGGGGTACTGACCATTTGTTTGTACTGGCATTGAGGACCTGCCCCAACACCACATTGTGTGGGTGCTCTGCTCACCCTGAGTGTGCAGTGGGGCATCCAGCCCTAGGTCTCAGCACCGTCCATGGTGTAAGTCCACAGCAGTGTTACTGTGTGAGATAGATATTTTCTGCATGACCACCTTGGACATCTCTGTCTGTTTGGGGCAGGTGTAGACCCATGCCCCACCGCCCCCCCCCCCTCACCCCTGGGTGGCAAACAGGGTCACCCATCATAATCTGCACATTCTACCTCCCTTGGAAGGTGCCAGTGGAGGGGAGACATTAACCCTAGTCCTACTGAGGTGCAGACACCCCACAGGTCAGTCACTGCAGATCCAGACCCATGCATGCCACAGGAGCAATCTGACATTGTGACTTGGTAGAAAATGACAATCCCAACCACTATCTGTGCTTTCCCTGGTGCAGGCCACTCCATCACATCACCTACCAGCTGCAAACAGGCTGCTAGTGACCAGCAGAGATGCCTGCACCCAGACCTGGGGTGCCAGCATACACAGCCAGCAGATACATCTGTGACTGGGCCCCAGGGGAACACCCATATTTATCACATGAGTGAACTACTATGTAGCACCATGGTGGAGCCTAGACATGCTGTGGTCACTGCACATTCAGGGTGACACTGAGCTTGCAGCGGCATCTACCGTGGTCACCCTGTCTGGGCAGGTGGTTGCCTGGCACTACAATGTACCTGTCACTGCCCTTTACCCTGTGCATATACACCCTGGCCAGGCCGCCTTATCCGACCTCTACCCATGGTACTTTGCTACTCATTATGCACATTGGCAGCCCACTACTGGCAACATTGCTGGCAGTGTGGCCTGTCGACAGTGTTTGCAGCCACCACACACTGGCTGGACAGACAGCCACCCCCACACCTATGCCAGCATTGTGCTACTGTAGGGGGGTTCTGCAGCCATACACACGACACCTGTCATGGGCACAGTACATGCATGGATGTGGTACGACATACTCTGGTGGATCACTCCCAAGGGTGTTGGACACTGTCAGGGGCCAGACCTGCGGCACACACCACAGACATCTGACTGCTTGTTGTGGCGCAGCTCAATGTGCACAATGTGCTTTACATAGGACATGAGTTCTACCTTTTATCATTGGCATCTTTTAGTGCATGTGTACCATATACCCATGTTTAGGTTGACATTCCTAAGGTATGCACCTGCTAGTATTGGGAGTTGACAGCTGGGCCAATGGTCTTACATAGTCGGGTTGCCTTGTCAAATGGGGCCTGGGGGGGGGTGGGTTACACAGATAGCTGCTGCTTTACTGCAGGGTTCCACAACTCCAGTCCTGTCATTCCAGGCACTGATGGGGTTTTGTTGCTGTCCCTCATAAATATGCTTGGTCTTCATCAGCAGTCAAGTGGGGTGGCTTTGTTAGGCAGCACTGTTATCTTTATTGGTGGCTGCATGGTTTCTGTATTGTGTGGGACCCTCGAGGTCTGCTTTTGGGGGACTATGCTCTGTGTAATGCGCCTATATCTGGTGTGGTAAAATATTGGCGTTTTGTCCATGTGTATGTCTCAGCAATAAGGGTGTGACCATTCCATCACAGTTTAGTTGTGGGGAGAATATGTGGGCAGGATTGTCATGGCCCCAGCTGGGATTTGAACCTGTGACATTCTGGTCTTAGAGGACCCTGGCTGTGTCTGTTGCACCACACTGAGGCCACAGGGACAATGTGATCCCTGGAGATGGGATCCTGGCCTGACAGGTCAGAGACCCTGCTCTGCACCATTTTACTGTGGACTCATATCGCTTGTATGGAGGCAATTTGCACATAACCTCACATACAACCTCGCATGAGGGTGCAATCCCCCATTACCAAGCTGGCCAAATATTATATCATTGGCAACAATACACAACACTCCCGCGAATGCTCCAATAACAGGGGATGTTTTTGCAAGGGTCTCCGTGGCGTGATCCTTCCAAGTATCTTTTCTTTTTTTGGTTTCGCTTTCAATGTAGTGTGTTTTTTATTTTGGCCCATTGCTGTCACTGTTGCCCAGCTGACTTGTGATGTTTACAGTGTTCTTTCTGCTATTTTCCACGTTTTATCTGTGTTTTAATGCTGTCCCTCATAAATATGCCTGACCCTACATCTGCCTACCCCTGGGGTGGGGCATAGCTATACAGCACAGGCATCTTTGATGTGACAGCATGGGACAGGAATGCTGTGGGGCCCTCTAGGGCTGCATTTGCGGGGCTCAGCTTTCGTTGCTGTGCCTGTGTCTGGTGTCTGTGTTTAGTGTGGTGGTAAAAATAGACCATGCCTTTGTTCTCTGCATTAAAGGTGTGTCTTTAAAAATAAAAAATTTAAAAAATATTAAATTTCACTTTTTAGTGAGTTGGGTAGGGACTATTGTGACTGGGTCGTGGCGGCCTCAGTCCCAGCTGGTTTATGAACCTGTGACCCTCTGGTCTTTACAGGCACTGGCTGTGTTCGCATTGCACCACACTGGGGGCCACAGAGAGTGGTGCTGTCCCTGGTGTTTGTATGACCTGCCTGGCTGGTCAGGGTTACTCTGCTTTGCATGCAAAAGGTTTTTACTGTGGCCTCGATTTCCCTTGTATGGAGATGACAAACGGGGTGCACATACACCTCAGGGGGACCTCACAGAGGCGGACACCACACCCAGTATCCGAACTGGGCAACAATGGATATGCATTAGGGAGACATTACACTAACAACTCCCAGGTCCAGCTCCATTACAGTGACTTTCCCTTTTCGAGGGGTCCTGCGAAGCGTGACCCTCTTCAACATATCATTAGGTTTTTGATATTTTGTGCTTTCCCAGGGAGTTCTGTTCCTTGTTTGTCCATTGCTATCACTGTTGTAAAACTGCTGATTTATGCTTTTAAAGGGGTTCCTTTCCTCTGGTCATTTTTATATTGTCTTCTGGTGACAATTTCATTATGTGCAACTGTATCAACACTGCTCACGTTTTGTGGGCGTTTATTACCCAGGTTTTCTCTGTTACATTGCTGACGGAAATGTTTTTCTCCCTTACCTTTAAAGATGCCTTCAAACGGCAGGTTTTCCATGTCGCGTTGGAGAATTTGAGCTCAGAGATTATAGCAGCGCGTTTAGTGAGGGGGAGCCTCTCCCCGACCCCCTCTCCCGCCCATTGAAGACCCCTTCTCCGTCCGCCCACTCTGCACCTTCCTTGCGCTTTTTTGAAACGGCGCCGCGGTGGGGTGTGTTAACGATCGTTTAAACGCGGTCAACGCAGCGTAGTAGATGACGTTACCGGTCGTTGGCGCGTGTTTACCGCGCGTTATACTGCACTTATACGGTCGTTGTCACGTCATTACTACGCGCGTTATTCACGTTTAGATAAACAGAAGCCCTATTGGTTCTTAAGTACAAAAACAGATATTTTTCCTTTTTTTGCGTGCCACCTTTGAATATTACAATTTAAAAATGTTTTAGTGATGACATAGAGTTGGAATATCTTTCAATTAATTTGTCATCAAGATATTGTATATAACATATCTTAAAATGCCAAGGCGCAACCAATAATATTGACCAACAACTGTAATTGCCCAGAACTTAATTAGCACCTGCATATCGTAACCGGTACGTTGCGACCCAAAATTTATTTTTCAGCATGCTGTTTCCACTTTACTTATACTCACAGTGTGTGGTGTTGCCTTGATGAGTTCCTGAAGAACTTTAACATCCACTTGTTGCGGGACATGAATTTTTTCTAGACATTCACGCTCTTGTTCTACCTTAAGTAGACTTTGGGGCTTGTTTACAAAAGCCGCGGTAGCGTTTTGGGGCGATTCGTATAATCGGAGCCGCTAGGCCCCTGCTGCGGCAGCGGATCGGCAGAATTCGCGAACCACACTACTACCACACGCGGCTTTGTAAACAAGCCCCTGTTTATCTTTTTGTGTGTTTTTGTGATGCCACGGCGGGAGGAAAATTTAATAATTTATAATTTATAATTTTCTCGCCCAGAGAGTGGCTTTGAAAGGCTTGTCCCCAAACTTTACCAACCAAAATGGATCTTATACATTTTTCATTTCACTTGAAATATTCAGGTATAAAAAGTATTTAAGTTAATGACAAAAGGATACTTCTAATAATCAATCCATTCCTGGAAACGTCAAGACCATATGAATGTCAGAGGCATAAAAAAGGCAGGAAATCTATAGAAACAGCAACATGGTCCTGAAATGTAAAAGGGCATATGTCACAACTTTTCATATCAGGAGAATGAATGACTTAGATGTTAAAAAGGTAACTCTATGAGCTTGAAGGAGCGAATGGTGGGGGAATGAAAAATAAGTGAAAGCGGAAACAAAAAGGATTATACTAATGCCGACGCAGCATTCGATCTACACAAGCCCCAAATTTTCTAAACACATCACACAGCTCAGGACAGAGAATTACAATACAGCCTTATTACCTGAGGACTTTCTATCAAGTTTGTCACACCACTGATCATATTGTAAAGGTCAACCACCTAACACAGATTTCCAGAGAGCCCAAAGGATTAGAAGGATGTTTCCAATTCCTTCAAAAAATGATGAAGAGGGGGATGTAGTGTACATACAAGGTTTCATTAAGGGGTACATATTTGCAACCAGCAAGTGCAAGTGTTCCAACCACAGATCCATCTCCCCTCTGTCATCAGATATCGGTGCTGTAAAATTTCTACCCTGCAAAGATCCCTCTGAAAAAATATTTCAAATGGATTGACTAAATTGGAATTTTCAATTAAAAAAATGCTTTTTTTGGGGAAATTACTTAGACTGGATGTATTATGGTTTTATGTTTTAAAACTTAATAACAAATTAAGATGTAAAAAATATTTAAAAAAAGCCCTGAGCATCTGTTTTTTTTTTGGGTTTTTTTTTTTTTTTTTTTTTTTTATTGGTTTTTTTGTCTAGGTAGCAGGTTTTAAGATGGTGGGGGAAGTGAGAGATAATTGGTGACATTTTTGTGCAAAGTTCCTCAAGGAGAGGCAATGTGGGGCTTAGTAGGGTCAGAAAGGTAAAGTTGGTCAAAAACCGAGGGGACCCCCAAAACGTTGGCACCTGGGAGCCGAGCCCACGTCGGAAGGGCAACGAGGGGCCCGGGGGGGGCAGGACAAAACCTATAGAAGCGGAAAAAAAGTCGTGGTATTTTTTCAGCTTGCTATTACCTTCCACTAACCACACCTTTCCCTCGGGGTCAACGTACCAAGACTATGTAGCGCGCAGAGCGCACAAACCTAATCTCAAGAATACCAGGAGTCTGCTTCAGAAGGTACAAATCATCAGCATTAATTATTGTGTTTTCACAAATAAACTCAGAGCAGAAATCACACTAAAAACTGGCTGAGGTGCCAATTGGTTTTTTTCTACAACAAAACAAACAACTTTTACTTGAGATTAATATCACCTTTTCCTTCTTGCTCCTTTCTGAAACATAGGCAAACATTTTTCATTGGTCACCAAGTACCCCCTTTTGCCCCATTCCTATATTGGGTCCCGGGTGCCGTTCCGACTAGCTATCCAATGAGAGACCTTTGTACCTGGGCTCAGCACCTGGTTTTCCCCCCCCCCCCCCCCCCCCGCCCCCCCCGCCCCCTTAACAGTTTCTTATTACATTGGTCAGTTCTTAGACTCTTGATACATCTCTTCTCCAAGGTCACTAAAGCTAGTTGGAATTATGTGTGAAAGCAGGGCACTGTAACCTTTCCCTATT
This sequence comes from Ichthyophis bannanicus, assembly GCA_033557465.1. Lineage (NCBI taxonomy): Eukaryota > Metazoa > Chordata > Amphibia > Gymnophiona > Ichthyophiidae > Ichthyophis > Ichthyophis bannanicus. Next base: position 904,621,085 of record CM066035.1, on the reverse strand, counting down.
TCAAAACAAAGGTTTAATTAATTCCAATAGAAAGCGTCCTTCACCAATCCCTATCCGTACAATTTCAAAGCTGTTTTTTTCTATATCTTTCCTAAGTTTCAGATTTCTGCTTAGCTATGCTTGGTTATAGCGTAGGTAAGTTTCATTTCTATGGACGGGCAGCATTCAGGGGGCGTTTTCATTCCTCTGGGCATAACCCACAGGCTTCATTTACAGTTCAAGCTGCTTAGGGCCTGTCTGAGTTAGTTCAAGAAGCATGGATCATAGGCCTTCGCCTACCCCACAAGTACAATATATAGGATTCTTTGAGAACAGGACCTGAGTTCATGCACAGGCTAGTAGGGAGCCTAAGTTTCTATGGCCAAGGGTATTTGTTTGGAGTATCTTTCAGAGATAGAGAGAGATAGCAAGGAGTTTGATTGCCAATTTGTGATCCAAGAGGCAGGGCGGGATTTACCGTGATGTGATGGAACCTACGCCAACAAAAATTGTGGGACCCAGGAAAAGATAAAACACTGAGCCACGCCGGATTCAGCCTGAGCGCTGTTGGCCCTGATGTCATAATTAAAACGGGGAATCCCAAAAGCCAAACTTGGATATGTACACCACGTAAGCTAGAAATACAACTATACTCTCAATTGCTCTTGTACTAAACAAAGTGAAGACGTTAATGATGCACATTTACCAGAGTTGACATATTCCCATTAACAAATTCAAAATAAAGAGTATTTTTCTAACGTTTGTGCATTTTTTTTCAGCCTGCAATTGCTCCAGCCACTTTCTTCTGGTTTCTTCGTGTCCGCCCAACTCCTGTCTTAACCCCCCAAGACAATTTCCAGTCCAAGACCCCCCCATCGGCTCAAGGACACTTTAATAAAAAAAATAATAAAACGCTGGCCGCTGCAGCCGCTGGGCAGCAGGGACTGTCCCACGGGGCCCACTCTGCCCGGCTGAGCCCCTCTGTGCCGGCTTTGAGAGGCGGCGAAGGGAGAGTGTCTCCCTTGCATCGCTGTTAAGCCCGCAGGGGAGGATGGGAAGCATTTCCCATCTGCCCCTGTGGGCTTAACCAGAGAAGCGATGGGAGACACTCTCCTTTCGCCGCCTCTCAACAAGCCGGCACGGAGGGGTTCAGCCAGGCCCGGGGGCGCCCTGCGGGACAGTCCATGCTGCTGCGGCAGCAGGAGGGTGGCCCGCGGGGACAGTCTATACTGCCGCGGCAGCAGCCAGCATATTTTTTTTTAAAATTTTAATTTAAAAAAAGCTAACAGTTTGTTCCATTTTTGGTGGGCCCTGGCCAGCTGTGCGGCCCTACGCAACGGCGTAGTTGGCCGTATAGGTAAATCCGGCCCTGCCAAGAGGAGAAGAGAATGGAGGGAGGGAAATGAATCAGTCGGCTTGGGAACAGGTTACCTCAGGCCCGCGGTTCTGGTGCGTTTCAATTACCGCATGGGGAACAAGTAACTTCAGGCTGGAGGGAATGGGGTCCTCTAGGTCCCATGGCCAATCCTTGTGGCCTTGGGCAAGACATTTAACCCTCCATTGCCTCAGGTAAAATTGGGGGCATGTTTACTAAAAATCCGCTAACCCCTGGCCGCACGCACACAAAATAGGCGCACTAAAAGCTCCGGTAATTAAGAGCGCTTAAATGCCCCGCAATTCGTTGCGGGTCACCCCCACACAGGTGTGCGCGCACAATACACGGGCCTCCCGCACAAAAGTACAGGCCCGCAAATGTCCGATAGAGGCGTGGACCGGCTAACGGAGGGCGAGGGAAAGGGAAGGTTCCTGAGGGGCGGAGAGACGGGTCGAATGGGCGGGGAAGGGGGAGGGGAGAGGCTCCCCGCCAAATTATCGGGGCGCGGCTCCCAAAAGCAAAACTACTGCGAGTGAACACACTCGCGGGGTAAGAGGGCATTTAAAGGGAAGAAGAAACCATTTCCGTCAGCAATTGTACAGCAAAATCGGGGAATACCTGCCAAAACGTGAAGCAGGTGTGATACATGTGCACATGCAACAAAAGTGAAAATAAAAATAGAAAGTGGACCACAACAAAAATATCACAAATAGTAATTAAGCTGGGGAACAGTTATAGT